>OY728121.1:1402089832-1412089832 GCA_963277665.1 Viscum album
TTGTAATTTTTAATAATTATTCAATTCTTAGATGAATAGTAAAAATGTAGGTTTTTTCAAAACCGATGTATTTTATAGTTCATGATTAATGATATAATAATGAAATAATGAATTATAGAATTATGGGGATTAATTGTGGCTTATTTAATTTGATAAAATTTTCTTTTATATTCAATAAACATGTTTTAAAAACATAATAAATCCTTCAGACCATTTAATATCTAAAGTATTTTGATAAAATAATATTTTCTAAGTTTTTTATCATTATATATATTTTATAATATAAATTAATATTATAGTGTTTTTAAAGACTTAAAATTAGGATATTTAATATAAATATATTTTATGATGCAGAAACTAATAAAATTGATTGTTTTACCATCGATGTAATATTTTATTGAATATTATAACTGAAAAATGTCCCTCTCCTCAAGTGTATATATCCCTGCACCCCTCCCTTGGAAAAGCATTCATCTGTTATTTACCAAAATAAGAAAACTACCCATATAAATTATATTAGGCTCGTTAAAATCATTACGGTGTTATGAAATCATTAAACTCCAAAATTTATTGATTTTCGTATCGTAGAGAAGAAGAAACACCGAGAAGAGGGTTACTATTGATTAAACATTCTTCATGATTTTCACTTATCTTCACCTTTTTCTCTATTCACATCAAAATAAAATATTTTAATATTAATTAAGTATAATTTAAACAATAAATTATTATTTTTAATCAAATTTAACGAACAATTCATCATATATTTAAATAGAAATCCTCTCTTCTCAATAATTTTGATAATGTCCGATCAATGGTCGGTTAACTACCTATAAAGACATTATAAACTATATTACCTCCACCCAAATAATTGATGGATTGTATGGAAGGAATATATGACATAAAATATTAACATAACTGTATTTTATTCTTCTCGAGTAAATTACATATCACTATAAATGAATTTGGATAAAATAGATTAAATGAAACAAAATAAGTGATTTATAAGGACAATATTTTGTCAAAATGATTCACAATTAAAAAGATAATTTAAGGAATAAAATACAATGATTATAATGTATCTATAGATAAATAATTGAACATAATTAAATTCTACATACATGATATAGTGATCTAATGTTTATTAGATGGTATTTTGAAAATTGATGAAATAACCTTTGATTCTAGGAAAGGGGATTCTTGAATCCAGATAAAATTTTTTGGTTTACTATCCATTCCAAATTATATTACATATGGATACTCATCATACACCCATAAAATTTATTTCAAATATCCCATCACTTTTCAATTTTAGGGATATAAATGTTCCTTCTATTTTAAAAATTTTCTAGGTGATTTACAATTCTTTTTCTAAGAGACTTAAATATCCAAAAATATCGCATTGAGTCCTCTGATTTATTTATTATCAACTTTGTATAGATGATTTTATATGTAAAAATATGGGTTCACTTAATAATTTGGGAACTAAAAAGGTTATTCATGGAAGTATGTTTTATGAATAATTTATGAATCCCAATCATTTCATTATGTTTATTTCATGATATTTAATGTTTTATGTTCTATATGGCATGAATTATTTGGAGATTACTATGATGGGGTAGGTTGGAATAGTATTATATATCCTCCAAGATATTGTTTAATGTGATATATCTCTTGATATTATGTCTATTTTTTTTAACATGATTGTACCTTTTTTACAACTATGATGGAATATTTACGCACATATGTTATGTATGAATATGATGATATCTTTGTTCAAAACAATCTATTGTATTTGACAGTTATATTATAATTTTTCCTTATTATTAATATTCCATATTCCATGAAAATATTAAATAATTCCCATATAATTATTGTGATGATCATATTCATATTCATATTATTATTATTGTTATGCTCACCCATATTCAATTTATTCTTGTCTCTTAATCCTTCTTTATTATCCTTACTCATACTAGGATTTTACTCACCCCTTTCATTGATGTATATTATTAGGTGATTACTTATAAAAAGGGAAACATGATATATTTATGATGATAAAGAATAAAGGATTAATTTATTTTTATGTTTTATCATGTATATATGATGTATAGGGATATATTTCCAATTACACTAAACCTTTATATCCTTAAATGCATCACAATTATGTTTTTACTATAAAAGGGACAGAATCATCATGTATGAAAAAAACTAGGTGTCTAGGGTTAGTATCATAAATATTTTTAGTTAATTTAGAAATTAGGTTTATAAAAAAATATTGAAACCAATAAGGATATATCTAAGTATAGATAAAAATACTATATTTTTGGTAATTATAAGTGTAAATATTTCCAAATTAATCAAATATATGGTGGTATACTATAGGTGGATGTGGATATATCATAATTATACATATAGGTAATAAACCCAAGATTTTTGGATTGGGAATTAAATTGATCATGACCCGAATGGGACAAAAAGTTTTATTGCAGAACTGATTTGACACTCTCAGGTGATATGGTTCACTATATGAAAAATTCTAGACAAACCATTATAAATTATATATAATCAATTTAATTATTCTTCCTAAAATTATAATAGGATTAAAGTAAATGATCTTAAAATAATTTTTTATGGAAAATGCTAAATATTGGGATCCCATAAGTTATAACATTAGAATTTTATTGTCTATAAGAATAAATATTTGTTAATAATTTTTTAAATTGTGTTTTTTTTCATAACATTATATTTAATAAAATATTTCTCACCATGATATATAAGAAAACAATCACATGTGAGGGTTAATATGATGATTTTTTTTGAAAAATATACATAATACCATGGGTGGTTGAGTTCAAAAATTCGTGGATATTCTCAGAAATATATCTAATGATATGGCCAAAAACCTAAAATTTTTGGAACATCCACCTTTCCCAAAGAAGGATAATTAAACTAGTAGGACTTTTATAATGAAATAAAATTATTCATTCCTGGTTCACCCAAATATATTAATCATATAACTGTGGTTAAACTCTATGGAGAATATTTTTTTTCCTCTCAAGCATTCTAGGAATGCGAGTGGTACCTTGGTTGTTTATCATTTAGATGGGGAGACAGATCAAATGTGGGAATTGATAAAAAAATTCTATATTAAAGATAAAATGGTTGAAATAGAGTGTAAAGACGTTATGATGATATTTATTAAGAATTATTTCCCTCAAAATCATTTAAAAATTATGGAATGATAATTCCTTGAGATTTTGAAAAAAGGAGTGTGAATATGTCAATAATTATGAGGAAATATTCACATGGCATACAAGATATGGCTTAGGGATTGTAATAAAAATGATAATGAAACATATAGAATATTTAGTGTCCTAAAACCACACTTTCGAAAGGATCTATATATCCATGACATTGGGAGTTATGATAAAGTATTTAAATTTTTTCCTAATGTAGACATTTCTCTTGGAGAATTATACCATGGTTTTGAAGATATGAAATAAATTATGGTGTATCAATCCAATGGATCAAATGGAATAAGAGGAAAAAACATCTTATGACCCACAGATTAGGAATATGGGATGGAGAATCATTGGAAATTCAATGGGAATGAGAATATTGTATGTCAGGTATAAAATACCACTAAGATAATTAATTATAGAGATACATAAACAAGGTGACCAAAATTCTAGTTGAATTTATGTAAACACCTAGGGATCATTGTTTAAACTATATGGAGAAAGGTAACTTTGAAAGCCAGTGCACTACACTATGAGTTATCAATAGTAATCAACATTACAACCCACCAAAAAAAGGGAAATGTGAAATCTTATTTCATCATTACCACTAAGGTGGATCATGAAAATTATGTCTTAAAAGGAACACATTCTATTCCAACATGTATGAAAAATGATTTATTTTATTTTGGTTCTATGAATTTATTTATAACCATCATTTTCTCTAGAACTATTGAATCCCAACCTTGATACCCTGAAGTAGTTATATAAAAAAAACCTAGTGGTGTTATCAAAATAAACCATCTATTTTACTCTTCTCCAGTTAGCGTGTGTGGGATGATTCTTACATCATTTCTCTCAATCCTTCCCTTCATGTAATTTTTCACTATAATAGGGGTAGTGAAGATTTTTTTATATAGGGATCACATCAACTGTTAGGATGAAAATAAAATTATATATTCCTAGCCATCCCATGATGCAATAAAATTGTAATAATGATATTGAATATTTTATGAAAAAATTAATCAACGGTGTGAGTTATGTTACAATTTTATGTAGAATACCATTCACAAATATTCTGGTGAAAGGAAAGTATCATCCTTGATGGAGGGTCAATTGTGAGATAATAAATTGATGTATTTATCGAAGAGTTTCCTAACCATCCAATAGATTGTGAGGTAGAGATATCAGTTGAGTTTATACTCTAAGATACATCAATATCTAAATTCTAGTATAGGATTACTCTGATCAATGTATAGGAGTTAAATGAGTAGCCATAACAGAAACTGGATAGAGGGTTTTTACACCCTAATGCATTTCCATGGGGGTAAATAATGATCATTGAAAAAAATTACTGATCAATGAAGTAAGGTATCCATTATATAGAGAATAATTATATGACAATAAACAAAAAGGTATCCCCTTATAAGGAATGGTGACATATTTGATCACCTATGAGTGGATCCGTACATCTCCAAGTTCGATATTCAATTTGGATTTCATAAAGATATGGTAAAAAAAGACTATAATTATAAGATAGCCTTATATAGTATTATTGGTAATTATGAGTCCGAATTCATTCCCTTAAAACATATAAATTACCCTATAATCCTTATGTATTTGATGAATGGAGTCCTCAAATAATACATAAAAAATGTAGGGTAGTTTTTATTGATGAAATTATCATTTACTAAAAGGGAATGGAGAAATATAAAGTGAATCCTAGGAATGTGATTACAAAATTAATGAATCATACAATGTACACTGTGTTTAAAAAGTGTGACTTTTTGACATAAAAAGTCAAATTATTGAGTAAAATGATCACCCATGAAGTAATTTATATAAACCATCAACGAAAATGTAAATTGAGGAATGTCCTAGGCCCACTAGTATCATGTATATCCATAGTTTTTTGGGTAATATGGGTATCACCAATGAATATTATGAAAAATTTCAAAATTATCTACCCCATTAACTATATTAAAATTTTATGGGACAAAGTGTGACTAGAATGAATAAATTGAGGCATTTTATGAAGATCACAATTAGAGGCTAATCACTACATTAGTACTCTAAATGCCTTCATGGGGAAATATTTTGTTATATAAAATGAATCTTCAAATAATTTCTTCAGTATTTTACTCATATATAATGACAAATTGATAACTTAAACATCATTCTAGTTGATGATCAATTTAAATAAATACATAACAGTTGATCTTGAGTTAGTATCTATAAAATTTAAATTAATTTTTTCTATAACCCCTATAGGGAGATGTTTGATATGTATATATATATTAGAAGAGTATACAATATATATATATATATAAGGAGTTAAACATGTTTCAATGAATTTTGTTAGTGTTGTTCAAGGAATACAATTTCACTATTGACTACCATCCATGAATGGAAAATAATTTAGATGAATCTGTTAGTAGAAAGTAAACTGCTACTCTATACGTGATGTTGACTGAGATAGAACTTATCATTAATGTTGTGTAGAAGAAGGATCTATAAATCATAATTTAAATGAATAAATACGTCATTACCCAAATGATTTTCCCAAAATATATCCAAGAGAAGATAATGGATTAATAAATAGATGATCTAGGACATAAAAATATGTTTTTGGTAGTAGCTTATGGGATACATACTGAATTTCACATAGATGAATATAGCTTCATTCAGTTTGAATCTGAATTTTTCATACCAACACAACCTTGGACAATGAAAGAGAAATTCGATAATGAACACAACTCATAATTCTCCATCAATAATAGATGTAACAAGATATATAGTGTTGTTGTAGATATATTTTGGCTAGAAAACAAAAATAAGGGAAAAACTGAGTTATGATCAATGTTCATGGATTGTCATAAATATAATTTATGTTGATAGAAGTATAAGGCGAGGATGATACTTTTTCACTTATCCTCATATAAATTTTTAATATTTACAATGGATATTGTAACTAGTTTCATGAATAAATATAAAGGATGATCTGATATATGGGCTGTCATTATTTCATCATAACCTAAAAAATATTATCTTGGAAGGATGGTCACATGACTTTGTGTTCACCTCCCTATATTAAAGAAGACTGAAACTAATTTTGTGGGTTGATGTTCGTTAGTGGGGATAAAATTACCTCAACATCTATTCATATCATAAATAACAAGAAAACTATAATTAACATAACAAGATCAACCATGGAAATGTAAATGTATCATAAATTTTATAAGAATACATTTGTTCAAAAATAGAAGTCCAAACCAGTGTATAAGTGATGGAAAAAATGATGGGGCCCTCCAGAGTGTGTCTATATTGGGTAACAGCTCCATACACCTCCCCATATCCCCCACAATATGGATCATTTACTTCACTAGATCTATCATCAATAAATTAGTAATTCAACCAAAATGTATAAGTAGTGTGTGAGTATATGATTTAGTATGGCACCAACAATATATCCTTAACTAAGTATGATCTTGGATAAAATATCTATTTTATCAATATGATTAATGTGTAAATAAGAATAAAAATATATAATCCAAAACGAAGTGGTCGTGTACTATCCAAGACACCACCAACACCTTGGTCGTACATTTTTGGCTGCATACCTGGAGGATAACCAGATGATGTCATAAGTAACAAAAAACTAAAAACATGGCTAGTGCATCTATTATTTAAAAACCATATGGAATATATTATACATGTTACTTGGTTCTATCCTAGGACTTATGTAATAAATTCTTATTAGATATCAACATGGAATCTAGTATTCCACAAAAATATTAACTATCCCTCATGAAAAATGCTTTAGAATTAATTAGGCATCAAGTGTTCTCCTAACAAATAAACTAGGAATTGAGAACCCCTTATATATAGATTCCATCCATTTAGTGAATTACTAAAATGGTGTTCTATGTTATCATAATATCTCCACCTTATGGTTATTTCTATTGTTATCATCATCACATGTCATGACCCCTTCCCCTATAGCGGTTAACTTTTTATTATAGTCAAACTTTTTTGAGAATGTAAAATGATACCTCTTACAAAATGATATATATATATATATATATAATATTTTATTGAATACCTGATAAGCACAGCCACAGAATAATAAAAATGAAATATAATAAAATATGTTATCATAATCATACATGGAAAGATGATACTCAAAATTTCACTCAATGATTCAAATATATGAACTGGTATCATTGGCTGCAAACACACCCACATGCAATTATAATCAAGAACAATTATCAATTAGGCCATAAATAAATTGTAACATAGAAACATGTGTAACAAAATCACTAATAGGTAAGGAAATTCCTACCTTAGGTGTAATAATCATTTTATAAAAGGTGTTGATGTCTATGTTTGATTGCACCACATAATCCTAGAACCATTCACCATTAATTGTGATTTAGAAATATCCCTATATTCAATATTAAAAATGATAAATATTGATTTAAATATTGAAAAATAAAATAAATATCTACCTTTTAAAATATATAGGATATAATTTATCCTCATTTGATTCAAACTGAATGACAATAATAGTAAAGTACTCTGATCAGTATTGTATAAGATATTGAAGAGATAATATCATAATAATAATAATAATGAAAGGAAGTAACATATATAGAAGGAGAAAATAAGAGTGGTGTGAGAGAGAGGGATGTAATTCCACTAGTGGTAGGCCAACCCGCTCATCTAAATGTTTTTTATACATTTTTCAAAAAATTTCCTTATTTTTTCAAACTACATAATCATTTATTTATTATTCCCATATCCCCTTAAATCCTTTTGAATCCCACTATATACTTTCTGAGTTTTTCTAGAAAAAAATATCTAAATTTTTTTATTCATCAATTAAATATATTTTCAAATTCATGAATCTATAAATATATTTATATATAAACATTATATATATTCAAAACTATATATATATGCACTCTTACACATATACATATATATATTTAACACACACATGCATATAACCAATATATATAAATAATATTTATATATACAACCCCAATATTTATATATAAACATATTTTACCCATATATATATTTACAAATATATATATATATATATATATATATATTCACACCCTCATATAAATTATAATTTTTCCTATACATATATTATTGTCCCTAATTAAGAATAATAAAAATAATAAATATATTTTTATTATTTTTAAATATATGTCTCTCTTAAGACCATAGATATTTCAAATAAAACCTCAATTAAATACCAATAATAATAAATAACTATTATTAATAAAAAGAAGAACATTTATTTTTCACAAGTGATAACATAACCCATATTACTTTGACCACTAATAAATATTCAACCAAATAAAATTTACCACATATCACAATTATTAATTACTCGAGTAAATTTTCATTTATTTTTTTCTTTGATAGAAGTTAAAATAATAATAATAATAATAATATTTATTATTATTAAATTATTATTATTATTTTCAACCACCATACGAAAAATTCATATATCGATTAAATTTAATTGTTCAGAGAATCAATATTATTTGATTAATTTCATTAAAATCATATAGCATGCCTATTTACTATAATCACTTGAACCAATTAAAAAAATTCCCTAGGTTTGAAATTTAACTGAATACCCGAAACAAAAAGATGTTATGTTAGTATTAGGGTAAAACCCACATTCTATATTTAATAGTAGTCTTTAATATCCCATCTGAGATATCATTCAAAAGATATTATATTATTTAAGAAAAAACCACTCAAGAGTGATATAATATTTGTTAATATTTTAATTATATCAAACCTAATGATTTATGGGCCCCAAAATTTCTCCATAACCCCGTTATTAAGTCTGAATAATATTTCTTAAAATATTCCAATGTGTTAGAAGGAAAAAATAATGTTTTTAAATTATCGGGGATTTTACCCTTACGTAAATCCCTAATAAACACATGTATAGAAAAATAATGTTTTCTCATGAATGTACATAATAGTTGTTAAAATAAAAGGGTTTAAGGATTAATTGAAATTATAAATATTACAATTCTTCCCCACTAATGACTTCTCAGACATGGAAAGTATTTATAATGGCTTTTTTAGAGACTTAGGCCATTTATCTCAAACACCACACTTACACCCCCACATCTATAAGGAGAAATATCTCAAATATAGAAAAAACTAGGAACATAAAATGAAATTACCCTTCCATGGGATCACACAATACTCTCATGGGATCTTCCCTCAACCCAAGGGATAATCCTCTTAACCATAACCAACATCTTGTACCTCCACATTATTTCCAATAATCATTAATATATTAACAGTACATACTAGGTTAAAAAAATTAATTACATTAAAGGGATATCAAGATAGAATTGAATTATTAATATTACACAAAAAAAAGAATTTATCCTAAAAAAATAATGTAATTCATGGAATTTTTCTATAGAAAAAATATGCATCTCAATGACATTTATATTTCTGGAAGGTGGACCTTTTCACCTAGTCATGATTCATTAACACACCCAAAATATCACAAATCATAGATCAACAATATGTGAATCACTAGTGGAAAATTTAATCAATAGTAAATGGAAAAAATAATTTCACCCATTTTATGGGAATTTGTAGGTCCACTATATCCTTATGGCCATGAAATTTCATTATTCCTTTTCTATAGTATTGACCATCATATTTCAAATTTTCCCAATACAAAAAAAATAGAATAAAAATTTTAGTTAATCCCAGTACTCTATTTCAATTTTGTAACATCCTAACTCAAACCAATGGGTCTAAGATAGATGGTCACATGACTTCATGATTGACTCCCCAAATAAAAGAGATTTAAAAAAAAGCTATGGGGGACTCAGTCTGTCACTAGGGAGAAAATTATCTCAGTATTAAGGCATAAAACCAATGATAATAAACAATATAATAAAAAAAATTAGAGTATATGAGGAAATATAAAGATGGAATATATGTTTGAAAAATAAATTGGATCCTAAAGTGGCAATGAAAACCACTATAATAAGTAAAAATAAATATATAACTAAATAGTAGGGCACTGTAGAGTCTTCCTCGATCCTCTATCAGTTATATACTCATCTCTTATACCATCCACTAGAGGTCCCTTTCTTTTCACCAAATCTCTAGTCTTTAAAAACTACAACCATATAAAAATTCACATGTATGGTGTTAGTAAAAGACTCAGTATTTCCCCACCAATGCACCCAAAACCATGTTATATTTCATATAATATGTGTTTTAAATGAATATAATAAATGCATAAACAATCATAATGTTAAAGAATATAAAAAAAAGTTGTTATGCACTAACAAATACATTGTAGACCCATGACTATATTTGATTCAACTCTATCCCAAAATAGAAAAAAAAGGATTTTAGAAGTAACTAAAAATATTATATGGAGATAGTGCGTCTATTTGATGAATACATCAAAGAATCATTCATACATTTGACTCAATTGTCTCCTAGGAATTTGGTATAACATGCTTCTTTCAAATCAAATTGTCCCCAAGAGATCCACTCACAAATCCACAGGTCATCAATAATTCTACTCATACGTCAACTAGGCATCGTGTGTGCTCATCAGAAAAGAAGTTGGAATCCTGAAACCTTCTACTTGGATTCCAAGAATCAAGTACATCCACAACATGGAATTACAAGGTAACATCATATCTCTACCATATTATCATGTATATCAGATGCATCATCACAATTCAAACACACTCCTCCTCTAAGGGAGGAACTTATTAGGATGGTATATATATTACATGATACAAGAATGATACCTCCAATGTAAGGAAATATATATATATTGTAGAGAGTATATGAAAATAATATCAATATGAATATAACACTATAACACCTAATAAGATTAACATATACATTATTATATTATAATGTAAATCAAATAATTAATTATTACAATGGGTCAAACAGATTACACATTCTCGTACATGTGATTAAATTCAATCATAGATACAAATTCTGAAAACAAATTATATCTAAAAAACATGTGTATGAAATTCCCTAAGAGGAAATTACTTCCTTCTTCAGGAGAAATAATAATTCGAAAAAAGGGTTTATGTCTAATTTCAAATTCACCTATGAATCCTAAAACCATTCCATATTATATATGATAGAGAATACTCATCTTATTTTGTAATTGAAATATGATTTTTTTAAATATATATGAATAATGTACATAACTATCTTAAAAAAAAGTTTTTTTTGTTTATTGTCAATGAGACAAACCCAATGGAAAAGAAAATATTTAAATAAAATTAGTATCATAGAAGATATATACGAGGGAAGATCTAAATAAATAAATAAATTAATTAATATAGAAGGATAGAGAGATAAAATAGATGATTTAGAGAGAGGTATATAATTCCTCTAGTGGTAGGGTCACCCATCAATCTAATGTTTTTGTAGATTTTTAGCATTTCCATTATTTTTTCTCATGAATTAATTATTAATTACTTATTCCTCTAAGTATCTAAATCCATTCCATGTCCCATATACACCTTATGGTTTTTTAAAAAACATCCCAAAAAAATTCATTGATCCATTTAATATATTTTAAATGTCATCCATATATATGCATATATATTCATACAGAATATATATATACCCACATACTTATATATATATAATCCAATATATATATATATAATCCTTATATATAGACAATATATACTCATGCTCACACACATATATATTTATCCCATATATACATTAACACATTATATAAATTTATATAAACCTACATATAAATTATAATTTTTGGAAATCAAAATAATTAACAAAAATTAATAACAATAAAAATAATGAAAATATTTCATTATTATTATTATTAAATATTTAACATATTTACCTCCATAAATATTTATATATACAAAATACAATAAATAATTTTAATAATAAATTACTTTTATTAAACACACTTATGTGAATTTATTTAGAACAATTAATAAAATCACTATTATTCCATTGACCACTTAGAAATATTCTCATGATAAAAATTTCCACCATAACACAATAATTTATTAATTATGTATAATTTCATTTCATTTTTCTCATTGACAAAAATGATGATAATTATAAAATAATTATTATCATTTTAAACTACCCATTGAATATTACATATGCTGATTAATTTTATCATTTCACAATATCAAACCAATTATATAAATTTATCTCTAATAATATATTATGACTTATTAATAGATTCACTGAAATTGATTATTAAAATATATGAAAATGTGTATAAGATTTAACAAATCACCAGAAGTGAAAAAATGTTATATCATGTCAAGGGTATAACCTACATTAGGAATCTAATTTTGGTCTCATATTTCCCATACAAGACACTATTTTGGAGATTTTTTAATATTTCATAAAAACCATGCTTGTGGAGGATAATATTTGTCACTATTTTTGTCATATCAATAATGAGTAATTAAGGCAGTTAGAATTGAACATTGAATTGACACAAATATCTGAAAAGATTACTTGGTTTTAAATGGAAAGAATATATTCATTATGTTATTTTATATTTTACTCTTATTTAATTCCGTAATAAAAAAATTATTAAAATTAAATTTCTTATAACAATACTTTTCATTTATCAATGGAAGCGGGTTCAATGATTTGTTAAAATTGATAATATATCCATTATGTATTGACTCACTAATGACTCCATCTTCATGTATATTTGTGAAAATTCATTCCTTGAAAAACATTCTATGATATACAAAATTATATGGTGAGGATTCATGGGGACCCAATTTCCATTATATCTGATTGTGATCCAATGTTAACTTATTTATTATAGAGAAATATTATTCATCATCTAAATACTAAATTGAATTTCTATATGTATTATAACCATAACTCTATTGATAATCTAAAAAGATCATTCTGACACTCAAGGACATCCTAAGAGCATAATAAATTTTATTTAATATTGGATGGGAACAACATATCAAATTATTTGGTTCCTAAATCAAAAATATCTTTACATCTGTTATTCAAATGGTTCCATAAGAATCTCTATTTGGGAGGTGATGTAGAACTTCTACTTGATGGGAAGAATTTGTGGAACATAATCTACATAGACCTGATCTAATGAAATAGATGACAGAAAAGTTCTACACCATTCCGTATATATAAATTTGACTTAGATTTAAATGTATATTTATGTTGAGAACCATTGAAGGGACAAGGATTTTGATTTTGGAGAAAAAAGTTTTCTTTGAATATCACCATGGAAGAGATTCATGAGAATTATAAAGGATGGAATGATTAAACCTAGGTGCATTGGTTCCATTAAGATCCTGGATTTCAGAAGTTCAGTGGCTTATTCACTAGAACATCCACCAAATATAGCTTATGTACATGATGTGTTGCATGTCTCCATCTCGAGGAAGTACATAAGATATCACTCACATGATGTTAATTAGATCCTTGTACACATGGACCATAAATACTCTTATGAGGAGCACCTGGTGAAGATCATGGACTCAAGAGATAAGGTTCTACATAAAAAGACAACTCAACTTGTCAATATACTCTAGGTGGAATATAAACATACCAAGGAAACACTAATATTTGGTGGATGTTCTAGTAAAGCCTTATTAGATGGTATTATACACATATAACTGATAGAAACACTAATAACATTTTATTTCATTAATTGAGATTGATACTTTAGTTTATGACTAAAATTAGAAAATTTCTATATATTACAATGGGAAAAATATATTATATAGAAAAAATTGAAATTGAAAACTTGGATAATCCCAATCTATTATAATTATCTCCACCACTAACAATTCTATACAAATGAAACCTAATATCAGTTAAAAAATTCATAATTTAAGAAACATAAAATATAGAACCTTGGGTGTAATTGTAGTGAATGTTGAATGAGGAATGAAGGGGTATTTATTTGAGATAATATGAACATTTGAATAGTTATGTGACCTTTATAATTGTGATTTGAAAATTTGGAATGGTAACATGACTGTTGAGAATAGTAACCTGAATCATGTAATTATAATACGACCAAAAAATAACAAAATGAAACTTAAATAATATATATATTGACTACTTAAGATAATATATATAATATAATCCCACATTATCAATGTCATTATTAAAAACTCAATTAAAATATACACACCTCTTAATTAAAATGAATTTTAAAATTTTTCATAACATTATAATTTTTTTATATTAAAATTTAAAATTAACAATTATAATACATTATTTTTATAAAATGGTTTCCAATTTCAGGTTGATCTGATAAAAATCATTAAGGGTTATTTTTTATCATTTTTTATGATATACTTCAATTCATAGATTAATAGTAATAATTTTTTTCCAAACAAGTGTCTTATAAATTATATTATCTATGATGTAATAATAAAAAGATCAACTAATGTTTTGTTGGGTCTTCCAAAAACATATATAATATAAAACAATTTTTCATTAAAATTAAAAATTTATTTTCATTATATAAAATGTACTTTTTAATGTCTAATGTATAATGTATCCCATTAAAATAATTTGTTTGTAATTTTTCCACCATTCATTTTGATTAAAAAACAGCTTATATTGTGGTAGAAATTTTTAAAATTATGTTACATAATAACTATATATTTCATAATTTCAAAAATATTAAAATTAAATGTTTTAAATTCAATATAATATTTTATTCAATACTCTAACTAAAAAATATACCTCTTCTCAAATATAAATAACTCAACATTCCTCACTCAGGCATCCACTCCACCCTCACATACCGAATGAAAACATAATTCCAAAATCCTTCCCAAAATCCCTTTATAATTTGTAGGTAAATTTGGGAGTCATTAAAATCTTTGATTTCAATGATTTGTTTTGTCATTGGGAAGTGTAAATATTGCAACCCAAACCTTTTACACACATTATTACATGTTTTTAATATTAAAATTCTATAATTAACACTCAATGATATTGATTCTTAGTATCTATTAAATACTAGGTACATTATATATCAATTTAAGACATGAAATTTATATTTTCTATTCTTTATAATGATCTTCTAAATACACTTTTTCTCCTAAAATCCATGGGATAACCTAGGAAATAAATAAATTAAAGGGGTGAGCTAAAAATAACAATAAGGGAATAATCATCATAAGGATACATAACATTTGATTCAAATTTGATACATGATATCCTAAAAGAAAGGGATTAGAATTTATCATATATGAGTACAATATAAAGAAGATGGAATCATAATATCATCAAATTATAGGAAACATGGACAAAAAATGAAAAAATATATAAACATAAATTATGTCTGACATTTTCTATCTTGATATTTGAAGAAATAATTTCTTTTAAGAAATATAAATTATTTGATATATTTTGTTAAATAAATACATTTTTTATTTTCCATTAAAATTAACACAATATTTTTATTTCATTTTCAGTAACATTGGGTTTATTAGATAACTTGTTTTAAATGGAAGGTCGAGTCTAAAAGAAAAATAATATTCTCTTTATATTATTATTTAGTATAAAAGTTATATTTTAGAATTTAAATTAGATAGTTTGAATAATAATAACTATATTATTTTTAATCATGTTAATAATTTCTTACAATCAGCCATTATGATTTATATGCATAAAAAATATCGTTTTACAGTAAAAAACTGTATTTTCAAAATATTATTTTAACCACCATAAAAGGGAGAAAATTTTTTAAATAATTTTTTTGAACTTTTATAATTCCTATATTAAAAAATAAACTTCATTTTTGAAATCAGAATATTATAATTAGATTAGAATGATTTTCTTCATATTTTTCTGAGATGTTTCACATTTGTATGAATAATGAAAGACATTGTTTTAGTAAATAACATTTTTGTTTTAATAAGTTTTAATTTAAAATTATATTATAAATTTGATTTAATGAAAAAATAGAAAAATTATATATCTATAAATATAATTTAGTAAATTATAATCATTTTTAATATTTAATTTTTATATAAAGAGTTAATGAACATCTCAACAATTTTTCATTAAATACCTGCTTTCTCGCTAAGTATGTAAGATTACATTTAAATTCAATTTTCAAATTCTGTGATTTTAATTTGGAATAAATATATACAGAATTTTAAGCAAAATAGTATTTATATACTAACAAGCCCAACTTATTTTTTTACATAAATGAATGGTGAAATAAAAAATAAAAAATTACAATGATTACGGTAAAATTAGGCATAAAAAGAGACTAAACATTAAGCTCAATGGGAAAAATGACATATACACTTATAAAAAGACATTTCATTCTAATTTTTCAATCATATCCCTTCCATTTATAATTTTATGAGTTATTGGGATACTAATTCATGAAAGTGACCTATCTAATATGTTATGTAAGTTGAAAAAAAAGAACCACACTTCCCGTAAATGTTTATAATTCTTTAGAATTTGGAAGAAGCAAAATAGTTTCTGTTATAAAAAAATATTTTGAAATTGAAATTAGTTTATTTTATCATGGAAATTTAACTTTACATTTTAGATATGATATAATTACATTAAACTCTTACCAAAGACTAACACATATATTATTAAACTTATAATAAAATAAAATAAATAATGTTAAAAACATATAAAGTAATGTATATTTAATAAAATACTGTGTTTCACTAATTTTTTAAGATTAATATGTCATGTTAATTAAATCATAACTTAATATATATGAATTAAAATATTATTTTTATTTTATTTAAATTAAAATTCAAAAAATAATGTAAATATTTCCATAAATGTTATCTTATAATATATTACATTTTAATAAAAGAATTAAAATTTACTAAAAAAACAATCATACAATATATTCTTAAGTGACAATAAATATAATTTATTTCACAATAATGAACCAATTTATCTTTTATATTGTCATATTGAACCATATATAGTAAATGTAGTGTAAGCATGATTCGTGTTAAAGTAGTGTTTTTACGTATTCCATGTTCTTTTTTGAAAATTAATTTCCAACAAACAAGTGTTTTTTATATATATAATTTGATAAGAAAATTATAAATCATTGGGTCTATATTATATAAAAATTAATATTTAATTTATTCTTAATGGATGAATTAAAAATGTTTTGAAAACATGTTATCTAAATGAAAAACAAAAATGAATAATAAAAGTATGAATTATGACTAATGATCATAATTATAAAGATACACTTAATTTTTTAAGGTGGGTTTTTTTACTATAATTACTTTTTAAAAATTTATTTGTCCATTTTGGAAGCACATGATGTAGTTAATACATCCCAATAGTGTATAGCTTTTGATATTTAAAAAATGACACATCTTTTCCACTATAAAAAGGTAAAAAATATTCCCCATCCTCGCACATATTAAGCCTCATTTTCCGATACATAATCTGCCCAAATAAGGTCCAAAAATACAATCCCTGAAACTATAATCATTCATTTGTATAGAAAACAATCCATGTATTTCCATTTGTGAAAATTATAAAGAGTTTCCCGTAAAAGAGGTAACAATCTTAGACGATTACTTTTGTGATATTTCATTATAAATCCATTAAATAATTATTATTCCATTATTATATAATAACATAAGCATTATACATATAGTAATAAATTTTTATGATAGGGGTTATACATACACATACATACAGTTCCATTAAATGGGTAAATAATTTACCATTCGTGCGTACGATGAACTACCGTATCACGAAATGTTGCTGTTCATTTTTTATTTTACCACCTCTCATGGTTAGTAATTACAATGAAAGAAATATTATTATATTATATATATGATATTTTTTTGTTTTAATTATTTTTTATAATTTATATAACACATAACTTCATGTTTTCCATTTATTATAAATATGATAACATCATTTTTAGACGTGTGGACCACCACCTCATCAAAGTGATGTAATACATTCACACATTACATGAAAATTATATGGATGTGTTTGGTAGAATATAAGTTTCATAAATAACTTATATATTATATTCATTAAATAATTACCCTTTTAGAAATATAATATATCATTTTTCTTTATTACCCTTTCAGACACTAAAAAAGTAAAAAATTTGTTTGTAGATGCGTGGATTATCACTTCCTCTATATGATGTGATTCATTTCACATCCCAAAAATTATATATATAACTATTTATTATTAAATAATATTTTATATATGTTATAATTATCCTTCTTGAAATATTAATATTCATTACCATACTTTTATAACGATCATGGAAATATGTGAACGTTACTCATGAGTACATATGACCTACTTGTCTCTATGATTGTAACACTGATTACTTTTTCATAAAAATAATCCAACAATTTTTTAAAAATTAATATATTTATGTATAAATATGATTATTATTCTGTGTTTTTTATTATTTATATGTTTATTCAATGATCAATTAGACCTTATGAGACCAGTGGAAGTCGATTTTCACACCTAAACCTAATAGGGTCAAATCACCTGATGTAAACATAATTTATTAATGTGTTCTGTACAACATTATGCAAAGTGAAATTAAAGTAATAATACCCATGAAATTTTTCTCAATAAAGTATTCTATTTACATACATTTATTATTCATTAATATTAAGAAACATGTGAAAATTTGTACTCATTGTAAATGATTATTGTTTGCCTTTTACTTTTGTGAGGTATACATAATCATCATCACTTAATTGTTTTTTGTGTGGTATCGACATAAAATTTTGATATATAATATGAGTAATTATTTTATTTTCATGTAATTTAAATTTTTCATTTGATTCTTATCTCTTTTTTTGTTTTTGATTTAGATATCATAACAATTATAACTGGACTTCCTCTCTTACTTTTAGTTATACAAGACTTATTCTATCTTCACCTATTCTTTTAGTTGTGTGGTGTATATAATTCCCATGAATTTATTTAATTGTTACTATACATAAATTTATTTTATTTATCAAATCCTTTTCAATATCTCAATTTTATGGGGTATACAGTTTTGATGTTATGAATGCGGTAATGGTCTTTTTTCCTAATTTACCTTATTTGAGAAATTTGTTATGTTATATACATATCCTATTTTATGAGGTGTATATACTTCTCTATTTACATGTTATATCATGAATATTCTTGTTCTCATGGTATTATAATTTGTATTTATTTTTATTAAATTAATTGAGTTAATTGTTCATGTTATTCAATGTTGAATGGGACACATTTTAAAGATTAATGATTATTTTCCTAAAGAATGTTAAAATGTTATTTTATTATTATTTCCATTAATAAATTTTAGAAACCCTTATTAGTACATATAATCTATTGGGAATATTTTTTATTGATTCCACCCTCATTTTTTCTTTTGATGGAATATTGTTTTTTAATAATATTATTATTTAACCCATTTATTTTCCTGGGTAAATCATGTTTTTAGAGATTGTTATAGAAACCATTTATTTTCCATGTGGTTTACATTTTTTATGATCTTCATGATGAACGTGTTTTATTTATAGTAATTGATAATTTAATGAAATAGATGATATTGATATAGGTTATACAATGGGTTGATCCCCATGATAGATGACCAGTGAGTGAAAAAATCATATACAAATAGTTGAGCGCCATTATAGCTCACAAACAAACGGGTGAGTATGATATAACTTTCATGATGGGTGGAACCCATTATATGACTTCTATACATTAGGTAATGATATATTATGGAATTATGACAAATGGTTAATTCAATTAAAAGGGTTTTGAATGGATTTTCTGAAAGTGATTCTCTAGGTTACTAAAAATTGTTTTAATTTTTTATTTTGTGCATATAATGTTTATCCAAATCTAGGTTTATATGGCATGGCTCATGATTATTATTTTATTGAATTTTTACTCTTTCATTTTTTTTCATATTTCATGTTATAGGTACTTATGTGTATGATATCCTCGATGATTCTCACATGCACTTTTATGATGTTAGCATACACATATGAACTCTTATACTCCTTGATGACATTTAATTTTTAATTATTTTTTACCATTTTTAAGTGTTTTATCTCACCATTATTTTGTTACATTTTACCCTGGTTTTAATTAATTATGTTGATTGATTTATGTAAATATAGGATTTCATAAGGATGATTTCGATTACCAAATGTGAAATAAAAAAGGTTGGGTTAAATGGGAGAAATGTTCTTTTCATGAATTATAAGTCCAAGATGGTTTTAGTTTTTAATGTCACAGTTTTTTCTAATTCTCTAAAATTTTAAACATGAATTGTTTAAAAAAGTTTTTTTGATACAAGTTATCTTTTTGATGGCGTAATTCTTGATAGATAACATTGGGTTATAATTATTAACACCATGGATGGAAATGTAAAGACATTGATTTTTTCATAGGATTTGGGAGTGTGGGTTTGTGGCTTTGATATTTGGTATCAAAGGTCAGTTTAGATAATATTGTAGATAAGGATGTTTTCATATATGGTTATATAAATAGTTATGGATACCATTAGAATTATACAAGATTATGTTTTATTTTTAGTTCAATGTTTTTGACACCCCATTGATGTTTTAAGTGTTGATATATTAATGTAATTTTTTGGTGATGATTTAATGAGATGAGGTATTTATAACCCCTAGGATCAAGAATAATTGTTTTTTGGGAAGCATTTTTTTCATTTTTAAATAAAAAAATGATAATTCTTATTCTTCGTGACAACCTGTCGCATCCAACAAGGCGGTGGAGACTGAACCCATGACTGAAGGATGATAAGTGTTTCAGGCACTATAACTATCCTACATGATATACGGGTTAGTATGTAAATTTTTTAATGTAATTATTTTTTTATTTGTATATAATATGATAATTTATTTGTGGAATAATGTTTCATTCGTTTTTTATGAATATATGATCAAATCCTTTTAATGTTAAGGTTTCAAAAATAGTCATGAAATGTTTGAATAATTTTATGGATAATTGTTTATAAATTAATTTATTTTGAACATTGTGTATTACTATCAAATTATGAATATTAATATATCATTTTAAGGTTTACTCATATTGTTAATTATCATACTATGTGAGAGAAATTTTCGGGTTGGTTAATGTTTAATGATAGGATAAATATCATATTATCCATTTTATTATTATGTGGTCTTTGAGATTTATCCTAAGTAATAATAGTGTGAAAAAATTACACTAAATTAATCATGGTTTGGATAAAATATGAGATTATGGTTAAGGATGAAAATTATAATCATCAGGTATGTATATTTATTTTTTTTCGCACTAGTTCTAGATGGAAAGAGAAGTATTTTACATTATGAAAAGGATCTCTAAATAAAAGGTAATCCTATGACCTTATTTTCTGATAACATCAATGATGTTATCCATAAATATTTGCCTTGTGGGTTCTTCATCCTTTAATTTATCATAAAATGTTATCTATAAAAGTATATTTGTCCTTTTGAATTAGTTTTTCCATCCCAAGAAATATTTTTTTCCCACTAATGTTCTCCCAATACTGAAAACTAGTTATGCATGATTTGTAGTGAATTTTATTTTTCCATCATCCCCTTTTTAAGAGGATATTATATTAAAACATTGTACTATGTGGTTACAACAATTTAATTCTAGAAATAGTAAAAATTTGATAACCACGATGAATTTCAAGGATGAAATATATTTTAATGGCGGTGAGATGTAAAAACATAAGATTTTAAGATATAATATCAATTAAAATAGTTTTAAATATTTCATATCATGAGTTATATGAAATTAATAGTTTATATTAACTTATATGAAGCACCATTTTTTTATTTTATTGCATGTAAAATTGAGTTTAGTTTGTATCTTATGTTCCACACATAGTCGTGTTTTACCGAACAATAATATACTATTTATAGAATTTTTTAATATAGAATTTATTTCCCAGAAATTATATTGGTGACCGTTAATAAAAATAAATATATTATTTTTAAAAACCATTATAATTTTAGTAAAATTCTCAAATAGATTTTATAGTCATAAGAAAAGAATAAAATCCTATTTTTAGATTAAAAACTGTATTTTTTATTCTAAAAAGCAGTTTTACCAACTTTTCTTATGAATCTATTTGAAATCTAATATTTGGAAATTTTATAAATTTATATGAAAAAATAAAATTATTTTTCTAAATTATAACATCAAAAATTTCTTAGGGTGAATTTTGGTATTTTTCTGAGAAGTCTCATTTTTTTATGAACAGTGAAAAATACAAAATTTTAGTTGAAAAGTGACCTTTTTTTAAATATTTATTAATGTGAAATTATATAATTTAATTGCTTTAAAGTAATATTAGGTCAGTTATATTTCTACTAATTTAATTTCATTAGTAAGAATCGTTTTTATATTTAATTTACATATAAATACTAAAAGAACTTTTGAAAATTTTAACTTTAAAAAACCACCTTCTAGCCACATCTGTGAGATTATAATTAAATTTAATTTTACATTTTGTGAGTTGAATTTGAATAAAATGGAAATTAAAGGATGTTATTATTATAATATTTATAGTTTAAATAAATCAACATAGTTTTAGGAGAAAATATTAGTGAAATTAGTTAAAAATAATTATAGCGATGAAGGTAAAATTATGTTTAACGACAGACTAATCCTTATGCATATGGGGTAAAATGACCTTGAAACTATTAAAAAGATAATATTAGGCCAATATTTTAACCATATAACCCCTTTGGTTATAATTTTATTAGTTAATGGGATACTATTTCTTGAAAGTGATTTATTTAATAATTTAGGTAAGAAAAAAGACAAAAAAGGCATCCTCTCCCTTAACAATTATAATGCTTTAGATAATGGAAGAAGAAACATAATATCAGTTATAAAAATAATTTTTATTTTTAAATGAGTTTATTTTATAATGAAAATTTAAATTAAACTTTTAGATATGTTATAATAAAATTATATTCTTTACAAATGATCACACATATTTTATTTACTTAATAAAAAAATAAAAAAATGATGCTAAAAAATAAAAAGTTAAGTATAATTGATGAAGAATTTTGTTCCATTGTTTTTTTAGATTAATATTTCATTTTACACATATTTTAACTAACTATATTTGATGTCTAATAATGTTTTTATACTTTTAGGATAAAAATAAAATTAATAATGTCCGAAAATCCTTTAATTATATTTTAATATAAATGATATTTTATTAACTGAAATAAAAGTTAAAAAAGTAAAATATTATGAAAATTGATTTATAAATGTTTATGAATACAAAATAAGGTAGACTAATGGATCAATTTATATTTTATAACTAATATTTTGAGAAATAGATAATAAAAACATTTTTGGCACAACTAAGGTGAAAGTAGTGTTTTTGTGCATTGCATGAGATTGGTTTGAAATTATTATCCAAAACACAAGGGCTTATTATTATGTAAATTTTATACCATAATTATTACTCAATTGGTTTATATTTTATAATAAATTAAAATTAAATGTACTCTTAATGGATGAATTTCCCAGGATAGAAAACTAGTACCAAAATGAAAAATAAAAATGAAAAATATAAGGAAACATAAGGACATAGGAATTTTTTTAAAAAATTTAAATTTTTTATTGAGGTTTTTATCAGAAATAATTCATATTTATTACATTATTTTTAAATCTTTTATGAACATTAGGTATTCTAGATCTCTTAACAGTGTTTACCTTTTTTTAATTACAACAATTAGTCTTCTCGTCCAATATCAAAAAGTATTCACTCTTCCCCTTCCTCACACATATAGAGTCACATAAGATCATCCAAACTCTACCCAAATAAGATCAAAAAATAACTAGTCTCTACCAATATGCCACACATTGTAATGAAAGAATTATATTTATGTCCATTGGTGAAATCCATAACGAGTTACCCGAAATAGAGGTATCATTCTTCATTGATTAATTTTGTACTATTTCATTATCAAGCCATTGAATTATTATTATTTCATGATTATATAATCACATAATTATCATCAAAATAATGAGATATTATTATGGTCAGGGATCCAACTACCCCTACAAACACTTCCATCAAATGTATATGTAACTTACCATTTGTACAGAAGACCCCAACCTCACGAAATGATTTCATTCATTTTTTCCTTTACCACCTATCATGGTAGTAAATTATGTGGTAGAAAATATTACTATATGAAATATAGGATATTTATGTTGAAATAATACTTTATTAGTTTTAATATAACACATAAATTCATTCATTTTTTTTAAATGTGATAACATCCTTTGTAGATGTGTGGACAACCGCCTCCTCAAAGCGATGTGATACGTTAAAAAATTTCATGGAATGTATTAAGGAAGAGTTTAATTAAATATATGTTTCATTTGTAAAATATCTATTATAATATTAACATAATTAACATTATTGAAATATAATATATATTTTTCCTTATTCACATTTCTCACACTGAAAAAGTGACAACATCATTCGTGGTTCTGTGGACTACCGCATCCTCGATGTGATGTGATTTCTTTGACATCACAATAATTATATAAATAAGTATATATGATTATATAATATGGTATTTATTATATAATTATCTTTATGTAGTGATAAATTTCCCTTACCTTCATCCCATAATGATCATTGAAAAATGGTAACATTACTTAAGCATACGTACGACCTCACATCACCATGATTGTAATGTTGGAACTTTTTTTAAAACCATATTCCATGATTTGTTTTAAAATTGAAATTTATTAATAAATAGGATAATTATTTCATTATTACTATTATATATAGGTTTAATAATGACCTCTTAGACCATAGTCTACCAACCGATGTCATTTCTGACACATAAGGCGAATATGGTCAAAAAAGCTGACATAAACTTATTTGTTTATGTAGTTGTATAATACATTATAATAAGTTAAATTTGAATAATAATAAACTTGATAAAGTTTCTCTACAATATAAATAATTAACATATGATTATTATTTCAGAATATAAAGTAACATGTGACAATTCAGACTCAATGTAAGGGATTATTGTCTCACTCTTACTTTCACGTGGCATACATCATTTTGACCAAATACATTTTTTTGTGGGGTATATACTGCACCTGTTGATATATTGTATTATTAGTTATTATATATTAAAATTATTAAAAAAATTTATGTTATTATTATCACTTTCGGGTTTTCCAATTTAGATGTTACCACAATTATAAGGGTATTTCTATTCTCACTTTTATATTTGCGTGACTTATTCCATATTCGCCAATATTTTTTTTTGGAATATATAATGCCCATGAAATTAATTGAGTGATTTAATAATCAAATTTATGGGGTTTTAAATATCCTTTTCATGATTGTTTTTCAAAGGGATAAATGTTTTGATATTTCTAAAGAGTTAATAGACTTTTGTCACAATTTTCCTTCTTCTATACATTTGTAAGGTTTTACCCCAATATTATTTAAATTATTGTATATAATTCTACATATAAATGACATATCATGAATATCCTTATTATCATGATGTTATAATTTTTAATTATCCTTCTTCGATTCACAGGGTTAGTTGTTCCAATGTTTCAACATGGTATTGGATGTTGTGGAATATTTAAAGATTATTTGCTTCAAGATGTTTTCAATGTTATTTTATTTCAGTTTCCATTCATCAATGTCAATAAAACTTGTTGTTAATTATAATCTAATGTGAATTTTTTTTACTAACACATCCTCCTTCATTCTATTAGTTTATTATATTTGTTTCAATGAGAATGTTATTTAACCCATTTCTTTTCCTTGGAATAATTATATTTCAACATATTGTTATAGAGCACATTTCTTTTTCAAGGGATTATCAACTTTTTATGAATTTATTTGATTAACATGTTTTATTCATGGAACATTATAATTATATAAAAGTGTTGATATCTATATAGCTTACATGAAGAGTCATCTCCATTATAGCTCACGGGTGAGCCTGACATAACTTATACAAATGGTTGAGCCCAATTATAGGTCAGAAATAAAAAGTGAATCTAGTTCTGCTTATTTCAAGGGTGATCCCTAGTGGATATATTTGATGCATTGGGTAATGATAATGTTGGAAATCATCCATATGGTTAATCCCATTGAATGTGTATTTGAAAGGGGCTTGAAAGGGTTTTATGAAATTGATGGTCCAAGTTAGAAAAAAGAGTTTTAATCAATTATTATCTATTTATAATCATTATAAAAAAATAGAATGTCTTCACTTGGATCCTGATTATTATTTCCATTGACATTTTTATTCATCCATTTATTCATATTTTATATTCATGTATTTATGTGTATGATTTCATTTATAATTTTCTCCTTCAGTTTGATTATATATTGATAACCTTACGCACTATTATTCTCATTAATGAAATTTAATGTTCAATTCTAATCCTTAACCTTATTGGGAATTTGAGATCAAATATCTTATGTTAAATATTCCCCAGGTTTTAAAGAATTAGGTTTGATGATTTATGTCTCTAAATGAATTTTCATGGATGATGTTGGTGTCCTTTTATGATAAAAGAAATGCAGGGACAAATGAGAGAAATCTTCGTTTGAGGACACATGAGTCCAAGTAGATTTGAGTTATTTTTTGTAAGAGTTTATGCCAATATTCTTAAAAATGAAACCTAAAAGGTCCTATATAATGGAAGTGATTGAAGATATCTTTTGATGTTGTAATTTTGGTAAAAATATTTGATTCTCAATTTTTTTCATCATTGCAGGAAATTTAAATAAATTGATTTCTTCATAGTACTTGGGAGTAAGGGTTCTGGTATGTTATCGTTGGTGTCAATGGTCAATTTAGATAATTTTGAAAATATTTATTTTTTAATCTAAAGTTATCTTAAAAGTTATGGATATCATCATAGTTCTATAATATTATGTTTGATCATGAATTAAATGTTTTAGACACCCCATTGAGGTTTTAGGAGATGATATATTAAAATGATTTTTTAGAGACTTTTTTTTGATGAGGTAATCTGAACCACTAGGATCTAAATGATGAAATTTTAGGGATCAATTGGTTTTCATTATTAAATGAGAAAAATTGAAAAACCATATGCATGGTGAAAACCCATTGTACCTGAAATGGTTGCGGGGATTGAACCCATTACTGAAGGATGACATGGGTTTCATGCACTACCACTATTCTACATGATATCTGGGTAAGTATGTCCAATTTCCAGGTAAATATAATGTTTTTAGAACCTACAATATTTTATAAGGTGAGTAGTGGTTTATTTATTTTGGTAGAATATATGATCAAATCCTACTACTATTTATTTTTTCAAACACAGTCGATAACTATTTGATTTATTTTATTGATAATTAGTTATGTAATAATTTATTTTGAACCTTGGGTATTACTATTGAATTATTAATATTAGTGTATCACTTTCTGTTTTTCTTAGTTTTTGAATTATCTTACCATGTTCTACCAATTCTGGGTAGGGTTAATGTTTAAAGAAATGAGGAATAACATGTTCCCTTTTATGATTACTAGGCTATTAAAAATTTACTTAATTAATTTAGGCTTAAAAAAAGTACTCTCTAATACTCATAGTTTGGATAAAAAGATGATATTATGGTAAAGGATGAAATTATACTCATCAATTAAGTATATTTATTTTTTTTCTTAGTTGGTCTAGATGGTAAGATAGAATTTTAATGTACGGAAAAGGATCATTAAATAAAATGTTATCCTATTACAATAATTTATAATGATGTCAATGAACTTTCCACACCTATTTTACTTGTGGTTTGTTTATCATTGAATGACTCTTGAAAATGTTCATTATCACACTCTATTAGTCCCTTGGAATTAGTTTTTTCTTCCAAACCTAACATTTAAATTCCCACTAATGTTCTCCAAATGTTGAATACTAGTTATGTGTGACATCTAATGACTTTTATGTTTCCCACCTCCCCTTTTTAAGAGGATAATTTATAAAACATTTCCACTATATGGGTTTTGTAAAATAAATATATCAATAATATTCAATTCCAAACCAAGATGGATTTTTGGGTGAAATATATTTAATGTGTGGTATGAGGTAATGTCCTGATATTTTATGAAATATATAATTTTAAATTAATTTAAATATTTTGATATATTTAGAGGAACAAAATGCATAGTGTAACGCCCCGACCCCAGCTACCCAGAGCCGGTGCATTACTTCGTAACATTGGCATGATCACAAAAGATCAAGTCTCGAAAGACCGATTAGTTTAGTAGCCTTGGAAACACTAGATACATTCATAAGTCTTACATTACATCATAAAGTGAAAAACTAATAACAAAGTCTTCATAGTCCACACTCATATCCTCTTCTGACTATCCCCGCAGGTCATTCATAAAATACTTCTTCACATCCTGGAAAATATTAAAACATTGAAAGGGGTGAGCTCAGATGCTCAGTAAGGATAACAATATTGCGGAAGCTTTCATAAATAAACATAAAAATTTAAGGCAATGTATAACTAAAACAAAAGCCTTTTAAACTTGAACATCAACATAATATGGAAAAAGTAAAATGAGATAATCTCATTCACTTCTTCACATGGATATTCTACTGGTCGAATAATCACATGCAATATCAAAAACCACTTTCATAATGATGGAATGCATAATGCCAGACTATCATAACCACGTAGTCAAGGCCTCGTGCCATGACCACAAATAAGATTTTGTCAAGGCCTCGTGCCAAGACACTAGTTTGTCTCATGAGACCTGACGATGTATCGAGGAGCTATAGCGGGCTCCACCCGTCACTTATTAAGTCCAATGCATTCCTCATATGAATAGGTTTAAACATATCATAAACCATAACATAATCGTATCACATAAAACATGCATAAAGGAAACATAACACTTCCACATTTCAATCACAAGATATCAATACAACACATTGATATAATAAAAACGCTTTCAAACCCATTTTCAATACCAAAATAAAAGAAAGTTAAAACTTTGTATTTATTTTGCATTAAAAAATTGCTGGCTTGTAGAGGAAGCCGAAACTCAAATAATGGTCACGGCGGCGGAGAAGTCGTTGTCGCCGCATAAGTACGGAAAAAAAACATTCCCTTTTTGTCGTTTAGTAAAACGCTTCGTATAAAAAAGATTCCTTTTGAATAAACATGAAAGTCAAAGGGGTTTATACACCGTATAAAAGAAAGTTGTGTATAAAGCCAAATATGCCTCAATGAAAGGAGATTGAGACAAAGTCCTTAAAAAGATCGTTTTTAAAATAAAATAGATCTATTATGTGTAGTCATTATAGTTACACATAAAGAAAGTAAAAATACAAAATAGGACATAATAATATCATGACATAATTTGAAAGTAGGAGATTAACCCAAAGAATGGAAGTTGGGTTAAGAAATTCCCTTACCTTGCGTCCTGTCCTGACTCGACCGTTCTTTAACATCCTAAATAATAAACTAGAGTTAATTTATATTTACTTAAGAAACTTTTCCATGTTCATTATTCTTTTTTATATCCCTTATTACCATGTTATGAACATTATTTAATTATTTAAGTTAATAACGGTCGTTTTGTCGATCTTTGGTACTTGAGTAAAAAATAAACTTCTTATAATTACAAGTTGTTCATGTGGTGATATATCCATTATATCCAGAATTATATTCATGATGTAGATATAATATATATGATATATATCCAGTATATACATTCATTCATAATGTCATGTAACATTTAGAGGTAAGAAATGAAATGCACCGTTCATGGAGACGGTAAGCCGTACGTACGCATGAACGCTACTTTCATTACTATTTCGTATTTAATGGAATGGAATAATAATGATATAAATTTATAATATAATTACAGTATAATATAGTGTATAATACCATTTAATCCAACCTTTATACATCCCACATATGGCATTAACGATTCAAATCACTTTGAGGGGGCGGTAGTCCGCACTTCCTAAAATGAAATTATCGCGTTTTACCCATAATGGAAATCATAAAGTATGCCATAAATGAGAAATACAGAAGCATAAGTAAAACATAAACATATTATATATCATATATAAAAATAGTGAAATCTTAATGGCCACCTTTGAAGGTGTTATATGAGTGTTGAACAATCATCGTTTCGTGAGGCAGAAATTCGCCATCCACAGAAACCGTATGTTCTTTAACCATTAGATGTAGGTTTGTGTAAGTGTAGCTCGAATAATTCTTATAACAATATCCTAGTATATTTAGGATACTGGTGTTGTTACAAAAGAAATGAATAAAAAGAGTTAGGGGGTTGGAGAAGAAAAATAAAACAAAACAACATTAGAAAAGACATTACCTCAAAATCGGGTAACTCTTTTTGATTTGAGCCAAAGGCTTCCTCGGGAAGAGTTCTGCCCAAAGTAAGTTTCTAGGAGTAAGAGGGGGAAGTTGGGAGAGTATTTGGGCAGAGGTTGGCCGAGCCAAATGGCTTGAAAGTGTAAATGAGGTGGGAGAGGTGGGGGCCTTTTATAAGTGGAGATGAGGGGCACTTTTGGAAAGATTGAAATGTTACATTATTTCACAATGCTTTATGGATTCTAAAGGTCCCACACTTATATAATTCGAGGCTAAGGTGATAAAGTTTCGAAATCGCCTCATCCAATAGGCTTTGGACAAGTGTATGCCTTGGATTTTTCATTATATTCTCATTTTATTTAAATCGTTAAATAATGAGTTCATCGCTACATCATAATTATTTCATAAATAATTTAATTTATTTAATGTCTAAAAATTATAAAAAAACTACTATGATGTAGGAAATCTTTTTAGCTTTCTAATGAATATTTATAGTCAAAATTTGGACTTGTTTAACCCCACTTAAAAACTGTTTTAGTAAAATAACTCATGTTTGTGTCAATTTAATTTTAACATTAAATAAATATATATTTATGTCATTTTCCAACTAAAGTGGCTCCATGGGGTCCCCAAGTTGACCCATGGGTTATCTTGGTCGGCCATGACTCATCCAATAGGAGTAGGACAAGTTTCATGCTCATCTCATATTATTAAAACATTATTTGTACCTTAAACTACACTAATTACCTCTAATCGCGATTAAGAACTTAAAAGTTACTATTCACCAAAAAATTATTTTAATCTCATTGAACCACATTTTACTTCTTAATGACAACCATGTATGTTGGATTTTTGAAAATCAAATCACAAAAGTGGTAATATTTCATTTAAACAAAAAATCAGTTATTTAACTACCACTTAGTGGTTTCACTATTCATAAAAAATTAGAAGTTCTCAGAAAAATACCAAAAATTCAACATAGGCTAATTTCGATATTCCGAATCCAAAAATGAAGTCCATTTTGAAATATAAAATTTCTATAATTTTAAAAAGTGGTTATTACTATTCATAACGGCTACTTTGATTAGTCGCGGTGTTTTAGAACTCGAAGTTGCGTACAATGCAAGCTATTGCATTATTGAATGAGAGGCGTATAGTGGAAGCTCGGGGTGTTACATTCTCCCCTCCTTCAATAAATTGCGTCCTCGCAATTTGAAATTTTTCTTTGAAAATAAAATGTTGAAAAGAGAAAATACCTTTGAGGAAAACCCACATCGGAAATAAGGTTAATAAATATATAACATTAAAAGAAAGAAGGATAAGTACAAAGGTCACCCGATATAGCCCATTCTAGGATTATATGAAAATATGGATATGGAGGAGAAACAAACCATCAAGGTCTGATGGATAATTATAGAAAACAAGAATAGGAGAAAGTTTAACCACAAGAAAATCACAAACTTGTGATTGGTTAAACGGTTATTGAATCCCCAGTTGGAAAAGTTAACCGACAACATTTTTGTTTTAAGTTACCTTTTATAATGTTGAGGAATTTATTTAGGAGATTTACTAAGAACGTAAGGGAATATAAATACTTGTTATGTATACTTTCATTCGTTAATAAATTTTTACCACAAACCCAACTTTTACTCCAAATGGTAACGGAACTCAAAAATATTCTATTTATCCTAATTGTATAAGGTTCAAAATGTTAACACATACCATTTAGATTAGTAAAACTATTTTGTAATAACCAGGGACTTCCTATAGGCTAGTGGTAGGAAATAAAGGCTTGTCGCACTATGGTTGTGGGTTCGATTCCTGCATCTTTGTCCGACGCGACGGGTTATTCCCCACCCTGCAGGTTGTCCTTTTCCTAAAACTATAGTATTATAATATTCCAAAAATAATCTTCAGAAATTCTTTAATTTTAAACAATACTATCCATGGTTCAACTTAATCCATTCCAACCTTAATAGTTATCCAAAATACCTCCATCCAGACTTTCTCTAAAAGGTCTCTAAATTCCAAAATCAATTGTAACATCAGATTCCCCAAACAAAGAAAAGTTTCTCTTATTTTCACATACTAAAAATATGATTACCTTAATCATATTAAAACCTTACTGAAATCAACAAGTACTGCAGTACAATCCATATATATATATCACATTATTCTTATAACCAAAATATAATCCTTGAGTCCAAAAGCACCAATACATTAATTATTCCGCTTCAATTGTAGTCACAGCATAAGATTGGCCTTGATCCCTTGGCCTTTTCTGAGGTAAGTTTCCCTGACGCTTAGGACATTCATTTGCATAATGCCCTGTTTCCCTACAATTGTAGCATTCAACTTTGACAGCCTCTTTCTTTCCCTTGCAATCACGAGCCTGGTGACCCTTTTCTCCACATTTATAACAAACTCTCATTTCTTTTAGACAAGTACCGGGGTGATTCTTCCAACAATTATCACATAATGGAAAATCCTTCTTTCCCTTTTTCCTTTTATCTGTCTCTTGTTCCACCTTTCTCTTCTTCTCTTGCTTTACTTTGTTGTCATAAGACTTAGAGAATTCCTTTTCTGTCTTGATAGCACACGAGACAATATCTTCGTATGATGAGAAGGATTGTGATACTAAAGCTCGACGGAGAAATGGTTTTAACCCATCAAAGAAACGATCAATCTTACTCCTTGGGTTACGTATATAATCGGCAGCATGCCTCGCTAACCTTGTAATGTTAGCCTCATACTTTGCGACATTCTCATCCTCCTTCTGCCTCAAACTCAGAAATTGCCTTTCCATATCTGCTCGATGGTCACGAGGAAAATATTTTTCTAAAAAAAGATCTTTGAACTCCCTCCATTCCATATTCGATACGTCATCATCTTCCTTTGTGTTTTGAATCAGCGACCACCACTGATCGACATCTCCAGTGAGGCGGTAAACTGCCATGACAACCTTCTCCCTTTCGCTACTCCCCAAGGCATGGAATATTTTCTATAAGGAGTTTATCCATTTCTCAGCTACTAACAGATTTGTACCCCCATTGAAGGTTGGTGGTTGTTGCCTCATGAAATGGTCTAGCATTGATCCTCCACGTTGCGGATCAGGGTGCTCCATACGAGTAAGGTTATTATTCATAACCTGAGTAAGTTGTCCCAGTATGGTGATTAGCTGATCGGCACCAGTTGCATCACCAGCCCCACTATAATTATCTTGAGCAGGAGGGAAATCCCTACAAGGAGTGCGTGCATTGATACGGTTTCTATTTCTTCCACTAGGCGCCATTTCTAAACAATTGCATAACCTAGATTAGTTTATGAAATAAAATACATAATTCCATATTTGTAAAATACTTTACATAAATTGAACTATTTATGGATAAACAATAATCATAAAAAGAAATGTTTCCTTTGAAGAAGTATATACTCATAACCCTTCATAGTGGTGTGTAAAGAAAATGAGAATTATCCTAAGCAGATCCCCCGGGAGTGTCGTAACCAAGAGTGCCGCAAGGCCCGTTGTCGTGCACCAGTTCCCGTTCGAGTCTAGCTCAAAGCGGTGTTTTCAGGTTTTACCCCTAGGTACATCTGTGCCAGAGCCGCCTCTACCTGCTCGTATCCAGACAGGGATGTATTGCTCGGAAAACTAACAAAATCTCTACAATAACAAAATTCTAGGAAGTTCTTCTTTACTAATCCTCAAAGTCTATCTTTGGGCTATGTGCTCTAATCAGAGTTTATCTAAATCTAGCTTCCAAGGTTAGTACTAAACTGCCTCTGATACCAACTGTAACGCCCCGACCCCAGCTACCCAGAGCCAGTGCATTAATTCGTAACATTGGCATGATCACAAAAGATCAAGTCTCGAAAGACCGATTAGTTTAGTAGCCTTGGAAACAATAGATACATTCATAATTCTTAAATTACATCATAAAGTGAAAAACTAATAACAAAGTCTTCATAGTCCACACTCATATCCTCTTCTGACTATCCCCGCAGGTCATTCATAAAATACTTCTTCACATCCTGGAAAATATTAAAAAATTGAAAGGGGTGAGCTCAGATGCTCAGTAAGGATAACAATATTGCGGAAGCTTTCATAAATAAACATAAAAATTTAAGGCAATGTATAACTAAAACAAAAGCCTTTTAAACTTGAACATCAACATAATATGGCAAAAGTAAAATGAGATAATGCGATTCACTTCTTCACATGGATATTCTACTGGTCGAATAATCACATGCAATATCAAAAACCACTTTCATAATGATGGAATGCATAATTCCAGACTATCATAACCACGTAGTCAAGGCCTCGTGCCAAGACCACAAATAATATTTTGTCAAGGCCTCGTGCCAAGACACTATTTTGTCTCATGAGACCTGCCGATGCATCGAGGAGCTATAGCGGGCTCCACCCGTCACTTATTAAGTCCAATGCATTCCTCATATGAATAGGTTTAAACATATCATAAACCATAACATAATCGTATCACATAAAACATGCATAAAGGAAACATAACATTTCCACATTTCATTCACAAGATATCAATACAACACATTGATATAATAAAAACGCTTTCAAAACCATTTTCAATACCAAAATAAAAGAAAGTTAAAACTTTGTATTTATTTTGCATTAAAAAAATGATGGCTTGTAGAGGAAGCCGAAACTCAAATAATGGTCATGGCGGCGAAGAATTCGTTGTCGCCGCATAAGTACGGAAAGAAAAACATTCCCTTTTTGTCGTTTAGTAAAACACTTCGTATAAAAAAGATTCCTTTTGAATAAACATGAAAGTCAAAGGGGTTTATACACCGTATAAAAGAAAGTTGTGTATAAAGCCAAATATGCCTCAATGAAAGGAGATTGAGACAAATTCCTAAAAAAGATCATTTTTAAAATAAAATAGATCTATTATGTGTATTCACTATAGTTACACATAAAGAAAGTAAAAATACAAATAGGACATAATAATATCATGACATAATTTGAAAGTAGGAGATTAACCCAAAGAATGGAAGTTGGGTTAAGAAATTCCCTTACCTTGCGTCATGTCCTGACTCGACCGTTCTTTAACCTCCTGAATAATAAACTAGAGTTAATTTATATTTACTTCAGAACCTTTTTCATGTTCATTATTCTTTTTTATATCCCTTATTACCATGTTATGAACATTATTTAATTATTTAAGTTAATAACGGTCGTTTTGTCGATCTTTGGTACTTGAGTAAAAAATAAACTTCTTATAATTAAAAGTTGTTCATGTGGTGATATATCCATTATATCTAGAATTATATTCATGATGTAGATATCATATATATGATATATATCCAGTATATACATTCATTCATAATTTCATGTAACGTTTAGAGGTAAGAAATGAAATGCACCGTTCATGGAGACGGTAAGCCATACGTACGCATGAACGCTACTTTCATTTCTATTTCGTATTTAATGGAACAGAATCATAATTATATAAATTTATAATATAATTACAGTATAATATAGTGTATAATACCATTTAATCCAACCTTTATACATCCCACATATGGCATTAACGATTCAAATCACTTTGAGGGGGCGGTAGTCCGCACTTCCTAAAATGAAATTATCGCGTTTTACCCATAATGGAAATCATAAAGTATGCCATAAATGAGAAATACAGAAGCATAAGTAAAAAATAAAAATATTCTATATCATATATAAAAATATTGACATCTTAATGGCCACCTTTGAAGGTGTTATATGAGTGTTGAACAATCATCGTTTCGTGAGGCAGAAATTCGCCATCCACAGAAATCGTATGTTCTTTAACCATTAGATGTAGGTGTGTGTAAGTGTAGCTAGAATACATCTTATAACAATATCCTAGTATATTGAGGATTCTGGTGTTGTTACAAAAGAAATGAATAAAAAGAGTTAGGGGGTTGGAGAAGAAAAATAAAACAAAACAACATTAGAAAAGACATTACCTCAAAATCGGGTAACTCTTTTTGATTTGAGCCAAAGGCTTCCTTGGGAAGAGTTCTGCCCAAAGTAAGGCTTCTAGGAGTAAGAGGGGGAAGTTGGGAGAGTATTTGGGCAGAGTTTGGCCGATCCAAATGGCTTGAAAGTGTAAATGAGGTGGGAGAGGTGGGGGCCTTTTATAAGTGGAGATGATGGGCACTTTTGGAAGGATTGAAATGTTACATTATTTCACAATTATTTTCGGATTCTAAAGGTCCCGCACTTATATAATTCGAGGATAAGGTGATAAGGTTTCGAAATCTTCTCATCCAATAGGCTTTGGACGAGTGTATGCCTTGGATTTTGCATTATCTTCTCATTTTATTTAAATCGTTAAATAATGAGGTCATCGCTACATCATAATGATGTCATAAATAATTTAATTTATTTAATGTCTAAAAATTATAAAAAAAATACTATGATGTAGGAAATCTTTTTATCTTTCTAATGAATATTTATAGTCAAAATTTGGACTTGTGTAACCCCACTTAAAAACTGTTTTAGTAAAATAACTCATGTTTGTGTCAATTTAATTTTAACATTAAATAAATATATATTTATGTCATTTTCCAACTAAAGTGGCTCCATGGGGTCCCCAAGTTGACCCATGGGTTGTCTGGGTCGGCCATGACTCATCCAATAGGTGTAGGACAAATTTCATGCTCATCTCATATTATTAAAACATTATTTGTACCTTAAACTACACTAATTACCTCTAATCGCGATTAAGAACTTAAAAGTTACTATTCACCAAAAAATTATTTTAATCTCATTGAACCACATTTTACTTCTTAATGACAACCATGTATGTCGGATTTTTGAAAATCAAATCACAAAAGTGGTAATATTTCATTTAAACGAAAAATCAGTTATTTAACTACCACTTAGTGGTTTCACTATTCATAAAAAATTAGAAGTTCTCAGAAAAATACCAAAAATTCAACATAGGCTAATTTCGATATTCCGAATCCAAAAATGAAGTCCATTTTGAAATATAAAATTTCTATAATTTTAAAAAGTGGTTATTACTATTCATAACGGCTACTTTGATTAGTCGCGGTGTTTTAGAACTCGAAGTTGCGTACAATGCAAGCTATTGCATTATTGAATGAGAAGCGTATCGTGGAAGCTCGGGGTGTTACACATAGTATATATTTCATTATACACAAAACCCAATTTATATTTCCTTTCATGTAACATCAGGATTCCTTGATAACTTGTGTTACACATAAGGTCATGTATTACAAAAAAATTATATACTATGTATATAATTATTTAATATATAATTTATCACGTAGAAATTATGTTGGAGAGTCCAAAAACAATATAATTAATGATTTTCAATAGTTAATATATTTTTAAAAAAATTCATCTATTAAATTAAATTATAATAAGAAAATAATAATATCATGTTTAATCAATAAAACCATATTTCTTCAAAAATATCGTTTTACCCCCTTTTGATGGTGAAGATATATTAAATATAATTTTTTGGAAATTTAATACTTTTACCTGAAACTGAATTATTATTTTTTAAATATTAAGGTCAAAAATAATATAGGGTGATTTTTTTGAATTTTTATGAGAAGTTTCATTTTTTGATAAATAGAGAAAAATACATACTTTTTTGTTGAAAACAGCCTTTTTTAAAATAATTAACAATGTTAAATTATATTTGAAATATATATTAAAGTAAAAAATAGTTAAATCTTATATATATTAATCAAATTTATTTTATTTGAATAATTTATTAATTTAATTTTGATTTATATACATAATTAACTTGTGAACATTTTCATTTTATAAACTCGCTATCTTTCCTTGCCTACAAGATTAATAGTAAACTTAATTTTTCCACATTTATAAATTTTATTAAAAAAATCTAAAAAATGGTTTTAATTAGTATTATATTTATAGTATTACATGTTTAACATAGTATTTTACCCAATATATTAGTAAAATTAGTTAAAATTATTTATAGGAAATTTGGTAGAATTAAGTTTAAAAATAGAATAAACATTTTACATAAGATGAAAAAATGACATAGAAACATGTAAAAAAAGAAATATTTGGATAATATTTAGACCATATAACATCTTGGATCAAATTATACGAGTTATTTCGATACTATTAAAGAAAATTGACCCATATAATATGTTATGTAAGGAAACAACATAAAAGGAACCTTCCATACATTTATTATTTATAAAACACTAGATTATCGAAGAAACTACATAGTTGTGGTTATACTTTTTTTTGAAATTTAAATGAGTATTTTAACCACAGATATTTAATGATCATTTTTAGATATGATATAATTACATAAAATGATTAAGAAACACTAACACATGGATTATTTAGTTAATAAAAAAATAAATAAATTTAAAAACATTAAAAGTAGTATAAAATTAACGAAATATTATTCTTAAATTATTTTTTTGATTAATATTTAATGTTACACACATTCTAACATAATATATTTGAATCTAAATATATATTTTAAATTATTTAAATATAAATTTAATAAATATGGTCCAATATTCTATTAATGTTATTTTATATTAATAGATATTTTATTAAAAGAATTAAATATTAGTAAAAATAATATATTGTGAAAATTTATTTTTAAATGTTAATAAATATATAGTTTGTTACAATAATGTATAGTTTTATCTTTTATACTAAATTTATTGACCCATATAAAAAAACATTGTTACTATGGTTTGGGTGAAAGTATTTTTTTGCACGTTTCATGCGCTCGTTTTAAAATTAATTTTTAAAAACAATATATTATGATTTTTTTAATTTTATAAAATTTATAAAGCTCATAGGGTGTATATTTAAAAATAAATAAAAAATAAATATAGTTTTAATGGATTAATTATAGAGTATTTAAAACTAGATACCAAAATTAATAAAAATTAAAAATCCAGGGAAATATAATGATTAAAGAGAAAAAATTTAAAAAACTATTTATTTTTCTATGTTGGATGATTTTATCAACCATAATTCAATTTTATTAATTTTTCTTCATTTTGGGAGAAAATATAGTATGGGAGGCAAACCAATACACTTTAGATTTTGGTATTTTAAAATGTGAGACTTATCCTTAAATAAAAAAGGGATTCACTCTTCCCATTCCTCACACCTCTCAGGACACGTTGGATCATCCAAAATATGAAATAATATTCATCATAAACCCTTACATCATCAAAGAAGTGTCAAATTTTAAATAATGAAATCAAAATATGTCTATTGGTGAAAACCAAATAGAGTTACCTGAAAAATAAGAAACATTTTTCCACAATTACTTTTGGGTTATTTCATTATCTATAAATCAAATTATTCTTGTTACATGATTATATAAGAACATAATCATTAGAAATATATTGAGATATATTTATTTTAGGGGTTTGACCTACACCTACAAAAAATTCAATTAAATGGTTAATGAATTTACCTTTCCTTTGTACGATGAATTTCTATCTCATGAAATAATGTCATTCGATTATCCTTTATCACCACTCTTGGTTGAGATATATGATTGAAACCAGATTATTATATTATATATATATATATATGATATTTATATTTTATTAAAAATTAATTAATTTTTATATAACTAATACATTCATTTATTCCATTTTCTGATAATAAAATAACATCATTTGGGGATGTCTGGATTACCACCTCCTCCATGCGAGGTGATAGGATCCCACATTACATGGAATGTATTAAGGATGTGTTTAGTTAAAAATAAATGTCATACATTACATATATATTATATTCATTAAATAATTATTTTTCTGGAAATTTAATATATCATTTTTGTCATTACCATTTCTCGCACTGAAAAAGTTATAACGTCGTTCTCGGACATGTGGACTACCACCACCTCAATGGGATATTGTTCCTCTTACATCACGATAATTATATACTTATGGAAATAACAATAAAGTGTTTTTTATATATGATATAATTACACTTATGGAGAGATAAATGATTCTTACCTTCTTCCCATAATGATTGTTAAAAAATTAGAACAATACTCATGCATACATATGACCTACTATCATCATCATTGCAACATTGGTTCTTTATTCATTTACATATATCATAATATGTTTTAAAAGTAATATTTATTTATTAATATGATAAATATTTTATTGTTATTATTTTTTAAAGGATTATATAATGACCACTTTTACCTTATTCGACTAATCAAATCCATTTTTGACACATAAACCGAATTGGGTCAAAACACCAGATGTAATCATAGTTTTATAAGTAATTAAATAATAAATTATAATAGGTGAATTGAAATGAATTATAAACATGAAAAAGGTTCTCATGAAATTATATAATTAACACAAATTTATTATTCATGATTATAAGAACACATGTCAAAAGTTAAACTCTTGGTAAAGGATTCTTTTATTACTTTTATTGTTTTGAGGCATACATCATAATCACCACATACTTATTTTTTTGTGGTGTATCTACTAAATTTTTTGATATATTATATCAAGAAATATTTTAAATTTATGGTTTCTAAATGTTTAATTTTATTATTAGTATTACTTTTTTATTTTTTGACTCAGATGTTACCATAACTATAATGAGATTTCTTATATCACTTTAATTTATGAGAGACTTAATCCATATTCACAAATTGTTTGTTGTTGTGTGTTGTATATAACTCCAATGAATTTATTTTATTATTATTTTCAAATAAATCAGGTTTTATATATTATTTTTATGATATCTCTTTCATGGTTTTTACGGATTTGACTTTTCCAAAGAAGTAATGGACTTTTGTCAAAATATTCCTCATTTAAGATAGTTGTTATGGTATACACTATTTTATTTTATGAGGCATGTATACTTGTCACACCTGGGATTCAAATTTTCCTTGGTTCTAGCCTATTTATGGATTTGGGTGAGCACATTTTTAAATTTTTGATTAATTTTTTTAATTATATGAATTGTGTGAATTGTGTTTGGAAAAGATTTGATGTCCGCATGATTTAAAAAACCAGGTTTTTACATGTGGGGCATTGTTTTCTTGTTTTTAACACTAAGTATTTTTAATTAATACAGACACATTGGCTCTTTAAAATGATTATTGATTTATTATGGCACGGTTTTGTTTTTTTATAAACACATTTGTGAAGATTAATGTTTTCATTTAAGTATTTAAATGGGTTTTCACACATTAAGGGCTTATTAGAATGCCCCATTGGCCCGACCTATTTGGAATTTATAAAATAGGTTTGGATCATAAATAGGATTAAATCCTATTTGGAACATTTTTTACTATGTTTGTTTTTACTTGGATTTAAAAATTTGTTTGGTCACTTTTTTGTGAAGTCTTGATCTAATAGCCCGTTTGAGCTCATTATAATACAGATGATGTTTGGTGATGTTTTAGATATGGTTTTAATGTTTTTTAGTAAAAAGTTAAATTTTTTGAAGCTCGTGGCCTGTTTGGAATTTTTAAATGGCTATATGTAAAACACATCATGATTTGGGTATCGAGCCTAGATGGTTGATCGTGAGATGAGGGGGTCCTCATTATGGGACATACCTTATATGTTAATTATTTTATGGTAGGAAACTGACCAGAGTGTGACTATGGTGGGGATGGATTGTGTGCTATGTATGGTTAAATATATAGGTGTGTGTGTGAATTATTGTTTGAATGGTCTGGCACACCCCGTTTTGAAATATACATTGTAATCTTGCATTGGAAGGTTGTTTACTAAGAATTATTGTTGTAGTAGTTTAGATTACGCACATGATAGTGGACCATATAAAGTGGATACATGGGTTTATTGCAATGGGATTAGGCCCCTTGACTAGGCCATGTAGGGTGATTGTTGGGCGTAAGGCTGTTATGACATCATCGAGTAGGTAATTCCTTCAGGAGGAGTCATATGTATAGTATGTTCGGGTGTTCATCTGAGTTCATAGGTATTCCCATGATTAACCGACTCTAGACTCATTATCCATTTCACTCATTGTGAAAATACCTCCCTTTCACATGGTTTTGGAGTTTCATGGCTAATCATGAATGTTTGTTTCTGTTATAAAATTTTTAAGTCATATTTTTCATTATAATTAAAAATGAGGGTTCCTTATTTGGTGTTTTTGGTTTCTCTCCCAAAAACATATCTTAACTTCCCAATGAAACATGTTTTAACATGAGAGGTAAAATGGATGTGATTTGAGTATTTTGAAATGAAAATTAAGGAAAAAATATTTTTATAGTTTGGATCTTAACATGAAAATAATAATTTCTATATTTAAACAATATTCATTGGGAATAGAATTTTTCTGGAATTCTTACTATGTTTTAATTCTCATGCCTATTGTTTTTTCAAATTTATAGTTTTTTTAGTAGTTTCATCTTGGTTCAAATTGCCTTGGGTGATGCTTGGTTTTGATATCAGAGAGTAATCCACATGGTTTTTTGGATTCTTAGTATTGGATTGTTTAGTCAGGTTATTGTTCGTTCATTCTATTTCATTTCGATTATTTATTTAATGTTGTTATATTTATTATTATTTCATACATAATTCTCATTTAATGAAATATCTCTAATTTGTACTCTGTTGATTTCATGGGACTTGTCTCCAAACCAAGAGGACTGGGTTTGACTCTTGAGACTTTCTACAAATTGGTATGGGTGACCAGTTTATGGCCGACCAAGGTTGGATCATGAAAAAATTGAAACAGAGCAGATCAACTCTTTAGTGTACCATGCATAGAGAATTCAAATAGTTATATGGGGATGTAAATTTTGAAGGAGTAGTATTTTTGGGGCTCAGGGTGCATGATAGAGAAGGAAATCATGAGCCCCTTCTCATTCCTAACCTTGGGTTACCATGGTATGTCTAGATTAATAGTGTTCTTTGGTTTTTCCGGTTTGTTTGGTATTGGGAGATGGAATAGGAGCTGGGAAAGTGGCCTTTATGAGAACTCATGGCCAAGAAAACCACATGGATTAGGGGGAATTACCCTCGGTTGATCCTAATGGAGTTGGTGAGATTTACATGTGGCTGCTGACAAAATGCATGAGTCACCCACCGACACCAGTTTCCTCCTTGTTGATCATTTGAGTTTTTTCTTAAATCTGATGGATTTTTTGAAAATATTTATTTGGGACGATGGACCAATTTATTTGGTTCCTTAGTTTCCTCTTATTGGGTTGAGTGCACCCCCTTGAATAATAAATATATGTTAGTAATGCTATCATGAGTGACCTCCCCATTGGTAAACTCTCCAGTTGATCAATGAAAGGATTTCTATCAAGTAATTTATAACTTGAGTCTACCTCATTACTTTTTCAGTTGATCATATCATATCACAGTGGAAGCATGGTGGTGGTTTTGGTCATAAGAGGTTGTTATGGAGGTTAGCAAGGATCATGTGATCAATGTGACTTTGGTTACAATACCTTTCCTTATAATGTTTCTATCAGTTGCGGTGGCCACATTTGGTGGCGTTTGAAAGTGATTTGATCTATTTTAAATCTTGAGGTGGATTTTTTGGATATTGTTTGGAATTTTTTATTTGAGAAAAGCTTATCTTTCCTTCAAGAGTTCTGAGATTATAAATTTTGGATTAATGTTTTTCCTTGTAATCTTCCCTTGTTGTTTGCAGTTCGAGGTGAAAATGATGATTCATGTGCATCTTCTATGTCTCTATCATGGTAAACATTCGTGTAGATCCAGAGTGAGTCTTGGGATGTGTTGGGATATTTTGTATTATTATGGAATGTGGTGTGGTTACTTGTGCAACCAGAAGGAAAAATGAGGTTTGAGGGATTCAAAATCCCCACTACGAGGAATGAGGTGCTTCAAACATAAAATCTCCAACTATAGATCCCGAAGTAGTGCTAGAACATAGTCATGAGAACCCCATTGGTGTGGAAAGAATTAGTTCTAGGTTTTGTTCTATATGTGGGAATTAGAGGTATTTTAAAACTCATATGTGGTTGTATTGTTTTCAGTTTTTCTTGTTGGTGAATGGTGGAATGGGATCCCCTTTCAACAATGTGACCTATCTAAGTGTGAAAAGTTTCTCCTTATTTATAATGAGGCCTATACATCCCATTATTTTATGATCTCAATGGTTGTGTTCAATCGATTATGGGACTCCTTTTTTCCCATAAATCATGCTTATTTTATTTATGTTTCTATATTGTTGGTTACCCAAGGAACATTGAGGGGTTGGTGTATGTATTTTGGGGTTTTGATGCCCCTTTAGTTGGGCCCTTGCCTCCCACCAACATGTGGTGGGGGATTTTTTTCAATGTAAAAAGTTTCTGAGTTTGTTTCACTTTGTTAGTTATTATGGTGGGGAGATCCATAGTGGGTCTTAAAGAGTTACCCCTGAAGTAATTTTTTTATCCTAGTCCATATGATGGGGAGTTTGTTCAGGCCTCCTTATGTCAGTATCAATGTTTTTTTTTCATTTATTAGTTTGGTGGTGGTTGGTCTTTTTGGGAACCACCTAAATCTATGATCTCCATTTGAGTAAATGTAAATATGTGTGTTTTGAAATTTTTTGGGGTGGTGTGTGTTCCACATGGAGATGTTTAGTATGTTCATATTCTAATGTGGGTTCGGGCATTGTGGATGTTCTATATCTTTTGGACCAATCAACAAAGGTTGTTAAATCTTTTGGCGGCGGGTAGTACCATTCGGGGTGTCCATCTAGATCTTTTGAGTTCTTATTATTATCCTTTATCTGATTGGTGGTGTTTTATAACCTCTTTTTTTTCATTCTGTGAGAGTCTACTTGAACTGTAATGTAGTATTAGTTCTTCTTTTGTGGTTCATCCTTATTCTGGCTTTTGGTGGGAGGAAATCGTTATGGTGGGGAGAATTTTCACACATGGGTTTAATTTTTAATTTAGTTTAGGCATGGGTCATGATTTCAGTATGCCCATGTTTAATTTTTTTACTTTTTTTATAAAAGCATGCATTTTAGATTTGGCAGCATCTATTCATGAGTAGAGCATGATTGGGAGACTTTACAACTACACCCAGGTCACTATGCGACATGCCCAATATACAGGATAAACATAAAAGTTTAATGAATAATAAAATGGAAGTTAAAAACATATTGTTGTAGAAAAAATCATAATATTATTTTTATTATTAAAAATTAAATGATTATTATTATTATTATTATTATTAAAAGTTTTATTATTGTTAATGTGTTATTATTATTAAGAATGAAATAAATTTCATTATCTTTATTATTAAAAAATTTCTAAGCTGCACAGGTTAAAAACACGGTTTCCCATCACTTAAAATAAATCTAAGAAAATGTTTTAACAATAACAATAATATTATTATTTTTGAAAAAACATTATAACATTATTATTAAGATACTTCCTGTTTCTATTACTATTAAAATGAAAATTATTATTATTATTATTAGTAATAATAATAAAATAAATGTTATATAAATTTTAAAATTGTGTAAATTATTATTATTGTATATTATTTTTCTTAGGGTTATATTATTATTATTGTTACATTATAATTAATATTGTTATAATTGTTATTATTCTTATTATTATCATCATTATGTTGATTGTTTTTTATAATTTTTTTCCTTATTTTGATATGGTTTGTGTGCACCTCCCTCATCCCGCATCTCTCCCGTCGTGACCCCCATTGATCTCACCAGTGTAGAATACTACACCCGCACCCATTCTCATCTCAATGGCGACCTCCCATCTGTCAGGTCGTAACCATCATAGACTCTGTCTGACCAATGTGTGCCCTCCTAGTCAAGCAATGCCATTAACTAGTGGTCATCCAGCCTCCTCACATCCTCCCAACTGGTTCATTCCCTTTGCTATAAAATTGCCAACCCCATTGTCCAGCAATGGCCCACCGACGATCTCCCATATCTCATTCTAGACTCCATCTCTGTCTAGTTTTCTTCACCTCTCCCTAAGGAAATGACATCTTGCTACTACCATGTTCTGATGCGCATCACATATCCACAAGAACTCCCATCGGTGTGCCCCCTTGTCTAGAAATGACATCCCTTCTCTGTCACCTCTTGGATATCACGACCTACTACTACCTCCCTCTCGGGTAAAAACCCTCATCTTCCCCAATCGGTATTCTCACTACCCATGTGATTGGGTTTTCTTCATTTTTTAATGTCTATTTATTTTTTAATCATCAATTTTGGTACAATTTTGGTAGTGTAAGGTTATATTCGGCTTATATAGCGTGTAGTTGAGGTGCGAAAGAGATCTTGCACCACTCTTGGTCATGAATTTTCATTTTTCCTTCTTTTTTAGGTAGGATCCCTTTGTGTTTCCCCTTTAAATTTAGAAATTCTTTAATTTCATTCATTTTTTACATTCCTTGAAGTATAAATAGTTATCCATGACATTGTTTAATGATTTTAATATGCTTGTTTTGAATCTTCATTATGTGCTATGGATTATATATGAGGTTTGAAATGTGTTTCTAAAAGGTCTTAGGGTGTGCGTGTGTTGAGAAATGGGTTTTCAGTGTAGATGGGATGCGTATCCTGTCTGAATCCATGATTTGTCTGCTAATTTTGTTTCATAATTGGTGAAAGGTGTTTGATAAAGGAGTTTCAAATTAGTTTTGTGTTGCCTTGGATTTAAAAGAGATTTTTGAGAGGAATTTTTGTGTGTAAAGCCAATAAATTATTTTACAAATATTTGAATTGTTTACTTAATTAAATGAATAGTGAAAATTATGTTTTGGAAATGTTTTTAGGTGTGAATGAATTAAAAAAATGGATTTTAATGTGTGGTGTGTTTCTATCTAGTTGTCCACACTTGGTATTTTTCATTAAAATGTACCTGTTAGATCTATAAAATGATTAGTGATATTTTATGGCGTGGTATAGTTTTTTATAAACACATTTGTGAAGTTAAAAGTGGTGATTTGAGTCTTCAAATGGGTTTTCGCATATTAAGTTCTTTTTGGTGTACCATTTTGGCCTGACCTATTTTGTGTTTCTAAAAAGCGATAGATCGTAGGTAGCATTATATCCCATTTTTCACTTTTTCATGCCTTGTGTGTTTTTACATGGAATTAAAAATGTGATTGGGATATTTTTGGTGAAATATTAATGTAAAATCCCATTTGGCCATGTTATTGTAAAGATAAAGCTCGATGATTGTTTGGAAATAGTTTCTATGTGATTTTAGTAAATGGTTAATGGTTGTGAAGCTAAATCCTATTTAGAATTTTGAAATGGATAATTGGAAAACCCCTCTTGAGTAGGGTCTCATGCCTAGTTGGTTGATTATGAGTTAGGGGGGTCCTTGGTATGGTATTTCCCTAGTATGTTAATAATTTTAAGGGATGGGACCAACCATGATGTAGCTAGGGTAGTCCCATATTATGTTTTGTGTGTGGTTATATATATACGTGACTTATTTTTTGAATGGTATGGAAAATACCCTTGTGAAATATACAAGGGTAACTAGTATATAAAATAGGTTTACTGAGAATGATTATTGTACTAGTTTTGAATACTCAATGGATTGTGATGTATAACATGTGGATACTTGGGTTTATTTATATGGGATCATGCCACACTACGAGTCTAGGTAGGGCGACAGTCGAGCGTTAGAGATTTATGACATCATCGAGTATGGAATGCCTTTGGGATAAGTCACATGTATAGAATTTTTTGGTCCTCCTTTGTGTTACTTGGTATTCCTGTGATAATATGTCACTAGCCTCATTGGCCATTTTTTCATTGTGAAACTATCTCCCTCGAACATGGTTTTGGAGTTTTTATGTTAATCCTGAATGTGTGTTTTTGATTAAAAGTTTTTAAGACCTATTTTTCTATATTATAAAAAACATGATGGTTCCACAATTGATTTTTTTTAGATTTATCTCCAAAACACTTAGCTTAACTTCACAATGAAGAATGTTTTAAAATTATAGGGAAATGGGTTGTGATTTTTGTATTTTAAAATGAATGGTATGGAAAACCAATTTTTATATTTTGTATCTTAAACTAAAAATCATTGTTTCATTATTTATAGTATTTGAATTGGGAATAAAATTAGTCGGGCTTTCCTATTATGTTTTTATACTCGTGCCTATAGTTTTTTCATTTTTTTAGTTTTTTCTAATGGTTTTAGCTTCATTTGGATCAATTCAAATGATGTTCAGTTTCGATATCGGACAGTAACCGAAGGGGTTGTGTGGAGTCTTAGTCATGGACATGATATAAGTGTTATTGGTCATTCTTTATCCTTCCTTTAATTTATTTATTTTTCATTATTCTAATTATTTCTACATCATTGTTTATGCTCATTTTGAAAAATAATTCCCATTTGTACTTAGTCGATGCCCTGACACTTGTCGGTAGCCCAGGAGGATCAGGAATGCCTCTCTGGTGTGCTGTGGATCAACACAGGTGACTGGTTCCAGGTTGACCCGAGTTTGTTTAGGACAATACTTCTCCATTTAAATTTTATACCATGAATATACTTATTCTAATGATATTATAAGTTTCATTTATTTTTATTAAATTCAGGGTGTTAATGATTTAAATGTTTCAATTGGGGATGGGACACCATGAAATGTTTAATTATTATTTTACCTAATAATATTTTAATGTTCTTTTAATGGTATTTTCATTCATCAATGTCAAAAAAACATGTTTTTTCTTGTCCTCCACTAAAAATATTCGGTATTGATAATATTATCATTCATTATTTAGATGTACTTTGTTTTTTAAAGCGATTATTATTTATCATATTTATTTTTCATTGGTTACTAATGTTTTCGAAGATTATTATAGAACCTATTTAAAAAACATGGGTTTATACTGTTTATATAATATTTATAATGAATGTGTTTTATTAATGGTACAAGAGAAATATGTGAAACCAGTGAGTCCGATATTGTTTCTTTAATGGGTTGACCCCAATTATAGCTCATGGATGACGGGTGAGCCCAATATAGCTCATAAGAAGGGTGATACCCATAATTGATCTATGATGCCTAATGATAATTTTGTAATTCATCTATATGTTTATTCCAACTGAAATGGGTTTTAATGTGTTTTGAATGGGTTTTATGAAAGTGATTATCTGAGTTACAAAAAAGTGTTTTAATTTCATTTTAATTGTTTATAATGTTTATCACATTCTCTATTGATATAAAATTGATCATCATTATTGTATCTATTGTCTTTTGACTTTTCCATGTTTCCATATTTGATGATTTTAGAATTTATTTGTATTCTTTACTTTAGAATTCACTCATGCACTTTTGTTATTTCATTATACCCTTATATACTCTTGTGATCATTGATGATTTATTATGGTTAATGATTATTTTTACTCTTAATGGTTGTTTGAGATCAACATAATTATGTATCATTTTACCTTATATTTAATGAATTTTGTTGAAAGATTTATATATGTAAGGGATTTCAGAAGGATGATATCAATGACATATTGTGAAATAAGAAATGTCGGGTTAAATTGGAGAAATGTAATTTCGGTGACTTATGAGTCCAAGTTGACATGAGTTGTTGAAGTATGGTTTGTACTAATTCGGTAAAACTAAAATCATAAAACATCCTCTATAATTTATGTGATCTATGTTATCATTTTGATATTGATATATTTTATGGAAAATGTGGGGCCCAATTTTCAGCATCGTGGACGAAAATTTATTGTAATGTATTTCATCATCAGATTCTAGTGTGTGGGTTTGGGGCTACTACATAACTACTGAGACAACATCATATGGTGGAAACTGTCCCTTAATGGTTTTAGTTCACTCCCTAATCACATGCACGAGGTCTCATGATAATAATACATTATCTCGACATTAGAGGGCCATATTAGCACAATCATACTAACATGTTAAATATTATATGTACCATAAAAAGTAAATCAACCATAGGGAATAAAAAATATTTTACCATGGAAATAAAGGTTTGGAATAATCTTGTCTCATATATTAATAAAAATAAAAATCATAACGAAGAATTTTGAGAGAAGAACATAACGCAGGTATTAACATATCGATGTAAGGTAGAATAATCATTTTATACATGTGGGATTCATAAATAAGTAATTTCTAATCAATAAATAACATTTTTTATGAATAATTATTTATAATATTACGTAGAAGACTTCATGAGAATATTACTCTTTTGAATATGAAATCTCTTCTTCGAAATCAAAAAAAATTCAAAATATTAGAAAACAAATTTTCATTAAAAAAAACCTATAAATAAGTTTTCCATGATTTCCATGGTCATGATGGAGGTTAATTCCATACATATTATATGTAAATAGAAACATTCATTTCACACAATTGTAAATGTTTTTAAAAATTTCTTCATTCAAAAAATGATAACAATGTTACATTCAAACTATTTTGTAAACAGTCAATCATTGGTGAAAATGTATTCAATAAATTTTTTGTTGATTTATTAAAGAATTATTTAAAATATTTCTATAAAATACTTATAAATATAAGGGGAATAATTTTCTATCAAAGAGTGAAATGAAGTCACTTTTTTTAAAAAGAATCATCAATAAATTTAATAACCAATGAGAAAAAAAATGATCCAATTACTAAAAAATGTCTTTCATAATTTGAGTGGAAGAGAATAAAATGGGTTTACAAGAATTTAATAAAAAAAATTCATATAATATAAATTCATGAATAAACCCTCCTGATTAAAATCAGATTGATGAATAAACCCTTACCTTTTTATAAAATTTTAAATATAACTCCCATGAATAATGTGTTGATTCAAAATACAAGGTTACTAAATTTTATGTACAATGTGTTTTAATGAATTTTTTTTCAAAAATATATACGATTTTACCAAAATTTGAAATAGTTATAATGTATTCCAGAATTTATACTAACATTCTTCATTACGATTATCATGATGAGTATGAATTTATAACAATCAAATTCAACTTATCATTTAAGATATAGGACATTATTTCTTGTCATTCAAACTAAGACAGACCCTATAATTATACTGATAATAGAACCAATAAACAATAGATCACCATTCATAAAGACACGTATAAAAAAATTATTTAAATCCATCTGATTGATAAAAGGTTAAATTTGGAATATGGAAAACTATTTTCTATCATAATTAAACATTTTTACATTCTGATGGTGTAAATTCATTATGATTTTGAACATTATGTTCTGCCACAATGATATTTTATTTTAATGACATGTTTCCAAGTCCATGTGAAAACCTTAGAGAAAATATGATCGTTGGAGGATCAAGATGACCATTTTAAGATCACATATAAATACCTACCAATTCATATAGTTTGGAGATGTTGATTTTTCCATGTGTGACTCATTTATGCATTTCTCTTTTTCAAAATCACTGAAGATTAAAAGTTTGAACTTCTAATTCATAGTCATTGTAATCCTCTAGTGTGTTTTATTTCTTAATATTTTTGCACGATTTTGTGAATATTATCGAGGGACTTTGGGATAAAAAGATAGATGATCTGATCACCGTATTGACAGAGGGATACTGGGAATAGGAAGATATATGATCTGATCATCATATTGAGGGCTTTCCTTGCCAAGGAATGTCAAACATGCCTATATGTATGAAACAAGGGAACCATTATCCGATGTTGTTGTGTAACCTATACATTTGGTTTAAATAAGTGTATTAATTTTTTTTAATTGTTTTTCATATATGTCTTTAAATTCTGATGCATGTAATCGAACGTGATGATTTTATATCTATCATTCTATTTGTATATTGTTTATCATAATACATTTGATTATGATGAAATTTTATTAATCTATTTAAATCAATTATTTTGATAATAAGTTATTATTGTTATAATAATTTTATATGATTTTATTATAGAATTATAGCTAATTAATTTTTCATGTATACTCTGATATAATCATAACTGTCATGATTATGATTACATATGGTATAGATTTAATAATATTTGATTATGGCCTATGGTAAATAACATATTGAAATTGAACTGAATATGATATTCATAAGTAATCATATAATGGTCCAAGTTCAAATATGATCATCTTATTAAAGAGGCACTTGGATTGATTAAATTTAAATTCTTTTAAACTAAATTGTTTTTTTAATCAAAAAATCACTCCCTCTTGTAATTAGTCTATCTATATTACTTTCCTTAGTTCCTAATAATTTTAATTATAATATACGGATACAATATAAAGTAATTAAATTATAACATAAAATAATATTAATTTTGAAATATACATCTTAAAATATGTAACAGTTAATTATATACACCATATAAAAGAAACTAGGTTATTAAAAGAACATGTGTCACAAAGAATGATTCGTTAAGACAAAAACCACTACCTTGGGTATAGACAATGTCATGAATTTCCTCTATGACTTCATTAGTAAAAATAAATTAATTATTCTATATATTAATAACATTTTAATGGTATAATCCTATATAATTAAACCATTTAAATAATTTATTTTATTTACAAATTTCATTACTTATTCATTTATTTCCACATCTATTGTTCTGATAATGCATAGTTCAAAATTTAAAAACAATACTGTTGTATTAAACATGGTCAAATGGGTCATTATTAATTCATCTTAATAATAATAAATTTAAAAATTATAATTTTTAAACATAAATTATACTTTTAAAACCTACAATGAAATATGGTCTTGAAAAATGATCTATATTACAATTTTGTAGATGGTAGGTTGTACATACATGAGAGTAATGCTTCTATCTTTCAAAAATATTGTTGGAAAGAAGGTGAGTTTCATTTATTCATAAATAATGATTATAATCTAATAAATATAATATTATTTCTTCAAATACACTTAAATATAAAATTCATGTGATACAATAATAAATTAACAAATAACATCACTTCGTGATACAGTTTTCCACCATGCACATGAACGACATTATAATTTTTCTATGGAAGGGTAGGTAATAAGTTATATGATTTGTTAATTTTCAATAATTATTAATATTTCATCTATTTAAAATATAAATATTAAATCCATCATAATGAACAGTCATTAGTGGAGATGATGAAAAATTAATTATGTCGGACCAAGAGGTAGTAGTCTTTCGTACAAACAAAAAATGGTTTCATTTATAATTTTGTGGAATAAGATATGGATGAATGTTATATTTAACATCTAGGGTTTTGGGGATAGTTGATAAACTCACCCTTTTTAAATTATTGTAATTGGTGGGTTTGTGAATTACTTTTTCAATCATTTGAACAAAAGGATGAGAGTTTCTTTAACATTATAACTTGTTTTTATATGGGTTTAGTGGTTTAGAAATTTCCTTAGGAGTTTGGATGGGTTTTTTTTTCTGAAGTCCCTATTGTGGAATTTTTATACAGAGGTGCATTGTTTAGGTAAACCTTGTGTCCTATTATAGAAAACATTGAGGCCCAATTTTGTACCGCCAAATCATTTGGAAAACTATGCGGGATGGGGAACATGGTTGTTCCATGAACTCTGTAGTTTTTACAGAGGGAATCCACAGAGGTTGCACATTTTTTAAAAAATGTTTGTTAGCTACACCAGTATTTCCACGTAGGTAGTACCCTCGTATTGTATCACAAATGGTTTCAACATTGTTTGAAAACAATAGGATCTAACCATGTGGCATTTTAAATAGTTGAATTTACTAAAATTCTATCTTCTATTTAAACCTAAAATTTTCCAATTTCTTCTGGTAAATAGAGTATAAAATTTTGGGTGCTCCCCATTTTCTCAACATATTGGATTTGATCCATCTTCTCCATCTTAGCTACGATAATTAGGCCATTTGATGGATTTGATCTCTCTCAGGAAGTCTTAAGTGACCACTGATTCTCATTTTTATTTCTCATTCCTCATGGAAAACTAAATTCATTCATGTATGTTTTCCCTATTTTCTGGGCATTTTTTGGAAACACTACATCATTCTAAAATGGTTAGAGTAGGATCTACATATCTGATATACCTATGTATAAGACTCAATGTATATGGTGCATTTTGTTCATTTTGATTTCGTGAGTGTGTCTAGGGTGTGACTTTTATCATTTCATTGTGTTGATCGAGAGAAACCTAAATAAATTTAATGTTTTCTTTTAATTAGTTAATTTGATTATTTGTGGTTTCTTCAAGCATTCCATAAATATTTTTTTTCCAAATAGAGTTCATGTAAGAGGTCGTTGACCACTTGAGTAGTTATTCATGGTGGGTTGTATTATTATAGTGAAATTATTTATTTCATTCAAGATGTACACTTCAATGTGAAATTTATTTATATAAATTTATTATGATACACTATAGTTATCCATGGATCGAGAAAGGCTTTGTCTGAGGATTCAGATAGAGATGTATATCTGTGGGAGGCGATGTGACGGTCAGGATATGGATTAACCCAGGTAACGTGGGTGATGTGATAATTGGTCGGGAATAATGATCATTGGTTTAGATGGATTTTCCATTTTCCAAGATATTAGATGTCATTGGAATAAAATTTTAGTTACATGGTCAGAACAACACAAGGTGAAGAAGTTGGTATGGCATAAGAATTAAATTGGTGATTACTTCTCACCTGTATTTGGCCAAACTTAATTTTGATTTTTGTGCACATTGTTTGACTAGGTAATGAGGTGGTTAGACCCATCATGTTGGTAGATACCACTATTAGATGCTATTTACATAAATAGTTGAGGGTAACTTCCATATAAATCCATCAGGATTTTGAGGAGCCTTCAGAGGACATCGTTGAGGCAATCGATTAGGGACGAGGCTCACCATGCGTAAAGCCACTATGCCAAGATCATATTAGAGGATTGAAATCCCTCTTCCTTGGGACACTAGTTTTTGAGATAAAATATGGTTACCATTTTAGGAATGGTATCACTATGCCTCCTAACATCAGTTTTCGAGCAGATGGGTGCCTCTGAGCAGGTGTTTGAGGGACCATATTTTTTTTGATTGAGAAACCATTCAGTATAACAGTGAGATTCTTGGGACCCTATGTGTTATGTTCCACATGGTTCTGGGTTACTTGAATAGAGGTGGAACCCAAGGGTTCAACAAGGCATTCTATATTAGGGTATTTCTTTGTCATATGCTAAGGATGATGTTTACTAGATCTTTTCGGTGTTGGATGTGGTAGGTGATGTCTTCCTTGTGGAATTTGAGCACTAATGAATAGTGTGTTTATTTATATGCATGTCATGTTTTTTAATTATATTATTGCTAAAATTTCTTAATCACAAATTTATGGTAAACACATGTGGGTTGTATGGAATGGAAGGTTTTATTTAGCCCGTGTATCAGTACGGTAAGGGGTGTTTTTTATGTTTTTTTATACATGGTTATGAATATGAGTAGGACCATAAGATGTTTTAAATTATATATGAATGTTCATATAGTAAATTTAATAGTTAAATGTGATATTAAATGTGATATATATATGGTCCTATAATATATAAGTGTAGGTATGTATGATGAAATGGGGTGATGTTGATCAGCATGTTGGGTGATGTGGTCATCGGTTTGTGGTGACATGATTCATCGGGACATGTGTGGCCAAAGATATATTTGATACAAGGATCTGTTATGAGTACGTAAAAAGGATGTGAGGATGGGAGTCTATGTTGAATTTTTACAATGGGGGAGAGTAAGTGTAGTGAGTTGGTGCTTTATGTTACTTCATTCCTTATCCGTGATATATTTATTTTTTATTTTGGTTATCCGCACATGTAAAGGTATTCAATGGGTTTTCTCCTAGATGACTCAAATAGAGTTTTATGTGGGATATGGTTTAATTCCATAGGATTATGAGCCGGTTGAGAACCCTGATGGTTAGGATGATTATGATCCATCGGTACATGCACACGATCAGGCTCCAGTGAAGGTGGATTAGCCACCATACATGATAGTTTTTTGGCTGTAGTTGGATGAGTAGCTTATAGATAGCCTTTTTTAGGTTATCCAGGGTATCGATATGGGATATTATGGAATTTATAATTCTATATCCAATCATTCTCAATAGTTTAATTTGTATCACTTCACACTTTTACTTGGTGAGGGTGGTATACAAGTTTCTGAGAACTGGATCGAATCCATACAAATTCTTTTCGAGCAGCTAGAGGCACCTCCAGGGAGTAGGTGGAACTAGAAATAAACATGAATGGAGGAATAGCTAGGTGTTGGTGGGATGTGGAGGTTTTGTCATGAAGAAAACATTAACTGATTTAGAAGAAATTTAATTCTAGTTTCGTCGAGAATTTATTCCCGAAGATGTTATGGTAAAAGAGATCTTGAGATCTCTTGATCCATTAATTGGGTGACATGTCAATCATAGAATATGTGGTGACATTCTATGAGTTTTCTCACATTTCACCAAAGTATTTTGACCAATTACCCATCATGGGTGAGGTTCATCTTGGATGATTTATGGTTTTCCATTCGGTTTCAGGTGAACATCATCAAGTTGGCCTCATTCTCAGAGGTGATGAACCAGGAACTCATTAATGAGCGAAAATTGAAGGAAAGGTATTTCTCCAACCAAGTGATGGATTTAGGTTACTTCAAGGGCAATGGAATTTATATTAGGAAGTTATTCTAGGATGATTTCTTGCAGGATAATCAGACCAAGGACTCGAGAAGACCACCTCGGTGTTGGTAATCAATAGTGTGTGTCTAGTGTAGACAGACAAGACATGTCTGGACTAAATGCATTAGGAATCTATTAGAGTGTTAATAATGTGGATAGGTTGGGAATCACAGGAGGCTATGAAGGAATCATTCTCATAAATACCATATTCATGGACTAGGGAAAACATATGGTTTTGATATCGGACTAGGAGGAGTGACAAAAAATAGGGACCGAGTTATAGCAACATGTGGTTGTCATGGCTGAGATGGTGGGACCCATCATTGAGGTTTCTGGCCAGTGGATAATATAGAACTGTATAGAGGTTTTTATTTATGTAGTTAGGATAGAGGTTAAGTGAATACCATGCAGCTTCTTGAGATGGAGTGGTTGGATAACCGAAGATAGTAAGAGGTACTCCATGGGATGATTAGAGTTCATTTCTATTTTGTTTTGGCAGGATCTTTTTGGAAATATACTTTTTGGGTTCATGATGGGAAAATGCTCTTTTTATGGGCTGAACAAGTACTGATTATAAAGTTGGAACAATATTGGGTGTATTATATATATATATATATATATATGAGGTGTGTGGCAGGAGTACTTCTATGTGAGCATCATTGGATGCATGTTTGTTGAGGTACATTGGTATCGTGGCATTTAGGAAATGTTTGGTACATGATGTGTGTTGGACTCGGGGGAATCATTTTTATTTTGGACATAATTGTAGTGTGGGGAATCAAGACTTATTGGATAATATGATGAGATGTCGGACCTTGTTTGTTCCATGTGTGACATGGGCATGAGGTGGAATCCTAGGTGGTGAAAAAATATTATGGGAGTTAGTTATGAAACAGGAGAACCTGATGAGGTGTAGGAGTGAATTTTTATCATGGGTGGATATTTGGGTCCCAGTATATTTGGTTCACCATCAATTTGTTTTATAACTGAGTCTGGATGTGATCGTGGTTGGTCACTCCTATGGTGGGGCCCCCTTGATATAGTTGACATGTTCCCTTTAGACCGAGGTATTCCAGGTTAATCTTTACCAAGATGGGTATGTTTTTTACCTTATTTGGGTTTTTCATAGCCTAGGGATGATATATGTTATGGTGGGGACATTATAATGTCTTAGGTTTTTTGAGCTGGTCGAAAACCTCTCTCATTTTGACTTCTTTTGAATTGGTGGGTATGCCAATTCAATCTTTGATCATAGGAACTAATTTTTGAGAGATTAATTGAAATTCTATCTTTTAATGGATGAGAGTAGAGTTTTAGAACGTGTCTTGGGGTTTTAAATTGTTTTGGCTACATCATAGGTCTTTTTTGGGTGTTATTAGTCGAGGAAAGTAGTTTGGTAAAAAATACAGCCTCTCACAGAAATTCACACATCCCAAATTTGTAATAATGTATTTTTTTAGAAAACTAGATTGGTTGGTTCACATTGAAATGCATAGAAATGTTAAATTTTATCACAGGGATTCCTTATGGTTTGAACATGTCTTAGAAAACCGGGTACAATCAACATGGGTAGTTCCCATTATGCATTTCTATCACACTATAGAACACACAATTTTTAATAGTGGTGGATACACTATTTATTCTCCTCTTGGATTTGATCAATTTTCATCTTATGAACTCTGTTCTTCAGGTCATTTAAAAAATTGGATCAATCTTGGTAAGGATATAATCCAAAAAATTTCACTTATCCTTTTCTCTCACATCACATAACAATAAATATATTCGAGTCATTTTTACCTATTTTTAGGGAGTTCTTCAAAAACATCGATTTATTTCAAATCATTCATAGTTATAGCATGATATTAGACATACCTATGCCCATGACACTATGGTAGGTGTTTTATAATTTTTTTATGATTTCAGGTACTTCTGAAGTGTGAGACTTTAAGTACGCTATTTTGTTGAAAGAGTTAGACATAATATAATTTATTAGTGTCATTAAATTAATTAATTTGAGAATATGGGTTGTCTTTACGAATTCCCTAACATTGTTTACTTGTGTTTTGTTGAGGTAGAGGTCATTGTCCACATGGGAAGTTATGTCGGGTTGGGTTTTTAATAATAGTTTAATTTTTGGTTTAATTCTATATTTACAATTCAATTATAATGAATTGTTTTATTTAAATTGAACTGAAATATTGTTATATAAATTGCAAGCGATATACTACTGAGATCAATGTGGTTAGGATGGATATGGCCTGAGGATATAGAGAGTGATAGATATCCATTTTAGGAAATGTGACTGTCAGGATTGGGCTTCACAAAAGTTACATGGGTAATGTCGTCCCAGGTTAGATGACATGGTCATTGGTTGATACTGTAAGGCCATCAAGTTAAGGTAATGACCCATGATATTAGATGACATGACCCTAGGAATTTAAAAATATTTTATTAGTGGAATTTGATGCCAGAGTTGGCGAGTCATTGGAATGAAATTAGAGATTAACAGTCACCCATATTTAGAAAAAGAACCATTAGATTCATGTGAACACATGTTGACTCATTGATGAGGTGGTTTGACAAATCTGGTCGGTAGGGGAACTTGGTAGTTTTGGCGTAGGTAAAACATCCTGGGTGCTCTCCAAAGAAATCCACAGGGATGGTTAGGTGAAATCTGAGTATAGTGGTGATGAATTTGGTTGGGGGGTGGGGATCATCTTTCTTGAGAGAAATGGGCTAGGATGATTTTAGAGGAAATAGAAATATATTATTTTGGACATTAGTTATTGAGTAAGTAATTGTGATAATTCAAGGATATGTATCGATGTGAATCTGGAATCCAGGATTTGATTTAATAGCTACTTCCAAAACATTTTCCACTAGACTAGATTTTCATTGATTGAGCATTCCATTGGGAAGTGGGTGAATTTTTGAGGACATGAGGTGTCAGGTGGAATAAGGTACAAGGTTACATGAATAAATGTAAAACCTCGGTGTTCACCTAAACATTCTATATTTTTGGAATCCTTGGGAAATGGGATAAGGATCCTCTATACTATAGTTTTCTAAAGATAATTGAGGTAGGAGACAGCTTCCTAGTGGATTTTGATCACTTATGAAGATCTTGTAAATTTATATGCATGTTCCATTTGTTCATTTATATATAATTTCACCTTGTTAATAATAAATATTTGGTACACACTTTAGTGTGGTACGTACTGAAACTTATTCTAACAACTGTCATGAGATCTTAAATAAATGTGTAGACCTTTTAATTATATGTTCATGTAAGGGTTTAGGCTCTGGAACATGATCTAATTCTATTTTACATGGATAGTAGAAGGGGGACATTGGTTGTTTCTTTATCTAGAGTTTCTTTTTATATTTCACTTTTAGTTTCTGCATGTTTATGGTATATTTATATATTGTGGTAAACCATCAAAGTCCACTTATTTTATTTTTTTTAATGATACCTATTATGTAAGGATTCTCTATTTGGTAGGTACATGTACTATGTTTTTATTTATTCAATTGTTGTTATTTACATATTTTCCACTATTGTATTATATTGTCTATGCTTCCTCCAAGGGTGGTTTTGGTTCGATTATGGTGAGTTTTTTCTTCCACTAAATGTTTATATATACTATTACCACTAAATTTACAAAACCTTAGGGTTTAATTTCCCCACAATCACCATTATTTGACCTTTTCTGTTAGTCGATAGCCTCTATTGTATGAAGACGCACACATATGGCTAGTGGAAATCAGTTTAAACAGACATATTTGGTCTAATTCCATTGAGGATGCTACATTATTAAATAAAAATTATTAAATTTAGTGTTATTAGAAGTTATTTTTTTATCATATTGGAATTTATAAGGCTTTGTTTATGGTGGAAAAAATGTAAGAAAGGAGCTCAATTAATATGATTACCTGCACTTAGAGGAACCTAAATAGATCTCTTATTTAGGATCCTATGGATGAAATTTCCGGGTGCCTAAAAGCTAGAGTATGTGAATAAGGATGTTGGGGGTAACTTTTATTGGGTTTTGACCATCCAAATGTCTTCATAGATCTAAATAATCTAGGGTAGTATGTTCCCTTTTATAAATTATGAGGTCTTTCATTTTTTGAATAACCAAAACTATCTAACAATGGGTAGTCATTCTGATGAATGGTGCATCAAATATTGTTATATATTGGAGTAGAGGGTTGATATGACCTATAAAAAACTCCACCATTCAAAAATATTAATGTTTTAAATATTTTTTTACTATTTACCTCTATTGTTACTCACTTTTTACCATTTTAATATTTCACCATTGTAACTACTTTTTTTTCTATTTTTAATATTCATTATGGATAAAAATGTAAGTTGAAATTATTATATAATATTATTTATGATCATTAAAAATATGGAATAAATTTATTAAAATTCAATTCACCTTAGTGGAATATTTAAAATTGAAATTAATCATGCAAATGTGCTGAAAAATAGGTTTTTATGGGAAGTATTTTCCAAGCATTACATGGTAACACATGGATTGTATGAAATTTTTTATTATTTAATGAAATTAAATTAAAATTTATAGATATACAATATATACATTTTAATTTAATAATTCCTCATCAGGGGTATTTTAATTAGTTATAATTGAGGAACATTATTCCCTTTCAAATATTTATTTATAAAATATGGTGCTTAGCATAAAAATAATCTTATAATAAAAAATTAATATTTAGGTGAATTAAATTTAATTATTTGGAGAATATAAAACCATTTTTTACTAATTTTAATTTTACATAAATTTAATGTAATAATTTTACTTTTAAATTATTATATTTATTAAAAAGAAAAGATTGTTTTACTAAAAATCTATATTTTTCACTATTCATTAAAAAATCAATATTTTCTGAAAAATATCATAACATCTCCCTATGTTAATATAGATATGATGATCTTACTAGTTATTTAAATTATATAAAATAATATTTCTATACTATACTTGAATTAATTATAATTTTTTCAAAAAAAATTATTTATGAAAATCAATATTGGAATAACATAATTCTTTTATTAATTATTTGCTTCTTATTATCTATGCATTTAAAAAAATTATATTTATTAGGAAATTAATATGAATTTATTTAATCAATCCAACCATTACCAAGCATTTTAACAGATATTTAATAATAGTAACATTTCAATAATGATATATTAATAATAGGTGACGATTCGATTAATATAATATTTGCACGTTGTATACACTATTAAACATAGTGCTATTTTAAAATATCTTTATCTTTCATTCTAACAAATTTAATTAAATTTTAACTTGTACTTTTATACATTTTTTCCCGGAATCAAGTTTTATAAATCTGAAATTTCCTTTATGGAAAACCCATATATTAAGAAGGTTTAATAAAAAATCCTCTTAAGATATTTAAATATAAATAATAATGTCATTTGGAATAAAATATAACTTTTATTCTACTAAGCAGAACATTGGTGGAATATATAATTTTGGACATAGATGAAAAATGAAAATAATTGTGGATTGGTTTATAGATCACGGATAATAAGAATGTGCATGATCAAAAAAAGTTAATAACCAAAAAACCACAAATATGGGATGAGTTAAAAGACTATTCATTCAATATATATGATTTTATAATGATACACCATTTTTTTCAAGATATGTTACTTAGTGAAGAGGAATTCATTTACTATTTATATATAGAATACCAGAAAATATACATACTTGATATCTATTTACATTGTGAACAAAATTTAATTCATTTTTTTGATTTGATCATTATCCATTTCCCTTATTACTCATTGTAATGAATATCATATATATAATTTTTTTCCTAAAGAAATAAAATTAATATTAATATTTAATATGGTATATAATATATTAAAAATATTTAACATATGTCTTTGTTAAAACAAATAACTTTAAAAAAATTAAGATAATTATAAAAATTAATATTAATATTAATATATAAATATATAAAATATAATAATAAAACCAAATTTTTAATATAGATCTTTCCATAAATAATAACCTTGTATCCAAAAAACTCAATAACCTCGACAAGAAATAAAATTTTAACCTCAAAGGTTATACCATACACCTCAACTAATACATCCAAAAAAATATTAAGAATGCTCTTTAATAATCATTTATATTTAATCGAGAGGCTATATATATACCAACACGATAAAATATTTTCCAAAATATCATCAATCACCGCAAAATCATAAAAGTTAAAAAATAAATCATCTTAAAATATGTTTCCCAAAATGAATTTAATATTTATTGAAAAAATATTTTATTTAAAAACATTTTCATTCTTACTATTACATCATGTAGGCAAGTGGTGATAGTTTCACACTTATCACCTATCTATTAGGGGAACCCACCCTACAACCTTCATAGATATGATGACTTGTCCCCCAACATGCAGGTTTCACTTTTTCTAAAACAATACTATTATACTTCCCATAAATATCTTGAAAATATTAGAACATCCTTACAATAATATTAATCATGAAATAATTTTATGACTCTGAAGGATATATATATAAATTATATTAACCACAAAATAATATAATCTTAATTAAATATTATTAACATAACATAAAAGGTAAGATAAACCCTAAAGTATATTAATATCATTAATATTATGTACAAAAATATAAAGGCATCCTTCCTCAAGTAATTTTATTATATAATTCCAAAACTAATCCCATGGGTTATATTAGGATAAATTTTTCTTGAGATATAATTAATCATCTCACACATCAATAACTTAAAAATTAAAAAGGGGTATTTATGATGTAATAATTATATTCAATCTTAGACTTACAAACTAAAGGCACGTATGGTTTATCCTATTTCTTCCATGTTTATATTCTATTTTTGTTATTCATGATGGTCCGTAAATTGTTATTAAAAATCTAAATCTTATCCTTGGGTAGTGTGAAACCAAGAATTTAGAAAGTATTTTAATCATGAAGTGGGTGATAATCATGTCAAATACAATTCTCTCCTTTTTTGAGTTATTACCACGTGATATAACTTTTCCAGAGCCCTATCCATTTGTAGTATCTTGGAAGGGAAGTAATTACTAAGAGAACACTCACTCTATATTTCACCAAAATTCCACGATATTTTTTAATATGTTCTCTTATCCTTGAACATAACCCTAGGTTTATCATTAATGTTTCCTCATCATAGCTTCCAATGGTTAAATAATCTATTTCTATGATTCCGACTGTAGTGATCCATTCCTTTTAAACAAATTATTACTTGATTTTTACAAAACAAAATTCATTAATTACTAGCAAAATACAGCGATTCCTAGTGTCTTCAAATGATTAGGCAGATAATACATTGCTGTTAGATTAATATATTTTATTTATTCTTTATAATGATCTCATAAAGTCATATTACTTCAAAAAAAATGTTTTCTAACATTGGAAATAAATAAATTAAATGGGAGATATAAAAGTCCCATAAAGGGAATAAAAAATATAAGAAATATTAACTTTTAAGTCTAATGTATAACATTATATCATAAAAGACAATTACCATGATTAATCACATTAGAGTATAAGAAAAATAAAATGGTATCATAAGGACCTAGGATCATAGTAAATGTTAAATAAACATAAAATAAGACATAAACATAAGTAATAGAAAACTAAAAAGACAACACCACATGATGGAAAGACTACTATAAGGGATTATGTTCACTATATAATCACATACATGTCATCTCATGATACTAAATCATAAGCCCATTCATAAGATATATATCTGAGTTCATCCACTGGAACATGTTCATGATTATGTATTCCGAAAAATAAAATCAATAATAATGAATAACTATATGAATTACCCAATGAATGAAATGTTTTGTATTATATTTTATCACATCATAATGAGAATAAATTCCATAATGAAGGAATTTTTGAAATGAAAATAAAGCATGTATTACCTTGTCAATTTGAGGGAGAATAATCTAGAAAAACAAGTGAGATGCACACATATATATAATTTGTAAGAAATAAATAAAATAAAAGGTTTTCAACACTGATAAAGATGTATTCAAAGTAGTAAATGTAATATTCCTTGAGAAACATACACATTTGACATTAAACTCACTTATTCAAAAGAAAAAAATTTCAAAAATATTATAGTAAAAAAATTTGTTCAAAATTTACCAATATAACATATAGAATAATATTTAAATTGTTGAGTTCATATAATGGGGAGTGATTTCATACATGAAATATAAGTCAAATGATACACTCCCATCAAATTTTTATAAAATCATTAAAAAAGTGCATCATTTAGAAAATTATAGAAAGATTCATTTTGAAAAATTATTTAAAAAATAATACATGTGTCATTTTTTTATTAAATATTTTTGGGAATGTTATATTTTTTTCTATTTTTTAACAAAACATGGATATAAAAGTTGAAATATTTTCAAATAAATATATTAATGAAGTTACATTTTATTTAAAACATGTTTCCCATAATTTTAAGTATGATAGAGAAGACACTGACTGTATAACTTGAAATTCAAAATAATAAACAGAGTTTAATAAAATTAAAGGGATTTATTAAACAATTATCAACTAATTTCCTACAACAAATATTCTATAAAAAACATTCTTGATTAAAATTAGATTAATAGATAATACCTTAACACATTTGTGTCATTTTAGTCACAAAGAAATGAATTATGGAATTTAATTCAAACCAAAAATTCCATTATGTATTACTTATTCATGAAAAATAATTTAATTGGAATTTATATATGAAATATGAAAGTAATTGGGTGTATTAAAGAACATGTATCTAAATGAAGGATGTTTTATGATGGAAATTATTTCCTCAAGTATATACATTATAATTTATATATTTTATATCATGAATAATAAATACATATATAATGATTATATTCATAATAACCTCTTCCAATATTAATCACATATACTTAAGCCATATACTCCATTTATTTTTTTTACATACTTAATTACTTATTCAGTTATTTCTAGATCTGGTGTTTTTAGGACACTTAGTTAATAATTTCAAAATGACACATGTGTGTTGATGTTGATCAAAAGGATCATTATTCCATCATCTATAGAATTAAAATACATAAATATTTTTAGATTTTATACATCAATTATAAATTAAAAACTAACCATCAAATATAGTTATGAAAAATGAACTTTGTTACAATCATAGAGAGGGAAGGTCACACATTCTCATGAGTAACATTTCTATTTTTGAATGATCATGATTTAAAGTATATAAGTGTTATCTTATCAAAATAAAATGACTTTTAAATCATAAAAATAATATTTCTTATTTACATGTGCAAGAATAAAAAATCTATTTTTTGTGGTCATAAAAAACAAATCACATTGGTTCATGGGGTGATGGTTTTCCATGCATAGAAATGATATTTTAATTTATCAATGGGTGGAATGTTAAAACATTATAAGCTATGTAATATTTTTGAAATTATTAATATTTAATGAATATAATTTATAAAAATTAAATCCATCATCTTGAATATGTGTTATTGGTGAGGATGGAAAATGAATTACATCAGTTCATGGTGTGGTAGTCTGTCATACACACAGATGATAATTTTTTTTCCAATTGAAGGAAGTGGATATGGATAAAATTTATGCAATAAAAATAATAAAATGAATGTATATATGAATCTTTTGTTATATATAATTATTAATGACATATTATAATCTTGAAAAGAAATAAGTAATAAGAAGAATCACAAAGAAGGTGATTACATTCATTTATATGAACTTCTTATGGATATCTTATTAAGGTCCAAAATGTTTCCTATTTTGAAGAAAAAGGACTTAAATATTCGATAATAATGCTGGGGAGAGGTTTTTGTGGATTTTTTTCATTTATATTAATTTGATATGGGTGATAACGTGAAGGGAGGGGTTCCCTTTTATGAATGAGTAGGAGTGGAATTTTGGTAAATACCCCAAAATATTCAATATTGGGAAGTCAATCGCATTCCATGTGCAGAAAAAACTAGTAAGTAATGTATTAAAGGGTTTAAATGGCCTATCCACACATCTAAAACTCATAATGTCATATTTTTAAACCTATTATTCAATTTACCTATAGATTTAATCACTTTTAAAACTATAATTCTCCACAACAATTAATAAATTTTTTCAATTTTTATAATTATTTATGACTGAAAATTAAATTTAAACATTTTATAAATTATTAATTTTTATTTCTCAAAATATTGAATATATTTAATAAATATAAATTCAAATAATTGGTAGAATTAAATTTAATATTAAACCTGTAAACATGATAAACAATTGTTTTTAATTAAATGCACTTTTGAAGAATATGATAGTCTTAAATAAAGTTTATGGAAAGTTATAATAATGGTATTAATTATAATAAATATTTATTAATATATTATATTTATCTTTAATATTAATCAATACTAATTAGTGGTAACTTTAATTAGTAAATATGGATAGACATTATGAATTATAAAATAGTTTTCAGGTAAATGTGTTTTTAACCTAAAATTAAAGTTATAATTACATCTAGTATCATAGTGATTAAAATAAAATTAATTGGATTATATGTTAATAAATAATATATATTATATATTGAAATAAATTTAAATAGTAAGGTTATTTTTAAATCACATTATTTATTAATAAGAAATGTTGACTTTACCAAAAATTTGTATTTTTCACAGTTCACTAAAAAATCAATATTTTCTAAAAAATACATAAAATTTAACCTAAGTTAATATAAATATTCTTATTTTAAAAATTAATTTCATATTATAAAATATAATTTATAAAATATGAAAAATATAATATTATATTTTCCCCAAAAAACAAATAAAAATCATTAAGGAAGAAAACATATTCTCTTGAATAATAAGTGACTTTATTATAAATATTGTACTTATTATTGACGAATTTATAAATACAATGTTATTTATTATATCCTTATAATTATTTCATATATTGTTCAATCTTATTAATAACACCAATTTATTTGCAAAGTTATAAAGATAATATTTATGTAATAATATTTTATTAATATGTTGCAGTTCATTTAGTCATGGAGTTATGCTTTCTATATACAATAGAACATAGTTCTATTTAAAAAACATAGAGTTTCATAAGAAACAACAATAATGAGGAATGTCTTCCTTAAAAATTTTCCACATTTTTCTTGTCTCTTCCTCTTTTTTCCTATTCTATCAAACCCAAATATTCTTATATTAATTGAGTAGTATCTTAACATTATATTATAAATCTTAAAATACAATAATGACTAATTTATAGAACATATATATATAAATATGTCATGTTTTTTATTTCTCTACTTTTTATAATGTCCCATTAATGGTTGGTTAACTACATATGAAGGAATTGAGAAATCCTTTAGCACTACCACTTACGTGGATGGAAAATTTGAAACATATATAAAAAATATATACAAAATAACTTGTATTTTATTTGTACGTAAATATTTATAAATATGTATAATATACCTTCAACAAAAATAGAGAAATCTAAAAAATGATACTTATAAGTAAAATATGATATCAAAGTGTTTCAACTATTTCAATGGGGATCAAAATTGAAATAAATGAATATAATACAATTACGGTTACACATAAAAATAAATCATTTTTATTACACAAGATTTATAAAATTGATGAAATAAAGCGATATTGAATATGTATTAATTCTCAAACCCAACTACTTTTTTATTTGTCACCGCCTCTTTAAAATAATTTTCCAAATGTTCATATAATTTCCCTAGAATATAATTCTAATATTATTTTTTTTGTGGGATATACATATTCCCAACCATTTCAAATGTTTTTAACAATTTCTCATTGATTTCTTGAATAAAAAATTATATCCAAAAACATTGCACTGACTCATAATGAGTTTCTATCCACCAATGATTGAGGATGTTTTATGAAAAAATATGGTTTCCCATATTTCTTTGGGTATGATAAATTTTATAACTAATATTATGTAATAATAAAAATTAATTAGATACATTCAACTATATTTTTTTCATGAATACAATTTTTTATGTTATATGTGGTATGCCTGATTATGGGAAATTTATGATGCGGAGTGTGGCTTCAGAATTATATCTCCCACAAATGTAATGTGTGATGTGATATATCCCAATAAATGATTTGAATCATACATTAACATGATGTTATCTTTGTTCAAAATTTTGATGCAATGATTTTCTAAAATATGTTACATGTGAACATTATGCTAGCTTTATTTACAATTAAATGTGGTATACACCCGCTATTTTTTATGTTTCATAATTATGTTTATCCCACATTCATTTACAGAATTAGAAGTTTCACTCATGATTATAATGATAATCCTATTCTTATGATATTATTATTATTATTATTATGAAACACTTAATATTTATTTGTGTCACATATACATTATTTTTTATCCATCTTGTTATGGGTATTATAACACACACCATTTTTGGATGTCTATGATCAATTGATCACATGTATTAAGGATAATAATAGAATTTCCAGGATAATAAATTAAAATTATTTAAATAATTCTTTTTTTTTATTGTGAAAATGTGATGTATGATACTATTTTTACCAAGATACTCATCCTTTTGATACTTTAATATATAAATATTGGGTTGTTTATCCTAAGATATATATAGTTTCCCACAAGGATAATGTACAGTATATAAAAAATAAATGATCTTTATATGATTAATCATTTTCATTTTTCATCTCATATTTTTATTTCATTATAATATGTGTATTTTTATCATTTTTACCTCACCAAAATTTCAATATACAACAAATAATTTTTTTAAGGAAAACTGATTAAGTTGTATTACTTAGTCTGGAATGCTTTTCATCAGTGCATGTGTTTCCATTAATTTTTTTCAAGAATTTTTATTTTTATTATTATTTAATTATTGTTAAAATTCGTTTTTACCCATCTTATTATTTCTATTAAAATATTTCAAAGAAATATTCCTATCATTTATCGAACAATGTACTTTAGAATTTCTATCAAAAATGTAAATGGAATTATTATGTTATTGTAAACCGAATGAATTATATTTTATACCATCATTAAAAATCATTAGTTTGAAATTATCCTTACGTGATTAAATTCATATTTTCAATTATTTTTTTAAATATTTTATAGATATTTGGATTGTAGTTAATTTATTGAAAAATAGAAAGGGTATTTTTTTAAATAATTATTCTAAGGATTAATTAAAAAAAAAATTTTAATATGACGTCCTCTAATTTTAATCAATATTTTCTAGAGACATTCATCAACGATGACATCATAATTAATTATTTGAATGGTTTAAAATATGGTTATGAGATATTTATGAAACCAAATTTTTCTAAGAGGTTTACGATTATAAATATATCACATGTTTTTCAAACCCATTTTAATTTCACTGGTATTGATATGAATATAAGAAGAATGTTTCTTGTTCTTATAGAATACATATATATTGATATTACTACATAATGGGTTGGTCAAGAATTATATATCCCTCTAATTTAATGAGAAAGTTTTTATATCTCATGAGATAATTATGGGATCCAAGTTGATGTGATCGATCTACTATGGGAAATATGTGGTGAAGCCTGATATATATGGAAAACTACTGATGATGTTTAATGTATTATGATATGGAAAAAATATTTCCATTTCTGATCTGCTTTGATTGTATCATCTCATTTTGGAAAATTCACATATCATATAGTTTATATTCTTATTATGGTGACACAATTTTATTATATTATTGTTATATGATCTTATGGTTCATGAATTATTTAGGATGTTTTTTCAATGAAAAGTTTTATTTATTATGCAATTGACATATTTAATTCCATTAATCATGATTTTGATAAATGATATATTGTTTATGAAATCTGTATGTTTTGATCATTAAATCATACTCAAATAAATATATAAGGATATCCTATAATCATTGATCAATATATCACATGTTTTTCCTTACTTTGAATCTAAGACAACTCCCTTTTTTATGTTCCTCATGTAATGAAGACTTTTTTTAAGAAAATTGTGTCAGGAAGTGAAAAAATTGATAAAGAATTTATGAGAAATGTTGTTGAATATACTAAAATAGTATTTTCATATATCTAGTCTACAAATACAATAATTCATTACAATTATGGTTTGGGTAATAATGTTATATGTTTAATATTCATCTAAAATGATTATATATTTATTTGTTAAAGTATTGGGTCCCTATAATATGAGTGTGTAATCATTAATAATACATAATTATCCTTGAAATAATTTTATTATCCTAGGAAAATGTCATAGTAGTGTGTAATGATCATAATAATGGAAGAATCATTAATTAAGTATTGCAAAAATGACCATAAAAACATCTTGGGTAGAGTCCCTTAGTGGTTTGGGTTTTCTCCCTATTCCCATTTCATTCATGGTATATGAAGTATCATATTAGATTTGGAACAATAGAAAATAAATTTTAATATTATATATTGAGATGTCATTATTTACATAATTATTTTTAATTCAATATAATTAAATTTCCACAATTCACTTATTGAAAATCATATATTGGTGCACCATAATGTCAAAAAATTAATCATTTTTAACAATGTGAATTATTCATTGGTAAGAAATAGTATTCAAGAAGATATCATTTATACCCCATAATAATATGATATTAAGATAATGAAATTATATGGTTTCATAACATCATAAAACCAGGCATCATAAAAATCTATAATTTATGTTGATATGTATTAAAAATGGTATTTAAAATAATTTGTGAAATAATTAGAAAAACAAGTGAAGACAAACATTTAATTTGGTAACTTTCAATGATTTAGAAAACAAAAAAGATGGGGAATATGGGGTTACTTTTAAAACCATATAATCAGGTAATGTATGATTAAAATAAAATTATTGACATCATTTTGGAGAAAATAGTCCATGAGGTAAATATTAAAAAATTATTATTTTCACACTTTTTTTAAGAAATAAAATATATCATAGATGTTTTTCTAAAATATCATTTTAGGTAAATGAAAATAATTTAAAGAAAGTATTAAAATTACATTAAAGAATCATTGGGATAGTATAAGAGAAAATTCATGAATCATTTTATATAATATTTACATTGGAGAGAAATATGTTTGACCAGAAATGGAAAATAAGGTATGGTTTTCATTAAAACATACTTGTGGATTATTTTTTGTACCAATGGTGTTGAAAATATAAATAATACTTAAAAATAATATGAATAAATTGAGGATGAGAATATGTTTGTGGTTTTAGATAGGGATATCAATTTATTTCCCTAAAGAAAATTTAATTATGAACAATCCAAATTTAAAAAGTTATCACAACATATAACCCTCACATTAAGTCTTGATATACATCATACTATAAAATCGATAATGTCACTTTTATGTGTGGATATTTGATGGATTGTTTATCCATTTTAGACAGAGGCTTTTAGGGTTGAATATGGGTTACTTTTAGGTTATTTTCATAGGACGCACGATTGGAACATTGTTGGAAAAGAATCTATCAAACCATGTTACCAACGGGTGAAGTCTTTTACAATGGGGTTTTTTATTATTACCACACAAATTTCTAAACATTATGGGTGAACTCTGAAACTTACCTGATAGTGGTTAGTTTTGTTCTTTTATACAACTTTTTATTCGGCGTTTCTCCACTTGCTTCCGCTATTGGAACCCAAAAACTTTGACTCCTGAAATGGGCTACACTCCATCTTCGAATATCATTCAAAATGATTTCATAGTTGTGTGATGATGATTCTTCACCCAGTATAAAATGTTTTGGTTCCTTTCCTCTTATTACTGGGTTTTTTCCTAAATTAATAATTTTATACAAACCAATTGGCAATGTTTAGAATAATTTTTTTGGTTATGGTTTTTTGGAATTTTGAATTTTTGTTTGATATGGTTTTGAGACGTAGTGAGAATCCCGTTCCAGTGGATTTTTTGAAAGTGAAAATGTTACACCACTTGAGGTAGATGTTTTAGATAAATTTTTATTTTATTAATAGTTAAATGATATATTTATTCCTTAAATGGTTTTATATTTAATGTAGTGATGTATATGATAGATTGTTTAGATTTTTCAAAAAATAGTTATGCGTGTGTGGGGTATACGTTGAAAAAGATGGTGATTTTCATAGTTCAATGGATAATGTGTGGGAAATGGTGTTTCATGGATTCATAATGTTTGAAAAAATTCCTATGCGGTTTTTATTTTTGAAATTTACTGGTAATATGGGTTTTAGAAAAAATGGGGTGTTCAAAATGAGACCCCTTTTATGATCACAAGGTTCCCATGTTTTAAATGTTCATTTCGTTTTAAAAAGTGAATCATCTGTTTCCCTTGAAATATGTGGTTTTTCGTGGAAGTGATCTTGGAAGTGAATATTATTTCATTCTAAATTGTGTTTTAATTAAAAATATTTAATGTAATATTTATATGTATATGATATCTTTGAATTCCTGGTTGACCCTTGTGATGTGAAGTTGATTACGTGCTTCTTGAGGCCCCTTATGTAGATGATGAGGTTTTGTTATCAATGTGATGGATGATTTGTTATGTGATTCACATTATTATAATTTATTGGGGATCTTATAATGGATAGTGCATGAGGTGGGATGTATGTTATTTTGGTTTTATCCCAGGAGGACTTGTTATTGCATTTTGATGATATTGTCCTCTCAAGGCCCTCTCTATTATTATTCTATTGAGAGACCAAGTATATTATGTTTGAAGTCATGGGAAATCTTATTCTATTTGAGGTTTATTCACTTGGTAGTCTTCAATGTTATATGAAACACATGGTTAATGATATCCTCCCCAAGGAGACTTCTTAGAGAAATCAGGTTAACTGATGTGTGAGCATTCACCTCCCAGTTGTTGGACCACCTATATCCGTATTCTATTTTCCTATTAGACCATGTGGTTTTCCCTCATACAATATGACTTTTTTTATATATATTAGTATGTGTGATGTTTATTACTTTTATGGACTTGTTTATTGTTGTGATTATCTAATATATATTCACAATGGTGTCTAGTTTTATTTAATCCACTTATTCACATTACTTGTAACCCTTTCAGTTGTGTTTATTTTCTATCCTTATTTCCCTTTGTATTAGTTGAAATATGGATTTAAAAGGAAAGAAGAGAATTTTTCTCTAGTGACAGAATTGATTTGATACTATTATTAACTGCTTTAAACCATGTGTGTATATATTTTTAATGGTGTGGAGTTTTTGAATGAAAAATGGTTGGTGCTATGAAATATATGCATTTGGTGTAACCCTTTCAGGGAATATTTTACGAAATGTTTTCTTTGATAAATTTCATGTTCTATGCTTGTTAGTTCCTATATTTTTTATTTGGAAGAGAAAACATATTATTGTATATTCTTTCCAAACAAGTGAGATTGGGTTATTTTATAAAAGGAATAAATTAGACTTAGTGGGGTTTTCTAAATGATTCTTCTCACATCCTATATACTCACGATGGTGGGTATGTATCTATATTGTTTTTCTGTTGGTTTAATTAAGTCTATTATTTTGAGTTATTTATCTGATTTCATATTAATTTGGATGAAGATTGTTGTTGGGATCATGGTGATGAATTGATCGTCACATGGAAATGTTGATTTGTCCTTTGGTTTCATGTATCTAGTTGGCTTGCTATTTTTTTATCAAACTCTTTAGTATTGTATTTTATTTTCATTTTGGTTTAGCTATAGTTTTGAAATCTGATATTAAATTATTGTTCGTATAAGATTCCTCTTGGAATGAATATACTTTAATTACTATTGTGAGATGTTTGAATGTTTTCATTTGGATTGTTGAGGTGGACATCATCAAAAATTAATACGCTTTATACCGTTGATGATTATTATTTTCCAAATGGGATCAAGGAAAATCCGTATGTATTCGGTGAGATTTCTCATTATTGCAACAGATGGATGTCCAAATTGGATCATTCCAAAACTATATTAGAGAGACCGTCTGTTATATGGGGTGTGTAGGGATTATCTGGAACTAGTATTTTAATTGGGAATTAGGTGGAGTGTGTGGGAAAGGACGAGGAAATCCCTTTAATGCACTAATCATCTAGTTTCTATAGCGGTATAAGGGATTATTTTTTATATTGAGTTATCATTTTGAGGATTTTATAGATTTATTATGTGTTGAGAAGATTATTTTGATCCGTATTGAGTGCATCTCTTTTCACTGCGGAAAAAATAGATTTTTCTGACGGGCAATTTGTGACGAGAATTAATCCCATCATAAAAGGTTTGGCGCGGGTTGCGCAGAAAATCACATAAAGGTTATTTGCGATGGGGGGGGGGGGGTTCCCCATCACAAATAAGGTGTCAGTCTGCAGGTATTTGCGCTGGGTTTCATCGCAAATACCCAGTGCCGGTAAAAAGGTTTTTGTGATGGGATGTACTCCCATCGCAAATAGTGTGTCGACAGGTACCTTTTGCGATGGGTCCCGTCACAAATACTATTTTAACCGCCGACAATAATTAATACATGCGAAGGTTTTTACGACGGGAAGCCCGTCGCAAATAGTCATGTCGCAACTAATCTAACCTATATATACCCCCATCCATTTTTTCAAATCCACCTATTATTTCATACTCTCTATCCATCTAAACTCAAATTTTAGAGAGAAAATTTAGGTGAGTTAGTTTTTTTTTACAACAAAGTTGTGAAGCCATCTACATCAATAAGAAATAAAGTTTAAAGATATTTATATTTTTTTAATATAGTATTTACTTCCTTTTTTGATGTTAATTTTAATTATTACTGATTATTTGTAATTAAATTATATTTAAATTATTTTTTTATCAGTATTTACATGTAAAAATAAATTGAAATTATTAGTACTAATTTTTAATAATTTTTAATAATTAGTAATAATTAGTAATAAAAAGTACTAATTATTAATAAATAGTAATATAATTAGTAATATATAGTAATAAATAGTAATAATCATTAATAAATAGGAATAATTAGATAAAGAGGATTAATTCGCAATAAATTGGAATAATTAGCAATAAATAGGAATAGTTAGTAATAAATATGAATAATTAGAAATAAGTAGAAATAATTAGTAATAAATAAGAATAATTAGCAATAAATAAGAATACATAGTACTAATTAGGAACAAATAGAAATAATTAGGAATAAATAACAATAATTAGGAATAAATAGTAATAATTAGTAATAAATAGTAATAATTAGTAATAAATAGCATTAATTAGGAATAAATAGAAAAAAATATGAATAAATAGCAATAAATAGGAATAATTAGGAATAAATAGGAATAATTAGTAATAAATAGGAATAATTAGTAATAAATAGGAAGAATTAGTAATAAATAGCAATAATTAGTAATAAATATAAATAATTAGGAATAAACATGAATAATTAGGAATAATTATGAATAAATTGCAATAATTACGAATAAATAGCAATAATTTGGAATAAATAGCAATAATTAGCAATAATAAGCAATAATTAGCAATAATTAGAGATAATTAGCAATAATTAGCAATAATTGGCAATAAATAACAATAATTAGCAATAATTATAAATAAATAGAAATAATTAGGAATAATTAGCAATAATTAGCAATAATTAGCTATAATTAGTAATAATTAGAAATAATTAGTAATAATTAGCAATAATTAGTAATAATTAGCAATAATTAGTAATAAATGGCAATAATTAGTTATAATTAACAATAAATGGAAATAATTAGAAATAAATTACAATAAATAGGAATAAATAGTAGTAAATAAGAATAAATAGTAATAAATAGAAATAAATTGTAATAAATAAGAATAAATAGTAATAAATAGGAATAAATAGTAATAAATATGAATAATTAGAAATAAATAGAAATAATTAGTAATAAAAAGGAATAAATAGCAGTAATTATGAATAAAGAGAAATAATTAGGAATAATTAGGAATAATTTTGAATAATTTGGAATAATTAGTAATAAATACGAATAATTAGTAATAAATAGCAATAATTAGTAATAAATAGAAATAATTAGTAATAAATGGGAATAATTCCTAATAAATCACAGTAATAACTAATAAATGGGAATAATTCCTAATAAATGGGAATAATAATAATAAATGGGAACAAATAGTAATAATTTACAATAAATAAGAATAATTCGAAATAAAAAGGAATAATTCACAATAAATATGAATAATTCATAATAAATAGGAATAATTAGCAATAATTAGCAATAATTATGAATAATTTGAAATAAATAGGAATATTTAGAAATAAATAGCAATAATTACAAATAATTAGAGATAAATAAGAATAATTAATAATTATTAGAAGTAATATGGAATAATTAGCAACAATTAGGAATAACTAGAAACAAATAGATATAATTAGCAATAATTAGGAATAATTAGCAATAATTAGTAATAAATATCAATAATTAGAAATAAATAATAATAATTAGAAATAAATAGGAATTACTAGGAATAAATAGCAATAAATTGGAATAATTAGTAATAAATTGGAATAATTAGTAATAAATAGTAATAAATAGTAATAAATAGCAATAAATAGCAATAAATAGTAATAAATAGCAATAAATAGTAGTAATTAGCAATAAATAGTAATCATTAGTAACAAATACTAATAATTAACAATAAATAGTAATAATTTGCAATAAATCGTAATAATTATCAATAATTATGAATAATTAGAAATAATTATGATTAATTAGAAATAATATGAACTATTTTCAGTTTCGGTGTTTTATATCAGTTCGAATATTGCATATTTTATTTAATATTTTATTTTTTATTATTACTATTATATTTTTTGATGTTTTTTTATTTTACTAATAATGACAATATTATTTTATGTGTTTATTTATATTTTTTTTGAATATTCAGATTTCTAATATTTTTTAATAATTTAATAATATTAATATTATTTTTTCATTAATCATAATTTTATTAAATATATATATTTATTATTATATTTCTTAATGTTTGTTTATTTTAAAAATAATAATAATAATAATATTTTATGAATATTTTATACTTTTTTGAGAATATTTAGAATTTTAATATTTTATATTTTTTTTATTATTTGAATAAATTTAATATTATTTTTCATTAATTATAATTTAAATAAATATATATTTTTTATTTTGGTTATTTTTTGCGATAAGATCTTTTGTGACGAGATCCCATAGCAAATAGTTTCAATATATATTTTTATATAGTATTTGTGACGGGCCCTTGGTATAGTCGCAATAAGTTTATTTATATATAATGTATATAATCGGAGGGTTATTTTCAACAGGGAAGTTTCCCATCACAAAAAATATTTTTTGCAACGAGACCATCACAAAAAACATTTTTTCGACACCGTTTTCTGTAACAGTAAATTTGCGACGGGACCCCATCGCTAAAGCTTATTTTCAACAGGATCCCGCTGCAAATAGCATGTTACATATAACAAAAATTCTAGTAGTGTTTTCCGGGGGTACATATGGGTTTCTAGTGGAAAATGGTTTATGTACAAGGGTTTCATGGTCAGAACATATGGTCAAGTAAACCAAGCTAAACCAAAGAGACATTTTCCTACATCCATAAAGGTTCCTATCACCTAGTTGCCACATATTTTACCAACCCATGAAGCCAAACCATTATCAATTTAATTCCCCCTTTATAATTCTTCTATTACCTCTCTCTATAACTAATGTTGATCAAATGGAGTATTCTATTAGTTTATGACCATATAGGGAATTTTTACTCTAATTTTTATGGAAGGTTGTGTGGTTAATGTTGTTTGATTTGAGATGTGTGATATGGTTCTAGTGTTTTTTCCATTGAAGATTTTATTTTTGAATTATGAAAAATTGGTTTTTTAAATGGAAATGATTTTTTTTGAAAATCAAATTTATTTTAGCTTTTGAAAAAAGTAATTTTTTTTATACCGAGCTAAATTAAAATATTTTTAGAAAAAGAATGTTTTAGTTCTAAAGTCAAATTTTGGGAATCTTATTATCTTTTAAAATACGATTGTTAAAAATTGGTTTTTAATTTTTTTTCAAGAAATGGTCTATTATAATGTGGAATTTTTATAATTTTTTGAAATAAAGTATGAGCTTCAATTTTTATAAATATTAATGTAATTCATTTGAAAAATAATAGTGTTGAACACTAGTTTAAATGAATCATATGTCTTATGGGTCACATAAATGGGTTGATGTTTTTGAGAAATGAGTGGTAGGAAAATGGTTTATATTTTAAATGATATTTCCTAAATTTTATGAATTGTTTTCATAGAATATTTAAATGGAGGTTTCTTGATTCCATTTGTTATGGAAATTCATATTCTGTTTGAACAGAATGGGTTTTTGGTTTCTTTTTTTTTCTATGTACCTCATAAAAAATTATAATTATAGGGCAGAGTTTTGTTTCTAGTTGTTATCTATGGATGGTTTTGTTCATAGGGGTTCTACTTTAATGAATTTAATCATAGTTTTTTAACCTCCTACATATTGGATTCCGTTCCTTCGATGGTTGATAGTTTTTAAAATATTATAATGCTAAGGATTTTCCATGTTGTTTTTGTTGTTTTAGGGTTTTTTAATGATGATCTAGTATACTTTTTTGTGACAATATTGTTTCCAATTTCCATTTGTACTTAAAATTGGAATGAAAATTAGTATTATGTTTTAAAATTTTATTTAAAATATAATTTTTCATCTCAATTGGGGTTCGAACTTGTTTTTACCCTGAAATGAAATGGGATGGGTTGTATTTAATAATATAGAGTTTTTATTGGGTTATTATAGAGTGAGTTATATTAAAATATGTAAACCCAAATTGGATCATTTTGTTTAATTTTGAAGTGGTGCCTTGATCCCTATGACGATTTTAAATGAAAATTATTTGGTTATTGAAAATATTCATTTATATGGTTTTTAAAACACATTTAGAATATTTTTATCAAAATGGATTTCATGACCTTGGTTTTGATTCGTTGGCTTGATGATTTCCTTTAACCATTAAAATGTGTTAGTTTTGGTGTTTTTAAATTGAATGGTTAAGGAGTGTTTAAATTCAATTTCAAATTATTTTATGGAAATGATTGGAAGGAGATTTCTGAAAGAAATAGTTATTTGAGTTGGATAATTTTTTTTAAAGTGTTTGAAATAGTCCAAACAGTGTTTTTGATGACTAACAATATTTTAGAAAATGGTCCTCTTTTTAGGTTTTAAAATAAAACATGGATCCAAGAAATATATTTCCATGTAGTAATTTTCATTAATCCAAATTAGTGTATTTTTTTTGAAATTATATTGTGTATTTTGTCTTTATAATGATTTTATTTTGGATTATTACATTGTACATTTTGATCTTCATTACATTCTGAGAAATATTTCATGCCTTGTTGTACAATGGTCTTATTTTTAATAATCCTATGTTTTATTGTCCGACGATATATTTCGAGGTCATTTTCTTATTTATTTGGTTGTTGGTGACCTTGGGGTTGGTAATTGGGTATTTAGGCTTAATGTTTCCTTTAGGTATTTGAACACATGACAATACAAGATTTGTGGGTTCACCATGGGATTGGGCAATTTTTTGAGGTCCTTGTTTCTATTTGGGACTTTTTTCTAGGTCACATGATTGAATCATGTTTGTAACATGATGAATAAAACTATACACCTAATTATATAATTTCTTATTATGGTGGTCTTTATGGTCACAATATATTTTTTAACCATTTGGGTAAACCGTGTGATCCACTTATATGGGGTTACATTTTTCCTATTCATTTTTTAAATTGGGGTTTCTATCCTTAGATTCCATCATTCTAACCCCATGACTAGGATACCTTACATGGGATTCTCTCACCACATTAAGTTCCTCCATGGTTATTTCTTTGTTTTTTTCTTGTTGATTCATCACCCGGTTATAATGGGTTGGGTCCATTTCTATATTTCATGGGTTTTATCCCATTTCCACTTCTCCAGTGACCCAACTATCTATGCTCAAATGATTTACAATTTAATAGTATTTTGGAATAGGGTATATTTTTCTGAAATAGTTTGGATATTTTTTAGTATTTTCATTTCATTTGATTTCATCAATGACGACATATTTCAACCCCTTAAGGTAAGTTTTTCTTATTAATTTCCTTTTATTTAAGAGTTCAACGTATTATTGAATATTTAATTGTGTTCTATATTTAATGTATTAAGGTGTATGATAAGTAGATTATATTTTTATTGGATTTCCATACATGGATGAAATTTACATTTTCAAAATTGGGTGATTTTATTAGATAAAAGTAAACTATTTTTGAAATGGTGTTTTATGAATTCTTTTTGTATGATAAAATAGAAATTTGGGCTATCATTGTGAAATGAATTTTTATGGAAATTTAGACAAATGAGTTTTTTTCAAATGGGGTCACTTATTTATTTAATGGGTTCCCTTATTTTAATGGGTGGTTTGTTTTATTAAATGATAATAGAGTTTTCCTTAACATATGGGGTTTTTCATGAATTGTGTACACTTTCATTAGGAATTGGGTTTGAATTGAGAATAATTTCAAAAAGGATACCCACATGAATATGATATACGTTTAGGAACAATTAGTATTGATGATTTTTTGTTGATTGTTCCCTTCTTTTTCAGCATTATGTTATTAGTGATGTTTTTTTATTAATTTGATGCATGATTTTTCATGTGGCTTATATTTTAATCAATGATTTAGAATCTTATTAAGGGTAGTTTGGGATGTGGGATATATGTGAATGTGGTGTTATCCTATAGGGTCATTATTATTCTCTTGTGTTCAAATGTTTTTCAAATGGACCACCTCTATTATTATTCCATTGGTAGACTAAGGATACTTGTTGGGAAGTTGTGGTAAATTGTTTCGGTAGTTGAGGTTTATCACTCGATAATACCCTAAGTTATACATACCACCTACATTAATGTATCTTCGTCAATGACACTATAGAGAGTGGTTCTATTGACTAATGTGGCACCATTATCCTACCAACAGTTTGTACACCTGTATATGTCATTTTTTCCAATGTACCCTTTAGTGTTGCTTCATGTTGTGAGTCATATGTTTTTCCATTTTTAATATATAAGTGATGCTTGATGTTTATTATAGGGTTGGAATTTTTTTGTTGTGATCATCTACTATTTTTTTGTGATGTTGGATTGTATTATTAACTCCACTTATTAGAATTTAATCTATGCTTTTAAATTTGTGTTTATTTATAGTTTCCATATTTTAATTGTTTCCCTCTATTTTGGGTTTATAAATGGTTTTAACGGAAAAATGGGAAAATGATTTTCTAGTTAAATACTTGATTGAAATGATTTTCAATGTTTTAAACCATGAGGAGGGTTATTTTTAAATGTTTAGTGTTTTTAAATATAAATAGTTGGCATGTTGAAATGGATAGGTATTTGGTAAAAACCTTTTATAACTCTTTGAATGAATGTGATGATTTGAAAACGTTCATGTTCCATGCTTAGTTTATTCTTTTATTTAGTATATTAAAGAGAAAATAACATTATATCTATTAATTCAAACTATTTATATTTTTTCTTTTATAAAAGGTTATATTTTAACTCATGGTGGAATCATTATATATTTTACTCACACCCTACATACTCACAATGATGGGTATATTTTCTTCCAGTTTTTGTGCATGTTTCATTTTGTATTTTGTTTTAGAAATATTTATATTTCCATGATCCTTATAATGAAAATTGTAGTTCGGATCATTGTGGTGAATTAATAGTGACAAGGTAATGTTTATCAAAAAATCACTTTTCAAAAACTGATTGGATCAAGTTATAGGTATTGGACCCTTTTCCCTTTTATTATCTTTTCTATTATCCTATTTTGTAGTTTTATAAACATGTATTAAATATTTTTATAGGAGATTTATCCTAACATGTATTCTATTTATTTATTTTTATTCATAATGCATACAATATTAATACTTTTATAGACATAATATTTATCCATTATAAATGAATTTTATAAAAATCATTGTAAAGGGTTGATGAAAAATTATTTACATCACTGCGTGGTGGAGGTAATCAGCAAGTTTGTACAGTTGATACTTTAATTTTAAAATAAATTAAAATATAAGAATTTAAATAATAACTTATCATTATAAAATCGAATATAAGACATTGATATCATAAATAAATAAATAAATTGATCAAAATAACCATCCACATCTTGTGGTTTTGAGAAATGATCGACACCACTCATGGTAAATGTTAATCCCTATATATGAAGGAGCATCACATTCATGTTCCATTTTGTGGAAAATAGATAGATAAGTTTTTTATGATTAACCTAAAAAAATCTTATTATTGTGCTGATATTGATCAAATAATATTTATATAGGTTTATAATATTTGGACGAGTTTAAAAAAAAAGTGAAACATGGAAATTTTTGTAAGAAAATTTTCCTATTCCTAGGATAGTCTCCTATTAAAAATATCATAATGTTTATTTGATGTGTATTTTGAAAAGGAAAACCACTCGAGGTCATGGATATTGACGTTTTGATGGCATTTTTTCTGGTATTTGGAAAGCTAATGGGATTGTGTGTGTGTGGATAACTCATAAGAGAGGGTCCCCTTTTATAATTGAGGGGAATTTCAACCCTATAAATATTATGATCATTAAAATATAATAATGTTGCTATATTATTAATGTTTCTCCAAGAAATAAATTTATGAAATTATTGTTTATTTAGGTATAAATACAGTCAAAAAATGAAATTTCTAAATGCTATAATGATATCTATTACCATATTTTTTAGTTTAACCATACTTTTAAACCTTTTAACCAACAACATGTTAACATGAATTTTACAGTGGTATCAATCATTATGGATAAAAATAGAAAAATCCTTATTAAAAATTTAATATGATGATTCCAAATATAGAATCCATTTTTTAATATAAAATTCAAATAAGTGTTTGATATTAATTTTAATATAAGTTCCCAATACACATAAAAACAATTTTTAAAAAAATGTATATTTATGTGTAAAAATAACATTATAATTGTTTTGGCTAATAATTATTGACTATTGGAGTTTCCTATTAATTAATTGGATTATAATTAAATAAATTAAGGATATTTGGTATTATATATATTTAAAAAACTAAATGGAATCATTGAACCACCTTGTTCATGAAAAAATTATTAAAAATTATTATTAGAATAAAATATAACATTGTTTTCAAAAATTCGATCTTGTCTTTAGAAATTCAAAATAATAATTTTAATTTCATTATTTTATCCCTTAAAATTTTCACTAGTAAATAAATAGTTTTTCAAATATTTTTATTTCATATAAATATATATCAATGATTTCATCAAATATGTTGTAATCATACAAATGATGTTTTCACTATTCAATAGAAATTAATGATTTTTAGAAAAAATTAAAAAAATCACTATAAGATAAATTCTGGAAGAATAATTGAAAATTAAATTTCATATTTTCAAATTCAGTTTAAAATTTTTTAGAATTTATCCTTCAAATAAATCATATATAATATAAAATAATAATTATATTTTTAAACAAATAATTAAAATTTAGTTTTGAATAATTAATTTAGTACTTCTTATAAATGATTTTACTAATTATGTCTTATTTATATTCCCATAATATTATTCATTTTTTATTATAATAATTAATTATTAACATTAATTTGGTGTTGTATGAAACATAATTTATCGAACATGTATAATTTATTAAATATAAATATTTTAAAAAAAATACCCATTTTAAATTATTCCCCCTTATAAGTATTTTATCTCATAATTCCATTACTCTGAAGAAGAAATTTAAAATACCACTTTCTCATTACCTCCTCAGGTTCCCACATTACTTCTTTGCTTTTTTCTTTCCTCCACAGAACTATAACTTGGTGGGTGTTCGTTTTTTCAAAGAACATTATCTATGTGATCCAATATTTCTACCAGTTACTACTCAAAAGAGGGACCAAGATGTCATGGTATAATATTAGTGTCCATTACAGATGAAGGATCATCTATTTAATTAGTAACAAGATAAACATTAAAAACATAATGATTTTGATAGAGTCTTAGTGGAAAAGAAAAGGAATAATGTATTGTTCCTAAATCTAAATGGGAGAATTTTATATGAGGATTAACTTCCCCTTCCTTCCATATCTCATAACCTTATTATAGAGTGTTATTAATAATAATGCATTCTCTACAACAACAAAAAATTATATTATATTTATGGTTATCAGTGTAACACAATCATCGACCTAAATATAATGCAAAATTATAATCTATGGCTACAAGAATGTCTTCTATTTCCATAGCTACCACAAGTCCCAAATTATTTTTTTCTACATCTTCTTACCAATATGTTAGAGTGTTCCACATATTATTTTTGATTGATTTTGAAGAACTCATTGAAATTATTTATTCAAAAAAATTTATAAAAAAATTCTTCTTGAAGAATATGTTGATAAAACCCTCCTTTTAGAGTATAATGGGTATGATATAATTAATTTTGAACAGTTTTAATAGTTATACTAGAATAAAAATTTATTTTAGGATGATTTATATTTTGAAATATTAGATATGTTTCCACGACATTCTGAAGAGTTATAATTAATTATAGGAGCAACATCTGGTCTTAATAATATATAATTGATATTTCTTTCTTCATGAAAACATATAAATTCATTAATATTTATCCCCATATATATTTCATGTGATATTTAATCATTGATAGAAATATAATGTGCAATGTTTTTAATGTTATTTATGACAACATTAATTGATTTACAAGATATATATGTCTTAGGGAGTTTTATTATGAGATTCATGGTGATGTTTTACAATTTTCATATTGGTATGGTTAAGGATTGAATCATTATAATATACTTATGATGATTAGTCTTAACATCATGACATAACCCACCTAAAAAAATGTACTCTAAAATATCTTTCTTTATATTGTCCCATGAACATGAGCCTCAGCCCAGTTGGTGAGGACTCGCTAGGTGCATCTAAGAGAACCGAGATCAAATCTGGGTGGAATCATATTTCCGGGTAATTGTAGCAGTAATGTATAAGTATTGTAGCAGTACTGTATCATGCACTGTTCGGTACTGTGCAGGCAGAACTATTCATCCATCTGGGCCTTCGGGCTACCGTTTTGGTCTTCCAGTCTTGCAAGGCTTTCGATCCACCCATTGCCTTCGGTCCAGTTGATTACCAAGGCATTCGGGCCACCTTAAGGCCGTAGGGCCACCCCAAGGCCTTCGGGCCACATGAATGCAGGCCCCAGAAACACTCTAAAAAAGGAGCAGCCCCTGAAGAGGATTCAGAGCAGGTGTACTCACCAGAGCAGAGCCAAATGGATATTCAGAATGAGAGGGTCTGGCTATTCCATCGGTACCAGCCTATGCTTGCACGGGAAGCCTATCCAGATGGTCATGCAATGGAGGAGAGCTACTATCATGATGCAGATGCTGGGGAGTGGCAGTTCCTTGTAGATAGTTTGGTTGAATTATCTAAGACTGTCGGGTCATCTAATCTCCTAACCCTACGGGCCATGTAATCCTAGAGGCTATGGGCCTTTTAAGGGATCCCCCTCATCCCTTGAAAGGGGGGTTATCAAAAATCTATAAAAATGAAGGCTTTTGTCCATTTAAGCTATATTGTCCCATAACAAATATTCCCCTAGATATTTGAACATACTTTTACACCAAGGATGTATAGTGAATCATGAGATATGTTCCCTATACAATAGGTAATTTATCAATTTTTGTATTGATGAGAGACATGTCATGTTCATGAAATTTATCATTCATTAAATCTAATAATTAAACCTTGGGAAATTATATAACTTCTATTACATCTTTACATAACCCTTATATTATTCATTAATATTCATTTAAATTGAGGGTTAAACATTCAACTCATTAATAAAATATTTATCCCCCTCCATTTTGATTTAAAGATCAATCCTATTATTTTTTTTAAATATTATATCTCTTTAAATTCCCATCATGGACAAACATTCATTTTCTATCCAACTAAAATTATTAACCAATATGTTTACATTCCCAGGGTAATAATGTATTATGTATTAATTATATTTAATAATACTCAACCCTCCTTTTTTGAACATATTATATTCTATCTATGTAAATATTCACTTCAAGTATTTAAAGTCACTATAAATATGAAAACATTAAATATATAAATAATATAACTATATTTTGAACGATTAAATTACCATTAAAATATCTTAATCATGATTTTGACATATTGGTGGCATGATGAATACACTACAAATAAGTTAATATATATTAAACCACTTCACAATCCCTATTCATTATTATATATCACAAGAACATATCCACTATAGGGTAGTCTGATCATAGTTCCAATAATTCACATTCACTCTAATTCTATGAAAATATTTTCTCATTCAAAGGTCCAAAGCAACATGAATATATTTCTTATAATGCTAGTTATTTCACTTTATATGAATGAGAATTATCTCACCAAGGATTGATATTTATTTGTAGATCTAAAGAAACTATATATCTTAGTCATGATGGTTTTTCAAGTCCAATGTTCAATAAGATTCATCATAGAAGGATCCACCAATATACCCTTTTTTGTAAACACAGGGCCATAGAATAAGACCTTTTATAGAAAAATTTAATGTTTTATATATATATTTTTAGAAAAAAATTTATTTTTCAATTGACATCAAAAAAATCTCCAAATGAACACTTTATCATTGTTTATCTTATAATGTATTATAATATGATCTAAAAATATTACCATCAACTAATCATGGTACGATCTATGTAGACTAATCATTAGATTCATAAAGATAGTGTTGACACTTGTAATTATAAAAGGAGTCAGTGTTAATTCATTATTCACAGACCATGTACAGAAGGATTACATTGGAATTCAAACTATTTTTCCCATAATAGATTACATTATGAGAAAAAATAATTCTTTTATATGTGTTGGGATCCTCATATTCTATCTAATAAATTATTAATATGTGTCAAAGGATACTTATTCTTGATTGTGATCTTATTATGTACACAATAACTAATGCAAATATAAATTATGTAATATCCATATATTATAATATACATATTTCCATTAATTAAATTTTATTACTAAAAAATGATTCTATAATTATAATAAATTGATATAAATTTTAAGAGTATTTGATTAAAATATGTTTATATAATGACCTAATATTTGAAAATATATGAATCATTATTATAATTCCACATAATTAATTATAAAGTAAAATATTTAGATCGTTTGTTTTAAATTCATAAAATAAAAGTCATTCTTAGTAAAATTTCACTTTATGTTCAAGTAATTATTATTAACATAAAATTGAATTTATTATGTTGTGAAATTTATAATTTTTATTAATGTGAAACCATTATGTTATTACTTTTTAATATATTTTTTTTATTTAAAAAATATTATATACAAAAAAATTTAATGAAATGTTACATCGTTATTATATCAAAATGACATTTATATCTTATATTGGTAATATTCAAATAATATTATGTGATGAATTTGAATGAATGATAAATAAAAATTTACAATATTTATCTGGGTCATAATCTTTTTTTGAAATAAATATAATTAAAAAAGAAATAAATTAGTGCTATAATATATTAAAATGTTATTAAATTAATCTATTGTATTTGTTTTAGTATTTTTTTTATATAATTAGAAAATTTAGTTGTTGAAATTTTATTTCAATTAAGAATTAACTCAATATAAGGGTATGATGTATACCTGCTAAAGGATAGACAGTACGTTTCCGTACTCATGTTAACATATTTTTTCATTCTTTAGTCATATATAAAAGTATTTTATCCCTCATGTGAGAGTATCTGAGATTTATATAGGCTTTTTAAGGGTATCTTCTATCAATTTAATGGGAACACTTATCTTTTCAATCTGTTTGTAAGGGTAACATAAACTAGCATAATGGTAAGAAGTAGCATATGTATGGGTACACATGAGTTGCATAATAGTCAATGTGTGATGTACAAACAAACATAAGGGTAGATATTATGATTAGTTATGAAAACCATGATCATTTATAAATGTAATTACTCTTATAAATGATTGTGTACCTTATTAAGAAATGAAATTATTGAAAACACATGAACTAAATTAGTTTTTTTCAACGATATATGTTATATCCTACTGATTTAAATATATCATTAAATATCATATCAATTAGTAGAACATAAATAATATAGTGATCGTATTGTTAATTTATATATAAATTTATGATAAATGCAATTGACACTGCCAAAGTTAGTGATGACCTCGATTAATATGATCATACCAATCACGAACCAACCTGAGTGCCATGGTAACTGGATAACTGAGTAAGTCTTGACATAGCCCGTAGGGTGTTCCTGATCCTCACATGTCAGTGACTAGTATGAGGTATCATAAAAGCTGAAAGTAGGAATCATTTGTTAACTAACAATGCATAAATAGAAGGAAAAATTACAGTATGATTTTGAAAGGAAAAACCCACTTGGATTAAGGTACCAAAAGTTAAATATGAACCACTACTAAATATCTACATCCTATGTACAAAAATGAGAAAAAAACCCGAATTCTATAAGGACGAAACTCACCATGACCAATTTTCTATAGCATGATAAACCACTAAGAAATCCTTTTTGTTTTCTTGAACATGGAAGGAGATAATTTACAAACACCCGACGACACTAATAGGGTGTGAGCCAAAGCACAATATGATTTCATCCAAAAAATCCACAACAGATTCCATTATTAATTTAATAAAAATGAGCTCTCAATTTTAAAACAAACAGTATTGGCATTTAAAAATAATATTTATACAAATAATTATAAATTTTTTTAAGGATTTAAATACCTATATAAAATCATGTTATACATTTAAACTGATATAAAATATTTCCATAGATGGAATTTTCAATTAATCAAAGGAAACAATTCACATATATAAATTCAATCAATTGGTTTAAATGAACACTTTATATAAATAGTTTTTTTAAATTCCAAAGGCAAGAAAATTATATTATAACTATGTTATATATATACATGTTAAAAAATGAAAACAAGTGACCAACATAGTCAGGTGCCAAATAGGTACGATAAATCCTAGTTATAGGGATCCAAGACTGTGAATACAGAAAAGTACATGCATACTCCCCTTTAGGCCTAAGGTAAAGAGATCTCATCTCCATTGCCTAAGGAATATGATGTGATGATATAATGTTTAGAATGTTGTTTAATCATAATGTTCCACCAAAAATAACTCAATAACTACCAAAGGATTTCATTTTCTCAAGTACAAATCAATGATGGGAAATTCATTTTATAGCATAAAATGAAATTCATCCCATTCAACACATCAAATATGCCAATTTTTTATTTAAAACCCAAAATAGATTTTTAATTAAAATAATGACTTTCTCCAAGATGATACCCTAAGGTTTACATGAATACATATTTAAGCCATGTTTTATAAAACTCGGATCTGAAACCAAATTGAACAATTTAATCAATTTCATCCCAAACCCCCAATTCACACAAGTTAGGGTTTTTCACATTCATTACAATAGAAAAAATTTTTGTCTATTAAAATAAACATTTCAATTGATTCAACTATATTAAAATCCAATTTTTAAATTAAATAATTTAAATTTCATCAAATTCTAATTCCAAACCAAAAATGATTTGTCCCACAAAAAACACAAAATTCATCGGAATTAGGAATTACCAACCAAAGGATTGAAAGGAATTTGATTCAAATATAAAAAATTTCATTTGAATACAGTAAATTTAAATTTAAACAATTAATTTAGGTTCAATAAATATTGTGATTCATAACAGAACCACATAACGAAAACAACAGATCTTTCAACAGAAAAACCTAATCAGGATTTTTCTACAAAGAATGAAGATCACAAAAACGGGAATGAAACCTAGGTTTTAGATCCCCCAAAAAGGTTATTAGATACCCAAATGAATACCATGATATATGGAACCCATATGAGAAATAGAGGGATCAGTGGAGGAGGAAACTACCCATAAATATATCAACAGACATTATCCTAGATTTGGAACACATCCAGAAGGGGTTAGAGGTGCTAAAAATATTTCTTCGGAGCTCCAAGAAATAGTGAAACATGTTTTGGTTGAAGGAGTTCCTTTTGATATATAAAAAGGGGGATTGAAAAATTTTAATAAAAATTTATGATCTGGGAAAACCCATTCTCATGGTTTCCTTAGAAACTACACCCATTAGGGGAAAACTGTGTGTAGGTCGTGCACAATCCGTGTTCCTGCCCAGAAACCATTAAAATTTTCATTGAATCACATGAGAAATCTACAAACGAAAACCAACCAATGCTCAAACAATATAGGGGTAGTGGAATAATTGAAAATTTTAATGGGATATTACAACCTCCCCACTATAGAAACATTTTCCCCCCAAAAGCCTATAAAGAGACCTTACCATGTAGAAGATGAGGCCATAGATGCATCATCAGTGCCTCCCTCTCCCACGTCTCATGATAATCAAAATCATGATGCCATGACACATGAACCAAATTTATCATTTTCCCAATAATTACCTTGGTCTCATAATCTACTATCATGACTGGCCAATTAGTCATAGATAAATTAGGTTCCACTTCAAGATCACACCAACTCAAAACATGAGATGGATTAGATAAATACATTAAAATCAGAGATAAAAGAAAAAAATTGTGTATCATCATTAGCTTTGGTGGTAGTTCTAACATGTATGTAACTTTCTTGACATGCCCAACAACCTTAAAAGGTCCAAAAAAATGAGGATCAAGCTTTCCTTGCCTCCCAAGCTATCAATAACCCAATATGGGTAAAAATTATAAATGCACCTAGCCACTAAATTAGAACTCCAAGGGTCTGTGATGATAATCAACAAAAGAATCGTATCATGTCTGAGATGCCAACATTTTCTGATGAATAAATTGAATCGGTTTCTTTCATTTATTAGACCCTGTTTGATCCAATCAATTAACTCTCACCAGCCACCAACCAACACAATAAATATTTACAAGGAAAGACATACTAGGCCTCAAAAGTATCCATCCAAATCGTATACTAGTACCTATTGTTATAAGAAAACTTAATAATCCACATATGATCGTCCCATCCCCCATAAAAGGCGAGAATGAAAATGCAGAGCATATCCTTAAGAATCTATATAGCTCTTTCTCTTTGGAAATCAGACTATGGATGGCATGCCATGGACAAAAGGAAATGATATCCAAGCTCCTCCAGAAGGCATCTCCAAAAGAGATATGTAAACCAAGGATCCCTATCGGAGAATATAATAGAAATGCCTATGGGAGATGTGCAAGTTGATAGAGATTACCACCTAAGCGATGTTATCCACACCACCCCAAAAGATTGTAACCATCGCACACCTTACCCTTAGGTCTTATGTGAGTTTTATCAGGGGTTATGTAATAATATCCTAGCAATATTACTATGTACATTATTTATAATAGAGAATATATATTCATTTTATTATTGTTACTTTGAAAATAGTTTTTACCTATCAAATATTTTTTTAGATAATATTCAGTAAAGATATATATTTTGATTAATTAATAGATTTTTGATTTATATTTTAATGAAATATTATTACTAAAATCTCTAACAGTCTTAAATTGCAATTTGTGGATTCTGCTATTTCGTATCATGCTATTTCAGTGTAGTTTTGGGGTCAGATTGTCTTTGTGTGTTTGGATTGGATTCCCACTTTTCCCTAAAAGTGGTTTTCTTAATAAAAATATATATTTGTAATGAAGGTTTGAAAGCTATTTTTGGTCAAAACAAATGATTTTTTTATAAATGAATTTTTTATTTTAAAATAAAATATTCACATATCAAGGAAATTATTTAGTTAAAATGAATATTATTTTTTGAATCAGGATGTCTAAGTTATCCAATGGTTAATCATTCATAATTTTCCGAGACAATCGAATTTTTGGGTAAAATTTAAATACCATTTAATTATATAATGTGTTTTATGACATCATAATGACCTAATAGTATTGTAATAAAATACTATAAATGATATGTTGGGACAATATATTTTTTATATTTAAAATAATGTTATTTTAGATTTTTTTGATTAATTTTACGGTGCCTCAGTGGACTTTCCAAGACATATAAAACATTATATATTTTTAAATTGATTTACATGAGAGTGTGACTCACCTCCACATAAGCAAGCCTAATATTTTAATAATTTTTTCCCCTGGGATTATCAAATAATGTTTTTAAATCCCTTTTGGAAGAAACCATTGCAAAAACCATTGTCTAGTTTTTGGTTTTGATTTGATTAATGTGTGTTGTCCAAAACCTAAATAATAAATAATTTCCTCTCTTTTCTTATATATACCAACCCATGCTCCAATTTCCTCTTCACTCAAAGTCATTATAGATAAAAAAAAATCATTCCCTCCATTCCCTATAATCCTCCCAATGAGAGACAATCTCCTAATAAGCCTCTCTCAAGCCCCTCCCAAACCTTTGGGATCACACTTCCAAGTAAGGGATTTATTCCTCTATCAATTTTTTCCAAGTTTCTTTATGTTTTTATACCCATGTATTTCCATTTAAAAATCATAGGGTAAAATTTCACACATCCCGCATACATACATTCTTATTTTTTAATGATTATATACCTCTTTCTCAACCATTAATTCCTCCCATATATGCCTATTACCATGCCGAAATTCCATAAGGAATTTAGCCCTTCTCATTTACATTCAAGCATTTAATTTTTTTTTGAATCTAAATTCCATTAAATATGATGGGAAATGTATATATACAACCCCCTTACTATAAATTTCATGAACATATTATGATACACCCCTTTTTATCTCATCAACCACTTTTAAAAAGTATAATGTCACGTTGTTATGCGGCTGAAATTGCACCATGATTTTCCTTGCCAAAGTCATTGTGTAGTGAATACCATGCCTATTTCTCTATTAATGGTAGTCACCATTATGCACATTTAATTATAGATTATATAGTTATATTTATCAATTCCACATTACTGTATCTTGGAATAAATTATTATTTTTAATGTATCCTTGTTCTATGAACCATGTGGCACACTTATGCATGAAATGAAATGATTAAGATGGGTGTTACTAGATAGTGATTTAATTCATTGGATAAAGATTAGTACAATGATATGTCAAGTTAAATGAGGTTTTACTCATTCTCCAGGTTTAATGATCCTTGTCTCATACTAATATCATGAAAAATTTTGTTTCCACATTTCCATGTTATGATAATCTTGATATATCTTGCCATTGTGTTCATGTTTCTCTTATTTTCCATTGATATACCTATTTCCTAACATGTCATATATTATTCATGTTATTCTTTGTTTAATCCATTAATGGGATTTATAACACACCCTTTTTTATGCATGTCCCCATGTTATCCCATGAAATGCGATATACAATGGGATGTTATGTTCATGTAAAAGACGATTTCAAAAAAGATGTGTATTTCAGGTTTTTAGATGTTACAAAATGTTTTTTAAATTCCCATGAAACTAGACCTCTCGATCCTCAGAATGGTCTTAAGTGCATTTTTATGTAATAAATCATGTTTAAGTGTGTAATAATGATAAGTGTTATGAAAATATGTATGTTGGAATGTTCATTTTTTTTATGCATTTTTTGTTATTATTATTTCTTCTGAAGTTAATTGTTATGGAATATGCTTCCCCCATTGATATTTTGGGTTTGATTATTTTGTGTATTTTATTTTTTTCTATATGTTATATATTATTACATAGAAAGAAAATTACATCTTCTTTTGGGGATATAACCTCCCCATTTTTTCATTTATTCACCCTTTCAACTTTTTCGCAACCTTTGGAATTTGGTGAGGTGTGCCTAATTCCCTGTAGCCCTCTATACCAGAGCACAATTTGAAATGTATTTCATGTCTGTGATGATACAAGTGGTATCAGATTGAAGATTATGATGTTTTTGAAAACAAGATTCATAAATTATTCTTGGGTACATTTAGGCCCATGTGTGAGGGACATACAAAGTTACCTTGGGTGGAAATTTCCATTCTATTTTGATCAGTTATAGTTTATATGATATCCATATCTAGTTGAATTCTTAGAATGGGATTGTAAAAATTTATTACTTGTAAACATTATCTGAGAAACGAAATGTGTGTTTGATATTCCATGCATGATAATTTCGTTTGATTACGTACATTATTTGGATTCATTAAAATAGATTTATCAAAATTATTGTGATATTAAATTTCCATGTAAAATGGAATATTCCATGCTATATATATGGGTATATAAATATATATATATATATCATGTGATATGTGAATTGGCTATAACTCTTATAAGAGGAGGAATGTGTTGTGGAATGGGGTGATGTTGATCACTAGGTTGGGTAATGGTGTCATCAGATTGAGGAAACATTGGTTGTCATGATGGGTGAGGCCTAAGGTGCAATGATACTTGTCTTTATTGAGGAATAGTAAGAAATCCTTCAGGCTGGGATTCTATGGGACATGGTTGTGGTTGGAAATGGTATGGGTAGTGAGGACGCGCTAAAATTTAGTGCATTTGATATCTGAATTTGATATATAAATTATTTGGTTTCATGACTATGTTGATGGTTTTAAATAGGCCCCTCTTAGATTACATAGATGGAGGGTTAGGTGGAGGATGGATTGGTGTCGCTGGGGCACAATGAGGTTGAGGCACATGAGGGTATGTTAGATAATGAGAATTAGGTAAATTCATAGGGAAATTTTCAATTTAAGGAATATGCACTGGTTCTACTGCAGGCAGGGTAGTCACCATATCTTACTAATTTGTGTCGTGGACTGATGAGAAGCTCTAAGGGATCATGGTACGAGTTATCCAGTGTATTGACTGGGGTGTTTTGGGAGCCGATCAATCTATGGTATATCATACTCAAGTTTTTTAGTTTCACTACCTACCATTTTTTTAGGGATATGTTGGTCCAAATGTAGATGCGAACTAGATCAAGTCAATGCAGATGATTTTAGATCAGCTAGATATGCCTCCGGGGCAGAGAGTGAAGCTTAAAACTCACATGTTTAGAGGATCGACAAAGAACCAATATGACATGAATGTTTAGGAAGGAAGACATGAAGGACTAGCCTAGAATAACATTGAGGCTATGTCCTTTGATAATTTAGTTATAGAGAGGACATGGTCAGAGGGATCTAAGGAGTTCCTATGAAATTAGTTGGGAGACATGTCTGTTATGTACTATAAATCAACATTCACCAAATTGTTTCTATTTTCTTCTAGTATAGTGAGAGATCCCACCACAATAGTGATGTGCATTAGGGATGGTTTATGACACACCATTAGAGTGCATGTATACATATTTAGGTTGGTCTCATTATCATAGTTTTCAAACCAGTCACTCATAGCAGAACATAACCTAAAATATAGGTCATACTTGATCGAGGTAACGGAATTAGGAAACTTCAGTGGTGACGCATCAAATGGTAGGAAGTGATGCAGAGATGAGTATTAGTTTGGTATTCTAGACAAGGACTCATCTAGACCTCTTAATAGTGTCTCTTTGTTGTTTTTCATTTAGTGTGGGAAGATAAGACATGTCTTGAATTTTTGTGAGTATCCACCAATGGATTTTTTGGCATGTGGACCGATCGAGCATCTAGAGAGATTCTACAAGATTCCATATCGAATAGCCAGTAGACACGGACTATGGTAGAATATAGGTTATGAGATCAGTTCTGGATTTTTACCATGTGGGGGAATCTGAGTTTCAGTTGAACGTGGAGGTCAGGGAAGAGATTGTGAGACATGTCAATGGGATCAATGGTTGGTGGCTGTTGAAGCACCTCAAGGTGGTCCTATGAGAAGAATTTTATCTTTAGGTTGTAGGAATGTTGCGGAGCTATTGGGGGTCAATAAGGCTACTGATCCAATAATGATTATAGGTATTCCATATTCATATCCTGATTGATTTATGATTTCTTTTTTTTCCATGGAATGTTGACGCATGTTAGTTTTTGGTGTAGAAGGTGGACATACAAAGTATATGGACTAACCAGGAACTAGTAAGTATGTTGGGACCAGATAAGGTGAATTATATATATATATATATATATCTGTGTGTGTGTGGGTGTGGTGTGAGGCCCCATGTTTTCTCTATCAGCACCATTGGGTGCGTGATTTATTGAAGTCATTGCCATTTGGGAATTGAGAGGATTATGGTTATTGTGAAGAATTGGCATATGGGAACTATTGTGGTGTAGGAAATGATTGAGTTGTGATGAATTTTAATTTTTTTGAACATATACTAAGATGAAGTCCCAAATTGGTTATAGGAATCAATTGGCACATGGTAGGCATCAACGCGGTGCGGGATTTTGATTGGTGTATGAAATGGAATGGGAGCACCTGATGAGGTGCATTAGTGACGATGCATCATGGGAGTAACATTAGGTCCACAGAATGGATGATGGCCAAGTTGATGGTTTTTTTTTGTTCGCTGAGACCGGGGTAGATAGATCCTAAGGTAGGGATCCCCCTCGAGGTAGTTGACTTGTACCCTTGAGACTGGGGTAGTCCAAGTTAGTTTTAATGGGATAGATATGTTTGGTACAATCTAATTTTTTTTGATATCTTGGAGATGATATATGTTAATATGGAGGAGATGGTAATATATTGAGGTGTTGAGATGGGTTTAAAATACCTAGCTTTTTAAAAATTTGAATTAGTGGCTATGTCATTTTCTCTTTCAACGATTCTATCCAAATCCTGAGAGTTCTTTCATCCTTATATATTGCATTTAGATGTTTTTAGAGTCTTTGTGAGTGACTCGAGTCTATGAATAATTTTTGGGAGTGTTGGAGGGGTGAAAATTATGTTTTGGAGTAGCAGGTGAGGGCACACAGTCTGGAGGAATAAGATGTGGTGTCTTCTAGCTAACAATTCAACCCATTTTTGAATAGGACAGGGTTTAGAAGAAATCGTGTGAGGTGGGCGCATGACCGTGTGGCCTTGGATATTGAGTTTTTATAGGGATTCCACTTGTAATTCCCATAGTCAGAGACACAAATATGGAAGGTGACATGATTACTTCCATATAGGCGGTACCCTTACACTGTAGCACACACAGTTGTCCCATGGTTTGGAAAACAATGGGGGCTATCCATGAGGCCACATTAATTGGAAAAAATTATGATTTTATCATATCTAACTTTTATCTTCATATCTCATTTTAAACTCTATTGGACTCATATAGCTGTCGGTTCCTCCATATTATTTTTGAGGTGGATTTTGTTCCATATCCTACTTCTTTGATCCATTTCAAGATCCATTGGAATTGTTGGAACTGTACTGACAAGGCTCCCACAAATTTCATTCTCTTTTTAACTGCTTCCACCTTTTGGAGCTCTAAATGTTTATAAGTTATTTTTACCGATTTTTAGATTCCTCTATGGAATATCAGATCTATTCCAATATTATTCAAGTTATATCTTTATATCTGATGTGTTTCATTTTATTTGTGTTTTTATGGATGTTTGGGTTGTTCCTATTTTAGCATGCCACTGGGTATTAAGGAGAGACCATGTTACTTGATATTAAATTGAAAATATGACCCTGTGGGATGGATTTAGACATATCCTCACCCTTTACATACTCATAAGGTCAGGTTAAAAGAAGTTGACCACCTTGTATAGTTAGGGTAGGGATGGTTTTTTAATTAAATCCAATTTTTTATTAAATTGGGATTGAGAAATTTAATTATATTGAACTGAAGGTTTCTATGTGGTTTGTTTCACATCAATTAATCTATAAAATTAAATTAAATTAAATTTTTATGTTGATATAAAATATGCAAATGAGTCATCTTAAATTTATTTTTTATTAAAGTGAATTTAATTTACATGAAAACCTTGGATTTCATGAGATGGGACCCCAGGGGTCATAATAATCTTGGAATAAATTTGGGATGGAATTTGAAATTTGAATTCGAGGTGATGTGATCTTCATGATGGGCTTGGAACAGATTTCCATTGGTGTTGTTGACCATCAGTTGGGAATCATGGACATCATTTGTGGTGGAGAGACCATCAGGTTTCAAGAACAACCCAAGATGAACTGGATGTCAAGGCCATATATTGGGAGACAAGGTCATAGGGGCACATCGTGATGGTAGATGTGGATTAGGTATTTAATTTTGTGACTTCTACTCACTCGGGAAGGCTAATACACCGATTGGAGTAATGTTCACATAGTAGGACTTAGGGAGGAGGTGGTTTTGACCAATCGTGTCGGCAGAGGCCCCGATAGTGCATCTTATGAATTTTTCTGGCAGTTCATACCATAGAAAACCACATGGAAGGAAAGGATCCTTTAGTTGATAGCGATGAGGCTATTGATTTGTGGATGAGGCTCTCAATGATTTAGGCCAATGGGCCTAGACTTATTTTGAAGGATGGATATCTCCACTCATTGGGATGTCATACTACGAACTGAATGCGGTTTTTATTTGAGTAAAATTATCAATGTGCGTCAAGATGTCAGGTATTGAGCTGACATGTGCTTTTAAAAAGGGGACTGAGGGACCAGATAAATTATTTGGGGTTGAATTTGGGATGATGGAACTTGTTGAGACTTGAGGTTTCCAGAGCTATCTGGTTCTAGGTTATCTCATTTAAGGTGGAATATGATGATTCAACTAGGTTATTTTACATAAGGGGATACCTTTATCCATCAACAATGGATCCTCTAATATATAGTGATTCTTGTGTTGGTTGAGGTAGGTGATGAATCAATAGTGTACGTTGATCACTAGGGGAGTAGTTGTTTATTTAAATTATTAAGGTTATTATTTATATTTATATTATATCATAACTACATAAACACTCTTGTTGGGTACACCCATATTGCTGGTATCTTACTAAGACATGTTCTCACACCCTACATGGGCTTTTCGGGAGGTGTGTAGAATTTATGTATTAAAGTTAATGTTAGGGATCATATTTAGGAGATGGAGCATAGTTTTGTTCGGAATGGGATGTAGGCATATGACCTCGAGTTATTTCCTACCCAAAAGCTTTATTTTTTTACTTTTCAATTTCTACATTCTTCTCTGTATATGTATATACTATTGGGGAGCCATTGGATACATTTTCATTATATTGAATTGTATAACTAGTATTGGATGAAAGATCTATTTTTAGTTTCTCGATGTGTTGTATTGTCATGATTATTTATTTCTATTTTTTTATTATTGGTTCTATTTTTTATGGTTATTGACTTTTCTTTTACCATTGGTGGTTCTGGATTGAGTCTATGGAATATTTTATTTCCACTTTCTGTTATATAATTTTACTTGGACTAGTATTATATCTTCCCCTGATGGTATAACTTCTATAATTTACCCTCTTTACACCTACACTTATAGTTCAAATACTTTTGAATTTTGGAACGTGTGAATATATCCCAATATCCCTCCAACCTAGAGTACAATTGGATAGTGGCTTCCAGGTTGGGGACACTACATTTAAGAAGGAACCTTAATAATGGATGTGTTTATGTATCATTTTTTAAAATTATGAAAATTTAGTATCATATTAATGTTGTTATGATATACTATAATGGTTATGGGAATCATGAAACACTAAAGATTTTTCTATAGTAATTTTTTAATATTTAGATACACATGTTAGATGGAATCAATAATTTTGAAAATTTGTGTAATGGAAAATTGATAATTTTTTTGGCTTTCATTTAAGGACATATTATTGAGGGATAAATAATCCATTTGGTTAATATGGGATTGATGAGAAATAAATAATATCCCATTTTATTATTTGATTTTCATTGAAAATATATAGTATAAAAAACCAATTTTTAAAATATATTTTTCCAAATGTGGATAATTTTTTTGGGAACATTATAGGATCATGGTGAGTTATGGATTTTATTGCCACACTGGTTTTTTCAATATTTAGTGTAATTATATTAATATAATTTTATAAAATAGTCAACCCAATGGTCGGGTGACAACCCCTCACATCCAATAAGGCATAAAAGCATGAACCAATAACCAATGAGTGACAAGGGAGAAACACCCACCACATGCTTACTTAATGTCCCATTTAGTATTTTTTCACATAAACAATTTGATAGGGAATGATTACGTTACTTTTTGGGAAGTATATTATAGGATCCATTATTTTTGATCATTGGGGATTTTGAGGTTAATAATAAGATATTAAATGAAATTTAATGATTATTGATATATATTTTAGGTATATGTAATTCTTATGTTCAAAATATGAAAACATTATTTGAGGGACAAATCACATTACATATTATTATCTTAAATTTTAAGGTATTTATAACTATTTCAGTTAATATGATTATTTATGTTGAGGTAATTATGGGTTATTATAATTTGTTTACATGTGTTATGAAGTATAGATAACTAAGGAATTGAGATGTGATTTAGGGTTGAATAGATTAATGCAATTTTGAAAAAATAGCACTATATTGTTGGGAAACATTATAAAAGTATGGTAAACAAAATATTATTAAATTAGATGAAAATTTTTGATGAATAAAGGTTAAATTAGATTTTTTTTCATTATAGTGATTTTATTTATTTATGTATTTTGTGAAGATATTTGTGAGCTTATATGCTTAAGGAATAAATATTATTAGATATAAGACATTATCAGTGACTAATGTTGATGGGGGATAAATTTTAAATTAATATAAATTCAATATGTGGTCATGTACTTCTAATTTGTGGGTTTCAACCATAGTAGCGAATGTATTGAATAATATTTATATTATGTATTTATAAAATAATTTAGGATAATATTTTGGTGTTATTATTGGGGAATTGGATGTAAATTTACAAATTCATCAATTGAAGGTTTACTTCATTTTGGAAATTATATTATATTATGAGAAATATATTGGTTTTTGTTAATGTCAAAATATATGAGGAATATTTTTATCCATTTTTGGACTATTAGATCTAATATAAGTTGAATGTAGTGCATCAAAAAAGAAAAATTAGTATTTAATTATAACATGTTATATAAAAATAATAAATTGTTGTTGAAATTGATTAACTGTTGAAATTATAATTTCCAATTATATATTTTTCATTATGTTTTTAGTAAAAATATAATTGAATTAATAAAATAAAGGGAATGGATCCTAAAAAAATATTTGTCTTATTAACTTAACTTATAATTAATATGTTTTATTTATCACACCTCATCGATTTATAGATTTTTGGTCACTAACATTCTCATTTTCATTCACATTCTTCTGATTACTGTTCTGTATAACAATCTTTAATTATTTAGACATTACCATTTCCATTATTTCCATCTTTTCACAATTGATAATTTCCCCCTATTTAAAATAGTATTATGTATTATTCTTGATGAACATCATATTTATCATTAAATCCCTTCAAAATTTTGTTTTCTTAACCCTATTTAAAATTTTGGATTTCAAAATACATATTTTAAAAAATTCAATCCCTAGATTACCAATATAATGAAAAAATTTTTAGGACGAAATTTATTAATGTGGGATAATGAAGTATCCTAAAATTTTAATATATTTATGTTTGATAAATAAATGATACTATTAGTGATTATTTATAAAATAAAAATAAACAAAAATATATTTTAAGAGAACATGATGATAACATATTTGGATATTTAAAAAATATTTCAAAACATTGGATAAAGTATCATAATTTGAAATTATTATTTAAAATGGTAAATAAATGCCCCCATTAAAATTATTTCATTAATTATAATACACTCTTAATATTAGTTTATTTCAAGTGCAATTAATTATTTTTAAAATAAATTTACTTTTACATTTTTTAGAAATTTTTTTAACTTCATTAATGTGAATATTTATATTATTACATTTGAATATATAGTAATTTTTAAAGAAATACGTTAAAAATAGAGTTTTGTTGAAACGTATCATTATTATGAAATAAAAAATACATTTATAAATTTTTTGGGAGATATTCAAATATAATTATGAGAATACATTGAACTATTGATGAATAAAATTTACAAGATTTTTCATGGTAAAGAAAAAAATAGTTTGAAATGAATATAATAAAATAGGAATTAGATGAGAGATGGAATAAATTAATAGGTTATAAAATTAATTTATTATATGTGTTTTTTAATTTGAAAAATAATATGATAAAATTTAGTAATTGAAATCTTATTATTTATAATGATAAATTTTACATAAAGGTAGGATGTGTTCTTCTGTATTTATATATTACATATTTTCGTACTCATGGAACGACATGTTTGGAAGCCTTCAACCCAGGTAAAAGTATTTTACCCTTATTTTAAGTGTATTTAATCTTTAAAAGGGATATTTTAGTGTATATTCAACATCCATAAGGGTCATACCACTCCTTTAATTTTGTTTGTATAAGTATTTGAAAAATCACATGCATTACAAAAAGGTAGTCACAGAATAGTAAAGGTTAGTGAAGCATTCCTATTCTGGGGTGTCAAAAATGACTATTTACAAAATTGAAAACAATATTTATTGGTTAAAATTGGATTCCCCAAGAGAGTAGTAGACAATAATCATCTTCTTGATATTTAATTAGTGCAAAATTGGGTTTTATTAAATTGATTTTCTTTTAAAATAAAATAAATAAATTAACCAAAAAAAGTAAATTAAGTAACATTTTGATATCAAATTGAAAATGAATGGGATTAAATGTAGTGATATGAGTTGTGTGATCAATATTGGTTCATTTTTAAAATTTCAATTCTATCATAATTCTAGTTTATTCAATCTTTATACACTATATAGATTAATGTGAGATTACATGATGTATTCCTCTCACTCCTTGGGTAACATTTTTATAGTCACAATAAACCTTACCAAAATATCATATCTATATAATTTCCTTCCCATGTGTGAGATATTTTCATTTAATACCATCAATTTATTTAAAAACTACCTGATATTGGCTATATTATTATAAGGAATCAAGGATATCCAATACCCCTCTCACATGTACTGGTGCTATCCAAGTAGTTCAAAATTATTCCTTGGTCTTTTAAATCGTATATAAACCATAACCTAGTAGAGGGAGATAATGATCATTAAAAAAATAAATAACAACAATAGATTTTAAAACCAAATAAAATCATAAAATATTATTTAAACCCCCATTAAAAATTGCAATTAACATCACGGAAGGGAGAAAATGTTTTTATTCCATTATGTGAAAGAACTCAATCATTATAGAAATAAAACCTCCCCTTACCCAATAAATCCGAATAATAACTTTCCATGGTATGGGTATCTATGAATGAGCGGAAAGTGGAATCAATTAAAATATCAAGAAGAAAAAAATATTAAAAAATATGAACCTAAAAGTTATCCTGCAAACGTGATCCATGAAAATTTGTTTATCAGGAAGAAGTTTTAGGGGTTTTTAGTGCATTTTGGATGGTGGGATTTATATTTCAAGAATCATAATGATGAATTTGGAGGGATTGAATATTTTTTTTAAATATGTCATGATTAAAATTGACCCCCTGTATGGTATTCTACTCCATAAACTTAAAAAAAATCATTCCAATATATTATCAGTTTTTTGGGAAAACCACACATTCTCTATTTTTTCATGTTTATCAGGAAGAATTCCTCCCAAAATGTATGATTATATTTTGTTTAAAAGATCCAGAATGTAAAATTTATTTCTTTAATGCTTTTTAAAGGAACATATTTATAATTAATGGTTTCATTTCAGTATAAATATCATATATTCAACATTTTTTTCTGCCTAATGTAGGGAAAAGTTTTTAATGGAAACACAATACAGATTTCCCCACAACTATGTTAGTCTTGATCATGAAATTTCACCTTAAGGGATGGTTGGTTAGGAAATAGTTTCTTATAATTTGGAGAAAATAACATATTTTTCAATTATTATAAGGGATAATTGTATTAAATATACATTCATTGATAGAATAAAAATGATTCTATTTAAAATGAAACTTTAAAATTGGATAATTCCTCAATCATTTAAAACACAAGTAACTCAAACTATCATGTTTTGACAAAAATAAATAAAATTTTGTTCAACTAAATTATGATTTGGTTATATCAATATGTGAAATGAATTTAATGAATTTGAAAAATAATTATTCATAATCCTCTTGGGAAAATTATTTCAATGAAAAATACAGTGAGATTTTTCATGGGATTCAAACAGCAGGGGAATTTTCATAAGATTCCCAGTGTTTATAACAAGAATTAAAGTCATTTTAAACATTAATTTTGACTCAGTTTTACTGTAATAATTGGTTCTCTCATTAAAATTAATTTATCAAATTAAAAATATAATCATTTCAGTAGAAAATATTCAATAAAATGAAAAATAAGAAAACAAAAATACGAAAAAAATGTATAATTCATAAAAAAATAAAAAAAATGAATATCCAAAACTAAAAAGGTTCCCTACCCACACAAAAATGATAAATTGTATCATTTAATTTATTTAGAAAAAACATTTATAAATATATATAATTGAATCAAAACATGAATGTGTCTAGGAGAGGTACAACAAGATAGATTTTATTGATAAATAGGTTAGAGGAGTGTGATGCCCTCTGTTGGATCAAATGGAATGTTAGTAGGTAATTTAATTATCCAATTTCGATTAATAGTGAGTTTTTTACTACTCTCTATCCTACATAATCGTCATATAACCGAAATAACATACATGTGAAACAATAATTGGACATTCGAATTTGGACTAAATTTCATATAGAATCAACGTGAGTCTTGACATGAATAACAACACTATGTCTCTTGGATGAATCATTTTTGATAGAACATATTTTCATGGTACACTCATGAAATCTTCTTGTAAATACTTTTAATTTCAATATATTCTCCCCTAATTTCCTCTATCTCATGTAAATATAATATTTCATATTTCCTAGAAAATTCAAGATTCAAATTATTCATTCTCATAGCCCAGTATACTTTATTTTCATTATCCACATGCTTCTGAAAAATATTCCCATAAATGAACCTATTTGGACTCATTATTATCATAGTGTTTCAGATTTACTACAATACCATAACATGTCTTCCAACCATTTCATCAAATCCTTCATGTTTGACACACCGACCATGTCAAACATCACATTTATTTCCTTGTCGGATAATTCAAATTTTTAATGAGTCTGTTGATGATAGGGAGCGGTTGTTTTATGATAAACCCCATTATTTTTTGAAAAAGTTAATCCATTATCTAATTTAAAATTTGAGTCACCATATCACTAATATTGGATCTTGGCACTCCAAATCGACAAAATATGTTATCCGTGGAAAATTCAAAGACAACATTACCATCGTCTATCATGAAGGATTTTTCCTCAACCCATTTTCAAATATAATCCACCATTATTAAGATATAGTAACTAACAAATGAAAATGGAAAAATCCCCCATTAAATCAATCTGCTATAATTCATGAAGCACAATAAAATTGTTTTTTAGAAAATTCTTGTCTCACTGAAATATTTGATGAAAGATGACATTGTTACACCTTTTTAAAAATCCATGAAAAAATTTAAAAAAGTATATGTAAATAAATTTCAAATTATAAATCCTTAAATAATAAACATTTACCTCCAAAATGTCATTTATAAGAAAATTTCTTCAATGAAATCAATGAAAAATTCAATTTCACTGAAATAAAAACATCTTCATACCACTTGATCATTAAAAATATTTTAATGAAATGAATCTTCTAAAATGTAATATATGGATTCATATTTATGATATTTAATTTTGAGTTAACATAAATGATATGGTACCTAAGATGATACCAGATAATTGGATTCTTCATCATACCGATTAACTTCTCTCTCAGTCATGTACAAATTTCCTCCTAGAAGGTGATCATTTAATTGTTATTTTTTTGGAAATTCTTGCTTTAGTAGTGTAGGGTTTTCCACATTTTTGAAATTCTACTTGGTTCATGGATCCCTTCATACCTTTTATTTATATGTTGAAATTATATGGCAGTAACGTTTGTCTCACTATCTGTAGTTTATCTTTATCCTTAATCATCTAGTAATTAATTATAGAACGATCAAAAAACATAGTTACTTTGTTTCAAATACGAATAGACAAAAATAATTCTAAATTAAATAAAATTAATGAAAACATTTTTTCAATGGCTTTTTTAATTTAATTAGGATAAATATAATTTTTTTGATTCATAGTAAATGACCTATTTCTTACCCTTAAATCACTGTGAATGGACAACTCTATCTCATTGGTTGGAAGAATCACAATGTATTTCAAATTATTCTTCAAAAAATTTGATTTAGAATCACTAGTGGTGTAATAAATATCACCTTAAACCCATTAATTGATTCCCTACACAAAACATTGGAATCAGAGTCAATATCATTCAAACAAAATGTGTACAAAGGGAGATAAATATTAGTTTAATCGGTGATAGAACTCTTCTAGAATATCGCTTTTCTAGAAAATAACCTTCAATGTTTCACAAAGGATGTTTAAGGAAATTCAGTTATCACTATTATTTATGATTTATACACATTAATTTGTTTATATGAAATCACATAAAAAAGGAAAATTCCATTAACTATTATTAAATGAATCTTTTAAAAATTTGAAATAGTATTTTTTTCTCTGTAGGTTTTCAAAAAAATTCCCTTTTTTCCATGAAATTGTTAAAAAAATATAGAAAAAATTTGAAATAATATTTAAAAACTACAATTTATCTTCATAATGAAAATTAAATAACTATACCACACACCTCTAAAATATAAATTTTTATTAAATAATCGAAATGGAATATTTTAATAGGAGGAATATATTAATGGACATGTAGAGTTAGACTTCTCTTCATCTTCATGAGAAATAAGTTCCTTAAAACATTCCAGAAATATATCCAAAAATAAATTATGAGTTCTCCCTAATAATATCTATATCCTTTGGTCAATAAAGAGGATTGGGAAATGATCTTATCTGGTGACCTAATTCAATATCCTAAAATCTATACACACTCTTATACAATTATAAATTCTCATTGGGATTGATTCATTATTTTCCTTCCATAAAGTGGTAAATCTTGATTTTTATAACTTCATGGATGGGGATTACCCATTTTGAATCTGAAATGGGATATATTATCCTTACATCCAATATATATTCAATATAATTCTTTACAAACTTCTCGATGTTGGTATTAAACAGCCATTTTTGGTGTTTGAGAGGCTTTGAAACTCCCAAGATAATTATTATATATGAGACTTGTTTGAGTTTATTCATCGTATATCAACTAATATTAGTCCTATTTCATGTATATTGTCTCCAAAAAAGACATTAAATGAATCATCTGGATTTTTAATAGATAAATAGAAATTATCACTGATAATTGTTATCTCTCCATAAGGTACATATATTTCGAATCACCAGAGAGTAGTATTATTTATAGATATATGGTATATTGAAGGGTAGAAATAAAATTGGGGTTCCAAAAAATTAATTTTTATAAAACATTAATATAGTAAATCATATCATCTTCTTATTTATTTATCCAATCATCTATTAAAGTGAATTTCTCATCTTCTTCCCAGTTGAAATCTGAATATCCCTTATTTGGGGAACTCACATGATAATGATATTTTCAATTGAAAATTTCCTTCCTAAGGGTAATAAAGCTTTATAAATATGTGAATGTTATAATGGTTTGGTACCAACATAATGTGAGGGTGGAAAGAGTGAACAGTCATCTTATGGGTCCTCATATAGTAAAAAATATTTTATTACAAGGTCCTGTATTGAAACTTAATGGTGAGTGTTGCTTCATGGTAATTAATGATGGATTTGGCTACCTCTATGAATGGATTCCATAAATTTTTGGCTCAGTGCCATGTGATCATATATTCTTCCAAATTCGGCACATAAAAGTTAGCTTGGAGTAAAATATTTTTGAATTTCACAACGAAATTATATAGAACCCATATTTAGAAAACTGAGGATCTATTTTCCAGATGGACCTCCACTCAAGTGGGATTTATGTATCCCATCTACAAAAATGAATATAATTAGTGAGAAAATAAATTAATTGAACCACATATATCCCATAAAGTATTATATAAAATAAATGATTTAGTGGTTCATGGAATGGAAGAATACCTAGATCTTGACATTTGGTTATTATTTGTGGTTTTATAAGGAGAGGGTTATTTAGATGCTGATACTCTCATTACCATAAATTCTCAAATTCAAGTTGAAAGGATTATTAAAAAAATCATACCATGTAATTTTTTTTGTGCTTCAATAAGTGGTATATAATTTCCACTTTCCAGAAGGTGTCCCAAATTTATTTCTGAATTGTTCTTCATCTAATATCTTTGATTCTACCATCCTAGATGGAATATATGGGTGTATATCTCTTTTTTTTATTATGTTTCTTTTCTATTACCCCTTAACATATTCTTCTCCTATCCATGTTTCCATTCTAATAATCGGTGAATTTTCATAGAATATTCATAATTTTCATATAAATTCTACCTAAGAATAGGTGGTATTGTTTTAGGTTCATCGGTTTCTTTTTGTGGGAGTTTTTTCACACTTATTATTATTATTATACTGATATTTTCATTTGGATTTGGGATCATATTGGATTTGTTTTCCCAATATTATTTTTTTAATAATTCTATGATATTATCAAATATATTGGATATATATTTACAATGTGTTTCATCTTTTAAAACTCTGATTGCTATTATTTATTTTGAACTTGATGTTGGGAACTGGTTATTGGTATAAAGTTGTGGGTAATTTGGCTATTTATAAGACAACTTTTTTTAAATGGTTGTAGATTGTGAAATTTAGGCTGGAATAGGAGTCGTTTTTTGTTTTGAATTTAGTAATGTGGTCAAGCCTGATCATGATAATTTATAAATCTATAATAGACATGACTAGGCTCTCTCTATTCTTGAATTTTTTTAAAACTACCTTGGATGAATGGTTGTTGTAAACAAATCAATTTCTTGTAAGTTAGAAAACTAGTTAGTGAAATGATTGGGTGATGACGGTAAACTACATAACATGCACGATGCATGTTTCTCCCTCAATTTTTTCAAGTCCATCAGACTCACCAAACATGTTATATCTTATATCCATGATTCAAATAATGGTGATGTATTTTAAGTTATTACCTCAAAAATACATCTTGTTTGAGTAAATCTTGTTTGAAACTATTTCGAGTTATGTGAAATATTTTCAATCAATCCCTTAACATTATCTGGTGATAATCAAATCAAAACACCTTTATATAACTCATATATAATGTTTATATCATTATATAATAATCCTTTGAAATAAAAAACAATGATTTCATTCTACTGAAGTTCATGAATAGGGTAGATATCATATAGCTTCTTAAATCTATCCCAGTACACATAATGGGGTTTTCCCGATAACTATATCTTACATTTTATATAATTTTTAGGGATGTGATCCTATAGGTGGGGATGAATACATACACTAAGAATCTCTTTATGTAATTATAATCGTGATAATATATTGTTGGTAGACCATAAAACAAATCTATAGATGTTACTTCAAATGAAATTGTAAATACCGTCAATTTTACCATACCCTTAGATACCCATATGGGTCTGATATTTGGTAGGAAATATGTGAACTCTTTAATATGTTTTATTGGTTTTTCTCATAAAATTATATTCAATTTTGGAAGTAATTTTATTATGTTAGGTTTCCTCTAAAACAAATTTTTTAACTGTTGAATGGAAATTGATTATTTTGATTCATGAAGTTTGTTTCATAGGGGTATCTAAAAGATTTTTTATAATTTCTTTCCATGATGATTAGATTAGAGTGATAACCTAATGTTTTACTCAAGTGTGAAAAATAATTTTCCTCATATTCCAATTGAAAATTATATAATCTACGTCTTTTCAACAAGGTTCATTCAATTTCAGAATCATTGGGGAAAGGTTATGATGTTGATGGTGATAGTAAATCTTTCCAATATCTCAGATTAGTCTACTCATCATCCTATTTGATAGATATTTGTAGAGAATACCCTAAATTGACATAGAAAATTTTCTATTGGGTAAAATTTATCCAAAAAATAATTAAATCTGCTACCCTCCTACACGTACTGATGATCATCGAGTATATCACCCATAATCCATACACTGTCTCTAAATATATAAACCAAATCCATATAGTAGGAGATAATGATAATTGACCAAAGAAATAAAAAAATATAATCTAAAACAAAACAAAATTTTACTTTATAATACATATGATTATTTGAAATTTGAATCGACTTGGTATAAGGGAAAAAATACATTAATTAGATGAAGTGAATGAACTCAAGAATTAAAAAAAATAAGAAAACCCCTTCCCCCTTCACTCTGAATATTACATCTACATGTGATGGGAATCCCTATATAAGGGGAATGCGTATGATATTAAAATTCTATGAATAGAAGAAGAGTGAAAATAAAGTGGAAAAAATTTCTCCTATAGTATCTATTCTCTGAAATTATGATCATTTTATGCCAACCAGCCAGTTAAAAATTAATAAGGTTCTTTCATAAAAGATATTCATAGTAGTTTTTTCTATTGATTATCCAAATTTCAATTTTATTGGTCCCAATAATAAACATTATTACTTAATTAATTAAGAAAATAATTTATTTTTAAAGATATAGTTCAGATCCCCCCGCATTAGAAAGTTCAATAGCTGCATTCTTGAGTAAATTAATACATGGAAACTAATGTAAGAATGAACCTTATAGTCTTATTTCATCTTCACATTGAATCTACTCATTTAGATATTTGTATCATGATATATACCTCAATTAATGATGATGGTTCCATTCTACGGGCCAAAAAATTATTCAATTTGATTGATTTGTTTGGGATAATTAAATTTTGAACTATTTTTATGTTTACAAGGAGATGTTGAATTCCAAAAAAAATAGAAGCATAAAATAATAAGCCTATTTGGATCCATATTATACACAGTTTTATTGACATAAATAATGTATAATAAACTGTTAAAATTATAAAATTACTAAAATTTCAAAATTTCCCCAAAATTCACCAAAAATAAAAAAATGATGCAAAATAGATCAAGATTTTAGATTAGAAGAGATTAAATCATTGGAATACACATTAAAAATAACAAAAATATTTTCTCCAACAGATATAATGTACTCATTTAAGGGTATCAATCATTTCATGTAAGGGTCAATGAGGGATTTCAGAACACAGTTAAGGGTAGATACTAGGATTCAAACTCGTATAAAGGTCACAATATCCCTACATAATGGTTATATTGTGTCTCTAGATTCATGTACATATATTTTCTGGTCTCATATAAGGGTATAAAACAAATGTATAAAGGGGTTTTGATACTTACATGGGGGTATCACAACATATTTGAAACATTCATAGGGGTATAAACTCAATTTTTTAATCTGAAGTGGAAATATCGAGAACTACATAAGGGTAGATTTCCCATACACTAACCTAAATAATTTTCCCTAAAATTATCAATAGTGGCTTATATATCATTCTGTGATGGTTAGAACTGAATTTTATGGGAAACATGACAACATCATAAGGGTAACATGGAACACATTTAAAGGTTGGACCTCCTATGCTCATGTAACATAAGGGTCATCTTCTTATCATAAATGATGCATAAAATGCATTTTATTATGAATAATGGTTTAACATAGTTATTGAGCTCACCTAAACATTATTCATAGATACATAATATTAGTCATAAAAAAAGTAACCTCTGTAATAGTCTTCAAAACATAACATTAGTGTAAACAACATCATGTAAGCGTAATTTTTATTGGTGTATGGGTTAAACCATGTTTTTATAATCCATGTAAGAGTGATATCAATCTGAAGTAAAGGAAAAATTAATGACATGAAATGGTAATATCACACTCTCGAATTTTATCCAGGTATACTTTCATATTTCTCACACAAAAACAATACATTTTCCCCCATTTTTAAAATTTTCACACATTAAAAAAAACCTCTTATATATAATTATGTGTAAATTTAAAATTTGTAATAAAACTATGGTTTTGGTAAATTTACAAAATAAGGGTTATATTATAAAAATGTAATAGTGGGATTAGTGGTAACTTTTCCATTATACAATCTAGGATAGGTTTTCATTCATGTTATATATATATCATTCATTTCAGACATTGTTTAAAAAAGATAATTTTTTTATAATTAAGTTCATGATTAGTAGAACATGACCAATGTATAAATTAAATAATTTATAAATCCTTATTTTTTTAGCAGCATGAGCGGTAGTAATATTTAAGATGTTTAGTGAGCCCTATGAGCACCAACTTCACGAAGGCTTCAAATTTAAATTTTTAAGGATTATTAAATTGATATAATGTTCTATAGTGTTGATTTATATGGTTTTATAAAACCATTCATGTTTAGGGAATAAAATATTAGATAGGTTTATTTTATGGATGTTTCGTATAGTTTAATATATTGTGATTCCTTGGGAGAAAAAGATAGAAATAGAAAATATGTCTAACATAAACCTAATAATAAAAGAGATTTTTCAAAAATTTCCAAAATTAATTGAATACAGAAATTTTATTTAATATAAATTATATTTAAATAAGAGTATATAGTAAAAGATGGCTATTTAAAGGGAATGTTTCCAATGGGATAGAGACTACCTGTGTGTCCCTTAGGTCTATAGTTAAATCATTTCTCTTTTGAGGGTGATTTAAATGATGAGAAAGAAAGAATTTTTTTACATGAGTGTTTGCGTAAGGATTGAAAATAAGTTTCTAAAGATTATTGGTTTGTAAATAATTTCATGTATTTTTTTTATTTTAAAATAATTTTTTTTATTTTTCATTTCAGTTTCTTATTTTCAAATGAAAAAATCGTTTTCCTATAAAATTTTTTCAATGATCTTTAATCCCCCTTTTTTATAAAATAAATTATATTATTATGTTCATACAGTCAAAAAACCTGTTTTATATAGAGATGTTATTATAAAATTTATATTAATATTTCAGGACAATAACCTTTATAGTAATTTAAAACAATAATTAATAATCTTTTATTTTATAATATACCAAATCCTTATTTTAAATGGAAAGAATTTTTTCTAAACTAATATTATGTAGTCTGAAAAACTTGTTCAATAGGAAATATATATTCCATATTATTAATTTCAGAAATCTTATTTATAATGTATTTTTATAAATGAATCATATTTTAATTCTTTTATAATATCATAAAATGGTTTTATAGCGAATAAAAATTATTATTTCCTATATCCTTTATAATTTAAATCAATTGTTTTAAAATGTATTTTTATATATTTTATATAAAACATTTTTGAATTTATACATAAAAATGATAAATTAATGTCCTCTTTTAATGTACATGACCTAAAAATATTTTTTAACCCTTATTAAATTAAAATTATCTAATGATTATATTATATGTTTAAGTGGATATTTTATAAGAATACCATTTTTAAATTTTTTTTGAATTTTTATTTTTTTGAATTCATTAAAGAAAAATATAACAAGGAAGGTGCAGGACTAGGCCGATTTCCTAGTCCCCAAAAAATATATTATTAAAAAAGGGGAGAAAGTACATAGTATAGAGGAGAAAAATAAACAACACAACATACTTCACAATATCATATATCAGAACGCATCAAAGATGTCACCACCACCACCTTCTGAGAAGTCAGCCGGATCCGGCGAGTCCCATTCAGAATGTGGAGCGTATTGAAATATATATTTTTAGGAGTTTAAGGATGGGAATTAATGATTACATGTGTTCTATATAGGATTAAATCGTCATATATTTTTAGGATTATGTGAGCCTTATATGGATATCCAGTGAATTGGGTTGTTATTATATTTAATTTTTTCAAAGGGTTTAGGTATTAATAATAAAAAATAATAGGAAATGTAGAATTTAATCAAGATTTATCATTAAAATACAAGGTATTTCATTTTAATGGTTTAATATTCTAGAATAAATAGATATTCTGTATAAGGGTCAAGTTTTTTATATTGTATTTTTTATAAGAGTTATAAAATAATATTCTAAAAGTATAAAAAAAATAATCCTCAAAATAAATGATTCAAAATTATTTTACAAATAATAAATATGTAGATTTTTAATAAAGGTTACATAAAATTGGTATCATATGAATGTTTTAATTAACATTAGTGGTTTGGTGGTTTCAGGAGAATAAGTTAAAGGTCCATTAAAACCAAAATCGTTAGTGTAAAATGTCAAGATTTTATGAAATATCTACTTTAAAATAATTTAAATTCCTTGGTAGATTTCATTAGAAAAAATGAATATTTAATCATTATTTACATGAAACACCATTTGTTTTCTTTTCTTTTCATGTAACATTTATCTTCTTCAATAGAATGTGTTATACGCAAGGCTAGTCTTATTAGGAAATAATATACTATTTTTTTAATTTACCATATTTGTTATCACATATCCATTGGGGTTAAAGAAAAAAATAATATTAAATAGATTATTAAAATAATATTTAAATATTTTTATATAACTAACCCTTTAAGAACCAATTAATATGAAATAAAAATATGGCAATGAAATATAGAATATGCATAAATATAAAAACTATATTTATGACAAAAATGATGTTTTAGAAAAACAAATTAAATTAGCCAGTATTAGTGAAATATATTAATGAAATATATATTTATATGTGTAATAAAACGTTTTTAAATTAAATTAATAATTATATAAGCTCAATATATTAATAAATATAATTTTAAGAGTAAAAAATAGTATATTTTTAAGAGGGTTTTATAGTTTATTTTAATTGATATCATGTTTTGAAGAAAATTTTGACGCATTTATAATTTTTTCTAGAAAAAATGAAAATAATTTGTTTAATGTGTAATTTTAAAATTTTCTTTGGGTGAATTTTTGTTATTTTTATGTGAACTTTCATATTTTCATGAATATTGAATGACATCAAATATTAATTGAAAACTATTTTTTCCTCTTAATAATTTATATTATTAAGTATTTTTTTAACAATTTTTAAATTAAAAATAGATCAATTTTATAATAGTTAATGAAATTTATTTCACTTTAATCCTTTTTATTTTTATTATTTATTTATAAACACCACAAACATTTAGATATTTTCACGTTAAAAACCATTTTGTTGTCCCGTCTTCATGATAAATTTCGTGTTAATTTTTAAGATCTATGTGATTAAAATTTGTAAAAAATGATTCCATATAAATAATTAGAATAATTTATATTGTCTAATAGGGGGAAATTAAATTTCTACCACATTTTTTAGTTAATGTAGTTATAATTAATTATAAAGACTATGGTAAAACTAGGTTCACTTAGTAGTAAAAGTTTTACATTAAGATGGAAATTTACCTAGAAAATGTCAAAAACCAATTTTATTTAATTTATTCAAACATACACCCTATTTTATCTATTTTTTCTCATTATTGGTAGATCATGATGCAAGGAAAACGTACCAACAGTTTTTACCATTCCATATTTATATGTAATCCACACCCTTTCAACTAGTAAAAGGCAAAAAATATCTCCCTATATTCACACCTATTAAGAATGTTGCCTTAATAAAAAAAATACCTAGATATTATCCCAATATCCTCCACCTCATCTTAAAATCCATATATTATCGTAAATAATAAATTAATTCCTTTTCAGCAAACCAAGAAGAGTTTCCCAAAAAAGTTAACATTCTTCAATGATAACATTTGTAATGTCTCTTTATCAGACCACTTAAATAACAATCAATAAAATATTTTATAATAGACGAAATAATATAAATATAATGATAGAATATATATTTTTATTTGATATATAATATTGTTAAAATTTAATTATTCTTTTAAAATTTATATATAACACATACCTACATGATTTTAGTTTTTTAGTATTTGATAACATCATTTGTTGATGTGTGGACTACTGCCTCCTCTGGCAATGGGAGTTAGTCACTCTTTACATGGACTATATTAAAGATGGGTCCAATAAAATATATGATACAAATTTTATATTGATAATATAAATTAAAGACATCTCTATATGCACATATAAAATATCATTTTTCTTCTTTCTATTTCACAGACAAAAAATGTGATAACATCGTTAGTGAACATGTGGACTACCGCCTCCTCGAAGCGATGCGATCGTCCCCTTTTCATCACTACATCACAAAAATGATATATATATATATATAAGTATATATAAATAAATTAAATTTTATTAATGATATTATGATCAATATAGATTATAAATGTTACGTACCTTCTTCACATAACGATCATTGAAAAATGGGAACATTTCTTCTGCGTACGTATGACATACCATCTCCAACATCATAACATTGGTTCTTTTTTCATTACCATTATTCCTATATGATTTTAAAAAGATAATTTATGTTAAAATTTTAAAAATATTTCATCGATATTTTTCTATTAATGATGAAATAACAACCTCATTGACCATAGTCTATCTATTAATGTTAGTTTTGACACATAAAATGAATATGGACAAATGAATCTGACATAAATATTATTTATTAAGTAATTGTTTATAACTTATTTATAAGTGATATAAATTTAATAATAATATTTTAATGCTTTTCGAAAAATATAAATAATTCACATAAGTTTTTTATTTAGGAATATGGATGACAATTGTGGCAAATAAGACTCCTAGTAAGGGATTTCTTAACTAATTTTATATTCCTTAGGCTGAACATATATTTCATTGGTTATGTTGTACAAATATTTTGTCAGAAGAATCCTATAATTACATTATTATATTTTTTTAGTTTTATTTTTTGGATTTAATTTTGTCAAATATAATATTTCATGTGATTTATTCTTACTCCAATCATACGTTATTCTTATGGGGTTTTTTCATCTCACTCTTATTTTCCTGATAAATGTTTCATATTCATCAATTATTTTTTATAGTGTATATACTTATCAATAATTTATTTAATTATTCGTATCCTTAAATTTTTTCTCTTTAAATACCTTTTTAGGATTTATCAATCACAGTTTACCAATGCAAAAAAATGTCCCAATTTTTCTTCTTTGAGAAATTTATTGTATTATGCACATATCTTATTTATGATAATTTTATATTTCTACTTCCAAATGATATATCATTATTCCAATTAATCGCATGATATTATATGTTTCATTTATATTTATTTCTTCATTTGTATTGTTTTTTTTCTTATTTATATATTTATGGAACCTATTTCATTACAAGAATCTAATCATGTTATAATTGGTATAAAGGTTATTCGTATGAGATTTTGATAAAATAAAAGAGTTTCAGGTGTTATGGGTTGTTAATGGTAGTTGGAAATTTTAATGGTAGTTACATGAATAATCAATGATTGGTTGTTCTGCGAAAATCCAATGACGGGTGGTTGTGTGATAAAATAATAACGGGGGGTTACGTGATAAAACAACAACTGGTGGTTCCATGATATACCTACAATTAATTGATAATGGATATCTTCTATATGGATATTCCATTTTTAATAGAGAATGTAAGAGGGATGTGAAAATGACATCTTAAGTATGTACATGATTTCCATATGCTTTTTATATAATTATAATGTTTCAAATGCCCTATATTGTTATTTGATGGATTTTCATTATTGATTCTGTTGGTCCTTTCCTTTTCCTTGTTCTTATATTATATGATATAGGTACTAATGAGTATGATTTATTTTATGTATTGTTATTACACATTGATAATGAAATTATACCATTATTCACTCTTATGATTATTGGGGATAATAAAATTTTAATGGTTATATTAGACCTTACAAAGCATCTGACCTCACCCTTATTATGATTGGTTTTCCTTAGGATTTAAATAATGATGATTAACAGGTTATTTATAGAATAGATTTGATATGTTTTGTAATTATATAGTTGTGTGAAATTTAAATTTTGTGTTATGTGAGATAAATTTCAATGACCCGCCAATTTTCATTGGCTTAATAGTACAACGAGCCGTTACTAGGCCTTATGTGACATCACCAAGATTCCAATGGATGACAATAAATGCCGAAGGGTTTCAAATACAAGTTGTGGACGATTTACCCTTTAATAAATAAATCAATAAACCAACAAAACATAACCAAACATTCACTATATGATTCATGAACAAATTAAAGACAACCCAACATCTTCATGTATCTCAAAACCATATCAAAGTATGATAAAATGGAAGAATAACCAAGTATCATAGTAAAAAACGAATAAAAGATAATAGACTCTCAAAAGAACAAAAGACTCCCTGATCCACAATCTCCAATCTCCACAATCACCGAACAACCCAAATGTCATGAGGTGGTGGTAAATACGTGTGAAACGTTACCTTTTCCCCTGTCTCGGAAGATAACATCTACAAAAGAAGTAAAGTGAAAAAGCAGGGGTGAGTATATAACTCGTTAGGTTTTCCCCAATGACTTCCCTACTCACACCACTAGAATAGAAAAGTTATTCACATTTATATAATATAGTTTATATAAAACAATTTACCAAACTAATTTATAACAAAAAATAAACATGTTTCGAAAAGCATTTATAACCAAAAGGATACAACTGTAATTGAAATCAATTTTTCTAACAAGTTATTTTTGTAGAAAATTAACTAAACAGTTATTAAAACCATTTCACAATATTCCTTTGACATTCCAAATTCATTTCATACATCCACACAACCAACCCTACATGTAAATTGGATCTCCATATAATCGTGATTAGTGAGTCATACTTTCACTAATTCGTCCTTAGAGAACCAATTGACAGGGGAGAGCCCTAACCCCTATCCATCCTGTTAATGATGGGGGAGACCCCTGACCCTTATCTGTCCAACATGAACCCTTTGAAGGGGGAGAGCCCTAACCCTTATCCACCCCATTAATGATAGGGGATACCCTTATCCCTTATCCGTCCCACATGCCCGTGAACACAGACAACCATCATGTCAAAAACCAAGTGTGTTCAACCAATTAAAACCATTTCAATAAAACTGTATTTTTATTGAAAACCAAAGAATAATACTATTTTAAAATACACACTTCACTTCAATTAAACAATACCGTTTAGTGAATGCATCTAATCCAATCCATGTGTCACAACTCTATAAAATCCCCATTTTAAAATCAATATTTTATAATTTAAGAACCAAATCACTCATTCAGAATCCCGAATTTTCCAGATTTCACAACCGTCACCCAAAAAGGATTCCAACATGTTTTAAACATCCAAATCATATTCATTTCAATGGAACAAATTATATTTTAAAGCATGCTAATCAGTTCTACTTAGTGGCGTCAAGAAAGAATCTTCTTACCTCGAAGGTTTTGATGAAAACCTCAACGAATGAAGAACGCACAAGAGAATCGGGTTGATTCTTCAAGAACCCACCTTATATCCCTTTCCCTAGAAAGGCCAAGGACAAATATCCTCATATTTTGCATCCAAACACTTAGATATACCCATAACGGGTGTAGATCTATGAAACGAAGAGAAAACGACAAGTGGATCTACGAAACTAATCAATAACGATGACGAACGATCACATACCTCAAGAATTTGTCTTTGATTCGCCATGTAAAGCCTTTAGATCACCTAAAAAACACTTGAGGGAGGTTCTCCTACCTTCAAGGTAGAGTGATACCGAGTTATTTCCACTTAGGTGGAAAAATGATCCATTTAGTGGTAAAAACATGTGAGATCCACTTTTTTAGGATCTCATTTATATGCCCACAAGGTTAGTTCCCACGGTTTGAAAAACTATGTGTTAACTGTGCATTAGACACTGCCTTTTATGACCCTTGTATAGCCTCCTCGCATGGTCTCCTGAACTTTGATCCAACCATACGGGAGACACTGCCTCTAAAGTGTCAACTACGCATGGATTGATAAACCGTGCGCCACCCGTTCGACATCCTCGTTGCCTCAATACTTCATTCCAAGTTCTCCCAACATTCTCATTCATAACAATTAACATTATAACCACTAAAATCATTAAGTAAGGGTTACATACTAGAAACTGAGTGTACTACAAATATGATCATTTAATGTCATGTGATTTTCTTATATATGGTTTTGTTCTAATTCTCTAAATCATTAAGCTTAAACACCGTCCATTATTTAAGTGATCCATGTTTTAATTTTTATGTTTAATGTTAGTTTGACTAACATGGGTCAAACATAATGGAATAAAATACAAGAATTAAATGTTACAGTTTTTATCATAGGATCTAGGAGTGTGGGTTCTAGGCTGTTATAATTACTATGTAATTGAGAATTATGGTTATGATACAAAGGAGTACTATAGAAATTTAGGGGAATTAAATATAAATAAAAAATAAAATAAATAAATAAATGGTTTCATGGTTTATTCTATTATAAAAATTCAAGGGAATTCTATTTACCATAATAGGTTATATTCCATTTAACTATTTATTTCATGTTTAGGTGATGTAGCTTTCAAGATATTCATTGTACTTTATCAGGGTAGAATGAAATATATATTTTAATGAATTATTATGCATTCTATATTATTTTAGAATAAATACTATCATTTAACTTTGTTCAAATTATTTTGATAGTTTCATGAGTACTAATATTCCAAATATGGAATTATTTGACTTATAACACATAATTTTATTTCATTAAAAATAGTTGCACATTGGTATATTTTTTTGTTGATTTTAAAATATTCTCTCTTAAATATATCTCAAAAATTTAAATAAAACAATTTACTATATCATTTATTTTCAATAAGTTATGAATGATTCAAGAAGCTAATTGGAATATCATGATAAATTCGATATCTATATTTAAGATATTAATAATTTTTGTATGGTAAAACAATGAAACATTATTGAGATGATATTGATGAATCCTTATGACATAATTTATATATTTTATTTACTTGAAATAATTATTAATAAATAAGATGAGAATCCATGGTTAATGTTTTAATAAGGATATTGAATGAAGGATGTGTTTTTATAATAAGATTTTAGAATTATGATGATGTTTTTTTTTATAAATTATATTATAATATAATCTAAAACTAATGGGAATAATATAGGACCTTATGATTATTTAATATAAGGTAATGTATTAAAAATTTAGAAACATATGTTAGATGGAATTGGTATTTTGGAAATTTGGTGTAGTGAAGAGTTGCTTATTATTGGAAACATTCATTTTAGGATAAATACTTTTGGGATAAATAAAACATCCAGATAATATGTTCTTGATGATATGAAAAAAAGATTAAATAAAAACAGATTAATTTTTCAGAAAATTATATTGTATAAAAAACCATAAATATAAAAAAATTGACGATTAAATTTACCTTTGAATTTGTTCGTCATTTTTTTGGAAAATTCATAGGATCGTAGTGAATTATAAAAATGATAAAGACATAAACATTTTTCCAATTTATAATGGAATTATATTAATATATATGTGGAAAATGGAAAACCAATAGGATGGGAGATAACACATCACATCTGGAAAAGATATCGAGCTTGAACCCACAACCATAGGGTTGAGGAGGTGTAACACCTACCACAAACCTATTTGATATCATGATTAGTATAAAATCGTATTACATAATCCATTTCTTAGAAAATTTTAAATATTAATTTGAGAATAATATTATGGACCATTTTTTTAAAATTATTGTGAATTTTAAGTGATTAATGACACTTTGTGAGTTATTAATTGAGTTTTAATTTATATTTCAGTTTTATATTACCCATAATTTAAATATGACAAAAAATAATTTGAGGATAAATTACATAGCATTTTTAAAAAAAATAATTAATATATAAAAAACATTAGTGGTTATATAATAATTTATGTTGAGGTAATTAATGTATATTAAAATTTGGGAACATATGTTTATTTATATAGTTAACCTATGGATTTATAGGGGATTTGTTGATAAATTGATTAATTTATATTCCAAAAAATTAACAATTTTTTAAAATAACAATACGAATAATGTATGTAGAATATTATTAGATATGATGGGATTTAATTTGATAAATAAAGTATCAATTATCCAATTTCAGTTTTAGTTTATAGTGATTTGAGTTGTTAATGGATATGATAATTATATTATCAGGATTATAAGATTATAGAATATTAATTTATTAGTATTTGAATTTTTGAGTGACTAATGCATATGGGAGATAAATTTTAAATGGATTACAGAATAATAAAAGATACAATAATTATGAATTTTGGATTTTAAATGTGGATAAGAATATTTTGATGAGTTATAAGGTTAATTATTTATCAAAATATTTATATTGATCTTTGGGTGTTATTGTTGGGCCTTTTAAGAATAAATTACCTTAGGTTTATAGTATAGAGTTTATAATAATTTCTCAACTGATGGAAAATGATCTTTAAATAAAAATGATAACATATTACCATTACTTTCAATGTATTGATTGTATTTTCCACAACAACCTAGTTTATTGATTTATGGACATATAATTTCTAATGATCATTCAATTTATTTTGATAAATTTTATTTTTAACTCCCCATAATTTTTTTAAAATTACATCCTAATTCATGTACTTATACTCACATCCAACTACTGATCTCTTATATAGAATCTTATTATGTATTATTCAATATAATCGTTATATTTAATTTTTCCAATTTTAAAAAGTATGTTTTACTAAAAAAATTAATTATGTGGGATTTCAACAAAGGTACTTTAAATTTTCAATCACATTATTAGAAATCTCCAGTTCAGATTTGGAGGAATCAATTTATTGTTTGGGGGAGAGGGTTAATATAATAGTATGAAAATTGAATATATTTTATTTCCTCTATGTATATATTATATAATGAATGATTGAGAATTATTTTTTATAAATACCTTTTCTAAAATGTTTGTTTAAATATGTGTGTAGTTGTGGAGTAAGGGAATGAGGTCCAATGGGCTTCCACTAGCAATAAATTTATTGACATCATTTTTCAATACAAATTTAATAAATTATAATGATTATCTTATGATATGTAAAATTTATTTGGAAGGAAACTTATACTAGGAAAATTTCCATGGTGGTCCAACCATTAGATGGTCTTCAAAATATCAGCATGCATCTTCAATTTAAAAAATAATCATCCTCTAATTATTGAAATTTTCTTTAGGGTAATTTAATTTAATGGATACAGTATCTTTAAACACCCAACTTCTTTCTAATTTTACATATTAAATATTTTTTTACAAAAAATATTATTATAATTATTAAACTAAAATAAATATTAATAGAACATGACGAAAATATGTTTAGACATTCACTCAATATTTTATAGGATATAGTAATTTATTGTAAATAAAAATCATTATTTATAAAGGTAAATAATTTTCACATAGGGGGTTATTTCATAAACTATAAGTCATTTATAATAAATGTTCATTTCATGTAAAATTATTTATTATTAACAGAATGTAAGATTAATTTAGTAATAAAATTTAATGTTTTGATTTATGTTCAAAAACTAAGGTTACTAGTCATTAAAAGATTGTTAATTTTAATGAATTAATACACACATTGATGTTTATTGAAACATAACAACATTAGGATTTTAAAAATATTCGCATATCTTATATGGGTAAAATTCTAAATAATTTATGTGTTAACTATGATCTATTTATATGTACGCAGATAAAATATATATCATTGTAAAGAAATTATTTTTTTGAAATGTATATAATTATATTGGAATAAAATGAAATATTAATTAAATTAATAAGAATAATTAATAATGTAAAATTTGGGTTTTAGAGTAACATTTATAGAACTAACTATTTAATAGATAATATATTATTCTTTTTAATAATGAATTATATATATGGGTAGGATTTGTACTTGAATAATGGTATCCTGTATGTTTCCATGATCAAGTAAATGTACGTTTGGATTAATTAAAACAACATAAAAGTTTTATATACCTAATGTTAGGGTATCCATGATTTTATAAGGATCTATATGTTTTTTTGACTTAGGAAAGGATATCAAGGATTTTAGTAGTCTATGTATTGGTATCTTTGACATGCATTTGTGTCTGGTAGTTGTTTTTGTTTTTTACAAAAGTTTATCGAAAAATAAAATGTGTTGTATAAAGGTACCCCTAAGAGTGTATTGGATAGCCTGTAATCATGACTATCAAGAAGAACACATAAGGGTACACTAAATTTTTGTGCGGGTCAATGATGGATTTATTGACCTGTATAAGTGTGGATACAATGATTTATATTCATGTAAAGGCCACAATGTCAGTATTTAAGAATTACTCTGTGTATCTTAGTTCACATAATAGTGATATTGGATCTCACATAAGGGTAACCTCGATCTCCCATATATTGTGTAAATGTAGTCTGTTACCCACATATGGGAATCAGTGTAGATTTTAATATTTTTTAAGGGAATGATTTTAGTTTTTATAATTCACAATGTTATGACCCAAAAGTGAATAAGGGTTTCTCAGAAAAAGTCTCACATGCATAATGTTATTCAGGAGCCATGTATAAAAGAAGATGATATATTATTATTTAATGGTCGTAGAACTACAATTTAATAGTAGATTGACCCTCATGTAAATATAGGATCTACAAAACAAATTTAATGGTATGGTAAGCTTTTAATATTAAATATAGCATAAGGGGCTATATTTTTTTTGCATGGGTATAGAAAACATCAACATTTGATTTCAGGGTTTCTCAAAGGTTTGTAAGGGTTGTATGCCCATTATAGAGCCTATATATGGTTATCTAAAACATTTTTTTAGGGTAAAAAACCTCATCTAAGGGTATATCATGTTGGAATAAGGGTAAATATATATTGTAAACATCCACATAAGGGTTACATCTGTCTCTTGTGATGGAAAAATTAAAGCCCTGTAAACTTATAAATGCACTCTCAAATTTTCAATTATTGATACATCATTTTCCATATGTATTTTCCCACCATTTTGATCATTTTCAAAAAAAATTATGAAATTAATTAAACATATAATTATGAATATAGAAAAATGATGTTATAGAACTATATTTATGATCAATTTTTGATCCATAAATTCCTTGAGAACCCTAATAATGGTATGGTCAATGTATTTTTCACCTTTTCACTCTATGTGTATGCTTATCCTCCAAATCCATTTTTCATTTTCATTATAAACCACTTTATTATTGAGTTGAATCCACATAGTACCTGATATCAGAATTACTCAAACTCATCATAAAGTGTAACAAGACAACCTAATTCAAAATACCCAAATAAACATATCAACCCCACTATATTCACATTAAAATTTTATAAACCTTACACTAGTTGTTTCCATGATATGTGTGTTCCCTCAATAATTAAGTCATGTATACACATCACTGTAACCATTATCATCCTACAATGCCCCTATGGACCCAGTAGAAGCCCATCAATGTTGTTGCACCGAACCACCAAAACCATCATTGTCAAAACACAAAAAACCATCCACCCAAGTCGACCATCAATTATATTGCTATTCAAACCTTAATTTATCACGTTGGATAACATATACCTCCACCATTAGAACAATAATACTGATAATCATAATTATATGAAACATTGTGGAGAAGCACCAGAGACACAAATTTAATACTATCACAGAAAATGGCTAAAAGGTTACACCTTCAGAAAATCTAACACTACTCAACCAACACATCCAAATACTTCCACGAGACCCATAACACTAGACCGACACAGAAAGGGATCAGTGGAACCAAAATCAAGTGACGCATTTTTAGAGGACCTGGCCACTATAATCAGAAACCTTCATCAGAACCACCAATCCCCATCCTTAGTAACCACAAAAAATGACAAAACAATTGAGAAAATCTATAGTTTAATAGGATAGAGATCATATTATTCATATACCAGACATTCAAAAATAAATAAATAGATAATGCTGGTAATTAAAATGTTCTGTTTCCTTTTCGAAATAGACTTTCAATGTTTCTCTTAGGTTAGTGGTTATATCTTATTAGTTTTGAGTGTGAGAACTAAAAATTTAAATAAGGAATGTCTATAAATTAGTATATATTCGAGGAAAGGGGAGCTACTTATAAGAAGTTTGTATCAGTATATAACAAAATGTAAGGGGATCAGTTTTTGGAAATCACTAAATGAATATATTCCATGAAGGTTATAATATTTATATGAATTATATTTTTTCTATAAACTTATATTTTACGGTCCTTTGACCACATTTTCCTTATGGAAAAAATTATTGTACAAATTTTTTATATTCTAAACACTATCTTGTATTTTGATTATTTTTAAAACCTAATTTATTGTTTCATGAAAAAATTATTTTAAGGGGATAATATTTTTGATAAAAAATTATCTCATTTTTAATACACTTATTATAAGATAAAATCAATTTGGATAAATTCATATTTTAGGGTTGGTAGAACCCATTTTAGAAGAAAAATCTATTTTTAAATTTATTTATTTCGAAATTATTATTTGTATAAGTGTTTATTTTAATAATTACATGTAATTGATTTTTAAATTTATGAAATGTTTTTATTGAGTATTAATATTAATATTTCATGTCCATCATTAGTTCAATTCAATAGTGTCCAAAGGGAATATTTTTGTGTATATTATATTGAAGGTTTTGATTTTCTTTATAAAAAGGGAAAATGATTTTTATATTTTAATTTATATAAAAGGATTGTATCTTTCTATTGTTATTACCTTTATATTAAATGGAAAATTCTTTAAACGTTTATAAGTTTATTTTAAAACAAATACATTTTTAAATTTTTTTGCCTATTTTAGTTTTGTTTATTGATGGTATCAAAAGAAATTTATATTTCTATAGTTTTATGTGAAAAAAATTATTTTAATTATTTTTAAAATGAATATTTTTATAAATATGATGATTGAAATGAAATATTTTATATATTTTAAATGTGATACAATACATGGAAATTGTTTATTATTGTTTGAGACAAATTTAGCTCTCTGATGTATTGGGTAATGACTTTATTTTATAAGGAATTAGGTTCATTGTTGATCACATAGGTTATTCTACTTCTCATGGTTCTTGTAATGTTTACTAATAGAATTCAATGAATATGATGTCCCAAGGAACCCACATGAATTTTAAATACATGTTCAGTATTTTTCATGAATATTTTTATATTTAAAAAAGCATGGTAATGGTATTTTATATCAATTGAATTATTATCCACTTTTTGTGTATAAAGGTAAATTTTTAATATATATGTTTTTTCTGGGATCTCATAATTTTTTACGAAGACTTCGTCTTTATTTTTTTTATCTATATTTTTATATAAAGTGTTTCATGGAATAATTTTGGATAGAAATTCTATTTAAGGGGAATCTATTTTTTGGTAACAGAGCTTTGATGTTAAAAGAAGAATCCCATCTATGATATCTTGTCCATAAAATTGACTATTTTGTTTCCTCCATTGAATATTTAAATCCAATTTTGAGAAATTTTTTCATCCTAAATTTCTATTTTTTTTCAGGGTGTATGGATGTTTATTATCAATGAAGATGTCAACAAGAAAATGATGATAAATTTTCTTGAAAAGAATATGTTTTTCATTTCAAATTTTTATATTTTAGAAAAAATTGATACTACGTAGAGTTGTACACTTTGTAATATATATATTTATTGTATAATATTTATAACATGAATATCTAAAAATCTAAACTGAAAATATCCTCAAAATAAAATAATGTGTATTATTGCCTAAATAAAATATTTACATATTGTTTAAGTATGGTTCCTTCCAAATTTACATATACTTCCATCTAATAAATAATGGGTGAGCCCCATTGAAAATTATTTGGGAGAATGAACCCCCCATCTTGGTTCCATTATATATGATTCTTAAATTCCTATAACTCAATTAGGTCAATTTTATATGAGTCATTCAAATAGTCATAATAAAAAATTTGATATATACTGAGAAAGTAGCATCAATATTTTGAGGAAATTTTTTAGTTTTTCTAGATATATATTTGTATATTGTTGAAAAATAGTCATATATAAAATATTTTTTCTATTGTAAACTATTACATAATGATAACCCTCGTTAATAGGTTATAAGACTCATTTAATAGACTTAATTTTTATTGGAATTTTATGAACATATTTACACCAAAACTACTACCACATATTATATTAGAGTATCAAGCGTGACTTCTCTTCCAGAAAACTTGATTTGGGATCTATATTGATATGGAAAATACATTACCAAAATTACATAAAATTAATCTAGGGGAAGAATAACAACATTTTCATGAATCACATACTGATAGTAATCTTTCAGATAAGATCTATAGAAATAAATTGAGATCATCATAATGCAAAGAATTGGCAATGATATTTCTCTATTCAATCATTTATGTAGTGATGTGATAATCATAGAAAATTTATGACATAAAATATATTAGGTAGATGTATATAATAATATTATATTTACTGTCTAAAAATTAATAATAAGAATATATTTCTCCATTTAAATGAGGATATCATCATATTATTATTGAAAAATGTCCAACGCGAGTATCATACAAAATTATTCTGAGTAACAAATCATATAATTTTTAAAATCACTCATATGATTCCTAAAATAATTACATCATCTTATCATCATATGATATATTAGGATCATCCTATATCACCCTCATTTCATCATAGGTTTTATTATGTTCAATTGAAATAATGCTCATAACCATACCTCTAAAAATAACAAGACTATGATTTTATATTATATTTCTAAATAAGAGAATAACGCACATACATATTTCCCCATTTTATATTGAAAAATATTTATTATATAATAAAAAAACCACATAACCATAAATGTTCAGTTTTATTAGAGATTATTTCTAACATTATCCTATTTGATGAATGATTATGAATATATCTTATATTTAACATCTCACACTATACCATTCTAAGACATATCCTAAAAAACATCATTTGTATCCTAGGGAATGTAAAACACAAGAAATTTTGATCTTAGATGCTCAATAAGGTTAAAAATAGAGTTAAAAACTAATGATAATATGTATTTAAATGAAATTTTGTTTTTTCTGGTAATGATCATAATTTCTGAAATTATTACCCAATTTGTCACATATCATGAGTCATGAGCCATAGAATAAATCATTTCCTTAAAAACATATGAGTTATAAAAGTGTTAGATTATTAATAATCAATCTTGATACAATATATCATATAATAATTAGAATAATAAATCAAAGGAGTGAAGGGAACCATAATAATACTAAAAAAATTCATTAGTAAATGATCACTATGAAGAGAATTATAAAACAGTCGACATAGTCCCATAGTGGAATGAGATTACTCGTCTCTCAATTTTAATATATAGTTTATAAATCCCCATATTGGACAAGATTCCCTCCCAATTCCCATTAATATTATCTCATCAGATATCATTCTATTCCCAATTACATTAATTGGAATATTATTCAATTTCATTCCATCATATAATGAAATATAAACAAATTTGTGGCATAATATCATAAAAATATCACTCTTTTATTCAATTTTATTACATATTTGAATGGATTGACTTTTAGAAAAACATACTTTTAAAATCGTCATCATATTATATACAGAGAAAGAGATTAGTTGAAAAAATTATATTATAATAGTAATTATGTATAAAAATCAATAAAGTAGGTTTCCATATATGAAAAATACATTAATTATTTCAATAGAAATATGCATTGGAATAGAGGGGGAAATAAGCATTTCATTTTATAACATTGGAATAACTAAAAATTATAATAAAAAGAATAATAGTTTATTTTCAAAACTATTGAATCTCATAAAGTAATCATAAAAACAAATAATGGCCTTAGATGATGGGAAAAATAGTTAAATTAGTTACCACTAAAAATATATTTTTTAACTTTTTTAAAAATCCATATATATAATGAATAAATAAAATTGTAAAAATTTGTTTTTACACCATTTAATCGAAATTAAAATATTGTTATAAAATAAATTAAAATATTATTGGAGAATATAAAATGGCATTCATTAAAAATTTTCGAGGAATATGTGCAAAGAATGAATGTATTTTAAACTGTGAATGATAAATGACATAGGGTTTTCTTTAAATTATTCTTCCGGTTTATTCAATACCATGGTGGGGGAAAAGGGAAATAATTATTAAAACCCAAAAATATAACCTGCATAGAATATAATGGATTTTGTTTAATATAGAAATATTATATGAGTTATTTAATGTAATTTTAAACAATAATAATGCTGATTTAAAAAAATATTTCAATATAAACCCATACCTAAAATTCATACTTTCTTCATAGATAAGAAATCCAATTTTATAATAAATTTTAACTCATTATTCATCAATATATGAACCATATTTATAGTTATCCTAATAATATTTTTTTGAATCATAATTTCTAATCAATAATTTTATAGTTCTTGTCCCCTAAAATTTATATTCTTGTCCTAATCATTACTTGTCTCTTTCATGTCTTAGTATAAAAATAGTAGTCATTGTTCAATTTTTAGGGTTTTAACATTACTAGAATATTAATAATTTCATTAATATCATATTTAATAATTATATATACATTTTCAAAATAGTAATGTAAGTAGGGTACGAAAAATTAACTAAATAACATTATTGAGGTTGTAATATGCACATTCACACTGGTGATTCATTAATATTTATGAATGGAAATAAAAAAATAAAATACAATCTAACTCTATAGAAACATATTTTGCTTTCAAAAATTCTTAATATATTCAAGGCAATTACATTATGGATGTTGTATGTTATTTAATTTAGGTTTAAGGATAATACATTTTAAAAAATATTGAAAATAACATAAACATGTTCCTCAGTAATACTAAAATTAAAAATACCTTATGGTTTATTAGATGGGTGTTTTGGGAAGAAAACATCCTCAAGGAAATTCATAATTAAATTGGGAAGGAATTTAGATATATATTTTTTAGTCAAAGGGGATCACATGGCATGGAGAAGTCAAAAAAGGAGGTTTCCTTTTATAAGTGACGGGAGCTCCACTGTGGTAAAACTTATCCTTATTAAATGATATAAATTAATCTATGATAAAATAGTGGATCCTAAATAAAAAAGATTAGAATTTAATGTTTTATGTTTTTAATAAAATCAACCAATGAAATTTAATCAAGTTTAATGATAATTGAATCCTTATATCTTATTTTAACCCCATAGTTAATCCTTTTTACCCTTACCATGATGACAATATTTTTTCCTTGATAAATATACATTATAACCCAAAATAAAATTGGTTATATGAAAAATTTATTATAATAATTCTTAATATTAAATATAAATTACTATATTAAATCCCACAATGTTGATAAAATTTATAAAAAATAATCTCACATAACGTAAAAAATAAAATTATATAAAGGATTATTTTTTATGTGTAAAAATTAATTTATTCTTATTTAGGACAAGGATTTTGTGTAGTTTTTTCCACCATGATATTATTATATTTTATTGAACTTACTAGAATTTATATAAATTAAATCCATTTAAAAATAAAATTCCCTATTTGAACCACCTCGTTAATGGTTAAGATGGAAAAAATAATAAGAAAAAATATAATTTCAGTATCAAAAAACAAATAATGTGTCTTCAACTTCTATTTAATTTTTTAAAATTAAAATTTTATTGAATAAATTTTTCTTCAGTTGAGTAATGAATTTGAAAAATTATTACTTATTAATTTTATCATAATTATGTCATCAACAACTTGATATTTATAAAATGGTTATTTTAAAAATTTATAAAGAAATAATCATTTTCATAAAAATATCATAATTTTTTCACAATATAAATTCCACAAAATGAATTAAAAAACAATATAATTTTTTTATAAATTATAAAAAAAATTAACCTTCAAATAAATAAAATATTATTTATAATAATAAAATTCATTTAAATAAATCATTTTTGTGAAGCTATGAATAACTCTGTAGTTTAGCTTGGTTTTTGATGATGGATATTTGTGAGATAAACCTGATGTGGGGGCCAAATTAGGATGAATAAAAAGTGGAATGGAATATTTATTTCCCAATTCAATTACGATAAATTATTTATATCTTATTTTTTCATTAATTTATTTTTTACATATTGGTCTCTCTCTTAATTACTCTTTCACATTTATTGCAAAATTGTGTTTTTTTGATGTGATGATCCTTCTTAGTACTCCAATGCACTGACCCAACCAAAGTTTACTATGTGTTTTTAGGATATATCGATGGATGTTTGAGTTTTTAATCAAGTCCCATTATTTAATTTAAAATATTACTTGGAATTTAGAGTTTATTTTGTATATATTATCCTATTATAATGTATTTGATATATAAGTGACACTTAGGATATTGGGATTTAATTATAATGTTTAAATTCACTGGAATTGATTCATGTGTACTATGTAATCACTATTCAAAGAGTAAATTTTTAATAGTAATGTCTCCCATTACATGATGTATAACCTCAGATCTAGTCCATCACCTATGTCCTCTTTAAGGAAGGCATTGGGCATCAATCCAACCCATTTTTATTAACTAAAGTATGGTACTTGTAGAGGGGGATTACAAAAATGTATCCTAATAGGAAAACCTATATAGAAATTCCAATTCCTTATTAATATATCTGTGTGACTAGATGGAGAATATAAATTGAATCAATATTTGTTTCTTAATTGTATATACATGACCAATAATTCTATATTACTCGGTCAAGTTGAATTAATTTCCCCTATCTACAAATACAATCCTATAACGATCAGACTGTGTTGACCTAACCTATCAACTGACGTGATCAATGTAAATATTATAATTTCATTCCCAATATCCATGGGTGAGAAAATTTAACTATGGTATCAAAGGAGATAAAAATATATAAAGTTTACACCAATAAATCATATAATATATGTAGGACAAAATATACATAATGCACTATGATAAATATTTAAATTAGGATTCCATGCATATAAAATAAATTAATATTGAAAAATAATTAATCAAAACATTTAATAAACAAAAAAACAAACAAATTTCATATAAAAGTTAAAAATGTACCATCCAAATTTTAAATTTATTTGATAGTAAGAAACATGAAAATTATAATGGAATAGACTGTAAACACATTGTAAATGGAAAAATAATCAAATATATAAGAATTCTATAAATAAAAAAATACCTCTATACAGTATTAAAAGTTCTAAATTTGTACCACATAACACCCCAAATCCACAAAATCAATCAATAGGCTCATAATGAACTTTACCAATGAAATCATATTCTAGGAACCTAAAATAAAACAAAAGGGCATGTATACACATACACGTAGACATACAACATTTTATATTCATGGTGTGAGTTAAAGTTGAATGTTATGATTTCATAAATGTTCCAATGAAATTAAATTATTTTAATCATTTATAAATTCCCATTGTAATATGTTTTGAAAATAGTTTCTTCCAATATAACACATAGAGAAAACAAGTTTATTTAAAATCATTTTTTCAAGAAAAAAAATTAGAACCCATTTTTTGAAAAAAAATTAATGGATTAAAAATCATCGAAATAAATGAAAATAACAATAAACCCAATCTCTTTTTAAAATTAATCCACTTAAAAACTACTTATTAACAAGGGTTCCAATCGACCATTTAATTTGGGAATACATTTTAATGAATTAACAAAAATTGAATCCATTGATTATAAATTATAACTAATACCATTTTACTATAATTTAAATTAACTCAAAACCTTTTTTCAAAAAAAATACAAATAAATGTACACAATAAATGAAATATAACAGTAAAAATAGAAAATATCATATATAATAGGTCTATTAATAATCCTTAACAAAATAGAAGAGGTTCCACACAATAAAAAATAGAATTAGGGGATGCCATCAAAGTGAATAGTATAAATCCCATATTTAAAATGATAATTCAATGAGTATGTGACATGGGAAAATCCATTGGAACCAACATGATACAGCCATTAGAATAGCCGAGAAAAAAATTAGTTAGATTCCACAGTCATACGATGTGGTTTTGGTTAACTCCTATAGTCTGATATGGTTATCATGTTATGATCTAAAATTCAAATAATGTCAAATGTGGATGGTATAAAATAAAATAAATCCAATATATAGAACATATGACCCTATTAATGGTAAATATATTTGTTATTAATCAACAATAGTAACTGAAATTAACATCAAATATATCAAGAGTCATAAAATTAATATCATCTCACCTTAAACAACATCACTCTAAATAACCACTTTCTCATAAATCAAGAAATAAATATTAATAATAATTCAACATCCAAATGAAATTGAAGAAGACTACTCGGAACATTAAAAGAAGGTGACCACTATAAGGGGTTTTAATCATCAAATAAATTCATTTGATAATGTTATAATTATTTCATTAAAAATTGAAATTTAATACAATGTTATTCAAGTAATGATTAAATTAAATAAATTAAAACATAATTTGAAAAACCAAATGGTTTAACAAAAAAATTTCAAATTTTATATAACTTAAATAATATCATAGATAATATAAGAACAATTTATAAGAATAATAATATGACTTTTAGAAACCATTAAATATAATAATTCATAGAAAATATTTACAAATGTGAGATATATTAATTAGAATAATTTCATAACCCCATAAAAGGGATAAAATTTGTTTAAATTAGATTTAAAATATTAGAAAATAAGTAATTAAATCTATGAAATATTGAATTCATGAAATTTAATAGAACCACTTGAATCCATTATGTTAATACCATTATACATCCATAATATAAACCATACCATTTAAGAAGATAACCTCCTCAATTCAAAAATAACCAAATATATTGTGTTGATCATTAACAAAGCCTTAGTTATACCCAATCAATTAATAGGTTGTGTTGGTAAAGGATAAACCAACGTGAATGGATATGGGGGAAGTGAATTCCAATTAAAGAGGTATTTACCCTAAAAACACATTTAATAAAATCAGGGCAGGGTAAAAAATGATGAAACTTGAGGATTAAATTTCATGAAGAAAATCCATAGGTTCAATAAAAAAATATTGATGAAAAATAGGGTCCGGAACCTATTATAATAAATTATAAAAAACTATAAATACAAAATTTAAATAAGGAAAATTGGACTGTAATGTGGCCCTATCCACCATGGCATAGTGACCCTACCTTGACACCCACCATCACCCATCATTATTTTTAGTGATGTGGCGTCTCTACTCATTGTATACACCCTAACATCGAGATTTATTGAAATTTGGTTTGGTTCTCTTACTCCATAACATAGAGTGTTGTTAGGTCTACAAGGATGAATACCCTAAGAGGGGGGGGTGAATCAGGGTATGACTAATTAAAAATTAAATCTCGTTCTGATCTTGTTTTTCTGTTAAGAAAAACACCCATCTCTCTCTTTCCTGTTGAACAATATAAACATAATGTAAATCAAGGATACGTCTAATGATCATACGCTGACAGGTTGTGGATCATACCAAATTCCACTAAACTTCACTAGCTATGGATTACAAGGTTCGGGCACAGTCACTCTGTCCCAGGCTCACTGCCTTTACAAGGTTTAGGGTCATCTCACTGCTTTCCCAAGGGTCACTCCCTGTTTCTCTCTCTATGTCTCACTGCTGGTGGACAGGATCACCTTCTTCCTCTTCCTTTTCTCACTACGTCATAACGGATCCACTCATAGTTTATAGACGTGTAGGTATTTTCATTATCACTAATGAATACATCCTCTGTTGTATGTGGATACTCTTTTGAAGTCCAACTTTCACCCGTTGATGAATCTCTCCTTGCATCGAAGGTATTAGGCAATCTTCCAGATTTCACGCAGCCCAGAAACACTTCTGTGAATCAACTTTACATGGCACGCAAGTCAAACCCAGAGCGCAAGTATTGGCGCACAAGTCACAACTAGAGCGCAAGTCCACCTCAGACACTTGCGTGACACAAACATCTTCAACTCCAAACTTGCATGACACACTTCCCTTTACGCCAAAACCAATATTGGCGTGCAAAAAACTAAAATCGCCCTTCTACAAATATGGCGCGCAAGTCATACTTGTGCGACACACCACCACTTGTGCGACCACCACACCTGCACGACGGGAGCTCTTATTTTTCATAGAGTTGAACTCCGTTAAAAATGAGGAGGGGTGGTCCAGTATTTATAGGCAATTTGACCACCCTTCATGATGGCGCACAAGTCTCGGCATGCAGGTCTCTTCCCCTACAAGTCACTTGCGTGACCCACTTCCAAACATGTGCGAACCCCATTCCTTTTCCATATTTTGATGTTCTGATCTTTAAAAACAACAGGCACACATGTTTCCAATCCTCCTAGGCACCGACGCGCAAGTCCTTTCTCTTGGCGTGCAGGTCACCTGCGCGACCAACTCAATACTTGCATGACCCTTATCCCTTTTCCATATTTTGATGATCTGATCTGGAAAACGGTGCCACCTTGTATCTCTTCTTTTTGAAGTACCTCCAGATCTTCCATTCCATTGTCAACATTCTTGAATCAAACATATATCATTGACCATATCTCTTGAACTCAACATTCCACCATGAAATCCCCTTTTTCAACAAATGTGTATGTCATGGTTTTCGTTGTCGACAATCACAACACAAATGTCCACTTTGTCAACAAACACAATCACCTAAAAAATACTTCAATAATACCTTGAGGTATTTTTTCCCAACATGTGCCATATGAAATCCACATTGTGGTGTAGCCAAACAACTTCTTCATAGACAATATACATTTTTTAAAATAGTTGAAGAAAATGATTACGAAAAAATAGAAAATAAAGTCCCACCATGACACAACCCACATATTATTGAATGCTCCAACCCTATATCCCTTATATAAAATACATATGTAATTCTATCTCTAGAAAATTTACTCTATCTGCACTGCAAGGCCATTTGTTTATAGAGTTTGTTTCTACTAGTATAAACTAAAAAACTCTTAAATCATCAAAAATCCCATGATATAAAAAATAAACAAAAATTTAAATAATCACTCAAAAATGAATAATATTAAATAAAATTATGACATTAGAGTATTATAATTATACTCTTAATTCCATTTTCCTAGAAATTAACAGTCAAAATTAAAAAAAAATTAAAATTAGAACATCAAGATCCAACATAATTGTATCAAGGGTCATGAAAAAACCTTATTTGGACTAGTGATAAACATAATTATAAGAATATAAATTCCCTCAAAATCCATACAATGTATTACCAAACATTATAATTTTATCAAAGACTAATCTAAGTCACAATCACTGAACATGAGTCCTAAAGATAAAATTGCATATAATAAGTCTTCCCACCATTTATAATTTATATAAAATGGTCATATAAAATAAAAAATATCTCCTACAATTTGAATTTTTTTCCAAAAAAAATATTTCTATAAAATAAAATAATTGAAATAATAACCCTACAAGAATATGAAAACCCATTCAATTAACCATCATTTTATTTAATAAATTAAATAAACCCATGATGTACACACAGAAAACCAAAGTAAAGATCATCCAATATATTAGAAAAATATAATAAAATAATGAATATTATATATTATATTGAATCATTACACACCGATGTATTGACTTGGGCTTTTCCATGGGTCTTTATTGAGAATGATTTGTTACAGGATACATTGCTTAAGGAAACCCCATATCTAGTGATCTGGAATGAAAACTCATTTAGATAGCACTGTGAGTTTCCCTAAGAAAAATTACAAAATTATAAAATTACGATTATAAGGGAAACACATCCCCTTTTCCCCAGTCGAAACCGTTTGATTTTTATAGGACACCTACTTCAAGCCAAGTATAAACACATGGTTATCATCAAATAAAAACCAGAGGGGAATATCAAGTAACAGAAGCTAGTGAGAAATAAAAATCATCAAAACATATCCATACCAAAATAGTGGATCCAACTAAAGAATACCCTAATAAATAGTTACCTCAAAGATAGAATCCTCATTAGGATTATTTGGAATAAAATTCAAACCATTGGGATCACATGAGTTCCTGATATTTTTGATATCTCTCTCAAAAAACCCCAAATAAAAATCCAAATTCTTATCAATCAATCCTCCAATGAGGGTCATAATCACTATATAATTTAATGGAAAGTGGTTCAATATCTTCACAAACAACAATGATCAAGGATCCACCACTCTATTAAAATTTTCATGAGAGTCTAAAACTATAATTCCAAAACATCAACAGTAAGAGGATTCACCCAAAGTATCATCCTGATAGATATATTATATTTTTTACAATAAGATCCATTTTTGTGGGATTATAATTTTTTTTTATTTGAGGTAAGAGTTACACCAATCCATTCATTACAAAATTAAGATAGTTTTCCACATAAAACCAAGGGATTATACCAAAAATAATTAATCAATCAAAGATGATCACAACATAAAATATTTTCATTAAAATACCTACATTTTAAAAGTATCTCAAAAAACAATTTCTAACAAATGCAACACAACCATAATGAAAATTATTTCCATTAAAATTAATAGAAATCCATTTTAGAACACAAAATCTATATAAGATTATTTTAAAAAAATTACACTAGATTTGGAACCCATCATCTTTTTTAAATTGTGAGTCCCACTATATGATAATAATGTTCACTATTGTTCTCAAAATACATAAGGATATCATTTAGAAAAAAATTCATCAAATTATGATATTTTTTAAAACAATTCTGTAATATATAATCCATAAGGATAATCATTTTCCAAATAATATAATAATGTAATTATCCTGCAAAACCAAGTCCTGAATTTCAAAAAAAAAATTAACTAAAAACCAATTCGCATGGTATAAAAAATTATTACATTCAATAAAATTAACTTCATTTAAACCACCAAAATGGTGGTAATTAAAAATATTTGAAAGAAATATTCTATTTTTAGACATATAGAGAATTATATTTTATATTATTATAATATTGATATAATACTCCATTGGTGTAAAATTTTTATACAAATCTATGACATGAAACTATTTCTAAAATTAGACCACATCAAAAAATTATTTTCTCGCAAAATAATAATTTCAAAATACAAGAAAAAAACATCAACCCAAAAAACCCCTCTTTTATTTCTCCACTAACAAGTGGATGGTACCTTCGGAGCCCTAATAAATACAAAGTGTTTTGAAAAAAACTTTAATTAAGGTAGTTTTTTACATGACATGGGACCCTGGAATGGACGAAAATGATTTGATCATGTTGTAGCATATAAGATGGTTTGATAAAATTTTCCTAGATATTTGCATAGTATTCTAGACCCTGAGAGCTATCTATGAACTCTTTTCCTCACAACATTCTCCCAATCCCAATAAAACCTTTAATATACCTCATAATACTCAATAGGGATATATCAATTCTAAAAATAAAAATAATAAAAAATAAAAACTTATAATAGAACTTCTAACTACCTACGAAAATTCATGTCTTTTCAAAAAAGTGGTGATTAGTCACCAAATCATAGACTACCTTCAGAGTTCTAACAATTATGGTCTCTATAAGAAAAATCTAGAATGAAATTTAAATAGTGTCCTTAGATACCATTTTAAAGAAAAATATCCTTATAAAAATTGGAATATCTCTCAGGCTAATCTACCACAAATATAGAATCATGATTTTGATTGGGAAAAGTAAGAACCTAGTTATAGAGTTTCAGATGAGATAACCTACAGGAATTGGTTTACCACTAAAACATAATAGATATGTAGGGAAAACTACTATGTATCTGATAAGATATGAATATATAGAATAATTCCTTGAATGTTAAAAATATATATAAAAATAAATTTGAAATCAAAACATGTTATATGAATCAAAAAACCAAAAAATAGATATAAAAAATTACAATTGTATATCTTGATTTAAAACAAAAAATTTAGGAAATTAATTACATAACCAAAAATAAATGGAAATAAAACCTAATATATAATTAATAAGTTGAAAATACACAAGAATTCCATAAATAAATATCAACATGACCCACTACTAGATGATATCCAAGTGAACCACTCTCACTCAATATATTATCAATGTAAATCAATGTAATAAAACCAAACATTAAAATAAATGTAAAACATATGAATCTTATAGAAACTATAATGGGGTGCATAAGAACTTATAACTATATATACCAATTTTGATATAAAAATTATAATTATTTTTTCACAAATGTGTTAATGAAATTTATTTTAAAAAATTAATCATAAATACTATTATGGAAATATTTAATCATTTGGTTTTCTCATTGTAATGCACATTGAAAAAGTATATCAAAAACATTTTAGATTTGTAAAACCAAATTTTGAACATCTATTTGAAAAAAAAGATAACACTTTACTATCTTGAAATCCCATGATTAAAAATAAAATTACCAAAATTAAAATATCCTTATTAAACAATTCCTTTCAAGATTCCCCTAATAAAAAATTGGTATAGTCTAACATTATAAATCTATAAAAAAAATATTCAACAATGTGGACTACATTGATTTCAAATTTAAATCATTACCATTTTTCTAGATTTCAAATTCATTCTGAATCATAATTAAATAAAAATTACAAATGTATAATATATAGGATATAAATTAATTTAATAATAAAACGAACTAAATTGTATAATTTTAATGACATAAACTAACTATGTAAGGGAATGGGTTCGGTATATAACGAATGGGAACGAGGGGTTAAACAAGTACACAATTGAAATACATGAAGTAAAATTATAAATTAATGAGTATATATAATTGTGAAACACCATGGGTTATAATGTAAGATTATCCTAGAAATATACATGAAAATATATCTATAATAAAAAACTCATATCCTTATCGATTAATTTCAATTATTTCACACCATATTATTAGTTAAAATTTTATTAGCTCCCATAATCTAATGTAGTCAAAAATGTATTTATGAACTAAAAAATAATCCTTTCATTTCTACGTAGGTTCCTAATTCATGTCTAAATTATAATGTGGAAAAAATATATTAATTCATATTGATTTCACATATATCAATATTCATAAATAAATAGACCAAATCCTGCCACTAATACCATCCCATGAAACCCCCTTTATATGCAATTAATAAAAAATAATAATCTTTTCACATCCCATAAAAATGGTTACATATGTATATGAAACAAAATAATAAGGTGACACAACAAGTGTGTAAAATTATCAAATTAAATTGTTTATAATTTCTCAAATGTTGATTTAAAATCCATCATGAAATGAAAAGATTCATTATTAATCATCATAATAAAATAAACTAAACATAGTGACTATTTTGAAATAGAGTCCTAATAATTTTTCAATTTTAAATTCCATTGAAAATAGACATATATATATATAAAATCACCCTAATGGAACAAAACGTACAATTTGTGAAATAATGAAATAATTATTCATAGAAAACCTTTCATACTAAAAGAAAAATTTATTAAAACCATTTTGTATCACAATCATGGGATATAAATATAATTACATTATATAGAAAATGAATATAAATAACTCAATAACTATATTAATTGTAAAATAATAATAAATTATTAGAAACATAAATATAATTCTAGAAACAACCACTCTCATTACATAGAGAGATATTAACCATGAATGAATACGAACCCATTAAGCTCTAAAAACCATATTCCAATTATTAAATCCATTTTCACCTAGAATATGACCCACATGGTGATTAGGGATTGTGGGAGAACTGAAAAAAGTGATATGTGAGATAAGGAAAGATAATATAGAGAAGAAATTCATTTAAATCACACAACTAATTCAAATGCAAGGGTTTGAGGATCAAAATTTGAGGATGGAGGGAGTGTTCACTTGAGTGCATCCCTTGGGTTTTCAAATGAGTGAGATGGGAAAAATGATAACCCATATTTAAAATTTAATATTGAAAAAATGGAAAATCCATGAATTATGAAATAGGAAAATGACCTACTTGTTTGTGCTTCTTTTGAGTATGGATCTATCCAGTACTATGTATTCTTCCTACCACAACCCTAAAAATGGATTAACCCAATTGGTTGTGGCATGATTCATATTTAATGGAATATCCAAAAATTTCAGGTCTCAAAATACTGATACATGGCCTTGCTGTTCAATGTCAGATAGTTTCACTCAAAAAAACTACTACGGGGAATCCCACCAAGTTATACCTTGCCAATATCTATTTAAGAAAAATCATTAAGTCGTGGAGGAAGACTTCATAAGAAAATATATTTCCTCATGGGTGAATCCCACTTGTTTCGTAGTGGTTTTACCAATGAAGTAAAAAAAATATAAGTAGGGAATGTTTATTCAATTTAAATAATATATATCCCTTGTAGTAAGGGCTTTATTTTTGTCATGTTGTATTAAAACTCTAAATTAATAATGTCTGGAAACTTTATAAAACTCAAAGAATCAAAAATACTATAAATTTCAATAAAATAAATAAATATTTAATAATAATAAATACCATATTTACAAGGGGTCTCACTATTCTAGTAAATATTTGTAGATTAATTTTAAATTCATGGTTATGTACTCTTCATAATCTTTCCATTTAATTCAACATGTGTAGCTTACACCTTGTAGATATTCAACATCAATTTTATTACATTAATTAAATTAATGCATGATCACTTGTAATGTGTATATCCCTCTAGTTAATGCTAGTCACTCCCTATTATTTCTAAAATTAAACACACAAATTATTTCCTAATATGGAATTATATTTCATGGTCACGGGAGTTTTTTGGATGAAAATAAAAGATAAAATTGGAAACCAAAAATAAAATAAAAAATATATCACAATCATTAAAATATAATTTTTTTAATCATTTATATTAGTATATTGAATGAAATGTGTGTTCACCTAATTCTGTTTTTAAACATTTATCCTATATTGTGGGTTCAAATATTCAATATTCATGTGTAGTGAAATAGTATACCTCATGTGGAGAAATTAATAGTAGAATACATCAAAAGTTTCTTATTTATTTGGATTTATTATTTGATTCAATGATCAATAATGTTAGAAGAATTCCTAACTTTTAATATATGATCCTATTAAATCTTAGTCTAGAATACATTAGATGATTAGAAATAATATATATTAGAATAAAGTCAACTAATTTTGGAGAGAATACCAATTTGTAATATTTAATATATTTTTAGATGAAAAAATATATTGTTATATTTTTAATTTGAATGTAATAGATAAAAATACCCATGATCTACAGTGGAGGATTTATCATCATTCACATGGAATCAAAAAAAATAAGAGCATCAGTATGAGCTTGGCTCTATAGTAGAAAATCATACCATTGAGAATGATATATATAGATTAACTAAAAAGAAAAAGAAGAATAACAAAATTCCAAATGGAAAATATCTTGAATTTGTTTCCTTAAATTTTATGTCATCATCCCAAGAAAAAATTATTATTTTATATTGTATATAAGAGGTGTAAAATTAGTTTAATTAAAATTATATAGGGAACTCTAAAGAAAATTTCAAGAATAATAGTTTGAGGTTTCCTCCATAAAGACTTTTATAATTCATATTGTTGTTATAATTTATAGAGTACAGAAGTGATACATACCTTTTGATTATGGGGAAGGATAACACATCACCATTAATATTTGGGATACTATTTCAACATATATGTTGATATGGGCTTTAAAAAATGAAAAATAATGGGGAAACCCAATACATAGTGTTCTTTATTTACATTTTTATGATTATTTTATTTTAGATCCATTTCGTTTGTTTCTTTTTCATTAGAATAATAACCCATAAATATTTTCAACAAATTTAGTATATTTTTTTGGACATAGATTATATTTAATGCCGACAAAGACGATGCCACAACCCATTGTCATGTGGTGGATTTTTACACATTTGATGTGTCTCATTCTTTCCAAAATCCATAATCAAAATACTTATATGACATTAAAATAATCACTATACATTTTACAAACATAAAAAAGTTACATTTTATGTAAATATATTTTTGGATTTGTGGTTGGGGAATTGGTCGTTTAAGCACCAACTAAAGTCAGGTTAATTTACTGACATAGGATAGAAAATATATAGGAATGAAATTAATGGAATCGATTCGTTATCAAAGAATTTTTAATATTTAAATTTAATTGTAATTAAAAACATTTAAAATTTTATAAAAATTAATTTGAGTATAAAATCACAACATGGAAAAATATATGACATTATATTGTAAATAAATTTGGTAAATTCAATTATATTGATTTTTTTTATTTTTTTTATTGATGAAGTATTTACTGTAGAGAAAAATATAGTTTATTACATAAAAATCATTAATCATGTGGGAATGTAAAAAATCATTGTATAAAAATGATTCTACAATATTAAATCGATAGATTAGAGTTAAATGGTATCTAAAAGGTTGTTATTTATATCACTTCCATAAATTGGCTATGATGAATAGTTTCAAGGGGTTTCTCATATTGGGGCTTAGGTAGTTTGGATGTGTTAAAATCATGAGGGGTGAAAAAAATTTCTGATGGCTTATTGTAAGATATTACTTATATGAATACACTAATACACTTAAATTTGGTGGTTCATATCTAATTGGAATAATTTAATTTCATAATTTCATAAATCATGCTATAATAAATGTTATTAAAAATTTTGGATCACAAAATTATATATAAAAATTTGGGTTTTAATGGGTATGGATAAATATAAGTAATAATCAACAATGGGGATGTTTATATCTCTTATGAGTAATTGGGTTATCAATTTCAATTCAGCATTTTGATTGATGATTTTTTTGGTGAATTTATATTAAAATATATAATAATTATGTATGTAGTGATAGAATAAGAGAATTCATCTTATTTATATTATTAATACATTCATTTGAATTATATAATGTTCTTAAATGAAATTGATCATTGATATTAATTTGGGCATAATTCATTCGTGGTAATGTTAATGTTGATGCCTAAGGAAAAGAATATTTTATGTGCATGGGTAAGTGAGTACTATTTTATTTAATGAATTTTCATTATAATCTATTATTGTGTTTTATTTACCTTAACTCCAAATAAAAATTTATATCATTAGTTTTACTCTTACTAGGGACTTACATAATCTTTTTAACAAATGTAGTCTTTAATGGTTATTTTGAGGATTTTTTTTATAATTTATACAGAATTTTAAGTAAATATATTTAAACACTTGACGATATTTATTTTTTTCTTGTTTATTTTTTATAAATCATAATTATATTTATATAATATAACTTTTCATTTTTCATACATTAGATTAATTATTTATTCATTTACGACTAGAAAATTTTATTAATTATTTTAGGATTTTAATAATGCCAATGTTCAATACATCATCAAAAATACATTATCCAAATGAAAACCCATCCGGGTGAAATTTATTGATCACATTATGCATTTAATTTCAATCTATCAATAATTAGAAAATAATGATTTTGTTTTATCCTATAGAAACATAATATGAATAATGATATCATGACATTGAATAAGATAATGAAATAATTATAAAACTGTCTTTGATGAAACCCTACAAAATCTCTGAAAAGAAAAAAAGGAGTAATTTGATGCATTATATAAAGGAAGATGAATATCCATGAAGAAAATATATGTGATAACATGTCAAAAACATCATTTTCAAACACATAATTTGTCTCTCCCATTTTCCCCCTAAAAATTCCATCACATAATATGAATTTTTATGATACAACCTATTCATTCAACATAGAAAACAACATAACCATTTCAAGATATGTATATCATAGTATAACAGAAAAATTCTATGATCCAATTCAAAATATCAAATTAAAATTATATGATCATACTTTATGGGAGAATTATTTAAGAGAAGATCAATATGGGATGTGAAAAATTATTGAGATAAAATATATGGATAAAAAATGAATTTCATGTTACTAACTAGAATAAAATTAAGGAGATGATTAATGAATCAGAAAATGATTCATAGAAATATTTGGTAAATTTTAAATTAAGGATTTCATATTGCAAAAAATGTATTAAAGAGGAATAAGAGTAATATTGTTATACTAGGTCATAAAATTCCACATTCCATAGGGATATTTTTTTCACAATTACAAAGAGATATACTATCTATATCCTCTATAAAGAATTTTCATTAAAAAATTTAAAATAGAATAATTTTATGACACAAAAAGAAAAAGAGATGTTGACCTAGGAGGTCACAAATTTCTAGATAATAGAATATGAACTAAATATATAGATTTTTTGAATAATGGATAGACTAACAAATAGATATATAATACTAAAGTAGTTGAGTAATTTCCCTAACATGAATCTAATAAATCTAGTCTGGGAATCATTGAGATTTTACAATCACTTTAATTGATAGATTTATTTAACAACATTGAGGGTCAAGATCATAATATTTTATGAATTAAATAATTTAATTTTCATGAAATTTTAATTTTTTTATCACATTATGAATATAAAATATAGATACGTATATATAGGTTTAGTATATTTGTTATCCCTTATATATATAGTCACTTTAGTGGATGTAAAATGATTGTTAATTAGTTATAGTATTTTAAATCATTATTTTATTCCCATATATCCTTGATTGTTGTATTAATAACCAATTCATCTTCACCATCGCTATTATTTGTTTCCATTAATGACAACACATTCCTAAAATTTATTTTTGATGGCCGACCTCGTTACTCGACTAAAATTTGAAAAATGTAACTTTTCAAACAAAATAAAAATAAAAATAATTAAATAATTTCATTTATCTAAGAACATTATCAAAAATTAAAATAAACCAAAATCCATATATATATGTATTCCCCATTATTTTGTAACAATATATACCAGATATGACTTAAAGAATGAAATATATGATTAGAAATAAATAAGACAGCAATATTTCATTTTAAATTTAAATAAGCAATGGTTAACGAAATTATGAAAAATAAAAAATAATTATAAAAATAATTATAGAATGGTCATTATTGGTCACAAACATTCTATTAAATAGTTTCAGTAACATTCATGGCTTATCCTACATCAATAAATACCAGTTATTTCTTAATAATATGAATCTCATTAAATTATTCAACATTATTCTCTCTCAAATTTTCTGGTGTCCCCTTATTAATAGTTATCTCATTTAATTAAAAAATATTTTCCACATTTAATGGTGTTATAATTAGATTAAATTATTTCATATAAATATCAATAAAAGTTTTATTCTCCACTATAGTTTTATATGGAGCCTCCACTAAATATTTTTCAACATTCTCTGTTTCTGAAAGAATAACAATGGAAATTATTACAGAGAATGAGATTTCTTTTGTTGATTGAGGATTTATAATATTTTTATTTTTATTTTAGAATTTTTTATTATTAATATATAGTGTTATTTATAATTTATAATCATGTATACATTGATTCCTCAGATGATCCACCCTATAATCATACTTAGTGATTACCAATATGTACTACTTCCTTCTAGAAGAAAAATCATTTTTGGTGAAATTTTCATTCTTATGGGATTGTTATTATTTAAATAAGTTTATTCAATATCAATATAAATTTATAACTTTGAGAAATTTTTCTTATCTTTCACAATTATTTCATTAAATGAATCATCAATAGATTATGAATCATGTATTGTTAAAACCTTTCTATAAAATTTTATTAATGTAATTCTATTGAATTATTTTTATCCCTATATGATGTCCATTCATTACAATATGACTATCCTACCTCACATTTAGTTACCTACTCACTAGTATTATGTTTCTTAAATGGTATAATCCTTATATCGTCTTTATTAAATGATGAATATGATTGTAAATTATCTGAACCAAGTAGTCAAGAGAAAGTGGTTATAATATTACATTGTCATAAGATCCAAGGAATTACACCAAGAAAGACTATAGGGATTAGTAGTTATAGTAAACAAGATACATATAGGAATCACACAATACCATGGAAAACATAAAATACTACATAGTAATATATTTTAGTTTATCATTATATCCCCTAGAATAACCTTACAAATCAATAATAGTACACATCATGGAATATGGGGGAATGATGTATAAGAATGGGGTGAGGGAAAAATATATGTAAGGTTATGAATATAGAGAAATATAGTAATAAATATATCATAATTAATATGGAAATGAAAATACCAAAAAAAAATCCATTTAATCAACAACTAGAACACAATACTAAAGGATTAAGTGATGATCATATAATTACATATAAATAGTCAATCATCTTGAAATATAACTATTTATATTCTAAATAATTGAATAATCACAAGAAACATAAAAACCTAATTTCATGATAATGGAACATATACTGTCAAAATTCATAGGTATACCATCAAGGCCTATTCTAGAGACATATTACACATATGGGTAAGGCCTCAACCCAAATCCCAAGCATTTTGGTCTAGTGAGACCAACCAATGCATCGACGGGATATATTGGGCTCACCCATCACATACTAAGTCCAATTAATTAGGAATATGAAAATAAAGGAATATAATAATTATAAAAATTCAAATTAAAAATAGGAATGTGAAATATACACACTTTCCCCAATCCAGAAACATAATAATAAATTATAAGGACCCAGGCATGAGTTACCCAGTATGGGTCAAGATCGTTGGGCTTGAGACCAGCCCACTGGGTGCGGAACCAGCCCATCCCGCTAGGGGATCAGGCCGCCAGCCATGAAATGGTTGCGGGAGCGGCCAGTGGTGCACCGCCTGGCTGGGACGCGTCAATCAACTGTGTCCAGCCCCCTCTTCCCCACAGGACACCATAGAGCCTCTACCTCTAGCCACAATCGATTGACCACAGCTTTTCCAGCCAGTTAGGTGGCCCGGACCTGGGCCGCATCCCATTATGCCGCACCCACCACCATCACCCGCTGTCACCACCGGTGCACCGACCAGATGTTCAGAAGATTGCTAGATTTACTCTAATGGTCCGTTCATTGCATCATCTCCGCCAACAGTCCAATTAGGTCTCCTTCTTCATTACGAATTTCTCTTTTCATCCTTTCCATCGATTCTGACAATCCTTTCACAATAGAACACATGCGGAGGGGTCCTAGCCTTTGTTAGTGTTGGCCCACACCCGTCACGATATAGTTTTTAAATAGGGTGAAGGCTCATGAATGTTTGTTCAATCATATCAAATAATAAACTTAACCCCGAACAATAAATCCCAGAGAAAAGTCACCCTCCTGCAAAAACGCACAAACCACGGATCAACCTATTCTTTGGTTGATATGTGTTCGTTGTTTTTAGAAAGATAATAACAAGGAAGAACATTGAAATAAAACTCAAACACCTATCTCTTTGATGTTTGTTGTCGTAGAGTCCCTCCCTGAGAATTCAAGGACATGATGTCACTTCTCGACTCCGATCATCAAGAGGTGTCAAAGATGTTGGTGTTTTTGGGTGTTTGTTCTTCATTGGAGAGATAGAACTTATGGAGGTGTGTCAGAGGATCCCCATCAATTAATCCTTCATCATCTCCAATGCCAAACACTTAAAATGAAAAATGTCGCATTATTTATGTTACACTGCAATGTTGTGTCGTTGCACTTCCTTTATTGAAATATTCTATAGCATGATATGGTCCATTATTTATCCTCATTAATGTGCCACGTTGCTGCCTCTTCGATGCACCATAGCATTTCCATGTCACCGCTCGTTGGATGACAAAAGAAAAGAAAATAACATTTTAATGTTATTTTGTTATTTTTTGAAAAGTCCAATAATAAACTTTTCCATTCTGCCCTTCCGGCTAATTTTATGTCCATTCTTTGCAAATCCAATTGTTTCAAGTTTAATGGTTCTCTCATATTTTTAATTTGTGCTCCTGTTTAATAAATATAAAAAAACGCTATCATATTTACTGAATCTGCCTTAAAATATGTTAAAATATTTGTTTCATGGTCTTCGGGTATCGGAATCACTTGTCGTCAAATTTATCATCCTAGAAATAATTCCATATAATTTATAAAAAAATTTAAATGGAATTTCCGAGACATTACAACCCTAGGGAAGACCCAGCACTCTCCCTTTCCACAATACCATGGACCTCCCCCTCAATATTTTATTTCACTATTAAATTTTGTTTTTTATATTATTATAATTATTATATATTTTATTTATATTATATGTATATCATTTTATGTTTAAATTTATCTTTAAAACAAATATTTTATAAAAAAAATTATAATAGTATTAATTTTATAAATAAATTCTTTTTATATTTTTGTAAATCAAAACTAATATATATATATATATATATGTATCATATCATTGGGAAAATAAATTCTTATTAAACCAACCTAATTATATTTTTTTTCCTATAATTTGCAGAAAACATACGATAAATTATATGCCTTTAATGTTTTTTTTAAATAATATTATAATTTTTATATAACTCATATATGTATAATTTCAATAAATTATTAGAATAGATAATATAATTAAAAAAATTCATAATATTAATAATTTTATAAAAAATTATTCTAATAAATGTTTAAAATTTAATTAAAATTCAATATATATATGTGAGTGTGTGTGTGTTATTTCAAAAAATGATTTCTTTATTATAATACTAATAAAATAATTTAATCATTATCATACGTTTGTGAACCGATATATAAACACAAGTATTTCTAATTATAGATAAAAATATTTCTTTTACTTATTGTATTCACTTTTAAAAGAATTATATTATCAAATGTATATGTCATTAATTATATTAAATAAAAAACATTATTTTAAATGCATTTTATGTTTTTAAAACATATAATGGTCAAAATATTACAGTCAATAAAAAAATAAAATGGAATTTTTTTTACTATGGTGAAATTATGTATTTTATATATATTTACATGTTCACCAGTACGAAAGACACAAAAATACCGGTGTCCTTTCAGCAGCTTGAATGATGGTTTTGTACATCCCACATGTTTGTAGTGTTTCCATTATTATTCTGGAAATTATTTCTCCCACTATGGAAGATCCAATGAAAGTGACCTACCTGATATTTATTCTGATGCTAATCAGCAGAGCACCATTTGTTTTGGTATGTATTTTTATGTATTTTTAATAGTAGTTTAATTCATTTAGTAGGAAATGTTGTAATACATCTTTATTTATTAAATAAAATGTTCCCCATATTTTCATATTGGATGAGTTCATCTAATTTATATAATTTTTTTTTCTATAAAATATTAACAATACGTACATATATAACATTAATATTTTTTACACCATGTTAATATATGTTTGAGGCGTTACATAAACCATTCTGAGTAATAGAGAAAATGTTATCAAAATAGTATTTCCCAATAAACTGATCAAAATACATCTAGGTAAATAATAAGGATATTATCAATACAACATAACCGCATTAGATCATAAAAATATCAATTGATTATTTCGTTGATGAATAGAAATGATATAAAAATTTAATTGAAACACTTTTGAGGAAAAAAGCATCTTCACATTAAAAAATATTTTTAAACCAAAATTTTCATGAAATATTTTGAAAATAATAATACTTAAAAATAAATATTGAAACATATAATGTAATATTTTAAACATTGAGTGTTCATGAAGGTAGAAAATCCCATACATTCCATACATGTTAAAAAAAGATTTAATTCACATTTTTGGTAAAATTAAAATCATCCTTATTTGAAAATTACAAGAAACTTCACTTATATTTTTTTATGTTAAAAAACATAAAAATGTCATTAAAAATATTCTAGATAACATTAAAAAAATTCCAATTTTTTCAGAATACAGTGTTTTGGATAGAAACGCATTTTCCACTAAAGAGATAAAGAAATTTAGATTTTATAAAAAAATTCAGTATCATTTTAAATACAAAATAACATAAAATATTAATTTTAATCGATTTTTAAATAAAATTATTAAAATAAAATATACTAAATTTTGGAAATATCAAATAATTCCACCAAAGGAGAATAAACCACAAACTATCTTGAATTATGAAGGGATTCCAAAATACACCCTTACCATTACATATCATTTGAATCATATTCCACACAAAAGAAATAAATTTAAATGAATAATTAAATTCCACGAAGCTAAATATAATAATGATAAAAATTAAAAAAAATCAGTTTGTAATTCTTATAATAGAAGATAAGTTCATAACATGAAATATTTCTTAATGAAGTAAAATTGAGACAAATGTCCCTGACCTTAGTTCTATCATCTTATAAATGTGTGAGAAAATATAAAATAATAAATATAGTTTTATTATAAATATAATAAGAAAAGACACACATATATAACATTCCATATTTTATTTACTTATAGTCTTTTTGAACTATTTATTTACAATTCTTTGTTAAATCCACTTATTTTGGTGGTAATTTGTTTGTTTTCAATTTATTGGTTTAATAATTTCTATACGTTTACGTCGATCATGGTTCTATTATATCTGGGTTAAAAATAATTATATTAATAACATAAATATTCAATATATATAAATATTCATAGTGGTTTATAAAATACATATTTATGAAATATATTACATCATGCATAAAGATAGTAGGTCGTATATACATATGAATGGTGTTTCCATTTTTTCAACAGTTGGGAAAAATAAAATAAATTTTAATTAAACATTATAGTATAATTAGTTTGTTATATATATATATATATATATCATTATATTAAACAAATTCATCCTTAATAAAATTAATTTATAAATAAAATGAATGACATTTCACATCGCTATGTGGAAGTGGTTGTCCATACTTAAGTAAAATAGACATTATTTTCCAAAAATATTGAATGGTATGAAGATACATATTATATAATACTTCTATAAGTATTTTTAGTTTATAAATATCACATATAATGAATAACATTATCCTTACTACCTCCAGTATAATGTATAAGAGAAAAATGAATCACATCACTTTGCAAGGCAGTAGTCCTCCGTATACATGAGCAACGTAATTGTATCCCCCATGGATAGGAGGGTAAAAAGTAATATGAGATATACTAATTACAAATTTATAATAATTTTCTAAAATTATTTCAAATATATTAAATAAATATTTATATTGATCATTGAAATGTTGTGAGGGAAAATTAATTGCATCGGTTCGCAAGGCAATAGTCCCCCATAAACATGATCGACGGTTTCAATTCCCATTTGATGGGAGTGGAGATAGATATATTTCATTAACATAACATAATAATATATAATTATATGGTCTAGTTATCTTTTATTTTATTATAATACATGAATATGATTTTAAGGATATAGAGGAAGATGAAGTCAAATGATAATGCATAGCTTAAAGCAATACCTATTCTTCTGATAACTTCATTGGGTTTAACCTATGCCTTAAAAGATTGTATTTTTTATCTAAAACAGGTATATTGGATCTAGGGATTGAATTAAGGAAGGCATATTTTCAAATAACTTCCAATCCAATGGAATTTGTGTGTGTAAAGTGGAGGGGATATTGAATTTCCTTTTATAAGTGGGGGAGAGGACACAGTTAAAATGTTTGAGAATAATCAATTATCCACATGTTTTTGCAACCAAAAAATACATAAAATGGTTCATTATTGAAATAAATAGGTGATATGGTCGACATATATTCATAAAATGGGTGATTTAGATGTTTTTAGGTCATTTTAACATTTATTATTTTAGTTTCACCTCAGGAAAATGAGTTTTTACATTAACTGTAATAATTACGTTTTAATATATTCACATATTACAATGGTAAAAAATAAAATGACATTATTAGATAATATTGATTATGATGATTCCAAATATGGTATAAATTTATAAAAATTTAATTAAAATATATTTCATAAAACAATTTTAAATTGAAATGACCCACGCGATATAAAAATTTCTTTATAATGAAATATTCTAAAAAGCATGGCATGTTTTTATATTTAAATTGAACATAAAATTATCCAAATAAATTAAATTTGTAAAATTTTAATATATTTTAACTAATTTAAATTTATAAAATAATTATTTTATAGTTTATAATTTTAAATAATTTAAACTATATTGCAGTTTTTAATAAAATTTGTTTTTTTTTTTGATATTCAATGAAAATTTAATCATTTCTGATAATTTTCATAAATTCACCTTATGTAAATTTTGAGATGATTACTTAAAAAATTATTTAATTTTATCTAATAAATTATTTAAAATTGGTAAAATTTTATTTAAAAATAATTGTTAAGACCACAAAAAACATCTGTTTTGAAAAATACAGTTTTTCATAAAATATTTATGTTTCATACAATTAATTTTTATTTTTATTTAAAATAAATATATAACCCAAAAATTAATTTGATACATGTGTGAAACATATAATTTTCATTATATATTAATTCCTATTCATAATTTCCAATTTAATTTCTAGATTATAATTATATATTATATTATAATTCAATTAAAATCGGGGTTGTGTTTCTGTAAGTTATCAGAGAGAATGAATTTATTTAAAGGGAATATATCATAAACTCCCATGTTGTTACAATATTCCCTATAGTAAAACACTTTTCCCTAAAAATTCCCCAAATATTACCTTGTGTAGAGATTTGGATGTTCATCATCGTAACCTCTCTAGGTTCCCACTTTCTTTCTTCCATCTTTTGATTTCTCAAATGTACTTTTAAAAGGTGAGTCATTCTATACCTAAACACTTTTTAACTACATTATATAATCTATAAATGATCTTTAATTTAAGATATACTACAATAAAAATTTCATATCTTCATAAGTGAGAACATGTATTAGGTCTAACATTTACTACCGTAAAAAATAAATAATGAACACATCATGTACTTTAGAGAGACTTGGTGGAATTGAAATATGTTATGCCATAACTCTAGTCCATTACTAAATTTCAAAGCGTCTGATTTACCTAGGGATAAAATTTACCATCTTTCTAACCCTTATAAAAAATATCTATGGAGGCATTTTCCTAAAACGCGATCTTCTACTTGAAATTCCATATCATTCCTATAATTATCGACATAGCTCTTTTTTCTACTTTGTGTTGCATTGATATTTTTTGATTAACATTTACCATGGTCATTTTATCCTCCTAATAGTTTGGACTAACAAGATTCCTTTGACCAGCTTCATCCCAACATGATGTAGTAGGACATATAATTCCATATGATGCATTAAACTGTTCCATTTGAATACTTTAATGGAATGTATTATTATATCTGAAGTCTCCCAAAGGTAAACGACGATCCAAATTCATTTTAATTACTGATATATTAATGTCAAAATGTCCACTAATGTTTGAATTATCCTTTTAAAATGTCTAATAGTTTGAGGGTGAAAATAATGATAAATTGGAGCCCAATATTTGTGGCCTCATGAAGACATTTCTAGAATTTTAATGCAAATCATGGATCACTATAAAAAAAATTAAATATATGCAACTTCATGTCCTAAAACATCATTATTATATTTTATTCATAAGTTATAATGTGGTAAATCTTATCAAATGGTTAGTAAATGAGCATATTCGTTGAGGAAGTAAAAAATGACCAATAAAGAATCATTTTTACTAGGAGTCTTTGGTAATTCCGTGAATAATTCCATTGTATCATCATTCCATTTCCAAATATGAATACATATTGGCTGAAAGACTCTACTAGGATGTTGTGTATCAACATTCTCCAGTTGAAAAAAAAATCATATTTACATGAAATATATAATTTCAAACTTCATGTTATCCCAACCAAAGTATCCCATCAAATGTATATATATCTTGGTTCCACCAGAGGGTATACTGAATATCGTGCAATGAAAATCATCCCACAATTATCTTCTTAGATCAATTTTGGATGGAACAAATAATATATTTCCATATTTAATATCACTATCTTCACAAATGAATTCATTAAAATTTTCATTATTCATAGATTTAGTAATCTACTTATAATTCCCATCATCTTATTATGAATTTTTATTATTTTCCAAAAATGAAGATTTAAAAATAATTTGAAAAAAGAGTGATGTCTATGCTACATTAATGGTTCCTAGATCAGTATTTTCAGAACCACATGAACATTACACCCTAATCAAATATTTCACCAAATAGATAGTGTATCTGTATTTTCTAAGAATATATTGCAGCCATCAACTCAAGAATATTAGTTGCACACTTTTTATCATGGATATTTTACATCATTGATTCATAGGAAATATGTTTATCATTTCTATTAGGAAACAACATGATCCCTTATTTGATTCCTTACTTTATTTTACAACCACATGATTTCTTAATGGAAGACTCAAAACTAGATAATTCACCTATAAACTCTTCAATTATCAAAAACATTATTCACATTAAGTTTCTCCATAAAAACAAATTGTAATTATGTGAAATCTTGTTTAATGTGTTATCTAATGGGTAATTGTTTTGATTTATCACTGATAGATTCCTACTAGGACAATGAAACTATTTACATTAGTTATCTTCACTAGTGTAGTCCATTATAAAAATACCTCTTTATTCATAGGATCATCTATTTTTCCATTCTTGGAGATACTATGGATAAGAAAATGAATCATTCTACATCCATAATTTAGACTTTTTTAATATTTAACATAACACTTTTCATATATGAATCATAAGAATAATCTTAATGTTATTCTCATTGTCCTTATGTATCTTAAGGTATATCAACATATCATTAATAAATACCACAAATAATATATCATTATATTACTTCAACACTCTATTCATTAGATCTATGTGTATATAATGTGGATTAGTGAATCAATATTGGATTATTATGAACTCATAATTCCCATAACTCATACAAACTACTATCTTCAGAGTGTCTTCCTCCATTATTTCCAATTGATGATACCCATAATGAGAATCAATCATTGAAAAATATTTTTCATCTTGATGTTTATCAAATACAACATCAATGAAAGTTAGAGGATACTTGTTCTTTATCTCAATAGTATTGATTCCTCAATAATCAATGAACATCATCATAGATCCTACTTTCTTCTAATTGAAAATAACAGGGATACCACAGGATAAACACTAGTACATATAATTCCTTTATAAAAAATTTCTATTGATTATTATTCAATGTCAGTAATTTTATATTGTCTACTATATATGGGTTCTTTGATATTAGTCATAAATCATAGATAAAATTAATGAAAACCCATCTTAATTCTCTAGTGTATGTATAGGTAATTACATAGTAAATACATCAATGTATTATTACATAATATGTACATAGTCAATTTTTATATTATATTTTCTACCCATTGATTGTATCATCTATTCTTCACTATGAATCTCATTTATAAGAGCTACAATGGGTGGTTCTTTAAATGAATTAGATACTAATGTATACCCTCTAAAAATAAGGAATTCAACATCTTCATTGTGATTCATAATCTCATTCTCATGGTAATAAAAATTTTCACCATATTTGGAAAGCTAGTTTTTTTACATGAATTATATTGATATCCACCATATGTATGATATTGAATTTAGAAAATAGGGAATTCTTATGCATCATAATGGGAACTGAATGACCCATCTTTATTATAATGACACTTCTAAAAATATTATTGACTGATAACTCATTTCCTGTGGTTCCAGGAAAATATCTATTTTTCTTAGAAGTCTTGGATGATATTAAGGAGTATAAGACCTAGAATAAAATAAATAATTAAAAAAAGGATATGATTATTTTACTTTACACCATATCTTTAATGAAATTAATCTCAGCTATTGTGATCATATAATCTTTTCCTTTATCCCTTGGTATTTTTTTGGTAAAATTACCCTGATTTCTAAGACAATAATTCATATATTGTCCCATCCCCTTACATTTAAATCATTAAAAATTATATTTTATTCATTTACCATGAAATAATTTTCTAAGTGACCTTTCTCTCTATCTTTATATTAGACTCCCATTCCAATCAAGTATTTTTCATGATTATTCTTTCCACATTTGTTACATGATGAAAATTACACCCTTCCGTTATTCTCTTTTAAAATATTTCCTTTTCTAATTTTCTTATAAGACCACTTTGAATATTACATTATTTTAAATATATAAGATATGGATAATTATTCCTCTATCTTGACCTAACATGTGACTATTCCCTAACATAATGAGAAATTTTGGGATATTATTACTCTTCAAAGGATTGGATTAATACCATTATGTAAAGGTCCAATTATACTCTTTAGAATACATTTGTTGTCTGAATAATTCCTTTCGAATTTTATAATGTTAGATTTGTACTCATAAATTTTAACATAATACATTAGTATTATACATGGTAATTTTATCTATATATCACCTCATTAATGACAAGGAATATTATTTTTAAATAAGAGTGCCTTAAAATCACACAATTCATTTTTATATATTTTATAATCATACTTAATTATTTGAATAAATGAAAGACATTAATCCACTACTAATGATATATAGTAAAATATCATGATAGAATATATCTTTCATTAAATTATAGTGAAAGAAATATCATCTATAATGAACATATCCACTACTCAACAATAGATGTATTTTTACTCCCATGGATGGATAGTGGTTGCTGATGTATGAAGTGGTATAACATTATTACACCACATGGGGGATTAGTGGGATGTTACAAATTGTAATGGTTATCACTCACAACACAATTCATATTCCCTAATATTATTATTATAAGATCAGTTCCATTTATATTTCCACCTCCAACTGTATCATCTTCCCAAGGACGAAATTGCCAACATGGGCTATGTGTTGTGATATAGTTATCATTCCTTCCACTATGTTCCATTTTTAGATAATGTAATACACCACATATGATTATTAAATTACAAAAAACCTGAATAATCTAAAATATAATAAAACACTAAATCACAAATTGACAAATTTATTAATTCCTAATATCAAATTTATTAAAACTATTTCATTGATATTTTTTCAAATCGTATTAATTTTATCAAATACTTAATAATGGTTTGTAATGAAAATGTGATTAATCCTTAAAATATCACATGGGAGTGAAGAACATGTCTACAGTGAGGCCCATTTTAATGTTCTAGGAAATGTTTGAGTGAATATCTTCATTCTATTCTTAGTACTATTTCAACAAGGAAAATATATCTAGAGTCACATCCAGCTATGGTATCCATAAAAGAATGTAAATCATGTTAAAAAAATAAAATATCTTCCACCACATAACATTAGTGTGTTATTATATACTTATTGTCAAACTATATGACAGTTTAATGTTTTGTAATATATTTTTTCGAAGTCTAATTACCATCAAATCTTCTAAACATTATCTTATACCAACCATAAATACAAAAACCTCAGTATCACAGAGTCAGTGGTCACATTTTAACATTGTAAAAGTATAAGAGTAGTGACATCCCAATGTAGTATATAGTTTATAAGTCTTGGAAAACTATATACAACCATGAATATAAATTAAAATTAAAATCATAAAATAAAATATAGGATTTTCTTTTAGTTTATCATTATTTTCCCCAGTATAAACCAACATATCAATAATAATAAGAATATTAGTATCCTATGTGAATAAATATTGCAATGGGGGGAGATAAAATTATTATTAATTATATGTGTATAGGAAATGTTATGAATAATTAAATCATAATTAATATAGAAAGGTAAATAATTGAAACACATTCCATTTTATTAGAAACATGATCATAAAATGGAAGGAATAAGTGATGATCAAATAATTCCATAAAAATAACACCGCGAACATGAAATTTAATCATGGATACTCTAAATAATTCAATAATCACATATAATATCCATAAATATCCTCATAATAAATAATTTCCTAATTTTGGGGATCATAACAATATATTCAATGCCTAATGCTTAGACATATAACATAAATTGGTAAATCCTTGGCCAAAAATCAAAGCTAGTTTGTCTTTTGACACCCACTAAAAATATTTCACATTTATTTTTAATTAAAAATATAGTAAAGATTTTACTTTTAATTGATAAATTTCCTTAAAAGCCATTGTAAAAGAAAATATATTGAGTTTAATGATACCAAATAGTACCCCAAGGTATACACAAACATAAAAAATACAGGATAATGATGAGATTATGAAATGCACCTTTACCATTTAGGTAACATTTGAAACCTATGCGCCATTAATGTAATGACTTCAAATAAAACCGAAAATATCATGAAAAGAAATATATTCATGATATAAAATACATAAATGTGAATTAAATAAACTTAAAAATATAAGATAGGTTTATAACATTATCCTTTTCTCTAAGAAAGAAATATTGAGACAAAAAATCATTACCATATGTATGAAATCCATTATAAATTATTCAAGTAACTTTATTGAAAATATAGGTTTTTTTGAATATATTATATAACCATACTCATATATATTAATTCATATATGATTTACTTATAGTATTTTATTACAAATTTATTAACATTTATTGTTAAAATCACTTTTTTCAGGTGGTAATTGCTTTATTTTTATTGTAATTTTGGTTTTAAAAATCCTGATCCTCTTATAATAGTCATGGTTCCATAATTTAAAAAATGTTACACATGATAAAAATTCCATTTATATTCATTATTAATTTATTTAGAGTATTATTTAAAAGAATCAAATTTGAAATAGATTTCATAATTCAAGTTATTTGTATGTCATACGTACGCATGGATGTTATTTACATCATACCAACGGATAGAGAGAAATAAAAATAATCACTAATTAAACATTATTTAATAATTATTATATATATATAATTTATATTAATCAAATTCGTACTTATGATTGACCATGTAAAAATAAAATGAAAAATATTTCACATCGCTGCGTAGAAGAGGTAGCTCACACATATGCATGATCGATGTTTTTATTTTATAGAGTATTATAAGGTAGGAAGTTATATGTCAGAAGTTTTTGGACATATGTATCAAATATATTAATTAAATGGTTCCTTAATTCATTTAATGTAAATAATAAGTGAAAAAATGATTCATGTAACTTCATGAAATGGTAGTTCTCCATACACTCGTGAGACTTTATCAAATCCCCCATAGAATGTAAAGATAAAAATTTATATATAATATTATAATTAATAAAGTATAATAATTTCATAAATATCATATAAAAAATTTAATTCCATAATTATATCTATCCTTTAATGGTGGTGATGTAAAGATGAATTATATTGGTTTGTGAGGTAGAATTCTCATATACACAAAATTTACAGCATTGTTTCCCATTTGATCCGAGTGGATTTGGTTATAGGTAATTACCTTAACATAATAAAATATCAGTACATGGAAGATAATATAGTTATTATCTTACCATTTACGATTAATATTATAATTATTTATTAGAATAAGTAAAATAAAAAATTTATAGTTAAAAACCATACCTCTTTTCTGACCAACATCTTTAGGTTTAACATAAATAATTCTTTGATTAGATTTCAAATATAAAAAATTCCTCTAGGGTGATATTAGCCGAGTAAGGAAGATATTTTTTTATCCATTATCCCCAATAATGTCCGTTCTATATTCCATGTGGAAGGGATTTTTATAAGGGGGAAATATAAATGGTATTTTTGGAAAGAATCAATTATTCCCATGTTTTTATCATTATAAAACATAAAAATTAGTAATTATCCTACCCATATGGATTTATAGAATAAATATGTCCATAAATTGGGGTTTATAAATATTTTTTTCATTTTATCCCTTACCATTTTATATTAACAGCTATTAAAAATAGTTTTTAACTAAACCATGATACTTAAATTTTAATATTTTAAATATTTAATTTGGGGAAAAATAATGTTAACATTAATAGATAATATGAATTAATATTATTTTATATATGGAATCATTTTTTAAAAATATGTTTCACATAACTGATAGAATGTAATTTAAAATATACTTGAAAGACATGATAGAAGAATAATTTTCCTAAGAAATTTTATCATAAAATTGAAAATCTTTTTTTAAAATTGAACATAAAATTGATATAAATGATTTAAATAAGTAAAATTTTAATATTATTTATCATATATTAATTAATATAATATTTAATATTAAATTTATCATTCTAAATAATTTAAACAAAATGTTGGTTAAAAAAACCAGTAATTTTCACTATTAATTGATAAATAAATAATTTCTGAAAAATTTAAAAAAATCACTCTACGTTAATTTTTATATTTTGATTTAAAAATATAAGTTAATATATAAAAAGAATTACCAAATAGGTAAAAATTTAATATTAATGTAAGGGTTCTAAATAGGATGAAACTTCACTTTTAAAAAATAATGTTTCTCATAAAATATTTCTTATTTTTTTTAATTGTTAATTAAATTTATTTATAATAAATAGATAATCATGGAATTTATTTCATACATTTTTAAAAGTAATATAATTTTAAAAATAATTTTCTTCCTATTCAACTCCCCTAATTTAACACCTAGGTTATAATTGTATACTACATTAACGTTTATTTTGACTATTGGCTATGTGTTTTATAAGTAATCGTAGAGAATTGATTTACATAAAAATGAAATAAATCATAATGTCTCGGAGTGTTACAATGATACACAATCAAACATAATGGATTTTTGGAATTTATAAAAATCCAAATTTTTATAATTTTCATCATTATTTATGAAAATTACATTAATTAAGAATGATTATTAAATATATTTGTCATTAAATTTAGTATACTATATATTCCCATTAAAAGGATCTATCCTTCAATGGTTTGAAAAGGACATGTCAACTTTATCCCTTTACATTAGGATATTTTGATATAGGAATCATTCTCTTAATCTAATAATCTATCAAAATAGGACTTCAAGATAAATCACCATCATTCTTATTTATTATTTTTTAAATTGTTAATTAATTATTTGCATAGAGTTGTACAAGAGGAATAAATAATTTACCTTTGGGATTCACTAGGGAGAGCATTACTCTGCTTTCTCCTTCAAGTTCAATGTTAGAATACTTTGAATTGTAATTATGAAATTAGCTATAGAGTTCCTTATCTTAATCTTATTGTTATGCATACTTGTAAGTATATGTTATGGATAAATATCATTCACAGATTCAATGCTCTTATAATTGAATTTATCTTCTCTTCATTCCATGTTAAGGAACCCACATGTGAAGAACTTTATTTATGGAATGTCCACAGAAAAATGCTATATTTACTTTCATCATTTAATGTAAAATTCCATTGATGACCCATAGTGTCATTACCTTTATATTGAAAATATTTTTTAACATCATGAAATTCAATGTCCATACATATTGTGTGTTATCATTTTATTAGTCCCCAAATACGGGTTTGATAGTCAAATAAATATTATTTTCAAAAAATATATATAGATAAATAAGATGAAAAATCCTCCTCATTAATGTTATATATTTTCCAATTATGGGGTTCTAAATAAAAAAAAGTAAAAAAAAAATTGAAGGATAAAACAAATTAACTCACTTAATATTTAGCTACATGTTATATGCTGAAAATACCAATAATTTTAGTTGATTTCTTTATAATTTCATTAACATTAACAATGTATATCATTGATATATTTTTGTGGATTATTATATGATACTTTTTAGAATAAGAAAAACAAAACATATATATATATAGCATCATGAAATAAAATTTTTAATGTATATGAAAAATAGGGTATGTCTAAAAATTTAACAAAACCTAATTAATTATAATGTTTTAGATTCTATATTATTCATGGTTGATGTTCATTTATTTAAAATAAATATAAAAGTAAAAAAATTATTTTGGGTAATTATTACATTACACCGAACATTGAATCCTAAGAAGTTTTACAAGGATCCAAATATGTATAATTGGTGTTATCACCTCTATAGGAAATGATAAAAGATATTTCATAGAGAAGACATGTTCATCAATCTTGTATTAAGTTATCAAAAACCAAGAAGAGGGATAAAAACACTTATATATCCATCCATAATATATTTTATCTTAATAAAACTAATTATCCATGTATAATTTATCAACATACATTTCATCCCATTTTCAAAATATGTTGAATCATTTCTATGAACAAAAAATCCATATTAAAACCATTTATAATTTATTTATAATTGTTGAAAACTATGAAAGAGTTGACGTGGAAAGAACTTGAATTGTGGGCATGCAAATAGTGATGTTTGTTCTCTACCACCAAATAATCAAGACTCTCTATAATGTAGTGTTAAACATATTAGTTTATATACAATAATATGAAACATTCACTAAAATACCTTAAAAAATTTATGAAATATATCAATGTTTTTTAATTCAATTAGAATCCCACTGTGATATAGTTTCAACGTTATATATTTATTGAGAAATAAATCATTTCTCATAAATATAACCCTTATCTAGAGGCCTAATTTGGTGATACTTCATGCCTTATATTTATTATCATAAAATATAAAATACATATTTAATATTTGCATACAATGTGTGTCTTTTATAAACCATTAGTGTCACATAAGTTGTTAAGGGTTTTAGTGTGATCTCCACTAAACATACTCACATACCTATAAAATCTATTCCACCATATGATATATCATATATATCTTATTTAAATCGATATAATCACATTTTCTATGATATTAAATAATGAAAAGACTTAGAAAAATTTGAATTTATTATATGACAAATCATATATTCTTGATTTTCAAAAATAGACACACTAGGTCAATGAATACATCACATTACATACATCTAATTGATGATAACATAACATATCTCCCATACGAGTATCTAAAAACATTATCTATGACTGAACTAGGGATAAAAGTTTCATTCCTTTGTCTAATTCACTCTTTATCCAGATTTAATTACCTTTCATATAAGTAAAAAAAATCATTTCCTGTTTATAGTCTAAAGGATGGAATTATTAGAAATAAATCAATCCACCAATTCAACATTTATCACTTATTTGAATTTCAATATAATCGTACTTATAATAAATCTTCTCATTCTTGGTATCACTCTAAACACATATAAATAATATTGATAACAATCATTCAACCCATATATTTACCAATGATTTTATAACATTCTCTTGGTTATGGATCGCCATATCAATATGAGTAACAATTATCTACTTATTACATCATGAATATGATCTGGTTATAGTAAATTTGTCACATTGAAATAATTTCAATATTTAAAAATTATAATGACCCATATTACTATTTGGCGATCATCAGATATAGACAACTCAAATTTGACCTTTGGGGGGTATTATAATTTTGATTAATATATATTTTAAATTTTACAACACCGGAATGAATGATAAATGTATATTTTTTATTATAAATTCTTTATAAGTTATATATCCATTTCAATCTATCAGTTAATAATAGAATACCTAGAAACCAATAATTACACTTATGTGTTGTTATGGTAATGGATTCATTAATAAATATTCTATATTGTACATTATATTGAGTAAAAATATTATTAAATCAATCATATGAACAATATTGAATATGAGGTGGAATTTTTGAAGAACTTTAATTGTTATTTTGTATGAATAAGGTTTTTTTGCTTGAGGGATATCTCAATTGTTGTTCTGGGGGAGCTTGATTACTACTAGAATGAAATTAATCCCCTTTATTTCAAAGATAAATATCCTAATTGAAATGTATTCCTTCACAAAATCTAATGTGATGATGTCTTCATCCTATATTTTTCAGACTACAATGGTGGATTAATTGTAACTAATATTGGAATTAACAACACCATTCACGAAAAAGTTTCATCTAGACTAATATTTCATGTCATATATATCAGGTTAAAGAGGTCCATTTTTATACCTTTGATATAGAGATCATCTTGTCTTCTATAGTTCAATACAATATATTAATTCATACCCATGTAGTGTTGAATTTTATAGTTTATAACTCATTCAGTCTCACTAAGATTATATTATTATATACTGGTAATTCCTAGAGGGATATGATGTTAGGTATACAATATGTCACACATGATAGATTATATGGAAGATGCATAAGAAATCATATCCAGCACTTCAAAATACTTAGAATGATCCTAAATAATCAAAAGTTATAAGTCAGGAAATTATTCTAAAGTACCCAAATTATATTTCTCAAAATTAAATGAATTTATATTTGAATTGATACAGTTCATGTAATCATTTAGATATATCTTTATATATCTTTATAAGGAGTGTGCATACAGCTCCTCTAATTTCATTCATTTAAAAGTGTTTTCTTAAACACATCATCACAAAGAAAATACTCCAAATATAATTTCAAATCCATAGTATATGTGGAGACCCAAATCTTGACGTACATGGAAATTACATTACTTTTTCATAATATCTAATACATAACAAAAACTGACACCATAGGACCGTAATAATTTAGTGTCTTTGGAAACTCGGAATATAATCTTCTAATATTGTTGAATGATCTTCAATATCTCCCATAATGATCTTACCCTTTTGTTTTCTTAAATAAAACCGTTTTTTATATACTAGGGAAAAGAAAACATAAAAAGGGTTAGCTCAAATGCTCAGTAAGGGTAAACAATGATAACATAAAACAATCCATAAACATTTTAATGCAAAAACTTGAACATAAAATCTAAAAATCAAAATCTCGAGAAAAGACATAAATACTGGAAGTACGCAAGGCATAGATCATAATGGATCATCAATCATGATAAAATAGCATGGGAATAAAACATTTAATTGTGTAAAACCATTAAGCACAAGATATGATTTCCATAGTAGCCAAGGCATTGCTGCTAAGACCATCTTAGTGGACAAATTCCCTTTCTGAACCGAGTTCACTCCTCATTCCAGTCTTGTAACACTAAACCATATTAACTTACCATTTCATCCATGTATATCACATGAGATATAAATATTTACCCAATGAATTAGAGGGAGATATAGGTCCCACCCATCTCATAATGAAATCATTCTTACTTGTGCCACAACATGAACATAAATCATTCATCATTACCCAAAGAATAAAATGGGTTTCATCAACATCATCCCATCATAACATAATCCATATAAAATGGATATAATTTAATCATAAGAAAAGAGAAAACATTTAAATCATAGGGACATTATTCTTGAAACATACACATATGAAATAATTTCATCATAGATGGAAAATGGTTTTGATAAAACACTTCAATAGAATTCTTGAGTAAAATATCCTTTCTTCATAAAAATTATTTTATTTTCAGAAAATGCCACACAATTTTAAAAGAAATGTGTTTTATTTAAAATAAACATGAAATATTGTAGAGTAAAATTCATTAAAATAAGGCATTATGAAACTGTAAAAATCTTTTCATGTTTTATATGTAAAAAAACATTCTTCTCTTACTTTTGCCAGAAAACTCAAAAAGTTCCTTGTATGCTAAAAAAAAGAAATATTCCTTCAATACGATGTGGTAAAACTCAAAAAAAGGGTAAAAATGAGTTTAAACATATATGGATGAAAATTAAACATTTTATGAAAAAATTTTGAGAACATATGGACATGGATGATAAACATAACCCCAGTAAATACTTACGAATAAACAATCTCGGATAAGAATGATATTGGAATAATTACCCCTTACCTAAGGTCATATATGCTTCGTAAGTATCCGAACCTCCTATATAATAATTTAAATAATGTCATTGACTTATTAAAGAATCATATTCATTGTTATGATATCATATATGGTTCACTTATGACTTTATATTACCCGTTATTTGGTAAATTCAATGTTAAAGCAGTGTTTTGGGTAAAATCGTTTTATTTATCGTATGTGTTTGAACATGTTGTTCATGATATTATTATTACTTTTATAATGATTTAATTACTTTAATAATGTAAATAATTATTTATATATCATATATATTCAGTATATATATAATAGATAGATAAATGAAATGAAATACACCATTCTTGGAGATGGTAGGTCGTACGTACGCATGAACGCTGGTTTCCTTTCCTTATTGACTTGAATGGAAGTAAGTAGATGACATATATATAAATAAATAAATACAGTAGTTTTATCATGTCATATATTTCATTATTCTTCATTATATATACTTTATAATCATTCTTTAATGGTTAACATGGAGAATGAATCTCATCGCGTCGTTGAGACGGTAATCCGTACGTACGCACGAGCGATGATATCGTTCCCATAATTATTGAATTGAATTGTAGTGGATTATATAATATCTCAGAATCAGTATGATGTTATAATAACTATATATAGATATTCATTACACCATTATACCCATCCAAGTAAGGTTGTGGTGGAAAAACAGATTACACCACTGCGTGGAGACGGTATTCTGTACGTACGCACGCGCGGTGATTTAGTTTTCCGTAGAATGGATATAAGGTGAAATGGGGTTGTTATCAGTATATTATTGATACTTATGTTATTACTTTATAATGAAACAACTAAAGAATAAGAAGTTGAAGAAGAGATAAACTTGAAAGAATCGGTTGAAGAGATTACCTCATCTTCGACGCACCTCTTTTGAGCTTCCACTTAAGGCACTAGAGTTGGTCTTTTTAGGAGAAAAGAACCACTATAATTTTTATATGGAAGTTTATAATTGAAATAGGAAGGGGTTGTACGATCTTGAATGCTAAAATATGTGTAAATAGAAGAGGGAGTAGGTGCCCTTTTATATGGGAGGAGAGGGGCACCATAGGAAAAACCTAAAATATTATTTTATAATAAAGTCATATTGGATTTATAATAGCTCCAAATTGATTTATTTAAAATATAAAGTAGGTATGGGTAGAAATAATCTCAAACAAAATTTTTTATACAAGTTTAGGTTACTATTATATCCTTATCATTTAGATTTAACTCTAAGTTAAATAATTTAACTTTTACCGTGTCTTCTTGTTTTCTTACACTAAATGGTTAGTAAACTTACTATAACAAGCCAAAAGAACCCCAAGTGGTTCATTATTCATATATATAACCTTATATAAGTCATTTGGACGAACTATAGATTTTTAAGAATATAATAATAATTAATAATATAATATTTTATTTAAAAACTCTTTTCTGTCAATTTTGACACTATTTGGTAATTGATTTTTGTGAAAATTATAACAGCATTATTAGCTCGAAAAAAGTTAATTTAATCAATCCTAACATGTCATATTAACCTAAAAAATTCGTGGAATTTATTAAAAGTCTCAAATTAAATTTATTTGGGTATTTATAACATCAATTATGTTAATATTTCATTAAAAAGGTAATTACTGCATCATCATTGTGTCATAAATAAATTAAATTATTTAGTGTCAAAAAATTATAAATAAAATACCATTATGTATGAAATCTTTTTATCTTTCTAATGAATATTTATAGTCTAATTTATATTATGTATTACCCTATATTAAAAAAAATTAGTTATTAAACTTTGATTTTATCTATTTTAACTATTCTTTAAATAAAATAATAATAAATGTCCTAATATAATTCAAGTGGACCTAAAGGGTCATATTTTATTCCTAAGGTTGTTTGTGGTCGAATTACACTTATCCAATTGAATTAGGACATGTTTCATGGTAATAATAATATCATTTTTACCCTTAATTACCATATTTATTTTAACCGCGGTAAATAAAAGTAAAAAGTTACTATTCACCAAAAATTATTTTTATCTTATTGAACCACATTTTACTCTTTGATATTAAATTTGTTTCTCAGATTTTCAAAATTCCACTAACAGATGCGGTAAAATTTAGATTCATGTAAATTTTGAAATTCTCCTAGGAGGTGGGTAAAAGACGGTGAAAAGTTCAATAAACTTTTTATATATCTAAAATTATTATAAAATGACTCCAATGAATTACATTGAACTTCTATAGGTATTATTTATCAATTTTTACCTAAAATAAACTTAAATAAAATAAACAATTATTAAAATAAAAAGTCGGTTTCTAAATAGTAACCTAGTGTTTTCACTATTCATCAAAAATTGAAAGATTTCATAAAAATACCAAAAATTCACCCTAGGATAATTTTGATATTCCGAATCCAAAAATGAAGTCCATTTTGAATGGTAAAATTTATCAAATTTTAAAAAGTGGGTATTACTATTCATAACGGCTAGTTCATAATAATATTATAATAATATCTCATTTAGTGAAACTCAATATTGCGTACTACACACGCTATCGAGGAAGGTCTTGATTGCGTGTGATGCAAGACAAGTTAGGGCTGAGTGTATTGAATGATTAGTTTGCTGTTTTGTATAACATAATCAACACTTATTTCATTTATACATTAAACAAAATCTATATTTAATTTTGCGTAGAATAATTTACATAAAACAAACTTGAAATTGTGTGTAATACGAGCCACGGATAGTGTTGTGTATACTACAAGATAATACGGTGTTGCGTATATTACATGATAATCTTGTTGTAGTGTATAATAGAATACATCAATGAAATTAATAATAATATATCTCATAAAATCTCGGGGTGTCACATGCTACCCCCTTAAAATGAATTTTGCCCTCAAAATGCATCGGGGTTATAAATCGTTTACTACTTGAAATTTTCGTTCGTAAAAACCCCCATCGTAAAAGGAATACTGAAACATAATTTCAAAATTTAATGTAAGAAATGTAACAGCTACCCGGATTAACTCATCACTGGGTTTCCACATAGGAGAACATAGATGGAAATATGGATATAGAGGAAAAATCTAACAATCAAGTTCTGATAGAGAGTTATAGAGGACATGGCTATGAAAAATCCTACAATCACAAAGCCATAAATTTGTGATGATCTAAGGTACCATTTGATTCATCAGATTTGAGGACATTAGGACAACATATTTGGTTTTCAAGATCATTTCCCTAAAGTTGAAGAATAATTAAAAGAAATACTTACTTGATTTTGGTATAATCTCACTATTTTTGTGCCTTGAACAATTTCTACATCATCTCCTTATGAAATAAATTGAATTTGTCTTTCATGAAGTGTTAGCAGATCATGCGATAGAATGATGGGTCATTCCATCTGTCTCAAATAAAAGGTTAGAAAAATTTATCAAATATACAAAAGTCCATCTATAGTGACGTTAATCATATATGATTCCAAAAATGGACTTATACATCATCTATCATGCCGCTTAATATAATAAAAATAGTTTTTACTAACCAGGGACTTCCAGTAGGCCAGTGGTAGGCGATAAAGACTTGTCGCACTTCGGTTGTGGGTTCGATTCTCGCAACCTTGTCTGACTCGAGGGATTGTCTCCCCTCTTGCAGGTTATCCCTTTTTCTAAAACTAAATTATTATATCATTCCAGCAATAATATCAAAAAAAGTTCTACCCTTAAACAATACTATCTTATGTAAAACATAATTCATTCCAATCTTTAGGCTTATCCAAAATACTTCGGTCCAATACCAAAGTATAAAGAAAATGATTACTTGAAATGTCACATAATAATCACGTGAATACCACCATTTATCCCCCATATAACATAAGATATATTTTGTTGATCACATTCCAAACATGTGAATACCTTAATGATGTATTCTTTTGAAACATGAATTACCATAGAACATTAGTGAAAACATGAATGCTGTCAAAAGTTAACACTTTCCACATACCAAAATCCCAAAATTTCTATATACTCAAACCATGATATAACTCTGTCCTTATATCATTCATGAGATCATTTCATTTTTTCTTTATCTCGTCATTATGCGCATATCATCTTCTTTCCAAAAATATATCAATCACTTTTCATGGTTATCGATACCATAAAATTATTGAAAACCACAATAGACTAATACAAAAATATTCCAATATACTATAAAATTACCTCAACAACATTATTCTTGAATACCAATACATAAACACTTCAATCCATCCTCTTCAATGATTTTCATGGAATTAGTCCTTCATTGATTTAGAAGTAACCTCTTAGGTCAGGGCATTGGGTTGGGTAATTCCCATGTTCACCACAAATAAGACATTGAACTCCATAACAGTCTGTCACTCTATGACCCTTTTTCCACACAGATAACATCTTCCCTTCCATTTGAGGTATTCCTCAATGTTCTTCTTCCCTTCTTCTTGATACGTATAATGCTTCATCTTCTTTCCCCTATGTTCCTCTCTATGAGAACATGTATAAAAGTTCATCTTCCTCTTATTTTATGACTTAAGAATACCACAAAAGTTCACCTTGTTAATCATATATCGTGATGACTGATTTGACATAATCACAATATCTTTCTCTCTAGGAATTACACGATTTTGTTGATCACAATCACCAAATTATCCATCGGAATAAACGTTAATTGAATTCCTTCTCGTTTCATCCATTGACTAAAACCAGAAACCATAGTGTAAGAAAATATTAAAATAACAAGGAACCACATAATCATTAAAAGTCACTTATGGGATTTCTAACTTATCACACATTCTTTAGTCCATGATAGCTTATGTTCACCCTAGGTTGTTCATGATCATCAACATAACTCTTGGACTGTAACCTATAGTTATACTAAAAATTAGGCACATCCCTAGACATACCTTAGAAATATCTATAGGGATCTCACTAAAGTTTTCGCATCCTAGTTTCCAAATGTTAAATAAACCTTTCTTTTGATACCAACAATAGAGACCCAAAGCTTGACGTACATGGAAATTACATTAATTTTGCGGAATATCTAATACAGAACGAAAAATGACACCATAGGACCGTAATAGTTTAGTGTCTTTGGAAAGTCAGAATACAATCTTCTAATCTTGGTGAAAGATCTTCAACATCTCCCATAAAGATCTTCCCATTTTTTTACCTAAAACCTTTATTTATATCATGGGGAAAAGAAAACATAAAAATAGTGAGATCAAATTCTTAGTAAGGGTAAACATAGAGAACATAAAACAATCCATAAACATTTGAATGTAAAAACTTGAACATAAAATCTAAGCATCAAAATCATGAGAAAAGACATAAATATTGGAAGTACGTAAGGCATAGATCATAATGGATAATCAATAATGATAAAATATCATGGGAATAAAACATATAATTGTGGAAAACCATTATTCACATGATATGATTTCCATAGTAGCCAAGGCATTGCTTCCAAGACCATCTTAGTGGACAAAGTCCCTTTCTGAAACGAGTTCACTCCTCATTCCAGTCATGTAACACTGAACCGGATTAACTTACCATTCCAGCCATGAATATCTCCTGAGATATAAATCATTACGCAATGCATTGGAGGGAGGTATAGGTCCCCCCCATCTCATAATGAAATCATTATTACGTGTCCCACAACATGAACATAAATCATTCATCATTACCCAAAGTATAAAATGGGTTTTATAAACATCATCCCATCATAACATAATCCATATAAAAAAATAGATATCATTTCATCATAAGAAAAGTGAAACCATGTAAATCATTGAGACATTATACTTTAAACATACACCTATGAAATAATGTCATCTTAGATGGAAATGGTTTTGATAAAAAACTTGAAAATAATTCTTGAGGAAAATATCCTTTCTTCTTAAAAATAATTTTATTTTCACAAAATTCCATGAAATTTTAAAAGAAGTGGGTTTTATTTACAATATCCACGAAATATTGTAGAGTAAACTTCATGAAAATAAGGCGTTATGAAACCATAACAATTTGTTCATGTCGTATATGTTAACAAAACATTCTTCTCGTACTTTTACCGGAAAAGTCAAAAAGTTCCTTGTATGGTAAATAAAAGAAATATTCCTTCCATATGATGTGGTAAAACTCAAAAAATGGTAAAAATGACTTTAAAAATACATGGAAGAAAATTAAACATTTTATGAAAATATTTTGAGAACATATGGACATGGATGATAAACACAACTCCAGTAAATACTTACGAATAAACAATCTCGGATAAGAATGAGATTGGAATAATTATCCCTTACCTTAGGTCCGATATGCTTCATACGTATCTGAAACTTCTGTATAATGATTTAAATAATTTCATTGACTTATTAAAGAATCATATTCATTGTTATGATATCATATATGGTTCACTTACGACTTTATATTACCCATTCTATTGTAAATTCCATGTTAAAGCAACGTTTTTGGTAAAATCGTTTTATTTATCGTACGTGTTTGAACTTGTTGTACTTGATATTATTATTACTTATATCATTATTTACTAATTACATAATGTAAATATTGATTTATATATCATATATATTTAGTATATATATATATAACATAGATAAATGAAATGAAATACACCGTTCATGGAGACGGTAGTCCGTACATATGCATGAACGCTGTTTTCCTTTCCTAATTGACTTGAATGGATGTAAGTAGATGAAATATATATATTTATACATAAATAAAGTAGCTTCATCATATCATATATTTAATTATTATTCATTATATATACTTTATAATCATTATTGAATTGTTAACATGGAGAATGAATCTCATCGCGTCGTGGATACGGTAATCCGTACGTACGCACGAGCGATGAAATCGTTCCCATAATTATTGAATTGAATTGTAGTGGATGATATAATATCTCAAAATCAGTATGATGTTATAATAACTATATATATTCATTCATTACACCATTATACCCATCCAAGTAAGGTCGTGGTGGAAAAACATATTACACCACGGCGTGGAGACGGTATTCCGTACGTACGCACGCGCGGTGATTTCATTTTCTGTAGGATGGATAGAATGTGAAATGGGGTTGTTTCATATTTATAATAACATATAATTATATTATTGATACAAATGCTATTACTTTATAATTAAAAAACTAAAGAAGAAGAAGTTGAAGAAGAAAGAAACATGACAGAATCAGTTGAAGAGATTACCTCTTCTTCGACGCACCTCTTTTATGTTTCCTCTTAAGGCACTAGAGTTTCTCTTTTGAGGAGACCAGAACCACTATAATGTTTCTAAGGAATTTGATAAGGTAAATGGTCTGGGTTTGTCCGATCATGAAAGCTCAAATATTTTTAATTAGAAGAGGGAGGAGGTGGCCTTTTATAAGGGAGGAGAGGGGCACCTTAGGAAAAACATAAAATATTACTTTATAATAAAGTCATATTCGATTTATAATTGCGTAAAATTTATTTTTTTTATAAGATAAAGTGGGGATGCGTATAATTCCTCTCAACTAATAGGTTTTAGACAAGTTTAGGTTACTATTTTATCCTTATAATTTAGATTTAACTCTAAGTTAAATAATTTAACTTTTACCATGTCTTCTTTTTTTCTTACAATAAATGGTTAATAAACATACTATAACAATACAAAAGAACCCCAAGTGGTTAATTATTAATATATATAACCTTATCTAAGTCATTTTTCTAACCTTATATTTTTAGGAATAGAATAACAATTAATAATATAATATTTGTTTTAAAAACTATTTTATGTCAATTTTGACACTATTTGGTAATTGATTTTTTTGAAACATATAACAACATTATTAGTTCAAAAAAAGTTAATTGAATCAATAATAACATGTTATATTAACCTAAAAATTATCGGAATTAATAAAAAGTCTGAATTTACATTTATTTGGGTATTTATAACATCAATTATGTTAATATTTCATTAATAATGTAATTACTGCATCATCATTTTGTCATAAATAAATTAAATTATTTAATGTCCAAAAATTATAAATAAAATACCATTATGTAGGAAATCGTTTTATCTTTGTAATCAATATTTATAGTCTAATTTATCTTATATGTAACCCTATATTACAAATGTTTTAGTTATTAAACATTTATTTTAACTATTTTAACTATTCTTTAAATAAAATAATAATAAATGTCCTAATCTAATCCAAGTGGACTTAAAGGGTAATATTTTATTCCAAAAGTTTTTTTGGTCATATTAAACTTATCCAATAGAATTAAGACATGTTTTATGGTAATAATAATATCATTTTTACCCTTAATTACCCTATTCACTTTTAATCGTGGTAAATAAAAGTAAAAAGTTACTATTCCACAAATATTATTTTTATCTTATTGAACCAAAATTTACTCCTTGATATTAACTGTTTCTCTCGGATTTTTGAAATTCCACACACATAAGCGGTAAAATTATGTTTTATGTAAATTTTCAAATTCTCCTCGGAGGTGGGTAAAAGACGGTGAAAAGTTCAATATAATTTTTATATATCTAAAATTATTATAAAATGACTCCAATGAATTACATTGAACTTTTATAGGTATTATGTATCAATTTTGACCTAAAATAAATTTAAATAAAATAAATAATTATTTAAATAAAAAGTCGGTTTTTAAATAGTAACATAGTGTTTTCACTATTCATCAAAAATTGAAAGTTTTCAGAAAAATACCAAAACATCAGCCTAGGCCAATTTTGATATTATGAATTGAAAACTGATTTCCATTTTGAACGATATAATTTATAAAATTTCAAAAATTGGGTATTACTATTCATAAAGGGTAGTTTATAATAATATTATAACAATATCTCATTTAGTGATACTCGATATTGCGTACTACACATGCTATCGAGGAAGGTCTTGATTGCGTGTAATGTAAGCCAAGTTAGGGCTGTGTGTATTGAAAGATCTGTTTGGTGTTGCATATAAAATAATCAAAACTTATTTCATTTATTCATTAAACAGAATCTATACTTAATGTTGCATAGAATAATTTCCACAAAACGAACTTGAAATTTTGTGTAACACGAGCCAATAATAGTGTTGCGTATACTGCAAGCTTATACGGTGTTGCGTATAGTACAAGATAATCTTGGTGTAGTATATAATAGAAGACATAAAAGAAATTAAAAATAATATATCTCAGAAAATCTCAGGGTGTTACAGTATATCATCTATAATAAATATCTGAAAGCCTACTATAGTCCCACTGTTTGAATATTTTACATTACGATCAGTTCATTTTTTTTGAAACTAAAATCATTGATTACATCATCGAAAAAATATTGCAACCCTGAGAAGAATTATTTAGTACAAAAATGGGCCATTTTATTTACCATACCAAATCTATCTCTTTTGGAAAATAAATTCATTTGAGATCAGTCATATACAAATTGTCAAAAATATTATCACCAAAGAAAACAAATTTGACATCCATTTGATGTATCCCATAATCACAATGTACATTTATGGTATGAAAAATATTACCGAACATTTTCACTCCATTTTTGAATAGGTTTCATCAAATTAAAAATGAATAATTTTTTGTAGCCTTTTCCACTGTGAATGATTTAAAGAAATTCAATACGACATCAATATATGTATTTGAACCAAAAATATCTTTCAAACTATGATTCAAACCCTTTTTGAGATGTCCAATATATTGTAAACATGGTTACTATACATCATCCAATATCATATTCCATGGTTTTTAATCATTTATAAGAATAAGTACTCTCATTGGATTGATGGTAGGTAGTAGGATCATCTCCAATTAAATTTAATTCATCACATTAGGCATGAAAAATATATATCTATTTTATTCAAATAAAATCCTACCTTAAATTTGAGGATTATTAAAAATATTACTCAATTCTTCTTTAATAAGTCAATTCTGAAGAGACTGAATTTCCACCTCTCGAACAATTCTTTTTCTCGAATTGAGCTAATCTATATTCATATTTTATTCACCAAAATATTAAAATAATATATCACTTATCAGTGAATATATTATTTTATTCCATAATCACATTGTGTTATGATGGGTTATTAAAATAAAAATATTTTTTTTCTTTGAGATAAAAAATATATAGTCAATTTTCTAATGTAGGTTCATGCTTAATAAAAGTTGGACTTTATAAGATTGCATCAAATTTTAAAACAATCATAAAATATAATCAATTATGTTTCTCATACAATATCTCTGATTCCTTTATAACCAATTTAAATGAAAATATGTTTAGCCATATTGAAAAAGTATCCAAATCATAATAACGTAATATAATTGGAAGGTAATATAAACTCATCATTTATAGAACCACTTCTAACATGGTATGATTCTTCCGGTTAGTAACCCCATTCCATTTTGGTTTTCAAGGTGGAGTTAGTTTTGGAACAATTCTACAATCCATCCTGGATCATTGAATTCACAGTGAAATAATTCTCCACATAGACCTGGTTAGAGAATCTCAATTACTCTTCCCAATCAACTATATACCTTTTTTTTAATATTTTTGAACAGTTTAAAAGGATCATACTTGTGTTGTATTATAAACCCATAAAAAAATCCAAAAAATAAATTTTAAATAAATCAAAGTGCATATAAGAAAAATTTTCTTATGTAAAGTGCATTCAAAATTTAGTGGTCCCATGTTTTGAACCAGATGAAATTATGTTAGAATTTTTATTTTGGTTATTACTGTACATGCCATTTTGAAAACCGAGCTTTAGAATTTAATTCTGAGAGTTAGAACACATCAATTAGATTTTTTTTGGAATTACGTAAATTCTTGAGTGATTCCATGGGTGTCTTGGGGAGTTTAGGGATCCCTAGTCCTTGAAATATCATGATTTAGTGGCCTAGAAAGGTCACACAGTCCGACTAAAACCATGAAACCCCAAGAAATATACCATGTGGTTGTAGAGTGGGTTCAAAAATTCCTTAAAGGGATTAAAATTGTTTGTTCCATGTAACCAATACCTCTACACTATTCAGTACACAGTTTGTGGTTGTTTTTTATAATTGTGTGGGAAAAATGTGTGAGGTGTCTTCAAAGGAATGTGGTGTCATATGGTTGGCATACGGATTTCCCAAAATGTGAATCCAAATTGTGTGACCTCTATTTGAGGGTGAATTTACCTAATTAACTGTAATTAATTTTTTATTAAAAATTATTTTCTCACACCCTCATGTAGATCGCTTGAGGCTCTTCTAGGTGACTTTTAGATCTCCCCCTCACTATTACTATTTTCTTGAAAAATCTCATGTTCGTCGTCCGAATAAACATCAGTCAGTCTCTACAGATCTGCATCATTAAGCTCTTGATTCATTTTGTTCCATTCATTGTATATTTTGGTATCATCTATGCTATTTAGGGGAAATATATTTTTCTATAATTTCAAGTACTTCTTCCATCCATTGGATTATTCACCTGGTCTATGTCAAATTAAGAGCTTATTTTTTAAGAGATATCCATTACGGTCCAATGATAGGTGGTCTCATGATTTTAATTTAATATTGAGTGTTTTATATATAAATAATTGTACCACACTCTCAATTCTCGGGTGACATCATAAAATTGATTTTTATTCTTGATATGAAAAAACAGGTTCCTCCTCTTAATTTAATTATTCAAGTTTACAAATGAATTATATTTTGCGAACCATAAAAACAAAACTACCCTTTTTGGAAGTCTTGTTTATCTAAATGGCCATTATGATGGAATATGAATTATACACCCTTAGGGCATGACCTCCCCCCCGCCCATGTCAAGGGATGACATTTTGAATTTTAAATTGAGTTTTGAATTGTGAATTTAATTTCAATACCGATTTTGAATTGAAATGAAATTTTAATTAAGAGTTGAATATAAAATGATATGAATTGAAATTCATTTAATTAATATAGAGGGATGAATGAAAATTCTCTTGGACTTGTCTATCGAATTTCTGGATGAAGAATGAATTTCCGTATTAGGTGAATTTACCTTTTGAGTTAAATGATTCATATACCATGTATTGAATGTTTTAGCTAGACGTCTCTAATTAATGTTTTTACCATGTGAGATATATAGAAAAAATTATATGTAATAGATCATTTATTCTTGAGAAGCATGTAATCATGTTTTTACCCTGTAAAAAAAATTGAATGGCTAAGACCTTCAAGGTTCTCCAATGCTAGAGTTTCCTTTTTAGTTGAGTTTGTTATATTATATTCGTGGGGTTGACCATAACATAGATAACTGATATAGATTAAATGATATTGAATTGGTTAAATGCTTATTTTATATGGGTGATACATGGATTAATTTTATAATTCCAAACATGGAAACTTTTGGCTGGAGACACTTATTCATTGGGTGATACAAGGATTCATATTTGAATTCCACAGATGAGTGGAATTGGATTGATCCATGATTATGCATGAGTGATATGTAGAATCCAAAGAGGAATTCCAATAAAAGACTCTAAGGATTGAATTTTGTTCCAGAGTGATACTTGTTATTCCTCAGAAAAACACATAGGGGATTTAAATATTATATTCCACATGATAGAAGGACTCATGTGAGAATTACCTGGATGGACTCAGATGGAAATTGATCTTATATTTCACTAGTGATACATGTTTTCCCATAGAAGACAAATCAATAGGGACACAATTATAAGGGATGTTATACAACACCTAAAAAGATAACAGGGTTCCTAAGAGGATCACCCTAGATAGGCCTATAGGTTGGTGGTTTATATTATACCTGGAGAAATACCTAGATTCTAACATAAGAATTCCTTAGACTAGATCATGTTATAAATTTTAAAATGAATGAAATAAATTATATATGACTCATAAACAAATGAAAATATGAATCATGGATTTAAACTTTTTTACACAATTAGGATAGCCTCCCTAGGCCTCCTTATATTATGTTACCATAGGGGCATCATTCCACATGTCCAGTCTCCTGATTTTTTAATGAAAATATAATTAATTCAAAAATAAGCATGTTTTTAAATAACAAAGGTATAACTGTTAAACCATAGACCATTATTTTGTTAAATGATTTAAGTAATTAATAATAAAATGAGGACCTCAACATGTATGATATATACGATTGAGTACATACATTAATTTTTATACTTCTTCATGAAAATATTTTTAATATAAATATATTCACAAAAGGGATGACTCAAATCATGGCTGGTTTCCTACTGGGATTTATTATCACCTCCTATTTGGGATTCCTTTAATACCCAAAATGGTTATATGATTTTAAATATGGATATGGTATAGTGATCTATTATAGGATCTTCATTACTTCTTCAGAGTAGGGGAGCATGGGATAAGAATCTTGATACTAGTTAGGATATATTTGACTATTTATACTTTTGATCCATGTATTGTATATCTTTCTTGCGAACATGTTTTGGATAATTTATTAGAGACATATGACATGTTCATCATTATGTATATGATATGAATTGTGGAATTGTTTACTAATTATTATTCCACTGTTTACTTCTTATTTGGTTCTTATATTGATTCCACTACATTTATGTTGTTAATTCTGATATGTTTCATTTGTTAATGAGGTAATAGAATACCCAAAAAAATACCTAGTCCCTCATTTATAGTCGACTGTTTATAGTATTTGGGTAGTTTTGATTGATTCCATGTGGGTAACCATGATCAAGGAACTATTTAGTGTCATCTATGTCTAGGATGTTACATGGTTATATCAGAGCATATTTTTCATTTATCTTATTATTTTGGTTTGGTAGGAAGGATAGTAGGAATGTGTTGGCACAATGAAAATAACTATTTCTGGGACTAATCACCCCACCAATGGTGAAATTACCATGTTCCCATGGATGGGATTGATGTTCTTATTGTTTGACATTATAGTCGAAATTATTTCACCTTGGGTAAAATAGTTTCCTTTCCAATTATTGTTGATTTATAGGATATTTGGTAATTTTTTATTTCATATTATTGAATGGAATAAGTATCTCATTTATCATTATTAGAACAAATAAATTCACATGGAATACATATTCCATTCCTTGTATTATCATTGTCGAACATCCTACTAAGTATGATTATGTTCTTTGAGTGCTATGAAATGCTTTTAGTTCCTTTAGAATTCATGTTATGTAATATGCTTAGTTTTTTATTTATCTTGTTAATCTGTTTCCATGTTTAGACACATATATTCTATGATTATTTATTTTACCATGTCCTTATATGTTATTAATTTGGATATCATTTCAATTTTTTATATATAGGTGAAATTGTTACACAAGATAAAAAAAATTTAGATGTGATATAAATGGGATACTGTTTTCAGATGTATGGTGTATGGGAATCATATAGCGTGGAAAAGATAACTCGTGTAATTGAAACATCATTGAGATTTATACATATACACCCCTCCTAATATGTATAGGATCACAAGGTTCAAATGTTAAAGACGTTTAGTTTTTTTATTAAATGGTATCCAATGTCAATCATGTATGGTGTAGAGGATATTTTTGGAATGGTATATGGCCACCAATATAATGGAACCATTACATATAGACAATGTGGTATTTGTTGAAATTGTAATAAATGTAAAAACAATTACTTTTTTAATCGAAATGGAATTGTTTCCATTATGATGACTCATGATTACCTTTTTAAATGCACAATAGGACCTAGGATGGTCAATTTGTCCTTTTTTTATCATATAACCAACTCCATGTGTTATGGAATTTTTTATAATTTAACATCTATTATTAGGTTGATTTTATGTTGAGACTCAGTTGTTTATGTGGGACCCATGTAGGCTTCTTTATCAATTAAAAGAAATTTATATCCTAAATTCCTTAATTATGATGGAATTTCAAAAATGGTTTTTGATTGAAAATGAAGTTTGATAACACTTTGAAATGTTTTCTTTGAGTTTCTAGCTTAATCAAATTACATAGTTCTTTTTTTAAATGGGTACATCTTTTTTTAAATATATAAAATTTTAATGATTATTGTGAACTGTTGTTCTTGATTGAAACAAAGGAACATGAAGTGGAGTCCATTGTTTAAAACATCATGCAAGGGTTGTTTAAACAAATCTTAAGTTTCATTGGAACATAAATGTGATTGTTTTACATAGTTCATTTTATATTTAGAAATTTTATAAATGAAAGGATGTTGAGCCTAGTGAAATATATTTTGTGTGCCCTAATGATTGGGTTGAAACTTATGCTTCGTAAGTGGATATGATGTGGTAGGTATCACCCTTAATGCATGAAATTACATAATAATACAATGATCATTATAAAGTTTGGAATCTTTCAAGTGTCGTTGTGCCTAGTATGACTTTATTTTTTTAATGTAAACCCTTGTACATATGGGTGTTAGTTACATCTTGAACTTTATTATGGGAATATTAGTTGAGGAATGATCAGTTCATCATGTTATACATGCTTTTGGAATGGTCAGCTTCTTAGTAGGTCATGTGAACCTCTCTTTTCCCTCAGTGGTGGATGACTCTATACATTTTCATCCAAGTTTATAATGTATACACAATATGTCAATGAGTTTATTTTTTAATGAAATACTGGATATTTGAATTCATAGAGAGAATATCCATTAGATATTATAAAGGATGGTTCAATATCTACTTTAATTCCAAGTTAGTGTGCATTGATATACATGGTTCAGGTTGAAATTTTAAATAGTGAAATGAACTAGTAGAGTTTGTGAAATTTTCATGCCTTATGTTGTTGAGTGCGTTCTTAGGTCATCTCCATAGTAGAGTTTCATAGGATTTAAAAAATCATGTTTTTTCGAAATCCTTTTAGGACTTAGTAATGAATTGGGTGTTTCGACATAGTGGCCTTGTTTGTATGGGTTTTTATGCAATATTTTAGTTGTTGTGATCATTTATTATAGGAGTGTAACATGTTTGTTTGAGGTGTTTATGATCTAGTTCACTTGTTAGTTCCTTGTCAATTACCCTTTTGGATGACTAGGACACTCATAAGGTGGGGAGTGTCATGTCAGTTCTAGTGAAAATGTTCCATTATAAGTAAAATGAACAAATCATAGGAGAACCTTTTTGGATGTTAAATATTTCTTGAATTCCATTGACAGATAGTATATTTAAATTAGGTTGGTGCTTTCTTGGATGAATGACATGGATGTGGTTGTAATTATATGAATCCCTTGAGGAAATAAAAATTGTTAATGGTTAGACATCAGTTCTTATGTTGGAATGATCATGAAAATTCCTTATGTGGTAAATGAAATGTGATCATTTATAGGAAGATGCATCAGCAGGGGAAGACAAGCGTCATTAAAGTGGTCAACCATTGGTGGTTTGGCCACTATTTTCTGGTGAATACATGAGATCCTCTTAGTGTTTTCTATTTAGTGACAAAATTTCCCCCTAGCTTGACTTCATCATTTATACACTAAGAGAGAATCAGTATAACATCATGATATTGTTTTGAAGGATTTTTATATGGTTAGTGATCTATATAATACATGAGAACTACATTCATGGTTTTTGTTCAGGATTGATTAGTCTTGAGTAATACATGTGTTCCAATTTAATAACTCCATATATGGACTCTTTAACACTTGATGATTCTATTAATGTGACCACCAGGAACACGCCACTACGGGATTAATGATTGTTCATTTGTGGAAATAATGGATTTATTATAATATATCACGTATAAAATGGGGGTTAAACTACCTAGGTATAGTTCTATTGGCTCCATTAGGTTGAATATTATGTTATACTAGACATGTTTTCAAGCTCAAATGTAATTAAATAAAGGGTAATGATTCAAGTGGACATGATCTGGGTACACCTTTATTCTTGCTGAGGTATAGAAATTAAATGATCATATGATGGTTTTATCTATGAACATATTTGGAAGTTGTGTATAATATTCGGTGATCATTCTCATAGTGAATACAAGATTCCCTGGAAGAAGTCATAGTCGTTCAGTTTTTGAACTCACCAGCCATATAAGCCGAGCACTTTCAGGAAATTTCAGCCGGAGTGGATCGAGTTGTTTTCCTTATTTAAAATTTATATGATCCAATGTATCCATTTTGAACCATGTCACAAGTTTTATATGAGTTTGGTGTGATGTTCAACAATGTATTCCTGTAATGCTAGCATAAACAGTTCCAATTCAGTTGATCGAGATCTAGCAGTTTCTCTCCAAGGATGTATTTACAACGAACATGGATGGTATCAGGTTCACCATGTTAAGGAAGTCATACCATAATTTTTTTATAATTCTAAGGAGTGTGTTTTTTTGTGATGTTATGATGGTGGAGGTATTGTGGAATTGAATAATGCCCTGTATAATGTTAAGATATCTGGTGTGGACCATAGTCAGTTAGATGCTTAAAGAGAGGTTGTTCTAATTGTGTCCTAAGCTGAAAGAGATTTTGTAAATTTCATTTAGATGTTTCAGATGGAAATCAATCTTGGGATCCGGACTTGATAGCTTACATGACGTATTCCTGTGTAATAAATTTTTGTCTGGTCGGTATTTGGAAACAGAATATGGCCATTTGAATGAAATTTCAAGACCCTTTTAGGTTGTGTGATGTTTTCATTGTTACCCTAAGTCTTATAAGGGAAGAGAAGTTCTAGGGGAGTTTTTAGGGCCTTTTGTTTTAAAACATATGAAATTCTAATGAAATTTGAATATTGGTAATTACTGGATGGGATGCTTTTCAAACAGAAAATTAGTACATAATTCTTAGTGTTCGAACACTCCAGTGTGTTCCTGTTGGACTTGGGTGAAGGCTTGAGAGATCTATTAGGTGTATTATAGAGTTTCAAGAGCAATAAGACCCAAAATATCATGTTTTGTTTGTATGATAATGGATAATGGTTTAACAAAAAACCATGACATGCCATATATACTACAATGCGGATGTAGAGGTGTTGAAGAAATGTCCCACAAGGGCAGCACCCAATTTTTCCAAATCCCGAACTGAGAACTCATTGTTTTTTATACTTATCGATTACCTAGACATATTCACTGCATAGTTTGTCTATGATTTGTCTAAATGTGCATGTAAAAGCATTTTATGTGTTTTCAAAGGAATGAGGTACCACATGATTGGTTCCCAAATTGGAAAATCCATGAGGACAAACCCTACGACCCTAGTTCAAGGGTGAATTTACCATATTACCCTTAATGATGTTTTTATTAAACTGTTTTATCCCTACTCTTCTATCACCCACATGAATCTCCTCCCAAAAATTTTTCACTCTCAACCTCCTAATTCTATGGATCACAAAAAATCCCACATTTATCATCTGAATCAATGTCTGTCAGTTTCTATGGATCTGCAACAATATGATCTCAATTACTTTTGTGTCATTCACCATTAGGATTAGTATCGGAATCACTTTTTATGTGTAAGATAATTTTCCCTTTTTTAGTGTCTTATTTGATTCTTCTATTTTTTTATCAAGATATTAGTCAAATTAAGAGCTTATATTTGATGATCTATCCACTACGGACTAATGGAATGTGGTGAGATGATTTTAGTTTTAATTCGAGCGTTTTAAATATATCCGTTTTTTTGCATGCCGAATTCAAACGGAGCACCTTAAAATAGATTTTTATCCTTGTTATGAAATTATAGGTGTCACATATTAGTTTAATGATTCCTATTGATTAATGAATTATAGGTTTGAAACTTGAAATACAAACCACCATCTTCCGTTTTTTTATCTAAATGGTTATTTTGATGGAATATGAATTGGACCACCTTTGGGTGTTCCATTTTTACCCCCTTGTTAAGGGAATCCAATTTAAATTTTAAATAGTTCTTTTAATTGAAATTATAAATTTTAACTGAAATGAAATTTCAATTAGTAATTTCATTTAACATTATATGAATTATAATATAATAAATTAATAGGATTTGATGGAAGACCATGTCATTTGACATGTCTATGTAATAGATGGATAAAGCTTGTCTTTCGAAAATAAAGGAATTTCCCTCACGAGTTAAATAATTTCTATACCATATATTGGTTTCTTAGCATAATTTTGTAATTAATTTCATTCCCTTGTGAGTTGTATAGAAATCATGTTATGTAATAGATCATTTATTCTTGAGAAGCTTGTTATGAAGTTTTTTGCATTTGAGAAATTCAATGTCCAGACCTTATAAGGTTCTATAAGGATATATTTTCGTTTTGAGGTTCTTTTTTTTATATATTGTCTTTTATGTTTACTCTGAAATATTTATTTTTTATTTACTAAATGATATTGATTCAGTTACTTTAATATTATCCATGGGTGACTCATCGATTCATATTAGAATTCTATGGATGAACTCTATTTTTTATAGACACTTAATCCTTGAGTGATATGTGAATTCATATTATAATTACTTGGAAGAACTAAATTTGATTGAACCTTGATTATGTGAAAGTGATACTTGGACTCCCTTGTAGACTCCCAAGGATGGACTCTGATGATTCACTTTTATGCCCACATGATACTTGGTTTTCCATGGATGGACTCATAGAGGATATAACTATTATATATCATGTGATATATAAATTTATATGAAAATTAAATGGATGGACTCAAAGATAATTTGATCTTTTATGACATTAGTGATATTGGGACTCCCTTAATGGGCTACTAATAATGGACTCAATTGGTAAAGACATTATACTAATTCTAGAGTGATACATGGGTTTCAAAAAGGAATGCCTAGGTTGGCCTTTTAGGGTGTTTTGTTTTATTGTACATGGAGAAATACCTTGATTATAATTTTATAATTCCTTGAATGGGTTCAGGTTTTAGTAGAATAGTGAAATAAATGAATTATATATAATATGACTAGCAAGACAAACCGCAATATTGGATTCAGTCTTGTCTATAATTTTAGGATGGTCTACTCAGGAATCCATTGATTATGTTACCTTGGGGGACACCAGGCCTCACACTGGGTATCCAGAAATATATATTAAATTATAATGAATTGATAAATGATCATTTTTACAAGTTTCATAGTCCTGACTGTAATATTAGATACCCTTATTAAGTGAAATGATCAAAGGAATCTGTTATAAAATGTAGACCTGAACATGTAGGATATTTACATTCGATTACATCATTTACTTATTATTATTATTCATGAACACTATAGTTATATATAAATATATATTCACTGATAGGATGGAAGAGAACTTTGGTGGATTCCAAATGATATTTAGTCTCACACCCTATTCGAGTAGCCTTGGTTACCCAAACAGATTATAAGAATATTGTAATGGATAAGGGATAGTGATCTATTATAGGTTCATGATTTCTACCTTGGAGTAAGTTTAATGGGACTGATATGAGGCTCACGATGCACACTAGGATACTTTTGGCCTTTTATACATTGGTTGCATTTATTGTACATCTACCTTCTGAACATGTTTTTTGCTAATTTATTAGAGATATATGGAATTTTCACCATTCTGTATCTGAGAGTAATATTGATATTTTATACCTATTAGTATCTATTTGTTCACTTCATTACTGGTTGTTATACTTTTTATACTAATTTCAAGATATTGATTATATTGTTCTACACTCTGGTAATGCGGGAATACTCTTCCCATAGACACACTTAGGCCACCACTACTAGTTAGCAACCTCTAGAATTTGCGGAGATGTGTTTGAGGCCATGTGGCCAACTGGGATTAGGGAACTATAGAGTGGAATCTAGGTCCAGGACATTACTCCAAGATTCTAATATGTTTTTTCATTTAAATAAGTCAATATGATCCATAGTTTATTCCATATGCAATGGAAAACATCAAAAAACTTTGATATCACTAAAAATATATAAATATTTATGTGTGGCAGTTAAATCATAGCTGATGAATTAATGTAAATGAATTGGACTAACATATTTGCAACATATTTTTATAAATAAAATAATGTATAATTTTAATTCGAAAGAAATTTATTTAGTTTACCATAAATGACTAATATTCTCAGTTGTTATTCAGAAAAGATATTTTTCCTAAAAATTCTATTTTTATAAACAATAAGTTTGTAATTAAAGAAATGTGTGATTAATTATGAAAAAACATGTTTCAAATTAATAACTTCAACACAAAAATTTATTTGGTAAATTATATGAATTAAAAATAATAACACGTAATATTTTAAAGCATCATTTTCAGTAACATTTTTACGGTATTTTAATATTTTATTCATAAATTGATCGCATTCATTTTATATTTTAAACAAAATAAAATGATAATATTTCATGTTTAGGTATGAAAATAAGTTAAAATATTTTTTCACGCATTCAATAAATATTCCTTCAGAATATATAAGAACACATTTACTTTATATCTAAAAATACATTTTTTTATGAATTGTTGTTCGACACCTTACACCATTATATTGTAACAAATTTTGGTGAATTTTATGATTTTAAATGAATTAAATGAAAATTATTTGGTAATTAATCATATCAAAATTTAATAATAAATAATTTTTTAGAGTTTCAAAAAATGATTATTTGTTTTAATAAATTGTTGGGTTTTTGAAAAATATAATTTCAATGATTTTATCACTATATAAGAATAAAATTGAATATTTAAAAAATAATAATTTAATAGAATATGAAATACACAATTAAAATTATACATTTATAAATTTTATTTTTTCATAGAAAGACTATAATAAAAATATTTAGAAAAAAAGTAAAATGAGGAATTTATATAAAAATTATTATTTGGTCTTTCTCTAAATCAACCTTTTTTGGGATGATGTTGAGTTTTGGATTTTCATTGAATCCCCATACAATTTATCAAATTAATTATAAATAAATTCATTCCATTATAATTCTTAAACTTGTAATTTTAAGATATATATATTTAAAACCATAATAATGTAATATTTTAGAGGAATTGTTTGTCAGATTTAAGCATATCAATTATATAATTGACATTTCATACAAGTTGAAACAAAATTATAATGTTTTTTTCAAACATAAATTAAAAAGAATCAAATTTTTTAATAAGTTTAATTATAATTTTTTATTAATATTAATTAATGAGGTTACAAATTTATTATCATGGTGAAAGAAAACAAATTTCATTAAATTTAACATATTATAAAATTTTTAAATCTTTTTTAAAAAGTTCATTGAATTTAATGGTGGATTTTTTCAAGACCCATACATGAATAAAAAATAATTGTTTTTGTTTTTTAAAAATTAATCCCTTAATATTTCAATGGAATTATTGAAAAATGAAATTATATTTTGAAAAGATCCTTTAATTTTACTAATAATATAATTCCACTTATACCATTCATAGAAAAACATAGCATTTGAATTTCTCCATAAAATCCATCAATTATAGACTACCTATATCCTTATTGTTATGACCCTTCCCCCAGGTCCAGTACCGTGGCTACCCCAAGCCCACCTTCCATAGGCCAGAGGCTGGAAACTAGAACCAAAGGCACAAATCCCTAAAACTGGGAAGGAATTGCCTTTATAACCTAAAAACTCACACAATAGAGTACAATATGGAATAAAAACACTAAGTAAAACTGTATAACCAAAGAGTGCTGAAAAGTAAAAGGAGATGGATTACAAGCCCAACTGTAAAGTATAAGAAACCAAAAGTACATGTACTGGAAAAGGAAAAACAACTCCTAGAGCATCCACTAGGAAATCCCACAAGAAGGGTAGTTATATATAGCCTCCACAACACTTCACGTTTGTTTATCTTCTATGTGTACCGTCACGCCATGTGGTCCACCTCCTGGTACCGTCTAGTCCTGGCACACTCAACCTCAATTAGCATTATCCATCGTCTGCATCCAACATAATGAGGTGCGGGCATAGCTCATACAGGGGTGAGTATAATGAAGCTCAATAGGGACCCCGAGACCCTCAAGGTCTCAGAAAATCCAACAATGATAAACCACCAGGTATGAAATCAATAGATAACCCCACTTAGTTATATGCTCATACATATAACTAAGTTATCATGTAATCCATGTAAATCATGTGGAATACACAAAGTTACCGACTCAGCTCACAAAGGTATACAACTTTTATAGATAGTTAGAGATGTTTAGATGTTTCCACTTAATCATCTATTCTGTCGAACCCGCACAGAATCCAAGAACCGAAATCAGAATTGTTGAACCCACAAAGGATCCAGGAACAGTAAACAGAGTTGTCGAACCCACAAAAGAACCAAGATTAGTTTTCAGTGCTGTCAAACCCACACAGGATCCAGGAATAGTAGTCAGAGCTGTCGAACCCACACATGATCGAGGAACAGTCGTCAGTGTTGTCAAACCGACACAGGATCCAGGAACTTTCATCTGAGGGCAGCTATCCACAGGGTTCTGCACAAAGCATGCTTGATTCTGGGGGGGGGGGGGGGGGGGTTGTTCCTCAAGCCAAGTTTATATGAATAAACTTCCTCTATGTCGCATGTTTATGTTTCCAAAAGATCCATCTTTCAAAAAGGAATCCAATGCGATAGACAACGCCTCAATCGGATTCCCAGTCTGAGAGTAATTTGCATTTTCTTTCTGAGGGCCCGGTTGAATTTACGTTTGATCCAACCTGGCCATACACCTACTTTGTCCAAACCTCGGGTAGGGGTATACCAAATGAACCATCTCCTTCCAAGGTTTCCATCACCATAGACGGTTCGTCAATCAGACGCTCGTAGATCATGTTACAAGCAAAAGAATGGAAATAGGTCGAATGGGTTCACGTCCGGTCCGGCCCAGTCGGACTGACCCGGCCCGACCCAGGACTAGATTGGGGCTTATCCCAGTAAATGGATCGGACCTGATCCGGGGGTCCGACCCGTTCTGTGGGGGCGGCCCGGCCCGCATGAGGCCCACAGCTGGCATCACGTGGGGTCTGCCCCAGCCGTGTCTAGGGGGGAGGCTACGCCCCCTGGAATCCCAAACGGCTTAGCCATTCATGTGAGTTCCAAAACCAGTGCCACGTGGTGCTTCTTCGCATCTTGCGGGACCCACATGGTGGGGTCACACTGTTCTCGGCTGGCCAAGCGGCCAGCCACCACCTGCGCGGTGCAATTGGACCGCACCTCCTCCGGCGACCCGGTGGCCCGGGCCGCCGGTCCTCATCGTGGATGGCCTTGTGTCGGCCGCCACTACACTGCTACGGCCAGGGGCCACACTCCCTTTTGGTTCTACTATTCTAGACGGTTGCGCCGTGCCTTCCGAGGAAACCCGGCGACTCGAGCCGCCGAGTTTCTTCGCAGCCGGGCTTGCGCTAGCTTCCACTGCACAACCATAACCCGTCGGTTGTGGGCTACTCCTCTAGCGGCACAGTTGTGCCTCCACTGTCCACGTGGGGATTTTTGTCAGTTCCATCCACCGGTGAACATTCCGCGGGTCACGGGACGAGTTCCGGTGGCCCGATTCTCATTCCGAATGTAGCCTCACACTCCACGGGAAATCTCCTTTGATCCACAACCATTGTTGATGAGTATCGATCATCCCGAACTCATGCCGTGTTTAGCGTCAAATTCCACAAATAAGGAGGAGGAGTTGGGCTAGGAGCTTTGTTCGTTGTTCGCTGACGAAGTCACGAGGAAGGCAAATGTCGATTCGTGGTAGATGAACACTCCCTACGTCGATGGAGGTTCCGGGGAAGGAATTAGAAGACGCTTTCCAGCATTCTTCTTTCTTAGTTGGTGAGAGATTCTCTCCCCAAGCTCTCTCCTCTACAATGTTCCACCAAGTTGAAAATTTCCAAGCCAAAAATAATAGATTATGATATCCTATTAAATTATTGGCATAATATTTAAATTGTTAAATTAACTTATTGAGAGTGTTGGATCAATTAATTAATGGGGAGGATAAGTCACATTATGTGTTAGGGGAGTTGAAGAGGGTCCCCTACACATAATTGATGTTTGAGGGTTTCTCCCTTAATGGATAGTTTTTAGGGGGTTTAAATCTCATGTTGTCCCCACCACATTAAACTTGAAGAGGAGGTCAGGTTCGGGTGGGCACCACCACCATAACTTCTCATGGGAGATTATGGTGTGGTTGTCCCCACCCCCAACTTCCACATGGAGGATTAAGCCAACAAAAATAAAAATAAAGCTACAAATTTATTTTTATTTAATTTATCAAATAAAATCACAAAAACTATCATTTAATTCTGATCATCTGCCGGCAAGGTGAAAGTATTATTATGTGAATATCAACGCTGCGAGTTCAATGGTTCCCTAAGATTTTAATTCCAAGCACCGGTTCAAAACTTATCAAAAAAACCCACTCGTACATTTACTGAACATACCCGAAAAAAACGTCAGAAATTGATTCTGGGAACACCTGGCCTCGGAATCTTGTGCTGTAACTTTTCACCGACTTGTAGAATTCCCATGTATTTAAGAAATATAATTTTCATGGAAATTATAGGTCTTCATATTCTCCCCACATCAGGTATTTAAGTCCCAATAAGCTACAACTCGAACTAAGGGAACAAGTGGGGTACTGAGCACATATCTCAGCCTCCCACTCCATTGTGCTCTCCTGGAAGTTCTCGTGCTGCCAGCGAACGTGCACCAGAGGTATCTGCCATCCACAAAGGACCCACTCCTGTCGATCCTCAATCTCCACTGGGACTTCGGTAAAAGTCGCCCCATCATCGACGTCCTGTTGTCCATGGTTGATGATGTGAGAAGGGTCGTGTACGTATCTCCTCAGCTGAGATACGTGGAAGAGGTCATGCACCCGGTGCAACTGAGGTGGAAGAGCTAGGTGGTAAGCAACCTCGCCTACTCTTCTGAGGACCTGGAAATGTCCGATGAATCACAGAGATAACTTTATACATCTTCCAAATCTCTGTAAACCACGTCGAGGTGAGACCTGTATAGAGATGTGGTCGCCATCCTCGAACTCTAGAGGTCTTCATGTCCTCTCATAATATGACTTTTGTTTGCTTTGTGTAGTCTTCATCCGCTCCTGGATGATCTGCACCTTCTCTGTGGTAGCTCATACCATCACAGGTCCCACAAGTGTTGACTCCCCTGTGTTAGTCTAGCATAAGGGTGATCTTCATGGTCACCCATATAATGCCTCAAAAGGTTTCATCCCAATGGTAAAGAGATAGTGGTTGCTGTATGAAAACTAAACCAAAGGTAAGTGATAGTCCTAGATGTGACAGAAGTCGAGGACACAAGAACGAAGCATGACCTCGAGGATCTAGATGGTCTGCTCTGTCAGACCATCCTACTGAGGATGGAAGGCGGTGCTCAGACAAAGTTGCGTCCCGGAAGCCTCCTGCAACCCTTTCTATAGATGTAAAGTAAACCACGCTTCATTATCGGAGACAATTATCGAGGGTACTCCATTTATCCGCATAATCTATTTCACATAGAGGCCTCCCAAGCTCCCTACAAAACCCTGATCCTTGATCAGTAGGAAGTGGGCCGACTTGGTGAGTCAGTCGAAGATATCCTAAATCAAGTTGTGAACCCTGGATGTACATGGAAGTCCTGTCACGAAGTCCATGGATATCTCATCCCACATCCACTCTGGGACCTCTAAGGGTTGTACCATATCAGCTGGTACATGGTGCTCTGCCTTCACATGCTGACAAGTGAGGCACCAAGAGACAAACTCCACTACTGCCTTCTTCATACCTGACCACCAGTGCTGTCATTGGAGTTCTTGGTATATCTTCATCACTCCTGGATGTACCACTAGAGGGGATGTGTGGAAATCCCTCAACACTTCCTCCTGAAGTGACATTGGTACCATATTATTCCCTCTGAAAAGGATGACCTGCTCCCCACCTTCGGAAAATCCATTAGGTGCCTGCCCTGTGGATATCTGAGCACGTCATGACTCACAGTCAGCATCCCCATGCTGTGCCTCCCGGACTCGCTGAAGAAGCGTAGGAGTGACTGTAAGAGACTTCCGGAAAGCTTCTCCATCTCTATCCACAATGGATATCGATAAAGCAGCCAGTTGCTCTGTTGCCTCACCTAGTAGTTGTATATCAGATCTCCTACTGAGTGAATCTGCTACAACATTCCCATTCCCATGGGTATAGAATATCTCAAAGTCATGGTCCTGGAAGAACTCAATCCATCACAACTATCTCTGGTTCAGGTCCTTCTGAGAGAAGATATATCTAAGACTCTGGTGGTCAGAGTAGACTGTGAAACGATTGCCAATCAGATAGTTCCACCACATCATCAAGGCGAAAACCACTGTTGATAACTCTAGGTCATGGGTGGTGTAGTTCTACTCATGTTGTCTCAGATGATCAGAACCATAAGAGATCACTGCTCACTTCTACATCAGGACACTTCTGAGTCCGGTCCCTGAATTCTCGCAGTAAACTACATACCCTACGCCCTCCTCTGGAAGCCTCAAAATGGGGGAACTAGTCAGCCTCTGCCTTAGCACCAGAAAATTCTTCTGTCATCTCTCTGACCACATGAAGGGTTTCCCCTTATTCTTCATGGCTTATAGTGGTGCTGAAAATCTAGAGAAATCTGGTACAAACCTCTAGTAATACCCAGCCAAACCTAGGAAACTCCGTACCCTCATCACACTCCTGGGTGGATCCCAATCCAGTATCACCTCAATCATTGATGGATCTACTGCAAATCCATCCTCTGAGATGAAATGTCCCAAAAATTGAACCTCTCGGAGCCAAAACTAATTCATTGAGAGCTTACCATAAAGCTGGGGCTATCAGAGTGTGTCTAGTACTACCCGAAAATGGTAGTCATGCTCATCCTTAGAAGCCGAGTATATCAGAATGTCGTTGATGATGACTACTACAAAGCATTGGAGGTATGGCTGGAAGATCCTGATCATGAGTCCCATGAACACTGATGGAGCATTGGTTATGCGCGATGGCATAACCAAGAACTCATAATGGTCGTACCGACACCTGAAGTCCGTCTTCTGCAGATCCACATCTCGAACTCTGAGTTGGTGATAGCCTGACCAGTGGGCTATCTTAGAGAACCACCGTGATCCCATTAATTGATAAAAGAGGTCTTTAATCCTCGGTAGTGGGTACTTTTTCTTCATGATCACCTGATTCAGGATACAGAATTTGACACAAAGTCTAAAGCTCCAATCTGCCTTCTTGGCGAACAGAATCGGGGCTGCCCAGGGAAAACACTGAACCAAATGAATCTCTTCCTCTGCAGTTCCTCCTGCTGTACCCAAAGCTCACGAAGCTCAGTAGGGGCCATCTGATATGATGGATTTGATATCAGTGCCATCCTGGTGTAAAGGTCAATGTAGAAGTCCACCTCTCTGTGAGGAGGTAGACCAGGGACATCATTAGGGAAAACATCTGTGTACTGGTCCACTACTACTGGATAAGTCAGACTCTCTACATAAACTTCTCTGAGGATAAGGCAAGAAAACTGATGAGTGATTAGTTGTACTCTCTTCCAGGCAAGCCCATCCTGCTCTACAAAGGCTCCCTTCTCACCGGTGAAGGTGAACCTAGTCCCATCTATGCAGACACACTACACATTGCACCTAATAAAGTCGATCTAAGCATGGACTCTAGATAACCATTCCATAACCATGATGAGATCGTAATGCCTTGACGCCGCTACTATGAGATCCCAGCCGAAGCTATCACCTCCAAGAGTAAGTTCACACTGCTGGCACCAGTGTGTAATCGTCGAATCTTCTCCCGTAGGAGTCTCTAGCCATAAGAATTGAGCCAACACGTCCGTCGGAATCTCCGAGCTCTAAACGAGGGTAGTAGAAATGAAAAAGTGACTAGAAACTGTGTCTATAAGAACTACAGCTATGGTGGAGTATACATAGAACATAAGTCAAATTTTCTCCGGAGCACCGTGATTGTAAGCCTCAGCTGCTTAGAGATGATCTCTCACAAGTCCACCTGCTCCCTGCATTCGGGGTGGACCTCTTGGTGGTGGTGGTGGTGACATCTCAAAACGTCATCCACCACCAGCTGCATGACCAGCTCCTCTTCCATGTTTTAATGCTCCATGTGGACTGCCTCGATCGAACCTCTGACTCTGCCTAGGCGGTCCCTCAACTGTCTATTGATCATCCGAATGGCGGGTCAGACAGTCATGAGCCCTATGACCCTGCTCGTTGCAAGTAAAAAATCGCATATTCCTCGAATGAATGGCTCTGTCTCATCTGCCTCGCACAACCAAAACCGATTCCTAAGGTCATCCACTGGATGGTCTGGTCTACTTGGACCTTTGCGATATCTGTCTACTGCCTGCTGCAGAAGACTCCGCTACGTGATACCTGGTGGTGGGTCTCACCGCTGGTGACTGCTCAGAAAGGAAACTCTCCTCTAATTAGGCTTTATCTAACACCCCTGCTTGCTTCGGGATGCTAAGGGAGATCATTGAATCCCTGATCTCTCTCCTGAGCCCCTACTCAAAGGTCCGAGCCCTAATGAATGGGCCCCACACCATATCTGTGTAGTAGCGCGAGATGTCATTGAACCTCGCTGAGTACTGTGCCACCGTCGTGCTAACCTACTTTAGATGTAGTAGCTTCCTTATCCGCATTGCATGTAGGGTGGTTGGAAAAAACTACAGTTGAAAAAAACTCTCAAAATCTTCCCAGAGAAGTGTCACCTCTTCATGAACCTGGAGTATCAGGCTCCACCATCTGCCTTCTGTTTCCTGAAGAAGACTTGAGAAAAGGATCACTATAAGGTCGGATGGTGTCCCTACCAGTCTGAAGACTCTCACCATAGCCTCCAGCCAATCCTCAACTTCATGTGGGTCCATCTCACCCCTGTACCTGGGAGGCCTCTGGTGATGGAACTCATGCAACGTGCTCTGGCGGCATGCACTCTCTACGGTTGGGGCTGGTGGCATCTGTGGCCCAATGGGTAGTGGTGACGCTGGTGCCTCTGCTATGATAGGGCCCTGCACCAAGGCCTCATCACTCGGTGGGATGCCATCTCATACAAAGCCTGGAAACCTGGATGGCTATCTGTTTGGGGCCATCATATAAAGAAACAGGTGCTACATGATCAATAAGTTATACCTGGTGAGATGACTAAAAGAGATCACTATGAAAACTCTTAAAACACACACGCAATCAGTATTTCCGTGCACTAAGTTAGAAATCAGAAATCATGGTCATGTTTTATGGATACGTTGGCTGCCGCACCAACACTGGACTCTATGAACTAAAAACCACACTCAGTGCCATTAACACTATTGCTTCACAGAAAAGATCAGAGTCCTAATTTCTGCAGTAGAACTGACTCCTCTAATACCAATTTGTCACGACTCGTCCCCCAGGGCCCGTGCCCTGACTACCCCAAGCCCACCATCCATAGGCCAGGGGCTAGTGACTAGCACCAAAGGCTTAAATCCCTAAAACTAGGAAGTCATTGCCTTTAAAACCTGAAAACACACACAACATAGTACAAGATGGAAGAAAAACACTAAGTAAAACTATATAACAAAAGTGTGTTGAAAATTAAAAGGGTCCGGAATACAAGCCCAATTGTAAAGTACCTGAAACAGAAAGTACATGTACTGGAAAAGGGAAAACATCTCCTAGATCGTCCACTGGGAAATCCTACCTGAAGGGTAGGTACATATAGCCTCCACAACACTCCACGTCTGTCTGTCTCCTCCCTGTACCATCATGCCATGTGGTCCACCTCCATGTTCCATACAGTCTGGATACACTCGGCCTCGGTCAGTGCTGGATGTCATCTAAATCCAACACAATGAGGTGCATGCATAGCCCGTGTAGGGGTGAGTATAATGATATGCAATAGGAACCTCGAGACCCTCAAGGTATCACAAAATCCTACAAGGATAAACCACCAGGTATGAAATCAGTAGATAACCCCACTTAGTAATAGGCCCATACATATACCTAAGTTATCAAGTAATCCCTCTCAATCATGAAGAAAACACAAAGTTATTGACTCATCTCACACATGTATACAACGTTTTTTGAGAGTTAGAGATGTTTAGAAGTAGCCACTAAATCATCTATTCTGTCGAACCCACAAAGGATCTAGGAATAGAAATCTGAACTCTCAAACCCACACAGGATCCAGGAATAGTAAATAGAGCTGTCGAACCCACCCAGGATCCGGGAATAGTCGTTAGTGCTATCGAGCCCACACAAGATCTAGGAAAAGTAGCCGGAGCTGTCAAACCCACACAGGATCCAGGAATAGTCTTTAGTGCTGTCGAACCCACCCATGATCCAGGAACAGTCATCAGTGCACAGCCAGCCACAGGGTTCCGCATAAAGCATGCTTGATTCTGGGAGGGTCCTCTCCTCAAGTAAATTGTCTATACACCAAATTCCATGTAGTCCCATGTTTATGTATCCAAAAAACATGTCTCTCCAAAGGAAACCCAATGCGATAGACGGTGCGTCAATCGGACGCCCGGTCTGAGAGTTATTGGCATTTTCGTTCCGAGGGCCCGATTGGATTTATGTTCTATCCAACCCTTCTATATCCCTAAATTTCCCAAAGATCGACTGGGGTATACCAAAATAACTGTCTCTTTCCAATGTTTCTGCCTCCATAGACGATTCATCAATCGGACGCCCGTAGCTCATGTTACTGGGAAAAGAATGGAAATTGGTCGAACGGGTCTGGGTCCGGTCCGGCCCAGTTGGACTGACCCGGTCTGCATGTCCGACCTGATCTAAGGGTCCACCCCGTTCCATGGGGGTGGCTTGGACCACACTGGTTCTGGCCCGTGCTAAGCTCAGCTCGGGCGAGGCCCGCGGATAGCGGCACGAGGGGTCCACCCTAGCCACATCCAGGGTGGAGGAAGCACCTATTGGAAAACCGAACGTATTAGCAATTAGGGTGAGTTCCAAAACCAGGCCATGTGGCACTGGTCCGCGTCATGCGGGACCCACGCGATGGGGTCCCGCTCTTCCCTGCTGGTAGAGCGGCCTGCCGCCTCCAGCGACCCTGTGGCTCGGGTCGCCGGTCCTTCTCGAGGTCGGCCGCCGCTGCACAGCCATGGCCAGGGGCCACGACCCCCTTTTTGTTCAACCGTGTGGCGCGGTTTCACCGCGCCTTCCCCGGCAACCCGGTGGCTCGACCCACTAGTTTTCTTCACAGCCGGGCTTGCGCTGGCCGTAGCTGCACCGTCGCATCCCGTCGGCCATGGGATACTCCTCCGATGGCACGGTTGCGTCGTCTCCATCCACGTAGTGACGTTTTTCAGTTCCATTCACCGGAAAACATTCTGCGGGTTACCGGACGATTTCTAGTGGCCCAATTCTCGTTCTGGATGTAGCCACGCACTCCACGGGACGTCGCCTTCGATCTGAAACCATTGTTGAGGAGTATATCTCATCCCAGAATCATGCCGCATTTAGCGTCAAATTCCACAGAGAAGGCAGAGGAGTTGGGCCGTGTTCATTCAGCTCTCACCCTCTGCGTTAGGGTGATAGCATGCGACTTTGAATAAATATCCTCGATGTAAAACGAAGAACATGCAACAATTAACAAAGCTTGAACCCCTAACTTTGTTCATTGTTATTTGACGAAGTTGAGGGGATGGAAGACGTCGATTCATTGTAGTTGAACACATCCTACTTTGATGGAGTTTCTAATAAAGGAAGTCGAAGACGCTCCCCGATGTTCTTCATTCTTCGTTGGCGAGAGCTTTTCTCCCCATGCTCTCACCTCTCCAAAGTTTCACCAAGTTGAAAAATTCCCTGCCAAAAATAATATATTATGATATCCTATTAAATTGTTGGAATAATATTAAAATTGTTCAATTAATTAATTGATAGTGTTGGCTCCATTAATTAACAAGGAGGATAAGGCAAATTAAGTGTTACGGGAGTTGAAGAGGCTCCCCTACACTTAATGGAAGATTGAGGGTTTCTCCATTAATGGGGAGTTTTAAGGGGGTTTAAATCCTGAGTGGTCCCCACCACATTAAACTTGAAGAGGAGGTTATGTTCGGGTGGGCCCCACCAACATGACCTCTAATGGGAGGGTAAGGTGTGGTGGTCCCCAGCACCATCTTCCACATGGAGCCTTTAACCAACCAAAATAAAAATAATGCTACAACTTTATTTTTATATATTTCATCAAATAAAAACCCAAAATCAATATTTTAATTCCAACTATCTACCGTTGAGGAGAACGTCTTCTTAAGATAATGTTGGTGTTGCGAGTTAAACAGTGCCCTCATATTTCAATTCATGGAACTGTTTCAAAGGTTATAAAAACCCGCTCATACGTTTACCGAACGCACTCAAACAAAACATTATAAATTGATTCTGGGAACACCAGGTCTCGGAATCATGCGCCGTAAATTTTCACGGACTCGTAAAATTCCCATGTATTTAAGAAAATAAATTTCCATGGAATGTCTCGGTCATTACACTTATCCCTTGAAAATAAGATCCTGATCACTCATAGCCAGCCTAATCCCTTCAATTTCTTGGATATTTCCAAGAAAATATCAAGTCTCCAACACAAATATTATATCATTCAGAATTCTTATACTAAATATAACAAATAATAATATATAACCACCCTATTAATATTATAAATTATTCAAAATTATTATAAAGCTTTGTTTTTATAATAATTTAAAACCTCTACTTCTTCGTTTTCATCTAATTACAACAATAATAGAAAATCAATCATGTGGTTTTATGGACATCATCCTTCATGAATTATCTTTTTTTTCATTTTTTATATTTATAACATTTATATAAATAAATATTCAAGTATCGTTTAAATAGATTATAAATAAAAATAATAATATAATGATTCTATTTTATTGATATTATAATAAAGAAGTCATATTAAACATACACACCCATCGTGTTAATTTCTATTCAATTTTATGTTTAATTAACCACCATCATAAATAATTTCAATAAAACTATAATAAAGGTGATCAAGGTAAAATAAATGAAAATATTATTATAGTTTAATAATAAAATAACTATTTCTTTGGTTCAATAAGTTTTATATTATTATTTTAACTTTTTATTAAAATATCATCTTCGATCGCAAATGTGAAAAAAATCCATCAGTGATCTAATTGTCAAAAAAATTGATGGGAAAAATATGATAAATGAAAATATAATATTTATAAATTGATTATATTAAATTAAATAATTATTAATAAGGATATTATATATATATATATATCTAACAAACATAATATAATTATTAAATATTACAATCACGCAATAAAAAAATCTGAAACAAGCTAAGGGATTTGGCCTCAATTTCTCTTCTTTAAGAAATTGTTTTTATGAAATAAATTATTAATTAAGTAGATTATAGATTAACTATTTAATAAAAATTATAATTAACTACCTTTTATTCATATTTATTTATGTTCAATTTGATTATCCCTCTTTAATAAATATTTGGTTTAAAAAATTTCATGTTTTATAGGGGTTTTGTAAGAGAAATCATTTCATAGGGTCATAATCTGTACTCGTTGAATATTTTCAATAATGATTGATATATTATAACATTTATTGATTTATGATGTATTATAAATTAATTTTATAAGGAAATCATGTTTCACACCACAATATCCTTCCATTAGGACTCAATTTTTTATGAAAAGGAATTAAAATATGGAATAATTCTAATTTTATTTTTTTAATTTTTCTTCTATATGCATTCTTTTTTACATCACACTAATTTTATCCATTACCTCATGGAGAATTTTTTTTATCTCCAAGGATTAAATTAACCCCCTTCACCAATTTTATGAAAAGTTTTCTTTTTGAATTTAATAATGTCGGTTTTATTTTAAAGAGTTTTAAGATAGAACATTGGAATTTGTCTAAAGTGATATTCTATTCTAATGATCATCATTTTTTCATAAGATTAATTTATTTTAAATACATATATATTATATTTATTTTTTGAATAACTATATAATGACCCTTTATCTTCTTTTTCAAGAAATTTTTTTGAAGGGGGTTTGAAAATCACATATTTTTAATATGATATTATGAAAAACCTTTTTAGAAAAATAATAATTTCTGTAATTCATCTTAATTTTTATAGGATTATATTATTATGATATTATTTTATATAAATCAACCAATTTTTTTATCATTTTATAGATTAATTTAGTTACATCATTTTTTGGTTACAAATTATTATTTTAATTTGTGAGATGCATTTGGGAAAATATTTGTAATGTGTTTTTTTATTTGGGTTATTTATTATACGTTAATTTACTTGATTTTGTATGGAATTCATATATTGGGATGATGATTGGTTGGGTCCTATTTTCCCTTCATTCTTATGAATTTATATGTCACGATATGACTTTGAGAATCTGGCACTGATTTCTGCTCTCGTATGGGAACCAGGTAGTATGTCTACCCCACTATGTGAGTTATGTATTTTTTTAATCTCCACTATTTGAATTTTGTAGTGATTATAGGACCACTATGTTTTTTTAATTACTTGGTGAATCCTTCTCTTATACATTTTTTATATTTACGCTCATGATTTTCACTTTCTTTTTTCTTATGTGATTAATTATGTCCATGTTATGAAATATGTTTATGATTTATATTTTTTAAAGATATCTTGTTTTCGTATGTTATAATTCCATATTTTGATTCATCTTCATCATATGTCTCTAAGACATTTTTTTTCTCTGAACATTATTTGGTATTATTTTCATATGATAGTAACCACATTTTTTAAACAAGTATATTGATAATTAATAATGATTTCAAAATATTTTATATGATATTTTTTACATTCTAGTGTTTTTCTCAATGTTAATGTTCTAACCATTTATAATGGTTTATAAATTTCCCTTATAGTGAATTGGATCTCTAATAAATGTTATTTTTACAATCTTTATATTTTTAACATAATTATATCATATGATTTTTCATGTAGAGAGTCTTTGGGAGAATGGTCATGTGTAAATGTCTACACATTTTATAAAAAATTATTTTCATATTGGTAGCCTACATGAAATTAATCCATAATTCCTCATGTTATGTTATTTTTTATGAGATATATTAAAAAATTATTGTTATTAATTATTTATTTATGTTTTACTTCGGTTTAAATAGTTGGTTTATATTAGATGGTTTAGCTATAATTTAATATTATTTCTGTTACATAAGTTTATCAGTTTGGAGAACCATAGTAAAAAACCTAGACATGATTCTAAGTAATGTAAGATATCTTAAATATTGTTAAATTATTGAGTAAGTGGTTTCCAAAGAAATAAATTAATTTCTATGAATTGGAATGAGGATTTGGATATCGCATGGATGAAACTTTTGGTGGTCACCCCAGAAAGGGTTGCTTGAGCATTGAATCAATCATCACCCAACTAATGATTTTATCTCTATAGTACACCACATGTAGATAGGTTATAAAACCATATTCATTATTCCACATTGAAACAATATTGACTACATAAGGTAACAATTAATACAACATGAAATAGATATATATATATATATATATTTTTTATTTGGAATTGTGTACATTTCATAAAAAATTAAAACAATAAAGAGATCATTTTTATTAAAAACATCCATAACATTCTCACACTTAAAACTGAATTGGATAACCTAGGAATATATATATATAATGGTTGAGGTATAATGTCCATTAAGGAAATAAAAATATAATTACATGAATTTAATAATAATTACTAGAAATTTTAATATCAATGGTTCATAAAAGGATTTGGAATCGTAGTCAGGAACAATGAGACATTATATAACATGATAATATTAATGGAATCATGGGAAATGTGGCTAAAACTGATGAAATTCAATTATGAACATATGTTAAGGAAAACAACCAAGTCATCATGATGGAAAATTTCCCATAAAGTAATAAGGTTAACTATATGTCCCAACATGACCTATCATGAGAGTAAACTTTACAAAATTCATTGGAACAAAATATAATTCTGGGCACACTAGTCAATTTAATTTGAGTCTCATGATTATGATCACCATATATATGAAAAAAATGGAATCATTAATTGTCATATTTTATTCCATGACCAATTATTATGAAATATAAAAATGTATATACCAGGTAAAATATGTATAATTGTATGAAGGTGAACACCCTATATAGGAAATGGGTATGAAACTCCCTACAAAATAATTTTGACATAAACAATTGTGGAGAAATTTTAGCAGTACAACAACATCACATAAAAGTGAATATATTTGGTTTATGATAGATAAAGGGGCCTCTCATAATTTATAAATAAAATGGGAATAAATATGTAAATTTAAATACATATCCCAACATCATGAATTGGAAATAAAATCCTTAAGATAATAAAAAACTCGAATAATGAAGAGATTTTTGGGATTACTTATTTGAGTAGGTGACTCTAAATAATTTTTATGAGCTTCATGATATCATAAGGGAACCTTGTGAGAACCATAAATATAAGATAGAATAGTATGGAATTGATACATGTATTTTTATTGATGATAAATTGGATCTTGGGTGGCTTTATATTAGAAAAGAGTGAGGAATTAGTTATTATTTCACACACCTAGGTTTTAGACACTATCAAAATAACCCCCCAAAAAACCATACCATGGTTTTTCCATTTTTTTTTAAAACTTTTTATTGGTTTTAACTACTTTATAATGTAAATGTTCAAACATAATGAAATAATGCCCTTGGAGGATTCACAATGGCCTTATAAAATTAATAAAATTGACCTAAAATATCAATATTTTAATGTGAAAACATATATTTTTTCATGGATACCTTATATAGTATGTTTTATATCAATTTTGGTTCATTATAATTTTATAATACCCACCATATATATTTATATCGTATTTAATTTTTACATGAAAAATTAACTATCTAATAAAATTATTGAATATTAAACATTGGATGAGAGTGATGATCTGATTCCAAAATTAATATTAATTTTATCCAAAAAAATTTAAGAATTTGTAAAGTTGAACTTTTAAAATAAAATCGACATTTATTATGAAATGCTAGGTTTTATTTTGAATATAATGATTTTTGAACCATTATAATAATTATATTTTACCTCATTAAAGTTTTATGATCATTCATATATAATAGTCATTATTTATTAATAATTTTTATTAAAATGATATTTATTTTAGAAATCCATTATTTCGTCAAAATAAATTCCTTAATTTAATTTGAATGATAACAAGAAATACATTTTGGGATTTACATTATCCAAATAAAAATCACATATAATGTAAAAATAATTCAATGAAAATATATTAATTATTGAATACAAAATAATTTACATAATGATACTAAAAATTTCACGATACTTATCCCTTTAATACACCAGAAATTACCATATGAGTATGTTTCAGAACTGTGATACATTCATGGGGTGGTTCGACGTATGAGGTATGGTCCTAGATCTCAATGGGCTTGAATTTCATCCATAAATGGTCTATATCATGCTTTTGTTTTTGTATATCTTTGTGGGATTAGAAAACAAAAAGACACATAGATATTATCTCCCTGAAAATCACTAATAAATGGGTTTTATATGATACAATCTTAATGGTTGAGGTCGTCACAGCCTTTGGCTCTGTCAATTGGATTTATTAAAAACCTATATTTCTAATAATCATATGACAACTATTCAATGAATGTATTATCATTGGTAAGGCTGTTTGATGGTATTTTAAATCAAAAAGGATATAATTAAAGCAAAGAGTGCATGTGTTTTCTAAAACAATATTACATAATAATAAATTTTAAAAAAATGGGAAAACATTATTTAAAATAGTTTAGATCATTTAAACATTCTTCCCTTAAAAAATATCACCCATAAAATTTTCATTTACCAAAATAAAATAGTTTTTGGTATTTCAGTTTCATCCATTATTTCTGTTCCGACATCATTTCTTCAAATATGTGGTTTATCCATAGCATTATGACCCTGTTCATTGTCTTATTTCATAGAATATTTTTTGTACAATCTATAATCATCCCCGAATGATGTTCATAGGAATGTTCATTCTCCAATTGTACCACATCTTGATTGAGTACATGTGAGGGTTGTGGAATTAACTTCATCTAGATGGATACATGTAATAAATCTTGTACTTGAGATATGTTAGGTGGGAGTTCTAGTAGGCAGGCTAGTTCTCTGATACAGTAAAGGATCTATAAGGGGCCAATGTATCTTGGAACAAGATTTGCCATCATTCCAAATATGATGACATTCATTAATTGAGATATTTGGAGGAATACCATGCCTCTAACATCAAAATTTAGGACTCATTAATGATTTTCATCAAATATCTTCTATCGAATATAAGAATTTCCAAATTTAATGTTGAATAAATTCAACCTTTTTATTACATCATCATCCATTATAGGACCTAGTCTATTTTTTCCCCATTTTCATCCCAACATGAAGGAGTTCTTCAACTCTTCCCATAAATGGATTCTTAGTGAGCCATTTAAATTAATGATTGTAGAATATTATTGTATGAGAACTCAACCAGAGATTGATTTTGATGACATCAACTTTTGTAGTCAATTGAGCATCATCTAAACATGTCCTCAAGTTTCTGGATAATTCAGTCAGATTGACCATTATATTGAGGGTGAGTAGCTATATTAAAGTTCAACATTATGTTTAGATAAATTTTGATACTCTTCAATAACATAGATGTAAATATTGTATCTTGATCAGATATAAATGATATCGATGATCCATACTACCTAACATCTTCATTGATATATATTTGTGCAAGTTGATCATGTGAAAAGTCCTCTCTAATCAAAATTAAGTGTGGATTTATTATAATAATATCCACTGTAACCCAGATAACATTGTTACCTATGGATGTCTGGTGATAAACCCCTCTATGATGTTTTCCCATTTCAAAGTAGTTCTTAGAAATGGTAGTATCATCCCCTTAGAGTTTTCCATTTCTACCTTTACACGATCACATATAAACATCATGATTAGTATTCTAAGATATATATTTTTATATTTTTTCACCAATAGTATTTTCACATATCTTGATACATCAAAGGGAATTTAGGATGGATAGAGAATTTGAGCTGTGTGCACCATCCAATAACTCCTTCATTAACAAAGGAGTTACTAGTATACATCGTCTTGATAAAGAGATGACAAAACCTTCTTCATGGACATTGAACTATGAGAATTCACCATTTCATATAGATTTCACACTCTTCATAAATGACATATAAAATCTTTGAAAACCATTTATATTTTCCAAAAGAGATGGTTTTAAAATCATATGTGAAAGGATTTATGATGATCATTCCTTTATAATTACATTTTTCATGCTATTCAAGTCTATGAAGATACGATACATGAAAATACACATCAATAATAAAATTTCTAGATCATTCATTCATGGAGAATCTATCACATTATTTTATTTACCAAGATGGTATTGAATTGCACATTTAATTTTCCTGATAAGCTCTTACCTTATTCAGTTTAACACAGTAAGATCTCTCTATTTGAATATATACATTTGGATGTTGTGATATGTAGGTATTTTACACTCATCCCCAAATAGAAAATGCCTCTATATTTTAAAATAGAATATCACCGCAACCAAATCTATATCAGGAAATGTGTAGTTTTATTCATGATCTTTCAACTACCTTGAAATATAGGCTATTCCATTTTCCATTTTTCATTAACATGCATCTCAATTCCTTCATCGAAGAATCAAAAAATACAATGAAAATTTGCTAACCTGTTTGTAGTGTGAACACATGGGTTGTGATAAGACACCTTTTCATATCCTTAAATATATCTTAAAACTCATCATTTCAATAAAAAAACAACACTCCTCTCTGATTTATCCTTAGTAGAGGGGTTGAAAATTTTGGTAAATTTCTCAGCAACTGATGATATTATCAATATAATACATGGAATCTATAGATATTTATCATATATATTGGCCTTGGACATCCTTTAGTGGATTCTATCATTTAAGTGTCTATAGATATCACATGTCTTGTTATTATGTTCCCCATTAATGATAATTCCTTCAACTAGAACTCACAATTGTTGTATGTTTCAAAAGTATTATCCTTTCGTATAGTCTTTAGCACAATGCTAAAATTATTCTCCTTCTCCTCATTTTTTTAATATATTAGAATATTACATATAAATACGTCCAAACATTTATCAAGGTAATCCCTAAAGACTCCATTTGTCATTTCCATAATTATTTTTGAAGTATTAGTTAGTTTGAATAGAATTTCTATGAACACATTGTTCGCATATCTTTTAAGAAAAATAGTATTGGGTATATATTCATTATTCAAAATAACATAGTAAAATCCTCCCCACAAATCCACTATGGACAATTATTGTGCTCAATGTATCTAAATGATAAATTCATCAATATTTAGAGGAAGATACTTTTTCTTTATCATGATATTGCTGAGCTTAAAATAATAAATGAAAAGGGGAATTGATCCATCCTTCTTCTTGATGTAGAGGAATGGGGAACACCATCATGAAGAACATGGGCATAAGAACCATTAAACAAAATTTTCCAATATTAATTTATTTATCACCTGATGTTCCCCAAAACCCATATTATACAGAGTCTTGGATAAGTGTAACAACCCAAATATAAGATAAATTGGAAAAGAAACCTCTGGGATAGAAGGAAGATACAAATTTCATTAAGAAACACATTTGAATATTCCATCATAATGTGCTTGTCTTTAATGATTATTATTCCCATATACTCAATAATTTAAGCTATATATTCTTGTTCATTGTAAATTAATATCCTTGATTTATATGTTGGTTCTAAAGAATATTCTTCCTCCTTTCATAAAAATATAATAAGCAGATTATTCATCACACATTGGTTTATTTTCTTCTCATGGTAATTTATTTTGGCTTTATATATGGAAATCTTACCCATACCTATAATTACATAATAGTCACCCAAAAGTAGTATAAAATGGTTTTCTAAGATGTTAAGACCCTAAATTTTGATATGGGATGAGTGAAATACTTGGGAAACAATAGTTTCTACATTTACCATCATCATCATAAACTCTACATCCATACATTTTAGTGGTGTTGAAATAGTCCTAATTAAAATTCAGGATATGAAGTAATGCGTATAAATAGATTCAAAAAGTTCATTCTATATTATTGAATGAATAACTAGAAAACCTGTAACCAAATCATTGTTGAGATCCACCTCAATGGTTGTGATTGAAATCAAATTCACCTACTACCTTATAGGATTTTGGTTGTCTTCGGGATCCCTTACATTAGTGCATCAGATTTAAAAGTTCCCATCTTCCTTGGAGTTATTGCAATGGAAAATTCACTGAGGGTTAACCAGAGAATTCCTCTTCATTATCGCATTGGTGGGTTTCTCTTACTTACAATCACTAGCTAGATTCCATTCCCTCCTGCTCCTAAATTATTTCCTCACCCCTTTAGCCAATTTGTCAGGTGCATCTTCGATAACCATTAAAAAGTGTGAAGATTCAATTTCATGGAACCATTGGATTTATCCATCTGACCACCAGAATTAATCTCTACTTTCATCTTCTTATCTCCATGATACCCTTGAGATTCCCATAACTATATTTTAGAATTGAGGTCACATCATACTATTTCCTTATAGGTACGAAATTCATGGATCTCTAGGTTTTTTCATAGACTATCATTTTACACACTAAATAACAGTTCAACCTTACATTTGGGTGTAATGACAAAGTGAGAGGCATATTCTGCAAGTGTTGTGACGCTTTCCTCACGAAACCTAATAGATTCATAATATTTTTTCCTAAGTGAAAGTAAATATATTTTCCTTTTAAGATAGGGAGTATGAGGAAATTATTTATCCAAAAATATTTTTTATAATTCCATCAACCCCGTCACTTCGATAAATTCTCCATTATAAATATTATTAATCAATTTTCACAACTGATCAGGTTCTCTATCAATATGATAGAATGATAGTTTAATATTATATCGAACAAAATAGAGAATGATGAAAAATATATTCTAAATGGAGTTGATCCATTGTTCCATGATTAAGGGATTAGATGATCCAATGAAAATTAGAGGCATTTTCTCATAAATATCTCAATTGCAACTTATTCTTTAAAAGGGGGTCTTGGTGATCCTCCTAAATGAGGATTCAATTCATAACCTCATTGCTTTGAGAGAGTATCATTTTAATGTTCAAAATTCCCAATCCCATAATGTTTGGAATCCCATTGGGGTAGTCATCACATTTCTCATTGCATTATTTTTTTCCCAAATTCATCCAATTTCTAGGCATTGAAAAAATGATGGGAAAATAGGGTTGAGTATTTTTAAAATATTAAATGAAAAAAGAGAATCTGATTACAATAAGAATAATGGTTTTAAATAACATTTTTTCCCATATATAATGATTTTCTTTTCTTTAATCTTTGTTATCCATTATCTATTTCATAATATAAACTGTAATGGGAATTTTTTTTCCATTAATAATGGTTTTTAATGAGCATATAAATCTACCAACTCATATCCTCAAGGATTTTCTATCTAAGTTTGAAGTGAGACCCATTTTAATACACTAGTTACATGTCATGTCTAAATTGACATTGTGTTTTGTGGCTTTACACCTTTGTCAAATTTTCCTAGAGACACGTCCGCTTGTATTTTCCATAAAGGGGTGTATTTCAATCATAACCACTTAATCTAAAAATATAAATATTTAGGGATCTTCTTTTGTGCAAAGTCTTATACCAAAGTCTTATAAGAGAGTATTCTAATCCAAATCCCAAATTTATCTAGAAATTTCTTTTGGTATGAACTTTCTCAATTGTGCTCATTATTCCACATTTATACATGATTTATTTCATAATAAAACACTTAATAAATCCAATAAGATTGATAATTTTAGTGTATTTTTAAATTAGGTACATTACATAATAATATAAAATAGGAAAAACATAAAAAATATTAAAAAGTTCCTTAAGATGATTTCACATAAAACTGTAAGGTATTACCTAGAAATATACCGAAGAAAAGGGTGAGTTATAAAACATAGTTAGGGAATAAAAATGGAATAAAATGAAGATAATGATAAATTTTAGGCAATGATAATATCAATGGAGCTTAAAAGGATTATGAATCACAAACATTAATAATATGACATGATATATCATGATAATCATAAAGGCAACATGGGAAATTTTTGAAAAATCCTAAAACACTACATCATAAAAAATTGATTAATTAATCCTAATATTTTATTCAATTACCAAGGAGTATAAAATAAATACAAGTAACTCCCATGTAAATTAATTATAACAGTATAATGTAGAACACCCTTGATAAAAAATTTGTATGGAATTCACTACACAATTGTTTTATCATGAAAAATCGTGGTGAAATTTTGGTAGAATAAATACATCACAAAATAATTCCTAAATTATGTTAATGAGAGATAAAGGGATATATAATAATTTTTATATATAATGGGATGTAATAGGGACATTTAAAGGCATATCCTATCAATAAGAAATGTAAATAAGAGGTTGAATATAAAAAGTAAACCTAAATAATTTGGAGAAGGTGAGGATCCCTTACTTGAGTGTGTGACTGCAAATGCTTGGGACGATATAATTAAGTGAATAGGGGAAACTGTGGAGGAATTTATAAATGGTATGGGAGATTAAGTATGTGTTAAAATGACTTTAAGTGAATATAAATTGGATATTGATTTTTTATATTGGAACAGTGTGGAGAAATATTTATTATTTCTCAAACATTGGTATTGGACTCTATATAATAAAATATCGAAAACCGCAAACCCACTTATGGTTTTCACCATGTTTTCTAAAAAATGGGAGTATATGGAATTATTTTATATGGAAATGGTCCTAACATAACCAAATAATTCCCTTGATTATGTGGATGTGAGTCATACTTTTAAAGAAATTTTTTTAAACCATAAAATATAATAACTATTTTGGAGGATTCAAAAAAGAATTTATAAAATTAACAAAATAAAAATAAAACATCATTATTTTTAATGGAAACATATATTTGGTCTTGGATACCATTTATTGTATTTATTATATCAATTTTGGGTAATTATGGAGTCATAATAAACAACATATATATTTATACCATATTTATTTATTACCTGAAAATTATTCTGTATTATATATTTATAAAAAACTAACCATTGGTTAGTTTAAATGTTCTATTTCAAAAAAAATTATTTTAACCAAACAATTTGTTGAATATTTTAATCGTCACATAAAATTGGCATTTATTGAGAAATGATGTGTTTTTTGACAATAACACCTTTTGACCTCTTAAAAAAAATTAATTTGAAAACATGAAAATTATATGGTCATCTTTATTTGATATAAATATTAAAAATAAAATATTATTAAAATGTTATTTATTTCTAAAAGACCTTATTAAATCAAAATAAGTTCCTTTATTTAATATTAATATTAACTTGATATACTATTTTCATTTTATTACATCAAAATATGAAATCATTTAAAAATTTACAATAATAGTAGGAAAATAAATTCACTAATCTATAAAATATTATTTACATAATCATATTTATATGGTATTTATACATATAAATGTTATACACTAGAAAACCCATAATAGTAAGGGGTTCGATGGTGAGACATTCATTGGGTTGTTTTGTGTACATTGTTTGGGATGTGATTTTGATGAGATTGAAATTATTCATTAATCAATTTCTCATAGTATAAATTTTTGGGATCTCATATTGATATCGGTCAAGGGAAAATTCGAGGGATGTTATCACCATTGTAATCTCAGATAAAAGGGATTCTAGCGGTATGATCCTACTGGTTGAGGAAACCACTTCCTTTTTTGTCAATTGGATTCAATAAAATCATATATTTATACTAATCATATGATCACTATTAAATGACTATATTATAAATAGTAATGATGAAAAATTATTGTTTAAATCATTTAAGATATATTAAATCCAAATAGGTGAATCTATTTTCTATAAACCTGTTATATAATAATATATTTACCTAAAATAAAATGGGGGTTTTATTTATAACATATTGGGAAATTACATTGGCACTCTTGAGCTAAATGATTTAGTTGATAAAATGAAATTTATAAACCATAAATGTATATTTATTTCATAGTTACTTTGATGGAATAGATTAAGAAGTGTAAGATAACCTATTGAAAATTAACCTTGTCATATATAGAATGATATATGTTGAACTAATGGAAACATAGACCAATGTGATAATATTATAGAAAAAATATGTCTTATAGTTGACATTATTTTATTACAATGACAATTCACATGTATTGTTAATGACAGATCACCCATGTCAACCCTTTTGGGTTAATTTATTTATTTAACTAGATGAATCCGTGTTTGTAAGGGAGAATGCAGAGATTACATTAAGTAATGACCCATTATAGTGGGAGAATGAATAAAAATTCTTCTGATTATGACAAACCAAATATCTTGAAATAAGATTACTAATTTGACCAATAAAAATTTTCTAATCAAAACTATAAATAAAATTATAAGGTCTTATCCATGATATAGTGACTAAGATAATGAAGGTAAAATGTGGAAATGGACACTTAGGGGAATGTTTCAATGGAACTAGATGAATTATTTCTATGTTCATGGATGATATGAAGAAACTAGATACTATATTAAAATGAAAAAACATTTAAACATTACTAGATGAAATTGATATCCTCCAAATGTGCGGTTACATACTCAAAATATTATGTGTACGAAACATTGGAATTATCTATGTCAATGAACTAACCAAGTACTTACCAAGATAATGGAAATAACTAAATTTTGAGACCAAAAAGTAAATTTAAAATTTATTCAAGAACTTCTCTTGATGTGGGTCATGATATTTAGGGTACACATTCCCTACAATCCATTCATATAGGTGACTTCATGGAATTTTAATATTCTATGTCAATGTTTTATAAGACCAATAAATCACTACCTCAATGATTTGATTGTGGAAGGAATCTTATTGTGGTGTGAATATTGAGAATAATGTATAGTTTTATTCTAGTGTGGATTTGGGAATTCATATTATCCTTACTTTATATAATTTCAACATGATTTTAGTGATGTATTTTCCCCATGAAATAGAAAAAAAATTACAAAGAGTAATGAAAAAATATCGTATGCCAATCTATGATTGTATATTACTATTAGCATGAATTTTTTTTGGGCCCAAATAGATTGATATAATGTCAATATTAGGGACTATCATATCATGGGAAAGTGGAATAATTACATTTTTTTATAGTTGATATCCAACCCCGATCTCTATATTTCTATATGGTTAAATATTTTTATTAGTATGTGATAAACAAATTGATGAGAACGATAATTATAGGGGGAGAATATAATGATCCATGATTCTAATATACGTTTTCTTCTAATTATGGTGATGTTTTTGATATCATCCTCCATAATAAACACCAATCATATAGGAAACCATAATATTTGTAGATAAATTATTATTATTTATGTTTTACTATTTAAATCTAGAAATTCAATAAGTATGAAAAAAATAAAATTATCCACTTCTTCAAATAATGATTGATGAAAAATAAGATGAGTATTTTATATGGATGGAATTCAATTAGATTACCTAAAATTTATTATAAGGTAACATAATTATTAGAAATTTGTTTTTGGTAGAGAATATATTATTATAAGACATTATATTGTATTTCAAGAAAAATATGATTGATGGTGATAATTATGTTTAATGATAAAAATATCTTAACATAAATTTATTTGGTAAATGTTTTTAAGTATTAATAATAATAATTAATAATTCAATACATTACATGTAAATATAAAATAGTTTTCAATTATATTTTATTATTTTACTCAAAAATGGAATTTATCAAATTTAGAATTTTAATTTGAAATAATAAAAATATATCAACTTTAGACATAAATATATATCAAAATAATTTACAAAATATACAATAAATATTCATTGATATTAAATAATAATAAATTTTTATTTTACAATAAAATTGTTTCTAATAAAATTGGTGTTTTATTCCACACACCATTATAATGTAAAATAGTTAATTGAATATTAATTTTTTAAATTATTAAAATGACCATCATTTTAATATTAATAATACCTAAATTTAATAATTATTATTTTATGAGAATATTCTTAAAATTATAATATTTAGTCGAAAATTTTTGATTTACAAAAATTAAAAATTATATTATTTTATCACGGTGTATGAATAAAATATTAATTTTTAAAACCATGACTGTAAAAAAAATTTCATATAAATAATGATGTTTTTAATTTTTAATTAATATTTTTAAATACTAAACCTCAGAAAAATAAATTTAGAACAAAATTGAAATGTTACATCAATATAGAAATAATTTTTTGACCTCTCTGTAAATAAATTTTTTTCATAGTGAGGTTTAGTCATAGATTGATTAAGACATGCCATATCTATTATTAAATTTATATGAAATAAATATTTCTTTAAAATAAAAACCCTGAAAATCTTAAGATATATATAAAACTGAAATGATAATATCGATATTTTAAAAAACAATTTTACATTTTTAAGTGTATTCATTTCTCTAGCATAAGTTTTATTTCTTTCATAAGATTTGTTCTTAATATTACTCTTCCAAATAACTTTTCACTATGATACTATGTTTGATTATGTATAATGTTTATACTGATATTGATATATATTAATTAATCTTCTTTATTTGTTTTTTCATTCACTTATAAAATAGAAATTCCAATAGTGTGATTGTGGAGACTACCACCTCTAAAATGTATAATAATTTTCATTTTTACCAGATTCTCATTCATTATCCAAATCCATTTCTGGATAAATATTATAAAAAAATAATTATAATATTATTATACTTATATTACAAGGATATTATATCTAAATAATTATATTTTTAACCACACTCACCCATTGATTTCTATTGTGATCATGTGTGGGTTTGTTTGACTAACTACTAGAATAAATGTTATAACACATTATCAAGAGTAACTATGGTAACATATATAATAATAATATTACACGTTAATAAGAATTTATATATTTTTATTTTTTATGGGATGGTTATATAATGGTTTAATATTATTAATAAAATAACATATTAGATATTAATGATTTCCAAAATAATTCGGTATCAATTCAATTTTCAGGAAAAGTCAATGAAAATAAATATTATAAATAAATTATATATTTAGATAAATAGATTGTGTAAAATTAAATAATAAATTATATGGTTCCTAAAGAGTATCAGTTTAACCTAAATTTATTATTCTTAAATTTAATCACATGTGAGGAATGAATCGACTACATGATTATGGATTTCATCTCAATTACCATTTACTAACACATAGTTCTTATTTCTACAATATTCATATTTATGCCATGTGTGTACATCCTATTTAACATAAAAAATTTGGAATTAAGTTTTATTCATTTTAATTGAAGACCAATTTGAATATCAATCTACCATGAATATTTGGTTTAAATACACCCCATTTTGTAAGGGATTTTGTCACCCAAATATTTTCTTTAGACCATAATCTCTTGAATTTTAATATTAACCATAATTATTAAACAATTATAAGATATGTTGATTTTATGTTTTATTTCCATCCACTTTTATTTCCAAATCACTTTTCAAAAAAAAATTATCCTTAATTTATAATTCTAATTCTTTTTGTGAGAATTCTTTTATTTCCTTAATAATTCTCAATTACTTTAATGGAATATTCTTCAATATCCATGTTTTTTAATATAACATGTTTCATCCATTCAATGAAGAATGCTCAAACTGATTTTAATGAAAAAAAACCTGTATTAACATTAACTCATTTTAAATCTAATTTTCATAATCCTTTTTACAATCCATGTCTTAAATAATTTTCTTTTTTAATATATCAATTTTTTTTATTTTATTTAGAATTATAAATTTATACTCTTTATTTTATTCATATGAATTATTTATGAAAATTTAATTTTAATTGTAATTTTTATTATGAAATGTTTCATGAATATTACTATTGATTTTAAAAAATGAATTTTGGAATGTGATTTTAAATATATGTCTTTTTATGTTATATTTAAGAATCACTTTTTATGAAAATTATTTTCATTGTCATATATTTTCTATTTTATAAAAGATTATTATAAAATGAAGTAATGGTTTATAAATAATCACATATGTTATATTTTAAAATATTAATTTTGGGAGACCATATTTTCGTATCAAATAAATAATTTTTTGATACCATTTTTGAAAATTTATGAAACTCATTTCCATTCCATGAGTTATTTATGATAAGATGAATGAAATGATTTTACATGGAAGTAATATGTATAGATGGTTATGGGTGGAGTCATATGAAAAGAATTAATTCATTATATAAGGATTTATATACCATTTAAAAACTATGGAAATCTAGTAAGGAATTTTCACTCCAATAGGAGAATCAACTTTGGAATGATTGCTCCACTATGGAAATCAGGTGGAAATGCCTACACCCATATGGGACTCAGGTAGTGATTACCTCTAAAATATGAGAATCAAGTAATTATGCATGGTCTAATTTTATAATTAGTTATTATTTCATGATACACTATGGTAATCATGTTTTTATACATACTCCACTATGAGAATATGGTAGTGATTTATACTCCGATAAGTTATGTGAATATTATGGTGAATCCTACTCCAATAATTTTTTATTTATGGTGATACTAGTGACAAATTATGTACTGTAAATAAATAATTAATTAAAATATATTGATTGTGTTTTGAAATTTAATATTCTATTTATAACTATTTTCTAATATTATGATTTCATATTGTGTTTCATTTCATCATATGCATCCAAGACATGTATTTGATGGCCCTTATTTGGACTAATTATCATATTTCACATTCTGTTATTCTCAATGGAGACTGATGAATGTTACTTATTATTCCAAGATCCTTCTATCTTATATTTAATTATATCTTATTTTATTCTCATTTTTATTATATAAAAAATTTTAGTAGTAAAAAAATTTCCCATCCAGAGCATTCAGGAACACTCTTTTCTTAAATTTCTTTTACCCGGGATATGATCATGATTTTATCATATTAAATTTATATAGGATAGAGTATAGGATAAAGGTGAAGGAGAAATTTCAACGTGTTTTTATATAATATGACTATATAGAAATTCTCAAATGAATTATAACTAATATCCCTATGGAAGTTTGAGTTTTTGTATGATTTTTTTACGTAAATCCATAATGAATTCATTATATAACTTTGTTTACCATGGGTAACCATATATAATCATTTTTTTTAATATGTCACTATGTTTTAGATCTAATAATCTAAATTAAATTTAAACTTTCCTCTAAAAGGTGTCTTTTTTATTTTTCCCAAAGAACATGACTCCACAACATCAAACGATTTATAAATGAATGATTCTGGATATCGATCTTTATGGATTCTTTGAATATATTTAATATTTATTTGTAAAAGTTGAAAATACCAATGTACGGTGTGATTATAATCAATGTTGAACTTCATATTCTAAAAAATATAAGTAGAATTATTCAAATTAGTAATGTATAAATTTTTCTATATTTTATCGATTCCATAAAATCACCCAATCTATTTAATTGAATAAATAATTTTTTTTTAATGGTGGATAAAAATATCTTATTAACAAAAAGTTTTTTTATAAAAAACATAATAACTATTTTCCAATTCCATTTATATACACCAATTAATGTGAAATCATATGTTCCAAGCTACAATGCAACGGATTTTTTCTTTACTCTTGATATACTTATTTAGTTTAAGACATTTCAATTCCCTTATATCATGGAGTCATTTTTTTTACTCTCAAATATGTGAACAAAATTTTTATCTAATAACCATGAGATAGATTTAGTTAAATAGATTATTATTACACCCAAATTCATATGCTTAGAATGTGTCTATAGAAGAACAAACCCCAATCTTAGATATCAACAAATAATAGTTTTATAGGTTATACCTATAATTCATATGAATATGCTTATCATGAAGTAAGACATTTAATATTTTAAATGAATATTAGTGTGGGACTATATTGATTATATGTCATAATAAATTATAGTTAATGAAGATCCTCCCAATAAAAGTTAGAAAAATGGTATTTCATAACAATTTAGTGATCAAAAAAACCAATTTTAGAATGAAATGTGTCCTCCTTGGAATTTCTCAAAACACATTGTCATTTAGTTAAGAGATCATACAAATAATAGTAGTTATGAATGATAAATTGTTGAGTGGATAACACTTTAACCACATTAATAATATGGATTATAGCAAAATCTACTCTTATGGTTACATAATCGAATTATGGTATCCCATATAGTGTAACCCAAAAATATACCTATGAATATGTTGTATCTCCCCAAGAATTTATGATATATATTTCATTTTAAATGAATTAATTCTCTTTGATAGATTGAAATTCCCACAATCATGTTCCTCAATATTAATATGTTAAAAAACAATTTTAGTAAAACTATTATATAGTGAAACTTTTAATATTTCATGGAATGAAGATCATTTATTTTATTTGATATTTTTCTAACATCAATTATTTCATAACACTTTTAATATTGTGAAACCCGTATCTTCCATATAATAATATGATATTTTGTTGATTGTAAAATATTTATCTCTCTATTTCTCAATCAAATGGGAAAAAAGACCATCACTCTTTTTTACAATAGACTATCTCATCCAAATGTAATTTAAAATTTTTTTCATCATAAACTTGCATGGGTAGTCATAATGATGGAAGTAATGAATATATTTGACACATTTTAAATGATTTTAATTTTGTAAATTATATTAAATTCAAACTTCATATTATTTTCACCCATTAATAAATCGATATCATTACTAGTGAAAACATAGGACCTACCAGCCCTTTGAACAAATGTGATTAATTTTACCTATACAACATTCTATAATGTAAATAAAAATGTATCTACTGTGAAAAAAATGATATTTCTGTCATTAACATAACTCTGGTGATGATCAAACCATATCTTACACATTATATTTTTGAACATTTATGATAAAGAATTCATTAGGAAACTAATAAATTATCTCTCAAGACAATAATAACAATAAAATAATGTTAATGAATGGGAGGAAAATATAAGGTACTAGGAATTTTCAATGAATTTTTTTCCAAAATAAATATATTTTATATTATATTATTTAATTAATATGCACTTAAATAACATATATAAACCAACACTATAATATTTAATTATTCAAAATAGATGCATTATTTAATTATTAAACTCCGTAAAATTACAAATATGATAAGGGTAAAAATTAAAAAATATAAAAAATATTTTGAAAATATTGATCTCCCAAATAGGATAGAATCATCTCTCCTATGAACAACATTACAAAAATGAAATAAAATATTAGTAATCTAACCAATATTTTAGAAAATAGAATATTTACAGTTGATAAAAATTTAGCCGACTAATGAATGATCATAATAATTAGTATTTATATAAGGTAACTTGAACATTGGAATTGTACTATGACTGTTGGGATAGTAAACTAAAAGTTATAATAGTAACTTGAACATTGAGAGTAATAACCTAACTATTGGGAATAGTAACATGACCAATAAAATAATATATTCAAATTAAAAAATTATAATAATTCCTAAATAAAGTCTTCCATGAATAGTTTTAGTAATTATAAAAATAATAGTTTCATAATATAAATATAATTATAAAAAACGAGAAATATATGCACATTTTTTAAAAACTGTAATTTTATATATGTCTTAAAAGTTATAATTTTTATATTATCAATAAATATTACATATCATGGAAAATAAATTTGATAAAATGAAATTCATTTTTGAAATCATCATGTAAAATTATTCCCATAGTTATTTTTTTGTTAATTTTACGAGATACTTCAATATTCCAATGAATAGAAAAATACAGTTTTTTTCATAACCATTGTATCTTGAATTACATAATTCATGATGTATTATTATCCTAATAATTTTTAGAACATTAAAATCAAAAGGAAATAATTTAATTTCATAAATGATTCACTAAAATAAAATAAAACTTTTTTTCAAACCTAAAAATTTATTCACAAAGTCTAAATTCAAAATTATTTCATAAAAATGATTCATTTTATCTAAATTCCTTTCTAATAAAATTTTGAATTTTAATTATAAATGGGATTAAATTTATAAAACCAATATAATATATTTATATATGATTTATATTTTAATTAATTAATTTCTATAAGTTTTACCTTTAATATAGTATTTTGTTTAATATTTTTCTTTAAAAATATCCATTTCCATTAGTATTAATAACCAATTTACATCCCCTAAGAAATCCACTCCTCCATCACGTTCTCAAGATAATGACATACTCAAAACCTCTCCCTAATGACTCTTCTTACACTTTGGTATGTTCTAGATCTATCCGACTCTAATAATTACAGGAGTATTGAGCCATAGATAAGAATAAATATTTAGGAGAGGGAGGTGCAAAAGTGATGAAATTAAGTGGGATAAAAGGTCAAGAGGTTATCAAAACCGACCCATTTTCATTATGTTATTCCTCTTCTATGAAGTAATTTGTAAGGAAAATCCCCCAATTCTCCTTAAATATCATTTAAATTGTTATCCTTTTTTATTTTTGTGGATATATTAGTTTCCACATGAATTTTGATGCCCAAATTTAGTATTTTCCAAGTTGTTATTCTTTCCAAATGACATACATGAAAAATCTCTAGTTGTTTGAAAAACACTCAATAATGATGAATATTATTGATATTATTTTTTCTGTAATTCTTTTGGGAATAGAAAATATTAACTATGAATGTATAATTTATCAAATCCTAATGATACCCATTCCTTTTATTGGGTGATTTCATGATTGTGATTGTTATATGTTCTATGTGTAATTCATGATTATAAGAATTTATGATGTGATGGGTGGGTCCTGAATTATATATCCCTATAATGAAATTGGTAATCTGGAATATCTTTTGAGATAATGTGAACTATCCGTGAATTTGGTTTTATATTTGTTAATAATGATTATGTCAGGATTTATTCAAATATGATATGAATTAAATTGATGAAATATTTATTTAAAAATATATTTGGTATTTTGACACTATGATATGATGTCTAATTTTTATGAAGATTCTACATTCCATGTCTTTATTAAATTATTACCTATTGATTATGATCCACAACTTCTAATATTATTATTATTATTATTATTATTCTTTACCATATTACATTTAATAATGTTCCTTAGTCCTCCCCATATTGGACTTTTAACATAACCATTTGAATGAGATATGTCCTCATAAGAGTACATGTTCCTATGATAATGTGAGATTTTATATGTGTGACGATGATTTATTTTAAAAAACTGTTTCTTTATTTAATGTATACTAATTTTATGAGCCTAATTTTCCCAAGAAACTAAACCATTGGATTCATGATTTGTATCACTATTATATTTTATATCTAAAAAATGATGTAATAGTTAAGTAAGAAAATTTTTGTTCACTATTGTTGGTATAAAATAATGGTTTGGTTAATTAGGGAATTATGCTTTGAAAAAATTAGGGATAATCAAATGTACAAGTCTATGAGTAGTTAAAATTTCTAAGAAAAATCATTTTAGAAAAAGACTAAACATAAGGATAACTTATGGTATTTTTTAATATTTAATTGTGTAATAGAATATATATTTTATGTTTCATTTTTTCACCAAATTAATTTTTTAGGAAATGGTGAAAATAAGGATAAATGATTCCAAAAACCTATGTGAGTGACAATGCAATTATTTTATTAATAACATCCTCAATACAATGAGAGGTGGAGTTAAAACATCATGGCTATACACACCATATTTTCTCATTCTATGAATAATAAACTAAATCATGTGGAATATTAACCATCACCTACGAAGCAAAAAATGGGTATTTAGTATTTTATATAGAAATAACCACCTACATTTAGGTGGTTTTGTGACCCATTTATTACTAAGTAGTGGATTAACAAAATGGATATGATATTTTTGGTTCTCCACTATTCAGGGAACGAGAAGGTGACTGTAGTTACACATTGTTTAAATATAGAATCTTATAAATGTTGAGAATTGATAAATAACATAAAGCCTAAGGATTACATGGTTTATATGAATTGGGAATACATTAGGATAATATTTCTTAATAAATATTTCACTAGAAAATTTGAACAATGACTGCGGGATATTTCTTAGAGCTTAATAAAAAATAGGGTGAATTTGTCACAACATATTAGAAAAAATCTACAAGGCTTCCTAGATACTTCTCTGAATTTCTTATCAATAATTATAACAAGATAGAGAGATTATGTAGTGGTTCAAAACTAAACAATAAAATGGTTATATGTATTAGAGACAATGAGAGTTACAAATAATTAGTTTAATGTGATGTCAATGTAAAAAATGTGTTTAATGAAATCCAATGGTTATGAAGATATGTATTGAATAATGGATTTTATTATTGGTGGGTCAAATGAAAAGGGAATAAATGGGATCCAACAACAAACATGTAAAAATATGGGAAGAAAAATCATTGTAATTTCCTCAAATGGATGAGAAAATAAATCAATTTTGGGAGTGAAATAAACAAAAATCATGAATGTAGAAGAGAAATAAAGAAGCCATCTGACATGATTGTTGAAGGGAAAGAACATACTAATGCACCACCCATGGTTCAATGATTCATCTATAAGGGGAAAGGCATCTATGTAAACTACTGAACTATATAACCATTTATTGATGGTAATATGTATCAAAAACGAACAATGCTAGAGGTGTAAGTGATATCTTATGCCTTAACTATTTGTAAATTTTTTCCCGAAAATGGAATTATACAAGGAAAAATACTATTTATTATTGAATGAATTTTTTTTTATTTGATGATAGTTATAAAAAACACTCTATATCGTAAATTCATTCAAGAACTACTGAATTGAAGTCCCAAAACCTTTAAGTAGAGATATCAATAAAAACACTTCGTGGTACGATCATTTCTACCCAACTGTTTGACTCTTATAAAATTGTAAATTGTGGTAATATTCTTCGAGTGAGTCTTAAAATAATTCCCTTAATGAAATGTAAATTAATTCTAGGAAAGGATATAATCTTTGGAAAAGGTTATCCCTTTTCGTATTTTGAACCATACCACTATCCCATTAAATTTCATGGAAGATCATGAATATCATTTGGAAAATCTCTCATTGGTGATGTGGTTATTACCATGTGAATGAACATGACATTCCCAAATGGTTTAGTTAAAAGAAATAATCAGCGTCAATGAAATTATCATTATTAGGTAATATAACTATTCAATTCAAAAAGAGTTACTCGTACTTCCCCTAGATCATGAGGTTGAGTTCACAATTGTACTTATACATAGAGACACTCCAATATCTATATTCTACAACAAGATATCCCCAATCAAATTAGATGATTTAGTGAAGCATTTTAAAGATAATTTGGGCAAAGGGTTGATACACTTTAGTAAAAAAAATTTGGGTTCATTTATTATCTTTATCAGTAAAAATGATGGATCAATGAGACTCTATGTAGAGACCCGAAGCCTGACGTACATGGACATTACATTACTTTTGTGGAATACTTAGTACATAACAAAAACACACACACAAGGATCATAATAGTTTAGTGTCTTTGGAAACTCGTAATATAATCTTATAATCGTGGTGAAAGATCTTCAACATATCCCATAAACATCTTCTTTTTTTTATACCTAAAACCTTTCTTTATATCCAGGGAAAAAGTAAACATAAAAGGGTGAGCTCAAATGCTCAGTAAGGGTAAACAAAATAAATATCAATCACATCATATTCATAAGAACATAACATTTCGGAAATCATAACCTGCAAAAGAGAGCATAATTTCATATCATGGGATAAATCCTGGTAGTGAAATGTAATCACAATAATCAAAACATAAAACATGAAGCTTTGTGGAAAACACACATAATCATAGAGAATCATTTCTTGTTAGTCAAGACACATTTCCAAGACTATCTTAGTGGACAAAGTCCCTTTCTGAACCGAGTCACCCTCGTTTCAGTCTCGTTTCACTGAACCGGTATAACCTACCATTCCAGCCATGTCTATCTGATGAGATATAAAATCTTTAACCAATGCATTGGAGGGATATATAGGTTCCACCCATCTCATAAAGATACCATTCTTATGTGTGCCACAAAATCATAAATCATACATCATTGCATAACCCATATAGTAAAAAATGGGATTCTTAAACAACATGACATCATAAAACAATTAATATAAGATAAAGGAATTCATAAAAATATTTCCATCACAACATAATGAAATCCTTGTAATAATAGGGATAGAAATAGAACCCTTTATTATCTTAGATGGAAAATAATTTTGATAAAACACTTGAACTCCATTCTTGAGGAAAATATCCTTTCTGCTTCAAAATCAATTTCTTTTCACAAAACGTCATGCAATTTTAAAAGAAAGAGATTTTGTTGAAAATGGTAATGAAATCTTTTGGAGGAATCTTTATGAAAATAAGGCTTTATAAAACCGTAAAATCCGTTCGTGCTGTATAAGTTAAAAAAACATTCTTCTTGTACTTTTGTCAGAAAAGTCAGAAAGTACCTCATACGAAAAATGACAAAAGATTCCTTTCATATATTTTACTAAAAACTCACCGAAGGGTAAAATTGGATTTATAAAATTTTAGGTGGATGGAAATAATATTACATATTGAGAAAACATGGATGTGGATGATAAAATACACCCCAGTAAATACAAAAGTATAAACAATCACGGATAAAAATGAGACTGTGATATTCCCTTACCTTAGGTCCGACTTGATTTGTATGTGTCTGAACCTCATTTATAATTATTTAAATAATGTTATTGACTTATTCCAGAATCATACTCATTGTTATGATATCATATATGGTTCAATTATGACTTTATATTACCCTTTCTTTTGTAAATTCTATGTTAAAGAGCATTTTGGGTAAAATTATTTCATTTGTCGTCCGTGTTTTGACTTGTAATTATTCATATGATTACTTAGATCATAATTACTTAATTATAGAATATAAGACATGATTTATATATAATATATATTCAGAATATACATATATATAATAAATTAGTAAATGGAAAGAAATACACCTTTCATGGAGACGGTAGGCCGTACGTACGCATGAACGCTGTTTTCGTTTCCTTATTGAGTTGAATGGAATTAAGTAGATGACATACATATATACATAAATTCAGTAGCTTTATAATGTCATATATTTCATTATTATTTCTTATATATACTTTATAATCACTCTTAAATGGTTAACATGGAGAATGAATCTCATCGCGTCGTGGAGACGGTAGTCCGTACGTACACACGAGCGATGATATCGTTTCCATAATTATTGAATTGAATTGGAGTGGATGATACAATATATCAGAATAAATATGATGTTATAATAACTATGTATATTTATTCTTTACACCATTATACCCATCCATGTAAGGTGGTGGTGGAAAATAGATTTCACCACGGCGTGGAGACGGTATTCCGTACGTACGCACGCGCGGTGATTTCGTTTTCTGTAGGATGGATAGATGGTGAAATAGGTTTGTTTCATAATTATAATAACATATCATTATATGATTGATACTGATGTTATTACTTCATAATGAAACAACCTAATAAGAAGGAGTGGAAGAAGAAATAAAGGTGAAAGAATCGGTAACGGAAATTACCTCTTCTTTGAAGCGCCTCCTTGAGACCTCCTCTTAGGGCACTAAAATTGGACTTTTAGGAAGACCAGAACCTCTAGGATGTTTCTAGGTAAGTGGAGAAGAGAATTTGGCAGGGGTTGTCCGAGCTTGAAGGCTCAAAGTTGTGTGAGGAAGAGAGGGAGGAGGTGCCCTTTTATAAGGGAGGAGAGGGGCACCATTGGAATAACTAAAAATATTATTTTATTATAATGTCAAGTTCGGTTTTAAATAGCTCCAAATCTATTTATTTAAAGTCTAAGTTGGGGATGGGTCGAAATCTTCTCATCCAATAGAATTTATACAAGTTTATGTTCCTATTTTAACCTTATCATTTAGATTTAACATTAAGTTAAATAATTTTACTTTTACCGTGTCTTCTTTTGTTCTTACACTATAAGGTTAATAAACTTACAATAAGAAGCCAAAATAACCCCAAGTTGTTTATTATTAATATATATAACCTTATCTAAGTCATTTGGCAGAACCTTAGATTTTTATGAATAAAATAACAATTAATAATATAATATTTGTTTTAAAAACTATTTTATGTCAATTTTGACACTATTTAGTAATTGATTTTTGTGAAAATCATAACAGAATGATAAGTGCGAACAAAGTTAATTAAATCAATTATAACATGTCATATTAACCTAGAAAAGTACTGAAATTCATAAAAAGTCTCAAATTATATTTATTTGGGTATTTATAACATCAATTATGTCAATATTTCATTAATAAGATAATTACTGCATCATCGTTGTGTCATAAATAAATTAAATTATATAATGTCTAAAAATTACCAATAAAATACAATTATGTAGGAAATCATTTTATATTTCTAATTAATATTTATAGTCTAATTTATCTTATGTATAACCCCATATTAAAAATGTTTTAGTAAATATACATTGATTTTAACTCTTTTAACCCTTCTTTAAATAAATTAATAATAAATGTCCTAATCTAATCCAAGTGGGCCAAAATGGTCATATTTTATTCCTATGTTTGTTTTTGGTCGAATTACACTTGTCCAATAGAATTAAGACATGTTTTAGGTTAATAATAATATCATTTCTACCCTTAATTACCCTATTTACTTTTAACCGTCGTAAAAAAAGTAAAAAGTTACTATTCACCAAAAAATTATATTCATCTCATTGAACCACATTTTACTTACTAACATCAACCGTGTCTCTCGTATTTTTGAAATTCAACTCACAGAAGCGGTAAAATTAAGTTTTATGAACAATTCAGTTTTTTTAACTACCACTTAGTGGTTTCACTATTCCTCAAAAATTGAAAGTTTTCAGAAAAATACCAAAAATTAGGCCTAAGCTATATTTGATATTATGAACTCAAAAATTATTTCTATTTTACCAAATTCAAAACATATCAGTTGCATTAATTAATTTAAAAATTAATTCCCGTCGTCAAAACAAATAGCGTGTTCTTAAGAGATAATAACTATCAAAAGATTGACACTTGTTTATGTCTGGTTTAAATGTGAAATTACATCCAATGACCAACATTGTATTAAATTGTAAAAATATATTCTAAATATACTTTAAAACCACTCAAATTAATAATTTATCACTATTAATTATTTCGATTGAAAAAGTTGTTTTTAATTAAATATTAGTAATTTTCTCTATTCATCAAAATATGAAAGTTATCCGAAAATCCCCAAAATTTCACCCTAATCTAATTTCAATATTCTGAATCCATAAATGAAGTCCATTTTGAAAAATAAAATTTACAAAATTTCAAAAAGTGGTTATTACTATTCATAACGGCTAGTTTTAATAATATTTTAATAGCATATCGTTGTTTAGTGAAATTCGATATTGCGTACTACACACGCTATCAAGGAAGGTCGCGATTGCGTGTAATGAAAGGCAAGTCAAGGATACGTGTTGTGCAAGCTCCTTTTAGTGTAGCGTACAACACAAGACATTAATGAAATTAAAACGATTATTTTTCATAAAATCTCGGGGTGTTTCATTCTACCCCCCTTAAAATGAATTTCGCCCTCGAAATTCGTCGGGGTTATAAATGGTTTACTATTATAAATTTTCTTTAATCGAAACCCACATCGTAAAAAGGAATACCAAAACCAATCTTTAAAAACAAAAGTATGAAACATAACGGTTACCCAAATAAACTAATCACTGGGTTTCCACATAGGTGAAAATATGGATATGGAAGAGAAATCTAACCATCATGTTCTGATGGAGAGTGGTAGATAAAATGGCTATGGAAAAGCTAGAAATCACAAATCCATAAATTTGTGACGATCTAAGGTACCATCTGATTAATCAGATATAAGAGCACTAGGACAACATTTTTGGTTTTCAAGATCGTTTCCCTAAAGTTGAAGAATTTGAATTAGAATAAATACTTACTTTATTTTGGTACAATCTCACTGTTGTTCGTGCCTTGAACAATTTCCACTTCATCTCTTAAATAAATGAAGTTGAATTTGTTATTCGTGAAGTGTTAGTATGACAGTTCATTCCATCTGTCTCAAACAAAAGGTTAGCAAAAGTTATTAAATATACATAAGTCATACTTTAGTGAGATTAATCATATATGGTTCCTAAAATGGACTTATACTTCATATATCATACTACTTAATATAATAAAACTAGTTTCTACTAAACAGGGACTTCCTGTAGGCCAGTGGTAGGCGATAAAGGCAAGTCGCACTTCAGTTGTGGGTTTGATTCCCACAGCCTTGTCCGACGCGATGGGCTATCGCCCGTCCTGCAGGTTGTCCTTTTTCTTAAACTATATTACTATAACATCTCATAAATAATATTGAAAAACGTTTTATCCATTCTAATCTTTAGGCTTATCTAAAATACTTTGGTCCAAGCTCATAGTATAAAGAAAATGATTACTTGAAATGTCACAGAACAATCACGTGAATGCCATCATTTATCATAAGATATATCTTCTTGGTCAAATTACAAACATGTGAATACCTTAATCATGTATTCTCGTGAAGAATGAATACCCATTGAACCTTAGTGAAAACATGAATTCTGTCAAAAGTTAACTCTTTCCACATACCAAAATCCAAAAATTCTATATACTCAAACCATGATATAACCTTCTCCTTATATAATTCATGAGCTCATGAATACTATCAAACATTTAATTTTCTCCTTATCCCTTCATTATGCGCATATCATTTACATTCCAGAAATATCTGAATAACCTTTCATGGATACTGGTAACATTAATCATACACTTTCAAAACTCAAGGAAAGACAACAGTGTAACAATCCATAGATGTATCTTTATTCCATAGCAGCATGAGATTACTTATACAACATTACGCATGATAAACATGTAATCATTCCACTACATTCTTAAACCATTGGCCGAGCTTCAACAATTATTTCATCTCACATATCATTTGTAGTCTCTTCATCATCATCCACATAAATACTACCCATACGACCATACTGATTCTCTTCATGAGACTTTCCCTTAGGGCATTGGTTTGCATAATGCCCGTACATTCCACATTTAAAACATTTAACCATTACTGATGTCGTAGCAATACCATTATCCTCATCCCTGGTGTTAACTGAACCTTTTCTTTTACACTTACTGGCTTTGTGTCCTTCTTTTCCACACCCAGAGCATCTTCCAATTCCCTTGAAACATTCTCCTTGATTCCTCTTCCCACATGATTTACATAGGGGAAATTGAACTTTCTTTCCTCTATAACCATCATGAAACTCCATCTTTCTCTTATTAGCCGAGTCAGGAAACTTACCAAATTTTACTTTATTGATCATATTATGAGATTGCTGATTTGGCATAATAATGATATTCGGACTTCCAAATCCCATTTCATTTGGTTGCTCATCATTCCATTGTCCATCATATCCTCCATTATCGTGGATCATCTTGTTTCTAGCCATGTTCTAAAACCCGAAAAGAATAGTGTGAGAGACAAAAATCATAATAAAGGGGGAGTAACTTCAATATCTTACATCTTTGGTTTAATCTAATATTGTTACCATAATTCTAGGACTATATCCTATACGTATACTTATCCTTAGGTACATCCCTAGACACACCTTAGAAATATCTCTAGGGATCTCACTAAAGTTCTCGCATCCTAGTTTCCAAAGGTTGACTAAACCTTTCCTCTGATACCAACTATAGAGACCCGAAGCCTGACGTACATGGACATTACATTACTATTGCGGAATACTTAGTACATAACAAAAACACACACACAAGGATCGTAATAGTTTAGTGTCTTTGGAAACTCGGAATATAATCTTCTAATCATGGTGAAAGATCTTCAACATCTCCCATAATGATCTTCTTTTTTTATACCTAAAACCTTTCTTTATATCCTGGGGAAAAGTAAACATAAAAGGGTGAGCTCAAATGCTCAGTAAGGGTAAACAAAATAAATATCAATCACATCATATTCATAAGAACATAACATTTTGGAAATCTTAACCTGTAAAAGAGAGCATAATTTCATATCATGGGATAAATCATGGTAGTGAAATGTAATCACAATAATCAAAACTTAAAACATGAAGCTTTGTGGAAAACACACATAATCATAGAGAATCATTTCTTGTTAGTCAAGACTCATTGCCAAGACAATCTTAATGGACAAAGTCCCTTTCTGAACCGAGTCACCCTTGTTTCAGTCCTGTTTCACTGAACCGGTATAACCTACCATTCCAGCCATGTCTATCTCATGAGATAAAAAATCTTTACCCAATGCATTGGAGGGAGATATAGGTCCCACCCATCTCATAATGATAACATTCTTATGTGTGCCACAAAATCATAAATCATACATCATTGCATAACCCATATAGTAAAAATGGGATTCTTAAACAACATGACATCATAAAACAATTCATATAAGAGAAAGGAATTCATAAAAATATTTCCATCACAACATAATCAAATCCATGTAATAATAGGGATAGAAACAGAACCCTTTATTATCTTAGATGGAAAATAATTTTGATAAAACACTTGAACTCCATTCTTGAGGAAAATATCCTTTCTGCTTCAAAATCAATTTCTTTTCACAAAACATCATGCAATTTTAAAAGAAAGAGATTTTTTTGAAAATAGTCATGAAATATTTTGGAGGAATCTTTATGAAAATAAGGCTTTATAAAACCGTAAAATCCATTCGTGCCGTATAAGTTAAAAAAACATTCTTCTTGTACTTTTGTCGGAAAAGTCAAAAAGTAAATCGTACGAAAAACGACAAAAGATTCCTTTCATATCTTTTACTAAAAACTCACCGAAGGGTAAAATTGGATTTAAACAATTTTAGGTGGATGGAAATAATATTACATATTGAGGAAACATGTATGTGGATGATAAAATACACCCCAGTAAATACCAAAGTATAAACAATCTCGGATAAAAATGAGATTGTGATATTCCCTTACCTTAGGTCCGACTTGCTTTGTATGTGTCCGAACCTCCTGTATAATGATTTAAATAATCTTATTGACTTATTCCAGAATAATACTCATTGTTATGATATCATATATAGTTCAATTATGACATTATATTACCCTTTCTTTTGTAAATTCTATGTTAAAGAGAATTTTGGGTAAAATTGTTTCATTTGTCGTCCGTGTTTTGACTTGTAATTATTAATATGATTGCTTAGATCATAATTACTTAATTCCAGAATATAAAACATGATTTATATATAATATATATTCAGAATATACATATATATAATAAATTAGTAAATGGAAAGAAATACACCGTTCATGGAGACGGTAGGCCGTACGTACGCATGAACGCTGTTTTCGTTTCCTTATTGAGTTGAATGGAATTAAGTAGATGACATACATATATAAATAAATCCAGTAGCTTTATAATGTTATATATTTCATTATTATTTCTTATATATACTTTATAATCACTCTTAAATGGTTAACATAGAGAATGAATCTCATCGCGTCGTGGAGACGGTAGTCCGTACGTACGCACGAGCGATGATATCGTTTCCATAATTATTGAATTGAATTAGAGTGGATGATACAATATATCAGAATCAATATGATGTTATAATAACTATGTATAGTTATTCTTTACACCATTATACCCATCCATGTAAGGTGGTGGTGTAAAATAGATTTCACCACGGCGTGGAGACGGTATTCTGTACGTTCGCACGCGCGGTGATTTCGTTTTCAGTAGGATGGATAGATGGTGAAATATGGTTGTTTAATAATTATAATAAAATATCAGTATATGAGTGATACTTATGTTATTACTTCATAATGAAACAACCCAAGAAGAAGGAGTGGAAGAAGAAATAAAGAAGAAAGAATCGGTAACGGAAATTACCTCTTCTTTGAAGCGCCTCCTTGAGACCTCCTCTTAGGGCACTAAAAATGGTCTTTGGGGAAGACCAGAACCTCTAGGATGTTTCTAGGGAAGTGGAGAAGAGAATTTTTCAGGGGTTGGCCGAGCTTTAAGGCTCAACTTTGTGTGAGGAAGAGAGGGAGGACATGCCCTTTTATAAGGGAGGAGAGGGGCACCTTTGGAATAACTAAAAATATTATTTTATTATAAAGTCATGTTCGGTTTTAAATAGCTCCAAATTGATTTATTTCGAGGCTAAGGTGGGGATGGGTCGAAATCCTCTAATACAATAGAATTTAGACAAGTTTAGGTTCCTATTTTAACCTTATCATTTAGATTTAGCATTAAGTTAAATAATTTTACTTTTACCGTGTCTTCTTGTGTTCTTACACTATAAAGTTAATAAACTTACTATAAGAAGCCAAACGAACCCCAAGTTGTTTATTATTAATATATATATCCTTATCTAAGTCATTTGGTCAATCCTTAGATTTTTAGGAATAAAATTAAAATTAATAATATAATATTTGTTCTAAAAACTATTTTAGGTCAATTTTTACACTATTTAGTAATTGATTTTTGTGAAAATCATAACAGAAGTATATGTTCGAAAAAAGTTAATTAAATCAATACTAACATGTCATATTAACCTAGAAAATTAGTGAAATTAATAAAAAGTCTCAAATTATATTTATTTGGGTATTTATAACATCAATTATGTCAATATTTCATTAATAAGATAATTACTGCATCATCATTGTGTCATAAATAAATTAAATTATATAATGTCTAAAAATTACAAATAAAATACAATTATGTAGGAAAACATTTTATATTTCTAATTAATATTTATAGTCGAATTTATCATATGTATAACCCCATATTAAAAATATTTTTGTAAATATACATTGATTTTAACTCTTTTAACCCTTCTTTAAATAAATTAATAATAAATGTCCTAATCTAATCCAAGTGGGCCTAAATGGTCATATTTTATTCCTAAGTTTGTTTTTGGTCGAATTACACTTGTCCAATAGAATTATTACATGTGTTAGGTTAATAATAATATCACTTCTACCCTTAATTACCCTATTTACTTTTAACCGTGATAAAAAAAATAAAAAGTTACTATTCACCAAAAAAATTATTTTCATCTCATTGAACCGCATTTTACTTACTGACATCAACCGTGTCTCTTGGATTTTTGAAATTTCACTCACAGAAGCGGTAAAATTAAGTTTTATGAACAATTCAGTTTTTTTAACTACCACTTAGTGGTTTCACTATTCATAAAAAATTGAAAGTTTTCAGAAAAATACCAAAAATTAGGCCTAAGCTATATTTGATATTATGAACTCAAAAATGATTTCTATTTTACCAAATTCAAAACATATAAGTTTCATTAATTAATTTAAAAATTAATTCCCGTCGTCAAAACAAATAGCGTGTTCTTAAGAGATAATAACTATCAAAAGATTGACACTTGTTTATGTCAGGTTTAAATGTGAAATTATATCCAATGACCAACATTGTATTAAATTGTAAAAATATATTCTAAATATACTTTAAAACCACTCAAATTAATAATTTATCACTATTAATTATTTCGATTGAAAAAGTTGTTTTTAATTAAAAATTAGTAATTTTCACTATTCATCAAAATATGAAAGTTATCCGAAAATCACCAAAATTTCACCCTAAGCTAATTTCGATATTCCGAATCCATAAATGAAGTCCATTTTGAAAAATAAAATTTACAAAATTTCAAAAAGTGGTTATTACTATTCATAACGGCTAGTTTTAATAATATTTTAATAGCATATCGTTGTTTAGTGAAATTCGATATTGCGTACTACACACGCTATCAAGGAAGGTCGTGATTGCGTGTAATGAAAGGCAAGTCAAGGATACGTGTTGTGCAAGCTCCTTTTGGTGTAGCGTACAACACAAGACATTAATGAAATTAAAAAGAATACTTTTCATAAAATCTCGGGGTGTTACACTCCATATCTTTTATATATATATCAACTGATCACCAGAAATTAAATTTATCAACTCTCAAGGACTGATTACTTCTTAGATAAACTATGAGGATCTAAGTGCCTCTTAAACTCTGATATTTATTCTGGATATCATCTGTTGAAGGTGAAAAAGAAGTATATTCATAATAATTCTTTCTATATATGTTTTGGACACTTTTATTTCATTATGATTCTTTTAAGACCTACTAATTCAAATCAATATTAATTGATTTATTAAATAGTGTGTTTGGAGACCACCTCATCAAATTTATAGTATAAATTATAGATGATATTCACAATACCTCAGAGCAGGCCCCAGAAGAAGATGAGAGCAACAAGAGTAATAGTCACCAGAAGCAGAGCTACCGGATTGAAAGAATGATAGGGTATGGAAACTGCCATCAGGACCAGGAACCATGCAGCTTTGTATGGGGAAATTCTAGCAAATTAGAAATTTAGGGTAAGGAGCTAGGTGATGAATGATGCATAATCTAGGGTAGGGGTATTTCCTGTGGGTTGGGGCTACGGGTCATGTATTGGGCATAGTATGCCTCTGGGCCTTTAGGTCAGGTATTGCGAGTCGTGTCGGGCCTTATGCCATGGTCCTATGGGTCATGTACGGGTTCCCCTTCATCCCATAAAAGGGGTATTATCTATTATAAAATAAAAAAGAAGCCCTTCGGGCCATTCGGGTGGGATATTCACAATCACTCCAAGTGAATTGAGGAAGATAATGATAATATAAGGAATTTATAGGATATTTTAAGAAAGGATAAATTGTAATAAATGTTTACTACGTGTGAATTTTGGATGCAGTAACTCACATTCTTAGGGAACGTGATCATAAGTGTTGAATTATTATGGACCCTCAAGGATAATTGAAATTATGTAATGATCTTGGTCCACTAGTGTCACCAAAATTTATTCTTTTCGTTTTTAGTGTAGTACTACAAAATATTTTATGAAATTTATTAAAATTTTCTATCCCACTAACTATGATTACATATAATGGTTAATGTAATTATTGATGAAATAATGTGATAAAGGATTTATAGAACTGAAGAAGGATGTAGTCACTATTCCTGTACACACACTACCATTATGTGGAGTTGGTTTTGTGATTCATTGTGGTGCATTAAATAATGTATTTTTATGGGAACTCATATATAATAACAATTCGATATCCTACACATCATGATAGTAAATGATCCATGAAAAAAATTCACCCGAAAAATGATATAGAGTTAGCATCTCTGATCAACTCCATCAATATTGAGTGGTTCTACTCTATCGTGATACGTTTGACATGTATTTCGACAAAAATATTTATACATATAATCAATATAAAGTATCTCAACATGAATCAAATAAGATTTTTAGAACTGTTAAAGGATTATGACTTGTCTATTTACTACAATCCAGGAAAGACGGACAATGTAGTTTATGATCTTCGTAGAAAATAACATACTACTATATCTATGATATATATTGATAAGGACCCTAAATTTATGGATATTGAATGGATGTATCTAGAATTCATAAGTCAAGATACTATATCCTACCTTGAAAAATGTATTCCATAACCATATGTCCAAATAATGATCTAGGGGTCGTAATGGGATGTCCATGATCCTCGAAATAACGTAAATGCACTAATTAAAGGGATGCTTCAAGAATTACACATTGATGATGATGTATTAATTTGATTGAAATTAGAGTTTGTGTTCTTACATCACCTGAAATAATGAAATATCTATTCGATAATGTAAATAGTTCATATCTCTCCATCCATCCTGGAGGTACTATGCTATAATGTAATCTTCAAGAACACTTTTTTGGGACCACATGATGAAGGAAAATTCTATGTGTATCACAAGATGCTACTTTTGTCTAAAATTAAAAGAATAGTGAAAACATCCAGGGGATGTTGTAAAAATTTCATATACCCATGTGGTAATAAGTGAAATCATAATGGACATTGAAACTATTCTCGTGTACAAATATAAATGAAATAATATGATATGGGTTGTTGTGATGTACCGATCGGGGTGCCTGTCAGTTGTGCACCAATGATGGTTGGCCACATCGACCAAAGAACACCTCCCCTTATTCCATAGTCTACCAACTAGTAGCGAGGACATACGTAGTTTTTGTTAGGGGACTATTCCATCATTACTAGATTTTACCATAAGAAATATATTATAATTATAGGTAAATAGAGGATTGATATATAAATATATTGAATAATAAGAACAAATAGTATAACACTGGACTAGTAACCTATTGTTGTAGAATCATACATAAATAACCATGAAAAGAATATAAATACACAAATTTTTGTAACATAATTATATACAAAAGTTGACTATAATGAATGTCATGTGTTTACAAAACTATATACCATGTATACATTGAATCTGGAAATACATGCTATAAAAATGAATCCAAAAGAAGATGAAAACTGTCAAATAATCCCAAACACCATTCTGTTCATATGCTACCAAGCTCCATACTAATGCATGAAATCATGTTCAGACAACTGAACAAATATTCTTCCCATATCAACACATACATACTTATATTTTTTGGTTACTATCAATGTCCCTGATAGGATGTGAGGTAAATCTAAAAATTCCAACTCCAATAACATCTATAACATACAGTCTATGAATATAAACTAAAATAGTGTGATGGTATAAATATGGAAGTAAAGACTATGGAATAATGTAGATATATCGAAACCATCCTCATCCTTACTTGGTATGTCTCTGAAAAAGTAATAATTTAATTAATTCTCTTTATTTATGTTTATATAAATATACCATGTGAGTTAAATCAAAACAATCATGCTATCGGGTTAATAATTATAAAGGATTGAAGGTGTAATAAAGAATCAAAAAATGATAAAAATAATGAATAGGATCTAGGGTAATTACCAAGGAATCCTTGATCTTTGGGTCGATCCATCTCAGGTATCACCTGTAGCCTACATATAAGGGATCTCATTGTAATCTAATTGGTTTCACCCAAAGAATTCAAATATAACTAATTATAATCGAGTCCAAGGATATCATCCTATGTTAAATGGTTTAAGAATGTCAAGGCCCATTGGGGTGAATCCATGGCAACACTTTTCTGAGGACATCATTCTAGATCTTTGGAGTGTATCCAAGGAGTCCTAAAATGTGAAGCTAATTAAATGATCCTATAGAGGCATACCAGGAAGCCACTAGTAGGAAATGACCATGTTCCAAGGTGTTTATCTCCCTCAGAATATATCTCCTTGAAATGGAATGGAATCCTCTAATTTATCAATGAATTTCCTTAGGAATAAAAGGAATAGATCATGTCTAACGACTCCTATAATGATGAAAAATATAACATAGAAAAGAGACCTTATAATTATTATATTATTTAATTAATTCTATCTAATACTCAATCCTTTTAACAATTTACAATTTTCATACCATACCTTTCATTGGTACTATAATGCTAAATGTTAATGGAACCATTTTATCATTCTATATATTATTATTCTCATTACATTACCAATCATGGACATGAAAAGGTGGTATAATGAATAGAAACCAATCACAATTCAATTATTATTACCAGGAAATGTAATATCTACGTGTATACATTTTATTTAACATTTAAAGATTCATAAATTTGACATAAACACATACCATAGATATGTTAAGTGATATTATTATTTAATAGGCATTAACAAACCTTTTCATTTAATTATAACACATAACCTTCTAATGGTCAAGTCAATGAACACACAAAAAATGTCATATATAGTCATAAAAAATTTATAAGAGGGACAAACAAGAAAATAACCATAATCAGGGTGGTCATCATTGAGCTCATAACATACAATTGTGAAGGAAACATATATAACTAGGTTTATAATATGAGCATGGTGAATATAATCATTAAAAATTAATTAAATAGGAAATTCTTAATGAAATTGGCATACGCACAACAACAACAGTTTATAAAATGGGGTGACTGGAAGAATGAGTCATCAAACACCTACCACAAGCCTACAACACTCTCCCCATCATGTATCATCCTTTTTTTAGTCCTGTATGGGATTAAATATGATCAATAGATCAACACCCTAATTTAAGGTATATGAAACTTCATCAAAATAGCGCTAAAGATGGAATGTTAAATAGAGAATAGAATGTAACATATTGGAGCTGTTACTGAGAGGAATCTAAAGAAATATATGGTGATCGAATCAGAATTTTAATGATGAAATTATTGAAGAACCTTGTAGTGGGATCTTTGGAACTTCTTATAGAGGTGGGGAGCTCTATTATATCCCCCCGGGGTGAGGGGAAAACAAAATTAAGCTTATAATTTTTATTAGGGTTAAATATTCATTTTTTAAAAAACATAGGGGAAAATAGTTTGGCCACAAAGTTTGGAAAACAATTTTCCAACCACACAAGCCCCACTATATCAAGGGGGAACCAACATGTCTAGGCCCATAGTTTGAGAAACCTTCAGCCAGCCTTGTTGGGGGATCTGCTACATTTTTCAAAGATACTCACATAATTGTTTAGCCCATGTTGAATATTTTAAGAAAGCTGTGAAACCATCCTAGCCCCTTTTATACCCCCATATGTCTAGGGGAAACCATTCAACTAGCGTCAACTTTTTTCTCCTAAACATGTATATAGTTTTATTTTTCAAAAAAAGGGCTTCATAAACCAAACAAGAACAGAACAACCCCAAAACACCCATGAACTCATAATACATCTATAAAATTTACATTGTAAATAATTATACTAAAAATGGAATGTTTCAATTCCTAATATAAAAAGTGGATTCTTATAGTCATCCCACATAATGGAACTTTTCCCCATGTTCAGCATCCAATGGTGGAAAAAATTCTTCTAAGAAAAAATCTATCCAATGGGAATGTATTTCAACCACCCACTCCTATGTCTCAACCTATACTTTTCCACACTACATTAGATCGCACACTAAGTGGATGAACTGGCCTCAGAGAGACTTCATGCTCTGATCAACCATGTTCATAGGATACTACTCAAATAAAGAATCAATATCAAACACCTCATTATCAAAACTATTAGATGGGTCAACATGGAAATGGAAAATATGTAAAATGTGTAAGATTTAATCTATGGGATAATACCTTTGTGGTAATAACAACTGGTATTCTATCGGCCCGACTATATCCAGTATTTAAAATATACTAACAATACATGAGGGAAACATCCCATACCTTTGAATCTGTATACTCTGAATCCTATGTGATACCCATAGAAAACAAAATCACTGACCTGAAACTCTAGAGGTCGTCGATGGTTATTTGAAAAATATGTTTGTCTAGTCTAAGTAACATAAATAAACTTCCTAATCTAATGAACTTGTTATTAATTCTCCTGTAAGAAATGTGTTCCTAGTAGCACTAATTCTCTTATTTTTAGAAAGATCATTTCTTAACAAAAATTCCTACCATACATGGCATCGAATGATGTCATATAATTTTTATTATGAGAGGTATTATTAAAGGAATAATAGAAAACATGGATATTCTTCACCCAAGAACCTCCAAAACCATGAATTCATTCCCTAATCATATCCTCTAACACCTGTATCTTCGGTTTTGACTTGGCATTGGTCTGAGGGTGGAAGGATGTGATCAGAAGGACTTGTTTACACATATCTATCTATAAAAACTACCATAACACAGACATGAAATGAGAATCCCAACCATAAATGATTTTACAAGGGACCTCATGATGTCATATTATCTCATAGACATATAGTAATCCCATCTCATCAACTAATAATGTCTCTTTTATGTGATGTATGTGGGTTACATTCATCAGTCGATCCATTAACAACCAAACTGCATCAGTACCTTAAGGAGATCATAGTAAGTCAACTAATAAATATATAAAATTATCTTCCCATATCCATTTTTGAAATGAAAATTTCTATAGAAATCTACAAGACTTTTCGTCATACACCTTCACCTAGTGTTAAAACCTATATATTGATGCTTTATCCTATAACCCGAATAATATTATCACATGTCTCGATACATGTTCGAGATAAGAAGATGAAATTAATACTCAAAATTGTGGGGATCTTTCACTTGTTATTATCTAATATATATATGAAACCAGATACCTCTATATATATGTATGGAATAATCACTATCTATAGACTAATCTGAAAGAAGATCCTCTCCATCAATACTCTCCTAGAGAAATAATCATTCATGATACAAATAATGAATACTCTTTACCCTATAAAAGAGAGAATAATAAACATTTTGGGGTTTAATATAAGAATGATCGCGACACTCATGAAACATCATGTGAATCTAGAAAAAAGTTCCATTAACATCCATTCATATAAGGCTTCATGCGCAGCCAAGGCATCTGTTTTCTAAATCAGTGCATCACCCAGCACATTTTCTATTCCATGTGTATAGGATAGATCGAAATAAAATTACTTATGGTATTATAACTATTTTCACTATTTGAGATTCTATTCTAGATTCATTATGATATAATTTAGGATCTTGTAGTTTTTATACACCGTAATGTGCCCGTCCATTAGATATTGTCTTCATTAACATAAGGCATAGATACTAGCTTCTAGATTAAGGTAATGTATGAGGTAATTTCTTTCATGAGGACTCTAATGTTGAGATCTATATATAACTATTGTATCCTTCAATATCATTAATACACCTATGCTTGATGCATTATAGAAGAATGTGTATCATCTTCTAGGCTCTGGAAGAACCATAAATGGTGTCAAAACAAGCCTTCATTTCATCTCATTAAAGTTTATTTAATAGGCTTCCGACCACACAAACATAACAACCTTTATAGAAAACCCACTAAGATGTGAAACCAGGAATGAGAATACATTTATAAAATTCCACTAATATCCACCCATCACTAATAAACATGGTATGTCAAACACCTTCTTGTGATTCTCCTAGGAAACTAGATCACTCAAATTCAATATATCAATTAATAATTATATTTACAATATAATATGACCATGATGTGATATTTGGTGATATGGAAGTGGAATCTAGAAAGAATGCCACAAAGTGGATTATCCCTCAGTTTATTAAAAAATATATCACGTTTTATATCATGGTGACTACAAGTGTGTGAATACAGCAAGATATCATCGACAAAGAGCGTGACAAAAGAATCTATATAGGGATAGAAAAACCTATTTATAAAATAAATAAAAATTGTGGTGGAATTCATCAGACTGAATGTCATAACGAGATACTACCAAAAATTATTCTATCTTTGGAAAGACATACAATGTTTGTATGATTTTCAAACATGATCCTAATGATAACATGGTCACAAAACCATCATATAAAATAGTCCAGATCCTTGGATATATTGAATTGGTCATATGTTTGACGAAATTTATAATGATTCATAATTGTAAGATGGATATACGGTTGATAATTAACTTAGATTTCAAGGGTAAGATCCTTATTCTAGAAATAAATCATATTTTAACCCCATGAAAAATTACTAGGTTGGATAAAACCTTAAGACTCCATATCCTCCAACTATCATGTGAGTTCCTAGAGATCAGTAAGTGATGTCTTATAGTGATGAATGGAAACTGGAGATACTGCTTGGACAAGATCAATCCTAATGTCTACCTCTCACATTGGAGGAAGAACAGAAAAATCCTTAGGAAATGCATTCCTAAAATGATATACTAAAGGAGGAAAACAAATATTATGTATCCCCTATGTTATCCTGAATAGTCTTGAAATCTGGCTAGTCTCTCCAGTCATCCCATGATGTTGTGGTCCATCTCTACCATTTTTATGATAACTCATACCCTCTGGTTATGTGAATGATACCCTGTAGTGATAATATTACAAAAATTTACATAAGGAACCCACCAGTCCATCCAGATAGTGATTACAAATTCCACAATCAGGAGGATTAATATGTCCCATAATATGGGATATTTTCCTACCATTAGGGGTAGTCCATGCAATGGTATATTATCACTTACCAAACTCCCATAACTTTAGCTAGAGCCATTATACCAAATAACACTAAATCCTCAGCCTAATATTTACTATGGATAATGAAGATATAATGGAGTGAGATTCACCTATATCAAACCAAGTCAATACAGTAGTATAGGAAACTATAATAGTACCTTGTACTATATATAAACCTATACCATAATGTGTAAACCATGAAACTAACATGATCTACAAGCCTATAATATTTTTGGATTATCTTAGGGTGGTCATCTATACAATAATTGATAATAGGAAGTTTGGCTACCATGAACTTGAAATAGTCATCATATCCTCTTACCAGTGCTTCTCAAACTCCCTACCTGACATGGTGTAAAATAGAATACCCATAACAGTGGAGCTCTCATGAAGAATATTCCTCTTAATGCAGATGGATGGTACTGAGTGAATCCTTAAATATGTCCCATTCAACCAAAATCACGACACTTCATTTGGGTATTTTTTAAACTTTGGATTTATATTCCTCTTCCTTCCACATTGATGCAATATAACTGATCTTCTATTGTGGTTAATCTGTACACCAATTCTCTGATGAGAACCTCAAGGTATACATTCATGCTACAAGAAGAACTCTAGGACCACCTTGAAACTAAACCTATATGCCCACAACTAACGTGTTACATTAGGTTTTTCTAAGTGATAATAGCATGATTTAAAATATCAGAGAAGGTTGGTAGGTGAATAATATTCATGACAGTATAGATGGAATGCCTATGACCATCTATAAAGTGTCTAGAACATGATATATCATCACATGATAGAATATTTTAAACTTACTATATCTTAGTTAAATATGATGAATAATACGTAACTGACATAGAAACCTACTCTTGGTGCATGAAAAGACATCCAGAATCAGATATTAGCATTTGAGTGAAAGAGTGATTATAGAGGGAATAATAAAAATCAACCTAGTTCATACTATGATGATGACTAGCCTGGGTAATTACATACCACCCACTTGGAAGAATCATGAAACATGTAGATGGAATTATTGACACTCCACTCTAGAATAATTTCTAAAGGATCTATGAAAGATAGAGTGGCCTCCAACTAATAATCAATAGATTGTGGACTTCCATCACCAAAAAGGATGATTGCATTTTTCATTTGGAAATCACATGTAAAATCATCCATTGCATGTTTGGGAAATAGATCCCCCTACATGAACTACATCGGATGTAGAATAATTGATCAATAATGAGAATCAATTCCCAGTTTTGGAATAATAGGTGGTTCCTCAAGTGGAACTTCGAGCGGTAGGTATAGATGATCGGAGACCACCATCTCTAGAGCATGTTTTTCACCATTCTTTTGGTGAAAAACACCAATAATTAATAGAGTAATAGATCAAAAAATTCAAAAAAGATGCCTCATAATTATTTTTAGATCAGATAGAAGAATTAGTGAAAGAATAATATACATAGAAGGTATCTCTAGTCAAGGTGAAACCTCAGTTACATTCATAGAAGGATAATGTATTTGTTACTTGGTTTTTTCATTTACCTTTCATGAATATTAAAATGTTGGATATCAATAGACAACCAATTGACATTCAATTTTAAAGACTTGCCAATTCATATCTATGAGTATAATTTCATTTTCCCATTTAATGATTTATTTGGTTATTTTAAAAAGTTAACTTATAAGGTTCCATTGATACTATATGGTAATAGAAATTAAAAAATAGGTCATTTAATTATATTACTAACCATTACAAAGGTTTATTAAATAAACTCCCAAACAATTGTGGAGATATTCATAAAATTATTTAAGAGGCACAAATAAGCAAAGAACCCTACTTGGGGAAGACTTCATTGAGGTCATAACATCAAATGATGAAGGACACAAATAGAAAAATCTCTTAAACATGATAATATTGAATATTGAAATGAAATATGAATTAAAAAGGAAGCACTTGATGAAATTGTCAATCACACAATAGACAATGCTTATAAAATTTAGAGTCTTTAGGGAGAATTAACAGACCACCTACCATGATCCTATAAAACTTTATCCAACCACTATCAACCTTTAGTTTTGACTATATTAGAAGAAATATAATGAACTAATCATCACCCTAAAAATTCGGCATAATGGATGGCATAAAAATAGTATTGAAGGAATCATTATAAATTAAGAGTAAAAGGTATTATATTCAAGAACATATTAATAGGAACCAAATACATGAATGGTGATTGAATCAGAATTCAAACAATGATGGTTTAAAAGAACCTAGGAGGGGGGATCTTGAGAGATTCTTATAGAGGTGATGATTTCAATTATTTATTCTGTAAGTATGGTTAAATGAAACTAAATGATATAGTGTTTTTAAGGGATAAATCACTATTTTACCAAATAACTAGAGGTGAATGGTTTGGCTTCACGGTTGGCCAAATCATGCTCCAACCATGAATTTAACACTATATTAAAGTGGACCCACATGTTTTGGCCCACATGGTTTGAGGAACTATGCACCAACTATGTTTGTGCCTTTAGAAATTTTTTTTGACATACTCACATGGGCATGTTTCCATGGGTGAGCAATTTGGGAATGTTGTGTTCCTTGCTTCACCCTCTTTCCATCCCTTCAATGATAGGTTTAATAGTCGGGCCTTCAACGCATGGTTTCTCATTTTTGTTATACCAGTATGTTTTTTCTAAAATGTTAGGCTAGTGGATGCGAACAATACATATACACCACTGAAATACCCATTACCTCATTTTGAATACACGAAATGTGAAAAATAAATAATTAGATAGAATATTAAATGGATTAGTATCTAAGATAGAAACTGAGTTCTTATAGCTGTTGGGGATTGAATCACCAGGGCTCCCTTCTTTATCAATATGTAGGAAGATTTATTTCATGAACAACCAATAAAAATATATGTATTGGGAGTGGTGAGGATTTATGGTGTCCACTTTGAATAATATCTAATTCTGAACCATGGTTCACATCAAATTTTTTGAGAAGTATTCAATGTGCCTTGAATACTAAATTGAATTTATATCCATCCTAACACCGGAAAGAGAATAAAAATTATTAAGGACTTTATAGACACTTAAGCACATGTTGAGACCAAGATCAATGGAATTTAATGGAGTATAGAATGGAAATATTCTATTAATTTTATATCATTTAATAATTGCTTCAACACAGGTATTAAAATGGATTATAAGAATTTATTTATGGGATTTGATGTAGAACTCCTACTTTTTGGTATGATGATGGATAATGAAAACAATGTGAACCTCCTCTTATGAAGAAGATGAAAGAAAATATTTATTCCATCAAGTTGTATATAAAGGATGACCAGAGTCAGTATTGCGGCTATGGTAACAAGAATCCAAGGGAGTTGTAGTATGATAATGTGTGTAATGTATATTTAAGATTATCACAATAAAATATATTCATGTGTTTTGGATAGAAATGGAATGTAGCGGCCTTAATGTGGACTCCAATCCATTGTATGTTTCCAATGTACAAGTTACATAGAGGATGCTTATAGAAGTTCTGGAAGGTTTTGTCTTATATAAGTTATAAAAATCAAGAAGTCTTAATGTGAATGGTTTCCACATAAGTAATATTCATTACATAACTATGGTGAGATCCCAATTCACTACCAAAAATCTATCCACAATATCTGTGAGGTGGGTTCCTGGGATGCCTCTTATTATTAATGGGTGGTTAATGGTTTTTGTAATGATTGTTCAATGGATCCCTCAAAACCTGAAATAAATAGGGTATTAATGGTTTGAGGAGATACATTATTCAGAGGTACATAAAAGACAATACTATAAAGACCTGAAGGTTTTCAGGCTGTGAAATACCACTGTATAGTGAATTTTTTTATATTTTAGATCCTTCGGTTTTCTCAATCCCGAAGACCTTTCTCAATAACCCTAACTGGCTAGTGGATTTCTCTTTAGGTTTTTTGGAATCCCTTTAACATGTACAGAATATTGAATTCCCATTATCTCTCTGTAGTGATATAAGGTACATTTAACCCTTTTCACTCATGTTTCATTGATTTGTATCTTCATATTCCTTCTTATCATGTGATGAAAGTTTCTCTCTATCTTTCAAATAGAGTATTCTGGGTTTTTTATTGGTGAAACTGTTTGTTAGAATCTTCATAGGGATATATCTCTTGTAGGAGGGGTGATCGATATCTATGATGTTGGCACATTATCATGCAAATAACATTGATCCCATTGAGGCAGGGGACTCATTCATTCCCTTATTTATTTACATGAATGAACAATGTAAGCATTGATCAATTCATGGTATGTTAATTTAATTATCCTTATAAATATTAAATAGGATTCATAAAGAATTTTTTTTATCATTTAAATATTTTTTCTTTGTACTTTAATAATGGTTTGCCTCGTGAATTTATAGTTAGTGTTCAATCAATGTTATACATGTTATAAAATCATGTTATGTTATTCATTATCATTTTTTCTTAATGAATAAAGAGAAAGGTCGTAAATATGTAATTAATTGACTAATTGGATTAACAATTAGGAAGAATAATGTTTTTGTTAATTCAATGATTCATAAAATATGATTGTAATCATATTAATGTATTTTAAATTACTTATTAAATGTTTTGTTCCATGATAAGTGAACAAATAAAAAATTAATGCATTATAATTCTTGTTGGGAATGTTTAAATGGAAGTCATGTTAGGGATACTAGAAGTTCTCAATGTTTGTTTCAATTTGATTTATTAATAAAATCATTCTTATATTTTTATAGATTTTTATATATTAATGCCTCGGGATTCTTGATGTTTTTCATATGAATAACAAATCTCTCAATTAATGATGGAATAAAAACATAATTATTGATTAGGATAATTTCAAGGTATGAGTTTCTCATTTGATTGAGATGGAGAATTTCCTTATTTTTTGGAGTGGTGATAAATCGTTTATGTGTGACAGATGGATACCTTGTTCGTTGGATAATATTTAAATTTTTGTTGTTCGTGTTAGTTTCTACGTACATTAAAATGTTCTTGGGATGTTATATTTTGTATGTGATTTTTTGTGATCCATTAATGGGTGAACCTAGGATTAAAGATGTGATTTGGGAAAGGGGGGACCATATGATGTGGTAATAGTTTTCACTAGTGATGGAGAGATGCATTGGGAAATTAATGATAGTGTAGATGAAGAAAATTGAGATAATTGAAAAGGTTAATTCTTGGCTTACCCATTATTGTGGTAAATATATAAGCTTTCTTGAATCAAATCTTCTTACTAGATGATGGAAATGTTTATTTTATTATCTTCATCTATTTCCCCACTACTTGAGGAAACTAAGGGCGTTTCGCTAGATGATTCCTATTGTTTGGATCATTGGATTGTTTTCCTAGAGTACCAATATTATAGAATTATGATAATAATAAATAACTAATTCATAACCCAAGGGGTTGGTATTGATGCAATGAAATTACTGAAAAGATAATAATCTTGATAAACCAAGGACTCTGTTTAGATTATGCATAGGGGGAATTGAAATTACATTGTTGGTTAAAAAATTTCACTAGATATTAGTTTGATGGTTAATTTAATGTAAAATATATAAATTAATTTATGGAAATGATAAAAAGTAATTAATTAATTAAGGTAGCTCTTTAAATGAATGTTTCATTACGGGATATCTAATCACAAGAAGTGGAAGCTATCTATTCAATGGATTATTGATGGAGTTAATCCTAGGACTAGGTTATTCCCATTGTGTGGTTTTGGGCTATATGATGTCATATATATTCTGTAATTTCATATGCAACCCTACCCTTTCTCATTATGTTTAGTGTAACCCAATGGACTCTGCAAGGGTGTTTTTTCCAACATCCCAATGGGGGGATAGATGGATGAATATGGCCTATGTCCCTGATCTCATATATTGTTAGATAATTTTGAATGTATTATTGACGTTAGTCTCCCGATATATGTGTGTAGAGGTCTTTTAAATATTTGGGATACATTAGACACATTTATTTCTTTATATATTATCCATAGGTTTATTATAGGTATAAAGTTTATAGGTAGTGAAGGCTTGTGGTTTCGTAGTCAGTGTATGGGTTGAAGGTGCTTCAGTTATAATGCCAGATGTAGGATACATTTTATATGTAATCTATATGCACCCAAATGTATACAGTTACTATATATGGACATATGGATGGGATTATTTTATAATGTTATCCACGAGGTTCATGTTTTGATGCCTTGTGGAGGTATCTGTGGGATGGCTGATTTTGGAGAGAGATGGCTCAATATGTGCGATGATGGGAGAGAGTATAATCTAATAGAAATAGGTAAATATACACTCTTCATGTTTCATTAATGTATTATATTCCATATTATATGTGCTACTTTTTTATAGATATCCATGGAGAGGATTTGGTTTGGAACATAGATAACATGCTCAGATGGGGTGTCAGGTCCATTGTTGTCCACCATGAATTAGAAGGCTTTCATTATCCTTTTCATTAGAAGATACTGGAAGGATCATACTATGTATAATGTAATTAAAATCCAACATGCATATAAATTATTTTTCAGATCATCTGGTGTAGTTTGGATATCTGGTGGCATATTAGATCCATGTGGTTCTGTAGGAGTTTTTTGGGTATTGTGGTAACTGTCATATTTAATTTTTGTACATTCAATTTTCCATTTATTTTTCTATTACTATATTTCATTGCGTGTTTTAACTTTGGATTTATTTTATATATCTAAGAAGGTTTTTATTTCCATATATTTACTATCACTATCTTCCAAATTGTTTCCAAGAGGGTCATTCTTCCCATTATAAGATTATTATACACTTGGTTCTTGTATCAAAACTTGTGGCCTACTATATGATGTTCATGGGTAGTCACCATCTCAATTATCATATTTCAATCCTAGGAGGGGTGCCCATTGTGGGTATGAGCTCAAGAAAGAGTTGTATCAATGTATTATGATGAGGGAGAGGATATATATTGGAGTTTTGAACAACTAAGATTTAATGGGTTTGTAGGAATTTTTTTACCAATTTTATGTGAGATATATAAACAAGGGAGACCAAATAAGGCACTCATATTTAGGTCCCCCTGTGATCTTATGAATGAGACATTATTTTTATAATAACACTAAATGAAATGATACTAGTTTGAAGGTGGATACCTGGTAGTTTATCATGCATCATTCAAATTTCCAAATGTGTTTTGAAATTCATAGACCATTGAAGATGTTGAATCCTTCAAAAGATAACAAATAATTAAATATTTAATGATTAGTATACTATACAATAGGTTTGGATGCTCTAAAACATTTTTATTTTTGAATGAATGGATCCCTATCGACTACCTCATCATCTTTGTAATAAATATATTTAGTATGATGTGGTAGACAATGGTAGCATAGTAGAGGTCGATCACAATGAAACATAGAGGAGGAAACTATGAGAGTTTCATCACTATATTCTTCTGATACAAGAGGGATTTATTTTCAGATCCATTCATAAAAGTTTAGTTTGAAGATTTGTACATACCTTTTAATTAATCCTACATGGAGAGAGTACATAGATTCATCGTATATATAATGATGTGTGGATCACTATGTCAGTGTTGGTTCATGTTTCTCAGCATTCATGAGGTATTGGTAGTCTTGTGGGGGAATTTACTAGAACATTTTTTATTATTGTTAAATTCATTGAGAATGAAGGTACCTAGTCACCTAGTGTTTATTACACTTATAAATTAGAGTTCCATTGTGAGATAGTTTGGGATTAATTTACAGATAATTCTATGATATTCTCTAGGCTTATTTCTAGATGTGGAGGAAAAATAAAATCCATCTTTTGGAGGCTTAAAATAAACATATCCAATTCGATGTCTTTCAATTTATGATGAGTACATATATTGAGGTGTTATTGAGAGATGTGGTTATTGAGAAGATACTATCCAAGAATAGATCAGCATGAGTGGGGAGTCATTAGGATTACCTGCAATGTAGAGCTATGGTTGGGGGTACCTAGTTTCCTTGATATAAGGGTTTTCATCTAACCTAGGGTAGGTCCTATCCCCCATCATTTCATTTCTATAGGGGTTGAGACTTATAGAATAATGTCAAGGTATCATACATGTTTTTATATTATGGAGGCTATTTTCACTAGTTGTCAGATTTTTAGAACTATTTGAATAGTCAGCATTCACCATGTATTACTCTTTAAGTTACTCCAATGTTGAATTTTAAACCAAGGTAAAAAAAATAAAGTTATTCTATCTTGTCCCTATAATAGAGGATATGTGGAAGGTACAGAACCTCCCTGAGAGTATCCTTATCCTAAGAGATCAATGTGTGGTTATGGGGGTGGTCAGTATTGGGGTTAGAGAGGTAGTAGAGTTGTTCATGGTTAGCAGCATGCCTTAGGATTTATAGTGCATGGAAATCCAGATATCATTTGAGGTATTCTTTTCTTATTTTCTATAAGGGGTCATCCTATGTTTTATTTAGTAGCGTTAAAATCCTTTAAATCACCTACCCTTATCCATGTGTTGGGTCTTTAGTTAGTAAGGCTTCTAGTTCCCCTATTGTTGAGTATTCTAGTAGGAGGATAACCTAAATTCTATTATTTATATATTTACTATGAGATAGTGTAGGGGTGGAATAAATATTTGGGATTTTATTTTGTTTATGGATACAAAAATATGACTTCATCATAGGCATGCATTTTTCGTTTTCGGTGCATGGTAGAATGGATTACCAAAAGATGCATTTTGTATTTGAGGATGCCGATGGGGTTTCAGTGGGGATCGTTGGTGATTGATCCCCTCATTTGGGTCAAATGAATGTTCCTTCCAAATCTTATTTTATGGTTTAGAAATTGATGAGTTTTAAGAATGTTCATCTGATAGTGTATCCAGTGACATAGAACAATGCCTTGATGTTTTTTAGATGAGGTTATAGCATTACCCCTTAGTATAAGATCATTTTTGGGATTGATCTATAGTCAGGTGTATCTGTTATATCAATTTCTACATATATGATGGAACCTTATGAGTTGAGATAGCTATGAGTACAGCTTGATTATATGGTGAAGTGCGGTTTTGATTGGCCATGTGTGTCACCTTGGATTGCACCAGTTTCACCATGACTAAGCTTGATGGTGGTCTACAACTTTTTATCAATACTCATCACCTTAACTATGTGACCCTAATGAAACCCTATAATCATTATATGATTTTTGATTTATTAGATTAATTAAATGATGGAAGTTAGTTATCTAAAATTGATTTGTGTTCAATATATCATCAGATGCGGGTAGAGGATGAGAATATTTAGAATAAAGTTGTATTTTGTCACCATGAGAATTATGGGATATTTTGACACCATTCCATGTGAAAAATGTTCTATCCATGTTCATGGGGTTGATGAATTTTTTGTTTAGAGAATTCCTCGATATATTTTTAGTGGTTTTCATTATTAAAATCCTTATTTCCTCCTTGTTTGAGGAGGAGCATTAAAAACGAGTACATTTAAATTTGGGTGCTCTTTATCATGAGTTTATTTTCAAGAAGTTATTAGAGTATAAAATCTAGGTTTACAAAAAAATTTCCATAGGGAATCCCATATCCAAGTAGGGAGTAGTTATGGATCCTTTGAATATTGTGGTAGTTGTTTCTTATTAACACCACATGGCAGTGGATGTGGTGGAATGTTTCCTATGTTATGAAATCTCCTTCATGATGTTCATAAATTATTTATACATGGTTGTGACTCCATTGGATGTCCTTACCCAATATGATTTGGAATTCATATTGAATAACCAATGACTGAAATATGTTTTGTACATGAAGGAGAAGTTTCATAATACAAAATTATGTTTTTAATATAATGAGATCAATATGAGGTTTTCATTGAATATTTTCATCTTGACCTACGATGTAATCTAATATAGTATAGTTTTTTATATTTCTTACGGGTCTCAGATGTTACATCCCAATTAGTTAAACTATTCCAAACATGATCTTGAGTTGGTGAATGATTTTTTCATTGATGATGTGGAAACATAACATTATCGGTGAATGATTGTGATTTTTTCAACCATAATATAATTAATTATGTCTTCTCCAATCATTAATTGAATAAAAATTATCATTAGTGGACGTAATTCTGGAAGGATTACAACTTTTATATTTTTTATATTCCTGGAAAGGGTATATTTGTAGGTAATGCATTGAGAATGAAGTCATATAGTCATGTTTTGTGTGAATTTGAATATTTCTGGAGAGTGATGTATGAGCTCTCAATGATGCATATAGATATGATAGAGGATGAAGGTAGAGGTTTTCCTTTCCAGATGATGGTTCATTCTTATTTAGTGTAGTCTATGGGATATACACAACTGAACGATTTTGAGTTGGGGGTCTGGAGAGATGGAGTTGTTTTATGACTACATTGATGGTTGGTTTGAAGATGTAAAGTACGTGGTGTTGTTTCAAAATAGGATTTTCTTCCCTTTGATGTTGCATGACATGTTTATTTATGAGTTACATAGATTAAATTTTTTGGTACATACATATAATAAAAAGATATAATGATCATTGAAAGGTCATTTCTAGTTTTTTTCGATGATGAACATAGTTGGAGAGTTCATTTATTGATGTTTGGTCTTCAAGAATTTGAAGTCTAAGAACATTGTCAATGGTGTTCTTATTAGATATTAAATGTAATTTAGTGGTAGTGTGGGATGTATTAATATAATTTTTAGGTCCACTAGTGTAGATACCATGAGGGGGGGATATCAGTGTATTTCTTATTAAAATAACTACCCCTTTGATTTTGTTTTGTTGTTAGAAAAAACAATCTTCTATCTCTCCTTCCCGTTGTTGAGTAAGAATGAATCTTATTGTATGAACATGACACAACAATTTTACTTGGTTCGCCCTCACTGGTCTACGTCTGTTGAGCATACACTGGATATATGTTGATGTAACAAATCCACTATAAGTGCACTACTATTTACATGTTTGAAGTGGACTCATTGTTCCTCCTAGTTTACAACCATTCACAATTGGAGAACACAATGCTCTGTCAACAGAAGTGAGCTCACAACTTCTTCAGAAGATCCAATCACAGTTTATAGAAATGTAGGTCTTCTCATTAGAACTAATGAATAAATCCACCATTTTATGTAGATGCGGTATTGAAGTCAAAATTTCATTCACTCGTGAATAGCCCATTCCCTCGTATCAATAGGCACCAAGATATGGAAATACATTCGAAAATCACCCTACTTCATGAAGCTACCAATTTCACGAAGCTCAATCAAGCCTTTTCAAAGTTCTTGACTCATTGAAAATCACACACCTTCAGATAGTTCACTACTTCATGGAGCTCAGACCTTCGCAAAGCTCAAGCCTTCGCAAAGCTTTGGCCGTTGCGGAGCTCAATTCTTCACATAGCGACTTCCATCACGAATCTTACTAAGACAATGTAGAACAAAACTTTTTCACGGAGCGATATTAGCCGTCATGAATCTCCTGAATTTTCTGAAGCACACTGCCTACACAAAAATTCTTTTCAATTTGAGAGAAAAAAAAATTTCTTAGAAAAATATCTACTTATCTCAATCGAGTAAAGATCTATTTATAGGTGATTCCACCGAATCTCTAACCATCCATGTAAAGTCAGCACCACGTCATCTCAAATCCCCATGCTCTAAATTTTGCGCTGAAAATATCTCAGTATCACGAAGCACCACAACAATTATCAGATCACGGAGATAGTCGTAATCACGGAGTGTTTCGTCAATTCATTTGTGCCTTAACTGTAAAGCTCCACTCGCAATGCCCTTCGCTACCGCAATGATCTTTAATGTTTTTGTTCGTGAAGCTCGTTGTAATCATGGAGAACATTGTCAAATTTCTTCATGACTTCACAAAATCCACATAAAGAAGCCCATATTTGTGAAACTCATGCATTTTTCTTATTTTGATGAGATCTTCAAGGAAATCAATATTTCGCAATTCTCACAAAACTCAAAATTTTGGACTCCAAAAATTTGTCAATCACTGGAAAACAAATCCACCTTATATCAGTTCATTTATACTACCTCCATATCATCCATTCCTTTTTCATGGTTGTATATATACTAGGATTTTCAACAACATCTCTGGACTTTGATAATTCACCATGGAAACATGCTTTGTCAACAGACACAATCAAGCAAAAAATGCTGCAATGTTACCTTGAAGGATTTTTTCCAAAAAAGAATTTTTTATCTCTTTACCTCAATATAATAGTTTCTATGATTCAATATGGTTGATACTAGATCATTTTTCAATGTCACTTCACTCTATATGGATCAAAAAATCAATCTCAGTGGAGTTTTTGTTGATGTAGTATCTAGTGGAGGTGGTGTGACTCCATGAATTCCCTTAGAAAATCATCATGGTTATTGATCTTAATCATACATAAATTGTTTAGAGAGGTATGTAGAATTATTATAGAGGTTATTTATTTATTATCGATTCTTTTCATGAATAGAATGATGTCCAAATAGATCAGACCTTCCTTAATCCTGATGACATGATTCACTCTTTTGTATTGGATTTTGGGGGTTTTTTTATGAAGAACATTCACTTGGTCAGCTTGTGATACAATAATATTTTCCACTCCATCAGTGGTATAGAGTAATTTAATGAATTTTATTACCATACTGGTAGTTATATGTTATGCTAAACATGGTTTTGAAGGCTGAAAATCAGTGCTCGAAACATAAACATAACATGACAAAAATGATTCAGGTAATTTGAGATAGTAGTAAATAATATTTGGATTTCCAAAAATCATATCCCAATAATAGTTTGATATCACTATACACTGATTTTAGAGATCATGTGTTCCTCAAGATGTCTCCATATCATGGGACGTAAAAGTGTGGTCATGGGAGTAAGCTTACTCTCCAGTTTGTTTTTCCTTTCATTGTGTTGGCTCATATCAGAGTTGTTGTGTACTAGAAAAAACACCCTATAAAGCTGAAAAAAATAAAAAAAATTCTCATGTCATGTATCCATCATTACATTCATGATGATTATCACGTAATCTATTGTGGTTTGATTGATGTTGATGTTGATGAAACCTTTGATGAGAGGCTATTAAAGATCCATTTCTGACAAGTGAAGCTGTTGTGATGGTGTTTTATTCTATTATTTAACATCTTGTGGTTGTATGATATTATAGAGGAATGTGAGTTGTATATTTACACTCATTACGTTGATCTTTTTAATGTTTAAATCATCTCTTTTATTGTTTTACATTTTATGGAGTTTAACATTTATGGTTTATGAGATTCTTTCCTCTTATTTGTTATTAGTAATCATACTTTCCATTGAGGGGTATCTATAATAAGAGTGTGTTTAAGAGGGATATTTTTTCTATTTTTTGGTTTTATAATAGTCTTTTGATGAGTCACTTGATCTATTATGATGATGAGATCCTTGAGAGTTATCTAATGGGGTGTCTCTATAGATGAACCCTTTTTGTTTTCACCCATGGTTTGATATTAGATTATCTACGATGAGAAATTTTAAAGGTTATCTAATGTAAGGTACATGGGCATTCTAGAATGACCCACAATGTGATTATGATGTTTGAGGTACTCATAGAAGGCAAATATATGGTATAGAGGTGGTTGGAGACTAAAAACTAGAAGACGGTATAATTCACACTGAGTAATTATTTCACGATGTGAATATATAGTTCAAGTCTTGGGTGAGGGCCCAATTCAAGGCCCAAGTTCCATTAATGTATTGTGAAAGTATGTTTCATGGGGTTCCTAATGTCATGAATACATGGTTTATAACTCATTTAAGGCTAGTTAAATTTATTACTCATGGTTTTAAATATTTAAGGATTGAATGGTATAAGGTGGAATGATATATTTTGGGACAAAAAAACATAATATTTTCTGGATTTGAAAGAGTTTCATGTATTGAAAATTCACTAGATAGTGTGCTAATATAATTTTTAGAAAGTGTGGTAATCTCAAACCCTATGAAATTTCTCCAAAAATATAGGCGGTTAGAGAACATCTCTTCAGAAATTTGGAGTATCTTCAACAAGAATCCATTATTGATTCCTTTGTTTAATCTGTGGTGATGTGATGTATGTTATACCTTTTTATCTTATGGTTATTCATTCTGGATCTTTCCAATTATTCTTTAATTGTATGTTAATTTATATCCATAATATTAATAGAGTTTTCATAGTTTTTTATTTGTACTATTGGGGTGCAAGGACCATATTGGGATACATCTCTTGCGAGTGGGGTAATTGGGTTCTATGAAATTTCCCTATTTTCCAAAAAGGAATGTTGATGACATTGAGTTTGGGGATTATTTTAATCTACTATTTATTTATTTTAGTTATGAACCTTATCATCATTCACCCCTTATGATTTAAATGGAATGAACCAAATAATTATTGAACCAGGCTAACAACAATTGGTTGCACCAATCACCCATTGTTCTTTTATATCATTATAATGGTTTACCCAAGGATTTTCAATATTTTTTTCTATCAATGTTATGGTGGTTAATATGTATTTCTATTCTTTGTATTTCCATTTTTTCGTCAATGGAAAATTATAAACCACATAATTCCAAATTAATTGATTAATTAACTTAGGAATTAAGGATGACAGATGTTTTAGTGAATCTAGTGGTTCTTATAATTTTATTCTCATAAAATTTATGCTATTATCATGCTTAATTAAATATGTAATTTCCGGATAATGTAATTGATACTAAAGTTAAGTAAATATAATTATTATTGATAATTTTTAAATGAAAATTCATGTCACTGAGAATGGTGCATCTATATATTTGTTGAAACTAGTTTTGTTACTAAGAAAATGTTTACCATTTTTTATCTTGTTAAATCTCAGTTCCTTAGGTTTCCCACAGTTGGGACATGTTAATAATGAATAAGTTAATTCAAGAGAGAATAAATACTAGTTTTATGTTGATAATAAATTCTATGTCATGTGCTTCCCTTCAAATTTATATGGTTGAGTGCCTTGTGTTTGGGGCCCATAAAGCTCAATTATGGGTGAAGGTTGGATACCTTGATTTGGGTCCTATATTTTCCTTTTGATTGGGTTGGTTTCTTTATTTTTACCTTGTCATGTTCCCTATATGAGAGCTCCAATATGCATTGTGTTATAAGCCTAGGATTTCTGAGTTGATATGGGGTGGGGAGGCCCGCATGACGGGGATGTAATTGATGCCTCTAATGGGGATATGCATTAGAAAATTCATACGATTGTCTATGATAACACTAGAGATGATGGAACAGGTTGTAGAAGGGATTAGATATATATATTTAGCAATGCTAGAATCTTTCTTGACATATTTTTTTAATGTCAGATGGTCGGAATTCTTGTTTTATCTATATTCTGTTCCCCAATACATGAGGCATCTTGGGGTGCATGGATGCATGATTACACTTGCTGGTAGAATAACATGGGTTTCCAAGAGTAACCATATTATGGAATGGTTCTAAAAAATAATAAATAATTATTTACCCATGGGGTCGGTGTTGATGGAATGAAAATTCATAAAATATGTGTATCTTGTTAAAACCTGGATGCGGTATTGATTATTACTATAGGGCATGAACTTCACGATTTTGGTTAATGAATGTAAAATAAAATATTTTTAATGGTTTTTTAATGTCAAATAAATAAATAAATAATGAAATTACATAATATAAAGAATTATTTTGAATAAATCCTAAAATTATTTTGATATTCTAGGATACCTAGGACTTAGTAGTGGCTTTCAGGTGTCCGTACGATGAAAACTGAAGTTGAGGATACAATTAAGATATGTACATAATGTGGGTATAAGATATATCATGTAATATATAGTATATTATTTGATTCACTTACGCACCCACATTATTTAGAGTTATTTACACCCACTGGACTCCATGATAGTGTTTTCCCCAATATCATGAAGGGAGGATGGATGGAAGACTACCCCATCTGACCCATCTCTATTCTCTTTGTAGTTACTTTAGCTAGTATACATGGATGTTAGATCACACATATATGTGTTTATGTGGTTATCATGGATTTTGGATATTTCACAAACTTTAATTACAAGATATTGTATCGAATTCATTATTATAGGTATGAGGCGTAAAGGTTGTGATGGAATGTGATACCATACAAGGTTTATGGGATGTATTGGTTTGAGGTATAATACCTGATGAATGACATATGTCATACATGAAACTATGGATCCCTAAAATAACTTTTTTACTATATATATGTGTGTGGATGGGATGATTTGATTCTATTATGCATGAGGTTCATGTTGAGATGCCTTTCAAAGGTGTATCTAGGCTATATTTTTTTTGGATGGAGATGGATCAATATGTTTGAAATTGGTGTAGAGTAGAAAAAAAGTGTGTATGAAGTATAAAGGTAACCTTTATATTATTAACTATATTATATTCTCTCTTTTTGGTGATACATTGTGAGTGTTGCCTATTTTGATGATCGAAACTCAGTATACCTAATTAGGTGATGAGTTAGTTCCACTCATGTTCCCTGGTCATTAACATTATCTCTTAAATTTTTTGATAATAGAATATCAGGTGGACCCACTATGTATATTTCTATACTCCCCCTATGTATAAATAAACTATTTTTTTGGTTAGCTAGATAATGTTGGAGTTTAGGCTATATATTACTAGCTCATGGTTTTAGAGGAGGTTTTTGGACTTTATGGTCACTTCCATCATTAACTATTAGCATTTTTAGTTTTCTTTTATGTTTTTTAGTATGGTATGACATTGATTTTTTTAATTAAGATTTATATTATATATTAGAGAATAAGTTTTTCAGTGTATCAATCTTATAATTTTCCTCAACTTGTTTCGATATATTGTAGTTCCTCATATTGTGTGATTATAAAACCCATGGTGGTAGTCATCATATTAGGACAAATAGGATTTGGGACTCAGGTAGTCACCATATATATTATCTCATTGTCGGCCCAAGTTGGGTTCCCTTTGAGGGTATTGGTTCATGGCATGGATTCTTTTCCCAATGTACATTTTCCCCTTTAATATAATAAATCATCTATAATTATGTCCTATCAGACTTGATATCAAAATATTATGTCTCACATTCATGATTTATTCAATGTGTCTCTCTAGAGGATATACGTACCTAAACCCTTACATATACTAAATTCATTTTTTGTACAACTATAGTAAGACCTCTCATATGAGGTGAATCTGTTGAAATTATTATTACATAGAGACAAATTTTTACAAATAAAGGCGACTAACATTGTTAATTTTTTTTTGGAAGAACCACAATTATTAAGAGGCAACATGGGAACTAGAGGAAATAATGAAAAAATTGTACCCTCAACAATTCTAAACCAAGAATTTGAGTTGAAATTTCAGTGATAAAATTTTTAGGGGGGGGGGATGTAATGATCATTATATTTTATATGATAATTGATTCGTCAATTAATGTGTTCTATATTATTTCATATTTGTATTATACACATAAAGAACAAAGAGAAACTAATAATACTCTATTTCATTAATTATAATACTTAAAGTAGTTATAAATTAAACCAATCAAATTCCAAATATTTAAAGTATAAATACTATAAATATAGAAAAACTAAAATGGGAAAACACGGACCACCCCAATCATTAAGAATCATTGTTCACAAAAACAATAATATAGAAATGAATCAATATATTATAATACCAATAGAAATTTATTAAAAAGGAAATATAAATCATTGAGTGAAATTGAGGTGAATAATGAATGAAGGAATGATGTAGTACTTATTGGAGGGGATGTAACTATTTAAATACTAATGTGGCCATTGGAATATTAACCAGATTGTTGGATTAGTAACCTGAAAATAGTGAATAGTAACATAACTATTGAGAATAGTAACCTTATTTTTGAATAGTAATTTGACATCAAAATGAAAAAATTAACTTAAATAATATATATCATGAATAATTTATGTAAAAATGAATATAATAATTTGATAAAATATATATAATGATAAAAAAACTCATAGAAAATGTAATAAATTTTTTAATAAACTACATGTTAATTTCATTCTTAAAACCCAAAATTTTTTAATCTTAAAATAAAATAACATTTTTTATAAATTTATTTGGAAAAAAAATAATTTTTGAATTCATCACATAAAAATTTTCTAAATACCTTATTTTGGAAATTTGTTGAAATACATCAATATTCAGGTGAATGGTAATAAATAGTTTTTTTATAAGAGTTGTATCTTGAATTACATCACTAATGATTAATAATGACCAAATCATTTCTATAAATATAGGCTCTATGAAAACAAATTTAATTTAAAAAATTAGACCTGAATCTACCATAAATATTTTTCCCATACCTAAAAATAACTCTCCAATGTCTAATGTCAAAATTATACCTTCTAAAAACAAATTATTCATTTATCCACTTTCCATTTTAATAAACTATTTAATTCAAAAAAATAAATGGGTTTAAATTCCTAAAATAATTTTATTATATATATATGATTTAAATTGTTAAAACATCTCTTTTACAGGTTTCAACATTGATGTTGTATGTAATTTAGTATTTTATTCTAAAAATACCACAATCCTCAAATACAAATAACCTCTCATCACCCCCTAGGAAAACCACTCCATCCTCACTTGAAATATCTAGTGTTATACTAAAATCATCACTATAAATCTTATTAGTATAACATGTATTTCTATATATCCATACAACTCCATTAATCAATGGTGTATAACACCATAGAAAAGAAGCCACCCCGAGAAGAGGGAGGAAAAAAAGAAATGAAATAAAGTGTGATTTAAGATAATAATATTCTTGAAAACAATCCCTTTTTTGGGTTAAGCCTATTTCATAAAATCATAATGGTGGATATTACAAAAATATTCCTTAAATATTTTTTCACTATTCTTTCATTTTAATTTTTTGGTATATATATGGTTCCACCTTGACTTTTAAACATAATACAATGATTTTTTAAAATGACTTTTCATTCCAAAACACATCCATGAATCATCTTGAGTATTTTATTCTTCACTCAAGAATGAAGATGTTTATGACAAAAAAAATTCCTTATTCATTTGGGAAAAATATTGTTTATTAATGAATGTATTCTTTATGAAATATTTAGGAATCCCACTACTTTCCATAGGTTATTTCATGATTACGATTGTTATATGTTCTATGTGGCATTCATTATTATAATAATTTTTTGATGCAATGGGTGGGGAAAATTATATAGTCCTAAAATCAATTTTCTAATGTGATTTATCTAATGAAATTATTTTCTGTATTTGTAAAACTGATGTTATATTTATTCAAAATTGCTATTTTATGATTAATAAACATTAATTAAGCATGAAAATGATGATAAATTGGTTAACAACTATGTGTGGTATTCTATGGCTATTACACGAGGTTTAATTTTTTGACTAATACATATTTAGTGCTATTATTAAATTATCCACACATTATTATGATCCTATTATTTTTAAATAATAACAATGATTATTCTCACCCATGCTCTGTTGAATTTTATCTCTTATTCCTCTATTTACAAATATTTTATCTCACCCCAATATATAATAAATATCCATAGGTGACTACATGCACTACAAAGAACATGATATTTTAGAAGGATAAAATAATAAATAAAATAAGTGTTTCTATTTTTTATATAGAATTAATGTATGAGATTATTTTTCCAACGAAATTAAAATTTTGGATTTCAGATTTGTATCATTATTATGTTGGTTAACATAAAAATAGTCTAATTTTCATGTATTTTAGTGTTTCTATATAATGATATCATAAAAAGATTATATATGATATTATAAATAAGTATATGGTTCTCTTATAAATTAATATCATTCTTAAAACCATTTTATATGGGGTTGAAGTTCTGTAATTCAAATGACGTGTAAGGTAAGGGATATTTTCTCAACTTCCATTTCATTGAAATATATTTCTGAAAATTAAAAAAAAATTATTTTATGTGTGTATATAATTCCTCATTAATTTATTTATCATGATTAAATATTTATTCACGTTTTATATGTTTCTGTTTTTGTTTAATCATCCAATCGGTTAAAATTTTTATATTAGAAATGTTATACAAATATATCTAATAATATAACTTCTTTTGTGATTTATTATACTCATGTTGATGGAATGTTATCATATATCATTCATAAGATCATATAATTTTTTTATCAACTAGATAATTACAGAGTTTCAATATTTTCCTCAAATTTTCATCTATTTCATAGAAGAAGCATGGAATGAATTGTTAACAGGAAAGCATTTTTTATTTCTCACTAAAACTAAAATATTATTCTTCCATGACTGCATACTCCAAAAATGTTTTTCAAAATACAATTTTTTTTTCTAATGATTTCATAATGAAATTTTTTGTAATAGTTTATTTTTAAAATGGTTTTAAAAGAATATTTTTACATTTTTTGAAAAATGTTTAAAAAAGACCAAATATATGTTTTATTAACTTATACGATATTAACTGAATTCCTCACCACTATAACCACTTTATAAAATGTATATTATTATATAGGTTTTAAATTCATTTACAAGGAAAAATATTTTTTGATTGATTATTTTAAAATTTCACTTAAATTACCTTTATAATTAAAAGTACACAATTTTAATGGAAACCCCTCTATTCATAATGATTTGATGGTCACATCCCATTTATTGATTAATTTTTGTATTTCTCACCTTCTCATAAAATATTCACTTTATTACACTCATTTCTATTTTAAATTTACATTTCTCACAAATATTCATAAACTTTGTATTAGGGATATGATTATAAAAATAAAATATATACCATTTCAATATATTATGTTTACCTTGATAGTCATATTATGAAATATGGAAATACTAATAAAACTATATCCTTTACTCATTATATATAAATATATAAAGTATATTATTCATGAATTAAATTGATTATTTGAAATATGAGGAACCAATTGGAAAAGAACTGACATTCTGGTACCAGAAGTATATATCCTACCAATTAATCGGTGGGTGTTTTTAGAATAAATAGTTAGAAATATTCCATAGGGGTTTATCTATTATTTTGAATAGTCGTGTAAAATTTATAGATAGTATAACTACAATGATATATAAGATCGTGGAATATTATATGAAGCATTTTATTCAATGATAATGTAGTCATTATTATACATGAGTTTCTTTCAATGATATTAGCACTAGATGATTTTTTATCATTTTATTTATTAAAAAAATATTTTTTATGTAATTTACCTTGGATATTGATTATTCTTTATCCAATCCGGATAGTAATGTTATTAAATGATGTTTGTTTTTATTTATTCATCAGTAAATATATATTAATAATTACTTATTCATTGTAGATACCACTATCTATATGCCTTACTAAAAATTTAGGATATCCCATTTCTTTCTTTCACTTTAGTATGATACGGAATTCATTAAATGAGATCAATCGTGTCCTATATTTTCCATTAATCTAATTTTTATGTTATCCCCCACATAAAATGGGTATCATGTATATATACTTATCTATAAAAAATAATACAATAATCAGTGATTTGGGATTTTCCCCACATATTATGAAAATATAATAAAGTAAACATTTATTCTAGGATACTAGAGTTGGGATTGTTATAGTTAGTATAGACTTATGTTTAGTTGAAACCATGGGAAAAAGACTAAGAAAAAAATAGATTAATAAATATAAAACTATGGTTTAACTTGTGGGGAATAAAAAAGAACATCATATTGTTATGAAAAGGAAATGATTATTTGTTTTTTGTAGAAATACAGCCATGTATAGATACTAAAACTGGACATGGTTCTAGCTTAGTGGTTCCTATTAATAAGAACACCAGAAAGGGTTAATTTATATTTGACTCGATTTTTACATGGAGAATGATAATGAGACTTACTATGAACCCAAATTTACACTATGAAGGGATATACATAGGATAATTTGAATTTTCATTACAATTTTTTAAGGGATTTGAATGTAAATATATTCCCAAATATACTATGATTAAGATTATGTGACTAAAAATGAATAGATATAAAATTTATTTTATGTGACTCACCAAATTTAGAATTATACATTACAATTTAAAAATTATAATTTTAGGATGCATATCACATTATTAAATAGTGTAAAAATTCCATTTGGAAGGAATAAGGGTATCAATACTTCAATCCAGTTTAGATATTTCCCTACTATGAAATAAAATAAAGCTAGTATTATAACAGATAAGATCCTATCTATATTAGGACATCATAATCGGGTTATAAAAAAAACCATTCCTTAATGATGAAAATTATTTTTCCTAAATTTGATTCTCCTATTGTGGATTCCTCTATGTTGTAGAAGACCCCGTCATTTACTGGGACTAAAAATCATGTTGTAGCTTAGGAATATATTATGTCCCATTATAAGATATTTTTAGAATTGAGATGTAATGAAATGGAAAAGGTTGTACTTTTAGTATATTTTCTCAAAGGTGATTTTGAAATATAGTGTTGATTTATCAAAAATAATAAAGAGGATGAATAAATAGAGTACATGGAATAGATAGATTATTAGTAAATTGTTGCTGACATGTATTTTCATTTTGAGAAATGGACTCAAATAAAGGAAAGGTTCATTATCTTAATTAAAGAGGAATAGTAAAATGTTTCTGAGTATGAGTCTTCCTTTATAAGTCTTTCTGGGTATGCTACAGATTACATAAAAAATACTGAATGATTTACCATTTTTAATGTGATTAAGAAAAATATTAAATTGGTTTTATTCTAGGAATTCAAGTCATAATATTATAAATTTTTTATTTGAACAGTAAAAATAATGAAGGAATTTTCTCTATCCTTTGTATTAAATGGTAATCAAGAGAATAAGAGGTCATCTAAAGATGAAGAAAATTAGGATGCATTAAAGAAGAAGATGATGATCATGTAATTTCCATCATGTGAAATTTTTGGAATGAATCATATTGTAAAATGATTGAAAATTGTGGGAGTTTGGTACATGAGCAGTGATATGGGTAATTTGGATCATGTATGAAAATGATAGAAACCAATCAATTATGTATATTTATACAGTTTTAAGAAAATTGGAAATCATTGACACCAATTACCCAAGAGTCAAGGGAACATACTATATAAATTTTCAATGGGAGATAGAAAACCTATGAAATCAGTATAGTTGAGGTGAAATTTTTGAATGATTTGGTTGTCAGAAATTTATCCATAACATCATATTTATAAAAAAACATTATTTCATTTTTTATATTAAAACACTTTTATATTTTTGTTATGTTATAAGAAAATTATATATTTCCCTAAGACCTTATTATTGGAGTTTCTTTTAATAACTCTAAGTATAACATTAAATTCATTAATACATTGTAAGGAACTCCTAATTACAAACATAAGCATAAATTTTTATAATTTAGTATTCTTATAATGACTTACATTGATATAAATCATGTAATGTAATAGATTTCAAAATATGATTCAAAAAATTATTGAATGTTGATGGAAATATCAATTTATGATAATGGTGTGGAACTAAAAATATTCAATGTCAAGACATCACTACTTGAGGCATGTATATATCGTACCCTAATAGCTCTTCTAAATGAGACTCTTGGGGAAGAATATTAATAATAAATCTATGGATGGATACAATAATATTCAAATAGAGGATGTACCTATTGTACATGAATAAATTGATGTATTTCCCAAGGAATTATCTATACACCAACTAGATCATTACATTGATATTTAAGTTGATTTAATCCCTAATGTATGACTATTAACAAAGAATCTCAATTGAATATACAATGTAGAGTTAGTGAATTAGCTTAAATAACTAGAGTAATTTTGTGATAAGATATTTACTCACAATATTTTTTCAACACTAGGAACCCCTATTATATTCATTAATAATAAATATTGATCCTATAATATTTTTGTTGATTACATGTAAATAAATCATGTTAAAATAAAGGAAATGTATCATATGATTTCAATAATGATTTATTTTAGAAACATCATTGTAAAAACTATTCTCCAGATATTTTTCCTTCTTTCTAGGAATCATATTTTGGGAGTAAAGAAGAAATATATTCCAACAACAAAATTCTAAATGATGCATGGAAATTATGAATTTATTGTTATTCCATTTGGATTGACTAACACAATTTCTATTTTTATATATCTAATTAATGATTTTCCTTTTGGTGTTTATTGATTTTATCATTGGTTATTCTAAAATATAAGAGAACCATGAGAATCACTTTAGGATCATTCATGAGATTATTTTAAGAAAAGATTTATATAGAATCATTAATAATTTTGATTTCTATCTCCATAATGATTCATTTCCTGGATATATTGTCTCCATTAATTGAATATTATTTGATCCTACAATGAAAATTTAAGGTATTCTATTGACTATAGTAATGAATAAAAATAAGTTATGTAGTCTCATTGTTTTGGTATGTTATTGTCAGGGATTCATTCTTAATTGCTCATAATTGGAAAACATGTTAACTAAGCATATATGTAAATGGGTTAGTTAATTTATACAAAGTAATAAGAATTTTTTTTATAAATTGACGAGGATATTGTTTAGGTCTTTGAATTTTACCCAATAATTAGAAAATTATTGTATTGTAACATATAATAATAGATAGAAGAAAGGACTAGGTTGTGTCCTTATGAAAAATGATAATGTTAGTTAAAATAAATCTATGCATTTGATGGATTGAAAATAAAACTACATACACCATGATAATGAGTTCACATATGTTATCATTGCTATGATGATATGAAGACTTTATCAAAATGGTGAAATATTTGATATTTACACAGATAAAAAGTGAAATAAAACTTTATCTCATAGAAATAGATAAACCTAAGGAAAAGAGGAATGATTTTGTTACTAAATGATTATGTGGAATGACGAAATAATTCCATAACATTACATTATTAAAATTTAATAATTAAGGTGTCTGGGATGAAATATGAGGTGTTTTTGGGACACATGAATCATTCCAATGGTGAGTTATTGTAACTATTTTCTAGATTTAGAATTTTCTAATGGTGAATCATTCCAAGGTAGTGTCATTCCAAATTTTTTCAGAATTTCCATTATTCCATTGAATATTCATTCCAAAAGTGTTTCATTCCAAGAATTTCGAAACATTCTAATTTCCAACTGCGAATCTTCCTGGTCGTGAATCATCCTGGTAGTGACTCAAGCTGGCAGTGACTCATTCTCATGGTGTCGCATCCTAGTGTTGACTCATCCAAGCAACGAATCATCCTTGTTGTGACTCATCCTACCAGCGAATGTTTCTTATAGTGACTCATCGTAGAGGTGACTCAAGTGATAGGGGACTCATTCTGGGGGTGGATCATTTGTTGTGGTGATTCATTTCAACATTTTTCCATTTTTCCATAATTTTATATTTTCCAAAAAAAAACTATAGATTTTCCATTTTTAAAGAATTTATAATGAAAAATGTGTTTAATGGATAAATTAATGGGTTTAAAAAATATTTCAAAGATTACTATTCATATCTAATATTTATAATAAATATACTGACCTTTTAAATGTGTAAACCATGTGGTTTTATCAAGATGACCCTTTAATGGTCAATTAATCCATTTAAAATCCCATTAGTTTCCGATATAATCTTACCAATCTATGGATATTACATTAAGTAATTGCTTATTCATTCTCTAGATAAGAGAGGTCCAAAATACTTCTTCCTTGTAGTCATTGAATGTGATGTTGCAGTTGGTTAGAGTTCTCACTATCTAAGAGGCAGTTTCCTCCTATACGTGAACCCCCAGTTTTTGTGTACTAAGTTAGTGAAAAAATTGAAATTCCATGTAAGATTTACGTTATTTATTGTATTATTTGTATCATCTGAGATGAGGTTATAATATATATCCTTGGTGGATGGTTGGATATGAACGAAGAATGATAATGGAATTGGTTTAAATAAATTGTAAAGTGGTGGGGGAATATGGTGTGTGATCTTATGACTCGATTATTATCTATTGATGTTATAAATTTAATGGGCTAAGTTACCCACATAAGATCATGTCCATTGGAAGTCCTTTATTGTGCTTTTATCTTGTGAATTATGGAATGCATGTTGTGTTGCTATTGAAAAAAACCAAATATGAAATTGGCCAATTATGTATAGTCAATTATTGAATTAAATTACCTAGGATCTAATTGATTGGGTGATAAAACCCTTAATTAATGAAGTAATATTTAAAATAAATATGTTCATAAATCGTGAAATAAGTTTTGTTGTGTTATGCGATATGATATTTGTGGGGGAAGTGGTAACAATATGCTTGAGTAGTAGGGTTTCAATGAATGGTGGTAGTCGATGTGGTGGGTGGGATATTTGAATATGTTGCTCGATGTGTATTTTTTTATTTTGGTTCCTAGTTTTTATTGATGGGTAATATAATGATCTTGGAATATAAATTGATGAATATGGTATAATTTAATGGGGTAGTGATGAGTTTTATGGAAAATGGACTAATAATATCTAATGACTAAAAATTAATTGTGTCTTGCTTTTTTCATGTGTGGGGTTGTGATGTTTTTTTTGCAGTCAATGTGGGGGACGTTGTGAGTTTTTTGGAGAGGTGATTATAATCCTATTTGTGGGAATTGTGTGGGTTTATATATATGTATGTATACATTGTATTTTATTTTTGATGTCAATATGAACCCCACCCATGTCAAGCACTATATGACCACACCCACATAGTCTTGCGGGGGGGGGGCTTCCCCAACATCTCAGTTGGAGGAACAATGGATGGAAACTAGTTCATCTAAAATACCTTTTCTAGGAAATAATTTATTTGGTGTATTTGGGCATGTTTTGATGTGTTTCCCTAGGTGTCTTCGAGATGATTTGGGATCTGTGGTCCCATGTGTCTTTGTGATGAGTTGTGTTCTGTTTCCCCAAGCATATTTATGATGAGATCTGATGTGTGGAACCAATTTTTTTGGGTGGGATGTGACGTGACATGATGTGATTTGATTTGTGGCCCATGTCTCTATGGACGAGATGTGTCGTGAGGTGTGGTATGGATTTTTGTGGGAAGGATGTAGTTTGATATATTCATAAGTGGTGGGAGTGCTTTGACATTTTTTTGGGGTGTCAGTGAAAATAATCGGTGTGTATATTGTGAGTTTTTGTAAAGACCCGTAAAATTCAAGGGAAATTTTTTCTTAATTTTCTTTAGAATTTTACAAGAGCGCGGTTTCAGACGGCACCTGATTCCGAGGCCCGGAGTGCCCGGAATTAATTTCCGAAGTTTGGCTCGGGTACGTTCAGTGAACGAACGAGCGGGAATTCCTAACTTTTGATCCGGTGCTCGGAATTGAAATCCGAGGGCACCGATGAACTCGCAGCGCCGATATTCGCTTAAGGAGACCTTTCCCGAAGTTGCGTTTACACGTGGGGAGTTGTAAAAAAATAAAATTGTGAATGTTAAAATAAAAATTTAACTTCAATTTTTATTTTTATCTTCCTTAAGTGTTTTTATCCTTTGGGTGGAAGTTGGGTGACAACCCAACTTCCCTTGGGAGGTTAAGAGGGTGGTGGGGCCCACACGAACCCCACCCCTTCATATTCTCTAACCCTCCCCAACTCACAATTAATGTTGTAAACTTAAGTTATAACTTATGTCATTAATAAGTGAGTTTAATTAATGTTTTGAAATTCAAACTTTTGAATTTCAAAGGTTTGTGTTGTGTTAATAAATTAAGTGAGCTTAATTTATTGTTTTTGGTTAGTCCCTTTATTTCTTGAGAGGATTTGAGAGCTTCCTCTTCTTCTTCAAACCTCAACGAAGAACGCGAAGAACGCCGTTCTTCAATGAAGAACTTCTTCCGCGTCATCTCTTCCGCGACGGTTTTCCGCGACGAACGCCTTCAACAACGACTCTTCCTCCGACGTCAAAGGAATCGAGTGCGACTATCGAGGTAGAGATTCTTGAGTTCGTTTTTTCTTTATTATTTAACTTTCCTCAAGTCTTGACGAGGAACGCTCAATTTCCGACGAAGAACGCCGCTCCGCTCTTCTTCGTTTACCGTGTCAACGAAAGGGGACACCACTTCTTCCTCGGACAATCTTCGTCGGCGTACAAGTTTCGCCCACGACGTGTCACTTCGAACGCTTTCCTTCGTCATCGGATTTGACGAACGGCTTCCGCGACGCCCGACCTCCGCGACGTCGTCTTCCGGGAACTTAGTCAAATCCTCGAACTTATACCCGAGGTAGGGGTTGTTGTTTCATTCTTTATTTATTCCTTTTCTTGATCCTGGATTTCGCTTGTCAAGCATGAGACTTTTAAAATGTTTTAAAGTTGCGTTATTATTTTTAACGTGAGGGGGGCCGGACCGCACGAACACGGCCGAACCCCCTCCATCGTTCTTGTTTAATTATTTTGCGGAAGAAAGCAAATGGCGTGGTGCCGTCGCACCACGCGGTTGAACATGAAAATATCTCACGCGATGCCGTCGCGCGCGCACCTTGGGAGGAACAACAAGAACGCGACGCCGTCGCGCCGCGTTGAATGTTTATCAAGCACGGTGAAGGGGCGCGGTGCCGTCGCACCGCGCCGGATTACTAACGCCGCGGCCGGTTCCGGGCCGCGGCGAGACGAGGAGACCGCGGCCGGTTCCGGGCCGCGGCGGAAGAGGAGACCGGCGGCCGGGCCGCCGGCGTCGGAAGCCGAGGGGGGGACCGGAATTTCCGGTCCCGTTGGAGAAAACCGGCCGGCCAGCTGGCCGGCCGGATAGCCAAAATCCGGGGGAAATAAATCCCCCGGCCAGTAAAGAAGCCCCTCCCCATTAATTGGGGGAGGCGGTTCCCATGAGGGGGGGCAGGCGGCTCCCCCGGACCCTCTTCAAAGCGGGCCCCCAAAGGGGGCCGTTGATTGCTTAAAACGGCGCGGCTATGCCGCGCCGACTTTGAAGAAGCGGGGGATTGAATCCCCCGCGTGCCACCTCGTGCGGCGCCAGGCGCCGCCGCCGCGGGCCGCCGCCGCCGCCGCCGCGGGCCGCCGGCCACCGCGCCGCCCAGGGGGGGGTCGGGCCGGGTCGGCCCGGACCCGGACCCCCCGTTTCGAACCAGTTTTGGTTTTTGGCTCATAACTTGAGCCTCGGACCTCCGAATGATGAACCGTCTACGGCAACGCGATCCTTGGATCGAGACGGTCGTTTCGGTATATCGCACTCAAGGTTTCGGGTTACTTTGAGTACGGCCGGGTTGGTTCGTTCACGGAACCAACCGGGCCTTCGGAGCGGAAACGCTCATATCTTGAGCCACGAACGTCCGATTGACGCGCCGTCTATTTCGTTGACTTCCTCTTGATGAGACGGAACTTTTGGCACCCTCCGCCCGAGTTTTGGATGCAGTTGGATAGTGGCCGGGTTGGATCGCACCGAAATCCAACCGGGCCCCTGGAACGGGAAAAGCTGTTATCTTTCAGACAGGACGTCCGCTTGACGAGCCGTCAGCGGCGTTGGTGGTTACGTTGAGTAACGGTCCCTTTGAGTATACCCTATGGGAGTTCGGGGTGCAGTTGAGATACGGCCGGGATTGGTTTCGCTCACGAAACCAACCGGGCCCCTGGGACGAAAAGGCTAATAACTCACAGACCGGGCGTCCGATCGACGCGCCGTCTGTTGCGTTGAGACCCCTGTGACGAGACGGACCTTTGAGACACTTCTTCGCGGGACCTTGTGATACTTGGAGTATCGACCAGTAGCTCGTGGAGCGGACCCGTGGTCCTTGACAGTGGTGGTGCGCTTGGATGCAGCAGCAGACCCTTGGCAGTGGAGAGCTTAGTTGTAGCGGCGGACCCGCGATACTCTACGGAGTGTGTGCGCTTGGTTGTAGCGACAGACCTGCGACGGTGGAGACGAGCGTGCAGAGTACGGAGACCGTGTAGCCGGCTGAGACCTGACGACTGCTTGACCGACTCGACTTGGAGTGAGTCGACTAGCCCAGTGGACGGAGCGCCCGGTATTTGGCGGCAGACCCACGGCGGACGGAGCGCCTGGTAGTTGGCAGCAGACCCGCGGTACTCGACGGGAGGAGTACCTCAGCAGGCTATCTGGGTAGCGCCCGGTATTTGGCGACAGACCCTCAGCGGACGGAGCGCCCGGTAGTTGGCCGCAAACCCGCAGTACTCGACAGGAGGAGTACCTCAGCAGTCATAGGTTAGTGAGTAGTACCTCGGAGTCGTGATAGGACTACTACACACTTCAGAGACGGGGCTCTTCAGCAGTTACGGTTTCGATAATGAAAATCCTGGTTTGAGCTGAGACTTTTGACCTTGTGTTTACTTCATGATTGAGATGGGTCACTTGCTAACTTAGGTATATGTATGGGCATATACCCGGGTAGTGGTTATCCGACAATTTCACAATCCTTGTGTTTCCTCATGATTGAGATGGGTTACTTGATAACTTAGGTATATGTATGGGCATATACCTAAGTAGGGTTTATCTGTTGAGATCTTCTTGTGTTATTCCTTGTTGGTTTTAGTGAGACCTTGAGGGTCTCGGGGTCCCTACTGAGTATCGTTATACTCACCCCTGCACGGGCTATGCCCGCACCTCGTTGTGTTGGTTGCAGACGACGGCCAGTACTGGCAGAGGCCGAGTGTTCGAGGACTGGACGGTACCTGGAGGTGGACTATACGACGAGGCGGTACCCGGAGGAGGACCACTGGGCGGGACATACTCGGAGCGGATGGCGGGACCCGAGGAGCAGAGGAGCTATCTGTACCCACCCTTCAGGTGGGATTTCCAGTGGACATCTCAGCGTAGCAGCTTTACTTTTCAGTCGCTGTTTTTCCCTTTCGAGTTGTACTTTACAGTTGGGCTTGTATTTCCGACCCCTTTTTACTTTTCAGCTCTTCTTTTTGTACTTAGTGTTTTACTTCCGCTTGTACTCTGTGGTGTTTGTTTTCTTTATAAAGGCAATGCCTTCCCAGATATCGGGATTTTACGCCTTTGGTGCTAGTCGCCAACCCCTGGCCTATGGAAGGCGGGCTTGGGGTAGTCACGGCACGGGCCCCGAGGACGGGTCGTGACAAATTGGTATCAGAGGAGTTCGGTTCTACCGCAGAACTTATAACTCTGTTGTTTCTTTCTGTGAAGCAATAGTGTTGAGAGTACCGAGTGTGGTTTTCAGTTCAGGGAGTCCAGTGTTGGTGCGGGCGGCCGACGTATCCATACACCAGGACCCTGACAACTGATTTCCGACTTTGTGCACGAAAACACTGATTGCGTGTGTGTTTTCAAAGGTTTTTCCCCTTAAAACAGCTCAAACCAGGTCAGCTCACCAGGTATAATCGTTTGATCGTGTTACGTTGTTTCTTTCATGATGGCCCACCGAGCAGCGAGACTCCAGTGCAGGGCCCTTTTTCAGTGTTGGCACCTTCGGGTGGTGTACCAGCAGCACCACCACCCGTTAGGCAGCAGATGCCACTAGCTGACGGTGCACGCTAGCAGAGCGCGATGCACGAGTTCCAGCAGTAGAGGCCTCTGAGGATACGAGGCGAGACAGATTTCCCAGGCAGCAGTGGACTGGATGGAGACGAATGCTAGAGTTCTACGCCTAGCTTGGATACTAGTAGAGCGGATGATGATCTTAGCTCCAGGTGTTTCCAGAGAGTGACCATGAGGTTGGTCCTTATAGTAACGAGGCTTCGGTACGCGAACCGATACCTGGATTAGTACCTACGGGTAGAGCGCCAGCTATGTCACTACCTGTTGGTCAGCAGACACTACCGGCGGTACCGGTAGCAGAGACTCGGGCGTGTAAAATGTTTCAGGAGGAGGAAGTGCTAAGGACAGATGAATCTGCAGGGTAGCAGACGTGGAAGCAGAGCTTGGAGAGCAGCATGTGGTGGTGTACATTTCGACATGTTACGACCACCCGACTTAGTAGTCCCCGCCAGGCTCAGGGAGCAGGAGGGCTGGGGAGGAGAATAGCTGCATTGCGGTCAAGGAGTGTGACCCAGGAGCTCTAAGAATGATTCGGGGTACGAATTATGTCTACTACGAGCTGCCATATCTATAGACATAGGAACCAATCATTCTACCCTTCCACAAATCATGTCCCAGACCTAGAGGTTCCGGGTAAGCCGTAGACTTGACCCTCACGTCTGGAGATACCTTTGGGAGGAGACTCGATAATCACGCTTACGCCGACGGTGTGATTTGACCTCGAGGCGAGAATTTCGGTTGGAATCTCTTGGTGGCAGCGTAGAGGCCTTACGACGTTGATCTGGGTATGGTTTTGATTCACAAATCATACCCCGGTTGACTGTTTTAGGCAAACGTCGGAATGGGTTTTCCTTGGTCGGCGAAAAGGAAACTCTGGGCAGCTCATGTTAAACTCAGACATAAGAGGGTGTGACCGATCACTCTTGAGTTGGTCAACCCTACCCCTGTGGCAGCAGGAGTTTGAGTTCAGTTCTAACCTAAAAAGGGAAACCTCTTGAGTTCGAGGGTGACGAACACGTTCTTATACGGTCTCAACCCGATGAGGTTTCGGAGATGTGGCCGAGGCGGCATGTTATCTCCGAAGATCGATGGACCCTTTTGATCTTCAGCAGGGTAGGCGAGGAGGTTTACCGCTTAACCCTACCACCTCAGTCGCACCGGGTGCATAGTGTCCACCACGTGTCTCAGCTGTGGAGATACGTGTATGTTTCTTCACACGTCATCGACCCCGGGGAGTTGGACGTCGATGACAGGGCGATAAGCACAGAGATTCTAGTAGAGATTGAGGATCGACAAGAGTAGGTTCTACGTGAACGGTTGCTTCCTCTGGGGTGCTTCTCGGGTAGCACAAGATCTTCAGGTGAGCATATGGGAGCGTAAAGCTCAGTAGCGTGCTCAGTACTACTTTGTTTCCCTTAAGTGTGAGTTGAAGCTTTACGGGGACGTAAAGCCCTGAGGTGGGAGTAATGTAAAGACCCGTAAAATTCAAGGGAAATTTTTTCTTAATTTTCTTTAGAATTTTACAAGAGCGCGGTTTCAGACGGCACCTGATTCCGAGGCCCGGAGTGCCCGGAATTAATTTTCGAAGTTTGGCTCGGGTACGTTCAGTGAACGAACGAGCGGGAATTCCTAACTTTTGATCCGGTGCTCGGAATTGAAATCCGAGGGCACCGATGAACTCGCAGCGCCGATATTCGCTTAAGGAGACCTTTCCCGAAGTTGCGTTTACACGTGGGGAGTTGTAAAAAAAATAAAATTGTGAATGTTAAAATAAAAATTTAACTTCAATTTTTATTTTTATCTTCCTTAAGTGTTTTTATCCTTTGGGTGGAAGTTGGGTGACAACCCAACATCCCTTGGGAGGTTAAGAGGGTGGTGGGGCCCACACGAACCCCACCCCTTCATATTCTCTAACCCTCCCCAACTCACAATTAATGTTGTAAACTTAAGTTATAACTTATGTCATTAATAAGTGAGTTTAATTAATGTTTTGAAATTCAAACTTTTGAATTTCAAAGGTTTGTGTTGTGTTAATAAATTAAGTGAGCTTAATTTATTGTTTTTGGTTAGTCCCTTTATTTCTTGAGAGGATTTGAGAGCTTCCTCTTCTTCTTCAAACCTCAACGAAGAACGCGAGGAACGCCGTTCTTCAACGAAGAACTTCTTCCGCGTCATCTCTTCCGCGACGGTTTTCCGCGACGAACGCCTTCAACAACGACTCTTCCTCCGACGTCAAAGGAATCGAGTGCGACTATCGAGGTAGAGATTCTTGAGTTCGTTTTTTCTTTATTATTTAACTTTCCTCAAGTCTTGACGAGGAACGCTCAATTTCCGACGAAGAACGCCGCTCCGCTCTTCTTCGTTTACCGTGTCAACGAAAGGGGACACCACTTCTTCCTCGGACAATCTTCGTCGGCGTACAAGTTTCGCCCACGACGTGTCACTTCGAACGCTTTCCTTCGTCATCGGATTTGACGAGCGGCTTCCGCGACGCCCGACCTCCGCGACGTCGTCTTCCGGGAACTTAGTCAAATCCTCGAACTTATACCCGAGGTAGGGGTTGTTGTTTCATTCTTTATTTATTCCTTTTCTTGATCCTGGATTTCGCTTGTCAAGCATGAGACTTTTAAAATGTTTTAAAGTTGCGTTATTATTTTTAACGTGAGGGGGGCCGGACCGCACGAACACGGCCGAACCCCCTCCATCGTTCTTGTTTAATTATTTTGCGGAAGAAAGCAAATGGCGTGGTGCCGTCGCACCACGCGGTTGAACATGCAAATATCTCACGCGATGCCGTCGCGCGCACACCTTGGGAGGAACAACAAGAACGCGACGCCGTCGCGCCGCGTTGAATGTTTATCAAGCACGGTGAAGGGGCGCGGTGCCGTCGCACCGCGCCGGATTACTAACGCCGCGGCCGGTTCCGGGCCGCGGCGAGACGAGGAGACCGCGGCCGGTTCCGGGCCACGGCGGAAGAGGAGACCGGCGGCCGGGCCGCCGGCGTCAGAAGCCGAGGGGGGGACCGGAATTTCCGGTCCCGTTGGAGAAAACCGGCCGGCCAGCTGGCCGGCCGGATAGCCAAAATCCGGGGGAAATAAATCCCCCGGCCAGTAAAGAAGCCCCTCCCCATTAATTGGGGGAGGCGGTTCCCATGAGGGGGGGCAGGCGGCTCCCCCGGACCCTCTTCAAAGCGGGCCCCCAAAGGGGGCCGTTGATTGCTTAAAACGGCGCGGCTATGCCGCGCCGACTTTGAAGAAGCGGGGGATTGAATCCCCCGCGTGCCACCTCGTGCGGCGCCAGGCGCCGCCGCCGCGGGCCGCCGCCGCCGCCGCCGCGGGCCGCCGCCCGCCGCCGCCGCGCGCCGCCGCCGGCCCCCGCGCCGCCCAGGGGGGGGTCGGGCCGGGTCGGCCCGGACCCGGACCCCCCGTTTCGAACCAGTTTTGGTTTTTGGCTCATAACTTGAGCCTCGGACCTCCGAATGATGAACCGTCTGCGGCAACGCGATCCTTGGATCGAGACGGTCGTTTCGGTATATCGCACTCAAGGTTTCGGGTTACTTTGAGTACGGCCGGGTTGGTTCGTTCACGGAACCAACCGGGCCTTCGGAGCGGAAACGCTCATATCTTGAGCCACGAACGTCCGATTGACGCGCCGTCTGTTTCGTTGACTTCCTCTTGATGAGACGGAACTTTTGGCACCCTCCGCCCGAGTTTTGGATGTAGTTGGATGGTGGCCGGGTTGGATCGCACCGAAATCCAACCGGGCCCCTGGAACGGGAAAAGCTGTTATCTTTCAGACAGGACGTCCGCTTGACGAGCCGTCAGCGGCGTTGGTGGTTACGTTGAGTAACGGTCCCTTTGAGTATACCCTATGGGAGTTCGGGGTGCAGTTGAGATACGGCCGGGATTGGTTTCGCTCACGAAACCAACCGGGCCCCTGGGACGAAAAGGCTAATAACTCACAGACCGGGCGTCCGATCGACGCGCCGTCTGTTGCGTTGAGACCCCTGTGACGAGACGGACCTTTGAGACACTTCTTCGCGGGACCTTGTGATACTTGGAGTATCGACCAGTAGCTCGTGGAGCGGACCCGTGGTCCTTGACAGTGGTGGTGCGCTTGGATGCAGCAGCAGACCCTTGGCGGTGGAGAGCTTAGTTGTAGCGGCGGACCCGCGATACTCTACGGAGTGTGTGCGCTTGGTTGTAGCGACAGACCTGCGACGGTGGAGACGAGCGTGCAGAGTAAGGAGACCGTGTAGCCGGCTGAGACCTGACGACTGCTTGACCGACTCGACTTGGAGTGAGTCGACTAGCCCAGTGGACGGAGCGCCCGGTATTTGGCGGCAGACCCACGGCGGACGGAGCGCCTGGTAGTTGGCAGCAGACCCGCGGTACTCGACGGGAGGAGTACCTCAGCAGGCTATCTGGGTAGCGCCCGGTATTTGGCGACAGACCCTCAGCGGACGGAGCGCCCGGTAGTTGGCCGCAAACCCGCAGTACTCGACAGGAGGAGTACCTCAGCAGTCATAGGTTAGTGAGCAGTACCTCGGAGTCGTGATAGGACTACTACACACTTCAGAGACGGGGCTCTTCAGCAGTTACGGTTTCGATAATGAAAATCCTGGTTTGAGCTGAGACTTTTGACCTTGTGTTTACTTCATGATTGAGATGGGTCACTTGCTAACTTAGGTATATGTATGGGCATATACCCGGGTAGTGGTTATCCGACAATTTCACAATCCTTGTGTTTCCTCATGATTGAGATGGGTTACTTGATAACTTAGGTATATGTATGGGCATATACCTAAGTAGGGTTTATCTGTTGAGATCTTCTTGTGTTATTCCTTGTTGGTTTTAGTGAGACCTTGAGGGTCTCGGGGTCCCTACTGAGTATCGTTATACTCACCCCTGCACGGGCTATGCCCGCACCTCGTTGTGTTGGTTGCAGACGACGGCCAGTACTGGCAGAGGCCGAGTGTTCGAGGACTGGACGGTACCTGGAGGTGGACTATACGACGAGGCGGTACCCGGAGGAGGACCACTGGGCGGGACATACTCGGAGCGGATGGCGGGACCCGAGGAGCAGAGGAGCTATTTGTACCCACCCTTCAGGTGGGATTTCCAGTGGACATCTCAGCGTAGCAGCTTTACTTTTCAGTCGCTGTTTTTCCCTTTCGAGTTGTACTTTACATTTGGGCTTGTATTTCCGGCCCCTTTTTACTTTTCAGCTCTTCTTTTTGTACTTAGTGTTTTACTTCCGCTTGTACTCTGTGGTGTTTGTTTTCTTTATAAAGGCAATGCCTTCCCAGATATCGGGATTTTACGCCTTTGGTGCTAGTCGCCAACCCCTGGCCTATGGAAGGCGGGCTTGGGGTAGTCACGGCACGGGCCCCGAGGACGGGTCGTGACAGTTTTATCCTATATTCAAGGTGGTTTATATTATATTATATTACAAGGATATGTTATTTGGTGAGAGATCCATGGTGAGGTTGGGGTTTTGGATAGTTTACATGTTAGGTGTTGTTTGTTTTTAGGGTTTCCTCAAAGATTCATTAGAAAGATCCATACTAATGTGAATGAGAGACATCAGTTTCTCATCTAATTAGTCATTTATACTCACCCTACGTATAAAAAAACATCTTCAAGGTTTCTAGGAGGATTATGTTGACAGTTTTGTGTGTTACTAGGTGCATCCTTGGACATTTTCTGTATTTATTCTACAGTTCTATTTTTTTGGGTACTCACATTGTATGCATTTATTTGTAACACTTTTACTTACACATTCATTGTGGTAAGGTTTTTGGTTATCTTATATATATGTCACAGAGTTAGTTTTTGCTGATACATTCCCCCTCCCAATCAGGTTTTCATATAGAGGGAATTTCCTTCCATATTGTGAGATTTTTATACCCTTGGTGCTAGTCACCAACCAGGACCTAATGGAGGTGGGATTTGTGGGTGATTATCTCTCTCTATTCACTATTAAATCATTGGTGGGAGGGGTTTTAGAATTGGATTATGTATATGTGGAATCAAAGGATTATGATGAAGATATTTTTGGCATTTCCGCATATCCTTTTCCGAATGAGGAGTCCCGAGAGAGGTGTCTTGAGGGAGAACTCCATCCTTAGATCCAGTATGTGGTTATAAATTTTATTTTTCCAATGAATCTGCAGGTTCCAAATAAGTTATAGTTGATTGAAAGGATTCACAATTATGGTGGATTTCTTTGAGAGAATATCCAATTCGGTTCTACAATGAGAAGAGTTTTTGGTGGAAGGACTCTGGTGTCAGGGCCTTCGAGGGTTTGACCAATTGGGAGTCAAACCTAGAATATTACCTTGTAATCTTTTAGTTTTTTAGAGTTTCATATGTTCTTGGGGATTATGTGTTTTATCTATGGGGTTTAAGGTCATCTTGAGGACTAGTGCCCAGTATCTTCTCAGGATTTGTTTGGATGAGGTGGAAATTTTCAGCGTCAGCCTCAACAACAGTTAACAACGAGGTCATTACTACAATTGGAAAAATAGTATTATGGTAGAGTTAGGGAAGATGAGGTAGTTAGAGGATAACCTATAAATGTTCCTCGAGCTCAGGGACATATACCTAATCATGCTTTAGGGGGAATCCATCAGTAGAAAGGAAGAAGAGTTTGGTGTGGTCAATTACATGCAGTGGAGGTAGCTGCACCAGATGAACATGATATTATTCCGGGTATGCATAGTTTACCATGTACAACTTTTGTTCATTATTGATTCCTGAGAATTCATCATCTTTATTTCACCCTCTATAGAGCATTCTTCTTGACTTGATATAGAAAGGCTTTCCATTCTCATGTTGATTACTATGCTAGTCATAGGTCAAACCATCTTGTTTGATATGTGTAAGGGAAGTGCACTGATGATGTAGAAGTATTTTTTTTGTGGACCTTATATTAATTGAGAAGAATCCATATGATGTAATACTTGGAATCGAGTAGTTTTATTCGATGTGAATTATTTGAAAATACTTTTGGAGGAGAGACATATTCTCAAATGTAGATGGTCGTCTTGTGGTATTCATGGGTTAAAGGGATTTCCAAGTTTGAAGTCAGATTTTGGATCCCCTTATTTCAATTGTGGATTATATTTCAATAAAATTAATATAAATAGTTATAAAAGAGGGACACGCGTTATTAGTGTATTCCTGGATGATTTCCCTTTGAAGATTATTACCTGACCTCATCAATACGATGTTGGGTTTGGGATTGACTTCATGTTTGGTGCTTCTCTAATTTTGATTTATTTCTATCGGATGACACCTTCTGTGTTGCAGGATTTGAGGATTCAGATAGATTATCTAATGTAGAAGGGTTTTATCTAGCCTAGGGTTTGACTATGGGGTTATCTAGTGTTTATTGAAATGATGTTCAACAATAGTCTATGGTTTTTTCATAGATTACTGGTTGTGAAATTAGGTTATTGTGAAAAATTATTACCCCCTTAGAAGGATAGATGATCTTTTCCACCAGCTAAGAAGGGGAAGTCACTTTTCAATGATCATTCTAGGGTATGGGTATCACTAGTTGAGGGTGAATAAGGGAAATATCTCGAAGACTTACTTCAGATAGAAGTATGGGAATGTTGAATTTGTATTCATGTCATTTAGTGTAATAAACACACCCACTATGTTCATTGGTATTTTAAACTACATGTTCTAGGAATTCCTAGATAATTTTTTCATAGTATTAATCAATGATATCATGATCTAATTGATTTTATAGGTGGACCATTCCAATCATCTCCAAATAGTCTCTCATTTTCTTCAATGCCCCTAAAACTATTGAATGTTATCCCATTGAATGTTTTGGATGAAAGATGTGCATTTTATAGGGAATTTGGTGTCTCAATAAGGTTTGTTTTGGTACCCACTAATGAAGAAAGTAGTTTTTTTCTTAGGTAGCACCAAAGAACAAGTCAAAAATTAATAGTTTCTTTAGCATTGTAGTATATTATTAGAGTTTTTTCCTCAATATCTCTCGAGTTCAACATCGCTAATAGTTTTGACCAGAAAGAATGTGTATTTTGTTTGGAATAATCAGTTCCAGTTGGTATTCAATTTCCAGAAATTGAATTTGGATAGTTCTCCAATCCTTCATCTTATAGTGTAAGGTGTGTTGTTTTATGTTTTCTATGATGTATCCCATATGGTCTTAGGGTGTATCCTGATGGAGCATAATGTAATGATACATTATGGGTCTAGGAAGTTAAACTTTCATGAGAAAAAATATGAAAGCAATGATCTTGATCTAGTTGCAGTTTTATTTCCTCTAATGTTATGGGGACATTACCTCATTAGGAATATCTTTATGGTATTTCTGAATCACAAGATTTTGAATTATTCCTTTTCACACAGTGATCTGATACTGTGATTGAATAGGTGGATGGAATTTCTTGAGGAAAATTATTTAGAGATATGCAACACATTTAGAAATGGGAATGTTGTGGCTGATTCATTGAGAAGAATGTCACAAAAGGATGTTTTTCAGGAGTCTGTATATTCTTGGAGAGTGGGGAATGATTTGTAAAAACTACACATATATAAAATGGTGGATGGTGTTAGATGTAGTTTTTTAAGATAAAATTTAACTCATCCCTAATGTAGTAGGTGGAAGAGTTTTGGTGGGGTGACATAGAGGTAGAGGTGTTAAGAAATAGTGTTTTCTTATGGTGATGCTCTATAGGGGAGGGTATAGAAAGGTTAGAACTAGATATAATTTCATGAGAGGATATTTTGTTTTGTAGAAATTAGTGATGGAGTCTTTAGTGAGTTTTATAGCTCACCTTTTGTGGTACACCAATGATTTTCCAAAATGAATTGTTTCTTGAAGACATAGTTTTGTCCAACTATAATGAAATGGTAATTAGTGGTGCTTTTGTTAATAGACATGTTTTTCTAGAAAGTGATGGTTTATCATCATGTTACTGGTGGATTTATGTTTCCCTTTGATGTTCTTTAGTAGAAATAAGATAACATATCGATTGATTTCTTACTAGGGTTACCGAAAACATAGGGAGGTTTTGATTCTATCTGGGTGGTTGTGGATCAGTGGATGAAATCATCTCACTTATTAGTGATCACATTGTCGGTTGTATTGGATGAATTCGATAAGAGGTTTTTGGATGGAGTGGTTTATCTAGATTGGGTTATGAGGTCCATTATCTCTAACCAAGTTTCAAATTTTACCTGATGAGTCTTGATAGGATTAAAAAATTATTTGGTAACCAAGTTTCAACTTTTCATTTAATTCCACACTAAGACATATGGGAATGTGGTATAGGGAATCAAAATTAAAGATAAAATGTTGTGGGACTCGGTATCGGACTTCGGAGGATTTTTCTCACAACAACTTCCATTTGAAACATTATCATATAATAATAACAGACACTCTCCCATTAGGATGGATCGATATGAGTCTATGTATGGGTGATCATGACATTATCCTTTGTGTTTGATGGATTTGGGGGATACAATAGGTCTTGGACACTATGTGATGAAGAGAACGATAAATAATGTTCAGTTGGTTTAAGGTAGGGTGGAAGTAACATAGGATATGAAAAAAATCTTATTATGATCATAAGAGGAGGTCCTTGGAGTTTATAGTTGGAGATCATATTTTATTGAAGGTTTCCCCTTGATGTGGGTGGTGGAGGATCAACAAAGGAAGTAAGTTCTCAACCTGGTTTGTTGGGACATTTGAGGTGTTGGGGTCTATTAGAGAGATGTTTTAATGTCGGAGCATGCTACTTGACTTGAAAAGATCCACAATGACTTCAACATCTCTTAGGTCCTTTGATATGTTCATGATGACCCCCATATCATTGAATGGTTATTGTTGGATATTGAGGATGACATGACCTTTTTACAGCATCAAGTGTAGATCCATGACCGCCAAGAGATGTTGTTGTGAGGAAAAACCATTCCCCCAGTTCATGTTCTCTGAAGGCATGATTTCCTAGAGGAGAGTACCTGGAATCTTGACACATAGATGTGGGCCCAGTACGTGGTGTTTTTTTTGACATTACCCTTCTCTATTTTCATTTTAGTGTTTTATTCATACCGTGATGTTTTATGAGATATGTTGTTTCCCCTAGATGTGATGTGAGCTTTGTGATGTGTGATAATGTTCTAGCACTATAAAATAATAATACCTGATTCATAACCAGGAAGAATTTTATTATTATGTGATAAAACCACTGTGGGGGTGTTAATGCTTCCCAGAGTGAATTATATCATGACAAGGATGATGGAATTCATTGATTCATATTTTCAAGGAGGTATGTTTTGTTCCGATTTTTGGAAATTTTTGATAGAATTTTTGGTTGATGATAGTGTTTAATGTGAAATTTGATCCTTGACATGTATCACGATGGAGGGTTTTTTAGACCCTTTCTCTACATCTATCTAGGTTAGTTTAGAATTTTTTATGGAGAGAATAGTATATGATGTATGATATGTAACATACCAAACCTTCTAGAACATTAATTTAAAAAATAATAATAATTGAGGTGTCTCGGTCGAAATGATATGGTTTTTTGGGACATGAGAGTCATTCCAATGGTCTTTCATTCCAACAGTTTTCCATATTTCCATTTTTTAAGTAGCTAGTCATTCCATCGGTGTGTCATTCCAAAATTTTTCCAAATTTATTATTCTAAAATGCTGAATTATCCAATCTTTGACTTATCCGGGTAGTGACTCATGTTGGTGGTGACTCATTCTAGTAGTGACTAATCATGGATGTGAATCGTTATAAAGGTGAATTAAATTGGAGACGCCTCATCCTCAAGGTGACTCATTCTAGCGGGGAATCATAATAGTGTTAAATCATTATAGCGATTACTCATCCTATAGATGACTCATTTTGGTGGTGACCCATTTCTATTATAGAGTCATTTCAACAATTATCAATTTTCTAGAATTTTGAAATATTCCAAAAAATTACAAACATTCCATTTTGATTACTATTATTACAACCAAATTGTTTAATGCATAAATTAATGTGTTTTAAAATCATTTTAAAGGAGACAAATCATATTTTTAGTTTCTAGGAAGTCTATATACATTTTAAATGTTCAACCCACATTTTTTTAATAAGATATTTCATTAATGGTCAACTAAACCATTTGTGTTCCCATTAGTTTCAAATCTAATCATTTTAAGGAAGAGATCTTATCTTTATTCATTGCTCATAATTTCTCATGATATAGGAGGTTCCTAATCCTTCTCCCTTGGAGTCATTGAACATGCTTCTATAGCTGGTTATAGTTCACATGGTCCCAGAGGCTTTTTCCTCCTATACATGCACCCCTAATTTTGGTCCAGTATGTTGTTAAAATGTTTCTCTAATCCAGTCAGGATTTCCTTATATTTATTTCATATATATATATCATAAATGATGTGTTTATAATTTCCAGGATTATAGATATGGTTTATTATGGAATATGAAGGACAGAAAAATTGGTTTAATTTCAATAAAAGGGGTTGTGGAATGTGTTTTCTGAACTAAGGGCTTCATTTTTTATTGATGTTATGAATTGTATGGGATAAGTTACACATAGAAAATATGGTTTGTTGGTTTTCCTTTCTTAATCTTCTATATTGAAGACAATGGAATACATGTAATATGATTTTTAAAAAACATGTAATATGTAATTAACAAATTACATATAGTTTGTTAATGAATCAAATTATCCTAGCTCTAATGGATTTTCTGATAACACCCTTAATTAATGATATGAAATTGAATAGTGATAATTTTCTAAATATGAAAATATTTTGTGTTGTGGTATGATTTATGATGTCTGTCGGGGAATTAAGAATGATATGGTTAATCATTGGGGTTGCGATGAATGGTGGTGGTGGATGTGGTTATTGGTATGTTTTAATATGTAGCTTTATATGTGTTGTGTTATTTTAGGATCTTTTTTGGTATGGGTGGGGATTATAAAGATCTTAGAAGATAAATCGATGAACATTTAATGATGGAATAGTTTTGTAATTGGGAATCTAAAAAATTATTTTATATTAAATTAATATTAAAAATGAAATTTGGATTTCTCTATTCTAATGTGGAGTTTTTTATTTAGTATTGATAGTAGAAATGTGGGTCCATGATAGTTTTCTAGAAATCTTCTTTTTAACCTATATATGGTTTTTTTGTGGATTTATATATACTTATGTATGTATTTTATCTTACTAGTTTTTTATATATGCACTACTCCTACATCGATCACTATGTACTGACACCCGCTTTGACACATTGGGTTGGGGGGTCCCAACATCTCAGTTGGAGGATGGATGGTTTGCCACCCTCACTTTCCTTCTCCCCCTTCAAGGCGTTAATTGTAACGACCCATTATTTTATTAAAGAAAATTTCTCTTAATCTAATTGAATGTATTACTATGTAAAATGGTTATATAAGTCATATCCATATCCTTGATTTTTTTTGAATTTTAAAATACCGTTATGAATTTTTACTAATGCTAATATAACAGTTGAACAGTGATCACATGATTAGTATAAATATAGTTCTTTAACAAATCCAATTTACTCATAAAAATAAAGCGATGACCTCATCCAGTAGAATTACTCCATACGAATCACATTTATTGAAGCTCAGAAAGGATGTATCATCACTGGGATTTTCTATTGACTAATCAGAGTCTGAGCTTTTACATGTTAAGCTTGAATGGAACTCCCTACGGGGGATGTTGAAGTTAATAGAGATTACCACCGGAGCGATCTTATCTAAGCCTCCCCAAGAGTTTATCACCATCGCAAACCTTATCCTTTGGTCTTTTCGGGTGTTATATGGGGTTCTGTAACAAGACTCTAGCACTATGATTATGTGAATTATTTGTGAATAGAATAAAGAATTGTCATTTAGTTTATTATTGTTACATTGTAAATAGTTTTTAAAGCTCCAATAATATTTTTAGTTAATATTAAATAAAGATATATATATTCATGAGTTAATGGATTTTGGAAATAAAATATTTTAAATAAATATTATTACAAAATTATATTTTTTTAAATATAAATGATTGTATAATTTTTATGTATACCAAATTAATTTTTATTATTGTTTGAAAGCTATTTGTGTCAAAACCCACGAATTTTCGAAAAATATTGGTGTTTATTTTAAAAGTAAAAATTGAAATATTTATAAAATTATTTAGATATAATGAATATTACTTTTGGACTTAGGACGTTTAAATTATCCAATGGTGAATTTTTCATAATTTTCTGAGACAGTTGAATTTTTGGGTAAAAAGTAAATACCGTTTCAATATATAATGTGTTTTATGAAATCATAAGGACCCAATATTGACATAATAAAATAAAATAAACGGTTTTTTCAGCCAATTTATGTTTTACCTTTAAAATAATGAGATTTTAGGTTTTTATTTTATTTTAAAAAGCCTTAGTGGACCCTCCAAGACTTGTATAACATTTTAACATTTTAAAATGATTTCCTTGAGAATGTGACTCGCCTCCAACTATGAAATCATAATATTTTAATATCTTCGTACATTAGATTTATAAAATAATTTCTTCCACTCCCCTTTGGAAAAAACTATGGAAACAAACCATGGTCTGTTTTTTGGTTTTGATTAGTTTAATGTGTGTTGTCGAAAACCTAAATCATAAAGAATACCATCTTCTTTCCTATATAGAACCACTCAATCTCCCATTATTCTTCACTCAAACCATTTGGAGATAAAAAAACTCTACCCTACTCTCTCTAGAACGCTTTAATGGTTCCATAATATCCCATGAAGCGCCTCTCTAGCCTCTCCTAAGCCTTTGGGATCAAACTTCCAAGTAAGGGATTTCATCCTTTCTCATTTTTGTCCAAATTTCATTATGTTGTTATGAAATTTTATTGTCTATTAAAAATTCAGGGGTATTAATTAACACATTCTCTATAATTCACTCCTTCTGTTTGAATTATTAGATTCGCCTTTCTCTATCATTAATGCCTCCCATGTACACCCATTACCATGCCAAAATTCCGTAAAGGATTTCTCTCTCCCCATTTAAATTCAATCAATTGTTTTTTATTATGTATCTAAATTCCATTAAATATGTTTTTATTTGTATCTATATGACCCATTTCATATACATTTCATGTGAATATTATGAGATACCCCTCTCTCTCTCTCATAAACTATTTTTATGAAATCTTATGTCATGTTGTTATACTACCGAAATTGTACTACGCTTTTTAAAGCCATATTCATTTTGATGTGAATACCATTACCATTTCTCTATCAAGGGTATTAACAATTATTCACATTTAATTATTTATTATATAGTTTCATGTATGTATTCAAAATTCCTTTATCATGGAATAAATTATGATGTTGAATGATTCCATGATGTATGATACATGGTGCACACTTATGAATGGAATGAAATGATTATGAAGGGTACACCATGATAGTGCTCCAATGTATTGGCTAAAGATTACTATCATGATACATCATGTTAAATGACGGTCTACACATTTTAATTCATGTTAAATTAGGGTTCACTCATTCACCATGTCCAATGATCCTTGTCTCATTCTAATATCATGTTACATGTTGTTTCCACATTTCCATGTTATGATAATCATGTTATATCATGCATTTATTTTCAGTTTTATCTTGTGCTCCATTGATATGCCTATTTCCTAACATGTAGTATATTTATCATGTTATTCATTCATTCCTACTTTACTGGGATTTATATGTCACCGTTTTCTTATGCATGTCCTCATGTTATCCCGTGCAATTCTATGTACAAAGGAATGTTGTTATCATGTAAAAAAGTTTACAACAAATATTGGGTTTTTATGTTCTATGTTGTTGTATCATGTTTCAAATTTCCCAAAAAACTATACCTCTCGATCCTCAGAATTGTCTAAAGTTCATGTTAATGTAATGAATCGTGATTATGTGTATAATAATGATCTGGGATGTTATAGTTTGTATTAGAGGATAGGTTTTGTAATTTTTGGGATTATGATTAGAAACCCATAGTGAAAGACTTAGGGATAAGACTAAGTATAATAAATACATACCTATGTTTTTGTGAGTATTTATTACGTGGTTTATAGTGAAAATACATCACTTTATAGATAAGATCATGTAGAGGAGGTGTTGGCTCGAATGTATCTAGGGGTAAAACCCAAAAAAACCACCTTAAGCAAGACTTGAATGGGAACTGGTGCATGAAAACAAGTCTTAATGCACTCTTGGTTATGTCACTCCTCGAGGATTTTATTTGGTAAATTAATAAGCTTAGTATGAACCATTATTATAGGAATATAAAAAATTCCCCTAAGAATTTATGTTGGCAGTTAGATCATGGATAACATAGATAAGTTATGGAAATAAATTTAATTTATAAGTTAACCATTTTTTTCATTGGAATTCCCTTTATGTGTTACCCCTAACATTCCTTTTATTGCTTCCAATGGCCGATAATAGGAGGACTTAGTCTAACAACCAATGTGATGATCAATGTGACGATTGTTCTAATGTGATGCCCAATCCGATGGGAGTGGGAATCACAAAAAATTTTCACAATACACTCTCAATTAACTGATGTTATGAATAGAAACATGGGTTATGAAGAACGTTCAACACCCCCCCCCCCAAGAAAGAACAATATATAATCGATAACTTCACAATACAAAGGCCTCCTTCTTTTAATGGATCGTCCAATGCATCAATTGATGAAAAATGGATCGACTCCTTTGAAAAGATCGTATTCATCCTTAAATGTTATAAATAGGAGGGGGTTTGTTTTTATGGTTATTGTATAGAGGGTGGAGCTGATCAATGCAGGGAATTTATAAAAAATACAAACCCTAAGGAAGAGATCGAGGAATTGGAATGGAATGATTAATGGAAAATGTTTTTCAATAACTATTTTCCTCACACCCTCCATCTTAAGATGAAAGGTTCTTCCATTCCGTCATGAAAAAAATAAAATGAATCCCTTAGAGTGTATGAGGAATACATCAAAAAACATTCATTGTATGTCTCCAGCTGTTTAGTTACTCTTGATTTTCAAGTTGACCACTTCTTTGGGGTGAAAAAACGTATCCTACGGAAAGCTGTACTGATCATTGACTTCAAGAGCTATGAGGAAACTGTTTGATGTTACCTCTAATTCAAAATGAACATCGGTGAATCTTAGGGGTTTCATGGGGATAAGAAGAATAAGGTGGAATATAATTCTGTTGTCCTGATGGATAAATGCAATGGTGCTATGAAATTATAGCTCCCCACTTTCCAAAGGTGCAGAATGAAGCACCCTGTAAATTTCTTAAAGGGGACAAGGAAATGCATTAGGTGTGGAAGTGTAGGGTGCTAGTATATTAACTACTGACTGGGAAAACCTACTTATGTGATAGAGTGTAGGAATGCTTCATTCAACCCTCAACCAATTTTTATTTCTTAAACTTCAATGAAACTGTGATCTTTGCAAATTAGTTCCCTAATCCAAGGGTTTTCAGAGGTAACCAACAATCTCCAAGGAAGCATTGGAGATCTTTTTTGATCACTTCCGCCAAAGTGGCCCCCCAAAAATTATATGTTGATAGGTACTCTAGTTATTCATTCATTAATAGTGAAATTAATTTTTCATTATGGTTCTACACATTCTTTTATATCCCAACTGTTTAGTTGAAAAATCCCAACACCACCACACATCATCTAAGTAAATATGTCGCCGAAAATGGAAAATGGTGAAATCAATGCATCCGATTAATATAACTCCTCCCTTATCAAAATGAGTGGTTTTAATATCCAGTTGAACCTCATCATACTCCCTATGGTATAATTTATGGAAATTCTTGGAATGGATTGGCTTTCCTAATATAGAGAAAATATAAATTGTTGTGAGATGAAAATCACTCTCTATATGGAAAATCGACCCCCGATTCTATATAAGTGAATGGAGGTGGATGAATATTATTTTGCACCCTCATCTCAAGCATGGATATTAATGTTGTATGATCTTGTGTATCATGCTCATATGATCGAGTCTATGAAAGAAAACAACCTTGAATATATTGCTATTGTGAGGGAAATCGCAGAGGTGTTTCCAGAGTAATTTCAAGGTCTTCCTACTATAAGAGATATTGAATTATTGATTAATCATATACATGGGGAATTTCCAATATCCCTGACTTCATATAGAATGGTTTTTGTGTAGCTTGAGGAGATAAAGAAACAACTCTAGGATAATATGTATAAAGGGTTTATTTTCCCAAGTGATTCACCATGGGGTGAACAAGCCATCTTTATCAATAAGAAGGATGGGTCAATGCGCCTTTTCATTGATTATCATGAGATCCAAAAAACACGATGAAGAACAAGAATCCTATGCCATAATTTTTTGAATTGTTCGATCATCTATTTGGAGAACAATATTTCTCCAAGATGGATTTGTGGTTAGGATATTAAAATGTAAGGATAAAGAATAAGTATATACCCAAGGCTACTTTTATATACAAGGTTTGGGAACTATGAATTCAGAGTAATTCCTTTCAGTCTAAGTAATGATTTTGAAATATTCATGGAAATGGTGAATAGACTCTTTAGAGATTACCTCAACAAATTTATAGAAGTATTTATAGAAGAAATTCTAATATACTCCAAAACCAAGGAGAAGCATGAGGAGCATCTAACCACTATACAAGTGACCTATAGAATGGAGAAGCTTAATGAAAATTACAACAACTATGAGTTTTGGTTGATGGAAGTCTCATTATTAGGTCATATCATCACAAGCAGTTGGATATATGTGGATTCCTCTAATACCATACCAATTGGAAGATGGCCGAGGCCAACAATGGTGAATGATATCCATAGATTCATGGTGTTAGCTGGATATTATTTAAAATTTTTGAGGAATTTATAACAATTTTTAAATCCTCTAATCCAGCTAACTCGAATGGGAGTAATGTTTTCTTATAGTGAGGAATGATAATAGAGCTTCATGGAGATAAAAATGGGGATTATCACAGTGCTCGTCCTCACATTACCCACAAGTGGAGATCTTTTGTGGTATTTATTGACGGTTTGATGACTATCCTGGGATGTGTGTTGATGAAAAATGAAAAATTAATTTCCCACTCTTCAAGGAAATCAAAATTTCATGGGAAAAACTATACAACACATGATCTGGAATTGGCTGTAGTAATCGTTTCTTTAAAAATTTGGCATCATTAACTCTTTTGGGAGATGTGTGAAATATATACTGATCATAAAATCCTTGAGTATATATTCACACATAAAGAGTCAAATATGCGGCAATGTAAATGGGTATAGCTCATCATAGACAATGAATTCTCAATCCATTACCACACTAGGAAAGCGAACAAGGTGTTGGATTCTCTGAGTAGAAAGGACCCAGTGAATCTATCATTGATGATAATTGAAAAGGATCCAATTTTCATAGATTTGATGAAGATTAACATGTGAATCTTATAGTAGGGAACATCAAAAAACCCTTAAAAAATGGTTTCTTATTCATCTATTTTGGAAATGTTAACGTATGCTCAAAATTATGATGTCGGAATTCAGAATAAAGTGGAAACTATCAGAAAAGGAAAATCCTCAGAGATCAATGTTAATGAAGATGTAATTGTGGGATTTTTGGAAATACTATCTGTTCCATTAAATATGGAGTTATGGAAAGAAATTTTGGATGATTCACATATATAGAATTTCTCCATTCACCAAGGAAAAACAATGATGTATTGAGATCTATCATAACATTAATGGTGGGATAACATGAAGAATAAGATCATTGATTATACATCAAAGTTCCTTGTATTTCAGCAAGTGAAGGCTGAGATGCAGAAGTCTAATAGGATGATGAAACCATTACCCATACCAGCATGGAAATGGGAGAACATCACCATGTACTTTGTCACCGGAAATCTGAAGACATTCAAAGGAAACAATGCTATCAAGGTTTTTATAGATCGTCTTATAAAGAATACATGCCTCATTATAATTCGAGAGGATTTCTCATTGGATAAACTTGCACATATATATATTATAGAAGTGGTAAGGCTACATGGAGTACCAATATCTATTTTATCCAATCAAGATCCAAAATTCACCTCTATGTTTTGCAAGAGTCTCCAAAATGCTCTGATTACTGAGCGTAACTTCCGTATGGATTATTATTCTAAAACTGATTTCCAATCTGAGTGGACTATCTAGAAACTTGAGGACATTTTGATATCATGCTCAACATACTTAAAAAGACTATGGGATAAATATTTTCTTATGGATGATTTATCTTATAATAACAGTTTCAACCCAAACATCCAAATGGCTCCTTTTGAAGCCCTTTATTGGAAGAGGTGAAGAACACTGGTATATTTGGATAATGCTAGGGAGAGAAAACTCATAGGCAAAAAAATTATTGATGAAATGGTGGAGATATTTAAGACTATCCAACAATACAATAAAGATACTCATTGTTGACAAAAGATATATGATGATAATTGTCGATGAGACCTAGAGTTTGATGTCGGAGACATATTATTCTTCTTGAAAACATTGTTGAAGACCATTATGAGATTTCGGACTATGGGAAATCTTAGTTTAAGTTACATCGGCCCTTTTGAGGTCTTTGATCGCATTGGAGTTGAGGACTTTCTACTAGCACTCCCATCGATCCTATATCAAGTACATGATGTATTCCATGTATCACTCTTGATGAAGTACATACCTAAACCATCTAATGAGCTAAATCCAGATGTGTTACCATTGGGGAATTACCTCTCCTATGAATAGAAGTCAGCGATGATCTTAGATCTTAGGGAAAACTGTTATACGAAATAAGACAGTGCCCCTCATCATGGTGTTGTAGAGAATCCACAAGTTTGAAGATGTAACATGGGAATCAAAGGAAGTGAGGAAGTATAGTAACCCTTATCAGTTTTGTTGTGGGAAAAGGAAATTTCGAAGGCAAAATTTCTTAAGTAGGGAATATTGTATTGACCCAAATATTTATTAACAAAAATTATTCTTGATCTAATTAAATATCTTATTATGTAAAATGGTTATATAAGCCATATGAACATCCTTGGTTTTTTGTTTTTGGATTTTAATATACTATTAAGAATTCTAACTGTTGCAAATATAGCCTTTGAACAGTGATCACATGATTACTAAAAGTATAGGGCTTTAACAAATCCAATTTATTCCGACAAAGGATGTGATAGCCTCATATAATAGAATTGATCTATACAAAGACTAATTTTCAATTCTTGGAAAAGAAGGTAGCATCACTGGGATTCTCTCTGAGCTAAGCCCATGTCGAGCTTTAACACGTTACGCTTGAATGAAAACACCTACGGGGGATGTTTAAGTTAATAAAGATTACCATATGACTGATGTTATCTGATCCTCCCCAAGAGACTGTCACCATCGAACACCATACCCTTAGGTCTTATGAGGGTGTTCTAAGGGGTTATGTAACAAGACCCCAACACTATTATTATATGCATTGTTTCTGTATATAATAAATAATATACATTCATTTTATTTTGTTTACATTGTAAATAGTTTTTAATGCACATATAGTATTTGTAGTTAATATTCAATTAAGAAATATATTTTGATGAAATAATGGATTTTCGAAGTAAATAAAATTTTAATAAAATATAATTACTAAATTACTTTTTATTAAATATAAATTATGGTATAATTTTTATGAATACAATTGATATTTTTGTTAGGGTTTGAAAGCTGTTTTTGACAAAACCCGTGAATTATCAATAAATGTCAATTTTTATTTCTAAAGTAAAAATTAACTAATTTATAAAATCATTTATAGAAAATGAATAATATTTTTGTAATCAGGATGTCGAAATTATCCAATGGTTAAATTTCAATAATTTTTTTAGGTAGTCGAATTTTTGGGTAAAAAGTAAATATCGTTTAAATATAAAATACGTTTTATGACATCATAATGACTCAAAAGTTATGTAATAAAATACTATTATTTGTATTTTCAATGAATATATTTTTTAAATTTTAAATAATGTGATTTTAGTTTTTTATTATTTATTTTACCAATCCTTATAAGACCCTTAAAGGCTTTTAATACATTTTAACATATTAAAATGATTTCTTTAAGAGTGTGACTCATCTCCACAAAGTCAGGCCAAATATTTTAATATGTTCATCCATTGGTCTTATAAAATAAATTTTAACTCCACTTTCAAAAAACCCAAGGGATGGTTTTTGGTTTTGAATAGTTTAATGTATGGTGTCCAAAACCTAAATTATAATGAACTCCCTCTGCTTTCTTATTGAAACCCACTAAATATCCCATTACAATTATCTCAAACCATTAGGAGTTTGACCAAACCCCAACCTCCTCTCCAATGACTCCTCCCTAGGTGACCCATGCTCTCGTGAATCCCCTCTCATTCCTCTCTCAAGCCTTTGAGATCACACATCTGAGTAAGGGATTTTTTCTTTTCTAATTTTGTTCAAATTTATTTATGATTTTATGCCCTTTTATTTTCAATTACAAATGTCGGGTGTGATTTAGTACCACCCCAATACTGCCATAATAATGTTTAAATGATGATATACCAATTTCTCCCTCATTAATGCATCCCATGAACACCTGTTACCATGCTGAATTTCCTTAAGATGTTTCTCTCTCCTCATTTACATTCAAGAAATTCTTTTTCATTACGCATATAAATTACATTGCATATTTTGGAAATGTATCTATATGACACCTTTCTATCCATTTAATGTTAATCTGATAAGAATCCCCTTTCTCTCTCAACAAATATTTTAATGAATTCTTATGTCACACCCTTATGCTGCCGAAACTGGGCTGCGATTTTCCAAGCTAAAGTCATTGTATAGTGAATACCATGCCCATGTCTTTATCCAGGGTATTCACCTTTACCCAAATTTAATTATTGGTTATATAGTTTCATGTATGTTTTCCAAATTTCTTTATTGTGAAATAAATGATGATGTTGAATGATTCCATGTTGTATGATCCATATGGAACAGTTATGCATGAAATAAAATGATTAAGAATGGTGAACTTGGATAGTGCTCCAATGCATTGGGTAAAGATTAGTATTAAGACATGTTAAGTTAAATGAGGGTTTAATCATGATAATTCTAGTGAAATGAGGTTTTACTCACCCTCCATGTGTAATGAGTCTTGTCTCATTCTAATATCATGTTAATGTTGTTTCCACATTTCCATGTTATGATATTCAGGCAATATCATGATTTTATATTCATGTTTCTCTTATGGTCCATTGATATGCCTAATTCATAACATGTAATATATTCTCCATGTTATGCATTTCTTACTCCCTTACTGGTTTTTATTGATAAGCCTTTTTGAATTCATGCCCTCAGGATATCCCATGCATTTCTAAGTACGAAGGAGTGTTGTGATCATGTAAAAGTAGTTTTCCATAAAGATGTTGTGTTTTATGTTCTAAGTTGTTTTGTAATGTAACAAATTTATTAAGAAACTAGACCTCTAGATCCTTTGATTTATCTGAAGATAATTTTTATGTAATGAATCATATTTATGTGGGTAATAAAGTATTGGGTTGTTATATTAATGGCCCTGGTGTTATCTGGTGAGTTGTGATGTGTGGTCTTAGGTGTCTTCTAGATGAGTTGTGATATGTGGTCCTAGGTGTCATCGACATGAGTTGAGATGTGTTTCCTCATGTGTCTTAGGGATGAGATGCAATTTGTGTACCAGGTTTTTATGGGAAGTATTCAATGTGACTTGATGTGATATGAGGCCTAGTTGTTAGCAGGTTTCATGTGCTAAGAGGCGTGGCCTAGGTTTGTGCCATCTGGATGTGATATGAAATATGCAGAAGACGTGGGCTGGGAAGGAAGTTTACAATTGGGGTCTGAGAATGGTTAATAAGTGGGAAATATGTGTGGGGTACCCTATCATCAATGTGGTTTATATAACATTATCTTACTTGGATGATTTATTTGGTGAGGAGGGCTTGATGCAGATGGTGTTTTTGTTTGTCTACCTATTTGTTGTTGTTTGGTTCTGCTACATTATCTCAGATTCATTATTATACACCTTCCACATGTGAATGAGAGACTTTTTATTCCCAACATAGTATAATTATATTATCACCCTATATATATAAACTATTTTAAGGATTCCTGGTGGATTATGTGGACTATGTTGGGCGTTACTACCCACATCCTTGGATATTTATTGTGGTTCGACACTAGTTTTTTTGGTTATTTATTTGGATAACAATAATTTTTATCACAATTATTCAAAAATTCATTGTGGGATGTTTTTTGTTTTCATATAAATATTTCATGGATTGAATTATGGATGATACATCCTATCTCTTGATGTTATTTTATTATAGTGTGAAATTACTCTCATACTGTTAGATTTTTATACCCTCATTATTAGTCACCAACACACAATCTAATGGATTCAGGACATAGGGGGAATTATTTATCTCCCTTCAGTAATTTTTTTTCCTGGTATTGGGTTGTTACATGTTTATTTCTCAATACACAACTATTTAGGGATGGAAAATAAGGCAGTAGATGCTTTGAGTTGGAATGATCACAATGTTTTGAAAAAATAAGGACAAAGAGGGATCCAATATCCGTGGATCAAGTAAATATATATATATTAATTATTAAGGGAGGGGATAAATCTATAATTTTTAAAATTACTATAAATCCTTATTTATTTGAAAAGATAAAAACTTCTCAATCTGATTATGAGGAATTTTAATTGAAAATTAAATCTGTAAATGAGGGGTAGTTAACATAATTTTTTTGTGTAGGTTGTGTCCTAATATTTGGAATGATATTTTGTGTTCCATATATAAATTAGATAAAAATGGAATTATATGATTTCATGCATATGAATATTTTATATGTACCATTAGGTTACACCAAGATGTATAGGGATTTTATGGAAACATTTTGGTTTGATAAAATTAGAGGATAAATTTTTAATTATGTGTCAAGAAGTTTGTTTTTTCGACCAGTGAAATCTATGGGAAAAATAAATAACTTTTTATTCATAATATTCCTATTAATTTGTGTAAATGTGATTATGTTAAAATATAAATTATCATTGGATTACTAAATAATATTAGAATTAATTATTTAGAAAAAAAATTAATCATTATTTAACTAGATTTGTTAATTAACATTCTATAAGATAATATTTTTGTCTTTCAATTGTTCCATATCGAGACCTTTATTTTTATTTGAAATTGTGTAAGAATCATTAAAATATTATTGAAAATGGTATTATCATGACGACATCCTACCATATTTGAACAGATGGACAGCTCGAATGGACTATTTAAACACAGTAAGACATGTTTAAGTCCAGATTACTAGACATTTAGTGTTTTTAGGATCACTATTGACCATTGATAGTGTTGAAATATAAATATATTTTCCATTAAAGTATTCAAATAGATATATATAAAGGATTATATTCAAAGATATTTCAAACAACAACTTGAAAAAATGATTTTGGTTAATGGAAACATGTAATCCTGGATCACATTGAAGAGTAAAAAATAGATGTATAGATTACCCATGATCATATTAAAACACGTGAAACAAGGATAAAGAGTTATACCAAAAATCATATAAAATAATTGGAATTTTAACTATGGGATCATGTTTTCATGAATCCATCTCCAAGTAAGGATTTCATAAGGTTCAGTAATTAGGAAAATATAATCCCTAGGTACATCGAACCATTGGAAATTATGGAAACAATTAGAGATTTGGACTATTGATTTCAAATTAACACATGTATATGTAATGTACATGATGTGTTCTATATAACATTTATTGATGAAGTAAATTTTACACCAAGTTCATATTCTCAAAATTGAGGAGATAGAATTAGAACATGATCTATCTTATATTGAATAGCCCATCCAGATACTAGATAATTGATATCATGTATTAAGGAATTAGATGACTATACTCATAAAGGTACATTTGGGAAATAATACAGCTATAAAAGAAATTTGGGAACTTGAGTAGGTTATGAAGATTAACTACCTTATTTTATTACATGATAAAATCCAAAAAAAAATCTATTATGTGGTTTTTGTAGTATGGAAGAATATAACTCCCCGATACTTTACTAAATATTTCCTTTTAAAAAAATTGAATCTCACTGATAGTTTATGATACATGCACCCCTTAACATCAATTATATTAAATGAACACTCAATTTAAAATAAACTACTTTTCAACTAAAATATCATTATTTAATTTAATATAATTATAATTTTATTTGATAATCCCCATTTTCAACATTAATGGTCAAAATAATCCTAAACAATATTTTTAAAATTTCCAATGTATATAATATTATATTAATAATATGAAAGTATTCTATAATTGTTAAGAAAATTATTTAAAATAATTTTTATATTATGTGTATTAAAAATTTATTTATTATCAATTTAATAGAAATAATGGTAAGATCTGTTGGCGGAAAAGGGGAACAAATCTTGGAAATTTGTTTTTTTCTTCCAAGAAAATTTTTTAATCAAAAAATCATAATGTCAGACCATTTTAGTTAATTAAAATAATATTTATTGATGAATGATTTTAATGAATTTTATAGATTATATATCTATATTTCAAAATTTGATAGATCTAATTATTAATAATAATAATATAGATAACATAAGATCTACAAACGCATGAAAAATAAATTTCTTGAAAAATAGTTTTTCGATATGATTTACGGGATTATGATTATTATAATTATTTTTCAGTTATATTAATTTAATTGGGAAACATAATTTGAAAATTTTTAATCATCATAATTAATGTTATATAACTTGGGAAATTTAATTTTTATTAATAATGAAGATTAAATATAGAAAAAATTTAAAACAACAATTAATATTAAAATTGGGCCACAGGGGTTGGTGGTTGTAGTTGAGCTAAGAATATATTAGATAAATTGACCAAAAAAATTTCATAATTGTTATTAGGTGGACATATTTTTATATTATGACATATAAAATTCAAAAATGAACCATTTTGGATTAATGGGGCTTGTTAAAAACATTGGGATTATTTAATCTTTTTGAAAATTAAATGTTTCCACCTCATCAAATAAATAATGGAACTTTATTCCCTCAATTATTCACACATATGAAGACGTTTTTTCATGATAAATACCTAAAAAAATATCTCCCAAACATTATTATCTATATTTTAGTGATTCTTTACTACCAAAATGATCTATCCATGTTTCCTTAAGTGGATATCCAATATATGTTTCTCTATGAGAATTTAAACATCATAACGAAGCCCTTTATATTTTTTCATTCATTATTTACACATATTAAATTATATATTAACAAATAAAATTTAACAAAAAAATTATGTCACATATAATTTTATTTTATAATATTTATGGAATAATATTTATTTACATATTTTACAACTAAAATGGAAAGATATCCATTTTTTGATTGTACAGAGGACTACCGCCTCGTGAAATGATGTGATTTATTTTCAATAAATGAATCTAATGGATTGTCATAATGATGTTAGTAATTAATATATTTGATAGATATGACATAATATTTAAAAAATATAATTAATATATCATCCATTTCCTTAACCTTTCATCAATTAATAGAATGATATCATCCATCTTTCGCATATATGACCTACCATCTCCCCAAAGCGATGTAAAACAATTTTCATGTAAAACCTTAAATAATAGTTATAAAATAAAATTTAATGATTATACTTGTTATTTATTACATTAATATAATTTTATGATGATATATAGGTATCATTTGGTTAATTAAAGACCTTTAATGACAACATAAACATGAGAAAACTAGGGAATTAACAACTAAAACATTAATAATAAAAAATAATTGTTAATGAACATGTTGTAAGATGTTATAACCGGATCATATATGATATTATAATGATTAATACAGTTTTTATAAAAATTAATAACATTCCTAAAAAAAATTAACAGGAGGTTAATGTGTGTTCATCTAAAAAAATATATGTTGGAAAATGGATTTCATATCAATTTCCATTTCATTGAGACATATTTGTTAATAAGAAAAAATTTGAAGTTATGAGGTGGTAATATATCCACTTTGATATATTTATCATGAATTTATACTTATTCCAGGTGTTTAATGTTTCAATTCATGTTTATTCTTCCAAGGGGTTACAATTTTAATGTTACCAAATTGGTATGAAATTATATTACAGGCTCACATTTTTTGGGAATTATCTTACTCTTGTTAATGGAATGTTATAATTTATCATTCATATGATCCAATCATTTTATTATACAATAGATAATTATAATGTTTCAACTTTTTCTTTAGAATATTATTCTCTTTGTTACTTCAATAATGCAAGGAATTTTTTAGATGAAAAACTCTATTTATTTCACATTAAAATGGACATATTGTAATTAAATTTCTATGTTCTCCTTAATTGTCTAAAAAAGTACTATTATTTATTAAAATTAATTTTTTTTAAATTACCCACTAGCCTTTAATTTCAAATATGTTTTTATATGAATATTTTTAATATTTATTGAATGTGATGTTTCACCCGAAATTTAAAAAAAATATATTTTTATCATATATTGTTATAACAGAATTAACCACCAATGTAACCATTTTATGAAATATAGATTCTTATACATGTTTTCAATAGTTAAAAAACTATTTAATGGTATATTGTTAAAATATTTAACTTATGTACAATTTATTTTTCAGAATGACATGATTTATAAAAAAACATATATTCCAGATGAACCCATGGCCACCTCTCATAACATGATTAATTTTGTTATTATTAAAATTATATTGAAACCAAAACTTTTTTTGATCATTTTTAATTTAATATTAAATTAATCTTAAATATCCATATAATTGTATTGTTGATACAATTATTTTAAGAACAATATTCGATTTCTACATACACTATTTGATTTCAATTTTATATGAATTACTAATGATATACTAATAATTAACAATCAGTTAAACTATATGAATTTTTCTAAATGAAATATTGTTCATGAATTAAATCAATTATTCGATATGTGAGGAATGTGTGCGTCATGAGGTGTAATGTACCATCTTTTTGAATTAGATATGGACCCTTAATTTTCTATGAAAACTATTTTTTATTCTAATAATGTGTTCGAGAGGGTAATAAGTGCTTTAGGACAGTTCAGGGCTCACTCGAAGCCCAGATCACAAATTTTTGTGATAAAATATTTATCCATACAGATATTGAATGGTTAGGGATAACCTTAAAACTTAACCATATGGATACTAAAGTAAAATGTAGATGGTAGAATAGTTAGTTTTAACCATTCACCTCAAACTGCATGACCATGTGGTGTCCTCCGGTGGATTTCCAAGGACTCCATTCCCATGATTGGAGTTTTATTGGGGGATGTAGTGTGGAACACAACATCACATGGTTATCCAAAACTATGGTCCCAACCCTCAATCATAGTGCCACTTAGGTATCAAGGGACCAAAATAAGAACATGTTTTGGCCAAAACATCATACCAAACCCCTCAAAATAAGTGATCATTGACCATCTTTTGGGACTCTTTTTATGTTTTTACCTCCTTTCCTCCTCATATTTACACTAATTAGGACATCAATTCACATGATCCATATTTGTTCACTATCATAGGATATCAGCTATGTTCATTACATGTGCTATGATTACCTCGCCATTTATTTCATTGGATGTGTAGTAGTAATAGATTCAATCAACATCCTCCAAGTAACATTGTAACTTTGCATTTATGATGATATTTTTCTATGAGATATAATGAAGTACTTTCTAGGAATTTGTCTATTTTAATTATTTACAATATTTAAAATTGAATCTGAATATGATAACAGATGATGGGTCATATAATAATGTATATTAGGTGTTCCATTTCCATTACCATAGTTTCTTGTTCTTTTATGATGTTCACCACTGTTCTTCACCACAGTCACTTCACTAGATGTATCTAAAATGCATTATTATATAAACTAATTTTTGTGTCCATGATTATTTTAGTCCTATAAATATAAAAAACATCATATTATGGTATAATACTCAACACGATCCATTCTTAAGGGTGTTCCTTATCTATGTCATAAGAGAATCATTCCTTGAAGTTAAATGGATCCCATATTTGATGTGTGTCAATATTATCTTGTGAATGTAATGCATTATGAATTTATATAAGGGGAAATGTATCATTTAAATGAAATGGGAATAATTAATAAAACGTATTTTTTTTAATGAATTAGCTACCAGGAATAAAATGTATCATTTAAATTGAATTTTCTGACATGACTAAAACACATTGTTTGAAATTTAGGTGTTTAAGGATACTTGTGCCCATATAATTACACCTATCAAAAGGTGTTACATTATTCATAATTAAGGATTCCATAGATGATCTCTTTGAGATTAAAAATTCAAAAAAGTTATTTAATTTTAAAATGAATAGAGTTAAAAATAGGTTCTTTATAGAAAATCATGGATGCGGTCACCGAGAGGATGTCTTCAGGATTCCATTGAGTAATAACTGATATCATACTGGATTAAATTGTATAGGATTGGAATGAATTTATACCATACAATTCCATGAGAGATACCTAGTTATAGTTGTGGTATACCATGGATGAACTTGAAGTGTTATTCCTTATACCATTCAATGAGGGATACATAGACCCCTATATGAAATACATGTACATTAACCTATGGTGATGGTTTTGGTTATTAGTTACTTTATGTGATACATGGGATCCTTATAAAGAATACATTGGACATTCTCAGTATGATAACTAATTACAAATAAGGATGTATCATACAAGTAAAAGAACATGTGTTGGTTAGATACATGATTTATAGTTTACTTTGATGATTCCCTAGCTACCTATTTATGGTAATATTTCATTAGAGTAATGAAATCCCTCATAATAATTTATGGATACTTTGGGAATACGCCTTGGGTAATGAAAATTAAATAATATCTATATATATTCATATATATATATATATATATATCTATATGTATATGATGAATAAGTATGCATGCCTTTATAAATATAACCATACATGAAGGGTGACATCTATTCAATGAAATTTTTCTTAGGAAGAAGAGGTTAATGTTTTTCAGGTATCCCATGAGGAACCCAATACAATGTGATTATCTAGTTTACTGTATTACATTTATCATTACATTCTCACAAATAATATTATCTAAACATATTCTATAGTTATTGATGCCATTGGTGGGGTCCTTCTAGGTATATCTAATAGAATACTAAGGCCACCGGTTGGCACTCGAATATATCTTCTGTTTGTAGGTAGGGACAAAGGGTAGCAATGGGATGTATGTGCATTGTTTTCTTCTTATGATAGAGTGCAAGTGCAGAGGAACACAATTATTCTTCTGATTCCAGTGGAGAGTGTTTTTTCAATTTTTTTGGTATAGAATCATGTATATTCATATAAAACTAATCACCATTTGGTAATTCACCTGACATGATAAAGATTTATATAATGCATTTACTTCTATTAAAAATTTTATTATATTTGGATGGTTTAATATTTCAGTACTAGTAAATTATTTCCCTTTCCACTACATACCAATATTGTATATTTTTTCTTCTATACGTTGACCATGAGGGTTTAGTATCACCACCATACCAACAAATACCTATTTTACAAGTCAACAACCTCTTTCATAAAACAAGTAGGGGTTTAGGCCATGTGGAAAACTGAGTTATGATACATATATGTGAACCATGTTTTGGAATCCAAAAAGTTATATTAGAAGAATTTTACGTTAGTCCTATTTCATGGGTATTAGATCAGAGACTATGAACATTATGTTAATTAGGAAATGACCCGGTTCCTAAGTGTAGCTAACCCACATTAAATTGAAACCTAAATTACATAGGTTGGGAAATTATTTAATTGGCTGTTTCTTTTATAATTGTGTTGATTTCACAGTTGCAATGTTTTATATTATTATGAGTATTCCTTTTCCATTGGCCTAGTGAAGAAAGGATGTGTAATCTCATTCATCAATATATGCATTTAAGGATTCATGTGTCATGCATATTCCAACCCTATTTATATTACTTTGTTCATTTCTTACTGCATATTATTGGTTCCTTGAATGTTGTCTTTGAAAATGTGCAAATGATTCTTATATGGATAAAATAATAGGATTATTTAGAGTTTTTGAATAATTATAAATGGTTTTTCCCCATATTTCATGATGGTTTTGAATTAATTAACCAATTCTTCCATGTTTATACCATGGACCTCTAGTTCAATTGGATGGGCCATTAAATGATTCTGATTACTTGAATCCCATTTTTATTTTATGATGAATTCACTTCTATAAATATTTAATGGTAATTAAATTATACCAATCATGTTTTATGACATGTTACATACTTATATCAAGTGTAGGGTTCATGTTTCAGTTATATTAAATTACAATTGAAACCTATAAAGGATACTCATTTATAATTTTTTAATTGTGATGCATCTAACTGGACCATGATATCTAGATACATACACCTTGTAGAGTATGATATTAAATGAATTTAAAATAATAAATTATTTCATTAATCGAATAAAGGATTTTTAATTGTAATGAAAATGGTTTTTCCTCTATACATTGCAATTGACATCCCATTTACGATGATATCTTCTATGTGATGTGAGATGTTGAGCATATCCTAATCATAATAGTGGGAAGTAGGTATTTTCAATTGTAATCCTTATGATTCTACTTATCACCTATAACATGATTTTACAGTAGAAATATTGGTGATAATATTATATAGAAAGGTGGGTACCTATCTTGTTATGATATTTGTGACCCCATTTTCACCTATCCTAATATGAATAATGCATATGTTATATTTAGTGTTGTGATGCTTTGATTTCCTTGGGACATGTGCCAGGAAGGTGGAAATTTTAATGCTCTTAAAATTGTTTTCCCTGATCCACAAGAATTATGTCCAAGATTTCAACTTGAGGCACCTCTTGGTAATCCACAACTAGGTGTTAATGATTAGATCTTAGAGTTATTACATGAATCATATAATCTATATAAGGAGATCTGAGGCCTTTCCCTACTATGGGAAAATTGACATGAGAAATACTTCATCATAATTATACAACATTCCTTGGGGTAGAGGAACTTATGATACCGATTCATTGATAGAATCCATGTTATTAATATTTATGTATTTGTATATTCCACTAGATCAGAGGGTCAAGATCATGGATTATCTTCATTGTTATTCATATATTAATTGGTGGGTCATAATCGCCCATGCTGATAGAAATTTGGATATTGTTTGGGAGGTCATCCAGACATCCATTAATGACCACTTAGTCACTCAGACACATAGAGATGATTGCACTGGGGAACTTAAAAAACTTTGTTTGGGTGATATGACATTAATGGAGTATTTATATTACCTCTTTTAGATTCATCATTTCCCGTGAACCCTAGTTGGCGATGTTCTATTTACAGTGAGACCATTAATGGATGGGGGCATGTAATCCATCCAATTTCATGTCAATGTATTTTTTTGGAAATATTTTATGATATTTTGAAATTGGACCACATTGCGGTGATGAATCATAGGAAGGTTGGTAGTATGAGAGAGGGTCGTTCATCTTTAAGATATTGAGTCGGTTCATCTAGAAATTGTAGACGTCCCATCAACATTCCTCATGTGGGAAACATAGTTAGAGGACACACACATACTATTATTCGGTTTTTCATAAATGTTTTTGGGAATTTCATAATAATCCCCAGTATATGAAAGACCAAACTAATTTATGATTTTGCAGTAGGATGGGACATGTTAAAATTTTATCTGAGCATTCCCTCTTGTTCCTAGTGAGAGAAGTTTTGTACCGACTCCACATTTGATTAAAATTTCTTGTAGAGGATCAATAGGAAAAGAGCTAAAATACTACGAACAAATTAGTAAAAAGATTTATTAGTGCCTAAGGTATCTATAAATTATAAATATAACACAATCTTAGGTCACCATCCGAGGTTATTTAGATTTAATCATTGGTCCACTTATCTGGTTATATCTATGTAGTTCTTCCAACTCCCAAAAATCAGTGTACGAGGACTTATATTGTTTGAGGTATTATTATATTAGCTGATTATTTAGGTTCTATGTTATTAAATGTGGTCTCTTCATATTCTATTATGTATATAGATATTATATATTCTCTTATAAATAGAGTATATTTACGGTGTGATGAATATTAACACACCATTGGTAAGCTGATCTGGGAGCGTGTGTTAATGTAAGGATGAATTTTATATCATACCCAAGATGGATTGGTGGGAATCTTAATGTTATCATGTTTATTTTAATTTTTCAAGTGCTTCCATCACATCAATTAAATGAAGAAAATATATTAATATGGGTGAAAGGGAGTTCCATGTGAGTTAAGAGAGACCCAAAAATTGTAGGCTTGGGAGAGTTATGTCTGATATTTCAAGTATTCTTATGAGCAATTTGGCAGCATTCATCCTTTAGTGAATCATTTTAGGGATGTTTTCCATGATTATTTCTATTGGATAACTCTTATGAGAGATTCAGAGTTCGTTTGTTTTAGGCCATGAGTGACACCAGTGTCAGTACCACCTTATAATATGGAACCTAATAAGACCTTGGAACTCAAGAAGAAGATATATGATTTGGAAGATATGGTTTTTATCACGAACCAACCCGGGTCGACCCTGAACCGGTCACCCGAGTTGGTCCGCGACATGGCCTGAAGGGCATTCTCAATCCCAACGGGCTGGAAACCAGTGCTGGACATCAAAATCTTAATCATTGGGAATGATTTGGCCCATAAAAAAACAAATAAACAAGCAAACAGATAAATATAAACAGCCAATAAACATAACGCAAGCTGTAGAAAGATAATAAAACCAAACATACCTCCACATGACCTTACAGGTCACCTCCCAACCAAAAGCCAACCTTGCTCTGATAACGGGAAACTCAGCCAAGGAAACCTGAGCAATGGAAAACTGCAACTGAAAGGATAAAATAGGCATGACCATTAATAATGCTCAGTAGGGATGCCAAAATAAACCACAGAATCCAATGTCTCCTTTCCAGAAACAATACATTAACACAAGTTTGAAATACAGTTATCAAAGTAGGGTTTTCACATTTTAAAATAAGAAATATGATTTTTCTAATTCTGAAATCTAGCAGACACTACATGAAATTTTCATAAAACATTCTTTTCATTTTATTAACAAAACCCAAAACAAAAGATACCAAAACTGGGAAAAAATAATATAGGTAAACAAGGAAGACTGGAAACAAACTAGTATGATAGAAAGTAGACAAGTAATATAAGTAAAAAATTAACAATGGGTGATCCTAAACATCCCTAGAAGACCCCTGGATATACTCAGTTTCGGAGCCACCTTCTGGCATATGGTGAAGCTCCTATGTTTATAACCAACTGGCCGCGCTAACTGACCAATCCAGTGGCAATGAACGCTTGACCTAATAACAAATCCAAGGGGTACCAACTCGTCTAATCGGGGTTGATCAGAAACTGCCACTCGATCTCTAAAACACGCTCAGGAACTCATGGTGGTTATAATAATCTTTTGTAAGTAGGAGTCCCTTGCATGCCCGAATCATCTCATTGTATATCCCTACACCAAACACAAACACTCTGTATGATAACCCATAATGGATATCCTCCTATAGAGGGGCCCCAAATATATATATATATATATATATCATATCATATCATCAAAGGTTCCAACTGGGTCGTCGTGCCATGAAATGATTAAAACCATTTTATATTTTGTTTTCCAAAATACTAAAGTTGAGAAATGGGAATATAGTAAATCTAAACACCGTCATTTCAAGGAACAAACACAAACACTACACTAAAACCGAAATTGCCAAACGGGTTGTCATGTCACATCATGTCGAAACCATTTTTTTTCTAAAAACATTTTTAATGCTCCGACCAAACACATACAACATTCCAATCCACATCCCCTAGTAAGATCTTAGTCACCAACCATTTTTATGTTCAAAGAGCCAAACGATCCCTTATCCTTTCCATACACAAACTAAAACATTTTCCAAGGCCTGATGGGGTGAAACCTTAAAACAATATTTACAGTTATTTAAGGGAAATACACCAAAGAGTAAACCTTATTTAAGAAGATAAGATTTATTGGGAAAACCAAGGATTTAATGAAACATCATTTCCAAGGTTCCATTATCATTTGTGAACACATCCATGTGTGCACCTCATGCACCCATGGATGTGCCAGCATCCAATGGCCCAACAAACTCCAAAGAGAACATTTGAAAACCAAACCCAAATGCACATTGAAAAACCATAAACCTATAACCCCCCGACCCTAGATTCCCAGATTCGATGTATTATTTTAATACATTAGCATGATTACAAGGAATCAATTCCTAAAAGGCCAATCAGTTTAGCAGTCTTGAAAAATAGATTATATACAAGCACTTTATATTGCACCTTCCAATATACAACAAAAAAATAATCCTTTGAGAATGTCATTATTCCCTTAGCATAACCCTGCATCATAAACAAAAAAAAACATCTTCAGATCCCAGGAAAATAAAACAAAAGAAATGGGTGAGCTCAGATGCTCAGTAAGGGTAAATAATTTAGTGGAAGCTATAAACTTTTAAGGCAATATGTGTAATAAAAACAACAACCTTTTAAACATAAAACTAAAAATAATATGGAAAAAATAAATAAAAAAGTTACCCTATTAAAATGAACATGTATATTATACTAGTCAAATAATAAAATGTAATAACTAATTTCATAATGAGGTAATGTATTGTATTTGACATTAATTTCTGTGTCAAGACCTCGTGCCAGGACCTAGGGGCTAACTGTAATCGTACCGAAACCCAGAGAGCCTCTGTAACCGGAATCCATCCCTGAGAGCCTCGGAACTGGACTCCAACCCTGAGAGCCTCTATAACAAGACTCCAACCCAGAGGGTCTGCTGTAACTGGACCCCAACCTAGAGGGCTTACATTTACTGGTCCCCAACCTGGAACATACTAGTCCAATACATTCATCATAATAAAAGGTTAAAATATAACATAAATATTCTTATTAAAACTAGCACATGAAATGTCAATAATTTATCCATAAACCATGAATGGTATAAAAATAAAACGTTCTCTATCAAACATATCACAAAAAATTCAATACAATTTGGATGATTTCTATCATAATAAATCAACTTTAAACATGTTTAAAATCCATTAAAAGATGTTGACATAGTTGAAAATGATCATTAAAATGCTTTGAGAGAAATACCCCTTTTTCATGAAATGATTTAAAATTCTCACAATTTATAAAGGTAGTCATTTAAAAGGGATTGTTGAATCAATTTGTCCCGTACCACTTTGAAACTTTTTTAAAGAATTTTCATTTCAAAACATTCATTTCTATATAAATAAATCCTTAAAATAATTTGGAAAACAAGGACATTAAGTAAAAGGGTTTAGAAAGATAAATCATTAAAACTTTTAAAATGATGATCTAGTTAAATAGACCCTCAAATAAAACCTTAAAAGATTCTTTTTTATATAATTTTTATAAAATATGGGTATCTATGATAAGTATGTCCCAGAAAATACTTTCACATGAACAATCTCGGATAATAATGAGATTGAGGAAATAACCCTTACCTCGTTGTAATCAATCGAGTCGTATGAACAACAGTAAATAACCACCAAGTGAATAAAAGAATATCATGAACATAAATAGAATCATGATAATATATATCAAATGGTAGTACACAATACACCACATGCAATAAATAAGTGATGAATAATGGAAATCTCACAGAATTAAAAGTGGGATAAGAAACCCCTTACCATGTGTCCGACTTGACTCGCTCGTATGTTCCTTGTTCTTCATAAATAAAAAACTTAAGTTAATTTCTAATTTATTTATAATATTTCCAATTTTATTATTCATTTTATATCACTTATTACCTTGCTATAATAATTAGTTAATTATTTGAGTTTATATCGGGCATTTTGTCGATGTTCTGAACTTGAGTCAAAAATGAACTTGTTATAATTATAAATTGCCCATGTGATCAAAATTCCATTATCTATAGAATGATATTACTCATTTATATTTCATATAAATCATTTATGTCCATTATATATATGTATTTGTAATAGTACATAACATTTTGAGATAAGAAATGAAATGCACCGTTCATGGAGATGGTAAGTCTTACGTTCGCATGAACGCTACTTTCATTTATATGTTGTATTTTAATGGAATTAAAAAAAAGAATGATACATAGGTATATTATAATTCTAGTACAATATAATATATAAAATCATTAACTACATATTTTATATGTCCCACATAAGTCATTAACGAGTCATATCACTTTGAGGGTGCAGTAGTCCGCACTTCCTCAAATGAAATTAATGAATTTTACCCATAATGGAAACCATAAAGGTATGATATAAATGGAAAATAAAGAATCAAAAAGAAAACATAAAAATAATATATATATATTTCATATATAAATACAGTTCCATCTTAATGGACACCATGAGAGGCGGTATGAGATAATCGAACAATCATTGTTTCACGAGGCGTTAGTTTTCAAACCACAGAAACAGTATCTTCTTCACCCATTAGATGGAGGTGTGTGTAAGTTTAGTTAGAATACTTCTCATAACAACATAATATTATATTTAGGATAATGGTTTTTCCAAAAATGAATGGAATAAAAAGAGTTTAGGGGGGTTGGAGAAGTAAAATACAAGAAAAGAATTTAAGAGAAATTGTTACCTTTAATTTGGGTAACTTCCTTTGGTTTGAACAAAAATGACTTTTTGAAGTTACTTCTGTAACACCCCGAGATTTTATGAAAAATATTCTTTTTAATTTCATTAATATCTTGTGTTGTACGCTACACCAAAAGGAGATTGCACAACACGTATCCTTGACTTGGATTTCATTACACGCAATCGCGACCTTCCTTGATAGCGTGTGTAGTACGCAATATCAAATTTCACTAAACAACGATATGCTATTAAAATATTATTAAAACTAGCCGTTATGAATAGTAATAACCACCTTTTGAAATTTTGTAAATTTTATTTTTCAAAATGGACTTCATTTATGGATTCAGAATATCGAAATTAGCTTAGGGTGAGATTTTGGTGATTTTCAGATAACTTTCATATTTTGATGAATAGTGAAAATTAATAATTTTTAATTAAAAACAAATTTTTCAATCGAAATAATTAATAGTGATAAATTATTAATTTGAGTGGTTTTAAAGTATATTTAGAATATATTTTTACAATTTAATACAATGTTGGTCATTGGATGTAATTTCACATTTAAACGAGACATAAACAAGTGTCAATCTTTTGATAGTTATTATCTCTTAAGAACACACTATTTGTTTTGACGACGGGAATTAATTTTTAAATTAATTAATGCAACTGATATGTTTTGAATTTGGTAAAATAGAAATCATTTTTGAGTTCATAATATCAAATATAGCTTAGGCCTATTTTTTGTTATTTTTCTGAAAACTTTCAATTTTTGATGAATAGTGAAACCACTAAGTGGTAGTTAAAAAAACTGAATTGTTCATAAAACTTAATTTTACCGCTTCTGTGAGTGGAATTTCAAAAATCCGAGAGACACGGTTGATTTCAGTAAGTAAAATGTTGTTCAATGAGATGAAAATAATTTTTTGTTGAATGGTAACTTTTTACTTTTTTTTACCACGGTTAAAAGTAAATAGGGTAATTAAGGGTAGAAATGATATTATTATTAACCTAAAACATGTCTTAATTCTATTGGACAAGTGTAATTCGACCAAAAACAATCTTAGGAATAAAGTATGACCATTTAGGCCCACTTGTATTAGATTAGGACATTTATTATTAATTTATTTAAAGAAGGGTTAAAAGAGTTAAAATCAATGTATATTTACTAAAACATTTTTAATATGAGGTTATACATAAGATAAATTCGACTATAAATATTCATTAGAAATCTAAAAAGATTTCCTACATAATTGTATTTTATTTGTAATTTTTAGACATTATATAATTTAACATATTTATGACACAACGATGATGCAGTAATTATCTTATTAATGAAATATTGACATAATCAATGTTATAAATACCCAAATAAATATAATTTGAGACTTTTTAGAAATTTCACTAATTTTATAGGTTAATGTGACATGTCAGTATTGATTTAATTAACTTTTTTCGAACTTATCATTCTGTTATGATTTTCACAAAAATCAATTACTAAATAGTGTCAAAATTGACATAAAATAGTTTTTAAAACAAATATTATATTATTAATTTTTATTTTATTCCCAAAAAACCTAAGGTTCGGCCAAATGACTTAGATATGGTTATATATATTAATAATAAGCAACTTGGGGTTCGTTTGGCTTCTTATAGTAAGTTTATTAACCTTATAGTGTAAGAACACAAGAAGACACGGTAAAAGTAAAATTATTTAACTTAATGTTAAATCTAAATGATAAGGTTAAAATAGGAACCTAAACTTGTCTAAATTATATTGGATGAGAGGATTTAGACCCATCCCCACCTTAGCCTCGAAATAAATCAATTTGGAGCTATTTAAAACCGAACTTTAATTTATAATAAAATAATATTTTTAGTTATTCCAAAGGTGCCCCTCTCCTCCCTTATAAAAGGGCACCTCCTCCCTCTCTTCCTCACACAACATTGAGCCTTCAATCCTGGACAACCCCTGCCAAATTCTATTCTCCACTTCCCTAGAAACATCCTAGAGGTTCTTGTCTTCCTCAAAGACCAATTTTAGTGCCCTAAGAGGAGGTCTCAAGGAGCCGCTTCAAAGAAGAGGTAATTTCCGTTACCGATTCTTTCACCTTTATTTCTTCTTCCACTCCTCCTTCTTAGGTTGTTTCATTATGAAGTAATAACATAAGTATCACTCATATACTGATATTTTATTATAATTATGAAACAACCCTATTTCACCATCTATCCATTCTACGGAAAACGAAATCACCGCGCGTGCGTACGTACGGAATACCGTCTCCACGCCATGGTGAAATCTATTTTCTACCACCACCTTACATGGATGGGTATAATGGTGTAAAGAATAACTATACATAGTTATTAGAACATCATATTTATTCTGATATATTGTATCATCCACTCCAATTCAATTCAATAATTATGGAAATGATATCATCGCTCGTGCGTACGTACGGACTATCGTCTCCACGATGCGATGAGATTCATTCTCCATGTTAACCATTTAAGAGTGATTATAAAGTATATATAAGAAATAATAATGAAATATATGACATTATAAAGCTACTGGATTTATGTATATATGTATTTCATCTACTTAATTCCATTCAACTCAATAAGGAAACGAAAACAGCGTTCATGCGTACGTACGGCCTACCGTCTCCATGAACGGTGTATTTCTTTCCATTTACTAATTTATTATATATATGTATATTCTGAATATATATTATATATAAATCTTGTTTTATATTCTGTAATTAAGTAATTATGATCTAAGCAATCATATGAATAATTACAAGTCAAAACACGGACGACAAATGAAACAATTTTACCCAAAATGCTCTTTAACATAGAATTTACAAAAAAAAGGCTAATATAAAGTCATAATTGAACCATATATGAGATCATAACAATGAGTATGATTCTGGAATAAGTCAATAACATTATTTAAATAATTATACAGGAGGTTCGGACACTTACAAAGCAAGTCGGACCAAAGTTAAGGGAAATATCACAATCTCATTTTTATCCGAGATTGTTTATACTTTGAAATTTACTGGGGTGTATTTTATTATCCACATCCATGTTTCCTCAATATGTAATATTATTTCCATTCACCTACAATTTTTTAAATCCAATTTTACCCTTCAGTGAGTTTTTAGTAAAAGATATGAAAGGAATCTTTTATCGTTTTTCGTACGAGGTACTTTTTGACTTTTTCGATAAAAGTACGAGAAGAATGTTTTTTTAAACTTATACGGCATGAATGGATTTTTAAAACATTATTTCTAAGAAGCTTCCTTTACAAGTTTTCATGTTTATTTTTAATCAACTTCTTTTAGTTTAAAGTTGTATGACATGTTAAGAAAGGAAAAATGTTTTTGAAGAAGAAAGGATATTTTCCTCAAGAATGGAGTTCAAGTGTTTTATCAAAATTATTTTCCATCTAAGATAATAAAGGGTTCTGTTTTTATCCCTATTATTACATTGATTTTATGGAATTATTTTTATGAATTCCTTTATCTTATATGAATTGTTTTATTATGTCATGATGTTTAAGAATCCCATTTTTATTACATGGCTTATGTAATGATGTATGATTTATGATTTTGTGGCACACATAAGAATGGTATCATTATGAGATGGATGGGACCTATATCCCCCTCCAATGCATTGGGTGAAGATTTTATATCTCATGAGATAGATATGGCTAGAATGGTAGGTTATACCGGTTCAGTGAAACAGGACTGAAACGAGGGTGACTCGGTTCAGAAAGGGACTTTGTCCACTAAGATAGTCTTGGCAATGAGTCTTGACTAACAAGAAATGATTCTCTATGATTATGTGTGTTTCCCACAAAGCTTCATGTTTTATGTTTTGATTATTGTGATTACATTTCACAACCATGATTTATCCCATGATATGAAATTATGCTCTCTTTTGCAGGTTAAGATTTCCAAAATGTTATGTTCTTATGAATATGATGTGATTGATATTTATTTTGTTTACCCTTACTGAGCATTTAAGCTCACCCTTTTATGTTTTCTTTTCCCCAGGATATAAAGAAAGGTTTTTAGGTAAAAAAAAGGGAAGATCTTTATGGGAGATGTTGAAGATCTTTCACCATGATTAGAAGATTATATTCCGAGTTTCCAAAGACACTAAACTATTACGATCCTTGTGTGTGTGTTTTTGTTATGTACTAAGTATTCCTCAAAAGTAATGTAATGTCTATGTACGTCAAGCTTCTGGTCTCTACAGTTGGTATCAGAGGAATGGTTTAGTCAACCTTTGGAAACTAGGATGCGAAAACGTTAGTGAGATCCCTAGAGACATTTCAAAGGTATGTCTAGGGATGTCCCTAAGGATAAGTATACGTATAGGATATAGTCCTAGAACTATGGTAACGATATTAGATTAAACCAAATATGTTAGATATTGAAGTTACTCCCCCTTTATTATGATTTTTTCCTCTCACACTATTCTTTTTGGGTTTTAGAAAATGGCTGGAAACAAGATGATTCACGATAATGGAGGATATGATGGACAATGGAATGATATTCTTCATTAGCAACCAAATGAAATGGGATTTGGAAGTCCAAACATCATTATTATGCCGAATCAGCAATCTCATAATATGATCAATAAAGTAAAATTTGGTAAGTTTCCTGACTCAGCTAATAAGAAAAAGATGGAGTTTCATGATGATCATAGAGGAAAGAAAGTTCAATTTCCCCTATGTAAATCATGTGGGAAGAGGCATCAAGGAGAATGTTTCAAAGGAATTGGAAGATTATTTGGGTGTGGAAAAGAAGGACCCAAAGCCAGTAAGTGTAAAGGAGAAGGTTCAGTTAACACCAGGGATGAGGATAATGGTATTGCTACGACATCAGCAATGGTAAAATGTTTTAAATGTGGAATGTACAGGCATTATGCAAACCAATGCCCTAAGGGAAAGTCTCATGAAGAGAATAAGTATGGTCATATGGGTAGTATTTATGTGGATGATGATGAAGAGACTACAAATGATATGTGAGATGAAAGAATTGTTGAAGCTCGGTCAATGGTTTAAGAATGTAGTGGAATGATTACATGTTTATCATGCGTAATGTTGTATAAGTAATCTCATGCTACTATGGAATAAAGATACATCTATGGATTGTTACACTGTTGTCTTTCCTTGAGTTTTGAAAGTGTATGATTAATGTTACCAGTATCCATGAAATGTTATTCAGATATTTTTGGAATGTAGATGATATGCACATAATGAAGGGATAAGGAGAAAATTAAATGTTTGATAGTATTCATGAGCTCATGAATTATATAAGGAGAAGGTTATATCATGGTTTGAGTATATAGAATTTTTGGATTTTGGTATGTGGAAAGAGTTAACTTTTGACAGCATTCATGTTTTCACTAAGGTTCAATGGGTATTCATTCTTCAAGAGAATACATGATTAAGGTATTCACATGTTTGTAATTTGACCAACAAGATATATCTTATGATAAATGATTTCATTCACGTGATTGTTCTGTGACATTTCAAGTAATCATTTTCTTTATACTATGAGCTCGGACCGAAGTATTTTAGATAAGCCTAAAGATTAGAATGGATAAAACGTTTTTCGATATTATTTATGGGATGTTATAGTAATATAGCTTTAGAAAAAGGACAACCTGCAGGACGGGCGACAGCCCATCGCGTCGGACAAGACTGCGGGAATCGAACCCACAACCGATGTGCGACTGGCCTTTATCGCCTACCACTGGCCTACCAGAAGTCCATGTTTAGTAGAAACTAGTTTTATTATATTAAGAAGTATGATATATGAAGTATAAGCCCATTTTAAGAACCATATATGATTAATCTCACTAAAGAATGACTTATGTATATTTAATAACTTTTTCTAACCTTTTGTTTGAGACAGATGGAATGACCTGTCATACTAACACTTCACGAATAACAAATTCAACTTCATTTATTTAAGAGATGAAGTGGAAATTGTTCAAGGCACGAACAACAGTGATATTGTACCAAAATAAAGTAAGTATTTATTCTAATTCAAATTCTTCAACTTTAGGGAAATGATCTTGAAAACCAAAAATGTTGTCCTAGTGCTCTTATATCTGATTAATCAGATGGTACCTTAGATCATTACAAATTTATGGATTTTTGATTGCTATATTTTCCATATCCATGTTCTCTACCACTCTCCATCAGAACATGATGGTTAGATTTCTCTTCCATATCCATATTTTCACCTATGTGGAATCCCAATGATTAGTTTATTTGGGTAACCATTACGTTTCATACTTTTGTTTTTAAAGATTGGTTTTGGTATTCCTTTTTACGATGTGGGTTTCGATTAAAGAAACTTTCTAATAGTAAACCATTTATAACCTCGACGAATTTCGAGGGCGAAATTCATTTTAAGGGGGGTAGAATGTGACACCCCGAGATTTTATGAAAAATATTCTTTTTAATTTCATTAATGTCGTGTGTTGTACGCTACACCAAAAGGAGATTGCACAACATGTATCCTTGACTTTCCTTTCATTACACGCAATCACGACCTTCCTTGATAGCGTGTGTAGTACGCAATATCGAATTTCACTAAACAACGATATGCTATTAAAATATTATTAAAACTAGCCGTTATGAATAGTAATAACCACTTTTTGAAATTTTGTAAATTTTATTTTTCAAAATGGACTTCATTTATGGATTCGGAATATCAAAATTAGCTTAGGGTGAAATTTTGGTGATTTTTGGATAACTTTCATATTTTGATGAATAATGAAAATTACTAATTTTTAATTAAAAAAACTTTTTCAATTGAAATAATTAATAGTGATAAATTATTAATTTGAGTGGTTTTAAAGTATATTTAGAATATATTTTTACAATTTAATATAATTTTGGTCATTGGATGTAATTTCACATTTAAACCAAACATAAACAAGTGTCAATCTTTTGATAGTTATTATCTCTTAAGAACACGCTATTTGTTTTGACGACGGGAATTAATTTTTAAATTAATTAATGCAACTGATATGTTTTGAATTTGGTAAAATAGAAATCATTTTTGAGTTCATAATATCAAATATATCTTAGGCCTAATTTTTGGTATTTTTCTGAAAACTTTTAATTTTTGATGAATACTGAAACCACTAAGTGGTAGTTAAAAAAACTGAATTATTCATAAAACTTGATTTTACCGCTTCTGTGAGTGGAATTTCAAAAATCCGAGAAACACGGTTGATGTCAGTAAGTAAAATGTGGTTCAATGAGACAAAAATAATTTTTTGGTGAATAGTAACTTTTTATTTTTTTTACCACGGTTAAAAGTAAATAGGGTAATTAAGGGTAGAAATGATATTATTATTAACCTAACACATGTCTTAATTCTATTGTACAAGTGTAATTCGACCAAAAACAAATTTAGGAATAAAATATGACCATTTAGGCCCACCTGGATTAGATTAGGACATTTATTATTAATTTATTTAAAGAAGGGTTAAAAGAGTTAAAATCAATGTATATTTACTAAAACATTTTTAATATGGGGTTATACATAAGATAAATTAGACTATAAATATTCATTAGAAATATAAAACTATTTCCTACATAATTGTATTTTATTTGTAATTTTTAGACATTATATAATTTAATTTATTTATGACACAACGATGATGCAGTAATTATCTTATTAATGAAATATTGACATAATTGATGTTATAAATACCCAAATAAATATAATTTGAGTCTTTTTATGAATTTAACTAATTTTCTAGGTTAATATTACATGTTAGTATTGATTTAATTAACTTTGATCGAACTTATCATTCTGTTATGATTTTCACAAAAATCAATTACTAAATAGTGTCAAAATTGACATAAAATAGTTTTTAAAACAAATATTATATTATTAATTGTTATTTTATTCCTAAAAAATCTAAGGTTCGGCCAAATGACTTAGATATGGTTATATATATTAATAATAAACAACTTGGGGTTCGTTTGGCTTCTTATAGTAAGTTTATTAACCTTATAGTGTAAGAACACAAGAAGACACGGTAAAAGTAAAATTATTTAACTTAATGTTAAATCTAAATTATAAGGTTAAAATAGGAACCTAAACTTGTCTAAATTCTATTGGATGAGAGGATTTTGACCCATACCCACCTTATCCTCTAAATAAATCAATTTTGAGCTATTTAAAACCGAACTTGACTTTATAATAAATTAATATTTTTAGTTATTCCAAATGTGCCCCTCTCCTCCCTTATAAAAGGGCACCTCCTCCCTCTCTTCCTCACACAACTTTGAGCCTTCAAGCTCGGCCAAACCCTGCCAAATTCTCTTCTCCACTTCCCTAGAAACATCCTAGAGGTTCTGGTCTTCCTCAGAAACCAATTTTAGTGCCCTTAGAAGAGGTCTCAAGGAGGCGCTTCAAAGAAGAGATAATTTCCGTTACCGATTCTTTCACCTTTATTTCTTCTTCCACTCCTTCTTCTTAGGTTGTTTCATTATGAAGTAATAACATCAGTATCACTAATATACTGATATGTTATTATAATTATGAAACAACCCTATTTCACCATCTATCCATCCAACGGAAAATGAAATCACCGCGCGTGCGTACGTACGGAATACCGTCTCCATGCCTTGGTGAAATCTATTTTCCACCACCACCATATATGGATGGGTATAATGGTGTAAAGAATAACTATACATAGTTATTAGAACATCATATTGATTCTGATATATTGTATCATCCACTTCAATTCAATTCAATAATTATGGAAACGATATCATCGCTCGTGCGTACGTACGGACTACCGTCTCCACGACGCGATGAGATTCATTCTCCAGGTTAACCATTTAAGAGTGATTATAAAGTATATATAAGAAATAATAATGAAATATATTACATTATAAATCTACTGGATTTATGTATATATGTATTTCATCTACTTAATTCCATTCAACTCAATAAGGAAATGAAAACAGCGTTCATGCGTACGTACGGCCTACCGTCTCCATGAATAGTATATTTCTTTCCATTTAATAATTTATTATATATATGTATATTCTGAATATATATTATATATAAATCATGTTTTATATTCTGGAATTAATTAATTATTATCTAAGAAATCATATGAATAATTACAAGTCAAAACACGGACGACAAATGAAACAATTTTACCCAAAATGTTCTTTAACATAGAATTTACAAAAGAAAGGGTTATATAAAGTCATAATTAAACCATATATGATATCATAACAATGAGTATGATTCTGGAATAAGTAAATAACAATATTTAAATCATTATAAAGGAGGTTCGGACACTTACAAAGCAAGTCGGACCTAAGGTAAGGGAAATATCACAATCTCATTTTTATCCGAGATTGTTTATACTTTGAAATTTACTGGGGTGTATTTTATTATCCACATCCATGTTTCCTCAATATGTAATATTATTTCCATTCACCTAAAATTGTTTAAATCCAATTTTACCCTTCGGTGAGTTTTTAGTAAAAGATATGAAAGGAATCTTTTATCGTTTTTCGTACGAGGTACTTTTTGACTTTTCTGACAAAAGTACGAGGAGAATGTTTTTTTAACTTATACGGCATGAATGGATTTTTAAAACATTATTTCTAAGAAGCTTCCTTTACAAGTTTTCAAGTTTATTTTTAATCAACTTATTTTAGTTTAAAGTTGTATGACATGTTAAGAAAGGAAAAAAAAAATTGAAAAAGAAAGGATATTTTCCTCAAGAATGGAGTTCAAGTGTTTTATCAAAATTATTTTCCATCTAAGATAATAAAGGGTTCTGTTTTTATCCCTATTATTACATTGATTTGATGGAATTATTTTTATGAATTACTTTATCTTATATGAATTGTTTTATGATGTCATGATTTTTAAGAATCCCATTTTTATTACATGGGTTATGTAATGATGTATGATTTATGATTTTGTGGCACACATAAGAATGGTATCATTATGAGATGGGTGGGACCTATATCGCCCTCCAATGAATTGGGTAAAGATTTTATATCTCATGAGATAGACATGGCTGGAATGGTAGGTTATACTAGTTCAGTGAAACAGGACTGAAACGAGGGTGACTCGGTTCAGAAAGGGACTTTTTCCACAAAGATAGTCTTGGCAATGAGACTTGACTAACAAGAAATGATTCTCTATGATTATGTGTGTTTGCCACAAAGCTTCATGTTTTAAGTTTTGATTATTGTGATTACATTTCACTACAATGATTTATCCCATGATATGAAATTATGCTCTCTTTTGCAGGTTAAGATTTCCAAAATGTTATGTTCTTATGAATATGATGTGATTGATATTTATTTTGTTTACCCTTACTGAGCATTTGAGCTCACCCTTTTATGTTTTCTTTTCCCCAGGATATAATGAAAGGTTTTTAGGTAAAAAAAGGGAAGATCTTTATGGGAGATGTTGAAGATCTTTCACCATGATTAGAAGAATATATTCCGAGTTTCCAAAGAAACTAAACTATTACGATCCTTGTGTGTGTGTTTTTGTTACGTACTAAGTATTCCTCAAAAGTAATGTAATGTCCATGTTCGTCAAGCTTCGGGTCTCTACAACTTCTACCTAAGGTAAGGCTTATAAGTGTATTATAGGGATCTTGAGAGCTTATTTGGGTAGGGGTTAGATGATCTAAGGGAATTGAAAGGAGTGTGGAATGTGTTAGAAGTGGAGTCCTTTTATAAGGGAGAGGAGGGGCACTTTAAGAAATTGTGAAAATATTATTTTATTATATTGTGATATTCGGTTTCTAATTGTCCAAAACTAATTAAAGTCGAAGATAAGATGACTAATGGTAGAAATAAAATCATCCAATAAAAATTGGACTGGATTTGGATATATTTTTAATATTAATAATCTAATTTATTAAAATCATTTATTAATGAGGTAAATACTACATCATTATTGTGTCATTAATAAATTAAATTATGTAATGTATAAAAAAATATAAATTAAATTAAATTATGTTGAAAATCGTTTTATCTTTCCAATTAATATTTATAGTCAAAACGATAACTTATATAACCCCATGTAAAAATTGATTTACTAAAAGATATTTTTTTGTGTCATTTTTTCCTTTAAGTTAATTAAAATAAAGTGTCATTATCATTCATAAATGGATCCATGGGGTCCCAAAACCGACCCAAGAATGCACATGGTCGGCCATTACTCATCCAATAAGGTTAGGACCAGTGTTATGGTAATTTTGTATTATTATAATATTATTTTTTCCTTGAATTACCCTATTTACCTTTAACTGCAGTAAATAAAAGTCAAAAGTTACTATTCATCAAAACTTATTTTCATTTTATTGAACCAAATTTTATTTACTAAGAATAACCTTGTTTCTTGGATTTTTTAAATTCGACTCAAAAAATGGTAAAATTAAGCTTTATGTAAATTTGCAAATTCTCCTAGGAGGTGTGTAAAAGACAGTAAAAAGTTAAATAAAATTTATATATATATAAACTCATTATAAAATGAATCCGATGAATTATATTTAACTTATATAGTTATTATATATCAATTTTTACCTAAAAATTTTTTAATAAAAAGTCGGGTTTAACCAATAGCTTAGTGTTTTTCACTATTCATCAAAAATAGAAAGTATTCAGAAAAATAGCAAAATTTTACCCTAATATAATTTTGATATTATTAATTCAAAAATAAAGTCTATATTACCAAATTAAAAACATAGAAGTTTCATTTATAAATAAAAAATTAATTTCCGTTGTCAAAACCAAATAACATGTTTTTAAGAAATACTAAATAATAAAAGATTGATAATTGTTTATGTTCAATTTAAATTGAAATTATTTATAATGAATAACATTTAATTAAATGGTAAAAGTATAATCTATTTATACTTAAAAACCATTAAATTGTATAATTTAAGACTACAAATTATTTTCATTAAAAAAGTTGTTTTTAGTTAAAATGTAGTATTTTGCATTATTCCCCCAAATATGAAAGTTATCAGAAAAACACAAACAAATTATTGAAACTAAATTATTGTGCCCCGATTCTAAATAAGAAGTTTATTTTTCCAAAATGAATATATAAAAGTTTCAAATATTGGATTTAAAAAGGGTTCGCCATTAAAAGGCGGTAAAATTGTATTTTAAAAAAAATACTTCTTTTATCAGAAAAAAATGAATTTGTTTTTCCATTACATCTATTGTACTCATAATATAGATTCTAAAATTATAAGGAGTATATAAAGTTTAAAATTTAGTTAATACTATTCATAACCTGTTTTGAACGGCTAGTTTGGTAAGTCGTGTCGCGCTTGAACTCGGTGTTGCGTGTAGTGAATGTTATTGAATTACATTGAAAAAATATCATACTATAAAATCCTAGGGTGTTACAAAACCCATGATTAGTATTTCAAACATCATTAACTAAATAATTTACTAATTTAATAAAACCATTTTTAAAAGAACACAAAAAAGTCTTACATCAGGATTCTATCAACTTCACACAAAAATTCCATTCAAACATCCGATGCATGTCCAAACATTTCCAGAACTGCTTTCACACAATTCAAAACATTACTAATACCACTTCCACAACCAAAAGAACTACTTTAACACTTTATAAAAACTAACACATAGCTCAATATAGGTTTTCTCCCAAACACATCAAGCCTTACAAACATACCATCAAAAATAAAATGAACACAAGTTTTATCTTCTTAAAAACTAAATATTCACCAACGAATTTAAATAAAAAAAATTGGTAAGTTAATTACACTTGATAAATAATTTACTAAGTCATGATTTTCATAAAACATCTCAAAACGAATCAGATAATTCATCCAAAAACTATTTTCAACAATTTCAACTAACCCAGAAACACTTTAATAAATTTAGTATAATATCAATGATGGTGCGAATGACATATAAATATTATTTCAAACCATGCATGTGCTTATGGGTTATGCGTTAAAGGAAATAATCTGAAATGCTTACCTCAATGGAAAGAAACCACAATGAAACTCTGATAGAAGGTAGAACAATTCCTTGCTGAATAACTACGCATACTGAATAGTGATAAAAGCACACGACACCCAACCTGCGATAGTATTAGGATTTATCCAAATTAAATAAAAACACCAATATGGAATTAAGGGAAAATAAATTAGTAAATAAATAAAACAACAAAAAAATAAATTAATTAATTAATAAATAAATAAATGATTAATTAATTAAATAAATAATATAATAAATGAATAAATAAATGAACAAAAAAATAAAGAAATAATTAAAAAATAAATTAATTAAAGAACGAATAACTAAATAAATGAATAAATTAAATATACCAGAGGAGGCCACTACTGGCCGGAGTGGGAGGGGAAGCGCGAAGGAGGCGCGACCAGGCAGGCGGGGTCCGAAACAAGGATGTCAGGGGGTTTTTGGGCTGTCGGCAAATGGAAACGGTGAGGGGGACGAAGAAAGGCTTGGATAGAGGTGGGGGTGAGGCAGTTGGACGAATGGGGTTCGAAGAGTCTAGGATTTGCTTCTGCGAGACCTGAAGAGAGGGGGGAGGATGGTCGGCAGGCTGGAGTGCTTAGGGGAGACCAGGAGGAAGGGATTGTACGCAAGGCCGATGGGGGGGGGGGGGGGGCGGTCCCGGGCGCTGCTGCCTGACGCAATCTGGACGCCAACAGAGGTCGAGTGTAAGAGAGAAGGCTGGAGGTGGAGGGATGGGGTGCGGAGGCCAGGATGAGGCTATAGGTAGAAGGCTGGGACACGACCTAGAGAAGGAAGGGAAACGCAGGGATAGTGAGCGCGGTGGGAGACAAGGTGGAACAAAGGGGTTGGCGGGCTGTGTGGGAGGAGACGAGGTCGGTAGGGGTGCCGTGCAGCGGAGGGCTAGCTGGTCCTGGGAGATGTGTTGGCAGATACAAGCCTGGAAGATGGCACAAGGGAGGCTGGAACGAGGCGGCTGCATGGAGGGGAGAGGCAGGGAGCGTCGCGGCAAGGGTGAAATGTTAGAGAGGGGTAGCTCTAGGGTTAGGTTTTGATTATGATTTTTTTTCTTTTTATCTTATAATAATAATAATAAAATAATAATAATAATAATAATACGATTAATAATAAAAATAATATCAATAAAGGTAATAATGAAATGATAATAATAATAATACTAATATAAATAATAATAATAACAATAATAGTTATAAAATAATAATAATAATAATAATAATAATAACATAATAATAACACCTCATTAACGATAATATTATTAATTACATAATAAAATTATTATTATTACAATTTAGGCATTCAACTCACTTTACCTACATAAAACCTTATTTATTCTAAACGTGGACATTTGTGCGGGCACACAGGCAGACCGCGCCGCTATCGCCTACCGTGTGGTCACCACGCATGGGTCCGAAACACACTAAAAATATTAAATGACAAAAAATTTAAGCTGGGACCCGTCCCGAACATTAGCTCAGGGACCCGAAGAAAGTATATAATAAAATAAATATTAGTTTAAAAAAACAGGTCTGACTATTTTCCCCACCACAGACACTTTCTGCCCTCAGAAAGTCTCCCACCTGAATAATAGACAAAACAAGAATCTATGCCCAATTGAAACCGAAAAAACCACAACACAAGGGAATGGGAGAACATGTGAGGGTTCTCCCCACCACAAGAACTCAACTAGCATAGAAATCTAATACCCAAACATACCACCCCGGGATTGGGGGCAACGTTGGAACTCCCAACTGATCCAAATGAACATTTATAGCACGAGCGAAAAACACCTCCTCTGAAGCATGAAACACTCGACCTAGACCAAAAACCCCCAACACTAGAGAAAACCACTGAGAAAAACTTAACTCAAATAGTGAAGCCGAGAATAAATAGAAACATTGATTACTCCATAGACACTTAAATCTCCAAAGGAACACGACCCAACTGAGATTAACCCACACAAGGTCCAAACACACTTTTAAGAAAAGCACACGATTCAGAAAAACCATGATCACACAAACAAAACTCCTTGGATTACGATAGAATATGTTCTTCATAACCCGACGATAAAACAATGAACTTATGTTGATGTCAGAACTTTAAAGACAGAAAAACGAGAATGAAAATACTTCAAATGTTCCACTGTAAACCCAGAACACAAGACCCGGACCAAGGATTTACACCCCTAGAAACACCTGACTGCACGTGAGCTTTACCAAACGGCATGTGGCTGGGGATCTGATGGCTGAAGCATCTCTTGCCTCAGAGTTTGGCACTGAAATCCCTCAATCATAGTGTTTTATTTAGGTGATTCTTCCGTCAAAACTTCCCTATATGACCTAGAAATCCACAACGATGACATGTCTTTGGAGGGATGCGACATGACAGCTTCACTTGCCCAAACTGTCCACACTGGTGACACACCACTGAATGGTCCGACGAAATGGAAGCTCAAACCACTACAGTAGACTCTTTAGAAACAGGTGTCTTGGGCACACCCTGCACACCAGAAGAGAAACCTTCACGAGCAACTGGATATGCTGGACTGCCAAGAACCTGCGCTCCGGGGACCAGTTCAGCTAATAATTCCTCTTCAACCAACTTCTCAAAAATATGTTCTTTAGAAAGAAGGACCCACTTCTAGATCTCTGGGTTAAGACACCCAATTACGAGAGAAGTATTCATCAAATCCTGTGATGCTACCTCAGGAGAAAAGGAAACAAGCCCCTTGAAATGGTCAACATATGCCTTGGCTATCTGTTGTCCTTGTCGAATATGAATGAGCTCTTCCCTTTTCTTCATCTATACCACTTCAGTTGTAAACCATCGGACTAAGATGGATTTAAATACATCCCATGTCATCCCAAATCTAATTGAGGGTGGAGAAAACAACTACCATTCATCCATAGCCAAACCATCATACATACTCAAAACAACATTAACTCCGACAGCTTCGGGAGTTCCCAAAACCCTGAAGACACGCTCATCCTTTTCAAGCCACTCTACTACCTCTAATGGACCCTGATCACCGTGAAGAATAGGCAATGTCTAAGAAGGACCAAAAACATTCCATGACTTATCAGAAACCTTGGAGACCTTTTTGCATGACATTTTCTGAACATTATATAAGACACGAAACCAACACCAATATTAAGCCGAAACAATATCAAAGAAAGCGCTTTCATCCCAAAACAGCCATCCCAAAAACCAAACAAATAAAAATACAACCAAAAAATTTCTTTTTCAATTTTAATTTCAAAACCTTCCTTATTCAAGGCCACATTCCAAATACCAACACACTTTCCAAACCAAATTCAATATTCCAGAATTCATTTTCCCTTTCTAAATTCACTTTAAAAAACAAAGTCAAGAATTTAATTCCAAAAGCACACCCTAGTAATCCCATGAACCATTGCACATGCCTTCATCCTCTTCCATCCATACCCACCAACACGCACTTACCATGCATTCCCTCACATGTTCAAACGTTCATATGGAGTACTTGAGGTTGTACCCAAACCATATCTCTACCAGTTCCAACCAACCACCAGATTTTTAGACTAAGAGATTTTAGTTTTAAAAATCCATTTCACCAATTTAAATCCATTTGAAGGAAATAATTTTAATTTCAAAAACACTTTTCATTTTCAAGAATGCACTTACACCAATCAGAACAAATATGGAAATCAAATTGCATCAAAATACCAGGATGAAGGACTAGTAGTTACACTGAACCTGGTGAAATGGTAGTGGGCCATGTCCAAAGTAAGCTTCAACAACTTGGAGGGACTTAAAACCTGTACTCAGACTCCACATGGTTCACTACTCTATGAGAAATCACAAGGTCACATCGGCCTGCCTACATTGTTATCCATCAATCTAAAACGAAAAAGAATGAAACAAGGAATAAATTCCCAAAAAACCCATGGTGACTCGAGGTTTGGAATGGGTAAGGGTTCATGACGTCCTTCCCATTCCTAACTCTCAAGTCCCGACAGTCCTAATCTCTATCTACTGAACACCCCAAATAGCAAGGGCTACTTTAATACCATTTTCTCACGAACCAACATTGGTCGAACATGAACCGGTCACTTATGTCGATCTACGATGTGGCCCGAAGGGTGTTCCCGATCCCTAGGGGCTGGAAACCAGTTCTGAGCATCAAAATTTTAATTGTTGGGAATGATTTGTCCCATGAACAAAAACAGATAAACAAGAAAACAGATAAATATAAACAGCCGATAAATATAACGTAAGTAGCTGAATGAGAATACAACTGAACATACCTCCACGTGACCTTCTAGGTCACCTCCCAACAAAAGGCCAACCTTCCTCTGATAACGAGAAACTCATCCATGGAAACCGGAGAAAAGGAAACCTTCAACTGAAAGGATAAAATAGGTGTGAGCATTAATAATTCTCTGTTGGGATTCCAAAATAAACCACAGAATCCAACATCTCCACTCCCAAAACAATCAATTAACACAAGTTTAAGATAAAATTATCAAAGTAGGGTTTTCACATTTTAAAATAAGCAACATGATTTTTCTCATTCATAAATCTAGCAGACACTACATGCAACTTCCATAATACTTTTTTTCATTTTATAAACAAAACCCGAAACAGAAGCTACCAAAACTGGGCTAAAATAATATAGGTAAACAGGGTATAATGGAGACAAACTAGTACGACATAAAGTAGACAAGAAATATAAGTAAAAGAGTAACCATGGGTGATCCAAAACATCCCTAGAAGACGCCTGTACGTACTCGGTTACGGATCCACCTACCGGCATATGGTGAAGATCCTATTTCTATAACCCACTAGCGACCCTAACAGAACAATCCAGTGGAAAAGCCCGCATGACCTAACAAAAAATCCAGGGGGTACCAACCCTTCTAATTGGGGTTGATCAACAACCGTCAATCGATCTCTAAATGACGCCAAGGAACCCATGGTGGTTATGACAATCTTGTGTAAGAAGGAGGCCCTCACACGCGTGACTCTTCTCACCGTACTTGCCTACCCCAAAAATGGACAGTTCATATGATAACCCATAATAGATATCCCCCCTATATAGGTGCCCCAATATATATATATATATATATATATATATATAATCAAACCTGTCAATTGGGTCTTCGTTCCATGAAATGATTTAAACCATTTGATATTTTTTTCAAAATACTAAAGTTATTAAATGGGAATATAGTAAATCTAAACATCATCATTTTAAAGAACAAACACAAACACTATACTAAAATTAAAAGTGTCAAACAGGCCATCCCATCACATCACATTGAAACCATTTTTTTCTTCTAAAAACCTTTTTAAAACTCTGACCAAACACATACAACATTCTAAGACACATCCGTTAATATGATCTTAGTCAACAATCACCCTTTTAAGGTTCAAAGTTTCAAATGGGCCCTTATCCTTTCTAGACACAAACTAAAGCATTTTCCAAGGCCCGATGGGCCAAATACTTTAAAAAATATTTGTAGTCATTTAAGTGAAACACACCAAGGAGTAAACCTCATTTATGAAAACAAGAATTAATTGGGAAACCAAGGATTTAAAGAAACATCATTTCCAAAGTGCCATTATCATTTGTGAGAACATCCATGTGTGCAACTCATGAACCCATGGATGTGCCAACATCCAATGGCATAATAAACACCAAAGAGAAAATTTGAAAACAAAACCCAAATTCAAATTGAAACACCTTAAACCCATGATTAGAATTTCAATCGTCATTTACTAATTTAAGAAAACCATTTTCAAAAGAACACAATAATGGCTCACATAAATATTCTATCAACTTTACACCCAAATTCCATTTAAATATCCAATGCATTTCCAAACATTTAAAAAATCCTTTAACACCTTTCCAAACATCACTCATACCACTTCCACAACCAAAAGAACTACTTACACTCTTTATAAAAACAAACACATTGCTCAAAATCGGTTTTCTCCCAAACACACTTCATGCCTTAAAAACATACTGTCAAAAATAAAATGAACACAAGTTTTATCTTCATAAAAACTATGTTTTCACAAACCAATTTAAATATAAATAACTTCATATATTAATTAGACATGAGAAATAAATTACCAAGTCATGATTTTCACAAAACTACTCAAAACGAATCAGATAATTTATCCAAAAAACTAATTTTAACAATTTCATCTAACCCAGAAACACTTTAATAAATTAAGTATAATATCAATGATGGTGTGAACAACATATAAATTTTAATTCAAACCATGCAAGTGCTTATGGGTTATGCGGGAAAGGAAATAGTGAGAAACGCCAACCTCAATGGCGAGCAACCGAGACAAAACACTGACAGAAGGTACAATAATCCATTACGAAATAACAGTGAATGATAAACAGTGATAAAAGCATAGGACACCCAACCAGTGATAGTATTAGGATTTATCCAAATTAAATAAAAACACCAATATGGAATTAAGGAAAAATAAATAAATAAATAAATAAAAGAAAAAATAAAAATAATAATTAAATAAATGGAAGAATAAATAAATAAATGATTAATTATTTAATTTAATAAAATAATAAATGAATAAATATATTAATAAACAAAAAATAATAAATAAAATAATAAATAAACAAATAAATAAATAAATAAATAAATTAAATATATCAGAGGAGGCCACTACTGGCCGGAGCGGGAGGGGAAGTGCGAAGGAGGCGCGAGGAGGGTGGCGGGGTATGAATCAAGAATGGCAGGGGGTTTTCGAGCTATCAGTATACAGAAATGGTGAGGGGGTCGAAGTAAGGCCTGGACAGAGGTGCAGGGCGAGGCGGTTGGCCGAATGGGGTTCGAGGGGTCGGGATTTGTAGATGCTGGTACTGAGGAGGGGGGGAGGCCGAATGGAGGATGGTTGGAAGGTCGGAGCACGGAGGGGAAACCAAAAGGCATTGCTTGTATGCAAGGTCGATAGAGGGGGGGAGGGTCGAGGGCGCTGCTTCCTGGTGCAAGCTGGAGGCCAGCGGAGGTTGAGTGGAGGGGAGAAGGCTGGAGGTAGAAGGCTATGGTAAGAAGTCCTAGATGAGGCTAGATGCAGGAGATCGGAACATGGCCTAGAGCAGGAGGGGCAATGCGGGGATGGTGTGTGCGGAGGTAGACAAGGTGGAATAAGGGGGCTAGCAGGCTATGCGGGAGGAGACGAGGTCAGCAGGGGCGCCGCACAGCATAGGGCTGGCTAGGCCTGGGCGAGGTGAGGAAATATTCCGGCCTGGTGGACGGCGCAAGGGAGGCTAGAACGAGGCGGCTTCCGTGAGGGGATAGGCAGGGAGCACCGTATTAAGGGGGAAAGGTGAGAGAGGGGTAGCTCTAGGATTTGGTTTAGATTATTATTTATTTTTTTCATTTCATCTTATAATAATAATAATACAATAATAATAATAATAATAATAATAATACCATTAGTAATAAAAATAATATCAATAAAGATAATAATTAAATGTTAATAATAATACTAATAATATAAAGAATAATAATAATATAATAATAATAATAAAAAAATTTATAATAATTAAAATAATAATTATAATAATAATAAAATAATAACACCTCATTAATAACAATATTATTAATGACATAATAAATTTATTATTATTACAATTGAAGAATTTAACAAGCTTTAACTACATAAAACAATATTTATTCTAAACGTTGGCGTTTGTGCGGGCACCCGGGCTGACCACGCGGCTACCGCCCACCGTGTTGTGACTGCGAATGGGTCTGAAACTCACTAAAAATATTAAACGAAAAAAAGTTTATGTTGGGACCTAGCCCAGACATTGGCTCAAGGACCCAAAGCCTATAGATAATAAAATATAGATTAGTTTCAAAAAGCGGGTGTGAGAGTTTAAAATGACCTAGAACTTCTCCGTAGGGTTCACCCGTGTTATTATCCATGATGGATGAAAATAAACTTAAATTGAGTGTGGGATGTCCTCAATTTAACATAATACAGATTATGAATCTATATCCAATTTATCATATAAAAAAATATCTTCGAATTGATTTATGGTGGGAAAATTTATCAAACATCAATTAAGAATTTATAATATAATTAGGAAGATGTTGGATTTCCATATATACATTGTTTAATATTATGAAGTATATATAGCTTGTAAAGGTATCTAATTATTCCATTTGGTCGTATAAATTCACAAATAGTTTTTAAGGACTTCATGAGCTGAGATTTCAAACAATTTTTGTATTCATTTATTGTATTATTTGTGGATGATGTCATGGGGTATTATAGTACTCAACCTGACCGTTCAATTTTTCTTGAGATCATGATGAATACACTAGGATAGTAAAATCACTACACTAATCCCAAAAAATTATAATTTTGGATTAACAGGGTTCACATTCTAGGTCACATCATCTCGATGTTTAGATTATATGTTATCCGGGTGAAGGTGAAATATAATGTTTCTATGGAACATCCCATGAAAATCATTGATGTAAATAGTTTCCTGGGAGATCTGGATACTACATGTGTATCATTCAGGAATTCCCATTCCTAGAATAACCTATTATATGATTAACTAAGAATTGTTTTTTGTTTGTATGGTATGAATATTGTGAATAATTCATCCAGGATTTGAATGGGATAATGACATTAGAGAATATCATGATTTTTATAGAGCATGGATCAATGTATACTATCTACTTTGATTACTTATATATCAGGCTATGAAACATTTTGATATTAAGGGATTGAGTTGTATAATCTAAGCCTCCCTGCTTGAGACCTCACCAGAAGAATTACCCTACAAAAAATATTGATTTTGAAGATGTGGTTAAATTTTTATGTGGTTGGAAGAATTATATATCAGGGGTGTTTCATCATTTAAACGGACCATAAAATCCACAATTACATTTCCACAAAACATGACATAAATCGCATGCATCATATGTGGGTTGAATACATAATGAACTTTTACTTTTTGTTATCTTATAAATGATGGAAGGTTAATTTAGTATATAACTCACTGATCCAGAAGTAATAAAATCCTTTCAACATTCTATTAAAAAGTGTATATTTATCTATTTAAATATAGAGATGCACAGAGAGGTTTCTGAACATCATGGAAACCCGTTTTATTATATTTTTAAGTGATATCATCTCTATTGGAATGGCTTAGAATTTTTCATATTTTTGATTTTGTGATCCTAGTTCTATGGGAGATTGTTTTAGGTGAGGAACCACCACCTGGTTATGTTATCAATGAGGATGATATCATCCACTTTCATGGACATGTTTGTGTGCCTGCAGACATACATGAAGAATTTATGTGTGTGTATCATGTATTTTTTTACAATAGCACACCATTTTCTTCCAATTATGTAATAAGATGTTTGTTTTCTTTATTTGGGGATAAGTATGAAGTGACTGACATCATTTTTATCAAATGATTCTCCTCCAGCCAGCAGGTGAAGGTGGAGCACCATTGTCCAGTTGGAATTTTACCACCATTGTCCTCTATACCATGGAAATGGGATTCCATCACCGTGGAGTTTTTAATAGGATTTTAAATATACCCAAAATGATGTGATGGTGTATGAGTGATCATCACTAGATTGACATAGATCATGATATATCAATTGATAAAGGAAACCATTTTAATATATGATAATTGGAGGCTTTAAATATAAGAGATCGTATGAATTCATGGTGTTCCAAATTCAATCATATCCAAAAATAAAATCATATTACATCTGGTTTTGGAGAGGTTTTGTAGAAAGAAATGATTTTTAAGGTTCTTTTCTATATAACATGTCCTTCTCATATTGATGATCAGTTTTAACATATGATACACCTACTAGAGGACCAGATTTTGGCATTGATATTTGATTTTGAAGGTTCATTGAAAATAACCAACCACTATACATTATTTTCCTATAGTAAAAAACTATAAGAAACTATTCAGATGATTCTATATGAGGCCACATATGCTAGGTTGTTCTGTTTTCTCCTATACTTGTTTGAGAATGGTAAAGCAGTACTAGTGAGGCTTCATCCTGTTCAGGAGACTTCATAATAGGTGAAGCTTATTCCAAATCATATTTCTATATATATTTATATTAACAAGTATTATACCCATCATCATCATTAGCATCTATATGTTTAGGTGGAACATCATTTATTTCTAGGACTTTCTCTATGATTGGGTCATAGACAGATTTTGAGATAATGAAAGCTATCAGATTTTTATGAATGTCTTTTCAATAACTTCTAGAGATTTTAGATGTTATATTATTTGATTTCTTTACCTCAAAGGTAATTATACATTCATTATTTCATCTATGTATCATATTTTCACTATTATTACTTTTACCTATCTAATTCATTTGATCCCATTGATATTGAGTTATAGGTTGATGCATCCTTTATGGAGAATCCTCTATAAATCTTTTATTAAAGCATCCACACTCTCTAAGGAAAGTCAATTACTATGGTACATGTGATATAGTAGTGTGTCCATGTATAGGTGGAGGCCTAAGATTGATAATAAGTTTGTTTTTTCAATAGACAAAACTTTTTTCGATGATATTCTACCATACATAGAAGGGAGATTCAAGGATGTGTTATTTTAAGGAGTGGAGGTTATAATGACCTCTATTTTTTTAAAGAGTTATGGATACACAATAAACAATAAAAAATCCTTTCATTATATTTTATTAATGTTCTTAATAGGATAAAGAGTTGTTTATGAGGGTCTTGGACTTGTTCAGATCCCAGATCCCCAAATTTATAATTAAAGACTAAGTCCCATAGTAAGAACTTGGTTAGTGAAAACTAAAATACTCATCTTTGAAGGTTATATAACAACTATATGGGGGGTAATGTTTAGCTAAAATTATTCCCTTTATGTCAAAAAACTATATGAGGATTGTCCAATGTGCTATCAAGGGCGTCATAGTTTGTTTAAACCCTACACCCCAAGCCTCAAACCCACACTTTGAATTATGGTGGTACTTGTTTCAATGATCACATGATTCTTATGGTTTTCACAAACCAAGCACCTATCCCACACCGTTAGTACACCTTAGTAATTATAGATACATGGTCGGAGCATTTTTTGGCCAAAACATGATGCCAAACTATTTTACTCTAAAAACAATGTGAAATTATGTATTCACTACTGCATATTTTTAAGTTTTAACATCCTTTTCTCATCCTTTCTAGTAAATATCTCCTCCCGCAACATTATGTTTTATTATTCCTCCAACCTAGGATTTGATCTTGATTCTTTATCCATACTCATATTCCTTCACAATCGATTTTTTATCTCTATATTGATAAGTGTTTCATTCCTATTCATAACTTCAACATTTTATCCCACCATATTTTCTGTTATTATAGTGTGATATAATATGAGAAATACTCTGGAAAATTTTCTTATATTTCTAATTTCCCCTGATACACTAAAAATTTGTATCTGATATAGGTGTTTTTTCTTCTACCAACCTTATGATGGTGGTGTATTTATTTTTTCAACAAGTCTCACTATTTTATATAGTGTTTCATTTGATCAAACAAAATACTCTCTTAGTGACGTCTCAAAAATTATAAATTAACTAAATTAATTGTTTTCCCATTTCATAGTGCATTACTAGATACCCCATAATCGACATCAAAGGGATACTACCTTGACATGAGCCACCCATACGGGTGTTCCTCCCTTAATGTCCTACGATGCTCATTTCATGGAATTTAATGGATCCACCATGTGATTTGAGATAATATAATCAGTTGAATTTAATTTATATTAAATTAGACCAAGGTAATATGTATCATTTTAATGGATTGGAGAAAATGATTAAAATGTGTTGTATTAGGTGAATTTTCTAACAAGGATAAAATTTATTGTATAAAATGATTTGGACAACATGAATAAAATTTATTGTTAAATTAATATGAGTTTAATGATATCTATGACAATTCCATAACTACATGTAAATAGAGATACACTGATTTTGATTAAGGTAACCATGAATGAGATAATTGTTCTTAACCCTTGTCAGTTTTAATTTAATTACAACAATCTGGGAGTGATACACAAGTTCATTAAGGATCACCCTAGATGGGCTCACTTGGTGTATGTTTTTATGCTTCCCATCAGTGATACTTGGTTCCCTAGTAGATTACCTTAGATGATATGAGTATGCATTGTTACTGAACCATAATATGAGAAAGACCTTGTTCATGATTTGGAATACCATGAATGGAATTCGAGTTTTATTCCTTATACAATGTTTTTTGTGGTAAATGGATCCCTATACGCAATCCTTTGATAGAACACTCTAGTGCTCATTTTTTGGAATAAAAATAGTGTAAAACCTATGTTCTATATATGAAACACATTACATAGAATGAGAAGACAATTAATTAAAACTAAGGATTGATTCTACAAGTCAATGCAAATTCCTGATTTCAGTCTATGATTTATACATCATTTTTATAATGGCTCAGTTATATCACTTTGGTGATATTCAATGACTTTTACGAAACTGCTGATAAGTATGTATTGATTCCTCAGTCTTATGCAACTAGTCCAGACCATTAATATATATATTCCAATATATTTAATTGTTTAATAAGGAACATATATACATTACTATATTTATAAATACACATATATGGAGATATCCTTTAAGATACAATTATCAGAGGACAATACCGGTAGTGTCAATCAGATATCCTATGATGAACATGAGGAAGTGTGATTTACTTATTTACAATCTTACATTTATTATTAATGGAACACTATTCATCTCATATGCATATAATGGATTATTCACTACCTTGTTGGTTGTGGCCTAACGAGTATGTTGGACTCCTAATGTATTAGTCATGTTTTAATGATCACAATTCTCAATAATAATTACAAATCATATTAATGATCACAAATATCACAAATATTATCAATCATGTATATTTATGTTTCATGTTATCTCATACTTAATAATGGATAAGATCAATTAATTTTATGCATATTAATGTTTAAGTCTGAATACCGTTATTCTCCTAAGTACAAGACACCATGAAGCTTGACACAGTAATTCAGACACTATGATCAAGACACAGACACTAGGATCATGAACACTGTGATGAAGTAGACACCATAAATCCTAAGTCTCAGACACCGTGACCAATGAAACTCCATGACCACGAGACACTCTGACATAGTAAGCCTTCCACCGTGAAGAAAGACACTAAGAACAGACACCGTAAGCCAGACACTCTATTTGCCTAAGTGCCAGACACAGTTAGCAAGACACAGTAGTCAAGGCACCGTGAATCTAGAAACTATGAGCAAGGCACCGGAAGCCAGAAATCATAAGCAACACACCGGGACAAGGACACACTAGGAAGGAGACACCGTGACAAGGAGACACCATGAAGGAGACGCAGTGAAGGAGACACTGTGACAAGAAGATACTGTGAAGAAGACACTGTTTGCATAAAATACAGTGACACCGTTTGTTAACCTATTTGGTCATCTTTCAATTTTACTTTTTAATGGTCATATTTGACGCCTTTAATGCATTGACATAATTAATGTATCTTTGTATACATAGTACGGGGTACCAGTTACGACACATATGGAACCTTTCAACTAACCCTCATGCATTCTAAGATAATGAATGTTGAGTGTCTAAGAGCAAGTAATATACAAAAATGGAAGAAACACGAGTGCACTGTACTCAACAGAAAAGGAAGCCTGAGCATAACCACGAAGAACACATTGCATTATCTTAAAAGAAAGCATTGTCTCATGCATGCAATCTGACTCTACTAATGAACACACGAAGTACACTGGAATTTAGAGAACATCTTTACTCGTGAAGAACAAAACTTGAATCATGACACTCTATTTTTCAACACAAAAACTAGAGAAGGACTCAAAAGAATTTTTTTTCTTATCCAAGGAGTCCAGAGTTGCACTGCCAATCACTAGAGAATTATGAACTCATATCTACTCTCTCTCTCTCTCTGTGATTTCTTTATTTTACTTTTGAGAAGTGTGTGTACTCTGTATATTTTACACACACACTGACTCCTATGCCAAACTGGAGGATTTCAAAATTCTCACACCAAATTCTTTACCCTTTTTTACCAACAAAAACTATGGAAGAGGTCCCTGTGTGTCCTGGATAGTCCATGTAGTGTTGTTAACCTCGATCCAGGGTGTGGATTATAGTTTATTTATATAAAATTCTTGGGGGAAGGTGATCACCAGGTGGAGTGGATTAGGTATCGGCTTGAGACTGAACAACTTTTTTTATATCATCTGTGCTATATAAATTCATTCTACTCTGTTTTACTGCTCTACTGCATAATCCAGAAAAACACTAAACTCACTTTGATAGTTAGTCTTGGAAAGAATTTATATCTAATTTTTCTTAGTATGATAACTTCAAAAGTAATTTGAAAAATACCAATTAAGATTACTGAGAATTAATCAATCTTCTAAGAAGTCGTGTAAATAGTCAATCTCTTATAACAGTATCACCTTGATTAACTGGACTGTATTTATTTTTAGGAAAATCATTATTTGTAAAACTAATTTCTTTTAAACAGAAATTTTTATTTAGTTACTCAATTCACACCTCCCCTCTTGAGTTAACTAATCCGACCAATATTTGGTATCAGAGGGTGCTTAATTAGGACTTTGTGTAATCTTATTCAACTATGATTGTAGTTTTACTTTAAAGATCTATAAATTTATATCAATTCTAAATTTATTGCTCTTTTAAAGTAATTTGTTAGTATAGAAAATAGATTGGAAGGTGATGAAACTAACAGACCACCATTATTTAATAGAACAAACTATGCTCAATGGAATATTAAAATGAAAATGCATCTAGAGAGTATGAGTTTGGAAATTTGGTCATCCATTATAGTTGAATACAAACTTACTATGACTGATATAATTATATGGGATAAACCTCATAAAATTTCATGCAATAACAATTACAAAGCTATGAATGCCATGTACTGTTCCTTAGGAGATGAAGAATTTAATAGGATTTCCGCTTCTAAAATTGCCCATGAAATTTGGGATTCCTTGTCTGTCTCACCTGAAGGCACATCTAGTGTAAAGGAAATGAGACTTAATTCATATACTACAAAATATGATAATTTTAAAATGAAACATGGTTATTCTATTTATGATATGTATCTTAGGTTCAATGAGATTTTCAACACAATGATCTCTCTTGGAAGAGAAGTCACTTCCAAAGAACAGATCATGAGAATCCGTAGGTGTTTACCTAAAATATGGAGGGGAACCTCTATCTCTATTAGAAAATCATGTGACATCAGCAATCTACCTATAAAATAACTCATTGGGAAACTGATGATGTATGAGGAAGAGATGAAATTCAACAAAGTAGATGGAGGACATGTCACATTTGGTGACAATGCAAAGGGGAAGATCATTGGCTTAGTCCTGATTGGTAACTTTGATTTGATTCTAATTTCTAAAGTACTATTTTTAATGGTCTAAAATATAATTTTTTTAGTATCTCACAATTGTGTGATGATGGATATCAAGTTAAATTTGAAAATGATTCATGTAATGTCCTTGATTCAAAAGATAAATTAGTATTTTCTGCATCAAGTAATGAAAATTTTCATTCAGTTAATTTAGATTCTTTAGCTTTTCAACATGTTTCATGTTTATGTGTATTTCATAAAGAATCTTGGCTCTGGCATAAGAGACTAGGACAATGTAATGTTCACTCCCTTAGAAAGTTAACTAGAAAAGGTATAGTTAAATACTTACCCAAACTTGAGTTTCCAAATAACAAAGTGTGTAATCCTTGTCAAAAGAGAAAACAACACAAAATCTATTTCAAAACAAAGAAAGAAGTTTCTACTTCTCAACCTCTCGAATAGGTTCACATGTATTTGTTTGGACCATCTAGAGTTTCTAGTTTAAATGGGAAGCACTATGTTTATGTTATGGAAGATTGTTTTTCTAGATATACCTGGACCTTCCTCATGGCTCACAAAAGTGAAGCCTGCTGTTATTTTACTAAGTATGCCAAGTCTGTAGAAAATCATAGTGGCCTTAAAAATAAATCATTAAGAAGTGATCATGGCCATGAGTTTGAAAATCATGACTTTGAATCATTTTTCTCACAAAATGTTTATAATCACAATTTCTATGCCCCTAGAACACCTCAGTAGAATGGTGTTATAGAAAGAAGAAATAGAACCTTGCAAGAAATTTCTAAAACAATTCTTAGTGAATATAACCTACCTATTTAATTTTGGGCTGAAGCTATTAATACATCATGCTCCATAATCAATAGAGTATTGAATAGACCAATTCTCAAGAAGACCCCATAATAACTCTAGAACAATAGAAAGACTAAGGTTGATTACTTTAGAGTTTTTGGTTGAAAATTCTTTATTCACAACACTAAAGACAATCTTGACAAATTTTCATCCAAAAGGGATGAAGGAATTTTCCGAGGTTACTCAATTTCAATCAAATCCTATAGAGTATTCCATGAGAGAAAAAAAATGTGTCGAAGAATCTGTCCTTATCAAGTTTGATGAAATGGATCGACGTGAGCCTAGAACCATCCTAGAAAATCTGGAGGATGATGGATCAAATCTGAACACCTACTCAAAATCCTAAAATACCTCTGTGGAAGAATATGTGAAAACATCCAATTCTGTAAATTATGTGTAATCAAGTCGTAATGAACCTGAATCTATTGATGAACCTGAATTCACTAGTTCCTCTTTTTCTAGAAAGGTTGGAACTCCTAAAAACCATCCCATAGATGCTTTTGTAGTAGACTTAGAGAAAGGAACACAAACTAGAGCTTCTCTTATAAATCAAGTTGAACATCAAGCCATATTTTCACAGCTTGAATCTAAAAACATTGATGATGTTAACAATGATGAATTTTGGGTAATTTCTATTCAAGAAGAACTCAATCAGTTTGAAATAAATAATGTTTGGAAACTTGTTGAAAGACCCAAGGACACTTTTATCATAGGCACTAAATGGGTGTTTAGAAATAAGGTAGATGAAGCTAGAAATATATTTAGGAATAAGGCTAGATTAATTTCACAAGGATATAGTCATGAAGAAGTAATTGACTATGAGGATACTTTTTCTCTAGTAGCTAGACTTGAAGCCAGTAGAATTCTACTTTCTTTTGATGCACATATGAATTTCAAACTATATCAAATGGATGTTAAGAGTGCAGTCTTAAATGGATATATAGCTGAGGATGTTTTTGTTGAAAACCCCCCTTGATTTACAAACCCTAATTTTCCAAATCATATTTTTAAACTATCAAAATCTTTATATGGTTTAAATCAAGCTCCAATAGCTTGTTATGACCGATTAATTACTTTTTTAATTTTCAAAGGGTTTACAAAAGGAATAGCTGATCCAACTCTCTTTATAAAAAGAATATCTAATGATGTTTTAGCTGTTCAAATCTTTGTAGATTATATTATTTTTGGATCATCAAAAAATTCATTATGTATTGATTTTTCAAAAATGATGAAAAACGAATTTTAAATGAGTTTAATGGGGGAACTAAAATTCTTTCTTGTATTTTAAATCATTCAAAATAATGATGGAATTGTTTTGACTCAAAGTAAGTACACTAGAGACCTTCGAAAACATTTTGGATTGGATAGCACAAAAATTAGTGATACTCCCATGAGTACCACCTATAAGTTGGATCTTGATGAAGATGGAAAATCTTTTGATCAAACCAGTTATAGAGGAATGATTAGAAGTCTACTATACTTAACTGCTAGTCATCCTGATATTATTTTTAGTGTGTGTATGTGTGCTCTCTTTCAAGAAAACCCTAAAGAATCTCATTTAAACACTGTAAAGATAATTTTTAAATACCTCAAGCATACACCCAATATAGGACTGTTCTATCCTAAAGGGAAATCATTTGAAATAGTTAGTTATTTTGATGCTGAATTCGATGGATGTAAGTTAGATAGAAAAAGAACCTCTGGAACATGTCACCTTTTAGGAAAGTCACTAGTATCATGGTGTACTAAGAAACAAAATTCCGTTTCATTATCTACTCCAGAAGATGAATACATAGCTTCTTGCAGTTGTTGTGCACAAATTTTGTGGATGAAACACACTTTACTAGATTATGGATATCAATTCAGACATATACCAATAAATTGTGACAACACAAGTGCTATTAACATTTCAAAAAATCATGTTTCACATTCTAGGACAAAACATATTGATGTAAGACATCAATTTTTGAGAGATCATTATTAAAAAGGTGATATCACTTTGGAATTTATTAGTACTGAATATCAAATTGCTGATATATTCACTAAACCATTAAATTCTGAGAGAATAGATTACATCATACATGATATTGGCATGATCAATCAAAAATAGATATCTTATTGGTATTACTGTTTAATCTTATACTATATTTTACTTTACTGTTTCATGTTCCCTATTTCTCGGTTACTGTCTCTCATATTTACGGTCTCACCGTTAGTACTTTCTATTCAAAGTCTATTATTTATTGTCTCACTATGACCGAACAGTTTACTTATTGTATCATCGTGACAGAACCGACCATTCACTGTCTCACTGTAATGACCATTGACTGTCTCACTGTGAAGACCATTTACCATCTCACTATAACATCTATTCATGGTATCACCGTGAAAATTATTTATTCATTTCTTTTAACTCGTATTGCGGTAATTATTTTTTATCCTCTTTTACTTTACCTCGTTTTTATTTTTGTGACGTAAGACATTCCCAAATGATATAACAAAAGGGTTTCACTCGGTTCTTCACACGGACCTTCTCCTACTCACTCTTTCTGAACCCTTTCAACCTTGAAACCCTCTCTCTCTCTTCCTTCAGTGAATTCCCAGGATGAAGCATCCATCTTCATCCACACCTGAGAAGCGCATATCGATGAAAAAGAATATTCAATCGAAGTTAGGGCCTGAAGGACCCTTGAATCCAAACCTGGTAAATCGCGATGTCGTTTCGGAAAAAGAAGATTTCCCTGACTGGCTTTTGTCCAGCAAGTCTCTGGTCTTAAAAGTTTTAAGAGAACCGGGCTGGGTCGAATGGTTCTCAAGGAAGGATAGAACCATTTATATGTGGTTAGTTTCTCAGTTCTACTAGTATGCACAGTTTTCTTTTGACTCTGGTGAAATCTTTGTTGTGACGAGTTGGATTAATGTCCAAAGATGATCCTTCTCATCGAGGTTATGGTCTTCATGCCTTACGATTACTCATGAAGGAATTTGTGATGATTATCAGAGAGATCCCCCACCTACAACTGATTTCTTTGACCTGGAAAATGCACTAGAAACCCTAACTAGAAGTGGAACCAAGAGAAGGGCCATATCTGCTGAACATGATGGAGAGACGAGGTTGTTGTTTAAATTTGTTCAAAATATGATTAGCCCGAGGAATGGTGACTTTGTTATCCTGAAGTACCAAGATGTGTTCCTGATTCATCTTATGAAGAATAGACACAAAATCAATCTGTGCAAATACATCATTCGCCATATGTGTGAATTGATCAAGGTCACATCCAAATCCACCTCTCTGTTTTACTCTAGGCTGATTTCAGCAACGATTGTCGAAAAAGGAGTAGTTGGACCCAATGAAGAAGTACTTCTGGATTTTAAATATTGTTTATCTAAACCTACCATTAAGTGGATGAAAATAAACTAGAACCCCTAGAAGAAGGAATGGGTTAAAGATAATGATATTCTTTATGAGAAGTATAATCCTATGGATTATCCAACAAGGCCAAAGGACATTTCTGATCCTAGTTTGGAACTAGATGATGTTTTTGATTTTTCAGAAGATGAAGAAGAAGTGTAAGAGGTAGCTGAAGTATCACATATAGAAGAGGCTGATATACCGGATACGGAAGAAGTTATTATTGAGAAAGAATGGAATGTTGTTCCTCCTATTATTTTTGGTAAAGAACCTCCTACCCCTAGAGTTGTTGTTAATTTGGAAATCCAATCTGAGGCTGCAAGAGAATTAGTTGTCCTAGAATCTGAGCAGCAAGCCATTGAAGAGGCTTTAGTAGGAGAACTCCCTACTATGAAAGAAGAAACTCAAAAAAGAACTCCCTACTATCCAAGAAGCGAATCTGGAAGACCTTCCTATAGAATAATCTATTCCTGAGAAAATAACATCTGCTGAAGAGAGGATGGGGATAGCCTTTAGGTTGGCTAGGAATGAAATGGATGAGGAAATTAGAGATGAACCAGTGGATTTAGAACAAGTACCTGGGCCTCAAGGTTCTGAAAAGGAATCACTTATTGAGGGGCAGTAACCTCAAAATCTCGATACTGGTGAAGCTTAGTCTATTGAATCATCTCAACCAACTGAGTCATATTAGGTGGACACTCATTATAAATTCCCTAGATTTTATGATGTGAGTGAATCTCAACAGGTTACAGACACTGGGATTGATCTTTCTTCTTTGTTTCATCAGAAATCTGTCACATACATTGCACCTTAACCTGAACCTCAACCTGAAATTCAACCTGAGCTTGCACCTGTACCACTTCCTGCACCTTCACCCTAACATGAACAACAATATTTTGTCAGTAAAGATGATTTGAAAGTATTTGGAGACACTATCTTAGCAGGAGTTGAGAATCTTATGTCCTCTCAACCTCGTCTTGTGACCAAACTGAGTCAGGAAGATGCCTCACTACTTTTAGAAAAGATTATCTAGCACATTCAACCCAAGATGATCCATGAGATTCAATAAGTAAGGGTTCAAAAGAAGTTGCTCAAAAATGAAGATGCAACTCTGAAAATCAAGGTTTAAGACCTACATATAGAATTGCATTTCAAACTAGTTCATGCTCTTGCTTCTCCTGAACCTATTGTTTCTCATATTTCTAAAGATATTGTGTCCCAGATTTATCCATACCTCTTATCCTTTGATTAAAAGATTGGATAAAGGAACAAACACATGTTACATCACATGAGAGAGTTTGTGGAGAACCTTAATAAGGTCACAGATGAATATACAGGTTGTCTTCAAAAGGTACTGAATCAGCTCAAGTCTCAAACCACAGAAGTCAAAGATTCTCCTACCTCTGGTCAAACCTCTACTCCTTATTTGGATAGTTCTCTTCTCAGATCTATTGTCTAGGAATATATTTAGAATGCCTTCTATGGATTTGATATGTCTCCTTTATCTGAAGTTGTTATGAATAGTGATCGAGTGCTTGACCTGGTTCAAATTCACTCAAATATTGTCAATGATGCCCAGCAGGAGATCTCTAAGAAAGTGGACTTCTATTTCAACCGGATTTTCTACAAGACTGATATGACCAACCACTTCAAATACCTTGTAGAGAATCTGAGAATTCCTCCTGTAACCCAAGACTTCAAAAACCAAGTCTAGAAGCTGACCGAGTTTACCAGATTGATGGACAAGTTCATGGAAAATAAAGATGATTTTTAAAAGGCCTTGTAGTATGGTGGTGAAATTATTGCATACTTCATTAAACTTCTGAGACTGTATCTTCCCGTGAAAAGTACAGCAATTATTGCTCTAGTGGATGCTCCTATCATACCTGGATTACCTACATTCACTTCTGCCTTAGATTCCACAACCATGTCTGCTGGCCAGGATCTTAGTCAGGTCAGGCCTGTCATTCTTGACCAACAACGACCAATATCTTCTACTGCTCCAACATTGGCTCCCTCAGTCTTCGAAGGTCTCCCTTTACCTTCTCTATCTACCACCTCTCTGACTTCTTCCACATCAGCCACTACACCTATGGATTCCTCTTCTACTACTGGTAAAGGAAAAGAGAAGTGAAATCCCTGAAGAAGACCAATGACTTCTATTTTTTTGATGGGGATGTCATTGTTTTTTTGTATTTCTACTGTATGTTGTCTTCTAAACACTCTAAATTCCATATGCATTGTTTTCCCTCTATTCTTTATACTTTTTTCTAATCCAAAAAGGGGGAGAAAAGTGAGAAGTTATCTGTTATTCTATGTTATTTTCTCTTTAGTTGAGTTCAATTTACCCTTTAACTATACTTGATTTGTGATCATCAAAAAGGAGGATATTGTTGGACTCCTCATGTATTAATCATGTTTTAATGATCAAAAAATCTCAATAATAATTAAAAATCTTATTAATGATAACAAATTTCACAAATCATATCAATAATTTGTATTTATGTTTCATGTTATCTCATACATGATAATGGATAAGAACAATTCATTTTATGCATATTGCTGTTTAAGTCTGAATACAGTTATTTTCCTAAGTACAAGACACCGTGAAACTTGACATATTATGTCAGACACTGTGAGGAAGACATAGACACCGTGAACAAGAACACTATGATGAAGCAGACACCGTGAAGCCTAAGTCTCAGACACCGTGACTAATGAGACACCATAACCATTAGACACTTTGACATAGTAAGCCTGACATCGTGATGCAAGACACTAAGAACAGACACCGTAAGCCATACACTCTGTTTTCCTAAGTGCCAGACACAGTTAGCAAGACACAGTCATCAAGGCACCTTGAATCCAGAAACTATGAGCAAGGAACCGGAAGCCAGAAACCATAAGCAAGACACCAGGACAAGGAGAAACTATGAAGGAGACACCATGACAAAGAGACACTGTGAAAGAGATGCAGTAAAGGAGACACAGTGGCAAGGAGATACCGTGAAGAACACACTGTTTGCATAACATACTGTGACATCATTTCTTAACCTATTTTGTCATCTTTAAATTTAACTTTTTAACATTCATATTTGACCTCTTTAATGAACTGGCATAATTAACATTTATTTGTATACATTGTACAAGGTATGACGTAAGACACATATGTAACATTTCGGCTAACCCTCATGCATTCGAAGATAAAGAATGTAGAGTTTCCAAGAGCAAGTAATATACAACAATGCAAGAAACGCAACTACACCGTACTCAACAGAAAAGCAAGCTTGAGCATAAACTTAAAGAACACATTGAAAGATCTTAAAAGAATGAACTATCTCATGCATGTAATCTGAATCTACTGAAGAATACACGAAGTACACCAGAATTCAAATAAAATCTTTACTCATGAAGAACAAAAGCTGAATCGTGACACTTTGTTTTTCAACATGAAAATCAGAGGACTCAGAAGCATTTCTGTCTTATCCCAGGAGTCCAAAGCTGCACTGCTAATCACTAGAGCATTATTAACTCATATCTACTCTCCCTCTCTTAGTGATTTCATTATTTTACTTTTCAGAAGTGTGTGTACTCTGTATAGTTTACACACACACTGACTCATGTGCTGAACTGGAGGATTTCAAAATCCTCACACAAAATTCATTACCCTTGTTTACCCACAACAACTGTGGAAGAGGTCTCTGTGTGGCCTAGTCATTATTTTGTTTACCCACGACAACTGTGGAAGAAGTCCCTGCATGGCCAGGACAGTCCATGTACTGTTGTTAACCCTGATCCAGGGTGTGGATCCGAGTTTATTTATATATGCTTCTTGGTGGTAGGTGATCACCAAGTGGAGTGGATTAGGTCTTGGCTTGAGATTAAACCACTTGTTTTATATCCATTGTGCTATTTAAAATTATTCTACTATGTTTTACTGCTTTACTGCATAATCTAGAGAAACACTAAACTGACTTTGATATTTAGTCTTGGAAATAAGTTATATATGATTTGTCTTAGTAGGATAACTTCAAAAGTAATTTTAATAATACCAATTAAGATTACTAAGAATTAATCAATCTTCTAAGAAGTAGTTTAAATAGTCAAACTTATATAATAGTATATCCATGATTAACTGAGATGTATTTATATTTAGGGAAATCATTATTTGTAAAACTAATATCTTTTAAACAGAAATTTTTATATAGTTACTCAATTCACCCCCCCCCCCTCTTGAGTTAACTAGTCCGACCAACATCTGGAATCAGAGGGTGCTTTATTAGGACTCTGTGTAATCTTATTCAACTGTGATTGTAGTTTTACTTTAAATATCTGTAAATTTCTATCAATTCAAAATTTCTATCTCTTTTAAAGTAATTTGTTAGAATGGACAATAGATTGGAAGGTGCTGAAACTAACAGACCACCATTCTTTAATGGAAAAAACTATGCTCAATGGAAAATTAAAATGAAAATGCATCTAGAGAGTATGAGTTTTGAAATCCAGTCATCCATTATAGATGAATACAAACTTCCTGTGACTGATAGAATTACATGGTTTGAACCTATTAAACATGCTTAAAATAGAAATTGCAAAGCTATGAATTCCTTGTACTGTTCCTTAGGAGATGAATACTTTAATAGGATTTCTACTTGTAAAACTGCCCATGGAATTTGGGATACCTTGTCTGTCTCAAATGAAGGCACATCTAGTGTAAAGGAAATGAGACTTAATAATTATACTATAAAATATGATAATTTTAAAATGAAATCTGATGAGTCTGTTTCTGATATGTGTCTTAGGTTCAATGAGATTTTCAACACAATGATATCTCCTCAAAGAGAAGTCACTACCAAAGAACAGATCGTGAGAATCCATAGGTGTTTACCTGAAAGATGGAGGGAAACCTTTGTCTCAATTAGAGAATCATGGGACATCAGCAAGCTACCTTTAAAAGAACTCATTGGGAAACTGATGATGTATGAGGAAGATCTAAAAGTCAACAAAGTAGATGGAGGACAAGTCACATTTGGTGACAATGCAAAGGGGAAGATCATTGGCTTAGGCCTGATTGGTAACTCTGATTCGATTCTAATTTATAAAGTACTATTTGTTAATGGTGTAAAATATAATTTTCTTAGTATCTCAAAATTGTGTGATGATGGATATCATGTTAAATTTTAAAATGAAGCATGTAATGTCCTTGGTTCTAAAGATAAATTAGTACTTTCTGTATCAAGGAATGAAAATGTTTTTCTATTAATTTATATTCTTTAGCTTATCAACATGTTTCATGCATATTTTTATTTCGTAAAGAATCTTGGCTCTGTCATATGAGACTAGGACGCCATAATATTTACTCCCTTATAATGTTAACTAAAAAAGTTCTAGTTAACGACTTACCCAAACTTGAGTTTCCAAATGACAAACTTTGTAATCCTTGTCAAAAGGGAAAACAACACAAAATATCTTTCAAAACAAAAAAAATAATTTTCTACTTCTCAACCTCTCCAATTGGTTCTCATGGATTTGTTTGGACTATCTAGAGTTTCTAGTTTAAATGGAAAGAACTATGTTTATGTTTTGGTAGATGGTTTTTCTAGATATACCTGGACCTTCTTCTTGACTCACAAATGTGAAGCCTAATCTTATTTCACTATGTATTCCATGTCTGTAGAAAATCTTAGTGGCCTTAAAATTAAACCATTAAGATGTGATCATGGACGTTAGTTTGAAAATCACGATTTTGAATCATTTTTCCCACAAAATATTTATAATCACAATTTCTCTGCCCCTAGAACACCTCAGCATAATGGTGTAGTATAAATAATAAAAAGAACCTTGTAAGAAATTACTAGAACAATTCTTAGTGAATATGACCTACCTATTTACTTTTGGGATAAAGATGTTAATACAGCATGCTACATAATGAATAAAGTATTGATTAGACCAATTCTCAAGAATACCCCATATGAACTCTAGAACAATAGAAATTCTAAGGTTAACTTCTTTAGAGTTTTTGGTTGCAAATTATTTATTCTCAACACTAAGGAAAATCTTGTCAAATTTTCATCCAAAAGTGATGAAGGAATTTTCCTAGGTTACATTACTAGAAATCTGACCTTTCCCAATGCTTATATACCAACGGTTTATAAAAACTGTTGGTATAGGTCCCCATTCCCAACGGTTTGTCCAAACCGTTGGGAAAGCCCACTTTGAGGCCCCCTTTCCCAACAGTTTGCCAAAACCGTTGGGAAAGGGTATGGCTTTCCCAACAGTTTGGCCAACCCATTGGGAAAAGTCCACTTTGTGGCCACCTTTCCCAATATTTTGTCCAAACCGTTGGGAAATTTCCCCCATAAATCAACCTTTCATCCATAACTGCTTTCAGAAATAAAGGACCTATACCGACGGTTGTCAAAACCGTTGGTATAGACCTATACCAATATTTTTGACAACCGTTGGTATATGTCCTTTGATTTTTTATCAGGTCTTCTTACCGAGAACATTATATAAAACATAATTTAAAATAATTCTGAGAATACATATATATATTTATGTAATTACGTTCACATAAGTCATATTAGGTTAGTGGTTAAGTCGTTCAATGATAATCTAGGGGTCTTGGGATCAAATCCCAGTGAATGTTTTTTTGAAATACATAAACCAACGGTTCCATAACCGTTGGTATATATTTTCATATTACTTATACCAACGGTTTCTAAAACTGTTGGTATAGGTCTATACCAATGGTTTTCCCAAAACTGTTGGTATATACCTATCCCAACGGCTTAATTGGAAACGGTTCTCCAAACCGTTGGTATAGGCTATACCAATGGTTTGGAGGCCTATACCAACAGTTCCAAATCGTTGGTATGGGTTAGTTTTCTAGTAGTGTTATTAAATTTCAAGAAAAGATTATAAATTATTCAATAAGAGAACTAAATTTGTGGAAGAATCTATCCATATCAAGTTTGATGAAACATATCCACATGAGCCTAGAATCATCCTAGAAAATCTGGAGGATGATGTATCAAATCTGAACACCTACTCAAAATCCTCAAATACCTCTGTGAAAGAATCTATGAAAACATCCAATCCTGGAAATTTTATGCCATCAGGTCATAATGAACCTAAATCTGTTGATGAACCTGAATTCACTAGTCCCTCTTTTTCTAGAAAGGTTATAACTCTTAAAAACCAACCTATAGATGTTGTTGTAGGAGACTTAGAGAAAGGAACACAAATTGGAGCTTCTCTTATAAATCAGGTTGAACATCAATCCTTCTTATCACATCTTGAACCTAAAAACATTGATGATGCTATCAAGGATGAATTTTGGGTAATTTCTATGCAAGTAGAACTTAATCAGTTTGAAAGAAATAAAGTTTGGAAACTTGTTGAAATACCCAAGGAAACTTTTGTCATAGGCAATAAATTGGTGTTTAGAAATAAGGTAGATGAAGCTGGAAATATAGTTAGGAATAAGGATAGATTAGTTGCACAAGGCTATAGTTAAGAAGAAGGAATTGACTATGAGGATAATTTTTCTCCAGTAGCTAGATTTGAAGCCATTAGAATTCTTCATTATTATGATGTAAATCTGAATTTCAAACTATATCACATGGATGTTAAGAGTGCATTCTTAAATGGGTATATAGATGAGGATGTTTTTGATGAACAAACCCCTGGATTTATAAACCCTCATTTTCCAAATCATATTTTTAAACTATCAAAAGCATTATATGGTTTAAAGCAAGCTCCAAGTTCTTGGTATGACAGATTAAGTACATTTCTAATTTCCAAAGGTTTTACAAAAGGAATAGCTGATCCTACTCTCTTTATAAAAATAATATGTAATGATGTTTTAGTTTTTCAAATCTATGTAGATGATATTATTTTTGGATCTTCAAAACATTCATTATGTATGGATTTTTCTGAAATGATGCAAAACGAATTTGAAATGAGTTTAATGGGTGAACTAAAATTATTTCATGGATTTAAAATCCTTCAAAATAATGATGGAATTGTTTTGAATCAAAGTAAGTACACTGGAGATCTTCTAAAATGTTTTGGATTGGATAGCACAAAAATTAGTGACACTCCCATGAGTACCACCTATCAGTTGGATCTTAATGAAGATGGAAAATCTGTTGATCAAACAACTTATAGAGGAATGATTGGAAGTCTACTCTACCTAACAGCCAGCTGTCCTGATATTATGTTTAGTGTGTGTATGTGTGCTTGCTTTCAAGAAAACCCTACAGAATCTCATTTAAACGCTGTAAAGAGAATTTTTATATAACTCAAGAAAACACCCAATCTAAGACTATTCTATCCTAAAGGACAATAATTTGAACTAGTTAGTTATTCTGATGCTGACTTCGGTGGCTGTATGTTATTTATAAAGAGCACCTCTGGAGCATGTCACCTTTTAGGAAAGTCATTAGTATCATTGTGTAGTAAAAAAGAAATTTTTGTTGCATTATCTGCTGCAGAAGTTGAATACATAGCTACCGGTAGTTGTTGTGCACAAATTTTATGGATGAAACACAATTTAGTAGACTATGAATATCAATTTAGATATATACCAATAAATTTTGACCACACAAGTGCTATTAACATTTCAAAAAATCATGTTTCTCATTCTAGGAAAAAGTATATTTTTGTAAGACATCACTTTTTGAGAGATCATTATCAAAAAGGTGATATCACTTTGGAATTCATTAGTACTGAATATCAATGTGCTGATATATTCACTAAACCATTAAATTCTGAGAGAATAGATTACATCATACATGATCTTGGCATGATCAATCAAAAATAGATATCTTACTGGTCTTACCTGTTTAATATTTTACTATATTTTACTTTACTGTTTCATGTTCACTGTTTCTCGGTTACTGTCTCTCATATTTATGGTCTCACCGTTAGCACTTTCTATTCACGGTCTATCATTTAATGTCTCACCGTGAATGAACAGTTTACTTACTGTCTCTCCATGACAGAACCGACCATTTACTATCTCACCGTGACGACCACTGACTGTCTCACTGTGACGACCATTTACTATCACACCGTAACGTCTATTCATGGTCTCATAGTGAATATTATTTATGCTTTTCTTTTAACCCATATCACGATAATTCTTTATTCACCTCTTTTAATTTCGTACGTTTTTATGTTTGTGATATATGAAATTCCCAAATGATGAAACAAAAGGGTTTCACTCGGTTCTTCACCTGGACCTTCTCTTACCCACTCTTTCTGAACCCTTTCAACCTTTCAACCCTCTCTCTCTCGAACTTCAGTGAATGAAAAGGATGAAGAATCCATCTTCATCTACACCTAAGAAGCGCATTTCTAAGAAAAAGAAGATAACACCGATGCTGGCGCCCGAAGGACCCTTGAATCGAAACCTGGTAAATCGCGTTTGTAACACCCCAAGATTTCATAGTGTGTTATTTCTTCAAAATAATTCAATAACTTGCACTACACGCAACACCGAGTTCAATCACACCATGACATACAAAAAAAAGCCATTAAAAGACGTCATGAATAGTATTAACTACATTTTAAACTTTATATAATCCTTATAATTTTAGAATCCCTATTATGAGTTTCTTAGTCATAATGCAAGAACAAATTCATTTTCAGTATTGCACTTTTATCAACTTTTAATAGTGAAACCTTTTTAAATACAATATTTTAAACATTTTGAATAAATGGGGACATCAAAAAATTTAAAATGAAACATCTCAAGCTTCCACGGTACGCTTTCCTATGAATAAAACAGTAGCGTGTGTTGTACGCAACTTCGAGTTTTAACACACACCACAACCGATCAAACTAGCCGTTATGAATAGTAATACCTAATTTTTTAAATTATATATATTTTATATTTCAAAATGGACTTAATTTTTGGATTTGGAATATCGAATTTAGCCTAAGGTGAAATTTTGGTACTTTTCGGATAACTTTAATATTTTGATGAATAGTGAAAATTACTAAACTTTAATTAAAAACAACTTTTTTAATAAAAATAATTAATAGTGATAAATTATGAATTTGAGTGGTTTTAAAGTATATTTAGAATATATTTTTCCAATTTAATATAATTTTGGTCATTGGACATAATTTTACAATTAAACCGAACATAAACAAGTGTCAATCTTTTGAAAGTTATTATCTCTTAAAAAAACGCTCTTTGTTTTGACAGCGGGAATTATTTTTAAATTAATTTCTGCCACTTCTATGTTTTGAATTTAGAAAAATGGATTCCATATTTGGAATCATGATGTTCAAATTTTGTAAATAGGTAACTTTTATTTTTAGACATTTTGAATAATTACTACGGTAAATATTTTATTTACCATGGTTAAGGGTAAATCCGGTAAATAAGGGTTAACAATTAATATTATAATAATAATAAATTACCCTAAAACGTGTCCTAGACTTATTGGTTGATACATGTTCGACCATAGTCATCTTTGGGTCGATTTAGGGACCCCATGGTGCCACTTGTAGGTGATAGGGACACTTTTTTTTAATTAAGTTAAAATGAATACAAAAATGACACAAGCATATATCTTTTAGAAAAACAATTTTTACATAGGGTTATATATGTTGTATTTTAGATTATAAATATATATTAGTAATATAAAAATATTTACTACATAATGATATTTTATTTATAATTTTCAGACATTAAATAATTTATTTTATTTATGACACAATGATGATGTAGTAATTACTAAAATAGTGAAAAATTAAATTAATTGATATTATAAATACCAAAATAAATATAATATGAAACTTTTAATGAATTAAAATAATTTTCTAGGATAATATTATATATTAGTATTTATTTAATTTACTTTTTTCGAAGTAATCAATCTGTTATGAGTTTCAAAAAAATCAACTATTGAATAGTGTCAAAATTGACATAAAAGAGTTCTTAAAACAAATATTATATTATTAATTGATATTAAATTCCTAAAAATCTAAGGTTCGGCCAAGAGACCTATATTATGATAGTTTCATCATTAATGGACCACTTGGTGGTCTCTTGGATTTATATAGTATGTTTATTAACCATATTATATAAAAATACAAGGAGACATTGTAAAAGTGAAACTAATTAACTTAGAGTTAATACTTAATGATAAGGTTAATATAAGTACCCAAACCTGTCTAAATTCTATTGGATGAGTTGTTTTTGACCTATCCCCACCTTAACATTTAAATAATAAACTTTGGAGCCATTATAAACCGAATATAAATTTATTATAAATTAATATTTCTAGCTTTTCCAAAGGTGCCCCTCACCCCTCTTATAAAAGGGCACTCCTCCTTCTCATTTCTTCACACCTTCCAAGCCTTTTGGTTCGGCCAAACTCTGCCTGAATACTCTCCCAACTTCCCTCACTACAACCTAGAGGCCTTAGTTTGATCATAAAGCCTACCTATGGAGCCCTTTTGATCACATGAAAAGGAAGAACCCGAAGAAGAGGTAATGTTTCCACCACCCCTTTTCAAGTTCCTTTCTTCTTCCACTTCTTCTTCCTTTGTTGTTACCATTCTAAAATAATAATTCCAGTATCATATATATACTGTGATGTTATTATAAATATGGTACAACCATATTCAGTATTCTATCCACCCTTTGAATAACATGTCACCATACGTGCGTACGTACGGCTTACCGTCTCCACGTCGTGGTGTAATTGTTATTCAATATATTATTATTTGGATGGGTATAATAATGATGTGTAACTCATGTAAATAATAAATATAACATGTTAATTATTCTGTATATATGATATAACATCCATTTATATATTATTTTAATATCAAAAGAATGATATTGTCGCTCGTGCGTACGTACGGACTACCGTCTCCACGAATGTGATAACATTCATTCTCCACCGTATCCATTCAAGTATAATTATAATTTGATTATTTAAAAATGATGTTTAAGGACATTATATCATTATGGATATGAATAATATACAACCTATTCATTACAATAATGTCTTACGTAACAAAACATATAAAAGAAAACAAGTAAGTTAACACCCGAAACAACGATAATACTAAGATATTATTATCAAATAAATATTAAAAGATCATATATGATATCATATTAATGTATATAATTCATGTATAATTTAATAACAATTATTTCACCATTATACTGGAGGTTAACCTACCCCAACCAAGTAAAAGTACAAGGTAAGGGTTATTTCACAATCTCTTCATTATCCGAGGTTGTTTATACGTAATAATCTACTGGGATCTCTTTATCATCCACATCCATGTTTCTTCAAAATGTATTGAAAAACATTTTTATTATTTACAATAATATGGGTTAAAGTCAATTATACCATTGTTTGAATTTTTATAAGAGGAATCTTTCCGTCGTTTTCAAAACAAGGTCATTTTTAACCTTTTCGACAGAATTAAGGTAAGAAAGTTTTTTTTAACTTATACGGCGGGTGCGGTTATTTTCCGCCATTATAAAATCTTCAAAGTTTTCCTTACAAGCTTATAAGAATATTTTCAAAGAAAATGTTTTATTTTATATGGCTCTCAAATTATTTCAAAAATAGAAAGAGATATTTCTCTAAAAATAGTTTGGTTTCATCTATGTCAACATCCTTTGATGGATTTTACGCTTATTTGAAGTTGATATATTATGATACAAAACTTCAATATTGTATTGAAGGTTTTATGATATTTTTGACTGTGGATGTGCTATTTTTATACCATTCATAGTTTATGGTGAAATTATTGACATTTCTTATGCTAGTTTTAATATGAATGTTTATGTTATGTTTAAACCTTTTCATATGGGAATGCATTGGACTTAATATGTGACGGGTGGAGCCCGCTATAGCTCCTCGATGCATCGGTAGGTCTAATGAGACAAACTAGTGTCTTGGCACAAGGCCTTGACAAAATCTTATTTGTAGTCTTGGCACAAGGCCTTGGCTATGTGGTTATGATAGTCTGGAATTATGCATTCCAACATTATGAAAGTGGTTATTGATATTGCATGTGATTATTCGATTAGTAGAATATTCATGTGAACAAGTAAATGGCATTATTTCATTTTACTTTTTCCATACTATGTTGATGTTCAAGTTTAAAAGGCTTTTGTTTTAGTAATTCATTGCCTTAAATGTTTATTCTTATTTTTGAATGTTCCGCTATATTGTTATCCTTACTGGGCATTTGAGCTCACCCCTTTTCTATGTTTTATTTTTCCCAAGAAGTGAAGAAGTAAATTATGAATGACCTGCAGGGATATTATGTGGGGATATGAGTGTGGTTTATGGAGACAATATGTTGTTGTAGTAGTTTTTCATTTTATGATGTAATGTAAGAATTATGAATATATCTAGTGTTTCCAAGGCTACTAAACCAATCGGTCTTTCGAGATTTGATCTTTCTTGTGATCATGTCAATGTTATGTAATAATGCACCGACTCTGGGTAACTAGGGTCGGGGCGTTACAGTTGGTATTAGAGGAAGTTTAGTACAAACCTTGGAATCTAGATTTAGATAAACTCTGATTAGAGAACGTAGACCTAAGATGAACTTCGAGGATTAGTATAGAAGAACTTCCTAGAATTTTGGTATTGTAGAGATTTTGTGAGTTTTTCGAGCAATACATCCCTGTCTGGATACGAGCAGGTAGAGCCGGCTCTGGCACAGATGTACCTAGGGGTAAAACCCGAAAACACCTCTTTGAGCTAGACTTGAATGGGAACTGGTGCACGACAACGGGCATTGCTGCACTCTTGGTTACGACACTCCCGGGGGATATGCTTAGGATAATTCTCATTTTCTTTACAAACCATTATGAAGGGTTTATGAGTATATACATCCTCAAAGGAGACATTTTTATGATTATGGATTATATCCATAAATAGTTCAATTTATGTTAAGTGTTTTATAAGTATGGGATTATGTATTTTGATTCATAAACTGATCTAGTGTATGCCATTGTTTAGAAATGGCACCCAGTAGAAGGAATGAGAACTCCAGAAATACACATGATCCAAAGAGAAGGAAGGATCATATATTTCATGGTATTAAGATAGAATTTATAAGAGAAATAGTCTCCCATTTATTATCATCATATGAAGAAATAATATCACGTGTTGATAAGATAATTAAAGAGTTTACTGAGTCCTATGTCTTTGAAGGGAAGCAAGAGAAGAAAAGGATGGAAGAGAGAAAGATGGATAAAGGGAAGAGGGAAAAGAAGAATTTTCCCATATGTGCTAACTGTGGAAAGAAACACCTTGGAACTTGCCTGAAAGGAATGGGAGTTTGTTATAAGTGTGGAGGAAAAGGGCACAAAGTACGTGACTGCAAGGGTAAGAAAATGGTTTCAAATGTACAATTCTTCATTTGCAAGGAGTTTGGACACTACACGAACCTATGTCCCAGTCATCAGACTATGCCGCAAATGATGTTATTGGATAATAATCAAGTTATGATACTACCATAGATGAAGAGGAATGATTAGAGTTCTTATGTTGATTATGTCAATTGAGTGTTGTATCAACAATGTACTTGTTATAATAATTATGGAGTATATAAGGATTGTACTGCAGTACTATTTCATTAAGGACTTGAGATTGTGTGGAAAAAAGAAAAGTGACTCAATAGTAGGATAAATTTTTGGAAAATATATGGTTGAGAGAATGATAAATCATAATATAGTTCTGATACTGAGGTAGTGATTTTGGAATAATATGTGATTGTTTTGGATGAATTATATTGGATATTCTTGACTACCTTGGATCTGATTAATGATTTGTATATTCCATCATTGTTGGGGTTTAAAACATTTTTGGATTAATGAAGTATATCCAGCATTCTATATGGAATAAGGGAGCATGAATGTAATCAATAAGGAATATGGTAATACATGATGAAGGTATTCATATGCTATTATGGGGTAAAAAGGATCTATATTATGTTTACCTTCCTTATAAATGTTGGACTATGAGTATGGACAGAAGTATTTTGGATAGTTCTTGTTTGGATTATTTTGGATTGCCATAAAAGGACAACCTGGAGGTCGGGTGGCAACCCGTCGCGTCCGGCAAGGCTGCGAGACTTGAACCCACAACCGAAGGGCGACAAGGGTGTATCACCTACCACTAGCCCACGAGATGTCCTGGATTAAATAATGTAGTTTTTTTAAAAAAAGATCTGGTAGATGAATTATAAATTCATTTATTTTGGAACCCTGTACAAATAGTATAAATAGAAAAAAAAATTACGTTCTATTATCTTTTAGAGTGAAAGATGAGTTTGTGGTAGAAATTTATTAATGGATAAAACTGTAATTATAATATCTCTTTATGATCTTAGCCAATATCATAAATAAATTTCTCAACATTAATAAAAGGAACTTAGAACAAAAATGTTTTCCTAGATGGTACCTTAAATCATCACTAATTTATGGCTTTGGGATTGTTGGCCTTTTCATAGCCATGTTCTCTACCACTCTCCATCAGATAATTGATGGTTAGATTTCTCTTCCATATCCATATTTTCCTACATGGAACCCTATTATGTGTTATTTTCAGTAATCTTCATACATTCGACTCTTTATTTTAAATAGAGGCCTCATTAATTCATTTTTCGATGTGGGATTTCAACTAAGATATTTTGAAACGTGAAAAATGTGTTATCCCAATACCCTATGTTTTGTTGAACCGATGGTATTTCAAATAATCATAGATTGATGAGTTTAAGGACCACAATTTTATACTTGTTTGTGATTGATGACCTCAATCAATACCTATAAATATTTACGTTTTCCCTCTAATTATATGTCTCTAATTGCCACCAATGTTCTCCTAATCGAGATCATAATTTGGTGGTGACCCTTTCATTTCTCTTTTCCTCATATTAAGACTAAATTTTAGTAACCCAATTTCTGATGTGGGTTTTCCCACAAATATATTTTCTATTTTCAACCTTTTATTTTTGAAGAACAATTTCAAATTGCGAGGACGCAATTTATTGAAGGATGGGAGAATGTAACACCCCAAGATTTCATAGTGTGTTATTTCTTCAAAATAATTCAATAACTTGCACTACACGCAACACCGAGTTCAATCACACCATGACTTACAAAAAAAAGCCATTAAAGGAGGTCATTAATAGTATTAACTACATTTTAAACTGTATATAATCCTTATAATTTTAGAATCCCTATTATGAGTTTCTTAGTCATAATGCAAGAATAAATTCATTTTCAGTATTGCAATTTTATCAACTTTTAATAGTGAAACCTTTTTAAATACAATATTTTAAACATTTTTAATAAATGGGGACATCAAAAAATTTAAAATGAAACATCCCAAGCTTCCACGGTACGCTTTCCTTTGAATAAAACAGTAGCGTGTGTTGTACGCAACTTCGAGTTTTAACACACACCACAACCGATCAAACTAGCCGTTATGAATAGTAATACCTAATTTTTTAAATTATATATATTTTATATTTCAAAATGGACTTCATTTTTGGATTCGGAATATCGAATTTAGCCTAAGGTGAAATTTTGGTACTTTTCGGATAACTTTAATATTTTGATGAATAGTGAAAATTACTAAATTTTAATTAAAAACAACTTTTTAAATAAAAATAATTAATAGTGATAAATTATGAATTTGAGTGGTTTTAAAGTATATTTATAATATGTTTTTACAATTTAATATAATGTTGGTCATTGGACATAATTTTACAATTAAACCGAACATAAACAAGTGTCAATCTTTTGATAGTTATTATCTCTTAAAAAAACGCTTTTTGTTTTGACAGCGGGAATTAATTTTAAATTAATTTCTGCCACTTCTGTGTTTTGAATTTAGAAAAATGGATTCCATATTTGGAATCAGGATGTTCAAATTTTGTAAATAGGTAACTTTTATTTTTAGACATTTTGAATAATTACTGCGGTAAATATTTTATTTACCATGGTTAAGGGTAAATCCAGTAAATAAGGGTTAAAAATTAATATTATAATAATACTAAATTACCCTAAAACGTGTCCTAGACTTATTGGTTGATACATGTTCGACCATATGCATCTTTGGGTCGATTTGGGGACCCCATGGTGCCACCTGTAGGTGATAGGGACACTTTTTTTTAATTAAGTTAAAATGAATACAAAAATGACACAAGCATATATCTTTTAGAAAAACAATTTTTACATAGGGTTATATATGTTGTATTTTAGATTATAAGTATTCATTAGAAAGATAAAAATATTTCCTACATAATTATATTTTATTTATAATTTTTAGACATTAAATAAGTTATTTTATTTATGACACAATGATGATGCAGTAATTACTAAAATAGTGAAAAATTAAATTAAGTTATATTATAAATACCCAAATAAATATAATATGAACCTTGTAATGAATTAAACTAATTTTATAGGATAATATGATATATTAGGATTGATTTAATTTACTTTTTTCGAAGTAATCAATATTTTATGAGTTTCAAAAAAATCAACTATTGAATAGTGTCAAAATTGACATAAAAGAGTTCTTAAAAAAAATATTATATTATTAATTGATATTAAATTCTTAAAAATCTAAGGTTCGGCCAAGAGACTTATATCATGATAGTTTTATCATTAATGGACCACTTGGGGTTCTCTTGGATGTATATAGTAAGTTTATTAACAATATTATATAAAAATACAAAGAGACATTGTAAAAGTGAAACTAATTAACTTAGAGTTAATACTTAAAGATAAGGTTAATATAAGTACCCAAACCTATCTAAATTCTATTGGTTGAGTTGGTTTCGACCTATCCCCACCTTAAAATTTAAATAATAAACTTTTGAGCCATTATAAACGGAATATGAATTTATTATAAATTAATATTTCTAGCTTTTCCAAAGGTGCCCCTCACCCCTCTTATAAAAGGGCACTACTCCTTCTCATTTCTTCACACCTTCCAAGCCTTTTGGTTCGGCCAAACTCTGCCCAAATACTCTCCCAACTTCCCTCACTACAACCTAGAGGCCTTAGTTTGATCAGAAAGCCAACATAAGGAGCCCTTTTGATCACATCAAAAGGAAGAACCCGAAGAAGAGGTAATGTTTTCACCACCCCTTTTCAAGTTCCTTTCTTCTTCCACTTCTTCTTCCTTTATTGTTAACATTCTAAAATAATAATTCCAGTATCATATATATACTGTTATGTTATTATAAATATGGTACAACCATATTCAGTATTCTATCCACCCTTTGAATAACATGTCACCATACGTGCGTACGTACGGCTTACCGTCTCCATGTCGTGGTGTAATTGTTATTCAATATATTATTATTTGGATGGGTATAATAATTATGTGTAACTCATGTAAATAATAAATATAACATGTTAATTATTCTGTATATATGATATATCATCCATTTATATATTATTTTAATATCAAAAGAATGATATTGTCGCTCGTGCGTACGTACGGACTACTGTCTCCACGAACGCGATAAGATTCATTCTCCATCGTATCCATTCAAGTATAATTATCATTTGATGATTTAAAAATGATTTTTAAGGACATTATATCATTCTGGATATGAATAATATAAAACCTATTCATTAAAATCGTGGCTTACATAACAAAACATATAAAAGAAAACAAGTAAGTTAACACCCGAAACAACGATAATACTAAGATATTAGTATCAAATCAATATTAAAAGATCATATATGATATCATATTAATGAATATTATTCTTGTATAATTTAATAACAATTATTTCACCATTATACAAGAGGTTAACCTACCCCAACCAAGGAAAAGTACAAGGTAAGGGTTATTTCACAATCTCTTCATTATCCGAGGTTGTTTACACGTAATAATCTACTGAGATCTCTTTATCATCCACATCCATGTTTCTTCAAAATGTATTGCAAAACATTTTTATTATTTACAAGAATATGGGTTAAAGTCAATTATACCCTTGTTTGACTTTTTATAAGAGGAATCTTTCCGTCGTTTTCAAAACAAGGTCCTTTTTAACGTTTTCGACAGAATTAAGGTAAGAATGTTTTTTTTAACTTATACGGCGAGTGCGGTTATTTTCCGCCATTATAAAATCTTCAAAGTTTTCCTTACAAGCTTATAGGAATATTTTCAAAGAAAATTTTTTATTTTATATGGCTCTTAAATGATTTCAAAAATAGAAAGAGATATTTCTCTAAAAACAGTTTTGATTTCATCTATGTCAACATCCATTGATGGATTTTACGCTTATTTGAAGTTGATATATTATGATACAAAACTTATATATTGTATTGAAGGTTTTATGATATGTTTGAATGTGGATGTGATATTTTTATACCATTCATAGTTTATGGTGAAATTATTGACATTTCGTATGCTAGTTTTAATACGAATGTTTATGTTATGTTTAAACCTTTTCATATGGGAATGCATTGGACTTAATATGTGACGGGTGGAGCCCGCTATAGCTCCTAGATGCATCGGTAGGTCTCATGAGACAAACTAGTGTCTTGGCACAAGGCCTTGACAAAATCTTATTTGTAGTCTTGGCACGAGGCCTTGGCTATGTGGTTATGATAGTCTGGCATTATGCATTCCAACATTATGAAAGTGGTTATTGATATTGCATGTGATTATTCGATTAGTAGAATATCCATGTGAATAAGTAAATGGCATTATTTCATTTTACTTTTTCCATAATATGTTGAAGTTCAAGTTTAAAATGCTTTTGTTTTAGTAATTCATTGCCTTAAATATTTATGCTTATTCTTGAATGTTCCTCTATATTGTTATCCATACTAGGCATTTGAGCTCACCCCTTTTCTATGTTTTATTTTTCCCAGGAAGTGAAGAAGTAAATTATGAATGACCTGCAGGGATATTATGTAGGGATATGAGTGTGGTTTATGGAGACAATATGTTGTTGTAGTAGTTTTTCATTTTATGATGTAATGTAAGACTTATGAATATATCTTGTGTTTCCAAGTGTACTAAACCAATCGGTCTTTCGAGATTTGATCTTTCTTGTGATCATACCAATGTTATGTAATAATGCACCGACTCTGGGTAACTAGGGTCGGGGCGTTACAGCGTTGTCGTTCCTGAAAAAGAAGTTTTCCCTGAGTGGATATTTTCCAGCAAGTCTCTGGTTTTAAAAGTTTTAAGAGAAAAAGTCTGGATCGAATGGTCTCAAGGAAGGATAGACCCATTTATCTGAGGTTAGTTTCTCAGTTCTACTAGTACGTATAGTTTTCTTTTGAATCTTGTGAAATCTTTGTTGTGAAGAGGTGGATTAATGGGAAAAGATGCTCCTTCTCATTGAGGTTATGGGATTCATGCCTTAAGATTCCTCATGAAGGAATTTGTGATGATTATTAGAGAGATCCCTGACCTACAACTGATTTCTTTGACCTGGAAAATGCACTGGAAACCCTAACTAGAAATGGAACCAAGAGAAGATCCATAGGTGCTGAACTTGATGGAGAGACTAGGCTAGTGTTTAAATTTGTTCAAAATATGATTAGCCCAAGGAAAGGTGACTTTGTTGTCTTGATGTACCAAGATGTGTTCCCGATTCATCTTATGAATAATGGACACACAATCAATCTGTGAAAATACATCATTCACCATATGTGTGAATTGATCAAGGTCACATCCAAATCCACCTCTCTATTTTACTCTAGGATGATTTCAGAAATTCTTGTTGAAAAAGGAGTAGTTGGACCCAATGAATAAGTACCTATAGATTTTGAATATTGTTTATCTAAACCATCCATTAAGAGGATGAAAATAAACTAGAACCCCTAGAATATGGAATGGGTTGAAGATAATGATAAGCTTTATGAGAAGTATAATCCTGTGGATTATCCAACAAGGCCAAAGGACATTTATAGTCCTATTTTGGAACCAGATGAAGTTGTTGATTATTCTGAAGATAAAGAAGAAGAGGAAGAGGGATATGAAGTACCACATAATGAAGTGGTCGATATACATCATAGGGAAGAATTTGTTATTGACAAAGAAAGGGCAGTTGTTCCTCTTATTGTTTCTGGTAAAGAACCTCTTGCCCCTAGAGTTGCTGTTAATCAAGAAATCCAATATGAGGCTACAAGAAAAATTTTTTGTCTAAGAATCTGAGCAGAAATCCATGGAAGAGGCTGTAGTAGGATAAATCCATACTGTGCAAGAAGAAACTCGAAAATAACTCCCCGCTATCCAAGAAGAAAATATGGAAGACCTTCCTGTGGAACAATCTGTTCCTGAGATAATATCCTCCACTGAAGAGAGGATAGAGATAGGCTTTAGGTTGGCTACGAAAGAAATGGATGAGGAAGTTAGAGATGAACCAGTGGATTTAGAACAACTACCTAAGCCTCAAGGTCCTGAAAAGGATGCACTTATTGAGGGGGAGGAACCTCAAAATCTTGAGACTGGTGATGCTGAGTCTGTTGAAGCATCTCAACCAACTGAGTCATATTCGGTGGACACTCAGTATAAATTCCATAGACTTTATGATGTGAGTAAATCTCAATAGGTTACTGCCACTGGGATTGATCTTTCTTCTTTGTTACAACTGAAATCTATCACATACTTTGCACCTAAACGTGAACCTGAACCTGAACCTCAACCTGAGCTTGAACCTGTACCACTTCCTACACCTTCACCTTTACCTAAACAACAATCTTTTGTCCGTAAAGATGATTTGAAAGTCTATGGAGACACTATCTTAGCTATATTTGAGGAACATATGTCCTCTCAACCTCTTCTTGTGACCAAAATGAGTCAGGAAGATTCCTCACTGCTTTTAGAAATGATTATCTGGAACATTCAACCAAAGATGATCCATGAAATTCAAGATGTAAGGGTTTAAAACAAGTTTCTCTGTAATGAAGTATCAACTCTAAAAATCATGGTTGAGGACCTACAGAGAGAATTGCATTCCAGATCAGTTCTTGATCCTGCTTCTACTAAACCTAATGTTTCTGATATTTCTTGAGATATTGTGTCCCAGGTTCATCCATACCTCTTATCCTTTGATGAAAATATTAGATAAAGGCACAAACACATGTTGTAACACATGAGAGAGCTTGTGGAGAACCTTAATAATCTCACAGATGAATATACTGGCTGTCTTCAAAAGGTACTGAATCAGCTCAAGTCTCTAACCACAACAGTCAAAGTTTCTCATACCTCTGGTCAAACCTCTACTCCTTCTTTGGATAGTTCTCTGCTCAGATCTATAGTCAAGTAAGGGATTCAGAATGCCTTCAGTGGATTTTATATGGCTCCTTTATCTGAATTTGTTATGAACAGTGATAGAGTGCTTGAGCTGGTTCAAATTCATTCAAATATTTCCAATGATGCCCAACAGGAGATCTCTAAGAAAGTGGACTTCTATTTAAACCGGATTTTCTACAAGACTGATATAACCAACCTCTTAAAATACCTTGTAGAGAATTGGATAATTCCTCTTGTAACCCAAGCCTTCAAAAACCAAGTCCAGAAGCTGACTGAGTTTACCAGATTATTGGACAAGTTCATGGAAAATAAAAATGAGTTTGAAAAGGCCATGCAGTATGGTGGGGAAATTGTTGCATACTTCATTAAACTTCTGAGACCGTATCTTCATGTGCAAATTACAATAATTGTTTCTCCAGTGGCTTCTCCTCTCAGACCTAGATTACCTACTTTCACTTCTGCCTTAGCTTCCACAACCATGTGTGTTGGCCAGGCTCTTAGTCAGATCAATCCTGTCATTTTTGACCAACAACGACCAAGATCTTCTATTGCTCCAACATTGGATCCCTTATTCTTCGAAGGTCTCCCTTTACCTTCTCTATCTACCACCTCTCTGCCTTCTTTCACATCAACCACTGCACCTATGGCTTCATCTTCTGATGCTGATAAAGGAAAATAGAAGTCCAATCCCTAAAGAAGACCAATGACTGCTATTTATTTGATGGGGGATGTCATTGATTTTTTTTATTTCTACTGTATGTTGTCTTCTAAACACCCTTAATGCCATATGCACTGTTTTCCCTCTATTCTTTATACTTTTTTCTAATCCCAAAATGGGGAGAAAAAGTGAGAAGTTATCTGTTATTCTATGTTATATTCTCTTTAGTTGCATTCAATTTACCCTTTATATGTACTTGATTTTTGATCATCAAAAAGGGGGAGATTGTTGGACTCCTCATGTATTAATCATGTTTTAATGATCACAAATCTCAATAATAATTAAAAATCATATTAATGATCACAAATATCACAAATCTTATCAATCATGTGTATTTATGATTCATGTTAACTCATACTTGATAATGGCTAAGCTCAATTCATTTTATGCATATTACTGTTTAAGTATGAATACAGTTATTTTCTTAAGTACAAGACACCGTGAAGCTTGACATGGTAAGTCAAATACTATGAGCAGGACACATACACCGTGAACAAGAACACTGTGATGAAGCAGACACCGTGAAGCCTAAGTCTCAGACACTGTGACCAATGAGACACCATGACCACGAGACACCATGACACAGTAAGCCTGACACCGTGAAGTAAGACACTAAGAACAGACACTGTATGCTAGGCACTCTTTTTTCCTAAGTGCCAGACACAGTTATCAAGAAACAGTCATCAAGGAACCGTGAATCCAGAAAATATGAGCAAGGAACCGGAAGCTAGAAACCGTAAGAAAGACACCGTGACATGGAGACACTGTGATGGAGACACCAAGACAAGGAGAAACCGTGAAGGAGACATAGAGAAGGAGACACCGTGAAAATTAGATACCGTGAAGAAGACATTGTTTTCCTAACATACTGTGACACCATTTTTTAACCTATTTTGTTGTATTTCAATTTAACTTTTTAACGGTCATATTTGATGTCTTTAATGAACTGAGATAATTAATGTTTCTTTGTAAAAATAGTATGAGGTACGAGGTACGACACATATGGAACCTGTCGGATAACCCTCATGCATTCGAAGATAAAGAATTCAGAGTGTCCAAGAGCAAGTAATATACAAAAATGCAAGAAACGTGAGTACACTGTACTAAACAGAAAAGAAAGCCTGAGCATAACGACGAAGAACACATTGCAATATCTTAAAAGAAATCATTGTCTCTTGCATTCAATCTGACTCTATTGAAGAACACATGAAGTGCACTGGAATTAAAATAACATATTTACTCATGAAGAAAAAAAGATAAATCACGAAAATCTATTTTACAACATGAAAAACAGAGGACTCATAAGAATTTATGTCATATCCAAGGAGTCCAAAGCTGCATTGCTAATCTCTAGAGCATTTTGATCTCATCTCTAATCTCTCTATCTCAGTGATTTCTCTATTTTACTTTTGAGAAGTGTGTGTAATCTATATATTTTACACACACACACTTACTCTTGTGCTGAACTGGTGGATTTTAAAATCCTCACACCAAACTCTTTATCCTTTTTTACCCACGACAACTGTGGAAGAGGTCCCTATGTGGCCTGGTCTTTTTTTTTTACCCACGAAAACTGTGGAAGAGGTCCATGCATGGCTTGGACAGTCCATGTACTGTTGTTAACCACGATCCAATGTGTGGATTAGAGTTTATTTACATAAACTTATTGGTGGTAGGTGATCACCAAGTGGAGTGGATTAGGTCTCGACTTGAGACTGAACCACATGTTTTATATCCGCTGTGCTATTTAAATTTAGTCTACTCTGTTTTACTGCTTTACTGCATAATCTAGAAAAACACTAAAATCACTTTCATAGTTTGTCTTGGAAAGAAGTTATATCATATTTGTCTTAGTAAGATAACTTCAAAAGTTATTTTAATAATATCAATTAAGATTACTGAGAATTAATTAATCTTCTAAGAATACGTTTAAACAGTCAAACTCTTATAACAGTATAAACTTGATTAACAGGGCTGTATTTATTTTTGGGGAAATCGTTATTTGTAAAACTAGTATCTTTTAAACAGAAATTTTTATATAGTTACTCAATTCACCCCTACCCTCTTGAGTTAACTACTCCGACCAACAGAGTATATCTCACCCACTATTCATGATTTTTGGAAGCACTAACCAGATCTTATTGATTCATTTTGGGGAAAAGTGAAGTGTCTGGTTGTGGACACAAGACGGTTTTCATAATATGGAGTATATAAGAATATGACTAAGAATATACTCATGATTCTAGTGGGTAAATTTTTTTTCCTTTCTAATTTTTGTATAGAATGATTTATATTCCTATTCACATATTCCCATTTTTTATATCAAATGAAATGAAGATCATCTGTATATTAGATTGACTTATGTACCATCCAATATTATATCTTTATGATTTATTATTCCACATCTGATAATTTATTAATGCCTTTTATTCTTATAATTATTATGTACCACTATGATACACATTGACCATGAGGGTTTAGTCTTCCCACCATACCACCATAGACCCTTGATTATAGCTAGTATCCCCTTGAATATAGTGAGTCATTCTTAAGGCCTTATACCAAACTAGTCATGGTTGCATATATGTGAACTTGGTCTAGGATTCTACATGATGTGTTGGGTGGTAACTTGAATTATATAGTCCATTGATACATTAGTAGGTCTCATGCAACAAATCATTTGGAAGAATTAAATGGTTGTTAAAAAATGTTATAACCCAACATTTGAAAGGTGTTGATGGTATTAATATCATGATATCTCTAAGATCATGTCCTTCAATATTAATAATTTCCTTCATGGAGTATTTAGTTATTATTATTTATGAGGTTATCATATTGAGAATATCCCTAGATGCATTTTTTCACTTGTTATTTATTAAATGGAATGTGTGTTCATTTATTTAACAATGTGTATTAATTATGCCTTATCTAATTATGATAATTATGTTATTAATTATAATGTCTATTTAGTTATTTAACTTTAAATATTTATGAATCCTTATTTATTAAATATATATTCCATTATATGTAACCCTTACAGAGCATTTGAGTTCACCCTTATTTTGTTTCCTTTCTTGAGGATATAAAGAAGAGTTCTTTGAATGATTTCAAGGATGTCGAATATTCCACATTATAATGTTTTATATTTTAACCCCAATGTAAAATGAGTATCATGTATCTATTTGGATCTACAAGGCCAATTAATTGATCGGTCCTTTGGGATTTTTCCCCTTGTAGTATACCAATGTAATAAAGTATCCATCAGATCATGATTATTGAATTTGGGATTATTATATAAGATAACTATGAAAAATCAAGGAGTAAAAAATGTTCTTATGAACCACCAAATATGATCATTCAAATTTAGTCATGACTATTGATCTATACACAAAATATTACAATGGAACCAAAAAATTTCAAGACCTACTTTGTTAGAATTTCTATGTATTGACATATTCTATTTTGGAACGAATCACTCACATATAATATAAAGTGTTATCATTAAATATCACACCATTTGAAATTATATCATATCTATATTAAATTTATAAATATTTCATCTTTTATATTTTTATATTTTCATTAATAATTACTTTAAAATAAGATTATTTTAATTATTATGAAATAGAATATCTATTTCATCAACCAAATTAATGTTTTAACAAATCATTATTGTGTAACTCCTTAGTCAACCGAAATGTTTTTGTTACTCAATCAAAATTAGAGGAGTATAATATTCATAAATATCTGAATTATTCTCATTCATAAGATACATAAAATTATATTGTAAATTAATATTTTATGCGATAGAAAATATCTAAATTATTATGTCTGGATATATAGTTAACTAACCCCTCCACCCACAAGAACAAGGCATTATCCTCTAGAATTGTGGGTAGCCCAACCCCATGTCCCTCTCCCCAAAAGAGGCATTAGTAAATAGTGAACATAATATATTATATTAATATAAAAATTATGATGAAATAAATTTAATAACTATGTTCTAGATTATAACTCTAAAAAACTTTCTTCAAGCTAGAATAATATCAAAATATTATAATTTTATATAAATAAGGAAATGAAATGGTCTATATAAAATAAATAATTTGTCACAAAAATTTACAAGAACAATATCCATATTTCAATAAAAAATTACTAGACATGGCTGTTAAATTAATTTAACAAATCAATAAACATTTTGGTTACTTTTATTACATAAAATACATTATTAACCTTTTTATATTTATTCAGACTTTAAAACCCATATATTAAAAATGTTAACACTTATCATTGATAAAAAAATATAAATCATAAGCTAAAATGTTTTAAAAATGGTATTTTTAACACATAATGGAACACCATGACTTGCCTCATTGGTGTTAGGAGATTTATACATCTAATTTGTATGGATCGTATGGAATGAACCACTTTTTTTAGCCCTGGAGTATAGTTAAACCAATAGTCTAAAATATTTTTTGTGAATAAATAGATGGAATTTTAACTATACCACTAGAAAAACTTTGAACTATAGAATATACATATTGATGAAACATTGGTGGTCGGTTTAGCTAGATCATGAGTAGGATGATGAAAACCCACCAGTGTGGTCCAAGTCAACATTCTTGGAGAACATATAAAATGAGAGAAACAATATGAATTTCCCTATTGGAAGGGTACCATATAATGTATGTTTAGTTGTAGAAATAAATATTGATGATGAAACATAATGATGTTCTATAAATTGTGGTGATGGAGGTTTTTCCTTTTTTTAGTCATCATTGCTACACCACAGTACCACCATATCCATGTGATATTGAATATTTTATAAAATAATTAAATTAAATGTTTAATCCTTCAGAAAAAAATGATTTGATACCACAATGCATATTATGCTATCATTAAATGATCATTGTTTTTGGAAGAAAAGACATATGTAATAATATCTATCTACAAAAAATAGAAATATTAATTTAAATGAGAAATAAATCCTTCCCAAAATACATATATCCTCCCTATAAGGTAGAGTTTTCTCCTCTATGCTCTTCTTAGATAAAGCACATTTGATGAATATAGTAAAATATAAAAAAATGTATTCCCCATTCTATGGGGACTAAAACAACCTTATAAATATTCAAGTTGTTTTGAGGATCATAATATTCATAAGGGGTTCTAGTGAAATTAGGTCTAATGATAAACAAAATTTTAGGGAGAAGATAGCATAAACTATGTCGTTTGAAATATGAACACACTAATATATTTAATTATATCCCTTATATAGACATATATTAACCATTTTATCTTAATGTAATATTACCATATATACAATGTACATGTATAAATTTCATAACAATGGTAAAATACATTAATTAAATTTAATAAACATTCACCAAATATTAAATGAATTCATAATGGATTTTTAATTGATGAAAACTATGTGGGTATAGGCATGGTAGGATCATGCATCATGTGCATGAAAATAGTGATTTCATCTATTTTCCAAGAACTTCTCATAGACCATCATGAAATGGTGAAAAACATTTTAGTGTATATCAAATGTTAAAAATTTCATGATATCCTTTATCATGCATCTTAATGTTTTCATAAACCCCTCGTAATTTTCCACAAAATTAATTTTATGTTCAATACATATAATGGAATCCAAATTGTTATGAAATCAAATAATTTCATCTAAAATATTATTTCGATCATATTCAAATTAGAGGTATTTCATCTAACCAAATATAATATTTTATATATTAAAAATATAATCCTAATATACCTGGAATATATATATATATATATGTAGATTTTTTAGGTGCATATGAATCTATAATTTCTAATATCTTCTTCCAAGATGATGTAATATATTCCCCTTATTTTCTCATAATATTTAGTGAATGGGTAATCCTTGACATTATATTATTCTAGGTCACTTATGATGGTCCTTTTATTAATTTCTATGATTCATTTTTATATATATTGTGATATAAGGAAACAATGTAATCAAAATCAAACCTTTTTCTTTGAGTAAATCATAATGTTCCATTAAATCGTATTTATAAAAATACAAAAAATGAAAAGTAAATCACGCATTTAAACGGTTCTCAAGATCATTGAAAAAATTTAAATGAAAAAAAAAATTTCTTATAATTATAGAAATTTAAAACATACTAATGAATTAAATATTAAAACCAATTTTTGTGATTCAATGATTTGATTATGAAATGGTCATGTAATATTTTTAATGATTAATAAATACTAGTGGAATTATATTGAATTATTCTATAGAATATAATATAATTATAAAATTAGATATTTTGTATAATTTCCGCTTATAGAATCATTGTTCTATCATATCCCAAATTCTCTATTCATTCTATGATATTATATTAATGAAAAGTACGAACTTCATTGTTCTAGCATTTTGGTGTCATTTCAATATCTAGATAAAAATTTGATTGAATTCACAAAATGTTGTGGTAATCATGTGATTCTTAGTCAAAATAGGATTTTAATGAATTTATGATGTAACATCACAATATTATTAAAATATCATTGAATAAATTTGTTTTCTAAAGTCTCCCTGATGCAACAACCACAATCAATAACAATATAAATCTTTGTTTCCTACAAAATTAACTCATTTTTATATGTTATGATATAGTCATAACATTTTATTTTTTTATTCAATGAATATATAATGAATAAAAAATAATTCTTCCATAATTATAATTTTTCCATTATATAATCATGAATATTGTTATAGAGGTTGGGTGAGAAGGAATGAATTTAACGTTATAGGAATATAAAAAATAATAAAAATTAAGTAATTGAGGGTTTCTATATTTATTTAAACAAAAACTCATAATATAAACTTAGGACAAAATCTAAATCATTGATTGTTTTTTGACCTTGCTAAGAGAAAATTTCTTTTTAAGGGATTTATATCCAATTTGAATGAAACACCATTGACAAATTCCTATATTAAGTATGATATAATCAATAATTATAGACTTTTATTATCATAGTAAAATTTAATATAACACATACCTTTTATAATTTTATTACAAATGAATATATAATTCCATTTATAGGGAAAATAAAAAATATTAAACAGTGTATCAACTATAAAAATATATAATATATCAAAATAGAAAAACCATTTTTCAAACAAGAAAAATTTTATCTTAGTCAAATTTGAGAATAATCACATCATTATTGTCTTACAATCAGTCCAAAAAAATCCGAGTATCCTTGGGAAATGGTTCTTATTATTTTTTTAATAATCAAATAAATATAGATGCATCATTCTATGATTTCAAACACCAGATATTTCATGATCTTCTTTTGTGGTAATTATTACTTTTCTCAATATTGTAATTTACCCATTTTTGTGTTAATGATATTTCTCTGATCTCCCATACATAATAATATGTTTTGATCCAAAAATTACTTTATAAAATAATAAAATAGAACTTTTGATGAAAAAGGAATATTTCATAACACCTAAGGGGATAATATTTTGTTAACAATAGCTACATAGTTTTTTGTTATGACATTCATATTTCATCAATGTTCCATTGGATTAAAAGATAACAAATTAGTGGTCCATTGTCGTACATGTTAATGAATTAAATAAAACGTTCCAAATAAATAGTTTTTTTGAACATTTATCTTAGTATTTTTTAGTAGCCTTCCTAAACATGTACATATTTTGATAATTAAAAACTTATATTGTATTTATTTAAATTTTTATAATTAGAAAATTATTATTCATTCCCTTGAACATTAGTTTATATGCATGAAATATTAAAAGAATAAAATTATTTTACTAAATTACTATAAAATTAATATTATTATTTTATGTTTCATACCATTAATCAGTGATCTAATTAAATGATTTTAGATAATAATAAAAATCTATTTGATTTAGGTTATAAAATTTATATTTAATTTTTTTATGTCTCGAATGACTCGTAGAAAAAATTACACATATTAGGAAAGAATATGAATCATAAGAAAAGGTATATGATTCATACAAAAATTCACAAGACATATATGAAAGTTGTAAAATAATCTTATGTAGGTATATTTACATGAAATTTTATATGCAGTGAATTACTCTTACATAGAGTAAATAATGACTAATACATAGCTGAATATTACTCTTACACAAGTTATGATTACATTTACATAGTATAATATAACCACTACTTAGAACTCAATATTTTCCTTATAGAAATGTATATTCTAAATTAATTAACCATTAAAATGAAATTTACATTATGAAAAGTTCCTTGGAAAAATAATATCATTATGAGAATTTAATCCTTACAAGATTATTTTTACCCAATCCATGATAAATGATATTTACAAAAACACATCATTTTACTTAGATAATTATTATACACATCCATTATTACAGATTAAATGTTTGTTATAAAAAAATAACATTATGATGATCAAATTTTCATGAAATCGGTATGAAATAAAATGACTCTAATGTGGTTCACCCTTACATGGAATCACTCATAAATTGAATTAATTCTGTATAGAATGAATCTTATGTGATTTTTTATCATTCCAATATTTTTTAGATATCTTTAAATATTCAAAATTTTATATATATTTTTATATTTTTATTTACAAAATAATTGTTATATCGAATTAATTTGGATTAATAATTTGATATTATTATTTTTAAAAATTAAATTAAATTATAAATTATTTTATTTTTATTTATATAGTCTTAAATTAAAATCACCATGGATAAAACCTATATCATTTTGATATTGATTTAATTATAAAATTTTACATTTCAAAATTTAATTTCTAAAATATAAAGATCACAAGTTGTCTGGTTTTTAGAGATTTTTCCCTGAATTTTAATATTAAATATAATTATAATATTTACATTTATATTAAATGTTATAAATAGTTTTTTTGTACCTCAATAATTTATTTTTTATATCATCAATGGTTATCACAATTCTAAAATAGTTCATTATTAGTGGAAGAGAATGTGTAGATGCATGGGAAAAGAAGAAATTCAGTGGGTAATTTATTTATTTTTGCAAACCTATCACCATTAAATATTTCATCTTTGAAGATTATAAATACATAAAATTTCCTAGAAAAATTACATATTCAAATATTAGGGATATTTGAACTTTATTATTGGTAGTTGTTTTGAAATCTCAAATTATTGAACTTTGGTGTGGGTAACATCATCGTTTTGGTCCTATGCAATTGAAATGATCATTAATTCATCGGCCGTCCAAAATTATTGACTAATTGGTTTCTCATGTATTGTATTATTAGCATCTATTTCTTGAGCTTTATTTCTCATTTTTTTATTTTCATTCAAATGAACGAACATAGTTTTAGGTTATACCACCCCGTCAAAAGGTATGTCTTAATGTTCCTTTTCCAGTAAAAGGAAGTTGATTTTTTTTGTTCTAAAAAAGAAATGTTTTATTCTTACTCTAATACAAAAGGAGGGTTATGGATTTTACCTCTTCTTGTAAATATGACATGTTTATTATATTGTAATTTTATATATGAAAAATAATTTTTTATTTGGTTAGGAATCATGTTGTAAAAATTTTAGTTTCAACAGACTGTGAATCCATATAATATTTTGGTGATCTTTTAATATTGATTTCTATAGTCTCACATTGAGAGTGTTAATATTATATATATAATCACATTGATTTAAGATACTATTAATATAATTGTTCTCATAATTTATTTTCATTTAATGTTTAACTTAAATCATTTAATTTTTTTATATTTTTATAAATACGTCAATTAACCTACTCTTGACCAATATTACGACATTCCATATAGATAGAATTAGTTTTTCATTATATTAGAGATTTTTTCCAATAAAAACAGTTTTTTGATCATTTGAAATAGTTAATTATTTATATTAACCATCTAGTAAGTTATTCTTGATATCCATTTCCAAGACCAATCACAATAGAATATTAAACAATCAATGATTCCATTAATTAAATATAAATAAATCAAATAAAAATTCACTTGATTATATTGGGTTGAAGTTATCTTTATATTATTCATAGTATTTCATTTTCTCCTCACTATCCTTTCATCATGACCATTTATATTCCCAATAAAATTCAGATTATACTAAATATTATTGTGATATAAATGAATAATATTTTTCATTTCATTAGTAATCTGTAATGAAAAATTATCTATACTTACAAATTTTGTAAAAAAAGATAAAATCAAATAATGAATTTAAATCCATGAAGAATAAAAATAGTAAATCATACAATAGTATTAAATCACTGGTGGTTTTATATTAAGACATGTCATAACATTTTATGATCTATTTTTCATATTATGATTAAATATATTGACTATTCCACTACTAGTATAATACATAAATAAAATGAAAAGGTGTTTAATCTTAAATACCATTTTTTTGTTCTTATCATCACAAAATAGTTTTTCTATTTCAATCCCAATATTTAATATATTTATAATCTACTATATAAAACAATTAATATATAATTGAAATTTTCCATGGGTTATCAACAATTTTAGGACTGCTTAATTTCTATTGGAAACAATTTCATAATGTGATCTATTTATATGTATAGGTAAGATCTTTGAATATTATAATTTAGAGATATTGTTATCAGATAGGTTATTGTTATGTTTTTTTATCAATAGTGTTTGATAAATGATATTTTTAAAACTAGTGTAATGTGATTTTTGAGAAACATATTTAGAATGATGATAAGAATGCAAAAAAATATATATATTCATAATTATTCTTTATCATGGGATTGTTAGTCTAAAAAAGAGTTTAGTATATTTATTTATTGAATATCAGGTGTAGGGTGAGTAATTTATTGTCATCATAGAATACTAATGTAATTTAATGACCAACATATAACACTTAACACATATGGTCTAGACTTGTAGTTCATATGTACAAATAAGTGATTTATTCCTCTTGAGGGAGACAATTATCTAGTAATGATTGAATTTTTTATATTCATTTATATCGTAATTAGAAAAGATATTGTGATTCACAGGTTTATATATTGGAAAACTGTGGAGATTCATGGAATGAGCTCAATATGTTGTATAATATGATAATATACTATTATGGGATTAGTTTGTTTAAAATAGACATGTTTTGATGGCTTAACTCATTTTTTTATTATTCCCCTCACAGTGAAACTTGAGGGGTTCTATTGTAGAAATTTTTTCATACTCACATGATAGAGTTGAGAATACATGTGAAAAACCATATAAGGGTTTTCTTACTCCACCCATATCCATGAATTATGTGGTCATCTTATATAAATAGGTTAACAAAATTTAGTATTCTATGTTATTAAATCTTGTATTCTGGATGGATCTTGGGATTCATGGTAGTTTCATGTGAAATAGATTATAATAATTTTTCTTTTTTATATTTTTATTAATTTAATTCTATTTCAAATCAAACATAATTAGTTTTTCCAAATGTTGATATAGTTTCTAAAAACTACTTCATTATTAGTAATATCAATTTCCATAAACAATAGAAATATAAATTTTATACAATTTATCATGATATAATGACAATATAAGATTCATATTTTTGAGAAATTACTTTATTCAACTATAATGTTGTATTTTTGGATATTGAAACTATTTTATAAAAATATTATGAAAAATAAAATGTTAAGTCAAAAGTAGTTAAATGTTTTTATATTTTTTCATAATATTTTATCTATGACAAGTTATATATTTATCTACGAATTGATAGTATTTCCAAATGCCAATAATGGTTCAGTGTAGGATACCAAGAGTCTGATCATTGTAGAATAATGTTTTCTTAACTCTGAGGCCAATTGATAATAACAAATGGAAAATAACATAACATGGTGGTGAATCTTGGTATATTAAATTATTAATCTATCAATAAAATCCCAATTCATGAACTTATTATCATGGTCATATAAATCATATTATTCCCACTGTATATATTTATCATTCTTGGAATGTAAAGAACACATCTTTCAATTAACTCATTGGTTTACCTTCAATGTGGAGGTTCTTCCATGTTTAATATAAACACAATTTAATTTTTAATTAAATCATAAATGATAGATTAAACTATTTAGTGATTACTCATAATCCCTCAAGGTTAAATATCCACACCATTTTTATATGTTCATCAATTGACAGAATATGAACATAATATTTAAAAATAATTCCAAAAAAAGATAAAATATGTATCTTCTTTGATATATACAGGTCGATATTATCTTCTATGATTATACATTTAAATTGGATAACTATTTCTATAAAACATTAAATCCATTATAACTTCATGATTATCCACAAATAAATATGATTCATTTTTTAACCAATGATAAATTATATAATTCAATGTTTTATCAAGACTCTATGGAATTTTCGGAATATTGATTTTTATTAAGTGAAATTATGGTAATTTAATTTTTTGATTATTATATATAGGTTAATATAATTGATTTTTTTTTGGAGATTTATGAAGAGGTTTTTTAAATGTTTAAATGTATTGATGAATATTGGGAACAGTATTTATAAGTAATTGTAATAAATTATATTAGGTGAGATACTAAAACAACAACTAGAACTATAGTTGAAATCCACCAAAATTATGGAATGCTGTGAAATGCTACAATGTTATTATGAAAATAAGAAGAATGTTAGTGGAATGGAACTATGAACATGATACTAATAGAGATTATATTAAGGTATGTCATACTTCCTACGGACGAACATCGTCTACCTTTCATATGAGTGACTTTATAGTCTTTTTTGGTTAAATTTGAAATCCCCCAATAAGTTATTTATCATAAGGCTACTCAAATTATAAAGATCCTTTAACTGGATCCTTATTCATTATTGAATTGTTCTAGTAAAATATGTAGTGATTCAGGAATGTTATTTCATTAATTATTAGTGGAATATCATCTTCTCTTACACCCAATTCTTTTCCCCTATATTATCTTTTGATTTAAAATGATTCTAACGATGAATTTGATTTTAATTTTTAACTAGTTCATGATTTGAAAAGACTAAATATCTATACTAGACAACCAATAATCATCTTCTACGTTGGAATCATGTCAAAGTGATAACCACAAATATTTCCCCTTAAAGTCCATGTGGTGGAAACAAGCACCAAGAATATCAATTCTCTATTATGGGATAAATTATCCTTTTACCAATTTTTTGAAAAATCAAAAATATATTTTAATAAAACTAAAAAAATTTAATTTTCCTAAAAAGTGCCTAACATGTGAATGGAAACAAGAATGAAAATTCCTATACATTTCCACATAAGTTAATATATAATGAATGATGAAACGAAAATTTAACATAGAATTTGATAACTATAATACGAAACACAACTTACACATAGTTATATCAATATTTTCACTTTATATGAAAGCTTGGTTCCACCTTAAACCAGATCCAATATTTCTAAATAATAGTATATAAAAGATCGGTTAGTATACAAGTATACCCAATAAGTTTTTCATTATTCCCCTACAATTTCAAGTAAAGATTCAAAAAAAAATCTTAGTGAAAAAACACACACACCCCCTAATAATAGTAAATTTGAAAATAATGTGTGAAATGGAAATAAAAAAATTATAGAAAACCGTAACAAAATGGAACTATCCATTACTCTTACCACACTAACATTATCCAGCATCCACAACATCCAAAACACATCATATCATCTATATCACTACAAAAATTCCATATTCCACCTCCTCCCATTACACACATATAATTACTTATAACTAAAAATAAAAAAACTATCAATAACCACACATTAATTTCCATGTCTCAATATTCACACATATCAAGAAGAATTACATAAAATTGAATAACTAATCCCACTTTCATGTGAATAATATAAATATAAAATAAAAAAATTATATATTTTGACAACTATATTTAAAATAGAAACACCAATCCTTTACCTGACCTAAATAATAGGGAATGACACATCCCTTCAATATAGACTTCATAAAATTTTGGAAACACGTATCATAGTTCTATATTAAATTGTTATTGTTATATAAATAAATACATGTATTAATTAAAGGATGAAACAACAACATATAACCATAATTAAAAACCTAAAAAATGAGAACATTTTAATCTCATTGACCACATATATCTTTCCTTATTTCAATCACATAATTTTCCAATATTACCTTATTAAATCAATATATACAAAAATAAGGAATCTTTCTTCACAAAATATACACACATATAAAACTACATATGGAAGTATGTTTTGTTTCTCCTCATGCATATTATATAAACATTATAATATCATTTAATAATTTTATTTAATAAATGAACTTAATCATTATTAGAATCATAAAAAAAAAATCTACATTATAAGAAATTATTTTGATTTATATTTTAAATTAACATTGTCCCTCTAAATATATTCACAATATTACCTACCATTATTAATAAAAATATATACTTATCCCATCATATATCAAAAATAAAATATTAGAGAATCAATGTTCACTATGTCATTATTTTTAATTTAATATCATTTTCAATTTCAACCACAAATAAATTGAAATTTTTATTAAATAAATATTTTCTTTATTTATCACCAAGTTATTACATAAATTTATGCTGTAATTATTTTAACATAATATTACATTCCAACTATGTAATTACATAAGACAATTTAAATAGATAATCATTACATATTGAATATCCTATAAGAAAATTATTAAAATATAATTAATTTTATAAAATACTAGACCTTCATTTTTATACAAAAAATAATATCCATAAAATATCTATTTATTAAAAATTTCCATGATATTATACAGAAATATTTTTTTTTGGGAAAACTATTTGTTGAAACAGATTTTTCCATCACAAGGAAAAATCAAATTATATATACTTTTAAAAATAGAAATAATAAAAATAGAAAAATATTCCCCAGTAGTAGGCCAAAAATATAACTAAAAATAAAAATATTACCTTGTTGAGAATAACCAAATCTTAATTAGAAAATAATTATTGTTAGGAGAATATAACATAATCTTCATGTATAGATACATTATAACATATTTCTTCTATCATTGGGGAAGTCATCTAACAAAAAATTCTATGTATCCTTAAATTCCAATACAACTAAGACACATATAGTGACATCACCATGGATATTCATTATGAAAGAAAAGAAATTGATCACAAATTCTAAAAAAATTGATGAATTCAGGTTATTTCACCACCTCTTCCACTAATCAAATATATAAAACAACAACAAAAAATTATCCATGTCTCTTATTTGATAATGAAATAAAGAGAATAACAACTATAGTGATTGATGAACGAATATGATTGTTAAAGGGTACTACAATGAATGGTTGAGGGATCAAACAATATATAGATCCACTACTGAAGTGTTGGTATCCATTGAATGTGGAACACCTAAATGATATCTACTCTGAGAAGTGTATTACATGAAATCTAGGAACCAAATATATAAAATACTATGGAATAGTAACATGGGATCATCCTATATCATAGAGAGTAATGATGAAATAGAATAGAAATAAATTTACACTAGGAGAAAATGAATACACAATATTCGGCCCATCCATAAAAAAGTAAGGATACTAGAAAGTCAAAAAATATGAAAAAATAGACATAAATAATATAATGAATTTATAAATAGGAAATATGTTACAATTCAAAATAAAATATGTAAAACCCCATTTATATATTTAATCGATGATAACACCTTCAAAAAAGACCCATCGTTTGATAGTCAAGAGAGATGATATATGAATAAAATAAAAAAACTATTCTAGGAACTAGATGATATGAAAATAATGAATAGAATGTTATGATGATACTCATTAAATAAATACACATTTAATTATAAGATTGAAGGGAAATCCATGATTTCTAAAGGGACCAATTGACATATAAAATGCATTCTAGGAATGGAAAAACCAATAATTTATTTATAATAAATAGTATATCTATTATATTCTCCAATTATAAGTAAGATTAAACACATAAATTACAATAATCAATATAATATAATCACATATTAAGTGTATTATATTTCCATTATTATTTCACAGAAATTATTCTCATTAATCAAATTATATAACTTCCTCGATTAGTAAATTCATAAAACAACTATTTTCATAGTTTTCCTTGAAATGACTTCTCTATTTTATTTTCCTCTAGGAATGTTATTTATTGACTATATAATATTATCCTAGAATATTTATGGGATCCAAGATCATCATGATCATAAAAGTTCACAAAATATGTTTTTAAACTCTACATCTTCATCATTCTCTATTACTAATTGATTAATGTCCATTTATATGAATCATATATCCTTTAATAACATATTGGGGAAGAATAGATTTTTTCAACAATTCAGTCAATTTAAACATTAAAATCACAATAAAAATATAAATATTTATGAAACCATCGATATGTCATAACAAACATGTATTTGGGTTATAGTTTCCTTCAATTCATTATTCAAGATACACAATGATAATAAATATTTCATTATATGATGTTTTAGAACATTAAAAATATCCCCAATATTTAACTACTATCTGTTTCAATGATCTAATGATATTATGGGAGTCAAATGGGTAGTTTATTTGTGTTTTTAAAATGAAATCATAAATCATTTACAATAATATTTTTAAGGTCAAACATTATCTTTAACCATGTAAAACTCCATATAGACTCAAAAAAGATCCTATCTGAATGTATATTATTATAACATATTATGACCTTGTTTCGATGGCGGACGAGAGCGAGCAGCGAGAGGCGACCATCAATGGCGGCTTCTAGGGTTTCGGTGCGGTGATGGCGATACCTCACTTCCTTGGCTTCAATCGCGTTGATTTGCGACGGTTTGGTGAACGTGATGCAGTCCGGGGCGGCGTGGTTGCAGCGAGCAACTCGGCGATTCTTCCACCTGGTGTGCGTGCGTCGCCTCACGGTGTACCCTCTCCCGGCGAGGTGGATCCTCAGATATCAAAGGATGGCCGACGGTTTGCGCTTGGGCCGGCCGGGATACCGGCTGGGGATGATCGGGAGCTTTTGTCGGCTGCTCGGGATCCGGTTAGGGTTGTTCGGGAGTTTGGAGCTGCTCGGGATCTGGTTGCTGCTCGGGATCCGATTGGGGCTGCTCGTGATCGGGATGGGGCTGATTGGGTTCAGTCTGGAGCTGCTCGGAATTACCCTCATCCGGCTGGGGTTACTGCGAAGGGTGATTGTGTTACAGGGGTGACCTGCAATCCCTCTGAACAGCGGACGACTTCCACGTTTATGAACTCTGGAAATTTGCAGGATGGATTGTCCACCGTGCGTGGGCAGCGATCCTTTGTGGATGTTATGAAGGATTCTGCAACGGTGAAAAAGAATGAGGATCCAAGGAGGATTCTTCGAAAGGGCTCACTAGCCCATGTTGAGGCCAACCCCAGTGTGATTGCTGAAAGATTGGCATTAGGTGAGAATTCTTTGATTGCTCGCATTGTTCTTCCTAAAGGTGCGCTGCCCTGGAAATGTGAAGATCTATTTCGTAAGATTTCGATGTTATGGGGTTTTGACAACTGGAAATGTGTCTCCATTGGGCGGGGATTCTTCCACTGCTTGTTTCCATCGGCTGACGTGATGCTTAAAGCTTGGAGTTTTGGGTCCATGTTTTTAAGGCCAGGATGGATTCATCTGCATGAATGGTCACTTGACTTTAACGTCTCCACTGCTAAGAATGTTTTCGCCCAGGTATGGGTGCGTCTTCATGGGCTTAATTGGGTTCTTTGGCATCCAGAGATCTTGCATGATATTGGAACGGCGATTGGAACACCCATCCGTCTTGATAAGGAGACGACAAATGTCAGGTATGGGCACTTTGCTAGAATGCTGGTGGAAGTCGATCTTAGATCCACTCTCATTGACACGGTAACACTTTCTATTCCCTCTGATCAAATTCTTATTGATGTTGAATATGAAAACAAACCTCTTTTCTGCACTATGTGCATGGATGTGGGGCATTCTTTGGAGTTGTGCCGCAAAAACATTACATGTAAGGAGTGTGGGATGCGAGGGCACCCCTCCAATCTATGCCGACGTAAGGTGAATATGAAGGATTCGCCCCCGCCTGAGCTTGACACCAGGGACAGTCACCCTCCTCCGGAGTCAGACTCTCGTGATCTGCCAATTCATAGGAATGGCAAAGAGTTGATAATTGATGCTTCTCTGCCTCGATCTGTTGCTCCTCCTAAAGCTCATGAGCCTGCTAATGTTGAGATTCCGAGCCCCACTCCCGCCTTAACGGTGAACGTTCTTACACAACAGAATGTCCAGACAGAACCTTCTTCCTCTGCTAAACGGGGGAACATCTCTGATGCACCAAAGGGAAGGGCGGAGGATTCCACTCATGGATTTGGGGAACCAATCCTCTGCAAGTGGGGTGACACTCCGGATGAGGCCAAGGAAAGAGATAGGGACATGAGTATAGTTTCATACAGTGAAATTGTTCGAGGAGAAAAGAAACGGATCTCTAACAGTGAGGGTGTCAGGACTGACCCAGTTAGAAGGAAACCAAGGAAAGACTACTCTGCAGTTCCGAGGACAGTGACCACTAGGTCATCTGCTAAGAAGGATATCGAGAAGTTATCTATGGAGCAAATGGAAAAAAGGAAGGTTTATAAGAAGCTGCTCAAAAAATATGAGACTCAATCAGAATGGGAATCGGCTGATCCTGACGACATGACTAGGTATGGGTGTGATGATTATGACTATTATGACTTGTAAACTCTCTTTTTTCCTATCTGCTTTCTCTGCTCTTTTCTTTTTATTAATAAATTTGTTGGTCCAAGCATGCTTGGATCTGACCTTTTCGGTATAACATATTATCAACCCACAATAACCATAAGATATGCAAAATATTTCAAATCCAATAGTTTTATCTATATTCTATTTTGAGACTATATTAAACAATATTATAACATTCAACACCCAAATTCCAGGAAACACTATATATAAATCACAAAGTAAACAAATATATATTACAGATCTTTATATTAGATATATATTAAATGATATTCTTGTCCAAAATATAAAAAAACTAACATTATAATATTGAAACCTACAAAATCATAAACTATAAAATCAGGTACCACTAAAATAATTATTTCTCTAAACACCATATTGCTATATTTAAAAAAAAGGAAAAGACACAAAAATCCAAACCATATTGATATAAAATATCAAATTGAAAAAAAATATCAAAAAATGTATCACATATTTATAAATCGCCTAAGAAGTAGTCATATATAGAGAATTAATTCAATGAAACCCCCTATTATATAAATATCATATTCCTATACATGTGTGAATATAATTATTTGATATTAATAATATTAAAAAAATTATCACAGTTTCTATCTGCCAATAATTATATAACTGATAAAAACCTAGACCTATAAACAAAATTTTGAGGGGAAATAAACTTTATAGATATAGTAGGATACAATATTAGTTGGCCTAAAATCACATAAATAATTTCACATTGTTATACATATATCCACATAATCAATATACACTCACAATCCCCAATGAATTATATTGTTTTGAGATTATATTTATAATTATATTATTATATATCAATTCATAAATACCTCCATAAAATATCCCCCCCCCCCAAGGAATACAACATTGAAATATCCATGTATGTAAAATTATGGGGAAATTGAGAAATAAATGAAATAATAATCTCTAATTATGTGGAAGAGAAACAAAAAATTCAATGATTGAAAAATCATTTCTCATTATCTCATATTGATACATTAGACATGAACAAGGATTTAATGAAATAGTTAATTGTATAAAATGTTATAGTCAATGTAAGTCATAATAACGTGTGATCTCATAATTGTATATCACAATATTTCATCCACAAGGATGATTGTGAAAACATAACATATGAAAAGGAAATCTGAATAAGAAATTACTAGTTTACAATAGTTATCCATGGAAAAATAAAACAAGGAAGTAAAAAAATCATAAATATAAAAAAATATTCATTGTCTGAATCCATGACAATCATAATATAGTGGATAGAGTATCCTCCCTTGTATTATAATCATTTTGTTCGTGGATCACTTCATTGTTCCATAATTATAGTGGTTTGGGATCACACAAAAATCATATAAACATACTAAATGGGTTCTCTCCCATGTCTTATACATGAATATAATGAGATAAGATGGTCTTCATAATGAATTAAAGAGATATATAATTTTAACCCATCATTTAAACCACGATAAACAATATATAGGTGTTTTACATGAATATAATAATAGTCATTAGTATATAAAATTTCATTGTTTTATTTAAATTGTGATAGAAAGTAGGGGTTATAAAATATTCTTGAAAGTGTAAACATACAAGGAAATAAAGTAAATGATTCAATGAATCAATATATCAATACCTAGATTAACAATCAATGATTATCCAAAAAACATATTCCATATTTAATAAAAGAATATATACTCATATAAGTATATTTTTCTAGAAAAATAATATGTATTATTCTCAATGTGAATACCAATTAACCATTTAATACCTCATAATATTATATTAATAGGTATGTATATTTTTATTGAAAATAAGTAATTTAAAATAGAGGTATTTTTTTATTAATTCCCAGTTAATTAATAATCTAAAATATTCCAAAGTAAATAATTCATGCTTAATGTTGATATATATTGGCTCATATTAATTTATATAAATTATATCTACAACTATAATTATATTAAATAAAAAATCCCTAAAATTGAAAAAATAAAAGGACTACAAATAAAATTTAGTTTTTAGGGAATTTTATTGAATAAATTTTTTGGAATAAAATACTACTATAAAATGATCATCGATAGTTATTACCCTTGTTAATTATAACAATTTTTAATTATGACCATGGTTAATTTAGTAGATATAATGCAATGATTATAATTATTATTTAACATGGGTAACAATGACTAAAAATGATGAAAATAGTAGAACCATATGATTCCCCAATTAAAATTAATGAGAATAACATGAATAAATGATGTTCTGGTGGAATAACCTATAAGAGTGGTTCATATTTTAAAAACTCACTACCCAATTAATGTTCGATGAAATAATCCATGAATATCTAATGATTTTACACCATACCTTTAGTGATAATTAAACTGGGATTATAAGTTGTGTATCTAGGGGTTAATTTTTATTAACGGTTCAATTATTTTTGAAATTAAATAGTGATAAATCACATATAACATTTTTATCAAATGCAGAACATTTATATAAATTTTTAAATATTCATATATTGAGGATGAGTTTGATAAAATGTATTCACTATTTGGTGTTAAGATATTTAAATTATAAATGTTTTTAAATATGTTATTTTTTCAAAATATTAAAATATTTTAAAAATGTATAAATATGGTAAATATGAAATATTTATTGTTTAAAAGATAACTTGTCTTTTCCATCATAACAATATAGGACATATTTTTACTTAAAAATTATATTGGAGAAATTTGGGTGGTGATATGTTACTATAAGAGGTAGTTGGTCACATAAGGTAGTTGAAAAGTAAAACATATAGTACTTTAACACATTAAATATCACTCAACATACTTATAAATTCCAAATACAATTCTCATTTATCAAAATAAAAATTTAGTGTTAACACTTTGTTCACTCTTACACTTGTTCTATAACTTGTGTGATTTAAATTTTTTTCCTCATCATTTTTTCATGGATTTTCGCAGTGTCTAGGGTTGAAACTCTGGTTGTCGGGGAAATGTGACATTGGAACAAGATTTTCATTCCATCCAACTAACCATGTTAGGATAGACTTTTGGTGATAGTGTGATTTTAAATAGTTTGAGTATGGGTTTTGAAACTAAATAATGATATGTATTAACCATGTGTATTACATTTGGGGAGACAATAGGGCTCATATAGTGTGGGAATCATTTTTTCTAACTGTGTGGCCAAACTATTCAAGGATTATAGGTAATTAAAATTTTGAGAAATAACCAAATTTCCCTTGATATATTTAAAATTCCATGACCTCATTTATTCTCCAATACAAGTGCATCGCTCTCCCTATGTGTTGAAGATTCTCCCCTCACTCTTGTTGTAGATTCTCCTTGATTCATTATTAGTTTTTTTCTTGATCTAAGAATAATTATATATTATTTCATCTCTCTTTCAATAATTCTAATATTTTTCATCGTTTTTAATGTAATTGAGGAAACTTATGATTCCATGTGGAATAATTTATATTTTTATTGGGGAATTTAATTTTTTATTTTTTTAGTTGTGAGGACATATATTGTTTTATTCGGGTAGTTCATATTGAAGGAAATAGGATTCAGTTAAATTATGAGGTAGGTCTATATTTAAATTAAATTTCCATGAATAATAATTATTCACTTAGTTTTACTTATTTATTTAATAAAATATCCATTTAATTTATTGATGCTTTTGGTTTACACATTTATAAAGGGATTCATTGTTTTTATTGGAAATTTATGTGTTTTTATGGGGTTTTAAAGGGGTTTCCCAGAATTCACATAATGTTATTGTTAAAAATCTCAATATAGTTTTATTTTTTAAAATATATTTGATAATAATTTTTATATATGGTTTTACCTTGATCAATGTGTTTTATGAAAATTAAAATTTTGGTTTATTGAATAGTCCATTGTAATAGATCATATGAATAGAAGTTTTTGATGTTGTTACATTTGGAAATTAGCATCACATGGGGTGACCATGGTGTGAGGGAGAATTATGGATTAGATGTATTGTTTTTCATGAGATTGAGACAGACATTGAGAGGAATACCGAATAATCTCCCATAATGTTGTCCAATTGGATTGGAGAGAATTAGGGAAGAAGAAACAATTATATAAAAAACATTGAAGATGGGATAGGGAAATCTCATTGATGATTAAGCTTATGGAATACATAGAGTTATTCAAACCAGTTATATTTTATATGTTAATTAGAAACTTTTGTTTTATTTTATCATAATCTAGAACCTTGTAGTTAGATAACATGTGGTATGTTTCTTTTTCCAATTTGATTTATAGGAATATTTTTATTATTCTAGTGTATTTTTTGGTGGATACTCCCTGTGTAATTCTAATTCATATTAGTTTGTATAAATGAAAATTATTATCTCTTATCTAACATTGATTCTTTGTCTGGGTGTTCAGAGTATTTTAGGTAGGGTGGATGTTTCTTTATTTTGTTGATGTTATATTCATGCATTGAAATATGTATTATTTTGAAAAAAACAAAATAGATATAAAAAGGGGAACTGTTTTCTGGTGAACTTGTTATAAAGAGAACTTGGTTTGGGAAATTAGCAACAAATTTGATTTACTAGTTCTCTTGGATATAAGTCATACATATATTCTTAGTGGAATCATTGTATTATTTTTCACTCCAAGTATGTATATTCTATTTAGTGTAAGAACAAATTGTTTTTCATGACACATGAAATGAAAAAGGCTTCATTATTTTGGTTTTATGTTCTTGATTACGTCATTTCGGGGTAGATATAATGGATGTGATATGGGCTCATAAATTTTGGTTCAGGTGGTTCCATTTTGAGAATTTGGTTTGTTGGGGATCTTATGTATTACACATTGGGTTCTTGATCCATATATTTATTTTTTATAACTTGGCTGCAAATATCTTCTTTATATACTATATATGACATTTTACATATGGTGATGTGATTATGATTATGATATCATTCATTAGTCAATATAAAATTTCGACTGACTTTATATTGATGTCTCATGATTAGGTTGTATTTTCTAATAGGTAAGTCTAATTCATGGATGACCTATGATTTTTTCTAATTGAAAAGCCAATTCCTACAAGGTGATTTGTGATCCCCTGGTTCTTTTCACATCTCGTGCTAATCGAGAATGCATCTAAAACATTTTGGTAAATCATCTAGATGATGGATTAGGTTAAACTAAATTTGTTAGATATAAAATGGTATTAGATTATGGTTTATTTGGGGGTCACTGGTAGAATTGATTTTTGGAAAATTATTTCTTGAGTGGTAGGAGTAGAGAAGTCCCTTGGTAGCTCTTATTAATGTCATACCATTAGTTGAAATTGATTTTCTATGATTGTTTTTATGTATTGAACATGAATATGGGTTGTTTATTTTTTATTTGATGTAATTCATAGTATATTGTGGTCTAATTTTTATGATCTTGAGTTATATTAAGAATTAGGTTGAATCTGGATAGATAGAAGGATGAGGATGGTTTATAATCATTAAATTTAATAAACATTAAGAGCCCAGCTGACTATATCTGATACCTCCTTGTGACAATTTCATGGTGTTATTATGGTTTTCCTTACAATGAAACAAATCCATGAATAGTATAAAAAATCATAATTTTTATTTGTTTACCAAAATATTTCATTTTATGTTTATTTTGAAGATAATTTTATTCATTATTTCCTATTATAAGCATTTATTTTGGTTTAACTATTGATGTTTGAGATTTAATTGTTTGTTGAGGGAGATTCTGTCGTGTTTTTTGTAGACATATCTTCTTAGATGGGCCTCATTTTGTTGTACAGTAGGATATGTGAGTGTGTCACATAGGAAGTCTATCTAGCTGATCTGATTTTTTTGGAGTGAGTGACCCATATGATATAGTATATAAATCATGAGGGTAGACATGATCATAAATGGACAATGGACTATATTCAAAAAATTAGAATTAAATATCAATTATTATTATATGATTATAATGGGACCTAAGATCCTGAGGATTTCTTTGAATGGTTCAAATAAATATTTCTATTTCTAAATAACCCTGATACATCAATGGTAAGATTTTCTACTTACATGTTAGAAGGGATAGGAATGAAATGGCAAGAATACATGGTGTTAGAGAAGGGATATGAGGACCTCACCTGAAAAAACAGAATAGCGGATTTTAATCTATAGCCTTATTGAGATAAGTTGCAGGCATCAGTGGATCAGGATATCATGATTATGAATTAATGACACCATTAATTGATAGAGTATAAATCTAAATTTCCTAAGTTCATTTATGTGTCTCAAGAGCTCATCTATAATGGTTATCCATAATCATTGTATTTTTAAATGGGCATGAATCCTGTTATTGGGTTGATGATTATCCCCATTTCTTTCCTACTTATGCTAATTTAGATAATAAGGAGGTTATGGTAGAAGCAGAAATGGGCCGAAATATTATTCTCACTGATGTTCCTTTAATGTGAAATTGCCAATTTTCATTGTCAAGGAATAAGAGGAAGTAGGATAGTCCACATCGAGTCAGTGAAATGAGTGTTCAAAATTCATCAAGTGAAGCACTAGTGGATTCATCAGCATGAACACTGGTGGTTTGTTATCATTGATGGGATTATATCAATTCTAATCAAAAATTCCACGATCCTCTTAGCTTTTACCATTGATGTGTGTGTATGGGTCATCATCAACAATATTATATGACTCCACTAAAAGGGAGTAGATTTGTTTTCTAATTTTATATTAGTTTATAGGTGTAATAAACATATTCTATAGGTATGGGATTTCTTAATTCAGTTAAATGTTATTCTACCCATGTAAAGAATTCTCAGGGTCGTCCTGGTTCATGATGTCCTAATGAAACAAATATGGAACCTGAGGCCACTATATCTTGCTCATCCACCACGATATGTACAATTTTTTTTGTATCATCCATGGAAGTTATTTTTATTTATTTTGGGTTCTCCTAATTAATTAAAATTGTTAAATAGTAATGATTCGTAAGGACTGTGAGTAGATTTTATTTTTTTTATGATAGATTTTCTTATTCTATTGGGTATAGGGAAGGAGCATATATTTATATTCCCGAAGTGACCAGTTTTATACTCTAATGTGTATGTCATGTGCGATTTCCTCATGTTGTAACTGTACATTTTTAATCTCATCATTAATATATATTGGTTGATTATCTGCAATGTGAGTATTAATTTCAATCAATAAAAGTTCTAATTTATATCTCATTAAAGGAGAACTCATATCCTCCCTGGTATGTGGTATGCATATTAATGGTGGTTAGGTCCCGTTTTTTAGAGATGTGATTTATATAGTGTCATCATTCCATATATTTTTCATCTTAGAGCAGGGTTTAGTAAGTTTTCTATCTCAGGTAACCGAACGGTGCCCTTGATGTGTTTCCAGAACATTATTTTGTGATTTTATCCATAGTGATGTCATGTTTACTATAGATATACTCCTTAGGATGAGTCCTATTTCTTTAAAATCATTTTTTGTTGCCCTTTCCATGTATAATGAGTTGAAATCATATTTTTAGGATTGTTATATCAAGGGATTTATTTATCATATCTTTCTACCATGGGAATCCCTTGTTCTAAATACATAGATTCCATAATGTGTCTTAAAAAATTAATATATTACCATAAGAATAATATGGTGATCATAAAGAATAAATTCCTATTTTCTAGATCGGGTTATCCTTTTGACCTACCCATATTATCCCATTAGTTATCAATTATCAACTTGAGATCGGGGTGCCATTAGTTGAGGGTATAGAATGATGATGTCTGTAAAACCTCTATTCATAGGTGGTTTTGATAAATTGAGTATTATTTATTCCATTTTTATATACTAATGTGTATATTATCATTATAGACATGATGAAATATAAAATCCTTCACTCTTTAATCTCCATTGTGGTCATGTTTACATACAAAATCATTGGGTATTCGAAAATAGAGGAGGACCAAACATACACTCTTAAGGTAGTCTTGTGAATTTTGTAATAAATTAAACTAAATTATAAGACATCCAAATGTAAATTTTAAATTCAAGATGTGATGTTCGTGAGTCCCATTATTTTTGAGAAATAATTTTTTACTAGATCTACATAAGATTCAACAGGTATTACAGGCGTCCCAAAAATGTTTCAGATCCAAATATTTTAGCCATGGATTTGTCTTATAAGATCATTTTTGGGAAATATCTAGGTTAGATTATAAGGTGATGAAGATGAATTTGATGGTGTTTATCTTTGAGTAGAGTGATAAGTGTACACATTATGATTGGGAGTTTTTGGTTTCATTGACATCCTACAATAATTTTTTGATTTTATTGATCTTGCAAAATTTTATGCATTTGATTGTGAGGAATTCGTTATGGGGTTAGTGTGTGTGATGATATTTGATGACCATGTGGTGTCTTATGGGTCAAGACATCTATTCCTACATGAGAGTATTTATCCCTCCCCTTAGATAAAATTCATAGATTTGAGGAATGTGTTGATGTCATAGAACATTTACCACTTGACGGACCATTTCATAGTCTAATTGGATAATAAATTCTTTGTGTATATCTTCACATATAAAGAACTGAACCATAAATAGGGGCACTGGGTATATTGTCATCAAAATATTTATATTGATATATCATATACCCAAAGTAAGGGAATTGTTGGTGTTGATGTTTTTAAATAAATGTTTATAGTCTATGCTATTTGAGAATTAGTGGATAGGATGGGATTGATTAGTTTTTTATATAACTTTAGATATATATATATATATATATATTTATAAAGATAAGGCCATTTTGACTATTGTGTAGGTAAAAACTTCTATTTTCATTAGGTTTGGTGTGAGTATGTATCCAGACATTAGTGTTGTTATATTAGTAGTGCTTTCAATGGTGGGGATAACTCAGTTGATTGGTGAAAATATCTTGATGGTTATTTATTTTTTGGTGGTTTATGATATTTTCATTAATCTTTAGGAATAATATCATGAATTAGGTATTGAAAACTGGGGATACCTTTATTTTATACGTTAATGTTGTGGTATTGGTTGGTCGAGGTGAGGCGATCAGTTGATGGAATTTTTTTCTCAGTTTTACACATACAAGAGAATCAGAGTTGGGAATCATAGATTAATAAAGTTATTGTAGAATCTTACCATTATTGTGTAGAAGTGGTACATTCTATCAATTTATATATGGATTGTTCAACATAATGATTTGAGTGGGAAATATATTATATGGGTGATTGTTCAATGCTATACCATGTGAACAAATTTTCATTAAATCATAGATTCAAAGAAGGTAGAGTAATTCATGGAATTTTTTGTCTAAGAGGTTGTGAGGATTTATCGATTTCCCTTAGTTAAAATATATAGAAAAAATTCCCATTTCCCAAAAAAAATTGGATTGGAGTCCATGAAGATTTTAAAACCAAGGATGGGTTGAGTACAACATATCCCTGATTGACAGATGGAAAATCTATGTAGACCATCCATACACATGACGATATGATTTGGGGCTGGATGATTATATCATAGGGTTTAGAATATTCCTTTGGATGAGTTTTCTTTTAACATAAATGATTATCCCTCGACCAGGATAACATTGTTTGAGGTGTCTTGTGGTTGTCTATGCTAGTCCTCTCTATATTGGGATACTGTTGGGGGATCATCACTCATTTATAAAATGTATCATATATATGAATATAATGAATATTTTGTATATTTATAAAATTTTTATGATATATTAGAGTCACAAAAAACATATTCAATTAAATTTCATCACTCATTGGAGTTTAAAGTTAGTGATTTGGTGTTTAATCAGGAATATATTCAACTAAAAAATTGCCTCTTAGGAAGGATGGGAAAGATGAAGCTAGGTTTTTTCATCCATTATAAAAAATTTAAATTCCAGGAAATTCATCATATTAGTTAGGTTTACCACCATGTAAGACCTCGAGTGATGAAATATTTTATGTATCCCAGTAGATGACATATCTTCTAGTACCTTCTCATGCGGTAAACATTGATGATTTTGGGGTGGAATATGATGTCACTATTATTGAAAATCATGTTCTTATCAAGGATTATGATAACAAATTACTCTATAAAAAATATTGTCCATATTTCATTTTTTTACTTCCTAATCATGGGGGTTATAAAAATGAGACAAGTGAGTGGGAAGCATTAGGGAAGGGGAAATGGGCTCACATGATTTTTTCTAATAATTCATGAGGAATTTGTTGGGTTATATTGTAATAATAAAGTGTGGTTTAGAATAAAACTTGGGCCACATTTAATTTTTAGTGGGGTTTTTTTATTTCATTTATTTTTTTCAGGTGCCAGAGATCTGAAATTTGGTTTTCTGGTAAACAGGCCATGACACACGGTTTCCTAAGCGTATGAATAACTGTGTGACAGTGTGGTTATTGGGATAGTGGTATTAATTGAGAATATATTTTCATACAATGTGATGATTTGTTGAAGTGATTCTACTTCACATTGAGTAGTAAATTAAACCCTCATATTTGGCACAAAAATTTTTTATCCATGTTTAAAAACCATTCCAGATGTCGAAACCCCTATATGTTTTCTAAATAACCAATGTTCCCTTTATGTATTTGACTCCCCATGTCCTTATTTATTATCACACACATGTGAAAAATTATCCCGTATAATTATATATTTTATGACTCTGTTCCCATGGATTTGCATAGATTCATTTGTCTTTTGGATTGAGGTATGAATAGTTATTCAATATTTGTCCTTGTTTTCCCATATTGTAGATTTATTTCTACTTTTAATAAATGTATGGAAGCCTGTGTTTATATGGGTCCAAATAATAGGTTTTTAATGGGGGATTTGGTTTGTTACATTGGGTATAATGTGACTAGAGACTTCCATTTAATGATTCTGATAGTTGAAATTGATGAAAAAATTTGTTTGGTTAGAATGATAATGAAGAAGGAAAAAAGTGGGGTGGGAGGGTGAATTGTGTCCTTAAATCACTAAAAAAAAATAATACATTAGAGGGGGTTATTTAGAGGGGGTTATGCACAACCCCCTCTACATTCATATTCTGTAACATTAAAGGGGGTTATGCACAACCCCCTCTAATCATCGAATTTAGTGGGGGTTATGAACCCCCTCTAACCTCATTTTCTATAAACATTATAGAGGGATTACGTACAACCCTCGCTTATCATAAAATTTAGAGGGGGCTGTTGAGCCCCTTAATTTCTTAAATTAGAGGGGTTTTTGGACCCCCTCTATTTTTTTAACATTATTTTTTAATATCTAGTTGGATTTTAGGGGGGGTTCAAAACCCCCTCTAATATCTTAAATTAGAGGGGGTTTAAAACCCCCTATAATGTCTTAAATCAAATGGGTTCAAAACCCCCCCTCTAATTTCTCAAATTAGTGGGGGTTCAAAACCCCCTCTGATGTCATTATTTTAGAAGGGGTTCAAAAACCCTTATAATGTCTTTAATTTAGAGGGGGTTCAAAACCCCCTATAATTTATGACATTAAAGGGGTTGTGAATCCCCACTGTTTAACAAAAGAAACTTCAATAATATATATATATATATAATTAAAAAAATATATAAATGAATACATTATATGAACATATTGTATAAAATATTCATATGATTTTATTTAATTTTATTTATATGTATACATAAATATAATTTTATAATATCAGGTAAATTAATATATATTTATTTGTATAAATTTTATTTTATATAATATTAATTATTTATAATATAAAATCATAAAAATATTATATAAATATATACATAAATGTAATTTATTTAAAAAATATATCTTATAAAACTCAATCTTGATGTTTTTTAAATTATATAATAATAATAATAATAATATATTTTTACAATAGGTTTATGCCTTTATATTATATATAATTAATATTATATGAAATAGAATTTATATAAATAAATTTATATTAATGTATATTTATTTAAATAATAATATATATTAATGTACATAATAAGAAATATATGTATTGAAATACATAATAAGTTTTTTTATAAATTATATTTCATATAATATTAATTGTATATAATATAAAATTTTATTTCATATAATATTAAGTGTATTTTTCTATAAATTGTATTTCATATAATATTGATTATATATAATATAAAAATTAATTATATATAATATAAAAATATATTTCAAATAATACTGATTATATATAAATTACATATTAATTATATATAATATAATATTAATTACATATAATATTAATATTTGTATAAATTGTATTTTATTTAATAATAATAATATATTAATTTTATATAATATTATACAATTTATACAAATAAATATCTTTATTAATATATGCCATAATAAATATATTTATTGATAGACATTATATAAATATATTTTTGAAGACCTTATATAAATATATCTGGTAAATACTTATAAATATATATATATATTATTTTAATATATATATATATATAATATAAATATGTATTTATGTATATAAATAAATTATATAAATATATAATACAAATGTATTTTATATAATATATATTTGATATAAATCATAAAATAAATGTATAGAATTTTTAAGACACACATAGAATTTATATAGATTAAAAAATAGATGTAATAAGAATAATAATAACTATTAATATAATTTTTATCACACACACACACACAAGTCAATATATACATATATAGTTGTGTAATATATTTGGGTGATATATAAATATATAATATAGAATATATATATATATAGTTTCATATACATATAAATATAGTAAATAATATATATATATATTATTATTATTATTTATGTGTATGTAAATATATTATTCTAATGATATTTATTATAATAAATAGTAAAATATATATAAATATAATAATTTATAATTTGAATATCAAAAAAAACTTTGCCTTAGTGGTTGGCTTGTGGAGATCCGCAGGTATGTCGTCCGAGCGGTGCAGGTTCGATTCCCCAAAACATCACCTTTTTAGTAGGCGTGGGAATAGAAGCCAACTGCAGGTGTGGAACGCGGTTGATTCGGGTGGGAACTGGAGTGAGGAGAGGCGCTGGGGCGTTAGACTATAGGTGGGAACCGGAGTGAGTAGTGGTGCTGGGGTGCTGGGCTTCAGGTGGGAACCAGAGTGAGGAGTGGAACTGGGTGGGTTCACAACACAACTTTGGATGGGAATCGGAGTGAGGAGTGGCGTTGGGCGGTTTCGGGTGGGAACTGGAGTGAGAGGTGGGGGTGCTGCCGTGGGAACTGGAGGTAGAGGAGGGGTCACGTTGGGTTGGAACTGGAGGAAGAGGAGGGGCGCTGGGGTGGGAACTGGAGTGAGGAGAGGCATTGGGGTGTTGGGATTCTGGTGGGAACCGGAGTGATGAGAGGCGTTGGGTGGGTTCACAACATGGCTTTGGGTGGGAACTAGAGTGAAGAGTGGAACTGGGTGGCTTTTGGTGGGAACCGGAGTGAGAGGAGGGGGTGCTGGCATGGGAACTGGAAGCAGAGGAGGGGGAGCATGGGGTTGGAACTCGAGGGAGAGGAGCGGGCGCTGGGGTGGGAACTGGAGTGGGGAGTGGCGCTGGGGCGCATGGCTTCAGGTGGGAACTGGAGTAAGGAGAGGCGTTGGGGAGATGGGCTTCAGGTGGGAATTGAAGTGAGGAGTGGTTCTGGGGCGCTGGGCTTCAGGTGGGAACTGGATTGACGAGTGGCGCTGGGAGGCTTCGAGTGGGAACCAGAATGAGAGGAGGGGGGTGCTGGAATGGGAACTAGAGGCAGAGGAGGGGGCACTGGGGTTGTAACTAGAGGGAGTGGAGGGGGCTTATTCTTGTGGGAACCGGAGTGAGGAGTGGCACTGGGCGGGTTCGCATTGGGGCTTTGGGTGGGAACCGGAGTGAGGTTTGGCACTGGGTTGCTTCGGGTGGGAACCAGGTGAGAGGAAGGGGTGGTGGCGTGGGAACTAGAGGTAGAGGAGGGGGTGATGGGGTTGGAACTAGAGGGAGAGGAGGGGTCTTATTCTTCTAGTAATGATAATAGGGGTGGGGAATGGAACTGAAGTAAAAAAAAAAATTGAAAAGTTTTAGGGGCGGTTTTCACAACCACCCCTAAAGTAATCCCTTTATTATCGGCGGTTTGAAACCGCCCCTAAAACCTTCCAATTAGTGGCGGTTTAGCAGCTCGATAATTCCCCTCAACATTAGAGGGGGTTTAAACACCCTCTAATGTGACCGCTACTAAATTCATCATGACTTTTGTAGTGGTTACTCAAAAATGCCTCTAAAGTAAGTAGGTGGCCACATTAGCGGCGGTTCCCCACAACCCCCGCTAATGTCTTCAGATGGGGTTATAACCCATTCTAATTTCCAACATAACCCCTTCAAATGTAGCCATTTTTTGTAGTGAATAACATTGGGAAATTAGAAGCATCCCTCTTGAAATAACACAATTTATTAATTATATCTGATGTATGAATAAATAATGGGAAATAAAAAAAGTAATTAACTGATCCTTATAATATATAGTGGTTCAGGGAAAATAAATACTCTAGTAGACTCCAATAATTCTATCTCCGTTGTCTTGGTGATTTCCACTAGGAGGCCCTCTTATGAGGGACATATATAACTTAGTGATGGTAATTTAATATTTTCAATACAGAATTTACAGGGTATTTCTATTCATTTATAGGGAACCAAAATATCCACAATGGTGTATGATAAACTAACACTACACTGCGACAAAGTATGCATAGGATACACATAATGAAATTAGATGAGATGTTAAAGTTTAATAATCGATTCTTCTCATAGTTTCTGGAGATTCTAATAGATGTAGATGATATTAAATAATGTTAAAAAATAGTACAGTACTATTCATTATTGTGAATGATTATTATTACATTAAGCATGGTTAATGAGAACACTTGGTAGATAATAATCGGTTATGTCTCCAAGGAGTAGATCTGATAGTCTCTTTGATGAATCTAGAAAAATAATGAAAATTTATATAGTAGTAGCATCATGATGATCAAGAAACAACAAATTAATACTTGTATTTATCAAATGTACATATTTTAATAGTACAAAAGATGGCATCCTTAATAATTTTTTTCTTCATAATAATAAATTTTCAGTATTTAAAAAGAATATTAATTTACATCAGGTAAAAAATATATAGAAAAAAATCATGTTAAAAATACATCACTTTAATCATAAGACTCCCCAAGAAAATAATAAATTTATAAGAAATATTAATCATTTAATATATTGAAAAATGTGCACTGAATTTGTCTTTTAAAATTTTATAATAGATATATTATTCTAAAAAACTATTTCATAAATTGATAAAATTATCCATAATTCAAATATCATTGATGACTAGGTCAAACATAGGGTTGTACTATGTAGGTATAACCTTCATAAGTATGGTTGAAAATCGTTGGTATAATGAAAATAAATTACGGGTGAACCATATGTGAATTTTCCACAAGTAGTCTAGCTTATTAATTTGTTGTTTCAAAACCAAATATTCACTTCAAACATTGGATTCCAAAAGAGTTAATCCTTATAAAATTTCGCTTCATGGTCCTATTTCACACTGAAAACAAAGGTTTATAATAAAACAATTATACTATTTCAATATTATTGGAGTACATACGCAAATTATAATAATGAAAAATTAAAATTAAAATTATATAAACATAAAATTCACATAAACTAACTTCATTAGTAAAATAAATAGGGGTGTTTGAGGTTCAAAATCATAATGAACACAAGGAATATTTTTGGATAAGGAATTTAACCAAAAAACCACTTTTTTCATGATCCCAATTCCAATAGAAAAAAACACATAAAAATCATAAATATTAAAAAAAATGATATAAAAAAATTAACAGACTTATCCATGGCTAAATAATTGAACACATATTATTTTTTTCAATATTTTCCCCAGACATAAAAATGAAAACTTTTTTTACATAGCATGTATCCATCCATATTTGTCATGAATTTCCTTGACCATAACCTTCCCCAAAAATAATAAAAAAGAATAATGTTATAATAATTGCTATTTTTGACCAAATTCCACCCCTTTTAATATAAAAAAATACACTAAATAGCTTAATAAACATTTGATAAAGCGTAAAAATCATAGTGAAAATTATTTTTATATTTGATAATCTAGAATAATGAACACATAATTTTAGAAAAATAATTATAAATAGTAAATATCTGATAAATATGAAAGAACATATAATGTTTTATTAAATATTCAAGATTGTAAAGATATATTGGATTTGGTTTTTTGTTGACTATGATGTAGGATTTCAATTGAATCAATCATTTTTGATAATACAAGAGGATAATATTTAAACTCTAAACCCTGAGCTATTTAACTTACTTCAGCTAAAATACAAGAATAAATTTTTATTCCTCATTTAATTTCAGAAAATTCAGATTGTTTTTAAGATGAAAAAAATTTTCTAAGTATAAACCCATTTATCACATCAAGATATGATTTAGAAATAGACTCTCATCTAATCTCATATACCTTATCAACTACAAAAATTTTAAGTTCATAAAAATATATTCGTAAGATTGAATTCATTTGAAAATATTGATAATGTTCTTGAAGGGATTGAAATTCATTTGTCCAAATAATAGTTTTTTATCTCATCAACTGATTTCATATAATTTCCATATATATCATTCAAAATCCCTTCTTATTATTTTAAAATATAAAACCAAGATACTATTTCCATATAATTTAAATGATAATTCACTTTAGAAAACAACTCATTATCATAAAGTAATGTTTTCTTGAGATATTATAGAAGGAACCCCATCCCTATTGATTTAATGTGATTAAACAACTAGTTTTTAAAAAAACAAATTTGTACCATTATTAAATGACTTTTCTAAGGATTCATGAACTAATGAAAGTGACTATATGCATAATAGATTTGACAAAGAAGTTGAAAAAGAATAAAATTTATTAAATATTTATTTTATATATTTATTATCAACATATTCTAAAAACCAATTATTAAATTATTGTCCCAAACATGGATGTATTAGAATTTGATGGTGATTTATTTCATAAATAGTGATTTGTAGTATTTTCAGGACGCTCATGTTTTTTTAATTGTAGGTATTTGAAATTTATAGTGTAAGTAATGAAAATGAATGGTTTGAGATGTATTATGGTATTGAAAGGGTCAATGTTTGAGAGAATAAGAAGTAATGGTTTTATTATAAAATTTCTATTATAAAATTTCATCTTTTTCAATCCAAAATTTTGGTGTACTAAATTTATTAACGTTTGAAATTATTTTTTTGTATATGAAAAATCACATTATTAATATTTTAAAAAATTAATAATAATTTATTAATTATAATATTTAAAGCCATGTTTTATAATTAGATGAGTTTAATGAATATTATGATTAATCCTTGAATGTTACTTGTTTTACAGTAAAGAAAACCAACATCCCCTATATGAGTCCTAAGTAATTGAAGTATTTTAAACTCCCCATTAACTAATTCATATTTCCAAATTTAGACACCTGATTTTATAAAAATGATTAACATATAATTTAGGGAATTATATGGGATTAAATGTTTTTTCAAAATAATTAATTCATTAAAAAACAAAATATTAAAAAACGTAGTATATTTTTTAAGTATCACCCCTAAGTATAAGAATATAAAATATTATTTTCAAATAATTTAAATTAAGTTATTTTCAAAGAATATTATATGACATAATTTTGAACATTTCATTTATAAAAATACATTTTTATGTAATAAATTAATATTTTATCACATATAATAACAGAAAATTCTTACATATGAAATTAATTTAATTATAAAGACAATAAAAACATGATTATATAAAAACTAATTATTAAAAAATTTACACAATCCATTGATAAAGAATTAATGTGAATGCATGATGTTAAAAAAATAATGTAAAAAATTATTTCGCAACATAAAAAACTAAAGTAATAAAATTATTTAATTGTTCAAGAAAATAAGATAATGAAGAACAAAATATATACTATTTCAATTTTTTTCTCCCCAATATATTGAAGCTAGTACATTAAAATTTAATTTTTAAATGGAAATGAAAGGATTCTCATATTTAAATATTTATAAATCTAAGGATATTTCTTTATAGATAGAGAACTACTGAAATGTTTTTGATTCATTGTAAGATAATTTTTTATGTTTTATCAAAAGAAATATTCACATTTTTTATTCATTATCCACATATTAATGTAATATTGATGTTCATGAGATGACATCTGAAAAATTTAAAATACATGTTCCATTGGAAACCCATAAGGTTTTGGGTGCCCATGTTTTGGTAATAAAAGAGTTAGGAAATCAATTTTGTTTATTTTGTTAAAAAACTGGCAATTTAGATTCACAAAAGTATTCTGAATAATGTACATGATTACAAATATATAAATGAGGATTTACAAAAGAACATAAGTTATCATAGTTTCTATTAACTCTAAAATTAAAAAATTTAATTGTAGACATGATTTTACTTACAGAACAAGGTTCAATATAATTCCCATATAAATTTGGATTTTTCTATTAATAAAAATACCATCATATCTGATATCGTTCATTTTATTTTAATAATGAATATTACTTAGATAGGTTTATACATTTATAAGTATAATATAATCATTTTTTAATGTATATGAATCAGTAAATATTTCCTTAATTTTAATTTCATGAAAATCACAATGATTTTTTTAATAATTTGATCTAAAATCTAAAATCATATAATACCAAAATTGAATTTCAATAGAAATGATACCATTAGAATTTATGAATTTTATATTAAATTTATTTATGTATTCAAATTTTAATTGAATCATAAAGAAATATATTATGTTCAGTATAACAAAGGCTTTCATACATACAACATTGGTGGAAATAAGATTGTACCTCATCAATGTGATCTATATTAGATAGATTATCCTTTTATTTTTCTTGACCATCTTTAGAGTCTATAGTATATTCCTCACATGAATATTAAATTAATCTCTTTGTAGCCTTGTTGATTGTGAAGATTTTTTATTTATTATAAGATTTACATTGATGTTTATGAACATGGAAATCAGGTCTCATATTACCTTCCTTTTTTTGAATTCATAGTATATAAAATCATTCAATTTTTTAAATTCATCTAGTTTATATGTACAAAAATTTTATAACATTCTAGAATGAGTTAAATGTTTATCACTGTATCATGATAAATTAAAATATAAATTAAAAAATAATCAATTTAATATTTTATTGTAGTATTTTTCTTTTTTATAGAAATATAATTTTTAATTTCTACTTACATCTAAGATTCATAGAGAATCAATGTTCTAATCAAATCCATTAATAAAATATTTTATATTGAAGTTAATTATCTTAATTTAATTGAAATTCCATTATATTTTGAGGGTAAATTACAAGAAATTATGAATGTGGATCTAATTCTTGTTAGAACCATGGTCATATATGCATGAATTGTAGTATGGTTTGTGTTTTTTGAATATCCATATTGTAAGATAAGAATAATTACCAGCAAAGTAATCATTCAGTTTGAGCATACAACAGTATTGAAATTGGCGCTGTTTCCCAGTGTTTTGGCAAAGAGACTTGTGTTCCGTGTACTTGAAGGAGAGGGAACTTGCGCGTCATGTGTTTTTCATGATCATAATGTGGAAAAATGGAAAAGGGTTAAGGGTCGCGCAAGTATTGGTTGGGTCCTGCAAGTGAGTTTCACGACAGAGGCTTGGGGAGATGAGCTGCATGCTGGAACCTGCGCGCCGAGAGGATACTTGCGTGCCACCGTGTAGGGGGTCTAGTTTGCCTATAAATATAGGAGCAACCCTCCTCATTTGTAACGAATTTAAAGAATTAGAGATTTTTTGAGCTCTCATCATGAAATTGGTTGATTCACGCAAGTGGTAGTTGGGTCGCACAAGTAGAGGTTGCACGCTGGTTGTGGGCTGCACGACCAAGGAGGTTTGGGAGTTGAAGGCGCATCGTCGCGCAAGTTTGGAGGTGAAAGGGGCAGTGTCGCGCAAGTGGGTTGGTGTCACCTGCGTGTCTATTTTGTACCGCTCAAGTAACTTCCACGCCATTCTTGAAACTTGTGCACCGGTCTTAGAGAAGCGCACCAGGAGAGGTTAGAGTACGCCGGTCTTTTTGGAGCCGCACAAATGCTCGAAGATTTCCCTGTATCTTTGGTGAAAAGTGATATTAGTCTACCAGTGAAAGTTTGACTTCAGTAGGGCATCTATACACAACAGATGATGCATTATCATGCAATTATGAAGAGACCTTCACGTCTATAAACTGAGTGGGACTTCACCAAAGGCAGTGAGCCAGGGGGCATCAACGGGAGTGACCCGAGGGATGCAGTAAGCTATCCCTGAACTTTTGTAATGCTAGTGAGCCTGGGACAGAGTGACTGGTCCCTAACCTTTGTAATCCATAGTTAGTTATGATTAGTGTAATTTGGTTCAACCGACAACTTGTCGGCGTATGCTCCTTGGACGTAGCCCTTAGTGGTGAACCAAGTAAAAAGTGATGTGTCTTCTCTGTGCATGTAAATGTTTAATTTCTGATCGTATGCATCATACATGTTCAACATGTTCCTACCAATGTGGGAACAAGATCCATCACATTAAAAGAAAAAGTTGTCACCCTGATTCACCCCTCCCCTCTCAGGGTGTCTTGGGGTCCAACAGTTCTGAATTTGGTTCTCCTAGGGAAGAAACACCATTGACTATTTAGTCACTCGTCCATTCATTTGAGTGATGCATTCACCCTTAAACATTCCAAATTTTTCATATTTTTTATTACCTATTATCATTCCTCAAATGATATATATTAATTCTTAATTATTAGTAAAAAATGTTTTTATGCCACATTTTATACATTTTATCACACTAATATTGTTGAAAAAACTCATTATTTATTAATCCACAAAAAAAATTCAATCCCATATTTTGAATATAGATCAAATATAGATATGTTAGAAAAAATATAGTTCACATGATATTCATTATGAATTTTATAAGTGTTATCTAATTCCAAATAAAATATTAATCCATTATGCTAAATATTTTAGGGATCCATGTTTTTGAAGAAATTCGAAATACAACGAAATTTGAACTTTTCTGTTTATTGGATAGGATATTTTGAAAATTTTTGATTCAGAAGGAAATTATGAGAGTTGGAAAACATAGATGTATTGTTTTTGGACATGGGTGAATTACCAAGATGTACCTTGGATGTCTCGTTGAGTTTTCAGAATTCCTAGGAAGGAAATTCCATGTTTGGAGAGCCTACAGAGGGCACACTATTTTTTGGAAAGTATGTTGCCCCAAGCAGGAAATTGTGTGGCCTTTTGATAGGTGCATATGTGAAGATACAGAAGATATAAAAGTGTTTTCCCAAACACACACCTATCCCACATATGAAGTTCCATTTTGGGAAGTACCTAAGAATAATTCATCACTTTGTTGGGGCATAGTTAGGGTAACCATACAGAATAAACTATACAAGTTGGTTACTTAATAAGGGAGTGTCACATGGTTGGTGAATGGTTAGGCCATGCCATACAACCAAACAGTATAACATGTTTTTTTGTGAAATTAATAAAATTACTTTGGTAATGATTATTTATTTTTCATAATTTCCTTTCTTATTCCTCACCTTCTTGAGCTTGCCCTCCATGCGCCATTATCTCATCTTCAATACATTTATAGGCACTGTGATAAGTCATGGATATATAGTTCGAATAGAGCTCTATCAATCTCTAGGGATCCAAATCAGAAAGATATCAAGTGCATTGGAATATAACTTGGTGTATATCCTCTCACCACTGCTATTTTTTTGTGAGCTCATTTCCCCTATTTTCAAGGTTAATCTCTTTTCCTCATATCTTTTCAAACCAGATCGAATCAAACCTTTATATTTGATGAGTAATTTTCTATATTCTAATAGTGTTGGTGTGCCATGCCCTGTCTTTTTCTAATCATGTTTTTAATAATTGGATTGCTCATAAACAATACATCATTTCACCTAGGTACAATCTATATAGAATTTTTTTACTAGTTTGAGGATTCCATCCTCAATCGGAAATACCCATGGAGGGTTCCAATGTTAATTTTTCTTTTTAATTAAATGTTTTAAATGTCCATCCCGCCTTCAAATTGTTTCTATTTAAATATATTTTGAATTTTCCCTTGACTCTATGTGTCTACTTGATAAAGACATACTATTAATGAACTTTTTACTTTCACGAATTAAATTACCATGTTTGGTAGTTAATTGGAAGTGTTTATTTTGATGAATTGAAACATGCCTATGGAATGGGAATTTTAATTTTCAAAATGAAATTTTTGAAGAAAAATTTCATATTTTTATAATAAACTCATTAAAATGAGGTGTGTTATCTTCTAGTTTATAATGTAGTGACTAGTTTATGAATCATTATCACTCTTTATGGAATTTGGTGTTACATATGTTTTGGTTATTGTAATAATTATGTTATGTCTATGATATTTCCTTGATAATGTTAATAAATGGAACCATCCTCCCTTTATAAATGTTTAATGGAACCATTTCATCTTCTATGATCAGGGATTGGAACATTCCTATCTAAATTCATAAATAACTAAGCTCCTCTAAAGGGTAATACTTTCTAATATAAGAGATTAACCATGTATTTAATTTCCCAATTTGACCATAGTACCTTCTAAGTTCCACTTGGGACCTTAAAAAATGAATTTCCATGTTTTGTTTAATTAGATGTCGTGTTTTTAATGGAATATCATATGCTTGATCGTTTTATTTTCCATAAATGAATAAAATGTTTTATAAGTGTGTTAATCCCATGAATATATATTTTTTCTTGTTAAAAGTATCTATTAATTGGTATTAATGTAAAAACATTGATTATAATGGGTTGTTCAAATTCAAAGCATGAGATGTACTTCCTTATGTCTTGTGTTATATATATGACGATCCCTTTATATGGGATTGATATTTCTAATGGATTTGTAGTATTTACTCATGTAAATTGATTATAAATATTAGTATTCATTTTAAATAGGTTTTGGTTGATTTTAAGGGATTGTTGAGAGTGGGGAGAAATTGCTCTTTCTTATATCAAGTGTTATTAACCCAGTGTCTCACAGCTATGATACTTATGGGACATGAAATGAGGCTCTAAACAAAATATTTATTGTGTTGGAATGACGACACAATCACCATCCAAAGTGTTGAGTTCACAAAGTCATCCACTCTATCAGCATGTCTGTTATATACCCTATTGCATGATCTTTTTGGCTCATTTACACATGTTAACGATGTTTATGTTACATCATGGTCCATCTTTAAAAGAGTATTCCTGGTACATGGTCATTTAGAATCTTTATTCAACTACATCATATAGGTGGTTGATATATATAACTAAACTATATATATAATGATAAATATTAATATAGTTAGGGATCCGACAAGTATTTCATCTATGTGCAGATGAATCTATAGTTTCCAAGCATCCTTTATGAACATGGGTTGGTTGATTTTTATTTATTCAACAATACATGTTAATCTTTTTTCATATACCAATACACATATATATATTATATTTCATAGACCTATGGATGATGGGTTGTGCTATATTTCAAGCACATTGGTGTCATGATCATTGAATTGAGAGGGATCATATAATTATGGTAGAGTTCCCCATTGGTATTTTGTTAATTTTTATTTATATGAGACTTATATCTTACATAGGAATTTTGATCTAGATATGTTTCATCATTTTTACTTTCACAGAGCTATTTATATTTTCATTGTCCCTACAAATCCTTTTATTTATATTTTTATTATCTTTCAATGTACTGTATTTCATTTATTACTACATCCGCTATTATATATTGAATCCTTATCTTATAACCAATTTAATTGTATGATATTAGGGTATATTATCCCCACTATCACCTCTTGAGACCCTCTCTATATGTTGGTAGCCTCTGGCGTATGGAGTGGAATACCTGAGGCCATGTGACCCACTTGTATGACAACTGTCTTAGTGGAAAGTTAGGATGAGAAATTATAATGTGAATTAGGGGATGGTTTTTCCAATGTATTGATATTTTAATTTGGTATATAGTATACCTGGAATGTGTTACTGCTAATTAAGTAGTAGTTCATATAAATGATCAGCCCAACCACGGGGAAATGACTATGTGTCTATGCATGGGAATCTTATTCATGCTATTTGATATTAAGGTTAACATTATTTCTATTGGAGTGAATATTGTACTTTACACCACTTATTATTAATGAAATTTATGGAATTCTACCATTAGTTTAGTATAGAAAGGATGAAGCATTTCATGCATCATATAGGAACTGAGAAAATTCACATTTCATGAAAATGACATGATATATAGTATCATTTATAGCTTTATTTATGATTTTATAATGTGCATTAAATTACATTCCAAGAATTTTATTTTATTGTATGCTATTTATATGTCATTATAGATGTTTTAGAAACATGATTTGTTGATTATTTATGATTTTTTCCCTGTGTATTTAACCAGACTAATTTATATGCCTGGATTCTGTGTTTGTTAGCATGTTTTCATTGTTATCTATAAGAAATAACATGATAGATTTTTTTTCAGATATGTAATCGGTTACATGTGAGAACATATTGTTCGTGATTAAATGGGAACTAATTTTTTATTATATGGTTTTTAATGTCTTATAATCATACAAAGATAACTTTTATACTCGAACCATCTTTGAGTTTTATACATATTTAGAAAAAAAAATAAAATGTTAAGGTCTACTATAGTTCAAATGAAAATTTATAATTGTTCTGATTAATGGGAGACAAATGCCAAGTTGTGATTTTTATGGGTGATTTATGGATTGGTACATGGCCACACTAATAATTTTACATTTATATATATAAACATGGTATATTCTGAAATTGTATTAATTTCGACTAAATCAGATCTAGACATCATTTTATAGAATATATCGGCTCTTTATAGATTGGGATGGTGGAATCCAATGTTATCAAAAAAAAATTTATCTAACAATGATATATTTTGAAAGGGTTCAAATATAAATAATATTTGATTTTTATTTTAAATTAATTTTTAACTATCTAAATGCACAACTGAACCAATATAAGTTATGTTGGGTATTTTACCTTATGGAATAACCCCCTATGGGTGATTCAAAATATTGAAAATAAAATAACTACTATTCAGTTTCATTTTTCAGGAACAAAGGTTGGTTTAAATGGGACCCTCCTAAGTCACCTTATCTATTAAGTGGAATTTATATGATAAATTTCTTACATTATTATGGTTTGTAAATAAATGGTTGATGTTTAAAAACAATGTTCGACAAGACATTAATATTTTTTTATGGAGTTAGATGAAATAGGTACCAAATGATTTTGTTTTTTAAAGGGTACATGATTTTTTTCTTTATATCATTTGAATATTTAAAAATATTGTTATAAATTATATTCAAAATAATAAATTGGAACATGAAGTGGTTCCCCTTGTTTAAAACATTATATATGGGTACTTTATTCTATTATTTGAGATTCTTTGAAATAAAACGTTATGAATTTTAAATAGTATTACTCTATTTTTATCAATAGAATAAATTATATGATCTGAATCCTAGTGACTTTTTTTGGAGTGACCTTGTTGTGGGTTGATGCTTTCTCTTCTCATAAGGGGCTAGCATGTGTTAGGAAGCACACATTGGGATTACATTCCTTGATAATTCAATGAAATTTATGTCGTTTGGTGTTGTTTTAGTGTCTTTATCCCTTGTACGACACTAATAATTTAAAGGAATCCCTTGTTCAAACTAGTGGACATGTTTTCCTCATCCATTTTTATGGGATTGAGCATCGAGTACTGCTATGTTTCAGCTAGATTGACATGCCTCATGCATGGCCGGACACATCATTGGCCACTTGACCCTTTTATTATCCTCAGTGATAGATGAAATGAAATGTCATCATACATGTTGAAGGTTGTATGGGTTAGTATGAAAATGCATTAAAACACACTTATAATCCATATTATACTTGAATTCATATGGGGAAAACAATATGGATTGTATTTATGATGTTCCATTTTTCTTCCAAAAACTCTTGGTATAAAGAACTCAGATATGTGGTGTTCATTTAGTACTAAATGTTGTAATGAACTAGTTGAGTTTGGTGAAATCGTTAATCATTATATTGTAACGTTCCATCGCTGGTTATCTCTATAATATAACAGCCTTCTAGTTAAATGTATCAAGTTCATCCCAATGATCGGGATGATTTTCGAGCGACTCGGGTGTTTTGACAAGACAATTACTTAGGTTTTGTTTCTTATTCCAATTTTTTATATGTTTTGAGAGTGGCTCATAGGAGAACCACACATTTATTCATGGTGAATCTAATCTATAATGATTTTGAGCTGCTAGTTTGTCTCCTATATCGATGAAAACGACACTCCTTATGTCACGACCCGCCCTCGGGGTCCGTGCCGTGACTACCCCAAGCCCGCCTTCCATAGGCCAGGGGCTGGCGACTAGCACCAAGGCGTAAATCCCGGTAAAAAGGGAAGGCATTGCCTTTGATAAGTAAACACACACCACAGAGTAAACAAGCGGAAAGTAAACACTAAGCAAGAAGAGTACGACTGAAAGTGCGGAAAGGTAAATGGGCCAGAATACAAACCCAAACTGAAAGTAAAGTACAACTCGAAAAGGGAAAAATAGCAACTGTAAAGTAAAAGCCGCTACTCCGAGCTGTCCACCGGAAATCCCACCTGAAGGGTGGGTACAGATAGCTCCTCTGCTCCACGGGTCCCGTTGTCCGCTCCGTGCACGTCCCGCCCAGTGGTCCACCTCCGGGTACCGTCCCGCTCTACAAGCCTCAGCTAAGTCAACGTTGTCCGTCGTTTGCAACCAACACAATGTAGTGCGGGCGAAGCCCGTGCAGGGGTGAGTATAAGCTACTCAGTAGGGACCCCGAGACCCCTGAAGGTCTCTCAAATCCACAAAGGATAAACCACGAAGAAAAGTACAAACACGAAGTAACAACCGACACTGCTTAGGTATATGCCCATACATATACCTAAGTCATCAATTAAAATACGCTCCAACCTCCGAGCCCAAGTACAACTCAGTCCACGCAGGAAAGTATACGTATTCCACATAGGAAAGCAAAACATAGTCCACGCAGGATTGCACAACACAATCCTCACAGGAAAGCAATAGGATTCAGCTCACACAGGTATACTTCTTCAAGGACGATAAAGATGATCACTGATCCATCTAAGTCGTCGGACCCACGAAGGATCGATAGGTAACTAACCCCCGCAGAAGACCCACACAGGATCGGGCTCACACAGAACCTGTAGGCGCTGGCTCACACAGAACCGCTGAGCGCAAGGACCCACACAGGATCGGGCCCACACAGGACCTGTAGCACTGATCCACGTAGGATCGCTGAGTGCTGTAGTCGTCGTCGTCGAATCCACACAGGATCTCTGTACTGTCGTCGTCGAATCCACACAGGATCTCTGTACTGTCGTCGTCGCAGTCACAGTAGCAGTCGTAGCAGTAGAACAGTCGCAGCCAGCACTAGGGTTCCAGCACATAGCAAGCTCGTTCGGAGGGTCCGCTCCACGAGCCGAGAGGCTGATACATCAACTATCACAAAGACCAGAGTTGATGTATCCAAAAGTTCCGTTTCGTTAACAGGAACTCAACGCAACAGACGGCGCGTCGATCGGACGCCCGGTCTGAGAGTAATTGGCATTTTCGTCTCCGGGGCCCGGTTGGTTTTTAAGGAAAAACCAACCCGACCGTACTCCACCTGCGTCCAAACCTCGGGCGGAGTATACCAAAAGATTCGTCTCACTAAGAGGAACACAACACAGCTGACGGCACGTCAATCGGACGTCCGTAGCTCAAGATATGAGCGTTTCCGTTCCGAAGGCCCGGTTGGTTTCGTGAACGAACCAACCCGGCCGAACTCAAAGTAAACCGAAACCTTGAGTGCGATATACCGAAACGACCGTCTCGATCCAAGGATCGCGTTGCCGCTGACGGCTCGTCGATCGGAGGTCCGAGGCTCAAGTTAAGGGCCAAAAACCAATTCTGGTTCGAAACGGGGGGGTCCGGGTCCGGGCCGACCCGGCCTGACCCCCCCCCCCTGGGCCGGCGGCGGCGGCGCGGCGGCGCGGGGAGCCGCGGCGGCCTGGCGCCGCGAGGAGGCTGCGCACGCGGGGGGCTAAGCCCCCGCTTTTCATCTGGCGGCGCGGCATAGCCGCGCTGTTTTTTAAAAAAAACGCCCCCCGCCACGTGGGGGGGGCTTGCTGGAACGGAACCGGGGGGCCGGCTGCCCCCCCCCCTCCTTCAAAAAAAACTGCCCCCCTCTTAAATAGGGGGGTTTTTATTAGGTGGCCGGGGGAGGGGGGGTTTTATTAGGTGGCCGGGGGATTAATTTCCCCCGGTTTTAAAGCCTTCCGGCCGGCCAGCTGGCCGGCCGGTTTTCTCAAACGGGACCGGAAATTCCGGTCCCCCCTTCGGCTTCCGACGCCGGCGGCCCGGCCGCCGGTCTTCTCTTCCGCCGCGGCCCGGAACCGGCCGCGGTCTCCTCGTCCCGCCGCGGCCCGGAACCGGCCGCGGCGTTCGTCATCCGGCGCGGTGCGACGGCACCGCGCCCCTTCGCCGTGCTTTGATTCTTTTCAACGCGGCGCGACGGCGTCGCGTTCTTGAAGTTTCTACCCCAGCGTGGCGCGACGGCGCCGCGTAAAAATAAACGTACGGTAATCCGCGTGGTGCGACGGCACCACGCCACTTTGCTTCCACCGCAAGAATTAAACAAGAACGATGGAGGGGGGTTCGGCCGTGTTCGTGCGGTCCGGCCCCCCTCGCGTTAACTATAACACTTAAATAAATTATTTCAAAGCCTCACGTAGACATGCGATCCACGAGCAAGAAATGGAATAATTAAATAATTAAACAACAACCCCTACCTTGATATAAGGTTCGAAGATTGAGAACGTTCCGCGGAAGACGGCGTCGCGGAGGTCGGGCGTCGCGGTCGTCGTTCGTCAAATCCGTTGACGAAGAGTTATGCCCAAAGAGATACGTCGTTGGCGAATCTTCGTATGCCGACGAAGAAGGTCCGATGAGGGTGCGGCGTTCCCTCTTGTTGACACCGAGGACGAAGAAGAGAGGCGTCGTTCTTCGTCGGAGTTTGGGCGTTCTTCGTTCTTCGTCAGAGCTTGAAGATGAAGAAGAAGCTCTCCAAAAGCTCTCAAGGAGACAAACAAACAACCCATAATAAAATAAGATAACACCTTATTTTATTATTACAAAACACACAAGAATTTCAAAAGTTGAAATTCAAAAAGGCTTAACTCCCAAAATTAATTAAGTAACTTAAGTCAATTAATTAGGGGTTAAGTATGTTGAGAGAATTTGAAAAGATTAGGGGTTCGTGTGGGCCCCACCACACTTAATCCTCCCAAGGGAGGTTAAGTGGGTGTGGGTCCCACTTCCAACCTCCATTGATAGGTTTTAACTAGTTATAATAAAATTGTTCTTCACAATTTTATTTAACTCAAACTAAAAAAAACCCCAAAACTTAACTTTCAACCCGCAACAAACGCAACTCCCGAAAAGGTCTCTTTAAGCGAATATCGGCGCTGCGAGTTCATCGGTGCCCTCGGATTTCAATTCCGAGCACCGGATCAAAAGTTAGGAATTTCCGCTCATTCGTTCACTGAACGTACCCGAGCCAAACTTCGGAAAATAATTCCGGGCACTCCGGGCCTCGGAATCAGGTGCCGTCTGAAACCGTGCTCTTGTAAAATTCTAAAGAAAATTAAGAAAAAAATTCCCTTGAATTTTACGGGTCTTTACACCTTAGGTGCGAAGATTCATATCGATTATGGTGAATGAGCCCATTCATATAGAAGGAGCATGACCACGGAGGGCCATTTGGAAACTTTGAACATTTCTTAAATTACCTTTAGGATTCCTTATGTTGAATCATGTCAGTTCTTGCTTGAATGCATAAATTTTATGTCGTTGGTTGTATATGAAACTCTTGGAAAATGAATATGGCACTTAATCGGTATTAGTGGTTAAAGCTTAAATGAACACAAAATGACTTTGATGTTAATGAAATTATTATAGGTTTATGGAGGTGCATTAGCATGTGAATCCAATTTTCTTCTAATAAGTTGACTATTAGTGCTTCCAAAAAATTTATTTCCAGTAGTTGGGTTAGTTGTGAACCATTCAAATCCTCTTGGTGTACTCTAATAAAATAATCAATTATGTAACATATCTAAATTTCATCTTTGATGCACTAATATACAATTAGTCTTACAATGTGATGAAGCATTAAAATCTGTTGGGATTTTTTTACTTTTTTTCACCATGAAACATGTTGGATGTGTTGTTCCTTTTGAGGCTTGGGTAGTCTTGATTAACAATCAGGATACCATGTTGGAACACCATGGATGGTCTCATGGACACTAGCTCTTACATTCTTTTAATATGTCACAATAAGGATGGCACTCTGAGATCAATCAATGATATAAAGTAGATGTGTTTGATTTCTACCAACATCTCACATGTTATCAATGAGTATGGATGACCTTGGTTTAATTCCTTGATCTCCATTTTATTCATCTCGATGTTATGCAGGAAATTATTTTCATAATGGGGGTAATGTTAAATGGGTAATGATTCCATTGGGTTGGATCTTGATTACAACCTTTTATGTGCCCAGGCACAAAATTTAAAATGACTAGGTGATGGTTTATGAAGGAATGCCAACAGATGTCTGGGATGAGATTCAATGAATGTAGGATTCCTTGGGAGAAGGAATCATAATTATGCTAAAAATTCTCCATCCATCCAAGATGATAATTTTAGGAATGTTCATCTAGACGTGGATCAACCTATCATCATTCATGTTATTCTATATGGTTGTAAATAACCATTTTAAGAATTACTTTGGGTTAATATTGGTGTTGTTTTAAAAGTGTTGAAAATGTATTTCAAGGAAACTGTGCGTGACTAGTTTTGTTAGGATGATTGTGATTTGAAGGTTTCTCTGAGTGAGGTTACATTTGTGTCCTTATATGTAATCTCATTCTCTATGGTCGGGATGTTGTAATGACCTGTACTTTTCGAACCAGATGAAAATCCAATTGAATTTGATATTTTTCATTTACCAAATAGACCATTTAAAAATATAAGCTTCCGAATGAAATTATGTGATTTGGAACACTTCAACATGTTTTTATGGACTTGGGTGAATAACCTATAAGTGATGTGGAGCACTCATCAAGTTTAGGGGTCATTGAGACAAAAAATTCCTTGTTTGGAGAGCCCATAGAGGGAGTACAGTTTCATTGAAATTGGGTGGACCTAGTAGTAAATTGTTCAACATATATATATAGGTGGATATGTGAAGTGCGTGGTCTATGCAGGTTTTTTACAAATCGTGCTCCTATCCCACATGGGTAGTGGATTTTTGGATAGTGTCTAGAAACTATTAATCCCAAGGTTGGCACACGGTTATGGTAACAGTGTGACACAAACCCTGCGAGTTGGTTTATTAAGCATGGGCAGTCGCACGGTTAGTGCACTGTTTGGACATGTCGTGTGGTGAAACCATGTGACATGTTTTTTATGTGGAAATTGGAAAAATTCAATTAATGAAGTTTATTTCATTTCCACCCATTCCATTATTCTTTATACTTCACCTAAGATCTTCCTTGAGGAAACATTAGCTTATTGTCAAGACTATTTTAGGCCTTGTGATAACCCATGTAAGCTTCATTAGAATCAAGTGTCATTGATCTACATAGATATAAATTGGTATTCTCTGAAGTCATTTTTAATCTATCTTCATTTAATAACTTCTATGTACTATTTTGGTGTGATCACATTTGACCTATTTTTATGGAGAAGTATGGTTTCTCTGATATCTTCCAAACCAGATAGAATCGGACCTTGATATTAGACAAGTATGTCATCCTAATTAGGAGGTAGTTGTTCTATTAATTTTTCCTCATTTTTCTATAATTTTAGGAATAGTGCCATTGGGTCTCATGCCCACCAATTCCAATCATTTCATTATTACTAGTCCAATCATATAAAATTTATAATTCCACTTAGTTAAACTCCCTCGGGATATGTTTCAGTTGTTTCATGCTTCCATCCATGATCATAGACACCTTGGGATGTGGAGATGTGAATTTCAATATTAATTATATGTTTTAAATGTTTGGAACGCCTTCAAAGTGTTTATAATATGACATAATTGGAATTTCTCCTTGCATGTATGTGTCTAAATGAAATTTCCACCTTTTTAATTCCTTTTTTACTTTTATGAAATAAATTTACATGTTTTGGATTATAATTTAATATGTTTCTTCTGATTAATTGATATATGCCTTAGGAATGGGTATTTTAATATGCTAAATGACTTATTTGAAGAACAATGTAATCTTTTTAAAATAAAATCCCTTGAATGAGGTGCATTGTCTTTTAATGTATACTTTTGTAATTAGTGTTTGAATCATGCATGGGCATTATTGATTTTGGTGTTACTTATTTTTTGATTATTGTATGAGTTACATCATGTTTATGAAATTTCCTCTTTGATGTTATTAAATTGTACCAGCCTCTCATTATAAATCCAAAATGAAACCATTTCACCTTCAAAATGCATGTCCTGAAACCTTTCTATCTAAATGGATAATAAACCAAGCTCATCCTAAGGGTTTTACATTCTAAATGAATGTATTATCAATGTAGTTAATTTCCCAATTAGACCATTGTACCTTATATGTACCACACTGACCATCGTGAAGAGAATTTCCATGTTTTTTTAATTTTAGGGGATGTTTAAAATGGAATATAATGTGAATTATAAATTTATTTTCCTAAAATTAATCAAATGGTTTATAATGGTGGCGAGGCCACACCTACCACTTTTTCCTTATAAATGATTTGATGACTTTTCATAAATGTGATTCACTTGATTATAATCGGTTATTAAAATGCAATGTGGGAGAATTATTTCCACATTGCTTATATTAAAAATATGATGATTAATTTAAATGGCCTTGACAAATGTAAAGAGTGATAAGTATTTCATTTGGGAAATTTATTAGAAACATGAACATACCTTATAAATAAGATGTGGAAAATGTTGAGGGATTATTGAGCATGGTAGAAAATCATGCTCCCTTACATCGGCTGTTGAGTTCATGGAATCTCACACGAGTGATCCATGTGGGACTTGGGTTCATGCACAACACTCACGATTATGAGTGTCATAATGATAGAAAACTCACCATCTCGAGTGTTGAGTTCATAGAGTATCACGAATTATTGGGATTTAGGGAACGTATTCTATTGCACGAGCTATTTGGATAGTTTAGACTTCTTATTAATGTCTGATTTACACCCGAGTCCATATTGGAACTAGTATTATAGGTTTATGGCTATACGGTGAATGGGCACACTTGGTTCATATAGGTGAAATAAATATTTTACTAAACTATATATATAATGATTACTATATATATATCCTGATAATATATGTATTCCAGATATGATCTAAAGAAGGTATAGCTTCTAGGTGTCCTTTAGGAACCTTGGAGGTTTGTTGTTTATAAATTCAGCATTGTTAGATTATTTTTCTACTTATAACCACATGTTATTTCACATTATATTTCATTGACTATATTTAGTTATATAAAACATGGTTGTGATCATACTAGTATTATTATATTACACCCTGATCGGGCTGCCATTTCCCTCACGTACCAAAGTAGACCTTTATGTTTGTAGGGCTACAGATAATTTCTTATGTTGCATTTCTTGTACCTAGGATTTAGGAGTACATGATAGAGACAAATCTTAGGATGCTCTGATATTTCTCCTTTGGTTTATTGTTCCTATTTCTTCATTTGAATATTTTACCTACTATATAATTGTTTTAGATATATATCATAATTACGAAATTAATTCAACCTTTTTATATTGTATTAGGTCATCCTATACTATAAATCGATATTATTATTATCTTTTTCTTCTTATAGTTTCATTTATTACTTATTCTGTTATTATATATTGTTTCTTTATCATGTTACTGATGTGCTACTGTGATATGTGGGTACAATATCCATACTATGACCTCATAATATTTTCAATTCTAGTATGAATCCATTACTATACGGGGAAGAGAAACTTCTTTCATGTGACCCATCAGTCTGACCACCATCTTAGTGGTGAGCCAGTTCGGGATATTTGAAAAATAAATATTCATGTGTGATTTCCAGTATTTAAAATATCACGATTAAAATAAGTAGAATGGATCATTGTTATAACTTATCTAGGACTAGCCATGAATTTTGAATTCATATAAGTCATTAAATAAGACTTATTAGAGTAAAAATAAATATATTAACTTGATATTGGCCTTTGAAATGAATTTTATGATCATAATGTCTATGATAATGATAGAAAAGAGGGTGAATTGTGTCCATTTAAAAATCTTGGGAAATTTGAGGAATCTATCTAGAAATAAATAGATTTGTAATCTATATTGTTAATGAGAATTAAGGAAAAATTATGTAATGGAATGAACTATACAAGACGATATATAGTTTTGTAGGGAATATATTTCCCATTGTCCACTCCCTCAACACTATCTCATTGAGCTTGTTGATTTTCACTAGCATGTCATTTTACCAAGGAAATATAGAAATAAGTGAAAGAATTTGAAACCATAAAAAAGGAATATATAGGGACATATGATTATTTTATAGGTTACTAAAATATCCCTTGTGTATTACCTTAATATTTTATAAAATAAAACTATGTTTTATAGCATATTTGACATGCAACATCGAGCTTCATCGAACTGTGATATACATAACAGTTATAACTTATCCATTAAATTGGAGGATCGTGAAAATATTAATTGTAGAATATATATTTCCAACTCAATATAAATTAATTATACTTTTTTAGTAAATTATTAATCATGTTTTTTTCGTAGAGTAATTGTATTCCTCGAAAGTATAATTTCTTCGAAAATGATTTTTATTTGTTTCCAAGAAAAAACATTATAATTAATTCTTGTAACTTTTTTAAAAGGTATTTGATATAAATAAAATATTTTCTAAATAATAATATAAATTTTTGATTATTGTAAATTTTTATTATTTTTTGGGAAAATATTGATTTTTCAGTGAATTGGGAAAAATACCTATTTTGGTAAAAATTTCATTTCCTTTCAAAAAATTTAGAAATTTATATTTCCAATTATAATTTTAATATGATTTAATGTAACATATTACTTATTTTGTTATATCATATTCAATTAATTTACTTTCGGTTAATATTATTTTTGGATTTTAGTATACGTTTTAATTTTTGTTTAAAAAATGAGATTTTTCAAAAAAACTGTTTTAATCTCCAAAATATTTCTCTTTTTAAGATAATTCATAATACCCACAAAGAGGAATGATATATATAAAATATATTAATTATATATGAATAAAAATTTATTGATATTCATTAAATTATTTTCATTAATTATATAGTTTAAATAAAAATAAATTTTGAATGAAAAATATACTTCTAGAAAACCCGCTTCTTCGTCACATCCATGGGATTAATTTAAAATTAAAATTTTCCACTTATAATAAATTAATTAAGAAAATTTGATTCTTTATTTGGAATAAAATTTATTTATATTATATAATATGTTCTCTAACAAACAGAACTTTTATAAATCAAATCCCCCTTATTATTTAATTAAATTTATTAATATGTAATATCATTAGAGAAAACACATGCACATCATCCGTTAAATGATATCCATTAAAACATAGAAGAACATTATGAATAATTAATACTAATAATATTATTATAATGAATAGTTATATTAGGATTAGTATAAATATAGGGGTTTTAAAAATCCAATTGACAAGTAAAAAGGAATTCACGGACTCAACTATTAGGATAATACCATTTGAAACCCATTTATAAGAGCTAAAAAGGGAGAAAAAATCACTCATATTCTCCCTTAACAATTACCAATCTTAGATACAACAACTTAGTCATGAGAGAAACTATTTTTAGGAAATGATCAACCTCATAAAGATCACAGACCATAAAGTGTACCCCAAACCACCCTATGAAAGTTTCATAGTCGTTGACCTTAACCTTAAGGTGATTTATGGGGTATTAAATGGATATGTTTCAAGATCATAATAATATGAAAATTTATGTTTTATTTTAAATAGAATAATATTTATGTAAATTTATTATCATTACATTATAAAAGAGTTTTATTTTTTACAAAAAGACAAAAAATTTATTTTAAATTATTTTTCAATTTCAATTGAGATGCATATTTTGATGAATTAATATATTTTTAAATAGATAACATTTTAAAAAAAATATTAACAAACAAAAAATTTTGAGGAAGATAAATTTTATTTTTTAAGGGTTTGAAAACATTTATTGTCAAAACTCCAACATTTCTCAATAAATATCGATTCTTATTTTAAATTATAAATAAACATATTTTGAAATTATTTTGAAAAAATGAACAATATTCCTGGAATAATTACATTAAAATTGTAAGAACCCGGATCTTCTTTTCAGGTATGTATTCCTTCTTCTGGTAATATTTGAGAAAAATAAAAGCATTTGAAAAATTTTAAAGTACACATCGTGAACTCGGTTACCGCGGGTATCCGTGTGCTGTCTGTGTAGCGGTCGTCCACACAGCCATGTGTGGTGACCTGGAGGTTTCTTAAAGTGGGGCTTGGTAATGGAATGTACAAACCGTGTACATCAAAAGTACAAGTCGTGTACTTTTTTTTCATTAAACGTACTGTGGTCACGTCTGACGGACAAAAATGGATTCCTCTCAACCTTGTTCATCTGAGAGCTCCCTTACAGCCTCGATCCTTCCCCGAGCCCTCGATTGAGCACCAGTTATCTATTTTAACTATAGACGATTGCGTTGGGACTGCCTCGGTATGCTCATCCTTCTGCTTGATCCTTGTTTCCTGATTCCTCCTCTTACTCAAGTTATCCTCAGTTGAACATTTTAGATGTTTTTATAGATCTATGTTGTTCTTGGGAGTTCGAGGCTTGAGATTCACATATAGTGATCTCCCAACAACGAGGTACATGGTTTGTGACTTTCTATTGAATGTCTTCTAGTTATATGTACAAAATCACCAATACCCATGAACGGGGTATTGTGTGTTTACTGCTTTATCCATATTGTTTGCATGCTATGCCAGTATGATTCAGTAGAGGTTGAATTGATAGTGAATAGGGTTAAGTTTTATGATTTGGAGGTGTTTTCCATGCATGTTTTGGTTGTGGTTTTTTGGTTTTGCATAGCCTGTTAGGATTCCTTGTTTTTTCCCATGTCTTGTTTGTGTAGGATGGAGCGATCTTGTTTATCTGACATGCTGTTGTTGTTGACTGCTAGCCAAGTAGTTCTTCCAGTTTACATTTGTCAATGTGTGTTTTCATACATGCTTGACTTATATAGGGCTGTGAGAACCTGGTATATTAGACCATAGAAATAATGGACGGAAGGGATTCTCTAAAGTGTATGTTTTACTTACGATGTGAGACCATATGGGGAATTGACGTAAGTGATTCCTCAGAGGGTCTGTAGTTTCTCGACGTGGGATACAGAGGGAATGTGAATTAAGTTCTTTCCTAGAGCTCCTTTAGTTACTGAGATGAGAATATAGAACAAATTGACGGTGAGTGCTTCCTCGGAGAGTCTATTACTAAGTTTAAACAAAGGGGTTAGAATGAGTGTACTGACTAGAGGGTTGCTTGTGTTACTTGGAAGGACCAGAGGGGATAGGCTGTGAGTACTTCCTAGAGGGTTACCTTTTGTGTTTAGCTGATTTCTTGTGTTTCTAGGTAGAAACAAAGGGGATATGCTATGAGTACTTCCAAGAGGGTTACCTATTTCTAATTATCAGCTTTTAATAACCGTTGCTTGATATATGAAACTGAATGCATTGAAACTGTGGATTGTTTACTGTCATTAACTCACTTGTTTACTTCTTTATTTAGTTAATACCTACTATATATTCACTGAATATTAGGCATAGATCTTGTGGTGTTTTCCGACTAGGATTAAGTCTCACACCCTATTTGGTCCATGCTTTTGGGCCCAAACAGATTATATTACTACAGGTATAGATAAGGGAAAGTGCCCTTCTACTTCAGGTACTTGTTTGCTATGGAGCTGGAAAGCATGGGACCAAGCTAAGGCTTGCGATGCTGAGGAGTTTTTATCTATTTTCTTTTTTAATTTGGTTTAGAACTATTTTTATTCCATAATTGTGATTTGTTTGGATTATTTCTTAGATATACGTATCATGCATCATTTATATATATAAGTGTTCCCAAGTTTATTATATTTCTATCTTCCGCATTTTACTTTTGTCTGGATTATTACTGCTTCTGCTATTGTTATTGTTCTCTTCTACTGTGTTACTCTGCCAATGAGGGCATAGTTTACCCACAATCACACCCATGGCCCTCGCTGCTAGTCAGCAGCCTCTGGCGTTCGGGGAAATGCACTTGAGGCCATGTGACCAACCGGATACGGGGCGCCTCTGGGCAGCTTCTGGAACCGGGACGTAAAAAAGGGGTATTAAAGGAGGTTATTTTCTTCTTGACATATTGTTTGGAGCCAATAGTAAGGTACAGGAAGGAATAGGTACTTAGTAATAATATGTTCTCAGGAGTAGCTAACCCATGTATAGGGAAAATCCAATTTACCTCGTTAACACAATTTTTCTGGTTTTGCAATTTTACAGTTGATTTGATTTTCATCTTTGGGTGACTCACATGTATTGTGTTGTTGTTGTTAATGTTATTAATATACTATTTTTTTCACAACCCAATGAGATTAGGGTGTTCCATCTCATGTGTCAAATAGGAACTTGCTAAAAATCACATGTCATGCATTCTTGCCATGCCATTTAGGGTGAATTAGTGATAGCATGTTGTTGTGATATATGTTGTGTAGATTAGGAATTTTGTTTTGATAGTGGCCTTGATAAATTACATGTTGTTTAATAGGGTATTTTTTCTGAAAGGTTTTGTTTGAATGAACACCAAAAATTGGTTCTTGAGGTGTTATGGGTCCTCATGAACCATAATTTGGTGAATCATTGACATGTTTACCTTGTTTATAAACTGTATGAGATTCCAAGATTTGATTCGCAGGGAGTATGGGCCCTCACAGATCGGAATTTGGAACTTTGAGTTTTTAGTGTTTTTCTTAGTTCTAGAGTAGTTTTTGAGGCTTATTATCCTGAAAATCCCAGAATACACAACGTGTAATGTTAAATACACGCCACATGTTCTTCTGTTCAGGAAGAAACTGTTTTTTCTTAAGTACAAGTCATATACCATATGTACACAACATGTTGTATATAATTGTGTCTCATACTGTATTGGCGGGGACACGGGGTTCAGAATCATTGGTAGGACACGCCGTGTATAGGATGTACACGCCGTGTTGTAGAACCGTGTAACTGGTCATGTCACTAACAATAGGTGTCAGTTGTGTGCCTTTTAATACATGTTGTGTCCATTTGGAACAGGACGTGTAGTGTAACCCAAGTACTCATCCATGCAACAAACAACATGACATGAAAAAATATTTTTAAGTACATTCTGTGTCCATCTAAAACATGCCGTGTAGTGTGAGTCATGTATTCGGTCGTGTCACTAACAACATGAGTTGGTGAATCTCATATTTTACACGTTGTGTTTGACATAATCATGATGTGTAGTCTTGTTCTTGGTGAAAAATGTGGCTTAGTCATGTAGAAGGACTCGGGTAGTGGAAGAGGATTCAAGTACACTATGTGTGTAAGGAAAACACACCATGTGTTTGGGGTGTTACATGACCTGGGGTGGCATAAGTACATGCCCATGTGAAAGGTTTAAGGGAACGTGCCATGTAGGGGTTATACACACAGTGTAGTCATGTTTCAGAAAATAGGAATTCTTTCTTTCTCATGTTCCCTTCTTACACTTCTAGTTTTCAATCCTTGTTAATCTTGATATATAGTGTGTGCTTGACCATAAAGAGTCATTCCATTGAGATGTCCTCTGGTTGTACGCTAGTTGCAAGGGAGTGATTAGACACTGTACATGGCTGATCAGGGACTACCAGCAAATACTTCAGTTGTGCCAGTGTAGGAAACAGTCATTATTACGGGCATAAGTGATGATGCATAGTTCCAAGAATGATTTATGAGGTTCATGAAGACCTTCTGTGGAGTACCATATCCTGCCACATCTATGGTAGAGCTGACGCAGTTTTCCCAATAGCATCATCCACCGACCATCATAGGGGAAGGAGGAACCCAGGTAGCAGAGTCATGGCTAGAAGCCATGCTATCTACCTTTGAGCATCTGGAGACGTATACAGAGAGGATGGTCAATCTCACTACCTATATTCTTAAGGATTCCGCCAAGAGATGGTGGGATGTGATCTCATAGGCAGGACACTAGCAGGTTATGGCTTGGGATTCGTTTCAGTGTTCCTTCTACGAATACTTCTACATCGAGACTTTGAGGGTCGATCGAGCCTAAGAGTTCATGAGTCTGGAGTAGGGTACTCTCTTAGTTATAGAGTATTCGTCACAGTTCACAAAGCAGTAGTTCTACACGAATATTCCTGGAGGTGATGAGTTATTCCTGGAAAGAAAGTTTGAGGATGGTCTGAGTCACGACATCCGACCAAAGGTAAACATCTTCTGGTTGACTTCCATCACTTATATTGTCATCCAAGCATAGATCATGGAGTGAAATCTGAGGGATTATGGAGTTGTGATCCAGTGTGGCTCGACATATGGAGTTATTATTCCCCCTACTAATAGTGGGAAGCGCCATAGAGAGTCTACACATGGAGATCTGAGGAGGCGAGAGATATCTTCTGGTACCCACGTGGTGTGCTACACGTGCGAGAAGACTGGGCATACGAGGCCACATTGCCTAAGGGACCCAGTGGAGTGCCGATAGTGTGGTAAGATGGGTCATCTTCGGCACTTTTTTCAGATCTTCTCACCAGTATATGGTGGTAGAGGTTCTTCTATGACTCCTCGTTTAAGACCTGCACCACTAGTTTCTCATCATTCAGGGAACTGGAGTAATTCTGGTCATTCAGGCCGAGGTGGAGGTCATGGGTGTGGTAGTCAGTCACTAGTATTTTAGCGGTAACAGGGTCGATCATCTTAGAATGGTTAGGTAGGGTCACAGGGCCGTAGTACAGGTCAGACTTTTGTAGTGGAGTAGACCCAGTAGAAACAGGATCCCAAACCCTCTACAGTTCGAGGTATGATCTTAGTTGCTTAAGTTTTAGCTTCTGCTCCTTTCGAAATAGGGGCTTCCCAAAGCATTATATCTATTGCTGTTGTGGAAATCCTTGGGCTATATATCTTTTCTTCTACTGATGTCTTCACACTAGACACTCCATTGGGGACTAGAAAGGATAGTGTATGTTAGTACAAGGAGTTCCCTCTAGAGGATGGTGGGTGTTACTTCTTGTGGGACCTCTATGTCCTAGGTATGACATGCAATGATGCCACTTTCGGAATGGACCAGTTAGCTCCCTTGTAGAAATTCATCGACTATTATCGCCATAGGGTGAGTTTCACATCCCCAGAGGGCAGATCGTTTCTTCATAAGGGTGATTGGGATGTCCAGGTGAGCAAAGCAGGACCCGAGTATCATGGGTTAGGAGAAGTTACTGCACAGATTGCTAGTATATATTTGGATGACCAGGGGACTTCATAGTTATACTTTCTTCCTATGGTGGATCATTTCAGGGATTTTTTTCAGAGGAATTTTCAGGTTTTCCACTGGAGCTAGAGGTGGAATTTTCAATTGAGCCTGTTCTATGATCCGAAATTGTGTCTATTACTCCTTATAGGATGGCTACACTAGAGTTAAAAGAGCTAAAGAAAAAGTTGGAGGAGTTTCAGGCATAGGGTTTCATCCGACCCAGAACATCTTCTTGGGGTTCACCTATCCTGTTTGCAAAGAAGGAAGATTGTACTCATAGACTGTGTGTGGATTATTGGATGTTGAACCAGCTGACGGTCAAGATCTAAAATCCTTTACTGAAGATTTATGTTCTCTATGATCAACATCGAGGAACCTGTGTGTTCTTGAATATTGAATTGAGATCCAGTTATCATTAGTTGCATGTTAGACCATCTTATATACCTCTCACAGCCTTCCGAAGCAGGTATGGTCTTTACGATTATATGGTTATGCAGTATGGTTTCACAAACGTACCTGCACTTTTCCTGGAACTGATGAACAGAGTGTTCCATCCATACATGGATCATTTTTTGGTGGTTTTTGTGAATGATATCTTGGTGTACTCTCACACTCGACATGAAAATTCCACACATATTGGTATCATTATGATTTCACTGAGAGTGAATTTTTTATATGTTATGCTCTCAAAATGACACTTATGGATGGACCAGATTCACTTCTTGGGTCATTTTATTTTAGAGACAAGAGTATCAGTGGACCCAGAAAAAGTGAGAGCAGTAGTTTACTTGGAGAAGATAAATAACATCTTTGAGGTACGATGTTTTCTAGGGATGGAGGGATATTATAGACTTTTCATAAATGACTTTTCATGCTTAGTAGAACCACTGATGGGCCTGACTAAGAAGGGTGAGAAGTTCTTGTGGTCGGATTCTTGTGAGTCATCCTTTCAAGAGATGATGGAGATGTTTAGTTTAGTGCCGATACTAGTTTTCAAATGTTGTGAAAGAGATATACTGTTTATTACGATGCTTCAGGTGTCAGGCTGGGAATTGTGTTTATGCAAGGAGATGGAGTCGTTGCGTATGGGTCTTGGCAGTTGAGGACACATGAGAGGAATTACCCGACGCACAATCTCTAGTTGGTTGTATTTGTTCATTCCTTACGTTGTTGGAGACATCATCTTCTGGGATAGAATTTCGTGGTTTTCACCGACCAGGAAAATATCAAGTACATATTCACTCAGCTTGACATGAATTTGAGACAGTAAAGGTGGGTTGAGTACCTTCAGTATATTGACTTTGAGCTTTCCTACATGCCTGGGAAGGTCAACTCAGTGGAAGATTCGTTGAGTAAGAGGACTTAGATACAGGCAGTTCATGCGGCCATCAGTGAGTGTCATCATATGGCTATGTTCACTGAGATGCATTTGGGGGCTCACGACATATAGGGGAAGACGTTTCTTTCTTATATAGCTGTTACCTGAACTCTTCTTGATTGAGTGTAGATGAGGCAGCTATCATATTACAGAGTCCTAGTCCTATGGGAAAGTGTGTCATGAGAGAATCCTATTCCTCGATTGTCAGTAAGAGAGTATGAGATCTTGCATATTCTGGGGCATGTATGGTTGCCAGCAGACATACATGAGGATCTTATGCAGGGTTTTATTCCTCATTTTGGGAAGTTCATCCTGGTGTCACCAAAATGTATCGTGATCTACACCATCAGTATTAGTGGATAGGTATGAATAGGGATGTGGCTGGTTTGGTCATGAAGTGTTCCACCTGTCAGTAGGTAAATGCGGAGCATGAACAACTAGCATAGCTTTTACAATAGTTGCCCATTCCCGAGTGGATGTGGAATGACGTCACGATTGATTTCATGACCGGGTTGCCGAGGTTCCCTCGAGGTAATGATGTATTTTGGGTTATCATTGAAAGAATCATGAATGTTTCTCACTTATTTCATATCAAGTATACCTTCTGTGTTGATGTGTTGGGAAGGTTGTACATCTGTGAAATTGTACGTCAACATGGGGTTCCACACTCTATTGTTTCAGACAGGGATTCTCGTTTTACATCTCAGGTCTGATAGGGGATTCATAAGGATTTGGGTATATAGTTACTTTTGAGTACATCTTATCACCCCCAGACAGATGGCCTGTCCGAGGGTAAGATTCAGGTGCTTGAGGGCATGCCCCAAGCATGCATCCTGGATTTTGGAGGTTCGTGGGAGAAGCACATACCTCTTGTGAAGTTTTCCTAAAACAAGAGTTTTCAAGAAAATATTTAGATGGAACTTTATGAGTCTTTGTATGGTAGGCCATGTCGATCACCCTTAAGTTGGTTGGAGGTAGGAGAGGCAGCTTTGTTGGGACCTCGTCCTATTCAGGAGACTGCTGAGTAGATAAAGTTGATTCAGAAAAGGATGGCTACTACACAGTCTTAATAGAAGTCTTATGATGATCAGTGGAGATTACCTCTAGAGTTAGAGGTTAGGGATTAGGTTTTACTTTGTATCAAACTGAGGTTGGGGTACAAGAGTATTAAGAGATAGGGTATGCTTTCGCCGAGGTACGTTAGGCCGTTGAGGTTTTGGAGAGAGTTGGGCTGGTTGCCAATCGATTGCAGTTGCCTCAGAGGTACCTTGCTATGCATGATGTCTTCCACATTTCTAAGCTTCAACATTACTTTTCAAGCCTATATCATGTTTTTATCATGAGGAGGTTTAGATCTAAGTGGATGCGTCATTTGTGGAGAATCCAATCTGGATTGTTGGTCGAAGTACAATGGTTCTCTGTGGCCAATCTCATTGAATGATTTTGTTAGTGAGGGACAAAAACAAAACCACAATAATATTAGGCATATGCTATGAATCTATTAGAGGTCATTATTTGAATTTCATATTCACATGGTTATTGTTCTCGAGTATTCAGAGATAGATCATGTTTTCATTTTTCTAAAAACAAGTATTGATGGATCAATTTCCTAGTTGGCTAATGATGGAAGATGGGATGATGAAAATTATAAATTTCATGAAAATACTAATGTTTTATATGTTTTTTACTTGGATTTGGTTGATCCCTTAAGGCTTAAATGTGGAGTAGATGTATTTTCTACTAAAGGTGATCGTGTGGAAAAAATACAAAATTCTTAGTGGTGAAATATCACCATGTTCCTTATTGATAATAAATTAATCGCATATGATTTTTTATGGATTATGAATTTTTTTATTATCCCTTAATGTGGGATAAATCTACAATGGAGATGAGATTTCAATGCTATGGCCTAGAAATACTAACTGGGGGATTAAAATTATTTTCACATAGATAAAATAATTTCACGTAATGAGGTAAATATCATGTTGAATATAAGGGTATGTTCATATTCATGGAATGTACTTTATAATGTTCACTTGGAGATACATTTGAATGTGATGGTACAATGTATGATGGATTGTTTTTTTCTAAAAAATGTAGTTATTAAGATTCATTATTCAACTTTTCAATTTTTTCCCTTTAGAGATTAAAAAAGTATTTAGGTGGAGGTGATGTATAAATATATTAATTCTACCATTTTTGAGTAACTCTATTTGTTAACATTGGTAGTCCCAAAAACTCTGTAGGGATAAAATTTTAATTTAACCTCAGGTGATGGCCCCTGAAAAAATTTTAGACTGTTTAATTGGTTTTACATTGTGTCATTTACTCTTGGGAAGAGTATTTGTGGAATAGTGATAAAAGAAATTCCTTAAAAATAAAATAACAAAAATATTTTATTATTATTACTATGATACCACATAATTTTATCCTAATTATTACACATCTTAAATAAGTCCCCAAATGTAGATTCCTAGACCACGGTCAGATCAAAAATGTGTATTTTTAATATAAATGGTATTTATTTCATATGCCTCATGATCCTTGGTTATCTTCTATATTGGTGAATTAAATTACAAACTGAATTAATTAATTTGGGTGAAACACTAGAAAACTAATCATATAAACTTTGTTATGTGTATTGTATAGGATCAAATTAAGTAAATGACAAGAAGTATACAGAGGGATACTAGTATATTATAATGATTACTTTTTTGGTGTCAAACTAGAGGAAAAAATACAAAATAGTAGATAAGTTGATAGATAGATATTATGAATATAGTAATAGAATATTTGTGATGTCATATCACTAATGTGGTAATAATTATTTTTTGAATTTCATTCTCATTATCCTTGTGAGGATTTTTTTTAAAATTAATTTATGATGTGACTACAATCATCTTTATTTTTTCCTTAGTGTTTTCTATTGTTTTTTTGATTTTGAAATAGATTTCATTCATATTGATTATCCTAGATATCTCATGTGACAGTTATCTTCAAGTAACCGTGTATGTTCTCTCCCCTTGTAGTTTATTATTCTCACAAATTATTAGTGATTATTTAATGATCAGTTTGGTTTATGTATACACACCTACTACCATTATTCCTTAAACCATATTAATGTGATGAAACCACAATATTAGATAGTTTTTTTGGCTAGTCGTTCAACTATGGGATTAGTTGTTTATATGATATAATGATTGTTGGGTCAGATAATGGTTATTTATTTTGAGTATAATTTAAGAACAATTATTGGAATATTGGGGATTAAAACATGATGGAAACATATTGAAATCTTGGGTGATGAAAAATAAAAATAATTTGATATTGATAATGATACAAGAATATTCCGGATGATGGAGGTAGACATGGTAGAATGGACTTTGTATAATTCTATCGATACCGACAGTATTTTCGAGGATGACATTGGTTTTTTAAAATTTTATATAAAACCTTTTATATATTAAAATAAAATATGGAATATAATTTTCCTAGTTCTGTTTATACGGTTTATGTATGATTAAAATATCACATATAGTTTAACTAATTTGTACATTTCATTTATAAACACTGGATGATTCCTTTAACACTAAAAATTAGTATGGGAGTAATGTTATGTAGTTCGATCCCAATCATAAAAGTGTGTACTAGAGTAGATAACCATATGGTATGTGGTGTGTAATTTAACCCCTTTTAATATTTCACATGGTGTACACATTATGTCACCCCCAATTAAACACAGTGTACTATTCAATATTTTTTAAGATCACCCACCCAACCAATACATAGAATTTATTTATAAAGGTTATAATATTTCAACATGAATTGATGGTAGATATAAATTCTTGGGGTTAGTACATGGTGTTTATAAGAAATAATATTATATTTAATTTTTATCATTACAGTTCTTCTTATCTAATTTATGAAATATTATATTTTTTAAATTGAATACTTAATCGTCGTTATTCTTCCATGTAGAACACTATGGCGGCATGATCTTTGATATCAGAGGTGGGATATATGAAAATAAACTTATTTTATTCTCCATGGATCCATTGGTCTTATAGATGGGATTAGACATAATTATAAATGTTTTCATTAGGATGATAACCATAGGACACAATATTTACATAGGGTGAAGGGATACTACTATTCAAATGTATAGTTATAAATCCAAACCTATATTTGGAAGGGGAAGGGGATCCATGACCATTGAAATGCATATGGATGGTATCCCCATAAAATAATGATTATGGGTTCCTCTATCTCTGGTGAATGTATCCAATAATGACCCCAAACTTGTACACATATTGGTACATGATTTTAAGAATAATTATACTTCAAATAAAAATGAAGGATAAAAAATTCTAGTTTCATTTGGAGATTATGTACATAATTTGAAAGTATGAAGCCAAAATAAAACATATTTTAATAAATATTCACTTTGAGATACTAACACCCTTTGATCCCATACATTTGGATAGGATTACTTGGGAAGAAAAGAATATATAAATGAGATCAAAATACATGAAAAGGAATAGACATAAGAATAATTCATAGCACCTGGGTTAGAAGTCATAAACGATGCCATAAAAAGACATGAATAAAAATATAATGGAATTATATATAGAACATGGGATCATTTAATCAAGGAATCATAGAATTTTTTAAATGATAGAAAACACGATAGAAGCATGATTCAAGCCTAATTTCACATGGAGGAGCACGATTCAAGGATGACGACCATGTTTGTTTCATGTAGAGAATGAGTCAAGGCTACCCATCATGATCATTTCACATTACTTCTAATGAGGCTAAACATATTCATGTATCCTACCTTGAACTCTCTATCTCATTGATGATTACATGCATAAATCTTATATTGAATTTAGGGTTCCCAAATATGATGCTGAATGGTTTTCACATTTTCTACCATTTAATGGACCATTTTAGGTCATAGAAAATTACAATCACTAACATCATCCCATAATGTCAGTGTTTTAAATCTTCTCCATAGAGAGTTTTTTATTGATACATTTGGATTCTATATTGGAAACTATTAAGAACATGAGTAGAGGAATATGGTTGTCACATCCACTATTGATGACCTAAGAACATGCTCTCCACATTCCATCCTATGATTAAATAGTGTGTTTAGATTTTCCATCTATTTGAGGATGATGTTCCATATATAAATTCACCTCTATGTTTATATATTTTTTGATACATTTACAATGATTGGATGTGAATTTATTTTCATGAATGGATATTATTGATAGTGTCACGCTATGAAGACCTACCACTTCTCTGATGTATATCCAAGAAATATGGTTTAGATATAATTACTCCAAAATATATATGAGGTGATATGTCATTGTATGATGATCCAAAACAACCCATATATCATTGTTTCATGTGGATGTGTTTATAAGTCTGATGACAACGTCCCTAGTGATGTGTACCCATTTCCATGTTAGTATGGGAAATTTTTTCATCATCCATTTAGGATTTTTCTTTTCATCCATAACTTTCCAACATTAAAGTCATTTTGATTTATATTCATTGATATCCTTCTTCATACCATACCACCAATAGTTTTATGAAATATCTTCCTACATAATTTCTCTCCCCAGTTGAATAGAGAAGTTTGATCTATTTTCATCATTCAAAATCTCTTAATTTATCTCTATAATGGATGGTGCACAAAGTCATGACCAAATATCACTACACTTCCCCATCCATTTGGAACTCAAAGGATTGTTTTTGATATCTTCAACCATTTTTCAAATTTCCACATCATTTCCTTGAGCATCATTTATTTTCTCCATAAGGGATGGTTTGGAAATCATTTGAGAAAGGATTTATGATGTTTCTTCCTTAATGATTTCTATTTTTATCCTTTGAAGGTTTAAGAAGATTGGATCCTTCTCAATTCTCATTATTAATAAAGATGATGGATTCTTTCTTACTTAGATAATCCCCCACCTTATTTTATTTTTTAGGAAGGTAGTTGTTGGACTCCTCATGTTTTAATAATGTTTTAAGGAACACAAATCATATACATTCTGTAACACTTGTTAATCCTTTTTAATCTATCAAAAATCATGTGTAAAGATGATTAGTTTCTTTATTCATAATGAAATTATTCTAAACAATTTAGTTTATAATAAAGTAATCTATGAGTGATTATGTTTAATTAATTATATTAATATCACTATTTAATTATGTGTATAAAGATTTAGCTATGTTTGAGAAACCATGAGTCTGCCATCGGTTGTGTTTTTCTGGGAAAGGATCCAGACACTATAACCATTTAGACACCGTATCCATCTAGACACTGTAACCAGCCAGACATCCTAACCATCCAGACACTGTAACCATCAAGACACCATAACCATTTAGACACCATGACTATCCAGACACCGTGACCTTCCAGACACTATGACTATCCAGACACTGTCACCATCCAGACACTATGACCATCCAGACACCGTAACCATCCAGACACCATTGCCATCCAAATATGATAACTATCCAGACACTGTGACCATCAAAAAACTCTGACCATCTAGACATAGTGACCGTCCAGACACCGTGACCATCCCTACACCATGACCAGACACCGTGATCCTAATACCTCCTTTTTTCTACCAGTTTCTGATCTCTATACAATAATTCCATCATAGCTATCTCACCACTCAGAGACAATGAAGGAGACACCATCACAAGGAGACACTGTTTCATGGAGACACCGATTATAGACAGACTGTGTCACCATTTCTTAATCTGTTTTGTCATTTCTTAAATTAATTTCTAACAGTCATATTTGAAGTTTTTAAATGCACTGACATAATTAATGTTTCTTTGTAAACATGTCACCTGATAGTAAATGGTACGAGGTGCATAATACATGCATCCTGTCAACTCCTACACATGCATTCCAAGAATAAAAAGAAAAATGTGGCCAGAAGAAAATAGGTGATCGTGGTGACTATGGTGATGACAGTGTAATTAGAAAACAAGTCTGAGCATGATAAATATAAATAAAGAGCATTCATTCCACCCGAAACTAGTGAAGAACACACAAAGAATACTCGAATCTATATTTGAGAACATTTTTTCACTATCAACTTCATAGAGAACACGAGCCAGATCTCGATGACTTACAATACTCTATTTTCCACAAGGGGAATCGATTACTGCATCTGTTTCATTCCATAAGTCTAAAGCTACATAGACTAACACTCAGAGAACTTCTAACCACATCTCATCATTTTTGATTTGTTGTGTACTATTTTTATCTTTCATGTAGTGTGTTTGTCTGTATTTAAGCACACATTGTCTCATGCTTCAAACTAAATGATACAAGATATAATTTCTCTTACATCATTTTACACTTTTGTATTCCCATATATATGGGTATAAGAGGTCCCTGTGTGATCTTTTAGTTCACACCCACAAAGAACTGTGGAAGAGGTAGTGTGACCCGGACAATCTTGTATACTATTGTTAAGCCCCGTCCAGAGTGTGGATAAATTTTATTTATATAAAATTCTTGGTGGAATGTGATCACCATGTGTAGTGGATTAGGTCTTGTCTTGAGACTGAACCACTTTTTTTATATCTACTATGCTATTTATTTTAGTTTTCTCTAATTTACATTTTAATATAGAAATAAATAAATTTAATTTGATAATTTAATCTTGGAAATAAGATATAATGAAATTTTCTTATTAAAATATCTAGAAAAGTAATGTTAATCACTGATATTAAGATTATTGAGAATTAATGAATCTTCTAAGAAGTTATTTAAACAGAAAAAAATTCATAACCTTATAACCTTGATTTAATAGGGTGTATTTAAATTTATTGGGGAACCTTTTTAAGAATATTTTTTAAACATAAATTTTTATAGATACTCAATTCCCCCCTCTTGATTACTCTACTCCGACCAATATCTTTTATCAACGGATTATTTTAAAAGACTCTGTTTTTTACCCTATTCTAGTGTGATTGTAGTTGTACATTAAATATAAATAAATTTATGTCAATTCTAATTTTTCTATGTATTTCATTATTTCTGATAATATATTGGAAGGTTTTTTAACTAACAAACCTCCATTAATTAATGGAACCAATTATTCTCAATGAAAAATTAAAATTAAAAAGCATTTAAAAAGTATGATCTTTGAAATCTGGTCTTAAATTATAGATGAATATTAGATTACAACTATTGATAGAATCAATTGGGATGAACCAACCAAAACTACTTAAAATAAAAATTTCAAATATATGAATTCGTTATAATTCTCTTTAGGATATGAGGAATTTAATATAATATCTGCATGTAAAAGTGCCATGAAATTTGGGATACCTTGTCTATTCAGATGAAGGAACTTCTAGTGTGAAAGATATGAGACTTAATACTTATACTATTAAATTTGATATCTTTAAAATGAATCCTGATAAACCAATTTCTGACATGTATCTCTGGTTCAATGAAATTTTCAACACAATTATTTCTCTTATGAGATAAGTCACTGAAAAAGAAAAAATCATAGGGATTCTCATATGTTTACCTAACAGATAGTGATGATCCTCTATCTCTATTAGAGAGGCAGGCGACATAATCATGATACCTATAAAAGAACTCATTGGAAAACTGATGATATATGAAGAGGAGCTGAGAAATAGCAAGGAATAGGAGGATTAACCCAAAAGAAAATATGTTGTGTTCAAGAATACCACCTCTAAACACAGAGAAAAAGGTAAATTGGAAATTTTTATAGAATGTTCCTGTAGTGAATAGTCATCATTTGATAGGGATGATGAGATTGCTCAACTAGCCAGAAGGATTAAGAGATTTTACAGGAAGAAGAACTTGTTCATAAATCATAAATTCGTGGGAAGATGTGATAAAATAGAAAGTTGGAAGAAATATTGGAAAATAAGTGACAAGTCTGTAGAGATTTTCTTCCATGAATGTAAATGAAATGGACATCTCAAGGATGACTGTCCCAAGCTCAGTAAAAAAATTATGAGGACAAAGATAAAAATTATAAAAAGGAAATGAAAGCAACATGGAGCGATTCTAAGGATAGTTCAAGTGATTTGGAATCCTTACATGAGGAATAGGAAAACAAAGCCAATATGAGTTTTATGAAAAACACATCTGAGGTAACATTGGAATCTTCTTTACACAATTCCTATTATTCTGGAGATTATAGTGACTCTAAAAATATGAATAATGATGAAATGATTGTTTACTATAATTTTCATGAAGATACAAGCAATGAACAAAAAGATAAATACAAGTCTTTAAAGAAACAACATGCTCTTACCTCAACTGTTAAAACTGAAGTCACTATAGAATGTGAGAAAAATTCTCAATTACTCAAAGATAACAATGAACTAAATCTATATAATGAGCAATTGAAAAATGTTCTTGAAAGGTTTACTAATGGTAAATATACCTTGGAACCAATTCTAGGTAAACATGTTGCTCCTAATTATACTATTGGCATTGGAATCAAGATGGTAAAATGAATTTTGGAAGAACTAATTTTCTTTCTAAATCTTGGACATACAAATTTACTCCCAGTTCTAGAAACCATTCAGCTAGTTCAAATTAGGATAAACTCTCTACTGTTTCAGGAATTTCTGGACCAAATAGAGATTATTTTTAAAATACTTTACATAATGGTTATAGGAAACCTATGAGGAAGATATGGCTTCCTAAGGCACTAGTCACTAATATTACAGGACCCAAACATTAATGGGTATAAAAATCCTTTTTTACTTGACTATTTTGTAGGAAAGTTGCATAAAGATTTCCTATAAAGTCATACGGTACATGGAAAGTGGGCGTTCAAGACACATGATTGGAGACTATTCATGCTTCAAGAACATAATAAAAATTGATGGAGGACATTTCACCTTTGGTGACAATGGAAAATGAAAAATTATTGGCCATGGCCAAATCAGAAACTATGATTCAATTTTGATTTCCAAAGTACTTTTAGGTGAGGGATTGAAATATAATTTGTTTAGTATTTCACAATTATGTGATGACGGATTTCATGTCAAATTTGAAAATGATTCTTCCAATGTTTTTAATTCAAAAAATGAAACAGTTTTTTTTGCATTAAGAAATGAAAATGTGTATTCTGTTAACATACATTCTTTAGCGTCTAAAAATGATTCATGTTAAATTGTGTTTCCCAAAGAGTCATGGCTTTATCATAGGAGACTAGGAAACTATAATATCCACTCCCTTATAAAGTTAACTAGAAAAATATAGGTCAATGACCTACACAGACATGAGATTCCAAAAGATAATGTCTGTAATACTGGTCAAAAGGAGAAGCAACACAAAATTTCGTTCAGATCAAAGAAGGAAGTTTCAAGATCTCAACCTCTCGAATTAGTTAGCCTAGTTTTTTTTGACCATATAGAGTTTCTAGATTAAATGTGAAGAACTATATTTATTCTCTTGTAGATGACTTTTCTAGATATACATGGAATTTCTTTTTGGCTCAAAAAAGTGAAGCATGCTCCTATTTTACCAAATCTTCCAAAACATTAGAAAATAATAGTAGACATAGAATTAAATCCTGAAGAAGTGATCATGGATGTGAGTATGAAAATCAAGAGTTAGGATCCTTTTGCTTAAAAAATGGCTATAGTCAAAATTTCTCTGCCCCTAGAACACCTCAAAAGATTGGATTTGTATAATGAATAAATAGAACACTATAAGAGATTTCTATAACCATGATTATTTAATACGACATACCTATTTACTTTATGGATGAAGCTATAAATTAAAAATTTTATATTATCAATAGAGTATTGATTCGACCTATTCTAAAAATAACTCCACATGAGTTGTGGAACAATAGAAAACCCAATGTTTGCTACTTCAATTTTTTTGGTTGCAATGTCTATGTCCTTAATACGATTGAAAATCTTGACATATTTGCATCCAAGAGAGATGAATGGATATTTTTCAGATATTAAATCTCTATTAAATCCAATAGAGTGTTTAATAAAAGAACTAAATGTGTAGAAGAATATGTCCATGTCAAATTTGAGGAAACAGATCCACATGAGCCTAAGACTACTCTAGAGAACCTAGAGGATGATGAATCGAATATGGACATTAACTCCAAATCTTCTAGCCATCATGTAAAGGAATCTATGAAAACCTCATGTTCTAAAAATTATTTAGAATCAGTTCACAAGGAACCAGACCCTGTTAATGAACCTGAAATCACTAATCCTTCTTTTTCTAGAGATGTTAGAACTCTTAAGAACCATCTTTTAAATGCAGTTGTAGGATACATAGACCAACAAAATAAAAATATAGATTCTCTTAGAAATCAGGTTGAACATCAAGTCTTATTGTTACAAATTGAACCTAAAAACATTAATGATACTATCAATGATGAATTTTTGGTGATTGCTATGAAAGAAGAACATAATCAGTTTGAACGAAACAATGTTTTGAAATTAGTTGACTGGCCCAATGACACATTCAACATAGGCACTAAATGGGTTTTTAGAAATAAGGTAGATGATGTTGGTAATATAGTTAGAGGCAATGCTTGATTGGTTCATGAGGCTAGAGTAATGAAGACAGAATTGACTATGAGGATACCTTTTTACAATTAGCTAGACATGATTCCATCAGAACTCTACATTCTTATATTTCACATTTGAATTTCAACCTACATCAAATGGATATCAAAAGTGCATTTCTAAATTGGTTTATTGATGAGGATGTATTTGTTGATAAACCCATAGTTCTACAACCCCTAATTTTCAAAACAATATTTTTAAATTATAGAAAGATTTATACGGTTTAAAACATTCTCCAAGAGCATGGTTTGATAGATTAAGTACGTTTCATATTTCAAATGGTTTAACAAAATGAATAGTTGATCCTAACCTTTTATAAAATGAATTTCTAATGATGTTTTAGTAGTTCAAATCTATATTGATGAAATTATCTTTGAATCTCAAAATAAATCATTATGTATTGAATTTTATACAATGATGAAAAATGAATTTGAAATGAGTTCAATTGGTGAACTGAGATTCATTCTTGGATTTCCAATCATTCAAAATAATGATGGAATTATTTTAAATCAAAGTAAATATACTAGAGATCTTATAAAACATTTTGGATTGGATTGCACCAAAATTAGTGAGACTCCAATGAGTACTACTTGTATGTTGGATCTTGATGAAGATAGGAAATCTGTTGATCAATCCACTTACTAGGGAATGATTGGAATTTCACTTTACTTAACTGCTATTCGATCTGAAATTATGTTTAGTGTGAGTTTGTGTCCTCATTTTCAAGAAAAATCCTAATAAATCTCATTTAAATATTGTTAAGAGAATTTTCAAATACCTCAGGAATGCACCAAATCTAGGACTGTTCTATCCCAGCGGACAATTATTTGAGTTTTTGAGTTATTCTGATGCCAACATCGGTGGTTTTAAGAAAGATAGAAAACACTCATCTGGAACATGTCACTTTTAAGGAAAGTCTCTAGTATAATGGTGTAGTATGAAACAAAAACACTATTACATTATCTACTATAGAAGTTGAATACATAGCTGCTGGTAGTTGTTGTGCCCAAACATTGTGGATGAAACACACATTACTAGATTATGTATATCAATTCAAGAATTTAACTATAAATTGTGAAAATACAAGTGCAATTAATATCTCAAAAAATAATGTTTTACACTCTATGACAAAACATATGGATGTAAGACATCACTTTTTTAGATATCATTATCAAACAGCTGATATCACTTTGGAATTCATTGGAAATGAATATCATCTTGTAGATATATTCACCAAACCACTAAATTTTGAAAGAATAGATTACATAATACAAAAATTGGGAATGATAAATAATAATTTGAAATTATACAATTTCACAGTTTACGGTTTCAAAAGAAACTATCTTGAGATTACTGTTTAACACTAACGGTTATATACTTTTACTATCTTAAGAGTTACTGTTTCTTATTTTCAGTATCGCAGTTACTATTTCTTTGTCACTTTATGGCACTTACTATCTCAAACAATACGGTCACACAGCATTCAAATCACACTATTATTGTCTAACTGTGAACACTTGTTATGGTCTCATGGTGAAAGTTGCTTATGTTTTCACATTAAAGATTATTTATTGTTTTATTTATACAATTTATCCAGTATCGTGGAAATTCATTGTTTTATTATTTTTGATTTCCCATGCTTTTGATGTCATGACGATTGATATCCCTAAATTATAAAAACTGAAGAAGTTTCAATTTTTCTTCACTTGATCTCTCTTCTCTCAAACCATAACCCCTCTTTCAACCCTCATTTCTCTTGAACCTTCGGTGAATGCCCTAGATGAAATGTTGATCATCGTCAACTCTTGAGAAGCATAGTTCATAGAAGATGTTGAAAATCATGTCGAATATAGCATCTGATGGCCCATGGAATCTAAATATAGAAAACAGAGTAGTGGTACCTGAAAATGATATATTCACTAAGTGGCTTCTGTAGAGTAGGTCTTTTTTACTGGAAGTGAAAACAGAGCATGAATGGCTGGATTGGATCACAAAGGAGGGTAGGCCTATTTTTCTGAAGCTAGTTTCACAGCTTTACCATTATGTTCAATTATCTTTGGATTCAAAATATGGCTATGTCATGCGAAGATGGATCAATGGCTAGATTTGTACCTTTTATTAAAGGTTATGGGATTCATACCTTAGGATACCTCATGAGGTAATTTTTGAGGACTACTAGAGAGGTCCTCCACCTCCGATTGATTTCTTTGTTTGGTAAGAATATTTGAAAAGTTTAACTGGCAATGAAACTAATAGGAGATCCCTAGCTATGAGGTTGATGGAGAAACCAAACTCTTGTTTATGTATTTTCAGAATTTGATTAGCCCCAGAAAAGTTGATTTAGTTGGACTCAAGTATTATGATGTATTTTTGATACATATCATGAAAAATGGACATATGATCAACCTATTCAACTATGTTATACACCAATCATGTGAGTTGATAAAGACAAACTCCAAGTCAACCTCCCTGTATTATTCAAGGCTTATCTTAGTTATGCTTCAGGAAAAGTGATTGTTTGGACTAGATGAGGAATATGTTAAGGACTATGAGTTCTGTCTTTCAAAAGTTACAATAAAGAGAATGAAAATAAATTGGAATCCATGGATAAAATCTTTGGTGGAAGATAATTACATAGTTTATGAATTGTTTAATCTAGTGGAACATCCTTCAAGACCTAAGGATATTTTTTATCTTGGTTTGGAACTAGATGAACTTGTCGAATATTCTGATGTGGAAGAAGAAGAAGAAGATGTTGTACCTCTAAAATAAACTTTTATAGTGGAGGAAGATAATGAATTTTCTCCTCATGTATTATTTGGGAATTTCATGCATGTTCCTGAAGAAGTTTTTTATCGAGAAGAACAACTTTCTTCAGAAGAAGAATTTGTTGCTATGGTAAGTGAAAAGAATGTGGTAGAAGAGCCAATATTAGAAAATATTTCTGTTTTATAGGAAATAGTTCTTGAGGAACACCCATTAGAACAAGTTGTTCCTAAATTTATTCCATTTTCTGAAGAACAAATGGAATAAGACATTCAGTTGGCTATAAAGTAAATGGATGGGGAAATTAGGGATGATTTTTTAGAAATAGATCAAGGATCTAAATCTCTTAGTCCTAAGAATGATTTACCTATTGAGGGTGGTAGCCCCCCAATCTGGAATATGTTAAAGACCCGAATCGGATTGATCCAAGCATAGTGAATACATATTATAAATTCCCAAGTTATTTTGATGTGACTGATTCCCAAGAAGTCTCTATTAAAGGAATGGATCTATCTACTATGTTTCATTTTAAACTGGCATCTTCTCCTAAAGACATATCTTCCATGGAACCTGAGCCTCTCTCAGCTTCTATTCAGGAACCTTTACAAGCACCTCCAATATTTTTTAATAAGGATGATCTGATAGCTTTTGGAGACACCGTATTGTCTAGAGTTTAGAAACTCATGATTACTAAATCAGAACCTGTAATGAATTTAAGTGAGAGAGATGATTACCTATTGTTGGAAAAAGTAATATAGCAGGTTTATCCTAAGATGCTTCATGAGATTCAAGTATTCAAAGTTGAGAAAAAACATCTCAGTGATGATGTAAAAACTCTCAGAGGTATGGTCGAAGAAATTTAGATATCGGTACCATAAATACCTGAAAATGTTTCATATCCTATTGAGGATATTGTTAGTCAGACCCCACAGGATGTAGCCTCACTGATTCAACCACATATAACTTCCTTAGCTAAAAAGTTAGGTGACAGAAACAAGAAAATTGTTTAAGAGATGTGTGAGCTTGTTATTGGTCATAACAAGTTAACTGATGAGTATAAGGGCTATCTCCAAAATTATCTAATTCTACTAAAACACCTTACCTTGGATGTCACTGCTTCTCGTACTTCTGGATAGTCATCTCAACCATATTTTGACAGAGATCTATTCCGAATAGTTTTCATAGAAAAACATCATTCTATGATTACTGGCATTGAATTTGAATCTCTATATGAAGGTATCAGGAACAATGAAATAGTTCCTGATTTGTTGATATTTCATTCCAATATTTCCAATGATGCTGAGAAAGAAATTTCTAAGAAGGTGGACATATACATTAATCGGATCTTCTCTAAGAATGACATGACCAACAACTTCACGTACCTTGTGGAGAATCTGAGGATCCCTCTTGTAACTCAATCTTTCAAAACACAATTACAAAAGCTCAAGTATTTCACTCCTTTGTTAGATATGTTTATGGATATCAAGGATGACTTTGAGAAATCCTTCCAGTATGGTGGGGAGATCATTGCTGACTTGTCAGGATTTTGAGGCCTTATCTTCATGACTAGAGTACTGCCATTGTCACTCCGGTAGCTACACCCTTGAGATCTTTTATTCCTACCTTTTGATCATCTTCCCTTGCATCCACATATATGTCTGTCTCTCAAGCTATGATTCAAATCAGGCATGTTATCCTTGATCTGTGGTTTCCTCAGTCTTCCACTGCACCTACCTCGGACACTTCTGTTTTTGAATGACTCCCTTTACCTTCTCAGTCCACCTATTCACTCCCTTCATCTACATCAACCTCTTCTCCTATGGATTCTTCTTCTAATGTTGATGACATGGGAAAAGAGAATACCAGCCAGTGATCAAGAACAATAACTACTATATTTTGATAGAGATTTTTAAGGTAGTAATGTTCCTTAATGTTTGTAATGACACCTTTTATCCATCTAATTCATTTTCCACTTTTATTGTCTACTTCTTCATTACTCTTTTTGTTAATCCCAAAATGGGGAGAAATATTTATTCTATATTCACTAAATGCACATTAAAAAAGAGTCACATTAACTAAGAATAAAACTCTCTCTCACAAGATTTGAGATAATCAAAAAGGGGGAGATTGTTGGAATCCTCATGAGTTAATCATGTTTTAATGATCACAAATCATATAAATTATGTAACACTTGTTAAAACTGTTTAATCTATCTAATATTATAGCATCCCAACCTTTTCATACATTACTATTAAATAATTTTAAAGATAAACAACATAATTTTATTACACATAGAGGTTCCAAAGGTGTAGTGTCTTGGGAAAACTAGGACTGTACATAACAATTACAACATCATGCATAAACATTTATTTAATTTCTTCTTCTATAGCTTCTTATTGGAACTGTTTCTCTCCTTAGTACATGTAGCCACCTGAGGGTATACATAAAAATGGGTGAGCTAAAATCCCAGTAAGAGGATAGATAATAATAATATATCATGGGGTGAGCATAATCATGACATAGGAAAAAGATCATGAACATGAGAGGAGTGTAATAAAAGACTAGAAATGTGGCAATGCATAAAAATGATACATCATGTATTAGTGGTTAACTACCACTCATACATATGAACCAAGCTAGCTTCTTGTTCACACATCATTTCATAGTTAATAATGAGATTTATCACATTACCCAATTCATTGGAGCAATGTATAATTCTGGGCACACCTGTCATATTCAAACATTCATATTGCCCTATATAATTTCGGGCACACCCGTCACCCCATAATGTTATCATTATCATGATTTCCATAAAGAACATATACCAATAATGAACATAAATAACCCATGTTAAGGATTGGTTTTTGTCTCATAATAATAAATTCATAAGATTTGGGTTCCCAAAAGATAGAGGGAACAACATACTTTATACAAGAACCATCAACCATTAATGAGAGGTAAAAGTTGAGTTCTTAAAAGAAGAGTTCTTTTGGAAAACATTATGTTTGAAATAAAATTAATTAGAAAACATGTATATCCTAGAAAATTTAAGATAATGATTAAAAATTGATTTTTTAGAAGTGAACATACCAAATTGGAGTGAAATAGGGAGAACCTGAAGAAAGAAAATTGGGTTCAAGATTTTCCCCTTACCTTATATCTGAATACTTCCTTCTCTTTAATGTCCTCTTAAATCCTCCTCTTGAGATCTTCTTTAAGGAAGCTAGGCTTGGTCTTTTGAGGATACCAGAAGCTCTTGGACGTGGGATATAGGATAGGGAAGATGTTTGGGTAGATTTTTGAGAAGGCTTGGAGCGTGAGAGGTGTGAGGAAATGAGGGTGTGAAGGGTGGTATTTATAGTGGAGGGAGAGGGGTTTCCTTAATATAAAATTCATTAGTTTATTAATTTCCTCTAAGACAAGGAATAGTGAGTCTTAAATGACCAATAATAGTAATTTTATTATATGATCCCGAACCAAGTGGGATTATATTTGCAGAACATCACACATGTCTCTATAATTTTCTTATTTAGCTTATCTTGTAAATTATGGTATTTCACTATTCAACAAAAATTCAAGTATCTCAGAAAAATCCCAAACATTTTCCCCAACAATTTTTGGACTTTTAGAATCCAAAAATGAAGTCCATTATTAAAAAAAAATTAAATATTATTAATTTAATATTCAATTAAAATCATAATTTACTTAAAAACAGTTTTTAAAAATTAAAACTGATTTTATAGTGCTTTGAAAAATTACCTAGGGTCTTATAAAATTAACTAAAAACTATAAGACATTTATTTGATAATTTATGAACAAATTTTAGGAAAATAAATTTTCATTTAAATTAATTAATTAATTATAATTAATTATTTATGACTTACAAAATACCAAAACGTTTACTGAGGTCAAATTGTCACTTTCTAAGATGTCAAAATTTTATTTAATTATTCATGAGTAAGGTTACTCTTATTTTGGATGATTTAATATTCATAAGGGTCATATTACTATTTATAAGGTATGTTACTATTCATAAGGGTAGGTAACTATTCACAAGTGTACATTACTATTCACCGAAAATTATTTTTGTTTCATTAGACTCCAAAAATCATCTTGAACACAACTATGTATGTCGGATTTTCGAAATTCATAATACAGAAGTGAAAAACTTATGGTTAAATGTCACTTAGCACTTAATAGTTCATTATGTGGTGTTTTCATGTGATTTTATGGCATATTTATAAGAAGGTAAATTCCATTAAAAACATTGGGTCGTTACATTCTTCCCCCCTTATGAAATTCCGCCCTCGAAATTTTGTTTTACATAAACATGTGAGGGTACTTCTCCTTCATCGCCTCTTCTAGTTCCCAAGTTGTTTCCTCAAAATTATGATTCCTCCACAACAATTTTACAATATGGGTTGCCTTGTTTCATTAAACCTTATCTTTCTGATCCAGAATCTTTACTGGCTGCTCCTCACAGGAGAGATCATCTTCCATCTGCACCACCTCTGAGTTTAGTACATGTGTGGTATCAAGTATGTACTTCCTTAGAAGTGATATGTGAAAAACATCATGAACTCAATCCATATTCAGTGGAAGTACATACCGATAGGCCGTGGATCCTATGCGGTAATGGATCTCAAAGGGGCCAATGTACCTTTGTCTTAGCTTCCCTTTCTTTCCAAACCGCATGACTCTCTTCCATGGTGATATTCTAAGGAAGACTTTATCTCCAACGTCAAACTCCAAGTTCCTTCGATGGTTGTTAGCATAGATCTTTTTCTACCTTTTAGAAGCATTGATGTGTTTCTGGATGACTTCAACCTTCTCTGTCATCTCTTTCACAAGATCGGGTCCAAGTAGATTTCTTTTTCCTACTTCATCCCAACATGTTGGAGTTCTACGTTGCTTTCCATACAGAGCTTCATATAAAGCCATCTGAATATTAGAGTGGAAGCTATTATTGTATGATAACTCAACCAATGTGGGATGCTGATCCGAACCACCTTTGAACTCAAGAGAGTAGGCTCTTAGCATATCTTCAAGCGTTTGAATAGTCCTTTCATATTGGACATCTGTCTCGGGGTGATAGGTCGTGCTGAAATTTAATTCAATACTCAAAGCATGTTGAAGGCTCCTCCAAAATTTAGATGTGAACCTTGGATCATGGTCAAAGACTATTGAGAGTAGAAAATCGTGCAGTCTCACCACTTCCTTCACATAAATATTTGCAAGTTGTTCAAGCGATAGATATTCCCGAATAGCGATAAAATGTGAAGTCTTGGTGAGTCGGTAAACCACAACCCATAATGCATTATTTCCCTTAAACGTACTTGGGAGACCTGTGAAAAAGTCCATAGTAACATTTTCCCATTTCCACAAGGGTATAGGCAATGGCTGCATCATACATTTGGACTTTTGTTACTCAGCATTAACTTGCTTACATACCAAGCACCTTGATATATATTCTGCAACCTCCTTCTTCATGTTATCCTGCCAGAAGTTTTCGTGGACATCATGGTACATCTTGGTACTCCCAATATGGATAGAGAATGTTGAGCTATGTGAATTTTCCAATATCTCCTTCCTTATCCCGATTGATGAAGTCACACAAAGCCGCATTCCAAACCGAATACATCATCATCATCGTTATGGAACTCCAACCACTTACCTTCCTTTACTGCATTCACCCACTTTTGTACCTCCACATCATCCCTTTTTTCTTCCTTAATATTCTCCTAGATGGATGGTTTCACAATCATTTGGGCATGTTAGTATGTATCCTCTACCCTTATGATTTCCAAATCCATCCTTTTCTTATCTAAGAAGATAGGGTCTTTCTCAATCCGTAATGTGGATAATTTAGCGGGTTCTTTTCTTCTTAGATCATCAACTACCTTGTTTTCCTATCCAAGATTATAGTGAATATAGAAATTATAATCCTTGACTAGTTCTAACCATCTAATTTGATGCATGTTGAGCTCCTTTTTTGTGAATATATACTTTAGGCTCTTGTGGTCAGTGTATATGTCACCCTTCTCACCATAAAGGTAGTGCCGCCAGATTTTAAAGTTAAAAATCACGACATCCAGCTCTAGATCATGCGTTGGGAGGTTCTGCTCATTGATAATCAACTTCTGTGAAGCGTAGGCTATCACATTGTCCTTTTTCATGAGTACACAACGCAAACCTTTATTTGAATCATCACTGTATATCACAAAACTTCCTACACATTTTGATAGTGTGAGTATAGGTGCAGTGATCAGCCTTCTATTTAGATCTTTGAAGCTTCCCTCACATTCTTCTGTCCAGACATACTTTACCCCTTTCATTGTTTACTTATTTAGTGGGCTTGACAATCTTGAGAAGTTTCTCACAAAACATTGGTAGTCCCTATCTAATCTAAGAAGACTACGGATTTTTATGACACTAGAGGGCCTAGGCCATTCCTCAATCGCATTTGTTTCTAAAGGATCCCTATAAATTCCCTCACTTTTGATCACACGTCCCATGAATGTGACTTGCTTCATCCAAATGTAACACTTGATGAACTTGGTGTACAACTTCTCCTTTCTTAATGTCTCCAACACAGGTCTTATATGTTCTTAATGTTCCACCTTGCTCTTAGAATAGATGAGAATATCATCAATAAATACTAAAACAGTTTTGTCTAGGTAATGTCTAAACACTCTATTCATCAAATCCATGAAGATTTCATGGGCATTAGTAAGTCCAAAGGGAATCACCAAAAATTCATAGTGCCCATACCTTGTTTGGAAGGTAGTCTTCTGAATATCTTCCTTATTCACCTTTACGTGATGATATCTGGAACGATGATTCACCATTGAGAATTATTGAGGACCTATTAACTGATCGAATAGGTCATCAATCCTTGTAATAGGATACTTGTTCTTTATGGTGATCTGGTTGAGTTCTTGATAATCGATTAACACTTGCATTGTTTCATCCTTCTTATTCACAAAGGCACTGGCGCACCAAAAGGTGATGCACTAGGGCATATGAACCCTTTGTCCAGATGCTCTTGCAGCTGCTTCTTTAACTCCTCCAGTTCGAAAGGAGCCATCCTATAAAGAGACTTCGAGATATGAGTATCTCTAGGAATGAGATCAATTGAGAACTCTACCTCACTATTTGGGGATATTCCAGGTTGCTCTTCGGGAAATACATCCCTGTATTCCCTCACAATGGGAATTTCCTCAAGGTTGGCAGTTTCCTTCGACTCAACCATTTGGGGGAGGTTGGCTCCTTCATAGGGAATCAACACCCACACCATTGAAGAATTTTGCAAAGGAGATTCATGATCTTCCTTGCATTTTTAGAGAATCTTGGGATTTTTTGGAATATGAAATGATATTTCCTTTTCCTGAAAGTTGATATGTGCTCGATATAATGAGAGCCAATACATTCCCATTATAGCATCAAATTCAACCAAAGTAAGTATTACATGATTCACTAGAAGAATCATACCATAAATGCCAACTAGAGAGAATTAAAACACATGGGTTTCAATGATTGCACCACTTACTATTTTTATAGATATCTATACTTCAAGTTTTTTGGGCTTTGATTATATAGTTCTAGCAAACATGCAAGATATAAAAAAATGTGTAGAACCTTAATCAAATAAGACTTTTTCCATTTATGAGTGAATAGGAAGTGTACCTTGTATGACTTCATTATCTTTCTCCACTTTCAGATTAGTGATGGAATTAGCCTTCCCTTGTTCCTTTGGATTTAGTGGTTGCTGACATTGATTACCCTCGAGAACTCGAGGTTTAGTGCACTGACTTGCATAGTGACCTAGCTCTCTATAGTTGTAGCATTGAACCAAGAGTGGTTCTATCCTTTCTTTGGCCACATTATCCTTCCTTTTCGTGTCTTTTCGCCGCTCTTTTTCATGGTGTCCTTCTTCCCCACACTTGAAGTATTTCCCCGTCCCTTTCAGGCAATTCCCATGGTGCAACTTTCCACATTTTTGGCATGTGGGTCGTTAAGTTTTCTTCCGACCTTTATCATTAGATCCTACTGCTTGAAACTCCATCTTTCTTTTCTTATCACCATATCCATGGGACCATTCTCCAAACTCCATCTCCACTTTGAGAGCACATCAAACAACTTCTTCATAACTCCCAAAGTCTTGAATTGCAAGTGCCTTTCGAAGGTGTGGATTTAATCCACTAAAGAGTCTATCAATTTTGATATCATTGTTGATAACAAAACCCGAATCGTACCATTAAAGCCTTTTTAAATTCCCTTCATAGGTTGTGACATATTCTCTATCTTTTTTCTGGAGCTCTATCAATTCCCTCTCCATCTTCAAGTGAAGAGTTCTTGGGAAATACTTGTTAAGAAACACCATTTTAAAGTCTTCCCATTCCATCTCTTCAATTTCCTCCCTTGGCTTGATGTTCTTAATCAAAGACCACCATTGATTGGCTTCTCTATATAGATGATAAACAACTAGGGTCACCTTCTCCATCTCAAAATAGTAAAGAACAGAAAAGATCTTCTCCATAGAGTTGACCCACTGTTCCAAAAATTATGGATCAGAAGATCTATTAAACGTCTGTGGTTATTGTCGTATAAAACATTCGATAGCAAGTTGCTCCCTCTTTGGTGAAGGAGGATGCTCCCCATTATTTTGGTTATTGTTCATAACCTGATATAATTGGGTAAGCATCTCCATGAAGTTTTTAACTCCACCTCCCAAATCATTGGGGATGTCATTCAGGCAATTGTTACATTGTCCCTCGCACGAGTTATTGGCATAATTTCTCTTGGTTCCCACCATTTTCTTAGATAGGAAAGGTTAGAACAAAACATAAGTAAACAAGTCATGAATAACTTATTCATTTAAAAAAATTTACAAAAAACATAACATATTGGTTCCCTATGTAAATATTCTTGTGTGCATATTTGTACTTAGTCTCATGCTGGACGTTTTCTATAGGGTTCACTAATCCTAATTCCCAAATTAACTAAACCTTTCGTCTGATACCAACTATAGCATCCCAGACATTTCTTACATTTCTATTACATAATTTTAAAGATAAAAAACACAATAGTATTAAACATAGAGGATCCAAAGGCTTAGTGTGTTGGGAAAACTAGGACCATACATAAAAATTACAACATCGAGCATAAAAATTTATTTAATTTCTTCTTCTCTAGATTTTTATTAGCACTTTTCCTCTCTATAGTACATGTAGCCACCTGAGGGTATAAATAAAAAGGGCTGAGATAAAAGCCCAGTATAAGGATAGATAAGAAAAATATATCATGAGGTGAGAATAATCATGACATAGAAAAAAGATCATGAACATGAGAGGAGCATAAATAAAAGACTTGAAATGTGGAAATGCATAAAAATGAAACATCATGCCTTAGTGGTGAACTACCTCACATACATTTGAACTAAGCTAGCATCTTGTTCACAAATAATTTCACATTTACTCATGAGATTCATCCCATTACCCAATTCATTAGATAACTGTATAATTATGGGCACACCTGTCACATTCAAACATTCATATTGCGCTATATAATTTCGGGCACACCCGTCACCTCATAATATTATCATTATCATGCGTTCCATATAGAACATATACCAATAATGAACATAACTAACCCATTGTAAGGAATTGTTTACATATAATAATAATAAATTCATAATATTTGGGTTCCAAAATGAATGAGAGAACAACATACGTGATACAAGAACCATCCACCATGAATGAGAGGTAAAAGTTGAGTTCTTAAAAGAAGAGTTCTTTTGGAAAAAATTTGGTTTGACATAAACTTCCTTATAAAACATTTAAATCCCAGAAAAGGTAATATAATGATGAAAAAATTATTTTTATGAAGTGACCATACCAAATTGGAGTGAAAGAGGGAGAACCTAAAGAATGAAAATTGGGTTGAGATTTTCCCCTTACCTTGTATCTGAATGCTTCCTTATCTTTAATGTCCTCTTAAATACTCCTCTTGATATCCTCGTTATAGAATCTAGGATTGGTATTTTGATGAGACCAGTGGCTCTTGGACATAGGAGAGGGGATAGGGAAGATTCTTGGGTAGATTTTAGAGAAGGCTTGGAGCTTGAGAGGAGTGAGGAAATGAGGGTGTGAAGGGTGGTATTTTAGTGGAGGGGGAGGGGTTTCCTTAATATAAAATTATTTAGTTTATTAATTCCTCCTAAGACAAAGAATAGTGAGTCTTTAATGACCATGAATATTAATTTTATCATGTGATCCTGAACCAAGTGGGCTTACATCAGCAGAACATCACACATGACTCTATAATAATATTATTTAGCTTATCTTGTAAATTATGGTATTTCACTATTCAACAAAAATTCAAGTATCTTAGAAAAATCCCAAAAATATACCCCAACCATTTATCAATGTGTAGAATCCATAAATGAAGTAAATTTCTAAAAAATAATTTTCTAATTATTATTAATTTAATATTTAATTAAAATCATAAGTTACTTAAAAAATAGTTTTTAAAAATTAAAACTGATTTTATAGTGCTTTCAAAAATTACATAGGGTATTATAAAATTATCTAAAAACTATAGGACATTGATTCGATAATTTATGAACACATTTTAGGAAAATAAATTTTCTTTAAAATTAATTAATTAATTATAATTAATTATGTATGACTTACAAAATACCAAAAACATTTACTATAGTCAAATTTTTAATTTCTAGGATGTATAAATTTTATTTAATTATTCATGGGTAAGGTTAATATTATGTTGGATGACTTACTATTCCTAAGCTTCATATTACTATTAATAAGAGTATGTTACTATTCATAAGGGTAGCTTACAATTCACAAGGGTACATTACTATTAACTGAAAATTATTTTTGTTTTATTAGACTACAAAAGTCATCTTGAACACAACCTTGTATGTAAGATTATCGAAATTCAAAACCCAAAAGTGACACACTTATGTTTAAAGTTTACTTAGCACATAGTAGTTCATTATGTTGTGTTTTCATGTGATTTTATGGCATATTTATAAGAAGGTAAATTCCATTGAAACACTTTGGGTCGTTACAAATATCATTTGTACAAATGAATAGTTTCTTTATGCCTTAACAAATTTTTATAAACTATTTTGTTTATAATAAATTTCTCTTATGAGTGACTTAGTTTAATTCATTATATTAATATCATTGTTTAAGTCTGTGTATAGAGATTTACCTATATATGATAAATAGTGAGTCTACCACCAGTTGTGTTTTTCTGGAAATGGATCGAGACACCGTAACCATCTAGAGATAGTAACCATTGAGACACCATAACTATCCAGGAAATGTTACCATCCATACATCGTGACCATATAAACACCATCACTATCCAGACACCATCACCATCAAGAAATTGTGATCATTTAGACACTATAACCACCCAGACACCATCACCATCCAGACACTGTGACCAACAAGACACCATGACCATCCAGACACTGCGGCCATCCAGACACCATGACCATCCAGACACTATCACCATCCAGACACAGTGACCATCTAGACACCGGGACTATCCAAACACTATGACATGACAACATGACCCTAAAAATGTATTTGTTTTACCAGTTCATTATCTCTATATAACTATGTTGTTATAGTTGTATCACCGTTAAAAGATAATGAAGAAGACACCATCTCAAGGAGAAACTATTTCATGGAGACACCATTTACAGACAGACTGTGACACTGTTTCTCAATATATTTTGTCGTTTTTCAATTTAATTTCTATCTGTCATATTTGATGTTTTAAATGCACTGACATAATTAATGATTCTTTTTAGTCATATCACCTGATAGTATGATGTAGGAGGTGCATAATACGTGAATCCTATCGGCTCCAACATAAACATTACTAGAATAAAAAAGAACAATGTGGTCAGAAGAAGAGAGGTGATCGTGGTGACTGTAGTGATGACAGTGTAATAAAAAAACAAGTGTGTGTGCAATAACGAATAATAAAGAGCATTCATGCATCCTGGAACTGCTGAAGAACACTCTAAGCATACTTTAATCTAGAGTCGAGAACATTTCATCACTATCAACTCCACGAAGAACACGAGCCAAATAAATCTAACTTACGATACTCTTTTTTCCACAAGAAGAGTTGATTTTTGCATCTGCATCATCCTAGAATTCTAGAGTTTCATAGACTAACACTCAGAGCACTTATACCCTAATCTCATCATTTCTACTCTGTTGGGTATTATTTTTATCTTTTGAGATGTACATGTGTATGTATAAAAACACGCTTTGTCTCATGCATCAAACTGAATGATAGAAGATATCCTTTATCTTACATCATTTTACACTTGTGTATTCCCATAGATAAGTATGGAATATGGCCATGTGTGACATGTTAGTTCATACCCACAATGAACTGTGGATGAGGTCGTGTGATGTGGATAGACTTGTGTATTGTTGTTAACCCCGATCCATTGTGTGGATCATGTTTTTTTATATTAACTGCTTAGTGTAGGTGATTACAATTAGAGTGGACTAGGTCTCGGCTTCAGACTGAATCATTTGTTTTATATTTTTTGTGCTGTTTAGTTTAGTTTTCTGTATTTTACTATTTAATACGGAAATCTCTAATTTTACTTTGATAATTTAATATTGGAAAGAAGTTATAATTGATTTTCTATAAGGATCCAACCTTAAAACATTTCATAATATTGAATTAAACGAATTAATTCACATTGAGGATCTTTTTAGGTTTAGAGTTTTAGGGAATTAGGACATAACTATTAAATCTTAAAAGTTTACAATGTAGACACATATACTCAGTTTCCATTTTTATCATAAAATAAAAACACTTAGAAAAATAGTCAGTTATAGTTCCATGTTTTAGATAGCATGAATTTTCCTTGATCTCATCCTTGACCCTATTCATCTTTAGGTCATGTGAAAACATTTCAATACTTGGTATTAGCATAAAAATCTCAGTAAGGGTTATAAAACAAAGAAAGAAAACATTAGTTCATAAATACATACAAAACATAAACTCTTTCACTTACCTCATGAAATCATAAGATTTATGAATAACACATAGAAATCATAAATCATAAAGGTAACTTTTGGCATCCATAAGATACTTATATTCTAGCTATCACAGCTACATAGGGAGTTACATTGGAATAACCATCACAATATATTTCTTAAATCTCTTACGATAAACATTCACTTTTACCTCCATCATGTTACCCAATGCATTGGAGAGCTATCTCGGGCTCACACTCCCTAGGTTTATCATGGAAAAACCTTTATAAGTATATAATTCCCAAGAACCATAACATGATCATAACACATAACATAAGCATAAAGGAAAGATAACATTTCCACATTGAAATAACAATATAACATTTCAATATATTAATGTATCAAAACCATTATCAAAACCATTTTCAATACCAAAAATATATAAATTAGTATATGTTATTTATTTTTCTTTTAAAAGCATTTTGTCTTGTTAAGGAAGCCAAAGATCAAATAATACTCGTGATGGCCGAAAGGTCATTCTCACCGTTTACGTTAAATAGAAACATTGTTTTTTGTAAATTTGTGAAACGAATTGTAGAAAAAGATTCCCTTTGAAAGAAATGAAAAGTCAAAGGTGTTTATTAAACGTATAAAAGAAAGTCGTTTATTAGAACAAAATATTCCTCAATGAAAGGATATTGAGACAAGTCCCTTACCTCGAGTCTGACTTGACTCGATCGTTATTTAATCTCCAAAATAATAAAATAGAGTTGATTTATACTAGCTTAAGAACCTTTTTCAAGTTTATTATTCCTTTTATATCACTTATTACCATGTTATAAACATTATGTAATCATTTAAGTTAATAACATTTGTTTTGTCTATATTTGGTACTTGAGTAAAAAATGAACACCTTATATTTACAAGTTGTCCATGTGGTCAATAGTCCATTATATACAAAATGATATTCATTGTTTAGATATCATATATATCATATATATATATATAGTATATATATATATATATAGTATATATATATATAAGTACATATATTTTGGAGGTAAGAAATTAAATTCACCGTTAATGGAGACGGTAAGCTGTACGTACGCATGAACTCTACTTTCATTTATATTTATTATTTTAATGGAATTAAAACATATTCATACATAGGTATATTATAATTAATGTATAATATCATATATAATATCATTAACTCCATCATTTATATGTGTTACATATGGTATGAATGAGTCATATCACTTTGAGGGGGCAGTAGTCCGCACTTCCCCAAATGAAATTATCACGTTTACCCATAATGGAAACCATAAAGGTATGATATCAATGGTAAATACAGAAGCATAAATAAAACATAAACATAATATATATCATATATAAATACAATTAAATCTTAATGGTCTCCATGATAGGTTGTATGAGATAATCGAACAATCATCGTTTCATGAGGCGTTCTCTTTCCATCCACAGAAACAGTATTTTTCTCACCCATTAGATGGAGGTGTGTGTTCGTGTAGTTCGAATCATTATGATAACAAAATAATAGTATATTTAGGATACTTGTGTTGTTATAAAATAAAGGAATAAAAAGAGTTTATGGGTTTTAGAAGTAAAATAAAATAAAATAAGTTAAGAGAAACTGTTTCCTTTATTTTGGGTAACTCCCTTTTGTATGAACCAAAATGATATCATGAAGTGCCTTATGAATAAGGTAAGATTTCTAAGAGGATGAGAGGGATGTTTGGAGCTTAATTGGGTAGATTTTGGATGATCCAAAAGGATTGAGAGGTGTGAGGAATTAGTTATAAGTGAGATCTTTTTATAAGGGGGAGGAGGGGCTCCTTAGCAAACTGTGATAACATTATTTTATTATATAATGATATTCGTTTTCTAAAGGTAAAAAACTCATTAAGGCATAATATAAGGTGACTCATGGTCGAAATAAATTAATCCAATAATAATTGGATAGGTTTTGGTTTTTATTTTAATATTTATAATATTATTTATTTAAATCATTTATTAATGAGGAAAACACTGCATCATTATTATGTCATAAAATACTAAATTTATTCGATGTCTAAAAATTATAAAAAAAATACCATGATTTATGAAATATTTTTATATTTCCAATCAATATTCATAGTCTAAAAGATAAATTATATAACACTGTGTAAAAATTAATTTACAAAGAGATATTTTTTATGTCGCTTTTGCCTTTACTTTTAGTTATTTATAATAAAGTGTCATTATCATTCATAAGTGGATCCATGAGGTCCCAAAATCAACCCAAGGATTTCCATGATCTTCCATTTCTCATCCAATATTGGTAGGACAAGTGTTAAGGTAATTCTTAATTATTACAATATTCTTTTTACCTTGAATTACCCTATTTACCTTTAACCGCTACAAATAAATGTCAAAAGTTACTATTCACCAAAAATTATTTTCATCTTATTGAACCACATTTTACTTACTAATAATAACCATGTTTTCTGGATTTTCTAAATTCAATTCACAGAAGTGGTAAAATTTCATTTAAATGAAAAAGTTAGTTTTTTAACCACTACTAAGTGGTTTCACTATTAATCAAAAATTGATGTTTTTCAGAAAAATACCAAAACATCAGCCTAAGCTATATTTGATATTCCGAATTCAAAAACATTTCCTAGTTTACCAAATTCTAAACATAGAAGTTTCATTAATTAATTTAAAATTAATTTCTATTATAAAAACAAATAGTGTGTTTTTAAGAAACAATAAATATCAAAAGATTGATACTTGTTTATATCCAACTTCAAAGTGAAATTAATTTAGATAAAAAAAATTGGATAAAATGGTAAAAATATATTCTAATTAAACATGAAAATAAATTAAAAATATAATCTAACCATATAAATTAATTTTATTAATACTTAGTTTTGAATTAAAATATTGTATTTTTACTATTCATTTAAACTTTAATTTTATCAGAAAAATACCAAAAAATTAAGCAAAATAAATTTTGGTGCCCCGATTCTAAAGAAAAATTTATTTAGTCAAATGGAATATATTAAGGTGACCAAAACTATATTTAAAGAGGGATCACCATTAGAAGTCATTAAATCGACCTTTTAATGTAAATTATGCTTAAAATTATATTCATTCACATTTTAAGCCTCTAACATTTATTAGATAAATGTAAATAAATTTAACAAACTTGCATAATCATATTTCAGTTATTTTTGTTCATTCCTTCCAATAAAATGGAAAAACTTTTTCTACCATTTAAAATAATAATATAATATTATTATTGTGCGACGTAAAATTTCATAGAAACTCGTTGTTCTGTATTGGGTACACTATCGAACATAGATTCCATTTAAAGTAAAATTAAATTTTAATTCACAAATAGTAATAAATATGAAATATTTCTTATTCTTTATTTACCTGGGATGTTACATTTTCCTTATTAAAATATCTTCAAAAATAATATTAATAATTGATATTAAGATGAATGAGAATTAATCAATATTCTAAGATGTTATTTAAACAGTCAAACTTTCATAACCTTATAACCATGATTTACTGAGCTGTATTTAAGTTTTCATGGGAGCCTTTTTAAGAATACTTTTTAAAATGAAATTTTAATAGATACTCAATTCATCCCCCCCCCCCTCTTGAGTACTCTACTCCTACCAAACATAGTGGATTGAGTTGTCAAAATTCTGGATATGATCTAACATTCTTTGTTGGAAAATATTAATCCATTTTTGTGGGAATATATATATTTGAGTATTTTATGATCATAATATATTTCATAATTCTTCCCATAGGGATAATACCACTATATTTTCATGGGATGGATCACAACTACCAACAACATATCATTCATGGGACAGATTTTCATATTAATTTTCAACTTCATTTAGGCTTACGGAATTGATTTATAATTTTTTATTGTCACACAACCTAATCCCTTATTTTAATCATCACTTTACACCATGATGTTTTACCCACTTTTTGGTTGTGTGATCACTAGTGTACCTATAAGCCTCTTTCAAAAATTATTAAAGAAGTATCCACAATCACTACTATAGAAAACCTTTCTCCCTTCTAAGTCAGCTTGGTTAATTGGTTTGGATATCCTAATTAGTTCATCCCAAATTTCTCATAATACCTAGCTAAAACAAGGAAACTATGTATCTCTATTATAGATATTGCCCTGGGCCACTCTAGGATTTCCTTTATATTGGAAGGGTCTACATATATCCCATTGATGGTGATTACAATCCCAAATAATGATTATTCTTACATCTAAAACTCCCATTTATTATACTTTTCTTCTAGGTTATCCCTTCACGATGTCTTTAGCATAGTATAGAAATTGTCCAGGGTTCCTAATTACTCTTTAATAATATCAAAAAATTTAAAAAAATACTACCATAAATTTATCAAGGTAATCCTATAAGTAATCTATTAAATAATTCACCCAAAATTGGATGATAATTATTTAGTTTTAAGGATATCTATATGATCTCATAGTGCACAAACCTCTTTCAAAAGGATGTATCTAGAATATCTTCCTTCTTCGCCTTTAGTTTTTGATATCATAAACGAATATCCTCCTTCAAGATATACCATTCCCCATGTATTTGATCACACAATTAATCTATATATGGATGGGTATTGTTCTTATTTATCTTTATTTTATTGAGCTCATGATATTCGACACAGAGGGACATTGATCCATCATTCTTCTTGATGATGGGGACTTGTGTGCCTCATAACGAAGCACTTGGATATATATAAAACTTTTCTAAATTCTCCTATAACATCTTCTTCAGTTCAATCCGATCAAAGTTGTCCATTATAATATATTTAATTTATATAGGTAGAGATCCATGAATATTATCAATTGAGAACTCATCCTCTCGATCCAGAGGAAGACCAGAATACTCTTCGGGGAACACATTTGTGTAGTCCCACACAATGGGAATTTATTCAAGAAATAATCTCTCATCTGTCTCAATAATTTTTCTGAGATATTATTTCTAATAAGGTAATAATATCCACAATTGGGATAATGATTATGATAGGGATTCATCCTCCTCTTTCCACTTTTATAGAATAGAGGATGCCTTATGATGTGAAGAGTTATATCCCTTTCCCAACAGTTGATGTTGGATTTGCATAAAGAAATAAATCTATTCCCAATATAAAAATAAAACTCCACTAAATGATGTAAAAAAATATTTTATTGGAGGTTTAGACCACAAACATTATCCAGGGAGAATTTATATACTTCGTATGAAATAATTTCCCCATTTTTGGTATTGAATGATTATAACGACCCACTCAATTGTTAATGAAAATTATTCATGATCTAATTAAATGTATTATTTTCTAAAATGGATATATACCATATGAAATTATTTTTTTAGGATTTTTTATTTCAAAATACCATTAATAATTATTACCATAGCTAATATAGAGATTGAAAAGTGATCAAAAGATTAGTATAAATAGAGGGCTTTATCAAATACAATTGATACAAAAAATGTTTTTGATGGACTCATTTAGTTGAATTACTCCGTACAAAGCCCATTTTTCAGACTCAAAGTGGAGGTGGTGTCACTAGTCTTCACACTTGACCAAGCCCAATCTAAGATTCAACACATTAAGCTCAAACGGTACAGACAACGGGTGAAGTGGAAGTTGATAGAGATTACCACACGAGAAATGTTATCTGAGCCACCCCAAGAGTCTGTCACCATCACACACCTTACCCTTAAGTCATATGCGAGTGTTATAAGGTATTATGTAACAAGACTATATCACTATTATTATGTGCATTATTTTTGTATATAATAAAGAATATATATTCATTTTATCAGTGTTACCTTTTAAAAAGTTTTTAAATCACAAATAGTATTATTATTTAATATTCAACTAGGAAATATATATTGATGTCTTAATGGATTTTTCAATTAAATAAAATTTTAATAAAATATTATTACTAAATTAATTTTTATTAAATATAAATTATCATATAATTTTTATGAATACAATTGTGATTTTTATTAACGTTTGAAAGAAATTTTTATCAAAACCTGTGATTTTTTTATAAATGTCCGTTTTTATTTTAAAATTAAAAAATCACATATATAGAAAATTATTTAGATGAAATGAATATTATTTTTGGAATCAGGACATCTGAATTATCCAACTGTGAATTTTTCATAATTATCGGAGACAGTCGAATTTAGGGGTAAATATTGAATACCATTTTATTATATAATGTGTTTTAGCACATCATATTGACCCAATAGTGATGTAATAATACACAATAAATTAGGTTTTCTGCCAATATATGTTTTAACATTAGAATAATGTGATTTTAGGTTTTCTGGATTTATTTTACAAAGCATTAGTGGACCCTCCAAGACTTATAAAACATTTTTAACATTTAATATTGATTTCCTTGAGAGTGTGACTCAGCTCTACATACGAATTAATTATATTTTAAGAAGTTAGGCCAATTTACATATAAATCATTGTTCTCTCTCCACTTGTTCAAAACCGATGTAAATTAACCATGGTATGGTTTGTGGTTTTGATTAGCTTAATGTGTGGTATCCAAAACCTAAATAATAAAGAATTCCCTCTCTTTTCCTATATAATCCCACCAAAGCTCCCACATACTATTCACTCAAATACTTTGGAGCTCGAGAAAACTCTTCTGTCCTCTCCTTATAATCCTCCCAAGGTTCCCCATACTCCCAATAAGCCTCTCTCAATCATCTCCCAAGCCTTTGGGCTCACACTTCCTTGTAAGGGATTTCTTCCTTTCTCATTTTTGTCAAACATTATTTATGTTGTAATTCCTTTTTAATTTAACTTAAAAATTTAGGGTATGATTTATCACTTCCCCCATACTTCCATACTTATGTTTGATAATTAGATACATATTTTTCTCTCATTAATTTCTTCCATGCACACCCGTTACCATACTGAAATTCTGTAAGGAATTCTCTCTCATCATTTACATTCAATCAATTCTATTATATTATGAATCTAAATTTCATTAACTATTTTGAAACATGTATCTATATTATCCCCTTACTATCAATTTCAATTAAATATTATGAGACACTTATTTCCCTCTCATTAACCATTTTTACATATTCTTATGACACACTGTTATGCTTCCGAATTTGCTCCGTGATTTTCAAAGCCAAAGTCATTCTGTAGTGAATACCATGACCATTTCTCTATATATGGTATTAACCATTATTCACATTTACATATTTATTAATTAGTTTCATATATTAATTCCAAATTACAATATCATGTAATAAAGGATGTTGTTTAATGAATCCATGTTATATGATTTTTGTGGCACAGTTATGGATGAAATGAAATGATTGAGAAGGGTGTGACCAGATAGTGATCCAATGCCTTAGATGAAGATTAGTATCACTATAAGTCAAGTGAAATGAGGGTTTAATCATTAAAATTCAAGTTCAATGATGGTTTACTCTTGCTCCATGTGCTATGTTCCTTGTATCATGATAATTTCATGTTAAATATTGATGCCACATTTCCAGGTTATGATAATCATGATATATCATGCCTTTATGTTCATGTTTCTCTTACACTCCATTGATATTACTATTTCATAACATGTACTATATTATTCATGTTATGACGTTATTACTACCTTATTGGGATTTATATATCACCCTTTTCTTATGCACTTCCCCAGGTTATCCCATGCAATGCAAAGTACGAAGGAATGTGTGTGGACATGTAACACAAGTTTTCAATAAAGATGTTGCATTTTAAGTTCTATGTTGTTATGTAATGTTTCTAAGAACCAAGTACACTGTAAATATTGATATTATATGTTGTATAATCTGAGTATTTTATATAATAAGTTATGTTTAAGTGTTAAATAAAGAGATGTGTTGTTATAGTTGGTATCAGGCGACAGGTTTTGTTATTTTGTTATTAGGATTAGAAAACCCTAAAGAAAACCTTAGGGATAAGACTATGTATAATAAAAACATCCCTAAATTTGGTTGAGTATTTAGTAAGTATTTTATCAAAAAAATACATCCCTGTCTAGATACGAGCAGGTTGAGGCGGTTCTGGCACAGTTTTATCTAGGTGTAAAACTCGAAAACACCACATTGAGCTAGACTCGAAGGGGAACTGGTGCACGAAAATTGGCCTTGCTGCACTCTAGGTTGTGACACTCACAAAGGATACTATTTGGAAAATTCCTATTCTTAGTAAAAACCATTATTATGGGAATAAAAAATTCCCATCATAATATATTTTGGGATGTAGATCATGGATAACATAGATTGAAGCCTGTAAAATCATAAGTTAAGGAAATAAAAGTAATTTATAAATCAGATGTCTTTTCCTTCGGATTACCCTTTATTTGTTAACCCTAAAATTCCTTTTTTTCTTGCCAATGGATAGTAATAGTAGGACTTGGGATAACAACTAATGTGAAGATCAATGTGACAACTGTTCTATCGAGATGCCCAATCTGATGGGAGCGGGGATCATGAACATTGTCCTGATACACTCTTAGTAAACTGATCTTTTGGATAGAATCATGGGTCAAGAAGAATGTTAACCCCCACCCTAAGAAAGAAAAATTCTCAATTGAGAGCATCATGAGATAAAGGTCTGCTACTTTTGATGGATCATTTGATCCCTTAATCACCGAACAATAGAACAACTCCAATGAGAAGATCTTCTTCATACATTAATGTTCTGAACAAGAGAATGTACTTCTGGATTCATAGCATATGAAGGGTGAATCTCATAAATGGTGTACATTGATCAACAATATGAATCCTGAGGAGGAGATTGATTCATTATAATATAAGGATTTCCTAAAAATGTTTTTTATAAATATTTTCTGCCCACGCACCGACCTAAGATGGAAGGTGACTTCCTCTTCCTCAACAAAAATAAAGAATCCATCGGATAATATGAGTAAAACATCATAGGTATTCCATGATATGCCTACAGATTTAACATTACCTAGGAATTCAAGGTTGACCACTACTTTTGTGGGTTAAAACCTAGCCTACGGAAATCCCTAATGATCCATGACTTCGACAGCTATGAGAATATTCTCGTATGTGATATCAATGTCAAAATAGAGATCAGAGAATATTAGGGGTATCATGAGTATAAGAATTGTAAGGTGGACTCTAATTTTTGCAGTCTGATGGATAAATCCAATGGTTCTATAAAAATCCAGCACCGCACATGCCCATGGTGTGGAAAGAAGCAAACTGGAAATTTTTGAAGGGGATGAGGAAAAGATTTTGGTGTTGAAAAGAAGGGAACCTGGCCATTAACTTCTGAAAAGAAAAACCCAAAAGTACAATAGAGGAGAGGAATGCTTCGTTCGACCCTAAACAAGTTGTTCATTGTTTCAACTACAAGGAAATAGGGCACTTTGAAAACTAGTTCCCTAAGACAAGGGTTTTCGTAGGCAACCAACAACCACCTAGGAAGTAAGGGAGATCATTTTCCATTACTACCGCCGAAGTGAACCCCAAAAATGTAGAGGTGAAAAGAACTATAGTTATTCATTCCTGAATATAATTCATAATTTTTTATTCTAGTTCTACGCACTATTTTATATCCGGAAATTTTACTAGAACCATCCCATCCCCACCACAAATCATTGAAGTAATGAAGTCGGTGAGAATGGTAAATGGGGAAATCATTGCATCCCAAGAATATAACTCCTACCCTGTCATAATTTGTTGATTGATGGTCCTGGAAAACCTCTTCGTACTCCCTCTTGTGTAATTTGATGCAATTATTGGCATGGATTGGATTTCCCAATATATAGCCAAAATAAACTACCATGAGAGTGAAATCACTCTCCGCACGGTGAATCGACCTCCGATTTTATACAAGTACACAGAGGAAGATAAATATTTGTAAGCACCATCATCTCAATAATGGATATTACTAGACTTTGAGAAAAAGTATCAAGATCATATGATTGAGTCTAAGGGAGAAATCGTCTTTTAAGACATTCTTGTTGTGAGGGTATTCACTTAAGTGTTTGCTGAGGCATTTCCTGGTCTTCCTCCTAGAAGAGATATTGAATTATCAATTTATCTTATACTTGGTGCATTTCCAATATCAAAGACTATGTATGGAATTCTATTGTGGAGCTTGAGTAGCTGAAGAAACATCTACAAGAGAATCTAGATAAATGGTTTAAATGCCTAAGTTATATACCATGGGGTGCACCATTCCTCATCATCATGAAGAAGGATGGCTCAATGCGCATTTTCATTGGTTATCGTGATCTAAAAAATTTAAATAAATAACAAGTATCCTCTTCCATGAATTGATGACTTGTTCAATAAGAAACGTGGAGGAGAATACTTCTCTAAGATTGTTTTTTGGATTAGATATTACCAAGTAATGGTAAGGAATGAAAATATCCCCAAGTCTTCTTTTCGAACAAGATACAGGCACTATGAATTCATAGTAATTCTTTTCGGACGTACTAATGATCCAACAGTATTCAAGGAATTAATGAATAGAGTCCTTATATATTACCTCGAAAAAACTATGGTAGTATTTATAGAATATATTCTAATATACTCCAAAACAAAAAAGGAGAATTATGAGCATCTAATCACTATACTAGAGACCTTGTGAAAGGATAAGGCTATGAAAATTACAACATGTTTGAGTTTTGTTTGAAGGAAGCCCCATTAATGGGTCATATCACTAAAAGCAATGGGATATCTCTGGATCCCCAGTGAAAACTACAATTGAGGGATGGCCAAGTTCATCATCGGTAACAAATATCCTTATCTTCTTATGGTTATCAGGATATTATTGCCGATTTGTGAGAAATTTATCTTGATTGTAAAAACCTATTTCTAATCAATCATGGAAGGGAGTAATGTTTTCTTAATGTGATGAATGCAAAGAGAGATTCAAAAAGTTGAAAAGGAGGCTTATCACTGCACCCATCCTCTCACAACAGACAAGTGGAGAACTTCTTATGGTATTTAGTGATGCTTCAATGAAGGGTCTAGGATGTGTGTTGATGAAAAATTTCAAATTCATTGTCTATGATTCAGGGAAATTGAAAGTTCATGAACAAAACTATCCAAAAATTGATATGTATTTGGGTAAGTAATCTTCACTTTGACAATTTAGCGACATTACCTCTTTGGGGAGAAGTATGAAATATATACGGACCACAAAATCCTCAATTAAATATTCACTCAAAAAGAGTTGAACATCCACCAAAGATGATTGTAATGGCTGATAAAAGCCTTTGACTACTCAATCCATTATCACCCTGGGAAAGCGAACATGGTGGCAGATTCTCTATGTAGAAAGGAACCAGAAATTCTATCATTAATGAGAATTGAAAAGGATCCTATCCTCTTTGATTTGATGAAGATGGACATAAGAGTCATAGAGAAGGAAAAATCATCAATCCTTTCACAAATGATTGATCTACCATATCATATGGAGAGGTTAAAGGATGCAAAAAAGGATAATGTGGTAATTTAGAAGAAAGTGTAAACTTTCCGAAAAGGTAAATCCTCAGAGTTCAATGTTAATGATGAAGGAATTGTGAGATTTGGGACAAGACTATATGTTCCATCAAGTCACGAGTTAAATAAAAATCTTTTGGATGATGCACATAATACAAATTTATCCATTCACCCAAGAAACACAATTATGTATCAAGATCTCCAAGAGCATTATTAGTGGGAAAACATGATGAATGAGATCACTATGTATACATCAATGTGCATGGTATGTCATAAAGTGAACGCTGAGAGGAAGAAGTCTATGGGGATGATGCTACCATTACCCATACCAGCATAGAAATGAAATAATATCACCATGGACTTTGTCATCAGACAACTGAAGACATCCAAAGGAAACAATGACATCTGGGTTCTTATGGATCATCTTACAAAGACTACACACTTCATTTTAATTTGAAAAGATTTCACATTAGATCAACTGCCATGGATATACATCAGAAATATAGTAAGGCTAGGAGGATTACCATTATTGATTGGATCTGATCGATATCCAAGATTCACCTCTATGTCTTGGAAGAGTCTTCAACATGCTCTAGATACTAAGCTAAACATCAGTACAGCTTATCGTCCTCAAAATTTTGTCCAATTTGAGTAGACAATGCAAACACTTGAAGACATGTTAAGAGCATGCTCAATTGACTTCAAAGGAGGATGGGATCATCATCTCCCTCTATTTGAGTTCTCTTACAATAATAGTTTTTATTTAAGAATCCAAATGGATCCTTATGAAGCAATTTATGGGAAGAGGTGCAGAACACCGACATGTTGGTATGATGTTCGGAAGTGAAAATTCCTAGGTCTAGAAATGGTTAAAGAAATTTAAGATAAGGTTAAGACCATCTAGCACCACACTAAAAATACTCATAGTCAACAAAAGATCTATGCCGATAATCATCGAAGAGACCTAGAGTTTAATGTTGGAGACATGGAATTCCTATACATATCTTCATGGAAGAGTGTTATGAGAGTTGGGAAGAAGGGAAAGATTAGGACAAGGTACGATGTCCATTTTGAGATCCTTAATTGCATTGGAGTAGTGGAATATCAACTAGCACACCTACCAAACCTATCTCAAGTACATAATGTATTCCATGTATCACTCTTGAGGAAGTGAAAACCTGACCCATCACATGTACTCAATCCAGACGTGGTACCATTGGAGAATGACCTCTCTTATGAAGAAAAGCTAGTGAAGATATTAGATCATTATGAAAAATTTCTACGAAATAAGTCAATTCCCCTCATCATGGTTTTGGGGAGAAACTACATGTTTGAAGAGGACAAGTGAGAATCATAGGAAGTATTGATGCTGAGTTACCCACATCGTTTTAGTGTGGGAAAAGGAAATTTCGAGGGAAAAATTTCTTAAGGGGGGAAGATTATAACAACCCAATAATTTATTAATGAAAATTACTCTTGATCTAATTAAATGTATTATTAATTAAAATTGTAATATAACATATGAACATCTATTATTTTATTATTTTGGATTTTAAAATACCATTATTAATTTGCATCATTGAAAATATTTTCGTTGAACAGTGACCACTTGATTAGTATAAAGATACAGCTTTATCAAATAAAATTTACTTAGACAATGGAAGTGATTGTCTTGTCCAGTATAATTACTCTATACGAAGCCCATTTGTTGGATCTTGGAAAGGTGGTGGCTTCACTAGGATTCCCTCTTGACCAATCCCAATCTGAGCATCAACATGTTATGCTCAAATAGAACCAGCTACGAGATAAGTGGAAGTTGATATAGATTACCACCAGAGCAATGTTATTTGATCCATTCAAGAGTGTGTCTCCATCGCACACCATACCCTTAGGTAATATGAAAGTGTTATAAGGGGTTATGTTACAAGATCCTAGAACTATTATTATGTTGATTATTTTATTTTAGAATAAAGAATATACAATAATTTTATTGTTGTTACTTTGTAAAATGTTTTTAAAGTATAAATAGTACTTTTAGTTAATATTCAATTAAGAAATATATTTTTATGAATTAATGTATTTTTAATTAAATATTATTTTAATAAAATATTATTACATAATTTACATTTTTTAAATATAAATGATCATTTAATTTTAATGAATACAAAAATTTATTTTTAAGGTCTGAAAGCTGGTTTTATCAAATCCCATTATTTTTTTTATAAATGTCAGTTTTTATTTTAAATTTAAAAATAAAATATTTATGAAATTATTTATGTAAAATGTATATTATTTTTGGAATCAGGATTTTAAAATTATCCAATGGTGATTTTTTCATAAATTTTTGAGATAGCTTAATTTTTGGGTTAAAATGAAATATCGTATAATTATATAATATGACTTATGACATCATAATGACCCAATAGTGAAGTAATAAAATTATTTAAATGAGATATTAGGCCGATATATGTTTTACCATTAAAAGTATGTGATTTTATGTTTGTTTGAATTATTTTACAATGCTTTAGTGTACCATCCAAGACTTATAAAACATTTTTATTTTGTAAATTTATTTTATTGAGAGTGTGACTCACCTCTACATAATCAAGACTAATATTATAATAATTTAGGCCATTAAAAATATAAAATAATTTTTTTCACTCCACCTTACCAAAACTCATGAGAAAAACACATGCAATGGTTTGTGGTTTTGATTAGTTTAATGTGTGGTGTCCAATACCTAAATATTAATGAATTCCCTCTCTTTTCTTATATAAACCCACCCAAACTCCCACTTTCTCTTCACTCAATGCCATTGGAGCTCGACCAAACTCTTACCTCATTTCTATGGAATCCTCCCAAGGCACCCAAGATCCGATGAAGCCTCTCTCAAGCCTCTCCCAATCCTTTGGTATCACACTTCCAAGTAAGGGATTTCTTCCTTTCTCATTTTTTTCTAACTTTATTTATGTTGTTAGGCCCTTTTAATTTCAATTAAAAATTTTGGGGAATGATTTTTCACAACCCCCATACTTACCTTTTTATGTTTTAATGATTATATTCCCCTTTATCTCTCATTAATTCTTTCCATCTACACTCGTTAACATGATGAAATTCCATCCGGGATTTCTCCGTCCTTATTTACCTTCTAGAAATTATTTTGTATTATGAATATAAATTCCATTACCTATGTCAGTACATGTATCTATATGATTCCCTTACTATATAGTTCGTTTGAATATGATGAGACACCCTTTTCTCTTTATTTAACCATTTTTCAGAATTCTTAGGACATGTCGCTATACTTCTGAACTTGCACCGTGATTTTCCAAGAAAAAATCACTATATAGTGAATAACATTCCCATTTCTCAATCAAAGGTATTAACCATTATTTAAATTTACATATTGATTATTCAGTTTCTTTTATGAATTCCACATTTCGTTTTTTTTATAAATGATGATTTTTAATGAATCCATGTCATATGATCCATATGGCACACTTATGCATGAAATGAAATGATTAATAAGGGTGTTCCATGATAGAAATCCAATGCATTGGGTAAAGATTAGTATCATGATACATCAAGTGAAATAAGGGTTTAATAATTCTAATTCAAGTGAAATTATGTTTTAATTATGCTCCATGTGCAATGAGCCTTTGATCATGCTAATATCATGTTAAATTTTGATGCCACTTTTCTATGTTATGATAATCATGTTATATCATGCCTTTATGTTCATGTTTCTCTTACACTCCATTGATATTCCTATTGCCTAACATGTACTATATTGTTCATGTTATATGTTTATTACTCCCTTATGAGGATTTATTTCTCCTCATTTTCTTATGAACTTTCTCAGTTTATCCCATGAAATTCTAAGTATGAAGTAATGTGTGAGGACATGTTAAAGAAGTTTTCAACAAAGGTGTTGGGTTTTATGTTCTAAGTTGTTATGTAATGTCCCTAACATCCAAATACACTAAACCTTTCGATATTCATTGTTTTATCAAGTGAGGAGTTTTATGTAATAAGTTTTGTTTATGTGTGAAAGTAAGATCATGGTTGTTATAATGATATATCATCCTCTAAATGTTGTTGGTGTGATTGAATTGTTATACTAAAAATAAAAGATATAAAATAATGAATAGAACCATCCTAAAATGGAACATTCTATATTAATGAATGAATAACAAGCATACCTATCACCAATTCATTTTTGGAATCCACCTAATCAGTATTGATATCATAGGTCCTTCCTTCCTACCATGGAGTTCATTGTTGTCAATTTCCTCCAAATACCCTTAGCTTAGGGAAATGGTTCACATAAATAACATGTTCATTTTATTTGAAACATTTTACTATAGGATTAGTGTTGATATGAACCTTCCCTAATTCTTCCACATTAATCGTATTTTTCATATTCCTTTAATAGTTATTATCAAGATGACCCATTCTTCCACAAATGAAGCATTTACTGCATCAATTTAGATGGTTCCCAAGTTTCTTCTTCCCACAATCTTAACACATCATATATTTGGTTCTCATATCATCATGTGATTTAGATGTTGATCTACCCATATTAAAATCCATTTTCCTATTTTTATCTCAAGGCTCGTGAAACCATTGAGAGTCCTTAATCCATATTTCATACTTGAGTAAGAAATAGTCAATCTTTATATATATATATATATAAAGCCTAATATTTACAATCATTTTCATATACATGGCTTTGGATTTCTAAATATTTGATCCACAATTATTTCAATTTAAAAAAAACGAGGTGTATCATTCATGTCTTGTGATGTTTACTTCATATTCCCTTATAGAATCATCTTCTTTCTTATTTAGTCTAACAAAATCTTTATCCTTATGGAGATAGAGGGTTTGGGGAATATAATTTCTTGAATTTCCCCATATCAATGGATTCTATTTCATCCTTACACATTGTGTTATTTATCATTGTCCACCAATGATCAACTACCCATTTAAAACAATAGACTTTCATCGCAACATTTTATTATTCCTTGAACTAGAGGATAGTGAATATCATTTCCATGGGGTTAATAAATTATTTCTCAATGATGGGATCATAAAATCCACTAATGATATGAGGCCATTGATACATGAAGGATTCGACCACAATATGATCTCTATTTTGAGTATAAGGGTATTCCACATGATTAATTTTATAATTCTTAACTTGTCCGAGCTGAGAAAGTAATATCAGTAGGTTTTTAGTATCCATTCCCATCATATTTTTAATTTCATTAGGGAAATAATCTCATTTACTATCAAATTTTTTGTAACATGTTATCCTATTTACAACCTTTATCAATGAAAAATAATGTACAATTATGGATGTGGGTATTGAATACATGATTAATGAGAATATAAAAATGAATATTTGAAAATAGAAGCCCAAAGTTTTAAATGATATATATTAACTAACTAGTAATTCCTTATGTTTCAAATTATGCAATCCATGGTGATAGAATTATTCTTTGTGTTATTACTAAAGTTTTATAGTCACAATATCCAAATAAAACTAGGTTATCCTCTTATACCAACTATAATAAATAAACCTATTACATATATTATTACATGATTTTATATATAATTATATTTCAACTAGATAACATGGATTGTAATGTCTTATGTATTTGTAAGGTAAGATACATAATTATAAATCATGAATGAAAAATAAAAACATATGTTATTTAATAATAATAATGTGATCCTAACACCTTTGGATCCCTTACAAAATCAGATTATATCCAATGGGATACATGAACAAAGGTTTGATATAAATATTATAGTATTGTAATAACCATAATAATAAAGAATAGAACGTCGGTAAGATGCATAACAAGATGATATATAAATCCATGAATAATGAAATGGAAAAAGTCCATATAATTAATGAGATAATTTAAGCATGAATTCATAGAAATAGGGTAACAACATAAAAAATATCATATGCATGAGTCCGGGCTCATTTACCCAAAAGTATAATGATTAAAAGCTAACCACCAAGACTATTGCACATGGATCACAAGTCAAGGCTGACCACCAAGACCATTTCACATGATTTATCATGAGATTAAACATTACCCAATGAATTGTAGTGTTATCTAAGAATACCCATCATAATATGTTCTTGAATATGTGTGAAACATTATGAACAATACACATGGAATCAAACCTAATTATAATGGTTACCCATGGAATGAAGTGGGTATCATAATCAAGTCCAATGGTATATCAAAAGTGAATATCACATTGGTGTCCATGAAATAATGGATTTAAATTATAAATGGAAGTTCATAAGGTTAAATTCGAATGTTTCAAGATATGTGATGTAAAGTATAAGTGAAAAAATGTAAAAATGGTGTTTAGGAAATATTATTAATATGACATTATAGTGCATTTTATGGGGAAATTTTCCATATTATTTAAAATGGAAAATAAATTTTTTTTGCATGAAACAATGAATGAACCAAGATAGATCCTCATGATTAATTGAGTGATTTTAAAAAATTATATTTGTTTAAAACAGATTATTGGGTGCACATGAAAATGGGAATGAAATTGGGGAGTTCAATTTAATTGAGCATGGTTATGATGAATATTTGAGAAGGGAATTTTTTTGAACCATTTATTTTCCTATTAAAGAATGATTCAATTTTATGGATCAATTGTTTTGGAACATATAAAAATATTTTATTGGATGTATATAAAAATAAATATGATATACATTGAGTTAAAGAGAGAGAAATCATACCTCCATGAAAAAATGGATGTTCTCAAATAATCCATTACCTAATCTCCGAATATGTTTTTCACTTGATCATAATGTCCTGGATAAACAAATTAAATCATTTAATTAATGAATAATGCTTATATTATAAATTTATTATACTTATTATAATTTTATTATGTAAATTTGTAGCCTTTGTATGAGTTATAAGATACAATTTCATCACTTGACGTTTTTGTTCCTTGTTTTCAAGATCGGTTCTTTAGTATACATGCATGAATGATCATATAGAATGTGAATAGTTATCCGAAATTTAAATGAAATGATAATAATGAGCATATATAATTATATTTTTTCTAATACTTCATTCTTTTATTTGATATTAGGATGGATAATTAGTTAAAACATTAACGATTATTGTTTAGATTAATTGGGTGGTTTCTCGATCATCACAAACTATTGTTGTTATATTATTTATTATTATGTAAATATAATGGTTCTATAACATTAAATAATCTTTAATAAATATATTATAATAATTTTAAAACAATATAATTGGGTTTATAACCTTCATTAAAGGATGAAATGGTAATTTAAAACTCATTATCCTTAAATGTGATAAATTAACACATCACAAGCGATATTTTTATTTTTAGAAAAAAAGGTGAGGGGAAATAAATAATGATGTATTATTCCTTTACCATTATTAAATTATATTATATGTGATTTACTAGTTTTACTAGGACACATATATTTGGGGAGGTTACGAGTGAATAATAAAATAAAAGGAAATTGGAAGAAAATTTAATGAAAATGTAAGAGGTTTTTACAACTTGAATTCTTCTCGTGGAGAAACTACTTGAGGCATGAGAGTTTGGAATTTTTTTAAGACAAAGAGATCATAGAAATTGGAGAGAGAAATGTTATTAAGATTAGTTATAAGATTTATTAGCATAAGGACTTTATAGGTGATAGGAAATGAGGTGTTGGGTGTGGTATTTACATTGTAGGTGAGGTTTGATTTTTTATTATTTTATTCATTAGTTTATTATTTTTTCTCAAGACTATGAATTTTGTGGATTAAAGTGACTTTATAAAGTTCATAGTTCATGTGAGTTCTGAACAATTCCAACTTACATCATCCATGACTCACGCATCACTGAAAAATGCACTTATTTATCTTATACCATAAACAATCATATTTTAATATTCACCAAAAACTCAACTAGTTCGGAAAAATACTCAAAATTCACCCTAAATAACTTTCAATGTGTATAATTAAAAAATGTACTACATTTTAGGAGTTTTTTTAATATGTGAAATTTAATTTTAATTTCAAATCACCATTCACTAAGTAAATATATATTTTAAAATTATAACTAATTTTATAAATCTTTGAATAATTAATGAACATCTCATAAGATTATGTAATAATCATATAACAAAAAATATCAATTTATTAATATATTAAATGAAAATAATTATTTTAAATCATTTTATTAAATATAAAATTTTAAACAAACATTATTGTTTTTATAAATAATTACACTTAATTTTTCAAATTAAAAACATTTATTTACTTATTCAATGATATAATTGTATCATATTATCATTTATATTATGGATAAATTTTACTTATATTTTAATAGGTGAGGTTACTATTCTATTAGATCATATATTATTTTTAAGTTCCATACTACTATTCCATAGGTCAGGTTACTATTCCTTTGGTTGAGGTTCTTTAATTTAAATAAATACATTATATTTCATCCATTATTAATGGATAAAGTTTTTATTGTGTTCCATATGTTATCTTATGTGATTCATAATATAATACATAATTATAATATGTGAATTTTCATTGATTTTGTTGGGTCATTACGTATCATCCTTTCTTTAGATCTAGGGAAGGTTCTACCATCATACACTGATGTCAATAAACCCCATATACTTGGAGTATGAGATAATCTAAACTAGTCCATATGATGATATATATATTTTCATAAAATTGGTAAATTATATTACAATTTCAAAATACACAAACTATCTAAGGAGTGGATTCCCCATTGTAGTTCCTAAGAGTTATCCTAGATTGTATGTAAAGGGAATTTCAAATGCATGATTGGTTGCTTGTCATGGAAGAAATAAATGGTGTGGTGCTCCCTTAACTAGTGAGAATGATTTCTTGATATGTGTGATTCAATTTATTATTATTTATATTGATGTTTTAGACATAATTATACATTGTTGTGGAATTATTTAAAACGAGTTACTTTTCTAGTTCCCCAAGATTATCTTTGGGGTATAACAAGTAGTTGGTCCTGTATTTATATAACCTCTCAGTACATTGGTAAATCTCTTGATAAAACTATAATAGGGTCATATGAGAGTCCTTACACATTAAGTATAATGCATTCATCCATCCCCTCAGCAATATGTGCAAAATTTCTAACAATATGAATTACCTTTATTTCAATAATTATGAAATCATTTAATCATTTCCATTTGATGATGATATTTTTATTTACTAATTTAAATGATATTATTTTTTCATTAACTATCATTATATTACATATGACATTAAAATTCCATTTTATCATCCATTATATGATATTATTTACATATAATTTTATCAAAAATAATAATTTTTTCCAACATCCCTATGTAATGAAGTTGAAAACAAATTGTGATCAGATCTATTGTAAGAAATAACGAATAATGATATATAAAAGAACTATTATATTTTAATATTTATATTGTTATATTTATTCTTATTGTCTAATAAGTAATACCCACACTTTCCCATGAGATAGTAATATCAAGTAATTTGATTACAATGTAACAATTAACCCACCAGCTTTAACTGAGTACAGTTTGAGTAACTATATATGGTGTAAGAGAATGGTTTTTTTGATACAATACGAACTTGTATTAAAGGAAATATATTGAAAACATATATTATATCGATTTATAATTCTACAGTTTATTTTTTAATATATTTTAACAATAATCCAATGCATAAAACTACATTTTAAGGCGAAATTATATATAAAATATTTTATATATTAGTAAAATATAATATTGTTATTTACGTTTATAATTTATTAGATAACATTGAATTTGTTAAGAAATAAATTCCAATAATACTATCGACTGAAATTAGGGAATTTTCAGGGTAGTCATGATATTTTTATTCCGATATTGAAAAAAATACGACCATTCATGGGTAATTAAATTTGTTTATCAAAAATAACATTTCCCTCATGAAAAAAAAACAATTCCTTTTCCGAATGGATAAACATATTTAAATTTATTTAGGTGAAAAAAACATCTATATGTCACTAGTTCCACTATTCCAAGTGTTTCTTGGATGTGGGTATAGTCTCTTGAGAAGAGATTTTTCAAATTGGGTTGTACTGATATTTATAATTATATTGTTAATTCATATCATTTAATAGGAGTTTCTAACAAATTATTGAAAATAATTCAAAATATTATGAAGAAATATGAGATATTAATAGGCATTGAATTTAATGAATTTAATTTATATTTAAGGGGAAATATTCTCCTTTGTATTAATATAATGAGAATGAATGATTATTATTAAATTAAATGAAAAAAGTCAGAAGATATAGATTTATTATAAGGGTAGTATCAAAATATTAACATAGTATGATTTAGATTACCTATGAATCCCAGAAATAAAATTTGTTTTATTCAATGATAGTTCAGATCCATGTCACCAATGATCATCAATATCTAAATTTTTTTAACTATTATAATAAATAGTCAAGAGTGTTATAAAAAATGAGGCTGACATTTCTAAATGAAACATTATTTCACATAGAAATTGTTTCTTTCCCCAGGTTTAAGAGATATGTTTCTTAATGGATGTAATGATTCAATTATTCTAACATTACATGACTTCACACTTCATTTTTCATTTGTATTTCATTAGGTTTAAGGATGGTTTCACAATCATTCACTCCCAGTTCAAAATTATCATAAATTATAAAAATCCAATGGTTCACACATCAATAACAAGGTATAGACTTGCATTCCAAATATACGAATTCATTTTAGTGGATCAGAGCCTACGACACCTATGAACTCGAATTGTTCAAGAGAATCGGATTTTAGCCTCATCATATCCTTTTGGGTTGAATTTTATCATATTTTAAGACTCAATCTTGATTTTTATATAAGATATCTAATCTCTTGCAAACATCATTATTAGACCGATTTCCTTAATAAAATGATTGGGTGTCCATTCCATTTAAACAGAAAAAGGGCACTAATAATAATAAATCATGTATATATCAATGTTTCATCATCTATGTCCATTTATTTTAAAATAAATGTGTTGAGTCTTCTATTGTGAAACAATATTAACATTAATATTGATGGGTACTAATAAGTAGGGATGTGATTCATATTTCGAGGATGGGATCTAACCTCTATGTTCTATCATATGTATCCTATTTGTGATTGGAATCAAGACCCATGATGTTTTTATAAACCATGATGTTCATTGTCAGAAATAATGGATATATATGAGGGGAATTAGGTTCTCAGTGTTGAGGTGGATGATTAGGGAATATTCCAACACATCCAGTTTATAATAGGAATCATAGTCATCATAGGTCAATCTTCCCTTCTGGATTAACCCTAATGTGAAATCCCTTTTATCGGGGCATTCATATCATGCATCTGAATGTGAATTAAACACTTTGGTTTCCCCAGATAGTGGATATTTATGATGAAAATGGAGGGATGATTTCAAATACCTATGAACATATAATCCATTCTTGGTGCGGTAAATTAGTTATAGAATGTTATCAGACTCATGGAATATGAATACAAGAATTATTTGTTGGGTGACCCGAATAGAGTGTTTTATATGGATCATGGGTCTTAGGAAGGAATCATATTTTCTTGCTTAATGTAGGAATCTGTGTCTTCATATTTTATTTATCTTCTCAATCCACTAATAGATGATGAATAATGGTGAAACTATAGAATAGTTTTGGTCACATGGGATAGATCATCTGAGACATGTAGGGATATACAATGAGGTCAACGCCAATTGAAGCTAGGTACTTAAGAAAGAATCCAACATTTAATTCTTGGACAAGAATCGATGTCCTCTTAGTTTGATTAGATTACGAATCCACTGATGGATGATGAAGAATAATAAACCCATATGGGTGTTTGAGTCTAATGAGTTAGAGTGTCTGATACATTTAGGGAAAAACAACGAGTTGGATTTCCGTTTATAGTTGGGTAATTTGAAAGCAATCCAACATAACCTTTTTTACTATAATTGGAGTTATCATTGTTCGTTTAGAGGTATGTCTGAGTATGTATATTCATTATTTCTATCATTTCTAGGGGTGTATGCTAAAAATATATGGGGAATATGTATGTCATATATAAGGATGTTTGGACATGTCCAAGTTACCAAGATGACATGTCCAAAGAAACTCACATAACCATGTTGAATTGTTAGGAGGACGCCTCCTTATATGGATGGAATATTTGTAGAATGTGTCATGTTTGGGTTAATATGTATGGAAAATTTGACATGACCTGGATAAAATGACCTATGGACCCTGAAAGGAATTAGGGATTTTTCCTCTTGCTTCAAAATTACATGGGATACTTGTATTCATGATGTTTCATGACTTATGGGACTTATCCAAAGGACTTCCCATGAATTGGGTGACATGCCCAAAGGACTTCACAAAACATGGGTGACTCATCTTGAGGGATTAAAGGGATTTGGGATAGATGAATTGAGGACATAAAAAAGGCATGGGTAATACATATGGATGACATCACAAGATCGACATGACCCATTGGGAGGACATCATGAGACTTGGTTGAAATGTCACGACATTTCTCGTGATTTGGTAGGTCATGGAATGTGAATGATTCCTTATCATTAAAATTATCATATACATCATCACGTAAGTATTTATTATATTTATATAACTATTTTAATATGTTCCCCTACTTTGTTAATAATTTTCCTCTTTTGTTTTTATTTGACTAACTCAACATGCTGAAACACCATCACATAATCTGGTTGTCCCTTCAGAAGTCCTTCATGTGATCTATATAGTGATCATGTGAAGAACATATTTCTTCTGCGTGATCACTTTGGCCATTAATTTATTTTACTCGGTGGAAGACACTTGAGATAAAATAAATTTATACTCAAAGAAGTCCTCAAATTTTCAATCCCATTGGTGTACTCACCGGCATGTGAGAATACAATTTTGTGCAATGGGGGAGTGCTTTATAGCCTTATCCACCCAAATTATAAAATATCTTTCATATCATGTTTAACTAGGATATGGGATAGATTTAATGGTGGTATTATCACATCATGTGTTCTTCATGACCCTTCTAGGGGGCATCCATGGAACCAGATCATAAATAGTGGGTGTGAGAAAACTCCATCATCACTATATCCATTTGACATGTGTCTTATCAATATTATTTAATGTGGTCATATTGACTTGTCAAAATGCCAGTTCAATTATCAATCTAATATATCTTATATCCCTCTTAAGATCAAAAATATTTCTAAGAGGCATTAATTTGACTAAAGAATACTTGTATGGGGTCCTTTCAGAAATCAATATTTATTTCTAGAGGCAATCTATGATATTAAAAAATCTTATTAGTGTCTTCTCATGGGATCACGATAGCCTGTTGAATGTTATTCTCACGATCAATGGTGATCTCCAAAGGTACCTATAACCATTCACATAAAAATAAACATACATACCCATTGGTGAGAGTATCCCACAATTTGAAACTTTTACCCTCTATTTTCAAAGTCCTTTAGTCTTTTCCCATTCATTTTTCATTAGTAATTTTCATGAAAAGTAGAAGATCTCAGGATTTCATGCATGAATTGTCACAGAAAAGTGCTCGACTTGTCTGTGATACATATCATTATCAACACAAGATCTCAATTGGTTGCATAATAATTTTTAGGGACAATACATCCACTTTTTTGTAGATATAAAGGGGAATCCCATGAAAAAATGGATATTTATAAGGTTTTTCTTATCATAATGGTGACACACAAATATTATTCCTAATAAAAAGGTCAACATGTCCCTATGGTTATTTTTGGGGTCTTGGGAATTTCATATCACATCATATAAAAATAAATGTGACTCTCAATCACAGGCTGATTTGTCATTTTTTGATTTTTTTTTAATTGGTGGGTTTGAGTTATATTCATGGGTCTATAGATTCAGATGTTTCATGAGAGGTGGATTTTTCTGTAAAACTATGCATGAACATCAGCGCTTATATGGAAAACTTCATGGGAATAGGATATTTTTTCATAGAGACATCATGTCAACATAAGAAGATATTATAAATTTCATAATCTATTCACATCTCCTTCCTATGGTCATGTGACCACAAATTTGGGTAGACGTTATCTGATCCACCTGATTCAGTAATCTAGACTTCATGTACACATGTTACTTCTTCCATTTATTTTATCATATTAAATAATATTCTTTTCAGTATTTATTCATTACCATTATTTTATATCTCCATTTCTCACGCATCGAAAAATCTCCCTAATAAGATAGAGGTTCGTAAGAAAAATCTCATGGGTATGAGGAGAGTAAATGCCCGCATGATTACTTGGGGATTTTATTGATCATTTTCATAGATGAAATTTTTTCTACTAGGTAATCTTTGTAATCCAAGAAGTTTTCCTTTAAATAAATGATAAAGGAAGAGGTGTATTCCACCTATGACTTCAAACTCTAGATACCTTGAAACATCTCATGTCATTTTTTTTCATTTGCAAAACCTCATCACATGATCCACTCCAGAAGACCAGAAGCCAAGAATAGGTTATAAGACCATTTTGAGAATCCATTTTACGAGATACTACCATGTGAAATTTCAATATGATTATGAATTCAATGCTCCCATGAATTAACTATCTATAAATGACTGAACCTTAACTTAGGTCCTTAGTTTTATGGATTTCCTGCAAGATTCACATATTCTATAGGATCAGTTTCATGATAGGTTGATCATCATACAATTCATGTGATAATATTAGGTTCACACAATCACATGATTTACAAAATATCACTAGGTCGTGATAAGGGTTCTCCATGGGTCTTCAAATTCATCAAGTCTCTACATTTCTTGTAAATCATGAGACCCATTTTTGGTAATTTGGTCTAGAATTCAATCATGGTTAATATCATTAAAATGATGTGGTCAGTGACATGTATGTTTTTTGATATGATTTATCTCATATCTAAAATGATATCTACATATTATATAAATATTTGTTCTAGTTCTCATACATCTTGAAATGTTGATGGCCATAGGGATATTATTATTGAAGATAAAAATTGCATCCCGCATAACTCGTACTCTCAGAAAATGTGGTTTTAAGGGTTTATTCCACAAAAAATTAAATTCCATCAACTATCACACAAAATTATTTTGTAGGGATTCGGTCTACTGGGAAATTCTATTTTTCATTCCCTTGATCCAATCCTTTCATTGTGAAAATTTTGATCCTCATTTTACTGTACCCAAATGAAAATCTCTATGTATGGTAAATTGGTTATCGTACCACACTAGGTATTATCTCATGCATAGGCTAAAATCCATCATGGATTGTACTATTATAATTTTCCTACCATCGGTTTTCTCAATGTAATTAGAGCATATTTATGTCCTCCTTAAATAATATTACTAGTTGACTTAGCTACAGTTGGGACCTATAAAATGGCTGTAAATTCAATGACGAATGGGAATGGACATTCTAGGTCAGGTAGAGCCACTCCGAATTTGATGACCTACTGCATCTTAGTAATCTTTATAATGAATAATAGATTTCTATATTATTTTATTATTTTTAAACATATATTTGTTAAGAGATGATTAGACTTTGGTTCACAAGAATTAATTCATTTAATCTATCCCTTGGTGGGAAGGGAACAACCTCTAAGACATTTACTGATAGAGAGGGATTTCTCATCTTAAGGAGAAATTTGTAGAGATTATTTTATAGTGGAATTTTGGGATCACCCTAAACAAACACTAATAAAGAAAAATTTAGTGTCCTACCATTTTTATAGATATATTTTTGAAGGACCTAAAGCTACAGTCACTCATTTACTTTATATAATATATCAACATCATTTTTTGCTATAGCGGGACTCATCCAACTACTATACACCCTTATTGGTGCCCTTTTTAATAGTTCTTTGAAATTATGGGATTATTTTTTTTTAATCCATGAGGATGGAGATTATTCCAATTGGGGATAATGGGTGATACTATATTCCTCCTCTAGTCTTCAACTAGCTGTATTTTCTTATATGATTTTGTATGGATCGAATTTCCCAATAGAGGTGCATGCTTAATATTCATATATGGTAAGATCGTGATAGAATCTCAATTAGAAGGGGTAAATATCCCTAATATATTCATAGAAAATCTCAGAAGCCTTCCCAAATACCTATTCTATATTTAACAAGGAAATATGCATTATTGGATTAGTATCCCATTCCAATATTTATTTTTCTATATAATATAGTATTTTTGGTGTTAAAATATCAAAATTGTAATAGGATTATTGTTGCATCAATCACTCATATGTATTTTAATATCTCTAAAGATGAGGAAATGTTATTATTACTTTATTATTTTATTTTATATGTGGATCTGGTGTGACGAATTTGGCATCTTTTGGTATCTGAAGCTGACTAGGATAATTTTTGATAATGGTCATGGTTCTCTTGATGTGTTTTCATATAAAATATCTATATTGGATAGGATTATTATAGATCATGTAGTTTTTCTCACCATTTTCAATCCATACACTATTTATTTGTTCTCATTACAATTTGGAAACATTAAATAAGATTATTTTATCCCTTTAGCTAGCTTGTGGGAAGAATGAAATACTGGGATTATTTACAACTGTTGCATTATATTGGTGTTTGAATGAAAATAAACTAAGATTACTACACCAACTAATGTTTCCCTATCTTCATATCAAATTAATATGGTTAGACTATGGTGGAATCCTACCCAGGTGGTCCGTTGAATTGACTTGTCCATTTTGTGGATATACCCACTGCATCACTGAACACCTTATCATTAGAAAAAATGGAGTTGATTTAGGACATTCTAGAGCTTCAAACAAAATGTTTCCTTCATCGTGATAGACATACAATTAGTGGGATAAAATTTATTGATCAATCTTATACCTTGATATTAATGACCATCAATAAATGATTTGAGATAAGAGAACATGATTTTTGTTATCTTGCCTCTTCATTATCTAAGACCATTCTTCTTCTTTCTAATGTATCCAGCTGAAACGTTATTGAGGAACATGAATGAAGTGGTCTAATTTTAAATCAATATCCAATCACAATCACTAAAACTCTTGTAGATACATCTCTTGTTGAATAGAAACATTATCATTATCTATTTGATTATTTGGGTGTAGTAGGATTTTACAACACTCTATTATATGTCATCAGGATTTATATGATCATGCCATAGCAACAACTTTTCAACCATGAGAAGTAACTATACAATTTTGAGGAAGAGGTTTTCCTGGACTAATAAATAGTGGAATAATCATATTATCTTGAGTAGAGACGTCACACAGTCAATAAGCTACATGCTGAGACATATCTATTGACTAATAGAATAGAATAATACAAAGAAGTCATATTCGACGATATATCCCATCTTCTAATAACATCATCTTTATTGGGGTCTATTCGGAAATTATTTGATAAATTATCATCTATAAAAACACTATTCATCATAATGTGGTGGAGGAGGAGGAATACTGAATAAAAAATCATAATTTGATTGATAAATCTCTCCATCTATTTGATGATTTGGAAAATTCAGCCAATTGACATTTAATATACTCAGACAACAAATGATTTTTATTTTGTGGAATCATTGGAGATACTATAGGTTTTGGATATTCCTTCTTCATGTGATCTTTCTCAGTGAATATATCTTCTAAAAATTATATATCACTACCTAGAATTCCTTCAATCAGGATATGTGTTGTATTTCATTTATCTGATGTCTCGTGGATCTACAACGATACCCATCATTCGTATAATACCAAGTGAAAATAAACTAAATTTCTTGAATACTAAAATGAAAACAATTTTTTATCAAGAAATTATCATGTATTCGCACCAACATGAGGATCCCAACTGATATACATTCTCTTATTATCATGAAATCACCTAATTTCGTTAAGATATATGTCCCAAAGTACGAATGCTCTAATTTTTTCTTAACTCAATTGGAATTTCAGGAATAGATTGATTTTTTATTTGAAAAAATACTGTTACCTAAAATATTTGTTTAGTTTTATTTTGTTTCTTAAAATTTTTCCAATGTTTAAAAGTCAGTAAATCATAGTAGGCGTGGACATAGATTTCTCCCAGGACACATTATTAAGTGTTTTTTACCAACAATTTATATAAATTTTCAAATTTATAAATTCTTGGAATTTACTAGATCACAAAAAGTGTTTATCCAAAAAGTAGAGAGTCGAATATTTCTCAGTGTCCCATTTTCAGGTTTTCCTTCTAGATAATATTGTGTCTTTTTTTGAAATTGATTTTTTAATGCCTTGAAAATTCGACCATTTTCATATTATAGCTTAAGAAATTCCATATCAGGCCTCTTATTACTGGTGATATACCATTCACTATGTAATGTTCTCCATGCATTTTAATTACATGAATTAATTAAATAATTTGTGTAGTTTAACTCCATGCATTATGTACATCTACCTAAGTGTATAACATCATGTTGTATGGATAGATTCTATGTAGATTTAAATCATACGGTATAGAAATATTAAATGTAGTTAAAAATTCAATTCGTAAAGACATAAAAAGTATATCAAATTTAAATTATTACTAATAGAAAATTATTAATAAATATAGAATGGGGGAAGACATTCTTGGGATGACCCAAAACACATGAAGTCTCTATGTTCTTACACGAGATTTCTAGGGAACATTGTATTTGGAGTACATTTCCAAAAAATAGGGGATTACACTAGTTGGTAGCTCAAATCCCTTAATTGTTTCCATAATTATCAAACATTGCTGTCTCGACTCATTTCTTAGGGTCGTGGGATGTTTTAGAGTTGGTATTGGTGGATGATAATATATTTTCAAAGCTGAGGCCACCACGATTGTTGGAATGTGGTTTTCGTAAAAAATAACCCACAAGTTCAAATTAGTGAATATTGGATGAGGTATACATACCAAGGATGATCCAAAACACCATAAAGTTCTGGATTCAAGATCATAATTACTAGGCCTCTCATGAATAATCATTTATTTCCTACAAGAATTAGTTTCCTTGAGTTGGTAGGTCGGAATACCTTATGCATGATCCCATAGGTCTTACATGTATGGACATGTATAATGGATCCCCACTCTTTCCTAAGGGACATGGAATATTTGAGAGGACTCAAACATCTATAGAATAAATTTTGAGGTGCAGAAAAAGATATGGAAGAAAGGGTTCTAGAACCCTAAAGCAGTTTAGCTCTTGGTTTAGAACCTCGATCCCTATGACTTGTGGTTTCATGTCAGCTGGTGGGAAACATAAATTGGTTCATGAATGGAGTGTCACATTCCATATTGGAGAAAGGGTACATAATATGGTGATATAATGTTGAGGATATTGAATCTTCTTGAATAGTCCATTTATGTGTATTTCAAATCATTATCTTGGAATATCCGAGTTATGTGAAGGTTTTAAATAGTTGGTATAGGTCCATCTTTAGTATTCGAGGAAGCCTATAATGGTCAATATCACCAAGACTACAACTATTGTATTCAAGGGAGTACTCCCATAGACTGAAGTATCTATTTAGAGGAGCCAACCCATAATAATTGATTTCTATGGGTGAGAGTGATGATAATGAAATCCTAATGTCCATGGGTTTCTATGAGAATGATATCAACATTAGTAAATCATTGTGTTAGCTCATAAAACAAAGGAATTTAGTAGGTCTATGAGAGATGTAATATTGAAAAAGGATTCAAGGAAACTAAAAGTCATGTTCCCACCTAGTGAACATGTTATTAAAATGATGAGATATAAAAAACCATTAATCCAACATTTTTCAAGACTAAGGGGTCCTGTTAGAATGTACTGTCTTTTATGAGGTCACAATATGAGCCCTATAATCATTATTAATTATTTATTTCTTCCCTTGAAATTTCATTAACTTTTGTGATTTAAAGTTTATCAAGTATAGTCTTGACTTTTTCTCAGCCCTCCCAATTCTTGTTTTAAACATAATATGTTTTGTGACTCCTTGAATATATTTTTAGGGTCTTGTGATATAAATGTGTAATATTTAATATTTAATATATTTGATCAATGTATGCATAATTAATGGACATTATGCACGCCACTAGATATGAAGGGAATGATACAAAACTAACTAATCTGAAATCCTTGGGTCTAGAGTACTCCAACCTCTATATTAATAGTTGTTGAAAATTTTATAATTCCTAGATTTATTTTCTCATTCCATGAGTAATGATATTGCACAATAATGCTAAGGATGACCCTGAACACCCTCTGTTGCTGAGTTCTTCAATGTTTACATCAGACTCATAAGGATAGAAAATCCCATCATGTAAGGACAATATTTATATGGTTTGTATCTCAATGCTATTATGTATCACTAGAATGGTTAAACAGAGATATATTTTCCATTCCAATAACTATGAATGGTTTGAAGAAAAATAAGGTGCTCAGGACATGAAGTGTGATTTACAGGTTCAAGGGCATGAACGCTGATGGAAGAACCATGTACACCAGTGAACTGGGGTCAGGTTCAGGTTTTCATATTATAAGGAATGATAACTGGTGATGGCCTGTACATTTTTAGGTAATACAGTAGGGTCGTATCATTCATTTAGTGTAATGTCAAGTGATAGGTTTGTTTTCCTTTTAGTTGAATATTGAGAAGTAATGGTGTGTTCCATGAAGTGTAATGAAATGTGGTATGTACATTTTCCTAGATTTTTATCATCATGTGGTAATGATGCTTCTTATGTCCTATATATTATCTGGTCACATATTCCCAAGTGATATTCAGCATTCCCTAATCAAATGGTGTCCATCCTTATCACAATGTTCAAGGGAAAACTAGGTAATTGAGTAAGTCATTTGAGAGTGGGTCTTTGATGGATTGATTTATAGTTCAGTCACATATATTGTTATGGGTGATTCTTTGGTGTTGATATTATGAATATATGAGGAGTTGATATCCAGGTGTCAGTACCCATCATGTGATAATAAGAATCAAGCCAGATGTTGTTCTTTGAAGAAATATGTCTCTACATGTCCTACTAGTATTCCAGGAGGGGGAAATTTCATAATATGGATGGACACATAATCAAGGATCTGATCGTCAATACATGTCATGAGATTGAAGGAATTATGGAACATGAACTTATTGAATAGTAAACACTCCACACAGGTCTACCCATTACAATAAGTAGGGAATCGTTCCTGTTGACTGTTGAAACTTGAACAAGTAGTGGATATTCATCCCTCAGTATATATCTTCTATTGAGAATAATCAAGACACTTGTAGTTTGTGAAAGGGAAAATATCCATGTTGGCCTGAACCATAAAAAATGAAAGGTATAGTTCCCTTCGATTATTGTTCTTGTTCTATGCATTGGAGACCTGATTGTCATTTTATGTCATGTGATTACATGAGTCAATGCATAAATTGTTCTTGAATCGAAATTTATTCACACAAGTCTAACACATATATAGATGGGACAATTATTCATCTTGAATTTTTGGATAAACAACGGATTGGAGGTTTCAGTGTCACTATATATCTCATTATTACCTGAATCCTATCACACATAGTTTCAAAATGGAGGTGTGGTGGGTGACCAAATACAAGGATAATGGTCTTCCCAAGTAAGTTAAATAGTAATGCATAGTTTTAGGACAATAAAGAGACACAAAACATTCATTTTAATGTCATGGTGTAAGGGATTATGGTATCCATGATAACCCTAACATGAACTGATATGTCTCAATCATGCAGGGAATCCATTACCAATATTGTTGAGCCCAAATATTCCATTCTCATTGTGAAAAACTGTGAATGGAAGACTATTCTCACACCACACATAGGCGATTAAAATAATGTATAGTGTCATTTTGTATAATGTGGTGGACGATCCAATATATGGGTTCTAGGGTCTCTATATATCTCAGGGTAATGAGAATCAATACATATTTTTTTATGGAAAAACAATGAATTTTTACATCACGAAGAAAGGATAAACATTTCATGAAGTGTAAAAGAAGGCACAAAGCCTGACAATCACTATGTTGGAAATCATGAAATCATCTCTTCAGTGTCATCCCCTAATTGTTATAAGAGGAATCCTATGATATCCTCCCAATTAATCCTTTACTGAGAACACTAGGCATGACTATATTTTATCATCATGGTCTGAAGTCTTTTTCACGTAGTCTTCTGTCTTCTGACTGAGAAGGATATATTATAGTTGGAACAAGGAATTTGGATTTTGGAATCACTAAATATCATATTATGGAAGTAATCAACTCATGAATAGATCATGGATTAGAGAGTCCCTACGTGGATCTGACTCACACATAGGGATGAGGGAATTTCGTTTCACTTTTTCATAGATATAGTTCATGTGTAGCTAGTCATCTATAAAGTAACATTTTCTATGTAGCATAAAATAATTCATTAATGTTATAAGGTGTATTGTAGTTTTACCTCATATGACATGGACCACTCATATAGTATAGTGTAATTAGACCAGAAATAGAGATTTTTGAAGATAATTAAGTAATTCATTTTTTTAGATACCTCACATTGGTGGGGTTGTATATTCCAATCTATCGTGGCCAATGACAATGTTCCTTTAGAATATTCCTTATGTATGATGTAAGGCCCTTTCAAATTGGTTTCCATATATAGATGTTTCTTTCATGGTATCAATAGTGTTCTTAGAACCAACATTTTTTCTCATCTAAGGAATGAACAATGATGAATCTTTTAATATACATCTCCTATGATATTATACTGATGTTCTTCGATACAACATTTTCTATGACAACCCTTCTTTTTATTACACAATTAAACATAATTTATTACATAAAAATCACTTGATACAACATAGAAGATCGAGAGGTCTGGTGTCTTTGGGTCTTAGGATCATTACATAACATCTTAAAACATGAAATACAACATCTTTATTTAAAACTTTCTTTACATGACCACTACATTCCCTCATACTTATCATTTCATGGGATACCCTGAGGACACGCATAAGAAAAGGGTGAGCTATAAAGCCTATTAAGGGAATAATCATGGAATAACATGAGGAATAGAATACATTTTAGACAATAGGAATATCAATAGAGCACAAAATAATCATAAACATAAAGGCATAATAAAGCATAATAATCATAACATGGAAATGTGGAAACAACACTTAACATGGAATTAGCATGATCTAAGGCTCATTACACATGGATCATGAGTAAAAACTCATTTCTCATGAAGCATGAGTAAAAACTCATTTCACATTAATTATCATGAGTAAACACCTATTTCACATGATGTATCATGATACTATACATTACCCAATGCATTGGAGCGCAATAAGGGTGAACCCTTCTTAAACATTTCATTTCAGGCGTAAGTGTGCCACAAGGATCATATAACAAGGATTCATAAAACATAATAATTTATTAGATGGTAAAGTAATTTGGAATTAATATATGAAACATTATAATCAATAAGTAAATTTTCATAAAGGTGAATACCCTTGATAGAGAAATGGGCATGGTATTCACTAAAAAATGACATTGGCTTGGAAAATCGGTGCAATTTCGTCAGCATAACGGCGTGATGTAAGAATTTATAAAATTGGGTGATGGGAGTGAAATGGGGGTCTCATCATTTTTACATGAACTGTAACGTAAGGGGTTCATATAGATACATTTCCCAACAATTATATTGGAATTTAGTGTCATGATACAAAAGAATTTCTTGAATGTAAAAGAGGAGCGAGAAATTCCTTTCAGAATTTTGGCACTGTAATGGGTGTACATGGGAGAAATTTAATGAGAGAGAAAGGGGTCTCACCTATTTAAAACATAAATAGGGTAATATGGGGGAGGTGATAAACCATACCCCCAAATCTATAATTGAAACTAAAAGGTCATAACAACATTATGAAAATCGGACAAAATGAGAAAGGAAGAAAACCCCTTACTTGGAAGTGTGATTACAAAGGCCTGAGAGACGCTTCTCGGGATCTTAGGGAACCTTCAGAGGATTATACAGAGGTGAGTGAAGATTTTGGAAGAAATCCAAAGGATTTGAGTGAGGTGGAAGTGGGATCTTGGGTGGGTTTATTTTGGAAAGGTGAGGGAATTATTTATTATTTAGGTTTGGGACACCTCACATTAAACTAATCCAAACCACAAACCAGCCCATGGATTTTTCAGAAGGTTTTTAAAAAAGGGAAGTGGAAAAAAATATTGTATAAGTCCAAATTTATAACTTCTTAAAATAATGGGGTTGCTTATTTGGAGGTGAGTCACACTCCTAAGGAAAACAATTTAAAAAGACTAGATGTTTAATAAGTTTTGAAGGGTCCATTAATGCTTTCAAAAATAAGTCAAACAAACCAAAAATAAAATTATTTTAATGTAAAAATATATATTAGCCGAACATAATGTTTATAATATTTTAGTACATCACTATTGGGTCATTATGATGTCATTAAACACATTATTTATTTATACAGTATTTTATTTTTACCCAAAAATTTCACCATCGCAGAAAATTATGAAAGATTCACTGTTGTATAATTTCGATGTCCCAATTACATAAATAATATTCATTTTATCTAAATAATTTTCTATATATGTTAATTCTTACATTTAAAATAAAAACCGATATTACTTGAAAATTCATGGGTTTTGACAAAAATGGCTTTCAAACCTTAATAAAAAATACAAATGCATTCAAAAAATTATACGATCATTTATATTTAATAAAAATAAATTAATAACAATAACAATATTATATTAAAATATTATTTAATTCAAAAATCCATTAATTCCTCAATATAGATTTTGTATTTGAACATTAATTAAAAATACTATTTGTGCTTTAAAAAAATATTTACAAGGTTAAAATAATAAAATGAAAGTATATTCATTATTATATACAAAAATAATGTATACAAACATAGTGATAAGGGCTTGTTACATAAACCCTTATGAAACATGCATAAGACCGAAGAGTAAGGTGTGCGATGGTGACAGACTCTTGGGGTGGCTCTGATAACATTGCTCGGGTGGTAATCTCTATCAACTTTCACTTCTCTTGTAGGCCGCTCTGCTCGAGCTTAACATATTCAAGCTCCGCATGGGCTTGGTCAAGACCAAATCCCAAATACACAACCTCCTTTCAGAGCTCTGACAAATGGGCTTCTTATGGGACACGTCTACTGGATAAGGCCATCCCTTCATTTGTCTAACTAAATTGGATTTGTTTAAACCCTATATTTATAATAATCATGTGATCACTGTTAAATGGATATGATAGAAATGTTCACAATTATTAACATAAAACCAAAGAAGCTAACATTTTATATAAACATTTTACATTAAGAGACATTTAATTAGTTGAAGAGGGATTTCCATTAATGAATGTTTGGTTCATTACAATATTCCCCCTTAATAAATTTCTCCCTCGAAATTTCCTTTTCCCACACTAAAATAGATTCAGGTAACTCAACCTCATCATTTCCTCTGATTCCCACGTCACTTCTTCAAACTTGTGGTTTCTCCACAACACCTTGACAAGGGGAATTGTGTTATTTCATATAACTTTTTCTCTATGATATAAGATCGTCACTAGTTTCCCCTCATAATAAAGATCATCCTCTAACTGTCTCATCTCTAAAGAGAGTACATGTGAACGGTCCATTATGTACTTCCTTAAGAGAGATACATGAAAGAAATCATGCACTTTGGCCATGGTAGGTGGATGTTCTAGTCGATAGGCCATAGCCCCAACACGATTAAGAATCTCGAAGGGTCTGATGTACCTTGGACTTAACTTCCCTTTCCATCCAAACCTCTTGACCTTCTTCCACAGAGATATGCATAGAAATACCTTGTCTCCAACTTTAAACTCATGGTATCATCGACGATTATCCACATAACTCTTCTATCTAAGCTTGGCTTCCTTGATATGTTGCTGAATGGTTTTAACCTACTCCACCATTTCTTCGACCATTTATGGTCTAATCATCTTATGCCCACCGAACTGATCCCAACACGCTAGTGTTCTGCACCTTTTCCCTTAAAGGTCTTCATATGGTGTCATTTGGATGCTCGAGGGGAAACTATTATTATAAAAGAACTCAACTATAGGAGGATGTTGATACCATCCTCCTTTAAATTCCATTGAGAATTATCTCAACATGTTTTCAAGAGTTTTAATAGTCCGCTCAGATTGGACATCCGTTTGAGGATGATTGGATATACTGAAGTTCATTTAATTATTTAGAGAATTTTGAAGACTCTTCGAAAACATCGAGGTGAATCTTGGATCTCGATCGGACACAAAATATTTTGGTACTCCATGCACCCTGACCACTTCCCTGATATATATCTGTGCTAGTTGATCCAATGAGAAATCTTACCAAATAGAAATTAAGTGTCCAGCCTTTGTAAGACGATCCACAACAACCCAGATTTCATTATTTCCTTTGGATGTCTTCGGACGTCCGGTGACAAAGTCCATGGTGATTTTCTCTCATATCCATTCTGGTATGGGAATTGGTGTCATCATCCCCAAAGATTTCTGCCTCTCTGCCTTCACTTGTAGACACACCAGGCACATTGATGTATATTCAGTGATCTCCTTCTTCATATTATCCCACCAATAATGATCTCAGATATCTCGATACATCATTGTGTTTCCTGGGTGAATAGGGAAATTTGAATTATGTGCATCATCCAAAAGTTATTTCTTCATCTCCATACATTATGGAACACATAGTCTTTTACAAAGTCTCACAATTCCTTCTTCATTAAAATTTAACTTCGAGGATTTACCTTTTCCGATAGCTTCCACTTTTTCTTGAATTCCCACATTATCCTTTTGAGAATATTTTAACATTTCTAAAAGTGACAGTTGAGCAATCATTTGTGAAAGGATTGATGATATTACCTTATTTATGATTCCCATGTCCATCTTTATCAAATCTAAGAAGATTGGATACTTTTCAATTCTCATCAACGATAGAATCATTGGGTCCTTTCTATTTACGACATTCGAAACCTTGTTCTCTTTCCCAGGGTGGTAATTTATTGAGCAGTCATAGTCTTTGATCAGCTCTAACCATCATTGTTGGCGCATGTTCAAATATTTTTGTGTGAATATATACTTGAGGTTTTTGTGTTCCGTATATATTTTACACTTCTCCACAAAGAGATAATGCTGCCAAATTTTTAAAGCAAAGATCACTACAGCCAACTCGAGGTCATGTTTTGGATAGTTCTGTTCATGAACTTTCAATTGCCTTAAAGCATAGGCAATGGAATTTTCATTTTGCATCAACACACATCCCAGGCCCTTCTTAGAAGCATCAATGGATACCACAAAAATTTATCCACTTGGGGGTAAAGTGAGCAAGGGCGCAGTGATAAGCCTCATTTTTAACTCCTTGAAGCTTTCTTCGCATTCATTACTCCAAGAAAACTTTACTCCCATCCATGTTAGCTCGGTAAGAGGGCTGGAAAATCGTGAGAAATTTCTCACAAATCGTCGATATTATCCAGCTAAAGCCAAGAAGCTACAGATATCCATTACTGATGTTGGCCTCATCTATCCCTCAATTTCATCTATTTTGGAGGGATCCACAGATATCCCATTGCTTGTGATGATATGGATGAATAATGAGACCTCCTTTAACTAGAACTCACACATGATATACTTTGCATTGAGCTTATTCTTCCGAAAGGTCTCTAGTACAGTTCCTAGATGCTCCTCATGATCCTCCTTTGTTTTGGAGTATATTAGAATATCATCTATAAAGACTACTACAAATTTTTTGAGGTAATATCTAATGAATCTATTCGTCAAGTCCATGAAGATTTCTGGAGCATTAGTGAATCTAAAAGGCATTACTGTTAATTCATAGTTCCAGTATCTTGTACGAAAAGTAGTCTTGGGCATATCTTCCTTCTTCACCCTTAATTGATAATATCCCGACCGCAAATCCACCTTGGAGAAGTATTATGCACCACGCAGCTGATCGAACATGTCATCAATTCTTGGGAGAGGATACTTGTTCTTTATCATGGTTTTTTTAAGATCACGATAATTGATGCAAAGGCGCATTGACCCATCCTTCTTCTTGATGGAGAGGACTGGTGTACCCCATGGTGAAGCACTTGGGCGTATAAACCCTTTATCCAGATTCTTCTGTAGTTGTTTCTTCAGCCTCTTAAACTACACAACATCCATTCTATATAGAGTCTGGGATATTGGAAACCCCCCTATTATATGATCAATTGATAATTCAACATCTATTCTAGGAGAAAGACCAAGAAATTCCCCGGGAAACACATCATCGAATTCCCTCACAATAGGAATGTCCTCTAGGATGGTTTCCTCCTTAAAATAAATCATCTGTGCCAGATACGCGTTCTCATAGGGTAGTAATATCCACACTTGAGATGATGTGGCTAAAGAAGATTCATCTTTATCCTTGCACTTGTAATGATTCGGGGGTCGATTCTCCACATGGAGAGTGATTTCCCTCTCACAGAAATTTATGTTGGATATATATAAGGAAAGCCAATACATGCCAAGAAATGCATCAAATTACACCAGAGGGAGTATGATGATGTTTTCTGGGAAGTTCAATCCACATATTATGATAGTGGAGGAGTTATATTCATGGGATGCAATGATTTCCCCATTTGTTGTACTCACCGACATCTCCACTTCCATGATTTGTGGTGGTGCTGAGATTCTTCTACTAAACTTTTTAGATATAAAAGAATGTATAGAACCTGAATCAAAAAGTATGTTCACTATTCATGAATGAATAACTAGAGTACCTGTCACCACTTCATTTTCGGGGTTCACTTCGGAAGTAGTGATGGAAAAAGCTCGCCCTTACTGCCTTGCAGGTTATTGGTTGCCTCCGAAAACCCATGGCTTAGGGAACTGATTTGCAAGATGCCCTGGATTTTCGTAGTTGTATAAATGAAAAATTTGTTGAGGTCTGAACATAGCATTCCTCTCCTCTGTCGCAGCCTCAGGTCTTTCTTGCCGACAGTTAACAGTCAGGTTCCCTTCTCTTCCACACCTAAAGCATTTCCTCGTCCCCTTATTGCAATTTCTAGGGTGCTTCTTTCTGCACCTTTGGTAATTGGGGTGTTGGATATTCTTATCACCGTTGGATTTATCCATCAGACCACCAGCATTGAAGTCCACCTTACGCTTCTTATCACAATGATACCCCTTATATTCTATGATCTCCATTTCGACATTTAGGGAATATCAGACAATTTCCTCATAGCTATCAATGTCACAGATTGTAGGTGCTTTCTGCGGGCTAGGTTTCCGCCCACCAAAGAAGGCGTCAACCATGCATTAGGGGGTAACGACAATGCTGCAAGTGTATCATGCAAGCCTCGTGATGTTTTCCTCATACGCTCCAACAAATTTTTTATCTTTTTTATTGAGGTAAAGGAAGTCCCGTTCTATATTAAGATGGAGGGTGCATGGAAACTATTTATCAAAAAACATCTTCTGGAAATCCTTCCATTCCAATGTCTTGATCTCCTCCTCAGGCTTCGTATTTTTTATCAACATCCACCATTGATCAACTTCACCCTTCATATGATAAGAAGCCAAGAGAACCTTCTCTTGTTCAGAACACTAAAGGGTGGAGATGATCTTTTCAATGGAGTTGATCCATTGTTCAGCAATTGAGGGATCAAATGATCCATTAAAAGTAGGGGGCCTTTTTCTCATGAAGCTCTCGATAGTGACATGTTCTTTCTTAGGTGGGGTTGAACGTTCCTCTTTACCCATGTTTCTATTAAATCTTGAGTTAGCTGAGAGAGAAGGGTGACAAAGTTCACGATTCCCGCTCTCATTGGATTGGGAATCTCATTAGTACAATCATCACATTGATCTTTACATCGGTTGTTAGCCCAAGTATTTCTATTACCAGCCATTGGTTGGAATAAAATTAATGTTAGGTGTAACACATAAAGGGTAATCCAATGACAAGACTAATGACTTCAAAATAAATTTTATTTCCTTAACATATGAATTTATTTGCTTCAATCTATTTTATCCATTATCTACTTTCTAACATATATTCTTAGGGAATTATTTGTCACTTAATAATGGTTCATACTAAGCCTGTGAATTTACCAAAGCATATCGCTCATGAGTGTTGTAACCAAGAGTGCAGTAAGGACTATTGTCATGCACCAATTCTCATTCGAGTCTAGCTCGAAGCGGTGTTTTTGGGTTTTACCCCTCGGATACATCTCTGCCAGAGCCACTTCTACCTGCTCATATCTAGATAGGGATTTATTTAATTGATAAAACACTTACTCAAAACTCACCAAAACATATGGATATTTTTATTATACTTATTCTTTTCTCTAAGGTATCACTAGGGTTTTCAAATCCTAATCCAAAAAATAACTAAACATATCCTCTCATACCAACTATTGCAACCCTGCTTTTTATTACACAATTAAACAAAATTTATTACATAAAAATATCTTGATACAATATAGATGATCTATAGGTCTAGTGTCTTTGGTTCTTAGGATCATTACATAACATCTTAAAAAATTAAATACAACATCTTTATTGAAAACTTCCTTTACATGACCACTACATTCACTCGTACTTAGCATTGAATGGGATAACCTGAGGACATGTATAAGAAAAGGGTGAGCTATAAAGCCCAGTATGGGAATAATCATGGAATAAAATGAGGAATACAATAAACGACATAAAATAGGCATATTAATAGAGAACAAGATATTCATAAACATAAAAGCATGATAAATAATTATAATCATAACATGGAAATGTGGCAACAACACTTAACATGTAATTAGAATGAGCCAAGGCTCATTGCACATAGAGCATGATTAAATACCCATTACAAATGAATCATGAGTATAACATCATTGCACTTGAATTAGCATGAGTAAACATCCATTGCACATGACGTATCATAATACTATACTTTACCCAATGCTTTGGAGCGCTATAAGAGTGCACCCTTCTTAAACATTTCATTTCATGCGTAAGTGTGCCACATGGATCATATAACATGGATTTATAAAAAATAATCATTTATTCCACAATAAAAGAAGGTGGAAATCATACATGAAACATTATAATAAATAAGTAAATGTTCATAAATTTTAATAACCTTGATAGAGAAATGGGCATGGTATTCACTACACAAGGACAATGGCTTGGAAAATCAGGGCAATTTCGGCAGCATAACAGTGTGACGTAAGAATTCATAAAAATGGTTGATGAGAGAGAAAGGGGTGTCTCATAATATTTACATGAAATGGAAAGTAATAGGGTCATATAGATACATGTCCCAACAATTTTAATGCAATTCTAAGTCATGATGAAAAATAATTGCTTGAATGTAAAAGAGGAGCGAGAAATTCCTTTCGGAATCTCGGCATAGTAACTGGTGTACATGGGACACATTTAATGAGATATAATAGGGGTATCTCATAATTAAAACATAAATACGGCACTATGGGGGAGATGATAAACCATACCCCAACATTTATAATTGAAATTAAAAGGGCATAACAACATTATTAAAATTGGAAAAAAAATAGAAAGGAAGACAAACCCTTACATGGAAGTGTACTTCCAAAGGCTATAGAGAGGATTGAGAGAGGCTTCTTGGGAGATAGGGGAACCTTGGAAGGATTCTAGATAGATGATTTCAAATGTTGAATGAACAGCAAGGGCTTTGAGTGAGGAGGAAGTGGGATCTTGGGTGGGTTTATATAGGAAAGGTGAGGGAATTCTTTTTTTATTTAGATTTGGGACACCTCACATTAATCTAATCCAAACCAAAAACCATACCATGGTTTTTCCCATGGTTTTTGGAAAAGGGAAGTGGGAAAAAATATTTTATAAGTAAAAACTCCGAAATTCCTATAATAATGGGGTTTCTTATGTGGAGGTGAGTCACACTCTGAAGGAAAACAATTTAAAAAGACAAGATGTTTAATAAGTATTGAAGGGTCAATTAATGCTTTATAAAATAAGTCAAACAAACCAAAAATCAAATTATTTTAATAGTAAAACATATATTGGCCGAATATAATGTTAATAGTATTTTATTACATCACTATTGGGTCATTATGATGAAATAAAACACATTATATATTTAAACGGTATTTAATTTTTACCCCAAAATTTGATTATCTTAGAAAATTATTAAAAATTCACTATTTGATAATTTTGATGTCTTAATTCTAGAAATAATATTAATTTTATCAAAATAATTTTCTATATATGTTAATTTTCACTTTTATAATAAAAACCGACATGTATCGAAAATTCATGGGTTTTGACAAAAATGGCTTTCAAACCTTAATAAAAATTACAATTGCATTCATAAAATTATAAGATCAATTATATTTAATAAAAATTAATTTAATAAAAATAATAATATTTTATTAAAGTAATATTTAATTAAAAAATCTACTAATTCATCAAAATATAGTTCTTATTTGAATATTAACAAAAAATACTATTTGTGCTTTTAAAAAACTATATACAATGTAAATATAATAAATTGAAAGTATAATAATTATTATATACAAAAATAATACAGATAAACATAGTGATATGGTATTGTTACATAACCCCTTATAACACTCGCAAAATAATGAAGAGGAAGGTGTGTGATGGTGACAGACTCTTGGGGTGGCTCAGATAACATTGCTCAGGTGGTAATCTCTATCAACTTCCACTTCTCTCGAAGGTGGTCTTTCTCGAGCATAACATATTCAAGATCGACATGGGATTGTTCTAGAGAAAATACCAAAGACGCAACCTCCTTTCTGAGCTCTGAAAAATGGGCTTCGTATGGGGAATGTCTATTGGATGGGGCCATCGCATATTTTGTCTGAGTATATTGGATTTGTTAAAAACCTATATTTATACTAATAATGTGATCACCATTCAATGGATATATTAGCAACTATCACAATTCTTAATATAAAACCAAAGAATCTGACCTTTTATATAAATATTTTACATAAAGAGACATTTAATTAGTTTAATAGGTATTTCCATTAATGAAAGTGTGGTTCATTAAAATTTCTCATCGAGCCATTCCAGCACATCAATCTGATTTTTAGAGTGGAAATTATTTTATAGTTTTCAACTGATAGGTATTTAAATAAATTGAAAATGTACTTCTTTGGTAGATACTACCTCAATTCCATACACTAATTAATATGTAGTTTCATGTGTAACAGTGCATGTCGAGGTATGATAGGCCCATAAATCCTGAAGGAGTTTGGGTGGTTAAGTCTCACTGTCTAGGTCTACAATCTCATTGATTTTATTTTTTAGAATAATATTGAAGGCCTATATCATTCTAATTTCCACTACATGATAACATGATTAATGGTTGGACAATATATTATATTCTTGGTAAATTTTTATCAACTAGGTAGAGAATAAGTTGGTTCCATTTTCCATCAATGTCACATGAAATAATCTAAATTTGGTGATGATTTTGGACATTAAGAAGTTAATGACATTCTTTTTTCTAGATATATAAGGTACATTGCCTCAAAACTTTTAGAAAATATGTTCATAGAAGTAAGGATCTATTTAAACTACATAATTGTGGTTGAGGGGTATGGACCCACAACTTTCATTCCTCGTACCACAAACAAATTGGAATATTTATCTATATGATGCAATTTTGAAGGTTGATTGATGATATTTTAATTAAATAGTCCTGAATAAAATTTCCTATAGAATTATACATAGTCATGTATCATTTTTTTCCTAGGAGTAACCAAGCCTCATTATTTGGGTTCATAGCCCAGTGTTGTATCAATGTGAACTGTAGGGTCATGCATGGGCTTCTTTAATTATGGATAAAATATCTTTTTATTCTTTGTAAAAGAGGTTGATCCCATTATATCCTTATTTTTTGAGGGAGTAGTTCCCATTTATCCATTTCTAAAGGGCGATTTTGAAATCTTACTCTTGAGTTTGTTCCCTTCTATCTTGGTCTATTGAAAGAGTCCCATTTAGGAGAAAATAAATAATGTTCTCCATCCATCTATGGATCTATAACAGTTCATCTCACTATGGGACAATGTTGATCTAATTAATTTCATTCATTTTAAGAATTATGACCTATGATACCACTGTTGGGTGTGTAATGTACAAACTCACTTCGTCCTGATCATGGTTACCTAGGACTATGGCCACATTATCTAGTGTACTAAAATGGGTATTTTTCTGATTGGGGAACATGATGAAATGTTAATTTACAGGGGATATATGAAACAATTTTTATAACATATCTAATTTGAGGGTCCAATTTATGATTTATTATGTAATATTAACCAATTATCTTATTTATCACTCTTTATAAATTCCATTTTATATTTAGGTTGGATACATGTATATATAGGTATTGGTAAAAGATAGAAATGAATTCTTGTATTCACCCTCACTAAAAATTAAGTCTTCATTTTGTAGGAATGTGTAGGGAAAAATCACCATTTCCTGAGAAAGAAAAAAAATCCCTACACCATCCCAATTTTGTTTCTCATTTTTCATCCTCTTAATGATAATATAATTAGAGGAACGATGGAAGTTCATGTCCCATGCTTAGTAAGTGTCATATGAAAAATTCTTCATCAAGATGTTCGATGTCCATTGGTGTAATTTCTTGGGAAAGGTGTGAAAAAATGAAATTAGCAAGAGCCTTCACATTCACAACCATTAATGGTAGGATCTATATTTTATATTTTTATCGATTATCCATCCATCATGATAAAAATTGAGTCACTTTAGGATAAAAAATGTTGTACTATAGTGGGCCAATATGATAGGATATGTTGTATTCAAGGTGTTGGAAGTAATGCCACATCTTTTTAACTACAAATTTGAGTAGGTGGTAGTTCTATTCTACATAATAATAAAATTAACTAGTTACTAGATTCATTAAAATGATGTAGTAGTGAATTTTCTCATTCCCAAAATAATTTTTTTGTAAGATGTGAATACCATGTTATTATTACATAGAGGCCACAAATAAGATGGGATGTTTTCCCTACACTAGAAGCATCATTACTATCAGGCACAAAAAGTACAACATAATCATCTCTACGGTTTCATGGAATCAATGATCCCATCTATAGGTGACTCCACTATTCATTAACATGGTGAAGGGGAGATATATTTTCGCCCATCAAGATATTGAAAACCGAATATAAGAGTGGTTCCATTAGAACCCCGTGGTTATTTGAGATTCTAAGGTGATGAAATTTATAGGATTTTTGTGGTATTTTTTGGGTTAACCATGATGTCATGAAGTCATACCACAAATATATGGATTTTCCAAAATGTTACCAAAAGTGAAAATTTGAAAATTCGTCTTCAAACCATGTTAATGTAATTTGTTAGATATTGGTTAAAGATTCATGGAGTGGTCACATATCTATAATGATTTTCCCACCTATTCCTCAAAATATCATTCATCTATTCATCCCAATAAGTGGTCAATGATTTGATTCATGGAACACTGGTATGTATTGAAAGTGTTATTTAATCCCAAGGGAATAACCTAATTGTGAATGATCCCTTAGGGTGATCTAAAGTAAACTGATCCTCATCATAAGGGGAAATTGTTTATTACTTCACACCCTAAATACCCATCCCTGAAGTATAAAAGAATATATTCATGTAGTTTCATTGGACAAGTTTTCTCTAATCGGTAGTATGAATTAATAAATCTTGAAATGTATATTATGGTCCTTAAAATATATTCATACATTAATCTTTTCATACTTACTCACTATAAGGATGATGTTCATGATCCCTTATGGGTATTTCAATTCACAGAAAAAGTTTGATTGGATAAAGTTTTCAATATAAGACTCAATATTAGTAGTATGAGAGTTGTATCTCATCCTAGTTTCAGGCATGAAACCTTGATGATCATTGTGTAATACTACATGGTTCACATCCACATCAGGGTTCAACCAAAGAATTTTTTATAAATTAAGGTGAATACATAATGAAGGAACATTATAAATGAAATTTAAATCTACTTCCCTATGAGAGTAATAGTTAAACTAATCAATATAGGCTGATGTAATTTTTATGTCTGTAGATTCAATGGTCTGCTCTCGATAATGGTGGTAGAGATTCATTCCTCAAATGCAGCAGGGGAGTTCATAAGGGAATCTTCTTCTTCTTTCATCATTGATTCCATGGAGGCGTTTTCATAAAATATTGGTAATATGATAGAATATATATCATTTACTAGGTGATACAAGCAATGGGAAGAGAAATTGTCACCCTAATATACTTGTCTAAATTCATAGAGACTATAGAGAGGATTAGTTTCTTTTATAGTATCATGGGGGACTTGAGGATCTTGGAAATCTGGGATTAAGTCTAATTCCATAATTAGGTTTATTTATTTAACATAATTAATGTCAATAATGTTCAAGGGATTCATAGAAGTAGTCCACAACTCATTGATAGTTGCAACCTAAATATATTCATCCAACATAAACTATTTTCCATCGCATTTTTATAAACATTCCACAACATATGAAACATCCCATGACATAGAGGGAGTGTTTTCACCATTCATTATGAGTACCATAAAATTGATTGTGTATTTTAATAAATCAAAAAAGTAAAAATATTGTGATCTGGCTATGGAACCATTTCGTTATAAGAGATAAATTATTTATTTAGTCTTACTGGATAATAGTGAACTTAACATTAGTGGTGAGATCTCAAAAATGACCCTTTTTCTTGATATTACAATCCATGTGTTTCTCACACTTGTCATACCCTAAATGGTTAGCCTTGTCAAAAATAAATCCTCTTATTTATACGCCAAACATTAGAGGGTCTAAATCAGGAAGAGGATTATCCTGAACTGAATTTCCATTTGAACCCTTCAGTTGTCTATACATTCATGTTTTGAAAAAAAAATGGTTACAATATTTTCCTAGATTACCTCTTCTTTATAATGTTTTATGAATGATATGGAAACATGTAATTAGGATTTCATAATCTTGAGTCGATAAACCTAGATAACATTGAATTATATATCAAATTCATTTTTGATAGAGAGGGCATTGCCAAGTGAATATTTAGATGTCTTTAATGAAGGATTTTATTATGATTAGGATTTTTGATAGGACAATATCAATGTATTTTATTATGTCATACTATGGTTCCATAGATCAACAATTTCCTATGGAGAGGACGAACCTTGTTATGTGGACCAATAGTTTATGTGTTCTTGGTGGATGGTCATTGTTCTTGATGAGAGGTAAAATGAAAACCTATTACAATGTTTCACTGTATTTTTTTCCTTCATCTATTATTGGTGGATAAAGAAATCACACAACATGCATGACAGTCATGTATGAGGACTGGTCTTGGAAATTCTTATGAGAGATTTGAGATACATCCATTTTTATGTTTTATTGTTGGTGTATTATATCACAAGAATTTTCTATATATATTTCATCTATAGGGGTGTGACCAAAATATTTTTTCTAACCATGACCGATCAATCCTATTTATCCTATCCTTATTCACCTTCAGCCTCCAACTCCCCGATCAAGTATGGGGGAATCATATTAAGAGGTGAATTAATTATCAAGGAAAGGGTCTTTTATTTGTACTTTGTTAACAGATCCAAATATGATCACTTTTTATGATGATTAATTAATTTGGTGTTGTGTTTATAGTTCTCCAGATATTTAAGGAAATAAATATGAAATAGTTAGAGATTATTATGGTGATAGAAATGACTCTTCCATCTCAATATCTCTCTATATCATGGGATTACATCGCCCTATGTGAGTTTCTATGATGTCCCCTACCTAGTAGATGAGATCGTTATAGGTTTGAAAGGATTTTATCTCAAGGTTTCATGAACTCAGTCAACTATTTTTTGGGTCATCCATTTATCAAAATTCCACCCATTCCTAGATAAAACTTCTTTCTAGTTGCCTTCTACATGAGGTTCATGGAATGATACACATGTTATCTATTACAGTGACTTTTTCAACACCGCCTGCATAGAATCTATGATTCTTTAGAAAAGTTCATTGAAGATGAATAAATCATTAATAGTGTGACCTAGATTCTATGGAATGGTAACTAGTAAGGATGACCAGTGAGGTTGACCTCATTGGGTTTCCTTGGATTTGGTACACTAACTAGGGTATTTTCCATGTCCTTAATGAAACAACATGTGACCTTCTCATTTGAGGATTATTATTTGTTAACTCATTCCTAAAATCTTGGTGACCTTGGTTTCTATTTTCTTCTTATAGAGGTGGATTTTTTTATTCTTCTTCAAAGGTGGAAATGGATCATTCAGGGCATACCATGGTTTTGTAATGGGAATTGCTACTCTTTTGAGGGTAACATCATTCAAATATTCCTTACTTATAATTTTTTACATGTGTTGAGGGAATGGGATATTATTTATCTTAGGTATTTTGAATGAAATATTCTAGGAAACATTCCATTTCTGAAGTTTCATGAATTCCTCCTAGATACATCAATGAGATCAAACTCTTTTGTAGCTCATCCCGTAGATTTTAAGCATAGATTTCCATTAATTTCTCTTGCAATAGATGGATGTAGAGTAAATAGGTAAACCCATTCCATATGTCCATGATTTCATATAACCTCTTATTTTCAAATTCCATATAGTTGGTGAGGTTAAAAAATGTAATTTTACTTAGAATAGAAATGATATAATTAAGGAAATAGTGAAGAAGGTCTTCCTATCATGAAATGAATCACACTATAATTCTTATGTAATAAACCTGGACTGGACCTATTAATGTTTTTATGAATATTCTCATCATGTCTGCCTTCTTCTAATCTCGAGGGATCTTCATCAAACCACATCGAGACATGATGTGAGTGAGTTATAGTTCACGATCTCCTTCTCCATCAAAAGATGAGAAGGTTGGATGGCTGAAAATAAAAGGAGGTAAGGTTTAAAACACCCATATGGGATATAGATTTTTATTAGGATACATGGGTATGATATAAGAATACATGGTTTCAAAATGAGTATCTAGAGATTCAATTGATATGGTCATTTCTTGGGGTACCGCAATCTGGGCCACCTCCCATATATAGAGAAAGTGAGGTGCTTGATGAGGTGGCCTTGTTTTCATAACCCATATAATTTTTATCCATGGTAAGAATAAATTATCACCCTAATAAGGGAGAGTCTATCACAATAATGTATAAATGTTAAGATAATAGTCAAATTCCACATTTATATAGGCTACCTACATGGATCTAGATCTAACATCACACTCATATTCTTCTCGTGTAGGTGGATTGTCTCTTTACTTATGTGTTGTATGAAGGATATTTTTCTCTATCTAAAGGAAAAACCTTATTATAATTTTTCACCTTTGTAGATCCTTAGTTTATTGTCCAATATTTTGTTTCTCAATCTCAAATTGTTCTAACTATTACTCAATTGAAGGAATATCGTCCATTATTGGTTGTGATTGGGATATAGCTATACCTTTAGCTTTATACATGGATGTTTTCTGCCATAAAGGTAGAAAATCATTATTCTAAGGCACTAGTTATTGGACCCTTTTCTAATTTTATATACATTCAGTTTCAGTCGTTTAATCTAGGTCACCCACCTCTCAAGGTATTGTTTTGACATTGTGTTACTCTATATTTATGGTTTTCTCCATGTGATCTACTATATTATTGGCGATGACATTCACTGAGGTGTATATGGAAATTTTATTTTTCCCATTAATCTCAATGAAATAGGGTGATATTATACAATTTTCATCACATCCATTTCATTAACACCTGTCCATATTGGTATTTTTTGGATTAAACCCCCTATAGGGTCTGATTTCCTTCATCAAACATTCACCTAGTGTCAATATGAGAATTGTAAAATTGAGGGGGTTCAAGAAAGGATTTTTGAATGGGCCCCAAATTTTAAAGGTTCTTGTTGTGGAGGAAGGAATAGATGGGATGTCGACCATTGATATTTTACTCACTACCTAGGGAAGACTAATTCCATCCGTGCTTTCGATAATGATGAAAATTCCCTATCCCTCTGGGATAATGCCTATTCGAGGCCGCCATTGGAACTATTTGTTCATGTTGTATAGGATATTTTGATTTAATTGGAAGATTTAAGGAAACTATAAATGGGAATTTAAATATAAATCAACCAATAGTAATGAGATATTTTTGATTTGGTATGACAATTGATTTCGCAAGGACCCTCTCGTAGTGTTATGAGCATGGTGCTGAAGATTGAGAAAAAAAATTACCTACCCTATAGGATGAAGTTATTTTGTAGCTTATACTTAAATTTATAATATCTTCTTAGGGGTTGATGAACCAATGAGAGGATTTGTTGTTAAATATTCCCCAAACCCTTTAAGAGAGGTTAGTTTCTAAGAACCATCTATGTAATCTTCTTTTGAGACATGTTTGACATAGTGAACATTTTCTAATGTATAATTTGGGTTGAATGGAATCCCATAACATGATTCATTTTTTAGTAGATATATTTTGGAATAAGATAAAATCATATTCCATGGATGAAATGTTTTACCATTTTTTATGGGAATATCATAAATATATATTGGCAGTCCCCTCAATTCTTTCACGATGTCATTACATCATTGAAGTGGGGTTGTTCTTTCGTATTGACCAACTAGCTCATGTGTGTCCTAGAGCGATGATTTTTCATGTGGATATTACATTTAGAGACACTATATCTAGGGTGTTTTTCTATTATATTGTGCGATGGGGTGAAACGATGTGAAATTTCTCCATCCTCAGATATAGATTCATGAAGAGTATTCAGGGATCATTTTTTATAGAGTTCTGATGCAATTGTGACAAGCATGCTGTAGATTTACATTGTTATATTCCATTTTTGTGTCTCTAACCTTTAATAGAGTACCCAGTTCCATTTGAAAATTGATTTTATTTGTGGAATAATGGTGAAACTCGTATCTTGGATAGGGTAGGTGTCTATTATTTAACCTTTGATGAGTTTTCCACCTATTTTGGCATCGGTAAGGAATGCACATATTCTCTAGCTCATTTTGAATAAAAATTTTAGACATTCTGAGGGTCCATAACATGGATGGGATATTATTTCTAGATAAAATCTTCAATATATATCCATGTCAACATCTTTTTCATCAAACTCAAACACATCCACCTGGACAGACGACAAAGGATTCTTATTTGGGTCACCTTATGACCTTCGTGAATAATTGCAGACAGTGGATGGGGGAACTATATGATTATAAACCTAGTGTTCCATGTAAATCCCTATATAATGGACTCCTAGGTTTTAGAACCTTGGTATACAGAGTTTTCTTGGATGGGAGAGGATATCCTTTTCGAATGGAGATATCATAGTGGGGAAGTTAAACATAGAGTATTTTAGGAGTAGAGCCTATATGATCCATATCCACACTACCACGAGGATGAATATTGAGGTAATTATGATCTTCATATTTGGTTAAATAATTTATAGAACCTTGAGGTGCTGTAGATATCAATTTAATAGCCTAATTTATAGTATAATTGAGTATATTATGGATGTGAACCTCATTCTACATCGTGGATAGAACTTGCCGAATTTACTTTTGTGGTGTTTTAAGGATATAATACTAGTGTATGGATGTTTCCAAAATATATATATAACCTAATAAATATATTGTAATTTTATCTTGTGCATCAGAAGGTGATGGTGTATAACAATATTATTCAATATTATTTGTAAGAATATGATAATTCCAAGGGGTGATTTCCATAATATATTTGTCAATCATGGATGAATCATGTATATTGGACTAATTCACATATTCATTCCACGTAGGAATATTCCGATGGACCACCGAAATGGGTTATGGGATTTGAGACACTTCATATATAGACTTTGATGGATGCTTGTGTAGTTTTTCGTAAATATAAGTAGGTATATGATTCCATTTTATATGAGCTACTGGAATATGACGAGTAGCTTCACTAATAGAAATATAATACATTCCCATTCAATGTTCTACTTTCTCCTCAAGATCCGCACCTAAAATGGGGATATAATCAATATTTATGCCTATAGAGTGATTCTCATTTCTTTTTGTATAGTAATGTGTGCTTGGCCCAAGGATTATGAGTCTCTCACATGGTGATCACTAGTTAGAATGGGGATATGAGCTCAGTCCCATGTCTTTGGAGTATACGCTGATTTTTTTGACAGGATTTTATGACAATATCATGTCGTGTGATACTCTAACGTGGTGATCCATCATTAGAATGAGAAGATCTTCTCAATACTGTTCATATTCCTTTAATAGAATATTCTAAAAATCAACATAGATGAGAGGAAGAATCTGATCTTTCATTGGAGTAGAAGCATGTTCATGCTGAACCAGACTATGCGATGCTATGGATGTCAGTATTGGAATAAGTTCCTATTCCAGCATCAATACAATTGTCTAAATATTCTAGTAAATTTATTGAGATGTTTTTATATTGTATTTACACTTTATAAAAGTGTTTATAGGATTTTAGGGCTACTGATTTTATTCCTGAAATATGTACACATTGGTATCTTTGACTGAACTGCAGTTTAAATCCAACTCTTATCCCCCTTATTCAACTAGAATATACCAATGGTCTTCATGCATGTTGTTAGTTATGTTTTCTTACCCATGATTTCTATAGGGATAACAATGTAGGGATGATATGAGGGGGTACCAATATAATATTTCCCATTGGAAACTACCAGAATATTACACCATACCTTATCAATATGACAGATGGTATTGGACCAATCTCATTTATCCATATATTTTCAAAACAAATGATATATCCTTAGAACTCGTGAATGACTTTCTAATGTGTTAATGTGTCTGATGGTTCCCTTAGCAGGAAATTAATGGCACTAGCTATATAATGTAGGTATAAGCAATTTATTGGGGCCCTCCTTGGTGGATCATAGATTGAAATGGATCTATGGTCGACTTCATGATTCAACCACCTCATATATGAAAGGTGTTTATTTTTATTCTCCTAGGATAACCATCCAAATCCATTGGTGGTACAAACGAGTCCCACTAGTTTCACTACATCATTACTTAGATGGAGCAGACTCATCAGTATATGCTTATAGATACCCTTGCATGAATCATTATGTTTTTTTATTGTACTATATCGATGGAATTGTTAATCCATATTTATTTTTACCTGATGGTGGAGGATTCAGGTGGGTGAGTTCTTTTGGTGATCCATATGGGTTGCATCTATAGTTGATGTTAGAGAGCGTTGACTCAATGAATTTATGATATCCGTTTATAATGTTTTTTGTGAGATTAGAATTTATTTTTAGAAATCCAATATTGAATAAGGTCATCAATTTTTGAATCATCACAAGTATAAAACATACTCAATCAAATTTCCATAGGTACCACAATTGAACTTCCTTATTCATGGATTTTCCATTTTTCATGTGTGGACTTTGCATTATGTGAATGAAATTATTTCATTGGATGTATTGTTACATGGGATTTCATGCCAAGAATACACTTGTTGATTCCATAAGAGATGAAAAATAAAATGGCCCAATGAATGGTCAAGATATCATTTTTTATTTTATAGATTCAAGTCGATTTCAATATTTTTGGTTCTCTTAGAAAATATGTGGTTACATGGGTTTAGGATACAAGTTCTTGGACACCTATAATGATTTGTTTATTCTCTAATTACATGAATTCAAACTATTTTTACCATTTTTTTTATTATGTTGGGTCGACTGTGGGGGTTCATATATGGTTTCATGACTAGTCAGTCTCGGTTCACCATTTGTATCTATTAAAAACATCCAATGGATCCCACATCTATAACAATATACAAAACTACTTTCCAATGGAATCTAGTCATTCAGGGATTGATACCCAGTGACACATATGAAATCAAAATGGTCAAGAGGAAGGTTTTTTGGTCTCATCAAAATATTTTGGGTGGAAGTTTTTTCCTATTTCAAGAATCTGTTATAGATTTATGATATGTTTGAGATTATCTTTCTAATCCCAATAAGTTATTAGTTTCCCAAATCAAATAATTGGGTTCTTATCCATTTCCATGAAAAGGGGGTTCAATTGTTGATACCATCTACATGTATCCATGGTACTTTATCTATTTCCCATTATTTCATAGAATCTTGTAGTTTCTTATAATTTGAATCTATATAACATCGAAATCATGAGTTTACTACTATCCATGGAGGTGGTTGATATTTTGAGTTGGGTATTGAAACATTATGAGGAATACAATGTAACATTTTTATTCGTTGGGTCAAACCCAACATAGTTTATTTTTACCATCCAGTTCAAATTCATGAAGGGCAGACATATATTATGGCACATAGGCACATGGTATGGGGATTGGGGATTAGGGAGAGTCAAATGTATCTAGTTTATATTATCAATCAGAGTCATCATAGTTCAGTTTCTCATTAAGGAATGACCTTGTGGTGGATCTCCTACTAGGGAGTCTGTCAAATGATTCCCCTAAATAGGGATTAAAAATTTAGGTTTCCCTAGATAGGGGAGGTTTATGATGTCAATGGTATGATCTTTAAAAATCCATAATCTCACATGAGCCATTCTCAGTTTGAGGAACATGTGATAGTAAATGATCACCCTCATTACATAGGAATCTAGGAGTTATACATTAGGGAGACCCTAATGGGTTCATTGATATGGATCTTCAGCCTTATGATGAATTCCAACATATCATACATATAGTATGAATCATATGAAACATATTTCAATTATTTTTTCAATCCATCGATCGATGAAGAAGAAAATTAACCCATTGGGCAGTTCAGGTATCACTGGTTTGAGCATTTGAGACAAGGGGGGACATACACCAAGGAGGATGAATATTGGATCACAGGCTATAGGGAGGTATCCTACATATCATTCATAGATAAGAATGATATTACTCTTAGTTAAATTATATTATCAATCTTCTGGTGGATGAAGAAGAACAATGAACCCATATGGGTGATTAGGTCCCACAGTTTAATGCTTTAGAGACATGGATGAACAATCATTAAGGTGGAGTCCCATTAAGATTTTGGACCTTATAAAGGAATCATTCTCATCCTATTTGGACAAGAAACAATGTTTTAATAATTAATATTCAGGTAAATTCAAATATTTATATTGGCCAATGTTATCTTTTCCTCATCCATCTTCCACGAACATGATAATTTTTGACCTGAAATATCCTAATAGTGAATTTGAAATGTCTGGGGTGTCTGTTTGATATATCCAATGATGTTTTAGAACATCATGGTTTCCTAGTGGTGATTTCAAAATACAATCACATAACCCACTTGAATTTTCTATATTAAACCTCACAATCTAGTTGAAAAGTTTGGAGGATGCCACATGTCAAAGATAACATGACTGGTGTACTGCACAAGACTTAGTTGACATAGCTTAAGGACACCACAAGATATGGGTGGCATGTCTTGGTTTTTCCACATGACATACGTGACATGTCTATGTTTTTTTAATGACATGGATGACATGTACAGAGGGACTCATAAGACATTTGTGACATTTCTTGAGGACATAACAAGGCAAGTGCATTATGTTTCGAAGGATTTATTAGACTTTGGTTACCCATCTTGATGACATTTCAAAACTTGGTTGACATATATTTGGAACTTTTAAAAACCTAGAGGACACATACGTAGGATTTCTAGGATATTATATAATAATTTGGAAGACTTCCCAAGATATTGGTTACATTTCTATGTACATTTTTATGATCTGAAAAGGTTATGTGAAGCACATGATGCCTTCACATTAAAACAATTATATCCATATTCACATAAGTCTTCCATATTTTTCCAGATCATTTATCATATTTTCCTATGTTTTATCAAGAATTAGAATGTCTAGGTATCCCATTTCCTAGTATTTATGTGGGAAATTATTTAAATATTTTGGTTATCCCATTCAAATTTCATCACATGATTTATAGAGTGGTCACATGAAGAACATAATCAATCCTCATGATCTCTTATGTTGTTCCGTAGATTTTACATGGTGGAATAATCTTATGATCAACTGAAAATTATCTCCATGAAGTTTTATTATTTCTCACATGGTTTTATTATATATTCTTTATGTTTATTTTTTTTCTATGTTGTAGGGATTTATATACTTGAAGACCCATGTTATACACCTCCTTACACAACATATTTATCACTGATACATAATGGAGTCATTGGAGGGAGTATTGAATCTTGTGATTAATAAGATCATGCTATGGGTCACCGATGTAGTCTCATTATATATTGATACTGCAATATCAATCATATAACAACATATCTATTGGAACCATTTTATAAAATAATGTTTTCATGAATTCATATTGACATGTTAAGTTATCTTTGAATGACCAATACGATATGATTGATATCCTTCATGAGATAAAGAGAACATGTTAATGTCTTTTATGTGAATTATTTGGATTTTTCTTTGGCCATTTGAGTGATCTTGAAGGCTTTTTAGAGGCCTTTTTTGAAATTATGATGCCTTTTTATGGTCCTCTCATAGGATGAAGATGTTTTTTGATGGTTGTTTATATGATCAATAGTGATCTCTATAAGTTCCTAAACCCCTTTGCATTAATGTAAATGTATATTCCCTTCATGAGATGATTTAACCTCTATCAACATTTTCATTTCTATTTTATAAGACATATGGATTTTTCCTAGTAGTTTCCAATTTTATCATTTCATGATCTGTAGATCATTTATTGATGTCATGTTAGAATTTTCATATCCATTTCACTTCTTTTATTTTATTGATCACATGATTATTTCTCAAAATCATAATTGTGTGATAAAATTGTTATGGTAAATCATTTATCATGTATTTTGATAGATAGGGTAATCAAAAGATAGAATAGATATACAAAATTTCCTTCAATTTATGAAGATTAAATCCCAACATGGTCTCAAGTGTCATGGTAATCATGTCACCAGTGGGCTTCGTGGGGTCTTATGAATTGAATACCCACGTCACATGAAAAAAAATACAACTCCCCATCACATTAAGATTCACCCTTTTCTACATCTATTTTATAAGGGGTTTGGTATAATATCCCCTGAACTACACTCTTCAATCCAGTGTTGAAATGGAAAACATTACATTTTAAAAGTTGATACCAATATTCGTGAAAACATATTTTTCATCCAACCCACTAAATTAAAAATGAAAAAAACTAGATAAATTAGAATCTTGAGGATCTTTTAAGTTTAGGGTTTTAGGGAGTTTGGAAAAAATATTACGTATAAAATTCAGAAGGCATTAAATATTAATTTCTCACCCTTAAACCAGCTTTCAATTTTTACATTAAGAAATCAACATCTATTAATATTTCATTTATCCTATTTGTATATATGATGTGGAAATGGAAACACAATATGTCTGGCCTCAAATTCATAATATGAGAAAATGTTAATAGTAACAGATGAATTTCAAATTTGTGCATAAGAATAGAATGAGGGAATGATGAAATAATCATAGTGCATGAGTATAACGTAATAATATTTAGACCCATAAATAAAAAGATGATAAAACATGAAAAAATTTCATAATCTATAAATACAAGAAAAATTCATAAGAAATTACAATTATGTTCCAAATGATATCAATATTGATCAAATAAAACATTATAAACCCATAAGAATCATCGATCAAACAACTTAGTATCCGGGAGATCATATATATATAAAACATAGATAACCCTTAGCGAACCCTTAAAAATTGGATTAACCATACGTCTAACTTCAAGTATAATTTTTAGGAGAACATAATCATTACTTAATTCATTGGAGGGATATTTGGGAAAACACATCGTTTATGCTATAATGGGATCACCCGATGCTATATAGTAACACAAATCATTTATAATTTCCAAGAACTAAATATCATATAATGAAAATAATGGAATGATGTCGTCATAACTCATTGTAATGTCCTTTATTCTATTAAATACTTGATTAAACTGTTGAAAGAAAAAGAGTTTTATAACGATATTTGGGAGATATAGTTAACCAAGAGAAAATAAATGGGATATATAATAATATATTTGTGTAATATTTAATAAATTTTAATGAAATGGTTTTCAAAACAATCACTTTGAAATTCGTTTAACCTGTAGAAAAAATGGATTTCAAATAAATCACTTTGAAACAAGCTTATCTCATCTAGAGAAAGAATGAGTATAAAATAAATACCAAATATCCTTAGTGGATAACAAGTAACAATATGTTTTTTATATTGATGAATTGAAATTAAATTAAGATTTGATTATTATTTTTAGGAAAATAACTATTTAATTTTAAAAATCGCTTTTTTAAAATATTTTGATCAATGGACTAAAAAATAATTGAATTCATTTCTTGATAAAATTACCTCCCATATTTTAAAGAATATTGTTAAAATGTTTTTTGAGTATATTTCAAAAACATGGTTTGGAAGAAAACATATTTTGGGCAGAGAAAATGTTTTTAAAAAAATACATCGATTGGAATTATTGTGTACATAAGTTGAGGAAAATTAAGTGAATTTTTTTTCACATTACATAAATAGAAAATAATAAAAATTATTATAATTATTTAGAGGTAGATAATAATATTTCATTAATGGAGTCTAAATGACATCCAATAGTGATAAAAATGATATTGTAACATGAAACACTTATAACTTTGGTAATATTAAATCATAAAAGTGATATATAAAAAACATTACATTTAATTATAAAAATCACAAAACATATTAATTAGTAGAATATAAACTACATAAAAAATAAGTGTTTTATATGAAATATATCTCATAGAATCATGAAATAACATCGATTGTTATAAAAAAATATATTTTTCCAAATACAAAATCTATAATGTGTATGGAATATTATTTTACATGAAAAATTAATCCATAAAATCATGATATAACATTGATTATTTATTAATAATATTATCCCAAAAAATCAAACACATTTTCATATTTTTCAGGATGTTTCCCCTAAATTTATTTTCTTTAACTCATTCAATCTTATACCATGGTAACTATTTAGTTTACCTTGATAACATATCTTTTGATAAAAAAATATATTTTAAATCTAATTTAATTTCAATATTTTGATTCAAAATATGAAAAACAAATTTGGCATGAGTGCATAACTCAAGAGGGGGTGAATTGAGTTTCCAATTAAAATTTATAAAAATAGATAAACTAAGATAATGACACCTAAATAATATAAATTGGCCAATTAATCAAAAAAGTAGATTGATTTGATATCTATCATTTTAAAAGATTTATTAAAGAGTGGTTAGGTATTAGTTCAATTATGGTATAGAAATACCTTAACATTTCATATCCATTTACATAGATAGAAACATATTTAAACACTAGTTAAGATTAAATATCTATGTAATTGTTTTGTTTTTTAATGAAACATTATCTTGAATATGATAGAAATGAAAAAAAAAATAACAAAGTGATACATAATAATAAACAAGTGGTTTCTTCTTATGGTGACACCTAATCCATTCTACTTGGAATTCTCCTACAATCAATCTGATTAAAAATATAAAAAACAAATCCACAACCTCTATTAGTTATTAAATCAACAACATCAAGCTATAGAGGCTAAAAATGATCTTCTATAGTTATACATGGGATGAATGAAAAGCATTGGTCAAATAAGGACCTCTTCATCAAAAAACTGGTTAATGTATAGAGGAAGAAGATATTAGAAAGTATTCTCCTTGAATATGTTATAGATAATGTGTGTTGGATAATAGGAAAATTACACACCACTTAAGATTAAAATAGATAGGACAAATAAGAATAAAAAAATAATAGTCTGATGTTTTCTATATGTTCATAATATTTAGAACAACAATGGTGAGTATTCTAAGATTTGTTTTGTAAATTTGAAGCCAAACAAGGGAGCATAGAAATATAAAAGGATGCTTCAGATGATCATTGTATTTTGTATCAATCAATATCGGTAATGGGTTCAGTACTTCTTCATATAGGATCATCATAGAAAACCGATTCAAAATGTCTGAGATAATTCAAATGTTTGATTTCATAATTTTATTGGTCATTTTTAGTCATTGTATCCATATATCATTATCTCAAGGGGGTGATCATTCACAGTATATAGTAGCATCTATTGATGGAGATAATCATTCCTCAAATCAAATTTTACCAAGTCACGAGGACTTGATGAAACTATATTGGAATAGATCCAACTATTGATCATTCACACTGAAGTCCTTAGACATCAATGATAACCAGAAGATGGTGGTGACTCAATATCTGGTGGTTTCTCTACTGATGGTGACTCTTTTGGCTGTTAGAGTGACTCACTTATTGAGGTATATCATCCAATTGTTAATAGTGACTCACCTCTACCGATATCTCATCACAGTGGTAATGGTGACTTTACTCTAGTAGTATAAGTGACATGAGTCTAGTGGTAGCTCATCCTAGTTGTAGCGATGACTCGAAACCAATGGTGTCATGCCATAACACTTTCCAGATATATCATAGAAGTAAATAATTCATATAAAATTCTATCATATAACATGTGAAACATTTGTAATAAATAAATTTTGGTTTTTTATTATTAAAATAATAGTGCTTCAAACATACTCCATTCAAGGAGGTTCTAGCATTATCCCCCCTTTTGATGATATAAAATCAAGGAATTTTATAGATCATGTACTATATAAGTAACTAACAATAATGACATATATATGTTAGTTTAAAATAATCAAATTATAATTATCTTCCCAATTATATCCCCCTTTTAGATTATCAAATAATTGTAATAAAATGATAGATTGGAAAAGAACACAAAGGGTTGGAATTATCCGAGTGCCAAAAAGATTTAGATTAACAAAACAAACCAAATTATTCCTATCAAAAACCCAACATCAAGAGATATTCACTCGTTAAAATATGGTAGTTGATCAGTTTTCTCCTTCCCATTTTCTTTGGAAATTTCTCTATCGTTATCCAAAGAATATATTGTTTATGTATATATTGTGTAAAAGGATGTAATGAATGTTAAACTAGTATACTAAAAAAGCTTTTATCTAAATAGAACTTGTTAGAGTTGTTTGATAGCTTCAATTGGTGAAAAACATAGAGGCTGAAATAGTTGAGGAAAAATACTAGTTGATTGAGAGATTAAGGAAGGCCTTTACTAATATGTCTTTGTGGACTAGGTTGAATTAATTGATGAAATATGAATGCATTCTTGAGCAATAATAGTTGTTTAATGGACATGTATATATAGTTTCATAAGATTAATAAATTCCAACATTATTGAAAATATCATTTCCATCAAATTTAATAAATCTTATTTTTCATCTATAAACAATTGAAGATCTAGTGTGAGAAATTTTAACTAATATTATGTTATTTAAAGAATCTTTTCCCTGGAGGGATATTCATGTTCTCAACAAGATAATTGAAATTTTTATACATGTAATTCTTAGTGTAGATCATGGAAAAATTATATTTTTCAGCCTTTTTATGAATTCATTATATTGTTTGAGATCACCAGCATATTATTTTATGAATTCAAGGATTTGATCTCTATGAAAATCTATCATTCTAATCACATATTCATGAGTATGTACATATCCTAATTCATTTTTTAGTTCTTAAATGATCATATATTGAATTATATCTCTATCAAACTGTACTGGAGAAGGAGGAGGTGCAGTTTAAGTGGAAGAAAAAGTTGGCAATCTATCCATCTTCTGAGAAATGGTCCTCTTATTGTGTGAAATAGATTTTGTCAGAACCTCTACTGAAGTCTTTCAAACATTCTACTTCAATTTTCAACATTCTATTTTCATCTTCTATTTCTTGAATATGAATTATAACTAATAGTTTGATATGAGATATGACTAGTACCACCAAATATGAAAAACAATTATTCATTAAGACGAGTAGTAGGTGATGGTTGAGAGTTTAAGATCGTAGGAAATTATGAATCAAAATTCAATCTCAATGTATCTATATCGGAATGAACATCCCTCTATAAAGAATATAAATTAGCTCAAGATAAAACATTAGATAGTAATGCTGAGTGGGAAGTGGGATTATTTATTTTCTCATGTATAACTTCATATAGAGCTTCTATTTCCATAGGAAATAAAGGCAGTAACTATGTATCATCATATTTCTTATTCAGTGGGAATCATTTTATTTTTGAAAAAACATTTACACTCATCATTTGAATCACTATATGTCCATCCATGTATTCTAAAATAGGGATTTTTCCCATTAATTAATGAAGCTAACTAATTATATGACACCATGAAGAATTGGAGTGTTCCTTATAATTTGAGAATGCAGACAATTGTTAGTTTTTGGGACCACATGTGTTGTTTGTTGTAGTTGAAAATTGGCCTCTCTAGAGACTGATCCACCAGAGCTGATTAATTGACTAGAATGGTTGGAAACTCCCCTCACTTATTTCTTGAATAAATTATATTTTATTGGTGTCCACATTCTCCACTAATACTAACTGAGCGAGTTTAGCTATATTCTAATTATTATTGGCATTTTTCTCCCGCTCACAAGCATCTTCTATATCCTTTCGATGAAATATTGAAATATCCGGAATTAGTGAATCCATAGACTAAAAGTATTCCTTGAGATTGTATAAAAAAAATTTGGAGGGAACGATTTTAACTAACCCTTGGATAGGATCAACATGTTCATCACAATTATTTTCATTATCCTCGGGATCATAACCACCATCTTTATTTTGATAAACTATATGATTAGAGACACTATAATCATTTCCATCATCTGGATTATTATCCTGTCCTTTATCAAATTCATCCCTATCATTATTTATAGAATATTCAACTATGATCTGTAGATATAAAATCTATTTACCTACCTTGTTTGAAACCATATCATTTCCTCCATCATCACTTTCAACATTTTATGTGTTAGAGGTATATTATTTATGCTATGCTTCTATAGAGACTTCAGTGGCTTCATAATTAACATTATTTGGTTAGAGTGTTTATCTATAAGGGAGATATCCTATTAAACTAACATGTTTACTGGATACTCTTTGTAGAGATATTATGATCTATATATCAATACTTTCTTCAAATGACACAACTTATTCTGCATCTTTAGCTCTTTAAGCAACAACAACTGTTTTAGTATACTCAAGTAATTTTTCAAATTCCAGACCTGGATCCACCAAGTCGTTTGGTCGCTTTAGTGATCAATTGGATTAAAATCATCATATAGTTCTTTATTATATATTACCCTAAAAACCATTCCAAGGATTCCAATGTACATTAAATCTTTTGCATAATTATTTTTATAGAGAAAACCAAATTTTTTTTCTCATATTCTTCTCCATTTTTAACATAACCAACTGAATATATGATAGAAGAAATAATCTTGTGATAAATGAAGGGTTTTTATATGGGCCTCTTGTTTCATATCTATTGTATATGGACCTTCAAAATTTTAAACATATTTATTCATTTCCTTTTCTTCATCATATACATAATTTAGAAATCTTTATGACTAATTGTGTTGAAGTCCCCTTTCTATGTACATAAAACGTTCCATATAAAAATAAATAGTATCTTGCACATAACATCATGTTCTATATCTGTTGGTATCCCCATGGTTCGATCTCTATTAAATATTTTGCACTGCTTCTTCTAACTTGTCAATAGGTTTACTTCCTTTGAAATATTCATAAAATCCATTTTGAGGTATCTCTAGAATTTTTTACCATTATATTTAAGATAAATAAATATATTATATATATAAAATATTGAAAATTATATTGGATTTATGAACAAAAATAAAACTCACATTCTGGTAAAACTAAAAAAACTACCCTTGGATAATACACTGGATGATTCGAGGTTAACAAGTTCATCAATTTTTTTTTTCTATTACCTTTCATACTAGAATATTACTATTTAGAATCCCCTTTGAATATATTTATTTTTCAAATTAAACTAAATGGTTCTTTGGATGCATATTTACATAAAAACATTAATTTTTCTTGTTGATACTCCTCATCTCATGGAAGGACTCATCTCTTTTGGATTTGATTTTGTAACATTCTTCATTAGGTCTTTTTGAATTGGTTCAATTCTTCATGAGCAATAAGAAAGATAGAATATTGGTTCATGAGGGAGGAAATGGATTGAGAGTTCAAGGGCTAGAGGAAGTGATTTAATTTTTATTAATCTAGATGTTCTAATCATTTATGGATTCTAAATGAATAATAATAATAAAAGATAAAAAAATTAATAAATACATTAATATTGAAATGGTTATAAAGTAACAGTAAGATAAAAATGAGCAATGACTCATCAATGGTAAATCATCAATAGTGAATCATTATCAGGTACTCATACATTGTGACTCATCAATCGTGACTAATCAACTATAAAATGTCAACGGTGACTCGTCATAGGTGACTCACTGATGATGACTCTTCAATAGTGACTCAACAATGATGACTCTTCAATATTGACTCATCAAACAATGTTTATCATTATCAATTTATGTTTTATGAAGTTTAATATTTTCAAAATGAAAGGATTTATGAATATATAAGCAGACATGTAACACTGTGACCCTAGTTGCCTTGAGTTAGTGCATTAATTTAATACGTTTTCATGAGTAAAAACAATAAAATACTGAAGGACCATTCAGTTTAGTAGTCCTGGAAAATAGATTACATACATGTAATTCTAATAACACATCAATACATAAAATAGAAAGCAATTTGTTTGAGAATTCCATTATTTTCAAAGATTAATACTATATATAAATCATAATAAAACTCCTGGAATCCTGAGAAAATTAAATATAATAACAGTGTAATCTAATATTCTTAGTAAGGATAAACAATATATCAGATACTATCATAAATAAGAATAAATTTTAATGTCAATGTATAAAATTAAAAAATTGCTTTTAAAACATTATATTCAGTATAATATAGAAATAATAAATAAAATAATTCCATTTAAACTTTAAAAGGAATATTCTACTCATCTAATAATCACATTATAATAAATAAATAATCTCATAACCAGGAAATGTATAATGATGGACCTCATAACCATACCATAAAGGCCTCATTTAAAGACAATTACCATACAATAAAAAACATGTTCCAATACCACTAACATACCACCAAGGCCTTGTGTCTAGACAATAGTTTTCCTCATGAGATCTACTGATGCATAAAGGGTCTATAGCGGGCCATGTCCTTTACATACTATGTCTAATTCATTCCATTTATGAAATGGGAGAACCTTAACCAATAAAAAATTTCTTACTATAACTAGTATATGAAATGTTAATAAATTAACCATAATATATGAATGATATTAAAATAGAACATCTATAGTTAAAAATATCATAAAAAATTCAACATAATATAGAAGATATTATAATTACAAATCATCCTTACTTTACCAAAAACACTCACAATGGATGTTAACATAATGAAAAATAATATAATAAAATCATTTAAAATCATTGAGAAAATATCCCTTTTTTAATTTAAGAATTGTAAAAGTTGAGAAATTTATAAAAGAATAAATTTAAAAGACAAGATTGAATCATATTTTCTAATACATCTTTGAAACTTTTTAATGGAATTAACATCTTAAAACATTCATGTTCATATAAAAAATCCATAAAACCATTTTGCAAACATGGACATTAATGAGACAGATTTAGAAGAATAAATCATTAAAACATTTTAAAAGATGTTTTAGTTAATTATTATCTTACATAAAACCACAAAAATATTCATTTTTATAAAAATTTTAAGAAATATGGACATGGATGATAAATATGTCTTAGTAAATACTTTTTTGTTTAATCTAGGATAATATTGTGATTGTGAAATTAGACCCTACCTTTTACTTTTAACTAGTTGATGGGGTGTTAACCTCAGGGATAGTGGTTAATGTATGTTACTAATATATACCATAACCATATAAAAATTTATGATATCATTAATGATCGTATTATAATATTTTGTTAGTCGTGTTTCAATATTACCATTATATTGGGTGTTAAATGCATCATTTTACCATTCCTATTTTTTCATGTACGACATGTGTCTTATGAATAGGATATATATTATTCATATCAAGCATGAAATTAATTTCATAATTATTTTTTATAATCATCATAAATTTTTTTAATCATTCATGAATAGTTAACATGGATAATGAATCACGTCATGTATTGGAGATGGTAGGTCTTACGTACACACGAGTAACATTATCATTATTTTGATGGTTAAATGGTATGTAATTGGATGGTATATTAATTAAAAACAATAACTACAATGCTATATTAATTATTTAAATCCATTATATTCATAATTATACCCATCCAAATAATGTATTGTTGGATAAAAAATTACACCGCAACATGGAGATGGTAAGCTATAATTAAGCAAACATGGTGATATTGTAATTTATATGATGTATAAAATGAGTAATATGGTTGTACCATGATTATAATAACATATCAGTATATGGTTTATAGTATAGTTATTACATTGATATTGAAACAACATTAAAAAATGATATATAAGAAGAAAATAAATTTGAAAGAGGTGATAAAACAATTACCTCTTATCATGTATCTCCTTTTGATTTGTACAAAAGGTCTTCTTAAGATTTAACTCATCCCAAATTGTACACTCTAGCATTAATTGATGGATTTTGGGAAAGAAAATGGCCAGGGTATGGTCGATCTAATAGGCTTTATAGGTGTGAATTAATGAGAAGGATAAGTGCCCTTTTAAAAGAGAGGGGAGGGGATCCCTTGGAAATAGTAAAACTATTAGTTCATAATAATATTATTTCGTTTTCCAAGATCTATAAAGTATGTTATTTCAAATATAATATGAGGATGGGTATAATTCATCTCAGCCAATAAAATTTTGACATGTTTTGAATTTATTTTAATCCTTATCAATTTGAATAATCTATATTTAATAAATTTAATTTAAATTATGGTAATAAAATTATAAATATTAAATGGTTATAAATATTTATTATGTGGGGTAAATTGAATATAATTGGACACTTTATGAAATTTTAGACCTTTTAATGTTCACTATTTAATTTCTTTAATTATTAATTTTCTAAATAATTTAATAATATGTTTTTTTACAAAATATCAATACTCTCAATTTTGACACTATTCAATTATTTGACATTAAATAAAAAACACTCCTAAAATAACATAAAAAACATTTAATATACTCCTAACTCGTCATAGTAAACATTAAAATTCATGGAGCACCACAAATAATTCAAATTATATTTCTTTTAATATTTTTAATATCATTTATTTAATATTTCTGATTATAAAATAATTTATCTTTCATTATTGTGTCATCCATAATGGAAATTATTTAATCGCTAAAAATTATAAATAAATTTCTATGATGTATATAATTATTTTGGATTTATAGAGACTATATATAGTGATTGTAATCATCTGTTTATCCATATATTAGAATTAAAATAGTTATATAGAATGAGATTGTGAAATTTTTCTCATATTCATTGATTTTAATAATATTAATTTCATATTCATGGGAAAGTGTCCATTAAGTTATTTTTCTCAAACCATGGATGATGTGGGTCTAATTTAGTCATCCAATATGATTTTTATGGGTGTTGTAATTTATAAAATTAATTTATACTTTTATGACCTCATTTATACTTAACTATGGTAATAAAAAATTTACTAATGTTATTATTCATAATGCCCAAAAAAAGTATCATATTAAAATAATTTTCTCCCAGTGATTAAAAATATGGAATACATTTTTCTAAATTTAAAACACAGAAGTTGCAGTAGATAATTTAAAATTAATCCCCATTGTCAAAGTGAGAAAACATGTTTTTTCAAAAGTGGAAACAATCAAAAAAATTCACATGTGCTTATATCTACTTTTAATGTGAAAATAATTAAAATGATATATATTATATGAAAATATTAAAATTTAATCTAATTATTCTTTAAAACCACTCACATGTATAATTTAACACTATAAATTTTTTCAATTAAAAATGTTTTTTTCAATTTTAATTTGTTATTCTTCACTCTTCATCTATATATGTAAGTTATACGAAAAACAAATAAAAAATATCAAAACTAAATTTTGATGCATTTCATCAAAGTAGAAGTATATTTTTTCAAATTTAAAATATTAAAGTGTCAAATTTTTTATTTAAATTATTTTTTCAATTAAAAGGGAGTGACTGTATTCTTTGGAAAAAATACTTCTATTATTCGAAAAATTGATTTTTTTTTATATAAGGTATAAGAAACACATGATATGAATATTAAAATCAAATTAAATATATATAAATCAAATTTTTGTTAATACAATTCACAACTACTCTATAAATGGCTAATCGTGGAGTAAACAAACTTAGTGTTGTGTGTAGTGCAAACTATTTAAATTATTTAAAAATAAGTGGACCGTGGAAGTTTGGGTTGTTACCTTATCCCCTCCTCAAAAAAATTGATTGCTCAAAATTTAATATCTAGATTAAAAAATAGGGGTTTGACATTTCCAAATATCTTTATTAAGGCTCTGCATCAAATAATGGATTAATGAAACCACCATGTTAAAAGAAATGAAGGGAAGTACAGAGCTCACTAGAGATAACGCCTTCTAGGGTTTCATGTATGTAAAAATAGACATGAATGAAAATTTAACCAAAATGTTATGATGAAGAGTGATAGAGAACATTGAATTATAAAGTTAACAACCAAAAATCTATAAATCTATGATGATCTAAGGGGCAATTTGATTCATTGAAAAAGAAAGTACTAGGATTTTTTTGGTTTTATAATCCTTTCCTTATTATTTAATAATTAATTTACATTATATAATAAGAAAATAATAATAATAACTAATTGAAATGTCGAGTAGCATACATTAACAAATTTCTATGACAAACTCATCTTTCTCTTCAAAAGATATTAAAATTAAAAATATTTTATTTTTCTTAATCGTATAGGGTTCCAAAAAATGAACCTATAATTCGTATTTCATTCCATTTAAATAAAAAAACTATTTTTAAAGAACTAGGGCATCAGATAGTATAGTGGTAGGTGATTCTTCATTGTCTCCCTTTAGTTGCGGGTTAAATTCTCATGGCCTTTCCGAACGCTACGGGTTGTCACCTAACACGTGGGTTGTTATTTTCAAAAAACTAAATTATTATATGATTCCAAAAATATATTTTTGAAATGTTTTGATCAAAAACAATAAAATCTGATGATCATCTTAATCTATTCTAACCTTTAGACTTATCTTAAATACTTCTGTCCAAACTCATAGTCTAAAAAATTATATGGAAGGTCTCTAAATTTATTACATCAACATAACATAATGTCGATCCCTTTTTGTCACATACCAAACATGCCAATACATTCATCTTATTTTCTCTTAAAAAATTTTAATATCATGAATTATGATAAATCCTTATTTAATATGTTCATTCTTCCTTATTCCTTATTTAAACCAGAAAATATTGGATATACTCCATAAATCCAACAGTGTTTTAAACTCCATCAATGATGGAATAAATAGACCATTAATCAGTTCCAATGTAGTCAATAATATCCAATATAATTTAGCCAAATTAATCATCTCTTTATTCCAACTTCGTTATCTTAGTTTCAAAAACATATTAAGGATTATCTCTCTCTCTCAACCATATATTTTCCATTAATTTTAACATGAAACTATGTCTCTTTTCTTGGTACCATACAATATCACATCAGTAATGAAATAGAACTGTAGTATAATCCTTATTTATTTTCATAATCAATATAACTATTAAAACATTTATTAAATACTCAAATGAAACACTTATTCAATAAGTACATAAGCATATTAGTCATCTCTCTTTATCTGTGCAAGTATTATAATGTGATTAATATCCAATAACATCATATTGGGTATACAATTGTGATTGGTACGTTGATTAACATAGTGTCTCATCTCTTTTTAGATGAAGAATAGTAATTTGGAAAACATTTTCTTTATCCTCTAAATCCTGAAATTTGTGTCATTTTTTATTACACATATAAAAAACAGCCATTCTTTGAAAATATTCAATAGGGTGATTCTTTCCACAATTATCCCATCTATAAAAATCCATCATTCCCCCATTCCTATTGTCCTTCTTTTTCATTGTCATACTCTTAATCTCTTTATTCACTTAAAATCAATAGGACTCTTATAATTATTTAATTTTTGTCATTAACACATGATACTAATTCATTATATGATGAGGATACATGGGAGACTATTTATATTTGAAATTTTCTCTTAAGACCATTAAATATATGACTCTTCCTTCTCATTGGATCATTTGTATCACTAGAGTTCTCATTATTTATTTTGGGTTCCATTTATAAATGACGACATAAACTAACGAAGAATACAAAATCTAGAAAACTTCTCGTCATTAATTGAATATTTAAAAATATATAATCTCATAATCATAAATCGGTTTCATTCATACATATTTACTCATAAATCCTTCATAACAGTTTGTAATGAAAATGTGAATAATCCTTAGAATATCCCTTTGGAGTGTCAAACTAGTTGTGCAGTAAGACACACTATCATGTACCGGGTTACCCCATGTCAAGCCTAGAACACCTTGTCATATTTATTACTCATATGTATACATGTTTCATAACAACGTCGAATTTTATTATCTTGAGATGGATTTATTTTCTTGGAATACCAACATAATCTCTACATTACTAAAATTTTAAGATATTCATCCATACTTATCCATAATTTTGACCATAGGGTTATCATCCATAATACTATTTTTATAAATCTCTTTGAAAAATAATATTGAATGTTTTATAATAACCAATATAAATATTCATATTAAATCAAGCATATTAAATGATAATAAATTAACCATAAACCATGAATTGTATACAAATAGAACATCCACAGTCAAACATATCATAAACCCTTCAACATAATATTGAATGTTTTATCATAACAAATAAATAATTGTTAACCATAAAATCCAACCAAGGATATTGAAATAGATGAAAAATAATCTCATAAAACGGTTTAAACTCGTTAAAAAATATTCCTTTTTTACATTGAAAACATTAAAAGTCATGAATGTTTTAAATAATACATTCATTGGAGATTTTTTTAATACAAGTGTCCCGTACCAATTTTTAACTTTGTAATGTAATTAATATCATTAAACATTCATGTCTATAAAAATAAATCCTTAAAACAACATGGAAAATTGGGGCATTAATGTGAATGATTTAGAAGAATAAATCAATAAAACAAATAAAATGTTGTTTTAGTTAAATATAACCATTCATAAACACATAAAAATATTCATTTTGAATTTTTTAAGAAAAATTGTCCTGGATGATTAATATATCACCGTAAATACTTATGTATAAAATCTTGGATAATAACGGTATTGTGAAATTAAACAGTACTGTTTACATTCCGTTAGTTGAGGGTGTGTTAACCTCGTGTATAATTGTTAAATTAACTTATTAAACTATACCTTAAAAATATACATATTTATGATATCATATACAATTCAATTATATCATTTTTCTAACATTGTTTCAATATTTCAATTACTTCTTGTGTTAACTACATTATTTTCCCTTTCATGTTTTTTCATGTAAGTCAAGATTGTTATAATCAAATAAATTTTATTATTATCTAGAATGAAATTATTTTCATAATTATTATATTTATTCATCATATAAATTTTATAATCATTCATTAATGGTTATCGTGGAAAACGAATCTCATCATTTCATGGAGACAATAAGTTGTACGTACGCACGAGCGACAATATCATCCCTTGATGTTTAAATAGTATAGAATTGGATGTTATATTAATTATATAGAATAATTATTGTGTTATATTCTTTATTCAAATGCATTATACTCATTATTATACGCATCCAAATAATGTGTCGTTGAATAAAAAATTACACCTCAGTGTGGAGATAGTAAGCTTTACATACGCACACATAGTGATATTGTTAAGTGTACGAAGAATAAAATAAATAATATAGTTGTAACATGATTATAATATCATATCATTATATGGATGATACTAAATTTATTACATTGATATGGATACAACATATAAAAATGAAGTATAAGAGTAAAATTATTTTGAAAGATATGATAGAATAATTACCTTTTTTGTAGTATCTCCTTTTGTTTGGCACGAAAGGTCTCATTAAGATGGATTTCTACCCAATGTTTTGAATCTTGGATGAATTTATGGATATTGGGGGAGGATATGGGAAGGTTTTTTTAGAACCAAAAGGCTTTATAGGTGTCAATGAAAGAGAAGGGGATGTGCCCTTTTATAAGTGAGGGGAGAGGCACCCTTGGAAAAACTAAAACTATTATTTTATTATAAATGGATATTCAGTTTTAAATATATCTCCAATGTGAGTTATTTTAAAGATAAGACATGGATGGGTTTAAATAAATAATACAATACAAATTAAACATGTTTTTATTTTATTTTAAACATTAGATTGTTTATTTATCCTTATTAAATCGATTAAATTTAAATTGTAGAAATAATATTCAAAATACTGAATGGTAAACAATATTTACTCATGTGATGTAAATTGACCATATTTAGACACATTATTAAATTCTAGACCATATAATTTTCAAATTGTAATTTATTTAAATATTTTTTTTTAATTTTTAAGTAATTGAATAATATGTTATTTTTATAAAATAACAATAATATTAATTTTTATGCTATTCAATTATTCAGCTTTAAATAAAATCCACAATGAAGATAAATTAAAAAAACATTTAATATACTCATATAATGTCATAGTAAACTATAAAATTCATGGAAAACCTTAATTAATTAAAATATTTTTATTTTGAAATTTTGAAATTTATTTATTTTATATTTCTTTTTATAGAATAATTTTTGTGTCACTATTGTGTCATCCTTAATGGAAATTATTTAATCTTTAAAAATTATGAATAAATTTCTATGATCTTTGTAATTATTTTAACTTTCATGAGAATACCTATAGTTGATGTTATCTTCTATTTATCCTTATATTAAAATTAAAATACTTATATAAAATGAGAGTGTAACATTTTGTCACATTAAATGATTTTAATAATATTAATGTCATATTCATGGAAAAGTTTCCATTAAGTGATTCGATTAATAAATTTAGATAATAAGTGTTTAATTTAGTCATATAATAGGATTATGATGGGTGTTATGGTATTTTATAATATTATAAATTTTCTTCAATTACCTAATTTACCTTTATCTGTGCTAATAAAAAATTACAAATGTTACTATTCATAATTCCAAAAAATAAAAGATTCCAATTTACATAACTTGGACACACATATTCCGAATATGGAATACAATTTTCAAATTTTATAACATATATGATGCAGTAATTAATTTAAAATTAATCCCCTTTGTGAAAATGAGAAAATGGGTTTCTTCAAAAGTAAAAACCATCGAAATATTAACATGTGTTTTATATAATTTTAATATGAAAATTATTAAAATGAATTAAAATATGTTAAATGAATAAAATAAAATCTAATTATAATTTAAAATAATTAAAATATATAATTTAACACTATAAATTATTTCAATTAAAAAATTTGTTTTCAATTAAAATTTAGTATTTTGTATTATTCATGAAAATATGAAAGTTATCAAAAAAACTAAATATTTATACCAACTAAATTTTGATGTCCTAATTACAAAGAAGTGTTTATTTATTAAAATATAGTATATTAAAGTACAAAATATTAGATTTAAAATGGGTTCTCCATTAAAAGAGGATAACAACATTTTTTGAAAAATATATCTTTTATTTGTAAAACTGAATTTTTTATTATATCATGTATAAGAAAAAAATGAGATGAATACTAACCTAATATATAATATATAAAATTAATAATTTGTTTAATAATTTTCATAACCTCTCCTAAAATGGCTAGTCATTGTGAACTAGAACTCGGTGTTGCGTGTAGTGAAATACATTTCAATTATTTAAAAAGAACGGTATCGTGGATGCTTGGGGTGTTACATAGCTGATGTTTAGTTCCAATAAACTCTAAATTTATGTAACAATTTTGATAATGATGTCTCAAGAAGTGTATTTTGGATTCTTGGGGTGTTACATAACTTATGTTTAGTTCCAATAAACTCTAAATTTATGTAACAATTTTGATAATGATCTCTCAAGAAGTGATTTTTTACATCAATATGTTTTTTTATAGTGTGAGATACTTGGTTATTGGAAATGTTGTTTGAACTCGTGTTATGATAATTAATAGGTAAGTGTCTAAATTGGTATCCAATATCTAGTAAATTATGTTCCATCTACTGATTTGTCCCCATAAACATCATTTAGATATATATTCAGCTTCAAGAGTAGATAATTAAATCGAATTTTTCTTCTCATAACACAATGATAACAGATATTTTCATAAAATATGACATGTTCCTGATGTGATATTTCTATCTAACTTCCCACCACCAAAATCTTCATCTAAATGAAAAACTACATCAAAATCATTTATTATTGGGTAGATAAATCCTAAATTTTTTGTATTCTTAAGTTATATAAATATTATTTGGACAACTAATAAATATAACTCATTCAGATTTCATTGAATGTGAGCACACATACAGACACTAAACACAATATGAGGCCAACTATAAGTCAAATGGAAAAGGCTACCAATCATACCTATGTAAGTAGTTTGATCTAATGATTTCCCAACTTCATCAAGGCCAAATTGATAGGTTATACTCATGGGAGTATAACTGGCTTTGGTACATTCCAAGAAAAAACGTTTTAAAATAACATTCGTGTATTTACATTGATTTAGAGTAATTCATTCATTATATTGAAAATTTTGAAATCCATGAATGAATTTGATTTCACCCTTTAAATTCATTTAGAATTAACTTTTCATTAATTTTTTAAAATTAGAACATAAGTTATATTTAATAGATCCAAAACTAATATCATCCACATATATTTATACCATTAAAACGTATTTTGAAATTCATTTTATAAAGAGTGTTGGATCAGCTCTACCTTTTGAAAATCGTTTTGAAATAAGAAAAGAGGTAATCCTATCATACATATCTCTAGGATCCGGTTTTAAACCATACAAATATTTTTTAATTTAAAACTTGTTTTGTAAAAAGGGGGTTTTGAAATATCAGGGGTTTTTAAAAAAAACAGCCTCAATTATAAATCCATTTTGGAAATAAATTTTAACATCATTTGATATAGTTTAAAGTTAAAATGTTCTTAACAGAAAAGAAATATCCAAAATGATTCATGTATTGCTAAAAGCGGAAATTTTATCTTCATAATCAATACCTTCTTCTTGATTATATCCTTATGCAATTAATCTACCTTTTTTACTATCGTACCTGATTCATCAACCTTGTTTATAGACACCAACTTAGTTCCAAAAATGATGGTTTCTTTAGGTTATTGAACATGTTCCCAAACATTATTCCTTTAAAACTGATTATGTTATTCATTCATATCTATTACCTAGAATATATTATTGATTTCATCATTGATGTTTATAGGTTCAACTTGTGACAAGAAGGCCTGATGTTCTATTTGATTTTTCATGGAAGCTCTAGTCTATATACCTTTGTCTATGATTCCTTTTACTGCATCTAAATAGTGGTTTCAATGTTCCCTAATTGGATTCTGAGAAGAGGGCAGGTAGGCTCATTGTTTTCACCCTGTTTATGTTCTAGAAGTACACTGGTTGTATTGTCTTCTTGTATAACAGAACATTCCGATGGTTTGGAATTGAGATTCAAATATTAAAGATCATTCTCCGAGTCTTTTATGATAGTATTAGATTCATTATTAATAGTTTCATAATACATGATATTAACTGATACTTCAACTGTTATAGTATTCTTATTAAACACCGTATTGGCTTTTCTCGAAGTTTAAAACTTAAGAAAAATTCCTTGGTCCCACTACGAAGAGTTTTTTTTCAATTTGATCATTTTTATTAAGAATAAAAACATTACAACAAAAAAATATAATGTAATTAATCAATGGATTTCAATTATTCCATAACACATAAAGAGTTTTCATTAATATAGGTCTAATCAAATCTTTGTTAAAAATATAATAGGTTGTATTAATAGCTTCTTCCGAAAATTAAGTAAGAATGAAATACACATTTAACATTGTTTGGGCTATCCCTTGAAGTGTTTTATTTATTATATCAGCCAAACCATTTTTTATAGTGTCATAGGAGTATAATTTTTTTTGACTATATCTATTTTGAGAATAGAATGACCCAAAGTCTAGATTTTCAAATTCTAAACTCTGACCACACATGATGGTCTTAATCTATAGTCCACTATGGTTTTCAACAGATTTGGAATACATAATAATGTAATAAAAAGCTTCACTTTTGTGAATTAGAAATAATACCCATTTATATCAAGAGAAGAAATCTATAAGGAAATAGACATTGTGTTTTCAATTTATATTGGAGTCTCTGGAATTTCTATAGAGATCCAGATGAATTAAGCATATAGGTTGAGATGTTGAAACTTATTTCTTATATTGAAAAGAATTATAATTATTTTTTCCCTTTTGGTAGAGATTACAAACTCTATTACTTGAGAAATCAAGATTTAGAAGATCATTAACTTTCCCTTTACTATTTATCTATTTAAGTGAGTGAATATTGTAATGTCATAGTTTCCAATTCTGATGCCACAAATCATTATGAATTGAAATTATGAATGAAATATTTTTAGATGAAAAATGATTTAAAAAATAGAATAAATATTATCACTTCTCAAAGTAGTAAAAATTAAATCATTCTTATCATTGAAAACAAGAAATGCATTTTTTCAGTTTTCACATAAAATCCTTCATCAAAAAATTCGGATATTCAAAGTAGAGTGTATTTTAAACCATCTACATATAAATATTTAGAAATTAATTCAAAATTAGAATTACTAATTTGGTTAAGGCCAATAATTTCCCATTTTTAACAGTCACCAAAAGTGGCATATCCACCATAATATTTTATCAAATTATTTTAGTTTGAATAAACACGAGTCATGTTTTTGGAACATCCCCTATCCCGATAAAATATTAATTTTCTGGTGGTTTTCAAAAAAAATCCTACAGTACAGAGATAATTCCAAAAATGATTTGCATACCCAAATTTACTTGTGTCCAGATATGTTTGGGATAAGATATTTAATCATCCACACATTCCTAACTGGTTTCTTATAAACATATTGAAGTCATGTAGATATAATAGCTATATTGGTTCTAGTTGAGTGAGTATTTGCAGTATATTAAATAAAAACACTAGAACATCATGTAAATCTAGTTTTTCATTTTCCGTTTTCCTTGTTGGTAACCTATTCCAGATTTATAAATGGAAGCAACTTGTTTTCCCAGTATTTGAGATAATGTATAATTAAAATTGGTAAATTTTTATATGTATTTATATAACTATTCATTTGACAGTTTTAATCCATTATTTTCTACCAACAGTTGATCATTTTTTTCCTTTTCAATTATAAGATTATTTTTAGCATTTACTAATAAAGCATGTTGTTTTTTGAGGGACTAGTATTTATCATTTATCCTATGAAAAGTGTCTTATGGAATGTTACAATAATCATACATATCTTTTTTTTCTAATATTATTATCATTTACATTAAATTCTTCATTTTCAGAAATGTTTGAAGCATTAGTTGGAGACACATGAATAGAATTTTGTACCTCTGATGCGATTAATATAAATAAAATATTGGCTATATCAGACCTATATTCTATATGGTTCTTTGAGTCAGTTGAATGGTATACAGAGGCACTCTATTTTTCTTTTATGGCCTTTTTTTTATTTCTTATCCTTCTCCTCATACTTCATTTTATGATTTAATTTTGGACATTCAGAATTAATAATGCCGTTCCTCTTTCATTTCTAATAGGTTACGTCATTTTGAGTGTCATCCTTTTTTCAATACGTTTTTTCCAGATTCCATTGATATCATAATATCTCTAACATTTTACATTTTGATGAACTCCGCTTTCATATAGAATTTCCTAAATTTTCTAGCCATGTGTGCCATTTCTTCATCATTATCATCAGGGGATCCTTCATCACTGGAATCGTTGGCGTGTAATTTTTCTTTTTGTCTAGAGGTAGTAAGTATTAAGGAAACTGATTTACTTTTTGTGTCATTTTCATCAATATATTTGATGAAATTAAATTATTTATACATCATCACCTTTCTTAACAATTCCTTGAAAAGTAATTTACATACATCAAATTACTCTATGATTATAATATATTTTCCTTTCCATCTATTTGGTATGCTTCTATGAAGTTTCATCACTTGATCTTTGTCTGCCAATTTTATTCTATGTGAGATCATAGAATTAACTATTTCATTGAATATGGGATACAAAGTAGAAATAATTTCATCATGTTTCATTTTATGATTATCAATAAATGATGGTTTTATTAGTATACTGTCTCATTTCCATAAAATTTGATTTTCCTTCATGTGAGATAGATATAGTATCCCATATTTTAAAATATATTTTCATGTAGATATTCTATTAAATTCTACATCTCCCTAATAATAGAACAAAGCATTAATAGCATTACATTTATTATTATAAGAATTTTTTTGCTTTACATCAATAATTTATAAGAGTTTTTGGTATTTCATATTGATATTTTATATCAATGAATATATCAATACCATTACAATCGAAATGAATTCTCATTTTGATTTTTCATTGAGCATAACTATTACCGTTAAAATTAGAATATCGGTTGGTAGTAGATCCTTCTTGTCTATTATCCATAATGAAATAAAATTTATAAAAGATACAATTTGATATCATTAAAATAAAACTAAATTTATTGTTAAAATACTTAATTTTTTCAATCCTTTGATACCAAATGTTGGTGGGAGTGAGTAATTCATGTGGGGGTTAATTGAGTTCCCAAACAAAATTTCTGTAAATAGATATACTAAGATAATGAGCCTAAATAAAATAAAGTGGAAAATTATTCAAAATAATAGATCTATATAAGATCTATGCTTTTAAATTATTTCTTAAATAATTAGTAGGTCTCACGTAAAATATGGTTTAGAAATACCGTATCCTTTTTGGTCAATTTACATAGATAGAAACATATATAAACAATAGTTATGATTTATTAATAGAAAATTTATTTTTTTTTTTAATGAAAAATTTTCTTTAATATGAATGAAATGAAAAAAATAACATAGTAACAGAATGGAATAAACAAGAGGTTCAATCTCATGGTAATACCAAATCGCCATCACATGGAGATCACCAGCTTTCAAGAAGATTATATATAAAATCAAAAAAATACACAACCTATATTAGGTTTATAGTCAATAGTAAAAATCCTTCCAGGATTAAAATCCCATTCTATAGTTATAAATGGGAAGGAAGAAAATAAAATTTCACACGTAGACCTCTTCCCCAAATATAGTGGGATATAAATAGAGGAAGAAAATAATAGAAAGTATTTTCCATGAATGTACAGGAGACAATGTGTGATGAATTACAAAAATCCCACACATTGATCAAATGTAAAATATAAAGAACTGATAAGAATAGGAAAATATTATTCTGACATGTTCAATAGATTCACAATCATCAGATCACTAATTGTGAGACATCTGTGGTTTGTTCTAGAAAATTATTTCCGAACTGAGGAATATATAAATCTTGAGTAATGATTTTGATGAAACCTTTATGTGGTCTAAATCAATCTATGTAATTGGTTAAATGCTTCTCTATTTTTGATCTTCACTTAAAAGGAATCTTCATGTTTAATTTAATTCACAAATTTGATTATACAATTTTCATGGTAATCTATAATCGTTGTATTCATGCATCATTATCTCCAGAGAGATATCCATCAAAAAATTTAACAGTTCCGGTTAAAGGACTTCTACATTCCTTGAATCATATTTTTCTCTGTCTTTAGGTCTTGATAAAACTATCCAGGAATAGATCCATCGATTGAGACATTCATTCTAAAGACCTCACACAACATCAGTAACAAGAAGATGGTGGTGACTTAGTATATGGGAGTGACTCTACAGAATGTAACACCTTTGGCTTTAGCGATGACTCACTTCTGGCAGTAATTCATTATGGTAGTAATGGTGCCACACCTCTAGCAGTAACGCGTCCTAAAGATAATAGTGACTCACATCTGGAGGTAGCAGTGACATTAGTCTGGCGGTAGAAGTGACTTGAGTCTAGAAATAGCACATCATGGAATTAAAAGTGACTTGAATCCAATTGTGTCTTTCCATAACACTTAGTCAAAATATCATTGATGTAATATTTTCATATAAAATTCTATAATACTACAGGTGAAACATTATTAATATATGAATAATGATTTATTATTATTAAAATAAGATAATGTTTAAAATACTCCATTTAAGAAGGTGGAAACACAGTGTATTACATGAATTTTACAATATTGATTTAAATTAATATTAATATTATATGGCATAACATATGAAAAACAATTTTTGTAAAAAATATTAATATATATATAAATAGAGTTATTATTATTCCATATAAATTTATATTAATTATATGAATGTTAATTTTGTATATATGAAAAATAAATTTAATTTAATTTAATATTTCATAGTGATCAATTTAAACTATTATGATACAAAACATATTGGGAAAACATTCATTAGAAAAATTTTCATTTTAGAATCAATTTATTATTTTTACTTATATACGAAAAATTAATAATAAATTTATAAATGAATAAATATTTAATTAAATAAATAACACATTTAAAAATATTTTATGCCTCAAATAAATAAAATTTAACATAGAAATAAAAATATTTAACAAAAAAACAATGTTCTTAAATAATACATATATCATTTTCTATAAATTTTACAAAATATTATCCTTTCGAGTTCCTTAATTATATCTCGGATTTGAATTATTTATAAAAACTATATTTACTAATATCATACCCAAAAAAAATCCACCTTATAATAGTCAAATAAGAACTACATTACACCCATGAAAATCTATATAATAATTCTATTCTGTCTTCTCAAATAACAAATCACATTACTTTGATTTTCATTTTGGATTTTCAAGACATCTAGAAGAATTCTACATGTTTTTTCTCATTGTTTTTCCAATTCTAAAAATACTTATTCTAAATGATTATGAAAATCTATGGGGTTTTTTATTTATAAATATTATATTATATTATATTTATTAGCACACATCAATTTTTTACTATTAAATGGAGAAATATTCCGTTAAATGTAATAATATAGTATTTTAATTCATAGTTTTATATTTTTTTGATATATCATATTAAGAGTGAATATAATATTTTAAATTTTATTAATATATTTTATGATTTTTTTACACAAAAAATTATATTAAAAAAACATGTAACATATAGATAGGAAATGCATATATAAATCATCTATTTCACAGTAATGATTTTATTTAAAAATTATATGCATATTCCCATCATTTAAATTTATTTATAATTAAATTCTTTAGAAAAAATGGGATTTCATAAGAATCATACTAAATAAATATTATTATTTCACAAACACACATAAAGATAATTTATATGTTCTTATATTCTATAATAATAACATATATATTGAAAATCAATATTCAATAATATAAATTTAAAAGAACATAAAAATAATAATATATATGATACTATAAAATTTATAATAATATCCCATGAAATAAATTTCTTATATCCAATTATCATAGTTATAGTCAATTGAATCTCACAAATCCTTGAGTGGGATTAAAAACATTTTTTAATGCAAAAGAAATATGTTTGTCTCCATTAACATTGATCCAAGTCCTTATTAACTTAATAAGTTTAAATAATAAATTAATATGTGATGAATAAAAACTCAAATTTCTATATAATATCACATGTGACTACCTATGTCATATATGGTGGTTTTGGTGTCTAATAAGATCAATTAGTGATTTCAAATATTAAATCACATATCATTTTACATATATATGATTATAAATAATGGTATTTGTGACCTAGTGTTAGATCATGTGAATCCCTTAACATCAAATATAGAATTCAATGGAAAAATTAATGGAATCCCTTGGATAAACCAAAGACTAATAAAAATTCAATACCATACAAACCTTGATGGTAGTTAACATTATAACGTGACCTTACCAATGCATATGTCCATGTATGCTTCTCAAAATTACATATAATTGTTATTCGCAATCAATTTTCAAACTAAACATGAACCCTATGTTAAAATGGAAATTTAATATTCAATAATGATTTAAAAATTCGTCTATGATATTTTATGACCATATATTTAACACATTAAAACAAAAAATTCCATGAAATGACTACTAAAATAACATTATCAATAAATAAATATTCTATCACTCTTTGATATATATCTCCTAAATTATATTCCCCCTAAAAAATATGAATAACATCTATTTTAAAATAATTTAATGACCCTAAATTTCCCAAACATCATATTATATTTCTCTCAATAATTTTAATCATTCCAAATCTAAAACATAGAACATTAATGACAATAAGTAAATGATGATAAATTTCAGACCATTAAATTATATACCTTCTAAATTCATTTCATAATTAAATATACATATGACATCATTTCAATTTGAATAATTAATAAGAACTATACTCCAATTTATATTTTAATTTCCATTTTATATTAAAGGATACAGGGTTCAAAATAACCTCAATGATTTATATATCATCTATGAAACTCATTTACATGCACGATATTATAATAAAAAATTATTATAAAAAACATACACCAAAATAATGAGTCTTCTTGTCTCGGAATACTAAAAGGTTTACTACCCAGATGAACATCCATTGGAATAGGGGAAAGAAAGAAACAATAAGGTTTCCATTAAAATAATGAGATGAATGAAATCTAAATTCTTTCAATAACCCATTATCAGGAAACAAAATTGATCATGATATAAATAAATAAAAACACATGATATATATTGAGTACATATATATAATTAATTATCTACGTAATATAATTTATAAAAATGAAATGAATCACCATTTTCATGTAACACATATTATAAATTTGTAAGAATGAATGGTGACTATATGAATGTTGTTATCATAATGACAACTCAGTGTCATCTTATAGATTTTTAACAATCCCAATCTATATTTTGTGATCATACACAATTAAAAAAATAAATTTTAAAGATATAACAGTGAAAAATAAATCAGTTTACATTCATAGATGAGTAATAAAACACATTACATTAGTCTAATGAACTATGTGGGAAGTAATAATCACTAATTTCTATTTTCATGATAATATATATTTTTTCAATTCATATTAAGCTACAAATATAAAAAATTTATCTTTCTTGTAACACAGCGAGATTTTATGAAAAAAATATTCTTTTAATTTCATTGATGTCTTGTGTTATGAGCTACAACAAGATTACCTTGCGCTATACGCAACACCGTATGAGCTTGCAGTATACACAACACTATTCTTGGATCATGTTACACACAATTTTGATAGTAGTTATTTTATGAAACATTGAGTGTATATATATATATATATATATATATATTCAATGTGTAAATGAAATATGGTTGGATTCTATTATACAAAACAACAGAGGAGTCTTGCACAGCACGTAACCCTAACTTGGCTTGCATTACACCCAATCGCGACCTTCCTCGATAGCGTGTGTTGTACACAATACCAGGTTTTACTAAACGACGATATATTATTATAAAATTATTATGAACTAGACGTTATGAATAGCATTAAATAAATTTTTAATTTTATAACATTATTATTCATCTTACACATTTTCTAGAACATGGTATGAGAACAAAATAAATTTCTCAGGTAAAATAAGTATTTTTCAAAAAATGCAGTTTTGTGGCCTTTTAATGGAACACACACATTAAATCTAGTTTTTTACATGTTTATAAGTTCAATTTTACAAAATAAAATTCTTCTTTTGAATTAGGATAAAAAAATTTACATTGGATAAAGTTTTGATATTTTCCGATAACTTTCATATTTTAATGAATAGTAAAAACACTCTATATTTTAATTAAAAACAACTTTTTTTCATCGTATTAGTTTTTATGGTTAAATTATAATATTGAATGGTTTTAAAGTATAAATAGAATATATTTTTACCATTTAATATATAATTTATGTCATTAGCATTGATTTTACCTTGAATTCGTAGGTTAAATCAATTCAATCTTTTGCAATGTTTTAAACAAAAACCCGTTTTCTTTCGACAACGGGATTAATTTTTAATTTAATTTCTACAAATTTTGTGTATTGAATTTGGAAAAATGGATTCCATATTTGGAATTAGTGGGTCCAAATTATGTTAATAAGCTACTTTTAATTTTTGGGCATTATGAATAGTAACTATGGAATATTTTATTTACCCTAGTTAAAGGTAAATCGGGTAATTAAGGGTAAATATAAGAATATAAAATTACCCTAACACCTGTCAAAATCATATTGGATGACTAAAAGTCGACCCATATCACCTAAGGGTCTGATTAGAATCATTTAATGGACTTTTGGCCATGAAAATAATTTAATTATTATTAAAACCAATGAAAGTGACAACATGTAACTTTCTTAAATCTTATAAATATAATAATTTTAATTTAGTGATAAACTTCATGAAAATTCGAACATGAATAGTATCCAGATATCTAATAAAATTATCTACATCTCATGAATTTATTTATAATTTTTAAGTATTAAATAATTATCATTAATTGTGACACAATAGTGATGCAGAAATTGTTTATCTAGTGAAAAAATCAAGAATATAGTTTTTATTAAACTAATAGTGATCATAAAAGGCACAAAACCCTGACCAAAAATTATTGGTCATGTAAATTTAAACCATAACCATCCAATGGTCGAATATTTGACCATTTTGAGGCTTATAAAAGCGATTATGACACTTATATTATTTTATTTTAAATGATGCCAAAGTTGTCACCTTCAAAATTTAATAAATATAACAATTTAAATATTGTGATATTAAGATGATAAATTCAAGTAAAAGTATTATTGTTAAAGGTAATAGATTTATATTCATCATAGGATTTTTGTTTTAATTTTTTTTCAACAAACAAGTATATTAAATAATTATACAAAAATGTTGTAGTAAATATTTTATTAAGTGATAAACAAAATAAATGGTTTTAAAAATAATAAAAAAAATATTATATGAACTATTTAATGTGATCCACTAATTTTTTAGATAAATATGACATGTTATGAATCTATTAATGCTTTTGGTTAGAACATATATTCTGTATATATTTTATTTAAATTCAAATAAATGAATTGTTTCAAAATTGACACTATTGTTATTTTATAAAAATAACATATTATAAAATTTTTTAAAAATGACAAAAATATTTAAAAATTAAAAATTTAAGTTTATATGGTCTAAAATGTTATAAAGTATCCATTTATAGACAATTCACAACAAATAAGTAATTATTTGTTATAATTTAAAATAATGAATGTTATTACCACAAATAAAATAAAATTGATTAAATAAGGATAAATCAAGTTGATAATGTTAAAAATAAATTCCTAACATGTCTAAATTTTATTGGTTGATGATATTACAACCTTATCACATCTAATATTCGGAAATTAGTCATTTTTGAATTTTTTTATGTTGGGTTGGGATTTAATATAAACTAATATTTCTTATATTTCCAAAGGTGCCCCTCTCCTCCCTTATAAAAGGGCACCTCCTCCCTCTCCTTCTCACACCAATTTTAGCCTTAAAGCTTGGACAAACCCTGACCATTTCACTTCCCCCCTTACCTAGAAACATCCTAGAGGTCCTGGTCTTCTTCAAAGACGAATTTTAGTGCCCTAAGAGGAGGTCTCAAAGAGGCGCTTCAAAGAAGAGGTAATGTCAGTTACTGATTCATTCAACTTTATTTATACTTCTACTTATTCTTCATTAGTTGTTTTATTATGAAGTAATGACATCAGTATCACTAATATACTGATATTTTATTATAAGTATGATACAACCCTATTTAACCATCTATCCATCCTACGGAAAATGAAATCACCACACGTGCATACGTACGGAATACCGTCTCTACGTTGTGGTGTAATCTATTTTCCACCACCACCTTACTTGGATGGGTATAATGGTGTAAATAATGACTATATATGATTATTGTAAAGTTATATTGATTTTGAAATAGTATACATACACTTCAATACAATTCAATGGGAACAATATCATCGCTCGTGCGTACGTACGTATTACCATCTCCACGATGCGATGAGATTCATTTTCCATGTTAACAATTCAAGAATGATTATAAAGTATATATAATATGTAATAATGAAATATATGACATAATAATTCTACTGGATTTATGTACATATATATTTATGTCATATACTTAATTCCATTCAATTCAATAAGGAAATGAAAACAGCATTCATGCATACGTACGGACTACCGTCTCCATGAACGGTGTATTTCTTTCCATTTATCGATATATTATATATATGTATACTGTGAATAAATATTATATATAAATAATGTTTTACATTATGGATGTATGTAATCATGATCTAAGTAATCATATGGATAATTACAAGTTAAAACACGAACGACAAATGAAATGATTTTACCCAAAACGCTACTTTAACATGAATTTACAAAAGAACGGGTAATATAAAGTTATAAGTGAACCATATATGATATAATAACAATGAATATGATTCTGTAATAAATCAATGACATTATGTAAATCATTATACAGGAGTTTTGGATATGTACGAAGCATATCAGACCTAAGGTAAGGGATAATTGTGCAAATCTCATTTTTATCCGAGATTACTTATTCGTAAGTATTTACTGGGGTTATTGCTATCATCCATGTCCACGTTTTATAAAAGTGTATTCATGTATGTTTAAAGTCCTTTTTACCCATTTTACTTTTACCACATGGTATGGAAGTAATCTTTCTTTTATTTTCCTTACAAGGTACTTTTTGACTTTTCCGACAAAAGTATGTGAAGAATGTATTTTAACGTATATAGCATGAAAGGATTTTTACGGTTTTATAAAGCCTTATTTTCATGAAGCTTAGTCCAAAAAATTTCATGACTATTTTCAAAAAAATCCTTTTCTTTTAAAATTTCATGACATTTTGTGAAAAGAAAATGATTTTGAAGAAGAAAGGATATTTTCCTCAAGAATTCTTTTCAAGTGTTTTATCAAAACCATTTTTCATCTAAGATGAAATTATTTCATATGTGTATGTTTCAACTATAATGTCTCTATGATTTACATGGTTTCACTTTCCTTATTATGAAATGATATCCATTTATTTTATATGGATTATGTAATAATGGGATGATGTTTATGAAACCCATTTTATTTATTGGGTTATTATGAATGAGGTATGTTTATTTTGTGGCACAAGTAAGAATGGTTTAATTATGAGATGGGTGGTACCTATATCTCCCTCCAATGAATTGGGTAAATATTTATATCTCATAATATAGACATTTCTTGAACGGTAAGTTAATCCGGTTCAGTGTCACAAGACTAAAACGAGGAGTGAACTCGATTCAGAAAGGGACTTTATCCACTAAAATGGTCTTGGCAGCAATGCCTTGGCTACTATGGAAATCATGACATGTGCTGAATGGTTTCCACAATTACATGTTTTAATCCCATTCTATTTTATCATGCTTAATTTTTCTTTAGGATATATTCCTTACGTACTTCCATGTTTTATGTCATTGCTCAAGCTTTTGATGTTTAAACATTATGTTCATGTTTTTAAGTTCAAATGTATATGATTTGTTTTATTTTATCCATGCTTACCCTTACTGAGAAATTAAGCTCACCATTTATATGTTTTGTTTTCCCTAGGATATAAAGAAAGGTTTTAGGTAAGAAAACAAAAGGGGAAGATCTTTATGGGATATGATGAAGATCTTTCACCACGATTAGAAGATTACGTTCCATGTTTCCAAAGACACTAAACTATTACGGTCCTTGTTTGTCTGTTTTTGTTATGTGTTAAGTATTCCGAAAAAGTAATTTAATGTCCTTGTACGTCAATATTCGGGGCTCTACATTTCTCATAATAAATATCTATATATCTGTGTGGGTAACACCCTGTAATTTTGCGACATATTTTTTTGATTCTTTTATCCTTCTTGATATTTTTCATTTCATGTCATACTAGATATATGTTATATATATATATATATAATAGAAAACTAATTAAAAATTTTCATCCATAGGAAAAAACATTGATTGTTCTAAATATGACACTAAATTGGATTGCGATATATGAAACACTTACTTGGATTGCTCTACATGCAACATCGACATGGCGTACATTACCTGGAATCCCATGTTACTACGAAATATAAATTTCTTGTTATAATTATTTAAAAGTGTAAATAATAACATATCCATTAGAAGATAATAATATTATTAGTGATAAATAATATTCATATATTTTAATATATTTTTTATTTTAATATAACATATTGATATTGAAAAATATGATTTTCTGTACGGACTATACATGTTTAAAATTAACATTATATCAAATGAACACCTTTTCATTCCATTCTGTGAAGAACAAAAAAAATTAAATTTAGAAACATATATAAATTTTTATTTGATAAAATAAGCATCATTTTTTTATTTTATAATGTCAAAATCATGCTATGGTGGATTTTTTGTATTTGTCTAAGAATCATCATTTTTTAACGAAGAGTGAAAATAAAGCATTTTAGATAATAACTTCCTTTTCATTTAAATAAGTATTATTGTTAAATTATAAATTAAAATTTTTTATGTTCAAATTTTAAAAATAATACATCTATTAAAAAATATAGGTAATTATAATAAAGTTCACTTTGAAATTTAATTTAAAACCTAATAATATTTTGAATATTTATCTAAATTTTAAAATCATTATTTCAACCATTTTTTGGGATTATATTTAATTGTAAATTTTCCTATTATGTTAATTGAATTTAAAAACATTAAAATATTCCATTTTAATCATTATTATATTTATATTATAATTATTTCATATTAATTTTTTACTAAAAATACTAGTAAAAGTGATAAAATTAATCACTATAATTTAGGTCAAATAAATATTTATTAAGGACCAATCCATAATAATAGGAGAAAATTACATATACACTTGTCGAACACCCATTTTATGGAAATATTTTAGAAATAAAATTCAATTATTTATTTTGGTTGAATTTTTATGTCTTTATTTACATAAGAACATGTGTGCACCTAATTTGTTTTCAAAAATCCCATCTGATTCTATTTCCTTCCCTACAAAACTCTATGACTTCTCCAACTTCTTAAAACCTATAAAATTAAATATATTCTACCAATAACATTCCAATACACTTCCCATAATCCCTCCCCTCCTCCCTGATACCTCTGCTTGCGAAGAATGAAATCCAAGGAATCCTTTGGGACCAAACCCAACAGAATCACCTGATTAGAAGGTAACGTCTTCTCTCAAACTCCTTTCATTTTTATTATTATCCAGCCAATGGACTATATTTATTCAAATATTTTATAAAAACACTAGTATACTCAATAAACTAAGAAATATTTTTTCAATTTATTTGACCAGAACTTATTCAAACCTCCATCTATTGGTTAACGAATATATTATTTATGTGTACAGGGAAGAACCGCCAAATGAAACGATGATTATTCATCTTTCCATTACTTCCTCTCAAGGTAGAAATTATGGTGGAAAAAATATTTATATATTTTATGTATTTTATTTATTTTCTCTTTAAGATTCATTAATTCATTTTCAAAATAATTATTTATACTTTTCATTTTTTATTAATACGATAATTTTGTTTGAAGAAGTGTGGTGTACTGCCCCCAAAAAAGGGATGTGATTTTTCTATACACGAGATGGAATGTTTTAAGGATAGGACTAGTGAATATAGATGATCTGTGTTTTTGTATAATTAGAATAATTTAATAATTACATACACACATATATATACACATATATTTCTTTTACTTTCATTCTTTCAAAATGACAATTAAACAAAAATAGTGTTTATGCTTTTGTACGGCTTACTGAATCCATGAAGGGTTTATTCCATTTCATAATTATATATTGTTTTTATTTTTATAAAAAATATATATTCAATATAAATTATATTTAAATCATGTTTTACATTCTCGAAATCAGGATACATGTATTAGGACCAATGATATAACAAACTGAGACACATGCGGAAAACAAAGTAGATATTACCGGAAGTGAAACGAAAACATAGAATTTTTAAAAAGTTTGTAATATAAATCCATAATAAAACCATATATGGTTTGATAAGAAAAAATGTTGTTATTTTATATATTTATAAGAAATTTATATTTAATATAAAGTATATTTGAATGAGTAGAATGAGTGTGAAGACACAAGGTAACATAATTTCATCTCACTTTTTATTTCCCTGAGATACTTACTTTATTCACCACTCATTCCATTTATGTGGTTTTTTTAATAACCATAAATTTATGAAATTTTTATTGAAATTATACTTATCGGAATTTAAATATATATTCTGTGGTCAATATTTCATAGGGTTAATGTTTCAAAAGCTACCAAATCATGATGACAATTTTGTCTCAATATAGATTCATTCAGACGAATGGTTTATTATGAACCCATATTATTTTTCAAGGTGTATATAAATACATTTAAAATATTATATATTTAATAAAAATAATGTAAATATTTTTTTAGCTAAATTTAATTTCATTTTCTTAAATGGTGGGTATGGATCAATGTTACCAATTGGTAAGTGATTATTGATATAATCTCATCACTTTTCCGGATTTTTTTTATTATTCTTACATACATGAAATCCTATAATCCATCACTCTAGAACACCCATGAATTTTATTATACTCTAGTTACTCAAGTGTTCTTCATGTATTGGTATCGTTTTTACACTATTTTGTACACATGTAGTTGGGAAAGTGTTTTTAAGAGAATTACAATTTACCTCTCTCATCGGTTAGAAATCTGTATACCTTCAAAAGCATTTTTTATGAAATGTGTTTCCAAGAATATTATTTTGTTATCTTATAATATCAAAAATATATTCTGACATTTTTTTCTTTTACCAATGTTCTCATAGGAATCAGTTGGTTCCTTTTTGAACAAGGCATTTTTTAAATCCTTTATTCCATGAAAAAGGAATGTTCATTTTATCTTAGTAGGAATGTACGAAATTACCCACTGACATTTTGGTGAAGTTTCATTTAAAGGATTAAAAGGTTAATTTTTATGAAACTGTATTATTTATTTAATTTAAAAAAATTCAAAATTATTTGAATTTTTCTTTATATGTTTTCAAGGAAAATTGTTTTCAATGTGATTTCATGAATCATTTATATGTTTTCTAGGAAAATGGTTTAAAAAATGTTTTAAATAATCATTGATCAGTATTAAATTAAAATGGTTTTAGAAAAATTTTCAAGATTACATTATATGTTTTCGAATTATTTTCATGGAAATGTTTCTGATAATGCTTTCAAAAATTCCTTCAAATTTATCAATGTGCATTCAAAGAAAAATATTTTTAGAATTATTTGAAAATTATTTAATTTTTTTTGAAGGAAAAATAATTTAAATATTATTTGATGTATTTTTTAGAAGAATTCAGTGTATTTTATTGTGAAATTATTTTAAAATGGTTTTATTTATTAAAAATACTTTTTCATAGAAGAACGGATAAATTCTTCAACAAACCTTTTTGAATGACATTTCAAAATTATTTTCTATCTATGATGACATTAATTTATGATACTAAGGCCTCTCTGGTAAATTATCTAATGGTTGCGTTCGTATTATTTCTATGAATGTGTTATGATTAATATCATGTCTTTATAAAAATGATTTCTCTTTCACCTCTTATTTGTCTCTGAATTACTTTTTTTTTCTTTCATGGGTTATATGCTTGTCAAATCCATTTCTCTTTCAATTACAATATGTTTATGAAATTCATTTCTCTTTCATGGGTTATATGTTTTTGAAATTATTTTATATATCATAGATAATATGTTTTTGAAATCAATTTCTGTTTCATGTTTTATAAGATTATAGTATTAATTTCAACTTCACTTGTTATGATTTTGATGAAATGATGATAAAACTTGTATCTTTTGTCATCAGTTATGATATGATTACATGTTTATGATACTCATTTAATTTAATGGATTATTATAAGATTTTTTAGCTTTTGTGGCACATTTATATATGTTTTCATTATGAGATGCATTGGACTTATATCTCTATCTAATTTATCAGGTAATTATAATTGTTTTTTGAGATAAAAGGTTACACAGTAGGGCATCCCAAGCCTAAAACAAGAGGGTACATGGGATGACATTAAAATCCCAAAAAAGGGTACACATGAGTATATCCTACAAAAAAATTCAAGAAGGCAAACCAAAGGACATCCCAATCCTGAAATAAGAGTGTATATGAGAGGAAATCCCAATCCTAAAACATGAGTCTACATAGGAGTACATCTCAATCACAATATAATATGGTACACATGATGGAATCCCGAGATCAAAGTAGGTATACATGTGATTTACCCAAGTCTTACATGTTACAGAGTCCCCAGTTGACCACCTTGACATAACGATATTATATCATCAGGTGTTTTCCATAATCCCATGTTTTATTTTTATTTTCTGCATTCATGGATTAGGTTATTTATTTTGTTAAGATTAATGTCTTATTAACTTCCAATCATTATTATGATGTCTAATATGCATGGAATTATCTTGAAATGTTAAGATCAAATTCCATACAGTTTTTTCATGTTGTGCTTATGAATTTCATTTATTTACCATTACTGAGCATTTGATATAACACTTTTATTATGTTTCCTTTTCCCATGTTTTGAAAAAATTATTAGGTTGAAGGTATAAATATAGAGATATATATGGGAGATGTTGATGATCTTTCATCATGACAGAATATTTTTTCCTATATTTCAAGAGAAACTAAACTATTATGGTCCCCATGCATGTATTTTTCTAATGTATTTAATATACATCTAAAATGATTTTATATCCATGTATGTTATGCTAGGGTTGTAATAGTTGGTATCAAAGGAAAGGATTAATCAGCCATTGGAAACTAGGATGACAAAAAATTAGTGAGATCGGTAAGTATATTTATATGGATATGTCTAGGGTTGTATCTAAGTATAAGTGTACAGATGAGTTAATGTTTAGTAAAATGTCTTCGAATTTTAGTATAAAGGATAGAGTTAGTGGTTTACTAGAAATAAATCCCTTTTAGGATACTACAAGTGGATGTGGCTCTAAAACTATTATACTGTGGGGTAACAACTCCAAACAGATGTCCCAAGCTTTACTCTGGGTAATCTAGTGTACAAAAAATCCTCAGACTACACAAATGGGTTGACACTCCCAGGGGATTTTAATATGGTATTCAAAATATCATCAGTAATAATCATAATGGTTTTAAAAAGAATTTGGAGTGGAATAAAATTGTATAAACCTAATCATTCATAGTTAAAAATATGTTCCATAATTTATAAATCAAATATGTTATTATCATGATTATGTGGATCCTCACTTTGATAAAAATTTCTTAATCTATGATTTTATTTTTATTCAATGGCTGAGACCCGATGAAAACACATTAATTGGGATTTAAATAGACAATGTAGTGATTGTCCTCCTGAGTAACTGAATGCTATGAGAGGAGGAATGACAAGTATCATTGTTATCCTCACTAAAATTTCTCAATATATAAACCATGTTTGATTCGAAAATGATAAAAGGAGGGAACAAAATTATGTTGAGTAATTTTTATGGAAACATCCACCTTCTTTCCGTAGGCCACCTAAAGCCCTTGTTATTGAAAAATGGATCAATGCCACTAAAATGATATTTTCTATTCTATAATATCAGAAACATGAAAAATTAATTGTGGAAGTTTTTTTGAATAGGATCAGTGGTAAAATCTAATCAAGTATATGATGAAATAGGATAAATTTTACTTAATGTATTGGGGTGAGTTCAATAATTAATTCTTTAACAATTAATTTCCTTTTTTTCATTATATGATGATGGAAATAGAGTTCATATGTATTAAAAAGAAGGATTATTAATCTTTTTGTTATTATGAAGGAACTTTTATAAGACTTGAGATGTACTCTTATAGTTTTATCATTAAAACGAAGATAAAAATTTATTGATTCTTTAGTTTTTTTAATCTATCTCATGGTTTTGACAAGAAAAGGAATATAGTGTTCAATGGAAAAGTGAACGACCACAGAGAAAAGAAAATGAATGTTCTATTATGAAAACATACTAGGTAAAATCATGGAGGGAATTATATTAATAGGACTACTAAATGTTTTATGTGTTGATGAGAAGGTCTTCGAGTAGATGAATTTCGAATTATTGTGAGGAAGATAGTTAATTATTAAAATAATGATAAATACCCACATAAATCACCTCCCACACATTAGCATTTCTATTCCATGGAGTTTGTCCATTATACTATCAAGTGACATAATCTAAGCACTAATGTAGATGATAAGCCACAAAAACTCTAAATATAATTGAAAAATGGAAATATTATGTGATCATAGTGGGTTAAGTGAACCCTTATAATTAATAATTACATATCATCCCCCCATAGTTAAGATATTTATTTTTTATTATGTCTGAATAATCCAAATGACTGTCTTATTGTTCATTATTTGGATAGATTTCATGTGATTATCATTCCCCACAGACTATGGAATAATAAAATCACATTGTATATTATATTAATGCTGGTATGGACCTCATATTCAAATGAAAATATATTTGGTTTAAGATAAGATCTAATTTAATGAATATACAGTGGATTATATTTTGGAAGGGTTACAAGGTTTTCCATTACAGTAATTTTTATGTTAAATGTCAGATTATATCTGTAATTTTAAATTTTTACCTTTATATATGAGGATTTATGAATATTATATATCTTATTAAAAATAATTTGATTTGATGACATGTGAAGGGATGGCATAACATGGGTCTCATGATCTGTTAGTACATCAAGAATAAAAAAACCTACCTTATTTGGGAAAGTGGTGATGTTGATCTACGAAATGTTATGGGGTGACATTGTCCTAAAATCATGAAAGTGTATATTTTCATGAAAATATATTATATCTAGGAAAAAGTATCTTCAAACCCAAAATTATTTCCATGTAATTTCATTTCCAATGAATCCGAATGTCGCTTAGGTCATCATAGATTTATGGATTTATGATTTTTAACATTCTCCAAGTCATGTACTCTATCACTCATTGTTAGAACATGATTGTAATATTTGTCTTCCATGTCCATGTTTTCATTACCATCCAATGTTCAAATATATGGAAACATAGTTATTTATAACATTGCCTAACCATTTTGGTCCAATCCTTCAATGAAGTTTTATTGCCCAATTTTTTTGATGGGATTTTCTATGAAATGAACTTTCATTTAATAATAATTTGATAACATAGATAAATTTTTAGGTTCAAATTAATTTTAATCTTGGTATAATGGAATACCATGTGATTTTGGGGAATATTTTTTTGAGTTACATAATCTTTTAGTTATTTTTCATTTCACGTGACACTAGAAATTTATATTTATATATTAAAACTATAAGTCAAACATTAAATTAACATGACACCAAATTGAATTTTGATACAAGAAACACATACATAGATTATACTATATATAAAAATATCATGTCTTGCACTACACACAACACCATCTTGTCGTAAGTTACATGCCATTCCGAGTTTCTGTGAATCAACAATTTCTTGTAATAATTAACTAAAAGAGATATTTATAACATATCAATTAAAACAAAGATATATGAATAGTTATATGTAAATCTATAATATTTTTATAATGGTTTTATAAAAATATAACATATTTTCTTGAAAAATATATATTTTTGTGATGTTTTTAAATGGTTAAAAATAAAATTTTATTGAATGAACTACATTTGATGTCCTTCTGTGAAGAACAAAAAAAATTAGAGACATAAATAAATTTGAATTTGATTATATATAAATTATTTTTGAATTTAGAATTCCAAAATTATCTTAGTTTTTTTTATTTCTCTAAATAAAATCGTTATTTATGAATATTGAAAATTATTGCATTTTAGTTAATTTCAACCTTTTCGTTTAAATAATTACTAAGGAAATATTTTACATTGAATTTATTTTATGGTCACATTAGATTAATTATAAATATATTAATATAATTTAGATCATTATAACAATTTTCAATTCGAAATGGAATATAAAAAGTTAACATACCTTCGAACATTTTTATACTTTAAAACCCAGTCATTTCAGCACGTCGGCAAGATTAGTATTATTCATAATTTTGAAGCTTCTGTAAACTGAATTTCAAAAAATGTACATAACCCATTATAGTAAGTATATTTTTAAGATTCTAATTAGATCATTTTATTGTTGATGAAAATTATTAGTAAATGAGAATAAAAATTTTCATATCAATTAAGGTCAAATTAATCTTAATTATAGAGTAAATGTTATTCTTAAAATCCAAAATAACCAAGAAACCTTTATAAAACACATGTTATGGCCATATTTTGGCCATAAAACATCCGCTATATATATTATATGGTTTATATGGGTTTTTTATGTAAGAAGATGTGTATCCCTAACCTTTTTTCAAATATTCTAAGTGAGTCTGTTTCCATCCCTATAAAATGCCACTACCTATCCCATTTCCTCAAAACTCTCAAACCAATTAAGAATAGAAAATAAATTCCAGTGAACTTACTCGTATCCTTTCCATCTTCCTTGGAGCCTCCCATTTGGAATAAATAAATACAAGGAATCCTATTGTCATAATTCAAAAGGAGTTACCCAATTAAGAGGTAATATCATCTCTCAAGATCCTTTATTTTCTTTTCATTCACCACCCCCTCAACTATCATTACTCAATTATTGTATATAAAAAAACACTCCTAAATTTACTAGTATTTTTTTATTTAATGTGTTTGAACTACACTTACACACACCTCCATATATTGTGTAAAAATCATACAGTTTACATGTACGGTGTACTACTGCCTCACGAAATGATGAATGTTAATTTTTATTTTAACACCTCTCATGGTTGTCATTATGATGGAAAATATGTTAATATAAGTTATATATTATATTTATTCTTCCTTTAAGATTCTTTAATTATTGTACAAAAAAATCATTATACTTTCCATTTTGTGTTAATATGATAATTTTGTTCGAAGTAGTGTGGATTATCGCCCCATCAAAACGATGTGACTCGTTCATATATAACATGGAATGTATTAAGGATGCAGTTTTTGAATATATATGATATATCTATTATATAATTAGTACAATATATTAATTATATTTAAATATATATATATATATTTCTTTTACTTTCTTTCTTTGAACACTATAATTAAATGGGAATATCATTCAGACGTACGTACTGCTTATCGTATCCATAAACAGTGTATTATATTAAATTAATATATATTCTACTAATTATTATGATAAAAATGTACTGAATATATATTATATTTAAATAATTTTTAAATTTCTAGAAATCAGGAAATAATTATAAGGACCAAGGTATTACAAATTAAGACACATGTGAAAAACAAAGAGGATATTACCCAAAGTGAATCCTTAATATAAAATTGTTAGGAAGAGGTTATTATAAAGCCATAATGAAACCATAAATTGTATTAGAATAAAAAATATGGTTTTGTTTATTGATTTATATTAAATTTATATTCATTATATAGTAGGTTTAAATGAGTACCATGAGAGTCAGGACAAAGGTAAGGGTATTTCATGTCACATTTTATTTTTGAGAGATACATGTCTTATTCACCACTCGTTCCATTTTGGTGGGGTGTATACTACCCATGTATTAATTAATTAATTATTATAATTATATATGAGGGGATTTACATATCCATTCTATGATCTATATGCCATGCAGATAATGTTTCAAGGGCTACAAAATTAGTAAGAAATTTTTGACTCTATGTACCTTCTTTGAGACACATATTTTAGTATGCACTCAAATTCTATTCTGAGGTGTATATACTTTTATTTGAAATATTATCTCTTGAATATACTTAATTTTATGATTTTTTATGAATAATTTCATTTCATTTTCTTAAATGGGTTTTATGGTTCAATGTTACCATGTGGTAAGAGTTTATTGAAATAATCTCATCGCTTTTTCAGATTGTTTAGGATTATGCTTCATTTTATAAACAATTATGATACTTCTCTCATACACACTCATGAATTCTCTTAAATTATATTATTTAATATATATTTATGAATTTTTTACCATTTTTCACAATTTGGTATATAGTATTTTAAATAAATTTTTTTAAGAAAGTCTAAATTTACCTTTATCATCAGTTAGAAATCTATGTTCCTTTAAAACCATGATTTCAAAAAAGGGTTTCCTAATATTATACTATTATCTTATAATATTTAAAATAATGTTTTTACCCTTTTTATCTAATATCTATTTATTTAAATTAATATTCTTTTCTCTTTTCAAATAATTCATTTTTTCTATCATTTTTACTATGGAAAAAAGAATGTTCATTTTACCTTTTATGGCAGGAAAGGATTTACCCACCGTCATTTCAATGATGCTTACATTTCATGATTATAGGGTTAATTTGTATGAATTTTTTTTTTAAATTAATATTGAATTAATTTTTTTTATAATGTTTTGAATATTAATTTATATGTATTTAAGGTAAATGGTTGTCAAAATGTTTTAAATCTTCATTTATAAGTTTTCATGTAACCATGTTTTCAAAAAATTCCCAAGATTTCCTTTAAAGATTTCAATATATTTTCAATGAAATGGTTTCCAGAATTTTTTTTAGGACTTATTTTAAATTTTTAAATTTAATTTCAAAGAAAATGTTTTGTATAATTTTTTATATATTATTTTATAAGATTCGACGTAACATGGATTTCAAAAGGATTTCGTGTATTCCTTATAAGTTTTAATGTTTTTAATTATTTTTTCCCAAATTGGATGATATATTAAAACTATTTTTTTAAATAATAATGGATACTTTCCAAGATAAATATTTTTTGAAATATATTTCAAAATTATTTTCCATCGTATATGTGATCTGTTGATATTAATCATGTTTATCGTGGAAATGATCGAAAGATTAAATCCAAATTATTTCTATGAATGTGAAATGATTAATTTCATGGTATTTATGAATCATATTTCTCATTCATAAGTTATATATTTATGAAATCGGTTTCACTTTCATGGGTTATATTCTAATGAATTCCTTTTATATTTTATGGGTTATACGTTTATGAAACTTGATACTCTTTCATAGGTTATATGTTTATGAAATGAGTTTCTATTTAATTATTTATATATTTATGAAACTTTTTTCTCCATCACGTGTATGCTTCTGATGAAATGATTATTAATCCTGCATATTTTTCTATAGGGTTTGATACGATTACTTTTTTTATTCAAAATTCATTTCATGGGTTATGCTTTTATTGTTTGTGTTTTAATGGAACATGGATGTATGATTTCATTATGAGATGGGTGGGACCTATATCTCCCTCCACTAAAATTGTTAATGATAGTTCATTTATGATCTCAAACGGTATACAAGATGTCATTGCAAACCTAAAAAAAGAGGGTATACGAAAGGACATCCCATTCCCTAAAAAATAGGGTATGCATGAGTAAATCAGCTACGGTCCAAGAATCCATTGTGTTCTTATAGTTTCAGGATGGCTCGGTGAAGGATCTGTCATGGTTTCAACTTCCGGATCTCTTATCAATGATGGATTTGGTGTCATTCTTGGCTCAGTGACAGATCTATCGTCCAAGGAGTGCTTCTAGTTTTTAGACGTCTTGAGGGCCATTTTATTGCAGATCTGTGATGCCACTCACGTGATTATTGATCCCGGAGTGGCTTGGGGTTGGCCATAGAGTGAATTTCAGGGGGGAGGACCTAGTTTTTTCTTTTAGTGTCTTTTTTGGTTTGGTGATTTTGATGGAATATGTGATATTATTTGTCTTTTGGTTTGGTGAAGAGGGCTCGTTATGGCTACATGATGACTCTGAAGTTGTGATTCAAAGAGATGATTTTATTTTTCCTGTGTTCTACTATTCAAGGTTTCATATTTACAAATTATCATCAATGTCTATTCCAGATGAGTATTAGAGATATAAGTTTTCACCAGACTAATGTAATTCGATTTTAGATATTTTAGAGGAAATGGACGTGGCCATCGGTACCGGAATGTCTTTGTATGGGACAACATACCTTGAAGAATTAGAAAGGTGTAAACTGTTCTTAATGATGTTTATGATGGGGAGGGGCCTCCTTTGCTGTTTGATCTGGTTTTTGGGATTTTGAACCATTGAGGCATGATCTCATGTCCTAATTCAATGAAGTCATGGCCAGATCCATCTCATCCCTTATAAGTGGACATAGGATAAATAAAAAAATAAATTTTCAGTCATCCCACTACAATAACAAGGTTATACATGAGGACATCATAGGAACAAAATAAGAGGGTACATGGGAGGACATCACAAGCCTGAAATAAGAGGGTACACCATAGGACATCTGAATCTCAAAATAAGAGGTTGAACATGATAGAATCCTAATCCCGAAGCAGGTACACATGTGTTTAACTAAATCCTAACATGTTAAATTTTTTTTGGTAGGATACCTTGACAACGGATTATTATATTCTTATGTGTTTGACACAATTCCAGGTTTTATTCATATGTTATGCTTTCAAGGATTATGTTCATTATTTCCTTATAATTCATGTCATATGAAATTAAAATAATTATTGTGATATCTAATATGCATGGTATGATCTAAAAATGTTATGTTCAATTTCCATACCCTTTTTCCATGTTAAGGTTATTCATTTCCTTTATTTACAGTTACTGATCATCTATGCTCAACCATTTCTTATGTTTTGTTTCTCTAGGTTATGATGAATATTTTTATGTAGTAGTACTAAACGTGGGGATAATTATGGAATATATTGAATATCCTTCACTAGGATATATGATTTGTTTCCCATGATTCAAAATACGCTAAATTATTATGGTCCTTGAGCATGTATTTATGTAATGTACCAAATATTCATCTAAAATGTTTTAATATCATTGATTGTGAAGCCTGGGTCACTATAGTGTGTGTGTTTGTGTGTTTGTGAAATACATAAAATTATTAATATAAATAATAAAAAATGGTCCCCAACAAACTATGTGACACCCCATGTATATAATATTATAGAATATAATGAATGATTGTGATGATGTATGTATTGTGATATATAGGAATAAATGATGATCATGATATATATGGTTGTTGAAAATATGATTGATTAAAATATGGTAATTAAACATATGGTCATTAGACATATAGTCATTGGATATAAATTCCTGACTGGGGGCCAAGTGATGGTGCCCCTAGCCGGTTGGTCACATGACCTCATGAACGCTTCCACATATTCTAGAGGATACTAACTAAGAGTGGGGATCGTAAGTCAATCAAGGGGATAATATGCACTCTTTTATATTATTAAAACACCAATATTAATTGAAAAAAAATGTGGAAGAATTCACAGTAAGATAACTCCCTAAGTCATAAGATAACCCAAAAAACAATATTCAACTAAAAGGGAGAACATGCTATGCCGATATAATTTTCAATATTCCTAAAATAAACCTAAAAAAAGACAGTATCATCTACCAAGAGGATCCTAAACCATATCTGGTTCCCTCATCCATTCTCTATCCCCAACTAGAAATCTAACATAGGTCCCTTTCCAATAACCTTTCCTACAGTAGTAAAGTCTATTTAGGTAATGATTAGGCAGCCTGAGTTGGGGGAGTATAACTCAGTATCCCACCAACAATGGTGATTAAACATGTAATGTTAAATGAATTTTTATACAATTCTATAACTAAATGAAAGAAATGAATAAAAAATAGTTATCACATTATAATTTATTCTTAATTTAATCAGATTAACTAATGGGTTCCCAGGGACACCCATACCTCATTACTAGCTTCAACTCATGCTAGAGGAAGATTTGTTCCTTAAGTGATATCATATCTTAACACCTATTTCAACTCATACCGGAGCTTGATGTAATCAACAGTGATATAATATCTCAGTATCTAATTCAACTCATGATGGAGTACGAAATATTATCATGTTAGTCCATATCATAATGTTCCCTAATTACCATTCCTTAAATTCAGACATAATTCCCAAAGTTTCCAATAAAAAATTCGTAAGTATGATGAACATGTTGTCATTATTACATATGAATAGAATGACCATGTTCCCATTCCATTACTTATAATTATGATGACCAAGTTACCATTTGTACTTATCATTGGAATCAATAAGTTCCATTTCCATTACTCAAATGTATAATGACCATGTTACCATTTGTACTTCTCAATTTAGAATAACCATGTCTACATTCATTCACACATAATTAATTCGTAATTAATAATCCTCATCAATTCCATTACTAATTAAACAATTTGTTAAATACATTAATGTATTTAATTAACATCCCGATTAATTAACTACGCTAATATCAAAAATTAATTCATCCATTAATTAACCAATAACACAATTCATATCCCATAATTAATTTCCCATATATAATTATCTCATTTTAAATCTCAACTATTAATAATTAAGTCCACAATTAATTATTTAGATAATAATTTCAAGGCTTGTAATTAATTCATGATTAATTAACTCAATCTATCCAATTCAAAAAATCATAATTAGTCCCTAGATTAATTGTCAATATTACACACCATAACTCCCATAATCAATTTCCCTAAATTAATTCTCCTATAAAAATGCCTCTTTATCTCTAAATCAATTCATCAACTATTCATTTAATTCAAAAAAACATAGATAAATAAATTGGTCAACCTTTTTACCCCAATTTTGGAATTCAATTTCTAAATAATTTTATCAATTCTATAATTTTTCATATACATGTCAAATTCATGAATATGAAAAATTGATTTTAGACAACCTACCTCAATTCGTTGATAGATTTTCCTTCTTCAAGAAATCCCAAAATCCAAGGAGCTCAACGATATAAATATGAGTTCCTTATCTAAATCCTTAGATCATGATATAAGATATCAATATCTTATTAATATAGATATAGATCTAAAATTTATTTTTAAAGGTCATTCCTGGGCCAAAAAAAAGAATGAAAAAATATTATTAAAAGAAAGGTTACAAGAGTCTAAAAAATGGGATCATATTATAATCTTTTTCATGAAAAGAAATAATAGTATGAAGGTATTCACACTAGGAAATGTCCTGATTTACTCCCATGTTGGCTAGACCATCTATAAATGTGTTTTCTTCTTGATATACATGTGTGATGATATAGTTATGATCGATAAGAAAGTGGGTAAATTCCATCCATTAGGTAGTAATCAGCCACAGAAGATGAGTTATGACCTTCCAAATCACTTGAACGATAGTTTCCGAGTCACATTCATTCCAAAGGTTGTTCCAACCAAACAACATGGAAAAGGAAATATCATGTATCAAACCCAGCATCTCAGCTTCAAGTGTGGGGGAAATTCCATAGTTACCAATTAATTATCCATGTATCTCACTGAGGTGATTCATGAAAACAACACCACACCCTTCTGGTCTAATATTTCCCTTGGAGGCTCCATCAATATTGATATTGATCCATCCATGTAGGGTGGATCTCTAGAACACCTCTATTTTGTGATGTGGATGATAGAAATTACCTTTAATACATACAAGCTTTAGGATCCGAAAGTCAAGCATAGTGTTGTGACAATTCCCCTTTTGAATCGAGGAAGATTCATATATGGAAATTAGGATCTTCATCTGACCTAAATTTTGATTAAATGAGTAATTATTATGAATAATAACATTCTGATCATACCAGATTATATGGTGGCTCTCAGCAACCGCAACGATGAAGAGATTCCTGATTTGTTGATATCCTTCCATTTCTGCACATTTTTTATGTTGAGCTTGGACAGAATAAAAAATCAGTCCTCTATAGTCAAAAATGTCATGAATATATTTCAAAAGGGTAGATGCAGTAGTGCAAGAGATAAAGGGATGGTTACCATCTTCTCTGTGTAGATTATATATTTTTCACTTGGAGGAGAGTTGGATTCCAAATGATTGGAGGAATGTTTCAGGGGGTACACTCTGGTGAGAAAGACACTATATGATGTTAAATCTCAAAGGTTTTATCCAATGTTTGTTAAAGGGTTTTAACCAGATGTAATCGCTATCAGAGTTAGAGTAATAATGATTGTATAAATTTTTTGAGTTAAGCATACCATTGTGTGTGGGTTCCAATGTTAAGAATCCATTAGTGTGAGTGGAAGAGTATTTTTCAATGACGTTGAGAATTGTGTCAGGATGGTGATCAGTTGAGAGTTTAAAATGTCTCTGATAGAGCTGTTGGTATTATCAAGTGTTTGATCAAGATATATCATGGAAATTAAATGCATTCCAGTCCAGTTATCCAACCAAAATTTCATGGAGGAGTCTCTAGAGACCATCCATCAGAAGTTATTCATAATATTGGGGAAAGAGTATTTGATGGGAGGCCATATTGTTGAATTAATGAAGTTTGAATTGCATGTTTTATGTTTGTCAAGATTCCTATTTTTTGAAATGTAATAGCTTCAGAAGTATTGTGAAAAATGTTTCATGTGAGTCAATCCCGAAGGAATTCATTATAGTATTTGATATTTTTTATACCAATACCACCATTTTCAAAGGGCTTTCAATAATTTGACTAAGGAACATTCAAACGTTTTCTTTACATAATACTACTAGTCTAGATGATGTTCTTTGTGGTGGTGTTCATTTTTTTTAATGAGACCAATTGACATTTTATAGATAATCATGGAGTAATCCATCTTGGAGATAATAGTTGATTTAACGAGGAAAGTCCTACCTACCATAGATATTTATTTACCATTCCAAGAACATAACTGATTTAGAACTTGGTCAACAATAATCGCCAAGTGAAAATAATTAGGTATACCAAAAAATTTGGAATTCCATGACAAGTGAATTGTACCATACCTTCGTTCAGACCAAGGTAAATTATGATGTTATATTTTCTTTTGTGAGGGAAATTCATCCCATAAAATATGCAAGACATGTTCCAACTGATGTTTTTAATAGAAACCTCTTCATAGTGTGGGAGCTTAATTTTAATATTAATTATGTTTATTTTATCCCCTTGGAGGAAAACGCTGATGTCTTCAGCGTTAAAAAGGTTAGTATAAGCATTCACATTCCAAGAGACATGTATGGGTTTTTGTTTTTTTTTGATCCACTAGAAGGTTGATCAGACGATTGAGGTAGTCTTCTTCTATCGAGAAGAGAATGGAAGATAAGGGGTCATATTTCCTGACACCATTGGTGAAGTTAAAGTATCCCTTAGGTGATCCAATGATCATAATGGAGACAGATGGTGAGATGAAGAGGGTTATGATTGCAGTGATAAAATAAGTGTTAAAACCATACCGTTGAAGGGCTTTGAAGATAAAACTCCAATCCATGGTGTTAAAATCTTTTTTGATGTTATCCTTGATAGTTATTTTCGTCCTCTATTAGTTTTATTAAAATTAATGACACACACAAAGGCAAGGTGAATACAGTCATGAATGGATCTACCCATTATAAAAAAATTGGTTCTACGATAAAATTTTATCTGTGAGAGTGGAAAGTTTGTTGGTAATGATTTTGTTGATAATTTTAAAAAGATTTTTGATAATATAAATTGGTCGAAACAGATGAATCTCAGAGGCATTTTCAAATTTCGGGAACAATTTAATAAATTGGGCATTCAAAGCAAGAGCAAGAAACCCATTGTTGAAGACGGTTTTTACATGTTTACAAATTTCAACCTAAATCACATCACAATAATGATGGAAGAAATCATTATTGAAGCCATTAGGACCCAAAGCACTTTTTGAGATTAAGACTAAACCCAGTTTCCTTGATTTCATGATCAAGGGGTGTGCTAAAAAGGAAGGAGTTTTCATCATCAGGGATCACTAGTGGAATGTCTTCAAGTATGAGGTCATTGTTTATAATAGGACCATTGAAAATGGCTTCGTTGTTTGATACTATATGATGAGCAATGTCATCCTCATTGTCAAAGAGAATATCCCCATCCATTAAAAAGGTTAATGACCAGTATGCCTTCCTAATTCGTTGAATAGAATTGTGTAATTTAGTATTTCTATCACTGTCTATTAACCACCTCTCTATAAATGTTTATTTTCTCATATATTTTTTTGAACGTGAGAAAAGAGTTACGTTTTACCATAATGTTTAGTTCTTGAGTAGGTTAAGTGTTGAGGTCATGGATGGTGTTTGAGTTTTGAATATCATTAATATCATTTTCATGAATCATGATTCCATTATTAATTTGTTTGGATTTAGAGACGCCACCAAATTTTTAATGTTTGTATTAGATGTTTTAATTTTAGATTACAGTTAGGGATATCATTGTTAGGAGACATTGAGGACCAACATTTTTGTATGATATGAGAGAAATCGTCATCATATAATCTTGAATTATTAAATATAAAATGAAAATGGGGTTCCATGTCTTTGGTGGAGACACTGAACAAGATGGGGTGCTGATTAGAGTTCATCATGTGAAGAGTAATACTGGAAATTTTGTCCCAATTATCTAAAACAATGGAATTTGTAAGGGCTCTATTCTTATAGAGGATACTACTTTATTGTAGTTTCTTAAATACCAAGTGTATCTTGAACTAGTGAGATTGATTTCAATGAGATTGTAGTCATCTATTGAGTCATAAAATTATCTCATGTAAATAGAAGCATAAGAATGTCCAATTTTCTCACATGAATTGAGAATGGCATTAAAATAACCCATAATAAACCCGGGTGCATTAATGTTACTACCAAGAAAAGAGAGATCATTCCATAGAGTTCTTCTTGCTTGTTATCTATTCATAGTATAAATAATAGAGATGAAAATAAGTGTGTCATCTATAGTAAAATTTGAAGTAAAAATTTGATCAGTGATATAGTTAACACTAATATTCTTTAAATAAGATTGTAATAAAATCCATAAAGATTCTGCATTGAGCTTATTAGTGACTCCACCAGTAAAAACATAATTATTGTGACCAATGTAAGATTATTCTAGGTATAACTGAATTTTGGTTCCACAATAGTTAATAATTATTGATGATGAGTGTTAATCATTATCTTTAACACAATGAAGGTGTCATAGTTAGAAATCCCCTGACAATTCCAAAAAATGATCTTCATTAAAACCTCAGTTTGGAGTTACAACCCCCCCCCCTTCATTTTTTCCAGAGCCTTTATTTATAAAAGACCTTATAACTTCTTGATTATCTGAGGTCTGTTCCATCTTATTGCTGGATTTAGTGTTGTTCTTCTTTGATAGTTTAGATATTAGATCACTCATAGATGATATTGTAGATTTCATAGAATAATGCAACAAATCATTGGAGTTATGGTTTGAAATGTAATTTCAGACTTTATAGACCAGTAATAATTATATACAGGTAGAGAAATAAATGTACCTAACAATTGTGAAGAAACTATGTGCTATTTTTTTATTTTGTCCAGTTCTGGATAGTACTGCATTTTCTCCATAGTGATTTTTATAACCTACATGAGCCTTGAATCCTGTATTGATTGTGTGGTACCATGTTTAACTAATTTAGAATCCATGACAGTAGGTTTACAAGGGCTTAGATAGTGTCTCAACATACCCAGAATTAGAATTATTGCAAATAATAACAGTGTGATGAGAAGCAACTGGTTAATTTTATTGCATATTGATTTCAGTTTTTGTCCCAATAGAAGAGTTTTTGTCAGCATGCTGTATTATTGGATCCTTAAGGATTGGGGCTATAGGTTTCTTATTACAAAACAACATATAAATAGTATCATCACTATTTTCAAGTGGTTGAGGCCCATCAGAATAGGTATTTATGGAAGTGGAGATGCTTGTGCCTGGGTCAATTTCCTTCTCCACCCCATGTTTCTCTATGACTATATGATTAGTGAAAATATTGGATTTTTGGATTTTTATTGGTACCCGTACTGAGGGTGTAGTTCCCATCAATGTATTAAAAAATTCCAATTACTTGACAACTATTTCAGTCACTTTAATAGTAGAGCACATTGTTCAGTTGGGAATGTACTTCTGGTTAGTCATTAATTTTATTTATTTTGAAGTATGTCCAATGGAATATCGAGCTTTAGATCATAAAAAATACGAGTCTTAAACATGAGGGTGGTAGACTAAGTTATCTATTATGTTACTGGATTCTATATGTAATTCTATAATATCAGTGGCATTTAAGAGGTGGGGATTTGTGATATATCCAGTAACCAAAAATAAGTTGTGATTCACTACAGTTTGAGATGAAACTCTCTCACAATAGTCAACAATAAGAGTAGTTACAGTACAAGTGTTGAAAGAATTGCAATTCACATCTTCAGGTGTATTTCCACACATACCAAGGTTATGATCCTGATCATGGATGAGGAGAGACCTTGAGGTCTGACCGTATTGATAAGTGTTGGATTCTTCCTTCTAATTGGATATCCAAACCGAGTCTAAGAATGGATTTTTTATTTTTTTCCCAGAGGCCTTGGTCTCTAATGTATATTTCTTCTTCTTCAGCAACACTTACCCAGTTTATACCCAAGGTATCCCCCATGCGGGTTAAACTGTGTTTTTTATCGAAATTTCAGTTTTTTTATTTGGAGGTTTATATATCCCCATCGTTGGGACTTTATCTATTTTGTTTCTCCTTGTTTCCTTCCAATAATTCTCAATTGGTTGGGTTATATTTCTTATAATCACCCCAGAAATGGTGATTGTGTGACCAATAATCATACAAAGGTCACCAAAGGGAGGTTTCCTTTCATATTCAATTTTAATTTCATTTTTGTTATCACTCGCACTGAAATTTATTGTATTAGGGGGAATTTAATCTATGTTAATTTTCCACCATAACTCTAGAAAATACCCCTAGGTTAGCATTTAAGGTTCTATGGTCAATTTTCAAAAGAGTCCCTGTGTAGGAAACAATATCATTTAAAATTTTTGGGTGCCAAAAGGACCAATTAGGGCCATGCAGTTTAACCCATACTTCTACCATTCTATTCCTATATTTTTTCAAACTGAATGAAGAGTCCAAGTTAGAAATTCTTTGTAATCACGGATTTAGGATAAGGTTTCTATTCTTCTAAACCTTCTCTAAGTCATCATTTTCTTTTAGAAGTTTTGTAAAGGAACCTTTTCCTATTGGAATCATTTTCTAGTTTGAAAAATTTTAGCAGTGAGAAATACGCATATGAAATTCCGAGAGAGTCCAAGGAGGATCATATTTGAGGTAGGAGATGTGGCCCATGACAGAAAATTTGCACCTTTTCATGCGTTGTTGAAGAGTGTCCAGATATGGTTCCACCAATAACCCACCATCAAAATGTCTCTTGACATGGGGAGGTTTCATCATAATATCTATGCTTAGATCGGTGCTCTTCAGCTCATTCAGAAACGAGATCCCTTTGAATCTACCATTGAAAGGACAGATGTGAGTGCCTTCATCAGGATCATCTTTCATATTAATTTCTACAACTGGATCTTGAAAATGGAATTTTTTCTTCTTCTAAGGGGTCTCCAAATGATGGTATTCAAACCCCCATTTCATGAGGAAGTCCTCCATGTGTGATGAAATCGAGGGATTAAGGCGAAGAAGCATGAATCACATGAGGGTTCTAGGGAGAGAAGTTCTCCCATCTCTCTAATATCCGGTTCGAGTACCTCAATAAAATATGTTAGATGGATCCTATATAGATCTATAATCAAAGATCAAGATCTCATATAAAATTTTTAGAGATAAATAACAGAGGATAAAATCCACCATAAGATTAAGGATAGAGGGAGGAAAACTGATATTGGCATAAAGATGAGATGCACATATAGGGAGAAAAGTTGATATCTAATTTGAGATTATAATATTGATGAATGGAGTTCATATGGAATTGGAACCCCTCCGAAAATCTCTGTAATTTCCAAAAAACATTTAGTCTCATTTTTAGGTCGATTATGAGGTGTTTCGGGTGTTTGGGGTATTTTAAATTAAATTTTCAAATGGTTAATAACAATACACACTATTTTTTATGTAGGGGCTCATAATTACATAATCTATGTGCCAAGTGTGTAGACCTTACTACCCAAGGTCGCATGGTTACCTAGGTTTGGGAACAGTGATTTTTATAACTATGTGCCAACCATGAAAAGCTACTTTTCTTTATATTTCACTTAAAAATCCACCCAAATGCATCCAAAGTCTTAACTCCAAATAAATTAACTAAAAACAACAAAATGGACATGGAATGGTTCTTGGGATTCCACCGGAAATGGTTGGGATCTTTCAATCTCCCCACCTTATAGAGACTAATATGATGGATGTTTATTAATGAAAAAGAAAATAGTACTAGAGAATTATACAATCATGGTGTACCCAAAAACCGTAATGAAAGAGTTATGGTGTTGATGTTTGTAAGCCCATATTTTAAATTGAAAGCATCATGAACTTCCCTATGTAGATGAGGTGATCTCTAGATGTCAATTCGTAGGACATTATATGCTTTCCAGAAGAAGAAATGATCATCAGTACACTCCATGAAATCTATGTACACTCCATTCATTCCCTTATCAGCAATGAATCATGCCACTCCATGTGCATCAAAGAAGTTTCATGCTCATGGAGCATGAGATGTTGTCACGAATTATGGTATCCTAGGGGTAATTATTTTTCTTTATGTATGCCTAGAATTGTTGCTCAGGATTTGGGATAACCATGATGATGTTTTCACCACAAGAGTTTCCTTATGAGACTCTAACTGATCCCTGCATTCGAGATGAAGCATAATAATAGATACTCCTAGAAATGTAGGCCATAATTTATCAACAAGGATGAAAAAACTTCCCACTTCATCCCTGTGGAAAAAGAGTAGAAACAGACCACACAAAGAAAGTTGAAAATAAGAAAAACTTACAAATTTATCCCAAAGGGGTTATTTGAAACACAGAAATGTAAAAAAGTACATATCATCATCAACCAGAGCTGACAATCAATCATAAGAATAAATAAATATGAATTAAAACACCCCAAATAACATTTTAAAAGAAAATTAATATGAAAAAATAATAGATAGCTTATACAAGTCAAAAAATTGAAGACTTATCACAATCCTTTTTAATAAATGTAAGAGGTTCATAAAGAACTAGATCATACTAAAAAAATTAACTCCATGGACACCATTATTTTCAAGACCATTAGCATCCGAATTGGATTCCCTATAAATTTGGGTGATAATATTATACATACAAATGATAGTATCCAAAAATTTAATTGAATGATTAGTTAGTTCCTAGACAGGGTAGAAAGACCCATCTTGGTGGTAGAGATGAAAACAATAGAATCACTCTAAATACATTAATTATCCCAAACCTGATTCATGGATTGAACCTGTACAAAGATAATTCAATGCATTTCATCCCCAAGTGAAGATTCCAGCCACAGGAACCATGAAAAAATCCAAGAACATCTCCTTTATGATATATTAAGACAACACCATAGCAGAGAGCCCAGGACTGCCTCTAGAAGCTCCATCAGAATTAAATTTTAACCATAAAATGTGGTTCCTTTAATAAATATTCAAATGTTCCATACAGAGGCTTGATGTTTTCCTTGACACCTATCCGGTTTAGGATAGAGAAGTATTGAACCGAGTTGAAGGAAAAATAAATCCTTGGTAATTCTACATTATTTATAGAAACAATAAATGAAGATAAAATCCCAATGACCAAGAAGGAAAAGATTTATTGAATTACCTTATTCCAAGAAAACAAAATAAAATTAATAAGTTTAGTAGTAGTAACCCAAAAAAGATCTAGCAATTGTGGTGAAAGAGCAATTGAATTCCATCCTTGTAGGAATTCTTGGATAGAAGAAACACCAGGCATATGGATTTCAATGATATTATAAACAGACTTCCACATGGATGAGGCATCAACAGATCTAAGAAAAAAATGATCAATGTCTTCCCTATGATGATGCAAAATTAAAAATTAAGAACAGAGTGAAATACCACATTTTTTTAATGAAACAATGAGTAGGAAGCTTCCCATGATCCAGTTTCCCGAAAAATAATTACTGAGAAGCATTAATAAAGGTCATATGTAAATCCCCCATCCAATTATAACCTGTATTTATAGATAAAAAATGTCTATGAAATGTTTTAGAGGACATAAAAAATTGAAAGTAGGTTCCCATTCCCAAAAATTCAATCTGTTTGATAAATAGTAGCTATTGATAATATTGTCAATATGATTTGGGTGACCCCCCGTATCATCAAGCTAGTCTTTAATCATGTAATCCAGATCAGCATTGATGTCATTATTCATCAAGGAATCAACAAGAGGACATCTAGTCATGTTTTCCTTCAAAATGGATAAATATGAGTTCAATGAAACAATCCATTTGACATAAGAATCAATAGAAGAATAAATTGTTTTAAAAAAATTTCCAATAGGTGAATCCAAATGATTAAAAATCAAATTCTTGAGCCTATCCCAGAATTAATTTTAGAGAAATTCAAAAGACCTAGAATTACTGTTGACAAGCCTCTATTTCAACAATGGATATAAAGATTCATTAAACAGTTCTGGATTTTTAATACAATGTCCCCCAACATCATAAGGTTTAAAAAAATTATTCCATAATACCATGGCTTATTTCCTCTCCAGAATGTTACAAATCCACATGAAATTTTTAATTGAAACATTAAATCTCATAATGAGATATAATGACCACTTATACACCATGAAATATTAAAAAATATTAGAAATAATCATATCCTTGACTAAACATACATGACACGCTAAAGGGATTAACATTCCCTTCCAAATAGAAAGATTCCCTTTGATTTTAATAAGAATATAAAAAATGTAACTTGCATTATGCCACCCCAAAACATTGGAAAAACCAAATATGTAATGAGAAGAACTCCCTCATGAATACCCAATTCCTTGACAGTGCCCATCTTCCTGGAAATGGGAAAATTCTTATTAAATTAGATGAAGGAATTACTATAACTAATCTCCTGACAGGAAACTTTTTCATAATGCAAACGGGCCCGATTAAAAATTTTAGTATTTTTCAAATCCCTTTTAGTGAATCAAATAATATAATCAGAATACAACAAATGATTGGGAGAAACAAATCCTATACCAGGACGAATAGACTTCAGTTTCCTATTTTCATCCCTCAGGGGATCCATTAACAAGGAAATAGATATTAGGTAACCCAAAAATGATATTAACCCAATTAATGAAAACATTATCAAAAAAAATAATATAGAACCATATAAATGAATTTCCCATTTATAGTATCAAAAGAATTCCTAAAATCCAATTTGAGAGAAATATTTCCACCCCTTGTGGATTTCTTAAGACGGTTCACACATTCTGAGGTAGTAATGATGCAATATTGAATAGACCTAAACTTAATAAAGAAATACTGATTAGGGGGAAAATCTTACTATAAATAGAGGATAAACTTGTAGCAATTATTTTGAAAATGGTTTTAAAAATTGTGTTGACAATGGAAACTAGCCTGAATAAATTAATCTCTTTGGAATTCTCTATCTTTTGAATGAGATCGTGGAACTCAGCATTCAGACCCTAAGTAATAGATCCACCTTTAAATAAATGAGTAACCCACTGGAAAACGTTGATATGAATGACATCCTAGTTTGTTTGAATAAAAAAATTCCCAATGACTTTTAAACCAGTGGAGATGTCAGGATTTATAAAAAAGGCCACTACCTTGATTCAATAGTCCAAAGGGATAGATGTTATGGTGGAATTATCCTATTGACTGAGAATACTCAGAACAATACTCTCCACTAGATCAGAAAGAGGTACATAACCATTTAAGAGATCCATAAAATAAGTAAGAACATGCTCGAAAAGATCCTCTATATTTTCAATGACCTTATTCCCATTTCTGACCAAAGAATGTGGCCTCAAAATCATCCAAATTCTCTACAAGGAATTGAAAATTTTAGAGTTTCTATCACCATATCTCAACCAACTAGCCTTAAAATTATCTCTTTGAATGGAATCTTTGAGATTAAAAAAACTTTTTAACCTTGGAAATAAGTTGTGTCACACCAAAAAATCATTTGAGAAATCATTTTAAGAATTCTTCTCTTACATTTGATAAAGAGATTCCTCAAGAGAAAATATTTTAGAGTTATGGGATATGAAATGAAATTTACTGCAGATTTTTAATTCTCTTTTATAAAGTTTGAGAGTGATGACACAACCAATGTTATTATCCCTACCATTCCAAGAACTCCATGTATGTTTGAAAACTATTCTCAAATCAAGATGATTGATCCAAGATTTATTAAATTTGAAAGGCAAAGGAGGTTTGGGATCCTTACTCCCTAGGATGACTAAAATGGGATGATGATAAGAATTAATTATAGAAAGAGTAATATAAGAAGTAGATCCCAAAAAATCATTACTTGATTCATCAACCAAATCCCTGTTGATTCATCATGAAAGGAATCTATCCAAAACATACATGTACCATGTGTACATAGCCCAAATAAGGTTAAATTTAATAATCCCGTTATCATCAATGTATGATTTGAAATCTCTTAAAGATATGATTTTAGGCATCTCTCAAATATTCTCATCATAATTCAAGATAATATTATAACCTCCAAGAATGGAAAGAATAATAGAGATGGCAGAGTTTATAGATCCAATATCCATCCCTAAATTCATACGGTCTAGATAAAAGTTATGGGAATAAATAAAATAGAAGAAATGCCGATGACCGCAAAAATTGAAGGATCATGTGACATGATGATCATAATTAGAAATCAGGGAAATATTATTTAAGGAACAATGATCCAAAACACATTATCATTTAACATTCGATGAACATCTGTTAGATTCCACAAAGTGAAAGCCCAGATTTTTGAAAATAGAAATACTGGGAGAAAAATCTATTTTGGTGTTGGACCAACCAATGTGAAGGGTCATATGATTTTTAATGAATATCCTAAGGGACCTCATGGTATAATGACTAGGAAGTCCATGGAAACTATAGAATAGAAACATCATTTAAATCAATTACTGAGACGATTTCCCCCTTTTCTAATCCCCATAATTACCTTCTTGCCTAGCATAGGAGGTCGTCCAACCATTATCATAGGAATGGAGGCACCATATAAGAGATCACTTATATCCAATCATTTATAATATTTTGATCCAAAAATATTAGTCCACTTATACCTCATATTTTCTTCCCATTCCCATGTTTCCTCTTAAACTCATAAAGGTTTCAATGACACATGAAATATCGACATGGTTATTCCCCACAACACTTTTTTATAGTGATCCAACCCACGTATTGGATGCTCCTAAAAAGATGAATCTTTTTCTAGTTCAAACTCTTCTACATTGATCACATGTTAGGGGTTGTGGTGATACCACTATATTTTTGACACATGAAAAATATCACTCATAGCCTTGTATTTTCTAGATGGGCAAACCAGTACGCCAGTAGCGAGATCATCTCCCCTACCTCAAATGGTCCAAGAAATCTGGGGGCCAACATGCCTTACATCCATATCCTATGTTGAACCAACCTAGGAGACACTCATAGAAACACATGATAACCCTGTGTAAAATCTAGGGTTCTATTTCATATTCTAGAAAAAGTCTTCCACCTACTCTCAGTCATATCCATATGCTTCTAGAACAACTTCACCTGTTCAGACATCTTTTTCACAAGGCTCGGTCCCAAAAACTCTGACTCACCAACATTCATTTAGCATAGTGGTGATCTATATTCCATAACATAAATATCCTTGAATATTTCCATGTTTATACTTTGTTTATAATTTTGGTTATAGGAAAACATCCATATATAAACGTGCTTCTCCCAAGATCCATCGATGTCAATCACAAATTCCCGTAACATATCCTCATGGACCTATATTATTCTCTTATTTCCCGTCTATCTGTGGGTGGATGGCCGTAATCAATAAGATTTTTGTGCCAATATTTATCTACAAGACATGCTATATGGATGAAGTAAAATATTAATCCAGATTTGAAACTACAGTATGTGGCACCCCATTCAGAAGAACTATTTATCAAACATACATTTCTCCCTAATTCTTTACTTTAATGGTTGTCCTTATAGGTAAGAAATGTTCTACCATTTTTAGTAGATCCAAAATGCCCCAAGTAGTGTAATTCTTACTATTCGTATTTAGTTTACCCACCCCAAAATCAATTATCATGTTATCCCACTTCTATTCTATAATAGGCAACGAGTGTATAAAACATCTTGGTCATTGATTATCTACCATCACCAACTTACATGGGAAAAATCTTGTCACAAACCATACTATCTCCTTTTTCATGTTTGTCCACTAAATCTATCAACATAGGTCATTGTACATTTTGTTCATTCATGGATGCACCAGAAACATTGAAATATAAAATTATCACAAGATCTCCTCTCATATTCTTATTGGAACAAAAACCATATTCTTCACAAAGATGATCTCATCATCATCTATCAACTAGTATAAAAGTTTCTCCCCACCTTTAATGCATTCCATCATGGCTAATAACTCATGATCCTTATACAGTCTATCCCGAATCCATCTCAAAATGGTATACTCCACTATAACTAAAACCATATTCATCTTCTCATGATTATCCTGAATGTATAAATACATTTCATCCAACAAGGTCATCATCTTCCACTCTTCACTCGATTCGAGAACCACCTAAGGTTGTGTGTAGGGTAGTTCTGTTAATGAGGCTTCAAATGATGAGAACCATACACCATGACTTGATCCACTTTCATTATCACAACTCTGATTCTGATCCTAGTAGAATCACAATAAACCATGTACATGTCACCGAACTCATATAGGATAAATATAAGTGTATCCCTAAAACACTTCTTCAAATTTTGAATATCATTCTCTCAGTCTTCTTTCCACTCAAACATAATCACCCTTTTGATCATGCTTGAATGTGGTGTTTCCAATCTAAAGACATATAAGATGACTCTCATGTAATATCCAGATAATCCCAAACAATATATATATAAAAAACATTCAAGGGATTCTCCCTAGAAACCAGTCCTCGAACCTTCTTCGAGTCCACTAACACACATTTTTCATAGATGATGTGTCCTAAAAAGTGATCCAAATCCATCAAAAGCTGAAAATTTGATATCCTAGAATAAAATTGATTCTCTCTCTCTGTAAAATGATCATTTTCAAGAAATATGGAATGATTTTCATGGTTTTTAGAGTACATGATGTCATCCACAAACACAACTAAAAAATTGATCTAGGTACAGACGAAAGATCATGTTCATAAAATAGATAAACACTACTAGTGAATTAGTAAACCAAAATGATATAATGAAAAACTCAAAAAGGACATAACTTCTCTTAAATATAGTCCTCAATATATCAAAATTACAATATTTCAATTGATTATACCCCAATCCCAAATAAATCATTGAGAACACACAATCTCCCTCAAATTTTTCAAGAAATTCAACAATATGAGGAAGAAGATATTGGTTCTTCACAAAAAAATTGTTCAATTTCATTAATCGATAGAAAATCATAAACTCATGTCGGCCTTCATTGCAAACAATATAGGTGATCCACAAGGATACATACTTGGAATGATAAATACCTTTTCCTTTAACTCCTCCAACTAATTTTTGATCTCTTAATGCTCAGTCAGTTCCATTCTATATGGTGGAATATATACTATCTATTCCCCCAACATGAGATCCATTTTGAATTCCACATCTCCCTCAGGTGGAATCCAAAAGAATTATTCATGAAAGAATTCATTAAATACTTTCACTACATGTGGTAGGACATTTTCCCCACCACCCCCATCATCTAGAAATAGAATAGAAACTTAGGCTGTGAGTCTCATAGTTTCTCTAAAATTGGCCTGGCTCAGCCCACCTAGTATCACACTCAACATGGTGAATGTAAGGGTTACACTAACGAGATGTAAATTTAACTCTCTTGTGTTTACAATATATGTATGTTTGGTATGGTACTAGAATGACTGTACCCAAAATTAGGTTAAAGCCTATCATATCAAAAATATAAAGATCCCATAAAAATGATATTCCCTGATCTCTAGTGATTATCCCTTTCATTGAAATATGTTTATAGACCATGTTACCAAGGTTGTGTCGATAATGATTACTCCTCTGACGAAATCCTCCTCTATGTTCAAACCATTATCATGTTTTATCAAATATAATGGAATGAGAGGCATTCGTATCAAATAAGTCACTCAATAATGTACAGTCTACTAGATAGTACCTCTCACTATCGATGGCCTAGCCTAACTCTCCTCATATGTAGGATGATCTACACGTAATTGTATTACCCCTCTTCCATATGATATTTTCTAACCTCCCTGAGCAGTACTACTTTGCGGTTATGGGCACTATAGAAATATAGAACCACATCCACTACCTTTATTTCCTTGACCAGTAGAACTCCATATTCCAAAATAATATGGTGTAGAAGACCCCCTTCCCTCACATTGACTCTACCCAGCTACTCCCTTAGCCGCAGTCTGTTGTCGCCAGATGCATGACTTCTGTAGGTTCCCATCTTGCTGTAAGAATGACACTCTACAGGTGGTGAAAGATAGTGTTCACGATAGTGTCCTGACATACAAAACTTGTGATAGATCTCCCCAATAAAGTCTTTTCCAACTAACCCTCCAGTCTGGGTACAATACTTCCATCTTCCCTAGATAAAGTAGTCACAAAATCCCTCATTCGCTCTAATGTCACACCACTAGATCGTCCCATAACATTTACTTATCCAGTACTAGAATCCTCCCTCATATTCCCTTAATCTATGAGATCCTTATCCGAAATTATAGAAAATTTATTTGATCAGAAAATATTTACCTGGGACATAATATCGCATATATGTTCATCCAGAAAAAATTTCACATTAGGTTTCTCATCTCCTTCTAAATCTGGATAAAAAATTGTAGATCTTTGTAGCGTCCTGTATAATCAATCAATGATAAGCCCCCTACTCCAGATTCATGAACTCTATTGCTTTATATTATCTCAGCCTGTTTAGATATATGTGTTCCAATAACAAATCCAAGAATTTGTTCCATAACAAAACTTTAGATATTAATGTTTGTACCTTAATGCACCACTAGCACTTCTTAGATCCCCTTAGACTACAAGAATCCATTTTGACCCTCCTTGAAGATGCAGTCTCCGAATAGTCAATAATTGTCTCAATGGTCCCATCCTAGAATTCATCTCCTTCATGACCACCACCTATAGTAATAGTCAAAGGGTTTTTCATCTAAAACTCCTTTTTCCACTCTGAAATCTTTTTCATAACCCTCCCTGGGTCTCTTTCCATGATTTTCATGAAGCAATAAATGTTCTCCCAGAACTAATCCCCTTCATTTTAGATGGAACCACATGTTCTTCATGCTCTCTAACTAGATGAATATTCCAAGACATTCCCCTTAGTTGTCCCATATACAACCCTTATGGAGTCATATTCTCAACAATGAATAACACACATCTTAGGTCTCATAAAACAACCATATAACATTCACATTAGAGTAAATAATAAAAATAGGTAACAACATGTATTTTCCCACATAACATTCCACATGGTCAAACTAAGGCACTACCACTACCCTAAACCATCTTACTCCTAGGTTTTGGTTAACAAGGGTAAACACGCTATCATAATCAATCTTCTAATTTATACACACAATTATTCCCATTTTCCATTGTTTTGAAACCTTTTTCAAGTATGTTGGGCACACTTTTTTATTTTAATTTCATAATCACGTAAAAAATGTTTATGTTAAACAACTTACCCATAACCCATTTTACCGTGAATACCTATAATGATGCATTTCAGAATAACCCTGAGGTCCTAGAATGATTCATGAAAGCTCAAATCTCATTCCATTTAGTGCCATTAATCATTACTCAAAAATTCTTAGAGACAACAATCACATCACACCAAAAGTATGAAACCCATGGTGAAATAATATTCAATTTAATAGAACACAACAATAAAAACAATCCCTCAATGAATACTCAATTTTTTTCCGCTACATGGGTATGAAAATCGAATTCACAAGCTTATTATCGAGCCAAAAATATTCCTAATCTAATGTCTGGTATTCCCAAAATAGAAAGACAAAATAATGAGAATGAAAATGGTCCTTTTATAACACTATGTATCTTACCAACCTTGGAGATAAACCATGATGTACCAAGAAATTTGGTCACATTACCTCAAGAGAACCTCCATATATACTAGAGGTTGCAGACTTAAATTGAGGGTCTCATAAGTCAGTTAAGGGGAGACTAAAATCTCTTTTATTAGAGTAAAAAATTGTAGTAAATGATAATCAAAAGGGGAGGTATGTATCACTATAAAAATCCACAACTCATATGGTAACCAAAACAATTATTCAACTAAAATGTAAAACATCAAATTATGATATAAATTTCAATGTTCAAAAATTGAAACTGAAAAATAATGACACTATAGACTCCCAAGATGGTTACATTCCACATTGGATTACCTTATCTAATCACTAATACCTATTGGAAATCTAACAAATGGAACGTTCAATTAACCTATCCCTCTACATTAATGTTTATTTGGGTAATGATTTGATATCCCGAGTAGGGTGTGTATACAACTTAGTAGGACACCACCAATGGTGTCTAAAATAAGTCCAGTGAAAAGGTAGTGTTTACAGTTATATATGGAAAAAGATAATCCATAAATAAATAATTATCACATTATCACTAATTCCTTATTTAATAATTTTAAATATAGGGTTCTAAGGGATAGTCGTACCACTTTACAAGCTTTGGATCATTCCGAAACCCAAAGTGTTCCCTATGAATATCATATCTTAATAAAGTTTTCAACTCCTTCCAGAACACAATGTATTTGAAGGTGACATGATGTCTCAGTACCTTATTTGACTCATGCAATAGTTATAAATATTATCATTTGTGGCCATATCTTGGAGTTCCCTTATTATCGTTCATTAAATTAACACATAAATTCCAAAGTTAATGATAAAACATTTATATGTAACATGATAATGTTACAATTTTTACTTGTCTATAGAATGACCTTATTCCCATTCAATTTCTCAAAAGTACAATTACCATGTTACCGTTTCTACTTATCATTTGAATTCCCATGTTCTTATTCCTTTACTCATAAGTACAATGACTATGTTACCATTTAGACTTCTCAATTTAGAATAATAGGGTCCCTATTATTTCACACATAATTAATTAATAATTCATTATCCACATCAATTCCATTACTAATTAATCATTTAGTTAAATAATTCAATATCTTTAATAAACTATCTATTTTTTTAATTATGAAAATTTCATTAATTAATTCATCCACTAATTAATCCAAAACACTATTCATATCCTATAATTAATTTTAAAGAATTAGTGACCTCATTCATATTTTTAAATCATCATAATTAATTATGAAAATAAATATATAGATCATGATTTCAAGGCACATAAATAATTCACAATTAATTATCTCAAATTAGCCAACTAAATATCTCATAATTAATCCTAAAATTAAATATCTAGATTACATCCCCTAAATCTAATAGTCAGTTTCCCCAAATTAATTATCCAAATACCTCCCCATAATCTCAAGATAAATTATTCAATTAATCATTTAATTCATCAATTCATCAATTCTTAGACAAAACAATTGGTCAACCTAATTACCCAAATTTTGGAATTGAATTGACAAGGATAGATTAGAGTTTTAAAATTATGCATGCAAGAATCAAATCCATGAATATGGGTGTTAGATGTTAGACTAACTACCTAAATTTTTTTATGGAAATTCATTCAAAAAAATCCATGAAATTTGAGCAACATAACGATGTAGGTTTGAGTATTGTATCTAAATTCCTAAACCAAGATAAAATATATCCAGATCTTATCAATCTAGATATAGATCTTAAATCGTAGATAAAGATATAATAAAAATGGATTAGATATGATGAAATGTGGAAAATATCCACCAATTTTTTGGTTAAATAGAGATAAAAGAATGATATAGGCATCAGGATGATATTCACCAACTGGGAGAAGAGCAGATCTTCGATTCAGGCTTTGAATCATGATGATCAAAAGTTAGAGGGCCTTGGAACCCCTCCAGAAATATATGGAATTGACCAAAAACATTTATCCATATGTATAGGTAAAATAGGAGGTGTTTTTTGTTTTGGGTATTTTCATATTATTTTTTTGGGTGATTAATGATCGCACACATGATTTTTTTGTGTAGGGCTCGTCGTTATGTAAAGCTTGAACAAACTGTGTGGACCTCACTGTCGACGGTCACACGTTTACATGGGTTTGGGTGCATGGTTTTCTCTAAATGTGTATGAATTGTGCAGATCCCAATTTCCTGAAATTTCTCTTCAAAATCCAAACAAACACACACCAAGTAATAACTCCAAACATATGTACATAGAAACAACAAAATGTACCTAGAACTATTCCTAAGACAAATCCAAATAAGGATAGTATCTTTCTTTGGAAATATAACCTTTATATGTAAAATAATATAATATCTTATCATTGGATATATTATATTCAAAAGTTATTTCAATGTTTCTCAATTTTTATTAACTAATTAAAAATAGTAAAATTCACTATTAATAATTAATTATCAAATTAAATAAAAGGAAAAAATATCAATATTTTTCTATAAACATTTGATTTTTCTATTTTCCACATAATATATTTAATTAAACGATAACATTATATCATTATAATATTTAAAAAAACAAATACCAATATATTAATAATTTTATTTTTTTCGATGATAAATAAATAATATTATTTATATGTGAGCAAAATCATGTAATGTTAGGGTTATTTTTCATTGAATTATCTTTGCAATGCGTATAATATTATAATATTAATAAATTTAAATTCATGCATTTAAATGATGATTATAATAAAATTTCAATCTTTCAAATTATAAACCAAAATATTATTACTCAATTAATTTTTAATTGATAATAGAAATGATTAATAATAATTAATGGGTACAATTATTATTTTTCAAAAAAACTATTCTTAAATTTATAATCAAATTTTAGTTATATGATAAATTATTATTGTTTTTATATTTAAATATATTTATTGGAATCAAACATTTCAATTAGAGCATAAGAAATATTTTAATATATCAATTTCTTTTTTAATCTCAAAAACATGTTACTTAGTAAAAAATTAAACTTACCAAGGTGAAGGTAAAATTGGGTACAAAGGTTAAATTAAATGTTAAAAGGCCAAAAATATCACTATCATTATCATGAAATTATTATTTATAGTAAATTTAAGGATCATTGAAACACACTAGTAATTTTAAAAAACAATTTTTTATAGAAAATACGACACAAAATATATTGCAATATATATATAATATTATAATTTATATATGTCTGTTATAAATTGTCGGCTAAATTATAGGGTATAAATATAATTATATAATTTATGAAATATATATAAATTTTATAATAAATAAAAATGATTTTATAAATTCTTTATAACTAATCACTCAATTTTTATTAATGTCATTTTAGGGTACAAAAATATGACTCTTTGAAAACAGGTTTTTTATTATTTTCAATAAAAGGATATTATCTTTAATTTATTGAGATTTTTGAAATAAAAATATGGAAAAAAATTATATCATTTATGAAATCATCATGTAAATTTTATATTAGAATGAATATTTTTTATTTTATTTTTTAAATTATTATTTTTAATGAATATGGAAGATATTGATTTATATTGAAAACAATATTTTAATTTTAATCATTTATAGAGATACATATAATTTTAAATATATTTTAATGATAAATTATTTATATAATATTTTAAATTATACATTTTAGTCATTTTAATTATTTTTATAGTCGAACCTTTTATAAAAATTGTTTTATACATAAAAATACATTTTTCTGGAAAACAATTTTTCATCGTGTTTTCCTGGTTTAATTTTAAATTCAATTACTTTTATTATTTTTTGAATGTAACACCAAGAACCCATATTCTCAAATCGGATGCATTATTTTGATTTATTGGCATACAAACAAGCTTCAAATCCCACGGAACCAAAGTTTTTCCCAGTTTTGGAAAACCTGATTGCATACAAGATACCCATATTAGATTGGGAAATGAAAATAATACAAGATAAAAAATAAAATGAAATAAATATAATCATTATAATATTATTAATATATTCCTCGCTAATAATCTTTGGAAATTAATTATAATAAAGGTGAGGTCAAATTCTCAGTAAGGATAATTAAAGCGGAATCAAAAATGGACTAATGTGAATAATAAACATGGAAAGGTAAATACCTTGTAACATATTCCTATTAAATAACTAGATATGTAAACAAAAAATATGTAAAAGTATGAAAATAAATAAATTCCATGTAATATATTAATTTATATTATAACTCATTCATAGATATGTCAACGTAAATATATCCTAGATAAATAAAAATTGAATCCGAATGAGAAAAATACTTAATTTTTTACATTATGTATGAGGCACATGAAAAAATTTACCATAAATACTTTTCAATATATGGTTTGAAATATTTTTATTTTTCTAATAGATTTGTCTCATGAGAACCACTATATAAATCTAAGGGATATATAATGTTTGGGACCAACCCATCATTTCCAGTCCAAAGAATTACTCATCTCGAATAATTGAAATAAATAATATAGAATATTCTATATCATAAAATATATATGGAATAAATAATATGAAATACTCATTAATTACATAGTGGAGTATATGTGACAATAATCTTTGTTGATTTTCATTAATGAATATTCCACTAAATGATCATTAAAACATTATTGATGAGATTAATACTTAAACATTACAAAGTGTCACATAACACTTTAAAACACTTGAATCATAATACCTATGAAGTAATAACATTAAATGTAACAAATAATATATTAAGAATAAGGATATTAATTATTTTATATGTCAAATTTCAGCATATACAACATTTAAAAGAGAATTGGGGCATTATAAAAAATAATTAAAAATAAAATTTAAATTGATATATGAACACTAACATTGCATATCATTTTGTATGAAATGAATTAAAATTATGTATAATGGTTTCATTATTGTTAATAACTTATTAAAGAACCATATTCAGGTTTATAATATAATATATTATTTTCAGTTTATATATTTTACCAATTTGGTAAAAACCCCCCATTATTTTGACTATTCTGGGTGTTAATTTCTTATTTTTTCGAGACTGTTTTAACTTTTCAACTACCGATACTATTATTTAAAATTTGGTTTCCTAATATATTTAATTTTAAACATGATTTAAATATAATATAAATTTATTATATATTCATTTATAATAATCTATTATTTTTTGGAGATATGAATTGATGTTCTCGATTCTTAGAGATGTTAGGTCTTATGTCTGCATGAAACCTCATTAAAATTTTTATGGTATTTTAAATTATTAACATGTAATTTGTAGATATTTATATGTATATTATAATTATAGTATAATATTTAGGTCATATATGTTAAATATGATCATTAAATCTATCTTTTTTTACATTCTATTTAATTCTTGAACGAATCACATTGCTTTGAGGGGCAGTTGTCCACCCTTCCACAATCGATGTTATTGAATAACCAAAAAATTATGTTCATACAGTTATGTTTTATAAAAAAAATACATAAGTTTAAAGAAATTATAAATATAATATATATCACATATAAATAGATTTTATATCATAATTCTATACAATGATAGGTTGTAAAGGAATAACGAACAAATTCATTTCATGAGGTGGTATTTCAACACACACAAGAATGTTATGTTTGTTACCCATTTGATGTAAGTGTGTGTAAGTGTATGTAGAACACATATAATAACATCATATTAGAATATTTAGGATACTGAGGTAATTATATGATTATGTAATAATATGAATATATGTTTTTATAATGTGAGTAAAATTAAGAAAGTTGGGGAAGGATGTTACCTCTTATTTATTTAACACCACTTGGTTTGCAAAAAATGGATTACTAGGATGGATTTTTGACCTAATAGTGGATTATAATATTATGGGATGGGTTTTGGGATATTATTAGAGATTAGTAAGGGATATCCAAATGGATTGAGGTTTCATGAAAATGAGGTGGGGTGACTTCCTTTTTATAGTGACAGAGGAGTGGAATTCATGTAAATTATTTAAGAGGGAATTCTAACAATGTTATTACTAAGATATATGGCTCCAATAATGATATGAAGTATTCAAATCGGAGTATAGACTAAAAATATGTCATAAAATGGATTTTGGAAAAAAGACATTTTGGCTCTTAATTTTATGGGTTAATCCCTTTCTATGAAATTTTTTATATTAATCATTATAAATAATTTTATTTACTTTCATCAGTAATTTTGGCCAATTTTCATTTGAAATTATTAGAAATTAGAAATTATTATTATCAAAAATATTGAATCATTTTTTCCAAATTCCAATAACACAAGTGAATGAAATTTATTTAAAAATAACCCAATAGATGGAACAACAAAGTAGGTTTTCAAATTAAATACATTCAGTGGTTTTGAATGATTTTATATCCAATTTTAAAATTAAATTAATTAAAATGACTTAAAATTTATTAAATAATAAATAATTTATATAATTAAACATTAAACAAAATTTAAAAAGTTATTTTACCTTATAAATTAAATTGAATAAAAATAGGTTTGGAATTAAAATTCTATATTTTTCACCATTCATCAAAAATTAAAACAAGAAAGATAAATTGAAACACAATCACCATAACTTTATATTTAAGCACATTTTTTTAAAATTAAGTTTAATTTTTCAAATAAAATTTATAAATTTTCTAGAATTTATATTTAAAATAGTTTCTCCATTAAAGGGGGTAAAACAAATTTTATAAAAATATATGTTTTTATGTGAAAAACTGGGGTTTTATTATGTTATAAATATCAAAACTATTTAATGAATGTAAAAAATATTTTATTGAATATATAATATATTCATGTAATTAATATAATTCACTAATATTAAATAATTTTCAATATTAAGATAAATTTTGTTTTGCACATAAAAATAGACTTTTTTAAAATCATTATGTTGATATTCAATTGGTTTCCATATTCATTTATAATTAATTGGTATCAACATAATTCAACAATATATATTTATAAGGTATATATTCTGATACATAACCATAAATATAAAGGGAAAGGTTATATATTATTATATTAAATAATATTAATTTTAATCATATATTTGTTTCATTAAAAAAAAGGTCTTGCGTGTAATTGAAGCCCTTTAAGAAAATAATTATTGTGTGTAACATAATATAAATCATTTATGTGTGAATTAAAACATTTAAAATAGAATTTTTAGAATATTAAATATATCATAATGTCTTGGGATGTAATATTTCTTCTGACTCTTGGTGTTTCATGTCACATGTGTTGTTAAATACAATGTTCTTTCATTACAATTTCTGGGTGTTACATTGAATATTAAAAAATGTAAACATTATTTGGAATCATGATGTCTAATTTTGGTAAATAGTTGTATTTTAATTTTTTTCATTATCAATAGTAACAATAGTAAATATGTGGTACTATGGTAAAATAATTCTATTAATTAAGTATAAAAATATATTTATAATGGCTTAAAATTAATCCTAAAATATTCCTAAATTTTATTAATGGAATATGTTTAATTAATAATCCACCCAACGTTTATTATATTACATTTTTTTATTTGTTCCTTGTTTTATACATTTAGAATATTTTATTTGGAGGGAATCGATAATTGGCATTTTCTTGATTTTAATATTAAAAATATTTTTTGGCAGGGACATGTTTAAATTCATTCTAGTAGTAATTATTTATTATAAATACAAAATGATATTCATTTCATTTTAATTTATATCTAATTATTATGGACTAAATATTTACCTTTAATTATTATGCAATGCAGATGTAGTATTTATTTAATTAAATTCAAAATAAATCAAATGGATTTAAAAATATTAACATTTATATAATAGGATTGAATTTATATGTTCCAAAAAATTAAATAATTATAGAATATTTGGGGATTGTAAAATATTTATATTCAAATTCCATCATTTTATTGGTGTTTTTAATTTTAAATTAAATTTAGATGAGAAAATTTAAAATAATTATATTTTGTAATAAATAATTTTTTTTTAAATGATTTAAAATTCATAAAAATAATTTTCATTTAAAAATTAATGGGTAATAATTTAATATAAAAAATATTTTCAATTTATGGGTTTTCGTTTTCTTTTATATTAGCTTTCTTGAAACATTGTTTAAAAACCGTAATATCACAATAATTGCCCAAAAGTATTATCTAATGATAAAAAAAATTAATATAAAAGAATCATCTACATGTGTATAATTTTTTTATGAGACGATTTAAATTTTCCAATATCTTGTCATTGAATAATATTAATATTAAGATGTATCAAAATAAATATTAATTTAATTATATTTAATACATTAATAATTTCAATGACTACATGTCCCCTATCATATAAAAGGGAACCTATACTCATCTTTTCATCAAAATTCATGAACGATTTTATTTCAAACTAAACCATACAAAATACATTAGTAAAATCCACAAAAATATCATATGATACTTGGATTGATCCGAATTATTTTCCTAGGAAAAATATTGGTGTAAACCTTAAGATGTATTCTGAAGAAGAGATATAGTTCTTAGCTAAGAAATTCCATTTTATTTTATCTCTTTCTTCCTTGATATAATATTAAACCATGATGAAATAATAACCTAAGTATCTTATATATTCTAATATTTATTATGTTAATCGAATAAAATATATACAAATATTATTCAATATAATGGTAAATGAATCCATTATTCGTCCATAGGGTGGACTACTTTATATTGATCAAATGTAATTAATTATCCATATCCTCTAATTATAGATTGTTGTAAAGAAGGATATAATATATATATATATATATATGATATTCATGAATTATTTATTATTATTAAAATATAATATACCATTTAATTTTTTAAATTTTAATTCCTTGAAAAATGGTTACATTGTATGTGTGTGTATATGGAGTACCACACCCACAACGTGGTGTGACCCATTTTTCATCACCACGTAACATCATTGACATGTAAATGTATATTTAATGAAATAATATAATATTTTTGAAATAATTATCATTTTGGATATATAAAATAACTCAAATCATCTTTCCCTAATGACTATTAATGAATGGAATTTTATACAAGAGTACGTACGACCAAAATTCTACAAGATAGTAATACGATACATTTATCATAAAAACATCCATTTTTTGATTTAAATGTGCAATTTATATTCATAAATTATATTTATATCATTTCTATTTTTATAAATATGATATAATAAATACCCCTTTACCATATGAAATTTCTCGACTCGACTCACCAATAAATCGGCAGCAGGACTGGTTATAACATGACCTCATGTAGGCCTCCCCATATGCCAGAGGCTACCGACTAGAAGTGAGGGTGTATCGTTAGTTCAATGAGAAGATTATACCATCATTATCATAGTTCACATTTCTGAAGAATATTAACTATCAGGTAATAGGGGATGTATTATAATGAAATAGAAAAAGTATAGAAAGTAAATTATGATATCAACTTAATTAAAAAAATGGCCAATGAATGTTTACACAATGCATGCATGTCATGGTGATATATATCATAAAAAGTAAACCAAATAGATTTATTTACATATCATTATAGAAATAAAAAAAGAATCAAAGCCCTATGGGGGATCTCCACGAGAATCCTGAGTTCCCACTCAATCTTTTGCTCATAAATCCATGGTACAAGAAAACAATACTGTAAAAAATCTGCATTCCTACAAACAAGTAGAGTCTACTTGGGTACTAATGGAACATGAGAATTTTGGGAAATATAAATCTCAAAAGGCCAGAGCTCACTGGTTTCTATCACTAAACAAGGAGTAATTAAGAAACAAACAGTGTGCCAATATATAAAATTTATAAAAGAATTTAATAAATAAACAACAACCCATCTCGGTTCCTGAGGGACAACTGATGGAGGTACATACTTCAGATCATATCCAGAATAAGAGTTTGAACCAGAACTTTAAATATATAATTCATAAACAAACAGTTTATCACATTATTTAATATTATTTTATTGATCGCATAAATCCCTGGGTCCCCACAGACACTCATATCACAACACCTATCTCAGATCGTGTTGGTTTCTGAATCATTTCTCATATTCAGTTCACAATCATTATATCACATCAGATCTCATTATATATTTAATTCAATTCAAATATGACCAATTGGACCCACAGTCCAATGTCAATCAATGGGTGTATAATATCATTTCTTGCACCCTTATGAGTATTTGAAGAATAAATCCATGTCTCACATCCCATGGGTATTTGGTTCATCAGTTTTTTTCCCAAAAAATAATATTATGATTTATTTTGGGTGTATAATTCCATATCTAGAACACCAAGAGTAGTTGGACCATCAATCCCTATATCACATCCCATTAAGAAATCACTCATACATATAAATATCATGGGTGTAGAACATCATGTCTATCACCCTGTGAGTATTTGGAGTATCAATCCGTAACTCACAACCCATTCCTCAATCAAGAACATAATTGTTATACATCTAATTATTCAATATTAATAATCAATAATAATTTAAAACAACATCACATGCCAATATGTATTGGATTCTCAATTTACATTACAATTACCAGGTCACAAATTCATATCAGGGCATGAGTCAAGGCCTCTCATGCATGTAACATTCCATTTCCAATTTCCATTCAAATATTTCAATTTTCATTAGGTGATATTTTATCATAAAGAATAAGTATGAACTAAACCATCCTATAAGTTTCAACTTAACTAAAATCCTTTGAATATTCATGATCCATTATTATTACATTATCCCAAGGCACAGTCATACCATCCTAAATTGTTCTCTTTCATGTTAAAACATTTCATCTAAACCATTTAGTAAAAAATACCACAAGGAAATTCCCTCTCAATTAACCAATTACCCTCAAAAATAACAATAGGTATTACCCACATATATATCCCATTACAGTACATTAGAACTCATAACCCAAGTGTGTCAACATAAAAAGGAGGAAACACATCTCCTGGATAACCAAACCATATTAATTCAATATAAACAAATTCCTCTAACTTGGGAAGAATAGTAAAAACATATTTTATCATGCTAAGATATTATATCAATCTATTCAAAATGTTTTTATCTTGAAGGAAGCACACCTCGGATAGAAGATTATTATTACAAAACGTGATTCTCTATTCTAACAAATCATTTAACAACAGTAAACAATCCATTATATCATTTCAGTCCAAATTATCAAAATAATTAAATATGAAACTAATGGAAATTGAACCAAAAGACATGGGTAAGGAACTAAACTCAATTAGACCAACCAAAAACATGATATTTTATTCTTTAAAACACAATAATTATTCATATCGCATGAACATAGATCCATATAAATATGTGCAACACTTAGAATCGATCGCAACACACTAAAAAATTCTCAGAACCCAAAATTAGTGCAGAAATGACTAACAAACATTTAATAAATTACAGTGACTCATATAATCCATAATAATCTTATTTAATGGGTGAAAACAATTTTAATGGTATTAAAACTTACCTAAAAATAGATGGTGGTCCACCAAATTGAGCAGAACCACCTCCACATTGGTGGAAATTGTTGGAAGATAGACTAATGGTCCTGTGACATCCTCCACATAAACATAGTATTGAGGAACACAAAATAGTAATTAAACACTATCCTAGGGTTTCATCTTCACACTGTTGGGAGACATATAATATGTGAAATTTCCAAGTGAAGGGTGATAACTGGAGGAGAAGACTCACCTTTCAAGATCCCCGAATAAGGATGAAAGAAACAGACAGAATAGAGGTCACAAAGGAGCTAGAGGAGTGGGGTTCCACTTGGCATCTCAAAGGGAAGGGGGGTGTGTGTCGAACCACAAGGGGAATGGGAAGAGGTTGTGTGATTTGGGAGGGTTTTCGTGTGCTTCTCTCCAGGAGGGAGATAGGGGTTGGGTGGTATGGTGCATCCCCTAGTTTTATAGAAACCTAAAAAAATTTAATGATAATATAATTAATCATATTAATGATAATCATGATGACAATTATATGATTATAATTATCAATAATTAAAATGTTTCAGTATTATTATATTTCCCAATTATTATTCATTTATAAAATATTCTTTTTAACTTATAATTTATTTAAATTAATTATTTTAATTAAAAACATGAATTACAACATCAACTCTCTAATTGAAAAACGATCTACCACTCAGTTTTACAATTAGGTCTACCCAACAACTATCAATGATTTCAAACCCTCCCCCCAGGAGAACCAGCTAGTCCAAAACCTGGGATTCTAAAATCAACGCAACATAAAACATATTTTCCCCAAGAATACATTAGGAACTATGATAACATCACCCATCCCTCTAAGGTTGTGTAATCTCATTTAAATGATTGTGTTGAATTTCTAAAATCCAAGAACATATTTTACCATTTAAAAATATAAAAGATCATAATGCTTCAAAACTTGAGACATTGCTCATATTCTATATAAAACATTGAAGAATCATTTAACAGAACCCATAAAACAAGAGTATTATCTTTTAATGTTGAATTCAAACCCACGGCTCTCCCACTGTTGAAATATTTTGAAATATACATTATAATATTTATAGTGATGCTTCTCATGTAACTTCATCAATTGGGAGAACCCACCTGTATCCCGGGCCATTGAAAATGATTCTTCAAAGGGAATGGTTGAATCAATTGTCCAACTAAAACTGGCAATCAACAATTTCCTCTAAGTAAATTCATTACCCAAAACCCACACTCTACCTTAAATTGGTGACATGCCATTATAACTATTTCATCACCATCTTCTTGTAAAACAATTTCCTTACTCATCATATGGTGTCATTCCCAAGTCGATCAATCAGAAGGGTATTCTAAAACTATTTTTCCATTGCAAATATAAGGGGATAACCCAAAGAACAACACATATTTTTTCAACCAAGATAACAACCAGTTATAAAACAAAAAAAAATTAAAACATTATCACATAGTAAGACCAATGCTATCACAGTGCATCCAAGATGAGGTCAAGATTGGAGATATGCTCGCCTCATTCAAAAGTGTGCACTAATGGTAATCCCATGTAACCAAGATGATTAGTCAAACCACTACTAGTTGACTCTTTAATACATCCCAACTTCACCAGATGGTGCATCATCGACCAAACCCTAATTCCTATTTCACTCAAAGAATTAATATTCTTTCACGATTTACCACTGAAACTCGTCCAAAACTAATAGAGTCTCTAATGGGTCACACATACATCCAACCTCATCGATGTCGTTCTACCAATCAAGCACTGACACACACACCAGAACCAATGTGACACTACCCACCTTAGGAGTGTCCATGTCATCAAAATAAATGGATAGCCACTCACCACATCTACACATCTAGAAAGAAAACCAAAATTTAATCAAACAGCCATGTTAAAAACCAATATCCCAAAAAAATGTCCTCACAAGCAATGGGATGAACTCATTTACTTAACGCCCTAGTAACTCTATTCCAGAGTTGAGTTGAAAATTTCCTCAACATTACATGCTCAACGATCATGTCAAAATCAATAAAAAATTACACTACTAAACACTTAACGACACCAATTTTTTCAAAACATTAAAATGTGAGTTCACAAAATATAATGGAAAACTATCTCATACATCCATTAACTCAAATGTTGACCCAACAATTCATCCATCACTGAATAAATGATAGGTTCACGTGTCCTTCTAAATAGTTGACCATTCCTAAGTCATGTATAAGTTGTTTAACTAAGCATTCCCTGATTCTTGTTCCCATAAATAGATTCAATGTATAATGATCACCCCTCAGTTCAAGGGAGTATTTTTTTTATCCCAAATTTCATACTACTGACAACTACAGCCAAACTGCACCGACATAAAAAATCTCACAACAGAAACAGAGCATGTAATGTTCTAAAGGTACTACCTAACACAGGCTAGTCCCTTACGAAGCATATGCAACCACCCCATCTCTTGGTCACACAAAATTGATTTCATTAGGAACAAGATCCCCATTTCATTTTTTCCATTTCTAAAATAAAAAACTTAAACTTAAACACTCACTTCTCTTTTTTAATGTTTATAACATTAAACATTTAAAAAAACCCTTCCACAAGGATGTACTTATAATAAAACACTTCAGGTTCATATTCCAATACATTTCATTAATTCGTTTCATCCTTTAAAATATTTCATCAATTTTTACAAACCCACAAGTACCATTTCCCAACATGTTAGTTGGTTTTTAATCGACGCCCCATGGGAAGAAATTGAAATCTATAACAAACATCTTCTTTAAACATTTAACATTTAGTGTCATTTAATTGTGAATAGGAAATTTAGAATCCAAATTCCATTTAATGATATGGTGGTCTCTAAGTGTCCTATTAATTCAATCTGGGTTCTTTATAAAGCAACCCCACAAGATACTAGAGTGCCCATCTACCAATCCATTATACACCCTTACACTTTATAGGTGTCATTTGGAAATAATTTAATAAAATCAAATAAATTTTAACATTTTTTCATTATTAGCCACATTTTCAATGGTTAAAATACCCTAGTTACCCTTTTCTACGTTATAAAGTGCTCATACAACTTATAACTAAAAATGGCTCCTATTGGAAACACAACCAACACATTTCCTCCCATGCATCCATTTACACAATAAAACATCTCTAGCATGTTATCATAAGTCATAAAATATAATCATGTGATTACATTAAATCATGGAAATACAGAAAAACATACTAAACGCAGAGGTTTCATTGACTGTAATCATATAAATAGGTTATATAATCATATTTTCAAATGAAAATTAAAAACATTTCATTACACTAAAGGCTCACATAAAAATTAGCAGGCATCATACTAATGAAACTACATGGAATTTCATATAAATGTAATGTGAATTTCTTAGTGCCTAATATGATATATGTTATGTCATATTACCTCGTTTCAATTTTCGCCAAAAGAAAAATTCAAAAGTTTACATAAATATGTATGTCACTGAAATACACCACTCACCAACAGTGAAATCACATAATATATAACATCGAATAGTATAAACAAAAATTTACCAACACTGGCCACTCGGTCATTTCTTGTACATGGTGTATTAAATCCCAAGCTTGAATATTAACCAAGTACTAATACATTTCTAGTCTCATTTATAACAATCCAAAAATAGAAAAATAACATAAAAAATAAATAACCTCCATTGATACCACTTTGTAAAATCTTGTCCTAACATACCACTAAACCAGTATCTCGACCGGTAATCACATGTCCACAAGAATATCTCATCATATACTAGAGGTTGTTGACTAGTAGAAAGGGTGTAAAGGTAGTTCAGTGGGAAGACAGTACACTCAATTTCAGAATGCACAGTGGTGAAAGATAGTAAAAATAGTGTAATAGTGGATTAAGTATAATGAAATAGCTAAAGTAGTGAAAGACAATTGAGATATCAACTAAATAATGAAATTTTCCAATTCCAGTTTATACAATGCATGCATGTCATGGTGATACATATCTGAATTTAGTAAAAAACCAAGCTTTACATATCATTAAATAAATAAATAAAAGATTAAAATCTACATGGGTGATCTCCATGAGAATATTGAACTCCAACTAGGTCATTTACTCCTAACTCCTAAGTACAAAGAAATAGAATTGTCTGAAGTCCATAGTCCCACAAATTACTAGAGTATACTCTGGTCTCATTGTAACTTGATTAGGGGGTGAGATATAAATCTGATAATGCTGACGCCCACCTATGTCTATCCCTAACCATGCAGTTATTAGTAAATAAAAAAACAAACAGGTGTTGAAAAGTAATAACATAATTGAATAAGTAAAAAACATTCCATCTATGTTCATAAGGGACACATCATTGAGATACATGCTTCATATTGTCGCCATAATAAGATTATGAACATGAACTATAAATATATAAATATTTGGGTACAACCGCGAAAGCGGCACCCACACAAGTGAGTGAACTATAAATATATAATTCATAAATAAATTCTTTATCACATTATTTAATATTATTTATTTAACATTATAAATCCTCTGGTTCCCATGGACACCATTATCTCTACTCATATCTCATCCTGTGTAGGAGTCTTAACCATTTATCATATCCAATTAACAATCATTATATCACATCAGCTCTCATTATCCATTTAATTCAATTCATATATCACCAATTGGACCCATTTTCTAATGTAATAAATGTGTGTAGAATGTAATGTCTTGAACCCTCAGAAGTATTTAGAGCATCAGTCCCAATCTAACAACCCATATATATTTAGAGCATTAGTCCATATCGCAAAAAATAATATTTTCATGAATTATGGGTGTAGGACATTATATCTAGAACCTCATGAGTATTTGGAGTATTAGTTCCTATCTCATGACTAGTTTATCAATGATATATATATATATATATATCATGAGTGTATAATGTCATGTTTAGAACCCCATTAGTATTTGGACTATCATTCCTTGACTCAAAACCCATTTCTCAATAAATTACCAAAATAAAATATATATCATTATTCATGATTAATCAACAATGATCTTTTATCACAATATCCAATTTCAACATCTTATTGATTATCAATTGATATTACAATGTCTTGGTCACAAATTTAGATCAGTGCATTTGGTGAGGCCTCTCATGCACGTCAAATTCAATTTCCAATTTTATTTCAAAAAGTTTAGTTGACATAATGTGATTTCTAATCATAATGTAGAGGTATAGACTATACTATCCTAGATATTTATAGTTCACTGTATTCATTGAAACTATCATATGTCATGCTTATTACTATATCCAAATGCATGGTCATTCCACCGTAAATATTCAATTTCAATATTAACCATATCATCTAAAATATTTAACAAAAAAAATACAATAAGACATTTCCAATAAATTTATCAATTTCCCTCAAACATACAATAGGGGATTACCCACCCATATATCCCATTCTAGTTCATTAGACCCATTTAACCCAGTGTTTCAACATGCAATGGAGGAAACACATCTCTGAGCTAAGAAAACCATAATACATTAATACAAACAACTACCAATAACTAGGAATGAATAGTAAAACATATTTCAGAAAGCTATGATAACATATCAATCAATTCACTATGTTTTTAGCTTGACGGTAGCACCCCTCTGATTAAAGGGTTTTATTAAAAAAATGTGATTTTGTATTCTAACAAATCATTCAACAACACCAAACAATTCATTCTATCATTGATATCCAAATTATAAAATGCATTAAATATGAGACTATAACACTTTGAACTAATGGACATTGTTATGGAAACTACCTCAGAAAGACCAAGTCCATGCTTGACATTTTGTGTTTTCTAACTCAATCAGCATCCTCTTATGAACACACACTTCTATATAAATATGTGAACTCACTTGGAATCCATCAAAAAAACCCAAAAAACAATTCCAAAACCCTAAAAAATATCTTTGAGGACCAACACACATCAAATAAATTACTACGGACTCATATAAAACTTATTTCCCAAATTTAATGGGTGTGTAATAACTTTATTGATATTAACCCATACCTCAAAATTGATGGCAGCGAACCAAATCGAGTTGAGCTGCCTCACCATCGGTGGTGGTTCCCAAAACACAGACTAACAGTCTTGAGACATCCTCTTAATATTATTATAACCAAAGAACAATAAAAACTTGATTAAACTCTAACCTAGGGTTTCAGCCACAAACTATAGGGTGACAGATTGGTTGAGAATTCACCAAAATAAGGGTGAATAATGGAGCACAAGACACAACTTACTAGATAGAAGAACAGAAACACAAGAAAGGGAAATATCAGAGGTCTGTGGAGGAGCAAGAGAAGGGTTCTTGCATGTCTCATCTCAAAAGGAATGAGGATTTTGCATCAAATATCAAGTGGATGGGTAACAGGTTGTGCGCTACCTGTAGGGAGGGGATGTGTGTGTTGCATCCTTAGAGGGGGAGAAGGGGGTGGGGGTTAGGTTAATCAACTAGTTTCTTATAAAACAAAATAATAATATTATTATTATTATTAATATTAATATTAATATTAATATTAATATTAATGATCATAATCATAATTAAAATATAATTATTATCGCTATCATTTTTAACCAATAATATATTATTATTTTTCCTAATTAATTATCATTTAACAATTTTTTTAACTTATAATTTAATTAAATTAATTAATTTAATTAAAAACATACATTGTAGTGTCATGTAATAGAATGAAAATGATTTTTCCACTAGATTTTAAAATTTGGTCTACCCAAAAACTACTAAATATTTAAAAAAGCTACCGTGAAAACCACCCATTCCAAAACATAGTATTCTACACTAGAGTCATCATACCAAATTCATTTTGGGCGGATGATCTGAATATCATTGTAACATTTTCATGAACTTTAATTTATGTAATTGAATATTACATTATAATAAATTAAATAAAAATGATGGAAAAATATTAAAAGGATCATATTAAATTAAATAATTCACATAATAATATTATTTATGATGATATAGACTAAACCTGGCGAGTTCAACTCAAGGTAAGGTTCTTTTTATAAAATTAATCTTTTAATGTATCCCTTATAACTAATTTTCTTACATATTTTAATAAATGACTATATATTAATTTATTTATAGTGTTTTTAAAAATGATACCATTTAAGGTTTTTAAGGGACTTTATTTTAATGTTTCCCATAATTTTTTTAATTCAATGCCTATATTTTTCAATTATTATTATTATTTTATTTATAGGAATATAGATTTATTCAAAGAATATTTTTTTTGCTTTTGAATTTCATTTAATGTTTTTCAAATAAATCTTTTAAATATTAATAATTTGCATTCATTACAATATGCTAATGTAATATTATATTTTAACATATATTGCGGGAATGATATTTATCCCCAATATAACTGTTACTTTATATATATAATCCATTACACTATAAAATTTATTCTAAAATCAAAAAACATAGTTCCCTTCCTTTTAGGGGTTTCAGTTTTTATAATTAGTTTGGATAAGAAATGATATTTCATTATCCGAGTGTTTTTTTCATATAGGATCAAGAAATGTTTTCAAGGGGTTTAGGATGAAAATGTTATACCATTATTTTTTTATTCATTACCTTGTATATGTGGTTCATATATGTGAAATGGGTGAGCTTTATCCAAATTATATAATGGGTTGGTACCCATTAAATCACTTGAACACAAGTGATAATGATACAAATTATACAATGGGTGAGCCCAATTATAGTACTCTAATGCATTGTGTAATGTTACATAACATCAATTTCTAGAATGATGTATTTTTTTAGAATGATTTCTCCTATGGATTCAACTGGGATACAGTTATATCAAAAAATGGATTAAAAATGTCATCATTATGAAGATCTAAGTTGCCTAAAATGGATTTCTGTTTTTTTATTAGTTTTAATGGTTTTCAGAAACTATATTTTTTCATTTTATGTTGATATTATTTATTTCCTATGATTAATGAATATTTGATATAGGTTTGAAATTTAGTGGGATTCTTGTTTTTCACATAACTAAAATATTTTATCTTTTTTTCACTTATTGAGATTTTTATACTGGTACCATATTTTAATGTGTTTTCCAAATGGTTTATGTATTAGTTTGAACAAAGAATAAGTCTTGTTTAATGTCATGAATATTTTATATGAAATAAAAATGTTCTTAATTTTAATAGTTTTATATTGGGGGAAAAGTGTAAAATTCTATATGTATGAGTTTATTATTTAAGGATTATAAAATAATTCTATAACACTTTAAACACGTAAAATCCTCATGAATGAATTAATGTGAATTCAACAATAAAATACTCGTGATTATTCTAGGTTTAAGGCTATTTCTTATTGTCAATATGAGTGTAAATTTTAGGTAACTTTAGAGATTAGGATGTGTTAATGTGATTTTGTCATACGAGTTATGTATTATATCATGGGATTATAATTGTATGTCTGATGATATGTGAAATAGATTATCAAATATTTTGTAGTTTTATGTGTTCATATATTGAGGTCAATAACTAGATTTTGAGATGAATTTTATTATACTCATGTATAATAATAACTTAGGGGTACCATGATTGATTAATTAAGAAGAATGTTATTAGTTTTTTGAATTAAGAAAAAATTTATGGGATAAAATATTCAGTTAAAACATTATTTAATGTTGATGTTGTTAATTTTATTTTTGAGGATATGATGGTAAATGTATTATTGTATTTCTATGGGTATTGTCTTCATATGGAAATTTTTTTTGTTAACGTGAAATAAATCACTACTTGATTTAGTGATGTTATCCTTTATATATTAATGATATATTATTAGTATAAAAGGTAAAGGATCTCAAAAATCCTTTATAAACAAGCTAGATTATTTAATCATAACTATCAAGGAAAAATATTATTCAAATAGTTTGGAATGATTTTCGAACATCCAAACCACCTGCAAGAAACTATTTGATCTATCAAACACCTTTTAATTTTTGTACAATTTATTTGGTTCAATATATTTCAATTATTTTATTTGAAAATATAAACTCTTTAATCTAATGCGGAAAGGGAAATACCACCATGAACATTAATTTTTTATTAAAGGAGGTATAGACATTAAGATAAAAGATAAAGGGGATATCATTAGAATAATGGAAGACACCAATGTATGGATTATTTTATTATATATTATTTAAAAAATTTGATTATTTTGATATTTTATAATCTTAACTGAATATTTCATGTTATTTAGTAAGACTATGTAGTATTGTGAATACTTTAAGAAAACAATTAGTTGAAGGATGTGTCTTTCACTAATATTCTAATATATTATATATATATATTGATAATTATTAAATATTATATACAATATTTTTTTAGAATGAGAAACAAATATTTCATGGAACTGATACCTTTTAAATGTGGTGAACTAAAAATGTTGTAATTTTTAATGACACTCATTTATAGACATTAGATAAATGGATTAGTAGACGTTTCATTTAATATGTTCTAAATGATAGTCAATTTAGATTATATTATATTTTCAAAAATGAGATATGTTGAAAACCATTTAGGACAATAAATGATTTTATGGTTAATTATATTTTTATGAATGTTAATTATAATATTGGGAAAGTTATAATATATATATAAGGAAAAATAACTCATCTCGTGAGGAAGTGGGGCTTAAAGAAATAATCAAAGGGGAAAAGGGGTATAGAGTCTACCACTAACATATGTGATGTCCTAGATATTATGACCCTTAAAATAAATACTATTTTTATGCTTAGAACATATTATTTATAATGTAAATAACAATCGAATAGAAATTTTATTTTTCTATTAATATTATTTAAGTAAAATATCACTATATTTTTAGGTTTCATTGTATGAATACAATAAATATTTAAATATGACCATAAAAAATATATGTTAAATTAAAATATATGAATAAGATTAAATAATTTATTTAATATAAATTTAGAATCTAATAAATAAAAAATTATTGATAAATTATTAATAAATAATCACTCAATTTTTACTAAACTCATTTTATGATTCAAAATAACATTTCCTTCAAAAAATGATTTTATTGTTTTTATAAGAAAATAGAAAAATAAATTTCTATAAAAACAGAAATAATATTTTATTAAAAGGGTATAATTTTATTAATCGTCATGTAAAAATTATCTTAGTGTTAGCCTTTATGATCTTTTTGAAAAATCTGCATTTCCAGTGAATAGTGATATATAATGATTTCATTAAAAACCAAATTTTTTCAATCATTCAAGTATTAAATTATTGAAAAGTAAAATTAGATCTATTAAATTATTCATAAATAAATTATATCCTTTTTAATTATTTTTATACAACATGTTGTTTTAAAATATTTTTATACATAAAAGGTATTGTTGCTGAGAACATGTTTTTTATAGTGATTTTTCTATTTAATTTTTAATTAATGTTATTCAATTATCTATTTTGAATCATGAAAATGGATTAAATATTTTGAAATATAGAGTCTTAATTTTTTAAATTGATCCCTTTTATTTTTTCCATTATGAATAGAAACTAATATAAATATTTATTACTAGTTTAAAGGTAAAATGGGTTAATTAAATGTTAAAAAAATTTGATAAGGACTAATAATTATCCATAATAGTTACCAAAGTTTTATTGGAGAAGTAAATTTCATAAATAATCATCCATAATCAGAAAATATTTCCATTTTTTCTATATGTCCATGATTTTGAGCTTTATAATATTTTATGTAATGAAAAGGAAAAAATTTCACTTTCATAAATTTTATATTTGTAATATTTTGTGATATAGATAAAAAACATTTTTTAACTAATAATTTTTTATTTGAAATTTAATAATTTTTAAATGGTAATTGATTTTTACTTTTTAGTGATTTTTTATGGAACGATAATGTATTTTTTAGCTAAAAGAAAAATAAATTAAATGAATTTAAAAATATTAAATGTAAAGGAATACGAAAGAATTATTGTGTTAATTTTTTTAAAATATCATTAACAAACATGGGGTTTTTGAATGGTTTTTTTTCAGATTCATTATTTTTATTCATGTTTTTACAATCAAAATAACTAAATAATATATAAACTCATATTAATTATATTTTATAATAATTTTTTTTAAAATTGATAAAAATTACGAATAATATTATATTCAACCATTTGAGTGGGAAATTGAATATTAATATCAACCATTGTTAATTTATAGGCCTTTTCTTCTTTTATAGTATCTTTATTAACACCCATAAATTAATAAAATTAATACCTCTATAATTTTCAAAAATGATTATCACTAGTAAAAACATGATAAGGTTGAAACCATCCCCTAAAAATGTCCTATTATTATCTAAATATATTAATTAAAATAATTCATATCCTCACATCAAAAAATTACATTTCAGATCCATTTTAATATGAAAATTAATTTATATTAATTTAATACATTACGAAATCTCATGGGTGTCCCTTCCCTCTCTCATAAAAGGTTGCCTCTTCTTTAGTTTTCTTAACACATCATGAACAATTTTCATTTGAATATTACTTCCCAAAAAATTTAAATAAATCCATGTCCATGTTATATAGTTCTTGTTTTGATCATGAAACCATTATAGGAACTCTTTATTTGTAATCCTTTTGTGGTTGTCCGAATAAGAGGAATAGTTCTTAACCAACATTTTAATTTTGTCTCTTCTTCTACAACCTTGAAATATTCTTGAACAATATTGAAATAATAACTCCCATTATATTCTAGATACTAATATTTTATTATTTTAATGTAATAAATAGTATTGATCTATTCGTCTATAAAATGGAAAATGAAATAATCATTCATTTGTACATTGGAAACCCATCTCCTAGATAGGTGTAATTCATTTTCCATTACCTCCTCGTACAACTCATCATTGTAATATAATATATATATATATATATATATATATTATTCATGAAATTTATATGATTATAAAAATTGAAACAAATCATTTACTTTCTTACAATTATAGTCATTGAGATATGATAACGTCATTAGATCATGAATGTTAACTATAACCTCAATGAATCAATGTGAATCATGTTTCATTACTATCTTAAATGAATGATTATATAGGTATATTTCAACTAATAATATGATATTTTTGAAATATATATTTATATATATCATCCTCAAAAGATAAAATAATACTTTTTTTCTCTCAATCATGATCACTGAATTATGGAAACGTTACTCATGCGTATGGGTGACCTATCATCTTTATGATTTCAACATAGTTTCTTTTTCATAACCATATATCATTTTTGGAATTAAGAGTACAATTTATTGACTTTTTTTAATTATTTCATTATTTTTTTATATTATGGAATAATGACATATTTTTTCAAAGTTAACCTACAAATGTATTTTTTGGACATATGAGAAAAAAACCATCAAAACATTTGGACTAAACATAAATGATTGTTTAATTGAATATTAAATTTTAATAAAAAAAATAAACGGGATATTAATTATTTTTATATGTTTTTAAAAAATTAAATAATTACTATATATATTTATTGTTCATCAAGATAAACATGTTATGTGATAAGTTGGACTCACGGAAATGGACTTTCTTGTAAGAAAACATTTTTAATGTTTACATTACAATACTTTTACATCCATTTCCACATTTTTATAAATGATTCAATAAAATTAATTTTTTTAAATATGATGTTATGTTAATTTTTTACTATTTTGGTATTTTATATGTCTGAATGCATTGATGCCCCTCACTTTTTATAAAATTTTTATAATTCTATTTTTATTGGTAAATGTGGAACTCGTACATGACCCATACAATTCGTGACATTACAGGACCTAATGGTCTTAATGGAATTTATTTCAAACAATGACTACTTGAAACTGACCCTCCATAGAATTTGCATCGTGAGCAACACTCAAACTTTACATGAGTACTTGAATACTTATCATGTATAGGGATGCACAGGCTTGTTAATGATGGAAAAGACACACCATCTCATTCTTCCAAATATGATTAGCTATTCTCTGGTGAATTGACCTACTCTGAATCCACACATAGGGCCTTTTTCGAGTATGTCAGCCTGGTACATCTGTAATTCATGTGACCTGAAATCCATGAAGTGGCACGAAGTACTTGAGGTGGACTGAAAGCCTTACTGGTATGAATTCTTCTGTTCGCCTAAAGGACATGAAGGACCTGAGGACCAAACTAGTGGCTTGATGGCCCAAATAGGTAAAGAGTTTCAGTTTCAAGAGTACTGACTAGTACCTACAATAGTACTTCTACAATAAACCATAAAAATTCCTCTGCCTAGATTTGATCTCAGGTCTCTTGGATGCACATAATTAGTCCAAAAAACTAGGTTGAGGCTCGGGTTCTTGGATTTTATATGGTGTTCTATAAAATTTTTCATTTTATAGTTTTCTATATGGTACTTTATTTTAAATATACTCTGTTAAATATTACATTTCTAGTATTTTTATCCATGTATATATTTTTAAAAAATATATTTTTGATGTTTTTATATGGAAATCAAATAATTATAAGGGGAATTTTATGTCAATTTTTTTTTTCTTCTATCTTTTTCAAATAGCATATTTTTATTGAATGTTTTGAAATTCTTTAAAAATGACTAAGCGAGTGATCTATTTTAACTTATATTATGATAATTCATTTTCCCAATGTTGTAAAAAAATTTGATGATTGGTATCTTTCAAAATCATCCATGTTATCTTCAAACAATAATATTACTTCACTTCATTCTGAGTACTTAATTATTGAGAATAGATTCTAAAAAAATGGTCTTTCAATATCCAAAAGTGTTTTGTAAATGAGTTGAAAAAAAATATTTTTGGGGTTTTATGAAGACAATGTGAATGAATTAAATTTTTTATTTATGACATGGTAATTTATAATTATATATGTTTAATGGGTGAGATCGATATATCATATAAAATATATTGATCCCCATTATAGTTTATGAAGACGTGTGATCCCAATACATATTATATGATGGGGAGACCAAATATTGCTCTCTAATGAAATGGATAATGTTATATTACTTCAATAAAATTAAAAAGGTATTTAACTAGTTTGGATTAACCTATGAATTTAACTTTGTTGAAGTTATTTCTAACATGGGGTTGAAAAAGGTTATAAATATGAAGGAATAAGTAACCTAAGAAATTTATATTTTCATCCAATGAGTTATTAAAATTTTATTAGAGGAAAAGGAATGTGATTTTAAAGAAGATATTATTTTTTTCATATATCAAGATAATATTTGATTATGGTAAACAATTTATGGGGTTTTTTTATTTTACTTAATCTACAAAATTTCATCTCTTTTATTTCCCATATTGAACTTTTTTTTTCATCCCATGTTTTTATAATGATTTTGATAGGGAATAAGGATTTTTATAAAAAAAATATGAAGTATAAATTAAATTTAGGATGATTTAAATTGTAAATAACATGTGTTTCATTATGAATGTTTTATATTATAAGCAATATAGAAAATGAGAAGAGGTGTCCCCGTTGTTTTTTTTTAATTTTTTATATAAGTTTAATGAACAAATTCTCAAAAACTATCAACCATAAAAACTACGTGCAATGAATGAATGTGATTTTATGAATAATAAATAAAAATTATGTAATGTTTATATTCTATTATTTATACAAAAATTAATTGTATTTCAACATTGATTCTACTCTCAAAGTAAAATGACATCCTTACCCCTACATATAGAGTATTCGTGAAAATTCTTCACAAAAATTTCCTAGAAAAGGATGCATACCATACCTATACAAAAACACACTTTCACATTATTTTTATCCTTTAACCCTACCAAATTTACTTCTCCAAAATATTTTTACATGTTTCTAACTTTTAGTCCTAAAAGGAGGACTAAACCATTTATTTCAACAGATCATATTTTGATATATAATGAATTAATAAAATCTTCTATTGGTTCACAGTATTTTTTAATTTCCATTTAATTTAAAATCTTGAAAAATAACATTATCAAATTTAATAATGTTATATTAACATTAAAAGAAATTTTATAAATTGATATTAGTATTATATAAATCTATTATCTTACAAATAATATATTTCCTTAATTCCTGGTGTAGGTTCAATCAACCACCCAGATAGAAAATGTTATACCATCATCATCATATTCACAGAGAATATGTATAATTACATTAAAATATGAAATATATGATATTGTGTGTTGTTTTATTTTATGAATTTTTTTTATGGTGACAGAAAAACTAATGATCAAAATAATGATACCTATTTTTATTGGAAAATTTCATGAAACATGATCGGTGTCAATAACATTATCAAAAACCATTTCCTTTACATTATTAAAATTAATATGGGACTACATATATCAATGAATAAAAATTATTCCATCATATTTTCTAAATTTTAATTCATAAACGTGTTTCTGAATAATGAGGATTGGAATTATAATAGTGATACATGCACAAAATAGTTAAAATTACTGACATCTGATGACAAAAAAAACAATAAATACATAATATAAGAATAAAAAATTATTATAATTAAATATTTTGAAATAAGTGATTAATATTTATTTGATTATTTTATATGAGGATAGTGTTCTTTCATGGAGGTTAAGAGTAAAGATTAGGGTTTATTTTTCCAACATAACTTTGAAATTAAGATTTCATTTGAATAAACATTAATTATAGAAAATTATATATTCCTTCACCCTAATGTGAAATTTATTTAAATCCCCTAAAATAATTTCTTTGTTTTACAACTATCATTACAATTTCACCCTATATGGTTCACAATTCAATAATTAAGATTATTATTAAATGATCTTGCCTTATCTCTTATTTTTTTTATCAAGAACAGTTTTATCTAATGTGTATGTTTCTCATATAATTTTTTTGGAGATTATTATCTCAATATATATGATTTTGTATGGTTATATTATTTTTAATTTTAGTTTCATTACATAGTCTAAAAATAATAATTTTTAGCAATTATCACATTGTTTCATTATTAAAAAAATTCTATAGTTTTCTCCATGATGATTCTATTAAAAATATTCATTGTTCTCCAAATTAATTTATTTTATTTTCCCATTTTTCTATATAAAAAATTTTATATTGAATACATACTTTAAAAATAAGTTTTTTTAAAAAGTAAATGATATTGCATCTATATTTTAGATGATTTTCATAATTATCTAATTTTTTTAATCAATGTAAACATCCTTCAGTTTTCATAATTTAAATGGTAAATATATTCTAATGATACTTTCCACCTTCCTTTTATTGATGTATTATATTCATTTCTTGGGAAATACTTCTCAAAACATATACATATCTGATGGGTTTATTATGAAATTATAGGACAATGAATGTTCTCATGGTTATATTACACACATATGTATGGTATTATATTTTGTGATGGGTTGGGCCATAATTTTATATACCTCCAATATATTTGGAAAATATTAATATATCATGAGATTACATTTATGGAAATGGGTATTCAAACCAAATCCAAAATAATATGAAACTTAATCGAAATTGTGGTTATTGTCTTATTTATGATAATTTCCATAATAAATGATTTTATATTCCATTTTACATTCCATATTCATATTACAAATTTAAATGTTATATAATATTCCATTGTTATGTATATGTACATTTTGATAATTATCATTTAATTTCATATTCTTACACCTCAGTTTGTATGTTATGACGGAATCCCAATTCATTATTTTATTATCCCAGTTTTTTAGATACGATTTACTTATGTAATGTTCATGTACCTTTAATATGTTCTCATCCCCACATGTTCATCTTATGGTCACATATGATCATCAAATAGTGTCTCTTCTATGCACCCCTACTATTCATATGATATTACCCTTTTCATTTGATTTCAATCTGTTGGACCTAAAGAAGAGTCGTAGGTGAAATATTTTTATTAGGGTTTCATCTGTAGAGATAATTTTAGTGATGTATCAAATAATGATTTTAGTATATGTTTTTTATGTATCTAATACCCAAACAAACAACTCTTAGGATTTATAAAGTGTTATTTGTTATGAGATTTAATAAATATCCATTTGAAATGATGTAGTATATATGTATTTTATATGTAAGACTTCATATACTTTATTTGAGTATAGTTTTTTAAATGTTTGGATAATGAATTGATATATAATTGTATTGAAGGTAAAATATAATATATTGATCAAATAATATAGTTTTATGAACATATAATTTTATAGGTTTAAATTATGGTTCCACCATTTAAGAAATATTAAAATTTACTATCATAAATAAATGAATTTTTTAATAGGGAATCTATTTTTTAAAAATAACAGAAACAATTTTCCCTTTTATTTGTTTCCAAAAACTATGGTGACATGACTAAAAGTGAGTTAAATTTAGAATGAAATGTTTATTCTAGTGAGAAATAAAGAGGTGTGTGGTTCCAGAAAAAAATATCATGGAAATAATAACCAAATTTATAATTATATGAACAATGACATGAACCATAAAAACTATTAAATGTGATAATGAAGAAACAATTATACCTTAAGTTCTCCATATAGAAATTTATACCCCAAATTAGTATATCTTATCCTCCACTAATTTCCATGGTATTGATTATCACAATAGAAAATATATTTTCTATGATTAGTTCTTAATGAATGAAATGGTTGTTTTATCTGTTCCTTATTTAAAAATTGAATCATAATAATGGTGAAATATAAATATTAATATAAGGTAGGAGGAATAACTCCACTCCATGGAATGGGATATGTCTAAAAAAATATGATTCATTAAATATTTTCCCAAATATTATATACTAAAATAAAGAGATAATTGATGGATCTATAGTAAAATCTGGGAGATTCTATTTAAATATATGAATAAGACGTCAAAAACAAACATTATATGACTATAGTTTAATTCTTTACAATTAAATAAATTTCATTATCTCATTATGGGTGAAAGGTAAATATATAAAATTTCACAATTAAATGTGACAGTTTATGTTGTGGTTATTTATTTCATGTGGTATTAAGGAAGATATATAAATTATATAATTACATTACTCTTATCGTTTTAGAATAAGATGGAAACTGGAAAATTATGGATACTAAACATATAAAACACATGGAGGAAATCTAATTCAATTCCTCATAAATTGAAAATTTTCGAAGAATAGTTGAGGGAATTTAGATAGTTTAATTGGTGAATTATTCACTAATTTATTGGAATTCCATTAATCGCATGAATTTTAAAGTTTTATAAATATAAAAACAAGTGAAATCGATTAAAATAAATATCTACCTAATGGACTACACTCCCTAAAATACTTCAATTATAAGGAGTGAAAAAAATAAGACTACTAGTGCATTAAGACAATGGATAATGAAATCCATTTATATCACTAACCCTAAAATCCAAGTGATAAATAGAAAACATTGAAATAAATAATAATGAGGTTTTATAGGAAAATAATTGTGAAAATGGTAAACTCGTTATCCTCTCTAGAAAGGAAAATTCCATATTTTATTATTATTATAAAAACTCTTTTATATCTTTAAAGGTTTGAATATTTATAAAATCCCAAAAGAAATGAATATATATCAAATTATCAAAAACATTGGTATGATGATTTCATACATATTATATAACTCCCATATGATATATTTTTGTGTGATTATTCTTCCCAAAAATCATAATATTCCCATATTTTTCAATTTTCCTTAGATTTAGGGAACAAATTTATTCCAGTCTAAATTGATCTAATATTAATTAATAGGATATGTAAGTAAGTTTTGACATCTAAAATCATTCAACACTAAAATTATGATTATAAAATCCCTTTGGAATTACATCACTTTAATGGTTTATAATATGAAAACATGAGTGGTATTTTCGCAAATGGCGAGGTAGAAACTCAATATTGAGGATATTCTGATTTTGAAGGTATATTATAATGTTTTTACATAATATATTCATATAATTCCCCAAATTAATTAGGATGATTCTTCCAAATAGCTCATAAATGTTTATATGGTTATATGAAATAATCCTTATTGAATGAACTGAATATCATTAGAGGAGCTAAAGATGAAATAAAAGAAGAATATAAATTTGGGATTTATATGATAATTTGTTTTTTCATTCTATACACTGGTCATCTTTTAAGAATATATTTTATATTAATGGGATTAATGAATCTTTTATCATGAACATAATATCATCAATATAAATAATAAATACAATATACCTCATATTGATGAAATTTTCATCAAACTATGGGGGGATAAATTTTTCTAAAAGGCTGGAATTCACATTGGAAAATATCAATTAAGTGTTAAAAAATAGGATATAACTATCATAGCCTTTAAAACAAGATATAGAAACTATTAATTCATATTAATTCTTTTTAGTTGTTATAAGTTCCCGGATATACCGATGGGTCTAATGAATAGGGTTTCATGAGATTACCTCTATCAATTTGTGGAAGTATTTATAGATGGCATAAATATAAATTTTAATTTCAAGAAGGATCATGATGACCATTTTAGGAAAATTTTAATTTAATTAAGAAAGGGGAAAATACATGAAAATTTTATCAACTATGAATTACGTATACCAAAAGTATCATTCTTTGTTAATTTATGCATAATATAGGGTATACCTTTTAATAAAAATTCATAGGTACATAAATAATGTCTCAATGTTACCATAATAAAAGTTAATGATTGCTTATTTGTATTAGAATGATTATAAATATTCAATTTTATAAATTTATTATTATTATCAAATCCATTATTCATTTTAACTGTATAGGGAACCATGTTATTCAAGGAAGATCAATCTGAATACAATTTTATGGATCTGAAGAGCTGGATGTAAATTTCAAACATACTCACACAACCGTAAATTGAACAAGGTTTTTTTATCTAGAATGTTTAATAAATTTATGGATTTTGATGTTCCCTAATTAAAAATGAAATTATAGTATCTTATGATTTATATTAATTAATGATTCATGCGAAAAAAAATTGGGCATTACATGTTGTACTTGAAATAGTAATATTTTCAATAATGTTATAATGTTGTTAAATCAATGAAAAATGTTCTAAAATATATACTCCTCATAGTATAATAATATATATATTCACAAATAAAAATATGAACATGTTCCAATGGAGTTGGTTCGAACTAATTAAGCACTATTACTACACAATAAATTACTATCCTATGAATGAAAATGGTTATCAAATCCTAAATTAAGAAAAATAAATATGTATTTAACATAATGGGGATTGAATGATACCTAATAAAAATGGGTAATAAAATCTTAGAGAGAATATATTTTGTGATGGTGAAAGATCATTTATTTCCTAAAATAATTATAATAATCTAACCATTTTAAGATCTTGGTGGTGTACAAGTTGGATATAGAGATGTGGAAGAAGGTATTGATTATTTTATGGTCTATCTTGGACTGGGATGAAAATATAAGTTTTATGAAATGATTATATGTCCCTTTTGTAATAGAATAAATGAATATGATATTTAATGATACACATTTCTCAACATTCTCTATACATCTTGGATTCAAAATGATGTGTAGAGATATCAAGAAGCCTTTTTTGTGGGTTAATTTGAAGAGAGAGATTGAACAACCATTTACTCAAATCTTAGTATGTTATAATGTTTAGGAATAGTGTAAAAATTATAATATTAATAAAAAATGATCCATATATATATATATATATTTAAATGAAGGAAAATAACCAGGGGTTTTGTTATAAGTCGTCTTATGTTGTATAAATGTCATAATCGTATTTTTTGTGTTTCTTTATCACCTTATGATGAAAGAAATATTACAGATTATTCAACAATATTACAAACCAAATCAAATTTACGTGATATATATAAAATAAGTTATAATAATTTATTAAGGACCACTCTAAAAAATATCTAATTGAGATACATGGTTTCCATGTAGTTCTGGATAAGTATTCAATTTTCCTCATATACATATTTGAGTATATGTTGTGTTTATCATCCAAAAATTAATATATAATATTAATAGTCCATTTAAAAACTATATGATACTTTTTTATCTTAAATGGTGCATACCAAGTGAATTAGGTATCAATACATTCCCCCAATAGTTTTCTGAAATGATAAAAAAAATATTATTATATTCAAATGGAACCATAAAATCTTCATATGGAAGAATGATTCGGAAGTAAACCTGTTAGGATTTTTAATGAGATTAGATGTTTTTTAAACAGGATCATGATCTTGAGATTTAATATATTATTAAAACCATTAAAAAAAGCATTTAATTTTCATAATTTCATTATAACAGTATAACAGACTAGCCCATGTCAACCATACCCATCACCCTCACTACTGTGCCGCACCGCCCAATGGTTTTTCCAAATCACATTGGGAATGTAACATATGGAAGTTAATAATAGTTTATTATATGGTATTACTTTCACCCTCATGAATAAAAATGAAAAAAGAACTTCTAGTGAGAAACCCAATATGAGTTCTATATGAATTTAAAAACAATAACAATCTAACCTATAATATGTGATACATTAATAACATGAAAAATTGAAAAACTGATAGAAAAAAATTAATGATTTTTCCCATAATAAATCAAATTTTATCCAAAAAATTTACATACATTTAATTGAATAAAAATTAAAACAATATAGGAGAATAGATATGCTTATAAATAGAACAACCCACACTAGTCCAACATACCCAAGAGATAAAAATGACCATAAAAATATGAATCTCAATCCACCACCATGAAAAAACACAACAACCTTATTAATGCATATTTGAATCAATAAAACACACAATAATAATATTCATATGCCTCCAAATGACATGAATACCACATACCCACTAATTTTAATAAGTAGGGTTTGGGCCATTTCTAAGAAGGATTCCCACAACAACCGATTTTATTATTTTTATAATAGACACATTTATTTCTAGAATGAAATTAAATGGAAAAATATAATTTTTTTCTCCATTAAACATAATTGAAATAAATAATCAAATCATATTTACCTCATTTCATTTCATGATAAAATTGATTATTAAAAGAATCATTAAGTAGGCCTCATAATGGAATTACCTTTTCCGAACAAACACATCGATTTTTTATTGAATAATAGTTTTCTAAAATGTACAACCACATCTAATGAAAAGGTTTTTAATTATTTTTATCATATATAACCACTTTGATGAAACATTAACCCATTTCACTGTATTTCATTACACAAACTCCTCAAACATTGGTAAAGTTAAAAGGGAAACCAAAATAAATGATCAATCCATGTAATGACAGTATAAGAGTTAGAATATCAAAATTTTGATCAAATAGTAAACATTTATTCATAAAACATCATTGATCAATATATATAAACAATCTCCATCCAAGAAGAAATAAAATCGCATTCCAATAAAAAAATATTATCATAAAATGGTACATATCCTAATCAAAACCCATATGGACTAATTAGGCAATATTGTACATGAATAAATGGAACCAACTACCAAAAATATAGAGATCACATAACGCGTCACCCCAATCACTCTCAGCAATCCCTATTGGTGAATAAATCCATAGCTAGGTCATAACATTAATCTAGGGGACACATTATATTTTTTAACACTCAAATTTTTAGGAGAGCATAAATTTATTTCACAATTAGTATACTAAAATCCACCTAGAGTATCTAACATTAGAGTAGTATTGTTAAGCCAATGAAAATCTCAAAATAAAACCATTTCCCAAATGAATGAAAACAAAACAATCCTAACCCCTCCTATACAATAATTTCAAAAAATACCCCTAAAAAATATTAAACACAAATCACACAACATTTAACAATAATCACATGAAATATATTATAAAAATCTGGGGATAATGAGGCTCAACAACCATGTAATAATAAATCCATAAAACATCTTTCTTAAAATGTTTAAAAGACATAGATGTTTTTTGAAAAGAATGCATACATTTGGAAATCCAATTTGAGGACCATTTTTTGAACCAAATATAATTAAAATTGAAATAAAAACAAACAACAATATAAACTTTTATGAAATCAAAAAATCCATTAAAAAATTCCATATGTAAAATACAACAAATTTTTCATTAAAACAATGAAACCCCTTTAATATAAACAAAACAAAAATAAATCAAAAATCACTCATGGATCAAAACATATTTAATAAGGGTTTATATTAAATTAATATAGCATTGTAATTTTATAAAACAATTTGGATTGATAAATTACCAATTAAAAGTAATTCTCCATTGAACTGTGAAATTCATCCATTTTTAGAGAGTAAAAACCAAATAGATAAGAAAAACCATTGAAAACTCATATATATATATATATCATATAATTCATCATTTTATATGAAATTATTGATAAAAATATTGATAATTCAAGTAAGTCTTAAAAATAATTGGGATTTAAATACATACCTCAACTATAATAACCTTGTGACCTATGATTAATCCTTCCATATAAGCTCAAAATAGATGAACTACAACCCCAGGAATCCAAAACCACCAATATATGAACAAACCTAAACATAGAAATCCTAGAATATAAAATCTAGGGTCAAAGAATATGGGAAAAAATGGGGATAACATGAAGAGAAATATGAGGATGCAATAAAATTTCAATCAATGGAAAAACCCACAAAGAAATCCCTAAAATATGAATGTATAAGTTATTTCGGTAAGAATAAAGGGGATTGGTAGGGGGACTAGATCATAGGACACTAAAAGGGAAAGATAGAGGGGAGATTCTAGGATTAAAATGAAATAAAATTTCAAAAATACCCAAAACCTAGAAAATCTAATTGTTTAATAGCATACATTACCAATCCCTGTTTTAACTGCTTGATTACTACTATCTAAAACTAGACGTCATTCTTTTTTTTTACTCCATTTTTTTAAAAAACATATTCCAAACCATTTGAAACTATTAAAGAATAAAAACATTAAAATTTAAACCATAAGACACCTAGAATATAAGATAGATCATAACAACAAGAATATAGACAAAAAATATCAGTTGGTCTGTTAAAATTCACCACATTATGCCAGTTTTCCCTAGAATATCATAAAAAAAATAGAATGAGTAGAAATTCCAAAATTAGAACATGTTTATCAAGGATACAGTTAAAATAATAACATCTAAAACATATACCTAGAAATAAGACACAAATAACCCACTTCTAATGAGAATCCTTCTACAATAAATCATCATTTACCAAACTCTGAAGTACTAGGAATTATTAAATTAGACACCTAACTAAATGGAATATTTGAGAAAAAATGGGATGATTGGATAACCAATCCTATGATCTTCATTGAATCATGATAATTAAACATACATTCTATTTCACATAAGTACCTCTTGAACTCCATGATAAAACAAAGGTAAAATTATAACCAAAACCTGCATAACATGTAAGGTCATATAAACTAGAATCAAAATATCACAGACCCCGAATCATACCAAAAGTCGAATCTGATAAGAATAATGAAAAAAAACTATAGACCTACTAAATGACTTCACACCCTTTAGAGTATATGAGACTTGGGTATCATTAGTTAAATTTACATAGTGGAATAAGTATCACCATATTCCACACTACAAAAATAAAATACACTAATACACTATAAAAAAGAACTACCATGAGAAATGTATAAAATGTTACTGAAGAACTCAGTAAAAACATAATTTCATTGAAACATGTGAGATTCCCCAAACACTAACATACCAAAATATCGATTGAAATGTTTTTGACCATGGTTTATGAAACTAAATGAAGTGTAAATTGTGGAAAAACTCATAGATAATCCTCTAATAATGATCCTGAAATAATACTAAACCCAAAACTCTTAATGTATTAATGAAAATCAATTTCTAATCAGTGTTACCTTAGTATACACTCATTTCATCCCTTTTTCCTCCATCAAACAGTCATTTTCCCTTGTTGTATACCATGAACAAATGAAAACAAAGAGTATAATCAATGTGCTATTAACATCTTAAAAGATATAAGTGAAATGTCTAAAAGATCATCATCCATTACAAATAACGGATATAAGGCATAAAATACATGGTGGAATTTCAAAAAATATATATTATAAATTAGAATAAACCCAAAACCACATTTTTTTCAAGCTTATGTATAATAAATGACAAAAACCACTTCACAAAAAAATATGTGTCTAAAAATTATTCTTATAATATATATTACGATAGAAACCCCAATATATATAACCAATCCTGTCATATAGAGGATTGGTTCCTAGGATGTTAAACATGAGGGACTTTCAGGACCATACATCCCATAATAAATGTGTACCATCAACATTTTATTTACATAATTAGGATACACAATTTATATAAATATATTTACATCATCAACACCTTCCTTCTATAGCTTCTCACATGGAGAATTACCTTTATTTGGTGTACATGGGGTAAAGGTATCGTTTATTATTGGTTTCCCTACCCCAAATTCCTCAATAATAATGGATTTATACACAACTTCCAAAAAAAGGGGTCAAGAAATAATATAAAACCTCTAAAAAAATACTAATTAATGTATCTTATAAATAAAAATGAATTTCTAAATTATTTATTATCTGACATTTCGAAGAAATAGAAAATTTCAATGTTATTTTTGATATCATTTTTCAAAGATTGGTCACCCTGATGAACTACCAATAACACCATTTAAATATGTACTCCAATATCATTAGAATAAAACCCCTTAATTATGGTATCATTTAAATACCCCAAAGATAGTACCTAGAATATTTTTATGTGTAATGAAAGCATTCAAATGTCAACAACCACCTCTTAAAATAATGAAGTGATTTACCTTACCCTAGAGTCTCCTACAGTTTATAGAGAATATAAGACATAATTGAACAAAACTATCTATAGATTCACCCACATAGATGATTAATAGTCCATAAAAAAATAAAATATGTTGACAAAAAAACTATTTCTAATGATCCATTTTCTCATAATATCATGGGTTTAGTACTCTATTGATTTCCATGATAGAGTAATATATGTTGAAATAAGCTATGGATAACTAGAATAACTATCGAATATATTCCCTTTGTGACTTGTCAATTCGGTTCACGGTGTCACAATATAAAAAATCACCAAAAGAAAAAAAATTAATTAAACCTCCATAAAACCTATTACAAGGTATATCAATGAATAATAAAATTAGATAATTTTCACAAAAACCCCCCGTAAAAACAAATTTCAATATCCTACAACAAGGCCTTATTTCAACATTAAACCGCGAAAAAAGATCCAAAAAATCATTTTTAACAAAATGGAAAACAATAAAAACTTTTAATTATACAATTACATATATTTCCTATATCATTTATAATCGTAAATTTTAACATAAAACCAATGGAATTCATTGCATGAAAACAATAAAACATCATAAAATAATTTTGTTTTCATACATTATTTATTAAAATATTTAAAAAAACACAAAGTAAGTTATAAACACCCATATCATGGTTCCATAACATTCCTAACATTGAGTCATAAAACATTATTTTTAATTTAATCCAAAAACATCTAAATACATAAAAATTAACAAAAACTTATAAAATAACCCCTAATAATAATATAAAAAAATTAAAGAACTAATGAAGTGAAAAAAAATTCAATACCATCCCCATAATGAATGATTTGGAAGCACATTCTATCAAATCATGGACTAACAATGTGAATCCGACAAGAATATATCTATTATAGATTTTCATTGCTCGTACAACATTTTAAAGATAATGTTCCCTAACATTGTTCACCCTAGATTGCCTATTTTTTTACTAAACAAATATTATTTAGAAGAAATTTATATTGTGAATTTCCAACCACAAATACTAGAATAAAAATACAAAAAAATTATGAATTGTCAACAATACAACTAATAATCAACAAAAGTATCTTGAAAACCCATTTAATATCAAGGATTAACAAGAAGAAGAACATGAAATACACTCCTCTATATGAATCAATAACGAATTAAATGCTCCTAAATTTTTTATTCCAAAAAACCCAAAATAAATAGAGGGATAAGATACCACTATGTAAAAAATAAACCTTGTGTGACTCATTCCTTCTACCAAACTGCTTTACAACATGGCCTAAAGATTTCTCCTGATCCCCCCAATAAGGAAAAATTACTATTATATCCTAGTGATAATTTTTAAATGATTCATCCTTTTATAAAAACAAGGATCAGAAATGAATTACAATAAGAAACAAAACATGGTGGATCCATGAATTGGATTACCATTCAAATATTACCAATCAAATAATAAGCAATAACATCACAATGTAATTCCATATAGATAAAAATTGAACACATTTTCAAAACATTTTTCTAATAGTATAACCTATATTATAAAAATATTTTATATACCATGTGAGTAATGAATTTAAAATGTAATTGGTGGTCTGGATGGCCACAATACAACATTACCCAAATTAGTCAAACGAACCTAAGAGATTAACCCCACTATGATTTTAGGACTCCCAAGTCACCATCATAAACCATAAACCACAAAATTTTCCTGGAGGAGTGGTATAAATATAACCTTCATTTCAAAAATTTATAGACCTATAAAATATATGAAGACCCCATATCCACTAATATTAGTATGTTGGGTGTGATCCAATGCCAAGTAAGTGGACACCAATAGAATATTTCATTGCACTTATAAATGAAACATTTATTAATTTTTAAAATTATGAGATTGAAAATCATTTTTCCACATAATTTATGTTATATGGAAATAAATATACAACACCACATTTCGATTTATAAAATAATAAATTTATAAATAATGATAAATATAGGCTTAAGAAGGGAATTATCATTCCAAAACCAACTTGTTCCTTATCTTATAAAAATCACATTTAAAAAAAACATCACATGGTATAAGAAAATTGAAATTATTTTTAATAATGTCTTCATCATTGAAAATTATACCCCCTTTAACCTATAAAATTTTTAACACATTCATTTGACATTGGTATAGTGAAAAGGGAAACTATAATAATAATTCAATCCATATAATGGTCCTAAATGAATGACAGTATCCAAAAGGATAATAACTAGGCTACATTATGACTAAAACAAATCAATGATAAAAACTTCAAAATTATCTCTATAGTTGAAATTGTAAATGAAAATGAAAAAATAAATATATATGCATAAAATATGTTTAATGTCCAAAGGTAATGCCATAGGGACTATTAGTACAAAACTCTATGTGTAAAAGTGGATCCAATTATCAACAAGTAAAAAGTCACACAACTTTTCACCTAAATCTCCCTTAACTAGCCTCATCAGTGAAATACCCCATCGAAAATTCAAAAAATTCTATTGATGGACACTAACTAGTTATTAACTATGATATTATAAGAAAAAAATCCTTTGATCATCCTTATAGTATCGTTGGATTACTTAGGGAATTTTAATTGCGGTTTCCTATTATTAATCATAATTCAACCACATGTCAACCATATACCCTGATGGTGATGAAAATGAAAAATAATATTCATCCCACCACTAACATACATCTAACAATAACAAGACCACATCCCAAAGAAAAAAAATTAATCAAAACTCTTTAAACCACTAACACAATCACACAATTATAGAAATATGTTACAATGGGTTTCAACAACGGTGTAAACATCAATCAGAAAAATATATTTCCATTAAGGTTACAAATTATCCTATGATTTTAAATAATTAATAATAATAATAGAAATACATTTTTAATCCTTTTTATAATAAAAGAATCATTCTAATGGAAATAAAAAAATACAATCACAATAAATAACATAAGTCTAAACAAATAAATAATTCAAATGCACCATAAATTTATTTTTAATAAGGGACCCCTATACAAATAAGGAAATATAAAACTATTTAAACCAAGTTTCTCCCAAAAGATTATATCAAATCATAATTCTTGAATAAAAACCTCATTTTATTTTTATCGTAAACATTAGATGCTTAGAAACCCAATTGATAAAAGTGTTCCATATAATTATCCAATTCAACCATTTATCTAATGGAAATTGATAAAAGGACATTGAAAATCATTTGGAAACTAAAATATAGATATCTAGTTTTTCATATTTGTTTCAATAAATAAATCACATATTCAAGTACCTCTAGAATAAATGTAATTTTAATAGAAAACCCTAAATCAACTAAAATAAATATTTCACCTAAAAAAATTTAAATAAAATATTTTCTGTAATTTGGGTTCTTAAAAACCATAGAAACTAGAACCCACAATGTTAGAATAACTATAGTCCCAAAATTATACAAATATGGGCAATAGGGTCAGATAAGAGTAAATAAAAAGGGAGAATCCCAGAAGATAAATATAGATATTTTCAAACCATTTTATCCAAGGATGAAACCACTCTAGAATCACCTAAATACAAATATAGAGGTTCTTATAATTATATGAAATAGGGTTTAAGGACACCAATGTTTTAGGGATCATATGAGAGTATAATAGTGGTGGATACCAAAATTAAAAAAACATGAAATTATAAGAATACCCAAACCGGCCATTTATTAGGATTTACATTCATTATTTACCAAGATGTGTGGTAAATTTCCTAATTACATGGGTTGAAATTGAATATTTCACAAAATTTCAACAAAACATATATCCGATCAATGTCCCTAACCATATATGCTGTGAAAAGATTAATAATTTTCAAATTTTCTCCAAGATACACCCTGATCTAAATAGGGAAATCAATTGATGAATATAAATTGTAAAATATAATTTAATGGAGTTACAATGCATTATTTTGATAATAATCAATGATGTTTGGATCTTATTGTCAACATCATGGTATTCTTTTTAATATCACTATGTGTGAGGGTTATGAAATTTTTGATTAAGGGAAATTTGAGACCAATATACATTATCTCCATTGAAATCTTTGATTTTGTGGGGATGATAACATGTCATGTCTCACTTCCATTAATCCTCTCCCAAGAGCATGATGTGTTCAATGTATAATTTTGATTGATATAAATACTTTACCATAAATATTTGATGAAATAAATTATCATATAAAAGGAACGTGATCTCCCTGATACAAAACAATATATAAAAATATTTGATCATATGTATAATATACATTGAAACAAGACTAATTAACTAGTTAATGTTATCTATTTGAATCATATGTTTGAGGAATTAATGTGGGAATTAGAATATGTAATGAGAAAAAAGTTGCCATAATTTTTTTATTATATTAATGAATTTTTTTGGAAAATATTATTTTAATTAGGGGAATAATGTAACACACCATATTTTTATTATGTATTTCCCTTTAATAGAATATTGTGAGTTTGATAACATGATATACATTCAAAACCCGATAAAAATAAACTATCTTTTCATTAATTGTAACATACTATTATAGTTATAATTGTAATACATTTTGAGATAACTATGTGAAGCCTATATCATAATAATATAGAAGTAATTGAATAATAAGTTGATAAAACAAAAACATGGTATAATTTAAAATCATTATGAATCTTTTTGAGAAGGTCAAGCCATCATTAGTAACTAAACAATTAAAATAAAACATTTGAAATATTATTATCATCATAATGAGAGAACTATAGAATAATATTATTGATTTAAGAGATATATATAAATATTAATAGAGTAATTCAGTATTAACATTACATATATATGGTCATATTACATATGGTCATTGGAAATATGGATTTTGGTCATATGGTCATTGGATATATACTAATTCCATATATATCCAATTGATATAACTGTATCAAATAGGTACACTATTATTTTGAAATATTTCATAAAATATTAATAATAATTAATTTCATATATAATAAATATGTTTGGATAGAAAGAAACCCCATTTAATAAAATATATTAAGAAATATATGTATATATTTTTATTTGTAACATATTTTTCTTTTTATTATTAGAAATAACTTTTGCGGTATTTAAAAATTCTAAAAATGAATGTAATATAAATATATAGTAAATATTTAATGGTTTAATGGTAAATAATTTATTTTTATGGGATGTGAATAAAATGATAAAATTTTTGGGTTATTTTTTAAATAAATATTTATTATAATGTTTTTATATTTTTATTTCAATAACATATAATCTTCCTTTATAATGTTAGAATCCTATAAATCATAATAAATTTATTTATTAAATATTATATTAACCATAATTTACTTAATCATTGAAAATATGTTAAATTATTAAATATTAAATATATAAAAATTGGTATTACTGCAAACACATTATTATTGAGGTAATATATATTAATTTAAAATATATTTTTATTATATTTAAAATATATATTTTCCATAGTGGAGGAAAAAATTAGAATCATCATCATTCAATTAGGTAATAATAATGATTCAATTTTTCAAATAAATATATGTTATTGTGGTAAAAAATGATTTATAAATGTAAAGGTAATGTATAGTAAAATGATACAATTAATGTCGAAATTAATAAAATATTTCATACATCATCTCTTAATTGTGTGTATATTTAGAAATATTAGAAAATTATTATATATATCAATTGTCACCCACTTTACATGTAATGATATAATCATACTCATTATATAATAATTATTGGGGGTAATTACACTCAAAATCACATATAAAATAAACCCCCTTTAACCCTCCTATAAAATTATTTTCAATCTATAATATATGGAATTTCTTTGGAAATTCCCTCTTCTAAAGTGTTTTTATAGTTTTCATAGTTTTATATCTTTAACTATGACCTCATCACTTTTTAATTATCGTTCACCACTATAATAAGGTTTTATTAACATTAGTATTATTTGAGGAAAATTATATTACTATAATATGACACTAAACTCTAACTCATTTGAACGTATAAAAAGTTATTTTTTTGGTCTGTTAAACCACATAAATGAAACATATTATACGAATACAATCATTTTATTCATAAATAAGTATTAATAAAAAAATTATGGTTAGTTATAATTGTAAATTCAATTTAATGATAGTAATATTGTTCTATTAGGGCTTATAATGAATGTCCATTATAATGTTATTTATTTTTATGAATAAATTAATCCAAATATTCTCATCCTGAATTAAATTCTAATGAAACATACTCATATTTTAAATTAACAAAGTATAGTTCCCCATAATATATTGAAATTTTTTATTCATCTACCATATCTAATTTTGTCATTATGAACATGTAATCAAATTTTAAAAATCAACATCACCATCATGAAACATGTAGAAAATAGTGACAATTTCTAACAGTTAATGATTTAAATAAAAAATAAAGAGCTAATATATGTGTAAAATTTAACAATAATTAGTTATTAGGAAAATAATTTATTAAAATGGTTATGATCATTATAAATGATTTCAAAGCATTTTCATTGATGTTTGGTAGTAAAGGTAGGTGTTTATATTGAAATATAAATTTGTAATAATGATTGTCCAAGAAAAAAAATCAATTTTACGATATAATATTTTTATTCAATATAATTCCTTGTTTATTTTCTTCTCCTTTATTTTTGTTTTACATTTCTACATAAAAAAATGTTTTCCCATAAGTTTTCAAATCAACCGATAGGGTTCTTTTTAGTGTACCTATACTTATCTTTTCTTTCCTAGAAGAAGTGTATCTCTCCCGTATCCATTTTTTTTCAATCACTTCCAAGGATTCACAATCCCTAAATCTAAAACTAATTATGTATATTTTATATTGAAATATTCTTTTCATTCCAATGTGTAATGTGATTCCTTTTTAAATTTTTATAAAGTGTCTCTTTCTACAATTTTTTTACAGTATCCATTATAAACATTTAAGTCTAAGCTTACATAGTCAACTAAAGTGGTTTATATATACAATTTCAAAAAAAAATATAAAGAATTTATTGATAGTTATTTTTCTTCAAAAAAAGTTCTAAATAAGTAAAATATATTTCTTCTTACTTTTAGCATCAATTTTATAATTCAATTAGAGTGTTTTCTTCCATATATATCAATACCCAATAATATTTTAATTGATTCACTTGTGATCTGCTATAATGATACTAGTAATCATCTTTCCATGAATGTATAATGGTCATTTATTATATAAATTCTTTGGAAAAATGTTTCTTTTACAATAGAAAATAAATTAATATTAGTATTTTGAATGTTTTCATATTCATGTGGTAGAAATATGAATGGATTTTCATTATGTGATGTTTGGTATAGAAATTATATACCTCTCCAATGCATTGTGAAAATAATTTTATCTTTAATGATGACATGTAAGGTATAAGAGAGTGAAATTAATCAAATATGAGACTCTATCCAATTTTTTTTCTCAGATGAAGAGTAATCCCTTTTCACTATGTGACTCTTTCCACTATTCATATGTGAATGACGAGTGAACCAATAATCTTTTTTATGGTACTCTATGAAGTGTGTGATGATGGAATTTTCAGTGAACATATCATATTAAATTATTTCATATTCTTATATATGTGAAAAATTCTTATGTCGCATGTATTTGTTATCTAAAACTCAAATTTTTATTTCCATGTATTATGGTAAATTTCTCATTACTATAAATTATTTTTAAAAAAAATTAATGTTATGTATAAATAATTGTATACTAATTCTAGATTTCGTATTCATTTAATATAGGGTATGATTTTATTATTTTTATATTATTTTACATTGATTACGCCCACATCTCCACATGTTCAACTTGTTCTAACTTATGATATTTTATTGTTGTATCTTATATTATCCATTTAAAAGAATTTTAGAACTCCATTTTTATGTTTTTACTCACTAGGAAATGAAAGGGAGAATTATTTGAATTGTATCTCGAATGGTATCTTGTGAAAGAATAATTTCTCGAAGATGTTGACAAATGACTATAAAATATATTTTTATTTATCTAATCACCAAAGACACTATACATATAAGTATTGGGTTGTAATTTATTTTTATATCTAATAAATATTGCTATAAAATGATTCCATGGGTATTCATAATATAAATTAGTATCTCAAGATAAATTCTTTTACAACTTCATTTAACGAAAAAAAACAATATTATACCCATTTCATTAGAGTATAGAAGCTGATTAATAAGTTTTATCCACCTATTCACCCAAAATCGATGATATTGGTTCTCATTCTCCACACATGTTGAGAGTAGATCTATAGTTAATGTAATATATTAAAAAATATCATATCCCCTCACTCAAACTATAGTTTACCAAATATAATATTCACCATATATGTACCATCATGAGTTGGAAGAGGAATATAAGTCTCCAAAAATCTCGTATTCATGATTCTAGGGTGATAAAAATATATATGTATCCCATAATAGAGTTATAACCAGATATAATGTTTTCCTCAATACAAATGATTTAGTTTAAAATATGTAATCTCTGAGTGAATCAAAACCCATATCAATCCTATAAAAAAATTATATAACGATTGTAAACACATAGATAAAGCATATTTAATCTCAATCTCATGTATTTTCATTATATTCTACAATGAATCAATTTTTTCATTGTAATCCATTAAAATATATAATGGATTAATTTTGGATCTAAGAGCTATTTTAGCATGAGATTATGAGGCCCTTGGAGGCACGATGTTCATATATTTAAAATAAAATGTAAATTATCCTATCTATGCATAATGTTTGAAAAATAACATAATAAATCCTAAAATGATTTTCATATTAGATATATGATACATCCATTGAATCGGAAATACATGTTTTTAACTAGGTTCGACATAAATTTTTATTTTCTAGGTTATTGGTTAAAAGTATTCATGGGTATATTATTCAACTAATTTATTTATTTATTTATTTATATCTCTTGACCTATCCTCCTCTATATAAACATGCTTATGGAAAATTGATTGGGTTAGATTCATAACCCTAGTGATTGAGAGAGGATCCATTGGAAGAGTTTTTTTGGATGATAAATGATGGATCATGGATTGGAAATCATTGTTCCATTCAAATATTATGGATATCACAAAAGATTTTGGAATCGAACTATTCATCATTATCAACTGATCTAATCCTATAGTAGGAAAATTTTTCATTATATTATTATGTGTATTTTTATCCCATGAAAAAGGAGAATCAATTCCACAAATAGATACACTATATTTTTGTTCATGATTTTCAAGTGTGGGTTTGTTTTCCTTATATTGGTATTTGATATTTCTTCTTGGTTCCTCATTTTCTATTAAAATGGTAATGAAACAAGGTTAAACCAATATAATATTGAGTTTTATTACTTTATTTTTTTAATTTTATCCCACCAATCATCATGAGTTCATATTTGTTGGTTTCTTTGTCAAGAGATTTTATATATACCCAGTAGAAGATTATTACAAATAGATCCTTAACTCAAAGGATTGAAACTACAGATCTATGTTCATGATCGGTAGTAAGATTGTGGTTCATGATGACATTATTGAAATTTCTATTATATAGAGAGATATCATTTCATTCTGTGACATGTGAAGATAGTGTGGTGTGATTGGAGGTGATTCTTAACTGTAGGATGATGCTGGAGTATAGATATTAACATAGATAAAAGTTTAGTAAACTCTGATTTATCTTCCATGATGTGTTTCTAGGTTTATTTATTTGCGGTGAATGTATGTTCATATGATACATGAATTTTCTAAACTTATAGGGAAATCCCAATTACAAGGAGTGTAGTCTAATGAAAAATAGTAATGTGGTCCCCTATAATACTATGGTTTACACATAGAATAGAATATCACATACTTTTTGACCCATGACTACTAACTTAATGTGTACCTTGGTGTTACATATGCACAAACACGGCTATACTCATGGCTATAGATATAGTACCTAGGTACGACCCCATACTCAAACATAGATAGGGTTCTTAAACATGACAAGGTACAACGGAATGACCAGAGTGCATGGACTCAGTTAGGTGGCTCACACTGAGTGAAGACTGAACCACTACACACCCTCTATCAAAAAATGGACATTCTATGTATATGGCTGATGAAATTCCTTATGATAAGATGAGATACAGTATACCCAAGTTAGACAATACAAGTCATGTACTTTTAGTACACTATATATTTTTTCTTCACTGTAGGTTTACTCCCTCTAAATATTTAGTGAGAACCTATATCAGGTTAGTATGTATCTTTGTTAAATCTTTATAAAGGTACTATGAATAATTTGATCCTAATAATAAGATATTAATCCCCACTGTGATGTTATTCTATAACCGAGTTTTGAAATCCAACTGTGTGACCCAGGGTGTGATCCCATAACATTGCTTCATACATAGGTGGAAATTGAAGATAATCCTGACTAATATATGTGGATGAATAATCTACTACCTAGTGGGTTTTTTCTAGGTAGTTTTTTGTATAACCAAATTTCCATTGGTTCAATCCACTAACAGATGTTTGATATATTTCAGGTTCCATTGAGTCTATCTTTAGTTATTCATAATGAGAAAGACCTCTTGAATAGGCTCCATCATAGAGAGCATTTATCATGGTTAATTTTTCCCCATACAAGTGGAATACTAGATCCTCAAGAACATTACTATGGATAGAAATATGGTTGATAAATCATTGATAATTGGGGGTTGTTATGTGTATATATAGGTTTTGTTATTTTTATGTCTAATATTATGATTTCCATACTTTAATATTGAAAAACTCACTAAAATCTTGATTCTATATGTTCTATGATTTTAGGATACCATAATGTATTTTTTATACTCACCCCCTACATGGGATCATCCCTCTGATGCCATTTTTATATAGATGAAAGTTTTTTGACATATTCATTTAAGTAATATGAGAAGAAAGATCATAATGACCCAGAAAAACCATGGTTCATACCTTGTGTTTCATTTTATTGAAGTTCCCTCCTCTTTAGCTAGTTATACTATATTATTGGATTTGGTGGGACTATATTTGGCCTTATTTAAACTCCAATTATTTTTTCATACTATGATGTATGATAGTTGTAGTGAATTACTTATTCTATTATTTTTATTATAAATTTCTACATTTAACGTGTATTTATATTCTTGATTGTCCATTAATTTACAAAATACTTAGACATCCAATTTCTATGAAATTCCGACTTCATGTTGGTCAGTAGCTTTTAGGATATTGAAGGTTTTCTTGTGCAATCTCAATTAGCTTACCCGGGGAAAATAGATTTCATGTGTGTTAGATAATGATAAAGAGGTATTAAAGTTAGTTAGTTAAATCATAGGTCTAGATTTTGGATACAATAGAGTTGGGAATATTGGGTTGGAAACAAGAATAATAGTATTAATTTTATTGTTCAGATATCAGGTCAGAGACCCTAGTTGGTTAGTAGTAGAAGAGTTATTCATTCAAAAAGAATATAACTATTTCATTCTTTATTTGGTACATATAGTCACATTATTTCATGTAATAATTGGCACATGAATCATATAAGAATGGTTTGTTATTTCTTGGACATTCATTATAATTCTCTCTAGGTATAATATTTTACTCTGGTACATTTTAATTATTTTAGGATTCCTCTGCAATGATAGGCATACTGTGTTATATTGTGGGGTTAAGATTATTATCCCCCTAGTGAAGAAGTTTTGGTACTAGGTCCTGTTAGAAGGTGTTACCTCTATGTTGTTTTACAGTCTTACCACCACCCATTAATCCGTAGTATTTACTAACAGTATTATCTGAATATGTTCATCGGATAATAGTACTCCATTTGTTTCTATGTAGGTGAACTCCAATTATGTAGTGTGATATAGAACCCTTGGTAACAAAAAACTAACTAAATGTAGTTACATTAGTTTTATTACTTTTGAAAACACCTCTAGATATAATGGTGTTCCGAGTGGGGAGTCTTCTTCAAGGGTCCGTCAGGAAAAGGATATGTCTGGTGGACCAGATACATGATGAGGTATCCCTATCTTGGATATATTTTGAAAATATATTTATAGAGTAGTTATATATATCCATATTTTAGTAGGTACACATTTAAGAGTGTATGTACCTTCATCAGGGTTGTTTGTCAATGAAAGAGTATTCATTGAGGTTCTCCAACCTCTCATGATTCTTAATGGGTGTTGTTCTAGATCCGTTCTTATGAGAACTGAAAATTTAATTAATTCTATTATAATATATCCAGGATAGTGTGATACCTCATTGTATTCCCACCAAATTGGGGGTTCTTTTATGGGATTTTGTAGTTGTATGATTTTTGGCCGAGAAGACGCTGACAGTTGGTGATGGTAGTAGGAACACTTGAGCTGAGACCAAAGAAGCTAGTTGAAAATGAAAAACACATTGATATAGATGTATTAAATTTTATTACATACAGTATTAGGATAAAGAGACTATTGTTTGAGGCTCTCAAGATAGTTATACTCAATCAATAGAGAGACATTGTTTCTCTTGTAAGGATAAGTGAACTTCAAGAATGATTATACAAACCGCCAAATAGTTGATATAGAGAATTTAAAAGGACCACTCACATAGAGACTGTGGTCAGATAAGAGAGTTATATTTGGTGGTTGACATGTAAGGTTGTCATGGATAGTAGTAGGTGGTGGAAATCTATTTGACATGTTTCTGCCACCAACATTATGTGAATTTCTCTAGGTTGAAGGAGATGGTGGCCATAGATGATGAATGGTATAGGATGTGGAGGCCTAAAACCAAACATAACCATTCCTAAATATAGTTATGATCTATGACTTCCCTACTGTAGATAAATTAAAAAATATATATTCGTGTTAGTAATGTTTTTCTTTCCACACTATGGATTGATTATTAGATATTTTGATTGAGTCCATAGCTCGACCATTGCACTTAGAGACCCCTGCCGGAGGGGATTCAATGATAAAAAAATATTTAAGTGGTGTGAAATGAGTCATAGATGATATATATTCTAATTTTATATTCTTATATCAATTATTATTACTTATTAATTCACCAATAGAATGGACTAGCCATACATAATTCATTCCCAGAATGACTATTTGGTCTCGAGGATATGGTGTGTCTCTAGTAATGGGATAAGGGTTACCATAATCAGTGATAAGGAAACCTAGATATGTTTGGATGGGCTTAATCAAATGATTATACAACATATTAACCATGAATTTTTTATTATGACCAATGGAGTAGAAGATACTATGAGAAATTAGTTTAATACAATGGTGGAAGAGTATCAGGAATTATTTCATAAGGATTTTTTGTTTTTTACTCAATATATAAAGTTATAAATATAAAAATACATGCACCCATGGAAATAACTGACATCTATTTTGGCCTATTGGATGGATCTTATATATCTCCATTAGGTAAAGGTGAATTTGTGGGATCGTTAGAGAATGGGATTTTTTAGACCTAGCGTGTCTACCTGGGAAGCTCCATTTTTTTTACCAATATGTATGATATGAGTTTGAGGATATGTGTGGATTATCATCTCCTAAACCAAAGTAATGTTAATAATATATACCCACTATCATGGATAGATGATATTTTTGATATGTTTAGAGGGTGAAGATATTTATCTTTGATAGATCTCATATCATGGTATCACCAGCTCCAAGTTTGTGATTTGGATATACTAAACATGGTATTATGATATATCTATAGTCAATATAAGTAATTTTGATTCCTTTCATCATGATGAATGTCCAAAAATTGGTCATGGGAATATTATTCATCCATTTTTAGACCAATGTATGGAGGTATTCATCAATGACCTCACAGTATAATCGTTCTCCAAGGAGGAGAATGGGATATAATTTAGGATTATCCTATATAAACATTAATTGAATCAATAATATTGAAGACTATAAATGTTTTAGTGTTAGATTATATTTCTCCACATTTTGGAAGATTTCATCTCAGTATGGGGTGTAGTTGGGGACACAATGTGGGTTGAGGCTCGGTTAGTTTGGGATCCACCCAAGAACAAGATGGAGTTTTCAAGATTCCATGGATTGGAAGGGTACTATAATAAATTTATCATAATTTTCGATAGGATATTATAATCCTTGTCTAGTATGAACCAAAAATGGAAGTATTTCTTTTGGATAAAGAGGTTCTATAAGGCTTTTAAAGTGTTCCCACAAAATTTGACTAGTACCAAAATTTTCAAATTACCAAATGAGTATATTGAGTACATAGTTTTTTTCAACAACTCTGAGACTAGAAATGGTTTTGTTCAAAAACATGTGTATGAAGTGGTATATAATGGGTCATGAAAGATGACACATCTTGAAAAAAACTACACAACCCATGATCTAGAGCAGAATGTGGTAGTCTTCACAATGAATATATAAAAACAATACCTTATTAATGATCATTTTATCTTCTATTCTAACCAAAAAAATCTCAATTATATATTCTAGTATATGAATCATAACTTTAATTATAGTTTATGTTTACAGTTCCTCCAAGATTATGATTTTCAGATACACTATACTCTAAAGAAGGGGAAAGTGGTTGACGACTCTCTCAGCATGAGATATTGTTCATATATATTAACCATGGAATCATAGTAGAGTCTTATTGCAATTATCCATAGTGGAAGGTGTTGGTTCATCTTACCTATAATTGATGGTTGATATCCCACCACTTTTACTGTTCATTTGGGATGATTTTATTTGATATACCAATAGTGAGACCTAGAATATTAATATATCCACTTGATGTGATCTATATCTATGATTAGGAGGTGGGGATCACATCATACTATTTAGAGGGTTGGAAATGGTATATGTGACATTCATCGAGATGGTTCTGAAAGATTTTAAAACCTCACATTATTTATACATCATTGTGTGATAATTTTGTACTAGGAAATTATAAATGAGGTCAAGTTGATGTGAATAATGAATTGTGTAGTAGAGTTTGAATCTTGATGCCTCACTTGGTTTTAGGTGATAGATGGGCACTCAGATTCAACGGGTTTTTAATAAACCATTTAAGATAAAAATTAGATATTGTTTTCTATATTTATTGAAGGTTTTATGGGACTCCCTTAAACATCATGATGAAATTATTTTTATGGTTGATCATAGTTTTACTCATATGATCAAAATTCATTAGACGGATTGGGGAGGATTTTTAGATGATATTTTGAATCAATTGATATTGAATGTAATGTTTTTATCCTGAGAAGTTTCTTGACTTAGGGGTCCATTATTATTATATAATTTATTTTTAGGCTTTCATGTTATATTTTTTCCATTATTGGGACTGTCACTCAATCTTGTTGATGTTTTCATTTAACAACAGTTTCCATTCCACCATTATAATGACACTATTTTAGTAATTTTACAAGATAACATACATTTCAACACTATTTTTTATTGATCCATGTCATTCAGAACTTATGGGATTAGATTTATTATGAGAGTCGACAAATATGGTGAAGATCATCCATGTTTAGATGAGGACATCCTAGAGTTGTCGTAACTCCAATATAGACATAAGATGAGTGGAATTGGAGTTTATGAGGCAGACCATGTTTTCATAAAGTTCCCACCTAAACATGAATTTCAAATATTTTATTAGGTTTACATGTCATCTCTATGATTCAATGGACCAATACAAATACATCTGATGATGACATTTTGATCTAAGGAAGCTAGTACCTTTCAATGATGATGGAGACGTTTCACTCATTCGGGATCCAGATAGATGTCCCAAAGTGATGGTCATGCATTGTACAGTGTTTTTGGGGGGTGTGTGAAACCTGGGCCTAGGTTTTACTTCCATTTTTTGATGGAAACATTTAATGTTTCATTGTTCTTTTTTCTTGACCATTGAATGTTAATATTTCATTATAAATGTGTAATGAACAATTTCATTCAATATCTAAAATCTTGTGTTTATCTAAGTGTGGATTCTTGAATCCTTTTTTTCTTAAAGGGTGTTTGGACCTTGGGTGAGTGGTTTTTGATTTAGTTTTGTTGATCTGAATGTTCTTGGGTTTTGTGATAGTAATGAATGGTGTTTACAGATCACAGTTATTTTGAGTTTCTTTTTGTGGGTTTACCCTCCCATTGTGTTGGGTGTCATAGATTGGCATGGGAAATTATTAGTTTGGGGTTTTGTTGTTCACCATTATTTGGAGGGGGTTTTTTCTTATGGAGAGATCCATGAACCCAACATCCTCGTATGTCGGGTTGCTTTATAGTGGGTGTTCTATTTTATTGTTGGTGGTGTTGTTTAGTTATTCGATGAATTAGATTACATTCTTAGTGGGAGATCCCACATTGGATATCCCGGTGTACAATGATTGGAGTGCCTATCTAGATATCATCTTTTCAGGGGTTTAAATGTTCTATAAATTAGTTGAGTTAATGTGGTGGGAGAACCCCCTTGGGTTATACCCTAGTTCTTATGATGTGGTTTTTAATTGACCGGTGAGGTTATAACTTGTGGAATTAAAGGAAACCCCAAGGATTATGGTTTATCTTTTTTTATTGTGAATGGACATAATAATTGGTTGTATGTTTGCTGGGAGGACTTCTAGGTGAGGAAAGAGTATGTGGTTGGTAAAATTTCAAATCCCTAAACTCAGATACCCAATTATTTTATTTTTTACATTGTTTTGGTTCATTCTTATTAAGGTTCAGGTTGGGACCTAGATAATTTTTTTGAGTGATTGCTTGTTTTGATGGATTTTAGGATTTGAACAGGAACCACATGATTATTGGAAACCATGTAGTTCAGATCGAGTACCTGTGAGGTAGGTTTTCAATTTGGCCAGAAGCTACCACTTTGTTTTCATATGGTCTCACAAACCATGCGGATGAGTCATGCGGTATGTCTGGGTTTTTTGTGGAAGCTACCACACATTTTATAGACGGTCATACAAACCATGTGGTTTATTTATGCAGTTTCTCACTTCTTGGATAGAAGTTGTCACATGATTGGGACACAGTTTGAAAAACTGTGCAGCCATGTCGTGTGAGCTACCTAGAAATTTTGAAACGTAATATTCCAATTATACCCTTACCTAAATTTACTCAATATCAGCCCCATCCCTCCTGGTCAAATATAGAACACCAAGGGGTCCCAAAACCCCTCGTACATAAGATCCTCCTCCTACATGGTTGCATCATGATCAATTCCAAGATGAGTTTTGGGGTTTCATAGAACTTTTTCTCACATTTACCTTTTCCCCTATTTATCTCTTGGTTCTTATTTGGTAGGAACTCTCTTCACTGAACCCTAGATGTTCGGGATTATGTGTATCTCATTTTTCTTTTGATCATGTATGTTAATATCATCCTTGCATCGCTAATCTCACATATATAATGTTTTCATCATAGTCGTATGCCATTGAGAAAGGTGTTTTCATATGTTTTCTTTACAATGAAATATAATTTATACATGGTTATTTCAATTAATTCATAATCATGATTCTAAAAATTATAATACATATGGTCAGGTTATTGTGGGGTTTACAAATTTGTAGTGGTAGTTACCGATTGGTTCTGATTAGGTTGTTCATATATGACTATGTATATATGGATAAAATTTGTTTCAAAAAATTGGAAATTAAGTTATAAAAATTGATGATTTGTGGAGTGATTTCCCCTGGAAATGTTTTACTAATATGGTTTGACAGTGAATTATGTTTTACACATAGAATATAGTGATTTTTTTGGTGTGGTTTGAATGTTGTTGGGAAGGACCCATTGGTTTTTAAACTATTTATTTTCATCTTACTAAACTATGTTGAGTATTGGAATTTTACTAAAAGAAAATGGTGTTTAAACAATATGTTGGATTGTTTCATGGTTATTTTTGGTGTTCCATTTGATATTAGATCATCCATGGTTAGATGATGTTCACACATGGATCTTTATTCAAATGTAGATGGAACTATAGAACATTGTCCCCTAAAAATCATTTTATATCTCCTTTCTCCTTTTTTTTATAAAATTGTTCCATGTTTTCCAATTAATGAATAGTGTTTTTTGTCGTTACATGAAATGGTAACTTTAACCATGTCTAATAAATAATGTTATTTTTGGCCTTGAATTTTATTTGGTAAATATTTAATTTGATGTCCTACTTGGTACCTTTTTTGAAGGAGGTATATTTTACAATGATTTGGAAAGGATTTTGGAAGGTGATTAAGTTTTGAAATCATAAGGGAATATTTGGATTTGAATACCTAAATGAGGTATTATTATGTTTTGGATATATTTTTCCCCTATTTCATCACATTTTGAGATTGAGAGTATAAATGCCGGATAGGAAAATTTTAGATTTTATGAAGAATGATTGAGAGGCTTGTGTGATATGTCGGGCCAGTTAGAACCTTGATAATGGGATGTGTAGTGGGAACCCCTATAGAGGGATTTCCCTTTACCGGTTATTGTATTGGTGGTGTGTTTGTTTGGGTTAGGCAAGTGTAATGATGACTGGTAACATGAGTCATGCGTGAATATTGACATTGGTTCTTAGGAATATTTTATAGGATCGAGTGAATTTTTCATTCCATCAATGATTTGACTAGTTGTTACCCCTTGGATTTACTAAGAGGCATGGTTTTCTATTCTAACGGATTTTTGAATTGAGGGTTTCCAAATGGTTTTAGACTAGGAAGATTCAAGATACACAGGAAGGTGGTTTCGAAACATGTACATCCAAGGATCACTCTAGGGATGTTTTGGACAATCCCATGGTTGCTTTCTATATTTTATTGTTAGTATTTTTATTATACTTATAGTAATTATTTAATTTTTTTCATTTGCAAGTTCAACATTGTTTGGATTTTGATATGGGTTTCAATTCTCCAATTATAAGGCCCTGGCCTTAAACCATACTTAATCTTGAGTTATTACAATATTACACCTTGAGGATCTTTTCAGGTTTAGAGTTTTAGAGAATTAGAACATAAAACTTGAATTATATTCCACATTTAAACAAAGTGGTTTCATAAAAGATAGTATTCATTTTTTCTATCAATGGAAACATATTTAAAATAAAACTTGGATTCTTTCTTGACACTTCCTTGACACTATCATCATATCATTTACCTTTCCCTTGACCTGTGAAAAACATTTCAAAAACTTGGGATGAGCATAAAAAGCTCAGTAAGGGATATAAAAATATGGAAAGGAAACATGGGTACATATATACATAAGAATGAAATCATACTTTACCAATAAAACATAAGTACTTTAACATACCTCATAAAATCATGAATAAATCATAGAAATCATAAGACATAAAGGTAACTTGAGGCATTCATAACATTCTTACGTAGGGAGTAACCCTCTTAGTTACGTTTGGAATACCCATCACAGTATATTCCCTAAAACTCATCGGAGAAACCTTAACGTTTCACTCCTTCGCGTTACACAATGCCTTGGAGAGCTATATCGGGCTCACCTGCCCTTTTTTTATCACGGAACCACCCATCTTCATAATAATGCCCAAGAACCTCAACATAATCGTATCACATAAAACATGCATAAAGGAAACATGACATTTCCACCTTTCAATAACAAGATATCAATACAACACATTGATATAAAAACATTAAGAAAACCATTTTCAATACCAAAATAAAATAAAAGTAAAACATGGTATTTATTTTTCTTTTAAAAAAAAGGTATGGCTTGTAGAGGAAGCCGAAACTCAAATAATGGTCATGGCGGCGGAGAAGTCGTTATCGCCGCATACGTACGACAAAAACATTCCCTTTTGTCATTTAGTAAATGTTTCATATAAAAAAGATTCCTTTTGGATAAACATAAACATCAAAGGGGTTTATACACCGTATAAAAGAAGGTTGTGTATAAAACAAAATATGCCTCAATGAAAGGAGATTGAGACGAAGCCCCATACCTCGGGTCCGACTTGACTCGGTCGTTCTTTAATCTCCTTAAAATCAGGTAACTCCCTTTGGTTTGAGCTCAAAGGCTTCCTTGGGAAGACTTCTGCCCAATTTGAGGCTTCAAGGAGTAAGAGAGGGATGTGGAGAGACAAAATGGGTAGGGTTTGGCCGAGCCAAAGGCTTTGAGTGTGTGGGTAAGGAGGTAGAGGTGGGGGCCTTTTATAAGAGGAGAGGAGGGGCACTCTTGGAAAGTAATGAAATGTTACATTATTTTAAAATGAGTTTCGGATTCAAAAGGTCCCACATTGATATAATTCAAGGGTAAGGTGATAAGGGTTCGAAATCCACCCATAAAATAGGTTTTGGAAATGTGTAGTTCATAGATTTTACATTATCATTTCATTTTATTTAAATCCTTTATTAATGAGGTAATCGTTGCATCATCATGATGTCATAAATAATTTAATTTATTTAAAGTATAAAAATTATAAAACAAATACTATGATTTAGGAAATCTTTTTATCTTTCCAATGACTATTTATAATCAAAAACATGACTTGTATAACCCCATGTAAAAATTGTTTTAGTAAAACATCTCATGTTTGTGTCATTTTTACTTTAACATTAAATAAAAAGTTATTTATGTCATTTCCCAACCAAAGTGGCTCCATGGAGTCCCCAAGTTGACCAATGGATTGTCTTGGTCTGACATGACACATCCAATGAGGGTAGGACATGTGTCAAGCTCATCTCATATTAATAAAGTATTATTTTTACCTTAAACTACACTAATTACCACTAATCGCGATTAAGAACTTAAAAGTTACTATTCACCAAAAATTATTTTAATCTCATTGAACCACATTTTACTTCTTAATGACAACCATGTATGTCGGATTTTTGAAAATAAAATCACAGAAATGGAAAAGTTTCATTTAAACAAAAAAATCAGTTTCTTTAACTACCACTTAGTGGTTTCACGATTCATCAAAAATTGAAGTTTTTCAGAAAGATACCAAAACTTCACCCTAAGCTATATTTGATATTATGAATTCAAAAATGATTTCTATTTTAAAAAATTCAAAAAATTTAAGTTTCATTAATTAATTTAATAACTAATTCTCTCTGTCATGACAAATAGCGTGTTTTTATGAAACAATAAGTATCAAAAGATTGACACTAGTTTAAGTCCAATTTCAAAGTGAAATTGATTCAAATGACCACCATTGGATAAAATGGTAAAAATATATTCTAATTTCACTTCAAAACAAATTCAAAAGATATTCTAATAATATAAATAAATTATATTAAAAAGAGGTTTTGAATTAAAATACAACATTTTTCACTATTCATTAAAAAATGAACTTTATCGGAAAAATACCAAAAATTCACACAAAGTATATTTTGATGTACCAATAATAAATAATAAGTTTATTTTGACAAACATAGCTTATAAAATTTTCAAAAGATAGATTTAAAAAGGGTTTTCCATCAAAAGGCAGTAAAACAATCTTTTAAGAATATCAGTGTATTTCATGCATAAGATTGTATTTATTTTCATTTTAAGCCTATAAAACACTATCTTAATCATTAGTAGACATAGATAAAAATATCTATTATTCATTACTTACTTGGGATGTTACATCCTTCCTCCCTTTAGAAAATTGTGTCCCCGCAATTTATTTACTTATCGAATAAATGCGGGTACTTTTCCCTCATTGCATTTTCAGATTCCCATGTTTCCTCTTCCATCAAGTGGTTTTTCCACAAAACCTTTACCTGATTAATCACCTTATTCCATAACACTTTCTCCATGTGGTCAAGAATCTGGACCGGTTGTTCCTCATAAGATAGGTTCTCTTCCAGCTGAACTACCTCTGGACTCAAAACATGAGATGGATCTGGCATGTACTTTCTCAGCATCGAAACATGAAAAACATTGTGTACCTGAGATAAACTCGGAGGTAAAGCCACTCGATAAGAAACTGATCCAACTCTCTCCATAATTTCATATGGTCCAATGAATCTTGGACTCAGCTTTCCTTTCTTACCAAATCGCATCACACTTTTCCATGGTGATACTTTGAGAAAAACATGATCACCTACCTCAAAATAGGGATCCTTCCTCCTATTGTCCGCATAACTCTTCTGCCTACTCTGAGATATTCTCATGTCTTTCTGTATCAGCTGAACTTTTTCTGCCAACTCTTCTACCAATTCTGGTCCCATCAACTTCCTTTCACCCACTTCATCCCAGAAAGCTGGAGTTCGACACCGCTTTCCATATAATGCCTGAAATGGTGCCATCTGTATACTGGAATGAAAACTGTTATTATATGAAAATTCAACCAAAGAAAGATGTTGGTCCCAACTTCCTTGATAATCCATCGAACAAGCTCATAGAATATCCTCAAAGGTATGAATTGTTTGTTCTGACTTCCCATCTGATTGAGGAAGAAATGCTGTAATAAAATTTAATTCAGTACCCAATGACTTCTGAAGGCCTTTCCAAAAGTTATAAGTGAACCTGGGATCACGATCAGATACAATGTAGAGGGGAACTCCATGTAACCTAACTATCTCTTTAAGATACAAACGGGGAAGTTGATCTAGGGAAAAAGTATCTCGTATAGAAAGGAAATGAGCAGATTTAGTCAAGCGATCAACAATAACCCAGATTGCATTATTACCTCGAGATGTCTTCGGTAATCCCACAACAAAGTCCATGGATATATTCTCCCATTTCCACTCTGGCACTGGTAAAGGCTGAAGCATCCCTTTCGGTAACTGCCTCTCTGCTTTAACCTGTTGACATGTCAAACACTTCACAGTAAAATCAGCAATATCTCTTTTCATTCCACCCCACAAGTAATACTCCTTCAGATCTCTGTACATCTTAGTACTTCCAGGATGAACTAAAAACGGAGAACTATGAGCTTAACATAACAAATCTCTCTTCAAATGTGAATCACAAGGCACACAAAATCTCTTCCCAAATCTCAAAACGCAATCATTATCAATGTTGAATTCAGGCAACTTACCCTTCTGAACCAACTCTGCCTTTTTCTACAACTCACTGTCTTGCTTATGTGCTTGCTTGATTCTGTCTGATAGAGATGATCTCACTGATACCTGAAACAAAACAGAAGAACTTCCTGCACCAACAACTTCTATGCCAAAGTTCATCAAATTCTTATCCAAAGGATCACGTTCCAAATTCAACATTGCTAATGAAGAATTTCTTTTTCGACTCAAAGCATCAGTCACTTTATTTGCTTTTCCCGGATGGTAATGAATTGTAAAATCATAATACTTGATTAATTCTAGCCATCTCCTATGTCTCATGTTTAACTCTTTCTGAGTGAATATATACTTTAAACATTTGTGATCAGTATATATTTCACACTTTACTCCATAAAAATGATGCCTCAAAATTTTTAAAGCGAGAACAACGACAGCTAATTCCAAATCATGTGTAGGGTAATTTACCTCATGAGTTTTCAACTGTCGTGAAGCATAAGCAATTACCTGATCATTCAGCATTAGGACGCAACCAAGTTCTTTCAATGAAGCATCATTGTAGATAACAAACTCACCATTCCTGGAAGGTAGTGCCAAAACTAGAGCATTCACCAATCTTCATTTCAATTCCTGAAAACAATCATCACATTCTTTTGTCCAGATAAACTTAACACCCTTCCGAGTTAGCTTAGTCATTGGACTAGATAACTGTGAAAAATTTCTAACAAACCTTCGGTAATAGCCTGCCAAACCAAGGAAGCTACGAATCTTAGTTACATTTTTGGGTCTTGGCTAGTCTTCCACAACTTTTGTTTTTGCAGGATCAACCGTTATCCCATCTTTAGAAACAATGTGACCAAAGAAAGAAATTTGTTGCAACCAAAACTCACACTTGCTGAATTTTCCATACAGTTTCTTTTCTTTTAAGTTTTGCAAGATAACCCTTAAATGTCTTTCATGCTCCTCTTTACTTTTAGAAAACACCAAAATATCATCAATAACACAACCACCATTTATCACCTGATTCAACTGAGCCATCACTGCAGTAAAATGCTCAATTCTTATTTTGACCATCTCAGTAAGCTGATTTGGAAGTTCATTTCCCTCAGTATACCTTCCCAAAAAATCTTCTCTGTTTCCTCTACGAAAAACCATTCTTAACACTAAAATACCTTAGGTGAAGCAACATGGTAATCTTTAAATGCTATATCATTTAAAAAAATATATTTTTGGATAATCATTTAATATAATTCGAACTCCTAAAGTTATCTAAACCGACCTCTGATACCAACTATAAGGCCCCAGCCTTAAACCTTACTTAATCTTGAGTTATTACAAGATTACACCTTGAGGATCTTTTCAGGTTTAGAGTTTTAGAGAATTAGAACATAAAAAATGCATTACATTCCACATTTAAAGAAAGTGGTTACATAAAAGATAGTATTCATTTTTCCCATCAATGGAAACATATTTAAAATAAATCTTGGATTATTTCTTGACACTTCCTTGACACTATCATCATATCATGTACCTTTCCCTTGACTTGTGAAAAACATTTCAAAAACTTGGGATGAGCATAAAAAGCTCAGTAAGGGATATAAAAATATGGAAAGGAAACATGGGTACATATATACATAAGAATGAAATCATACTTTACCCATAAAACATAAGCAATTTAACATACCTCATAAAATCATGAATAAATCATAGAAATCATAAGACATAAAGGTAACTTGAGGCATTCATAACATTATTATGTAGGGAGTAACCCTCTTGGTTACGTTTGGAATACCCATCACAGTATATTCCCTAAAACTCTTCGGAGAAACCTTAACGTTTCACTCCTTCGCCTTACCCAATGCATTGGAGAGCTATATCGGGATCATCCGCCCTTTGTTTATCATGGAACCACCCGTCTTCATAATAATTCCCAAGAACCTCAACATAATCGTAACACATAAAACATGCATAATGGAAACATAACATTTCCACCTTTCAATAACAAGATATCAATACAACACTTTGATATAAAAACATTATGAAAACCATTTTCAATACCAAAATAAAAGAAAAGTAAAACATGGTATTTATTTTTCTTTTAAAAAAAGGTATGTATTGTAGAGGAATTCGAAACTCAAATAATGGTCACGGCGGCGGATAAGTCGTTGTCGCCGCATACGTACGACAAAAACATTCCCTTTTTTCGTTTAGTAAACATTTCATATAAAAAAGATTCCTTTTGGATAAACGTAAAAGTCAAAGGGGTTTATACACCGTATAAAAGACGGATGTGTATAAAACAAAATATTCCTCAATGAAAGGATATTGAGATGAATCCCCATACCTCAGGTCTAACTTGACTTGGTCGTTCTTTAATCTCCTTAAAATCGGGTAACTCCCTTTGGTGTGAGCTCAAAGGATTCCTTGGGAAGACTTCTGCCCAAAGTGAGGCTCCAAGGAGTAAGAGAGGGATGTGGAGAGACAAAATGGGCAGGGTTTGGCCGAGCCAAAGGCTTTGGGAGTGTGGGTAAGGAGGTAGAGGTGGGGGACTTTTATAAGAGGAGAGGAGGGGCACTCTTTGAAAGTAAAGAAATGTTACATTATTTTAAAATGAGTTTCGGATTCAAAAGGTCCCACATTGATAAAATTCGAGGGTAAGGTGATACGGGTTCGAAATACATCCATCAAATAGTATTTGGACATCTGTAGTTTATAGATTTTACATTATCATTTCATTTTATTTAAATCCTTTATTAATGAGGTAATCGCTGTATCATCATGATGTCATAAATCATTTAATCTATTAAAGACTAAAAATTATATAAAAAAAATACTATGATGTAGAAAATCTTCATAGCTTTCCAATGACTATTTATAATCAAAAATATGTCTTGTATAACCCCATGTAAAAATTGTTTTAGTAAAACATCTCATGTTTGTGTCATTTTTACTTTAACATTAAATAAAAAGTTATTTATGTAATTTCCCAACCAAAGTGGCTCCATGGGGTCCCCAAGTTGACCCATGGATTTTCTTGGTCATCCATGACACATCCAATGAGGGTAAGACATGTGTAAATCTCATCTCATATTATTAAAACATTATTTTTGCCTTAAACTACACTAATTACCACTAATCGCGATTAAGAACATAAAAGTTACTATTCACCAAAAAATTATTTTAATCTCATTGAACCACATTTTACATCTTAATTACAACCATTTATGTTGTATTTTTTAAAATCAAATCACTGAATTGGAAAAGTTTAATTTAAATGTAAAATCAGTTTCTTTAACTACCACTTAGTGGTTTCACTATTCATCAAAAATTGAAGTTTTTCAGAAAGATACCAAAACTTCACCCTAAGCTATATTTTATATTCCGAATTCAAAAATGATGCATATTTTACAAAATTCAAAAAATTTAAGTTTAATTAATTAATTTAATAACTAATTCCCACTGTCATGACAAATAGCGTGTTTTTATGAAACAATAAGTATCAAAAGATTGACACTAGTTTAAGTCCAATTTCAAAGTGAAATTGATTCCAATTACCACCATTGGATAAAATGGTAAAAATATATTATAATTTCACTTAAAACCCAATTCAAAAGATATTCTAATAATATAAATAAATTATATTAAAAGGAGGTTTTGAATTAAAATACAACATTTTTCACTATTCATTAAAAAAATGAACTTTATCATAAAAATACCAAAAATTCACACAAAGTATATTTTGATGTCCCAATCATAAATAATAAGTTTATTTTGACAAAAATATCATATAAAATTGTCAAAAGATAGATTTAAAAAGGGTTTTCCATCAAAAGGCAGTAAAACAATCTTTTAAGAATATTAGTGTATTCCATGCATAAGATTGTATTTATTTTCATTTTAAGCCTCTAAAACACTATCTAAATCATTAATATACATAGATAAAAATATCTATTATTTATTACTTACTTGGGATGATACACCAATAATAACTTATTCTTGAAAAACCAAGATGTGGTGTGTGTGTGTGTGTGTTCCAAAAAGAATGAAAATATATTTTATTTAAATGAGAAAAACATATTTTTTTACATGAATTTAAAACTGATATTAATGGTTTGTTTTAGGGTAAGTAAACCCAAGGATTATTTTGTGATTTCTTACTGAGTTAATTATCTCACACCAAACTTGTACAATTCGGTGTTAATCGACCCAAACATTTTTTAATGTGCTTCTTGTTGTTCAGATCATTGGATCATGTTGTTGATGTTAGAGCAGGTTGGTTGGTGGATGGTGGTGAACTTGAGTTCACATGGGGATCGTGGTAATGTGGTTCAATTGTAGTTATTGTTCTCAATTTTGTATTTAGTTTCTATCTTTCTCAATTTTTGTAATTTAATCAATTTTTTATTTTTATTTGAGATTCAGTTGTGGTTTATTATTCAACATTTTCAGTTTTTTTTAGTTGAACCTAGTTAATTTGGATGAAATCACTCCCACTACGATTTCAAGGATACTTGACACTAGTTTCCAACTTTTGGGGATTAAGAATTCCTTTTCGGCCTTGTCGTGGATCGAGTCAACTGGTGGTTCATACGGTATCCTGGCCTAGTTTGTGACAGGGTATATCGTATGGGATTAAGGTATTTGTGTATCTTTTTCATTTATGCCTAATCTAATATGCATCTTTTTGATGTGTATATTTATTCCATTTTGTAGGCCAAAGTCACTGTCATTTTTACAGATATTTAAATGATGAAGGTCAAAAATATACTTCTATGAATAAAACAATCTCAAAAAATGAAAATGGATGTGATTTTGAACATTTCTGTTCCAATTTTCCATATAATATTTCCTTTTTAAATTTCATAAATAAAATAATAATATATTTTTTGGCTTTAAATTTCCCAAATATCAATTTTGTACTATTTAAATAATTTCACTTCAAAAACATTAACAGAACTACCGATCAAAAAAACCCCTTAAATAATGAATATTTAAATTCATAAACAATAATAATTAATGTTTATTATTATCAATTTAATGAAAAAATATAAAACAAAATATTTGTGGTAGAGTGATATTTTTAAAAACACAATAAAGTTAAAATAAAATATGGGTCATTATCAAAGGAAAGTGGAACCAAATCAAAAAAATTTATAATTTAAGATAATTAAGGGTTTAATATATTGATCCCATAAATTTTATAAAATATTTAGTGATGTTTTTTTTGATATATTATTTTCTCAATTTAACTCATTTATCCTCAACCACTATGACATGATGTTTACCATGGTAACATTAATTTATGACTAAAATTAAAATGGTCATTTTTAATGTTAATCAACCATAAGATTATAAATCTGATAAGTATTTTACAAGATTCAGTTTAAACAAGTGTAAAAATTAATTTAAATAAAACTATGAAAATTGAAAAAAAAATATTCAAAAATGACCATTGTAGTCATTAAAATAACATTAGACTAAAATCATGAAAAATATTGATCCCATTAATTGTATTACATTATAACTATATATAATTGGATTATATCTACTTAAATTAAATAGAAAACTAAAACTCACATTAGGAACAATTAATCATATGAATTTTTTTTAGAACATGACATTTTTTGATAGTCACAAAAAACAAACACTTATATAAAAATAAAAAAAAATTAACCTAGGATAATTGGAAAATGATGTATTAGAAAAGAATTAAATTTAATATAAATTATAATTTATAATATATAAATACAACATTTAAAGATATCTATAAAAATAATTGAACACAATTTTTTTGGAATAAAATTATTTCTTTTTCGACAGGAAAATTATTTTATTGAATTCGAATACATTAAGTAAATTTACCAAAATTTAAAATTATGAAATTTATTATTTATGTACATTCCTAGTACTTCCAAATTCCGTACCTATTAAATAGATATCATACTTTAAGTTATTTTCATTAATTAACCAACTGGTATATTTTTTACTCATTATCTTTTTATATTCCAATATTTCGACATCCATCATATAGTTTTCTATCATAAAATAAAGCAATGTTATCATTTTCCAAAACACATGGAATCTATAGTAAAAAAATGAACATGTTTTTTCTTCATAGGAAATGTTATATTATATATTTAATACCATTGGAATATATATATAATATGTATCAGAATCATATTTCAATAGAAGTGAAACATGACTTACATATTATACTTGAGATAAAATCCAAGGTAGAGATACCTGATATGAAACTAATCCCATAATATATAGTGTTTAATATGGACCAATAACCTATTAAATTAAATTTAAAATTCTACCAAACAATAGATATCCTTCACATAAGGATTTTAAACAAATAGATGACCTCTATCTGTAAGTAATAGAATATTCCATGGTATATACTCTCAATAATTCTGACCTCATTTTTCTTCCATTAATATGCTAAACCGTCATTCCATTTTAAACCATATATTTTATAATGATGGATCCTCATGATTTTTACCACAAAAATCATCCTAGGATGCTCGATTCTGAAAAAACTTTTGATATAATTCCTAAAAAGGTTCCCCATGTCTATTGTAGTAAAAAATGTTTTTATAATAATATAAAAAACATTGTTGTCACGGAATCTCAAATCATCAAATGAGAAAGATTAGATGATATCCTACATTGTCAGAATGTTATGATATGATGGCCTATTATACTGATGGTGAAAAGATTTATTGATACTAACTCAGTACCCAAGGAAATTTAATGGCCCTTACAAAAATATGAAGTAAATTTTGGATCACAGTAAGATAAAATATAGAGAGGGACCATTTGTATCTTAACTATATATTTATTAAAATTTCATGAATTCTGATCGAAATATAGACTCTCTTAAATAAGATGAAAATTTAACGACTTGTTCAACTGATCAGCAAAGCCACAAATCATATTATTACATCTATATTTATTTTCTAATACCACAATGAAATATATTTATATATTATATCTTTTAAATTAATATATATTAAATGGATTAAGAACCCCTTTCAAAAGTTTTCAATCATTTTTAACTTCACTGAGATGTTAATCATTTTATAGTAATGTTTGAAAAATTATTATTATACCATTAAATAAATAATATTCTTATATATGTCAATAAATCATAGTAATAACAATATAAACCAAAAATCAAGAGTTCTGAGCTTCACATAATAATTCAAAATTCAATTGAAAATCACCAAGTACAATGATCCTCTTTATGAATCATATAATAACCTTATATCAAAATTATTCTCCAGAAATGTTCATTAATTAACCAATTTTATTCTTTCTTTCAAACCATGATCATATTTATAACATTTCATAAATCCATTAGAAAATGGAAATTGTTTTGATACCTTGAACAAAAGAGAAAATGGTATTTGATACACACCATCTAGTCATATAATCATTAAATCATTAAATCATTAAATATAGGATCATTTTAAATACTTTTATGGTAAATTATACATTATTCTACTATCTAATAGATGAAACTACATTTTGGACATTACTAGGATGATAGTGTATCATGAGATAATAATATTTTATTAATTACTTCCATCTTATTTTTACACACATTTTTAGGTGAATCTATCTTTCATGCTTTCATGATATATGAATATATGAAATTTCTCCCCATATAGTAGAATCGTCTAATTTTTAATTTAATAAATATTGTTGAAAGAAAAAATCCATATGGTATACAAATTCAACTCGAGAAATTGAAATTATCATGATTAATATTCTATCACATAATAATTAATCATTAAAACACAACGAAGACCCTTAAATTAAGAGTCAATATAAATAAATAATTCAAAATTTTAGGAATTTATTGAAAAAATGGAACATTATTAAATTTATTTGGAACTCTTAAAACATATAACTTACATATTTGTATAAATAAATGTTAATTATTTTCAATTAATGTTGGTTATTGGGTTATAAAAGCAATATATGTTTTCAAAAACTATTAGTAATAATATACTAGTTTATGAAAGAAATCAATCTCATTGAATTTTGTATGTCTTGTCCATTTTTCGAAAATTTTAGTATTAGAATTGTTAATTATTATTCCAAATTTATTTACAATACTCCCAATGAATGAAATTTTTTGTAAACAGAATTCACATTTTATAAATTTTTCATTAAAAATATATTATTTTAATTCCTAATGAAAAATCATTACATATATCTCTTGATCATCATAAATTTTTTAATATAATATTATTTAATAAATAAATACCACTAAACAAATACCTACATGTTCACATAAATAAATATTCATTAGATCTATAGAGACAAATATTGAATTAATAATTAATAAGGTAATAATAGATAAATCATAATTTCTATACCCGGTCTTATATTTGATCACTATTTTGTATATTTATTTTACTTTTAAATGATGATACTCAAACATATGTACAATCATTAAAGACAAAAAATCACCCTGGAGATGTCAACAAATCATCAAAGAGTCCATTATTTAAACGTAGTAGAAGATGATTTTTTATATGAGTTTATATATGGTTCATCTGATTTATATCCTTCATACACAAATTATGATATGAATTCACATTTTAACATCTCATTACATTAAAAATATTCCAACACCAACATTTTATTATCACTCTGATGATTACCATTTATTTTTCTTTGTAGTATCAAGCTGGATTCCAAAAAATACCATTCTGATAACACATTATATATCTTATAATACATTCACAAAATGATTTTATCCAAATTTATCATAAAAACAAGGTTAAATTCCATATCATCTAATCTCAATGATTGATGTAGCCATATTTACTTTTAATTTTTCATGTTATAATCCTTTTTATAAAATTCAAGCAACTACACCAACAAATTATCAACATAAACACAATTATTAATAATATAAAAACATATTAATATACCAAAAAACACATAAAAAAATTTTAAGCAAAGAGTAAAATGAAACAATTGTATTGTTATGTTCTATAAAAAAATCCATACGAATTTTCCTAATATGGAGAAATTTTCATCCTATGAAACAAATTAATCAATATACATTTTGTTCAAAATTGTGAATTACTTTTCCATTATAAGTATAAAATCAATATGATAAAAATTCTTAATTGAAAGATACTTAAATTTTATCCTTTACATGGTATAAATAAAATCATTATCCTTGTTTTTCATTATTATTGACAACAAAGGATTAACATCACCTATAAAAAATATATACAATTATTTACCTTCTAATTCATTGAATATCTGAAAATATCAAATACATTATATAAAAAATTAATCCATCATTCATCTACTAATGTATTTGAAATTCTAATAAAAATACATATTTTCTGTTCTATGTAATTATCCATTATTGATATTTTACTATATAGTGAATTTGGTAAATCCCATGTATGGGTAACATTGTTAAAAACCAATATAAATTTAGTTAACAATGGTATTAAACTCATATTGTTCTCCTATAATTACATGTTCCTATTTTTAAATGATATTATCCAATTATAGACCTAGAAACTCATTTGCATAGTTTCCTCTATAGTATACCATTCTAGAATAATAAATATTAAATGAAAAAAATATAAACTCTCATAAAAAAATATAATGATAATCCATCCATAGAGTTGAATCCAAAATCTATATTTCTAAAAAATCATCAAATATAAATTTATTAAAACCTTTCATCTATACCAATTGTAACCCCTAGAAATGTTCACCCTGATTAGTTTCTGAAAATTCATTCATTACGAATTCATTTTTTTTTCAACTATATTCACCTATAAATAAAAAACAAATTATTATGATTCTAAAAGAAAAAGAATTATCTTTCTTTCATTTAAATGATATTTAGGACACATAATTTAATATAAAATATAAATTAAGTATATATCATAATGGAAAATTCTATAACATTTATATTTTTTCAATAAAAATTGTTCTTTGGGTTAAAAACATGTTTTATTCCTGACATCCTTTTTTATTTCAAGAAAATTCTTCCATTATGTCTGTTTCTCCATTTTATACTTCCTATAAATCCCCAATAAGTAGAATGGGAAAACATGAAATCCCTTGAAAATATCCTTCATTTCCCAAAGTATATAAAAGTAATTTCTTCTAAGAAACATATATTGTGAAATAATAAGTTTTATAGTAAAATGGTAAAACATGAAATCTCTAGAAAATAATTCTTTTAAAAATAAATCATTCACTTATTTGATAAAAAAAATACATAAAACAGAAGTTTATTTAAAAAAATGATATAAAAATATTTTCAATAAATTATATAGAATTAATAGAATAACCAAGTTGTGATCTTGATTAAATATTCACATATCACACTTATAATCACACATTCAAGATCACATACTTTAAAATAACTAAACCAGTGAATTATGAAATATCTACTCTTAATAAAATATCATCACAAAATTCATTTAAAGACTATTCCAGACTAATCCATCATCATATAAATTTCCATGAACCATAAAATTTATAAAAATAGTATTTCCTTTCAATTTTATCATGAAAATAATAATAAAATTCATTTTAACCCATATGAATAATAAATTATTGTCAACCCATAAAAATAAAAAGTAATGTCATAATAATTAATACCAATGTAGAATTAAAAAAAATTATAAGAAGAGGATAAATGAATTTACATTAGAAAAAATATAAAACATAAATGAGAAACTACATAATATTTAATTAATTCCTTGAAAAGAAATTATTTCAAGGATTGAATTATAAAAATCAGTTTTTAGAAAGATTTTTTAGAGAAGTCAAATATTGACCATTCTAAAAAATATAAAATATATTCCTTTATAAACATTTTTTGTGAAGGTAAAATATATTTCATAATTTATTTAAATAGTTATTGATGTATAAATAACAACATTCATGAAAAAAACATTAAATAACATAGACATATAATATAAAGAGTTAAAAATATTTCAAACATGTTTTCAATGAAAAATTAAATACATCGAGTCCCAAGTAGACTCATATGTCCAATACCTTGATAAAAACATAATTATAATAATTATTTATTCTTTTAGGGACATTTTTCAGGTCTATTTAATTATCTATATTATCATAATTTCATTTATTATCATGTTTTCTTTACATACTAAGTCTACTAACTTTACATCATCCATTATGGTGTTGGTCAGTCCATAGTTTCTTGGGTTTGTTTCATTTTACAAGAGGGGTCACAAAATGTCTCCAACATTAGCACATAACATTAATAATTATATAATAATTGTATTGATTCATTTAAATATAGTTTTATACAAATCCAATCAGGTTAATAAAAAAATGAAACACGTCATTATTTGAGGTATTTCTCCCAAGGTACATATGGGAAACATTTTCACTTTCTATTGGATATAATAGAAATAATGTTGAATTTTATTCCCATTAAATAATACAAATAATTTTTTAAATATCATTATAATTTATTTTTTTCAACCAATATAATCAGATATTTGAGGTGGTGCAAAATAAATTTAATATGACTTTAATGGATATAGATTGCTGGTCATACACGTAAATATATATTTTTCTAATGGACATAAGTAATGAAAAGAGTTGTTTTTCTATTAAAATAAAAAATTTCAATATTATAATTATAATTATGTAACTATGTTTTATTGGTTAGAGAATATTTGGAAAATATTAAATAATAAGGAATCTTGCAATAACATTGTTAAGATGATTATATCTAGTTTTTATCTCTACCATTAGATTGAACTTAAATCCATTAGAAGTGAAATTTATGATCGCACAAGGGATTTAAATGTGATATGAGATGATTAAAAATATTCTTTAGCTTATTTTTGAAAGAAAATATAGCTCATATGGGTCTTTGGAATATATTGATTGAGTCCCTTTTATATACAGAAATCAATGGACTTTTCACTGTTATTAAAGCATTAATGGTGAAGAATGTACATTAAGTAAGGAAATTATCTCTTAATTGGAACATGGATAAATTTTTTGACCATTTACAAGAATAATAATCATATCACATGTATTTTATTATTTTTATATCAATTAAAGAAATATTTTTAAACATTAAATACTGTAAAAGTCATTTTCTATAATATTCACATAATTTGGCATTAAAAACATCAAGATGAAAATGATTCATGATTTTAAATAAAATAAAAATAATATATATATCTTGGAAAATATATATTTTCTTTTTATTCTTATTATTATCATAATAATATATAAAAAATATAATGTCAGATTGAGTAATTCTTTTTAAATACATTACATGGAGAGAAAAATAAAGGCCCTTCTCAAAGGATTGTGGAATGAAATGAATTTTTTTTCAATGAATGAAAATTATATTGTTTATATATAACAATAAAATTACTATTAAAAATATTATTATAACATTCCAAGTCTTATCTCTTAGTATAACCACTAACCATATTTAACCTTAACAACAATGATTAAATACTAAACATGGTTACCTAAGATTATGACTAAAAATAAAATAGAAATTATTAAATATTTTTAAACACAAAATTCAAATATGATATTAATTTTAAAATATTTAATTTTTCATATGTTGTAAAAACTAATTTCAAAATAAGAACACAATACAAAAAGAAAACAATTTTCAGAAAAATAATATTTTAAGCATAAAAATTTCATCACACTAAAATAATATAGTGTATTATTTAGCATGTAATTTAATATTTTATGAATAAATAGTGGAGTTATATATGATGTAAATATAAATAAAAGACCCAAAATATCCTTCAGAATACATAATCAAAGAAAAAATTTTGGTATTTTACAACACATAATTTTCAACTAATAAACTAAAAAATAACCATTCATAAAAATCATAAACATTTACTATTAGTTAATTATGACATGAAGAAAAAAACAGTTGAATTTTGTAAAATTTAAATTATAAAAAATTGAAATTATTTTTTCCAATATAATTTATTATTTGGAACACAATTATATTTGAATAAATCTATAATATTTATTGACAAAAAAATATTATTTTTAATGTAAATTAATTAAATTTAATTAGGAACAATTATATCATTTGAAATTTATTAATTATTAATATTTTTTATCTTTTCAAACATTGTAATTAAAATCCAATTGGGGAGATATGTTTCTATAATAGGTAACCATTTTTTCCCTGGATGCATTATGAAGCAAGGAGATCTATCCCCATGTTCCCCTCACACAAGGTGAAATGAATCTAGTCATCAGGAAAATACATACATAAAAATGATATAATGGCATAGTTTACAGAAAATAATATGGGGGTGTCCAAAATAGAATATGAATGCCAATTCATATTTCAATTCAAAAACATATTGAGTGTTGTTATTAAATTAACAAAGTGAATTTTCAACAAGAATAACATTGTTCTATAATAAGAGTGAGTTCCCTTGCACATATTAGATAGACTATACCAACACCAAGGATGCCCATTATTCATGAATAATACCATATTCCAACAAAATATTATTATTTACTATTTGCTTTCAAATATGTTTTTCACCATTACTAAGTACATTCTAGGACACCCAATTCCAATGAACATATATTACCATGACTTCATATAATTTGGAGTTTATAGGAATCTGATAACTGATTCTAGTGGGAGAACTATCCCATTGATCAATGCACTAGTAAATAAAATAATGTAAATGAATATTTTTTATGATGAGTATTATCCATATTTATACCATTGTAGAGTGATTTTATCAATGCCTCTACAATGATATTGACCCCAACCATGAACAAGAAGCATCAAGCCTTCATATCATTTGAAGATACATTTTTTATGATAGCATTATAATAGAATATTTCTTGGGGAACTATGTTTTAAATCTACCCCATGCATCCCTAAATTATATGACATATTTAGTGAAATCACACTCCTTACGTATACTAATGTAACACTAACACATTTTGTTCACTCTCACAAAAAATTCATTTTAAATAATGGTATATATAATTTCATTTCACTTCATTATCTAGGAGGATATCTTGATTCTATAATTTCAATTTACAATTATCATTAAAATTTATGATTTATGTCCACCAATGGATCTTATCTCATTCATTAGTGTGAATAAAATCATGGACAACATTATTATAATTAGGAAAACTATAATAACACAATCCATATTGGATGAAGATTCACCAATTTGGTTCCTCCCATCAATTAATATTTAAAATGATAGTTTCATAACATATTCATGAAAAATATAAATGAATCATCGATGTATTCTAGTATTCCTAAGGCTAAGCTCTTTTCCTGGACTACCTTGTATAAACGCTCTTTGTTCGAACTAAACTTCCTTCCATAATGAAATGTAATATCATAAGGCAATCCACTAATATTGGTCATTAATAATGTGAATGGATACTAGAATGATATAACATAGATGAATTTATAATATTGCATATCATGATGATTGTTGGGAGAGTACCCATTAGAACCCCCTCCCTCCAAATTTTCCCTTTGGGAGCTTGTAATGAAAAAAGATAGATAATGACCCTTTGAGTCCCGCCTCCAGTAGGACTTGGGGTGGTGACCAGCACCAAGGGAATACAAATCACAAAAAATGACGCATTTCCCATTTTTTTTAAAAACATATTGGGAGATAAGATGTATCAACCTCAAAACAACTCCAAGGCATATATATAAAATAATGAAAAAATCCATCTGAGAAGAATGTTTAAAATAAACATATTTAAAATGAGTGAAATACCTAAAGGAATGACCAAAATTAAGGCTAATAAGTGACAAAGAAAATATCCCAAATTATGAGCTAGTAATTCCTAACACTATCCTTGTACTCTTCTTGGAAACCTGATTTTACTTTTATATACATAGAGTGAGCATACATGTATATTGCATAAAAAAAACCTATGTCTCTCAATCACATTTGGATGAAAGAATACTAATTCCCATGGAAGAAGAAAACAAAACTAAAAAACACATATCAAGGTATACTATCCATCCAATCCTCAACAAGGAACACTCACGAGGTAATGAAAGTAAAGTAATATAGTAATCAAATAAATTATTTTTCTACCATGTACCACATCCCACTTGTTTATCCACTCCTTTCGGAACAAAAAATTCCCTCAAGATCCCACCTCTTTCAAATGAACCACATCATATCCCACATATTCAAACTTGGGATATAAACCCCATCACATACCACCCCCAAAATTCTATTCCGGAAAAAAAATCACATCCCGCCCACACACACATAGGCCAAAAACAACATCACATCCCCCTGCACACACCTGGTTCAAAAACCATATCACATCCCTCCCGCACACATATAGGCCACAAAACACTTCACATCCTAGCTACACACACCTTGCATAAAAAACCACCTCACTTATCATCAGGAAGACACATGGGAAATCACAACAAATATCATCATGAAAACACCTGGTAAAGAACAAAAAATCTCATACATAATACACCTAAGAAAGAAATACCTTCCCCATCGTAAAAACACATTGTAATTCAAAAATCATCTTCACACACCTAGGACTCAATAAACACATCATGCACAATCTACCTTAGGCTACTGCTACCTAGAATAGTGATCACAGATGAGTGGGCGGTGAGCCATCCATCTTCCCACCAGGATGTTTGAGAAAGTAACCATCCCCTGTGACAATGGGGGTGTTCAAAACATAGTGCTCAACATGGTTTGTAAGTGTGTAAAAATTAAATGGAAAATAAAAATATGTACATATATGATACCAAACACTCAGGCCAAACATATGATTATCAAATGGAAAAACCATCCCACAAATATAAACTTCTTCCAACTACCTCTAAATGAATCGCTACACATAGCCTGTTAGAAACTCATTCACATCCCTATGAACATTCATTTATCCACATAAATTATTTATTAAAAAATTTATTTAACCATTCCATCACAATTAAAGAAACTACTATTCACAATCCACAATAATAAATATAAAAAAATTCGTCTCAGAAGGAAGAAATATAGATAAATGAAAGTATATTTACATTCCTCTACATTTAACACATATTCGTGATATATGAATCTCTAGATATAGGGGAAGCTTTAGGAATTCTACTCATGGAAAAATATTTGGGGAACCACCCATACCAACCACCAGTATCATTCTTCAAACTCATGCAACTTAAATCACATCCCAACCAAACCAAAGTTGAATTAACAACCCCATTCGGAAACACATTTCTAAACAACTATTCCTACAAGCTAAATAAACACCACTTCTCATCCATTCCACAAATAATAAATATCTAAACATAATATTCCATTACATGGTCACATTAATGTATTATCTATAGCTTCATTCACCACACAACCCAAACTAATGTGCTATAGAGACGTACCACCAAACAAACTAAAGAATACACACACCTGAAAACATAGCCTCTTCATATCCTGTATATACTGCACATACAACCACAACTATTAGACACAAGACATCTACCCAAAATCCAAAGAACAACACAAAAACAAATTTTACAAGGCATTTCATATTTAGTTTCACTAGTGAATTTAGTGGTTATCTCCGAAATTGGGCAATCGTGGGAAGTCTATTTATTAACCAATTGTACGTTCTATAAAAATTTCTATATAAAAGTTTTCAACATGAATTGAAAAGCATGAATCTTTTTTAGTGTGTAACCAAGGAACATCAACGTCCAGGATTTTTAGTAAGGTAATTTTCTCTCACAATTCACAACATTGAAAAAACATCAATCCCATAAAAACAAATGAATCTGATCCCCCTAACCCCTTTCAATTTCATGTAATTGATTCTTATCTTTTATTTTTGTGGAACGACTATGTTAAATAGTAAATCAATAGAATATCACTCCCACATGAAACACAATCAAGAAAAAAAAAGGTAAATCACACCTTGATGACATGTTTGAACTCGTCTTCTCACCATAGGGTGAAGAAAAATTACCACAATGGACATTTTCACTACTAGAAATACAGATCAATATATTTTTCACTAGATAATTATTAAAATGATTCCCATCAATCCAACTCGTACAAGGACAAAAAATCATGGCGAATGAAGAAGATGAAACATATGAAAAAGGGAAGGAAACTCCCCACAAATCGATCACATATTACTAGCGAACAAGCACAGAGATCGATGGATCAAATAAGGGTAATGGGGATTGAAGAAATCCTTAGTTATCTTAGGGTTCATTTGGAATGAGATGAAAGGAGAAATTGGTCAAATTAATGACTATATGATTGATATAAATTTTAAAACAAAAAAAATATCAAGGTATTACACAATGTTTAATACCATTTCACATCATGTAGTACTTGGAGATATTTTTCTAGTGAAAAAAACATCACCCCATATTTATTTTATTTTTCAAAACATAAAATATTACTTTTTTTGAAACCATTCAGACATGTTGTGAAATAGAGTTTCATATTGTTTTACCACATTACTAGATGTTTGTACATCCTTTCAAAATCAACCCTATCTTGACTCCCCAAAATCCTCCCCTGAACATATCCAACCACCAAAACCAACAAAGTAACTATCATGGAGTAAGAAGACCAATACATTGCATACCTTTAAACGATTATCATACTCGAGAATCCAAAACCAATCATATAAGAAATTAGGGTCCAAAAAACAACCCATGAGATACCTCTCAATGATCTGTCTATACATGAAACACCACTAACAACCAAACACGTCAACGTTCTATGATAATCCACCATGTGTTTCTCTAATGATTGGGTGAAAAACTATAAATCCAAGAAAACCACCTCTATAATATACTAACAAAAATGACGGTAAAACAAACCACACGATCACCACAACCACAACATCTCAAACTGATGAATCGTTGTAACCCATTCTCAATGTTAAGGTACCATCTAGTCTGGGTGGCACTTATGTTCATGTACAAGTATAATTGAATAAAATTATTGTTTCTTGATTAGGAATATGTTCTACCTATTTTCACAAGATAGGACCATATCAATGATTTCACTACAAACATATTAACCCAAGGAAAACTAACTCATTTCATAAAATGAAGGTACAAGACTTGTATCATAGGTGAAAGAATATAAGGGAAATACTAATAATATCTCTGGGTACTAGGAATGTATCTGCACATGTTGCTCCCATGTACTCTACTCCTAGACACCATGCCTCTAAAACATGTGAACTAATGGAATGGTCCATCGATGCATCATCTTATACTGAGGATCCTGGATATCAATTGGCCACTTTACATAATTTTTGTTGTCCTCGATATCCAAATTCATCCAGTAAATTACATGGGAGATATCATGAAGATACTAATGATGTTAATAGATGGGGAAAATGTCATGGATCCTCTCCAATAGTTGTGGAAATGACAAATGATATACCTCTTCTCCAACTCATCCCACCACCTCAAAGGCCCCGAAGTACCTTGGATAAAGATTACTCCATCTTTCAAAACTTTATTTCCTATATTGAGGGGAAACCATCAAGAACACATAGTCCATATCCTTTAACTCTATGTTCCTCCTCCTTTGATTTTAATAAGACTTCTATGGGTCCTCTACTTATTTCATACATTCTCAAACAAGGTGAACATTCTTGCTTGTGCATTGACCCACATTTAGAAAAAGAAAAGTTTTCTCCCTAACCTCTGTCTTACACAACGAAGAATAATATGTTTTTCCATACAATGACCATAATGGTTCACTGATAATGTAAGAGTGATCTCTATTATTATAATTGAAATCCACAAATGGAATATCTTGTACCCATGATCCACTGATGTCCAAGATGCATGCCTATAATATATCCTCCCACATATGGATTTTCCACTATATCTTCCCATTTATCTAATGGTGGAAAACAGTTCTAAGTGATAATTTTTTGGAAAAAAAATGTTGTAATCCCTTCTAGACTCATGAGGAAAAAAACACATCCTGATCTAAGACAATTTTCCTTAGAACTCCATGTACTGTCAACACCTCATCCACACCCATCTTTGACATGGAAACCACTACAAATGAGTCCTTAATCACTTATAAGTTGGTCGATTTCATCAATCGGTCCACTCTCACCCAGATAGCATTGTAGCTTCCCTGAGAATTGGGTTACCCTGTGACAAAATATATTGATATTTCATCCCACTTACTCTCAGGTACATCCAATGGATGTAACAAACCATTGGGGATACGGTTCTCAGCCTTCACAAGACAGAAAACAATGCACTTCTCCACAAACATTGCCACATCATGTTTCATCATGGTCACCAAAACTGTATCATCAAGCCATGTAGCATCATATAAACTCTTAGGTATACCACTAAATATGATATATGAAACTCTTAAAGGACTTCCTCACACATATCCAATAGAACAAACAACATGTCTCCAAAAAACATCTTGTTTCGACTATCTTCCACCCATCCCTTCAGAGCCTCACCATGCCAAACACAATCCACAACACCACCACCTTTGAGTCTCACCACTCCGAATCCTACGCATTCTAAAATATATAAAACTATACCATCATCTGAAATGAACATCCCCTACCACCATCCACCGTTGAATATAAGGGAAGGGACTAAAACTCTTCCATCACTCTCCAAGTGACTGTAGATTCCTTGAAAACCTTCTTCCATGAAATTTTTCACAATTAATCGGCCACTACATTCCCCTTTCTTGAGGTCTAAGAGATTTTGAAATCATAATCCAGAAGAAACACCATCCACATACACTATTACATTTTTAGATCGACTGGTAAAAAGATATACCAAAAACTCATGGGATCTTTGAAGACCACCAAGAGCTCCCTAATAAGGTAATTCCACCATAACATAAGCGTGAACACCACTAATGCCAACTCCAAATTGTGGGTGGCATATTTTTTTATTTGGGTTATAATTGGATGGACCAATAATAGATCACTTCTTACTACAACATCATGATGCATCCTTATCCAAAATGGTAAGCATAACAAAACACCGCAAACATAACCCCTTCTTCTAGAAAACAGAGAACTGGAGAACTAACCAACTTCCCCTTCAGGTAATGAAACACTTTGTAGCACATCTTACTCCACACTAAATCTTGGGACATCCAAGTCGGAGATATCAATAGAGATGAATCTAGAGATAAATCAGGTACAGTCCTCTGATAATAGCCTCCATGAAAAATAAAATTATGGAATTTTCTCTCATTCTTGGGTACCGCCCAATAAACAACCTCTTAAACCTTTGATGGGTCAACTGACACTCTATACTAAGACACCACATTCCTATTTAAATGCAACTCTCATGTCAAGATCGTACACTTTGACAAAATCCCGTAGAGTTGTGCGTTTAAGAACCTATAAGAGAGTTCTGACATGATAGACATGCTCCTCCTATGACTTCGAGTAGAATAAGTTTTCATCAATGAACATGATGACACAATGATCTAGGAACTCACAAAATATTGAGTTCTTAAGACCCATAAACATGGCTACTGCATTTTTAAAACTGAACTACATGAATACGAACTCAAAGTGAGAATACTTAAATCTGAAAGTTGTATGGAGGATATCATACTCTTTCACGATCAAATAATTATATCAAGACTGTAGATCAATTTTATAAAAGAAACCCTCCTCTAAACTGTTCTAAAATATCATATATACTTGGAAGAGGGTAACATTTCATGAATTTCACCAGATTCAGTGTCCAATAGTATATACCCATCCTTAGTCCACCATTATATTTATTTGTAGACAACACTATAGAACCCCACAATGACACACTGGGAAGATAAATCCCTTATTCATTATATAATTTTTCAAAATCCTTAACTCCTACAACTCATAAGGTTCCATTCAATAGGGATCCATCGAAATCAAAGAAGCACTGAGTTGTATGTCTATCCAGAACTCAACATCACATCGGGGGTAGCATCAAAACCTCCTTGTGAGTGCACCTTCTCAATCAACCCCTCCATCTTATAAACCTCCATGTATGTAAGAAATGTAAAGGGACTAACAATGTACTATATAGATTGAAGAAGTGCCCCATCTAGACATCTAGCATGAGACTCAACATCCAGAAAAAGATCTATGGAGAAATGAACGAGATCCATACCCTTGATCCCTAGTTCCCATATTAACATAATCCCATGTTGGAGGGAGAGTAACTCATGGCTCTTCTCATCCTTTAGGTTTGATGACAGGAATTGTTCTCAGAAATCCTTCTTGAAATTGACCTAGATAATTTCATCCTCCTTCCTCTCTTCCATGTGTAGCCTCTTCCACTGACGCATAGCTCATTACATATGACTTAATACCAAAGGATCCTAATACACTATGGGGTCCCGAATCAAATTGATATAGATCTCAAGATCCTCGAGCAAGCTCTCTATCTCCATGTACAAAACACTACCCCCGCACATTACCAAATCCTATCATTGGAAAAAAGGTAATTTCATGTAACATGGGTTATCAACCTCTACAGAATACACCCATCATTGATCATTCGGATTAGCATGTCTGACCACTAGTCTCTAAAAAACATGCGGACAATGACCCGAATCCATAGGTGAAGAGGTTAACATTGATTTCCTATTCCCAGGTATTATGGAATTTAATATTCAAGTTAAATTACTTAATTAATTTCTTTCATTTTTACCCATTTTAACAATCCTAAAGAATCCCAATTCAAATGAGAACACAACTTATTATGAGGCATGAATCTTTCCTAGGGTCTCTACCTTAAAAATGGTGTAGCCTCACAAGGTCATTTTGGGGGCTCATAGTCCTTTCATTGAATCATGGGGGACCTGAAATCCCATTTCCTAACTATTCTTCCTTAGAATATGTCATCTAACAAGATCACCTGACACTGTTTCCCTACCAAACCATTGAATCCACACTAAACCTAAATCTAAACCCCATCATATCATCCAACCATTACCATTAATATCATTCTATCACAACCCCTACCTCCAATGATGCCCCACTTGAGTTGTAAATGATGAATGGGAGATAATGACCCCTAGGTCATACCTCTAGTAGGCATCAGAGGGAGACCATCATCAAGGGTCTTCAAATCTCACAAAAAATGGGATGCATTTACTTTTTTTGAAAAATGAGATCGGGAGATAAGATTTATCAACCTCTAAACAACTCCAATAAATATTTATAAATAAAATAAAAAAACCATCCCACAAAAATTATTAAAATAAAACTATTAAAAATGAAATAAAACTCCAAAGTATGTACCAAATGTAAGGATAAGCAGTGATACAAAAATGGTCCAAATTCCAAGTTGGTAACACCCACTATGGTCCATGTCATTCTATTAGGAACACGACTGATGGTTTACATAAATAGGTTGAGAATACTTGAATTTTCTATATATAAAATCCTAATTACCTCATGTATAAATGGAAGGAAGCATACCAATTCCAATGTGAGAAAATAACAGAACCAAACAACCCCTATCAAGCAATACTAGCCATCCCAACCTCACTAAGTAACTCTCACCAAATAATTCTAGTAAAGTAAATTAATATTGTGGGAACATCAATGAACGGGGTACCCTACACCACTTTCTTCTATTTTAGAAACTCCTTCATAATATAAAACATTCTAACACTCACACCTCTTTTAAAAAATCACAATTTCACAACCTACCCACACACACCTATGCCACAAACAAACTCACATACTTCCCATACACAACTGGTCCACAATCTACATCATATCCCACTCCCACACACCAGGTCCAAAAAACACATCACATCCCGCCTACACACACATGGTCCAAATACCAGATCACATCTCATCCTACAGACAACTTTGAAATAACTAGACATATCATCTGAAAATAAAATGGTAAAGAACAATACATCTCATCCCAAAAACATATGGGAATGAAAAAATCACCTCATCCCAAAAACACATTGGAATGTAAATTTCACCTGCACACTCCTGGGCCTCCAAAAACCCATCAATCTGGAAGAATCCTGGCTTAAACTCCCCTCAAATATGGGGAAGGGAAGAATGGGTGTTCAACCACCTATCCTTTTATCGGGATGTTTGAGAAAGACACATACCCCCATGATGATTGTGTTTTTCGGCATGTAGTCCTCAACAAGGGTGTAGTGGATAAATAAATCACAAGGAAAATACAATTATGTACATATATGATATCAAACACTCGATCCCAACCTATGGTTTCCAAAAAAAATACATCCCCAACTATATCATTTTGGTTTTTACCTCTAAGTACAATGCAAAACACAACATTTAAAAACCCACCAACATCTCCAGGGAATACCATTTAACCACTTCCATTATTTAATAAAAAATTTATTTAACCATCCCATTACAACTTGGAAAACAAATAAGCATGAACCACCACCAAAATCCCCACAAAAGTCATCTCAGAGGGAAGAATGATGGATATACTGATGTATCTTCACATTCCCCTAAATTTTACACATATTCACAATATATCAAACTCTAGAAACATGAGAATATTTATATATTCTACTCATGGTTATCATCTGGGTAAACTACCCAAACCAACCACCAGAATCATTAATCAAAGTTATGCTACTCAAATCATGTTACAATTGAAACAAACCCCAACACAAAACCCAATTCGACATCAAATTTTTGCAAATCAAGTCTAACGACATCACTACACCACAATTCTAATCCCTTCGACAATCAATTAATCACTCAATCTGATATTCCATTATATTTTTAGGCTAATGTTTCATCTACAAGTTCATCAGTAATAACAACCAAACCAATTGATAGCACGCATATGTGCTTCACATGTGAAATGAATCACAAACTAGAGTGTACCCACACATCATAAAATGGCCACATCATATACCCTCTATCCAGCACACACAACCACAATTTTTCCAAAAATCAAATCGCCCCACATACAAAAGAATAATAAAAACCTAGATTTAACTGGACATTTCTTATTGAGATTCACTTTTAATTCAGGGTTTATCAGAAAAACTGGGTAATCCTATGGAATCTGTTTATTATCCTAGTATACGATATGTAAAAATTTCCATATAAATGTGATCAGTAGGAATCAACCAACATGAAACTTATTTAGTGTGAAACTAAGGACCACTAATCAACCTAATTTTTTGTGGAGCATTTATCTTGTAAAATTCACAATATCTCAATAACATTAAATCAAAAAAAATATGATTGGATCCCTCCACCCCCCTACAATTTCATTTAACTTAGTATTATCATTAATTTTTATGGAACGACTATGATATATTGGAAAACAAGAGAATATTTCTCCCACATGATAAAAAACCAGGTCAAACAAATGGGAATAATAGCTTGAAGAAGCCTTTCAACTCGTATGTGCACTATAGGGTGAAGAAAAATTCCCACAAATGAAAAACACACTGCTTATAACACGGATAAACCTATTAAGAAAAAAAATATTATCAAAACACTGCCCAAACATCCAACTAAAGAAAACCTATACCATGTCATAAAATCCCTAGCAAAGAACAAGAGAAAATAAATAATAAATAGAAGAAAAATCCCCAGAGATCAACCTCGGATCACAAACAAACAACCAATGAGATCAAAAGATCAGAGAGGGAGGAAGAGAGATTGATGAAATCTTTGGGACTCCAAGAGTTTTTCCAGTATTAGTCGAAATGAGAATATATCCACATAAATGAAATTTCAATAGAAAATAAATTTTAAAATAATATTGGATCACTTTATTACACAACCTGTAATGCCCTTTCACATCGTGCAGTACTCGGTGTTCGATTTCTTCCAAAAAACTCATCGCCAATCAATTTATTTTATTTTTAAAATGATTAAATATTAGACATTGTGAATCATTTTAGAAAATATGTGAAACCGGGTTTCACTTCCTATAACCACATTACATAATCTGTATTCCCCATACTTCATGCCTTTAGCAACTGGACCCTTCTAACAACCCTCGAGCCCCCCTAAACATCTCCAACCACAAAAACCCACAATGTAATTGATAAGTAGGACACAAAACATTATAGTATCAATCCATAGTATTCACATATATTTCCAAGATTTATTGGATTATGGTCACATCATTTAATATATTATCGTGAATACAAAGGAGTTTTTCAACAATCTATTTCATATTGATTTCTACTTCAATAACAGGATTACCTACCCAAGACATGATTGTTAGGTTGTATTTCACCCCCTAATTTATTTTCTATAAAATGTTATTGAGTGTGGAAAAATTATTTTCAACAAAATTATTGGGTCTTAAATTAATTTCAATCAAATTAATAGTTATAAAAGCTAGAATAATGTTGACATGAGTGATCCTACCGTTGATAGAGAGGAAATTAATTTTTCAACTTTTTAACCATCCCATTATTCAGTTAATTATTCAATCAAATTGTATAGTGGGATTCTATATAATTAATAGTGGGGTACCACTATATTCTATGGGAATGTTTCATATAGAGATTATGTGTGATCTGTAAGTGAGTTGGGAATGGCTCCTCGTGAATTTTCTTGAAATATAAACACTACTCTGATATTTTTTTAACAATCTTTGAACTCCTAGAATTATTAACATTTTAAATAAATCGTAAGAATAAGATATAATTTCAAGTGAAATTTATGAAAAATATAATTTCTTCCATAGAATAGAGATGCAAGATTTTGTTTTAGTTATTCTAACCCATAAATTAATGTAGAAACATATTTGAAATTATAATGTTGAGATTACTAATATGGATATCTTGACCAAGGGAAAAATTTCATGTAGATAGGGGATATACATGATAAAGGATGTATTCTAATATTCACCCCATGGATGATATGAAGAATCATAGATAAGAGTAACATCTGATGAAATAGTCAAGAAAACTAATTTGAGAATCCGCACCACCCTATAACTCTAAAAATTAAACCTAAAATTCTATTGTATTTTTCATATCTATAATTGAAATAATTTTATTCCTGAACATAATTTTTATTAGAGACACTATAATTTCTTACACCAAATACAATTTCACCATAATAATTATAACATTCATAAAAACTACTTATTCCAATGATACATATTTATAGAGTAGGATGGATAATATTTTATTAAGGATAAGTAGTGGAACTTTATCAAAGAAAGTAAAAAATGTTTATAGATTTAAATTAATGACTATGAATGGTTAGTTCACCATGGGAATGATAAAACCAAAAGTCACAAAAAGTAGCCTAGGAAGATTAAACTATTTAGATAATATATCAAAACATATTTAACATCGTTTTTTATATAGACACAGGTCGCATTATTAAATGATATGTGATATCCATCATGATTCATGGTTCTATTAAGGTGGTGGATACTAATAGTTTCCTTAATCTAATATTCCAAGAGTATGAAATTCAAATAATTATTATCCTACTAATCAAATTTTATTTTGATGTTTACATAAATTTTCATGTTATTTTAAACCAATGCAAAACCCTATATCACTCTATTGGAACATACATAAGAGTTTAGATGTTAACTAGGATACTGTAAGAGGGTTTTTAACTTAAATATCATTTTTTGTGAGTTTCATCCTGGATTTGGATATAAATATTCCAAAAATATTTTAATTCTTTATTTAAATATTGAAAGAATGTTGTGTTTATACCTCCATTAATTAACCATAGATTTGTCGACCTGTATCTAATAAATATATTAGTATTGAGTGGATTCAAATTTAGGGATATATTTTTACTGAAAATGAGATTGAATTTTTCATTGTCCAGTTATTCCTAGAATGTAGTTTGGATTGTGGTAATATCTATTAGAGTATCCTTCAAACTGATTTGAGTGTAGGTAATGTTATTTTAAATGTCAATAAGTTATCCTTTTAATATTCTGAGCATATTCTAATGTCAGACCAAAATAAGACCTTCTATTAAATTCTAATATGAGTGCAGTATTTCTATAAATATATTACGTTGCTTTAATATCCTGGGGAAGAACAACCAGTGGTCAAGGATAAAAAATAATTAAATTGGTTCATCATTACAGAATGGATAGGGAAGTTCTTGGCTAAATATGTTACAATTATTTATGAGATATTGGATAATTCTTGTTAATTAAACATAATCCTATAATAATAAATAAATGGTACATGTTTTCATCAATTAATATTTTACCTTGTGAAAAAATCTACCAAGAACCCCAATTCCATAATTTTTTTGACCATATTAATGGAAAAAAATTAACATTTCCCTAAGTGAGTAAAGAAAACATCCATTACATTACAAGTATTAAATGATGGTATTTATGTATGCTCCTTTGAAACTTATAAGGGATCAATAGTTGAAGGAAGATATTGATTTCCAAACTTATACTCTTTTGAATAGACAGATATTTTATATACGAGATACATGAATATTAAGATAGAGGATAAACTAACATTGGTTAGAATGTTTTGAGAGTAAGATTCAGTAACTCAATATGATATTGGTTTCTCTAGAATATACATATGTTTTTATAAGTAAGAATATCATGATTGAAATTTATCATATATTTTTTGAGTGAAAACACATTAATGGAGGCTTCATTAGGATTACGGTTATGAACAACAATTCGAGAATTATGGTCGACAAGATGTTCTGTTAAAATAAACCGGAATTTCTTCACAGATCCAAGTTCCCCTTAATTCTAAAATATTGTGGTGAACATAAAGAGAATGAAGGGTGTACCCTAGAACCCATGGCTCATTTCCACTAAGGAGGAGAGGGACCTTTCTTTATTATATATTTAGACATGGATCTAGTAATCTTTCATACTATAATTGAGTTGATGAATTATACTTTCTCTATATTCCCCAAGTAGTAGATAAAATTTATTGTTCATCAAAAATCATTTAATAAATTTAAAAGGTTACCCCATATTCATATATTAATATTAACATCCACATCATAAATTAAGTTTACACCATCATATATAACGTGATGCTTAAAATAATAATCATTATTATTTCCATATTATATCTTAATTTCTACATAGATAATTACATCTACCATAATCAATAATCTTAATTTTATCATTAATATTTACCATTCAATGAATCAAAATATTATTATTAAATTTACAAATCTCATCAAAGAGTTATTTCATATTTTCCAGAATTACCTTTATCATTATCAAATATATTACTCTTCATTATTTAAGATTACTACCATTAATATTTTTCACTATCTTTTCTATGTTCAACCAATTAATCCCCCTATATTTTTTTAACATCCATATGTTTAGGTACAACATTATGTATCAATTATTTTATTATAAAAAACCATATAATTAAAAGCATCTCATCCTCATAAATAATTAGAAATACATAAGAAATAATTTCACATTTTCCTATGACATATAAAAAAATATAAATTTAATGATAATTATATTGAAGTTAGATTGATCATTAAATGTTACCCCTATGGTGTAACAATAATCATTAACATTCCTTACATGTAAAAAATGAAATCCCATTAAGTTCCATCAGTCACAGTTATTTAATTATTTCATTTAATATCAATAAAATGGTTAAACAAAATCTATTATGATTTAATGATTTCTAGTTGTTCAAATAATTTAATTATAATATCAATAACAAAAATATAATTTTAATTTAGTTAAACACTTTTCATTTAATCCAAATCATTACACTAGCATGTATCCTTTAAAAATAATTCTTAAAGTCACTATGTATATCATTAATCTCAAACAATTAAATGTATAAAATGAGGAAAATATACTATTTTTCTACAAAATCATATACCAAAAATAAATATTGTCACATACCCCATTATATATTAACAATTTTACTAAGGACCATATTTCTAGATACCATATTGATATTCAAGTTTATAAATATAGATAGAAATTAATTATACACTCTTTCATATAAACCATCTTATGAGGAATAAACATTTTTTGCAAACTATAAATATTATCATTTAATATGTACTTGTAAAAATCTGTATATTCAAAATATAATAAATATTTTAGTTATTATAAATAATATTATAATATAGTTTTAAAATATTTATTTATTATTACATTTATAATAATGATTAAAATATCTATATCAGACTGAATTTATGTTCTTCCATTTTATAATATTTTAATCTTCCATTTAAATTAGTGATGTAATCCCCCTAAATTTTACATGCCCTAAAGTTTTTTTAGGATGATTTTTTTTAAAGAAATAAATACCTACCTTAGAATTTTGTTAACAAAAAAGATAATAAATTTTTTTCTATAGAATGTATTTCACAAAATATACAACTTCTTCAAATATAGATATTCATAAATATAAATACATTAGTTAGTAAATTAATTTTGAGATAACTTATTTTGAAAATTATTGAAATATAGAAGAATTTTATTTGGTCCAGTTGACACAAACTATATTTTACTGGACTCATATCATTAAAATATGATATTAAAATTTATTTCTCAGGGGTCAATTTAATTCAAAGAAAAATGTTATTTTTAACCAATATAAGAACCTTAAATAACTTATGTAAAATTTTGATATTATGGTCATAAATTAAATAATAATTTGTCATACTTCATTTTTAAAAACATTTAATATTTTTATCATGATATATATTGACCAATTAGATAAATCATTCATGTTGAATATTTGTTTAATTCATCTATATTTTTTATAGAAAAATTATTAATTAAAAATATATTTATTAAATACCTCACTCATTTTGATGGTTTTTTTATAGTATTGATATCAATTGGATTTTCTCATTATGGCATTTTTTGTATATAATTAATGGGAGTGTTAATAAAATTATAGTTAATGTTAATCATAAAAAATAAAATAATTCTCAACATGTGAGAGTGAGGGAGACATGTTCTATTCAAATAACTACACCTATTTCTCGATGAATTCGAAATTTTTGAGGACAAAAATTCATCTCCAATGTTTTCTTCATTCTTAATTTTGTTTCTTTTCCACCAGTTTATCCCCTTTGAGGGAAAGAGAAAATGTGGGTTAATTTTTTCAAAATCCATTAGAATGATAATTTAATAATTAACCATATTATATTCATTTGACTTTTTATTAAAATATTAAAACTATTTTTTAAAACATTCAATAATGCCAAAAATATTAATGGTTTTAGATCTTCTCCCAAAACAATTATAATGAAACTCTATATTCCCTACCCAAATAAAAACATTGTTTCTCAATATAAGACTCCACTGGATATAATATTATATTTTTACACATATATATCCGAAAATTAATAATTCTAATACAATATTATTTTTTCCTTAACTAAAAAACATGAATATGTACTTTTTTTTAACGGTTTCTAATTACATCAATGAAAATAAAACATTTTTGGAAACTGAAGATCAAAAAATGAAATTATCAGATAAAAACACATATTATGACATTCACTCTACAATAATATTGTGTATATTTAAAAGGAAATTAAATATATGGATTCTCATTCCATGTATTTATTCACCAAAACCATTAATTTTATAATGAATATATCATTTATAAATATATGAATCATGAAATTGAAACTAGAAATGAATCTTTGTATACACTTCATATCTATAAAATATATTTTCCAAACCTCAATAAAACATAAAAAAATAAGTTTTCACTATTTATACTAACACTTATGATGTTTCAATTCAATATAAATTAATTTATCATACATAAAATTGAACTAATAGATTAATCATATAGAATATATACATTAAATTAATGAATTTATATCACGATAATTATTTTTATAAGTACTCTAGAATAAAAAATTAAATGAGAAAAAAAATTTATAACTCATAATTAATTGAAATTGTTGATACCCATATTAACTATATATAAAATTGTATTTTTGAAAAAATGTGATATATTTCCAACACATTATTATACATCTCATTATAATTTTCTATTCCTAACTGCAATAGGGCTTCATACCCTCCACCTTTTAAGATAAAGCATAAGATTTTAGCTAATGTATGTTTGAATGTGATGAATATCTTCATGAAAAATTACTTGATAGCTTAAAACATAACTCAATGATCATTAAATCTCAATGTAGAAAAACATGACACATATTAACTATCTCATCCAGACACAAAAAAACATTCTTAGATAAGACACTGATTCATATAGTTATATATACATATATTTCAGTAATTAGAATACAAATTTTAACTGAACACGTTATAATTAATAATTAATAATTATAACTATTTTTCTATTACATATATCATAATGGTTATCCACAATAGATGATCCCACTATAAATGACATCACATTGAAAAAAACATGTGATATCAAATAACTTTCAATGAGAAAAAATAAATATATCATTATACGAAATTAGGTAAAGAAATATGTTTTACACATCTATTACGTATGGAAATGATAAAAACAAACTAAATTCAAGATATGGTTGGTTACTAAAATTTTTATAGAAAGTTACATAAAATATTTCATTTCAACAACATTATATTACATATTGAACAACATTCCATTACTCATTAGTAAATATTATAATAAAATATATCAAAATATCAATCGTAGATATGAATCACAACCTGAATAATATAAAAACCTAAAAATCAAGATTTCAGTATATTGTACTAATAAATAAACCTGAATTAATCTTTGAATGAAAATATTAATTTCAAATTATTAAAAACTTCTATTTATAATTCATCCAAATTGAACCATCGTCTTTTACATTCAATAAAAAATTAATTAAAATCATTAAAAAATATATATATTCTTGAAAATAATTAATAACTAAAACCATAATTCCATCTAAAAAATAAATAAAAATATTTTAGAATTATCCTTGATCAAAATGATTTCCATAAAATTTACCAAATGATTCATTATTGTCACGACCCATTCCTTAGGGCCCGTGTCAGGACTACCCCAATCCAGCCTTCCATAGGCCAGGGATGGAAGCTAACATTGGAAAGGCATATCCCTAAAATGGGTAGACATTTCCTTTAAACCTGTAGAAACACACAATGTAGAATGTAATAAAAAGCAACCACTATGTAAACAGTTGTAGTAAAAAGTGTGTTGAAAGTAAATGGGTCGAGACACAAGCCCAACTGAAAGTATGAGTACCACTAAAAAGTACAAATACAGTTGAAAGAAAAAGGAAAAAACTATTGGGTCATTATCTGATGTTCCTATCTGAATGGTAGGTACAGATCTCCTCCTCAACACTCCACTTCTGTCAGTATCCTCTTTTCACATCACACCGAATGGACCACCTCCATGCACCATCTAGTCCAAGCTCCCTCAACCTTGATCAAGGTAGTACACTGTCTGCACCAGACACAACAAGGTGCGAGTGAAGCCCGTGCAGGGGTGAGTATAACAACACTAAGTACGGACCCCAAGACCCCCATAGGTCTCCTAGAGTTCCACAATGGAAAAACCACAAAGCAAGACATCCACTCTAATTAGTTATATACCCATACATACACATATGTTATAAAGATATACACATCTCATACATGAGGGAAAATACCAAAAAGGTAACACCCCAAAGGTAACACCACGAAGGTAAAAATATCACATAGGTAAAAAATGAAGGTTACACCATGAAGGTAAAAGTACCACACAGGTATCACCATGAAGATAGCACCACAAAGGTAAAAGTATCACACATGTATCACCATGATGATAGTAACATGAAGGTAAAAGTACAACATAGGTAACACAATGAAGATAGTGCCACGAAGGTAAAAGTACCACACATGTATCACCACAAAGATAGTACCATGAAGTTAAAAGTCGTAGTACAAATAGAGTCTCAGCTCAAACCAGTTATTAGTGAAGTATAGAAGTACAGATGATTAGTCACAAAGAAAGATCATATTATTCTATCAAGAGGCACTGTTGCTGACCATACAGACTCTGAACCACACAGGATCGATAGGTATTAACCTCTACTAACCCACATAGGATCTGACCCACACATGATCGGTAAGCGCTGACCCACACATGATCGGTAAGCACTGACCCACACATGATATCTTTGCACTGACCCATATAGGATCTAACCAACACAAGATCGGTATGCACTGACCCACATAGGATCGCATAACACTGACCTAAAAAGGATCTGACCCACACAGGATTGACATGTGCTGACCCACACAGGATCGCTGAGTGCTGAACCACACATGATCGATAGGTACTAACCCCCGCAATGACCCACACATGATCCGACCTGCCGAGAGTCGATAGGTAACTATCCTCTGTTTGATCCATCTTCATCCTCTTCCTCATTTCCAGCCACTAGATTCACGCTAATAGCACATTTGGGAGAACCGCTCCTCCATCTATCGGTCGAACCTCAACAACCACGATGTTCCATGAAGAAGTACTACAATGGTATATCATGTCATAAGGGACCCAACTCAATAGACAGCGCGTCAATCAGACACCCAGTCTGTATGTTTTTAGCGTTTCCGCTCTGGGGGCCTGGTCGGATTCGGGGTTTGATCCAACCCTATCGTACTCCCACTTTCTGCAATACTCATGTGGTGTATACCAGAAGAACCATCTCTACCCAAGTATTATGGTGCCATAGATGGTTCGTGAAATGGACACATGGATCTCAAGATATGTCCAAAACGGGGAAACTGGGTATGGAAGGGCCCGGGTCGGGTCCAACCCGGCCCGCCCGGCCTAGGCTGACCCGACCTGGTCTGGTCCGACCTGACCCAACCTGAGTCTGGCCCGGTTGGCCTGGGCCATCGCGGGCTCGGCCCCTGGGGCCATGTTCTGGCCCAAACCACGATGGGGGGGGGTTAGTAAGCTGGTGCGGCCTGCGTTGCAGTTCACGGTAGGGTGGCCCGCCGTGGCGGCGTCTTCCCTAGCCACAACCTAGGGGGAGGCACCCCCCAGTATTTTGAATGGCCTGATGGCCATTCGGTCGCCCTAATGGAATGCGGGACTGACTGGAAGTCCAGGTCGGTGCAACCCGTCCGAACTAAACGACTTGACTTTTCTCCACACAGCGGCGCGGACGAGCGTCGCTGCTCCACCTGCAGCCAGCTGGGTGTCGGCTCCCCTCCGAGCTCCACTGCGTGCTCCTACTCTAGTGGCGTAGACACACGCCGCCGCTCCGCCATGCAGACGACCAGATTTCAGCCACCACCCTACTTTTCCACGTCCAACGGGACACGACCTCCCCTTTTGGCGGCGCAGACACGCGCCGCCCTCCTTCCACTCGGTCGGTCGGGTACCGGCCGCCTCCTTCTTTCGCAAGCCATCGCAGCTTCGTTCCAAGCTCGAAAATTATGGTGTTCACATATTCACGATCCTCAGGTCGAGATCTCCACATCCATATGTCACGCTCAATGATACATTGTGTTTCCAACGTTATTAATTATTTGGTGTTGATGAATGCACGAAGAACACACAAACAAAAAATGGAAAAGGGGAAATGTATAAGTATGGGATGATGGCCATTTTTGATTGGCCATAGTCATTGTGAATCAAAATTATGAAGAATCAACAAAAATATTAAATCATACTTCAAATTAAAACCCCTACCTCATGAATGATGGTGAGCACGCGTTTGTGGAAGCAGGTATGTGTTTTTCATCCCCTGCTACTAGCCTCCAATGATGTCACTCATTCATCGATCTCTGGTTCGGGGTTTTGGTGTCGCTCATCAAATTCCCCTAGTACCACCTCCATCCTCCAAGTGTTTGCCATTACTACACTTTTTCATCACTTCATTTCTTAATGAAGTTGTGTCGACACCTTTCCCCAAGCTCTATATAAAAACGAGAGGGGGGTGTGAAACATTCATGGGATTAATGGAGGCCCATTAATTAGGAACATTACTAATTCCACAATGGTGTAGTTACATAGAATTGATAGGTCATGCTATTTATTGTCTTGACACGTCTCTAGTCTCATGTTGCCTATAACACCCCGACCCCAGTTACCCAGAGTCAGTGCATTATTACATATCATTGGCATGATAAAAAAAGATCATGTCCCGAAAGACTGATTATTTTAGTATCCTTGGAAGTATTAGATACATTCATAAATTTTACATTACATCATAAAATAGAAAGCTAAAACAACATTGTTTCCATAGACAACACTGAGATCCCATAGACTATCCCTACAGGTTAGTCATAATACACTACTTCGCTTCCTGGGAAAAATAAAACATAGAAAGGGGTGAGCTCAGATGCTCTATAACGATACCAATATATCATAAACGTTCATAAATAATAATAAACATTTAAGGAACTATATAAAACTAAAAAAATCCCTTTAAACATAAACTTCATCGTAATATGGAAAATATAAATCAAAATAATGTCATTTACTTACTCACATTGATATTCTACTAGTCGAATAACCGCATGAAATATCAATAGCCACTTTTATAATGATGGAATGCATAATGCCAGACTTCATAACCACATAGTAAAGGCCTTGTGCCAAGACTAAAAATAAGATTTTTTCAAAGACTTGTTCCAAGACACTAGTTTGTCTCATGAGACCTACCGATTTATCTAGGAGCTATAGCGGACTCCACCCATCACATACTAAGTCCAATTCATTCCTCATATAAAAAGGTTTAAACATAACATAAACATTCGTATTGAAACTAGTATACGAAATTTCAATAATTTATCCATAAACAATGAATGGAATGAAATAACACATCGACATTCAAACATATCACAAAACCATCAATACAATATGGAATTTTTTCATTGTAATAAATCAACTTAAAATTAGCTTAAAATCTATCAAAGGATTTTGCCATAGATAAAATAAAAACCTTTTTTTAGAGAAATATCTTATTCTATTTTGAAATCATTTAAGAAAGAATTTATTTTTGAAAATATTCTTATAATATTGTAAGGGAAGCTTCGACGATGTTATAACAGCGGAAAATAGCCGCACCCGCCATATAAGTTAAAAAACATTCTTACCTTAATTTTGTCAAAAAGTTCATAAAGTACCTTGTTTGGAAAATGACAGAAATATTCTTTTCAAAACATATAAGGTCAAATAATGGTATAAATGAATTTACCCCATTGTCTAGTAAATAGTAAAAATGTTTTGAAATACATTTTTATGAAACATAGATGTGGATGATAAAGTGGTCCCAGTAGATAATTACGTATAAGCAACCTCGGATAATAAAGAGATTGTGAAATTAACCCTTACCTTGTACGTTTACTTGGTCTAGGGTAGTTTAACCTCCAGTATAATGGTGAAATAATTGTTATTATATTATAAAATATCCATAAACATTAATCTAATATCATATATGATATTAATATTACTTTGTTAATGATATTTTAGTAGTATCATCATTTCGGGTGTTAACTGATTCGTTTTCTTTTATATTCATGGTTACGTAAGCCATGATTGTTATGGGTAGGATGTATTTGATTCATATAAAGAATTATATTATGTTCATAATCATTAGAGTTTATAATAAAAAGAAAATTATTCTTGAATGATTCTTATGGGAAATGAATCTCATCGCGTTCGTGGAGACGGTAATCCATACGTACGCACGAGCGATAATATCATTATTTTGATATTAAAATCATATATAATTGGATGGTGTATCATATATACAGAATCTTAATCATCTTATATTGATCATTTACATCAATTATACATCATTATTACTCCCATCCAAATTATAATGTATTTAATAAGAATTACACCACGACGTGGACACTGTAAGTCGTACGTACGCACGTATGGTGACATGTTATTCATAGGATGGATAGAATAATAAATATGGTTGTACCATATTTATAAAAACAAAAAATTATATATAATATAATGGATTTATTATTTTATAATGGAAACAATAAAGAAAGTGGAAGTGGTAGAATAAAGTAACATGAAATAGGTGATGAAATATTTACCTCTTCTTCGGGTTCTTCCTTTTGGTTTGATCAAAATGGCTCCTTAGGATGGATTCTGGACTAAATAAAGTCCTCTAAAATTAATGGAGGAAATTTTAAAGGGTATTTGGGTATGGTTTGGCCTAGACAAATGGCTTTGAAGGTGTGAATTAGAGAGAAGGGAAAGTTCCCTTTTATAAAAGGGGTGAGGGGCACCTTAGGAAATGCTAGAAATATTATTTTATAACAAAATAATTTTCGGTTTCTAATGGCTCTAAAATGAATTATTTAAAGTATAAGGTGGGTATGGGTCCAAAACCACTCAACCTATTGGTTTTAAACAGGTTTGGGTCAATATATTATCTTTATATTTTAGATTTAACTCTTAGTTAAATAATTTGACATTTACCATGTCTCTTTGTATTTATATATTATATGGTTAATAAACATACTATATACCTCTAAGAGAACCCCAAGTGGTTCATTAATGATACACCTATCATTATATAATTATTTTTTCCTAACCTTAGATTTTTAAGAATAGAATATTAATTAATAATATAATATTTGTTTTGAAAACTTTTTTATGTGAATTTTGACACTATTTGGTATTTTGTTTTTTCTAAATTCATAACAGCATTATTACTTCGAAAAAAAATCATCTAACCAACCCTAAAATGTCATATTAACCATGAAAATTTGTTTAATTCATACAAAGCCTCAAATTACATTTATTTGGATATTTATAATATCAAATATTTTAATATTTTATTAATTAGGTAATTACTACATCATCGATGTGGCATAAATACATTAAATTATATAATGTCTAAAAAATATAAATAAAATAAAATTATTTAGTAAATATTTTATATTTCTAATGAATATTTATAGTTTAATTTATCTTATGTATAACCCTATATTAAAAATATTATAGTTATTATACTTTGATTTTAACTCTTTTATCTCTTCTTTGAATTAAATAATAATAAATGTCCTAATATAATCCAAGTGGACCTAAAGGATCATATTTTTTTTCCTAAGGTTGTTTTAGGTCAAATGAAACTTATACAATCGAATTAGGACATGTGTTAGGGTAATAATATTATTATTTTTACCCTCAATTACCCTATTTACTTTTAACCTTGGTAAATAAAAGTAAAAAGTTATTATTCACCAAAACAAAATTCATATAATTGAACCACATTTTACTTACTGATATCAACCATGTCTCTCATATTTTTGAAATTCAACTCTTATAAATGGTATGATTATGTTTTATGTAAATTTGAAAATGCTCCTCGGAGGTGGATAAAGAAGGTAAAAGTTCAATAAAATTTTTATATATCTAAAATTATTATAAACCAACTCCAATTAATTACATTGAACTTATAAAGGTATTAAGTATCTATTTTGACCTAAAATAAATTTATATAAAATATATAATTATTTAAATAAAACTTCGGTTTTAAACTCTAACTCAGTGTTTTTCACTATTCATCAAAATTTGAATGTTTGTAGAAAAATACCAAAAATTCATCCTAAGCTAATTTAGATATTCCGAATCCAAAAATGAAGTCCATTTTGAAAGATAAAATTTAGAAAATTTCAAAAAGTTGGTATTACTATTCATAACAGCTAGTTTGATTGGTTGTGGTGTGTTAGAACTTGAAGTTGCGTACAACACACGATATTGTATTATTCAAAGAGAAGTGTACCATGGAAGCTTGGGGTGTTACATTCTCCTCTCCTTCAAATAATTTTGTCCTCAAGATTTCTATAATATTACTGTATAAAAAGACTCAGTTGGTTCTTCATCATAAGTTCCTTGGGTTCCCACGTTTCCTCTTCCATCTTTTGGTTTCTCCATAGAACTTTTACCAGATGATTCGTCTAGTTTCTTAGCACTTGTTCTCTTGTATCAAGAATCTTGAAAAGATCTTCGCAATAAGATAGATTGGGTTCCGGTTCTAATTCCTCATAGGTGAGTACATGTGTTCAGTCAGACATGTATTTTTTCAATAGTGATATGTGGAATACATCATGAACATTGAAGAGTCTTGGCGGCATTCCCAAATGGTAATCTACAACCCCAATTTTTTCTAGAATTTTGAATGTTCTGATGTACCTGGGACTTAATTTTCCCTTCTTACCAAATCGTATAACACCCTTCATGGAGATACCTTCAAGAAAACATGATCTCTTACATGAAATTCCAAATCCTTACATCGGTTATCTACATAGATATTATGCCTACTTAGAGCTGCTTTGATGTGGGTTTGGATTACCTTCACATATTCCATCTTTTCCTAATCATGTTCGGGTCCTACAAGTTTTCTTTCACCAACATCATCCCAACAGGTTGGTGTGCGACATCTCTTTCTATATAACACTTCATATGGTGGCATCTGAATACTTAAATGGAAGCTATTATTATAAGAAAATTCTACCATAGGTAAAAATTGATCCCACATACCTTGAATGACAAGTGATCAGGATCTCAACATGTCTTCTAAGGTTTGAATAGTCCTTTCTGATTATCCATCATTTTGGGGGTGGTAGGCATTGCACAAATGATGTTCAGTATCCAGGTCTTTCTGAAGACTTTTCCAGAATATTGATGTAAAATGGGGATTACGATCAGAAACAATTGATAGTGGTACTCCATGAAGTATTACAACTTCATTAATATATAGTATTGCTAAACTTTCAAGGGGTAAATCTTCTCATATAGCAAGAAAATGTGTTGACTCAGTAAGACGATCCATAATGACCCAAATTGCATCGTTCCTTCTAGGAGTCTTTGGTAGCCCCATGAAAAGTCCATTTTGATATCATCTCATTTCCACTCAGGTATGGGAAGAGGTTGCATGAATCCTCCAGTTTGTTTCCTTCCAGCTTTCACTTGTTGATAAACCATACATCTTGACACAAAATCAGCAATCTCCATCTTCATGTTGTCCCACCAAAAATGTTCCTTCAAATTTATATAACTGGTAAAGTTGGTTTCCAATTCTTTCTCAAGGGGAAGTTATTTACTATTGAACAGAATTTCTTTTACCTCAGATCTACGTCATTCTTGGACGATCTTAGTAGTGTCGTTCACGTATACCGATCAGGGGAGATCAAGGTATGTGGCTTGGTGTTTTAATTTCCAACTGTTGTGCATTTTCTGTGTACCATTGTGCTATGAACCCATTTTGGGGTGTCGTATGGCTAATTCCATGGCTATTTAAATACCTAGAATTTCATAGGTAATTTATTGTAATTTCAAAACTGCTGTTTGGGATCACTGCTTGGATCCAGAACCACCTCAGGGGTGCATTCCTCTATTTATCCATTTGGCCAGGATACTCGAGGGTATGCCATTTTTATATTGTGAATTAATTTTTTTCATGAGAGGAATTGTGTATAAATTTCATGTTTATGCTTTGTGCTCATCCCGGTTACTTGCGCCCAAGGGCATCGTTCTTTTTAGCCTAAGGGCATGGTTTGTTTATCCTGAGGGCAAGGTACTGCTTAGCCTGAGGGAAACATTATATTCCGCTTGAGGGCAATGCTTCTTATTCCTGACGGCAGTGACTTTTGTGCCTCAGGGAGACACTTTGTACACCTGAGGGAAATATCTGTTATGTTTGAGGACAGTTACCTAAGGGTTTTGTTTCTGTTTACCTGAGTGTAAGATTTGACATGTCTGAGGACACTGACTATCTACTTCGAACATTTACTGAGGTTATGTATTATATTAAATGTATTTAATGAATATTATAATGGAAATGTAACTAGTATAGTTGGTTACTTTTGAGTAATGCTTAGTTTATTTCATTTTACTATTTCACACTACTGTTGCACATTTACGCTATCAGTTGGGCATGAGCCTTTGGTGGTTACCTACTAGGATTTATTTCTCACACCCTGTTTGGGTCATGTCTTCTGCCCAAACAGATTACATTTCTGTAGGTGTTGCCAAGGGAAAGGGTCCCTATATAGCTACATGATTGTAGCAGAGGAGTAGGAAAGCATGGGACCGAGCTTAGGCTTGCGATGCTGCTGCGTTCTGTCTACTCCGCTTCGTTTTGCTTAATTGTACCTTGATCCTGGAGCTATATTGTATTGTGTTGTATTGTTGTGTAACATGTTCTGGCTATTTTATTAGAACTTGAGACATGTTTCATCATTATTTGTATAATTGTTGGTTATCTTTTTACTGCAGTTGTTCATTTACATGTGTATGGTTTATTTCTTCCGCTATTGTTGTATGTGATTTATCATTTTTGCTACACTACACTTTGACAAATGAGGGTATAGTTTCCCCACTATCTTACCTAGGCCCTCACTACTAGTCGGCAGCCTCTGGTGTTTGGGGGAATATGCTTGATGTCGTGTCACCAACTGGGTCGGGGGAACCCGTTGAGTGGCAACCGGATCTGGGACATTACAAAGTGGTATCAAAGAGGTTCTTTTCTTTGACTTACTATTTGGAGCCTTAGTCAAGAATAGGATGGAAACGATAGTTGGTAATAAGCAGTGTCTGGGAGTAGCTAACCTGTGTACATGGAAAATCCAGTCTACCTCGGTTATTGAACTTCTTCTGATTTTGTAAATTTTACAGTTGATCGATTTTCACCATTGGGTGACGCACTTGTGATTGTGTTGTTTATATTTTTTCCATGGGTTCTATTTAGTTGAAACCCGATGAGATGATAGTATTCCATCTCATGCATCATTTAGGCACATGATAGAAATCACATGTCTTGCATTCTTCCTTTCCATGCAGGTGAATTCGAAATTTGCATGTTGTTGTGATAGTTGTGTGCTAGAAAAGCATGTTGTTATGATAGCTGCCTTGATAAATACCTGATATGCAATAGGGTATTTTTGTGTGAGTCTATTGATAGAATGGATGCCAAACTTTGGTATTTGGGGAGTATAGGCCCTCATTGACCGGAATTTGGTGGATCATTGACTTTTTATCTTGTTATAACACATATAAGACACCAAACTTTGATTTGCGTGGAGTATGGTCCCCCACAGATAGGAATTTGGAACATTGGTGTTATGTTTCAGTATTTTCTAGGTCACAGAGTAGTTTCAGAGGCTTACTATTTGAAAAACCCCTGGATACAAGCCATGTAGTTCCTTGGACACACGCCGTGTGTTATTCTGTTTTGGAAGAAAAGAAAACTTTTTATGTACACGCTGTGTAGTCTCTTCCCATGTCATGGACCATGTGGGAGTGGACACGGGGAAGGGAAATGCTTGGGTAAAACACACCATGTACCAGATGTACACTCCGTGTAGTGTTGACCTGGAGTCTGCCCATGTAACTAACAACACGAATAGAGGATACCTTAAGACGTACACACTGTGTTCACTATGTAACACGCCATGTAGTCTGACCTGGGGACCTAGCCTTGTAACTAACAAACACGGGTCGATGTTACCTCCTCTAGTTCACGTCGTGTACCTGTGGGGAACGCCGTTTAGTACTTACCGGTGGGAGACCGTGTGGACTTAGTCGTGTGTCTAGGAAACGGGGTGGAGTACACGGCGTGTGTGGGTGTAACATGCAGTTTAGTGTCAGCTGAGTAGTCGGTCATGTCACAAACGACATGGACAGATTGAAATTAAACCATACACATTGTGTAGTTGATATACACGCTGTGTAGTCTTGTTCAGAAGGAATCTGTGTGGCTTGGCCATGTAGAAGGACCCGGGCATGGGAAGAAAAGTCAGGAACACGCTATGTAGTTAATATGCACACTGTGTATTATTGTTTTTCAAATATTGAATGACTTATTCCTCCTGATCCCTTTTTGGTCCCCTCATTTTTCAGAATGTTATAATCTTGATCTAAGGTGTGTGTTTGACCGTGTAGAGTCATGTCGCCGAGACGACTATGCATTGTTCACCAAGAGAGTGGCAATGATTATACTCCAGAGATGGTAGGCCATGAGCTACCAGTGGATCCTCCAGCAGAGCCAGATGCGGTGCCATCCATTATATCGGGCACAGGCGTGGATACGAAGTTCTGTGAAGGCTTTATGCGGTTTAATAAGATCTTTCAGGGAGCACCGTCGGCTACAACATCTATGGCGACCTAACTCATATATTCCAGCAGCGGCATCCGCCTATATTTTCAGGGGATGGTGGACCACAGGCTGCAGAGTCTTGGATGGGGTCTATGCAGACTATTTTCGAGCATCTTGAGATGCCTCCAGGGTGGAGGGTCAAGCTCGTGACTTATATGATGTGTGGTTCCGCCAAGAGGTGGTGGGATGTTACCACTCAGACAGAGCATCACAGAGACAAAGCATGGGAAGACATTCATACAGCTTTCTATGATTTCTTCTTCCCAAAGACGCTGAGGGAAGATAGAGCTTGAGAGTTCATGAATCTGCAGCAGGGATCTATGTTAGTGATGGATTATTCATCTCATTTCATCGATCTTTAGAATTTTGTACCCGTTCTGGAGGGTGGTTAGACGTTGAGGGCCAGACGCTTTGAGGATGGTCTTTGATATGACATCCGAGCACTAGTGAATGTTTTCAGGTTGCCTTTATTACATTCTATTGTGAACTAGGTGCTGATTATAGAGAGGAACCTTCAGGAAGCTAGTGGTGCAGACCAGGGTGGTTAGGTAACAGTTTCTAGTACTATTTCTGTCACTAAGAGGAATAGACAGATGAGTTTATCTCACGGTGACAGTACTAGCCAGGTGATTACTTCAGGTGGCCCGGTCAGGTGCTGCCAGTGTGGTAGAGAGGGTCACAAGAGACATCAGTGTCCATGAGACCCAGTAGAGTTCTGAGATTGCGGTAAGATGGGTCATCTGCAGCGCTTTTACGGGGCTTTTCCATCAGTGGCTAGTGAGAGGGGTTCTGTGCAGACTCCATATATGGGAGAAGGACCAGTAGATTCTTATTTGTCGGGAAACTGGAATATGTCATGGCGTGCAGGTAGAGATGGTGGTCATGGACGTGGTACCCAGACACTAGGATCGCAGAGGTAGCATGGTGGGACAGCTCAGGGTAGCCAGGTTGTGTCACGGGGTCGTGGCACTGGGTAGGCATATATAGTGAAAGACACCAAATAGGAGCAGGATCTCGGACCTTCTACTATCAGAGGTACTATTCTAGTAGCTTCTGTCTTATCTTTAGTACCTCTCGATACAGGTGCTACACAAAGCTTTATATTTGTGCCCATTGTAGAGAGCCTTGGGCTCTGTGTTTCTTATTCTTCTGTTATTATGACGCTTGACACTCCAATGGGAAATAGAACGACTGGTGTGCATCAGCACAGGGAGTGCTTCCTAGAGGTTAGTGGTTGTCACATTCTATGGGACCTATATTTCTTAGAGATGATGACATATGATGTCATTATCGGGATGGACTGGTTGGTTCCCTTTCGAACCTTTGTAGACTGATATCGTCGCATGGTGAGTTTCACATCACTAGAGGGTGGAGAGTTTCTATACAAGGGCGAGTGGGATGTTCAGGAGATTCGAGCTGGACTAGAGAATCATGGGCGAGGTGGAGTCACGGCCCTGATTATGAGTTTATATCTGGTTGATCAGGGGACTTTTCAGCAGGATTTCCCTCCAGGGGTTGATCATTTCAGGGATGTCTTCCCAGATGACTTTTCGGGACTACCTTTGGAGTGTGAGGTGGATTCCTCTATTGATCTTGTGCCAGGCGTAGCACCGGTGTCCATTCCTCCTTATAGGGTGGCTATAGCAGAGCTGCAGGAGCTCAAGAGGCAGTTAGAGGAGTTACAGGCAAAGGGTTTCATCTGACCCAGTACTTCTCCTTGGGGTTCGTCTGTCCTGTTTTCTAAGAAGGCGGACGGTACCCTCAAACTTTGTGGGTATTATCGGAAGCTAAACCAGCTAATGGTTAAGAACCGATATCCCCTACTGAGGATTAATTATCTTTTTGATCAACTGCGAGGAGAAAGAGTGTTCTCAAATATTTACATGAGATCAGGATATCATCAGCTGCACATTAGACCATCGGACATACCACTTATAGCTTTTCAAAGAAGATATGGTCTATATGAGTACTTGGTTATTCCTTTTGGACTCACGAACATGCCAGAAGTTTTCATGGCTCTGATGAATCGTGTGTTTCATCCTTATCTAGATTCTTTTGTGGTAGTATTCATGGACGACATCTTGGTGTACTCTCACATTCGACACGACCATGCCACCCATCTTGAGATCATACTGAGTACACTGAGAGAGAATCAGCTATATTCTATGCTCTCAAAGTGCCACTTTTGGATGGACCAGATTCACTTCCTAGGTCATATCATCTCAGAGGCATGAGTTGTAGTAGACCAAGAGAAGGTGAGACTAGTAGTTTCCTAGGAGCATCCTAAGAATGTTTTTGAGATACGAAGTTTCTGGGGGCTGGCTGGTTACTACAGGGACTTTATAAAAGACTTCTCACGCTTAGCAGTGTCGTTGATGGGTTTGACTAAGAAGGGTGTGTTGTTCGTTTGGACAGAATCTTGTGAGATATCCTTTCAGGACATGAAAGGAAGGATGACGTCAGCACCAATCATGATACTCCCAGTGAAAGAGAAGAGCTATACAGTTTACTGTGATGCCTTAGGTATTGGGTTGGGAGTAGTGTTGATGTAGGGCGATCGAGTTGTTGTGTACGGGTCTCATAATTTGAGGCCACATGAGAGGAATTACCCGATGCATGATCTCGAGTTAGCTGTAGTTGTTCATGTGTTGTGCTGTTGGAGACACTATATTTTGGGAGAGCATTTTGTGGTTTTCACCAACCAAAAAAGTCTCAAGTATATCTTTACTCAGCATGACCTGAATTTGAGACAAAGAAGGTGGGTTTAATACCTTCAGTCCTTCGACTTTGAGCTTACATATACACCTGGTATAGGTAATGCAGTAGCTAATGCACTGAGTTGGAGGACTCAGATACAGGCGATACAGGAGGCTAGTGGTGAGTGGCATCTTATGGATTTGTTCTCTGAGATGCATTTGGAGGTGCATGGCATTCAGGGGAATACCTATCTGTCATCCTTAGTTGTGACTTCTACCCTCCTGGATAGATTGAGGATGATAGATCTATCTAATTTAGAAGGCCTAGTTTTACAGGAGTCGGTGGCCAGTGAGGACCCTCCTCCTGGATGGACAATAGGTGGTGATGAGGTACTATGTTTCCATGGATGAGTGTGGGTTCCATGGGATATACGTGATGAGCTGATGTGGGAGTTTCATGCTTCAGCTTGGGTAGTTCATCCCAGAGTTACCAAAATGTACCGTGACTTGAGATGTCAATATTGGTGGTCGGGTATGAAGAGAGATGTAGCTGGTTTCGTTACGAGATGTTCCACCTGTCAGCAAGTGAAGGCAGTGCATCATAGAATAGCTGGACTGTTACAGTAGTTTCCTATTCTAGAGTGGAAATGGGATGATGTCGCGATGGATTTTGTGACTGGGTTATCGAGTTCACCTCAAGGCAATGATGTTGTGTGGGTTGTTGTGGAAAGACTCACGAAGGTAGATCACTTTTTGCCGATCAAGGAGACCTTCGTAGTTGATGATCCTGAGAAGTTATATATCTGAGAGATCATACATCTTCATGGGGTCCCACTTTCTATTGTTTCAGATAGGGATGCCTGTTTTACTTCTCATTTCTGGCAGAGTTTTTAGAGGGCACTAGGGATAGAGGTGCTTCTGAGCACAGCTTACCACCCTTAGACCGATGGTCAGTCAGAGCGTACGATATAGGTGCTTGAGGTCATGTTGTGTGCATGCATCCTATACTTTGGGGGCTATTGGGAGAAGAATATAACCATAGTCGAGTTTTCCTATAAGAATAGTTTTCAGGAAACTATTGAGATGGATCCTTACGAGTCTTTATATGGTAGGCCATGCCGATCACCCTTGTGCTGGTTAGAGAAAGGGGAGGCAGCTTTATTGGGACCACGTTTTTTTTAGGAGACTTCTGAGCTGGTGCAGTTGATTCAGAAGCGTATGGCTACCGCATAGTCTCATTAGAAATCTTATGTTGATCGCCACAGATGAACCTTGGAATTTGTGGTTGGGGATCCGGTTTTCTTGCGTGTTTATTTGAGGTTGGGACACAGACAGATCAGGAGACAGGGTAAACTTTCACTGAGGTATGTGGGGCCATTTGAGATTTTGGAGAGAGTCGAGCCAGTTGCCTATCAGTTGCAGTTACCACAGAGGTACTGGGCCTTGCAAGACATCTTCTATGTATCTCAGCTGCGCTGTTATCATTCAGACTCATTTCATGTCTTTCATCCAGAGGAGGTTGAGCTTTAGATAGATGTGTCCTTTGAGGAGAATTTGATTCGTATCGTGGATATGAGCACGAAGTTTCTCTGAGGCTGCTCAGTTCCTCTCGTACGGGTTTTATGGCATCATGGACGAGTGCATGACGAATCATGGGAGCAGGAGACCGATGTACGTGCTCATTGGCCTGAGTTGTTCACAGTTGTATCTTCACCACCCTTGGAAGGGAAATTCGGGGACGAATTGCTTTAAGGGGGGAAGTGTGTAAGAACCCAGTTCTTATTCTTGAGGTACAGGTTTCTTCTTTTCCTTTTTCCTTGAGTGTTTTTGAGAAAATAAGTAAAATGGGGGGAAATCCCTAATTTTGTGGGTACATGCAGAGTACTTTGCCACACGCCATGTATTTTGGCCGTGTGGGATGAGTACACAGGGCGTCTAGCCCTCTGAGTGATGAAAGGTGTAAAAACCGACTACAAGCCATGTAGTGGGTATTTACACACCGTGTAGTCAGTCGGCAAGTGAATAGTAAGGCGGTGGAAGCAACCGCCAGATGAGCGACAATACACGCCATGTAATCTGGAATACACGTCGTGTACACATGTCGACAGATGAACATTGTGGCGGTGGGAAAATTAGCTTCCAGAGGAACAGTTAAATGAGAAAATTATACGTCGTGTAGTCAATAGTACACGCCGTGTAGTTTGTTTTTTCACTTAAAATGGCCAGTATCATCCCCTGTTCATAGAATTGTCTTAGAACCGGAGGAGGTCATAGGAGAGACACCTGGACCTTTGGAGATCACCCGATCGAGCACCGGGAATCCGATTCTGCCTCCTTCGATCTCGTTGGAGCCATACGGGTAAGACCTTCCCTCTCCTTAAGCTGTTCTTACCAATTCTTTCCTGAGGGGAAGTAATTTATGATTGAATTGAATTTATTTTTTCTCAGATCTACGTCGTTCTTGGATGATCCGAGGAGTGTCATTCACGTATACTAATTAAGGGTGATCAAGGTAGGTGTCTTGGTGTTTTAATTTCCAATTTTTGTGCGTTTTGTGTTTACCATTGTGCTACGAACACATGTTGGGGTGTCGTATGGATGAATTCTTGGATGTTTCAAAACCTGTAATTGAATAGGTAATTTATTGTAATTGAAAAACTACTATTTGGGATCACTGCTTGGATCCAAGACCACCCCAGGGGTGCGTTCCTCTATTTAGCCGTTTGTCCAGGATACCTGAGGGTATGCCTTGTTTATATTGTGCATTAATTTTTTCTTGAGAGGCATTGTGTATAAATTTCATGTTTATTCTTTGGGCTTGGCCCAATTACTTTCTCATGATGGTGACGTTCTTTTTAGCCTGAGGGCATGGTTTTTTTAGCCTGGGGGCAAGGTACTGCATAGCCTGAGGGCAATGTTCTATTCCGCCTGAGGAAAACGCTTCTTATGCCTGAGGGCAGTGACTTCTGTGCCTGAGGTTGAGACTTCGTACGCTTGAGGGAAATATCTGTTATGTCTGAGGACAGTTACCTGAGGGTTTTGTTTCTATTTACCTGAGGGTAAAGGTTGACATGTCTGAGGACACTGAATATCTACATAGAACATTCACCGAGTTGATGTCTTATATTAAATGGATTAAATGAATATTAAAATAAAAATATAACTTGTAATGTTGGATAATTTTGTGTACTTATTAGTTTATTCCATTTTACTCCTTCACACTACTGTTGCAAATTTATGCTGTCATTTGGGCACGGGCCTTTGGTGGGTGCATACTGGGATTTATTTCTCACACCCTGTTTGGTTCATGTCTTCAGCCCAAACAGATTACATGTCTATAGGTGTTGACAAGGGAAAGGGTCCTTATACAGGTACATGATTGTTGTAGAGGAGTAGTAGAGCATGGGACTAAGCTTAGGCTTGTGATACTACTGTGTTCTGTCTACTCTGCTTCGTTTTTCTTCATTGTACCTTGTTCCTGGAGCTATATTGTATTGTGTTGTATTGTTGTGTAACATGTTCTGTATGTTTTCATAGAACATGAGACATGTTGCATCATTATCTATATGACTGTTTTTATCTTTTTACTACATTTTTTCATTTTAAATGTGTATGGTTTATTGCTTCCGCTATTGTTGTATGTGATTTATCTTTTCCGCTGCGCTACACTTTGACAAATGAGGGCATAGTTTCCCCACTATCAAACCTAGGCCCTCGCTGCTAGTCGACAGCCTCTGTAATTTTGGGAAATGAGCACGAGGTCGTGTGACCAAGTGGGTCTGGGGCACCCGTTGAGTGGCATTCGGATCCGGGACGTTACAAAGTAATGTAACACCCCTAGAAAAGTGAGACTTAAATGGATAAATGTTACTACCCATGTCAACAAGGGGCACCTTTATTTTCGATATCCTGTCTAATTAGAACTCCACAGTTATGCATGCTTGGCCTGGAGTAGTAATCAGGATGGGTGACCTTCAGGGAAGTTTCCCAAGGTGTGTGTGAGTGAGGACAAAACACATTGAAAGAACATGTGTTGTCCTGTGGGGACAGTCATTAGTCTGATAAGTGACCCTAGTGAGTAATAGCCTATGGTGTGATGGTAATTCAACCAAGGTACTATAGGAGACCCTTGGGGTCAGATGATAAGGTTAATGACCCGTGGAGGAGGGTCGTGACAAATGGTATCAGAGCCAATACCCAGCCGGAAGTGCTTAGGCACTGCCTGGGTTTGAGGCTTGCGGTCCACAATGAGGGCGTTGTTCTTTAAAGGGGTGGATAATATAACACCCCTAAAAAAGTGAGACTTAAAAGGCTAAATGTTACTACACATGTCAACAAAGTGCACCTTTCTTTTCAGGAGCCTGTCTGATTTGAACTCCATAGTTAAGCATGTTTGGTCTGGAGTAGTAATCGGGATGAGTGACCTTTTGAGAAGTTTCCAAGGGTGTGTGTGAGTGAGGAAAAAACACAGTGAAAGAACATGTGTTGTCCAGTGGGGACAGTCATTAGTCTGATAAGTGACCCTAGTCAGTAATAGCCTATGGTGTGCTGGGAAGGAAACCAAGGTGTTACAGGAGATACCTGGGGTCAGATAATAAGGATCATGACCCGGGGAGGCGGGTCGTGACATATATAACTCAGGAACGCATTAGAACCACACACCAAAACATTATAAAAATATATATTTTTGTGAAGTTTCCTCATATTTAATCATCATTAATCACATTAAATTCATTTAATATATAAATTAAAATAACTATATTCTCATATGTCCATTACTCATTCAATTTAATTACATTTCAATTTACATATATTCACTTATCATTTCATTTTAATAACAATCATAACACTATCACCACTTTTATATATTTAATACAACACTTACTCATCATATCCCATTTCCCATTTAAAATTTTTCAATTTTTTCATTAATTCATTATTATTAAATAAAATCTATATCCCTGGGACTACAAAACTCCAATGAAACATCCCCAATACACTATAATAATAATAAACCATTTCTATAGACAACTATATCAATTCTACAACTTATTCATCAATAATGAAATAAATATATAAAACAATATAAAAATATCTCTTTTTAAATCATACTATTAACCCATCATTTACAATATACAGGTAACCTAACTATTTCCTCAAATATCAAAATGAAAAAATACATACAAAAATTATTCTCGTTGCAAATAAAAATTTAACTATCAATTTAGGATCTACATAAGAATAATTTATTTTTATATTAGTTTTTATCTTAATACAATTTAAATTGTTGAATTAATAACCCAATTATAAGAATATTACCAAACATAAGTGGTAAAGAAAATAATAATAGAAATATGTACATAATAATAGAATGATAAATGCCCATATATCATCATGGAAATCATTTAAATTAATTTACATCAATATTATAAATTCATGTAATTAAAATCTAATAAATTACATATATTAGTTAAATTACATATCATTACTAAATTAAATCCAATAAATAATTACATCATATTAACATATAATTAATATAGCAAAACTATGAATTTCCCAACATCAATGTAGATTCAAAGATATAACCCTAAAGGATCATAAAACCAATTTTTAAAATCTAAAAAACTCAAAAAAATCATGCAATACCCCAAAAAACATTATTCCATAATAATTATTTAAATAAATAATGAATAAAACATATATAATTAAAAAAGAAATGAATTAAAAAAAGATAAAAATTACTAAATTATTTTCTAATTCATTTTCATTATTATGGAAATAAATAAATAAATAAATATAAATAATATCATGCTAGGGAGTCGGGGAAATAAATTGGGTGCAAAAAGGATTGTAGAAGATAGAAGTAACCATAGATAATTCCTAAAAATAATAAAAATATTAATAAAATAGAAAAATATAAAAAACCATGTGGAAAATTTTGCGTCAATTTATATTATGGTTGGGTCAACTATAACATCCAAATACATGAAAAAAAATCTCTTCTCTCCCCCATTTTAAATAATAGTCAATGAATTAACAAATATTATTATAAAAATTACCAACATGATTTAAGAAGATTCATCGTATAGAAGAGGATGACATTTTAAAATATATGATGTAATATAAATCATTTATTTAAATTAATATTAAATTAATCAATAAAATCCTAAAATTAACCCAAACTAATTATTCTAAAACAAATACCTATATGGAATTATAGGCATCTCAATTCATTTAAAAACATAAAATCATGTTGTTAACAATTTATCACACTGATAAGGGACACAGTAAATAAGCATTTCTTTAAATATTTTATCATAATATATCTCTTCACTCAACTGCCTCCCAAATTAAAATTAAATGGGAAGACTATAATAGATAGAACAAAAAATTTGTCTAGCATGAAAGAGAACAAATTTCAATGTAATAGAGGTATATTATGATTTCTTTAGATATGTGAAATGAAAAGTGAAATTGATATTCCCTTTCTATATTCACATACAATTTCATAACCAACACCTCTTATTCTTTAAAAACTCAATGTATAGTACTATGAAAAATAGGGGCTTCTATATAAGATACCTCATAATTTAATATAATATTTTAGAATAACAACAAAAATAGAAAAAAGAACTACTAATATTTTACAAATAAGGAAGATACTTAATAAATAAGAATGATACTATCAATAAACTATAAAATACACCATATTGTCTGTGTCATTATATGAATCCCAATATCAAAATTCACCTAATAATTCATAATAATACCATATATTTTCGTAGATAATTTTTAACACCCCAACATTTCATAGTAAGTTATTTTCTTTAATTCAATAGCTTGCGCTACACGCAACACCGAGTTCGAGCCCACCACGACTTACCAAACTAGAAGTTCAAAAGATGTTTTGAATAGTATTAACTGATTTTTGAATTTTATATACTCAAAATAATTTTCTAATCCATATTATGTTTTTCTTAGACATAATATAAGAATAAATTCATTTTTTTCTAATAAAATAAGTATTTTTCAATAAAATAAAATTTTGACACCTTTTAAAGGGAAAAACATTTTTAAAACCAATATTGGGCCCATTTATATATTCAATTTAATGATATTAAATTCTTATTCAGAATTTAGACATAAAAAAATTGGATAAATTTTTGGTACTTTTCAAATAACTTTTATATTTTGATAAATATTGAAAAATGCTAAATTTTAATTGAAAAAGAAAATTTTATTCGAAATAGTTTATACTATTAAATTATGTATTTGAATGGTTTGGAAGTATAATTATATTATTTTTTTATCATTTAATATAATGTAGGTTATTATAATTAATTTCACATTAAAATTCGACATAAAACATGTCAATCTTTTGATAGTTTTTAGTTTTTAAACCCCGCTTTTCAGTTTTGAAAACAGGAATTAATATTAAACTAATTAATGCAACTTCCAAGTTTTTTATTTTGAATAATAGAATTCATTTTTGAATTTGGAATATCCAAATTATCTTAGGGTAAAATTTTGGTATTTGTCGGAAAACATTCAATTTTTGATGAATAGTGAAAACACTGTGTTATAGTTTAAAACCTACTTTTTATTTAAATAATTATTTATTTTAGTTAAATTTATTTTAAGTAAAAATAGATATATAATACCAATATAAGTTCAATATAATTCATTGGAGTTAATTTATAATATAATTATATGTATAAAATTTTATTGAACTTTTTACCGCCTTTTACCCACCTCCTAGAAGCATTTGCAAATTTACATAAAACATAATTTTACCACTTCTGTGAGATGAATTTCAATAATACAGGAAAAATGGTTGAAATAAATAAGTAAAATGTGGTTCGATAATATGAAAATAATTTTCAGTGAATAGTAACTTTTTACTTTTATTTACCACGGTTAAAAGTAAATAGGGTAATTAAGGTTAAAAATGATATTATTATTATGCTAACACATGTCCTAATTATATTGGATAAGATTAATTCGACCAAATAAAACATTAGAAATAAAATATGATCCTTTAGGTCCACTTGGATTAGATTAGTACATTTATTATTATTTAATTCCAAGAAGAGTTAAAAGTGTTAAATTCAATGTTTAATAACTGAACCATTTTTAATATAGGGTTTAGAATAGGATAAATTTGACTATAAATATACATTAGAAATATAAAAATATTTCCTATGTAATGGTATTTTATTTATAATTTTTGGACATTAATTAATTTAATTTATTTATGACACACTGATGATGAATTAATTACCTAATTAATGAAATATTAAAATAATTGATATTATAAAAATTCAAATAAATTTAATTTGAGGATTTTTATGAATTCCACTAATTTTCTAGGTTAATATTATATATAAAGGTTTGTTTGATGAATTTGTTTCGAAGTAATAATGCTGTTATAAATTTAGAAAATACAAAATACCAAATTGTGTCAAAATTGACATAAAAGATTTTTTTAAAATAATATTTTATTATTAATTGATATTCTATTCATAAAAATATAAGGTTTGGAAAAAATACTTATATAATGATAGGTGTATCATTAATAAACCACTTGGGGTTCTCTTGAATGTATATAGTATGTTTATTAACCATATAATATAGAAATACAAAGAGACATGGTAAATGTCGAACTATTTAACTAAGAGTTAAATCTAAAATATAAGGTTAATATAGTTACACAAAGTAGTCTAAAACCTATTGGTTGAGTGGTTTTAGACCCATCCCCACATTATCCTTTAAATAATTCATTTTGGAGCCATTATAAACCGAAAATGATATTATTATAAAATAATATTTCTAGCTTTTCCTAAGCTTCCCCTCACCCCTCTTATAAAAGGTTACTCTCCCTTCTCTATAATTCACACCTTCAAATCCATTAGGCTCGGCCAAACCCTAACAAAATATCCTCTAAACTATCCTCCCTCCATCATAGATTACTTACTTTTGTCAGAAATATAACCTAAAGAGCCATTTTGATCAAATCAAAGCGAAGACCCTAAAGAAGAGGTAAATGTTTCATCACATCTTTCAAGTTCGTTTCTTCTTCCACTTCCTATTTCTTTATTGTTTCCATTATAAAATAATAACTATAGTATCTTCTATATACTGTGATGTTATTATAAATATGGTACAACCATATTAATTATTCTATCCATCCTTTGAATGACATGTCACCATACGTTCGTACGTACGGCTTACCGTCTCCACGACGTGGTGTAGTTGTTATTCAATACATTATTATTTGGATGGGTATAATAATGATGTATAATTGATTTAAATAATAAATATAACATGATACTTATTATAAATATATGATATAACATCCAATTATATATGATTTTAATATCAAAAAATGATATTGTCGCTCGTGCGTACGTACGGCTTACCATCTCCACGTCGTGGTGTAGTTGTTATTCAATACATTATTATTTAGATGGGTATAATAATAAAGTATAACTGGTGTAAATAATAAATATAACACGATAAATATTCTTTATATATGATATACCATCCAATTATATATGATTTTAATATCAGAAGAATTATATTGTTGCCCATGTGTACGTACGGATTACTGTCTCCATGAACGCGATGAGATTCTTTCCCCATCGTATCCATTCAAGAAAAAAATTTACTTGATGATTAAAAATAATGTTTAAAGACATAATATAATTATTAATATTAATATGATACATCCCATCCAAAACAAACATGTCTTACACATCCAAGCATATAAAGTAAAATGAATCAGTTAACACCCAAAATGACGATAATACTAAAATATCAATATTAGAAGATCATATATGATATCATATTAATGTATATAGTTATTGAATAATTTAATAACAGTTAATTTACCATTATACATGTGATTAACATACCCTCGACCAAGGAATAGTCCAAGGTAAGGGGTTTCTTATATCACTTTTAATTCTGTGAGATTTCCATTGTTCGCCACTTATTTATTGGATGTGGTGTGTTTTGTATTTCCATTTGATATATATTATCAGGATTCACTTTATATTCATGGTATTCTATGATCCATTTTTTGGTTATTAACTTTTGTTCATATGACTTGATTGATTACAACGAAGTAAGGGTTTTCATCTCACTTTTTATTCCTATGAGATTCATGCTATATTGGCCACTATTTCTTTTTGTGCGGCATATATACAATCCATTATTGTATTCTTGGTGAAATATACATTAATTTATGAGTATTTACATCTTCATTTTATGATCCTTCTTTCATGGGTTGTATGTTTCATAAGTTACCAAATCGTTAAGGGAATTTCAAATTTCAATTTCCTCTCAGTGGGCTTTACGCATACTTCATTGATTATTTTACACTAAGATTATGTGTGGAATAACTGTTTATTATTTATGTAGTAATTTCTACTCCCCTTTATGTGGATATAATTTTGATACACATAATCACTCCATTGATAATTTCTCCAGTCATTGATATAAACTCGATCTTAACTCAATTTCCATTCATTGAGTTAAACATCAAAGTTATTGGTGTTGTTATTACAAGAATATGTGGCAATGTTCTCTGATTGATTTACACTGAATATCCAATCATATTGATTGCATTTATATTTTTCACACATAATTATGTAATTTATTTATCCTTTACCTAAGGATACTTTCTTTATAAGGGATTTCATCTCAATTTACATTCATTTGATAATTCTTTATTGTTATGAACCAATTCACTATTATATGGTGTAAATGTTGTCCTTTTACATAGTATACAATAGAATCTTTTGTTCTCGTGGTATTATAAATTTTTTATTAACTCAATTATTTTTATTCAAGCGTCTCTCATTTGGATAGTATCTCTAACTAAAATACCATTTTAAATGTTTTAAAATTTTATTCTTCTAAATCTTTCCCATTAATGTCCATGATTTAATAATGGTTTTAAGGTTTTATTTATATGGATATTAATGTTTTTAAAATTAAATTACATTTAAATGTTTCAATGATTTATTGGAAACTTTGATTCAAAAATCTATGTTTAAATGGCTTCTTGACAAATAGTGTGACTTTTAAATGTTTTCCAGAAAAATGGGGATATTTATCTCAAATAGTTTTGATGATTATTTTGATCTCTTTCAATATCCTTCATTATTTTCTATTGACCTTTATAAATTACAATAAAATCTTCCATATTGTATTGAATGAGTTATGTTTTACTGTGGATGTGTTATTTTTATACCATTCATGGTTTGTGGATAAAGTATTGATATTTTTTACACTAGTTTTAATACGAATGTATATGTTATGTTTCAAACTTTTCATATAAGGAATGCATTGGATATAGTAAGTGATGGGTGGAGCCCGCTACAGATCCTCGATGCAATGGTAGGTCTCATGAGACAAACTAGTGTCTTGGCACAAGGCCTTGACAAAATCTTATTTGTAGTCTTGGAACAAGGCCTTGACTCCGTGGTTTTGAAGTCTGAAATTATGCATTCCATCATTATGAAAGTGGCTATTGATATTGCATGGGATTATTCGACTAGTAGAATATCTATGTGAATAAGTAAATGGAATTATTTGATTTTATATTTTCCATATTATGTTGAATTTCAAGTTTAAAAGGATTTTTTTTCAGTCTTATACATTGCCTTAAATTTTTATGCTTATTTATGAATGTTTCTGCTTTATTGTTATCCTTATTGAGCATCTGAGCTCACCCCTTTCTATGTTTTATTTTTCTAATGATGCGAAGAAGAATATTATGACTGACCTATAGGTATAGTCTATGGGATCTCAGTGTTGTCTATGGAAAAAATGTTGTTTTAGTTTTCCATTTTATGAAGTAATGTAATCTTAATGAATGTATCTAGTACATTCAAGGCTACTAAACTAATCGGCCTTTCAAGACTTGATCTATTGTGATCAAGCCAATGATATGTAATAATGCACTGACTCCGGGATTCTGGGGTTGGGGTATTACATAATTACTTTAAAAAAACCTAAAAAAATAAATTTCAAACAAAAAATAAACTAGAACACCACAATGTGAAAACAAAACCCCAAAAATATCCCTAATCAGACAACATATGTCATAAATTATATGTAACACATTGTAAAATCCTCAAAATACTACCTCACAATTTAAAATTATGAAACCTGATAAAAAAGTAGAATGATAAAATAAATTAAATTAACCCATAACATGATCCCCCTATGAACATTTTATTATTTCATAGTAGTAATCATTAATTAAAATAAAAAAAATTATAATTTTCCCCTCCTTTATTTTGTAGTGAATATATTTATCATAATACTTCAATAATTACGAAAATCCTTTAAAAAACTATTATATAATATAACATTTATTTTTACACCTTTGTAAATTGATTTACAGGAGTAAATTGGTTTTAAAGTTTGAAAATATGATAAAAAAACAAAAAAGATGATCCATATTCAAAATATTTGTTTAAATTGGATGAAAAAATATTTACCACATAATTAAATAATAATTATTATTATTTATACATGATGGTTTTAAAATTTTAAAATTATTTTAATTGGATTCTAATGGAATGAATATGTTATCTCAAATATAAAATACATTAATCCTAAAAATAAATCCCAATATATCATAATTAATCATCTATTGCACTATAACGAAACTACCTTTCCATATTAAACCCCACCGAATGATTCATAATGGCAAGATCAACAAAGAACTAGTATAGTAAATGTATTATAACATTGTAAAAGAAAATAACTACTTCACTCAACATATGACATCATGAAACATTTACTCAAAGATTTATGAATTAAATACATTAACATAATAGTCCTCATACTTATTGGAATTTCAGAACATAATAATTTGTATTCAACAATTTCATCCCAGTACTCCAATATCCTTGAAAATGATTCCTAATGAATCATACATCCCAATTGAATTCTGATTCTATATCCATCACATGTACTATAACCTATGTTCAATTATTACATCATTTACTAGTCACAATTCAAAAATATCCATAATTAAAAAGTTCTTGAAAATGGAATTCTTACACACCATCATCACAAATGTTAATTAGAAATTTAATAATCATTCATTTGAATTAAGTTTCATGATTGGGATCATTAGATCCTCCTTGTGGAAATCATTGAATTTTCGTATAAATTCACCCTCATACTATTGTAAAATAAATTTCCACATGAATAAAATAATTTAATATTATTTATAAATTTAATATTATGAATCATAATCCACCATTTACCATATTCGGGACACAATTATAATGAACAACCTACTTAAGGAAGAAAATATTAATCTATAATTTCTTAAAATTCAACAATAATTGGTGACCTCATTTATACAATCCTCATCATCAGGTATAGAAAATACTCTAGGGTACATAAAAAACAATTTCCATGAATTATATTTATAATATAAACACTTATATATTTCTCTATTCTTTAATTCAGATATAATGACACGTTTATATAATAATAATCGCAATTTATAATGATAATTCAAAAAATTATATCACATATCAATAATAAATAATTACTATATCTAAAATGGGTTAATAATTTACACCCCAAAAATTAAATTATTCTATCATACAATCCCAAATATCATAAAAAACATAATCAACTTTCAAATAATCATCATTTCAAACAATCAATATATGAAATTATTACTTAATTACTCCCACAACATCATCAATAAAATAATCTACAACATGACAGTGAGTATGATAATATATCTCCTTTGCCCATATTACAACCCAATAATGATATTGAAGTAATTCATTAAATTAGTTTAGTAAAATATTTTTTAACCAGAAAAACAATTCACTTTACATATATTTCAACAAAATAGTGTTACATTTATAAAATTAAAATTTCATTAAATTAAGAAAAATTATATACAGATAAACTATATACATTAATTCTACCCTAAATATTTATTTTAATTCTACATCACTTAAAATATTTTAAAATTAAAAGTATTCCCATCTTTTTAAAAATATTCAATTTAGGAAATAAATTTTAAAGAAACCAATTAAATATCTCTATTTAAAACAAAATGTAAAGAAACATTATAAAAAATTATAATAAATCCTTTTCAGAAATCAAAAGTATGAATATTTTTGAAATAAATCATAATTTATAATTTTGAATATGTTAAATCCTTATTATATAACAAAAAAAATGATACTTTATTTCCATATTTAAATAATTACTTTATAAAAAAAATTATCTTGGATGATGATGTAATAAAAATAAAAAGACAATTCCCCAAACAATATAAACACTTAATTGTAACCTATTGATTATTTTCAAGTACATATGCTAGAAAACCCATTCATAACAATGCATAATTTTTCAACATGATTCCCCATGTTAGACACTCATTACATACCAATTTCAACATTATCCATATATATATCATCTTATAGAGTATATACATTACCAGTAATACAAAAAAATAATCAGTTAATTTATATCACACTACCAATATTCAATCATATAAACTCAAACATTGTTAAATTTTATTTTCCATATATAATCAATATACTATGTCTTAACCATGAATTAAACTAATACTAATTTTCATCATTAATGAAATAATAAATTTTCTACAATTTTTTTATGAATATAGAATTACAAAAAACAAATCATGTATATAATTTAATTAATTTATATAGAATAATAGATAATATAATAATTAGACACTATTATTAGTTATTATATAATAGGAAACAATGGAATGTGTCACATATTATATAAATTCATCATAATCTATTAAAAAATAATATTTAAGTACATTTGGATCCCTGATATCATTTTCATCATATTAATTCATATCATAAATTTCAAAAATCTTATAAACAGGCTTCCTTAACAACCCGTATTTTATGGAATAACAAAAAACATGTTATCTATTTAGAATATTTTTAAAATAAAATAGATAAAAATAAGTCTCAAATTTTATCCTATTATTATTCTGATCAATTTCCATTATGCATAAAAAATTTCATTAAAAATTATTATACTAGGAATTTATTTTACATATTGAAAAAAATTATCATTAAATCATAAAAATATTATTTGAATTATTATTCCTCTCATCTCTAAAGGGATTATAAATTATCAACATTCCATTAATTATTATGAATGAACAAATGTACACATATAATCAAGTGGTTTGGAAATTAAATTATAATTATCAATTAAATTTTATTTTGATAATAATGATATGAAATGTGTAGTGGTGATTAATCATTAATTCTCAATAGAAACTATTAAACTTTTTAATTTTAGATTTACATGAGTTTACCATCTTGTTTTTATTATATTTACATATTATAAAGATAACAACATATATATCAATTATGATAATAAAATACCAATTAAAAAACAATAGCCAAATGAAATTCATTATCTTAACAATTTTTTAAAATCAAGTCTATAAATACCAATCCATTAACTAATAAGTTTAATCAATGGTGATGTGTTTTCCACCACTTCGATGCTAGACCAAAATTGGAATATTAATTATTTTTAATCAATTAGCAGGATATCTTAGTCATTGCATTAGATTATAGGATCCCTTCAATATCCATCCCTATTTACCTATCATACACCAGATGTAATATTAGAGTGAACTATTTCAATACTAAATTATTCATTCTTCACCATTTCCCAATGGTTAACTCCATCTTATCTCTGAACGGAATACCTGATATCAGTTTTTACGAACATACCAATATAGTACCCACTTTTATTTGGATAGAATTTCTGTGTGAAACCCAAATATCACAGCCATGTTGTCATGGAATAGAAACATTCACAATGGGTATATAAAACACATAATAAATGGTATTAACCTCATAATACTTTGTACATAAATAAAAAATTAAAATTTCAATGAATTATTACAAAATTAAAACTACATATCTTTTAGTATACAAAATACATATAATTTTATAAGGAAAATGATTAAAAAATAAAAAAAATACCAAAATAAACTCCTATGATTATATCTCCACAAAATCCATCTAACCAAAATAAGAAGAAATTTTAAAATCCATATTAATCAGAAAATAAAAAATTATTATTTAAAAATATATATAAATATAAGGTTGATCATATATCGTTAAATAAATTGTTCTTCTAAATAAAATACCATATAAATGAGTAAGAATTATATTTTAAACATGGTGAATAATTAGATAAACTAACTTGTTACCTATACATGGCCTTAAACACCCCATCATCAATTGGGCTCACTAACTAAATACATAAAAATGTAATGTAATATAGTAATTAAATAAATATAATAATAATTGGTATGAACACCAACTTTTGCATTTGAAAATTCAGGCTCACACCTTAGTCATATTTGACATAATTATTCAATTCCTTTCCTCTAACATGGTCATAACCAAAAACCACATATCATATTTTCATAATATTTCCATATATTAATTTCAATAACAATGTTACATAAAAAATTATTCTTTCAAAAACCAAATACAAATGGAAAAAATCACATAATTATTTCCATAACCACATACCACTTTCGAAATCCAGATATGACATACCACATAAAAATCTTATACCATAACCATACTATAAATAAAAATATATAACCACATGCACTAATTTTTTATTATATTAGTAATATTGAGATATACGTGAAGTGAAATCTATTAAAAATTTGTATCACAAATATTCTAGATTTTAAGGGGTATAAACATAACCAAAAACAAGATATCGGTTTCGAAACATAAATATTATAATCATAGTGAAGTAAAAGAAAAAACATAATATACAATAGATTTATATTTATATGAACAACACAGAAACCTGATTTTTAGAATATCTAATTATTTAAATTACAATGATATAAATAAACACCTCTATTCTTTATTAAATACTTCAGTTTCTCAACACTAAATATTATTCATTACACTTTTCAATTAATTCATCAAATAATTATTATTCTATCACACATCCCTTCCATTGGGAACTACAAAACACCAATCTTTTATTCTTATATCATTACCAAATTGAAAGACCACATCATAATCTAAGAATATCATATCTATAACCTCTATTTAAATATACACACCATCCTCTGTTGTAACATCCTATTAAGTTAACTATGTTTGATAGAAAATAAAACCAAAATTGGTATGTATTTTTGTATTTAGACTGAATATTTATATTTAATTATAGATTTTTGAATGTTTATAAGGATATTTCTAAGTTGTTTTCTTATTATAAAAAATAACATGTAATCATTTTTGGTGATTAGGGGTAAATGTGGCCCAATAGGTGATGGAGGAAGCTAGAAGAACCATATTGAGAATGCTTGGGTGTTTCAGTGGGCTGAATAATGGTGAACACCACAATCCCTGATAGTTGAATTTTCATTAAAGTCCAAAATTGTTCCTATGGACTTTTTTAATGTTTTTATTACATATTATAAAATGAAATTTGGCCTTATTTTTAATAAGAACCCTGATCAATTATTTATTTCAATGGATGGATTATAGAGTGGGATAGAGAAATCCCCCTCCCCTACATTATTTTATTTTCCCCATTGATCCCAGTTGTATGAGGATTGTTATTTGAATTGAGTTATGGTTGTATGGTATTCATTCTACCCTTTTATTAATTATTTAGTTGTCCTCATAATTTTTACATTAAACATTAGTATTAGAAGTATTCTTTCACATAAGAATTTTAAAATCATAATTCTAGTGTGGGTATTTCTTCCATATTTTTTAGGGTAGAATATGGGGGGTTGATCAAAAACATTATCTCATATTATAATTACATGAATGTAACTACCATGTATTATTTTTACTTTCTCATTTAAATTGGTTTTTGGAAAATTGATAATGAAATATTGACTATTGAGGCCCTACTCGATGGTAGTCTGCAGGATGCGATGATGAATGAATGATCATTATATATTGAGAAATTTTTTATTAGAGATCATATAATGTGTTCTGAATCATTTATTATATATAGAATTAATATTCTAATGACTTTTAAAATAAATTATTGGTTTATTATTAATTAATATAATTTTAGATGGTGTTTGTGAATCACATATATAGATGAAATGTAGATGATCTTGATTAATGATGTTGTTTAGTATTTGTTAAGAAAATGATTTCAATTTAAGGATGGTGGTCCCTAAATAGTCTATATGTGGTTGATACATCATTCTAGGTGACATTTGATATGTGGCCACTCCTCATTTTAATGATCATACTTAATTTAAAATGAAACTTTTCCTAATATGTATGAGAGGAAATAAATATCTATAGCCTCAATAGAACCTTTTTTATATTATTAATTGAAGCTTAAATCATAGATGTGGATGATATTATAAACATTTCTGATTCATATGAAAATTAAACTATAGAGGTGAATTACCATAAGTTTTAGATAAAATAGTTCCATGAGATATGATTGATAACATATGTCATGGATTGAATGGTAATGATTTTTGGTGGTTAGATTTAGAGTAGGCCATGTGTAGCATTTATTTACACCAAAGCTTCTTGGATAATTTATGACATTATCTGTGACTATTCCACCAAACTAGTAGTATTTATATTTTTAGATATATCTTCATATTTTCATGTATGTATTTTGGGTGTGATCGGACCGAACTAGTGATATCATAATTATAAGTTTTGTGATATGTCATTTACTATGTGATTTTTATAGGCTGTGTTATCTTTGTAATTTATTACATATTCATGTGAGTGGGGGTTATGTAAATAGATGTTATGTCCATTTAGTGAAATTACTTGATCTTAGTATTTAGATTTCGAATATGTGATCCTATGAGGGGGGTCTCGATTATGATATGATATAATACACCAGATAGGTAAATTAGACTATTTTTAGAAATATAAGGAATATTAAATTATGATAACATTTTTGTAGAATTGAATGTTATATAATAGTAAATAGATTGTGGTATTGTGGGGAAAAAATTGGATATTTGTTTCAGAATGAGAATGTTACCAACACATATGATGGTTTTGATATGTGGGTAATATAAATATTTAAATTTTTATATGTATAATTAATGAAATTAATAATACAATTGAAATTATTATTATTTATATAATAAAAGGTTATGGAATTAATGGGTTGGTTATTCTTCCAACCATTAAAAAAATATTCAATGGGAAGGTGGGATAGGAGAGCATACAAGCCATTAAAAAATGGGATATAATGAGATGAGATGTGTGTAATATTTTGGGAGAGCATGGTAACCATAGATACATGTGATGATGAAGAATTTATTATGTTATATGAAGGCTGACATACAAAATAGTGGTTAGATTGTGATCCAGTTTTTGTTTTCATACCACATGTGAATGTGAATGTGATTATGGAATGGATTGTGCAAAAGGTTTGGAATCATTCTAGAAATGGGATATATATGACTATGGATTAATGATATATTTGAATTTTTTTTATAAAAACCTTGTATATTGTATTTTTTTTGTATTTTTTTGTTTTATTATTTTTCTATACATAGATCCCAAGGACGGATCATGAAATGATTTAATTTGAGATCTTATTGGTTGAATATAATGCATCACAATATAGTTATGATCTGGTGGGTTTAATGTGATGCATCCCAGGATAGTTATGATGTAGACTCTTATCAAGGATTCATCCTAAGATGGTTGAGATATGATCGAGTGTATGTGATCTTTTGAGAGGGCATTATTGTATGTGTCAGACATGATTCTTCCTAATGTTGGTGATTAATTCTAAATAGATATATTTATCGTTATTATATGGAATGTGATTTCATTAATTATATGTATTTTTATGACTCGACCATAGACTACATAACATTCACAATAAACTGTATTCTCACACCCATGAGTCTTAAAGATAAATTGTTTTCATGATAATTATTATATTTAAAAATTGTTTATTTATTTTTATTTTTTTATTTCATTATTCAAGAAATGTCTATACATGAATTTTTTATATACCATTGGTAGAGTCCTACTAAGTTATACCTACATCCTACATGGGTAATATGAATCATTGTTATTAGATATATCCCCATGTTAATATGAATAGTTATATAAAATACTCTAGTCCTGATTTTTAGAAGTTATACTTTTGATATTATAGACTGGTTCTTTGGTATTACATTTTGAATAAAAACATATGTTACACACCAAGTATGGAGATAACTATGGTGATCAAAATTTATTCATCATTAATGGAAAATATATATAAATATTACTAAGTGACATAAGTTCTAGAGAAATTTAATGTTTATAAGATTATAAATTTAGGGTAAACATTTGATAAAAAAATCTTATTTATTTTTCACCCAATAATTTTTTCCACATGATAATAAAGCAAATATTATAGACACATATATTAATATAAAGACAGTCTTATTTAGTATCCATTTTCCATACAAAACCAAATTTTTTAAATTAAACATGTTTTATTTTCATGAAAAATATTAGATGAAGTCAATTTCAAATATTCTTTTCCCTCACCCATTATTAACCCCTATAAAAATTTATTAAAATGTGGGATGAAAAAATATTAGTATGGGGAATATAAAAGAATAATGTAATTATTATTCAAGGAATTCTTATTATATTTTCCTTCCTTAAAATATTCATTGGGATTAAAATATTCATTTTCTAACCCAATATATCACATTATCTTCCCTATTATTATCACAAAACAATTAATAGAAAATATTAAAGGTACAAAAAACATATAACTGTCTATTTGAAATTTTGGGAAACTCATTATTACTTTTTCAAAAAGCTATAAATTTCAACAATATTAATTATAATATACTTTCATTTATATTGTGAAAATATAATATTTATATAAGAACTAATTGTATGAATTTATAAATAATTTAGATAACTTGAGGCAACATTTTCATCCCTTTGAGTTACACAAAGGATAAAAATCATGAATATACTTGGAGTAAATATTGTTGTTACACTTTAAATAAACATCAGAGTATATTCCTATAATCTCTTAGGAGAAACCTAAATTGATAACATCATGGAATTACAAAATGCATTCTAGATGTATAATAGGCTCACCCGATATTAGTTTATTATTGACCACCCATCATCATAAAAATTTCACATGAATCATAACATAATCAAAAAACATAACATAACCAATATTAAAACCATTCTAGTCACACATAAGAATACATTTTTGGATATTGATATATCCATTAATTTTTTTAAAAAAATCATTACAAAATTAAGAAAAAAAGGGAAAGATGGTTTTTATTTTAATAAAAACATAAAACCATAGAAATGAATCCAATCATCAAATAATTGTTATAGTAGAGGGTAGTTTTTTTGTCACCATATATGTTAAATTAGAACATTCATTTTTTTATTGTAACAAAATTTAAAATATTTTATACAAATAATCCTTTAAAAAATCATATATTTAATGTCAAAAGAGAAATAAAATGAATTTTATAATTATTTTATGAAATTTGAAAATATTAATAAATAATTTATAAAAATGGACATGAATGAAAATGATAATTTTAATGGAAAAGTTAAAAGATAATTTTTAAACTTATGTCCATCATCCTGACTCCAACTCATCACATATGATATTTATCTTCCTCCTCTATTGAAAATATCCATTAATTAACACTTTAACCCTGTATGGTTGGAATTATCCTAAAAAGTATCCATATAATGATGGGATGAGTTTTATGGATGGATTTGGGATGGTCTTGTCTGGCCCAAATGGTTTTTGATGTTTAATGAATTGAGAAGAAGTGATTCACTTTATTAAGAGAGGGTATGGGAACATTTTGATATATATAAAGTATTAATTTAATATAATATAATATTTTTGTCCATATCGATAAAAAATTATATTATTTTATGATAATATCGGAATATATTGAATTCATATCATCAAATAGAAAATTTTCTTTTTGGATCTTATTTTTACCCATGTCATTTTGTTTTAACCCTTTGTAAATCCTTTTGAAAATTACATCAATATTACAATTATGTAAACTAGAAGGATTAAAAAATATAATATATAATTAAAAAAACCCATAAAAGGAACACTTATTGGTCTAAACATAATATTTTTAGTAATTTTTCATCATTTAATAAAATATTATTTTCATAGAATATAAAAATTGTTAAATTTTTAACAACACATATACAATGGTTTTTTAAAGTGTCAAGCCAAACAAGTAATTACAATATAGTTGATTAACCTAAAACTAAAATGTTATATTTACCTAATAAAATATTGAATATCATGATTTCAATAAATTACATGGAATTTATTGTTTTAAATATAATTTATTTTTTCCATTAATTGCATAATTATTGAGCCTCGTATGTGTGTGCATTTATGGTAAATATTACTTCATTGAGAATTAAAAATAAACTATCATGATGAATATATAAAATTTATATTTTAAATGATTATTCATAAACTAACATACCCTCTAGTTATCCCCAAGAAAAAATATTATAATTAAAAAAATGACATTTTTACCTTCCATACATTTAGTATAATAAATTATCTAATCGCATAAAAATGTAAAAGGGTCATATATTAAAATCATTGATGACTATGGAATAAATATACAAAAAATAATAAAATTATTTCAAATTTTTAAGGGCATTTAGTGGTCCTTAACATTTTATATTTTAAAATAATTCCCTAATATACCATTCACTAACTTAACAAAAATTACTATGGTTAATATTCATATTAAAAATATATAGGGGGAAATATTTAATAAATATTTGTAAAGACCCAAACATTCTGTGAATTTGTTTTAAATACATGGGAATTTTATGAGTCTACAGTTTCTGATAGTGCCTGATTCTGAGGCCTAGTGTACCCGGAATCAATTTCTGAAATTTTGTTTGGGTACGTTCAGTAAACGTACGAGCGGGATTTTAAATCTCTTGAATCGGTGCTCAGAATCGAATTCTGACGGCACCGTTGAACTCGCAGCGTCAGTGATTTCTTAGTAAGACCTTCACCGCAGTTGCATTCTAACGTGTTTGGAAGTTAGTTTATGGGGTTTTTAATTAATTTAAATAAAAATAAAAGTGTTACTTTATTTTTATTTGTGGGGGATTAATCCTCCAAGGGGGGGTTGGAGGTGGGTCCCACCTACAAATAACCGCCCTTGGGAGGATATTATTTAGTGGGGCCCACCCGAGCTTCTTACACCCATTTACTCCCCATTATTTAATTTGACACCTCTCTTCATTTAATGGAACTCCTCACCTCCCCCTACTCTTTTTGAATTTGAACCATTCCACTAGATGAGTTGTTTCATTTAATTAAAATAGATAAATTCGAATGGTTGTGCCCACAAATAATAGACAATTCATCTATTATTTTTGTTTTGGGCAATTTCTTTTGGGAGGGCTTTGGAGTTCTAAGAGAACGACTCTTTCCACCGAAGAACAATGAACACCTTCTTCGATCTTCGACCAATCCAAAAGAGAAGGAGCCACCTGCGAAGAACGCCGATGATGCTTCTCCCTCATATGCTTCTTGACGTCAACGAATTGACTCCTCCTTTTCCCGTGACTTCGTCAGCATTCATCCAATCGATGTAGGGGTTTGAGTGAAATTCTTATTCTTGATCTTTGTCTTTCAAACCTTGAATTATTTATGCCGATTGTTAAAAACGTATCGTGGAGGGCTTGGACCGCACGAACACGGTCTGACCCCCCTGTTTATTTTCTCGTTGTGTTGACAATGGAGGTGCATCAATGGTGGTTGGCATCGGACCGACAGTGAAGAAGACCGGCGGCGCAAGGCCGCCGGGTTGCCAAGAGGGCGCGACACAGTCGTGCTGCGCAAGAAGGGGAGCCGCGGCTGAGGCGTGCGGTGCCAATGCACTGCGCGGAGGCATAAGGGGGCCACTTACATGTCGGGCCGTGACAGAGGTGACGCGGTGCCGTTGCGCCATGCGGAGGAGATAGAGGTCGTGGCCAGGCCGGGCTGCGGCGAAGGAGGCGCGGCGGCGTCACGCAACGCGGTGGGCAGCAGGACTGCAGTGTCGTCGCACCGCGGTGGAGAAGCCGGGTGGCCGGTCGGGCCGACCACCCATCGAACTAGAGGAGTGGGACCCATAGAGTCATGCATGACCTGGACCGGCCCCACCTGGCACTGGTTGGGGTTACCACCCGAATGGCTAAGTTGTTCGGGTGCCATGGGGGCGCGCGCCTCCCCCCCTAGGCGGGGCCAGGCCGGGCCACCTTCGGTTGGGCCGCCACGGTTCGAGCCCCCTTCAACCGAGCCACCCTCCGCAGTTCCACCCATGAGTCGGGCCACCCTCGTCCGGGCTGCCCACGAACCGGGCCACCCTCGGCCGGGCTGCTTTCAGTCGGGCCGCCCTCAGGTCGAGCGGCCCCTTCGGGTCGGTCCTCCCTCTCGGTCAAGGTCGCTTCCTCAGACCGGGTCAGACCCATGGACCGGGTCCGATCCCGGTACAGACCAGGTCGGGTCGGTCGGTCCGGCTAGGCCGAACCGAACCCGAACCCAATTTGACCCATTTCACATTTTTGTCTGTATTTTGGGCTATGGGTGTCCAAACGATGAACCGTCTACGGAAACGGAAGGCTTAGATAAGGATAGATCTTTTGTCATACCCCGATTGAGGTTCAGATGCAATTAGGGTATGTCATGGTTGGTTTGAATGTAAAAACCAACTAGGCCCTTGGAACCGAAATGCCAATAACTCACAGACCGTGCGTCTGATTGACGCACCGTCTCTCGCATTGGGTTCCTTATGATGATACGGAACTACTGGATACATAAAATAAATACTTAATGGTAGTTGATGTATCGATAGTTGGCTCGAGGAGAGGACCCTCCAGGAATCGAGCGTGCAGTGTGTGGAAACACTATGGCTGGCTGCGACTGAGATGATAGGATCCTCCATGGGTTCGACAACGATGATACTATACCCGGATCCTTTGTGGGTTCGACAGTGATGACTACTGTACCGGGATCCTCTGTGGGTTCGACAGTGATGACTTCTGTACCAGGATCCTTCGTGGGTTCGACAGCGCTGATACTGTTCCAGGATCCTACATGGGTTCGACAGAGGAGATGATTCAATGACTACACCTAATCATCTCTACCCCTCTAAATTAGTTGTATACCTATGTGAGTTGAGTCTCGTCGTTCAGTCATTATCATCGATGTGATTGACTTTACTTCTTTTGTGTATTGGGTTGTGCATGAGTTCAAGAGTTGGAGCCGGACTGCGATTGGTAACTTAGGTATATGTATGGGCATATACCTAAGTATTGTTGGTTGATACATCATGATTGTATCTTTCTACTGTGGTTTATCCTTAGTGGATTTTGGGAGACCATCGGGGGTCTCGGGGTCCCCTATTGAGTATTGTTATGCTCACCCCTGCACGGGCTTCGCCGGCACCTTGTTGTGTTCTGTGAAGATGACGGTAAGCAGTGATTGAGGCTAAGGGTGATGGATGGAAGGCTGATCGAAGATGGACTAGGCGGGATGTACCTCAGGGGTGAGTTGTTCGAGATTTGTACCTACCCTTCACGTAGGATTCCCTAGTGGACGATCCAGGAGCTGTTTTTTTCGTTTCACTGGTACATGTTGTTCAGTTGGGTATGTATAATGGCTCACTTACTTCCAGCACACTTTCCTTTTCTATATTAGTACTTGTTGTTTCTAATTATTTTGTTCAGACTATGTTTGTTACTGGATTAAAGGAAATTCCTTCCCTTTTTATCACTAATTCACCTTTGATTCTATTCTTCATCCCCTAGCCTATGGAAGGTGGGCTTAGGGTATTCACGACACGGGCCCGAGGAAAGGTTGTGACAAATTGGTATCAGAGGAGTCGGTTCTACCGCAGAACTTAGGACTCTTATATTTTATTTAATGGAAATAGTGTTAGGTGTTTTGGGTGTGGTTATCAGTTTAGGGAAACCGGTGTTTGTGCGGCGGTCGACGTATCCATACACTAGGACTCTAACTTCTGATTTCCGATGTAGTGCACGAAAACACTGATTGTGTGTGTGTTTCCGTTGAAAGTTTTCTTCATGATTACTTCGTGTCAGCTCACCAGGTATACTCTTTTGACCATGAAACACCTGTTTCATTTATGGATGGCCCCACATAGGCTGCCAGCTGGGGTTCCGAGTTTCATACAAGATGGTAGCCCACCGAGCAACGAGGCCTCGGTGTAGGGCCCCATCACAGCGGAGGTACCGGCAGTACCATTACCCGTTGGGCCACCGATACCACCAGCACTAGCAGCAGAGACTTCATTCCATCTGAGTGCATTGCATGAGTTCTAGCGATAGAGGCCACCTAGTTTTAGGGGAGAGACATACCCACAGGCAGCTGAGGATTGGCTGGAGGCTGTTGTGAGAGTTTTCATATTGGTAGGGACACCAGCCGGCCTCATGGTTATCCTTGTCGCGAGTCTCCTGCATACAGCAGTAGGCAGATTTTGGAGCCTGATGCTCTAGGTGCATGAAGAGGAATCATTATTTTGGGAAGACTTTGAGAGTCTCTTCCGGTCAGAGTTTGTTCTAGCCACCCTTTCTGTGGTGCAGATTCAGGAGTTACTTCATCTACAGCAGGGCAGCATGGAAGTAGCTCAGTACTCAATGAGGTTCACCGAACCCCCGCATTACACCACAGATATGGTGCGAGAACCATTCTTCAGGGCCCGGACCTTCGAGCGGGGACTCAGGAATGATATCAAAGCTTTGATGATCTCCCTCGGCATCCTGAAACAGGCGGCGGTGCTAGAGAAAGCCCTTATAGTGGAGAGTTTTCTTGCTGAGCATTCACCAGCAGCGAGACCCACCACAGGGCGACACGTAGCGGAGTCTTCTACAGCCGGCTATAGACAGATGTCGCAAAGGTCTAAGAAGACCATTCCATCAGGTGGGTGACCCCAAGATATAGTTTTGGTAGTGCGGGGAACACAAGACAGAGCCATTCGTACAAGGAGCAGACAGTGCTATGCATGCGGCAGGCAGGGTCACATGGCTAGTGACTGCCCGACCTTCCATGCAGATAAGAAAAAGATATTAGAGGGACCTCCTAGGCATAGGAAGAGGTTCGACTATGGTGGTCCGCTGGGAGAAGGCGGATGTGGCTGAGGAGTTGTCCGTGCAGTAGGTGGTGGACGACGTTTCGAGGCCCTACCACCACCACCACCAAGAGGTCCACCCCAACCAGAGGGAGCTGGCAGACAAGGGCGGGATCAGCTCTTGGAAGTCGAGGCCTATGACCACGGCACACTTGAGATGATTTGAGGTACTATCTATGTCTACTCCACCCTTGATGTAGTACTTATATACACAGGTGTGAGTAATTATTTTATTTCTTCTGCCCTCGTTCGGAGCTCAGAGATTCCGACGGAGCCGTTGGCTCGATCCTTTAGACTAGAGACTCCTACAGGAGCAGACTCGATGATTACGCATTGGTGATGGTAGTGTGCGCTTACTCTAGGAGTCGAGAGATTCGGTTGGGATCTCCTCGTAGCGGCGTCGTGGCTTTACGACATCATCTTGGGTATGGAATGGTTATCCACAGTTCATGCTCAGATTGACTATATTAGGCAAAAAGTGTGGTGTGTCTGTGAGGATGGGATGAGGATTACCTTCACTGGTGAGAAGGGATCCTTTGCAGCACAGGATGGACTTACCTAGAGGAGAGGGTATTCGATCACACATTAGTTAGCAAGCCTCATTCTAGGAGCAGTTGTTGTGCGGAGTTGGAGTTTTCCTATTGTGGTGGATCAGTACGCTGATGTTTTTCCTAATGATCTTCCAGGACTACCTCCTCATAGAGCGGTGGACTTCTACATTGACCTGTACCCTGGGACGACACCGATATCTACTCCAGCATATCGGATGTATCCTACCGATCTTCGTGAGCTGTGGGTACAACTGTAGGACTTCCAGGGGAAAGGATTTATCCAACCCAGTGATTCACCCAGGGCATCCCCGATTTTTTTCGCCAAGAAGGCGGATGTGAGCTTTCGTCTGTGTGTTGATTATCGGCGCCTGAACTAGGTGACCATGAAGAACAAGTACCCACTCTCGAGGATTGATGACCTCTTTGACCAGCTGAAGAGAGTGTGTTGGTTAACGAAGATAAATCTTCGGTCGGGCTATCACCAGCTCAGAGTATGAGATGAGGATGTGTATAAGATGAACTTCAGATGCATGTATGACCACTACGAGTTCTTGGTTATACCATTTGACGTAACCAACGCACCAGCAGTGTTCATGGGACTCATGAACAAGATCCTTCAGCCATACCTTGATCGCTTTGTGTAGTCTTCATTGATGACATAAATATCTACTTAGCTACCGTGGAGGAGCACATCTACCATTTACGGGTAGTACTGGACACACTCCGAGAGCACCAGCTTTATAGTAAGCTCTCGATGTGCCAGTTCTGGATCCAACAGGTACACATTCTAGGACATGTCATCTTAGAGGCTAGAGTTTTAGTGGATCTAGAGAAGATTTAGGAAGTACTTTCTTGGGAGCCACCAAGGAGTGTGGCGGAGGTACGGAGTTTTCTGGGACTGGCTGGGTACTATCAGAGATTTTTGTCAGACTTCTCCAGAGATGCAGCGCCGCTTTCAGCATTGAGGAGGAAGGGGAAACCCTTCGTGTGGTTAGAGAGGTGTCAGCAGAGCTTTCAGGAGCTGAAGAAGAGGTTGACCAGTGCCCCCATCTTGAGGCTTCTAGAGGTGGGTGTTGGGTACGTAGTTTACTGTGATGCATCAGGGACCATACTTGGGTGTGTCCTGATGCAAGATCAAGCAGTGATCACATATGGTCTCGGTATCTGAGATAGAATGAGTAGAACTATGCTACCCATGACCTGGAGTTAGTAGAAGTGGTCTTCTCCTTGAATATGTGGCGGCACTATCTGATGGGAAAGTGTTTTACAGTCTACTCTAACCACCAGAGTCTCTGGTATATCTTCTCGTAGAATGAAATGAACCTCAGATAGCGATAATGGCTTGAGTTCCTCAAAGACTATGAATTCATGATACTCTATACTCCTTGAAATGGAAATGTTGTAGCAGATGCACTCAGCATGAGATCAGGAATTCAGCTGCTAGGAGAGGCGACAGAGCAACTGGTCGCACTGCAGATATATTTTGTGGATCGGGATGGAGAAGCCTTTCTACAGTCTCTCACAGTCACTCCTCCACTTCTTCAGTGAGTCATGGAGGCACAGCGTGGGGACATTGATTGTGAGATGCGACGTGCTCAGATATCCACAGGGCAGTCACCTAATGGATTTTATGAAGGTGGGGAGCACATCATTCTCTTCAAAGGACGTACCATGGTACCCGTTGCACTTCAGGAGGAAGTTTTGAGGGAGTTTCACACATCTCTTTTAGCAGTACATTCAGGTGTGGTGATGATGTACCTGGACCTTCGACGACAGCACTGGTATCCAGGTATGAAGAAGGAAGTAGCAGAGTTTGCCTCACGATGTCTCACTTGTCAGCATGTGAAGGCAGAGCACCAGGTACCAGCGGGATTGGTTAATCCCTTAGAGGTCTCGGAGTAGAAGTGGGATGGGATATCCATGGATTTCATGATAGGCCATCCACGTACATCCATAGGACATGACTCTATCTGGGTGATTGTCAGCCGACTCACTAAGTCGGCCCTCTTTCTACTGATCAGAGAGCAGGGTTCAATAGAGATCTTGAGATGCCTCTACGTACAAGAGATCATACGGCTTCATGGTTTTCCATCGACGATCATCTCTGATCGATCTGCTCATTTCACTTCCCGTCTATGGAAGGGGTTGTAGGAGGATTTCGGGACGCAGCTTTGCTTGAGCACTACCTTCCATCCTCAGACAGATGGTCATACTGAGACAACCATTCAGACTCTCGAGGACATGCTCTGTGCATGAGTTCTACACTTCGGTCGCTGCGGGGAGGATCATTTACCCTTGGTAGAGATGCGTATAACAACAGCTACCACTCCACCATTGGGATGGCACCTTTCAAGGAACTTTACGGCTGACCTTGCAGATCGCCTCAGTGCTGGACTAACCCAGGAGAGTCAAAACTTATGGGACCAGAGATGGTGCAGGCTACAACGGAAAAGGTGCAGATCATCGAGGAGAAGATGAAGACTGCACAGAGTAGGCATAATTCCTATGCTAATAGGAGATGGAGACCACTGGAGTTCGAGGATGGAGACCACGTCTTTTTATGGGTCTCACATCGAAGAGGTCTATGAATATTTGGCCAAGGTGGCAAGTTGTCTCTGAGATTCATCGGACCTTTTCAGGTCCTCAGCAGAGTAGGCGAGGTGGCTCAACACTTGTCTCTTCCCCCTCAGCTGCACCAGGTGCACAACGTCTTCCACGTATCTCAGCTAAGGAGATACGTGCAGGACCAGTCCCACATCATCGACCATGGGGAGCTGGAAATTGATGACTGGGCGACTTTCACGGAGGTTCCAGTGCAGATTGAGGATTGAAAGGAGCGGGTCCTACATGGACGGTCGATACCTCTAGTGTGCATTCTCAAGCAGCACGGGAACCTCCAAGAGAGCACATGGGAGTGGGAGGCTCAGATGCGTGATCAGTACCCTCATTTGTTTCCTTAGTGTGAGTTGAAGCATACGGGGACATAAATACCTGATGTGGGGAGAATGTAAAGACCTACAAACTCCATGATTTTTTTTAAATACATGGGTATTTTAAGAGTCCGTAGTTTCAGATAGTGCCTAATTCCTAGGCTCGATGTGCCTGGAATCAATTTCTGAAGTTTTGTTCGGGTACGTTCAGTAAATGTACGAGCGGGATTTTAAATCTCTTGTTCTGGTGCTCAGAATCAAATTTTGAGGGCACTTTTGAACTCGTAGATTCAGTGATTTCTTAATAAGACCTTCACCGAAGTTGCGTTTTAACGTGTTTGGATGTTAGTTTATGGGGTTTTTAATTAATTTAATTAAAAATAGATGTGTTACTATATTTTTATTTGTGGGGGTTTAATGCTCCAAGGGGAGGATGGAGGTGGGTCCCACCCACGAATAACCTCCCTTGGGAGGATATTATTTAGTGGGGACCACACAAGATTCTTACCTCCATTAACTCCCCATTATTTAATTTGACACCTCTCTTCATTTAATGGAACTCCTCACCTCCCCCTACTTTTTTGAATTTGAACCATTACACCCATTAATTAGATGATTTGTTTCATTGAATTAAAATAGTGGAATTGGAATGGTTGTGCCAACAAATAATAGACAATTCATCTATTATTTTTGGGTTGGGAACTTTCTTTTGGGAGAGCATTGGATTTCATGGAGAACGACTATTTCCACCGAAGAATGACGAACACCATCTTCGATCTTCGAACAAGCCAAAAGAGAAGGAGCTGCATGCGAAGAACGCCGACGACGCTTCTTCCTCGGATGCTTCTCGACGTCAACGAATCGACACCGCCTTTTCCCACTACTTTGTCAACATTCATCGAAATGATGTAGGGGTTTGAGTGAAATTATTATTCTTGTTATTCGTCGTTCAAACCTCGGATTATTTTTTATGATTGTTCACAACGTAACGAGGAGTGCTCGGACCGTAAGAACATGGTCTGAACCCCCTCCTCTTGTTTTTGTTCTCGTTGTGTTGATGATGGAGGTGGAGCAATGGTGGCCGGCATCGGTCCGACCACGAAGAAGACAGGCGGTGCAAGGCCGCCGGGTTGCCATGAGGGCGGGGCACAGTCACGCCGCGTGGAGGCAACACAGGGCCTTGGACATGTCGGGCCGCAGTGGAGGTGGTGTGGCGCCGTCGTGTCGTGGAGAAGATGTTGGGTGGCCGGCCAGGCCGGCCCCTAGATGAACATGAGGAGAGGAACCCTTAGGGTTCCGCGTGACCTGGACCGGCACCACCTGGCACCGGTTGGGGTTACCACTTGAACGGTTATGTCATTCGGGTGCTAGGGGGTGCGCGCCTACCCCCCTGGCAGCGGCTAGGGCGGGCCACCTTCGACCGAGCTGCCCTCGGCCGAGCCATCACGGGTCGGGCCGCCTTCTGCCGGGCGGCCCTCGACCAGGCCGCCATGGGTCTGGCTGCCTTCACCTGGGCCGCCCTCGGCCGGGCCGCCACGTGTTAGGCCCCCATCGGACAGTTCACCCTCGACTGAGCTGTCATGGGCGAGGATGCCCTCGGCCGGGCTGCCCACGAGCCGGGCCGGCCTCGGCTGGGCCTCCCACGGGTCGGGCCACTTTCGGCCTGCCCGCCCTCAGGTCAAGCCGCCCCTTCAGGTCGGGCCTCCCTCTCAGGCACGGACATTTCCTCGGTCCGGGTTGGACCCACGGACCGGGTCAGATTCCAGTATGGACCAGGTCGGGTCGTGTAACGTTCCTGGCTCAGAATCCACAAAACCGGTGCTCTGAGCCGGGTAGTTACATAAACATAAGCGCATCTCCCTTTACACCAAAGGTTGCCGACTAGCATCAGGGTTCTTTGTGGTAAAGTGGGGAGACTATACCCCCTTTTTATCAGAGTAAGCCCCAACAAAAATAAACCTATAGTAGAAACAATAATCAATAAACAAGGAACATGTATAACAACCATTTCCAACAATACATATTCCATGTCCTACTACAAGTACAAAAGTGAACAAAAGCCCAAAATAAAGACAATGTCCAAATCCCCAAAATGGTCCCGACTCCATGTCTGGATCCTCCACAAAGTGTTTCCCATGTCTACTCAACTATCTAGCAAGGACCCTTGTCCTTCTCCTGACCAGCAAACATGAAGTCTGCTCAGGTACCCAACGGCGGCCTGAGCAGGGTGTTAGTACAACTCAGTAGGCCACCACCAACAGTGTCAACAAAATATCCAGTATGAACAGGTAGTGCATGAAAAATGAATATGAATGATAATTTCCAAGTAATTATTTAAGGTTCCATTAAACAGTTCAGATAAAAATCCATTGCAACTTCCATTACCATTCACTTCACACCAATTATCATCACTTACCATTTCATCACAATTCCATGGGTTAATCACATAAATTATGTTACATGGGTCTAAGGACAACAATCACATGCAAGAGGGTAAACACATCGTTATCCTATCTCACTAGGACTAACCCCATCATAGTAACCATATCCTCTCCTCGAAGCCTCAGTCTGGGTGGATGCAACCGTTAGGAGAATAGATCATCAGTCCCCATTCCAAACTCGTGCATTGAGGGTGGAGTTCAGAGAATCAGTCTTCACTCAACCCATGGCCATAGATCCTCAGGTCATACCCCACACTACCAAGCCATGTGAACAAGATTATATAAGTAACCATCAACCCACCATACCATTACCCTTTCACAAACACCATTCACAACAAACCACACTGAAATTTACATTATTCCTTAACCCATTAACACATTATCATTTCACATCATTTAACCATTCACCCAATTCCCATGTGTTATGCCTATCTCACTAAGAATTCAACACTAAACCCATAACCTATCCCATTATGGTCTTTAATTAGTTTACACATTAACCCATTTAACCCGTTCATCATTCACATGAATCAACCATTAAACCCATAACAAATAACCTTTAGGTTTTTTCCAAGTCTAGGTGCATCACCTAACTTCTATTCCAAGTTCAACCAATCATGCCATCATATTCTTCAAGGGCTCTACCATTTATTACAAAAAGTTCACTTGTCTAATAAAAATCCCTAAGCTTGGGAAAAGCCGGCACACCCCATGGATGGCCCCAATTAGGTCATTTCATTCTCAACGCATCCCATGGGGATCGTGAGGGTTCCTATGTATCGTTTTTTAAGCATCCATTATACCAAACACATCCAGGTTGATCAAGATCATCAAAAAGAAACCATGAGCAAAGACACACATGCATAAATCCACCATAAAACTATGAGATCACATTTTTAGACCACCTACCTCGAAACTGCGGTTGAACTCACACTCAATCGAGTCCTTAGACCTCAATCTGACCAGCCTTTGGAGCTTCAACCTAGAACTCACCCAAAAGAAAGGGTTTTAGAGCTTCAGAACAAGAGGGAGAGAAGATAAAAACCCTAAACCAAAAAGATAAGAAAGGATGGAATTAGCCATACCTGGAGCTTCGATCCTCATCCAACGACACCAAAAATTCCTTAGAAATGAAGGAGATTGACCAATCGTATCTCTTGGGAGATTTGGTTCGTTCCTAGGGTGAAGTGGAAGGAATGGAGAGGAAATCCCGAGTGGGTTCTTAAAATACTAGTGTGGCAATTTTGTAATTTTTTCCAACATTAAGAGGACGCAAAGTTTGGCCGCACGGTTTGAAAAAACGTGCGCAAACCGTGCGCATGCTACTGTCTGGAGGAGGAGGAGTTTCACGGTTTACCTGGGAAGGCCACACGGTTTGCCCTGGCCATGCATAGGCGATACGCCCAAGCTTGTCATACCCAGCTTTCCTTTCTTTCATGCCCCGAGCCCCCGAAACACCCCCAAGACCTATCATACTTTCAGAAGACATCCCATGAAGCCCGAAATAAGGGATTCAACCAAAACATAATGAAAACATACCCTTCTAAAAACTGGGATCTTACAACCTCCCCAACTTATAACGGCTCGTCCTCGAGACGAGTTTCCAAGCCTCATTGATCCACCGAAGAGAAGAGTTTGGGCCACTGAGCATTCATATCTGATTCCCGATCCCAAGTTTCTTCCTGAACTTTCCCATGCTACCATTGTACTTTCACTAATGGCACAAACTTTCCTCGCAAGACCTTTTCACTACAATCCACCACACGAACCGGATTCTCCTCAAAGGATGCATCAGCCTCAAGCTCCACATCCTCAACATCAACCACGTGAGATGGGTCAGGGTGATACAGTCAAAGAAGTAACACATGAAACACATCATGCATCCCACCATACCGTTGTGGAAGAGCCAACTGGTAAGCCATTGGTCTGATCCTATCCACATTCTCAAAAGGTCCCACATACCTGGGCATTAACTTACCCTACTTTCGAATTCAACAGTGACCCAACCGTGGCGACACCCAAAGTAACACTTTATCACCCTTCGCAAACTCAAGAGGTCTATGCCTATGATCTACATACGACTTCTGCCTACTCTGAGCCGTATCCATCTGCTTCTTGATCAAAATTACTCTCTCTGAAGTCTTCTGCATGAGACTTGGCCCCAACAACTCAGATTCACCGGTCTCTAGCCAACACAAAAGAGATCTACATTTCCTCCTGTCGAGTGCCTCAAACGGTGCCATCTGAATCATATCCTGAAAACTGTTGTTGTAGGAAAAATAAACTAATGATAGATGTATATACCAAGAACCACCAAAGTCCAAGACATAGGCTCTTAACATGTCTTATAACACTGGTATCGTACACTCCGATTTCCCGTCCGTCTGCAGGTGGAAAACCGTACTCAAAAACACCTGCGTACGAAGCACCTTCTGCAACCCCTTCCATAAACGCGATGTGAAATGAAGATCTCGGTTTGAAACTACAGTCTGCGGAACACCATGAAACCACACTATATCTCGAACATACAGCTCACCCAACTGGTCGACTATAAAGGTCTCCTGAATCGGTATGAAATGAGACACTTTCGTTAACCAATCCAGAACCACCCCGATTGCATCATTCTTCTACGGCGTCCTCGGAAGAACCACGAAAAAATCCATTGTTAAATCATCCCACTTCCATTCCAGAATGTGCAATGGATGCAACAAACCACCTGGGCATTGATGTACGGCCTTCACCTGCTAACAGGTAAAGCACCATGCCACCATGCCCGCAACTTCCTTCTTCATTCCAGGCCACCAAAACTGCCTTCGGAGATCACGTTACATCTTGGTCAAACCATGATGCACTTCACACTTTGATACATGGAACTCATGCATCAACTCTTCCCGCACACACTTTGGCACAACCACATGATCACAAACACGAAAAAACACCTTCCACGCCGACGACCCAACCAGAAGGTAGCTCCCCACCTTTAAGCTTTTCCTTCATGATCAAACACTCGGGATCATCAAGCTGAACTTCGTTAACTCGACTCAAAAGCATCGAATAAATCGTTAAGGAAGCAAAAGTGACCTGAAAACTCTCCTCCTACACCTCTAGGTGCATCTCTTTAAACAAATCCATCACCTTCCACTCGGTGCTGGACTCCTGAACCACCTGATTCTGAACCTTCCTGCTCAGAGCATCAGCAACACTGTTTCCCATTCCCGGTGTGTACACCAACTCATAGTAAAAATACTGGAGATATTCAACCCATCTTCACTGCCGAAGGTTCAGATCCCATTGTGAGAAGGATGTTCTTTAAACTATTATGGTTGGTAAACATAGTAAATTGTTATCCCAACAGATAGTTCCTCCATCACTTCAAGGAGTACACCACTACAGCCAACTCAAGGTCATGAGTGGGATAGTTCCACTCACGGGGTCTCAAATGCCTTGACCCATAAACCACAACCTAATCATCCTGCATCAACACAGCTGCAAGTCTGACTCCAGATGCATCACAAAACATGATGTACTTATTACCCGTCTCAGGTAAGATCAAGATTGGTGCGGTCGTCAACCGCTTCTTCAACTCTTGGAAGCATTCTCCCAAGCCTCAAACCACTCAAACCAGATTCCTTTCTTGGTCAAACCTGAGAGTGGTGCTGCCAAGTAAGAGAAATCCTGAATGAACCTTCGGTAATACCTATCCAAACCCAGAAAAATTCAAACATCAGAAACACTCTTAGGATGATCCCATGATACAGCTGCCTGCACTTTCTCTGTATCCACTGACACACCTGTCTCTAATATGATGTGACCTAGAAAATCCCCCTCACATATCCAGAATTGACACATTTATATCTTGGCATATATTTGATTCTCTCTTAGTGTACCCAAGACGACTTCAAGATGTTGGGCATGATCGTCTTGAGTTTTCGAGTACACTAAGATATTGTCAAGAAAGACAATCAAAAACTGATCTAGATAGGGATGAAATATTCAGTTCATCGAAGCCATAAACATTGTTGTTGCATTGGTCAAGCCGAAAGGCATTACCAAAAACTCAAATAACCCGTACCGACTCCGGAAAGCAGTCTGTGGTACGTCAGAAGACCTCACCCTCATCTGGTGTTAACCTGACCTCAGATCAATCTTGAAAAAAATTGATGCACCCATCAACTGATCAAACATGTCATCAATTCTAGGAAGAGGTTACCGATTTTTCACCGTCATCTGATTTAACTTTTGATAGTCAACACACAGCCTCAACGACCCATCGGCCTTCTTTGAAAAAAGCACAGGAGATCCCCAAGGAGACGTACTAGGATGGATAAACCCCTTAAGCTCCAACTCCTCAAGATGAACCTTCAGTTCTTGGAGTTCTACTGGTACCATTCGGTATGGAGGAATAGAAATTGGCTCCGCTCCCGGCAGCAACTCGATCGTGAGATCGACATCCCTCTCGGGTAGTAACCCAGAGAAATCCTCAAGAAACACATCCTGAAACTGATCCACCATAGGAGGAAAATTAGATTGTTCCCCTCCTCCATACCCATCAATCATGAGACATGACACTTGATCCGTGAGTCCACTCATCTGTTGACAAAACGGCCCCGCAAGCCCTGCTCTAACATCTCATTAGCCACGGTGGACATAAGCTTCACCATCAAGCGACCTGAACAACACTTTATGATGATAACAGTATATGTGTGCCTGATAAAACACCAACCAAACCATTCCCAATATTAGGTCAAACCCTAAAATCTTGAGGATGAACAAGTCCCACAAAAAATGATACCCACCAACTTCCAAGGCACATCCTTTGCACTACTTGATATCCTCAGCCCTACGCCGCACTACCCTTCTGGTGTGATTGATCTTGCCCTAGAGTACCACATCCACAGCCCCTACCAGTACGGCCTATAGAGCTCTAAATACCTGCCTAATACGGGGCAACTGATCCCCTTCCCGTATCCGGTACCTACTTTTCATCATCATGCTCACCCGTTTGATGAGGGTTCCTGTAGAACCTCTGCACATTCCCCTTCCTACCGCATGAACGGCACTCAAATGGAGGTCGAGGACACTGACCATGCATATTACCCAGCCTACCTCAATGATAACAGAACACCTGGTTCCCACTCTAAGAGGATGACCCTCTCTTCTGACCACCTTGCTGGAAACTTTCCAAACGGCACTTCCAACCTTCAGAAGATGCACCACTTTTCCGCCCAACTGGCATGACAAGCCCACAAATCAAATCTCCATTCAGGATCCCTTCTGAGATGAGTGCCAAATCCATCACCACTACAAACCTATTCAAGAAGAAGATATTTACTTGAGACCTGATCTCATGTCTCAACCCATCTTGGAAACACTTTGATACCGCTTCCTCATCCCCTGATAGCACTGGGAAAAAGCGTTGCAAATCAGTGAAGCAACTACAATAGTCCATCACTAATAGAAATCCTTGAGTCAGGCTCATAAACTCTATAGCCTTCTCCTACCTCAAAGTCTCCGGGTATAAATGCTCCAGAAACTTCTCCTGGAAAACCGTCCACGACATCCCCTCATCCTGCTCGGTCTGAGCCTGAACGTCCCACCAACGTCTTGCCTGGCCCCGCTACATGTAAACATACAGCTTTACTCACTTTTCAACAGGGTTATCCAGATGATCTAGTATCTTCTAGAAAGACTCTAACTATAAATTCACTGCCTATGTCCCACCCTCTCTGGTGAAGGTCAGAGGGTGCTGTAGCTGGAACTCCCTAGTCAGCTCAAACATACTCGGTGCAACCCGCCCTGGGTCCCGATCCATCATCTGCATAAGGCGAGAGAAGTTCTCCTGGAACTAGTCTTCTCTACCTTCATTTATCACCACATTTTTGTGCTCTCCTATTGTATGAGTGTTCTCAGAAACATCCTCCTATTTCCCAACTGGTAACCGATGTTGTGGTGGCATCTCTATACCATTCCAAGCACATGATTTAGCACGCATACCATAAAAATTTCATGACTTCATCAAATTCTCTTTACTAGCTACAAAAACCTATTTTCATATACTAATTCAATGACATTAACACCTCAAATTCACTACCCAGACCATCCCTACCACGGGCCATGGTCCACATGGGGTAAACAACTTTGTACTGCCAACAAACTCACACTACATTTTACAACAAAATTTTCCAATTCATTTTAAACCCTTATATTTCATTAAACCTCATTTACCCACTTGTTTTATTTCATTCTTCTCATTATTTCATGGTTTCATGAAATGTATGATGCACCCTACTTTCCTTCCTCACACACCCACCTCGTGCGTGTGCATAACACAATGCATGTCACCTATCTCCCTAGGTTCCTACAATGATGCATGAGTACAAATCCTCGTTCTGTTAATGCCACAAGCCAAATATCATAAAACAGTCACATAAAACCACATGTGCATCACCCAACGGTGAAATATCATCAACTGTAACAACACACAACCAAGAACAACATTTCTCACACAGGGTGACTTGGGTTTTCCCTCATACATGGGTTAGCTACTCCCAAGCACAAGTTCATTTACCAAGGCCCGACACATATTAACCCTTGACAAACTATCCCAAATAACAATACCTCAGAGAAGGAGAATAAAGACCTCCTATGATAACACTTTTTAATGTTCCCGACCCATAATCCACTAAACCGGTGCTCCGAGATGGGTAGTTACATAACCTTAAGTGCGTCTCCCCATACGCCAAAGGCTGCCGAATAGTAGTGGGGGTCTCTGTGGTCAAGTGGGGAGACTATACCCCCTTTTATCAGAGTAATCCAAAACAGAAATAAACCAATAGCGGAAAAATAATCAATAAAAAATGAACATGTATAAAAACCATTTCCAACAATAAATATTCCATGTCATACTACAAGTGCAAAAGTGAACAAAATCCCAAAATAATGACAACAGCCAAAATCCCCAAAATGGTCCCAACTCTATTGTTGGATCCTCCACCAAGTGCTACCCATGTCCACTCAACTATCTAGAAAAGACCCTTGTCCTTCTCCTGACCTGTAAACTTGAAGTCTACTTGGGCACCCAACGGCGGCCCGAGCAGGGTGTGAGTACAACTTAGTAGGCCACCATCAATGGTGTCTACAAAATATCCAGTATGAATAGGTAGTGCATGAAAAATGAATATGAATGATAATTTCCAAGTAATTATTTAAGGTTCCATTAACCAGTTCAGATCCAAATCCATTGTCACTTGCATTACCATTCATTTCACACCAATTATCATCACTTACCATTTCATCACATTTCCATGGGTTAATCACATAAATTATGTTACATGGTTCTAAGGCCAACAATCACATGAAATAGTGTAGACACATCGTTATCCTATCTCACTAGGACTAACCCCCTCATTGTAACCATATCCTCACCTCGAAGCCTCAGTTAGGGTGGATGCAACCGTTATGAGAATAGATCATCAATCCCCATTCCTAACCCGTGCATTTAGGGTGGAGTTCAGAGCATCAGTCTTCACTCGACCCGTGGGTGTAGATCCTCAAGTAGTTCCCCACACTACCAAGCCATGTGCACATTTTTATATAAGTAACAATTAACCCACCATACCATTACACTTTGACAAACACCATTCACAAAAAACCACACAGGAATTCACATTATTCCTTAACCCATTAACACATTACCATTTCACATCATTTAACCATTCACCCAAATCCCATGTGTTATGCCTATCTCACTAAGAATTCAACACTAAACCCATAACCTATCCCATTGTGGTCTTTAATCAGTTTACACATTAACCAATTTAACCCATTCATCATTCCCATGAATAAACCATTAAACCCATTCCAAATAACCTTTAGGTTATTTCCAAGTCTAGGTGCATCACCTAAATTCTATTCTAAGTTAAAATAATCATGCCAACATATTTTTCAAGTGCTCTTCCATTTATTACAACAAGGTCACTTGTTTAATAACAATCCCTAAGACCCAGAAAAGTCGCCACACCCCATGGATAGCCCCAATTAGGTCAATTCATTCTCAATGCATCCCATGGGGATCGTGAGGGTTCCCATTTACCATTTTTTAAGCATCCTTTATTCCAAACGCATCCAGGTTGATCAAGCTCATCAAAAGGAAACAATGAGCAAAGCCACACATGCATAAATCCACCATAAAACTATGGGATAATGTTTGTAGAACACCTACCTTGAAACCGTGGTTGAACACACACTCAATCGAGGCCTTAGACCTCAATCTGACCAGCCTTTTGAGCTTTAACCTAGAAATAACCCAAATGATAGGGTTTTAGAGCTTTGGAACAAGATGGACAGAAGATACAATCCCTAAACCAAAAAGAGAAGCAAGGATGGAATTAGCCATTCCTGGAGCTTCGATCAGCATACAACAGCACCAAAAATGCCTTAGAAACGAGGTATATTTACCTATTGGAGATCTTGGGCAATTTGGTTTGTTCCTTGGGTGAAGAGGAGGGAATGGAGAAGAAATCCCGAGTGGGTTCTTAAAATCCCGGGGTGGAAATTTTGTAATTTTTTCCAACTTTAAGAGGCCGCATGGTTTGGCCGCATGGTTTGACAAACCTGGAGAAAACCATGTGCATGATACTTTCTATAGGAGGAGGAGTTGCATGGTTTACCTAGGCAGGTATCACGGTTTTCCCTGGTCGTGTGTAGGCTGTGCGCCCAGGCTTGTCTTGCCCAACTTTCTTTTCTTTCATGCCACGAGCCCCCGAAACACCCCGAAGACCTCTCATACGTTCAGAATAAATCCCTTTAATCCCGAAACAAGGTATTCAACCCAAACATAACAAAAACATACCCTTCCAAAAACCGGGATCTTACTGGTCAGGTCGGTCAAACTGGGCTGGACCGGACCCGGACCAAGTTTGACCCATTTCACTTTTTCGTCCGTATTTTAGGCTACGGGTGTCCAAACAATGAACCGTTTGCAGAAATGGAAGGCTTAGAGAAGGAAGGATCTTTTCTAATACCCTACTTGTGGTTCAGACGCAGTTGGGGTATGGCCGGGTTGATTTCAATGTAAAAACCAACCAGTCCCCTGGAACGGAAATACCAATAACTCAAAGACCGGGCGTGTGATTGGTGCACCGTCTATCGCGTTGGGTTTCTTATTATAAATGTGAAAATTTAAATATATAATAAAAATTAGTCTAATAAAATTTTAAATATAAAATGATATAAATTTTTTCATTAAATATATATTAAACTATATTAATGTGTCCAATAAAAATAATATTGTTCACTATTCATTGGAATATAAATATTTTATAAAAATTATAAAAAAATATATACTAACGAAATTTTGAAATGATGGATTAAAAATGATAATAATTTTAAAAAATTAGAATTTTATTATTTGAAATTAAATTTAAAAATAAACCATATAATAGATTGAAATACTTGTTGGTTAAAAATAATTCTCTTTTTCATTTGAATAAAAAAATATCATATTTTTATTTGGAATATAACTTAATAAAACATATTTAATAAATGAATGAATGTTTTTTATATAAAACATAGCTATGCAATAGTATCCTCCATTCCTTTTGAAAATTGCATCTTCAAATTTTAATCAATTATTTAAAAACTTGGTATACTTTTCCCTTGTCACATTTTTAGACTCCCATGTTTCTTCATCAATCATATGATTTTTAAACAAAACATAACTTTTTGATTTAAATTTAATTAAAATATAGTCCAATGTTAATAATATTAACACATTGTTCATTTAAAAAATGGTCAAATTCAATCAAATTTTCCCTAGGGCTCAGACATGAGATGAATCCAAAATATAATATCACTAAATCGAAGCATCAAAAACATTATGTACATTGGATAATATTGAGTGAAAGGATATTTTATAATAAACAAATCCAACTTTCTATATGATTTCATATAGCCTAGTGAAACATGGGATTAAGTTCCCATTTAAAAAAGCATTACACTTTTCCTTGGAGACACATTAATAAAAACAAGAAAACCTACCTATAATGAAGGATATTTCCTCTTGTTATCTACATAATTTTTTTCTTACCATTATATATCCTCATATATTTCTAAATTTCTATAACTTTCTCAATCATTTCGACTATTAATTATAGTCTGGTCATATTTCTTTCAATTAGTTTATCCCAATAAACTGGAGTCCAACATCTCTTTTCATATAATGATTCAAAATGAACCATATTTATATTATAAAAAAATATAATAATAATTAAAATTAACTAATTATATATGTTTATACAAACTAATCCATTAATCCATTGAAAATGAATATATCATGTCTTCATAGTTCTGAATCATTCATTTTGATAATCCATCATATTGATGATAAAAAGTGCTATTGGATTTTAATGAAGTACCACATGAATTATCAAGTTCTTTCCAAAACATTGAAGTTATTTGGGGTTATGATAAGATATAATTGGTAGAGGAAATCCATTAAACCTAACAATATAATTAATACATTTTTAATAAGTTTTACTTGAATACATAGTATCTCAAATAGGAAGGAAATGTGAATATATAGTTAATTGATAAAGAATAACCCAAATCGCATTATTACTCTCATATGTCTGTGGTATTAGAAATAATAAATATATGTACACATTTTCCCACTTCCTCTATAGTATAGGAAATTAATAAATAATAAAATTGTTTATGGAAACTCTATTTCAACATGTTTTCAAGTAAAAAATTTCATTGTAAATTCCAAAATATATGTAATCATTCAATACCCCCAGTAACCCTCTCGAAGTTATCTATACATATTTATGATTTCATGGTGAATAAATAATAGGTAAATATGACCTCTACTAAAAAATTATAATTTAAATATGAAATAATGCAAACATAATATATTTAAAAATCTAAAATCTCATTATTGTTTAGATTTAAATTCTGGCTACATACCCTTCTTCAAAAATTGAAGGTTTTTATATAACTCTTGATATTCCCAATGAGATTTCTTAATTAATTGTTCCAAAAAAAATATAGCAATAATAAATAAAATAATATAGAATGATCCAACATCAAAACATTCTTGGAAAAAATTAATCAAATCTTTAACTGAATGGTTGTGTTCCTAACATAAGAAGGTTAATGAACCATTATTATTATGAAAAAATCATTATTTACATTGTTTTCATAAGATTTAATTAATCATAAAATAATAATCCATTAACAATTATATCCACCCCATATCTATTAATTCAATTCTTTATAAGTTAATATACACTTAACTTTTTTTGATCAGTATATATTTAACACTTGAATCCACATAAATGATGTATACATATCTTTTAAGAAGAAACAACTACTGATAATTATAGACCATGTGTAGTATAGTTTAAATAATGGGGATTTAGTTGACGTGATAAAGATTTAATTATCAGGTTATTATACATTGGGAAACCACCTCTCCCATGAAAATAAGAATCACTAAAGATGATATAGTCTCTAATTCAATAGTGTAGAGACAAAATTGGTGCATTCTCCAATCTTATTTTTAGTTCTTTAAAAAATTATCAATATTGTTTTTTCTAGATGAACCTAACTCTCATTTATCTTATATAATTTGGTTCAATATAAAATGTAGCAATGTTCTAAAAAATCTATTATTAATATCATGAAAATAAAAAAACTATGCATTTCAAAAAAAAGTATGTATTTTCCATTAATCATCCAATTTATTCGTAGAAGGTTCAATTGTATATTCATGGAAGAAAATATTCCTAAGTTGTATAAATACATATGGTTCAATTTTTAAACCAAATGGAATTACTAAAAACCCATGATGTGTGTATTAATTCCAAAATGCGATTTTTGTAATTTCATCATCATTTAAGATTATATCATAGTACTCTTACCTTATACCAACCTTCAAAAAATATTGATCTCTTGGATATGGTCAATGAAATCATTGATATGGGGAAACATATACTTATTTTGTTTAAATTTTTTTAATGAAATATAATAAATGAAATGACTCATGGAACAACCATTATTTTTAACAAATAAGATATGATCAAACCACGATGATGTAGTAACAAAAATTAAGCCTTTATCCTGAATATCATGCATCTGCTTTTTCAATTCCATTATATCTACATGGGTCATTCGATAAGGGGATATGAAATTGGATTAGCATCAAGAACTATGTTAATAGTTATTTTAACTTCTTCATTAAGTATAACAATAGGAAACCCATCAGAGGAAACATCATGGCCGTCATTTACAACCAGTACATCATTTATATGAATATTCAATTATTTTAAACAATATGTACAAGAAACCATTAATTTTCATATTTCAAAACTTTATCAACATCTTTCTATGTTATCAAATGTATGTGTTCATTATTTTATATGACCATAAAATATATCAAAAAAATAAGTTATTTAACTCTAAAATCTATCTTATCATGTTAAATAGAGGTCCAATACATATCTTGAATAATAATAAACTAAACATGGGGAAATTTAACATGTTTGTTTGTAAAATTCATTCAAAAAACTAGTAGTTTATTTTTATAATTTCTGTTTACCTTAATATATCACCCATGTGTTTTAATATAATTTTTGGATTCATTTCAGGGGGTGGAATTTATAATTCAACAAGTAAATCTCATAAATGATTTATTTTGTGGATAGGAAATTAAAAAATGCGTTTCAATAATATAAATAAACAATCAATATGCATAATAAAAATTTATTTAATGGACCAAAATCTACTAAAGTAGATTCAATTTAATTTTCCACAACCTTATTCTTTTTGTTTAACTTTTTTAATCATCAAGGTTCCTATTTGGAAGAACATGTTTATAATGATCAATCTCATTACATTTATAAAATATCACTACCTATTTATCAGAGTTGGTTATAGAACTTCCATAATAATTGTCAATTCAATTATGAGATATGTACCCAATCATAACACATATGAAGTACTTACCCAAATTCATATGGAATTTCTGAGTAATCTTTTTACCTCAACCCTGACAAAATGAATAAAAAACCATACCCCTATATTTCATTGATAAAATATTCCCCAATTCTTCCCATGTTTTCATCTTTTTATATTTGTTTTCAAATGATAAATTATCATTGTAAAACTCCATTTCTACCTTTAAGAACCTAAACAAAGTTTATCATATCTTTTTAATTAGTGGAAATGTAATTCTCTTTGATATATTATCTTTAATATTGTGTAAAAATGATTAATCTTACTATCAAGAACATGGATAATGTTTTGTGCATACCTACCCTTCATGGGAACATATCTTTACACATGGGCATTGAATATTATAATTTTTTTAATTAAAATAATTTCATTTCCATCATAATGGAAACATACATAGGAAAATATCACTCGAGGAACATATTATTAATTTCATCATATTTCATGGAACTAATTACCCTTATTTTCTTGATATTGATGACCATTGACCACCAATTTTTGGATTCACAAAAAAAATGAAAAATATGAAGATGTTTATTTTGAAAATTCAAATATCCAATGACATAGAATATATTTTCAATGTCTCTAATTAACCAATCATTTATCTATTTTTCAGATGATCCACTAAATAGAATAAGTTGTTCCCCCATAAAAAGTTTCACTATTGAGTTGTTACCTTATTGTATATCATCCCGATAACTTATATGGATAAACCCAAAACTTCTAGATTATGTCAATTGTTCCTTCATAGTAAAAAACTACTCTGTTCAAATTCCTAATATTCTAGGTTACTAATTGAGAAGGATATCATCCCATTGGTCCCTTCTTATTTTAGCTTCCTTGTTTCCTCTATGGAAAACTATTCTAAAAATACATTTTTTAGAAAATGTAACATTGTAATCATCAAATTTAATATAATTTTAAATAATAAATAAAGAAAGATTTCTGAGTGGTACTTAAAATCATCCAAACCTCTAATGTTACCTAAAACATTCTTTATTTCAAATTATATGTACCCAACCATCTATATTTAATATTCTAGTGATATTAAATTATAAATAACTTTATTTAATTCACAATGGTGTTTTGGTTTACATCATTAGATGGTTAGGTCATAACTCCCATATAAAACCCCATATTATATAAATTAGAAACCTCTAATCATTATCTTTTTTCCCTCTAAATGATCTTCTAAAATAAAATATATTTTATTTTGTGGAAATATATTAAAAAAATCAACATAAAATAATTATTTCCCTGACCCATCCTTAATCCTTCTGATTTATTCAAATGATGTTTGTGAAAAACGTTTTTGTAAGGTGCATAACATAAAATAATATACTATTATTCCATGAATACATATAATATTTTCCATTTTCAAAATATTATTTACCCCCAAAATATACATTTTTATACCAAATAAATGACCTTGTCAGCCCAAAACATTTAGTATAACATTTCAAAAAAAATAAAGGAAAAAAGAAAACATAGAATGTTTTACTTGAAATCATGAAAAATTATTAATATATTTTTCACAATGTTATACTTTTCAACCATATAAATTATAATATAATTCCATATAACATGTGATATCAAACAAATTCCATAACGACACATAAAATGCATGGATAAATCATGTAGTTAACTTGAGGTGTCATTTTCATATCACTATATCCATCAAATAAAATAATTTTCATTATTATACAAAGATTATACATTATATTTACACATGAAATACCCATAATAATTAATCATGGAATAACCATCTATGTATATTCCCTTAATCTATTCTGATAACCCGAATCTATTATCATTTTCCCTTTAAAAAGTGGATTGCAGTTTTATAATAGTCCCACTAGACAATGGTTTGTTAGAGAACCACCCATTATCATAAAACAGTACCATGAAAAAAAATATAATCCTAAAACATAAAATAATGCATCATTAAAACATTCTTTTCACCCATATGAAAAAAAATTTAGATATATATATATTCATTCCATTTTAAAAATCATTTTCAATACCAAAATACATAGAATAATGGAATGATAGTTTTTCATTGAATAAAATAAGAAATTATATAATGGAAGATAAAAATATAATAAGGTTTTTTATTGTTGGAAAATTAATTCTCAATTAATATGTTAAAAAAACATTCCTTTTGTCTATTGTAATTAATTTCAAAACGTTCGATAAAAATATTCATTTTTATTTTTTTTCAATGAAATTATATAGTGACATAAAATTTACTCTAGTATTAATTTATATCCATATACTATCATCCATATTTATATTTTTATAAAATAAGGACATGGAAGAAAAATTGAATTTCAATGGAAACATTAAATGTGAATTTTTAAAATAAATAACCTTACCTTGCTTTAAAATCATCACTTACATTATTTATCTTCATACCCTTTGGAAAATATCATTTTATTAAATCATTATGCCATATAAGGTTTTTATTATTTATAATAAAAGGCCTCTAAAATTATTTTTGGTATTATAGTATGGGATGTGGGTAGGTCCATGCTGGGAGAAATGGTATTTGATGTGTGAAGAAATGATATGAAGTGGATATATTTTATAGGAATATTGGGGGTACTTTTGGAATTATGAAAATACTAAGTTAATATAAATTATTATTTTACGTAATAAAATATAGGGTGAAAATATTATTTAGATAAATTTTTAATCAAATATCAGGTGGGCATATTATTCAGATAAATAATAATTTTTTATTCATAAAAATTTTTGTGTCATAAAAATTAAAAAAAATAAAAAAAATTTATATGTGTCACATTTAAAATCATAAATCGAACACATTATTTTCAAATCTACTCTAATTGAATTTTAAAAATGTATTAGTATCAATAAAAAATCATTTTTTATTATAATATATATTTAATAATTTTGAAAACATATTCTTACCCTTGGATTCTATGATTACATTTTATTGGTTATATATTGTGTTGTGGTTGGTTAAAGTTTGGTGTTTCTTGTAAAAAAGGATATCATTCATATATGATTTAAAAAGATATATTATTAAACAAATCAAGTTTTTAAATACCTTTTATGAAGAAAACATATGGGATTTATCAAGATGTACGTTTAGTTGGTGATTATCATTGGTTTTTTTAATTTTTGTTATGGTTGTCTATGAATTTCCCATGGGTAGTCTTACTTATGTCTGCCTAAATAATGTGACTTTTAGGTTTTTAATTATTTTAAATAATGATATTTATTAATATATTATTTTGTAATATTGTAGCATTAATTTTTTTATTCTATTGGATATCAAGATTTCTAAGTTTATGATTTTTACTATGATATATGGGTATAGTGTCAACATGGTATAACCACACACCATTGATATAAATTTAGGGACTCAATATTATGATCATGTGTCATTGACATCACATAGTGTCTTAGTACAATTAATTATTGTATGAGATGAGTCAAGGAATTTCTATTTGGTATCAAAGGCAAATTTTTAGGTCTCACTATTTTGGATATGGTAGGTGAAGACTGGACTTGTAAATTAAAGGAATAGAAATTGTTTCATTCATTATTATAAAATGTACATGAATATATCAAATGTTTCTAGAGAGTTAGTATAATTAATTTTTTGTTTTTTATGTTAAATATTTTTTTTCTATCTGAATTTGAAGCATGATAATGGATTTATGTTTTTTGAGTTTTCTAGTTCGAACGGGGTAGAAAGAGAGTGGTTTTGGAGAATTAATAAATAACATAGCTTCACATGTCATATGTATTAATGAATTTTTATTGAAATGTTTATTTAACAATATAATTTTTTTTAATTAAAATATCAAGGATTTAGTGTTATATGTTTTCGAAAACAATATATTTATAGTAGTCTTCATGAACAAACTATATGTTTATGATTTCTTTTATATGAGTCATCGCTGGAAGATCATGTTAAATATTCACTTTTATTTTTTCTCGACCCTATTTTGGGTATTCCTTTGTTTATATTATAGGTAATGTATAGTAATCTAAATTTAATAGTTATATTTATTTTGGTATGATGATATAGATGATATCCCTTGTGTCAGTGTGTGGGAATGTGAGTTCCTTATACATTACTGAGATGTGAGTCTGCATGATTCCCCATGAGTTTTGACCTATGTGTGAAGTGAGAAACATAATATATTGTGTGATCATAATGATATTGAGATATTTATTAGGGTATTTTTGATTCATACGTAATTTTTTCATTATAGTAAAATTTATTGTTACTATTTTAATTGAGTTATAATGTATGAGGAAAACACAAGGGAGAGGCTAGCATAGGGTTGTTGATTATTTAGAGATAAGAATACTGGGTTTAAGCTTATAGTGATGTATATTATGTAAAAGAGGTTATATTGATTGTATAATATATAAATTTTATAGAAGAAATAGGTATGCATCTATTATAATGGCCAAAATGGTGATTCTTGTGAGAGATGTGTCTGTCATTCAAGAAAGGAATGGACAGATTTGATATGGAATGGGAAATGAGGAAATTGTGATGTTAATTAGGGTCTTATTTGCATTATTTTTTCAGGTTATTACTTGTGTGTATTAAAATTTTACTATGATTTTTACAATCAACATGTTATTTTGATCACAATTTTGAGAATGAATCGATGAATGTACTCTTTAATTATAATAAATGAATGATTCTTCCCATAACTAGTCTGGTGTTTGAGTCTAGGTGACATATTTTTATCCATATATGGTTAGTAAATGAGATCAATTTAGTGTATATGGAATAGGAATAAAGTTATTAAATATTTATGGATATATTTTATGATTTTCGTAGGATAGATTGATTATACCGTAGTCCACACATAACTATTAGCCAATAGGTCACATTGATGATATGAATACATGTTGATGGAATTTGATTCATTTATAGTGTGTTAATTAGGCTAGGTGGGGTTATTTTTATTCATTCGAGACATGTATCGTGTATAGGACCAGGAAGTGTGCCTATGTTTTGTTGTGGGTTTTTGTACTCTACATTTATCAAAATACATAGATTTATATCATGGGATGTCAAGGGAGATTCATGAATAAGCACATGTGGGTTGAGATTGAGTTAGATATAATAGTATAATTTTGAGATACATAGTGTGGTGATTGAGGATTGGAAAAAAATTATCCCATATTTTTTTATGATTATAGCATCATCCACTCTATAAAATATGTTGGTGTGATTTTATTTGAAAATTAGTGCATCGATATATCACCAAGATAATGAAAAGATCTTTATAAAATGATAGTATAATGATAGAAGGATTATGATTATAATTATTATTATATATGGGTAACATGACTCGGTGATTGCTTGTCACCTTATCACCATTATGAGATAATGTAGATAAACCGCTAAGACTGATGAGACCTCGACAAGATAATGGATTGGGAATTACATTAATGAAGATAAGAGAATGAATTTACTGTGATATGTTTGGAATGAAGATTTTTTTTCATTTTTAGTTGGATTAGGTAGGGTGTATAAAACTTTGGAACATGATAGCTTTAGGGTAATAATTAGGGTAATATACATTGAGTATATGCATTGAGAAAAATTGTTTCGAAGTTTAATTATTAGTGGAATTGGACATTATTTTTTAGGTTTAAAGATGTCATTTGATTCTCTAATGGCACTCAAGTTGGGAACATTATTCATAAATAATATTTTGGATCATTTTTTTTGTCTGAAAAATGATCATTGTCATATAAGATAACTCTATTTGGTCATTGTTGAGAGAAACACTATGGTGAGGAATACAACATGGATGGTCTAAGAATGTGGTTCCCATTTCTTGTAGTTTTTAGTAAAAATTAGGTGTGTTGTGTTAATAAGACTCACCAATAGGAGTTTCTAATCCCTTATCACTGATTGGTTGTTGATTGTTGGGTTTTATTCATTAATGTTAAATTCCCAAATGTATTTTTTGATCTATAATCATATATTAATGTCAGTACATTTGAAAACATATATGGGTATCCCAGTCGATGAATGTCTATAAGTATCTATAGTTCATTTTTAGAAATGTATCGACAAGTGATATTGTTCAATGAATTTTGTTTTTTACTACATAATAATCTGTGAAACTCAATCTATCCTTATGTTTTTTATATCCACTTGAGGGAGACTATGTACTTTGATTAGAGTGGTTTGGTGATTCTCATTTGAGACTAAGATAGTGATGCTATGACATAGTGTAGTGAAATCGAATTCTAGTGTATGACATTAGTGGAATGGTGATTCAATAACATAATGAATAGTATGGGATTTTCAGGGAGATAGTTGAATTAATAAACCCCAACATTCAAAAATAAATGAGTTTTTTAGAATGGTTTATGATGAGCAGTACCAACTGGTGTGTTTTATGCCCCATCATGAATAATATTTCAAATGGTAATAAAATAAAATCATTAATGTAAAATATAGGTTTATTGGGGGAAATTCGCGAAAGGATATTAGGTATTCTGAACTATAGATGTAGTTTATGTGATGTTTGGGTATGATCATAACCAAAATGAGAGATCGAATTAGACCCTGAGTTGGGGTTAAACTAACTGAGATGTTTCATGGAAGAATAAAATAGAGTATTCATAGGTATGAGAAACATTATTTTGAGGATTTGGTTACAATGTACTTTGTATAGGTCCATTGAATTTGGAAATGACTTTTGTATGAAATAGAGAGGAACCATTAGTGGTTAAATTTTTTGGATTCATAATGAAAATATTTTATAGAATGAATATTCCACTTTTATCAAATTGAAAAAAATTTGTCACTTAAATCAACCTTGTGTGAAATCATGAATACCGCATCCCCAATCAAACTAAATCTTATTAGTATTCCATAGTTTTTTCAAATCCCCGTGGTTTGGAAATTTTTTACCAAATATGGGTGTTTTTTCTTCTTTAGTTCCTTCCATCATGAAACCATTAAATGTGCCTTCCCAAATCATTGACATAAGATTTATATGAAATCTATTTCATCCAGATTTGGTTAATGATGTATTCTACTCTTATTTTGATGTTCGAGAGATATCCAATGTAGTCTTTACCCCCATCGTTAAATACCTTACATTTCTTCCAAGGTAACCCTCATGCGGGTTTTTACACATTAGTGGTTTTAGAGATGTCCATTTCATAACAAGATGAAAATCACTCTGACCATTATGTGGATTAAATTATACACTTATATATCCTAACAATATTTATAACATAACTTTTTCAAATCCTTTTGATACTTTTATGTTTCTTTGTTCCAGGTAAATTCCTTTATTAAGCCCCAGAACCATGGTGTATTACCATAACATATGATATTCTAAATACAAAAAACATAAAATAAATCAGATTGGACAAAAAAATATTAAAATTAAATATTTTAAAATAATATAAACTATGAATTATATATAAATTATTACATTATTTAATATTAAAAAAACATTTAATTTACTAATAAAATAATCATAATCAAATATCACTCCTAATACTCCTCGAAATATTATCTAAATTAAACTTCAATCATAACCATTAAATTTTTTATCTAATATATAATGAAATTTAATCCATGAATCAATCGATCAATAAAGATATAAAAATACTCATATGGACTCAAATATTAAAAAAACATTCTATATAAAAATTAACAATATTCAACATATTAGAAATAAAATCTCATTTTGATTGAAAAACACATGAATTTTATAAAGAACATGTGGAAATCGTATAATAAAAATTAGACCACTACAAATTAAACCACAAATAATATATTTATTTTCCTCGATAAATCCATTTAACCAATTTTAGTGGAATCCCAAATATCATAAACAAGAATGTGTTTTAATTTTGAAAATGACATGATTCTCTAAGATGACTTCCATGATGTGTTTTCTCTTTTAAATAAAAATGATTTATGTTAAAAAAATAAAATGGTGGGTTAAATTTCAGGTTTTTCATAATTTAATGTTGATTGGACATGAAAAAAAATTATAATACTAAAAAAACACCATTTTCAATTGATTTTCATTTCAAGCCTCTCATTTTCACCATATTTAAAACCCGCATATATTTCACAATAGAATTATTATCCATAAGTAATTTTATGGGTAAGTTAAATAATTATAAAATATGAATAATTAAATAATTTATTATGTTTTTTACTAAATAATAAATAAACCCAACCAATGATTGAGTGTTTATTAATGTAGAAGTTGACCGAAATGATTTTCATTTAAACATTATTAAAAAATATCAAAATTTGTGATTATTGAAAAAAATTGTACTATAATATGAGAAAAAAAAATTTAAGAATCCAATTAAATGAAGTTATTATATTAATTTATTAGGAAAATATTAATGATCAAACCTTAAAAATTGGAAAACTAAATCCCATGTTAAATATAGATTAAAGAACAACGATGAAGAAAATTAAATCTCATAAACATTCCCTTTTAAAAATATTTAGGGTAATTTGATATTTTTTCATTAATATAATTTTAAAAATAAATATGAAAACCTCAAACACACTTAAAATTAATCATTATCTAAAATTTTGAATCTCCATATAGAGGAAACATGTAAATGAATTATTTTTTTGGGATGTTCTCAATTAAGAAGTTCAAAATGATGTTTAAGGGTCACATGGAATTTAAATTTTCTTTTTTACCAAAACTTTCATCATATAAATTATATATTTCAAATCATATAATCTTTTTCCAATAGATAAATTAAATGATATTAAATATATCATATGAAATATGTTTTATTTAAATAAATCTAACTAAAGAAAAGGTAATTCAAATATTTTAATTAATTTTACAATAGTTAAATTATTTTGACAAAGTATTAAATAATGAGTTTAGTATTGATTTTAAAATTATATTCAAGAATAATGATTCAAAAAATGTTTATCATCCTAACAATCCTAACATCTCATATAAATTTTCAAATATATGGACCTTTTTTCCCAAACATTGAATTTAATGTTTTGTACATATTTTAAACTAGTTATCAAATTTCATTTTTAATTTACAAGGAATATTGTAAAAAAATTAATTGGATGCTAATTCCAAATATAATGAAGTTGATGAAATAGGAAACACCCCAAACAATTTGGACATTAAAATTTTAATGTAACATCTAAAGGATCTTGATCATCAAAGTAACCGTTTAAAGGATCAATCAAATAAGAACAAAAAAATTGAAATATAGGAGGGAAATCAACCCAATGGATGAAATGTGATTGACCATCAATTTCCATTTTAGAAAATATCACCATAGATCATGGGGTTAAATAATTATTGTATGGTATAAACTTCTCTATTTTTTTTACACATACTCTACGTAATGATAACCATAATTAAGATAAAACATGTTATACCTTACTATTTTTTCTTGATACACAAAATAAATATAAAAACATTAGATGAATTTTAAAAAATAAATTAAATTAATCAATGGAAATAATAATGGAGGTGATTGCGAATCTCTTGAATATAAATAGATATATCTGATCAAGAGATAGATAAATTAGTAAATTCTAGGACAACACTAATAAATATTCAAGGTAATTTATTTTAAAATTAATATACTATATAAATTTAAAAACACAGGATGTCGATAAAGAACAAATTTTTTTAATCTCCCAGCTAAATTATCATAGAAATCTGATTTTAGAAACTAGGTAGAGCTGGTTTCCTATGCAGTAACAACAAACTGTGTGATTCTAAGATGTGATTCATTGAAAAATTAGAAATATGAGTCCCAAAATATCAATGGAAACATCCTAGTTTTCTATAAATGACCACACACCCATGCAAGACCCCTTTGAGGATTCTAATAAATAGGTTGTTAATAATTTCAATAAAATCATTCTTTATAAAACATTTTTATTTCAATATTGAATTTACTAACATTCATTTTTTGTTGTGAAATATTGGTAAAATGTTGTACCAAAATTATTTCTATATTTTCAAAATACTTATATATAAAAATATCAACCATATTAATTAAAAAATGAATTAATATTATCTAAATTATGAAAATATATTTTTGTAATATGTTTCTCATTTTTATATTAAAAATGATTATTTCACTGAGAAAAAATATGATCCCCATAAACATTTTTATCGAGTAAAAAATCATGATTAAGATTATAAGTTTCCAAATCATCTTCAATCATAAATAATTCCATGTTAGATTTAATAAAAAATGTTTCTTAAAATCGATAAATTTTAAAACATTCTTAGTAGGGACTTCCTTTGCAAAAAAAACTTTTCCTAAAACAAATTATGTGTGACATATCACTAGATAAAATTTTGAATAAAATATTTGAAATTTTAACAAAAAATATTGACTATATGTGTTTATTATCTGAAATTTATATAGAGTAATGTACAATCCAGTTCTAAAAACATTTTATTTATTAATTAATACATTATGAAAATAAATCTATAAATGATCATCATTGATTGTTAATTCATTTAGAATGGATATAGAGAAGTTAAATGATGTAATATTGGAAAATTATTATTCAAAAATATTTTTTTAACATATTTCCCACCCTCATCCCCATTATCAAGTGGAAAGTAATTGTTTCTTCCAAGAAACATCCAAAAATAGGGATCTAAATTTTTTTATCATGATCAAATGTTTCAGTATTGATATCCACAATATTAAAGTTATCCAATAGTAATTCCCCAACATTAGGTACTAATTCATTTATAAACAATTCAAAAATATTTATTAATGGTATTTGAAAAATCAAATAGCAATTTTAAACTTTTTTCACACCCTTGATTATTTTAAAATAAAAAACATATAGGGAAATGTAATCAATGGTATAGGTATGAATAATAATATGGTATTTTCCTATACCGATTAATATAGTTTCACATTATTCTTTAATAAACCATCCCAAGGGGTCCCCTAAATTCCATGGATTATTCGTCAATGTTTAATAATGTTGATTATTGGGACAATGTGTTCTTTATAAAAATCTCAATCATGATCTTATAAAATAATGGATTTTATTTAAAATTATACATCAAAATTTTAAACATTATCTTCCACAACGTTCAACATTTAATTTTCTTTATTAAAAATTTAAATTTCCACATGAGTTTTTAACATTTTTATAATTTTAAAAAAAATTATTATTTATTAACATAATAATCATTTTCCTAGAAATTTATGCTTTGAAAATTAAATTTCATTCAACCGAAAACTAATATCCATATATATTTGTTTCAAATATGACTAACACTTTTGTGTGAGATCATAATATTTTTGTGTTCCTTCAAGCTTAAAAGGTTGTTGTAGTAGATTGCTGGCACAAATCTAATACGATTTCCCATAATACCTACCGAAAACACAATAGCTTCTCTTTATTTATTCCATGTACTAAACCACTTCATTTTCTTAAAAATAGAAATAACGAGAACATATTTATTTTACCCAAGAAGCATTCTAGGATGATGAAAAAGATAGTTATTTTATGTCCATAACCAACAAAGAAAAATTTCATGTTCCATCACTCTAAAAATGAAACATATTTGTAACATTCTAAAAAATGAGTAGTGAATCAACATATTTCATTTGGTTATTTTTTAGATTTTATTTTTATTTTATATATATATATTTTTCCTATTTATAATCCTAGTACATTCTAGACACATATTCATTTGCAAGAATTCAAAATTTTGTTCAATGGTTATTGAAATCTCTCAAAATATCTACATATTTCTTCATATTATCAGAAGAAAATGGTTATTGGGGAGGATCTATAGGGAATATTTTAGGAAATAAAATGGATTTATTATTTTATATTGAATAAATTAGTAATTTTTTTTAAATTAGGTTGGAATTATTTATGAATCAAATAAAGATATATGTGAGTGTTATATGAAATTTTTATGAGGTGGAATATTCATTAATGATAGAAGAAGGAATATATGATTGAAAAAATTTGATTAAGACCAAATATTCTTACTAAATAGTTCAATTTAACCCTAAAACTATGTTTTTGATCTATTTATATTATATATCAATCAATATAACTAATATTTATAATATAAATATTATCCCTTAAGAATTTTTTTTCACATTGTAGTTTAAAATGTGGTGACTAGAGGTCATTAATAAGAATAACTATAATTTAATGATGGATATTAATTAATTAATATTCTTAACTTTACAATAAGTAAATTTAATATAGATATTAGCTAGTTAAAAAAGGTATTGTTTTATATTGTCATTTATTAAACCATAAACAATACCATAAACTAATCAATATTAAATAGATGATAAAATATATTACTACTATATTGATGTTGAAATTATGAACAGACATGAATTAACCAACAACAAAAAATAGTTCCACTCCAAATATTGTAGGATGAAAAAAATCACTAATGATTGGAAGTAACAATAATAAAAATAAATAAATTAGAAATTATACATGGAAGAAGAAATATCATTCTCAGTTGAGTTGTGATTTCCATATTATCAGTCATTCATGTATACTTAATACTTAGTGTGTGATTGGCTCCCTAGTACCATTCCCTTTGAACTTTTATTCAGTCCCCATGTAAGTCTCTTAGTTAGATGACTATGTTTCAATTAGTCATTCCTAGATGGATATCTAAATAATTTAACTACATCCACCATATAAAAAAATTACAATGATATATATTAAATCCTAAAAGCTTCAATTTGATTAGAATTAAAAATAATAAAACATCATATGCTTTTCTTATCCATGTTAATAAAACAGCAACTTCATTAATTATATAGGGAATTAATATCTTCTCCAGATATCATCTCATCATCTGACACCACAACTAGTTCACCTCATCAAAATATATAGTCCATCAACACTCATCCTGATTGTCTCTAAAAACCAATTCATGAACCCACTAAGTATTAATCATGATACAACAAAAATTAATCTAATAGACTCACTCAACATTCTCGGATTTTGGTGATATGAAATCCATCATCAGCTCAACATCTCAATAACTACACCTCTGGTACATTCTCTTATAACATACATCAAAAATATGTTGTGCATTTTAGGCAATCTATGAAACGATAGAATTTGGGATCTATGGGTATCCATCCATCTTCCTTCTACACATAAAATTAATAAAATAATATATATATATATATATTCAAATAAAACAAAAATAGAAGCTTATAATTCAATTTAAGAGTCCTTTCTATGTTCAATATTCAATTCAAATCAATGGTATACTATGTGGGAACATCAATGGAATAAGTTATAGAAATACCATTATTATTCTATAAAATTTAGAAAAAGTAACATTATCTATAGAACATATACAACATTGAGAATTCCCCAACCATAGTCGCATTCACCCTCCTTTGTTTTACATTGCATGGTCGAATCCTCACAATCAAGAGTTCCTTTAATCAATATTGGTCCCTAGTAATTATTCTATTTCTTCCTTGTATAATCCATTTAATGTCACTTCCAACATCTCCAAAAGGGGATTAATAAAAAATTTCATTAATCAGTCATTAGAAAGTATCAGGTTCTACTCATATGTTCTTATAGTGGATTTCTATGCCTCTATGAATTATTCAAGAGTTCCTTTAATCAATATTGGTCCCTAGTAATTATTCTATTTCTTCCTTGTAGAATCTCTTAAATGTCACTTCCAAAATTTCCAAAAGGGGATTAATAAAAAATTTCATTAATCAGTCATTGGAAAGTATCAGGTTCTACTCATATGTTTTTATAGTAGATAACTTCCCTTTATTTTTTTCTAACCCTAATGTAGCTTTACTTTTTGACCAAGATGACCCTTTCTTTGACTTCCACACATACAATGCTTAAGGGATATCCTTTTTTTTATAAGATGAAAATAATTAGGACCCTTACTTTGATTGAATTTTTTCTTTTCATTGTGGATGAATATATCGACCATTACCTTTTTGAGGAATTCTGAAACGATAATGTACACCCTTTCAGTGTGAAGGACCATTACGAGACACTTGATTATTGTTCTTTCTACATTTATATACAATTCATAATATTCCAAAATAGTACATTATGTAAAATTGGTCAATCCAAACTAAAATGAACCACTTCAAACAAATTATAAAAAAATAATTCAAGAAAATATATTTTAGTATTCTGATATTCAAAATAAAAAATAGGAATTTGAAATTAAATATTCAAAATCCAAAATTACATCCATAAACTTTCAGAATATTAGTTTAATTAAAATAAATTTTAAAGAATGAGATTTATTATCTTCAGATATATATATATATAGATTAATGCTAAGAATCAATTAAGAAGTAATGTACAAGAAAAATTGATATTCTCTATAATATGTAATGAATAACATTTCATTATAAAAAATGACCAACATTCAATATATAACAAACTAAAAAACATTTAAGAGAAATTTAAAATAATTTTATGAAAGCATCTAAAAAATGTAAAATCAAAATGAGGCAAAATCAGTGAATAAGGATGTCACCAAATGTAAATATTTTTATTTTCCTTAAATGTGTGATATTTTAATATATTCAACTAGATATTTCCTCTTTCAATATGGAATATTATGATGGTCCCCCTATCATAATATTTTCATTGGAAATAATAAATTAGTTCTATCCCTCAAGGTGTTTCATATGGGATTATTTGATATTTTCATTTAAATCATTATAATTTTCTGATATCTTAATATTAGACCACATTATGATTTAAATTTTTTGTGGAAATTGGATATAATTTCACATGTGAATCACAAAATTGAAACAAGATTTTACAATGTAATAAATATATTGGTTGGTATTTCTATATTAACTATATGTTAGGTATTTATTTCATTACACTATGTATGTGGATGTTCGCATACCTCTAGGAATTATTCAAAAGAATTTTCATGGAAATATTAATCACATGTGGCTAGTTTGTTAATTCCTTTCTTGTAGAGAAAATGAGATGAAATAAATTTATTTTTATTTATCGTTTAATTTTTGTAACATCATTTGATTTTAAAATTGGAACCTCATGTTCGATATCATATAAGAAATGAAACACTGATCTTATATGATAATGTGGAACCACATTATTTTAAAATATATGTATATTTTATTCAAATTCATTATCATTGATAGTTTTTAGAACATGAAATCCTGAGAATGAATGAAAAATAAAATAGAATATCAGTAAAAATAATCCATTAAATTAGTGTGTATGAACATAAATAATTAAATTAGGAAAATGATATTTTTCATAGATGTATATAATAAATTATATAGAAATATATATATTTAGAAATAAAATGAGAACCCTTTGAATGAAAAATATGTCTTTTCTAAAAACCAATATTTTTTTAAAATAATTTTTAGTGGTAGTTTGTGAAGATTAATTAAAATTAAATGTATTATATATTTAGAATATTTATTTTAAAATATAAAAAAATTTCTCAAATCGAAATATCTAAATTTTCATATTTTAATTTTAGTTTTGATTATTATTTTAAAATATATTTTTTCATTAGGTTATTGGGATTAATTTTAAATTATATTATTCCAATTCTGTTAATTGAGATTATAATAATTTAATATTTATTTGTGTCCATAAGAATTAAAAGTATCTTATAAAATGAATTCAATTTTTTTACAATAATGAATAGTAAAATGAAGAAAATTAATTACCATGGATAAAGTAAAAATGGATTTATAAAAGGCTTCAACAGAGAAGATAAAGGTTTAAATAAACTAGAAACATCTGTAACACCCAATGGATGGAAATATTTCGGCCTTATATCATATAAGGTTAAACAATTTCCATTTTTAGAATTTTTTATAATAAAATTGTAGGTATAATGTTTTCTTTTAAAAAAATCATTTTGTGTCCTCCCACACACTTATTAAATGCCACTGCTCTCCTCTCCACTTCACACTTCAAAAAATATTTTTTAAAAAAATCACTATAAAGATATCTTCCTTACTTTCCTACCAGCATACTATATGTATTATATGGATTATGTATCCATCATAAGTATGATTTAGGTGTAAACCTAATTTGGCACTCTGAAGAAGAGTTGTTATTCTTAAATGAGAATAGTTTTCTATATAGTCTTCCACATAGTTCAATTTATCTAAATATAGGATAATATTATAAACCCAATATAAACTATATTATAATATGATAATTTTTAATTTAATAATTGATATCATCCATGTAGACACTGAAAAAGTCCGTAACTCTTAGAGGAAGTTTCGAACTGACGAAGCGAAGTCATATTCAGACTTAGAGACCAGGCCCGAAGGACCCGGGAGTGGCGAGCAAAATTAAGGAAGACTTGCGCGAAAAAATGTTTTCCATGCAAAGAAAGTGCGGGATTCGCGTAAAATGAGCGGAATAACGAGCAATTTTGCGCGCCCGGTTTCTGCGTGGTGAGGCTTTGCGCTCCGACTGATCCCGACGCGGAAGATTTTGCATGCCACCCGGATTCCGCACCGGTGGATTCCTATAAATAGAAGGAGACCACAACCGTTTCGGGGTTGAAAAATCCGTACCAGCTCCCATGCGCAGAATTCGAACTCCCGCTCGCGCAAGATGACTTCAAGGTAATTCCTCCTGTCGCGCAATCTTGCCCCGGGGTTCACCTTTGCGCGCAACCCCACTGGCATAAGTGAATTTTCCAAACTCCTTCGGGTTCTTCCTTTGCGCGCAATCCTTATCCCTTGTGCGCAATCCCTTCCAATTGCACGCAATATCTTCAAATTGCGCGCATTCCCTTTGATAGGTTTCGCCGCGCGCAATCCCTGCCCTTTGCGCGCAATCCCCTATCCACGCGCAATCCCCTGACCCAATTGCACGCCATCCCTATGTTTTGCCCACAAACCTTCTCTTTGCATGCAAATCCCAGGACCTCTCACCTTGACTCCCTGCTTAGGCACCCGATGCCTTCCATGCCGGGCATGCACGCCACACGTTGTTTTCTCGTACGACCTTCCAGGCTCGTACGAAGTAACCTCAAGGTACATTGGGCGGTGTTTCCCATTGAGTTGCTTTGCCTTATGCTTCTTCGCATATGCATGCTAATGACTATTTCTTCTTCGCATAGCCACACTAACGTGGACCCCTCGATGGTTCGCCCTACGGCCCCCCTTCACTACGGCCTTGTCGATGCCTTCCCTCACACAATGGGTAGAGGGCATTGGGCATGTAAGCCCTAGGGTTGTGGAGTGAACCCACCTTGTCCAAGCTGCAAGACGTTAAACTGCTACACACCTCATCCTCAACACATAACGTTTAACTGTGGTCCGAACCCATGCCTCGCACACAGGGTCCCCCCAACTCAGACATTCTTTACGCCCACTCGTCTCCATGGGAATGGATTCTTCCTCACATGGAATGAGATCCTCCTTTTCGGAGTGGCGTTTGTCCACAGGGGAAGGGCTGCCTCAGAGCGTAAGCCCCTAGCCCCTCTTGCAGAAGGTTTCACCCATGCACCTCCGTACTTCCCCACTACCAAGGCCAGTGGAGTCCCTTTCCCACTACGCTTTATCGCACCACGGGCCTCCATCCTGGGGTAAGCCCTGACACCAAGGGCTGCTAACCACGCATAAGCCCATGTTTTCTCTTTAGGACTCTCAACGCATAAGCCCCTTTACGCTTCTCACAGAAGCACCCTTTGCGACGTGATCGTCTAGTCCCTACTACCTCTTCTTTCTCACACTGAGCATGAATCACGTGAACTTAGGGCATGCATTGACCATGACATCATTCTATAGTCCACCTAAGAGCGTAATCCCCATCCCAGCAAACTACGTGGAATTTGATTCCCCGCCATGGGGATACGTAGGAAGCCTCCACGAGGTTCAAGCCCACCACCCAGTCGTTCTGACTTCTTCATGTCGGTTCGCCAATACCTTGGGCTGCCTTAGAGCGTAAGCCCCAAATTCCTCGTCCCACATGACGTTAAAATGTATGCCCTAGTCCCGCATGACGTTAAACTGTATGCCCTCGTCCCGCATGACGTTAAACTGTATTCCCTCGTCCCGCATGACGTTAAATTGTATGCCCTCATCCCGCATGACGTTAAATTGTATGCCCTGAACTACGTGGACATTGATCTGTGCTAACACATGGTACGTAGGAAGCCTCCACGAGGTTCAAGCCCATCACTCAATTGTCCCGACCCCTCCGCGTCGGTTCACAACCACTATTATGGGTCGCCTCAAAGCGTAAGCCCCATACCCACCATCATGGGCCGCCTCAGAGCGTAAGCCCCATACCTCACACCCACGTCTCATCCTGACCTCTCCCTTGAGCCCATGTGCCTTGGGAATCTAATGCCCTAGCCCGGAGATCTTACTCCCTCTAGGATCCAATCCATGCATTCATTCTCACGGGTCACCCTTTCAGGTGTCCCATCGTATCACCGAACTATACGGACTTTGATTCCCCACCATGGGGATACGTAGGAAGCCTCCATGAGGTTCAAGCCCGTCACTCCATCTCCCACCCTGATCCTTACCTGGGCCGCCTCATCCCGGTGAGATCATTCCACCCCATTCCACTCCATAGTATCCGGGAAGCCGCCCATGTGCTGGCCCCAACATCGGTGTTCCCCCTAGGGGGTCCTTCAATCTGATCCACTCTCAGTGTTCCGATCAGTCTGATCCATCTCTGCAAGACGTTAAACTCTCGTCATACCCTGTGTTGAACATGGGAAGATGAGGAAAATTTCATATGGTACACAATTCCCCGCATTTGATGTGGGATTCCACGGGCTTCCGCGCCCTCGAGAAGCCCAGTGAAGGGAAAGAAGATAGACATGCCAATCCTCAGTGTCAAGACATGATGACGACACCCCCGCCTGACCATTCTCTTCACAGAAGGTTGCTGCCCCGACCAGACCCCTTGGAGCGTCTCGACGGAAGCAACGTAATTAATTGGAGTCCATGTAGATATGGCACCGAGAATGAGCTTCACGAACCCATCTTAAAACAATGAGGGAGACCTAGACTAGGTGACGATCTTCGAGGAGGAATCCACGGAAGGAAGAACCGACATCCCATCATCCTGGTTTTGATCAAGGAGAAGACGTCCCTGAACAAGGAACAGATGTCGTATGCCTTTGGAAAGACAAAATGCGCGGCAACAAGCCGCACGTCCTCCACCCGCGTGACGGACGCGCGCGCGCCCCGACATAAAAGCGTCGGAAACCGAAAATGGTGAACTCGACATGAAGCTCTTATCCTCAATATGGAGACGGGTAGCGTTTGGGGTGTCGGAATATTAGCATGTCACCAGGTCCGGGAACCTATCACCGGGATGTGAAACCGGCCAGGGGTTGAGGCAGTCAGGATGTTAAGCACTCTATTCTATGACATCGTCAGCATGGATCCCTCTCACCGACCAAAAAATAAGGAATTACGCTAGGCTATTGATTGTCGATTTATTTTCCTATTAGTACTAATGGGTTCATATCCCTACTTCCAGGAATCAGATCGCTGCATCCGGAGCTCAATTTCCACCTGCCCACCGGCGCAGGGGCAGGGGCAGTACCGACGCGGCCACCCCACGCAGTCCCTCCTTTTCCACAGTAGCTCTAACTCCAACAATTGTAGTTTTCGGGCGCTCACGCCCCCTCTCCCCGTCAAAAATCCTCCAACGAAGGGTGATCAATGACCTGGTTTGTAGGTACTATGAGGAAGGGGTCATCCCCACCAGGAACATGGACCGTTTGGATCTAGAGGCAGTCACGCCTCACCACTACCATCGCCGCCTCTGAGGGCCGCGCAGGGAGCCGCCTCTCCCCACTCCGATGTTCAACCGCTTTAGGATCCTATCTCTAGAGTGCATTGACACCTCCCTTACCTATGCCGATGAGGTGGGAGTGTCCAGGTCCGCCCGATCAGAGACCCGTCCCAGGGGTTCACAGCAAGATCCCCCACCAGGCTGCGTCAACGTCGCCGCCTGACTCCCCGTTCCGAGGAGCAGGAAATCTTCATGCCTACACCATCGGCTCCAACCCATCTGACCTGATACCAACGTCAGGCGCGAGCGGAGGAGAACGCCCTCCCAGGGGCACCATCATCAGCAACCACTGTGGCCCGAGCCACTATTGACTCCTTTTACCAGACCCCCGCACACGTTTAGTAGGGGAAGTCACATGCCCGACCCGGATCGAGGCCCCGAATTCCCTACAGGAAGTTTGGGTCGACTCTTTTGGTCGCTGGCACAGGCAATGGCCACCGTGGACCAATTCACGGTAGTTCCACCCACCATAAAGGCCCATTTCGTTCCACTGATCTGGAAAGAAGAAGGATTCTCCGCGACAGCTATGCTCTAGGTATGGATTTTTCCAGTGCTCACTACGCAGGGTATAAGGTCACTTCCCCTACCGCTGGCCGCGAGTATGGAGCTGTTGCATATCCGGACGCTCACCCACATGGAGGTCCTCCCCATGTCCCTTTCGAAATATGTCCCGGTGCTTCTCGTACCCCATCCTTCAGTCCTCTCTACCCCAGCACTGTTGCGGCCAGGGGACTCCTTGATGGAAATCATCCTTGCCCTGAGGAGCCACCCAGGGGCAGGAAGGTGGGACGTCGTTGCCGTAAGAGGCATTTCAGGGGAGTCTGGATGGAAATCATACAAGTCCATTTCTCGGACTCTGAGGCGGATTATGACTTGGAAATGGAGGCCTCACCCCAGTCCTATGAGTCAAGGGCAAGGGTGGGGATGCGGCGCGTCAGCCTTGTACTCCCCAAATGTGAGATTCGCATGATTCCTGCCTCCCTTCGAAGGTATATCCAGGAGGACGAGGACTTGGCGTACCCCCAGGGGTCAGATCCGCAGTAACCACTGGCCTCCTCGGAATCACCTTCCACCTCGGTCAGAGAGGGGGGAGAACTTTTCTGGGGACCAACGGAAGAGTCACGACATGACACACCTTCGGAAAGCGCCGACGATGTGACAGGAGGCCTATTTTCCGGCCCATCCTATCATGACGTGGCAGCCAGGACACCTTATCCCTCGGAGGATGGCTTAGGGATCGGCGGCCAATCGGCTTGCTTACCGTATTCTCTTCCGGCCAGCTCACCGGCCCAGCGGCCTTCCTCGGCACTGCTTCCAGTTCCCCAGCCATTCTCGGTTGATGAGCTGGGGCTGCAAGGGCTAGATCCTGAACCAGGATCATGGAGCTTCTGGACCGTCCTCACAGCAGGCCACTTCCCTGAGATGTTTTGTCCGGTCGTAGGGTCAGATTTTGATGTGCTAGAGTCGCTCACCCCGGGAGAGATTGAATGTTTCCGCCAGACTCTCCGGGTGACCCACTCCCGTCTTCGCCATCAGCGAGGTCCTTATCCCGGGAGTCAAGCACATCTCGAAGATATCGGTGAGCAGTGTCGTCGGTTCGACCTAGCTGCGCTCCCCGCGGTTCAGCACCCCGAGTCACTTGGCCACCACAGGGCCCTCCAGCAACAATTCGTCCAGATTTTTCAAGTGCTTCGCAAAGTTATCAAGGAATCCACCCCCCACGCGCATGTCCGTGGATGGGGGAAGTACGCTTCCCTTCTTTTCTGTGCGATTCGCTGATAGCCTGATTCACTGGGCGGCTCTGAGGGAATGTCGCCACGGGCGGTGGCGGTCAACATGGCCGACCTTTCGGGTGATGGAAACGGTGTGGAACTCCTAGATGGGGACTCACCCCTTGAGAACAAGCTACTACTGGACCCATCTAAGAGGATTACTCGCCATCAAAGGAGCCTCCTAGGTCTCCCCACACCCACTGAGGCATTAACACTAAGCCGAAACATCGGCAAGGGTAAAGAGCACGTCGGGGCTGTCAAGCTCGCCGACCCATCTTCCTCGGCACAGAAGGTAGAGGAAGATCCCAAAAAGGCTATGCTACGCCAATAGCTTGCTGAGAAAAAGAAGATGGTTGATGATCTCTTGGCCGAACGCATTGCAGAGCGGCGGCCTGACTATGGTAATCCTAGGCCAGGACAGCAGGGGTAGGAGCACCTACCCCTTGGCGAGATTCCCCCATGAAACCGCGAACATGCCACATTTTCCGAAAGGGGAGAGGCTGGAGCCCATGGCAATAGGGAGCAATAAGTTTCGCTGAACCCTCCTAAGCGGCGTGATCACCCAAGGGACCACTCTCAGTTTCATCTCGCTGCCCCAAGAGTCGCTCCGCCTGTCGCCCCGCAAGCTGCTGAGCATGACTGCTGGATTTAAGAGCCCGGAAATGTGCTTGTGGATAGATATCCCCTTCAGGATAGGAAACCATGTCCAGAAGACCTAATGGAAGCGCTCATCGCCCGCTTAGAGGCCCTGGAAACTCGGCAGGTGGCAATCCCACCAGACGGTAAGCCATACCCAGCATGGGTGGATGATATGTCGGCCCCGCCGAGATTTGGGAACCCCACTTTCACCCCCTTTAATGGGAATGGAGACCCTCCACATCACTTGGCCCATTTCAACTCGAGGTGCGGGCCTATGTTAGGGACTCCGGCACAGCAGGAGGCCGCCAAGCTCCGTTTCTTCGTTCAGACGCTGGAAGGACCAGCATTCATCTGGTACAGCGAGCTCACTGTCGGATCTGTGACTAGCTGGGAGGACCTTCGCAGGAAATTCCTCTACTAGTTCAGTTCCATGACCCGGAAGATGAACATCGCAGACCTTTTCAGGTGCAAACAAAGACCCTATGAGCGAGTCGCGGAATTTGTCTCCCAGTGGAAGGGGCTCATGTACTCCATTGACATGCCACTAACTCAGGAGAAATTACTGATGTTGTGCGTAGGAAACATCAAGGAAAATCTGGTTCCTTATATGATTACTCAGAATTACCCCGGAGGGTTCCGGGACTTCTCAGACAAGGCTCAACACCTCGAAGAAGCCCTGCAACAGGCCAGTGAGGCACACCCGCTGCCTCCTGTAGTCCTTGAAAGGAGAGCTACTAGAGATGAGCCCACTGTTGTAGCCTAGATAGAGGATCCCAGGGAGGTAGAGTTGCTACCAGTGAGGCCAGATCAGTAGCCCCATAGGGGTCCACCCCCACGGGCACAGCCTCCGACCCAGCAGCGACCGCCTCAAAATCGGCAGGCACCTCCGCCTAACGCACTGCCACCACCTAGGAATGATAATCAGGATCCGCCTCCTTGGAATGATCCTCCGGACCCTAGTAATGGCCAGCCTCCAAGAGCCCCCTTTCCAGACAGAATGAATCGGACTTACTCATTTGACGAGGCCCAGGTCCCCGGTTATTTCTGTAGTGCCCTAGAGCAGAGGATCATACGGCTGCCTGAGTGCCGGAAGCCAGAAGAGGCGTGTCTCACTGATCGCCCTAACGATTTCCCTTATCATCGGACCCTAGGTCACACCATCCAGTGATCCTATGTGTTCATGGACTGGCAACAAGACCAGATTGACGACAACATTGTCAGGTTGGGCCCAGCCCCGGCGCAGGTGGCAAGAGTCTTTGTGAGACCATATGGAAGTAGTGGCAGTGAGGATGAATGGCAGCAGGTTTCCAACCGTGGCTCCTGGAAGTATAACGACTGGATGGCCCACAAGACGGTTGCCCACACCCATGGCATCATCCATGCCCGCCTAAATCATCCAGAGCTCTCAGAATCTGCGAGCGCCACTTCGGCATCGTCGTCCAAGCCTACCTCTTCCCAGAAGTGCAAGCGGCGGAGAAATAAGAAAGAGTGCGCCCTACCAATGTCGTTATCATCCCGCACTATTGGCGATTTTATGCCCCCAGAAATGGGGATCCCTCCAAGAATCCATTCGGCAGTGGATGACTCCTCGAGTGAAATCCCGTGGTACGCTTCGGTTAATACCGTAGAGTTGGTAAAACCCTTTTTGACTCCCGAAAATGAGGAACGCCAGGAGAACCTTCCCAATGTCCCCAGTCGTTGCCAACATCGGCGGAGCCATGGCTATGTGAATCGTTGGGTCACGGAAGTTGGCACCTCTATCCAGGCCGTGCACGCCCCTGAAACCAGGCAGCAGGCCCGATACGGAGCTCAGCACACGCGGCCCCTTCATCCGGTGTCGACGGGTTCTCCTTTACCACCGTTTGTGTTTCTGGATCAAGCAGAACCACCTCGGATGTTCTACGACTAGTTCTACCCTGCCACCGGCCGACCGCAGCCTTCCGGCCCTAATCTGGGACTGCAGCCTTCTGACCCTAATCCGGCAGCCACTTCTCGGGATTCGACTAGTGAACAGTGAGATGTGCCTAGTACCAGTCAGTCACCGGTTCAGCCGGCGGAGCCCGTCATGCTTCCAATCGCAGAGCGGCATCTTGTAAGAAGAATATCATGTTTGGCTCAAAAGTATAATGTTCTGAAGCACCTAGTCGGAATCCCGGCAAGGCTTTCTATCATTGAGGCTCTTCGCCTATCGTCTGAAATGCGTGAGGCGCTCACTGAGGCTCTAAGGAGCCCCCTCCAGTTTGAGATGGAGGTAGCGGCTGCAGAAGCCTTCCACACCGAGGTGATTAAGAACACCAAATTTTATGTTGTTATCTCGTTCTCAGGTGAAGATGAAGACCCCCCCATACAGGGGCACATTCACCCACTGTACATCACCAGCCAGTACAATGGCCTGGAAGTCTGGCGCTGTCTTGTTGACACAGGTTCTGGGATTAACCTAATCCCAACTCGGACACTGCGGAAGCTAGGGCTGTCTGAGGTTGATCTAACCCCCTCTGACCTCAGGATCCAGGGGTATGACAGGACCGAGAAAACTCCACTCGACAAGATTCGCTTGAAGACCCAGTTCGGCGGCCAAATTGCCAACACCGAATTCATGGCTGTCTCTGAGGACACCACCTACAATGCATTGATGGGAAGTCTGTGGCTCCACCATCATGCAGCGGTTCCCTCATCGTATCACCAGTGTCTCAAATACTCCCTTAAGGGTCGAGTAGGCATGCTTCAAGGAGATGCGTCTCTTTTTTCCTCTAGTGAAGCTCGTTATCTGGACGCCGACTATTAAAAGAGCAAGGACAAGCAGATCCTTACAGGTGAGGTTGAGCCTGCCACTATCTCAAGTGATCCCTGGGTAGGTTTGGATGACTCATATGTCTTCCCAATACATCAGTTGGAGGCCACAACCCCAGACATGTGGTAGTGATTTGTTGTTTCGAGAACCAGAGGAAGGCATATTTCCGGGTCCAAGCGACGATGGGAAATCACCTCGTACTCCTACAACAACTAGGCTCAGGTGATCCCTGAGCCTCCTACCCCTGTACGATATCAGGACGTTAGGCTCATGGCAACGGTAGTACGTCATACGTGTCTATTTCACCGGTCCGGAATCGACCGGCTCATACCGATGTGCCACTACTACTTTGATGTCATAAAGCGTGGCCCCTTGGGCTAAAGGCCAGATGGGATTGGATCAACAACCTTTGTCACCACAGTCTCTATAGCACATGAGTCTCCTGACATGATGACCTATGCCGCCCAAGCCGACACAAGCTTCCCATAAGGGTCTGGCAGCCCCGAAACAGCACCCCCATTTGATGATCCCTCCACAAGTGGAGGGGAGGACATGGAAGATGCAGCCCCTGCCTTTGTGGAAGGCGTCTCCACTACAGTCGATGAGTTAGTATAGGTAAACCTTGGTAGCGAGGCAGATCCAAGACCCACGTTGGTCAGTGCCGCTATGCCCCTCGAGGAGCGGCATCATTACGTGAACTTTCCTAGACAGCACCATGATGTGTTCTCTTGGAGTTATGACGAGATGCCAGGACTAGATCCCCATGTAGCCGTCCACCGCCTTGGCCTTCCAGCAAACCATCGGGGGTTCAAGTAGCCTCCCAGAAAGATGTACCCCTCTCACGGTGCCATGGTTGAGGATGTAGTTGATAAGATCATTAAAGCCAACTTCGTCAAAGAAGTTCAGTATCCCCGGTGGCTAGCCAACATTGTGCCGGTCAGGAAGAAGAACGGACAGATCAGGGTCTGTATCGACTTCCGCGATCTCAATCACCACTGTCCGAAGGATGATTTTCCCCTTCCAGTGACAGAGTTGTTGATCGATGCCACAGCTGGGTTCCAAGCCCTCTCCTTCATGGATGGGTACTCCGGGTACAACCAGATCCGGATGGCCCCTGAGGATGAAGAGTTCACTACCTTCAGAGCCCCCCAAGGTACTTTCTGCTACCAAGTTATGCCCTTACTCCGGAAGAATGCAGGTGCCACCTATCAATGGTCCATGTACCGCATATTCAATCCGATTCTCGGGATGCTGGTGGAGTGCTACATAGATTATCTAGTGGTTAAATCTCACCAGCGCCAGGACCATCTCAAAGACCTTGAAAAAGTGTTTGGCTTCCTCCATTCTCACCACTTGAAGATGAACCCGCTGAAGTGTGCCTTCGGGGTCACCTCCGGAAAGTTTCTTGGCTTCTTTGTTAGATACTGAGGCATCAAGATCGACCTGGAGAAGATCAAGGCCATCAGCCAGATGCCTCCCCCGAGCAATATTCGGGAGCTTCGAGGACTCCATGTCCACTTAGCCTATATACGCCGATTCATTGCGAATCTGGCCGGCAAGTGTAATCCTTTTTCCCAGCTCATGAAGAAAGGCTCCACCTATGAATGGGACAAATAGTGTCAGCTCTCCTTTGAGGAAATCAAGTAGTATCTGCTCCAACCTCCGGTCTTGATGCCACCTATTTTCATAAAGCCGCTGGTCCTTTACGTGACCGCCATGGAATGATCCCTTGGCGGACTTATCGCCCAGAAGAACATCAAGGGAACAGAGAATAGCCTCTAATACCTCAGCCGCATGCTCCTCAATACGGAAATTAGATATTCTCCCATCGAGAAGAGCTACTTGGCGCTCGTATTTTCCGTACAGAAACTACAGCACTACTTGCATCACCACGAGGTACAGCTGGTCTCTCGGGTAGACCCGTTGAAATACATCCTGAACCGACCTATGTTGACCGGCCGGTTGTCGCGCTGGGTGGTGATCCTCCAGCAGTTCAACACTAGGTTCTTACCTTAGAAGGCTATCAAAGGACAAGCGTTGGTAGAATTCTTGGCTTATCATCCAACCTCCGCGGACCAGCCAATGGATCTAGGATTTCCTGATGAGGAAATCTTTTCAGTCGACCATGTCATCCCATGGTGTCTGATGTACTTTGAAGGTGCCTCCCAGATCCCCACTAGTAGAAGTCTCAATGATCCTAGGCTCAACAAAGTGGTCCTGGGTCTCGTCTTCATCACCCCAGAGCAAGCCGTTCTACCGTATTCATTCCTGTTGTCAGATGGATGCACCAACAATGATGCTGAATATCATGCCCTCATCAATGGCCTCGAATTGGATCTCGAGATTGACGTACCCCATCTGCATGTGAAAGGGGACTCCGAGCTAGTCATCAAGGAGGTCAATGGTGACTATGTTGTTAGAAAGATAGAACTCATGCCATTGCTAGAGTGCACCCTCCATCTAATGGCTAGGTTCCCTTCTCGGCCAGAGGTCGTTCATATTCCCCGGTCGTAGAACAGTCGAGCAGATACTTTGGCCAGCCTAGCTACATCACTTGCAGATCCCGAACAGAACGATCTGATTATCTACGTAGCACACCGGAGAGTCATTGCTCCTAATATTCCAGAGGATGATCGTGGCCCGTGGGTGAACCATCTCACTGCTGGTGCCCCTACGTCAGGATCCCGGGGGACTTCAAATGCGGTAATTGAGACAGTTCCTAACTGGAGGACGCCCTTGGTTGAGTATCTCCAGCACAAAAATATTCCGTCGGACCGAGCTGAGAGCGAGTGAATCCGACGCTGCACGTCGAATTTTACCCTTCAATGCGGTCCCAGCCTTGATCAGCTCCTTTATAGGCGCAGATTTGATGGTGTTCTCCTCTGTTTCCTTCAAGGAGTCGAGATCCCACAGGTCAGGCAAGAAGTTCATGTTGGTTCCTGTTGTTCCCACCAGACCGGGTCGAAGTTGTCCCACCAGATTCGTAGGCTAGGATACTTCTGTCCCTCCATGAAGTACGACTGCATCGAGTTTTCCAAGAGGTGTCATGCGTCCCAAGTTCACGCTAACATTGTGCATCAGCCACCAGAGCCTCTCCATACTACCAAGTATTCTTGGCCCTTTGTAGTCTGGGGGTTGGATGCCGTAGGACCTTACCCTCCGGTGATGGCCCGCCAGTGCCGGTTCATCCTGACCTCTACGGATTTCTTTTCCAAGTGGGAAGAGTCAATTCCACTCAAGGAAGTCAAATCATGTTCTATCGCTGGCTTCGTGAGCTCCAATATCATCTATTGATTTGGAGTACCCCACGCTATCCTCACGAATAACAGAACCAACTTCCAAGAAGCTGAGCTGAAGATATTGTACACCAAGTACAACATTTTCTCTAACCACACCTCCCACTATCATGCAAAGGCGAATGGACAGATCGAGGTGTTTAACAAAACCCTCTCTAACATTCTGCAAAAAATGGTTATTCAGAACAAGAAACATTGGCCTGACATGCTCCCCAATGCTCTTTGGTCTTATAGGACGACGACTCGTAAGTCCACCCAGGTGACTCCGTATTCCTTGGTGTACGGAGTTGAGGTCATCCTACCCATAGAGATTCAGTTTCCCTCATTGCGCACATCGGTCTACAATCAGCAAGCGCTGGATAGAGTTTCCAAAATCCATCTAGCTGAATTGGAAGTGCTGGACGAAAATAGACTTCGCGCTTTACATAACATGGAAAGGGATCAGAGAAAAATGGCTCTAGCTTACAACCAGAAGGTTTGCCTCTGCTCCTTCCTGTAAGGTGACCTGGTGCTGGCTCTCAGAGTGCCAATGATTCTCGGCAGGAAACCACCCAAGTTGGAGCCCAAATGGGAGGGGCCTTTCATTGTCCATAAGTTCTATCCCAATGGTGTGTATTCCCTAGTTACTATGGATGGTGAGCATGTCACTCCTCCCACCAACGCCAGGTTCCTCGAACGGTACTTTTCCTGAGCCCCTCGGGTTTGAGTTCTAAGACCTTAAACTAAGACCCTTACACGGTCCACCATGACCTTAAACTACATTTTACCCTACATCTGGGACCCACTGGTCCGAGTTCTAAGACCATAAACTAAGACCCTTACACGGTCCAGCATGACCTTAAACTACATTTTTTACTACATCTGGGCCCCTTCGGTCTGAGTTCTAAGACCTTAAAATAAGAACCTTATGGTCTAGTGTGACCTTAAACTGCATGCTCATCCTCACTGCAAGACATTAAACTGCAAGCTGGTTATGCATCCCAAACAAAGGCCCAGCCTCAGGCCCCTTGGCCTCCTCGGGCCTCTCAGCCCCAACCTTCACCCGGAGCGTGCGGTGCACTATAGGATTAGGTCCTCATTCGCGACGATTTATCCGTTGCTCCATGCACACCCCTTGGAAGAAGTGATCCTTTTGTCCTGAATGACGTTAAGCTGCGCTTCAAGAACTACATGTGGCTTGATTCCAAATATTATGGGATACGTAGGACCGCCTGAACACCTATATTTCAGGTCCGGCCCCATCTCTCAGGAGATCCCATGATCTCCTGGTCGCCTCGGTATTTTGGCATGTCCCTCCCCACAGGGGACATATAGGTGTTGTACTGGGTTGTTGGCACTATGCCCCCTTCCCTCCGGGAATCTGCCATCTTTTGGCCGCTCTCAGACTGAACCCTTCATCCCTTTCCAGTGGTCTTCTAATGTGTTCAGAGTACTCTGGTCTAGGACCTGGAGTGTCAGATTCGACTTTGACAAGTTTTCGTCCACTTGTCATGCTTCGTTCTCCCCTTCATTCGGGTCCCATTATCTTTCACAGCCGAAGGGACCCCCAAGAACAGCCTGGATAAAACGCCTAAGGTCTCTCCTACCATCACGGTCCAACACCCCCGAGGGTTTCGGGCAACAAATTAATAAAAATACCGCATTGCGAATGTGGTCAGCGGTTGATGCTCATTTGTTTGCCCCTATCTCGAGGCTAATGCAACTGGATGCTGTGTTGCGAACATGGTCAGCAGTAATCCTCAGTCATCACGTCAGCTTCTTCAGGCCCTGAATGTTGGTTTCATGATTCACATTATGTTCCACATCACCGTGTCAAGGTGGAATCTCGACACTCCTTTCACTAACCCACAGTGCACCCCCACACGTTAGATGGACCATGCTGTGTAATGGTGTCTCTCGGGGCTCCCGCGATCTGAGTGCTAGAGTATGTGCTTGGGTTTTTTCTTTAAGTATTGCATACATATTGACCCTCGTCCCCATGGGAAATGAGGAGTCGCCCATAAATTGCATTTCGGGCCAAGCGTAGCTGGGAGCTAGCATCTCCTGCCCCCCTGATTGTTGAACCCTCACCGGCCCCTCGGCCCAAGGCTCATCTCTCGGAGTCGCACACAGTTATGGTATGAGGATATGCCCTCATCTAAATTGGGTATTCCTTACAGCATCATGCATATTCCCCAGGTCCAGTCCATATGACCTTAAACTGTGTTTCCAGGTCCAAGCCATATGACCTTAAACTGTGCTCCCAGGTCCAAGCCATATGACCTTAAAATGTGCTGCCAAGTCCAAGCCATATGACCTTAAACTGTGCTTCCAGGTCCAAGCCATATGACTTTAAACTGTGCTTCCAGGTCCAAGCTGTATGACATTAATCTGTGCTGCCAGGTTTAAGCCATATGACCTTAAACTGTGCTTCCAGGTCCAATCCATATGACCTTAAACTATGCTGCCAGGTCTAAGCCATATGACCTTAAATTGTGCTGCCAGTTCCAAGCCATATGACCTTAAACGGTGCTGCCAGGTCCAAACCATATGACCTTAAACTGTGCTTCCAGATACAAGCCATATGACCTTAAACTGTACTTCCATGTCCAAGCCATAAGACCTTAAAATGTGATGATATCGTCCTGGACGCACGACGAAAAATGGCACTACATTGTGGTGACCCCCCATAGGGGACATCAAGTTGGATATTGGTCAATTTCCATACCATTTGTCAACGCCTTTACGGCTTTATTATTGTGGCGACGCCAGGAGTTCATGCCCTAGGCCAGTCACTCCACAAAAGAAAAACCACTCACTTTCAAGGACAAACAAGATATATCAAATGCCGCTTCTTTTGGTGTGAGGTCTAGACCCGCACGTCTACCTCGTCCTTTGCGCAGGCGCCGTGTCGTGCCACGCCACCTCCCTAGAACTATGTGTGGCTTGATTCTCATCCTTATGAGATACGTAGGAGCGCCTGGGCACTTCCCCATGGGCCCAGCCTAACCTTTCGTGTTCGTTCCCTCAGCCTAAACACGCCCCCAGGAGCACATAGTAAGCAGGGTCTTACCCCCATTCGTGTCAGGTTTCGCAACCGCTTTACTATGTGTCTCCCATTCCTATGGTCCCCTTTGATCTGAGTTCTAAGACCATAATCTAATATCTCTTAAGAACTACATCTGGCTTGATTCACATCCCAATGGGATACATAGGAACGCCCAGACCTCCTGTCCTTGGGTCAATCTCGATTTCAGCTAATTTGTCTCTTCAGTCCCACCTTCGGGACCCCAACCACGGGACTATGTGGCATAGTGCGGGATAATGTCCTCATTCACGTCGGGTTTACGATGACTGTACCCCATGCACCCCGTTTTAAATAATTATCCTTCTCGTCCTTTCGTCCTACACGATGTTAAACTGTGCTTCTAGAACTACGTGTGGCTGGATTCTCATCTTTATGAGATACGTTGGAACGCCTGGACATTTCGTCTGGGGTCTAGCCCCAGGGATTAACAAATCCCATCCCACCTTACTGTCGGTCCCTCGGCCTGACTTCTGGGGGAGTGGTGTAGTTGCTACATCTACCCTGAATAAGTTCGGGATGCCCCATAGTGATAGTGGGAAGCGACAGTTCTCTTGCCAGAGAGGTCCTGTCTGGAAATCAAAACGATCCATGACCAGGTCGGTACGTCTAACTAATGTGCCTCTGCCAAGGTGGCACAATTTCGGGAGTGTAGGATCTGTTCGAACAAACCACCACTCCACATTCCACGCTTTGTGTGCTCCTTTATTAGGAATCCTCATCTTCTTTCATTTTCGATTGGACCCCCTAACAGTATGGATGATAGACCTATGGTATGCCTACTGTCCTGGGCCAACGCCCCCGAGGACTGGTCATGTTTGATGGGACCCCCTAATAGTATGGATGATAGAATTTGGTCCGCATGCTGCCACAATATGGATGATAGACTGTTTTTCCACCTATTGTAGCTATATGGATGATAGACCTATAGTCCGCCTGCTATCCTGGGACAACGTTCCGGAAGACTGATCAACGATATTTGAGTTAGGCCCTGTGTTGCGAACATGGTCAGTAGTCAGCCCTCATTTATTGCTCCCATTTCAGGCCAATGTGATATGGAAGCTGCATTCCCACCACGGTTAACAGTTATCTTCTATCGTCACGCCCCATTGTGTTCCGAATACGGGTAACATGATTCACCTTTCTCATCTCCCTATGTTCGGATGAATTTCAATGCCCCTAGAATTTCCCCGCTCATGTGTTAGGGCACGTGAAGGGGACGATACATCAATCGGTCTGAGGTCCCCTCCCGTTGGGTGGACCTCCCTCTTCTCCTCAGAAATCCAGGCCTGAGTTTGGGTGCTTGAAGCTTGGTTAATTCCCCACAGTTTGATGAAATGATAACAGGATCATCCTTTACTTCTCGCATTGGGTGAGACCCATAAGGGCTTAGGGGTGAGTTGTTATTTATTTCGGAATTATGGTGATCATATTAGACCGAATTTACAGATAAATAGATTGGTCCATACATGGGTCAAAATGTTGAGCAGTAAAAGAAAAAAGTTTATGAGATGGCTGAAACAAAGCCCTTAAGGATCAGTGTGCTAGATCGATCTTTCCAATGCTACTACCCTTTGGTTGGTAGCCTCCAGGAATTCTTCTCGCTCCTTGAAGACTCTCTCTTCATCAGAAGCCGCAAAGCGAAGCTCTCTAACTCTGGCCTATGCCTGCGCCCGCTCGGTTTGAAGTACGGCCATCTGGTGACTTGCCTCTGTCAGTTTCTCTTGGGCGTCAGGCAGCTGGGCTGTCAATTGTTCCACAAGCTCAGAGCACGTTGCAATGAAGGCCTCCTTCTCTGCTGCCTTCCCTTCGGGGCGCCAGACCTCCCGCTCCACCCTCAAAAATGCTCGAGTGCTTGCTAATCTTTCCCGACACTGGGAAACGTCGGTGCGCCGGCTACTCTCGTGTATCTTCTCAGCCATGTAATCACGGACCGTCAGATGAAGGGACTGAGTGTCAACCCCTCCGTCGCATAGGACATGCAGCCAGGTCTGAAGTGATCCCATTCGCCTCAGCCAATCCAACTAGGGCTGCCTGAGAAAGTGCTGGATACACTTCCACCCTTTGCTCCATGTCATCCGGCTCTCCTCGGCCGCTTCTAAGTTTGAGTCATCTACCTCCTCAGGATCAGCGGGCTGATACACAGGAAAGGAAGCCAGCAGGTTGGCGGTTGGATCTTCCTCACGGATGTCTTCATGAGGAATATGATCCTTGATGTTCGGGTGACCTTCCTCTCTCACCCCAATAGCAACGGTGCATCCATCAGCTTCCGGCCTCGCTTCAAGAATAGCGTCGCTGATGTCTGCCTCCCCCTGCTCACTAATTTCCGGGGCCAACTCAGTGTGGGGAGCATGCTCTGAACGAGGTGGTATGTCCACCCCTAGTCCGCTCACGGACATCCCGGGCTCCGCAGCCTGACGAGCCTCCAATGTTGAGATGACTGCGCAAGATGTACCCTGATTAGTTTGGATCATTGATAGAAAGTGCCAGCATTGAAGCATGGGACTTACAGAAACCCAGAGCATCGGCCTCCAGTGTTCTGGCCGCTACAGGGGCTTCCATGACAGGAGACCCCTCAATGCTTGTCAATTCAATTATTGGCTTCAGATCCCCATCATGTCCCATCGGTTCCCCTCCTCCCTCCTCTAGTGGGGACGCCTTACCAACACTTAGGTGCTCCTGAGTGAGGAAGATAGTTTGTTTGGAAATTGCAAAGGAGAATAGATGAAGAAGGAAAATTATTAAGGATAGAGACAGACCTCGATTATCTCGGTTATGTCAAGATCAGAGCCGATAATCTCACCGCAGTCCCGGATACTCCCTTTGTAGGTCGCCCCCTTCGACTCCTCACCTTCGGGCTCTCCTTCTCCTTTATCTTCTCCTTCGCCTTCGTCTTCTCTAGTTTCCTCCTCCCCCTCTGACTCCTCGTCACTGTCACCATCTCCCGGCGGCATCACTTCCAGATCATGCTCTTGGTTGATCATCACTTTCACTAGGAAATGTGGCTCCGCATGCCGGCCCCTTTGGCACGGGTATGTTTCCATGGCCGCCAGATAAGCATGTTGCCGATGGAAGTTCACTCTGTCGGTAACTTGAATGAGCCCGACCTCTGGCACCTAGATCCCATTCTGCATTATCTTCTACCAGATGGCTTCAACATCCAGTGATTGTCGCAGGGTCATCCAGGCCAACCACAGTGCTGGGAAAATTGCATCATGGGAAGGTTCGAGCAGGTACCTTATCTGCTTCCCGGGTAGTTCTCTAGCCGCCTCGTGTGACCCCCCCACGGGAAACGAGGTCGCGGCGGTGCTATGTGATGTTCCCACTGCTGAGGTCCCGGCCTGCGCGGGCCTCACTGCTTGACACACCCCAGGTTCCTCCCTTCCGGCAACACCTTGCCTTCTCCCCTGTCGCCCGGTTTCCACACGGGTAGCTTCAAGTTGCCGGACTGGCTTGCGTGAAATCCCATCAGGGTATGCAATGGTCCAGTTCTTGAAATTATTAGTTGCTAGGCTATAGTCGACCACAGTGGGAGGAAGAGTGATGACGTCGTTGAAGCCGAAAGTGGCGAACATCAACCACATCTAGTGCAGAATGATGGGATTATTCTCCACCCGGATGTCCGTAACTACATTCTTCGGCATTCGTTGGAGGCACCTGAATTGCCTGGCGAATCGGGAGGGCACTTAAGGCTTTCATATCACTTTCTCGTCGATCCAAGCCAGGAGCACCCTCCCTCGGATGCTCTGAAAATACTCCTACTCTTCCAGAGAGGCTCTCCCATTGTCCATCATCTGGCCGATCGGGGTGGGGAACAGGCTGAAGTTGAAGTTGGTGTGGTTACCAATGCGGATCCTCATGCCCTCCTCATTGAGAGTCATCGGCGCCACCCCGGCGATGTTCTTCAGGGATGGTCGCAGGCCGTTTCCTAGAGTATGGATGGCATTTGGGAAAGTGTACCCACCAAGATGAGCCGCCACCCAGTCGTGGAAGATCTAGAAGGGGCCACATACCCTCCAAGGTGACCCCCCTCGTGAGATATGTCCCAGGATGTCATACAGCTTGGAAAGAATGGGGACCCCCATGTTGAACTATTTTTTGGCGGCCATGGTGCCCACCATCACCAATGTTGCTGGACGGACGCCCATCCTCGTGTCCCGCACCGACAGGAGCCACCCGCTCAGGAAGGCGGCAAGGATCTCGGCGTACCAGACGTTCGGGTCCCGGGCCTCAATGATGCGGTAACCCCATGATTGGCATTTCCCTGACTCCAGTTTCCTCCAATACGACCCATCCTTGCTCCTCTGAGCCGCAGTTGGGAACCGTTTACCCCATCCCGACGTCTTGATTGCCGGATCCTTCTCTAGGAATTGGCTGAACCAGCGCTTGTAGGCAATGTCCTTCAGGAAGTCCTTGACCCCCAGCCTCTCTTTGGATAGCTCCAACAGGTGCCACTTTAGCATGGTGGTTCGTGACCTATCGTCCCATGTGTTCTTTGGAGGGACGAACTCATCATATTGGTAACCCTCCAGTGGGATACCTCCGATGCAGTGAACATCCCAGAGGTTGATGTCAACTTACCCATGGTGAAGGTGGAATGTGTTGGTATTAGGATACCACCGGGTGAATAGCCCTAGCCCAAGCTCATGTTGACGGTGGAAGTGGAACTGCGACGTCCATACCGCCTCAAATAGGCCAATATGTCGCAGCTCGGCCACAAACTAATCACATGTATGGTGAAACCAGAATGCCCAGTCCCACTCTCTGGTGAAGTTTCCCCTAGACCGCAGGTCCCAATCTTTCAGCCAGCCCTTCGTGTCATCTGTGACGCTCTGACAGAACGTGCTCGCGTAGAGGGTCAGAGAATTCTCTACGATAGGATCATCCCTAGTAATGGTCCTCATCCTCGGGTTCAGGACATATACGTCCATATGTCTTGTTTCCCTGGCAGGATGGTCGTTGTTTGTGATGTTGTAGCGAGGAAGCTTGTCCTCTCGTGTCACCCATGATCGTGATGTGTCCACTTCGAAGCCCGTCAGGGGAACCTCCTCCAGGATGCCAAAGTTCCAGAGCGGGAGGTTGTCAGATAAGGGATAATCCTTCTGGGCTGGGTTTATAAGATTGAACAAGGATAGATTTTTGGAAACGATCACCTTGGTGCCATAAACCTCCTCATTCGCCGCCATTTCGGTTCTACAAGCAGTGGCTTCCCCCTCATCAACTTGGTTTGCAGCCATCTCGAATATTTTGGGAGTTGCGTGAAATCAGGATGAAGTGCATGGAATCGGAGAGATTTGCGCGAAATCGGAAGCTTTGGCGTGAAATCTAGGGGTTGGGCGCGCAATCAGTACACTCGGCGTGGAATATCCATGAGTAGGCGTGCAAATGAGGCCGAAATTCGGAGAAAATTACAAGCTGCCAAAGCTTTTTTACACGCAGCTGCGGGATCAATTTCGCGCATGAGTGCGGTATACCAATCGCATGGAAAAGCTTGAGCATGGAACTTGGGACACAGTGCCCCTTTATATAGGCAAGGCCAGGGTTCCACTCCGCACGCAAAATTCCCAGGAAAAGCACTGCTTTTTCGTTTCGGCGTTTCCCTCGGAATCCGATCGTTGTGACCTCTCGTCGTTCCAATTCTGAGGGGGGCATTTGTAGATGCCGAAAAAGTCTGTAATTCTTAGAGAAAGTTTTGAATTGACGATGTGAAGTCATATTCGGACTCAGAGACCAGGCCCAGTGGACCCGGGAGTGGCGCGTGAAATTAAAGAGGACTTGCGCAAAAAAATGTTGTCCGCGCGAAGAAAGTCTGGGATTCACGTAAAAACAGGGGAATGGCGCGCAATTTTGCGCCCCCGGTTTCCGTGCGGTGAGGCTTTGTGTGCCGACTGGTCCCGAAATGGAATATTACGCACGCCACCCGGATTCCGCACTGGTGGATGCCTATAAATAGAAGGCGACCCCAACTGTTTCGAGGTTGAAAAATCCGGACCATCTCCCGTGCGCGCAATTCGGACTTCCGCACGCGCAAGATGACTTCACAGTAATTCCTCCTATCTCGCAATCTTTCCCTGGGGTTTGCCTTTCCACTCAACCCCCCTGGCTTAAGTGAATTTTCCAAACTCCTTCGGGTTCTTCCTTTGTGTGAAATCCTTGTCCCTTGCGCGTAATCCCTTCCAATTGCGCGCAATCTCTTCAAATTGCACGCAATCCCTTTGATAGGTTTCGCCGCACGAAATCCGATCCCTTTGCGTGAAATCCCCTATCCATGCGCAATCCCCTGACCCAATTGCGCACCATCCCGGTGTTTTGAGTGCAAACCTTCTCTTTGCACGCAAATCCCAGGACCTCTCACCTTGACGCCCTGCATAGGTGCCTGATGCATTCCATACCGGGTGTGCACGCCACGTGTTGTTTTCCCATACGGCCTTCCAGGCTCGTATGAAGTAACCTCAAGGTCCCTTGGGTGGTGTTACGCATTGCGTTACTTTTCCTTATGCTTCTTCTCGTAGGCACGCTAATGGCTATTGCTTCTTCGCATAGCCACGCTAATGTGGACCCCTCGATGGTTCGCCTTACGGCCCCCCTTCACTACGGCCTCGCCGATGCATTCCCTCCTACAAGGGGTAGAGGGAATTGGGCATGTAATCCCTAGGGGTGTGGAGTGAACCCACCTCGTCCAAGCTATACGACGTTAAACTACTAAGCACCTCGTCCCAACACATGACGTTAAACTGTGTTCTGACCCCGTGCCTCGCACGCAGGGTCCCCCCGGCTCAGACATTCTTTACGCCCACTTGTCTCCACGGGAATGGATTCTTCCTCACATGGAATGAGATCCTCCTTGTCGGAGTGGCGTTTGTCCACAGGGGAAGGGCTGCCTCAGAGCGTTAGCCCCTAGCCCCTCTTGCAGAAGGTTGCACCCATGCACCTCCATACTTCCCCACTGCCAAGGCCAGTGGAGTCCCTTTCCCACTACGCTTTGTCGCATCACATGCCTCCATCCTAGAGTAATCCCCGACACCAAGGGATGCTAACCACGCGTAAGCCCCTATTTCCTCTTTGGGCCGCTCAACGCGTAATCCCCTTTCCTCTTCTCACGGACGCACCCTTTGCGACATGATCGTCTGGTACCTGTTGCCTCTTGTTTCTCACACCGAGCATGACTCATGTGGGCTTAGGGCGCGCATTGACCATGAAATCCTCCTTTGGGTCGCCTCAGAGCGTATGCCCCATCCTAGAGAACTACGTGGACTTCCATTCCCCGCCATGGGGATACGTAGGAAGCCTCCATGAGGTTCAAGCTCACCACCCAATCATTCCGACTTCTTCACGTCAGTTCGCCAATACCTTGGGCTGCCTCAGAGCGTAAGCCCCAAATTCCTCATCTCGCATGGCGTTAAACTGTATGCCCTCGTCACGCATGACGTTAAACTGTATGCCCTCGTCCCGAATGATGTTAAACTGTATTCCATCATCCCGCATGACATTAAACTATATTCCCTCGTCCCACATGACGTTAAACTGTATGCCCTCATCCCGCGTGACGTTAAAATGTATGCCCTGAACTACGTGGACTTTGATCCGTGCTAACGCATGGTACGTAGGAATCCTCCACGAGGTTCAATCCCATCACTCAGTTATCCCGAACCCTCCACGTCGGTTCACAACCACTATTATGGGCCGCCTCAGAGCATAATCCCCATACCCACCATCATGGGCTTCCTCAAAGCGTAAGCCCCATACCTCACACCCACGTCTCATCCTGAACTCTCCCTCGAGCACACATGCCTCGGGAAGCTCATGCCCCAGATCGGAGATCTTATTCCCTCCAAGCTCCAATCCATGCGTTCATTCTCACGGTTCACCTCTTCAGGTGTCCCACCGTATCACAGAACTACGCGGATTTGATTCCCCGCCATGGGGATATGTAGGAAGCCTCCATGAGGTTCAAACCCATCACTCCATCACCCACCCTGATCCTTACCCAGGCCTCCACATCCCGGTGGGATCATGCCACCCCCTTTCGCTCCATTGTATCTGGGAAACTGCCCACGTGCTGGCCCCAACATCAGTGTTCCCCCTATGGGGTCCTTCAATCTGATCCACTCTTAGTGTTCCGATCAGTCCGATCCATCTCCGCAAGACGTTAAACTCGCGGCATACCCCGTGTTAAACATGGGAAGATGAGTAAAACCTCAGATGGTACACAATTCCCTGCATTCGATGTGGGATGCCTCAGGCTTCCGCACCATCGAGAAGCCCTGTCATAAGGGATAGAAGACAGACATTCCAATCCCCATCATCAAGACTTGCTAACGACACCCCAGCATGACCATTCTTCTCACTGAAGGTTGCTGCCCCGACCAGACCCCTTGGAGCATCTCGACGGAAGCAGTGTAATTAACTGGCGTCCATGCAGATATGGCGCTGGGAACGTGCTTCACGAACCCGTATTAAATCTATGAGGGAGACCCGGACTAGGTGACAAGCTCCGAGGAGGAATCCACGGAAGGAAGAACTGACATCCCATCATCCCGGTTTCGATCAAGGAGAAGACGTCCCTGAACAAGGAACGGATGCCTCCCACCTTTGGAAAGCAGGAATGCGGGGCAACAAGCTGGTAGTCCTCCCCCCGTGTGACAGACGCGCGCACACCCCAACGTAAAAGCATCGGAAACAATCCACTAATTTATTTACACATTAAAGGAAAATGTCGATCATGTGAATAACAAACTACCGCATCATGAACCAATGTAATTTGATTTCCATACACAACTTTCATGGGTTGATATAATATGGAATTTAACATATCTATGTTATATTTATGAAATTATTACAATTTTACAATTATTAAATCACATATACCTTCCTAATGTACACTCTGTGGGGGATATGATAACGTCACTCGTGTTTGCGGTAGACAACTAACTCATGAAGTGTTGTGGTAATTTTCCACTTATGATTTATTTGGCATGTATTAAGGATAATATTAATGAATATATAAGATATTTACTGCCTCAAAAAACATCATAAAATATAACATTGAATCTATGTTATTACCTTCCAATCCTTTAGTGAATAATAATGTTACTCCTGTATACATGTGGAGTTCCACCTCCACATAGTAGTGTGAAATATTATTCATTTTATTTTTTATGTGGATGATAATAATGATGAATTTTATCAATTTAAATTCTCTATATAAAATTATAATTATTATTTAATGGTGAATTAAAATTTATTTTTTTCCCATCCCATCTATCATGAAAATGGAAACATCTTTTATTCATACAAATAGCCTACCATCTCTATAAATGATGTAATGCAGTTTCGGGAATTTATTTTTATGAATTATACTAAATAAATATAGAATGAATATATATATATATATATATAACTATATAGGATATTTATATAATGTTATAAATTATGCATACAATCTGACCATGATCAATGTAATAGGATCATAATTACTGAAGTAAAACATACCTGAAAAATGAAGAAATTATCACCTAGAGAAGTGATTTTTTAAAAGAATATACATGATATAAATTACTATATGTAAATAATATATGGTATGATATATATGATTGTGGGTTTTAATGTATTTTTAATAAGCCTATATTTATTATATTGGTGTATTAGGCACATAATAATGAACTCCATCCTTAGGTAAGGGTTTCTCTTCGCACATATACTTTTGTGAGATATATGCATTACTCACCACTTCTTCCATTTATGAGATTTACTTACTTATCCTTTGATATATTATATAAATAATAATTCTATATTCATGATATTTAATTTTTATTTTTCAATTATTTCTTACGTTGGGTATATGATTCAAAATTCACCAAAGTGGTAAGGGATTATTTCATAATCTCATATTTTATTCAGGACTGATTACGTCTAACTCTCCTTCAGAGGAATTATATTATAATTATAAATTAAATAAAATATACATTTATCTACTCTGGATATTCATGATATTTTAACATTATAGTATATGTTTACCTATCCTGGGAATATACAATTATTGACAAAAATTTTTTATAAAAATACGACTTCATTTGTCACTTCAGTCTCATTCACTTTTTGTTCCAATATCATAATTTTAAATTTGTTATATATATCTCTAAATTCTCAAAATGAAAAATTATTGAAATAATTACTCATTATCATGTTTTTCTTTTCTAATTAATTTTAAATTAATTATCATTTCTTTTTTCAAATAAGGACTATTTATATTTTTTGGAAAATGTGAGAGGAATATATGTTTTAATGTGTAAAACATGTTCTTCATGTCCCAATTCAATCACCACTAAATTATGTAAACACTATTTATATATTTTAAAAGATATTTTAAAATAAATTTATTCTAAAAATATTTTGTAAACATTTTATTTTATAATTATATTAAATGTAAAAATGTTATTTATCTCAAGAATATTTTTAATGATTTTTTTTGGTATTTCATTACAACAATTGCATAAAAAAATTATTATAAATTAGATTAACTAGGTATATGTTGTATTGATATCATTATTATTATTTAATGGGATAGTTTATGAGAAGTTTGATTGAGGATGTATAATTTTATTACTATTCACCATATTAATCATGATTGTCTTTCATTATGTTTATTGATTGAGAAAATTATTAAGATATCATATATTAATGTTACCAATATTACTCATGATTGTTTTTATATGGATATTTTTTAGGCGCATGTGATTATGTATATAGAGTTATTTGATCATAATTTATTTCTAAAACTTATTAGTTAAGTTAAATATTAATTTTTTTTGTATTTACATTTATGTATTGGTTATTCTTATTTGTTCATTGTATATTCTTTTCTAAAAATAACCCTAATGAATGTTATATCCTACCCCATTATTATGTTTTATTTACCTATTGACACCAAGAAATATTTTTTAGTTAATATGTAGATATATGTTATGGGGAAAGATGGTGTTATTAAAGAAAACTAATGTTGAATTTTATTTTTTTCAATTGTAATGTGAATTTGAAAATTTATATATTTTTCTGAGACTAATTAATTATAAAACCCTTCTGGATGAAAATCCTTTCATTTAAGGCCAATGTAATAAAATAAGGATTGAATTTTGATTTCTAGGGTCTGGTAGATTGTAGTTTGTATTAGATTAATTTATTAGAAAACACTGGAACTTGATTTAGTAAAACATTATTTAGAGAAAAAAACACTATGAGTAACTTAGAGGATAAGTTTAAGAATAGGATAATATCCTAAATTTATTTTTTAAAATAGAATACTCGGTTTCTTCTAATAAATAAATCTCAAACTAGATACTGTAAGTGGTTGTGGTTCTTCCATATTTTTACTTATGGGTAATAAATTTGGAATGAGTGCATTGGTATTTGACCCATTCATTAGATGGTGAATGTAAATGTTCTTTACGGTGAACATATTTTGACACTCTAACAAGATATGATTTATTAAATTAACATATTATTTATGATCCATCATGAATGATTTGAATAGATGATGACCATTAATGGACTTACCTAAACCTAAGTTGTCTTATATTTAGAAGAATGTTTCATGAGATGGAATTACAATAAATGATTCATCGTGACTATGTGATTTCCCACTATTATTAGTTTTTCCAACACTCTGTTTTTTGGTTTATTCAATTCCTAGAAGCTAAATGAATTGGTTAGATGATCAATGTGATAGAAAATGTGTTGATGATATAATGACTAAATTAAATGATATATTGACCATTCCTAATCAATTATCATAGTAGTTGATTCAAAACACTCGCCTTAACCAACCCTTTGACACAACCAAGAAGAAATGGCTATAGTTTGCTAAGATGCGGGGGGTGGATATTGTAGAGGAAATAATTTTTTTGTTCTTTATATTGAGAATGTGGGATGGAGCACTCATGGGAATATATCAATGTAAATAGAAGATGATTTATGGGTGGAGAACAAGGGAATACAATAAATAATTATTAAGGAAACTTGATAATTTGGGTTAATACAATGTATAAGAATAATGTTTTCCCAAAGGAATAGTCTAAATTTTAATGTTTTAAAAGTGTTAATTATGGGAATTGTTGAAATTTTTTTCTAGAGGGAGGAAACAATAATTTAATTAAAAAGGTTTTCTGGATAACGGTTTTGTTGTTTTTGAGGAAGAGACTTATAATGACCTATAAAAGGGAGGGGGTATTAATAAATAAGCTAATGAACCATAGTTAATGGATATATAATGAAGTGTAATGATGAAATTTTTGTGTGTTTGGATTCAAGAATTCTGTTGCAAAATTATATTATTAATGATATTCTCATTATAAAAATAAATAATCATAAATGTAATTTAATAAATTTGTTTTCTATAATTATCGAAATGATATATTGAATGTTATGGATGACCAAGAGAAATATTTATATGGTAATTTTATCCTTTTGGAAAAACATTATTGATAATGGATAACCCTTAATAAGTTCCTCATGTTTTGATTATGTTTTTTTGTGTATTAATATTGATATGGATAAAGTTAATTGGACACTTTTTATGTCCTTGGAATTGATTACTGATTTGTTTAAAATGTGTTTTAAGTTATCATTGATAAAGTGTATGAAATTACTGGATTTTTTGGAATTTATTCATTAAAATGTTTATTTATTTATTTAATTAGTTTGAATCAATGTTTTCAATAAGTTTTTATGGTGATCACGAGGTTCAAATATTTTCAATGTGGCATTGAGTGCCATTATATGTTGTCTAGAGAATATAATATTACATGGACAAGTGACATCCATTATAAATATTTGGAATATGAATTTGGTTAGGTATATTTTGTAAAGTACATAAGGATTAATATATATGGAATGGATGAATATGTAACTTGGGAGTATTTTTACAACCACTACTAACCATTTGTTACGGAAAATATTAGAGTAATGACATCTTTTTATTTAATGGGGATATTATTTCCTAAAAAATGTTAATTTTGGTGTTTCATTCATCAATCATTCATCTTTAATACTATTTTTTGTTATAACATGAAAAATTGGTGTAAATTTTTTAAATATTGATAATATATAATTAATGTAAATATATTTCTTTAGGTTCATAGTCTATATTGTATTGAAATTCCTCTACACCATTAAAAGAATTTGAATTAAAAAAATTATTCTAGTACCCTCATTTCTAATGAACTAATTATATTTCAACCCATTAATTAATAATGGTTTTTTGGTCATTAAAATTATATGTATCACCCAATTTATTTTGATCAATTATGTATATCACTCTCTAAAATTATTTTCACTATTCTTCTAGGTTAAAATCTTCACTTCCCACAAGTGATCTATTTTTTGGGAACCTAATCAAGTTTTATTCAACATTACCTTAATATTTACCATTATAACTTATCAAGGGATGTTTTATTAACCCATTTTACATTTTTGGATTCCATGAATTGTATTTTAAATATCTACCCCTTGATTATGGGGAACAAGGTTAAATTTTGAAGTTGAAATTTATTTATGGGGGTAGAATGTGACCCCAAATATTTTAAAATATGATCCTCATGTTCAATATAATATATGACATGAAATAATAATAATATATGATAATATAACTCATTGATATTTTAAAATATTTATCATTAAAATAAATTTAATGGTTCAAATGCCTTGAGGAACATGAAAACCTTATTTTAAATGAACAATAATATTGTTTACCATTTTAACATAACAATTAAATTACATGGTTTGAATTGGACTAATTTTTTTAAAAAATTATATATTTTGAATATATATATATATGAAATAAATTCACTTTTTATGCACTAACTATAAAAAATATTATAACCCATTCAAAAATTGATGAGTTTTTTGAAAAAAATAAATTTTCCTAAAAGTATCTTTAGACATCCTTTGCATACATAATTGAAAATTTATTTTTAAAAATTTAAGAGAATTTATTTTAAAAGAAAAAATTTATTTTTTCAAAATTATTTAATATTTAACATAGGTTTATATTTTTTTATTTTTCCAAAAATATTTATTTTCCAGTTAATAGAATAAAATTCACCTTTTTTAAACTTCCTTTTCGTTAAAATAAATTAAACAATTATAAAGAACCATTATGATTTGAAATTTATTTATAGTAACATAAGTTTCATTTAGTAATATTAAATTAAATTAATTATATTTTAATTACATTTATACTAGATTTAAGTATATGATTAATTATGGGTTTAAAAACACATTTTTTCTAAAAATAATTTGAAGGTTCATAATGTTTAACATTTTAATTAATAAAAATAGGTCATAATGAAGAAGAATATAATTGAATTGGATATAATATAAATATAAATTTTTATTTCAGAATTCATATAATTTGTAATTGTTTTCATACATTAAATATAATACTACCATTTCCATGAAAAATAAATTTCATGAAAATCATTTTTATCATTACTATAGGATCAATTTTTAATTACATTATAAAATTTTATTAAATTTTATTTTTAAAAATGTATTCCATATTTTAAATAATAAAAATTAATTTTATATAATATGTTCACCATAATTTTCACTATAATTAAAAGTATAAATTGTAAAAATTAATTATCTTGGTAATGGTAAAATTAGGTTTATTAAGAGTTAAAATAAGAGTATAAGAATTAAAATGAAATATATACATATCTAAAACGAATTTTATTGACACATATAAACCTTATATAATATATGGTTTATAAATGACAAATTTATGAAGGCTTTTAGAGTTCACCAATGTGGGTATCACCTTTTATTTTCAAAAATTACATGTGTTTCCTCTGCCCTACTACTAAAAGGCCACCCCTCTACTTTGTACCTCAAACATTGAATAGACTTTTTTAGAAAATACCTAAAAATAACCTAATTAATTCCCTAATCACATTATGTATAACCTATTTTAATTATTTTTTCATGCTAATAATTCTTTATGTATTATCCTAAATATTCTATCTGATGATCGGACAAAATTCAGAAAAATGTGTATTTGTTTTATTTCATCTTCTACCTATACTAAATATTATTAATCTATGATAATATAATAAAAACCATATCCTATAGATAATAAAATTTTATTATTTTATGTTTTATCCAATATTAATCTCAAATTCCATCAATTGGGAAACAAAACCATCAATCAAGTGTAGAAATGACAACATCCTCACGAACTGATGTAATTCGTATTTCATAAAAAAATTCAACGATGCATATAATGATGAATTTAACACATTTATATGATATTTATGATATTTATATAATAATAAAATTTTGATATCATATAAACAAAATAAATTTCCATTCATTGGGAGAAACGATTATGACACTTGTGTGTTAAATGGTCTTCCACCACAAAAGGAAATGTGATTCGTTTTTCGCATATTCTTTATATAGAAGTTATTAAGGATACAATTTAGAAATATAATTGATATTTATTACCTAATTTTTTTAATAAAAATATTTTATCAAATCTATCATATTAGTTTCAAATCTGTTAGAAAACAATAATGTCGCTCGTTTATATGTGTGGCCTACCACATACACGAAGAATTGTGAAATGCACTTCATTTAATTTTTAAATGGATGAAAATAAGGATTTGCATGATTAAAATATATATATATATATTTTAAATTATAATTATTCTATAAATTTTAATTAATATTTACTTTTTTATCAATACATAAATCAATAAAATGGAAATTACATTCACTCTTATGTGTGTCCCACCATATCTATTAATGAGGTAATGGATTATATATATTTAAATTTTATGGATAAAAATAAATAAAAATATAGTTGTTATTTATATGATATTTATATCATTTCAAACATTGTTTTTTTTATTTAACAATTATCAATATAAAATTACAGACATTACCAAATCATAACATACATGAAAAATAAAAAACTTATCATTCGAAATAGTGAATTTAACAATGAATTATTAGTAAACATATAATAAAATTATATAAGTAATTATATATGATATGATATATATGATTATGGTTAATTAATACATTTAAAATAATCCCATACATTTTACAAATGATAATCTGACACATATTAAAGATGTCGATCCTGATGTGAGGGTTTCAGATCTCACCATTACTTCTTTAAGACATATACCTTATTAAAAACTTCATCCTTTTGTGTGGTGTATATGCTTCCCCAATGATATTTCATATCATGAATCCATTTATACAAATTCTATCTAAAGAATAATTATATGTTGTTTCATTCATGGGTATTATGATTCAAAAGCTACCAAAACATGTAAGGGTTTATTCAACAATATCATATTTTTATTACATTTTATACATTTCCATCTCCTATGGGGGAATTTTTTATATTTCTATGTCTAAACCAATATATTTTATTCTCATATGGTTATTCATTAACATTTCACATTAAATTACCATTTTTGATTCATTTTTAGTTAAATGTATTGAAGAAATACTTTTAAGAAAAGTATACTTCATTTCCCTCTTCCCTTGAAAATTCATTTTCATCAAAAAGATTATTTTCTGAAACTAAATTCATTTTCCTATAGCATTATCCAAATTATTTGTTAATGAATTTGTTAACCATGTTTTGATTTTGATTTTTTAATGGAATCTTCACATTATTTTCCAAATAATGCACGTTTCGCATTTACTGAATTTTTGAATTGAATATTTGTTTTATTATATATAAAATGTAAGATATTTTTGGCCTTCTTAGACATTCAATGTTTTAAATATTAATTTACATGTTTAAATATATTTTTTAATGTAATTTTTTTAATTTTTGATTTTAAAAATTTTTTATATAAATTATTTTCAACTGGAATGGGTTATTTTCCTCAAGAATCTTTTTAATGAATTTTGTATGGTATTCATATTCATCAACAACAGTTAACCTTTCTTATAGTTATCTTCCAAAACGGATATAATAAAATTATATCATATTTATTATTTGTTTTTATGGTTTATGACATGTTTGATTATAGATTTAAAGTAGTATTATCATTGACAATATTACTATGGATGGTTGGGGACAATGTTTATTTATTGGGGTAAGTATTAATATATCTTTTTTTACTTTTTCAATTAAAATGTTTGTATTGATTTTTGTTTAATCACATTTATATGAAAAATAAGTTGGAATTAATTTTTCATGTGTGGGGATAAGTTATAGATAGCCCCTTGATGCATTAACATACATTGTGAAACAAATAATTTGGAAAAATTAACTAGAATTCAACTCATAGTTTAATACTATTATGTGAAAGTTCTTAAAAATATCTTTTAGATGTACAACATTATTAATTCCAAAATTATGAGATCATTTTTTGAGGTTTATGTGATTATTCAATTATTTAGAATAACCCTGTTTTTGTTTCTAGGGCATATGATTATGTATATTTTTTATTTGTCATCATTTATTTCAACTACATTATTCTAAAGTTATTATTTAAATTGCGTATGTTTCAGCTATCTACCTTTACTTTTTGATTATGATTGATTGTCCACGATAGGACCAACTATATTTTTACCATTAATGAGAATATGAGATCACCCCATTCTTAATTTTTATTTTAAATAAGACATCTGGAATTGTTTCTTATAGATTTGTAGGGATATTCTAAAGGGAAATATGGGTTTCCCAAAGAAAAAAATTTTTTATTTTTTTTGAATCGTAATATTAATTTCTAGTATACGTAGAATTTACTAAAACTGTAATATTATTCAGTCCTTCATGATGTGAATCCTTATATCTAAATCAAATTTTACAAAATTATAACCAACTATAGAATACTAGTGTTAGGTAAATTTTTTAAAAATTTGTATTACTGAGTCATTTTGATGTGTTTTTATTTACAAACAACAATACTTAATGTAATATAGAACTCATGACACATGATAATTTATGATGTATTTATATTCATAGAGTATTGGTTAATCATTATATTCATAGTTCATTAATATGTATTTTTGATAATATTCTTAGGATAATTGTCTACCATATAATACATGTTAGATATATTATTTTAAATACCTTTTTTTCATTTTATCTGACTTATAGTTATAGAATGATAAATTTTTAATAGGATCTGTGCATAAAGAATTTAATATTTTTCTAATAGAATATTATTATACAAGAATTAATGATCAACCCTAGGTATTAATATATATCCTCAAGTGATTACAGGTATAAACTATAGGTTCCGGATGTAGTGGATGCATAGGATGGGCTTGTAACCAACATTGAAAATTGTCATAATCAATGATTAATCTTGGATCAATACTACTATGAATGCCAGTATCCATTGAATTGAATCAAAATGAAAGAAAAATGAGTGAAACCAAAAACAAGAAGTGGGGATTTACATATTTTGTTTATAATTAATTTAATTAAACTATATAATTATATACAATGTGATTCTTTTTTCATTGATGCATCTGACCATTGGTCCAAGGTGTGACTGCATTGTGATGTAGAATACAAGGATAGGAATTCTCTAGCTATCATCCACATGTGCATCACGTTTCCCTAGACATCGCCAAAGGATTCAATGGGTGATATCATGGAATATCCATGCACATGCGATGTCTTCCATCGATTTCCTTGAGAATATCTTCCAAAGCATTCTCCTTGATAATGTGTAAGAGGATATCTATCATTCTTGATAATGTTCAAGGAGATGGAATAGTTCTCTATGCTCGAGAGCTTTTCTATATGGATTTTGTGAATAGAAGGATTGGTTAGCCAGTAGAATGAGCAATTGTTTAATTTGTAGAACAATAAAATAAAGTGGAATTTAATTTAACAAGTAATAATAATTAATTATCATAGGTATTGTTACATAATTTATTATTCTACGTGAATCCCAATTTCAAATAATAGTAGAAATGATTCTATTTCCATGACATGTGCTTAACATTCACATTATATTTAAATATTATTTATCCAAATAATATTTTATATTATTTCTCACCAGACCCATAGCATAGTTCACCAATATTCCTCAATATTTATATAGCTTTGAATAATCACTATTTATTAATTAAATAAATATAACTATATTATTTATCGAAAAATAAATATTTTGTCTACAATATGTTCTCTCAAATAACAAGTGGTGAAATAAATGGGATCAGGCATAAATGAAAAATTACTAAACCCCATTCGAGAATAATATTGATTCAACTTGTTAAATAAATAAAATATCGAACTGAGATACATGCTACACATAGTGTGAGACCCTCTAAGACACTTTCTCACTGTCATTTGGTGGGATTTTCTGAGGAACTATATTTCTATATTGCAAACGTGTTAAGGCATGAAAGATATAAAAGTTTATTTCACAATGACATGTCCCCTAATACAAACACATACTATGTAATATGATCCCATTGTCAGGACATCTCCAATCTTGCAGTTTTCATTCAAGTTCCATCAACCCTTTTGCTTAATTTCTCATTCTTCAAATTCTATTAATTTGACATGCATAGAGAACACCATGGCCATAGATTCTTTTAGGCTACATAATTTCCAACAAAAGTCCTATGATATCTACATCTATAGAGGTTACAAATCCTTTATCCCATTATTCATTAATGCAATATTAGTCATAACACACCCAACATATACCAACTCTCCGTGAATATTTAACGTCATTGTTTTCATCAATACATCTCAGTGTGCGATTCATAATACCCAATAATAATAATATTAATGTCTAATGACCAATAAAAATGACCACTGATAGAAACATCCAATGACACTTATGAATGTGGATTTCCTACTAGCGGGTCTTGTTCTCATAATATTTTCCATGATATTACCAAGGGAAAACACCATGATAAGGTGACTCAAAGTTTCATTTGTCCCCACCCCTGATATCATGTATCATTTGTTCCCCTTAAACTGATATCATCCATCCATAGAACATATATTCAAGAATAGTGTCATGGAACATTCGTGTTCTCATGATAGGAGGGATCTGATATGACCATTTAGTGAGACTACTATTCTTTGGACATTATCGCATACTATGTAATACAGAAGAACAATCATGATGTGATAAGTACTTTATTAATTCTCATCCAATGAATATAAATTAATAATAATGTAAAAATATTTTAGTTTCTAGGGATCTAAATCTAATATATTCCCACTCGAACTAGAGACAACTACTAACAACCTTCTATCTACTAGTTCTCAAATGATATTCATGCTTCTGGTGAGATTGGCATTTATTATATATGTCCACCATGTTCTTAAACATGGTCAGACTTCTCACAAAAACATCACCCCTTTGATGGAAATCCCCCAAGAGGTGTTACTTTCAGAGTATGTGATTTGTCCTTTGATGGGACCTTGGCTATTTTTCCAGAGTCACCACTATAGTATTATCATAATACAATATAATGGGATCATTAATTCTAGGAACTGCATCAAGATCCTTTACAATGTTCTGAATCTAGGCGACTTCCATGGTTTCATCTAAAGGAGCTATATATTCAGAGTCTATTGTAGAATCTATGGGAACTGGATGCTTTGGACTCTTCTAAATCACCGCCCCATCATTGAGACGAAAAACATACCTTCATTGAGACGTCAAATAATTCTGGTTTGTCTGAAACCAACATCAGTATACCCTCTAATGACAAGATCCCCATCTCTTTGGTACACCAATAACATACCCTTAGTTCTTATCAGATACTTAAGTGTAGTCTGGATAGTATTCCAATGATATTCTCCCATATCTTCATGATACCTACCTACCATCATCAGTGCATAGGAAACATCAAGTCTAGTATATAACATGGTATACATGATAGATCCTATCACTAAATCATATAGAATCCTACTCATCCTATATTTCTCATGTTGTGTTTGTGGACACATTTTCAAGAAAAGTTGTATACCTTGTGACACTGGAACTAATACCCTCTTGGATTGTTCCATACTAAGTCCTTTTAGTATCAAGTCAATGTATATACTTTGACTTAGTCTAAGAAGCCTCATGTATATATCAAAAATTATCTTGATCCCCAGAATGTAGGTTGCTTCTCCAAAGTCCTTCATGGAGAAGAACATGTTCAACTAGTCCTTGACTGGTTGCAAGACTGGTATGTTGTTTCCAAAAATCAATATCTCATCAACTTATGCTACGTGGATAATAAAAACATTCCCATTAAACCTATTGAAAAAAATAATTATCAAATTCATTATTAATGTACCAAATTCTCTTATGGATTCATCGAATTGAACGTTCTATTATCTAGATTCTTTCCTTAATTCATAAATGGATCTTTGTGAGTTGATACCCTTTTAGCATCACCTAGAGTCAAAAACCCTTCTGGTTGTGTCCTATAGACATAATCCTAATGGATCCCATTGTAGAATTCAGTTTTTACATCCATCTTCCAAATATTATAATCGTGGAATGCTATTACAGAATGTATGATTCATTTGGATTTAAAAATAAAAACTAGTAAAAAAAGGTTCATCATAATCAATTCATTGATTTGGTTAAAAAACATTAGCCACTAGCCATTCTTTATAAGTACTAACATGACCTTCCAAGTCGAGTTTCATTTTTAATACCATTTATAGCCAACAGGATTTACATCAACTAGTTCATCGACTAGAACCCAGACATTATTTTGATACTTGTAATCCATATCAGAATTCATAGCCTCTATCCATCTAGTAGCTTCTGAGATCTCTACTACTTCTATGCAGGAAATAGGTGCATCATTATCCAGTAATAATTTTTCACCTTCCTTGGATACAATGAAAAAATATCTCTTTGGTCCATTAACTATCTTTTGCTATTACGTTGTAATTGTGTTTCAGAAACTACCTCTTCCATGGGGACCTATAGAACATTTTTCTATACCAACTCATGTGAATAATGAGCATCAAATTCATCAAGGTCAATCATTCTCCCACAATTCTTTTGGAAAAATTTCTCCCCCTCAAGAAAGACAACATGTCTGGCATCAATCCCCTTCCATCCTTCGTGGTTTTATAGGTAGTATCCCTTTTTTCCTTGGGATACCCTATAATGATACACATTATGCACTGGGGTGCTAGTTTGTTTCTGATGAAATCTTTAACAAATGCCTCACATCCTCATACATGTGAACTTGACAAAGTGGGTTTCTTTCCACTCTATATATCCATGGAAATCCCATTTTCCTCATTAATTGGTACTTGGTTTAATGTGAATGGTTCATTTTGAAATGCATATACCCAAAAGGATAATGGAAGATCTATATGACTCACCATTGAACAGACCATGTCCAACATGGTACGATTCCTCCATTCACTAACACCATTCCACTGTGGTGTATATGGATGACTGAGTTGACATAGAATCCCAGATTTCTGTAAAAGGTCGATGAACTCTTGTTTAACATATTCTACACCTCATTCCGATCGTATATTCATTATATTCCAACCATGATGAATCTCTACTTCATTCATTATATTTTTAATTTCTTATAGGAATCATACTTATATCTCTTTAACTAGACATAGCCATATATACTCAAGTCATTAGTAATGAAGTTAGAATATCCATCTCCAGCTTCTACTGGAAATGATCCACACACATCAGTGTGTACTAATCCGAGAAGCTTTTTGGCCCTTCCACCCTATCCAACAAATGTTGTTTTGTTCATATTCCCTTGTAAACAGGTGTTACATATATCATGTGGTTTTATCTTAGAACTATCCAAAAACGATCTGAACATAGCTTTGTTAGATGCTACTCATTTAGAGGACCAGGGAAGTGATGCCAAAACTGGGTGTTGTGTGGGTCAAGTGAACATTATTTTTTATCAACATCTAATACCTGGATATCCTAATTTAATGATTATAGTCATTTATTTTGAATTTCCATACCATATCATATAGTTTCTTTATAAAAGTAACAACATTTACTTTCTAACCTGTAAATAAATTTATCTAAATCAAAAATCAATACATAAATTAAGTTTGTGGTAACACTTGGTACATAATAACATCCATGTAAATCCAAAATCATTTTCCTTGGCAATGTGAGATGGTAGTCACCAATTGTAAGAGTATCAAACCATGCACCATTAGAAGCTCGCAGATCCACCTCTCGTTGAGAAACTTTCTGAAATCTACATGGTTCCTTCTTTGAATACATATGTGATCACCAAAAGTTGTATGTAATACCCAATGAGTACAAATGGATAGATTTAGCTCAATTACAAACTTGTCTTTGAATTTTCTTTTACACTAGGTGTAGTTTCCCGTTTAGTGGCATGAGTTCCTACATGAAATGTTTACTTCCACCTTTACCTTGCCCTACCTCTAGATCATATTCTTCTTAGTCGGACGGTTCCTGGAGGATTTACATTGTGTATAAATCTTAGTCCCCTTTTACTTTTCCTTCTTATTCCTATTCACTGTAAAGACTATTTGTTTTTTGAACCCCAATTCCTTATCAACATGGAGAATCAGGGTAAGAAGCTCTGATAGACTCTTCTCATTTTTTCTCATAGTATAATGCACAATAAAATGTGGCAAGGTCTTAATTAGTGATGACAATATAAGATATTTATGAATCTTATCATGGAATTTAATCCCTATGATATCAAGATTCTCAATGTATCCAATAATATTGACTACATGTTGTTTAGGTGGAGTTGATTCTCCATGCTTAGTGGTGATCAAAGCATTGGATATCTCATACCTCTCATGTCACTCTTTATCATGATAGAGATCCCGAAGGTGAGACATCAGGATATAAGAATCTATTTCCTCATGTTTATTCAAGATCTCATCAGTCGTGGATGATATAATGAGGAATTGAACATTTGTGTCATCATTTACATGATTCTTATAAAAAGATAGTTCCTCAACACTATCCGCATTTCAAGGTACAATTAGTAAAGGCTCTTCCAGAACATAAAGTATCTTCCCTTGGTGATGGATAACCCAAAGATTCCATTGGCTCTCCTAGATATTAGAGCTATGACAAGATTTTCCTTCTCACATATAGATAAGATGATATGTTTGTTGTTTTTTTTTCTTTTTAGAAATTAAGATGAATATAGTCTTCGTAATTTATCTTGATAATTATAGAAAAATAAATAAATTTATATGTATTAGTATCCTACTATTTTTTTAAAACCCAATTTCCCCCACCACTGACTTCATAATATATAATTTCTTGGAAATTCAAGACCCAAGAATCTATATTTCCCTTTCCATTACCCTAACTATGGTTGTTCATGTAACATGAATGGTTTTAGGTAGGAATTCCAAGTTCCAACTATATTAACTCATAGATCCTTAATCTGTTGAGTTGACACCCCAATCCCAAAAAAACTAAATTTTGGATTTCCTCATCCTTTTCCTCTCAATTAAACAATTTCCATCTAGGTCTATCAACCCTTGATGTAAACTAAGTTGATTCACCCCAAAAATTCAAATTACAATTCAACGATAATTGAAAGCACCCAAACTTTGGTTGGCCAAGCACATTGAACAATGGTTCAATTCTAACCATAGAAATGGATGGATATACTGACTCAATATTTAATTGAGTTATTTTATCCTTTATGTGTAAATTTCCTCCCATTATAATTTCACATTGTTGTTAATCATAAGTGGGATATGATCATCTAATTAAACATATATAGATAATATTTACGCATAATAAATTTTAATTTTAGTTAGATCATGTATTCTTGATAGTTCATTAATTATGTTATCACAAGAAACATCAATAATGAATAACCATACAACTAATAAAATATATAAAGGGTATGATCATGATATTTACTATTGGTTAGTTTATCTAGTGGTTGAAAAACTACCCCTATCTTAGGGGAGAAACACCTTGAACTGTTTAAGGTCCATGTTTGCAGATTTCCAACTATCCACCTTTGTATTTACTTGGATTGGTTCCTCCTTGGCTCCTAACTTAAACTGCCCCCACTAGCTTAGGAGCTCCATCCATTACATATGCATTTAACTCACACACATGTTAGAGGTAAATGGGGGTTTAAATAAATTAAACAATGGGCATGTATTCCATACATATTAATGTGGAGAAAGCAGACATCCCACAAATTTAATTTAATAATTAAATAAAAATGGAAATAATCACATACAAAGCTCAGGTCCATCTCATGATCATCAAAATACATGAAAATAAATCTTTATTTAATAAAACAAGCATTCAATTATATAATATTTCTTATTACGATAAATAATTCTCAAGTCAATTAATCATTATCTTTATTTAATCAATCATTTTTATATAATTAGTTTTACGAATTCCCTTGATATTCTCTTCCATAACCTTGTACAAATCTTCTACCTTGGATGATACCTAGTGAATACCCATCAAAAAATACCCAACAAGTATTTATACATATATACACATTATTCTTTGTGACATGTAGCATGCACACATAATTAAAATTTTCATACAACTCATACATGATGTATAGATCTTTGAAAATTACATAGATGTTAATTAATTTTTTATATTTATATATATAACACCCATCACATGTTGTGTCCCATCATTACACCCACACGAAGGTACATGTCTCAAGGGTTACATAATGTAATAATATATTTTTTAAATCTTTATAATTTTGAATTAGTACATGGCGTGTAGATCCGACTACATGTCTTGTACCCTCCTCACCATCCATCTGATGTACATGAAAAGGGAAACTACGTGTGTGGTGTACTTTGTAAAACTTCGGAGTACATGGAGTTTTTAGGGGCCACATGCTTTGTAGACTCCACAATAAATGGTCACCAGCTTAGCAAGTTGTGTATGACATCCACAACATGACCCTAACCTGAAGGGACTACATGCATGTCTGGTGGTCCAAATTGATTGTAGTCTGGATGAAAGTGTGGCAGTCTGTCCTTGTCAACAAATGGTGTGAGAATTAACTACACCAAATTTCATTAATGAATATATCTTGATTAATTTCCTAAATACTCTTGTTGCATTGAACAAAAATACACGACATGTAGATCTAACTACATGGCGTGTACTCTTATTTTATGTGAACAGAATCATCAATGCCACCTAATTAGGTCATAGATTTAATTTTAATTATAAAATTATTCATTTTTGTTAGCTATATGAGAATCGATAAGTGAAGAATAGTTATATAAATTCTTATTATATTAACGATTAAACATGAATTGAAAAACTAAATTATATACGTGGTAATCATCAATGAATTATTTTAATAATTTTAAATGAATATATTCTCCCTTTGACAAAACTTATAGGTTTCGAGTGTATTGGAATCCTAGGATGTGCATGTACCCAACATTGAAAATTGTCATAATCGATGATTAATATGGGAACAATATGATGATGAATTCCATTATACAATTAATTGAATCAATGATAACTAGAAATTGAGATAACCTGGAATCAAAAAGTGAAGATCAGCATATTTTGTTTTTAATTAATTTAATTAAATTATATAATTGCCTCCAAGATAATTCTTTCCTTTTTGAGTCATCTAACCATGGGCATGAGGTGCGGCTTTGTTGCGATGTGGAATCCAAGGTTAGGAATCTTATAGTTTTGATCAATAAGTTCTCCGTGTATGTTCGGATGTCACTGAATGGGTCTTTGAGTGATTGAATGGAAAATCCTTGCGCTTGTGATGTACGAAATTGATCGCCTCAATAAATGCATCCAAATAATTCACCTTAATCCGGTGGAAGAGGATTTTACTTGTTTTTTGGGAGGGGTCCAGTAGAGGGAAGAGTTGTCTTGGCTCGAATGATTTTCCCCGTGGACGTTATGCACAAAACGATTGGTTGTCTAGTCGAATGACCTGTGGATAATTTATATAATAATAACATAACAGAGAATTTAATTGACTAGTTAATAATAAATAAATAACATATGTTCTGTTACTTAATTTATTATTCCATGTGAAACCCCATGTCAACTAATAATAGAAATGATATTATTTCTATGACATGTGCGTAAATTGCATGTTATATTAAAATATTATTTAACAAAATAATGTATAATATTATTTCTCAATATAACCATAACATGGTCTTCCAATCCTCCTCATTATTGATCTGTCCTTGAATATAAACTTTTTATTTCGTAAATAAATAAAACGACATTATTCACCGATAAAAAAATATTCCATCCACAATATATTCTCTCTAATAAATAAAAATGAAATAAATGTGGTTATTCATACTTCAATAATTATTAGACCAAAAACAATAAAAATATTTATTCAACTTGTTAAATAAATAGATTATTTAACTGAGATACTGGATACAGTTAGTGTGTAACTATCTAGACCTTTCACATTGTCATTAGGTGGGTATGTCTAAAATTCAAAATTACTATCTAGAAATGGGTCAAGGAACCCCAGATAAATAAGTTGATGTTGCAAATACATGTCACCTTATATGAACACTTATCATGTAATATAATCCCTTTTTTACAATATCTCAAATCAAGTGGGTTTCTTGCATGAGCCTTCAACCCATGTGCATAATTTATCATTCTTTGAATTCATGTAATTATACATTTTTAGAGAACAACATGGACATGGATTTAGTTAGGCTATATCATTTTCATCAGAGGGAATGAGATATATACTCCTGTAGAAGTGGAAAATCATTTCTCACATTATTCACTAATACTGTATTACTCAGGACACACCCAATATATCCTACCCCACCATGAACATTTGTCTCCCTGGTATTCATCAATACATCTAAGTGAGTGAGTCATAAGACCCATTAATAATAATCTTAATTTTCATGGACCCATAAATACAACCTCAGACAGATAAATCCAATGAAACTTTTGAATGTGGATTTCGTACTAGCGGATCTTGTTATCATAATATCCTACATGATATTACCAAGGGAGCATACAATGAGAAGGTTCCTCAAAGTTTCATGAGTCCCCAACCCTGATAGCCTGTATCATCAGTGTCCCTTCAAATGATATCATCCAGTAGTAGAACATATTTTAAATAATAACATCATGGAACATTCGGGTTCTCATCATAGTAGGGATCCTCTATGACATTTTAGTGTGATCACTATTCTTAAGACATTACCAAGTACTATGTCACATAGAAGAAAAAAATGATATGATAAGTAGTTTATTAATATTCATCCATTGAAAACAGTTTTATCATCAAGTATATATTAATTGGTTTTTAGGGAACCTACTCTAACAAGAGCTTCAGGCCTCTTGTAAATCATTCCCTTTTAATTGTGTATAATCATGGGTGGGTATTTAAAAAAGTAATTAGTTAAATGTTTTGGGATTTTTATTGTTAATTTCTATTTGATAAAATATCAATAGTTGGAAAAAATGAGGAATTATTAATAATTTATTTTTAATATCATTATACTATGACTTCTATTACCAGAGGAATTCATTATGGGTTAGGTTCCAACATCAACCTAAAGGGTGATTTTATTACTAGTACAATGTCTTAGGAATATATTTCATGGAAGTAAAATAATATTACAAATTATCATTCATTATGGAAGTGATATAGATATATTACATATACATATTATTTTATGTGATTTCTATTAAAGAATTGTTTGATTTGATAAGAAAACATGGAAAATAGTTATAGTTCCAAACTAATTACGTTTTTTAATTAATTCTTAATGATTCCTTAAATAAATATTTTCAAAAACATTATTAGTCAAAAAAATTAGAGTTTTAAATTTAATTACATCTTACTACGAACCAAAATAATTTGAAATATTATCATGTTACTTGTTCTCATTATTATTTCTCCTTGGGTATTTAAATAAAAAAAATCTTATAAGTATATATATTTATTTATATACTTTTTAAAATCATAAAAGATTAATTTTTTAGTGATGATAATATTTCTATGAATAATGATTTCAATCATAGTTCATAAGAAACATAAGTTACATGGTATTTTTAAATTATTCTGTTGCACCTCAATATTTTAAAAAAAGGGTATTATGTTCTATAACATGTTTAGAATGCAACACCATGATTTAAAAAAATATGAAAAACTATAACTATTATATCTTAATCAATGAATTGATGCTAGTGTATGAACTGACTGAATATTAAAATTTTATTATAGAAACAATTTTAAAGAAAAATTCAGAAACCAATTGTTCGTGAACTAAAATAAATAACTAAACTATTAAAGGATAACTTAGGAATATTATATTTGATCTACCAACATAGATACCAAGAAATAGTGCTCATTTGGGTATTAATATCATCCTTCAACATATGTTTAAAATGATATAACAACATTTCTCATGATTTAATGTACTCTTCTTGGATAAGATTCCCATCACTAAATCCCCTAATCAATAACATATATTGTTTGTCAATATAGTTACTCTAAACCCTGTTCGTAACCACCCCTAAAGGTATTCTCATCATCCTCTTAGCTTCATCATCAGTAGAATTAATTTTCATATTGGGTTCAACTATTTCCTCTAAAAAATGCATAAGTAGATTCATGTAAGGATGAATCTACCCACTAGACACTCGTGGATGGCCAATGTTAGCCTTGTGAGGGAGGAGGGGATTGTTTTCCATCATCTTGGAATATTATTCCATCACAGATCTAGTCTCCTTTAGTGTTGGATAATAAGAGTATTTTTTCCTCTCCTTCATAATTCCCCCTGGCTCGTACTTCTACTTGGTCATGAAAGTAGATCTCCCTATTGGTTATCTTCTATATTTCCTGTTATGTGCCCATAGTCCTCATCAATTGACTCGGCCCTAGATTCCCCGTTCTTAAGTGAGAGCTCAATTAGATCAGTTTAAGCATCCTATTCCAAATTAACATTTGATAACTTTTCAAACCTATTACCCAGAAATATTACATCCATCTCCTTACTTGGATCACTTCCTAAAACCCATTGAAGCACATTACAACCAGATGAATCACCAACCATTGGTTCCATAGATTCCAAACCATTGGCACTAGTACCAGGACATGATCACATTGCATCAACATTTTAAGCCTCCATGGGATTCTTAGATCATCCTTCATCCACCATTTGGGAATCCTCTGAATTGAGACTACTACCAGGTCACACCTCCTACACATCATCACCCTCTAGTCCTAATGGAGCAGGAAGAGGATGTTGAAATCCACCAATATCTCCCCTCAAGTGACTGAAGACATCAGTCACAAATAGTTTCATGTCTCGAGATCTATATTTCACATCCATCATATATTTATCCTTAGATTCCACACCTAACGGTATTTGACTATGAAATCTTGCCTCAGGGTGAGTCTAAATTTTCCATACCACTATCTGCACCCATATGACTCTTATACCCTCTTCGACAGGTTTTCGTCGAATGAACCAACCACTTACAAGTAAAATATAAATGAAACCACGATTCATAGAATGCATGTTTTCTTCGTCAATTATCTTACCATACTATTATCCAAACCTAATCACATGGAATTCTGGACTTATCAACTACAAAATAGTCCTGCAGGTAAAAATGATGAAAATGATAATCAGTGCAGCTATTCGGACAAAAATATCTAACTACTAAATTCCAATTAGTCTAATAACTATGGTATTTTGAAACGGTAAAGGGAGAAGAGGGAAGCTCCTAAAAATCACTGTTGTATATGAATCATGCTTCATATGGAAGTCATTTGTCCAGCAATAGAGATAGAACTAAAAATCATTGATGTTATGGAGATCACTAGATCAGGCACAGATTAAATCCTCCTTATATGTAAAACATATCATAATATTTCTTCTATCTAACAGAACAAATAACACCCTCTCATGTGAATCCTAGGAATGGAAGACATACCTGTCGAATGAATCCACCAAGGGATGTCACTACTTGAATAGAAAAATCAGTGTAAGATTAAGAGGTGTAGAGGTTTTGTTGAACATCGTGATCGATAATGGAAGGTTATGGCTCCCAACCAACAAATTAGGATCTTTGTAACACAACAACGCTTTGGGAAAAGGGGGATGGAAATTGGGGTTAGAAAAGGGGAATAAAGAGGAACCCTCACCCTTACTAGACATCGGAGGTCCCTCCCATACGGGTGGAGGAGGGACCAGCATGGTGGCCACTACCGTCACGATGTATGAACGGGCATCATGTCTCCCCTAGTGTGGAAACCCTCTACCCCTATAGGTATGTATAGGATTAATCATATTATGAAATACACAAACATTTATGAATCAATAAAAAATTACTTATTAATTGATTTTAAATAATCACTTATTTTTATAAAATGAATTTTATTCATCACATATAAATTTTCATCTAACATTGTATTTATTTCTTTTTATGACTGAATATTATAGAATATTTTCATAAATTTATAAATATTATATGATAAGAGTATATAATTTTTAAAATAAATTTATCAAAATTATCTTGTTGATAAATTTATACATTTTTCTAAAAAGATTGGTTTTCAAACAATAGAGAAAAATGTTAATTTTTATTGAAAATAGAATACTCTATTAATGTATTTATAGAAAAAACATCTATTTTGGATTTTATTTATAATTAAATTGTTAATTTTTATTAATAATATTTAATTATAGAATTTTATGGATTTTTATACTTTTATTTAGTATAAAAACGTTTTATATAAAAATGAAAATTTTCAAAATAACTATTTTTCATTAAGTTTTTACTGATTAATTTTAAAATAAATTCATCCATTATTTAATTCCTAAAAATTGGGTTAATGATTTTGAAACAGGACAGAATATTTGGTTTAATATTTTCATTTTATTTTACGTCATTATGAATAATAATCATTGTAAATTTTATTATCATGATAAAGGTAAAATGAGTTCTTTAAGTGAAAAAATAATTTGAGAAGGACTAGGAAGTAACCCAATGTATGAACGAAAACATTCATGGATATGTATTGGTCTCATTTACAAGTACTATTTTTTCCTTATATTGAGTACATTTCATTTGGGCTTTATTTTGGGGTGTGTTTCCATGAAAATTGATAATTTTGATGGGAATTTGGAAAGTGCATGTTTGGCGGAGGGTTTCCCCAAACCATGCACCCCAGCCCAACTATACAAGAGAACCCAGGAAGAGGGGATTCACATTTTTTCCACTTAGTTTAGAAAACATATCTTCATTTTAGGATAAACTATGCCCCCCTAGAAGAGGTTAACGACTAAGGAGTATGGTGTGGGGAAACCATGCACCAAGAGCACTAAAATATTGAAGCCTCTTTATTCTACCAAAATAATGATTTTTTAACTCCCAAAAACATATATTAACACCCACTCATACCCTAATGATTCATATAAATTTTTGAGGCTCAGAAATTAATTCCTGATGCTCATAGCCTCTATAATTTTTATCTCTAAAACCTCATTTAGGATTTACACCTCTCATAGTAAGAGATTCCAATATTGGTTGTTTTTCTAGTTATCTCACTTTATTTAAAGCATGTTATCATCTCTCGTTTTGGATATATATATATATATATATATAGATTTTTTGAAAACAGAGATAGTATAGTTGTATCTAGATCTATATATAGAAGATCCTTTTTTATTTTATTGTGTAATTATTTATCGAATCCATATGGTGTTCATAGTCATGTTATTGATTTTTCTAAAAAAATGAGGGATATTCCCAGGGGACCATTCATTTTAATTCATATAGAAGGTGGTATATAATACATATCAAAAAGTCTTTATTACAACTATGGGTATGTAATTTTAAAATTACTATATGATATTTAACAATTGAGATTCATATATTTAATTAAGTGAGAGATATGTGAAATAGTACATATTGATATTATAAATTTGGGACATAATTAATTATCGAATTAATTATTTAATATTGATGCCATGAATTTAGATATTTCATTATGGGATATTGATGTTATGGATTTAGATAATTAATTGTCGAATTATTTTTCTAAATTGATCTTATGAACATATATAATAAATTGTGGAATTAATTATAGGAAATTGGTTTTATGAATTTAGATAATTAATTACGGAATAAATTATGGAATTTGAATTGTTGAATTTACTTAATTAACTGTAAAATTATGTAACAGTTATTGATGTTATGAATTGAGAAAGTTAATTATGGAATTAATTTTGGGATATCAATTTAATGAATTGAGATAATTAATTTTGGAATTAATTACAGGACATTTTTGTTATGAAATGAGATAATTAATTTCAGAATTAATTATGGGATATGGAAGTTATGAAATTTAAATAATTAAATTTTGAATTAGTTATGAGATATTGAGATGGTGTGTTTAAATAATTAATTAATTAATTAATTAATATATTTTGATATTGTGAAAATATTAATTAATTATTAAATTAATTAATATACATGATGTCGTTAATTAATCGATGAAATCAATAGTGGAATGATGGATGTGTCCAGTTATTAAAGAGGTTTATTTATTTAATGAATAATTTAATGGATGTAATGTGATTATTTAATTTCTTAATTAACAAATTAGATTAATTAATCGATAAATAAATTAATGGAATAAATTTGATTATTTGATTGTTAAATTAGATAATAGGATTAATTAATTGATGAATTAATTAATCAATGTAACATTATTATTTAGGTTTTATTTTAAATATTGGTATTAATTGAATGTTGAATTAATTAATGGATGTAATGTGATTATTTAATTATTTAATTAAATAATGGGATTAATTAATTGATCAATTAAATAATGAGAATTAAATGAGCAATTATTTGGAAATTTAATTGTAATGATTGTGTTACATTAATTAATTGGATAATTAATTAATGGGTACTATTATGTTAGTGTTATTGAGTGAGAGAGATTAATTAATTAGAGAAGTAATTAATGGGGATTGTTGTGTTAATGAATGTAAATGAGTTTGATTAAATAAATTACAAACTAATCAATGGGTATTTGTGTTTTAATGAAATTAAATGATTTATAATTATTAATTGACGAATTAATTAATATGGGTTTTGTGATTGTTAAAATGAATGAATTGGATTAATTATTTTGTAAATTAATTTGTATGGATTGTTAGGATATTGAAGTTATAAAATTGGAATGATTAATTATTGAATTAATTATTGTGATATTGTGACTGTGAACTGGGAAAAATTAAAAATAGAATTATTTTTTGTCTCACCCCATACTGACTCTGGTAGCACGATTCAAGCACCATCGACCTTCATTGGATTTGTTTGACTTATTTATTTTTGGTTTGTGGGGTTTGAGAAACCGCACAATTGTTGCCTTTCTCAACATCAGTCACTTTATGATTCAGTTTGCTTCATAGAGTGATATGATCCAAGCCTAGTCCTGTGATTTGTACTGATTCAATGAATTTCTATTCTTCATGATCAGATGGTCAGAGGACATTCCTATGAAGCGTGACTCCCCTTCTTTGGAAATCTGGGGTAGTTTCCCCGAGAATCCACTCCCTTTTTGGAGTCCCTCTATTATCCGAATGATCGGTAATCTAGTTGGTATATTTCTATGATCTGATAGTAGAACAAGGGTTGTTTTCCAACCAATCTCTCATTGAATACATGTGGAAGTTTATGTTTCAAAGGGTCCAGTAGAGTTTTTGTGGATCTTTATGGGTGAAGAATTCCATTTTTAAAAAACATGTTTTCTTTGAGACATGGGTTAGTTAATGATCACAGTGTAAAAAACATGGGAATCGAAAGGCAGTGTGCAGGTGTGGGTTTGGTAACCTTATCCAACTAAAAGAGGCCTAGAGTCTAGTCTCTCTTAATTTACCTCCCATAATTGCTGTACAATATGAAAAGCTGCGTATTAAGAACTATGTCCCAAGAGTTGATGTCATTTCTGAAAGGTTTTTTTAATGGTTTAGGAGTTCACAACATGACTATACAGACCATGGGAGGTCCATTCTACATTACTACTCCCTCCTCTGCTGAGACTAATATGTATAAAGGGGTGACTCATGGATAGGTGACCGAGAAACAACTAGATAATGGTGTTTTCAGTGTTCTAGCTGATGTTAGTGTTCTTTTGGAGATACAAAACTTCAACGACAAGGTGTCTATGTCTCGGTACCACCATGTTCATGATAATTGCAAAGATTCTATGACATTATTGATATATAACCATTCCACAGCATTGAACCATGTTTGTATGGAGAATGAGGACACTGAGGGATGGAAAACCGTCATCCCAAAATGGAAGTGCAAGCATGACGGTTCGGGACATACAAATGATGATTAGTCAAGTGACCTAGAAGGGGATTCCCACCCAGACATGGTCCACGATCAAGATGGTTTGGTTGGAACTGGATCAAGAATAGGGAAGTAAGGGAGAATCATGACTGAGAATTTCCCCATTCATTATGGGGGAGAGAAAATTACGACCCAGTAAGGATTATTCCAAACTCCCAAATAATAGTAACCAATATGTCAGGAATTTTATAGTGTAAGAGTAAAAAAGTTAAACAGTGGGAACCTTCATTGAAATAAGGTATGGAACTAGCCTCCAACGTGATGATTAAGGAGAATCCCTAGGAGTATTGTAACACTGCTTCCAGTGGTACTGGGGTGAAGAAGTTCCCAGTGATATATGAAGACTTAGATAGAGAGGGATGATAATTGGAAGTTGGGTGGGAGGAAAACCAAGAAACATATCTTATTTCTGAGGGAACAATGGGGGTTTTAGGGAATCATGATAAAATTGGTGGTGATACATTGGTTATTGTTGTTGGTTCATAGTGGAAATATGGTATAAAGTGCACAAATAACATTGGGGACCTCCTTATGCACTCTGAAGAATTGATGGTGGAGATAGTTTTAAATATTCAAACTTCTATAGATTATGTAGAAAGGGTGAATGTGCGTCCAATGAAAGTAGAATTGAACATGGAATAGAGTGAGTGGATTGATAAAAAATTTTAAATTCTGAATAGAGGCTCAAATGATAATAAGTTAATAGTGGATGAGTTATTTCAAATATGGGACAAATTATCCCATCAATTCCAAGATATCTTCAAAGATGATCTTATCAAAGAGTCAACAGATGCTCCTAGGAAACTATATTGGGATGTCACATCAAATAGTTTTAATTTATCCTTTATTATTTTTTATCCAATACTCTGTTTGATGTTCCCTTTTTTAAATGAAGGTTTCACACATTTTCCACAAAAGTTTTTTTAAAAAATATTTAATTTATTAGTATTAGTAACAGAAATTATGTTGTTAAATAATTGTAGAATTAATTATGAAAAGGTGAGTTGTAACATTATCACTCACTTATGAGATTATAAATGGTTATATGATCATTCCAATGTCAAAACATGTGATATTGGGATACATGTGATATCATGAGATATTATGATATATATTTATGATTGAGAAATTGGGTACTAGTCATGATATTCTATTCCCATGACATCTATGTATTATTGGGAAATGGGGTTCTATATATGATGTTCTATTTAATTGACATATATGAATGATAGAGAATTTGGGTTATAGATATGATGTACTACACCAATGATTAATATTCGTGATTAATAAATAGGGTGCTAGACAGAGATTTATACACCCAAAAATGCTAAATAGTGTGAGAAAAGGACAGATGCTCCAAAAACTCATGGGGTTCTTGACATGGAATTATACAACAAAAACATATTAATTGGACTAAGATTCATGTTGCCTATAATAATGAAATTTGAAGTGAATATGTAATTTATACTCGGTGCAGGATGAAGTCGGTGTTGAGTTACGGGTGTCCTCAGAAACTCGATGGCTTATGTGGTTAAATAAATTATAATTTATAATGCAGTAACTGTTTACTTATGAAATTTAATTATTTATATATACATATTAATACATAGCTATTGACTGGATATTGTTATATATGTCATTGGTGGTGGGCTACTGAGTGATACTCAAACCGTATTTGGGCTACTTGATTGGTACCCGAATAGATGAAATCGTCGGAGGATAGGTTATGTGAAATGAACATATGTTAGATGCTTGATTAGGATAGATAATCGATGATGGAACCATACATAGTTCGGGACCCACTAAGTATTTTTTCTGTCTTTATTTGGTGGTTCTTATTTTGACACTTCACACGTACTTTAGAAATGAATATATACTATTTAAGTTTGATATTTTCCATCAAATTTTGGGCTATATTGGGATATTTATATTACTATTGTTAAGTTATATTTTTCCGTTATTCAATTATTATATGTTAATTTATTTCCATGGGTGTATTACTCTAATAATGAAGAAATAGTGGGTATAGTCTCCCCATGATTAAAAATAGAACCTCACTACTAGTCAGTTGCCTCTGTAGTATGGGGAGGCGCACTTGAGGTCATGTGGAAATGTAGCACAGAACATCGGTGTGTGGATCCCAGGTCCGGATGTTAAAATGTTTTATCGGAGACTAATTTCATTTTATTTATCCTCTTTCTTACATTTTTTGAAAATTAGACATGAGACTTGGAAGATACAGGCCTTGGTTATGAGATTGATTATATGTGTATCTAACCCATGTATGGGGGAGAACCCACGTTCCTAGTGTGGAAATTTTTTACATTTCTATTTTTTGTTACAGTTGAATATTTTTTCACATTGGGTGACAAAATTGTTGTGTAATTTGATTGTTCTGTAATGTGATTGTTGTTTCTGAGATTTTTTGAGAATTGGCTCATGTATCAATATGGAATGAGAGTTTATTTTTCATGGATAATTATAGGAACTCGGGATTATTTTTTGAATGCATTGTTTTGGGCATTCATGGGAAAACATGTTATGGTTAAGTTGTGGAACATGAACTGTTATTCCTTTCTTGTGAAATTAAACTAAAAATGGGGATAGATATGAAATTTGGAAATGATAAAAAATGTTGTATGATGATAATAAATGTCTATATAAATGAGAATACTGAATAATTAGAATGTATTTACCCTTTTTGACCATTTCCTAGGTTTATAATGGTCATGGATAATGACAACGCTTCATTTTTGACTGTGTGAAAGGAAAAAGAGGGAAATAAATTCTATGGTTTTTTTGTAAACCCCTCTTGTTAACTATATTAATTTTGTGATATAGGAATACTTTATGATTCTTATACAGAATTTAATGTCGGTGGTTTGAATGGTGATAATTCCTTAGTTTGATAACTCTTTTAGAGGTTGTTTGAGGGGCATCCTAGTATTGAATCAATATGGTGATATTTTGGTAGGCAGAGAAGCCCAACACACAATATATTAAGTTTTTCCATAGTAGGAGGTAACATCAATGATGGAGGAATTATGGTTCTATTCACTGATGACTTCTTAGCATACTTTTAATTAGTTATGATCATGTCTCATAAATAAACATTATTTCGGGTATGTTCAGAAATATATGACATTACGCCAAGCTACATAGATGTGTTTTGGTTGGATGTTATCCCCCTTAAAGGTTTCACTTATACAGTGGTATATGTGGAGTTTGATAGTGGAAGGTATGTGATATACAGTTTATGGATGTGGTCATCAGGATGTAAAAACGTTCGATAAATACAAAGTTGGTTGAGTTTCATAACATGCAGGGTTAATGATGCTCTAAAGGTTGGTAGATATATGTCTGTAGTAGGTGCATGGAGAAATAAAATGGGTTCAAGGTGGGTATTGATATGTAAGAAGTACATACATGTACTCTTTTCTTCTTGTATGCAGTGCGATTAATTTTTGTTTTACTTTTTGGTGGGTTTGGGAAAAATTGAAATTTTTTAAGGAAAATTTGAAAGTGCATGTTTAGTGAATGGTTGTCCCAAATCGTGCTCCCCTGACCAGCTCATAGTGTAAACCTAAGGAGATGGGATTCACCGGGCATGAGAATGGTTTTGAAAATTCTACAAAATATTAAGAGAAATTGTATACCCCCCTAGAAGAGGAAAACTGTTAAGGTGCACAAATTGGGGAAACCATGTGCCCCATTCATCAAACTATGTGTGCAGTTTTAATTTACACAAAAAAAATAGATTTTAAAATACTTGAACCACTATATTAACACCAAATCAACCACCACTCATCCAGTAATTATTCCTCTCAATTTTTTTGGATCTCAGATGAATTCCTATGGCACTCATACTCTTTCCATGGTTATTCAAATCTTGGATTATAGATCTCCTTCTCTACCTATTATATATTCTAATCCCAATTGATTTCCCATTCTTCTTTTATTATTCTCTTTTTCATTAACATAAGATATCCTTTTATGCTTCCAGATATAGATTTTTCAAATCTAGATCTTGGTTAGTTGCATCTTGATCTATATTTAAGAGAAATTATTTTACATTTTTTGTGAATTTTGGTTTTGAATCTATACCATGTTCAGAATCATGTTATTGATTATTCCACACAAAATTGTCTTATCTGTTGGAGGTTATTCATCACTGGTCTTGCGGTAGGTGGTCTATAATTCAAATCCCAAATGTTTTTTAATTATGTGTATGTAATTGAATAAGTTATATTAGATATTTAGACATTGATTTTCTTGTATTTAATAAATTAATTTTATGAATTAATTATTTAAGAGATATGTGAAATATGGGAAATTGAGATTATAGTGTTCTGATATAATTAATTGTCAAATTAATTATATAATATTGATGTTATGAGTTGAGATAATTAATTATGGAATTAATTTGGATGTTGATGTTATAAATTTATATAATTAATTATGGAATTTGATGTTTTTAATTTAAATAATTAATTGTGGAATTAATTGTGGGATATTGATATTTTTAATTTACAAAATTAATATTGGAAATAATTATCGAATTTGATGATATGAATTTAGATAATTAATTTTGGAATTTTTATGGTATATTAATGTTATAAATTGAGATAATTAATTGTGGAATTAATTATAGGATATTGATTTTATCAATTGCAATACATAATTGAGGAATTAAATATGTGGTATTGTTAATATAATTGAGATAATTAATTATGGGAAATTGTTGTTATGAAATTTGAATAATTAATTGGTAAACTAATTATGTGATATTGAGAGTTCGTTTGTAAAGAAATTAGTGGTGAAATAATTATGGGATACTGATATTGGGAAAATAATAATTAATTACTACATTAATTAGTGGACTTGATGTGGTAAATTAATTGATGAATTAATTAATGGAAAAATGGATGTGTATAATGTAAGAACCTGGTTCTTATTCTTAAGGTACAGGTTTCTTCTTTTCTCTTTTCCTTAAGTGTTTTTGAGAAAATAAGGAAAATGGGAGGAAACCCTAAATTTTGTGACTACACGTTGTTTACTTTTCCACACGTCGTGTACTTTGGCCGTGTGGAAGGCGTACACAGGGCGTGTAGGTCGGTCGATGATGATGGGTGTAAAAACTAACTACATGTCGTGTAGTGGTTATTTACATGCCGTGTAGTCAGTCGGCAGGAAAACAGTAAGGCAGTGGCTAGATGAGCGACAGTACACACTGTGTGCTAGGGAATACACGTCGTGTAGTCAAGTTGACAGATGAACAGTGCCACACTGGTGAGATGCCACTGGAGGAACAGGTAAAAAAATGAAAAGTACAAGACGTGTACCCAATAGTACATGCCGTGTAGTCTGTTTTTTCGCTTAAAATGGACAGTAGCCTCCCCTGTTCATAGGGAAGGCTTAGAACCGGAGTAAGTCTTGGGAGAGGCATTCAGACCTTTGGATATCCCCCCGATCGAGTACCGAGAATCCGTTTTCTGCACCATCTATCTCCTTGGAACCGCACGGGTATGCCCTCCCTTCCCCTTGCGTAGATCTTTCCAATTATTCCTCTAAAGGGAGTTATTTGAGTTTGAACGAGATATATTTTACCTCAGATATAGGTTGTTCTTGGACGTTTTGAGGAGCGTCGTTCACGTATATCAATCAGGAGTGATCGAGGTAGGTTGTCTAGTGTTTATTTCCAACTGTTGTAGTGAATTTGTGTACCTTTGTGATAGTTCCCATGAATGGGGTGTCATATGGCTAAGGCCTTGCATAATTAAAAATGCCTAGAATTTCATAGGTAGCTTAATGAACATGTATAACTGTTGTTTGGGATAACTTCTTGGATCCAGGACCACCACTAGGGTGCGTTCCTCTGTTTAACCGTTTGTCCAGGTTACTCGAGGGTATACCATGATTTTAGCATGTCTTAAATTTCCTTGAGAGGAATTGTATATAAATTTCTTTTTTATATGTTGGGCATGGCCTGGTTACTTATTTATCCTGAGGGAAGTGTTATGATTAGCCTATGGGCAGTGCTCTGTTCAGCCTAAGGGAAACTTCTTTTGTGCCTGTGGGAAATAGATTCTATGCCTGTGGGCAACACCTCATAAGCTTGTGGGAATTATTCGATATGCCTGTGGGCAGATTCCTATTGGTTTATATTCTCTTTACCTGAGGGTAAGGGTTTACATGCCTGAGGACACTAACTGTTTACTCAAAAATACATGGTGGTTTTTTCTTTTTATTGAATGATTAAATGAATATTAAAATTGCAATATAACTATAAAAGTTAGTTACTTTTGAGTACTGCTTAGTTAATTGCATTTACTACTGCACACTGTTGCTGCACACATACAATGACAGTTGGGCATGGATCTTTGGTGGGTGCCTACTGAGATTCATTTCTCACACTCTATTTGGGTCATGTCTTCAGCCCAAACAGATTATAATTCTGTAGGTATGGATAAGGTCAAGGGTCCCTATACAGGTACATGAGTGTTACTGAGGTGTAGGGGAGCAGGGGACCGAGCACGGGTTCGTGATGCCGCTGGTTGTTCTGTTTTCCTTTTCTTTACTTGTACATCAGTTGTATTTTATTGCAATGTAACATGTTTTGGCGGTTTTTATAGGATAGTGACATGCTGCATCTTCATATATATGACTGCTGGTTTCCTTTTACATCAGTTCTCCATTTCAATTATATATTTATGTTTTACTTCTTCCGTTGTTGTTGTATGTTTTGTTCTTGTATTCCGTTGCGCTACACTTTGAAAAATGAGGGCATAGTTTCCCCACTATCAGACTTAGGCCCTCGCTTCTAGTCGGCAGCCTCTGGTGTTTGGGGAAATATGCTTGAGGTCATGTGACCAACCAATTTCGGGGCACCCGTGGAGTGGTACCTGAATCCGGGACGTTACAAAGTGGTATTAGAGGGGTTCTTTTCTTTGACATACTGTTTGGAGCCTTAGTCTGGGATAGGATGGAAACGGTAGTTGGTAATAAGTTTTGCCCGGGCATAACTAACCCGTGTACAGGGAAAAGCTAGTCTACCTCGTATTTTTGCAATACTTCTGATTTTGAAAATTTTACAGTTGATTTGATTTCACCGTTGGGTGATACAATTGTGATTGTGTTGTTTATATTTTATCCATGGGTTCTATTTTTGTTACAACCCGATGAGATGAGGGTATTCAATCTCATGCATCATTTAGGCACATGATAGAAATCGCATTCCATGCATAGTTCCATGCCATGTAGGCGAATTAGAAATTTCATGTTGTGGTGATAGTTATTGTGCGAGGAAAAGCATGTTGTTGTGATGGTTGCTTTAATTAAATACCTTCTATGTGATAGGGTAATTTCTGTGTGAGATTTATGATATAATGGATGCCAAACTTTGGTTTCTAGGGAGTATGGGCCCTCATTGACCGGAATTTATTGGACCATTGACTGTTTATTTTGTTATAACACATATAAGATGAAAAATTTTGATTCGCATGGAGTATGGGCCCTCACGGATCGGAATTTGGAACTTAGGTGTTGTTTTTCTGTATTTTCATGGTTCCAGAGTAGTATCTAAGCCTTACTGTCCGGAAAACCCAGGATACACGTCGTGTAGTTCCTTGGACACACGCCGTGTGATCTTCTGTTTGGGAAGAAAAGAAAACTTTTTAAGTACACACCGTGTAGTCTCTTTCTATGTAATAGACTGTGTGGGAGGGGACACGGGGAAGGGAAATGCTTGGGGAAAACACGTCGTGTACTGGATGTACATACCGTGTAGTGTTGACCCGGAGCCCACCCATGTAACTAACAATCACGGACGGAGGAGACCTTATGACATACACACCGTGTCCACTATGGAACACACCGTGTAGTTAGACCTGGGATCTAAACGTGTAAATAACAACACGGGTCGGTGTAATCCTTTCGTGTACAGGCCATGTGGATATGGAACGCGCCGTGTAGTGTGAGCCATGTATCCGGCCGTGTAACTAACAACACGGGTCGGCGGAGCTCGTCTAGTACACACCGTGTTCCTGAGGGACATGCTGTGTAGGCTTGACCGGTGGCAGACCATGTGGACTTAACCGTGTGGCTGGGGAAATGGGGTGGTGTACATGCCGTGTGCGGGTGTAACGCACCGTTTATTGTTAGCTGAGTAGTCGGCCGTGTCAAAAACGACACAGGAAGTTGGAAAATTTCACCATACACGCCGTGTAGATTATATACACGCCGTGTAGTTTTGTTCAACGGGAGACATGTCGATTAGCCGTGTAGAAGGACTCGGGCATGGGAAGAGAAGTCAGGTACACGTCATGTAGTCAGTATACACACCGTGTAGTCTTGTTTTGAAAATCCTGAAATGTGTTCTTCCTCCTATTACCTTTTAGGTCCCCTCATTTTTCGATCTTTGATAATCTTGATCTAAGCTGTGTGTTTGACCTTATAGAGTCATGCCGCCAAGACGACCACGCGTTGTACCCCAGGAGAGAAGCTACAATTTTACTCCAGAGATGGTAGGCCATGGGATACCAGTGGATCATCCAGCATAGCCAGATGCGGTGCCAACCGTTATACCAGACACAGTCACGGATGTGCAGTTCCGTGAAGGATTTATGTGGTTCATGCAGACCTTTCAAGGAGCACCGCCGGCTGCCACATCTATGGCTAAGCTGACTCATATCTTCGAGCAGCAGCATCCGCCTATGTTTTTAGGGGATGGTGGACCACAGGCTGTGGAGTCTTGGCCTCGGTCTATGAAGACTATTTTCGAGTATCTTTAGATGCCTCTAGGGCGGAGGGTCAAGCTCTCTACTTATATGCTACGTGATTCTACCAAGAGGTGGTGGGATGTTACCACCCAGTCAGAGCATCATAGAGACATGGCGTGGGAAGACTTTCAGATGGCATTTTATGACTTCTTCTTCCCATAGACGCTAAGAGAAGATAGATCACGAGAGTTCATGAATTTGCAATAGGGCGCTATGTCAGTGATGTATTATTCTACTCGTTTCACAGAGCTTCAGCGTTTTGCACCTGTTTTTGTGGGTGGTGAGGCGTTGAGGGATAGGTGCTTTGAGGATGGTCTTAGATATGACATCTGCGCACTGATGAATGTTTTTAGGTTTCCTATTGTACATGCTATTGTGAACCAGACACTGATTACTGAGCGGAATATGTGGGAAGCTAGTGGTGTGGGCCAGGGCGGTTCAACACCAGTTTCTGGTACTATTTCTACTAGCAAGAGGAAGAGAAAGATGGACTTATCTCACAGTGGCAGTACCAACCAAAAGAATGTTTCAGGTAGCCAGGTCATGTGCTACCTATGTGGTAAAGAGGGGCACAAGAGACAGTAGTGTCCATGTGACCCAGTGGAATGCTGAGCTTGCGGCAGGATGGGTCATCTGCAGTGCTTTTGCAGGGCTTTCCCACCAGTGGCTAGTAAGAGGGGTTCTGTGCAGACTCCGCGTGCGGGAGTAGGACCAGCAGCTTCTTACCAGTTGGGAAACTGGAATACGTCAGGGCGTGCAAGAAGAGATGGTGGTCGTGGATGTGGTATCTAGACATCAGGATCTCAGACGCAGCAATGTGGGACAGCTCAGGGTAGCCAGGCTGTGTCGCAGGGCCACGGCACTGGGCAGGCATATGTAGTGCAACAGACCCAACAGGAGCAGGATCCTGGACCTTCTACTGTTAGAGGTACTATTCTAGTAGCTTCTATCTTATCTTCATTAGTTTTTGATATGGGTGATACAAATAGATTTGTATATGTTCCTGTTGTGGAGAGCCTTGGGCTCGGTGTTTCTTCTTCTACTACTGTTATGACGCTAGACAATCCGTTGGGAATTATAACGGCTGGTGTGCGTTAGTGCAATGAGTGCCCCCTTGAGGTTGGTGGGTGTAACTTTCTATGGGACCTCTATTTATTAGAGATTACTAGCTATGAGGTCATTCTCGGGATGGACTGGTTGGTTCCCTTTCGAGCCTTTGTAGACTGCTATCGTCGTAGGGTGCGTTTCATGTCACCATAGGGTGGAGACTTTCTATACAAGGGAGAATGGGATGTTCAGGTGAGTCGATCTTGACCAGAGCATCGTGGGTGAGGTGGAGTCACAATCCAGATTGTGAGTTTATATCTAGATTATCAGGGGAATTGTCAGAAGGATTTACCTCCTGTTGTTGATCATTTCAGGGATGTCTTCCCGGATAACTTTTCAAGTCTACCTCCAGAGCGTGAGGTAGATTTCTCTATTGAGATTGTTCCAGGAGCATCACTGGTGTCCATTCCTCCTTATAAGATTGCCACACCTGAGTTGTAGGAGCTCAAGAGGCAGTTAGAGGAGTTACAGGCCAAGGGTTTTATCCGACCCAGTACTTCTCCATGGGGTTCTCCTATCTTGTTTGCTAAGAAGGCATATGGTACCCTCAGACTATTTGTGGATTATCGGAAGCTGAAATAGTTGACGGTTAAGAACCGATATCCCTTGATGAGGATTGATGATATTTGTGATCAACTTCATGGAGAATGAGTGTTCTCGAAGATCGAATTGAGATCAGGATATCACCAGCTACACGTGAGACCATTGGACATACCACTTACAGCCTTTCGGATCAGATATAGTCTGTACAAGTACATGGTTATGCCGTTTGGACTCAAAAATGTGCCAGCTATTTTCATGGCTCTGATAAATCGCGTGTTCCATCAGTATTTGGATTATTTTGTGGTAGTATTCGTGGACGATATCATGGTGTACTCTCACACTCGACACGACCACGCCACCCATCTTGAGATTGTATTGAGTACACTAAGAGAGCATCAAATAAATGCTAAACTCTCAAATTTCCACTTTTAGATGGACCATATTCACTTCCCGGGTCATATCATCTCAGAGGAATGAGTTGTCGTGGACCCAGAGAAGGTGAGACCAGTAGTTTCCTGGGAGCATCCTAAGAATGTGTTTGAGATACAGAGTTTCTTGGGGATGGCTGGTTACTATAGACGCTTCATCCAGGACTTCTCCCGCTTAGCAGCGCTGTTGAAGGGTTTGACTAAGATGGTTGTGAAGTTCGTTTGGACAGAAGCTTGTGAGACATCATTTCAGAACCTGAAGTTAATGTTGACATCAGCACCAATCCTGATACTCAAAAAGTAGGGAAGGAGCTATATAGTTTACTGTGATGCATCAGGTATTGGGTTGGGAGTTGTGTTGATGCAGGGCGATCGAGTTTTTGCGTATGGGTCTCGGCAGTTGAGGCCACATGAGAGGTATTACCCGATGTATGACCTCTAGTTGGCGGTAGTTGTTCATGTGTTACACTATTGGAGACATTTTCTCTTGGGAGATCATTTTGTGGTTTTCACATACCACAAAAGTCTCAAGTATATCTTTACTCAGCGTGACTTGAATTTGAGATAGAAAAGGTGGGTTGAATACCTTCTGTCCTTCGATTTTGAGCCGGCATATACACCTGGTAAGGGTAATGCAGTTGCTGATGCACTGAGTAGAAAGACTCGGACACTGGAGGTTTATGAGGGCAGTGGTGAATGGAATCTTATGGATTTGTTCTCTGAGATGAATTTGGAGTTGCACAACAGTCAGGGGGAAACCTATCTTTCATCATTAGCTATGACTTCTACCCTCTTGGATCGAGTGAGGATGAGACAAATATCTAATTCAAAAGGCCTAGTTCTACGGGAGTCGGTGGAAAGTGAGGACCCTCCTCCTGGATGGACGATAGGCGATGATGAGGTACTGCGTTTCCATGGATGAGTATGGGTTCCAGTGGATATACAGGAGGAGTTGATATGCGAGTTTCATGCTTCAGCTTAGGTTGTGCATCCCGGAGTTACCAAGATGTACCGTGACTTGAGGCGTCAGTACTGGTGGCCGGGTATGAAGAGAGAGATAGCTGGGTTTTTTAAGAGATGTTCCACCTGTCAACAGGTGAAGTCGGAGCATCAGAGGCCAGCTGGACTATTACAGCAGTTACCCATTCTGGAGTGGAAATGGGATGATGTCACAATGGACTTCGTGACAGGGTTGTTGAAGTCACCTCGAGGCAGTGATGTTGTGTGGGTAGTTGTGGACAGAATCACAAAGGTAGCTCAATTTTTTCCGATCAAGGATACATTCGGTGTTGACAAGCTCGGGAAGTTGTATATTAGAGAGATCGTACGTCTTCATCGAGTACCTCCTTCTATCATTTTTGATAGGGACGTCCATTTTACGTATCGTTTTTAGCAGAGTTTTTGGAGGGAACTGTGTACACAGGTGCTTCTGATCACATCTTACCACCCTCAGACCGATGGCTAGTCAGAGCATATGATACAGGTTCTTGAGGACATGTTGCGTGCATGCATCCTTGACTTTGGGGACTCTTGGGAGAAGCACATACTCCTGGTCGAGTTTGCCTATATTAACAGTTTTCAGGAAACTATTGAGACGAAAAATTACAAGGATTTATATGGTAGGCCATGTCGATCACCCTTGTCCTGGTTAGAGGCAGGTGAGGCAGCTTTACTGGGACCACGTCTCATGCAGGAGACTTCTGAGCAGGTCCAGTTGATTAAGAAGCGGATGAATATTGTACAGTTTTGTCAGAAATCTTATGCTGATCACCATAGATGACCCTTAGAGTTTGTGGTCGGGGATCATGTTTTCTTGTGTGTTTCACCGAGGTTGGGACACATGCAGATTAGGAGCCAGGGTAAACTTTCACCGAGTTTTGTGGGGCTATTTGAGATTCTGCAAAGAGTCGGGCCGGTTGCCTATAGGTTGCAGTTACCGCAGATGTATTGGGACATGCATGATGTCTTCCATGTGTCTCAGTTGCACCATTATAATTCATACCTGTCTCACATCTTTCAGCCCAAGGAGTTTAAGCTTCAGGTAGATTCTTCCTTTGAGGAGCATCTGATTCGTATCATGGATAGGAGCATGAAGGTTCTCCGAGCCGGTCAGTTCCTCTCATACGGGTGTTATGGCAGCATGGCCAAGTGTAGGACGAATCCTAGAAGCGGGAGACTGACGTACGTGCTTAGTTTCCAGAGTTATTCTGAGCGTTATCTTCTCCACCCTTGGAAGGGGAAATTCGGGGACGAATTTCTTTAAGGGGGGAAGCTTGTAAGAACCTGGTTCTTATTTTTAAGGTACGGGTTTCTTATTTTCTCTTTTCCTTAAGTGTTTTTGAGAAAATAAGGAAAATGGGAGAAAACCCTAAATTTTGTGACAACACGCCATGTACTTTTCCACACGCCGTGTACTTTGGTCGTGTGGAAGGAGTACACAGGGCGTGTAGGCTGTTCGGTGATGATGGGTGTAAAAACTGACTGCACGCCGTGTAGTGGTTATTTACACATCGTGTCGTCAGACGACCGGAAAACAGTAAGGTATTGTCCAGTTGAGCGACAGTACACGCCATGTTCTAGGGAATACACGTCGTGTAGTCATGTCGACAGATGAACAGTGTCATGCTGGTGAGAAGCTGCCAAAAGAACAGTTAAAAAAATGAAAACTACACGCCATGTACCCAATAGTACACGTCGTGTAGTCTCTTTTTATTTTATTAAAATGGGAAGTAGACTCCCCTATTCACAGGGAAGGCTTAGAACCATAGGAAGTCTTGGGAGAGGCGGCAGGACCTTTGGAGATCCCCCGATCGAGTACCGGGAATCCATTTTCTGCATCATCAATCTCCCTGGAACCACACGGGTAAGCCCTCCCTTCCCCTTGCGTATCTCTTTCCAATTCTTCCCTTAAAGGAAGTTATTTGAGTTTGAACGAGATTTCTTTTACCTCAAATCTACATTGTTATTGGAAATTTTGAGGAGTTTCGTTCAAGTATATCGACCAGGAGTGATCAAGGTAGGTGGTCTAGTGTTTATTTCCAACTGCTATGGTGAATTTGTGTACTATTGTGATACGCACCCATGAATGGGGTGTCATACGACTGAGGCATTTCATAATTATATACCTAGAATTGTATAGGTAGTTTAGTGAACATGTATAACTATTTTTTGGGATCGCTGCTTGGATCCAGGACCACCGCTGGGGTGCATTCCTCTATTTAGTCGTTTGGCCAGGTTACCCGAGGGTATACCGTGATTTTAGCATGTCTTAAATTTCCTTGAGAGGAATTGTATATTATTTGCTTTTTTATATGTTGGGAATGGCCCGGTTACTTGTTTATCATGAGGGCAGTATTGTGATTAGCCTGTGGGAAGTGCTTTGTTCAGCCTGAGGGCAACTTCTTTCGTGCCTGTGGGTAATATATTCCGTGCTTGTGGGAGACACCTCGTAAGCCTGTGGGCATTATTCGATATGTCTTTGGGCAGATTCATGTGCGTTTAGATTCTCTTTACCTAAGGGTAAGGGTTTACGTGCCTAAGGACCCTGACTGTTTACTTAGAAATACACTGTGGGGTTTTCCTTATATTGAATGATTAAATGAATATTAAAATGGAAATATAATGGGTAAAGTTAGTTACTTTTTAGTACTTCTTAGTTAATTGCATTTACTACTGCACATTGTTGTAGCACACTTACACTGACAGTTTGGCACAGATCTTTGTTGGGTGCCTACTAGGATTCATTTCTCACACACTGTTTGGGTCAGGTCTTCGGCCCAAGTAGATTAAAATTCTTGCAGGTATGGATAAGGTCACGGGTCCCTATACAGGTACATTAGTGTTGTTGAGGTGTAGGGGAGCATGGGACCGAGCATGGGCTCATGATGTCGTTGGCTGTTTTGTTTTCCTTTTTTGTACTTGTACTTCAGTTGTATTGTATTGCAGTGTAACATGTTTTGGCTGTTTTTATAGGATAGTGACATGTTGCATCTTCATATATATGAAAAATGGTTTCCTTTTAAATTAGTTATCCATTTCAGTTATATATGTATGTTTTACATCATCTGTTGTTGTTGTATGTTTTGTTCTTGTATTCCGTTGTGCCACACGTTGACAAATGAGGGTATAGTTTCCCCACTATCAGACCTAGGCCCTCGCTGCTAGTCAGCAACCTCTGGCATTTGGGGAAATGTGGATGAGGTCATGTGAGCAACCAAGTTCGGGGCACCCGTGGAGTGGTACCCGAATCTGGGACGTTACATATAATTTTTGAATGGGATTGATAAAATGACTAATTATTTAAATTAAATAATTGGATTATTTAATTTTTGAAAACGATAATGTGATTGATTAATTGTGGAATTAATTAAAGGATGTAATGGATTCTTTAATTTTTAAGTTAAATAATGGGATTAATTAATAGAGGAATTATTTATTGGAGGAAATGTGATTATTTAATTTGATGAAATTAATAAAGGGATTAATGGGATTAATTAATTAATTAATTAATTAATGGAATTGATGTAACTAATTAATTATTGATTTAATTGAAGGGAGAATGTTAAAATAATTTATTGGAAAATTAATTAATTGGGATTGTTCTATTAATGTAATTTAATAAGATATATTAATTAATTGTAGATTTGACTAATAGGGATTGATGTGATAATTAAATTGAATAAGTTAGAATAATTGATTAGTGAATTAATTAATGGGTATTGTTGTGTTATTGAAATTGAATGAGTTAGATTAATTAATTGGTGAATTAAGTAAGGGGGATTGTTGTGATGTGAAATTCAATGAATTTGATTAATTAATTTTTTAATTTATTAAATTTGATTTCCTAGATATTAAATTTGAAAAAGTCGGAATAATTAATTATTGAATTAATTATTTTGAAATTTTTATTGGGAAAAGGGAATAATTAATTATTGAATTAATTAAGGAGTATTGAAATCATTAATTCTGATTAAATAATTTTTTTATAATTGAATGGGACAAATGTGAATTATTTAATTTTGAAATTAATTATTGTTATTGAAGTGATTAATTAATTATCTAATTAATCAATTCAATTTATGGGATTAGTAAGTTACTGAATTAAATGATGCAATCGACCTAATTAATTAATTTTTTAATTATTTAATGTCACTGACATGATTAATTAATTTTATAATTACATAATATTATTGGTGTGATTATTTAATTTTCATGTTAATTATTGTTATTAATGTGATTAGTTAATTATTATGTTAACTAATGTAAGTAATGTGTTTAATTAATTACTTGATTAACTAATGTTATTGTTATGATTAATTAATGGTTGAATTAATTAATGGAGTGGTTGTGAACAATTAATTGAATAAATAAAATATGATTTCGATGTGATTCACTAATTGTGGAATTTGTAATGGAAATAATGTGATTAATTAATTGTTCAATTAATTGTGAAATGGGGAATTGTTACATGATTACTTGGTCATTAACTTATAAGATTATGAATGGTAACATGGGCATTAAAATTTAAAAACATGTGATATTTTGATACATGTGATATTGTGATATGTTATGATATATATGTGTGATTAATAAATAGGGTTCTAGATATGGTTTTATATGTCCATGATATATATGTATGAATGAGAAATGGAGTTATAGACATGAAATTCATTGCTAATTACATATATATGATTTAGAATAGGAATAGTATACCAGGCATTATATACCCATGATATATTCTCTGGATGGAGAAATGTGGTGATAGAAATAGTGTTCTAAACCCAACCATGATAAATGGATTGAGATAATGACTAGTGCTATAAATACACATGAGGTTAAAGACCTGGAGTTCTATACCCCAAACATGGGAATTGGAAAATGGTTCCATGTGGCTGTAATAATGAAATGTGAATTGAATATATAACATTAATCAGAAACAGTTTGGGCCGAAGCATTGTATTAAGGTGAAAGTGTCCTTAGGAACTAGGAGGCTTTGTGGTTAAATAAAAAATAATTGATAATTTGATAACATTTTACTTATGTATTTAACATATTTATTTATACAACTGAATACACTGATATTGTTTATATATTGTTTTAGACACTATTGGTGGTGGCCTAGTAAGTAATACTCACACCGCCAACGAGCTTGTACCCAAGTGGTACAAGCTCCTTCTTGGCATCCAAAAGACCCAGGATCAAATCCGGGCAGGGAAGAATTTCCAGGGTACTGTAGCAGTACTGTAGCAGCGGCTGAACTGTAGCAGCAGCGGCACTATAGCGGCACATGCACTTTTGTAGGGTACTATAGCGGAGGTGGGTACTGTAGCAGGTATTGTAGTAGTGCATCTACTGTAGCAGTACTATTAATTGAGGGGTCCTTTTGGCCAAAAATGGGCTTTCAGGCCTTATATTCAGGCCACTTCTCCTTGGGCCTTCGGGCTATGTAATGGGACTCCCTCTACCCACACTAAAGAGGTATTTACTTTAAATAATAAATTGAGGCTTCATCCCCAACATTAAAAAAAAATACGCACACCCTACTCAGGCTGCCTGGCCGTTAGACGAATGAATTACATGATTATAGAACATGTTAAAAGAATGGTCCTTGTGTTATATTGATGATTTTGATGGAGCATGGATGAGGGAACCTAATGCGATTCAAGACCCTCTTGAGAGTTTTCAGTGTCTTTATTTTGGGGTTATCTTTTTGACACCTAGAATTTACTTTAGAAAGGAATATATATTATTCCTTTTTATATTATCTTCCAAATTTTAATTCATCGTGTGATTATCATATTATTATGGTTATGTTATATAATTTTTTAATTTAGTTATTATATGGAAATTTATTTCTATTGTTGAATTACTCAAATAATTAAAAAATAGGGTATAGTCTCCCATTGATTGAAAATAAACCCTTTATACTAGTTGACAACCTTTAGAAAACGGGGAGGCGTGCTTGAGGTCATGTGAGAGTCTGTCTCAGGGTAGTGGTGTGTGGCACGTAGGCCGAGACGTTACACTCTATCACATACCAAAATATTATATAGTAATTATATTTCACGGATAATCATCCCAAATAGAAATATATAAAGTTTTTTCTATATGGATTTATTTTTATATTTATAATTTTGTAAGTATTGGAAAGTCAAAAATAAAATTATCTTTGTTTAATTATCATTAAATTTATTACATTGGGAAATATATAATATATTTTCAATAATAAATATTCATTTGAATGATACAATTTTTTATATTATGATTGTTATATATTTCTAATTATCATTGTTGAAATAATTACATTAATTGTTATGTAATGACGATACAATATTTTTTCAATTAATTGAAAAATAAATTAAATTAAATTCGAAATTTTAAAAATAATATTATTTTATTTTAATTATTATGATCCATTAATTGTTTAGGAATAAATGTTCTTTAAGAGAGGTTTCAATTTCATATATTCAAATTTTCAATGATTCTTTTTTAATTAAAATTCCAAATTAAATGAATAGTTCCAACATTGAAATAAATGATATTTTATAATGAAGAATATTTCATTAAATGATTAAAAAGTCCATAAAATTATATGTTTAGAAATTTTATAAGGATATGGTTTCAAATATTATTAATGTTTTATTTACGGTCCAATTGACCTTTTATTGTAACTATATTAACCCAAAAATAGTAAAATTTTTGTTATCGTAATTATTTTGGAAAAAGTTAAGATAACTTAAAATAAAAATGAAATGGTGATAATATCACCTAAACATTTAAAATAGTTATTTTATGATTTTATATCGACTCTAAATAAAACTATATTCAAATACTCTCATCATTAAAACTTTTTAATTTGAAAACGAATTTATATTAATTTATTAGTTGTTCAATTTTCAAGTGTTCCCTTCCCCTCACTTATAAAAAGGAAGATCTTGCCTAATTTTTTAACACTTATTATAAAATTTGGTTCCATAATTGTTATCCCTAATACATTCATAGAACCCCTAATCCCATTATAGAGGTATTATTTTAGGTGTAATACCAACCGTATTGGTCTTAAGTTGTAATGTAAAGAGGGGCTTCCCAGGAAGCAGTATTGTTCTTTACAATTTTTTTTAATTTTAGTTATTATTATAACATCAATAAATCTTTTTTATGGATGAATTACACTCTTTACATTCCTAAAATTAAGAGAGGTTGATAAAAAATCTTCAGTGGATGAGAAGGTAGTTGTTTCAGCTTAGAGTGACCCTGATATTAAAAATGATCACAATGGTGGTCAAATAACTGATGAGGATGGTGATCCCTCAAGAATGAATGATCAAGGTGGTGAGTGGAAGAATCTTATGCAATGGATGAGAGTAGGACACCCATGTGGTCATGTTTTTAACCATGTAAGGGGTGGTAAAAACAGATGTTGAATTGTTGTGTGTTTCCTTTTATGGTTTTTTTTTCTCACATGTTCCCAACTAACCCCTTGTTCTATGTTTATTCTATTTTTATGATAATTTTTTTGGTTTTTGTATTAATACTTGGTTCACACATTTATGTTATATATACTTATATGATTTTATTTTAATGGTATGAATTATATACGACTCCACTTCAATCAAATGGTAATCCAAACCATCATTCTATGTAGGAAGGCATACCATCTCACGAAGAGGTGTAATTCATTTTCCATTACTGAATATCACATATGGTTATAATGATGAAATAAATGATTATAAGTGATATTAAAGACATATTTATAATTAATGAAGGTTAATATATCATATTATTTCTTACCTTTACATTAATTGAATCATGTTATTGTCATTTGTTCATATGTGTGGATCACCACCTCTTTAAAGAGATGTGATTCATTTTCTGTTACCAAATCACATGGATAATATATATGTGTGTATTTAAATAATTAATATGATATTTATGACATGATAAAAAACATATTAATAATATAATAAATACCATCTTTATATAATGATCATTGACAAATAGAAACGTTACTCATGCATACATACAACCTTTTATATACATGATTGTATCAGACTTTATTTTTCATAACCATCAATCATGATTGATTTTAAAAGTTTGATTTATATAAAAAAATTATAATTATTTCATTATTATTATTCATGATATGCTGTAATAATGAAATATTTGGCCATATTCTACCTACTAAATTCAATTAGGACATATGGGATTAATGTCGTCATATCATTAGACGTGAATTTAATTTATCATGTAATTAAATATGATAAGATAATAAATAAAATAAATAGAATAATAATCATGAAATGTTTTCATAAAAAAGTAAATAATTGACATCATTCTATTATTCAAGAAGTTAAATACCATACCCGAGGAGTCAATCTCAATGTTAGGAACATTCCTTCAAAAAATCCTCTTCTAACGATTCCCTTGAAACTCATTTTCTTCTATATCATTATTTTAAAAATTACATTATTGATTTATTTATATAGACATTAAATAATTATATAGGACATTTTATTCCTTTGATTACTTTCTTCCATTGTTTATAAAAATAAATCTTCCAACGTATTTTATATAGTTAATTTTACCTTTCACAACAAAGTACCAAAGTAATGTTATATTAAATCCTTTGTGGTGACAATAGCCTTTCCCTTCTATCTATCAATTTTTTATATTTCAATCCCTTTATAAGAATCAAATTTTTTTCAAAGGAATATTATCCTTACCTGTTTTATTTTTAATTTCAATATGTGGTTTTAAAATGGAATCTATATTTAAATATACATAAATGAAATTATTTTTTATGAAAAGAATATTTTTAGGAATGTAATATTATAAAATACATTACTTTATGTTTTATTTGTAAGGACCCTAACCCCAGTTTGGTAGAGATAGTGCTTAAGTTTTTTATATTTTCATATAAAAAAGGAATATGTGTCCCAAAGAACTGAATATATTTTTATCTTTTAAAAACAAGACACATATATAAGTTTTACATTACAAATTTGAAAAAAAAATGTATAAATTCCATTGGCATCATCCATAGCTCCTCGATTATCCCTGAAAGATAATCAAAATATTCATCCTCACATCATGTGGAAAATGACCCTTAAGAATGTGGCATGATAAGCAGCTCAATGATGGTATGTAAATAAAACTAAGAACAATTAATAAGGTATGGAGAATACACAAATGTACACATTCCATTAATGAATATTCTTGAAAATAATATGGCAGAAATAAAATATAAAAAAATAATTCCATAATAAAACATAATCATGGATATTTTACTACTCAAATGATCACATGGTATATGAATTACTTGTTTCATAACGATGGAATGCATAATAAAGGGCATCATAACCATACTGTGAAGGACATGTTCCAAGACCATACATAGTTTGGTAAAACCCAAAACTAGTTTGTCTTATTAGACCTACCAATCCCCCACAAAAAATAAAAAGTCCAATTCATTCCACATATTAAATGTATGAAAATAATACATATATACATTCATAAATAAACTAACATTTGAAATTTCAACAACTATCCCCAATTATTTAACATAAACACTATCCATTCAAATTAATATGGTTAATGGTATCAAGATAGAAAATACAAAGTCAAAAAAATTAGAAAAAAAATATTTTCGATGAAATAATAGAATATTAATCTCTATTAAACATAATAATAAACATGATTATTAAAATATATGAAAATTATATTATATAATCATCGATAAATTCTTGATAGAAATACACTTTTACATTAAACCGAAGATTTATTTTTAAAAAAACTTTTTATAAAACCATAACAGAACAAAAATATTTTTTTTAATAAAATGTTTTTTTTATAAAAATAGGGGTGTATTAAAATTGATTGTATAGTGCATTAGAAAATAGGAAATAATTTGAGATGTTCCCTAGAATCATTCTTGAATATTCAAAAGAATTTGAAAAAGATCCTTTTAAGACATTGGTCTCCCCATAAAATAAAGAAGGATTTTGATTGGTACATATATACAGTAAATTGATGCATAATTTATGAATTTTACATGAGACTAACTAAAAATTTCATGGGGTTAAATAGAGAAAAGTATTAACCCAATATAAAATTGAGGTTCTCGTTGAAACCCTTACATTGTGTCCGAATGTGTTTTTCACTTGACCATAACGTCCTGGAATATGAAATTAGACTCATTAATAATTTAATTCCAATCCTATTAGAAATTTATTTACATTATTATAATTATATTAAGATCATTTATATGCTTTTTTATTATTTATATGATTTAATTTCGCGTTGCAAAGTGTTTGTTTCCTTCATTTCATGACTAGTTCACTTGATCATAAGTAATGATGATTATGTAAAATTGGTATAATTCTCCAAAATTTTAAATACATGTTATTGATTAACAACCAGATGTTCAATTGTTATTATTTATTTTTCACCTTATATGAGAATGAATAATTAGATAACATGTTAAAGAAAATCATAGAGATTAATTTCAGTAGTATTTCGATCACAATAAACTAATTTTGTTCTATTATTTTAAATCATATATATATAATGGTTAAAAACCTTAAATAAGATATAATAAATATTTTATAGGTTATTTCATCCATAAAAATAGTTCCATTGCCATCCTTTGAGGGAAAAATTGATTAATTAAATATCATCATCCATGTAGGTTGTAAATCAGCACCTCCTCGAAAATGATTTAGTTTTTAAAATAAAATTTATAGTATGTACGGTAATTGTTAATTGATATTTAATTAACATGAAATCATTAAAATATATTGACTATATTGGTGTTATAATAATCATATTGATAGATGATGTAAGGATAGTATAAGAAGAGGAAATACAATGAAATAAAATTAAAAGAAAATGGAATAGGATTTACATCGTGAATTATCCACCTTGAGAACCTATATAGGGGAAGGGGTTATGTTATTTCAGTATGAAAATGATATCCTGGACATGGGGAGATACTAGGTAAGATAATTTCATAATAGTTTTGATAAGCCTCATGGAATAGAGGTGTGAGGAGAAGAGGGGGTGGGGGTGATTGTTGAATATTTTAATCATTAGTTTATTATTTAGGATCATGAAAATGAATATTATAAAAATTATCATCAAATATTATGTAATAATTAAGAATATTTTGATATTATGGTCTTACATCATCCATACATCATCTATTACTCAATAAATCATGTATTTAGCATTTATCATAAATTATCATATGTTACTATTTACTAAAAATTCAATTATTATAGAAACATCTAAAAAAATTAACCCTAACTAGTTATTTATGTGTATAATTAAAAAAGGAACTCCATTTTATCAAAATAAATTTCTAAATATGAGAAATTAAATTCTTAATTAAATTCCATTAATTATTAAAAACAATAGATTCTAAATTTGTAATTGATTTTTTAACACATTCAAAAATTAACTAAGGTTTCATAATGTTAACCTCAAAAAATAAAAAAACATGTTAATTTATAAGTACATTATATGAAAATAAATTTTATTTTACATAACATTATTAATTATGAAATTGTAATTAAATATTTACAGCATACAAAAAATACCATCACCCAATTATTAATTTTTATAATATTTCATTATATATAATTTGATTTAATTATATGATATTTCCAGTTATGAAATCCCCAAATTTAATTTATACTTTTTGGGTAAGAAAAATATTCATTTGTTTCATTTACTATTCATAAGGGTGATATCACTATTCCTATGGTAAGTTTCTATTTCATCGGTATATGTTCCTTTACTTATAGAAATACCTTTTATTTCATTTGTTCTTCATTTATAAAGAATATATTGTGTTATCTATGTGGTTTTATGTGATTTATAAAATATAAATCAAACCTAATAAGGGAACCCTCATTTATAGAATTATTGGACATTATATTCCCCCATCCTATAAAAAGATCTTCCATGAAATTTCTAGATTGTGAACTCCTAAAAAGATTTCGGATGTTATTTATCATAATCTCCTTAGGCTCCCACGTTTCCTCTCTAATATTATCATTTATCTAAATTACCCTTATGAATTGAGTCATACAATTCTTAAGCATATCTATATTAGTGTCAAAAATTTATATTGCCTCTTCCTAGTATGATTTTTTAGGTTTAAATTTTATACCTTTAAAAGTGAGTACATGTGTTGGGTTTGGAATGTACTTCCTTAACAATGATATGCGGAACACATTTTTCTCTTTATAAGGGCTATGTTGCATCTTCAAATTATAATCCACAGCTCCAACTCTATCTGAAAGTAAAAAGGTCTAATGTACAAAGTTATTAGATTCCCTTTCATCCAAAAACTTATAACACCCATCCATAGAGATACATTAATGAAAAGGAGATCTTCCACTTAAAATTCAAAATCCTTCCTTTCATTATCAGCATATCACTTTTTCCTGCATTGAGCATCATTGATAAAGTTTTGAATATTCTTTAACTATGCTATTTTTACCTCTAGAAGCTCTTTTCCTAGAAGCTTCCTTTTTCCAAATTCATCCCAACTAGTAGGTGTATGACATCTCCTTCCATACAATGCATTATATGGTTCCATTTTAATACAATAATGTATACTATTATTGAAGTGAAACTAAAAAAGGTAACTATTTGTCACATATACCATGAAAATCAATGATCATGATCTCAACTTGTCTCCTATGGTTTGGATTAACCTTTTTTAATTCCTATCAGTTTGAGGGTGACAAGGAGTACTCAAATAAATAATAGTATCCAAATATTTCTGAATACTTTTCCTTAATTTTGATTTAAATAGTGGATCCTGATTAGGTATAATTTAGAGAGGTTCTCCATGATGTTTTACATCTTCACTATTATTGAGCCGTGTGAGGAACTCTAGTGCAAAATCCACCATTATGGTGAGAAAATGTTCATATTTGTTACATCGATCAAAAATTACACATATTGCAATATGTTTTCTTGGATTTTTGGGTAATCTAGTGAAAATATTCATATTAATGTCATAAATTTCCCATGTAGGAATATATATTTGTTTCAAGAATCCCCTAGTATGTTTTCATTCAGCCTTCACTTGTTGACAGGTTAAACATCTTTATACATAATCAGTGATTTCTTTCTTCACAGTTTCCCCCATGAATTGTTCCAAGAAGTCACTTTAGATCATAATTCTACTAGGGTTCATAGAAAAATATGAACAATGGGAATCGTGAAATAACTCCATTTAACTCTATAATAGATAGAACACATATTCTCCTCCTAAATTTCTAAATTTCGTCATTATATACAAATGCTTCCAATAACCCATCATTTACATCTTCAATTTTCTTTTGATGATTCTCGTCATCAAACTTGGAATATTAAATAATTAAAAATATATTTTATTGGGAAAGCAATTGAAAAAGTTAAAATGTTTCACCTTCATTGATAATTTCCACATCCATCATCGCTAGTTCCATGTATATTAGATCCTTGTCAATTCCCATATTGTTTAGAACTTCATGATCCTTCCCACTCAATGAATCTATAACATTATTCACCATATCTGGGATATATTGTATTGAACCCTAATAATCCTTGAGTAGCTCGAGCCATATCCTTTTCACAATGTTTAGTTTTTTCAAGGAGAATATATATTTCATGATCTTTTGATATGTATATATGTAACATATTTCAACTTATATATAATTTCTACATATCATCAGGGAAATGATTATCCCTCCTAACTCACGATAATGAGTTGGATAGTTCTATTCAAGTGTTTTTAGGTGTCTTAATAACTCTATAATTATGTATATAGAAACAACCAAAACTTTTTTGATGAATTACTATAAATAAAAAATATATCACTTCCCGATGGTAGAGACACAATTTTAAATTCACTAACCTTTTCATTATTTGTTGAAAAAAACATTCACATTAGTTTTTCCATACAAGCCTATCACATTTTTCTGTATTCATTATTAATGTGATTTCTAATTGGGAAATTTTTTGAACAAATGGTCAATAATAACCAGAAAAACAAATAAAACTATGTACTTTAATTATGTTCTTTGGTGTAGGCCATTCATGAACATCCTTTTTCATCATAGGATCAACAAATATCACATCCCATGTCATTAAAATTATAGCATTGAACATTAGAAAATTATTTATGGTCCTTTCAATGAAAAGATTGTAGGATTTTTTCTCCACATTTGTAACATTCTCCCACCACCTTTATGGACGTACCTGTGTGATTCTTCCCACAAGTACTAGTGGGTTGATGGTAAACTCTTCCCTTATTCCCCATTTCCTTATTTCCATTTGAATTGTTTATAATATCCCTCTTCATATCTTGAATTAATTTAAATTCCTATGAAATTGTTAATTCTTTTTCTATCTTCATATCACATGCGATTATGTCTTCATATGATGAGAAATTCTAAGAGACCAGTTCCCTTCAGATGAATGGCTTTAAAACATTAGTAAATCGATCAATATTTCCCCTTGGATTATGTATGTAGTTTGTAGAATTCCTTTATAACCTTGAAAAGATGGATTCATAATTCACATATTTTTCATCCACTTTATATCTTAAACTCAAAAATATACTCACTATAGCTACTCGATGCTTGGATGCATTTTTTTTTAAAAATATTTTCAATAAAATACCACAATTTTATATATTCAATCTCTTCCTCCACATTTGTGTTGTGAATAAATAACCACCATTAATCAACAACTCCCGTTAGATGATAAAATATTTTATGATGATTAAATGATAATAAATAATAATTTAATTAGGGTAATGAGAGAAAAAATATTTACCTAAAATAAAATGGTGTTTCGGTTATAAATTCTTACCTTATGTACGAATGGGTTCTGGAATTGATCATATGGTCATGGAATACAAATTAGAATCATTAATAATTAAATTAAGAATATAATATAAATATATTTAGTTTATATAATTTTATTTCATTTTTTTGATGTCCTTTTTTATATGTTATAATATTCAATTCTGCCATTCTGGAGTGTTTGTTTCCAAGATTTCAAGATTTCTTCACATCATTATAAGTAATGGAGTACATGAAAAATGGGTATAAATATCTAGAATTATAATTAAATTTTATTAAGGAATAACCATAATTATAATTGGTATTATGTATTATTTTTTTCAATATATGAGGATGAATCATTAGATAACATGTCGATGGTAATTGTTTTGCTTAATTTTACCGGTTTTTCGATCACAAAGAACCATTTGTCTTGTATTATTTAATTTCATGTATATAAAATGGTTATAGAACTTAAAATAAAATATAATAGATATTATATAATAGTTTTTGACAAATAATTGTTTCATGTACAAAATTGATTGGTAAAATAGAATAACAAATTTTTATCAACCCTGAAGGTTGTAAATCAGTACCTCCCAGACGATGATATTTTTTTTTAAAGTGAAATTGAGATCAAGTATGGAGATTGGTAATGAATATTCCATTTAAATAATATCATTATAGTATAAATATGTTAATGGATTTACAATGATCATTTGGGTGGAGTAGGTGAGGATAATATAAAAAAAATTATATTAAATTAAAAGAAAAAGGAATAGGATTTTCTTCTTGAATTATCCTCATTGAGAATCACCATATGGGATAGGGGTTATGATATTTTGTTAAGAAAAAGTGTTCATAGATGTGGGGAGATACTAGGGAATATGATTTTTGAATAATTTTGACGATCGTAAATTCTTAGAGTTGTGAGGAGAGGAGGGGGTGAGGGGTTGTATTTAAATTGGAGGAGAGGGGTTATTTTTGAATATTGTAATCATTAGTATATTATTTTTTATCAAGACTATATCTAAAATGATTATTACAATAAAATATACTATCATAATAAGTTATATTTCTATATTATTATATTACTGCATCCATACATAATCTATGAGTCAATAAATCCTAAATTTAGTATTTATCATAAATTAATATATTTTACTATTCACTAAAAATTCATGTATTTTTGAAAAATAACAAAAAATTTACCACACCCATTTTTAAATGTGTATAATTATAAAAGGAATTACACAATATGAAAAATATATATATATATATATATATTAGAAATTAAATTTTTAATTAAAATAGTCATTTACTCAAAAAAAATAAAGATTATAAATTTATAACTGATTTTATAACATTTTCCAAAATAAACTAATGTTTTTTAAAATTATCCTAAAATAATAAGAAATAACTCAATTTATAAATTCATTTTAATAGAATAAATTTTCAATTAATTCATTTTATAAATTATGAAATTTTAATTAAATATTTTCATCTTAGAAAAAATATCGTCACTTTATTATTAATTTTAAAAATATTCACATAGTTATACAATGATTTAATTTTAAGATATTTTCACATATGACATGAGTAAATTTTATTTATAATCTTATGGGTGAGGTTACAATTTATTTGGACAGTTTAATTTTAATAACGGTCATGTCACTATTATTATGGTCAAGTAACTATTTCATCACTATAGGTTCCATAACTTATAGAAACGCCTATTATCTCATTAATTCTTCATTTATAAATATTTTATTGTGTTATATATTTTGTTTTATGTGATTTATAAAATAAAAAATAAAAATAAGAAGGTAAATCTCATTGATATAATTTGGGGTTGTTACATTCTACCCTCCTATAAAAATATCTTCCTCAAAATTTATAGAGTGTTACCTCATAAAAGGATTTGTGTTATTATTAATCATACACTCTTCAAGATCACATGATTCATTCTCAGTTATATGATTTTTCCAAATTACATTTTTCATCCAAGTCATCTGATTCATCATCACATTTTCTTTAGTGTCCTAAATCTGGATAGGCTCTTCAATGTAAGATAATTTAGGTTCAAATTATATACACTCAAATGTGAATACATATGTTGGGTATGGAATTTATTTTCGTAAAAATTATTTGTGGAAGACAATGTGTATTTATAAAGGCCAGGTGGCCTCTCCAAATGGTATTCCATAGCTCCAACTATAAGGACATGGCCTTAAACATTACATAATCTGGAATTAAATGAATAATTCACATTGGGGATATTTTTTGGTTTATATTTTTAGAGAATTAGGCCATAACTATTACATAACAACTTGAATATTGCAAGTAGATACTACTACTCAGTATCCATTTTTTTCATAAAATAAAAACTCTTAAAAAGACACATGTCTAGTTCCATGTTTTAGATAGCATGACTTTTCCTTGGTAATTTAAAAAACATACGCCACATGAAAAAACGATCATACAATGAAGATGTAAATACTCATAAATGAAATTATATTACATAAAGAGTAAAATAATGGGTAGTACATACACCACACAAAAGGAAATAGTGGAAAATATAGCATGAATCTCAAGGGAATAAAAAGTGAGACGAAACCCTTTAAAATGTTGTAATCAACTGAGTCGTATGACCAAAAGTTAATAACCACTAAATGAATCACAAAATACCATGAATATAATGAGAATAATGATAATATATATCAAATTTTAGTACAAAATACACCACATGGTATGAATAAGTGGCGAACAATGGAAATCTCACGGAATTAAAAGTGAGATAGAAAATCCCTTACCAAAAATTCGGCAGCATAACGACGCCACTTAAAAATTCTTAAAATGAAATGATGAGAGTAATATGGGGTATCTCATAATATGAAAATAAAAATTACAGTATTATGAATATAAAAGAACATACTCCAACATAAGAACATGTAGCATAAAAGAAATGACATAAAAGAGAGTACTTGAAAAGAAAGAGAGAGGTTGGATCCCTTACCTCATGTCGGACTTGATCTGTTCGTTATTTAATATCCTGAATAATAAACTAAAGTTAATTTTTAATTGCTTAAGAACCTTTTTCAAGTTTATTATTCATTTTATATCACTTATAACCATGTTATAAACATTTTGTAATCATTTAAGTTAATAATGATCGTTTTGTCGATATTTGGTACTTGAGTCAAAAATGGACTTCTTATAATTACATGTTGTTCATGCGGTCAAAGGTTCATTATATCCATAATCATATTCATGATTTGGATATCATATATATAATTTATATCCAGCATATACATTTATTTATAATAGTATATAACATTTAGAGGTAAGAAATGAAATGCACCGTTCATGGAGACGATAAGCCATACGTACGCATGAACGCTACTTCCATTTCTATTTCATATTTAATGGAATTAAAACCTAATGATACATAGTAGTATTATAATTACAGTATTTTATCATATATAATATCATTAAATCTATCCTTTATATGTACCACATATGGTATGAATGAGTCATATCACTTTGAGGGGGCGGTAGTCCGCACTTTCTCTAATGAGATTATCACGTCTACCCATAATGGAAACCATAAAGTCATTCTTTAAAACAAAATTATAGAATCATAAAGAAAACATAAACATAATATATATCATATATAAATATAGTTCCAACATAATGGCCACCATGAGAGGCGGTAGGAGATAATCGAACAATCATCGTTTCGTGAGGCGTTAGTTTTCCATCCACAGAAATATTACGTTCTTCATCCATTAGATAGAGGTGTGTGTAAGTGTAGTTTGAATACTTATAATAAAAACTTCCTAGTATATTTTTGATACTTCTTTTGTTACAAAAGAAAGGAATAAAAAGAGTTTTGGGGTTGGAGAAGTAAAATAAAAGAAAACAATTTAAGAGAAACGGTTACCTTTAATTTGGGTAACTCTCTTTGGTTTGAAACAAAGGACTTCTTAAAGTGCCTTCTGCCTAAGTTAATGCTTCCAGAAAAAGGAGAGGGATGTAGGGGGATTAATTGGGAAGAGTTTTGACGATCCAAATGGCTTTAGAGGTGTGATTAATTGGATAGAAATGGTCTCCTTTTATAAGGGAGAGGAGGGTCTCTTTAGGAAAGTGTGAAAACATTATTTTATTATATAATGATATTCGGTTTCTAATGGTCCAAAAATCATTAAAGTCAAAGATAAGATGACTCATATTCGAAATAAAATCATCTAATCAGAATTGGACATGTTTTGGATAATAATTTAATCATTATAATCGTATTTATTGAAATCATTTATTAATGAGGTAAATACTGCATCATTATTGTGTCATAAATAATTTAATTTATTAGATGTCTAAAAATTATAAAAAAATAATATAATGTAGGAAATCTTTTTATCTTTACAAATAATATTCATAGCCGAAAATAGGACTTATATAACACCATATAAAAATTAATTACTAAACAATTTTTGTTAATGTCAATTTTGACTTCACATTAAATTAATTAATCTAAATTTTCATTATCACTCCCATGTGGCTCAATAGGGTCCCAAAATAGACCCAAAGATACCCATGGTCATAAATGACTCAACCAATAATGTTAAGACAACTGTTAAGGTAATTTTGAATTATTATAATATTCTTTTAACCTTAAATTACCCTATTTACCTTTAACCATGGTAAATAGAAGTCAAAAGTTACTATTCACCAAAAAATATTTTCATATTATTGAACCAAATTTTACTTCTTGATAACAAACATGTATGTCGGATTTTTGAAATTCAATTCACAGAAGTGGTAAAATTTCATTTTAATGAAAAATTCAGTTTTTTTAACTACCACTAAGTGGTTTCACTATTCATCAACAATTGTAGTTTTTCAAAAACATACCCAAATTTCATCCTAAGATATATTTGATATTATGAATTCAAAAATGATTTCTATTTTTTCAAATTAAAAACGTAGAAGTGGAATTAATTAATTTTAAAATTAATTCCCGTTATCAATACAAATAGCGTGTTTTTAAGAAACAATAACTATCAAAAGATTGATATTTGTTTTTGTCCAATTTCAAAGTGAAATTAATTCCACTGACCAATATTGGATTAAATGGTAAAAATATATTTTAATTTAAATTTAAAACCAATTATAAAGATAATCTTACCATATAAATAAATTAGATTAAAATGCACTTTTGAATTAAAATACATTATTTTTCACTAGTCATTAAAAAATGAACTTCATCAGAAAAATTCAAAAAATTTACACAAATTAAATTTTGATGTCTCCATTATAAAGAAGGATTTCATTTGGTCATATAGAATTTATTAAAGTGACCAAAACTAGATTTAAAAAGGTTTTGCCATTAAAAGGATATAAATCGACCTTTTAATGTAAATTATGCTTAAAATTAGATTAATTCACATTTTAAGTCTCGAACTTATATTGGATAAATTTAAATACATTTAACAAACATGTATAATAATATTTTAGTTATTTTTGTTCATTTCCGCCAATACAACAGCTAGGAGTTAACTACGGTTTAAAATAATAATTTATTATTAGTGTGCAACGTAAGATTTCAAAGAAACCCATTGTTGCGTATTGGGTACGCTATCGAACATAGCAACCCTTTTAAAGTAAAATTTATATTTAATTAAAAAATTAATAAAAATGAAAAGGTCATATTCTTTATTTACCTGTGATGTTACATCCTTCCCCCCTTTTGGGAATTGCATCCTCGCAATTTTAAAATTTGGGCTCGTAAACTTTATTTAAAGTCCCATATCGGAAAAAGAGTCAGTAAAACTATCACTTTAAAAGAAAGAAAGAGAAGTACAATAGTCACCCTAGTTAACCCATACTAAGTTTCCATGAAAACATGGATATGGAGGAGAAAACAAAGGGTCATGTTCTGATGGATAGTGATAGGAAACGTGATTAGGAGAAAGTTAACCATAAGAAAATCAGAAACTTATGATGTGTATAAACGGTCCTTGATTACCCAGTAGGAAACGTAAAACAACAACGTTTTTGTTTTACGTTCCTTTTCATAATTTTGAGTAATTCAGCATCTACATATAATAAAAACATAAGGAAATATAATCACCTTCAAGTAGAGTTTCATCTTTTACTAAGTTTCTACCAAAACTAATCATTTCACTAAATGATGAGCATTCAAAAAGACTTGTTCACATCAAAAGCACAAGGATAATCTTCTAGAGAATCACATAATCCACAAAAGGAGAACTATCTATTTCCCTTTGTATTTAGACATCAACTAAAACAAAAATTGTCAGTACAAAATCAGATAATCACTAAAAGGATAATCCTTTATAAAAATAAATATTACTCTTAATCTCCAAAATTAAACAAAAAGAACCCAAGGTTCAAGAAAGACCATTAAATAAACAGTTATCCTTAAAATTATTCAAAGTAATCCAAACTAAAATTGAAACCCAAATCTCTGAAGGATTTAATCACATAGTCTTCCAAGGTAAATCTTAACATTTATCTCCAAATAACATCAATTAATCTTAAAATATCATACTGAAAAGTATTTAACCTAAACACATGTCCTCCATGATAGGTTAATAATTCCCAAAGATAACCCAAAATCAACTTATTCCTGATTCATAAGATCATATAACTAAAAAGAATTAGTCATAATAACCAGGGACTTCACGTAGTCCAGTGGTAGGAAATAAATACGAGTCGCACTTTGGTTGTGGGTTCGATTCCCACAGCTTCGTCCGACGCGACAGGTTGCCACATGGTTTGCGTATTGTCCCTTTTCAAAAACTACATAATTTTATAACATTCCCAAAAGAGATAAATTCATCAAAAATAACCATAAAATATTTTAACCACAATGGTTATCTAATAACTTTCATTTTGCATCCCAAAATGTATTAACTGGTAATTGCCTCAAATTCAAGGATCATATAAACCCAAATGGTTCTTTATTACTATATCCACAAAACAGAAGATAATTATTCCTTAAATAAAATTTTCATATATCAAACATCAGGGTTGTACATACTATAAAAAGTCTTCTAATGTAATCCCATCATCCGAAGAGCCTTAAAACTTTTAAGAACATCACCATCCTAAATTCTACCATAACTCTTGAGTCCCTAATATGTTGACTTCTTACTCATTCAACATTATTCATGATCCATTAACCATTCCTTTCCAACTTATTCTGAAATACTTCTTTCCTAAAAACAAAATCATGAATCATATCCTAAAATTTCAAAAATAGGAAAAAATGTGTTAAGAAATAATCCATACCATTCATTGGTCATTGTCAGTTTCTTCATCATCAATCGGAATGGAATTAAGTATTGGTAAATAAATATTTGTATGATCCTGGGGATCCCATTCCCAAAACTTCTTCGTAGGACATGTGTTTGCATAATGACCATGCACACCACATTTAAAATATTCAATTGATCCCTCGGAAAGGACTTCTTTCTATTTCCTAGAGTCAACTAGATGCTTCCTTTTTTCATGGCAGGTTCTTGCTTTATGACCTTCATTTTACATATATAGAATATTTTTGTCCCTTTGAAACATTTTCCTAGGTGTTTCTTTCCACATCTTTGACACGTAGGTTTTTGAACATACATACCTTTATGATTATTACCTAAACATCCGTGGGGATCTGTTTTTCGCATATGCGATGCCTTATAAAAATCACCAAGGTTCAAGTGGTAAATCATGACTCCAGATAGTTGGTTGAGAATAACCACAAGAGTTCTCATTGAAGCTCCCATTTCATTCAATTTCTCATTCAGAAAACCGTTATAGTTTTCTTCACATCCATTGTTACTTTGATTCCTACTTGATCCAACCATTGACTAAAACCAGAAAGGTAAGTGTGAGTATATCAGTAAAATCATAATATAATATCTTATTAGGAGGGTAAATACTAAGATATAATTATTCATGTTATATTAAACTCATTCACCTTATCTAAAAAAACTATGAATACTTCTGAAATCCTAACCATTATGGAAATGTCACTTATGCTAAAGAATACCCTAACCTCTAAATTTATCTAAACCGACCTCTGATACCAACTATAACGACCTGGCCTTAAACATTACATAATCATTGATTAAATGAATAATTAACATTGGGGATATTTTCCGGTTTAGAGTTTTAAAGAATTAGGCCATAACTGTTACATAACAACTTGAATATTACAAGTAGACACTACTACTCATTATCCATTTTTTTCATAAAATTAAAACTCTTAAAAAGACACATGTCTAGTTCCATGTTTTAGACAGCATGACTTTTCCTTGATCCCATCCTTGAACATATTCATCTTTAAGTCATGTGGAAAACATTTCAAAAACATGGGATGAGCATAAAAATCTCAGTAAAGGTTATAAAATAAGGAAGTAAAACATTATCCCAACAATAAATACAAATCCATGAAACCATAATTTTCAATCATAACATACCTTATGGAATCATAAGATTTATGAATAACACACACAAATCATAAATCATAAAGTTACTTATGGAATCCATATCAAACATAAATTGTATATATCACACCTACATAGGGAGTTACACTTGGAATACCCATCACGGTATATTCCTTAAATCTCTTAGAAGAAACATCATGTTCACCTCCGTCACGTTACCCAATGCATTGGAGAGCTATCTCGGGCTCACCCGCCCTACGTTTATCACGAAACCACCCATATATGTAAACAATGCCCAATAAACATAACATAATAATAACATATAACACATGTATAAAGGAAAGATAACATTTCTACATTCCAATATATCAAATCAAGATATTGAAATAAACAATGTTTTATCAAATCATTTTCAAAACCTTTTAAAAATATACTTTTGAATCAAAGTGACCCATAACACTTTGAAGCTTTTAAATGAATTATCATTTGAAAACATTAATGCAAAAATAAATAAATCCTAAAACCCATTTTTAAAACATGGACAATAATGAGAAATATTAAGAATAATAAATCTTAAAAAAATAATATTTTAGTTAAAGATTTTTTAACAAAAAGAGAGACGCTTGAATACAAATAATTGAAGAATAAATTTTAATCAGAAAATTAAAATATCATGGGAATAAAGGGATTCATGATATAATATTTCAAAGGACAGTATATACACCATATAAGAGTGAATTGGTGCATAACAACAATGAAGTCTCAATGGAAATGTAAATTGAGATAAAATCCCTTATAAAGATGGTATCCTTAAATTAAGGATAAATCAATCACATAATTATGTGTAACAAATATAAATACACCCAATATAAGTGGATATTAAGTTTAAAACAATCATAGGTCATTCACACATATTCATAGGATGACATATTCAAGAAGTACAAGTTGAACCCGAAGAATTGAAATTGGGTTAAGAGGATCCCTTGTAAAAATTCGACAGCCTAACGACGTCACTTTAAAATTTAGAAAAAGAGTTGATGAGATAAAAATGGGAATCTCATCACTTGGATATAAATTTTACATCAATAAGGATATATAAGAACATATTCCAACATAATAAGATGTAAATTAAAAGACATAACAAAACGAAGTCTTTTATAAAGAGGAGGGTGAATAGTTCCCTTACCGATTTGGTAATTTATAAAACATATGCCACATGAAAAAAATATCATAAAATAAAGATGTAAATACACATAAATGAAAGTATATTACATAAATATTACAATTATGGGTAGTACATACACCACAAAAAAGGTAATAGTGGAAAATATAGCATGAATCTCATGGGAATAAAAAGTGAGACGAAACCCTTTACCATGTTGTAATCAACTGAGTCATATGACCAAAAGTTAATAACCACCAAAATTAATCACAGAATACCATGAATATAATGAGAATAATAATAATATATATCAAATTTCAGTACAAAATACACCACATGTAATGAGTAAGTGGCGAACAATGGAAATATCACGGAGTTAAAAGTGAGATAAGAAAATCTCTTACCAAAAATTCGGCAGCCTAACGGCACCACTTAAAAATTCATAAAATGAAATGATGAGAGTAAGATGTGGTATATAATCATATGAAAATAAAAATTACAATATGGTGAATATAAAATAACATATTCCAATATAATAACATGGATCATAAAAGAAATGACATAAAAGTTAGTACTTGAAAAGAAAGAGAGAGGTCGAATCCCTTACCTCGTTTCCGGCTTGACCCGTTCATTCTTTAATATCCTGAATAATAAACTAAAGTTAATTTTTACTTGATAAAGAAAATTTTTAAAGTTTATTATTCCTTTTATATCACTTATTACCATGTTATAAACATTATGTAATCATTTAAGTTAATAATGTCTGTTTTTGTCTATATTTGGCACTTGAGTCAAAAATGGACTTCTTATAATTACATGTTGTTCATGCGGTCAAAGTTTCATTATATCCAGAATAATATTCATGATTTGGATATCATATATATCATATATATCCATCATATACATGTATTTATAATAGTAAATAACATTTAGAGGTAAGAAATGAAATGCATCATTCATGGAGACGGTAAGCCGTACGTACGCATGAACGCTACATCCATTTCTATTTCATATTTAATGGAATTAAAACATAATGATAAATAGTAGTATTATAATTCAAGTATTTTATGATATATAATGTCATTAAATCTATCCTTTATACATACCACATATGGTATGAACGAGTCATATCACTTTGAGGGGGAAGTAGTTCACACTTCCTCTAATGAGATTATCGCGTTTACCCATAATGGAAACCATAAATGAATTATTTAAAAGTAAATTACAGAAGCATAAAGTAAACATAAACATAATATATATTATATATAAATACAGTTACATCATAATGGCCACCATGAGAGGCGGTAGGAGATAATCAAACAATCATCGTTTCGTGAGGCGTTAGTTTTCCATCCACCGAAACAATGTGTTCTTTATCCATTAGATGGAGGTGTGTGTAAGTGTAGTTCGAATAATTCTCATAAAAACATCCTAGTATATTTATGATACTGTTGTTGTTACAAAATAAATAAATAATAAGAGTTTAGGGGTTGGAGAAGTAAAATAAAAGAAAACAATTTAAGAGAAACTGTTACCTTTAATTTGGGTAACTCCCTTTGGTTTGAACTAAATGACTTCTTGAAGTTCCTTCTGCATAAGGTAAGACTTATATGAGGAGGATAGTTATGTAGGGGGATTAATTGGGCAGAGTTTTGATTTTCCAAATGGCTTGAGAGATGTGATGAATTGGATAGAAATGGTCTCCCTGTATAAGGGAGAGGAGGGGCTCTTTAAGAAAGTGTGAAAACATTATTTTATTATATAATGATATTCAGTTTCTAATGGTCCAAAAATAATTAAGGTCTAAGATAAGATGACTCATATTAGAAATAAAATCATCCAATCAGAATTGGGCATGTTTTGGACAATAATTTAATCATTATAATCTTATTTATTTAAATCATTTATTAATGAGGTAAATACTGCATCATTATTATGTCATAAATAATTTAATTTATTCGATGTCTAAAAATTATAAAAAAAATACTATAATGTAGGAAATATTATTATTTTTCCAAATAAAATTTATAATTGAAAATAGGACTTATATAACACCATATAAAAACTAATTACTAAACGATTTTTGTTAATGTCAATTTTGTCTTCACATTAAATTAATTAATCTAAATTGTCATTATCACTCTCAAGTGGCACAATGGGGTCCCAAAATCGACCCAAAGATGCCCATGGTCATAAATGACTCAACAAATTATGTTATGACAAGTTTTAAGGTAATTTTGAATTATTATAATATTCTTTTAACCTTAAATTACCCTATTTACCTTTAACTGTGGTAAATAAAAGTCAAAAGTTACTATTCACCAAAAATTATTTTCATCTTATTGAACCACATTTTACTTCTTGATAACAACCATGTATGTCGGATTTTTGAAATTCAATTCACAGAAGTGGTAAAATTTCATTTAAATGAAAAATTCAGTTTTTTTATCTACCACTAAGTGGTTTCACTATTCATCAAAAATTGAAGTTTTCAGAAAAATATCAAAAATTCATCCTAAGCTATATTTGATATTCCGAATTAAAAAATGATTTCTATTTTTCTAAATTCAAAACATATAAGTTTAATTAATTAATTTTAAAATTAATTCCCGTTACCAAAACAAATAGCGTGTTTTTATGAAACAATAACTATCAAAAGATTGATAATTGTTTATGTCCAATTTCAAAGTGAAATTAATTACAGTGACTAACATTGGATTAAATGTTAAAAATATATTTTAATTTAACTTTAAAACCAATTAAAAATATAATCTAACCACATAAATAAATTAGATTAAAATGCACTTTTGAATTAAAATACATTATTTTTCACTATTCATTAAAAATGAACTTTATCGTAAAAATTCCAAAAATTTAAACAAATTAAATTTTGATTTCAACATTATAAAGAAGTATTTTATTTGGTCATATAGAATTTATTAAACTGACCAAAACTATATTTAAAAAGGGTTCGCCATTAAAAGGCGATAAATTGGCCTTTTAATGTAAATTATGCTTAAAATTATATTCATTCACATTTTAAGCCTCTAACTTATATTGGATAAATGTAAATACATTTAAAAAAAATGTATAATCATATTGTAGTTATTTTCTTTCATTCTCGCCAATACAGTAGCTAGGAGTTAACTACCGTTTAAAATAATAATATATTATTAGTGCGCAACGTATGATTTCAAAGAAACACGTTGTTGCGTATCGGGTACGCTATAGAACATAACAACGCTTTTAAATTAAAATTTATATTTAATTAAAAAATTAATAAATATGAAAAAGTCATATTCATTATTTACCCAGGATGTTACACCAACTCTCTCCAAAATTTCAAAAAATCCAATATATATGTGGCTGAATTTCCCTTTCTTCCCAATTAACATAACACCCTTCCATCGAGATACATTAATGAAGAAGACATGATCTCCCACTTGAAATTCCAAATAATGCCTTAAATTATTGGAATAACTATTTTTTCGACATTGATCTACATTAATATAGGTTTTATCAATCTTTGATTTATTTATTCATCAACAAGATCTTGGCCTATAAGCTTTTGTTCACTAACATCATCCAAACAAGTTGGTGTGTGAAATATCTTTCCATACAAACACTTCATATTATTTTATTTTAATACTATAATAGAATCTATTGTTGTAGATAAACTCTACCAAAGAAAAATCTTGATCCCACAAACCATCAAAAACATGTGATCATGATTGAAAAATGTATCTAATGGTTTGTATCATCCTTTCTAACTTCCCATAATTTTGAGGGTGTATGTAACACTCAAATGAAGCTCAATATCAAAATATTTTTTAATAATTTTCTAGAATATTTATGCCAATAGTGGATCTTGATGTGAGAAAATTGAGAGAGGTTCTCCATGAAGTCTTAGATATTCCTTAATATAGAGTCTTGAAATTTTATCAAGTGGAAATTCCTCCCTTATAGTGAGGAAATGTTCAGATTTGGTAAGTAGATCAAAAATTAACCATATGGAATCATTCATTCTAGGTGTTTCAGGTAAACAAGTGAAAAAATCCATATTAATATAATACAATTCCCCTGTAAGAATCGCTAGTCATTGCATGACTCCCCACAGATGTTGTCATTCAACATTAAATTATTGATTGACCATACATCTTGATACATAATCATCAATATCCTACTTCAAGTTGACCCATAGGAAATTTTCTATAAAATATCTATATATCATAGGGCAACTAAGTGTTATATTGAAAATCAAATAGTGGTCATCATCCAATAATCCCATTTGTAGCTCAGGTATAGAGGGAACATGCATTCTTCTCCAAAAATTTTAAATTCCATCTTCAAATATGATGTCTTCAAACATCCCATCATTTACATATTTAATTTTCTTTTAATGATTCACATCATCATATTGAGAGATTTTAATCCTTTCCAATAATGGTACTAGGGAAACCAATTAAAAAATTATTGATGTTTCACATTTCATGATAATTTCAACATCCATCGTTTCTACATCCATGTACACAATATCATCATTAGTTCTCATCTTTTTTAGAACTCCATGATCATTCCAGATCAATGGATATTCTACCATATTCTACTTTTCTAGGCGTTAGTTTATTGAAAAATTGTAATCCTTAAGCAACTCGAGCCATCAAATTGTCCTCATTTTTTGTTCCTTCCATGTTAATATGTATTTCAATCCCTTTTGATATGTATATATCAAATATATTTCACCATATAGATAATGTACCTATATAATATTGTAATATATTGTTTCTTCTCACTCAATATCATGAGTTGGATTGTTTTGTTCATGTGTTATTAACTACCTCGATTCATAGGAAATAACTCTATCATTCCGCATAAATATAGAACCAAAACATTTATTTGATGCATCACTAAAAATAAAAATTCAATCATTTCATGATGGTATTTTCAATATTAGATAATTCACTAACATATTATTTAATTAGTTAAAACATTCTTCACATTCATTTATACATATAAAATTAACCCATTTATGAGTATCCATGGTTAATAGGTATGCTAATTGGATGATGTTCTGGAAAAAAATGTCAATAATAGCCAAATAAACCAATAAAACTACATAACTTAGTTTTGTTCACAGGTGTAGGCTATTCCTAAACTACCTTTTCTTCATAGGATCCACTGTGAATATATCCTTAGAGACAATATGGAAAATAAAATAAAATGTTTGAATCCATAATTTAAACTTGTTAAACATCCCAAAAAACCCATTTCTTCTACGAGTATTCAGAATAATTTGCATGTCATTCTCATGATCTTAATAGATTTTGGATTATACCAAGATATCATCAAGAAATTACTGAACCAAGTCCTTATGATCATCCTTGAATCTCTATCCATTATATCCATGAAAACAGAGTGTGCATTAGTTAATCCAAAAACAATTATTATTAAATCGTAATTCCCATACCTGGTTAAAAATGTTGTCTCTATAATATGTTCTTTCCTCACAAGAAACTGATGATATAGAGATTGAAGGTCAATCATTGAAAATTATTTGGTTCCTATAAGTTGATCGAATAAATCATCAATATGAGGAATAGGATTCTTATTCATTACCGTAACAATATTAATCTCCCTATAGTCAATTCCAAATCCCATAGATGCATATTTCTTCTTAACAAAGACAAAATTAGCTCCCCATGGAGAAATACTTGAGAAAATAAACCCCTTACTACCCAACTCCTCTAGTTGTTTCTTCAGCTCCACTAATTCACTTGTATCCATTCTATAAAGAGTCTTTCATATAGGAATTTAACCATGATTTAAATCAATAGAAAACTCAATTTACATCTCCGGGGGATTTCTAGGTAAATCCTCTAGAAATATATCATTATATTCTATCACAACTGATTCATCATTTTTTTGAAGATTAATATATGATTATTTCTCTTCCTCCAAAATAATTGCATTTAGTAGATCTACTAGGGGTGGATCTTGATAAGATTTAAATGATTAGGTTTCTGTTATATATATAAGGGAATCATTATAATTCTCAAAAATTGTTACTTCATTATTCATTCAATATATTTCCACATCAAAATTTAAAATAAAATCAATATCATGGATTATTTATAAGTTAATTATATGTACGATGATATGTTCAGTGACTAAGGTACATTTCTGTGCCACAAAGGGGATTGATCAACACATCTTTATTGCAATTATTCATCCCTTTGAAGTTTTGACTGAGATCTCCATTATTAAATAAAATTGGAAATATCTAATTTTTGTAGAAAATTGAGAATATATAAAATAATAGGATGATCCAAAATCATATAAAAAAATTTCAATGTTTGAGGAAATGATTATTGTACCTAATAGTAGATCATTAGGAACTTCATCTTTAGTAGTTGTGATCGCATAAGCTTGGCCTTTTTCCCTTGTCCTTCTCTAGTGAAAGTTCCCTTAACGTCCAGGATATTAATGTGAATAATTTTCCATCTCATAAAAAATATAGCATTAAACATTCGAAGATTATTTCATTCCATTGAAATCAATAGATTGGTGGCATTTCTCTCCAAACATATAACATACAAACATTCCCTTCAGGAACGTACCACGTTTTTTCTTCCTATAATTATTGCAGGGTAGAAATTAAACTCTTCCCTTATTCCCCATTTAATAATTTCATTTTCTATAGATTTCAATATTCCTCTTCTTCTCTTTATTTTATTTAAATAAATAATATGAAGAGAATTATTTTTCTATATTGATTTCCCCTGACACTATTTATTCTAAGGATGAGAAATTCTAAGAGAGAAGTTCCCATTAGACGAATGGTTTTAAATGATCAATGAATCGATTAATATTTAATCTCAGATTACATATGTAGTCCAAAACATTCCTTGAAAACCTTGTAAAGTTTGCTTCATACTTTTCCACATTTTCATTCTCTTTCTATCAAAGGATCAATAATTTCCTCTCCATATCTTCTCGTTGTGCTCAAAGAAGTTATATTTTTTAAAAAAAATACTTTAATTTCATCAATTCGATGTTCTCAATATCTTACTACCTTAATGGCCCAAAGGACTTCATTTTTATTGATTTTTGATAATACCCCTTTCAAGGGATGAGGGGGAACCCTTACAAGGCCCATAGGCTCAGAGATTACATGACCCGTAGGCTTTGGAGATTACATGACCCGAAGGTGTTAGGGAATTCAACCAGACTATCTACAAGGAACTTCCCCTCCCCATCATCTACATCCTGATAGTATCTCTCCACCTTTGCATGACCCTCTGGCTAGGATTCCTGTGAAATCATAGGCCGGTACCGATGGCATAGCCATACCCTCTCATTTTGAAAATCCATTTGGCTCTGCTCTGGTGAGTGCACCTGCTCTGAATCCACTTCTGGGGATGCTTCGTTTCTGTAGTGTGTCTAGGGCCTGCATCCATGTGGCCTGAAGGCCTTGGGGTAGCCCTAAGGCCTTAAGGTGGCTCGAAGGCCTTGAGAATCAACTGGCCCGAAGTCCTTGGGTGGCCCGAAAGCCTTGCAGGACCCGAGGACCAAACTGGTGGACCGAAGGCCTAGATGGATGAATAGTTCTGGCTGCTACAGTACCGAACAGTTCCTGCTACAATAATGCTACAGTACCGAATAGTGCCTGCTACAGTACCAGAAATATGCCTCCACCCAATTTTGATCTCGGGTCTCTTGGATGCACCCAGTGAGTCCTCACCAACTAGGCTAAGGCTCATGTGCTCTCAATCTCTTACTCCTCTTTTTTTTGTGAATTAGTGAACACCATTGAAAATTATCTCTTGATATAATTTCACCTTCCATGAAAACCTTCTCTCTTTCATTACCTCCCAAAGTGGGAAATATTATCCCTAATGAACATATCCTCTTCTCAGTTACAAATGGTTTTATATTATCATTGAATGATGGATATTGTTATTGAATAAAGTTTTCTAACATTTACTCTCCCCATTATTTATTTTTATGATCAATAAGGTAAATCTATTGTTTATAACCTAAGTCATCTTTCCCTATATAGATATTATAGTTCATCACTAGTCATTGCTTCAGAACCAACATCATTATCATGTATAGGTTGAAAATCCCTACATGGGATACATGTGTTCATCTTATTTCCCTTTATTACACTTGTTATTATTTCTAAATAATGGAAGACACTAAATTTGGTTATAAATCATAATATATAATGTAGAACTATAACTAAACTTATCATAAATTTAAATTTTATGAATTTATAATCTCATAATCATATGCATGGATTGTTTGGCGACAAAATTATATATAATTATTTATAATGGGTTTTAATGAAAATGTGAATTATTTTAAGAATATTCCTAGTAGTTTTCAATATAGGTGTGAAATAATCCCCATTTCATGTAATAGGTTACCCCAAGTCAGGCCAGGGATACCTTGTCAGAGTTGTAACCCCTAGGTACATATTTTCCAGAACCACGTCCAATTGTAGTATCCAGACTAGGATTTATTGCTTGGAATGTCCACAAAATCTAATCCCTACCAAACTTCTAGGATGTTCTTGTATTATTATCATCAGTGGATATCTTAGTGTTTTTTTCCACTACTTACGTATTGCAAATATATTTTTCAAGGTCTCTACTAAATAAACATTGATACCAATGGTAAGGACCCTGACCCTCGTTTCCCAGTGTCGATGCATTATTTTATGACACAAGAATATAAACAAGGAAGACACATCCAAAATGGCCTAATAGTTTTGTATCAATATAATAAAACATATACACAAAAGATTTACATTACAACATTGTGCGGAAAGAAATATATAAATCTCATAGGAAACATCCATAAATCCATAATTATCCCTGATAGTCATTAATAATATTCATTTTCCCATCATATAGAAAAATTACACAATAAAAAGGGGTGATATTTGGTGCTCAGTATGGTTATGTAATACAACAGTAGCATAAGTAAAAACCCATGGTGAGTAAATAAAAGTACACATGATGTTAAAACATAACAATGAGCCTAATATGGAAAGAATAAATGAAGAACAAATAAAAATATAATAAAATATAACCATTGATATTATACTAGTCTAATAATCACATGAAACATAAATTACTATTTTTATAGTGATTGAATTAATATTACAGGACATTATAACAACAATGTCAAGGCCTCAGGAGACCTACTTATGCACCCATGGGTAATAAGATCCCCTACCAGACACTTATTATATCCAATGCATTCATCATATTAAATGGGTGAAAAAAATACACAAATAAATTTATATTTAAAAAACATATTAAATTTAAATAACTTTCCCTAATCATTAAACATAAACACTAACCATTCAGAGTAATAGGGTTATTTGTATAAAGATAGAACATACACAACAAAATCAATCTTAAAAAATTAATTAAAATATTTTATATGGTATCATAAAATATTAATTGAAATTAATCATAAGAACCAACGAGATTGTTGAAATACACTAAAATACTCTTATAATATAATCAAGTAATTCTTCAGAGAAATACTCCTTTACTTTGCAATAAAGAGTTATTTTTTAAAATATCTGTTTAAAACCGGAAGTGAACTAATATATTTTTTCATTATAAATTGATTTATTTTAGAAAAATAATATTGTTTAAAATAAACACATTATAAAATAATAAATACATACTTATTCCATATTATTTTATGTTATTTGAAAAAAAATCTAATAGTTGAAGAAGATGATTATGGTTTTCATTTCTGGATAACATAATGAAATTTAACATCATTGAGTCTAATTTCATACATCAAATGGAAGAAAAATGTGAATTCATTAAAGGTATAGACCTTAAAAATGAATATTAAATCCAATGGAAAATTAAAAACTAATGGTCTAGGTATTCCAATCACACATTCATCCAAAATTCATAATTTTTTTATCTTATACATTATGGGGGTTTGAATGGTTCATGAGAAAATTAATTAAATGTTTAGAATTTTCTTTAAACATTAACTTTATGATGTTTTTCTTGAAGTATGTGCAATATGTATCATTTTTTATTAATAATATTTTTTTCAACCCCATAGATCATACATGATAAATTATGAGAATTATTTCACATTCATATTTTTTCATAGATGGTATTGACTACCATGGTTAAATCTATTTTATTTTTTACACTGGGTAAGCCCAAGTAAAAGTTGTGTGGATAAAATAAAGGCTTTTTTGTAAAGTGAACTGTGTGATATCATCCCATGTTCAAAGGCATTCAAGAAATAACTTCAATGGTATGGGAACAAGTTTTTGATAAAATAAACACTTTTTCATTCAATTTGATTTCTACTGTGTGGGAGAAAGTTTTATGTACACATACTGACTCCAAAAACAATTCCAAGTATTTATTGATAATAAAATTATACGGGAGAAATTGTTGGTCCAAGTGGTGAATTTTTTTCAATGATGTGTCAATAAGTATTTTTCTATGTTTGGATGAAGTGGGGATTAAATGAAATTTATTATGAATTCATTTAATGACAATGGATGTAATTCTTTGAAAATGCCCCTTGGTCCAACTCTTACAATTTTTTTCAAATCTTTAATGATTAATTAACTGTGATGAGGAGACCATATTTTTTTCACATGATTATGAAGGACATTAAATAAGAATTTCCTATTGTTAGAAGAAAATTAGAGTTAATGATATCATACAAAAAAGAAATTATTAATGAATCATGCATGGGTAAGAGATAGTAGAGATGTGGTTTGAATTATTGGGATAAAATATTCTACACATAGAATATATTTTTTGGGACTTTAATAAAAAAATAATGGGTGAACCACACAATTCATATACGACTATCCATCAACCATTCTAAGGGATACGTGTAGGGATAACACTGATGGTAGAGCCTTCCCAAGGAGGAAACATTTTCCCAAGGGCCATGTATAATCCTTAAGATAGAAAAAATATAAGGCCTATAGAGTGCACACACAATGATTCACATGTATTGATACTAAATCCCGAAGGTATTATAGTGGACCAAGCAATGTGGTGTGGCTTGTGTGTCCAGGAGGTGAAGTATATCTTGGTTCCGACCCCTGTCCCATATCAAGGGAGTTACAATAGTGGTTGATTATTGTACTATAGCCTGAACTAGTTTCTAAATTAATTTGTAAAAAATGGGGGATAGACATTATTACTCATCTATTTAATATGATGGATGTTACAATTGGGTTCTGATATGATATATCAGTTTGACCACATCAATCAAATTCATATGGGACATCATATTCATCTATCAGAACCTGAATGACGAATCTTTTTGTCAGATTTAATGATTGAACTTCCACTAATTAACATGATACCACCTCAATTGATCTGAGACCATGATGATGATTTTAAGAATAAAAAAATAATCAGTCATGAAACTACATCTTTCACTCTTATGTTATATCAAAGATCTATCCTTTTTTGGACTAAAAATACAGTTACTGGAGGCCGGTTGAACATGGGATCATAGTGGAGGTGTTCATGATTTTAGAAGATAATGATAATTTTATTCTTAACACAAGTACATGTGAGTTAATTGGGAATAAAATATACCATTTTTATTTGTTCTACCTAATGATTCAAATAACCCATGATTTTTAGGCATTCAAATAGATGAGACTCAAAAGAATATATAGGGAGTTTAAATAAGTCTTTGTTGAAACATGGAAACCAGATCATAGGTTGTGCAAGTAAAAGTGAGTATTTCATATAACTATTGAACTGCAAAAGTTCATATGAGTTTCTGTAGATAATTTCATAGATATCATGTTTTTTAGAAAAAATAAAAATAGTTACATTTTTTCACAATGCTAGAAGACCATGTTACGATAGTTTTATGTGAATAATAATGAAGAAGTTGTTGGCCATTGACAAATGCCTAACACTCTCAAAGGATCATCGTGAGGGAAAAAATATTATCAATGATATTAGGGGAGAATAGTACCTCAAAACTGTTCTTTATTGTTTGTTTGAATCACCTAGAACCCATGGACCAATCAACATGTTCATTTCACAGTTTTTATACTTTATGTAGTACTGGGTTCTATAAAGCTCTCTAAGATACAGAGATACCACAACGAGTTACTCCCGTAGTTTGTGTGAAGAGGTGTGAGACACCATGTGATACTACACACATAAACTACATGTCACATAGATGAAATTTATAGTATAAATATATTAAACCCATTATATTTAGTGTTCATGAATTAGAATAATCTTATACCCATTCAGGTATGCACGAGAAACACCATTATAATGATGTCATGCATTTGATGGAACACTTGTGTGAAGGTGTTGTGTAAGTGTATGTTTCTGTGAAGATGCATAGAACCCATATATTAAATATAAACTAATGAAAAGTGAAAATTGTGTGAGTAAAAACATGGAATATTCAAATAGATAAAATAGGATAGCTTCTGTTTGAGGTTTCCTAAAACAAAATAATATGAATGCATTCATGTATGATAATGAAAAATGAAAGAAGTACCTGAGAAAATGGAACATTGACTTTCAGATTCCATGTGAACCATGAATGAAGTTAACCTGATTGAATTGATTTTATAATTCTAGAAGATGCTGTTCGAGATTGTAATAGTTATGTATTTTATAAAATTTTGAAGAACATTATCTAAACCTATTACACACACTTTATTGAGGCCTGGACTCTATAGAAAAAGAGTCGAAGCCCCAATATTGTTGAAATAATGCAACTGGTCAACATATGTGATAAAAATTAATTTATCTAGACTAATATACATTTCATGAGGCTTTAAAGTTACATAAAAAGTGCATTGAAAAGTCAGATCCTACGACTTCATTGATAAAGATAACTAATTCATCCTTCAAAGGATTAGGCCCTTGAATATAAGATAAGCCTTTCAGTCATTACTGGTAGTTGGTTAAGTATTTTGGTTAAATTTAGGAGTAGAATGGGTCTTCTAGTTGGAGTCAGATTATAAGTATCTCATTCAAAGTTGAAAGTAGAATATGTATTTCCATTAGAGATGTATGAAAACGAATTCTCTCAGTTGGATCTATAGCATTGTAATAACTTTTTTTGATAGTGAATAATAAAAACCATTTTCCACTTTCACTATCACTACCAATGCTCCTGAAGTGAGATAAAGAGATATCATTGATTGGATATAGAACCTTAACATGATTAAGAGGATGAATTTAATAGAATATTATTTCATAAAAATAAACCACTAATTCCCTTATCCCATCTCAGTGGTCATTCTGTCTTGGACCACTAAAAGTGTGATAAGTGTATAGGTCGCATGTAATGATCCAATTGAGTCTTTATGAAGTGAATATGTCAGGAAATGAGTGAGATATTAGGAGTTGATTTATACTAGGTCTTAGAAGTACCTAATGAAAATATAGCCAAGTAATATGAAGATGAATTTTATAGGGAAGCTAGAGGCAATACCCATTGAATGTTTAAATGTTGGTATATGATTAAATTATTAATTAATTTATGATTCATCTGAATAATCCTTCTAAAGCTATGATGATGATGTTTTACATAGTTATATTTTTTAAAAACTCAAATAGAATCTAAATAAACACACCCAAATATGTTGTAAATTCTCATTTTAGAGGTTTAATGACAATTCAATATGAAAAATTATAGATGGATGAAGAAGATGATTTTATGGAAGATAATTAATAAAAAAGAATGGAAGACCTAACAACATAACAAAATATATTGATGAAAAAGAAGAAACAATATCTCAATTAAAGGAAAGATATACTAATGTTATTTATAAAATTTTTGGCTGTTGTTATGAGAATGAATTCCTTGAAATTTTATTTGTAAAATATTTCATGCATTTGAAAATTTTAAATTTTTCCTTTATTTTCAAAGCTACTCAACCAGAGGAAAAATATAACTACGTAAATAATCTTGAAATTTAATTTCGGGAAATAAGAAATATTCCACAAGAACAAATGATGAATATAAATCAATATTGCGGAGCCAAAATGAAATCAGTTGAGGATGAACAGAAATATTTCAATATAATGTTCATAGAGTTGGAGGTGAGAATAAAGAATCAAGATGCACCACAAGTTGGAGCTCACTATATTTTTAGAAATGTATTTTTCTCTACAGATGTGTGTTTTTAGAATCATTACTTCACGAATAATGTATTAAATTACCCATAAACTATCATTTATACTAATAATTATTTTTGAAGAGATACAAGTTTCATTTCAAATTCTGAAAATGTTAGTATGATGAAAAATGATGATAAACCCATCACCTAAAGGGTAGATGTGAAGAAAACATAAATAATTGTTCCACATGAATATTACCAATTAATGTAGGTTCCAATCATACATAAAAAGGTTCAAAATATTTGAAAAATAATAAAATTGGTTTTTCTAGATGTTTGGGAAGAAGGCAGTGTAATACTATCACAACGTAACAATTCATTTAAATTACAGAAATCCCAAATTGGTGGGGGAGATGAAGAAGAGATAACACTAGAATGATAAACTAGGAATACACATAAAATTAAAGGTGAAAACATATCCCTATGTACAAATAAGAAAAATGTTCTTGATAAAAATACTCATAATAAGTTTTAGAATTAGATAAACAAGGGTGATACATCTCAAAGTAATGATATGAATAAATGCACTCATGTAAATCCATGTGGAAACTCCCAACTATCTAACAACATTAACAATGATATTCATATGATTATTCTAGATGATTTATAAAAATCTAGAAAGATAGAAGAATATGTAAAAAATCTAATGGTAATGAAATAAATGAATATTCCACATGATGAATTTGAGTTTCCTAGTATATTTTCAACAAATTACAACTCTTATATTAAATAAGTTGTGTGTCATAGAATCAATTACGCTATATGCAGAGCAAGATAATGATTAACCAAATTTCTAGAATAAGATGAATCATTGAATATAATGAAACATGCAGTACGAGATGAAAATGTTTTTATGGGAAAAGAGGTAATAACCATAACATATAATAAAGAGGTAGTTATGATAAGATCCATTTTACTAAATTATACATTATATTCAAAAGGTAGATGTTGAATCATGAAGAGTAAAAATGTGGAAATACATGGTTTATAAAACATACTAAACATATTATTCACATTAAGGAACAAGAATATCTGTATTATTTTCTATTATTTTATGTGATCTAAACTAAAAATTCAATTAATTGAAGGAGATGATTGAGGCTACACATTTGGATAGCATAATGAGACTATACTTCATGGAGTCTACTGACATCCATAATATGGAAGAAAATTGTGAATTACTTAATGTGGATAATCAATGAGAATCCAAATAAAAACCTTTATAAAATATCTAAATTAATGGTCAATGTATTAAAATCACACTTTGATCCCATATTCATAAATTTTTTATATTATTAATTAAGGGGGAGAGGATGGTTAATGATAAACTGAGGAAGATTGGGAGATTTAGCATTACACGTGAAATTTTTTATATGTAGGTTCAATTTTGTGCATAATTTGGAATTTCATTGATAAATATACATATTTACAATTGATTGGATGATAATTAATACATTTTGATCATGATTTCACATGCATGGGTTTTTATAGATAGCATTGAATCCCTAGATCATGTCTCTTTTATTTTCTACGCTAAGTTACCCCATGTAGACTTAGATATGACAATATAAATCTTTCTTGCTAAGTGAACCATGTTATATCATCCATATTTGAGATTTATTCATGAAATAATCATCAAATTTCGGAGAACATGTTTATTAGAAAATCCATACTATTCCTTTGAATTTTATTTCCAAAAAGTGTGAGAATGTTGTTTTCACACTTTATGAGTCTTAAAAAGTATGGAAAGTATGTATTGAGTAAAAACTAAATAAAAAAAGATTATTCATCCCAATTTTTCATTTTTTTTCAATTTTCAATTCATACGTGTCTAGTGAGTATAGATGTAGTGGTGGTTCAATGAAAATTTTTATGAAATCGTCAATTGGAATTTCCTATCATGGTTAGAAGTTTATCCTTATAATAAATCTAATGATTGTTTAATCTTGTCATTAATGATTAAAGACATGTTCAATGAAGATCACATATTTTTTTCAACAATATTATTAAGTATATGAAATATATATTATATATTTCATGAATAAAGTAATAATTTAATTTCCCATGAAAAAAGAAACAATCAATGCATGGGGAAGAAGATGCATATAGTTGAGTAGTGTATAAGAATTTTGGGGATTGACTATTTATTATATAATATATATTTTATGGGATTTAAAAAAAATCTCATCCACACAATCATCATTGGGCTATCCATAAACTACTATGAGGGGTACCCAGGGGGCCAGCCCCTAAAGAGGATCTTTTCCAAGGATGCAACATACAGTCCAAGGTTTTGTGAAATCTTTATGTGGGACTGAGTATACTAACTTCATAGATAAATCCCTAATGTATGTATTGATTTATCCAAAATACCATAGGTGTCCATGGATAGTTTAGTGTTTCATGGATAGTGTGTGTGAGGTGAATTGTATTTGGTTGTCGACCTTGGTGTTGGATTTAGGGAGTTTTGGGAGGGGCTTATTTCTATACCACATCCTCGACTATTGGTGGAATTAATGTTGGTAAAATTATTCTCATTTAATGTTCTTCCTCCATTGAAAATTGTGGATATTATGTGGAATATATGATATGATCAGTCATTTAGATGTCATCCTTCCAATTAAAATGAGTAATATTATTCATTTACTAAATACTCGGTAGCGAGTTTATTCATCAAATATCCTGATCAAACGCCATCTCAATGACCCGAGGATGCCATGATTTATTTAAAACCAATATTATGAGTCAAATATGCCACATATCATCATGAATGCAACTATAAGTATCATTCATGAGATATATTTAAGTATCATCGTCAGCCAAAATGAAAACATTGTCTTAGGAGGCTGCACAAATATCTGATCACCGTGTAGAATTTTGATCTTTCAGAAGATTAAGATAATGGGATCCATATTACATGAACATTTTAGTTAATCATGATGTTGATACACCATTTTATTTGGATTTATATGAAAATAAAAATAACCCTAGATCTTCAGGGATTTAAATAGACATGGCTTGATAGTATTTTTGAGGTGATTGAAAATTGTTTTGAACATTACAAGTAACACGATCATATGTGATGAAAATAAATTTGAGAATTTCCTATAAATATAAAACCACCAATGAAAAAATAAGGTGTTTAAGATATATTGAGAGAGGTCCTATTTTTTTGGAGAAAAAATAGAAACCAGAGCCTTATGGACAATGAAAATATAATACATCGCCATGGAATTTTTATATAAAGGATAAAGAATAATATTCCGGCCATCAAAATGTGTTTAACACTATAAAATTATTATTCCAAAGAACAGAGTTCTATGAAGAACTCGAGGGAATCTGGTACCTTGACCAATATTCCATCAGCTTTTCCCAAATCATGAAGAAATCAAGGGTTAGTTGACAGGTGCACTACATATTAATGGTACTACTCAATGAATTGGGTTCTTTAATTCACTTTCAGATAGAACAATACACCCATGATTTACTCCCCCTCTTTTCACGAAGAGGTGTTAGATACCCATGAGTTAATTTAAACATAAAATGTGTCTCTCCAATACGAACTTTCATGTATATAATTCTTACACCCATTAAGGTTAGCAGACAAGAAATAGAATAATTCCATACTCATTTGGGACATCATGAGAGTTGCATGAAATTATTCAATGCATTTTAAGTAAAACTTTCACATTTTTTTTGTGTGGGATGTTATTTTTCACATGAATCGAGGATAAATATTAAATATGAAATAAAAAAATATGTGAATAGTGTGTGTGTGTGTGTGTGTGTGTGTGAATACAAGGTTTGGATGAAAAAATAAAATTATACAGTGTGTGTTTGGGATGGAATGAATGAAACAACACTTGAATTCATTCATGAATTATGATGAACACATAAATATGTACTTGAGATTACCAAACCCAAACTTTTGGACTCCATGAAACCTACGCATCAAGTATACACGATTGAATTGACATTAAATTCATGAAGAATAATTTCCACATTGTGCATGTTATATATTAAATATAATATTAAATAAAATTATTTGTGTGTATTTCCCACATTTTATTGAATATGAGACTTTAGATATAAGGAATCATTGCCTGATCATTTTTTCCTTAAGGAAATAATTCATTACCAGATACCATAATTAATTGATAAATAATTTCAAACTTATCTTCTAGATATTGGTGTAACAAGAAGAGGACATGAGTGATTATACACTGAAAGAGGATAATATTCACTGTTAACATTTTAATATTCACATTATTCAATGACCATAAATACTAATTTATATTAATTTTATAATTGAACATCATTTCGCATAATTCGAACAATTCATTTTTAATGTGAAACTTTTTCACCCAAAAAAACATATTATTTAAAAATTAATTATATTAAATATTTTAGTTTTATATTTTGGGATATTATTTATAACATTTAGGGTAAAATTTTGCCTTTTAATATCAATTTCTAAATATCAAGGAAAGATGGATTTTTTTAGGCATGAATGCATAAATTTCTAGACAAATCATAATGGGTTTGAGGCCCATCAATCAAATGTGGTATCCACAATTATTCTCTAACGAATAAAAAATTTTATATTAAGAAAGTTAAAATATGGGAGTCATTTCATTCCACTATGGATGGAGATAATTCTGAATTTTTGAATGATATCTTGGAAGTTGATGTTGACATTTAAATAATGGGCCAAATCTGATGGCCTATAAATGTAGCCCATCATTTTGACCATACCATCTATAAGGATGATCCAAGTTCCCAAAAATTTTGAATGAATTTAAATGAAACATGGGAGAAGATATTGGTCCTCTACAAAACATTCCCATTTTGCCATCATAATTTAGTAATTCAAATCCCAAATTTTGGGATGAATCTGGCATAATTTTTATGTCAACATTGAAAATCCAAAATTTCATTTATTTGTAACCTTCCATTGGACTCCATTAACTAATGGGTAAGGAACATAATGTTGGGACTAATTAATGCATATGTATACGCATATATAATGTGCTGGTGGTGAAGGTATTGAGTTATCCATGTTTATTCTTTCAATTGTATTGTTATACATTCATATTGTAATCAAATTTTAAATTTTTCCCATGTATGTTTTATAATCCCATTAGTTTCATAACAAAATTTTATCTTCTCATATTTTTATTTTCATCACAATATCATAATTATACCTTTAAATTAAATAGTTAATCCATTTACTTTTGATTTTGTGAAATTAATCACACAAAGGTTCTATGATTGTTATTTCAATGTTTTTCTTCTTCAATTTCACCTTTATATATTGAATTCAATCTTCCATTTATTGATGGGAATCAATGGAAGGCATAACCTTTTGTGTTTTATTTTTGGAGAGTTCAGTGGCTATGGAATGGATGTTATTTTATGTTCATATATTCTAAAATTGTTTCTATGGTATGAGAGTTACATTCTTCAACATATTTTCATCTTACAATTCAATAAATTTAATGACTACACATTTTAATTGCTAGTACAATCAAATTACTTGGATTTATCATAGAATTGATCCTCTAATTGCATTAATTATTAGACTAGGTCATGTGTATGTATTAAATCAGAGAATGATTTAATGGTTATATCTCATTTGTTGGATACTTCTTGAACTGTTAAATTGAAAACTCATAGGAAACAAATTACATACATTCAATCCCTACCAACAAACAAGGATAAACCCATCAATTTTAATTATTTTAGTTACAATAATTTTATGTTTTTTATCAATAAATTAAATTAAAAGTTTCTTTTTACAATCAAAAAAATAGTTGTCCAAATCATAGCTAGTTCGTTAACCAAAATTTGAGTGTCAAAAGGTTACTACTTTGGAGCCTGTGGATTCGATCCCTACAGTACCATGACAACTACAAATACCTGTAGTGTAAATTTGGGCACAACAAAATTTTGGCCCCATTGTCGGGGATCCAAGTTAGTAACCTTATATCAGATCATTATATTCTCCCAAATTTCATTCCAATTATGAAATCATTCTTCTTTTCTCTTTCAACACTGAGGGAAGTTTCATTTTATGTGGGGGAAGTTCAAATCTAGGATTTTGAAAAAAAACAATTTATGAAAAAATTTCAATTCAATAGAAAAAATTCAATTCATTAAACTTTAATGAATTAATTTACATTTTTAAAGATTAAAAATTAATTTGAAATGATTTTTAATGTCTTGATTATGATTTTAATTAATTATTTAGTACACATATATATTTTGTTGGGTTTACGGTTGTCTAAGGTTTTTTTTCAGAATTAAAATTTTTAGCATTTTAATCATAATTCCAAAATGAACATAAATTTGATTTTGGATGATATTTTCCGTTCCTGGGTCCCTTTTATCATAGAATTGTATTTGGTGAAACATTCATTTTAATTAGAGTATCCACCAAAAAATTAAAAAAATAATCACATGGAGAAAGTTTTTATCAAAATGTGTGGTGTCTGATACTTGGGGATTGTGACTCCATAGTTTTCTTTCCTGGAGTTAGATCATACATCTCTATTAAATAACATGAAAATGAAAAAATGTGTGGAATCTGGAACATGGGGATTATGACTCTATAGTTTTTATTCCTAGAGTTGGTCCTTTCGAATCTGTTCTGGTTTTAAAAAAGGACTAAAAACAAAAAAAAACAAAAATATTATACAATCATCATAATGATTAATTTGATTCCCACCAAGAACATCTATTGTTTTCTAGTGGACAGGAATTTGGGCTCCATGTATTTTGTGATGAAAAACATTTCATCATACTGATTAAAAGTTTGATGAATTGTGATGATGAATTTTAACAATGTAATGGGAGAGGGATTTGAATATGCTTGTGAACCTATCTCATGTGAAATTATTTTTAAATTATTCATGATTGATTAGAAATATTTCTTTTGTTGAGTATCTTATGTGAAAATATTTTTGGAAAAGGTAATTAAATTTCATATATTTTAGATACATTTTTCTCGAGACTAGAAACACACACATTGGCAGTGCAATTAGCCATTGAAAGTGGCAAAAATTATAGTTAATATTTTAATATTCAAGTTATTCAATTTCCACACACACTAATTTTAATTAATTTTTTTAAATGAAATTCATTTCACAATATTTTTGAACATCATCTTTAAATTGAATATTTGGGCCGAATAAATCATCTTCATTTGGAATTAATGTTATTATGTATTGGAATTTTATATTTTAGGATATTAATTATCACTTTTTTTGATTATTTTTTATTTTAGGATTTAAGGATGAATATCAAATGAAGATGTCGATTTTTTGGAATGAATGCATAAATTTCTAGAGAATGTATAATTCGCCTTGGGCCAATCAAACAAATGTGGGGCCTAAAATTCCATCCAAATGAAGCTTAAATTTAATTTTTGGAAATATATAATTATGTGGATAACTTAATTAAACTTTTTCAAGAGCTAATTCATAATTTTTCATTGATATCTATTGATATTAAGATGAAATTTAAATTATGGGCTACATGTAAAGGCCTATAAAATCAAGAAATCATTTCAATCATAACTTATGAACAGATAATAAAATTTCCATGAAATTTTGAGATAATTTAAAGTGAACAATTAAAAAGATATTTTTATTCTATGATCCCTATATATGCATCCATATGCAGTTATAAATTCATATGTAAATAAGGGGGATGAATCTCACTAATATTTCTAGTCAATATTATATAGTAAAAATCCTTTCATTTATCACCTTCTTTTTGACTCTCCTAATTAATGCATATGGAATTTAATGTTGGGGGTGAATTAGGGATCCTAATATTACAATATAAAGAGATAGTTTTGAATGCATTAAGGAAGCCAAGATTATACATTCATTTGAATTTTTGCACATTCATATTGCAATCAAATTTTCAATTTATCTCATGTATGTTGTCAATTACTATATTTTAATAATAAAATTTCATATTCTTATAGTTTTATTTTATTCATAATATAAAATTGAAATTATTTCATTAGGGAGTGAATCCATTCACATCGCCTTTTGTGAAAGTCTTCACACAATGGTTGAGTGATCGTTATTTCAATGTTTTTCATCTTCAATTCCACCTTTATAAGACGAATTTCATTTTCCATTGAGACATTTCATTTAATGGAATTCTATAACTTTTGTTCTATGATTATTCGGAGTATCTTGAGAGTGAGATAAATGTTATTTTATATTCATATATTCCTAAAATTAGTTTTATGTTTTCAGAGTTCCTTTCTATGACTAATTTTCTTCTGCCTATTCATCAAAATTAATGACTACACATTTTGGGTGCTCATATGATCAAATTCCTTGGTGTGGTCATGGATGTAATTCTATAAGTGTGTTAGTGATTATCATTGTAATTATATATGTATTAAATTGGAGAATGATGTTGGGGTCTTATATCATAAATTCGATGCATCTTGAACTATTTAATTGAAAATTCCTTGGAGAAAATTACATCCACCCTACCCCTAACAACAACAAAGGATCAACACATAAATTGTAATTTTTTAATTAAATTAATTTTGTGATATTTTTTCTTAAATTAAATTAATAGTTTCTTTTTAAAATAAATACTATAGTTTCTAACTTAATACCCAAAACATGTACCAAAATTAGTGTGTCTCAAGGTTACTTCATTGGTCTCTATAATTAGCTACTAGATGAGGATAATATTAAAAATTAATATTTTAACATTCAAGTGATAAAATGTCTATAAACACTAATTCAACTTCATTTTATTAATTCAAATTCATTTATCATCATTTGTGCAATTTTTTGTCAAAGTTAAAATTTGGGACCTAGCAATCATCTATTTATGTAATTATTTATATTAATTATTTTAATTTTAAATTTTGGGATATTATTTATAATTTTAATTGAAATAGTTTTAATTATTGATCTATAGAATAATTTCAATGGATGATGGAAATTTTTTTCATGAATGTAGAAATTTATGGGTAAATCATACTGGGCCATAGGCCCATCAAACAAATGCGGGGACAATAATTATTTCCCAATGAATCTCAAATTTAAACTATAGAATGAGAATATTATAGGATCATTTAATTAAATTTCATAAATAACTAATTCAAAAAAATTCAAGGATTTCTACATATCTAATGTTGACAGTTAAATTATTGTCCAGATCTGAAGCCCCATAAAAGCATAAAATCATTTCAATAATAAAACTTGAACAACTAATCCTATTTGATAAAAAATTTGAATTTATTTTCATGACACCTAGAAGAGTATATTATTCTTCTATCACTCCTTCAGAATCATCCATCTTTAGTTACAAATTCCCTCCTCTGAAAGGGGGATAAATCTGGTCGAATATTTTGTTCATCATTAACATGTCAAAATTCTATTTTATTTTCACGTTCATTTTAAGTTTCCTAATTAATTTGGAATAAATTTAATTTTGGGGGGTTAAAATTCAGATCCTAATATGTATATATAAAGATATTTTGATGAATTTATTGATTCATCCTTGTGTTTCATTCAATTTTATTCTTCTTCATTCATTTTGAATTTTTTTGTTCATTTTTAACCATGTAATCTTTTTCAATCAAATTATTTTCTAATAAAATTTATTCTTCCTCTATGTTATATCCATTCTAACACATTGAAACATTTTCATGATGAATTATTTCAATTCACATAACCCTTTTTCAAATTATTTGAATAATGTTATAGTGTTCGTTATTTCATTTTTTCACTTCACTAATCTCACTTCTTTATATAGAATTACTAATTCCATTGACAGAATAACACAAATAGAGGTCTAAAATTTTATTATTTGATCCATGAGATTTCATGGGTTGGATTCATTTTTATTTTATGTTCTTACTACTTAAATCAGTTTATTATTTTAATATCTCCATTCCATGAGTTATTATCTTTACTATCTTCACTATCTTTAGAATCTACACATTTTGAATACTAGTACGATCTAATTCTATTAAGTGATCATAAAACTGATTCTCTGAGTGAATTGTTGATTATTATTGTAATTATATATGGATAAATTTTTTGAATTATATTGGGTAATTACCTAATTGATTGCATACTTCTTGAATTAGTGATCTAATATTTTCTATGAAAAAAATACATCCAATATATCCCAAGTGTAACACCCCGAGATTTTATGAAAAATATTGTTTTAATTTCATTAATTTCTTGTGTTGTATTCTACACCAAGATTACCTTGCGCTGTACGCAACACCGTATTAGCTTGTAGTATACGCAACACTATTCTTGGACCGTGTTACACACAATTTTGATAATAGTTATTCTGTGCAGCATTGAGTATATATATATATATATTCAATGTATAAATGAAATATGGTTGGATTATGTTATACGAAACAACGAAGGATTATTTCACAACACGCAACCCTGACTTGTCTTGCATTACACGCAATCGCAACCTTCCTCGATAGCGTGTGTTATACGCAATATCGGGTTTTAATAAACAATGATATATTATTATAATATTGTCATGAACTAGCCGTTATGAATATTATTAACTAAATTTTGAATTTTATGACATTATTATTCATCTTACACATTTTCTAGAACATGGTATAAGAACAAAATAAATTTTTCGGGTAAAATAAGTATTTTTCAAAAAATGCAGTTTTGCCGCTTTTTGATGGCGCACCCACTTTAAATATATTTTTTGACAAGTTTATAAGTATAATTTGACAAAATAAAATTCTTCTTTGGAATAAAGAAATAAAAATTTACTTTGGATAAATTTTTCATATTATTCTAGTAACTTTCACATTTTAATGAATAGTAAAAACACACTATTTTAATTAAAAACAACTTTTTTCATCATAATATCTTATGTGGTTAAATTATAATATTGAATGGTTTTAAAGTATAAATAGAATATATTTTTACCATTTAATATAATGTATTTCATTAGGATTGATTTTACCTTGAATTCGTAGGTTAAATCAATTCAATCTTTTGCAATGTTTTAAACAAAAACCTGTTTTTATTCGACAACGGGATTAATTTTAAAACCATTTGATACTTTTTACAAAATATTAAAGTTATTAAATGTGCATATAGTAATCAAAATTTCATCCTTTCAAAGAATCAACACAAACATTACACTAAAGCTAAAAGTGCCAAACGGTTCATCACGTCACATCCATGTCAAAACCATTTTTTCTAAAAAATATTTAAAACTTCGACCAGACACACACAATTTCCAAACACAACCCATTATAAAAGTTAACACAACTTCAACCATGAGTTGGAAGAGCCAAACGGGCACACCCTTTGAGAGTACATTTCAAACCTTTAATAAAAACCACACAAAGGACCAAACCAAAATACACTTGCCAAGAATATTCCAAATTTCCCCATTTTTGGAAACCAAGAAACTAGTAAAACTTACTAAACAAATTATCAACAATTGTACAAACAGACCAAGAAATTTATAATGAATTGCATAAGCAACCCAACCAGTTCACTAGCAATTTTTTAAGGAAATCAAACAGTTTATAAACCATTCCATAAATAGCTCAAACAAATTGTATGATTTACCCATACCCAACCATTTCATGAAAACCACCATTTTCCACAAAACAACTCATCTCACTTTTTTTACACACACCAAAACCACTTGAAAACACTTTTCTCACCACTTATGTAACTCATGAAACCCAATTGGCACATTATCAGAAAAATGTGTAATAAGTTCAACAATTTCTCCTGGGACAACCCCCTTCCAAATCAACAAACAAGTAAGTTATCTTTTCAAAACATGTTTCTCATCATTTACACAGTTCACACAACACATTTAGAGGTGCACAATAAAAACCAATGTCTTAAATCAATTCATTTCTCATTGAAAATCCATTATTTATCACAATTGCACCTAAAGTGTCATTGAAAACACAATTCCCATCCTTTGTATAACTATAAAAACACATAAAAACACCACAATAAGACACATCCAAATATTTAACCATTTCCATTTGAAAAACTCGTTTTCACCCCATATGATTGTCAAACCACCAAAAGGAATATTTTTAACAAATTCTAAAAATTTATAAACACCATCATGGGCCAATTAGGTATATTATAAAGCTACGAATAAAGTAGAAAAGATAATTGAATTAAGACAAGCATCAATTAATTGCTTCGGAATGGAAAGGAATTAAAACACCTACCTCAAACCAAGTACGGACACAATGAAACTCTGATGGGAGGAAGAACAACCCCTCGCAGACTAATTGCGCATGCTGGACAATGATAAAAACGGACGACGCACAACCCGAAACAGTATTAGGATTGATCCAAATTAAATGAAATCACCAAATATGAAATGAAGGGAAAATAAATAAATGAACGAATAAATAAACAAATAATTAATTAATTAATTAATTAATTAATTAAACAAAGAAATAAATAAATAAATAAATGAAAATACCAGAGAACTCACGTCGGCGAGCTACTAGGCTGTCTGGAAACGCGGAACACTAGGGAGGCCGAAGGGTGAGGCCGAGATGCAGAATGGGGGCGAGCGGGGTCCCGAGAAAACGTAGAGGGCAGGGAGGCGGGAGGTGGAATGTGGCTAGGTGGGGTGAGCAGGACCGGTGTCTGGCGAGGTCGTCGCTACCGGAGCAGGCCGGACACGGGATGAGGTTGGAGGCGGGCGGCTGGATCCAACGAGGGAGAGTTCGGGGCACCACTGTCGAGGCGAGGATGAGGGTAGGGGGTGCGGGAGCCGGGCGAGTGTGAAGGGGCCCGCAGGGGGTGGGAGCCGGCTGTAGGCAGAGGGCCAAGCCGAAGGGGACCGGTTCACTGGGTTGTTGGTCAGAGGCTGAGGGCAAGGGAGGCGGGGCGACTGCAAGAGGGGAGAAGGGGTTCGGTGTGCTGGTTCCTAGAGGGCGACGCGAGGGGATAGCGAGGGGGTGAGCAGGGAGGCAGGCCAGAGGCAGGATGGGGCAAGGGTGCTGGGACGATTGGGCAGAGAGGCATAGGGATGGCGCTGGTGAGGGGGAAAGGTAGAGGGAGGCAGGGTGCAGGCGGGAGGCCAGGTCGGCTGGGCATAGGGTTCGCACATAGGGGGAGCGACGTGGGTAGGAGGAGAGGGGAAAGGGTGGGGGCGCCAGCTGCGGGTAGATTAGGGTTTGATTTTTTTTTCATTTTATAATAATAATAATAATAATAATAATAATAATAATAATAACAACAATAATAATATTATTATTATTATTATTATTATTATTATTAAAATTTTATTACTAATTATATTAGAAACACTTTTTGAAATAATAAAAATATTATTAACAAAACTTAATAATAAAAATATTATTATTCACACAATAAAAAACATTATTATTATGTTTTAAATATTTAACTCATCTTACTCCCATAAAAATTTATTTATTTCGACCGTTGGACAGTTGTACGACCATCTGGGCTGACTGTGTGGATACCTCCCACTATGCAGTGACCGCACACGAGTCTGAAACCCACAAAAATTATATAACGACAAAAATTTTAAGTCGGGACCCGACCCGGACCTTGGCGTGAGGTCCCAGAGCCAAGAATTATTAAAATAAAAATTAATTTAAAAAGACGGATGTGACACAATTCCATGACAAAATGTGACTCTAAAATTTAACACTTAATCAATGCTACTAAAAAAATGGTTTAAACAATTTTATGAGACATTTCCAAAGTGTTACACATAAAAAATATCCCTTTTTCTTCAAAAGAATCGTTTTAAAAACATAAACAAACCAAAATAGTTTTCCAACAATATTTTCACTTCTTATACCATTCAATACACCATTTTGACAACTTACAAAACAAACCCAAGAAATGAAACATGGACTTACACCAAAATCATTCCCAAAATTTCCCTTTTTGAACCAAACACACAATAATACCAATCCAAAACAGAATTTTCAGCCCTTTAATCATTTAATAAAAAAATTCACAAATTAAAAAATACTACCAAGTGATAATAAATGGGTTTACATTAAAAACACACCCCATTTCACATAAACATGCCATGTAAAAATCAAACACATAGTAATCCCTTTAAAAAAAACTTTCGCACCCAATATATAATTCAAATAAAATGATAAAGAAATTAATCAAGAAAGCTAACTCATCAAACAATGTTTATAGATGGAACCACCTACCTTGAATATCAAAAACTCCAAATCTTTGTGTGAAAATTCAACCGCACCACAAGGGAGTGAAAACAAACCCTAATTCACAAGATTGAACTAAGAAAGAAAAAATTAAACCCGAGGTATGAAACCCTAGTTTCTGGACATTTAGAGCATCAATAAATAGGGAAGAAACCTTAATTAAATGGAAGAAACAAGGTAGAAATTCACTTACTTGATGATTCTTGAATTTTCGCCACCAAAAATCCCTTAAAATTGGGTTCCAAATGAGCTTGAGGGGTATTGGGAGCCTTCCCTGGTTTTAATGGTCTAATGGGGGAATAAAGGGGTATACAAGGGTTAATCCTGGAAGTTAAAACTTGGAATAACAAAAGAATTTTTATGACCAGGACATTGTGCACGGTTTGTCTGCACGGTTTAGTAAACTAGGTGCCTGGTTCTGTCCACCCAAAACATGTACATTTTCTTCAAAATTCAAGGGGGGATAGGGGGGACATAGAGGGGAAATTTAGGACAAGAATATAAGATAAATAATTCCCCAAAATTTCAAACCTATCACACACAGCTCCCAATAAAACGACCAAGAACCTGACCTAAACCAAAATAAAGTAAAACTTAAAAACTCAGGAGTGATAATTCTCCCTAACATAATTTTTTCTGCCCCCATAAATCCATGAAAAGGACAGATGAAAAAACAAAAACCGATACCATTTTCAAGTTAAAATGGGGTTCCCAATGAATTCCAAATTAAAAGACAACAAGGACACTATTGGAAGGAAAATAGGGATACAAGTTAATTTGGGAGACCTAGATGGACTCCCCTACTAAGGTTCACCTACCCCCAAAATCCAAAACACCTCCAGTTGATCAAAAAAAGGAAATGATACTCTCACCTCACTCAAAATGACATCCCGATACAAGCGCCTTAGACATTACTGAGAAGTTCAAACAATCCACCTGAAATGAACAACATATTAGAATGAGGTCACCACAACCTTACTTTAGCAAAACTGTTGGGCATGCTCCAATCCCAATGTTTACCCAAGAAGGAAGTTGGTGGTTAGATAGACCCGAACGGGACTACCTACCTCCAAGACAACACCAGGAGCACAACTGAATTACTGATACACTAATACCTAAACAAACTCCCCACCATAACGAATAAACTAACACTGAGTTTGAACCAAAATACCAACACGGGGAGGTCTGGACAGACTCCCCACCACAAGAGACAACTTAATTTCCTGATACAGAATCAAGACATCGATAGGGGGAGGCCCAAACAGACTCCCTGATATAAGGGGTAGACTAAAATTAGACTTATTCCAAAATAACTTATATGTGACCCATGGTGGGTCTCCCCACCATGAGAACCAACCATTTTAACCAACCAACATGGGATAAAAAAAGAAATCCGATATGGGCTAACTTAGGTGCTTCCCGCACAACTTATTCTCTCACCACAAGAGGCCTGTTCAAAAAAACTTCAAACCAACAAAGAGACTATATGGTTCACCACTCCCATGAGAATTACCATCCTTGGATGAGTCCATCCAAAACTGAGATCGAAAATAACCTACAAGGTTATTCATACATGAACAACCATATTGAGAGTTGCACCCACAAGGGTTCAAGCACTGGGGTTTTGAGAAGACAAAACCACCCCGCCTCCTTCTAACAAAGGTGGGACTCTTCCATTAACACATATTACAACACTATGGTATAGGTTCTACATATCCCTTTCTCCCACATAGGACAACTTGAAATGAAACTTCCTCATTAAAACCTCTAATTGCCTCTACCTCCCACACTGGAGACAAAAGTTAAACCAAGATCCTTTACATCCATGGGGTTTTTTTAACTACATTCCAACTTCACTCCAGGACCTATGGATGGATCTCAGGTGATTGAAGCATCTCCTGCCTCACAGTCAATCATTGAAAAACCCCTGATCAAAACTTATCCTTCTGGTGCCACAAGTAACCACATCACCTCTTAGACAAAACCACCAGGACATAACACACTCTGAAACCCACTTTACTCTAACACAGAACCTTCACCAAGATAGGGTCCTTGAAGATTTATACGCATTTCTCCTTTCACCCCAAATAAGAAAAATTATAAGAAAGAACACTAGGAAGACACCTTCATTCAGGATAGAGAATTTTAGGAATTTCCTGGAAGAAAACACACTTTTATTTAAGCATAATTCCTAAAAACAATTCACAACAACCACATTTTCCATTAAAAGAAAACACAACACAACAATAAATCACCAAACATGACCCTAGGAACTGATATAGACATTACAAGGAGTGGAACCTTAAATCAAGTCCCAAGAGGCATGAGATTACTGCAATCATCCATAACAGCCTCGAATGACCAGATTTTCCACACTGGTGGCCTAACTAGAATTCTTTTCTTATGAGAAACCAATGAAAGACCCAAAGGCCCTTAAAGACCGTGGCCAAGACTATAAACTCTTGACTACTTTAACTTTCATCACCAGAATTCCCCTTCACCGCTTCCAGATAGAACCTACAGACACAACGGTGTCAAACTTCACCTTTGACGACCCAGGAAACTTAAAAGACTAAGGTCTATTTCAACCTTACACAACCATTCTCCCACTACAAGAGCATACACTTAACCGAAAAGGAAGAGGGGGTAGACTCAATCTCTAAAGCTCAAGAAGAAAGTCCTTATTTTGATCAAATGTAGGATCTTCCAACAGTAAATCACCCTAGGCCGCACTTCAATCATTCATTAACTCTTTATGGGGGCGTACCCTAGCCAACAAGAAAACCCAAGAACCCAACCAAGATAGTAGTTTGGTCAAAAAGTACCCCAAACCAGATCTAAACACAATAGGGGAACCACCATAAAGGATTCTCAAAACATTTATCTTAAATGACCACTAACCAACACCTCAACCCAACTTACCAACAAAACACAAACCCAAAACAACTTTCAAATAAGAGGGTCCCTTGAACTCAAAATATCCCACAAAAACATTCATAAAAAAATTTAAAACACCCCTTCCAAACACCAGTTATCAAAAGATTTCACCCCATTTCAAAACACTTTCAATTTCATGAAAAACTCCATTTCATCAATCATCATTTAATTAAAAACTCAACTCTTCTCATTTTAAAAAAAGGTTCCAAAGATTCATAAAAAATTTCAAATTATCACTAGTTACCAAATAAAAATCCATTTCTATTTTACTATAAAATCATATCACAAAAATACACATTTCTTAAAACCAATTCATTTTTACTTTAAAAACATTTCTCCATGATTCCAAAATAAGTTCTTTTCAAAATGATTTCCAAAACTCAAAGAGACACAAGAAACTTCTCAAAAGATAGAAACTGTTATCGATGGGTGACTAGAAAATATGTTTGGAGGTCATATGTTAGTCACACCACCATCACGGAGAGTGTTCTAGGACAACATCCTTGGCTCCACATGGATTTCCAATCCCTGTGAGCTCAATGAGACCATTGTCCTAACTCCAATTTCATTTCTCAAATAATGAACAACCACAAGGACCAAAAGAATTAGATGAAACCCGACTTCCCTTGGTAACTCAAGTCCCACCATGAGGTGTGATGGCTAGGAACCTTACTCGTAACCGAATCATCTAGTTCCAACAATCCCAACTTTGGTCTACCCATACTCTTTCCTAAAATAATATAACCCAAAAAGAGTGAACCTGCTCTGATACCATTTTTTCACGAACCAAGCTGGGTTATCATACAAACCGATGAATGACCTAGTCTATGGTAAGGCTCAAAGGTAATTTCCTATCCCCACAGGTTGGAACAAGTTCCTGATTATCATAAATGAAGTTTGGGAACAATTTTACCTAAGTTTATAATCTTAAAACAACCAACAATAATCAATATACCAAATCTGAAAATTTACTCCAAACAAGTCTTGACAAAAATTCAGAATTGAGTTACATAGATTCAAACCAAAACTAAAGAGGACCATAAAAAATGTATCTGCAATTCTATCCCAAGAACCACCACATAACAAGGGGCATCGCCCTCAAGCCATCTCCACAGCACTGCATCGAGAAAGGAAGCTAATAACCCGAGCCACTGTCTCCGACGACCATGCCCTTACTTGTGTCAAATTTTACCAAGTATACTTACACCAAAAGTTGTAATTAGGGTGTGAGACTAATCCCAATAAGATTCCACCCAAGAAAAGGTTTCATTCCATAAACATTATACGACAAAAATATTTCAACTTTTTATAAACAAGAAATGCTAGTAACAATTTTTTAAGGGATGCACCTTTAAATAAAAACAGTTTTCAAGAGGGAAACTTCAAAGAATGAACAATTTTAAAGAAAACAAACATGTTTCTGAAATTATCATACAATCATGTTGTATTCTGATGTTAAGTACAATATAATCAATGAGCATTGGTCACAAGAACACCCCTAGGCACTAGCTAGTTGTGAGTCCCTAGGTACATCATATCTCGTTGAAAAAGTAACCATAACCAATAACTTTCTCATGCACAATCCACTGGGAGGGGAAACTCCAATGTTCTAGTGATCCCCAAATATCATCATAATTTATTTAGTATTGTCATCGTTAATATTTCTAAGGGAAATAGGGACAAATCCACTACCGGATAACTAGCATACTAGTCATAGTCCTCCCACCTAGATACCCGGACTTCTCTCTTTATGCTCAAACAAGTACCACATGTTATAAAATACCATTTTTACATAAAAAATCAATTTCTAAATCATACACACACAAAAAATTACCCCAAACATGTTCTTCACCCTCAATGTAGTTCATTAAACCCAATAAAAATTTTATAAACAACTTCAAGTGGTGTTACAAGTCTTTGCACACAAAAAATCAATCAAAAATACTCTTTTAAAGACAAATTCCAAAAAATACCATACCAAACCAGAATTTTCAGCCCTAAAACCATTTAATAAATCATTTTCATGAATCATAAAATAACCCCAAATGATACAACATGGAATACACATGAAAAGAACCCAATTCAATGTCAAAATGAGACTCTAAAATTGAACAGTTAATCAATGCTACCAAAAAATGGTTTTAACAATTTTATGAGACATTTACAAAGTGGTACACATCAAAAAAATCCCTTTCACTTCAAAATAACCATTTTAAAAACATACACCAGCCAAAAAATCCAATAATATTTGCACCTCTTATATCATTCAATACACCATTTTAAAAAATTACAAAAAAATCCAAGAAACACAACATGGCCTTACACCAAAATCATTTCCAAAATACCCATTTTTGAACCAATAACATACTAATACCACACCAAATACCCATCCATGAAGGATGGATTTTGGAACCCAGCAGTGGTGTCGATCAATAGTTCTGTCGCGGGAAGGGGAAAATCATCCTTCAGACAGTGACGGTTGAGATCCTGGAAGTCGATGCAGACTCCGATCCATCTGTTCTTCTTCCTAATGGGAATAATTTTAGATAACCATCTAGGGTAATGGAATTCCTTGATGAAGTTGTCTTTAATGAGCTTATCAGCCTTGGCCTCGAACATGGCACCATGAGAAGGATGCATCTTTCTTATAGGCTATTTAAACCCGTGATGATTTACTGGGAGACCGAGATGGTGGACGGCGACCTGAGGATCTAGCCCTGACATCTCATCATTACTCCAGGAAAAGACATCGCGATGCTACCTTAGGAAATCCATGTATTTTTTTTGCTCTTCTATAGGCATATCAGTGCTGATCAATGTTGGTTTTGGATTCGTCTCGTTACCAAGGTTCACCTATACCAATTCATCGACTATAGTGGAGACACGCTCTTTGAATTTAGGAGGAATGTCTTCCAAATCCTCTTCTTAATCGATGGTGATAGAATCTTCAATAGGAGGAAACTCTTTCAAGTTGACAGATCCTGCCGGGACACTGGTTCTAGCCTGAGTGGCAGTGGACACCTCATCGGGGGACTCATGCACTGCTGAAACCATAGCGATGAAAGTTTTCAACCTGATCCCATCTATCCTTTGACCCAAGGGGAAACATTTGATGATATTAAAGCAATAGTGGTGCGTTGTCTTGAGTCGGTTTATCCCAGCCTAGCTAAATAAGAAAGTATGATGTATTGTTGTTACCATGGGGCAGACATCTCGATACCTTATAGGAGTAGGGGGCTCTGGGATCACTCGAGCCTAATTTGTGTAAGAATATGAGGTGATATAATGGAATATATTAGACTTTAGAATTCACTTCCCCTTCATTCCATAAATAAAAAATCATTGCTCCAAATCTGGGGTTGTGTCCTCCAATCAGTGAATCAAGAAAATGTAGGTGTCATACAGGTCTATCCACAAGTCGGTCACAACTATAGCATACCGAACCTCATTAACTTGGATCTTCTTGTCCTTTCTCTTGTAATAGTCAAAATCCAAGTATTGGGATTCACAAGAGGCAAAGGGAGATGCATCACCTTGGAGGATGCCTACTCAGCCATTAAGGGAGTACTTAAGGCATTGATGATATGAGTAAGGGACTTTCGCATGCAGGTGTAGCCATGGTCTACCCATCAATGCGTTGTAAGTGGTGTCTTGTGAGACAATCATGAACTCGGTGCTGGAAACTATACCACCAAACTAGGTATTCAAGTGAATTTTTTCAACTGGTTTCTACTTCGTCCTATCATAGCCTTGAATTTTCATGTTAGAGGGACTCATATTTTCCTCAGAAAGTCCCATATTGTGGAGTTTCTGGGTTGGGATAAGTTTGATCCTAGAGGCCGTGTCAAAAATACAATGGTGGACCTCCACACTATTGAAATTCTAGTGATATAGAGTGGGAAAATGTACCCTTTTATAGGAGAACCTTCATCTTCTCCAGAGAAATAGATGGCGGCCTGACGGTCCTCATGCTTGACTATTTTAGCATGGAAGGATTTTGCGGCTGCTACCTATTCTCAAGTTGGAGGGGGATTCTTAAAGCCTCTACAAGGGCTTTACACATATCTGTTGATAGGCGTATAGCCTCGTGGATAGAGAGATTTGTAGGAATCTTGTCAAGATGCTTGAGGATATCATACTTCCATGCCATGCATACACTTCTGCTGATAGGAGTTCTCTTTGTGGTAGGAGGTTTGATAGGTGTTTCTGGTTGAACCGGTGGATTCTGGCTGGTGCTGGGAATGTCCCATTGCTCACTGGTTGAACCACGTAGAGTGACTACTGACTGAGGGCCAGATTACTGAGGTCTATCCATAATGGAATGTGACTAACCATAGCATGGTCGTGGTGACTCTGTCTGATCAAGTAGCACAAATGGTGGTGGAGGTAGATTTGATGAAACAAGATGAGAAGGTTTCACGTGATGAGCTCTATGTTGGGCCTATTTTCTGGTCTCAGTGGCATGCACAACTTGGTTGTAAGCACTAACCAATGCATTCTGGTGATTCACATACTCATAGATCTATCGACGCTGGTATCGGTTGGGGTCGTTAGGAGGGTCTGGCTGGCACTCTTTATCATTGGGATCCATGTAAGGGTTCACCTACTCAATGGTATAGACTAAAGTTTACCCCTGGTCATCACTTGAAGGATCCTCCATCACTGGGAGGATTCTAAGGGAAATCTCCATCTCAGGGGGCATGAAATCGCAAAGAGTATGGGATGATTATGGAATCGGTGGGGGACTTTTATTTCCCTTGTGTTGTCGATGTTTTCCCTTCTAGGAAGAGGAAGGTTGATATGTTGATGCAAAAGTAGTGGCTGTAGGTAAAGTGGTGGCTTCTAAAGGCTTGGGTCGATTAAAAAATACACGGATAATACCATGGGCATGAGCAACTACCTTACAAGCCATTTGGTCATCGTATTTTTGAGACCCATGGTTGGAAACCTGCTACCATTCGATCTTCATATTTTTGAGACCCATGGTTGGAAACCTGCTGCCATTTACCCTCACTAACGCTGTCAGGCTTTACAAACACACATACCACCTGTGTTGGGGCTGAACCCAACCTGACTATGTTATTATTGATTTGTTCTTGGATCTATTATTTAAACACATAGCACTTCTTAAGGGTGTTCCCAAGGAACTAGTGATAGGGTCCATAATTGGGGTGATTAGTGAGATTTGTCTCTTCAGGCCTTTTTCATTCTGGAAACCACAGAATTTCCTAATCCAAGGCACTATGAAAGTAACCAGGAACTTGAGCCTCATTAAATGAGTAGGTTTGCTTCCTTCTTTCCGGAAAGGGGACTCTGGGATCCTGGCCTTGAGGAGGGGTCGGCAGAGCCTAACGGGGAGGACGAACCTGATTATCTCAGCTAGGTGGCGGTGGCATGTTACACGGGGGCACCTGCCTATTCTGAGGTGGGCGTTGTTGGGCTGGAGGTTGTGCCTGAGGTGCTAGAACTCGACAAAGATGTGGAGGTGGCTCTACTGGTAATAACTCCAGCTACCTGGGGGAATCTATTTTCACTACCATGGTAGGATTATACTCGGTGGCTCTTCTTACAGGAACTAGGGGCAATGGATATGCCTGTTTAGATTGCTGTAAGGCTTCCTCTAAAAACTGGGCTTTGTCAGAGAAATCCTAAAATCCACTCGGGTAGTTCTGAGTGATGAGAGAAGCGGACAATTTAGTTTTTACATTCCCCAAACACATTGTTAGTAGTTATTCCTGAGTCAACGACATATCAAGGGAATATGTGAGGCCCTTCTACCTGGAAACAAAGTCTGCGACCAGCTCATCAGGCCTCTACTTTCATTTTAAGAGGTCAGCAATGTTTGTCTTTTGGGTGGTGGAACTGAACTGGTAAAGAAACTATTTGCGTAGATCTTCCTAACCAGCTATGGATCCAATGGGTAACTGGTTGTACCAAACAAATGAGGGCCCTTCCAGCATCTATATGAAACACCAGAGCTTGTCGGCCTCCTGTTTCACTGGAGTTCCCAGCATAGGTCCACACCTTAAGATAAAGTGAGCCATATACTACAGCAGATTGTGTGTCCCATTAAATGGAGAGAAATTAGGATTCCCAAAACCCAAGGGTGTTGGAATATCATCCACCCATGCTGGATAAAGCTTTCCATCAAGAAAGATCGCCACTTGTCAGGTTTCCAAAGCCTTAAGGCGGGAAATGGGAGAATCCATTGGATCATCTTGGTGGGGATTCTTGTCTTGAGGATGATCTCTAACCACCAGTGTGTTGGAAGGTTCTTCAACATGGTAAAAAGGTCCAGCAGCTCATGGAGTGGCTGGTGGGATGACTTAAGGGACTACTAGAGGAATGACCTATGGAGCGGCTGGGGGTGAAGGTTTCAAGCACAGCGGAAGCTCGTGGGTGGATGTTCCCACTTGGCTTTTTTTCATTATCAATGATCAATCTGAGATCAATACGACAATAAACGTCAGTCTCCACGGATCGAATCACAGAAATAGACAAAGAAGAAGGATGGTCCCGGAACCACAAACGAGGATCGTCACAGGTTTATTATAATTAATTTAATTAATTGACAAGAAGTACCTTTTTGTATGTTCTTTCTTCTTTGATATTCTTGATCACGTTCTGATGTGATTCGTCGTTGCTTCGCAAAAGCCAAGGGTATAATTCCTCTAGCGGTGATCCACACGTGCACCACGTATCTCTGTATTTCACCAAAGGATTCTCCAGGTGCTAGCGTGGAGAAACCTTTGCCTATATTGTCCGCCTTAGATCGTTTTGATCCGATGGGGGAGGATATCTCTCGGTCTTGAGAGTGTTCTTGGAGGAAGTAGTTCTCTCAGCCTTGAGGGAATTCTCCAGAATTTTTGTGCACAACGATTAAGGAAAATTGTTGGGGTTGTGAGGATATTTATAATCAATTTTGAGGTTATAGAGTTATGATAATAAATAAGAATGTTACGCATTTTATTTATTTCATTAACTCTTATTGAAAACCCCACATGTCGAATCATTAATTCCTTGACATGTGCCCATGCTGATTATAATAAATATCATTTAATGAAACAATATTATTTCCTCAAAATACTGACTGGAAAAACTATACAACGTGTAATCATTAATACACGGTGTGTACTTATTTTTCATAAAACTACACAGCGTGTAATCATTAATACACGGCGTGTACTTTTTTTTCATTTTCTTTCCAAAATGAAAACTACACGACGTGTAATCATTAATGCATGGTGTGTATAACTTGTTTTCATTTTATTCTTCTGCCATCATTAAAATGATTTAGGCTTCCTTGAATAATTGTTAAACCACGTACGAGAATAATCTTTATTCTACTTGAGATACTTGGATACACATAGTGTGTGACCCTCTAGGCCTCTTTCTCGTTGGCATTAGGTGGGGTTGCCTAAATTCCAAGATTACTGTCTAGAAATGGGTCAAGGCACCCAAGAGAAAGAATTTGACACCGCATTGACGTGTCACCTCATATGAATGCTTACCGTGTAATTCAATCCCTTTGTCTCAATATCTCATCAAGCAGGTTTCATGGCAGTGTCATAAACCTATATGCTTGATCTGTCATTTGTTGACTTCCATAAATAAACTCGTCGTGTAACCATGGCCTTATAATTTGTTCGACAGTTCTATTTCAATCAAAGGGCTCAAGATATCTACTTCCATAAATATGGAAGGGACAAATCCTTCCTCGACTTATCCATTAACAACATGTCATTCATGACGCACCCAATGTACCCTACTTCCCGCCAACTCTTTTCATGACGGTTTTCGTCAGCAAATCTAAGTGTGCGAGTCATGACATGATTTAATGATAATATTCCAGTCTAATAACTATTACACACACTCGTAGATCGCAATGTCCGATGACACCAAGACATATGGTATTTCTACTAGCGGGTATGTTCTCATAATCTCCCATCTTGGAGATTACCAAGTGAAAACTCCATGAGAGAGAGTCTTGTATTCTTACGAGTACTCACACATGATGGTCTATATACTATGTGTCCTATCATAGTATTTCATCCAACCGTAGAACTTTATTTAAGAATATTGTTATAGAATTTCAAGGTTCTCATCATAACGGGGATCTAACATCACCTTATCAATGCAACAAATATTCCATGACATTATTATGTTATAGTCATGTAGAACAATGAAAAATATATAATAAGTGTACATTAATGTAATCAAAGTACAAAATATTTGGTTCTTTGGACACCAACCCTTACAAACTCCCACTTGTACTAGAGCCAACTGCCTACAACTTTTAGTCCGCTGGACCTCACATGATGATCATGTTTCTGCTGATTCAAGGCTTTAGTCAAGGGGTCTGCCACATTGTCTTGCATAGAAATACTGCTCACTGCAACTTCACCTCTCTGAGAAAAAACCTTTAAGATATGATACTTCCTAAGTATGTTCTTTGTTCGCTGATGTGACCTTGGCTCTTTTGCAAGTGTCACTGCTGCAGTATTATCACAATAGAGTGTGATAAGATCTTTACTGCTTGGTACTACATCAATATCTTGGATGAAGCTTCGCATCCATACTTCTTCTTTATCTACCTCATAAGCTGCAATATACTCAGACTCTACTATAGAATCTGCGACCACACCTTGCTTTGAGCTCTTCCAGTTCACTGTACCTCCATTAAAACTAAAGATGTATCCAGTCTACAACTTCATGTCATCTTTATTAGTCAGGAAACTATCATATACATGTCCTCTGATGACTAGTTCCTCATCTCCTCCATAAACCAAGAACATATCCTTAGTACACCTCAGATACTTAAGGATAGTCTTGACTGCCATCTAATGGAAGTCTCTTGGATAGCTTGATATCTGCCTGCCACACTTAATGCGTAAGCAACATCTAGCCTCGTACATAGAATAACATACATGACTGACCCAATCGCAGATGCGTAAGGGATCCTTTCCATTTTCTTTATTTCCTCATGTGTTTGAGGACACATTTTATTGGAAAGATGAATTCCATGTGACACTGGAAACAATCCCATCTTGGACTGTTTCATACTAAATATCTTCAGTATCTTGTCAATGTATGTACTTTGACTCATGCCCAATATTCTATTGGATCTATCACGATGGATCTTGATCCCAAGAATATATGATGCCTCACCCAAGTCGTTCATAGAGAAACATTTATCCAACCATGCATTAACTGACTGTAAGACAGGTACTTCGTTTCCAATTAGTAATATGTCATCAACATATAATATTATAAAAAAACTGCACTTCCACTAAACCTTCTGTAGACACAAGGCTCACATTCATTCTTAACAAATCCAAATTATGTTACAGCTTCATCCAAATGAATGTTTCATAACCTTGATTCTTGATTTAATAAATGTATTTCTGCAACTTGCATACCTTGTTGGTATCCTTTGGAGTCACAAACCCTTTAGGTTGTGTCATGTAGACATCTTCCTATAGGTTCCCATTAAGGAATTTTGTTTTGAAATCCATTTTCCAAATTTCATAGTCATGGTAAGCGGCAATGGCCAATAGGATTCTGATGGATTTCAGCATCGCAACCGGTGAAAAGGTTTCATCATAGTCAATTCCTTGACACTGTCTAAAACCTTTTGCAACCATTCGTGCCTTATAGGTTCTGAATTTCCCCTCCATGTCTACTTTCTTCTTGAATACCCATTTATTGCCCACCGGATTTATATCAACTGGAGGATCTACCAAAATCCAGACTTGGTTTTGGTACATGGAATCCATTTCAAAATTCATGGCTTCTTGCCACTTGGAAATTTTTGTGCCTTCAACTGCTTCCTTGTAGGTAAGAGGATCATCATTGTCAACCAATAATGATTCACCATCCTCAGTGACAAGAAAACCATATCGTTCTAGTTCTCTCACCTCTCTCATACTCCTATGCAGTTCTTGTGTCTTTGTAATAGATTGTTCTTCCATGGGGCTTTGTGGAATCTGTTCTTGTACCAACTCCTATGTATCTTGATCCTTGACTTCATCAAAGTCTATCTCACTCCCACTATCTCTTTTGGAGATGTGATCCCTCTCAAGGAATATGGTGTGTCTTCCCACTGTAACCTTTTTATCTGAAGGGTTGTATAGGTAATATACTCTTGTTTCCTTAGGATATCCTATAAAGATACACTTTGTGCCTCAGGGTGAAAGTTTGTTACCTGAAGAGGCCTTAACGAATGCTTCTCTACCCCCACACATGTAAATTCGATAACATGGCTTTGCATACACTCCATAACTTGTATGGAATACCATTTATCGATTTAGTTGGTACTTGGTTTAGTATTTGTGTTGTTGTTTGTAATGAATATCCCCAAAAGGATAATGGAAGACTCGCATGACTCATCATTGATCTCACCATGTACAATAAGGTGCGGTTCCTCCTTTCACTTACACCATTCCACTGAGGCATGTAATGAGGAGTGAGTTGAGATAGAATCCCAAACTCCCATAAGAAATCAATGAATTCCTGATTAAGATATTCTCCTCCTCTGTCTGAGTGGAGTTTCTTAATCTTCTTACCAAGATGGATCTCAACTTCATTCTTATATTCTTTGAACTGATAAAAATAATCCGAATTATACCTCATTAATTAAATATATCCATATCTACTAAAATCATCAGTAAAAGTTATGAAGTACAAGAACCCACCCCTTGCTTCAACTGAAAATGGTCCACACACATCTATGTGAACTAGTTCTATAAGATCTTTATCCCTTTCACCTTTCCCACTAAATGGGGATTTGGTCATTTTTCCTTGTAAAAACGCATGACATATACCAAGTGGTTTTAGTTTGAAAGAATCTAAATACCCATCTTAATGTAATTTTGTCAAACATTTCTCATTGACATGACCTAGCCAGTGATTCCAAAGTTGGGTGTGGTATGAGTCATGTGAATTAACTTTGTCATCGATTGCAATTACTTGGTTTGTGTAGTCTAACACATAAAGGTCGTTATATAAATGTTCCCTACCAAAACAAATGCTATATTTATAAAATTAACAACATTCATTTCCAAACTTGAAGATGAATCCATCAGTATCTAATCTGGATACTGAAATAATGTTTTTAGTAATAGAAGGCACATAATAACAACCCTTTAACACCAATATCATTCCAGTTGGAAATGTGAGGTGGTAGTCCCCGATAGCTATAGCAGAAAGTCTGGCTCTGTTGGCTGCTCGTAGATCTCCCCTTGATCAATCTTCCTGAATCTACTTGGTTCATGTATTTGGATACATATGTGAGAACCACAAGCTGTATATAATACCCAATTTGTAGAAACAAATAGATTTTGTTCGATGAAAAATGCACCTGAATCTTCCCCTTGCTTCCTTGGTTAGGTGCAGTTTTTCTTCTAGTGGCCCTTCTTGCCACATGCGAAACAAACATCATCATGTTATCTTTCCTCCCCTTTGATCTTCCTTTTCTTGGAAGGCCTTGAAGAATCTTTGGGCTTAAAGCTATTCACATTCCCTTTCCTTTTATTCACCATAAGTATAGAAGGATTTTCACGCTTCATACCATTGTCCACTTGGCGAATAAGGATAAGAAGATCAGATAGAGACTTATCAATGTTGTTCATATTGAAATTTACAAAAAAGTTAGAGAAGCTCTGGGGGAGTGATGTAAGAATGAGATCGGTACCCAATTCTTTAGGGAGATTAAACCCTAGAACCTCCAAGCGCTCAATGTAGCCAATGAGCTTGACTACATGAGGCCGAGCTGGGGAACCCTCTCCAAGCTTGATCTAGAATAGAGCCTTGGAGATCTCAAACCTTTCCTGTCTTGATCTCTCATGGTATAGACCACAGAGGTTCTCGAGTATGCTATAGGCATCCATGTCTTCATGAGACTTCATGATCTCACTAGACATTGATGATAGCATCATACATTGAACTTCGAGTGAATCGTTCAAATGTTGATCATAGATCAGGAAATCTTGATCACTCGCCCCTTGGGCAGGAGAATCAGGAAGTGAGGACTCTAGCATGTAAAACTTTCGTTCATGGCGTAGGATAACCTGAAGGCGCCTAAACCATTCCTGAAAGTTACTACTAGTGAGGATATTGTCTTTGTCCAGAATTGATCATAGAGAAAATGTGGTTAATGAGATTGTCATATTGATTCTACAAATTAAAAGAGCATATTTATCAGTACCTTTTGATTACATTTTGTGAAAAATAATAAATGAATTTATTAATTCTCCCACTATTTTATCAAGTCCCAATGGCCCTCACCATTGAACTTGGAATGTCTAGTTGCCATGAAATTATAGTGGAAAGGATCCATATTCCCCTTCATATAACCCCAATAAGGGTTAGTCAAGCTATTTGAAGGTATTTAGGTAGGAAGGTCTTTTCCAACTGTGAGCTTACAGTTCCTTGATCTCTTGAGTGGACTCCCCAATCCTGAAATCCTGACTTGGATTTACTCAACACTTGCCTCCATTTTACAACAAGTCTAGCAAGGGATACTCCTCTTGATGTAAAATGTTTAAGTCAACCCGAAAATTTCATAAGAGATTCCTTTATAAAAGTAAGTGTCCCAACAAGGGTTGGTCAAACACATAGTTTTATTGAGTCTTGCCCTTAATCAAGTAACAGAAGGCTTGGTCTGACTTAATATGGTTTTTGAGGGATTTTATTCTTTATGTGTAGTTTTTCATTATCACATGATTGTTAATATTAAGTGATGCTTGCTGAAGTGATTAACCATGTTCTGATAATGTTTACGCATAGTCCAGTTTTTATTTTATTCCATCTTTGCATGCTTGTTTATTTCATTAATTATGTGATCACGACAACACATACATAATAAATAAACCATGCAATCATACAGAAATAAAATAACATGGCATGATCATGATCTTCTATTGGTTATCTTATCTAGCAGTTTTGATAAGATAACCCTGACCTAGGGAAAAACACCTTGAACCTGATGGTTCATGTTTTGCAGCTCCCACCTATCCACCTTTGTATCTTCTTAGGTTGGTTTCTCCTCAGCTTCAGGTTTTGAACCATCTCCTCTGACTTGGGAGATCCTCCATTACATGGGGTTTACATTAAAGAAACCATGGGCACACAGGCCCTACATATTATTGGAAGAAGGCTCGCAGGCCAACAAATTTAAATTAAATAAATTTAAATTAAACCATGCACACATAAAGGGTCTTTGGTCTAGCTCATGATCATCCATAGCATGCAACAACATTTACGCATATTTAGAATTTAAATTCTTTTAATCGTTCTTTCATTTAAGATAAGTCATGCTTGAATTCAATTAATTATGATCTTATAATTAATCAATTATTTATAATAAATTCCTTTCTGAATTTCCTTGAGATTATTCTCATCCATATTCCTTGTACAGGTCTTTGTACTTTGGAGGAAACCTGGTGAAATTACATTTCTGGAAAGTACACGGCATGTAGGATATATTACACAGCGTGTATTTTTTACCCTTTATCCAAAGTACACGCTGGGGTCTTTGGCGTGTTTTCTGTACTTTGGAAATTTTGGAGTATACGGTGTGTAGATAAATCTAACACGGCGTGTACTTCCTTGTTACGTGGTTACCGGCCTGAAAATCCTATGTACGTGGTACATGGCTTCTCCTTGTACACGGTTTCACCTGGGTCGGATCGGACTACATGATGTGTTGATTCAACATACACATCGTGTATTCTAGTTTCCACGTTCCATTCAATTATGGTCAACATGGTGTAATAAATACTTAGGAATTCTTAATTCACATGGTGTGGTTTGGCGGACCAGTACCGGTTCGTTGAACCTAAGTACATGGTGTGTAGTTTTCACTACACGTCATGTATTCTTGTTTTGTACAGACAGAAAGAGAGAATCCTCTGGATGAGTTCCTCATTTTTATTTTAATCAAAATTAAAATTAAAAAGTCGTTTCTATGATGTGAATTGAGAAATGAAGGAGTAATAATAGATCTCATTCATTCAGTTGTGTAGAACAATTTATCTTGAATTGAATCAAATATAAATGTGTAAATTATCAACAAAAATTAAATAATTATAATAAATGTTGTAACCTCCCTTTGATACCAATTGAAGGTTCTGGGTGCAGCGGAATCTCATGGGTGGATGTTCCCACATGGATTTTTGTCATTAGCAATGATCAATCCAGGATCAATATGACGATAAATGTCAGTCTCCATGAATCGAATCACAGAAATAGACAAAGAAGAAGGATGGTCCCGGAACCACAAACGAGGATCATCATAGGTTGACTATAATTAATTTAATTAATTGACAATAAGTACATTTTTGGATGTTATTTCTTCGTTGATATTCTTGATCATGTTCCATCATTGCATCGTAGAATCCAAGGGTAGACTTCCTCTAGAGGTGATCCACACATGCACCACGTATCTATGGACGTCACCAAAGCATTATCCGGGTGCTAGCGTGGAGAAACCTTTTCTTGTGTTGTCTGCCTTAGATCGTTTTGATCTGATGGAGGAGGATCTCTCTCGGTCTTGAGAGCGTTCTTGGAGGAATGAGTTCTCTCGGCCTTGAGGGAATTCTCCAGAATTGTTGTGCACAATGATTAAGGAAAACTGTTGCGGTTGTGAGGATATTTATAATCGGGTTTGAGGTTATAGAGTTATGACAATAAATAAGAACATTACGCGTTTTATTTATTTCATTAACTCTTATTGAAAACCCCACATGTCGAATCATTAATTCCTTGACATGTGCCCATGCTGATTATAATAAATATCATTTAATAAAACAATATTATTTCCTCAAAATCCTGACTGGAAAAACTACACGGCGTGTAATCATTAATACATGGTGTGTACTTGTTTTTCATAAAACTACACGGTGTGTAATCATTAATACATGGAGTGTACTTGTTTTTCATTTCCTTTCCAAAATTAAAACTACACGGCGTGTAATCATTAATACACGACGTGTACTTGTTTTTCATTTCCTTTCCAAAATGAAAACTACACTGCGTGTAATCATTAATACACAGCGTGTATATATTGTTTTAATTTTATTATTCCTCCATCATTAAAATGATTTAGGATTACTTGAATAATTGTTAAACCACATACGGGAATAATCTTTATTCTACTTGAGATACTTGGATACACTTAGTGTGTGACCCTCTAGGCCTTTTTCTCGTTGGTATTAGGCGGGCTTGCCTAAAGTCCATGATTACTGTCTAAAAATGGGTCGAGGCACCCAATAGAAAGAAGTTGATGCCACATTGACGTGTCACCTCATACGAACGCTTACCGTGTAATTTAATCCTTTTGTCTCAATATCTCATCAATTATATTTCATGGTAGTGTCATAAACCTGTATGCTTGATCTGTCATTCTTTGACTTCTAGAAATAATCTCTTCGTATCACCATGGCCATGGAATTTGTTCGACAGTTCTATTTCAATCAAAGGTACCGAGATATCTACTTCCATAAATATGGAAGGGACAAATCCTTCCTCAACTTATCCATTAAAAACATGTCATTCATGACGCACCCAACTTACCCTACTTCCTGCCAACTCTCTTTGTGACGGTTTTCATCAGCAAATCTAAGTGCACGAGTCATGACATGAGTTAATGATAATATTCCAATATAAGGACCATTACACATGCTCGTAGATAGCAATGTCCGATGACACCAAGACATGCGGAATTGCTACTGGCAGGTCTGTTCTCATAATCTCCCATCTTGGAGATTACCAAGTGCGAACTCCATGAGAGAGTCTCGTCTTCTTACGAGTACTCACACATGACAGTTTGTATACTATGTGTCCTATCATAGTATGTCATCCAACTGTAGAACTTTATTTAAGAATATTGTTATAGAATTTCAAGGTTTTCATCATAGCGGGGTTCTGCCATGACCTTATCAATGAAACAAATATTTCAGGACATTATTATATTATAGTCATGTAGAAAAATGAACAATATATAATAAGTGTACATTCATGTAATCAAAGTACAAAACAGTTGGTTCTCAGGACACCAACCCTTATAGGGGGAACCTGCGATGGGTCCCAAGGAGGGTTATCACGCAACTCAGGTGGATTTGGTGATGCATGGCGTTCTCTCTTTCCATAGACTCTAGCCTATACTCTGTCTATATTGGCAGGATGGTTAGGGTCACCAGGAGGTAACTCACCGAGGGGAGGTTGTACCTTCCCCTACTACCTTGATTGAGGATTACCGTAATCTGGTCATCATTCCACAACACATTTAGAGAGAAGGTCATTGGCCATCTTTTTATGATCTGTGAGCTATTGATGCAACATAGTCTTTTCAGGGTCATCTTTTGTCTTTTTCACTGAGTCAGATGGGTTAGAGAGTTTGATGATCCCAGCGTTCTCTTTACCCTTATTGGGGCCCTGACCAAAGGACAATGACTCAGAAGGTGCAGGAAGGCCCAGTAGGATGTTGCTAAAGTAGGGTGGACCTCCACCCACCCTGGATGGGATATGAGGAGGGCCATCATATCGATTGTTGCTAAAGCAAGGAGGACCTCCACTCTGATGATTTGGGGTGTGAGGGGCACCCGGAAAATGTCAAATGGAACATGGGGATAACCTCTGTGTTTGATAGTGTTAGAGCTGGGAGGACCTTCGCTAGAGCTGGTTAACACATGGGGAGGACATCCATGGTGGTCATCCATCATGTGGGTAGGACCCTCACATCATTTATCCCTGGTAGTAGTGGAACTAAGAGGGATTTAATACTGATTATATTGTATACGAGAAGGGCCTCAGTATTTTCCGTTGAAAAAGTGGGGAGGGCCTCCACTTTGGTGATTGCTGACACGGGGAGGACCTCCACCAAAATTGATGAGAACATGGGGAGGGCCTCCATTCTTTTGGGTGACTGAGCAAGGAAGACCCTCATGTTGAGAACCTGGTATGTGAGGGAAATTTTCATACCTGAGGCTAGGAGCACGGGGAGTACCTTCATGCTGAATTTAGATGAAGCGGGGAGGGCCTCCGCCAGATTTGATGCTGGTGGAATGGGGAGGGCCTCCATACTGAATAAATGAGTGGGGAGGACCTCCACTCTATCCGATAATGGTATGGGGAGGAACTTCATGCTGGATGTCATCATCGTGGGTCGGCCTGCGATGGTTGCTGCTTTCCCCAGTAACCGGGAGAGCTAGTTCAACCTGCTCACAGGGTGACTAGTGATTCAACTTCGGTCAGGCTTGGAAGTTCCCATACTCTATAATAGGGAGGTTCCCTTGCCCAATGATGAAAATGGGTTGATAGCTCATGTCGGTGGTGTCTTGATCCACTGAACTCATGGACGATGATGCCCCCTGGTGAGCATACTCGTGAGCTTGCTCCCAGCATTGACGTTGGGTCAACTGAACTAGATCCGGTTGTGCAGGGGGATATACCACCTTCTCTTTGTTCTGTAGGGCTGGATAGTGACACTGATGTGGCCAGGTAGGAGCCCTCATCGGTGGCTCCCTAGCTGATGTCCTGACCTGGTGGACTCGAACATCCCTTACTTCGTTCACTGCAAAAAAAATGACTACATTAGAGGGGGTTATTTTTGACATTATAAGGGGTTATAACCCCTTCTAAAGACATTAGCGGTGGTTGTGAGGAATTGCCGCTAATGTGGTCACCTACTATCATTAGAGGAAGTTTTGAAGAAGCACTGGTAAAATCACAAATAATTTAGCAGCGGATACATTAAAGGGGGTTTAAACCCCCTCTAATGTTGATTTAAATTCACTGAAAATGCTTGCATTAGAGGCAGTTATACTCAAAATTACCACTAATGGAGTGTAGTATGGGCAGTTTAAACCGCCCCCTAGCTAACGTCTGGACCTGGTGGACTCGGACATCCCTTACTTCGTTCACTACAAATAAAATGGCTACATTAGAGGGGGTTATTTTTTACATTAGAAGGGGTTATAACCCCTTCTAAAGACATTAGCGGTGGTTGTGAGGAGTTGTCGCTAATGTGGTTGCCTACTATCATTAGAGGCAGTTTTGAAGAAGCGCTGGTAAAATCACGAATAATTTAGAAGTGGATAAATTAGAGGGGGTTTAAACCCCCTCTAATGTTGATTTAAATTCACTATAAATGCTTGCATTAAAGGTGGTTATACTCAAAACTACCACTAATGGAGTGTAGTAGGGGCGGTTTAAACCGCCCCTAATGGAGCTACATTAGGGATAATCGTGAAAACTGCCCCTAATGTTTCTTTTTTTTGTCACCAACCTCGCCCCCAGGTCATCCCACCCACACCCCTCGTGCCCCTACCAGGAAGTCCCACCCCTTGTCGCCATATTCACCCCCCAGGTCGTCCCCACCCCCATGCCCCTACCGCCCAGGTAGTCCCACCCATGCCCCCATTCCCCTACCAGGTGCTCCAATTCCCAGCACCCCCCTCTGGTTCTCAGCGACCCCCCTCTAGTTCTCCCTACCCCGCTCCATTCCCTGATTCCCAGGGGTGTCGGCACCCCTCCAGTTCCCCACCCAGCTCCGTAGCTCGCTTCGTTCCCACCCACACCCCTCGTGCCCCTACCAGACAGTCCCACCTTCGCCCCCCAAGGTCATCCCCACCCCCCACGCCCCTACCTCCCAGGCAGTCCCACCCACCCACACCCCTCGTGCCCCTAATGTTTCTTTTTTTTGTCACCAACCTCGCCCCCAGGTCATCCCACCCACACCCCTCGTGCCCCTACCAGGAAGTCCCACCCCTTGTCGCCATATTCACCCCCCAGGTCATCCCCACCCCCATGCCCCTACCGCCCAGGTAGTCCCACCCATGCCCCCATTCCCCTACCAGGTGCTCCAATTCCCAGCACCCCCCTCTGGTTCTCAGCGACCCCCCTCTAGTTCTCCCTACCCCGCTCCATTCCCTGATTCCCAGGGGTGTCGGCACCCCTCCAGTTCCCCACCCAGCTCCGTAGCTCACTTCGTTCCCACCCACACCCCTCGTGCCCCTACCAGACAGTCCCACCTTCGCCCCCCAAGGTCATCCCCACCCCCCACGCCCCTACCTCCCAGGCAGTCCCACCCACCCACACCCCTCGTGCCCCTACCAGGAAGTCCCACCCCTTGTCGCCATATTCACCCCCCAGGTCGTCCCCACCCCCATGCCCCTACCTCCCAGGTAGTCCCACCCATGCCCCCATTCCCCTACCAGGTGCTCCAATTCCCAGCACCCCCCTCTGGTTCTCCCTACCCCGCTCCATTCCCTGATTCCCAGGGGTGTCGGCACCCCTCCAGTTCCCCACCCAGCTCCGTAGCTCGCTTCGTTCCCACCCACACCCCTCGTGCCCCTACCAGACAGTCCCACCTTCGCCCCCCAAGGTCATCCCCACCCCCACGCCCCTACCTCCCAGGCAGTCCCACCCACGGCCCCACGCCCCTACTAGGCACTCCAATTCCCCGCACCCCCCTCCATTTCCCGGCGACCCCCCTCCAGTTCTCCCTACCCCGCTCCATTCCCTGATTCCCAGGGGTGTCGAAACCCCTCTAGTTCCCCACCCAGCTCCTTAGCTCGCTTAGTTCCCAGCAGCCCCCATATGGGCCCGCTCCGTCACGAGCCCCACACCCCACACTTCTCCACCACCCCCGCGAAAATTTAATACGAGGCTACTGTGATTCGAACCCAGCCCATTCCAATCTCTACAGCTCGCAACTCCGAAGCGCTACCACTATGCCACCTTGACTTTTTGAATATATAACTACAGATGTGTATATATATGTATATATATAATTATCTATTTAAAAAAGTATTATTCAGATAATATATTTCAATACATTTAAATAATAACCTATCTATAAATTTATATAAACTATATATATGTTTATATATTTATAAATATATTTATATGAATTATGTATATAGTTAAATACATATTTATATATTATATATATGTTTATTAATATAATATATATAAATAATTATATTTACATATATAAATATATATTTATAAATACATTTATAGTTCTTCATATCTGTTTATGTGTTTTTTTAATATTTATAGATATAATATAATTATAATATATATTTATTTAATTATTTTTATATACTGATATATATGTGTTTGTGTGTGTATGATAATAATAATATTATTAGTTATTATTATTTTCATTACACATGTTTTTTAAACTATAAAAATTATATATTGGTTTTATAAATACTATACATTTATTTTATGATTTATATCATAAATATATTTTACTAAATACATTTATATTATATATTTATGTAAATTATTTATATACTTAAATACATATTTATATATTATATACATGTTTATTTAAAGAATATATATATATAAGTATTTAATTAATATATTTATATAAGGTCTTTTAAAATATATTTATATAATGTATTTCAATACATATATTTATTATTATTTACATTAATATATATTTATTTGTTTAAATAGTATTATATTATATAAAATTAATATATAATAATTATTATATGAAATACAATTTATACAAATATTTATATTATATACAATTGATATTTTATGAAATGTGATTTATACAAATATTTATAAAATGTTATATGAAATACAATTTTATATTATATATAATTAATATGTGTATTATATATAATCAATGTTATATAAAATATAATTTATACACATTTATACTTAATATTATATGAAATACAATTTATATAAATAAATAAATATTAATGTACCTAATATTATACATATTTATATATAAATATAAATACGATTAAATACAATCTTATAAATATTTTATATAATATGTTCATATAATGTATTTAAATACATTTATATATTGTGTTTTAATTATGTGTGTGTGTGTGTGTGTGGACGTATGTATGTATATATATATATATTATTGAATTTGCTTTTAAAAAATAATGGGGGCTCACAACCCCATGTAATATATTAAATTAGAGGGGGTTTTCAACCCCCTCTAATTTGAAAACATTAGATGGGGTTTTGAACCCCCTCTAATTTAAGACATTATAAGGGGTTTTCAACCTCCTCTAATTTAAGATATAAGAGGGGGTTTTGAATCCCCTCTAAAATCCAACTCAGTATTAAAAAAAATAATGTTAAAAAATTAGAGGAGGTTCAATTAGAGGGGGTCCATAACCCCCTCCAAATTCAATGCTTAACGAAGGTTGTACACAATTCTCTCTCTAAATTCGATGATTAGAGGGGGTTGTGCAGAACCCCCTCTAATATTATAGAAAATGAATTTAGAGGGGGTTGTGCATAACCCCCTCTAAATAACCCCCTCTAATGTGTTGGTTTTTTGTAGTGGTTAGCATAAGGGAGTGAGTCGTTGGAGTGCTCTGGGGATAGGATCCTAAAGCTGTTGAAGGTCAGAGTGGGGAGAAGCAGCTCCCTACGCGACCCTTGGGGGCGGCGGTGCTGACGGGGCACAAAAGCCTCCAGGTCCTGTCAAGCCATGTCCCTTGTTGAGATAACCCCCTTCTGTTCATATCGATAGACAAGAGTATTAATCACCCTCCTCTAAATAAATTCAGAGGGTGAGAGGTGGTGTGGGTGCCCAGTAGTTGTGGGCGTGGGAGCCATCGTAGAGGAGATGAAGCCGTGGGGAATTCTAGTATTCGTACTGCCCCTGCCCCTGCACCCGCGGGAGGTAGGTGATCGGTTTCCTGTAGCTTGGACTTGGGTCCTGCAAAGAAGAAAAATTCACTCATTAGTACAGACAATAGGAAAGCGATGCACAGTACTCCAGCATCGTTCAGTCTTCCATGGTTGGATAGAAAGATCCATGCTAACAACGTCATAGACTGGAATTCCCAACGATTAACTACCCCAAAATTTGGTGATTTTCACACCAAGCCCACTATTTTCTTGGTGGTACCTAGCGCCAGATAACTAGATCCAGTGACACGCTTATATACTGATGTCTCGAATGCTACTAATCACCATATTGAGGAGAAGATTCACATCGGGTTCACTATTTTTGTTTTCAATGCTTTCACTGGGGGGCGTGTCGTCATGCTGCGACGCGCTGGTTATTGTCCCACATTCTCGCTTTCCAAAGGTGGGAAACACCCATCGCTTATTTAGGGATGTTTGCTCCTTAGTATAAATGGGATGATGGGATGTCGGTCTCTCCTTCTGTGGATTCCTCCTTGAAATTTGTCGCCTAGTCCGGGTCTCCCTCATAGATCTAAGATGTTGTTCGTGAACCTCATTCCCAGTGCCATATCATTATGTTCACTGGTTAATTACACTACTTCTGTTAGGACATTCTGAGGGGTCAAGTTAGGGAAGCAACCTTCGATCAGGGGAGTATTCATGTTGGACATCACTGGCATGTCTGGACGCTGAAACACTGGTACACCTGGATTTCTTACCCTTATGATATGGCTTCTCGAAGGCGCAGAAGCCCGAGGCATCCCACATCGAGTGCGGGTAATTTTATCCCATAGGCACGTCTCCAAGGTTTTCCTCAGCTTCCCATGTTTAACATGGGGTATGTTGCGAGTTTAACATCTAACAGAGATAGATCAGACTGATCGGAACACTGATGAGAGTGGACCAGATGGGTACATCCCTATTAGGGAGTACCTGGGAGGCTTATTAGATGGGTGGATCAAAACAACCAATGAGGATGGATCTGAGAATGATTGGGTCCCGACAAAGGGGATGTTTGGGTCCCTACAAAAGGTAACACCATGGTTTACCATTGGATGGTATTGAACCTCGTGGAGGCCTCCTACGTACCCTATATAAAAGATAGGGATCAAAAACCACGTAGTTCGAGAGGGTGAATCATGGGATCGGGGTGTACACAATGGACAACAACCTGAAGACATGTTGGGGCTTACGTGTGGTTAGAGGCCTATCGCAAGAGGGATGCTCTTGGTTGGAGGAGTATGGATTAAGGGCAGGGCCTATGCATGGTCAAATGCTCGAGAACTAGTTTGACACCACTAAGGGGAAGACCAAGGATATAGGTCCCAACAAAGGGGACACTAAAGTTTAGCAGTGTTTGGGGTTGGACCTCAGGGAGGCTTCCTACGTACCCTATCTCAATAGATAGGGATAAAAACCCATGTAGTTTGAAAGCATATAGTTTAACATTATGCGGGATGAGGGCGAGTCGACGTGAAGTGGTCGAGACCGATGGGTGACGGGCTTGGACCTCAGAGAGGCTTCCTATTTACCTTTCTTGGAACGGGTAAAGATCAAAGTCCACGTAGTTTGGTAGGATGAGGGAATGGGGATCACACACTAAGCCAGCCTAAAAGGGGGTGTCAGGGTCAATGCTTACTCTAAGTCCACATGAGTCATGCTCGATGTGAGAAACAAGAGGCAACAAAGACTTGATGATCGCGTCGCGAAAGGTGTGTCTGTGAGGAATGGAGTGGGGCTTACGCATGGTTAGTGGCTGAAAGAGAAAATAGTAGATTATGGTTAGTTAGCGGCCTAGATAGGAAATAGGGGGTTTACTCCAAAGGGGAGACCCGATGAGAAGAGAGGGTGTCCAGATGTACGAGGAGGATATGGTCGTCGTACCTGAATCATCCCACAAGAGGGTGTTGGGGCTTACGTGAAGACTGCCTGAGGTGCACATGGTGACAAAGCCCAAAGGGAGAGGGGAGTGAGAAGGCACTGGTGCCCATCCCCTTGAGGGTCCCCTCTGGACTTGTCGCTTATGCGGTGATCATAGTTTAACATCATGTGTCATGGACATGGGTGATTGGCAGTTTAACGTCCTACAACTCAGACTGTGAGAATTCACTCCCCATCCCTAGGACTTACATAACCAGCACACTTCAACCCTTGGTGAAAGGAAGGCATCGGTAACGCCATAGTGAGGTGGGGTTGTAGAGTGATCCATTAAAGAGCTCACAGTAGCGCTGCTATGCGAAAAAGCAATATCTGTTAGTGTGCCTATGCGAAGAAGCATAAGGCCAGGCAACGCAATATGAAGCACCGCCCAAGGGACCTTGAAATCACTTTGTACAAACCTAGAGGGTTGTACGGGAGAAGTATGAGCATGAGAGGGGTATCGTGCGTAAGAGGGGCTCGAACATGGTTCCTTAGGGTAAGGACGACACATGGAGTGCACAAAGAGGGGTGTGTGCAAGATTGAAGGGGTTCATGTAAGAGGGGGGGTTGTGCGCAAGATTGGGAGGTTGCGCGCAAAACGAGTGGACACGTGCAAGGGGGGACTCTGCGCACAAGATCGACATGATACAAGGGAAAACTTGCATGCAAGAGGAATCTTTTGTGCGCAAATGCCTTAGAGTGAAAGGAAATGGGCGAGGATCAAGCCCTAGTGGGACCACCCAAAGGGGGACCTCTTGGAGACCTGTTGTGCAAGATCCAGTACCTTGAGGCCATGTCTTTCGCGTGGTCACGGAAGGATTGTCTTTCGCGCAGCGGAGCGTCGGTTCGTCTTCTGTAACCGTCCCCCGAAGTGCGGGGATACGTTTCTATTTATAGTCGGAAACTTCAGCGGCGGCGTGCAAGAGTCATTTTGACGTCGCGTTGGGTGTAGAAGATCATGCGCACATTTGTGACTCTTGCGCGCAGGGCAATCTTCTTTCGCACCGCTGACTTGGCTGGTTTTCGGAAGGTCACTGCAGAAGACCACATTTGACGTTGCATTGGGCGTGCAAGATCTTGTGCACAATTTTCAATATTGTGCGTGACCTTTAAAACTTGCGCGCACCTCCCTCGGGCATCTCAGGATAGTCCACTGATTCAAAATATGCCTTCGGTTTGCTTAACAATGGACCTTCATGGCCTTACCCAAAATTCAGCGCCAACAACATCATATTCATGTCATCAGATCCAAAAGAATCGGAGGCAAAAATTGTTGTTCGTTGGAAGTTTTCATTTGTTATAACCAAAGAAAGAAAGAAGTTGTTGGGTGAAGAAGTCGTATTGTTGCTGAAGAGTTTTGAAAGAAAATTGTGAAGTCATGAGTTATAAAGTTTTCATACTTTCTAAAAAAAATCAGATGATGCTTTTCTGGTCATAAAGTTCTTACAAATCATGAAAACTCTCATTATAAAAGCTTTTGAAGAAATGATATATAGGTTTAAAGAATTTCAGAGTTACAGAATGGGAATTCCATCATAATGGGAATTCCATCGTAATGGGATTTCCATCGTAATGAGATTTCCATCATAATGGGAAAATCCATCGTAATTGGATTTTCATCGTAATGAGATTTCCATCGTAATGGGAAAATTTATTGTAATGGGATTTTCATTGTAATGAGATTTCCATCGTAATGAGAATTCCATCGTAATAGGAATTCCATCGTAATGAGCTGAGAAGGAAACATAAATCGTAATGAGTCGAGTAGGAAACATAAATCATAATGAGCTGAGAAGGAAACAGAATTCATAATCACTGAGAAGGAAACAAAATTTGTAATAAGCTGGTTACGAAGAAGACTCAAAAGAAAATTTCAGAAGTTTTGTGAAGAGTTGAAGAGGTCAAACTTGAAATTTAATTTTGCATAAATCTTGGAGAAATCTAAGGAGGTTTGAAGAAGTCAAAGTTGAAGTTTAAATACAATAGATTTTCGGAGTTTTTGAAATTTGGGGAAGTGGGGAAAGATTTCAAGTTTCCCGCTTTTGTTTTCTGAGTCGCCTATAAATACTTGCTCAGGTCACTCATTCATTTGTTACTTTCATGCAAGCGGAAAAGGCGAAGCGTTGAAGAAATCAAGTGAAAGTCATTGTCGGTCAGAGATCTCGTGAGGAGGATCAGACAGCCGAATGTTTGTTTACCGGATTGAGCAAGATCATATTGAGAAAATCGTATTGAGAAGATTATATTGAGTCGATCAGATTGAGAAAGATCGTATTTAAAATTTGAGCAGAGTTTGAGTTTTGCAGATTGAGAATGAGTTCATTGTATTGAGTCCATCGTATTGAGAGAATCAGATCCAGACTCGTGGTATTGAGAGAATCAGATCCAGACTCCTCGTATTGAGAGAATCAGATCCAGACTAATCGTATTGAGAGAATCAGATCCAGACTCATCGGAATGAGAAAATCGGATCCAGCCAAATAGGACTGAGGATTCAGACCGAGCAATTGTGGAGCAGTTTCAACAAAGTCTTTATTCTTTTGTTTGACTCAATTGTTTTATAAGCAAACATTGTAAACTGACGGGAGTCGGTATAATATTTTCTTTCGAGAGATAAAAGGTATCTAACGGGAGTTGACACAAGTTGTATTCACTTCTTAATAGTGGTGGATTTCCATAGACCCACGGGAGTAGCTATGACAAGGATGTGGGCTCTCACACTGAACTCGAACCTTTTGCATGTATAAATATTTACTAAAAGTTGATAAGGAAATAAATCTTAACAGATTGCAGGGGTCATGTTTTGAAAATAATTGAAACTTATAAAAAGCTAATAACTGATTCAACCCTCCTTTTTCGGTTGTTATCCGATGCTTTGGAACTTCAGAAACCAAGAGGAACTCAAGAGCCTGAAAGAGAGAAACATAAGCAGAATGACTGAATGCTCGAGGAAAGTAGCTAAGGGCTTTCAAGATACAGATGACTCATGCAGTCAGAGTTTTGCAAATGAATCAAACGACCATGATAAAGTAGACGATTTAAATAAACAAGTAGTTTAAGGTGAAGATGATGGATGTGGGATATATGGATGACAACAATTGACCTAGACAAAACACCTTTAATCAATTCCTTTGCAAGGGCAAGGAAACACAACCAAGAAACACACTGTGTGCTAACCATAGTTGTTAGATCAAGCATAATGAATGACCACAATCTCTCATTGATAGTAAAATGTAAAACAAATGATCCCATGAGACATCAATCAAGACCCACAAGGAGATCCCGAAGATGCGATGTTCAAAGGGAGGGGCACTTGCCCACTTAGAAACCCAAAATCTTGTCTATAACTAAACACGAATGATAATATATGCATACAATAAACATACAAAATGTAATAAAAAACACTAAAAATTTAATTTACAGGCACCAAACATGTTTTCACGAAAAATGGTCGAAGGACCATAATTGTCCAAATTAGATATAATTTTTGATAAAATGGTGACTATAATGGGCTAATATGTAAATGACAAAGTTAACGGAGTTATCGATAAAAGAAAACAAAACCGTATCGATGTCGATGATGCATGGTCAACAAAAAAGAAAAAAGAAAAAAGAAAAAAAGTAATTTTTTTTTTGTTTATTGATCGCCCACTTTAAATATATATTTTTTTAACATTTTCATCGCCTTCGTTCGGCTGAACTACCGGCGGGACGCTGGGGATCGAACGTTGAAACCCTCGCTAAAAAACGACCTCAAATCCTGAGAAGTGTTTCGTTCTTGGGGGGACACGAATCCAGAGGAACAACCGATCGGTGGATGCAGGAAGATTGCGAAGGAAGTGAACTGGAGGCATGATCGGTGGCGCAGGGAAGGAAGTGGAACTAGACGGTACTTCCGTTCATTCGGCATGCAAGGCTCCGCCGTCGTCTGCTTCTTCCCTATCCAAGGCCCGTCTTTCTTTCCACCTATGCTCTGTCTTTCGGGCTTCTGGTTGATTAGTTTTCTTTTAAAGTAATTTTTTTGGCTTCTCTGTTTGAACGATCAGGAGCACTGGCGGGTTGAATTGGAGATTCAGCTGCTGCTATCTTTTGAAATTTATCCTCTAGTTAAATTACGGGGTACGTTTCTTCTATACTTGAATGGGTATGCACGCGTATGCTGCATTTGAGTGAGAATTCATTTCCAGTTTTGCGTGTGAATTTCGCTTCCTGCCGTATTAATTCCTGGAAGAAGATAAAGTCTCTGAATCTGTTCTGTAATCTCTGAGCTTTTTAATTCGTGTCCACTCTTGGCTTGGATGGAATTTTCTAACTCAGTGGGATAGATGTGGATGCATGCTTTGTGAATGTATAATGATTTTCTGAGGATGTGTGTAGAATTTTGGATTCGATTCAAAACTAAGGCAATGAGATGATCCTGAATCTTTAACAAATCGCGTGAATGATTAATTGTGTTGTGTTCCTGACAGTCTCTTGTGAGGAAACTATATGTTCATGAAAGTTTATTGTGGGGGAAGAGATGCCCTCTCTTCATTGTTTTGTCTTTTATTCTGAAGATGAACAACTTAATGTGAATTTAGTTTTCCTCTTTCAGGCATACATCGCCATTTTGCCCTTTTCGGCATAATGGAATATCTTCGAAGAAGGTCTGTCAAATGTTTTGTTTATGCCTTCACTTGCTCTCTTCAATGCCTGCCTGCCTGCCCAGCCCCCTTCTGGTCCGGGGAACATTCCTATTCTCTTACATTTTCTTGCGCAATTCCATCACCATGTGACAGCCTTAATCGACATTTCTCTGGCGATGAAGTTCTTCAGTTGATTGGTCAATTTTACAACTTAGAAATGCTGGTATGTACTTGGGCACAAAATCTGCCATGTGTTTATCAGGGTTTCAGATCTTCTAGCTGAAATAGAGTCAAATGTGTTTTGGTTGCAGAAAGTTGGTTTATTGCTGCCATTAGTATTGAGCTTGTGTCTGTGTTTTGGGGAATTGTAGGAACCAGATGAAGAAGATGAGGAATTTTTGACTCGGGTGGAAGAGTTTAGCTTGCCCCATAGTTACTTTGTAAAGGAGGAGCAGTAAGCAGCTGGTTGCAGGTCACTCATTTTGGTAATCTCTTGAGTGCTTCCCGGTTTTGGTCCGATAGATTTTGCTGTCATTTTACATATGTTAAACTGCAGCGGAATTAAACAACAAAACTTGTCTAAGATTGACCAGGAGTGAAATTAGATTAATTAAATGAATAAAGTTGCAACTCATTTACATAAAACCTCTGTTGATCTTCTTTCATTGTGTTTGATGGACATTAAAAACACCAATCATATTGACCAGGTTTTGGTCTGATAGATTTTTGTAGACATTTTACATATGTTAAACTGCAGAGGAATTAAACAGCAAAACTTGTCCAAGATTGACCAGGGGTGAAATTAGATTAATTAAATGAATAAAGTTGCAACTCATTTACATAAAACCTCTGTTGATCTTCTTTCATTGTGTTTGATGGACATTAAAAACACCAATCATACGATTTTTGTCTTCTTAGATGATCTGCTAGCTATTTGAATATGACATTCAATCCAGATAATTTTTCATCACCCATTGTCTAAAGTTGCAACACGTTTACATGAAGCCTCTGTTGATCTTCTTTCATTGTGTTTCATGACATTAAAAACACCAATTATATAATTTTTGTGGCTTTCTAATTCCACTAGCCATTTGAATGACATTTATCCAAATGTTTTTTCAACACCGGTTGTCTATCAGAAAAATGGAGATGGGAAAAGAGTGTTTCTTCAATAACGCCTGACTATGATTATGATGTTTGTTTCCTTTTAATGGCATAATCTTTTTTAATAAATGATAACTTGAGGTGGAGAGTTGAATGACTTGGTAACATATACTGCATCCATAAATGGCATATCGTACAATATGGTTGACATGATGGTCTAGGTAGTATATGTTGTAAGCATGATGATAATTTATTAGAGGGAACTTGCAGTTCTACCTTCAGGAGGTTAATTATCATTTTAGTGTAAATACATGAACATTAATTTGAAAATTTTCATTGATAGTAAAATCATAATGCAATGTATATTCCTATGTTTTACGTATCACAAACAGTTTTATGAAACATTTTATTTTGACAAAACCACATACACTAGAGGCAATACCCCTATGTGCCTAATTCTCATACTAATCTTTGATGATGAGTGTTTTGAGTGAAGATGAAATAAGAGTTCAAAATGCATAGAAATAAGGAAATCTTTTAATGTCTTTAGTTAAAATGCGGAATTTATGAACATGGGAAATATGAGTTGTTACACCCCGACCTCGGACTTCTATTTATTCTATTTTATTTTTACTGTTTACTCGGTTCCGCATCTTTTGGACGAGGTATAGTTGGGTTCCTGTTTGAACTTTTCCGAAGTTTTTTTTTTTTTGGTGGTTCTTGGGCCGGTTTACGGTTACCGCACCATTAGTGGCGACCATGCGTTTGGTCTTGGTGATTGCGCGGTGGCGCGATACTCCAAATAAACAATAAATTAAATAATTAAATTTCACCTTAATTATCATTAAGTTTGTTCTTAATTTCCTTTGTTGTTACTAATATTTTTATTATCATTTTTCTATTAATATTATTACTAATATTATTATTGTAACATTGATATTGTTATTATTATTACTCAAAATAAAATGGATAATAAATGATAATAATAATTATTTGTTTTATTAATATTTATTATATTTATTATTATTATTATTATTATTATTATTATTATTATTATTATTATTATTATTATATTTTATTATTGTTTTTTTTCTCTTAACCCTAACCCTACCCGCGTCGCCCCCCCTTTCTCCCCCGGCCCGGCTCCAGCCCCTTTGCCTGCCGGCTCCCCCTCCCCCCTCCCGGTTCGAGCTCCCGCCTCCCCTCACCCGCGCTCCGCCTCCCTGCTCACCCTCCGTCGGCCGACTCTGCCTCCCCTCACCCGCGCTCCACCGCCTCCTGCTCACCCTTCTCCTGCGCCGCCTGCCCACATCGCGCCTCCGGACCCTCTTGCCGGCCTCCGCCTTTTTGCTCCCTTTCCCCCTCTCTCGTCCGCCGCGCGACAACCCCCTCCCCCAGCTCTTCCCTTCCCTTCTGTCGTCGACTCACGCTCGCACAACGCCCCTCGCCCTCCGCCTTTTCCCAGCGCCTTTACGGCCCTTTGCCACGCCAGGCCCTCGCTCCGCGCTCCTGCGGGTCTGCTTCGCCCGCCGCCCTCACCTTCCTCTCTGGCTCGCCCTCCGCCTCCCCGTTCGGCTCGCTCTCCTGCTCCGCCGCCCCATTTCTCCTGTCCAGCCGGCGCAAGGCCACCCGACCCCCCTGCCTATCCAGCCGACGCAAGAACCCCCTGCTCCCCATCCCTTTTGCGCGGCAGCCTCCTTGTTTGCACGCGACCAGCCCGGTTGCCTTTTCTTCGACGCGTAGCTCCCCTTCGGGTGTGCAAAGGGACCGCGAAGCTTCGTTCGTCCTTACGCAGGTTGTGGTACACGTTTCCTTTCCCTTGCTTTTTTTTATTCATTTAATTCATGGGTTTTCTTAATTAAATCTTAAATTATGTTTCGCACTATTATTATAATCATAGTTTTATTATGGTAATGACTTATTGTTGGTTTAACATGCTAAAAATAGGTTTTGACATGTCCTTCCATTCATGTACGTGTTTTTGTCTATGCGATTGAATCTGGATAAATGAAGTTGTTGTGGAAATGATTTTGTTAAATGTTTTCGGTTGGTGTTTATCTTCAGAGGCTTCTTGTTAATGTTTTTAAACTTGTTCTTGGGTGGCTTTGTGAAGTTTGGGTGGTTTAGTGAAGTTGTCCCCTTTTGAAATGTTTTTGTAAATTTATTTGAAGTATGTCTTGGGTTTTCAAACGTGGTATGTCCCTGGAAACTTGTTGATTAAGAACTTTTGGGATTTGTAAAAGTGTTGTTTTCAAATGGTGGCTTGCGATGTTATTAAAAAATTGTTTTATAAACTTTTAACTGGTCTATTAAATATTATGTGTGGTGCGGACTATGTTTTGGAAATATTTTGAGGCGCGCTTGGTTTTGCATTTGGTATATGTGAGTTCTGGATACCTTTTTGGCCGTTCTTTGGTCCTTCCGCATTAATTGTTTTTGGGTGTTGTTTTATTGTTGTAGGGTGTTGCTCTGACGTGGCCGCGAATCCCCTCGCTGGGTTCGCAAAGGGTGTCTCGGGTCACGTCGGACTGTGCTCTGTCCGTCGCCGCCAAAGGCGAAGCGATTCAGATTGCTTCGGATTGTTCGCCTTTATTTGCGGGGCACACCTTGTTTTACCGCATGTTTCGGGTTCGTTGCGTTTCGTCCACACCGATTTTAAGGTGGGTTTTACTCTGTTTATTACTGCTTGTGTTTTGTTTTAGTCTCAGTTGATTTGAGTGTGCGTTAAAAGTGAAATTGGTTTTTTTTTATATGGAAAAGTGTTTCTTCCAAATTGTTTTTGAAATTACTAAAGTGAGTTTTTAAAGAGAAGGTGTATCAGTTTGGAAAAACTTGGTATGTTTTTGAATTTGATAAGGAAAAGAAGTGTTTGAACCTTGACACTCCTTATGGAGGGTCACACGTGCGTGGGTATGTATGGAAGTGCGTGGGGGCACTTGTTCACAGATGATGTGAGCAATATTGAATAAACGCACGAGTGATGGTTCATAAGGTGCCATAGGTGATTTTTTAGAATTTTGAAGAAATAATGGTTTTGGAAAAGTGATTTTTGGCTTGGGTTTGTATATGTTTGGCTTATGGGCATGTTTCCCCCTTGGCTTATGTTGTTGCTTTGATTGAGTTTTGGCTTGATGCCAATTTCGATGGTGTTTTTCGTATTGTTATGATTATGCCGCCCAGAAAGCCTCCAAAAGTTGTTAATGGGTTCTGCCCAGTTCCCAGTTCTTTTTGTGTGTTGCCTGCTTATCGAGGTAGTCGAAGGCCGTTAGAGGCAGTTGTATGGTCCATGGAGATAGTGTGTGTCTTCGGGTTGTTGGGAACTCCCAGGATAGTTAAGGTTCGTACTGCCCTAGAGTTATTTGAGGGTTCAGTTTTGGACTAGCAAAGATGAGATGTCTCATCGTCGTTGGAGTTTTGGGTGTGATTAACGATGGTCGATTTCTGCGAAGGTTCCCCACCCGGCAAGGGGTGCGGGCCGGTGGAACCTGTCTCCAAGAAACCATCCTCGTCAGTACCAACTCCTAGTTCGTCGAACCGCTCTCTTGTGCGCCACCAGTATGGGCTGTCCGGACATTCTAAGTCATGTTGCATTCCTTTGAAAACGTATGACCATCGTGATGGTTTGAACCATCGAACGAGGAGTTAGAGACCAGAAGATGAAAATGCCTAACTGTGAGGCAGGAGATGCTTCAGCCATCAGGGCCCCAACCACAGGTCTCGGGGTGAAGCTCGCGCATAGTCAGGAGTTGCCGAGGGTGTGTGGAACCTCGGTCCGAGTAATGTTTTCAGCTTTGGGAGGGAAATATCCAAAGCTTCCTTGTTCTGTTCTTGTCACCATTGTAGCTCATCATAGTTGTGGTGATTTGATGAACTTGTTCTATCGCAGTCTAAGCGGTCTTATCTGTTCTCAGTGTGTTTTCAAATCGTTCGGATTTCCTTGAAGGGTGTTGGACCCGCGAATAAACGGGTCGTTCTAATTTTGAGTTGGGTCTCAATTGTGTTCGTTAGGGGGATGTTTGGTTTCGTGAAATTAACGGGTGGTGTTTCAGGGTCCTTTCTAAGTTCTGGCTAGGAATTCCCTAGTCTCTGGTTGCGGTGAGGATTTTATTCGGTCGGTGTGTAAGGGGTTGAGTTAATTCCTTATCCTCGGGTTCTTGGGTTGTTTTGTAGCAAGCTTTCCGTTTAAGTCTCTGGGTGTTGTTCGGTCCATGTAGAGAAATTAACTGGGTTCGGTTTGGGAGTTTCCCGCGTTGGCCCCCCCTCGGGGGTGGTGTGTTCGGGTTTCAAGGTTTTCGTATTAGTGAATTCTCGTGGTGGGGAGAACCCTCCCGTGTTCTCCCCTGAACATCGGGCTTCCGTTTTCTATTGAATTGGTCGGGTGTGACCTGTTGAGAGTAAGGTCATCCCGGGATTCACAGTTTTCCCTCGGTTTTGTCTGGTCATGGACTCCAGTTTTGTCAACTGTTGACTTGGTGACTTTCTGGGGGCAGAAAGTGTCTGTGGTGGGGAGAATTGTCACACCCCGACCTCAAACTTCTATTTATTCTATTTTATTTTTACTGTTTACTCGGTTCTGCATCTTTTGGACGAGGTATAGTTGGGCCCCTGTTTGAACTTTTCTGAAGTTTGTTTTTTCGGTGGTTCTTGGGTCGGTTTACGGTCACCGCACTGTTAGCGGCGACCATGCGTTTGGTCCTCGTGATTGCGCGGTGGCGCGATACTCCAAATAAACAATAAATTAACTAATTAAATTTCACCTTAATTATCATTAAGTTTGTTCTTAATTTCCTTTGTTGTTACTAATATTTTTATTATCATTTTTCTATTAATATTATTACTAATATTATTATTGTAACATTGATATTATTATTATTATTATTACTCAAAATAAAATGGATAATAAATGATAATAATAATTATTTGTTTTATTAATATTTATTATATTTATTATTATTATTATTATTATATTTTATTATTGTTTTTTTTCTCTTAACCCTAACCCTACCCGCGTCGCCCCCCTTCCCACCCCCCCATTTGGATGCTTGAGTGGAAACTGTTGTTGTAGGAGAATTCAACCAGTGGAAGATGTTGGTTCCATCCTCCTTTGAAGTCCATAGAACATGCTCTCAATATATCTTCAAGTTTCTAAATAGTTTGCTTAGATTGACCATCAGTTTGAGGATGATAGACCGTACTAAAGTCCAGTTCAGTGCTTAGAGCATGTTGGAGACTTTTCCAGAAGTTCGAGGTGAATCTCAGATCATGATCGGATACAATAGATAGTGGTACCCCATGCAGCCTTACCACTTCTTTGATGTAAATCCGTGCAAGTTGATCTAATGAAAAGTCCTCTCGAATTGCGATAAAGTGAGCTGTCTTCGTAAGACAATCTACAACAACTCATATAGCACTGTTTCCTTTGGATGTCCTTGGAAGTCCAGTGAAAAAGTCCATGTTAATTTTCTCCCACTTTCATGTTGGTTTGGGTAGTGGTTGCATCATCCCCTTAGAGTTTTGCCTCTCATCCTTCACTTGCTGACATACCAGACACTTTGATGTATATTCAGAAATCTCCTTCTTCATATTGTCCCACCAAAAGTTTTCTCGGAGATCTCAATACATTTGTGCTCCCTAGGTGGATAGAGAAGGTCAAGCTATGTACGTCATTCAAAATCTCCTTCTTTATCTTTGGATTGGATGGTACATATAATCGTGACCCAAATCTTACAACTCCTTCCTCATCAATCATGAACTCAGAGGATTTCCCATTTTTTACAGCTTTCACCATTTTTTGAAGTTCCACATATTTTTTTGAGCATCCTTTATTTTCTCCATAAGGGATGGTTGAGTAATAATTTGAGAAAGGATTGATGATGTTCCTTCCTTAATGATTTCCATGTCCATTCTCTACAAATCTAAGAAGATCAGATCCTTTTCAATTCTCATCATTGATAAAGATGTAGGATCCTTTCTACTTAGAGCATCCGCCACCTTGTTTGCCTTACTAGGATGGTAGTGGATTGAGCAGTCATAATACTTGATGAGCTCTATCCATCTTCACTAGTTCATATTAAGCTCTTTTTGTGTGAATATATATTTGAGACTCTTGTGATCAGTATATATCTCACACTTCTCCCCTTATAGATAATGCCGCCATATTTTCAACGCATAGATCACAGCTGCCAACTCCAGATCATGTGTGGGATAGTTTTGCTCATATATTTTTAGCTGCCTTGAGGCGTAGGATACTATTTTATCATTTTTCATTATCACACAACCTAATCCCTTCTTTGAGTCATCACTATACACCACAAAGAGTTCTCCACTTGTTGGGAGTGTGAGTAATGGTGCAGTGATTAGCCTCTTTTTCAACTCCTTAAAATAGTCTTCACATTCTTGAGTCTAGAAAAACTTCACTCCCATATGTGTCAGCTTGGTCATTGGGTTTTACAATCACGAAAAGTTCTTTACAAATCATCGATAATACCCAGCTAGACCCAGAAAGCTGTGGATCTCCATTATAGATGTTGCTCTGGGCCACTCTTCAATTATCTTTGTCTTGGAAGGGTCTACATATATCCTTTTTTTGGTGATAACATACCCCAAGAATGATACTTCCTCCATCCAGAACTCACATTTACTGTACTTTGCATACAAATTCTCCCTTCGCAAAGTCTTTAACATAGTATTCAAATGCTCCTCATATTCCTCCTTGCTCTTGGAGTATATCAGAATATTATCAATAAAGACTACCACGAATTTGTCGAGGTAATCTCTAAAGACTCTATTCATCAAATCAATGAAAATTGCTGGAGAATTAGTGAGTCTGAGGGGAATCACTATGAACTCATAGTGTCCATACCTCGTTCGAAAGGCAGTCTTGGTAATATCTTCATTCCTCACCTTTAATTAGCGATATTCCAATTGAAGGTCTACCTTAGCAAAATAGCTGGCCCCACAAAGCTGATCGAACAAGTCATCTATCTGTGGAAGGGGATACTTGTTCTTTATCATGATTTTATTGAGCTCACAATAATCAATGCAGAGGCACATTGATCCATCCTTCTTCTTGATGAAGAGAACTGACACACCCCAAGGTGAAGCACTTGAGCATATAAAACCCTTCTCCAGATTCTCCTGCAACTACTTCTTCAGCTCCTCCAGCTCTATAGTGGCCATTCTATAAGGTTTCTTTGATATAGGTAGAGATCCAAGAATAAGTTCAATTTTGAACTCAACCTCTCAGTCAAGATAAAGACCAGACAACTCTTCAAGGAATACATCAGTGTAATCCCTCACGATGGGCATGTCTTCAAGCATGATTCTATCCTTTGTCTCAATCATTTGGGCTATATATGCTTGATCATAAGGAAGTAATATACACACTTGAGACAATGATTCTAAAGGATATTCATATTCCTCCTTACAATTGTAAAGAATTGGAGCATGCTTCGGGATGTGAAGAGTGATCTCACTTTCCTAACAGTTGATGTTGGCTTTGTATAAAGATAGCCAATCCATGCCCAAGATAGCATCAAAATCCACTAAAGGAAGTATGATGAGATTTTATGGGAGGTTCATCCAACAAACATTAACCGGGGAGGAGTTATAAACCATAGACGCAATAATTTCCCCATTCACTGTTCTCACAGATAACTTTTCCTCCAAATTTTGTGGTGGTGTTTGAATAGTTCTACTAAATTTGAAAGATATGAAAGAATGCGTAGAACCAGAATCAAATAGTATGTTCTCTATTCCTGAATGAATAACTAGCGTACCTGTCACCACATCATTGTCTGGATCCACCTCAGTAGTAGTGATAACATAAGACTTTCCTTGTTGACTTGGATGTTGTTGTTGATTTCCTCCAACAACCCTTGGGTTAGGGAAATTGTTTTCATAATGCCCATGCTCCTTGTAGTTGTAGCACTGCACCACTAGCTGAGCATTAATCCGAACCTTCATTTCTTCTTCCACATTAGCGGGATTTTTCATATCCCTTTAGCAGTTCTTGGCCAGATGTCCCAACTTTCCACATTTGAAGCAATTCTTGGTTCCCTTTAGACAGTTCCAAGGATGCTTCTTCCCGCAACTTTTATAAGTGGGATATTCGGGCTTCTTTCCATCATGGGGTTTGTTTGTTTAAACAACCATGTTGTTCTCCATTTTTCGCTCCTTATCACTGAGCCCATGAGACCACTACGAGTCTCCAATCTCCATCTCAACCTTGAGGTCACAAAAGACAATCTCTTCATAATTATTGAAGTCTTAGATCACCAACACCTTCCATAGACTTGGATTTATCCCACTAAAGAAGTGATCCACATTGATTTCTGTGTTCATGACAAATCCATAGGTGTACCTTGAAAGCCTTATAAAGTTTGCCTAATACACCCCGATGGACTCATATTTCTTATACTTGAGTCAGAGGAACTCTCTTTCCATCTTGAGACGGAGGGTTCAAGGAAAATATTTATTGAAAAACATCCTCTTGAATTATTCCCAATCCATGGAATCAATTTCATCTTGGGAATTTGTATTCTTGATCAGTGTCCACCACTGATTAGCTTCCCCATCAAAATGATAAACCGTCAATATAACTTTCTCCTCTTCCGAGCACTAGAGGGTAGAGAATATCTTTTTAATGGAGTTAATCCACTATTCCATGAGGAGGGGATCAGAAGATACACTAAACATGGGAGGCCTTTTCCGCATGAAGGATTCTATGACAACTTTCTCTTTCCTTAGAGGAGAGCATTCCACATGATTCAAGTTATTATTCATAACTTGAGCTAGATAAGCAAGTACTGTCATGACGTTTTGAGCACCAATTCCCATCATATCAGGCATATAATTAGGGAAATCTTCACATTTTCTATCAAATTGGTTATTGGAACGTGTTATTCTATTTCCCTCCATTAACTAAGAAAAATAACGTATAATTAGAGGGCTTGAATACTTAGCTATTGAGCATAAAAAGGAAACTTTGAACACAAAAGGATAAAATTGTAAAGGAGAAGTATATCACAACTTGTGATTCATTAGGTTTAAATCTAGGTTATCCTTGATCTATTTATTAACTTATGTTCTTATGGTATTTTTTATTCCCTTAATAATGGTTTATACTAATCTCATGAATTTACCAAGGCATATCTCTCGGGAGTGTCAAACCAAGAGTGTAGAAAGTCCCGTTGTCGTGTAGTAGGATACCCCAGGTCAAGCTCGAAACTCCTTGTCAGAGTTTTCACTCCCAGGTACATCTGTTCCAGAGCTGCCTCGACCTGTTTGTATCCAGACAAGGATGTATTTTCTTGATAAACCACTTACTCTATACTTACCAAAATTTATGGATGTTTTCTTATACTTAGTCTCATCCTTAAGGTTCTCACTAAGGTGCTCTATTCCTAATCTCCAAAAATAAATAGACCATACTATGATACCAACTATAGTGACCCTAGCCTTTTACATATAACATTACATGATTTTTAGCATATTTATATATCAGATTACAAGCCAAGGATCGTGAAGTCTAGTGCCTTTGAAGACTGAGTACATAAAACTGAAAACATGGAACTAAATATAACATATCTTTATTTAGTCTTCATAAAGAGATCCTAACTTACTTTGAGCCCTTACATCTGCATATGATACCTTGGGGATAACATGAACAAAGAGATGATCTAAAAATCCCAACAATGGAATAAACATAAGAATAAAGCTTTAGTACATGGGTTAGAAGGCATAACATGATGATATAAAAAAGGCATGTAACATATGGATTCATAACATATAAACATGAGATCATTTAAAACATGGAATCATAGAAATGTGGCAGAAACATAAAATATGAATTTATTATGAGTCAAGGATAACCGCCAAGACCATTTCCCATAGTAGGAAAATCCAAGGCTAATCGCCAAGACCGTTGCACATAGTAGCACAAACCAAAGCTAACCGTCAAGACCGTCTCACATAACGTCTCATGAGACTCAAATTTACCCAATTCATTGGAGTGATATCTGGACACACCCATATTAAATTTCATGAATATGTTTTCCACATAAAGAATTATACATAATCAATCTTACATAAACATAAGGGTCACCCATGGAAATAATTGGGTACCTCAATCATGACATAAAGCATAACCAATGGGCGTATCATGATAGTGTACATGAAAGAAAGGAATTAGAACATACATGGATGTTATAAGATAAAATAGGCATATATCATGGTAAGTGATGTCAAACAGAAGTGACAACATGCAAGAAATGTATTTGAGAAATTTTAGCATTAAAACATTTTTGTGTGGTTTTAAGGAAAACACTATAGAAATTTTAAAATAGAAAAGGGAACAATATTTTTTATAAAACCAAAAGTGAACCAAGAAGGTTTTCATAGTAAAAAGACTAATTTTATAGAGACAATAGTGGCTTAAAATATAGGATAGATTTCACTTGAAATTGGGTTAAAATTTGGGAAGTTCCCTTAAAACGAGTTTGCTTACTGGGAAGTATCGAGGAGGGAATCACTTAAAAGAATGTATATACCCGAAAGATAATGAGGGATAGATCTTGAAACATGATTTTAGAGTATATAAAAAGTATGTATAAGTTGTACATAGAAAGAAAATACAACTTCATTTGGGTAAAAAGAAAGATAGAGAAACCCAAAGAAATAAAGGTGGTTCAGGTAGAATTCCTTACAGATTATCAGCACGATATCAGGTGTACTTAAAAGTGATTCATGAGATAGAAATGAGTTTATCATAACTTATACATCATGAGGTAAGTATGGTGGAGGTGCAAAATCAAACCCCATCATTAGGGATTACACATAAAATGGTATAACATAGAGGACATTCTTGAATAAAAGTGAAATGGAGAAGATCCCTTACCTTAAGTCCAATGGTGTTCTCCACTTGATATTAATGACCTGAATAATCAAATTATGTTCATTAATTAATAATTCCAGAACCTATTATATATGTAAAAGATTTATTATAACCCTTTTAAGTTTATTCAAGACCTTTTTGATTGGTTATAAGGTTCAATTTCATCGTTCGGGTCTGTTTGCTTGCTTGGTTTTAATGATCGGTTCATGTATGGATAAACATGTATGATGAAGGTGTATGTCCAGAATTGAGGTTAAGTTTTATTATTGAACATACATAAGGTTACATGGTTGAAAATTTAATTTGGTTACTTTTATTGAAGTTGAATCATTATATAAAAGTTTAGTGACAACCTTCTGGGCTAATTGGCGGTTTTTGACCACAAAGAACATGTTTTGTTTTATAAACCCAAAACCATGTGTACAAAAGGATTTCAGAATCAAATATGAGGAATAATACATATATTATGGTCTGGTTCAATCATGAAAATGGTTTCATGACCATAATTGAAGATGGTAACAGAAATTGAATACCCATCGTCCTTGAATGTGGTGAATTGACACATCTCGGAGGGTGTCTTCACTATTAAAATAAAAGAAGAGTAAAGGAGAGATGATAATAAACTATTCTATTATCATAAAAAAATTCTATTACATTTAAGTTACTGGAGTTTTCATAACATTTGGATGAGGAGAGGTAAAGATAGAAAAGAAAACAAATGAACTTGAAAAGAAAAAGAAAGAAAAGAAAAGTGGAATTTACCTCTTGAATCAAACTTCCTTGAGAGCCTTCTTAAGGGGAGAGGATTTGGTATTTTTAAGAGACTAGAGGATTTTGGACAAAGGGGATGATCTTTAGGAGAGATTTGAGCAGAATATTGGAAAGGAATAAGGCTTGAGAGGAGTGAAGAGAAGAGGTAAGGATGGGTGATATTTATAGTGGAGGAGAGGAGAGTTTTCATAATATTATAATCATTAGTTTATTATTTTTCCATAAGAAAATCAATAGTGATGATTCCATGACCAAGAAGAGTAATAAATGCATGTTAGTTTGTACTAATGGTCATTTACATCCATGAATAAAGCATGATGCAAAAATTCAGGTTTTAGCATTTATTGTGATTTATAGTATTTTACTATTCATAAAAATTCAAGTATTTTAGAAAAATCTCAAAAATTCACCCTAACTATTTTTTGACGTGTAGAATCCCAAAATGAAAACCATTTTTCAAAATAATTCTCTAAATATGTTTAATTTTATATTTAATTAAAATCACAATTTACTCAAAAAAATAACAATTTTAAAACATTTATTTTCTTATTCCAGGAAATAGGTATATCATACTCCCACTTGAATATTATTTATATACCATCATAGGTAAGTTTTATATTCATTAGGGTATATTACTATTCATAAGGGTATATAACTATTCCTAAGGGTAGGTTACTATTCACCAAAAATTAAGTTTTTCTTATCGGACTCCAAATAACTTACTGATGGAAACCGTGTATGTCAGATTTTCAAAATTCAAATCACAAAAGTGAAAAACTTATGTTTAAAGGTCACATAGAACTTAGTAGTTCATTATGTTGTGATTTCATGTGATTATATGGCATAATCATAAGAAGGAAATTTCCATTGAAAACTTTGGGTTGTTACAATGGTGCTCTCCTTTCCTCCACATTTTCCTACTTCCTCATGTCTTTTTGACATTCATGAGATTGGTGGACTTCTCTACAACTTTTAAAGCATTTCCTTGTCCCTTTTAGGTAGTTCCTATGATTCTACTTCCCACATTTTTGACATGTGTCTGGTTGAGTTTTCTTTCCACCTTTCTCATTAGATCCTCTGGATTGAAACTCCATATTTCGTTTATTATCACCATAGCCATGGGAGCATTCTACAAACTCTATCTGCACTTTGAAATCACATCGAACAACTTATTAATAACTACAAAAGTATATAATTCCTATATCCTTTTGAAGGTTTGGTTTTAATCTACTAAAGAATCTATCAAATTTTCTATCATTTTTTATAACAAAATCTGAAGCGTACCTTGAAAGCCTTGTGAATTTTTCTTCACAGGCTGTGATAGATTCTCCTTCCTTTTGCTTCAGCTCTATGAATTATCTCTCCATCTTTGTCTAAAGAGTTCGAAGGAAATATTTGTTAATAAAAATTATCTTAAAGTATTCCCACTCCATGTCTTCAATTTATTCCATTAGCTTGGTGTTCTTAATCAAGGCCCACCATTGATCGACCTCTCCATCTTGAAGATAAATAGTGAGTCACCTTCTCCATCTCAGAACAATAAAGCACATAAAATATATTCTTCATTGAGTTGATCCACTTTTCCATGACTAGTGGATCAGAAGATCCACTAAACATTTATGGTCATTGCCACATAAAACACTCGATAGCCGGTTTCTCCCTCTTAGGTGAAGGTGGACGTTCCACATTTTCAGGTTATTGTTCATAACCTGAGATAGCTGGGTAAGTATCACCATGAAATTTTGAACTCCACCTCCCAAGGCATTGGGGATGTCATTCAGGCAATCGCTGCATTGTCCCTCGCATGGGTTGTTGGCCTGGTTTCTATTGGTTCATACGATTTTCTAAAATAGAAATGGTTAGAACAAAACATAAGTCAACAAGTCACCAATAATTTATCCCTTTGTAAAATTAACTCTAAAGGCATGTCTTATGGGATCCCTATGTTTATAATTTTCTAAAACAAATCTTCTTGGGTATTTACTTATACTTAGTCTCATACTAAGGGTTTTCACTAAGGTTCTCTAATCCTAATTCCCAAATTAACTAAACTGTTCCCCAATACCAACAATAGTGACCCTACTTTTTCTTACATTACTATTACATCATTTTAATGATAAACAACATAAAATTATTACATGACCAGGATCCAAAGGTTTAGTGTCTTGGGAAAATTAGGACCATACATAACATTTAAAAAATAAAACATTAACATTTATTTAATTCATTCTTCTCTAAGTTATTATTGGACCCTGAATTCTCCTTAGTACAAGTATTCAGTTGAGGATATAAATCAAAGAAAGGGGTGAGAAATAAGCCCAGTAATAGGATAGATAAGAACATGAATCAATATAACATGGGGTGAGCATAATCATCATCATCATAACATAAGCATAGGATCGTAATCATGAGAGGAAGCATTTGGAAAAGTCTTGGAATGTGGAAATGCATAAAAATGAAACATCATGTCTTAGAAGTAAACTACCACACGTAGTTGTGAACAAGTCTATAATCTTGTTCATGCATATTTCACTTTTCTCATGAGATACATCACATTATCCAATGTATTGGATCACTATATAATTCCGGGCACACCTGTCACATCATAACATTTACATTATCATGCATGCCACATAGGACGTATAAAATAGCCCATGGAAAGGAATGAGTATCATTTCATAAAGCATACATTCATAAAAATTGGGTTCCCAAATTAAATGGGGAATAACATTCTTGATATAATAATATTGAGTGAAGAAGAAACGATCTCAAGAAGTAAAAGTTGTGTTTTTTTGAAAAAGAGTTCTTTTGGAAAACATTGTGTTTGTCATAAAATCAAGTAGAAAACATATATATCCTAGAAAAGTTAATATAATGATGATGAAATGATATTTAATAAATATCCATACTGAAAATGGGGTGAAATAGGGAATACCCAAAGAAAGAGAGCTGGGTTGGAGAATTCCCCTTACCTTATGTCTGAATGATTTATTCACTTTAATATCCTATATAATCACATTAGATTCATTAATTAAAAAAAATAACCTTTTATAAATGAATTTTATTCATTATGATTTTATTAAGTTCATTTAAGGGCTTTTAGACGAGTTATAGATTTTAATTTCATCATTCAGGAGCATTCATTTTCATGGTTTCCATGATTGGTTTGCTTGTATACATGAATGAAAGTTCATGTAAAATGCGGATAAATATCCAAAATTGTTATTATATTCTATTAATTATATTATATATGTTTAAATGATCTTATAAAGAATTTGGTTATATGTTATGAGGATGAATCATTAGATAAAAGTTAATGATGACTGTTTTAGATTAATTTTGGTGGTTTTTTGATCACAATGAACTCGTTTTGTTTTATCATTTAGTATTATGTATATAAGTTAGTTCCAGAACATAAAAAATGTTATAAAATAAAAATTAAAATCTATTTTCAACCAGAGAGAGTGAATGGAGTTTGATGATGGATATTCAATTAAAATGATAGAATACCAGTATATCAAACATAATTGAGTTATAATTCCATTTGGGATAAGATAAGGTTACGATAAGAGAAGAAAATAAAATAAATTGAAAAGAAATTAAAAGAGAAAGGAAGATGATTTTACCTCTTGGATTTATCCTCTTTGAGAACCACCATAGGGAAAAGGTTTTGGTTTTTTTATTAGACCGAGAGATCCTAGATGTGATAAAGGGTATTGGGGAGAGGTTTAGGAAGAATTTGGATAAGGTTAAAATTTTTAGTGGTGTGAGGATAAGAGGGTGTTGGGGTTGGTATTTATAGTGGAGGAGAGGAGTGTTTTCTCATTATTATATTCATTTGTTTATTATTTTCACTCAATAATATGAATAGTTTGAGAATTATCTATAAATATAATAAAATAATTAATTATGGTTTAATATTAAGGTGTTTACATCATCCTTACATTAATAATGACTCAAAAATTCATGTATTTAGCATTTATTGAAAATTATCGTATCTTACTATTCATAAAAAATTCAAGTATTAAAAAAAAACCAAAAAATTCACCCTAACCATTTTTTGTTGCATAGAATCAAAAAATAAACTCTATTTTATGAAAATAAATTTCTAAATATGAGTAATTAAAATTTTAATTAAAATCATCATTTACTTGGAAAATACAGATTTTAAAATTATAACTGATTTTATAACACTTTGAAAAATTACTTAAGGTCTCATAAAATTATCTTAAAATCATAAGAAATAAAAATATTAATTTATGAATACATTTTATGAAAATAAAAGTTCTTTTAAATTATTAAATTAATCATAAAATTGTAATTAAATATTTATGACTTACAAAAATGCCAACACTTAATTAATAATTTTTAAAATATTTACTTATACTATGATATAATTATATCATATTTTCACTTATAAGATGAATAAATTTTATTTATACTTTAATGGGTGAGGTTACTATTCATTTGGTCGGTTTACTATTCATAAGAGTCATATTACTATTCCTAAGGTCAAGTTACTATTTTATCGGTATAGGTTTCTTAACTTCTAGAAATAATTATTATTTTATTAATTATTCATTTGTAAAGCTTTTATTATAGTCTCTAAGTGATCTTATGTGATTTATACTATATGACATTACTATAATAAGGGATAAATTCCATTTATAAATGTTTGGGTCATTACAATAGTCTTACGCTTATCCTAGAAAATTAATACATTTAGCTCGATAAAGACTTACATTGTCACCTTTGTAATTTTTCTAGAAAACCTTAAAAATGAAATCTCTCAGTGTAGGATTTATCAGTTTAAGTATATAATGGATTCAAAATCAAAGTCCTTGAAACAATTAAATTCCAATATTCCGAATATCATTTTTTGTCTTCAATTTAATTTCAAATAATAAATCACTAAAAATCAATATTTAAGCAATATCACAATTTAATTCTAGATCTAAAAAATTATAAAAAATGTATGATTTACCCAAGTTTTAAAATTGATAGAGGGGATTTTAACAGTAAATTACAATTTTTTTTTATAAAACCTCATTTCTTGACCATCTCTCTATGGTGCATGAAATGGAACACCTTTAATAACTATGCTAATACTTGATGGAATTATATTCCCCCTATGTTTCGAGTGTAAAATAAATTTAGTTGAAGTGTTTTTATTATATTTAATTACTTGATAAATCATTCATCACTCTTGTAAGGACTTAATCTGAGATACAATTTATCCCGAACCAAACCATCACAAATCTCAAGGGCTTCTACCTGTATGTCAGAGGTTGTTGACCAATGATGAGAATTTCACCAAAACTTGTAAGAAACTACACCCTCTATAATTGAACTAAAAGTGGTCATTCCAAAATCTACTGAAATGTCAACATGAATTGTTAGTATATCAAATATACTAACATGTTGAAAAAAAATTGGGAGCCACTAATGAGCATCTCACTGTCTCAACATATAAAATAAAGATAAAAAATGTCCATATATGATGTATACAATCATGCTAAACATCCACAACACAACAATCTAAGGATAGAATAAAATAAAAAAAATCACTTTTTTGAAATAAACTATTAATAAATAAATTGACATTTGGTCTAGTAAACGTCCTCCTTTTGATCATCAATCACCATAAACCCATTCACCACAATCCAAAAACTTTATCAGAGTTAAAACCTATTCCTTTATGTCCAAAAATATTTATCCACACATAAGAAAAAACATACAATGTGAACAATTATGGGTGAGTACAAATGGATTGATTGAATACATCTTTTTTATCAACTCTCCCATGGGAGTGTGATAAATATTGATGAATGTTATGGTTTCTGATGATGATGATGATTTATTTTGCACACATGTGTGTGTGTGGGTGGAAGAGGGGGTAAATAAGAAAATATTCACATTTTCACACAAATAAGGTGATTTAAACATGCGATTGCTTGGATGACTACCATGGCTGTGACCAACTAGCTTGCAGGCTCATCGATGATGATGATGATGATGATGGTGATAATAATAATAATAATATAGGTTTGGGATGGGGTACATATAGATATATAGGAAATACATACACATCGTTGCAATAAGAACTCAGGGATACCCGAAAATGAGACCTCCCCAAGACCCTATAGCGACGTGACCAACTCATCTACACATGTATCCCCAATGGTGATCTAAACCCAACTCACCCTTAATATCTTGGTCTTTCCATGAAAAATATTTACTTCTCAAGGACACAATCAAAACCAAAACATAGCCTCCTTTCCAAGATAGACTAAACATGGAAACCTACTTACCCAACAATCTATCAATAATTCCCTATATACCATGCCTAAAACCCTTATAAAATTATGAGTTCTTTGATAATGACTTTTTATATACTTGGATGTTGGAACCTGTTTCAGTTTTATTGGATTTATTAGCGCTCATTTTTATTAAATGAGGTCTTTTAGTAGTTTAGTTGAACACCATAGGAAGTTTTGAAAGAAATATTTTTTTGAATAAAAGGGTAAAGATGTAATTTTCTCCTTTAAGGTGGTTCAAATTGAGAAATGAACTTCTTCATTGAGTCTAGAATGAGAATTTTCCTTTGGTATGGGAGTTTGATAATTTTTTAAAATGGTATAAATTTTAGCGATGGTAGTGATTTTTTAAATAAATAATATATTTTTATTTAAAACTATATTTTAACCGAAAAGTCTCAATATATTCTTATTTTTGAGAGAGTGATGAAACAAAACCTATTTTAGAGGATTTTTAGATGGTGGAAACTACTTGGAGGAGATAATTTGTTAGAGTTTGTGAAGTTTATGAAAAATAGGTATGGTTCTTTGATCTTATGTTATTTTATCTGATTATCTTTGAATTTCATGTCCACTATGAGATCCAAAATTATATAGATTGATTCTTGACATGAAATTCACATATTATAAACATTAAACAATAATGAATGTAATGGAATTAGAATGACATAAATATGATCTATGTATTGAGGTTAATCTTAGAGAGAAGTTTGATAATTTGAAACTTCTATCTAAGATTTATAGGTCAAAACTTAATTCAGAAAGAATGGAATCTATAATTTTTACATTTCAATATAGTTCCAATGATATAAATTTATTGAAAATATCAATTATGGTTTTAGTGATATTAAAGAGAGAAATTTTGAGCCAATTTTTGATAACATTGAGAATAACTTCCAATCATAAAGAATTACTTTAAAATGTTACGCCATTATTTAGATTATAATGATGTAAACCTAATGTTATCAATAACATGATGCTATAATTAATGGATTTAATGATATAAAATAGAAAAGTTTTACCAAACTATACCTTATCTATATTATTTCATGTACTCAATGATTGATTAATGGTTTGAAATTTATATTTTTGTGATCTTTGCAATGAAGCAAAGCTATTAGGAAAATTTATATAATTTTGGATCCTTTCAATCTCTATAATTCTACTCTGGATGGAAGTGGATAATATATCATGACATAAATGGTGTGATAGTAGGTTACAGGTCATCAGATAAATGATCGAATGATAGAATGGGCATCCACACATCCCTAATAGTGAGTGGCACCTTAGTTTCATGCGACATGACTCAGGGTCTGTATAATTGTTCGATCATTAAAATTATAAGGTGGTCCATTTGTATATGTCACTACATGGGGGAGGATTTAGCTCAGACTAAGCCACAAAATAGGGGTTTGATGCTCTGATATCAGACAACCAGGAGGTGACCATGCGGGGTTCGATACAGGTCGACGTGGAAGATGCGTGGTGACACAACATGGCACCCTGGATTGAAAAAATAGAGGGGAGGGAGGGAGGGGGTGTGTGGGGGTACATGTGAGGTTAGATTTTAGCACTAAAATTGGACTTATTTCGACATCCCAAACCTTATAAAATCTTTCTTAGATGATTTTTGGTAATGTTTGGTACACCAATTTGGCTAATTAATTTCTAAAGGACTAGTGAACATGTGACAAATTTTATTTGTACTAAACCTCAATGAATATGTTCATTGATGGATTATAGTAACTACAAAGTTGTATTTGACTTCTAATAAATATAATGAAAAAAATTAGTGGATTTGTGATTGATTATTAATAGAAATTAAGGATATAATAATTATATTATTAATGATTTCAATTATGGATATTTTCAATGTTGAAATGTTATTATTAAAATATTATAATGATATAGAATATTCAATAGGGATGTGAATTATTTATAATTATTAATATATATAATAAAGAGGACATGTTGAATTAACATAGGAAATGAAAATAATTATTATAAAATGCATGATAATTCTATATGAGTATATTTGACTGACTAAAATTATCTAAATGTAATGGGAAATATTATTGTTTGGCATGAAGTATATATGATGAAAAATATTATTGAACAAAAAAATAAATAAATTACATAAATTATTGTAATTATTCAAGGAGACTTGATGAAATTAATTGCGAGTTTAAAAGTAAATATTTAGTTTAGGAGATTTAATGGTGTGTATAAATTTTATTATAATTGAAATGATTTAAAAGGATAAATTATGGAAAGTTGATGATGAATTTTGAATATGTGGGATGATATTTTCTAATTGATAATGCAAAAAATATGATTCCTCAAGTTATGATGGGGATTCTATGTGTTAAAGTAAGATATTGAGAATTCTTATAATGATATATAGGTCTTATGATGATGATGAGGACCAATGAAGTGAACTATAACATTACAAATATTGATCTTTATGATGATATAATATTCTATTAATGTTACTGTATATATTTGGTGATGTTATAAATAATTAGTACATGATGTATAGTTCTTATGAATAGTTGGTGTCACATCAACACCCTCGACTGATGAACCAAGTAGCTCATCATTAGGTAGCTCATCCTCAGTCAATCTATGTATCATCTCATAGAATTTCTCTCAATATATCTAAGAGGAACTAATATAAAATAATTTTACCTGCAAATGATTTTTAATAAAAATAAAAAATATAAAAAACTAATAAATATTTATTGAAAAAAATAATATACATTAATTATAACTATAAATATAATGTAATATGTCATTCTTAATTTCCATCTTCATAATATTTTATGTCAATGTATTTATCTTCCTTATAAGAATCATCAATTTTTATATGATCTTCAATATCATCATCCATCATTATTTCAAATTCATTAGTTACATCATCGACATTATCAACACCATCAATCCTAAACTGCGGGGTCTCATCATTGATATCTGTATCTCTTAGAGTAAGAGATGTATTTAGTGATTTTTCTTGAAAAAATTCAATAGATTTTACCTTCATAGAATAGATTTCACTTTTCATAAACTGATTTTCATAATATTTCATTTTTACTACACTCCACTAGTTATTTAAATCTCTCTAAGCAACACAATAATTTTCATAATAATAAACTTTATGTTCTTGATGTTCCAATAGAAATAGTTCATTTTCTACAAGAATATTTTTATATTTAATGCCAATGACTCCATTTCATATATGAATGTACAACCCTTGATTGGTATCAAAGCAATGAAATTTAAACATTGTTATACAATTCTATCCTAGAAAATATAACTCAATTATTTCATCCAACATGATATAATTAAAATTTACTTTCTTTGTGATGGGTCCCTTTTAAGAAAACACAACTACTCATTTTTTTTATTCCCTATATGTGTGTGTATGAAATCAAAACATGTTAACCACATATGAATTATAAGATTTTACCAATGTGTATGGTGATTTAATTAGCGAACATAATCAAATATCAATTTTATTTCAATGTAATGATACCTAAAAACATAGAAAATAAAAAATAAAAAATAAAACAAAAAGTTTATTTCTTATGTTTGTCTGTAAAAAATTTAACTTACAAGTTTTTGAATCTATTAAAAAAAATATGTGGTCTATGTTCTTCAAGAGAATCTGGGGTAATTTGTGTGAATTGTTTTTTGATATGATCATCATAAACTCTAAAAAATAATTAATTTTTAAAAAAATTTAAAAATATAGGTGAAAGAAGAAGTTACTGTATATATTGTGTGATTTCTTCACAATTGAGCATAACATATGTATGAGCTTTGTGTTGTTCATAATCTGAAAGACATCATTCATGATCACCCACAAAAATAATCTCAGACTGATTAAATATTGATAATTTATGGTCCATGATATCATCAAAATTCCCTTCATTAAGACCCATTCAATTATGTTTTGAAGTATGTCAATATTTAAAATAATAAGAGTAGAAATTTGAAATTTCTTCTTGCAAGTACGCTTATACAATTGACCCTTCAACTGATTCTTTTTTATGCATGTTCTTCATTTTTTTTCATGAATATATCATATAGTCACATCCATCAGAACTATACTATCCCTCCACATTTTTATTCATATAAAAAATCTTATATTACATGTTCCATTGAATTAAAGAAGACTGACAAAAACATTTTTTTTCCAATTTATATAAAATTATAACAACATCATTTTTCAAGATACTTAGTTCATCGTTGTCTATTATTTCTACAAAAATATCTTGGAATAAATATGTTATTTTTTTAACACATCCCAAATTAAATAATTCAAAAACTCACTAAGACCAATAGACAGTAATCTTTCCATTATGAAATGACAATTATTACTTTCTAATCTAGTGATATGACCATTTATGACACAACAAATAAAATTAAAAGCATAGCCTCTAGTAACCTCAAATCTATAATATAGTGATAGAATAATAACTGAATTTCTTTAGAAATTTCATAAGTTTCTTTTGGATTCATTAAATTTTTTTATTAGTAATTTTTAAATAACTTAAGTTTGAGATGCTTGTATGTTTGTGCAAGATCTAACTATACCTTTACAGTATCTTTAGTCTTTCTAGTTGTATCCAAAATATTATAAAATATGTTATCAAAATAGTTTTTCTCAATATGAATTAAATAAAACATGTGATAGACTCGAAAATCATACTGATATGGTCAGTCCCAAAAAACATTTCACTTTATCTAATTGTGATATATTCCAAAGTCACCCATTTTTTATTGGTTTATTGTTTGTACAAGAGTAATATGATATAATAAAGAGATGATAAATTTTACCTTAATACCCAAGAGAACCGATGGAGGTCCATCTCTTTCAATTATAACTTTTTTAAAATTATTTCCATTCCTTTGGAAAGGATGATTTGTAGGAAGAAATATCTGATGGTAGTTAAAAAAATAAGGTTTTCTTCCATTGATAAGCATAAATGTTTTTTTTGTCACCAATGCAGTACAAACAAGATTTTAGACCAAGTGTAATCCATCTAGATAACATACCATACACTATAAATTCACTGATTTCCCACATTAATGAAACTTTCATGGTAAAATTATGTTATGCAACTACATCATATGTAGTCACACTATCACTCCATAATAAAATTAACTAATCAATCAGTGGATTCAAATAAACATAAATATTCTTATTTGGATGCCCTAGAATTAATAACTCTAAATAGATATATGGCTCCTTCATCAAAATCTAAGGAGGTAAGTTATATGGAGTTTTGAAAATAGGCCAATAAAAATATTATCTATGATAAGAACCCAATGGAAAAAAACCACCAGTGAAATACCTAATCATATGTTATGAGGTTTTGAAGAAAATGAAAAATAAACTCGATCAAATTTTTTCCATAAATCACCACCACAAGGATGATATAATATTTTACTAATATAAATATTTTATCTATGCAATTTCATCAATACATAAGTTTTTTGATACATAAATAAATGATGAAATCTATTTGTAATAAAAAAACTCAACTATTTAACATGAACAAATTTGTAAATTCCTTATTGTACCTATTTGTACCTCAATTTTCCACATGTTGGATAATTAACTAATGAATTATATTGACTTTAATTAATATGAAATCATTTGAACAAGTGTTGATCTTTTAATAACTAAGATTCAAATTATGGACCAACTTCTTACTTTCATAGAAGATTATAGGAAGTGTATTTCCCTAGTACAATAATGATTTAACCAAAAAAAATATTTGACCAAAACCACTATTTGACCTTTCAAAATTTTATTTAATAGACATTTTTTAGTTAATACAAATGTTCTTTTCTCGCATTATGGATATAAGGGATCCTCAATAGATTTAAAAAAATAAAAAAATTGAGATGGTTCCAATTCAGTGTTATAATTATCATTATGAGATCCTCTTTCCTGAAAAGATAGGACAACAATTTCATGCACTATATTTTGAAATTGTGATGGATCTAGAACGAAAAAAAATATTTTATTCTGAATTAAATTCACCATGTTGATATCCAAAAGAAAAAATATTTCCAAAAAACAAAATGAAATAGATGAACTCTGACATTATAAAAGGTTCAAATCTCTTAAAATCACATTTCTTACACAAACACTTAATTTTACCCTTTGAAATGAATAATAATTTTGGAAATGGAAATTTATAAATACTTAGGCACCCTCAATTTATAAAAGATTTATACTAGAACCATGTGGATTTCCATGATGATTTATCCAATCACGATCATGTAATAAAAACTAATATTTATTTCCTAGAACCATAGTTTTCTAAAATAATAATAGTAATTAGTTTATTAAATAAAATCTTAAAAAAGTAATATTCACTAAATGAATAGTTAATAAGTTTACACAATAAGTGTTGCAAAATAAAGTATTACACGATAAGTATTATATATCAAGTATCGCCCCCAATAATTTAAATTTTATTTAATTTCAAAAACCACTTTTTAGGGTTTAGTGGCAACCTAAACTGTAATATTCGGTATTTTCCATGTATTATTTTTTAAATATTATATAGAGTTAATTTAAGACTAGGCATTGAGGCGGCATGCAATTTCAAGGCCCGGTGTGCCCAGAATAAATGTTTGAATAATATTAAATTATTAAATAACATGAGTGCACAGTTTTCCTGAAAAAGTGGAATAGCCTTTAAACTGGTGCCCGAATCAGAAATCTAAGGGCACCTTTGCATTCAGACCATCAGATTTACCCTATATGAGGCCTAATATTGGCTGGTGCGGGTCGGCTGTGAAAAATAGTTTTCATAAGTTTTAATTAATAAAATAAATTGAAAATTTATTTTATTTATGCTTGTTTCTTCGATGCAGTGATGTAACAATGATTTATTTTTTAAAATAAAATTAGAGGTAGGGATACAAGGTGAACCTCATAAACCTAGAATTTCCTGGAGCCTCTGGAGAGAAACCCTAGAGAATTCTCTCGGTGACGAACGATGACAGAACCTTGGATCAATGATTGATAGATGCCATTCTTGATGGATCTCACCAATGATAGAGACAAAACAACATATCTTCATTAGCGAATGATCCAAACCAAATGTAGGATGCATTATTTGGATTTCCTTTCCCCATTCTTAGATTCAACGACAAATGCAGACCAACCAACGAACATGTTGACCTGCAGTTCGATCGTTTTTATGGGATGGGCTTTCACTGCAGGATTTATTAGGGTTGATTATTTGAGAATTGATTTTGATTTTTGATTGTTCTTACGGGAAGGGATCGAGTCTAGAATGAACAATGATCTAGGTTTGTTCCTCAGGTTTGTTTCTCGTGAATCTTTTCTCCCCCATTTTATTCTATGTGTTATTCATTCTTCACGGGTTATGAAAGAATGATTTTTGCGCCTTTGTTTCATGGTGAAACAATATAAAATTTAATATCCAACACCAGGATGACCTTGAAGAGGTGAGACAGTGATAGTGACAGACGAATCAAAGTGATTTGGGAGATATCGTTCTTTAGGCGGGTTTTTTTCGAATGGTTTTAAAGGTGTTTTATGAGCCAATTGAAGTCCCAAAACACCTCGATTCTGTGTTAGGGTGATTAGATGACCCTTGATCTTGATTTTAGAGGAAAAAAACCATCGAAGAGGAACTTAAAGGATCAGACGATGTGCAGGAGTAATAACTAGGGATTCTTAAAAATCTCAATGAACACAGTGTGTAACCTGGGGTTACACAGTGTGTGGCCCCCACTGAGCAGTGACTAGGGTTTCTAGAGTTGGTTAAATTTCACATGGTGTGTGACCCTATCACATAGCGTGTTGTCCCTCCCTAGAGACTTGGCGTGTATCTTAAGAGATACATAGACATGGGGTGGAGTACATGGATTGCCTACATGGCATGTGCCCCACCACATAACTTGTCCTGGAATAAGTACATGGACTACATCATGTACTGGTACACGGTCAGATCTACAAGGGTTGAAACCATGTACTATAACATGACTAGATTACATAGGTGGACCTCATATGGAATGTTACAGTGTGTGAATTCTTCTACACGCCATGTACTTATCTTTTACACAACTCAGTTGGAATGACATGGGCCGTTGTACATGGGCAGTACCCAGGGTCAAGGGACACGACATGTCTACACACCATTTATCCCTTTATACATGGATTGATTTACTTTTCCACTGTATCTTGGACAAGTTTCATTAGGGTTTGTACCCTTGATCGTATCCCTGAAGGTTGGTGTGTATCGTTTCTTACTCATAGAAGTATGATCCCTTCTGCAAGACTTCCCAGATAGAGTTTTTGGAATCCCCCCTAAGAGGCCTAGAGTAGGATCCTCTATTCATTCTTCATGAACTAGGTAGATTCCTTGGTATTTATATGGCCAACTTCACCGAGCGTTGATACTCTACTTAGTAGGTTAATTCAGATGGAGTTGTTGGTATCACCCCATGGACCTAACTGTGATCCTCATCTATTATATCATATCTATATCTTTAGATATATCAGTGTATCTATTTCATGATGGTTCTTGATGAAAAATACTTATCGGATGGATGTCATCAGTGTTATTGGACTCAGGAGTATGTTCTCCTAAATGAGTGCTTTGTGGAATCTTTAGACTTAATCCCTAGTGCTGGTATACAATGGTTGTGACTTACCTCTAGACTGTGTGTCTTGGTTTGATTATATCTAGATATTATTGTTATATGTACTATAGACATGTACTGTGTAGAGATTACTGTACTTTCCTCTGTGTATTACTTTGTGGTTTTAGGGTGTCATACTGAGTATTGTTATACTCACCCTTGCATAGGACTTTCCCCCCAAGTGTCATGTCTTGTGTAAAAGAGAGACCTTTTTTTGGAGTCCTAGGTGGACCAGGACCTGACGGAGCTTTGTGAGTTCAAACAGACCTAGGTTTGTTCCTACATCTATAGACAATAATCCCAGTACCTTTTTTACAGTTTGAACTTTGTGATTTATAGACTTTCTTTTTGGAGGGCTTGTATTATGGACCACTTTACTTTACTTTACTTCACTTTGCTATCGCACTATGTTGGTTGGGATATAGTGGTTTTCATGCATTATTTTATTTGTGGTTTTTACATTTCATCATTTTGTGGGTTTGAAGATGTGTGCATGCGTAGAGGTACATAGGAAATGCCTCCCATGTTAGTGATATTCCTACTCAGTGCTAGTCACCATACCCTGGCCTATTAAAGGCGGGCTTGGGGAGTTGCAACACGGGCCCCACTGGGACGGGTCATGATAGAGTGGCATCATAGGTGGTCAGTTCTACTTTAGGACCAGGAGTTTGTGAGATTGGTTTGGGTAAATAGTGTTAAGTGTTTCAAGTTCGACTTTCAGGCTAGGGACTTCGGTGTTGGTGTGGGCAGTCGACGTATCCATACAACAGGAATCTGATAACCTACTTTTCAACTTGGTATATGAGAACACTGGTTGCAGGGAAACTAATGGTACATGGATTATATAAGAATGGGTTGTGGTTCTATTTCCTTCTTGAGTCAAATCTCCAGATATACTCATTGACCATGGCACATCTTTTTTTACAGGATGCCCCCGAGATGCATACCAGCTAGGATTAAACTAATCGATCATGAGAATGACCCCCTCAGTGATGAGGCTTTGATACATGGACTAGTTCCCCAGATATCACCTCTAGGTGGTGCACCAGCTTTACCACCACCTCTGGAGCAACACGTGGTACCCGAAATACCAATATATGAGGAGTGCATGCTTAGTGTACTTTATGAGTTTCAAATATAGAGACCCCTTAGGTTTTGAGGTGAGCCTAACCCACATGTGGCTGATGACTAGCTTGAGGTAGTGACCTGAGTTTTCCTTATAGTCAGGACACCAGCGGATCAGATAGTGGTCCTAGTGGCGAGCCTTTGACACAGCTCGACCGAACGATGGTAGAGTTTAGCTATCCAAACTCACGATGAGGTGACTATTTCATGGACAAAGTTTGAGCATCTATTTAGAGAGGATATCTCATTAGTTATTCTAAGAGATTTACATATATTAGAGCTTCTTCAACTCCAGTAGGGTAGAATGAGAGTGGTTGATTATTCATCGAGGTTCACCAACCTTTCCAAGTACTCAATGGATATGGTTAGAGATCATTACTTCAGGTATCAAAACTTTGAGTGAGGTTTGTGTAGAGACATCTGCGATAGCATTATCCCTATATGTATTTAGACTTATTCTAGATTTATTGAGAAAGATTTGGTGGCTGAAAGCTTCTTGGATGAGAAGATATAGCCAAAGATTGTTAGAAGTGGACAAGCAGGTGTAGAGACCTCAGCAGAAGGGCGCCGACATCAGTCTCAGGAATCTAAACATGAGGGAAATTTTAGGAGGAGGTCCTAGGATAGAGGATGTACAGTTATGGGCACACAGGGTGGGTCCAGTTAGCCTAGGGATAGGCGCTACTATTCATGTGACAGTAGGGGACATCTCTCTTGAGATTGTCCGAACCACTATGTCGATGATAGGGAGACAAAGTATTGACCACCTAGGTAGAGAAAACAACAAGAGCAGGAAGATATTCAGGGCAGCAGATGTGGAAGAGGAGCTGGGAGAGTAACAGGAGGTGGTCGACGTTTTGACATGTTACCACGACCACCCCCAGGTGGTCCATCCCAGGTTCAGGGAGTTGGAGGAAAGGGGTGGGGATAACCACATGCTGTTGAGGCATATGACCCAAGGTCTCTAGGAATGATTCAAGGTATGATATGTATCTTTCATTATTTATCTATATTACTAATAAAAATAGGTTCTATTCATTCCTTTCTCACCATAGATCTTTTTCGAGACCTAGAGATTCTGGTTGAACCATTGATTCGACCCTTTAACTTGGATACACCCACTGGAGAAGACTCAGTGATCACACATCTATGTCGACAACATGACCTAACCCTTAGAGGTAAGAGTTTTGGTTGGAACCTCTTGGTGGTAGTGTTGAGACCTTATGTTGTAATTCTTGGTATGGATTGGTTATCCACATTCCATGCCTAGATTGACAGTTTTAGGTGAAGAGTGTGGTGTGTCTACAGTGATGGAACAATGTTTTCATTTTTTAGTGAAAAGGAATCCTAGGAAGCATAGGATGGACTCATGCATAGTAGGGTACAACCGATTAATCATCAGTTGGCTAGACTGTCCCTTGGTGTAGTAGATATTATGAGCTTCCAGTTTCTAGTGGTGGTGGTGGAGTACGGGGACGTATTTCCTAAAGATGTTCCAGGATTACCTCCCCATTGGGAGATAGACCTCCACATTGATTTACACCCCAATATGACACCAATATCTTCACTAGAATACCAAATGGCTCCCATAGAGCTTCATGAGATGATGGTGTAGTTATAGAACTTTCAGAAGAAGGGGTTCATAAGATCCAATGTTTCACCCTAGGCAGCCCCAATTTTGTTTTCCAAAAAGGAAGATGGGAGCTTGAGGTTGAGTGTGGACTACTGGTGCCTGAACCAGATGACCGTGAAGAACAAGTATCCACTACTGAGAATTTATGACATCTTTGATCAGTTGAGAGGGGCATGATGGTTCTTGAAGGTTGAACTTCAATCAGGCTATCACCATTTATGAGTACAGGATGAATATATATCGAAGACGGATTTCAGATGTTGTTACGGTCACTATGAGAACTTGGTGACGCCCTTTGGCTTAAAGAACTCCCCAATAGGGTTCATGGGACTCATGAACCGAATCTTCCAGCCTTATTTAGAACAGTTTGTGGTAGTATTCATAAAAAATATCCTTGTGTACTCAGTGTCTAAGGAGGATCACATGAGACACTTAAGGATGGTTCTGGATGTACTCTGAGAGAACCATCTTTATGGGAAACTCTCAAAGTTCTAGTTCTCGATTTAGGTGTTCCACTTGCTGGGACATGTTATCTCAGTGGATGGAGTGGCTGTGGACCTGGACAAGGTTAAGGCAGTGTTAGAATGGGAGCCACCAAAGAATGTGATGGAGGTACGGAGCTTCCTTGGGCTACCAAGCTATTACTAGAGATTCATACATGATTTATCCAGGATATAAGCACCAATTATAGCTTTGACTTGAAAGGGGAAACCTTTCATGTTGATAGAGAATTGCCAGTAGTATTTTCAGCAGTTGAGGTAGAGTTTGATGAGCACTTCGATCTTGAGATTGCTGGAGGAGGGTGTCAAGTACGCAGTGTTCTGCGATGCATCAGGGATCGATCTTGGTTGTGTCCTAATGCAGAGGCAATAAGTGATTTCCTATGGTTCATGCAAGTTGATACTACTTGAATAGAACTATGTAAACCATTATCTTGAGTTATCCATGGTAGTCTTCACATTGAAGATGCAGAGACACTACCTGATGGGCGAGTGGTTTATCATCTACTCTAATCACAAGAGTCTCAAGTATATCTTCTCTCAGAAGGATTTAAACTTGAGATAGTGGTAATTAATAGAGTTTCTTTAGGACTACGAATTTGATATTTTCTATACTCCCGGGTAGGGGAACGTGGTGGTAGATGCTCTCAGCTGGAGATCTTGTTCATAGTTACTAAACGAGGTGTCATAATAGTTGGCCTTGTTACAGTTATTCTTAGTGGATGGAGATGGATCATATTACCTCCAGTAGATGGTTGTTATCCCTCCACTATTATGGTGAGTTAGGTATCCACAACTTGGGGATATCTACTATGAGACTCTATATGCTCATATATCCACAGGGCATGATCCTGATGGATATTTGAAAGGTGGGGAGCACATCATCATTTTTAGAGAACATACAGTAGCGCCAGAAGTGTTGTAGGAGGAGGTTCTGAGGGAGTTTTATACATCCCCTTTAGTGGTACATCCATGTGTGGTGAAGATGTACAAGGACCTCTAATGTCAGTTTTGGTGGCCGAGAATAAAGAAAGCAGTGGAAAAGTTCGTTTCTCGATGCCTTACTTGTAAGTAAGTGAAGGCTAAACACCAGGTTCTAGTGGGTTTAGCTCAACCCCTTGAGGTGCTAAAATGGAAATGAGATGGTATATTGATGGAATTAGTGATGGGTTTTCCATGTACATCTAGGGGAAAAGATTCTATCTGGGTGATCATTGACCAACTCACTAAGTCAGCCCACTTTTTAGCTATACAAGGGCAGAGTTTGGTAGAGTGCTTGGGATTCCTCTACATTTAGGAGATAGTTAGACTCCATGGAGTTCCATTGATGATTGTTTCAGATCATGATGCTTGTTTACATCCTGGTTGTGGAAGGTATTATAGGAGGATATTAGGACCCATTTATGCTTGAGAATAGCATTTCACCCACAAACGGATGACTAGACAAAGCAGACCATTCAGGTTATGAAGGATATGCTGTGAGCTTGCATGTTTGACTTCAGCTGTAGTTGGTAGGATCACTTACCATTGGTGGAGTTAATGTAAAAAAATATACCATTCCACCATTGGTATGACACTAGTCTAGGATTTTTACAAGCAACCCTACAAGTCACCACTTTGCTGTACTAACCCAGGAGAGTTGGCACTTATGGGCCTAGAATTAGTGTGAGCTACAACAGAGAAGGTTCAGATCATCTAGGAGTAGATGAAGACTATATAGATCCATCAAAAGTCTTATTATGATAGGAGATGAAGGCCTTTGGAGTTCTAGTAATGATACCACATATTACTTTGGGTTTCACCTTGATATGGATTGCGGTGATTTGGCCAGGGTGGCAAGTTATCTATGAGGTTCTTCAGCCCTTTTCAAATACTACGTAGAGTTGGTGAGCTGACATACCACTTATCTCTACCCCTATAGTTAGACTGGGTACATGATGTTTTCCATGTGTCACAACTGAGGAGGTACATGCATGAGCTAGCACACATCATCGATTGGGGTGAGACAGACATTGAGGATGAAGAAACTTTTGCGGAGTACCCAGTGGAGACCAAGGATCAACATAAGAAGATCCTTCATGGGTGAATGATTCCTCTAGTTCATATACAGTGGTAGCATGAGAATCTCTAGCAAAGTACTTGGGAGTGGCAGGCTTAGATACGTTTTCAATACCCTCATCTTTTTTAGTATCCTTTGTTTTGAATTCTTTGGGATGTAAAGAACCAATATGGGGAGAATTTAATGTCCTAGATTTTCCTTGTATTATTTTTTAAATATTATATGGAGTTAATTAGAGACCAGTAGTTGAGACGAAGTATGATTCCAAGGCCCAGTGTTCCCAAAATAAATGTTTGAATAATATTAAAATATTAAATAGCACGCACACATAGTTTTCCTAAAAAGTGGAATAACCTATAATCGGGTTCCCAGATTATAAATCCAAGAGCACCATTGCATTCAGAGTAGCAGATTTACCCTAGATGAGTCCTAACATTAGCCGTCATGGATCAGATATGAAAAATAGTCTTCGGATGTTTTAATGAATAAAATAAATTGAGAATTTATTTTATTTATTTCTGTTGCGTCAATGTAGCGATGAAGCGATGGTTTATTTTTTTAAATAAACCTAGAGGCAAGGATCCAGGGTGAATATAATAACCCTATAATTACCTAGAGCCTCTGGAGAGAAACCTTGGTGAATTATCTCAGTGGCACATGATGACAAAACTGTAAAGACCCGTAAATTTCAAGGAAATTTTTTTCTTAATTTTCTTTGGAATTTTATAAGAACGCAGTTTCTGACGACACCTGATTCTGAGGCCCGGTGTGCCCGGAATCATTTTCCGAAGTTTGGCTCAGGTACGTTCAGTGAACAGATGAGCGGGTTTTTCTAACATTTGAACCGGTGCCCGAAATCAAATTCTAAGGGCACCGATGAAATCGCAGCACTGGTATTTTCTTAGAAATGCCTCTTCCGGAGTTGCGTTTTCTCGGTTGTGGTTTTTAATTTTCGGGCTTAAAGTTAAGAAATAAAATATTTGTACGACAACTTTATTTTATTTCACTTAAGCCACTTGAATCCACTTGAAAGCCACTTAAACTTATTTGAAACGGATAGAGTACTATCCAAAAATATCCCACCCTCTTGGTAGGATATTTTTGAGGTGGAGCCCGCACGAGCCCCACCGTTTCTTTTCCGCTAAGTAACGCACCCGCGAAAACCCGTCATTATGAAAGTCAACTGACATGTTTTCTTAAATTCTTAACGCACCATTTAATTGGGCGGTTTTATTCGTGAATTAAATGGGCAGTTGCTTTTGTTGAATTAATTCTACGAATTAATGGGTCGTTACTTACCTCTTTTTCGTTTGTTGGCGTAATAATAAAATAAGACCAACACCGACATTTGGAGGATTACACCTTGAGAGGTTTTTGACAGAAGTTCTTGTGCCTTCACCCTTCTTCGCGAAGAACGCAAAGAACGCGAAGAACGCGAAGAACGCCGGCCTCCGACGAAGAACGCCGAACCCGCGGAAATCGACGACGCGACGCCGTGTGCCGCGACGCCGATGTTTCCTCTCCCGCGAAGTTATTCGGCGACGTTATTTAATCCGTATCAAAAACCTCCGATCATCCGTTGAGGTGAGGGTTTTAGATTTTCTTATAATTTTCCTTGTGGTTTTTTACTCAAGAATGATTTAATTATTTTTTAATTAAATCTTTTGTTCTTGAACCTTGGAGTTCGTTGATGCGACACCCTTCCACGACGACGCGACGATCCCCTCCTTCCACGACGATCAATCCGTGAAGAACCCGCGCGTGCGACTTGACGAGGTAGGGATTTTGTTTTGGAAATGCCCTTATTCCCATGAACGTTTCTTTAAAATTAAAGAACCGGATTCAAATGAAATTTTTTTAATTTATTAAAATTGTTGTTTCATGTGTTGAATTATTTTCTCCCGTTGTTGATAACTAACGCGGAGGGTGCGGGCCAAATGAACACGGCCCGACAACCCTCAGCCATTCTTCATGGTTGTTCGGATTTGGTGGGTGACGACAAAACGTGACGCAAGGGCAATTTGTTGATCCCGCAGTGAAGAACGGAACCCGGGAGGGACAACGGCGCAGATGGGAAGGAAAACGGACCACCGGAGCGACTCCGGCGGCCGGAGGCGGCGGCGCCCCGGCGCGCCGCCGGAAAGGGCCGCCGCGGCTGAAGCCGCAGCGGCGGCGGCCGCGTGGGTCCAGCTCGCCTGCACGGGACGCGGCTGAAGCCGCGTCCGTTTGTCCAGAGCGGCCCCTTCGAGGGCCGCGGCTTCTTCCAAACCGCGGGGGCGGCGCCCCGCAGCGTCCAGCTGCTCGGCCGGGCCACGCCCTGGCCGGACCGGACCGGGTCCAGCCGGGTCGGACCGGTTCGGGTCGACCCGGTTCGGCCGACCCCGGGGGGGGGGGGGGGGGGGGGGGGTCGGCCCGGGCCCGGACCCCCCGTCTTCAGACCATTTTCGGTCAAATGCCCGTAACTTGAGCTATGGGCCTCCAAACGACTCGCCGTCAGCGGCAACACGATCCTTGGATTGAGACGGTCGTTTCGGTATATTGAACTCAAGGTTTAGAAATACTTTGAGTTCGGCCGGGTCGGTTCGTACACGAAACCAACCGGGCCCTCGGAGCGGAAACACTCATATCTTGAGCTACGGACGTCCGATTGACGTGCCGTCAGCTTTGTTGTTTTTATCTATGTGAGACGGATCTTTTAGCTCACTCCGCCCGAGGTTTGGACGCAGATGGAGTATGGTCGGGTTGGTTTTGCCTTAAAAACCAACCGGGCCCCTGGAACGAAAAAGCCAATAACTCTCAGACCGGGCGTCCGATTGACGCGCCGTCTGCGATGTTGAGTTCCTGTTGACGATACAGAACTTTTGGATACATCAACTTCAGACTTTGTGTCAGTTGATGTATCAGCCTCTCGGCTCGTGGAGCGAACCCTCCCGAACGAGCTTGCTGTGTGTGGGAACCCTAGATCTGGCTGCGACTGCTACTGCGACGACGACCGTGCAGAGATCCTCAGTGGACTGCGGCGACGACTGTGCAGAGATTCTCGGTGGACTGCGACGACGACTGTGCAGAGATCCTCAGTGGACTGCGACGACTACAACACTCAGCGATCCCTTGTGGGTCAGTGCTACAGGTCCTGTGTGGGCCCGATCCTGTGTGGGTCCGATCCTGTGTGGGTCAGCGCTCAGCGGTTCTGTGTGAGCCAGCGCCTACAGGTCCTGTGTGGGTCTTTGCGGGGGTTAGTTACCTATCGATCCTTTGTGGGTCCGACAACTTAGATGGATCAGTGATCATCTTTATCGTCATCCTAAGAAGTATACCTGTGTGAGCTGAATCTTCTGTTACTCTCCTTTGTGGATTGTGTTGAGCTATCCTGTGTGGATTTACTGTTTACTCTCCTTTGTGGATTGTGTTGTGATATCCTGTGTGGGTATACGTTTTCTTTCCTGTGTGGACTGGGTTGTGCTTGGGCTCGGACGTTGGAGCCGAACGGGAATCGATGACTTAGGTATATGTATGGGCATATACCTAAGCCGTGTCGGATGTTACTTCGTGATTGTATCTTTCCTTTGTGGATTATCCTTTGTGGATTCTGGGAGACCTTCGGGGGTCTCGGGGTCCCTACTGAGTAGCTTATACTCACCCCTGCATGGGCTATGCCCGCACTTCGATGTGTTGGTTGCAGACGACGGACAACGCTGATCGTGGTGGAGGCGTGTGGAGCAGGACGGTACCTGGAGGTGGACCACTGGGCGGGACGTACACGGAGCGGTCAGGTGGACCCGAGGAGCAGTGGAGGCTATCTGTACCCACCCTTCAGGTGGGACTTCCAGAGGATGGCTCGACGCTGCGGATTTTCCTTTCAGTAGCTGTTTTCCCCTATCAGTTGTACTTTACAGTTGGGCTTGTATTTTCGGCCCCTTTTACTTTCAGCAAAGCTTGTTACAGTTTTTACTTAGTGTTTACTTTTCCGCTTGCTTACTCTGTGGTGCTTGTTTACTTTTCAAAGGCAATGCCTTCCCTTTTTACTGGGATTTTCGCCTTGGTGCTAGTCGCCAGCCCCTGGCCTATGGAAGGTGGGCTTGGGGTAGTCACGACATGGGCCCCGAGGACGGGTCGTGACAATTGGTATCATAGGAGTTCAGTTATACCGCAGACTCTGATCTTTCTTCTATGTGAAGCAATAATGTTTAGCGTATTGGGTGTGGTTATCAGTCCAGGGAGTCCAGTGTTGGTTCGACGACCGACATATCCATACACCAGGACCCTGAATTCTGATTTCCGACTTAATGAACGAAAACATTGATTGCATGTGTGTTTCAAGTTTTCTTTGTGATTACTTGTGTCAGCTCACTAGGTATACTGTTCTAACCGTGGCGCACTTGTTTCCTTTTTAGGATGTCCCCACGACGGCAGCCAGCTAGGGTTCCGAGAGTAGAGCGCGACGACAGCCCGCCGAGCAACGAGGCCTCGGTACAGGGCCCGTTGACAGCAGAGGCACCGACGGTACCTTTACCCGCCGAGCCCCCGATGCTTCCAACACTGACCGCTGACGATGCACATCGCCTCGGAGCTCTGCACGAGTTCCAACGCCAGCGACCACCCAGGTTTAGTGGGGAGACAGACCCCCAGGCAGCCGAGGACTGGCTGGAGGCGGTCGTTCGAGTTTTCAGGCTAGTGAGGACACCAGCAGACCTCATGGTGATCCTCGTGGCGAGCCTACTGCATGCAGCAGCAGGACGATGGTGGAGCTTGATGCTCCAGGTTCACGATGAGGCCTCTCTCATTTGGACGGACTTCGAGAGCCTCTTCGGCTCAGGGTTCGTCCCGACCACCCTTCGTGCGGTGCGCATTCAGGAGCTTCTTCAGCTGCGGCAGGGCAGCTTGACGGTCGCCCAGTATGCGGCGAGGTTCACCGATCTTTCTCGCTACTCGAACGACATGGTACGGTACCCCTTCTTCCGGGCCCGGACCTTCGAGCAGGGATTGAGACACGAGACCAGGGCATCGCTGATCTCCCTCAGCATCCCGACCCAGGCAGGAGTGCTAGAGCGAGCCCTTCTGATCGAGAGCTTTCTGGCTGAGTCCACAGCGAGACCTACCGCATGGCGGCAGGTAGCAGAGTCTTCGGCAGCTGGTAGTCGACGGATGACTCAGGGTTCCAGGCAGACCAGACCCTCTCGTAGACGACCTCAGGACACTGGCTCAGCAGTGCGGGGCACACAGCGCGGGGCCAGTCTTCCGAGAGGCAGGCAGTGCTACTCCTGCGGCGGGCAGGGCCACATGGCTCGTGACTGCCCGACCCGCCGTACCAAGGAGCAGCAGACGGTGGAGGGGCCACCTAGGAAGAGGCAGAGGGTCGACCGTGGCGGTCCGCAGGGAGGAGGCGGACGAGGCAGAGGAGCTGGCCGAGCAGCAGGTGGTGGGCGACGCTTTGAGGCTCTGCTACCACCACCACCAGGAGGTCCGCCCCGACCACAGGGAGCTAGCGGGCAGAGACAGGAACAGCTCCAGGCAGCGGAGGCCTACGACCACAGCGCGCCAGAGATGATTTGAGGTATGATCTGTGTCTATTCCACCCTTGCTGCAGTTCTTATAGACACAGGAGCGAGTCACTCTTTCATAGCCGCTGCCCTTGTTTGGAGCTCGGAGATTCCGACAGAGCCGTTGGCTCGATCCTTACGGTTAGAGACCCCTACGGGAGCAGACTCGACGATTACGCACTGGTGCCGACAGTGTGAGCTTACTCTAGGAGGCAAGAGCTTCGGCTGGGATCTTCTTGTAGCAGCGTCGAGGCCTTACGACGTCATCTTGGGCATGGATTGGTTATCTACAGTCCATGCTCAGATTGACTATTTTAGGCGCAAGGTGCGATGTGTGTGCACCGACGGGAGTAGGTTCACCTTCACCGGCGAGAAGGGAGCCTTCGTAGCACAGGATGGACTCTCGCAGAGGAGAGGGAAGCCCATCACTCATCAGTTGGCTAGCCTCATCCTTGGAGCAGTTGACGTGCGGATTCCTAGTTTTCCCTGTAGTGGTGGATCAGTATGCGGACGTCTTCCCCGACGATGTTCCAAGACTACCTCCTCGCAGAGAGGTAGACTTTTACATTGACCTGTACCCCGGGACAACCCCGATATCCACTCCAGCGTATCGGATGGCCCCTGATGAGCTTCGAGAGCTACGGGTACAGTTGGAGGACTTGCAGGGCAAGGGGTTCATCCGACCCAGTGTTTCACCTTGGGCTTCCCCCGATATTGTTCGCCAAGAAGGCAGACAGGAGCTTGCGACTGTGTGTCGACTATCGTCGCCTGAATCAGGTGACAGTGAGGAACAAGTATCCACTACCGATGATTGATGACCTCTTCGATCAGCTCAAGGGAGCATGGTGGTTCTCGAAGATAGACCTCAGGTCAGGCTATCATCAGCTCAGAGTTCGAGACGAGGATGTGCAGAAGACGACCTTCAGGTGTCGGTATGGACACTATGAGTTCTTGGTTATGCCTTTCGGCATAACCAATGCTCCAGCAGTGTTCATGAGACTCATGAACAGGATCTTCCATCCATACCTTAATCGATTTGTCGTGGTCTTCATCGACGACATTTTGGTGTACTCGACCACGGAGGAGGAGCACGCCTACCACTTGCGGGTTGTACTAGACACACTCCGAGAGCACCAGCTTTATGGAAAGCTCTCGAAGTGCCAGTTCTGGTTACGTGAGGTCCACTTCTTGGGGCACCGTCATTTCTGAGGCGGGAGTTTCAGTGGATCCCGCGAAGATCGAGGCAGTGCTAGCTTGGGAGCCACCCAGGAGCGTGACGGAGGTGTGGAGTTTCTTGGGCCTAGCCGAATACTATCAGAGATTTGTGCCGGACTTCTCTAGAGTTGCAGAGCCACTCTCAGCTTTGAAGAAGAAGGGGAAACCCTTTGTGTGGTCAGACAGATGTCAGCAGAGCTTTCAGGAGCTGAGACAGAGATTGACCAGCGCACCTATCTTGAGTTTGCCCTGAGGAGGGAGTTGGATACATAGTCTACTGCGATGCATCAGGGACCGGACTCGAATGTGTCCTGATGCAGGAGCGGGCTGTGACTGCCTATGGATCACGTCAGTTGAGGACGCATGAGCAGAACTACGTTACCCATGACCTGGAGTTAGCAGCAGTGGTCTTCGCTCTGAAGACATGGCGGCACTATCTGATGGGCAAGCGCTTTACAGTCTTTTCTGACCACCAGAGTCTCAGGTACATCTTCTCTCAAAGGACCTGAATCTGAGACAGCGATGATGGCTCGAGTTCCTCCAGGACTATGACATTGAGATAATCTATACTCCTGGGAAGGGGAACGTGGTAGCCGATGCCCTCAGCAGGAGGACGGGCATCCAGCTACTTGAGTAGGTGACAGAGCAGCTAGCCGCTTTGCAGATATCCTTCGTGGATAGAGACGGAGCAGCCTTCCTTCAATCTCTCACCGTCTCTCCTCCACTTCTACAGCGGGTCAGAGAGGCACAGCGTGGGGATGCTGACTGTGAGACACGGCGTGCACTGATATCCTCGGACAGGCACCTAATGGTTTCTCCTTGGATCAGAGCACGACGTCCTTTTCAGAGGACGTACCTTGGTACCAGTCGCTTTATGAGAGGAGGTTCTGAGAGAGTTTCACACTTCTTCTTTAGCGGTGCTTCCTGGAGTGGCGAAGATGTACCAGGACCTCAGACGACAGCACTGGTGTCCAGGCATGAAGAAGGCTGTGGCAGAGTTCGTTTCACGGTGCCTCACCTGCCAGCAGGTGAAGGCAGAGCATCAGGTACCAGCAGGCTTGGTACAACCCTTGGAGGTCCCAGAGTGGAAGTGGGACGGGATATCTATGGACTTCATGACTGGACTTCCACGCACTTCCAGAGGTCACGACTCCATTTGGGTGATTGTTGACCGAATCACCAAGTCAGCACACTTCTTACCCATCCGAGAGCAGGGCTCAGTGGAGAGTTTGGGGCGTCTCTACGTTCAGGAGATTGTACGGCTTCACGGTGTGCCATCGTCTATCGTCTCTGATCGGGACGCTCATTTTACTTCCCGGATTTGGAAGGGGTTGCAGGAGGCATTCGGGATGTGGCTACGTCTGAACACCGCCTTTCACCCTCAGACGGATGGTCAGATGGAGATGACCATTCAGACTCTCGAGGACATGCTCCGCGCATGTGTGCTCGACTTTGGTCGCAGCTGGGAGGATCACCTACCCTTGGTGGAGTTCTCGTACAACAACAGCTACCACTCCACCATCGGGATGACACCATACGAGGCGTTGTACGACAGACCTTGCAGATCTCCTTTGTGCTGGACAGACCCTGGGGAGTCAGCACTTGTGGGAACAGAGATGGTCCGGGCCACAACAGAGAAGGTCCAGGTCATCCAGGAGCGGATGAGGACAGCTCATAGCCGGCAGAAGTCTTATGCTGACAGGAGGCGGAGGCCACTAGAGTTTGAGGATGGCGACCACGTCTTCTTGCGTGTCTCACCTCGACGTGGATTACGGAGATTTGGCTGAGGCGGCAAGTTGTCTCCACGCTTCATCGGACCTTTCCAGGTCCTCAGCAGGATTGGCGAGGTGGCTTATCGCCTGGCTCTACCACCTCAGTTGCACTGGGTGCACGACGTCTTCCACGTGTCTCAGCTGAGGAGATACGTTCACGACCCGACGCACATCATTGACCATGGGAAGCTAGATGTGGATGATGGGGTGACTTTTGCGGAGGTCCCAGTGGAGATCGAGGATCGACAGGAGCGGGTCCTACGTGGACGATCGATTCCTCTGGTGCACATCAGATGGCAGCACGGGAACCTCCAGGAGAGCACCTGGGAGCGGGAGGCTCAGATGCGTGCTCAGTACCCCCATTTGTTTCCCTAGTTTATGATGTATCTTTACGGGGACATAAAGCCCTGAGTTGGGAGTAATGTAAAGACCCGTAAATTTCAAGGAAATTTTTTTCTTAATTTTCTTTGGAATTTTACAAGAACGCAGTTTCTGACGGCACCTGATTCCGAGGCCCGGTGTGCCCGAAATCATTTTTCGAAGTTTGGCTCGGGTACGTTCAGTGAACGGACGAGCGGGTTTTTCTAAATTTTGAACCGGTGCCCGAAATCGAATTCTGAGGGAACCAATGAAATAGCAACGCCAGTATTTGCTTAGAAACGCCTCTTCCAGAGTTGCGTTTTCTCGGTTGTGGTTTTTAATTTTCGGGCTTAAAGTTAAGAAATAAAATATTTGTACGACAACTTTATTTTATTTCACTTAAGCCACTTGAAGCCACTTGAAAGCCACTTAAACTGAGTTGAAACGGATAGGGTACTATCCAAAAATATCCTACCCTCTTGGTAGGATATTTGTGAGGTGAGGCCCGCACGAGCCCCGCTGTTTCTTTTCCGCTATTTAACGCACCCGCGAAAACCCGTCATTATGAAAGTCAACTGACGCGTTTTCTTAAATTCTTAACGCACCATTTAATTGGGCGGTTTTATTCGTGAATTAAATGGGCAGTTTATTTTGTTGAATTAATTCTACGAATTAATGGGTCGTTACTTACCTCTTTTTTGTTTGTTGGCATAATAATAAAATAAGACCAACACCGACATTTGGAGGATTACACCTTGAGAGGTTTTTGACAGAAGTTCTTGTGCCTTCACCCTTCTTCACGAAGAACGCGAAGAATGCGAAGAACGCCGGCCTCCGACGAAGAACGCCGAACCCGCGGAAATCGACGACGCGGCGCCGTGTGCCGCGACGCCGACGTTTCCTCTCCCGCGATGTTCTTCGGAGACGTTCTTTAATCCGCAACAAAAACCTTCGATCATCCGTTGAGGTGAGGGTTTCCGATTTTCTTTTAATTTTCCTTGTGGTTTTTAATTCAAGAATGATTTAATTATTTTTTAATTAAATCTTTTGTTCTTGAACCTCGGAGTTCGTCGACGCGACACCCTTCCGCGACGACGCGACGATCCCCTCCTTCCGCGACGATCAATCCGCGAAGAACCCGCGCGTGCGACTTGACGAGGTAGGGATTTTGTTTTGGAAATTCCCTTAATCCCGTGAACGTTTCTTTTAAAATTAAAGAACCGGATTCAAATGAACAATTTTTAATTTATTAAAATTGTTGTTTCATGTGTTGAATTATTTTCTCCTGTTGTTGTTAACTAACGCGGAGGGTGCGGGCCAAACAAACACGGCCCGAAAACCCTCCGCCGTTCTTCGTGGTTGTGCGGATTTGGCGGGCGACGACAAAACGTGACGCAAGGGAAATTTATTGATCCCGCAGTGAAGAACGGAACCCGGGAGGGACAACGGCGCAGACGGGAAGGAAAACGGACCACCGGAGCGACTCTGGTGGCCCACGGAAGCTGCCGGCGGCGCGGGCGCCGCGGCTGAAGCCGCGGCGGCGGCAGCCAGCAGACCCGCGGCCGCGCGGGTCCAGCTCGCCCGCACGGGATGCGACTGAAGCCGCGTCCGTTTGTCCAACGTGGCCCCTTCGAGGGCCGCGGCTTCTTCCAAACCGTGGGGGTGGCGCCCCGCGGCGTCCAGCTGCTCGGCCGCTCGGCCGAGCCGAGCCAGGCCGGTCCGACCGGCCGTGCCGCACCCTGGCCGGACCGGACCGGGTCCAGCCGGGTCGGACCGAGTTGGGTCGACCCGGTTCGGCCGACCCCGGGGGGGGGGGGGGGGGGGGGGGGGGTCGGCCCGGGTCGGCCCGGGCCCGGACCCCCTGTCTTCGGACCATTTTCGGTCAAATGCTTGTAACTTGAGCTACGAGCCTCCAAACGAACTTCCGTCAGCGGCAACACTATCCTTGGATCGAGACGGTCGTTTCGGTATATCGCACTCAAGGTTTCAGAATACTTTGTGTTCATCCGGGTCGTTTCGTACACGAAACCAACCGGGCCCTCGGAGCGGAAACACTCATATCTTGAGCTACGGACGTCCGATTGACGTGCCGTCAGCTTTGTTGTTTTCCTCTATGTGAGAAGGATCTTTTGGATCACTCCACCTGAGGTTTGGACGCAGGTGGAGTACGGTCGGGTTGGTTTTTCCTTAAAAACCAACCGGGCCCCTAGAATGAAAAAGCCAATAACTCTCAGACCGGGCGTCCGATTGATGCGTCATCTGCGACGTTGAGTTCCTATTGACGATACGGAACTTTTGGATACATCAACTTCGGACTTTGTGTCAGTTGATGTATCAGCCTCTCAGCTCGTGGAGCGGACCCTCCCGAACAAGCTTGCTGTGTGCGGGAACCCTAGAGCTGGCTGCGACTGCTACTGCGATGGCGACCGTGCAGAAATCCTCAGTGGACTGTGGCGACGACTGTGCATAGATCTTCTGTGGACTGCGACGACGACTGTGCAGAGATCCTCAGTGGATTGTGACGACTACAGCACTCAGCGATCCCTTGTGGGTCAGTGCTACAGGTCCTGTGTGGGCCCGATCCTGTGTGGGTCCGATCCTGTGTGGGTCAGCGCTTAGCGGTTCTGTGTGAGCCAGCGCCTACAGGTCCTGTGTGGGCCCGATCCTGTGTGGATATTTGCGGGGGTTAGTTACCTATCAATCCTTTGTGGGTCCGACGACTTAGATGGATCAGTGACCATCTTTATCGTCATCCGAAGAAGTATACCTATGTGAGCTGAATCTTTTGTTACTCTCCTTTGTGGATTGTGTTGAGCTATCCTGTGTTGATTTACTGTTTACTCTCCTTTGTGGATTGTGTTGTGCTATCCTGTGTGGGTATACGTTTGCTTTCCTGTGTGGACTGGGTTGTTCTTGGGCTCGGATGTTGGAGCCGAACGGGAATTGATGACTTAGGTATATGTATGGGCATATACCTAAGCCGTGTCGGATGTTACTTCGTGATTGTATATTTCCTTTGTGGATTATCCTTTGTGTATTCTAGGAGACCTTTGGGGGTCTCGAGGTCCCTACTGAGTAGCTTATACTCACCCCTGCACGGGCTATGCCCGCACTTCGTTGTGTTGGTTGCAGATGACGGACATCGCTGATCGTGGTGGAGGCGTGCGGAGCAGGACGGTACCTGGAGGTGGACAACTGGGCGGGACGTACTCGGAGCGGTCAGGTGGACCCGAGGAGCAGTGGAGGCTATCTGTACCCACCCTTCAGGTGGGACTTCCAGAGGACGGCTCGACGCTGTGGCTTTTCCTTTCAGTAGCTGTTTTCCCCTTTCAGTTGTACTTTACAGTTGGGCTTGTATTTCCGGCCCCTTTTACTTTCAGCACATCTTGTTACAGTTTTTACTTAGTGTTTACTTTTCCGCTTGCTTACTCTGTGGTGCTTGTTTACTTTTCAAAGGCAATGCCTTCCCTTTTTACTGGGATTTTTGCCTTGGTTCTAGTCGCCAGCCCCTGGCCTATGGAAGGTGGGCTTGGATCAAAGATCGACATAAGCCATTCTTGATAGATCTTTCCAACTATGGAGATGCATCGACCGATCTCCATCAACGAGCGATCGAAAACGAAGTTAGGATGCATTATTTGAATTTCCTTTCCCCGTTCTTATATTCAATGATGAACACATACCAACCAAAGAACATGATGATTTGCAGTTCGATCATTCTTGCGGGATGGTCTTTAATTGCAGGATTTATGGGGGTTGATTATTTGAGAATTGATTTTTATTTTTGATCATTGTTTTGGGAATGGATCTAGACCGGAATTAACAACGATCGAGGTTCATTCCTCGTGAATCTTTTCTCCCCTGTTTTATTGTACATGTTATTCCTTCTTCTTGGGTTATGAATGAATGATCATTGAACCTTATTTTCATGGTGAAATGATCTAAAATTGAAGATCCAACACCAAGACAACTTAAATAAGGTACAATAATAACGACGGTGGATGAATCAAAGCAATTAGGGAGATATCATTCTACGATCGGTTTTTTGTCGAATGGTTTTAAAGGTGTTTTCCGAGCTAATTGAAGGATTGAAACACATAGATTCAGTGTTAAGGTGATTGTAAAGCCCTCGATCTTGAGTTTTAATGCAAATAGACCACCAGAGAGGAACCCAAATGATTGTACGACATGTGGGAGGAAGAACTAGGGATTTTGGAAAATTACAATGAACACAACATGTAACCTAGGGTTACATGGTGTGTGGTCCCCACTGAGTGGTGGCTAGGGTTTTGAGAGTTGGTTAAATTACACATGGTGTGTGACCCTATCACAAGACATGTTGGCCCTCCCCAGAGACTTGGCGTGTATCTCTGGAGATATACAGTCATGGGGTGGAGTACACAAGTTACCTACAAGGTGTGTACCCTACCACATGACTTGGCCTGGACCAAGTACATGGACTACCCCATGTACTGGTGCACGAGAAGAGCTACATGGTTGAAACTATGTACTGTCACATGACCAGAGTACATAGGTGGACCTCAGATGGAAGGACACAACATGTGACTTCTTCTACACGTTATGTACCCATCTTCTACACGACTCAGTTGGAATGACACATGCCATTGTAAACAGGAAGTACCCAGTGTCAAGGGTCACAACGTGTGACCCTACTACACACCGTGTATATGGATTGATGTACTTTTACACTATATTTTGGAAAATTTTAATTAGGGTACATACCCTTGATCATTTCCCTAAAGTTTGGTGTGTATCGTTTCCTACTCATAGGAGTATGATCCCTTCACCAGGACTTCCCAGATAGAGTTGTTGGAATCCCCCCCGAGAGGCCTGAAGCAGGATCCTATATTATTCATGCCCTAGGTAGAGTCCTTGGTATTGAAGTGACCAACTTCATAGAGCATTGATCCTCTACTTAGAAGGTTAATACAGATGGAGTTGTTGGTATCACCCCATGGCCCTGGTTGTGATCCTCATCTATTATATCATATCTATATCTTCATATCTATCAGTGTATCTCTCCCGTGATGGTTCCTGACGAACAATAATTCTAGAAGAGACGTCATTAGTGCTATAATACTCAAGATTATGTTCTCCTAGATGAGTGATTTGTGGAATCTTCAGACTGAATCCCTAGTGATGCTATACAGTGGTTGTGACTTACCTCTAGACGGCATTTCTTGGTTTGAGTAAATATGGATATTCTTATTATATGTGTTGTATACATGTACTTCATAGAGATGATTGTACTTTCTTTTGTGTATTTATTTGTGATTTTGGGGTGTCCTATTGAGTATTGTTATACTCACCTATGCATGGTATTTTCCCACACGTGTTGTGTCTTGTGTAGACGAGCAACCTTTTGAAGGAGTCCTAGGTGGACTAGGACCGGACGAAGCTTTGTGAGTTTAGATGGGACGAGGTGTGTTCCTACAGCTACAAATAACTTTCCTAGTACCTTTTTTTATAGGTTGGACATTGTGGTTTACAAACGCTTTCTTTTTGGTGGGCTTGTATTCTGGATCGGTTTACTTTACTTTACTTTAATTTTTTTTCTTACTCTATTGGTTGGGATATAGTAGTATGCATGAATTGTTTTCTTATTGGTTTTTATATTTCATCATTTTGTGGGCTTGGAGATGTGTGTGTATGTACAGGTATATAAGCAATGCCTCCAATGTTAGTGATATGTCTATTCAGTGCTAGTCACCAGCTCCTACCTATTATAGGCGGGCTTTGGGAGTCATGGAATGGGATCCACTAGGATGGGTTGTAACATAAACATATATTAAAACATATCAAAAATTTAAACTTCAATGAAAAATATCAAGCCATTACAGACCAACATTAAGAAATTATATTCATGAAACCGGTGCAGACACTAATTAGTAAAAGGTGTACTTCACAATAGTTCCTCATGAATGTGATCTTAAAAGATTGATTCTGTCTTTTTCAAGGTTCTGATATACTCCTTGATATCGACCTATTTTTAATTAAATCCATGATGTAAAATCTGATCTTCAATGTTGATCCACTGTGCCTTTTCTTCATTATGTTCGATTTGAATCTCTCTCACATACATACTTTCAAATTATTCCTTTGAATATTTAAGTATGAATTCCTTTTCCTTGATTTCCTCTTTGGAGAGCATTAAAAGGTCAATATTAAGATTAGAGTTCACTAGAATATCCAATTATCCTATAGATTTCTTAGGGTTCCTAAGAAAATTGGTGGTTGCTACAGACCCACCTCCCCTTTTGGTCACAAATCCATTCCCTAATCTCTCTTGTTTTTCGATAGCCTCAAACACTACTAATTAACCCTCTTTTTGAGATGTAATTCACCGATGCTTTTCTAGAACATGCTCATAAGATTCATTCACCTACTTATAACATCTATATACTTCCTCACATACCTATTATTCATGGGATTTGGTAAATAGGAGGAGTATTTATGACTTTTGGATTTCATCCCTTTATTCACCGAGTTAATACCCTCATCAATTATTCCCTTTTCCTCCATTTTATTCATATATTTTTAAATATATAAAGTATGTAATTCTTCTCTATACATTAATGAAAAAAGAGGGGAGGTGCCATTATTTGACGTAGCCTCAGAAGAGGAAATCACTTCCACTGTATTTATTTTCTCCTTATCTAGGTCTGTTGGTGTGCCTATATCTTGAGCCTTTCCCTTTTCCCTATATTTCACCCATTTCTATTCACCTTGTTCTATGTTCAGATAGAAATCTTACAATCCTAAAAACTTGGTATCAAGATCTAGAATAGAAGATTGATTTAATCATGTCTGACTCTTGAACGGGATTTTACCTTCCAAGCACCCTAATTTTTCTTTATAAATTAAGGTTTAATTTTCCTTAATCATCAATGGAGGAGGAATGTAAATCTCCCAAATTTATTCGAGCATACTTGAAAGGCTGGTGTCCTTTGAGGGTCATGGATAGGCCACACAACAATTACATATGAAGGCTGGTGTTTTGTAGCACCTTTACCATTTGAGGTAAATCCTTCTATTCTTAACCCATCAACTAACAATGAAACCCCTATATTTGAAGGAGTAGTGCCAACCTCAGGAGTTTGTCCTAGGACAATGGGTGCTGAATTCAAAAGACCTGATTTCAAACTACCAATAATACCATCATCACTAGAATCAACCACATGAAGATTGGAAAATTTTATCTTCCTTATGGAACCTCTTCTAAATGTTTGACTAGGGTGTCCCAACCACCTATAGGAAGAAAAAAATTCACATAAGAGCTCAAAATTCACTTCCTAATAGCACCTAAACTCTTATTCTACCTAAATACACAAGGATTCCACTGGTGTCTTAGTGACACCATCCTTGACACAAATATGTGTAGCTATGGGGTGAAACCCTTGTTTTTTCCTAGCAGATAATCTCAATATTTGACCAACCAAGTTTCTAATCATATGAAGAATAATCAAGTTTTGAAAGGGGAGGGGTAAAATAGGAAGGACTCCAAAAATTGCTATGATCAAGGGGTCCTGGTTCATATGAAACATATAGAACTATCATATAAGATAAAACATGATATTATCTAAATTATGTATGGATTTGGACTAAGAGAGATAAAAATCATCCTCATGTGCAAACCAAATTATAAAATTTCTTGAATCAAGCAACCATACCATCACAGGATCTTTCAAACCCTAGGAGGTGTTGAAGAATCTATTTAATGAGACTACTGATGGCCACCACCAACCAAAGTGTACCACCCAAGAGTAATATTGAAGATCTAAGTATTTTTTGAATTCTAGAGTGGAAATTGGAAGTTTCATGACTCCGTTTTCACACTAGGGTAGCATCGGACTCAACGAGATGAAAGGAAAGACAGAGAGATATCTAGGGTTAGAGAATGGGACAAAATCCTAAAGGTGATATGAAATAAGTATCACAAAATATGTATGGAACAATAAGTATGATGTAATAAATATCACACAATAATTATAATTAAATAAGTATCATATAATAAGTATCACACAATAAAATATGACATAATAAAGTATCACACAATAAAGTATCACACACCAAGTATCACACAATAAGTATCACCCAATAAAGTATCATGCAATAGTGCATCACACAATAAATTATCACACAATAAGTATCATGTAATAAGTATCATGAAACAAGTATCATTCAATAAAAAACATGCAATAAGTGTCATGCAATAAGTATCACATAATAAAGTATCACATAATAAAGTATCACATAATAAGTATCACACAATAAGTATCATGCAATAAGTATCATACATTAAGTATCACACAATAAGTATCACACACAATAAATTATCCTGTAATAAATTATCGCACAATAAAGCATCACACAATAAAGTATCATATAATAAGTATCACACAATAAGTACCACACAATAAGTATAATGCAATAAGTATCACACCGTAAGCATCACACAATAAGTATCATGTAATAAGTATCACACAATAAAGTACCACATAATAAAGTATCACCCAATAAATTATCACATAACAAGTATCACACAATAAGTATCACACAATAAGTGTCACACAATAAGTATCACACAAGAAAGTATTATGAAATAAGTATTACATAATAAGTATTATGCAAAAAAGTATTACACAATAATTATTACACAATATGTAATTATGACAGACATTAGTTTTATAAGTATTACCCAATAAGTACTACACAATCAAGTATTACACAATAAGTATTATGTAATAAGTAATTACACCGAACATTAATTTTTAAAATTTTATAATAATATCACTATTTATTAAATAACTACCCTAATAACAATAATCACTAATTATATTTTTTAGTTTTTTTTAACTCATTAATTAGTAATACTTTATTATAATTTTTTATTTTTCATTATTTTTTATTTATTTTAGATTAATTTTAATAATTTATAATAATTAATGACTATTTATTTGTTATTTATTATTAGAATTATTAAATGATTTATATTTTTATTAATTTTTCTTAATTATAATTAATATTTACCATTTTACATTAATTTTAATAATTTATGCTAATTTATAATAATTAATGACTATTTATTTTTTATTTACTACTATTTATATTAAATTATTTATATTTTCCTTATTTTTTCCTAATTATAACTAACATTTATTACATTAGATTAATTTTAATAATTTATACTAATGTATAATAATTAATGAAAATTCAATTTTTATTTATTATTATTTATAATAAATCATTTATATTATTATTATTTTTTCTTAATTTTAACTAATACTTATTATTTTACATCAATTTTACTATTTTATACTTATTTATAATAATTAATGATTATTCATTAATGTTTATTATTATTTATATTAAAATATTTAATTTTTATTACTTTTTCTTAATTGTAACTAAAATTTATTATTTTAGATTAATTTTTAATAATTATATTATATATAAATTAATTTATAGTATTTTTTTAATGATATTAATATTTATTATGTAAACTATGTTAATAATAAATACTAATTATAATTTTTTAGCTTTTTACTCACTAATTTGTATTACACCATTATATTTATTTCATCAAATTTTATTTATTTTATTATTTTATGCTAATTTATAATAATTAATTATTTTTAATATTTAGGGTGAAACACCCTCTTTTTTATTAAGGAAAGAAAACACTCTTTTTCATCATGGGTTAGAGTTAACCCTTATATAACCCGTCACAACTCGTCCTCGGGGCTCGTGCCGTGACTACCCCAAGCCCGCCTTCCATAGGCCAGGGGCTGGCGACTAGCACCAAGGCGTAATTCCCAATAAAAAGGGAATACATTGCCTTTGTAAAGTAAACAAACACCACAGAGTAAGCAAGCAGAAGTAAACACTAAGTAAAACTGGGTACAATAGTAAGTGCAGAAAAGTAAGTGGGCCAGAATACAAACCCAAACTGAAAGTAAAGTACAACTGGAAAGAAAGTACATCAACTGAAAAGTAAAGACGCAACGTCGAGCCATCCACTGGAAGTCCCACCTGAAGGGTGGGTACAGATAGCCTCCTCAGCTCCACTGGTCCAGCCGTCCGCTCCGTGTACGTCCAGCCCAGTGGTCCACCTCCAGGTACCGACTTGCTCCACAAGCCTCCACCATAATCAGTGCTGTCTGTCGTCTGCATCCAACACAACGTAGTGCAGGCATAGCCCGTGCAGAGGTGAGTATAAGCTACTCAGTAGGGACCCCGATACCCCCGAAGGTCTCCTAGAATCCACAAAGGAATATATAATCACGAAGTAACATCCAACACTACTTAGGTATATGCCCATACATATACCTAAGTCATCAATTCAGCTCCAACATCCGATCCCAAGTACAACCCAGTCCACACAGGAAAACATAACCCGTTCCACAAAGGAATTCACAACCCAATCCATACAGGAAAGCATAACGTAATCCACACAGGATATCAAGTCAATCTTATCGAAGATAAGATTGAAAGTCAAGACTCAGCTCGCACATGTATACTTCTTTGTAAGACGATAGAGATGATCAGATATAGCCACTGATTCATCTAAGCCATCGGACCCACAAAGGATCGATAGGTACTAACCCCCGCAATGACCCACACAGGATCTGACCCACACAGGATCGGTATGCGCTGGCCCACACAGGACCGCTGAGTGCTGACCCACACAGGATCTGATCCACACAGGATCGGTAGGCACTGATCCACAGAGGATCGCTGAGTGCTGTAGTCATCACTGTCAAACCCACGGAGGATTCCCGTACAGTCTTCATCGTCATCGCAGTCGCAGCCAGCTCTAGGGTTTCTGCACACAACAAGCTCGTTCAGGGAGGGTCCGCTCCACGAGCCGAGGGGCTGATACATCAACTGAAACGAAGTCCAGAGTTGATGTATCCCAAAGTTCCGTATTGTCAACAGGAACTCAACGTCACAGACGACGAGTCAATCGGACGCCCGGTCTGAGAGTTATTGACTTTTTCATCCCAGGGGCCCAGTTGGTTTTTAAGTAAAAACCAACCCAACCGTACTCCCGAAACCTTGAGTGTAATATACCAAAATGACCGTATCGATCCAAGCATCCCATCGCAGCTGATGGTGCGTCGATCGGAGGTCCATAGCCCAAGTTATGGGCAAAAGACCGGAAGAGGTCTGAAAATGGGGGTTTTGGGCCCAGACCGACCCGGCCCGAGACCCCCTAGGTCGGCCCGAACCGGGTCGACCCGACCCGAGACCCCCTGGGTCAGCCCGAACCGGGTCCGGGTCTGGCCCGGCTGGCGCGGCCTAGCCAGCGCGGCCCGGCGCGGCCTAGGCGGCCCGGCCTGGCGCGCGCGTGCGGTCCCCGCGGCCAGCTCGGCCGGTGCCGAGCTGAGCGGACATGGGGGGGGGGGGGGGGGTGCGCTGCCCCCCTAATTGACAAACGCGGCCCCCACGTGGTGGGGCCGCTCCTGCTTCTAGCCGGGGGTTATGAACCCCCGGTCTCCCCCTGAAACGGCTGACCCGCTCCGGCCGGCCGGTTTCTGCCGCCACGGGACCGGCGCGGTCCCACCCTCCTGCTCCGGCGGCCTGAAGTTCTGGCCGCCTCTCCCCGCACCACACCAGCCATAGGCCGCAGTCTTGTTCGATCGGGGCGGCGCGACGGCGCCGCGCCCCTCCGCCATGGCCCCGCTCCAGCCGCGGCCTCTTCGAGGTTCTCCGGCGCGACGCGACGTCGCCACGGCTTTGTTCGTCTTCAACGGCGTGGCATGACGGTGCCACGCTTCTTTGCCCATCCTTCATTATTTCCGCACGGTGCAACGGCACCGCGCTGCCTTTACTCGTGCCGCAACAAATCCAAAAAACCAAGGGGGGAGGAGGGTCAGCCGTGCTCGTGCGGTCCGACCTCCTCCCGTTATTGCGATAATAGGCGGCCCAATTTGAAAATGAAGAACGGTGATGGAAGTATTCACGAACACAAAACAAATAACCCCTACCTCAAGAGTTGTTGATTCGTCGTGGAAAAGAACGTCGCAGAAGAGGGTTCCGTACACATTGACAGAGATCGTCCGAGGAGAAACGATGTCTCCCTTCCTTTGTCGTGGGAAGAATAAATGAAAGAAGGCACATTGGTGTCGCGGAGAGGAGAATCGCCGGCGTCGCGGTACACGACGTCGCGTCGTCGATCTCCAAGGATTTGGCGTTCTTCTTCGTCCTTCGTCGGAGGTTGGCGTTCTTCGCGTTCTTCAAGGAGGAAGAACGTTCTTCGAAACTTAGAGCTTTCCTCTCCAAATCCTCTTGCACAACGAACAGACCTCTCACGAAATAAGACTTTGTCTTATTTAATTAACCCACAAGCCAATGTTTCATTTCAAATTCAAAATGAATCCAAGAATTAATTATAATGAATAACCTACTCAATTAATTAATCAAGAGTTGACTTCATTTAAAGGGGGTGCGGGTGGGTTACATAATTAATGGGGGTTGAGGAAGTTGAAAGGGTGGACTTCGCGTGTGCCCCACCCCACAAATATCCTACCTAGTGGAGTAGGATATAGTGGGTCCCACTCCAACCACTTAGCTTAGGTTAAACTACTTTAAATAAAATAAATTTGGTTGCACCATTTTATTTTATTCTCTTACTTAACCCAAAATTTTAATAACCACACCCGAGAAAACGCAACTCTGGAAAAGGTGTTCCTAATCAATTACCGGCGCTGCGATTCCATCGGTGTCCTCAGATTTCAATTCCGAGCACCGGTTCAAAAGTTAGGAAATCCCGCTCGTTCGTTCACTAAACGTACCTGAGCTAAACTTCAGAAATTTACTCCGGGCTCACCGGGCCTCAGAATCAGGTGCCGTCAGAAACTGCGTTCTTGTAAAATCCCAAAGAAAATTAAGAAAAAAATTTCCTTGAATTTTAAGGGTCTTTACATTACTCCCACCTCAGGGATTTACGTCCCTGTAAAGATACATCATAAACTAGGGAAACAAATGTGGGTACTATGCTCGCATCTGAACCTCCCACTCCCAAGTGCTCTCCTGGAGGTTCCCGTGCTGCCACCTGATGTGCACTAGAGGAATTGACCATCCACGTAGGACCCGCTCCTGTCGATCCTCAATCTCCACTGGGACCTCCGCAAAAGTCTCCCCATCATCAATGTCCAGCTCCCCATGGTCAATGATATGCGTCGGGTCGTGCACGTATCTCCTCAGCTGAGATACGTGGAAGACATCGTGCACCCGGTGCAACTGAGGTGGTAGAGCCAGGCGATAAGCCACCTCGCCAATCCTTCCGAGGACCTGGAATGGTCCGATGAAGCACGAAGACAACTTGCCACCTCGGCCAAATCTCCGTAATCCACGTCGAGGTGAGACCCGTAAAAAGACGTGGTCGCCATCCTCGAACTCTAGTGGTCTATGCCTCCTGTCAGCATAAGACTTTTTCCGGCTCTGAGATGTCCTCATCCGCTCCTAGATGACCTGGACCTTCTCTGTCGTGGCTTGGACCATCTCCGGTCCCACAAGTGCTGACTCCCCAGGGTCTGTCTAGCAGAGAGGTGGTCTGAAAGGTCAGCCGTACAATGCCTCGTATGGTGCCATCCCAATGGTGGAGTGGTAGTTGTTGTTGTACGCGAACTCCACCAAGGGTAGGTGGTCCTACCATCTACGACCAAAGTCGAGGACACATGCGCGGAGCATGTCCTCGAGAGTCTGAATGCTCCTCTCCGTCTGACCATCCGTCTGAGGGTGAAAGGCGGTGCTCAGACGTAGATGCGTCCCGAATGCCTCCTACAAGCCCTTCCAAAGCCAGGAAGTAAAGTGTGCATCTCGATCAAAGACGATAGATTATGGCACACCATGAAGTCATATGATCTCCTGAACGTAGAGGCGTCCCAAGCTCTCCACTGGGCCCTGCTCTCTAATGGGTAAGAAGTGGGCCGACTTGGTGAGTCGGTCAACAATCACCCAAATGGAGTCGTGACCTCTAGAAGTGCATGGAATTCCAGTCACGAAGTCCATAGATATCCCATCCCACTTCCACTCCAGGACCTCCAAGGGATGTACCAAGCCTGCTGGTACCTGGTGCTCTTCCTTCACCTGATGGAAGGTGAGGCATCGAGAAACGAACTCAGCTACAACCTTCTTCATACCCGGCCACCAGTGCTGTCGTCTGAGGTCCTGGTACATCTTCACCACTCCTGGATGTACTGCTAAAGGGGAAGTGTGGAACTCCCTCAGCACCTCATCCTGTAAAGCAGCTGGTACCATGGTACGTCCTCTGAAAAGGATGACGTGCTCTCCTCCCACAGTGAATCCATCAGGTGCCTGTCCTGAGGATATCTGTGCACGCCGTGTCTCATAGTCAACGTCCCCACACTATGCCTCTCTGAACCAATGTAGAAGTGGATGAGTGACTGTGAGTGACTGTTTAAAGGCTGCTCCATCACTATCCACGAAGGATATCTTCAAAGAGGCTAGCTGCTATGTCGCCTCCCCAAGTAGTTGAATGCCCGTCCTCCTGCTGAGGGCATCGGCTACTACGTTCCCCTTTCCAGGAGTATAGACTATCTCAAAGTCATAGTCTTGGAGGAACTTGAGCCATCGCCGCTGTCTCAGGTTCAGGTCCTTCTGCGAGAAGATGTACCTGAGACTCTGGTGGTCAGAATAGACTGTAAAGCACTCTCCCATCATATAGTGTCGCCACATCTTCAGAGGGAAGACCACTGCTGCTAACTCCAGGTCATGGGTAGCATTGTTCTGATCATGCTTCCTCAACTAACATGATCCATAGGTGATCATTGCCCACTCCTACATTAGGACACATCCGAGTCCGGTCCCTGATGCATCGCAGTAAACTACGTACCCTACTCCCTCCTCGTGTAGCCTCAAGATAGGTGCACTGGTCAGTCTCTGTCTCAGATCCTGGAAGCTCTACTGACATCTGTCTGACCACACGAAGGGTTTCCCCTTCTTTGTCAAAGCTGAAAGTGGTGCCGCAACTCTGGAGAAGTCTGGCACGAATCTCCGGTAGTACCCAGCTAGACCCAAGAAACTCCGTACCTCCGTCACGCTCCTGGGTGGTTCCCAAGCTAGCACTGCCTCGATCTTTGCATGATCCACCGCAAATCCCGCCTCAGAGATGATGTGTCCCAAGAAGTGGACCTCACGTATCCAGAACTGACACTTCGAGAGCTTACCATAAAGCTGGTGCTCTCGGAGTGTATCTAGTACAACCCGCAAGTGGTAGGCGTGCTCCTCCTCAGTCGTTGAGTATATCAAAATGTCATCGATGAAGACCACGAAAAATCGATCGAGGTAAGGCTGAAAGATCCTATTCATGAGGCCCATGAAAACTTCTGGAGCATTGGTTACACTGAATGGCATAACCAAGAACTCATAGTGGCTATACCGACATCTGAAGGCCGTCTTCTGCACGTCCTCGTCCTGAACTCTGAGCTGATGATAGCCTGACCTGAGGTCTATCTTCGAGAACCATCGTGATCCCTTGAGATGATCGAAGAGGTCGTCAATCCTCGGTAGAGGATACTTGTTCATCACGGTCACCTGGTTTAGGCGACGGTAATCGACACACAGTCGCAAGCTTCTGTCCGCCTTCTTGGCGAACAGAATCAGCCGAACACGAAAGTTCTTCAAAACCTTGAGTGTAATATACCGAAACGACCGTATCGATCCAAGGATCGCATCGCAGATGACAGTACATCAATCAGAGTTCTGTAGCCCAAGTTATGGGAAAAAGACCAGAAGAGGTCCGAAAATGGGGGTTTTGGGCCCGGACCGACCCGGCCTGAGACCCACTGGGTCGGCCCGAACCGGGGCGACCCGACCTGGGTCCGGGTCCGACCCGCTTGGGTGTGGCCCGGCCTGGCTGGCGGGGCGTGGCCCAGCCGGCGCGGCGCGACCTGACCTGGGCGCGGCGCGGCCCGACCTGGGTGGCCCAGCCTGGCGCGCGCGTGCGGTCCGCGCGGCCAGCTCGGCCGGTGCTGAGCCGAGCGGACAGGTGGGGGGGGGGGGGGCGCACTGCCCCCCCTAATTGATAAACGCGGCCCCCACGTGGGGGGGCCTCTCCTGCTTCCATCCGGGGGTTACGAACCCCCGATCTCCCCCTGAAACGGCCGGCCCGCTCCGGCCGGCCGGTTGGTGCCGCCAGGGGACCGGCGCGGTCCCGCCCTCCTGCTCCGGTGGCCGGCGGTTCCGGCCACCGCTCCCTGCACCACCGCGGCCATAGACCGCGGTCTTGTTCGATCGGCGTGGCGTGACGGCGCCGCGCCCCTCCGCCACGGCCCCGCTCCAGCCGCGGACTCTTTGAGGTTCTCCGGCGCGGCGCGACGTCGCCGCGACTTTGTTCGTCTTCAACGGCGCGGTGCGACGGCGCCACGCTTCTTCACCCATCCTTCATTATTTCCGCACGGTGCAACGGCACCGTGCTGCCTTTACTCGTGCTGCAACAAATCCAAACAACCAATGGGGGAGGAGGGTCGACCGTGTTCGTGCGGTCCGACCTCCTCCCGTTATTGCGATAACAGGCGGCCCAATTTGAAAACGAAGAATGGCGAAAGAAGTATTCACGAACACAAAAAAAATAACCCCTACCTCAAGATTTGTTGATTCGTCGCAGAAAAGAACGTCGCAGAATAGGGTTCCGTACACGTTGACGGAGATCGTCCGAGGAGAAACGGTGTCTCCCTTCCTTTGTCACGGGAAGAAGAAACGAAGGAAGGAGAGTTGGTGTCGTGGAGAGGAGAATCATCGGTGTTGCAGTACACGGTGTCGCGTCGTCGATCTCCAAGGATTCGGCGTTCTTCGTCATCCTTCATCGGAGGTCAGCGTTCTTCGCGTTCTTCAAGGAGGAAGAACGTTCTTCGGAACTTAGAGCTTTCCTCTCCAAATCCTCTCACACAACGAACTAACCTCTCACGAAATAAGACTTTGTCGTATTTAATTAACCCACAAGCCAACGTTTCATTTCAAATTCAAAATGAATCCAAGAAATAATTATATTGAATAACCTACAAAATTAATTTATCAAGAGTTGACTTCATTTAAAGGGGGTGCGGGTGGGTTACATAATTAATGGGGGTTTAGGAAGTTGAAAGGGTGGGGTTCGTGTTGGCCCCACCCCATAAATATCCTACCTAGTGGAGTAGGATATAGTGGGTCCCACTCCAACCACTTAGCTTAGGTTAAACTACTTTAAATAAAATAAAATTGGTTGCACCATTTTATTTTATTCTTTTACTTAACCTAAAATTTTAATAACCACACTCGAGCAAACGCAACTCCGGAAAAGGTGTTCCTAAGCAATTACCAGCGCTGCGATTCCATCGGTGTCCTCAGATTTCGATTCCGAGCACCGGTTCAAAAGATAGGAAATCCCGCTCATTCGTTCATTGAACGTACCTGAGCTAAACTTCAGAAATTTATTCCGGGCTCACCGGGCCTCGGAATCAGGTGCCGTTAGAAACCGCGTTCTTGTAAAATCCCAAAGAAAATTAAGAAAAAATTTCTCTTGAATTTTACGGGTCTTTACATAACCGAGAGGCCAAGTGGCTCAAAGACCCATTAAAATTTGATAGCCAGAAGACCTTGTGGCTTGATAGGCGAAGGAGATGACTCGAAGACCCAAACAGAGCAGCCAAACTTCACATCATGATCCCATTATTTATATTAAATTATTTAAAATTTTATTACTTTTTTGATTTAACCAACATTCATTATTTTAGATTATTTGTTTATTATTAAATTAATTTTTAGTAATATATTGTAAATTATTGTTTATTATAATCTTTTTATTTTTTAACTATAATTTATATTTAATAAAATATTTATTATTTTTATTATTTATTACATTAAATAAATTAAAATAATTAATAATAATATTATTATCAATTAATTAAAATATCAATTTAGCAACTAAAACAATTTTAAATTATACTCATTTATTAAATTTTTATAATAAAAATTCTAATAAATTTAAAAATAAAAAACAAACTAATTAAATAAAAACAATTAATAACATAAAATTAAACCCTAATAAAATAAATAAATAAATGAAATTAATAGCTATTTAAAAAATTTATTCGAACTGATGTTTTTTTTGAAAATACCGAATCTATAATTAATAATGAAACATTCAAATATAATTAAACTTTAATTAAAAAAATAAGTAGATATAGTTAATAACTATTACAAAAATAAACTTAAAAAATACTATTAAACTGATGCTTTGAATGAAAATAATAGATTTTTAATATAGGAATCAATTTCATAAATAATAAAAATATTTTAGAGAATTTTGAGAGTGTTTTGAGTGGAGGGCAGTTGGTTGCATTAGGGGGGATCTATTTATAGTTTTTTTGCAATAGATTATTCTGTCATAAAAAGTCCCTTATTTGAACTATTTGTGATGAGTATTTACAACCAAATATGTAACACCCTGGCTTGGAGGATACTTGAAAGTGCCTCGACTGAGGGGTTACATGACCTTAGATGTGCCTCCTCATACACAAGAGGCTTATGGATAGTGGTGAGGGTGTAAAACATACACTGGGGAGACTATGACCCTGAATCATAGTAAAAAAAACAATGAAAAATAATTGAACAATATCTATAAAAAAAACTAGAGTACACATAATCAATAAAGCACAATACTATAAAAAATGTCTCATATAGAAGCATAAAATCATACATCAACTGATCACCCACTGGGTTGATAACATATAAAAAATAAACAAGATAAAAAATACATAGCAGGCTCTACTTCCATCCCTAGGCCTCAATAATACCATCTCCATTACCCATCAAGCTGTGACAACCCAATATGCTGTACAAACTATACTGAACCTGGGAGAAATCATAAGGTATGCACATGCACCATAATTCCTATGCAGGGTGTGAGAAATATATATTAGTAGGTTATCACCAAGTTCTCCAAATATACAACATCAAATACATGTATGCATAAGTAAAATCAACATGTCACACAAGCACATCAGATGCTGTGTTATAACTAAGACACCACAACTCCATAAAAATTGGTTCATCATGTGATAACCAGGACACCCTGACACCTAGTTATACATTCTTCAACACCATTATATAATTCCATCATTACCTCATGATATTGAACCCATAACCTAGACCATACCTAAAGACTTAGGGTAGGTAATCTCCCAAGTCTCGACCGCTTCTCAAATGAACAAGGTGGGGTCCTACATCCAAGTCTTAGACTTACCTTCTCACTCAAGGTGTCCCTACCAACACCTTCTCACTCAATGCGAGGTCAACTATATCCTAACCACTACCTTATCTCTCAAGGCATGGTCTACAATCCAAGTCTCACATCACAACACATCTCAACCAGGACCTTTCACTCAGTGAGATCACACGACACATCCACCACCCTCTCACCCTGGAAGGGATCAAAACCCAGCCACTCCCCACTACTTGGTTGGGTCTTTAAAGCACTGATAGACCAACACTCTCTCACACAGGGAAAGTAAAAAATTGAATCAATACACACCTTCTCACTCAAGGTTGGACCAAACTTCACACACAACGATAATTCCATCTCACTCATATAAATATAGCTAGTTCTATATCACTCATGGAAGAGCCAGGTCTCAGGATCCATAATTGCATAGTCCATTTCCAAACATGTACACAATTAGGAAATTCAACCCATCCCAAATTCTCACCAGCTCATTACAGGACACTAGTATTTCAAGACCTATCCCCTTGCCTTGAACACGTCTCACTATCCAAGAACAACATGTTGGTCCTCTCGCCATTCTCATCATACCCACTAGGGTGTCCACTAGGGTACCTTAGACCTATCCCAATCTTTACTCATTGGTAACATCTACTCTCAATTACCTTTCAATAACCACACAACCCATATGATTTTCTTTACCCTAGAATCAATAAGAGGGGTTTGATCCTTATCCAATTCCTGAATCACAATCCTCACTTGGGTTCCATATTGCATCACTCTCATAAGATATCTCAAATCATCACTTAGAGGAAACCCCTCTCCATTACCCCCATCAAATCCTAGAGGAATAATCCTTCTCACATTACTCACCAAACCTCAATCCTCCCTCAGGAGGGTGTCACTCATTATGCATGAGATTTACGAACATCCCACTCATAACCACTAGTCCTAATCCCTATCACGCCTTCCCAAATAACCTAAATAATACAACCAAGGAAACCCACATCATATCTCACATATTGATATCGCCTAAGGTCTCTTGTAAAATCATCGATCACCCTCTCTCCTTGGCGACTTAGTCATCAGGAAATCCTAAAAACACTCAATGTTTCAAGGAGCACTTGTTCCACCCATAGGAGTCTCATGAACTTCCTATTTCTTGCTCTAGGGAACTCTAGGTCCATATCTGTTCTACCTGGTCCCATGAAACATTCATATAGGTATGAATCCATGCATAAAAAGTATTTGGATTTGTATTAAATGGACCATCTATCACCAAAATAGAGTTACCTTCCACTCCAAACTCCACTCCACCTTATCCAAGATCTTCCCTGCCTCATCCAAACTTATATTACCACCTGATCTCCTATATCATTCCATGAATAATAAATAAATAATTATAATAGTTTATAATCAACTATTCAATTTAATTTTAAAATAGGCATATTCACCTAAAACTCATCAGGCATCACTGTATCACTAAAACTTATCAGATCCTAAAAAAACACTTATGGAAGGTTTATGGAATACCCATGACACCATCCCAAGAAAAAACCATAACACCTAAAACCTGGTTAATAGATAATTTCATTAAATTTAACCAAAAACCCTAAATAAATTAGAGAAGTGACATACCTCATCTAAAACACTAAAGGACAACATGAAATCATCCTCCCAAGATTCCCACTAGCCAACCGAGCAAAATCTCCATCACTTTAAATTATTTCCATTATGATAAAGTGGAAACCATCAATAAAATCTAAATTAAATAAAACTAAAATCATAGGTAGAAAACGGGAGTAAATAATATGGGAAGAAACAAAAGAACATACTTGGAATCACTACCTAAAGGCCAAAAAATCATCCCTATCCATAGGGGATTTAAGGAGAGTAATAAGGGGGAGAGGACTAACCGAAATGTACCATCTCACATCTCTATCCCCTTTAAAATCAAAGGGTAATGACTATTAAATTACCAATATTTCCCTAATAGAAAAATAGTACAATGGGGAAATTGCAGCATGGCCCCCTGGTGTTGTGGTACAATGCCCCTTCCTAGTGATAGGTTTTAGCACAACCTGAGGGGATATGAAATAACACCCACTACTCAACCTCTATAAATTGCATGGAGTAATTTAAGAGGCTATCCCAACCCTAAATCCCAAGGATCATCCATGGCATGGACCCTTTGGGTTGAGCTATGGTCTACTTCGACCACAGACATGCTGTAACATGGACCTTGTGTTGCAATGCAACCATCTGCAAAGAGGAATATGTCCAACCCCAATCACCTAACCTATACAGAATGGCCCATAAATATCATTCCATTGGATATACACCCCATAAAATCCCTTCAAATAACATCCACTAGGTTTTGGTTTGATTCTTACCCTTCAAGTACCATCACAACACAACCCTCCAAGATGTAGTGTGGTCTCCACCCTTGTGGCATAACCATGATGATAAAGTTTACTACAACACTATGGAATCCTTGGCCTCAAGCCTCCATTCCATGGTGCATTGGTGCTCTATCTCCACATAGTGGGGGATGCATACATATGAAATTTCAACTTAGGGTCACCCCAAACCTTCTCCAATGTTCCCCCAAGGATCCAAATAACCTATTGAGACTCATTCCACATCTAAAAACATCTCCTAAAGATTTTATAATGATTGGATTCCTAATCCAAGTCCCACTTCATGAAACTATCCCTATTCTAAGCAAAAAATACAACCTCCCTACAAAAAATAACAACCCTAAAATCCAAATTTTATTACAAACTTCCCATTATAATTATTCTTGTCCTTGAGAAGCCTCAATGGGCCTCCAACCATCAACCCTGACCTACCTCGACTATTAATTAACCACTATCTCACCATGGTACATCTATTAATTCCAAACATTCTTCCATTGTGCAACTCTAAACATAAAAGCACACTATTCACCAAAATTCAATCCACTCACTCACCACCATCACCAACACCAATATGGTGCTCACCATACCCGTCCATCACAAGACACCATAATGTATTGAACTGATTTATCCCAAGAATTACAGTGCTTCATTCCATAAGGATTCACTCAATAGAGTCATATTCCAAAATACGGTGCTACCCATTTTAGGAATCACCTACCGAATGCACTTTTAGTGGTCCAATGATACAATTTATGTAGTTTCCACCACACAACATCTGTTTCCATGTAAACACACTAATCAATCCTCCTTTGGTAAACCTTTATTAAAAACTCCCAACTACACAAGCTGACACATCCTCATAACATTTGATCAAAATACCTTAACTCTTAAAGGCATCACAAGATCATTCAACACCCACATCAAAGTCCAAAAATAACTCCCATTGAAATTCCATGTTTAGACCACCAATTCTAGCCATTATTCTCTCACCTTAAGTACCGATGCACCACTGATTCAAATCACTCTCATACCATCTCAACTCCATCTATAACCCAATTCCAATACACCGACTCCAACCAAAACCACAAATGAATCCCAATTTTTTTGTTCCATAAGGAACAAAATATCAGTTGATCCTACTACACACTAAGATCCTAGTTCCACCTTGACCATCTACAATCGGTCTCAATATATCCCTGACCCTTCCAACATGAGGGTCATACCTCCACTATCTATATGATGCTTACAACCATAGGAGTATCATTATCATTACCCTAATAAAACAAAATATTTATACCTGTAGTCCAAAATCCATCAATTACTGCACATAATTACTGTAAATGGTTGTTATTCTCATACCAAATCACCATTATGAAACACAAACCTCCACCCATTCCCATATCAATAGGAACACCATCCTTACTGTTCAATAATATTCTCACAAAAAGGATCAAACCCTCCAACATCTAATGGTACACTACCCATAATATGGATTACCTAACACTTCTCCTTGAGTTACAGCCCAAATCATCACATCAATAAATGTGTGTGACTCCCCTTGAGCCATGATCACCCATCATTCTTACCTTGAAACCATCCATCTACAATTTCACCATCGGTGTAGGGGGTAACATCTCCCAACCTCACCAAAATCTCATACTTCTATTCCCATAAGTGTCTCACCAATAATATTAGTTCTCATCCCACACATGACCATACACCGATTCACAAACCAAATGGGCATCTTGAATAACTAGTGTTCACCTTCCCTCTCACACTAGGGATTTTCTCGAGATTCCACACCAACACTCACTCTCCTCCTCAAGGTAGAGTGATCTAATGAGGACCATATCCTAGGTTCTCACCCATCATCCAACTCAATATGACCCTAACCAAATGGGTGTACACTCTCATACAACCTAATTTTACAATTGGACTCATGCTCACATGATTTATGTCTCATTGATCCTAGGATCACACACCAAACCCACTGACCATTATCCTCTGCATGTCATATTGTCCAATATCCCGAGGCATCTCACTCATTCCAAGGTCAACCAAATGAGAACCCACCACATAGTAATTGTTCCAAATCCTTGATCATTTATCCATACTCCCACTATTCCACTGAGAGTACATCTATATTCTTCAAGGCCATGAATCTTATTGATCTTTCCCTCTAAACCCAACCTCGATACCAAGCATAAGAAATTCCCATGAATTTTCTCAACCCTCTTAGGTATCCACATAATCACCCAGTTTAATTAAGTAGGATTACACCAAGAATATATATGGGAAAAACTCTATATAGGTTGTTTTCAACACTTTATGTAACCAAACCCCATCATTAAACCCATGAGGGGTTCACCGCCAAGGCATCTCATGCCTATACCGACCCACTAAGGGTATTTTTATACCCCTCACATGAAGGGAATATATAACTATGATCAAATAACATCCTTCACTAGGACCCAAATGACCTTCCATAAGATAAAATACCATGGTTTAGCCAAGTATAATTCCCCCAAAAGTTATATGATAAACCACTACATAAGTTATTGTTGACACTTTAAACAACTAAATACCTATTAAAAAACAATCACACACAAGCATGTGTATGTCATGTGAATCCTATATACCAACCATTATGAATGTATAAAATACTCTTTAAAATAATCCAATATCCCAAAACATAAATAAAAAACTTTGATAAACACATTATATTAAGTAAGAATCTCAACCATAATAGAAAAAACCAAGAACAAAAATCCTATACCCATAGTAACGAGGAATTACCACCAAAAGAAATTCATGAATCACAATTCTGAGGTCCATCAAAAGCCATAAAAAATTCATAAACCACATATTTAACATCTCCCCGAATAGTAAAATTAAATAAAATGTTGTGATATGACTTTGTAATGCTTTGGTCTGGAGGCTACTCGGCGATGCCCCGACTGAGGAGTAATGTTATCACATGTTTGAACCTTTATATGCTAGAGGAAATTGAATAGAGGTGAGGGATTGAATCATACAAGGGGGATACTATTACCTTGAATTAGATTAATAATACATCAAAAAATAACTAAATATTATCCACCAAAAACATAAGAGTACACATAATCAATAAAACATAATGTTATAACAAATGTCTCATGAGGAAGCATGAAATAAAAAATCTAATGATCAACCACTAGGTGTATCAGATATAAAAATTTAAAAAAATAAAAAATACATAGTAGGCTCTACTACCATCTCTAGGCCTCAAAAAGCCTCATCTCTAATACCCATTAAGCTACTCTATCCCAATTCACTGCACAACCTATGCAGAACCTGGGAGAATACATAAGTTCTGCACATCCACTAGAGTTCCCATGAAGGGAATGATAAATATATCTCAATAGGGTATCAAAAATTTCCCCTAATATATTCCATCATATGTGTGTATTCACAAGGAAAATAAACATGTCACATAAGTGTATTAGACATCCTGTGCTAACCAGGCCTCCTGAATCCATGTGTATTGGGTCATTGTGTGTAACCAGGACACCACGACACTCGATCATACCTAATTTGTCTCTATTACATAATTATATTGTCACCTCATGTTATCAAACCTGTATCACATCCCACCCTTGAAGACTCAAATTAGGTCATCCACCAAGTCTCGACCACTACCCAAAGGAACAAGGACAATTCCTGTGTCCAAGTCATAGACTCACCTTCTCACTCAAGGTGGTCCCACCAACACTTTCTCATTCAAGGTGAAGCTATCTATATCTTGACCACCACTTTATCTCTCAAGGTATGGTCTACCATCTATGTATCTCATCACAATACATCTCAACTAGGTCTTCTCACTCAGGGATGTCACACGTCACATACACTTCCCTCTCACTCAAGACAAGGTCACAACATGACCACTACCCTCTACCATGAAGGTTATCTCAAGCACTTATGGACTAATACCCCATCACTCAAGTAAAGTCTAAACCATTCTCAAGACACACCTTCTAACGTAATGTTTTCCTAGAATTCACACAATGAATATCCCATCTCACTCATGGAAATCTAGCCAGCACCACCTCACTCATGGAGGTGGTAAGCCTTGGGACCAGTCATAATGTTTTACATAAAAAAATACATACACATTCAAGGAATGAATCCTATACCACAAGATTACTAGCTCTTCATAGGGTTCTAGTCGCTTGGGAACTATCCCCTTATCTCAAACATGTCTCACTATTAAAGCACGACATTCCGAACCTCTTGTAAATATCATGTCACCCACTAGGGAATCCATGAGGGTCCCTCAGAACTATATTGATATCTTCTCACCAATACCATCTCCTCTCCATCACCCTTTAGTGAAAACAGAACCTGTAGGCTCTTCCTAACCATGGAATTAATAATCAGAGTCAGATCCTCATCCAATTACCACATCATAACACTCACCTGTGTTCCATTCCACCCCACTCATGGAAGATCTCTCAAACTATCACATAGAGGAAACCTATCTCTATCACTCTATCTAATCTTAGAGTACTAATCCTACTTGTATCACTCACTAAAACCCAATCTACTTTTTAGAGTGTGTCACTCATTAGGCATGAGACGTATGACCGTCTCACCCATCACTGCTAGTCCTAATCCCTCTCATGACTTCCCAACTAGCATAATGAATATAGCCTAGGATACCCACATCACATCTCACATCCCAAGATCACCAAATTTCTCTTTTCAAATCAATGGGTACCCTCTCCCTTTGTAAACATAGTTTCTAGGTGATCCCCGAATCACTCAAAGTGCTAAGGAGAACTTGTTCCACCTCTAGGAGGCTCATAAATATCCTATTTCTTTCTATAGGGTGATATTAGTCTCTAAATTATGACCATTCCCATGAAACATGAATTAATGAAATAAATCATTCATAAAAAGAATATTGTATTAAGGGTGCCACTTATCTCTAAAATAGAGGTACCATAAAAAAAAATCTATGCTTCACCTCAACCAAGCTCATTCATACCCTGTCCAAGCTCATACCACCACCTGAGCTCCGATCTCATTCCATAGATATTAAATAATTAATTATAAAAATTTATAATTAATTGTCCAATTTGATTTTAAAATAGGCATATTCTCCTAAAACTCATCAGGCCTCACTGCATCATCAAAACCACTCAGAACCATAACCAACCACCCATAGAAAGTCCATGGCGTTCACCCAACTCCATCCCAAGAAAAATCCCTAACACCTCAATACTCATTCAATCACAAATTTTGTCCATTTTTACTAAAAAAACCTAAATAAATTAGGTTAATTATGTACCTCAACTGAAATAGTGAAATATAACATACGATCATCCTCCCATGAAACCCTCTATCTAAGATGAGAAAAATCCCCATCACCCTAGATGATTTTAAAAATTATTCAGTGAATTTTTTTAATAAAACCTAACCAAAATCACCCATAAATCAGATGTCTACAATGGTAGGGAAGAAAAAGGAATAAATGGAAGAACCTACTTGTAATGTTTTATAAAACAACACCATAATTTCCTCTATCCATGGGGGATCAAAGGGGAAGAAGAAGGGGAGAGGTTTGGTTTAAATGGACCCTCCTACATCACTGTCCCCTCTAAAATCAAAGGGGGATGTCCAGTAAATTACAAATATTCCCCCACTAAAAAATATTTGGGGGAGGGGAATTTCCATGTGGGACCCTAGTGTTGTGGTATAGCACCCCTTCCATGGGGTTGGATGTGGCAGAACCCAAGGGGTTACAGTGAAACACCAAGTTTCTATCCTCTGGCTATAGCATGTAGGAAGGATCCTCGGTGTATCCCACCCTAGGAGGGAAACCCAAACCTTCCTCCCAAGGAACCTTTATAGTGTGGATCCTCTAGGCTACACCGTGGTCTACTTTGACCAGGGTCACACTATGATGGGGCCCCTGGGTTGTGGTGTAACCACCTAAATAGGGGTACAAGGCCCAACCTCGATCACCTCTTCTATATGGTGTGGCCCATAAGGATCACATCTTAAGGTATCCACCCACAAAATAAATCCATGACATAGCCCCTATGATGTAACATGATGATTCTTCTATAATAATCACCATGGTGTATCCCTCAGGGCTACGACATGGTCTCATCCCTGGTGAAACCACTATAAGGAAACCCTTCACCATTGTGTCTTGGCATCTTCAGCCTCAAGATACCACACTTTGGTGCTCAGTTACCATGTTTTTGTGGATTTTGTAGTTTAAATTTTAGTTAAGGGTCACCCAAACCCCTTTTAAATGCTTAGTTGAGAAACCATACCATTTACTGATCCCCATTTCACATCCAAAACATCTCCCAGAGATGTTCCAATGCTAAGATTCCCAATTCAAGTACAAATTCAGGAAACAACCAATGCCCCAATCCAAAAATTCAAACTAATTCCAGAAAGCAAGGACCCTAAAATCCATGGATCATTACCAAATAGTTTTTTATGATGAGTATTTATAATGTAATAACCATATGTCGCAATAAGTTTCCACTATAAATACTTTTCTTACCTATTTGAAAAGTATTTTTGATTGATCTATTTCAACTCAAATAAATCTACTGCTAACCTATTTGTGATGGGACCATTGACATAAGTTTTTCACAATTCTTATTTATGACAAAATATCTTTTACATTTTAATTCTGCATCGCTCCAACCTTATTTGCGATACAAATTTAATTTTTTCATAAATTAAATTTACACCAGGGTTATTTGTGGCATATTTTATAGTCCATTGTAAATAACCTTGTGAAAAAACAGTTAAATTTTATAGAATGATACATCCATAACAAAAATTTATCCTTCTCTATAGTGCGAACATTTTCATTAAAAATATGAACTGTAAATTATTTTTTCCATAAAAAAGGTTCATCACAAGAAATAGTATTTGTGATGGACTAATAATTTTATCATAACTAAGCCATTTTGAACAACTATTTGTGAAATTTTACTAGTCTATTTCAAATAACCCATTGTATAAGGAAGAAATTTTTATAGTACATGTTAATTTAGTCACATTAAGAGAACCTTGGAAGGATGTGGGAAACTGATGTATTTCTGAGTAAGTTTATCATTAATGAATCATGAATGAGAAACAATTATACAATAAATTTGGGTATAAATAATGGTAACATGAAATATGTAGATTTGGGTAAGTATTATATATTATCTTGATTTAATTAGACTTGTGGAGGGTCTTCATGAATCAGAATGAAGAAAGATCTATCAAAATCCATGATGTATGCTATAAGCTTGAGATATGATATTTTTTTTGTGAAATATTTATTACTAGGAGGATATAATTGTTTTCATGGAGAAAGTTTTGGTGTGTGTGGTGATTGGGATGTTATATTAAAGATAAGTGTTTATGAGTGAGTTGAGACATAGTTAGAAGATAAGATATTTTGGTTTATCTATATTATGATTTTAGTGATGGATATTTCTAGAGTACCTAAGTAGAGACTTAGATAATTGTCTAATTGTTTGGTGGATACCAATTCTTATGACTATGAAAGGGAATTATTTTATATCTTTTGAATTTCTATTATCTTTTTATTATGAATTGATTGAAATTTTAAGATTATTATATATGTGGTATTTCAAAATTTATGTTTTTTTTGTGAAAATTTGTGAATTGAGATCACTAAGTATGGAATCCTTCCTTTTTATTACATAACTTTTCATTACATTTTACATACAGAGGATCTTTAAAGTCAAGTGTCTTGGAAATTAGGAACATAATACATGAAAAAACATAAAAAATTATTATAATACACTTATAAGGCTTCATTATAGGTTCATCCTAAGTAAAATTACTGTATCTCATAACCTAGAGACATACATAAAAGGAGAGGGTGAGCAGAAGGCCCAGTAAGGGTAAACAAGGGAATAAGTTTACTTGTGATATCAATAAGAACTTGATAAAAAGAAAACATATAGATGTGAGAAATGGAAGTATAGGAATATAATAATTAAAATAACTTGAATAATAACTTTAATATGTTTCTACAACATTCAATTTAGACATTCATGAACATATCACCAAGGTTCACCCCTAAGGTGTCATAAAAATTACCAAGGTTATTCACCAAGGTATCATGAAACTTGTCATCTCTAGAGATTAAATTCATTACACAATGCATTGGAGAGCTATCATGGAACACCCTTAATATGTATTTATTTTCATGTGATCCCCATAGATCATAATCAAACATTTCCTAAATAACCCATGGAGAATAAAATAAATGGGTTTCATCTCAAAATCGTGATGTTTTAAAAGTTCTTAAAAACTTGATCGTTATGTCATTTATAACCCATGGAAAGGGAGTGAGGGTTATATGTATGTCAATTAAAGAATCAAATATATCATTTTTTTGTATTTATGAACACCCATAGAAATTAAATAGGTTTGGGTATTCACATAAATAAACAAGAGAATTTCATGAGAGAAAGAGAGAGAAATTTTGAGATGAAAATTCTGCAGCATAACGGCTATATAACATGGTTTTAGAAAAAATTGAAAAGAGAGGGGGAAAGGGTCACCCACTCATAAATAACTCATAATAAAGTATGGGTATAGAATAAAAAGAAATAAGATCATGGTATGGATATTTGAAGGAAATACCATATGAAAATGAAACTCGAAGGAAAAGAGAAGATGTGATTTGTTTTACGAAAATTCGGCAGCCTAACGACGTCACTTAAAAATTCATAAAATCATTTGATGAGAATGAAAAGTGTCTATAATCAATTGAACATGAAATGGAAAGTAATAATGATATATAATAACACACCCCCACATAATAAAATGGAAACTAGAAGAAATAACATAAAGGAAGTCATGACTTAAAAGAGGAGCTTGAAAGGTTCCCTTACCTTGAAGAGTAACTTTAAAATCTTGAAGGTCGGGACCTTGGGAGGCTTGAGGGAACTTTGGTTGGACTCCTTGGGAGGTAAAAAGACTAGAACTTCGTTGAGGAGGATTTTTGAATGAAATGAATGAGGGAATGACTTGGTATTTATAGCAAAAAAGAGGGAATATTTAATTAATTTCCAAGGGACACCTCATCGGTGATATTTGAAAAACCATGGGATTTACCATGGTATTTGCCCATGGTATTGGCCAATTGGGACACATAATAACATATATTACTATTCAAAAGTCGACTAGATTTATTACATCATGATTACATCATCAATGATGTCATTAAACACCCGAAACTCAAAACAGTATTTTTACTATTCACCAAAAAATCAACTGTTTCAGGAAAAACCCACAAATTCACTCTAACATAATATCGATGATCTGAATTCAAAAATGAACTCAATTTTATGAAAATAATTTTCTAAATATTTTTAATTTAATTTTTAAATAAAACCATCATTTATTCCAAAAATACAACTTTAAAACTATAACTCATTTTGTAACATCTTAAGAAAGTAATCAAGGTACCATAAAATTATCGTATAACCATAATAAAATAAAGTAAAAATATATGATTAAATTTTATGAAAATACATTTACATTTTAAATTATTAAATTAATTATAAAATTGTAAATAAAATATTTATGACATACAAAAATACCAAAACTTATACTATGATCATTTTTTCACTTTTAAGATGTTTAAAATGTATTTATAAATTCATGGGTGAAGTTTATATTTTTTTGGTTGATTTACTATTCATTACTATTCATATAGGTTTGTTACTATTCATACTTTACTATTCACTAAAAATTAATTTGATCTTATTAGACTCTAAATTTTTTACTAAAAACAATTGTCGAAGACCATTTTTTGAAAATAAATTCTCATTATTAATTATTTAAAGAATACAAAAATATTTTAAAATACCCCTTTTTTCCAAAATTCATCAGTAATATGGAACTTCTATAAATTAATCCTATATTTATCTAGACATTTGAAATTCACACATTTTACCATAATAAGAAGTAAAAATTTTATTTATACAAAAGGATTACATAAAGTAACTAAGGCTTCGTTACATATTCCCTTATAACACCTGCATAAGACATAAGTGTAAGGTCTGCTATGGTGATAGAATCTTGGGGTGGCTCAGACAACATTGCCCAAGTGGTGATTTCTATAAGCTTGAACTTCTCCTATAGGTGATTTTTTTCAAGCTTCACATGTTGAAGTTCGGCTTGGGCTTGGTCCAAAGCAAATCCCAATGATGCTACCTCCTTCCCAAGCTCTAAATGATGGGATTAATATGACCCAAGTCTATTGGATGAGGCCATCAACTCTTCTTTTTGTATTAATTAACCTTGATAATTTGAATTTATAAACAAAAATAATAACGTTAAGAGTATAGTTTCCAACGATCATATTGACTAAAGATCATATAACAGTCAAAACCCAATGGTCTCATTTAAATTATACTCACTTCATTAATTAAAGGATATAATTTTGTTGAGTATAAAAAAAAAGAAACGAGTTATTCAAAAGTTCGGGTCATTACACTCTTCCCCCCTTAAGAAATTTCATCCCTGAAATTTTAACTCATACCCTCATAAGAGAAAAGGTGTGGGTACTTCTACCTCATAGACTCCTCCAATTCCCATGTGGCTTCTTCTCATTTGTGGTTCCTCCACAACACCTTAACAAGTTGGGTAGTCTTGTTGCGTAGAACCTTGTCTCTACGATCCAATATCTCCACTGGCTGCTCCTCATAAGAGAGGTCATGTTCCAGTTGTACCACCTCTGGACTTAGTACATGTGAAGGGTCAGGTATGTACTTCCTCAAGAGGGATACATGGAAGACATCATGAACTTGTGATAGATTTGGAGGAAGTGCAAGCCGATAGTCCACTGCTCCCACGCGATCAAAGATTTCATAGGGGCCAATGTACCTAGGGATGAGCTTCCCTTTCTTCCAAAATCTCATGAATCACTTCCAAGGTGAAATCTGAAGAAAGACTTTGTCACCAACTTCAAACTCCAAGTCCCTTCTATGGTTGTCGGCATAGCTCTTTTTCCGACTCTGAGTAGCCTTAATGTGTTGCTGGATGGCATGGACTTTTTCTATCATCTCTTGAAAAAGATCCGACCCAAGAAGATTTCTCTCACAAGCTTCATCCCAACAAGTAGGAGTTCTACATATCTTACCATATAGAGCTTCATAGGGTACCATTTGAATGCTTGATCGAAAGCTATTGTTGTAAGAGAACTCAACTAAAGGGATATGTTGATCCCATCCACCTTTAAATTCCATTGAGCATGTTCTCAGCATTTCCTCAAGTGTTTGAATAGTCCTTTCATATTTTACATCAATTTGGAGGTGATAGGCCATACTGAAATTTAATTCAGTGCTCAGAGCATGTTGAAGACTTCTCTAGAATTTTGATGTGAACCTTGGATCACGATCAGATATGATAGAAAGTGGAAATCCATGCATCCTTACTACTTCCTTCACATAAATCTTGGAAAGTTGATCAAGAGAGAAATCTTCCCGAATAGAAATAAAATGGGCAGTCTTGGTGAGACGGTCCACTATAACCCATATCGCATTGTTTCCTTTGGAAGTTCTCGAGAGTCCAGTGATGAAGTCCATAGTGATATTGTCCCACTTCCATACTGGTATGAGTAATGGTTGCAATACCCCTTTAGGAAGTTGTCACTTGACCTTCACTTGCTGACATACTAGGCACCTCGAAATATAGTCAGCAATTTCCATTTTTATATTATCCCACTAATAATTATCATGAAGTTCCCTATACATTTTTGTGCTTCCAATATGTATAGAGAAAGTAGAGCTATGAGATTCATCCATCAACTCGTTCTTTATTTCTGGAATATATGGAACACATAGTCTTGTACAAACTTTTAGTACACCTTCTTGATCAATATTGAACTTAGGAAACTTCCCATTCTTCACAACCTCATGCTTCTTCTATAACAAAGGATCTTCTTTCTGATATTTCTTGATCTTATCTAGTAATGATGGTTGAGAAATCATTTGGGTTGGGGTTGATGATGTCCCTTCCCTTATAATTCCCATGTCCAGTTTTACTAGGTCATTGATCAAAGGATCTCTTTGAATCCTCATCATGGAAAGAACAACTGGGTCTTTCTTGATTAATGCATCAGTGGATTTTTTTGATCTTCTGGGATGATAATGAATTGAATAATCATAGTCTTTAAGAAGTTCCAACCATATCCTTTGTCTCATGTTCAATTCCTTTTGTGTGAAAATATACTTCAAACTTTGATGGTCAACATATATATCACATTTCTCCCTATAAATATAGTGCCTCCATATCTTCAGAGCAAAAACGACCACAACCAGCTCTAGATCATGCATAGGATAGTTCTTATCATGAGTCTTCAACTGTCGATATTTATAAGAAATGACTTTTTCATTTTGCATGAGGACGCACCCAAGCCCTTTCAGAGATGCATCACTAAAAATAAAAAATCCTTTTCCACTGGAGGGAAAAGTTAACATGGGTGCAGTAACCAATATCTTCTTCAGCTCTTAGAAACTTTCCTCACACTCCTTTTTCCAGATGAACTTGACCCCTTTTCGAGTTAACTTGGTTAATGGATTAGAAAGTTGTGAAAAGTTTTTCACAATCCTCTTATAATATCCTACTAGTCCAAGGAAACTATGAATCTCTATTATTGTTGTAGGCTGAGGACACTCCTCTACAACTTTTGTATTTTGAGGGTCAACTGTGATTCCTTTATTGGTTACAATGTGCCCCAAGAAAGAAACTTGTTACAACTAGAATTCACATTTGTTGAACTTCCCAAAAAGCATATCCTTCTACAATGTTTGAAAAATAACCCTTAGATGATCCTCATGCTCCTTGTGAATTTTGGAATATATTATAATATCATCAATAAAAACAACCAAAAAGTTATCAAGGGAGTCCTTAAAAACTCTATTCATTAAATCCATAAAAATAATAGGTGCATTCGTCAGTCCGAAGGGCATAAAAACAAACTCATAATGCCCATATCTTGATCGGAATATAGGTTTTGGAATATCTTCTTTCTTCACCCTCAATTGATGATAACCAGAAATAAGATCAATCTTAGAGAAGAATTGAGCCCCACGAAGTTGGTCAAATAAGTCATCAATTCTTAGAAGAGGGTATTTTTTATTTACTGTGATCCTGTTCAGTTCTCTATAATCAATGTAGAGACGCATCGATCCATCCTTCTTCTTCACAAAGATAACATGTGCTCCCCAAGGAGACACACTCGGTCGGATAAACCCTTTCTACAAAAGATATTGGAGTTATTTCTTTAATTCCTCCAGCTCCACATTTTCCATCCTATATGGGGTCATTGATATCAGATGAGATCCAGGTATGAGTTGAATGGAGAACTCTACCTCTCTTTCTAAGGGAGGTCCAGGAAACTCCTCAGGAAATATGTCAATATATTCCCGGATGACGGGGACATTTTCTATCCTCAAACTCTCATTTCCTTCTTCTTCTTCACTGATTAACTCCATAAAGAAGGATATAGAAGGTTCTTCTAGACAAATATCAGGTTGAGATATCTCTCCTTGGAAGATAACCGTGGGTTTTCCATTCAAGACTACCGATATTTCCTTACTTCTGCATTTGATAGTAGCATTATACTTTGAGAGCCAGTCCATCCCTAGTATAATGTCAAATTCCAGCATGGGAATGACTACTAGATTTGCGATAAGATTGTGCTCAACAAAGTAAATAATAGAGTTTCTAAACACTGACGATGCTTGAATAATCCCACCAGGAGTATTAACTGATAATTATACTTTTAGAAAGTCATGGGTTGATTCTAAATTATTTGAAAACTTGGAGGAAATAAAGGAATGCGTAGAACTAGAATCAAACAAAGTAATTTCTAGATTTGAGAGAACAACAAGAGTACCTGCTACCACATCATTTGTAGCTTCAACTTCAGTGGTTGTGATAGAAAAATCACAACCTTGCTCCCTTGGACTTTGCTGAGGCTGATGGTGGTTCTCCTCCACTACCCTTGTATTTGGATAGTGATTGGAAAAGTGCCCAAGTTATCCACACATAAAGCACTGAACATCAGGTAGGGCCTGCACCATCTTCCCCTTTTCATTTGTGTTTGGAAGTTTATGTTTCACCTCACTATTGAAATTCCTCACAATATGGCCATCTCTTCCACACTTGTATCATTTCCCGCTCCCAAGCAAGCAGTTCCCCGAATGATTCTTCCCACATTTATTACATGTGGGATGTTTCACTTGCTTGCCTCCTCTTCTCTGATCAAAGGTCCTACCTAAGCTGGGCTCTATCGACCTCTTATTTTTATTGGATTTATGAGACCACTGTGTCTCACCAAACTCTAGTTCGACTTTCATCGCACTTTTCACGATCTCCTCATAGCTATCATATTCTAGATTGTCTAGATTCTTCTGCAGATGAGATCATAGTCCACCAAAGAATCTATCAAAATTCCCACTAGGATCCATGAAAAAGCTTTATGTATAATAGGAAAGTCTGGTGAATTTCATCTTGTAGATTCCCACAGATTCATTCTCCTTCTACTTCATCTTGAGAAACTCCTTATCCATTCTTGTTCTCATGGAACGAGGGAAATACTTACTTAAGAAGATCCCTCTGAACTCTTCCCACTCCATAGCTTCAACCTCCACTCTTGGCCTCGTGTTTTTAATCAGTTCCCACCATTGATCAGCTTCTCCCTATAAGCGATAGACAACTAGGGTTAACTTCTCTTGCTCTGAATAGTGGAGCATAGAAAAGATATTCTCGATAGAGCTGATCCACTACTCAGAAATCAGTGGGTCAGTCGATCCACTGAAGGTTGTCGTCGTTGACACATAAAGGACTCAATAGAATGTTGTTCTCTTCATGGAGAGATTGGTCTCTCAGCTTTATTCAAGTTATTTCCCATAACTTGAGTCAGTTGGTTCATCATTCGCATAAATGTTTCCATTCCGGCTTCCATTGGAGGGCCGTCAGCGCATGGTCCATTGCGGTCACCATTTTTACGGTTCCTTCTATTGCCTGCCATTTTCTAAAAGAATAAAACCTTAGTGATAATATTATTTCATTTATGAATCTTTTAAATATAAAGGATTTTATGTCTTAAAACTTCATGCTTTAAACAATTAAATTTCTCTATAAATCCTTCATAATGATTCATAAAAATCTTACGATTAACCAAACATATACCTCGGGAGTGTCGTAACCAAGAGTGCAACAAATCCCATTGTTGTGTACTAGGATACCCCGGGTCAAGCCTGAAACTTCTTATCAGAGTTTTCACTTCTAGGTACATCAATGCCAGAGCCACCTCTACCTGCTCGTTTCCAGACAGGGATGTATTTTCTTGATAAAACACTTACTCAATACTCACCAAAATACCAGGAAGTATTCCTATATTTAAAATTTTCTATAGGGTTCTTCCTAAAATTTTCATAGCCTAATTTCCATAAATAACTAAACTATCCTTTGATACCAACTATGGAATCCCGCCTTTTTATTACATAACTTTTCATTACATTTTACATACAGAGGATCTTTAAAGTCTAGTGTCTTGGAAATCAGGAACATAATACATGAAAACAAGATAAAAAATTCTTCTAATACACTTGTAAGGCTTCATCATAGGTTCATACTTAGTACAATTACTGCATCTCATAACCTGGGGACATACATCAAAGGAGAGGGTGAGCATAAGGCCTAGTATGAGTAAACAAGGGAATTAGTTTACTTGTGATATCAATAAGAACTTGATAAAAAGAAAACATAAAGACGCGAGCAATGGAAGTATAAGAATATCATAATGAAAAGAACTTGAATAATAACTTGAATATGTGGATGAAACATTCCATTTAGAAATTCATGAACATATCACCAAGGTTCACCCCCAAGGTGTCATAAAAATTACCAAGGTTATTTACCAAGGTATCAAGAAACTTTTCATCTCTAGAGATTAAATTATTTACCCAATGCATTGGAGTGATATCAGGGAAAAAACTTAATATGTGTTTATTTTCATTTTATCCACATATATCATAATCAAACATTTCATAAATAACCCATGGAGAATAAAAGAAATGGGTTTCATCTCAAAATTGTGATGTTTTAAAAGTTCTTAAAAACATGATCATTATGTCCTTTATAACCCATGGAAAGGGAGTGAGGGTTATATGTATGTCAATTACAAAATCAAATATATCATTTTTTTGTATTTATGAACACACATAGAAATGAAATAGGTTTGGGTATTCACATAAATAAAAAAGATAATTTCATGAGAGAAAGAGAGAGAAATTTTAAGATGAAAATTCAACAGCATAACAACTATATAACATGGTTTTGTAAAACATCGAAAAGAGAGGGGAAAAGGGTCACCCACTCATAAATAAATAATAATACAGTATGGGTACATAATAAAAATAAATAAGATCATGGTATGGATATTTGAAGTAAATACCATATGAAAATGAAACTTGAAGGAAAAGAGAAGATGCGATTTCTTTTACGAAAATTCGACATCCTAATGGCGTCACTTAAAAATTCAGAAAACCATTTGATGAGAGTGAAAATGGTCTATAATCAATTTAACATGAAATTTAAAGTAATAATGATATATAAGAACATAACCCCACATAATAAAATGGAAACTAGAAGACATAACATAAAGTAAGTCATGACTTAAAAGAGGAGGGTGAAAGGTTCCCTTACCTTGAAGAGTAACTTCGAAAGCTTGAAGTTTGGGACCTTGGGAGGCTTGAGGGAACCTTGGGAGGACTCATTGGGAGGTAAAAATACTATAACTTAGTTGAGGAGGATTTTTTAATGAAATTAATGAGGGAATGGCTTGGTATTTATAGTAAAAAAGAGGGAATATTTAATTAATTTCCAAGGGACACCTCATCAGTGGTATTTGCAAAACTATGGGCTTGACCTTGGTATTTTCCATTGGTATTATCCAATTGGGACACCTCATAACATATATTACTATTAAAAAGTTGAACAAATTTATTACATCATGATTACAACATCAATGATGTCATTAAACACCCGAATCTCAAAAGTGTATTTTTACTATTCACTGAAAAATCAACTATTTCAGAAAAACCCAAAAAATTCACTCTAACCTAATATAGATGATCTGAATTCAAAAATAAACTCCATTTTATGAAAATAATTTTCTAAATATTTTTAATTTAATTTTTAAATAAAATCATTATTTATTCCAAAAATACAACTTTAAAACTATAACTCATTTTGTAACACCTTAAGAAAGTAATCAAGGTCAGATAAAATTATCATATAACCATAATAAAATAAAGTAAAAATATATGATTACATTTTATGAAAATAAATTTCCATTTTAAATTATTGAATTAATTATAAAATTGTAAATAAAATATTTATGACATACAAAAATACCCAAACTTATACTATGATCATTTTTTCACTTTTAAGATGTCTAAAATGTATTTATACATTCATGGGTGAAGTTTCTATTTTTTAGGTGATTTACTATTCATTAATATTCATACGGGTATGTTACTATTCATACTTTAGTATTCACTAAAAAATAAGTTGATCTTATTAGTCTATAAATTTCTTACTGAAAAAAACTATAGAAGACCATTTTTTGAAAATCAATTTTCATTATTAATTATTTAAAGAATACAAAAATATTTTAAAATACCCCTTTTTTCCAAAATTCATCAATAATATGGAACTTCTATAAATTCATCCTATATTTATCTGGACATTTTAAATTCACAAATTTTTCTATAATAATAAGTAAAAATTTTATTTATACAAAATGATTACAGAAAGTAACTAAGGATTCGTTACATATTCCCTTATAACACCTACTTAGGACCTAAGTGTAAGGTGTGCTATGGTGATAGAATCTTGGTGTGGCTCAAACAACATTTCTCAAGTGGTGATTTCTATCAGCTTGAACTTCTCCCATAGGTGATTCCATTCAAGATTCACATGTTGAAGTTCGTCTTGGACTTGGTCTAGAGTAAAGCTCAGTGATGCTACCTCCTTCCAAAGCTCTGACAGATGGGCTTCATATGGCCCAAGTCTACTGGATGAGGCCATCGAATCTTCTTTCTATATTAATTAACCATGATCATTTGAATTTATAAACACAAATTATAATGTTAAGAGTATAGTTTCAAACATTCATATTAACCAATGGTCATATAACAGTCGAAATCCAATGGTCTTATTTAAATTATACCCACTTCATTATGTAAAGGATATAATTTTGTTGAGTATAAAATAAAACAACACACAAAAAAGGAAACAATTTATTCAAAAGTTCAGATCGTTACACTAAGTTTTAATTTATTAGAGTTCCATGTGTGTTTTAACTTTACATGATGTTAATTTTGGTATTAGAGTGTGAGTGATCCATACCTATGACTATTCTGGAAGTTCAGGTCTTTATGAAAGATGAGATGACTCATGATGGTGGGACATTGTACGGATATAGTATGATGATATGTGGTAAAATTAAGTCAAATAGGATTCAATTAGATGTTTTTTTTCACATAATAAAAAATTCATTTATGATAGATCCTTTTCATAATTAAATTACATATAGTTAATAATAAGGTGAAATTTTCTAAAGGAGGATTAAATGATGTATTTATTTAGTTTTCCTGTTAAGAGGATACCTCATGAGGTTTGTTTTAACACCTTATATGTTTTGAGGTACATTATAATTTTAAATTTTCACTAAAAATCATTTATTTTATGTATTATTGAGTGTATAAAGTGTTTTTAGGGGCTCGAAGGTCCATTTTAGGAGGTTGGATTGGGTGTTGTTACATCTGTCCTAGGAAGAAGATGACATCAAGTACCCCTATTGGCCAGTAATAGGTACCTGATAGTCCCAATAGGGGAGGAAGTAAGCCCTAGAGGGACACTGGGTTCCTGGTTGAATTTAGGTGGGTGTTTTGTGGGGGGATTGGTTACCTAGCGATGGAAGGTCAGGTAACTAGTACCCCTTGGCCATTTTTTTAGATTTTAAAAAATAAATAAATAATTTTATTTAAAATTATTAAATGTCCCCCCTTCTATTTTTGTTTCCCACTAGGTTAAATACATACTCCCCTTCCTATTGGTTCTCTTCTTCACTAAGGGAGATCTCCCTCATCACTTATTAGTTTTGGGTTCTATTCATTATAGGAGGTCACTAACAATAAGGCTAAAAATCCTCTTCCCTCTTCTCACCATTTAATTCAATGTTATTGTATTCTTCATCATTTATTCATAATTTTTGGTCTTTTTTAATATTTCTTGATATATATTGATTAGAGATAATTTTTCTAGAGTTATTTAAAGATCATGATTTTATTGGTTCAAGGTAGGGGTCCCCAAGCAATCCTTATGGTTTATGATCATTTTATACGATGTGTAATACAGAATGTCAATTTCCACGTGAGGGTGACATAGAATTAAATTGAGATGATCTTATTTGACACTAATTGAGTTGGTTATAATTATTTATGGACACTACATACTCTTTGGTTATTATACCTATTATTATGGATGCTAATAGACATGTACATAATGTAAAGTGTGATGACCTAAATGCTCAAAACCCCCAATTGGGTTTTTTAGTTGTTTGATGATATGATGAACCCTAAATTGGTTCCTTATACCCTTAGGTATATGGAATATTTTAATTTGTGTGTTCTGTTTGAGTTTATATCCCTAGGGATATTTTTAATTACCCTATGGACTTTGGCTAATTTCTTTGGACCGAGGTGAGTGTTCCTCCCCTATTAATTAATGAAACTAGGTGGGCTACTCCATATTTGTCATTATATATTTAGATCAAGAATGAGGTAAATGACCTAGTTATATTTTAAATATTTTTATATGATATAAAAAACTCAAATAAATCTATTAATATGATGATATTAAATTTGTAAGATCCTGTTGTTTCCCAGGTACATTCTCTTTTATGTTTTGGTTGAACCACTTTGAGTTTTTTTAAAAAAAATTAAACCTTATTAGTTGAGAATTATTCTTGGGATAAAACAAGGTTTATAAGGTGTTTGGGGGATCAAAGAAGCCATACCAGTGGAGGATGGTAGTGAATAGTGGTGGTTTGCAAGTTTGGAGAAAATTGTAGACCACCGACTCACTGATGTGGCCCACTAGCCAGCTGATGGATTTGGGAAGAAAGGAATCCCCTACAAGAGAGCCACTAGCCAATCGGTGGGGACTCTATCCATGTGGGAAAATTAGAGGACACCATCGTCTAGATATTGGTGTTGAGATTGGACGATATTAGCGGGGTAGAGACGTAATTATCCCCCTAAAACCTCTTTTAATCACCCTTTAACCTGTAATTTGACCCTAACTTAGAATTTATGAATTTTGATTGTTCTCTAAGGATCAAAGGGATTCTATAATGATTCTACTTGATCTTGTGATCCGTTATTTGATCTAGTGATCCAAAGTTGTAAAGTCTCTCTTGCCTTTGATGAAATCTGCTTGTTTCCTCCTTGAATATACTTATTCCATCCTTGAAAAGGTGTATAGATTAGTGTCTATAGGATATTATTATGTAGATTGTTGATATGGTGATCAAACATTGATATCTTCTTATTTGTTATAGAGGTGGTTGGTCTAGAACAATTCCCCAACATATGTTTCCTTTTTCTAGTATGTATAATAAGTGAGATCATGCCAGCACATCGTGTACACAATCCAAACTAATTGGTAACCCTATTTTTTGATGAAAACATATGTATAAACCTATTTTAGACCCTGTTGGGTTTGTTGTAATTGAGACTAAGACTTACAACCACCTGAGGGGTGTGACAACCTTTGACTCTAGTCTGGGAATTGAATGGAATGAAGCTAGATCCCCTGATAAACACAAAATTGATGATAAATTATCTTAACAATATGAATTGGATTTGATTTAAAATTGATCTAAATAATTTCATTAAGAATAAATTAATTGAAAGTGGTTAATTGAATGAATTTGGATTTGGAATGATACTGTGATGTAATATGAATACATTGGCATGTGATTGAGTAATTGGGAATAAATGGAATTTGGAATATATTGCTATAATTATTTTCGATAATTGTTAACTTGGAATAAGGGGATAAATTGTTGATAATTGATAATTTGGGTAAATTAACCAATATGTAATATATTAACATGTTTGGAATATTTGATGAATTGATGACTTGGATTGTTGCTTTTGATATTGACTTATGAAATTAGCCTTATTATGGAATTTTTCATAATTTCTAACATCCTATAAGTATGTATGTGGCCCTAACATGGGAATTCGCACTGGGTGATATGACAATTCATCCCTTGGAATAGTTATGCACCTTGGGAACATGTAAGGTGATCTATCCCGGGGATTCAAATAGAGATAAGTATGCTATAGTTACTTTTTACCTTGTCATGATATTGCACTCTGGGAACATGTAAGCAACTCTAGCATAGGGATTTTCAAATAGCCAAGCTGATTGGTTACTTGATTCTCGAGGGCAAGATAACCAATTCCTTGAGACATGATATGGGAGATTTATCATAGGAAGGATGACCCACCAATAGTATGGGAAATTCATCCTAGGTTGGAGGATCCACCATTTCATAGACACATATGATATTTTTCTATGCATGTGCATCTATGTATTTCTGTTTTGTTTGATTATATATATTTTTTATGTTTCTAAATATCCAAAACCATTTTATTATTTTAAGTGAAAATATGTTTTCAAAACCTCTCTTTATTTTTATTATAACATGAGTTTTAGTGATCATAATTACATAGTTATTGTTTTATTTGAAAGATAACAAGTTAATATAACTTTTATTAAACTATAATGAATTCTAATTCATTCTCTAGCATGTTTTTATTTATTCCCAAACATGATTCGTGTTTTTCTCTCAAGTAATATTTTCAGTGTAAACTGTTATAAATTTTTCTTTTGTTTTTTTAATTATAACTTACACTATACTGATAATATTCTTTCAAAAATTTTCCCTTTTTAAATACAACTCATTTATATTAATTTAATTAAAATAAATGAAGTTATGATTTTATTTTTTAAGGGGTGCTCCATTTATATGATGATCATGCAACACATATGAAATTCTAATTTTTTTAGAATTTAAAATATTTTTTGGTTCTTTGATATATCATTCATTTATATTCATAATCACTCAGTATTTTTCTGTTAGAAAGATAAATTTTATTTATTTATTTAATTAAAAACATGAAAATATAAAAATGTATTTTACATACCTTAAAAAATTACTGAATGTTAGAGTTGTTTTTAAAGTTTCTATTTCATGTTTTCATAGTATTTTGATCATATCTCATTTAATAATTATCAGAATTAAGATATTCTTGATTCGTTGGAAATATCTTGAAATTATATTTAAATAACTCTTCTGGACCAACTTATAATTCATTTTTTAGATAGATTAAAAATCTACCAACGTTTGTGTCTTTAGATTGTAAATGAAATGATGCACTATTCATCAATTTTTTTAAAACCTTTATTTTTTTAAAGTTTAAATTAATTTTTTTAATGATGAATTAATTTTTTTAATGATCAATTTATTTTTTCTCTAATGATGAATTAATTTTCTTTTCTAATGGTGAATTTATTTTTTTATAAGTAACGATGAATTAATTTTTTAACGGTGAATTAATTTTTTATTTATAACTATGAATTAATTTTTTATTTCAAAAGTGGATCAATTTTTTTATTTCAATAATTTTAGATCCTTACTGCAACTAGTTAAAATATTATTATTTTTTAAAAATTTTGAATACTCTGTTTTTTATCATTTTTTTAAATTTTGATGAACTGCATACTTATATTAATTGTTTTAAGTATTTTATTGATTTCAAAAATCAATATATATTTTATCTAATAAAATAAAAATGTGATAAATATATATTTTTTGTTTTAATTTTTTTTATTAATTTAATCTTTATTCATGTATGCACTACAACATATTTATGGAATATTTATGTTTTAATATTTTGTGTTAATTTCTTTAACTCATTCTTTTCTAAATTATTATTTAATTATATTTAATTTATTCAAACACATTTTATGGTATTTAAAGCCATATAATTAATTTTTAATTTAAATGGTGCATTAAATTAAAATGTATTTAATATTTGAATTTAAACATTCAAATTAACTTATAATTTTTATAGGATTACCTTTAAATTATTATTATCATTTAATAGATTATTTAAATCAATTTGAATTGGTCTTTAGGTTTTGAATTCAAATCATTATTTTTGTTATTATTATGGGCATTATTATTCTCTCTCCTTGATAATTGTTATTTGAATTTGAATTATTTTACCCATGGAAGGTGTTTGTTAGTATTTACAAATAGCTATTTAAAGGATTTTTTGAGCAGCCTTGAAAGAAATTGAACACACCAATTAACATCTTCAACTATCTATTTTTCCACAAGAAATAGTTATGAACATCTCAAGTGTTGTAAAAACCAAATCCCTATGCTGTAACACCATGAGATTTTGAGAATGATTTTTTTCTTTTCGAATTAATTTATCTTTTCAATATTTTTCATTTCAAATGACACTAGAAATATATATATATATATATATATATATTAAAACACTAAGTCAAACATTCCTTTCACATGAAATACCATCTTGTTTTGTGCTATATGCAATACCAGCTTGGCTTTCACTACAAGAAACACCGACTTGGCGTACAATGAATGCAACACTGAGTTTCTACGAAACATATCTTTTTATTGTTTTAATTATCTAAATAAGATAATTATAACCTAACTGTTAAACATAATAATAAATAATTTTCAAATATTTTTGTTTTATATAAATAAAACATATTGACAATGAAAGATAATATTTTTGGTAAAGTCCTTTTATGTTAAAAATGTTTTTTTCTTGAATTAATCACTTTTAATGATAAAATTAATTTTAGAAAAATTTAGAAATTTAATTGGATAAAATAAAATTCATTTTTTAATTCATAACATTGAAATTATCCTAGGGTTAATTTTTGGGGTTTTTCTGAGAAACTACATTTTTTGATGAATAGTGAAAATACTGCTTTTTAGTTAAAAACTACCTTTTTTTATAATTAATTATTAATGATAAATGATATTATAAATTAGTTTTAAGGTAAAATTAGATAAATATTACATATAATAATACAATTAAATTTATTAGAATCAATTCCACCTTTATACTGAATATAAAATCTTTACAAACTTTTGAGGTTTTTCCTACTTTAAAACCTTGTTATTTCGTCCCGTCTCTGGGATTAACACTAATATTAATGTTTCTGCTTCTGTGATTGGAATTTAAAAAATCTCACATACACCATTGTATTTAATCTAATGTTTTTATGCTAATAATACCATTGTAATTTTTGACCAAAATGATTAGTAAAAGTGATTTAAATTAATCACAGCAGTTAAGTCCAAATTAAGCTTAATTAGGGACTCAACCTTAAAATTAAGGACCCAAATGACCTATACACTTTTAAAAAACCAATTTTATGTCCTTATTTAGGCCCTAAAACTTCCATTATTTAGTTTGGTTGGATTTTAAGACTTTTTTAAGGTAATAACATGTTCAAACCTAATTTATTTCTAAAAATTCCATGTAAGTCATTTTCCTTCCCTATAAAAGGCCACCACCTCTACCCATTCCTCACACCTCTCAAGCCTATTAAGTTAGGCCAAGACCTACCCAAATTGCCTCCCAAAAATCATCCCTTGGACCTTGAATCCTCCCTTTGGTCATAAAACCTCTCAAGGAATCCTTTTGGCACAAACCAAAAAGAGTGATCAGATTAAGAGGTAACTTCTTCTCTTAAGCTCATTTCATTTATTTTCCTTATCCACCCCCTAAACTATCTTTAATACATTATTGTGTGAAAAAACAATATACTCCATATAATAGGATTTTTTTTATGCAAATGGTCTTACCTACACTTACACACACCTCCATCTAATGGATGTTGAACATACTGTTTCTGTGTATGGTGAACTACTGCCTCACGAAATGATGATTGTTTATTTCTCCTTTACCACCAATCATGGTGGCCATTATGATGAAAAATATATTTATATATCTAATATATTTTATTTATTATTTATTTAATCTTCTGTATTCCTTTTAAAACACACATCTTTTTCACCTTTCATTTGGTGTTAATATGATAATCTCATTTGAGGAGGTGTGGACTACCACCCCCTCAAAGCGATATGATTTGTTCACACACCGCATAGAATGTATTAAGGATGAGTTTAATGAAAGTATATGATATGTATGATATATTAATTATACTTTAATAATTAAATATATATATATATATATATACATACATACATACATACATACATATACATATTTCATCTACATACTTTCTTTCAATACGATAATAAAAATGAAAAACAACATTCATGCTTACGTACGGCTTACCGTCTCCATGAACGGTGTATTCCATTACACAATTAATTATGATATAAATTATTCTAATATACTTATAATGGATATACCTAATATTTATATAATTTTATATATTCTTTAATCAAAATATAAGTATAAGGATCAATGATATAACAAATTAAGACACATGTGAAGAACAAAGAGAATATTACATGAAGTGAAACCTTAATGTAGGATCATTAAGAAGCGGGAAATATAAGGTTATAATAAAACCATATATGATAATATATATAATAATATTATTCTATAAAATATGTATAATAAACTTATATTTATTATATAGGAAGCTTGTATGAGTATGGAGAGAATTAAGACACAAGGTAAGGGGGTTTCATCTCACTTTTAATTTCTGTGAGATACAAACTATGTTCACCACTATTTACTTTTGTGTGGTGTATGTACTAAAAATGATTGTATTCTATGTATATTTTAATTAAATTTATGGTTATTAACATTCCTATTTTGTGATCCTTATTTCATGGGGTTTATGTTTCAAAAGTTACCAAATTGGTAAAAATGTTTTTGTCTCAATTTTCCTTCTTTGAGACTCATATTTTATTATACACATAAACTACTTTTTGGGGTGAATATACCTCCATTTTACATGACATATAATTAATATTAATCTTTTAATGATATTATATGATTCATGTAATTTTCTTTCCTTACATGGAGAGCATCTTACTTTTAATGATACCAAGTTATAATAGTTTATTGAGACAATCTCATTGCTTTTCAAGATTGTTAATGCTTATGAATCATTTGATGAAATATTATGATCCATCTCTCAAGAGTATTCATGTGTTCCTTATTCTATGTTATTTCATGATATACTCATGTATTGGTACCATTTTCTACTCTTTGGTACATATGTTAGTTAAGAAAATGTTTTTAGGAAAGCTCAACTTTGCCCTCTCTTCGGTCGAAAATCTACGTTTTCTAAAAAGAGTTTCCAAGAATATTATACCACTATACTATAAGATTTAAAATAAATTTTTACCCTTTTAGTATTTTAAAAATACCTTCAAGGGAATATTCTTATCACTTTCTGAACAAGGCATTCCTTCTAACCTTTTTACCATGCAAATGTAATGTTCTTTTTACCTTAGACAACAAGTAAGGATTTTTCCACCATCATTACATTGAAGATTCCTTTGAAATTTTAAAAGGTTAATATTTAAGAAATTGTTTTCAAATTAATTTTCAAGGAATAATATTTTCAATATGAATTCAATAAAATTTTAAGGTATTTTTTAAGAAAATTATTTTTAAATGGTTAATGTATTAACAAGACATTTTCAAAGAAGAATGGATATTTTCCTCAAGAAATATTTTTATAAGATATTTCAAAACTATTTTCCTTATAAGATGAAATCTATGGATGTTACTCATGATATTTTTGGAAATTTTAAAAATTTTCCATTCATATCCTTTCTATGAATGAGTTACGCTTAATGTTATGGTCTTTATGAAACCTATTTCTCTTTCATGGGTTATATGTTTATGAAATCCATTTCTCTTTCACGGGTTATGCTTCAATGTAATGGTTATGAAACCTATAACGTTTCCATAGGTTATGATGTGATGAAATGTTAATGATACCCATTTCATTTTATGGGTCATGATTTGATGTTTATAAGACCAATATATTTTTATGGGTGATGATATGATGAATGTTTTATTATCTTGTGGCACATGTGTGAATGATTTTACTATGAGATGGGTGGGATATATATATCCCTTCAATGCATTGGGTAATGATATGTTTTATATGATCTCAAAGGGTACACAGGTTGTAGTAGAAGCCCAAAAAGAAAGAGGGTGTTTGGGGTTATCCCAAGACTGAAAAGAAATAGGGTGTATGGGTTATATCCCAAGCCCGAAAAGAAAGAGGGTGTATGGGTTTTAGCCCAAGACAGACAAGAAAGAGGGTATTTGGGTTGTAGCCCAAGTCTGAAAAGAAAGAGGGTGTACTGGTTGTATCCCAATCTCAAAATTAAAGAGGGTGTTTGGGTTGTATGCCAATCACAAAAAGAAAGAGGGTGTATGGGTTGTAGCCCAAGACTAAATGAAAGAGGGCACATATGTAGTAGCCCAAGCCTGAAAACAAGAAGGTACATGGGTTGTAGCCTAATCCTAAAAGAAAGTGGGTACATGGGTTGCTATCCCAAGCCCAAAGTAGGTACATTGGTCATAGCCCAAGGCTAACATGTTATAAAGGTCTTGGTAGGTAGCCCTGACATAAAAGTTTATATTCTTATATGTATTCCACAAATCCTATATATTATTCTTTAGTTATGATTTCATGGCTCATGATATTTATTTATTTATGATTCATATTTTATGAACTACCAAGATTTATCCCATAGCTCATGTTTATGAACCTTGATATGCATGGTATGATCTCATAATGTTATGATCGCGTTATCATACTACTATGTTCATGTTTATGCTTACATGTATTCCTTGTTTAACTTTACTGAGCATATGAGCTCACCCCTTTCTTATACTTCCTTCATCCAGGTTATGAAGAAAGGTTTTAGGTAGGAGTGCTAATGGTGTAGATCTTTATAGAAGATGTTGAATATCTTTCACTATGATAAGATATTTTGTTTTCAAGTTTCTAAAGAAACTAAACTATTACAGTCCTTGGGTATGTATATTTTAAATGTACTAAATATTCATCTAAAATAATGTAATATCCATGTATGCTAATTCTGGGTTGATATAGTTGGTATCAAAGGAAAGCTTTATTCAACCTTAGGATACTAGGATGATAAAACCTTAGTGATATCCCTAGGTTTATTTCTAAGGATATGTCTAGGGATGTCTCTAAGGATAAGTAGAAGGATGAGTTAACATTTAGGAAAATGTCCTAGAATTTTGTTAAAGGATATACTGAGTGGTTTCCAAGAAATACATCCCTATTTTGATACTACAAGTGGATGTGGATATAGCACAATTATACCTTGGGGAAACAACTCTGAAAAGATGTTCTGGGCTTGACTCGGGGTAATCTGGTACATGAAAATGGGCCTTGCTACACACCTAGTTTGACACTTCTAGGGGATATGCTTTTGGAATTCAAAACTTCTTTATGAACTATCATGAAGGATTTAGATATGAGTTATCTATGAATAACCTAGGATAAAACCAAGGTGTCATATATTATAGAAGGTGTTATGATTTAGACATCCTATAAGTAATTATTTTCATGATTATGTGGTTTTTAGCTATGATAAGTATTGATTACACTATTCTTCTGGTTTTAGTCAATGGAAGTAACCAAAAGAAACTTGATTAATGTTGAATGTGATGGAATATTTTCTGGTGAGAAGTCAAATGGGATGATCAATGGAGAAAAAGATATTGTGATTATGTCAAACCAGCTATCACGATATATGATTAACAATGTTAGCTTTGGGGATATTAATAACAGGTTGAATAAGATAAATATGGACTTTCATGGTAAGGAACATAAAGGAAAGAAGATTCATCTTCCTGTATGTCAAGAAGAAGGGATGAAGAACTGTGAGGAATACCTCAAATATAGGGGAATATGTTATTTGTGCGGGAAAAGGGTCATAGAGTGATGAGTTGTAACATAGTTTAATGTCTTATCTATGGAGAACATGTTCATTACCCAAAACAATGACCTGAGATAAGGATTTACTTCTAAACCAAGTAAGGACCTATTCCATTACAAACATTAAAGTTGAAGGATTTAAGTATTTATGTATTTGGATTCCATAATGAAGAATGGTGAATTATGTATGGATTATTGAATTTATGTTTTTATAAGGATTTACAAGAATATGTTGAATGGTCACGATGGACTAAAAAAGGTGATAACATGGAAGGTTACATTTTGACTAAGGGAAGGTAGCCCTAAATTAATGTTGGGTATTGAGATACTGATGTAAGGATAAAGATATGCTGGATGTGAATAAGTAAATTGGACAGTACGAATTACCCTGGAACTAATTATTGACAAAGTGTTATATTTCAGAAAGAATGAAGTTTATAAATTCTTGAATTTAAAGAATATATTAAGTAGTTATTGGAATAAGGGGGAATAAATGTTTTCCAAAAGGATTTATGGTAATTACCATGTTTCAATGGAATATACAATGAGGTTATTCACATGTTTGGAATGTGAAAACCAAGTGGTACTTTGTGATATATAGGGGATCAATGTTAAGCTGATTTCATGACCTCCTTTCTAAATCCTTGAATTTCCGTCTTTCAGAGGGGTTATTAGGTTAACCATTTATGGAAATTTTAATTTAAACTTAAGATTAAGTTAGTAAGATTAAAGTGTTATCTTTAATATAAGGATTTATGAATATTGGATATCCTGTTATAAAAATGTGGTGATGATGATAACTGATGACTGATGGGATGACATATCACAGAACTTGTGATCTATTAAGTACTTCAAAAATGAAAAAGAAACCTTTTTTTATAGAAATTGGTGAAGTAGATCAACAAAGAATAAATGGTGTCATTGTCTATAAATCATGAAAGTATATATTTTAATGAAAACTCTTTAAATTTTCTTGAAACCAAAAATGTTTTCCAATACCTACATTTTTGATGAATCAGAAGGTCCCTTAGGTCATTGCAGATTTATGGATTTATGGTTGTTAACTTTCTCCTAACCCTATTCTCTGTCACTCTCCATCATAACTTTGTGGTAAGATTTTTCTTCCATATCCATGTTTTCACTTTCAACCTATATTCTCCTATGTAGAAACCCATATGTTACTCTGGGTAACCATTATGGTTCCAAATTTTCATTTTTAAGGGAAGTTTTAGTATTCATTTTTAGGATGTGGGTTTATATCAATGAAACTTTCAAGTATTAAAACATTTATAACCCAAAATAATTTTGAGGGTGAAATTCATTTTAAGGGGGGTAGAATGTAACACCCTGAGATTTTGAGAATTATTTTTTTCCTTTTCGAATTAATTTATATTTTTAATATTTTTCATATCATATGAAACTAGAAATATTTATTTCTATATATATATATATATATATATTAAAACACTATGTCAAATATTACTTTTACATGAAATACCAACTTGGATTGCACTACATGCAATACCAACTTGGCTTGCGCTACAAGCAACACCTACTTGGCGTATGATGCACACAACACTGATTCTATAAAATATATATTTTTATTGTTTTAATTATCTAAATAATATAATTATAACCTAGACATTAAACTTAGTAATAAATAATTTTCAAATATTTTTGTTTTATATAAATAAAACATATTGAAAATGAAAGATAATATTTTTGGTGAAGTCCTTTTATGTTAAAAATATTATTTTCATGAATGAATCACTTTTAATTATAAAAGTTTTTTTGAAAACATTTAGAAATTTAATTGGATAAAATAAAATTTATTTTTGAATTTATAATTTCTAAATTAGCATCGGGTGAATTTTTGGGTTTTTACTGAGAAACTTCATTTTTTGATGAATAGTGGAAAATATCGTTTTTTAGTTAAAAAATTCCTTTTTTATAATTAATTATTAATGATAAATGATATTATAAATGATATTTAAGGTCAAATTTGATAAATATTACATATAATAATACAATTAAATTAATTATAATCAATTCCACCTTAATACCGAATATAAAATCTTAACAAACTTTTGAACTTTTTCTTACCTTAAAACCCCGTTATTTTGTCACATCTGCGGGATTAACACTAATATTAATTTTGGAAATTCTGTGATTGGAATTTAAAAAATATGACATACACCATTTTATTAGTTCTAATGTTTAGATTCTAATATGACCCTTTTAATTTTTTACCAAAATGATTAGTAAAGGTGATTAAAATTAATCACATCAGTTAAGGCCAAATTAAGCTCAATTAGGGATTAAACCATACAATTAAGGTCCCAAATGACTTATAAACTTTTAAAACAACAATTTTATATCCATAGTTCTTCCATAAATCTTAAATTATTGATTTTTGTTGGTTTTTAAGACTTTATTTATGTAAGAACATGTATACACCTAATTTGTTTCTAAAATTTCCATGTACGTCCTTTTCCTTCCTATAAAAGGCCACCACCTCTACCCATTACTCACACCTCTAAAGCCTATTAAGTTCAGCCAATACCTACCCAAATTTCCTCCCAACAATCCCCCCTTCTACCTTGAAGCCTCCCTTTTGGAATAAACCCTATCAAGGAATCCTTTTGGCACAAACCAAAAGGAGTTACCTGATTAAGAGGTAACATCTTCTCTCAAGCTCCTTTCATTTACTTTCCTTCTCCACCCACTCCACTCTATTTATTCCATTATTATGTGAAATAAACAATATACTACATATACTAGGATGTTTTTGTGTAATGGTTCTGACCTACACTTACACACACCTCCATCTAATGGATGTTGAACATACTGTTTCTGTGTACGGCGAATTGCTACCTCACAAAATAATGATTGCTCATTTCTCCTTTACCACCAATCATGGTGGCCATTATGATGGACACTATATTTATATATTTAATATATTTTATTTATTATTTATTTAATCTTATTTATTTCTTTTATAACACACATATTTTTACCTTCCATTTGGTGTTAATACGATAATCTCGTTTGAGGAAGTGTGGACTACCGCCCTCTCAAAGCGATGTGATTCGTTCACACACCACATGGAATGTATTAAGGATGTGTTTAATGAACTTATATGATATATATGATATATTAATTCTAATATAATAATTATATATATATATATACACATACATATATATACATATTTCATTTACAAACTTTATTTCAATACGACAATAAAAATGGAAAACAACGTTCATGCGTACGAACGACTTACCATCTCCATGAACAGTGTATTCCATTACATACTTCATTATGATATATATTATTATAATATAATTATACTGGATATACCTGATATTTATATCATATTATACATTATGGAATCAAGATATAAGTATAAGGATCAATAATATAAAAAATTAAGACACATGCAAAGAACAAAGAGAATATTACATAAAGTGAAACCTTAATGTAGGATCATTAACAAGAGGGTAATATAAGGTTATAATAAAAACATATATAATAATATATATAAGAATATTTTTCTGTAAAATATTTATAATAAAATTATATTTATTATACAGGAATCCTGTATGAGTACGGAGAGAATCAAGACACAAGGTAAGGGGATTTCATCTCACTTTTAATTTCTGTGAGATACAAGTTATGTTCGCCACTCTTTCCTTTTGTGTGGTGTATGTACTGAACATGATTTTATTATATTTATATTTTAATTAAATTTATGGGTATTCACATTCCCATTTTATGATCCTTCTTTCATTTGGTTTAAGTTTCAATAGTTACCAAGTTGGTGAAAATGTTTTTGTCTCAATTTGCTTTCTTTGAGACTCAAGTTTTGTTATGCACCTAAACTCTTTTTTGGGGTGACTATACTTCCATTTTACATGAAATATCATGAATATAAATATTTTTATGATATTATATGCTTCATTTAATTTCTTTTCCTTACATGGAGAGCAGTATCCCAAGATACGAAGTTATAAGAGTTTATTGAGACAATCTCATTGCTTTTCGAGATTGTTTATTTTTTTTTTGGTCAAAGGACCAAAGCATATTTATTAGCAAAAAGAAAACAAAGATTACAAGAGTCTAAAAGATGGGATCAAATTACAATCTTTACGATGCAAAGGCATCAAGTTATTTGGGAGCTCCTCCAGCCAAGTTAGATTCTGAGCAATCCCTTTATTCGCGAGAGAATCTGCAACCATGTTAGCTTCGCGGTAAGTATGAGTTGCAATGAAACTGACGTCATGAAGAGATTGAAGACAATTCATCCAGCGCGTAGTAATTGACCAAGCAAGATGAATCTCTCCCTTCCAAATGGCTTGAACAACAGTGGTAGAATCACTTTCAATCCATAAGTTGTTCCACCCACGTTGAAGAGAAAAAGCAGTGGCGTGAATAACACTTAGCATCTCTGCTTCCAGAGAGGTTGCAGTACCGCAGCCTCAAAAAAAGCATCCCATAACATTACCATGATGATTTCTGAAGACAGCACCACAACCCGCAGGACCTGGATTTCCTTTAGAAGCTCCATCCACATTAATTTTAATCCAACCTGGAAAGGGAGGTCTCCAAAAAACCTCTAGAGTGCGGAGCGGTTTCAAGAATTTGGCCTCAACTCGAAGCCGCCGAAGGATCATAAAATCATCCACCAAATTGTTGCAGGAGCCATTCTGAATCAGCGCAGCTTCCCAAATAGCAATAAGAATACGCGTTTTACCTGCATTAATGTTGTGTGAGCAATTATTGTGAAGAATCGAGTTTCTATCATACCATATCACATGTATCAGCTCTGAGATCCCAGCAAGGAGCAAGTTTCTGATTTTTTGAGAGTTGTCCTTGGCCACACATCTCTTAAGCTGCTCATCAATTGAGTTCTGAGCCAGCCATCTGCAATCAAAAGTGTCAAAAATATAGTTCCAAAGGGCGGTGGCAGTAACACAAGATAGAAATAAGTGGTTAGTATCTTCTCTATGCTGGTTGCAAAGACGACATTTTGAACAAAGTTGGATACCAAAACTTTGAAGACAAACATCAGTGGGAACTCTATTGTGGGCGAGACGCCAAATAAGAGTGAATCTAGAAGGTTTGATCCAAGGTTTGTCAAAAAGTTTTATCCAATTCATATCAATCTCAGTGTTGTGTAAGGAGTGATTATAAAAATTTTTGGTATTAAGGATCCCATTATGAGAAGGCTCCCAAATCAAGAAATCACTCGAGGAAGAAAAATGGTAGGAATCAATAATTTGAGTGATGCTGTCAGGGAGGGAATCAAAGTGAGAATTAATCACATCATTGACAGTGGAGTTGATATCAACAGGGTGATGGTCGAGGGGAGTCACAGAGATAAGAGGGTCACCAGTCCAATTGTCTAACCAGAATCTCATGGAAGAGTTTCTCGAAACCATCCATCTAGCATTGTGCATAATATTATCATAAGTGTCTCTAACAGAGGGCCAAATGGAAGAGTTCATGAAACTTCTATTAGCTCTTTTCAATCTATCAATGAACCTGTTTTTGATAAACGCAACGGGAGGAGTGTCATTGTGAATCAGGTTCCAAGTTAGTCTGGCTTGAAGAGCTTCATTGAAGAACTTAATGTTTTTAATACCCAGACCACCCATAGCTATAGGCTTACAACACTTAGCCCAAGGAATAGTCACCAGTTTTCTGTCCAAAGTGCTGCCAGACCAGACAAAGTTTTTAATGTGAACATTTAGCTTTTTAATGAGGCTAATAGGCCATTTATAAACCATCATCGAGTAAACAAGTTTGGAAACAATCACAGACTTTACAAGGCAAACCCTCCCCGCCATGGAGAGGGATTTTCCTTTCCAAGAGGAAAGTTGATGAAGAACCTGGTCAACAATGCTTGAAAAGTAGCAGGCTTTGGGACTACCCCAGAAGATGGGAACTCCCAGGTACTTGAAAGGGATAGTACCTTCTTTGATACTAAGCTCATTGATAATATTATTTTTTCTAGCAGAAGGGAAGTTTTTCCCAAAGTAAATGAAAGATTTATTCCAACCAATGACTTGACCCGAGACCTCCTCGTAGTGGTTGATGGCAGCTTTAAGAGTTCTGATGTTTTTCAGATCACCCTTTAGGAAAAGAATGATGTCATCAGCATAAAGGAGGTGGGTGGGGGTATTCACATTTCTGTAAGCCTGAATGGGTTTGAGCTTTTTATGGTCAACCATATGGGTGAGCAGACGACTAAAATAGTCTTCTGCAATGGAAAAAAGAATAGCAGATAAGGGATCTCCTTGTCTGACACCTTTAGAACATTTGAAAAACCCTCTAGGCGATCCATTGACTAAAATGGAAACATTAGTAGAATGAAAGAGGATTTTAAGTCTAGATATGAAGTTATCATTGAAGCCAAATCCATGAAGAACTTTGAAAATGAAATTCCAGTCCATCGTGTCAAAAGCTTTACGAATGTCAAGTTGAATGGCAATGTTTCCGCCTCTATTTTTATTGTTAAGCATGTTAATGCATTCCGAAGCAAGACAAATGCAGTCTTGGATTGATCGCCCCTTGATAAAACCAAATTGGTTGCAGGAGATAATTTTATCAGTAATAGTGTTGAGTCTGTTAGCTATAAGCTTGGTGATAATTTTATAGAGAGTGTTGATCAGAGCTATAGGGCGAAAAAGATGGATCTCAGCAGCATTATCAACTTTGGGGATCAAGGCAAGGAATTGGGAATTTAAACCATGAGGTAAGAAACCAGTAGCAAAGAAAGATTTAACGAGCTTGCAAACATCAGCATGGATGATATCCCAATATTTTTGATAGAAACCATTAGTGAACCCATCAGGTCCTGGGGCACTGTCAGGATTCAATCAAAAGACAGTGTCCCTAATTTCATGATCAAGAGGAACACCCAAGAGAAAACTATTATCAACATCAGTGACAAGAGTTGGAATGACGTCATTAATGAGTTCCTTGTTTAAACAAGGCCCATTGAATAAAGATTCAAAGTAAGAGACAACATGCTGAGCAATTTCATCTTCATTATCCAAAAGATTATTACCATCTTTAAGGGAGGCAAGAGGCCTACTGGCTTTCCGAATTCTTTGAAGAGAGTTGTAGAATTTGGTGTTACGATCACCATCTGTTAGCCATTTAATTCTAAAAGTATGCTTGCGGATGTTGTCTTTGAAGGCAAGAAGCATATTTAGATTCATAGTAATTTGGGTTTCTTGATTGTGATCAGAGGCGAAGTCTAAGTGAGTGTTGTTGTTTTGGATTTGATGCAACTCATTCTCAAGAGAGAGGATATCATTGTCAATTTGAATAGCTTTAGTGCTGCACCAAGATTTGAGCTTACGTTTGAGATATTTTAATTTAAGAGGACAAGAAAAATCCTCATCAGAATGGCTCAGAGAAGACCAAAAATGATTAATGAGATTAGAACAGTCAGGGTCAGAGAACCAAGCATTGTTGAATCTAAAGGGGAAAGAAGGTTTGCGAATGTTGAGGGAGATGGTGACCAAAATAGGATGATGGTCAGAATGAAGCTTTGGAAGGGTGGTACTAGAGATGGTATCCCAAGTATCTAAAGCATGATCATTAGAAAAGGCTCTGTCCAATTTGCTCGCAACCACTCTATTGTAATGTTTCCTGTACCACGTGTATTTGGAACCGCTTAGAGTGATCTCAGTGAGATTGGAGTTTTCAATAGCAGCTTTGAAATCCCTCATAGAAATATTTGAGTGAAGAGGACCAATTTTTTCATCAGCATAAAGAATAGCATTAAAATCTCCCGCTACGATCCAGGGGGAATGAATTCTTGAATTAAGAGAGGAGAGGTCCCTCCAGAGAGACCTCCTATCTTGATATTTATTCATGGCATAGATAAAGGAACAAAAGATATGAGTATTATCAATGATAAAGTCACAAGTGAAATTTTGATCCGAAATATGAAAAACATTGACTTTAGATAGGGAGGGATGGGCAAAGGTCCAAAGAGTATTAAAGCTATTGTTGTTTTGACAAGCACCAATGAAGTTGTATCCAAAACGACAAAAGCGAACTAAGTCAGTGGAAAACATAATTTTAGGTTCAGCAATGGCAAAAATTAAAGGCTTCTGGGTGTTAACCATTCTTTTTAAAATATTAAAGGTGTCAAGGTTCGCAATACCTTGGCAGTTCCAGAAGAGGATCTTCATTTAAATCTACGCTTGGAGTTAGAACTCCCTTTTTTTTCCATCCGAGCCCTTATGCCTATTAGATCTTCGGACATTTTTTGACAATTTGGGGGTTAAGGCAGGGGCTTTATTTCCTTTGGCAGGATCAGAGATGATAGAGGAATCATCTAACGGAATAGGTGCCGTTAAAGCCGGGGCTTGCGTGCTATTAAAATTAGGAGTCGGAAAAGTAGTTAGAGCATTTTGATTGTCAGCATTAACACATTCGACATGTAAGTTATCTTGCTGGACTGAGAGATTACAGGTACCTGGTGCGATGTTCGAAACAGAATGAGGAGCATTCAGTTGCGGCTGATCAGTGCAGGTATCTGGTAAGGGTTTCAAAACAGAGTGAGTAGCAGCAAAATCTATAAACTTTTGCTTACCTGAGATTTCTGCAGCCGGAATAGCAGTCTCTTGGACTTGCTGTAAGGGGGGAAGTAGCATGCCTTCATCATGGAAGGCAGGAACCTCCTTGTGCGGCATTCCATGATGAGTATCCTGCATATGATTGTGATCTTTTGCCAAAGAGAGAGATTCATGAGTAATGAAATTCAAGGAGTCCTGAGGATCAGGTTGCACAGCCGTGGATATAGGATTATAAGTAGTGTGAGTTGTGAGGGGGTCTTGAATCTGTTCAACAGTACAGGAAATGGGATTAGGCCCATGGTCCTGTTTAAGAGTGTCTAGAGCAGCAGATTCCAATTTAAGGGAGTGCTCTTTGTTGTTTTCTTCCTCTTCAACAAGGTCAGCCCATTTGGAGCCCGAGGTCTCTCCCAAGTGAGATGATATGGTGGGTTTTTTCACCCAGGTTGCCGTTTTAACTGGTTCAGTAGCACTGAACAAGGGAGCTTTTTCCTTCCGAGATCTTCTTATTTCTTTCCAGTCATTTTCAATCGGTTGGATTGACTGTTTTCTAATGAGTCTACAGTTATAAATGTTGTGTCCAATGATCTTGCAATGATCACAAAAAGGGGGTAACCTCTCATACTCAATGTTAATTTCTGTTTTGTAGTCTTTAGCAGTGAAGTTAATAGTATTAGGGGGTTTTGATTCCAGATTAATTTCCACCATGACTCTAGCAAAGATTCCAAAATCAGCATTCAAGGTTCTTTGATCAATTTTGAGAGGGGTGCCTATGCATGAAGCAATGTCATTCAAAATTTTAGGGTGCCAAAAAAACCAATTAAGGCCATGCAGTTTAATCCATACCTGCGCCAATGTGTTTCGGTGGGTGTGTGGGTTGAAATTGGAGTCCCAATTAGAAAGCCGTAGCATGCCAGGGTTAAGATTTAGATTTCCTAATTTCCAGACTCGATCATATTCAACTTGAGATTTAAACAAAATGTGAAAGTACCCTTTGCCGATTGGAATAAGTTTCCAGTTCACAGAATTCCAGCATTTAGAAATACGGTCATGCAGATCAGAAAATGACCAAGGTCGATTACCTTTAAGATAGGAGATTCGGGCCAGAATGGAGAACCTGCATAAGTGCGTGCGCTGCTGAATCGCTTCTGGGTCCGCTTCGACCAGGAATCCGCCGTCGTCAAGCTTCTTTACCAGCGAGGTCTTCGTCAGTGTTTCTTTATGATCAGCAGACTTCAGCGCATCAAGGAAAGTGATCGCTTGGGGTCGACCAGAGAACTCGTGGCTACGAGCACGATCTCGTGGATCATCGTCGTTGCAGATCTTTGCAACGGGGAGAGGTAGATGTCCTTGGCTCTTCCGAGAGTCATCATAATGGTGAGATTGGAATCGGCCGGGCAAGAGAAAATCCGCCATTCGAGCGCAGATCAAGGGATCGCAGGAAACCCTAGGCGGCTCGCGATTTTCGAGATTGTTTATGTTTATGCTTCCTTTGATGAAATATTATGATACATATATCAAAAATATTCATGAGTTCCTTATCCTATATTATTTCATGATATAATTGTGTATTGGTACCATTTTTTACTCTTTGGTACATATGTTAGTTAAGAAAGTGTTTTTAGGAAATCCTGACTTTACCCTCTCTTTAGTTAAAAATATCTATTTTCTAAAAAGAGTTTCCAAGAATATTATACCATTATCCTATAATATTTTACAGAAATTTTTACACATTTGGATATTTTACCAATACCTTAAAGGTAATTTTCTTATCACTTTCCGAACAAGGAATTCCTTCTAGCCTTTTTATCGTGAAAAAGTAATGTTCTTTTTACCTTGTACAACATTTATGAATTTACCCGCCATCATTCCTTTAAAGATTCCTTTGAAATTTTAAAAGGTTAATATTTAATAAATTGTTTTTTAAGTAATTTTCAAGGAATAAGGTTTTTAGGATGAATTCAATAAGTTTTCAAGGTATTTTCTAAGAAAATTATTTTTAAATGATTTATGTGTTAACAAGCCTTTTACGAAGAAGAAATGATATTTTACTAAAGAAAAGTTTTTGAAAGATATTTGAAAACTATTTTCCATATAAGATGAAATCCGTGGATGTTAATCATGCCCTTTTTGGAAATGTCCCAAAAGTTCCTTTCATATCCTTTCCATGAATTGGTTATGCTTAATGTCATGGTCTTTACGAAACCTGTTTCTCTTTCACGGGTTATATGTTTATGATATCTGTTTCTCTTTCACGGGTTATGATTAGATGAAATGGTTAGAAAACCTATCTCTTTTACATAGGTTATGATGTGATGAAATTTTAATGATACCTATTTCATTTTATGGGTCATGATTTGAAGTTTATAAGACCTATATCTTTTTATGGGTCATGATATGATGAACGTTTTATTATCTTGTGTTACATGTGTGAATGATTTTACTATAAGATGGGTGAGACCTATATCTCCCTCCAATTCATTAGTTAATGATATGTTTTATATGAGATCAAAGGGTACACATATTTTAGCCTAATCTAGAAAAGAAATAGGGTGTATGGGTTGTATCCCAAGCCCGAAAATAAAGAGGGTGTGCAGGTTATAGCCTAAGCCTGAAAAGAAAGAGTGTGTTTGGGTTGTAGATCAAGCCCGAAAAGAAAGAGGGTGTACAGGTTGTAGCTCAAGCCTAAAAATAAAGAGGGTGTTTGGGTTGTATCCCAAGCCCAAAAAGAAATAGGGTGTACGATTTGTAGCCCAAGACTAAATGAAATGGGTATATGGGTAGTATCCTAAGCCCGAAAACAAGAAGGTACATGGGTTGTAGCTCAAGCCTAAAAGAAAGTGGGTACCCGGGTTGCTAGCCCAAGCCGAAAGTAGGTACAAAGGTCATAGCCTAAGCCTAACACGTTATAAAAGTCTTGGTATTTAACCTTGACATAAAAGTTTCTATTCTTATTTGTATGCCATAAATCCTATGTCTTATTACTTAGTAATGATTTCATAGATCATGATGTTTATTTCCTTATGATTCATATCTTATGAACTGCCAAGATTTATCCCATATCTCATGTTTATGACCTTTGATATGTAGGGTATGATCTCTTAATGTTATTATTTCCTTATCATACTACTATGTTCATGTTTATGCTTATATGTCTCCCTTGTTTACCTTTACTGAGCATCTGAGCTCACCCATTTCTTATGTTTCCTTTCTATATGTTATGAAGAAAGGTTTTTGGTACAAGTGATAATGGTGTAGATCTTTATGGGAGATATTGAAGATATTTCACCATGATAGAAGATTTTGTTTCCAAGTTTCCAAAGGCACTAAACTATCATGGTCCTTGGGCATGTATTTTTTCAATGTAATAAATATTCATCTAAAATGGTGTAATATCCATTTATATTAATCCTAGGTCACTATATGTGAGATACACTATTTCATCACTTGGACATTCTCTCAATTGCTAGATTACTTCTCCTTAAACTTATATTGCCTTGACGAGACATGCCAATCTAATCCTCAAGTACCAGTACCTATGATTTCATTATTTATCTTCTCTTTCATCTAGTTTCTAAGTCTACAACACTATTTCCCATATCTTACATGCACTCTATTTTTCTGTTTATGCTTTTACAATCAAAATCATTTCTTCTTCTCTTTCCTTGGGTTGTGACTCCCAGATTTTAAAGTCAGGATCTGAGGGTTGTGACTTCCTGTATCTAAAGTCAGTGTTGTAAGGGTTGTGACTACCCATACAAAAGTTAGTGTCCTGATTATACTTCCAGTAAAAAAGAATTTTGTAACAGGTTATGAATCCTCATTAAAAATCAAGCAGTGAATATGTATCTCTTGCAAGTAGAGAGATATAAGACTGGGCTAGGTCCACTTTGGACCAAACTAGTATAAAAATTCTTGTGTTCTTTATTTTATTTCCACTACTAATTAACTATAATAATTAACTTTAATAATCAATTTAATTAATAAATTCATTTGATTAAATTTTGTAATCTGGTCTATTCACCCATCTCTATACCATCTTCCATTTCCCTATTCGACCTAAAAATTGATACCAAAGGAAAAAATTCTTAAGAATAATTTAACCCTTTAATTATCTTACTTGATTCCATACATTGTTATCATAGACTGTTCCTTTTTAAATAATCCAATCCCTTTATAGAGTCAGTTTTTATTTTATTATGATAACCTATTCATAGACCTCATAGTCGACGGAAAATGATATTTAATATGCTAGGATTGAATGCAAATTATGCTTGGATTCCTCAAAAGTCACCCCAATTTAATGTAATGATTATGGATACAGGAGATGCCGAATGGAGTCATACCTCAAATAGTTGAGAATTGATAACCAGTCTATTATGTCAAAATAGTACACTCTATTAGAAGCTAACCCAGATACACTTACTGGAAATGATTATAAAAGATATGTTTTAAATTATGAAGTTATTAATATTTTATATTGTGATATTAATATAAGTTTTTTATCCATGTGTCTGCTTGTAAGATAGTTAATGAAATTTTTAAGATTCTACAAGTCACTCACCTTGGATATAAAAAATTAATTTGAACCAAGCTTGAAATTATTTGTGATGAGTACCAAGAATTCAATATGGGTGAATAAGAGAAATTAAACCAAATGTTTCATATATTCACAAGCAATTTGAATGGAATTAATTAACTTAGAGAATATTTAGAAAACCTAGTACTTGTTGAACGAGTCTTATGAGACTTACCAAAGAAATGACATGAAAATAAGGTTTCCATTAATGAAAGAAATAACTTCAAAGAATACACCCTGGATGGATTGATTAGATCACTACTTTAGTATGAGTTGGAACTGAAGAACATAGTTGATAAAGAGACAAAAAAATAAAGGGTGTTACTTTTAAATTTGTGAATGTTGTTTCTAATTACTCTTCTGATTGTAATCTATAGGATAGTGAAAAGAAAGGCATGACTCATATTATGACAAGGGTTTAAAAAACAATGAAAAATAAAGGATTAAAAAACTGGTTTAGAAGAAACCCTCAAAAATAAAATCAAAAGGGAGATAAGAAAGGAGGTATGAATTAAAATACTTCAGATGCAACTTGTTATGAGTGTAGGAAGAAAGGAAATAACACGTTTGACTATCCTAAAGTAAAGAATGAAGATAAATACAAAAATATGGATAAAAAGGCATTGAAAACTAGTTGGAGTTATATAGAAGAATCCAGTTCTAGTGCAAAATATGGAAATGAAAAAGAAACTACTAACTTTTTCTTCATAGAATCATTGGATAAGGTTAGTGATTCTGGATTTTATTCTGGATGTTCTGATTTTGAAAACCCAAATGTTTCTAAATTAAATGAAGAAATTGGAAGATTAATAAAATATATTTTCAAATACTTTGATTTATATAATAAAAATAAGGAAAATAATGAGAAAATTGTTTCTGAAAATAAATTATTTTTTTAAGAAAATGAAAATTTAAGAAACACTTCTTCTGCTTATCATTATAGAGTTTATGAAAATTTGAAATATGATCAATATTTAAATGAAAAATTGAAAAAGTAAGTCAAGAGTCTTAAACAAAGTTTATCTTCTTTTATTCAAGGTCATGAAAAATATCATAAAATTATGTCTTTAAATAAAACTGATAAAAATAATGATGGGTTTGTTTATGATAGAAGATTACCTCAAATGTTTAAAACCCATTTTGTTAAAAGTAAAAATGGTTGTAATTATACTATTACCTGTTTTAAATGTGGCATGAAAGGTCACTATGAAAATTATTATTCTCTTAGATTAAAAAAGTCTTCAGGTTATGTAGACCATGGAGTAGCCCAGTTCACATAGAATAGGCCCCAAAAGAGGATTATAGCAACAGGAGTAGCAGCCACTAGATGCAGAGATAACCGGATTGGAAGAATGAGAGGGTGTGGTAGTCGCCATCGGGACCAGGCACCGTGAAACTTTGTACGGGGAAATGCTAGCTGATCAGCAATGAAAGGTGGGGAGCTAGGTGTTCAATGACGTAGAAAGCTGGGGAGGGGCAGTTCAAGTGGGCTGGGCCTACGGGTCATGTATTGGGCATGGTATGCCTCTGGGCCTTCGGGTCATGTATTGCGGGTTTTTCGGGCCTTGTGTCTTGGGCCTACGGGTCATGTTTGAGTTCCCCTTAAACCCTTAAAAGGGGGATTATCCATAATAAAATAAAAAATAAGGCCTTCGGGCCATTCAGGAAAAAATTATTTGGGATTTATAAAAACTAGTATTTCTAAATCCTTATTATCAAGAGTACCATACAATACTTGTCACACCCGTCTCTTTTCCATTATTTATTCTATTATTTTTTTGGGTATTGGGTAGTCCGGGTTGAAGCCTGACATAAATTTTTGGGGTTCTTATTTTAAAAATGTGTGGTTTGGCCTTGACTGTGTCCAGCGCGCCGCGGTCAGAGCCGCGCGACCTCGCCTGGATCACCGCGTGACTTCGCACGGTTCACCACACGCACTACTCGTTGGTCAACTAAGTAAATAAAATAAATTAGTAAAAATAAATAAAATTAAATGATTGTTAAAATAAAAATAGAATAAAATAAGAAGTGATAAAAAAATTAATAAATTTATTATTATTATTATTGTTATTATCAATATTATTGTTTATATTATTCTTACTAACTAGTATTATTACTATATTTAAGTGGATTAGTTATATATATACATTATTTTTATTAATTTTTCTTTGGGTCCTTATTCTTTTTCTTTCTTTCTTATTTTCTCTTATTTATTTATTTATTATTATTTTTATTTATTCCACATTACCTCTTTTCCTCACCCCTCCCCTTTTCATGCTAGACCCCCTCCTCGAACTCTAATCTCCTCCCTTTGGTCCGCCACGCCCCAACCCTCCATCTCTCTCCCTGGATCCCATTGCGCTGCCCACCAAGCTCACCCCTGTTGGCCGACTTCGACCCCACCTTCCGCCGATCTGCACCCGCAGCAAAGAGCCACGCCACCTCCCGTCCAACTAAGGCCATTCGCCTGACCGCCCGACCTCCCTCCTACATGGACGCCGTTGTAGCACCTCCTCTCCAGCCATGCGCTGGCCAAACCACTGCCCCCGGCCAGTCCCGGATGCTAGCTGCGCCAACCTTGCTCAGCCCTCAGGGTTGCACCCTACTCTCCTCCACCCCCTTTCTTCCCCCCCTTCTCTGCTTGTTTCGGCACACACCCCTCCCCCCTTTTTCATTTCTTTTGTTTCACTTTCTCTTCTGTCCGTCGCACTCTGGTTCACTGGTTTCATCACACCCTCCACCGCACCGCATCTCCCTCCCCGGCTTCACCTTTCCGTCGCGCCGTCGCCCCTCTACGGTTGGTCTCCAGACTCCCACTCCCCTGCACCTGCTCCTTCCGGCGTCTCCTGCTTCACCCGGTGCACCCTGCTCCATCCGGCTTGTGCCGACGCCCCGCACCCCCTCCGGCAATCTAGCCCCGACGCCCTGACTCCCCTCGCACCGCCTCGGTGAACCCCAGCGCACCCCCCTAGTTCGGCCACCTCCCTTTCCTACCGGCCGAACCCCATTGTTGTCAGAAGCACCCAACTCCCTTGCCCGGTCTAGCGATCCCCAATACCCCTACTGTCCAGCGAACCCCCCAACACCCCAGGCTTTAGTCCAGTGCCGCCCATACCCCTTGCCGACATGAACCTTGGAGACCCCCATGCCGGCACGACACCCCTTTGGGTGAGTTTTCTTTTCTCTCCTAGGGTGTTAGTTTTAGATTTCTATTCCAATTTTATTTGGTTTCAATTCATGTTTTAGGGTATATTCTTTAGGGTCAATTTTGGTTTGTCTAAGTTGCGGTTGGTGTGCAATGATCCTTGCGCACCATTTTTGTGAAGTCTTCCACACAGAGGTAGGTGGTTCCGCGCATGAATATTAATTGATAAATTAATTCGTGGATTTAATTAAATCAGCGTGTTTATTAATCATTTAGTTTGATGCGAATTTTATTTTTCATAAGGTTTAGTATGTTTGATGTGTTTAGTAGTGTGTGCATAAAATAAGTATGTTGTTGTGAAACCAATGTTGAACTGGTTATTTTTTTTTTAAGTTATGTAGTTAATTTGTTAGGGCATAAAAAAAGGGTGCAATTGTCATTTTATTGTTGCGACTATCTGCGTTTAGTCAGAAATGACATTTGAAATAGTTTTTGGCACTTGGTGTGATGTGACATATATTGAAATTGTTTGGCACATTTTTTTCTGGTAGTTTGTTTAATTATAGAAATGGTATTTTAAACTGTGCGTGTGTTTTCTTTAATTGCGTGCGTGATGCAGATTGTGTTCCTGAGGTGTTTTTGTGTACATGTGGTAATGTAAGGGCAGGTTTGGGTTGGTCGAGTGTGTAAAGCGTTGTTTTTCTCTGAAAAATTTATTTATGGAAGAAATTGGGTTGTTTTATTAAATGAGTATTAAGGGTTAAAAAATTGTTTTTGATTAAATTGTGTGAATTTTTTGGTGCTTAAAGTCAGGTGACACGTGCAGAGTTTGTTTAATAAATTTTGTTAGTCACGTGTTTTATAATGAAAGTGTTTTCATTGACCGTGCAGTTCCTTTAATTGGTCGGGTAAGAAATGCAGATTGAGTTTTGGAACATTTTAGTGTGCGTATTATTTCAAATGGATTCTGTGTGTGCGAATGGTGTTTTTTGGTGTGCGTGATGTATTGCTTGGTTTGAGTGTATGATTATGACACGTGGCATGAACTTTGAATTACTTGAGCACAAATGGGAAGCCTGGGTACTAGGTGGGCGGACTAGACTAGCGTGCTAGCGATACAGGAGTGGCCTCAGCCCAGTTTCACTTAGCGGGATTGACGCTTACAACACTAACTAAACTTTGGATGATGACTGGAGACCACTATGGTAGGAGGTGTTTCCCTACCAGTGTCTTGTTCATGGGAATGTGTGATACGGTTCACCGATACGTGAGGTTCTAGGTTACCACTTCTCGCTAGTATCTTTAGGGTCTCCCATGTATTATGCTCTTCCTCTGCTTTCTACTCACTATCGGCACACAGTGTGTCATTGGGGTTACCAAGAAAAGTGTGTGTGTGTGTGTACGTGTGTGCGTGTGTCTGTGTGTGTGCGTGTGTACGTGTGTGCGTGTGTCTGGGTGTGTGTGTGCGTCTGTGTGTGTGCGTGTGTGGGCGTGCGTACGTGTGTGTGTAAGATAATTTAAGGTGTTTTCCTTTGAGAGAAGTTTCCCCTTAAAAACTGTTTTCATTAAAAAATTCTTTAAACACTTGTTTATTTTTATTTTGTTAAATTGCAAATGTATTTGTCTTTTAATAATTATGCGTGGAACCTTTTCTCGGTGGCATCCTACTGGGATTTCAGCTCACACCCTACATACACCCTTGGGTGTATGTAGATTCTGTTTCTTCTGCTTTCCAGGTTGTGACTTCATGCTCAGTGATGGTGGTTCGGGTTTCATTTGGTCTTTTCATGGAGAGTGGTGTCGTGTGGACTCTCTTTTTCTGGGTGGTTTGAGTAAGAGTTTTAGTTTCCTCTGTCGTCTTTTCTTTTTAGTTCTTGGTTCGAGTTGTAGACTTCAAAAATGTTCATAGTTTAAAGACGTGTTTGGTTGTCCTTTTTTTTCCACCTTTAGTTTATTTATCTTGATAGTTGTTTTTCTATCTTTTATTTCGTTTAAAATCGTTCCCACTTGTTACTTACGATACCCGGGCACTTGTGCAAGCCCATGGGGATCGGGAACGCCCTTCGGGCCTTGCCGCAGACCGGGTCGGGCACCGGGTTGGATGGCGACCCGGCCTGGTTCGTGACAAAATGGTATCAGAGGCAGGTTTTATCTCTTGGGTCGTGTTCTTTTGAGATAGAGTCAGTGTAGAGCAAAGTTAAGGTTGTCGGGACTCGACGTCCTGGCTATGAGTAAGGTGCCTGGCCAGCACACCTCGTGGCGGGACTCAATTTACCAAAGTATGTTGAGGTTTGTCCGAGTTTTTTTGGTCATTGCGGTTAATCTTGTCTAGGGAAAACAAAAGGGAGTAGGGCAGTGGTCTTAGTGAGCTCGCAGGGTCTGGAAAGCCTTGTGGAGCCGGGGACACTGTCCTAAAATACTCTCTATGGCCAATGGCATGATTGGCATATGGCCGCCAACCATATTCTCCAATCACCCGCTGACACTAGTTTCCTCCTGCATTGTTTCTCGTCTCTTTGTTTTGGAATCGTGTGAATTTGGTTTTTAAGTAAAAAAAAAGATTTGGTCTTCGAAAATGTTTTGAAATAAAGCTCTTTAAAAAAAAAGTGATGTGAAAGGTTTGGAAAGTGTGGGTTGGATGTTTTGGTTTTGAAAAAAAAATGGAAAGCTTTGGTTTTTATCCTTCGGGTTCTCGTGGGCCACCACATGCATGAGTGTATATGGAAAGAGAAAGGGTTAATGGAACGAGCAGATGAGTGCCTGGATGGACTTGAGGTGGGTGCTGGTGTGGCACGCGAACATGCATGTGCGAGGCCCATGGGACATTATTGGTGTTTGTGAAACCCACTGGCATTGCTTATTTTCAAAATGTTTTGTTAAAGGAAAATTTGGTGTTTTTAAATAACCAGTGATTGTGTGGTGTGTCCTTGTATTTTTGAAAGGTTGGATGTGAGGTGTTTTGAGTCGAGGATTCCTTCTAGATGGTTTGTTTCCTGAGTTTGAATTCTTATTTGTAAGTTAGTATGCAAGCGTGTAGCTAGTTAATTCTTTTGAAAAGTACATCAGGGAGACCTTGCAGTGGTTCCCCCTGCACGTTTGGTATTCTCTTGTGGTATGTCTTGACCATCAGACCTATTTGATTGGGTCCACGGTTCTCCTTCTTGGCTAGCGTATTCCCCCAATAAAGAGTCAATGTGCGAATGACGTGTGACCACAGATAGTTCGCCGTTGGCCGACCCTCCAGTTGATTAAAGTAGGGGATCTCCCTTTTGGGTGATAGTGCTAAGTATTTTCCTTTCTCCTTTTAGTTAAGCGGATCCTCTCGTAGCGTAATGATAGATGCGAGGGGAGTTGAAGGGAGTTTTGGTCTTTTTGAGTTGTCTGACTCGTCGGGTATGAAGTTTGACATCGTCATGTTTGAAGATTCCCCCTGGAAACAGCGAAAGGAAATCTAGCAGGGAAGGGTGAAGGCGGTTCAGAATTTTCAGTGTTGACTAGTGTCTTGAAGGGCTTTGTAGTATTTAAATCGGCTACAAGGGTCATGTTCGGTGACGTCTTGCAGCAGAAGGTCCCTTTGGTAGTCAACAGTGGTTTGGAAGTGGTAGAGGAGACTCTAGTGGGAAAAAGGTGGAAGTGACCCTAAGTTGTTGGTGCGGTCTATCATTCTGAATAACCTCTGGTCTTGGTTTGTTTCATTTAAGAAAAGGTTTGTGTTAGGCTACTAGTTTGGCAGACCCAGTCGTATGAGGCTGCTATGGTTGTTTTTAGGAATCACGTGTTGTTCAAGATGCGGTTTAAAGTCTTTCTCAGCGTAATGATTCTCTCGACGGTAATGATCGTGCTCTGTGATGATTTGTGGTGTCGTATTCTCACCCAGTGTGACAAAGGGTGATGCACATGCACCATTCAACTCTTTTTTTTGGTGAATGTTCCGTGTATGATCAGTGAGATGTCGTAGTGTGTTGTGTTTGCTGGTTTTGTCTCAGTTGCAGTGCGGTTTCTTGTGAAACCAAAAGGAGAAACTTCGTTCGGGAGTCTTCCATGCCTGACTGTGAGGAAAAAGATGCTTCAAACATCAGGACTCCAGCCGTAGGCCTCGGAGTGAAGCTAGCGCGTGGTCAGGAACCCCGGGAGTGTAGAAGACCCCAACTTTATTTCTGTCATTGGTGTAGAAAGTAGAGGCAGTTTAAATTGTTTCTATGGTTGGTTCGTTTCGAATGAACCATCTGGCTGCGTAAGGTTTTAGTGACTATGCGGAGGCATGTCCGCCTCGACACCTTAAAGTCTTGGGGGTTGCGTCCCCCTAGATTCAATCACTTTAGTGGTTCTTATGGGAGTCTTTTGGGTAAATCTGTCTCAAATTTGAATAATGCTCATCCAGGAATGTGGAAATGATGGTTTGTATTGGGCCATGCTTTGGATGCCCCGGTAGTCGGGCCCCTCCCTCCCCGCCCCTTGTGGTGGGGTGTTTGGTCACCATCGAATTTTTTTCAAAGTTCTATATCCTCTATTATTTCTAGTGGTGGCGAGACCCATGATGGGTCCCATACAAAGGTCTCTGGAATAAATCGGTGTTGGCCTTTCCTGAATGTTGGGGAGTCCGTTGGGACCTCCCTATGTTGGTTTTCTAGTCTCTCCTTGGGCGTTGGTAGGTTCTTAATGGTGGGGAGACCCACATTGGGTCTCACACGAATGTCTCTAGAATGAATCAGTGCTGGACTTTTCTTTAATGGCGGGGAGTCCGCTCAAACTTCTCTATGTCGGTTTTCCAGTCTCGTTTTGAGCATCAGTGACTTCCGAATGGTGGGTAGCCCCTCAGGCCTCCCCATGCTGATATTTTGCTTCTTTTTTTAAATATAGTTTGGTGATAAGTGATAAGAATGTTCCGTGGATGTGGTTTGACCTTATTTTTTCATTTTAGCCAAGTGGTGTGGTTTCAGTTTCATAGTGCTTGAGGTGTTTCAGCTTGTGAAGTTGGTTCCTGTGGGTTCAAGAGTTCATTTTATAAAACAATCAGATGGAGAAGTTCTAGCTCTTTGGGGTGGGCGACACATATTGGAAAGTCTTTTAACGCGTTTCTTGATATTGTCTTTGAGTCACTTTCTCTGAGCACGATTTTTTTTTCTCTCTATTTTCTTGAAGTTTTTGGGGATCCTATTTGATCCTTAGTGGGGTGTCGTTTCCTAGTTTGAGTTTCTGCCTTAGTTGTGGCTTTCCGGGGACGGAAAACTTTATGGTGGGGAGAATTGTCACACCCATCTCTTTTCCATTATTTATTCTATTATTTTTCTGGGTATTGGGTAGTTTGGGTTGATGCTCGACTTAAATTTTTGGGGTTCTTATTTTAAAAACGTTTGGTTTGGCCTTGACTGCGTCCAGTGCGCCGCAGTCAGAGCCGCGCGACCTCGCCTGGATCACCGCGTGACTTCGCACGGTTCACCGCATGCACTAATCGTTGGTCAACTAAGTAAATAAAATAAATTAGTAATAAATAAATAAAATTAAATGATTGTTAAAATAAAAATAGAATAAAATAATAAGTGATAAAAAAATTAATAAATTTATTATTATTATTATTATTATTATTATCAATATTATTGTTTATATTATTCTTACTAACTAGTATTATTACTATATTTAAGTGGATTAGTTATATATATACATTATTTTTATTAAATTTTCTTTGGGTCCTTATTCTTTTTCTTTCTTTCTTATTTTATCTTATTTATTTATTTATTATTATTTTTATTTATTACACATTACCTATTTTCCTCACCCCTCCCCTTGTCGTGATAGACCCCCTCCCCGAACCCTAATCTCCTCCCTTTGGTCCGCCACGCCCCAACCCTCCATCCCTCTCCCTAGATCCCGTTGCGCCGCCCACCAAGCTCGCCCCTACTGGCCGACTTCGACCCCACCTTCCGCCGATCTACACCCGCAGCAAAGAGCCACACCACCTCTCATCTGACTAGGGCCATTCGCCTGACCGCCCGAACTCCCTCCTACCCGGCTGCCGTTGCAGCACCTCCTCTCCCACCATGCACTGGCCAACCCGCTGCCCCACGGCCAGTCCCGGATTCCAGCTGCGCCAGCCTTGCTCGGCCCTCAGGGTTGCGCCCTACTCTCCTCCACCCCCTTTCTTCCCCCCTTCTCTTCTTGTTTCGGTGCACACCCCTCCCCCCTTTTTTCATTTTTTTGTTTCTCTTTCTCTTCTGTCCACCGCACCTTGGTTCAGCAGTTTCATCACACCCTCCGCCACACCGCATCTCCCTCCCCGGCTTCACCTTTCCATCGCGTCGTCACCCCTCTACGGTTGGTCGCCGGACTCCCAATCCCCTGCACCTGCTCCTTCCGGCGTCTCCTGCTTCACCCGGTGCACCCTGCTCCGTCCAGCTTGTGCCGACGCCCCGAACCCCCTCCGAAGATCTAGCCCCGACGCCCTGAATCCCCTCGCACCACCTCAGCGAACCCCAACGCACCCCTCTGGTTTGACCACCTCCCTTTCCTACCGGCCAAACCCCATTGCTGTCGGAAGCACCCAGCCCCCTTGCCCGGTCCAGCGATCCCCAATACCCCTACTGTCCAGCGAACCCCCCAACGCCCCAGGCTTTAGTCTAGCACCGCCCATACCCCTTGCCGGCACGAACCTTGGCGACCCCCCTACCGGCACGACACCCCTTTGGGTGAGTTTTCTTTTCTATCCTAGGGTGTTAGTTTTAGATTTTGATCCCAATTTTATTTGGTTTCAATTAATGTTTTAGGGTAGATTCTTGATTTTGTTGGTTTAATTTTTTGGTTTAGGGTCAATTTTGGTTTGTCTGAGTTGCGGTTGGTGTGCGACGATCCTTGCACACCATTTTTGTGAAGTCTTCCACACAGAGGTAGGTGGTTCCGTGCATGAATATTAATTGATGAATTCATTCGTGGATTTAATTAACTCAGCGTGTTTATTAATCATTTAGTTTGATGAGAATTTTATTTTTCATAAGGTTTAGTGTGTTTGATGTGTTTAGTAGTGTGTGCATAAAATAAGTATGTTGTTGTGAAACCAATGTTGAACTGGTTATTAGTTTTTTTTAAGTTGTGTAGTTAATTTGTTAGGGTGTAAAAAAAAGGGTGCAATTGTCATTTTATTGTTGCAGCTATCTGCGTTTAGTCATAAATGACATTTGAAAGAGTTTTTGGCACTTGGTGTCATGTGAAATATATTGAAATTGTTTGGCACATTTTTTTTCTGGTAGTTTGTTTAATTATAGAAATGGTATTTTAAACTGTGCGTGTGTTTTCTTTAATTGCATGCGTGATGCAGATTGTGTTCCTGAGGTGTTGTTGTGTACGTGTGGTCATGTAAGGACAGGTTTGGGTTGGTCGAGTGTATAAAGCATTGTTTTTATCTCAAAAATTTATTTATGGAAGAAATTGGGTTGTTTTATTAATTGAGTATTAAGGGTGAAAAAATTGTTTTTGATTAAATTGTGTGAATTTTTTGGTGCTTAAAGTCAGGCGACACGTGCGGAGTTTGTTTAATAAATTTTGTTAGTGGCATGTTTGATAATGAAAGTGTTTTCATTGACCATGCAGTTCCTTTAGTTGGTCGGGTAAGAAATGCAGATTGAGTTTTGGAACATTTTAGTGTGCGTATTATTTAAAATGGCTTCTGTGTGTGCGAATGGTGGTTTTTGGTGTGCGTGATGTCTTGCTTGGTTTGAGTGTATGATTATGACACGTGACATGAACTTTGAATTACTTGAGAACAAATGGGAAGCCTGGGTACTAGGTGGGCGGACCAGACTAGCGTGCTAGTGATACGGGAGTGGCCTCGACCCAGTTTCACTTAGCGGGATTGACGCTTACAACACTAACTAAACTTTGGATGATGACTGGAGACCACTATGGTAGGAGGTGTTTCCCTACCAGTGGATCGTGCATGGGAATGTGTGATACGGTTCACTGAGACATGAGGTTCTAGGTGCCCACTTCTCGCTAGTATCTTTAGGGTCTCCCATGTATTGTGCTCTTCCTCTGCTTGCTACTCACCGTCGGCACACGGTGTGTCGTTGGGGTTACCAAGAAAAGTGTGTGTGCGTGTGTACATGTGTGCGTGCATCTGTGTGTGTGCGTGTGTACGTGTGTGTGTGCGTCTAGGTGTGTGTGTGCGTCTGTGTGTGTGCGTGCGTGTGTGGGCGTGCGTACGTGTGTGTGTAAGATAATTTAAGGTGTTTTCCTTTTAGAGAAGTTTCCCCTTAAAAACTGTTTTCATTAAAAAATTCTTTAAACACTTCTTTATTTTTATTTTGTTAAATTGAAAATGTATTTGTATTTTAATAATTATGCGTGGAACCTTTTCTCGGTGGCATCCTACTAGGCTTTCAGCTCACACCCTACATACACCCTTGGGTGTATGTAGATTCTGTTTCTTCTGCTTTCCAGGTTGTGACTTTGTGCTCAGTGATGGTGGTTTGGGTTGCAGTTGGTCTTTTCACGGAGATTGGTGTCATGTGGCCTCTCTTTTGCTGGGTGGTTTGAGTAAGAGATTTAGTTTATGATGTCCTCTTTTCTTTTTAGTTCTTGGTTCGAGTTTTAGACTTCAAAAATGTTCATAGTTTAAAGACGTGTTTGGTTGTCCTTTATTTTTCCAGCTTCAGTTTATTTATCTGGCTAGTTGTTTTTCTATCTTTTATTTCGGGTAAAATCATTCCCACTTGTTACTTACGATACCCAGGCACTTGTGCCAGCCCGTGGGGATCGGGAACGCCCTTTGGGCCTTGCCGCGGACCGGGTCGGGCGCCGGGTTGGATGGCGACCCGGACTTGTTCGTGACAACACTTTTTTAAATTCTATATGGGTACCTAAAAATTGTATTACTAATCCTATTGGACCCAAAGTAGCTTGGGTAAAAAAATTGTTAAGTAATTTATTTTTATAGGAAAAATACATTGGATGTCTCAAGAATGATACATGGATAATGGATTCTCTAGGAATATGATCATAGACCCATCAAAATTTACTACTTACAACACATGTAATGTAGGTACCGTTACTTTTATAGATAATTATAAAATAAAAGTAAAAGGTTTTGATAAAGTTGGTATTTAAAATTCTACCTTTATTTCTTAATTTTCATATGCTAAAGGATTAAAAAATAATTTAATCAGTATATCACTACTATGTGATGATGGAATGGAATTAAAATTTCAAAATTTCAAATTTTTTAGTTTTTAGAGCCAATTCTTTGTTATTCTATGCTAATATAAAAGAAAGTATCTATACTATTTATTTTACTGAACTAAATGGTCAAAATATTAAGTGTTTGAATGCTGTACAAAATGACATCATCCTTTGGCATCGATGTTTAGGTCATGTTAATTTCAGAATGTTACATAAGCTCTCAAAAACATGCAAATGTGTTATTTCTACCTTCCTTGAAGAAAGAACATCTCCATGTTTGTCACGCTTACTAGAAAGGGAAGCAACACAAAGGTTCCTTTAAACCTATCAATTAGATATACATTAATAGACCTTTATAGTTAGTACATATTAATTTATTTGGTCTTACTCAAATTTATATCCTTGGTGGAAAGAAATATACTTTAGTGATTGTTGATTATTATAGTATATTTACATGGGTATAATCTCTTTCTCATAAAAATGATACTTTATATAGATTTACTAAATTTTGAAATTTAGTTCAAAATGAAAAGGGTTGTATGATTATTTCTATTCATAGTTCTAAAGAAGTTGAATTTCATAATTTATATTTTTAAATTTTTTGCGAACATAATGGTTATTTTCATAATTTTTTCACTCCTAGAACACCATAAAAAATGGTATTGTAGAATGGAAAAAGAGAACACTTATTGAAATGGATCAAACTATATTAAGTGAATATAATTTTCCTAGATATTTTTGGTACAAGGAATTTTTTTTTTGCTTATTATATTTCAAATAGAATTATTATTAGACCTCTATTAAATAAAACTCATTATGAATTATTTTAAAATAAAAATCCTAAAATTGGTTACTATAGAGTTTTTTTGTGTAAATTTTTTATTCTAAATTCAAAATATAAATTAAATAAATTTGATGCTAAAAGTGATGAATATATTTTTGTTTTATATTCTAATAATAGTAAATATTATAGATTTTATAATAAAATAACTATGGTTATTGAAGAATATGGTCATGTTTTGTTTGATGAAAATAATGTTAAATTAAATTATGATTATAATGTTTTTGATGATGAGTTTACAGATTTTAATTTTGGTGAAGAAAAACCTTAGGATAAGGATAAATAAATTGAGTGGGATCATACTCCTCAAACTAATATAAGATCATGAAAGATTCATAATGATAATCCTGTTGAAAATGTAATTGGCAATGTTGATTTTGGTGTTAAAACTAGAAATTCTATTTTAAAATTTTGTACCAATTCTACCTTTATTTATAATTTTGTTCCTAATAATATTAATGATTCTTTAAATGATTCTAACTGGATTGTAGATATGAAATATGAAATTAATTAATTTTTTAGAAATAATGTTTGGTCATTAGAAGAACTTTCTAAAGATAAGAAGGAAATCAGAACTAAATGGATATTTAGGAACAATATGGATGAATCTATATAGATTTTCAGAAAAAATCTAGACTTGTTGCTCATGTATACTCTCATGAAGAAGGTATAGAATTTAAAGATTCATTTTAATGTATTTTTATGTTAAAGGATATTAGAATTTTGTTGGATTTTTGTTATTTTCAAGGTTTTAAATTATATAAAATGGATGTAAAAAGTTCTTTCTTAAATGGTTTTATAACTAAAGAAGTTTTTGTTTCTCAACATCCTAGTTTTAAAAATGAAAAATTCCCAAATCATGTTTTTAAATTATCTAAAGATTTTTATAGTATCAAATAATAACCTCATGCTTGGTATGAAAGGATTTATTTTTTTTATTAAATAATGGTTTCAAGAATGGTTATGTTGATCTTATATTTTTTATTAAAATAATTTCTAATGATATTTTAATTGTAAATATCTATGTTGATGATATTGTTTTTTTGTTCATATAGTGAAATTATTTGTAATTATTTTTCTACTTTGACGTTTTTTGAGTTTGACATGAGTTTAATGGGAGAATTAAAGTTATTTATTGGTATTTAAATTTCTCAAAGAAAAGATGGAATTTTGATTAATTAATCTATGTATACCAAAGTGTTAGTCAGATGATTTAGTATTAATTCCTATAAATCTATGAAAACTCCTATGATTACTAATTGTAAATTTTATTTTGAATCATCTAGTAAATCTATTGATATTAAATTTTTTAGAGGCATGATAGGTAGCTTTCTATATTTAACTTCATCTAGACTTGATATCATGTTTAATATTTTTTTATATTATAGATTTATAGATGATCCTAAAGAAAGTAATATTAAATATATAAAAATAATAACTAGATATGTTAAATTAACTATTGATTCTACTTTAATTTATCCAAAATATAATTATGTTGACTTAATATCTTATTTTGAATCGAATTTTAGAGGATATAGAATTGATAGAAAAATAAAGTTAGGTATGTGTCATTCTCTGGGATTTTTTTTAATTTATTGGTCTTTGAAGAAGAAACTATCTATTGCTCTATCTACTATAGAATCTGAGTATATATCTGCTACAAGAATTTGTGCTAAAATATTATGGATTAAGTAAAATTTATGTGATTTTGGTATTTATCTTGATAAATTTCCTATTTATTATGATAAAACTTTTGTAATTTCTATTTCTAAAAACCCCTTACAACATTATTGAACAAAACATATCGATCTTAGATTTAATTTTATTAGAGATCATGTGAATAAGGGTGATATTGTTTTAAAATTTATCTGTAACACCCGCCCCTACCTCATTGTCTTGAGGAGGCGGTGAGGGCTACTTAGCCTTAAGAGACGTTCCCAAGACGCCAAAGGCTGGCAATAAATGCTGAGGGCTTGAAGATCAAATTGGGGAACGATTTTACCTTAAGAGAAAACCAACCAAACCATCCATTAACAACCACTATATTATGCATGTCAATAAAATATCCCAGCATGTATTCTCGAAGGACAACCAAGTTGTTCCACAATACATCCCTAAACCAAAACAACTAGACATGTCTATACCACATAAGAGTACAAAGTGGAAGCTAAACAACAAAACCCAACACGAGCCAAGACACACTCCATGGCTCCACACCAAGCTCCATGCTCCAAGCTCCACCCAGACATCACGATACACCACTAAAGGAGGGTAATGCCTTACCTTTGCCCACATCACGATACACAACATCTGCAAAGACACCAACGTGACAAAGTAGGGGGTGAGTACTAAAACTCAGTAGGATTCCCCAAATGACTTCCCTACACACGCCACTAGGATAAAACCATTATCACATTTATATAAAACATTTTATATAAAAAAATCACAAGTGCATCCATTACCATAATCCAAACACACCCTTACTAAGCCATTTCACCCAAACCAAGTAACCCAGGGTAAGCCAAGAAATCATGCCATAAGCCACACATGCCACAAAAGGAAGCCAAATCAACCATGCCACAAACCGATTACCTTTTTCATATTTCACTCATAAGCCCCATCTATAAACATCACCATCCAAGCACACAACACATCATGGTGGCACTTCCCATCCAACCCATGCACACAACAAACCATGGTGGCACTTCTCGTCCACTTTATATTGATGGTGGCGCTTCTCATCCACTATCCATCCCCTTTTTATAGTTTCACTTCTCATCCACTTACCATTGATGGTGGCACTTATCATCCACTATCCATCCCCTTTTTATAGTGGTCATTCTCATCCACTTTCACAACATTCAAGAAAGAAAACATAACTGAGCATATATACCATCAAGGCCACAACAAATTTTCCATTACATGCCAATATACTTCAATAAATCAAACATTTATTGAAAACTCCCTTTAACCATTTTCCATGGAAAACCCCATTTCAATAAAACAACCCTTTTTATTGAAAACCATTTACTCAGTTCATCATAATCAACCAACAAAACAACTCATTTTAAAACCCCATTTTAAAATCACATCAAGAGAATTTCACCACAATCCCTTCTTCCCCAAAATTCCCAAACCATTACCAAATGGATTTACATCCGATTTTGCACATCAACAGCACAATTAATTTTAAGAAACAAAAATTAATTGTAACCAAACCAAGTTCTAACCAAGTGGAGTCGAGAGAGAATCCACCTACCTTTAGGGTTCCGGCGAAATCGACCCACAAGAAATCGCACCTCAAATCCAGCGAACGCACCACCGAAACCTCTCTAGATCCCTTTACTTAACATTCATAAGCCTTAAAATCATCATCCAAGGAAACCAAAACCCTAGATCTACACACAAAAAGTGTATATCTAGAAAACCAAGAAAGAGAGGGATGTAGATCTAGAGAAAAACACAAGGAAACCAAGAGGAGAGACTTACCCAGAAGAAACCACCCTCAAACTGCCTTGAAACCCCTTTGAATCGCTTCCAAAACGAGTGGGAGAGCCCCTCCAACCCTTGAGAACCGAAAATCCTGAGTGAGGCTTGAGTGGGAGAGGATTTGGAGAGGAATGAGGCAATCCCGAGTGAACCCAGGTTTTAAAACCCTATTTTTAAGTGGTCGCACGATTAGTCCGCACGGTTTGGAAAACCATGCACTAACCATGCGAACATTACTGCCTCGAGAGAAAGGGTCCGCACAGTTTCCTTGCACGGTTTGGAAAACTGTGCGCAGGCCGTGTGAAGCCTACTGTCTTCCCCTGCACGGTTTCCTGGAGCATCCGCAGGGTTTCCCCTAACCGTGCTCAAACCGTACTTCCCTAGAAAAGCCTCCAAACTTATCCAAAACCATTCCAAACTCTCTCAAACTCTTCCTAACTAATCTCATGCACTTTAAACACATAAAAAAGCATAAAAAAGGCCACATATCTCAAACCGGGGGTACTACATTCTCCCCACCATTGGAATTTCCGTCCTCAGAAAGTAGTGAACCCGCCCTTTACCGAAAGAGCCCAGGATACTGCTCGACCATCTCTTTCTCCCGCTCCCAAGTCTCCTCTTGAATCTGACCATGTTGACACAAAACATGAACTAAACCAATGCTTTTACCACGCAGGACTTTCTCTTTCCTATCCACAACCCGCACTGGCACATGTACCAACGAAGCATCCGATTATAGCTCAACAAGATCCCATCGAATCACATGGTCACGATCTGGATGATACGTTTTCAACTACGACACATGAAACACATTGTGCACCACACTGAACCTAGGTGGAAAAGACAAACGATAAGCCACCTCACCAACCCGCTCAAGAATATCAAAAGTTCCAATGTACCTCAGAGATAACTTTCTCTACTTTCCAAACCGATGATGTCCCAACCTAGGAGAGATCCGCAAGAAAACATGATCACTCACCTCGAACGACAATGGCCATCGACGATGATCCGCATACGATTTATGACGACTCTAAGCTGTCTCCATTATCTTCCTAATCAACTCGATCTTCTTCATAGTCTCCTGGACAAGGCTCGGTCCAACCATCGAGGACTCACCCGTTTCCACCCAACATAGTAAAGAACGACACGACCGCCCATACAATGCTTCAAACGGATCCATATGTATGGGTACATGATAAGTGTTATTGTATGAAAACTCAACCAACGATAAGTGCTCCTCCCACGAGCCACCAAAATCCATGACACAGGCCCGAAACATATCCTCCAAAGTTTGTATCGTCCTCTCGGATTGACCACTCATCTGAGGGTGATACGCCATGCTCATAGTCAACTGTGTCCCATGGGTTTGCTGCAAGGATTTCCAAAAACGAGATATAAACCTCGGATCTCTATCTGATACAATCAAAACTGGAATGTCATGCCTCTTTACCACCTCCTAGATATTGATTTTGGACAGATTCTCCACCATATGAGATTCACGAATCAGGATGAAATGTGCTGACTTCATTAGCCGATCCACTATCACCCAAATGGCATCGTGCTTTCTGACCATTCTTGGGAGACCTATGAAAAAATCCATCACTATTTTTTCCCACTTCCAAACAGGGATTGGTAAAGACCGCAACATTCATACTGGCCTCTGATGCTCTTCCTTGACCTGCTGACAAGTCAAGCATCTCGAAACAAACTCAGCCACACTTCTTTTCATACCAGCCCACCAGAACTGCTCTTTCAATGCTTTATACATTTTCTGAATTCCAGGATGAACAACCCACCTGGAATGATGATACGCCCTAAGAAGATCCTCCTGACAAGAAACTGGTACAACCATCCGATTCTGAAAATACAAAACTGAATCTCCATTCAGTTTCCAACCCTCAATGGTCTCCCCACCATTGAGTCTCGACCCCATGGTCACACACTCAGAATCAGATATCTGTGCCTCTTTAACCAAGCCAACCAAGTCAAGAATAAAAAAAATGGAAATAAGACCACTCTATCGCCCTGGTCCTCACATTCCAACTGTATATCAGCTATAACCGACATCAACTGCCACTGGTCCGATGCCTGTTTTACCACCTGAGCATGTGATTTTCTACTTAATGCATCCACCACCAAATTTTCCTTACCTAGTGTGTACATTAAGTCAAAATCAAACATCTGAAGATATTCTATCCATCTCCTTTGCCTCAAGTTCAAATCCCTTTGTGAGAAAATGTGTTTCAAGCTCTTATGATCAATATATACCGTGAATTTCTCACCGAAGAGATAATGACGCCACACTTTCAAATCATGGACCACTGCTGCCAACTCCAAATCATGAGTTAGGTAGTTCTTCTCATGCACCCTCAACTACTATGAGCCATACACAACTACTTGATTCCCTTGCATGAGAACGCACCCCAACCCTGATCCCGATGCATCACAATACACCACATACCCTTTTCCTAGTTTTGGAAAAACTAAGATTGGTGCTGATGTAAGGTGACCCTTTAGCTCTTCGAAACATTGCTGAAACTATTCATTCCACTGGAATGGAATATTCTTTCTTGTCAAATCTGTCATCGACGAAGCCAAACGTGAAAAATCATGAAAAAAACGCCGATAATACCCAGTTAAACCAAGGAAACTCTGTACCTCAAACACATTCTTTGGTGGTTTCCACGAGATAACAACCTCTATCTTTTACAGATCCACTGAAACACCTCTTTTAGAAATCACATGGCCAAGAAAACAAACTTCCTGTATCCAAAAGTCACACTTTGACAATTTGGCATACAACCGCTGATCTCTCAAGATCCCCGACACTATTGCCAAGTACTACTCATGATCCACCCTTGTCTTTGAATACACTAGAATATCATCTACAAACAACACCACAAATGAATCAAGATATCTATGAAATATCCAATTCATCAATTCCATGAACACCACTGGCGCATTCGTTAGACCAAAGGGCATAACCACATATTCATAATGTCCATATCTACTTCTGAAAGCTGTTTTAGGAATATAATCCTTACTCACCCGCAATTGATGATATCTCGACCTCAGGTCGATCTTGGAGAACCAATGGGCTCCCCTAAACTGGTCGAACAAATCATCAATTCGTGGAAGTGGATATCTATTCTTTATCATAACTTGGTTAAGTCTACGATAATCAACACATAGTCTCAAAGTTCCATCCTCCTTTTTCCCAAACAACACCGGTGTTTCCCACAAGGACATGCTAGGCTGGATAAACCCTTTGTTTTCTAACTCTTCCAACTGGACTTTAAATTCCCACAATTCAGTAGGTGCCATCTGGTAAGACGGAAGTGAGATCAGACTAGTCCTCAGAAGGAGATCAATCGTAAAATCTACTTCTCTTACGGAGGTAACCCATAGAATTGTTTAGGAAAAACATCCATCAACTGATCCACCACTGCTGGAAGAACACTCTGCTCAACATTGTCTACCGATTCCAATGACAACACCACCAACAGATACGATAACGTGCCCACTGCTGGTGCCAACAAACACATTGCACCCTGCTTTTCATGCTTCTCTCCGCTAAAGAGATGTATAATGCCATCGTGTGTCGTAAAAGCCATTGTCCGCGCATTATAATCAATGTGGACCTTAAACGCCACCAGCCAATCCATTCCCAGGATTACATCATACCCATCCATCTCAAGCACTGAGAAATTCCAGGTTATCTCAACCTCACCCACAACAATACAACATGCTCTACACAAGAAGTCTCGACACTCTCTTCGACCCAGAGGAGTTTGAAGTTTTAAAACCGAGGGCATCATTTCTACCCTTAAACCCAGAAAATCAACCACACGTGTAACAATAGAGTTCACACCTTGGGAATAAGTGTCCCTCCATCGCTTGTACCCAACATTAGAGTTCCCACTATTTCCCATGGTTACCACCATGCTTCCTCTGCCCGGATCTCCTAATAGATCCCGCTCAGCCACTGAGGCTCTATTCACCATCTCCGTGTAATCATCTATGCACAAAACTGCTATCTTTGAACTGATTTCTTTCCTTAACCCTGCTTCAAAGATCCTTGCCTTCAACGACGTGCTACCCACCAACTCTGGTGCAAACCACACTAAGTTCATAAACTTAGTTGCATATTCTGTTACAGACATAAGCTCTTGCTTCAAACTGAAGAAATCAGTCATACGCTAAATTCTGAAGGTATGTGGGTAGAATTGTTTATTAAACAATTCCTCAAAGCCTTCCCACGTCACACCCTGGTCCGTCCCCACTTGGACTACTAACTCCCACCACTGAAGGGAAATATATTCCAACATATACGTGGACAACTTCACTTTAACTCTACCGACATTCCCAAGAACTCGAAAATATTGTTCATTCTATTCAACCATGCTTCTATACTCTCTGGCTCTGAATCACCCCTGAAGATGGAAGGATTCTACTTTTGAAATTGAACTGCATGATCCACATGCCTTGGTTCATCCACTTTGTTTCCACTTTCCACAGCTTGGAAAGCTTGCACTATACTGTGCACTAACTACTGGTTCACCTGAGGCTCAGGTGAAACTATGTTCTCATCGGCCACTTATGGTTGGTCTCTATGACATCTGGCTGGTGCCATTTCTATAAACAGAAAACAAACAACCATGAGTCTCACTTCCGTAGACATCACGAAATCCCATTTCAAATAACATTACAAAAAACTATCACAACAAGGCTTTCCACCTTTCCACATTTACCATGTTTCGCCATTTTGAAAACCAAACCATTTTCAAAATACCAAATTTATTCACATTACAATTTCACACATTTGAAAAACCATTTCTCAATTTAGCCCATAAAATAATTATGCCCAATGAAATATGAATCCTAGAGGGAAGTCATTTCTACCATGCATGTCATGCTCATATCATTGGCTACACCCACGACAATGAGATATCCAATGACTATAAGTGTCTCCAAAACACTTATGTACCCAACTCCCCGGTAACTTGAAGTTCAACATAAAAGGATTAGCTACGTCCTTTTATGCTATACATTCCACGTTCCAACATTCCTACACCTTGATACCATCCCGACTCAAGGAATATACCACAATGAATGTCAACTCCAAATCAAGGAATCAACTCCAAAGGACCAAACAAGATGATACCATTTGTAACACCCTGCCCCTACCTCATTGGCTTGAGGAGGAGGTGAGGGCTACTTGGCCTTAAGTGACATTCCCAAGATGCCAAAGGCTGAAAATAAATGTAGAGGGATTCAAGATAAAATTGGGGAATGATTTGGCCTTAAGAAAAAACCAAACAAACCATCCATTAACAACCACTATATGATTCATGTCAATAAAATATCCCAGCATGTATTCCCGAAGGACAACCAAGTTGTTCCACAATACATCCCAAAACCAAAACAACTAGACATGTCTATACCACTTCAGAGTACAAAGCGGAAGCTAAACAACAAAACCCAACATGATCCAAGACACACTCTATGGCTCCGCACCAAGCTCCATGCTCTAAGCTCCACCCAGACATCACGATGCACCACTGAAGGAGGGTGATGCCTTACCTTTGCCTACGTCACAGTACACAACATCTGCAAAGATACCAACGTGCCAAAGCAGGGGGTGAGTACTAAAACTCAGTAGGATTTCCCCAAATGACTTCCCTACACACGCCACTAGGATAAAACCGTTAGCACATTTATATAAAACAGTTTATATAAAAAAATCACAAGTGAATCCATTACCATAATCCAAACACACCCTTACCATGCCATTTCACCCAAACCAAGTAACCCAGGGAAAGCCAAGCAATCATGCCGTAAGCCACACATGCCACACAAGGAAGCCAAATCAACCATGCCACAAACCGATTACCTTTTTAATATTTCACTCACAATCCCCATCTACAAACATCACCATCCAAGCACAAAACACATCATGGTGGCACTTCCTGTCCAAACCATGCACACAACAAACCATGGTGGCACTTCTCATCCACTTGCTATTGATGGTGGAACTTCTCGTCCACTATCCATCCCCTTTTTATAGTGGCACTTCTCGTCCACTTACCATTTATGGTGGCACTTCTCATCCACTATCCATCCCCTTTTTATAGTTTCCATTCTCATCCACTTTCACAACATTCAAGCAATCCAACATAACTGAGCATATAACCCATCAAGGACACAACAACATGCAATAAACCATTTCCATTACATGCCAATCCACTTCAATAAATAAAACATTTATTGAAAAATCCCTCTAACCATTTTCCATGCCAAACCCCATTTCAATAAAACAACCCTTTTTATTGAAAAACATTTACTCAGTTCATCATAATCAACCAACAAAATAACTCATTTTAAAACCCCATTTTAAAATCACATCAAGAGAATTTCACCACAAGCCCTTCTTCCCCAAAATTACCAAACCATTACCAAAGGGATTTCCATTCGATTTCGCACATTAACAGCACAATTAATTTTAATCAACACAAATTAATTGTAACCAAACCAAGTTCTAACCAAGTGGAGTCGAGAGAGAAGCCACCTACCTTTAGGGTTCTGGAGAAATCAACCCACAAGCAATCGCACATCAAATCCAGCGAACGCACCACCGAAACCTCTCTAGATCCACTTCCCTAACATTCATAAGCCTTAAAATCATCATCCAAGGAAACCATAACCCTAGATCTACACACAACAAGTGTATATCTAGAAAACAAAGAAATAGAGGGATGTAGATCTAGATAAAAACATAAGGAAACCAAGAGGAGAGACTTACCTAGAAGAAACCACCCTCAAACCGCCTTGAAACCCCTTTGAATCTCTTCCAAAACAAGTGGGAGAGCCCCTACAACCCTTGAGAATCGAAAATCCTGAGTGAGGCTCGAGTGGGAGAGGATTTGGAGAGGAATGAGGCAATCCCGAGTGAACCCGGGTTTTAAAACCCTATTTTTTAGTGGCCGCACGGTTAGTCCGCACGGTTTGGAAAACCGTGCTCTAATCGTGCGCACGATACTGCCTCGAGAGAAAGGGTCCATACGGTTACCTCGCACGGTTTGGAAAACCATGCGTAGGCCATGCGAAGCCTACTGTCTCCCACTGCACGGTATCCTGGAGCATCCGCACAGTTTCCCATAACCGTGCTCAAACCGTGCTCCCCTAGAAAAGCCTCCAAACTTATCCAAAACCATTCCAAACTCTCCTAAACTCTTCCCAACTAATCTTATGCACTCTAAACACATAAAAAAGCATAAACAAAGGCCACATAACTCAAAATGGGGGTACTACATTTTCCCTACTAAAAAGTAGCTAGCATACATATTTAATAACCCTTTAAACTATACTTAGTTTGAAAAAAATTAATTTTCAACATGGAGTATTAGAATTTTAATTATTTAATTATTATATTTTTTAAGGGAGTTTTTGTTTTCTCTTTTTGTTTACTTAAAAAAATGGGGGGGGGGGATTGTTTTTAAATGTTTTGGTTTTGTATTAAAACAAAAAGGGGAAGATTTTTTGTGCATGTTCATCTATATATTTTTGTTTTGTTTGATTACATATTTTTTTATGTTTTTAAATATCCAAAAACCTTTTATTATTTTATGTGAAAAACTATTTTTAAAACCTTTATGTATTTTTATTATGAAATGATTTATAGTTATTGTAATTATATAATTATTATTTCATTTGAAAGATAAAAAGTTAATATAACTTTTATTAAACTAAAACAAAGTCTAATTCCTTCTCTAACATGTTCTCATTTAAGCCCAAACATGATTCATGTTTTTTTATCTCAAGTAATATTTTTAGTATAAAATAATTTAATGTTTTATTATATTTTTTAATTATAAATTACACTATACTGATCATATTCTTTCCAAAAAATTCCCATTTGAAATCCAACTCATTTATATTAATTTAATTAGAATAAGTTAAGGTATTGTTTTATTGTTTAAGGGGTGGTACGTTTATCCGAAGATCATGAAACTTATCTGCAATACCATATAAGAAGTTTTTATTCATTTAATTCAACTACATGAAACTTTGAAAATGTATTTTTCATACCATATAAAATGGCCAAATGTTAGCATTTTTTTGGAAGTTTCTATTTCATGTTTTCACAATATTTTGATCATATCTCATTTAATTCTTATCATAATTAAGTTATTATTGATTCATTGGAAATAATATGGAAATATATTCAAATTAGTATTATCGACCAACTTCTAATTCAATTTTTAAATGGATTAAAAACTAACCAAAGTTAGTATGTTCATATTGTACATGCATTGATGCAGTATTAATCAATATTTTTTTTGTAAAATCATCAATTATTTTTTAAATTTTCAATAAATTTTTTAAGGATGGATTAATTTTTTTAATGGTGAATTAATTTTTTATAAGGAATGATTAATTAAATATATTTCTAATGGTGAATTAATTTTTTATAAGTAACAATGAATTAATTTCCAATGGTGGATTATTTTTTTATTTATAATGGTGAATTAATTTTTTATTTCAATGGTGGATAATTTTTTTTATTTCAACAGTTATAGATTCTAGCTATAGACAATTAAAATTTTATTATTCTGAAAATTTTTCAGTAATCTGTTTTTAATATTTTTTTATATTTTAACGAACTGCATACTTATTAATTTTTGTAAGTATTTTATTGATTTAAAAAATTAATATATATTATATTTAAGAAAATATAAGCGTCTTAAATATCTATTTTTTATTTTTAAAAAATTATATTAATTTAATCTTTATTCATGTGTACACCTACAACATATTTTTGGAATATTTATGTTTTAACATTTTGAGTTAATTTCTTTAACTTATTCTTTTATAAATTATTTTTTAATGATATTTAAATTATTCAATGAAATGTTATAGTATTTAAAGAAGTATAATTATTTTTTAATTTATATGGTTCATTAAATTAAAATAGATTTAATATTTGAATTTAAAAATTCATATTAACATACGATTTTTATGGGATTACTTTTTTTACTTATTATTATCATTTAATGGATTATTTAAATTAGTTTTAATTTGTCTTTAAATTTTGAATTCAAATAATTATTTTTATGATTATTATGAACATTATTATTCTCTCTCCTAGATAATTTTTATTTTAATTTAATTTTTTTTACCCATGGAAGGTGTTTGTTAGTGTTTATAGTTATCTATTTAAAGGGGTTTTCAAGAAGCCTTTAAAGAATCAAACACACTGGTTAAAATATTTGACTCTCAATTTTTTCACAAGAAAAAGCTGTGAATGTATCAAGTGTTGTACAAACCAAATCCCTGTATGATACCCTATTTAATAGCCAAAAAATTATCTCAAGTGTCATATTACTTCTACTTTAACTTTTACTTCCATGACGAGACGTGTAAATCAAATCCTCAAGAATCAGTAATTGTGATTTCATTATTTATTTTATATTTTTTTTAGTTTATAATTATGAAACACTGTTTACCATCTCTCACATTCACCCTATTTTTTTTATTCTTTTATATTCAAAAGAATTTCTTCTTATATTTACTTGAGTTGTTACTCCAAACTTCTAAAGTCAGGATATGAGGATTGTGAACCCCTATATCTAAAGTCAGTGTTGTAAGGGTTGTGACTCCCCATACAAAAGTTAGTGTTGTGTTCATCCCTCCACTAGAAAAGGATTCTATAACGGGTTATAATTCCCTATTAAAAATTGGTTAGTGCACACATATCTCTCATCGAGTAGAGAGATATAAGAGTAGACTAGGTACACTTTAGATCGAACCAATATAAAAATTCACGTGTTCTTTATTTTATTTCTTCTACTAATTAACTATAATAATTAAATTTAATAATAAATTTAATCAATCAATTTATTTGAATAATTTTTTTAATTTTGTCTATTCACCCCTCTCTAGTCTATCTACCATTTCCCTATCTAACCCAACAATATCTTGTCGAAGTAGCTTTGGCTGACCCCATGTGTCAACCTAGAGCTCATGGGTCAAAAGGTTTATTTGATGTTTAGAATTAACTATGAATTAATGAAAGTATTAATCATTATATTTAATATAGTATATATTCACATTAGATTATTTAGACACCATGGGTTTCAAACTACTAAGTTGTACTCATACCTTGTTTGAGTATCGTTTGGTACTTGAGAAGATTTCATAAATAAAGGTACGAACAATGGAAAGTGTCCCTATAATTTATTAGTTTCTTTGTTGGATGGGATTGGAGCATGGAGATGGGACCAAGCATGGGGTTTGGGACTGGTGATTTTGGAACCTTTATTATGGATCATGTTTTAGTTGTTTACTTGTATGACTTCAGCATGACATTTAGTTGACATTTCAGTATGACATGAAATGATTTATTTTTATTATTTGGATTTTTTGGTTTTATCCTTTATTCTACTTGAGTTGCATAGATGATTATTTATCTAATTTCTGAGGTTTTTACAATTTTTTACCAGAGTATATAGTCTCCCCACTATTTACCTTACACCTTCATTACTTATCATCATCCTCTAGCGTACGAGGAGGCACACATGAGGTATCATAGTGACCTAACTTGGCCACTTGAGGGAGTAATAGTCTGCAGATGTTACAAAACTATTAATTATGCCTTGTTGTGATGTTTTGGATATATTTATGGGATAATATTCCATTGGTACTTATTATAGATACGGTGAGGCCAATATACCCACTTGTGAGATGTTTCTCATGATAAGGTATTCTCAACCCTCTACTTCATGTATTTGTGGCTAGAATGCAATACAATGATTTTAGTATAAATTTGAAACTTATAAAAAGTTTTCTATGATGAGGGATGTTATTCACATTTTGAAATTTGTTTATATCTGAATTTTTAATCTCATAGAGATGGAAAAAAATGCTTATGTGACCTCTATGATGATGAGGATGAGACTATATGCCTATTATTAGTTATTTACCTCTGAAATCAAATGTATTTCCTATGATGAGATTCTTATAAGGAAATTTATGTGATTCCCATGTGAGAATGATACTGGTATGATGAAATTCCTCCTCTCATCTGATGTGACTTGGGTCTTAAGAAACCCTTCTCTCTTGAGATTATTCCACTAGTTAGGGATCTTATGGATTCTATTGGTGATATAGTTATGTCATGATGATTTCTTGTATATGTTTACTTAGGGATGCTATAACCATAGATGTTACTATGCTTTTAGGACATGTTTTATAAAGAGCCTGACCTTGTTAGTCTAGATTTGATGGTTACTTTATTACATTTGAACTAGATATAAGCGATCACACCCCAAAGGAATAAATAGTTTAATAGTCTTGGGAAACTAGATACATAATTTAATTTCAAATTATATTTTAAAACATAAAATAAAACATAGTATTTTATTCAATAACACCATTATAAGATCCCAAACTTTGATTATGTGATTTTTTTATTTAATCCTCAGTTAGAATCCTTTAATTTTGGATACTGGAATGTTTCCCTTGTGTATGAGGAGCCTTAAGGGTGTCTCGGAGGTTTTAAACATGAAAAGAGGAAGTAATATCCATTTAGTGTAGGTTTCATGGTTGGTAAACAATTATTTTAACTATTTTCCTTAATCATGCGGGGGTGTGGTGTCTAGGTAGAACCAAGGGTACAACCCTCGCATGGTTTGACAACCATACGAGCCTCCTCGAACAATTGTGCAGCTGGGCTCTCCCTTGGATAGAGGCTGGTGCATGGGAACTATATGGTTTGTCAAACCGTATGGGTTCTCTTAGGAGATAGTGTGAATTGTCCCCCATTTTGATAGAGGGATCCACACAGTTGGTGAATGATTTGGACAACAATGCGACTAAACCATACATCTCTTAAAAGTGGGGAAAATTACCATTTTCCCTCTTGGGATTTAAGTTTTCTAACCCAATTTTCCCCATTTCATCCTCCACTAAACTAGGTGACAAACCTTTCACTCCCAAGATCTCCAAGGAAGATTCTCCCTCGATTCTTGTCCGTTTGGAGCACCGTTGGGTTTGAATAAAAAATTTGAGTGAGTCTAACACTAATCTTACTTATATTTTCTGGAAAAAGTATGGTGGAGTGTTTATTATCATTCAAAAACCTCTAAACACTTGTTTTTAGTAGATTATAAGTTTGGGATTTGAAGGTTATTTGAGTTAGAATAAAGAGTCATGTTTAAGAGAGGGTTTGTATATAAACTTGAGGTAGTAGTCTACACTTGTTTCACATAGTCTTAATACCTTGTTAATGCGTATGTGGTTGTGAAAATGCACTATTTTTTGCATTTAATTATTTTTTCTAGAATAGTTAATTAAACCTTTAATATAAATGAAAGAAAATTCTATAACTATATGGGTTCATTTATTATTATGAGGATGAGATTATGGACACCCATGGGGTGTACCTCACCTTTTAACGTGTTGATATGATTTGTAAAATGGTTAATTGAGGGGGGGGGTATGATACCAAAGTGGTTATTTTTGTGTTAATTGAATTATGTGAGGACTAAGGATAATATTAATAAATAGTTAAAGTGGGATTAACCATGATGATAACTGGTTAATGGATGTTAAATGGTCATGTTATGAATAATGGTAAAATAGGCTTGTTGTAGAAATGGGTTACATGTGATGAATGTAATGAACCATGGAAACGTGATAAAATAGAAATGGTTCACCCTTATTTTTATTATGTAATAAAAATTTTAATGGTTATGAGACTTTAAAAATTTGAACTAATGGTTGGTGGGATGATGGATTGATGCTCCACTCCCATGGGCAGTCTAGACTAATGCTCTAGGAACCCCTATGCATTGTAGTTTTTAGATAAAGGATTTATGCTCTTGACTCCAAGGGTATGGACATGGAATTTCATATCAAGGTTGGGATGGTAGAACATGGAGATCCAAATACCAGTTGGATTCATGGACTAAGGCTTTAGGTTTTATAACCTATAACCCTTTGACACATGGTTCAGATGACCAACATGGGCTGAAGCAGGTTTGATGAATATGGGTAAAACATGGAACTAAGAATAAAAGTGATTGATTTAAATGATGGAAGATGATTTATTTTACCATTTTCATTATTATTTGTAATTCTACATACACTATATTAGACTATATATTTTTTAGAAACCGTTGGCGGTGGCCTATTGAGTTTTAATTACATCCTTCTTGGGTTCCTATTGGGTATCTGAGAAGACTTCATGGTTACAAGTCAGGATAATGGGAAATAACTTATTCTAGAGGTTTGATTTGGAGATTAGAAATGTGCATGGATAAAGGAACTAGACTTGGAATTGGGACTTGTTTTAGGAATTATTCAACATGTCCTTATTTTTTTTCTTTACAATTGGAACTTTATGAAATGACATAGAATATTTACTATTTGGTTCTGGGCATGTAACCAGTTTTTTGTAATTGATTTGGGTTTTATGATTATTGTTTATATCATTTCAATTATTCTTATTTTATTTAATATGGACTACTCTTATAAATAGGGTATAATCTCCCTAAATGTTCCATTTGACCCTCACTACTAGGTAGAAGAATCTAGCATATAGGGAAGTACGCCTAAGTTCATGTGGTGAACCTATATGGATCACCAGATTAGTGGAACTCTTCTGAGCATTACAAAGTGGTATCAGAGGGTTTCTTTTTGGTTATTTTTTTATTTGGGGAAAGGTTGAAAAAAGACTAGGAGGTGTAAGTCCTTGATAATGAGATCATTCATGGTAGTATCTAACCCATGTATGGGAAAAACTTGAGTACCCAGGGTGGGATTATCGTTCTTGATGTTTTCCATTATAGTTGCATGTTATTTCACCATGGGTGATTCACTTGATCTATGATGTTATTATTTTATGAGATTTTATTTTTATCCCAACATGTCATGAGGTTTCTATATGAATGCATCATTTTAGGAACTTAGGGATATATATGATATGCACCATGTTAGGAACACATGGAAAAAAATTTGGTTATGGTTGGGTATGGGAATTGAAAATGAATCTTGATTCAATTGTGATTTTAAAGAAAATGTGCCTAATAAAAATGTTATAATTTTATAGAGAATTGAAATATGTTTGTGGGATGGTTAAAATAGTGTCTAATGCAAAATGAAATATGGGATTTTGGATTACATCATGTTAGTCATATCCCAAGTTAGGGTTGGTTGAGAGTAGTGATGAGGCTATGATTATATCTATTGGGATAGTATGTGTGGAGTGGGTTGTTTATGGATAGTTGTGATACTTCTTCTATGTAATTGTGATAATATTATGTAATGTTTTTGAGACATGATTTTGGAATTCTATAGATATGCCACCATGATGACATCTAATAGTTGGGTGATAAGAGGAAATCACAGAAAATGATCCTTTAGTATTGGGGCATGAACCCCCATTCATTCTGGGTAATAGGGGGAGAGAAATTCTATGATAACTTCTCACATTTTATGTAGTTTATGGAGTGAGAACCAGGGAGGAACATGTCGAGTATGTTTGAATTGAAAAGGGAGTTTCAGCTATAGCACCCTCCGATGTTTCCCATAGTAGGTAGATGTAAGGAAGACATGTTTTATATTGAGTATATCCAGATGATTCTGGATCACTTAGATACTCCTCCTGAGAAGTGAGTTAAGATAGAAAATTATATATTACAAGGACTAGTGAAGTGTTGGTGATATATATAGGCTCATAATGAGAAGATGGAGGGCATGACATGGAAGGACTTCCAGGAGAAGTTCATAGAACACTTTTATACTAAGACCTTGAGGTAGAGGGAAGATGAAGAGTTTATACACTTGACTCAGGGATGTATGATAGTGATGAATTATGATGGACACTTCATATATTTGTAGCATTTCTATTGAACATTTATAGTAAATGAGGCCACTACGATCATGTGTTTTCAGGATGGTATTAGGTGTGACATCAAGTCTCAGGTAAATATCTTTCATTTGAAGAGGTTTGCTGAGGTGGTGGACCATGATATAATTTCTAAAGGGAACCTGAATGAAACTTCTAGTGGTGTACATATAATTTTAGGTTGGTGATCTTTTTTTACATATTAAAATAGTAGGAATCAATGTTATAAGAATTTCTATGAGAGTAGTGGCAGGCAAAGTAGTTAGGAAAGAGGAACGTCTATTAAAGAGGTATTTTGGTTGTTTTCTCTCAGTGTGGAAGACCAGTTCACATACGAGGTCAGTGTTCTTGAACACCCGTGTAATTCTGAGTATATTTAAGGATGATTTATATACATAGGTTCTATATTAAAATACAATAGGTGTGAATTGGTGGAGGATCCAAGCCAGTACAGAGGACCAACAGGGGGTCAACTACCCTATATCAGTCAGGAAGTGGGAGTTCCACCAGCCATACTGATTAGGGTGTGGGACATGGTACTTTAGGATGAGAGTATCCATATCCATAGGTCAGTGAAGCACTAGGTAATTATATTAGATTCTAGGTCAGAGGGATGGGTTAGCTTCATGCACTTTAGCCTACACCTGGTGATGGTGAGGCTGGACCATCGACTATTCAAGGTATGATTATTATAGCTTCCACACTTAATAGTGATTTATTTGATATAGGGGATTGATATTCTTTTATATATGCTCGGTTTGTGAATTTTTTGGGTCTATATTTGAAAAAATGTGTGGGGTTATATTTATTGACACACTGTTAGGAGCACAAGAAGAAAATATCTGACAATATAAGGAGTATGCTCTCAAGGTTGGTAGGTATCAGTTCCTTTGGGAATTGTTTATGCTTGAGATGTTATGTTTTTTCCTGATATTAGGGATGGATTGGTTGGTTATATAATGATACAATAATGATTGTTACCACTAAAGGGTATCATTCACATCTCTTAAGGGTGGCACCTATGTTCACTATGGGGAATGAGATATCTAGGTAGGCTGTGCATGGACATTTTGTTAGAAGTTAGATGAGCTCACAACCTAAGTGTCATGTTTTGTGCTTGATGATGGGGGAGTAGAGCATGATTTCTTTTTATATATGGTGGATTAGTTTTAGGATGTGTTTCTTGAGAAATTATTAGGGTTTCCACCTGAGAGATATATTGAGTTGATGCTTGGAGCTAAGTCGATTTCTATTCCACCTTACATGATGACACCATCAGAGCTTCAAGAGATCAATATTCATCTAGAGAAGTTGTAAAGTAAGGGATTTATCTATACAAGTATATCACCATTGGGTTCTCCAGTCTTATTTTCCAAGAAATATGATGGAACGTTACACTTTTTCATCGATTATAGGAAGTTAAATAGGATGATAGTTAAGAACCGATATCCTCTCCCACATATCAATGATATTTTTGAAAAGCTAAGGTGTTATTGTGTGGTCTCCAATATTAATTTGAAGTTAGGTAATCATCAAATAAAAGTGATACCTTTAAATATACCATGGGATGTTCTCAAGAGTAGGTATAGCTTGTATGAGTTCATTGTAATGTCATTTGGATTGAAAAATGATCCTTCTATGTTTATGGTATTAATGAACTGAATCTTCCACCTATACATGGATCATTTTTTGGTTGTTTTTGTTTATGAAATCTTGGTGTACTCCTAGAATCATGACAATCATGAAAAACATCTTGAAATAATCCCGAGTACATTGAGAGAGAATAGGCTATACGCCAAGCAATCTAAGTGTCAATTTTGAATAAAAAAGGCACATTTCTTGGCCAACGAGCCTGTACCTGAGTGGTAAGGGCTGCTACTTAGAATCCAAGAGACCCAGGTTCAAAAAATAGGTGGAGGTGAATTTTTGGGGTACTGTAGCAGTACTATAGCATTCGGAACTATTCACCCGATTTGGCCCTTCGGGCCACTAGTTTGGGCCTACAAGTCTCAATGGCCTTCCGGTCATCAAAGGCCATCAGGCCTCAGGGCCTTTGGGCCATAAAGACAATGGAGTATCCTAGTTCACACAGAACAGTCCCTAGAAGAGGATCAGAGCAACAAGAGTAGCAGTCATCGGAAGCAGAGCTAACCGGATTGGAAGAAAGAAAGGGTATGGAAACTGCCATCGGGACTAGGCCCCGTCCAACTTTGTATGGGGAAATGCTAGCTGATCAGCAATGTAAGGTGGGGAGCTAGGAGATCAATGATTCAGAAGCTGGGGAGGGGAAATTATAGTGGGTTGGGCCTACGTGTCATGTATTGGACATGGTATGCCTCTGGGCCTTCGGGTCATGTATTATGGGTCATGTCGGGCCTTGTGCCTTGGGCCTATGGGTCATGTACGGGTTCCCCTTCATCCCTTAAAAGGGTTATTATCCATAAAAAAAATAAAAAAAATAATGCCTTCGGGCCATTCTAAAAAGGCACATTTCTTGGGTCACATTATCTCTGAGGAAGGTGTGTCAGTGGACCTAGTTAAAGTGAAAGTAGTTTTATCTTGTGAGGAGCCTAAAAATGTTTTTTATATTCAAATATTACTAGGTTTTGAAGATTATTACTAAAATTTTATCAAAGACTTTTCTCATTTGGAAGAATCACTTTTGGGATTGACCAAGAAGGGTATAATATTCAAGTAATCAGAAGCATGTGAGAATTATTTTCAGAATATGAAGAAATGCTTGACCACTACATCGATATTAATCATACCCAAGCTAGGTGAGGATTATACCTTGTTTTGTGATACATCCAAAACCAGATTGGGAGAAGTGTTGATGCAGGTAGATCAAGTCATAGTGTATTGGTCATGAATGTTGAGGCCACATGAACGAAATTACCATACGCATAATCTTGAGTTGGTCAAAATGGTTTATGATTTAAAGTATTTCTAGTATTACCCATTGGACAAAAGGTCTATTGTGTATACCAACTATAAAATTCTAAATTACATCTTTTCTCAGCAAGATTTAAATTTCTAGAAGTGGAGATGGGTTGAGTATATGTAATAATTTGACTTTGATATAGTCAATACAGCTGGAAAGGGAAATAGTGTTGCTGATGATTTGAGTTAGAAGATATAGACTCAGGCTATTTAAGAGTCTAGTTCTGAGTGGGATATGATGACCTTGTTCTCTAAGATTTATATATAGGTTTAGGAGGTTCATGGACAGATGAACCTCATATCCTTGTCAGTTGAGTCCACAATTCTAAGATATATCAAGGAAAGTTTGGCCTTTAGGGAAATCCTTAAAGGCGGGAAGTCACCTTTAGACTACACTATTAATGATGATGAGATCATTTATGTCTGTGTCTGTGTAGTTTTTCCTACATGTATGTGAGAGGAGTTGATGCATGAGTTCCATGACTCAAATTGGGTAGTGCATCTTTGTATAACAAAAATGAATCATAATCTTCATAGATAATATTGGTGTCTGGGGATGAAGAAAGTGGTTGTAGGTTTCGTGATGTAGTGCTACACCTATCAGCATGTGAATGTGGAGAAATAGTAGTCAGGTGGTTTTCTATAGCTATTTCCCATTCTAGAATGGAAGTGGGATGATTTCACCATATAATTTTTGGTATATATTCCAAGTAACCCTTAAAATAATGATGTGATATGGGTGATTATGAACCAATTGAAAAAATTGTCCCATTTTTTTTTCGAATCCTAGAAAATTTCATGGTTGATTAGTTGGGTGACTTATATATTTGGGAGATAGTGAGTTTTCATGGGGTTCCATGAAGTATAGTTTTGTATCATGATCCATGTTTTACTTCATGATTTTGGAAATTATTGTTTAAGGATATACATACTCAATTATTTCTTAGTATGGATTTCCACCCATAGACAGACAGACAATCAGAGTGTACTATCCAGGTGCTAGAGGACATTTTGAGAGAATGCGCCCTTGATTTTTGTGGAACTTGGGAAAATAACTTTACAGTTGTTTATTTTTACTATAAAAAAGTTACCAAGTGACTATTTAGACAACACCATATGAGGAACTCTATGGTATTCCATATAGATCATCATTGTGTTGGATGAAAGCTGGTGAGTTTGAGTTGTTGGGACTGAGTCTAATGAAAGAGATGTTAAATTAGGTTTAGTTGATTCATAAATATATGGATATATATAAAAGTAGGAAGAATTTATATGATAATTGATTTCATTGAACTCTTGAGTTTGTATTAGGTTATCATGTGTTCCTTTAGGTGTATCCAAGATTGGGGAATCATCATATTTAGAAGTAGGGTAAGTTGGCACCCAGGTACATGGGGTAGTTTGAGATTGTGGGTAGGATTATACTAGTGGTGTACCAATTAGATATTTCACAATGGTATGATGGGATACATGATGTTTTTTATGTGTCTCAGATTTAGAATTATTATCCTGACCCTTATAATGTGATTTATGTTGATGATGTTTATCTTGATGTTGATGTGTCCTTTGAGGAGCATTATGTTAATATTGTGGATTATAATGAGAAAGTTTTGCAGGGTAAGACTCTGTTGTTGGTATGAGTTTTTTGGAATCATGGTAACTTTTAGGAAGAAAATTGAGAGAGATAGTTGGATATACATGCCTAGTGGCCCGATGGTTTTACCTTGGAGGTTTTGTAATGCTTGGGAGAGCAGTTTGAGGATGCGCTGTTATAAGGCGGGGAGGTTGTAAGATCCTAAACATTGATGAGGTATGTTTTTGATTTAATATTCAGTTATACTCCTTTAATTTTGGATAATTTAATTTTTCACTGGTGTATGAGGATCCTTGAGGGTGTCTTGGGGGTTCAGAACGTGAAAAAGGGTAAGGAATGGCCATCTAGTGTAGGTTTCATGGTTGGCGCATGGTTATTTTAACTGTGTTCCTTAACCGTGTGGGGGTGTGGTGTCTTAGATATAACTGAGGGCATAAAAACCACATGGTTTGACAACTATTAAAACCTCCATAGAAAATTTTGTATCCAGTACCTCCCTTGGACATAGGTGGGTGCACGGGCACCACATGGTTTTTTAAACCGTATGAGTTCCCCAAGAGATCATGCAACTTAGCCCCCTCTTGGATTGAGGGATCTGCATGGTTGGCACACAGTTTGGCCAACCATGTGGTCAAACCGTGTGCCTCTTAAAAGTGGGGAAAATTACTATTTTTCATTCTTAGTCTTTAAGGTTTCTAACTTTATTTCCCTCCATTTCATCCTATAGTATCCTAGGTGATGAAACTTTCCCTCCCAAGCTCTCCAAGGATGATTCTCCCTCAATTATTGGATTTTTGGACTGTTGTTAGTGGAGAATCAAATATTTGGGTAATTTTAACAATTCTATTCCTTCTATTTTATTTAAAAATTATGTTGGATTGTTTATTATCCTTCAAAATCCTCTAAACCCTTATTTACGCCCTCACGAGCATAACTATGCCACCCATGACCTAGAGCTTGCAGCAGTAGTGTTCGCACTGAAGTTGTGGAGACATTACCTCTTTGGGGAGTGCTTTGTGGTCTTCTCAGATCACAAGATCTTGCGTTATATCTTCTCCCAGCGTGACCTGAACTTACGGCTGCGGAGATGGGTCGAGTTTCTCCAATACTATGACTTTGAGATCTCTTACACTGAAGGTAAGGGAAACGTTGTGGCTGATGCCCTGAGCAGGAAGTCGCATAAGGAAGTAGTTCTGGAATCCACTGATGCTTGGAAAGCGATGGGAGAGTTGGCCTCCTTGCACTTGGATGCAAGGGTAGAAGGTGTTAGAGGTTGTTTATTTCAGATGACGGTGCAGTCCTCCTTGTTGCAGTAGGTGGAAGAGTATCAATGGGGGGAATCCGAGGTGGAAGTAATGCGGGATCATGTTGATCAGGGAAACGCTCCAAAAGGGTTTGACTCAAGGTCCATGTTTAAGGAAGGGGTTTTCTAAAAACTTGAGGTAGGTGGTCTACACATGTTTCCCATAGTCTTGATACCTTATTCTTGTGTATGTGGTTGTGAAAATTAACTATTTTTCTATTCATTTAATTCATTGTCCTAGAATAGTTATTTAAACCTCTAATAGAAATGAAAGACCATTCTTATACCCTGTGGGTTTGTTTATTATTTTTAGGATGAGCTTATGGACACCCATGGGGTGTTCCACACCTTTGAATGTGTTGAGATGGTTAGTAAAATGGTTAATTGGGGAGGGGTGGTTATGATATGAGACCAGTTATGATTTTTTTAAATGGATTATGTGAGGAATAAGGGTATTGTTAATAAATGGTTTAAGTGGGATTAACCATGATGTTGGTTGGTTAAGGGATGTTGAATGTTCATGTTACAAATACTGGAAAAATGGAATTATTTTAGAAATGGGTTACATGTGATGAATGTAATGAACCATGGAAATGTGATAAAATGGAAATGGTGCATCCTTATTGTAGTTAAGTGATAAAAAGGTTAATAATGATGAGAATTTAAAAATGTGAACTAATGGTTGGTGGGATGATGGACTAATTGGTGGGCCAGGCTGATTCTCCAAGCACCCATATGCATATTAGTTTTCAGAGAAAGGAATGTTGCTCTTGACTCCAAGGGTATGGACGTGTAATTTCATATTGAGTTTGGGATGGTCATACATGGAATTTTGAATATTGGTTGGATTCATGGACTAAGGCTCCATTTTTGAAAACCTGTGACCTTATGAAAAATCATTCATATGACTAGTATAGTCTATAATAGGTTTTATTAATATGGTTAAAACATGGAACTAAGAATAAAAGTGATTGATTTGAATGATGGAACCCAATTTATTTTACTATTTTCATTATTATCTATACTTTTTCATACCCCGTATTAGACTAGATATTTTGTAGACACTGCTATTTTTGTCCTATTGAGTTATACTCACACCCTACTTAGGACTCCATTTGGTACCTGAGCCAACTTCATGATTTCATGGTAGGACAAGGGAAAAGAACTTATTCTAGAGGGTTGATTTAGGGATTAGGGATATTCATGGATTACAAAACTATACTTGTTGTCAAGATCCATTTTGGGGATTCTTCAGTGTGTCCTTATTTTGGGGTTTTATTTACAATTGGAATTGTATGACATTACATGGAATATTTACTATTTGGTTGTTGAAATGTACCTAGTTTTGTGTATTTTTTTGGGTTGTATGATTATAGTTTATATTTTTTTCAATCATTCTTATTTTATTTGATGTGACTTACTATGATAAATAGGCAATATTCTCCCCAAAAGTTCTATTAGACCCTTTATGCTAGTCAGAAGCCTCTAACATATGAGGAGACTTTCTTGAGGTCATGTGGAGAATTGGTACGGGGCACTGGATTAGTGGCACCCAAGTTGGAATGTTTCAACTATTATTTCCATTATCTTATCCCTAAATATAAATCATAATACACTTATTGGAAACTTGGGGAAAGTAAAAATAATAAAGGGGTGAGCTATAATGCTCATAAAGGGTATGCGTACAATGGAAGTTATTATGAATAAATAAGGATCAATAAATATTTAAAGGTAAATGACTGAAACACATTAAATTTAATCAATAACATGAACACTAACAATTATATGTTAGGAATAAATGATGATAAAATAATTCCATATAAATATTCACATGAGCTTGAAACTTATCCATGGATATTATAACTAATCAAATAAACATAAGGAAATCAATAACTAATATCACAATGAGGGAATTCATAATTAAAAACCTCATAACCATACTTTAAAGGCCTTGTTCCAAGAAATATTATAAAAATGGATAAGGAATCGACCAAATATCCAAGCAAGTTTGTCTCATGAGACCCATCGATGCATAGAGGGGCTATAGCGGTCCCTGGACATCTATTACTAAGTCCAATGCATTCATCATATGAAATGGGAGAAACATAATCAATGTAAACATTTTTATTGAAAATCATTATACAAAATGTTAATAATTTTACCAATCAATAAACATAATCACAAACCATCCAAAGTAATATGTGGAATGGTATCAAAATAGTACATCCCTAGTAAAACTGATCATAAACCATCCAGATAAATAATAAGGATGGTATCATTAAAAAATATTTCCAATAAAACATAATTAAAATGAGGGTTATTATCATTTATGAATATAAATACCATAAAAATTAAATTATAAATAATCTTGAGGAAAAAATGATTTTCATTTTGAAAACCACTTTGAAAAACTAAAAATTTCAAGAATATTAGGAACAAAATTTCTTTGAAAATAATATTGTAAACTTGTAAAGTAAGACTCAAGGTAATTAGTGGTCCTGATGATGGGTAATTCCGTATATTCCATTAAAAAACATCACTTTCCTACTATTGTAAAAATGTTAAAAAGTACCTTATTCAGAAAACGATAAGAAGATTCCTTTTAAGAAATTTTTCAAAAAGTAAAAAATTGTTAAAATTTTCTTTAATAAATTATTTTAAGAATTTTAAACACATTTTTTAAAATATCTTTATAAAACATGGATATGGAACAAAAAAGATTTTCGATTCAAGAGAAATAAAGTCAGGTTTTCTTAAAAACATTTTATCAATAATTTTAAGTACCAAAGAGAGGAAAATTATAATATTAATTAAAAAGTTCATTAATAACCATATGATAATAAAATTAATGAGTTCCTTGATATATAGATCATAATATTTCATCATCATAAACTTAATCATAAACAATCTTGATAAACGATGAGATTATAATCATAAAACCCTTACCACTTTGGTAACTTTTGAATCATAAGGCTCATGAAATAAATAACATAAAATAAAAATTTAAATACAATTAAAATAAATATATTAATGATATAAAATATAAAATAAACATTATATACACCACAAAAAATAAATAAGCGGTGAATATGGCATATGTCTCATTGATGTAAAAATTAGATGAGAAACCCTTATGTCTGGACCGATTTCCTTAACACATGTTAACAAATACTATATAATAAATATATATTTATTATAAATCTATTCCCTAACCATAATAATATATATCATACCATATATTATTTACTTATAATATTTTATTACCCTTTTATTAACAATTCTTTGTTAAAATCATTATTTCGGGTCATAACTGCTTCATTTTTCATGTATGTTTTAGTTTGATAGATTCGGTCCTTATACATTGATCATTGTTATATTATCTAATAAATGTTAATAATTATATAAATATCATATATATCCATTTTATATGTATTTATAGTAACCATAAAATTTAAATAGAAAAATGAATTACATCATTCATGGAGATGATATGTCGTATGTATACATGAATGATGTTTCCATTTTTTTAAAAGATGGAATGAAAGAAAGGTAAATAATATTTCACCATTAAATAATCATTATTATAACATATATATAATATATATTCATTAAATATACGATAATTATAATCCATGTCAAAATAAAATGAAAAACACATCACATCGCTATGTAGAGGAGGTAGTCCATACAACCACATGAGTGACATTATTGTTTTCTAATGGATTAGAAGGTAAGAAGATATATGTGATATTATAATTAAATAAGTATAATTGTGTCATAAATATAATATATATAAATTAAATTTATCATTATATTCAACCATGATAGGTGGTGATGTAAAAATAATTACATCAATTCACATGGTGGTAGTCCACCGTACACACGATCGACAGTTTAGTTTCCCATTTAATGGAAATGGAGATGGATTTTGGTTATTATATTAACTTAATAAAATATAATTTTATGAAAGATATATATTTATTATTATTTTATCATAGTTTTAGAATATTTTATTTTGATAAAAGAATAAATAAAACAAAGATGCATGCTTAAGAACTATACCTATTCTTCAGAGAACCTCTTTATGTTTATACCTAAAGACTTCCTAGAACGGTTTTATAATGAAACCAAAGACTCAGTTTCATGGAGAGGGATTTATTTAAGGGATTTGGGTAGGTATTTTATTATCCAATTTTTTTAGTGTGAATAGGAGAGGATATGGGGTGAACTTTTATAAACGGGGGAGAGGACACACTTGGAAATTTTGAAAAGAATAAATTTCACCCATGTTTTTCACATGAAACAAGGATAAAAAATGGTTCATTATGGAATATTAGATTATATAAGGTATAAATATGCCCAAAAAATATAATTATATGATTTTTAGATCATTTTAACCCTTATCTTTTTAGTTTAACCCCTGATAAACCTGTTTTAACCTTAAAAGGGACGATTAGTTTTTATTTTTTTACTATTAATTATAAAAAAAATTAAGTTTAAATTATTATATAATATTAATTATTATTATTATAAATATTTAATCCATTTTTCTAAATTTAATTCACATAATTGATATAATTTAATTTAAAATTAAACCTGCAAATGCGATGAAAAAATGGTTTTCCAAAGGAAAATTTTTCATAAGTATAAACAATTTTTATATCAAAATTGAATATATAATTGATTAAATTACCTAAATTAGATTAAATATAATATTATTTGACTAATTTTACCTTAAAAAATTTTTTAAAACCAAATTAAAATTGTAAATTCTTTAAATGGAAAGGCAGGTTTCAATAAAAAATCAGTTTTTTTCACTATTTATCAAAAAATTAAACTCTTTAGATTATTATAAAAATTTCACTATAAAATAATTTTGAAATTATGATTTAAAAAATGAAGTTAATTTTTTTTAAAAAAATCTATAAAATTGGTAAAAATTATTTTTAAAATAAACATGCAAAACGTGACGAAACCAATTTTTAGAAAAATATAGTTTTTTCAGAAAAAAATTTCATTTTCTTTCAAATGATTTTTATTTTTATTTATACATAATTTATAACCAATGAATTTATTTTATATATATATACATAAAATTTATTATTTTCATAATTTAGTTAGTATTTTCTATACACTTCAATTTAATATCTAGTTTGTAATGATATACCATATTATGTTTCATTTAGACTTGGGGTTGTGTGTACCTCAAACTAACAAAGATATTAAATTTACTTAAAAAGAAATATACCATAAATTCTTAGGGTGTTAAATTATTTTCTCTAAAAAATTTCATCCTTAAAATTTCCAAAATTTTACCTCATTAAAGATTTTTGTAGTTCTTCATCATAATTTCCTATGGTTCCCACATCACCTCTTCTATCTTATGATTTCTCCAAATCACCCTCAATAGTCGAGTCATCCAATTCCTCAGCAAATATTATACAATGTCCAAAATCTGGATAGTCTCTTCACAGTAAGATAAATCTAGTTCCAATTCTATTTCTTCAGAGGTGAGCACATATGTTGGGTCTAGAATGTACTTCCTTAACAATGATATATGGAACACATCATTTAATTTAGAGAGACTTGGTGGCATTTCCAAATGGAAAGTTACATCTACAATTATTTCCAAGATTTTAGAAGGTATGAAGTATCTAATGCCCAGTTTACCTTTCTTCTAAACCTTATAACACCCTTCCATGGATATAATTTCAAGAAAACATGACCCTCCTTTGAAATTCCAAATCCTTTGGTTATCAGTATAACTCTTTTTTTTTATTTTGAGATTCTTTGCTATTAGTTTGAATAATATTTACCTTTTTTATTATCTCCTCAACAAGTTTTGAGCCTACAAGTTTCCTTTCACCAACTTCATCCCAATAAGTTGGATTATGAAATTTATTTCCATATAATGATTCATACGATACTATTTTAATACTTGAACAAAAGATATTGTTATAGGTGAACTCTATCAAAGGTAAATATTGATACCAAATACCTTTAAAGTCAAAATATAATGACCTAAAATGTATTCTAACATTTTAATAGTCCTTTCAGACTATCCATAGGTTTAAGGGTGATAAGTGATTCTCAAATAAATCTTGGTATCAATAGCCTTATGAAGAATCCTCCATAATTTCAATGTCAATCATGGATCATGATTAAACAGAATTGAAAGAGGTTCACCATGAAGTATGAAAACTTCATTAATATAGATCCATATAAGGCGATCAAGAGGTAAATCTTCTCTTATAGAAAGAAAATGTGCATATTTGGTGAGGTGATCAACAATAACCCATATTGCATCATTCTTTTTAGAAGTATTTGGTAATAAAATGAAAAAATCTATAGTAATTTAATCCCATTTTCATGTATGATTAAGTAGAGGTTTCATGACTCCTCTAGGAAGATGTCTCTCCTCCTTCACCTGTTGAAAAACCAAATATATTAACACATAATAAGTAATTTCCCACTTCATATTATCCCACCAAAAGTGTTACTTCAAATATCTATACATCTTGGTTCTTCTAGGGTGTATAGATAAATTTGAGATATGATAATCATCTAAAAATTCCCTCTTAAGATTAGGAATATATGCAACACATAGTCTATATCCAAATTTTAGAATTCCATCTTCACGAATTATGTTTGAAAATTTACTATTATTCATGGCTTTAATTTTCTTTTGAAAATTATCATTATCAGGTTGGGAAATATTTATCCTTTCCAATAATAATGGTTCAGAAATAATTTAAAAAAGGAGTGATGTATCCCCTTTATTAATAATTCCCAAATACATATTTACTAAATCCTTGAGAATATGATCCTTTTCAATACACATTTTAGTTAGGTCTCTATGATCTTTCCATCTTAATTTATTTTTTACCTTATTTTTCTTCCATGGTTAGTTGTTTATTGAGAAATAATAGTTATTGATTAGCACGAACCATCAAAGCTACCTCACATTGAGCCCTTTCTATGAAAATATGTATTTAAAACTCTTATGATCCATATATATATCAAATATTTTTCCATATAGATAATTTATCAATATATTCAAGGAAAATATCACATATACCAACTCAAGATCATGGGTTTTATAGTTTTTTCATGAATATTTAACTTTATTGATGTATATGCAATAAATTTATCATTCTTCATAAGGTAACAACCAAGTACCTTCTTTGATTTATTACTATATATCACAAATACTTTATTTTATGATAGAAGATTCAAAATAAGAGAATTAAACAACATATTCTTAAAATTTATTTTTACATACAAACTTAACCCATTTATAAGTAATATTGGTTAACGAGTTATCCAATCGGGATTTTTTTTTGAAAAAATCACAGATTGTGACCTAAAAAACCAATGAAACTACATACCTTAGTTATGTTTTTTTGGTTTATTCCATTATTGGACTACCTTTATATTCTCAAGATCAACTGAGATTATATCCTTGGAGACAATATAGCTAAGAAAAGAAACATTCTGAATCCATAACTCACACTTTCTAAATTTACCATATAACTATTTTCTTCTAAGAGTCTCAAGAATGATCCTTAATTAATTTTCATGGTCCTCATATCTCTTAATGTACACCAAAATATCATTAATTAGTACCAAAAAAAAATCCTCAAGATATACCTTGAATAATATATTCATTATATCCATGAATATAGAGGGTGAATTAGTCAATCAAAATGTAATTAGTTTAAACTCATAATGTCTATACCTCATATGAAATACTATCTTAATAATGTACTACTTCTTTAATCACAATTTATGATACCCAAAATGAAGGCCAATCTTTGAAAAATATAAAGATATGTGAAGTTGATCAATAAATCATCAATTAAATGTAGAGGATACTTGTTTTTGATCATAATAGCATTGATTTACATATAATCAATTCAAAAACTGATAGATCCATATTTATTATTAACAAAAGGACTAGGGGATCCTAAGGTGAAAAATAGGTTGTATAAATCCCTTATCACAAAAATACTCTAGCTATTTCTTTAACTCTATTAATTCTATAGTGGCCATTCTATAGGGAGACATTGATATAAGTCTTCCATCAGGGATTAAATCTATGGAAACCTCTGGTGGATGTCTAGATAATTCCTTAGGAAATAAATAAATGTATTTTTTTACAATAGGTATATCCTTAATTTAGAGATTACCTTTTCCATCCGTAGATTATATTTTCTCTTCTTCCCAAAGAATCTCATTTAGAAGAGATACTGGGGGTTGGATCTAGATATGACTTAGATTATGAAGTCTCCCCTCTAAAGATAATGAATTCCACATATTCTTATTGAAAATTCCTTCTCCTTGCAATAATTTTTTACACTATATTTTGATATCCATTCCATACCAATGATTATATCAAAACCAAACATAGGAATAATAATGAAGTCAAGAAAATATAGCACATTTATGTGTCATAATGAGAACTAATTGACACATCCTTATTATGGTGAGACTTCCATAAGGAGTATTTATTGATAACTCCTTTTTTAAGATGATAGGGAAGTATATAATTTTCTCGGTAAAATTAGAAGATAAAAAAGAGCGTGAAGATACATAATCAAATAAATCACTGGATAAATTTGAGGATATGATTAAAGTACCTTAAACCACATAATTATAGACTTCAACCTTAGTTATTATGATTTCATAAGATTACCCTTTCTCCCTCATCCTCTTCTAGGAAAAATTCCTTTAACAACTAGGAAAATCATTTTCATAGTGTCTCATATCATTATAGATGAATCATTATACATTGTAATCTTATTTATTTCCCTTGAAATCATGAGTATGATTTCCTTTATCTTCACACTTTTATAAAACTCCAATTCCCAGAAAGAAAGTTACACAATGTTTATTTCCATATTTATCACAAGCTATAAATTCCACTATTCCCTTCTTCCCTTTTGCTACATTTCCTTTTCCAGAGTGCCCAGTCACCCTTTTATTTTCTTTCTTTCCTTTGAATCCATAAGACTTGGAAAATTATTTCTTTGTCTTAATAGTGAATGATACTATATCCTCATATGATGATAAGGTTTGGGTGACTAGTTCCCTTCAAAGGATTGGCTTAAGCTCATAAAATAAATGGTCAATATTGAACTTGGGATTACATATGTTGTCTGTAGAATGCCTAAATAATCTTGTAAAGTTATCTTCACACTTAGCAACATTTTTATCTTCCTTTTATCCCATACTCAATAATTGTCTCTCCATATCCACTTGTTATTCACGAGGATAATAATTTTCTAATAAGATTACCTTAAAATAATCCACTCTATGTTTTATATTTCTTCTTCATACTTAGTGTTTTGAATCAATTTCCACCATTTATACGCATCTCCTAAGATATGATAAAATTCCATGACAAACTTCTCCCTTTCATTACTTACCAAATAAAGAAATATATTCTATAAGGAACTTATCTATTGCTCTACTATAAATATATTTTTAGTATCATTAAATGATGGAGGTTGTTGTAACATAAAGTATTCTAACATTATTACACCATGTTTTAGATCAGCAGGGTTCTCTATATAGGCATGGTTATTGGTCATAACCTGAGTCAAATTCCCCAATATAGTTATAATTTGATGAGTTATAGCTGCAACTCCACCTACAACTCCATTATCTTTATCAAGAGGGAAATCCCTACATGGATCACATGCATTGATATAGTTCCCATTCCTTATGCTAGGAATCATTTATAAAAAATGGAATACACTAGATTAGATCATAACATTATGAAACATAATGTATAATCCAAAAAACTAGTGAAACTGGATGAATGGCCTGAAGGCCTTATTTTTTTTATTGATTTTCTGATAACCCCCTTTCAAGGGATGAGGGGGAACCCTTAAAAGGCCCGCAGACTTAGATATTTCCTTTCTTGTAGGCTTGGAGACATTACATGACCCGTAGGTCTTAAGAAAATCATACAGAATTTGACTACTTGAAACTTCCCCTCCCCAACATCTTTATCGTGATCAGTTCTCCACCTTTGCATGGCTGTTCGGATTGCATGTCCATGTGAAAAGGTGCACAGGTGCAGTATCAATGGAAAATTCCATACCCTCTCATTATTCCAAGTCCATTTAGCCCTGCTCTGGTGAATGCACCCTACTCTTTCCTCCTCTGGAGCAGTTCCTTGTAGAATCTGTCTGTGTCAAAATACCTATGTATAAAGGCCTATTGTCATGCACCTAGTGAAGATCGAGTCAAAGTACAATGTAACCTTTTTGAAGTTATTACCCCTAGGAATAACTTTTCCAAATCCACATCCACTTATAGTATCAATAAAAAGATGTATTTATATGAAATCCATATAATATCTACCTTACCAAAACTTTAGGATGTTATCCTACACATAGAGTTAGCCTCAAAGTCAACAATAGGGATATATTCCTGAATATATGTTTTTCCAATATCTAGTTCCCAAGATTTTTACTAAAATTACCCTTATACCAACTATAAAGATCCCAACCCTATTATCTTAGAGTTGGTGGTTACTTTATTACATTGGAACTAGATGTAGGTGACCACATAACAAAGGACTGAATAGCTTAGTAGTCTTTTAAAAATAGTTATTTACTTGAATTTCACATTACATTTGAAAATATAAAATAAAAATAGTATTTTATTTTATAACACCATTATTTCCATTATCAAATCCCTATATATAAATCATAATACACTTATTGGTAACCTAGGGAAAGTAAACATAAGAAAGGGGTGTGATATAATACTCAATAAGGGTATGCATATATCAAAATATAGCACGAATACATAATTAATATCAATATTTAAAGGTAAATAATTTAAACAAATTCCATTTTATTAATAACATGAACATGAAGAGTAACATTTCATGAATAAATTATGATCAAATAATTCCATAATAGTTATATGAGCTTAAAAATTATCCATGGATATTCTAACTAATCGAACAATCACATGGAAATTAATAACTAATCTCATAACAAGGGAATGCGTAATGTCATACATCATAACCATACCATCATGGCCTCATGATAAGGTATCTTACATAAATGGGTAAGGTATCAACCAAATACCCAAGATAGTTTGTATCATGAGACCTACTGATGTATTGAGGGGATATATCGGGCCCCAACTGTTACTTACTAAGTCTAATGAATACCTAATATGAAAGGGGAGAAAAATAATCAAAATAAAATTTTTTATTTAAAAAATTGAATAAAAAATGTTAACAATTTTTCCAATCAATAAACATAATCATAAACCATCCAGAGTAATATGGAGAATGGTATCAAAATAGTATATCCCCAATAAAACTGATCATAAACCATCTAGATAAATAATAATGATGGAATCACTACAATATATTCTCAATGTATCATAAGTAAAATTATGGTTTTTGTCATTGATGAATAAAAATACCCTAAAAATTACACTGAAAACATTATTGAGGAATAAAATATTTTCACTTTGAAAATCGCTTTCAAAAATTATAAATTTATAGAGTATTAGGGAAAAAAATTTATTTTAAAGGAATCACATAAAATTTTAAATTAATATTTATGGTAATTAGTGGTTATTATGGTGGGATATTTTTTACATGTCGCTAAAAACATTCCTTTCTCACTATTGTAAAAAGGTTAAAATGTACCTTGTTTGGAAAATAAGAGGAAGATTCATTTTAAAACATTTTAAAAATGTTAAACATGAGTAAAAATTTCTTTAATAAATCATTTTTTAATGTTAAAAACATTTTTTACTTTTTTATAAAACATGGATATGAAAGAAAAATGATTTTTGACCGAAGAGATAAATAAAGTCAACTTTTCTTAAAAACATTTTCTAAATCATTTTAAGTACCAGAGAGAGGAAAATGATATTATTACTTTAAAAGTTCACAAATAACCATATTATAATAAAATTAATGATTTTCTTGAGATATAGATCATAATATTTCACCATTGGAAACATAATCATAAACAATCCCAATAAACAGTAATATTGTAATCATAAAACACTTACCACTTTGGTAGCTTTTGAATCGTAAGCCCCATAAAAGAAATAAATTTAATTGAAAATTTAAATACCATGAAGATAAATATATTCTTGATATAAAATATCAAAGGTTCAGTATATTCACCATAAAAAATAAATAAATGGTGAATATTACATATGTAGCACAGAAGTAAAAGTGAGATGAGAAACCCTTACCTCAGGTCCGATTTCCTTCGTACATGTTCGAACCTACAATATAATAAATACATATTTATTATAAATATATTATAGAACCATAATCACATACATAATACCATATATTATTTTCTTATAATCTTTTATCACCTACTCATTAACAATTATTTGTTAAAATCACTGTTTCAGGTATTAACTGCTTCATTTTTTAGGTATGTTTTGGTTTGGTAATTTTAGTAATTATACATTAATCATGGTTAGATAATATATTACATGTTAATAATGATATAAATATTATATATATTCATTATATATTTATTTAAAGTAATCCATAAAAGTTATATAGAAAATGAATAACACTGTTCATGGAGATGGTCAGCCGTACGTACACATGAATAAAGTTTCCATTTTTTTAACAAATGGATTGAAAGAAAGGAAAATAATATTTCACATTTTCAGAATCATTATTATATCATATATAAAATATATATTCATTAAATATATCTTTATTACAACCCATTTCAAAATAAAATGAAAACATATCACATCACCACATGGAGGCGGTAGTCTACACATATGCACGAGTGACGTTATCGTCTTCCAACAGATTGAAAGTTAAGAAAGTATATGTGATATTATAATTTCAGAATTATAATTTTGTCATGAATATTATATATATATATTAAATACATCATTATATCTATCCATGAGATATTATTATGTAAAATGAATTATATCTGTTCATGAGGTGGTAGTCCACTGTACACGTGATCGATGGTTTCATTTCCCATTAGATAGAAATGGAGAGAAATTTAGGTTATGAAAATAACATAATAACATATAAGTATATTTAATATATGGGTTTTATTATTTTCTCATAGTTTTATAATATTTTAAGGGGATATAGGAAGAAATAAATTGAAGATGCATGGTTAATAACTACACCTCTTCTTCGGAGAACCTATTTAGGTTTATGCCTAAAGCCTTTCTAGAATAATTTTATGATAAAACCAAAGACTATAGGTAATGGGGAAGGATTTAAATAATGTATTTGGGTTGTATTGGCTGAACCAAAAGTATTTGATAGTGTGAAGAGGAGATAAGAGGGGGGGGGTCCTTTTATAAGTAGGGGAGAGGACACACTTGGAATTTTTGAAAAGAATAAATTACACCCACGTTTTTCACATGAAAAAAGTATCCCAAATGGCCTATTATCAAACCTTAGATGATATAAGGTCAAAATATGGCAAAAAAATATGAATTAGACAAGTTTTTAGGTCATTTAAACCCTTATATTTTTTAGTTTAACCCCCGGTAAACCCTTTTTAAACTTAACAACGGTAATTACTTTTTACTATTTTTACTATTCATTTTGAACAAAAAATAATTATAAATAATTATATAATATTAATTATGATGATTAAAAATATGGAATCCTTTTTTATAAATTCAATTTATATAATTGGTAGAATTTAATTTAAAATTAAACATACAGACGAGATAAAAAACAAATTTTGAAAGGAAAAGTTTTCAAAAGTATAAAAAGTTTTTATATAAAAATTGAACATATAATTGATTCCTATAGTGAACCTATTTTTTATTACACAACTTATAAAAAAATTTTAAAGAAAAAATAAATAAAATAATTACAAAATGTGGATCCATAGGTTTAATGTCGTGGAAAAATTAAGACCATACATAACATTTACAAAATAAAACATAAAAATTTATTTAATTTCTTCTTCTCTAGATTCTTATTGGCCCTTGAATTCTATTTAGTACATGTAATCACCTGAGGATATAAATAAAAAATGGGTGAGATAAAATCCCAATAAGAGGATAGATAATAACATGAACCAATATTCCATGGGGTAATCATAATCATTATCATCATTACATAGGAATAGGATCATAATCATGAGAGTAAGCATTATGAAAAGGCTTGGAATGTGGACATGTATAAAAATGATTCATCATGTCTTATTGGTCAACTACCACACATAGTTGTAAAAAAAGATAGAATCATGTTCATTCATTTTTCACTTTTATCATGATATAAATCACATTACCCAATGCATTGGAGTACTATATAATTTTGGGTTCACCCATCACATCATAACATTTTCATTATGCTATATAATTTTGGGCGCACCCGTCAGATCATAACATTTACATTATCATGCATGACACATAGAACATATATTAATCTTAGAAATAAAATAACCCATATAAAGGAATGGGTTTAATTTAATAATCATACATTTATAAACTTTGGGTTCCCAAATTAAATAGGGAATAACATACTTGATATATGAATCATCAATCTTGAGTGAAGATGAAACAATCTTGAGAAGTAAAAGGTTTGTTTTCTTGAAAGAAGAATTATTTTGGAAAATATTGTGTTTGTCATAAACTAAAGAATAAGAAATTTATATCCCATAAAATAAAATATAATGATTAATAAACGATTTTTAAGGAATATCTTTTCTAAAAATGGGGTGAAAGAGGGAAAACCCAAAGAAAGAGTGTTGAGTTCGAGAATTCCCCTTACCTTGTGTTTGAATGATTTATTTATTTTAATGTACTATATAATCACATTAGATTCATTAATTAAAAATTATAGAACCTTTTATACATTAATATGATTCATTATGGTTTTATTATGTTATTTTATGGGCCTTTGGATGAGTTATAGAGTTTAGTTTCATCCTTTGGGAGGGTTCATTTTCATAGTTTTGATGACCAGTTCACTTATATACATGAATGGAAGTTCGTGTAAAATCAAGATAAATATCCATAATTGTTATTATATGTTATTAATTATATTCTATAAGTTTAAATGATCTTTTAAAGAAATTTTTTATATGGTATGTGGATGAATATTTAGATAAAATTAAATGACGATCATTTTAAGTTAATTTTGGCGGTTTTTCTATCACAACGAACCCATTTTATTTTATCATTTAGTATTATGTATAAATTTTAGTTAAAAAACATAAATATCATTATAAAGTAAATTTTTTTTTCAACTATTTAATGAGTTTATTAACATCCTTGAAAGTGTTAAAGTAAAATGAAAGTGCATCTCCCATGATGTCGGTAAATTGACACATCACGAGGGGCAATTTCATTTTTAAAATAAAAGAGAGAGAGAGAGAGAGTTGATTTTAATGATGAATATTAAATTAACATGATATAATTCTAGTATATCAAACATAAAGTAGTTATCAATCCATTTTGATGAAGGAATACAATGATATAATAATAAAAGAAATAAAATTGAATGGAAATTAAAAGAAAGAGAGAGGACTTACTGATTGAATTTATCCTCCTTGAGAACCTACTTAGGGAAATGTTTTTGGTATTTTTATGAGAACAAGAGTTTTTGGAAGTTGGGGAGGGACTAGGGAAGGTTATTGGTCAGACTTTAGTCAATGATAAAGGATTGAGAGGTGTGAGGAGAAGAGGGGGTGAGGGGTGATATTTATAGTGTAGGAGAGGGTTTTTTTCTCAATATTATATTCATTTGTTTATTATTTTGGAACAAGGGTATGAATAGTTGGAGAATTATCTATAAATATATTTAAATAATGAAGTATGGTTAGATATTAAGGTGATTAAATCAACCTTACATCAATAATTACTAAAAAATTCATGCATTTATCATTTATAAAAAATTATCATATTTTACTATTCATAAAAATTCAAGTATTTCAAAAAAATCATAAAAAATAACCCTAACCATTTTTAGAAATTTATAATTCAGAACTGAACTCAATTTTATGAAAATAATTTTCTAAATATGATTAATTTAATTTTTAATTAAAATGATCATTTACTTGGAAAATACAGATTTTAAAATTATAACAGATTTTATAACACTTTGAAAAACTACTTAAGGTCTAATAAAATTATTTTAAAATGATAAGAAATAAAAATATTAATTTATGAATACATTTTATAAAAATAAAATTTCTTTTAAATTATTAAATTAATCATAAAAATGTTATTAAATATTTATGACTTACAAAAAAATGCCAACACTTAATTAATAATTTTTAAAATATTTACTTACTTATCCTATGATATAATTATATAATGTTTTCACTTTATAAGATTCCAAAATTTTATTTATACATTCATAGGTGATGTTACTATTCATTTGGCTGGTTTACTATTCATAAGGGTCATATTACTATTCCTAAGGTCAAGTTATTATTTCATCGGTATTGGATCCTTAAATTATAGAAATACTTCTTATTTAATTAATTATTTGTTTATAAAGTCTTGATCATGGTATATATGTGATTTTACGTAATTTATACTATATGAAATTACTATAACAAGGGATAAATTCCATTGATAAAACTTTGGGTCATTACATTTCCCCCCTTTTGAAATTACTCCCTTGAAATTTTATTTTACATAAACAAGCGAGGGTAATTCTACTTCATCGCCTCCTCAAGTTCCCAAGTTGCTTATTCATACTTATGGTTCATCCAAAATACTTTGACAATGTGGGTTGTCTTGTTGTGTATAACTTTATCTATCCAGTCCTGAATCTTTATTGGTTGCTCTTCATAAGAGAGATCATCTTCCAGCTGTTCCACCTCTGAGTTCAGTACATGTGTGGGATCTGGTATGTACTTCCTCAGGAGTGATACATGGAACAGATCATGAAATTCAGCCATATTTGATGGAATTGAAAGTCTATAAGCCATGAATCCTATGAGATCAAGGATCTCAAAGGGGCCAATGTACCTTGGGCTTAAATTCCCTTTATTTCCAAACTACATGACTCTCTTCCATAGTGATATTCTAAGGAAGACTTTATCTCCAATGTCGAAATCCAAGTCCTTTCGATGGTTGTTAGTATAGATATTTTTCTGACTCTGAGAAACTTTGATATGTTACTGTATTGCTTGAAACTTCTATGTCATTTCCTACAACAGATTAGGTCCATGTATATTTCCTTTTCCAACTTCATCCCAATAGGTTGGAGTTATACATCACTTTCCATACAGAGCTTCATATAAATCCATATGAATACTCGAGTTGAATCTATTGTTGTATGAGAACTCAAACAATTCAAGATGTTGATACCAACCTACTTTTAATTATAAATAACAATCTCTTAGAATATCTTAGAGCATATAAATAGTCTTTTCAGATTAGACATCAGTTTGGGGGTGATAGGCCATACTAAAATTTAATTCAGTACTCAAAGCATGATAAAGATTCCTCCAGAATTTAGATGTGAACCTGGGATCATGATTAGAGAAAATTGATAGTGGAACTCCATTCAGTCTCACCACTTACTTCACATATATATTTGAAAGTTTATCAAGTGAGAGATCTTCCCAAATAGTGATAAATTGTGAAGTCTTGGTGAGTTGGTCCACCACAACCCATATCATATTATTTCCTTTGGATTTCTTTGGGAGAACCATGAAAAAGTCCATAGTAACATTCTCCCATTTCCACATGAGTATAGGCAATGGTTTCATCATCCCTTTGGACTTTTATCACTTTTATTTAACTTAATGACATATTAAACATCTTGAGATATACTCCGAAATCTCCTTCTTCATGTTGTCCCATCAGAAGTGTTCTTAGAGATCACGATACATCTTGGTACTCCCAAGATGAATAGAAAAATTTGAGCTATGTGCATTGTCCAATAGCTCCTTCTTTATCCCAAGTGATGAAGTCACACAAAGATTAATTCCAAACCAAACCACACCATCATAATTGATATGGAACTCTTGCAGTTTCCATTCCTTTACTGCATTCACCTTCTTTTTTAACTCCATATCATCCCTTAGTGCCTCTTTAATCTTCTATTGGATAGATGGTGGGAAAATAATTTGGGAAAGGTAGGATTTATTCTCTAACATTATGATTTAAAAATCTATCCTTTTCATATTCATGAAGATAATTTCTTTCTCAATCCATAACATGGATAGAGTAGCAGGTTCTTTTCTGCTCAGCTGCCTTGTTCGCCTTACTGAGATGACAGTGAATAGAGAAATTGTAGTCTTTGATTAGCTCTAACCATCTGCTTTGGCACATGTTGAGATCATTTTTTGTGAATATATAATTTAGGATCTTTTGATCGATATATATGTCACATTTCTCACCATAGAGGTAGTTCTTCTAGATTTTCAAGGAAAAAATCATAGCTACTAGCTCCAAATCATGCATTAGGTAGTTCTACTCATGGATCTTCAACTATCATGAGGCATAGGATATCACATTATAATTTTTCATGAGTACACAAACCAAGACTTTATTTGATGCATCACTATATATCCCAAAACTTTCTCCAATTTTTGGTAATGTGAGTACAGGTGTAGTGATAAGCCCTCTCTTTAGATCCTTGAATCTTTCCTCCCATTTTTCTATCCAGTCATACTTTTCCCCTTTCCTTCTTTACTTAGTTAGAGATCTTGAAAATCATGAGATATTTTTCACAAAATATTGATAGTACCCTGTTAAGCTAATAAAACTGTGGATTTTTGTGACACTGGAGGGTCTGGCCCATTCCTTAATCGCCTTTTTTTTGAAGGGTCCATAAAAATTCCCTCACTTGTGATTACATCTCCCAAGAATGTGACTTACTGCATCTAAAAGTCACACTATATGAACTTGGCGTACAACTTACCCATCCTTACTATCACAAACACAATCCTTATATGTTCTTCATGTTCCTTATTTCTCTTGGATTGGATGATAATATCATTGATAAATACTACCAAAAATTTGTTGAGATAATATCTAAATACTCTATTCATCAAATCCATGAAGATTTTAGGGTCATTAGTAAGTGCAAAGGGCATCACAAAAAACTCATAGTTCCAATACCTTGTATGGAAGTTAGTCTTATGAATAAATTCCTTATTCACCTTTGGATGATGATATCCATAATGAAGATCAACCTTTGAGAAGTATTGAGATCCTCTTAGTTTATTGAACAAGTCTTCAATCCTTTGAAGAGGATACTTGTTCTATATGGTGATATTTTCAAGTTCCTGATAATTGATATAAAACCATATTGATCCATCCTTATTCTTGACAAAGAGCACTGGAATACCCCATGGTGATGCACTAGGGCATATGAAACCTTTTTCCAAATGCTATTGTAGTTTCTTCTTTAACTTTTCTAGTTCTATAGGAGCCATCCTATAAAGATACTTTGAGATAGGAGTGTCTATGAGTATGAGTTCTATTGAGAAATCTACCTCATGATCCTGGGGAATCCCGAGCAACTCTTTAGTAAATACATCACTATATTCCCTCATGATGGGAATTTCCCCTGGGTTGATGACTTCCTTTGACTCAACTATTTCAGTGAGGTATGCTTCTTCACAGTGAATCAATACCCACACCATTGAAGGATTTTTCAAAGGAGACTCATGATCTTACTTGAATTTTCAGAGGATCATGGGATGGTTCATAATATGAAAAGATATTTTATTTTCTTGTTAGTTGATATGTGATCTATATAACGAGAGCCAATCTATCCCCATTATAGCATCGAATTCTATACAGGAAGTATTATGAGATTATCTGGAAGAATCTTCCTACATACGCCAATGAGAGAAGAGTCCAACACTTGGGTTGCAATGATTGTACCAATAAGTGTTTTTAAAAATATATCCACTTCAAGGTTTTGGGGCTTTAATTCAATAGTTATATAAAACTTGCAAGATATAAAGTAATGCGTAGAACTAGAATCAAATAATACCTTTTCCATTCTTGAGTGAATAGTAAGTGTATCTTGTAAGACTAAATTTTCTTTCTCCACTTCCGCAGTAGTGATAGAATAAGCCTTTCCTTGATCATTTTTCTTTGGTGGCTGGTGATTTTGATTAACCTCTATAACTCAAGGTTTAGTTCACTGGCTTGCATAGTTCCCTTTCTCCCTACAATTGTAGCATTAGAACATGGGTGGTGCTGTCCTTTCTTCCACCCTATTTTCCCACTTCCTCTTGTATTTTCAAAATTCATGAGCTTGGTGGTCTTCTCTCCCACACTTGATTAATTTCCCCATCCCTTTGAGGTTTTTCTCGTGATGACTATTCCCAAATTTTTGAAATGTGGGTGGTTTAGTTTTCTTTCCACCTTTCTCATTAGATCCTCTGACTTGAAACTCCATCTTTCTTTTTTTATCACCATATCCATGAGACCATTCTCCAAACTCCATATCCACTTTGATATCACATAAAAAAACTTCTTCATAACTCCCAAAGTCTCGAATTTCAAGATCCTTTTGAAGGTTTGGATTTAAACCACTAAATAATATATCAATTTTTCTGTCATTGTTGAAAACAAAACCTAAAGTGTAACTTTAAATCCTTGTGAAATTTTCTTCGTAGGCCATGAAAGATTCTTCTTCCTTTTGCTTTAGCTCTATGAATTCTATCTCTATATTTGTACGAATATTTAGAGGGAAACACTTTTTAAGAAACATTATCTTAAAGTCTTACCACTTTATTTCTTCAATTTCTTACCTTAGCCTAGTGTTCTTAATCAAATCCCACCATTGATCAGCCTCTCCATCTAGAAGATAAACAAATAGATTCAACTTCTCTATCTCAGAATAGTGAAGAACACAAAATATATTCTCCATCAAGTTAACCCACTGTTCCGAAACTAGTGGATAGGAAGATCCACTAAACATTGGTGGTCGTTGCTGTATAAAACACTTTATAGCCAGCTACTCCCTCTTAGGTGAAGGAATACGTTCCATATTATTCATGTTATTGTTTATAACCTGAGACAACTGGGTAAGAATCTCCATGAAATTTTGAACTCCACCTCCAAAAGAAATGTGGATGTTATTCGTGAAATCACTACATTGTCCCTCGCATGGGTTGTTGGCTTGGTTTCTACTGGTTCCCACCATTTTCTAAAATAGAAAATGTTAGAACAAAACATAAGTCAATAAGTAATGAATAAATAATATATTCCTTTGTGAATTTAAGTATAAAGGCATATCTTAAGGGATCCCTATGTTTATCATTTTCTAAAACAAATATTCTTGGGTGCTCACTTATACTTAGTCTCATACTAAGGGTTTTCACTAATGTTCTTTAATCCTAATTCCCAAATTAACAAAACCTTCCTCTGATACCAACTATAGCAACCCTACTTTTTCTTAAATAACTTATAACATCATTTTAAAGAAAAATGACATAAAATCATCACACAATGAGGATACAAAGGCTTAGTGTCTTGGGAAAATTAGTTACAAACATAACATTTACAAAATAAAACATAAACATTTATTTAATTCCTTCTTCTCTAGCTTCTTATTAGCCCTTGAATTATCCTTAGTGCATATAATCACATGAGGATATATATCAAAAATGGGTGAGATAAAATCTCAAAATAGGATAGATAATAACATGAAATAATATAACATAGGATGAGAATAATAATTATCATCATTACATAGGCATAAGATCATAATCATGAGAGTAAGAATTATGAAAAAGCTTGGAATATGGAAATGCATAAAAATGAAAGATCATGTCTTAGTGGTCAACTACCACACATAGTTGTGAACAAATATAGAATCATGTTCACACATATTTCAATTTTCTCATGAGATACATCACATTTCCCAATGCATTAGAGTGCTATATAATTCCTGTCGTACCCGTCACAACATAAAATTTTCATTGTGCTATATAATCATGGGCTCACCCGTCACATCATAACATTTAAGTTATCATGTATTCCACATAGAAAATATACCAATATTGGACATAAAATAACCCAAAAAAGGAATGGTATTTATTTCATAAGAATACATTCATAAAAGTTGGGTTCCCAAATGAAATATGAAATAACATACTTGATATATGAATCATCAATATTGAGTGAAGATGAAACAATATAGAGAAGTAAAACGTGTTTTTTTTGAAAGAAGAGTTTGTTTAGAAAAAATTTTATTTGTCATAAACTCAAGTATAATACATATATATCCTATAAAATATATGTTAATGATGAAGATATTATTTTTAAGGATTATCTATATTGAACATGGGGTGAAAGAGGGAAAACCCAAAGAAAGAGAGTTGAGTTCAATAATTCCCCTTACCTTGTGTCTGAATGATTTATTCACTTTAATGTCCTATATAATCATATCATATGTTGATTGGATCCTTTTTAATATCATATTTATTTATTTTTTATAATTACTTCAACCTGTCAATATATTTTTTCTAATAAATTTGTTAAGTGTTTTAGATTTAGTATGTCAAAGTATTTATTTTATATCTGAATAAATAGTGTTCGAATTATTATGGAATTTATTCCTTTGGAAATATATGAATATTATATTTATTTAATATGTTATGTCAAAAGACAATTCAATTGTTTTGATGGTGCAAAAAATTCACTGAAGCTTTTACAAGCTGTTCAAGTGATATTGCAGTTTTCAGCTTAAAGTCAATTTGTAATTATGATGATATCTTAATCTATCTTGAATAGATTTATAGGTTCATTATACCATTGTATAAATAAGGAGTTTATATAAACATAATTAGTTTATATAGAAGTATGAAAAGGATTTTTTGATACTCTAAAAAATCAACAAAGTTTCTAAAGTAGTTTTTCAACTGTATAATGAGAAGATTTGAAAACCTATAGTATTTATTTTTTTGCAAGTTATAAAGATGTTGTAATTTCTCGGAACATGGGGATATGGAAATAAAAAAAGTTTATATTGATTTAATCAGTTTACATATAAGGCTCAAAAAGTCTTTTGGATGGTTAATAAATTCCCTAAAGATTGGAAATGTAGTTTTCCAGCTGTAGTTTTCCAGAATGCTACTACTTCAATTTTTCAAAGATATCAGGAGATGTTGAATTCATATTTATTTGATTCTTGAACCATTGGAAAGATATTGAGATTTAATAAAAACAAGTCCAGTGTGATTAATACTGAATATGATGGTAAAGGGCTCAAAATATTTAGGGAAGTATGACGTTAAATTGTTTACATTTTTTGGAAACACTATTCATAACCTACATTGATAAATGTAATGTAAGGAATCAACCCTACGCTATGTTGAACAATTTGAGTATGGATCAACAACCCTATGTTGGAGTCTAGAATCACTGTTTTCAACCCTATGTTCAGAAAAGTTGAACCTATGGTTTATCAATGCTTCGTTCGGGATTTTATATTGATATTGATGAACGTATGGATCATCATCCCTATGTTAATTTTTGATCCCTACATTATGTGCATATGAAAGTATGGATAAAGAACCATACATTGGAAGGAACCCTACACTTTGAAAAGGAACCATACATTATTTAGTTTAACCCTACGTTTGATATTTTGTCGTTACATGAAGGAACCCTATGCTTGACTGGTCAATGACGGAGTTTTATTTAAATATGTTATCCGTGATTTCTGCAACCGTCTTGATGGAAGTATATATCATTATAAATCTATTTTTCGATCGATTTAAAGGATAAAATGGAACAAATTAAATCACTCATATTTATAGGGGATGTTATGGATCTCTTTGAATTATTTGATTTCAAATATTCATGATTTATTGTGAAACTATTTTTCAGGAACTATTTTGACTATATTTAAAGAGTTTTGAATGGATTTAAATGGGTGTTTTAAATTTTTCAACACTGATATTGTTATGGAGACATTATTAGATGAGTTATTCAAATTATTTTGAATTTATTTATTAGATATTTATTCTACAGGAATAAAGAGGCAACGATGCTACACTATTTTTGGGGATATTTATGAGGGATATTAACTCTATTTATTTTGAGTATCCCAAGGAAGAGGAATGATGTTACAACTGTTGGATATTTATTTTCTATATATATCTCTCGTTGGAAGGAAAATAAAATACACAACAAATAAAATCAGAGACATGAATACTCTGTTAAAAAGAAGGTGCTGAAAATATTCATATTAAAGCTCGACGCTTTTTATGAGAGAAATAATTATTTGTCCATTATTATTCTCTCACAGTGTAAAGATGAAATAAGCCTGTAAAAACATTGTTTAATCTATTTGATGCTGTTTAAAGATGAACAAGCCTTCTTGACATTGAATATTATTTTTCTGTTGCTGTTGTGCTATATTAAAGATCTTATTTCATCAATCAGTTGTTGCTGTAATTGTTAATTTCAACCTGTACCATCAACAATATCAATCTCTATTGATTTGTTGGAGTATAGGCTGCTCGGACTCAGTCATGGTGGAGTTTCATCTTCCCAGACTAAGATTTGGATATTTCGATTCCCTTTAAAAGAACCAAAAGGCCCTGTAAAATCCTTGCAAGGTGTTAACTGCCTGTACTCAGTTGTGGATGGTCTTTTGATAAGAGGACCTACTAGTGAAAGTCACCAAGATCATGGATTAGAGTGTTGGTGGAGTAGACAAGGGGATTTCTGTGCACTGAACCACTATACATCCTTGTGTTCTTTTCCATTATTTATTTTCACTGCTCTCTCTACTTTAAGAGAAAAGAAAAGGACCACTTCATTTCAAGTTGGACATCTTAATATTGTCTAGATTTTTAAAAGGACACAATTCACCTACTCTTGTGTCTTCGTCATAACCATCCCTACCTAACAATTGGTATTAGAGTTAGGGATCTACATATTTATTTTGGCTCTAACAAGCCCGATTTAAATATTCAGATGAAGAAAAATCTCAATGGAATATTTCAGAGAAGGTATGTCGATGATCCATGATCCTTATTTTAATAGTGGTAATTATGGATGATGGAAATCTCACATGATTATCTATTTGAAGAATCTTGATTTTAAAGTTTATATGAAGATTTTCAATCCTTATGAAATCCTTAGAGAACCGAAAAAGTGGGATGTTTCTAAGGAAGCTGAGTATGATATTAATTCAAAAGCCATGAATGCAATTATATGCGGTCTTGATGATGATGAATTTAATCATGTTTCTCAATGTGATACTACCTATGAGATGTGACAGACTATTTTAGTTTCATATTAAGGAACTGAAAATGTCAGAAAACTAAGGTACAATACTATAAAACTTAAATTTGACACATTCAGGATGCATGAATATGAGAGCATCACTTAGATGAATGAAATATTAACAAAAGCTGTTAATGATGTTTCTGCCTTGGGAACTCCAATTCCAGAACCAGACCTATAATTAAAGGTACTTAGAGTTTTACCTTCTAAGTGTAATGGAATATTAGCTGCTATTCGATAATCCAAACCAATTAAATAATTAATGATGAAACAATTGATCAGAACCTTGATGATGTACGAATCAGAGATGCAAGAAAAAGCTAAAAATCATATTTCAATCAAAAAGTAAACAACTGCACTCAAAGTTTCAATTGATGAATTTTAGGATTCAGATTCTAGACATTTAGGTTCAAGTGATGAGATACCACATCTTGCTAAAATTTTTGGCAAGCTGTATAAAAGGATAAAAGAGAAATTGAATTTGAATAAAGAGAAGTAAGTCAGATGCTTTGAGTGTAAAAATAATGGTCATTTGAGACCCAACTTCCCTCTTATTAAATCTCAAAGGAAATCTGAATATAAATGAAATGGAAATAAATGCATGAAGGCTACTAGTAATGCATATGAAGATTCAAATGATGAATCTACTACAAACTCAGAAGTTGAGCATACAAATCAAAAGGTTAGTATATGTCTTATGGATCATGCTGATGAGGTACAATATTCTTACTATGAAAGTTCAAATTCTTAATATTTTTCTTATGATGAACTTAATAAAATTTCTTTTATAATCCAAGATAAATTTTATTCTTTAAAGAAAGAGCATAAAAATATTATAAAATATTACGATGCTATTTTAATTGAAAAAGAGAGTTTGTTAAAATAGATTTATAGTTTAAGATTTAATTCTTCAAAAATTTATTATGATTTAGTTGAAACTAAAATTAATGAATTATTGGTTGAAGTTGATAATTTAAATAAAAATTCAAGTATGCTTATTAAGGAAGATAATTATTTAAATCAAATTCTTGGTAAAAATAAAATTCACAAAGGAAAACTTAGTATTAGTAGTAATGAAGAAAAGCCAAAATTATATAAAAATTATTTTGTTCCGGGTTCAAACTACAATGCATGACTATTGTTAAATGTTTTTATTATGGTATTAATGGAAATTTTGCTAATGACTGTTATTTCAGAAAAACTCAATTTTGTGGTGTCAATCATGTTCATTATTCTAAATCATTATCTAGATTTAATTATAAAATGTTAGATCCAAATAAACATATTTGGTTACCAAAATCATTAATTTCTAACACTACTAGACCCAAAAGTATATGGGTACTAAAAGGAACTTGTATTTGATATATTGCAGGTATGCACCATTGAATTTCATCGTTATATCATCAAGTGGCTGCTTGAAAATTATGGGAATTTATTATATTCTTATTTCTTATTCTATTAAATAGAAACTTCATTAGAGTTGGAATATTTAATCCAGGAAGTATTTTATTTTCAATTTTAATATTAAATTTAAATGCAATAACTATTTTATATAAGGGGAGAATTTTTTTAAAATGTTTTATCTTTTATTCCTCTACATTTAATTATTCTTATGCTTAAACTATTAAGTCTTTTCACACTATTATTTTATCAAATAAATTAATTTGTTGATTTATTTTATTAATCAATGACCATCAAATGTTATATTAATATTTTATATAAATGGTTATCTTGATTGTAAGTATGTCTTTAATGTTTGACTATTTAAATTAATTGCATGTGCTAAATTAATCTCTTGATTTTTGTGATACATTATTCTATTATTAGATTAATTTTTTTGGTCATTTATGAAATATATAATATTTTAATTAAATTTGTTAATTTTTTTTATTAAATTAGTTTTAAATATTTTAATTAAATTTACTTAAAATCTTTTAATTAAATTCATTTAAAATTTAAATTAAATTCTTCGAAAATTATTTTAATTAAATTTCTGGAATTTTTTTAATTAAATTATTTAAAACTTGTTTTAATAAAATTTATTGGAAATATTTTTAATTAAATTTTTTAAAAATACTTTAATTAAATTAATTGAAAATCTTTTATTATTTTTATTACTTTATTTTATTTATTATTAATTTTAAAAAATATTTTTTATTTAAATTCATTAAAAATAATTTATTTAAATTTGTTGAATATCATAAATATTTATTCTTGGTCTTAGGGGGAGTTATTTTAAATATTTATCTTGTGTTTAAATGTTTCATTGTTATGGAATAAATTAAACTATTTAATACATTCATTGAAAATCCTTGTTATTCATTTAATAATATTATATATGTTTTCATGGCTCCTTGATTATCTCTTTTTATATTTTTGAAGGAAGCATGAATTTTGGGGATTTTATATTGATGTATGTATTTAGAAAATATTTTTCAATGACTTATCATTTTAATTTTTAAAAAATAATTAAAAATATATTTCAAATTTTAAATATTTCAAAATTTTAAAATTATAAATATTTCAAAATTTTAAAATTATAAATATTTTGTTTTCTTTTTAAAGAAATTATTATTTTTCAAATTTTAAATACTTAAAAAAATTATTATTTTTCAAATTTTAAATACTTAAAAAAATTATTATTTTTCAAATTTTAATAATTAAAAAATTATTTTTAAAAATTTTAATGATTGAAAAAATTATTATTTAAAATTTAAAATATTTTTTAAAAAAACTTATTTTTCAAAATTTAAATAATTCAATTATTTTACCAAGTTTTAAATATTTTTAAAAAGATGGAAGGAAATTTATTTTTTCAAATTTTAATTTATTTTATATATTTATTTATTTATAATTAAATCTAAAATTCCAATTCTTTATAAAAAGGGTAAATATATTGTATTATTTAATTTACTCAAGATCATATCTTTTTGATCCTTAAAAAAAGGGGGATAAGAAGTTATTAGTAAGTTAGGGCTTTGTTATTATCAAAAAGGGGGAGATTGTTGAGTGTATTCTTATCATTATCATTTTGATTTAGTTTTGATAATTACTTCAACCCGTCAATATTTGTTTTCTAATAAATTTGTTAAGTGTTTCAGATTTAGTATGTCAATGTATTTATTTTATATCTAATGAAATAGTGATCAGATTCTTATGGTGTTTATTCCTTTGGAAAGATATGAATATTATATTCATTTAATCTGTTTATGTTGAAAGCCAATTCAATTGTTTCAATGGTGAAAAATTCACCAAAGCTCTTACAAGATGTTTAAGTGGTATTGTATTTTTCAACTTAAATTAAATTCATAATTATAATGATATATCAAGCTATCTTGAACGGATTTATAGGAGCATTATACCATTGTATAGATAAGGAGTTTATCAAAACATCATTAGTTTATGTGGAAGTCTGAAAAGGATTTTTTGATACTCTAAAAAATTATTGAAGATTCTAAAGAAGTGTTTCAACTATACAATGAACAGATTTGAAAACCTATAGGATTTATTTTTCTACAAGTTATAAATATTTAAGAATCGCTCAGAACATGGGGTGATGGAAAGACAATAAGTTTATCTTGATTTCATCAGTTTATATCTAAAGCTAAAAAATTATTTTGGATGGTCAATAAATTCACCGAAGATTGGAAATGAAATTTTCCAACTGTAGTTTTCCAGAATGTTATTGCTTCAGTTTTTTGAAGATACTGGGAGATGTTGAAGTCAGATTGATTCACTTCTTGAACCACTGAAAAGATATTGAGATTTAATAAAAATAAGTCTAGTGGGATTAAGACTGAATCTGATGGTAAATGGATTACAAAATTTAGTGAAGTATGAAGTTAGGTTGTTTATATTTTTTGGAAACACTGTTCACACCCTACATTGATAAACGTAACATAAGGAATCAACCCAACGCTACGCTGAAAAATTCATGTTTGGATAAACAACGCTATGTTGGAGTTTGGAATCACTATTTTCAACCCTAAGTTCAGAAAAGTTGGACGTATGGTTTATCAATGCTACGTTTGGGATTTTATGCTGACAATGATGAATGTAAGGATCATTATCCCTACGTTACTTTTTGATCTCTATGTTACGTGCAGATGAAAGTATGGATAAGGAAAATTACATTTGAAGGAACCCTAAGATACGCAAAGGAACCATACATTGCATAGTTGAACCCTACATTTTGTATTTTATCGTTAAATGAAGGAACCCTACATTTGACTGGTCAATGGCATAGTTTTATTTAAATATATTATTCATGATATCTGCAACCATATCGATGGAATTATATATCATTATAAATCTATTTTGAGACCGATTCAAAGGCTAACAGGGAATGGATTAAATCATTCCTATTTATAAAGGATGTTATGGATCTCTTTTAATGATTTGATTTCAAATATTAATGATTTATTGTGCTTCTATTTTTAAGAAACTGTTTCGACTATATTTAAAGAGTTTTTAATAGATTTAAATGGGAGTTTTAGATTGTTCAATGCTTCTATTATTATGGAGATATTATTGGAGGACTTATTCAAATTATTTTTAAGGCACTTATTATATATTTATTCTACAGGAATAAAGAGGCAACATGGCTGTTTTATTTTTGGGGATATTTTTAAAGGCTATTAACTATATTTATTTTTAGTATCCTAAGGAAGAGGAATGTTGTTACAACTTATGGATATTTATTATATATATATATATATCTATTATATGGGAAAATAAAATACACAACAAATAAAAGTGGAGATGTGAATAATCTGTTAAAAATAAGGTGCTAAAAATATTCAAATTAAATCTTGACGCTTTTAAGGAGAGAAATACTTCTTTGTGCATTCTTATTCTCTCATGATGTAAAGACAAAATAATCCTGTACAAACATTGTCTAATCTATTTGATACAGTTTAAAGAAGAATAATCTTTCTCAATATTGAAGATTATTTTGGTGTTGTTGTTCTGCTATATTGAAGATCTTATTTCATCTATCAGTTGTTGATGCAACTGTGAAGTTCAATCCGTACCATCAAAAAAATCAATCTCTATTGATTTGGTGGAGTATCGGCTGCTCAGAATCAGCTGTGGTGGAGTGTCAGCTTCTTGGACTAAGCTGTAGATATTTTAGTTCCCTTTAAAATAACCAAAATGTCCTATAAAATCCTTGTAAGGTATTAACTACCTGTACTCAGTTATGGAAGGTCTTGTGATAAGAGGACCTACTAGTGAAAATCATCAAGCTTGTGGAGTAGAGCATTGGTGGAGTGGACTAGGGGATTTCCGTGCCCCGAACCCCTATACATCATTATGTTCTTTTCCTTTATTTATTTCCTCTCTTCTATCGACTTTAAGTGAGAATGAAAGGATCACTTCATTTTAATAGGGTCGTCTTAATATTGTCAATATTTTTAAAAGGACGCAATTCACCCCCTCTTGTGTCTTCATCATAGCCATACCGACCTAACATTATATTCATTAATTAACAATTACAGAACCTTTTATATATGAATCTGATTCATTATGGTTTTATTAAGTTCTTTTATGGGCCTTTGGATGAGTTATAGAGTTTAATTTCATCGATTGGGAGTGTTCATTTTCATAGTTTTCATGATCGATTCACTTGTATACATGAATGAAAGTTCATGTAAAATGTAGATAAACATATATAATTATTATTATAGGTTATTAATTATATTCCTTAAGTTTAAATGATCTTGTAAATAATTTTTTTATATGGTATGAGGATGAATCTTTAGATAAAATTTAATGATGATCGTTTTAGGTTAATTTTGGTGGTTTTTCGATCACAATGAACTCATTTTGTTTTATCATTTAGTATTATGTATAAATGTTAGTTTCAAAACATAAATATGGTTATAAAATAAACTTTACAATATATTTTCAACCATTTAATTGTTTTATTAACATCTTTTAAGGTGTTAAATTAAAATGAAAGTGCATCACCCACGATGTCTGTAAATTGACACATCACATACGACAATTTCATTTTTAAAATAAAAGAGAGGGTCGAGTTTAATGATGAATCTTCCATTAAAATGATTTAATTATAGTATATAAAGAATACTGTAGTTATCATGCCATTTCAATTAAGGGATATGAGGAGATAATAAGAAAAGAAGTTAAATTGTATGGAAATTAAGAGAAAGAGAGACGAGATTTACCTCTCGAATTTATCCTCCTTGAGAACCTCCTTAGGGCATGGTTTTTGGTCTTTCGATGAGACTAAGATCTCCCAGAAGTGGGGGAGGGACTAGGTAAGATTATTGGGAAGAATTTATGCAAGAATCAAATCTTGAGAGGTGTGAGGAGAAGAGGGGTGAGGTGTGGTATTTATAGTGGAGGAGAAGAGTGTTTTCTCAATATTATATTCATTAGTTTATTATTTTGGTTCAAGACTAAGAATAGTTGAATAATTATCTTTAAATAAATTAAAATAATTAATTATGGTTCTATATTAAGGTGCTTACATAATCCTTACATCAATAATTACCCAAAAATTCATGTATTTATCATTTATCGAAAATTATCATATTTTACAATTCATAAAAAATTCTAGTATTTCAGAAAAATCCAAAAAATTCACCCTAACCATTTTTGATGTGTAGAATCTAAAAATGAACTCCATTTTATAAAAATAATTATCTAAATATGATTAATTTAATTTTTAATTAAAATCATCATTTGCTTGGAAAATACAGATTTTAAAATTATTACTGATTTTATAAAACTTTAAAAAATTACTTAAGGTCTCATAAAATTATCTTAAAATCATAATAAATTAAAATATTAATTTATGAATACATTTTATGGAAATAAATTTTATTTTACATTAATAAATTAATCATAAAAATGTAATTAAATATTTATGACTTATAAAAAAATTCCAACACTTAATTAATAATTTTTAAAATATTTAATTACTTATAATATGATATAATTATATTATATTTTAACTTATAATATGCCTAAATTTTATTTATACTTTCATAGGTGAGGTTACTATTCATTTGGCTGATTTACTATTCATAAGGGTAATATTTCTAAAAGGTCAAGTTACTATTTCATTAGTATTTGATTCTTAACTTCTATAAATACTTCTTATTTCATTATTTATTTATTTATAAAGTCTTTATCATGGTCTGTAAGTGATTTTATGTGATTTATACTATATTACATTACTATAATAAGGGAGAAATTCCCTTGATAAAATTTTAGTTCATTACAATTCTAATAACATAAATTGGATTAAATATAATATAATTGAAATAATTTTAATTTTAATTTTTTTTAAAAAATTTAACTTCTAAGTGCATTAAACTAAAATCCAATTAAAAAAATCAATATTTTTCATTATTGAATAAAAAATCAATCTTTTCAAAAAACTCTCAAAAAATTCAATCTAAGATAATTTTTTCATGATGAATTAAAATATAAAGTTTATTTTTTCAAATAAATTTTATATAGTTTGTATAAATTAATTTTAAAATAAGTGCCCAAACTTGATGAAATTTCTTTTTAGAAAAATATAGTTTTTTAGAAAACCATTTTTTTTTCTTTAAAATGATTTTTATTTTCATTTATATTTAATTTATAACTAGTGAATTTATTTTATACTTTTGTAAAACATATAATCTTAATAATTCAGTTAGTATTATTCATATCCACCAATTTAATGACTAGGTTATAATGGTATACCGTATTACAGTTCTTTTTGACTCAGGGTTGCATGAGCTACAAGTTGTCGAAGGTATTAAATGTTTTTAAAAAGAAATATATCATAAAGTATAAAGGTGTTACATGTTTCCCATGTATAATTGTTTTTTTTACCATAGAGATATTATGTCCATCAATATAATTATTTTACTGGGATATACTACCCAACTATTGGTGATTTTTCAATGATGGGACATTATACCCAATGACTATAACTTGTGATGAGATGCCCAATATTTGATTATGTGACATGTTCATAGGCACCCTAAAACTATATGAACTAGGTATTTATCACACAAGTTGGATGATAAGCACCTGTGGGTGTGACATATTTTATTATTTTTTCCTTATCCGACTTAGTTTTATTTACAATCATGTCACAAAGTACATGCACTTGCTTACTGGACATATTTAGGAACACCATTGGTGGAGGCATAATAAGTTGTACGCAAACCTATCTCAAGAACTTATGTTCCCAAGTAGAATTTATGGTTTGTAACCCAGGTTTGGGAAAGGGACCTACTATCATTAGTTTATTTGGGAGTTGTTTGCATATGGGAGATGGTAATGAGCATGGACTTGAGACTAGTGTGGTGATAGACCCAATTTTTTTGGTTATTTATAGACCTTGATGTATACAACCAGATCATGGGTGGTCTTTTTTGTGTATTTTATGGTTTTATAACATTGTAACTACTCATATTTGTTATAGGATGGGTATTACTACTTATTTATTTGATGGAATGTATTTGTGATGTGTACTTTTATCTCCCATTTACCTTGTGTTAATTGATTATTTATATTGATTCCACTATGATTTTTTCTATCAATATAAATTAGGGTATAATATCCTTACCTTATACATATATCCTCGCTACTATTTAGAAATATTTGGTGCATGGGAAAGTTCACTTGAGGTATGTGGTACCTAGTTCAATCACAACGGAGGTGAACTGGTTTAAGGACACTATAAAGTGGTATTACAACCTTACTTCTTTTATTTTTTCTTACTATTTTTGATATGGTATATAAGAGGTAAGATATTTATAGGGCTTGGTATAAATATTCTGATTAGGAGTTTCTAACCGATTTATGAGGTAAGTATATGTTTCTAAAGATGGTACTGTTTTTCTTAGTGTTCACTTTTATGATTGGGTTTCTTTTGATGAATATGATGTTTTATGTATTTGATTTTGGGTTTATTGATTTTTGATCATGGTCTACAATGGAAAGATATTTTTCATTCATGCATCAATTTTTTAATGTATTATTTACATGAAATTCATGTCCTTATTTGTGTTTTAACACCGTATTTTTGATCATGATATTGAGCTCAGTTAAATAAAGTGTCAATAACAACATATAAAGTGATTTAATATATAACTTATTAGTGTAAATCTATTTAAATAAACCATAGTATTGAGTTTATTATTAATAAATTATAATTAAATCCTTTATGTGTATGATTGCATCCCCTAGAGAGAGTGGGTATCTGGGGATAGAGAGAGAGATTGAGGTTATGTTGGACCCCTAATATACTAGTGTGTGTGTAAAACATAGTGAGATATTCTACATGTTACTAATTACCCTATCCATTATACCTAGACCTATTATATATGTGCTTTTGTGTCATGTATTTATAATTTTATTGAAATTCCACCATGATGACCACCCATTGAGCTCCATGAGGGAAGTTACAAGAATACCCCTCTATTTATTGAGCAAGATCCTAAAATTGTGCTTGTACCTCCTCTTTATCAGTATCTCCATGAGGTTCTTATTGATTTTATCTAGTCCATGGTATGCGGTGCTGTAAGAGGTGATACTAACATGTCTGATCCAACTAGAAAGTTTTAGTTTCAACATCCACTTATATTTAGGAGAGAGGGAATACCTCAGGATGTTGATATATAGATTTATTTTATTCAATACATCTTTGAACATTTAGAGACACACCTTGATAGATAGGTTAATCTTGTGATATAAATGTTTAAAGGACCTTTGAGGCATTGGGGGGATATTCTTATCAAGGTTTACCATCTAGGTGGGATTTCCTAGAAATAATTTCAAGCTTGTTTATTTGATTATTTATTTCATAACATGTTGAGAGCCGATAGAGCTTGGGACTTTATATATTTAACTCAGGATAGAATGACAGTGATGGATTATGTTTCTCATTTTATGAAGATGATTATTTTTTATCCTTCATAGGTGAGTGATGTGACTGGTATGGTTTTTTATTTTGAGGATGGATTGAGAAATCTGATATGGTCTTAGGTGAATATTTTACAACTTACCACATTTTATGAGGTTGTAAATAAAAAAATTATCATAGAGAAGAACCTTACTGGAGACTATCTTTCTAGGATGTTAGGTTCTTATGATTGGTACATGAGTGGAACTTTATGTATCTGAAAATTTAGTTTTAGTGATTTTCTCTAGTGTGATGATGGGAAGACAAGTCAGGGATGTGTTATTCCTTATTCTCAGTGTGGGAGGTATCTACTAGTGTGTTATCAATGTAGTAGTTTGGGGATTACATAACTATAGTTAAACCAACCTCTAGTGGAGTGTCCTTCTTATGGGTAGATGGGGAATTTGTAACACTTCTTCTAGAGTTCTTATTAACCAGCTAGTGGTTGTGATTATGGAAAATCTTAGGGATCAGTGGCTAGGATAGGTGTGGTAACTCAGGATGGTAGTTGGATTTATTATATATGGATAGCGAATGGAGGTGGTTAAGGTTATTAGGGTCAAAAGTGGTAGCATATTAGTTCTCCTTAGGGTATTCATGGATCAAGAGGCCAAGGTAGAGGCTTGAGGTATGGAAAACTTCATGTCATAGAGCTAGAATCTATTTACTATGATGAGGGGCCTTAGAATTTATTAGGCATTCTATTAGTGCATTTAACCTTGCATATAATTTATTTAATATAGGTTTATCACATTTATTTGCCTTTTCTTAGTATGCTAGTGGTTTAGGGATGTCTCTCGAGTACCCATATAGAGTGATGTCTATTGATATACCCTTAGGGATACTATATGATGGTATTCATCAATGTTTTGAGCATTCCCTCATGATCAATAGATATTTTAATATTTGAGATTTATTTATGTTTGATATGTATAGTTTCAATGTGATCCTAGTTATTTTTTGTTTAAATCATATCCATTGAACACCAACTACTATCACCAATGGGTATCTTTTACTTCAGTTGAGGGTTATTTTTATACCCTTTATGATGAGTGTGATTTCTAGGAATTCCATTTGGGACCTAACCATTAGTAGATAGGGACGCTTTCATCCTAGTTTTATAGAATTGTTTTGGATGATAAGATGATACACCATATAGCCTTTCCTTATATTATTGACCAGTTCCAAGATGTTTTTCATAAGTAATTCTTGGGGTTTCCACCTAAAAAATAAGTTTAGTTTATAATTGAGATATTTATAGATATGAATACCATATCCATTCATCCTTATAGGATGGATCCTTCAAATATTCATGTGATAAAGTCGTAGCTATAAGATATTTAGAGAAATAAGTTTATTCTCCTAAGTATATACCATTGGGGTGCTCTTGATTTGTTTTCTAATAAGGAGGTTGACTCAATACACTCATTTGTGTATTAATGAATGTTTAAATAGGTGAGAATTAATAACTTTTATCCTCTTCCATGTACCAAATATCTATTTTAATAGATTTAGGGAGTCTTGTGTCTCTCCAAGATCAACTTGAGATTAGGTTATCATCAGCTTTATGTGAAACATTTTGATGTTCCTAATACTACTTTTAGGAGATAGTATGACCTATATGAGTATATTGTGATGATTTTTGGTTTGATTAACATTCTATCCATATTTATAGATATTATAAATTAGGCTTTATACCTATTTTAGACTCATTTATGGTGATTTTTATTGATGATATTATAGGATACCCACAATCATGGGGGGGGGGGGGGTCATTATCACTATATGTAGATTTTTATGAGTACACTTAAAGTGCATAATATATATTATAAAATTTTGAAGTTTAAGTTTTTAATTACCCATGTAATATTCTTAGGAAATTTGATATCAAAAGTCGGTATATTAGTGGACCCTGGTAAGGTTGAGGTTGTGGTTTCCTAGGAGATTACCAATAATGTTTTTTAGATTCATATTTTCCTGGGTTTATTGATCTATTATAGGCAATTCATTCATGAATTATCATGACTGGTAACACTAATGAAGGCCTTTAACCAGAAGGGGGTGATGTTATTATGGTCTGATTATTACGATAGATCCTTCTAGGAGCTGAAAGGAAGGCTGATGTCGACCCCAGTTTTCACCTAAAAAGAGTTGGGTAAGGATTACACTATGTACTATGATGAATCATGGGTTGATTTGAGAGTTATTATGATGTAATAAAGGAATGTTATTACCTTTGGTTGTCGGAATTTTAGGCTACATGAGTAAAATTATATGAATCATGATTTGGAGTTAGTAGTATTTGTACATGATTTGAGATATTAGTTTCACTATCTTCTAATTGAAAGGTTCATCATATATATGGAATATAATATAATAAATTATATCTTCTATCAAAGAGGCCCGAACCATCGATAAAGGTGGTGGGTAGATTATATTCATTCTTTTGAATTTGAGATGGAATATACCCCTTTGAAGGGAAATGTTATTGTAGATGCATAAAGTAGGAAGAAACAAGTGCATATGGTATGGGTGGACAGTAGTGAGGGGAAATTGATGAGATTATTATTTGAGATATACCTTAGAATTTAAGAGTATTAGGGAAGAGCGACCCCAATGTCTCTAAGTATGGAATCCTGAATCCTTGAGAGAGTGAAGTAGGTTCAGTTATCTAACTAATAATACTTGATTTTTAAGGGAAACATATATGGTTGGGATCAACCACCTGATTAGACCCCTGATTTTGAAAAGGTTCTCTATGTCTAAGGTTGGGTTGTGGTCTCTATGAACATGCATGAGGAGCTAATGTGGGATTGACATGAATTGAGATGGTCTATTAATCTAGGTCTTACCAATATGTATCATTATATTTGTAGGAATTACTAGTGGAATAGAATGAAGGCATAGTGAAGTTTATTTCATGATGCTTTACCAGTCAATGGGTAAAGGATGAGCACCCCCTAAGTATTTTTCAGTCACTACCCATTTCAAATTGGGAGTGGGATCATGTGACCATGGATTTTTTGACGGGGTTGCTAAGGATTCTCTGAGGTAGTGATGCAGTGTGGGTTATTGTGTACTAGTTGACCATGGATTCACACTTCCTACCAATTAAGGAGACCTAGTATATTGATAAGTTGGGTAGGTTGTATGTCCATGAAATAGTATGTCTCCCAAGTGTTCCAATGAGTATAATTTTTTATCTAGATTCCAAATTCAATTCATGCATCTAGAAGGTCCTATAAAAGGTTCTTGATATTCAAGGGTTCATAGAATACAATTTTTAGATCAATAGATAGTTTGAGAATACTATCAGGTTTTTAGAGGACATGCTGTGGTCATGTGTACTTGATTTTGGTGATTCATTGGATATTACTTCAAATTAATCGAGTTTACCTATAAGAATATTTATTAGGAATTTATTTAGATAGTTCTTTATGAGGATTTATATGGTAGACGATTTTTATCACTTTTGTGTTAGAGAGATACTAGAGAGTCAGAAATTATTAGGCTGAGTCAAATTTAATAGATTTGGGAGTGTATTTGATAGAATAGAAAGTAGTTAATGACTATTCTAAGTAGGTAGAGATCATATGGAAGTTCACGATGATATCCTATGAAGTTTGATGTGGGAGACTAGGTATTTATATGAGTGTCACCTCAGTTGGTACATTGGAAGATTTATAGACAAGGAAAAATATCACCCATGTTTGTGGGGGTCATTTGATTTTTTGGAGTGAATTAGTACAGTTAAATACTATTCAGTGCTTCCTTAGTAGTATAGTTTCACACAAGATGTGTTATATGTATCTTTTCTTAGTAGATATCCTCTGAATCCATCACACATTATCAACATTGATGATGTCAAGCTAGATTTAGACATGTCATTTGATGAGTGACCTATTTGTATAGTAGATCAGAGTGAGAAGACTCTATATGAAAATATGGTTCTCTTGGTATGAATATAGTGGAAATAATACCATATCCAAAAGGAAACATGGGAGAGAGAGAGAGTCTGATATGTAGGCACAATTGCTGAGTTGTTCACTAGTGAGGCTCAGTGATACTCAGTGACACATCTCAGGGATGAACTTCCCTATTCTGGGGAGGTTGTAACACCTTGACATGACCAAAATCCCCATGACCCTCATAGGATATGGTAATACAATTGTTCCACTCTAAGCCTATTTACAATAGGTCATGGGTTGGTGACTAGCATAGACTAGGAATGTCACATATAATGGGAGGCCTTATCCTAATTCACTTGTACACACCCACTCACTCACATGCACACACATGAATCCATACACATGGGATACTAGTGGAGAGCATATAAATAAAAAACTAAAATATAAGTTATTAATGTGAAAATAGTTAGTGTCCACAAAACTAGGACAATATGTAAACTTAATTAAAAAGAGCAAAAATACATACCCAACAACTGAAATGGGAGAAACTAACCTAAAAACTAAGGTGGAAGGTTCCTCTCTATGAATAATCCCAAACATGAACACCAACCACTCTCACCACCTCTAAGTGCTATTAATATCCATCAATTCTTGGTCCACCAAGTTCACATCCTTCACATCCAAACTATAAGTCCTCTATATAAGATAAGAAACATGTGAAAAATGAATCCCATGTAGGGGTGAGTATATACATACCTAGTAGGATACCCCAAAAATAAAAAAGTAATATAAAAACATAATAATATCAAAGAACATGTTAAGAAGGAGTGGGATAATATATAAGAATAACCCATACATTATTAATGGAGAGAAATTAAGACATAGTGAGAGGTATCATTATTCACAACCAACCACTGATGAAATTAGTACACTGCTCCAAGAATCCAAATTATCAAAATCCAAAAACCCACATAGCCTATCAAGAACTACAGTAGAGGATCCCACTCCACTTGAAGGTTGGGGGATACCAACTCCAATGGAGGATCCAAATCCCCATATAATATCTTTAGATAATGGTTACTAACTCTATAAATAGTGGATCCTATGCCCTTTTTGATCTATTTAGATAGGGGATATCGAAATTGCAAATAGTAGATCCCAATCCATGAGTGTGGGGGGGATATTGACCCTATCTAATTCATAGGTAGAGGACCCCACTCCATGAGTATGGGTGGGGGGATACCAAACCTATCAGAGGATGGTGGGTAACCATGCACAAACATTAACATGCTTCCATGAGAGTAAAAACCCTGAGAACACTACGATCATCACCCACATATACCATTTATCAATATTATAGGGTTAAATTAAATTTATACCTATATTTACTTATTAATGGCCTTATATTTCCAATAAAACTACACCATTTTTTATCTACATGAAAAAATAATCAGGACATGCGGTTTATTTTCTTAAATTGAACACCTGGTGAAAAAGTAATGAAGTGGAAAATTAGGCCACATAACATCTCTAGTGGCATAGCACATGAAACATCAAGATGGGGGTCATTCATCCCATATGAGCTCTGGAGAATAGGAACATATGCACCACACATGCTATTATGTGTGACTGGGATGGGTTGTGAAGACCCGAACCACCCACCCACTAGCTGGGGCAGGATATCTGGTCCCACAAGGCCAAACCATGCCGTTCGACTCACTAGATTGACCTAGATGGTTGGACCAAGTTTTCCTCCTAGTCTACTCTAGATGGATGAACTCTACCATCAGGGACTATTTTATGACATTCATCTGGGCACTACTTATCCTAAATGAGGTGGCCCGAGTAGGCATTGCTCTATGTGCAACATCAACCACAATGGTTACTGGCTCCTTCTTCACCACCATCAGTTACAAAAATGGATGTCCTCCTCTAATCCCTATAAAAATATAACCATCAAAAAGGAAAGCATCCCTTCATACCACAGAGGCTGGATGATCACCACCTCTTTCGCCTATACTAATGGAAAAGCATCCAACACCTTCCCTTCCATACAATACACCTCATGACCAGACTCCTCACATCACTATACCCCTATTTATACATCCATCACACTAACCTCTACTGTCAGGTCATTATCATGTCCTCCTTACTACTATCTTCCATGCATAAAGAGAATAGGTAATATGGAAAAGGGATAAAATAAAAAGAAGAGAGAGAGGGAAGATGGAGAGAATAGAGAGGATAATTCGACATCCATGTTCTTCATCATTCCACCAATAAATTCTTACAATCCAAGAACAAAGTTAGGGTCAAACACTCTGGAATTAAATTTTCTAAGGCATAAGATATCAAGATTCATGAATAGAATATTTGAGAAATAAAATAAATTTAATCAATTTCCACCTAAATCATTAAAAAAATGGAGGTTCGAATATTCATAAATTCAAACTAAAAATATATAAAGAATAGGGGAAAAATAAGCTTTTTATAAATATTTCATGCAAAAATTCCATGTATAAAAGAACACAAGAAATCATGAATTCCTAACTCAATAATAGATTTCTTATTGATGATGGCTTTTCCTATGTTTTTTGTCATCATTGATCCAATGAGGAATTATTTGATTCCTCCCTAAAATCTCCCCTCCCCTAGTGCTCAAAATTGATTGGGTTCATGTAGATAACCCTAGGAATTGATATAAATATGATTACATGGAAATATAATCTTGGTTTTGGATTTTTAATTACCATTAATGAAATTATAAATATTATAAAAATTCCCATTTTAAAAATATAGTCTAATCCACCAATGATGACTAACCCTTGGGGACCTCAATGAAAACCAAATTTATACCACCCCTAAGGTAAAACCTATGTTACAAACACAACCATAGTTTTATAATTTCTCTCTAATTATATGTTTAAGTGGAAAATATTTTTTCTCTAGAATGTGAAAGAGTGTGCTAAAAATAATATATTTTTATTAATATATTATTATTGGGGCTCCACGATTCTCTCAACTTCACACCAACCCCTCAAAAGGTCTAAAAATATTATTTGAAATATTTTAAGGGTTCAATAGAGAAAAAAGTTTCATTACATCCTCCCCACCATCAAGTATTTTTATCTCAAAAATTTCAAACTACAAAAAAGGTGTGGGTATTCTATTTTCATTTGGTTCTCACACTCTCATGAGCTCTCTTGAAGGTTTTCTTCAAAAGGACATGCACTGGATGCATGTACCATCCACATAGATTCCTACACTATTGATCCTTGACCACTGCTGGGTATGTAACACCCAATTACCTTTTAGTTATGTTTGTTATGATATTTTTATTTCGTTTCCATTTTTCATTGGGCAAGTAATTTCAGACATGAATTGGGAGGATACCTATAAAGGTAAAGTCATGGATTTTTTTGGATTTTCTACTTTTCCATGGAATTATATTCTATTCACTGGGAAGTTACATGACATGTAATGGGACTACATGACATGTAATGGTTGCTGGATAGATGTTGTGAACTAGATTAAACAATGTGAAAATGTTACATGTTGTGTAAGGGTTACACGTTTTGTAATGTGAAAAATCATGTTTTTAATTCGAGGCGACGTGTTTTTCAGCGTATCTTAAAATGAAAGGGTTTCACAACATGTAAAGGTATTAAAAACCATGTAATTATTTGAGTTCCATTTTTTCAAGTCTCATGTGGGTGTTTGAGGGATCATTTGTTTTTTAGCCTTCCCCACTCAAAGAGAGATCTTACCCTAGGAGATTTTGGGTGTCTTCTTTCTTTCTGGATCGATTCATTCAATGATTGATCAGTAGGGTTAGTAACTTCATCTCTGAAGGTAATATTTTCTCTTTATTTACCTCTCATTTATCACTGTAGTGTATTTCTTTATAGGTATTGGTAATCGGATGGTGTTTTCTATTAGTTCTTTTAATTGTTTGGTCTTTACTTGTCTTTTGAAGGCAGATCTTATGGTTTCCAATCCTCATTATCAAAGGCATTTAGGTTTTCCATGTTCTTAAGGTAGGTGGATCTATTCAACTATTCTAATTTCTTTAATTTCTTGTAGTTATTATTGATTTCTTGAGATTTTAAATGGGATTTCATGTGTTGAAATTGAAAAAGGGCATGGGTTCACATTTGAAAATGGGTTTTTCTTTGAAAATAAAATTTCCTTGATTTGAAATAGAAAATGGATTTTCAATCCTTGAAGAAGATTGTCTTGGCTTTGAAATTGTTTTATAAAAATTTGAGCTTGTTTTTTAAATTATAAATTGACAAAAATTTTAGAGTGAGAACCTTGGGTATGTCGAGATGGAGACACAAGTATCCTTAGTGTGCGTAACACCACTAGGAGGTAACCTATTATATGTTGATGGTATTTGGTAGGTCTCAATGTTATTTTAGATCAAACTTTATGCTTTTTTGGACTTATGAGTGTCTATTACATATTTTCCCATAGGATAGAGCCTGGATGGTAGGTGAATTGGTGTTTCTGGTTGTTTATTACATGATAGTTTATTTCATAGATGTTGGATCACATGTTTATTTATATTTTGATATATTTACCTAATTTTTTTCGTTGTTTATTACATGATATTTTATTTCATTGATGTTTTATCATATGTATATTTATATTTCGATATATTTAACTATTTTTATTGGGATTTGGAAACATGGAATGCAATTTTTGAAAACTCACGGAATGTTTGGAAAAGGATTTGAAGTTTTTTTATTTATAAAAATTCTTGTAAAAATATTTTTGTTCTAAATATTAGACTTGTTAATGTTTTTAATTAGAAATTTTATAGATATTTTCATGTAATCCTATTGGAATCTGTTTCTCACACCCTACTTCTACCCATGGGAATTTTTAGATCTTGTTTCACATGATTTAGGTTAAGGGAAGAGAATTCTATAGCATGCAGGCTTCTCTTTACATTGTTGTTTCATTTTGGGATTGTTTTTGGAGGTGAGGTATGGTCACATGGAAACCTATTGTCATGACTTGTCAGCTTTATTTCTGGTTTATATTTTCTAGATCATTTGTATCTCCCATTGTTTCCACTTTTTACTCGGGTTGTTTGTATTGTTTTTATTATATATGAGACTAGTTTTGTTATATTTATTTTACCCACCCCATGATGGGATGACTTGGGTGACTATTCTGGTTAAACTAAGTTTGTATATTATAATTTGGTATCAGAGGAGTTACTCATCCTGAAGCATGTTAGCACTGTCTAATTTATTTCAGTGTCTTGGGTAGATAGGAGTAGGATCATCAGAATTTAGATTGTAGGTGAGGAAAAGGGGTCTGGCTAGCTCACTCCCATTACAAAATATGAGTTTCCACAGGTGGTTAGAAAATCCTTACTAAGTCCAAGACCAAGTATTAAGGTTCATTTAAATAAATTGTATGGGAGTTTATTTAATTCATCCTATCTACCATGTCTGAGGACTTGGTGTGTATAGGGTCATTTAAATAAACCAAGTGGAGAGTTTATTTAGAAATACATGTTTCTTTCAAAGGGTGTTGTCCTTTTATGGAAGAATTCATTACTGCTTTAAATTCTTATAGTTTTAAAGCATGGTTTTGGATTGTTGTTTTCGGTTCAATGGTTTTTTAATTTTCTTATGGATGATTGGTTGTTATCTTGTGTTTAATATAAAATTCGTCCTAGAAGTATTCTTCCAAATAAAATATTGGAAGCCACATGGTAGGTTCTATAGGAGTACCCTCTAATGGACCCTTATTTTGTTGAATAAGTGATCCATACCATTTATACTATAGGGTTAGTGGGCATAGTGAACCTAGGATGGATAGCGGATCATGGTTCAGAATTTACCATGCATCATCCACTGGTCTTTCATGGTGAAAAAGGAAAAGAATATTCAGATGAGTAGATGGAATAAATATAAAGTATATTCAAATTTTTGAAGACTTCTGAGGATTCTCATGTGGGTTTCTCCACATATATTCTTGAGGGACCAGGAATAAGATGGTGGGACTCAATATTGCAAGATCAGTTGCACAAAGGTCTTATCTAGGTTTATTTCAAGAAGATATTAAATCAGTAGGTTTATCTTGAGACTTTACATGAAGAATATACCTAATAATATTTGACATTTGAGCAAGGGGAGAATACTATTCTGGAGTACTCCACCCGCATTGATGAGTTGGTGCATATGGCACTGAATCTTTTCACCAATGATTATTTGAAGTCTTGGAAGTTTGATATGGGGGTGAGTGCTCATTTTTGATCAATGATAGTTTTTTTGTTAGTTATATTCTTTTTTGAATTAGTAGATAAATAAAATTTGGGTAAATAAGGCATCTATGGGGGGACAAGCTTGGGTAGAACTTTAGTGGGTGAAACAGTTAACCAGGGTGCTTATTTTGGTTAGAAAATAAAGTGAAGGAGTGATCAGTTTTCCTTAGTACCTATTTTATGGGATTATATAGGGAAGAAATTGGTTATCTACTAATATTGTTGGAGGAATGTTCATACTAGGCCTCAATGTATGGAGGATCCTAAAATTTTCATCATTGTGGGTGATCCAACCATCTGAAGCATTTCTGTGATAAGATGCCCCAAGGAAGTAAGGTGGGACCCAATTTTACCAAGGGGTTTCGGGTTTATGTTGATGTTTCCAAGGTTGGTGGATCTCATTATCAATCTAAAGGGGATTTCTAAGTGGCTAAGTCCAAATGGATTTATGCAGTTGAGTGTGTGCCAAAGGAATCTAAAGTAGGACCATCTACTATTATGGGTACAACGTTTATTTCATCTTCTATAGTGCTAGATTTTATTGATATAGTTTCGAATCATTATTTTATATTGTTAAATTTGTATTCCATGTCGGTATAACATTCAGATCTTATTATGTTCTTACTGGATCTTTACAGACCTTTGGGAAAGAGGTCTGAAGAAGTTTTCAAATGTCCTACGTGTTGACTGGTGTTATGAGAGTTTTAGGTGGTTTGTGACTTCTTAGTGCTTGATCTTGACATCTTTTATTTGATGATTGGAATGGAATGGATGATTAGTGTAAAGGACCATATAGACTTATATCACAGTCAGGTATAATTATTATCTACCAATTGGGTCACTCATGTTTTCAGGGTGAGTGGGAATCTAGATCGGGAAGGCTAGGTCTGGTTGTTCCAAATGTTGGCTTAATCTCAGACAAGTTGTCAAAAAATGTTTCTTAATACAGTTGAACCATGATTGGGAATTCAACTACCTGTTGCTGTTTGTGTGTACCCAGAGGTATTTCTAGATGATTTTTCTAGCTTTCCACCAAAGAGAGAGGTCGATTTTACTGTTGACCTGTACCTTGAAAAATTCCCATTTCTATGACATCCTATCAAATGGTACCTACTAAGTTATTGGAACTTAATGTACAGCTTGAGGACCTAGAGGTGAAAGGATCTATTCATACTAGCATCTTACCACATGCTTCACCTATACTGTTTTCTAAGAAGGAGGATGAAATTATTAGACTTTATATTTACTATCTAAAGTTGAATCAGGTGACCGTTAAGAATAAGTATCCTTTACTAAGAATTTATGATCTATTTGATTAGTTGAGGGGGGATCATTGGTTTTCTAAGATTGACTTGTGGTTGGTGTACCACTAGTTGAGAGTCAAATAAGAGAATATACTCAAGATAGTGTTTCATAGTCAATATGGGCATTTTGAGTTTTTGGTTATGACATTTGCAATCACTAAAGCTCCTATGGTATTCATGGATTTGATGAACTAAATGTTTTATTAGTTCTTGGATTTTTTTTGTGTTTATAGAAGATATCTTGGTGTAATCCAAGTCACAAGATGAGCATAGAGACTATTTGGATATCCTTCTTATAAATTTGAGGGAAAATATTATAAATGGTAAGATTTACAAGTATGAGTTTTGGATACAATAATTTAAGTTTATATGGAATGTGATATCTAATAGGGGAGTCTCAGTTTATCATGAAAATTTGTAGGTAGTTATGTCTTAGGAGTAGCCCAGGAATGTGTTTGAGATCTAAAGGTTCTTGGGTTTGGCAGGTTACTATAGATGGTTTGTTTGATATTTCTCTATGATTGTATATTTGATGACATATTTAACCCATAATGGTTTAAAGTTTTAATGGAATGAAAAGTTTTAGAGATCTTTTGAGGATTTTAAGATGAGGTTGACTTCAGAACTAGTTTTGATTCTTTGAGACCCAGGTTCTAGTTGTGATGTTTTTATGAGGCTTATGGTATAAGTTTGTGATGTTTCTTGATGTAGGGGAAAAAAGTTATGTTTTGTGGCTCATTATAGTTACACACTCACGAGAATAACTACCCTACCCATGATCTTGAGTTTGTAGTTGTTATGCATGTGCTCAAAATGTGGAATCACTATCTCTTTAGAGATCACTTTATGGTATATTGTGATCACAAAAGCATAAATTATATTTTTACTTATAGAGATATAAACTTACGATGGTAACACTAGGTTGAGTATCTTCAAACCTTTTATTTTTATATCATGTATTTCCCTAGGAAAGGGAATGTTGTGGCCAATGCGTTGAGCAAAAAAATTACCGATGCATGCTGTGAAGGAATCAGTTAAATATTGGTCTCTAATGAGTTTGTTTGTTGAGATGAGTTTGGGAGTAGAGGATGTTAGTGGATAGGTGTTATTAGACTTTATAAAAGTTGAAACTTATTTTTATGAGTGATTTTGACTTGAGTAGATGACAGACACTGAGATCTGATGCTTTGGAGAAATCCTAAATAGTGGGGAGACCTCGTGCGTGTTGTATCAATCTCCCAGTGGATATTTGTTTTTATATAACATGTTGGTTGTTCCATTTTCCTTGAGGTAGAAGTTTCTAAACAATGAAAACTGGTCTTTTTGTTATATTCACCTTGGGGATATAAAGATTCACCATGATTTGAGATGTCGGTATTGGTGATCGGGGATGAGGCATTCATTTTCATTTTTTTATCATGGTGTATCACTTTTCTATGATTTAAAGAGGAACACCAGAGACCTTCAGGTTTGTTGAAGCCTTTAACCATTCCAGTATGTAAGTGGTATGATATTTCTATGGATTTAACCATTGGTTTACCACAGAATCCTAGTGGGAAGGATGTTACTTGGGTGATTATTGACATACTCACTAAATCAACACATTTCATTCCAATAAAGGAGACGACGAAAGTGGAACAACTTGGGGACTTTTATGTTTGAGAGATTGTGAATATTCATGGGGTTCCCTGTATAGTTTTTCATAGGGACTTGAGGTTCACATCTGGGTTATGGAATGTTTTGGAGGAGGAAATAGGTTCTCACTTGAGATTGAGCACGGATTATCATCGATAGACAGATGGAATAATAGATAGGACTATCTAGATTCTTGAGGACATGCTATGGGATTGTGTGATTGATTTCAGAGGATCTTGGGACATACATTTTCTTTGGTTGAGTTTTTATATAAGAATATTTACTAGTCTTCAATCAAGATGACACCCTTTGAGTGTTTTTATGGGAGGCCATGTTGATATCCCCTGTTCTGATTAAAGTTGGGAGAAAGAACATTGGTTTAGTTGAGTGTTGTTCAAAAGATGATAGAGGTGGTGTAGTTGATCTAGAGGCATTTGATCATGGAATAGAGTCATAATAAATCTTATGCAGATCATCATCATCGAAAAATAGAGTTTGAGGTTGGTTATCAGGTCTTTCTCAGAGTTTCATCTCACTTAGGACATCTTCAGTTGGGTTATCAGGGTAAGTTATCATTGAGGTTTGTGGGGCCCTTTGATATCTTTGAGTGAATGGAGAGGGTGGCTTATCAGTTTTTATTACCATATAGACTGGATTCTATACAAAATGTGTTTACGTTTCCTAGTTCAGGAGGTATGTTTTATATCCTTCCCATGTGATTTGATGGGGGAATATTTTTATTGATCCCAATACCACTTTGGTTGAGTATCTAGTTCATATTATAGATCACCAGGATAAGGTACTACACGGTAAAATGATTCCCCTGGTCCAGTTACTATGGTATTAGAGACAAAATTTCCATGATACATGGGAATGATATTTTTTGATGAGGAAGTGGTGGCATACCCTTTTTGAAAATCCAAGATATTGAGATCTTTATGGGGACAAAAAGATTTTATAATGGGGAGATTGTAAATCCCCATTTCCTTTTAGTCATGTATGTTATAATCTTTTTCTTTGGTTTCCTATTTTTTTGGGCATATATTTTCATCTCTGAATTGGGAGGATACCTATAATGGTGAAATCACATATTTTTGGTACTTTCATCATTCCCATGGACTTTTATTCTATTCACTGGGTAGTTACATGATGTGTAATGGGACTACATGATGTGTAATTTCTACTGGATATATGTTATAAGCTGGATTACACAATGTGAAAATGTTACCCATTGTGTAAATGTTACACATCATGTAATGTGAAAAATCATGTTTTTAATCTAAGGTGATGTTTTTTTTGGAAAAACTTAAAATGAAAGGGTTTCATGATGAGTTCAAGTTCTTAAAGTGTCATGATGGTGTTTGAGGGCTCATTTTTTTTTCATCCTTCTCCACTAGGCTATATCTCTTGCTCTAGGAGATTTTGGGTGTCAACCTTTTTTATGGATCAACTTGTTTAGCAATTGATCAGCAAGGTTAGGCACTTAATCTATCTAGGTAATCTTTCCTCTTTGTTTCCCTCTAATTTATCGTTGAGTAATATTTAGTTGTAGGTATTGGTAGTTGGATGATGTTTTCTATAAATTCTTTTTAGTATTTGGTCATGAATTATATTTCGATGTAAGATCTTATAGTTTCCAATCATCATTGTCAAAGGTGGTTAGGTTTTCTATTCTCTTAAGGTATGTGGATTTGTTCAATTGTTCTAATTTATTGATTTTCTTGTAGTTCTTATTTTTTATTGAGATTTTAAATGGGATTTCATGTATTGAAATTGAAAGGGGGCATGGGTTAGGGTTTGAAAATGGGGTTTTCTTAGAAAACAAAATTTTCTTGATTTGAAATGGAAAATGGATTTTCAAACCCTGAAGTAGATTGGGTTGAATTTGAAATTGTTTTATAAAAATGTGAGCAAGGTTTTTAAAATAGAAATTGAAAAACATTTCATAGTGGGAACCTTGGGTACATCGATATAGAGACATGGGTATCCTTAGTCTGTGTGACTCCACTAGGAGGTAACCTTTTATATGTCGATGGTATATGGGAGGCCTTGATGTTAGTTCAGATCCAACATTATGCCTTGTATGGGATTTTTAGTGTCTAGCACATATTTTCCTATAGGGTAGAGCCTGACTGGTAGGTGAATTTCTGTTTTTTGTTGTTTATTATATGATAGTTTTTTTCATAGATGTTTTATCACATGTATATTTATATTTTGGTATCTTTACCTTCTTTGTTTTTGGTTATTCATTACATGATATTTTATTACATGGATGTTAGATCATATGTATATTTCTATTTTGATATCTTTACCTTCTTTATTTCTAGATTTAACAACATGGTATGCAATTTGTGAAAACTAAACGGTTGTTTGGAAAAGGATTTCAAGTTGTTTTATTTATAAAAATTAATTTAAAAATGTTTTTATTTTAAAGCTTAGGCCTTTGAATTCTTGTTATTAGAACATGTATTGATATTTTGGTGGTATCCTACTAGGCTCTGTTGGTCAAACCCTACTTCTTCCTATGGTTAGTCTTAGACCTTGTTTTGCAAGATTCAGGTAAAGTGAAGATCATTTTGTAGTGTTCTTGCTTCTCTTTACATTTCTCTTTCATTTTGGGATAGTTTATGGAGGGGACATATGTTTACAGTGAGAATTTTTGTCTAGAATTTTCATCTTTATTTATGGTTTAGATTGTTTGGATCAGTTGTATCTCCAATTGTTTTCACTTTTTTACTCTGATTGTTTGTCTTGTTTTTATTATACACAAGACTAGTTTTTTTATCTTTGTTTTACACCACCCTGTGATGGTGTACATTGGATGATTGGTCTAGATGATCCAAGTTGGTCTCATATAGGGTAATCCAAGAAATTATCCCCATCATCGATATAAATCTATCATTAATCAATAATGTGTAATGGGTTATGCACATATCTCCTTAGCTTTGACACATATAATACATTGCATACCTGGTAAAGATTTAGGAAAAAATTTAGGCGGTAAGAAACCTCACCCACCCTATATATGATTTTGGAATGTATTGATAAACCTTGGGATAAATATCTTTCCTAAAAAACCTCCTAAAAACATCATGGCAATACCTTTAGGATCACATGATCTCTCTCCTCATACTATAAATACCTCCATCATTGGTCTACGTAATAATTTTAATGGTTTTGAGCAGTTCTCATCCACTCCTAGATCACCTGTACCATCTCTATCATCATAAAAACTAACTCTATCCCCATTAGTGACTAATATTATATCTATGATTAACACATGGGTAACCTCTAGGGTCTCCTTTATAGGTCCTGAAAATGTGCCATGATAATAGTGGAGGATAACTATTGTTGTAAGAAAACTCCACCAAAGGAAAGTGATATTCCCAGCTCCGGTTGAAAATAAACACACACACCCTTATCATATACTCAAAAACATGAGTAGTTCACTGAATATGTCCATCCATTTTATGATGGAACACTTTAATCATCTAAAAATAGTTCTTCAAAGGCTATTGCAAAACTTTCCACAACTGGGATGTGAATCAAGCATTACAATCATGAACAATCATCAAGGGTAACCCATGCATTCATATGATATTTTCCATGCATAGGTACCCAAAGCAATCCACTAAACTATGTTCCTGAAAAGTAATTAAGTGGGATGTCTTTTTCAATCAGTTAACAACCACCAACATAACATCATGACCCCTCAATGAAAGAGGGAGAACCATCATAAAATTTATCGATATTCCATTCCACTTACACTCTAATACCTCAAGGGGCTATGCTAAACCTATTGAAACTTGGTGATATAACTTTACCTATTAATTAATGAGGAATCAATAAATAAATTCAGTAACACTCTGCGTCATCCCTACCCACTAAAACTAGTATCAAAGGTCATGATACATCTTCTCTACTTATGAATGTTCCACTAAGAGTGATGTATAAATCCCCCTTAGCGCCTCCCCATCTAGAATATCTGGTAAGACCATCTATCCTCTAAAGTGGATAAAATAATACACACCTTCAAAATATCTATCAAGTTCATCTTTTATGAATATACAGTCATACAGAATTTTATAATCGATATCCCTCAGTCAAGCCTCCCTCACTCATTAAGAAGTGGTAGAGTCACAACCATTTACAGAAGATAGGAAAATACTCTCTCATCAACCAAGGATAAATAAAACAAGGCCAACTAATAAAACATCTCATCTAACAACTGATAATGATACTTTATACTAAGGAAATATGTTATCATGTTTCCCTTCCCCAGAGTATAGACAATATCAAATTCATAATCCAATAGGAACTCCAAAAAAAAATTGACCTTAGGTTAAGATATATATGGGTAAATATGTACTTGGTATTTTGACGGAATGAAGATACTATGAACATATCTCCATAAATTTAACACCCTGAGATTTTATGATATATTTCTCTTCAAATAAACTTAATTTCATCGATAGCTTGTAATACACACAAACCCGAGTCTAAATGAATCATGATATGGAATACCACTATAAAATATCCATTGAATTGGTAGAATAAATAAGAATAACCACATTTTTAAAATTATAATGGTTTTAGATAAATCAAATATATTTATAAATATGTACTCAATTTTTATTAAAGTCTTCATATGCTTTAAATTTTTTTCCCTAAAACTGATTTTTATTGATTTTTATGAAAAAATATTAAAATTAATTTTTTAAAATTTTAGAAAATTTATTTCAAAAAATTAACTTAATTTTTTAAATAAAAATTTAAATATTATCTTAGAGTTAATTTTTGAGAATTTTCTTAAAGGATTAATTTTTCAGTGAATAATGAAAAAAACTGATTTTTTATTAAAAATTGTATTTTCGTTTAAAGAATTTAAAGAGATAAATTTTGTTTTAAAATTATTTTAAAAGTAAAATTAGTTAATTTATATTATTAATAATTATATTATGGTGATTGAAATTAATTTTATGTGTATTTTAGTATAAAAAGTTCTTATACTTAAGAAAACATTTTTTCTTGAAAATAGTTTTTTATCATGTTTTACAAGTTTATTTTAAAATTAACTTCCTCCAATTTTATAGATTAAATTTAATAAAATAGATTCCATATTTTTAATTAGAATTTAATTCTTTTAATAATTCCACTTCCCTTTTTGGTCATAATTAACAGTAAAATCAGTAAAAAATTGTCACCATAGTTAAGGTTAAAACAAAGTTATCGGGTGGGTGGGGGTGGGGGGGGGGGGTTAAACTAAGAGATAAGGGTGAAATTACCAATTACACTTGAATAAATAATATTTTATGGAAATATTTATAACACATAATATCCTACCCTAAAAATTTAGGGCCATTTGGAAGCATTTTACTTGAGTATGGATTTATTATATATTATTCTTTTAAGAAATTACAAGTGTGTCCTCTCCCCCACTTATAAAAGGACACCCCCCATTTATATTATTAACAAAAATCTAATCCATATATTTCTACAAAAACTTAAATAATTATTTTATAAACGTACCTAGACACAAAATGGAGGTCTCATTTTTTCTTAAAATACGATTCTAAGGGTCCTTAATAAAGTATCTAATAGAGGCCCATCCAAGAATAGGTAATCGTCATACCCAACCTATTTCAATTTATATATTATTATACCATGTATACATATATGGTATTAATTATTAAATAATAATTTTAGGATCATAAATATAATTAAATTTTCTTATGATAATTTTACCACCAATATCCACCCTCTATTTTATCAAATGGGAAGTGAAAGAATCGATTGTGCATACGTGTGGACTAGTGCCTCTACGTAGCGATACAATTTATTTTACATCACCATATTTAATGGATGGTTATTATTTTGGGTTTCATATTTATAAATTATATTTATGATATAATAATTCTTCTTTAATTATAATATCACATATACTTTCTTACCTTCCAATCCATTGGAAAATGATAACATTTCTCGTGTGTATGTGTGGAAATACACCTCCATGAAGTGATGTGATATGTTTTTTTATTACACTTTACATGGATGGTAATAAGGATATATTTAATGAATATATATTATATATATTATATAATAATTATTTTTTAATGTTTAATTATTATTTAACCTTATTTCATTCCATCCATCAAAAAGTGAAAACAACGTTCATGCGTATGTACCACCTGCCATCTCCATAAATATCGCAATTCATTTTTCTATCTCTAACTTTTATAGATGAATATAAATATAACATTTAATAAATATATATAATATTTATATAATTATTGATATTATTGAGATGGTGGAACCATTATAAAATTACAAGTACCATAACTACCAAACTGAAATTCTCATGAAAAAATGAAATAGTTAACACCCAAAAACAATGATTTTAATAAAGAATTATTAATAAATGGGAGTTGAAATGTTATAATTGGACCATATATGATACTATAAGTATTTAAATGATTCTATTATATAATTATAATGAATTTAAATTTATTATATAGTATTTTAGTGTACTTTAAAAGTAATTTTAACTTAAGGTAAGTGATTTATGTTACAATCATATTGTTTATCAGGATTGTTCATGATTAAGTTTCTGAAAATGAAATTCTATGATATAAATCTCAATAAAGTCATAATATTTCTTATACTATGGTTATTTCTATATATTAAATTTTGTTTTTCATTTTCCAATCTTAAAGTATTCAAGGGATTGAAAGAATATTTTTAAGGAAATTTGACTTTATTTCTCTCTTCGCTCGAAAACCCTTTTTGTACCATATCCATGTTTTCTAAAAATGTTTTCACAAAAGGTTTTACTATTATCATATGGTTATGTAAAGTTATTTTTACCTATGTTTTAATTTTTAATTTTTTTTAAAAAAGTAACCTTTTTTTTTCATTTTTCAAATGAATTAGTTTTTATTTTTTACTAAAAATGTGAAATGAATATTTATTTTAATGTACACAACATCAATATAATTTTAATCCATTATGAATGCTCAATGATTTGAATATTCCTTTATATGTTTCCAAGGTTTCTTCAAATAAAATATTTTCCTTAATATTAGGGAAATTTTTATATTTAAAATAAGTGATTTAAACATGAATATAGTATTTTATTCAAGTAATTATCCAATGATATTTTGAAGGAATTTTTTATCTATGATAGTATACTTTAATGTTAATTATTATTTTCTACGGATATAATCTAATTATATGATCCACTTTCATTCTTTTTATGACTTATGATTATTATTTGATGATGGTTTTATGAAACCCTTTTCTTTCCCATGATTTAATTATGTTATGATGAAACATTTATGAAACCCATTTCTTTTCCATGGGTTATGATATGATTATATAATGTTATGATGAAATATTTATGAAGCATAATTTCTTTCCATAGGTTATTCTATGATTAATGTTTTATGATCTTCTATAAAACATATGTATAAATTTATTTATATGAATGGAGGAACAAAAATTATATTTCCCTCTAATAAATTAAGTAAAATGGATATCTCATGAGATATTAAAGACCAAAATAGAAAGTGAACCAAGTTTTGTTAGGGACTATGTCCACTATGATAGTCTTGGGGGTGAACCTTGACTAAGTATATGATGCAATGGGGAGTGAACCCAATTCACTATGATATTCTTGGAAGGGATACTTGAATTAGGAAATGATTTTAGTATTCTATAAACTTATGTCTTATGACGATGTTATACTCTCATGGATCATGTTATTTGATTCCTTTATGATTCATATATTATGAACTACCAATATTTATTCCAAAACTCAAGATTATGATATTTGTTATATATGGTATGGTTTTCTCATGTTAAGACTTTTTTTCATACCTTTATTATCATGTTATTGTTTAGTGATAATTGATATCTACCTTGTTTATCCTTACTAAGAATCTGAGCTCACCCTTTATTATGTTTCCTTTCCTTAGTTTATGAAGTAAGGTTTTAAGTATGATATGTTAAAGAAGGGTACTATTTATAAAGAAATTAGTTGGATATGATTTAGATCTCTTATGAAATAGTTTTTTATGCATCCAAGTTTCCAAAGACACTAAATCTATATGATTCTAGCATGGATCATAATGTTATGTAATGAATATTCATATATTAAGATGTAATACCTATGTATGAAAAGTATGGGTTACTATAGTTGGTATCAAATAAATGTTTAGTTACCTATGAAAATTAGGATAAGAAAAATTTAGCGAGAACCCTTAGGATAATCCTTTGTATAGGGGAAGTTCCTAAGTTATGGTACAGAAAGGAGTATTATTTTATTATAAAGAAATCCCTATTTGGATACTATAAGTGTTCATGGTTTTGTCACACATGAATCTTGGTGTAACAACCCTAAAAATAGTTGGTTGAGTATATATCAACCATAATTATAGTGCCTGGTGAGTGTTCCCTTATGGATCACTTGGTTTGACAATCCTAGGTGATATGCTCAAGATAATTTACATTTTCTATAAAAATAATTATAAAGGATTTGAATAAATGATGATTATGGATAAAATAGGTTAAACCTAATTCATCATAGTTTGTAAAGAAGGCATCATGATTTAGACATTCTAAAAATTATTTTTCCAGATTATTTTGTTTCCAAATATGATTATTATTTCTCACACGATTATTTTTGGTTTTAGTCAATGGATGTGACCCAAAGGAACCATGTCAAGGTTGAATGTAATGGAAAATGAAATAAATTTCCTCTTTAGAAACCAAATGTTATGGGAGTTGGAATGAAAAATATTGTTTCTAGCTTATTCAAATTTCTTAAGCTATGAATCATAAAAAAAATCAAAACAAGAAAAGGAGAGAAAAACATTATGTTGATTCCTTCATAAGGTGACATATACCTTCTTTTAGTGGGTATATTTATCCACTAGTTACTAATAAATAGATCATTACCATTGAAAATATATTTATTATTTTATAGTGTTCAAAACATGAAAAAATTATTTTAGCTATTTAGCATTTGGAAGGTGAAGTAGATCAACAGTGGACTCTTATCAAGAACACAAGGTAATGGGAATAAATTGAATCTATGGAGTGGGATGAGTTTAATAACTTATTTTTAAATAATTGAATTCCTCATATTATTCATTTAAAAATGGACAAGGAATTCATTAAGCTAAAACATAAGGATGACGAATCCATTAGTACCTATGGGAAAAATTTTACAAGATTTATGAGGTATGCTTCTAGAATTATCATCCGACATAAAAGTAAGGTTGATTAATTCTTTAGTGGATTAAAAAAAATCCTCCAAAAGGTGTTATCTATAAGAGACTTTAGTAGTTATGAATAAATTGTTAGATGTGCTATCAATGTGGATATGGTGATTGGAGTTACCCATTGATCTTAGGGTTTTGATAAGAAAAAAAAGATATGATTCAAATGAAATTATAAAAACCATGGAGTGAAGAATATGATCTTTACTTTATGGTCGAAGTGCAGAAGGAAAAGTCATGTAAATTTTCTTAAGGGGATGGGTAAATGTTTTAAGTCTATAAAGGAATGTCATCAGACAATCGAATGCTGAAGTGATGAGAAGAAGATGTTAGATAATTATGGAGAGAAAGAACCATGGAATGCACCACCCACACTCTAGTGTTTGAAATATAAGGAGTATGTGCATTATGATAACGAGTACTCAAATATGAAGGTTAATGATGATAATCAATGTCAGAAACCTCTTAGGCTTAGAGAAAAAGGTAATTCTCATGTGATCAGTATTATTGATGTGGATAATTAAGTAGTGAAAGGTACAATTACCATCTACACTATAAATGATAATGTCTTATTTGATTCTTGGTAAACCCACTATTTTATATTAAAATATTTTTTAAGGGTATCAAAATACCACCTCAACAATTAGATATTGAATTAAATGTGAAAACCCTTAAAGGTATAATGATCTCATCTCAAATCTATGATTATTATTTGATTGAAGTTTTTAGGAATGTTCTTCATGAAAATCTCATTATTCTATATCTAGTTGAATTTGATTTTATCTTAGGCATGAATTAGATTTAATTACATAAATACCACATGAATTTATAAATAAGGGAAGTCAAATTTGATATTCTAAACCAACCTATGATCGTATATTAGTGAAATAATAAATATGAACTTCCAATGGAAATCAAATCCATTATATGGGTCATGATTCCTATTCTAAAGGTTTGTTTATCTCAGATGGTTGGGGAGAAAATCAAAATATAATATATAACTATTGTATGAGTGTTTTTTGGTGTCTTTATAAAATATTTTCCTAGTCTTCAACCAAATGATGAAGTTGATTTTTCAATAGAAGTCATGTCTGCTTCCACACCAATTTCAAAGACTCCATATAGAATGACCCCGATTAAGTTATAGGAATTGAATACGAAACTGCAGTTGAATCTTGAAAAAGGATTAATTTGAAAATGTGTGCCACCTTTGGGTGAAACTATTATTTTTGTTAAGAAAAAATATGGATATATGTGACTTTTCATTAATCATTTTGAACTTAACAAGATCACTATCAGAAAAAAGTATTCTCTACCCTGTATTGATGGCTCGTATGATCTACTGTGCAGAGCTCAATACTTTTCAAAGATTGATCTTCATTCTAGATATCATCAGTTGATGGTAAAATAAGAGTATTTACCAAAGATATTATTATGTACAAGTTATGGAAACTATGAATTTGTAGTGATTCTATTTTGTATTACTAATTCCCCTGCTATATTTATGGATTTAATGAAAATAATATTTAGATATTACCTTGATTAGTTTTTGGAAGTATTTATAGATAATATTATTATATATTCAAAGAGTAAGGAAGGGCATGAATATCATTTGAGGATTATACTAAAGACCCTAAGAAAGGAGAAACTGTATGAAAGATTCACCAAGTGAGAATTTTGGATACAAAAGTTTTATTTTTGGTTTATATAATTTCAAGTTAGGGTATATCTTTGGATCCATCAAAGATGGAAGTTATTGAAGTTTGGGCTTGACAAACCACTATGACTAAGGTATATAGTTTTATTTGTTTTTTGGGATATTATGAAAATTTTGTGGAAAATTTCTCTGGGGTTTCTAATCCACTCAGTGAGTTAACTTGAAAAGGGATCTAAGTTACTTTGGATATATGAATGTGAGGAACATTTCAAGAAACTGAAGAGAAGGTTATCCAATTAAACTTTGATTACACTACCCTACATTGGAGAAGGGTTTTTGATCTATATTGATGCATATAATATGTGACTGGGATGTGTCCTCATGTATAATTATTTGGTTATATCTTATGCATCCTAAAAATCAAAGGTTCATGAGTTAAATTACCCAAATCATGATTTGGAATTAGTTATAGTAATTTTTTCATTAAATATTTAGAGGAATCATATTTACGTATAAAGGTGTGATATATATACTAATAATAAAATTTTAAAGTATATATTTAATCAAAAAGATATGAATATGAAACTGAGAAGATGGTTGAAGTTGATTAAAGATTATGATTGCTCAATACATTACCACCTAGGAAAAAAACACGGTGGATGATTATTTAATTTGAAAGTATAATGATAGAATATCAATGATTAGGATACAAAATTTCCAATATTTAAATATTTTTAAAGGACAGATATTAAAATCATGAAGGAAGTCGAAAAATATTATCTTTCTCAAATGCATGTTCAACCATCTACCAAGGTAAAGATTAAAGAGGCATAAAAGGAAGAAGTGGAACTAATGAAGAAGTTAAGAAATTTTATTGAGTTCAATCATGACTGTGATGGAATGATAAGTTCCAGGAACCATTTATGTGTCGCATCAATACCATACTTAAAATAAGGATCTATTAGATGAAGATATTTTTCAATATTTTTTTATCCTGGAAGTATGGAGAAGCATAAAGATCTAAAATATTATTTTGGTGGGATAACATGAAGGGATATATTAAAGAGTATATTTTTTAGTTCTTGCTATATTTTTAAGTTAAGTATGAGAGAAATAATTCTAAGGGGATTTTATAACCATTACCCACACTATAATGGAAATGGGAAAACATCACTATGGATTTTTCTATCATATTATCCAAAATGTTAAAAGGATATAATGATATTTGGGTTATGGTTGATAGAATTACAAATTCATAACAATTATTTGATATCATAGAATATTTATCTCTAGATCTAATTTATAGAATATAAATTAAGGATGTGGTAAGGTTGCATGGAGTACCACATTCTATTGTATCTAATCAGGATATAAGGTTCAACTTGAAGTTTTGGAAAAGTCTTCAGAAAGATATTAATTAAGAGTTTATTTTTAGTACTACTTATCATCCTCATACAAATTTTTAGTCTAAGAGAACCATTAAAACCCTATAGGATATACTGATGTCTTGTTCTTTGAATTTGAAAGGTGGTTGGGATCAATTCCTTCTTATGGTAGAGTTTTCTTATAACAATAGCTTTTATTAGAGTATGAATACAAATATTTATGAATCCATATATGGAAAGAAGTGTAGAAATATAATGTTATAGGATGAAGTTGGAGAAATAAATATATTGGGACCTGATTTAGAAAAGGAAATTACATAGAAAGTTAGATCCATTTAGCAACACATCAAGGCAGTTTATAGTCGACATAAAAGTTATGCTGATAATCATTGGAGAAATATAGAATTAAAAGTTAGTGAGAAGGTATTTATTTGAATTTATCCATAGAATAAAGTTATAAGATTCATAAATAATGGAAATACGATCCCTAGGTACATTGTTCTCTTTGATATTACTGAATGAGTAGGGATAATAGATTATTATTTGGCGCTTCCAACGAACCTCTCTCAAGTACACGATGTATTCCTTATATCTTTCTCGAGTAATTAGATACCTAATTCTTCACATATACTAAAATCATAGGTCATAATCTAGAGAATGATATTTCATATGAATAAAAAATAATAGAAATAGTGTATTGTTGAGATAAAGTTCTAAGAAATAAGATTACTTACTATATTAAAGTTCTTTGGAGGAATCATAAATTTGAAGAATCTACATAGGAATATGAGGTTTTGATGAAACAAATTTATAATCATTTTATTGTATCAAATTAATGGATTTTTTTGGGAAAAATTCATTTTAAGGGGGTTAAAATGTAACTCCCTGAGATTTTATGGTATATTTCTCTTCAAATAAAATTAATTTATTCAATAACATGTGATACACACAAACCCAATTCTAAATGAACCGTGATATAATATTAAATTATAATCTAACCGTTAAATTGGTGGAATGAATAGTAATAATGAAAATTTTAAAATTATAAAGGTTTTATATAAATAAAATATATTTATAAATAAGTACATGATTTTTAGTAAAGTATCTATATGCTTTATGAATATATTTTTCGTCAAAGAAGATTTTTATTCCCTTTTGTGAATAGATTATAAAATTATTTTTTTACCAATTTTATAAAATTTATTTGAAAAAATGTACTTCATTTTTTAAATAATCATCTCAAAATTATATTATAGTGATTTGTTTGTAATTTTTTGAAGAGATTAAATTTCCAATGAATAATTAAAAATACTAATTTTTCTTTAAAATTGTCTTTTCATTTAAAGTACTGACGAAGTTAATTTTTTTAAAATTGTTTTAAAAGTAAAATTAGTTAATTTATATTATTAATAATAAAATTGTGTTCATTGTAATTATTTTAGGTGTATTTTTTTCTAAAAAATTTTATACTTTAGAAAACATTTTTTCTTGAAAAATATTTTTTTTTCACTTTCTGTGAATTAATTTTAAAATTTATTTCTCTCACTTTTATAGATTAAATTTGATAAAATGGATTCCATGTTTTTAATCAGAATTTAAAATTTTTTTATTGAGTAAAATTTTATTTTTGATCATAATAAATAGTAAAAACTATAAAAATTTGTCACCACGGTTAAGGTTAAAATGGGTTTACTGGGGGGAGGGGTAAACCAAGAGAGAATGTACAAATTTATAATTAAACATGTATAAGTACTATTTTATGGAAATATTTTGACCTAATAATATCTCTAATTTTAGATTTAGGTCCATTTTTAAGTATTTTTCTTAAGTTTGACTTTATTATATTTTATTCTTTTAGGAAGTTTCAAGTTCATCCTCTCCCCCACTTATAAAAAGACACCCCTACTTTATCTTATTTACACCACTTAGAGCCATATATATTGACCAAAACATAACCAATTATATTCTTAAATTCCATAGAAATAAATTATAGGTGATGGTATTGTTAAAAGTACATTACAAGGTTGCTTAATAAATGATCTATAGGAGGCCTACCGAAGAAGAGGAAATCGTGTTACCCGACCTCTGTCAATTTATTTCTTCTTATACCATATATAAATATACAGCTTTCATCATAAAATAATAATGTCAATAACTTCAATATACTTAAATTTTATTATTATTATGGAACCACCAATATCCACCCTCTATTCCAACAAATGGGAAGTGATAGTATTGCTCATGCGTATGTTTAGACTACCGCCTCCACACAACGATACAATTATTTTTTACAACACCATATTTCTTGGATGTTATTATTATGGGTTTCATTTTTATAGATGATATATATTAAATAATTATTCTTATATAATTATAATATCATATCTACTATCTTACCATTCGATCTGTTGGAGAACGATAATGTCGCTTGTGCGTACATGTGCAATACCACCTCTACAAAGCATTGTGATTCGTTTTTCAATTCCACTTTATATATATGGTAATAAGGATAGATTTAATGAATATATATATGATGTATATAATATAATAAATATTTTTTTAAAGTTTAATTAATATTCTCTTTTCTTTCACTCCATTCATCAAAAATTAAAAACAACGTTCTTGTGTACGTATGACCTACCATCTCTATGAATTGTGTAATTAATTTTACTTTATATAAATTTAATGGATGTATATAAATATACATATAATGAATATATATCATATTTATTAAATTATTTACATTATTAAGATGATGGAACCGTGATCAAAGTACAAGGACCAGAACTACAGAACCAAAATTCTCTTAAAAAAACTATTAATACCCAAAAACAATGATTTTAATAAGTAATTATTAATAAAAGGATGTTTAAATATTATAATTATATCACATATGATATTATAAGTATGTAAATTATTTTGGTATATAATTATAATAAATTTAAATTTATTATACAAGAGTTTAGAGTTCTTTCAATTAAAGTCAAACTTGAAATAAAGGATTTATGTTATAATCTCATTATTTATTATTATGTTTTTGAAGAAGAAATTTTATAATATACCTCTATATAAACTCATGAATTTTATTATCATATGTTTATTTCAGTATATTACATGTTTTAATTTCATTTCATTCTCTATAAGTACTCAAGAGATCGACTGAATATTTTTAAGGAAATATGACTTTATTTCTCAATTCGTTCGAAAATCCTTTTTCTATCATGTCAATGTTTTCTAAGAATATTTTAAAAAATATTTTTAAAATTAACTTAAGATTTTTTAAAGTAATTTTTAACCATGTTTGAAATTTTAAAAAATGGTTTAAGGGGAATCTTCTAGACATTTTTTAAATGAATTACTTTTGACAGTTTACTATGAATTTGAATGGAATATTTATTTTAATGTATATGGAATGAATGGAATCTCCCATAATCATGGAAACTAAATGATTTTAATATTAATTTACATTTTTACAAGATTTTTTCAAATAATTTTTTTCCTTAATATTTGGAAATTTTTTAGATTTCAAATAATTGATTTCAAAGTGAAAAGGGTATTTTCTTTAAGAAAATTTCCAAGGATCTTTTAAAGAAAATTTTCATCTATGATAACATCCTTTGATGTTAATTATTATTTATTGGGAATATGATCCAATAATACCATACATGTTCATTGTATTAATGGATTAAGATGATGATTTAAGGATGATTCTATGAAATCCTTTTCTTTCTTACGGGCCAATTAAGTTATGATGAAACCTTTATGAAAAACGTTTCTTTTCCATGGGTTATGCTATAATGATATGATTAAATATTTATAAAACTCATTTAATTTCCATGGGTTATTCTATGTTGAATGTTTTATGATCTTGTGTCACACATATTGGTGAATTTAATTATGTGATGTGTGGTCCCAGAGTTATATATCCCTCCAATGTATTGGGTAAATATGTATATCTTATGAGATAATAAGGAATGGAATGGGGAGTGAACATAGTTTAGTAAGGGACTCTATCCACTATAATAGTCTTTAGAGTGAACCTTGAATAAGGATATTAAGGAATGGAGAGTGAACCCAATCTACTATTACAGTCTTGGAAGTGAGACTTCACCAAAGAAATGATTTTCTATAATTTTGTGTATGCCATTAACTTATATATTATGATAATGTTATGCTATAATGGATTGTGTTATTTGATTCCATTATGATTTATGTCTTAAAAACTACCAATATTTATATTAGGACTCAAGATTATGATCAATGTTGTGAAGGGTATGGTTTTCAAATGTTAAGACCATGTTCTCATACCCTTATGATCATTTTATGCTTTAGTGATCATTGATATCTCACTTGTTTGCCTTTATTGAGTTTTTAAGATCACCCTTTCCTATGTTTCCTATCCCTAGGTTAAGAATAAAGGTTTTAAGTATGATATGTATAAGAAGGTTTCTATCTATTAATAAGTTAGTGGGAGATGATGTAGATTTATTATGAACCAGCTGTTTATGTATCCATGTTTACAAATGCAGTAAAATTATATGATTCTAACATGGATTGTAATGTTATGTAATGAATATTAATCTATTAAGATTTAATATCTATGTATTAAAACTAAAATTTTCTATAATAAATATAGTTAATCTATGTCTTTAGAGAAAATACTACCATTGATGGCTCCAAATCATGGGTCACATGATTATGATTATGGTGTCTCAGCTACCTAGATCCATAATAAATCTTCCCCTGCCTCTATATTAGTGATGAGGGAAAAACTTTACATATTATTTTTCTGATTTTAATTACATTTTTACCACATAATTAATCTAAAACCAAATAAAATCATTTTTTGATACTTTTGTGAAATATAGACTTTATTGATAAGTTTCTTAAAACATGAATTTCAATGGTTTATTCAATTTTTTGGTTTAATAGAGAAATCCTATATTGAAATTATATTTTCAATATGTAAATATCAATTTTAGATAAATGTAAATGTCTTAATAAATTGTGATGACCCAAGAAACCACAATTAAGGATCATATGTGAGTCTCAATCGACCGTATGATTATCAATCAACCAAATTGAAAATTCAGCAAGGTCATAAAGAGACCACATAATAATTATTATTGAATATTACTGGAACAACCATGAGTATAGATCTATCATAACCTTCCTAAATCAATTTTATGTTATTCCTAATCAACATTAGGTCCATGTTACTGCATGACTGAAGTGATTGTAAGTCCTCAATCAATCATACAAAAAATTATACAAAGGAATCAAGCGACTGTAAGTTGAAATCCAATTGAACATGTGGTAAACAATCAACCAAATGTTGAAATAAAGATACCTAAGATTGAAAATTTATTGGAAACATTCTCAATATACTATAATTTATTATTCAATCAATTGTAAATGTCCAAGGTACCGTGAGAGTTAAAACGAATGCAAATAAAGATCTGATTAGCCATGACACTCAAGTAACCATGCTTATTAGGAGACAACATGAATGACCTTTCCCCTAGATAAAACACATGTTAATAGGATATATTTGATTATTAATTCAATTAATCATGACTTTACTTCATGTGTATGATTAAGGACCTAGCTAAATATTTTGGTGGTAGTAGGGATTAAATCTGTAAATTTCCAAAATTTCAAAAGATGACCTAAAGTAAAAAACCAAATTTACACTATTTATTAAAATCAAGAAAGGGGATTTTAATCAATCTACATGTAATTCATAAAAATAAATTAGGAAATGAATATTATGGGAGAATGTAAAAGAAGATGGAAGATTCGAGATGACCAATCATGATCCTAAAGCTGTGCGCATGTAAAAAATTAAAGAAAAAGAATTTGTAACCAAATTTGATTAATTTATCAAAGGAATAAGCGGTTAATTCCATACACATGGAGTGTGTAGTTTCTAAATTGAGCATGAGGATTCAGATATTTATAATAAGAGGATTGTTTAATTAGAGAAATTGGTTTCTACCATGACTATTCGATCAACTGGATTTTCTACATTTCTTGCTTTCTTTTTATCTGATGTTATGACCCTAATAATGGAAAAATTGGCCATTAATGGTCTATTATAAGAAAATCCCCTTACCTCATTGATGAGTTCAAATTAATTTATTATTCTCTTTCATTAATCTATTTGGAAGCTATTTTTTTTTGTTTATAAAATAGGATATTTTCAATTTTTCATGCATTCCATTTCTTCTTATCTCACTCTTAGATTTCAAACACCAGAAACTTATGTTTTATTCACTTATTTCGATCGTGAATAGTGGGTAGATTTTGTGGTTATTTGTTTTTTTAAAACACTAGGATATTCAAGAATAAGGGATGTATTGATGATTATATTTCCTTATTTAAGTCAAAACAACTCAGCGAGGATAGTAAGTTGAGGATTTATCTGATTAGGGAGATAACTAGAGTGGGAAATGGAATAATTATTTAACAATTAAGAAAGGGGAAGATCTAACACTATACCACTATTGTTAAAAATGAATATAAAACTAATCCAATTACATGATTAATCAATTTTTATCATTATTTTCACACACACAGAAACCCTAAATAAGATAAGGATACACCCATAACACTCTCCTCTCTAGATACAACCTAAGTCCCCCTAATAATGTAGTAATAATGGGTTTATAAATTCATTTTTAAGGGTCCATATGGAATGCACCTCATCAATATAGTACCATTTTTAGGGAGGCTAGTGTTGTGTTCTTACTTTGTTTTGTTTAGAGTGATTTTTAATAATGAATAGATCTATTTTAAATAACATCATTAGTTTTGATCTATGGTTTGAAATAAATGTTCAGGAGAGGATTAGAAATTTTAAAATCACTGATTAAGTTCCACGGGCCAGATAAACCACTACGGGGTGGGGGTGAATTCATGGTTTCTTTTACGAATAATCTTTCTTTCAAATTCAACCTATTGAATTTGTTAAGTTTATTAATCCACTCAATATTATCTCGCAATATCACCTCATGTGTAGTTGTAATAATAGATAGAGAAACACACAATATTTATACAGTTCAACATAAAATCCTACTTATTTTTGTGTTGGTTAGAACCCCCAAAATAGATTATTCACTATTAAACAAATGATTAAACCCATAGATAATCTCAGTCTAATCAACACAGATTCCCACTATGTTCCTTTATTTCCTGTGACAACTGAAAAAATTATTCACTTCTTTAGGGTTTATCCACAACTTGAAAGATCATCAACCTTCTAGAAAATGGTATTTCTCCACAAACCTATAGGATCTGGTTTACTCATATACAATTATTTAATATTTTAAATAGATACATATAATAGGTGTTTTTTCCTTGAAACTCTTCTCATATATTGAATGATTTGATTATCTCAATCTTAAAATACTCAGGTGTGTCTCCTCTAGGGATTCCTACCTTCAAATATCTTTATTTTTTCAATAAAAAGATGTATTGGGTTCTATCTGATGGTCATTTTCACAACATGACCCACTGAGGCCGGCCTAGCTAGTGGTAAGCTGAGAATGACACCCCAAGTCCACCTCTAATAGGCTAGGGGAAAGTGACTAGCCCTGAGTAGGCATATCACACACATGGGCAGGCTTAGACTAAAGTACCCACACACACAGATGCATCTCCAAATACAAGTATAATACAAAAAGGTAAATAACTCATACTATAAATGTATTAATAACATATCTCACACATCAAAGTAAAATAAAAGTGAAAAGGGATAAATAAATTCCTACCAAAATTGGAAAAGAATCCAACCTTCTAAAAATATAGAGGAATCTACCCCAATATAGATCCAAGATCCATATGAGGTCTGTCTGGAACAACTGAGATCTATCTACTCCTAGTCTACCTAGGAATCCAATGAAAGTAATGTCATCTACATAAGACCTGGAATGTATGAGCAGAGCCTCTATAGGGATGAGTATAGAAATACCCTATAAGAAAATCTAAAATCACTCAACATAAATCATCTAGAGAGAGTAGTCAACTCATCATCATGAATATATGTCAATCAGAATATGAGACATAATAATAAAAAAATAACCTAAATATGCTCAAAGGTAGACACCAAGTCTCATGGTGAGGTCACATCATCACTGTTAGCCTAAGATTCTACTAGATACTCATAAGCAATGATCATCTGAGATAACTCACTCCATGAGCCTTGATAACACTGATGGTACTCATATGAGTGGTAATTCCTATTGGGCCTCACCATACTAATGGAAATTATCTAAGAGGACATACTAATTAGGAATTTCTATGAAGAATCACCAGAAAATTGAGAGGGATCATATGAGATACTTATTCATTTAGAATACACTTCATTGGAAGAAAATATATGTCAATACTCAGATAAGGGATAACACTTATGGCCTATGGGGAATACCTAACCCAAACTAGAATAACCCTATAGACAGGTTACCATGCCTGTATATGTGATCACCTAATTCCAAAAAACCCAACCTAGGTTATAAGATGATGTGAATGAGGATAAAACCCCTAGGCATAATGAAGGGATTAATACTATAGTCTATTGAGGAGATCTTGTCCATTGATATGAAAAAATGCTTCACTGAACCCACATGGAGGTGGACTAAGAAAACTCACTCTAGAAAAAAAGGAGGGAAACACCCACATATATACAGATCGAGGGAACACACTCAAGCCAACTCTATATCTGAACTAAGAAGAACAAGGGCTCTAAATCACCTTAAATTAAGTACATGGCATGTCCCCAAGGATATATAGTGTGTCTCTCTAATCCTATCACTACTCATGACTCTCAGTCCTACATGAAATGTATTTCTCCAAATACATAGTGTGTAGAGGCCGGTCTAGTACTCAATGTGCTGTCTAGTCTAGATCATATACTATGGGTCATTCCCATCTACTGAGTGTGTTATTGTGTACACTGGCTATGTCCAATCACTTTTCAAAGTAAATGGGGTGTACTCCACATCATATGACATATAGGGGTTAGGAAGACACTTGGCATGTGCTGTTTTTGAAGCCTACGTACATTCCGAAGTACATGGTGTGTTCCCTGACACACACAACCTATGGTGTCACATGGAAAACTGGGTGTGTACTCCCTATACACATAGATACTCTCACTAAAGGTTATAGGGTGCATGATCTAACACACACAAGTATCAATGCATGGATTAATAAGTGTGTACTCCCTATACATGCTGAGATGGATAGATAAGGGTCACATCGTATGTGGTCCCACCACATGGCATGTGATATTTAACTCAATGCATAAACCGTATCCGCCGCATAGAGGGGACTAAAAAACATGTGTTCCTCTGGCCTACATGGTGTGTAGTTCTAAATTTTCCTAAACTCCCTCTTGTTCAATTTGTCTCACCTATACCATCACCATTGATGATTCCTCCATGAATCTTGCTCATAAATCCCATATCTAGGGTTAACCACACCTAATACATTACCGATGGTTAGATTCATGACACCCAATCACCTAGAAAATAATTCTTGTTGAACCACACAATCATGATGCCAAAACCTTGATGAAGAACACCTGATTGGATCCTCAATATTCTTCTATTTCCACCACATCTCGATCATGCCCTCAATCATGATTCCAAACCTATGACAACAAAATATTGTGCCAAAGAATGACTGTTCAATGATTATTCACTGGGTATTTATCGAATCACTGGACGAATGGAATACCAATGATGATCATATGAAGAAAATGGGGAAAAAATAACAAAACATAAATACAAGGAATAAACCTCAACCTTTGTTAGAGTTGGTCTCATTTTTTTGATGTAGAAAATGTCAAATCAAGAGAATAATCAAATATCAACAAATCATAAACTCAGGGACAAAACTCATCAAACATAAATCAGAATTCAACCCACAAATCAATTTTTAGAAGGATTGATTCATGTTTAACTTGAAATAAATAAATTCCAGATTAAACCAATCAGATAAAATACCTTACTTCATGTTTGGATTGATCACTGATGAAGAAAATTTCTGTATCATTATCATTAGAAAGATCCAAGAGATCCTTTTTGACAACATTCCTTGTGGTACCCAATCCTCAGTCCCTTGATCATCCACTAATGCACTCTCTTCCCAAGATCTCCACCCGCGCTATCCATCCACTAATTCTCTCTAGGGTTATGTGTCTAACCCTAGGGAATCCTAAATAATTGGGTTTATAAATAGAAGATTAGTTTTTGGGTTATTTCATAAATAATAAATAAATAAATAAATATATTCATTTATCAATATTCTCACGACCAATTTTTAACTAAACACCCGATGCACACAATGGTTATGTCATGACTAGGGTAAAAACTACATTCCAAATTTAATTGAGGTCTCTAATTTCCTATATAAAACACCATTCAATAGATGTTAAATTATATCCAAAAAACTACGCCTGAGTGATATAATATATTTAATATTTTTTATTATATCTAATATGAGGCTCTCCAAACCCCAAAATTTCATTCCCAATCTATGCCCAATTATAGAAATATTTTTTAAAATATTCAAAAGTGTCAAATAGAAATTCAGATTCATTACATTCTCTCCAAATTCAAGAATTAAAGTGAAAACCTACTTATACTGGTGAAGATACCGAGCTAACATTTCCAATGATCTCTCATAGTAGTTCATGTGCTACCAAAAACCACACACCTAAAGGAAACACTTTCCCATGAAGGGAATTATCTCACTAGTTCTCAAACACCATTGGGAACCATGAAAAGATAAATCTACTTTTAAGGTCTATCTCATCCTTTTCAATATTGTGAAATGGGTTGTGAACATATATCCTCAGTTGAGACATGTTTAATACACTGTATTCTCAGTTTGGCTATGGTTGTAGATATAAGTGGTATGCCACCTCACTAACCCTTTGTAATATCTTAAAAGGGACAATAATTTAATCGATAACTTTCCACTTCATCCAAATTCCTACAATCCTTAATTAAGTGAGATTTATTAGAACACATGATCTCATTGTTAAACTAAAAAGGCCTCTATAATTGGTCCATGGATGACTCTTGAAAATTTCCAAGAAATCCTCATCCACCCTTGGATGAACTACACCTTCACTACCATCTCTTACAAAAAAACCAAGCCCAAAAGTGATATTTCAAACTAGATCTGACCAGTATAGTGTTTACCTATAAGGAATCTCAAACATGGGCTAAAATGGTGCTACACTAATAGTGGAGTGTTAACTGTAGTGATGCACAAACTCCATCGATGGTAGATGATTCTCCTAGATGTGGTACAAAACTAACATGAATACCGAAAGCATGATCTTTATAACTTGAATGCCCCTCTTTTCCTATCCATATGTCTAGGAATAGAAAATCCATGCTAAAAAAACTAATTCCCAAAGGCTTCTTTCATCCTCCCCATAATCATGACATTAAGTGAGCATCATGGTCTAAAAAAACATCAAGGGAATTCCATGAAACCACACTACCTTCTTTATGCAATGACATCCCAAACTATCTAATAGGATATACTCTAGGATGGTTGATAAGTGGGATGATTTTAAGAGTTATTCTATGATCACTCAGATAACATCGTGACCTCTCACTAATACTGGATAACTTATAATGAAAACCACAAAGATACCATCCCATTTACACTTCTATCCAAGAACTTCATCCTACCCCTATAGGTAAGTGAGACATTAACAGTTAAACTCAACAACATAATATAACATCCTTAGACACAAATATTGATGCCAGAGGATCTTGGTATATCCTCAACTCTCTTGGATATACTATTAATGGAAATCCACCTCCTCAGCACCTCATCTCACAACATGACTAGTTTCATCATCCATCCTCGAAGGGATGATGTGCTAACCACATTTAGAATATCCATCAGGAACATGTCTAGTGGATATCCAAACATGAAATATATCTCAATCGATACCCCCAAGTTATGTCTCCCGGACTCATTGAAGAAGAAGATGGGAAAAAACTATCATCTAGAGGTACGCCACATGGTCCTCATCCTTAAGGGTCAACTAAAAGTAGGAAAATTTCTCCATCACCATATTTAACAATATCAGATATACAAATTATCTGTAAGAATATAACACTATATCCATTACCTTGGGTGAATCTAGAGCTAGAACTGCCTCAACCTTTGTTGGGTCTAGTATCACTCCCATGTATGAGAAGACATATCCTAGTAAGTGGACCACCTAAATACAAGACTGACACTTAAAAATATTCCCATAAGGATAGAACTCCTGGAGAATTTACTAAACCTTCCTTAAGTGTCTCACATTCTCTACCTCTGAATCCATGTACACAAATATGTAATCAAAGAATACTACCACGAACTGATCCAAGAAGGGATGAAATATCCAGTCCAAGTCTCACAACAATTTCTAGGTATTTAGCATTTCGAAAGGTATCACCATAAACTAAAAGAAACCAGAGTGTCTTTAGAAATACACCTTCTATATATTCTCCTCTCAAACTTGGAGATAGTGATTACCCATCCAGAGGTCAAACTACAAGAACTACATTTCCCTTAACCACTGGTTGAAGAACTAATTAAATTTAAAGGGTAGAACAATCCTTCCTGAGTCACATAATTTAGGTGATATTAGTACATGAATAACCTCAATATCACATCCTCCTTCTAGGTGAAACAAACTTGGATACCCAGGGGGACACACTAGGTCTAATAAATCCCTTTCTATACAGATTCTACAACCACACCATTATCTATTGTAGCCACATGAGGTCACCCAATATTCTAGCGCAAATATTGATCCATCCCTCAGTGCAATTTTATGTAGAATTTTTTTAATGGGGAGGTGAACTAGAATCATTCTCAGGGAAGATGTACACATACCATCCAACACCACAAGAAACTGAAAGCTCATAATATCCATTACTCCAAGGGTCATACTAGATAACTAATAATAAATTTATTGGATTATCCTACACATGAGATCATATTACTCTTCCTAGGATTCTTTCTCCCCAAAGAAATTTCATCCCACTAACTCGAGTACAATATAACCCCCACTGGTAATAGTGAACTAGGCATGGAAACTATTCAACCAATCCATGTTGAAGAAAACTTCACGGGGTCTCATCACTACCACAAAAGGATTCCATGAGAGGCTCTCTCTTATCTCAGTGTTAGGTCACACTCTTAATAAAAGTGTGTGATCATCGAATATTCTTTGTAGGAGCCCCTGAATACAAGGATCAAGCTAAAAGACTCCACTGATATCTCTAGGTATCAAACAAAGGATACATTCAGGGAAACTTGGATTGTGACTATGTACTAAAACTATAGCTGGAGAATAGAATACACATGTTATAACTCTGACCACACTCAAAGCCTCTGGGTCATAAAATCAAACTACCTGAAGCTATCTTTTCCCTTTCCACCTATTCCATGCAACCAAGTCTCTCTTCAACACCTTATCATATCAAAATATCCTTAAAGAAACAATTAAAAGAAAATAAACTTTAAAAACTCAATAATATACACTTTGGGTAGTACTCAATCACCTACACAGTTTGAAATTTCATCATAAGAACATGTATCAGTGGGGAAAATGTATCTCTTATTTTTATGTATGAAGACACATAAAACATCAAAAATACAAGGCTCTACTGATTCCCTAATTCACCCTAGAGAATTCTCACCACCAAGACCACTTTCATGAGGGATCATATCTAAGTGGGATATTCAAACCGCTGGTTCATTCTAGTCCTCTACAACTTGAGAAGGGTGTATGGATCAGCATAATGCCTGAGTGTTCTTTATCTTTCAAAGTCCTGAATCACACAAATCATTGGTTCATCATATACTAGTACCAAAAAATCCAAATTCTTCTCAATATAATGAAGAGAATCCACCTAAATCATCAGAGTTGGGTTAGTGTATTTCTGAATGGGTGGAGACATCGCTCTATCCACACAGAGAAACCACCTCCTACACAGGTCTACAAACAAAAGCCTCTTTTCCAAGTGGATCATAACCATGATCCCACTATATAATCCTATATGGCTATCGTCTTGGAAGTAACCAAAAATATCCAAGACACACCATGGTTAAAAGAGAATATTTGGGGAGATGACTCAAGAAAGAAATGGAACCAAAACCCATTACAATATGATGCATGTACCAATGTTTTCCTTAAAACTAGTGACTACATGTTATGAGTTAATAAGAAGGTTATCAAAGTCCTGGTGAAAGGATATATCAGCCACTACACCAACATTGGGTTCCCTATCATGAAATCCGAACTTGAGATACTTTAACACTATTGATCTAGTTCCCAAACCAAACCTTAAATCTAGAGAATCTCCAAAATCTGATCTTAAGATGAACAACTTTGATACCACTCTATCATAACCCAAACCACCGGGGTCTTCCTGGATGGTGGTATGATGATAATGACATCCCGATCCTACCACCATTTTCCAAGGGATGGTAACTAACACCAAATAGGGATATCAAACACATGTTAGGGCTTATCCTAAAGTACATGTACACATGCACACATCTCTAAATAATATTATAATGTAGAAAGGTAAAAAAATAATACTAAAAATTTATACATAATACCTATCCCACATTAGAGTGTAATAAACGTGAAAATGTCCAAATACAAGTCCAAAAAAACTACAAAATAATCTAACTAGTGGATAACATAGGGGAAGATACCCCAAAGAAACAACTAGATCCATCCTAGGTTCATTTAGAACAACTAAGATCCACATACTCCTGGTCCACCTAGGACTTCAACTAAATTCCTATCATCTTCATAAGACGTGACATGTGAAGGTAGATCCCATATATAGGTGAGTATAAACATACCCATCAGGACACCATTAAATAACCAAACATAAAGAATATATAGATAGTAGTCATATCATCATCATAAAGACATGTCAATAAGAATATGATACATAATAATAAAAATAACCTAGATATGATCAAATGTAGACACTAAGTCTCAAGGTGAGGTCGCATCCTCACTGCCAACCTAGGATTCTATTATAGGATCATAAGTAATGATCATTCAAGAAAACTCACTCCAAAAGACTTGATAACACTAATGATGATTATCTTAGAAGTGATTCATGTTAGGCCTCACCATAATGATAGAACCTATATGAGGGGATATACTCGTCGAGATTTACCATGAAGAATCACCAGGGAAAATGAGAGTTATCCTATGAGATAACCACTAAATCAAATTGAACCTCACCAGAAGACAATAAATGTCGATACTCAGATAGGTGATCACACCGAGGGCCTATGTGGTATACCTAACTCTACCTAGAATAACCCTCTACATAGGGGATCATTCCTGAATTTTTGGTCACATGATTCATGAAACCCTACCAAGGGAACAAGATTACGGGAATGAGGATAGAACCCTTTGGCCTCATCGAGGGGGTCTTGTCTAATGCTCTACACACAATGCCACAATGAACCCTCATGGAGGTGGACTAAGAAAACTCACTCCAAAACATTAGAAAGAGGGAATAAGCCCACATAGATACAGATTGAGGGAACATATACCCAAGCTCAAACAAGAGTTTAACTAAGAATATCAAAGGATCTAACTCATCCTAAAATAAGTACACAGTGTGTCCCTAGGGGTACACAACATGTCTATGTAAGATTGAAATTTCCCATGTCTCGTGGTCTCAAATGATATTACTTTATCCAAATACATGGAGTGTCCACTAGGGTAACATAGCTCGTAGAGGTCAGTTTAACACTTGGTATGTCATCTAGTCTAGCCTATGTACCATGTCCTATGCCCATGTACTTAAGGAATTCCCATGAACACAGGATGTGTTTGAGTACTTTCCAAAGTATATGGAGTGTAATCCACATCACATGGATTGTAGGGATGAAGCCGACAATTGGTGTGTACTATCCTCCCAAGCCTATGTACTTTCCAAAGTACATGGCATGTTCCCCGACACACGCGGTGTGCGGGGTCACATGGAAACCTAGGCATGTACTCCATATAAACGCTGAACTATTTTCAAAGGGTTACATGATGTGTGATCTAACACACATGGCATGTATCACTACATGAATTCCTAGGAATTTAATCCCTATAAATACTGAGTTGGCTAGATAACAGTCACATGATGTGTGGCCCCACCACACGATGTGTGATATTTAACTCAATATGTAAACTCTAGCTTCCATATAGAGGAGATTACTTGGAATTTGTTCCTCTAGACTACATGGCTCATAGTTTGGAATCTTCTAAAAAATACTTATTATTCAACACATCTCTCCCACACCACCATTTCCACTAATTCTAATGTGAATTTCACCTATAGATCTTGGATCTGGGGTTGACCACTCCCGAGATGTCACCAATGGTCGAATTATGGCCACTGAATCGCTTGGGAAATGATTCCAATTTCACCACACTATTGTAATGAAAAAACTAAAATAAAGAACACCTAATCCAATCCTTGATCATCCATTATTCCCACTATAAATTGATCATTCCATCAATCCTGATTCTGAACCCGCATAAGTGAACTATTGTGCCAAAGAATGATTTAATAGTGATTATTCACCGTGTATTTTTTAAATTTCCAGCCATATGGAATACCAATGATAATCATATTAAGTTAGTGGGGAGAAAATAACAAAACAAAAATGTGAGTAATACACCTTTTTTTGGGGTCAACCTCAATTTTTTGATATAGAAAATATTGAATGGATAGGATAATCAAGTATCGATAAATCATAATCCTAGGGAAAAAATTCATCAACCATAAATCAACATTCTACCCAAAAATCAATTGTTAAAAGGATTGATTCAAATTGGATAGGGAATAAAAAATTATGGGACTAGACTAATCAAATAGAATACCCTAAATTAGGTTGGGATCAATTACTGATAAAGAATGTTTACGTATCATTGTTTTTTGTGATACCTAAGAGATCCTTCATTGACAATGATACTCATGATACCAGATCCTTGATCCCATGATTATCCACCAATGTGCTGTCCTCCTAAGCTCTCCACCTGATCTCTCCATCCCTCATTCCCTCTAGGGTTATATAGAAAACCCTATGGAATCATCTATAACCGGGTTTATAAAAAGGATATTAGGTTTTGCACCATTTAATAAATAATAAATAATAAATTAATTTATTAATTTATCAATCCTACCACAACCACATTTTAACTAAACACCTAATGTGCACAAGGGTTATTCCATGCCTTGGATAAAAGATGCATTATGGATTTAATAAAGATCTTAGATTTACCATCTAGAAAAATGTTTAGGTTATATTCCATTATTTATGAAAAACTACATGCACATTATATAGTATATTTAATTGTTTTGTTAAATCATCTATGAGGCTCTTCAGGCCCCTAAATTCCATGCCAAATCCATGTAAAAATACTGAAATATTCTTTAAAATATTCCAAAGTGTCAAACAGAAATTTTGTGTTATTATAATATTATAATGAGAATATGTGTTCTCTCAATTCACAAAAAAAATTCTTTGATACCTGTACTATATATTTATATTCACAAAATAATTAGAAAATTCTTCTCAAAATAACACATTCAATATCTCCATATTTTAATTATAGACACCCCCTAATCTTCAACAACAAGATCTTATCATTATAAATGGTCAATAGATTTATTGGATAATTTATCATAAAAAATCATTGGAATACCTATTAATGCTTCATTTAAATCACATTAATACTCGAGATTCATTCCATATTTCACATGATATTTAAATATCCATGATAATTTTAATTCCTAAAATCTTTCTTCCTAAAAGTTAATTGAGATTTACATGCCAACATGCAATCATATACATCGTACAATTGGTTACATGAAACTCATTAGAAGTATTTTGTTATGTGAATCACCTTTGTAGTGTAATCATTAACTCCATGGTGTAGTGCCTTATTATTTTATAGAACAAAAAAAACTCCAAACATATTATTGTGACATTGAACATACCCTTTCAGTGTGGAGATAACCTATATTTATTTCATCTTCATAAAGGACAACAATGTGGTAAGTTCTAAAACACTATAGAATTAACTTCCTACCCTTACACCAATTGAAGAAACTCATAAATACCTTTACACATGTATCATTTTACCCTTATGTGGTTAATGGAAGACCCATTCTACCATTACATGTGATGGGATCAACCTTTATGTGAGCTTTAGAACATACAGATTACCCTTACATAGGCCACCCAAATAACTTTATACAGCCTCACACCTTTACGTAGGTACCCTTACATAGCCTCATTAACCTTACACATATTAGTATCAACTCAGTTTACTCTTATGCAGGTATTGACCTACCTTTTAAGAGACTCAATGTACCCTTAATCAGTTCAATATCATCTCAATTTACCCTTATGTAGGTAATGGACTACCATTACATTGCCTCAATGTGTCGTTATATAGCACAATATCAACTAATTTTACCCTTAAATAGGTAATGGAATACCTTTATGTAGCCTCAATGTACCCTTACACAACACATTTGATACCTTTATGCAAGTAGTGTAAGGAAAGAGTTTCCTTTGTATAACCTTCAAAACTCTCTCCTTACCATTATGTATGTAATATAATTCCCATGTTACCTTTATGTAGGTATCCAATTGAGTTACGTTTATATATCCCTCATAGATATCTCTTTAACTTATGTATGTAATGTAATTCCAAAGTTACTTATACATAGGTATCCAATTAAACTCAAACTCATCTCAATCTATTCATAATTAATCCAAAGGCCTTCTATATTCCATCAAATGATGTAGATAGTGTCTCTACATCCACAAAAACCTATATCTATATTTGTTTGAGGATAAAAAAACAGTCATTACATATATAAGGAAAATTTATTAAGAATGAAATCCAATGACATTAAATGAATACATAATAATTCTTCAAGCATCTCCACTCCATCTTCACTCACCAACACATATTTACTCATTGATAAAAAATGCAACACCATGGATCAAAAATCTCCCCATTTGTATTTTTTTCAATATATCTTTATATTTTTAAAGTTTATACGTGTGATCAAATTTCACCCCCTTATTGAAAAAAATGATATGGTAAATGTGAGGGTATTCTCGTCTCTTCTTCTAGCTTTCAAGGAACATAAGATTCTCTTCCCCTTTTCCGAGATAAGGATGACACCACATTGTTCTCTTAGAAAATATCCTTTAGTTGGTCTACTATAAGTCTAAATGGAAAAATCATTATATAAAATAGGAAATATACAAAGAAGTTTTTTTATGATATCAATTAACTACCATTCATGTGATATCATGATTATAAATTCTTAATTCTCAAATAGGGGATGTATGAAAAAAATTATTTTAAAAGAAACATGTAACCTACTCACATATCAACAAACCATGAAAACAATTCAAGTACAAGTCATGTAACTCCTCATTTTTTCATGTTTTGATAACCAACACCCCCTTAATAAGTGCATTTGATACAATAATAACAAATAGTTGTAAGTGTGATTATAATACCATAACATTTAGGTTTTAAATATATCTATAATTTCTAGATTCACTAGAAATTAGTATAATTATAGATTCCACTCCAAGTTTCCCCATCTTAAGGGATGCACTCCTCTTCTTTATTTTCATAGAAGTCAGTAGAATCCACTAAGGAAAATCTGTTTGTGTTGTCCAGTAGTGACATCCTAAAAAATATCTTTTAATTCCCTATTTGTTAGTACCAAACACATAAAATAATAGAAAATAATGAGATACCTCTTGGTTTCTCAAAAATAGTATTCAGGATGATAGGTTCTTCTCAACACGAGAAATTATTTTCTTCCAATCTCAGCATGGTAAGATTTATTTAGACTCTTATTTTTATTTTGAGTCTCATTTGTCTAATTATCTTATTTATTACTTTGAACATATTATTTTTTTAGAATACCTTTTTCAATATCAGTCTTATGTTTCTTCAAGTTTCTAGTCATGGAAAATTTCTCATCAAATTTCACCTCATTATTTGAATCAACTTTCTTTCCTTTAGCTTTAGAAAGTTTCTCAATTTTCTCCAATTTTTTATCCAATTTTAATTGATTTGGGAAAAAAATAGGAACCCTTTCTTTAAATTCTCAGTATTTTTAAAATATTTTAATGACTTACCATTGTATTTCCTTTGAAACATAACCCCTTTCATAGAATATGGAACCTATTATTTTAACCTTATCATGCATACCATAGAATTATGAACTTTCAAACTACATCTCTTGCAAAATTCTTTCATAATATATTTTTTTCTTGTGTATGTAGCTATGATTCATATCTGGTTACACGTTTTTCTCTATGATATTTTGTACTTATATTCTCATTGAAACTACCCATTGATTATTACCTCTTTCCTGGTAAATACATATTAAACTAACAAGAATAAGATTTGTGTCCATGCTTACCACAACACCATAAAAATCCTTGAAACTTAGTTCTTACAATTTTTTTCTAGATTTATCCAGATATCTGTTATTGTCATACTATTACAATATAAGACTCACTTTTCTTGGGGGGTATATTGAATAATTGGAATATTCTTACTTTCATTTTATGTGTAATATTTACTAATATTTTTCTTATTCCAACCTTGTATAAGGTTGTTTTTTTAGCATACATTGTTAGTTTTAACAGATCTATTCTCAAAATTATAAGTGATATATTTTACTTGATTGTTAGAACAATTCATCTCCCCATCTTGAGAAGATTATCCATTAAATTCCAAATATTTTTTGATGCATTTTATGGATTTTTGAACTCATGTTGAACTATGACACTTTTGGATTGTGTTTTAAACAATTATTCTTCTATTTTAGTTATCTACTATTCAAGACCACTTACCTTGTTTTCAAGATCAACAAAATTTAATTTATGTTTCTTGATCTCATAAACATAGGATTATTCCTTCCTACTTAGCTCTTCCTTATTAGTAGATAACATTTTATTTTCTTTCTCAAGCTTATTATTTTTTTCCTAAGTTATTGTATCTGTCCCATGTTGAATTATAATTTTCTTTAAGCTCCCACTAAAGTTATATCCTTTATTTTCCATCATCACTACTTCTCAAGGGACCAGATCCATTTTTTACATGATAATGGAAACCAAGGTAATAATATAAGGAACAAATTAGTAATAAATATTGATTTTACTTAATCATTAAACTCCCATTATTTCTACTAAGGTGCTGTTGCTTCTTATTCTTACCCAATTTATTCTTGTCAGGTATCTCATATTCTGATTCTACTTCTAATTCTTCAACATTTTTAGTTGTAAAAATTTTGGTAAATTGACCATAGTCACCATAGTTGAAACACTTTAGCAGTTTATTACTCTTCATCTTCCACTTACCCTTTTGAATCCTTTTGATATAAGAGTAATTTTTTTATTAAAGTCACCATCATCCTGATCACTATCTGATTCTTCTAGCTCAACAATATCTTTTTTTCTTTACCTTTTATTACTCCTTTAAAGATAATTTAAAATTTTTCTTTCTTATTGAAATCTATATTTTTAATCATATCATAAGATATGAGAATGTTGTGTTGTATATCAAGATACAAATCATCTCTTTCTTCCAGGGCTGAAATTTTTGAACAAAAACGATCTAGAAAATTCCTTATCAATTTTTTTGATAATGGTCATGCCATCCATATTCTCACCAAATCCTTTAATATTGATGAATATCTTATTTAATCTAGTTACATAGTAATCAATATTTTCTTCATCAACCATTTTGATATCCTCAAACCGACTCCTCCTAACTTATAGTTTTGATTCCTTGAATTTGAAATCACCTTTGTAACTGCTTCACTGTTTATCCTAAATCTCTTTAGCAATATAGAGACCCATGAAATCTATTTATACATTCTATGATTGAGTCATAAAGATGGAATTTTGATCCTTTCCATCTAACTCTATATTTCTATTATCATCTTGTGTCATGGATGCATCAGTTACAATGGGTGGAAAGTACACTATTGCAATATCTCTTAGTTCTATTCCATGTAATAAGAGTTTTGGTAGAATCATATTCCTCCAAGTATGATAAATATTCTCATTGAATGTGGAGACACCTTGGTTATTAATTGAGTTAATATTCTTGATCTATTAGAATTATTCCTGGATCTTTTTAGGAAACTTATGCTTTAATACCAATTGAAGTTCCCCAAGCTGGATGAACCACTGGGGAGGGGGGGGGGGATGAATAAATGGTTTCTTCTAGGAAATTTATTTCTTTGAAATTGAACCTCTTGAAAATTTTAAGGTTCTTGATACACTAAATATTTTATCTCAATATCAAATCATGTATTGTTATAATAATAGAGGGAGAAGAAAATAGTATTTATAAGTTAGGTATAAAATCCAAATTTTTACAGAACTTTTTTAGAACCCTAATATAAATTATACACTATCAAATAAGTAATTAAATCCATATAAAATACCAATATGATCAACATAGGGTCCCACTATGTTTCTCCACTCCCATCACTAACTAAAATACTTCTTCACTTCTTCATCGTTGATCCACAACTATAAAGATATTCAACATTTTTTATAACAATATTCCTCCATGAGTCTATTGGATAAGGTTTGATCATGTATAATTATTTAAGGTCTTTGAAAACTATATACAAGAGGTATGTTATCCTTGAAACTCTTATTAAATCATGAATGATCTAATTCTCTCAATATTTGAATACTTAGGTGTATCTTCTTCAAGGAATCCTGACTTTAACTCTCTTTGTCTCTTTATTACAAAGATGTATTGAGTTATATATGCTGACCTTGTAATGTTGAAAAGAGTTATCTCAATTATTACCAAACATTATTTGATATCTACACCATATATTTATATTAAAAAATACATCATGAATATTATTCTCAAAATATTACATTCAATATATCCATATTTTAATTATGGAAACACCATGATCTTCAGCATCTGGATCATCTCATTTAAATAAATCAAAAAATTTCTATGTTTATTTTTTATAAAAAACTTATTAGAATACCCATTAAAAGAATTATTTAAATCCCATTAAGAGTTAAGATTAATTAAATATTTTATGTGATATTTAAATATATGAGATCACTATAATTCCTCAAATATCACTTAATTAAATTTAACTAATATTTCTATGCCATTATGAAATTGGATATGTTTCACAATTGGTTATGTGAAACTCCTCATAGGGGTTTGGATACATGAATCAATTTTATTGTGTATGAATTAACTCCATGGTGTATTTCCTTATAATTTTACTTAACCACAAAATTCCAAACATATTCCAATAGTGTATCACATACCCTCACAGTGTGGATATCACCTCTCTAAATTTTAGATTCATGAAGAAATATGATATGGTAATTTATACTATGTCATATAATAAACTTCTTACCCTTACGTGAGATGAAGAAACTCAATAATTTATTTTTGAAAGTATAAATTTACACTTAAGCAAGAAATAGAAGACCTGGTCTACCCTTACATGAGTTGGGATCGACCTTTACATGAGCTTTGGAACTTGTGGTTTACCTTTATGTGGGTTTCCTAGATACCCTTACACAACCTTGTTACTGTTATGAAATTCAATATCAACTTGATTTTCCCTTACCTAGGTAATGAAGTACCTTTACATTACCTCAATGCACCCTTGCACAATGCAGTAACAACATAGTTTACCCTTACATAGTTAATGAAATACCTTTAAATAGCCTTAATTCACCCTTAAAAAATTCAGTATCAACTCAGTTTACCCTTACATAGGTAATGAACTACCTTTATATTGCCTCAATGTACCATTACATAACACATGTGATACCTTTACATAGGTAATGTATGGAAATATTAACCTTTATATAGCCTTCACAACTCTCTCCTTACCTTTATATATGTAATTTAGTTCCCAAGTCACCTTTACATAGGTATTCAATTGAGTTACCTTTACTTATCCTTTACAAATCTCTCCTTACTTTTATGTATATAATGTAATTACTATGTTACCTTCACATAGGTATCCAATTAAACTGAAAATAATATCAAGCCTTTCATAATCAATCCCAAGGACTTCCATATTCCATAAAATGATGAAGATAGTATCCCTACATTCACTAATACTTTTATTTTTATTCATTTTAATATTATCACAATAATCATCACATATACAAGGAGAATTTCTTAAGCATGACATCCAATTCAATTGAATGAATCTATAACAATTATTCAAGAATCACTATGTCACATTAACTCACAAACACATATTGACTTATTAACATAAAATGAAACACTAGGTCTCAAGAACTGAATAAGAGGAATGCGATTTTTTCACTGTTCCCTTGAAAAAATTCTCATCCTCTTATACTTATTCCACTAAAGTCACATTAGTAAGTGAAAAAATGGACGAAAACTTAGTTCAGCTGAATAAGATTTTGAGAAAGTTATATGCACATACTTTAAAAAATAATAATCAACTTCAATAACAAAATAATAAATAGGATTTTGAGATTATAATTGGAATGATTGGTTTATTGCCTAGATTTTATGGTTTTTCAGGATAAGATCTAAACCAACACTTGAGATAATTTGGAGAATTCAACAATAACTTCAAATATTTAAGAGTCACCAATGATCAGATTAACTAAATGCATTTCCTATATATCTTGAAGGATCATACAAATAATGGTTCTAAACCTTGAAAAATAGAGAAGTCATCAATTGGGATGAACTACAGAAGGCCATCCTCTAAAAATTATTCCTTGACTTAATGAGTGCTCACCCGAGGAATACGAATATATAGAATCAAATAAAAATCCCTCAATTTTTTTTAATGATTTTTGAGATAAATTTAAGTGGTTAAGGAAATCATTCCCACACCATCATTATTAATATCACCATTTACTAGTATTATTTTACCAAGTATTTTTGAATAATGACCAAAACCTTCTAGATGATTCCTATAGAGGATCTTTGATTGAAAAGTAACCTACTAAAGTCAAAGAGATGATAGATAAGATTTCCCAAAACTCATAATAATTCTATATAAGGGGGTAAATGAGGTAAATATTTCAAACCCTCCTTTATTTAAAAAATTCATGAAATGACCTCTCTTGTGATATAGTTAACTTTGAAAAAGGTACAATAGACCACTCCTTTTACACCTCTTAGGGTCTACCAACTTTACCAATCATTAGAACACTAAAATTATGGATTCCCTTAAATTCAAGGAATATAAAGTAATGATTCCATGTTTCAGAGGAAATAACAATTGTATCCAACCCCCAATTATGGACTAATGAGTATTCTAATACCCATTTTGGAGTTAGAAACTAATATCCATAAAGGCCACCCTTCTTGAAAGGTTATCAATAAACATTCTACCCACCAAAATTTAAAAGGAATGGTGCTAAAATTTATAAAAGTTACCCACAAGGGAAATCTTAAAACCCTCCATTAATGACCTTATAAAAAAACATGGGGAGTTTCACATCACTCAGAAAACTACACTCAACTCTCATGGATCAACATTAATGGAGCTGTAAGGGAAGCACATATAAATTATTTATTCCCTAAAAAACATATAATATCAAGGTTTAAGTAAAATTAATGCTTATAAAATTCCTAAACACAAGGGGAATGTTTTTTCCATTATTTTTATGAGTGTAAAGGAGCTGAAAAATAGTGAAAAATCACAATGGGATCCAGAATCTGGAAGTGGATAGTCTAGAGAACATGTAGAATATATACCCGAGAAAGAATAGGAAGATAATATCACTATAGAAACAACCCTAGTGAATAAATATAAGTTAAAGGAAAATATGGAGAAACTATATCAACCCAACCACCCTTATCTATAATAATTAAACCACCCAAGATAACAAATAAAGAATCACTACAACTAAGGACCTGAATATATTCAAAAGAGTGAAGATCAAAAACCTTTAATTGGAATCCATCCACCAAATCCCAAGGTATGAATAATTTATTAAGGAAATGTAAAGAACAAAAATATAATTTAAAGAAAATAAATAAGTAAGTTTAATAAGAAAATTCTCTACCCTGATAACCGAAAAATTACCTAGAAAATGCTATAATCTAGGTATATTCCCTAGTCCATTCAGCATAATAGAAATCATGTAACATCCTGGCCTAGAAGACACTAAACGACACCCCGATCCAGTGGGTCACATGGCCTCAAGAATTTGTCCCCATACACTAGAGACCACCGACTAGTAGTGAGAGTCTATGGTGGTACATTAGAGAGACTATACACTCTGTTATCAGAGTGGCTCAGTGGTAACAATAAGTAATAGGAAAAATAGTGGAAGCATAACATAACTAATAGTACATTTCAATTAAGGATAATAATCAACAATGGAAAATAAAAATCAAATAAACAACAACAGTAATCAGGATATATGATTAGTCATATAAAAAATAATTTTATGTCATCCTGATTTAAAAAATGCGTGATATAGGGGATATAGAGCACAACCATATACAACATGATTTAAAATAAATCATAAAAGACCAAAAAAATATCCACTAGAATCATGAGAATATTATTTCTCTTATGATATCATTATCCCATACAAAAAGAAAATTAGATCTAGCATCCATGACTGGGCACTTACCTTTTCCCTATCTGCATCCATAAGATCTGTCTAGGTACCAATCAGCGGTCCAAAATGGGTGTGAGATAAACTCAGTAAGAAAACACTAATGGTGTATAGAATAATCCAGTAAGTTTTTATTGCATGGATGTGTATAGGTATAACAAATATTAAAAAAATGCTGAAATCCATAGACTAGTCAACCCAAGTTCCTATAGGAAACCTGGCCAATACTACCTACTTCGAAATGGGCTGGAAAAACTATGATCTCTGTTTACCCATTACATAGATTGATAATAAATTTTATATAATATGTATATAGGAATAAAAACTATATATTTAAGGAAATATATAGGAATATAAATAGATACTAGTTTCTAGCAGGACACAAGGTGTAACTTAGGAATCCAAGCATAGTCAAATCAGCTATAGGATCCAATAAGTGTATTAGCTTTGAATCTAATGGGAATGAGAGACATTATACATGTCACTCAAGATAGTGGGTAAGGTCATCATTCCCAACACCCAATTAATGGTAATGTGTTTCATCATGACCAATATCCATGTAAATTACATGATATTTCATTCTCAACACCCAACATATGGGAGCGTGAAACACTATGCTCAACAAGTCCCTTAAACACTGTTCATCGACTAATATCCATGGTCTAATTATAAAAATCATAGGTAATTTCCTTTAATTATTTACATTAATTTAAAAAAATCTAACCATGGGTACCACAAGTTATATAATTTTTTATTCACTTATAACACGCAATGTTTTCTTTCTACTCACTTCCATTTAATTAAATTAAACCCTTTAATTAATAAATTAAGGCAAATCCAATTTTATGTCAAGACAAACCACATACTAGGTAGTTAGGCTAATTTAAATTTAACATCAAAGAGGTAATTAAATTAAAATCACCAAAATGGGTGGTAACCAACAGGTTAGAAATCCTCCAACAGTTCAACACAAGGATACAATAGTATTTAAACATGATTAAATAAATTTAAGAAGGTAAAACATATTTTTAGGCATCGTGTGGAAGAGTCTAGCGTGCGATACAACAGAGAGTGATATAAAATTAATAAAATAGCTAACTTAGGATCATGGGTAACTCCTCATCCGGTATCAATTTTAGGTTTTAAGTATAACAAAATAAATTTTCAAAATAGATAAATTCCCTAGAAATATGGCATATGAGCTCACACCAAAATATCACAGAATATGGCGAGTGAAAAATAAGAAAATAAGGAAGAGGATCAAACGTATTACCAAGAGGAATAAAATGAGATGAATGGTGGTTGATTCCATGATATGATAAAGGAGGAATCCCAAAGAACAGCTTAGGTATAGAGAGAATCTTTCATTATATACAGATCTATTGAGTGTGGAAGGGAAAAGAAAATGGAGGGATCACTTAAAGGGAAGAGGGTAAAAATGTAATTTAAATTTTTTTTGAAGGTCTCAAGGTTTGGATGCATAGTTATAAAAAATGTTTTCTAACCGTAAAACAACCACTTTTTAAGAACACACCTCACACATGCTTGATATGGAATCCTACCTTTTTATTACATAAACTTTTTATTACATTGTACAAAAAAGAGGATCTTATAAAGTTTAGTGTCTTGGAAAAAAGGTAAAAAATACATGAATAATTAAAAAATTATTCTAATACACTTTAAATGATTCATAATATGTTCATAATAAGTACAATTACTACATCTCATAACCTTGGGATATACATAACAGGAAAGGGTGTGCATAAGGCCCAGTAATAGAAAACAAGGGAAACCGTTTACATGTGATCTTGAGGAAAATCAATAATAACTTGAGGATTATCATAAATTTCTGATAAATTGGAATATAATAATAATAATAACATGAATAATAACATGGAAATTGGGATAAAATATTTAAATGATACATTCATAAGTATATCACCAATTTTTGTCATTGAGGTGTCATAAAAATTACCAAGGTTATTCACCAAGGTATCATAAAACATGTAATCTCTAGAGATTAAATTTTTTACCCAATGCATTGGAGATCTATTAGGGAGAACTGTTAATATGTATTAATTAATTATATCTACATAGATCATAATAAAAAATTTCATAAATAACCCATGGAGAATAGAAGAAACGAGTTTCATATCAAAATCACGGCGTTTTAAAAAGTGCTTACGGAAGATGATCATTATGTCATTTTTAACCCACGAAAAGGGAATGAGGGTTTTATGTATGTAAAAAAAAGAATAAAATAAATAATTTAAACATATTTTTGAATACCCCTGGAAAATAATGAGGTTTGTGTATTGAGATAAATAAAATAAAAGGTAATGTCTTGAGGAGAAGAGAGAAATTTTGAGAAGTAAAATCAGGTGCATAAAAGTTATAAAACATGGTTTAGAAAAGGGTAAAATGAGATGGTACAGGGGTATCCCATTGATAAAAAATAATTTAAAATTAAGTTAATGAATAAAAATTAAATAATATATAGTTACCATAACATTCATGAGATATATACAAAAATAGGTTCTTGAAACGAAGAGAAAAGAAGGATATTTCCCTTACCTTGAAGAGTAACTCCTAAAACTCGAAGAGTGGAACCTTAAGGGATTGAGAAAACATTGAGAGGAATATTTGAGAGGTAAAAATACCATATATTTGAGGAATATGTATTATTAGTGAAATGAAATGGAGAAATGGGTGGATATTTATAGAAAAATTGGGGGATTTGTTTAATAATTTCTAAATAAAGGCTTTAGACACCTAGGTAGTGGTAAATGAAAAACCATGGGCTTACTCATGGTATTGGACACTTGGGAAAACTTTTTTGTTATTTTAACACAAAAGAGTTCAACATCATTTTATATTACTTATTTTAGAAAGGAAAACTAACGTTTTCACAAAATAACATTATTAAAGTTAAAGTTTCCAATTTAGAATTTTGAAAGTAAATTGTATATTTGGGAATTGATTAAAGTATATTAAAACCCTTAATATTAATAAAATAATATATTGTAAGTCTTGGGTTTTTTTTAATTAGTTATTACATCATTATAACATAATTATGAAGTCATTAAACATGCTAAAAAACTCAAACTGTATTTTTACTATTTATGAAAAAATAAAGTATTTTAAAAAATTCTCATAGATTCCCCATAACCTAATTTTTATGTTATGATTTCAAAAATGATATTTATTTTATCATAATAATTCTATAAATACGATTATTCTAACTTTTAAATATAAAAAACCTTATTTATTAAAAATAATAGCAGATTGAAAATACATAGTAAAATCTATGACACTTGAAAAAAATAAAATTATTTCATCATTTTTTTAAATACGAGTGTTTTAATTATACTATTTCATCAAAATAAAAAATATTTATAATATCTTACTTTATCATAAATATTTATATCTTTTTTTCAAAGTACAATGTATCTATGAAAAATCAATTTATCAAATTCCATCTAAATTTAATTAAGAAAAACTATTCTTAAAATAGAAATAGTGGAATAAAAATTTTATTTAAACAAAGGAATTACACATTAAGGTCAGGAAATGTAACCTATTATTACACCTGCATACTCCCTAAGAGTAAGGTGTGCAATGGTGGTAGTTTCACGGGGTACCTTGGCTAACATCGACCGAGTGGTAATATCCATTTAACTTGAACTTCTCTTGAAATCAATTTTGTTCAAGATTCAATTGTTTAAACTCATATTGGACTTAGTCAGGGGGGATACCCATCGATGATAACTCCCTCCCAAGTTCTAACAGATGGGATTCAAATGGTATTCCTCTACTGGTTGATTCCATCGACTCTTATTTCTATATCAATTATCCTTGGTCAAAATTTTACTTATAAACACTAATTATATTATTAAATTTATTATCAAGAGTATAGTTACCAATGGTCATATTTTACATTGGTTATAATTGACCAACGATCATAAAATGGTTGAAAACAGATGGTCATATTTCCCTTTATATTCACTTCATTATTAAATAGATATGTTTTTTTGTGTATAAAATAATATAACATGTATTTTTAGGAAATAATTATCATTAAAAAAGTTTGGTTCATTACATTATTCCCCACTTAAGAAATTTAATCCCAAAAATTTCAACTAATTACAATGGTTGAGAAAAGGTGTGGGTAATTCTACCTCATTGTCTCCTATGGTTCCCACATCGCTTCTTCATATATATGGTTTATCCACAACACTTTGACAAGGTGGGTAATCTTATTGCATGAAAAATTTTCTCTATGGTCCAACATCTCCACTAGATGCTCCTCGTAAGAGAGGTCATGTTCCAGTTGCACCACCTCTAGATTCAGTACATGTGAAGGTTCAGGTAAGTACTTCCTCAAGAGAGATGGATGGAATACATCATGAACTTAAACTATATTTGGAGGAAGTGTAAGTTGATAGGCCAATGATCTTATACGATCAAGGATTTCATATGGGTTAATGTACCTAGGGCTAAGATTCCCGTTCTTCCCAAACCACATGACTCTCTAACATGGTGAAATTTTAAGGAAGAGTTTGTTTCCAACCTCAAACTCCAAGTCCCTTTGATATTTGTTAGCATAGATCTTCTACTGAATATGATCAGCCTTTATGTGTTGTTGGATAGCAGGAACTTTTTTTTCATCTCTTATACAAGACCAGGCCCAAGAAGATTTTTGTCACCAGATTCATCTCAACAATTAAGAGTTCTACATCTCTTTCCATATAGAGCTTCATAGTGTGCCATTTGAATACTCAAATGGAACCTTTTGTTGTATGGGAAATAAACTAATGGGGGGTGTTGATCCTATCCGCCTTTAAACTCCATTGAGAATGTTATCAATATGTACTCCAATTTTTTAATAGTCCTTTCATATTTCCCATCATTTTGATGATGATAGGTCATATTGAAATTCAATTCGGTACGCAAAGCATTGAAGACTTGTCTAGATTTTTGATTTAAACCTTGGATCATGATAATAAATAATAGAAAGTGGTGCTCCATGCATCCTTACTAGTTCCTTCACATATATCTTTGAATTTTTATTAATATATATGTTTTCTTAGATAGAGATAAAATGGGAATTTTTGGCGAGACGGTCCACTACAACCCATATCTCATTGTTTCATTTGGATGTTATAAGGAGACTAGTAACAAAGTCCATAGTGATATTGTTCCACTTACTTGTTGGTACGGGTAGTGGTTGTAATACCCCTTTAGAAATTTGTCTATTTACCATCACTTTTTGACACACCAGGCTCCTTGTAGTGTAGTGTGTGATCTCCCTTTTCATGTTATCCCAACAATAATGATCACAAAGGTCCCTATACATTTTAGTTCTTCCAAGAAGTATAGAGAATATAGATCTATGAGCTTCATCCATTATTTACTTATTTATTTATGGAATATATGGAACACATAGACTTGTTTGAAATTTCAATACACCTTATTGATCATTATTGAATTCAGAAAACTTCCCATTCTTCATAGCCTCTATCTTCTTCTGAAACAAAGGATATTCTCTTTGAGATTTCTTGATCTTCTCTAGTAATGATGGTTGAGAAATAATTGTTATTGGGTTGATGATGTACCTTACATTATGATTCCCATATCAAGTTTTTATAGGACTTTGATCAAATGATCCTTGAATCCTTATCATTGCTAGCATAATAGGGTCTTTCCTAATTAGTGCATTAGTGACTTTGTTTACTCTTCCGTGAGGATAATGTATTAAATAATAATGGTCTTTAATAAGTTCCGACCATCTCCCCTATATCATGTTCAATTCCTTTTGTGTGAAAATATACTTCAAACTTTGGTGGTCTATGTATATATAACATTTATCTCCATAATGATAGTTCCACCATATCTTTAGAGAAAAAACAACCACAACCATCTCTAGGTCATGTGTAGGATAACTCTTCTCACGAGGCTTTAACTATCGAAATGAATAAGTAATCACCCTATAATTTTTCATGAGGACTCACCCAATACCTTTTAGATATGAATTACTAAAAATAATGAATACTTCTCTAATAGAGGGAAGAGTTAACACAAGTGTGGTAACCAATCCCTTCTTCATCTCTTGGAAACTTTTTTGACACTCCTTTTCCCAAATGAACTTATCCCCCTTTCGAGTTAACTTGGTTATTGAATTATAAAGTCATGATTTTTTTTACCAACCTCCTATAATATTATTATAAGACAAGGAAACTATAAATACCAGTTACTGTTATAGGATGATTCCACTCCTCCACAACATTTGTCTTGGAAGGGTGAACTCAGATTCCTTCATTAGTTAAAATGTGCCCTGAGAAATCAACTTTTTGTAACCAAAATTCATATTTTCTGAACTTTCCAAATAGCCTTTAATTTCTCATAGTTTTTAGTATAACCCTAATATGATCCTCATGCTCCTAGAAAATTTTGGAATATACCATAATATAATCAATAAAAACAACCAAAAATTTATCAAGGTAGTCCTTAAGGACTCTGTTCATCAAATCCATAAATATAGTAGATGCATTAGTCAATACGAAGGACATAATAACAAACTCATAATGCCCATATATTGATAATAAGGTAGTATTTGGAATATATTCTTTCTTTACCCTCATTTGGTGATAACTATATCAAAGATCAATATTGAAGAAGAATTGAGCCCCATAAATCTGGTGAAATAAATCATCAATCCCCAGAAGAGGGTACTTATTCTTCACTACGATCCCATTTAGTTCTATATAATCAATGCATAGCCACATTGATACATCCTTATTCTTCACAAAGAGAATAGGTTCTCCCCAATGAGACACACTTGGTTACAAAAACCCCTTCTCTAAAATATCTGTAAGTTGTTTCTTTTATTCCTCTAGATCCACATTTTCCATTCTATATAGGGACTTTGATATCTTCTTGGATCCAGGAATGAGTTCATTGTATAACTTTACCTCTCTTTTTTGGGGAGGTCTAGGAAACTTCTCAATAAATACATAAATGTTTTGCAGAATGATGGGGACATTGTTCTATTCGTATACCTTTATTTACTTCTTAATCTTCACCGATCATTTTTATAAAGAAGGCTATGGGAGTTTCTTCTAAACAAATATTTGGTCAAGATATCTCTCATTTGAAAACAATTATAGGTTGTACATTAAATACTACTAAGATTTCCTTGCTTATGAATTTGATCTTATCATTATACTTTGATATCGAGTCCATCACTAGTATAATGTTGAATTCTAGCATGGGAATGCCTACTAGATTTGTGATGAGATTTTTATCTCCAAATTGATTTCTAGAGTTTCTATATATTGTTGATGCTTAGATCATCTGCAAAGTATTCTTGAAATATAACTATACTTATATAATTTTAGGTGTTGATTATATATTCTTTGAAAACCTATAGTAAATAAAGGAATGAGTTTAACTATAATCAAACAAATTACTTTATAGCTTTGAGAGAACAACTAGAGTACCTTCTACCACATCATTTGGAGCATCTAATTCAGTTTTCATGATAGAAAAAGCCCAAACATTATCCCTTGGCCTATGTTGAGGTTGATGGTGATTCCCCAACATTAACTTAAGATTTGGAAAATTATTGGAAATGTGACAAAGATGTACACACTTGAAGTATTGGACTTTAGGATGGGCTTTCACCATATTCCCTTTGTTGTTAGTGTTGATAAGTTGAGTATTCACCTCACTACGATAGCTTTGAGTAATATGGACATGTCTTCCACACTTGTAACATTTCATACTCTCAAGAAAAAAATTCCCTAAATTGTTCTCCTCACATTTGTTTCATGTGAAAAGTTTCATTTTCCCCCCTCTTCCATGATCAAAGTTACTCTATAATCTTGGATTCATTGTTCTCTTTTTTCATTCAATATATGGGACCACTATGTCTCTCCAAACTACAATTAAACCTTCATACCAATTCACACTATCTCCTCGTACTTGTCATAGTCTCGATTGGATAGTTTCTTCCATATATGGAATCTTAATCCATTGAATAACCTATCAACCTTTCCATTAGGATCCATGAAAAAGATAGAGGTGTAATGAGAAAGTCTTATAAAGTTCATCTCATACCTTCCCTTAGATTCATTTTCCTTCCACTTAACCTATATGAATTACTTCTATATTTTCATTCACATTGAACGGGGGAAATATTTTTTGAAAAAGGTTTCCCTAAACTCTTCCCACTCCATAGCTTCTATCTCCCTTCTTGGATTCATGTATCTAATTAGTTTTAATCACTAATCAAATTCTCCCTCTAAGTGGTATATATCCCGGGTGAAGTTCTCTTGTTCTGAACAACATAGTTCAAAAAAGATATTTTCTATAGGGATTATCCATTTTTCATAAATAAATGGGTCGGTAGATCCACTAAAAGAAGGTGGTTTTTGACACATAAAGGAATGAAAGGAAATTTTTTACCTTAGAGGTGAATCTGGTCTCTCATCTTGATTCAAGTTATTACTCATAACTTGAGTCAGTTGATTCATCATTCTTATGATGTTTTACATTTTGACTTCCATCAGAGGGTCATTAGTACATGGTCCATTACAATGAGCTTTTACATGTTTTCACTTATTTCCCACCATTTTCTAAATGAAACAAACATTAGTGAGAAACGTGTTTCTTTTAAGAATTTTACAATTATAAAATAATTTTATATCTTGAAACATCATGCTTAAATATGTTATTCTTTAACAACAATTACATTTTCTATAAAAACTTCATAATAGTTCATGAAAATATTGTGATTAACCCAAAATATCACCCGGGAGTGTCAAAATAGGAGTGCAACAAGGCCCATTTTCATGCACCAGTTCTAGTTTGAGTCTATATAAAAGTGGTGTTTTCATGTTTTACCCCTAGATACATCTATTCTAGATCAACATCCACTTTTTTTGTATCTAGAAAGAGATTTCATTATTCAGAAACCATTAACTAAATATTTCACAAATATAATAGGGTGTTTTCCTACATTTAAATTTTATATAGTATTATTCCTAAAGTTTTTAAATCCTAATTTTAATAAATAACTAAACCACCCTTTGATTCCAACTATGGAATCCTACCTTTTTATTACATAAACTTTTCATTACACTATGTAAAACAGAGGATCTTATAATGTTTAGTGCCTTGGAAAACAGATAAATAATACATGAAGACATAAAAAATTATTCTAATCCACATTAAAGACTTCATCATAGGATCATACTAATTTCAATTACTGCATCTCATAACCTAGGGTCATACATCAAAGGAAGGAGTGAGCATAAAGCTCAGTAAGCAAAAACAAGGGAAACAATTTACATGTGATCTTGAGGAAAATCAATAATAACTTGAGGATTATCATAAAGGTATGATAAAGAGAAATATAATAATAATAAAAACATGAATAATAACTTAGAAATGTGGATATAACATTTAAATGAGACATTCATAATCATATCATGAAGGTTTGTCACTGAGGTGTCCTAAAAATTACAAAGGTTATTCACCAAGGTATCGTAAAAAGTAATATCTTGAGATTAAATTCATTAACCAATGAATTGGAGTGATATTAGGAAAAAAAAATTCACATTTATTAATTAATTCAATCCACATATATCATAATCAAACATTTCATAAATAACCCATGGATAATAGAAGAAACATGTTTCGTATCAAAACCAGGGCGTTTTAAAAAGTGCTTACCCAACATGATCATTAAGTTATTTTTAACCCAAGAAAAGTGAATGAGGGTTTTATGTATGTAAAACCTAGAATAAAGTAAAAAATTTAAATATATTTGTGAATACCTTTACATAATAAAGAGGTTTGAGTATTCAAATAAAGAAGATAAAATGGAATTTCTTGAGGAGGTGAGAGAAATTTTGAGAAGTAAAATCAGCAACATAACAGTTATAAAACATGGTATTATAAAAGGGTAAAAAGATATGGTATAGGGGTATCCAATTTATAATACATAATTTGGAATAAATTAATGAATAAAAATGAAATAATATAGAGTTACCATAACATTCAGAAGACATATACAAAAAGAGGTTATTAAAACAAAGATAAATGAAGGATATTTCCCTTACCTTGAAGAGTAACTCCAAAAACTAAAAGATTGGAATCTTGGAGGCTTGCGGAAACCTGGGAAGAAATACTTGGGAGGTAAAACTACCAATTATTCTTGGAGAATTAATTTTTAGTGAATGGAAATTGATAAATGGGTGGGTATTTATAGAAAAAGTGGGGTATTTGTTTAGTAGTGTCTAAATGAAGGCCTTGGACACTTAGGTAGTGGTAAATGAAAGACCCTAGGTTTAACCATGGTATTTACCCATTTTATTAGACAATTGGGACACATTCTATGTTATTTTAATCCAAAATAATCAAATATCGTTTTATATTACTTATTTTGGCGAGGAAAATTAAAATTTTCACAAAATAACATTTCTAAATTTAAAGTTTCCATTTTAGAATTTGGAAAGTAAATTATATATTTGGAAATTGATTAAAATATATTAAAATTGATGATATTAATAAAATAAAATATTTTAAGTTTTTTTGTTTAATTATTTATTACATCATTATTACATAATTATGAAGTTGTTAAACATAATGAAAAACTCAATCTGTATTTTTACTATTCATGAAATATTAAAGTATTTTAGAAAATTCTCATAAATTCACCCTAACATAATTTTGATGTATTTATTTCAAAAATGATACGTATTTTATTATAATAATTCTCTAAATATATGAATTATAACTTCTAAATATAAAAATCCTTATTTATTCAAAATAATAATGGATTGAAAATGCATAGTAAATTTTTTGACACTTATAAAAAAATAAGATTATTTTATCATTTATTTTTAAATAAGAGTGTTTTAATCATACAATTTATCAATATAAACAATATTAATAATAACTTAGTTTATTATAAATATTTATATCTTTTATGGAAAGTACAATTTCTGTTCAAAAAATCAATTTATCAAATTTCGTCTAAATTTTATTGACAAAAACTATTCTTTAAATGGAAATGACGGAATAACAATTTTTTTTAAAAAAGTAATTACAAACTATGGTTGGGACATGTAACCCCTTATTACACCTATGTATTCCTTAAGAGTAAGTTATGCGATGATGGTAGTTTCACGGGGTGCCTTGGCTAACATCGACCGAGTGGTAGTCTCTGCAAACTTGACCTTCTCCTGAAGGAGATTTCCTTCAAGATTCACTTATTGAAGATGAGTTTGGACTTGGTAAAGGGAAAAAACTAGTGATGATACCTCCATACCATGTTTTGAAAAATGAGATTCATATAACATGAATCTACTAGTTGAGGCCATCGACTCTTCTTTATGTATCAGTTATCCTTTGTCAAAATTTTACTTATAAACACTAATTATAACATTAAAATTATTATCAAGAGTATAGTTCCCAAAGGTCATATTGTCCAATGGTCATAATTGACCAATGGTTATATAATGTTCAAAATCATATGGTCACATTTCCCTTTATATTAACTTCATTATTTAATAGATATGGTTTTTTCATGTATAAAATAATATAATATGTATTTTTAGGAAACAATTATCATTCAAAAATTTTGGGTTCTTACACTTGGTGCAAGGTTTGATGAATCATGCATGGCATATGAGACATGCCTCTATCAATTTTCTAAGAAAAGTCACATGGCCATGTGACCTAGGTTTTACTATTAAGGAAAATCATGTATCCCCTTTTTGTACACAAGAGCAGCCATGACATTTTGGCCAAACCATGTGGGATTAGGGGCATGGTTTGGAAAAACCATGTTCTTGGACCTTTTCTTCTATAACTCTAATATTTGGGATCCTATAAAGTCCCCAAAACTCCTGAGACCTTCCTTGGAAATAGAAAACATTTACTAGAATAAATAAAGTTATTTGAACCTAAAAAAATGATCTGTACCTACTTAAAAATTTGGGTCCTTATAACCTCCTCTCTTTAAAGAAACTCATCCATGAGTTTCCCTTTTGAGGGAAATAAGGGATCATTTTTGAAAAACACGATCCACTAAGCATGTATGTTGGATTATTGCTCATAGGTCTTGTCCTATACTCATCCATGCTTCCATAACATGAACACTAGAGGAATTAAACTGCCTTAACAAGCCTTTATGATTTAATCCACAATATACATTAGGCACTCCTAAAAAGAAGCATCGATGTCAAACTCCACCTCCTCAGGATATAAAATATGAGATGGTTCTGGATAATACCAACTAAGCTAATACACGTGAAAAACATTATTTATAGACTAGAATCTATGGGGAAGTACTATCTTGTAGTCTATTGGTATGATTTTATCTAAGATCTCAAAAGGTCTGATGAATCTAGGAGATAGATTACCCTACCTCTTGATATGTCACTGGCCTAGACTAGGTGAAACATACAAGAAAACCCAGTCCCTAACCATAAACTCAATAGGCCATTGACAGTGGTTGAAACATGATTGATTCCTAAACTAAGTTGTCATATTGAGCTTCATAATTAGCTAAACCTTATCTGAAGTATATTGAAGGAGACATGGTTTAAGCAGTGCTACTTCACCTACCTCTAACCAGCACAAAGGTAAACGGAAGATCCTACCACACAAGGACTCATAAGGAGCCATCCGGATGGTAGCCGGAAATCTATTTTTGTAAGAGAATGAAATCATGGGTATATGTTTCTCCCAAGAACGTTCTAAGTCAAGGGAACATGTATAAATCATATCCTATAACACTTGGATCATGTGATCTATCTATCTATCAGTCTGAGGTTTATAGGTCAAGATTAGAAGCACCTGTTTACCGAAGTCATTTTGAAAACCTTTCCAAAACCATGATGTGAAATGAGAAACTCTATCAGATATGAAAGAATGTGAAGATATATAAATAAATATGATCTAATTAACATATAGCCTCCATAGATCAACTATTGATAAGGTCTCCTGAATAGGCAAGAAATGAGAGACCTTCATCAACTAATCAATGATGGCCCTAACTACGTCGTTGCCTCAAGTCAATATAGGAAAACCTATCATGAAGTCCATGGAAAAATCATCCCCCTTCCCCTTGAGAATGGAAAATGGATGAAAATTTCATGTTTGTCTCTAATATTCCACCTTCACCTAATGATAGGAGGAACATCGAGTTAGGAAGCTGACTATCTCCTGTTTCATACCAGTCCACCAATACTGGTAACGTAAGTGTCAATACATCTTGGTGATACCAGGATGCACTGACCATACCAAGGAATGATTTTCCTACATAAAATCCTCTCTAATATCTACTAAAACCCATAAATTCCCAAGTATGCATAAGGTATCATCCTCATCAATGTTCAAACCCGGTGATAGATCATTATCTAAAACACTCTCCCTAAGGACTATGCCCTTTGGATTTTAAATTTGTCTCATCCTTTCCCATTCCTGAAGTGTAGAGGTCACTGATAAAACTATGAGGATTGTCTGCCCATGATTCTCCCGAACCTCAACATGCATCTCTAAAAACAAGGCCATAAGGTACCCCTCTCCATTGGTCTCATGAAACACCTATGTCTGAATCTTCTGTCTTAGAGCATCGGCTACTACATTTCCTTTTACAGGCGTATAAGCAAGCATGAAATTGAAGTACTACAAGTATTCATTCCACCTGCACAGCCTAATATTTAATTCAAACTACTTAAATATATACTTGAGGCTTTTGTGGTCCATGAACATCATATATCTCTCTCCTAGAAAGTAATGTCCCCAACAACATAAATAATAAACCACTACTACCAAATCAATTTCATGCGTCAGGTAATCCACTAATAATCCTTCAACTGAAGAGATCCATGCACTATGGCTTACTCATCCTGCATTAAAAATACTCTTATCCGAATTCCTAATGCATTACAATAAATTTTATAGCTTTTTCCTGGATCAGGAAGAATCATAATCAACATTGAAGTCAACCTTCCTTTTAATCCATAAAAGGATTTTTCACAAGCTTCCAACCATACAAATTTCACCCCCTTATTAGCCAAGCTCACAAAATGAACTACTAGGCATGAAAAATACTAGATTAAGCATCTATAATACAATGATATCCCCAATAAAATCTATATATAGATTTAAATAAAAGATGAATATGACTTCCAAAAAAACATGGTTATGTAGATTTAAATAAAAGATGAATATGACTTCCAAAAAAACATCCATGAATGAATCCAAATACAGGTGGAAAACTTGATTTATCAGGTCCATGAAAAAATTTGGCACGTTCTTATGACTGAATAATATTACCATGTACTCATAAATACCATACCTACTTAGGAAAGATATATGAGTTATTCCCGAAGGCCTGACATGCACCTGATAGTAGCTCAACTTCAAATCAATCTTTGAAGACACCTTCTCTCCCTGGATCTAATAAAAAAGGTAATCTATATGAGGCAATAGATACCAATTCTTTATTGTGAGTTGGTTCTATCACCAATAATCCATACAAATCCTAAGGGCAGAAACCAACTTATTGGAAAAAAGAACCAGTGAACCCCATGGAGAGGAACTAAGTCAGATAAAACCCATATTTTCAAGGTATTCCAACCACTTCTTGTTCTCTAGAAGCTCCATATGTTCCATATTTTTAAAAGGAATGGACATTGGTGACACTTTAGGCACTAGATCAATGGTTAATTCTACCTATCTCACTAGAGGTAGCCCAAAAAATTCATTTGGGAATACATCCCTACAAAAATCCACCAGAGTAGGGAAAATGTTAGTTTAAATCCCCTCATCATACAAGAAAAAACTATAAATATGAATTATCACTCATATCATCCCATGATACTTAGGTACAACTCAAGTTGCATGGAAATCCCATTATCTCTTTTAAATATATCTATTTCCCTCTGTTTAAGTAAACATTACCTTCCAGTGATAATAATAAATATGGTATCAATAGGGAACCAACTAGTCTATCCCAATAATTCAATCAAACCCTATCATGTCGAGGAAAAAAATATCCAACATGAATAGATAACCACCTATCTCTAGTGGGAACTCCTTACATTAGTGAAAAATCTCTTACTAGATACCCAACAGGGTATCGAGTGTCATCACACCACATAATTACTCTATATTGAGGAACAAACTCTCTATAATTTCCACAAATATAACAGAGTGCAGTGAAACTATGTCAAAAAAGGAATACACTAAAGTAGAGGATGCTAGAATTGTACCTTGAACTATAGAAGGCCCAATGCTATGCTCCTACAATATAGGAGGAACTTCATGTAACTGACCCATACCGTGACACTGAGTTGTAACCTGGCTGCAATGAGTAGGCCCACTCTACTAGCACTATGAATCCTGGGTCTGGTTCCCTCTACCTAGACCACCACCTTAGCCTAAGTGGCCAATGGTACTCAAGATGCCTACCTAGAGAGGTACTATTGGCCCAATCCTCAATGTGTAGTTGGTGTAGATCCTCTCTCACTAGGTACTGGTGAAAAGTTCATGCAGAAAAACTGAATATGAACCATCCCGATATAGCTTCTACACTCAACCAGATCTCGCATACACTGAGGTTTTGTGTTCGCCATATTTCCTAACTAGTGACATATAACAAAACTATAGGTATGAGCTATCTAACTACCACATCCCCCTAGATCAACCTCAAAGAGACACATCCTTCATCTATAATAACTACTACCCAGTTTGGGTTGCTGAATTTCCTTGTATCACACCTTTAGATTCCGTCAAATCCCACTCATTAATAATGGATTTTTTTTACTATATCAGAAATAATAGTCAATCAGAAAACATTAACCTTTAATCAGATGAAATATAAAAACCCATCCTCAAATAACCACAAAATCATGAGCTCATCACTAGCTAAATTCAGTTCGAATCATTGAATCTTAGTAAAATGGAAAAAATACTCCATTATAGACATATCTACCTACTATAAGTTCATGAACTCTCTAGCTCAGTCATCCCTCCATGTATATGGAAATAATAAATTGTAGATGATCATATGGATGTTCCTATAGATCATATATTGATTTTGGTCTTCCTATGTAATGAAATCCCACCACCACTTAGCATAAAAATGTAGCATATATGTTTTGAACTTGACCCTCCTTTCTAAAGGCATTTCTAAATTCTTGAAAATAGAAGGAATGGACTCCAGACATGTCTCAGTAGCCTAAGGGCCACCGTTACCCAAACATATAGGTGGCTGATACTACTATAATTCTCATGTTAACTTTTCCATAACTAGGGAAGGTTGAGTAACTCCTTGTATAGACTACATCATATGAAGGAAAACTTCTCGAATTTGGGCACCAGTTCCCAAGTCAGGAATAAAAGGTGGTGCTGTAGATGACACTACATGAGGTAACACTGGTGGATCAGGTCCTACCACCTTTTGATAATGGTGCTCTCCACCCTCCTAGTGTATGACTCATGGTATTCATGGATTCATGATGCTAAAATTTCAAAAAAACACCTCAAAAGAGAATTTAATAGTTGAAAATATTGTTGATAAATTATTAGGACATGTTCAAGCCTTCCTATTTACAGACATAAACCTCTCTTCCTATTACTAAATCTAGGTTTAGGTGATAAGGGGTGACCATGATAGGATATAAGTATTGTAATATACACTCCTAACTACCCACTACTAAGGTTATGTTTGGGTTTATGTCTCATATCACATGACTAAGGCCCAAGTATGTAGAGTTTCAATTTAATGTTATATATAAAAACACCCTTTAATATGAAATTAGCATCCCCATTTAATGGTAACCATTTCATTTAAAATATTTTAAATCCTTTTAATTTTTTACTCTTATATATATATATATATCATGGTCTAGTTAGATCTTTCTCCATTCCCAATTTATAAAAGCTACACTCCTTATAAATTTCAATTGGCACATTATATAATTGCAACCTAGACCTTATATATTGTATCAATATGTAACATGTCATATAAAATTATTTGTTAAAATGAGTAACCATTCCCAATTTATATAAGTACATGCTTCATAAATTATAATTATCATTGAGGTAATCAAATCAACTAATGTTTCATCCCGTGGAACCAGTGATACATGACTCAAACATGGTATAATTGGTTAATTAAGGTGTCATAATTTATCAATATGGGAAAAAACTATTTAGATTGATGTAGATACTTTAATTAATTCAATTATTCTATCAGAGAAATAAAAACCATCACATTTCCAATAGATATTAAGGAAAAAAACTATATATAGTAGGAAATGCAATCAGTAAGTAAATGTGGCATGAAAAAATTTATGGAATATAAGTCCTAAAGTTCCTATGATGATGAATGAGCTACTACCTCCTTAAAATACCAGGATAAGGGTAAAATAAGTCTACAAAAAAACAAAAACAACAACAACAACAACAACAACAACAATAATAATAATAAATCCATAAAACATGTGTGTCACCCAATGGTGAAACCAGTACAACTGTAATAAGAATAATTCAAAAACAAAAATATCCCAACCTAGGTAATTTGGTTTTCCCCTATACTAGCTACTCCCGAGCACATGATCATTACCAAATTCCAAAACATTCTTAGTCTCCTGTTTAATACCCCAAATAGTAAGACAAAAGGAAAATAAATTCCTCTAATACCACTTTGTAACATCTTGAGCCATGATCCACTAAATGGTGCCCTGATCTGCTGGTTCACATGGCCTCAAGTGAGACTCCCCACATGCTAGAGGCTGCCAACTAGTAGCAAGGGTCTATGGTGGTATGGTGGGGATACTATACCCTCTATTATCATAATGGAATAGTAGTAATAATAAATATCAGGAAATATAGTGGAAGCATAACATAATTGAAATCATAGAGAAAGAAAGGAAAATAATAAAGAATGGAAAATAAACATCCAAGAAACAAAAATAAAAATAAATCCATAGGTTGAGTTATATAAAAAACAATTTCATGTTATGCTGATGTACAAAATAGGGGATTCATGGGATACAAGGACCATACATATACAAAATTCTATACAAAATCACAAATGATGAAAATAAATCTACACTAGAATCATTGGTATAAACTTAGTCCTTTACTCCCATGATTATATAAAATAAGAAAATTAGATCAATCATCCATGATTGGGAACTTTCCATTGTCCCCACAACATCCATAAGTTCTATCTAGGTACCAATCGGTGGTCCAAATAGGGTGTGAGATAAAATTAGTAGGCCACCACCGATAGTGTCTAGAGTAATCTAGTTGATGTGTATATCATAGTAGTGTGAAATTATAACAAATAATAAACAATGTTGAAAGCCATAGACTAGTCAGATCATATTCCTAGAGGACACATGACTGACACTACCTGCTTCGGTATAGGCCAAAATAACTCCGATCTTAGTTTATCTAGTACATAGATTGATAAGTAATTATACATAATATGTATATATATATACACTATATATGGAAGGACATATATAGGAATATAAAAATATACTAGGTTCTAGAAGGACATGGGGTGTAACTTAGGCATCCAAGCATAGTCAAATGAGTTATAGGCTCTAATAAGGGTATTATCCCAAAATCTCATGGAAATGTGAGATATCATGCTCAACACTCGATATTCTGGTGTTATTAATCATGCCCAACACCCAATTTAAGGTAATGTAGATCATCATGTCGAACTTCCAAGTAAACGGCGTGAGACGCCACTCCTAACACCTAATGTAATGGAACATGAAACACTCTACTCGGCAAGTCCCTTAACCATTATCCATCGACCAATATCCATGGTCTAATTATAGTAATCATATGGAATTTCATTTTTAAGTATTTACATTCATTTAACCCAATATAACCAAGGGTGCCACAATTTATATAATTCATTATCTTTTTATAACACATGACATGGTGTTTCCATTCACTTCCATTTAATTAAATTAAACCCTTTAATTTATAAATTATGTAAAATATAATTTTAAGACATTCCAAACCACTTAAAATGTGTTTGGGTCAATTAAAAAAATTATATTAAGGAGGGAATTTAATTAAACACACCCACATTAGCGGTAACCAACAAGGTATACATCCTCCAACATTTCAACATAGAACTATGGGAGTATCTTAACATGGTTCAATTAATTTAAAAAGGTAAAAAATATTTTTAGGTATTGTGTAGAAGAGTCTGGAATGTAGTACAATGACGAGTTTTATAAAAACACCCAAAAATTTAGGGAAAAATTACTATACCACCAACCTTAGGCCCATGGATTACTCATCATCTGGTAATAGCTTCAGGTTTGAAGTAGAATAGACTAAATCACCGAAATATAAAAATCACTTGGAAATAGGGAATATGATCTCACACCAAAATAGTGTAGAGTATTTTGAGACAAAATAATGAAATAAAGAAGTCAATTGAATCTCTTACTTAGATGAATCCAACGAGATGAACAATGGTTGATTCTGATCAAGGAGGAAGGAGGAATCCCAAAGCCCAACTTGGTAATGGAGAGAAGATTTAATGGGAGGAGGAGCTACTATATGTGTAAGGGAAAATAAAAAGGAGGGATCAATTTAAAAGAATTGGGAAAAAACATAATTTAACCATTTTTTAAAGGTCAAACAGTTTGAGTGCATGGTTTTCCAAACTGTTCTTTAACCATGAGATAACCTCTACCCAAGAACACCCCTCGTATTGGCTCGACCCATAGTTTGATGAATCATGTACAACCTATGTAAAGTTCCTCTTTCACTTGTTTGAGATAAGTCACACAACCATGTAGTCTGGGCTGCATGGTTAGGGAAAATCATGTGGCCCCATGTTGTGCACTGGAGCACCCTGCACAATTTGGACAAACTATGCGCCTAGCCTTTTACTCCATAACTTAGAGCTCCAGACATTCCTGAGACCTTCATTAGGCTATAGGTCACATTTACTAGGTTAAAAAAGTAATTTAAACTAAAAAAATGATCCATAACTTTATAAAAATATGATTAATTACAACTCACTTTTTCAAATGATTTGTGTAATTTGGAATAATCAATTAATGTAATGCCTTACTAAGTTTATTCTTCCATATAGATTAGAGACATAAATCCCACTTGAGTGGTTTTATAATTTTCTAACTAAACCACAACCTACCTAGTTAGTGTTCTAGAGGATTTTCTAGTAAGGGTGAAGGGGTTTTTGTTCGCTGTTAAATTCAATATTCTAAACATGTAAAGAGATTGAGATAAATATTATTCCCCTTTAATTTTAGACAGTATATTTATTAAGACTTATGGGGCCTTAATAAATGTAAATAAATGAACAATTTACATGGAATTTTGGAAATAAAAGTGAAATTTAGTATTTTAGAATCAATGAAATACACCTATAGTGAACAATATATTTTTATATTGAACCATTTTGAATTGCCTTATTTTTTTAGGAAGAAGTTGAAATATTTGATGAAAAAATTATACTATGAAAGGATTTTGATTTACCTGATTTATTTGATGATTAGATTTTAAAAAATAAACTTAATATGGAATCTATTTTTTTGTGATGAATATTTTATAAAAGTTAATGAATGTTATTTTTGTTATTTATTAAAAATTGTTACTCAAAATTTTTATGTACATGTGTAGGCTACAAGTATGGATAAAACTGAGTTGAAAATATCATTAGAAACCCCCTTAACTAGACTTGAATTTGATACTATCCAACTTAAAATTTTCTTTTCTGAGGAAACGTGAAAAAATAAAAATAATCATTACAAACAACTTGACACCCACTCAAGAGTACCAACTTATGGAAATTCTGAAAAAAATATTATATTCATTGTCTAGTCCTTAGAGAAGATTCTAAGGATTATACCCACCACCTATATGCACTAAATTTTGTTAAAACCCGAGTTTAAACTTGTTAGGAATCACCAAAGGAGGATTAACCCAACCCTTATGGCGGTTGTAAAAATAAATTTGAGATAATTTTTAGAGAATAAATTATATACCTCATCTTGGACTTCTAATGGGTGATCCCCATTAAAATTATACCAAGAAAATTAGATTCACAATTATACAAAATTATAATAAAGAGTTATTTCCCACAAGGATTCAGAATAATTGTAGTGTTTTCATTGATTATAGGATTTTGAATCATGTTACCTCAAAATAAAACATATCTATTCCATTTGTAGACAAAATGTTAGAGAAATCAGTTGGGAAGGGTTATTACTATTTCTTTAGTGGGTTTTCTGGATATTTTCAGTTTCCAATAGCTCTAGAAGACCAAGAGAAGACCACATTCACCTATCCCTTTGGTAAATTTCTCACTAAAGGATACCCTTTTGATTAATAATTTCCCTAGGTAATTTTTAATATTATATGTTAAGATTATTTTCAAAACTTATTGAGATCCATTTAGAGGAATTCATTAATGATTTTACTAATTATTGAAAATTCTTTAAAACATAATTTAAAGGTCTGGAAATTTATTTAAGGAAATAAATTGAGGAAAAAAATGGTTTTAGAAATTAAAAAAATTATATTTGATGGTGGATAATGGAAATGTTTGTTGAAAAGAATATAATGTTCCAATATACCTCTATGTTATTTGTTTTTATGATTTAAAAAATCCATACTTTTATTCTAACAAGTTTATCCTAAGTATTTCAGATTGTATTTATCATACACTATGTGTCCAGGTTATTTTATCTTATAAAACATAAAGTGTTTGATTTATGAGAAATTATTATATCTTAAGAATATTGAAGAACATATTCAGTCCTTTTAGAATCATAAAGTGATGAAAGTATATTCTACTATGTAAGAATTTATCTTACAAAGTTTGATCGAGTTGATCAAGACAGATGCTTTAGTCAGAATGAAAATATGAAAGGACATTATCTTCTGAAAATAATATTCATAACCTGAAGAAGTTGAAGAAGCTATTTTTTCATTAGAGTAACATGTTTATCTTATATAGGAAAATTATCTTACACAACATTGAAGTGAGTTTATCTTATGAATAAGAACAACTTTGACTTACAAAAGTTATCTTATGATGAACAACACTTTCAGTTGGTATCTTACGAAGATAAAACTATTATATAATGTCATGATTACTTTTAGAGTCTACTAATAAGTCACTCCATGATTTTATATCACCTGAAAAAGGAGATTACCCATTTAAGTAAAGATCGGTCTGCACAAGACTATCCATAAATGGAAATATTTGAAGAACAAAAATATTTCTGAAATTGGTTCCAGAAAAGTAATTCCTATATTTGTAAAGTTTGAATGAATATCCTTAATAGCCAATATTATCAAGATAACTACGAAAGATCTATTGAATATTAGGATTATCTCATTCTAAAGTATAAACAAGATATAAAAAGATCATTTAGTCACTACAAAAAAGGAGTGGAGATAGTTGGTTTTATTTTTCATAGAATGTATACACATATAAAAAATGTCCGATACCTATACATAGTTCAAACAAAAAAATCATCCGTGCTATGCTTATTAGTTATATTAGTTTCACTAAAGATAATCCTGAACTATATCTTGGAGTTTATAATTTTCACATGATGAATCATCATCTACTGTAAGTTACTACTTACAGCTGTGTGCTGCGAAGGTTTCTATAAAAGTTTTTGTTCCTTTATATATTTTTTACACTCAGTATAAGAGTGTTATTAGGACTATGGATATGTATTATAAAGGGATATCCTGGTTTAAATCTATGGGACCTTTTTATTAAATGGAATGTTCTTGTACTCAGTTGGGAGCCCCCTGAAAAAGGAATGTTATAGTGAAAATCACCAAAATAATGGAATAGAGTGTTAATGGAGTGGACTAGGGGATTTATATTCCTTGAACCACAATAAATCTATTTTTTTTATCTATTTCATTAAACTATATTCTCACTGCCTATTTTATTAAGGATTTTTTTGATCGATCATACATAGGGAGGGTGGTTCTCTGTAAAATAATTTTTTGGAACTCAATTCCCCCCTCTTGAGTGTTCAACTATCCTCTATCCGGGACAATTTTTTTGGGCCGCATAATTTATAAATATGGGATTGAAGTGGATAATTAAAAAGTTAACATTATTTCTACACTAACATACCTCACCACTATGAGACACATTTTATCTTTTTTATTCCATGCTAGATTTTATAGTATATTTATAAAATATCTTAGTAACATTTATATAACCTTTAATAACTTGATAAAAAAGGAATTTGAGTTTGTTTTTGATGATTCATATAGGATAAAATTTTAAAATATTAAAAAATCCTAACCATAACCAATTTTATATGACCACTAGACAATAATAACCCCATTAAGATACTATGTGATGACTCAAATAAGGCTGTGGGAGCTTTCATATCCCATAAAATTAATTGGAACCCACAAGTGATAACCTATATTTCTCAAAACCTTGACACAACCTAAATAAGTTACACAAAAAAGAAACATAGGTTTTTTCAATTATTATTAATTTTTATTTTTTTGTCTCTATCTATTATAGAAAATAATTTTATTCTAACCATGTTGTACTTCAATATCTGTTTAAGAATTATAAAGAAAAGAAAAGGTTAGTGATGTGGATATTGGTGCTTTAAGAATTTGACTTAGGAATCTAAGATAATAAGGGATGTGAAAATATGGGGGTAGACCACATGAGATGGTCACCCCACATTGTAGAGGTAAAACCGTAAACTAAACCAAATATGGATAACTTCTTCCCTTGTGAGAAACTATACAGAATTACCCAAGTACCCTAGTATGATGATTTATACAATTATCTAGTCACATCAAAGGTACCCCATTATTTACTAAGAATCAAAATTTTAAATTGAAATTTTAGTCAAAGTTTTATGTATAGAAGGATCCTTATTTATGGAAATTTTTTAATGACCAAGTGATTATAAGGTGTATCCTCAAGGAAGAATTTATGGATGTACTTTCATTTTTCTATGCACTTACATATATAGGACATTTTATACCTCACAGAACAGCCAAAAAAGTGTTATAAGCTGATTTATTTTGGCCCTAAATTTTTTAATACTTGTATAAATTCCATAAATCATGTAAAAATTGTTTGTTCACTGGTGGAATTTCCAAAATATACGAAATTTCATAACCACACTTGATTGTTTTGAACTATTTGAAATATACAGATTAGATTTCTTGGGCCCATTTCCTATCTCCTTTATATTTCCCAACATTTTATTAGTAGAGGATAATTTTTTGAAGCATATTGAAGAAAAATCCACTAAAACTAATGATTCCAAAGTTGTAATTAAATGTCTATAATCAAACATTTTTTTAGGTTTGGAGTACCTTGATACATAATTATTCCCCAAGGAACACACTTCAATAATGAGAACATAGAATCTCTTATTAAGTGGTTTATATTACTCCACAAGAGCTAAACTATTTACCTCCTAGGGCAGGCTGAGGTCTCTAATAGATAAATCAATATTATTTAGGAAAATATATTGCAACCCACCCAGAAAGTATGGAGTAGGAATCTTAAATATTCATATAGGGAATACATGGATACTTTTAAATTCACCTCAGGTTTGTCCCCTTATAAATGTTTTTATGAGGAACATTGTAACCTCCCAGTTGAGTTGTAGAAATAAGGCTACTGGGGTTCTAAGAGAGTTAACCTAGAGTTTAGAAAGGATAGAATGCATAAGAAGATACAAATGATGGAACTTGAGAATCTGAGGAGGGAGGCATGTGATAACACCCTATTTTACAAGTAAAAGGATACCTATCCATGATAGACTCATATCAAAAAGATACTTTTAAGTTAGATATGAAGTTCTTGTTTTCTTTTCATAGATGAAGCTTATTCCTATTAAAATTCATTCCAAGTGGACTGGACTATATATAGTAACCAACACCTTTCCATTTAGTTCAGTTGAGATCAAAGTATTTGAATCAAATATGAAATTTAATGGGAATGGAAAACAACTAAATATATTTCACGAAGACTTTTGTAAAGATCCAATTGAGGAGTCCAAGATCCTCCCTCTTACTATTGAATAAAGGAACCCCGGGTTGTCTCTTTCCCTCACACTAGTCTAAATACTTTTTTATTTTAAATCTATTTTCCATAAAAAATGTTATATTGAAATTTATTGGAATTGTGTATGAGATAAGTATGGTGGAGAGAAAATTTATTTTTGATGTAAATAAATTATAAGTTTTCCTTTGTATCTTTATAAGTGTTGTTGGATTTAAATATTTTTTTTCCAGAAACCCTATCTACTAAGTTTGTACATAAATTATGTATTTTTAGATTTTTTTAAATATTAGAGTTTTTTAGATAAAGGAAACTAAATCCCCAATTATATATTTCCTATAAAAAATACCATTCAAGTATGAGGGGATTCTATTGATTTTAATTTTTTTGAAATTAAATGATTCCAGAATGATTTTGGTTACTGTTTTAATAAAGATTTGGTTTCAGAACAAGGGAAAGGAGAGTGATTGAAGATATATTTTTGGGTTTGAAATTATAACATGAGGAAACTGGAAATTTGAATTTAATTTTAGGTAGCTTGGACTTTGTAAAAAATAACACATCTAGGATCCAAGTAAAAATAGACTTATATAAATACTTTAAAGTTGTAGTAAAATGGGAAATTAGTATCCTATAATAATGCTCTAAGACATTAGGAACTATTTGTGTGAGTAAAAAAACCATTTTTAAATCCTATAAGGCATTTTCACATATTATTAAGGTGAGGAGAATATTTAATACAAATGAATAAGGTGGAAATTGACTTATAAAAGTCTTATTTGAGTTATATCAAGGAAGTGGAAACTAGAAATTTTGTTTAAGGAACTTAAGATATGGTGATAAATGGATGTTCCACTTGTTAAAATTTTAATTCAACTTAAATCATTTTATTTCACTCTTGGACTTAGAAATTTATCTTAAATTAAGGTGATGAATTGATATTAATTCATAGAGGGGTAATGATAATTTAAATAATGAATGAATTGGTTATTTTATTCCTCACTATTTTAAATAATCGAGACCATGCACGATTTTTTTGAATGAATAGAATTCCTTATATTGACAAATGTGAAATATTGTAAGTGTGTGGGAGTGATGAGAGCCAAAATTTCCATATTTTTTCATTCTATTCATTTTATATGCCCCCATAATTAATCTAAAACATGTAAAAATAATTTATTTTTTTATATTTTTGTGAAATAAATACTATATTGATAAATGGATTAAAACATGAATTTCAGAAGTTCATTCAATTTTGGGTTTTAATGTAAAATTCTAACACTAAAATTCCATTTTCACTATGTTTAGATCAGTTTTTGAAAAATGTAAAAGGATTCATTGATTGTGAAGAACCAAGAAGCCAAAAAAAAAATAATTGAATGTAAGACTAAATTGATTGTATAACAATCAATCAACCAAATTGAAAATTAAACTGTATCCTAAAGAGACCACATGATAATTCTGATTGACCATTCCAAAAGAGACCATGAGGCTGGATCTACCATAGAACTCCTAAAGAGAGTATATGTTGATCGCAATCAAACATAGGTGTAAAGACCCTGACCCTAGTATCCCGGAGCTGATTCCTCACTTTATTACACTAGAATAGATAAAAGACTATAATCCTAAAGGACTGACTTGTTTAATAGTTTTGGAAGCCAGATTATATACATGAACTTTACATTATAATTTAAAATATAAAGTACAACATAGAAAATCCTTTGAGAAACACCATTATTCTCCTAGATTAACCCTTCATATCAATCATAATATACATCTTGGCATCCTAGAAAAAGTAAAACATAATAAAGGGGTGAGATCAGATGATCATTAAAGATAAAAAATATAGTGTAAGATATCATAAAAATTAAGAAAAAATGAATAACTAAAAACACATTCCATTAAAACACAATCTTAAGCATAATATAGATTGAATGAAAGTTCATTAAATAATTCCATAAATAATCATATGAGAAAAAAATTAACCATAGAAATTATACTAGTGAAATAATCATATGTAATTTCAATTACTAGTGAAATAATGATGGAATTCATAATTTCAGACATCATAAACATACTTTCAAGGATTCAACCAAGACACCATGCATAAATGGGTAAACACCTAGTCTAGTTTGTCTTATGAGGCCTACCAATGCATCGAGGTGTTATAGAGGGCTTCACCCATCACTTACTAAGTCCAATGAATTCCTATAATGATATGGGTGAAGCATAATCAACATATACATTCATATTGAAACAAGTATATGAAATGTAAATAATATCCCTAATCAGTAAACATAATCATAAATTATCTATAGTAATATGGTGAATGATATCATGATAGTACATCCACAATCAAAATAATCACAAACCATTCAATAAAATACGATAGACAATAACATAATAGATCAATATAAATTAATCATAAGATTCAAAAGAGGTTGTTGAAATATATGAAAATACTCTAATAAAATAATTGATTTTTTTAAAAAGATAAATACCCTTTTACTTTGGAAAGAAATGTTTTTTTGGAAACACATTCGTATTTTTCATAAAAATAAGATTGTAAACATGTATATACTATAAGGGAATGGATTTATAATTGAATAATATTAAAATAATAACCATAACAAAATTTTATAGCTGAAGTGAAAACATGTAAATAAAAGGTTTAAAAAACTATAGAAATGATCCACTTCAGTCTGGTTTAAGGGAAAATATAAAAGAGTCTTCAAAGAAGAAAAATGAATAATTGTTTGAATAAAAAAAAACATGAAATTAGATAGTTTTTCATGATAAAAATAGATATTTTAGAAAAATATTGGGTTCTTAAAATAGATTATGGAGTGTACTTGAAAATGGGTAAGAAATTGGGAAGTTCCCTTTAATCGGGTATGCTTTTTGGGAGGAAATGAAAAAGGGAACCCTATAAAACATATATTTACCCTTAAAATAAAGAACAACTGAGATAGGTATATATTTTTGGAGAAAAAATAAATAATTTAAGAGGATTATATAATTATAATTAATAATTATATTCAGGTAAATATAGGGAAAGTGTATCCTAAATGAAAAAATGGAGGTTCGAGAAGAGACCCTTACCTAATGTACGAAATCGTTCTTCACTTGTACTTAATTTCTTGGATAATGAAATTATATTAATTAATAATTTAATTAAAAACTTAATAAATATTTAATTTATTTATTATAATTTTATTAAGTTAATTTATGGTGTTTTTAATGAGTTATAAGATTCAATTTTGTTGTTTGGAAGTGTTTGTTTCCATGATTTTTATGATTGGTTCACTTGTATACATGTACGAAAGATCATGTGAAATGAGAATAGTTATATAGAATTGAATTTATTTATTATAACGAAATTATGGAATATTTAATGTTCTTATATATCATTTTTCTAGATATTAGGAGGATTCATTAGATAAAACTTTAATTATAACCATTTGGATTATTTTGGTGTTTTTCCGATCCTCAGACACTAGTTTAGTTTTATTAATTAATATTATGTATATATACTAGTTATAAAATAATAAATTAGTTGTAATATACATATTATAATCCATTTTAAACATAAAAGTGGTTTTACGACTAGCCTTAAAGGCGATATTATAAAATGAAATAATCATCATCCACAAATGTGGTGAATCGACACCTCACTGACGATGTTTTCATTTTTAGAAAAAAAAGGGGAAGAGAAAAGAATTGATGGTGGATATACCATTATAATAATAAAATTCAGGTATATATAATACACTAAAGTTATCATTCATGTTTGGGAAGATGGGTTAAGGAAATGATAAGAAAAGAAAATAAGATGAATGAAAATTAAATGAACGAAAGGGGATTTTACCTCTTAAATTCCTCTCCTTCAGAACCTCCTTAAGAAACCTTGAAATGGCCTTTTGGGTGGGACCAGAAAGTCCAAAAAGTGGGGGAGAGGTTTTTTATATGTATTGGATATAAATTGGACAAGCATCAAGGCTTTGGAGGTGTGAGGATAAGAGTTTGTGAGGGGTGGTATTTATAGTGGAGGAGAGGGGTGTTTTTTTATTATTTTATTCATTAATTTATTATTTTGGCTCAAGACTATTAATAGTTTTGATTCCCATGAATAAGTAAATTAATTAGATAATATTTTTTCTATATTATGGTTATTGTATCAGCAATTAATCTATAAATAGTGTATTTAACTTATATTGTATTTATACCATAAATTATTGTATTTCATTATTCACCAAAAATTCAACTATTTTATAAAAATCCCAAAAATAGACTATAATATTTTTGGACATGTAGAATTAAAAAATTAAATCCATTTTATGAAAATAATTATCTAATTATTAGAAATTTAATTATTTTAAAAAATCATCATTTACTGGAAAATACTGATTTTAAATGTATAACTGATTTTATGACACTTTGAAATATTAATTAAGGTTTCATAAAATTATATTATAATCATAAGACAAAAAAATAGTAATTTATGAATATATTTTATGAAAATAAATTTTCTATTAAATCCTTATATTAATTATAAAATTGTAAATAAACATTTATATTTCAGAAAAAGACCAATACTTAATTTATCATTTCTAAAACATTCATTTACTTATTTCATGATATAAATATATTATATTTTCAATAATAGGATACCTCAATTTTATTTACACTTTAATATGTGAGGTTACTATTCAAATAATAAATATACTATTAATTATAATGAAACTGTTAGTTTTATAAAAATTAGGATTTATCACAATTCACTGGAAAATAAATATTTTCAGAAAAATACCAAAACTTCACCCCAGGATATTTTTTACATTTTGATTTTAAAAATGAAGTTTGATTTCCATAATAAAATTTATAAATGTGTCAAAATTTAGTTTTAAAACAAGTGCTCCATTAAAAGGTGTAAAATCTGCTTTTAAAAAATATAACCTTTTAATGTGTGAAATTGGATTCATTATTATCTTATGCATATAAAATAATTTGGATGAATGTAAACACATTTTATTAAATATATAATATATAAATTTCATAATTTTGTTAATATTATTCATTACCTCCAATTTAATGGCTAGGTTATAAGGATCATTTAAAAGTAATTATATTTAATTGTATATCATTGTTCATTTAAGCTTGGTGTTGTGTGAAATGTATGATTTTGAAAAAATTAAATTTAAAAGAAATATACCATAAAATATTGGGGTGTTACATTCTCCTCTCCTTAAATAAATTGTGTCCTTGCAATTTAAAATTATACTTCAAAAGTAAAAGGTTGATACTTGAAAATTATTTTGTGGGAACCCCACATCATAAATTGGGTTAATAAAATATCCTCTAAATAAGGGGAGTGAGAAATGAAATGGTCCCAAAAAAAGTAGGATTTTTGGTAGGAAATCATTAGTGGAGTGCTATAACATGTACATGGAAGAGAAATATAACTATCAAGTTCTGATAGAGAGTGATAGAGAACACAGTCATTAGAAAGTTAACCACTATGAAACCATAAATCTTGTAATCAGTTAAAAGACCATTGATTTCATAGAAGGAAAAGTAAAATGATAGTGTTTTTGTTCCAAAATATTTTTCATAGCATTTATTTATTATTTTAATATCCAAATAATAACTTGATAAATTAAACTTACATAATTACTTTACATGTCATAAGTATAATCTCATCCTTTGGTTATGATTAGATCTATTTTCACATCATCCCTTATGCCTGGAAATGAATGTTCAAGATGATTTTTTCATACATAAAGCACTTTTAATGAATCTTATGGTCTTTAAGTCATTTCTTCATCCTTTAAATTTTTACTTAAACCAAAAAGGTTAGCACATGTTATCAACAAACAATAATTTCCAAGTTTTAACTTAATCCATTCCGTATGTTGTTAATCTTACGACTCATCCAAAACATGGCTTCCCACATTGAACGAAAAAAATGTTTGGAGAAAGTTTACTAAATTTAAAAAATCAACTCAACATTAGATACTATAAAAATAATTTATCTCTTAGTTCCATATATATGAATACCTTTATCACCTTAAAACCTTTATGAAATCATGCAAGCTTTCAAATATGTAAAGAATAAGTAATGTAGTACACTCCTTATATATCTCATAATTCTTATAAATAGAATATCGTAACATAATTCTTGAATCCAGAAACACAAATTCATTAATTATTTCACTTTTATTATAGTAACATCATAAGATTTACCCCGATCCCTTTTATTTTTCTGAACTATATTTCCTTGATGCTTGGGTAATTTATTTTAATAGTGCCCCATCTCCTTATAGCTAAAACATTTCTCATTTACACCTTATTTCTTTCCCATATAGTCATGATTCTAGTTACCTTTCTCTTTACACTTATAACAAATACCCATTCCCTTTATTAAACTACAATGTTGTTTCTTCCCACAATTATCACAAATGGAAAGGTTATTCTTTCCCTTTTTACCTTTATCAGTCTCTTGATCTACCATTCTCTTCCTCTTTTTATTTACCATAATGTCATAAGACTAAGATAATTATTTCTATATCTTGATATCACATGAGACTATATCTTCATATGATGAAAATGTTTCGAAAACTAATACCCTTCAGAGGAATGGTTTTAAACCATCAATGGATCAATCAAAATTGCTCCTTGGATTACATATATAGTCCACAACATTCCTTGATAACCTTGTTATGTTGGCTTTATAAATGGAAATATTTTAATCCTCTTTTTGTATTATAATAATGAAGTTCCTCTCCATATCAGTTCGCTGTTCAAAAGGTAAATATTTTTCTAAGAAAATTTCCTTAAAATTATTCCATTTTATATTTGAAACTTCTTCATCCTTCTTCATGTTTTGAATTAACGACCACATCTAATCCATATATCCTGAGAGATGATAAACTATCATAATAACCTTCTCTTTTTCATTACATCCCAAAGAGAGAAATATATTATCTAAGGAACTTATCCATTAATCGGATACAAATAGATTTTTAGTCCCATTTAATAATAGAGGTTGTTGTCACCTGAAGTGGTCTAACATTGCTACACCACCTTGTTGATTAGGCTGCTCTATGTGAATAAGGTTATTGCTCACAACCAAAGTTAGTTGTCCTAGTATAGTTATAAGTTGTTTAGCTCCAGTTGAAGCTCTAGATATAACATCATTATCTTGTATAGGAGGGAAATACCTACATGGGATACTTGAATTGATATGGTTTTCATTCCTTCTACTAGGTTCCATTTATAAAAAATGGAATACACTAGATTAGATCATAACATTATGAAACATAATGTATAATATAAAATAAGTAAAACACTTAATGTAAATTTAAAATTTAGGTATAACTAATATCTAAATCATATGTTTGGTTTATTTGGGGACATATCTACTTTTAAATCCTTCATAATGGTTTGTAAAGAAAATGTAAATTATCCTAAGAATATCCCATAGGAGTGTAAAACTAGGTGTGTAGTAAGGCCTATTGTTGTGTACTAGGTTACGCCGAGTTAGTCCTGGTGCACCTAGTTGGAGTTGTTACCCCTAGGTACATCTGTTCTAGAACAACTTCCACTTGTAGTATCCAGACATGGATTTATTTCTAGGAATACCCAAATAATCTCTACCTCACCAAAATTCTAGGATGTTATTCTATGCGTATCCTCAAAGTCTATATTAGGGTTATTTTCCATAATCTATGTCTTCTAAATCTATTTTCCAACGTTTCTACTAAACTTTATCTGATACCAACTGTAAAGACCCTGACCCCAGTAACCCGAAGATGACGCCTCACTTTATTACATTGGTATAAATACAAGACTCGAATCCCAAAGGATTGATAAATTTAGTAGTTTTTGGAATCCAGATTACAGACATGAAATTTACATTACAATATAAAACATAGAGTAAAATATATAAAATCCTTTGATAAACACTATTATTCCCCAAGATTAATCCTTTATATCAGTCATAATATACATCTTAGCATCCTGGGAAAAGTAAAACCTAATAAATGGGTGAGAAAAAATTCTCAGTAAGGGTAACCATTACAACAAAAGATATAATAAACATTAATTCATGGTGAATAACTAAAAATAAATGACATTAAAACATAATCTTGAGAATAATATGGTAGGAATGAAAGATGATTAAATAATTCCATAAATAATCACATGATAAAGAAACTTATCCAAGGATATTCTACTAGTTGAATAATAACATGAACTATAAATTACTAGTATCATAATGAGGGAACATATAATTCCAGACACCATAAACATATCATCAATTCTTCTTCCAAGACTCCATATATAAATGTGTAAAAACCCAATATAGTTTGTCTCATAAGACCTACTGATACATAGAGGGTCTATAGTTGGTCCACTTGTCACTTAATAAGTCCAATTAATTCCCCATATGAAAGTCGTGAAAAATAATCAACATATACATTCATATTGAAACTGTCATATGAAATTTAAATAATATCCCACATCAGTAAACATAATCATAAACTATCCAGGGTAATATAGAAAATGGTATGAAGACAATACATCCCCAATCAAAATAATCATAAACCATTAACTAAAATATGGAATATGATAATATAAGTGATTAATATAAATTAATAATAATATTTAATATAGGTTATTTAAATAAATGAAAATATTCTAATAAAATCAATGATAAATTCTTAAGAGAAATAAACTTTTAGTTTAGAAAGAAGAGTTCTTTTAGAAAATCATTTGTATTTTTCATAAATATAAGATTTTAAACATGTATATCCTAGAAATGAATAAAATTATAATGTATTAATATTAAAAGTATAATCATACTGAAATTTATTAGTTTAAGGTATAACATGTAAAAAAAAGTTTTTAAGAAACTTTAGAAATGAGACACTTCAGTACGGTTTAAGGGAAAATATAAAAGAGTTTTCAAAATGGAAAAAGGTTTAATTATTTGAATAAAATAAGAAATTAAATAAGATATTTTTTTACGGTAAAAATAAATATTTTATAAAAATATCAGGTGATTAAAAAATATTATGTAGTGTACTTGAATATTCGTAATAAATTGGGAAGTTCCCTTTAATTAAGCTTTCTTTTTTAGAGGAAATGAAAAGGGAACCTTATAAAACATATATTTCCCCATAAAATAAAGAAGAAAAAAGATATGTATATATTTTTCAAGAATGAAAAAATAATATAGGATAGGTACATATAAATAATTAAGAATTACAGTGGGATAATGAGAGAGAAAGCATATCCCGAAAGAAAAATGGAGGTTTGGGATGAAACTCTTACGTTATGTTCGAAAGCATTCTGCACTTGCACTTAATGTCCTGAATAATGAAATTAGATTAATTAAAAATTTAATTAATAAACTAATAAATATTTAATTAATTTATTATAATTTTATAAAGTTCATTTATGGTCTTTTTTATGAGTTATAAGATTCAATTTCTTCGTTCAGAAGTGGTCATTTCCTTGGTTTTCATGATTGGTTTAGTTGTATACATGTACGAAAGATCATGTGAAATGGGAATAGTTATCCAGAACTAAAATTATTTATTATTAATTAAATTATAGAATATTTAATGGCATTATATATATCATTTTTTCTATATATGAGGATGATTCATTAGATAAAACATTAATGATAACCGTTAGGATTATTTTAGTGTTTTTCCGATAATTACGCACTAGATTAGATTTATTAATTAATATCATGTTTATATTCTTGTTACATAACAATAAATATGTTTTAATATACATATTATAATTTTTTTTAACTATAAAAATGGTTTTATAACCATACTTAAATATGGTATTAGAAAATGAAAGAATCATCATCCACAAAGGTCGTAAATCAACACCTCACGAACGACGTTTTCATTTTCAGAACAAAAAGGGGAATAGAATTAATTGATGATGGATGTACCCTTATTATAATAACATTACTGTATATATTATATAATGGAGTTATCATGCATGTTTGGGTAGAGGATGTATGTAAATAATAATAATAGAAAATAAGATGAAATAAAATTAATTAAACAAAATGAGATTTTACCTCTTGAATTCCTATCCTTGAGAACCTCCTTAAGAAACTTTGAAATGCTCTTTTTTGTGAGACCAGTAAGACCAGAATGTGGGGGAGATGTTTGGGGGAGGTATTGTGTAGAAATTGGACAAGATTCAAGGCTTTTTAGGTGTGAGGAGAAGGGGTAGTGAGGGATGGTATTTATAGTGGAGGAGAGGGGTGTTTTTTTATTATTTTATTCATTAATTTATTATTTTTCCTCAAGACTATGAATAGTTTTAATTCCCAAGACTAAAAAAATTAATAGGAGAATAATAGTTTAAGATTATTTTTCTTACATTAGAAATGACTTATGAAATACTTTATTTAACTTATAAGGTATATATATCATAAATTACCTTATTTCACTATTCACCAAAAAATAAATTATTTTAAAAAAATCCAAAAAAATCACCCTTACCATTTTTTGATTTTTATAATTAAAAAATGAACTCCTTTTTATGATTTTTTTCTAATTATGAGAAATTTAATTTTTAAATAAAATCATCATTTACTCAAAAAATACTGATTTTAAAATTATAAGTAATTTAATGACACTTTGAAAAATTAATTAAGGTTTCATAAAATTATATTATAATCACAACAAACAAAATATTACATTATAAATATATTTTATGAAAATAAATTTTCTTTTAAATGGTTAAATTAAATATAAAATTATTAATAAACATTTATGTTTCACAAAAATAACAATACTTAATTTATCATTTCTAAAACATTCATTTACTTATTCCATGATATAAATATATTATTTTTTCATTCATTATATAAATAAATTTTATTTACACTTTTATAGGAGAGGTTACTATCAAAATATTATATATACTATTAATTATAATGAAAATGACAGGTTTATAAAAATTGGGATTTTCACTATTCACTAAAAAATAAATATTTTTAGTCAAATACCAAAATTTCACCCTAAGATAATTATTAAATTAATATTTTAAAAATGAGGTTTATTTTGTTCAATATAATTTATAAATTTTTCAAAATTTGGTTTTAAAATAAGTACGCCATTAAAAGGTGGTAAATCTGCCTTTAGAAAAATATATCCTTTTAATGCATGAAATTGGATTCATTATTATCCTATACCGATAAAATAATTTGTATGAATGTAAATTTTTTTTATTAAATATATAATATATAAATTTTATAATTTTTTTAATACTATTCATTCCCACCAATTTAATGGCTAGGTTATAATGGTTGTTTAAAAATAATGATATTTAATTGTATATCATTTTTCATTTAAGCTTGGTGTTGTGGGAAACATATGTTGTCAAAAAAATTAAATTTAAAAAGATACATGCCATAAAATATTAGGGTGTTACAATAGATCCAATAAACCAAATGAATGTAGCAACCTTAAGTCCCCAATCGACAATAATGGAAATTCTATAAACGTATCAATTGATTGTAAGTTGAATTCCAACCAATTGTGTACCAAGAAATTTATTGAATGTTGATCTCAAGAGACCATATATTGAACCTGGATTTACCACATTATCAATATTCAAAAAGTGAAGAATCAATCAACCAAAAAATTCCATGCTTCCAAGATAGTTGAATCAACTACAAATGATGATTTGATCGAGCATGCCACTCAACCAACCATGACTTTTAAGAAAATACATAACCGACCATTCCCCCAAATTGAACACACACTCATATGATTAACCACATGATGAATCCAACTAATCATTAATTATAGTCATTCCATCTATTGAGGACTTATACAAATCTATATATAGATATTGGAATTAGAGTCAAATATTCCCAAAACTGCAAAATAAGACCTAAAATCAAAATAATAACTAATTCTCACTGCTTTTCTATATTATGGAAGAATAATTAAATTAATACATGTGACATGAATCAAAAAAAATTATGAAATAGATATTATGGGAGAATTTTAAATAATCTATAAGATTCAAGATGCCCAACTGTGACCCATGATTTGTGCACATGGTGACAATCAAAGAAGAAGAAATTTGCAACTGAATTTAAGGAATTTCTCAGAGGGAGAGGAGGATCATGCCAAATACATGGAGTGAGGAACTTCTAAAGTGAGAATTTGGATTCCAATATATATAATAATAGATTTTTTAACTTAAATAAATGATAACTACCATGATTGTTCGATCAACTTGAGGTGCTATATTTCTTTATTTCTTTTTATTTTTCTTTTATGACTCCAACAATGTCACACTAGGACATTAGTGAATGAGCATAGGAGAATCCCCAAAAAAGGTTTATTAATTAAAATTATAATTTATTATTATCTTATATTCATTTCTTTTTGAGTTATTATTTGGTTTATACAATAAGTGTTTTTTAATTTTTCTTTTGTTCAATTTTTTCTTCTCTCACTCTTGAATTGGACACACAGACCATTTATATTTTCATTATTGTTTATGAATCTTGGTAGTGGGTTGATATGAGGATGATTATTGTTTTTAAATAACAATTATAGGTAAGAATAAGGGATAAAATGATGATTATATTTCCTTATTTAATATTAAATAACCAAGTGAGGATATTCAGGTGAGGTTTCACCTGATTAGAGGGAGAAAAAGAGAGTGAAATGGAATAATGATTTAATTTGTAAGGAAGGGTATGATATATTATATATAACACTATATTTAAAACGAATTCTAAAAACAATCCAATTGAATCCTCAATAAAATTCACAAACTATTTTCACACAAATCGAACCCCTAAATAAGATAAGAACACACCCATAACACTCTCCTCTACAGAGACAACCCGAGTCCCACTAAAAATGCATTGAAATTGGGTTCATAAATTCATTTTTTGATGGTACCCATTACAATCACCCAATAAATCATTAAAAAACTGATCCCTACTCTAGAGGGATTAAAAAACCCCGCATACTCAACTCACCCCTTAAAAAATATCAAGATAAGAACATAGGTCAATCTCTTCTTTAAATTTTTAAGGGATCTCTATCATTGATCACACTAAAGGAATGTATGTTCATTTTGGGTAAGGTAAGTCATGGGGCCTATAATACTAGAAAATAATACCATGAATCTCCAATAATACCTCATGAACTAAAGGAAACTCTACACCATGAACATGACCTTGGGAGGATCCCAAGATAACACTACCTCAACCATCACCGGGTCCAGAGCTACTCTACCACCTGATATTACATGACCTAAAATGTATAACTCTATAATATAAAATAGTAACTTAAAGATATTTTCATATATTTGGTTCTCCAAAAGTAACTCCTGAACAATCCTCAAATACTTAGCATTCTCTACTTCTGATATTGAATAGATGAGAATGTCATCAATGAAAATGACCATAAACCGGTCCAAGAATGGATGAAAGATCTGGTTCATGAAACCAATGAATATATAAAGATCATTTGTCACCCTAAATGGAATAAATATACACTTTTAATATTTTTAGTTACATTATAATTCCATCTTTAAGATATCCTCCTCACAATCCTTAAGATTATGATAGTTGGACCTAAAATCAATATTCGAAAACAACTTCAGTCCCTTATACTGGTCAAAGAGGGCATAAATCATTTATTAGGGGTAGTTTTTCATGACTATAACTTAGTTTAGGAAGAAATAGTTAATATAAAACCTAAATATCCCATATTTCTTCTAAGATAAAAACAATGGAGTTTCCCACAGGGGCACACTAGGTCTGATAAAACAATTCACCATAAGGTCCTCCAAATACACCCTTATCTCCATAAGATTAGTATCGAACATTAGGTACATTGTATAATAAGTTAAAGTAATCCAAGAGTGTATATAAATATAGAATTCAACTACCCAATGATGGGGAACGTGTGGAACATACTCATAAAAAATATCAATGTAACCCTTTTCCACTGTTAGAAATTGATCTTCTGAGGTGTAACTATGCAAAGAGGAAAGCTCAACTCCTGGTGGGTGATTGGATATAACTTCCTATGAAAAGGACCTATCCATCTCATCTAAAAGTCCCTATCACCCAAAAAGGAGAATCTTGATTTGTATCCTCGAAAGCACCTCAATCGCCGATGGTGGAAATTTATATGAGTATGTATTGATGATAGAAAGTCCATAAAAAGAATGAAATATATGTCTCCATCGTGGACGCTATAAGATATCACAAAATCAAATCTCCACTAAGTGAAATATAAAATTTTAAAAAGGAGTGAGTGAGTATGTTATCAATTATATTTAGATTTTATAGCCACATTTGTCAAGATAGGGGATCCAATGAAATATCTATCTCAAAAAATTGGGATATAAAAATGAAGGAATAACTTATGCTAGTGTCTATGATCATGAGTTCTAGTGTAGATAAGACATATATGGTACCTAATATCTTGTTGGGTGTAACACATTCAAATCCCTATATCACATGTCTCTAACAACATCCCCAAATTAAAACCCTCTAATCCATATCATGGACTGCTTAGGGGTGAAAGTGGTGGAGGTAGATCGCATAGTCATCCTCCTCCAACTCCTCTTACAAAACCACCTTCTCAAATGAGACCCTAACTACACCTAGGAGGTCCATAGTCTTTTATCCACCAATAACGTAGTGGTATATCAACCACCTAATTATCCTATGTTACTCAATGGGTAGGGTAGGCACACGTTTTATACCACACCCCCTATAGTAATAACAAAATCTGTCTCACAACTAGCCATGTCCTTAGTATGAATCATGGGATGTTGATACTCTTGTTTGAGTATAAAAATGAAAACACTTATAGAGTTACAATCCCAATGGATGATTTCAGCTAGTTACTATAGACTACTTTTCTCTTAGGTGACGACTACAAAATCCTAGAGATTTATGCTCCTTATTCAAGAATATTTCCATCTCTAAGGCTCACTCTATCACCCCTACATATGTGGGTATACACAAGGGAACAATTCCTACTCGAATATATATGTGGAGGACACACTCAAAATTCTATGCTCAGAAGAATAAATCATTCACCATATTGGGGGATTACCTTGTAAGATCTATGAATCTCAATCCATAATCAATAAGTAACATAATGATATGATATAACTCCTAAATATCCTAAACATGTATAAATCAAAATTTCCCTCGATGGTAATCATCATGAAAAAGGATATTAATCTCAGTCTATGTGAGTATCACCTCATCATAAGTTTTAATGACCAATCCCCATTAGTGATCCTCCATTCCATGAATATTACTAGATGCAAGCATAATCATTGGGTAAATATGCATTTGAAATAAGAAGAAGAATAAAAAAAACATTTAGCTAGTCCTTGACTATCTAAGGGAATGGATCAACTCAAATCCTAGAAGGTATTTATCATAAAAACCCGTGAAACACAATTAAACTATTTTCACACTCATATGGACTCACTGGAATGATAAACTATGAAATAAAAAATTAATCATCTAACTATAAAATGGGAGGTGGGTCTTCTCACTACTCTCTACCCACCCAATGGAATCACCACATGAACTAGATCTTACACAGAATCCTCATCACTCAAATGATTGTCGACATGAGGCTTAATCTTAAGTATGGGTACGTCATGACCCTATATTAGAATCTTGGATGGTTTCTTACATTGTAACATCCTATAATTAATAAGATGAACCATGATCAATGAAGGATAACTAGGGGATGACTCAAGAAGGAAATGAAAATCAATGACTTATTCCTATATGATGAATTTATCATTATTGTTTCCCGTAATTGTTACCATAGTGTACCGAGTTGTTAAGAAGGTTATCAGAGTTGTGGTGAATGGATACATTGATCATCACACCATCCTTGTGTTTCCTAGACCATAATCCAAACTTCATACCCTTAAAACTATTTACCAAATTCCCAAACCATTCCTCAATATAAATCTAACTCCAATATCAATCTTAAGAAAAACCCACTTTGATACCACTATGAAATGACTAGACTCATAAAGACCCGTCCTGGTCAGTGGTAAGCTAAGTGTACCACTCAATCCCACCTCCAATAGGCTAGGGGTTGGTAATAATCACAATTAGGCATGTCACACATAATGGGAGGACTTAGCCAAATACACGTGTATACACCCACACATAGACACCTTCATACACAGGGGAAAATAATGAAGAATACATAAATAAATCAAACATAAATATAAGTGATGAATTTGAAAAATTATAGGGCCCCCCAAATTAATCCAATACATAAATATAAATAAAAGGGGTGAACTACAAACCTAACAACTAAAAAGGGAGAAATTGACTTAATAGATGATGTGGAAGGGTCTCCACTTTAAAAAATATTGTACACAAATACTGACTGTTATCATCACCTCCAGGACCTACTAAGATACACTAATGACTATTACACCAAGGTTACCAATAAACTTCATGTCATCTACAAAAGTCATGAAACATTCTATAAAAGATGCCTATATATGGGTGCGTATATAAATACCCAGTAGGAAACCCCAAAAAAAATGGAATATCAAAATATTAATCAAATCATAACACAAGTCAAGAATGAATGGGATAATCCCTAAGGAGAACCCTGATATGCTTAATAGAGAGAAACCAATACATATTGATAGGTATCATTACTTATAACTATCCACCTATGAAATATGTATGGCAATTCAAGAATCCAAATTACCAAAATCTTGCAACCCAAGTAACCTCTATGAAATTGTAGTAGAGCGTCTTATTCCCTTTTATGGTAAGGGAGATTCTAGCTCTATTGGGGGATCCCATGCCCCATCTGAGATCTTTAGACAAGGGGGATACCGTCTTCATAGATAGGGGATATAGCACCTTGAGTTCATGGGGGGGGGATACCAACCCTATATAATCCAAAATTAAAGGATCTTATTCCATATTTATATAGTGGCTACTGACCATATTTGAGAAATGTGGGGCCTAATCCTTGATATGAAAATTCCACCGTGGGAGTACCGTCCTTGATAATTCTTTTATATTCATGCCTAAATCGCCATTGTTGGTCCTAAATGGATAAATTCAATTTATTATTATCTTTCCTTGTAAACAAGATTGGATGGATGAAAAAAATGAACCATTGTGATCTACATGGAAACATACTCAGGATAGTCTATTTATTTTATTGAAATGAATACTCAAAAAATATAGATAAAATAAAAAACTTATGTAAAAAAATGAGCCATGTAGAAGCCCTTAGAGCATGCCATGTGGTTTTCCATGGTGAGTCACATGTGTCCCATGCATGTAGAGATGCATGGATAGGTTTGGTCAGGTAAACCTAAATGACCTGACCGATTGCAGGTCCCATGAGGCTGGGACCATGAGACCAACCTACTGGACTGGTCATCCTAGGTGAAATACCTTTCCCAATTCAGTGGGACATGTCACAGTGGTTTGGATCACACCATGATGCCCATCTAGGAGCCACTTACACTCAATGAAAATATCTAATAAATAAATCCTTACCATTGTAGTTCTTGTTGTAATAATGACTAAATTATTCTTCACCAATTCTTTTCACAATAGTGGATAAACTACTCTACTCCCAACACATCATAAAAAATAATGGTGGTCAACATTTATTTGTACACTATCAACCAGACAACCACCACATCCTTCTCCTACACCATTGATTGAAATCATATTCCACATTATTTGAATTTCCATCCATCCCATGACCAGAATACTTGAATCTCTACCCCCTCCCATTAACATACATCCATCACACCAACCTATGCAACTTATCTAGTATTATCTCCACCTTTCCCCCATCATCCATGCATGAAGATAAGAGTGATGAGGTAAAATGGAGAAAATAAGAATAATAGAGAGAAAAGAAAAAGATAAGGGAAAATAGAATACCATATCCTCATTCTTCATCATTCCACCAATGAATCCACACAATACAATAACAAAGTTAGGGATAAAAATTCCTAACCTAAATTTTCCATGTCATGAGATATCAAGATTCTAGAATGGATGTTTTGAGAAGTAAAATATTTTTTATTTTATTTAAACTGGAATCATTAATGAAAAATTGATAATCCAATCATTGTATATTCAAGTATAAATTCCATGAATAATGGATAAAAATTTAATTTTTAAAAATATTTCAAATAGAAATTCCATTAAGAATAGAGAACAAGAAATCATTAATCCCTACCTCAATATTGGATTTCTCATTAATGATGGTTACACTTACCTCCATTGTCATCATCGATATGATGTGGAGTTCCTCAATTCCCCATAAAATCTCCCTTTTATTATTCTAATTAATTCCTAGGGTTTACGGGCATAAACCTAGGAGTTGATATTAAGATGATAATATTGACCTAGAATTTAGGATTTGGGTTTTTAATTAACATTAATGAAATAATAAATATTATATTTTCCCCCTTTTATAGAAATATAGTACAATCAAACAATGATGAACAACCCTAGATGTCACCACTTGGAAAAAAGTTATGCTACCCCTAGGGTAAAAATCACATTATAGATGCAATCACGGGGTTATAATTTTCATGAAATTCCATATTTAAATTGAAGATAATTTTCCCCAATAATTCACATTTGCAGAACAAAAATAATATATTTTTAATAATATATTATTATCAAGGCTTCAAGATGATTGTAAAATAATTACAACCCCTCAACAAGTCTCAAAATTTTAATTTACATATTATAATGGTTAAATAGAGAAAACTAAAGTCATTTCCCACCCCACATGGTTTGAGGTGAATTTTAATTTTAATTTTTCACTAAATGTCACATATTTTTTGTATTATTGTGTATTTGAGGTATTAGAAGGGGGTTGGGTGTCCGTTTTGGGAGGTCGGATAGGGTGACGTGACTTCGATCGTAGGTGAAAAATGCTATTAGGAACCTGGTAGGCCTAGTAGGGTAGGCAATGTCCTCTATAGGGAAACCGATAACCTGATGGCCTTATGGTGGATACTCAATGGGGGACCAAGCACTAGATGATGGGAGAGCTAGTACCTGACACCCCTAACTATTTTTCTTAAATTTGAAAATTTTAATAATTATTTATATTAATATTTTTTTTAAATGATATCCCCATACACATTTTCCTCCCTAAATATGTGATCCCTCCTCCCTTTAAATTTGGTTATGTTATTCTCTAAGGGATATCTCCACCATTTCCCACCAGTTTTGGGTGTCGTTCATTGGAGGAGGTCATCCATAGTTAGGCTAATATTTCTACTCCCTTATCTCTCTGATTATTTTTCTATTACAGAATTATTTATTTATTTATGACCAATTATATATATATTTTTATTTATCTATATCTTCTAATTAGAGATGATTCATCTAGATATATTTTAAGAATGAGCTTCTAGAAGATCATGGTTGGTGGTCCATGGCCATTCCCCATGGTTTACAATTTTTTCATGTGACATATGATACATGGTCTTTCCCCCCATGTGTGATTGACCTATAATTAAATTGAAATGTGTTTTTTAGACCTCAGTTGAGTTGGCTATGGTTATTTAGGGACACTACAAACCCTTCAGTTGTTATACCTTATTGTGATGGCCATTGATGGCCATGGACCTAATGAAAAGTGTGATTACCAAAATTCTTAGAACCCTAATTAGGTTTATTTGAGTTTTTAATGATATGAAGTAGCCTAAATGGATTAATTATCCTCTTGGGTTTATGAGATATGTGACATGGTGTGGTTGGAATGAGTTTCAACCCCTAGGGATATTTTTGGTCTTCCTATAGACTTTGGATAATTGTTTTGGACATGGGTGAGTGTTTTTACCCATTAATTAATGAAACTAGGTGGGTTATTCCTAGATTTTGGTAATGGATTTTGGTTGATCATGAGAAAACTGGCCTAGTTATATTTTAAATATTGTTGGATGATATGACAACTCTAAATATAACTATTCATATAATGATATTAAACTATTTATTATGACTTGTGATGTTATAGATATATTTATTGAATGATACACCATTGGCTCTTATAATGGATAATGTGGGGCCAATATTACCACTTATGAGATATTGGTCATGATAAGGGATTTTTCACCCTATACTTTATGTATTTTTGGATAGAATGCTATGCCATGATGATAGGATAAAATTACCACTTTCGAAAAGTTGTATATGATGATAGATGATATTACCATTATGATATTTATTTTTATCTAGGCTTTTATGCTCATGGAAATGTGATGGAATTCTTGTGTGAGCCCAATGATGATGGGGATAAGATACTATACCTATAATTGGATATTTTATATGGAAGTAGGATGTACTAGATATGATGAGATGATTCTAAGGAAAGGGACATGATTCAAAGGTGATAAAAATGATGGTCAGATGTGATTCCCCCTCTCATGAAATGCGGCCTAGGTCAATAGACACCCTTCCCTCGTGAGATTTTCTCCTGGATAGAGATGTTATGAACTATCTTGGTGATATAGTTTGGTTATGATGCTTGCTTGTATATGTTTACTCAAGGATGTTATTCCCATAGATGTGGATATGTTTTTGGGATATGTTTCTTATGTATTCATGTTATTTTGATTATATTATTGGGATATAATTCCTCTATATTTGTATTTTTTATATGATGGGGTTTTATTATCAATGAATTTAAATTTAGATAAGATATATAATAAATGATTATTTAATATGTTTAGATACACCCAATCACTGGACAAAATAAGTATTTGAAAAACAACAAGAATGAGGTACACTTATGGGATTGATATATTTTATTATTATTATCTTATATTGATTACTTTTATTTATAATCACATAAAAAAGTACATGTACTTTATTACTGGATGTATTTAGGGAAACTATTGGTTGTGACCTACAGATTCATACTCATACTCTATTCGGTTTCCTGGGTACTTGATAAGACTGTTTGGTTCATGATCAAGGTAGAGACAAGGTCCCTATTGTCAATGGTTTATTTAAGAGATTGGTTGAAGTTGGGGGATTGGGTTGGGAATGGGATCGAGACCAGTATAGTAATGGAAATAGTATTTTTGGTCATCCATGGACCACTATATATATTATCAGCCCACATATAGTCTTTTTTATGTCCTGCATGATTATTTGAAAATATGGCGACTCATTTTTGTTATTGAATGGGAGTTTATACTTATGTATTTGATTTCTTTTAGTTGTGATATCTACTTCTATCCTATCTTTACCTTATATTGATTACATATTTATATTTATTTAGTAGTGATTTTATATATTTTTAAAAGAGTTTATAGTATCCCCACATTAAACATAGACCATCACCACTGGCCGACAACCTCTAGTGCAGGAGGAGATTAGTTTGAGGCATGTGGGACCCGATTAGGTCATGGTTGAGGGGAACCAGATCAGGTACACAACATATTCTAGGATGATTCTCATTTAGGATAGTATTATTTATAAATATGGGATTATATAATTATTGAGAATATACCACAAGGACTAATGATATAAATAAGTATATTAATAATGTGTCTATTGATGAATCAACTTTATTAATACTGGTTTACTAGAAAGGAATTGAATAACGAATTCATATATTGATTTTTTTGGGTTATGATATCAAGGAATCTAAACGATATCATCACTATGGATGTAGTTATATCTAGTCAAAAAATTTCTATTATGTAAATTTTTTAGTCTTTTTAGAGATGCTTAAGATTTTTAGGGATTATTCTTGGTTTTTCCATATTGATCATTTTTATCTATATGTATTCCTGAATTTTCACTTTATATGTATTGGTATGGGTTCCTAAAAGACTATTATAAATTTCATAGAACACTTAAATGAGGTAGAAGTATATTTATTTGAAAACAATATCACCTTGATAGTAGATTTTGAAATAGGGTGGTGATGAATTGAGAGAGGTACATTTTAGTTTGTAATTAAATCTTTAATGACTAATGTTGGGGGTATTTATTTAAAAAGATAGTTATAATTGATGAAATGGAGTTAAGATCATTGGTTATCAATATTCAGTGTGGTGATAATGGGAATAATGATAGTCATGATGTTATTTATTAGAGAGGGTGTCAAAAATATTGATATAATCACATTAGTTGGTAGATAAAAAACTATAATTTGAAATCACAGAAGTATTTTTCATTATGTGATGTGAATATATTAATCACCTTAAGTCATTATCATAAGACTATAATAATTTCGAATATGATAAAAAAAATTATGTATAAAGGGATTTTACTATTAGTTTTAGAGGTGAATTATTATATTTGAATGAAGGTTGAATAAAAGTTTGTTAATAGCTTGGTTGATAAGTCATACAATGGGAATTTTTTTACATGATGTAAAGAGGAAATTATGAAATAGTCAAAGTGAATTTATATGATTATATTATTAATCATCTCTATATGGAATCAGAATATTTTGTAACATTAACTTCCATTAATATTTATAAGAAAAAATTAATTACATACTTTCCTATCAAAATCCATTCATTGGTTCCATTAAAAAGGTATATGATATCTCTTGTTTCTTTAAAGCATTGAATTTTTAAGTAAAAAATATAATATAAGATAAGTGTGTTAAGTGATTCTTTAAATGTGATCAAATATGATGTCAAATCATTGTTAAAATCTTGTGGAATTTTAATTAGTGGCCAGTTTTGTCAAATAAAAGTATTAGTTATTATGTAATATTGATTTTTTAAATTTTTCTTGAGAGTTATCTTACTGTTAAGGTTGTGAGGCCTCTCCAAATGAGTTTTCACTGAGTTCTTTTGATGAATAAGTGTATTGTAATTTATAGGGGGTGTAAATAATGAGAATTTTTGTGATTATATCTATATATATTAAATTTTGATTACTGAGAAATTTTAAGTATGTTCTGTGTTGATGTATTCATTATTTATTTCCTTTTCTATTATGACTAAGGTTTATTAATTCATTTTAATTGGGTTGGTAAGATAATATTTTACTTTTTAGAGATGGGAGAGATGTTTCATGGTGACGATTTTTTCTCCTACCATTTGTGTGGTCATGAAAATAACTTTATATTTGAGGGTTGGTTCTTATATATAATTTTAAAGATTTGGTATTAATGGAATGTGTGAGATATATGGGTGAGATTTGGGAATACATGTCTAAAAAATACATTTATTCTTATACTTTTATTTCATGATCCATAGTTATAAATAGTTTTATATGAGCATTTCTACACTGTGAAATAAAATTATTTAGTGGTGAAAAAGAATTTATGTTATTCATCAGTTAATGATACAAGATTATTAATGTGTACATGTCCTACAGTTGACATGTGATTTCTTTTAACCATTATTTTAAAAAATAGGATGTTTCACTCCCGGTGTATTTTGGGAAGTTTTTTTGGATTGAATGAAATATGTTTTATTATTTATTTGATTGGTAATGTATATTTATATATTTTTTCCTTAATATTACAAGTATTTTTGTAGTAGGATTCTGTAATCTATTTTTATCGGAAGATATTTTTCATTTGTTGGTTAACAAAAGGATAAGGACAATTTTATTTATGTATTGAAGTATTTCATGTGGAATTGATGTAAAAATATAATTTTTTATGTATTATTTTATTTTTGATGATTAAATGTTCTAAAGATGAGAAGAATGTAATATTATAGGGGTTATTCTGATAATAACATCGAATATTCTGGGAATTTATTACCTATTTTAGTTTCATCATATTTATTAGCATACATTTTTTTTACATGAAATATTTTAATGATTTTTTATCACCATAAAAAGTTTTGTAAGAAAAATTATTTTTTAATAAAATTGAAATACTATAATTCACTCCTTAATAGAGTGTTGGATTGAGAAATATACTTCACCGTTGATTCTAAAATGGGGATATCTCTTTTGGATGAGAGTTTGAAAATTTTATGATACTAGTAGTGATGGTGGTGAGATTTTAACTAAATAGTGTATTTTATTAAAACTATATATTTAATATATATTTCATGATATAACATCTAATTCTATTTGAATTCACATTAGTTCCAAAAAGATAAAATCCACCCACACTTTATTAGGGTTTGAAATTTTGTTGTTTTTAGGATTTATTTGTCTTCAAATTTATTATTTATGTGTTGTTATGTGTTTTATATATTTGCCTTCATGTTTTTCATGGTCATTAATTATTATTAGGTGTATTAACATATTTTTCTTCCCACGAATATGATGATTCTTCTAGTTAATAAATGGTTTTTACCACTCACCCATTGAATTGATATTCTTTGTCACAAACATTGGCATCTTTTGGTAGGGCCTTCACTATGTTCGATTATATGAATCTTAGAAAAATATCTAAGGTTTCAAATTACTATAAAATTATTGACTCCAATACCCCAAATCTAGTTTTTATTTAATATAATGGTATTGAATACATAAAATTATAATACATTGAATCCAATAGTTTAGTAGTTTTAGTAGACTAGATACGTACATGATCATTACCTTACGATGTAAACTTAAAGTACAATGCATCCAAATTTATTATATTTTCTTTCTTTTACTTAGTTCACACAAATTAATCTTCATGATTTCCTAGTTAAATGTGAAATAATATGTAAATGTTATCTCTGATGCTTTGTAAGGGTTAGTGTACAATATAAGCTAATAAGCCATAAGCATTGCATAAATATTATAGAAGGAATAAATAATCAAATAATCCCCTATAACTGATAATATTAGCATAATATATCCATGGATAACATAAAATGGAAATCAATAATCACATGGATAATAATAATTTATCTTATAGTGATGAAATGTATAGTGCCAAACATCATAATCTTACCATTAAGGCCTCGTAATAAGGTGTTATACATAAATGGATTGGAATATACCAAAAAACTCAAGTTAGTTTATCTCACGAGTCCTAATAATGCATCAATGTGCTATAAAATTCTAGACCCCACTTGTCACATAATAAACCTAATGCATCAGTCATATGAAAAGAGTGACTAATAACACATATCATATTGTTCCCTAAGAAACCTCATGCATATAATCATGATAAGTAATAAAAATTTATCCATATAGAAATAATGGATATAAATATTGTAAATATTTCCCCAGTCAATGGAATAAAATGGATATCTAGGTGAATATTAACCAATCAAACTATAAACTGTAGGATATTCACAATGAAATAGAAAGTATTATAAATGAGAGAAAATTGTTTAAGAATTTTTGGACTTAGGATTTGGAAATATTGTTTATGGAAAATTAAATAACATGGGATTAACTATTCTTTTATACAATGGTATTTGGCATTTATAATTTAACACCTCGATCTGAAGGTTACTTGACTGGTACCCCAGCCTGGTTCACCATAAGACCTCAAGAACTCATCCCCATACACTAGAGGATTCCAACTAGTAGTGAGGGTCTTGGATAGTATCGTGGGGATAATATACCTCTTAATCAGAGTGTGTTGTAATAGATAAAATGACTGGGCACCACATCTCCACAATAATCATCATAGTAAGTGGGATAAATAAAATAAACAAATTAATAATAATAATCAATGTGGAAGTATTATATTCATACAAAGATGATCACCCACCAGGACGATCACATATAGAAATAGAGATAGAACAAAAGAATAAAATAAATGTATAGGAAGATACACTACATATCTAAGACTAAACTCAATCCTAGTATCCAACTCCCACTCAAGCTATGTAAACTTGATCCAAAATAGAATACCAGGCCTCAGATTAACCTGTTCCTATAAGAAGTTAAATATATTATTTGGTACCCAAGTACCATTTCCTCCCGAGCAGGGTGTGAGTATATAACTCATTAGGGAACTACAGATATAGTCCCATATATAATTAGTATATATAGTGTATGTGCATGAGAAATTCTCAGCTAAAATAAATAAATAAATTGTTGAAAAAAATAACCACCATACTACCTACTTTGGCTAGTGTTGGTGTGTGTATAAGCATGTCACGATGACTTTTATAACTACAATCACTTAAGGGGACTAAGTCCTAACCGGGTACCAGTAACTAGTGTTAACCTGATCAACTATACCTACTTCAACTAGTGTCAGGTTATCTCTGAGAACATCACGACGACCATGTCAACCATATAAAAACTAGATCCTAGGGTGTAACCTCGACAACCCTAATTATTGGTCTCAAAAAGAAAAACATCTAATCATAAATGGCTCAAAAAAGTTCCCAGACATCTTGAAAACCTCTCCAAAATCTAGGTATAATAAATGGATCAAGGAAAATTCTTGGGAATCCTGGAAAATCACTAGATTAGAAATATCAACAATGTCACTATGCCAAATGGATGGATCCTAAAAATACTGAGTATCCCAATCAGAAACACTAACATCATTAGGATCCACTATCCAGATCCTTGGGATGACCTAGAAAATCATCATAATAATAATTATTATAATAAAATCCCCAAGATTGAATAACTAGATCCTAGAAATATAAGGCATCTTAAGGACCCATGACATCTAGGGGTCCCATGTAGACCCAATGTCAAATTATAGCATCTCATGCATTCTTATGTGGCTTAATAGCAAGATCCTAGGAATAAAATCTAGGCATCCTCAATAGATTCATCATGTACAATTCATATTAAATTCGTATCACATAAGGATTAAAAGCCAGATCCCATGACGTACCTCTAGGAATCCCCAAAAATACCATTACATCTCATTGGGCCCATAGGCTGGGTCCTAAGAAACACATATAGGCATCTCTATCTATATCAAGAATAAATAAGTAAAAACATAATCATAAGTTCTAAACACCTAAAACCATTATATCCATCCAAAACTCCTTGGAAACACATTTTTAGTATGAGTTCGAAGGTCACAATCATTACCATCTCTACCCATTCCCAAGTTCACCCTCTTTCTAGGGTCACCACTAACAAGGCAACCTACTAAGATCCCCTTGGGTCTCATCAAGTTCACTTTGTCTATTTAGGCAAGTCACACTATGGATATGTACTTAATACCATCCCATTTACTAGGCATCGTAGGTCATTCTGAACACATGATCCATCCGTCAATCTCTACAGGGGATAACCACCGAAGTTACCATGTCCAAATGGGGAGGAACACTCACCCCATGGTCATCTGAATGATCCCATCAACCCTAGGGTATCACTCATGGCCACCCCCATGGTCATGCATCCGAAGTCATCACCCTTCTTTACCTTGAGGCAACTAAGTCACTTATCACTATGTATCTACCCCTTATTTAAGTCAATTTATATAGTTGTCCATTGGTGACCGAGATGTCTATCCAGTACTCGAGGGTCCATAGAGGCCCTCGATACCTTGCAAAATTCAATTTCTGGATTTAATTTTGTTTTAATGACTTAAAAATTTTAAAGAGGCCCAATATCTAAAGTGATAGTGCCAAACATACCATTTATATATAGAAATTCACAATATAAAGGCTAGACACATAAGGACCACCTACTTTAAATAGAAGTGAAACCCATTTTCAAATAAGGTCGATAAATCTCACTGAAGCCCATTAGGACCATCCAACCATCATCCAAAAGACCTGACACTACTGGAAAAGTCCTTTTTACCTTTAGTTCTTTACCAATGATTTGGTTAAACCATTGGTAAAGATGGTTTAGGTAACCATTTCCCAAAGGTTTTATGAAACCGTTGGGAAAGGGTACCCCTTTGCCAATGGTTCAATTGAACCATTGGGAAAGGGTACCCTCAACAACCCTTTGCCAACGGGTTTTAAAAACTATTGGTAAAGGTTTTCCCAAAATATAGTCGGGCCACTGCTCTCTCCCATTTGCGATAGAACCCTAATCAATCCGGCACTCTGCTCCTCTAGTGAACTCCCCCATCCGAACAGGTGAAAAACCATCTCAAATCAGGTATTTTATTCTTTATACACATATTCTACCTTGTTTTTATTGTTATTGATCTAATATTTTAGTTTTAAGTTTGGATTTTGATGTGATTTCACCGTGAAAAAATAGAGAAATGATGGAATATTTTGTTAATTAATTAGTTTCCCATGAAATATCATTTGTGTTATAATTTCCATGCTAAATAAAGGGGTAATATAATAAAAGAACTTGAATAAATTGTGGAAGTTGGGGTATGTTGCTTCTATGAGAGGTTTTTTTTGTGTTTCATTGTATGTTGTAGGCTGTTGTTTGGTGATTGAGGTGACGAGTTGAGCTTTGTGATATGTGGGGTTGTAATGTGATGGTTAGTGGGCATGGATGTGACATGTGAAGTTGTGAGATAGTGATGATGTGTGGTGGTGTTGTGTCGTGTGGTGGTGTTGTGTGATGAGGTTGTGGTGTATGATGTGGTGAGGTGGTTTTGGTTGTGCAGTGGTTTTTGATGTGCAATATTTTTGTTGTGATATGTGGTTATTTTGGTGAGATGGTTGGCCGATGTAACATGGCGACGATGGTTATTGTGAGATGGTGAGTTGTTGTGTGGTGGTTTTATTAGTTTCCTATTTATCTATGGAATAAATTATGCTGTTAAAACAAAAAATAACAAGATAGTGAATAAATGAGATGGAATAGAAATGGATGTGTGGTAAATGGATTTATTTAATTTAACATTAAATGAATGGACAATGTAAGTGTGAATGAAGTGGCTTATAAATGAAAGTGGGAAATGCTATGCGTCTTGTGTGGTGGTGGTGTGGTGTGTTGCATATAGTGGTGAAAGTGGTTGTGATGGTTTATGTGTTGTATGGTAGTAGTGAAGTGTGTGATTATGTAGTTAATGTGAAACCATAGGTTGGGTATTTTGTGCTATCTATATATCATGTATTTTATGTTATTTCTACACATTCCCAACCAGAGTTTGATAAACTTACCAAAGATCAGAGGTTTTGAGTTATGGGTATTTTTTCTAATATCTAGGATGGTGGTTATATGGTTGGATAGCTACCATGTCTTCCCTACTCTTCCTTCATAAGTGATTGACCATGTGTTTTTAGGCAAGATGCGATGTGATTGTCCATGTGTCTTCAGGTGAGATGTACTATGATTTCCCTAGTGTTTTCAGGTGAGGTGCGATGTGATAAGGCTATAATAAGATGTGGCATGTGGTTGGGGTCATGTAGGGTAGGAGGATGACACAGGGTTGATGTTATTCATGTTCATGATACCCTACTAATATGGTTATGGGATGAGGCATGCTGTGATGCGATAACACATTAAGTTCTTGTTGGTTTTACATTTTTTCAATAACACATTAGTATGTTTTTTTCACATGTGTAGTTGATACCTTGATTATTTTCTTCCTTTATCATTTACATAAATGTATTTTCTATTAAAGTTCAATCCTATTGAATTGTTTATGACAAAATGACTTATATAAATTCTTTTTACAGAATGGACAGAAGTTGGATGTATGAAACCGATCAGATCTCAGGTGATTTTCAAAACAATTTGGAGAGATTTATAGATTTTTCATTTCACAATGCTTCAGATAGTGGTCGCATACACTTCCCATGTTCCAATTGTGTTGGTAAACCTTGTTTGAGCCATGAAGAAGTCAGCTACCACATAACCAAAAATGGTCTTCAAGCAAACTACTTTGTGTGGTATCACAGTGGGGAGAAAATGAAATCTCAAATTGGTGATGATCGAAATGAAAGGACTGGAATGGAGAATTTTTTAGATGATCGGTTTCTGTTTATTTGTCATCATGAAAAATAAAGGATTTCGACTCAAGAAGACTTAGATATGTGGACAGCTGATGCATCTAGTGAAAATGATGATATTGATAGGGTGAAAAAATTGAATGATGATGCCATGACTCCAGTATATTGAAAATGCGATAAAATGAAAAAGTTTCAATTTTTAATCCGATTGTTTAATGGGAAAACTATGTATGGGATTTCTAATACAACAATTTATTACATTCTTACCCTCTTGAAGGATTTACTTCCAGATGATGCAGATATTCCCTCAAACCACTATATGGCATGGAAGTTAGTTGAGGAACTTGGATTTTCAATAAACAAAATTCATGCTTGCCCGAAAGATTGTAGTTTATTCTGGGAGGAAACCGCTGCACGAAATGATTGTATAAAATGTGGAACATCCCGTTGGAAGTCAAAATCTGATGGAACACCACCCCGCGTTCCACAAAAAGTAATGTGGCACTTTCCGTTGATCCCTAGAATATAGAATCTTTTTATGTCTGATGACATATAAATAAAAATTAGACGACATGATACCGAGAGAAAGAAGACTAATGATGAGTTGGTTCATCCTGTAAATGGATTTGCATGGAATAGATTTGATGCTCGACATCCTGATTTTGTAGCTGACGTGCGTAATATGAGGCTGGGTCTTTCATGTGATAGTTTTAATCCGTTTGGGCAGATTCTTACTTCGCACAGCACATGTCCAGTTTTTATACACATTTGTAATCTTCCCCCATGGTTGTGTATGAAAAAACCTTTAACTTTCATGAGTATACTCATATCTGGTCCTTCTGATCCCGACATTGATATTGATGTATACATGCAAACTTTAATAAAATAGTTCAAACTTCTTTGGGATGTGGGTGTGCGCACATATGATGCATGTTCGAAAGACATATTTCAGTTGCGTGCTGTGCTTATGTGGAAAATCAATGATTTTCCAGCTTAGGCAATGATGTATGGATGGAGCACGAAGGGAAAACTGTCATGTCCAGTTTGTTTGAAGAATACACGATCCATAAGACTGAAACATCATTGTAGTTTCAGTTTTTTGGGACATCGAAGATTTCTGCCAAAGGATCATCCGTATAGATTGAATCTTCGATGATTTGATAATACCATAGAGACCGATGATCCACCTCAGCGTATGTCTGGAACTGATGTTCTTAATGAATTGAAAGATTTCAGTTTTTCATTCGGGAAGGGTCAAATGAAATTTGGAAAGAGAAATAATGTTTCCACTGAAACCTGTTACAATTGGAGGAATAGGAGTATCTTTTTTTATTTTCCTTATTGGTCAACCAATTTTTTACGTCATTTCTTAGACGTAATGCATATTGAAAAGAATATATGCGAAATTTTGATTTTGGTTCTTCTAAATTTCAAGGGGAAGACAAAAGATGATTTATGATCTCGGTGTGACTTGGTGGATTGGGGCATCAGACCAGAATTGAATCCTGTGCGTATCAGTGAAAATAAATGGAAACTTCCATGTGCTTCTTATGTGATGAAACCTACGAAAAAAACAATTTCTAGAAGTATTAGAGACTATTAGAGTTCCTGATGGCTATTCAAGCAACATATCTAAACGGGTCAACAGAAGAGAGTTGAAGCTAAAATCTTTGAAGACTCATGATTATCACGTTCTACTACATGAGTTGATTCCAATAGAAATCCGTCATCTTTTGTCCAATAATGTAAGGGTGGCTATTATTCGGTTGTGCCATTTGTTTAGAGATATTTGTGCTAAGAAGTTGTCCAAGTCATTCTTGCAAACAATGTTGACAGATGCCCCATTAATTTTGTGTCAGTTGGAGAAAATATTTCCTCTATCATTTTTCACATGCATGATGCATCTGACTGTCCATATTCCCACTGAAATACTTCTCATAGGACCTTTTTCTTTTCGTTGGATGTATCCAACTGAAATAAATATGTTCACATTGAAGTCTTATGTCCGAAACAGAAATCATCCCGAAGGTTCTATCATGAACGGTTACCTAGCTCAAGAATGTATGGATTTCTGCTCGATGTATTTGTCTGATCTTACTACAAGATTGAACAGACCAATGATAAATGAAGAAGAATAGTATGATCAAATTGAAACCATTTTTCCATCACTTCCTCAAACAGGAGGAATTCCTGGATCATATACATTGAAGACATTAAGCCATAAAGAGAGGGAGATGGCACATCACACAGTTTTGTTCAACTGTGATTTGTTCGATGACTATATCAGGTAACTAAATTGATTATATATATCTTACATATATATCTGTTAAACTATTCATATTTTTTATCTACAGGGAACATTAAACAATGATAAATAAGAAGCATCTTTCTTTATCTTTGAGAAGGAGAGAGACTTTTCATAGCAAAGAGTTTTCTTCTTGGTTAAAATTGAAGGTAAAAATATTACTATTTAAATTAATTATTTCAATATTTAATTAAGTTTAAAAGTCATTTATATTGCAGGTATTGAGTTTATCTGCTGACTCTGTCTCTGAGGAAATAAGATATTTTGATTTTGGTTCTAATACCGTGGTTCGTGACTGTAAATCAATTGTTATCAATGGGTACAAATTTACTGTCACTGAACGAGCAAAGAACATGAGAACACAACATGATGGTGTTATGGTTACCGCCACAATAGATTTTTATGCCAGTGAATCAGATAGTAGACCGCGATTTGAAAATGTAGGTTATTATGGAGTCATTGAGAAAATAATAATATTGGACTATTACTCTCATGGACGAGTCACAATGATGAAATTCCATTGGTTTGATTCGATGACGATATATGGAACATTTATCGATGATTGTGCATTTCGAGTAATTAATATGACTCGCACTCTTGCTATCAAAGAACCATATGTGTTGGCATCAATGGCAAAACAAGTTTTTTATGTCAAAGACCAACTTCGACCTGAATTTGGTGTCATAGTTGAAGTAATTCCAAGACATATTTTTGATGATGGTGATGATGAAATTGACACTGTCCCTATTGCCATTGGAGCCAATCCATTTATTTCTTTTGATGACTCCAATAGCTCAATTGTCAGAGTTGATTGTGAACCTGAAGTTTTGGTTGAAAATATATAAAATCATTCATCTATGTTCTGAATTCTTTTGGTACCTTGAGTTGGGTTGTTAAGGTTGGTAATATTCAAATTGATTTAGTATTGATCCCAAATATGTTTTAGCTTACTTGACCGTTATGTGAATTTTCAATGTTTACTGGTTGCTGTTTTATTTGAATTGCATTTTCTAATTTGGAATTGCACTGTATTCAAACCTAGTCAAACAATATTTCTAACTTGGTGAACATTACAACTTGTATGATTTATTAAATTCATTCAAGCTCTTCTAAAACAAGTGATACCTAAATTATCAATGAATCACCATATTCCCTCATATATTTAGTTTTTTCGTTTACACATTAGTTTCCTTTTTCTAATTAATTACATATTTGTTTTCAAAAGTAGGAAATGCATCCAATTGAAGAGAGATGAAGGAAAAAAATGATGGAGAACAATCGTCAGATGGAGGAGATGGGCATTCCACCATTAGTTCCTACAGTGAGTAATTTATTTCAAATATATATATATTTAAAGAACATATAATGTCATGTGATTAATTTTTTTATAAATTTTTTTGTAGGATCCACCTATACGTCGACAGTTATTCGACGAGGAGACTAGTACAGGTCCTAGTACTCAGGCCGGTGGTACGAGGAGGGTTCGTACCAGAGGTGGATGATCAACTGTACGTGCCCGAATAGACCCTTACCCTCCCACTGACATGTCATCCTTCCCACATTCTGATCCCGATGTGTCGTTAGGGACACACGGTATATTTATTCCTCCCATGTTTTCGCTACCTTTTGCATCTTCTGGCCCATTATTTTCACATCCCATGATGATTCCCACTCCCCAGTCAGCATCTGGTCATACTGTTGTCCCATCTTCTTTTCCATCTACTTCTGTCTCTCTGAGCTTCTATATTCCATCATCTTCGACTCCTGTTCCACCACAGGGTGTTCCATCAGTTTCTGTGGATCTGGCGGCGCTTAGTGATCAGACCGACATAGGTATATTTATAGAACCCTAACAAATTTTTATAGAAATATTTATTTTCATTATAACATGTTTTGATAAAATATTTGTTTTTATTTCATGACAGATACATTTACTAATAGGAGGCATGGGAGGAGGCGTACACGCATGCATTCGGTGTGGAACCTCCGCACACAGGTTATGGTGGATTATAATGAAGACAACCAAATGGTTGAGAAAACAGGGCATCAATGTCGAAGTTTTTTGGCGATGCTTTCCAAATACTCTGACATCATTCCTGTCATCCCGCTGTCGTGGATACATTTTCCACATGAGGTCAAGGATAGATCTTGGGCAGAAATATGGGTAAAAAATATGTTCTATTTAATGCCATGAATTATTTTTGTATTTATATGAATTAATATTTTGATTTCAGCTTCGATTTAATTTTCCCGATGGTGAGGGTGCACGAACAGAACGTCTAAAGGATTTAGGCAAGTTTTGGAGATCCTACAAGCATGAGTTATATATTGGCTGGGTTACTAGAGTTGGCACTGAGTTAGTGGTGGTACTGGTGGTGGATGATTGTCCTATAGAGCAGTATCGTCAGATGATTACTCATTGGACGAGTACCCAGTTTAAGGTATGAATAACATTTGAGGTATTTAAATAATAACATTCATGTTTTTCATTAATACTATCTATTGAATTTTCAAATTTTATTTAGGAATAATCTGGAAAAAATAAAAAGAACATTGATGCAAAAAAATACCTCCACACACTGGGAAGCACTACGATGCCTGATCATGAGAGGAAGCAGGTATGGAATATGTTTATAATTTTTCTTTATGACTTACACATTCTTTTGTTTCCTCAATTATTTAATAGTTTGCTAAAGTTTTCATATAACTTTAGTTTTCAATGTCATTGTAGAGGAAAATAAAAAATATTGAAGGACGTGTGCCTCGAGAAAAACTGTTTTGCTCGAGTAGACAGAAAAAGGATAGAAGTGCCGTCAACGAAGTGACTCAGCAGCAGATTGTAAGTTTTAATCTGTTGATTTTATATTTTAATATCTATTTTGTAACTTAATGATATATTTATATTTGTAACAGGATGATTTAGAGGCCCTCAATTCCCAAGAACCAGAAAATTTTGGGCCAACAGATCACTTACATCAGGTGTTGGGAGAGGAGCATCCGGGCAGAGTACGCTGCCGACCTAGGATAGCCCCGATGAGGTATTGGCCCTCCTCAGGTATGAGCTGTAGTGCCACCGAGCTCCAGTAAGTTAGGGCACAGGTAGAATAGGCTGAGAAAAGGGCCATAGAGACAGCAGAACAGTCTGCTAGGGAAAACAGTGTGTTTACGAAATTTATTGAAGTTCTACGTCCAACACTTCCAGCAGAGGACAACCCAGCTTTTGATGAGTATATGTCATCGATACGATCTATATATGGTGCACCAGGTGGAATTTATAGTGGTGGTCAGGATGATGTCTAGATTGATGATGATGATGGCGAGGAGTCTGATTCGGAAGAGGAGGGAGAGGAGGAGGGCGAGGCGGGTGGTGAGGGCGAGGAGGAGGGCAATGGTGAGGAGGAGATCGAGGGAGAGGAGGGCGAGGACGATGATTGGGACATGGATGAGGGTGATGATGATGGTGATGATGGTGACTGTGATGTGGTACAAGTTGATCCATTACATTTTTGACTGTTATTACTGAGATTTGATATTTAATCTATTCTAGTTGTTGGTTTTATCTAGACTCATAGTATAGTATTGGAGTTGAGTTATTTTTATATATTATCTGTTTTTATGGATGCTGTTGTATTTTAGCGGTTGTGTGTTTGGGAACACCCCTCCTTACTGGACCCTGGAAAACCCCCCACCCTCCTCCCTAGACCCCGGAGAGCCCCGCCAGACATCCCCCCAGACAGCCCCCCGGACAGCCCCCCACCCTCTTCCTTGGACCACAGACAACCCCCCGAACACCCCCCAGACAGCCCCCCCAAATAGCCCCCCGGACAACCCCCCCACCCTCCTCCCTGGACCCCGGACAACCCCTCAAACTGACCCCCAGATACCCCCCTGTACAGCCCCCCACCCTCTTCCTTGGACCCCAGAAAACCCCCCAAACACCCCCGGACAGCCCCCAGACAGCCCCCCGAACAGCCCCCGGATAGCCCCCCCACCCTCCTCCCTGGACCCCGGACAACCCCCCAGACAGCCCCCCATACATCCCCCCAGACAGCCCCCCACCCTCTTCCTTGGACCCCGGACAACCCCCCGAACACCCCCAGATAGCCCCCGAACAGCTCCCCGAACATCCCCCGGGATAGCCCCCACCCTCCTCCCTGGACCCCAGATAGCCCCCCGGACAGCCCCCTAGACACCCCCCACCCTCCTCCTTGGACCCCAGACAACCCTCCAAACACCCCACGGACAGCCCCCCGTACAGCCACCCCCACCCTCCTCCTTGGTCACCAGACAGCCCCCCGGACACCCACCAGACAGCCCCCCGGACAGCCCCGCCGGACAAACCCCCCACCCTCCTTGATTTCATTTAATACTAGAAAATATATAATATATATTTTATTTATTTTCATCATGATAATCAATGTAATTCACATTTACACATATAATAAATATCATAGATTCATGGGTCAAGGAGAATGATTCATGGGTCATATGTGACGTGTACGATTCAACCCCGCGTCAATCTGAGACGCGGTGTGGCCGACACCACTCAAAGTGCCTGTCTTCTGTTCCAAAAGGACGTCATTTTAATTGAAAAATATCAACTAGCATACGGAAAACCGACCAAACGCAATCAGATTGTGTCGATACATTAGCACAACGATCCATGGTTCATATGTGACATGTAAGAGTCAACCCCGCCTCAATCTGAGGCGCGGTGTGGCCGCCACCACTCAAAGTGTCTGTCTTTTGTTTCAAAAGGACATCATTTTAAGTGAAAAACATCAACTTCCATACGGAAAACCAACCAAACGCATTCTTATTGTGTCGATACTTTAGAAAAACGATCTATGGGTCATATGTGACGTGTACGAGTCAACCCCGCCGTAATCGGAGGCACGGTGTGGCCATAATCACTCTAAGTGGCTCTATTTTTTTTAAAATGGACAACATTTTAAGTACATACGTAAAACCAACCAAACGCATTCGGTTTCCGTTGAAAATTTTGGAGAACAATTCATGGGTCATATGTGACGTGTACGAATCAACCCCACCTCAATTTGACATGCGGTGTGGCCGACACCACTCAAAGTGTCTGCCTTTTGTTTCAAAAGGACGTCATTTTAATTGAAAAACATCAACTAGCATATGGAAAACCGACCAAACACATTCGGATTGTGTCGATACATTAAAAAAATGATCCATGGGTCATATGTGATGTGCACGAGTCAACCCTGTCTCAATCTGAGGCACAGTGTGGCTGCCACCACTCAAAGTGTCTGCCTTTTGTTTCAAAAGGACGTCATTTTAATTGAAAAACATCAACTGGCATATGGAAAACTGACAAAATGCATTCTTATTATGTCGATACTTTAGCATAACGATCCATGGGTCATATGTGATGTGTACGAGTCAACCCTGCCTCAATATGAGGCACGGTGTGGCCGCCACCACTCAAAGTGTCTGTCTTTTGTTTCAAAAGGACGTCATTTTAAGTGAAAAATATCAACTGGCATACGGAAAAGTGACCAAATGCATTCGGATTGTGTAGATACTTTAGAAAAACGATCCATGGGTCATATGTGATGTGTACAAGTCAACCCCTCCTTAATCCGAGGCATGGTGTGGCTGGAATCACTCTAAATGGCTCTCTTTTGTTTAAAATGGACAACATTTTAAGTACATACGGAAAACCGACCAAACGCATTTGGTTTCCATTGAAACTTTAGGAGAACGATTCATGGGTCATATGTGATGTGTACGAATCAACCCCGCCTTAATCTGAGATGTGGTGTGGCCAACACCACTCAAAGTGTCTGCCTTTTGTTTCAAAAGGATGTCATTTTAATTGAAAAACATCAACTGGAATACGGAAAACCGACCAAACGCATTTGGATTGTGTCGATACATTAGAACAACGATCCATGGGTCATATGTGACATATACGTGTCAACCCCGCCTCAATCTGAGTCGCGATGTGGCCGCCACCACTCAAATTGTCTGTCTTTTGTTTCAAAAGGATGTCATTTTAAGTGAAAAACATCAACTGCCACACGGAAAACCGACCAAACGCATTTGGATTGTGTCGATACTTTTTCAAAACAATCCATGGGTCATATGTGATGTGAACGAGTCAACCACACCTTAATCGGAGGCACAGTGTGGCCAAAATCGCTCTAAGTGGCTCTCTTTTGTTTAAAATGGACAACATTTTAAGTATATACGGAAAACCGACCAAACGCATTCGGTTTCCATTTAAACTTTAGGAGACCGATTCATGGGTAATATGTGAAATGTACGAATCAACCCTAAATCAATTTGAGACGCGGTGTGGCCGACACCACTCAAAGTTTCTGCCTTTTGTTTCAAAAGGACATCATTTTAATTGAAAAACATCAACTAGCATATGGAAAACCGACCAAACGCATTCAGATTGGGTCGATACATTAGCACAACGATTCATGGGTAATATGTGATGTGTAAAAATCAACTCCGCCTCAATCTGAGAAATAGTGTGGCCGACCCCACTCAAAGTGTCTGCCTTTTGTTTCAAAAGGACGTCATTTTAATTGAAAAACATCAACTAGAATACGGAAAACTGACCAAACGCATTCGGATTGTGTCAATAATTTAGAACAATGATGAATGGGTCATATGTGATGTGTACGTATCAACCCCGCCTCAATCCGAGTCGCGGTGTGGCCGCCACCACTCAAAGTGTCTATCTTTTGTTTCAAAAGGATGTCATTTTAAGTGAAAAACATCAACTGCCATACGGAAAACTGACCAAACGCATTAAGATTGTGTCGATACTTTAGAACAAAGATCCATGGGTCATATGTGACATGTACGAGTCAACCCTGCCTTAATCGGAGGCACGGTGTGGCCATAATCACTCTAAGTGGCCCTCTTTTGTTTAAAATGGACAACATTTTAAGTACATACGGAAAACTGACCAAACGCATTCGGTTTACATTGAAACTTTAGGATAATGATTCATGGGTCATATGTGACGTGTAAGAATCAACACTGCCTAAATTTGAGATGCGGTGTGGCCGGAACCACTCAAAGTGTCTGCCTTTTGTTTCCAAAGGACCTCATTTTAATTGAAAAACATCAACTGGCATACGGAAAACCAACCAAATGAATTTGGATTTGGTCGATACATTATAAAAACAATACATGGGTCATATGTGACGTGTATGAGTTAACCCCACCTCAATCCGAGGCGTGGTGTGGCCGCCACCACTCAAAGTGTCTGCCTTTTGTTTCAAAAGGACGTCATTTTAATTGAAAAACATCAACTGCCATACAGAAAATCGACCAAACGCATTCGGATTGTGTCTATAATTTATTAAAACGATCCATGGGTCATATGTGACGTGTATGAGTCAACCACGCCTTAATATGAGGCACGGTGTGGCTTCCACCACTCAAAGTGTCTGTCTTTTGTTTCAAAAGGACGTCATTTTAAGTGAAAAATATCAACTGGCATACGGAAAAGTGACCAAACGCATTCGTATTGTGTCGATCCTTTAGAAAAATGATCCATGGGTCATATGTGACATTTAAGAGTCAACCCCGCCTTAATATGAGGCACGGTGTGGCCGGAATCACTCTAAGTGGCTCTCTTTTGTTTAAAATGGACAACATTTTAAGTACATACAGAAAACCGACCAAACGCATTCGGTTTCCGTTGAAACTTTAGGAGAACGATTCATGGGTCATATGTGACATGTAAGAATCAACCCCGCCTCAATCTGAGATGTGGTGTGGCCAGAAACACTCAAAGTGTCTGCCTTTTGTTTCAAAAGGACGTCATTTTAATTGAAAAACATCAACTGGCATACGGAAAACTGACCAAACGCATTCATATTGTGTCAATACTTTATCACAACAATGCATGGGTTATATGTGACGTGTACGAGTCAACTCCTCCTCAATCCGAGGCGCGGTGTGGCCGCCACCACTCAAAATGTCTGTCTTTTGTTTCAAAAGGACGTCATTTTAAGTGAAAAACATCAACTGGAATACGAAAAACTGACCAAACGCATTTGGATTGTATCTATACTTTATAACATTGATCCATGGGTCATATGTGACGTGTATGAGTCAACCCCGCCTTAATCAGGGGCACGGTGTGGCCAGAATCACTCCAAGTGGCTCTCTTTTGTTTAAAATGGACAACATTTTAAGTACATATGGAAAACTGAACAAACACATTCAGTTTCCATTGAAACTTTAGGAGAACGATTCATGGGTCATATGTGACGTGTATGAATCAACCCTACCTCAATCTGAGATACAGTGTGGCCGGCACCACTCAAAGTTTCTGCCTTTTGTTTCAAAAGGACGTCATTTTAATTGAAAAACATCAAATGGCATACAGAAAACCGACCAAACACATTCGAATTGCGTTGATACTTTAGAAAAAAGATTCATGGGTCATATGTGATGTGTAAGAGTCAACCCCGCCTCAATTAGAGGCGTGGTGTTGCATCCACCACTCAAAGTGTCTATCTTTTGTTTCAAAAGGATGTCATTTTAAGTGAAAAACATCAACTGACATACAGAAAACTGACCAAACGCATTCGGATTGTGTTGATACTTTAGCACAATGATACATGGGTTATATGTGATGTGTACAAGTCGACCCTGCCTTAATCGGAGACACGGTGTGACCAGAATCACTCTAAGTGGCTCTCTTTTGTTTAAAATGGACAACATTTTAAGTACATATGGAAAACCGACCAAACACATTCGGTTTCCATTTAAACTTTAGGAGAACGATCCTTGGGTCATATGTGACGTGTAAGAATCAACCCCACCTCAATCTGAGACACGGAGTGGCCGGAACCACTCAAAGTGTCTGCCTTTTGTTTCAAAAGGACGTCATTTTAATTGAAAAACATCAACTGGCATACGTAAAACCGACCATACGCATTCGGATTGTGTTGATACTTTAGCACAACGATCCATGGGTCATATGTGACATGTACCAGTCAACCCTGACTCAATCTGAGGTGCGGTGTGGCCGGTAGCACTCTAGGTGTATGTATTTTGTTTAAAATGGACATCATTTTTGTAAAAATATATGGTATACAAAAAACCGATCAAATTATGAATTGACTTCCGAATTCCACATATAATTGTCATATAAATTTTAAATTGAATTCTAAATGAATTATGTATGTTTATAATTACGTTATGAATTCTAATTTAATTATGGATGCGTATAGTTCCAGCATTATATGTTAAATGTGTATGAATTTGTTCTCTATATGTATGTGTTAGTTGGTTATTCTAGGTACAATAATTGTATATGTATGTGTTAGTTTATAGAAAGTACAATAATTGGATTGAAAATGGGAGGGCACAAAATGAGGCCTGGTGTGAAAATTGCAGACCTGCTGTGAAAATTGAAGGATGCTGTGCAATTTGCATAGCATAGGCTATGCCAACGGTTCCAAACCGTTGGCATAACATCTTGGTTCCTTTTTTTACCAACGGTTCATTGAACCGTTCGGAAAGAGGGGAATCCTTGGGATTTCCCAATGGTTCAAGCCAAACCGTTGGAAAAAACTATCCCAACGGTTTGACACAACCGTTGGGATAGGTTAGGATTTCCCCACCCTATCCCAACGGTTCACAGTAAACCATTGGGAAAACCTTTCCCAATGGCTTACTTCCCTAAGGTTTATAGAACTGTTGGTATAACATATACCAATGGTTCTACAGCCTTTCCCAATGGTTCAGAACCATTGGGAAAGGCTGTATTTCCAGTAGTGTGAGGCCTTACTTTATGAAAAAAACCACCAAATTAATTAATTATAATAAAATTTTAATTAATTAACTAACTTAAACAAATATGAACAATTTTATATTCTAATTTAGATAGGAATTAGTGCCTAGAATCTCACTGGTTGAACTCTTTGCATTAGAACTAGGACCAAACACTCCCCAACGGCCTGTGGCTTGCTTCCAACCTTGATCCAAGTAAAATTCATATCACAGAACCATGCTTAATAATAAATTTAAATAATATTAAAGATAAAAACCTTAGATAATTAAAAATTATGAAGAAACACATCATAATGATGCATGAACATAGGAAGATTATTTTTTGGGACATCCCCTATATAAGAAGAGAAAAATACCCATTTATTTCGATCGATTCCACCATGGTATAATGAAAATTGATATTAAAACCCTAAAAAAATTAGATGAAATTAGTGGAAAACTGTAGAAACAATAACAAAGGAAGAGGGGAGGAATGAATTTCCTTGAAATAATATTTGTTCACACTAAAAATTTTCTAACAAAGGTGGAGAAACAAGGGATAAGGAATAGATAGAAGCCCTCCCATGCACTACTTGTCATGTGATGGAAGAAGGGGGGACAATCCTGATTTATCATTTTAAAAAAGGATTCCAACATGATTCATGATGTGAAATAAGTGGTCTCACTATTAATTTTCAGATCAACCCCCATGAGCCCCTCTTTTTGCATCCTAAATCCCCCAAGCTCACCCCATGTACATATTCATATCGTGAATACACTATTCACAATGAGAAAGGGATAATAATACAAATTTAAATTATATGGGCCCTAAACACTCCTCTGATTACCTCTAAAAATCTTGGGTAATCTTCCAAGCTCTGATCCCCATCCCAAAACACCATTTTGGGGCACTAAAATCTTCATAACCTCATTTAGAGTCTCAGTTATGAAAAAAACCATCCACTAAAAGAAAATTTTAAATTAACATAGATATTTTCAAACCCATATAGACATGAGGTCTTATAATCTCCCCACAATAACACTTCTCATTACCAATAAGTCTTGTTTATTATTCAATAGACACACCCAACGTATTCAATAGACACACCTAATCAGTGTTTTACATTCTACTCTGTAATTCTGGACAATTTATCATTGTGAAACTCTAAACAGAAGGCACATCATTTATCAAAATTCAATCCACCCCTTATAATCATCACTGAAACATCTAGATGATATTCTAAAATGCCTGTCTCTCATGGGACAACACAGTGTATTCTAGTTAACCATCTGAACAGAGGCACTACCTTCCATATAGACAAGTTTATAATTGTCAATTTTGAGTCATGCTTATCCCCACTATTTGAATATCCTACCATAGATCATTCTCAGTGGTCTAATTATACACCCTATGTGCTTTCCACCTCACCATACCCAAAAATCAGAAAAAATCAGTTAAAAAGTCAATAGTACCACTCATCTTCATCTCCAAACCAAAAAAATGAGTATCCATTTCTCATGTACTAGGCCCTCATATGTTTAACATACCTCAAAAGGTCCTAAAAAACCTTAGAATACCCCCATCGTACAAAATATGATGCGCCTAAATCATGATATTAGCTTTCCTAGATTTTCCAAGATTTTCATATAAAAAAAAACCTTCATTACATTTTATTACATGATTCACCCCCTGAACCATGTGACAAAACTGAGTTTCACCAACTAAAACACCTTCTGATCGCACAAGAACATCCCGATACCAATTACAATGCACCAAATCATCTATAGTATCATCCATATCTCAAATATAGAATTTACATGGGACTAGATTAATAAGAATTTACTACTCACCGGCATCCAAGAACCACCTCAACCATCCAAATAAAGGTACATCCCAGTCAATGAACCTTGTAACATGGGGGTAATTCTTTTACATACCATGATCCATCTATTACCACATGTAATGTCTAGAAATGACTGTCTCTCTCAAACTTGAGAGTCAATGCCACCATTAGTTGTTGACTATTCCCAAATCACTGGAACATCATCCCTGACAGCCACTGAATTTTCTAACCATAATGAGGTGCAGACCATCAAAATCCCAATGGTGAACTCCCCACCATATGTATTATATTATACCAATTTTCAAGAACAACATTAAAAGTCCCAACAACACATGTGTGTTTCTCTTCCCAGTCCACACTCATCTCATCCGATTAATGCCTAGCTAATATTTCACATGGATCAGTCAATATACCACACCTAATCTAATTACGACATCTCCTCTACCATTAATGGACATTTATGATTTAATTAAAACCCAATGCATATATTCCCTAATGTTTTTAATCAATCCCATTGGTCCTCAACTCACACCCAGATGCTCATTGATTTATAATTAAAATGACAACCACATGCAACCAACATGTACCATCGCTATCTCATATAGTGTAAAGGTTGTATGATCCTATACCACTTGATCACACTATCTGACTCACTGTAACTCAAGTTAAACTCTATATAATCAGGATAAAATTCTAAAGAACTAACCATGCTCCACAACACGCTAGTTTATTAAGACATCCACATGCTTAGTTTCCACACATTGTTATGCCAGGTTGTGAGTGTCTACCATCACTCTCACTACACTACTAAAGTGCACCAGTAGTCAATATGGTTAGGACCGTGAATGGTCATTCCTTATAACCCAACCTTGATACCCAAGGCACCAGCACTCAAGGTTATTTTCTCAGAAAAAACCCAATCCATAACCATGCTTATTTCACATACCTAGTAGCACCTCACATGCACCAATATCATCTATGAAGAAACTAACTATACATTTTTCCTTTAAATAAATCACCAACCTAGGATAAATCCTCTAATAGGTTACCCTAAAAATCACTAAACACAGACTCAATAAAATAATGATTTGTGTCCAAGGATATTTATAACTTTCCACCTATCCCAAAAACCAAAACACCCAAGGTTATGACTCACAAAAAACCTTATGTTTCTATGTTAATAAACTGTGACACATATGTTCCAATTAAAACTCAATGTTATCATGTATACGTAGGTCGGGAACCTCATATAGAGTTAATACACAACTAGGGAATTTATTCTCATTGATCGTTTGTACAATAGACTGACCCTCCCAAGAATCATAACCTCATCAATCAACACCTAAATAAAGACATTATGATAGATAATCCATGATAATGGAAACATGGTCAATGTATATGTTAAATATAATTCCATTCCAATATATACCATAAAAACACCATATAGTTTGTTATTGTAACTTTAAATAACCAAGGATAAAATGGAAGAGCCCATAAGGAGTTTAACACTTAGGCACCATGTTCCTATCCTGACCCACTTGGGGATCTACACTTCTTCCATTAGAGAGATAAATCCATAATTTCCATAGGATATAGTAACCCACCACCAAAATAAAACATATATACAGGTCCACCAACTGAGTAGAATACCACCATGTACTTATACAAGAAAAAACTGCATGAGCTGTTTATAGCACATTAAATAGCCAATTCATGATCATCAATGAAAACAATAACACTATAAGGCCTATATTTCATGTGAACTCTATGTGATTGATATGATTCATTAGACATATATTTCCTATACAGTCCAAGAGTCAAAACCAAATTACTATCCTCTTACTAATGATAAAATATCCAAAATCCATAATAAATAAAGAACCTAAAATATCCATGTGAGTCACCCAAGCTGAAAAATAAAATTCAACTATAACATTACAAATAAAAATAAAAATCCTATTTCCCTAGTAATATGGAATTCTTAGAAGAACAAGTGTTATCTATGCACCAGTATGATATCCATTGCAAGCTCCAACACATTCCTAAATCTTAAATCTATAAAATTCTAAAACCATAAGAAAAAAATAAAATCATATCTAATACAAATTTGAAACACCTTGGTTCATAGGCCACTTGACTGGTTCCCCTTCCTGGTTCACTACAAGAACTCAAGCATGTCTTCTTGTATTCCAAAGGATACTAACTAACATTGAGGATCTAGGGTTGTACCATGGGGAGAATATACCCCCTTATTAGAGTAAACAATAATATATAAAATAATAAAGTATCATATATAAATAATAAGAATTAGAATACAAAGGATGAAAAACAACCCAATCAGTAATAATATAAAACACAAAAGCAGTACAACCATACAATGATAGTCACACATAGGGTTGATCACATATAAAAAGAAAGAAAGAAAGAAAGAATAAAATAAAATTACAGGAGGCTTAACTACATCTCCAAGCCTCACATTATTCATAGTTTCTAAACCCCACTTGAGCCATAGCATCTTGATCCATAACATCATACTTGTACTTTTCTCATCATATACCTATAAGTAGTAAAATATTTTCTCATTTACCTATGTTCCATGGCTATTTGAGCAGGGTTTGAGTACATAACTCAGTAGGGCACCACCAATGTAGTCCCATACACATCCAGTATATATTGTGTATGTGAATGTGACATGATTAACTTAAATAAATAAATAAACTATAGAAAATAAATAAACAATATACTTCTTTCTTCATCTAGTGCTAGGGTGTATTTAATCACATCATGATAACTATGCTAACCATAACAAATCAGGGATCCAAGTTGTACCCTGGAACCAATAACTAGTATCGATCCTATGTCCCATGAAACTAATTGACCATACCTGCTTCAACCAGTTCTATGTTGTCTTTGAGAATGTCATGATGACCATGAAAACCATATTAAAACTGGATCCAAAGGTATAATCTTGGAATCCATAATTATCATGATCAAATTGCTAAACATATCACCATAAATGGCTTAATTGATAGATCCCAGGCATCCTGGGAACCTATCCAAACTCTAGGTATAATAAACGGATCAAGGAAAATTCCCAGGCATCATGAGAAATTAATGAATCAGAAATATCACCCATGTTACCATAATAAAAGCCTAGATCCCAAGAATCCTAGGCATCCCAATCAGGAATACATAACATCATTCATCTCAATTGGACAAATACTAGGGATGATATAGGAATCTCATAATTACAATAGTGATCATAATAAAACATCCAAGCTCAAATAATTGTATCCTAGACATATTATGCATCCTACGGACCCATGGTGTCCAGGGTGTTGTATGTGGACTCAAGTTTAAATCCCAACACCCCGAGCATTCTTATATGGCTCAATAGTAAAATACTTGGAAGTAAATATGTATCTGAATGAAGTCATCACATAAAATTCATATCATATCAGTATAACATGAGTCTCAGAATCCAAATCCAAGGAAGTTCCTCTAGGAATCCTAAAAAAACCATTACATCTCATCGGGCCCATAAGATGGGTCCTAAGAAACACATCTGACCATATCTAGTCATGTCAAGAATAAATAAGTGAATTTTGAAGCACAAGGTAGGGGTTGTCCAAATGCCTAAACCAATTACATACATCCACATAACCTCTAGAACACATAGATGATACAAGTTCTAAGGTGACAACTGGTACCACTTCTACCCATTCCCAATTCTACCCTCTCACTAGGGTCACCATTCAGAGGGTAACCTACTAGGCCCCCCTGTGTCTCATCAAAATATCTCTGGCCTACTAGGTAAGTCACACTAGGGATATGGACTTAATATTTTCCCCTTTCCTAGGCATCATAGGTTGGTCCAAACACCTGACCCATCCACCAGTCCCTACAGGGTCTAACCACCAATGTTTCCATGTCCTAGGGGGTAAGAACACTCACCCCACAATCATCTTAATGAGCCCATCAAACCTAGGGTATATCTCATGGCCACCCATTGGACATGCATCTTGAGTCGTCACCTATATTTACCTTGAGGTCACTAAGTAACTTATCACCAGGTTACTACTCATTTAATTTAATTTATATCCTCATCCATCGATGGAAAATATTTCCATTTAGTACTCAAGGGTCCATTGGGGTCCTCAACACCTTGTGAAAGTTAATCTTCGACTTTAATTTGGATTAAATGACTTGAAAAATTTAAAGAGTCCTACTTTGAAAAGTGTTGGGGCCATTTATAGAACATACATATAAAAAAATGAATAGTTCCTAGGGTAGATGCATAAGGAACACCAACCTTAAACTGAAGTGAAAACCCATTTCAAACCAGCTTGGAAACTCTCATTGAGGCTTATCAAGCCCATCCAACCATCACCTAAAACACCTAAGGCCCTATATCAATAATAAACCATAAAATTGATTAATTTTAATCAATTTATAATTAATTAATTAACTTTAACAAATTTAAAAAAATTAAATTCTAATTTAAATAGGGATAAATTCCTAGAAGCTCATCGAACAACCTCATCACACCAGTGATGCACCTATGAAATTCTCCCAACCTCATTCTAAGAAAAAGACCTAGAATATTAAAATGATGCATGACCATAGTGATTCACCTTATTGGAATGATGCGCGACCATAGGTGGACATAATATCAAAATATCCCCTATGAAAGAAGAGAAAAATATCCTTCCATATCATTAAATTCCACCATGATTCAATGTAATTGATATTGGAACCCCAAATAAATAAGTGACCAGTCGTGGAAACATGAACAAATAGATAGGGGAGGAAGGTATTACCTGGAAACTCAAAATGATTGCAACCAAAACCGCTAATAATGACGGAGATAGGTGGGAGGGAGGAACTGACTAAATCCATCCCATGTGTTGTTCATCTTCTAAAGGAACAAGGGTTCCATGACCCCAATATCATTAAAAAAGGCTTCTAACATGATTTAAAACATGAACCAAGTGGTCACACCATGAATTTATGGGGAAAACCTCTAATCCCACATTTTTACATCTTAAATCCCCTAGGGCTCACTCCATGAACATATTCACATTGTGAATACCATATTCATGTCATAAAAGGGATTTTGGTGTAATTTTTAGAAGCATAGGCCCCCTACCACTCCTCTGGCATCCTCTTGAACTCCCAAGTCATCACCCAAACCTTTAACCCCTCCAAAAACACAATTTTGGGACACTAAAACCCTCTTAACCTAAATTAAAGACTAAATTATCAAAATAAACCATCCACTAAATGGAAAATTTAAATTACCTCAAGAATTTTCAGAATTTTACATACATGGGGTCTTACATATGACATGATTTTAGAAATTTTTATGTTAAGGAACTAAAATCATTTTTTCAAAATTACTTTGGTCATGGAGAAATCAATTTCCCACATGGTTCTATTTTTAAAACTTTATTTTTTATTTTAGACTTTGAAAGGCCATTTTATGTTTAAAAAATTATTTTAATAATTTATTATACATTAATTTTACTAATTACTATATTTTATGTCTTGGATTCAGGCATATTAATTACTACATCATTTTTATAATATAATAAAGGCTTAATACGTGCCAAATTTTAATATCAACCTAAAAAATAGAATAATTTAAAAATATATATAAAAAACACCATTGAATAATTTTAATGTTCTGATTATGAATTTGAAATATTTTTTCATGAAAATAATTATATATATGGGAAATTTAATTTTTAAATAAAACTCTTTTTGTATTTCATAATTATGAATTTTGCATAAAAAAATTAAAACTCATTTTTAATAAGTTTTTTATTCTAATACATATGAATGTAATTAAATTTTTATTTAACTACCATTTTTTTATTTTTAATTATTTATTATACTATTACCAAATTATGTTATGTATTTTGTTGAGTCCTTGTATACTATAGATAAAAATTAAATTATTATTACAAAAATCATATTATCATGTTACTATTCCAACTGTCACTTTAACCTTACGACTATCATATTACCCATTATAAATAAACTTCACTAAAACTTCTAAAATCATTTATATCATTTTCATAGTTTCAATATCATGTTTATTCCATTTATTTTTATTTTATTCATAATAGTAATGTATCGTTTATTTTTTTTATTCTTTGTAGGGTATGATCTTCCATATTCAAAATTATAGTACATCCTTATATTGTTATGAGTTCTATAGCACTAATTACAACCACTATAATTAATTAAAATTTCTAGTTTTGTGTTATACTATTATGATCAAATAAAATAATTTTTATTTTTCAATAACCTTTACAATGAAAGATTTTATTGATTACATCCCCCCTAACTAATTTCATCCTAAAAAATTGGGGTGCACTTGAATTCATGAATAAATTTGGTAAAATATTCATCATTTCTTCCTAATCGTCCAATATTTATTCCTCTAACTTTTAATTCACCTATAGTACTTTCACTAACTGTTTTTTTGATTCTACAAAACATTCTCTCTAGTAAAATGAATATGGACAAGTTATTTATTATTGGAAAAGTAAAACTCCAACTATATTTTTTAGTGGTAAGTTAATGAATTAGGATTGGAATATGTTTCCTTAAAAATGAGGCATGGAAGATTTCATATAGAGGTGGGGTGGTGTTCAAACCAAGGTACCCAAATTTTGGAAGTAAGGGGATCCGAGTTAGATATTGGTAATGTATAGTTTTTTTGTCAATCCATTTATAGGATGGTGAAGGAGTTAGTATTACAAGGGAGACGGTTTATAATAAGTGTAATACTAGAAAAATAACTGAATAAAGTTTTAAAAATAAAGAAATTTCTTAGTGTTTTTCAAATTTTTAGAAGAAAAAAACATTTAAGTAAAGGAAAGATTTTGGTGAAACATTTATGTGAATAACATAAGGAGTACATGGATGGTGATCCATGAAAGAGGCTTCAAGTAGTAATTATAGGGAATATGGATCATGTAGGTAGTTCATGACCATGAATTAATCATGTGAAGGTGGGTGTTGTTTGTGGTGAAGAGGCTGGGATCATCTGTGATCTTTGTAAGAGGTACGTGGTGGATTTTCCATGAAGGAGGTTCATGATGGAAAGTATGTGAAAGCAAAAAATGAAAGGGATTATTGCAATTTCAATAATTATAATTTTTTTGTGGAGTAATTTTCCTATAAATACCCCACATATCATTTTATTAAGCATTAAATTAAAAACTAAACTGAAGATCTATAGATTAATTGAAATTCCATGGAGAGTATATTTTTTCATAAAGTCCTAAACCAAAAAGAGTGTTTGTGTTGTAAAACCACATAGGTAGTAAATGGAAGGTGGGGTGTGGAGGAGTAATGTGCAGATTCAAACTATATAGGAGTTTTGAAAGGGAGTTCTGTTAACTAATTTTGCGAGGTGCAATACATAAAGGAGTTCTGTGAAGTAAGTTCACAAGGCACAATTTATGAGGGATTTCCATGAAGGGTATACAGAGAAGTAGATTTTTATGAAATATACTATGTATCGTGAATAACTTATCATTTGAAAAATGTTAGTCTATTAAGATAGAATGTGGTTTGTAGTTAACTTCATAGTACTTTCGTTTAATGGAGTTTTAAGAAAGACATTTTAACATGAAAATTTCTGGTGGTTATTATAGAAACTGAGGAGTTTATTGAAGCATCATATTTAATAAATCGTGATGAAAATCAAATAAAATTTTCTTAATAATGTGTAATAAACCTAAAAATAGGTAAATTGAGAAGGAATCCATTCAATTATGTGGGTAGTGGAGGATTCAACAGAAGTGGTCTAAGAGTGGTAGTTCACTTTTCCAAGAACTAAATTATAAAGGTAGTGAGGCTGAAATGGAGTGACCATGACCGAAAAATTATAATCCACCAAAAACTAGTGAATCATAGTAGATTATGGTATGACTGACACATTGTTTTCATATTCACCTTGGATTTGCCCTTAGTGGTCAACAAAGTAAAAATTATTTTGTCATTTATTTTTTTACTTTTTCATTTGTTATTTTAGTGGATGCATATTTTACTATGATATGTTAAAATAGTTTCTACCACATGGGAACTAGATCCAATGTATTGAAAGAAAATATTCACACCTTGATTTACCTCTCCTTTATTAGGGTGTCTTGAGTTACAATGGGTTAAATAAACAAATGATAATCTATAGACCCGATTATATCAAAATATCAAAATGACCTTTAATAACCCAAAACTCTCAATCCCATTAATTTTCCTATTTTGGGTGTTGCAAATTTTATAAAGAGGCTTGTGGAAGGAAAGTGAAGTAGAATATCAGTCAGAAAATGGGTTTTTGCAATATGATGGTCTCATTCTAGTGTGTGGTGTGTTTTTAGAAGATTATTATATTTTATGTGGGTGTTTACTATAGATTGGTCCCAAAATACATGATTTAGGGACTTTATGGGATTTCCTTCTGGTTAGGATATTTTATGGAACCTTGAACTATCGTCCTTTTTCCATTTCATGGTTTTGGTTATGGGTTGATTAAAATGAATTAATGTTAGGGATATGTGGTGCGGACCTCTTTACTGCGGTGATGAATCTTGAGAGGTTGAAACTATGATTATCCTATTCTAGGTGTCACTATGTCTGGGGGATTAAGATGTACCATGGAGTTTAGATGTTGGGTTCATTATCTCTACCAATTTTGGGGATGTTACGCCATGGTGGTTCGGTTTCATCTCTACCCTTCCTTGGTTTTATTGAATATGATGGTTTACAAAATTTAAGAGGGGGGATTTAAAAAATGATTTTTGGGTTTCATTCAACTTAATCTCATTATGGAATGACCCTTAACTATTGTTTCATGACCATGTGAATTTCTAGAATTGGTATAAATTCAGATTTCCTTCTAACCTCAATTCTTTTTCTTTGACCTTATCGACCCTTTAGAGACTCCAATTCCTTTTTAGGATATAATTATTTTCTATTTTTCTGAGCCTATATATTTAGATTTGAGAGATATATTGTTGGTGGTATAAGGTGTTTTATTCCCCTATTCTTCTCTATTTCTTTAAAAAACTTATTTTAGGAGTTATTGGTAGTTTTTATGGTTTGAATTGAAGGGTTTTGGGTCATATTTTTTAATAGAGGCATCATGATTATAGGTTTCTTAGGTTTCCTTGGCATGATTAGACCTTTTGATAATATCGTCCTCTCCTTTATCTTGTGCATCAGTTGTTGAAGCACTAATTGATGTAGAGGATTAAAGGATTCTCTCTTTTTATTTACAGGCTTCTATGGAATTAACATACTCTAGATTTTATTAGGTGTATAATATGGAATGTATTAATACAAATAATGAAATATACTAAAATCAATTAATGCGAATGGGTGATTCACATGTGACTATATGTTTTATGTTATTTCTCATGTGGTAGCTGTTTGATTATTTTTTCTACTAGAATTTTTTCTTATTTCTATAAATTATGTACCTTACTTTTGTTTAGGAATTTTTTTCACCCATATGAAACTATTTTTGATATTCATTTTCCTCTTTATAGTAAGACAAATCACATAATGTGGGTAATGAATTTGTTATATGGAAAGCTATAATTTATGGTAAAAATATTGGGATATGGAAACATATTTCTAATCAAAGAATGATGTAATGGTTGGTTTCATGTTATTGATATGAAAATAGGTGGAAGGGATATTGTGGTTGTTGGTTTAGAACATGTGGGGGTTGTTGATATGATTATTGTTCGGTTGTGTGAATGATGTGGTATTTCATTGTATAATCCCAATGGTATGGGTATGATTGGTAACTATGGGTATCATGATGGGTTTTAAATAAATGAATGTCAATGTTGGAAAAATGATAAGGGGTATAATAAAATAGGTAATGGTTGGAACTAAATGCATTTATTGTTAATAACTGGGATGATAATTAATTTGGGATGAAATTGAATTTGTGATGGATGATAATTAATTGTAAGTTGTGAAATAAATGGATAATGGATGGAATGATTGCAATTGAAAAATGGTAATATATGAATGAATTGAAAGAATAATATTTTTAAGACTTAGTATTGAATACAGTTAATTAATAGTATAATAAAAGTAATATAATTGTTGAAATGGTATTTATATAAATAGGTAAGTGGTGTATCCTAAATAGAAAATTAATAATTATGATTTGGCCATTTTGTGTAAAGGATAGGGTTAGTTATTAATATATAGATGGTAAAAATGGATAGAGAACAATTACATGATATAAAGGATGTGATGGGTGTGATAATTATGTCTTTGTATGAACCTTATTGGGTTGGGTTTTTGTGTGGACAAATATTTTTATTTTCTTATGTTCTCATATAAACTCCAACCAAGTTGGACAACCTCACCGATGCTTAAATATTTTGGGTTCTGGATGTTTCCCCAAAAATTCTGATTTAAAATAGAATGGATAGATGACTACTACCCATTCCTATTCATGTGTATTTAGTTTAATAAATATTTTTTAGATCATTTTAATGAAATAATTGTCTTTTTGTTTTCAAAATGATTTTTAATGGTAAATAATTAGATTTTAATAATTCCTGGTAAAAACTATTATTATTTGGATAATTGTTTGAACATGGGTGTATTGGTAATTAATTGATCAAATGAACTTCACTTTAACATTATTATTTTAAGATTAAATATTTTAGTTGTATATGGAAAATATTAATTGAAATATATTTTTCTTGAATGGAATGTTTGGTTTCAGAATTCTAGATTTAATTCATTCAATTTCCCCTTGTTTTCATATTAAATATATTTATTAGAATACATTTTTAGTTTTAGAAGTTAATTTTTCCAATTTTTTTGTTTTATTAATAATATTAGTTATTATAATTTTTTAAATTTTTAATTAGTATTTTTTTTAAATATTCTTTAAATTTAATTTTATGTTTTCAATTGTTGAATTTTCAGAAGTATTGAATTCAATTGCAGGAGAAATTTTATCATAAGCATGAAAATCCCATTCTTCTATAAGGATGATTTTTTTCCAGTATGTAATGATGATTTTTCCTCCAACTATAGAATTAAATTCTTATAAATATTATGTTGTATCCATAACCATTAAATTATAATAAGGATGAAATTCAATTTATGTAAGGATTATAAGCCCTTAGTGTAAGGATGATGTGAAAACATTATAAGTATACCTCATAAAAAACTTATAAATATGTGTATCGATCCGTTAGATAATGGATTTATTTTGGTATGGGATTTCAATATTTAGGCCCTAAAAAATTCAGACTATGTTTGATCCAACCTATAAAACCCACAGCCCGTATAGGCTAATCCTCCGGGTTCCCGTGAGTCCCATCTATCCCACAATTCTAAGCAGACAATAAAAAATTTATGTTTTGAAAAAAATAATGTAATAATATAAATTAACATGATTGGAAAAAATAGTTCAAGTTTAATTCCACCTAATATAATCATACATAAACCATCAAAGATATAATTTTTTAATGGTTTTTATTGTTTTTGTTATAATTTTTATTATTATTTAAAAACTAATGATTTTCTCCTAATCTCAAAAATCTATCCTTTCTCTCTTTTATTCATCATAGTTCCACCAAGGATTTTTTTTATTATATATTATTTTCTTTAACCCCATGGGCTGGTCTATTTTTTTGTGGGTATCATATTGATATGGTAGGACCTTTATTTTTTAAGCCAGTATTCTTTGCGGACCAGGCTAGACCACTCAATAAAATCTGCACCCCGCATAATTCGTCAACTTGTCCGACTAACCCTACCCCATAAACACATATTTTTAAGGATTTTATCCCCATAAACATTAATTTCTCCCTAATCTATTGAATATATGGAGGTTGAGCTTCATCCAAACTTAGAAAAACATGATTGAGGTTGTTAGAGGGAAACACGAGTCTAAAGTAGTTGTAGCTCAATGGGAGGTTGACTGAGTAGACTATTGTTGTCCAAAATTTATGGAACTTAATATTAGATGATGTTAAATTGATATTAAATTAAAGAATAACTATGGACAACATTTTATTCAAATCGTTGATGTTTACCACTGCGACTATTGAACAAGTTTGACCCAAGTCGTTTAACTAGGAAGTTGGTTCACCACATTAGAACCCATTTAATGAAGTATGAAAACCATCCAAGAGTCACCAATGAAGAAATAATGAGATGTTTCCAATAATAATCAATTAATGAATCTATTGATGTTTTCATTTGTTGGTTTCATTCTATATTTTTATGATTGATTTTAATAAGAAAACCCAAACCAATACTAAAACTAATGAGAAAATGGGAATGATAAGGGGAATAATTTTTGAGTTTATTTCCTATTTATTATATTTTCTAGTTTAATTCGATAAAGAAAAGGTGTGTTCTTGGTTTTTTAATTCTATGACCACTATGAATAATTAAAATGAACACAAACTACTATATATATTTCCTCATTCAAGATAGAACATCAAATAATAAAATTATTATAACTGAGACAAACCAGGATGATTCCTGGAAGTGAGGGTGTGTGGTCTCATTGGAGTGCAGCTGATCATGATGAATATAAAAGGTAAAGGATGAATATAATTCACATATTTCTTCTTTGGAGTTCCTAATTTCTTCAGGTTCTCAATTATTACTACTTCTTCACTGAAGGTAACAAGCCAGATTTAGGAATTGATAAAAGCAAAGAAATGTTCCCAAGACAACAAAAGGATAAGTCTATTTAACTAGAAATTTTTTAATTGAATATGGGGCTTATAGAATTTTTATATAGTGTGATGTTGACTGGGGATGGGTTTTAACTGAAGGAGATGAACTGAGAATTGGTTCATGTGTACTGTAAAATTTATTGTTGAATCTGAGCCCAGTCCATCTGAGATTAAAATCAATGGAAGTGGTTAGACCAGAGTCAATATTGAATACCGAGTAATGGATAAATTTTCCAACTGTATAAAACTAAATAAAATATTGAGAAATAAAAAGAGAATAACTAGGGAATTTAATTATCTATGCAAGAAACTAATCTTGTTAAAGATATTCTCTAAAATTATAGTTATTGTGATAGAAGGATAAAGAATTAAAATTCACATTTAGATATCATCAAAAAAAGGTGGTGGAATTATAATTAAAGTAAGTGGATAATTATTTTTTAATGTAATAAAATAGAATATTGGATTGAATTATTATGGGGTAGAAGTGACATACATTGATAGATTATAAGGTAATAAATTGAGGGCGATAGATCATAGGAAACAAGTGATGGAAGAAGGAACAATCTCAATAGAGAATATCCTCATTATTTTTCTTCTTATTTTATGTTTTATATACTCATGATGAGTTTATTAAATATTTTTTCGTCCTTAAAAATACTAATATAGATTATTTTATTGAAATCAGATTGAAATGAGTTGATTCTTTTATGTTCTTTCTCAAGTTTCTCCTTGTTGTTTACTATTCTTATTGGATTTTCTCTACTGCTTTCATTTCTATTTTTTTTCATGATAAAACAATTGATATAAATTAGGGAATAAATATTTTGACGTAGTAAGGAATTAATTCATTCTTCACAAAAATTGAAAAATTGAGGTGAGTTTTATTTAATGAATAGTGGTGTGAAAATTTAATTTAATTTCCTAAATTTCAATTCATATTGATCATTCTTTTTATGCTATTATATGTATTCATGGGTGATGACGGTGGGTTATTTTACTTAAAGTAACAATTGATGTACTTGATTTGGAAAATTTTATTTCTTGTTTTATCAAAGATATAATCATTCTTTTCTCGGAGTTGGTTTACAAGTTAGTTCTTAGTACAAGTTAATGAAAAAAAGATAATCATTGAGTGAGAGTGAGGTGATTCAAATACATTCTTTAATATATCTTACAAAATTCTATCTAAATTTAAATCCATAATAGAGACCATTTTTATTAACTCATATTACTCTATTTTTCCCTAGTTCAAAATCTGTTCACCTTTCTATTCTCTGTGTTATCGTATTTTGTTCATTTCATTTTTATCCTTTTCAACTTGTTTTTATCATTCATTTACATAATTTTATTCCTTTTAATTTTAAGTTTGTTCTCTATGTTTAGTTTTATTTTTTTACTATTTATTTTTGTTGTTTACTTTTTCTTAGTTTTCACTATATTTCCTTCCTTGTGGATTGACCATGATCACCACTTTCAAATAGTAAGTAGGTTATAAATTGTATTTTTGATATTAGTTAATATCCTCATATAAAGTTTTTTCAATATTTTCACAGATGTTATGTATGTCCAAAAATAGAAAACAATAAAGAAAACAAAAAATCTATGATAAATAAAATATATATTCAAAAAAATTCAAAATAGAGATGTAAAGGATGGGATTTGTAGAAATTAAAAATGAACATCACATTCAACCCCATATTATGAATGAAAACCTTAAGAGACCTAGAATTAGAGAGTATCAGATTATAATCATTTTAGAGAATCCATAATGCATTAGGTTTTCCAAAAGAGATAGATATTATAAATTCAAGAAATCCTACCTTTCACTAATGCTATCATTTTTTGGACTGCCTAATGAAGACAATATTTGTTTCATTATAGTTTTTTATGTGATTCAGAAGTTATATCTTCAAGGATTGAGTGACGATGAAATGAGAACGAGAGTCGTATAATTTTTATTAAAAAATAGCACTAGAACTTGGTTTATTCATCTTGAAAAGAACACATTTAATACTTGGGATCAACATTATAATATTTTTTTTTCATGAAATATTTCCAAAGCAGTTGACTAGAAAGTTGATAAGTAGAATCAATGGATTCCTTCTATATAAGGTTGAATAATTCCATGAGGTATGGGATAGGTTTTGGGGATTTCTTAGGCAATACCCATATCATCAATTTTCTTACCATTTTCTAACAAAATCATTCTATAATGGTTTTTTACCATCTTCTCAAGACTTGGTTGACCAGTTAATTAGTGTAAATTACATAGATTAATCTAATGAAGAGTTGAATCAAATTTAAAATAAATTTTACCAAAACTCATTACATAAATCATCTAGGATAAGTAAATTCAATAGAGTTGAGAAAAACACTAGTTCATGTTAGGAAATGAATTTTTAGTGAGATAAAATTTAGAAATAGGTTAAATATTGATGAATCAAAGTTCCAAACAAGTCTCTTTTCCAAATAAAGGGAGGTCCTTAAGGGAGTAGTGTGTGTATTTTGGGTCCCAAGGTCTTTTTATCCCAAATATGAAATTTCTATAAAGACTAGTAAAAATGATTTTCATGATGATTTTTCTACTAAATGATGTTCCTAAGGATTATATAACAACTGAGCGCGCGGGGGGGGGGGGGGGGTTGAATAAGTTAATTTCTTTTTAAAAATTTCCAACTTTAAGAAACTGGAACCCTTAAACTTGTTAGAGTTACATTCTTATCACTTTTTAATAAAATCATTTGCATAAAAAAGAAGTAAAGTAAATAAAGCAAACAGGATTGAAAAGGTTCATACTTAGTGTGAGAACCTACATCCTTTCTATAGCCTCTCTCATGGGTCTATATAAATTCACTCTTTACAAGAAGTGAATACAAATTTTGATCTAAGCTCTGTTTGTCTCATTATATCTTCTGATATGTATGATTATACTGACTCCCACCAGTTTATAAGGTTTTCTTACAATACTTAAGTAAAAAAAAATATAACTTTGTGAATTGTTCGATAATAAAGGTTTGTCTTAAAAATTCATCAAATATTCCTCTGTACAATCTTCTCTATCTATAATTTGTTCATCTTGTGTGCTTGTGTATGGTAATCTTCATATAATACACCTTTCCCAGAACTATTCCTAATATAAACTTCTATTGTATTCTGTTCAATAACTGAACTCACATATATGAAATTTTTTTGAACAAAACCATATATCTAAAACTCTTCTTCATCATGAAACTCAACTTCAGTTATAAATTCAACTCTGTCACAATTCTTCTAGTATCTCAGCTTTTTGTCAGTGAATAGTGTTAAGTACAATGTACTTCCCAGTCTTTATTTATAGACTCTCCACAATTTTCATTAGGAGGGAACTTTTTTTTTCATTTTCTCAGTCACTGAAATTCAAAAATTTTAATTTCATGTACATTCAAATTCCACTTCAATGCTTCTCAAGTATTATAGACAAATCTAGAACCTTCTTAAATCATCCCGAATCCTTTATCATTTACAACATTTTTAGGATTTAATTAAATTTTGTCATTTAAGGAATTCATACAACATTCTTTTTATCATAAAGTTATTAAAACAAAATGAAAATCATAGCACAAAATTAGTAATCATTAAGACATTACAAATTTATGTAAATATTCTTAGAAAAAAATTATCTAGAAAGTTTTTTTTTCAGAATTCACTGTACGATCTTCTTCTTCAATTTTATTTATTCGGTTGACTCTAATAATTCTCCCTACCTCAGCTCAGTGCATTATATGTTTCTTTATAGAAGTATTTCTGATGTAATTTCTTATAAAATGTTCTTTAGAAGTAATTTATTACAAAATTTTCAACCGATAAACTTTATTATAAAAGGTTTTCTTGATGTAATTTCTTACAAGAGCTTTTTTGGATGGATTTTATTACAAAAGATTTATACAATGGACTTTATTTACTAGAACTTAAAAACTTCTCAACTTCTAAATTTGGCCTATAAAAAACTTTTATTTTCAAATTTCATAAAAACTACCTCTCTAGAAATACTCAAATACCATAGGCCAATGTTCTCTGTAAGAACCCAGGTTTTGAACCTGTAGGACTTTGAAATTTTCTTTATGTTATTACAGAGTAGGGTGTTCAGACGGCATGTGATTCCAAGCCCCAGAGCGGCTGGAATTAAATTTTAAGTGCGTTTACATTGGACACACCAAACAAATAGAATAACTCCTAAACGGTTGCTCGAATGGGAAAATCAAGTGAACAATTGAGTCCGGAGCATGTCGTTTACCCTAGGAGGGGTGTAACTTTCGCAGGCACACCCCTTTTGTGGAAAATGCCACCAGGGGCGTTTTTGTAATTTAATTGCCTCAGGCGTGGACTTTACAACTTCTGAAAAGAGGCTCAGAATAGAATTCCAAGACCTCTGTTGCGCTCAGAACATGGCTTTTACCCTAGGGGAGGCTTAACCTTGACCCTGTCGAGAGTCCAGGTACGGGCCTACTGGTGGGTGTTTTAAAACTTAATTAAAATTTTAAGTAAGTTTTCAATTTAAACACACCACCACCACCCTCTTCCCCCCCTTGGGTTTTCTCCCCAGTGCAAGTTCCTCCCAACAAGGGAGAACCTCCTTCAAGCTTCTTTCTCCCTCTCTAAGGCGGGTGGCGGCTCCAGCGGATCATTGGTGAAGCGTCAGGCTACGCCCAACGAGGTAGGATCGTGCGTTTTCTTTTTTTTATTCCCGCATATTCTTGAATTCAAATTTTAGCATCAAAACACCATTTAATTCTCGAGAAAAGGATATATTTGCATAGTTCTTGATTCAATCTCCACAAAAATCCTTTCAGATCAACTTTTTTGAGTCCCGGGGTGTCCTGGGTGACCCCAGGAAGTTTTCTGGCCGATTTTCCTCATTTTCCGGTGGTTCCAGGGGTTCCGGCCGGTGGCGGCAGGCTCCCTAGAAGTGAAGAAAGGCTCCACAGCAACGGAAGCGGTAGCCCGCTCCGCAATTGCAGTGGCGGGCTCCCCCAGCGGCGGAGGCAGGCTCCCAAGTGGTGGTGGTAGGGCGCGACAAGGGTCGTGGCGCGCTAACCCGAGCGGGGAACCGAGACCCGCCCAAGGGGGGTCTCCGCATGGGATAGCGATCGGTCACGAGGGCCGGTCGGTGCGGTGGAATGCGGCTCAGCGGTAGGGCCGCAGCCTGGCGCTGCGGGCCAGGACGGCCGACGCAGGCCGGCCCAGGCCGGGTGGACCGGCCTGACCGGGCCGGTCCAGCCCTAAGGGGGGTTTGCCCCATGTATTCGGACACCCATATCTTTTACTATGGGTGTTTGTTTTGTGTGTTGTCTATGGTAGAGCGATCCCCGGATTGAGCCGGAGATTTTGAGATGGTCTTGGGTATTTTTAATCTTCGAGACGGGGGGCTCGGTGGCACGACACGCTCATTAAGTACCTCATCAGGATTCTTCTTTTGGATGGCTTGAACACATCCGGAGTCCATTTAAGGTGTCATCAGTGGCGTTGTAACCCTGGCATCGAGACAATGTAGACCAGGGTTCTTTCAGGCAATGAATTCGGAGTTGAGACGTGGCCCCCACGGGCCGTCTTCTAAGCTCTGAGCAGCGTTTTATGATTTTTTCATCAGATGTTTGTTCGGGGCGAATGAGTAGTCGTTTTGGCATTTTTTTTCAAGAGCATCGCGATGGAACAGTTCTCCCGAACTTTTTTGGGACCGAGGTGTGGGCCCCATGAGGCGCCGTATGGGCACAAAGCGGGGTTGAATAACTATTTCATCGGGAGTCCGTTTCCGGCGAGTAAGTAGTCTATCTCATGTGTTTTTCCATGAGGATTGTAACAGTGTAATCTATTTGTGCATGTAGAGCCTCTTTCGAGATCTCATTAAATGTGGAAACATGAAAGGGCATTTGTCGGAGGTTCCTTTGATGGACTCCGACCCGACGCACGGTCGCGATGTTAGTGACACCCAAAGATGGTTCAGGCCAGGCAGAGTTATCAGACCCGTATTAGCATTTACCCTCCAGCGAGGCTGGGTAGTGGGTCACCTATTGACATTAGGGTTTACCCTCTGGGTGGTCCGGGTAGTGGGTTACCCATTGACCTTAGGGGTTACCCTCCAGGTGGGTTGGATAGTGGGTTACCAGTTGACTTTATGGCTTACCCTTTGGGTGGGCCGGGCAGTGGGTTACCCATTGACTTTAGGGTTTACCCTCCAGCAGTGCTAGGCAGTGGGTCACCCGACGACCTTTTAGGGTTTACCCTCCAGTGGGGATATGCAGTGGGTTACCTGATTATTTCTTTCAGACTCAGCCCTTTTCTATGAGGCTAGTCTGTAACTTTTCTCCGTGATTTTCGGAGTAGGACTCTTGGTTGTACGGTTCAGCGATGAGACATCCTTGACGTGCGAGACTGACGGGCATCAGGTATGGATATCCTTTAAACTGTTGGCAACTTTTTCTGGGCTAGGCTTGGAGATGGAGATCCCCTTACACACTCGTTCGAGTTTCTTGTTGTGCACATATATATATACACCCTACTTTTGTTCCCAATCCTTAGGTTCGGTTACTCTCCTTCCAGGAGGGGAGAAGACACGCGGGGTATTCCACATGATTTCTATATCTAGCTCCTCTTGGTTGGATGAGTCTACTCCCTTTCTTCTATTGGGTTGAGCTGCACTCTATTTACTGTACTCTTTCACTATTCCTTGTTCTGTCTACTGCTCACCATTTTAGTACATAATTTGTTAATCCCTCGAGCTTTTGAGGAATCCTACTGAGTATCTTTATACTTACACCTGCTTGGGCTTTGCCCTCACTTGGTGTGCCCTTGCAGACGTCGAATAGGTCAATCGATACTATGGAGGAGTGTAGAGGACACATGATCTTGGGATACGTTAAGTGGTCGTAGTAGGGCTTTCAGGTGTGAGAATCACCAGCTGTTTAATTTTTTTTACCTGTTTCCAGGTTGTGGAAACTTTCATGTTGGGTGCGTGTTTTGCCCCTTTTCTTTTCAGTATCTTGTCAGTACTTTTCAAAACTTTACTTTTTCCTATTTAGAGGTTTATGCATGAATGTGGTTGGATTATAGTTGTTTGTCCTTTGGTTTTATTTTTTACTCTGCACTTCTTCATTGAGTGGGATGTGTGTGTGTGTATAGGTACTTAGGCAAAGGCCTCCCTGAGATTATTATGCCTTTGGTGCTTGTCGCCAGCCCCTGGCCTATGGAGGCGGGCTTGGGGTATTTGTGGCTCGAGACCGGTAGGGTCGGGTCATGAAAAAGTGGTATCAGGGGTGGTTCGTTCGTTGGGGAATTGTTCAAACATCCCTAAAAAGGAATTGGTGGGGATTTAGGGCAACGGTGTCGACGTGTCTCGAGAGCAGCTCTCAGGCCAGGGAGTCCAGTGATTGTACGGGTGGCCAACATATCCATTCACCAAGACCTTGATAACCCGCTTGTCGACTCGGCATGCTGAGACACTTATTGCAGGGAACTTTGGAACATGCATCCAGTAGGATTGAGTCTTTGATTGTACTTGTTGAGTGAGATCCCCTTTGTTATTACTGTTATATATATATATATATTCTCATCTAATCGTGGTAATCCTTGATAATTTTCAGGATGTCCCCACGATAGCAGCCAGCCAGATTACCCTCTCTAGTTCATGATGACGACCTGGAAAGCGATGAGGCATCAGTTTAGGGACCCTCATGTGATCCCTTTCAGCCCAGTGCTTCAGCAGTAGCCCCTCTACCTGGGGAGCAACAGTTAGTACAGGCAGCACATGCCGAGGTTGAGTGCGGGCTGATTGCACTCTGAGACTTCTAGCGTCAGCTGCCGCAAAATTTCCACAGGGACCCTGATCCCCAGGCAGCGGAATACTGGCTAGAGTCTATTGATTGACTTTTAAGGCCAGTACGGATACCATCCGACCAGATGGTAGCCCTAGCTTCCAGCCTTTTCCTCGAGACGGGCGAGATTTGGTGGGGGTTGGTTACGCAGACCCACGACGATTCGTATCTCATGTGGGATAGCTTCCTCCAGCTCTTCTGGGAGGAGTACTCCCCCTCTTTTTTATGCTTTGTTCGGATTTAGGAGCTTCTTGAGCTGAAGCAGGGGGGATGACCGTGGCATAGTACTCAGCCCAGTTTACCGATCTGACATGCTACTCACAGGATATGGTTCACAATAATTACTTCAGGGCGCGGAAGTTTGAGCAGGGTCTTTGAAGGGAGATCCGTGCTAGTGTAGTACCCCTGTGAATCCCTACTTATGACGGGGTGCTAGAGCGAGCACTCATGATGGAGAGATTCTTGGCTGAGGGATGCCAGTTGACAGGGCCTAACAATGGCCGCTTTAGAGGAGAGTCTTTGGTGACAGACAGGTGGCAGAGTGCATAGCCTTTGTCGAGGAGGCCCTTCCATTAGCAGACATAGGGTCAGGGTCATACACCGAAATGGCGCCGTGGAGCACCGGGGTAGGAAGGAGAGATCCAGTGCTATTCCTGTGACAGACAGGGTCACCTAGCATGGGACTACCCGACCAGTCATACCGAGTAGTCGTGGAAGGCAGTGGGTGCACCGCAGTGGCAGAGGCAACGCTGTGACCAGGGATCCCCCAAGCGAGGACAGGGTGGTCCTCAGGGAGGCGGCGCAGGCAAAGAGGCAGGACCTAGAGGTCCGGGATAGCATTTCGAGGTCCTTCCACCACCACCACCGGGCAGCCCACGCTAGGCTCAGGGAGCTAGCGGTAAGGGTCGTGGGCAGCTTCAGGCTATGGGTGTTCGTGACCCCCAACACATGAGATGGTCCGAGGTACGCTTTGTGTTTACTCTATTCTTGCTTCAGTACTAGTAGAAACAGGTGCCAACCACTCCTTTATATCACTGCTTTTGGTATGGGAGTTGGAGATTCCAGTAGAGGCACTGAAACCTGCACTTGGCCTCGAGGTTCTTATGGGAAGTGCCTCATTGGTGACCTTTATCTGCAGACAGTGTGAACTGTCATTCGGAGGATGGAGTTTCACATGAGACCTACTCATCATCACGATGGTACCTTACAACGTCATCCTGGGCATGGATTGGCTTTCTATGGTTCACGCCCAGATCGAATGTCATCACAGACGAGTTAGAGGAATGTTTTATGATGGGATGAGGTTCACCATCCTTGGTGAACGAGACCTCATGGTAGAGCAGACGGGTACTCTGAGCAGGAGACCACAACTTTTTTCTCACTAGTTGGGAAGCATGGATCTTGGAGCAGCAGATGCTACATGCACCTAGATCCCTATTGTTGTAGAGGAATACATGGATGTCTTTCCCTATGATGTCCTGGGGATACCTCTGAGGTGAGAGATAGAGTTCTGCATTGACTTGCAGCCAGGGACGACCCCGTTATCATGTGTATCATATCGGATGGCACCCACAGAGCTTCAGGAGCTACAAATTCCGTTAGAGGAGATTCGTGAGAAGGGATTCATCAGGCCCAGTGTGTCCCCCTGGGAAGCTCCAGTTTTGTTTTTGAAAAAGGAATATGGGAGTCTGCGGCTCTACGTGGATTATCATCGCCTGAATTGGGCCACGATAAAGAACAAATACCCTTTTCCGAGGATCGACGACCTCTTCGAACAGTTGAGAGGTGCGATTTGGTTCTCGAAGATTGATCTTCGATCCGGCTACCACCAGTTGTGGGTTTGTGAGGCTGACATCCTAAAGTTGGCTTTCCATTGTCGATATGGGCATTACGAGTTTCTGGTGATGCCCTTTGTCATGACGAATTCCCCTGCTGTTTTCATGGATTTGATGAACCAGATCTTCCAGCCGTACTTGGACCAGTTTGTGGTTGTATTTATTGAAGACATACCAATCTACTCTACGACAGAGGAGGAGCACGCAGAGCATTTGAGGATGGTCATAGACTTACTTCGGGAGCACCAGTTGTATGAGAAACTCTCGAAGTGTCAGTTCTGGATTCATGAGGTTCACTTTCTAGGGCATGTCATTTCGGGGCAGTGCTTGGCTGTAGATCCCACAAAGATAGAGGCAGTGCTTGCTTGGGAGCCACCCAAGAATGAATTAGAGGTGCAGAACTTCCTTGGTTTAGTAGGGTACTATAGGAGGTTTGTGGAAGATTTCTCCAGGATTGCTGCCCCTTTGACCGCATTGATGCGGAAGGGTCGACCATTCACCTAGATTGATCAGTGCCAGAAGGACTTCGAGGAGTTGAGGCAGAGGATGACTAGTGCTCTAGTGTTGCGGATTCCAGAGGAGGGCATTGAGTTCGTGGTGTACTGTGACGCTTCAGGAGATGGACTCGGGTGTGTGCTGATGCAGCAGCGAGCAGGGATTGCATATGGGTCGAGGCAGTTGAGGCCTCATGAGAAGAATTATGAAACACACGATTTAGAGTTGGCAGTGGTGGTCTTCGCCTTGAGGTTATGGAGACACTACCTTCTGGATGAGAATTTTGTGGTCTAATTAGACAACCAGAGCCTCAAGTACATCTTCACTTAGAGGGATTTGAATCTGAGGTAGAGGGGCTAGCTGGAGTTTCTACAAGACTATGATTTCAAGATAGTCTACACTCTGAGGAAGGGCAACGTAGTAGCATATTCCCTTAGAAGGAAGTCCCATGCTCATTTAGTGCGGGAATCTTTAGAGCAGTTGGCTTCCCTAAGGATGACCTTGGTGGAGCAGGAGGGTACGACTTTTCTGCAGTCGATGGTGTTGACTCCTTCGCTCCTTGAGCGTGTGAGAGAGTCAAAACTGAGGGATGTTGACAGCGAGGTACTGCATAACCAGATATCCATGGGAAATTCACTCGATGAGTATTGTGAAGGAGGGAATCACAAGATCCTGTTCTAGGGATGAGCTGTAGTACCAGTGGAGATGCAAGAGGAGGTGATGTGGGAATTCCACACTTCTCCCTTGGCTGTACATCTCGGTGTGGGGAAGATGTACAGAGACCTTCAATGATAGTTTTGGTGGTCTGGCATGAAGTAGAGCGTAGCTGAGTTTGTTTCTCGGTGTCTTACCTGTCTGCAGGTGAAGGTAGAGCATTAGGTTCCGGCAGGGTTGTTGCAGCCCCTTGACATCCCGGAGTGGAAGTGGGATGACATATCTATGGATTTCTTCACAGGGCTTCCGCGCACAGCGAAGGGACATGACTCCATTTGAATGATAGTGGACCGACTCACGAAGTCGGTGCACTTCCTTATCATCACACTACAAGAAAACGGTCGTTTCGCGGCGGTTTTAAAAACCGCCAAGAAAGGTCTTAATTTTTTTTATTTTTATTTTTATTTTTTTAAATCTTTTCAAGGATTAGCGGCAGTTTTTTTAAAAAACCGCCATGAAATAGCGGCGGTTTGGGTAAAACCTCCGTGAAATGAAAGGAAAAAAATAAAAAAACATGAGAAAGCCAGAAATCACTAAAACGACCATAACTTTTGATCCGGGCGTCCGTTAGAGCGCCACGAACAGTCAAATCGAATCTCATGAAGAGATTTTAAGGAAAATATAATCAAAACAGTGAGATAGTCTAAGGTGAGGAAGATATGAGAGTTATAAGAATGTTGAAAAAAGTTCTTTAACTTCAAACGACCATAAATTTCGCTCTGGGTGTCCATTTGGGCTCTACCACATATCAAATCGAAGCCAGCGAAGAGAGATACACACTAGTTTGATAGACTCATGCTTTTATCATGTTTTTCGACCCCAAAACCCCTCCAAAGGCCTCCAAAACCCCCTTTCCGTCACTGGTGTCTCGTAGAACTTGTCTTCAAACAGACCTAACTTTCGATCCGCGTGTTAGTTCGGACTCCTCCGCCTTCCAGATCGTAGTTCATTCCATGAGCTTAAGTTTGACTAGTCGCGACACCCACATGGACTCTTGGATCATAAGTTATAGCCTTTTTAGTGGGTATCAGGTTTGTTATGCTTTTTGATGTCTCGTTTCTAGCACCCATTCCCTGTTAGTTTTTTTAAATGGTCGTAACTTCCGATACGCCGGTCTATTCGGCCTCTTTCACCTATCAACTCGAAGATCATTTCAGGATCTTTGATTTGACTGGTTACAGATCTGGAACAGACTCTCGGATCATAAGTTATATCTGTTAATGTGAGTCCAATGTTTTTGTCACTTTATGACCGTTTTGGTGGGTTTTAATGGTTGCTCCATTTATTACAGTTTATTTGGTTTTCTATGACTTGTTATATTTATCAATGGTTTTTTGTGGGATATTATGATGACTATGTTGAATTCTTAAGGGGTTTTCTAGATTTTCATGAGTTTTCATGCATTCTCATGCTTTCTAATGCTTCCTTCTTCACGCTTCTTCATCTGTTTTAATGCATTTTCATAATTTTTCATCCCTTATCACGCCTTTTCGTACTTTTTCTTGTGTTTCATTTATTATCTATTATTTATTATTTATTATTTATTATTTATAATATACTTTTTTTATTTATTATATATTATTTGTTACTGGTTATTTATTATTTATTATTTATATTTATTTATTATTTATATTTATTTATTATTTATTATTTATTATTTATTATTTATTATTATTAATAATAATATTTGTTACTGATTGTTTATTATTTAATATTATTAATAATAATATTTTATTTATTAAATATTAAATATTATATATTATTATTTATTTATTATTTATTATTATTTATTGTTTATTATTTATTATTTATTGTTTATTATTTATTATTTATTATTTATTATTTATTATTTATTTGTTTATAATAATTAATTATGTGTTATTTATTATTATTATTATTTATTATTTATTATTTATTATTTATTATTATTATTTATTATTATTTGTTTATTATTATTTGTTATTTATTTGTTATTATTTATTATCCATTATTTATTATTTATTATTTATTATTTATTATATATGTATTATTATCTATTATTAATTGTTGTTTTTTATTTATTATTTATTTAATTATAATTATTAATTATGTGTTATTTATTATTATTCTTATTTATTATTTACAATTTACAATTTACAATTTACAATTTATAATTTATAATTTGTTATTATTTATTATTTATTATTTATTATTATTTATTGTTTATTATTTATTATTTATTATTTATTATTATTTATTATTTATTATTTGTTATTTATTATTATTTATTGTTTGTTATTTATTATTTATTATTATTTATTATTTATTATTTATTATTTATTATTTTTATCCATTATTTATTATTTGTTTATTATTATTTGTTATTTATTATTATTTATTATTTGTTTTTTATTATTTATTATTTATTATTTATTATTTATTATTTGTTATTTGTTATTTATTATTTATTATTTATTATTTATTATTTATTATTATTTATTATTTCAAATTATTTATTATTTATTATTATTTACTGTTTATTATTTATTATTTATTATTTATTATTTATTATTTATTATTTATTATTTATTATTATTTATTATTTATTATTTATTATTTATTATTATTTATAGTTTGTTATTTATTATTTATTATTATTTATTATTATTTATTATTATTTATTTATTATTATTTATTATTTATTATTTATTATTTGTTTATTATTATTTATTATTTATTATTATATATTAGTTATTATTTATTATTTATTATTTATTATTTATTATTTATTATTTATTATTTATTATTATTTATTATTTATTATTATTTAGTGTTTCTTATTTATTATTTATTATTATTTATTATTTATTCTTTATTATTTATTTATTATTATTGCTTATTGTTTAATTATTAATAATTTCTTATTGTTTAATTATTATTGAGTTTATATCTATTAGTTATGTATTATTTGTTTTTTCAATTAGCATTGAAACACCGTTTAATTCTCAAGCGAAGGCCATATTTGTGTAGGCCTCGATTCGAGATCCCCAACGATCCTTTCAAATTGAATTTTGGAGTTCCGGGGTGTCCGGGGTGACCTCGGGAAGTTTTCTGGCCGATTTGCCCCGTTTTCTGGTGGTTCCAGGGGTTCCGGCCGGCTTCAGATAGTCCGGGACGACGGCCTGTGGCGGCGGGCTCCCCAGTGGCGGCAGCGGGCTCCTCAGCGGCGACAAAGGCTCCCTAGAGGCGGCGACGGGCTCCTCAGTGGTGGCGGCGGGCTCCCCCAGGGGCGGCGACAGGCTCCCCTGCGGCGGCGGTAGTGTGCGACCAGGGTCGCGGCGCGCGACCCCGAGCGGGGAACCGAGACCCATAGAAGGCGGGTCTGCACATGGGATAGTGACCGACCACGAGGGCCGTTCGGCATGGTGGACCACGGCTCAGCGGCCGAGCCACGCAGGAGGGCCGCGGGCCGGCCCAGGTCGGGTGGACCGGCCGGATCAGGCCGGTCAAGCCCTAAGGGGGTTAACCCCCTGTCTTCGAACACCCGTATATTTTACTACGGGTGTCGGTTTTGCGTTCCGTCTATGGTAGATCAATCCCTGGATTGAAGAGAATATTTTTAGACGGTCTTAGGGATTTTTAATCCTAGAGACGGGAGGCTCGGTGGCGCGAAACACTCGTTAAGTACCTCGCTAGGATTCTTCTTTCGGATGGCGCAGACACATCCGGAGTCCGTTTACGGCACCATCAGCGGCATTGTAACCCTAGCGTCGAGACGATGTAGTCCAGGGTGGTTTTAGGCGTTGAAGGCAGAGTTGAGACATGGGCCTCACATGCCATCTTCTAAGCTGTGAGCATCGTTTTACGACTTTTTCATCAGACGTCCGTTCGGGGCGAATGAGTAGTCGTTTTAGTGTGTTTTTCCGATAACATCGTGATGGAACAGTTCGCCCGAACTTTTTCGGGACTGAGGTGTGGGCCCCACGAGGTGCCGTATGGGCACAAAGCGGGGTTGAATAACATTTCCATCGGGAGTCCGTTTCCAGCGAGTAAGTAGTCTATCTCGCGTGTTTTTCCTCAAGGATTGCAACTGTGTAATCTATTTTGGCATGCAGAGCCTCTTTTAAGATTTCATTAAATGTGGAAACATGAAAGGGCATTTGTCGGAGGTTCCTTTGATGTAATCTGACCCAACGCATGGTCATGATGTTAGTGACACCCAGATATGGTTCAGGCAGGGAGGAGTTATCAGACCCGTATCAGGGTTTACCCTCCAGCGGGGCTGGGAAGTGGGTCACCCATTGACTTTATGGTTTACCCTCCGGGTGGGCAGGGCAGTGGGTTACTCATTGACCTTAGGGTTTACCCTCTAGGTGGGCCGGGCAATGGGTTACCCATTGACTTTAGGTTTTACCCTCCGGGTGGGCTGGGCAGTGGGTTACCTGTTGACTTTAGGGTTTACCCTCGAGCTGGGCTGGGCAGTGGGTCACCCGACGACCTTTTAGGGTTTACCCTCCAGTGGGGTTGGGCAGTGGGTTACCCGATTACTTCTTTCAGAATCAACCCTTTTCTATGAGGCTAGCCAGTGACTTTTCTCCATGATTGACGGAGCGAGACTCTTGGTTGTACAGTTCAGCGATGAGACAGCCTTGACGTGCGGGACTGAAGGGCATCAGTGATGGATATCCTTAGAAATGTTGGCGACTTTTCCTGGGCTGGACTTGGAGATGGAGATCCCCTTACGCACTCGTTCGGGTTTCTTGTTGAGAATATATATATACACACCCTACTTTTCTTCCCACTCCTTGGGTTTGATTAATCTCCTTCTAGGAGGGGCGAATACACATGGGGTATGCCACGTGCTTTCTGTGTTTGGCTCCTCTTGGTTGGATGGGTCTACTCCCTTTCTTCTATTGGGTTGAGCTGCACTCTATTTACTGTACTCTTTCACTGTTCCTTGTTCTGTCTACTGCTCAACGTTTTAATACCTCTTTTGTTTCTCCCTCGAGCTTTCGGAGCATCCTACTGAGTATCTTTATACTCACCCCAGCTTGGGCTTTGCCCGCACTTGGTGTGTCCTTGAAGACGATGGGCAAGTTGATCAAGACTAAGGAAGAGCGTAGAGGACACATGATTTTGGGCTGTGTTCAGTGGTTGTAGTAGGACTTTCAGGTGTGAGACTCACCAGCTGTTTATTTTTGTTTACCTGTTGCCAGGTTGTGTCACCTTTCGGGTTGGGCACGTGTTTTTCCCCTTTTTCTGCTCAATATCTTATCAGTACTTTTCATCACTTTACATTTTCCTATTTAGAGGTTGATGCATGATTTTGGTTGGATTATAGTTGTTTGTCCTTTGGTTTTCTTTTTACTCTGCACTTCTACATTGAGTGGGATGTGTGTGTGTGTACAGGTACTTAGGCAAAGGCCTCCCCAAGATTGTTACGCCTTTGGCGCTTGTCGCCAGCCACTGGCCTATAGAGGCGGGCTTGGGGTAGTTGCGGCTCGAGACCGGTAGGGTCGAGTCGTGACATTATTGATCCATTTGAAGTAACTCACTTCTATTTATCTTGAACCATTGAAATTAAAACCAAGAAATTATTGCTCTATCCATTGCTCCAAACCAACTAAAATGTTTGAATACATTGTTGAAACTTCTTGAGACTTCAATCACATGGAACATTCTATCCGATAGACACTTAAACCTTTCTTATACAACTTTATTTGATTTTGTGTTTTCACTAAAAACTAAGAATTTGGTACACACACCAAGTTTCTATCTTGGATTTCCTTTTTTTATCTGAGTCTAACCTACTCTGTCCAGTCATATTTTTTCGATTAAAAAGTTTAGATTTTTTGAATTTTATCAACTTACATCATCTGATTTACTTTTGTCTATCGATGTAACTTCACACATCCTCACATATCTCTTGTATGATGATGTCTATCTAAAAAGGGTTGTCCAATGAAATTTTTATGTCTCATAACATTCACAAACATCAGCTCTAGTCTATTTGATTGTCATTATCCAGTCAGGTCTATCTGATGATCTGTGTTTGACTCCATTATAAAAAAATTCCTTTGTATAAACCCATAAACTGCAATACGATATCCTCTTATAATAACTCTGTATGGAAGTCAATGTTTGAAAATCATTAAATTCCTTTTTATAAAAAATATTATTTCATGAGATTTTTCATTTTTTAAGTAACGTGAAGATATATATAGCATTGTCTGACTTGATGTTAGAAAGTTAATAACTTTCTAAATTCATAATTTCTCACTTTCATCATCTCTTGAACTTCCTAAATTTATAACATTCTAGTAACTCTTATTTTCCTATTTTACAAAAAATAAAAAAATTTAGTTTTCAATAATTTTATTTAGAAAATAACCATAAAGAATCTTCACTAAGAAATAAGGGAAAATTCAATCTTTCTTAAAGACTATAATTTTAGATACACAAACAATAAAATTTATCACGGAGAGACCAAAAGATGATGAAAGAACCTACTGAACCTATATTCTCATCACAACTGAGACAACCATTTCAAAACCAATATAGGTATGAGTCCTCAAATTATCAAGGGAATATAAATGGATGATAAACCAAATGATTGGAATAACAGACTCTCTAAAAGCTAGGTGTAAGCCTGATATGTAATATCACAAGGCTACCCTTGAATCTATAAATTTAAATGATTCAAATGAAAAGAGACCATGGTTAAAGAGATAAGGGAAATTTTCCTAGAACAATGGAATTTAATCCCAAAGAAATTGAAATGATTTTTACTATAAGAAGTGGTCTAAAAACATAAGAAATTTATTAGGATACAACCCAGGGAAGTTGAAACCGAAGTTTCAAGTGAATATGAGAATAAAAATCTAGAAAATATTATATCTGAAAAAATGGAAAATAAGATATATACTAAAATGAATGGTGAATCATCACTTGAAAAAGATAAGGAGAGAAAAATGATGAAGTTAGAGATGATTAAGGAAGGGAATTAGGAAATTGGGAGTAACCAAGAAGAAAAGAACCAACCTATTTTAAACATATATGATATGACCATTACCTTTATTCCAAGGGTTAAAAAGAAAAATGATGAGACAAATTATTTTATATTCCTCAAGATGTTCAAAACCTTTAACTTGAATATTACCTTTGTGGAGTATTTAATCAAAATCCATTTTTATGTGAAATTCCTCAAGAGGTTTTTGGTAAATAGAAATAAATTGGGAGAAATGACCACCATATATTTAGTTGGGGAATGTAGTGTTTTCATGAAAATGAAGTTACATCCAAAATTGAAATATTCTAAGAGAATGTTTATTCCTTGTATAATAGGATAATGTGAGGAGAAAAACGATTTATGTGACCTAAGATCCAATAGAAACGTTTTGTCTCTCTTATTAATTTTAAAATTAGGTATAAAGGATTTGAAATCCAATCCAATTTCATTAGAGTTGGTTGATAGGTCCATCAATTGACCCATCAAAATGGAAGATATACTATTATTCAATGTGGGTAAGTGACACATTTTTATTGTAGGACATGAAAAAAGAAAATTTATTTTCCTAATGCATCACAAAGGCTGAACATGGTCATCTCACTTGAGGAGATTCATGGTTTCTTTCTCAATCTAATTAACATAAATCTAATTATTTTTTGTTATTTTTATTACTTTATGGAAACAATGATAATTTCGGTTTTCATTAATTTCTAAAACAATGAAATAACATGAAATATGAAAATCTAAACTAAACTAACATGTACTGCTAAACATAACGTGATTAGGAAGAAAAAACATGTTCCAGAGTATGGTTTTGGGTTTTATCATTATTCTCATTTATTTATTTAAATTTAGTTTGATAATTCATTGATGAAATCCCATGATTTAATACTATCCTTTTATTTAGTTTTTTGAGATCTAAATTCCTTAAGAAATAAAAATTCCAACTCCTCATGTAATTAAGGTTGACGACACACCTTGGTCTAGGGTGTGAAATCTTCCATTATCTAACTACATCATATGTAATTTTATCCTTTGATTTTTTCAACTTCATCATGTGAAGATATAATCAATAGAATAGAGAGAAAATAAATAGAATAAAATAACATAAATAAATTTGAGTTGAATGTCATGGGGGAAATCACCACACCCATGAATGTCACTATCATATTTTAAAAACATAAAATAAACTTTAACAAAGAATTCAAGAACCCATTAACCTCACCCAGGGAAAGCCTCAGGTAATCCCCTCATTGTCAAGGGTAATATATCACAATGGTGGAAAGAGGGAATAAAATAAAAAAATAAAGAAAGAATAAGAAAATAAAAAGAAGTAGATAATAAGATAATAGAAACAATGAGGATGAGAGGGAAGAAGAAGAAAACAAATCAAATCACAAAAATAAAAAAAGAAGAAGGGAGAAGGAGATAAATAAATAAAATAAAATAAAAAAGAAAATAAATTAAAAAGGAAAGAATATAAAAAGAATAAAAAGAATAAATACAATAAGAAGAAAATTTATAGGAAGTAAAAGATAAGAAATAAGGAGGATAAAAAAATGATGTTGGTGGTAACACAATTTGAAAGAAAAAAATGAATGAATTAAAATGAATAAAATAAATTACTATTTAAAAAGAAATAAAACTAAAATAAAATTTAAAACAAAATATGAAATGAATCATGATTCTTTAGTTGAGCATCACTCAACCTCATGATAGATTCCCTCTATGGGTGGTGAATTTGAGTTGTGGATCTCTTGGAAGTGGACATATCCTCCTCTATTTATAGAGGAGGAGTCCCCTTCTATCTTCAAGAAAAATCCTTGATGGACAAGGATTTCCAAATATACAAAGATAGATCATGAAGATATCATGGAAATTTTGAATATTTGGTTTTTAATATTCTAAGAACCTTAGGATTTCCCAAGTTGTAGCGTGGTCCGAGGGAAAATTTAGGGTATATGGATCATGAATGGGGGCATGGGAAATGTGACAGGGTCTTTGTGCATGCGATAGTGGAGAAGGAAGAATGGTAGTGGTGGCAGCATGAAACTGTGTTAGTCGAGGCTCCTTCACCCCTTCAGCCTTCACAGTGGCTGGAGGGAACTAAAAATGGAGGCCTTAACAGAATCCGAATATGATCTCAGGTGGTGAAATACCATCTTAGTAACTGAGGAGATTGATCTCGATCTCATCAGTGGCTTCCAATGAGGTTTTGGGAGTTTTAATGGGCGTCCAGTGATAGAGAACGATGAGGCTCGAGTGTCTGAGGGTGCATCAGTATAATTTAAATGGGATGAATAGTAATAGTAATTTCCTCATCCCACTTTAGAACAAAACAAGTGTCTGTGGTGGTTTATAAGACAACACATTCGGTACTCAGCTCAGATTCCTGCAACAATGATGGGCTCTCGTATCCACTTGCACACATCCGGGCCACACAACCTATACAGGCCCTAGCCCAAATGCTACTCCCCATGGGCTTGACCCCCTAAGGGCCACCGCACACACTTGATTACCCTGTGCACCTCTATGGCCTACGATGACCCTACTATGAGCTTACATATCTTATTGGACCATTTTAGGGATGCCTATATAGAATGCATCCATTAAGTTGAGGCATTTCCGTACAATTTTTTTGGTAATGTCCTTAAAAAATAAAAATATATACAGTAATTGAAATCCACTTCACAAAATACCACTTCAAAATTTAAAAAACAACTTCTATGTCCAAAAATAAAACAATCTTATTCATTTAAATATAGTTTAATAATTTATTTATAAATACCCAATTTTTAATGAAATATTGAATTACATGGGAATTTTCATTGAAAAACACTAAAAATCATTTGAATATGTTTAAAAAATATGCCCGAAATATACCTGTGTCAAATATCCACACACTTAAACTACGATTTTACTTAATCATAAAATTTAAACATTAAAAATCAGATGGAACCAATTTTATCATTATTCAAATCTCAAAAATAATAAAATAAAAATTATTATCAATGTTAAATAAAACTTTTCAAAATACACATAAAATATAAATTTAATTTCTTACTTTTTAAAGAAAAAATCAACTCAAGTATTTTACTTTTTCTCATTTGAAAATTTTGGAACTTATATTATCATTCATTCAGGTTACTTAATTAATTATTATTAAACATTCCAAATCATGATCTACCTCAGCTTTTAATCTTTTAACTCATCACTAATGATACAATTTGAAGATATTTATGCACATATCAGAATAAATTATCTTTATCTATAGGATTATAAAGGAAATATTTTCTCTATTTTTTAAATTAAAAATGAACATAAAATCATGAGGGTTTTCAATCAAGTTTTTTAGGACTCTAAGGCTTAATGTTGGTAGGAATTGAAGTTTTAAAAATTAAGGCTCAAGGGAGGAGGTTTCTCTCTTTAAGTATAAATCATGATATAAAATATAAAAGCTTAATGAAATTATCCCCATAAAAATAAAACTCCCACTTCCCATGATCAAAGTAAAGGTTATCCCAAATGAAAGAATAATGAATGATTTGTGCACCTTCATGAATTTTTTTTCTACTTTTATACTTTTTTTCAAAGTATATTTTCCATTTTTTCCTTTTTCTAAAAGTTATGATTATAATGAATGTGACACCCACCACCTTACCACATATTATAAAAATCATTAGTCTAGTGATGGTGATTTTTTATTCTTATAAGTCATAACTCATTCCTATTTTTTCAATTTTTTTCAAGTAGGTAAAACAATAAAGTAAATTGAATGAATAATATTTCCTCCTTAATACCCAAAACTTGAACCCCAATACTTTTTTACTTATAATTTATTTCAAACCCTCCACCATTACTCCCTTTACCCCCACACTTCATCTTTAAAATATCATGAATACTAAGAGGAGGGTATAAATGGATAAAATTGGCTTGAAACATGGATCATTCCTAACAAGATCATTCATGGTTTCTATGGTTTAAACGAGGATTGATGTAAATTTGGTCTAGAGGATAAGGACTTATCAAAAGATTCCTTAATCATTTTAAATTTGTTTTCTCACAGTCATAGTCTCAACAAGTTTCAATGTATGTTTTAGTGGGTGGAATATACCAAGATCACTCAAGAAATATGCTCAAGATAAAATAGGAATTACTTGGTCTAGAAATACTCTCAGGAATAAGAAATTTTATAATGAATAATCACTTAGTCCATGAATAATAACAACAAATAAATTCAAATGTATTTCATAAATTAAAATTATGAAAAATTATATGGAAATATCATTTATAAGAATCAACCAATTCCCTCATATCATAAGTCCTGATTTTAATATCCATGCTTTACTTTGATTATTAAATTTCCATTTTACTCATTTAATTTCATTAACATTGGAATATAAAACTTGGAATCACATGATTATTAAGAAACTCACATCTCTTAGATAAGTTAAGTAAAGCATATATATTAGTCTGGGAATGTAATTTGCAGTTTAAAGCTCAATTAATAATCTCATTAAAAATGAAAAGAGTTCAAAAATAGTAGATGAATGAATGAACTCCCAATCCCATAAAACTTTAATCCTTTTTTTTCTCCACTATTTAGGGGCTTTATTATTCCATCATGAACCTATAAAAGATAATTACTCAATTAAGAACACGGATTATATCATTTAATATTAAAAAGATGGAGGAGTGAGGCTGCATGATGGAATAATCCTAAGAAGGAAATTGAAATATAAATTCCTAGAAAAAAATAAAATAGTAAGTATTGGTATAATCCCGCAAGTGGACCCTAAATTTTTACTACCACCAGAGATAAGTACCAAATTTTATTCAAGTTTGATGGTGGTTAGATCTTCTTGGATTTAAACAACCAAATGTTACTTCTTGGTGAGGAATGATTCATTGATAGAGTATACCAGATCCACACCCTTCATAATTTAGTTTAGATTTCATAGCATGAGTAGGCTAAAGTATGGGTCATCCTACTTCTTGGTTGCTACTTGTGAAACCTTCTCTTTCTTGTCCATTACTAGATTAACATTGGATACATGAATTGAATGATCAAAGGGAAAATAAGAATTTTTTTTTCTTTAACATAATTTAAATTTAAATTATTAATAATAAAGTTCTACCTTTCAGTATGAGATTCCTATGACTTGATTTACTTAGGCTCATCTACTTGGATTTCTTTATTGGCTTTCTAAAATGAATGTTCATCAAAATTAGGGAGATTCATGTGTTCCTCGATAGGTGCATTGTAAGTATTTTTATCTTTCTATAAGGAAAAATATGGATTGACCAAATCTAAAAATTCAAAGGAGTTAGAAGTGATTCTCAATTAAGATTTAATAAATTTAAAAAATAAATAATTCAAAATAAGACCATCTCCCATATTTTTTTATAGTTCAATCACTTCTTCAATGGTGAGTTCCTCTTGGAGTTGGATGGTATAAAGTGGAGGTAATTAGTCGAGATCTTCCATATTTTCATCAAATTATATCAATTGGGTGGTTCCATCCTTCAAAAGTGTTGTCTATTCTTCTTTGTGAGGAATGGGGAGATGAATTTGTTCCTCAGACTTGTTCCAGAAGTCGTCAAGATCTTTTTGATATCCCACATGTAGCTCAGTTTTTGGTTGCTCTATCAATGTAAAAACATATTCAAATACTCTTTCCAATTTTCTCTTCAGTTGTTATATGTATTTTCAAAGTTCTTGCACCTAGAATTTATCATAGCCATTATCCTTTTCTGGTTTCTCACTCACCTATGAATAGTTGTTCCATGGATAAAGATATGGTGTGTTGTGATACATCATGATATTTTATGTTTCACTAAAATCTATGAAAAATATCTAAAATGTGAAAATATAAAAAGTAAATAAACTACTGATTAACACCCCATTGTCGATTCTAGTTTTGATGTATGCCTATCATAGGGCGTGACAAGAATAGATTTATTTTTCTAATGATGTATAGAGGCTGACTAGGGTCATCTCACTTGAGGATCTTCACAATTTATTACTTACATAATCTAATTCATCTAAATCGAATTGTTTTTGTTTTTTTTATTATTTTATGGAAATAATAATAATTTTAGTTTTGATTAATTTCTAAAATAATGAAATGAATTGCAATATGAAAATTTAAACTAAATTGGAATTAAATTTTAATCAGAATGTGATTATAAAGAAAGAAATTGGTATTCATATTGGTTTAGGTTCTATCATTATTTTCCTTTATTTGTTTAATTTTAGTTTGATAATTCATTCATGTAATAACATGATGAATTAATATATTTTATTTAGTGTTGTGAAATCTATAATTCCTTAAGCAATATAAATTCCATCCCCTCCTATAATCAAGGTTGATGACACACCTTGTTCGAGGGTGTGACATGTTATAGGATCCATCTTCATCACATTTCTTTTCATCCATCAATTTTCTTAACTTCATCATGTGAATAGATAATCAATGGAAAAGAGGAAAAATAAATAAAATATAATAATAGAAATAAATTTGAGTTTCATTTCATGGGGGAAAATATACATAACTATGTATTCCACTCTCATATATCACAAACATAAAATGAACTTAAATAAAGAATTCAAGAATTCCTTTATCTCCCCCAAACCAATCCTCGGGTGAGCCCCTCATTTTCGATGGTAAGAGATCACAATAGTGGAAAGAGTGAGGAGAATAAAAATAAAAAGAAAGATAGAATAAAAAAAATAAATAGAAAGAGCGACTCAGAAAATAGAAATAATGAGGATGAGATAAGAGAACAAGAAAACACATGAAATCACACAAATAAAAATAGAAGAAGGGAAAGGGAGAGAAGTAATATAAATTAATAAAATAAAATAATAGAAATTAAAATGGACAGAATGGAAAAAAGAAGAAGAAATAAAAGATGAAGAAAAAGAATAGGAAGAAGAAGAGAAGAAAGAATAAAGAGATGTAAAAATGATTTTAGCTGTAACTAAATATGAATAAAAAAAATTCATAGATTAATATTAATAAATGAAATTACAATTAGAAAAGAAATATAACTAAAAGAAAATTTATAACAAAATATGAAATGAAGCATGATTATTTGGCCGAGAAACCCTATCCCTGATGGTAGATTCCATACATGGGTGGTGAAATGGTGTTGTGGGTCTCATGGAATTAATAATATCTTATATTTATAAACAAGGATCCCCATTATCTCTTCATGAGAATTCCTAGATGGTCAAAGAATTCTGAATATTTAAAGATGGATCATGTAGATAACATTGATATTTTGAATATCTAATTTTTTATCTTTCATGAATCTCAAGATTTCCTAAGCTATAGCATGGACCAGGGGAATCTTTGAGGTGCATGAATTGTGCATGGGGTGCATGGGTGACATAGATGGTCCTTAAATTATGTGGTAGTTGAGACGATATCATGGTAGTTGTGCCATTATGGAACAACAACATATAATGCTCCTCAACCCCTCTGACCTTCATAGTGGTTAGATGGAACCCGAAATAGTGGTTAGAACATGGTACAAAGGCGATCTTGGTTGGTGGAAGGACTTCTCAGTGTCCAAGGAGTTCAAGATTTAGCTCATTGGTGGATTATATTGTGGTTTTTGGGATTTTGAGTAGGCGACTAGTTATATTGAGTGGCCAAGCCATAGAGGTGATGACAAGGCATGATTGTTGAAGTGTTCATAAATAGAATTTAAATATGATGAATAGTAACCAAAATTTTCCCACCCCCATCAACAAAACAAGGGGAATGTGATGGTTTATAAGCCAATGAGTTTGGTACTCGGATTAGATGTTTGCGGTGGGGAAGTGCTCCCACACCCACTTGAACACACCCAGGCCACAAAAACAACATGAGCCTTGGAACAAACACTACACCCCTTGGTATTGACCCCAAGAAAGCCACCACACAGGCTTGATTCCCTCGTGCACCTCTACTGCTTGTGCTAGCCCTCCCATGGGATTTTATAGCTGGGTGGACCCTCTGAGGGTTGCCTATATGGAATGTAGCCCTGTGGTTAAGAGGTTTCCTTGCCCCAATGTTTTTTTACATCCTAAAAAAATAAAAATATACTTAGAAATTCAAATCCACTTCACAAAATACCACTCCATAATTCATAAAATAATTTCCACATCCATAACCGAAGCAATCATATTCATTTAAATATATTTTAATTATTTATTAATAAATAACCACTTTTAAATAATACATTAAATTAACTAGGAATTTTCATTGAAATTTTTTTAAGATAATTAAAATATGTTTAAAAAATGTTCATAAAATATGAGTTTGTTAGGAACCTCGCATTAGCCATTGAATTTTTAGTGCTAGAAAATAAGTGTGATAAAAAGGATTCAATCATCTTGGGAAGACTAATCCTTACTACTGGTGGTGTTGTTATTGATGTTTTAAAATGAAAATGGGTTTCCATGTTAGTGATGATCTAGAGTAATTTTATTTTTTAGGAAATACATATCAAAGTTAATCTTTAGTATAATTGATGTGATTAGAGATGTTTTCAGGGATGCGATAAGGAAGGATACACATGAACATTTTGAGGAAATAAACTAAGGATAATTTGATAAAAAATTTAAGGTCTATTATGTTGAATACGATTTCACCAAGGAACTTGAAAGGATAGTTAATATTGGGATAAGGCTTAGGAAAATCATTTCTAAACACCATGAAGTGGATAAACTTGCGAAAATATTTTATTTTGAAAATATTACTCTGGATCTTAGATATCACTCACATCCATTTTTTTCCAAGAAATCCACTTCCAAAGAATAAAAAATGGATTCTGATTTACAAATAATTCAACCAATTTTTTTGTGAGCCAATTTTTGATAGTTTTTCATTTGAGATTGAGCGTAGAAAAGTCTAAAAAAATAGAGAAAATTTTGGGTCAAGTCTCGATATTATAGAATATTAATACTCTCCTAAAAATTTATTAACTACTATGAATAAAGATATGTATGATGGATTATAACCTATATTTGATAATTTCACTTCATTTGAATCAAGTTAGGACTCTTAGAAATATATCATGAGTTTAAAATTTGAGTACTTCATTTGCGATACTATAATGATGCTTGATATTCAAGATATTTTAGGTTCATTTTTTTGATATATTGAGTTGGTTTTAGTTAGTTTTGAATATTCTATTTAGTGTAAGAAAATATATAACTGTGGGGGTAGATGTAATAGTGTTTCTGGTCATTTAAGAGGGTTTTCTGATCTATTTTCTTCCCATTTTAGAGCTTATAGTGAGGTTTTGAGTAGTCAATTGGATCTATACAGTAGGGTATGTTCTACTATCTTAGGAAATATATGGAAACTATTCCAAATGACGAAGTTATAGAATAATTGAGAATTCCTATTGATTCTTTATTATAAAAAAATAAAAGTTAATTCAATATGACAACACCTCTACCCAGTGATTATAGTTATATTTTAGGGGGAGATTCTAAATAAAGACTCTAAAGTTAGCACTTAATGGGAGGGAACACATGGTTTCTCGTTTTTTGTTATTTTTTTCTTATTAAATAAATTTCCATCAATATATTTATGTGTAACCACTATTTTTTAGAAGGAGTAAACTTATCAGCCCTTCCCTCACTTCAAATTTACCTAATAATGTCTTAGAATTTCAATACTACATTTTGAACCTTATACCTAGTTTCATATTCTTATTTTAATTGGTCGAATTTAATGGATGATTTGTTCATCTCTTCTAAATAGTTAAATGAGAAACCAAGAGTGGGTTTAAGGGTTATAGGAGAGATATTTTCATCTTGTTCATAAAGAAAAATACCAAATATCAAGAGTGTATTCCATTTATTTTTTTATAGAAATTTAAAATATTAAATTTGACCACATGCTTCCTTGATAATGTTATTTATATAAAAAGTTTTTGAAAGTTGGTTTAAATTATTCTTTTTTATAAAGATTAAGTGTGGGGGTAAATTACTTCATTTTTAGTACTAAATACAAGTTGAATTGGTGCTGAAACTATTGGGTGTTTTTCTTAATATTTATCATTTAAGTTAGTTTGAAATAGATTTAAAACGTGGCTTAACACCCTATGTTTTTAGTTTATTTTTAGATTATCTAAACCTATTTTCAATTCCATTAATTTTTAAAATCATTTATAAACATGTTAATTTTATTAGTTTTTTAGAAATTCATGATTCTCTCTGTAGAGGACGTAGAAGTACATTCTAAAATCTTCTTGGAAATTTATTCTAATTTTTTGGAAATAGTCTATTTGAGTTTTGTTTTGACCCAATAAAATAGTTTTTGTTATTTAATTAAAAATATATTTTAACTTAATATATTTTAGTTGTTCCTTTCACCTTATAGTTCACATTGGGGATACCATTGAGCTTTAAGTGGTGGTAAGGGGTCATTCAATGTGTTAAACTGTATTTTAAGGAGTTTATATTATAAATTCCCTTAAATTTTTTCAAAATTGATTTTTTAAAAGAATTATTTATAAATTTCAATGGTTTAAAATTTTTCTGGGGATTGAAGACTATTTTACTACTTTGTGTGATTAATAATTTATATTCAATAATGGATTAAGCCAAGTGACATATTTTCATTTCTCACATTAAAAAAATTCATTTTGGTTAAACTTTAGGAGTAATATTTAATTTTTTTATTAAATTTAAACTTATTGTATATAGTTAAACTTATAAGAGTTTCATTAAAATGGTATAGGAATGAACTCTTTATCCTAGTTGAGTTTTTTATTTTAATGATAATATTGTTGGATGAGTTAATTATTCTTCTTGTTATTTTTTAAACTCAGTCATCCATTCATAAGTGTCTAATAATTCTGTGTGGTAAAGTATGCATATCTCTCCACCAAATAGAAAAAATTATTTTATAGGAAAATTTTATTGAAAAGTTAATTTTATTTAATTCATTTTTAGAATTTTTAAATTTTATCATCTTTATAAAACAAGAATCCAACTTTATTTCTAATTTTTTTCCTTTCAATAAGAGTAATAATTCATTTTTAATAAGGAGATTCCACGGGGGGGGGGATATTTGAAAATTACCTCTTTGTTGGCAATATGAATATTTCTGTTTTGATATAAATTGTCTTCTAATTACTTTGATAAATTGATTACTTGAGGCTAAGAATTATCTTAAGAATGAGATAATTTATTTCAAATTCAATTTGATACACATTTTCCACAACATTTTAATGAAATAATTTTCGTTTAGTTATCAAAATGAGTTCATAATGGTAAATAACTAGATTATGAGCATTCTTGGTTGAAACTATTATTCTTTGTATAATTTAAAAAAAGTAATTTTGGTTTATTAATAAATCAAATGATCTTCATATTAACTTTAATATTTTTAAGATTAAATGTTTTAGTTATATGAGGAAATTATTAATTGAAATATATTTTTTAAGAGAATATTATGATTTGTATTATCAGAATTAATTATTTTAATATTACATTATTTTTACCCTGAATACAATTTCAAGTATATATTTTTTATTTTCGAAGTTAGTTTTTTTAATTTCCATGTTTTATCATTAACATTAGTTGTTGGATATTTTAAAAATTTTAATATTTTATTATGTTGTTAAAACTATTTGAAATTTAATTTTTCATTTAAATGGATGATTTTTCACAATTGTTGGATTATATTATAAGATTAAAATTTCTATAATAATGAAAAGCCTATTATACTCTAAGCCTATGTTTGGTTATGTTTTTGTAAAAGAAAAGAAATAATTTCCTGTTTCATAAAATAAATGAAAGTAAAATAAATTATTTTGATTTCCCACCTTCTTATTTGGATGAAAAATTTAGTAAAAGAAAATAAATGATTGTAATTTCTCTCTATATTATTTAGTGATAATTTTTAAAATAAAATAAATAATTTTTTTGGGAAATATGAAAAAAATAAACCTTAAAAAAAATATTTTTACAATAATCAATTATTCCGGATAAAAATATTATAATTTCAAATTGCATCTTTGGTTTTTATATAATATTAATTAAATAGACTTTTAATTTTGTAAAATATATTAGTAATGATATTATATTTTTCATTTATTAATCATTTATGTTAGATGTTTAAATATATAATTTAATAATATAACTGTTGGAGAAGGATAATTGATATTATCTTCACTATTTTTATATCACAACAAACATATATACATTTTAATTTAATAATTATATTAATAAAATTAATTAATTTTTGGATTTTTTTAGTTTCAAGGAACTATATATTAATTTAAAAAATACATAATAATGATATAAATTTATTTTAAATTATTTATATTTTATATTGGTAGCTAATTTTCATTATAGGTACATTTTTAGAACTTTTAATTTCAATTTTTTTTTAACAATTAATATAAAAAAATAAAAAATTTGAAAAAATAGTATTTACCCATAAATAAAAATAAATATAATTTTAAATTTTAAATATCATTTAAAAATAAATATAATTTTATATAATTTATAAATAATTATTAAAATAAATATAATTTTATTATTTATTAACTCATATTAAAATAATAATAATTTTATAATTTACGAATCAATATAACTTTGAATATATATAATTTACAAATAAATACTATTTTATAAAAATAAAAATTTATGAATAAATATAATCTTATAATTTAAGTATAATTATTAAAATAAATATAGTTTTATAATTTAAGAATAAATATAACATATAAATATATCATTTTATAAAAATAATTTACTAATAGATATAATTTTAAAATAAACACAATTTATGAATAAATATATTTTTATATTTTTATCATTTATGAATAAATACTAAATATAATTTTATCATTTACGAGTAATTAAAATAAATATAATTTTATATTATTTTAAATTTCAATAACTATTATAATTATTTATATGTTATGTTGAAATTAGAAAAATAATTATTTGTTGGTGTTATTAGACATAATTAGAGATATTATTTAAATAGGTATATAGGGGTAATATGATAAATTTAAAAAACACCATGTAATTTGGGTCTCAATCATCCCAATATTGGGGTGATTTGAAACTGCATATCAGAGAGAAATGTTTCCCCCCATTTCTCCCCCTAAACATCTCCCTCATTCACTTTAGTGTCACCAAACAACAGAAATGAATTTCAGTCACCTCAAATCCTTTCTTTTCCTCCCATATATCTCCTTCCAAATGAGCTCTATGAATGATTCTAGTCTATGCGTAAGGATTATTTTTCCTACAACTATAAGCATCATATTCTCATAAGGATAATACAATATCTCCATACAAATTAGATTAATATAAGGATGAAATTGAATTTTAGAGAATTAAGACCATGGTTCATAAGTTTTTCATCTTTGTAAACATAAATTTCCCAAAAATATATAAAATAAATAGATGCTGGATATCATCTATACTCAAAAAAGTTGATTGTGGTAGTTTAAGGGAATTGCAAGTCTAAACGAGTTCTAGATCGATGGGAGATCGACTAAGTGGAGTGTTAATTTCCAATGTTTGTGGAACCTTAGTTTAGTTTAAGTCCATTTAGGGGTTTACTGAAGAATATTTGAGGCTGAAATTTTAGTAAATTTACCGATTTTTACCATTAGGGATTGTTGAATTGGATCTCCCAATGTTGTTTTACTAGGACACTAGGTCACCGAATCTGAACCCATTCCAAAAAGAATGAAATGTAACTCAGAGTCACTAAAGATGAAATCACTTGACACACCAAAGATTTTATTATGAATGAAGGTACTGAGCTTCCTGTTCATTGATTTAATTCTAAGTTTGCAGGATTGAATTTAAAAATATGACCCAATCCAATGCTAAAACTAATGAATAAGTGAGAATGAGATGGATAATAATTTGTGTTTTAATTGGATATTAGTTCTATTTATAGGTTCAATTCGATGAATAAAAGGGGTGTTTGAAGTTTCTGAATGCTATAGCTACCAGGATGACTTACAATGAATGATAACTACTTGATATATTACTTTTTAAAGCTAAAACTTCAAAGGATCCAAATGTTAATGTTGAGACTGAAATAATAGAAATTTCTATGTAGTATGAAATTTAGTCAATCTTCACCAATAATTTATAAATTTAAGTGATTTTTATTATATTAACTATAACATTTAATTCTATTTCCACAATTTCAATTCATCTTGGGCCTTATTTCTATACTATTCTAATTATGTATTGACGATTAAAGCGGATTCTTGAAATTAATGTGGCAACTAGAATACTTAATTTGGAAATGGTTATTACTTATTTTCTCCAAGAAAGATATTTTTTCCTTGTGTTTTTCTTTCAACGTGATAAACTATATTTCGAGGAGTTCACATCATAAATACCATTTTTTTAATTTTTTTTTGACATTTTTCAATATTTTTTTTTCATTTTTGGTGGTTGAATATTCCATATAGAATGAAATATTATTTTTATTCTTTGAGTGATTAAAAATTTCTATTTAACCATTAATTCAATAAAGTAACATCTTTTAATTACACTCTTTCAAAAATTGGATTTTGGTTAAACTTTGGGAGTAATTTTTACAATTTTTGTTGAATTTAATTTTTTTTGGAGTTAAACTTATAAAACTTATATTCAAATTGTCCAGGAATGAATTCTTAATCCTAGTTGATTATTTTATTTTAATGATATAACTGTTGGATGGGTTAATTATGATTATTTTTATTTTTCAAACTCACTAATATATTCAGTTACATCTAATTATTTTATGTACTAAAATATACTTTTTTTTCCCGAAGGGAAACAGATTTGTTTATAAGAACATTTAAATAAAAAGTGAAGATTTCTTAATTCATTTCCATACCTTTTGAATTTTATAATATTTATAAAATAGTAAATAACCTCTTTTTCCAAAAAAATATTTTTATAATGATAAATCATCCATTTATTAAAGGGATATTCAATGGGGAAAATAATCTTTAAAAATAACCTCTTTCTTAGAATTAGAAATCATTCACTTTTAAGGTATGTTGGATTCCATGGAATTTTATAAATTTAATTCTTTAAGTAAAGAAATGGGTTAAGTGTGGGAGAATTTGATATGGAATTAATTTAATACATGTTTTCACATCATTTTAATGAAATAATTGTCTTCTTTCTATCAAAAATAGTTTGTAATGTTAAATAATTTGATTCTAAGAATTACTAACTGAAACTAATTTTCTTTGGATACTTTTCAGAAAATTGGCGTTTTTGGTTGTTAATTTATGAAATTATCATCACTATAACATCCATATTTTAAAGATTAAATGTTTTATTTTATTAAAGAAAATATTAATTGAAATATATTTTTTAAGGATACTTTTAGATTTCAAATTATTGGAATTAATTATTTTAATATTCCATTATTTGTTTCTTTAATATAATAAATAGAAAACATTTTTTGTTTTTGAAGTTAATTTTTCTAATTTCCTTGATTATCTTTAACATCACTTTTTGGAGTTTTTTTAAATTTAAATCTATAATTTAATTGTTAAATATTTTGAAATAGAATTTTATATTTTTAATGGATGAGTTATCACAAGTGATGAATTCTATTGCAGGAGAAAAATTTCCTTAAATAAGAAAATCCCATTCCCCCATAAAAATGATTTTGTCCAGTGTGTAGGGATTATTTTTCTTCCAATCATAAGAATAAAATTCTCAGAAGGATGATACTATATCCATAATAATAAAATTAAAGTAAGGATGAAATTCAATTTCTATATGGATCACATGCCTCCAATATAAGGATGGAGTGAAAGATTTGTAAATATGTCGTCACCATAAACATGAATTTCTTAGAAAGCCGTAAAATAAACGAAGGCCAAACTTCATCCAAACTTAGACAGACTTGATTGCTATTTTTTAAGGAAAATGAAAGTCCAAACTAGTTACTTCTTGATGAGAGATTGACCAAAGAAGAATTGAGGTCAAACTTGTAGTTGAATCATTGATGTTTTCAATAAAAACTATTTAATGATCCCAACCTAAGTCATTTAAACAGAAAGCTCAGTCACCGCATCCCAACCCTTTCAATGAAGAATACAAATCTACTAAGAGTCAACAAAAAATTAATTATGTGATGTGCTAGAGCTCGAGTGTTGAAAAAAATCTAATGATGTTATTTATAGTTTAATTCTATGTTTGTAGGATCTATTTAAAGATGATGACCTGAATTAATACAAAAAAATGATAAATAATTGAGAATGACATGGAGAATATGTTTTTATTTTCTAGATATTAGTTCTATTTAAAGGTTTGATTCAATTAACAAAAGGGATATTCAATAATTATGAATGTTATGGATACTGTGAAAAATTATAGTTCACATTAAATGCTCAATATATTTCCTCATTCAAGCCATAACATTGAAGGATCAAACCATTAAAGTTGAGATTGACTTGGATGACTCCTAGAAGTGAGGGTGAGTTGGTTCATTAGAATGAATCTAGGCTTGATGAATATCTATGTTCAAGGATAAAGATACTTCAAATATTTATCCATTTAATTTTCCTGATTTCTTTTGTGTTGGAATTAATATAAACTAAATACATCTATTGGAAAACCAAATAATCTTCCCCATGTGGCTATTATGCTCCCCTATATCCCCTTTCATTTCTTTTTTCATTTCATTTAATGTTTTCTCAATTAATGCAATGTGCCTTTAATGTTTTCGTGTCTTTTCATTTATTTGGAAAAGCCTATAAAATGTTTGAAAGTGTAGTCCATGATATATGTGAAATACAAGCTTGAAATATGTTTCTTTGTGGTGTTCCATTTTTTATTCTCTTTATCTTTATCTTCTACAGCCAAGAAACTGGTATTACAGAAATCAACCAAGGAAAACTCCATTTTCTGAAGATGGCCACCATAATCCAGCCACATATTTGTAATTTGTCTAATGAAAACTATAAATGGTGGTGAATCCAAATGAATATGTTGTTCGGATCACAAGAAAAATGGGAGATCATCACCAATGGGTATATGATACCCACTATTAAGGAAGAAGCCACCTACACAAATAAAGAAAATACTGCTCTCAAAAACTAGAGGAGGAAAGACAACAAGGGGTTGTTCCTTCTCTATAAAGGGTTGGATGAATCAACCTTTGAAAATATTTTCGAATAAACATAAATCAAGAAAACTTAGGATACCCATGGAACCATGTTCAAGGGTGTTAATCAAGTGAAGTAGGTTAATCTTCAAACACCAGGAGAGGAGTTCGAAGCAGCACACATGAAGAAAGGTGAGAGTATCTCTGACTAATACTCACATTTCATTATTAGTATTAACAATTTAAAAAGAAATGGAGAAAAATTTTAATACATTCGTTACATTGAAATGAAACTGTGATCTCTCAAAGCCAAGTTTGAAGATGTTTTTTTTATAAATTGAAGAATCAAAGGAATTGGAAAAAATATACATTGAAGAATTGATGATATCATTGCAAGTGCAAGAAAACTGAATGCAAGAGAATGATGGTTCAATGCTAGAGCTTGTGTTAGAGTCTAAGTTGACTCTACAAGAACAAAAGAATGACCATACACAACAAGAAGGTCATATAACTAATAATCATGCAAGAGGCGGATGGAGTGGATATCATCCAATCCATTTACAAAAAAATAAAATCTTATCAGCTTTTATAGTAGAGGAAATGGTGGAGGCCAATTCACATGGGGTTGTTGAAACACAAAGAACATTCAATGACACAATTGTAAGAAATTCAGCCATTATGCTTCTCAGTTTTGGAGAAAAATGGATCTAGATGAATGATCTAACTATGCTGAATCATCTCTCCATGAAAAAGAAGTCCCCACACTACTGATCGCACAAGAAAAGTCATATGAATGGATAAATGTGTGGTATCTTGATGTTGGTGCAAGCAACCATATGATTGGTAATAAATAATTGTTTAAAGAACTCACATAATTAGTTCATGGTGATATGAGCTTTGGTGACTCATTAAAGGTAACCATGATTGGAAAAGGGAAGAAAATTAAAATCTATAATAATAATGGTGAGTTTAATTACATCTCTAATGTGTATTATATACCAAACATGAAAAATAATATCATCAATATTATCCAAATCCTTGATAAGGGGTATGTCATACACATGGAGAACTCTTCTCTCCCTATAGTATATACTCAAATGAGACTTGTTTCTAAAGTCCAAGTGGAAAATAATTGCATGTTTCCACAATATATTAACACATAGTTTGGGAAGTGTCTCTTTGGACTCATGAAGAATGACTCATGGAGATGGAATATTCATTTTGGGTGTCTCCATTTCAGAGGCCTTAAAATCTTATCCTAATCAAGCATGGTGCATGAATTTCTAGCAATTGAAGTTACAAACAATGAGTGTGTGGCATGTACACTCAGTAAGAAACAAATTAGTTCCTTCTAAAGTAGAGTGTCTAGAAGAGCTAAGGAGCCAGTTCATTTGGTTCACACTGATATTTTCAGAACACTTGAAACACCCTCACTTGGAGGTAATAAGTAATTTATTACCCTTATTGTTGATTTCAGCAGAAAACTTTGGGTTTATTGCATCAAAGAAAAGTCTTCTTCTTTTACTATCTTTAAAATTTTCAAAGCCTGTGTTGAAGCATAAATTGATCACAAAATCAAAGCACTCAGATCTGAAAAAGGTGAAGAATACACTTCAAATTCATTTCATGATTTTTAGGGAACAAGGCATTAAGAAGAAATAAACTACAACATACACACCATAGTAGAATGGAATTACATAAATAAATAACTACTTCATACTCAACATGATGAGGACCATGCTAAAGGAGAAAGGTCTGTTAAAGAGATTCTAGACATAAGAAGTTTCATGTACTTCCTACCTACTCAATCAGTGTACAACCAAGATCATCAGAAATTTAACACCACAAGAGGCATGGAGCAGCTACAAATCCAGCATGGCACACCTAAGATTCTTTGGTTGTGTCACCTACGCTCAAGTTTTGGAAGAAAGAATAAAGAATCTTGATGATCATGGTGAAAAGTTTACCTTCATCGGCTACAGTGAAGAATATAAATCCTACATGATATACAATCCACTAACCAATAAAGTAGTGGTGAGTAGAGATGTAATCTTTAGTGAGGAAAAATATTGGAAACGGAATGTTGAAGAATCAAACAATGATATTCTAGTCGAAAAATAAGGTCCTGAAGAAAGGCATGATCATTAAGAGAAAAACACACAACACCATCCTCGGGTGCATTATCAGTAGATACAAGTCTAGGAATATATTACATCACTACTGAAAGAACTCCATCAATTAAATTTTTTTCCAACTTGTCCTCACCCATGGATTATATAAAAATGAAGAGATTGAGAAGCATATATGAGAAATCTTAAGAGGTAAATATTTTATGCCTGTATGAAGATCATGAGCCTGTAACATTTCAGGATTCCATAAGAGAAGAATGTTGGAGAATTACTATGAAAGAATAAATTAATTCCATAGATAAAAATGACACATGAGAGATAACTACAATTCCTAATATCCATAAAACCCTTAGTGTTAAATGAGTGTACAAGATAAAGTGAAATGTTGATGGTGATATTGGTAGCTATAAGGCAAGACTCATAGAAAAGGGCTATAAACAGAAATATGGGGTGGACTATGAAGAATTATTCACTTCTATTTCTCTCCTTGAAACTGTGAGGATGATTATCTCTTTTGTAGTCCATCACAGTTGGATGATCTACCAACTATATGTGAAATTTTTATTTTGGAATGGAATTCTAGAAAAAGAGGTCTATGTTGACCATCCTAATGGCTTCATTATGCAAGTAGAGGAACACATGGTGTATTGACTAGAGAAATATCTCTATGTGTTTAATCAAGATCCACGTGTTTTGAATGCATGCATCGATAACTATGTTCAAGAGAAAGGATTCACCCAATTTACATATGAGCATGTAATTTACATTAAGAAGAATTATGGTAGCGATATGCTTATAACATTCCTGTATGTTGATGATTTTTTGTTTATAGGGAATAGTCAAACGATGTTCAATGTATTCAAGAAGGCCATGTTTAGGGATTTTGAGATTACTAAATAAGGTCTCATGTCCTTTTTTATAGGCATATAATTAAATCAACAACATGGTAGAATCTATATAGCTCATAACTAGTATGCCAAGGAATTTCTTGAAAAGTTCATGATGTCCAATTGCAATACCTTAAAAACTATTGTAGCAATGAGATTAAAGCTAAGAAAATGTAGAGACAAAAGAATCATTGATTTTAATTTGTTCAAGAGTTTGATTGGAATCCTAAGGTACCTCAAAATCACAAGTCTAGATTTAGTCTACAATGTTGGGCTTCTAAGAAGGTATATGGAAGCACCAAAATAATCACACTGGTTAACAGAAAAAAATAATCCTCAAGTACATTAAAGGAACAATTGATTTTGGTATTTTTTATCCATACAGTGATGAAGAAAAGTTATATAGATACTCAAAAAGTGATTGGGGAGGTGGCCAAGATGAAAGAAAAAGCACAACTAGATATGTATTCTTTCATGGAATGACTACTTTCACATGTAATTCAAGGAAATAGTGTGTTCTCACCCTATTAACATGTGAAGTAGAGTACATAACAAAATAGTCCACTATTTTGGAAGGAATTTAGTTAATAAATATGCTAATGGAGTTGGATCATCCACATGATATATCTATAGTCATATATGTGGATAATAAGTTGACAATCAAACTAGCCCAAAATTTGGTGCAATATGGAAGAAGAAAACACATTGATACCCATTATCATTTTTTGAGATATCATGTGAAGAAGAAAATGATAAATTTTAATATTTCCATAGTACACAACATGTGGCTAATATTTTCACAAAGGCATTACTGACATATACATTTGAAAAAATAAGAATGATGCTCAGAAGAAATCCTATTTTGGTCTGAAGGGGAGTGTTGGAATTAATGCAAACCAAATCCATCCATTGGAAAACCAAAGGGTCTTCCCCATGTGGCTATTGCACTCCCCCATAGTCTATTTCATTTATTTATTCATGTCATTCAAAGTTTCTTAATTAATGGAAGGTCCCTTTACTATTTTGGTGTATTTTAATTTATTTGGAAAACCTATAAATTGTTGGAAAGTGTAATCTATAAAATATGTGAAATACAAGATTGAAAGATATTTCATTGTGGTGTTCCACTTTTTATTCTCTCATTCCCTTTCATGTACAACCAACATTTAGGTGCATAATAGGTGATGGATTATTTCTGTAGGTTTGCTCAGGGTAACTAGTAGAATTAAGAAATCTATAGTAGTAAGAAATCATGTATGATCCAACATAAAGATAAGTATAGTTAATTGGAAATTTATTGATATAATATGGGACTTTGAAATTTTTTAGTCAGAGTGATGTTTACATAGGATGGCATTTCATTAAAGGAGATAATCTATGAATTTGTTCATATTTTTTGTATAATTTCCAGTTGAATCTGAGCCTATTTTATGAGCATGAAATTAATGGAAGAGTTTGTACCATGTGACACCCTAAAATTTCACATTAATTATTTTTTATGTGGTTGATTTTTACCTTAGCCTAAGTATGTACTGGGGTTAAATATTTATTTTTGAGGCCTGTCTAGGGTTGTACGGTTAGGCGTACAGTTTGGGAAATCATTTAATATAAACTGTATAACCTCTATTGTTTTTTAATGTGGTGATCACATGGTATGAACATGATTTAGTAAACCATGTGAGAAAATAATGTGTCCAATGGGGTTCTCGGGTAGTGGATATCGTATGTTCTATGCATGGTTTGGTAAACTGTGTGAAAAAACTGTGCAAACTACTCAAGTCCAATTTGTTTTTTTCATTTTGGGTTATTTTTAATTAGAGTCTCTTATAATCCTCCCACAATTCAAACCCACTTGTTTTAGCCACCTCTCCCATCCCTCTTTGTCTCATCCACGACTCGTTAAGGTAGATTTGGAGTATATTCTTAGTTTTTCTTCATCTGGATCAAGAGGTAAGTACCCCTCCTCCCTTATCCTATTAGTTTACTTATTTTCCCATCCTTTTATCTCAACCTAATGGACATGTGGTTTTATTTTAAAAAATATAGTTGTTCTAAATTGGGGATTTGGATTTCTAAATGTTATGAGCCATCATAGGAGACCTATTATGGTCGTTTCTATATAAATATATATGGTTTCATCTATTATGGTAGGTATTTCCATTAAATTTCCTTTTATTAAAGTGTTCCTTGATTTCTTGGTGTTTTAAAAGTGGTCTTAAACCAAATTATTGATGTTTATGATACAAAGATCTTTGTTATCAAAGGTTATACATGTTTTTTGGGGTTTCCTTTAAAAAAATGCATAATTTTTTTAGTTTAATGGATATTTGTTTTTAAATGGTATTTTATACATTCAAGGTGTTTGATAAAATTTTATTAATGGTTTTGTATAACAAAAGTGTTTGGTTCATGGTGTTTGAACTAATTTGATTTCATAAATTCAATAGTTCATTTAAAAAAGGGTTTTACATGTTTAAATAGGTTCTCATATTTTAAAAATGAATATTTCTTGTTTATTAAAAAATTTACTTACTTATAAATGGATTACATTAGTTTAAAAAAGGGTTTTGTTCTTTTTTAAAGGCTTTATAATTTTTTCGATGCAGGGTTTTGGTGTCCGCTTGAGTTTTTTGTTTTTGGATGAAGCCTTTAATTATTTGTTCTTGTTATGATTTGGTGTTATGTATGTTTTACCTTGGAATTGAATTTGGGTTAAAATTACTTTTAAAAAGGTATTACCAAAGAATGTCTTTCCTATGTATAAAGAGAATGCCCAATTGGTTCATTGGGGGAATGTGGTTTAATGTTTTATGTTTACACCACAATAGATCCCATGTTATCCAATTTTATGCTTATAATCATATGTTAAATTTATATAAATTTTGATTTAGAGATTTTGCAGTTAGGATTTGGGCTCATTATTAAAGGGAGTGGGTTGGAGGTGGAAAGTATCTAATTTATGTGATATATTTCCTTGGGTCCTTATGTTGGTCATGTGATTAACATTGGTTTTATAGTGATCCACCTCTACAATCTATGACATGAGGTGCACTAGGAGACTAAGTACAGAGTCAAGAGATGTTGTCTTTTCTAGTTGACCGTTATGTATTATCTAGTAGCCTCTAGTGCAATAGTATGACCTAGCTATAGGGTTTTCACTACTGAGAGTAGTTGAGAGTTATTTGGTTGATAGGATATGTGATTGTTAACCTATAGACTGTTGGTTCCACTTTTTCAGGACTATTAATCACACTGATAGTCCTTGAGTAATTTCCCCATGCTATGTATCCTATGTTATTAATTTTTTATATATTAGCAATGAGTTTATTATCTTTTTCTTGATTCTATTTTGATATATTGGTTATTTTTTCTGGAGCATTATTGTTGTATAGATTTTCTTATTTTCTTATTTTCCTTTATTTCAACTCTTTACATATTTCCATTTTATTATGTTTTCACTTTATTATACTCATGTTGAGTGTGTGTGGGTTATAAGTTTGAAAAAGTTAAGAGAGGTATTTGTCTTAAAATGAAATATTTGAAAAATGGTTCTTTTTAAAATGTATTTTTAAACCATGTGTGGGTTTGGTTTCAAAGGAGGGTGTTTTAATAGAAAAATGGATTAACTTGTCACATTTTTCAATAAATGTGGTTTTGTTTTAAAAAGGTAATTGGTTGGTTTTCGAAATAAAATTACCTAGGTAATTAATCTTTGAGTCATGTTTCAAAAATGGAATGTTTTTGAAAAAGATATGTGATATGACATGTTTCATTCCATTTTTTATGAAGGGAATGAAAACTTGTTTTTAGTATTGTTATAAATATAGTGGACTTGGAATCTTTATATAAAAGGTATATAATGTAATCATGGTGGTATCCTACTATCCTTTGGCTCACACCTTGCATGATCACACTGGTGGGTATGTAGTCTTTATGTTTTCTACATTTTTTCAGATTTTAACTTACAACTTTATTTGATACAATTCACTATTTTCAAGTTGGTGTTTTTTGGGTTATAGTGGTGACTTCAGAGTCACACAGAGATGTTGTGTTGTCAACCAAGTTCTTTTGAAATTTTTTGGGTCATTTGGTGTTTCATCCTATCAAGACACCATTTTTTTCAGCTTGGTTTATTTCCTTTTTTTGGAAATGTATAATCTTTGTATAAAAATGGTTTCCTTAGAGAAAAATTTATTGTAAAATATTTTCATTTATCTTGAGATTTATTCCATTTTTGGTTAGTATTTTTTTGCTTCTATTTTATTTTTTAACTATTATCCAATATAAAGAGACCTCATGATGAGTTTTTCCAATTGGTAACTTTGTATATCCTATTTTTTTTAGAGTAAAATCACCCCCACATGCTTAATTGTAATACCACAGTGCTTGTATCTAGCTTGTAGTGATCAAGAATGTTCCCCGAGCCTTATCAAGGAATGACATGGGTGACGTGTTAGGTCTTCCTAGGCCAGTTCAGTACAAAATGGTATTAGATTCCTCTTATTATTAGAAGCTACAAGTATATTGGATCTAGGAACATCAAATCTTGAGTGATGGGCATAGAGGAGTAATTTTTTAACACTTCCTCATGTTACACATTTAGTTTCAATGAATTTTCAAGAGTCTTATTTTGGTTTTTCAATTTATGGTGGTTTTTTCATGAGATATTATGATGTAGTGTGTTACTAATTTGGGTTATAAGAATACCCTAGGATATGACCTGAGAAATTCATAATTTGAAATTGAAACTGGAGAAAGGACATGGGGTATAAAATTTATCAAAAAGTACACAGGTTTTGAAAACCATTCAAGATAACTGTAGTGGCACTTACACAATTCGTTCATGATCTGAAAAATCCTGCAGCCAAACCATGAACAGTGGAGAAAATCAAGATTTTTTATTGTTTTCACTCATTTACTATTTTTATCCCTTCACGTGTTTTATAATTATTTTTTATGAATACTTAATTTAATATTTATGGATTTTAAAGTTGTTTAACCATGTTTTAAAGTAATGTATTATGCATTGGTATTAAATATTCTTTTTAGAACCTTGTTTTATGTGCTAGAGTTGCTTTGGTAAAAAAATTTTGAACTCTAGAACAAATTATTTTTGGTATTATGATGGTTCTAAAGGAAATAATTCTATGGGTTTTGAGTAATAGGATTCTTGGAATGTTTTAGTGTGTGCGGTTTTAAAGGAAATTGGTTTTTAAGATATGGGTTCCTTTATATTTTTTTGTTCAAATGATTCTTAATGTGTCGATCCCATTTGGTGATTTGAAATAGAAAGATGTTCATGTTAGAAATTTTTTAAATGAGGTTTCAAAGGGTGTTTTTTAATATTTTTTGTTTTATTTTTTCCCTTTTCCCATCATGTTGGGATTTATGGTAATCTGATTAAATGTTGTGTTTTTGTGTTATTTTAGACTGTAACCCCCCAAAAAGCAGTAAAAAATCATGAAGGGGAATCTACTGGGTTGTCAATTTAGTGATCTAGAAGCAATTTTCCTAGTTCCAAACTCCTCCTAGACTTATGGTGGAGAAGCAGGGCCGAGTTCTCCTTAGTTTGTGGATCATGTGTGAGAGTTTTTGAGTTGGTATATGCTAGTGTTTATTGGTGATCAGGGATATCAAGATGTGATAAAATGAATAGATAATATTGAAGACATCTTAGTGTATCTAGTAACTATAGTGTCCTTTAGGGTGAAGTGAACCACTCTATTATTATAAGGGTCAGGTTTAGATTGGTGGAGGTTCACTATGAATGACCAACCATTTAATGACCTATCTTGGTGATATTTCGAGGAAACTTTTGTACAGATGTTTTATCCCAAGGATATAAGAGTTGAGAAAGTTTTTGAGTTCATGAGTGTATATAACGGTGATTAGTTAGTGAAATCTTATGTGGAATGGTTTCTTGGAGTAGTTTATTTCTCTCTATAGTAGGTTACCAATGATTCGAATAAGGATTGGTTATTTTCTAGAGGATTTTTTCCAGATCTTAGTGCGATGGTGATTCAGTATACCCTGAATACATTCTTGGAAGTGGTGCATAAGTTTTTTGTTGCAAAGTTATCATTGGAATTGAAACCTATAGAAAGTGACTATTTGAACCCATCTAACATTGTTAATAGATACCCAACTTGAAATAAACAAAATCTAGTAGTGTGCTACCAGTGTGGGATATTGGGGCATGTTTGGACTACTTGTCTAACATATCTAAGGACCTGTCATCTATGTGTCGTCCCAATTAACTTTAAAGGTTATGTAAGCCAACCAAACATTAGAAGAAGAATAAGCCTCAGACCCATATTTGATTCGAGTGGTAAATGACAATGTTTCTTCCACATAGAGAGTTGGAAGTTATTTTTTGGTTTTGTGAGTGTTATTTTTTTATAATCTTATTTTGTTGGAATTTGTTCCATCACTTTTATATACATAATACCTTTTATTAAATGAATGAATGGGCTTGTGGCTCATATTAATATCATTTGTTTTTATCATTCCTTATTTGACTTAATACTCACTGTAATTTTTTATAGTGTTGACCATGGTCCAATGGTTGTTTATTGAATGACATGGGAATACCTTGGGTGTAGGATGGGGTATCATGGATAATATTTTGGTTTTATAGTAGACCATGAGAGAAACTGAGATGGGATTTTCTTTTAGATTCACCGTGGATGGGTGTTCCACAATTTTTGTGCCATTTTATCATTTGTGTAGTCTTGTGACCCAAATTTGGTTACGTGTAATTCTCCATTGAGTCCTATTTATGATTTGGGGTTTTTAACTTTCTTTAGTGAGTTTGTTATCTTGGTGATATTTTATAGCAACCCAAACACTACATATATATTTATTACATCTTATTAGATGAATATTAATTATATATCAAAATGATCCACACTATAACTATAAAGCTTTAGTGTCATTATAAACATGGATACATAAAAAAGAGTTCATAAAAGATCAATATTATATCCCACATAGTTATTCACAACTAGCACCCTTCTTAGACATATTTTACTAAAAATGTTTATTGAAATCTTGAGGAAAAGGAAACATAATAAAAGGTGATCTTAGATGCTCAGTAAGGGTAATAAAGGGTGATTTCAATGATTATTTAAGTATAACATGAGAATAAGGGAATAAGAATATGAGCATAACATTTGAAAACCATACTAAAAAAATCATAGATCATAAAAATGATTCATGAGACAAAACATTCCAGTTCATAACACCTGAATCATCACAGAATTAAATAACATGATCCATCAAAGCATAACCTTAGAGTCCCTTTGTCAGGGATTATTTACAAGAATATAATAATGTATAGATTCCCTTATAGAAATGTGATCACTCTCCATTCCATTACTTATTATCTCATGAGATATAAATCTTTACCTAATTCATTGGAGGGATATATAATTCTGAGCCCACCAATCAATTAATGAAAATCATACATATATTTCCCTAAGATCACAAAACATTCATCATATCATTATATCATAACCCATGGAAAAGAAACAAGCTTTTTAAATATTTTATCATTTAAACATAGCCTAACAAGTGGAAAATAAATGATTTTCACAAAATCTCATTATTATAGCCATCAAGAATACAAATAAAGAATAAGGATGGTAACATTGGATCATGTCCCCAAAAAGAAAAATTAACATCAAAGTATGTTATTATAGATGAAAAATTTCCTTTAAAAGACCACTGGAATGTTTCTTGAGAAAAATAACATTTTCACTTTGAAATCACTTATTTAAAATATAAATATTTCTATAATATTAAGTAAAAAATTTTATTTGAAAAAATAAATGGAAACATAAAAGCACCGAGTGCTTATGACAGCTGAAAATTATGTTCATACTGCAATCATTAAAATAAATAGTCTTTTCACACCTTCGGTAAAAGGCACCTTATTTAGAAAACAACAAGAATATTATTTTAAATTTTTTAAAAAAGTCAAAAATTGGTAAAAATGAATTTAAAAATTGTTTAATAGTAGGTAAAAATATTCATTGAAATAATTTAGAAAACAAGGATATGAAAGAAAAATAATTTCCGACCAAAAGAGGTGAAATGAAGTAATCTTATCCTAAAAAACATTTTCTAAACCATTTTGAGTACCAATGAGAGGAAAATGGAACTAAACTTTAAAATTCCATAAATAAATAGAGGAGAAGAAAAATTAAAGGGGTTTATTATATAAGTATCATATAATTCCCCCAATGTAAAATCAAGCATAAATAATCACAATAAAAATGTGATTGAAATATAAATACTTTAGCACTTTGGTATCTTTTGAATCATAGTCAACATGAAATAAATAACTTCAAATGAAACTTTTAATACCATAAATATAAATGTATTCATGATATATCATATCAAAGGCATATTATATATTCCACATAAAATAAACAAGTGGTGAATATGACATATGTCTCACAAAAACATAAGTGAGATGAGAAACCCTTTCCTCAAGTTCCATATTACTTTGTACAGGTTCAAATGTACTGTATAATAAATATATATTTATTATAAATATATTTAGAAACCATATTTATACATAACATACTATGCATCAATCTTTTATCATTTTCAATTATCCTTTTACTATCAATTTATTCATTAAAATGAATATCCCGGTAAAAACTAGTCTATTTTCCATGATTTTTCTGATTCAATAGTTCTGATACTTCCACCTTGGTCAGGGTTATTTGGTCAGAATAATAAAACGATACACAATATGGGGGTGAATTTTTTCTTTTCGATAATCTTGAAATTTTTTGGATTTTAAATTCTTTTGTGATTTATGCATACGCAATGTTATTTTCTGTAAGTGATTTGAGCAGTGGATAAATAGTAAAGAAGAAAACAATGACTTTTATAGTGCTTTAGGGCATAAAGATCCCCTAGTCGACTCCAAAAACTCACTCTCTATGAACTTGGTGATTTTCACTTGTAAGTTCCTCTTATTATAAGACCTTCACAAATTAGTGCAGATAGTTGACACCATTACAAAAAGTCTAAATAAAACCTTCTAGTTCTTTTATAGGGAACCATTTTCTCCATAGATTAGTTCGAGATGCTTATACTCTTCCATGGTTGAGTCTAAGCATCCAAGACTCCAATAAATCAAAAGATTTAGATTAGATTTAATTCATATGTTCTAGATCATTGTTGTAGTAACGAATGCCAAAATATGGATCTTCTTATTCAAATATGAATATCTTCAAGAAAGAAAGAATAGATTTTAAGAGAGCCTGGTTCCAAATGATATTCAATAATAGTAGAAATGAACAAACAACTCAATTACAAAATATCACAATATTGAATTATGTATATCTTCGAAGTTTATCTTCTTATGAAAATAAAAGAGTTGCTCGATATTTTGTTTCTTTTCACCCGTTCTATATTCTAAAAGATATTGATAATATATATCATGTATATTTCTTTCACAATAAAAAAAATAATTCTATACATATATATATATATATGTAATACTTATCTTTCTTTTTGTTGAGAAGATCTAACAATGCTGCCTAATAGATTTCAATAATTTAAATATAAATCATTCATAGGAGTTGTAACTTTCCTTATAAATAGGAATGATTTACTCCATTGAAAATTATCCGTTGAATAAGTTGTAGAATAGATTTAAAATGATATTCACTTCTAGCGAGATTATGGAATAAATCATATAAAATATCTTTAATTAAAACCCCATCATTGAATATTAAAATGTAGGGTTCATTCATGTGATGAAAAAACTCCAAATGTAGGGTTGAAAATGTATGATTGATCACAAAATTAGGGTTGATGTACCAAACATTTATTTCCTCAAATGTAGGGTTCTTCATAAAAATAGGATTCCTCAACCATACTTTCATGAAAATGTAGGGTATATAATCCATATGTTCTATTTCAACCATAGGGTTTCTTATCCATTCTATCCCTTCTCACATATTTATTATTCTATCCAAACATAGGGTTTTTAACCCTATTCTATGTTTATACTTGTAAACGTAGGGTATGAATAATGTTTCTAGAATACTTCCAAAACATGTTTAGAATAATATAACAAAAATTATAACATGTAAATAAGATAATATTATATTATTTTAAAGAAATATATTCCTGAAAAATCATTAAATTAATTTCATTAGTAAAACAAAAAATGGAATTTTTAAAGATCAAAATCAATAATATTTATAGAGTAATATTGAGAAAATAAAATACCAACAATCTTATCCTTTTTATGATAAAAAAACCTATATCCTAACTTACAGAAAATATAATAATTGTGAACATGAATGAAATAATATCTTTAGAAAATATAAAAATATTATAGTTGTTGAAAATTAATTTTACACAGTACAGTAAAATTAATTTCATTTTATTGATAATAGATGCTGTTAAGGGAGTCAAGAATGTTGTGTTTAACCAATTTCTCCTCCTTTTTGTGATATAAAAAATAAAATAGATTAAAATGGATTGAAATACTTTCAATATAGCACAAAACTATAAGTGAATGTCACATTCTATGTAAGATAAATGGATATGTGTTCTAGTAATAAGAATGAATAGAAAAAAATAAACCCAAATATAAAAAGAAAAATAAATTCATAAAAAATTATGTTTATGATTAAATGAATAATGTTGGATGAGAAATTTTTAAAAAGAAGGGATGGATGAAGGTGAATCGGTTGGTTTATAAGAGATATCAGATTCTGGTGGAACTCAAACATTCTAAATTGATTCGTTCAATTGATTAGTCACTAAAAGTGGCTAATATTCATTGTTAAGTTCTTAATATTAATGTGTTTAAAAGTTCATAAACATCAATTTTAGTCCAATTCAGAAATTGAACTTCATTTCCCATCATTGTGCAATTCATGCTTAAAATGTCAATTTGGGCCCACTCAATAATTTGCTTGTGTAAATTAAAATATTCATCATTTTAATTTGAAATTTTGGGATATGATTGATCACTTTGTTTGGAACATTTTATCTTTTAGGTCCGATGGATGAATCCCAAAGGAAGATGGAGAATTTTGCGCCTGAAGGCAGAAACATGCTGGAAAAAGCATAATGGGCCTAAGGCCCATCAAACAAATGTGGGGCCCAGAAACCAAGCCCAATGAAGCTCAAATTTATACAGTAGAAAGATAAAAATATGAGGATCATTTTATTCAACTGTGTCCGGAGCTAATTCTGATGTTATCGTGATGATAAAGGGATCTGAAGTTTAGATTTAAATGGTGGACTCGTCATTAATGCGCAGAAATACGTTCCACCATTTCGACCATAACTTCCAAACGGATGAGCGAAATTTCCTGAAATTTTTACAGCTCATAGAGGACACATGGACGAAGATAGTTTATATTTATGACACCTCCGGAATCGGCCTTCTTCAATTTCTAATTCATACGTCAAAATGGAGGACGAATCTGGACAGTTTTCCGGGTCAACTTCGAAATGTCAATTTCCTTTTGACTCTCTTAATTGTTGAGGGGTGAATTAATTGTTGGGGGATGTACCTAAGGCTCCTAATATTCTTATATAAGGAGCTATTGGTGAAGGGAATGTGGGTGGAATTTTTTTCTTATCATCTTGGATGCTTTGTTTCATTGTAATGTTTTGCTTCCAAATTTCATTTGTAATGTTTTCCATTTCCATGTAAGTTTTTCTTTTTGTTCTTAATCAACTTCTTCTCTTATATATTTTCCATTTCATTTATTAAAACTTTATAATCACAAAGAACAGTGATATCTCTGTGTTGTTGTGAATTAGTTCACACATAGGTGTGAATTTCATTCACACACACGGAGGAGTGCTCGTTATTTCCGCGGTTTTAATTTCTTCAATCCAATTCTTGTTTGTCATCTTCCGCCCACCATTGAGAGTATACCATCAATGGAGGGCTAAACACTTAATGGGTTGATCTTAGGAGGATGCAAAGGCTGGATTGAATGTTATTTTATGAACAAATTGTTGTTAATTGGATAATTAATTTAAGACATCCATTCTTCAGTTATTTCTACTCTTCATCTTTACTGTGTTTGAGCAAAATAAATTCAATTACTAAATGACCATATACCTCGGAGAGATCATGAATTTGGTTCTCTAAGTGTATAGGGGATTAGTAATTGTGTTTAGTAAGCACCAAACCAGAAAATGATGAAGGTATTGTTATTTTTGAAGAATGGATTCATCAAGAATTAATAAAACCAAAATTGTTTAAAGAAGTAAAATTCATTCAATCCACCCCAAGCATAATCCTAGATCAACCCATTTTCATTAAATTGAATTCACGTAGGTGTCTTAGTGTTATTTAAAACGTCTAAATCAAAACCAAAGTTGTCTACTTCATAGCCCATCCTTCACCAAATCATAGCGTCTCAAGGTTACTTCTTCGGTCCCTGTGGACTCGACCCCTACATGTACTACATCGATCGCTTTTACCCGTAGGGTAAATTTGGGCGCAACCAAATTTTGGCGCCATTGCCGGGGATACTTTTGAGGGATGCCTTATAAATGTTGAAAAGGTTTTGTCAAGGTGTGAGGATAAGAATCTCATACTAAATTGGGAAAAATGCCATTTCATGGTAAGAGAAGGACTTGTTCTAGGTCATCTGGTATCTGGTAGAGGGATTGAAGTTGATAAAGCTAAGGTTGACATCATTCGTCACCTTCCCTCTCCTAAAAATGTTAAGGAAGTTAGGTCCTTCTTAGGACATGCTGGTTTTTATAGAAGGTTCATTAGGAATTTCAGCTCTATTTCTCGACCACTTTGTGCTCTATTGGTAAAAGATGCTCCATTTTTATGGACAGAAAGCTGTGAGGAATCATTCTCTACACTCAAGTCAACTCTTATATCTCCACCTATCATGCAATCTCCAAATTGGAAACTTCCTTTTGAGCTCATGTGTGATGCAAGTGATTTCGCTATTGGAGCAGTCTTAGGACAACGGTGTGAGAAAACTCCACATGTCATTTCTTATGCAAGCAAATCTTTAAATGATGCACAAATAAACTACACCACCACTGAGAAAGAGTTGCTGTTGTCTTTGCCTTAGAGAAATTCAGGTCTTATCTCTTAGGATCACCCATCATTGTCTTCACTGATCATTCAGCCCTAAAATACCTTTTCCAAAAACAAGATGCCAAGGCTAGATTGATTAGGTGGGTCCTTCTTCTTCAAGAGTTCGATTTAACCATTAAGGATAAAAAGGGTGTTGAAAATATTGTAGCTGATCACCTCTCTAGGATGGAATTCAAAGACAACTCACACCACCTCTCTGTGTCTGATTCATTTCCCGATGAGCACCTCTATTCAGTGAGTGATTGCCCTTGGTATGCTGACATAGCAAACCATTTGGTGACGGGTGACATTCCAAAATTCATGGGGACCCAAGCTAAGAGGAAATTCCTTTCTGATGTAAAACACTATGTGTTTGATGATCCTTACCTCTTCAAGTTCTGTCCTGATCAAATCATCAGGAGATGTATTCCCGAGTCTGAGCAAGAGTCCATTCTAAAATTTTGTCATGGAGAGGCATGTGGAGGCCACTTTTCAACAAATAAAACCACTGCAAAGATCCTACAAAGTGGTTTCTACTGGCCGAACCTTACTAAGGATTCCTTCCAATTCTGCAAAAGTTGTCCTCAGTGTCAGAAATTAGGATCCATTACCAAAAGGAATCAAATGCCCCTCACTCCCATTCTGGTCGTTGAAATCTTTGATTGTTGGGGAATTGATTTCATGGGACCCTTTCCAAACTCTAAGGGATACCTCTACATCCTCTTAGCTATTGATTATGTCTCAAAATGGGTTGAAGCCATTCCCACCAAGTCCAATGACCACCATGTTGTGATCCGATTTTTGAAAGAGCATATATTTTCTCGATTTGGAATTCCTAGGGCTATAATCAGTGATCGTGGAACCCATTTCTGCAACCGCCCATTCGCTTCACTCATGTCTAAGTATGGTATTACTCATAAAGTTTCCACTGCATACCATCCTCAAACCAACGGTCAAGCTGAGTTGGCAAATAGAGAAATTAAACAAATTCTTGAAAAAACTGTCAATCCCTCTAGGAAAGATTGGACCGAGAAACTCTTAGATGCCCTTTGGGCATATCGAACTGCTTTCAAAACTATCCTAGGCATGTCACCGTATAGATTAGTTTATGGAAAAGCATGTCATTTACCTGTAGAAATTGAGCATAAGGCCTTTTGGGCAATAAAAAAAATGAACTTTGACATTTCTTTGGCTGAAACAAAAAGGAAATTAGATCTTAATGAACTCGAGGAACTTAGGATGGAGGCTTATGAAAATTCAAGGATCAATAAATCTAAAGTTCAAGCCTACCAATCTAGGAATCTCAACGTCAAACACTTTGAACTAGGAAAATTTGTGCTCTTGTATAGTTCAAAACTTCATCTACACCCAGGAAAGCTAAGGTCCAGATGGTCTGGTCCATACCTAGTGCATCATGTGTACCCTCATGGGGCAATAGAGATTCAGGATCCCACAAGTGGTCATGTCTTCAAAGTCAATGGTCATAGGTTAAAACCATTCATTGAATCATTCAATAAACAAGAAACCAAGGAGGATTTAACTGAGCCAACATATGAACCAGAGAAAAATTGATAGATTGAGGGTACAAGTCGGGCTAACGACGTTAAACAAAAGCGCTGCACGGGAGGCAACCCGTGGTTTTCATGTTTCCAATCACTGTGAATCATCTTTTGATTCCTTCTGCTTAATTTTGTTATTTTTTTATATAGACTGTTGACCTGTTCTTCTTTTATGAGTAAGGATGGGTATGAAAAGGGAGCACCGTATTCATCCGTGTCACGCGGTGTGATCCCTGAGTAATACCTTACCCAGAAATTTAAAGAAGACAATGTATCATCAGTTTATTTTATTTATGTTTTTTGTAGGTTAAAAAAAAAAAATAATAACAAAATTTAGACTCTTGACCTGTTCTTCTTTTATGAGTATGGATGGGTATGAAAGGGGAGCACCGTATTCATCCGTGTCACGCGGTGTGATCCCTGAGTAATACCTTACCCAGAAATTTAAAAGAAGACAATGTATCATTAGTTTGATTTAAAAAAAAAAATGAAAATGATGGTACTTGGAATTAAATAAATCATTGTGTTGTTTGTTTTGTCTGCTTTGTCCTTCTTTTTATGGTTCAGGAACTATTTTTGGTGATACATGTTCAATCAAGGAGGTGCCTACATCCCCAAAGAGATCAAAGGAGTAATTTGGAGCATCATGAACCTCAACTTTAAAAACCAGGTGAATTTATTCCATGTTTTTCATTCTCAATTTTATCTTTGAACTCCTCTCCTACCACCTTCTAACTTTTTTTCTTTTCTTTAAACACTGGGGACAGTGTTATTCTAAGTTGGGGGGGGATAAAAAATTGATTTTTTTTGAATAAAAACTTGCATGAAAAGAAAAATTCCATTAACCTTGAACATGATAACACACATTGAAAACTCTAAAATGGGATATCAAATAAATTTTGCATGCCTTGATTCTGATTTTAATGCAAGTTTAAGTTCATGAGCATAGTTTTTGGAAATTGTGGTTGTCCGATGTGATTTTTCAAAGTTTACATTTTCATCCTCTTAATAAAAATGCCACAATGCACGTCTTTTTGATTGTGGGTGTAAATTTGAGTTCTTGGGTCCCTTTCATTATAGAATAGGGTTCTGGGGTCACTTTTAGTTTAATTTGAGTATCCAAAAAAAAAAAAAGACAACATAGAGCAATGTTTTGTCCAAATGCGTGGCGTCCGGCACTTGGGGATCGTGACTCCATAATTGTCTTGCCCAGAGTTAGGCTTTATATCTCTATTGTAGAGCATGAAATTGACAATATGCGTGGCGTCCAGCACTTGGGGATCGTGACTCCATAGTTGTCTTGCCCAGAGTTAGTCTTTTCATATCTATTGTGGTTAAAAAAAATCAAAAAAAAAAATCAAAAAAAAAGGATACTCATCTTAAGGTTTAATGTGATTCCCACCTAGCGCTTCCATTTTTTTCCCCCTTGAACAATAAAATGGGCCCCATATCTTTTATGATGCACAACACTTTATCATGCTTAATTTAAATTGGATGAAATGTGGCGATGAATTTGAACAAAGGAATGGGCTTGGGCTTGGGATATGCATATGGACCTAGCTTGTTTTAAATGATTTTGAAGGGTTCCATAATTTTTTTGGTATGAGATCTTTTGAGTGAGAAATGTGTATTTAAATGTTTTTGGAAAAGGGGATTTCAATTTCATATTTGTAATTTATTTTGCTCGGGACTAGCAAAACTCAAGTTGGGGGGTGTGATTAGTCACTAAAAGTGGCTAATATTCATTGTTATGTTCTTAATATTAATGTGTTTAAAAGTTCATAAACATCAATTTTAGTCCAATTCAGAAATTGAACTTCATTTCCCATCATTGTGCAATTCATGCTTAAAATGTCAATTTGGGCCCACTCAATAATTTGCTTGTGTAAATTAAAATATTCATCATTTTAATTTGAAATTTTGGGATATGATTGATCACTTTGTTTGGAACATTTTATCTTTTAGGTCCGATGGATGAATCCCAAAGGAAGATGGAGAATTTTGCGCCTGAAGGCAGAAACATGCTGGAAAAAGCATAATGGGCCTAAGGCCCATCAAACAAATGTGGGGCCCAGAAACCAAGCCCAATGAAGCTCAAATTTATACAGTAGAAAGATAAAAATATGAGGATCATTTTATTCAACTGTGGCCGGAGCTAATTCTGATGTTATCATGATGATAAAGGGATCTGAAGTTTAGATTTAAATGGTGGACTCGTCATTAATGCGCAGAAATCCGTTCCACCATTTCGACCATAACTTCCAAACGGCTGAGCGAAATTTCCTGAAATTTTTACAGCTCCTAGAGGACACATGGACGAAGATATTTTATATTTATGACACCTCCGGAATCGGCCTTCTTCAATTTCGAATTCATACGTCAAAATGGAGGACGAATCTGGACAGTTTTCCGGGTCAACTTCGAAATGTCAATTTCCTTTTGACTCTCTTAATTGTTGAGGGGTGAATTAATTGTTGGGGGATGTACCTAAGGCTCCTAATATTCCTATATAAGGAGTTATTGGTGAAGGGAATGTGGGTGGAATTGTTTCTTATCATCTTGGATGCTTTGTTTCATTGTAATGTTTTGCTTCCAAATTTCATTTGTAATGTTTTCCATTTCCATGTAAGTTCTTCTTTTTGTTCTTAATCAACTTCTTCTCTTATATATTTTCCAGTTTTTATGGTTTGAAGTTCTTGTTTAATGGATGAGAATTCTGAGTTCATTTTGTCCATTTGTTTGCACAGTTGTTCTAGAAGGCTTTGTGGAACATTTTGGGTTGGTGCTTGAGCTTGTGGGTTTATTCCAGGAGGATACTTTGGTTGTTGGATAGGTTGTTGATATTGGACATGAGGATTTTGGAATTCGACCGGTTGTGGTTGGAACTGATTATGAGGTTGAAAGTTTTGTTGAGGGTATGGGTTGATACATTGTTGTTGTGTTGGTTGTTGATTGTCCTTCCAACGAAAGCCCGGATGGTCGTTATACCTTGGATTGAAGGTGTTCGTGAGTTGTGGCTTTTGAAAGTTCATTGCATTAACTTCTTCTGGTGGTCCTCCTAAAAGAACATCCTTGATGGAAGGAATGGTTGGACAATTATCAGTCTTGTGGTCATTCCTTCCTCCCTTGAATCCGATCATGAGAGGATGCTTCTAGATGTTCTTAGGAGACACAAGAAAGCCATTGGGTGGACCCTATCTGATATCCCTGGGATTAGCCCACTTATTGGGACTCATAGAATTATTCTTGAATCTGAGTCAAAGCCATGTCGTCAACCTCAGAGGCGACTCAATCCTAATCTCATGGAAGTAGTGAGAAAAGAACTTTTGAAATTGTTAAAAGCCGGTATCATCTATCCTATAGCTGAGAGTGAGTGGGTTAGCCCAATCCATGTGGTTCCAAAGAAGGCTGGAATCACAGTAATAACCAACAAGGATGGAGAGAAACTTCCAACAAGGGTCAGTAGTGGATGGAGAGTTTGTATTGACTATAGGAAGCTCAACTCTTGTACCAAGAAAGTCCATTTCCCATTACCCTTTATTGATCAAGTCCTCGAGCGAGTGGCGGGTCATCAATTCTATTGCTTCCTAGATGGATTCTCAGGGTATAATCAAATCGAAGTCTCCTTAGAGGATCAAGGAAAAACAACCTTCACTTGTCCATTTGGCACTTTTGCCTTCAAACGCATGCCCTTTGGGTTATGTAATGCCCCTGGTACCTTCCAGCGGTGCATGATGGGAATATTCTCGGATATGGTGGGGGATTTTTTAGAGGTCTTCATGGATGACTTCTCCATCTTTGGGGATACTTTTGAGGGATGCCTTATAAATGTTGAAAAGGTTTTGTCAAGGTGTGAGGATAAGAATCTCATACTAAATTGGGAAAAATGCCATTTCATGGTAAGGGAAGGACTTGTTCTAGGTCATCTGGTATCTGGTAGAGGGATTGAAGTTGATAAAGCTAAGGTTGACATCATTCGTCACCTTCCCTCTCCTAAAAATGTTAAGGAAGTGAGGTCCTTCTTAGGACATGCTGGTTTTTATAGAAGGTTCATTAGGAATTTCAGCTCTATTTCTCGACCACTTTGTGCTCTATTGGTAAAAGATGCTCCATTTTTATGGACAGAAAGCTGTGAGGAATCATTCTCTACACTCAAGTCAACTCTTATATCTCCACCTATCATGCAATCTCCAAATTGGAAACTTCCTTTTGAGCTCATGTGTGATGCAAGTGATTTCGCTATAGGAGCAATCTTAGGACAACGGTGTGAGAAAACTCCACGTGTCATTTCTTATGCAAGCAAATCTTTAAATGATGCACAAATAAACTACACCACCACTGAGAAAGAGTTTCTTGCTGTTGTCTTTGCCTTAGAGAAATTCAGGTCTTATCTCTTAGGATCACCCATCATTGTCTTCACTGATCATTCAGCCCTAAAATACCTTTTCCAAAAACAAGATGCCAAGGCTAGATTGATTAGGTGGGTCCTTCTTCTTCAAGAGTTCGATTTAACCATTAAGGATAAAAAGGGTGTTGAAAATATTATAGCTGATCACCTCTCTAGGATGGAATTCAAAGACAACTCACACCACCTCTCTGTGTCTGATTCATTTCCCGATGAGCACCTCTATTCAGTGAGTGATTGCCCTTGGTATGCTGACATAGCAAACCATTTGGTGACGGGTGACATTCCAAAATTCATGGGGACCCAAGCTAAGAGGAAATTCCTTTCTGATGTAAAACACTATGTGTTTGATGATCCTTACCTCTTCAAGTTCTGTCCTGATCAAATCATCAGGAGATGTATTCCCGAGTCTGAGCAAGAGTCCATTCTAAAATTTTGTCATGGAGAGGCATGTGGAGGCCACTTTTCAACAAATAAAACCACTGCAAAGATCCTACAAAGTGGTTTCTACTGGCCGAACCTTACTAAGGATTCCTTCCAATTCTGCAAAAGTTGTCCTCAGTGTCAGAAATTAGGATCCATTACCAAAAGGAATCAAATGCCCCTCACTCCCATTTTGGTCGTTGAAATCTTTGATTGTTGGGGAATTGATTTCATGGGACCCTTTCCAAACTCTAAGGGATACCTCTACATCCTCTTAGCTATTGATTATGTCTCAAAATGGGTTGAAGCCATTCCCACCAAGTCCAATGACCACCATGTTGTGATCCGATTTTTGAAAGAGCATATATTTTCTCGATTTGGAATTCCTAGGGCTATAATCAGTGATCGTGGAACCCATTTCTGCAACCGCCCATTCGCTTCACTCATGTCTAAGTATGGTATTACTCATAAAGTTTCCACTGCATACCATCCTCAAACCAACGGTCAAGCTGAGTTGGCAAATAGAGAAATTAAACAAATTCTTGAAAAAACTGTCAATCCCTCTAGGAAAGATTGGACCGAGAAACTCTTAGATGCCCTTTGGGCATATCGAACTGCTTTCAAAACTATCCTAGGCATGTCACCGTATAGATTAGTTTATGGAAAAGCATGTCATTTACCTGTAGAAATTGAGCATAAGGCCTTTTGGGCAATAAAAAAAATGAACTTTGACATTTCTTTGGCTGAAACAAAAAGGAAATTAGATCTTAATGAACTCGAGGAACTTAGGATGGAGGCTTATGAAAATTCAAGGATCAATAAATCTAAAGTTCAAGCCTACCAATCTAGGAATCTCAACGTCAAACACTTTGAACTAGGAAAATTTGTGCTCTTGTATAGTTCAAAACTTCATCTACACCCAGGAAAGCTAAGGTCCAGATGGTCTGGTCCATACCTAGTGCATCATGTGTACCCTCATGGGGCAATAGAGATTCAGGATCCCACAAGTGGTCATGTCTTCAAAGTCAATGGTCATAGGTTAAAACCATTCATTGAATCATTCAATAAACAAGAAACCAAGGAGGATTTAACTGAGCCAACATATGAACCAGAGAAAAATTGATAGATTGAGGGTACAAGTCGGGCTAACGACGTTAAACAAAAGCGCTGTACGGGAGGCAACCCGTGGTTTTCATGTTTCCAATCACTGTGAATCATCTTTTGATTCCTTCTGCTTAATTTTGTTATTTTTTTTATATAGACTGTTGACCTGTTCTTCTTTTATGAGTAAGGATGGGTATGAAAAGGGAGCACCGTATTCATCCGTGTCACGCGGTGTGATCCCTGAGTAATACCTTACCCAGAAATTTAAAGAAGACAATGTATCATCAGTTTATTTTATTTATGTTTTTTGTAGGTTAAAAAAAATAATAATAACAAAATTTAGACTCTTGACCTGTTCTTCTTTTATGAGTATGGATGGGTATGAAAGGGGAGCACCGTATTCATCCGTGTCACGCGGTGTGATCCCTGAGTAATACCTTACCCAGAAATTTAAAAGAAGACAATGTATCATTAGTTTGATTTAAAAAAAAAATGAAAATGATGGTACTTGGAATTAAATAAATCATTGTGTTGTTTGTTTTGTCTGCTTTGTCCTTCTTTTTATGGTTCAGGAACTATTTTGGGTGATACATGTTCAATCAAGGAGGTGCCTACATCCCCAAAGAGATCAAAGGAGTAATTTGGAGCATCATGAACCTCAACTTTAAAAACCAGGTGAATTTATTCCATGTTTTTCATTCTCAATTTTATCTTTGAACTCCTCTCCTACCACCTTCTAACTTTTTTTGTTTTCTTTAAACACTGGGGACAGTGTTATTCTAAGTTGGGGGGGGATAAAAAATTGATTTTTTTTGAATAAAAACTTGCATGAAAAGAAAAATTCCATTAACCTTGAACATGATAACACACATTGAAAACTCTAAAATGGGATATCAAATAAATTTTGCATGCCTTGATTCTGATTTTAATGCAAGTTTAAGTTCATGAGCATAGTTTTTGGAAAGTGTGGTTGTCCGATGTGATTTTTCAAAGTTTACATTTTCATCCTCTTAATAAAAATGCCACAATGCACGTCTTTTTGATTGTGGGTGTAAATTTGAGTTCTTGGGTCCCTTTCATTATAGAATAGGGTTCTGGGGTCACTTTTAGTTTAATTTGAGTATCCAAAAAAAAAGACCACATAGAGCAATGTTTTGTCCAAATGCGTGGCGTCCAGCACTTGGGGATCGTGACTCCATAGTTGTCTTGCCCAGAGTTAGGCTTTATATCTCTATTGTAGAGCATGAAATTGACAATATGCGTGGCGTCCGGCACTTGGGGATCGTGACTCCATAGTTGTCTTGCCCAGAGTTAGTCTTTTCATATCTATTGTGGTTAAAAAAAATCAAAAAAAAAAATCAAAAAAAAAAGGATACTCATCTTAAGGATTAATGTGATTCCCACCTAGCGCTTCCATTTTTTTCCCCTTGAACAATAAAATGGGCCCCATATCTTTTATGATGCACAACACTTTATCATGCTTAATTTAAATTGGATGAAATGTGGCGATGAATTTGAACAAAGGAATGGGCTTGGGCTTGGGATATGCATATGGACCTAGCTTGTTTTAAATGATTTTGAAGGGTTCCATAATTTTTTTGGTATGAGATCTTTTGAGTGAGAAATGTGTATTTAAATGTTTTTAGAAAAGGGGATTTCAATTTCATATTTGTAATTTATTTTGCTCGGGACTAGCAAAACTCAAGCTGGGGGGGTGTGATTAGTCACTAAAAGTGGCTAATATTCATTGTTAAGTTCTTAATATTAATGTGTTTAAAAGTTCATAAACATCAATTTTAGTCCAATTCAGAAATTGAACTTCATTTCCCATCATTGTGCAATTCATGCTTAAAATGTCAATTTGGGCCCACTCAATAATTTGCTTGTGTAAATTAAAATATTCATCATTTTAATTTGAAATTTTGGGATATGATTGATCACTTTGTTTGGAACATTTTATCTTTTAGGTCCGATGGATGAATCCCAAAGGAAGATGGAGAATTTTGCGCCTGAAGGCAGAAACATGCTGGAAAAAGCATAATGGGCCTAAGGCCCATCAAACAAATGTGGGGCCCAGAAACCAAACCCAATGAAGCTCAAATTTATACAGTAGAAAGATAAAAATATGAGGATCATTTTATTCAACTGTGGCCGGAGCTAATTCTGATGTTATCATGATGATAAAGGGATCTGAAGTTTAGATTTAAATGGTGGACTCGTCATTAATGCGCAGAAATCCGTTCCACCATTTCGACCATAACTTCCAAACGGCTGAGCGAAATTTCCTGCAATGTTTACAGCTCATAGAGGACACATGGACAAAGATATTTTATATTCATGACACCTCCGGAATCGGCCTTCTTCAATTTCTAATTCATACGTCAAAATGGAGGACGAATCTGGACAGTTTTCCGGGTCAACTTCGAAATGTCAATTTCCTTTTGACTCTCTTAATTGTTGAGGGGTGAATTAATTGTTGGGGGATGTACCTAAGGCTCCTAATATTCCTATATAAGGAGCTATTGGTGAAGGGAATGTGGGTGTAATTTTTTCTTATCATCTTGGATGCTTTGTTTCATTGTAATGTTTTGCTTCCAAATTTCATTTGTAATGTTTTCCATTTCCATGTAAGTTTTTCTTTTTGTTCTTAATCAACTTCTTCTCTTATATATTTTCCATTTCATTTATTAAAACTTTATAATCACAAAGCACAATGATATCTCTGTGTTGTTGTGAATTAGTTCACACATAGGTGTGAATTTCATTCACACACACGGAGGAGTGCTCGTTATTTCCGCGGTTTTAATTTCTTCAATCCAATTCTTGTTTGTCATCTTCCGCCCACCATTGAGAGTATACCATCAATGTAGGGCTAAAACCTTAATGGGTTGATCTTAGGAGGATGCAAAGGCTGGATTGAATGTTATTTTATGAACAAATTGTTGTTAATTGGATAATTAATTTAAGACATCCATTCTTCAGTTATTTCTACTCTTCATCTTTACTGTGTTTGAGCAAAATAAATTCAATTACTAAATGACCATATACCTCGGAGAGATCATGAATTTGGTTCTCTAAGTGTATAGGGGATTAGTAATTGTGTTTAGTAAGCACCAAACCAGAAAATGATGAAGGTATTGTTATTTTTGAAGAATGGATTCATCAAGAATTAATAAAACCAAAATTGTTTAAAGAAGTAAAATTCATTCAATCCACCCCAAGCATAATCCTAGATCAACCCATTTTCATTAAATTGAATTCACGTAGGTGTCTTAGTGTTATTTAAAACATCTAAATCAAAACCAAAGTTGGCTACTTCATAGCCCATCCTTCACCAAATCATAGCGTCTCAAGGTTACTTCTTCGGTCCCTGTGGACTCGACCCCTACATGTACTACATCGATCGCTTTTACCCGTAGGGTAAATTTGGGCGCAACCATCAATTCTGCCATCTATGCTCTTAAACAGTTAGTTATATTTTCAGCAAACTGCCACATCAAAAACTTTGAATCTCAAAAAATTATCAAATTTTCAACCAAATTGACCTTCATAAATTTGTGAACTATTTATTCTGACCATAAAAAATAAAATAACATTGATCCCAATTGATTGATAAGAGTTCTTTATAGAATTCTCCCTAGAAGCCAGCATCTTAATTAGATCGCATTGATTATCTAAAAAAACATTGATAAGAGCACTGTCACATTGTAATGTTTGAACTCTATCATTTAAATAAGATATAAAAAAAGTGATAGATTTGATTCACCAATTACTTCAGCCTCTACTTCCTATAGCTAAAATGTGGTAACCTGAGCTACAAGTTCATCTCTATTTATTAGCCCAGACGATAAGGGAAACATTTGGGTCTTCCACATTTCTTCAAGATATAGTGGAATATCTCTTGTATCTTTTGGATCAGAGACATTTTATCTAATTAAACATCTCTTTTGTGAAATATCATCATCAATTCTTGATTCAAAAACTTCCACTTCTTGAATTTGATCTATGGAAGTAAATCCCCACATTCCTTGCCCCCCCTGGGCAACGAGACAAGTTCCTTGTTAGTCTTCTTCAATAATATGTAACAAATTTACCTGGACTGTACTCTAGAAAAAACTTATCTTCCTTAGAGTTACATCATTAAGAATGTTTCTTTGATGGCACTTGGTGTACATATCTACATCTGTAATCACACCTATTTTATATAACAGTAAATAAATTACCCTTCCATAAGGATAAAACGGCATTATGGGATCCTCTTGGAAATAGTGGTGCATGTACCATAACATGTACCTTAAAAAATTAAACATAACATCACTAATCTTCAAAAACATTATATACATTTCTGGGTAGAGAATCATTTCAAGTTTAGTAGTTCTAATAATAATTTATATTTGGATAAACTTCACCTGTACCTTCTAGTTAGTATTGAGATCTTTAAAAATCATTTTTCTTATCTAGGCGGATCCTTACAGAAAAGACACAATATTCTTTGATTTATGTTCTTGATTCCCTACATATCAAAGACCAAAATGGAAAAACCCTTCATTGAGACACTTAAAAACCTTTTCTATTTCAATTGAAGAGATTGAAAAATATCAATCATTAATATGAGATATGATGACATCCTCTATGTCACCAAAACTGAATTGAACGTTTTAGAAGAATATTTTTACTTCTATATGAAAAATAAATTTAGTGTTTCCATCATTAAAGAGAGTTTCAATACCTTGGAATAAAATATAACTCTTTATAAGAATATTTGTTTGACTAATACATTTGAAATCTTTTACCTTTCCTTGAAGAATATTTTTATAGGTAACACGTTATCTCTTTCTTATGCTTTTCTCTCTTTCATTACTTCACCGAATCATTTCCATTTATGAAAATATGAAGGTCAAAATTTAATATTATAGTGATTCAAAGTAAGATGAGAGCTTGGGGATTTGAAAGGGTTCGAATACTGAGAGTGAGAGTGAAATCATAGGAGAGAGAGGGGGGGGGGGTTATGATATTTTTGGTAACATCAGTCTAGTTTCTTGAGCCAATCATGTAGTGAAATCATTATTAGTTTTAGTTTTGAAAAGAAACACTTTCAAAAAATAAAATAAATTATTTTCTTCATTTAAAAGATAAATAAATAAGTAAATAACTGAATAAAGTAAAAACAATAATACAGAAGTTAACAAAATAATTTAACAACCATTTATTTGAAATTAAATATTCTTAACCCCCATAATAAAATGAAAACTAGGACCGAAAAGTTTCTTAATAAAAATATCAGCAAGTTGATATTCATTATTTACAAATTCTAAATATATATCCTTTTTAAGAACATGATATCTTAAAAAACGAATCCTTATATCAATATGCTGGGTTATTGAATGAGTTATAGGATTTATGTAAATATTAATTGAGCTTTTGTTATAAAATTTAATAGGAATATTATTAAAATTAAGTCCAAAATTCAATAAGGCGTGATTCATTCACAACACTTGTGAAAAACAACTTCCATCATGTATATATTTTTCCTCAACTATTGATAGAGAAATGGAATGTTGTTTCTTACTCAACCATGAGACTAAATATTTTCCTAAAAAGTGATAGTTTCCTGACATACTTTTTTATCTAACCTATTAGCTCGAAAATCAGTATCTAAATATAAAATTAAATTAAAATTAAAAGCTTTTGGATAGATTAGATGTTAAAAAATAGTTCATATTAAATATCTAAAAATTAATTTAACAATAGTAAGATGAGATTATTTTGGGTTTGACTAACATATAGCTCATAAACATACAAATAACACTATTTATGGTATTCTATTATTAATATATAATAAACTACCAATAATAACTCTATATAACTTGTTGTCTACCAATTTTCCAACTTCATCCAAATTAGGTTTTACATTAGTACACATGAGAGTTGTATATGTCTTACTATTTTCTTTTCCAAAAAATTTCAATAAATTAATAATGTATTTTATTTAATAGAACTTATACTTTTAAACTTGCAAGAGATTTATCATATTTATCCAAAATATAAACATTGATACCATGTTTTAGGTCACAATAATACAAGGATACATAAGAGGGGGTGAATTGTGACCTTTTGATAGTCTTGGCAGATTCGGGATTTTAGATTCTTTTATAATTTATACAGATATGCGCTGTTCTCTTCTATATGTGATTTGAGCAGTGTATAAATAGTAAATAAGAACATAATGTTTTTTATTGTGGTTTAGGGAACAATGATCCCCTATTCGAGTAGAAAAATACTCTCTCTAAGTGTTTAGTGACGTTCACTTGAAAGGTAATCCTTTAAAAATACCTTCAAAACCGCGTGTAGGTAGTTGACACCTTTACAAAAAAGGACAAACAGAGCCTTCTAGTTATTTTACATGGGACCATTTTCTCCATAGCTTAGCTCGAGAAGCTGATACTCGTTCATGACTAAGTCTGAGCAACCGAGTCTCTAATAAATCAGAAGTGTTTTATTGGATTAAATTAATTGGTTCTAAATCATAGTTGTAATAGAAACTGATATAATATGGACCATCTTCTTCAAAGATGAATATCTTAAAGAAATAATATCATTGAATAGATCATGGTTTTAAATGATATTTAATAATAGTGGCAACAAAAAAACACCAACGATTACATAGTTGCACGAGATTGAAGTATGTATACCTCTAAAGTGTAGCTCCCTCATAAAATAACATATTTGATCAATATTTTTTTTTCTTTATAGTAATTCTATATTAAAAAACATATTCTTGATATATATTGTGTTTATATGTTTCACAATCAAAAAATACATCTATACATATATATATAATACTTGGATTTATTTCAGTTGAGAATATCCAATAATTTCACCTGATAGATCCTAATCATTTAAATATAAATAATTTAATGGATTTATAACTTCCCTTATAAATTTTAATGATTTACTCTATTGAAAATGAGCCTTTGAATCAGTCATAAAATAGTATTAAAAATATATTCACTTCTATCGAGATGATTGCAGAAATCACAAAAAATATCTTTATTTTAAACTCTATCATTGAATAGACAAATGTAAATTCCCTTCATGTGATGAAAAAACTCCAAACATAGGGTTGAAAACGTATTATTGATCACAAAAAATAGGTTTTATGTACCTTAAGTTTGTTTCCTCAAACATAGGTGTCATCATAAAAATAGGGTTTCTAAACCATAATTTTCTAAAAATGAAGGTTATATAATTTATAAATGAAGTTTCAAATGTAGGGTTTCCTATCCACATTCACTATTTTCAAAAATGTAGGATTATATCTAAACATAATGTTTATTAACCATACGCTACTCTTATACTTGAAAATGTATGGTATAAACAATGTTTCTAGAATACTTTCAAAACATGTCTAGAATACTTTAACAAATATTATAAACCATAAAAAAGATAACCTTATAATCTTATCAAGAAATATATTCTTAAAAAATACTTAAAGTAATTTTATTAGTAAAACAAGAAAGGGTATTTGTGAGCATAAAAATCAATAATAATTATAGAGTATTATTGAGACAATACATGACCAATAATGGTTTCATCATCTATAAATTATTAATCATAAAATATTCAACATATTTTTTTATCATATATAATTTTATAATTATTCATATAAATGGGTTATGAAAAATCAATTACATCACATCATGGAGACAATAATCCATACATTCAAATGAGTGATGATTCTAGTTTTATATGGTTAGAACGAAATAAAGGAAAATATTAATTAAACATTCCAAAATCATTATTATATCATAAATATAATATATATCTACTAAATATATCTTTATTACCATCCATGTAAATCTAAAATTATAAACAAATCACATTACTTAATAGATGTGGTAGTCCACAAATACAGACCAACAACGTTATCATTTTACAATAGAATGAAAGGTAAGTAGCTATATAAGATATTATAATTCCAAACGAATAATTATTTCATAAATATAATATATAAATATTGAATACATAATAATAACCATCCATGATTTATTGTGATGGATAATGAATCATATTTCTATATAGAGGTGGTATTCAACACATATGCATGAGTGATACATTGATTTCATATTTTTAAAAACAATGGGTGGATAATGGTGGTTCTGTAATCATAATAACATTTTAGTATACCTATGATGATAATGTTATTATTTTATGATTAATACCATATATTAAAATATGGTATAAGAAGAAATAAATTGGAATAGGTTGGGTAAGATGATTACCTCATCTCCAGTAGACCTCTTTTAGATCCATTCTTAAGGATACTTGGAATAGTATTTTTAGAAGAAGAACACCTCTAATTCATAGATAGGGAAGTTTAGAATATAATTTGGTAAGGTTTGGTCAATATATGTTCTCAAGAAGGTGTAAGGAAAATATAGGAGGGGTTTTATTTTATAAGTTGGGGGGGGGAGGGACACACCTTACATTTTTTAAAGGATTAAAATATTTATAATTATCCCAAACCCACACTCTAGGATCCAGTGAAAAAATATATTCTTTACATTTTTCATTTGATAATGATAAATATTACCTAATTTTAACCCTTTTAAATCATATATCTTGCCAATTAAATATTGTATCACTCACATACTCAAGGAGATTTGAGGTTCATAGTTTTAGAGAATTAAGAAAAGCTATTACTTAAGAACATGGATAAATAAATAAATATTTCATAAAAATATAATTCATATCCTACTTAGTTATTCACATATAGTAACCTTCTTATGAATTACACACTTAAAAAATTTCTTCATAGCCTAGGAAAATGTAAACATAAGAAGGGTGAGATCAAATGCTCAGTAAGGGTAAACATAAGCATTAACAATTGAATGTCATTGGTGAGAATAATGGTATGATGGGATAAATAATGTGAACAAGAATAACATAAAAGAATGCATAACAATCAAAACATGGATTATAAATCACGAAACATGGAATAAAGATTTAACATAGAATAATATTCATACAAGTCAAAAATCACAAATCCATATAAAACAAATCCTTGAATAAAGGATCTATTAAGACATAATCAAGTATAAAGAAAAAATATTGGTAACTTGTAACATAATTTTATTATCAATCTTGAAATCAATTATATAAATGGAATAAACTATTGGTAAATTCCTATAATCTATTAGGATAAACCTATATCCAGTTAACTCCATCCCTTTACACAATGCATTAAAGAGCTATATTGGGATCACCTATCATCACGAGCTATATCGGGATCTACCATCATCATAAAAAAATTCCAATAACCAGAAAATAATCACAACACATGAAATATTTCATTTTTCAACATAATAATATCCATTTTTCATTCAAAGATTTATTTATCAATGGAAATTAAACGAGTTCCATGAAAATATATTTGAAAAAATCATAATCTATGTAGAGAAATAATTATTATTAAATCAATATAATATATATATATATATATATTGTATCATAAATAACATCAAGGGTTGTTGTCATTATTTAATATAAATATCATAAAAATTTCATTAAAAAATCTCTGAAGAAAAAACACCCTTTCAACTTAGAAAATCACTTTTAAAAACTAAAAATTTAAAAAATACTATGAAAATAATTATTATTTGAAAATAATTACGAATGACTATAAATTAATATTAAAATAAAATAATGTTCATGATGGTGGTGAAATTTTTTAATTTCACTAATGCTAAAAATGAATATTCTTTTCAAATTTTAGTAATGAGAGTGAAAAGTGACCCATACGGAAAATGCTAGGAAACTTTCCTTTTAAAACCTTTTAAAAGAAGGTAAAAGAGAATGTAAAATAGATTTATTAAATAATTTATGTTTATAAAATATTATTATTTAATTTTTTTTTAAAAACATGTATATATATGAGAAGGATTCTTGATCTAATAGAAGATACAAGATGTATATCACTTTTAAAAAACATTCTTGTTGTTTCTCTATTCAATAACTGAGGAAATAGAAACTAAAAATATAAACCACATCAGTCACCATAAGATAATAATAGAGACAAGGTTAAATAATATAATGTAACACGATTTCCCTAAAATAACCTTGAATATAAAAAATCTTGAAAAGAATAGAGATTGTAACATAAAGCCTTTACAACTTTGGTAAAATTTGAATCAAAAGTCTTTGAAAGAAAGAGTACAATATGGATCTACAAATATCATGAATTTCATAAAGAAATATGTAAAAATTAATTAATTATGTATAAATAAAACCATAAAAGTATATCATGGTGCATGAAATGAAACATGTATCAGGAAAATGATATTGATACAAAGAATACCCTTACAAAGAGCATAAGTTTTGAAGTGATAATTAACACATGAAGGGATTATATTAACATATGTAAATCCACATAAAAATTGGAAATACATAAAAAAATTTAAATATCAATTAACACATAATAATGGAATAAAAAAGTCAATGAATTATAAGTATAACCCAATGAATGAAAATCGTTTTAAGAAACCCCTCACTGCTTTAGTAACTTTCAAATCAAAACCCATTGGATAAATTAACATGAATTCTAAATTAAAATACCATGAATTATAAAGGGTTAATTATATAAAATATTAAATTAAAGTATATAACCCATTTAAAGTAAATTATGTGTACAATATTAAAATATTCCTCAATGAAGTAAAATTTAAATGAAATCCCTTACTTTTCTATTTCTTTCTCCTCCCTCAAATTGATCCTATGGCCTTTGTAGGATAGGTTTATGATAACCAAAGTGAATGGGGGATGTTATAATGTATTTTTATAGAGGTATTTGTGAATTTTTTTAGAGAAAAATAGTATTTGGGTTGTGTGAAAATTGTTGAAGTGAGTCCCTTTTTATAGGAAAACATCATTGGTGTTTTCAAAAAATTTATATCTTTAAGGGTCTTAAAGGTAATTATAAAAATTAAAAGTTTAACACATAAGGAAAATAAATTATATTATAGAAAATATAATATCTATAAAATTCATTATATAATTCTTATAATTTAATAATTATTGAAAAATAATTTTTAAACATTAAATACTCTTTGAGGTCATTTTGTCACTATTCATAAAACATGAGTTAAAAAACATCATTCCAACTACCAATTTTTGAATATAATGTCTTATATCATCCCTTATACTTCTAATATATATATAAAATTATTTTTATACTCAAAACATATAATTATTATAATTTTTAGTATTTATAATTAATTAATTTAATTATTTTACTATTTTCGTATACGTTGTGCCATCACGACATAAGTGTTTTAGACAATTATAATAATTTTAAAAATAAAAAATAAAATATTACTATAATTTATATATATATAATTCTTAGTATTTATAATCATTCATAATAAATATATATTTTCATTAATATCATGAAAACATATTTAATATTTTATTTTGAGTTTTCACATCTTGCACAAACATTGCACAAGCATTTAGATAATATTCTTGTTATATAACTCAAAAGTTTGAAAATATAAATTCAGATAATCATTCATAAATAATATTTAACAAAAAATTGTTAAAAAATTTCTTTCTTCCCAATTATTATCTTTAGGACACAAAATTTTACTTCTCTAGTGCCGCACAAGCACTACATCGACACTGGTAATGATTTTCAAATTTATCATTAAATAAATTATAATTAATATGTTTTGAATTATTGTTTTAATAATATTTGTATTGTATTATCATACATGGGTTTTTTTATAGATTTTATAAATTAATATATCATATTTTGTTTTGATAATATCATAAAATATTAAATCTCTCATAAAACTATATTTTTTCACGATTTAAGAGATACGACTTTAAACACTCCAATAAAATAATGGAACTAGAATATAAATTTTGAAAAAATTAATTTAATTTAATTTATATCAATAAAAGTCATTAAATTTCCAATATCATCCAAAAATCAAAAAATTTAATACTTTTAAATCTTTTTTATGAGATTTTTACCGTTGTGTATAAGCGTTGAATAAGTAATGTGTAAGATTTCTAGTTAATTATATTATTTATAAAAAATTAAATGTAAATTACTATTATAAATATAGTATGTTCCAAATAAATTTAATTTTTTTTCATTCCTAACTTATTTTAATCCTTGTGATAAAATATTAATGTTTGTTCAAACAAAGAGAGTGATATTTTATTTTTGTAATTAAATTATATTTATGTCATAATCAAAGAAAATAGAATCAAGTTTCCATATTTTAGATAAGTATATGAGTATTGAATAACTAAAATCCTAAAATAGGATTATGGATAGTGTTTTGGTTATGTTAAGGTCATACCACATAGTTTTAACCTTTCTTTACACATTTAACCCTTATCAAGGTGATAAATTTTTCCATAATTACTCTTTATAATAACAAAAATAAAAAAGGAATATTTATAAAATTTTGACTTACTGCTTAAAAATATGGAATATATTTTTTAATATTAAATTATTATAATTATAAGAAATCAATTTTAATATAAATACGTAAAATACATCAAAAAACAGTATTTAGAAAAATGCATTTTTAAGCACAAAAATGAACTTATACCAAAATATGACGTAACACCAATTATTATGTATTTAATTATATTATATAAAATTAAAGGAGTATTGAATTAATTTATGATAAAAATTAAATTTAAAATTTTAATTATTATTTAAAATAAATAAATGTTTCAAAAAATTCATATTTTTCACTACTCACTAAAAAATTCATATTTAAAAAAACAAAAAATTTACCCTAAGATAATTTTAATATACTGATTTAAAAAATGATATCATTTTTATCAAATAAAAATTCCAAAATTTATATAAATTAATTATAATATTCTATCCTAAAAATTAATAAAATACATATTTGAATAAAACAAATTCTTATAAGAATGAAATGACTAATAAAAATTGAGTTCTTATTTACTGAAAATTTATCAATTAAATTAAATTTATTAAGATATTTATATATATTTAATAGTTTGGTTAATTATATAAATAACCACTAATTAAACTACAATATTATAATTTTCATATTTAAATAATAATATTTCACGGTTCGTTTATTCTTGGTGTTGTGTGTTGGATATTCTATCAAACAAAGTGTTCTTTTTAAAATCTTGAGGTGTTGCAATATTATTAAGTCATATTCATAAAAACATGTCCTATAAATGATTAAATTTATATAATAAAATTATAAGGGTATAAATATGGACAAAAAATGTATTTAGACAAGTTTATATGACAATATCACCCTTATCTCTTAGTTTAACCCATAATAAACTTGTTTTAACCTTAACTGAGGTAGTAATATTTTACCATTTTAACTATTAATTATGATAAAAAATTATGTTTAACATATTAAATTATATTAATTATTTTTATTACAAATATAAAATACATTATATAATATTAAATTTCTATACATGGTATAAATTAATTTTAAAATAAGCATTTTAAACGCAATGAAATCTCTTTTTAATAAAATGTATTTTTAGCATAAAATCGAGATTACCTTCCTTACTTGACATGTAAAAACTATTAGATGAATGTTAAAATAATTTATTTAATACATAATTTATAATTTTAATTAAAATAATTCATTAATTTATATTAATTTAATATATTAAGATAAGAACACACTGTGATCAAAAAAATAATTTTTAAAACAATGTGTTTTTAAGCCCAAAAATGAACTTATAACAAAATAAATTATAATTAATATTACTATATAATAAATTATATTATTTCTATTTAAAGGATAATTATTTTAATTTAATATAAAATTAAAAATTTAATGCGAATTTTACATGAAAATAAATAACATTTTTACAAAAATCAGTATTTTCTTTACTATTCATTGAAAAATTTATATTTTCAGAAAAATCCCAAAATTTCATCATAAGATAATTTTGATATTATGATTTCAAAAATGATATAATTTTAACAAAATATTTTTTCTTAAAGATTAATTATAATATGTTCCCACAAAATTTAATAAAAACCATTTTTAAAGAAAACATATTTTTAAAGAAAACATATTTTTGAAGAAAAAAAACAACTTTACTAAAAATTGAGAACTTATTTATTATGAATTAATAAATATATTTAAATTAAATATAACCTTTATAAATATTTTTCATAATGTGTTTAAACCTATTCATACCTGCTAATCAAATTGCTATTTTCTAAAGATAAACTATATCACAGTTCATTTAGACTTGGTGTTGCATATAAAAAAACTATTGTATACTGAAAGTTTATTTCAAAGGAATTACATTTAAAATCCCAGGGTGTTATATATTAATTTTTTTTGGAGTTTTTTCTTTTTTTTTGGGTTCTAATATCATGTGTCTTGATGTTAGTGGAACATGCTTATTTTTCTAGGATCATTCTTTTAGGTTTGTACATTTAATGTTTCACCATTTTAGATCAATCTTAAATGGTAGGGTGACCTAAGGATAGTTTTCAAAAACCCCTCCTACCCAAAATACCATAATGAGGGGAGAAAGAGACAATGACCCCAAGTACTACCTCCATTTGGCCCATGGTTAGTGACTACCACTGAGGGTATTAAAATATCATGAAATGGGAGGCATTGCCCTAAATAATAATATAGGATCAAGATATAAGATGAATAATCCATAATAAAATCCATGAAACAATATAAAAAGAAAGAAAAACCATCCCATAATGTATGTATAAATAAAACAGGTATAAATAAATATCTCCAAAAGAAAATTCCCAAAAGAAAATCTAATAAAGTGACATAAAAAATGTCCAAAAAGGTTTAAGCTAGTACTATCCAACACGATCCACATAATCGTCTTACAAACCTAAAAAATCAGTTTATATAAGTAGCATGAGCATATAAGTATACTTACTAGGAAAAAAATATTCTCTCATGAACATGTGAAAAATTCATACTAATGAAACCATGTGTAAAGAACAGAAACAAAAATAATTAAATATGTCAACTATCAATCCCAACCTCACCAAGGCTCAATCACTAAGTAAAAAAAGCCAAGTATAATAACATAATAAAAAGTATATCGATAAAGGGTACCCCATACTATTTCACCAATGATTTTTCAATGTAACACCACAACATAAAACATCCTATAACTCCTATATCTTCCAAATAACATATACCACCACCCCATATCACAGTCACATCACATCACCCCCACAAACACCCAAACCACTACCCCATAGCATGGTCACATCTCATCTGGACCCCAGACACCTAGTCCATCACATGATAACCAGAAATGGAGTAGTAGGGTATATTAAACCTTAAGGAAATCAACTTTATACCCACCTTACACTATGAAATACCCCACCATAAGACACCCTATAGCACATTCATATCATATCTCTCCCAAAAACACCTGATCCACCACCCCACAATACGGTCATATCAAATCTCACGCGAAAACACTTGGGCCATCACCAAGTGAACTAATAGGCTTCTAAACATCGCAAAAAGTGAATAAGTACTCATATAGAAGAGAGATCATGAAATAGAGGGTATCCAACCATCCCTCTTCATCACCAATATGTTGAAAAGAACACCCCATGTGTGACAACATGGGTGTCAGAACATAGTTCTCAATGTCGGCGGGGTGCGTATAGAAATAAAAATAAATATACAGGTATATACATATATCCACATAAAATACCAACCTATTGGTTCACAAAAAAACTAACCAAGTCACAATATCCACACTTTTGTTGCCACCTATAAATTAATAACTCTATATAAACCACAGGCCACATATCACACCACCAACCAATCCTATTATTTTTTATTAACTAGAAACCACATTTAACCACACAAACCATCATTCATTTGTTAATTAATAATTTACACCCCATTATCCAAACCATACCAGGACATTTTTAAAATTAGTAACCAATTATTCCATCACTAATTGGGCATCTAGAATAATGAAACCACACATCACAAGAAGCTCATTATTCCCATAGAAACATCCCATCGCCTCTCCACAAGCATAAAAAAACCATAACCTCACCACCCCAAAATCCTATCCGAATAAACCATAACCTTTCCATACAAAAAGTACATTAAAAAAAACCATTCATATCCCACACCACAACTCAATCAAAAATCACTTCCTCACAAGAACAACCACACATCACGACACATTAAAGACCGTTTTACAATTTTAACAAAGGGAATTTCATCACATTTCAATTTATTTTATGGGAGTTATCAGAGAATCCATAATACAGGGGAAACCATTTTATTAGTTGAATATAAGTGGTCAGAAAATTTAAATTTTGGGGCGATATCACCAAAACAGAAAATAATGTTCCCATATCACAAAAACTAGTGTGTAATAAAAGGATCTCACCAACCATTATTTTTAGTGGGTAATTCAACCCATACAAACACAAAATTACAATAATATCAAATCTATGAAATCATTTGAATCCTTCAACTTTACACTTTAATTTTCATTAACCAATTCATTTATCATGTTTAGGCTAGTGTAAAAATCCCCCCTAGATAAACCAGAGTGAACCCCTCCTACATGGTAAAAAAAGTGAGAAATGTTTGATTTCAAACCTCAAAAAAGCTTTTCCAACTCACTGTGAGCTACAGGGTGATGAATAAATTTTGGATAACCACAACCATTCAAAAAACCCACGGATTAATCACATATCACCAATAGGAATCAACCGGAACCAATAGATCTAAGTAGGATCAAGAGGGTTAAAAGTTCTGAAAAAATCACTTAGGGTTCACCCATAAATGAGATAGATAGGGGTATAACCAAATGAATAAAAATAAGCCAATAAAAAAAATTAAAACCTATATCTCACACTTTTCATGTCATGTAACCCATTTATGACATGAAATCCACACGTTTCCCAAAAATTCTAACTTCCACTGAAATTAATGTCACCTTGGTCATTATTTAATTACACATTATGAATTACTTTCACAAAGTGAATCCATTTCATGGGTTCCCCTAATTTTCATATAATCCATGAACCACCAATTCATGTTGTGTACCCCTTTCATGATGTGAATTTCCCACTACAGCTCTACTATACCTCCAACCATGCCATAACCTCCTTAAGATTCCTCCAAAACCCCTCTAACACACAAAACTGAAAAAGTAACAGTTCAGTAATGCACATTCCATTACATCATATATCTCTCTCAAATGATTCTTTCCCTCGAGAATCCAAAACCAATATCATAAGAAAATGGGTCCAAACAACCACCCCGTGAGATACCTATCAAGGATCTTGTTACTTCTCAATGCCACCACTAGCCAGGAATTCTAACCGAAACTCCCATGAAACACACTATACAACAAAAAAACCACATCCTTTTACACAACCATATAACCACAAAACCATCTCAACCTCTAAATATCCCAAACCAACCAATACCATATCAAACACAAAATTCTGAACCAAGCGTAGAAATAAGGGGATTCCATCCTCTATGTCAAGATACTATATGAACTGGGTGGCAATTAATTGTCCACATGGTTTAATTTCAAAAAATTTGTTATGAATAGGAATCAGGTCCTCCCCTTTTCATTAGTTATAATTTTATAAAATAGCATGCATTAATAAACAAAAAATCCCATAACACAAAAAGATCTAAACATTAAATCACAAGAAAAAAAGAGTAAGGAAAAACTTAGAAAACCTCTAGGTACTGGGGACTCATATGAATATCATATTTCTAAGAACTTTTCTTTAGTCCACCATGTCTCTAAAACACACTAACCAAAGGTATGTTTCATCCTCGCAACACTTTCTACTGACAGTCATGCTTTTCTAATGGTCACTCCATGGACATCGTTTCATCCTCTATCCAATTCTCCCTAGTCAATGACATGGGATTAATAATTAAGATACCAATGGAGGTGAGATACATGGATGATTTCATGGTTCCTCTATATTCATTGTAGAAAATACAACTAATACACCACCTCTCCAACTCACCCTAACACCCCAAAGGGTCCAAAAAACTAGGAGAAAGCTTACTCAATACAAAAACTCCACTGCCCATGTCAAGGGGAAACCTTCAAGAACACGTGGTCCCCAACCTCAAACTCTGAGGTCCTCCTCCTAACATTTTAATAAGTCTTCATATGGTCCTTCAATTCTTTCACACTCTCATAAAAAATCTAAACCTTATCTGTTGTTCTCTTCAACACATTAAGACCAAGAACTTCTATCTCCCCAACCTCTATCCAGCATAACATAAAATGAAACAGTCTATCATACAAGGACCCAAACTGGTCCATGATGATGGGTAAGTCATAAGTGTTATTATAAGAAAAATAAAAGAAGGAAAAGTGTTGTGACCATGATCCACCAAAGTATAAGATATATTATTGAAAGATATCCATTAATGTCTGGATGGTCTACTCTGTCTACCCATCTATCTAAGGGTGAAAAGAAGTGTTGAGGTGTAACTGAGTGCCAAAATCAAGCTTTAATCCCCTCCAGACTTTCGAGGTAAATTTTTTATCTTGATTTGAGACAAGGGACCTCGAAACACCATGAAAAAACACCACCTCATCTATATATATTCTATCCAAAACATCTACTATTCCTGATTCATTGATCAGTAATAAGTGGGCTGATTTTTTAAATTGGTCTACAATAACCAAGATAGAATCACAACCTCCCTGAGATTAGGGTATCCCTATGACTAAATCCACTGATATTTTATCTTATTTCCACTCAGGAGCTTCCAAAGTCTACAAAAAACCATAGGAACATGATTTTCAACCTTTAACTATTGGAAAACAAACCAATTTTTCACAAAATATGCTACTACACATTTCATTTTGGTCCAAAAAAACTACATCCTCAAGAAAAAATATATTTTAGATACTTCTGGGTGTACCAAAAAAGGTGAGTTACGAAAATAAGGAAGAAATGTATTATTTATCACCATAGGAACAATGAGTCTCCCCTAAAACATCATTTGATTCCCACTATCCTCCAACCATCCTTCTGGAGCATCACCATGACCAACATGATCACACATCACCTCTACCTCCGAGTCTCCATAACAAGAATCCTTCTCCTACTGCATCAAAGAATGATTCACTTTTAACTATAACAAAAAAACTCTATCATCAACTACCCTTGCATCTAAGTGCAAGGATTCTAAATCCTCCACTCTGTTAGAAACATATATGGACTTATAAAAAACATCCTTACATGAATGTATACTCAAAGTGTCAGCCAAAACATTCCCTTTTCCTGAGGTGTAAGAGATCTAAAAATCACAATCTTGAAGAAACTTTATCCACCTCTACTTTTGAAAATTTAGATCATGTTGAGAAAACATATACCTTAAACTCTTGAGATCTGTGAATACCATAAAGTGTCCCCCAATGATCTAATGAAACCAAAAATTCAACACATTCATAACTGATGATAGATCTAGACCATGGGTAACATAGTTATGCTTGTGGGGATGCAACAATCTATACCCATAAGTGATCACTTCCCTCTAATGCATCAACATGCATACCAAGAGCAAACTAGAAGCATCAAAAAACACCTCAAACATCAGACCCTCCTTAGGAAACTGAAGAATAGGATCATTGAACAGATTCCCCTTTTGGTAACTGAACACTTCCTAAAACTGATCTGTAAACACAAAAATATGGTACATTTTTGTCAACACTTTTAATGGGGATGAAACTCAAGGGAAATCAGGAAAAACCTTCAATAATAGATTGTGAGACCAAGAAAGATAAAAATAGCTACCATGTTCTTATTTACTACCCAAGAAATAAATCCCTCAAACATTGATGGATCTACTAAAAAAACCTATTGAGAAACCACATACCTAATGAAATGCACCTCTAATTTCCAAAACATACACTTGGACAAATCTCAATAGAGTTTATGGCATCAAATGACCTGCAAGATAGCTATGAGATGATCATCATGATCCTCCTATAACATAGAGTAGATCAATATTCTGTCGACGAACATGATTATGAACTCATTTAGGAATTCATGGAACATGGAATTCCTAAAATACCATGAACTTAGCTGGTGAATTTATAACACCGAACACCATGATTCCAAACTCAAAGTACCCATACTCATATCTGAAGGCAATATTTGGGATATTTTCTTCTTTCACCCTCACTTGGTGATATCTATAATGAAGTTTGATCTTAGAAAATTGTCTCACCCCTATAATATGGTTAAAAAGATTTTCTATCATCAGAATAGGGTAAAAGTTCTTGATTTTCATCAGATTCAACCTCCCGTAGTCTACACAAAACCTTATACTACCATTCACCTTATTAGAGAAAAACACTAGAGCACCCCATGACAACACACGGGGCCAGATGAAACCCTTATGAATTAGATATTCTGTATGAATACTCAAATATAATAACCTATAATTCTACATTAGATAAGGATCCATTGAAATTAGAGAATCACAAGGCTGTGAGTCTATCCCAAACTCAACATCACCTCAAGGGGGTAGCATCACAACCAACTCAGTGAAAACATATAGAAACTATATAATGAAACTAGGGACCTCTAATGTCCCAATGTTCAATTATTCCATTGAAAAAATAGCTTTAAATGAAAGAAGGGGCTCTACACACTCACTTCCCCTTGAAAAACCCACTTTCCTATGAAAACAACACACTGACCATCCATATCCGAGGACACAAGTATCCTTTAGAATAAGTCAATAACAGAATGTTGAGAATAGAACCAATAGATTACTATGATGAAATCATATGGCCACATTCATAGAAAAAAATATCCCCACATGACTGATGTGGCCCCATCATTAGTCTAAACCCTGTCATACATCAAACAAGATGACATTGACTTTGACTAGCATAGTCAACACTAGGGGTACGAGAATCCTATCTACATCTAGTCCTAGAGAACATAATAGAGTGGGTTTAACAAAGGATTTTGAATCTATTGAATCAAAAAAGACACAAAAAAAACTATATGAAAAATTGAGTGTACCACAAATGATTTTGGCCCCTCTGGAGCTGCTACAACCACCATGTGAAAATGGCAATGCTTAGCTCCTCTACCTCTCTACTAATGGCCTCTTCTATGACCATACATGGGTCGAGGTCCCTCAACATGAGGAACATCCTAAGTTTAGCCTCTACCCGCCCCATCTCCCCTCGATGGAGTATAATCCTGTTTCCCTTACTACTAAAATGGTATCACTAAAAACTTCTACTAAGGATGGAATTTAACATATCCTCCTCTACCAAACTAAGATATATTAATAACTAGGAACTAGTTATGGTGATGGACAGAAACCCAATAGAAAAAACACACTGGCATGATATACCTAGGAAATAAATAGAAACAACTACCCTAGAAGGCTATAAGTGAAGCTACTATGGTAAAATCCTCACAATTCAAAACCTCTAAGGTCCTAGTTTTTGAGGCCTACCATTGAAAAACATGATCATTGAGGAACCCAACTAATTAAACTCTCATAGTAAACCTCCTCATGAGTGCATCCACTCAATATCTTCTATATTATTTTGAACCTCCAGATACATTGGAAATGTAAAATTAATATCTTCATAATGGAAAAAAGGATTGAATTCCTCCTCAAGAAATCTCACATGAGAATCCTCATATGGAACAAGATCATGGGAAAATTATTGAAGTTCCCTGATCATGATTTCCAACTCCCACACTGACATACTCCCACAATGAAGAGAAATAAGCTTCTGCCACTATACTACTTTCATAGTCGATGAAAGGAACTCTACCCAAAAATATTTGTGAAAGTTAACCCATGAAACATATTCTTCTACTCAATTAGATACAAAGTCCACCACTGACACATAGCTCCCCACCTAGGACTAACTATAAATGGGACCCAGTATCCACCCAAGGCCTGGATCAAACTGAAAAATATATAGAGATTCTCCATCCATCTCTATGTATGCACATCCAAAATAGTTCCCTCCTACATCCCTAAATACTACCACTAAAAATAACTCTAATCCATCTACCAATACTCATCCTCATATACCGAATAAACTATACATCAATCAACCAAATAATCATACTGAACATCAACTACATGAGAAACATGTAGATAATTCCCATGATCCAAGATGAAAAGAAAAAAATAATTTCTTAATATAGACAATATGGAATTTTATTTATATTTATTTTAATTAAATTTATTCAGTTTAACCTTCCCAAAACAACCCAACTCAAATAGGAACACAAGTTATCATGATGTATGTAACTCTCCCAGGTATATAACATGTAAATGGGTCAACATCACTTAGTCATTCAATAATCTCAGAGTTCATGCACTAGATCACGGGGGGCCCTAAAATCCCATGTCCTATTCAGTCTCTCTAGCCTATATCGTGCAACAAGGTTAGGTAGCTCTATTTCTATACCAACACATGAAATCCTTGATGTTTCTAACACCAAAATCTATCATATCTATCAACTGTCAGCTCTGATACCACTTTTTCATGATCCCCTCTAACCAAGGATATCAAAATGAGGGGAGAGAGATAATGACCTCCAAGTTTTGCCTCTATAAGACCCTGGGTTAGTGACTAGCACTAAGGGTATACAAATATTATTAAATGTGACGAATTTGCATATATAATAATTTAGGATCGGGTGATAAGTTGAATCATCCAAAAGAAACTCCATGTGATATTATAAAAAGAAACCAAAACCATCCCATGATGCATGTGTAAATAAATAATGTACAGATAAAAGTATCCAAAAGTAAATATGCAAAAGAAAATATAAATAAGTGACACAAAAATTGTCCAAAAATATATGAGCTAGTATTATCTAGAATGATCCACATAATCCTCTTAGATACCTAAAAATTAAATTTATATACATAGGGTGAGAATAAAATTTCACTCAGTAGGAAACTCAAAGTCTCTTGTATACATGTGAAATAAGAATACTAATGAACCCATTAGAAAACAGAAAAACCAACAACACGTAAAAAAGTTAACTATCCATCCCAACCTCACCAAGGCATGCTCACAAAATAACTAAATCTAAGTATAATAACCTAATAAGAGGTATATCGATAAAGGGTACACTACACTTCTTTACCACGGGTTTTTTCACTCTCACACCCCAATATCATACATATTGGAACAACCATTTATTCTGAATAACATATACCACCACCCCATAGAACGTTCGCATCACATCATGTCTACAGAAACTTGGGACACATCTCCATAGCATGGTCACATCTCATCTCGACAGCAAACATCTAATCCATCCCATCACAACCATGACTAGAGTATTAGGGCATCACGAACATGATGTACATCTACCCCATTATTTCATCCTACCTTGCATGAACCCCACCATAAACCTCCCTACAACAAATTCATATCGCATTTCACCTGCAAACACATAGTCCACAACCCCACAACAAAATCATGTCACATCTCACCCAAAAACACCTAGTCCATCACCTAGTGCACTAAAAGACCTCTATACATCACATCCTATGCATATATACTCATCTAGAAGAGGGATAGGGAAATATTTAGTATCTAACCATCCATACTTATAACATAGATGCTGGGAAAACAACCCCGTGTGAAAATATGCGTGTTAGAATATAGTGATTGACATGGGTGGGGTGTGTACAAAAATCAAAGGAAACATAAAAGTATATACATATATCCACAAACAAGACTAAAATATAGTTTCAAAAAAAAAATAACCAATTCACAACATCCCAACTTTTTCCACCACCTCTAAATGCATAATATCACACAAACCACAATCCACATCTCACACTACCAACTAATCCCATTATCCATCACATTCATTTTATTATTAACAAGTAACAACATTTAACCACATATTCCATTATTTATTTGTTCATTAATCATTTACATCCCATTAACCACAACTATATGAAAAACCCACATATCACCAATGTGTATTAACTCAAACCAACATATCAAAACAAGATAAGGAGGGTTGGAAGATCCTCTAAAATTTCTTAGGGTTCATATAGAAATTAGAGAGATAGGGGTAAGAACAAATAAATAAAAATAATCCAAACAAAAGGATTTAAAACATGTAGATATTACCTTTCACATAGTTTGACCCATTCACAATGTTAAATACATAGGATTTATAAAAAATCTATCATTTGAAAAATTCATTTAACCCTAGCCTTCATTTAATTACACATCATTAATTACTTTCATGACATGAATCTGATTCATGGGTTCCCCTAATCCATAAACAAGATATGAAACTAGATGACTACATAAGTCCTAATCCACTGATTCATTTTGTTTACACCTTTAACAATGTACATTTCCCATTACCGCTCTTTTGGACTTCCAAACACTATGGAACCTCTTAAATACTTCTAAAAAATACCTCTTACAACCAAAGATAAAAAAATAATATTCTGAGAAGGTACAAGATTTTACACCAATATCTTTATGTTTCCTTTATTCGTAGGAGTTTTCTATTAGGTGATTTGTTTTGGGACCTATCATTGATTGTATCTATTGAGACATCATATGTTATAGGTATATTGGTGTTGTTATATCATTTGGTCTCTATTGGGACTCAAAAAGTGCAAGTGAGTTATGGTATGTGTGTTTGATGGAGTTTTAAAATTAAATATTGGTCATAGGAGTGGTCATAACGACATTTCATTTTTTGAAGATCATGATTCTATGACTCATTATATTTTAGTTGTTGGGAATCATTTTTTGATATAGTTTTCCCTAAGGATAGGGGTTTTCTAGTTCTATGTTTTTGGTTTCAAGTTTAGGAGCCAAACTTTTTGGTTGGACCACTCTTTCATTTGAGTTGGTCTTGACATTTCCCTTGACATACGTTATCGATGATTTTATGGGAGTGGAATTTCTAGTGGAAAAAAGTTTCATGGTTAAGATAATTATTACACTGAAAAATGACACTTTCTTGAATTTGTTTGTATGGTAGATTTTTTATTTGGTCTTGGGTTTTTTGGGGGTTGAAATTTCTATTTTTTGATACTTTTATAGGTCTGCATATTTAGGTGCATGGTTTTGGAAATTGTGAAATATAAATTTTGTGCTCCATGTGGTTTGGGAAAATGGAGATCACATAGTTTTTGATTGGTTTGGTAAATCATTTAGGGAAACCATGCAACCTCTAAGGCTTCAGGGTAGTGGATTTTAGATGGTCTATAAATAGTTTGGAAAACCATGCAAGACCACCATGCGACCTACTCAAGTTGGGGAATTTTTTCACTTTGGATTTTTTTAATTGTGTGTTCTTATACTCCCACCTTATTAAAATCCACTAATTCAAGGTGCCTTTAACAAATGTATTTGGATCTTCCAAGGCTCTTTAAAGAGGATTTGGAGTGAATATTTGGTGTTTATTCATCCAGATCAAGGAGTCAATACTCCTCCTTCCTACTCCTCTTAGTTTATCTAGAACTAATAGACATGTGGGGAAAATTTACAGCTTTGGTTTGTTCAAAATTGGGGTTTTTTATTTCTAAAGTTTGTGATACATCATAGGATACCTATTCTAGTGGTTTCTGTTGAATTTAATATGGTTTCATCTCTTGAGGTTGGTGTCCCCATAACAATTACTTTTATTAAAAATTTCATTTATTTCTTAATGTTTTAAAGTGTTCTTGAGAAAAATTAATGATTTATATGATACACAGATTTTTTTTATCAAAGGTTCTCCATTTTTAGGGGTTTTATTTAGTAAAAATGGCTAAATTGTTTGGTTCAATGGCAGTTTTGTTTTAATTTTATTTATACATTCAAGGTGTTTGATGAAATGCCATTGATAGTTTTTTATAATAAAAATTATTAGTTCATGGTGTCTTGAATGAATTTGATTTTATAAAGTGGATTGTTTTTTATGAAAAAGTTGTTTCCTTATTTTAACTAGTTCCCGCATTTTAAAAAAATTATTTCTTATTTACTAGGAATTTTCTTTTATTATAAAGGGTTTCCCTTATTTTAAAAAAGGGATGTGTGCACTTTTAAAGGCTTTTAATGTTTTGAAAATTGGTTTTTCTGTCTTCTTGAGTTTTTTATTTTGGGATGAATCCTTTAATTGTTTGATAATTTTGTGGTTTTTTATTATGTATGATTTCCCTTCGAATTAAATTTTGGTTAAATGGATTTTAAAAAGGGATATACGAAGCATGTATATTCGTATGTATAAATAGAATTCCAGATTGGCAGGTTGAGGGAATGTGGTTTAATGATTGATGTTTACACCATAATCAATACCTTATTATTAATTGTCATTATTGAGACCATGTGGTAAATTTATATTAATTTTTATTCATGGATTATCAAATTGGGATTTGGGATCGTTATTGAAGGGGGTGGGTTAGAGGTGGGAATTCTATAATTGATGTGATTTATTTTCTTTGGGACTTATGAATTTCAAGTGATTGACATTAGTTTTATATTGGTATACCTTCTTTATCTATATCATGAAGAGCACAAGGTTAATAAGTGGGAAGTCAAGGGATGTTGGATATACTCATTAAGTGTTATTAACTAACTAGTATCCCCTTGTTTATTGTTATTTCCTAGATAAGGGTTGTCACCGATGTGACAAGTTGAGAGTGATTAAGAGGATATGATATGTGACCGTGAATCTACCAACACTTGGGTTGACTTTTTCTCACTAGTACTCATTCTATTAGTCCCTAGGTTGTTTACTCATGGTATGTATCCTATGTTATTTCATTTTTGTATATTTTCATGCGAGTTTCATATATTTTGGTTGATTATATTTTTATATGTTGATTATTTGTGATTGAGAATTTTTATTATAAGGATTTCCATGTTTTATTACTATCATTTGTAAATAATCATTATTAATTTGAATTTTATTATGTTTTACCTTGAATATAGTCATGGTTAGTGTGTGTGAGTGTTAATTTTGAAAAGGGCAAAGGATATGTTTGTTTTAAAATGAAATCCTTGGAAAATGGTTCCTTTAAAGATGTATTTTTTTAAAAAGTGTAGATTTGGTTTCAAAGGAGGGAATTTTAATTGAAAATAAAATGTCTAACTTGTATCTTTTTGAAACATATTGGTTTTTTATTAAAATAAAATTGGTTTGTTTTTTAAATGAAATTACCTTAGTATGTCCTCTTTGAGTCATGTTCTACAAATGGCATGTTTTAGGAAAAGATATGTGATATTCCATGATTCTTTCCTTTTATATAAGGGGAATAAAAACCTATTTTTGGTTATAGTTTAAAATTATTGGACTCATTGTATTTATTAATAAGTCATATAATGGACTCATGGTGGTATCCTACCAGCCTTTGGATCATACCCTACATACTCACATAGGTGGGTATGTGGTCCTCATATTTTGTATAGGTTCTTATGTTATGTCTTATAAGTTTGGTTTCCACCACTCTCTATTAAGAAGAGGTTATTTTTTTGGGTTATGATGTTGACTTGTGAGTCAAAGAGAGATGTTGGGTTATCACTTGAGTTCTTTATTCCATTTAAGGTTTTTTGATGTATCAGACTTTTAGGCCACCTTCTTTATTTTTAGTTTTTTTATTTCTTTGTTTTTGAAATATAAAATATTTTTTCAAAAAATGGTTTCATTGTGGAAAATGTTTTTGTAAAATATTTTTTTTTATATCAAGATTTATTCCATGTTTGGTAGGAATTATTTTTTATTTCCATTGTTTTATAATTGAATGGTCATCCATTATAAGAAGACCTCATTCCAGGTTTCTAGTTGGAAATGTTATTTATCATGGGTTCTTTTAGGGTGAAATAATTACCAAAAGGTAAATTGTGATATCCTAGTGTATGTTTCCATCCATAAGAGACATGGAACTCACCTTGGGCCTTATGGATGAATGTATCGAGTGATATGTATTGTCATACTAGGTTGGTTCGCTAAAACAACTCAAAATTTGAAGACCAAGTATATGAATAATGTTCATATTGGATAAAATTAAATAAAATGATGATAAATAAAATGATGATAATTAGAGAATTTAGTTTCTTGTTCAAGAAGATGTGTTTTGTTAATGGGATTTTCTAAAATTATATTTACAATGATAGAGGGAAAACGAATTAATATTACCATTAAGCTATCATAAAACCAAGGTAGTGAAATTAGAGAGGAATTCACTAGATAATTCTCTATATAGTGGGATATATATAATTTAAGTAATGACTCATTTTGAAAAGAGGTGCCTCACAATAGTATATTATAGGGTTAGTAATTGAGGGCAGTGTATTAGAGAGAGAAACAACCAGAGGAATGATCAATATTAACAGATAAAATCTTCATTATTCTTATCTTTACTCTTCATTTTCCCAGTTGATAATTGGGTTATTTTATATTTATTCTCCATTAAAAATTACAAACTAAACTATTTTAGAGAAATAAAATTTAAACGAGTTTATTATTGACTAATTTTTCTAATTTTTCAAATTTTTATATACTTTTATTATTATATTTTATTATTTTGTTTCATTTTAAAAACTTTATGATGATAAATTGATAAGAATAAATTAGATAATAAAAATTTAAATCCAATAATAAATTAATTCATTCTTTAGTAAAAATTTGAAAAATCGAGGTGAGATTTATTAGAAGAATAATGATGTGAACATTTAATTCTATTTACTCAATTTTTATTCATATTGATAATTATTTCTTTAGTATTATATTTATCGATATGTGATGAAAATGGGTTTTTTTTCTTAATGAAAAAATACAAAGTGCTTAAATTGGAAAATGTTGTTGCCAATTTTCCCTGAGATAGAATCATTCCTTTATTTGGGTTAGTTGAAAAATAATTTCTTAGAGTGAATTAATAGAAAAAATATTATCATCTATATATAGTGAGGTGATTCAAAATCGTTCATTCATATCTCTTTCACAATTATTTTTAAGTTTAAAGTAGGAACAAAAAACATTTTCATCAACTCATATCAATCCAGTTTTCCGTAGTTCAAAATTTTTCACCTTTCTCTTCTAATTGTTATAATCATTTATTCATTTAATTTTCAATCCTTTTCACCTTTTTTATCTCATTCATTTCCATAACTTTATTTTATAAAATTTTGAGTTTACTATATATGTTTAGTTTTGTTTTGTTCACAATGTTTTTTTCTTTTTCTTTTTTTCACTATATTTTATTATCAGTGGTTCAACCATTCTCAAAATTTTTTAATATTAATTAATTTAAAATTTTAATTTTTTAAATTATTCACAACCTCATATCACTAGTTCACCCTTCCAAGTGTAGTATGATATGTGATTGTGATATTTTAACATGGAAGATTTTATGTGTGAAAAGAAGAGGGAATAAGGCCGGTGTATATCATGTTCCTAATACCCTACTATGATAGATATAGATATGGACATGGAGACATAGCTGTGAAGTAATGAAAACATGAGATATTAGAACATATGAGAGGTTTTGGTAGGTAAGGTTACGGTCCGACCCACATCAGCAGTGATGCGAGTATTGGTCTGGCCAAGTCTGTGTGGTTGTACATGGTATGTATGATCCCATGTACTCCTATCCTTGTCCTGAACCCTATGAGGTACATACTAAGCTTCCAGTTCAAGGCACATTCCATGTGATAGAGTCACACACTATGTGATATTTAGATTCACCACCAAAACCTTAACTTCTATACCAAGGTTCCCGCACAGCATGTGTTTAAAAAATAAACACCTTATAGATCATAATTTTCTAGAAACTACAATTATTACTAAAATAGTTCCTTTTTATAATTAACACCAAATCTATCCATAAATCACATCAAGAAACACGAATCTATTCTGAACAATCCTTTTTTTCACTTTTCGTTGGGATTTCTTCATCCAATTCACATAGACTTCAGTCATCCTCCATCCTTGTCACCATTACAAACAATATATGAACCTAAAGATCTCAAATCTGATATGATTCACTCATCACTTCCATCATCACATAATCCCTATTCCATACCAAGTCTGGAAATGTGAAATCAAATATTTGTTCCAAGAAATGGGAATGAAACATTCGATTTTTCCTGAATATGTTGAACCACTCATGAAATGAGACCTCGGTGACAAACACACATAGAATTATGGATAAAATAATGAAATAAGAAAACGAGTAATGAACCTATACCAATATATTTCCATTATAATGATGAATGAAGAACTGATATAACATATACAATTCTTTTTAAAAATCCCCATAGGTAAACCCATCTCACAATAAAACTGATCCATGAATCAATCCATTGTTCAATTTATTCATATTCATCATAGAAATAAAACAAGGTATAAATAAAATAAAATAAACATGATACCTCAATTTGGATTGATCTATGACAAATAGTGATTCTTCTTCATTGTCGTTGGTGAGATACACTGAATCCATTGCACACTGGTTGTCGATCTTCGATCTGGTTTTAATTTATCAATGGAACCTCCTCGAACGAATTTCCAAAGATTTCATAAAATTGAATAGTTATGAAGATAGCCCTTAAATTTTTCTATGATAGCATATTTAAAGGAGAATATAGGTTTCTACATCAACGAATAAAATAAAATAATTTATTTAATTATTTTATTCCTTTTATGCCAGTAATGACTTTTTCACAAATTCTTTTCACAGAAAAATGTTATGTTACACCTAAGGTAAAAACTATGTTTTAAACTCAACGATGCCCTAAAATTTATAATATGGGAACCCATTTAGATGTTATTTCAATTTTTCATTAAAACAATGCATGCGTGATATTAATATTTTTAATATATTTCAAACAGTTAATCTTAGTACATGGGGCCTTTGAATCACATGATATCTTAGAAAATCATCACAAAAATAATCCATATGATATCCAAAAATAATACATGGAAAATCTAAGTTTCTATATTCTCCCAAACTTGTGTATTTACATCCAAAAAATAAAAAAACAAGTGGCTATACGAAAATATGTAGGTAGTGATCTTGCATCTAGGTCTCCTGCTCATAAGTGCTCTCCTGTAGATTTCCATGCAACCACCAGACAGGTACAAAAGGAATCAATCACCCCTGAAGGATCCTATCTTACTAATACTCAATCTCTATCAAGTAATCAAAATAAGTTTCCCCATTATCTATTTCCTTCTCAGCCTAGTTGATAACATGTGACAGATCGTGCACTTAACTCCTCAACTAAGACATGTGGAAGACATAGCCTATTTGGTCTAACTATGGAACTAGAGCTAAGTAGTACACCACATCATCAACTATAAGTAGTATTTGTAAAAGACCAATGAATCTCAAATATATCTTGCTACCTCATCCAAATATCCATAATCTATGTCGAGGTGAAAACCATAGGAACACATGGTCTCCCTCCTCGAAATCTAAAGGCCTCCATCAGGAGTCATCATAAGACTTCCGACAGCTCTGTGATATTCTCATTCACTCATATATGATCTATACCTTCTCTGTAGTGGCTCACGAAAACTCTAGTTCCATAAGTACTGACTCTCCTGGGACATTCAAAAAAAGTGGTGACCCACATGTTTGCCCATACAAAGAATAGAATGGTGCCATACTAATGGTGTAATGATATCTATTGTTGTATGAAAAATCCACCAATGGTAGGTGATCCTCCAAACTACAACCAGATTCCAACATATAATCTCATAGTATGTACTCTAGAACCTGAATGTTTCGCTTAGTCTGGCCATCATTATGGGGGTGAAAATCCACTCTCAAATGTAACTGAGTCCCAAAAACCTCTTACAATCCCTTCCATAATCAAGATGTGAAACAAGAATCATGATCATAAATGATCATCAAGGGAAATCCATGGATTGATACTATCTTCTTCATGTTGAGGCATCCCAATATCTATACTAAATTCTTCACCTAAATAGCTAGGAAGTGGGTAGACATGGTGAGTCAGTCTATGATCACCCTGATGGCATCGTGTCTCTTGGATGTATTTGTTAACCCTATCATAATGTCCATGGATATACCATCCCATTTTTGCTATGGAACCTCAAGGGGATCAGATAAACTTTCTAAAACCTGGTGCTCAGCCTTCACTAGATGACAAGTAAGACATCAAGCGACAAACTCTGCAACTCCTTTCTTCATCTTTGGCCACCAAAACTGATGTTGAAGGTTCTGGTACATATTTTCCAAAACTAGATGTACCGCAAAAGGATATGTATGAAAATATATCAAAACTTCCACCCAAAACTTCATTGGTACCATATTGTTTCCTCTGAAAATAATGACAAGATCACCACCTTTAGAAAATCCATCAGGATCATGTCTAGTGGATATATGAGTACGTAGGATCTCATAGTCGGTATCCCCAAGTTGTGCCTCCTTGACTCACTATAAAATAATAGAAGTAAAAACCACCGAATTGAGGTAAGATTCTATATCCCCATCCAAAAAGGATAACTACAATGAGGAAAACAGCTATGATTCTTTATTCATCAATCGTGAATAGGAACTACTACTAAGAGAATCTACTACGACGTTCCCATTCCCAGGAGTCTAGAAAATATCAAAGTCATAATCCTAGAGGAAATATATCCATCACCTCTATCTCATGTTAAGATCCTTCTAATAGAATATATAATTTAGACTCTTGTGTTCAGAATAGATGATAAATCACTTTCCCATGAGGTAGTGTCGGCACATATTTAGTGTGATGACTATCACTGCTAACTCAAGATTATGAATCAAGTAGTTCTAATCATGTGGTCTCAACTGACGTGAACCATATAAAATCACTATCTACCTCTACATCAGGACATGACTAAGAATAGTTCTTGATGCATTGTAGATTACTACATACTTGACACCCTCCTCTTGAAATATTTAGATGGAAGTACTCACCAATCTTTACCTCAACTCGTGAAAATCCTACTAGAAACTCTTTTTCCACACAAAATTCTTCCCATTTCAAGTTAATTATTTCATGGGAGATGATAAATAGAGAATTTAGGTATGAATATCTAGTAATAGCCTTCCAACCTAAAGAATCTATGCACCTCCCTTAAACTCTTGGGTAGATCCCAAGCTTACACTACCTTGACCACCACAAGGTCAACTTCCATACTATATGCTGAGATAACATGTACTTGAAAGTGGACCTCATGAATAAAAAAATGTATCTTAGAGAGATTAACATAAATCTTGCACTCTTATAGTATGTATAAAACCATTCTCAAGTGTCTCACATGATCCTCCTCAGATTCCATGTACACTAGGATATCGTCGACGAGGATTACCATAAACTGGTCTAAGAAAGGATGAATGATCCAGTTCTTGAGTCCCATGAGATCTTATTGGGAGTTCTCCAATAAAAAGTGAATCACCAAGTAATCACAGTGCAGATAGAGACATGAGAACACTATCTTAGGTATATCCTTGTCTTATACTCATAGTTAGGGATAACCTGATCTAAGGTCAACCTTCAAGAACAATCATTCCACCATCAACTGATCAAAGAGGTAATCGATCCTCAGTAGTGGATTATTGCTAATTATGGTCACCTTTTTTAGGTTATTTTAATCCACACTTAGACTCAAGTTCCCACATTCCTTCTCTACAAACAACACTGGGGTGGTTATGGTGATACACTAGGTTTAACAGAGCCCTTCATCTACATGTCCTCCAACTACACACTCATCTCGTGAATCTCTATGGATGACATCCAATATTAAGGTGTAGATATCAGGATTGTACTAGTTTGTATATCAATATATAAGTCTATCTCTTAGAGGGTAGGTAATATTGGAACATCCTCATGAAATATATCCGCACACTTTTCCATCACTGTAGGGAACTGAAAACTCAGAACATCCATTACACCAAGGGTCATTCTATCCAACTTGTGAGTAATTAGCTAAACGCCAGTATACATGAGTCTATACTATGCTTCATGGGTTTTCTTTTCACCCAAAAAAAATAAAAAACTATTCCCATTGCTATAGACACACCACATCCTCCACCAGAAACACTCTATCTAGGAATGAACTATAGAAAACCAGTCTATGCCTAAGATGATTCCATAATGCCTCATCACTAATACAAATAGATCCCAACCGATACTCTCACCTCCAATAGTCATGTCACACTATCGGCATAAGTGTGTGATCACTGAGACATCTCCAGTAGGATTATCAAACTGCAAGTGTCGAGCTAAGGGCTCAACCATAATCTCCATGTCAGGAACCAAATAAGTGGTAATAAAGGAATAAATAGAACTTGTGTCTATAAGTACTAAAAATAATGTATAAAAGACATATATCACACCTTATATCATCCCCATATTCTTTGGGTAATAAACTTCAACCACCTACAGCTTCCCCCATCCCTATCCTCCAACCCCTTATCTTCACGTGGCCTACCTAGGGATGGTAGTGGTAACAAGTAAAAGCATATACCACCTCTAGATACTCTCCCAAATCCTATTACATTTCCTCCACCCTATATAAATTTACTCTCCTAACATTTCCTCTATCTCAGTATCCCACACACTATCTCCCTTTTTGAAATATGGATGGCCGAACAATCCCTCACGAGATGTCCTCTTCCATCACATGAGTAACACCACCTCTCTCTAGGATAACTTGACCCATCATGGGAGCCCTAAAATTAAGAACATATGTATTGGGATGGCCTCATGAAACTTATCAAAAATATAGGTCCTTGACACTGATTTTCACTTCCTATTGCTGAATCCTTTTCTCCTGAGTTTGCATTTCCAGCAACAACTATCTGTGTCTGCTCATCCAGGAAACTCTCAACCAACAAATCTCACTCTAACACCCTAGAATAGTTAGGAATGCATAGAGTTGTAATTATGGATTAGATGTCTCTACACAGTCCTTTCTCAAAGGTCAAAACCTGGAAGAACTGATCACAAACCATATCTATTGACTCCTAGGAGAGGTGGGAGAACCTCGATTAACACTTATCCACTATTGTATAACCCCACTGAAGCCGTAGAAGGTAATTGATATGTGGAAACCTTAAAATAGATAGAGATAACTTCTCTATGAAAAGGTTATATAACTATGACCATGCTAGAGTTTCCTAATCAAATAACCGGGCCATTAAATCCCACCATCGTCCCGCAGTTCCATAGAGAAGGATCACTTCCAAAACCACCATATGATCTTCCAATGTTCTGACAAGATGGAAAAATCACATCATCACCTCAAGACAGTCCTTATACTTCTATGGGTTGGTCTCTCCTTGGAGCCAGAGGTTTATTTGTCTCTGAAACTCATGAATCACTCTCTACCTATGAAATTCATCTGCTTGTACTGCGGGTACCATCTTCAACTCAAGAGGTGGTGGTATAACTGGTGCACCACCTAGAGGTAACACCTATGGAATTGGCCCATATATCGATGCCTCATCACTGAGGGGATTATCACTATTATCCTGATTCTAGATACTTTCTGACATATGTCACTGGGGCATCCTAAAATAGACAAGATGTAGCATGGTCAACGAGTATATCTAGAGAGATAACTCAAGAAGGACATGAAAACCACAAAACATTCCTCTATAATGGTTGTACCATTGGTTTACCTACAAGCAGTTTCATTATGTACTAAGTCAAAAAATTAGGTGATCAGAGTCTTGGTGTATGGATACATAAGTTGCTACACCAACACTTGAGTCCATGGCCTATAAGATAAAGTCGAAACACTTAACACTGTTTCCCCAAACCAATATCCTAGAATTTGGTCCTATGGTAGTACTGACTCATATGATACCACTCTCTTATGACCCATATCAATGGGGCCTATTTCTTGGTTCCCCAATCTTACCTCTAATAGGCTATAGGCTGACGACTAGTGTCCAGTAGGCATAACACTAACATGGGAGGCCTTATCCTAAAATACCTACACACACACCACCAAGCCCATACAATGCTGAATTTTAAAAAAACTAATAAACCATGCATGGATAAATATAAATCCCAAAACCAGAGTATGATAAGAAGCACTAGAAAGTAAATAGGTCCAAATAAAATCCCACCATGAATAGTTTGAAAACAATTCCAACTTGAAAGTAAAGATGGTGGCTGCAGCTAAGATAAACACTAAAACACACCTCAATCTATCTGGTTCATTATGCACGACCTGGTCTTGGTCCATTTAAGAATCTAACATAAAGTAGATCATCTTCATAAGACACAACACATGCAAAAAAACCCATGCAGAGGTGAGTATAACAATACCCAACAGGACACCCAAAAATCACTAAGTAGATAACATCAAGAATAACAGTTAGCATTACATAGGTTTATTTCTATAACACATATACGAATAATATTAAAATATACTCAACAAAGATACTTGGTATAAAGTTAAATTAACCAATTTAATTCCATCATAGGATTCATGCTTGATAGTTCCACATAGCACTCATCTAGGAGTACACACCCCATAAGTCATATTGCACTGATGAAGTCTTCCTAAGATTTACTTCTCATCATGACTTTCCATAAGAAGCACACACTTGAAGTATAAAGATAATGATACACAATTGAGGATCACACCCAATTCTATGGGGCTATACCAAAAACTTAATCTAGAATAAACCTCTTATTAGAAGACCGGTGACCGCATAGTGTTGTTTATGATGATACCAAGAACTCTACATAGGTAAAGAAGATGATATAGGATCTCAATATAAGCCTCACAGAAGGATTCCAACAACTCTATCTAAGAAAACTACTAAAGGGATCACTATCCTATGTGTAGGAAGCAATTCCATTCTAACCCTCAAGTAATTGATATATGGAACACGCCCTAATGAAACCTTTGCAAGATGAAGAGGACAAGTGTTCCAAGTTAAATTTGAATGAGTACACGGTGTGTACTAGTACTACACGACATGTCCCTTAAGAACACGATATTACTCATGCATCACATCCCATTCCTATGTCTATGTAAAATTATATGACATGTCCTTAACCCACATAATTTTGACCATGTCGAAGTTCATGGATCTACCCATGTACATCTGTCCAGGTCATGTCCGTGTGGTAGTACATGACATATATGATCTAGTGTACTCTTGGTCATGTTAGTGTACCCTCTGAGTTACATGATACACTTCTAGGTCAAGGAAAAATCCGTGTGATAGAGTCTCATGCCATTGGATATTTAAATTCACCATGGAAACCCAATCCACTATACTAAGGGTCCAACATGACTTGTGTTTCAGAAATACACACCGTACTGATCAAGATTTTCTAAAATCATCCATTCTTTCCCTCATAGTGTTTTCCACTCCCCCGATGTAAAATACATCCATGAATCATTTTGGGAAGCAGGGCACTAATCTGGAAAATCCTTTCCATCATCGCTTATTGAGATCTGATCATCCTATTCACATGAAAATCATCCATCCTCCATCCTTATCACCATCAGATGCACCAATCAAACCTGGATATATATAATCCGATCTGATTCACTCATTTCTACCATCATCACATGATCCCCATGCTATAAGAAGTCTAGATCTATGATATCCAATCATTATGCCAAGAAATGGGTGTGCAACATCCAAATTCTTGTGAATCCATCGAACCACCAATCAATTGAGACACGGTGATAAACACAAATAGAACAATGGGAGAAAACCAAGAAACATAAAAAATAGGAATGAACCTCACCAACGTTCAGTTTTCATCGATCAATTTCCATTAGAATGATGAATGCAGAACTAATTTAACATAAAAAATTATACTAATAAATATGCACATGTAAATCTGTAACAACCCAGCCACTTATAAAATAATTTCTCTTAATTATGGAATTAAATTGTACCATTCTTTATAAATATATGATTAAATAAATTCTATTTATATAAATTAAGGAATTTATTCTGGCAGGATAGTAACTTGACCTTAGGAATAATAACATGACCATTAAGAATAGTAATCTAGCCAATTAAATAGTAACATAACCTAATAAATTATAAATAAAATTTATCCATCCTTTAAGTGAAAATATAATATACTTATATTGTTGAATAAGTAATTTTTTTTAAAATTACAAATTAAGTTTTGGAATTTTCATGAGTCATAAATTTTTAATTACAATTTTATAATTATTATAATGATTTAAAATAAAATATATTTTCATAAAAATAGATTCCTAATTTTTTTCTCCTATGATTATAATATAATTTTATGTGACTTTAATTAATTTTTCAATGTTTTATAAAATTACTTATAATTTAAAATTTGTATTTATTGAATAAATTATGATTTTAATGAAAAATAGATTTCCCATATTTATAAAATTATTTTCAAAAAATGGAGGTCATTTTTGAATTCTGGACATCAAAAAATGGTTGGGGTAAATTTTTAATGTTTTTCTAAAATACTTGAATTTTTGGTGAATAGTGAAGTACAATAATTTATGAAATAAGCTAAATACATGAATTATAGATTCATGGATGATGTTCTAGTGAGGTAATCACCCTTAGTTAAAACTCACATGCCCTAATTACTGTATTTAGTCATAAGAACCAATAGTAATTCTTTTCTTGAGAAAAATAATAAAATAATGATTAAAATAATGGAAAACCCCTCATCTCCTACACCATAAATACCACCCCACCCCCTCTACTCCTCACACCTCTCAAAATTTGAGAATTTTCCAAATTCTTCCCTATTCTATTCTCAATAACATTCTCCACATAAAAGACTTGATGGTCTCAGAAAAAGACCAAAACCAAAGGCCTTAAAGAGGTTCTCATAGAGGATAATTCAAGAGGTAAAAATCATCTTTCATTTTATTTAATTTCCTTTTAAATTATTTTTATTTTAATATAATCTATTAACCTCACCTCATCAAATAGGAATTAAAACTCTAGTATAATATATATACTTTAATTTTACCATTTTTATGGAAAAATTCATCATCATACTTATTCTCTTCTCCCTTTTATTCTAAAAATAAAAACACTGTCTGTGATGTATCGATTTACCAACATCATAGATGATGTGTTTTTAATTTACATTACATATTTAATGTATTGTCATAAAAGAATTTTAATGGATGAAAAAGGTTTTAAGTTATATTATATGAAATATTTTATGTTTTGGAGTTAACATATTTTCATAATATTGAATTATATTAAGAAACTAGTTTGTGAGGATTAAAGATCCACCAAAATGGTCTAAATGAATATCATTAATGCTTTATCTAATGAATCATACCAATATATAAAAATGATATATGGTATTATTTAATGTTTTAAAAAAATGTAAATACCATTTTATTCTACTTCTAGAGTGTCTCTTATATTCAATAAGAATATAAAAAATGATCTGACTGTGGAAACCATGCAAAGAACGCACCAGAAACAATGGAAATAACAATATATTATTAATAAATGGGTAAAAATATGTTATATAAGAACATAAATTGTATTATAAATATGAATATTTATATATAATATATTAATAACACAATTTGAACCATTATACTATAGGTTTTTACATGTTTAAGGTAAGCCAAACCCTAGGTAAGGGAATTCTTAACCCAATTTCCTTTCTTTGGGTTAAACTTCTAGTTCATTGATTATGTCATGATACGATTATTTGTAAAATTATTTTTGATTATATTATGATTTATTATGTGAATATATAGTGAATATACATATTCTATTTATTTTATTAATTCTTTCTTCAATGATATGCTATTTGTAAAGGAATTTCCATTTAAAATCCTTTTAGATGTCGTTTTTTTACGAAATTCAAAAATATTGTTCCTTTTTTATAGTAATGAGAATTTTATTTGGTTTTAAATACGTTTTATTACAATAATGTTCCTTTATTTCTTTTTATAGTTAATTTTAAATAATATTATTTCATTTTTATGTGAACGAAATTTATATTTTAAAAGCAATTTTTTTATGAAAAAAGGGTATTTTGAAATATGAATCTGTTTTTATTTCAAGGGTTTAAGTGAGTGATCAAGTGTTTTATTTCATAATATGTTCATTGGAAATTTTTTATGGTGGGTTAATCCAATTATATCTCAAGATATTATGGGTTTATCCACATTATAGATCATGATATGTCGAATGAAGCCAATTATTGCTCAAGATATGATGGGTGAGACCCATTATAGCTCTCCAATACATTAGGTACTCATGATATGAAACTAGAACAAAGGTTTCTTATATTTTTAAGGGTTAATGTAAGATTTTTATGGTAAATATGTCCAATGAAAATCCATGATGTTTCTATGCATGCTAATGACTTTTTATAAAATGGGTTTTACTTGTTTTTATGTTATCACTTGATTAACAATTTCCTTCTTTATATCCCTTACTGAGATTTTTGTGGTCATCCAAATATTTTAAAATCTTTTCACAGGTTATAAATATTTTAATGAGAAATAAGGAATTTATGATGAATGTTGTGAATATTTTTGAAATAAATCATTTATTATTTTTAATATTTTATATTTTGAAAAAGGATATTATTTTAGTAGTATCCACTTTTTAAGAATATGGTATGTTATGTGTGTATTATTTCCTAATATTATAAAACACTAAACCTAAAAAGATCATAATTGTGGAAGAAATTAATATCTTGAAAAAAATTCAATATTATGTAATGTTTTAAGGATGGGTCCTTATAGTTGGTATCAGAGGACGATTTAGATAACCTTAGATGTTAGGATATTATTGATAGAATACCATAAATGATTTTTTTTTTACTTTATGGTTAATTTTAAATGGTATATAATTTGAATATTATCATGTTTCTTTGACTAAGATATGTCTGTTTATAATATTTTCCATATAAGAAATAGGGAAGCTGAATTAGGAAGGCACCAAGAGGCTGATATCTATACGAATTTGTAGCCTTGGATGGTGGGAATTGGAACCGAGAAATTTGTGACAGTAATGGATTTGTTGACTCAGAAGATAAATGGAGGTGGTTTTCATTCTAGGGAGGAACCTGGTATTCCATGAAGTAACATGTATTTTGTAGCGCGTATCATGAGGCAGCATCCCCTATCATTCAGTGGATCATATAATCCGGTGGTAGCCGAAGGATGGATAAATGATTTGGAAAAGATATTTGATGTCATGGGATGTTCAAAATTACAAAAGGTAACCCTATACATATATCATTTTGAAGGTGAATATGATCAATGGCGGTCTATGGTTAATAATACCATAGAAAAATATGATTTTGATTCTTTAGAATTAGATGATTTTAAGAGTCTTTTTCTAGAAAAATATTTTCCTACAAATGTTCAACTCAGAATATAGAAATAATTATTAGAAATGAAGCAGGAAAATGATGATTCTGTGGCAGCATATGAAGCCAATTTTATGAGACTGGCCAGGCATGTACCAGATTTTACTTGGGGATTTTATATTAAAATTAATGGATTTTACTTTGGTTTGAAACCATTTTTATGAAGATCCTTGGCTTCACAAGAGTTTGAAATCTATGAAAAACCTATTCATTGTACATAAAAAGTTGATATGGATATTTCTAACATGTATGTTCCATGTGATGACAAGAATAAGAAGTGGTTCGGTTGATAGAAACTGGGGAATAATTCATCAAAGAAATGTGGAGGTAAGAAAATCGATTTCCCTTCTTATGAAAAGTGTGGTAAAAAGTATCCTGGAGAATGTATTATAAATTCTTGGAAATGATACTGATGTGGAATGTTTGAGAATATGTCTCAAGAGTGAATGTAAAATGATCCAAAAATTATTGATAATATGATGGTGATATTATTTAACTGTCAGGAATTAGGTAATTCTTCTAATGTGTGTCTGAATATAGTCACCCAAGCAGGAAATTAGCAAGATTTGAAGTAGAAGAGTGTTGAAAAATCCTTTACAACCACATTAATAGATGTTGAGAAATCAAAATATGTGGTATTAGGTACATTTTCTCATTTTTACATATTTTTCAAATGTGTTGATTGATTCGGGTTCTACAAATTCCTTTATTTCTGATAAATTTTCCACTAAACTAGAAATTCCATGTCAATAAATGAAGCCAAAACTCATGGTAAAAAACATAGTGGAAATATTAAGGTAGTAAGAAATTATATGAATCTCTCAGTCATTTTTCTATGGAAATAATTTACCTAAAAAACTTATTACATTTCTTCTAGAAGAGTTTGTGTTATTTTGGGTATGAACAAGATTTCTATTTATCATTCTAAGATAGATTGTAGAGAAAAATAATCTGATTTTCAAAAAGAGTTTTAGTCTGTTTAAAATATTGAACTCATACCATTTATAACATATAAGGAAGAAAAGAAATAATTTAAATTTTAAAATGAAATTTATCTTTGACATATTGTTAAAAATAAAGGAACTGTTCATATTAATGATGTGCCAGTGGTAGATGAGTATCTTGATGTTTTTTTTGATGATTTGACCGATGTTCTTCCTGATCTAGAGGTTGATTTTACTATTGAATTAGTTTCTGATTCTAATCTAATTTCTAAAACATATTATTTAATGGATCAAATGGAACTTTTAGAGTTAAAAAAAATCTGTATTAATTATTCGATAAGGGATTCATCTGACCCATCACTTCACCATGGGTTGCACCTGTCTTGTTTGTTAAAAATAAATGTGGTTCAACAAGACTTTACATTGATTATAGATCCTTGAATAGAACCACTATTAATAATAAGTATCCATTTCTTCATGTCAATGATTTATTTGATCAGCTCCAGGGAGCATAGTATTTTTCAAAGGTTGACCTGAGGATGTAACACCATCAGTTGAAAGTAAAATAAGTAGACATTCCAAAGACCGTATTTCGTACTAGATACATACATTATGAATTTGTAGTTATGTTGTTTGGGTTAAAAAATGTACCTTATGTATTCTTGGATATTATGAATAGAATATTTTATGAGTTATTAGAAAATTTTTTGGTAGTGATTATTGATGACATTCTGGTATATTCTAAAATTTAAGAGAAGAATGAAATAAATCTAAGGGTTTTTTTCAAACTTTAAAAGAAAAAAAACCATATGAAAAATTCAAAAAATGGGAATTTTTTTTCAAAAAATTTATTTCCTTGGTCACATTCTTTCTAAAGATGGCATAAATGTTGATCCTGCTAAAAACATTTGTTGAAGAATGGCCAAGACCCACAAATATAATCAATATTTGAAGATTCCATAATTTGGACGGATATTATCAGAGGTTTTTGGAAAAAAAATTCACTGTTATCTAGCCAACTAACTAGGTTAACTTGAAATGGTGATAAGTTCATTTGGAAAAAATAATGTGATGAATTTTTTCAAGATTTTAGAAGAAGGTAGGTGAATGCTTCAATTCTAACCCTGTCTTCTAGAAATAGCGAATCTTTCATCTATAGTAATGATTCTTTGAAAGGTATTGGTTTTTTCATAATATAGACTGATCAAGTAATTTCTTATGCTTCACAATAGTTGAAACCTCATGATTTAAATTACCCTACACATGATTTTTGAATTAGCTACTAATGTTTTTTCATAAAAAATATGGAGGCACCATTTGTATGGATTAAAATGTGAAATATATTCTGAAAATAAAGTTTTAAGTATATATTTAATTAGAATTAATTGAACATAATATAGAGAAGATGGATGTCACTATTCAAGGATTATGATTGCATAATTCATTACCTTCATGGGAAAGAAAACAAAGTGGTTGATGCTTTGAGTTGGAAAATAAATGCTACGTTAATCATGTTACATTTAGAACATGACCCCTTGGTTAATGATTTGATTAATTTTTGTTTAGAAGTTGTTGGTGTAAGAGATTACTATATTTTGTTTCAAGTGTTAGTGAAGTTGTCTCTGTCATATAGAATATAGCATGCTTAGAAGGAAGACTACGAGTTGTAGAAAAGGGTAGAATTGGTTCAAAATGGTATGTTTATTGAGTTTAAAATTGATAAATACTATATTTTGTGCTTTAGGTAGAGAGTATGCATTCCTTGTGATTTTCAAATGAAGACATAATAGTTATGTGAAGTTCATAGTTCTCTATTTTTAGTTCATTCAAGATGAAAAGAGACATACATAGAAATTTCAGAGTATTACTAGTTTGGTGGAAGGAAAAAAGATATTACTTATTTTACCATGAAATGTTTGACATGTCAATTAGTTAAAGTAGAGAGGTAATTACCAAAGGGTATGCTTCAACCTTTTCTATTTCTTGAGTGGAAATGGGAAGATAAATCCATCGACTTAATGGTGGGACTACCAAAGACTTCTCTAGGTAACAATGCAATTTTGGTTATTATTGACCGACTGATAAATCTTCACATTTCCTTCCTATTAGAGATATTATGTCTTTGGATTAGCTTTCTATACTATAACTAAAAGATATTTTTAGGTTATATGGAGTTCCTCTTTCCATTATATATGACTGAGGTCCCAAGTTCACTTCTAACTTTCGGAAAGTCCTTACAAAGTCATTGGGAACATAATTAAATTTCAAAAAAGCCTTTCATCCTCAATAATATGGACTTTCAGGATGAAAAATTAAGACATTGGAGGAAATTATTCAAGATTGTTCAATGAATTTTCAAGATTTTGGGATAAGAATATTTCTTTAGTTGAGTTTTCTTATAACAACAGTTTTCATTTAGGTATAAAGATTGAACCTTTTGAGGCATTATATGGAAAGTGATGTTGAACTCCAATATTTTGGGATTAATTCCGGGAAAGGAATTTTATGAGACCATAATTATTAGAGGATGTGGCTAAGAAAGTAAAGATGATTCAGCCACACATGAGGAAAATTTAGAATATGTAGAAAAGATATACAAATAATAGGAGGAAATACCATTCATTTGAGGTACGTGATCAGGTTTTCATTAAAATCACTCATTGGAAAATAGTTATGCAATTTGGTAAGAATGGAAAGATTTGTCCACGATTCATCAAACCTTTTAAAATCCTCGAGAATGTTGGACCAGTTTTCTATCGATTAGTTTTTCCTATTAGTTTATCTTAGGTACACAATGTTTTTCATGTTTCAATGTTGAGAAATTATGTGTGAGATCCATCTCATGTTTGAGCCCAAAATTAGTTTACCAAGAATATAACCTTTCTTATGAAGATAAACCTGTTCACATTATTGATCATAGAGAGAAAGTATTATGGAATAAGGTAATTCACCAGGTAAAGGTTTTATGGATAAACCACATGGTTGAAGAAGCAACATGGGGATATGAAAATGATATGAGGTAAAGGTATCCTCACTTGTTTAATAAGTGATTAAAAATTACGAGGACACAATTTATAGAAGGTGGGGAGAATGTTATAACCCAGGAAAATATAAAATAATTTATTTTAATTATGGAATTAAATAGTCAAATACTTTATAAATGTATAATTAAATAAAATGTATTTATAGAAATTATGTAATTTATACTGATAGAATAGTAACTTGACCTTAGGAATAGTAACATGACCATTAGGAATAGTAATCTGGCCAATAAAATAGTAACCTCACCTAATAATGTATAAATAAAATTTTTCCATCCTATAAGTGAAAATATGATATACTTATATCATTGAACAAGTTTTTTTTTTGAAAATTTTAAATTAAGTGTTGGAATTTTTGTGAGTCATAAATATTTAATTAAAATGTTATATATAATATAACTATTTAAAATAAAAAATAATTTCATAAAATCTATTAATAAATTATTATTTTCTGTCTTATGATTATAAGATAATTTTATGAGACTTTAACTATTTTTTCAAAGTGTTATAAAATTAGTTATAATTTTATAATTGGGTTTCTTCAAATAAATTATGATTTTAATTAAAAATTATATTTATAATAATTATAAAATTATTTTCAAAAAATAGAGTTCATTTTTTAATTCTAGAAATCAAAAAAATGGTTGAGATGAATTTTTGGGATTTTTCTGAAGTACTTGAATTTTTGGTGAATAGTGAAATATGATAATTTACGAAATAAGCTAAATACATGAATTATTGATTCATGGATGATGTTTTTATGAGGTAAGAACCCTTGTTTCAAACTCACATAAATTAAATAATATATTTAGTCACTATAACCAACACTATTTATTTTCTTGAGAAAAGTAATAAAATAATGATTAAAATACTGGGAAAACCCTCATCTCATCCACTATAAATACCACCCTCACCCCCTCTTCTCCTCACACCTATCAAGCATTGATAATTGTAAAAATTCTTACCAATACTCTTCCTAATAATATTACCCACATCCAATAACTACTGGTCTCACCAAAAGGCCAAAACCAAAGGCCTTAAGGAGGTTCTCAAGGAGGATAATTCAAGAGGAAAAAATCCTCTTTCATTTTCTTTGATTTCCTTTCTAATTATTTTTATTTTATTATACTATATTCACCTCACCTTATCCAATAGGCATTAAAAATAAATTATCCTATATATACTAAAATTTTATCTTGTTTAGGAAAAAATTAATCATCATACTTCTTCTCCTCTTCCTTTTATTCTAAAAATAAAAACACCTTCTGTGATGTGTCGATTTACCGACATCGCAGATGATGTGTTTTCAATTTTAATTAATTCCTTAATGTTTGGTCATAAAACTATAATAATGGTTGAAATAGGTTTTAAAGGGTATTATATAACCTCTTTTATGTTCTTTAATTTTCATATATTCATAATATTAAATTATATGAAAAAATTAGTATGTGATGATTAAAGAACCACCAAAATGATCTAAACGAATATCATTAATGTTTTATGTAATGAATCATACTAATATCTGACAAAAAAATAATATATGGTATAATTTAATGTTTTAGAAACATTTAAATACCATTTCATTCAACTTCTACAGTTTCTCTTCCATTATATAAGAAAATCCATAATGAACTGACCATGAAAACCATGTAAAGAATGCACCTAAAACAATGGAATAACAAAATATTGTTAATAAATGGGTGAAAAGATGTTATAAAAGATAATATAATGTATTATAAATATGAATATGTTTCTATAATATATTAATAACACACTTTTAACCATTATACACAAGGATCAGACACATTTAAAGTAAGAGAAACCCAAGGTAAGGGAATTCTTAAACAAATTTCCATTCTTTGGGTTAACCTTATACTTTATTGATGATATCATTATGTGATTATTTGTAAAATTACATTTGATTAAATTTTGTTTTATTATGTGGATTTATAGTTAATATATATATTCCTTTCATTTTATTAATTCTTTCTTCAATGATATGTTATTTGTAAGTGACTTTCTTTTTAAAATCCCTTTTAATGTCAAAAAAGTTCGTTATTTTTTAATTTCATAAGAATTATATACTATTTTCAAGATGTTTTCTTACTATAATGATTCCTTTATATTTTATTATATTTATTTTGGAATAATATGATTTCATTAATATGTGCACAATTTTTATATTTTAAAAGTGTTTTTTATGAAAAAGTGTTTTTTTAAATATGAATGTGTTTTGATCAAGGGTTTAGATGAGGGATAAAGTGTTTTATTTCATGATATGCTACATGTAAATTGTTTATGTTGATTTTATCCCATTATATATCAAGATATTATGGGTTGATCCACATTATATCTCACGATATGTTGGGTTAAACCCATTATAGCACAATATATGACAGGTGAAGCCCATTATTGTTTTCAAATGCATTGGGTACTCCAGAGATGGAAGTAGACCAAAATATTATTCCATTAGTAAGAAAAAATGTATGTTTGATATGGTAAATATTTCCCAATGAAACTTTATGATGTTTCTATTCATGCTAATGAGTTTTTATGGAATGGGTTTTAATAGTTTTTATGTTATCACTTGATTAATGATTTCATTCTTTATATCCCCTACTAAGATGTTTGTGATCATACCAAGATTTTAAAATGTTTTAATTGGATATAAGGATGGGTAAAATAAATAAGTCATGATGAATTTTATGATTATTTTTCAAAGAAATAATGTTTTATTTTTAATGATTTATATTTAGAAAAAATGGATACCATTTTAGTAGTATCCTCTTTGTATGAATTTAAGTTATGTATATATCATATCGAAATATTATAAAACTATAAACTTGAAAAGATCCTGAATGTGAAAGAATGTAAAATCTTGACCAAAATTAAGGATTATGTAATGTTTTCAGGTTGGGACATTATAAAAACCATCCCACAATACAATCGATGTGTGAATCAATCTGCTGGTTGATTGATTCATGCTCGTCATAGAAATAATAAAATGGGGATAAATCCAACGTCTCTCCACTAGTCTCTCAAAATTGAAGGGTTATGTAGAAAACCCTTAAATTTGGATATAATAGCATATTTAAAAAATAATCTAGGTCACCGTGTCAACAAAATAAAATAAAATAATTTATTTAAATATTTTATTCATTTAATGCTCGTGATGACTTTTTCAAAAACAACCCACACCGTAAAAGGTTATGTCATGCCTAAGGTAAAACCCACAGTCTAGACTCAATGATTCCATCAAATTTCTAATCTAAGACACTATTAGAGAGTTATTATACTTTTTTAGGAAAATTATATGAATGTGATATCAATATATTTAATATATTTAAAACATTTATTCAAAGCACACTAGGACTGAGAATCACACACCATATCTGCGTTTGGTCTAAAAAACAATCCATACAATATACAAAAATAATACATGGAAAATCCAATTCGTCATATTATTATCCTATTATACTATTTTTAATTGTATGGAGTATATTTATTCTCTACATATAATGTTACATTTTGATGAAATAACATGTTGTTAGTTTTATTACATGGTGCATGTGTTTTAAACTATATCATATTCTAAAATATGAAACACATATATTCAAAAGGAAAATTATACATTGAAAATTATGGGCTATTAAAACAAACCTATCCATTATTTAACACTAAAATGTGTCCTTCAAGGTATGATACATCTTAGTAATAGTAGGATATACACCCAAAGGATAACTATGTAACTCCGGAAGAGTTGATTAATGAATCACCAAGAAATAGATAACTTCTCTTGAAACAAAGATGATGTTGACTATTCCATGACAATATATCAAAAGTACCCCTAAATAATGTAATCTATCCTCCTATCTACCTCAATATTTTCATATGGATACTCCTACACTAGTTGAAACAAGGAATAATTCACTGTCACTTGATACTAAAAAAACCACTACCAACTTACACTATATCCAAAAATAATGTTATAAGCTCCATTCTTATACTTTATTCATCACCAACCTCATTATTAATATGACTACACAATTTCCTATTTAGGGAATCATCCATCACTTTTACTTTCCTAGTGTTATTAGATCTTGAATTTATAATACACCAAGAACCCTACCCATATATACTTCTAAAAATTCAAATACTACCAAGAGAAGATATATAGTGGGATCTTTTGATCAGTGAATACCACACAATGATCTCTAATGAGATAATTCTTCAAGGGTTTCTATAAAAATGCAACTATGTAAGATCAAGATCATGAAATACATAATTATGGTGTTGTGGAATTAACTACCAAGACCCATATAAAATCATCACCCACTATTAAATCTGGACACAACCCAGTCTGTGATGAAAATCATCATAAAATACCTTGAAAATAAATCCCTCTTCAATAAGGATAAAAATAGGAGAACTAATTAGATTCTATTTTAGATAAAAAACATTTCTTAAATCTAATCAGTTAATATTAAAACTTATATATTCATTTTAAAAGATATAAAATGTTTCTCAATTCGAGATAAATCTAACATTAACCACAAATTATATATTGCAAGACCAAGGATACAACACACTTTAATATTATTGGGTGATACCAAGTAAACAATTATATACATATATTAAGGATAAATAAATACCCCAAGATGATACACAATATTTCTAAGTAAATTGGCTTTAAAAATAAAAAAATTAAAATTGAGAAACTTCATATGTATTTAATGTCACCAAGGAACCTATAAGATGGATACCAAATTATCAATATGATCCTCCTTTGATATTGGATACATTAGGATATTATTGATGGATACCACCAAAAATCGATTCAATAACTCTCTAAACAAAGAGTTTATTAAACCTATATAAAAATATAGAGTGTTTTCGACTCTTAGGGGAATCATCATGAACCCAAAGTTTCCATATAAAAACCTTAATATAGTCTTTAGAATATCTTCCTCCTTCAACCTCATCTGATGAAATTCATAACATAAATTCTTCAAGAACCATATTTATCCATTTATTTTATAAAAAAAGTTTTAATTTATTTGTAAATGATAAAATATATTCACTGTCACCTTTTTTAGCCAATGTAATCCATACACAGTCTCATGCTACCATATGACTTCATTGTAAATAATACAAGGGAAACCCAATGTGATATGACAGGACAAATGTGACCCTTATATAATAGAATATTTATCTAATTCTGTAGCTTCAAGAAATATGAATGTTCCATCCCATAAGGATTTATTGAAATTAGAGAGATTCTAACTTTCAATTCTATCTCAAATTTGATACCACTTTCTATGGGAACAACTACAAAATCATCATAGAAAAAATCTTCAATCTCTTCAAAAGTTTTCAAAAACTTTTTCACATAAAAATCAACTAAACTAAAAATCAATATTTAAAACAATGATGATATTGGATTAAAGCATGTATGAACCATTTTATGATCTATCTTGTAAAAACCCATTTTCCTATTTTAGGTTATATTTTATTTATAATGATAAATTGCGAATAAAATACCAAATATTTTCAATTTTTAATAAAATTTGTGTGTTAATTGGTTAGGGTGTATGGCCTTAGTGAGTGTTCAGGGTGATATTTTATATCACAATTATGACCTAAAACATAAAATTTCATGTCATGACTTATGGAGACATGTTATTATTATCTATTGTATTATTATTTTTCTATTTCAATATGTTTAGTATATTTAAGTAAATGATTAATACTGTTTAAAAATTTATCTTATATCTCATTGTAAAATATATGTTTCAATAATTTCCATGCATAATTTTTATTATAAATATTATTATTAAGAAAATTAGATCAATATATATTAACATGGTATTGAAATGTTAATTTTATCATTTTTTAATTAAAATGTGTTATTGAAAAATAATATTTCATATCTAAAGTTATATTCAATGAATTTATAATTAGTTATTATAATTATTATAATATTATTGTTAAGTAAATACCCTATGTAACAGAGGGAAAAACCTTCTATTTCTCTAATTCATTATTGACACCCTCTATGGATGAATAGATTCCTTCCTATCCTTCTCTACACTTATAATCATATCTAATATTCTATAGAAATTAATAATATGTAAATTCCTTCTTTATTTTCCACCATATACACATTCATTTTACTTTTTTCTTACATTATCCCAACACTTGGAACTACTGTATTTGGAGGTTTTTACTTGATAAGGGGAAACACCATAAATCCATGGGATTATAATAGATATAATTGGATAATACTTTTATTAATTTTTCCATACATGGTTGGTGGTTTCAATTTCATCTTATGGATACCTAGTAAGTGTTCACACTTACAAGGTCCTCATGATTATAAAATTCAGTTAAATTATTATACAATATTGGGATATTTTATAATTCATGGGAGTTTTTAAGAGTTGGGTGTGTTTTGGGTGCTTTTTCAGTTGTCCAGATCTATTTTCAATGAGTCTCACCATGAAATAAGCGGACCATGAAAAAATGAGTGTGTTGGGTGGACAATTTTTTTTGGATTCTATGTGGTCACTCCATGATAAGTGGGTTGCACCTCAACTAGAACAGGTTAGTGGGGTTATCCCCTAGTGATTTTCCTTGAATGACTACCATGACATTAGGGGTTTCCAAAAAAGGGTATATCGTTTGGTAAAGGTAGGGTCATGCCATGATGTTTCCCTAGGTACTAAACCCATAGTTATTCCTAGGATTTATGCCTTAACATAAAAGGGTAGGTTGTTCCATGATGTGCCAATACCCAGTTTTAATTTTGTAAATTTCTAGATCTACCCCTGTTTGGTTTTGTGGGAGGTTTCCTATCTTTTCACCCCTCATTCGGAAAACCCTTGGATTCTTTCATGGGAGTTCCTACCTCCATCCCTCCTCATCAGATTTTGGATCCCATTCCTTTGACTTTAAGTGGTTTTATAAGGGATTATAGAGGTTATCTTCATTATTGGGTTAGTTATCTCGGTGGAAGGTGAGTGGTTTATATAGGATTGAGGTATGTATTTCAATGAAATTATTTTATCTCACAAATCATGGAATGCATCTATTTTCTAAAACCTTTTATTAACATGCCACTTGTATAAATAACACCCATGAGGGGATTATTAAGTGTTTCAAAGGTTTTATTTTCTTATAATGTAGAATTTAAATGAATTTATTAAGTTATTCTGAAACTATAATGTTTTAACATTCCAAGTGTTTGAAAAAATTCATAATGGTTAATTTGAAATGAATTTTATGATTAAAATATGGTCTTTGGAACCATTTTTATTTCCAAATAATGTAATCCATGTTTAAGGGTAGGTTTTTGATCAAAGAAATATTTGATTTTAAAATTAACCACAAAGCATAAAAATGAACTCACTAAAGTGACGGATCCCTGTTTGATTTTCAATGTCTGTTTTATGATAACTTGGTTTTTTTACATTTCTTGTTTCAAAGACGCAGTTTTTGATTTATAAAATTTGTTCATTTGATGATTGTTTACCCTGATTGTGAGATCCTTTTCATTATGTTTTGTATACACTTTTACCCCTTTTATGGGGTGGGGATTGATTATTATTGCGTATTTATTAATTATTTAAAATGGTCCATTTCAGGTGAGGGTGTCAAAGGTGACATGAGGTTTATTGTTCATTCATCTTAATGTATGTGTTGATAATTTTATTTTCGTGAATACACACCTTTACTTTGACATGTCATGAGAACCTGAGTAGCTAATTGAGGGATTCATACTAGGATATGCTGATTTTTTAGCCTAATTATACCTTGTGATCTAATCAATATAACCCAATTAGACTGTTGGAAATAATGGATATGTCCATATTATACTGTGGGAGATAATAAATATGTTTTGATTAGAATTTGGGGGCTAATCAACATGAATCTATAAGACTATAGGATATTACTGATTGAAGGATTATATTATTTATTTCTAGAATCATATCATTTTATGTCCAAGGGAGTTTCCCATGAAACTTCCACATTTAATGATGGTTTACTTAAGGGATCTCCACTGCTCACATTATTTGTATCGCTTTGTTCGCATTTGGGTTTCATGGAACATTTGTAATTAATATTTTTTTGTTTATATTATGCATCTTGAGATTATGGGGACCATTATTTATTTCTACATTTATTTTATTTTATTGTTTACTTTCTGATTTTCTTGGAAATTATGATTTTTGAATGGTATTTAAGGAAGTATTTTTTTTTTGGATTTGAATATGTAAAATTGAAAGAACACATTTTTAATATATTTTAAGTGTTTTCCACATTAATGGAGGAATGAACCCTCCTTGTAAGAAGTAAATTTTAAAAATTAAATTTATTGTAAATTTGGAATTATCACATGGATTTGAAATTCAGGATATTAATCCAAAGTGTAAATTTTTTCCAAAAGGTTTGTCTTAGATTTTTCGAAGTTTTTTTAATAAATGGTACTTGTTTTCTATGTGAATTACATTTAAAAAACCTAATTTGAAATTAATTTTAAACTATAATTTATGAAATTTTTTATAAGTGGAATTTCGTAGACTCTTTGGTGAAATATTACTTCATCTATTTAGCTCACAATCTGTGCACAAACCTATGTGCGTGCATAAAATATTCATGTTTTATACTGGTTACCAAGTTGTGATCCCAGTTTAGGCATCACTCATATAGTCCATTGATTGATGTTGTGGGTATAATGAGTGATCTTGAGTCACATGGGGATGTTAAATTAGTGTTTCAAGTTATTTTTTTTATTTTTAAGAATGTTTTGTATTGGCCAATTTGGCCAGGTGTATCTTTATATTCTAATTCTCATTGGTAATTTTTTTTCTGTTGTATGTTATGGAAGAATATTGGTTATTTATTATTAATTATTTTATTTCTTGAGAATAGTCAACCCTATTGATTATGTATTTCGTGGATGTTTATTTATTTATGTCTCTTTTGGGTTGGTTTATTATTTTATATATTAAATTCACATGAATGGGTGTCCAATATATGGACTCACGATGCCAAATTTTCGGTAAAATTACACTGATTATTATTATTATTATTATCTAAAGGTTAAATAATTCCCATTAGTTTATGTTTTTATACCTTGGTTCTTGTTCCAACCCTTAGAAATTGGGAACGTGGTTTGGGACTTGTGGAGAGACTAGTCGGGTGACATGTCTGGTCTACCTGGGCTGGTTCATTATAGAAGGGGTTCCTTCCTCTACTCCTATCCAACTAGAATATTTTCCTATTTCTATGGAAATGAATTTGATATATCTTACTTATCTCATTAACCATTATTATCACTATTTTTCCATTTCTATTACATTCTCTCAACTACTAGGGATCTTAGATTGGGGGGTTTCTCCTTATCAAGGGAAAACACCAAAAATACATGGGGATTTAATGAGATATAATGGGAGACGTTTTCTATGGTTCAATCACACATGATCGACGGTTTCAATTTCATCTTACTAATTTCTATTATTTTAGTTTTTGTGATTATATTTTATTAAATATTGTTATATAGTTTTAAAAGGGTTTTATGTGGATAATACCCAACAAAGTTTTTTAAAGTATCCCAACTGTTAGGAGGATCTATGCATCATATTTTATTTAGTGAACCATTATTTGTTCACTTGTTTTAAATTCTTATTTTTTAAATATTTACAAGATATAAATGATTCCATATTTTTATCTATGAAATAATAAGTATTATAATATTTTATGAACACTTTATTTTGGTTACTCCATGGTTTTAAAATGTAATTTTTTTATGAAACTAATTCTTGCTAAGTGTTTTATAAGTGAATGGTCCCTTTATAAGGTTTGAACTTCAAAATTTCATGAACATATAAACGCCTCATAAGAAATCATTGGTACTTAGGTGGAACTAAAGAAATGTAAAACAATAGGATTATTCCCTATCTAGTGTATTCATTAGTCCTACCCAACATTATTCTTTTATAGTCTATAGTAGGCCATGGCTATTAGATACCTTTTCAATTCTACCTAACACAGTCCCATGTGATTCCATGGTAATTCTTGTGTTGTGGAAATTCGCTTAGTTATCCAATTATGGGCCTCATAGTATGGAATGATGATACATTACCTAGAAAATCATGTGCGCTATTGGATATGTTTTAGTATAGTAGCCCTATATTTTCCGACCTCATTTTCATTGGTATACTCCTATGATTCTTGGTCGATTTTATTATTATTTTTCAAACTACCTATGAATTATTACACTTAAATATTTTCATTTAAATTTTCATCACCTTATTTTCAATAAAATATTTCATTAAAGGAAATACTATCATTTTACTTATTTTATATAAGAATCAAAATTGTATAATTATAGTTTTAGTTAAAACTAGAATTTAATAAATTTTTTTATATTGGTGATTCATAAATCAAGTGGTAGAATACTACAAGGAATGTTCACTCACAGCCTACATAAAACCCCCAAGTGTATATAGATTGTATTCATAGATATATTTTATTGGTGTAGATAGATTATCTATCTTATATAAGGATTGGACCATTAACTCAGTGAAGAGTTATAGAGGTGGTAGCATATGAGGAGTTAGTGTATCATGAGGAGCTAATCGGGTGTATCATTTCATTTATAATTATTCTTTTGTTTGTTTTATTTATTATTTATTATTTATGCCTATACCATGAGATGTATATTATACATTTTTATTCAATTATGATGTATTTAGATGGTCTGATATTTGTTTTACTATTATTTTATATCTATTGAAGGTAAAATCATTCCCAACACTTATATTTTATTACCATATAACTTTTTTATAGAATTTAGTGATTGAGAATGATCCCCAAGCCATGTGATTGGATAACATTGGTTTGGAGATAGGATATCCAAAGTCAGTTTATTATACCACTTGATAACAATCATTTTTTGTTTTCTTTCAGCAATAAATAAAACCACAATCCTCTAATATAAATTCATGACATATCATATATAACCAATCTGTGATAAAGATGAAATCATATTCTTATATTTATAATAATAAAATTCCCATGGATTGATGCTACCCCATCACCAATTCACATCATCGACATACCTAAAAAGATAAAGTGTAGCCTCAAACTAGCATATTCGACAATCGGGAACTATTTATCAATACCTTATGTGTCATAACTTCATTATAATTAGTTTTATCCTTTTAATTTTTCTTTATATATCTTTGGATTTTTCCTCAGATTCGACACTAGGTTTGGGTGTTGTAGGACCTTAGTCTTAATATATTAAAAATATTAATATATATTAAAACAATCAAAAATATATTCTTAGAATAGAAGGATTTATAACTGATTTGGACCTTATATGGGATATATGACACCATAGTTGTTTCTAGAACATGGATTTTACCCTAAGAATAGAATAATGTTGGTCAACATCGAGCTTTCGGTTGAATGTGAATGCTGGTGGGTGAGTTAAGTTAATTAATAAATTTAATTAATTAATTTACTTAAGTGGAATAAAAAATAATTCAACTATATAATTAGGTCATTATGGAAAATATATTGGGTTAACCACTTAGTACAGAGAGATTATATAGTATTAAGAGGAGAGATTCATTAGTATTAATGTCCTAGCAATGTGGGTTGATGATGAACGATCAAGGAGAATTGTAAGTTAGATGAAAAATGTAACAGAAAAATTTAACTCTTTACTAGAATACATGATATTCACCAATGATAGATTAATTCTTGATGTAGGGTATGTTATTTCATGGATTCCCACCCTCTGATTAATTTTTAATTCATATATTTTATATTTTTTATCGATTTAAATTATTTTGATGATCCTAGATTCAAATTAGGTTCATGAACCAAATTATTTATATTTGTGACTATTTCTCACCCTTATTTCTATAATTTATGATTTTTTTCTGGGATCACATCAGGAAATGATTTTTTTTAACTTTGTTCTTGTGCTTTTCCCCTCACTATTTTTCACGTTCTTCATCATTGGGCCATGGGGTTCAATTTTTTTTAAGACATATGTTGAGTGTGATCAAACCCTCAGATTCATGAAGGATGCATGAATGATTTATAGATCAGTCTTTTATTGATATACCGATGTGTGATATTGGATAAATGTTATTTAATTAGGTATCAAGACCCTCATACGGTGATGATAGTTGTAGTGGCTTCCCCATAGATAACAAAAGTTTTGATTTCTAGAAAAATAATCCTATGAATTGTTGATAAAAGGATTTAACCTTTAGGTTGGGTAGATTTAGGGAATTAAAATGGTAGTAAAAGTAGTAGAAATAGAGTATCTAGTATCTATGTGAAGAGATACTTTGGTTTATGTAAAATCCCCGATGACAAAATATGTAACCCAGAGGAACAAACACCATATAATCTGAGTTCTCTTGGAAGCTAGGGTTTTTGGTTGCAATAAATATCTCATTCCATTAGACCAGTACCACATGATTTGTAACCCTACTTAGAGAACCAAGCTATGTGCTGATTCCACATAACCATGATCCCGTTTGTGTAGAGTTATATGGCTAGACAAGCCATGTACCATGCATGCATGACAAGAGAACATAGAAATGAACATGATTAATGGGAATATAAATAGTACATGATAATGTTATAGAGTATATGGGAAAGGGATAAAGTAAGAATGCATAACCATGCTACCAATATATTCCATGTCCTCAACTTACACAACATGAACTACTCCCAGAACTTCTTCCTTATGTATGTCCTTCTCCTGGTCTCAGATTTGGGCCTATAAGTAGCCTATACTAAGACGTTTTCCATGTAATACATGGTATTAGCCTTTATTTTAGAATAAAATATACTACATGAGGTGTTTTTAGTGGTAAAATTATTTTAGAGACACTTGGATGATGGCAGCGATTGATTTTGATTATGAGAGATTTGTTGAGGTTGATACTCCCCTATTGCAGTAGGGTGTGGGTACATAGAATCTTTACATAGGTAGAGTTTTTTTATCAACTATACTTTATATAGTGTAGTTCCTATATCTAGGGATTGGTACTCCCCTATCATATATATCCTTTAGGCAGTGCTTCCTCAACTGAAGTTAGTTCTCCCTTGGTTGTAGAGCACAATAAGGAGGTGCAAGACCCGCACTCTAATTATTTTGAGGTTGCGCATGGTGATGTGAATAAGAGTTATACTATTACAATATCTAGGATGACTCAAGGTTATTATATGTTTATAGATATAGAGATCTTCTTTCTCTCTTCACTCATGTTTCTTTTGATCATATCTGACGTTGGGTTTCTTTACCCTCATGATTTATGGGTTGAGCTAACTATTGATATTTCTATCACTACCTTTTTGGTTTTTTGAGAATCCTACTAGGTATGTATATAATAAACCCTTAATGTGATTTTCCTATACATTTTGTGTCTTATTAATATGATAGGATGGTCTTCAATTACTTCAGTGGAATTGGTTTCGATGGAGCTTAGTGGTTCTTAGTGCTAACAATGTTCAGTTTTCATCCTTATATATTGTGAGTTGGGTTGAATTTAGTCTTTAACTCTTCCTAGTTTTTGTCAGTTTGGGAACTCATTTATAGTTGTGCATATATTTTTCTCCTTTATATAAATTTTATGATGTTTTACATTCATGTATGTTTTAGAGGTTATTGCATGCATGGTTTACACTCAAGATGTTTCATTATTTTATTATATATCTACACTATTTCAGGGAGATGGTTGTGTGTGTGTGTGTGTGTACATAGGATAATGCCTCCCACTAATGTGTTATAAAAAATTGATGTTTTTTCATCCCCTGGAATATTTTAGGATTTCATGGGGTGTCAGACTCATCTTATCACTATCTGAGATGGCCTTGGTGGGCCGGGTCATGAAAAAGTGTATTTCGAGGTGGGTTTTCCATAGGTTGGTGTTTAGAGTTTTAATTATTGTGAGGTTTGGTTTGAGAACATAGATAAATTTTTTCAGAGTGTCTGAAGTTTATCTCTCAAGCCAAGGAACCCAATGTTGGTGTGGTGACTGACATATCCATACTCCAAGACTATAACTACCTTCTTGTTGACTAGGTATACTGAGACATGACTTTCTTGGAAACTAATATGGAATGCATCATATATGATTGAGTATTTTAACTCACATTTAATTCATGGGTTATATCCCCGTACATGATCATCAAACCATGGTATTTGTTTTTAAATTTTAGGATACCTCTGCAATGATAGCCAGCTAGGATATTGATACAAGATCATCAAATTGACTAGTTGAGTGATGGGGGATTAGTTCAGGGACCAAATCATGAGGTGTTTCTCCTAGGAAGAAATATAGTAGTGATAACACCTATTGAGATATGCAAAAATCTATGTATAGTGGTTTAGGTAGATGATCAACTACATGTTGGGAAACCAATAGCTCTATAAGATTTGGAAAACGATGCACATGGAATTATCATGTAATGCAAGTTCTAATGATACTGACCTTTGAGATTTATTATTGATACAGTTCCTTAAAAAATAGTGGATTGGATCGAGTAGGTGGTATGAGTTTTCAAGATTGTTTAGATATTGTTTGATCAGATGATTGTGCTTGTGACTAGTCTTTTTGAGGGAGAAATAGGGCAGTGGTAGAGTCTAATTACCTAGACTCTTGATAAAGAGGTGTTTTCATGGTTATAATTTCTACAATTTTTCATTAATGAGTATTACCCTTTAATATTTTTCTTAGTGTGAATTCAAGAGCTTTTCAAGCTGCAACATGGTGAAATTTTAGTTATTGAGTACACTACAAGGTTTACTAACCTCACACATTACACTCTCAATATAGTGCTAAATGGATACTTCTGGTCATGAAAGATTGAGCAGGACCTTCATACAGACATCCATTCTAGCATGTTCTCCTTATGCATTCTCACTTGCGCTAGAGTATTGAAGTGGGATTTGGTGATAGAGAACTTCATAGTTGAGGGATGACAAGAAGAGTTAGATGATAATGGTCATAATGGGGTAGAGTCACCTGCAGTGAATAGAAGGCGTTAGACATCAGAGTATCTATAGAGGAGGTATTCTCATTCTTAGATTAGAAATCATGGATTAAAGATATAAGGTTAAAATAAAGGGTCCAATAAACCTAGAGAGTAATGATCATATTTTTGTGGTGGATGAAGTCACATGGACCATGATTTCTTGACCCATCATGTGATAGATGGTGGGTAATAAATGGATGGAAGTACATGGTCGAGGGAGTGGCATGATAAAATATCTCTCAATTTTGAAAAGTGTGGCCTTAAATGAGGAAATACTAAGAGAGGATCAGGTGGATCTATAGAGGGAGGAGCTTCTGGCATAGGATGACACTACTATCTACTCCCCCACCACCACTAGGTTTCCCACATCAGGCTAAGATGGATGGAATTCAAGGGAAAGTACAATTTTAGGCTATAAAGGGACATGATCAGGTAGTTTATGAGATGATTTTAGGTATGATTTCTATCTTATCTACTTTATCACAAACAATTATAGAAATAGGTATAAGTAATTCCTCTATCTTCATATCCCTAGTGTAGGAGCTAGTGATTCTGGTTGATTCTTAATCCCATCATATATGGATATAAGTTCATATAGTGAGTGATTCTTCTATATCACACATTTACTGTTAGTGTGAGTTGGCACTCTTTAGAGAGAGTTTATCATGAAACCTCTTGGTTATTACGATGAAAACTTTTGACAACATCCAAAGTATGGACTAGTTAACTGTGGTGCATGCCCTGATAGACATTCATCATAGGAGGTTTATATGAATATGTAAAGATGGGATGAGATTCTCCTTTATGGGAGAGAGTGATCTTATGGTCAAAACAACTATATATTTTGGGATGGGGTGGGGGAGGTTATGTTCTAGGAAAGGAAACAATTCCTAATTTTTAAGGATTCATAAAAATTAGTTTTTACCAAATTATTGCAAGAAAAAACTCAAATTATTCCTATCCTCACATGAAATTTCAAAACATATATTTACATAGGTGATTTTATTTGACTCACTTTCTTACTAATATATATTTTTATATTATGATGGAAAAACATGTTAGTTTTAGGTTGATTATATATCACTCTCCTTACTCTATGAAGTTGAAATATTATTTTTTTGAAGTAAAAATATTTTCTTTGACCTCTATTAGATTTTTTTCATAAATATTGGTTAATGTGTACATTGAAAAGTTTTTTTGGGAATATAGATTTAGTTAATGTGAACTGGGCATAGGCTTGGGTTGGTTTATATGCATGTTGCATTGGGTGGGGATGAATAGATTTAGACTAGTCCTACATGATGAAAATGGGGAACCTTAGATTACATGGGTTGTGTGTGAATCCAAATTTCATCTAACGAGCCCTTGTTGGTTTAAATTTGGACATCATGTTGAAACTAGGGGACTCTAGGTTACTTTTCAAAATTATGATTTGGGTACAAGAAACAAGGTTAATCTCATGAGTTTGGTTAATTTTGGGAGTCCCACATGATTAGGGAATGCATTGGGTTCCTAAAATTAGTGTGTGAGTTGGAATTGGTTTATTTTTACTTGTACTAGGTGTGTGTTTTGTTGTGTGGATTACTTTGTTGAAATAATGGGTTAAAATAAAGGTGTTTTTTTGTGTGAAAAAATTAAATGGATTCTCTTTCCCTTTAGGTTTGTGTTATACTTATCTTTAGTTTTATCAAATTTGAGACAACTAGTCCTTGTTTAAATAGAATGTATAGGAATTATTTAGGGTATTACAAACTAGGTTTGTATACTTATCCCCCATATATAAATATTGGTACATATTCATATGATTTATGAAATACTGTAGGTAATGAGAGATCTCTTACCTTCTAATAGGAGCATTGTATGGGGGTCATGGCCGTGGGTTATTGATATGGGAGTAGGGAGGTAGAAATCATATAGAGAAAGGGAGAGTTTTATGTGGCCTCTTTGTCATTCCTTTGGAGTGTTTGGTCTTGTTTTCTTATTTTTTATGAGACATTGATTAGAGTTTATTGAGAGGTTATGTATTGGAGTTTTTCCTTGTATCATTCATGAATGATATTGTATATATTTTCTTGGAGTTTCCTACTTTATGTTGTGCTGTATAAAAGGGTAAATAATCCACCAATGATGTTCTATACCCTTGGTATTATTTCCATAATTTAATTTATGAGGGATGAAAATAAAGTTAGTGTAATTACAGTCCATCCAAATCCAATAGGTTGAGGTTGGGATATTACAAATGGTATTAGTCTTTTATGTTTCATTATCCTGGATTGTAGGAATAGAGATATGATGTGTTGAAACATGAAATATAGATTATACAATTGAGTATATGACCTCTTTATACTAAACTTCAAGTTACTTGGGTGGTCTAGTTCTGAAAATTATTGTTGAAAGCTTATAGGGAAGTCATCACCTCATCAATGTGGGTTTATCCAATGAGAGTTTGGTATCATTCATTAGTAAAGAGACATCCTCAAAAATTTCCACTGTTAAGGTGATATTTGATCATTTGTGATTTGGTATCTGTGATATGAGAACATTGTTTTCTATAAATGTTTTTTATATTATAAATAAAACAAGGGTTCTATGAAATATTTTTCAAAATATGGTAAAATATTATTTTTCTCTACATTTTTTTATTCTTATTTTTATTGATAAGTTCCTATTCCATCAATGTGATTGTATTGCAAAAAAAATCCTAATACTGGCATTGATTTGTGTAAATTTCTTATGAAACCGATTGGAATAAATTTATTAAAATATAATTGGAATCCATGTTAAAGATGTTTATTTCAAAATGATTAATTATAGGCCTATTTACATGATTACTTTACTATTTTTTTCAATAATGGTTATCATGTCTATATTTAAAACACCCATTAACATGATATAATAATTTTTTTTAGTATATCATTGAATTTTTTCATGACATGCCTTTATTTGACATAAATACAAATATTTGAAAGTATAGTACATATTAAATATGATTGGAAAAATAATATTCTTGAAAATATAGTTTTGATTGTCTTCATCAATTTGTCAATATGTTTAAGGGTGTATATGTTTTTGTTACTCCATGATATTTAAATACATTTGAATACATTTATAATAAAATGAATAAAAAATGATGTAAAATTAAGAATATGTTAAATGAGATAGATTTTCATGTTGTTTAATGTGATTTACAATTTTTTCAACTATTATTTCACCAGTTATGAGAGAATACTGAAAGTCATGGTAGTTTAGCTATATTTATTTAGATTGGTCATTAATTGGGAATGCTTGATGGGTAAAAAATGCTTTCAATAAAATATTTTACTTTTGAACATGATATAACTTTTTCTATGCTTTAATACAAGTGATTGATCATGAAGTGATACTTAACCTGGTGATTTCTTCACGAATATGGCATTATGTGTGCATTATTGGTATTTACCTGACTTGGTTAGGAAATTATTTTTATGATAAATAGGTTTTCAAAATAAATATTTTCCTTGGATTTTTTATAAAAAGTTTTGTTTTGAATACTGAGAGTCAAATAAATTTTACAAAAATATTTTTATAAAGGAATTAAAAAGTCCATTAATTGGGTTTTAATAAAAAATAGTTAATGAAAAGAATTTATTATTTTCATAAACTCAGTAACATTGAGTATGGTTTTGTATAAATTTTGTAACATGGTGAATAGGTTGGTGGAAACCTTATGGTAGATTACAGGAATTGGTAGTATTGAGTTAATGTGAATAATAAGGATTTTGTTTGATATTTTATTGATATAAGAGTGGAATTGGTTGTGTTTTTATCCCACTTATTCTAATTATACTGGTGGGGTTTCTGGGTAGTTGTACTTATTGTGCTTGTTGTACTAGTGTTTCTTGTATATTGATTGTGTTTTTTGTGTTTACAAGGTTGGTTGCCATTGTTTTATAGTAGAAATGATAAATAGAAGAGTAAAATAAGGATTTTAGGTGGAAATGATTTCTCATTAGATAAGCATAAAGATACCTGACAGGTGATGGGATATCATGGGGGAATTAAGTTGGTCACCATGATAAATAATCATTTAAATGTTTTTATTTTGGTGGGAATTATTTTCCTTACAAATGTACATCATGGGTATAACCTTGTATATGAAGGAGTTTATATAATTTAATATCATATTGATTTATATTCCTGGTGAGTCACTCTCACATCTTCAGATGAGGTTGTTCATCTTTTCAATAGGGGTGGGATGAATTTTTTTAAGAGAAGTTTTTTTATTGGTTATTTAATTAACCAACCCAAGTAAACTAGACCAGCCTCCCAAATCGGTCCATCACAATGGTGAGGTATAACAAAGATAGCAGAAAAAAGTATTGATTATAACAAAAAAAGTAATATAACAAGAGTAAAAGTAAGAATAAGGGGATAAAAAAGTCCCTACCAACCAAGACAAACCAGATAAACTAGAATAGTATGACAAGATGAAACCAATAAGTCTCCCTGTGACCAGTCATCACCACTAAAGCATCCTGCAATGAAGGCTATGATGGTGAGAGAAACCATCATATTATATGATGCCTTTCACATTACCGGGATTCTATAATACAATATCTACAACTAACAAAAGGAAAAATTTGGGTGTGAGAACAAAGTCCAATGGGATACTACCACAAAGTCTATACAAGGTATAATAAAAATAAAACAACAGTTCTGGATTAACAATAGTTTTACAAAGCATTTTCATAAATCTAAACCCATTTTTAAATAATTTCATTTGGTTTTTCATAAAATAATTTCATATAAACAAATATAATAATATCAAAATTATTTTTGATAAAACAAGAAATCATATACACAAACCATAATGAAAGAAAGTAAACACATATCCATGAAATAACCCATAATGTGTAACCATGTGATACAACATGATGTGAAAAACCCATGATCAACTTTCCCTGAAAAAATATATCATGTGATAATCAAATAAAAAATAAAAAATCATGCCATATTGAGCTTTAGACTATGAAAATACATATTAGTGATAAAATAAGCCTAAATTAGGCATATATTGGTACTGACCGATATCGAATCCCACTATAGTCTATTGATATCACAAAACATCTAGTGAAATTATTCAAACTATGAGGGATATCTCTATTCTTGACACAACCAAGGTTCTCATATTGCCAATGTTTTTCAAAAAACATTTTAAAACCATGCTCAAAATTTGTAAAACATTTTAAATTCTAATCCAAACTACTTTAGTGTTTGACAACTCATTTCTAAATCAAAACCCCTATTCAATCATTTAATAAAATGGTTGGTGTGAAAAACCCCATTTTAATGAAAATAACCTTTAAAAAAATGTATCATTACAAGTAATAATTTGATACAAAAAATCAATTCAAGCTAATTAATAGACGAAATTAATTTTACAAGAATATTAATAAATTCATAGAATTAAACTTTTTAAAGAAACACCTACGTCAAGAATGGAGGTAGAACAATTTTCCCTCAACAAAAGTGACCAAAGAATAGTATATTGGGTCCTCATGATATTAGATCCACAAGGAACAAATCAATCCTCTTTCAAAACCCTTATATCTATCTTCAAATACCCTTTGGTTACAAAAAGACAAGAGGAAAAGGGATCCAATGAGGATCTAATAAGAAAAGGAAAAACAGGATAAAAAACACAATGTACCTTGAGTTGATCCATCAAGAAAGAAGGAAAACGGACTAAAATCCCATGATAGAAGTCTATGGACCACCGGGGAAGGATTAAGTAGAGGCAATAAGATATTAGGGGTCATTAGAGGTTAAAACTTGGTCTTGAGGATTTTTAATCAAAAATTCAGTGGATTAAAAATCTATGTCCATGGTTTAATAGGGTTTATAGATAGTTAAGAGTAACCATGTTCCTCAACCATACACAATATAGAAATATCATATTTTGGGTGAATAGTTTGGCTATATAGTAACATTAACTATATTCCAATAGTGCATAAACCCTCTTCTTAGGGGTGCACCGTTTGGAGGGCTGGCTACATTGTTTGGAAAACTATACCCCCCTTCTAGAAGACCATTCTTGGCCACACAGTTTTCTAGGACAAACCACAGGGTTTCCCCTAATAGTGTTCCAACCTTTATAGCCCCAATAGATCCCAAAAATTTCTATAAACTCCCAAAATAACCCCAAAAAAAGACCCAACCAAACCACAGTCAAAACAAGGGTCAAGAAGTACCTATAAGAAAGTAATGGAATATTACAATCTCCCCACCACAAATGATTTATATCCCCAAAAAGTGATCAAGATTTTAGACTCACAAAAATATGTGGCCACTTATGCCTCATAAATAATTCCTTCTCCCACATATCATGGCTACCCCATTCACACTAACATAGTACCCAAACCAAAGGAATAATTTTAGTGTAAAATGCCTTATTTTGGAGCTCCATAATCTAAACTAGTTACTGAATAACAGTTGTATCAGGATAAAGATCATCATCCTCCTAATCAATCACATGAAAAGTCTCCAGGTGATACCTCATTAGATGGGAAATATAAACCACTCCATGGATCAAAGTCAAATACGAAGATAAGTCCAATCTATATTCCACCATTTATAGTCACTCCATGAACTCAAAGGGGAAAAAAACATCAGTTCCAACATACCATTCTTAACTAATTTATATTTTCCCAATTGATGTGAAAATATTAGAAAGAATCATTCACAAACCTCAAACTATAGAGGACAATGATGATGTTCCATATAATATTTCTGATGGCTCTAAGCTGTTACCAACCACTTCTGGATCAACTACACATCTTCCATCATCTCATAAATGATACTTGGCCTAAAGAGGGACCGCTCTCCAAAATATACCCAGCACAGGGGAGATCTACATGGACACCCATATAACAGTTTAAACAGTTCCATATTTATCTTATCCCGAAAACTAATTTTATAGGAAAATTCAACCATTGGTAAATCATTTTCCTAAAATCTACGAAAATCAAGAACACAATACCAATGCATGTTCTCAATAACCTAGATATATATATATATATATATATATCTTTCTATGCATCTTTGGATGATAATCCATGCTCAATTTAAATTGGGAACCTATCACCTCTTAAAAAAATTTATAGAACCAAGATGTAAACATCATGTCTCAATCAGATACATTCACAGAGGGAACCCCATAAAGTCTCACAGTCTGTCAGATGTACAAGTGTTTGAGATTTTTCACTTTCATGATCTCCTTGATAAGTAAGAAATGATACGATTTTGTAAGTTGATCAATGATCACCCAAATGAAATATTTACCACTAGTATTCCATGTAAAACCAATGAAAATTTCCATATAAATATCATCCCACTTTCATAATGGAATGGGAAAAGGTTGAAACAAACTAGTAGGTATATGATATTTTTCATTAATTTTCTAATAAATGAGACACTGTGATACAAAATCTACAATTTACCACCTCATTCCTAGACATCAATAACAAATTATAAAGTCATGATACATATTGATAGCCCCAGGTTGTATAGACCAACAATACTAGTGTCCATTGTCCATCTAATCCTACATCATATAAAATAGAATAATAAACTAGTTACCGAAGAAAAAACTCTACTAGGAGACCAAGAACATTCACCTGAGGTCTCCCCACTATAAATACTTATACTAAAGTGTTGTAACTCAATGTCAATCCCATAATCATGTCTAAGATGCTCATAAAAATATGAGTCAACATTATTTGAATCCTCGAACACCTGTCCACCAATATCTTTCACTCCCAAGCTCATCTCAACAAACAAACTCATCAGAGACCACTCCTTAACCAATTTCTTCACGGCTTGTGTTATAAATTTTACGCTCAACAAATAGATCTAAAAATTTCATTTACCATGGGTTTATGGCATTGTAAAATAAAAATTTTGAAGATACTCAACCTTGCATCTCTATTGCAAGTATATATCCCTCTATGTAAAAATATATTTTAGGATATTATGATCAGAATGCACCATAAACCACTCCCCAAAGAGATAGTGATGAAAATTTTTGAGACCATACATAATTTATTCCAACTCAAGATCATGGGTATAGTATTTCTTCCCATGAGGGAATAGCTGGTGAGAGGCATAGGACACAACCTATTTCCTCTACATCGAGACATATCCTAAACTCATACCAGAAGAATCACAAAAACATCATAACCTAAACCCAATTAAAAAAGAATAAAAAATTGTGCTGAAGTCAACCTCACCTTTAGTTCCATAAAGGATATTTGAAATTTCTCATTTCATTAAAAATTTATACCCTTATGGGTTAAATCTGTTATAAAATATACAAGTTTAGAGAAATCCTAAACAAATTGACTATAATAACCTGCCAAACCCGAGAAACTACGGATCAAAAAAAAATATCTATGATGATCCTTGGACATAACTTCATGTATATTTTCAGGATCCAATAATACTATCTTCTCAGATATAACATTATCTATAAATTTTACTTACTAGATCCAAAACTCATACATGAAAAGTTAATATACAGATGAATTTTCTTCTAATTTTTAATAATGATATCTAAATGGTCCATTTTCTACTCATGTAAATAGGAGTACCCTAAAATTTCACCCAAAAATACAAAAACAATTACCAATAACCAAAAAAGGATTTGGTTTTTAAAATCCATAACTACTATAGGATCATTAGTGAGACTGAATGGAATTACCAGGAACTCAAAATTCTCATACCGGCTCTTAAAAATTGTATTAGGTATAACCTATTACCTTACTCTAAACTAGTGGTGCCCCAACAAAAAGAAAATCCTTCAAAATCAATGTGCTCCTCTAATATAGTAAAATATATCATCAATATTAGGAAAAGGATATTTGTTCTTTATAGTCACTAGATACAACTTTTTATAATCCACACAATGTCTATGACTCCCATATTCATTTTTATAAAATAAGCCTAGAGAAGCCCGTGGTGACATGATATGATGAATAAATACCACATAATCTCATTCCTAAAAATAAAAATTATGTTCTACCAACTTAGTAGGTTCCATTTGATCAGATGGAATAGAAATGGGCATCATACCTAGGAGCATGTGAATAGTAAACTCTCCCTCACTCTATGATAGTAAACAAGAAAACTCATCTAGAAATACCTTAGGGTACACATGACCATTTTGTCATGACATGTCAAATTTATTATGTTTTTAAATTTCATTTATAGTCTATGGAAGAACCTTAATTATATTTCAAGGACCCATGGATGTTTGTTGTTTCTATTTTTAATAAAAATCACTAAAAGAGGGGGTGGTTTTGAAAAAAAAATTTTAAAAAAAATTTCTTAATGAAAGAGTTTAACAGTTAACAAACAAATGGATTGTGAAAATATATGATAAGTATTTGATCATTTATAAGTTACTATAACACTAGAAAACTTAATTTTTCTTAATTTATTATTAGGTTTTGGTGTAATCCATTGGTTGAGGGTTAAACTAGATCTTGGGTACCCAAAAGCCTCAAATGATGAAAATAAGACTAAATCATGACATAAAAATATTTTAGTAATCTTAAAAAACAATAGAATGCTTTAATTTTTATCAAGGAACCCTGAAATATCAATTTTTTGGTAAATAAGATGATTTTTATGTTGCCTAATTGGAACAACACAAGTTTCACACTTAAAATTACACATCGATCTGTTATGAAATAAACAATGTTTCAATTAAATTCCTCAAAAAATTTAATATACGTATAAAAGTAAAATTATAAAAAATAATATACAAAAAGTAGTGAATCATGTGTCATAACGACCTATTTAAGTGTGTAGCTCCCTCATAATGATCACCCACCATTTATCCCAACATCATGTGGAGGAGAAAGCTCATATGGATCTCCTTCTTCATTTAATATCTCACTACGAGGATAGGGAGCTCTAGAACCACCAAGGGGATGATATGAATCATATGAAACTCCAAATTTATATCACTTCACTCCCTTGGTCTAACTTTCAAATGAGGTTCCCATGACTCCCTTTTATAGGCAAAATGGGAAATCATTTTGGGAACCCAGTTTTCAAGATACCGATTGTGTATCAATTTTGGGTTGGTAAATGGAATTATATCGAGTTCAAAAAAAGAGAATAGTTATTTTATTTAATATTTAATATCACCATGTCAAATTTTGAGTCCATTGGACATTTGAAATGTGATATATGGTCAGAATACCAAACCTAACTTTTCACATAGTGTAGATTCGATTCCCTGTATAGATTAGTTCAGTTGGGCCTCCATATGGATAAAATGGTATTGGGTGTATTGATATGAGTTGTGGACAACATTTTTCTAAATTATTTCACAAAATTTAATCCCTTTGGGATGAATGGATTTCTCATGACATGAAAAAAAGTGGACAAGTGTTCATTGGCTTCCCTGTAGTTTGGCCCATTTTGCTTCAAATTTATTCTGGATCCTCCAAATCACCTCATAATATAATGAAATCATCACAAATATTAAAACTGACCTTTTTTAACAGTTATTAAAATAAAATAATTGAATAAAAATTGATGTTAAATTTTTAATTTAATTTTTAATTAATGATAAAAAATTAGTTTGACACAGTGGTATAATGGTGGAAATGAATATTTAATCAGTACATGATTAAACCCCCACATATTAACATTTTCACTCCTGGGAAAAAGTAACATTTACACAAATGATTCATAGAGATATTCAAAACTTCATAAATATTTAACATTCAATGAGAATTTAATCCATGATAGAAATGTGATCAATGAAAAAATTACACCAAGGAGTTATTCTTAGTGATCATGGGAAAAACATGTCATAAATTATATCAAAAAGAAATTTAAGGAGATGAATGATACCAATTTAATCAAATAATTGAAAAGAAAACAATTTCACTAACTCTTTAAATGTTTATGTGACAACCATTTCATTCTATTCTTTCCAGTTTTTATCTAGTAAAAATAGGTTATTTTAAATGTTTTATAATTAAATGATTATATCCACCGAACCTATCCCACATCCTTTGTAATAAAATTTCAGGACCCACTCAATTGAGCATTCACAGAAGTAAAAACTTAATCTCTTGACCTAGGTATCCCCATATGTTATATATTTCATCACCCACTCAATTATAATTATTTTTCATTTTTTAAGTTGAACAAGGAAACAATATCCCACTCATCACTCAACCCTTGTTTGATCTTCTCACGGAACTAATTGTAATAGTTATAACAAGATAAAAGGTCTAGTAAGAGTGGTTTTTTATCTTCCTAAGACACAACACAATTTTTTTTAATTTTTAGTTTCTTTAGGGTGTACAATAGTCTGATAAAAGGTATACAAGCATAGGTCATTTTGGTATAGTAATGAAAAAGATCAGATAAGGAATGATCATATGGAAAAATTATTTTGAAAAGATGATAAAAATTAACCTAACTTATATTTTCCGTCCATTGAGTAAGAAAAATTAACACTTCATTGTGGGGTGAAAAGATGTGTGGATATATCAGGTGACATATTTTTTCCCCTAAACTACTCAAAAAAGGGTACCATTCTTCTCAAAGGTTTCAAAATGATACAACCATTTACATCATTGATAAATAACCAATTTACAATAAAAAGTCACAAATTAATGTTAAATTAATTATAAAAAACACATTCTATCAGTGATTTTTTAAAAAAATATTAAAACTACATGAAATAAGGAAATTCCTCATGCATCTTAAACAATTTACACGATTAAGTGGATATAAAAATGAATATTTTGGTAGAAAAGTGAGGGGGGAAATGAGGAGGGGTGGATATTTAAAGATACAATTCAAAAATCTAAAAAAGAGAAGAAATAAGTGATATAATGAAAATCTAAGTGAACTCAACGGGGTTGGGAAGAGTAAAAACACTATTCCGAAAGAGGAAAAAAAGAAAAATAAGAATGATGATGATAATTCCTAACTAACCTAGGAATGTACCCATCCCCCACACCTAGATTATGTATTTCCCTCACTATAATAAAATAAAATGTGTGAAGGAAAGATAAAACCTAGTGGCTGTCATTCATAGGTTGCTTCTTGAACTTGGATTTCCTCCAATGGGGACCCTAAAAGGGCTTCATGAAAGTGCTTCACCTGCTACCCATTGACAGTGAATGTTTTTTTGTTTATTCATTTGTATCCGAAACATAATCAAATATATAAACATTAATAATAGTGTATGGGCTAAATTAGTGAAAAAAGGCTTACCTATATGCAAATTTAGCCTTAAATTGTAATGGAGGACCTTCTACCCAATGTGAAATTGATGATGGGGGATGAGATGGTTGTGGGAATCCCTGGTTCACTCCTTATAAATCCAAGAGTTCTCATATGAATATCTATGAATTTCTCCCAAATATTGAATCTAAAACTTCCTTTGAGAACCTATAATAGAAAATTAGAATTGAATTGTTTAATAGCCAAGTAGGCCCAATTCTCTTCTCAATAAGGAGGTGGAAACTATTTCTAAAAACAAGATGATAAAGTGATATTCCAATGTGAGTTTTAAAGGTAGTACAAGAAGCCCATAATGAATCATCGAGTCTAAGAATCAAATATGTTTTTATTATGTTGAGCCGTTTTTTCCAGAATTGTTTACCTCTTATTTGACACCTCAGCATGACCATTGGTTTGTGGGTGATAAGCAAGGAATACTTGATACCCGACCACATAACAACACAAAATTGATTTCATTGTTTTATTGCAAAAATGAGATCCTTGGTCACTGATGATGAACCAAGGTAATCCAAACCTATAAATAATATGGGTTCTAAAAAATTCAACAACTATCTTGGAATGGTATTTCCTTATGTATCATGGCTCTACGAATTTTAAAATGTAATAAACTTACAAAATAATGTACAAGTTCACAAAGTAATTTGGAAATAGTCCCCTAAAGTCAATACCCCAAACAAAAAAAGGTCATTGAAGAGAAATGGGTTTTTTGGAATTTAATTTATTTTAGAGACATTCCCCATTATTTGATAGTGAGGAAAATATTTATAGAAATCATGGGCATCAAAAAATAAATTTTTTCCAAAAGATACTTGAATTGAGGACCTTGTGAGTAGTTTTTTGGGGACCATAGTGGCCCCCACAAGCAAGAGTGAAAAAACCTAAGGACGGACTGAAACTTGCTATCAAGAACAAAACGCCTATGTAATTGATCACTACATGTGTTCCAAATTTAGGGGTTATCCTAAATGTACCAATGAGTCCAATACTTTTTATAGACATCTTGGCTTTTATTGAAATCAACAGGAATGAAACATTCTTTCAAATAATTTACAATTTTTGCATACTAAGGAATTATAATTTCTATTTGGTACAATTTATCATTACGAAACATGTCATTTATGGGAGTACATGTGATGAGTCAATGTATGAAGATGATAGGATCCTACTGATATGGTTATCCCCCACATTTATTTCCACCTTCTTATCCTTAATTTCTAGATTAAATTCTTGAAGTATGAGTATCCAACAAACGAGACATGGTTTGTATTCCAGTTTGTTAAGGAGATACCGGAAGGCAGAATGATCTGAGAACATAATGATATCAGACCCTAAAATGCATTAACTTAATTTATCCAAGGAAAAAACAATGTCATGGAATTATTTTTTAGTTGTGGTGTAGTTTTATTGGGTAGGGTCCAGTGTGCGTGAGGCATAAGCTATGATGTATGGAGCTCGGTCAACCTATTTTGATTAGTCTTCCCGGAATTCATAGTTAGAGGTGCCACATGTGAGATCAAATGGTAAATACCACTAAGGTAGTTAGATTACCTGGGGTTATCTGAGACACTAATTTAATTTTATAAATATTTATTCACATTTTTTATCAAAAAAAAATTATTTTTATTTTAGGAGTAATCAAGAGAGGGGGAGTGCAATGTTACTAAAATCATGAATGAAATGATGGTAAAATACAACATGAACTATGAAAGGCCACAAATCCTATACATTTTTGGGGAATGGTAGGGAGGAAATGATATCCACTTTTGATTTATATACTTTGATACCATCCCTAGAAATCACATACCCAAGTACGATACCTGGTCACACTATGAAATGGAATTTCTCATAATTTAATACAATATTATTTTAAATAGATCTACATAGGATATGACCTAGTCTACTTAAAAATTCATGAAAAGAGGAGTCCTAAACAATAAAATCATTCATTAAAACTTCCATGTAATTATCTAGGTAATCCGATTGAATAATAACCATGAATTAGTGGAAAGTACCTGGAGCGTTGCACAAAACGAATGGCATCCTCTAAGGGGAAAATATACCCAAGTTTCAAGTGAAGGTTGTATTTTATTTATCATAAGGGTAAATATGGATCCACAAGTATCCAAAATACTAATCAAAGAAATAATAGTGGGACTTACCAACTAGCCTCTCTAGCATATTGTCAATGAATGATAATTATAAATGGTCCTTCCTTGTGTATTGGTTTAGTGGGAGATAGTATATATACACACACAAACTATTCTAGACATGGGTGGGAACTAATTCATTATTTTCATTTTTAATTACCATTAGATTGGTTTTTTGAGGAACTACCTACATTGGACTTACCCAATGGATATCAGATATGGGGTAAATGATTCTAGTAGCTAGTAATTTTGTTACATCTTTTTAAAAACATCTAGTAGGTTTGTGTTCAGTCGATGTTGTGTTTGAATCACTAGTTTAACCTCATAATTTAACAATATATTATGTGTAAAAATTGATGGGCTAATATCAAAATTGTTAGAAAGTGACCATAAAAATTCTTGTTTATACTCCCCCAAAAGTTCAAGCAGTCACAATTCTTGCTCTAGTGGGAGTGGACTATCAATGATGATATGAATCTTGTTTCCATTTTCTAGATAAGAATATTTTAAATTTTTAGGAAATGTTTTATGTTCCAATTCATGGGGTTTTTGTATTGATTCAAGGGAATTTGAAAGTGATAGGTCACTGATATCATCTAACTACTCAATGGTAATAACCTCAGATGAGTAATGAACTTTTACAAGATTATCCGTATCATTAATGGTCATGTAATGATCAATGCTCAAAAAAACATTAATTAATGAACATGCATGAAATTTTTCAAGACCGATACAAAATTATATGAATGATTAATTATCTAGAATGACTATAAATGATTATAACTTAGAAATGGGGTAGGGGAAAATAAAATAAATTTTTTTCAGGGGATGGGAGTACAACAACAGAATTAACTGAAAGAGAGGAATGTTCCTCTAAGGGGTGCTTCATGGAATCAAGGATGTTGAAGTGAAAAATGTCACCAAAAAACTCCACAGATAATCTACCATTTTGAACATTAATTATGGTTTTTTTCATTTTTAAGAATGCACTCTTCAATATATTCTGGGAATTTCCATTCATCCCACCATCTTCTATTTTGAGAACATTAAAATCAGAATGAAAAATTAGAATTATCACAATCATAAGAACATCCTGTAACACCCCTGTAGGGTGTTCTGTACTCCACTTTTCTAGTTGAACAAAAATTCAAGAGGGATCTAGTTCCTCAATCTGAAATGAGGTGAAAATAGATTGAGACATAACATTTATAGAGTCACCCAAATCATGCATAACATCAGAAAGTAAATATTTTCCTACAGTACATGGAATTGAGAATGTTCCAAGATCATCGCATTGGATGGGAAGTGATGGCTCAATTAATGCTGAGATGTTCCTCCCCGATCTCACCATTTCATTATCACAAAGTCTCTTATGGTGTATAGACATATCCTTTAGAAAGATGGAATATAGTAGAATTTTCTTTATGTAATCAATCAATGGGATGCTAACATACACTTCTTTGAAATTTTCCAAAATATATTTAGTTAGTTAAGTTTCTTTTTGTTTCCTTAGTTGGGGGGGATTTTTAGGTAATGGAAGAAGAATGGTTTGGTTTGGTGGCTCATCAAATGAAGCTCTCTTTTTTTTGGAAGGGATTATCTCAAGATATGGTTATTCCTCATTTGGACCATTTCTAATGGTTGGGATGAAGGTTTACTCAAGTGCTTATGAATATAATGGAGAGGTAATTTAGCTTTTAAGTTGTGTTCCACTCCTAACGGTTATAACACTAACATTTCCCTTATACTTAGGGTTGACTAGTGGTTGAGAGGGTAGTTTAACCAACCCGTGACTTTGGATTTCCCCCATTGAGTTGTCCAGTTGGACTAATTGGGTTTTTAGGTATTTAATAGACAATTGGGTGCTTTTTTGGAATAGTTGTTTATTTTCATCCATTTATTTTATGATGTCTTATAAGGATTGATTTTTGGAGGGGGATTTTGGAAATGCCTTTGTGGTGGTTGAGGATTTATTAGTGGTGGTGGTGGATGACTACTCTTCCCTAGTAGGTTCTATGGTTGTTGAGTTCGGTTTTAATACCCCATTTCTATAGTCTTGGTTTTCATTCCACTTAGGGTTGATAAATAGTAAGGTTATTTCCTAATGGGTTAGTAATAGGGGAATCCTGGGAAGATTGACTCACAACTCTCAGAAGATTCTCTTAGTTGAAAAAATTGGTCAGAATAGTGGGTTTCAGATGAAATTATACCACAATGGATGGGTGGAGGAGTTTGAGATTTCCATTTGGAAAGATAATTTTTTTTGGATAAGGGAATTTACCTCTTCAAACCTTGTATCCACCTTAATCTCAAACTTAGAGCTTTTCACCTCATGAACACTTCAAATGGGTACATTGGACTTTGAACTGAATTTTTGAGTGTTTTACACCATGTTCTAATTGCATTTCCTTGTAGTAATTAAGGTTTCTCAACTAGTGAACCACCTTAATAAATATCAATCATATTAAGATCAATTGTAATTAAACTATTATAAAATTTTTATATTAAAAGTTGATAACTTGTGTGTAGAACTTGAATATAACCATTTAAAGCTTTCCCAGTATTCATGAAGTGCTTCCCCTTGTGATTTTCTTATCCCACAGATTTCTTTCCTTATAGTTTTAGTTCAAGAGGATGGGAAGTTTTTTTTCAATAAAACGGAATTTCATGCCCACCCAACCTCTAATTGGGAAATTAACATAATATAACCAATATTTTGATGTTTTTTATAAAGGGAATGGTAATTCCTTAAGATTAACTTATTATTCATCCAAATTATTAAGTTCTAATTCTAAAAATACAATATAAAATTCTTTTAAATGCTTATATGGGTCTTCTCCAAAAGGTCCATGGAATCTTGGTAATAAGTGAATAAAACTAGATTTTAGTTCCAAATTAGGTGCTTGACTTGTATTTGAATGTAATCCAGAAGAATATCCACATAAGGAATGGTTATTTATTTCAATGTTCAGTTATTTTCATCCATGTTATACACGTTATGTTTAGTTTCATGTTTGTTTCCAGAAGGAGAGGGGTTTAGAAAAGTCTCAAGGTGTGGTGTGTCCTCCTTCAAAGGATTCTCCTATGTGTCTTGGTGTTTCTGACATTGGATGCTCTCCGATTTGGGTCCAAAAGGAGGTAAATCTCAAAAATTGTAACTTTTCACACATAGATTTTACATAATAAATTAATATAAACAAAAAAATATGTGTAAAGGTAAAATATAAAACAAAAATGTTAACAAATTTACAAAAATATTATAAAAACACACACAAAAACCAAAGTGCTCCTCGTAAATGGAGCCAAAATTGGACTGCGTTGTCATGAAACATGAAATTAATTAAATTTTTAAAGTTTAATTATAGTATAGGGAAAACCTAGGTCGTCTCTAAAGGATTATTGGATGTTTAATGCGTGTATTTCTAAAAAAATCATTGAAATAGGGTTGTAGTTTTAAAAACAGATTTAGAAATAAAATGACAGAATTAAAGAGTTTAATAATTGAAAAACAAGTGTATTTTGAAAAACTTATGATAATTATGTGATAATTTCTAACTTAATAAACAAATTGAAAGGTTCCTTATAATTAATTGATTATTAGGTTTTGGTGTAATCCTTTGGTTGAGGGTTAACTGAGATCTTGGGTACCCACAAGCCTCTAAAATGATGAAAATATGACTAAACATTGACAAAAAAATCATGTAGTAAAGTGAAATTCTGTTAGAATGATTTTAGGTTTTTCAAGGAATATTGAAATCTATAATTTTTTGGGAAAGAAGATGATTCTTATGTTCTCCAATCAGAACAACACAAGTTACAAAATTAAAATTACACACCGATCAGTTATGAAATAAAAAGTGTTTCAATTAAATGAATAAAAAAAGTTATGATAAGTCTAAATGAACAATTCCAAACCAAAATATACACCAAAATAGAAGATAATTATTTTCTATAACTCCCAATTCAAGTGTGTATCTTCCTCGCAATGATCACCCACTTTTTAGCCCAACATTTGGAGGATGAAGCTCAGGTGGATCTCCTTCTTTATTTCAGCTCTTCTTATGAGGATAGGGGGATCCAAAACCTCAAATGGGATGAGAGTAATCCTATGGAACTCTAAATTTGTATCACTTCACTCCCTTGGTCAAACTTCCCAATGAGGTTCCCATGGTTCCCTTTATTGCCAAAATGGGGAGTGTTTTTGGACACACAGTTTTCAAGATACCACTTGTGTCTCAGTTTTGGGTTGGTAAATGGTATTATCCTGATAAAGTAAAAAGTAGAGAGTTATTTTCCAGAATCATGAATATATTCATGTAAAATTTGTTGTCCATTATACATATATAATTTTTGATAAAGTTATAATAACGAACTCAAAATTTTACTTCGTATATATTTAGTTCCTTGGAAAAATCAGTTCGGTTGGGCAAAAAGATGGATGAATTGGGATTGGGTGTATTGATATGAGTTTTATAACATAGTGTTTTGGATCATATTACAAAATTTTATCTCACTTGGATTCAAATATTTCATGAATTGAGAAAAATATTGGACTAGTGTTCATGGGGTTCCATGCAGTTTGACCCATTTTGCTTCAACTTCATTTTGGATCCTCTAAATCACCTCCTTTAACAATGAAATCATTAAAAAAAGTAAAACATACCTTTTATCATTTATAAAAATAAATTTAATCCAACATGATTTACCACAAATATTTTGTTTAAGACACCCACTTCACTAAGATTCTGAGTTTTAAAGACTAAAACTTCAACCAAATATGGGTCAACTAAAGGATTCTCCTAAAAATCCTCTCTTACAATTTCCTCTCTTGGATTTAAAAGATATCTTCTCAGAGGAATTATTTGTTGAGAAAAAGAAAATGACTAATTATATTTAGATTATGTTCCAAAATATTATGAAAAACTTCAATAATTCACATCCATTCTTTAAAAAATAAACAATTTAAAGATATTATGAATTATATGGACAAAATATGAAACATTAAGAAGAAAAATGTTCATTTAAATAAACTTCCCATTAATTTCATTGAAATGACCTCAAAAAAATCATCAAACCCAGTTAATTTTTTCCCACCACCCATGGTAACTCTTGTTTAGATATATAAGTGAGATGGCCATACTCCCACTTGAACTTACTACCTAAATTATGGAAGTCCTAACACCTATATACTGAAGACATAGTACCAAACTCAGGAAGTTCTTACACACTTACAGATGAGCATTCCCACTAATACCAAATTATAAAAAACTAAACGAAGTTGAATATATAAGCCTCCTATATTGATCCATAAAAATGGTGAGGTACAAAAATGATAGCAAAAACAATTATTGAGTATAATAAAATAAGGCATACTACCAAGGTAAAAAAGATGAAGAAAGAGATACAACCAAAGTCTATAAAATTCAATCCAAACTGACTGAAATAGAATAATATGATAATAAAAAACCAACAAGTCTTAATATGAAATGTCATCACCACCAAAATATCCCGCAATGAGGAAAGTGATGGTGAGAGAAACAATCATCTACATGACACCTTTCCCTTTTCCTAGATCTTATAAAACAATATCTATAGCCACCTAAAGAAAAAAGTATGGTGTGATAAATAAGTCTAGTAGGATACCACCATAGAGTCTATACAATCTATAATTAAATGTATTAAATGGTTATAGTTTTTTTTAAATATTTTAACAAATAATTTTCATAAATCCAAACCCATTTATTAATAATTTCCTTTAGTTTTCCAAAAAATCATTTCATATTAAAAATGATAGGAATATTAAAAGTATAAGTGATAAAATCGGAAAGCATATCCACACACCATAAGATAATAAATTAAGAACATATACATGAAATAATCAATCATTCTTAACGATGTGATACAACCACATGTGAATAACATGTGAGAAACTTTCCATGAAAAAATACATCATGAGATAAACAAATAATAAATGAAAAGGCATGCTATATTCAGCCATAGACTATGGGAATACATAATAGACATAAAATAAAACAAAACTAGTCATATGTTGGTACCAATTGATATTGATTCATAGCACAATATTTTGATTCCATATAAATCATAGTGGAATTATACAAAGCACAAGTGATTGTCACGTTCTTGACACACCCAAGGTTCCCAAGGTTCCAAAGTTTTTCAAAATACATTTCAAAAACATTCTCAAAATTTATAAAACATTTTAAAATCCAATATAATCTTCTTCTATGTTTGAAAATTCATTTCCAAATCAAAACCACCATTCAATCATTTAATCAAACACTTGGTGTGTAGACAATAGTTTTTAATGAAAACCGCTTTAAAACATGTATCTTTCCAAGAAATCCTTGAAAACCACAAATAAATTAAATTCAATGAATAACCCAAAGTAAATTTACCATAATAATAATAAATTCATATAATTAACCCTTTGTATAGTAACATCTACCACAACAATAGAGTTAGAACTATTCACCTTCGATAATGACAGTCAAAGAAGAGTAGATTGGGTCCACAATATCCTTGATTCACAAAAAACATATCAATACTCAGTCAAAACCCTTAGATCCAACATACACAAACCCTTTGGGTTCCACAAGATTAGAGGATCAGGGGTCCAACAAGGATCTAATAATTCAAGGGAAAACAAGATAAAAAATGAAATATACCTTGAGTTAATCAGTCAAGAACGAAGGAAAACTACATAGAATCCTATGATAGAATCACCTATACCACTAGGGAAGGATTAGATCAATCCAATATGATATTAGGGGGTTATTAGAGGTTAAAATAGGGTCTTGGGGGGTTTTAATTAACTATTAAGATCACAAAAAGTCCATGAGCATGGTTTGCTGGAGTGGATGCATAGTAAGGAGTAACCGTGCACCTTAAATGTGAACCCTATACAGATATCATGTTTGGAGTGCATGGTTTGGATTCATTGTTACAAAAAACATGTGAAAAACATGAATAAACCCTCTTCTTAGGGGTGAAAAGTTTATATGGGTGGAAATATTGTTTTTTAAAACTTTTTTCCCCTTCCAGAAGACCATGCTTGGCCCCACAATTTCCTATACCAAAGCACAAGGTTTTACCTGTCATTATTCCAACCATGAAAAAACTCAAGGGCACCCATTTTTTTTAACTCCAAAATTTACCCAAATAAAGACCCAACCAAATCATGTTGAAAACAATATTAAAGAATACCTATATGAATTTAATGGAATGTTACAGGTAGAGTTTGGAACTATATCTTGTTAGTCATCTGATAAAATATGGGAAATATGGGTCTAGTTGGAGGATTTGGGAGACATGGTTTAACTTTTTTTTATAGAAAACTACCTAGGTTTAATTTCTCAGTTAAATGGGGTTTGTTAGGAGTATTTTCCAAATGGGTAACCTCCTTTGATGTTTTTTTGAGTTATGAGTGAGTACATGGTCATGTATCAATATTTTCCAATGTGTAGGCTGTTTTCTTGGAACAATTATGTGTTATAATGTCTAGAAACCTCAAGGAATCCTATACTCAATGGATAGTGATTATTTTTAGTTCCTTGTTTTTGTTTTCTTATGATATGTCTCACTAAGTGATTCTGTAACTATGTATGACTCTTTATGATCTATGGGATGTGGGATTACTTATTAATAAGTATGAGGTAAAAAATTCAGTAAATCATGGGATTAATGATGATTCAGTGGCCGAATTATTGTAATGTACTTTGGTTGTATAGACCAGGATGGAATTTTTACTTCTTCTCAGGTGGCTCTCATTACTAGCTTGGGTGACTAAGTAAATGATGTTTAGTTATTGAATTTCGATAGACTTCCCATTTGGTTAAAACTTAATGTTGGGGATGAATATATGGGTGGGTGGGGAATGTGAATTCTCTCTGAAATTCTAGGATCAAATTTTTGTTCCATATTATTCCCAATGATTTAATATGATACCATACTGTAGTGAACTATCTATCCATATATCAAGAAGGTATATAGGGAATGAATATTGAACACCAACGACCAGTGGGAATGTTGTGAATATTAACAATAACTTTATATAAGTTATAGAGAAGTATTATGGGATTTGATATTGGATTTTATAAGATGTTTTAGAAGCATGACATCATTCGGGTGGTAGTTGACCAACTCATTGAGTTGAGAAAATTATTTCTAGTTTAGGGGATGAAGTATTTATAGATATGGTAGTGATGAAAGACAATGTTTCCTTGATATTTAGTAGTTAAATTATTATCATTAGATTTGTAAGAGACCCTAGTTTTCTCTGTGAGTGGAGTGGTCATTTCATTAACTATTGGGAACCAACATAATAATTAGTTCAGATAAACCCCCTCTATCTAAGTGGTAGTTTGAGTGATCATAAATCTAGGAGGAGGTTCTCAGACAACTTATCATAAACTTTGGTAGTTTTTTGGAGGCCTATTTTTCTTTAGTGTATATTTCATATGTCTTAATTTTCAGTGAGATATTTCATGTAGCCCTGTTTAGAGCATTCGAAAACCCTCCATGTAAAACTCCAATGTTCGGTTGGATGTTTTGATTAGGTTTTTCATCAAACTGATCCCTTTGAAGAGAATAGATTGAAAAGTGTGAAGAATCATGGATATGGAATCAATTGTTTTATTATTTTATTTGGATCACTTTTGTATTTTTTAATAGTTAATAGTGAGGGGGCATATGTTCTTATAGGCATTTTCAATCTTAGGGATCTGTTTTCTGGGTAACCAAGGGTAGTTAATGTAACACCCTAAGTTCTTTTGGAATTTTTTTTATTACGAATAAATTAAATTTCCTCAATATATGGAGTTAAATGAAACATAAAGTTAAGTTCATTATACAAACATATTGGTTTATCTTGCATTACACACAATAATGAGTTTTAAGAAAACCATAATATATTATTAATATAGTTATTCAAACACGTCCATTAAAAAATAGCCACTAAACATTCAAAAATGAATAATAATAAATAATTTGAAAATATTAATTCTAATGGTTTTATATTAATAAAACATTTTTTAATAAAATACATAATTTTTGGTAAAGTCTTTATATGTTTCGAAAATACTATTTTCATAAAAAAACATTTTTATGTATTTTTTTGAAAATAATAACATTAGTCTATGAAAATTTTATAGAAATAATCTTCTAAAATAAAAATAATTTCAAAAATTTTCTAAGGGTGATTTTTTAGAATTTTTCCAAAAAAATTTATTTTTTGATGAATAGTGAAAATACCGAGTTTTAATTGAAAACTACCTTTTCTTTAAATTATTTTATAATTATAAATTATATTTAAATTTGGATTTAAATTAACCTTATTTCAATCATATATCTATAATCCAATTTAGGTCATTATAATCAATTTCATATTGAATTTCAATATAAAAACTTTTCAAACTGTTGAACATTTTATCCTTAAAAACTCGCTTTCTCGTCGCATCTATGGGAATAGTTTTAAATTAAAATTTTACACTAATATGAATGTAATTTGTAAACATTTATTCCATATTTGGAATCACAATAATTTATATCATATAATAAGTCCATTGTCATGACCCGTCATAGTGGGGCCCATGCCACAACTCCCCGAGCCCACCTTTAATAGGACAGAAGCTGGCGACTAGTACCATGTAGGAATATCACTAACATGGGAGGAATTATCCTAAGTAAATATACACATGAAAACATCTAAAATCCTATAAAATGATGAAACATTAAAAAAATAAACAACTATGAATGCATACATGTAAATCCCACAACCAGAGTACGACATGATGTAAAGTAAAGTAAACATGGAAAAATACAAGCCCACAAAAAAGAGTATTAAAACAAGTCCAAAGTGAAATTAAATAATGAGGATTTCTATCAAGGTATCATAGGAACACACCTCATTCTATTCAGTCTCATTGTGCACTGTCTGGTCCAATTCCATCTTGGACTCTTTCAAAAGGACAATCTTCATCACAAGACACGACACGTGCGGGAAATGCCTATCCAAGGGTGAGTATAACAATACATAGTAGAACACCCCAAACCACTAAGAATATAACAAAGTAAAAAGAGTCATATTTACTGTGTTACATGTCTACAACACATATAATTAGAATTTCTAGATGTACTCAACAGAGAAACAAAATCTAAAAGTAAGTCACAACCATAGTATACCAGTCTAGGATTCCATCTCGAAGGTTCCAAAAATCAATCATCTGGGAGAACACACTCCTAAGTCTAATAACATTAATGATGTCTATTTTATAGGTAAAACTTATCAGTTGTTTCCATTAGTAGTACACACTGAAGGTATGAAGAGATACGATACATAGATAAGGATCACACCCAAGGCCGTTGGGTGATACCAACAACTCGATTTAGATTAAATTCCTAAGTGGAGAATCAGTTCCCATGTAGTTTTAGTCACGAAGATTCCAAGAACTCCGCCTAGAGAAGGAAGATGAATATAGGATCTCACCATGGGCATCACTAAGGTATTTCAATGCCTCTATCCAATAATTCCAGCTAAAGGGATCATATTCCTATGTGTAGGATACAATTCCATACTAATTCTCAGTGAAATGATAACGGGAACACACCCTAAGAAAACATGGGCAAGATACTGATTAAAAGGGCTCTAAGACATTATTAATAGATTACATGGTGTATAGAATTGGTTACACACAATGCCCCTTGACCCTAGGTTCTTCCTGTGTAAACAGATCGTATCTCAAGTTATGTCTATGTAGAAGTAAATGACATGTAGACTACCTATGTAATCTACTCGTGTGCTATCACACATCTTTCGACCATGTAATTGTGCCCATGTACTAGTACACTAATTATCCCAGGTACTCTGGTCTAGGCCGTGTTCGTGTAGGGGAGTACACAACATGCTCTAACCAATGTAGTCCAACCTGTGTCTATTTACACTCTGAGGCATAATTTGAGTCACTTTGGAGATACCACAGACCATGGGACAGAGTTCACACTCTGTGTGATACTTAAATTTATCCAAAATGATATCCAATTAATAGTGGGACCCACACGTCATGTAGATCCTACTTACTCACTATTTAATGTCATATTTCTAGATTTTTAGATCTGGAATCTGTGTGTCTTCTCTGGTGCTCAGTCCATCGATCTGACTATGCCTTTCCCAGAAAATCAAGGTCTTATCTCATCCTAGCCTTTCCATTGTCGAACAATGAGTTCCACCATAAAATCCATTATAAAAAAGGATCTACACCTCATTCTTCATTGAGTGTCGAAGAATGTGAAAACCGAGTGTCTAAACCATCCAATCCACTTCCTGTAGCACTGTCGTACCTCCATATTGTCGCTTTGATCCTTGATCTATGATATCAGATTGTTTCACCAAGAAAAGAGTGTGAAATTATTGATTCATCATGATATTTAGAACTGTGGTACAAACATAAAACACACACAATGAATAGTGAATATGGGAAGAAAATCATAAAAAAATCAAGAAGAACATTCCTCTAATGATGTTCTTGTCGATCTCGGTTCATTTCCATTATTATGATAATCAAAGATCAAACAATTTAACCATGAATAGAATCCACCCAGTAAAATTCCCCAAATAAAACCCATCCAGAAAATACGCATAATCCATAGATCAATCCATTGGTAAATTGACCCATGTTCATCGTAGGAATTAAGAACAGGAAAAAAATCTAAATAAAAAAAATTCCATACCTTGATTTGGGTCGATCGATGAAGAAGAACATGAATGTGCCATGATCATTGGAGAGATCATTTGAATCTGTTGTGTGTCGATCGTCGATCAATGATCCAATAATTTTTTGGCAAAGATAAATCCTCCAAATCTCTTTATAATGGATCTCCATTGGTTCCAGGGTTATGAAAATAACCAAAGAATTCTAGAATAACATTCTATTTAAAGTCTCTCCAATCATTGTATCAATGAAAAGAATTAAAATAATTTATTTAATTATTTTATTCATTTCCATGCCCACGATGTAGTTTCTATAAATGCACCATGCCGACCAAGGTTATGTTACACGTAGGGTAAAACCCGCATTATGAAATCAATAGTGAATCATATTTCTGATCCAGTCCCCCCATTTAAGAGTTATTCTAATTTTTTAGGAAAACTATTCACATGTTCCATTGAATACATTTAATATATTTCAACCATTTATTACGGGCACACTGGGCCTCAGAATAACATGTATTCTTAGTTCCTAGTCTCAAAAATAATTTATACGATATCAAAAGATAATACATTTAAAATGAAAGTCATTAAATTTTATCCATCTTTGGTATTTTTCCTCAAATATCGAAAATAAGGGTTACAAAAAAGATATGGGAATTCATCATGTATATGATCCTCCCACTCCCATGTTCTATATTGGATATTATTATGTGGCCACCAAACATTCACTAAAGGAATCAATTTCCCATGAAGGATTATCTCCTACCATTCCTTGATCACTACTATGTACTCAACAAAGGTAGCTTCATCCAAGATTTCTAGCTCGCCCCAGTTGATAATGTTGATGAGGCATGCACATACCTCATTGGATATGGAACACGGATGACATTGTGTTCCTGGTCTAAATATAGTGGTCAAGCTATGTGGTATGTCACCTCTCCAACTCTACACAATATTTGAAAGGGGGAAATGGACCTCATAGATAACTTTCTACCCTAACCAAATCTCCATAATCCATGTCTAGTTGAGACCCATATGAACACACAGTCTCCTTCCTCAAACTCCAAATGACCCCATCGTCTATCAGCATAATGGTTTGACACATTCTTCATCCACTCCAAGATGATATTCACCTTCTCAGTAGTTTTTGAACCCAAATCTGGGCCCATGAGTGCCAAATCTCCTTAGTCAGTTCAACAAAGTGGTGAACTTCAAGGTCTCTTGTACCAAGCCTCTAATTATGCCATATTGATGGTGGAATGATATCTACTATTGTACAAAAACTCCATCAATGGTAGGTGATACTCCCAACTATGGTCAAAGTATGGTATGAAAGATCACAACATGTCCTATATAACCTGAATGGTCCTCTTAATCTAGACATCTATTTGGGGGTGAAACGCTATGATCAAGCCTAAATGAGTACCAAAATCCTCCTATAATCCCTTCCAAAACTGGGATGTGAAGTGAGAATCATAGTCATAAACGAATGTCGATGGAAATCTGCGGAGTTGGACATATCTTTAGCACGTAGAGACATTTCATTTTCTATACTAAACCCTACTCTTAAATTGATAAGAAGTGGGCCGACTTGGTGAGTTGGTCTATGATCAACCATATGGAATCATGTCCCCGGGTCATATATAGTAACCCAAGCCTAACATACATGGATATTGCATCATTTTAGATGTATATTTAGTATATTACAAAAATACATTCCTGAGGACTGTAATACTTTAGTGTCTTTGGAAACTTGGAAAAAAAATCATTTATCCTGGTGAATGATATTGAAAATTTCTCATAAAGATATCCACCTTTATTACTTCTACCTAAAACATTTCTTCATAATCTGGGGAAAGGAAAAACAATAAATGGGTGAGATCAAATGCTCAGTAATGGTAAATAAGGGAGATATGTAAGCATAATCATGAGCATAAGGGTATGAGAACAAGAACATGAAATTATAAAATCATAACCTGCATATCAAAGATCATATACATGAATCATGTCATAAATAATGAAATTTAATAAGACATGAGTCATAAGGTAATAAATAACATAAGCCATGAAAGCATAACATATGAATACATGGTATTCTGGAATACACATAATAACATAATATGGTTTCCATAGTATCCAAGGCATCACTACTGAGACCATCTTGGTAGAATGGGTTCAATACCCATACCATCTTGATAGTAATGGTTCACTCCCATGTCCATATTAGTTACACGAGTTCACTACTCATTCCATCTTGGTAGTCATGGTTCACTCCCATGGCCATCCTAATATCATGGGTTCACTCCTCATACCATAATAGTAGTCATGGTTCACTCCCATGGCCATTTTATTAGTTAAGGTTCATTCCCAAGACCATCTTAGTCTATCTCATAAGATATAAATATTTACCCAATGCATTAGAGGGATATATAGGTCCCACCCATCTCATAATGAAATCATACTTACATGTTCATCAAGATAATAAATAATCATATAATAACCCATGAAATGAAATGGGTATTATAAAAACCTAAAATTATTAAAACCTATGAAACAATATAGGTTTCATAATAATTTCATTATAAACATAACCCATGAAGAGAAGAAGGTTTCAAAATATTATCCATGAAAGAGAAACAAGTTTCATAAAGACCATGACATTAAGCATAGCCCATTCATAGATATAATATGAATGGAAGTTTCAGATAATTTCCAAAAAGGGAATGAAAAACATCAATAGATTTCATCTTATATGAAAATTAAGTTTGAAATATATTTCAAAAAAATTTCTGGAGTAAAATATCCATTATTTTCTAAAAACGTATTTTTAATACGTAAAAACATTTGAAAATAATTTTCTTTGAAAATAACTTTAAACCATAAAAAGAAGTCTTGAAATCATTAGAAATCATTTTTCCTTAAAAACATATAAAATAAACTTCAAAACATTTTAAAATTTTTTTTACTTGAAACCCCATTTAAAATTTATAAAGAAACCTTGAAAACAATTTGAAACCCATTTTATAGAAAATAACTTCGAAACATATAAATAAATCTTGGAAACATTTTGAAAACCATTTACTTTAAAACATACAAAAGAATCGTAAAAACTTTTTGAAAACAATTTTTCTTGAAAATACTTGGAAAACATGTAAATGATGCTTGAAAACATTTTTAAAACCATTTTCCTTGAAAAATTAAAAAAGAAGATTGAAAAAGTTTGGAAAAACATTTTTATAGAAAATAATTTAAAAAAAACTTTCTTAAAGATTAACCATTTAAACATGAAAAGGAAACTTCACAGAAATTATGACGGCTAAATCTGTACATGTCGTATGAGGTAAAATAAATATTCCTTTTACATGACAAAAAGGTTAGAAAAATTCCTTGATCGGAAATAAAAAATATGATTCCATTAAAAATTGGCAAAATAAAGTTTTTTTTAAAATGTATTTTAATGATCATAGTATATTAGAATAATATTCTTGGAAAACCTTTTTAGAAAACATGGTTTTGAAGGAGCATAGATTTCTGACCGAAGAGAGGGTAAAGTTGGGATTTCCTAAAAACACTTGCTTGACTATATTACATACCAAAGTGTATAAAAATGGTACCAATACATGATTATATTATTAATATATATATGATAATAAAAGTCATGAATTTTCTGTAGAGATTTATCATATGATTTCATCAGAGAAAGCATAGACACAAACAATCTCGAAAAGCGGTGAGATTATTTCAACAAACTCTCATAACTTGGTAACTTGGGATAATACCCTACATGTAAGAAAAATAAAATAAATTAAATATTAAAATATCATTAAAAGTAGGATATTCATGATGTAACATATAAAATGGAAGTATATTAACCACACAAAAAAAAGTTGTGCATAACAAAACATGAGTCTCAAATAAGGGAAATTGAGACAAAACTATTTTACGGATTTGGTATCTTTTGAAATTTAACCCCATGAAAGAAATTTCATAAAATGGATATGAAAATACCCATAAATTTAATTACAAGATACATATAATAAAATCATGGGCAGTACATACATGACACAAAAGGAAAGAGTAGTGAACATAGCATGTATCTCACAGAAATAAAAAGTGAGATGAAATGCCTTTACCTTGTGTCTTGACTCTTGTCGTACTCATTCAAAACAACTGTATAACAAATATAAATTTATTATAAATATTTTAAAGAAACATATTATTATATATAATTCCATATATTTTTTGATTATGACCTTATATTACCCTCTTGTTAACCATCTCAAGTTATGGTTATGCTTCAGGTAATATTTGATTTGTTTTTTAGTTTTATATTAATTTGTTATATTGTTGGTCCTTATACTTATATAATGATTATAGAATTTAAAACATGATATAAATTCCATTTATATACATTATATTTTTATTGCGATAATCTATATAATATATAATTATGAAACAAAATACACCATTCATGGAGACAACAGGTCGTACGTACGTGTGAATTCTATTTCCGTTTAATTGTCGTGTTGAGAGAAAGATAGTAAAAGACATATATGTATATATATATCATTATTAATGTATTATTATGATATTATATATATCATATATTGAGCGACTCGGGTTTTTGGCCCTATCAGACTTTGGAATATTTCTAGGAAAAATTCTAGAGCTAGGCGCAAAGACGGCGTGCGATTCCAAGGCCCGGTGTGCCCGGAATAAATTTGATAAAAATATTAAGTATTTTTATACTATGCACGTGTCAGAGGTGTGATATCTCCCAAATGGTAGCTCAGAATGGGAATCTGAGGGCACGATTGCATCCAGAACGTGCCTTTTACCCAAGCCGGGGTGTAAACTTTGCAGGCGCGGGCCTGTGGTGAGAAACGCCACCAGGGGCGTTTTCGAAAATAAGTGGAAAAGTTTAATTATGAGCGTCAGCTCAAATAAATTCTGAATGTAGTCTCGAATTGAAAATCAGAGTCTTCCGTTGTGTTCATAATGACGCGTTTACCCTAGGGGCGACCTAATTTCCTCTACGCCGGGAGGTCTGGTCGGGGGTGTTTGTTTTAAATGAGGGTTTTAAATAAAAAAACAAAGAAAACCAATTTCCCCTCCTCTCCCTCACCTCCTACGTGTAGCAATGAAACCCCCACCCCACCTCCTCCGTTCTTCACCGAATTGAGCCAGAATCGTCTGTTTTATGCGCCGATCGTCTGCGGATCGAGCTTCAGGGCGTCACGGGCGTCGAATTGCACCCGAAGCTTTGACGTTTCGCCTGCGAGGTAGGAGGTATGAGTTTTACAATCCCGGACCCTGTTTTTGTGGTGTTTTTATTCAAATTTTTGTAAGGTTTGTGTAGTTCGGGTCCTGAGGTTTCCAAAACTTTTTTCGGATCTGAATTTGGAGCACCGGGGTGCTCCCGGTGGGTCCCGGAAGTTTTTCGGCGAAATCCTGGTTTTCCGGTGGCATTAATGGCCTAATCCGACGAGGTGTGGCGGTGGCGAGGCGGATTCCGGTGACGGAGGCGGTGGTGCGACGGAATCCGGCGGTGGCGCGGGGGTTTCCGGCGAGGCCGGCGGTTGTCCGGCCAGGATTTTCCTGGGGTTCTTAAAACCCTCGTAATTCGCAAACCCGAACTCCGATTTACGAACTGTTTGCAGCGACGTGTTATTTGCATCGAGACGGACCTTTTGAACTCAATTTGATGATTTTGTGAGTCTTGATTTTGGCCCGAGGTCTTGAAAAGTCGAATATAATAATAATATTTTATTATTATTCGACTTTAGGCTGTTGTATCTTCTACCAGGAGCGTCCGATTGACGCGCCGTCAGTGGCATTGAGGCCCGGATGGTATGGCAAACTTTTATTGTTGGTTTTCAGGTGTTGGGGATAAGAAATGGGTGCAGGCCCCATGAGGCTGGGTTTTGGCGTTTTCAGAGAAACACAACTTTTCTGCTGGGTGTCCGTTTTGGACGAGCGAGTAGTCGATCTTGTGTGTTTTTCCGAGAGGATCGCAATGGTGCAATCCGTTCGAGGTGATTCGGGATCGAGGCGGAGGCCCCACCCAGGCTGGCTCCGGTGAATAGTGCCTTTTCCACCAGGTGTCCGTTTCAGACGTACGAGTAGTCGATTCTGTGTGTTTTTCTGAGGGGATCGTCGTTGTATGATCCGCTTGATGAGTTTCCGGATCGTTGTGGGGGCTCCGCACGGGCAAGCTATGGTGAATAGTGCCTTTTTCTCCGGTTGTCCATTTCGGGCGAGTAAACAGCCTATCCTGTGTGTTTTTCTGTGTAGATCGCGATGGTATCCTCATTATCTGCCTCGGTTCTATGCAATGTTGCATTGTTGCGGGTCGCTCAGGTGAGCGATGTTTGGACCAGTAGTGGTTGAGGGTACTCCCTTGGTTCATTCCTACGAGGGTTCGCACGGTATCACAATCCTAGTATAGGCTTTTGATCCTCTCGATGGGATGTTTATTCTGTTAGAGTTGTGGCATCCCGTCGGTGGGCCCAAAGCGGGATCCTCTAGCATCGTTTCTCTAGATCGGGTTCTTGGTATTGTTGTGACTGCTTATCCACGGGCGACGATCCCCTATCTAGCAGGTTAACCCCATAGGGTTTGTGGCATAATCGGGAATATGATCCCCTACGTAGTGGGCCGTGCTCTGTAGGGTTGTGGCATCGTCAGGTATACGATCCCCTACTCAGCATCAGGTTTATTGTAGGGTTTCAGTATTGTTGGTTATGTGATCCCCTACTCAGCGCGTGGTTTCTGTAGGGTTGTGGTATCGTCAGTTCGATCCCCTACATCATGAGTTATACCAGATAGGGTTCCGGTATCGTCGTGAACACATCTATATGGGTGATGATCCTCTATCTGAGTGACATGCTTCTGTCGAGCGCCAGATCGGGTTGTGGTATCCCCCAGTGGATTCTGGGTGTGATCCCTTATCTGTGAGAACTACGTATGCCAGATTGGGTCGTGGTATCCCCCAGAAGACCCTGGGAGCGATCCCCTATCTGTGAGCTTCATATATCGGAGTGGGTTCTGGTATCCCCTATAGGACCCTAGGAGCGATCCCCTATCCGAGGTGTTTGGTGGTTATGTTGTTTTAGCGGGGTTTTCCCTTAGTGACGGAATCCGACGAGCGTGGTCTCTCGGGTGAGCATCTGAGATGTTAGCTTGGGACCTGATGGAGTGTATCTATCAGGCACGTGTCATCTGGGATGACAGTGATTGTGGAGTGTGTTCTCCTGGTTGTGAACCGTTGCTGGTTATGAGGTCAGTACCTCAGGTGCCTTATTGTGTGAGCTGAGTATATCCGGATTGCCCAAGGGGAATGTATGAGAATACACCTGAGCTGAGCTGACTAGTTGTGTTTAGCCGAGGATGGTCACGAGATGGTGTTTCTCTCTCATCTGGGTTCCCTCTGGCTGGGATGAGCAGACTGTTTCCTTTCAATTTCTCTCTTTTGTTTTGGGTTTTTGGGGTGCCTACTGAGTATGTTTATACTCACCCCTGCACCGGATTTGCATGCACATGTTTTTGTCTTGTGCAGACTAGAGGCATTTCGATGGAGTCCTAGGAGGACTCGGAGCAGGCGGAGCTGAGTGAGCGAGGCTGACCGGGGTGTTTACTGGTGCAGTGCCGAGGGAGCTTTCCGGCGGGTGTTTGTGGCAGCGTTTTCCCTTCTTCAGATCAGGTTGGACGCACTTTTGTAGTTTTCTTTTGGTGGGCCCTGTTTTTCCCTTTTTTACTTATGCTGTACTCTGGTTTTGGGATAGTTTTATGCATGCATTCACTTTTCGGTTTTCTATATCTATGCACTATTGCATGGAGGTGTTTTTGGGTGCGTGTGTACAGGTACCTTAGGCTAATGCCTACCATGTGTGTGATAGCCTACTCGGCGCTGGACGCCAGCCCCTGGCCGATTGGAGGCAGGATTGGGGAGTCGCGGATCAAGCCCCGTTGGGTCAGGTCATGACATATATATTCACTAAAACCATCCTTAATACAATCCATGTTATGTATGAACAAATCATATCACATTGAGGGGGCGGTAGACCACACTTACTCAAATAAAATTCCCGTATTTACATAAGATGGAAATCATAAAGGTATGTTCCAAATAAAATTTTTAGAAGAATAAAGACATTATAAATATATAATATATCATATATAAACTTATTTTTAATCATAATGGCTACCATGACTGGTGGTAATGTAAAAATGAACAATCATCATTTTGTAAGGCAGTAGTTTTCCGTACACAGAACCTGTATGTTCGTTACCCATTAGATGGAGGTGTGTGTAAGTGTAGGTTGAAATATTATCATAAAAATATCATAGTATATTTATTATAATGGTTTTTTCATATAATAATATAATAAATATAGTTGGTGTTGGTGGAGAAGGAAAATACTCGAAAGGATTTGAGAGAAGACATTACCTCTTAATCGGGAAACTCCTTTTGGTTTGTGCGAAAAGGATTCCTTGGACTTCCTTATTCCCAAGGTAAAGCTTATAAGAGGAAGTTATGATTTATAGGAAGTTTAATGGGCAGATATGGACCTAAAATATTTGGTTTCATAGGTTTTAGTAAGTGTGAGAGGTGGTTGATTTTTAGAGGGATGAAAAAAGACTCACTTGGAATTTTTAGAAACAATGTAGGGTTTCACATGTTATTATCAAAAAATAGTCATAAAAAACCACAAATATAAATAATGGAAGGTTTATGTAAGAATTATGTACAGGAATGGGTGTTGGTAAAGTGTATAGATCATTTGGGCCCTTAATTTTAAGGTTTAGTCCCTAATTAAGCTTAATTTGGGCTTAGTTGTTGTGATTAATTTTAACAACTCTTACCAATCATTTTGGCCAAAAATTAACATGGTATTATTAGAATATAAATACTATACTGAATAAAATTTTTTATTCTAGTTTTTGTAAATTCAAATCACATAAGTGGAAAAACAAATATTAATGATAATCCCGCAGATTGGATGAAATAAGTGGGTTTTAAAGTAGAAACTTGTACAAAAGATTGTTAAGATTTTGTATTCAATTTCAAAGTGAAATGGATTCTAATAAATTAAATTGTATAAATAGATTTATATTTATCTAATGTAACATTTAAAAAAATTATACTATAATTTAACATTAAAAATTAATTAAACAAAAAGGTAGTTTTTAACTAAAAAGTAGTATTTTTCACTATTCATCAAAAAATGAAGTTTCTTAGAAAAATCACAAAAATTAACCGTAGGAAAATTTTGATGTCATGAATTCAAAAATTAAGTTTATTTTATCAAATTCAATTTATAAATTGGTATAAAATTTATTTTTTAATTAAAATTGGTTCATTTAAAAAATGATATTTATAAGATAAAAGCAATTTACAAAATAGAATATATTTCATTATCAATATTTTTTATTTATATAAAAATAAATATTTTAAAATTATTTATTACTATTACTATAACTGAATTTATCATCTAGGTTATAATTATCTCATTTAAATAATTATAAAAAAATAATTCATAGAAATTCGGTGTTGTGTGCATCGTCCACCAAGTCGGTGTTGCGTATAATGTACGCTTAGTTGGTTCCATTTGAAAGGAATGTTTAAATTAGTGTATTTCTTGACATAAATAAAAATATAATTTTCTAGGGTAAAATTTCTCTATGACCATAATAATATCTCCTTTTATATTCAATCAAAATTCATATTCATTTATAATTAATTGGAAACCTATGAATTCAAATAATACGTTATAAACCATATATTTTTAAAAATTCGTTAATACTATTCATAAACTCTAATTTAACATCAATATTTTATCTTATTATATTAAATAACAATATTTTAATAATATATTATAGTTTGATAAACCTTGGTCTTGCGTGTTACACATGTCATCGAGGAAGGTCATTATTGCGTTTAACGCAAGCTAACCTCGGTGTTTTGCGTAGGGAAGGTAAAAGTTTATATTGCATGTAGTGCATGATTAACTTGGTGTTGCATCTAATTAAAGCCAAAAATAGTTCATTAATATAAAATGAAATATGTTCTGTTTAACATGGAATGAAAAACATTAAAAGGAAAAATTATTTTGAAAAAAAGCACAAAATATCGGGGTGGTACATTCTACCCCCCATACAATGAATTTCGCCATCAAAATTCATTTGGGTTATCAAAGTTTTAATTATTGAAAGTTTCATTCATATAAAAACACATTTTAAAAATGGATACTAACTCTTCCTTTAAAAAGGAAAAGTTAGAACCATAATGGTTACCTAAAGTAACATATAACTAGGTTTCCATATAGAAGAACATAGGTTGGGAGTGAAGATTGGGCATGTAGGAAAAGCGTAAATATTTATAGGGAGTGATTGAGGTCATAAATCACAAACAAGTGAATGATCAAATAAAAGTTTAGGGCCTCAATGTAATAAATATGTGATGATTTGAAAGGCCATTGGTTCAACTGAATTAAGGTACCAGGACAACACATTTTCTTTTGAACATTATCTTAACGTTGAATAATTATTTTATTGTCCAAGAATATAAGGATATATACATACTTGATATATTTGTTTTGATGAAATTTTATTCTTTATTTTTTATTTTATAAACTCCAAATTCAACCATTACATCAAGTAGTGGAAATCCAAAAATTAACTTTGATGCCTGAAGTGCTAAAATACACTTTTATCGGATCTTAAGTCCCATAAAAGAATGAAAAGTATAACTTTTATAAATATTCCTAAAAAATATGGTTAATACATTAATCTCTAAAAATAAAAGTTACACTATAGTTTCAAAAAAAAAAATTAGTTATTCATAAAAAACAATTGTACATTAACCAGGATATCGCGTAGTCCAGTGGTAAGCCTGAAACCCTTAACATCCTTTGGTCATGGGTTCAAGACCCACTAACTTGGAGGACTTAATCAGTTGTAACCCAACATACTTGATTTATTTTTCTAAAACCACTCTAATATAATTTCCAAAATATTGAATACATTCTTGAAATATGATTAATCACTAAATATCCTTTTAGCAAAGGGTTTTAATACAAACTCAGTGCATAAATACTTCTGATGAATTTTAACATAATCTTTTACACAATGGATAACCTTATAACCCTTAAAAATGATGAGAATCAATTATCATAAAAATAATTTCATGAAACCAACTTAACATTGAAACCCAATATATCCCAAATTATCTCCTGGTTGTCACATTACAAACATGTGAATAACCTTGTGGTAAATTTTATTGGAACATGGTAACGACCTGAATTACCATAAATCATTTTGAAAATCATGCATGATTTCTTATTACCAAGTATATTGGATATATTACTCAAATCCAAGAATGCTGTAAATTCATCCATGAAGATATAGAACACTTTTTCAATAATCAGATCCAGGGTAATCCGTACTGTCCAATTTACTTATTCATAACCCACATATTTTTATCCGAATAGCATTATATTAACATAAAGAACATATTAAGGGTTACCTTAATAAAAATATTACCTTTTAATTAAATCACTTCCCTAGTCCATTGGGAACATTCAACACAAACATGTAAATACTGAGCAAAAAACATAAGTAGAACAATCCTTGTATACTTCATAATTAATAATTTTTTGGAAACCAAATACATAAAACCACCGATTAATTCATCCTTAATCTATTATCAATGCTACCTCATCATGTTACATAATACCTCTTTCATTTCACATTTCATCTATAGTCTCTTTATCATCAAAAATATGACCATTATTCACACCACCTTACTAATTTTCATCAGGATCATTCCTATTGGAAAATTGAGTTTCATAATGACCATTTATTCAACACTTAAAACACTTAACCTTCGATGAAGACTTATGGAGTTCAATATTCTCATCCATTTCGTTAACCAGCCTCTTCATTTTTTCCTTTTAGTTAGTTGATTTGTGTCCTTATTTTCAACAATCAAAACATATTGTTGTTTCTCTAAGAATTTTTCTTAGGTGATTATTTCCATATTCTTGTCACAAAATAAACCTAATTTTCTTCCCACTATGTTATCCATTACCCAAACTCTTAGTAGAATCCTTATTTCTCTTCTTTTTTGAGTTCCGTAGTTGGTTAAGGTACACTTTGTTAATTATATTCCTTGAAAAAATGATTAGGCATGATAAAAAAATCTTTTACTCCTATGATAATATCAATTGACTGCTCATTAGAAAATCATCCATCACATTCAACATTAATCCAATTCTTTCTGGTTCCCATTATAAACTAAAACCAAAAGAATAGTGTGAACATTACTTATCATAGTAGAAAACCACATAGTCATGAAAAGATTTACTTTTGGGATTTCTAAATAATGACACCTTATTTAATATATGAAACCATATGTTATTCATAGAAAAATTATATCTAAATTCTTCATGACAGTTTGTGAAGAGTTTGTGAATTTCCAAATCATATCCCCCACGAGTGTCAAACCAGGTGTGCAGCAAGGCATGTTGTCATGGACCTGATTACCCCAAGTCAGTTTAAAAACATATTATCATAGTTGTTTCCCCTAGGTACATCTGTACCAGATCCACATCCACTTGTAGTATCCATACAGGGATGTATTACTAGGAAACCACTCACTCTACTCATTACCAAAATTCTAGGACATTTTCATAAACATTGACTCATCCATATACTTATCCATAGATATATACCTAGATATATCCATATAAATATACCTAGGGATTTCAATAAAAGTTTCTCATCCTAGTTTCCAATGGTTTATTGAAACTTTCTACTGATACCTACTATAAAGACCTAGTCTTAACATACAGGTATATAACATCATTCAAGACGTATATTCGGTACATTACAAAAATACCCACTCGAGGACCATAATAGTTTAGTGTATTTAGAAACTTGTAATCAAAATATTCTATCATGGTGAAAGATATTAAAAATATCCCATAAATATATCCACCTTTATTACTCTACCTAAAACCATTCTTCATAACCTATGAAAAGGAAACATAAGAAAAGGGTGAGATCAAATGCTCAATAAGAGTAAAAAGGGAGATATGTAAGAATAATCAGGAGCATAAGGGTATGAGAATATGATAATGAAATTATAAGATCATACCCTACATATCAAAGATCAGTTACATGAGTCATGACATAAATAATGGTAGTTCATAAGACATGAGTCATAAGGAAATAAAGAACATAAGACATGAAACCATAACACAGGAATAAAACATGAGATTGTGGTAGACACATAGACATCTAATAAGATTTCTATAGTAGCCAATACAATGCCTTTAAGACCATATTCATAGTATGAGTTCACTACCCATACCATCTTGGTAGTCATGGTTCACTCCCATAGACATCTTAGTAACACGAGTTCACTGCTGATACCATCTTGGTAGTCATGGTTCACACCAATGGCCATATTTATAGCATGAGTTCACTCCTCATACAGTATTTTTAGTCATGGTTAACTCCCATTTCCATATTAACAGTTAAGGTTCATTCCCAAGACTATATTAGTCTATATCACAAGATATAAATATTTTCCCAATGCATTGGAGGGAGATATAGGTCCCACCTGTCTCATATTAAAATCATACATACATATTCCATAAGATCATAAATAATCGTATCATAACCCATGAACTGAAGTGGGTGTTATGAAAATGTAAACTTATCATAACCTGTTGAAAAAGATAGTTTTCATAATTATTTCATCATAAATATAACCAGTGAATAGAATCCAGTTTCAAAATAATATTACCCATAAAAGAGAAATGGGTTTCATCAAGGCCATGACATTATGCATAACCTATTCATAGAAAAAATATGAATGGAACCTTTAGATCATTTCCTAAAAGGGAATGAGTAACATCAATGGATGTCATACTAGATGGGAAATGTTTTCAAATATCTTTCAAAAACGTTTTTTGTGGAAAATATAATTTATTATCTAAAAATTATTTTTAATACATAAAACAATTTTGAAATAATTTCCTTATAAAATACCTTTGAAACTTATAAATAATACTTGAAATCATTTAAAAAAAATCCTTTAAAACTTATAAAATAAACTTCAAAACATTTTAAAAACATTTTTCTTTGAAAACACATTGAAAAATTATAATGAAATATTGAAAACGTTTTGAAGAAAACTTCTTTTAAAATACCTTGAAAGCTTATAAATGAAGCTTGATTTTTTTTTGAAAACCATTTTCCTTGAAAACTTATAAAAGAATCTTGAAAAAGAGTTAAAACCCATTTTTTTGGAAAATAATTTGAAAACATTTAAATAAATCTTGAAAATTTTTGAAAACCATTTTCCTTTAAAGCTTATAATTGAATCTTGAAAAAAAATTGAAATCCATTTTTCTTAAAAACTTATAGAAGAAAATTTACAACTTTTTGAAAAGAATTTTTCTGAAAATACTTTTTTTTAAAATACTTTTTTTAAAAATAACCCTTTAAATATGAAATGGAATCTTTTCATAAATGGAAGAGGTTAAGTCCATACATGTCGTATGAGGTAAGATGAATTTTTCTATTTCATGGTAAAAAGTTTATAAAAATTCCTTGATTGGAAAGAGACAAGAAGATTCTGTTAAAATTTGGTAAATGATAAAAAGGGGGAAAATGTATTTTAATGATCATAAGATATTATAATAATATTCTTGGAAATCCTTTTTATAAAATATGGTTTTCAAAGAACATAGATTTTTTTTCCGAAGAGATGGTAAAGTCTGGATTTACTAAAAAAACATTCTTGAAAATATTATGTACAAAAAAATATAAAAAAGGTACCAATACATGATTATATGATTAAAATATATAGGATAAGAAAATTCATTAATTTTATTGATAGATTTATCATAATATTTCATCAAATAAAGCATAAACATAAAAAATATTTAAGAGTAATGTGATTGTTTCAATAAAATATTATAACTTGGTAACTTGGAATCATAATATCCATGTAAGAAAAATGAAATTAAATTAATATTAAAAAATCATTAAAATTAATATATTTGTGATATAACATGTAAAATGGAATTATATACACCTCAAAAAATAATTTAGGTGTGTAAAAAAACATGAGTCAAATAAGGAAAATTTATACAAAACTATTTTACTGATTTGGAAGAGGAAAGAAATTTTATAAGATGTAATCCACTAACATTGTGTCTCGATTCTTGTCATACTCATTCAAACCACCTGTATAATAAATATAAATTTATTATAAATATTTTAAAAGTACAATTTTATTATATATAATAGCATATATGGTTATATTACAACCTTATATAACCCTCTTGTTAACCAACCCATGTTAAGGTTTCACTTCGGGTAATATTCGCTTTGTTTTTCATATGTGTCTTAATTTGTTATATTATTGGTCCTTATACATATATCATGATTCAATAATATAAAACATGATATAGATATCATTTATATATAGTATATGTTTATTATAAAAATCAATATAATATATAATTGTGAAATGGAATACACCATTCATGGAGACGGTAGGTCATCCGTATGCATAAACACTATTTCTGTTTAATTGTTGTGTTGAGAAAAAGAAGGTAAAAGGAATATATATATATATATATAATTATTAAAGTAGATTTATGATATCATACATATCATATATATTCAATAAAACCAACCTTAATAAAATCCATGTAGTGTATGAAAAAATCACATCACTTTGAGGGGTCGATAGTCCACACTTCCTCAAACAAAATTATCATATTTACATAAGATGGAAAACATAAAGGTATGTTACAAATAAAATTTACATTAGAATAAATACATTATAGATATAATATATATCATATATAAATAGAGTTTCCATAATAATGTCCACTATGATAGGTTTTAATGAAAAAATGAACAATCATTGTTTCGTGAGGTATTAGTTCACCGTACACAGAAACAATATATTTGTTACCCATTACATGGAGGTGAGTGTCAGTGTAGGTAGAAACATTTAAATAAAAAATAGTACATTTATTATACTGATTTATTAATATAATCAAAGAATAAAGGGAGTTGTATGGGGGTGGATAAGGAAAATAAAAGAAAGGATTTAAGAGAAGATGCCACCTAGTAATCGGGTAAGTCCTTTTGGTTTGTGCCCAAAGGATTCCTTGGATTGAATTATTCCCAAGTTAAGTCTTCTAAGAGTATGGTAGGAGTTATGGTAAGTTTATTGAGTAGGTATTGGAGAAATTAGGAGGTTTCAGAGGTGTGAGGATGTGGGAGAGGTGACGGCTTTTTATATGGAAGGAAAAAGACTCTCATAGAAGTTTTAGCCACAAGTTAGGTGTGCACATGTTCTTACCTAAAAAAATTCATAACAAACCAAAAAACTCCTGAATTTATGGTTTATTGAAGAAATATTGACATCCAATGGGTTCTGTACAAGTGGATAGATCATTTGGTCCATTAATTTTAATGTTCATCCCCTAATTAAGCTTAATTTGGCCTTAATCACTATGATTACTTTTAATCACTCCTACTAATGATTTTGGTGAAAAATTAACTTGGACTTATTATAATATTAATATTATATGTGTAACACCCCAAGCTTCCATGGTACGTTTCCCTTCGAATATTGCAATGGCGTGCATTGTACGCAACTTCGAGATTCTAACACACCACAACCAATCAAACTAGCCGTTATGAATAGTAATACCTAATTTTTGAAATTTTATAAATTATATATCCCAAAATGGACTTCATTTTTGGATTCGTAATATCGAATTTATCCTAGGGTGAAATTTTGGAACTTTTCGGATAACACTTATATTTTGATGAATAGTGAAAATTACTAAATTTTAATTAAAAACAACTTTTTAAATCAAAATAATTTATAGTGATAAATTTTATTATTGAGTGGTTTTAAAGTATAATTAGAATATATTTTTACCATTCTATCCAATGGTGATCATTATAATTAATTTCACTTTGAAATTGGACCTAAACAATTGTCAATCTTTTGATATATATTGTTTCTTAAAAACACGCTATTTGTTATGACAGCGGGAATTAATTATAAAATTAATTAATGCAAATTATGTGTTTAGAATTTTTTAATATAAACATCATTTTTGAATTCAGAATATCAATTATATCTTAGGGAGAAATTTTGGCATTGTTCTGAAAAACTTCAATTTTTGATGAATAGTGAAACTACTAAGTGGTAGTTAAAAAAACTGAATTTTTCATAAAACTTAATTTTACCACTTATATGAATTGAATTTCAAAAATAAAATAGACACGGTTAATATCAAGAAGTAAAATGTGGTTCAATGAGATGAAAATAATTTTTGGTGAATAATAACTTTTTACTTTTATTTACCACGGTTAAAAGTAAATAGGGTAATTAAGGGTAAAAATGATATTAATATTACCCTAACACATGAACTAATTCTATTGGACAAGTTTATCTCGACCAAAAACAACCTTAGGAATAAAATATTATCATTTAGGTCCACTTGGATTAGATTAGGACATTTATTATTATTTAATTCAAAGAAGAGTTAAAAGAGTTAAAATCAATGTTTATTTACTAAACAATTTTTTATATAGGGTTATACATAAGATAAATTCGATTGTAAATATTAATTATAAAGATAATAAGATTTTCTACATAATGATATTTTATTTATAATTTTTAGAAATTAAATAATTTAATATATTTATGACACAATGATGATGCAGTAATTACCATAATAGTGAAGAATTAAAATAATTGATATTATAAATACCCAAATAAATATAATTTAAGACTTTAAATGAATTAAACTAATTTTCTAGGAATATATGACATATTAGTATTGATTTAGTTTACTTTTTTCGAATTAATCATTCTTTTATGAGTTTCACAAAAATCAACTATTGAATAGTGTCAAAATTGACATAAAAGAGTTTTTTTTAAAAAATATTATATTATTAATTGATTTTAAATTCATAAAAATATAAGTTTCGGCCAAGAGACTTATATCATGATAGGTATATCATTAATGCACCACTTTGGGGTCTCTTGGATGTATATAGTAAGTTTATTAACTATATAATATAAAAATACAAAGTGACATGGTAAATGTCTAACTAATTAACTAAGAGTTAAAACTAAAAGATAAGGTTAATATAGTAACCCAAACCTGTCTAAATTATATTGGTTGAATTGTTTTAGACCTATCCCCACCTTAAACTTTGAATAATCAACTTTTGAGCCATTATAAACCGAATATGAATTTATTATAAATTAATATTTCTAGCTTTTCCAAAGGTTCCCCTCACCCCTCTTATAAAAGGGAACTCCTCCTTCTCAATTCTTCACACCTTAAAAGCCTTTTGGTTCGGCCAAACCCTGCCCAAATACTCTCTCAACTTCCCTCAATACAACTTAGAGGCCTTGGTTTGATCAGAAATCCAACCTAAGGATCCCTTTTGATCAAATCAAAAGGAAGAAACCCGAAAAAGAGGTAATGTTTTCACCACCCCTTTTCAAATTCCTTTCTTCTTCCACTTCTTCTTTATTTGTTATTACCATTATAAAATAATAACTCCAGTATCTTATATATACTGTGATGTTATTATAAATATGGTACAACCATATTCAGTATTCTATCTACCCTTTGAATAACATGTCACCATATGTGCGTACGTACGGCTTACCGTCTCCACGTCGTGGTGTAATTGTTATTCAATATATTATTATTTGTGTGGGTATAATAATGATGTGTAACTCATTTAAATAATAAATATAACATGATAATGATTCTGTATATATGATATACCATCCAATTATATATTATTTTAATATCAAAAGAATGATATTGTCGCTCGTGCGTACGTACGGACTACCGTCTCCACGAACATGATGAGATTCATTCTCCACCATATGAATTCAAGTATAATTATCATTTTATGAATTAAAAATAATTTTTATGAACATTATATCATTCTGGATATGAATAACATACAACCTATCCATAAAAAACATGTCTTACATAAAAAAATATATAAAAGAAAACGAGTAGGTTAACACCCGAAACGATGATAATTCTAAGATATTATTAACAAATCAATGTTACAAGATCATCTATGATATCATATTAATGTATATGATTCGTGAATAATTTAATAACAATTATTTAAACATTATACAGGAGGTTAACCTACCCCCAACCAAGGAAAAGTACAAGGTAAGGGGTTTCTTATCTCACTTTTAATTCCGTGAGAATTCCATTGTTCACCACTTATTTATTACATGTGGTATATGTTTACTGCCCATGATTTTATTCATTGTGTAATATACATTAATTTATGGGTATTTACATCATCATTTTATGATCCTTATTTCATGGTTTTATGTTTCATAAGTTACCAAATCGATAAGGGAATTTGAAATTTCAATTTCCATTTATTCAGCTTTACGCATTCTTCATTGATTATTTTACTCGAAGATTATGTGTGGAATCACTATTTATTTGATTATGTCATAATTTCCACTCCCCGTTCTGTGGATATACTTTTGATACACATAATCACTCCATTGATAATTTCTCAATTCATCGATATGAATTTGATAAGAGTAATTTTAACTCATTCTCCATTTGTTGAGTTAAACATCCAATTCATTGGTGTTGTTTTTACAAGATTATGTGTGAATGTCCTTTGATTTTTTTACACTAAATATCCAATCATATTTAGTGTATTCATATTTTTCACACATAACTATGTCGTTGATTTATCCTTAACCTAAGGATACAGCCTTTATGAGAGATTTCATCTCAATTTACATTCCATTGAGACTTCTTTGTTGTTATACACCAAATCACTTTTATGTGGTGTATATAAGGTACTTTGACATAGTATATCATGAATACCTTTATTCTCATGATATTAAAATTTTTTGATTACCTCAATTATTTTTATTCAAGTGTCTCTCTTTTGGTTAGAAACTCTAACTAAAATACCATTTTTAAATGTTTTAAAGACCTATTCTTATAAATCTTGCTCATTAATGTCCATGTTTTAAAAAATGCTTTAAAGGATTTATTTATATGGACATTAAAGTTTTAAAATTAAAACTCTTTTTGAACGTTTCAAAGTGGTATGGGACACTTTGATTCAAAAATCAATTTTTAAACGGCTTCTTGACAAATAGTGTGACTTTTAAATGATTTCAATGAAAAGGGGGATATTTCTCTCAAATTGTTTTGATGATTATTTTCATCTATGTCAACATCCTTCATTATTATTGATTGAGGTTAATGTGATACAATACAATCTTCCATATTGTATGGAATGAGTTATGTTTGACTATGGATGTTCTATTTTTATACCATTCATGGTTTGTGGGTAAAGTATTGACATTTCGTATGCTAGTTTTAATATGAATGTTTATGTCATGTTTAAACCTGTTCATATGAGGAATGAATTGGACTTAATAAGTGATGGGTGGAGCCCACTGTAGCTCCTCGATGCATCGGTAGGTCTCATGAGAGAAACTATTGTCTTGGCACAAGGTCTTGGAAAAATCTTATTTGTAGTCTTGGCACGAGGCCTTGGCTATGTGGTTATGATAGTCTGGCATTATGTATTCCATCATTATGAAAGTGGTTATTGATATTTCATGTGATCATTAGACTAGTAGAATATCCACGTGAGTAAGTAAATAGCATTATTTTATTTTATCTTTTCCATTTTATGCTGAAGTTCAAGTTTAAAAGGCTTTTGTTTTAGTTATAAACTGCCTTAAGTGTTTATGCTTATCTATGAAAGCTTCTGCTATAATGTTATCCTTACTGAGCATCTGAGCTCACCCCTTTCAATGTTTTATTTTTCCCAGGATTATGAAGAAGTAATTTATGAATGACCTGCAGGAATAGTATGAGGGGATATGAAGACAAGATGTTGTTGTAGTTTTTTTACCTTATGATGTAATGTAAGACTTATGAATATATCTAGTGTTTCCAAGACTACTAAACTAATTGGTCTTTCGAGACTTGATCCATTGTGATCATGCCAATTTTTTGTAATAATGCACCGACTCTAGGTATCTAGGGTCGGGGCGTTACAATTGCTATCAGAGGAAGTTTAGTGCAAACCTTGGAAGTTATATTTAGATAAACTCTGATTAGATCACGTAGACCTAAGATGATCTTTGAGGATTATTATAGAAGAACTTCCTAGAATTTTGGTATTATAGATATTTTGTGAGTTTTCCGAGCAATACATCCCTGTCTGGATACGAGCAGGTAGAGGCGGCTCTGTCACAGATGTACCTAGGGGTAAAACCCAAAAACACCGCTTTGAGCTAGACTCGAACGGGAACTGGTGCACGACAACGGGCCTTGCTGCACTCTTGGTTACGACACTCCCGAGGGATATGCTTAGGATAATTTACATTTTCTTTACAAACCAATTTGAAGTATTATATATATAAGATGAGAGTAAATGACCTTGGTTAATCTTAATATGTTTCAAAATGAGAATATGGTGACATGTTAATCTCTAAATGATTTTACGACTACTGTTACTCACACAATGCTTTCTGGTTTTAGTCAATGGCTGGATTCCAAGGAAGTCATGGTGACTTTGGGAATGATGTACAAGGTGGGAACAGTGGTGGAAATGAGCAACAAAATGGAATGTTGATAGGCGTAAAAGATATAATCTTTATGCAGTATCAGTTTTCCAAAAATATGATCAACAACATATATATTAACCAACTCCCAGACTCAACAAGGAAGAGAAAGGTGATGAATGATAAGAGCTCCAACAATGGAGACCATGGAGAAAAGAACCCTCAATTTCCATCATGCAAGAAATGTTGTAGGAGACACCCGGGAAAGTGTCTCAATGGGACCAATAAATGCTTTACAAGTGGGAAGGAAGGACATAAAGTGAATAATTGCCGAAGCAAAATGAATAGTACTATGGAAGAAGATAAAAATGTTCCCAAGTGTCCATTTACAGTCATTTGTCGTAAATGTAGGGGACCTGGCCATTACCCGAGTGAATGCCCTATTCTATAGGATATTTTCTTTATCAAAGAAGAAGCTATGTGGAAATAAATGGTTGGATAAATGTTTAAAAAGTATTAGTTATCCTTGTTGATGGGTTTACTTTGGAATAATTTTCTCTTGTATTTGTAACCCCGCAGTTTGCCATGTGAGAATGATATTTGAGGAAGAATTGTCTCTTCTCTTGTGGATATAGGTATAAATAACCATTTTGTTTTATATGATCATTGGGGTTTGAGATAATTATAAGTTATTATAATTTGGGATGAAAATGCAAGGTATGATATAACATTTGTGGTTAAATTATGTTATGGTATTTTGAGGAATTTATCTCATTTTGGTAATATTATAAAATATAATTTTTTTAAAAGGATAGCATGTAGACCGTGTGACAACCCGTCACGTCGGACAAAGCTGTGGGAATCGAACCCACAACCAAAGTGCGATTGGGATTTATCTCCTACCACTGGACTACGTGAAGTTTTATTGATCAATAATAAGTTGATTTTGGTTCTTATGTCTTATCAAATGAATACCTTCAGTATAGGAAAATGATTTGGTGATTAAGTGATAAATGTTATTTTGGAAGATGTTCACTTTGTTGGGAACACTATATGTACAAGGAAAATAGAATACTATGGGATTTAATTAGAGGAGTAATGGTGGATTTTTATCTATGTTTTTATTGTGGATTTATAGTGATTTGGGTTATTTATGGAAATGATTAACCTATAATAAAGAATATGTGATTAGGTTAATTACTTTTAAGTATGTGACTTTAAGAGTAGATGATGTCATTTGGAGATACAATTTAACGTGGAAGACTACATTCTTATAAGTTTTGGGTTTCAATATTATTTTGGATTATATTGAAGGATTTTAAGGACAATTTATTATTGAATGGTATTTATTTAACTTTGGGGTATTGTTGGTTTAATTTTAAAAATTAAGATTAGTGTTTATTTCTCTCAAGGAATATCCTTTTGGGGGATCATTAGATCTTGCACTAACCATTTTGGTTTTGATTAATCTCCAAAGACAATATAAATATATAGTTCATCCTGCATGGATCATGTGATTCTATAGAAGTTTATTCTAGCTCTTCCAGTGTGACCAAGTCTTCTTGAATACTCATCGTTTAAAAAAATGAGTTAGTGGTGGAAATTTATTAAAGAATGAAACTCTACTTAAAATTTAAGTATATATCTTTATATTCTTAGTCAATATCATAAATGAATTCCTCATCCTTATGTAATGTAACCTAAAACAATAAAATGTTGTCTGTTTACTTTCCTACTAGGAGACTAATGGCCATTTGTCCCAACACAAGTTCGTGGTTTTCTTATCATGATTTCTATCCCTCTTCATCAGAACTTGAAACTTAGTTTATCATCCATATCCATGTTTTCCTACATGGAATCCGAGTATGGGTTATCTTGGTTGACCTTTATACCTCTCTTTCATTCTTTTAAAGTGATAGTTTTATTGACTCTTTTTCCAATGTGGGACTTTCATTATATTCCCAAGCAAAATTTTAAAAATTGTGAGGATGCAATTTATTTAAGGAGGGGAGAATGTAACACCCCAAGGTTCCATGGTACGTTTCCCTTCGAATAATGCAATGGCGTGCATTGTACGCAACTTCGGGATTCTAACACACCACGACCAATCAAACTAGCTGTTATAAATAGTAATACCTAATTTTTGAAATTTTATAAATTATATATCTCAAAATGGACTTCATTTTTGTATTCGGAATATCGAATTTATCCTAGGGTGAAATTTTGGAACTTTTCGGATAACACTTATATTTTGATGAATAGTGAAAATTACTAAATTTTAATTAAAAAAATCTTTTTAAATCAAAATAATTTATAGTGATAAATTATATTATTGAGTGGTTTTAAAGTATAATTAGAATATATTTTTTCCATTTTATCCAATGGTGATCGTTAGAATTAATTTCACTTTGAAATTGGACCTAAACAATTGTCAATCTTTTGATATATATTGTTTCTTAAAAACACGCTATTTGTTGTGACAGCGGGAATTAATTATAAAATTAATTAATAAAACTTATATGTTTATAATTTTTTAAAATAGACATCATTTTTGAATTCAGAATATCAATTATAGCTTAGGGTGAAATTTTGGCATTATTCTGAAAAACTTCAATTTTTGATGAATAGTGAAACTACTAAGTGGTAGTTAAAAAAACTGAATTTTTCATAAAACATAATTTTACCGCTTCGGTGAATGGAATTTCTAAAATACGAGAGACACGGTTAATATCAAGAAGTAAAATGTGGTTCAATGAGATGAAAATAATTTTTGTGTGAATAGTAACTTTTTACTTTTATTTACCACGGTTAAAAGTAAATAGGGTAATTAAGGGTAAAAATGATATTAATATTACCCTAACACATGTACTAATTCTATTGTACAAGTTTATATCGACCAAAAACAACCTTAGGAATAAAATATTATCATTTAGGACCACTTGGATTAGATTAGGACATTTATTATTATTTAATTCAAAGAAGAGTTAAAAGAGTTAAAATCAATGTTTATTTACTAAAACATTTTTAATATAGGGTAATACATAAGATAAATTCGATTGTAAATATTCATTAAAAATATAATAATATTTTCTACATAATTATATTTTATTTATAATTTTTAGATATTAAATAATTTAATATATTTATGACACAATGATGATGCAGTAATTACCATAATAGTGAAAAATTAAAATAATTGATATTATAAATACCCAAATAAATATAATTTAAGACTTTTAATGAATTAAACTAATTTTATAGGATAATATGACATATTAGGATTGATTTAGTTTAGTTTTTTAGAAGTAATCATTCTGTTATGAGTTTCACCAAAATCAACTATTGAATAGTGTCAAAATTGACATAAAAGAGTTTTTAAAACAAATATTATATTATTAATTGATATTAAATTCCTAAAAATCTAAGGTTCGTCCAAGATACTTATATCATGATAGGTATATCATTAATGCACCACTTGGGGGTCTCTTGGATGAATATAGTAAGTTTATTAACTATATAATATAAAAAATACAAAGTGACATGGTAAAGGTCTAACTAATTAACTAAGAGTTAAAACTAAAAGATAAGGTTAATATAGTAACCCAAACCTGTATAAATTCTATTGGTTGAATGGTTTTAGACCTATCCACAACTTAACCTTTGAATAATCAACTTTGGAGCCATTAGAAACCGAATATGAATTTATTATAAATTAATATTTCTAGCTTTTCCAAAGGTTCCCCTCACCTCTCTTATAAAAGGGAACTCCTTCTTCTCATTTCTTCACACCTTCAAAGCCTTTTGGTTCGGCCAAACCCTGCCCAAATACTCTATCAACTTACCTCACTACAACTTAGAGGCCTTAGTTTGATCATAAAGCCAACCTATGGAGCCCTTTTGATCAAATCAAAAGGAAGAAACCCAAAGAAGAGGTAATGTTTTCACCACCACTTTTCAAATTCCTTTCTTCTTCCACTTCTTCTTTCTTTGTTATTACTATTATAAAATAATCACTACAGTATCTTATATATACTGTGATGTTATTATAAATATGGTACAACCATATTCACTATTCTATCTACCCTTTGAATAACATATCACCATATGTGCGTACGTACGGCTTACCGTCTCCACGTCGTGGTGTAATTGTTATTCAATATATTATTATTTGGGTGGGTATAATAATGACGTGTAACTCACTTAAATAATAAATATAACATGATAATTATTCTGTATATATGATATACCATCCAATTATAAATTATTTTAATATCAAAAGAATGATATTGTAGCTCGTGCGTATGTACGGACTACTGTCTCCACAAACGCGATAAGATTCATTCTCCATCATATGAATTCAAGTATAATTATCATTTTATGATTTAAAAATAATGTTTATGAACATTATATCATTCTGGATATGAATAAAATACAACCTATCCATGACAAACATGGCTTACGTAACAAAACATATAAAAGAAAACGAGTAGGTTAACACCCGAAACAACAATAATTCTAAGATATTATTAACAAAGCAATGTTAAAAGATAATATATGATATCATATTAATGTATATAATTCATGAATAATTTAATAACAATTATTTCAACATTATACATGAGGTTAACCTACCCCCAACCAAGGAAAAGTACAAGGTAAGGGGTTTCTTATCTCACTTTTAATTCTGTGAGAATTCCATTGTTCACCACTTATTTATTACATGTGGTATATGTTTACTGCCCATGATTTTATTCATTGTGTAATATACTTTAATTTATGGGTATTTACATCATCATTTTATGATCCTTATTTAATGGGTGTATGTTTCATAAGTTACCAAATCGATAAGGGAATTTGAAATTTCAATTTCCATTTATTCGGCTTTACGCATACTTCATTGATTATTTTACGCCAATATTATGTGTGGAATAACTATTCATTTGATTATGTCATAATTTCCACTCCCCGTTCTGTGGATATACTTTTGATACACATAATCACTCCATTGATAATTTCTCATGTCATCGATATGAATTTGATAAGAGTAATTTTAACTCATTCTCCGTTTGTTGAGTTAAACATCCAATTCATTGGTGTTGTTTTTACAAGATTATGTGTGAATGTCCTTTGATTGTTTTACACTAAATATCCAATAATATTTAGTTTATTTATATTTTTCACACATAACTATGTCGTTGATTTATCCTAAACCTAAGGATACGGCCTTTGTGAGAGATTTCATCTCAATTTACATTCCATTGAGACTTCTTTGTTGTTATACACCAAATCACATTTATGTGGTGTATATAAGGTACTTTGACATAGTATATCATGAATACCTTTATTCTCATGATATTAAAAAGTTTTTATTACCTCAATTATTTATATTCAAGTGTCTCTCTTTTGGTTAGAAACTCTAACTAAAATACCATTTTTAAATGTTTTAAAGACCTATTCTTCTAAATCTTTCTCATTAATGTCCATGTTTTAAAAAATGGTTTTAAGGATTTATTTATATGGACATTAAAGTTTTAAAATTAAAACTCCTTTTGAACGTTTAAAAGTGGTATGGGACACTTTGATTCAAAAATCAATTTTTAAACGGCTTCTTGACAAATAGTGTGACTTTTAAATGATTTCAAGGAAAAGGGGGATATTTCTCTCAAATAGTGTTGATGATTATTTTCATCTATGTCAACATCCTTCATTATTCTTGATTGAGGTTAATGTGATACAATACAATCTTCCATATTGTATCGAATGAGTTATGTTTGACTATGGATGTGCTATTTTTATACCATTCATGGTTTGTGGTTAAAGAATTGACATTTCGTATGCTAGTTTTAATACGAATGTTTATGTTATGTTTAAACCTGTTCATATGAGGAATGCATTGGACTTAATAAGTGATGGGTGGAGCCCGCTATAGCTCCTCGATGCATCGGTAGGTCTCATGAGACAAACTAGTGTCTTTTCACAAGGCCTTGGAAAAATCTTATTTGTAGTCTTGGCACGAGGCCTTGGCTATGTGGTTATGATAGTCTGGCATTATGTATTCCATCATTATGAAAGTGGTTATTGATATTTCATGTGATCATTCGACTAGTAGAATATACATGTGAGTATGTAAATGGCATTATTTTATTTTATCTTTTCCATTTTATGCTGAAGTTCAAGTTTAGAAGGCTTTTGTTTTAGTTATAAACTGCCTTAAGTGTTTATGCTTATCTATGAAAGCTTCTGCTATAATGTTATCCTTACTGAGCATCTGAGCTCACCCCTTTCAAAGTTTTATTTTTCCCAGGATTATGAAGAAGTAATTTATGAATGACCTGCAGGAATAGTATTAGGGGATATGAAGAGAAGATGTTTTTGTAGTTTTTTTTACCTTATGATGTAATGTAAGACTTATGAATATATCTAGTGTTTCCAAGACTACTAAACTAATCGGTCTTTCGAGACTTGATCCTTTGTGATCATGCCAATGTTATGTAATAATGCACCGACTCTGGGTATCTAGGGTCGGGGCGTTACAATATGGAATATAATGGTGTATGTATGTTTTTTTAAATTCAAATCACAGAAGATAAAAAATTAATATTAATGCTAATCCAGCTGATGAGAAGAAATAACTGGTTTTTAAAGTAGAAAAATGTTCCAAATATTGTTAAGACTTTGTATTAAATTTCAAAATGAAATTTATTATAATAAATTAAATTGTATTAATATACATATTATTTATCTAATTAGACCTTAAAACAAATTTATAATATCATTTAACATTAATAATTAGTTTAAAAATGGCAGTTTCTAACTAAAAAATATTACTTTTCATTATTAATCAAAAAATAAAGTTTCTCAGAATAATTTTAAAAAATGTACCATATGATAATTTTGACATTATGAACTCAAAAAGGAATTTTATTTTATAAAATTAAATTTCTAAATGTGTCTATAATTAATTTTATTATCAAAATAGGTTCATTTAGGAAAATGATACTTTTAACATAAAAGGACTTTACCAAAAAACATTTCTTTCATTATCAATATGTTTTATTTATATTAAAAAAATTATAACCAATATTTGAGAAGTATTTATTACTAGTCCAATAAATAAATTTTGTGGATATGTTATAATTATCTCATTTAAATAATTATTAAAAAATTATTTTGTAGAAATTTAGTTTTGAATGAATCATACACCAAGTCAGTGTTGCGTGTAAAATATGCCAAATCATATGCAAAGTTAGTGTTATGTATAATTTACACCATGTTGGTTCCATGCGAAATGATTTTTTTAATTAGTGCATTTCTTGACATAAATTAAAATTTAATTTGTTAGGGTAAAATAGCTTTGTGACCATAATAACATTTACTTTCATATTCAATAAATTTTCATATTCCTTTATAATTAATTGGAAACCTATGAATTCATATTATATTTTATAAACAATATATTTTAATAAATTAGTTAATACTATTCATAACCTATAATTTAACATCACAGTTTTATCTTATTATATTAAATAATCATATTTTAATAATATATTATAATTCAAAAAACCTCCATCTTGTGTGTTACGCAAGTCATCGAAGAAGGTCATTGTTGCCTATAAATAAAGATAACCTTGGTGTTCTGTGTAGAGAATTAAAAAGATTATGTTGCATATAGTGAAAAATTAACACACTGTTGTGTATAATTCAATCCAAACACAGTGCTTTAATATAAAATTAACTATCCTCAGTGTTTCATAAAATGAAAAATATTAAAAATATCAAATTAATAAAAAAAATATATATTCACAACATCTTAGGGTGTTACCGCATACATGGTAAGTATATTATGAATTATATGAATAAACAATCACACTTAAAATCTAGAACCTCAAGGGGTTGAGTTAAACCTACTATAACTTGGTACTCAACCTTCACTTGCTGACAAGTAAGGCATCGAGAAACAAACTCTACAAGTCATTTCTTCATCCCTGGCCACAAAAAATAATTTCATAGGTCTTAGTACAACTTTGAAACACCTGGATTTACCACCAAAGTATATGTATGGAACTATATTATAACATCCTCCTACAACATCAGTGGTACCATCTTGCATCCTTTGAAAAGAATGATATGATCCCCACTTTTAGAAAATTCATCAAGAGTGTGTCCAGTGGGTATCTGAGTATGAATGGTCTCATAGTTGGTATCTCTAAGATATTAATCCCTAACTCACATCAAGATTAGAGGGATCAAAACCATCTACTGTAGGTAAGATTCTCCATCTCCATCGATAAAGGATAATTTTAATGAGTCCAATTGCTAGGATATATCATTTTGAAACTGCGAACTAGATATCCCGCTGAGAGCATCTGCTACCACATTCCCCTTCCTAGGAGTATAGACAATTTCTAAGTCATTATCCTAGAGGAACTATAGCCATATTCTATGTACCTAATTGAGAACTTTTTAAGTGAAGATGTACTAGAGTCTTTTATAATCAGAGTAGAAGATAAACCTCTCACCCATCAGGTAGTGTCACCGCAACTTTATGGAGAAGACTACCACTGTTAGCTCAAGATCATGGGTTGTGTAGTTCTACTCATGTGGTATCAACTGATATGAACCATAGGAAATCACTATATTCTTTTATATCATAACACAACCAATTCCCAATCCCGATGCATCACAGAAAACTGTGTACTCAAAACCTCTTTTGGTAATATCAAGATGAGACCACTCATCAAAATCCATCTCAACTTCTGAAAAGAATTTTGGAACCTATCCTTCCACATGAAAGGCTACCCCTTTTGAATAAAATATTTTATGGGTGCTTATATTCTTGAGAAATTAGGTATAAATCTCCCGTAATAGCCTACCAACCCAAGGATGTTCAGTACCTCCATCAGGCTCTTGGGTGGATCCCAATCCAACACTACCTCAACCTTAGCTGGGTCCACTACCACTCCATCCTCTAAGAAAACATGTAACAGAATGTGGACTACCTGAATCCAGAACTATCAATTCAAGAGATTTATGTAAAGCTGGTTCTCTCAGAGTATGTCCAGAACAATCCTCAAGTGTCTCACATGCTCCTACTCGGATGCCAAGTACATAAGGATATCACAAATGAACATTACCATGAATTTATCTAAAAAAGGATGAAATATCCAGTTCATGTATCCCATGAATGTTGATGGTGTGATTTTCACACCAAGGGAATGACCAAGAACTTATAGTGACCATAGTGACATCAGAATGCCACCTTCAATGTATCCTCCTCCCCTAATCACAGTTGGTGATAACCTGACATGAGGTAAACCTTCTATAATGACCGAGCACCTTTTAAGTGATTAAAGAGGTCATCAATCTTCGATAGTGGATAATTTTTCCTCATGGTCACTTAGTTCAAGCATCAGTATTCTGCACAAAACCCTAATAACTTTTACTCTTTCTTAGAGAATATAAATGGGACTACTAGGTTGAAACATTGGGTCAAACAAATCCCTTACTCTTCAAGTCCCCAAACATCAGCCTCAAATCACAAATATTTTCAAGAGACATCTAATATTCCAGTATAGATATTGGTTTTATCCTATGGTGTAGATCAATACATAATTTTATCTCATAGTGGGGAGGTAAACCTAGAATATCCTTGGGAAAAACATCCTCATACTACGCCACCACTGTAGGAAACTAGGAACTGATAACATCCAATGCACCAAGGGTCAGCATCAACTACTAATGGGAAATCAGTTTCTCTCTTCTATGTATGAGTCTATCCTACGCTCCCTGGGTTTCCTTTTCACTGAAAAAGGATAAATTGGTTCCGTCCCTATAGAGACACCGCATCCTTCGATTGAAGTAGTCAATATGGGCATGAAACATGGATTACTAGTCCATACCTAAGATGACATTGTAAGGGCTCGTTATTTCTACAATGATATCCCAATACAAACTCTCAACTCTAATAGTCAGGTCAAACTATCAGCACAAGTGTGTGATTACTAAGTCTTCTTTAGTAGGTGTCTCCAAGCGTAATGGTTGAGACAAGGGTTAAAAAAAATTCTACATCTTGAAAAAGGCTGGTGGAAAGAAAGGAATGACTCTAACCTATGTCTATCAATACTATAACTATGGTATAAAAGAAACATATAATACTTTTAATCATTACCAAAGCCTCTGGGTCATAATATTTGACCACCTACAGCTATCCCCACCCCTTTTCTCAATCTCCCTAATCCTGGAGTGGACCACCTAGGGTGGTGGTGGTGGTATCAAGTGAAAGCATCAACCACCTACCGCTACTCTCCCATTTTCTCTTACACATCTTCCACCTTATGAACTTTCATTCTCCTACTACTGTGTGTACCTTTATATCCCATCCATGGTGTTTCAATCAGGTATATGAAGAGTCAAAAAATCTTGTTCAAGATTTCTCTTACCATCACATAAGTAGAACCACCACATTTTTGGTTGACTAGACCCATCTTAAGATCCCTAAACCATAGAACCTCTATCTTGGGACCTCCTCTTGAAACGTCTCACACATCTCAGTCAATGAGACTAATGTCAAATACAGAGTTCTCAGCTCCTATATGATCACTACTGGATACCACTTGATGTATCATCCATGAAAATCTTAACCATGAAATATTTCTCTATCACCCCAACCTAGGTAGGAATTAATAAATGGATAACATGAGCCTGAATATATCCACACAGATCATGCTCGAAGGTCTGACCTCTAAAGAACTATCCATGAACCATATCCATATAATATAAGGCCCCAGCCTTAAACAATACTTAATATTGAATTAAATGAATAATTCACATTGAGGATCTTTTCAGGTTTAGAGTTTTAGATAATTAGATCATAACAACTACATCTCAAAAGATTAAAAAGTAGACACTTCTACTAAGTTTACATAAAAAAACTCTTAAAAACCAACATGTCTAGTTATAAGTTTTAGATAGCATGACTTTCCCTTGATCTAATCCTTGACCCTATTCCATATTAAGTCCTGTGAAAAAAATATCAAAAAAAACTTGGGGTGAGCATAAAAAGCTCAGCAAGGGATACACAAAGAATGAAAACTATTATTTTTTCAAAGCAACAAGTAAACCATGTATACTTTATCAAAGTAATACCTTTCACCTTTATGAAGTAGTAAAAACTATTCACTGAACAAAATAATATTACTTACCATTTTGTAACCAAAATATTACCATAAAACCCATATAAAGAACACATAACATATAAAGGTAACATGGGACATAAACATACTTAAATGTAATAACCATACGGTCGACTTCCACACATAATTAATGGAATAGCCATACGACTGACTTCCATACATACTTAATGGAATAGCCATACGACCGACTTCCATACCCAATGCATTGGAGGTTATAACGTAACCACCCATCCTAGTATTCACGGCACCACCCGTCATATGGTTTATCACGTAACCACCCGTCAAATGTCCAAGTACCATTATAAAATCATAAGACATAAAACAAATATAATGGAAAGAAAACATTTCCACACTTTGATCACAATATATCACATAAATATATTGACATAAAAAATCCATTATAAAAACCATTTTCAATACAAAAATACATAAAAGAGTATATGGTATTTATTTCATTTTAAAAACATTTCGGCTTGTTGAGGAAGCCAAAGACCAAATAATACTCGCGGCGGCGGAAAAGGTCATTATCACCGCGTACGTTAAAAGAAACATTCCTTTTTGTCGTTTAGTAAAACGCTTCGTAGAAAAAGATTCATTTTGTATAAAATTAAAATTCAAAGGGGTTTATACACCATATAAAAGATATTTGTGTATAAAACAAAATATGCCTTAATGAAAGGAGATTGAGACGAAGTCCCTTACCTCGGGTCCGACTTGACTCGATCGTTCTTTAACGTCCTGAATAATAAACTTCAGTTAATTTCTACTTTCTTAAGAAACTTTTTCAAGTTCATTATTCCTTTTGTATCACTTATTTCCATTTTATAAACATTATGTAATCATTTAAGTTAATAATGTTTTTTGTTGATATTTGGTTCTTAAGTCGAAAGTGGACTTCTTACAATTACATGTTGTTCGTGTGGTCAAAGGTTCTTTATATCCAGAATGACATTCCTGATTTGGATGTCATATATATCATATATATATATCTATCATATACATGTATTTATAATATCACATAATAATTTAGAGGTATGAAATGAAATGCACCGTTCATGGAGACGGTAAGCCGTACGTACGCATGAACGCTACTTTCATTTCTATGTCATATTAATGGAATTAAAACTAAATGAGAGATATGTATATTTTAATTACAGAATTATATTAATCATTTAGATGTAACATACATCATATATATCCATTATATATATGTACTTATAATAGTACATTACATTTGGGGATAAGAAATGAAATGCACCGTTCATGGAGACGGTAATCCGTACGTACGCATGAACGCTACTTTTATTTCTATCTCATACTTTAATGGAAAGAAATAATAATGATATAGAGTTATATTATAATTCCAGTATAACATCATATATAATAACTTTAAATCCATCCTTTATACGTCCCACATATGGCATTAACGAATCAAATCACTTTGAGGGGGTGGTAGTCCACACTTCCTAAAATGAAATTATCGTGTTTAACCACAATGGAAACCATAAAGGTATACCAAAAATGAAAAATACAGAAGCATAAGGAAAACATAAACATAATATATATCATATATAAATAGAGTGACATCTTAATGGCCACCATTAAAGGTGTTAAAAGAAGATTGAACAATCATCGTTTCGTGAGGCAGAAATTCGCCAACCACAGAAATAGTATGTTCTTTAACCATTATATGGAGGTGTGTGTAGGTGTAGCTCTAATAACTCTTATAACAACATCCTAGTATATTTAAGATACTGGTGTTGTTACAAAATAAACTAATAAAAAGAGTTTATGGGTCTAGAGAAGAAAAATAAAACAAAAGAAGACAAGTGAAGACATTACCTTAAAATCGGGTAACTCTCTTAGATTTGAGCTCAAAGGCTTACTTGGGAAGACTTCTACCAAAAGTGCGGATTCTAGGAGTAAGAGAGGGATGTGTAGAGACAAAAATAGCAGATCTTGGCCGAACAAAAGGCTTGAGAGGTGTGGGTAAGGTGGTAGAGGTGGGGGCCTTTTATAAGAGGAGAGGAGGGGCACTCTTGGAAAATAAGGAAATGTTACTTTATTTTAAAATGAGTTTCGGATTTAAAAGGTCTCACATTGATATAATTCGGGGATAAGGTGATAAGTGTTCTAAATCCACCCATACAATAGGTTTTGGACATGTGTAGGTCTTAGATTTTACATTATCTTTCTATTTTATTTAAATCATTTTATAATGAGGTAATCGCTGCATCATCATGGTGTCATCAATAATTTAATTTATTTAATGTCTAAAAATTATAAAAAAAAATACTATGATGTAGTAAATCTTTTTATATTTCCAATGACTATTTATAGTAAAAAATATGACTTGTATAACCCCATTTAAAAATTGTTTTAGTAAAACAACTCATGTTTGTGTCATTTTAATTTTAACTTTAAATAAAAAGGTATTAATGTCATTTTCCTACCAAAGTGACTCCATGGGGTCCCCAAGTTGACCCATGGATTGTCTTGGTCGGACATGACACATCTAATAAGGGTAGGACATGTTTCAAGTCCATTTGATGTTATTAAAACATTATTCTTACCTTAAATTACACTAATTACCTCTAATCGCGATTGATAAATATAAAAGTTACTATTCACCAAAAAATTATTTTAATCCCATTGAACCACATTTTAATTTTTAATAACAACCATGTATGTCGGATTTTTGAAATTCAAAACACAGAGGTGGTAAAATTTCATTTAAACGAAAAATCAGTTTTTTTTAAGTACCACTTAGTGGTTTCACTATTCATCAAAATCGAAGTTTTTCAGAAAAATACAAAAAATTCACCCTAAGCTATATTTGATATTCCGAATTCATAAATGTAGTATATTTTACAAAATTCAAAACATATAAGTTGCATTAATTAATTTAGTAATTAATTCCCGCTGTTAGAGCAAATAGCGTGTTTTTATGAAACAATAAGTATCAAAAGATTGACACTAGTTTAAGTCCGATTTCAAAGTGAAATTAATTCAAACGACCACTATTGGATTAAATAGTAAAAATATATTCTAATTTCACTTTAAAACCGATTCAGAAGATAATCTAATCATATAAATAAATTAGATTAAAAAGATGTTTTGAATTAAAATACAACATTTTTCACTGTTCATAAAAAAATGATCTTTATCGGAAAAATACCAAAAATTTACACAAAGTATATTTTGATGTCCCGATTCTAAAAAAAGAGTTTTATTTGGTCCAATAGAAAGTAAAAGAGTGACCAAAACTATATTTAAAGAAGGTTCACCATGAAAAGGCGATAAGTGGACCTTTAGTGAATATTAGAGTATCTATGCCTAAAATTGAATTTCTTTCTTATTTTAAGCCTTTTTCTTTTATTGGATAAATGTAAAAACAATTAAAAAACATATATAATCATATTTTAGTTATTTATATTCATTCCCACCAATACAATAGCTACACGTTTACTACGATTTAAAATAATATTATTTCATTACTAGTGTGCAACGTAAGATTTCAATGAAACTATTTGTTGCGTATCAGGTACGTTATCGAACATAGAAACCACTTTAAAGTAAAATTAATATTTAATTCGTAAATATTAATAAATATGAAAATTTTTTATTCATTACTTACCTGGGATGTTACATCCTTCCCCCCTTTTGGGAATTGCGTCCTCGCAATTTTATTCACTTATCATAATAAGTGGGGGTATTTATCCCTCATAGCATTTTAAGATTCACATGTTGTCTCTTCAACCATATGGTTTTTCCACAAAACCTTTACCTGGTGAATTACCTTATTTCGCAACACTTTCTCTCTTCGGTCAAGAATCTGGACTGGTTGTTCTTCATAAGAGAGATTATCTTCCAACTGTTCTACCTCTGGGCTCAAAACATGAGATGGATCTGGCATATACTTCCTCAACATCGAAAGATGAAAAACATTGTGTACCTGAGATAAACTCGGAGGTAAAACCACTCGGTAAGCAACTGATCCAACTTTCTCTAGAATTTCATATGGTCCAATGAACCTTGGACTCAGCTTTCCTTTCTTACCAAATTGCATCACATTTTTCCATGGAGAAACCTTGAGAAAAACATGATCACCTACCTCGAAAGATAGATCTTTCCTCTCGTTATCTGCATAATGCTTCTGCCTTCTCTGAGCTGTTTTCATGTGTTTCTGAATCAACTGAACATTTTCTGCCATCTCTTCTACCAATTCTGGTCCCATCAGCTTCCTTTCACCCACTTCATCCCAAAAAGCTGAAGTTTGACACTGCTTCCCATATATTGCCTCAAATGGTGCCATCTGTATACTGGAATGAAAACTGTTATTATAAGAAAACTCAACCAAAGAAAGATGTTGGTCCCAACTTACCTGATAATCCATCGAACAAGCACGTAGCATATCTTCCAATGTCTGAATTGTTCGTTCTGACTTCCCATCTGATTGCGGATGAAATGCTGTAATAAAATTTAATTCAGTACCCAACGACTTCTGGGATCACGATTAGATACAATGGAGAGGGGAAATCCATGAAACCTGACTATCTCTTTATGATACAATCTAGAAAGTTTATCTAGAGAGAATGTATCTCAAAAAAGAAGGAAATGAGAAGATTTAGTCAATCGATCAACAATAACCTAGATTGCATTATTACCTCGAGATGTCCTCAGTAATCCCACAACAAAGTCCATAGATATATTTCCGCATTTCCACTATGGCACTGGTAATGGATGAAGCATCCCTTTCAGTAACTACCGCTCTGCTCTAACCTGCTGACAAGTCAAACACTTCACAGTAAAATCAGCAATATCTCTTTTCATTCCATCCCACCAGTAATACTCTCGCAGATCTTTGTACATCTTAGTACTGCCAGGATGAACTGAAAACAGGGAACTATGAGCCTCACATAACAACTCATTCTTCAACTTTGAATCACCAGGCACACATAATATCTTCCCAAACCTCAAAAAACAATCATTATCAATGTTTAATTCAGGCAACTTACCCTTCTGAACCAGCTCTACCTTTTTCTGCAACTCACTGTCTTGCTTCTGTGCTTTCTTGATTCAGTCTGATAGAGAAGATTTCACTGATATCTGAAACAAAACATAAGGACTTCCTGCACAAACAACTTCTATTCCAAAGCTAATCAAATAAAAAACCAAAGGATCTCATTCCAAACGTAGCATGGTTAATGAATCATTACTTTTTCCACTCAAAGCATCATCCACTTTATTTGCTTTTCCCAGATGGCAATGAATTGTACAATCATAATCCTTGATTCATTCCAGCCATCTCCTCTGTCTCATGTTCAACTCTTTCTGAGTGAATATATACTTTAACCTTTTGTGATCAGTATATATTTCACACTTTAGTCCATACAAATGATGCCTCCAAATTTTTAAAGCGAAAACAACAACATCTAATTCCAAATCTTGTGTAGGGTAATTTACCTCATGAGTTTTCAATTGATGTGAAGCATAAGCAATTACCTGATCATTATGCATTAGAACTCAACCAAGTCCTTTCAATAAAGCATCAATGTAGATAACAAACTCACCATTCCTAGATGGAAGTTCCAAAACTGGAGCATTCACCAATCTTCTTTTCAACTCCTGAAAACAATCATCACATTCTTTTGTCCAGATAAACTTAACACCCTTCCGAGTTACCTTATTCATTGGACTAGATAACCATGAAAATTTTTCAACAAACCTTCAGTAGTAACCTTACAAACCAAGAAAAATACAGTCCTCGGTTACATTTGTGGGTCTTGGCCATTCTTCAACAACTTTTGTTTTATAAGGATCAACAATTATGCCATTTTTTGAAACAATGTGACCAAGGAAATAAATTTGTTGTAACCAAAACTCACACTTGCTAAATTTTCCATACAATTTCTTTTCTTTTATGGTTTGAAAAATAACCCTTAAATGTCTTTAATGATCCTCTTTACTTTTAGAAAACACCAAAATATCCTCAGTAAACATAACCATGATTTATCACCTGAGTCAACTGAGCCATCACTACAAAAAATTGTTTAGTTCTGATTCTGACCATCTCAGGATACTGATTTGAATGTCCATTTCCCTCTGTATGCCTTCCTAAAAAATCTGTTCTGTTTTCTCTATGAAAAACTATTATTAACACAAAAATATCTTAGGCGAAGCAACATGGTAATCTTTAAATGCTATATCATTTCAATCATACCATAAATTAACTTATAATTTAATACTTTTCTAACTCCTAAAGTTGTCTAAACTGGCCTCTGATACCAACTATAAGGCCCCATCCTTAAGCATTACTTATTATTGAATTAAATGAATAATTCCCATTGAGGATCTTTTCAGTTTTAGAGTTTTAGAGAATTATATCATAACTATTACAACTAAAAAGATTACAAAGTAGACACTTCTACTAAGTTTCCATAAAATAAAAAAAAACTCTTAAAAAGAAACATGTCTAGTTACAAGTTTAATATAGCATGACTTTCCCTTGATCCCATCCTTGACCCTATTCCACATGAAGTCCTGTGAAAAAAATTTCAAAAAAAACTTGGGGTGAGCATAAAAAGCTCAGCAAGGGATACACAAAGAATGAAAACTGTTAGTTTTTCAAAGCAACAAGTAAACCATGTATAATTTATCAAAGTAATACCTTTCTCCTTTAGGAAGTAGTAAAAACTCTTCACTGAATAAAATAACATTACGTACCCTTTTGTAACCAAAAGATTACCAGAAAAATCATATAAAGAACACATAACATATAAAGGTAACTTGGGACAAAAACATACTTAAATGGAATAACCATATGGTTGAATTCCACACATACTTAATGGAATAGCCATATGGACGACTTCCATAAATACTTAATTGAATAGCCATACGACCAACTTCCATACCCAATGCATTGGAGGTTATAACGTAACCACCCGTCCTGGTATTCAAGGCACCACCCGTCATATGGTTTATCACGTAACCACCCATCAAATGTACAAGTACCATTATAAAATCATAAGACATAAAACAAATATAATGGAAAGAAAACAATTCCACACTTTGATCACAATATGTCACATAAATATATTGACATAAAAAATCCATTATAAAAACGATTTTCAATGCCAAAATACATAAAAGAGTATATGGTATTTATTTCATTTTAAAAACATTACGGCTTGTTGAGGAAGCCAAAGACCAAATAATACTCACGGTGGCGGAAAAGGTCGTTGTCACCGCGTACGTTAAAAGAAACATTCCTTTTTGTCGTTTAGTAAAACGCTTCATAGAAAAAGATTCCTTTTGTATAAAAGTAAAAGTCAAAGGGGTTTATACACCATATAAAAGATAGTTGTGTATAAAATGAAATATGCCTCAATGAAAGGATATTGAGATGATGTCCCTTACCTCGGGTCCGACTTGACTCGATCGTTCTTTAACGTCCTGAATAATAAACTTGAGTTAATTTATACCTGCTTAAGAACCTTTTTAAAGTTCATTATTCCTTTTATATCACTTATTTCCATGTTATAAACATTATTTAATCATTTAAGTTAATAATGTTTGTTTTGTCGATATTTGGTTCTTAAGTCGAAAGTGGACTTCTTACAATTACATGTTGTTCGTGTGGTCAAAGGTTCTTTACATCCAGAATGACATTCCTGATTTGGATATCATATATATCATATATATCTAGCATATACATGTATTTATAATATCAAATAATCATTCAGAGGTAAGAAATTAAATGCACCGTTCATAGAGACGGTAAGCCGTACGTACGCATGAACGCTACTTTCATTTCTATGTCATATTAATGGAATTAAAAATAAATGAGAGATATGTATATTTTAATTCCATAATTATATTAATCATTTAGATGTAACATACATCATATATATCCATTATATATATGTACTTATAATAGTACATTACATTTGGGGATAAGAAATGAAATGCACCGTTCATGGAGACGGTAAGCCGTACGTACGCATGAACTTTACTTTTATTTCTATCTCATACTTTAATGGAAAGAAATAATAATGATATAGAGGTATATTATAATTCTAGTATAACATCATATATAATAACTTTAAATCCATCCTTTATATGTCCCACATATGGCATTAATGAATCAAATCAATTTTAGGGGGCGGTAGTCCACACTTCCTAAAATGAAATTATCGTGTTTACCCAGAGTGGAATCCATAAAGGTATACCACAAATGAAAAATACAGAAGCATAAGGAAAACATAAACATAATATATATCATATATAAATAGAGTGAAATCTTAATGGCCACCATTAAAGGTGTTAAAAGAATATTGAACAATCATCGTTTCGTGAGGCAGAAATTCACCAACCACAAAAATAGTATGTTCTTTAACCATTAGATGGAGTTGTGTGTAGTTTTAGCTCGAATAATTATTATAAAAACATCCTAGTATATTTAAGATACTTGTGTGGCTACAAAATAAATGAATAAAAAGAGTTTAGGGGGTTGGAGAATCAAAATAAAACAAAAGAACACAAGTGAAGACATTACCTTAAAATCGGGTAACTCTCTTAGATTTGAGCTCAAAGGCTTCCTTGGGAAGACTTCTTCCCAAAGTGAGGATTCTATGAGTAATATAGGGATTTGGAGAGACAAAAAGATCAGATATTGTCCGAACCAAAGGCTTTAGAGGTGTGGGTAAGGTGGTAGAGGTGGTGGCCTTTTATAAGAGGAGAGGAGGGGCACTCTTGGAAAGTAAGGAAATGTTACTTTATTTTAAAATGCTTTTCGGATTTAAAAGGTCCCAAATTAATATAATTAGAGTATAAGGTGATAAGGGTTATAAATCCACCCATACCATAGGTTTTGGACATTTTTAGGTCTTATATTTTACATTATCTTTCCATTTTATTTAAATCGTTTTATAATGAGGTAATCAATGCATCATCATGGTGTCATAAATAATTTAATTTATTTAATTTCTAAAATTATAAATAAAATACTATGATGTAGGAAATACTTTTATCTTTCCAATAACTATTTATAGGAAAAAATATGACTTGTATAACCCCATTTAAAAATTGTTTTAGTAAAACAACTCATGTTTGTGTCATTTTAATTTTAACTTTAAATAAAAAGGTATTAATGTCATTTTCCTTCCAAAGTGACTCCATGGGGTCCCCAAGTTGACCCATTGATTGTCTTGGTCGTCCATGACACATCCAATAAGGGTAGGACATGTGTCAAGTCCATTTCATATTATTAAAACATTATTCTTACCTTAAATTACAATAATTACCTCTAATCGCGATTAATAAACACAAAAGTTACTATTCACCAAAAAATTATTTTAATCCCATTGAACCACATTTTACTTCTTAATGACAACCATGTATGTTGGATTTTTGAAATTCAAAACACAGAGGTGGTAAAATTTCATTTAAATGAAAAATCAGTTTTTTTAAGTACCACTTAGTGGTTTCACTATTCATCAAAAATTGAAGTTTTTCAGAAAAATACCAAAAATTCACCGTAAGATATATTTGATATTCCGAATTCAAATTAAAGTCTATTTTAAAAAATTAAAAACATATAAGTTGCATTAATTAATTTAATAATTAATTCCCGCTGTTAGAGCAAATAGCGTGTTTTTATGAAACAATAAGTATCAAAAGATTGACACTAGTTTAAGTCCGATTTCAAAGTGAAATTAATTCCAAGGACCACTATTGGATTAAATGGTAAAAATATATTTTAATTTCACTTTAAAACCAATTCAAAATATAATCTAATCATATAAATAAATTAGATTAAAAAGCGGTTTTGAATTAAAATACAACATTTTTCACTGTTCATTAAAAAATGAACTTTATCGGAAAAATACCAAAAATTTACACAAAGTAAATTTTGATGTCCCGATTCTAAAAAAGAGTTTTATTTGGTCCAATATAAAGTAAAAGAGTGACCAAAACTATATTTAAAGAAGGTTCACCATGAAAAGGCGATAAGTGGACCTTTAGTGAATATTAGAGTATCTATGCCTAAAATTGATTTTTTTTTCTTATTTTAAGCCTTTATCTTTTATTGGATAAATGTAAAAACAATTAAAAAACATATATAATCATATTTTAGTTATTTCTATTCATTCCCGCCAATAAAACAGCAACACATTAACTACCATTTAAAATAATTTTATTTTATTACTAGTGTGCAACATAATATTTCAATGAAACTCTTTGTTGCGTATCGGGTACGCTATCAAACATAGAAACCCCTTTCAAGTAAAATTAATATTTAATTCGTAAATATTACTAAATATGAAAATGTTTTATTCATTATTTACCTGGGATGTTACATATAATCTCTGGAGAAGTGGGTAAAGGTTGATGAATACTAAGCTACTATCACTCTACCCTACTGAAGCAACAAAAACTCTTGGATATGTAGAGGCCTCAGCATAGATGGTGAGAAATTATTTCTGAAAAGGTGATCAAACTATGTTCCTGCAAGATTCGCCACATTATAAGACTGAGCGACGAAACCCCACCATATCCCTACTTAGCCATGAAGAAGGATCGCTTCTAGGACCAACATATAATCCACCGATGTCCTAACTAGAGGAAAAACTTGGGTCACTACCTCGCGCCATTACTTATCCTCCTATGGGTCAATCTCACCTCAGAACCCATGGGGTCTCTATAACTGAAACTCATGTTCTCTAATTTTGTGCACCTTGTACACTGGTACTGTGGGTACGCACTAGTACAAAAACCATTTTTTACGTCGGTTTTTTTTGCTTTTTAACGTCGGTTTTTAGGCGACGTTATTGCGAGCGACGTTAAAAATATGATTTTTTACGTCGGTTATTTAATAACCGACGTAAAAAATGGGGTAATATAGTTTTTAACGTCGGTTTTTAAAAAACCGACGTGAAATACATTCTGGAAATGGCGATAAGAAGCCATTTTTTACATCGGTTTTTGAAAAAACCGACGTTATAAGTCATTTTTTACGTCGGTTATTTAATAACCGATGTTAAAAGTTATTTTTAACGTTGGTTATTAAATAACCGACGTAAAAAATTCTTACAATCATGTAGAAAATTTTCTAAGATTTCATTTGACAGGTCATAGAGCTCAAACGGATTTACGGATCAAAAGTTATGACCATCAGAAGTTTGATATTTTTTTCGAAGAAAGATTGAATGAGCCAACCGTAGCTTCATATTAGAAAGAATTTTTGAATCCGTAGGAGGATTTTTAGTTTTATCATGATATAAAGAATCATCCATCATTATAATAAATTCACAATCGTTAAATGGTATATCAATTAAGAAAACTACTCATAGAAAATATAAATCATGGGAAAATAATTACAAATACCTTGATGAGGTCGCGAAAATAAGAAATTGTTGATTCACGTTGAAGATAAAACAAGTTGATTCGGTGGAACGATGATGGTTGAATGAAATAATCATAAAATGGTATGTCATTTATGAAAACAAATCATAAAAACCATAAACCATGGATGCATGATTAAATATACCTTGACGAGATTGCGGGAAGAAGAAATAATTGATTCGCGTTTGAGAGAAAAAGAGTAGATTTGGGGGAACGATAATAGTTGAAATAAATGATCGTAAAATTAAGATGGGTGTATAATGGAAACATATAATTGATATTCTATGAGAAAATTTGGTATTAAAAATTTTAGGCGGCAATTCAAAATTTTGATGACGTGATGTAAAAAAATTGAAATTTCGCGTTCGCGGGATATTAAAATTTTCATTCACGTCGGTTTTATGATAACCGACGTGAAAAGATATTAAAATTTTCATTTATTTTTCAAGTCGGTTATTATAAAACCGACCTGAAAAATCAATCTTCATCACTCTTTCACATCGGTTATTAAATAACCGATGTGACGTCGGTTATTTAATAACCGACGTTAAAAGGTATTTTTCACGTCGGTTATTTAATAACCGACGTTAAAAGGTATTTTTCACGTCGGTTATTTCATAACCGACGTGAATAGTATTTAAAAAAATCTAGTTCATTTCTCAAGCTTTAATTTGACAGGTCACGGAGGTCAAACGGAGTTTCGGATTAAAAGTTATGGCCTTCCGAAGTTTGACATCCTTAAGACATTGTTTAGAGATGATCAACTTCTGAAGGCCATAACTTTTAATCCGTAACTCCGTTTGAGCTCCGTGACCTGTCAAATTAAAGCTTTAGAAATGAACTTCATTTTTGTAAAAACATTTCACGTCGGTTATGAAATAACAGACGTGAAAAATACCTTTTAACGTCGGTTATTAAATAACCGACGTGAAAATTCAATTTTCGTCACTTTTTCACGTTGGTTATTTAATAACCGACGTTAAAAGTTATTTTTCACGTCGGTTATTTCATAACCGACGTAAAAAATGTTTATAAAAATGAAGTTCATTTGTCAAGCTTTAATTTGACAGGTCACAGAGCTCAAACGGAGTTACGGATTAAAAGTTATGGTCTTCAGAAGTTGGACATCCTTAAGACATTGTTTAGAGATGATCAACTTCTGAAGGTCATAACTTTTAATCCGTAACTCTGTTTGAGCTCCGTGACCTGTCAAATTAAAGCTTGAGAAATGAACTACATTTTTGTAAACATTTTTCACGTCGGTTATGAAATAACCGATGTGAAAAATAACTTTTAACGTCGGTTATTAAATAACCGACGTGAAAAAGTCACGAAAATTGATTTTTCACGTCGGTTATTTAATAACCGACGTTAAGAATAAGTGAAAATTTTAATATATTTTCCTGGAAAAGGATTTTTCACGTCGGTTATTTAATAACCGACTTGGAAAAGTGATGTACATTTATTTTTAACGTCGGTTATTATATAACCGACGTAAAAAATCAAATAAAATGGATTTTTAACGTCGGTTCTTATATAACCGACGTGAAAAATCGATTTTTAGATATTTTCACGTCGGTTCTAAAAAACCGACGTGAAAAATAGTGATGTAAAAAATGTTTTTGTACTAGTGACGACATGTTTCTCTAGGGGTGGTGGTACAGCTGGTGCCCCACCTGGACATAACATCTTGAGAATTGGTCCCGGTATCGTCGCCTCATCACTGAGAGGATCATCCTCATGATCCTAATATTGAATCTTCGCTGGCATACATCACAAAGGCATCCTGATAGTAAACAAGATATACTATGATCAATGATTATATCTTGATAGATAACTCAAAAAGGACTTAGAAACCACAACCCATTCCTACATAATTCATGTACCATTTTTCCCTTGTAACCAGTGTTATCATGTACCAAGTTGAATAGAAGGTGATCATAGTCATTATGTATGGTTATTCCATCCACCACACAAACACCAGAGTCCCTATACTACATGATGAACTCAAAAAACTTAACTTTATTTCCCCAAACCAATCTCATAGACTCTAGTCCTAATGTAGATACGATAACTTTAATACCACCTTTTCATGACTCATCCCAGTGGGGTCTATGAAACGACTCCCTAAACACTCATCCAATAGGCTAGGGGATGGTGATTGTAACCATGTAGGAATATCACAAAAATTGAAGGGCTTAGCCTACGTACCTGCACACACACACACACACACATCTCTAGGCCTATACAATGATGGAATGTAAAAACAACCGAAATAACATGCATGCATACATATAAATCCCACAAATTAAGTATGATATGAGATAAATTAAACTAAAAAAACTAAAAAATACAAGTCCACCACAAAGAGTCTGAAAACAATTCCAACCAGAAAGTAAATATTGGGGACATCTGTCAAGGTACCATTAAAACAAACCTCTGTCTATCTAGTATCACTGAGCACCATTTGGTCTTGGTCCTTTTAGTAATCTTTTTAAAGGGAGATCATCTACATAAGACACAACACATGTGGGAAAATCCCATGTAGGGGTGAGAATAACAATACTCAGTAAGACACCCCACAAAAAAACTATATAACAAAGTAAATATTGTCATCTCTATATAGGTATATGTCTACATCACATATAAAAAGAATATCCATACATAATCAACAAAGACACATAGTCTAAAGTTAATTCAAAAAAATAGTATACTAGTATAGGATTCCAGCTCAATGGTTCCACAACACGCTCATCTAGGAGAAGACACTCCTGAGTATGATAACATTGATGAAATCTATTCGAGAGGTAATGCTCATCGGGTATCACCATTAGAAGTACATGCTGGAGGTCTGAAGAGATAAGACACACCAACGAGGATCACACCCAAGGCCATAGGGTGATACTAATGACTCAATCTAGATTACCTAAAAATTAGAGGATTAGTGCTCATGTAGCATTGGTCACAATGATACCAAGAACTCCACCTATGGAATAAAGAGGAATAAATGATCTCACTTTGGGCCTCATAAATGGATTCCAATGACTCTATCCAAGAAGTCCTACTGAAGCGATCATATTCCTAGAAGTAGGAGATGATTCCATACTAACCCTTAGGGAAAAGTATAATGGGATCACACCCTAATGAAAATTTTCCAAGATAAATTAAAAAATGGATCAAATACATGCTTAATAAAGTTCAAGAAATGTTGAAGGGGTCATACATCATGTCCCTTAACCTAGATTCCTTCCTGTGTAAATAGAACATGTATCAATCTTTGTTCGTGTAGAAGTACATGATATTTCAGATTCCTGTGTACTCTGCCCATGTAACAATACAAATAATTTTCCAATTTAATTGGGCCCATGGTATATTACAAGGATTAGTACATGTAATATGGTCCAGAACATGTCTGTATAGGAGAGTAAAAATCATGCTCTAATCAGTGTACTCCAAACCGTGTCCATGTACCCTCCAAGGATTATGCTGAGTCACTGGGGAGAGATCATACACTGTGTGATAGGGGTCACAAATTGTGTTATACATAAAGTTCTCTAAAACCATATCTTACACATAGGGGATCCCACACGGCATGTAGATTCTACTTACACACTGTGTAACATGAGATTTCTTGAATTATAGATTTAGAATCTATGTGTCTTCTTTGATGCTTTGGCCACCGATCCAACCATACCATTCATAGAAAATCTAGGTCCTATATCATCTAAGCCTCATCATCATCGATAAACATGTTCCACATTAAATCAATTAAAAAAATGAATCTACACATTTTTATTCACTATGCACAAAATAATGAGAAAGATGGGTGCCTACGCACAGTTATTCGTGGTCTTTACCACTATTTCACATATTTTGTGTCATTCCAATCATGAATCTATGATATCAGATCATTGTGCCATCAAATGGGTGCACAAAATTTGATTCATCAAGATATGTTGAACCGAGGGCCAAACGAAGAATGCCCGAGATAAAAGGAGAATCAGGGGAGAAAATCCTAAGAAAAATAAAGAGATATAGAACTCGATCAATATTTGTGTTGATATAATTTCATTTCTATTAGAATGATAATAAAATAATGAACAAATTAATCATGAAGAATATTATCCTGATAAAATTCCCATTAGAAAACCCATCCCTCAAATACAAATGATCCACAGATCAATCCGTTGGTCGATAGATCCCTATTGATCATAGGAATTAAGAATAGGGGAATAATATAAATAAAAAAATTCCCTACCTCAATTTAGATCAGTTTTTGATGAATAATGTGGAGGTGCTATGATCATTGTCAAGATCCATTGAATCCGTTGCATGTTGATTGTAAATCCATGATCCAGTCTCCATTCATTTGAGATAAATCCACTAAAACTCTCTCCAAAGGCTCTCCAACAGTTCCAAGGTTATGAGGATAAACATGGAATTATAATATAACAATATATTTAAAGACTCTCCAATCATTTCATCAATGAAAAATATTAAAATAATCTTATTTTATTCATTTTTGCACCTGTGATGACTTTTCTACAAATTCCCTACACCGACCAAGGTTATGTTGTGCCTATGGTAAAAACTACATTTTTAAGTAAAAGTTTCACACATATTTCTGATTCAAGCCACCATTTAGGAGTTATTTCACCATTTTTAGGAAAACTTCATGCATATGATATTTAATTTATCTAATATATATCAAATATTTATTCTGGGCAAACCAGGCCTCAGAATTGCATGATTTTGCAACACCTAGTCTCAAAATTAATCCATACATTATCCAAAATTAATAAATGGAAAATATTATTCACTATAGCCTAGTTAATTTTTTTCCAAAATGAATTGTAAAATCTGTAAAAATTATTTACCATAGTTATGGTCGAAATATATTTACCAGGGATAAACTAAAAAGATAAGGGTAAAAAATGGCCCAAAATATTTCCATCACCCATTATATGTCCATATTTTGATATCTTCCCTTCTATTATCAATAATAGTGCATTTTGGAGCCTTTTTATATGAAAAGAATGTGGGGGGGGATTCTTTCTTTTCCAAAAATTACAAGTATACCACTCACCACACTTATAAAAGGTCACGCCTTCTCCTCTCCTCTTCACACATTAAAACCACATTGGTTCAAAAAATACCTATCGAAATAAAATTAAAAATTCCCTTATCTCATCTTATATGCCTAAGATTTGATATAAATCTAACATAGGACTGATTTTGGTGAAAACCTAAGGAGGATGCCTGAAGAAGAGGTAACATTCATCAATGATCATTTTTTTGTTTTATTTCTTCCTCCACCTAATTTAATTATTATTATACCATTATCATACAATAAACTTAGTTTCTTTTATATATTTATATAGTTTTATGTTATGGTCACTTACTACAACCATCTACACTTCCATCAAATGGGATACAAAATCATTGTTTGCGTGTACGACAAATTTATTCATGATTTACATTGAATTTATTAAGAATTAGTTTCACAAAAATATGTGATATATATGACATGAAAATATTTCTGGAATGATAATATATATCATTTACTTTTCTTTCATTCTATATGATAAGAAAATGGAAATAATGCTCATGCGTACGTACGACCTACCATCTCCATGAATGGTGGAATCCATTTTCAATCTCAAAATACTATAAATACATATATCCTGAATATATATGATATTTATATAATGTTTAAAATTATTTATTTTATTATATTATTATCAAATTAATAGGGGAAAAAAGAACAACAAATAAAAACATATACGAAAAGGCGGTTATTTCCCAAAACGTCACATTAACATGGAATTGTTAATAAACTGGTAATAAATGGTCATAATAAAATCATATATTGGGTGATATATATGAATATGTTTTTGTAATATATGTATAATAAAATTAGTTTTGTTATACCGAAGGTTTGAATGAGTATGATAGATGTAAAGACTTAAGGTAAGAGTTTTTTTTCTCATTTTACCTTCTTTGAGACGTACGTTATGTTATATACTTATATTATTTCAGAAGGTGTATATAGATTCCATTTTACATGTAGTATCATGAATTTATTTATACTAATTATATTTTAAGTTGCATTTTATATTATTCATTTATGGAGCTTATTATTTAAAGCTACCAAAATGGTAATGATTCGATTTTACAATCCCATCATTTATCAGGATTATTTATGATTATATTATGGATGATAAAATATTATGATCCATCTCTTGATAAACTCATTAGTTTTATTATACTCGGATTATTCATGATTTTCTAAGTAATAATACAATTTTACATACTTTGGAAATTAAAATAATGGCGATAATGATTTTAAGAAAATATGACTTAATTTTCTCTTCGGTCGCAAATATATTTCATTATAAAATCATGTTCTCAAAAAATGTTTTCAAATTTTTTAACATTATTAAAATTATTTAATAAATAAAATTTACCCATGTTTTAGTTTTTATTTATTTTTGGAAATTAATATTCATGTAATTTTTCAAACAATGACTTTTTGGATTTTATAGAAACTATGAAAGGAATATTTATTTTAACGTGTACAACATAAAAAAATTCCCATCATAATAACCATTATTTTATTTGATTATTATTTTATATTTTTTAAAGGTTATTTTAAGAGAAAATCTTTTTCAAAACATTTCATGTTTTAGAATGTTTTTTTTCAAATAGGATTGAAAATTTTACCTAAGAATTTTTTAAAATGACTGTTAAAAATAATTTTTTATTTTAGATAAAATCCATTGATATTACATATGATTTACATGGGATATGATCAAGAATTTTTTTTTATTATTCCTTTTAATGGTTTTTGTTTTTAAGGGAATGATCTTTATGAAACTCATTTCTCTTCAATGTGTTATTCCATGATAAAATTATTATGAAACCCACTTCTTTTTCCACGAGTTATGATATGATGAAATGATGAAATGATTATGAAACATATCCTTTTTGTATAGGTTATAATGTGAGAGAATGTATATGAATCATATTTCATTTCATGGGTTATGATATGATTAATGTTTTATGATCTTTTGGAAAACATAAATATGGTTTTCATTATGATATGGTTGGGAACTATATCTACCTCTAATGAATTGGGTAATGATTTATATCTCATGAGATAGACATGATAAGAATGAGGAGTGAACCTGATTCAGTAATGGAATTTGTCTACTATGATGGTCTTGGGAGTGATCCATGATAACTATGATGTTTTTGTGAGTGAACCCATTCCACTATGATAGCTTTGGCAGTGATCCTTGGCTAATTTGTAAAAGTTTTTCTATGTTTATGTGTATGCCACAAACTCCAAATCTTATGACCATGTTATGATATCATATATGATGTTCATTTATTTCCATATAATTAATGACTTATGAACTACCAATATTTATTCCATACCTCAAGTTTATGATCTTTGATATGAATGGTATGGTTTTTAAATGTTATGATGATGTTCCCATACCCCTGTGTTCATTTTATTCGTATGTATCTCCCTTTTTTACCCTTAATGAGCATGTGATCTCACCCTTTATTATGTGACCATTCCTTAGGTTATGAAGAAATGTATTGTGTATAATATTTCTATAAAGGGTTCTAGTTATGAAGAATGTAGTGGGTGATGATGTAGCTCAGTTATGGTCTAGTGTTTATGTTTCTTAGTTTCCAAACACACTAATGTACTATGGTTTATAGGTGTATATTTTTATAATGTAATGAATATTCATAAAAAATGATGTAATATCTATGTATGATAATCCTAGTTCATTTAATTTGTTATTAGAGGATATGTTTAGTTAACAATAGGAAATTATGATTGGAAAACCTTAGTAATATCCATAAGGAAATGTCTAAGGACAATTCTACAGATGAGTCAAAGTATAGAAAAAATTCCTAGAATTATGGTCATGGATAGAGAGAGTGGATTATACCTAGTTACATCCATGAATAGATACTAAATGTGTATTTGGATCTGGAATATAGGTACCTAGTTGTAATAACTCTGAAAATCATGCATTGATCTAGACTTGATCATCACCTGGTGTGTGAGAACAGTCCTTGTTGTACACCATGTTTCACACTCTCTAGGGATAATCGTTGGAAATTGACAAACTCAGTACAAACCAAAATGAAGGATTTAAATAGATTATGACTAATAATAACCTAGTATAAACCTAAGGTGTCATAGAGTAAATAAGGTGTCATGATTTAGACACCCTACAAGTGATTTTTCATTATTATGTGGCTCCCTCTAGGATTATTGTTTCTTACTATATCCTTCTTATTTTAAGTATGCGGATAGAACCCAAAAAACTATATTAATGCTGAGTGTGAGGAATAATGAAACTATTATACTCATGAGCATCATGAAATTATGGGAGAGTGATTGGAAAATCTTGATGTGATTATCAAAAAAAATCTAATGATATGAATCATGATAGCATTCCAAATGAACAAAGTAGGGAACAACATTCTATTGAGTCCTTCATTAGAAAAAATACACCTTTCTTTAGTGGATCCTCTAATCCACTAGTCACTAAGTAATGGATAAGTACCAATGAGGATATATTTTCCATTATATAGTGTTCATAACATGAAAAATTCATTTTTTTATATCTACTATTTGGAAGGTGAAGCAGATCAATGGTGGAATATCAACAAGAATGTGAGGAAACATGATAAAATTGACTCCAAATATTGGGATGAGTTAACGAACATAATTTTCAAAAAGAACTTTCCACATATTCCTTGTAAGAATATGGATAAGGAGTTCCTTGAGTTAAATTAAATGGATATTGAATTAGTTGGTACTTATGAGCTAAATTTTAAAATACTTGTGAGGTATGCTTCTTATATTATCATGTAACCTGAAAGTAAGGTTGATATATTCTTCAGTGGAATAAGAATAAGTCTTTGAATGGCGTTAGTGTAAGGCCCTGACATTAAAATTTATGTATACTAGTGTTTTTGAAATATAATTCTTATTCAAGGATATATTTAGTTTAGAGTTTGAGAAAACCAGGTCAAATAACTACAAATAAAACTCATTTAAAATAAGTGGACACTTATAATTAGTGTCCTCTTATTACAACAATATATAACTATTTAAATTAATACATGATTTTACTTTATGAAAAATATTCACAATTATCCCCTTGACCTCATCATTGTCTCTATTCCCCTATAAACCCTGTGAAAGACATTTTAAAAACAGATAATGATACAAAATATCAATAAGGGATATATAAAGAAAGAAAACCATTAGTTTAATGAAAAAAAATGAAAAATCATATAATGTTTACCTTTATATTCAGGTTCTTTGATAACATGAAATAAAACATTTTTACTTGAAGAACAATCACACATTTTTCTCAAAGAAAATCATTAAAACCCATAAGAAGCAATTAAAACCCATTTAGGTTACTTAGAGAATCATACAAAAAAACCCTATCAAAAACCTTTTTAAACCCTCGAAATTTTAATAAAAATATGAAAAAATTTCAATTAATATATTACATTCTTACCCAATGCTATCTGGTCCACCCCATGTTAAGTTGTATTGGTCTTATTTGGTGCTACTCGGGTGCCCCATTTTAAGATTTAACGGTCTTACATGGCTCTAGATGGGTCACCCCATGTTAATATGTAATGGTATTACCTAGATCTATCTAGGACACACCATGTGTAATCTATATCAGGATTACCCATTTCCTATAATTCTGAAGTACCACATCATTGATTAAACAGATTAATCATAAAACCATTTGAAAAAATATTTTAATCCCATATGAAAAATAATTTTATATAAAAATAAAATTTTCTTTAAAAAACCCATATTTAATTCCATAAATCCCAAAAAATAATGGAATATGGGTTTCAATTAATAAAAATATGTAATCATTCAATGGTAGTTATAAATCAAATAATAGTCACAGTGGGGGGAATGTTGTTGTCACCGTGTACGTTAAGAATATAACATTCCTTTTTTCATTTTTTACAACATTACATATAAAACACATAAAAATATTACTTTTTTGAACCTTTGAATGAAATTAAAAATAGACATAAAATTTCCTTTATAATCCTTTTTTACATTAATAATATTAACAAGGAGAAAAATATTTTGAAATTAAATATTTAAAAATTCAAAGTGTCTTATCCCACTTTGAACATTTAAATAAGAAAAATGTAAGAATAATATTTTAAAAACATTAAATAACATGATATTATATAAATTTATCATATTATATGTCAAAGGGTCTGTATATACACCTCATAAAATAAGGTTAGTGTATAATATCAAAATATTCTTAAATTAAAGGAGATTGAGATGGAATCTCATACATTGAGTTCGAATCATTACGTAAATTCTTTATATTCATAAATTATTAATATAGGATTATTATTTACTTTCATGAGAGACTTTTTACGGTTTATTATCTCTTTTATATCTCTTATTATTATTTTATAACAATTACTTAATTATTTAAGTTCATGTCAGATATTTTGACGATATTCAATACTTGAGTTCAAAATGACTTTGATATGATGTATGTAATGAAAGTGGTCATTAGTACATCAACTTTATAATAATATTAATGAAATAATAATATCTTTTATAAATCAATTATACTTATAAATCCATACATTACATATGGATAAGGAAAATTAACTATGTTCCAATCATGAAGATGGTAAGCCGTGCGTACGCATGAGTAGCGTTTCCATTTTTCAATGATCATTATAGAAAGAAGTTAAATATTATTTTATATTTTTATAATGAATATAATACCACAAATATCATAATAATAATTTAAATACACTTATATATATCATCCACGTGATGTGGTGATTAAAAACGAATCACATCACTTCGTGGAGGTTATTGTTCACACATACGCACGAACGATGTTATCATTTTTTTGTGCATGGAAAGGTAATAAAATAAATGATATATTTTTATTTACTAATTATAAACATTTCATTAATATCACATATAAAAATTAATTCCATGATTAGAACTATTCTTGAGAGACGGTGATAGAAAATGAATTATATTGGTTTGCGAGTTGGTAGTCCACCGTACACATGAACGATTAATTATTTTCTAATTTGATGGAAGTGAAGATGTTTTTAGTTGATGATATTAACATAATAAAATATAATTATATTTTTATGATACTATAGTTATTATTTCATCATGTTTTATTAATATTTTATGGAATTGGAAGAGGAAATAAAATAAAAATACTTGATTAAAATAATATCTCTTCTCTAGATGATCTTCTCCTTTTAATATCTTAAGACTAATTAGGGTGGGTTTATGACTAAAATAATAGATATAGAATGTGAGTATGGATTATATTAAGTTATTTGGGTAGATATTAGGTGAACCAAAAAGTTTTTTAGGCGTGAATAAAAGAAATGACTGAGTTCCTTTTTATAGAAGAGGGGAGGGGCTCTCATGGAATTATTAAAAATATTAAATTAACATAATTTTTTTTTAAAAAAACTGGATCCAAACCAATTTATTTGGAATATATAATGATTATGAGTCCAAATAAATTCATAAATATTATATTGTACAGGTTGTTTTATTATTTAATCCTTATCATTTGGCATTAACCCTTGTTTAACCCTTTTAATTATAACTATGATATCATGGAATTTAAACTATGAGGGTTAATAAAAATACTATAAAATTCTAAAATAAAAAATAAATTATTTGATGATGAATGTTTTAGACTTATAAAAATAATTTGGCCTAATTTTATTTTTTATGAACATTGTATCATTTAATAAAATATTATTTAGTATAAAATATCATTTATGTCAATTTTGACACTATTCAAGACTTGAATTGTTTAAAAATATAATAACACAATGATATATCGAAAAAAATATTTAAAGACAATAATAAGATGTAAAATTAATTTATAAAATTCATAGATTAAATTTATTATATTAAATTATATTTAGTTTATTATTTTTAATATCATTTTTTTGATATTTCTTTTAATTAAATAATTACTGGATCATCATTGTGTCACCATTTAATGTAATTATTTTTCACTAAAAATTATAAATAAATTACCATGATGTAGATAAATATTTTATATTTCAAATTAATATTTATTTTCAAACATATCACCTAATTTACCCAAAATTAAAAATATTTAAATTGTTAAAAACAAAAGTAGGACAAGTTTGACTATTCTATGAATAAAATATTATAAAGTTATATTATCATCCAAATGGACATAAATAGTCACATAAATGATAATTTAATCATTAGGAATGGTTAATAATAATCCAATAAAACTATAAAAATTGTTAGGGTCATTTTTAATGTTTATCATATTATTTTTACCTTTAATTACCCGATTTACCCTTAACCTTGGTAATAAAAATCCCCAAAATTACATTTCATATTTTGTCCAAAAACAAAAGGGATATATTTAATAATTTTTTAATTTTTGATTCCAAATATGGAATCAATTTTTAGAAATTCAAAACACATAATTGGATAAAATTAAATTAAAATCAAACCCATTGATAGAATGAGAAAATGATTTTTTAAAGTAAAAGCAATAAAAGGTTCAAAAGGTTTTTATACAAAACTTCAATGTGAAATTAAATCCAATGACCTAAATTGGATTAAATTATTAAAAATTATCTAATTATACTTTATAACCATTCAAAAAAATAATTTAACTCTTTAAAATATTTATAAGAAAAAACTGTTTTCAATTAAGATTTAGTATTTTTCACTATTCATCAAAAAAGAAAACATATTAGAAAAATACCAAACATTCAACCAAAGAAAATGTTGATATTATTATTTAAAATATGAAGTTTATATTTTCATATTTAAATTATAAATGTGTCAAAAAATATATTTAAAAAATGTTCACTATTAAAAGGATACAAACTATCTTTCTAGAAAAATACTTCTTTTATGCATAAAATTGGATTTTTTCTTATATAATGTCTAGAAAATAGATAAGGTGAATTTTAAAAATTATCTTGTATAAATTATATTTATATTTCTTTAACATAATAAAAAAATAGTGATTTAACTCCAAAAAATAATTATAACAGGTTTTAACCACAAAGGTTACCTAATACCTATAATTTTTCATCCAAAAATATAAAAAACCAAAATTACTTCAAAAATAAATGTCCCCAAAAATACCATTAATCACATTAAAATTTCAAAACATAAATCCTCAAAAGGTTTTCTAAGACATTAAACTTACAATTAAGCTTAAAATTATAAACCCATGATAGTATCCATAACTCTTAAGATTACCTCACATGAAAAAATCGTAATCTACAATTTTGTCCAAACCATAATTTGATGCCAAATTTAAGGCCTAGAGGATAAAAATTAAATATTGTAGTGTTTTTAAATAGAATTCACATTTGAGGATCTTTTAAGTTTAGAGTTCTAAATATTTAGGTCAAACACTGACAAAGTAAACCCATTTATTACAAGTGGACACTTATACTCAGAATTATTTTTTCCCCACAATATAAAACTCTTTAAAATAAAATATAATTTCTCTATATGAAAAATATTCACAATTATTCCCTTGATATCATTATTTTCCCTATTATGATTTAAACCCTATGAAATACATAATAAAACATTGGATGAACACAAAATATCATCAAGGTATATAAAAAAAGGAAACTATTAATTCAGTGAAAAGATAAAAAATAAAATAAATTTTACCTTTATATTCAAATTTCTTTTAAAATGTGAAATAAAACATTTTCACATGAAAATAAATTACACAATTTTTTCAAAGAAAATCATTAAAACTCATAGAAATAAATTGAAACTCATTTAAGTGACTTAGAGAATCATATAAATAAAACCCTTTCAAAACCCATTGAATTGGAATAACCATATGTCCAACTTCTAATTAAGCTATTACGGGCTTAATCAGTGCCATCTGGGTCACTGCATTTTAAGATATAACAGGCTCAATTGGCGGTATGTGGGCCAACCCATTTTAAGCTATAAAAAACTTTCGTTATAATGTCCAAAATTTTCCATGTATTATTTTTAAATATTATATGGAATTAATTCGAGACTAAGATCTGCTACGACATGCGATTCCGAGTCTTAAAGTTCCCAGGATAAAATTTTGAAATTAATTAAACTTTTAAATAGTTTTTGAGAGCAGTTTTCCTAAAAAAGTAGAATGAGTTTTAAATGGGTTCCCAGATTATAAAGCTGAGGGCACCATTGTGTTCAGTGTACTGACTTTACCTTAGGTGAGGTTTAACTTTGATCTACACAGGTTAACTACAAAAGATATTTTTTGTAAATTTTAAAGTAAATAAAATAAATTAATAGTTTATTTTATTTTAAACATTTTAATGATACCGTGGCACGTTTTTTGGTTTCAAATAACCAGGATCCCAAGGTTAGGCTCATAACCTTTGAAACCTCCCTTGGATGCTCTGGATCTTTGGAGAGGAGCCACCCTTGGAGAACTCCCGACAAAAAACAGTGCATGGATCATTTCATAGCAAGATCAGATCTCACTGACAATGACAGAAAATCCACCCTTCATCAACGATCGAGGAAGGGATTGTTATTTAGATTACGTTTTTTCCGTTCTGGGATTTAAATGATGAACACAGACCAAACCACGAACAAGTTGATATGTGGATCATTCCTTTTTGCGGTTGAGGTGGGGGGGGGGTCTCATTATCAGGTTTTATGTTGGGTAATCGATTTCGATTTTTTTTCTTCTTGATCCTTCTAACTAGATCATATCAATATCTTAATAGAAAATGGAAGAGGTTCTATCCTCAATCTGTTTTATGAATTTCTTCTCCCCTTTGACCCTGTGTGTTCTTCTTGTTCTTCATGGGGTTATGAACAATGGATCGTTGCACATCCATCTCACAACACAATGATCCAAAATTAGAGATCCAACATCATGAAGTCCCATCAAGGGTGTGATTATTATGGAGGAATAAGAATCGACACGATTCAGAAGAAATCATTCTTCGACTGTTCATTGTTTGGATGATTGAAATGAGTTTTCGAAGCTGATAGGACACCTAAAACTTACCGAATCGGCATTGAAATGACGGGTTAACCTAGGATATTCAGTTTAGAGGCATTTGAATAGATGGATCGAAGGACTAAATATCACCCAAGGTGTGCCATTAAAGAACTGTGATTCTGGAAAAACGTGAAGAACAGGGCGTGTTCTCCGAAGAACACGATGTATGGGGCCGGCTCAATAGAGGAGATGGTTCCACATTACCGAAAGTGATGACATGGCATGCGACCCTTATCACACAGAACGTGGGTCCTTACGTGGGACTTGGAATGTATCTCAAATGATACACAGAAACGGGGTGGATTACACGACATGTACTCCACCACATAGCCAGACCAGGCCGGTTATGTGGGTTACCCCTTGTATCAGTACATGGGTTGGAAGACACGGGTTGAAGCTATGTATGGGCACATGGCCAGAATATACGTAGTAGCCCTGAGTTAGTAGGATACAACTTTTCACACGCTTACACACTGTGTATATATTTTTCTATATGACATGCTCATTTCGACATGGGCTATTGTACACGAGCAATACATGCGGTCATAGGATGTGGCGTGTTACCCCTCTATACGATGCTTACTTTCTTGCACATGGATTTATGTTCTTGTCCAACGTATCTTGGTCAAGATTAATTTGGGTTAGTTCCTTCTCTTCTTTTCCCCCTAAAGATCAGGTATCATTTCCATCCACATGAGTATGGTCCCTACAATATGACTTTCTGGATAGAGCGGAAGTCCCTCCCAGAGGCCCAAAGCGAGATCCTCTATCCATTCTTGACCCTAGGTAGAGTCATGTATCATCATGAATGATCCTACAAGGCATCGATCCTCTACCTAGAAGGTTAATTCGAATGAGTCAGGGTATACTCCAAGGCTCTGAAAATGATCCTCATTTGTGTATCATGATCTTTCCCCACTCAAGAGTGAGTTATTCCAGAATGAGTTCATCTATTCTCTTTTAAGACCTATCGGTGCATCTATCTATATCGTGACACTTCCTGATGAATAGAACTTCTCGAATGGATTTCATCAGAGCTATCAGACTCATGTTGTGAGTTCTCCTGGTTGAGTGCTTCATGGAATCTTTGAACTGAATCCCTAGCGTGGGTATGCAATTCATTGTGACTTACCCCTATACTACGGGTCTGGGCTTTGAGAATATCTCGATATTTATCTTTTTATATGTTTTGTAGACATATACTATGTAGATATGACTATAATTTTACTTCATGTATTTCATTGTGGTTTTTTGGGTCCCAAATTGAGTATTGTTATACTCACCCTTGCATGGGAGTTTCCTACACGTGTCATGTCTTGTGAATATTAGAGGCCTTTTGATGGAGTCTCGGGCAAACCGGGACTGGACCGAGCATTGTGAGCTTCCCTACTGGCTAAGGTGTTCCTTTGACATTATACAGTAGTCCCAATACCTTTTTTATAGGTTGTACTTTGTAGTTTTCATATTCTTTCTTTTGGCGGTCTGGTATTCTAGCCAAATTACTTTTCCTCACTTTACTTTCCATTATACTATATTGGTGTGGTTTAGTTGTAGGAATACATTTTTTCCTTAGTGGTTTTTTAAATTTCAGTATTGTGGGCTTGGAGATGTGTGTATGTACAATTACTTAGAAAATGAATCCCATGTTAGTGATATGCCTACTTGATGCTAGTCACCAACCCCCCACTTATTGGAGATGGTCTTGGGGAGTCATAGAAAGAGCCCCAATAGGATGGGTCGTGAAAGAGTGGTATCAGAGGTTGTTAGTTCTACGTGAAGGACCAAGAGTCTACGAGTTTTGGATTGGGGAAACAATGTTAAGTGTTTTAAGTTTGGATTTCCGGATAGGGACTCAAGTGTTGGTGTAGCCGGCCAATGTATGCATACAACAAGACTCTAACAAAATAATGGCACATGCATCATATATGAATGAGTTTTGGCTTCTATGTCCTTTCTGAGTCAGCTATCCAGATATACTCATTGACTTTGGTGCATTTTGTTTATTTATAGGATACCTCCATGATACATACCAGCTTGGATTCATCAAATTGATCACGAGGTTAACACCCTCAGTGACAAGGATTCAATTTAGGGGCTAGTTCCCTGGTTGTTTCCTCTAGGTGGAGAAACATATATACCACCACTAGTGGAGAAACACAAAGTACCTGCATTACCAGTAGACGAAGAGAACAGGCTGAGCTCACTCCATTAGTTTCAAATACAAAGACCCCTCATGTTCCAAGGTGAGACCTACCATAAGGAAAATGAGGACTAGATTGAGGTGGTGACCAGAGTCTTCCATCGATTGAGGACACTAGAAAACCAAATGGTCATCCTATGAGAGAGACTTCTTCAGGGTTCGGTAGGGAAATTGAGGAGTTTAACCACACAGACTCACAATAAGGAGACTCTTTCATGGACGGAGTTCGGGAAACTCTTTAGGGAGGAGTTATATCTAGTTATGCTGAGAGTAGTGCGTATACAGGAACATCTTCAGCTCCCGTAGAGCAGCCTGACGGTGTCTATGTATTCATTGAGGTTCACCAACCTCCCCAGGTACTTGATGGATATGGTTAGGGATCAGTACTTCAGAGATCAGTCATTCGAGTGAGGTTTAAGATGGGAAATCCAAGCTAGTGTGATGCCTCTATTAATTACAACTTATTCTGGAGTACTTGAGCGAACAGTGGTGGTCGAGAGATTCTTGGATAAGTAGAGACAACCAGTGGCAGTCAATAGTAGGAAGACAGGTGCAGAGACCTCAACGGTAGGGACTTAAATTCAGGAACATGAATCAAGATGTGGGAGACATCACAGGAGGTGGTGGATGGACCACTAAGGTAGAGACATGGAGTGGAATATGTATACCCTCTAGGTGAAAGACATGGAAGAGGAGCAGGGAGAGCTTCAGGAGGTGGAAGACGCTTTGACATACTTCCCCCCCCACCCCTAGGAGGTCTGTACCAAGCTGAGGGAGCTAGGGGAAAAGGGTACTAGCAGCTACATACGATCAAGGCATATGACCCCGACACTCTAGGGATGATATAAGGTATGATCTATGTATTCTCTTACATATGCTATAATTATAGAATTAAGTTCTAGTCATTATTTCCTCTCCACTTTTCTTGTTCAAAACCTTGAGATTACGGTAGAGCTGTTGAATCGACCCTTATGCTTGGAGACACCTACAGGAGGCGACTCGATGATCACTAATCTTTTCCGATAGTGTAGTTTGACCCTTGGAGGTGAGTGTTTTGGTTGGCACCTATTGGTGGTAGCATTGAGGCCTTACGAAATCATTCTCAACATGTATTGGTTGTCTTTCGTCAATGCCAAGATTGTCTACTTTAGGAAAAGTGTGCATTGTGTTCATAGTGATGGAACAAGGTTTTCCTTGATCAATGAAAAGGAGACCCAGACAACACATAAGGGCCTCATTCCCAAGAGGGTGGATCCGATCACTCTTGCACTAGATAGCCTTACCCTTGGAGAAGAAGATGTTATGAGATTTCAGTTCCCATCAGAAGTGGTTGAGTATGAAGACATATTTCCAGAAGATGTTCTCAGACTACATACCAATCTGAAGATCGACTTCTGCACCGATTTACGCCCCGAGATGACATCGTTATCCTCACCGATATAATGTATGGATCTCATAGATATTTACGAGATGAGGGTTCATTTTGGGGATTTAAAAGGAAGGGATTCGTAAGACTAGTATTTCACCCTGGGAGGCCCCAGTTTTGTTTTCCATGAAGGAAGATGGGGGTTTGAGGTTGTGCATGGATTACCTGTGCCTAAACCATGTAACAAGGAAGAACAAGTATCCACTACTGAGGATAGATGAACTCTTTGATTATCTAAGAGGGGTATGGTGGTTATCGAAGGATGAACATTGATCAGGTTACCACTAGTTATAAGTAAAATATGAGTATATACCGTAGATGACTGTTAGATGCCTCTACAGAAACTAAAAGTACTTTGTGATTCCATTCGACATGAAAAACACCCCCCATAGTGTTCATGGGACTCATGAATGTGATTTTATTGTTGTACATAGACTAGTTCTTAGTAGTCTTCATCAATGACATTATTGTGTACTTTTCATCAGAGGAGGAGCATGGGGGACACCTTTAGTTGTTACTAAACATACTTCAAAAGCACCAGATTTATGGGAATCTCTAGAAGTACCAGTTCTAGATTGAGGAGGACCACTTTTTGGGACATGTTATCTTAGAAGATTGATTAGCAGTGGACCTAGCCAAGGTCAACGATGTGTTAGCATGGGAGCCACCTATGAGTGTGGCGAAGGTGCAAAGCTTCCTCGGGCTAGCAGGATATTACTGAAGATTCATTCTGAATTTCTCTTAGTTATCAGCACCAATGAAAACTTTGACCCAAAAGGGTCAGCCTTTCGAATGGATGAAGAAGTGAAAATAGGTTTTCTAGAAGTTATGGTAGAATTTGATGAGCACACTGATCTTGATATTTCCAGTAGTCGGTGTCGAGTACATAGTTTTATATGACACATTAGGGATCATGCTTGTTTGTGTTATAATGAAGAGACAAGCGGTGATTGATTATAGTTCACACCAACTAAGGCCACATGAACAGAACTACGAGACCCATGATCTTGAGTTGGTAGTGGTGGTATTCACATTGAAGATGTGGTAACACTACCCATTGGGAGAGCGGTTTATCATATACTCTGACCAAAATAACCTCATGTACATCTTATTGTAGAAGTATCTGAATTTTAGGTAGAGACGATGGATAGAGTTACTTCAGGATTATGAATTCGAGATACTCTATATTCCTGGGAAGGGGAATATTGTGACTGATGCTCTCAGTCTGAGATCCAGTTCCCAGCTGTTAAGTGAGGCGTCAGAGTAGTTGGACTTTCTATAGATATCCATCATGGATGTTTATGATGCAACTTGCCTTCAGTCGATGGTTTTCACCCCTACACTCTTACAACAAGTCAGGGAGACATAACTAGGGGATATCGACTGTGAGGATTTACATTCTCATTTATTCACAATATATGCTCCCGATGAATAATTGCAAGGTGGGGAGCATGTCATCCTTTTTAGAGGATTCACAGTTTTACCATTGGCATTGTGGGGGGAGGTTATAAGGGAGTTTCATATATCACCCTTGGAGGTACATCCTAGAGTGGAGAAAATGTACCAAGACATCCAATGTCAGTTTTGGTGGGCAGGAATGACGAAGGTAGTGGCATATTTTGTTTCTCGATGCCTTACGTTCCAGCAGGTGAAGGTTGATCACCATTTCCAATAGCACTAGACCACCCTCTAGAGGCAACAAAATGGAAATGGGATGGAATATTGATGGAATTAATGACAGGATTACCACGAACATCCAATGGAAACAATTTAATCTGGGTGATTTTTGATTGACTCACTAAGTCGGCCCACTTCCCAGCTGTTAGGGATAAGAGTTTAGTAGAGAGCTTATGATTCCTCTATGTGTAGGAGATAGTTCAGCTTCATGGATCACCATCGATGATAGTTTTTGATCATGATGCACCCTTAAAAACCCGGCTGTAGAGGGGATTCCAGGGGGAATTTGTGACTCAGTTACGCTTGAGCGCAATGTTTTATCCCCAAACAGATGGCTAGATAGAGAGGACCATTCAGGTCCTATAGAATATATTTTGGTCTTGTTTCTTGGACTTTGGAAACAGTTGGGAGGACCACCTACCACTTATCAAGTTTGCGTACAACAACTACCACTCCACCATTTGTATGTAACTATTCGAGGCTTTATATGGGTGACCCTACCGGTCACCACCTTTCTAGAATAACCCAGGAGAGTCAGTTATAATGGGTCTAGAGTTGGTGTGAGATACTACTGAGAAGGTGCAAATCATCCCGGAGTGGATGAAAACTACACAGATCTGGCAGAAATCTTATGCTGACAGATGGAGGAGACCTCTGGAGTTCGAGGAAGGAGACCATGTCATACTTCGGGTCTCACCTCGATGAGGGTAGTGGAGATTTGGATGGGGTGTGAAGTTGTCCCTGAGGTTCATTATCCCATTTCAGATACTATTTAGTGTTGACAAGGTGGAATACCTCCTAGCTCTACCACCATAGTTGCATCGGGTACATGACGTCTTTCATGTACCGCAGCTGAGGAATTATGTGCATGATCGGTCACACTTCATCGACTGGGGTGAGCTGTACATCGAAGATGGAATGACCATTATAAATTACCCCAAGGAGATCGAGGATCGGTAAGAGAGGATCCTTCATGGGTGAGTGATTCCCCTAGTGTGTGTATGGTGGAAGAACTAGAATATTTAGGAGAGCATGTGGGAGTGGGAGGCTCAGAATCATGTGCAGTACCCATATCTCTTTGTGTAGAATTTTGTTTTGGATTTTTCGGGACATAATGTCCTAAGGTGGGGATAATGTAATGTCCCATATTTTCCATGTATTATTTGTAAATATTATATGAAAGAAATTAGAGACCAAGCTCTGCGATGGCGTTCGATTCCACAGCTCAGAGTTCCCGAAAAAAATGCTAGAAATAAATTAAACATTGAAATAGCACGTGTGAGCAGTTTTCCTGAAAAAGTGGAATAAATTTTAAACAGGTTCTCAGATCCAAAATCCAATTTCACTATTGCATTCAGAATAGTGAATTTTTCTTAGTTTAGGTCTAAGTTTGATGGGTGCGGTTCAACTACAAAATTTATTTTTTAGACATTTTAATGATACAACGATGTTTTTTATGGTTTCAAATAACCAAGATCCTAGGGTTAGGTTCATAACCCTGTAAACCAACCTTAGATACTATAGAGCTTTCGAGAGGATCCACCCTTGAAGAATGGTTGATGAATGACAACGGATGACAATTCATGGATCATTTCACATCTAGATCAGATATCACCAATGGCAGAAACAAATCCACCCTTTGTCAATGATCAAGGTAGGGGTTTTTATTTGTATTATGTTTTCCTCGTTCTTGGATTTAAGTGATGAACGCAGATCAACCCACAAACAGGTTGACTTGTGGATTTTTTGTTCTTGTGGGAGGGTCTGATTATCGAGTTTTATTTTGGGGAATCAATTTCATATTTTTTTCATTCTGTTTGATCCTTTTAAAGGAAGTGGATAGATTCCATAAAAAACAATGGCATAGGTCCATTCATTAATTTGTTATATGAGTTTCTTCTCCACTTTTACCCCATGTATTCTTCACATTCTTTGTGGGGTTCTAAACAAAAAATCATTATGAATCCATCTCGTAATAAAAAAAATCCCAAATTAGAGATATGATATCGTGATGACCCAATGGAGGCATGATGATGATGGTGGCAGACGAATGTACACAATTCGGAAGAAGTCGTTCTTTGAATGTTCTTTGTACTGATGATCAAAATGGGTTTCCAAAGCTAACCAGACCCCAAGAAATTATCAAATCAGCGTTTCTGTGATGGGATGACTCTGGATCTTTAGTTTAGAGGCATTTCAATGGACGAATCAAAGGATGGAAGATCACCCATGACACGCTCAGAATGAACTATGATTTAGGAAAATCATGAAGAACACAGTGTATTCTCTCAAGAACGCAGTGTGTGGGGCCTTCTCAGTAGTGGCTAGTGTTCCAAATTACAGAAAGAGATCACACAACGTGTGACCCCTATCACAAAGCATGTGCGTACTTATGTGTGACTCTCCAGGTATCTCAGATGATACACGGACATCGGGTGGAGTACACGACATGTACTCCTCCACATGGCCAGACCAGGCCGATTTCACAGGTTACCTGATGTACCGGTACATAAGTTGGCATACACGGGTTGAAGCCATGTATGGGAACATGGAAAATGTACACAGAGTATCCCCCAGTTAGTAGGACATGGCTAGTCATGCTCTTACATGTAGTGTATATCTTTTTCTACACAACTTTCTCTTTTCGGGTTATTGTACACTGGAAGTAAAAAGGGTCAGAGGACATGGTGTGTGGCCCATCTACACACTGTTTAATTTCTTTTACATGGCTTGATCTTCTTTTCCATCATATATTGGTCAAGTTTAGTTTGGGTTAGTTCCCCCTTTACTCATTCCTCTGATGGCCAGGTATCATTTCCATCCATAGAAGTATGATCCATGTAACAAGACTTTCTTGATAGAGCTAGAGTCCCTCTGAGAGGACTAGAGTGAGATCCTATATCCATTCTTGACCCCAGGTAGAGTTTGGTATCGACATGACCGATCCTATAGGACGTTGATACTATACTTATAAGATGAATCTAGATGAGTCGTGGTATATGAAAAGGACCTAATAGTGATCCTCATCTCTGTATCGTTATCTTTCCCCACTAAAAATTGAGTTCTCCTAGAATGAGTGTATCTGTTATCACTTTAGATCTATCTGTGAATCCATCTCTCTCATGACACTTCCTGAAGAACAACACTTATTGGAAGGGCTTCATTGAAGCTATCAGAATCCTAGAGTGAGATCTCCCAGATGAGTGCTTTATTGAATTTTCAAACTGAATCTCTAGCAAGGATATGTGGGTCGTTGTGACTTACAAATAGACTACATGTATGAGTTTTGAGTTGATCTGGATATTTATCTTATTATATTTTTTGTAGAAATATACAGTGTAGAGATGAATGTACCTTTAATTTGTGTATTGCTTCATGTTTTTCATGGTCTCCTACTGAGTATTGTTATACTCACCCCTTCACAGGCTTTGCCCACACATGTCATGTCTTGTACAGATGAGAGGCCTTTTGACAGAGTGCCAGGTGGAAGAGGACCGAACCGAGAATTGTGAGCTTCCCTACAGGAAGAGGTGTTTATTCGACGTCGATCATCAGTCCCAGTACCTTTCTTGTTTATATGTTGGACTTTGTAGTTTGCAGACTATTTCTTCTGGGGGTCTTGTATTCTGGCTTAGTTACTTTTCCACACATTACTTTCCATTGTACTTTGTTGGTGGGGTTTATTTATATTCATTCATTTTGTTCCTCAGTGATTTTTTACATTTTAGCATTGTGGGATTGGAGATGTGTATGTGTACAAGTATTTAGGAAATTCCTCCATTTTTAGTGATATGCCAAATTGGTGCTAGTCACAATCCCCTACCCTATTGGAGGTGGTCTTGGGGAGTTGGGGCACGGGCCCCACTGGTATGGGTCATGACATCCCTAGTTCCATCTGGACAACCCCATGTTAAGATATAACATGGTTACCCAAATATATCTAGGACACCCCATGCATAAGCTATATCGGGATAACCTATTTTCAATAATGATCAATTACCATATAATTGATAAAACACATTCATTATAAAACTCTTTGAAATAATATTTTTATATCATATGAAAAACAACTTTGTATAAAATACCATTTTATTTTAAAAAATCATATTCGATTGTAGAAATACCAAAAATAATGGAATAGGGTTTTTTAATTTCATAAAATATGTATTCTTGCAAATGAATCCAGAAATTAAACAATAGCCACGACGACGATAAATTCATTGTCACAGTGTATGTTAAGTATAGAACATTCATTTTTTCATTTTTCAAAATGTTCTATGTAAAACATATTAAAATATTTCTTTTTAAAACCTTTGAATGAAATTAAAAATAGACATAAAATTTCCTCTATAATCCTTTTTTACATCAATAATATTGACATAGAGAAAAATATTTTGGAGTTAAATCTTTAAACATTCAATTTTATCCCATATTGAACATTTAAATCATAAGATTAATGAAAGAATAATATTAAAAAACATTAAATAAAATGAGAGTAAATTAATTAATGATATTATATGTCAAATGGGCTGTATATACACCTCATAAAATAAGTTGAGTGTATGGAAACAAAATATTCCTCAATGAAAGGAGATTGAGATAAAATCCTTTACCATGAGTCTGAATCATCACGTACAATCTTTACATTCATAAATTATAAAATTTGGTTAATTATATAATTTCTTGATAACCTTTTAAAATATTATTAATCCTTTTATTGCACTTATTATCATGTTATAACAATTATTTAATTATTTATGTTCTTATTATATGTTTTGACAATATTCGATACTTGAGTCCAAAATGACATTGTTGTAATATCTATAGTCAAAGTGGTTACTAGTACCTCACCTCCAGAAAAATATTCATGAAATAATAAAAACATTTATAAATCAAATATACTTTTAAATCCATCCATTACATATGGATAAGAGAAATTAACTATGTTACATTCATTTAAGATTGTAAGCCGTATGTACACATGAGTAACATTCTAATTTTTCAATGATAATTATAGAAAGAAGGTAAGTATTATTTTATATTTAAAGAATGATAATAGTATTATTAATATCATATTAATAGTTTAAATACACTTATATACATAATCCATGTGATGTGGTGATGAAAAAAATCACATCGCTTTGTGGAGGTGATAGTTCACATGTACGCATGAACAACATTATCTTTTTTATGTGCATGGAAAGTTAAGAACCTAAATGTTATAATCTTATTTAATAGTGATAAATATTTAATTAATATCATATATAACCTTTAATTCAATAATTATATATAGTCTTGATATATAGTGATAGAAAATGAATTATATTAATTTGCGAGTTGGTAGTCCACCGTACAAACAAACAATTAATTTCATCCCAATTTGATGGAATTGGAGATGGATTTAGTTTATGATATTAAAATATTAACATATAAGTATATTTATTATAGTCATGTAATTATTTCACCATGTTTGAAGAATATTTGAAGGAAATGGAAGAAGAAATAAAACAGAAATACTTGATTAATATAATACCTCTTCTCTAGATGGTCTCCTTATCTTAAAACCTTAAGGCCGCTAAGGGTGGTTTTATGACTAAAATAAGTGTTATAGAATATTTGGAGGGATTATAGGAAGGTATTTGGGCCTATATTGGCTAAACCAAAAAAGTTTTGAGCTACGTAGAAAAGAGATGAATGTGTGACCTTTTATAGAAGAGGGGAGGGGAAATCTTGGAATTCTTCAAAGTATTAAATTAATATAAATTAATTTTCTATTAAAAATGGATCCAAAACAATTTTTTAGAATATATTATTATTATGTGTCAAAATAATTTCATCCAATTATAATTATACATGTTTCTATTATTTTTTAATCCTTATCTTTTGGATTTAACCCTTATTTATCCTTTTTAATCATTACAATGTTACCATAAGATTTACAATTTGTGGGTTAATATAATTACTATAAAATGAAAAAAATACCAATAAATGAATAATATATGAAATATATAGACTTATACCAATAATTTGGAATAATTTTATATTTTTATGTTATTTATATCATACAATAAAATATTCTTTATTCTAAAATATTATTTATATCAATTTTTGCACTATACATTACTTGATTTTTTTAAAATATAATAAAAACATGATATCTTCAAAAAAATATTCTAAAAAATTATTAATATGGAAATTATAATTTTTTATGACATTAATTAACTCAAATTTTAATTATTTTAATATTTTTAATATCATTTATTTGATATATCCTTTAATTAAACAATTAATCCATCATCATTGTGTGACCATTTAATGTAATTATTTTTTCACTAAAAATTATTAATATATTTCCATGATGTACATAAATAATTTATATTTCAAATGAATATTTATATTCAAATACATCAACTATAATTTCCCATATTAAAAATATTTAACGTGTCAAAAATTAAATTATGACTAGTTTAACTTTTCATTGAATAAAATATTATAAAGGATATATTCTCATCCCAATTTTCATAATATGTAACTTAAATTATGGAGTAATAATACTCATAAAATAAAATTTGGATACTTTTTTTGGTTATTTTATAATATTTATAATATTTATTTTACTTTTAATTACCCTATTTACCCTTAACTATGATAATAAAAATTACCAAAGTTATTTTTCACATTTTTTTTTTCAAAAAAGGGAAATATTTACTAAATTTTAAATTTCTAATTGAAAATATGGAATAAATTTTTGAAAATTAAAAACATATAATTGGATAGAATTAAATTAATATCAATCCTATTGATGGAACTAGAAAATAAGTTTTTAAAGTGAAAAATTTAAAATGTTCACAAAGTTTTTATATCCAAATTCAATGTTAAATTGATTCCAATGAAATAAATGTGACGAAATTATAAAAAATAAAAATAATTATAATTTAAAATATGTCAAAAATATAATTTAACATTATATATTGTTTATAATAAAAAGTTCTTTTCAATTAAAATTTAGTATTTTTCACTATTCATCAAAAAATGAAACTTATCAGAAAAACAAAAAAAATTTAACCAAAGTAAATTTTGATATTATTATTTAAAATAAGAATTTTATTTTTTCAAATATAATTTATAAGTGTTTCAAATATTATATTTATAACAATTTCCCCTTCAAAAGGCAGAAAACCATTCTTTTTAGAAAAATACTTCTTTTATATAGAAAATTGGATTAATTTATTATATAATGTATAAAAAACACATAAGATGAATTTTAAACTTTATATTGAATATATTATATGTATATTTTATTAATATAATCCAAAAATAATGATTGTTTTATTTATTGGTATAAAATACACTTATGCACATTTAAATAGTTTTTCATAAACAAAATTCCTTTTATTTTAAAAAGGGTTTTATTTTAATTTAATAATTAATTAGTCAGAAAATAACTAATTATATATTCATGTATACACTGTATTTTCATAATTCAGTTATTTCTATTCATTCCCTCCATTTTGATGACTATGTTATAAAAGTAACATATAAATAATAATATTTAGTTGTTTTCTTAAAATCGATGTGGCATATCATGTACGCTATCAAACATAGTATCTATTTTTTAAAAAATAAGGATCTAAAATCTCCCCCACTTTAATAAATTTAATCCTCAAAATTTGAACTAGGGATTGAAAACAAGGGGTTTTACTTTTCAAAATACCTTTATTGAAATCCCACATAGGAAAAAGGATTAATGAAACTTCCAATTTAAAAGAAACAAAGAGAAGTTTGAAGGTCACCTGAGATAACACATACTAGGGTTCAATGTAAGAAAAAAAGGATATAAAAGAGAAAATTATCTATCATGTTATGATATAGAGTGATAGAGATCATGTTCATGAGAAATTTAACAATCAAAAAACCATAAATCTATGATGGGTTAAAAGGTTCTTCATTTATTATTAAGAAAAGTAAATAGATAATGTTTTTGTATCATGGCACTTTTCATAGATTTGAGAAATGATTTTAATACCTAGAATAATAACATAAGGAAATATACTTTCTTAACTAGTATATTTTTATCCTTTAATAAATTTCCAGTACAAAATCGCCTTTTTATCCAAACGATGAGTATACAAGATGATTTTTTCACACCAAATAATGAGAATAAACTTCTAAAGAACCACTTAAAAAATATTAACTATATATTTATCCAATCATGAAACATTAACCAAAACCAAATTGGCAAGGATCAGATAAGATAATTCCCTAAAAATTATATACATTTATATGATGAAAAACTATATTAATCTCCAAAACTCAGCAGTAACAACCAAAGTTCAAAAAATTCCATTTGATTAATAAATTTCCTTAAAATTATTCAAAAATAACCATTATATTTTTTAACCATAAAGGTTATATTATAAATTTTATTTTTTATCCCAAAAAGTAATAACCCATAATAACATCAAAAATAAATGTCCCCAAAATACTGTTAATCACGTTAAAATATCATAACATAAATCTTCTAAAGGGTTTCTAGGAAATTAAACTTATGATAAAACATAAAATTATAAACCCATGATGATATCCATAACATTTAATATTAGCCCAGAAGAAAACATCCTAATCGAAAAAGTTTTCCAAAACATCCTTTGATACCAACAGTAAGGCCCCAACCTTAAACATTATATATTACGGTGTTTTTGAACTATAATTCATATTCAAGGATATTTTAGATTAAGGTTTTAGATAATTAGGACAAAATATTACAAAGTAAACCCATTCATTTCAAGTGGAAACTTATACTCAGTATCATTTTTTCCAACAATATAAAACTCTTTAAAATAAAATATTATTTTTGTTTATGAAAAATATTAAAAAATATACCATTGATCTCATCATTATCTCTATTCACCCTTAACTCCAATGGAATAAAATTTTAAAACTTTGGATGAGCACAAAATCTCAGTAAGGGATATAGAAAGAAATGAAACCATTAGTTTATTAAAAAAATAAAAAATAATATAAATTTTACCTTTATCTTCAAATTTCTTTGATAATATGGAATAAAACATTTTCACATGAAAAAATCACACATTTCTCTCAAAGAAAATCAATAAAACCCATAACAAGAAATTAAATAGCATTTAGGTGGCTTAGATAATCATATAAATCAAACCATTTCAAAACAATTTGAATTGGAATAACCAGATGGGTTAATTCAAATTAAGATATTATGGTCTTACCAGATGTTATCTTGTACACCCCGTTTTAAGTTGTAATAGGATTACCCGACACTATCTGGGCCTCCCCTTGTAAAGCTGTAATGGGTTTCCCCGACGCTATTTGGTCCACCACATGTTAAGTTTTAACGATATTACCTAGTGATCTGTAGGCCACCCCATGTATAATATATATCGGTCTTACACGTTTCCTATAATTCTTAAGTACCGTATCATTGATTAAATACATTCATCATAAAACCCTTTGAAAAAATCTTTTAATCCCATATAAAAAGAATTCATAAAAAATTACATTTTATTTATAAAAAATATTCATTTCCAAAAATTAAAAATAATAATTGAAGATGTGTTTTCATTGAAGAAAATAAGTAAGATTTAAAATGAAGCTATAAATTAATTAATAATCATGGTGGTAGGAAAATAATTTTCGCCATGTACGTTAATAATAGAACATTCCTTTGATCATTTGTAAAAATGTTCCATATAAAACATGTAAAAAATTTACTTTTAAAACATGTGAATGAAATTAAAATTATACAGAAAATTTATTTTATACTCCTTTTTTACATTAATAATATTTACATGGAGAAAAGCATTTTGAAATTAAATCTTTAAACATTCAAAGTGTCCCATACCACTTTGAACATTTAAATCATAAGAAACATGAAAGAATAATATTTATAAAAACATTAAATATAATTAGAGTAAATACATTCATGATATGATATGTAAAAGGGGATTTATATACACCTCAGAAAAGAAGGTCGATGTATAACATCAAAATATACCTCAAAGAAAGATGATTGATATGAAATCCCTTACCTTGAATCCGATTAATCTTATAAAATATTTAGATTCAGGAATTATAAACTTAGTTTAATTATTTAATTTGTTGAGAATCTTTTTAATGTTTATTATTTATTTAATATCTATTATTATCATGTTATAATTTTTTTAATTATTTAAGTTCATGTAAGACATTTTAATGATATTCAATACTTGAGTCCAAAATGACTTTGATATGATGTCTATAATCAAAGTGGTAATTATTAAATCACCTCTAGATTAATATTTATGAAATAATAATCTATTTTATAAATCAATTATACTTTTAAATCCATCAATTACTTATGTTTAAGAAAAATGAACTATGTTTCAATAATGGAGATGGTAAGCCGTGCATACCCATGAGTAACATTTCCATTTTTCAATGGTCATTATGGAAAGTAGTTAAGTATTGTTTTATCTTTAATAAATTAACATAACATAATTAATATCATATTAATTATTAAAATACATTTATATATATCATCATTGTGTTGTGGTGATGAACAACGATTCAAATCACTTTATGGAGGTGATAGTTTACACGTCCGCACGAATGATGTTATCATTTTTACGTGCATATAAAGTTAATAATATAAATGATATATTGTTATTTAATAATGATAAATATTTAATTAATATAATATATAAATAGTAATTTCATCATTATAACCAGTATTGAGAGATGGTGATGGGAAATGAATTATATCTGTTCGTGAGTTAGTAGTCTACCGGACACACGAACGATTAATTATTTTCCCATTTGATGGATGTGGACATGGATTTAGTTGATGATATAAAAATAATAAAATTAAAGTATATTTAAGATCATATATTCTATATTTCATAATTTTTTAATATGTTTTAAAGGATGTAGAAGAGGAAATAAAACAAAAAACACTTGATTAAAACAGTACCTCTTCTTTGGATAATCTCTTTCTCCTAACCCCTTAAGACCACTAAGGGTGATGTTATGCCTAAAATAAGAGATCTATAATATGGGGGGGAATTATATAAAGGTATTTTGATAGATATTGGACAATCCAAATAGGTATTTAGGTTTGAAGAAAATTGATTAATTGGTGCCTTTTATAGGAGAGGGGAGGGCCACTTTTGGAATTCTTCAAAATATTAAATTAATATAAATTAATTTTCTATTTTTAATGGATCCAACACAATTTAATTATAATATTGGATGGTTATGGGTCGAAATAAATTCATCAAAACAAAATTATGGAAGTTTTTTTTATTTTTAATCATTATCGTTTACCTATAATTCTCATTCATCCTTTTTGTTTCTTACCATAATATCATGTAATTTACACTTTGAGGGTTAATATAATTACTATAAAATGAAAAAAGACAAATAAATGATTAATTGATGAAATTTTTAGACTTATAATATTTTTTTTTAAAATTATTTATTTTTATGAATTTTATATCATTTAATAAAATATTATTTATTCTAAAATATTATTTATGTCATTTTTTACACTATTCATTACATTAGTTTTTTAAAAATATTATAAAAATATCATATATTATAAAAAACTATTTTAAAAAATCACCAACATGTTAATTTTATCTTGAAAATCCTTATATGACATCAATTATCTCAAATTATATTTATTTTAATTTTTTAATATCATTTATTTGATATTACCTTTAATTAAATAATTACTACATCATCATTATGTCACCATTTAAGGTAATTATTTTATCACTAAAAATTATAAATAAATTACCATGATGTAGATAAATATTTTATATTTAAAATTAATATTTATAGTCGTACACATAACCTATATAACCCCATAAAAAAAATATTTAACTTGTTAGAAAAACAAGTACGACAAGTTTGACTTTTCTATGAATAAAATATTATAAAGGCTATATTGTTATCCAAATGTCCATAAATTATCACATAATTGATAATTTAATACATATGGACGAATAATAATCATTAAATAAAATTGGGACAAGTGTTAGGGTCATTTACAAATATTTATAACAATATTTTTATATTTCATTACATGATTTTCCCTTAACCATGGCAATAAAAATTACAAAAGTTACTTTTCCTATTTTTTCAGAAAAGGGACCTATTTAATAAATATGGGTTGTAGGATTCCAAATATTTAATTATTTTTTAAAAAATAAATACAAATAATTGGAAAAAATTGATTTAAAATTAGTCTCATTGAGAGAATGCGAAAAGAGGTTTTTAATGTAAAAACTTTCAAAAGTTCACAAAGTTCCTATACCCAATTTCAATGTGAATTTAATTCAAATAACCTAAATTGTATTACATTAGATAAAATTTATCTAATTATTCTTTAAAAACAATTAAAAATAAAATTAAACAATAAAATTTATTTAGAGAGAAATCCATTTTCAATTAAAATTAAGTATTTTTCACTATTCAACAAAAAATGAAACTTATCAGAAAAATACTAAAAAAGAAGAAAAGAAAATATTGATGTTAGTATTTAAAATAAGAAGTAATTTTTTTAAAATTTAATTTATGAATGTGTGAAATAATAGATTTTAAACAAGTGTGCCATCAAAAGGTGACAAAAGTGACTTTTTAGAAAAATAGTTCTTTTATGCATAAAATTGGATTTATTCTTATATAGTGTCTAGAAAACACACAAGATGAATTTTAAACATTATATTGAATATATAATATGTATATTTAATTAAAATAATACAAAAAATTTAATTAATTAATTTATTTTTATAAAATACACTTATGCACATTTAAACAGTTTTTCATAAAAATATTTCCTTTTAATTTAAAAAGGGTTTTATTTCCATTTATAATTAATTGGTCACCATAGAGTTTATTATATATACAAGTGCAAACCATATTTTCATAATGAAACTAATAATTTTCATTCCATCCATTCTAATGACTTGTTTATAATGGTAACATTTAAATAATAATATTCAGTTGTTTGCTTAATCTAGATGTGGTGTATCATGTATTCTATTAAACATAGTATTTATTTTTTAAAAACCTAGGATATTATAGTTAGCCATAAAAGAATTTAGTTGCTATAAAGATATTTTTTGAAGTGATATGAATGTGGAATAATAGTTTGGAGTTATGTATTATTCTCATGGTTTTAGCAAGAAAAGGAAGATAGAGTTCAAAGGAAAATATGAAAACCATGAAGAGAAGAAGTTGATATTTCCTTTATGCAGAAAGTGTAGGAATAAACATGGAAGAAATTATATTAAGGGGACTATTAAATGTTTCAAGTGTATAAGGTAAGGTTATCAAGAAGTTTATTTCCTATGTTATAGGAAGAAGTTAGCTAACAATTTGAATAGAGAGAAAGTTGCACAGAATGCCCCTCCCACACTCCAGTGTTTTGAATGCAAGGAGAATTAGAACTATGCAAAATAGTTCTAAAATATAAAGGTTAATGAAAATTATTTTTGTCCACAAACTATTTATCCAAGGTACATGGATAAATCTTATATTATCACAATTTTTTATGTGGGGTGAGATAATTATATGGTGATAGGTACACATACCATCCACTATAGAACTACCAATGTTTTATTTGACATATAATCTACACATTATTTCAAATATGAAGAATTTACTAAGGGAATCAAGATTTCACACAAGTTATTCGATATATAATTAGAATTAAAAACCCTAATGGTATGATTATCACATCCCAAGTATATTATTCTTCTCCAGTTGACATTTGTTGGAATGTGCTTCATGAAAATATTTTCCTTCTTCCTATGGCGGGGTTTGATATTATATTAGTAATGGATAGGATTTATAAATATAAATCCCACATAAATCGTTGAGGATGGTAAGTCACAATTTATATTCTAAGGTATCCAACGAACATATATAAATGTGATGATAAGTACAAACTTCTGATGGAGATTACATCCATTTTATGGGTCACAATTCCCCTTTAGAAGGGGTGATTATAATAGTTGGTTGGGGTGAAAAGAGAAATCTATGATATGTCTATTTTGTGGGAATTTTTTATGTATTTCAAAAGAAGTTTCCTATTCTTACACCAAAACATTAATTTTATTTCTAGATAGAATTGATACCTAGTTTCACATCAATTTCAAAGGATACCTATAGAATGGCCCTGATTGAGTTAATGAATTGAAGAAGCAACTCCAACAAAAAATTAACATGAGATTCATTTGGACAAGTATGACACCTAGGGGTGCACCTAATATTTTTTTTAAAATTAATATGTATCATTGAGACTCTATATTGATTATGGGGAGTTTAACAAGATAATAATTACAAAAAATTATCCTCTACCTTGTATTGATGACTTGTTTGATCAATTGCGTGGAGCTCAATACTTTCCCAACATCGACCCTCATTGTAGATATCATCCATTAGGGTAGAAAGGTAGGATATAACAAATGAGACATCCTATAAAAGGTATGAACACTCTGAATATATATTAATGTATTTTGGTATTACTAATTCCCCCACTATCCTCATAGATATAATGAATATAGTCTTTATATATTAACTTGATCAATTTTTGGATGTCTTTATAGATGATATTATTATATATTCAAAGAGAATGGAAGAGCATGAATACAACTTGATAACTGTACTAAAGGCCCCAGGGAAAGAGAAAATATATGAAAAATTTACATTGTGTGAATTTTGGCTGCAAAAGTTTTCATTTTTGGGGTATATAATCTCAAGAGAGGGTATATTAGTATATCAATCTTAGAAAGAGACTATTGAATGTTGAACCAGACCAACCATATTGACTAAGATCCATAGTTTTCTTGGTATAACTAAATATTATTGATATTTTTATGATCATTTCTCATGAATATATAATCCACTCACTAATTTAACTTGTAAGGGAGCCAATTTCCTCTTGATAGATGAATGTGAGGAAAGTTTCAAGGAACAGAAGAGAAATTTAGTTAGTGCACCTGTGATTACATTACCCTATAGTAGTTAAGGGTCTATAATTTATATAGATGCATACAATAATGGATTGGGATGTTTTATTGTGAACAATGATATGATTATATCTTATGTCTCATGAAAATTGATGATTCATTAGAAAAATTACACCACTCGTGATTTGGAGTTAGATTTGGTGAATTTTTCATTAAAAGTATGGAGACATTATCTTTATGGATAAAAGTGTTAAATATATTCCTATAATAAATGTTTAAAGTATATATTAAGACATAAGAAGTTAAATATGAACCAAATAATATGGCTAGATTGATTAAAGATTGTGACTTCTCAATACATTCCCACCCTGGAAAAGAGAACAAGGTTGCTGATACTCCAAGACAATAGGATCATGATATATTATCCATGATAAGAATAAAAATGATACACTATTGTTGGATTTGAAAAGGATGGATCTATAAATCCTAATTAAATGAGAAAAATATTATCTTTCTCAATTGAATTTTCAACCACATATCCAAGTAAAGATTAAAGATTTGTTGAAGGAATATGTAGAGATAAGAAATAATGATAGAAATATTCTTAGTTTTAACCATGACCATGATGGAATGATAAGGTTTTACAACCATGTATGTTTCCATAAATACCATATTTGAATAAGGAGTTATTATAGGAAGCTCATATTTCTTCATCCAATATTCATCCAAGAATTATGAAAATGTATAGAGATTTGAAAGAACACATATGATGGGATGGCGTGAAAGGAAATATTATAGAGTTTGTATCTCATTGATTGGTATGTTAGTATGTTAAGGATGAAAAAAAGTCTAAGGGGATTTTTTATCCATTACTCATATCATAATGTAAATGAGAAAAATCACCATGGATTTTATCATTTGACTCCCCAAGACACCTAAAGGGAATAATAATATATGGGTTGTATTCAATCACCTTACGTATTTAGAATAATTCATCACTATTAAAGAACACTTCTCTATGGGATAACTTACCAGAATATAAATTAAGAAAGTGGAAAGGTTGCATAGAGTGACACTATCTATTGTGTATAATTGGGATATGAGGTTTAACTCAAATTTTTGAAAAATTCTTCAGCAAGATCTTGATATGAAGTTGATTTTTAACACTGTATATCATCATTAGATTGATGGTTAGTCAGAAATAACAATTCAAACCCTAGCGGATATGGTGAGATATTGTTATTTGGATTTCAAAGGTGGATGGGATCAACACATTCCACTAGTTGAATTTTCAAACAATAATATATTTTCCTTAAAAATTTAGATGGATATTTATGAATTATTCAATGGAAAGAAATATAGATCTCAAATGTGCTGGAATGAATTTGAAAAAAAAAATATATTGGGACCGTAGATAGATGAAGAAATGGTAGATAAGTTTAGATCTATTCAGCAACACATTAAGGAATCTCAGAGTTGGTAGAAAGGCAATACTGATAATCACCGATTGTTCTAGAATTCAAAGTTTGTGATAAGGCGATTCTATGAATTTCTCCAGGGAAGAAAGTTGTAAGATCCAAGAATGAAGGGAAAATAATCCCTAGGTATATCAATCCCTTTGAAATTCTGGATTGTATCAGGATGGTAGACTATCAGTTGGAACTTCCACCAAACCTCTCTTCAATCCACAATGTGCTCCATGTATCTGTCCAAAGGAAGTACATACCTGAACCTTCACATGTACTAAACTCTGATATCATACCGCTATAGAAGGATTTCCTTATAAGGAATAACTAGTGGATATTATGGATAACATTGAGAAAGTTCTATAAAATAAGACCCGTAAATGGTAAATGTTTTGTGGAGAAACAAACATTTTGAGGAACCTATGTTGGAACTTGAGGATATAATGAGGTAAAAGTAACCTCATTTACTTGAATTCACTACTAAAAAAGATTCCTTTAACAGCCCTATAATTTATCAGTCCTAGAAAAAATCACTGATAAATTTTACCCTTTATCAGTGCTTTTTTTAGACTGATAATGTGTACCTTTATCTGTGCTTTATTTTTAGGGTTGAAAAAGGGTACTATTTACCAATCCTTTATTTTAAGAATTTATAATGGGTAACATTTATTAGTGATTTATTTTTAGCATTAATAAAAGGTACCCTTTATCAGCGCTATATTTTTAATGCTCATAAAGGGATCCTTTATTAGCGCTTATTAGCGCTGATAAATTTTTAAATAAATAAAATGTAATAATTAAATAAAGAAAAAATAAGAAATGAGTTTATTAAAAATAAAATTATAATTTTTAATAATTAAATAATTATTGAAAAAAATGAATAAATTGATTATACTATATATAAATTGTAACACCCCAAGCTTCCACGATACGTTTTCCTTTGAATAATGTAGTAGCTTGCATTGTACGCAACTTGGAGTTTTAACACACCGCGACCAATGAAACTAGAAGTTATGAATATTAATACCCAATTTTTAAAATTTTTAAAATTTTATTTTTCCGAATGGAATTCATTTTTGGATTCGAAATATCAAAATTAGCTTTGGGTGATTTTTTGGTATTTTTCTTAAAACTTTCAATTTTTGATGAATAGTTAAAAACACTGTGTTTTTGTTTAAAACTGAATTTTTATTTAAGTAATTAGTTATTTTATTTTAAATTATTTTATGTAAAAATAGATACATAATACCTATATGTTTTCAATTTAATTAATTGGAGTCATTTTATAATAAGTTTAGATATATAAAAATTTATAGAACTTTTTACCGTCTTTTACCCACCTTCTAGGAGCATTTGAAAATTTTCATAAAACGTAATTGTAACACTTCTGTGATTTGAATTTCAAAAATTAGAGAGACACAGTTGATATCATTAAGTAAAATGTGGTTCAATAAGATGAAAATAATTTTTGGTGAATAACAACTTTTGACTTTTATTTGCAGCTGTTAAAAGTAAATAGGGCAATTAAGGGTAAAAATGATATCATAATTACCATAAAACTTGTCATAATTATATTGGATAAGTGTAATTTGACCAAAAACAAACTTAGGAATAAAATACTATCCCCTTTGGCCCACTTGGATTAGATTATGACATTTATTATTATTTTATTTAAAGAAGAGTTAAAAGAGTTAAATTCAATGTTTAATAACAAAACCATTTTTAATACAGGGTTACAATTAATATAAATTTGAATATAAATATTAATTTGAAAGATAAAGGGTACTTCACCTTCTCTTAATTTCACACCTCCAAGGCCATTTGTCTCAGCAAAAACCTACCCAAATATCCTCTCAACATCCCTCACATCAACCTTGTTTCCTTAATTTTATCATAAAACAAACCTAGGGAGCCCTTCTGATCAACTCAAAAGGAAACACCCGAAGAAGAGGTAATAATTTCACCACCCTCTTTCAAGTTCTTTTCTTCTTCCACTTACTCTTTATTTGTTGATTCTATTCCAAAATAGTATCTATAGTACATTCTAGATACTGTGATGTTATTATAAATATGGCACAACCATATTCGTTATTATATCCATCGTATAAATGTCAAAGTCACCATATGTGCGTACGTACGGCTTATCGTCTCCACATCATGGTGTAGTTTGTCATTAAAACACTTAATTATTTAGATGGGTATAATAATGGGTATAAATGTACTAAATAATAAATATAACATTTTAATGATTCTATATATATGATATACCATCCAATTACATATGATTTCACCATTAATATAATGATATTGTCACTCGTGCGTACGTACGGATTCCCGTCTCCATGAACGCGATGAGATTCATTACCTATCGTAATCATTCAAGAATAATTTTCAATTTATGATTAAAAATAATTTTTATGAACATAATATCGTTATGTATATGAATCAAATACATCCTATCCATAAAAAACTTGGCTTATATAACCAATCTTGTAAAGGAAAACAAATCAGTTAACACCTGAAACGATGAAACTACTGAAATATCATTAACAAAACAATATTAGAGGATCATATATGATATCATATTTATGTATATAGTGATTTTATAATTTAATAACAATTTTCTAACTATTATAAAGGAGGTCAACATACCATCAACTAAGGAAAAGTACAAGGTAAGGGTTAATTCTACAATCTCTTTACTTATCTGAGGTTGTTAATACAAATGTATCTACTAGGACCTGTTTATCATCCACATATGTGTTTTCTTAAAAATGTAATTCAAAAGAATATTACAATTTAATATACTATGGGTGAAATTCATTTATACCCTTATATGACCATATATGTTTTGAATGGAATCTTTCCTTCATTTTCCAAACAAGGTACTTTATGACCTTTTCGACAAAATTAAGGTAAGAATGTCTTTTTTTTAACTTATAAAGTGGATGCGGCTATTTTATGCCATTATAACATCGTCGAAACTTCCCATAAAAGCTTATAAGAATATTTTAAAAATAAATTTTTTCTTTTATAATTATATAAATTTTAAATGATTTTAAAATAGAAAGATATGTTTCTCGAAAAAAGTTTTTTATTTCATATTTGTGACCATCCTTTGATAGATTTTATGCTTGTTTGAAGTTGATTTATTATGATAAGAAACATCCATATTTTATTGAAGGATTTGTGATATTTTTAACTGTGGATGTGTTATTTTTACACCATTCTTGATTTATGGATAAAGTATTGACATTTCATATGCCAGTTTTAATAAGAATGTTTATATTACGTTTAAACCTTTTCATATGAGGAATGCATTAGACTTAGTAAGTGAGGGGTGGAGCCCACTATAGCTCCTAAATGCATTGGTATGTCTAGTGAGACAAACTAGTGTCTTGGAACTAGGCCTTGAAAAAATCTTATACGTAGTATTGGCACAAGGCCTTGACTATGTGGTTATGAAGTATGGCATTATGCATTCCATCATTATGAAATTGGCTATTGATATTGCATGTGATTATTGGACTAGTAGAATATACATGTGAATAAGTAAATGGAGTTATTTGATTTATATTGGAAATATTATACAGAAGTTTATTTCTAAAATTCTTATGTTTTAGTCTTATACATTTCATTAATTGTTTATGATTATTTATGAAAGTTTACACTATATTGTTATCCCTACTGAGCAACTAAGCTCACCCATTTCTATGTTTTATTTTTCTAAGGATGTGAAGAAATATTTTATGGTTGACCTATAGGGATTGGCTAAGGATATAAGTGTGGTAAATGGGAAAAAATGTATTGATGTTTTTATTTCATGATGTTATGTTAAACTTACGAATGCATCTAGTACTTTCAAGGCTACTAAACTGATCGGTATTTCGGGATTTGATCCCTTGTGATCATGAAAATGTTATGCAATAATCCACTGAATCTGGGTAACTGGGGTCGGGGCGTTACAATTGGTATCAGAGGAATTTTAGTACAATCCTTGGAAGCTAGATTTAGAAAAACATTGATTAGAGAACATTACCTTAAGATACATTTTGAGGATTAGTATAGAAGAACTTCCTAGAATTTTGGTAATGTAGCGATTTTGTGAGTTTTCCAAGCAATACATCCCTGTCTGGATACGATTAGGTAGAGGCAGCTCTGGCAAATATGTACCTAGGGGTAAAACCTGAAAACACTACTTTGAGATAGACTCGAACGGGAACTGGTGCACAACAATGGGCCTTGCAACAGTCTTGGTGATGACACTCCTAGGGGATTTGCTTATGATAATTCAAATTTTCTTTACAAACCATTATGAAGGATTTACGAGTATATACCTACTCAAAGAAAACATTTTTATAATTATAGATTATATGCATAAAATTTTCAATTTATGTTAAGTGTTTTACAAGTTTGGAATTATGTATTACAATTCATATACTATTATAATGTATTCCATTGTTTCGAAATGGCCCCTAGTGGAAGGAATGCAAACCATATCAATTCACGTAATCCATCAAGGGATTTCCCTCCTACTCAAGATAATTATAGTGGTTCTGGTGATTCAGCTGGTGCTGATAATCTTATCACCATACTGGGACAACTCACTCAGGTTATGAATAATAACCTTACCCATATTGAGCACCATGATCCACAATGCGGTGGATCAATGCTATACCACTTCATGAGGAAACAACCCCCAACATTCAATGGGAGTACAAATCCTATAGTAACAGATCAATGGATAGATTCCGTAGAGAAAATATTTCATGTTCTGGGGAGTAGCGAAAAGGAAAAAGTTATCATGGCAGTTAATCGCCTCACGGGAGATGTAGATCAATGGTGGTCATTAATCCAAATCACAAAGGAAGATGAAGGAGTATAGAACATGGAATAGAGAGAGTTTAAAGATATTTTCTTAGAAAAATACATTCCTTATGACCATCGAGCAGATATGGAAAGGAAAGTTTTGAGTCTAAGGCAAAAAGAGGATGAGGATGTCACAAAGTTTTAGGATAACTTTACAAGGTTAGCAAGGCATGCATGTAACACCCCGAGATTTTTATGAAAAATATTCTTTTTAATTTCATTAATGTATTGTGTTGTACGCTACACCAAAAGGATCTTTCACAACACGCATCCTTGACTTGCCTTGCATTACACGCAATCGTGACCTTCCTCGATAGCGTGTATAGTACGCAATACCGAGTTTCATTAAACAACGATATACTATTAAAATATTATTAAAAATAGCCGTTATGAATAGTAATAACCAATTTTTGAAATTTTTTTAAATTTTATTTTTCAAAATGGACTTCATTTTTGGATTTGGAATATCGAAATTAGCTTAAGGTGAAATTTTGGTGATTTTCGGATAACTTTCATATTTTGATGAATAGTGAAAATTACTAAATTTTAATTAAAAACAACTTTTTCAATCGAAATAATTAATAGTGATAAATTATTAATTTGGGTAGTTTTAAAGTATATTTAGAATATATTTTTACAATTTAATACAATGTTGGTCATTGGATGTAATTTCAAATTTAAACCAGACATAAACAAGTGTCAATCTTTTGATAGTTATTATCTCTTAAGAACACGCTATTTGTTTTAACGACGGGAATTAATTTTTAAATTAATTAATGCAACTCATATGTTTTGAATTTGGTAAAATAGACATCATTTTTGAGTTCATAATATCAAATATATCTTAGGCCTAATTTTTGGTATTTTTCTGGAAACTTTCATTTTTTGATGAATAGTGAAACCACTAAGTGGTAGTTAAAAAAATGAATTTTTCATAAAACTTAATTTTACAGCTTCTGTGAATGGAATTTAGAAAATCCGAGAGACACGGTTGATGTTAGTAAGTAAAATGTGGTTCAATGAGATGAAAATATTTTTTTGGTGAATAGTAACTTTTTACTTTTTTTACCACGGTTAAAAGTAAATAGGGTAATTAAGGGTAAAAATGATATTATTATTACCTTGACACATGTCATAATTCTATTGGACAAGTGTAATTCGACCAAAAACAAGCTTAGGAATATAATATGACCATTTAGGCCGACTTGGATTAGATTAGGACATTTATTATTATTTAATTCAAAGAAGAGTTAAAAGAGTTAAAATCAAAGTTTATTTACTAAAACATTTTTAATATAGTGTTATACATAAGATAAATTCCATTGTAAATATTCATTAGAAAGATAAAACTATTTCCTACATAATGGTAGTTTAGTTGTAATTTTTAGACATCAAATAATTTAATTTATTTATGACACAAAGATGATGCAGTAATTATCTTATTAATGAAATATTGACATAATTTATGTTATAAATACCAAAATAAATGTAATTTAAGACTTTTTATGAATTCCACTAATTTTATAGGTTAATATGAAATGTTAGTAATGATTTAATTAACTTTTTTTGAACTTATCATTCCGTTAGGATTTTCACAAAAATCAATTACTAAATAGTGTCAAAATTGACATAAAATAGTATTTAAAACAAATATTATATTATTAATTGTTATTTTATTCCTAAAAATCTAAGGTTCGGCAAAATAACTTAGATAAGGTTATATATATTAATAATAAACAATTTGGGGTTCGTTTGACTTCTTATAGTAAGTTTATTAACCTTATAGTGTAAGAACACAAGAAGACACAATAAAAGTAAAATTATTTAACTTAATGTTAAATCTAAATGTTAAGTTTAAAATAGGAACATAAACTTTTCTAAATTCTATTGGATGAGAGGATTTCGACCCATACCCACCTTAGACTCGAAATAAATCAATTTGGAGCTATTTAAAACCGAATATGACTTTATAATAAAATAATATTTTTAGTTATTCCAAAGGTGCCCGTCTCCTCTCTTATAAAAGGGCACCCCCTCCCTCTCTTCCTCACACAACAATGAGCCTTCAATATCGGCCAACACCTGACAAATTCTCTTCTCCACTTCCCTAGAAACATCCTAGAGGTTCTGGTCTTCCTCAAAGACCAATTTTAGTGCCCTAAGAGGAGGTCTCAAAGAGGCACTTCAAAGAAGAGTTAATTTCCGTTACCAATTCTTTCACCATTATTTCTTCTTCCACTTCTTCTTCTTAGGTTGTTTCATTATGAAGTAATAACATCAGTATCACACATATACTGATATGTTATTATAAGTATGAAACAATCCTATTTCACCATCTATCCATCCTACAGAAAACAAAATCACCGCGCGTGCGTACGTACGGAATACCGTCTCCACGCCGTGGTGAAATCTATTTTCCACCACCAACTTACTTCGATGGGTATAATGGTGTAAATAATAACTATATATTATTATTTTAAAGTTATATTGATTCTGAAATAGTATACATACACTCCAATACAGTCCCACGATCATGAGAACGATATCATCGCTCGTGCGTACGTACGGACTACCGTCTCCACGACGCGATGAGATTCATTCTCCATGTTAACCATTTAAGAATGATTATAAAGTATATATAAGAAATAATAATGAAATATATGACATTATAAAGCTACTGGATTTATGTATATATGTATGTCATCTACTTACTTCCATTCAAGACAATACGGAATGGAAAACAGCGTTCATGCGTACGTACGGACTACCGTCTCCATGAACGGTGTGTTTCATTTCATTTATCTATCTATTATATATATATATATACTGAATATATATGATATATAAAACATGTTTTATTTTCTGGAAGTAAGTAAATCATGATATAAGTAATAATAATGTCAAGAACAACAAGTCCAAACACCTACGATAAATGAAACAATTTTACCCAAAACGCTTTTTTAACATGGAATTTACAAAAGAACGGGTAATATAAAGTCATAAGTGAACCATATATGATATAATAACAATTAATATGATTCTTAAATAAGTTAATGACATTATTTAAATCATTATACAGGAGGTTCGGACACTTACGAAGCAAATCAGACCTAAGGTAAGGGAAATATCACAATCTCATTTTTATCCGAGATTGTTTATTCGTAAGTATTTACTGGGGTGTATTTTATCATCCACATCCATGTTTCATAAATATGTAATATTATTTCCATCCACCTACAATTTTTTAAATCCATTTTACCCTTCGGTGAGTTTTTAGTAAAAGATATGAAAGGTATCTTTTGTCGTTTCTCATACGAGGTACTTTTTTGACTTTTCCGACAAAAGTACGGGAAGAATGTTTTTTAACTTATACGACATGAATGGATTTTTAAAACATTATTTCAAAGAATCATCCTTTACAAGTTTTCAAGTTTATTTTTAATCAACTTATTTTATTTTAAAGTTGTATGACATTTTAAGAAAGGAAAAATGTTTTTGAAGAAGAAAGGATATTTTCCTCAAGAATGGAGTTCAAGTGTTTTATCAAAATTATTTTCCATCTAAGAGGATAAAGGGTTCTGTTTTTTTATCTCTATTATTACATTGATTTGATTATGTTGTGATGGAATTATTTTTATGAATTCCTTTATCTTATATGAATTGTTTTATGATGTCACGATGTTTAAGATTCCCATTTTTATTACACGGGTTATGAAATGATGTATGATTTATGATTTTGTGGCACACATAAGAATGGTATCATTATGAGATGGGTGGGACCTATATCTCCCTCCAATGCATTGGGTAAAGATTTTATATCTCATGAGATAGACATGGCTGGAATGGTAGGTTATACCGGTTCAGTGAAACAGGACTGAAACGAGGGTGACTCAGTTCAGAAAGGGACTTTGTCCACTAAGATAGTCTTGGCAATGAGTCTTGACTAACAAGAAATGATTCTCTATGATTATGTGTGAATGACACAATGTTTAATGTTTTACGTTATGATTATTGTGATTACATTTCACTGCCATGAGTTATCCCAGGTTATGAAATTATGATCTCTTTTACAGGTTAAGATTCCCAAAAGTTATGTGCTTATGTATATGATGTGATTGATATTTCTTTTGTTTACCCTTACTGAGCATTTGAGCTCACCCTTTTTTGTTTACTTTTCCCCAGGATATAAAGAAAGGTTTTAGGTATAAAAAAAAGAAGATCTTTATGGGAGATGTTGAAGATCTTTCACCAGGATTAGAAGATTATATTCCGAGTTTCCAAAGACACTAAACTATTACGATCCTTGTGTGTGTGTTTTTGTTATGTACTAAGTATTCCGCAAATGTAATGTAATGTCAATGTACGTCAAGATTCGGGTCTCTATAATTGGTATCAGAGGAAATGTTTAGTCAACCTTTGGAAACTAGGATGCGAAAGCGTTAGTGAGATCGCTAGAGATATTTCTAAGGTATGTCTAGGGATGTCCCTAAGGATAAGTATACGTATAGGATATAGTCCTAGAACTATGGTAACGATATTAGATTAAACCAAAGATGTTAGATATTGAAGTTACTCCCCCTTTATTATGATTTTTGCCTCTCACACTATTCTTTTTGGGTTTTAGACGATGGCTGGAACCCGAAGGAACCGTGTTGATCAATGCAATGGACAATGTAATGATTGTCCTCCTGAACAAACAAATGTTATGGGAGATGGAGTGCAAAATATTATTGCTATACTTACACAAGCTATGAATCATTCTAGACTTCCAAATGAGCAGAGAAGGGAACAATATTCTATTGAGTCCTTCATGAGGCAACGTCCACCTTCATTCAATGGGACTTCCGATCCACTTGTTGCTGAACAATGGATCAGTACCACTGAAAAGATATTTTCAGTTCTTCAATGTTCTGGACATGATAAAGTAATCTTAGTAGTATATCGTTTGGAAGGTGAAGCTGATCAATGGTGGAATCTTATCAAGAATATGAGGACAAGAGATGAAATTGAGTCCATGGAATGGGATGAGTTCAAGAACTTGTTTTTCAGTAAGTACTTCCCTCGCATTCTTCGAACAAAGATGGAAAAGGAGTTTCTTGAGCTGAAGCAGAAGGATGATGAATCTGTTGGTATATACGAAGTGAATTTTACAAGACTTGCAAGGTATGCATCTGGCATTATCATCCAACCTGAAAGTAAAGTTGATCGATTTTTCAGTGGCTTAAAACCAAGTCTTCGAAGGGAATAAGCTATAAGTGACTTCAGTAGCTATGATGAAATTGTGCGTTGTGCTATCAAGGTAGAAATGGAAGTTGGTGTTATATATCCATCTCATGGTTTTGACAAGAAACGAAAGATGGAGTTCAAGGAGAAATCTCAGAATAATGGTGAAAAGAAAATGAATGTTTCCTTATGCACAAAGTGTGGAAAGAAGCATGGTGGAGATTGTCTTAAAGGGACTAGAAAATGTTTTAAGTGTGGAAAAGAAGGTCATCGAGCAGCTGAGTGTCAAAGTAATGGAAAAAGGGTTTCTAATGATGTGAATAAAGCAAACACTGCAGAGAACGCACCACTAACAATTCAATGCTTCAAGTGCAAGGAAATGGGGCATTATGCTATTAAATGCCCTAATCCAAGGGTTAGTGATGATCGACATGAGCAACCGCTTAAGGAAAAGGACAAAGGGAAGTCACATGCGATCACTATTGGCTATGTTGAATATGACAACGATGTGGTGGAATGATTAAGTGTTTATGTAATGGGATTCTAAAATAATGTTGTATCACGGAGTATTGGAATATTTATGTATTGGTCTAATGTGGTATTCAAAGTGATTGAGATATTTTTGGAAATAAGATGATATGCTCATAATGAAGGGAAAACGAGAAAATGAAATATTTAACAGTATTCATGAGCTCATGATTGATATAAGGACTAAGTGATATCATGGTTTGTGTATATAGAATTTTGGGGATTTTGGTATGTGGAAAGTGTTAACTTTTAACTGCATTCATGTTTTCACTAAGATTCAATGGGTATTCATTATTTAAGAGAATACATGATTAAGTTATTCACATATATCTTATGGATAAATGATGGAATTCACGTGATTGATATGTGACATTTCAAGTAATCATTTTCTTTATACAATGATCTTGGACCGAAGTATTTTAGATAACCCAAAAGATTGGAATGGATTATGTTGAACATAAGTTAGTATTGTTTAAGGATAGAACATTTTTTCAATATTATTGATTGGATGATATAGTAATGTAGTTTTAGAAAAAGGAAAACCTGCAGGACGGGCGACAGCCCATCGCATCGGACAAGGCTGTGGGAATCGAACCCACAACCGAAGTGCGACTGGCCTTTATCTCCTACCACTGGCCTACAGGAAGTCCCTGTTTAGTAGAAAGTAGTTTTATTTTATTATGCGGTATGATATATGAAGTATAGGTTCATTCTTGGAATCGTATACGATTAACCTCACCATAGATGGACTTATGTATATTTGATAACTTTTGCTAACCTTTTGTTTGAAACAGATGGAATGACCCATCATTCTATCACATGATCAATTAATAATTCATGAATAAAAAATTCAACTTCATTTCTTTAAGAGATGAAGTGGAAATTGTTCAAAGTACAAACAACAGTGAGATTGTACCAAAATAAAGTAAGTATTTATTCAAATTCAAATTCTTCAACTTTAGGGAAATGATCTTGAAAACCAAATTTTTTGTCTTAGTGCTCTTATATCTGATGAATCAGATGGTACCTTAGATCGTCACAAATTTATGGCTTTGTTATTGGTAGATTTTCCATAGCCATGTTCTCTACCACTCTCCATCAGAACATGATGGTTAGATTTCTCTTCCATATCCATATTTTCACCTATGTGGAAACCCAGTGATTAGTTTATTTGGGTAACTGTTACGTTTCATACTTTTGTTTTTAAAGATTGGTTTTGGTATTTTTTTTTACGATGTGGGTTTATATTAAAGAAACTTTCGAATAGTAAACCATTTATAACCCCGACGACTTTCGAGGGTGAAATTCATTTTAAGGGGGGTAGAATGTAACACCCCGAGATTTTTATGAAAAATATTCTTTTTAATTTCATTAATGTATTGTGTTGTACGCTACACCAAAAGGAGCTTGCACAACACGCATCCTTGACTTGCCTTGCATTACATGCAATCGCGACCTTCCTCGATAGCGTGTGTACTACGCAATACCGAGTTTCATTAAACAACATTATACTATTAAAATATTATTAAAAATAGCCGTTATGAATAGTAATAACCACTTTTTGAAATTTTTTTAAATTTTATTTTTCAAAATGGACTTCATTTTTGGATTCGGAATATCGAAATTAGCTTAGGGTGAAATTTTGGTGATTTTCGGATAACTTTCATATTTTGATGAATAGTGAAAATTACTAAATTTTAATTAAAAACAACTTTTTCAATCGAAATAATTAATAGTGATAGATTATTAATTTGAGTAGTTTTAAAGTATATTTAGAATATATTTTTACAATTTAATACAATGTTGGTCATTGGATGTAATTTCACATTTAAACCAGACATAAACAAGTGTCAATCTTTTGATAGTTATTATCTCTTAAGAACACGCTATTTGTTTTAACGATGGAAATTAATTTTTAAATTAATTAATGCAACTGATATGTTTTGAATTTGGTAAAATAGACATCATTTTCGAGTTCATAATATCAAATATAGCTTAGGCCTAATTTTTGGAATTTTTCTGAAAACTTTCATTTTTTGATGAATAGTGAAACCACTAAGTGGTAGTTAAAAAAAATGAATTTTTCATAAAACTTAATTTTACCGCTTCTGTGAATGGAATTTCGAAAATCTGAGAGACACGGTTGATTTCAGTAAGTAAAATGTGGTTCAATGAGATGAAAATAATTTTTTTTGGTGAATAGTAACTTTTTACTTTTTTTACCACGGTTAAAAGTAAATAGGGTAATTAAGGGTAAACATGATATTATTATTACCCTGACACATGTCCTAATTCTATTGGACAAGTTTAATTCGACCAAAAACAAGATTAGGAATATAATATGACCATTTAGGCCCACTAGTATTAGATTAGGACATTTATTATTATTTAATTCAAAGAAGAGTTAAAAGAGTTAAAATCAAAGTTTATTTACTAAAACATTTTTAATATAGGGTTATACATAAGATAAATTCGATTGTAAATATTCATTAGAAATATAAAAAGATTACCTACATAATGGAATTTTATTTGTAAATTTTAGACATCAAATAATTTAATTTATTTATGACACAAAGATGATGCAGTAATTATCTTATTAATGAAATATTGACATAATTGATGTTATAAATACCAAAATAAATGTAATTTAAGACTTTTTATGAATTACAATAATTTTCTAGGTTAATATGACATGTTATTATTGATTTAATTAACTTTTTTCGAACTTATCATTCTGTTAGAAGTTTCACAAAAATCAATTACTAAATAGTGTCAAAATTGACATAAAATAGTTTTTAAACCAAATATTATATTATTAATTGTTATTTTATTCTTAAAAATCTACGTTTCGGCCAAATGACTTATATAAGGTTATATATATTAATAATAAACAATTTGGGGTTCTTTTGGCTTCTTATAGTAAGTTTATTAACCTTATAGTGTAAGAACACAAGAAGACACGGTAAAAGTAAAATTATTTAACTTAATGTTAAATCTAAATGATAAGGTTAAAATAGGAACCTAAACTTTTATAAATTCTATTTGATGAGAGGATTTTGACCCATCCCCACTTTAGCCTCTAAATAAATCAATTTGGATCTATTTAAAACCGAACTTGACTTTATAATAAAATAATATTTTTAGTTATTCCAAAGGTGCCCCTCTCCTCCCTTATAAAAGGGCACCCCCTCCCTCTCTTCCTCACACAACTTTGAGCCTTCAAGATCGGCCAACCCCTACCAAATTCTCTTCTCCACTTTCCTAGAAACATCCAAGAGGTTCTGGTCTTCCACAAAGACCAATTTTAGTGCCCTAAGAGGAGGTCTCAAAGAGGCACTTCAAAGAAGAGATAATTTCCGTTACCAATTATTTCACCTTTATTTCTTCTTCCACTTCTTCTTCTTAGGTTGTTTCATTATGAAGTAATAACATCAGTATCACTCATATACTGATATGTTATTATAAGTATTAAACAATCCTATTTCACCATCTATCCATCCTATGGAAAACGAAATCACCGCACGTGCGTACGTACGGAATACCGTCTCCACGCCGTGGTGAAATCTATTTTCCACCACCACCTTACTTGGATGGGTATAATGGTGTAAATAATAACTATATATTATTATTTTAAAGTTATATTTATTCTGAAATAGTATACATACACTCCAATACAGTCCCATGATCATGAGAACGATATCATCGCTCGTGCGTACGTACGGACTACCGTCTCCACGACGCGATGAGATTCATTCTCCATGTTAACCATTTAAGAATGATTATAAAGTATATATAAGAAATAATAATGAAATATATAAAATTATAAAGCTAATGGATTTATGTATACATGTATGTCATCTACTTACTTCCATTCAAGACAATAAGGAATGGAAAACAACGTTCATGCGTACGTACGGACTACCGTCTCCATGAACGGTGTGTTTCATTTCATTTATCTATCTATTATATATATATATATACTGAATATATATGATATATAAATCATGTTTTATATTCTTGAAGTAAGTAAATCATGATATAAGTAATAATAATGTCAAGAACAACAAATCCAAACACCTACGATAAATGAAACGATTTTACCCAAAATGCTTTTTTAACATGGAATTTACAAAAGAACGGGTAATATAAAGTCATAAGTGAACCATATATGATATCATAACAATGAATATGATTCTTAAATAAGTTAATGACATTATTTAAATCATTATACAGGAGGTTCGGACACTTTCGAAGAAAATCAGACCTAAGGTAAGGGAAATATCACAATCTCATTTTTATCCGAGATTGTTTATTCGTAAGTATTTACTGGGGTGTATTTTATCATCCACATCCATGTTTCATAAATATGTAATATTATTTCAATCCACCTACAATTTTTTAAATCCATTTTACCCTTCGGTGAGTTTTTAGTAAAAGATATGAAAGGAATCTTTTGTCATTTCCCGTACGAGGTACTTTTTTGACTTTTCCGACAAAAGTACGGGAAGAATGTTTTTTTAACTTATACGACATGAATGGATTTTTAAAACATTATTTCCAAGAAGCATCCTTTACAAGTTTTCATGTTTATTTTTAATCAACTTATTTTATTTTAAAGTTGTATGACATTTTTAGAAAGGAACAATGTTTTTGAAGAAGAAAGGATATTTTCCTCAAGAATGGAGTTCAAGTGTTTTATCAAAATTATTTTCCTTCTAAGATAATCAAGGGTTCTGTTTTTTTATCTCTATTATTAAATTGATTTGATTATGTTGTGATGGAATTATTTTTATGAATTCCTTTATCTTATATGAATTGTTTTATGATGTCACGATGTTTAAGATTCCCATTTTTATTACATGGGTTATGAAATGATGTATGATTTATGATTTTGTGGCACACATAAGAATGGTATCATTATGAGATGGGTGGGACATATATCTCCCTCCAATGCATTGGGTAAAGATTTTATATCTCATGATATAGACATGGCTGGAATGGTAGGTTATACCGGTTCGGTGAAACAAGACTGAAATGAGGGTGACTCAGTTCAGAAAGGGACTTTGTCCACTAAGATAGTCTTGGAAATGAGTCCTGACTAACAAGAAATGATTCTATATGATTATGTGTGAATTAAAAAATGTTTAATGTTTTATGTTATGATTATTGTGATTACATTTCACTGCCATGAGTTATCCCAGGTTATGAAATTATGATCTCTTTTACAGGTTAAGATTTCCAAAAGTTATGTGATTATTTATATGATGTGATTGATATTTCTTTTGTTTACCCTTACTGAGCATTTGATCTCACCCTTTTATGTTTACTTTTCCCCAGGATATAAAGAAAGGTTTTAGGTATAAAAAAAGGAAGATCTTTATGGGAGATGTTGAAGATCTTTCACCGGGATTAGAAGATTATATTCCGAGTTTCCAAAGACACTAAACTATTACGATCCTTGTGTGTGTGTTTTTGTTATGTACTAAGTATTCTGCAAATGTAATGTAATGTCAATGTAGGTCAAGCTTTGGGTCTCTACAATGCTGTTGATTATATACATAACCTAAGGAGGAAGATTGATCAATTCTTTGATGGGTTAAAACCATTTCTCCGTTGAGCATTAGACTCACAATCCTTCACATCGTGTGACGATATTGTATCATGTGCTATCAAGACCAAAAATTAATTCTCTAAGTATTACGACTTTAAAGAACAGAAAGAGAAATATAGATCTGTTGAACACTCTAGAAATGGAAATAAGTGGAATAAAAGAAAATTTGAATATCCATCCCACGGTAAATGTGGGAAGAAACACCCTGGTACTTGCCTGAAGGGAATGGGAGTCTATTATAATTGTGGTGAAAAAGTCCACCAAGCTCGTGATTGTAAAGGGAAGAAAGAGGCTGTCAATGTTGAATGCTACAATTTTAGAGAAAAGGAAAATTATGAAAATGAATATCCTAATCTCCACAAGAAATTACCATGGAAAATGACAAGTAAGAATGGCTAAGCTTATGCGATCACTACTACTGAGGTTGAAGCTCCGATAGATGTGGTGGAAGGTAATTTAATTGTTTCTTCAAGTTTATCCAATGATTTATTTGATTCTGGATCATCAAATTGTCTCATATATTCCTAGTTTTCAAGGAAAATTAGATATTTTCAATTTGACTTAACAAGGGAGTTTTCAGTCAAAACACCTAAGGGAAGTATCGTCGCAACAATGTTTTGCGAATCAGTTCCCATTATGGCATATAAATATTCTTTATTTGTTGATCGCATTGTCTTAACCATGATTGAATTTGATATAATCCTCATAATGGATTGGCATTCAGACCATGATGAAAAAATTTATTGTAAGAAGAAGAAGGTTATAATTTTTGACGATGATAAGGAGTACCTTATCTTTAGGGAAGAAATTTCACCACCTGATTTTTATTATGATCCAACCCCAGAAGCTCTACTAAATTCAAAAATTAGGGAGGTATAGAATGAAAAATATATGGGTGAGGAAAATAAAGTTTGAATAAAGGACGTACATATTGTGCAAGAATATTTTGATGTGTTTCTAGAGGATTTACCTGGAAATCCTCCTGAATGAGAAATTGAGTTTTCCATTTATTTAATTCCTTGTTCAAGGCCAATATCGAAGACCCCTTATAGAATGGCTATTGTTGAATTAGTGGAACTAAAGAAACAACTAAATTAATTGACTAATATGGTATTTATTCTCCCTAGTTTTTCTCCATGGGGATCCCCTATCCTTTTTGTTATGAAGAAAGACAAATATATGAGGTTGTGCATTGACTACAGGGAGATCAATTCTATAACATTAAAGAAAAAGTATGCCCTACCTCACATTAATGATTTATTCAACCAAATTAATGAAGCTCAATATTTTTTAACGATTGACCTTTGATCTGGATATCATCAATTTTTTGTGAAGAAGGGAGACATTCCGAAAATAGCATTTCGAACCAGGTACAGGCATTACGAGTTTACAGTAATGCCTTTTGGATTGACTAATTCCCCCTCTATATTCATGGATCTAATGAATAGTGTTTTGAAGGAATATCTTGAGGTATTTGTAGTGGTATTTATTGATGATATCTTGGTATAATAAAAAATATACGAAGATCATGAAAATCACTTGTGCACTATTCTGAAAACCCTTAGAAGAAATGAATTATATGGAAAGTTTAGCAAGTGTGAATTCTGGATTCAAGAGATTTATTTTCTTGGCCATATTTTCTCTAAGGATGGAATCTATGTTGATCCTTCAATGACCAAGGCAATCCAAGAATGGCTAGCGCAGGTGAGTATAACTGAGGTAAGCAGTTTTATTAGTTTAGAAGGTTATTATCGACATTTCGTCCAGAATTCTTCCCAGTTGGCTAACCCATTAACCCATCTCCCGCGTAAAGGGGTTAAATTTGATTGGACAAAAGAGTGTGAAGAATTTTTTGAAGTACTTAAGAGAAGATTAGTAAATGACCATATCTTGACTCTACCATTAGGGAGTGATGAGTTTGTTATTTGTAGTGATGATTCAAAGAAATGACTTGGTTGTTTCCTTATAAAAAATGATAGAGTTGTTACCTATGCATCACGACAACTAAAAATTAATGATAAAAACTATAATACCCATGATATTGAGTTAGAAGCTGTAATATTTTCTCTGAAAATATAGAGACACTATCCTTATGGTGAAAAATGTGACATTTATATTGATCACAAGAGTTTGAATTATATTTTCTCACAAAAAGAACTCAACATGAAGAAAAGATGATGGCTTGAACTACACATGGATAATGATTTAACAATAAACTAACACCAGAGGAAGGAAAATATGGTGGAGGATGATTTGAGTAGAAATAATCATGGTGTTTTGAACAAGATGAGAGTTTAAAGGGATCCTATTTTCATGGATTTAGTAAAATTGGATATGTGAATAACCATGGAAGGTGAAACATCAATTTTTTTTCAAATGGTTTCCAAACCTTCTTTACTAGAAAGGATAAAGAGTTCTTAGACTAATGATGAGTAGTTTCAAAAGAAGATTAAAGTTATGAATGATGAGAGATTGAGTGACTTTATATATGAAGATGGAATTTTGACATTCGGGAAGAGACATTGTGTTCCTAACATACCTGATCTAAAAAGGGAATTATTGGATGGTGATCATAGCTCTAATTTATCTATACACCTTGGGAGCACCAAGATGTATAGATATTTGATGGAACATTTTGGGTGGGACAATATGAAGAGAGATATTACTGATTATGTGTCAATATGTATGATTTGTCAACAAGTGAAAGCTGGAAGGCAATATCCTGTAGGAGTCATGAAACCTCTTCCCATACCTGAGTGGAAATGGGATAATATTACGATAGACTTGGTCATGGGGCTACCAAAGACTCCTAGAAGAAATGATGCAATATGGGTAATTGTTGATCGTCTTACCAAGTCAACACATTTTATTTCTATAAGAGAAGATTTACCATTTGAATTTATGGAAAGACTATATATTAAGGAAGTTGTAAGACTTCATGGAGTACCCCTATCGATTGTTTCTGATTGTGACCCCCATTTTACATCAAGATTATGGAAAGGTATTTAGAAGGACATGGATACTGAACTTTGTTTGAGCACTGCCTACCCCCTCAAACCGATGGACAATCACAACAGACTATTCAAACCTTAGAAGACATATTGAGATATTTCTCACTTGACTTTCAAGGTATGTGGGATCAATTTTTACCTATGGTAGAATTTTTATATATCAATAGCTTCCATTCAAGTATTTAGATGGCACCATATGATGCGTTATATGGAAAGAGATGTCGCACACCAACTTATTGGGATGATGTTAGTGAAAGAAAACTCGTAGGCCCATAACTTGTTGAGGAAACAATGGAAAAGGTGAAGGTTATCCAAACCCACATCAAAGCATCCCAAAGTAGGCAAAGGAGCTATGCCGATAACCAAAGGAAGGATTTGGAATTTCAAGTATAAGACCATGTTTTCTGGATGGTATCTCCATGGAAGGGTGTTATACGTTTCGGTAAGAAGGGTAAATTGAGTCCTAGGTACATCTGACCTTTCGAAATTCTAGAAAAAATTGGAGTTATATATTACCATTTGGCAATGCCTCCAAGTCTCTCCAAAGTTCATCATGTGTTCTATGTATCACTTTTGAAAAAATACATGTATGACCCAGTGAATGTACTCACCTACTAGGAAATTGAACTGGAACCTGATATGTCTTATTGTGAAGAGCCTGTCAAAATTCTGGATACTAGAGAACTTGTGCTGAGAAACCGGATGACTCATCTGGTGAAAGTTCTATGGAGAAACCATAATATGGAAGAGGCAACATGGAAACTTGAGGAACTTATGATGAAGAACCACCCAAATATTTTTATACAGTAATATTCTTGAAATTTCGAGGATGAAATTATTTTAAGGAGGGGAGAATATAACACCCCATGCTTCCACAATATGTTTCCCTTTGAATAATGCAGCAGCTTGCATTGTATGCAACATGGAGTTTTAACACAACACGACCAATGATACTAGCTGTTATGAATAGTAATACCCACTTTTTGAAATTTTATAAATTTTATTTTTCAAAATGGAATTTATTTTTGGATTTGGAATATTAAAATTAACTTATGGTGAATTTTTGGTACTTTTCTAAAAACTTTCAATTTTTGATGAATAGTGAAAAACACTGTGTTATTGTTTAAAACTGACTTTTTATTTAAGTAATTAGTTATTTTATTTTATGTCAAAATAGATATATAATACCTATATATTTTCAATGTAATTCATTAGAGTCATTTTATAATAAGCTCAGATATATAAAATATTATTGAACATTTTACCGTCTTTTACCCACCTTCTAGGAGCATTTTAAAATTGGCATAAAACATAATTTTACAAATTCTGTGAGTTTAATTTAAGAAATTTGAGAGACATGGTTGATATCAGAAAGTAAAATGTGGTTCAATAAGATGAAAATAATTTTTGGTGAATAGTAACTTTTGACTTTTATTTACCACAGTTATAAGTAAATATGATAATTAGGGGTAAAAATGATATCATAATTGCCTTAAAACATGTCCTAATTCTATTTTATAAGTGTAATTCGACCAAAAACAAAATTAGGAATAAAATTTGATCCCTTTGGTCCACTTGGATTAGATTAGGGCATTTGTTATTATTTCATTTAAAGAAGAGTTAAAAAGAGTTAAATTCAATGTTTAATAACTAATCCATTTTTAATATAGGGTTATACACAATATTAATTCGACTATAAATATTAATTATAAAGCTAAAAATATTTCCTATATAATGGTATTTTATTTATAATTTTAGACATTAAATAATTTAATTTATTCATGACACAATGATGATTCATTAATTACCTTATTAATGAAAGATTCACTAGTAGAAAAAAGGTCTTTAACGTCGGTTTTTTTTATTTTTTACGTCGGTTTTTAACCGACGTTGAAGTCGCCGACGTAAAAAATATGACTTTTTACGTCGGTTTTTGTAAACCGACGCCAAAAACAAATTTCAATTGCTTTTTTGCGTCGGTTCTGTAAAAACCTGACACCAAATAAACTCATCCGCGTCATTTTTGGCATCGGTTTCCCTAAAAACCGACGCCAAAAGGTTTAAAAAATAGTTTCGGCGTCGGTTCTTGAAAAAAACAGACACCGTAAATGGACATAAATTATTTTTGGCGTCGGTTTTTACAAGAACCGACGCCAAAAAGCAATTTTTATTGTTCGATGTTTTAGAGAATTTCCTAATCTTCGATTTGACTGGTCGTGGAGCTAAAACGGAGTTACGGATCAAAAGTTATGGCCGTCAGAAGTTGAACATGTCAAAGTATCGATTGATACAATATGTTTTAAAGAAAACAAGATAAACACAAGTTAAAATCACGTACACCAAATGATATAAAATATACATAATACTTCAAACACATTTTGATTATTTTTCGATCTTCCATTGAAATGATATGTTGTTTATCATCATATCTCTTATATTTAGCGTAGATCTCATGTGATAATAAAAACGACGATCGATAATTAATCTTACACCAATCTTGGTAAATGTCATCCGAACGTTTTATATTTTTAACAAAATAAAAAAAGTAAATCATCATTATTTGAAATCTAGTCGAGTTGTTTATAAATGAACGACATTAATAATAATGAAAATGAATGAATATAATACGTACCGTAATCAAATTAATGATTGATGCCGCATTGAAAACATGATTGAATCGAAGAGGATGAAAATGATAAATGAAGGACAAACAGATTTATATATAGTAAATGAAAATATTTTCGATTGTGTTGTATGAAAATATAGGCGGGATTTTAAAAAGTTAAACGCGCATTGTGAAAAAAATTGAAATTTTGATCTCGCGTATTAGTGAATACTATTTGGCGTCGGTTTTTAAATAAACCGATGCTAAAAAGATAAAAAAAAATATGTTTCACGTCGGTTTTTTTTAAAAACCGACGTGAAAAGTAAAAATAATTTTTTTTTCACGTCGGTTTTTAAAAAAACCGACGCAAAAAACAAAAAAACATTTTTGGCGTCGGTTTTTATGAAAACCGACGCGAAAAGTAAAAAAAAATGTTTTTCGCGTCGGTTTTTCTAAAAACCGACGCGAAAAACAAAAAAGTTTTTTTGGCGTCGGTTTTTATGAAAACCGACGTCAAAACATAAAAAAAAATCAACATGTGTTAGAAAATTTCTTAAGCTTCGATTTGACTGGTCGTGGAGCTAGAACGGAGTTACGGATTAAAAGTTATGGCCTTTGAAAGTTGGACTTAATTAACACTTCTTTTAGAGAAGTTCAACTTCCAACGTCCATAACTTTTAATCCGTAACTCCGTTTTTGCTCCATGACTAGTCAAATCAAAGCTAATGGAATTATCTATAGGACTGTAAATTGTTTTTACATTTTTGGCGTCGGTTTTCATAAAAACGGACGCCAAAAGTAAAAAAAAATATTTTTGGCGTCTGTTTTTCTAAAAACCGACGCGAAAAAAAAGTTTTTTTTGGCGTCGGTTTTTATGAAAACCGACGTCAAAACATAAAAACAAAATTTACCATGTGTTAGAAAATTTCTTAAGCTTCGATTTGACTGGTCGTGGAGCTAGAACGGAGTTACAGATTAAAAGTTATGGCCTTTGAAAGTTGGACTTAATTAACACTTCTTTTAGAGAAGTTCAACTTCCAACATCCATAACTTTTAATCCGTAACTCCGTTTTTGCTCCATGACCAGTCAAATCAAATCTTAGGGAATTATCTATAGGTCTGTAAATTTTGTTTACATTTTTGGCGTCGGTTTTCATAAAAACCGACGCCAAATCATTTTTTTCATTATTTTTTCGGGTCGGTTTTTTTAAAAACCGACGCCAAAACTATTTTTTTTTATTTTTTGGCGTCGGTTTTCAAAAAACCGACGTCATAACTTTTTTTTTATTTTTCACGTCGGTTTTTAAAAAAACCGACGCCAAATCATTTTTTTCATTATTTTTTCGCGTCGGTTTTTTTAAAAACCGACGCCAAAACTAATTTTTTTTAGTTTTTGGCATCGGTTTTTAAAAAACCGACGCCAAAACTTATCCGCAAAAGTATTTTACGTCGGTTTATAATAAACCGACGTCAAATTGACGACGTTAAAAATGATTTTTCTACTAGTGATTAAAACAATTGATATTATAAATATACAAATAAATGTAATTTGAGACTTTTGATGAATTAAACTAATTTTATAGCTTAATATTACATGTTAGAGTTTATAAAGTAATTTTTTTTTGAAGTAATCATGCTGTTATGATTTTCCCAAAAACTAAATACTAAATAGTGTCAAAATTGACATAATTGAGTTTTTTAAAAAAATACTACATTATTAATTGATATAATATTCCTAAAAATATAAGGTTCTAACAAAGGACTTAGATAAGGTTATATATATATTAATAATGAACCCGTTGAGGTTCTCTTGGCTTTTTATAGTATGTTTGTTAACCATATAATATAAAAATACAAAGAGACATGGTAAATATCCAACTATTTAACTAAGAGTTAAATCTAAAAGATAAGGTTAATATGGTAACCTAAACCTCTTTAAAACCTATCAGTTGAGATTTTTTCAACCCATACCCACCTTATCATCGAAATAAATCTTTTTAAGCCATTATAAACAAAAATTTATTTTATTATAAAATAATATTTCAAGCTTTTCCCAAAGTGACCTTCACCTCTCTTATAAAACGGTACTTCCACTTCTCTTAATTTCACACCTCCAAATCCATTTGTCACAGCCAAAAACTGCCCAAATATCCTCAAAACTTTTATCACATAAACCTAGAGTCCTTAATTTAATTATAAATCCATCCTAAGGATCCATTTTGATCAACTCAAAAGGAAACACCAGAAGAAGAGGTAATAATTTTTCCACCCTCTTTCAAGTTATTTTCTCCTTCCACTTCCTCTTTCTTTGTTGATTCCATACCGAAATAATATCTCCAGTACCTTATACATACTGTGATGTTATTATAAATATGGTACCACCATATTATTTATTCTTTACATCCTATAAATAACAAAGTCACCATACAGGCGTACGTACGGCTTACCGTCTCCACGTCATGGTGTTGTTTGTTATTCAAAAACTTCATTATCTTTATGGCTATAATAATGAGTACAAATGATGTAAATAATAAATATAAAATTTTAATGACTCTGTATATATGATATCCCATCCAATTACATAAGATTTCACCATCGATATAATGATATTGTCGCTTGTGCATACGTACGGATTGCCGTCTCCACAAACACGATGAGATTCATTCCCCATCATAATCATTAAAGAATAATTTACATTTTATGATTAAAAATAATTTTTATGAACATAATATCATTCTATATATGAATCAAATACATCGTTTCCATAAAAAAATGGCTTACATAACCAAGATTATAAAGGAAAAAGAACCAGTTAACACCCGAAATGATGAAACTATTGAAATATCATTAACAATGAAATATTAGAAGATGATATATGATATCATATTTATGTATATTGTTCTTTTATAATTTAATAGAAATGTTTTAACTATTATACAGGATGTTAACATACCATCAACTAAGGAAAAGTTCAAGGTAAGGGTAAATTCTACAATCTCTTTACTTATTCGAGGTTGTTAATACATAAGTATCTACTAGGACCTCTTTATCATCCTCATCCGCGTTTCTTAAAAATGTAATTCAAAAAATTATAAATATTTACTATACTATGGGTCAAAGTCAGTTATACCCTTATATGACCATATTTGTTTTGAAAGGAATCTTTCTATCATTTTCCAAACAAGGTACTTTATGACCTTTTCGACAAAATTAAGGTAAGACTATCTTTTTTTAACTTATACGGTGAGTGCATCTATTTTCCACCGTTATAACATCGGCCAAGCTTCCCATACAAGATTATAAGAATACTTTCAAAGTAAATTTTTTCTTTTATAATTATATAACTTTTAAATGATTTCAAAATAGAAATAGATATTTCTCTAATTTTTTTTGATTTTATCTATGTCAACATCCTTCGATGGATTTTAAGATTGTTTGAAGTTGATTTATTATGATACAAAACTTCCATATTGTATTGAAGTATTTGTTATATGTTTGACTGTGTATGTGTTATTTTTACACCGTTCATGGTTTGTGGATAAAGTATTGACATTTCCTATGCTAGTTTTAATACGAATGTTCATATTATTTTTAAACATTTTAATATGAGGAATGCACTGGATTTAGTAAGTGACAGGTGTAGCCCACTATTGCTTCTCGATGCATCTATAGGTCTCATTAGATAAACTAGTGTCTTGGAACAAGGCCTTGAAAAAATCTTATTTGTAGTTTTGGCACAAGGCTTTGACTATGTGGTTATGATGTCTGACATTTTGCATTCTATCATTATGAAATTGGATATTAATATCGCATGTGATTATTAGACTAGTAGAATATCCATGTGAATAAGTATTTGAATTATTTTATTTATATTGGCCATATTATGTAGTTGTTTATGTTTAAAAGGATTATGTTTTACTCTTATATAGTGCCTTAATTGTTTATGCTTTTTTATGAAAGTTTTCGCTATATTGTTATCCTTACTGAGCATCTGAGCTCACCCCTTTCTATGTTTTATTTTTTCCAGGATGTGAAGAAATATTTTATGGTTGACTTACAGGGATAGACTAAGGATATAAGTTTGGTCAATGGGGACAAAATGTTTTTGATGTTTTTATTTCATGATGTAAAGTAAAACTTAAGAATGTATCTAGTACTTCAAAGGCTACTAAACTGATCGGTCTTTCAAGATTTGATCCCTTGTGATCATGCCAATGTTATGTAATAATGCATCGACTCTGGGTAACTAGGGTCGGGGCATTACATAAATTATAAATACTAATAAATAGTATGTATTAAATATATTGATATATGAAAAATGAAAATTATAAAAATTTAAATTAAAAATAAGTAAATTGAGAAAAATATTAAACATTTTATTGATTATAGGATTATTGATAATGTTAAAAAATTAGTATATATTAAATATATTGATGTATATATTAATGTATATAAATATTATTTATACAATATAAAAATTCTATTTATACTTTACATTAAATATTAATGTATTTAGTGAATAATGTTTTATAATTAAAAATTATTATTAATTAAAAGTACTGACTAATTGTATCGAGTAATGGACATAATTTAATGTTATTATATTTTTCAATTTATAACATAGATTGAATGTATTATATTGATTTCACATGTTCATAATTAATGAATTTTTATTTAAAAATGCACACACACATTTTTTTTTGAATTGAATCAATTTATATTTTTTTATATATTTCCTTAAGATGTTTTAATATTTTCAATATGTTTTCATCATCATTTCAATATATATCCAGTTTTTAAGTGTTATATTAATCTAAATTATCCAAATTTTCAATATATCGTACTCATTTTTAATTAATCAATTTTACTCATTTCTACCATGTATGAACTTAAGATTAAATATTCCTTATTAATGTTAAAAATACAACTGTAGAAAAGTATTTGAAAATAAATATTTTTATAAATGAATATTTAGATTTTTTATAGATTTATAATTCTAAATAAATAAATATTTTTTTAGAAAAACTATATATATAATTATAAATAATTAATTATAAAATTATAATAAATTTATTTAAATACAGACTATATTTACCATATATATAAAAATAATTATATATATATATATAATGATATAAATATTATATTTTAAAGAATTATTTATATAATTATAAAAAATAATTATGTATTCAAAGAATTATGAAATTATTATTTTATAAATTATTATAAGTATTATAATTAAATATAATAATTACAATTTTTTTTAAAACTATTATAAGTATTTATCATCACTTTTTAGCTTTGATAATGATTCATTTTATTATTTCTTATTAACTTAGAACTGATAAAAGTGTGATGATATATTTTAAGATCCCTACCCATCGCGAACCAATTTACGATATCCGAAGCTCTCCGCAAACGCAACTTGCTGACACTCCTTGTTATCGAATCCAAGATCAAATCTAGGATAGAATCAAGTCTCTATCTTTTCCAAGGATCTAATCCAAGTCTCAAGCGATTCAAGGGTTGAACACAACCACGAATCGAATGAAATACATGTTTTTTAGTATCTCTAATTTCCCTTAGTTATCCAATGAACCGTCTAATCCCACATCTGTGTATCCCAAATAGTCTAGTTTCACTATCCTTTAACAAAACAACCCAAAATTCATTATTATTTTTGGATATATTGAATTATTATGTTCATCGATATCATGTGGGTCTCTTTGGGACAACATTGGTATTGCACGACTTGAAATATGTCAAACCCAATGTTTGGTCATGTTGTTTTGAGTTATAACAGGCTTCCAATACCCATATTAATGGCATATACCTATTTTTAATCAATAATGTTTAAAAAAATCATCCATATAATGGTTGGTGTTGTCATTAGTTTGGAATATTACATTGCCAATCACTTGGATGACGAAATATCTAACATCATTGAGGTCTTATATTATGTCGTGAAACAATTTTTGAGAGGTTTGATTGAAGAGGAACTAAAATACAGTGTTATCCCCTTTTATTTTTAATGTAATTCTAGAATTTCTTTCCAAAAAATGTATGATGAAATATCTAACACATGGGAACAACTATATAATGATATTTTTTCAGAAAAATTTTCTTAGGATACTGAGAACTGAAATATGGTGTAAATTTATGGGATTTATTTAGGATGACTATAAACTATTTCATGAGGCTATATAGATTTAGGGGTAACTTATGAAATATAACAATAAAATTAATCTGATGAATCTATGAAATCAAATGAGAAAAAGAATTATATATGTTTCATTTGTTGTCTTATTTATTTAACTAATTCCAGCAAAATATAACATTTCCAGTTTTATTTTTTGAAATACTTAAATTTGAATTTAAATAATATGAATTAAATTCTATAAATAGATAAATAAAATATGTTTAAGTTTCTATAATCGTTGGATAATATTATATAGGAAAAATGATTTTGAGATAAAATGTAGTTGATATTTTGATTTTGGTTGTTGAAATATAGTCAAAAAATAAATAATTGGAATGACTCATTTTCAAGGAAAAACCTCAGCATCATGGTGTTTTATGAAAAAAAACTATTTGAAAACATGGTGAAAAATAAGAATAAATTATTGATATAATTTATTGTTCTCAATCCTTTAGGGTTGATCAAATTTTTTCTAAATTTGATATTTTCACTGAAATGTAACTTATTTAACGAGAAATATTTTCTATTATTTAAATTTTAATGAAAATTTCAAATCATTCAAGAATACATCTTATACCACTAGATTTAACTATTTTTTATAATATATTATATTATCATTGATTGATATAATTTTAATAAATTAGTTTTAATCGAATCTATTTTTTTTGAAATAAAAATAAATTTTCAGGGATAAAATCATTACACCTTTATAATTCCACCTCTAGGAAACTTTATTAGTTTGGATTTAATAAATTAATTACATGATATGTTCACTATGTATTATTAATTATATTGAATTTTATGGTTTACAAACATAAATATAAATCCATTTTTATGTCCTTCTAGTGGTAATATGATGCCCCACAAATGTGACAATCTCAATTATATGGCATAAAAAAATGTTTCACTAAAATAAATCACCATGAACTTTTATGTTAAGAGTTTTATAGAATTAGGGAAAAACATTAACTAAAAAACTCGTGTATTTTTAGACTAATGGATATTTTTTGGAATAATATAAACCAAAACATTATCCATAAGACTACTTTATTATTCTTCTTAGGATCTAACTCATCATGTCACATTTTTCTTATTTGGATCAAGCTCCTCATGCATATATTGGATCCAATTATCCTTCTTTTTAGCCTCTCCAAATGATTTATGATCTTCTTGGTAAAAATTTAGGTTTTGGTAGAGTCTTAATCCATCGAGTTTCCCCCAAAACTTTCTGATAACCAATGAAATTTTATTCATTGATTTCATCATTACTTGTATTTCATGTAGATGATAAAAATATATCCATCTTTGGAAGGATAACCCACCCATTATTACTTCTTCAAAATAACTTCATTTTCTTTATCACATATATAATAAACACTATTTATGTTTTAATTTATTCCATCTAAAAACATATCAATCTTTGACATTTACTTTTGGTTCCAGCCTTAGGAATCTCTGATTACCATCCATGTAATTATTACAAATGGAGACATTCACCTTTGATCTTGAATATCCCATGTATATTTATTTATTTGTTATAAAAAATGAATATTTTATAATCCCAATAGAATATATTTAATTTATCTTGAACGATTCAAAGATTCAATCCAATGTATCTTATTTTCTCCTTATCCTCCTCACTTATTTGTTTATTTTTTTGGCAAGATCTATTTTCATTTCTTTATCATAATTGTTTCTTTACTATCAACATATCCCTATGGTCAACAATATTTTCAAATTAAAATCATTTTCCATAGAAGTAATGTATTTTTTTATATTTATTAATTTATTTATTTTCAGTATTACTCATGTAATAATTGATTTCTTGTTAAAGTAGATTATTTTGTTCAAGTTGGTGTAGTTTGTTTGAAGCTGCTCATGCTCGTGAAGGATTAGACTTTGAGCCTATAACTGAGATAATGAAGATAAGGAAATGCATCAAGAATGAATACAACTATAATAAAAGGGGGAATTCTGACTACTTATTTAATTAATTTTTCATATTTTTATCAGCTATTTGTTTGTTAATTTCCTTATAATTTTTAATTAATACTTATTTAGTTTTTTTACAGATTTTTTGGGAAGTCATATTTTGATTTCAACTATCTACAACAAGACACAAAAGAGATAAAATAATTCTTTCTATATATGTTACCATGCATTACATTTTCATTTCCTTTCTTTATATACCTGCCAACACTTCATATTGATTTGATTTTATTAGCTGAAAAACCTTTCTCATTATTGAAAGTCTCTTCTCTTATGACTATCAACAAGGAGAATGCCTTTTCAGCTATTATCAATGAGTCAATATGCAGTGTTGGTAGTTCAATATAGAAAAACAATGGAAACATGATAACATTGTTAGTTAGGATTTTTTGAGACATTATGATGTTTAGTAATCCACCACACCTCAATTTGACACATAGTGTGACCAGTATGACTCAAAGTGTTTGTTTTTATTTAAAATTGACATTAATTTTAGTAAAAAGGAAAAATTCCATACTCAAAACTGATAAAATATATTTTGATTATTTTGATACTTTAGGGAAATGATTCAAAAATAATTTGATATGTTTAGAAATTTGCCGCACCTCAATTGGATGCATGGTGTTACTAATATGACTCAATGTGTCCATTATCAGTTTAAAATTGATAGTTTAGTTCAAAAAATGTCACTCACTGAAAACAAAGAAAACATGATAATATTTTTTTAATGATATAGGACATCTATTCATATGTATTTTTTTATGTGTAGGAATTATTCTCATGTCAAACTGATACATGATGTGACAGGTATAGGTCAAAGTGTGTGTTTCTAGTTTAAAATTACATTTTATTAAAAAAACAAGTGAAGTACTCAAAAATAAGAAAGCACATTTGAATTGTTTGTATACTTTATAAAAAAGATCCATATTTAATTTGAAACATGTTGGAATCAACCATAACTCAATCTTACACACGGTGTGATTCATATGACTCAAAGTGTGTCATTTTATTTAAAAATGAAACCAATTTTAATAAAAAGGAAAACCGACCTACTCAAAACTGAGAAAAATATTCGTATTGTTTTGATAATTTATGAATATTATCCATATGTAATTTTTGATGTGTAAGAATCATCCATACCTCAATCTGATGCATGGTGTATCTTTTATAACTCTAAGTGCATCTTTTTATTTAAAAATGACACCAGTTTTAACAAAAATGGACAAAAGACCTACTCAAAACTAAGAAAATGCATTTGGATTATTTTGATACTTTAGGAAAATGATACATAAGTAATTTTAGATGTGCAAGAGTCATTCATACCTCAATCCGAAACATGGTGTGACTGGTATAATTCTAAGTGCATCTTTTTATTTAAAAATGACATCAATTTTAATAAAAAGGACAACTGACCTATTCAAAACTGAGTGAACACATTTATATTGGTTTCATACTTTAGGAAAATTATCCATAAGTAATTTTAATTGTGTAGGAATTAGGATTACCTCAATTCGATGTACAATGTGAGCAGTATGACTCTAAGTGTGTATTTTTATTCAAAAATGACATCAATTTTAATAAAAATGAAAACTGACCTACTCAAAACCAAGGAAAAACAATTATTTTATTTTTACACTTCAGGGAAACAATTCATAAGTATTTTTTGACAAGTAGGTATCAGATTAACCTCAATCCGGTACAATATGTTCCTAATATGACTCAATGTGTCCGTTATCATTTTAAAATTATTGCATAGTTCAAAAAATGGCACTTATTGAAAACTAAGAAAATGCACTCTTATCTTCATGATAATTTAGGAAATTGATTCATAAGTCATTTTTGAAATATAATAATTGTTCTCACATTAATTAGATACATGATATGACATACATGAGTCAAAGTGTGTGTTTCCAGTTTAAAAGAACATTTTAGTAAAAAAGAAAAGTTACATAATTAAAATCGAGTAAAAAAATCATATTATTTTGATACATTATGAAAATGATCAATATTCCATTTGGTATTTGTAATAACTATCTTCACCTCAATTTGATGAACGGTGTGACAGATATGACTCCAAGTGTGTCTTTTTTTAAATCAACATTAATTTTAGTAAAAAAGATATATATCCTACAAAAAATAAATAAAAGGTATTCATATTTTGTTGATACTTTATAAAAATTATCCATATGTCATTTTTGACATGTAGGAATCACCCAAACCTCAATCCGATACATGATGTGCCCAGTCTGACTCAATGTGTCTATTATCAGTTTAAAATAAATATTTTATTTCCCAAAATATCACTCAATGAAAAATGAGAACACATGATCATATTGTATTTATAATTTAGGAAAATGATTCATAAGTCATTTTTTGCATTAAGGAATTTCTATCATATCAAATTCATAGACAATGTGACTGGTATTAGTCAATGTATGTGTTTTTAGTTTAAAATGTAATATTTGTAAAAAAGACAAAATACATACTCAAAACCAAGAAAAGCATTCATATTGTTTTGATACTTTATGAAAATGGTGGATAATTCATTCAAGACATATAATAATCATCAAAAACTCAATACGACTCATGGTGTGACCACTATGACTCCAAGTACATTATTTCAATACATAAGTATCATTTTAGTTTAAAATGCGCATCACATCGCCAAAACTTATCAAATGAGCATAGATTGTTTTCTCTTCATTAAAAATCTATATTTGTAATTGATTTTTGTGGTTTTGTGGTGTTTTTGGTTCTTCGGTGTGCTGTTATAGTACACTGCAATGGTGCTATAGTGTGCTGTAACAACCCACTATAGTATTCCCCTTTATCAACAAATTTTTTTAGCACTGATAAAGTTTTTCCTTATGAGAGATTTTAAAAGTGCTGATAAAATAACCCTTTATTAGTGATTCTATAAGATGTGATAAAAGGATCGATCTTTTTATCTCACTCCAGTAGTTTGTGCTTCCTGAGCGATGAGAATGGCCATTTTTAGCGCTATGAAAGGTTGAATTTGTTGTAGTGATTGGCGTGATAAATTTGGAGGGAAAAATTAATTTGATTGGCGGCCTAATTTATAAACCATTGTTTTAAAAATTATTATTTTTGAATCAATTAAATTTATTTGATAGAATTAATTACACACAATATCATGTTAAGCTTGTACTATATGTAACACAGGGTTTTCGTGCATTGTACACAACACCAAGTTTTAATAAAACCATGATATGTTATTAATATAGTTATTTAAAATCAACACTATAACCTATCCATTAAAATTACCTATATTAATATTAATAACTACTTTTAAAATATTAATTACAATGGTTTTATATAAATAAAAAATATTTTTAATAAAATATATAATTTTCGGTAATGTCTCTATATGTGTAGAAAATACTATTTTCTCAAAAAATGTTCTTATATATTATTTCGAAGAATAATAAAATTAATTTTTGAAAATTTTACAAAATTAATTTTAGAAAATAAAAATTACTTTTAAAATCAAAATAACAAAATTGTCTTAGGGTGATTTTTTTGGGATTTTTCTGTAAATTTTTATTTTTTTGATGAATAGTGAAAATACTGAATTTTGATTGAAAATATACTTTTAGTTTAATTTATTTTAAAGATAAATTATATTTTAATTAATTTTAACATTAAATTTGTTTAATTATACTTCCATTAATCCAATTTTGTTTATTGGAATCAATTTTCTATTTAATTTTGATATAAAAATATTATAATCTTTTGAATGATTAATTTTTAAAAACCAAATTTCTCATAGTGATTTTGAGATTAATTTTGAATTAAAATTTTCAAATTACATGAATTACATTTTATAATATATATTTGATAATTTTAATCATATTTATTTTTATTATCCAATAAGATCAACTTAATTTTTGATCAAAATGAATTGTAAAAATAGTAAAACTATTTACTGCGGTTAAGGTAAAAATAAATATAATGTGTGGTTAAAAAAATAAGGAAAGGGTAAAAAATGACCCAAAAATTTTCCAAAATCAATTTTATATCTATATTTAGACATTTCTATTTTATTATGAATACTAATCCATTTTGGAGCATTGTGACAAGAAAGAAATGTTGTTCATTTTTATTATTTTCAAAACTTTAAATGTATACCAATCACCTCACTTATAAAAGGATAGTTTTTATCATATTCTATTAACACATTAAAATCCATTTGTGTAATTTCCTAGACCTTTCCAAGCCATTTATTTGTGAAAATATAGTGTTTGATGTGTTTTGGGAGGTCAAGGTGACTTATTCCAACACATTGAAAAATTTCCAGTTTCTCAGGTTCTCCAAAATAGGTCATTGAAAGTAGGCTGTGACTATGAGTCACAATGGGGACTCACACCAGTATCATTCAACAATGAATCAAACTATAATATCAGAACGCTGGGTCAGTTTTGGTGAGTCGGAATGGTGGGTTAGGCCTATTGAGTCAGAACGGTGAGTCGGACCCGTGAGTCAGGACGATGAGTTGCAATGGTGGCTCATCGAATGGTGAGTCGTACCAGTGAATCAAACCTATAGATCACTGAACGGTGACTCATACCGGTGACTCATAGTGGTGACTCATCTAATGGTGAGCCATTTCCAACAGTTTTTCGTTTTCTCCAGTTTTTCCATTTTTACCTTTTTACTTCTTTTTTACATGAAATGTGTATTATAACATATTTAAGTGGTTTTGGAGCCATTTCAAGGACTATGAATCATATCAATAAATTAATAAGAATCCATGGGACTTTTTCTTAGTCAAAATATGCTATCTTGACCAAATCCTCCTTTAATGAAAAATTCCTAGCATATCCAAACCGCTATTCCATTTAGATTTTCCAAAGGGATGAGATGTCTTACACCCTTGTTATTACTTATTTGTTTCCCCTTTTCATGATATTCTAAAACCTTTCTTTCCTAATGTTTTGTGAGATTGTTTTTTAGACTTTGGATTGTGTTTTCTCAGGAGTTTCTTCCTGCTACATATGTGCCCCCTGTTTTGGTGAAACCAGGAAGTATCGATATTTCTTCGATATAATGTATGTTATACCTCTATTATTGTGGGTTATTTGATCTATTTCCTACTATTTCTTCTTAACATGTGATTTAACATGATCTCCATGATTCTAATGGAGTTTTCTAATTTGTTGGTTGATGCGGTTGTGTCGCGACATCCTCGAGTGGATGCAGTTGTTGCGGGAGAGGTGATAATGATCCGTTGCATGGTCCGTTCTTGTGCAGAGAATGTTGGTGACCTTTCAAGGTAGGGGATTCATTTATTCTCTAATTATTTACATGAAATCATTCAGATAACATGATTTATCCCTTTGGATCTCATTGAAATTGAAATAATATATACTTAAACTAGATTAAAGAATTATTATCGATCGCGTAGAGATGTTGTTGCTTTGTCCCTTGATAATAGTTTTCCTATTTATTTTCTTGATAGGGGTATATCTATTTCTTTAATGGTTAGCATGTTATTTTATGTAAATTAGTCAATATTGTAATTCAATAAATAATTGATCATTATTTGGATAAATTGTTAAAGTGGCATGCTAATGAATCCAATTTTTATTATTGTATTTTGATAAAATTAATACAGATATGTATTTTTAAATGAATTGGTTTAGAACTTGTTATACAAATAAAATATAATGTCTTTGTGGGTCCTGATTTTCCCACTTTTTGTAAAGACCAAGTGCCTTGTGCTTTGGATCCATGAGAGCTCGTTGTGTGGGAAAGCTGAATGCCTTGTTTAGGACCAAGAGTCCAATTACTTTATTGTTCCTACTACATTGGATGTGTTGTGAGTCTTGGATGGCTGATCCTGGAGGGGTGTTGTGGTATGTAGGGTAGGGAGTCTAGGTTTTTTCATAGTAGTTGATGCCTGGAGTGGTGAGATTCTTCAGTTATGCATGTGGGTGTCGGGGAGGACACCAAAGATGACAGAACATGTTGAAGCTGAGCTTACCCATTGTTGTGATAGTTAGAAAATTCTTGAATCTATTTTTTGTTTACCTACTTTACATTCCCCACTACTTGAGGTAAATGGTTTTTCTTACTCTCCTTCAAAGATAGGTGAATACGGGAAGGGTATTCCATATTCTTTCTGTGTTTATCCTCTTATGGTTGGATCGTTCTATGCTCCTCCTGTAGGTGGAAATGACTTTATGTGTAGTTCATCTACTCACCGTGTTGAGCCCATTTTGTTTGGTAGATTACAATGTTTTCCTAAAATACCTGGATTTATGGAAAGTGTTAATGTTGTTAACAAATGAATGAATAAATGTTTAACCCATGGTGTTAGAGCTTTCTGGGATGCAATGTTGAGGTTATGATTACTGAGAAGTTGTGGACTCAGTTTGGTTATGCCTTGAGGGCATGAAACTATATTTTGATTCTAATGTTATGGATTATGAAAAATGATAATGGTTATTTAATGGTTAAATAATTAATTAATGTAAATTTAAATTGATAGAAAGAGATAAAGTAATCTACGTATCTCTTAAAATGGTTGTGTGTTTATATGATATCTAGTATTAGTAGTGGAAGCTAGGAGTCTGAGTGACGTTAGTAGCAATTGTGTCTGAGACTAGGTTATTCCCATAGTGTTGTTGTGAGGTATATTATATCCTGTACTTTTTGTGATTCTATATGATACTCCACCCTATCGTTTAGGGTGACTGACACCCAATTGATTCTAATCCCTGGGGGGGGGGTGTTTCCCCCAAAATCTTTATGGGAGGATGGACGACTAACTACCTACTTGAGCCCCACTCTCTTCTATTGGTAGTTATTTGTGTTGGAATGAACAATAGTTATTTTCCCCATATATGTGTATAGAGGAATGTAATGGCTTGTGGTTATTTCACACACATATATTCTGGATATAGTTTCCTACGAACTGCTATAGGTGTAACGTGTGTAGGTTGTGATGGATTGGGGATCCTTACTTAGTGTATGGGCTATAATGGCTTGAGGTATAATACCCGATGTATGATACACATTATGTGGGATGTGGTGGATCTAGAAACTACCTGATCACTTTCTGTTATGTGTATGTGGTGGTGAGTTTCATGAGGTGCACATTGTTGTGCTTTTCCTAGGTGTCTTTAGGCTAGCCTTTTTGGAGAGATATGAACAGGACATGTGACATTGGGGTAGAGTGGAAAACTAGTGAGGAAGTGGTAACTGGTTACCCTTGATATTCTTTATTATATTATATTCTATTTTATGTAATATTTAGTGAGAGTACCCATAATGAGGTTGGGAACTTAGTATACCTATTTATGTGATGAGTTAGTTTCACTTTTTGTTCACTATATTGTAGCATGATTTCTTTACTTTTGTATGAGAGGCTCCAGGGAGGATCCCACTAAGTATACTATTATACTCACCCTATGTTTATATAAACTATTTTTATGTCACATGGAGTAGGTTGTAGATCACGATGGTTACTACTAGCACAGGGTTATGCAGGAGTTGTTTGGGCTTCGTGGTCATTACCATCATTGTGTTTCTTTTGTGTACATGCAGTTTTACCTTTCAGTTGTAGTAGTTATTGTATGAAATTACATTTTGGTAATTGGGTTTTATTTTATATTATAGTCTTAGTAGGAGTTGGTTGGTTTTTATCTTATCTCTCACTTCTGCATGTGTTCTCTTAGAGGGTAATGCCTCCCAAGTTTGTGTTTACTATTCCATTGGTGGTAGTCGCCAACCCGGGGCTTACTAGAGGTGGGACTCGGGTGTCACTATCTCTCTTCCCCCATTTTCGACCTAGGAGGGGTACAATTTGAGGGGTGGGGGTCATGAAAGAGAGGTATTAGAGGTCTGTTTGAGGGATAGGATGCAGTTTTGAGTTAGGAATAGGTGAGGTTGCATGGGTTGGTAGGGAGATAGTGTCATCTATGTTTAGCGATCACTGTAAACATGAAATACTAGATGAGAAATGGGTATTTTGGGCCAATTGTGATCTGAAGCAGTAACCTTTAAGATTAAAGTGGCTACAAAATGTGGTGATACTTTTTTCTAGGTAGAGACCTAGGAAAGTATCATGCATCATCCTTCTTTTCACTTGTGTTTGAATGGGTAGACCTTGGGATAGGTTATCCTAAAATGAATAAAGGAAAAAAATTAATGAATGTATATTTCTTCTATATTCCAGGTTTATGAGCTATAACTATTTTTTCTTTTTCAAGTATGGATCAAGGTAAATGTCCTCATCGGGTTTGCATGGAAGATATTCCTAAAGTTAGCTAGCAGATCTCTGTAGAGTAGAGGTTGATGATGAATAAACATGGAGGAGGAAACTTCGAGATTTTCAGTGCCATAGTCTGTAAAAACATGAAGGATCCATTTTAGATGAATTCATAGAAGAATGATTGGAGGTGGTTGAGATAGCCTTCATTTCTATCTGTGATCAAAAGGAGCACTAGGTGTCATTGGTTGTGATGATGCTGCGTGGGAGAAGCAAGGTTTTAATGTTTCTTATTCCTTAGGGATCATGAGGAATTTGTAGTCTCATGGGAGAAGTTCTAAGACTAGTTCAGGAACAAGTTTCTTTCTTCAAACTCGATGGAGGCCAGTCGTTAGGAGCTACTCACCCTTCGGTAGGGAAGCTTCAGTGTGTGAGAGTTTGGGATTCATTTCAAGAACCTTATGTGATATGCTTCAGACTTTTTTCTAGACGGGGAGGCTTGGGTGAGGAATTTCAAGGAGGCTTTGCATCCATAGATCCAAAACTAAGTCACCCTGTTTATGCTGACAATGTATCTTGAGGTGCTAGTGAGAGAATAATTCATTGAGAGTACATTATCCAGAACTAGATCTTCATTAGAGGGGAGTCATCAGGATTTCTCATGAAGAAGAGATGTGGTCCTAGGTTCCCAATTTTTAGGGTTGAGGAGTTTTCGATCAGCCAAGGGTAGGTCCCAATCCTCAATATCTCATTTATCTAGGGGAGGAGACTCTTAGGCCTATGCAAAGGGATATGGTGCCTATTTTTCTTGTGTATATCGAGGTCATCAACTACAAGAGTGCCCGACCATTCAAAGTAGTCAGAGTGAACCAGTAGTTCCTCTTCATGTTCCTCCTTTGAGGCAGTTCCAGCCAAGGTAGTAGTAGTAGGTTGCTCTTGTTTGGGATCAGTAGAGAGCAGATGATACATGAAGAGGATATCCCTAATATTATCTCCATCCTCAAAGAGTAGAGGACAACCATGGTGGTGGTCGTCATAAGGGTCATAGGGGTCATGTCATAGGTCATGGACAACTTCATGATTTAGCTTTTCCAGCACCAGGTGATCCAGAAAGAGTTCAAGGTACACTTTTCTTATTTTATACTTGGGTAAATGTTTTGTTTGATCCAAGAGCAACACACTCCTTCATATTAGCTGACCTTTTCCATGCTTTGGGACATGTGGTAGAAAGACTTCCAATGCTCCTGGCTTTGACTATGCCAGTTAGAGGTAGAGATGACTTGTTTGGAGTGTGTAGAGACTGTGATCTACTTATAGGGAAACACTACTCTTGGGGAGAGTTCCTATGTTTATAGATACAACTATTTGATTTAATACTCAACCTGGATTGGTTTTATTCAGTGTATGATATAATTTATTTCTTAGGGAGGGAGGTTGTGTTATTTGATGCTGATGGAGATCCATAGGTGGTTGTTGGAGAAAAAGACCCTCAGATGGGTCAAAGGAATGTTCTATCCTTATCATCCTTGATGTATGAGCCAATTTTGAGTTCATTGGAGGTTTAGAAGCCAGTGTTTCATAGGGCCATGGAAGAGTAACCTAAAGTGCTTGGGATCGAGCTACAGCCAGGCGTGTCTCCTATGTCAATGTATCCATATAGAATGGAACCATCTGAGCTTTGAGAGCTACATATATAGATTTATGGTATGTTGTAGTGATGTTTTGTTTAGGTGAGTGTGTCACCATGGGGTGCACCAGGTTTTTTGGTGTGAAGAAGGCTGTTGGAAGTTTATGATTGTGTATCGATTATCATCACTTAAAGTAAGTGAATGCGAAGAAATGCTATCCTATTCTAAGAATTGATGATTTATTCGATTTGTTGAAGGGTGGAAGTTGGTTCTCAAAGATTTATTTGTGGCTAGGATATCATCATATTCTTGTGAAGGATGAGGATATCCCAAAGACTGCTTTCCGTTATCGCCATGGGCATTACGAGTTTGTTGTGATATTGTTCGGTGTGATGAATTCCCCATTTGTGTTCATGGGTTTAATGAATTATATGTGTTGTGAGTTCCAAGATAAGTTATTAGTGTATTTCTTCAATGAAATCCTTGTGTATTCTTTGTCTGAGGAGGAGCATACAGAGAATCAGTGTGCCATTTTAGGAGTTCTTTTCCCGGAGAAGCTATTTGGGATGTTTTGAAAGTGTGAGTTTGGGTATTGAGAAGTCTATTTATTGGGGAATGTTATATCCCAGTATGGGGTAGCTGTGGATCCATCAAAGGTAGAAGAAGTTGTGTCTTGGGTATCCCCCAAGAACATGGAATAGGTGTGAAGCTTACTTGTTCTTGTAGGCTATTACAGGAGGTTCATAACTGATTTAACATAGTTTATGAATTATTTGATAGCATTGGCCCGAAAGGACTCAGAGTTCATATGGACTAATTAGAATTAAGAAGCTTTCATGTATCTGATAGAAAATTTGGTTAGTGCTCTTGTTGTATGTCTACTAGTAGAATGAGTTTAGTTTGGGTTTTTATGTGATGCATCCCATATGGGGTTGATCTGTGTTATAATGCTACAAAGATCTGTTATTTCTTATAGTTATCAACAGTTGTGTCCCCACAAACATAACTATTCCACCCACAATCTTGAGTTAGAGACCATGGTGTTTTCTCTAAATTTGTGGAGACACTACCTCATCTGAGAACCTTTTGCGGTCTTCACTAATCATAAAATCCTGAGGCATGTTTTCTACCAGCATGATTTGAACATGCATCTGCAGTAGTGGATTTATTACCTATAGGATTATAACTTCAAAATTTCATATAGACCTATAATGTTGTAGCTGATGTTCTGAGTATGAAGTTGGGAAGTGATACAATGCATGAATCAGGTGATTCCTGGAGAGTGATGGAATAAATTTTTGCTTATCATATGGATATGGGAGAATTTGTGGGTAGATGTTGTCTTTTTTAGATTATAGTGTAGTGATCTCAAGGGTATCAAGTGGAGGAATCCCAGTCGGTGGATCTTGTGGTGTAGGTCTGGAGGGACCGAGTTTTTTGTGGTAAGTCCCTTAATGGTTGGTCTAAGGATAGACAACACCAGGTGTTGTTTTAGGGAAGAATAGTCATTTCTTTTTATATGCATGATAGGGTTCTTATAAAGTTCCATAGCTCACCCTTAATGATATATCCTAGTGTAAAAAAGATATAATGATATTTAAGGATTCAGTTATGGTGTCTTGGGTTAATCATGTAATTTCAGAGTTTGTGTCTCGATGTTTGGTCTTCTATAATGTTAAGGATGATCATCGTGTTCCCAGTGGTTTTCTCCGGCCATTAGATCTTCCATAGTGGAAGTAGGAGGAAATATTTAAGGACTCTGTTATTGGTTTACCTCGATCTTAGGGAAGGTATGATGCTATATGGATGATAGCGGATCGTTTGAAGAAATCATCCCACTTCAAAGCATTTAATGAGTCAAGATCAGTAGATTATTTGTCAAGTTAGTATTTGGAGGAGGTGGTGAGGTTCCATGGAGTCCTGAGGATGATCATTTTTTATCAGGATCATTATTTTACCTCTTGGATTTGGAGAGATCTCCAAAATGATTTTGGTTCTTTGCTATGAATTAGCACTTCTATTCAGCCACAAAGGGATGGTCATATAGAGCAAACCATCCAGACTCTTAATGAAATGTTGTGATCTTGTGTCCTGGATTTTGGAGGTTAATGGATGAGGAACCTTCCCCTAGTACAATTATATTAGAAAAATAGTTTTCACTGCATGATCGGTATAGTTCCATTTAAATCCTTGTATTGCTGAACTTGTCATTTTCCATTGTGCTGGACTGGGGTTGGGGGGTCAGCAATTCTTTGGCTAGAAATGGTACAAAATATGATAGAGATGGTTCAAGTGATTCATGATAGGATGAAATCATCACAAGATCATCAGAAATACTATGCTGATCATAGGAGGATACCTCTGGAGTTTTTCGGTGGGGATTATATGATTTTGAAGGTGACTCCGTGTCAAGGGAAGCAAAGGATTGTTCATGGGAGTAATATTTCTCCTCAGTTTGTTGGGAAATTAAAGGTGTTGGATCTTTTTGGAGCCATGACATATCAGATAGAGAATCCCCCACTGATGAACCAAATACATGATGTTTTTCACATGTCATAGCTCCATCATTATCTTAATGATGACTTCCATATCATCGATTGGAGAAATATTGATGTTGATGATAATTTGAACTTCAAGGAGAGGCCTATAGAGATCCCGGACCATAAAAATAATGTGTTGTGTGGGCATGGTATACCCTTAGTTTTCACCTTGTGGTGGTACTTTGGGATGGAGGAGAGTACCTGGGAATGTGAATCACATATACATACTCAGTACCCCAAGCTATTTGATGTTTAGATCTTCTTTTTTAATGTTGTTCATTTTTTGGTTGTAAACCCTTTTTGTTTATGAGAAAGATTTCTATTGTTTATTTTTGTGTATTTCTCTCTCTTTTGAGAGGTATCTCCCCTAGGATAGTGTTTTGGATTTGGTTTTAGTTTTTGTGTGGTTTTGACTTGTTCCTTTGATGACGCGGTTGAGTTCATGTGGTGGTAAGATCCTTGAGAGGTATCTTACATGGTGGATGTTTAGATGTCCCATTTTCTATTTCCATTATGAGTTTGTTTTGGATTCCCAAGGGATATAATAGTATGAGAGTTATCAATTTTAATGGGATATAACCCTCTGGTCTATTCGTTTGTGAAAATCCGGTGTTTGAGGTGTTCTAGGAGGTCAGGGCTACTAATTCCAAAAATTTTCAAAATTTCTAGTTTCTCAGGTTCTACAATAGTAGGTCACTGATGGTAGTCCATGACAGTGAGTTTCAATAGTGACTCACTTCAGTATCTCACAATGTTGAATCACACCAGTATATCCCAACAGTTACTCAAACCGGTAGCTCAGAATGGTGGGTAAGGACCGGTAAGTCGGAACGGTGAGTTAGGACTGGGGAGTCAGAATGGGGAGTTGGGACAGTGATTCAGTACAGTGAGTTGCAATAGTATATCACTGAATGGTGAGTTGCATCGATGAGTCACACTGGTATCTCACCAAATGGTGACTCTCACATGTGACTCACACTAGTGACTCATAGTGGTGACTCATCTAACATTGATTCATTTTCCAAAGTCTGCCATTTTTTTAGTTTTTCCTGTTGTGACCTTTTGCCATATTTTTTTACTAAAAAAGTGTATTATACCATATTTAAGTGATTCTGAAGCCATTTCAATGACTATTAATTATATAATTAAATTCATAAGGATCCAGGGGACTTTTACTCAGTCAAAACATGTTGTCTTGACCAGATCAACCTTTAATGGAAAATTCTAAGCGTATCTAAACCGTTTCTCGATTTAGATTTTCAAATTGGATGAGATATATTCCATCCTAGTTCTTAATTTTTTCCCTAGTATGATCTTCCTAGACCATTATTCCCGAAGTATTTTTGTGATTGGGCTATAGACCTTGGATCATGTTTTCCTTGGAGTTTCTTTTTGCTGTATACGCACCCCTATTTTTGTGCAACCAGGAAGTGTCGGTCTGCCTTCAATATAAGGTATGTTCTACCTCTTTTCTTGAAGGTTGTTTTATATGTTTATCCTTTTTCTACTTGATATGTGATGGAAGATGATCTATATGTTTGTAATGGAGTTTTCTTGGTCGTTGGTTGATGCAGTTGTGTTGCAGAGTCCTTGGGTGGATGCAGTTATTGCGGGAGAGGTGATTGTGATCTGTTGTGTGGTCCATTCTCGTGCAAAGAATGTTCGTGACCATTAGAGGAAGGGGATTAATTTATTTTCTATTTATTTATGTTCAATCATATTGATGAAATAATTTATCCCTTTGGATCATAATTAAATTTATATAATAATAATTTGAACTAGATTAATGATGTGGTATCAATCGTGTAGCGATGTTGTTGCTTTTTACCATGATAACAGTTTGCCTCTATATTTTATAGATAGTGTGATTTCTGTAACTTTCAGGGTTAACATGTTTTTATTGATTCAAATTGGTAAATAATATAAAGAAGGAAATAATTGACAATTATTTGGCTAAATGGTTAACGAGGCATGTTAATGAATCTGGTTTTTGATGTTGTCGTTGTTGTGTTTTGATCATATTGATGAAGATATTCATGTTTAATTTAATTGGTGAATAACCCGTTGTATGAATAAAATACAATGCCTTTTGGGCCTTAGTTGCCTGCTTGTTGTAATGGCCATGTTCCATGTTCATTGGATATGTGAGAGCTGATTTTGTGTGAAGGATGAATGTCCAGTTTAGGGCCAAGAGCACAATTGATTTGTTATTTCTGTTGCTTGTGATGTTTTGTGAGCCAGGGATGACAGTGCTTGGAGGGCTATTGTGGTATGTGGGGTAGGTAGGCCTGGGTTTTGTAGCATTAGTTGATGTATGGAGTGGAAATATTCTCCAGTTATGCAAGTGGGTGTTTGGGAGGACACCAGAGATGATGGAACATGATTAATCCAGGCTTACCCATTTGTGTAAAAGTTGGATGGTTGTTGAATTTTTTGTTTGTTTAATTTCATTACATTCCCCACTACTCTAGGTAGATGGTTTTTCTTAGTCTCTTTCCTAGAGAGGCCAAGAAATGTGGGGTATGCCACCCACATTCCTTATTTAGCCTCTCGTGGTTGGATGGGTCTATGCTCCTGCTATAGGTGGAAAAGGCTTTCTGAGTAGTTCATCTACTCACCGTGTTGAGCCGCTTATGTTTGGAAACAAATAATGTTTTCCTAGAATTCCTGGAATTATGGAAAGTGTTAATTTTTTTAATAAATTAATGAAAAAATGTTTAACCCATGGTTTGGAGCTTACTGTGATGCAAAGATGAGGTTATGATTTTTTAGAAGATGTGGACTTGGTTTGGTTATGCATGGAGTGCATGGAACAATGTTTTGATTCTAATGTGATGTATTGTGGAAAATTTTAATGGTTAATTAAAGATTAAATAATTAATTAACATGAATTGAAAATGATAAAAAGTGATTAATTAATTGAATGTATCACTTTAAATGGTTGTGTGTTTATAGGATACCTGGTCTTAGTAGTGGAATCTAGGAGTTCAAGTGACATTAGCTGCAATTGTGTTAGAGACTAGGTTATTCCCATAGAGTGGTTGTGATCTATATTATATCCGGTACTTTTTTTGTTTCTATACACTAATCCACCCTATCAGTTAGGGAAATTGACACCCTGAGGAATATTATCCCTATGGGGGGGGGGGTGTTTTCTCCAACATCTAGGTGGGAGGATGGATGATCGACTACCCCATTTGGCCCCACTATCTTCTCATAGTAGTTACTTGTACTAGTATGAATGATGGTTTGTTTTCCCAATATATATGTGTGTATATGGGTGTAATTTAGTTTTGTAATTTCACACACATATATTCTGGATATAGTTTTCTATGGACTTCTATAGTTGTAACATGCGTAGGCTATGATGGCTGGAGGATTCTTACTTGGTGTATGGATTGTAATGGTTTGAGGTATAATACCCTATGTATGATACACATTATGCAGACTGTGGTGGATCCTAGAAATATATGGTTAATTTTTGTTATGTGTATGTGGTGGTGAGTTACACGAGGTGCATATGATAGTGCTTCGCCCAGGTGTCTTCGGGTTATCCTTTTTGGAGAGAGATGCTTTGGGTGTGTGGTGTTAGGGAAAAGCAGCGAAGTAGTGGGGAAGTGTTAGATGGGTATCTTTGATATTATTTATTCTTTTATATACTCATGTATGTGATACTTGGTGAGAGTATCCATGGTGAGGTTGAGAATTTAGTATACCTGTTTATGTGATGATTTTTTTTCACTTGTTTTTAACTATACTCTAGCAAGCTTTCTTTACTTTTTAATGAGAGGCTCCGAGCATGATCCTACTGAGTATATTGTTAAACTAACCCTTTGTTTATATAAAATATTTTTTAGTTCATTTGGATCAGGTTGAATATTAGGCAAGTTACTACTAGGTCATGGTTTTGTAGGAGCTCTTTGGGCTTTTTGGTCATTGCAGTGTTTACTTTCTTTTTTGGTACTCTCAGTCTTACCTTTCAGTTGTTGTAGTTATTTCTTGAAATTACATTTGTGTACTTGGGGTATCTTTTATATTGTATAATGAGAAATAGTTGGTTTATGTATGTCTTATCTCTCAATTACGCATGTGTTTTCTTAGAGTTTAATGCCTCTCATTTGTGTGTTTATTATACCCTCGGTGCTAGTCGCCAACTCGGGTCCTATTGGAGGTGGGACTCAGGTGTCACTATCTCTCCTCTCCCATTACCGGCCTAGGAGGGGTGCACATTGAAGGGAGGGGGTTTTAGAAATTTGGTTTAGCCAGTACCTAACACAATCACTTCCCAACTTATCTACTATAATTTTATATTCCTTATTTTGGACATAAATCCAACCTAGGAACACTTTTGGTGAAAAACTACGGAGGATACCTGATGAAGAGGTAGTGTTCATCAATGAGAGTTTTTGTTTTATTTCTACCTCCAACACATTAAATTATTATTATAACATTATGATATAATAACCATAATATATTAAATATACTAATATTTGATTATGTTAAGGTGATGACCTTTAACTAACTTTACTTCCATCAAATGGGTTATGAAATTGTAATTCATGTGTACGACGAACTACCGCCTCACGAACCGTTGTCATTCAATTTTTCCATTTCCAAAACCCAAGTCTAGATATAATGATGGATTTATTATTCATATAGGATACTTATTATGTTATTGTGATTATGGAATTATTATATCACACATAACTTCATACTCTTAATTTTTTGGAAATACAATAACGTCGCTCATGTGTACGGAGGACTACCGCCTCACAACAATGTGATAAGTTCACAATTTACATGGAATGTATTAAGGATTATTTATATAAAAACATGTGATATATATGACATTAAAATTTTTCTATACTGATAATACATATCATTTCCTTTTATTTATTTCAATCTTACAATAAAATGGAAAATAACATTCATGCGTACATACGACCTACCGTCTCCATGAATGATGCACTTCCATTTCTATATCTAAATATTACTGATTACTATAAATACATATATAATGAATATATATTATATTTATATCATGGTTAAAATTCTATATATGATGAAACCATGATCAATGTAAGAGGCCAAAAAATAACAAATCAAAACATATCTGAAAAACAAAGTAGTTATTTCTCAAAACATGACTTTAACATGGAATTATTAAAAAATGGGTAATAAAAGGTTATAAGAATGTAATATATAGTATGATATATATTGATATAGTTATTTATTATGTGTATAATAAATTTATATATTTTTTTAAATGAGTTTTTGATGTGTACGATGGAAGTCAAGAATTACGATAGGAGATTTTTGCATCAATTTTCCTTCTTTTAGACATATGTTATGTTAAACACCTATATTATTTCAAGTGGTGTATATAAAGACCCTTTGATATGTAATATCTTGAAATTATTTATCCACATTTTATTTTATGTTTCATTTTAAGTTATTAATTTATAGGTATTATTATTTGAAGCTACCAAAGTGGTAAATATTTTATGTTACAATACCATCGTTTATTGGGATTGTTTATAAGTATGTATCAGATAATAAAATCATATAATCCAATCTCAATAAAATCCTGAATTTTATTTTCTTATGATTATTCATGATTTTTTCATGTAATATTATCATCTTCCACTCTTTGGAACTTAAAATAATTGATAAATGTTTTTAAGAAAAAATGACTTCGTTTCTTCCTTCCACCATGAATCACTTTTCTTCCAAAACCATGTTTTCTAAAAATGATTTCAAAAATATTTTTATATTTTTTATAATTATTTAAGGATCCATTTTTACCAAGATTTAATTTTTATAATTGTGTTTGAATGGGATCTTCAGGTCATTTTCCAAAAGAATACCCATTTGGATTTTTCTAAAAATGTGAAAATAACATTGTTTTAATGTGTAAGATATGAAAAAAACATCCCATTGTTATGGAAATTATTTTATTTGAAGCTTAATTTATATTATTTCATGTTAATTTCCAAATAAGAATACTTTCAAAATGTTTTATTATTTAAAAAGTGTTTTTCAAAGTGAATGGATATTTTCCTTGAGAAATTTTTTAAATGATCATTCAAAATCATTTTCCATATAATATGACATTTTTTGATGTTAAATAAGATTTAATGTGGATATTATACATTTATAAAAATATTATTATTTATTTTAATGGTGTATGTGTATGATGTAATGATCTTTATAAACCCCTTTTCTCTTCCATGAGTTATACTATGATAAAATTATTAGGAAACCCACTTCTTTTTTCATGGTTTCTACTATAATGAAGTGAAGAAATGATTAGGAATTCTAAATATTTTCCAAAGGTTATGATGTTATGGAATTTTTATGAAACCCATTTCATTTAATTAGTTATGATATGTTTAATGTTTAATGATCCTGTGAAACACATAAATATGCTTTTCATTATGATATGGTTGGGACTTATATCTTCCTCCAATGTATTAGGTAAATATTTATATCTCATGAGATAAAAAGGACTAGAAAGGGGAGTGATTCCAGTTTAGTAAGGGAATTTGTCTACTATGATGGTCTTGGGTGTGAACCATGACTACTATTATGGTTTGGTGGAGTGAACTTATTCCACTATGATAGCCATGGAAGTAAGCCTTGGCTAATATGTAAATAATTTTATATGTTAGTGTGTATGCCACAAATTCCATGTCTTATGAAAATATTATGCTCACATGGATCATGTTATTTGATTTCCTCATGATTCATGTCTTATGTACTACCAATATTTATTTCATATCTTTATTTTATTATCTTTGATATAAAAGGCATAGGTTTCAAATTTTATTCTCATGTTTACATACCATTATATTCATGTTATCCTCATATATTTGCATTGTTTACACTTACTAAACATTTGATAACACCCTTTCTTATGTATCCATTCCCCAGTAGATAAAGAAATATATTATGTATGATATGTATAATAAGGTTTCAATTAATGAAGAACATAGTTGGAGATGATGTAAATCAGTTATAGACCATTTTTTATGTTTCCAAAGGCATTAAAATATTATAGTCCTCAAGCATGTGTTTTTGTAATGTAATGAATATTTATAACAAAATGATGTAATATCTCTTTATGATAATATAGGGCCATTATAGTTAACATATTAGCACATTGGTAACTCCTGTATTATCATTGAAATTTATCAGGTTGTTAATTTCAAGGAATTAATATATATATATTGAAACACATTAATATTTCACACATCTCATCTCTAGAGGTATGATCTTGACTTAGTTGTGTTGGTATTTAATATCTTTTTGATCGCATGTGAGATATTACATTTGTTATACCTAAATTTTTAGAGTTTGGTATTGTTAATATGAGATCTTTTGTGACTAGAACATACCTTTGTTACATGTGTTATATTAGTGTGGTTGGTTTTGTGAGTAGTATTAAGATAAGAGCATTATAATGATGGACCATGGGCCTAATATTTTTTCTCTAATATACCAACCTCAAACTCTCCATGGATGGAATCCTAATGGTAAGAAGAATGTAGTACCACATTATATAGTATTACTTTATTTAATTTTTTATTTTTATGTTATATAACATATTGGGTTGGGTTTAGGATGTTTTGATCAGTACTCAGTTGAAAAAAATCTATTTTTGGGATCCCCATACTTCATCATGCTATAGTGGGGACCGTAGTATAAGTCATGGTCAAATGTGTTTTGGTGTTGTGGATGTAGGGACCCAAACATGATAATAGTAGAGATATTGGTGTGAAAACACCCATTTTAAGTTATTATTCATTCCATTTAGGTTATCAACGTCATGTAGGATGAAATTTTAGTTAGTGTGGTGACTCCATGGTGTCATTATGGTGTTGTGTTCAGAACCATGAGGTAAAAAACTCTATGGTTCTTGTAATTTTTTGGGGTGTGGCACTTCAGAATTCCACATTTGGGGAACATGTATGGCTCCAAATCAATGATGGTGTCTGTGGTGGTACTTGTTAATGGTGTGGCTGAGTTTCATGGGTGAGTACTTAATGATTAAGGGAGTTTCTTAATGTCATTATGGCACCATGTCTGAGAATTGGTGATCTTCATTGGAAATATGGAAATGGTTAGGGTGGATCCTCTACATACTTAAGGGAGTCATGGTTCTCTAGAAAATGGTGAGGGAGGATCTACCATTCCATGATTCAATCAATATTTGAGGTTAAATAATTTTTTATAATGGTTGAAATGACCATGGGGGGGGGGGGGGTTATTCAACAGGAAGGGAAACCATGAAAAATTTATAAGGATTCTTAAACATGATTTTTGATATGATTATTCCTAGTAAAAATTCTCATTCTTCTTCTCCATTACATAGGTTACAATAAAAAGTTTTCCATATGTGATTATAGGTGAATATCTTCTCTGTGAAACACTTTTGTATTGTATTCTACAGAATGATTGTGTTAGAAGTAGGTGGTTTCTCCATATGTCTCCTTACTATAAGAACTAGAATGAATATTGTTTTTAAGTCAAAATAATTACATTCATCTTTGTAAATATTTATCATAAATATGGTTTAATGTGTACTTGGTAATTTGTTTTTTGAAAATATTGTTTTGGTATGGGTAAACTAGGAATGATAATGTGTTGGAGTTTATAAATATTTCATTAGGTGTGACCTTGTTGATTTTAACTTGTAATCCATACTGAAATTTGGGAACATTGGATTATATGTCTTGTAGTGTATTCATATTTCATTAGATGAGTGCCATGTTGGTTATAAATTGACTCTCATTTTAAAACTAGGGCACACTTGGTTACTCCACTAAATGACAGATTGGGTTTAGAGGAATGCGGTTGTACTCATGTGTTTTTTCCATTATGGGAGTTTCTCTTGATGTGGTAATGCATTGGGTTTATTACATGGGTGTTTGAGTTGGAATGGACATGTTTACTTATCATGTGAATATGAGTTGTGGTTCATATTACTTTATTAAAATCATGGGTTAAAAGAAAGGTGGATTTTTTGTGTGAGTAATTTTTGTAGTTTTTTCTAGCCTTTATTGTTTTTGTTATACTTCTCTATCATTTTATAAATTGTGAGGGAGCTTGCTCTTGTTTAAGTGTCATGTTTGGGAAGTATTTTGGGTATTTATTATTGAGTTTGTATACTCACCCCTTTCTTATGAATCTTGGTGTGTATGAAGTTGTTGTTTGACATGTTCTTGGTAAAGGGAAATCTCATAACCATATAGAGGAGTGTAGTATGTGGGTTATTGTAAAGGGAAATAGAGTTTGGAGAATTGAGGTAGCAGTCATGTGGAGCATGGTAGAGTTCTATGTGGGAACTGTATCCCCCATTAAGTGTATTTGATCATTCACTCTTATTTTGGTGACTTTATTGTCTACCATGACTCTGATCATAGTTTATTAATAGGTTATGTATTGATGTTTGGTATTTCTTTATTCATGCATAATATTTTATATATTTTCTTGGATTTTTATACAATAAGTTATGTTTTTTACAAGGATAAATCATCTCATTATAATATTGAATACCCTTGGAATTTATTTCCAGCCTTTGGTGTTCAGGGGAATGAACCTAAGGTTATTATAATTCCAATCCTAACCAATGTTATAAGTTTGAGTTGGGATGTTACACAAATGATCTCAACATTCTCCTAAAACTCACTATATATGATGATGTAAACCATCTCATCTGCCCTCATCCCTAGGTCACATAGTAAAAGTAACATTCTTAGGTTGCACCTTTCATACTACATAACATCTATGTGATCCAAAAGCTTGGGGGACCTACTACTACCACTATTGATAAGGACTATAAGGAAATTGTAGTTGATTTTTCATCTAAAACTGTGTTTAATATCTATTTTGAAAAATATGGACGTTCATACATTGGTAATTATGATTTATATGACATCCAAGGAGATAGAAAATAAAACCAAAGATCCCTATAGAAGTCAGAGAGTTGACAAATATTGGTAAACGAGATAAAGAAGACTAGTATTGACTAAGCTATTAACTCTACATTAACATCCCACACAACTGATAAATCCACTATCAAGAATAAATATTCCACACTAATATCATATTTATTATCTCAACCCTCTTTGAAACTATAATATACATCAAAAATATGAAAGGGATTTCTTAAAATCGATCTATAAGTGTGGATCCTCCTCAAAATTCCTTTCCCATGCATTATTATCTAAAATAGGTTCATTATAATAACATATAAGGTTCATGATTAACACTTTTAAATCCTACAAATTAACACTCCCATAATAGAAGGTGAAAAACTCCTATTTTTCATACTTCACTATTTACTCTTAAGATTCACCCACCAATGATCAGATAGAACATCCTACTACACCTCACTAACTAGAACCACAGGAGGTTAATGTCTACCAACCATATATACAAACAATGAATAAAAAATATTAATCCCACAACATATATTTAATTTATATTTTTAAATAAATTTATTTGAGTTTCCTAGAATCACCCAAATTCAAATATAGATGTTAAAAAATATGATTCATGTACCACACAAAACCCTTTACCTTAAAATTAAAAGTCACTAATTAAAAATCTTCCATTGTATATTAATGTTATTGTGTTAAATTTTATAGGATCTCTTATATCCTATCTAGTATCCCTATATTACATCACTTTCTAATTTTAAGTGAACTATTTACTTAATAATCAAAATTAAATCCACACCATTTCCTAAATACAAACTCAATCCTAATTCTAAACAAAATATTTGATATGAATCTTTCAAAACTTGTGCCCATATAACACATCATGGGTTTGTAAAAAATCCATGTGTGACCCCCCCAAAAAAATTCCCCTCCATAATATAAAAAATTAGGAAATTATATGCTATGAAAAAATGTTCAATAAATCAATATATTTGATAACTCCTATAATAAAAAAGACGAATCCAAATGTTAAATGCACCAAGAAATAGTATAGTTTATCCTAATCACCAAATCTATCCTAAAACTCTATAAAAGTATTATATAGAATTAGGTGTGGTTATATATGTATATTTAGTCGGTCCCACCCTAAAAACTCTTATGATAATGTTGAATAATCATACAAAAACTACTGTAAATAAAAAATGAAACTAAATTTTTAGATAAATAAAGTCAGCTAAAAGTCTTCCTAGGTAAAGTATTATCACCAAATAATCACTCAAGATAATAATACAATAATAATCATGAAAATTTATTAATTAATTCACCCTATATCCATTTCCATATTTATCTAGTCTCCCTCAAACCCCAATAATATATTTCTTTGAAATTACTTACTTAATGTATTCATATCAATTAACCAGTTTCCACATCTATATATCAAATCCTCATAGATACAACCACACAAAACATAAGAGAATATAATAACTCATAACACATAAAAAACTATCAAAACATCACTGCTATATTACCAAATCACTACCAAAACACCAAAAAATCCAACTATGCTTGTAAGAGAGATTCAGTGAGGGGGAGTAGTTAGGTATCCATATCAACAACATCTGGGATGCTGAGGGTAAACCTGAAATCCAAAACTAAATCTGGGCATCAGTTTCATTACTCAAATTGGGTGACAGTGAATAAGATATAAAAAAACAAATGAAATATAACAACAACCCATTACCAACCTAGGTCCCACTTCTTCTCACAAAACCTCTACAACCGCAACCTATGACTACAACATCGACGCTACATGATAACAAAATAACATTTTCAACCTCAACACAAACACCACCTTAAATATATAAAAAACCTTTAAATATATACACACCATCAATTAATTTCATATTTATTTATCAATAAACATATTATAATTTCCAAAAAAATTAAATTCATTAACCACTTTAATCTCTATTCATTTAGCTTTTCAAATAAACCACATCCATATTTATATTTCATATTGTAAATACAATTAATTTGTAATAACATGAATTATATTTAGTAAATAATTTCCTTTGTACAACCTATTATTCATTTCATTTTATTTATTTTAGTATCATTCCATGTCCCTAAGGAACTACCATGGATAATAACAACAAACTCACCACACTACCACACCAACAAACACATCAACTTCATTATCACTGTCATAAAAAACAACCACATAAAAAGAACCACCACAACCATCATAATTTTAGAAACATAATCTAATCATTATAATAATAGCGTAAAAAAAATATAATCCAATTTTATCATCTCTTCCTTACTAATTATCCACTCATTATTAACTCAACTCCATCTATAAAAATTATAAATTCCACTTATTTATTTGGTAGTTATCTTATAAATATTTATTCCATGTCAAATATGTTTCAAAATATAAATAATAAAAACTTTATATAAAAATATCATACTTAATAGGACAACAAGTAACAATATAAACTATAATAAATAATCATGTTAATAATTCTCGTTAAACTTACAATAACAATTCATTTATTTATCTTTGTTACCAATTATAAATCTATATCCAAAAAAAATAAATCATGATAATTTCATGTTACAAAATTAATAAAATAGCTAATCCAAATTACTAACCTCAAATCAAATATTTAATAAAATAACACCAAATAAAATGGAAACCAAGATCAATCCTTAATAATCCCGCAATGATCTTACCTTGAATCTATAACTCATTAATCCCACATCAATCTCTTATCTATAGTCTTTCAAAACTCAAAACCATAAACTTCTATATCTTCTGGGAAGAATGAACATGAGAGAATATGAAATAAAGGAGTATAAGAAAAATTGAACACTAATAGATCTATTTTATGAACATGGATTCTCAAAAAACTAATAATGAAATACAAAAACCACCAAACCAAGACCCTATGATATATAAGGTTAATGATATCCAAATTATTTAAATTAAATGAATATATAAATAAAATTAAAATTAATAAATTAATAAATTAATGAACTAATCTATTATGTGCTTGAGATAAACTATATCATGATATAGTTTTTTTAATAGTGATCCAAAAATTATGACATTCTAAGTGGTTCTCCTCCCCTAAATATTGCTAATTCTTCCCTTCTTCGAGTACTACTCAGAACTATAAAAGAAAGTAACTACATTAGAAAATATTTGTTTCCCTTTGATAATTCCTTTGAAACATATATTTACCATGGATTAGAGGTCACCAAAAAATACTATAGTATACCAGAGTGACCACTATGTACATTTCATAGTTGTTATGGTAGACACAGATTTAAACTTCCAAAAATGACTAAAAAATAAAGATAACTCACACCAAATCAAATTTTGGTTTTTAACCATGATAAATACTTATTATAAAATGGCCAAATACATATAGAATCCTAAAACCTAGAAATAAAACAAAGACATAATAACCAAATCCACCACTATAAAGAAACTAGACTAAGCCTGGAATAGTGAGGCTAAGACCATGACATGGTTTCCCCCAAAATCCAAAAAACAAATCTCCTAACACCAAATACATATATAAACACTATTCCACTAAATCTAATACCTAAATAAATATAAAACCAATAAAATAAAGTCCATAGTTATCAAGGCAAAAAAATTGGGAGGTTCAACAAGAAGGGAGACTATTGGTAAAAATATTTATAAAAAAAAATATAAAAAAGAAATGAAATTATGAGGATTATTCAAGGAATGAAGCTCAAGAGTTTTTATCTTTTCCTAAATTTCATTATCGGAGTTTAAGAAAATGATCTATGAAAGGATTTCCTCAAGATATAAGATCTTTTTTTAAAGAGTTACATGACTGACCACACTTAAGAGGTTACATGATAGAAATATGAATACCATAAAGGAGATATTATAAATAATGAATAATTCCAATTTTTAAAGGGACACAAGATCAAAAGGGATATATGAATATATAAAATTTCCCAGCTATGAGAATATGATTATAGTGGTGAGGTAAAAATTTTTGTTTTGGGGTAAAGACTAGGTGAAAGGGATATACTTAGGGAAAAAGAGAGACTTGGGTGAAAGAAAAGTACTTCACCCAGGTAGGTGACCAAGGTGAAGGTTACGTTAATGGTCACACCTTAAATATTACTAAAATATACTTATACAAATGGGTATTTACACCAATTAACATATCCATACATGGGTTTAAAAATTCATCAAGTGGTTTCATTTTCCTTTGTATGAATTTATGATCAGGGTGAAGTATTATTTATTGAATTCAACTGGTATAAAAAATTTATATGGCTCAAATGCACCCATTTTCAAAATTTTTCCATTTGTTTTAATTCAAAAATCACATATGGGAGTTCATGTAGTTCATACACCCTTAATACAATAGTTTATCACTCTATTATTTTAACTCAATTATCTCATTATATCCAATTTTGAATCTTTTATTTAAATGGTCTATTTATGGGAAAATGAGAATCAATAACCCATGATTTAGTAGGGTTCATTCTTAGCCCAGAAGTATAATTTAGCTATAGATACACTGAAAAAAATATAATAAACTGACTTATATAAAATTCAGTTTTAAATAACCTTTAATCCAAAAGTGTATTTTAGCTATAAGAGATGTAAAATAAAAGATAAACTAATAAAAAATACCACTAGATATAGGGTATACCTATATATATTTTTTTTTATGAAAAATGGGTAATAAATTACCTGGAAAATGAATTTAAAATCCATGTAAAGAACCAATGGCCTACTCCCGATAGGAGGTTCTCACCATCACACCTTCATTATTTAGTGCACGACTAATCATGTGACATATGGAGATTATATATTTTTTTCTTAATATATTTAGGTATGTCAAACTCAAACTTGGCTCATGGCACTTATATAAAGATCATATCATGATCTTTATAGTAAGGTGAACACTCAAATTGTGGTTCCTATTGTTGCAACGAATGATTTTCATCATGAGAAACTGAGTGTGATCAATGATTTGCATCATAATGATTTATAAGAGGATATATATATGAAATCTAGTTGTATTTATATATTCAAGAAAGAAATATATGGGTCTTAAACTCTTTAAAAAAATTTATGGGTTGATGTTGGAACCCATGCAGTGGAATATAAATGTTGATGCATTCACAACTAAATTTGTATAAAATTGGTGTTTTTAGAACTATTTTTATATTTTAAATATTTTTAAAAGGATATTAAATATTACATATTTACATGTGTAATATTCATATTACAAGATCATATAAGAACAAGATTAATGATCTAAATGGTATTTAGTTAAGGAGTTTGAGATAAAATGTTTTTGAAAAGACAAAACACTTCTGGGAATGAAGATAACTAAATACAATATGGATTAAAACATAACGTTATGAGAGGAATAATAAATTGAAATTTTTTTATGGAGGATTAATATTTTGGAATAAAAGGAAATTTTTATTCTCCTAGAGTGTCACTTTATGTTATCGAAGACCAAAATACTAAAAATAAGGAGGAATTTTATTATATAGAGAATGTTCCATAAGAATTAACTATAGGATGCTTAATGTATGGCATGGTTTGTAAAATAATGGATATTTCTCATGTAGTGGGACTCATGAGTAGGTATATGGATAACCTAGGAAAATTACAATGAGATGATATGAACTGAATACTAAGTAATATAAAGAATATTAATAAATTATTTATATTTATTGAGAAATAAAATATTATAAAGTTTTATGTGGTTATTGACCTTATAGGAAATATTAATGGAAGATTAATTACCATATATTATGTGCTTACATAAAGAGTGACTGCTGGAGGTTGATAATGTCAATTGTAGAATATTGTTTCACTATATATCAAGGATAATCATTGTATTGATATAATGAAATCGATGAAAGATATGTTTTAACAGAATTTGTTAGAGGATATATATATAATGAGAGAGGAAAATGTGTTATATTATAATATTCAGAGTGTGATATATCTTGAAAATAATACTATGTTTTGTTTTATGATGATGCATATTTATTTTAAGTGCCAATTAATTATATATTTAATATAATATGATGTGATAAAAATGAAAAATATTCAAATAACCATTATTATAGAAGATATATTGATGAAAGTGATGTTAATTTTGATACTATGGTATTCTATTCCTCTGTTGAAATTCAAATTTGAATGTACTTGGAAAGGAAAAATATAGAATCCACCCTATGGTAGAATTAAAGGAGTCCATTTACTATATCATTATATAATTTAGAGATTATTAATATTTTATAGTATAATAAGATAGATAAGAACTAGATAATTTTTAGTGGCTTATACCAAACACCAGTCTAGAACCTTCTGAAAACTAGCACTGTAGCATTGTAGACTACTATATAGATTTGGATACCATGACAACACAAGATAATATAATAATGTAAACTATTTTATTAACTCATTATAATTTATAAACTCATATCCATGGATCTAAAATTTCATCTCCCCAATATATTAAGGTTTTCTTCTTCTTCACTACTATAATGATTATTCTTGAACAATAAAAATATTTTAATTATTTTAATTATTTTTTCCCATTTTTTTGTTTTATATATTACTCTTTTTTAAGGATACCTTACTTAATAAAAAACTTCCTATGATAAATTTCACATAGGATAGTTAAAGATAAATCCCAATTTTGACATTTTACTAAGTGGGAGAGAAAATAAACTCAAATCCTCTATATCTCATTTATATAGCCTATAAAACACAAACATGGTATATTCATATGTACTCTTATATCTATTATATGGGGAAATAATTGATAAAAATTCTACAAAATGAAATCATCACACTCAACTCACAAACATATAACAAATAGAAAATATAGTTATTTCTCGGAGCTTATAGATATGGTAAAGCTTGACCATAATAATAGGGTATTATATTTTAATGATCCATTTATAATAAGGATATATTGAAAATATCTTTTTCCATGATCCATGGGTTATTTGGATTGTGGATATGGGATTCTATATATCCATGGGATAGATGGCCCATGGCAAAAACATTCAAAATTGATTTTTTTAGACAATGGCTATAACATCCCCTAGATTTTTTATAACCAAATCCATCACCTTTATTCATTAATGTAACCCAATACATCCCTCACCCCTACAAATTCCCCCATCATTTCTTCCTAGTTCATACTCCAATACTCCCCATAATTTTCAACTATATTCAATAATCAGTGATTAATTGGCTTTCCTCACCTGATTTTCCTCTCCGGAAACAATACAAAAACTCCCTTTCATGGACTGTATATACACTATTGATATTATTAATGATTCAATTTTTTAATTTTTTAATATTTATGATATGCATGATTGTTTTATTTTGATTTCTTCTTAATGAATATTTTTCATAGATTCAATATATCTATCATAATGGTTTTATATATCATAAATTAGGAATTTCATATTTCATTATTACTTATAGTAAATTGAATTTTTTTGAAGGCCTATTATATCTTCTTCCATTTACTTAAATTTATACTATTTATTTTTTTCACTTGTTTCATTACTAGATTTATGTTATGAATGATTCTTTAGAGTATTTTTTTATAGATAATCATTTTAATCAAAAAAATTATAACTTCATGCAATTATAATGAATCAACGTCAACTATTCAATATTTTTATCTTGGTTATGTATATATTATTTTATTTTAGACACTTAATGTTCTTTATAATATCAAATATCATAATCAATGTATTTGACATTAGAAAACTGATAAAATATTTTTGCGATGATATGTTATTTTTTTAATTTGTTTTATAATTAGATTATTAATCATAGAAAATGATTGAACATTTATTTTGTGATATTATTTTTTATATTATTGTTTTATGAGTGTATATATTTTAATCCCACATGATACTGATAAAGTAACAAATAAAATTATATGTGCTGACATGGTAACATTGGAAGATATATTATGTCATGTTATATAGGGTGAAATTTGTTTGATGATAGATATGTAAAACTTTTTAATTTTTGAAGGATTATTCTATAACATAAATCTTATAACAGTATTTCTATAATATTATGTCATTTAATTTACCTTGAATATTAGATGAGATAATTTTTATGTTCACATGTCAAAAAAAATTAATAATTTTTATAATCAAATTACATATATAAATTTATATGATATGATATCATAGAATATTATATTTGAATCATTTCCCATGATATCATAACATAAAATAGTAAAGAACATTTTTTAAGTATTTTTTATTTTGTAACATCTCTGTTATTTAATTATTTAATGGGTAAATTTTTATTCTTATTTTTAAACTTATCAATATAATTTTTTTCATAATTGTCTTCAATTTTTAAATTTGGATGGATATAATATGGGTGTATAATTTTGATCAAATCTCATATGAATTTCAAAATTATTTAATTTTTTTAATTTTTTCTCTAAATAATGGGTTTGATTGATGATTGATTTTATGACCTTGTTATGAATTTGTTGGAAGACCATTTTAAACTAATGAATAAGTGAGATACTATATAAGAAAAGATACTTTCAAAAAAAAATATTATGTGAGGCATCATAATAGTTAATTTTTTATTGCATAATAATAATGATAAAACTCAAAGGATTAGTACAGATAATTTGGTATGTGATTGATTTCCAATTTTTTAGATATTGAAATTAATGTTAAAAAATTATAGAAGAAATGGATATTTGTTTAAAATTATATCCACTGATAAATTTTTTTTGGAGTAATTAATAATGTTTATCAAAGATGAAAGAACCCTATTATACCAGACAAATGATAAAATGTCAGAAAAAGAGTTTTTATTATGATTGTATCATATATTAACTATGAATATATTAACAAATACTTGGATTGATTATATCCTTATAATTGTTAAGAACATACTTCATAATGATATAATTATTATAAAAAATGATTACAAGATATCAACGTTAATCAATTTTTTGTAATCTACAAATATCCATGTATGTCTGAAATATTTTAATTTTTTCTAGAAAGAATATAAATGCACGAATGAGTGAAAATAATTTCATACAATAAGATGATATCCTAGTAAATATGTGACACAATCTCCAATACCAATAAAAGTATCGTTACTCTTTCCATTTATTATAGGGTTTATAAAAATATTAATATTAGAATAAATGAGGAAAAAAATATTATGTTATAAATATGAGAGAGATAAATATATTGATAAATTAGTGAAACTATGAAATGTAATATCATGTTATAAAGTAGAAGGAAATATATTGATTTTTTAGTTAAACCACATAATGTTATTTTCAGATTATCATGTGATATATTAAACTTGTTTCTGTATATGGATATATTATATATTATCTGGGTTATTTTCATTTATATTTATAAACATCCATCATGGATGTGTATTAAATATACATATATTTTCAAGAGTTTGCTAATATTTTCACTTACTAATCCTGAAAATTATATTTTCATGTATATATTAAAACATTAATAAATTTCTTGAATGAGTTATGGGATATGGGTTTACAATCATATAATGCATCTAGAAATAAGTTTTATTGATTCCTACGACACTATTATAGATGATAAATGATTTCTCTACTAATGGAATGATTCCCTGTTAGAGAAATAAAAGGAAATTATCTTATCCAGTTTATATTAAAATAAAACTTTCAAATATTTCATTAAGGTTTTAGCCTTATAGGTAATCCAATATTCCAAACTATGGATCATCCATACAAAAAAATCATTTATGGTTTGATAATGTTCCAATAAAACAAGAACCACATCAACATATATTGAGGGGTGATATATTTAACAAAAACGAAGGATTGAATTTTTTTAGATGGGGTAAACTAAATTATTTAAAGAGAAGGAATATTTCAATTAGTGTCAATAATTATTCATGAATGGAAAATATATTCTTTTATTTAATATATTTTCCATTTAATTTTTTGAGATGTTTTTTTATATATTTTTTATATTAATAAAAATATTTTTGAAATGTTAATTGAATATCATAAAAATTTAATGGGGGAAAAGTTGACTTATATCAATTTCATGAATTAATAGATTTTATAATAAAGAATTCAATATATTTAAATATCATTAGTATGAATCTGGGAGTTTTATTCCACAATTTTTTTTTAAAAAATATTAATTATTTCATGTGATTCAAAGTCTAATATTTATAAATTTTTATTCGCATGACATTTCAAAGTTATAAATGCTTGATATGCCCAGCTAAAATCAAATAAAACTCATTATTAGTATTTATTATTATAATATTTGATTATTATAGACATTTGAAATTGACCTAGTAATAATGCTAAGGTCTCTATGATTCCAATATATCACATTCACAAGAAATATTTTTATTATTGTTTCAGTAAATATGTTTTAAAAAATTGTAAAAATATGAACTAGTTATTTAATGAGATACATAAATTCTTTTACTCTATAGTATTTAAAATTTACATATTATCAAACTATGCATATTCACATTGAAATTTTATTTAGTGGTATTTTTTATTTAATTTAGATGTGTCCTACTAAAAACAAAATTTATGATGAAATATTACTTTAGGAATAATAATAATATAGAAGGATCCTTTGAGAATGGTTATTTATCACATGAATGCATAATATTATATTCAGTGTTTTTGGTTAATGTCACAATGAGATATTATGTTGAAACCTAGGGTCTAAATACCCACCCAAAAGGTGGGGGGGGGGGTGGATTATGAATTTTCAAATTTTAGGCTTGCATCAAACTTATATTTATTTTATCTCCATTTTTGCAGAATCATTTTGGATTTTCCATAACGTCCGTAGACCCACACAACTAAAAATAAAACTAAAATAAAAAGATCATGACCATTGAGTTTATACTTTATTCACTTATTCTATTCTATATATAAGGATAACATACAAATCATGTTTTTATATGCTTAATAATAAATACTTAAATACCCTGTGATTAAAATATTTATACCAATCTCACTGCACATCCATGGTCCATGAATTATTCCACTCTTCCAGTCATAATATTCAACGTGGATTCAAGAAATGATGTTATCGACACACAAGTAAAACTTAAATATATGATATTAAGTGAAATAATACCATATAATATGGGATTTACAAAAACCCATACTTTTCATACATAGTTATTACATCTTAATAGATAAATATTCATTACATAATATTACTATCCATGCCTGAATAATATATATTTAGTTTCTTGGGAAACATGTAAATATAAAAAATTAGTTCATAAGAGATCTAAATCACATCCCTCTATGTTATTCATGACTATCACCCTTATTAGAATTATCATATATAAAACCTTTCTTCATAACTTGTTGAAAGGAAAAAAAAGAAAGGGGAAACACAAATTCTTAGTAAGGGTAAACAAGGGAGATATTAATGATCACTAAATCACAACATGATCATAACAATATGAGAACATGGTTTTAGTATTTTAAAACCATTCCACACATAACATAAATCGTAATTTTGTATCACGGTGTAAAACTTGGAAGTTTATATTACATGAATCATAAAGGATTTTAAGAACATAATCCATGAGAGAAAAACATTGCCATAAGAAATAAGTTTGTTTCATATACGTAATCATAAAAAATCATTACCTTAGTCAAGGCTCACTTCCAAGAATATTATAGTGGATTGGTTTCACTACAAATTCCATAATATCCTTGGTCAATCTTCACTCCAAATATTATCATAGTTGATAGAGTCCCTTACTAAACTAGGTTCACTATCCATTATAGTAATTATTATCTAATGAGATATCTATATTTACCCAGTGAATTAGAGAAATATATAATTTCAAGTCTAGAAATCAAATAATTAAATTTATATATTTGTGTTTATAAGATAATAAAATATTCAACATATCATAAGCTATGGAAGATAAATATGTTTCATAATCATTTCATCATAGAAACACAACATAACCTATCGAAAAGAAATGAGTTTCATAGAAGCATTATCATGAATTAATTAACCCATGTGAAATAAATGGGTTTGATATAATAATTCTTAAATCATAATTATAATCCATCAAATGACTGAAAGTGGTTGGTATCATTGAATAAAATCCTTATTAAGGCTTAAGTAACATTAAAGGATGTTATCATAGATGAAAAATACCCTTTTCACTTTGAAAACATGTGTTTGAAATATTAAAATGTCCCAAAAATTAAGGAAAAATGATTATTTGAAAGAATTGTGGAAACATGTGAATTAATATTAAAATAATTTATAGATCAGGATAGTGAGAAACGTTTTCATGTTGTAACCATTTAAACAAATATTACTTTCACATTTTTTGGTAAAAAGCCAAAGTACTTCATTCTGAAAATCAAAAGATTATTCCTTTAACATAGAATTTTAAAGTGTAAAAAAAGGGTGAAAATGACTTTAAAAAATAATTGGATAATATTAAATCAATTTTTTAATTTTTTTTAGAATACATGGGCATGGTGGAAAGATAAATTTCAATCAAATATAGAAATAAAGTCTGATTTCCTTAAAAATATTATTTCATTATCTTAAATTATTAAAGAGATAGAGATAAAATGAAAAAAAAAATTTAATCTCTATAAATAACTATAGTAGAATAAAACTCATGGGTTTTTTGAGAGTTATATTATAAATTTTCATCACCAAAAACATAATCCTAATGAATCCCGATAAATAATGAGATTGAAATGTAAATCCATTTCATGGAGTTTGAATTTCGTTTAAAGTAAAACAATCACCTAAAAAAATAAATTTTATTATTTATAATTCTATAATGGAATAATTTACATACTTATAATATCATATATGACCCAATTATAACAGTTATACAACAATTTATTGATAAGTATTTATTAAAATCATCATTTTAGGTGTTAACTGTTTAATTTTTCATGAGAATTTTGATTCAGTAGTTATGGTAATTATACAATTATCATGGTTATATAATCTCTAAATTGTAAATCATGATATAAATATTATATATATTCATTATATTTATATTTATAGTCATCTATAATAGGTAGAGATGAAAACAAAATTACATCATTCTTAGAGATGGTAGGTCATATGTACACATGGACTTTATTTTCCCTTTTTGATGGATGGAAGAAAAGAAATATAAAGAACAAGTCACATTTATAGAATAATTATTAAAGATCCGTAAAATTCAAGGGAAATTTTTTATTAATTTTCTTTGGAATTTTACAAGAATGCAGATTCTGACGGCGCTTGATTCTGAGGCCTGGTGTGCCCGGAATTTCTATCTGAAGTTTAGCTCGGGTACGTTCAGTGAACGAACGAGCGGGAATTTCTATCTTTTGAACCGGTGCTCGGAATCGAATTCCAAGGGCACCGATGAACTCACAACGCCGGTAATCGCTTAAGGGAACCTTTACCGTAGTTGTGTTTGTGCGGGTGAAGAAGTTAATTAATGGGGTTTATTTTAAAAAAAAATTAAATAAAATTGTTGAATCAATTTTATTTCATATCTAGTGGTTCTTTTCTCGCATGGGAAGTTGGTGGTGGGGCCCACATCTACCCAACTTCCCACGTGTGGTTAATTAAAAGGGTGGGGCCCACACGATCCCCCCACCTTTTCAAATCCCTTAACCCAGCTAACTCCTCTTAACCCTTCACTTTCCTAACTCCCCATTGACTCACTTTCTTTAATTTTTGACAACTTGTTATAACTAATAAGGTGAGTTACTTGATTTCAAACTCATGAAATTCAAATGGTTAGGTTGTGTTAATAAATTAAGACTTGGACTTATTTTATTATTGTTAAAGTTTTTTCCACCTTGAGAGGATTGGGAAGCGTGAAGTCTTCTTCTTCTTCAACCTCGACGAAGAACGTGAAGAACACCTCAGACTCCGACAAAGAACTCTGTCCTTAGCGCAGAACATCTCCGCCGAAGAACCCGAATAACTTCTTCCACGACGTTCTTCTTTCGCGACATTTCCTCTTCGGACGCACCTCGACGAACAAGCTCGGAAGCGAAATCAGGTAGGGAGCGATGACGGCTTCGCCTTCCCTCGAGTCGGACGAACGCCGACGTCCCCCATCGACCTCATCATCCTCGTGACGCCATACCACGACGAACCCCGAACGACGACGCCTCCTTCCGATCGGCTTATACCCAAGGTAGGGGTTTGACTATTTTAAGTTAGTGATTTCTTTCCTTCGAATAAGAAAGATAAATCTGATGGCCATGTTTTAATTTTTATTTAAAGTAAAAATTGTGAAGGTTAAACATTTTATGTCTTGGCCAACTGTTATCGATATAACGGGAGGGAATCGGTCCGCACAAACACGACCGATACCCCTCCCCCCTTTGCTATTCTTCAGTTTTGATTAGCAAAGATGGTAATGCATCGTTGCACCGCGCTTGAGCGAAAGGAGACGTGAACGATGCAGGCCACGACAAAGAAACGCGACGCCGTCGCGCCGCGCCGAGGATTGCAAACAAGGCCACAGCTGGAGTCGGGCCGCGGCGGAAGGGTATGACGCCGTCACACCATGCCAGACGGATTTGCAGCCATCCTGGAAGTAGCGGCCGGAAAAACCACCCACCGCAGAATTCGAAGAAGGCGGCCGGAACTCCTGCGGCCGGCGCCGGAAGGCACGGGACCGCGGGGTCCCGCGGAAAGAAACCGGTCGGCCCTGTGCTGGCCGGCCGTTACAGGGGAAAAGCTGGGGGGGGGGGTTACACCCCCCGTGTTGCACATGGCACGACCCCTTTATGGGGCCACCATTTTTCTTAAAGGAGGGGCAACGCCCCTCCCTTGGGCACGCTCGCGCGACCCCCTGGCCGCGCTGGCTGTGCCGCCGCGCCGCCGGCCTGGCCGGGTTTCCGGGCCGGGCCGGGTCGTCGGGCGGGGTCGTCGCCCGGGCCGGGCCGGGCCCAGATCCCCTATTTTCAGACAGAGTTGGTTCATACGCCCATATCTTGTGCTATAGACCTTTGATCGAAACAGTGTCAGTTGCGTAGAAATCCTTGGAAAGAGACGGTAGTTTCGGTATATCGCACTCAAGGTTTCGTAATACTTTGGGTTCGGCCGGGTTGGTTCGGATACGAAACTAACCGGGCCCTCGGAGCGGAAATGCTCGTAACTTGAGCTCCAGACGTCCGATTGACGTGCCGTCGACTTTGTTGGTTTCCTCTTAGTGAGACAGATATTTTGTCTTACTCCGCTCGAGGTTTGGATGTCGTCGGAGTGCGGTTAGGTTGGTTCGCTCACGAAACCAACTGGGCCCCTGGAACGAAAAAGCCAATAACTCACAGACCGGGCGTCCGATTGACGCGCCGTCTGTCTCGTTACTATCCTCTTGATGAGATGGAACTTTTGGCATACTTCGCCCAAGATTTGGTTGCTGTTGGATAGAGGCCAGGTTGGATTGTACCCGAAATCCAACCGGGCCCTTGGAACGGAAAAGATGATATCATTCAGACCAGAAGTCCGTTTGACAAACCGTCAGCGACGTTGGTGATCACATTGAGAAACGGTCCCTATGAGTATACCCTATGAGTGTTCGGGGTATAGTTGAGTTACGGCCAGATTGGGTTGCACATGAAACCAACCGGACCCCTGGGACGAAAAGGCTAATAACTCACAGAACGGGCGTCCGATTGATGCGCCGTTTGTTGCGTTGAGACCCCTATGACAAGGCGGTCCTTGAGATACTACTTCATGGGACTTTGAGATACTTAGAGTTTTGACCAGTAGCTCGTGTAGTGGACCCTCCCGGAGACGAGCGTGCGGAGTACGGAGACCATGTAGTCGGCTGAAACCTGACGACTGCTTGACCAACTTGACTTGGAGTGAGTCAACTAGCCCAGTGGATGGAGCACCCGGTATTTGGCGACAGACTCACGACGGATGGTGCGCCCGGTAGTTGGCCGCAGACCCGCGGTACTCGACAGGAGGAGTACCTCTATAGGCTATTAGGGGAAGCGCCCGGTAATTGGCGACAGACCCTCAGCGGACAGAGCGCCCGGTAGTTGGCCGCAAACCCGCGATACTCGACAGGAGGAGTACCTCAGCAGTCTTAGGTTAGTGAGAAGTACCTCGGAGTCGTGACAGGACCACTGTACACTCCAGAGATGGGGCTCTTCAGCAGTTACGTTTTCAATAATGAAAATCCTGGTTTGAGTTGAGACTTTTGACCTTTGTGTTTACCTCATTATTGAGATGGGTCACTTGATAACTTAGGTATATGTATGGGCATATACCTAGGTAGTGGTTATCCGTTGATTTCATAATCTTTGTGTTACCTCATGATTGAGATGAGTTACTTGATAACTTAGGTATATGTATGGGCATATACCTAAGTAGAGGTCATCTATTGAGATCTTCTTTGTGGTTATCCTTGTTGGTTTTAGTGAGACCTTGAGGGTCTCGGGGTCCCTACTGAGTATTGTTATACTCACCCCTGCACGGGCTATGCCCGCACCTCGTTGTGTTGGTTGCAGACGACGGGCAGTACTGACAGAGGCCGAGTGTTCGAGGACTGGATGGTACCCGGAGGTGTACTACACGACGAGTCAGTATCTGGAAGAAGACTTCATGGCGAGACGACACACGGAGGAGGTTGATGGGAGAGAGCGTTGAAGAGGCTATTTGTACCTACCCTTCAGGTAGGATCTGTGGCGAACGATCCAGGAGCTGCGCTATCTGTACCTACCCTTCAGGTAGGATCCGAGGAGGACGACCCAGAAGCTGCTTCCTTCTTCCAGTTGTTTTCCATTTTCTGTTGTACTTTCCTTTAGTTGTAGCTGCACTTTCAGTTGGGTTTGTATTCTGGCCCATTTACTTTTCAGCACTTCCTTTTTGTACTTAGTGTTTTGCTTCCGCTTGTACTCTGTGGTGTTTTGTTTACATTTATAAATGCAATGCCTTCCCAGTTATCGGGATTTACGCCTTTGGTGCTAGTCGCTAGCCCCTGGCCTATGGAAGGCGGGCTTGGGGTAGTCACGGCACGGGCCCCGAGGATGGGTCGTGACAAATTGGTATCAGAGGAGTCGGTTCTACCGTAGAACTTATAACTCTGATATTTTCTTTCTATGAAGCAATAGTGTTAAGAGTATCGAGTGTAGTTTTCAGTTCAGGGAGTCCAGTGTTGGTTCGGGCGGCCGACGTATCCATACACCCAGAACCTGACATCTGATTTCCGACTTTGTGCACGAAAACACTGATTGCGTGTGTGTTTCCAGAAGTTTTATTTAAATATCAGCTCAAACCAGGTCACCTCACCAGGTATAAATCGTTTGACCGTTTCATGTTTGTTTCTTTCAGGATGCCTCCCCGCGGACGACCAGCTAGAGCCCCGAGAGTTGTTCGTACTGACAGCCCGCCGAGCGACGTGGCCTCAGTACAGGGCCCTATCCCAGTTGAGGCACCAGCGGAGGCACCAGCGGTACTACTACCTGTTGGGCCACCGATGCCACCAGCCCCAGTAGCAGTGGGTGCACGTCGCTTGAGTGCACTGCACGAGTTCCAACGCCAGAGGCCACCCAGGTTCCATGGAGGGACGGACCCGCAGGTGGCTGAGGATTGGCTGGAGGCTATGGTGAGAGTCTTCAGGCTAGTGGGGATGCCGAAAAACTTCATGGTGATCCTTGCTGCCAGCCTTCTTCAGGAAGCAGCATGCAGATGGTGGAGCCTGATGCTCCAGATGCATGACGAGGTGACACTTCTTTGGGCAGACTTCGAGATCCTGTTCCGGGATGAGTTTATACCAGCCACCCTTCGAGCGGTGCGTATATAGGAGCTACTTCAGCTGTGGAAGGGCAGCATGATAGTGGCACAATTTTCAGCGAGGTTCACTGACCTCTCGCGCTACTCCACAGATATGGTACGAGACCCATTCTTCAGGGCCCGAACCTTCGAGCAGGGGCTCAGGCGGGAGATTAGAGCATCTGTTGTTTTTCACAGCATTCCGACCCAGACATGGGTGTTGGAGAGAGCCCTCTTAGTGGAGAGTTTCCTTGCTGAGCAGTCTCCAGCAGCACGACCCACCACTAGCCAGCTTGCGGCAGAGTCTTCTGCAGCAGGCAGTAGACAGATGGTGTAGAGGTCCAAGAGGACCAGACCTACCGGTGGCCGACTGCACGACTCAGGTTCAGTTGTGCAGGGAAACCAGGGTGGAGTCAAGGCCAGACGTGCCGAGAGTGGACAGTGTTACTCCTGCAGCAGAATGGGTCACATGGCACGTGACTGTCCGACCCGCCATGGATATGACCAGCAGTTAAATGAAGAACCTCCCAGCCAGAGGCAGAGGTTCGATCAGGGCAGACCGCAGGGAACATGAGGACATGGGAGAGCTCAGCTTCAGGCAGCTGAGGCCTATGGTCATGGAGCTCCGGAAACAGATTGACAGGAGCGGAACTAGCTTCCAACCTAGAGGCTATTGATCATGTTGCTTCTAGTTTTGTTGATGTTTTTCTGTAGTTGCGTTGTGTCTTTGTACTATGAGCTGCAATAATGAAAAGACACTTATATTTTTAAAATTTACTTTCCTATCCTTTTTGTTTTGTTGATACTGATTGGTCCCAGTTAATACTGTTGACTTGACCCTCACATTCGAGATTTATACTGGAGGAGACCTAGTGGCCTCATACTGATGCCGATAGTATGACTCGACCCTTGGAGGCAAGAGTGACAGTTGGATCTCTTGGTAGTTACGTCGAGGCCTTACGACGTCATCCATGGCATGAATGCATCATTCATGTCAGGATTGACTGTATTAGGCAGTGAATGTGGTTCATCTAGGGGATGAGACCAGATTTCTCTTATCGGCAAAGAAGAAATCATAGCAGCTCCTGTGAGACTAGAGAAGGTCCAGGTCATCCAAGAGCGGATGAGGACAACATAGGGCCGACATAAGCCTTATGCTGATAGGACTTGGAGGCCTATAGAGTTCGAGGATGACGATCACATCCTTAGACGGATCTCACCTCGATGAAGTTTACGGAGATATGGCCAAGGCGGCAAGTTATCTCTGAGGTTCAACAGACCTTTCTAGGTCCTCAGTTGGGTAGGCGGGGTGGTTTACCGCATGACCCATCCACCTCAGTTGCACCAGGTGCACAATGACTTCCATGTATCTCAACTGAGGAGATACGTGCTCGACCCTTCGCATATCATCGACCATGAGGAGATGGACGATTGCGATGAGGTGTCTTTCACAGAGGTTCCAGTGGGGATCGAGGATCGACAGGAGCGGATCCTATGAGGACGATCGATTCCTCGGGTGCGCTTTCTCTGGCAGTATGGAACCTCCAGGTGAGCACAAGAGAGCAGGAGGCTCAGATGCGTGCTCAGTACCGTTTTTGTATCCCTGGTTTGTGTTGTAGCTTTAGGAGGACGTAAAGCCCTGAGGTGGGAGTAATGTAAAGATCCGTAAAATTCAAGGGAATTTTTTTCTTAATTTTCTTTGGAATTTTACAAGAACGCAGATTATGACGGCGCTTGATTCTGAGGCCCGGTGTGACCGGAATTTCTATCTGAAGTTTAGCTCGGGTACGTTCAGTGAATGAACGAGCGAGAATTTCTAACTTTTGAACCGGTGCTCGGAATCAAATTCTGAGGGCACCGATGAACTCGTAATGATGGTAATCGCTTAAGGGAACCTTTACCGTAGTTGCGTTTGTGCGGGTGAAGAAGTTAATTAAGGGGGTTTATTTAAAAAAAAGTAAATAAAATTGTTGAATCAATTTTATTTCATATCTAGTAGTTATTTTCTCCCATGGGAAGTTGGTGGTGGGGCCCACATCCACTCAACTTCCCATGTGTGGTTAATTGAAAGGGTGGGGCCCACACAAGCCCCCCACCTTTTCAAATCCCGTAACCCCCCCAACTCCTCTTAAATCTTCACTTTCCTAACTCCACATTAACTCACTTTATTTAATTTTTGACAACTTGTTATAATTAATAAGGTGAGTTACTTAATTTCAAACTCTTGAAATTCAAATGGTTAGGTTGTGTTAATAAATTAAGACTTGGTCTTATTTTATTATTGTTAGAGTTTTTGCCACCTTGAGATGATTGGGAAGAGTGAAGTCTTCTTCTTCTTCAACCTCGACGAAGAACGTGAAGAACACCTCGGACTCCGATGAAGAACTCCGTCCTTAGCAAAGAACATCTCCACCGAAGAACGTGAATAACTTCTTCCACGTCGTTCTTCTTCCGCGACGTTTCCTCTTCGGACGCACCTCAACGAACAAGCTCGGAAGCGAAATCGGGTAGCGAGCAACGACGGCTTCGCCTTCCCTCGAGTCGGACGAATGCCGACGTCCCCCTTCGACGTCGTCATCCTCGCGACGCCATACCGTGATGAACCCCGAACGACGATGCCTCCTTCCGATCGGCTTATACCCAAGGTAGGGGTTTGACTATTTTATGTTGGTGATTTATTTCCTTTGAATAAGAAAGATAAATCTGATGGCCATGTTCCAATTTTTATTTAAATTAAAAATTGTGAAGGTTAAATGTTTTACATTTTGGCCAACTGCTATCGATATAACGGGAGGGAATCGGTCCGCACAAACACGACCGATATCCCTCCCCCCTTTGCTATTCTTCAATTTTGATTAGCGAAGACGGTAATGCATCGTTGGCCCACGCTTGAGCGAAAGGAGACGTGAACGATGCGGGCCACGATGAAGAAACGCGAAGCCGTCGCGCCGCACCGAGGATTGCGAACAAGGCCGCGGCCGGAGTCGGGCCGCGGCGGTAGGGCATGACGCCGTCATGCCATGCCGGACGGATTTGCAGCCATCCTGGAAGTAGTGGTCGGAAAAACCACCCACTGGAGAATTCGAAGAAGGCGGTCGGAACTCCCGCCGCCGGCGCCGGAAGGCGCGGGACCGCGGGGTCCCGCGAAAAGAAACCCGCCGACCCTGCGCTGGTCGACCATTACAGGGGAAAAGCCGGGGGGGGCTACACCCCCCGTGTTGCACATGGTGCGGCCCCTTAAAGGGGCCACCATTTTTCTTAAAGAAGGGGCAACACCCCTCCCTTGGGCACGCTCGCACGGCACACTGGCAGCGCCGCCGCACCGCCGACCGGGCCGGGTCGTCGCCCGGGCCGGGTCGACCCGGTTCGGCCGACCTTGGGGGGTACTGGGTCGGGCCGGGCCGGGCCCAGACCCCCTATTTTCGGACTGAGTTTGTTCAAACGCCCATATCTTGGGCTACGTACCTCTGATCAATGAACCGTTAGTTGTGTAGAAATCCTTGGAACGAGACGGCCTTTTCGGTATATCGCACTCAGGGTGTCAGAATACTTTGGGTTCGGCCGGGTTGGTTCGGATACGAAACCAACCGGGCCCTCGGAGCGGAAACACTCGTAACTTGAGCTCCGGACGTCCGATTGACGTGCCGTCAACTTTCTTGGTTTCCTCATAGTGAGATGGATCTTTTGGGTTACTCCGCTCGAGGTTTGGATGCCGTCAGAGTGCGGTCGGGTTGGTTCGCTCACAAAACCAACTGGGCCCCTAGAACGAAAAAGCCAATAACTCATAGACCGGGCGTCTGATTGACGCGCCGTCTGTCTCGTTGCTTTCCACTTGATGAGACGGAACTTTTGGCATACTTCGCCCGATTTTTGGTTGCTGTTGGATAGAGGCCGAGTTGGATTGTATCCGAAATCCAACCGAGCCCTTGGAACGGAAAAGCTGATATCATTCAGACCAGACGTTCGTTTGACGAACCGTCAGTGGAGTTGGTGATCATGTTGAGAAACGGTCTCTATGAGTATACCCTATGAGTGATTGGGGTATAGTTGAGTTACGGATATATTGGTTCGCACATGAAACCAACTGGGCCCCTGGGACGAAAATGCTAATAACTCACAGACCGGGCGTCCGATTGACGCGCCGTCTATTGCGTTGAGACCCCTATGACGAGGCGGTCCTTGAGATACTTCTTCGTGGGACTTTGAGATACTTGGAGTTTTGACCAGTGGCTCGTGGAGCGGACCCTCCCGGAGACGAGCATGCGGAGTACAGAGACTGTGTAGCCGGCTGAAGCCTGACGACTACTTGACCGACTCGACTTGGAGTGTGTCGACTAGCCCAGTGGACGGAGTGCCCGATATTTGGCGACAAACCCACGGCGGATGGAGCGCCCGGTAGTTGGTCGCAGACCCACGGTACTTGACAGGAGGAGTACCTCTATAGGCTATTAAGGGAAGCGCCCAATATTTGGCGACAGACCCTCAGCGGACGGAGCGCCCGGTAGTTGGCCGCAAACCCACGATACTTGACAGGAGGAGTACCTCAACAGTCTTAGGTTAGTGAGAAGTACCTCGGAGTCGTGACATGACCATTGTACACTCCAGAGACGGGGCTCTTCAGTAGTTACGGTTTCGATAATGAAAATCCTGGTTTGAGCTAAGACTTTTGACCTTTGATTTTACCTCATGATTGAGATGGGTCACTTGATAACTTAGGTATATGTATGGGCATATACCTGGGTAGTGGTTATCCGTTGATTTCATAATCTTTGTGTTACCTCATGATTGAGATGAGTTACTTGATAACATAGGTATATGTATGGGCATATACCTAAGTAGAGGTTATCTGTTGAGATCTTCTTTGTGGTTATCCTTGTTGGTTTTAGTGAGACCATGAGGGTCTCGGGGTCCCTACTGAGTATCGTTATACTCACCCCTGCACGGGCTATGCCCGCACCTCGTTGTGTTGGTTGCAGACGACGGGCAGTGCTGAAAGAGGTCGAGTGTTCGAGGACTGGATGGTACCCGGAGGTGGACTACACGACGAGTCAGTATCTGGAGGAGGACTTCACGGCGAGACGACACACGGAGTAGGTTGAAAGGCGAGAGCGTTGAGGAGGCTATTTGTACCTACCCTTCAGGTAGGATCCATGGCGGACGATCCCGGAGCTGCGCTCTCTGTACCTACCCTTCAGGTAGGATCCGAGGAGGAAGACCCAGGAGCTGCTTCCTTCTTCCAGCTGTTTGGCCTTTTCTGTTGTACTTTCGTTTAGTTGTAGCTGCACTTTCAGTTGGGTTTGTATTCTGGCCCATTTACTTTTCAGAACTTTCTTTTTGTACTTAGTGTTTTTCTTCCTCTTGTACTCTGTGGTGTTTTGTTTACTTTTATAAAGGCAATGCCTTCCCAGTTATCGGGATTTACACCTTTGGTGCTAGTCGCCAGCCCCTGGCCTATGGAAGGCGGGCTTGGGGTAGTCACGACACGGGCCCCGAGGATGGGTCGTGACATATTTATTATAGAATCTATATCATATAGATTCCATAATTATATCCTTATTACCATCCATTTAAATTAGATTTGATAAATGAATCACATTTTATAACGGAGGTGGTAGTCCATACGCACACATGAGTGACATTATCATCTTCCAATGGATTTAAAGGTAATAAGGTAGATATGATAATATAAATATAGAATAATAATTATTTCATAAATATAATGTGAAAATATTAAACCCATCATAATAACCATAAATGAAATATTGGGATGGACAATGAATTGTTTTGCTATGTGGAGGGGGTAGTCCACACGTACAGATGAGTAATAATTTCACTTCCCATTTGGTGGAATAGAGGGTGGATATTGGTAGTTACATAATCATAATTAATTCTAATTATAATTAGGATACTTAATTTTTTATTTTATTATGAATACCATATATTTTAAAAAGTAAGAAGAAGAAATAAATTGGAAGATTCCATATAAGCTGATTACCTCTTCTTTGGAATGCCTCATATTGATCATTTATTAATGTATTTTGGAATGTAATTTTATGAATTCCATCACATATAATTTATGTATAGATAATTTTATAAGAAAAATTTTCTATGTTTGTTTGAGATTTATTTCAAAAATTGGTGTAATGAGGATAAATGATAGATATCCTTTTATAAGTTGGGGAGAGGGTACACTTGGAATTTCTTAAAAGAATAAATTATGAAAAATTCACACTCAAGGAAAAGGATTCCAAAATAAAATAAATATCAAAATTGGGATATTTTCTGGCTGTAATATAGCTAAAAAATAGTATTTATACATGTTTAATTAGAAATTTTACCCTTATCTCTTGGTTTAACCCCTGGTAAACCCGTTTTGTCCTTAATAGTGTTGAATTTTGTTTATTGATTTTTTAATATTAATTATGAACAAAAATTAAATGGGAATAACTAAAAAACATGGAGATTACAATTCGAAATATAGAATCCATTTTTTCTAATTCAATATATAAAGTGATAGAAATTACTTTTAAAATAAACTTGTAAAAGGAGAAAAAAATGATTTTCAGGAAAAAATGTTTTCTTAAGTATAGAATTTCTATAAAAAAATCCACCTAAAAATAATTATAATTATCATAATTAGATTATTATTAATATAAATTAACTAATTTTTATTTTAAAATAATTTGGAAAAAATAAAATTTTATAAATGCATTGAATGAAAAACATTTTTCAATTAAAAATATAACTTTTCACTTTTTATTAGAAAATTAATCCTTTAAGAAAATTATCATAAAATCACTCTAAGTTAATTTTTTACATGTTTATTATAAAAAATAATTTCATCCTTTCAAGTAAATTTTCTAAAATTGGAAACAAATTAATTTAATTATTTGTTCACAAAAAGTAATAAAAATAATTTTTGGAAAAAAATGTATTTTTAAAGCATAAAGACTTTACTAAAACATGAGTAATTATTTATCAATATGTTTGATTTATCTAAAACATTTACTGTTTTTAAAATATGGTTATTTCTATTCATTCTATAAAATTAAAATATAGGTTATAAAAGTATAAAATATCCAAAATCATTTAGACATTGGTTTGTGTGTATTCCAAACTATAGAATAAATTAAATTTATTTGAATAGAAATATATTGTATGATAATGTGGTGTTATAGGAGTTTTCCGTGATGATTTAATATTGATCATTTAATATTAATACCTTTATCAAATAATCTGATCTTTCAAACTATATCTTTAATTATTTTCATTCTAGAAAAAATTTATTCTTTAATTCCAAATGTTCATTAACATCTAAACTATTCTCCAATATTCTCTTATCTTAGAATCTTCTTTGAATGATAAAACATCTTATCGATTAGGTTAATATTTTTGAAATTTAAATTCAAATTAAAATGAGTAACAACATTCAACTTACTCTACATCAAACTCATATAATGGATCATATTTAGGTAAATATCTACCATTTAACATTGTTTTGATAGTTTGAGATCATTCCATAACCACCAAGAAATAATATTAAGTCTATATCATCAATTCTTATAAATTTTTATAATTTTTTCAATAATCATGAAATGTAAAATTTCATTAGATAATGACTATTTAATTTCTAAATTAGATTCCTCCATCTACCAAATAGATTATGGTGTGATGATCTCCTCCATGAAATGTTGTCTCTTTTTTCACTATAGAGAAACAAGAATAATCCCAAGGAATGAGTTTTGTGAAATGATAAAATATGATGATTCACCCTTAACTCTTGATTAAATATGCATTTTATTGTGAAAATATATTTGATTTCAGGATTTCATTTTCCAACATAAATATTAAAACCCAAAATTCTCATGTGCTGCGTACTTTTATATTGTCACTCCCCACAACCAATTTTTTATAGTGTAGTAAATTCCATTTCAATGTGATTCATTCTTATCCCTTAATATATAAACCCTAAAAATTCATGGCCACATCATCATAGAGTGATCACTCCCCATAATACATACCATACAGTGAAACATCAAAATTTACAGCATGATAAATCTTCACATTTATCCTTTTTCATTTGTTTAGTTTTTTAACAGTGTGACCCTATTTCTTACACTCATATTAAATGTGAATACACCATGATGGAATGTTCTTAATATCAAAACACCATAAATAATACCATACATATTCATCTTTAAATTAATCAAATCTCAACTTAAACCACTAACACACTTTAACCCTATTTGAAAAGAAATTCAACAATACAAAACTTTTGGTCACAACATTACCCCCTTTGAATTTTCTTATCAAACATTCTATAAATAAATCACCACCATAAAAGTAATCCATCTAAAAACATACTAATTTATGTGTATCTACTCACCCCTAAATATAACATCCTATAATGATTTTATAGTGCACCTAATCCCTCCCATTGATAACCAATTCCAAAGGATGTTATTCTAAAGATTTAATAAGGCCCATGCTTCCATGAAACTTCATATTAATTAGATAATTTTGGATTCATTTTAATCAACATGTTGAAATAAATTTTTCATATTCTTTTATCATATAATACAAGTTATCAAAGACTCATTAAAAATTTTATATTCATACAAGAGTGAAATCTAGGAGTATGAAACAAGATAAAGCTTTAATTCCAATAATTTTGTCAAAATATATAGATATATATTTTTAAACTCCACTACATATTTTGTGGAACTAATTATTATTTATCACCTTAATGAAACACCACATTGATTATTATCAACGTATGTGTCCCCAGGGATTTTTTCTACCCCTATTTTCTTATAATCCTACAAAGATAATAAATAATAAAAAATATACCATTTCAATAGACCCATATGTATATTAGGGATAGGGTAAATTTTAAAACCACCTTAATTTGATGAATATGGTTGAAATTCAAGGATAAGATGATGTTTCTTGAATTCATGGACATTCTATTTCTTTATAATGACATCTTCTATTAAATGTTGAGTAAAAAAAATACAATTTTACTATGTTATACTATAAATTTCCCTTTATAAAGTCAAATAGAAGTCAATTTGTTTTGTTAATTAATGATGTAGAAAGTTTTTTTAAATTGATAGCACTCTTTTTTGTCATTATGAATAAATATCAATTGTCGTACTACTTTTCCTATATATTCTAAACAGAACTTCATCCATATCAATTGAGAAGAAACAGTGGTGTCAAAAAACATACTCTACCTCCATTGTTCTAAAGGATGCAATCTCTTACTTTTGGAATTAGAAATTGCAAAAAATTTATTCATATCAAGAATGATACACAATTTTTAGATTTTAGATCCACATCATCTATAACCTCGTCCACATCTGATAAGGGTATAAAATCTCTTTATTCTCATTCTTTGAAAATAAATACATAATTTAATGTTCCATAGATGTACCTAATTATTCTATTTATAGCTGAGTGATTTTTTTTCTTCATAAAACTCTAAAAACATGATTCCAAACATGTATATAAAAGATATATGATCTTGATGATATGAGATATAAAAGACTCTATATGTTTTCCATACAAAATTGAGTCTATTTACAAACTGTCCTCCGACTTACGATGTTTACTTTAAACTGCTATTAGAGTTGAAACTTACTCATAAAATTTAATTACATACTTCTTTAACAACTCTCTTGCATACTTCACCTATAAGATAAATTTGTTTCTTTCATTTTGATATAGTTTTAGTCCAATGAATTAGGTTATTTCTCTAATAAATGAAATCTGAAATTGTGAACACATTAAATTTTAATAACTTTCAATAAAATTATGATTGTTTCACTAAAAATTATATCTTCTACCTAAACTATGACTATAAATGATATTCATATGAGATTTACATATAAAGGGTTTGATTAAACCCTCATCTCTTAAATTTAAACTTTCACAGATTTGGGTCAATATAGTAATACAAAGAACAAGGTGATTACTTCAATCCATATAAATCATTTTAAAACATTTAAATTTTTTAATCATCATCACTAATAAAAAATCTTATTTGTTGGTTGATATAGAATTCCTCAATCAAAACTATATCCTGAAATTCTATCATCATATTTAGTTGGTAGTCTTTAAAAATCTATTGACTAACTATTTACATGAAAGGGTTGATTGATTATAAACTTTCAAGTGGGGGAAATTTTTTATTGACATCAAATCATTTATAGTGGAAATACCTTTTACACAATATCCATTCATTTTCTGGGAAAACATTCTATGTTTATAAAATTTATTTTATGAAAAAATATATTAAAAATTGTGATATATTGGTTTTCCTATAATATTTAATGTCTTTTTCAGAAATATGGTCTAGTTAATCCTTCATTACCTTCACCCATTATTTAATTTTTTCCATATCTTCAAACATAGTAGGTTCCTCATATTATAATTGAGTGGTATTCTTCACACTACTTACATGATGGTTCTTGGTTGGAGAAATTTTTTCTTAGATAATGTTTAGCCGATAAAATTTAACCCTTATCTATATTTTTTGAGTCCTATATTGACATCCGTCAGGTATATGATCATCCTATGATTCAACTTCAGAATCACCACCATTTGGAGTATTTTAGAAATATCTTGAATTTACATTAGTAAGCTATACTTCCTTATAAATTTCTTCAAATATATGATCTCAATAATTTTACACAGATTTATTTTCAAATGATTTCATATAATTACATTAAATATTTTTTTGAGTCACTTGTTGGAGAATTTATTTGATTTACTATTAGACATGTGGCCAAGTAATATTCCTTTACATATAGAATAAATATATGTAGTTTTATTTACCTCATCATTCTGAAGGAAAAACATTATTTGAAAAACTATTAAATGTTTAATGAATTTATCATACCATGAAACAATTAATATGATATTTTTTATAATATAGGACTAAGTTATGATCAATTTTGGATGAAAACGACCATTTTAACTAATTCCTTAATGTAATGAAAATAAATTCCACTCTTAATTCATAATGTTCTAACAATTTTGTTAACCTTGGAATTACACCTTTCATTAAATCAATTCTACTGAGGAGTCCTTATTGAGGGAAAACCATGTTTTATTTCATGTTTCTACAAATTATTTTAATCCTAAGTTGATGTGTATTCAATTATATTATCCAAACATATGATCTTTATTGTTTTTATAGTTTAATTCTCCACCCTTATTAAAAAAATGTTAACATATTCTAATAGTTCATTTATCAGATTTTATAAATAAGGTAATTTTCATCTTATAGTTTTTATCTAAAAATAAAAAGACATATTTTTCACCTTGATGTTTATATCGACTAATCAGACCATGTACATAAGTGTGCAATAAATATTGTATATTTAAATGACTCTTCATTTATAGAATATTTGGATTTATAACCCCCTCCCATTGATAATAAAAAACATAACATTTCTATATTTCTATTTAAATTATGTATATTCCCCACTAACTCTATTTTTGATATATTTTTCATACATTTCTATTGGGTATGAACAAGACTCTGATGTGGCATATTATTTTCCCCTATTACTATAAGGATACTAGTGTTATCATTTACTCCACATGGTAAAAATTCCCATTCAGTATTCAACCCTATATTAGAGAATTTTTATCCTTTACCTTGATGTAACAACCTTTCTTGGTTTAATTTAATCTAAAATATTTACTTACATAAGTAACTCACACAAACATAATTTTTTCATAGACCACCAATATAGAGAATTTCAGTATTTCTCAATTAATCAAAATCCAAATTAATTTTACTACTTCCTGTTATTTTTATATATCCATAATTTCTAAATAGAAATGTTCCATTTACTCTTGAATTTTCATTCTTTAGATAAATCATGTCACTAATGACGTGGGATGAATAACCACTATTGATAATCCACCTACTTTTATTTCTTATTTCCTTCAAATAAATGATAGTAAGTATATATTTTTCATTCATATTTAACATCATTTATTTCAAATAAAGTCCAATAAGATTTGGTACATGATATAATCTCTTATAATTCTCTTCAGTATAGGTAAGAAAATAATACTCTTGTTATTTTAGCGGGTAAATTTTATTTCCGAATGTAATTATTTTGGATTTTCACACATCATTCCTACGGAAAAAATGATAATAGTAACTATACTACATGTTTTCATAAAATCATTATATTTATGCCCAAAGTTGGAGAAATTAAAACAATTTCCATTGAATAAATTTTGAATCTATGATAAAGGATATATTTTTACTGTCCTTTACTGATCTCCAATTTATTGACCATTTAAATAACTCTATTCTTCTTTATAATATGACGTTTTATGGGCTATGTATCTATATAATTAACAATTCATAAAAGGTATGATTTTATTTCTATCTCCATATATCCCCCAATTTTGAATTTTTTTATTCTTGATAAGATCTTAATGATTGAGATCCAAATACTTTAATTTTCATTCCTCTTCTCTTCCCACTTTCTATTTTTTTTATTTCTACAAGAAATAAAAGTCCACTTTTACACATGAAATTAGTTATTTGAGCACTAAACACCTCTTAAATACCAGTTTTTACTCAATATTCTCTGTCAACTAATTATTCAACTTTGAATTTTAAAAACTAAAACTTATTTCAAGAATAAAATAATTCTCCAGGCTCGATATTCTTCCTTAATGATTCCATTCACTCCTCAAAATTTTCAATCAACCTTGTTTTTCCTTACTCCACATATTATTATTAGGATCTTGTCCATCTCTAAAATTTTAATATTATTTTCACCACTTCATTATGATCCACTATATCATTTTCATATTCTTCCATAAAATTTATCATCTAATCATTTTTTCTTCATGAACATCAACCTAACTCTAAGATTCATTTATAAAATCATTGATATTGATATCTTTTTTTATAGGTAATGTTACTCAAGTTATCCTTCCAACTCTACCATAATATCAATAACTCCTTCCATTTTATTATCCCTGTTATCTTGTGTTTTTAATTTCCCTACTATTACCTCTATATAATATTCCATTCACAAGATAAAATTAATATCAAAACCTTTTATAAGATCTTATTCAATGTTATCTTCTCTCTAATTGCAAACACTTTTCTATTAAACTTTTATCCACTTGTATTTTATAAATGAAGTTCCTTCTGGGTGAAAATTTCATTCTTATTTAAGATAAATTTTATATTCAAAACTTCAATTTTCTTTTCCATTTATGAACATTCTGAAGAAATTTCAAGATTTACTTGTAAATAACATGTTACCAAATATATACATAAACCATCATAATGTATAATTACTCAAGAATGTGAACATTTGAAATATAAATTGGTTGAATCCATCATATAATACTCCTAAGAATATGAATTCATTTTATCTCATTGAAATATCTAGGGATAGCTCCAAAATATCAATGACACAATTATAAAGACCATTAATATTTTCATTTGAGATTATCTTTAAGTCATAAAATCTATTATAAAGAATTTATAGATTCACTCTTTCATATTTCTTTCACCTTAATAAACATTCAGGAGTTTGTAATTACAAACGTCAAATTATGGTATTACCTTTTCATTCACAATGTTCTCCTTGAAAAAAACCATAATAGATAGATTCAATATGAATTAGCCAGTAGATCTAGTACCAAAGTTACAACTTGAGGTCACTATACACACCCTAATAGGGTGGGGTGGGGGTTTTAATTAGGATGTTTACCAATTTTCCTATTATATCATACATATCTATATCTTATATCTACAATTATAGAAACACTAGTATTCTATCACAAAATTTACACTTCCACACTTCCACACAACTAGACAAATATATAAATAAAATAAAAATAGAAACTTAAATATTAATTGGTTTATCAAAAATGGAATATATCCAAAGATCACATCTCAATGATTTTTTATAAAATAAATATTAACAAATTAAATAGTTTTAATTTCAATCTGTTAGAAAATTTTATTGGTCATCCATGATCCAAGGAAACTTCCAATATTCTGCTCACTAATCTAACCAATGATTTAAGAAATGATTTCATCGACACCTAGGTAAAACCTACAATTAAAATAGAAAGTGAAATAAAAACATTTAACATGGGTGTTATCCATGATGATATAATATTCACCTCATAATATTAATAAGTTTATGTATATAAATTCTCTTCCAAACCTACTATTCAATGATATCAAATAAAAAAACTCAGTCTTCAGTTTTATATTTCCAAAAACATCTAAACTATTTTTCTCTATTCCCCTCTCTTAAATATTAACTTGGTTATCTTATCTCATTTTCCTAGCACGTAAATACCACATCTCCTTCAATTAAGGGATTGAAATGTTAAATTTAAATTCATATAAATAATAACCTTGACCTTACTTTACGTTGAACTCATATCAAGGAAAATATACTTCATTAAACTCCATTTTTATAGTTAAATATCATACCATAAACTCCAACCACTCATAAGTATGAAAATTCATTTATTATTATAAATAAATAGATTTATTCAATAATAATGGCATGAATAGTATCTTTATGCCGTGATTTGGTGGTTTCTCAATTGGTTTTAAGAAATTGAAATGCATGTTTTAGTATGATGATCTCCACCATGAATTGATGTCTATTTTTTCACCAGTTAAAACTTATCCTAATTATCATGGCCTATTAATTAAGGTGTAAAACCATCCCACAATTCACCCTTTTTTATTCATGTTGTAATCATTGGGGTATGGTGTTGTTTTACCTGATAAGATTTATTTTTCCAACAAAAAATAGTGAATTATGAAATTATTACAAGGTGCATATTAATGTGTGGTCACTCACCAACAACATTATTCTAGTGTCATAAATACCATTATGTTGTTATTTTTTCTTATCACTAAACAAATATTAATTAAAAAATCATAGCCTCGCTATCATGGAATGACCACTCCCTAAAAATTCATGCATTATGGATTTATGTCAAGAGTTTGGGCATGAAAAAACTTCTCCTTCTAACATTATTCATTTATAGAATTCATTTTCTATAATAACTTTATGCATAAAACATGTTGAAATGTGTTCAGACTGTAATGAAATGTATTTTATGACAAAAAACCTCCAAACCATTAGTAATATTTTCTATCATTCCATAAACAAAAACTGAAACCACTAACTCTAATTGAATATAATTAATAGTAAATGGAACATTAAAAAACCTTTGTTTATAGTATATAATCACAAAATGGTAATTGATGGTGATAATTACAGTCTAATTAATAATAATTTTATATCAAATCTCTAATCAGGGAGAATATCTAGATCATATTTATTATATTATTTTATCATTAATTAATGGTAGATTGATCATCACACATCATTGTTAAATTTTGAAAAGGATGATGATTATATATTGTAAGAAAATTTGATATATTTTTTAAATATAATGATTCATATAAATTCATCTATCTTAATATTTCAAAATTTTTAGGGAACATAAGGACATTATTAAAAGAACTCTTTCTTATTTATCTAATAGACAGAGATAACATTTTCATAGTAAATAGTGTCATCTATGGTCAAAATAAATGGTAAGAGACTTATGTTTTTGTTTTCATAAATTATGGGTCATTATTTCGTTTAAGAGGTCGATATATTTTAGGATTGGAGTCTATTAATGAATGATTCATCCACTATGATCAAAATTTTTTATTTGTTTTATGAATAATGTGACACATGAGTGTTATGAATTTTTTTAAATGGTTATACATTCATTAAAAATAGTTGTTTAGTAAACATAAAAACACAAAATGATATTTTAGTGTTATGTGTAATAACATCTTCTTATTCTAATAAATTAGACACGTGACATTAATATTAAAAATATCTTATTAAAGAATTATTAAAAAAAATATTAATATTGAATTATGATGCACAATTTTTAGATTCAATGATGAAATTTAATTGATTTGTTTCGATCACATAAGAGTGAATATATATAGATAATTATGTATTTAATGTAATTTACATTGAATTTCATCATTTTACTAACGAGACTTACATTATGAAATCACCAGATGTTTTTATGAAAATGAAAATTTTAAAAAACAATTCAATGTTATAGTTTATGTTATACCACTAATTATTTTAAATGATGGTATTTATGACCTTAAAAGTTTCATTGAACTTATTTTTATTAACTACAATGTTTCATATTATGATGTAGATGATTCAATTAGTTGATTTTATTTTTGACTCTGAATTTTATTAGATAATTTATCACTGACATATTGTATATTTTAATTTTTTCCAAATATTTGGCTTCTAAGTTATAACTTCATTAATCACGGTTTATATATTTCTAACTAATATATGATTTCACTAATTATGTATGGAGACAAATACATTCAGAACCATCAATTGTTTTCCTTATTTAAAAATATAATTCAATAATTAAAAATATCATTAGTAATATAAATTTATTTTATTTAAACTTCACTTCAAAATCAACCATTAAACATAAATTTCAATTCACAGAGTAAGCACAATCAAAATTAATACATCATAAAAGAAAAATGTGAAATTTTTTAATTTACAGTCGCTATAGAGTCTTTTACTATTATAGTAGTCATTAGTAATGTGTGTTTATCTTCCCTTAATTAACTCATACACCAAACTTTTTTAAAAATTAATATTATAAAGTAGATATACTCAATTTTTTTAATTTTTTTAATTATTCTACAGGATTACATAGTATTTTTTGTAATCATTTCAAACAATGAATAAGTACAAGAAAATTAATTTATTAAAAAATATCCTGTTAAATACTGTGGGATTACTCCAATGATAATTTCTAAGAGTATAAAATTTCAATTTTTTTATACATTTTCATGAAAAACATTAATATTTTTTCAATTCTAATTTTCGTGGACATATTTAACAAGGAGAAAACACATATTTATTTGCGATATTAAGTATTATATAGATTATAAGAGTATATGAAAGAATTATGATCGTCCTATAAATACAATAAATTCTATTTTTTCTCTAAATAATATACCTTTCCACTCACCAGAACAAAATTCACCACTTATACCATCACATTTTTCAAGTACTGGATGATGATGATTTTTTTATATAAACCTTTTATTCCTACTATTATATAGGATAACATCCCTAATACTCTCATCCCTATTTAATACTGATAGAAACTATTTATTTTATAATGAACTTGTTTCTACATTCCCACCTCCGCTTTATTGATATCCACCATCTTCTATATAGGGAATTCCTTCAATTTTTATATTTCCACAAATTTAGTATCCAACATATATTATAAATGGTATTATTCATATTATTTTATATATTATTAATTAATTTGACCTTGAAATTACACCTATTTATTAAGTAGTTGATGCTTATAAGATATTGGATCATCTGGTTTTAGGTATATTTCTAAATTTTAATCAAGAAAATATTAGATAAGTTTTCTAAAATTTATAATGTTTAATGAATATTTTTATTTAGAAATATGTTCTTCTAATATATGTCTAGGATTATCAAATTCACATATTTTCTGGAATATTTATTGGATATATAAATTAATTCCTAAATCATGACATGGTGTGAGTCGCCACAATATGCTTTGTGTTATGTTGAGGTTCATGGTACTATTCTAGGGCCTTCATAATGAATGATATGGGATATCATTCAACCAAATTTTAAATATTTATTATCATGTTATTTATCTTTTTAAACTTCATGATATTATGTATTGGTGGTTTAGTGATTATTAAAGGAGTTTAAAAACCACAAAAATTAATGTGAATGAAATATAATTGTAATAATGTCAACTAAATTGTTTGATATTTAATAATTAATAAAATTGATATATATATATAAGTTCCTTTTTTAAGGATTAATATATAATAGAGTTAATGTTACTCATTTTGGAAAATTCATATCATTATCAAACCTTTCATAGATCTCTCTAATTCTCTTTTATTCACTAGCCTCAAAGGTGGTTATAGGACAAAATTTTAATGAGAATATATTCCATAGAATAATTTGATGATTATATTTTAGATGATGGATACCTTTGAAGGAAGAATTCTTTTGGTTTTTACTAAGGTATCTTAATAAAACTCACATTTGTGTCAGATTCACAATAGAAAATGAGGCATTATTTATTTTATATTTTTCATTTCATTTTATCATTTTCTCTCTCAATATATATATTAATTATTTTATTTTTAATTACACAATATTTGGGAATAAAAATATTATATTAAAAATTATTCACTGGTAACATAGTGAGTTCTTATAAAGAACCTATAAGATGAATATTGAAAATGAAAACCAATTTATAAATTTTCTAGAATGAAAACCATGTTTCATATAATTGAATAATAGTTTATAATGTTTTTAGAAAAATTACGTTTTTATGATAAAATATATTGGGGTTTCTTAGAGAAAAATATAAAATTTCATAATACCCATATTTAAGCCATAAGTTTGACTAAAATAGTTGTGGTTGATATAAAATAAATTTACATGTGGAAAAACCATGTTGTGGAGAAGATTAATATGTTTTTCAAAGTTTTACCTTTGAAAAAAAATAAATTAATCTTGAAAACCAGGATGTTTTTAAAGTTATGATGTTAATGAATCTATCTATCTATAATTTATTGTAAAGAAAAATCATATCATGGTTGATAGTTTTGGTTTTATTGAATACTGGAATTTTTTTAAAAAAAATCACTAGTTTAGGTTTCCATGTTAATTTAGACCGGATTGAAGTTTCTTTTGATGGAATTTATGAAATTATAAATTTTTTATATCCAATTTTAGTTATTTTATTTTTTATTCCTTCATGAAATTAATATTTAATATTCATTTATATAACTTTTTTATTTTATGAATGCTAATATTCTTTAGTTTAAATTATTTAAACTACTTCTTACAACTATCATACCATGTATATAAATGTTATAATTTAAGTATGACATAATATTTAATTTCATTTAACAAAATTTTGATTTTTCATTTATAAATTATATAAAATATGGTCGACTATGATTTATAAAAATTAGGTGTTCTTTTAAGTCGTCGACTATGATTTATAAAAATTAGGTGTTCTTTTTTTTCTTTTACTAGTCTGGAAGTTTAGGTTCTATCTAAAAATTTTGGTGATAGATTCCTATCACACCATACTTGATTTGAGGGGAAATTTTGGTTTTATATGATTTTAATTCCATGAAAGGGTCTCATGTAATATATGAGTGTAATTTATTTGAATAAGTGTGGATATAATGGATTTTTTGAGTAACATGAATCATTAGTTGTACATTGTTTTCACATTATTATGTTTGGAAAATATTAATTTAATTCAATGAATATTATTTAAAAATAAGTCAATTTAAACATTTTTACATATAGGTATTGTATGAGGTATACTGATTGAATGGGATTCCCAAACATATATCAGATGGATACAGGAATGGTGAGAATAAAACTTCCTTAAAATACTAAATGTGTGATTCTATCCAAAGTAAAAAAATTTTAAGACCTTGATTATTAAATAAAGGTGACCATAAAAATTAAGTTCCCATGAATTATCTTTTGTATATAAAGGAGATTATAGGTTACCAAAATGGTAATGTTCCTATATCTAATGTAATTTTTTTTTGTTACATTTAGCTAGACACCGCATACCTTTAGGCTCCCATAAGAAAGAAGTTAGGATAATTTATATGATGAATCAGGAAAGATAGTTTCCACTAACTATATAAGAGATATATTTTATATAATTAACATGATTTTATACTAGATATAGTCATTGGTTATGTCCCAATATTATTTGGGTTAGGTCACTATTAATTTTTTTTTATTTTCCCACTAACGTATATGATATATGGGGTTTTCATTTTAGTGTAAATAAATTCAATAAAATAAATTATTAAAATGATATAAAATATGATACCTACCCAAATATATGTATTGTTTTAGATTATGACATGAATTATGAACAACATTTTTATATCTAGTATAGTTTGGAATTATAATTTAAAATATTATTATCTAAGTTTTAGAATTATTATAAATAAGAAACATTTAGATCATATAGACGTGAATGCTATATGAATAATTTTCTCTAATTATTAGTCATGGGTATATGATAATAGGTGTGTATCACCAATTTAAGATAGTGTCCAAAAACTATAATTTTAGAGATAATTGATTAAAAGAGAAGTAGATATATGTGTTGGTAATGAGGAAAGAGTAATTACATTACAGTTAGTGATATATAATCTAAATCATACTATTTTGTTGGAGAAGATTATAATATTATATATTTTTTTCCAATTTAATAATTGGTCAAATCATTTTTAGAATAATTATAGAAGACTTTAGCGTGTATAGGTTATAGTGAAAATGTTCAGGTATTAATTCTATAAGTGTTATTAGACCCATTCGCATAAGAATGATTCTTCCATGAGATGAAAAATGTAAAAAGAATCATTCTATAAGTTGTCCTATAAAGAAGGTAAGGAATTATGTAGAAGTCATGAAAAACTCTTTAGGATTCATTTGCATATAAGAATTAAATATAGAAGAATTATGTAGGAGTAATTTAAGAATATAATATGGTTAATTAGGACTCTATAATAGTTATTAAGAATTATATAAGGACAATTTAATGAATATATAGGGGTTATTTTAGGAAAAACATATGGATCATTTTTTACATTTTAAGGGTCATTTCCTTAGTTATTTTTCTAAAACACTCAACTAAATTAAAGTGATAACTTTAGACTATTTTTAATTAAAATTGAAATATTCTTTGAATAAATAGTGTATATCATGCTGAATTTAAAGGAGGATCATACTGTGATATTATTGGTGATTTAAAATATTAATGATATGCAGTTTTAGTTAAGTAAAATCACACCACAACTCAATGATTCATTTTTTGTCTTAACTTTCATTGCATATTATTAAATGTAACACATGGTTGATAATTTGTTCAAGCAGAATAATAGATGCTATAGATTTTATGGAAAATTTAATACCAAGATTTAATATAAATATCATGAATATTAAACACATTATATAGATGTATTTTGATGGTGCTATATTTATAGAATTTTTATAATAAAAATAAGAAACCAAATAAATAGAATATCATTACATTTTTCATAGGTGATTTTATATTTGAAAATATAAAAATATTTTCCCAGAAATAAAATATTTGTGGAAGATAGATTAGAAAAAAAATAGAGAAGGTCTTATCATCTCTATTTCTATTGAAAAAATCTGGCTATAAAAAGAAAATATTTTCATGCTATAATAAAAATTGGAACATGCTTAAAAATATAATATTAAGAAAGAATAAATTAGGGTAATGATAACAGCCTTACTATTTTGGTGCTAATATATTTATTCTTAAATAATAATTAAACGAACCTTAAGGTTTCATTATTTTTTATTTCCATGACTTGAAGTAGTGATAATGAGGTCTAGAGTAGGAAATGATGTTGAGATCATTAGTGTTCTTTTTTCAAACCATCTAAATGCACATAATTAAGAGTGTCACATATAATCACATCAAAACATTATCTATGTATTCCCCCTGGACTATACCATAATGGGGAACAAAGTAAAATACAATGTATGTATTTCGTTTTATATATATGAATATTTTTATGGATGAAAAAAAAACAAATAGATTCATTCTTTTATTGATAACCCAAGACTGTTATCCAAAAAGTTGAAAATAAATTCACACCCTAATTCAAAACCCCTATTAGGGTGTGCTTGGGCTATGGTAGCAATTAATGGTATAAAAGAAACATGTTCTAGGGTGAAGAATTTATTTTAAATAGTTGAATAATATTTAGAAAACAATTAATTGAAATAGAGTCACATTATTAGATGGGTGAATCTAAAAAATCAGGAAGAATAGGATGACATCGTGTGAACTATCATTTAGAATAAAATTCTTCAATATCATGGTTCATGGAATTTAAGTGAGTGATGCTTCTGAATTAACCATTACTGAAGGAGATAAGAGATTTCTTGACCAATATGCTAAAATATAAAATGATTCATGTATTCCATTATCAAATAAAATCTATATAAATATGATGAGTAACATAACTATAAATGGTTTTTGGGATATGTTGGTTAATATTTATGAAGGTGAAAATCGTTAAATAATAAATACTACAAGTATTTCATAAAAAGTATTATAAAATAATAATGTATCCATATTGAAACACTAATGGGTTTTTTAATCTCATTTTTTAAGTGGTTAGTTGTATCTGAGGACTTAGTGAAGAAGTGAAAGATTCAAATAGAGTAAATAATATAATAAGTTAGTTTCCAACAATTTACAATCTAAAAGTGCTTACTCTTGAGGAATGAAATCAATCTTAACTAGTGGTAGATGATCTTAACATTATCATAGGGGCCAATGAAATATGTTTCAAGACTAAGAGTTAAATGGATCTAAAAAACAGTAAGGAAATGGAATTCAAATACATAATAAATCTTGAAATTATAGGAGAAGTATATGTAGGGGAATATATTAATGATGAGTTTATTTATTCAGTAGTTAGTCTATTTAAAATGTATGAAAGTAGATTTTACGAAAAGATAGAATTGGCATGATATTGGAGTGGTATGGTTGGAAGAATCATAATAAAGTGTCTAAATAAATTAAACAAAGAAGAAGAAGTGGAAACCCTAACAATTTTAGGAAGAATTTATACCCTAAGAGAGATTGTTTCCTAGGAAGTTCTTATAAGAATATTTAGAAAAGAATACTTATGAGTAAAGAGGAGGAAGTTGGGGAAGACTGCATAGAAGAAGAAGAAACTAAATTCAAATAAAATAATCTGGATTATATAATGAATACTATTCTAAATGAGAAGTTTGAAAAGAAGAATGATGAAGATCTTGACGGAAATATTGATCTCAATGTTGAACCATATGGATATTTTGAATATATTGACATACAAATAAGGAAAAATAAAAAAATTGGTGCATTTATTAATGAATCATATTACTATATAGATCATATTGAGGTTAAAGAAAATCAATAAAAAATAGAGTTAGAAACAATCATCAATTAAGTAATGAACATAAGGTGTATGGGAATCAAAAAAAAGTATAGATATGCTAAAGTAATTGGTGAAATGAATTCATATTTGGAGGAATGAAAAAAGAATATTGATTCCCTTTAAAAGGAATTAGTTACTCAAATAAGATAAAATGATGAATAATTAAAGGTAGAAGTCTAATAAAGAAATAATAGTTTTGAAACTATTGAGATAAAGAATAGTTTAAGAGAGATAAAAGGGATAAGATAGTTTATAAAATTAGGGTTAAAAAAGTCTTTTGTATATGATAAATAGTAGATTAGGTTGTGATACTAAGACATTAAAAACCATAGCACTATTTATTCAATAAAAGGGATAGAAAAATAAAGATGAAAACCTTAAGTACTCAAAAACTAGACATCAACTGAAAAAAAATTCAAAGGTAAAATTCATGTGGAGGAATGGAATATGAAAAATATTCCCACTCATGAAGTGCCAGTTTTTGGGATTTGTAGGCCACAAAATGACATACTACCCAAATATAGAAAGATAAGTGAAGGGAAAAGCTTTTGATAGTAAGTACATAAATATGATTCCTTATCCTTTTACACTGTTTTTTTGTGGAAACTATTTTCATTGTTTTAACTTTTGGACTATAACCATTTACTATAGGAAAAGAAGAAGTGGAATTTTATATCATGAAAAAAGGATAATGAATACAATTAAATCCAACTTTACTCCTTGGAGAAACATAAATTCCCTATTGTAGTAAAATATAACTGTAATAATATTACAAATATTATAGAAATAAAAAATAATATACCTTTTTACTCAAATTAAATGAGACTCCCTCGGAAAGAAAATAAAATTATAGAGAAGAAAAAATTAGCTAAATTTTCACTAAAATAATACAATTATAACCAAACTTGAATCTTTCATAGTGGGTGATCATCCCACATTATTGGAAATTTCATTATCATTAATAATATACAATAAGGATTCAATGGCATTGGAAATTTTGTAAATGATAGAGAATTTAAAATAAAGGGGAGTGGAAAGACACAATTGATGGGAGATAAACAAAAAAACAAAAAATTACTTTTAGTGAATGTATTTATGCATAACCTCTTAAGTCAAAGTCAATTATGTGACTTCGAGATCAAGGTTGTTTTCAATTAGAATGGTTTAATAATCATGATAAAATATGGAAATTCCCTCACACAATTCTAGAAAACTAATTGTAATATATACCAAGCTAATAAGAAAGAAAAAAATTGTGTTTTATCATGATGAGAAAAATTGATAATTTGTTATAATGAAAATAGAAGTGTACATTCCAAATTTAAAGTGTGAAAAAAGGACATATTATTTATAAATATGAGATATTGTGGTACATAGTCTATATCAACAAATTAATAAGAGGGAATCACATTTTCTTTATCTACTACACACTAGAGTTTTCAGATCAATGAATAAGTTAGGTACATATGGAGAGATATAATCAATAATATTTATTGATTATTCTATCAAAATTGATTGTGTTATGATCTGGTATACAAAAAGAGAGTTTATAGATTTCATGGAGAGATATACAATAATATTATATAATGAATCATAACACACCATTACAACTGTATGATCATTAAAATGAATATAACACATGTACATTGATTTTGAGAATTATCATGAAATATATATCATCAAACATGAAGTTTCTTGGTTAATAAACCAATTATAAATTGTTTCATTGAAAATAAATACTAGATGATGAATAATATGGATAACACAATACTTATTTAATGTTGTATCACTTAAAAATATTATAAATTATCAACCATTTAATTTTATTGAGTTTTTGGAAAAAAATGTTATACTCAAAACATGGAAGGTAATAAAAGAAAAACATGGTGATCTAGTAGATAATGGATCATTTTTAGGATAATCTCCCAAACCGAATAACTTTATTTTCATTAAAATATATTTGTAAGGGTATAGTGAGAACCCTTATAGAAAATAATAGATGTAAATAATTTAAGATTCACAGGATATCACTGAATCATTGTATTTAAAAAAAAATATTATTTACATGAACCATATGTAAACTCTAGTGAATAGAAAATTCATTCATCACTGGATCATATTTAATAAGGTCTTAAAATTAGTATGTTTTCTTATCTCAAGTCCTTGTGCACTCTTCCATACAAATATTTCCTTTATTAAAGTTTTGGATCAACAAATATTCTTTGGTGTTATTTCATAATGTTGGTTCCTCATTATTGTCAACATGTAGATATCACTAATATATTTTTTTGGGTAATTCCTATTGATAAATTGATATACAATTCTGCTTCATTTATATTTTCCTTAGAGTGAAATAGTATCTCCATATTAGATATAGGTACACTATCCTCTTCATTATAGTTTTTACCTCCCTATTCATATCTAATTAGAGGTTTTCACATAGTGGCACAATCATATATCAAGACCTAAATCAAAGTGAATTGGTCTTTCAATTATATAGGATTACATTCTTTGTGTTCTGGATAATCCTCGTTCTCCTCTAGGATTTTCATTAATCTATTCACTCTCCTTATATCAACTTCAAGTTGTATATGAAATTATCTTGGGGAATCTTTAAATTTAACAATTAAATTACTGTAATTTTTTTCATGCCTATAAAATAAATTCTTTCCTCGACAATTTAGTGGAAATTTTATTGGGAAGGTTGGAATAATCATTCTTTGTTCTAGTTTTTCTCCATTTTTGGATTCAAAAACTACCCGTATCATATCCTCCCTTTAAAATTATTCAAAAATTAGTAGAAATACCATCAGAATTAATATCTTATTCATATTTTTAATATTACTATGAGAGATACTTTTCCACTTGATTCATATATTTAGCAGATCTACCACAATTTCATAGATCTTCTTCGTCAATATCTCGACTATTACCACATATCCAATTCTTATTCCATTTGAGATTACTTGTTTTGGTCATTTGGAATATTCATTATGTAAATAAACTTTACTAATGACACATAAGTTGTTTTGAAACATTATTACTACACTAGTTACCCTAAAACAAGAATTCATAGTTAGAGAAATTACCTAATATAAAGTAGCATTATCTTCCTCTGTTGTATCTATCAACTACATAGAGGACTTCTGACCCACATATTTGAGACCAGTAGACTGAAAATGAATCTTTTTTCCATTATTATGATAATAGAAATAGATACTTGGACCATATGGGGATGAAAAAAAATCATATATATCTCCTTCAAATATGTATCTTCACCATCCATTGAATTTAGATACTTTATTGGAACATTTATAGATGATAGTACAATATAATCTTCTTTAAAGGTCTCCTTCTTCAATGGACTATGATAACATACCAATTGGGTATTATACAATCAAAATAAAGAAGAAAAATAATTGTCTACAAACTCAAAATAAACAACTTGGGGAAAAAACACTCTTCCTCAACCTCAATCAAAATTAATTAAACTAAAGGTTTTCATATAATTTTTTTTGATAAATATACGTTGAGAAATAAGATGTCATAGGGACAAGGACCTACCTTAAAAAAAACCGACCTATATGGTCTCTAATAATTTTTATAAAAGAAGGATTTTTAAATGGTATATAAAAATATAGGAAATAAATCAATATTTGTGTGAGTGAAGGGTCCCTATTCATATAGAAATCATAATTCCAACTAAGAAATGAGAGGTGAATACTATCAACACACTATTGGGATTTCCAAAAAAAGTGGAGTATAATTATTATTGAACCTAAAAATAAATTAATATATTTGTCAATTATAGTAACCCAAAAATAGAAAAAAATTCAACTGCATAAACTATTGACTAATTTTTTTGAATTAAGCATCCAAATATAACCTCTAATCATAGTGAACCAATAATGAGAGATGAAGTATATTTAAATAATAATTCAATTTCTGAAGGGATAAGATGTAATTTAAAATTCCCATTGATGACCAAGGGGACCTTCAAGCCTTGAGAAATGCTGGGAAAAGTAATAATCAATTATAGAGGTGATAAATCAGATAATACCCTATGATAGGACAAATTTGAGGAAGTGGGAAGTACCACTCCCATCTGTAGTGGGGAAGGAACAGAGGAGGTGATCATTGCCTCTATGGAATCATCGCTACATCAAGGAGGGTCAAAGGAAGAGATCACACCTTTTTTGAAATCATAACCTACTAAAAGAGTAGAAATTATTCCAAATTATTCAATAAAATGTTGGGTAAAATTATCAAAATCAATGATGATAAGGTTATTAAGGAGAGAGAATAATAATATCCCCCATCATGAGCCCTTTTCCATTGATGGATAGTGAGTCCTAGGGGGAGAAAATCATAAGTCAGTGATCTAAAGTGGAAAATAACATTATTTGAGTAGTGGGAAACATATATATAATAAATAATTAAGAGTATGGAGGTGGACTCATCCAATATTATTTGAGACAATACTGCACCAACATAGATGGGAAAGATGTGTCCAGTAGAGCACACTTCTCTATTTCCATTATGGAACCTATGTCATTCAAATAAGTAGTAAACATAAAATCCTAGTTAACATAAATAAATGTGGAGAATTACTAGTTTGAAGAAAATTTGATATGGTATTTTTTTGGATATACCAAAACACCAAACTTTTATTAGAATAAAGTGCTTCTTCTGAATGAAATTTGATGAACATGGCATCATGGTTTGAAATAAAGATATTTTTTTATGAAAAGGGTATGGAAAATTTAATTTATTGATGTTTAATAATTTTTTCCACCAGTTTCCTGATATAATTAAATCAAAAACTTAATATTTGTAGAGATCTAAATAGGCTACAATATATTTCAAATGGATTTTAAAATATATTTCAAGAATGGGGTAGTTAGAGAGGTTGTATATATTAGACATCCAATGGGGTTATTTATTAACACTAATGAAGTAAATGTATATAGATTTATAATAGAACCATGTGGTTTAAAATAATTTCTACATTCATGGTATGCTTATCTAGATTCATACAAGAAGAAATTCGAGTTTAATAGAGGAGGCATTGATCATAATATATATGTGAAACTTTTTAAGAATAATAGTTCATAATACCAGTTTATGTGGATGAAATCGTACTGAAATGTATTAAAGTATAAATTAGTGAATGATTTTTATAGTCTTACAAATTTAGAATTTGATATTTCCATTATTAGAGAATTTACATAATTTTTAAGTTATATGAAATTCAAAAGGACAGATACAAATTCATCTCACAAGATAAGTATTCAAATGAGTTTCTTTAAAAATTCTACATGCCTAATTCAAATCCTATATCCACATCCATTATAGTTGAAATCAATATTTTTAATCATGAATATGGGAGGACAATGGATCTTTCCTAATATAGAAGGACTATTTGAATATTTCTCAATTTACTAGAAACTCGTCCTGAAAATTATAATTCTTCTTGTTTTACACCTTGATTTCAAATATTTCAAAATAAATAACAACAAGTATTAATAAAGATGACTATGAGGTACTTATGAGGTAATATCAATTATGGTATGCTCTTTACTGTAGAAAATAAGAAAGAGTTATCATCCTTCTCTAATGTTGATTGGTTGGTGATGTGATTTATAAGAAGTCCATGAGTTGAAGTTGATTTTTCATTAGAAATATGTGTTTGGGATGGTTGAGTAAGAACAAATAAGTCATATTTCATATTACATACAAGAAAAAATACATATTCTTTACCAAGGAATGAACCCAATTTCAATGGATGAAGAAATATTATGAGGATTTATATGAAAAGGTGAAATAACCTATCGATATCTTATGTGACAATAAGTGTGTCATTGAACTCAAAAATAATCCTATTCGAATATCACATAATAAACCCATTTATTTTTGGTATCATTTCATTAAATAAATAATTTAATAAGGACATATCAAGATGGAGTATGTTGGGATTGACTAATAGGTAGTATAAATCATGACCAAACCTTTGGATATATCCGCATTTCAAAGATATAGGTTGAACTTAGTTTTTCAACCAACTCCTCCAATTAGAGGAGGTAAATATTACTCCCATATTCCTCGTAATATAAAACTATTTATTTATTTATTTTCAAATTTTAATTTTATTCCCTCTACACTATTTGGTTAAAAATAAAGGAGGGCATACTAAACATGGGGAAAGAAAAATGAATAGTGAAGCCTTGATATGAGTTTTATGGACATCCACTAGTAATTAACTACTCTTTCTTGTTTCCTAAAAATTATGTTGACTCACATAGGCTTCGAGACATGGTTGATAAAACATTCATTATAAAAATTATTGATGGATTGACTATGAATTTCTCATAATAATGAATACCTCCCTTGAATTTTATTTTCAAAGAGGGAGTATTATAGTAATCTGTGAGTACACTCATTGGGTGTGAAATAATATAGGTAGGAAACATGAGTGTGTAAGGAAATAAAAAAAATCTAGAGGGAGATAATAATGAAACCAAACCTTTTATTTTTATATTATTTTTCAATATAAGGAGTAGAGAAATAAATTTAAAAATAATTACGTAAGAATCGAGTGTTTATTGGTTTTTGTGAAAATGGTTATGTATTAATTTTTTAAGAGTCATTAGACTCATTTATATAATATTTTTTCCCTGTTAGGAGAAAAAATGAAAAAATGAATCATTTTTAATGGGTCATTTGATGTTCTATAAGGATGATGATTTATTTCATCATATTCGTTAGAAACTATATATAGTTTATTTCATTAGTTAAATTTTGATAAAGGATAATTATGTTTTAGTGATTCAGGAATACTATATGGTTTATCAAGATTCTATAAGAGTCATTGGGAATTCTAGAAGGATTATTTATGGACTCTAAATTGTAATTTTTAGGAATATCTTAAGGATAATTGTACACATTATAAAGGTCATATACATAGTTATTTTTTGATAACGACCTATCTCAAAGATAGTTATAAACTCAACCTATTGTGAATCGTAATTTAAATATTCTTGGTAAAAATAGAGGTGATCATTCCAAGTGTAAATGAGTATTATATGGTTATATTAATGGTGATTTAAAATATAGAGACTATATAGTATTATTTATTTACTGAAATAATACTATAACTAAAATACTCACACCACATTTTAGCATGAATAAGATGTTATTAATTTTAATACATGAGTAATAATTTTTTCAAGTTGACTAATGGAAGATATATATTTTTCAAATAATGGGGACTAAGAATATTATGAATAATATTGAACTTTAAATGGATTGTTTTTCCTAGTTATGAGTGTGATAAAGTTATATAATAAAAATATTTAACATAATAAATATATTATCACTACAGTTTTCACAATGGTTTCCATATTAAAAAATATTGAAATATTTTCAAGGGAAATAAATATTTAGGAACTATAAATCGGGATGATAATAAGGGATAATGGGACATAATTTCTAATACTATTGAAAATTATTGGGTGGAAAAATACAACATTTTCATGTGAAAGTGAAAAAAGGAGCATGGTTATGATTTGGAGCTTAACAAGATGGAAAAAATGATAATGATAACCCTATTAGTAGTTTGGTGTTAAAAATATTATTCTTGAAAAAAATTGAATGTAACCTTCATGTCCCATTATTTTTTTCTTCGTTGAATCGAAAGAGGGATCAAGTAGTCCATAGGAGAAAGTGATACTAAGATTAAATGTATGCCTTTATCATAATTTTATAACCCACATAGTAAATAGTGTTACATCTTGGTATGTCAACACATTAATGATGTATGCTCCTTGGACTATCCCTTAGCAGTGATCCAAGTAAAATACAATGCCTCTATTTTCTTTCCTATGACTAAACATTTGTGTGGATTGAAAAAGAACCAAAATATCAATGCTTCTCTTTTTAAAAAATGATAATGTTATAAAAATTTGAAAATAAATTCACAACCTAATTTAACCCATATTTGGATATGTTTGGGTTTGGGTTAAAATATAGGGGATTACATTTAGAATTAGAAAACTATTATTATGTTTTCTCTATAAATATAAATTTTAGTTTAATATCTTATTTTAAATTGAAGAGATTTATTTTCATGATAAATAAAAATATTTAATCTATATATGTGAATGAAATGTTTTTTGGACTGGTGGACTGATTTAATTGTTTATACATTATAGATATATATAATTTGGTTTATAACATTTAATATTATTAATTCATTGTATTTGATTCTAAATAAATTTTTATTAGTAATTTTCAATTTGGGAATATAAATGAGAAACCCATCTAAAGACTCAATATAGAGGGATTTTTGGAATCATTTGATTATAGTTTTTTTTGAAAATTATGAATATTTTTTATTTGGTAAAATAACCAACAAAATTTTTAGTGGAAAGGTAAGAGGTATAGTAGACTGTTGAAAATAATTCAGGGTGATTTATATAGAGCAATGAGTATATAATAAATTAATTGGTATAAATATTTTGTAATATTTAATAACATCCTAAGTTAGTATGGTTATGTGTTTCTTATTAGAAAAATGTTTGAAACCTTTTAAATTTTTAAGAAGTTCAATAACTATGTATAGAATCAACTGAAAAAATTATTAAGATTCTCTTATCAAATCAGAGTAGAGAATATTTGAGCATGGAATTTTTTGATCCTCTAAGAGACCATAAAATCATTTCACAAGTAACTTCTCCTAGAACACTATAGTGGAATAACATTTTGAGAGGTAGAATTAAGCATTGTTAGCCATTGGATAATCAATGTTGAGTTAATTATAACTCATATATTATTCCAAGGATATGATATGGAAGAAAAATTGTTTATATTAAACTATGTTTAATTTAATTTATTAAAAAAAATACCATACGAGTGATGGACATAGAGGTATTCCAATTTCACTTTTATAAATTTAAAAGATCATTTAAAAAAATCATTTATTATTTTTATCCAAAAAAATAAAGGGATATTATTTTGATAATCCTAATTAACACAATGTATTCTTGAATGTTCATAATGTTTTATTGAAAACCATCAAATTAACAAATATATTTTTGGTAGGAATGTTAAACATATAAAAGTAACAAAATAAGAATCGGGAATAGTTTCTGAGATGAAAAGTTAGTGAGTTTGATAAGAGGTTATGAAAGAAAAATATACCAATGTTACACAAGAACATTAATCAATTGGTATTATTTTTTAGAAATTAGTGAGTTATGGATTTTTATAGAAAATTATGAATAATTAATTTTCTTATAGAATGAAGAATTTTCCGACAAAGAGTCCATTGAGAGTTATGATTATGAGAAATTGTTTGAGTCTATCAGATCTAAGATTCTCCATGTAAACCAACCAAGTTTAAAACCTAGTGGACACACTATAATAGGTGATACCCATATGGTGAAACCTTAATTTACCTAAGAAAACAAACATGGATAGTATTGTGTTTATCTATAAATATCTCTTGGTTGAAAATTATTTTAAATAAATTTAATGATATTTAATGTGAAGAGACCTTTTTACTAATATGGGTGAAAAAATATATTGAAATATTTTCGACCATGTCGTATCATTTTGGTAAAGAGATATATCAGTTGGGTGTTTAAGATAATTTAATTAACTTGAATTTATTTCAAGATATGAATATGACACATCCTTAAGGTTTTTAAGTGAAAAATGACAACTCTATGATATGTAAGTTAAAATGATTCATTTAGGGATTAAAGAAAAATTCTTATAGTTGGAACATTTCATTTGGTGATACAATCAAAGAGTTTAGTTTCATAATTAATATAGATTATTATTTTGTATACAAGTGGTTATGTAGGTTTGATGTGGTATTTTTGGGGTTATAAATGAATGAAATACTACTAATCCAAAATGGTATCCCAAAATTTAATTATGTAAAGGAGTGTGTGAAGCATTATTCATAGTGGGTGCGATGATCTATAGAGGTATATCTAAAAGGATTATTAGATCAAGTTAAAAAACATATATTATTAAAGTACTAAAATGATTTATCATTGATAAATCCAAGAAGGGGCCATCACTTTTATTATATGTAATGATTCATATAAATTCTAAAAAACCTTTTTATGAGTTAAAAGGAGAAAGAATGATGTGATTCCTTTTACATCAGCTATAGTATCTATCATCTATTCCATGTTTTGTACTGAGATTGAAATGACTTATGGATTTATCATAAATGATAAATATTAATCCAATCTTCATGAGTGTCATATGATTTTAGTGAATAATATCATTATGTACTTATTAGGGATATCCATTCTTTCTTAGACATTATAGTTGATAAAATATCATTATAATGGTTAAAAATAATGTTGGATTTCCATTTTAAAAGGAAAATATATGATATCAGTCTAGTTTCATGTTTTTGTTTAATAGTGGGACTTTTAGTGGGAATATTTCTAAACAGTCCATAATGGAAGACTTAAAAAAAGAGGTGGAGTACACTACTTCATCAAATAAAATGAATAGATCTATTTAGATCTAAAATTTCATCACTAAACATGTGTTGGTACCAATAATATTTTGATAAATTAAGATTTTATATGATCAAAATTGATTTATTTATTTTATCGAGTAACAATGATCTCACCAAATAACAAAACACATCCTTCACAAATACCATCCCATTTGAGAATTTTTTGAGTGGGGTTATGCAAAGATATGTGTGGTGGATATATTTGAGAATATATCATTTCTATTGAAAATACAAATAATATTTTAAAACCAATATATTAATATAATGTTTATGTGTATTAGATACCTAAGAATATTGATGTAATGTTTGTTTTGAATGTAAATGTACATGTTTTTATAATAATTCAAATTTTTATTTATATATCATTCATAGGTGTTGTATATTTTACATGAATAGTGTAATAATAAATACTCATCAAGGTACGAATTTGTGTAATCCCTAATTAAAGATCATCATGAAGTATTATGGTTTGTGATGATATTTTAAGATTGACAAGGGTTTAATATTTTATATGACAAAAAGATAACACATGCATTAATATATGAAGACTTATTATCAATATTGATCTTCCAAAGTATGTCACATGGGATCTTATAATGTGATTGATATATTTTGACATATTTACTTCATAGAAATACAAATTACATATAATTTACAATATTATTAGCATTTGAACCTTCATACCATGATAAATTTCTATTGTCAACTGCGAGTTTGAGCTACTCCGATGTCGTTGGGTATATAACTGATCTAGTTTTTAGTTTAGTTTTACCAATATGGGATTGTTATATGTCATGAATCATTCTTGCTAGAACCCCTCTAAGGCTGGTGGTGAAGTTGAGTGTGAAATGTTAAACCCAAATAATATAGGTCATAATTTGGTGATTATTACAAAGGATAGAAACATATAATATGGGGGAATTACCCTTTCAAATCCTAGGAACATAAGGTAAAAATCCAGATCAAATCCATCATGTTAAATAAAATATCCCAATATCCCAATAATGAATGTAATGGTATATAGACACCAAAAGAAAAAACTATAAAATAAATACTAAAATGAATAAATGTTAAAAAAATGACTCTATCTTAAAATAATATCCAAAAAATGATCTAGTATTGTCCAACCTAATCAGTAACACTAACCTGATTTTTTTTGAAAACAATATATATATATATATAATTAGAGTGAGTATACAAGTAAACAAAATAGGTTCCTCTACAAAAAAATATTGTAAAAATGAGAAAGAATCATAAAACAACTACAATGAATAAATAGTGAAACCTATTCATCACCAATATTAGTTTAACTACTATCCCAACCTCAAAAAGTCTCATTCACCAAATCCACTTACAAATAAATTAATATAATTATCAAAATATTATATCAAGAAGGTACCCAACACCCACATAACTACTAAAATTTCCACAATCAAACCTCAATAACATAATCCATCCATTCTATGCCATATATCATATATGTATAACTACATTATATCCATAATCCATATACCAAAACCAAATACTATATAACATAACCTCATATTTCATACCACTACATAATCACATCACTACCTCATTATCACCACCACATACCACATACTCTCTCAAATTAAATATTTATTAGCACATGATTAAATATTCAAGGAGGGTTAAAATAGTGTACCCTAATGGATTCAGAGTATTCAAAGGTATTACAATCCGAGGAGGGGGGAGTTGAGATTAGAGAAATTACAAAGAGGGTCACCAAGATACCATCAGAATCTAGGATATCCATTGATTTGATTCCTTCATTCCATTTATGGTGAATCTATACATGATTTTCAACAATAGATTTTTACTTCCAAATGTGATAAATAAAATACTAGTGTAAATATGTATCTCCCTTTAGGAAGTTGATGAGCATGATATAGTCATTATGAACCTTAAAAGTATAAAAATTACACAACATACTAAACTGGATCTCAGTAATAATTTCCATCACTTATGAATGGTGGTTGTTTTCTTCCCCATATAATGAATTTAAATCAAGAAGGATTGAACCATATATATCTCAGATAATCCTACTACCCCATATAAAACCTTTACTGAAATCCCCATCCATATGGATTTTGATATCATCACACAGTTCTATCCATGTCAACCTATCCCCATGAAAGATCCTATCATTGTTTTCTATATATGAGTATCCCATGTGGAAAAAAATTAGGAAGAAACAAGCTATCTAATTATCATATAAGACATAATTCATATAAATAAGAAAAAATACATGTTAAACTTTATGTGACCATTGTACATGAAATTACCCAAGTGTTGAAACATATTCAATACCTCCCATAGCTCCGACAATCTAGAAACAAGATCCATGATTTTGGAACGATACACCTTAGAATTTATATTAATGTTGTTAAACCACTATTTGAATAAAATATTAAGGTCATTATACTAAAGGAACATACTAATATATATTCCATTAAAAACACATGTAAAACCAACCTATTATTTATCCATAAATAAGTGACTACCTACCTCAAAGTTACAATTAATACAGTAGGTAGATAAGAGTGAAAATGTGGATATCATTCTCATTTTTCAATAACATGGAGTCCTTTAATATATTCTGATCATCATCTAGTACTATATTAAGATGTTTAGGAGAGATGATGGAATCCTGATACTGTAAGTACAAGATTTGGCAGCCTAGAAAAATAGAGTCCGTCCAACCCAATTTTCATCCCACAAGGAGATATCCCCCAACCCCAAAAAACCATATCGAGTGATTCCAAATATAATGAAATTTTATCAGTAATATCTAGAAAAAATTTGATTTATCATACATATTACCATCAATAGTATTCCAAAAAATAATATATTTAGTGACAGTGAAACTTGAACACAAATATCCCCCCTTCAATACATTCCTAGATAAATTTTATTTTCAATATGTAAATGTTACTTCAATTTTTTAAACATTAACCCACCTTCCTAATAAGTCTTATCAATCTAGTACCAAATCACCTAATGAATACATCCCTCAGTATAAGAATCCCATATAAATCTTTCAAGAACCTTTTAAATTTGTTAAATGAAATTCTAAGGGGATGAATAACTAATAAAACATTCATTGTAAAAGTGGAGAGCGCATTATTGATAAGAGTGATACTCCATTTTAATGAAAACATTTTTTTTAATTTGGAAATATATCCAATTATTTTATCCACAAATACATTAAAAGAATTAATTTTAATTATTATCATTGATAATTTCTTCCATAGATAAATCATATAGAATATTATTTTTGAGAGCCCAATTAATTCTATATTTAATTTAGAAAACATTTATGAGAATGTATGGGAGATGAAAATATTACTTTTAATCATGCTGGTCCTATATCCACTCCACTTTTGATATGTATTAAGGATTTAACGTAACTTCTTAATGGAATTAAAACAATTATGGATAATGAAAATTATATCATCTAAAAAAAGGTGGGTGATTATAGATATACCCCTTATATGTTTTAAATTTCAAATTTAAACTCACAATATATCTATATTAAAATATCTACACAACAGATAATGAGTAATAATATGGATTTTTAAAGATAAATGAACTTCTTGTTATAGACCATGAGTTTGTTTGAATAATCCAAATATATTTTCCATGAAGGACATTAAGATATAATGTGAAGAATAAATCATAAAAAATAATTCATAGGCCCACTATAAAAAACTACATCTCCCAAGAACCATGAGAATGAGGTTCCACTCTGTCCAATAATAGGATTTCTCCATGTCAATTTTAAATATAATATTGATGTTGAATATTTTTTGATCAATATTTTCTTGTATTTTGAGATCCAATCTTATAACTCCATGAATAATACAATCTTCCATGAAAACATGTTACTCTATAAAAATTGTTTTAGGAAGGTCAAAAAAAATCCCTTCATTTAAAAACATACCAATTATTTTATAAGAGAAATTAAACATGTCGATGGGTTTGTATTGATTGAAGTAGTTAGGGTGATGAAACTTGAAAATAATAATTAAAGTGTTAGTAAAAGTGATCGTGGAATATTTACACCATTTATTAAATCGTGGAAAATATTAATAGTATCATTTTTATGATATACCTTGAAATTTCCAAAAAAAACATATGAAACCCATCATGACCTGGTGCACTATCAGGCTTGAGGTAATATACAATACATTTAATAACATATCTATATAGAATAGATTTCATTTTAATGTTCTTATCATTATTTGTTTATAATGGGATGATGTTTAGATACGAGGAGTCATCATTATCTATAGGATATCCTACTTATTGGTTAGGTCGATTGCTAGGTAAAATACTAGAGAAATAGGAAACTTACAGAGAGATATGAGAATCAATATCAAAATATCATCCATTTTCCTATTAATATTAATTATAAATTCCCTATAATTGATACATTCATAGAAATAATCCATGGTCTTTTATTATTATATAAAACATAGTTCTCTTGATCTTTCTTAAGTTGTCCTTTCTTACTCCAAAAGGATCTATTAATGGTTATTCTATTTAAGGGACTAATCCATGTATCTATCATCATAAAAATACCCTTGGATCCTAACATTCAGTTGGTTAATCTTATTTTTAATGTCTTTTAGACTGCTTATATTACTCAATCACCTGTTAGGATAGTTGAGGAATTAATCATTATTCTACCTCAAGTTATTTTGGAGAGGTGTTTAGAAATAGACATGCATAATCTTTACCCGTGATTATTGAATGAGATAGTTGAAATCCATATTAAGAAACCAATATTTGGAAAATAATAAGTTACAATATTGTTCTTCATAAAGGTATTGCTTTATTAATAGAGGTATGTGGTCAAAAAACATGTGGTTAATGAGTAACCAATGTATATTGAATTCTTGAAATACCGTCAATATTATCTAAAAATTTGTCTAAACAACACTATATTCTATAGTATCCAATATTTTTATTACACCACTTGAATTAGTTATATGATTATATTTTTTAAGAAAAATATAGATATGATTGTTCAATAGACTCAAATTTCGATAAATAATAATGTATATTTTCAAAGAAAACTGGCCGATACACTCTATCTTTTGTTTCAGTTTAATTATAGCTAACAAAGAGGCACGATGTTTCCAGAAATTTTTTAATGAAGTCTAATATTTTCCTAGTATTAAATTAATTTTTAATTCAATAGTATAATGGAAATCATTGAGAGCACGAAGGGGGGGCCTTATGGGCTTAGAATTTATAAAATAAGCAGGATGATGATTTATTTTATTTACAAAAACTTAAAAAAGATGTTGTAACACCTCAATCAGATATAGGATGGTATTTATTAGAATAAAATCTCTTATATATAGTGGGGGGAAATCACGGAGATCACTATATTATAGGAATAACACATATTAATTGTGAGGAGACTAAAAGGTGTCCAAATATTTTATACCCGTAAAAAAAATCCACTTATAAGATAGAAAGAATAGGAAGCTCATGAAATGGGGATATAGGAAACTGAACTTTGGGATGTCTAGAATATTTTTGAAGGATAATTATGATGTTGACCCATTTATAAGTGTAAAAAAATTCTTAGTGTCATCTATGTCTATAAAATTCTCACCAGGAGGAAAATTAAGAACATACTTCCTTGAAGAATAATGCGGCTCTTGAAGAAAAATCCCATAAGCATGATCTACCATTCCATCAGTTGAATAAATCTCCTAATGAATGATGGGATTGATAATTAATGGCGTAAATATCATATAATAAAGGACCTCACAAGTCTCCTCCCATTTAGGGGAAGGCCCCACACCTTTTCCAGCCTCTATAATTGAAGGGATTAAAGAAAGTGAAACCTTAGGGGGAGGTTACTTAGTAGGGGGATTAGCTCATGACCCGAACACAAACTCTAAGGGATACCATAATAGGATAAATATCCTTGATAATGTGATCCACCATAAAATCTAGGATACACCTTTTTTATTTGGATATTGAATTCCCCTAGAGATTTTAGTTATATAAAAAATCATCATGGATGCTTAAATAATATTATTCGAAAATGATTGAGAATTTCCAACATAAAATAATGTTAACTAATGGAGAGGAGGAAAATTATCTATATCCATATATATCCAAGAAACTTTGGTGTGTTTAATGTGATGGTAAACTTAATCTACACATAAGAAGTATCATATAACATCCCAAATACCCATAAATATGATATGGTTGTGGAATGGAAGAGGAACACCTAAAAGATGAACCCAAATGGTTGAGGTAAGATAATCCTGGACTAAATGAATAACCATCGACCATATAAAAAGGAAGAAGTTCTATTTTCTACACAAAAATGTCTCCCTAGACTAATATTTGAGGAAATTATCATGTTAAAAAATCTTGATATTGAATTACATATGATCTAGAATTGAGATACACGACACTAAGGATAACCCCCATGAGTTAAAAAGGATTAGAAGAATCCCGACCATGGGTAATACACCTCCTTCAGTGACTTCCACTGATGACCACAATAATCCCATATCATAACCACAATAATAATAAAAATAATGACACTACTATCTCCTCCATAAACTTTATAATAAAAAAATGAATCTACTACTAACAAAAAATTCATACTCATAATAATAACATAATAATTTTAACACAGTATTACCCCAAAAAAATAATAAAATAAAATATATATCTTTATCATCTCTTCTTTATTAAATAATCAATTGAAATTAAATACAAAAATCCAAATATTAACTTAAAAAAATTACCCTTTAAACCAATTTAATATTTTTATACATTATTTATCTAGTTTATATCATGATTTCACATATCATAATTTTTTTAGAAATAAAAAATGTCATAATGTGACAATCCACATCATAATCAATAATAATGAATTTTTTTAATGAATCTTCAACACCCTTTCCTTTTTTATTTATTATGTTTTATTATAATCAACTATAAAAATTATAACTCTTTACCCAATAAATATATACACATTATAATTATATATTAATATTGTTCTTAAATATATCAAATTCAAATCACCTACCTTCAAAAAATCTCAAACAACATAACACTAAGAGAATATAGAGTAATTAATGTTCAAAAAAATGAAAGATTAGAATGAGACTTCTCTAAACTATAAAAAAATATTTCTGTTTAATTATTAACCAATAAATCATCACAATCTGGAATATTCCTATTATACCTCCTCAAGAATAAATATTAATAGAAAAAGATGTAGAGAGAGGGAAATACCCCGAGATACATGAACCCTCCTCATAGAAGAGGAAGAATCAACTATGATGAAGAAGAGAATTGTTGGGTGAAACGAAAAACCATTATTTTGGAAAAGGATTATATAATATGTAAGGGAAAAGAATAAATTCAAGGATATACATGAATTTATAATAAAAACAATGGAGGGGAAAATAACAATTTAACCCTTAAATTTATGGAATAACAAGGACCAGTTATCTACATATCCAAAAACCATGATGTGAATCTTTCTTATAAATCTAGATAAATGATCATATAAATTTATGATATAAAGGTATAATATTCTATAGGGTCCACATCTCCTATTTTAATGGAACAATTCTCCACCGTCATTATTCCTTCAAATTCTCCACCCCTCAAAATAAAATATCCAGTGAAACTAATTATGATGTAATGAAAAACACCCTAATGAAACAATTATCTCTATATGAAACAACAAATACCATTTCCCAAACACTATTGAATAATAAAAACCCTTACATTATAATCCCATGAACCAAAATTCAACAATCAGTCCTCAATGATAAGATGAAACACTTTTTCTCTAGTTCTTATTTTTAATAAATCATGTTGTAAAATCTAGTAATCGTGGTGTAATTTTTTTAAATTATAAAATATTATATAAATTATACTTAATTATAAAATTAATTTTAAATTAATATTTTAAAAAATAAAATCTTGTATACGATACAAATGGGTGATTCGTATAAGCCAAAGACTATATGTGATTGATGGATATATCAAATGAGACTCACATATAGTGGATATAAAACCAACATGAGATTCATGGTATTTATATTTTACCCTCCTATACATTTTTATATCGTTAAAATATAAATTTCCTTAGATAAAATTTAAAATTTAAGTTTCATTCATGCATATGACATATGAACTCGTAGTAAAATCAACTCATGTATTATGAAAACATGTGTGAATTTGTGCTTGACTGAGAAGTTCCCTCAGAACCAATATAAATCTCATTCAATGTAATGGAAATGGTAGTTGTTGATCATGATACTAGGATGATATTCCCATCACATGAAGCTTAATTTATTATTATACTTTGTGTTTGAGGTGATAGCATGATGTGTTGAAAAAATGGATCCCATCTAATCATTATCTGATTTACTCAACCCATGGATACATATAAAGGTTGGATTCCTTTTTTATTCTAATCATTTGTCTTTATCAATCACATTTTAAGGTGTTTAATGATGGTAAATATGATAAAATTTATATTTTGTGTGTGATAAAAATTATTTATAGTAGTTCTTCACTGCCAGTATTTACGCAGTTTCATATTTATCCTAAGGAAATCAAATATTTGTGGTTTATTTTGCTTGTAATACTATAATTAAGTGTTAATTTACCCTGTAGAAACCTAAAAGTGGTATAAAAGTTATCAATGATCATAGTTTTAAAAAATATTGTTTGAGAAACAAATAATGTGGTAGATAATAGAACCATGTTGATCATTACCATGGCTTTTCCAACCCATCACCATTCTATAGAGATGACAGTTTAGGATCATGCATTAAGAGATAACACATGAAAAAACACCACTCTAAATTCACAAGGGAAAGGTGAGGAAACCATTTTAGATCATGTGTTAAGCATTAATTCATGTGAAATGGAAAACAAATCTTCTCCATGGTGTGGTGTGGATTCTGTTTTATATGGGTTCCATCATTCTCTAAAATGACTTCAGAAAGAACACCACAACATAGTGTATATGGTGCAATGATTTACCTTTACATAGCCAGGATATGTAAATAAATCTTTGTTCTAACTTTATGCATAAAGTTCTTTTTAATGGGTAGGTTGATTACCCTAACACAATATAAGGGTTATACACAAGGTTAAACGAGTTTGTCCCTATTTTTCAAACATGAATTGAATTTTCATTATTTAATTATTAATAAATTGTTTATAAATAATGATAAAATTTATTTTGATGATATTTATTAACTAAAAGTTGTTAAATAATTAATTAATCATAAATTGTTTATAATTAATTAATAAAGGTTTTTTAATCATTTATTTTTAAATATTTCGTAAATATTAAATGTTAATGTTTGAAATACTGTTTAATTAAATTATATGGAATGCATTATTTTTTATAAAAATAAGTGTTTATTTAAAAATCATAAGAATAATTTGTAGTGTATAAATATTATAAATAAGTCCAAAATATAATGATTTTTATACTTAAATTATGAATTGATCGTAACTAATTAATTTTAATTGTTCAAATTAAAGGGGATAATTTGGATATTATTTAAACTACTTCAAAAGAGTTTTGATCATTCATTTGACCATAGTTTAAATAATATTGAGTATATTATATTTATACTATGTAAAATGTTTACATAATAATAATTGTATTATTAAATGTTTCTAATTCATAAAATATTACATATTGAAAATAAAATTCCATATATTCAATAATATGAAATAGTTTATTATGAAGGGGAATATAAATTATTTATATTAAAAATTAATGAATGTCCATAATATAAATGTAAAATTATAAAGTGTTTATAATTATATTTTATTTATGAATTTCTCATAAATTATTATCCCATGTTCAAATATTTGAATATTTATTTTATTCAATGGTTATTTTAAAGTCCCCAAACCTAGAAGCCACGAGTTAGTGTCTTAATTCATTACATTGGTACTATAAATAAGTGATGGCATCCCAAAGGACCAAATAGTTTAGTAGATTGGGAAAAATAAATATAGATATAAGTTTTACTTTACAACATGAAAGGAATAACATCATATAAACTCCCTTGGAAACACCCATAAACTCCTAGATTATCCCTGCAAGTCATTCATAGTACATGTATTTGCATCGTGGGGAAAAATTAAACATAATAAATGGGTGTGATCAGATGCTTATCATGGTTAATAAAAACATAAAAAGATAACATAAATGGACATAAACAATATGAGAAGGTGAATAACTAAAAATAGATTCCATTTAAAACTATTATTGCACATAATATAGCCAGAATAAGAGCTGAATAAATAATACCATATAAATAATCACATGAGAATGACACTGAACCATGGACATTCTACATGTTGAATAATCACATGTAATATCAATTACTAATATAATAACAAGATAATTCATAATTCCATACATCATAAACATACCATCAAATCATCGACCAAGACACCATATGTAAACAGGTAAAAGCATGGTCTAGTTTGTTTCATGAGACCTACTGATGCATCAAGAAGCTATAAGGGGCCCCACCCATCACTTAATAAGTCCAATTCATTCATCATATGAATTGGGTATAACATAATAAACATATAAATTCATATAAAAACTAGTATATGAAATGAAAATAATATCCCAAATCAGTAAACTATCCTAAGTAATATGGGGAATAGTATCAAAGCAGTACATCCCCAGTCAAAATAATCACAAACCATTTAATAAAATATGGTATATGGTAACATAAGATATAAATATAAATTATTTATATGATTAAATAGAGGTTATTTAAATTTATTTAAACACCCTAAAAAATCATTGAGAAATTCTTGAGAGAAATACCCTTTTACTTTGGAAAGATGATTTCTTTTGGAAAATCATTTGTTTTTTTCATAAAAATTAGTGAATAAACACGTATATCCTAGAAAAGAAAAAGAAATGAAATTATATTTTAGGATTATAAAGATAAAAATCACAAAATAATGTGGAAACTGAAGTGAAATCATGTAAAAAAGTGTTTATGAAACATTAGAAATGAGCAACTTTAGTACGGTTTAGGGGAAAATATAATAGATTATTTAAAGAAGAAAAAGGAATAATTATTTGAATAAAAAAATTCACTAATATAGTTTTCCATGAATTTTTTTTATTTTATAAAAATATTATACGATTAAAATAGATTATGAAGTGTAGTTGAAAATGGAGTAATGAGGGAGAATGCGTAACCTGAAGGAAAAAATGGGTGTTCGGGTAGAATCCCCTACCTTATGTTTGAAAGCATTATTAAATTGTAATTAACATACTAGATAATGAAATTAGATTCATTAATAATTTAATTAAGAACATACTAAACATTTAATTTATTTATTATAGTTTTATTATGTTTATTTGTGGTATTTTTGATGATTAATACGATTTAATTTCATTGATTGGAAGTGTTCATATCATTGGTTTTCATGATTGGTTCAATTGTATACTTGTCAGAAATAACATGTGAAATGGGGATAATTATAAAGAATTGAAATTATATGTTATTAATGAAATTAAAAAATATTTAGTGGTCTTATAGATTATTTTTTCCATATATGAGTATGATTCATTGGATAAAACATGAATCATAACTATTTGGATTATTTTGGTGTTTTTTCGATCATCAATCACTAGTTTTGTTTTATTAATTAATAGTTTGTATATATACTAGTTATAAAATAGTAATTAAGTTTTATTATACATATAATAATATGTTTTAATAATAAAAATGGTTTATGACTAACCTGGAAGGCGGTATTAGAAAAAAAAATAGAATCATCGTCCACAAAGGTGGTGAATCGAAACCTAAGAGATGATGTTTTCATTTTTTTGTAAAAAATTCGGGAGAGAAAAAAATTGATATTGGATATTCCATAATTATAAAAAAAATTATATTATATATAATATATTGTTTTTATCATGTATTTTTAGGAATATGAGGTAATGAAATGTTATGAAAATAAAATAAAATTGAAAGAAAATTAAATAAAAGAAAGGGGATTTTACCTCTTGAATTCCTCTCCTTGAGTACCTCCTTAAGGAATTGTGAAATGGGTTTTTGGGTGAGACCATCTATATGATAAATTCACGTAGAGGTTTTGGAGGGGTATTGGTTATAATGTTTACAAGATTCTTGGCTTTGGAGGTGTGAGTAGAAGGGGTGGTATTTATAGTGCACGAGATGAGTGTTTTTGATTATTTTATTTGTTTTTTATTATTTTAGCTCAATACTATCAGTAGCTTAAACTATATCACTAAATATATTAAAATAATTATGTATAGTCTGATATTATGGGCTCACAACATCTATAAATCATTTATAGGTAAATAATTCATGTATTTTTTGAATACCGCAAATTATAGTATTTCACTATTGACAAAAATTTAACTATTTTAGAAAAAACCCAAAATGTCACCCTAACAATTTTTTGATGTGTATAATTAAAAATTGGACTCCATTTTATGAAAATAATTTTATAAATATTGTAAATTTTATTTTTAAATAAAGCCATCATTTACTTAAAATAATGCATATTTTAATATTATAACTGAGTTTACGATACTTTCCGAAATTAACTAATTTCTCATAAGATTATACTATAATTATAAGACAATAATAATAATAATTTTTTAATCTATCTTGTAAAAATAAATTTTCTTTTATATTATTATATTAATTATAAAATTTTAATTAAAAAAAATATGTTTCACAAAAATACCAACACTTAATTTATAATTTTAAAAACATTTATTTACTTATCCCATGAAGTATATCTACCATATTTTTGTTTATAAGAAATCCAAATTTTATTTATAATTTCAGAGGTGTAGTTACTATTATATTTGTCATATTACTATTCCTAATAGTCACATTACTATTCTAATGGTCATATTTATTAGTATATTACAGTTTTATACTCAGTGTTTCATGAAGTATAACCTATCAAAGATATTAAATTTTAAAGGAGGAATTCCATAAAATATTGGGGTGTTACATTGTCTCCTCATTTAAAAACATTCTTCATTGAAATTTCCAGAATTTCACCTCATATAAATACTTGGGTAGTTCCTCATCATAAATTCTTTTTGTTCCCACATCGCCTCTTCAATTTTTTGAATTTTTTAATATACCTTTACCAGCTAAGTCATCTGATTCTTCAACACCTATTCTCTAGTTTCCAGAATATGGATAGTCTATTTATAGTAAGGAAAATAATATTTCAATTTTGTTCCTTCAAAAAATGATGAAACGCTTTGGGCATGGCTTTTACTTCCTTAATAAAGAGACGTGGAACATATTTCATACATTAGAATGTCTAGGAGGCATCACCAATCAATAAGCCACAAGTCTAATTCTCTTTAGGATTTCAAAAGGACCAATTTACCTGGGGTTTGGTTTACCTTTCTTTCCAAATCTTATAACAGACTTCCATGGAGATACTTTCAAGAAAACATGATCTACAAATTTATATTCCAAATCCTTCCTTAGATTATTGGAATAGATCTTTTGTGTATGTTAGGAAGCACTGATATGTGTTTGAATAGTCATTACCTTTTCTATTGTTTCTTCTAAAAGTTCTGGGCCTATAAGATTCGTTTCACCAACTTCATCCCAGAAAGTTGGGGTACAACATTTCTTCCCATTAAATGATTTATATGGTCCCATTTGAATACTTTAATGGAAACTATTATTGTAGTTAAACTCTATCAAAGGGAAATACTGATCCCACATACCTTGAAAGTCAAGTAAGCATGATCTCAACATGTCTTCTAATGTTTGGATTGTCCTTTAAAACTATCCATCTATTTGAGGGTGATAAGCTATACTCAAATGAAGATTAGAGTCTAAATATGACTAAATAATATTACAGAAGTTGAATGTAAATCATGGATCATGATCATACATAATTGAAAGAGCTTCTCCATGAATTATTACAACTTCATTAATATAGAGTCATACAAGGTGCTGTAGTATAAAATATTCCCTTATAGAGAGAAAATGTGTATATTTTTGTTAGTAGATCAACAATTACCCATATTGCATCATTATTTCATATATTTTTCAGTAATATTGTGAAAAAACACATTATAATGTCATCCCATTTACATGTAGGAATAAGAAAAGGTTGTGTGACTCCTCTAGGATGTTGTCTTTTAGCCTTAGCCAACTAATAGACTAAACATATTAATACATAATCAGAAATCTCAAACTTTTTTTGTCCCACTAGAAATTTTCCTTCAAATATTTATACATCTTAGTGCTATCAGGGAGTTTAGAGAAATTTGAGATATGGAGATTATCCAATAGCACCCTTTTTATCTCAGGTATAGGGGGAACACAGAGCCTCTTCCAAAATTTCATAATTCTATCCTCATACATAATGTCTTCCAACATTCCATCATTTGTATATTTATTTTTCCATTGAAAATTCTCATCATTAGATTGAGAACATTTAATTCTTTCCATTAAAGAGTGTTTGGAAACCAATTTAAAAATTAATTAATCTTCACCTTCCAAGATAATTCCCATAGCCATCTTTTCTAGATACATAAACCAAATTCTTTATTAATCCTCATTTTGTTCATAACTCAACAATATTTCATGGTCAATGCATATTCTCCATTATTTTCCATCCCTAGTTAGAAGTGTATTGAAAAATCATAATCCGTGAGTATCTTGAGCCATAACCTTTTTCTCATGTTTAGTTATTTCCATGAGAACATATATTTTAATCTGTTTGTATCTGTATATATATCACATATTTCACCATAAAGATAATATATCCATATCATTAGAGAAATTATTATGGATTCTAAATCAATATCATGAGTTGGACAGTTTTATTCATGAGTTTTTAGCTGCCTTGAATCTTAGGAAATGACACTATCATTCTGCATTAGGAAACATCCAATTCATTTATTTGATTCATCAATATATATAAAAAATACACATTTTCCTGATGTTTGATTCAAGATTAAAGGATTCACTAATATCTTATTAAAATCAATCATTAAATTGTTTTTCACATATGAACTTAACCCCTTTATGAGTTGTCTTAGTTAAAAAGTTAGACAATTGGGAAGAAATCAAGAATAAATACTGATAGTAACCTACTAAACCAATGAAATTGCATACCTCCACTGGGTTCATTGGTGTTGGTCATTCCTGAACAACCATTGTATTCACAGGATCAACAGAGCTTCCATACTTAGATATAATATGGACAAGAAAAGAAACTGTTTGAAGATATAATTCACACTTGATAAAATTCCCATGTAACTCTTTTCTTCTAAACGTATCTAGTAAAATCCTCAAGTGGTTGTCATAGACCCCATTGATTTTATAATATATAAATATATAATCAATAAATACCACAAAAAAGTCATTGAGATATTCCCTTATCACTCTATTAATTACATCCATAAAGATAAAGGGTGTATTAGTTAGTTCAAATGGAATTAATGTAAACTCGTAATGTCTATACCTAGTTCGAAATGCGGTCTTTGGAATATCTTCCTTCTTCACAAGAAACTGATGATATCCAGATCGAAGATAAATATTTTAAAAATATTGAGCTTCATGAAATTGATCAAATAAGTCATAAATGTGAGGAATAAGATACTTCTATTTGTCGTAATAGTATTAATCTACCGATATTCAATGCACAGCCTCATAAATCCATCTTTATTCTAAACAAAAATCAAACGAGCTCCCTAAGGTGAAACACTGGGGTGTATAAATACCTTCTCACTAAATTCCTTTAGTTGATTCTTTAACTATATTAATTCCACCATGTAAATTATATATGGAGTCTTTGATATAGGTCTCACATCATTGATTAAATTAATAAAATACTCAACTTCCTTTTCGGAAGGATGTCCAAGTAAATCCTCTTGAAATTCATCAATGTATTGTAGTAAAATAGGTACATCCTCAATTTGATGATTTCATTCCTCATCCATAGATTATGTTTTCTATTATTCCCTATGAATTTCATTTTGAAGAGATACTATAGGTGGATCCAGATATGACTCAGATGATGATGTCTCCCCTCTAATGATAATAAATTGAATATCTTCATCATGAATCATAATTTTCATATACTTGCAATAATTTATTTCATTATACAATGAAATCCACTCCATACCAAGTATTATATCAAAATAAACTACAGGTATAATGTTAAAATCAATAATTAGAGCTCATTTATGTGTCATAATTAAAACAGCTTGAAAAATATTTATTGTAATAATATTTCCACTAGGAGTGTTTACTAACAACTCCCTTGTTGACCTAAATTGAAAATATTTAATTTTAAAATAATCCTTAGAAGATATAGAGGAATGTGATGATATATAATCAAATAAATATTTATCTAAATTGGAAGAGATGATTAAATTACCATTCACCACATCATTATGAACTTCAAACTAATCTTTTGTGAATATATAAGTATGACCTTGTTCCCTTAGCCTATTTTGGGGAATGTTTCCTTGATTATTAGGAAAATCATTTTCATAATGTCCGATCTCTTTACAATTTTAGCATAGAACATTGGTATATTACTTATTTACCTTCAAATAGTGGGTATAGTGGACTTTTTCCCCACACTTTTATAAAATTCCCATCCCCAATAGGAATGTTTCATGATGTTTCTTTCCACATTTATTATAAGATGGAAAGTTCAATCTTCCATTATTCCCCTTTTCCTTATTTCCTTTACCAGTGTTTTCAAAATCCCAATTCTTCACTTGATTTACTTTAATGTAATAATACCTATAGAATTTTTTGTCACTGTCTAGATAACAGACTTGACTATATCTTCACACAATGAGAAATTTTGGGAGACCAGTTCCCTTTAAAGGAATTGTTTTAACCCATCAAAGAATTAATAAATATTTCTCTTTAGATTACATATATAATACAAAAAAATCCTTGACAACATTGTGAAGTTGGATTCATAATTGGAAACATTTTCATCAGGTTTTTTGTCTTAGATTAAAGAAATTACACTACATATCTTCTCTTAGTTCATGAGGTACATATTTTTCTATGAAAATTTCGTTAAAATACTTCCCTTCAATATTTTCAATTTCTTCCTCCTCCTTTGTGTTTTGATTTAATGACCACAATTGATCTACATCACCAGATATATTATAAAATTACATAATAACCTTCCCCCATTCATTACTTCCAAAATTGAGAAATATATTCCCTAAGGAACTTATCCGCTACTTTACTACAAATGGGGTATTAATACTAGTGAATGATGGGGATTGTTTTCTCCTAAAATGGTCTAACATTGTTACATTTAATTGTAGATCGGGATACTCCATGTGAGTAAGGTTATTGATCATAACTTGAGTTAGTTTTCATAATATAGTTATAAGTTATTGGACTCTAATTTCAGCTCTATATCCAATATAATTATCTTTCATAGGATGGAAATCCCAACGTGGGATACACACATTAATAGAATTTTCATTCCTTACACTAAACACCATTTCTAAATAATGGGATAAAGTAGATTATATCATAAATAATAATTTTAAACTAGTAAAACCAAACATAAATTGAAAAAATTTATTCATTTCTAATCTCATAATCATAAGCATGGTTTCTTTGGGGGAATATTTACTTCTAAATCTTCCATAATGGTTTGTATATAAAATATAAATTGTCATAAGAATATTCATCAGGAGGTTGAAACCAGGTGTACAGTAAGGAATATTGTCTTATGTCATGTTATTCCAAGTTAGGCATAAAACACCTTGTTTGATTTGTTACCCTTAGGTACATCTATTCTAGAACAACATTCACTTATAGTATACAAAAATGGACGTATTTCTAGAAAGACCCACATAATGTCTACCTTACCAAAACTTTGGGATGTTCTTATATAATTATCTTTAAATTTCATATTAGGGTTATATTATTTAATCTATGTTTAATAAATATAATTTCTAATTTTTCTACTAAACATGTTATGATACCAACTGTAAATACCCCAATCATTTTAGCATGGAATCAGTGCCATAACTTTTTACATTGGTACTATAAACAAGTGATCACATCCCAAAAATCCAAATTTTTAGTAGAATTGGAAAATAGATACAACATAAGTTTTATATTGAAACATGAAATGAAAAAAATCATAGAAACTCTATTGGAAACACCAATAAAATACAATATTATCTCTGAAAGTCATTTATAATACATGACTTATCATCCTGGAGAAAAATAAAAAATAAGAATGGGGAGAGATAAAATGCTCAGTAAGGGTATGAAATATAGTATAAGCTAACATAAATAAACATAAACCATAATTAAATTTGGATAACTAAAAACACATTCCATTAAAACATAATATTGAGAATAATATTTTCAAAATAAGAGCTGAATAAACAATTGTTAACAAATAATCACATGATAATGAAACCTAACCATGAATATTATATTATTATAAAAATTATATGGATTATAAATTACTAATATCATAATTAGGTAATGAATAATTCCAAACATAATAAAAATTCTTTCAAGTGTTTGTCTATGAAAATTTACACAAGTGGGTAAAATCCCGGTCTAGTTTGTCTCATGAGACCCATTAATGCATCGAGGGGATACAACGGGACCCAACCATCACTTAATATGTCTAATTAATTACTCAAATGAAAGGGTAGAAACATAATCAAATCATTCATTTTTATTTAAAATATAATATGAAATTTAAATAATACACCTAATTAGTAAATTATCCAGAGTAATATGGAGAATGGTATTAAGAAACTACATCCCTAGTCAAAGTAATCATTAACCCTTCAATAAAATATGGTTTATGGTAAAAAAGAGACAAATATAAATTATATATAATATGTAATAAAGTTTATTTTAATATATTAGAACACTCTTATAAAATCATTGATAAATTCTTGAGAGAGATACCATTTTACTTTGGAAAGAAGAGTTCTTTTGGAAAATCATTTGTATTTTTTCATAAAAATGATTTTGTAAACATGTATATCAGAGAAAATAAAAGGGTATGATGATATATTTTAGGAATATTAAAACAACATTAATACTGATATTCCAAAATTGAAGTGAAATCATGTAAAAATAGTGTTTAAGAAATATTATAAATGATTCACTTCAATACGATTTAAGAGAAAATATAAAATAGTGTTTAAAGAAGAAAAAGTTGTATTTTTTTGAACAAAACTAAAAGTGAACTAATATAGTTATTCATGATAATAATAGTGAATTTATAAAAATATTGTGTTCTTAAGATAGATTACAAAGTGTAATTTATGATGAGTAATAAATTTGGAAGCACCTTTTAACCGGGTTTGGTTATCAGGAGGAATTCAAAAACAAAATTATAAAACATGTAGTTTCCCATAAAAGAAAGAATAATTCAGATAGATACATATAATTGAAACATAAAATTTTTTGGATGAGTATATTATAATAATTATGATTTATAAAGGGGTAAATATGGAGAAAGCATATCCTGAAAAAAAATGGAGGTTCAGGTAGAATCCTTTACCTTATGTCTGAAAGTGTTTCTCACTTGAAACTAATGTCATGGATAATGCAAGTAGATTCATTAATAATTTAATTCATAAACTATTAAACTTTTATTTTATTTATTATAATTTTTCTTAGTTAATTTATGTTATTTTTAAGGAGTTATATAATTCAATTTCGTCATTCGTAAGTGTTTGTTTCCTAGGTTTTTAGGATTGGTTCACTTGTACACATGTATGAAAGATCATGTGAAATTTGAATAGTTATCCAAAATTGAAATTATATGTTATTAATGATGTTACATAATATTTAATGGTATTATATATCATTTTTCCCTGACACGAGGATGGTCCATTTGATAAAATGTTAATGATATCCTATTAGATTTTTTATGTGTTTTTTGGATCATCACGCTCTCATATTTTATCAATTAATATTATGTATACATACTGATTATAGAATAATAAATAAGTTTTAATATACATATTATATCTTTTTTTACAATAAAAATGGTTTTATGAACAGACTTGAATGTGGTATAATAAAATTAAAGAATCGCCATCCACAAAGGTGGTGAATCGACACATCACAAACGACATTTTCATATTTTGAAAGAATGAGAAGATAAAACAATTGATGGGGATATGCTGTATTCATAATAAAATAATAGTAAATATATTATACTAGATTTTTAATTTATGTTTGGGAAGAGGAGGTAAGAAAATTATTAAAAAAGCAAAGAAATTGAAGGAAAATTAAATGAATGAAAGGGGATTTTACATCTTGAATTCCACTCCTTGAAGACCTCCTAAAGGTAAATTGAAACAAGATTTTGGGTGAGACTAGAAATACCAGATTGTGGGGGAGAGTTTTTGGGATATTTATTGGGTAGAAATTGGACAAGCTTCAACGATTTGTAGGTGTGAGGAGAAGGGGTGTTGAGGGGTGGTATTTATAGTGAAGGCGAGGGGTGTTTTTTGATTATTTTATTTATTATATTATTATTTTGGATCAATAATATAAATATTTTGAGTATTATTAATAAATATATTAAAATAATTAATGAGAGTTGGATATTATCAGCATACATCAGACATACATTATCAAGGACTTAATAATACATTTATTTTTTATATACCATAAATTAATGTATTTCACTATTAAAAATGTTAAACTATTTTATAAAAAATAAAATAATTCACCCTAACCATTTTTGAATATGTTTAATTCAAAAATAAACTCCTTTGTATGAAAATTATTTTATAAATATGAGAAATTTAATTTTTAATTAAATTCATCATTTACTCAAAAAATAATGACTTTAATTTTATAATTAATTTTATTGTACAATAAAAAAATAATTAAGGTATCATAAAATTATCCTATAATTATAAGAAAAAAATATTAATTTAGGAATACATGTTATGAAAATATTTTTTCTTTTTAATCATAATATTAATTATAAAATTGTAAAAAAAAAATTATGTTTCAAAAAAATATGAACACTTAATTTTTTGTTTTTAAAAAGTTTATTTACCTATCCCATGATGTAAATATACCATATTTTACTTCATAAGATATAAAAATTGTATTTATACTTTAAAAGGTGAATTTACTATTCAATTAGTCATATTACTTTTTCTAATGGTCACATTACAATTACAATTATTATATTTAATAGTATATTATGGTTTCAAACTAGGTGTTGCATGAAGCATAAACTATTGAAGATATTAAATTTAAAAAGATACATACTATAAAATATTGGGGTGTTACAGTTATTCTGTAATTAATTCAAAGTTATAATGTATTTATATAAGTAATGTTGTATGCTTTACTTTAAATGTTAAACTGCTTCTAGGAAATAGAGCCTTCATTACGTTTTGAGTATGAAAATTAATTTATTTTTTCATTTACCTTGACCTTGAGTTGTAATTGAAGTTATGGACCTGATTTTAGTTTTTGAATATAGGTTATAAATATTTGGTTTTTGAGTAAAAATGTATTGATTTATCTCATTGGTAATTTATCCCTAGGTAGAGGGACTTGGAATCAGATTACCTTCTAACTTGAAGGAATATGCAAAGTCTAGGAAGGTCAATAAGGTTGTCTATATTTCCCTCTAATATTAATAATGTGGAGGTTATCAATTTCATATTACTCTATGACATTACTTGGAAATATTAATTTTAATTATGTAGATGATTCATTTAGATATGTGTAAATATACCTAACATCTATTTTTTTATTAATAAAAACTTATTGATTGTGTGAAGAGTTAAACATCAAGATGTTTTGAACGTATTTTTTCAGTGGAGGGAATAACATTCCAAAATGAATCACTGGAAGAATACATACATAAAATGGAATAACATGATATTAAATTGTTAGATTAAAATCACCTTCAAACACTAAGTGTAGTATTCGTTCCAAAGTGTCACTTGTCTGGACCACGATCATCCAACCATGTAAGCTCTTCCCTAAAATAGTACCCCTAAATCAACCATTTTATAGAAAGAATGTAATATATTACACTATATTATCCTTGGGTATATTCTTCCCTAGAAGGGTGCCTATGGATTTTCATTCATTACCAGGTTATTAGAATTTTATTTTTGTAATAGTTAGCCATAAAACCCTTAGAAATGATAATAGAGGAATAATATTTAGTTTATCCATATAATGGATTGGAAAAAGTGTTCACCGCTCGATTATCCAAGAGTTATATGTGACATGATTTGGATGATATCTTACCTAAAAAACATGTGGTGGTAGAAAAACTCTACCAGGCTCATTAATTAGTGAAATAACTGTATTTTGAAACTAATGGATATGAGATATTTTAAAGGGGGTCATCATTTTATAAGGAGGACATTTAATAAAATTTATTATTAAATGGTTAACAAAACCTAATACTCATTAGATAAAAAAAATTCTATTTTATATTGATAACATCATCATCATGGAATTGAAATTTGATACTAATCCACTAAATGATATGTTTAATGTAATATACTCCTATGAATGGTAATTTAAAACATTTTCTTATGTATGATTGGTGACTTATGAAATGTTCTTATGAAAGATAAATATTATATATATTTGATAAATACCTATTCATGAGTAATAAATTGTTTAGTTTTTTCAACATATGAATCTAGATGCCTATGGAAGCATAAAATAATTTAATTAAGGTTTCAAAAACAATTAAACAAAAAATGACCAAAGGAATCTTAGACTCCATGTATGTACTCAATATGATTGGGTATGAAAATAATTTGAGGAATTTAAGTTTCATATACTCAATTTAATTGGGTATTCCCAATGATATTCAATATTACTAAATAAGATAATGACTTGGTGAGAAAAAAGGTTTACGTAAAGATTTATTAGTTACATAATTAAATTTTATTACTCTAATAAATATATGATATTTACTATATGTTTTATTTCATTATATATATGTTTAATTTATGTACCATGCCATTACATTTAATTATTTCAAATTATTAGTTAAAACTTTATCCCATTTCTATTGAGAATCTATGTTAGTGCACCAAATAAAAACCTATACACACCAGACCAACCTACATACACATTGATTCCATGAAATCCCAAAATCATCCACACATCACAACCATGACATATATTCATTCATCACATCCCATTCCAACCAAAAAAAGCATCACATCCCAACAAATTAAGTATCTTAATTCGGTCACCTCAATCCCCTGACTATTACCCACAATATTTTCTCACAAAATACATGGAAAATAAAAAAAGAACTCTATAACTTATAGAAACAATTAATATTTCATATCCTTATGGTTTTAGATTCATATAAATTTTCTTTCATCATGTTACTTAATTACTTTCATGGATATTCTCACATAATTTTAGAATTTCATTTGTAGTAGGTTCATTAGCCATATATAAATTTTTAACCCTTTTATGAATTGAGTGTTCATGAATTAAACAAAAAAGGATAAAAAATAACATTATTTGGAACATAATTAAGTTTCCCAATATTTTTACTTTTTTGAAATAGTAATGAATATGGATAACACTTATGAAATATCACTATGAACAAGTAAAAAAGTGTGAGAAGTCCCTTCCTATTAATTTTCAGATTAATCCATTTTTTTATCTGATTATTTAAAGAAATTCTATCTATGTAAAGAAACAAAATAGAATGTAATTTCCATATATTCATATAAAATATGTAGAGAATGAGGATAGATCACCTCAAACAGGTTTTCAACATTATTTGGGAAAGAATGAATGATCAAGAATCATCCACCAATAAAGGAAACACATCAAGGTTAAAGGAAACCCCGCTAGAACCTATTTTCAAAAAGTATTCATTAATTATTTGTTTATTTACAACTCAAAATAGTGGATATATTCCTGTATGATCCTCAAAGATTAGTAAAAATAAGAGAAATGAAGAAAATATAGAAAGAGAGAGTAACTAAGCTCACAAGAATTTGATCCTAAAAAGACTATGTTAACTCTATATAGGTTTGGTTATAAGGTTATGAGAGGTAAATGGGCGGAATAGGTCTCATAAGAAGATTAAAAACTAATAAATTGAAGTCAGTACACTCCATTTATAGAGTAAGATTCATAAGACTTCCCTATGATGTGGGTGTCCGGAAAATGCCTCGATGAGTCAAGTCAAAGACTAGATCTGGAATTCAATATTTAAATCCCATGATTCTCATGTATTTTTAAAAATTTTTTTTTACCAAAACTATGGTATATAAAATGACGTGGTATATGGTATTTTGGAAACCAAGCCCCTTCTATTTACATACACCTTAGCACAATAGTAAATTTTTTCTTCACAATTCCCACCATCCTAGCATTGTGACCTACAGGTCCCTTTGTTACATAGGTAATATCATGAAGGGTATTTCCATGTACTATGCCCATGATGGTTCATTCTAAACTACACATTTTACACAAGGTGAACCCCCAACCAACATGGCAACCAAAATGACCAAAAAAGTTATTTTACTGGCCGGGGTGTACTAAGCACCACCTGAAAATCTCCTTGGCTCTCCTCCAAGCACCCAAGGCCAAAATAGAATTCCCTACCCTCAATATTCAAATAAGGAATCAAAACACCCAACACCATTCCCACAAACATGATGTAGTGACCCTTTGAATAGTAAGAACTATCCTCTATCCTCTAGAACACCTCCACCCCCATCACCCACGATGCCTATAAAAACAGAAAGGGAGGGTTTTAGAAATCTAAGCCCTTACAATAGGTACCTAAAAATTATTATTATCAAGAATAAAAAATAAATCCAAAAATGAAGTGGGAGTGGAATCGTATGAAAAAAAATCCTTGAAAATTACATTTAGGGACCTCATTACAAACCAAGTGTAACCCCCAAAAAATAAAAACCTATAAGAGGAAAACATTCACTAATCATAAATTAATAGAAAAAAAATGTTATATCACCCAAAAAAACAAAGAAAAAACCAAAATTAAAAATAACATGGTATTCGGAGCATAAAAATGTGTGTCACATTTCAAGGTACTCTCTTCCATTCCACCATGCCTCTACAACACATGATCAAATGTGGAAACCATTTAGAACCTTCTCATGATTGTCTTGGATCTCAACTATTTGCTCCATGAATGTCTCATTATCCTTGATATCCATCTCTCCCGAGTCAATGAAATGGGAGTTATCATAAAGGTGTCAATCGAGTCAAGACAGAAGTAAGATATCATAGATCCTGTCTTGCCATAATGGGAGAACTAACTGATACACCACCTCACCAACATGCTCCAACACCACAAAAGTCCCAATTAACTAGGAAGAAATTTTAGTCCCTTCGATAAAACTTTTCATACCTCTACATGGGGAAACCATTATGTGGTGTATAATTACAAATTCCATGCACCATAATCTATGATCAACACAGGCCTTCTGAAAATCTTTTGTTTCCCTCATCTACTGTCAAACTATCTGGATCTTCTCTATCATGCTCTATACAACATCAGGACCAAGAAATAATAACTCCCTGACCATGGTCTAATATAATAGAGAATAAAAATCCATTTAAAAACACCACAAACATAGCCATTCCATTGGATGGGTGATATATATTATTATAGGAAAACTCATCCAAGGTTAGGTGCTTCACCCACTATCCGATGGAATCCAATATAGATTCCCATAATATATTATCTATCCTCTAGATGGTACATCCTATATACCCATATATATTAAGGTGGAAATGATTTCTAAGTTGAAACTATTACATAATGGGATACTGTAATTGTCTCCAAACTTATGAGTTAAAATGTGGATCTACATAACAAATTATGGTCTTCGACACCCTTTAGAGCTATAATTTTATCCATATACTACCTCACAAGTGAATCCACAACCTTGGACACCTTGGTCACTATAAAACAAGTTATCCACATGAGTCTATCCATGATTTCAAAAAAAATAAGATCATGCTTTTATATTGGGTAATCCATTAAATAAATCCTTCTAAACAGGCCTCCACTACCACTCAAGGACATCCAAGGGCTGTAATAAACATCAATTAATATGGTTATTATCTTTCAAATTTTGAAAAACTAAACACCATGATATGAATTCCACCCCTAAATTCTTCATCCTAGGTCAGCAAAGCTTCCTCCTTAATAAATGATACATCTTAGACACAAACATATATGTCGATAAGGGTGATGTAAAAAGTGTAACTCTATTAAACTAGAGACAGTGTCTAATTTTTTACATTGATATAAGATAAAAAGGATCACATCACCAAGGATCATAAATTTTATTTGTCTTGAAGAACTAGGAACAAAAATTTTTATCTCATTATATTGTTAATAATATATAAAAACATACTGGATGTAAATATTCTACAAACTTAAACTTATTAAATAGTTCCTTCTTCATTTAAGATCCTTCTTCATTTCCTAGGGAAATGAAAAAAATTAGGGTATGATAAAATAATCAATAATGGTTATTTACATTGAAAAATATCATGAGTAAATAATGTATAATAAATATTGAAAGGTAGATAACTAAATACATATTCCATTTAATCATTAACATGATCATGAAATTCATCTATATAAAATATCAATGATGCATTATCATGGGTAATAATTAATTAAGTCTCAATAATAGAAATGTATAATGATAGGTGTCATGATCTCATACATCATGATATTTTACCATCAACGCCTTGTTCTAAGATAGTTTAAACTATAGGTACACCAAAAAACAATTTAATTTGTTTGAAAAATTAGTTTCTATTATGAGACATGACAATGCATCAAGGAGATATCTATAACTAGGATCCTCCCATAACTATAATTTTAATGAAGTATTCATATATTTAATGTTAAATCTAATTTATAAATTGTATTCCTTATAAAAAATCCATATTAATTAAAGTATATGGAATATAATGATTTACCCAGTCAATCAGAGAACCTTCATAGTAAAACACCCTATGTATAACTCGTATAAGGAATAAGAAATAATAATATCCATGATATAATGAATAAGTATATTTGATTGAAATCTAGTTTCCAATGAAATTTGATCATAAGAAAGTGAATGTTTCAGTATAAAGTTAATGATAAAAAACTAGTAGGAGATAAATTCATTAGAAATATAGGGTTTCTAATAAATTAATGTATTTTTTAGAATAAATAAAAATTGAACTAAAACAATAAAATAAGTTTTCATTAATGTATTATATTTTTAAAGTCATTTAAATCTTCTATAAAAAGATATGTATCAAAAAAACTATTATGGTTGAATGGATTTCCATTAACACTGTATATGTTAAAAAGAAAACACTCCATTTTAGTTTTTATAATGAATGTAAAAAATGACCCCTTTCAGAAAAAATTATAAATAATCCTTAAAAACCTTTTAAAAAATTAGTGATAATCTAAAATGAATTTACTGAATCAGTTTATTATATAAAAATGAAACTTTGAATTTTTTTTTCAAAAATATGGACATGGAAGAAAAATATACTCGATCAAGAAGAAAAATAAGATCTATTTTTTATTTTAAACTTTTTTTTCATGATTATGGTTCCAAATAGGCTATAATTTGGAATTAGAAAAGTAGAATCTTTAAAAATCAAGAGGAAAATAAAATATATGAATTTTATTAAGGATTTATTATAAAATTACTTCAATGAAAATAAGAGGAATCACCGAAAAATGAGATAGAAAAATAAATTATTACCTCTTTGGTAACATTTATATTATATTACCTTGAACGAGTAAACAATAATTATAAATTTAATCATCAATAATTTATATTTATGTTAAATAAAACAATGGGAAACTATATAAAACACGTGAAATTAAATAGGTGAATAATTCCAAATATGCCTCAATAGAGTGGAAATTGGGACAAATTTCCGTACCTCACACTTCGGCTTTGTTGAACATGATTAAAACTCATTTATAATTTTTTTAAACTTTTTATTAATTTATAAAATAACTATATTCATATTTATAATATCATATATGATCTAATTATAACATTATGCCACTCATTCGTTAATAACTTTTCATTACTATCATCATTTCGATTGTTAACTAATTTGTTTTTCTCATTCTTGTTATGTCACATAATTTCTGGTTATTGTGAATAAAAAATATTTTCAAATTATCTAATTTTTTTTATGTTATAAATTTAATATTTATTCATTAAATTCATTTTTATAATCATTTTATAAAGTTTGGACATGGAAAATGAATCACATTCCTTTGTAGAGATGTCATATTGTACGTACACATGAGCGACATTATCATTTATTAATGTGTGAAAGAGTAACAAATAGATGATATATTAAATTTAAAATTTAAATATTTTTTTAAGTATTATATATATATATTTTCCATCATCATGACTACCCATGTGATTTGATAGTGGAAAAGGTTACGTTTGTTCGTGAGGTGGTAATCCTCCATAGACATGAGTGATGGTTTTGTTAGCCATTTTATGGAGAAGGACATTGTTGAGACCCAAATCTTGATGTAAATGGACATTACCTTACTTTAGTAGAATACTTAATACATAACAAAAACAGACACACAAGTATCATAATAGTTTAGTGTTTTTGGAAACTTAGAATATAATCTTCTAATTATAGTGAAAGTTCTTCAACATCTCCCATAAGATCTTCCACTTTTTTGTTTTCTTACCTAAAACCTTTATTTAAATCCTGGGGAAAAGAAAACATATAAAGGGTGAGCTCGAATGCTCAGTAAGGGTAATCATGGATAAAATAAAACAAATCATATACATTTTAACTTCAAAACATGAACATAATATTTAAACATCAAAATATTGAGCAATGACATAAATCATGGAAGTACTTAAGGCATAGATCATAAAGAAACATTAATCATGATAAAATATAATGGTAATTAAACATATAATTGTGTAAAACCATTAATAACATGATATGATTTCCATAGTAGCGAAGGCATTGCTACCAAGACCATATCAGGGGACAAAGTCCCTTTCTGAATCGAGTTAACTCCTCGTTCCAGTCCTCTATTACTGAACCGGTTTAACTTTCCATTCCAGCCATGTCTATCTCATGAGATATAAATATTTACCCAATGCATTATAAGGAGATATAGGTCCCACCCATCTCATAATTAAATCATACTTACTTGTGCCACAAAATAAACATACATCATTCATAATAACCCAATAAATAAAATGGGTTTCATAAACATCATCCCATAATTACATAATCTATATAAAAGAAATGGATATAATTTCATAATAAGGAAAGTGAAACCATTTAAATCATAGAGACATTATAGTTGAAACATACACATATGAAATAATTTCATCTTAGATGAAAAATGGTTTTGATAAAACACTTGAAATGAATTCTTGAGGAAAATATCCTTTCTTCATCAAAATCATTTTCTTTTCGCAAAATGTCATGAAATTTTAAAATATAAGGATTTTGTTGAAAATAGTCATGAAATATTTTTGAGGAATGTTCATGAAAATAAGGCTTTATAAAACCGTAAAAATACTTTCAGGCCGTATACGTTAAAAAAACATTCTTTTCGTACTTTTGTCGGAAAAGTAAAAAAAGTACCTTGTAGGGTAAATAAAATAAGATTACTTCCATAACAAGGGGTAAAAGTAAAAATGGGTAAAAAGGAATTTAGAAATAAACAAATAAATTTTTATAAAACATATACATCGATGATAGCAATAAGCCTAGTAAATACTTACGAATAAGCAATCTCGGATAAAAATGGAATTTGCAAAATTATCCCTTACCTTATGTCTGATTTGCTTCGTAAGTCTCCGAACCTCCTGTATAATGATTTAAATAATGTCATTGAATTATTACATAATCATACTTACTTTTATGATATCATATACGGTCATATTCTTAGCTTCTTATTAGTAATATTTCATTGCTACTTGTTATTCGGGTGTTTATTACTTTTTGTTCCTATGCGTGTCTTGTCGAATAAATTATTATTCTTCTCTTCATGTTATAGATAACTCATTTAAGGAATGGTATTAGTGTAATATATATCATATTCATTAATTCAATTCATTTATATAATCATTATGCAATGAAGATCATGTATAACGAGTCGCATCACATCATGGAGACGGTATTCTGTACGTACGCACGAGCGATGATATCGTTCCCATGATCGTGGAATTTTACTGGAGTGTATGTATACTATTTAAGAATCAATATAACTTTACAATAATCATATATATTTATTATTTACACCATTAAACCCATCCAAGTAAGGTGGTGGTGGAAAATAGATTACACCACGGCGTGGAGACGGTATTCCATATGTACACACGCGCGGTGATTTTGTTTTCCGTAGGATGGATAGATGGTGAAATAGGGTTGTTTCATAATTATAATAACATACCAGTATATGAGTGATACTGATGTTATTACCTCATAATGAAACAACTAAATAAGAATAAGTGGAAGAAGAAATAAATTTGAAAGAATCGGTAACATACATTACCTCTTCTTTGAAGCGCCTCTTTGAGACCTCCTCTTAGGGAACTAAAATTGGTCTTTGAAGAAGACCAGGACCTCTAGGATGTTTCTAGAGAAGTGGAGAAGAGAATTTGGCAGGGGTTGGCCGAGCTTTAAGGCTCAAAGTGGTGTGAGGAAGAGAGGGAGGAGGTTCCCTTTTAGAAGGGAGGAGAGGGGCACCTTAGGAAAAGCTTAAAATATTATTTTATTATAATGTCATATTCGGTTATTAATAGCTCCAAATTGATTTATTTCGAAGCTAAGGTGGGTATGGGTCTAAATAATCTCATCCAATAGAATTTAGAAACGTTTAGGTATCTATTTTAACCTTATCATTTAGATTTAACTTTAAGTTAAATAATTTTACTTTTACCGTGTCTTCTTGTTTTCTTACACTATAAGGTTAATAAACTTACAATAACAAGCCAAACGAACCCCAAGTTGTTTATTATTAATATATATAACCTTATCTAAGTCATTTGGCCGAACCTTGTATTTTTAGGAATAAAATAAAAATTAATAATATAATATTTGTTTTAAAAACTATTTTATGTCCATTTTGACACTATTTGGTAATTGATTTTTGTAAAAATTATAACAGAAAGATTAGTTCTAAAAAAGTTAATTAAATTAATAAAAAAGTGTCATATTAACCTATAAAATTATTGTAATTCATAAAAAGTCTAAAATTACATTTATTTCGGTGTTTATAACATCAATTATGTCAATATTTCATTAATAAGATAAATACTGCATCATCATTGTGTCATAAATAAATTAAATTATTTGTTGTCTAAAAATTACAAATAAAATACCATTATGTAGGAAATCTTTTTAAATTTATAATGAATATTTATAGTTGAATTTATCTTATGTATAAACCTTTATTAAAAGTTATTTACTTATTAAACTTTGATTTTAACTATTTTAACCCTTCTATAAATAAATTAATAATAAATGTCCAAATCTAATCCAAGTGGGACTAAATGGTCATAGTTTATTCATAAGGTTGTTTTTGGTATAATTACACTTATTCAATAGAATTAGGAAATGTGTTGGTTAATAATAATATCATTTTTACCCTTAATTATCCTATTTACTTTTAACCGTGGTAAAAAACAAGTAAAAAGTTACTATTCACCAAAAATTATTTTCATCTCATTGAACCACATTTTAGTTTTTGATATTAACCGTGTCTCTCGGATTTTTTAAATTAAATTCACAGACGTGGTAAAATTTAATTTAAATAAAAATAATCCAGTTTTTTTAACTACCACTAAGTGGTTTCACTATTCATCGAAAATTGACGTTTTTCAGAAAAAAACCAAAACATTAATCCTAAGCATTATTTGATATTCCAAATTCAAAATTTATGTCTATTTTTACAAATTCATAACATATAAGTGGCATTAATTAATTTTAAATTTAAATCCCGTTATCAAAACAAATAGCGTGTTTTTAAGAAACAAAAACAATCAGAAGATTGATACTTGTTTATATCCAATTTCAAAGTGAAATTTATTCCAATGAACAACATTCGATTAAATGGTAAAAATATATTCTAATTCCACTTTAAAACCAATTAAAAATTTAATCTAACCATATAAATTATTGCGATGAAAAAAGTTGTTTTTAATTAAAATATAGTCTGTTTTTACTATTCATTAAAAGATGAAAGTTATCAGAATAATATGAAAAATTTATCCAAAGTAAATTTTTATATATTGATTAAAGAGAAGAATTTTATTTTGTCAAATTGAACTTATATACATGTAAAAAACAAGATTTAAAGTGGGTGCGCCATCAAAAGCCAGCAAAACTACATTTTTTGAAAATTAATTATTTTACTCGAAAAATTAATTTTGTTCTCATACCATGTTCTAGAAAATGTGTTAGATGAATAATAATGTTATAAAATTCAAAATGTAGTTGATACTATTCATAACGGGTAGTTCATATAACATATCGTTGTTTAGCGAAACTCAGTATTGCGTACAACACATGCAATCGTGGAAGGTCGTGATTACGTGTAATGCAAGCCAAGTCAGGGATGCATCTTGTGAAAGCTCCTTTTGGTGTAGCATACAACACATGACATTAATGAAATTAAAAAGAATATTTTTCATAAAATCTCGGGGTGTTACATTCTACCCCCTTTAAAATGAATTTCGCCCTCAAAATTTGTCGGGGATATAAATGGTTTACTACTCGAAATTTTGTTTAATAGAAACCCACATTGTAAAAAGGAATACCAAAACTTGGATTTAAAAACTAAAGTATTAAATGTAACAGTTACCCAAATTAACTCATCACTGGGTTTCCACGTAGGAGAACATAGGTGAAAATATGGATATGGAAGAAAAATCTAACCATCAAGTTCTGATGGAGAGTGGTAGAGAACATGGCTATGAAAAAGCCATAAATCACAAAGCCATAGATTTGGGATGATCTAAGGTACCATCTGATTCATCGGATATAAGGGCACCAGGACAACATTTTTGGTTTTCAAGATCATTTCCCTAAATTTGATGAAATTGTAATTAGAAGAAATAATTTCGTGATTTTGGTACAATCTCACCATTGGTCGTTCTTTGGACAATTTCCACTTCATCTCTTAAAGAAACGAAGTTGAATTTGACATTCATGAAGTGTTATTAGATCATGTGATAGAACGATGGGTCATTCCATCTATCTCAAACAAAAGGTTATAAAAGTTATCAAAAATACATAAGTCCATCTATAGTGAGATTAATCATATATGGTTCCTAAAATGGACTTATACTTCATATATCATACTTCTTAATATAATAAAACTAGTTTCTACTAAACAGGGACTTCTTGTAGGCCAGTGGTAGGCAATAAAGGCTAGTTGCACTTCGGTTGTGGGTTCGATTCCCACAGCCTTGTCCGACGTGATGGGCTGTCGCCCGTCCTACAGGTTGTCCTTTTTATAAAACTACATTACTATAACATCCCATCAATAATATCCAAAAAAGTTCTATCCTTAAAGAATACTAACTTATGTCCAACATAATGCATTCCAATCTTTAGGCTTATCTAAAATACTTCGGTCCAATCTCATAGTATAAAGAAAACGATTAGTTGAAATTTCATCAACCAAGCATGTGAATACCATCATTTATCCCCCATATATCTTGTTGGTCACATTCCAATCATGTGAATACCTTAATCATGTATTCTCTTGAAAAATGAATACCCATTAAACCTTAGTGAAAACATGAATGCTTTCAAAAGTTAACTCTTTCCACATACCAAAATCCAAAAATTCTATATACTCAAACCATGATATAACCTTCTCCTTATATTATTCATGAGCTCATGAATACTATCAAACATTTAATTATCTTCTTATCCTTCATTATGCGCATAACATCTACTTTCCAAAAATATCTAAATAACCTTTCATGGTTACTGGTACCATTAATCATACACTTTCAAAACATAAGGAAAAACAACAATGTAACAATCCTTAGATGTCTCTTTATTCCATAGTAGCATGAGATTACTTATACAACATTACACTTGATAAACATGTAATCATTCCAGTAACTTCTTAAACCATTGAACGAGCTTCAACAATTCTTTCATCTCACATATCATTTGTAGTCTCTTCATCATCATCAACTTAAATACTACCCATACGACCGTACTGATACTCTTCATGAGACTTTCCATTAGGGCATTGGTTGGCATAATGCCCGTACATTCCACATTTAAAACATTTAACCATTGCTGAAGTTGTAGCAATACCACTATACTAATACATGGTGTTAACTAAACCTTCTTATAGCATCCCACCTTTTTATCACATAAACTTTCATTACATTTTACAAAACCGAGGATCTTTAAGGTTTAGTGTCTTGGAAACCAGGAACTTAAAACATGAAAACATAAAACATTCTTCTTAAACACTTGAAAGGCTTCTCCTCATGTTCATCCTAGGTTCATTACTGCATCTCATATCCTGGGGACATACATCAAAAGAAAGGGTGATCGGAACGCCCAGTAAGGGAAACAAGATAAACATTTTACATGTGAACTTGAGATACTTCAATAAGGTCATGAAAAGAACTTCAAGGCACGAGAAAGAAATCATGAAAGAAATCATAATAAAAATAACATTTTTCATAACTTGAATATGTGAATAAATCATTTTACATGTACAATCATGAACATATCACCATGGTCCATCCCCAAGGTGTTATTTGAAAATTACCAAGGTTATTCACCAAGATATCGTGAAAATTGTAATCTCTAGTGGTTACATCATTACCCAATGCATTGGAGCGCTATCAGGGTGCACCCTTAAATTTTACTTTTTTATCATGTAAGACAAATATATCATCATAAATAATTTCATAAACAACCTATATATAATAAAAGAAATGGGTTTCATTTCATAATCATAACGTTTTAAAAACTTCTTTAAAGACATGATCTTTATGTCACTTTAAACCCACGGAAGGGGAGAGCGGGTCTCATGTATGTAAATCCCAGAAATTAAAATAAAACATTTTGGTATATATGTGAATAACCATTTTGAACAAATATCTTTGAGTATTCGCTTAATAAAATAAAAGTACTTTAGAAAGAGATAGAGACATTTTGAGACGGAAATTCTGCTGCATAACGGCTATGTTTCGGGGTTTTAGAAAACATTGAAAAGAGAGGGGAAATGGGTCAAACACTCATAAATGACCCATAAAACAGTAGAGGGACATAATATAAAGTATTTTAGAACATCGTAATGAAATTTTAAAGATATACCATATGAAATGAAGAACAAGAAAGGTAGACAAAAATAAGATTTCTCTTATGAAAATTCGGCAGCCCAACGACGTCACTTAAACTTCAACAAAAATGAATTGACGAGATCAAATAGGGTCTCTAATAATATGAAAATAAAAGATCAATGTGATAGATATAGAGATCATACCCAACATAATAAAAAATGAACTTGAAATACGTGACATTAAAGTAGATCTTTGAAAAATGAGAAAGGCGAACGAATCCCTTAAAAATTCGGCAGCCTAACAGCGTCACTTAAACTTCAACAAAAAATGAATTGACAAGATCAAAATAGGGTCTCTCATAATATGAACATAAGGGTTAAGTATGATAGATATAGAGATCATACCCCAACATAATAAAAAGGAACTTGAAAGACTTGACATGAAAATAGATCTTGAAAACGAGAAGGGTGAAAGAATCTGTCACAAAAATTTCGGCAGCCTAACGACGCCACTTAAACATTCATAAAATGAAATGATGAGAGTAAGAGGGGGTCTCTCATCACATGAAAATAAAAATTACAGTATAATTAATATAAAAGAACATCCTCCAACATAAGAACATGGATCATAAAAGGAATGACATAAAAGAGATTACTTGAAAAGAAAGAGAGAGGTCGGATCCCTTACCTTAAAACGTAACTCTTAAAACTCAAAGTTTGGGACCTTGAGAGGCTTGAGGGCACCTTGGGAGGACTCCTTGGGAGGTAATTAGACCAGAACTTCGTTGATAATGATTTTAGAGTCCCTAGGATGAGATAATGGCTTGGTATTTATAGGGAAAGTGAGGGGACAAGGCATTAATGGCCAAGGGACACCTCATAAGTGGGTTTCTCAAAACCATGTGCTCTCCCATGATATTTCCCATGAAGTTAGGCCAAATGGGTCCCCCTATACAATAATTCATCACCTTTGGTCGGCCAACCCGTATAATATCTCATGACATCATCATGACACAATTATGATGTCATTAAACATACTAAAACCCTAAAACTGTATTTTTACTATTCACTGAAAATTCAACTTTCTCAGAAAAATCCCAAAATTTAACCTTAACTAAATATCAATGCACTGATTTAAAAAATTAACTCCATTTTATAAAAATAATTTTCTAAATAATTTTTATTTATTTTTTAAATAAATATACTATTCACCGAAAATTCATTTTTTTAGAAAAATCCCCAAAAATTACCTTAACATAATATCGATTCTATGAGTTCAAAAATGAAATCCATTTTATAAAAATAATTTTCTAAATATTTTTAATTTAATTTTTAATTAAAACCCACTATTTACCCAAAAAAACTAATACTTGAATAATAATTTATGAAACTGTTATTTAACCATTTTATTGAATCACATTACTTAATCAAGGTGCCTAGATTATATTAATACTTTCTTTAAGTGATATTACTAACCCATTTGGTCCCATTACTAATCCTAAGAATAAAATAACTATTCATAATTTACTATTCATCAAAAATTAAGTTGATCTTATGAGACTCTAAATTTCGTACTGAACATAATTGTAGAATTCCATTTTTTGAAAATCATTACACATTTTTAATTATTTAAGGTTTACATAAACATTTTTTAAAATATCCTTTCTCTAAAATTCACCAAAAATATGCATACTATATTTATCTGGACATTTGAAAAGTCATAGAAATCATCATAAGAAGAAATCCCAATTTTTATTTAAAACAATGGATTACACAAGGCAGTTATGGTATCCTTACATAGCCCCTTATCACTCCAACATAGGACCTAAGTGTAAGGTGTGCTAAGGTAAGAGAATCCGAGGGAGGCTCGACCAACATCACATGAGTAGTAATTTTTATCAGTTTGAACTTCTCATGAAGGCGATCCCGTTCTAGCTTCACATGATGAAGTTCAGATTGGGTTTGGTCCAAAGCAAAGCCCAGTGGTGCTACCTCCTTCCCAAGTTCTGTTAGATGGGCTTCGATCGGTCCAAGACTACTGGGTGAGGCCATCGAATCTTCATTCTATATTAATTAACCAAGATTACTTGTATTTAGAGACAATGATCAAAACGTTTAGTTTCCAGCGGTCATATTGACCAATGGTCATATAACAATCAAAACCCAACGGTCTCATTTTAATTATACTCATGTTATCAAATGAAACATTTTTTTGAGTATAAAAATAAAATAAAATAACACATAAAATTAGGAATCAAGATTTATTCAAAATTTCGTGTCGTTACAATTTCCCCCCTTAAGAAATTGCATCCTCGCAATTTTTAAAATTGGGTTTTGAAATTTCATTGAAATTCCCACATTGGAAAAGGAGTCAGTAACACTATTACTTTAAAAGAAATAAAGGGAAGTAAAAAAGGTGACACGATTTAACCCAAACAAGGATTCTATGGAGGAAAACATGGATATGGAAGAAAAACAAAGGGTCAAGTTCTGGGGGAGAGTGATAGAAAACATGATTAAGAGAAAGTTAACCATAAGAAAATTCCAAACTTATGATGCGTGTAAACGTTATTTGATTACCTAGTAGGAAACCTAAATAAACAATGTTTTTGTTATAAATTCCTTTTCATAATTTTGAGGAATTCATTTACTACATAGAACAGAAACACAAGAGAATATACCTACCTTCAAGTAGAGTTTCATCCTTTAATAAGTCTCTACTAAAACTAATATTTTCTCCAAATGATGAGAATTCAAAAACACTTGGTCTCATCAAAAGCACAAGAATCATCTTCTAGAGAATCACATAATCCACCAAAGATTAACTATCTATTTCTTCTATTATCTCAAAAATAGAAAGGGTAAGATAAAACAACTCTTCAAAAAGAAAGAATCCCATAGGAAGGGAAACTTCTTTAAATCTTCAAAATTCCACGGTACTACCCAAAGTTCATCATAGACCATTCCATAAATAACTTTCCTTAAAATTCCTCAAAATAAACCAAACTAAGATTGAAACCCATGTACAAGAAGGATTTGATAACATAGTCTTCCAAAATAAACTTCATCGTTCATCTCCAAACAACATAAACCACTCCTAACATCTTATAACAAAAGTAACTAACCTAAACATATTTTCCCCAAGATAGGTTAATAATTTCCATAAGTAACCTATATTACCATAAGTTCACCTTAAATTCACTGATTCTTCAAAATATAAGTCAACCTTACTCCTCAATGAAAATACCGTAGTAATCTATTTACCTCCATCATATAGGGTCCCCAAAATAGTGAAAATCTTCCAAAATAATAATAATCATTTAATCCACTAATCATCTCTATCATATTAATACGGTAATCGTCGCATTTCCTATCACATTTGTTGTTAGGACATGTTATTCCATTTCCCACCATTAACTAAGAAGTGAAAGTACAATTAGGGGCTTAAATACTTAGCCAATAATCATGAAAAGGAACTTAAAGCATATAAGGATAACTTGCAGAAGAAAAGTATATCCTAACTTGTGAACCCCTAGGTTCCCATCAAGGTTATCCATGATCATATATTCTTATGTGAATCTTTATTTTATTTTATCTTTGTTCCTTTAACAATGGTTCATACTAAGCTTATGAATTTTCCAAAGCATATCCCCTGGGAGTGTCGTAACTAAGAGTACAGCAAGGCCCATTGTCGTGTACCAGTTCCCATTCGAGTCTATCTCAAAGCGGTGTTTTCGGGTTTTACCCCTATGTAAATCTGTGCCAGAGCCACCTCTACCTGCTCATATCCAGATAGGGATGTATTTTCTTGGAAACCCCTTACTCAATACTCACCAAAATACCAGGAAGATTTCCTATATTTAAAATTTTCTATAGGGTTCTTCCTAAAGTTTTCATATCCTAATTTCCACAAATAACTAAACCATCCTTTGATACCAACTATAGAATCCTGCCTTTTTATCACATAAACTTTCATTACATTTTACAAAACCGAGGATCTTTAAGGTTTAGTGTCTTGGAAACCAGGAACTTAAAACATGAAAAGATAAAACATTCTTCTTAAACACTTTAAAGGCTTCTCCTCATGTTCATCCTAGGTTCATTACTGCATCTCATAACCTGGGAAATACATCAAAAGAAAGGGTGAGTAGAAGGCCCAATAAGGGAAACAAGATAAACATTTCAAATGTGAACTTGAGATACTTCAATAAGGTCATGAAAAGAACTTTAAGGCACGAGAAAGAAATCATGAGATATATCATAATAAAAATAAAATTTTTCATAACTTGAAGATGTGGCTACATCATTTAACATAGACAATCATGAACTTATCACCAAGGTCCATCCCCAAGGTTTCATTTGAAAATTACCAAGGTTATTCACCAAGATATCGTGAAAATTGTATTCTCTAGTGGTTACATCATTACCCAATGCATTGGAGCGCTATCAGGGTGCACCCTTAAATTTGCATTTATTATCATGTGAGCCACATATATCATCATAAATAATTTCATAAACAACCCATATAGCATAAAATAAATGGGTTTCATTTCATAATCATAAAGTTTTAAAAACTTCTTTAAAGACATGATCTTTATGTCACTTTAGACCCACAGAAGTGGAGAGCGGGTCTCATGTATGTAAATCACAGAATTTAAAATAAAAAATTTTGGAATACATGTGAATACCCATTTTGAACAAATATCTTTGAGTATTCACTTAATAAAATAAAGTACTTTAGAAAGATAGAGAGACATTTAGAGATGGAAATTCTACAGCATAACGGCTATGTTTTGGGGTTTTAGAAAACATTGAAAAGAGAGGGGACATGGGTCAAACACTAATAAATGACCAATAAAATAGTAGAGGGACAGAATATAAAGGACTTGAGAACATGGTAATGAAATTTGAAAGATATACCATATGAAATGAAGAACATTAAAGGAAGACAAAAATAAGATTTCTCTTATGAAAATTCGGCAGCCCAACGACGTCACTTAAACTTCAACAAAAATGAATTGAAGAGATCAAATAGGGTCTCTCATAATATGAACATAAAATATCAGTATGATAGATATAGATATAATACACCAACATAATACAAAAGGAACTTGAAATACTTGACATGAAAGTAGATCTTTGAAAAATGAGAAAGGCGAACGAATCCCTAAAAAATTCGGCAGCCTAACGGCGTCACTTAAACTTCAACCAAAAATGAATTGACAAGATCCAAATAGGGTATCTCATCATATGAACATAAGGGTTCAGTATGATAGATATATAGATCATACCCCAACATAATAAAAAGGAACTTTAAAGACTTGACATGAAAATAGATCTTGAAAACGTGAAGGGTGAAAGAATCCGTTACAAACATTTCGGCAGCCTAACACCGCCACTTAAACTTTCATAAAATGAAATTATGAGAGTAAGAGGGGGTATATCATCAAATGAACATAAAAAGGACAGTATAATTAATATAAAAGAACATACTCCAACATAAGAACATGGAGCATAGAAGGAATGACATAAAAGAGATTACTTGAAAAGAAAGAGAGAGGTCGGATCCCTTACCTTAAAATGTAACTCTTAAAACTCAAAGGTTGGGTCCTTGAGAGGCTTGAGGGCACCTTGTGAGGACTACTTGGGAGTTAAGGAGACCAGAACTTCTTTGATGATGATTTTTTAGTCCCAAGGATGAGATAATGGCTTGGTATTTATAGGAAAAGTGAGGGGACAAGGCATTAATGGCCAAGGGACACCTCATAAGTGGGTTTCTCAAAACCATGTGCTCTCCCATGATATTAAGTTAGGCCACATGGGGACCCCATACAATAATTCATCACCTTTGGTCGGCAAACCCATAAAATATCTCATGAAATCATCATGACACAGTTATGATGTCATTAAACATACCGAAACCCAAAAACTGTATTTTTACTATTCATTGAAAATTCAACTTTCTCAGAAAAATCCCAAAATTTCACCTTAACCAAATATCAATGCACTGATTTCAAAAATGAACTCCATTTTATAAAAATAATTTTCTAAATATTTTTAATTTATTTTTTAAATAAATATACTATTCACCGAAAATTCATTTATTTAGAAAAATCCCAAAAAATTACCTTAAAATAATATCGATGCTCTGAGTTGAAAAATGAAATCCATTTTATAAAAATAATTTTCTAAATATTTTTAATTTAATTTTTAATTAACAAACACTATTTACCCAAAAAAACTAATACTTGAATAATAATTTATGAAACTGTTATTTAACCATTTTATTGAATCACATTACTTAATCAAGGTTCCTAGATTATATTAATACTTTCTTTAAGTGAGATTACTAATCCATTTGGTCACATTACTGATCCTAAGCATAAAATCACTATTCATAATTTACTATTCATTAAAAATTAAGTTGATCTTATGAGACTCTAAATTTCATACTAAACATAATTGTAGCAGACCATTTTTTGAAAATCATTACACATTTTTAATTATTTAAGGTTTACATAAACATTTTTTAAAATATCCTTTCTCTAAAATTCTCCAAAAATATACATACTATATTTATCCGGACATTTGGAAAGTCATAAACATCATCATAAGAAGAAATCCCAATTTCTATTTAAAACAAAGGATTACACAGGGCAGTTACGGTCTCCTTACATAGCCCCTGATCACTCCAATATAGGACCTAAGTGTAAGGTGTTCTAAGGTAAGAGAATCCGAGGGAGGCTCAGCCAACATCGCACGAGTAGTAATTTATATCAGTTTGAACTTCTCGCGAAGGTGATCCTGTTCTAGCTTCACACAATGAAGTTCAGATTGGGTTTGGTCCAAAGAAAATCCCAGTGGTGCTACATCCTTCCCAAGTTCTGTTAGATGGGCTTCGATTGGTCCAAGACTACTGGGTGAGGCCATCGAATCTTCTTTCTATATTAATTAAACAATATTACTTGTATTTAGAGACTAATCAAAACGTTTAGTTTCCAGCGGTCATATTGACCAATGGTCATATAACAGTCAAAACCCAACGGTCTCATTTTAATTATACTCATGTTATCAAATGAAACATTTTTGTTGAGTATAAAAATAAAATAAAATAACACATAAAATTAGGAAATAAGATTTATTCAAAATTTCGGGTCGTTACACTTTTCCTTTGCACTTACTGGCTTTGTGTCCTTCTTTTCCACACCCAAAGCATCTTCCAGTTCCTTTGAAACAATCTCCCCGATGCCTCTTCCCACATGATTTACATGAGGGAAATTGAACTTTCATTCCTCTATGATCATCATGAAACTCCATATTTCTATTATTATCTGAGTTGGGAAACTTACCAAAGTTGAGATTATTGATCATTTTATGAGATTGATGATTAGGCATAATAACGATGTTTGGACTTCCAAATCCCGTTCCCTTTGATATCTCATGGATAATATCATTCCATTGTCCGTCATATCCTCTATTATCCTGAATCTTCCTATTTCCAGCCATTTTCTAAAACCCAAAAAGAATAGTGTGAGAGGAAAAAATCATGCTAGGGAAAACAACATAGTAAAGGGGGAGAACCCTCAATATCTAAGATCTTAGGTTAAATTCAAAGATCGTTACCGTAGTTCTAGGACTATATCATATACATATACTTGTCCTTAGGGACATCCCTAGATATACCTTAGAAATATCTCTAGGGATCTCACTAAAATTTTCGAATCCTAGTTTCCAAAGGTTGACTAAACCTTTCCTCTCATACCAACTGTAGAGACCCGAAGCTTGATGTACATGGAAATTACATTACTTTAGAGGAATACTTAATGCATAACAGAAACAAACACACAAGGATCGTAATAGTTTAGTGTCTTTGGAAACTCGGAATATAATCTTCTAATCGTGGTGAAAGATCTTCAACATCTCCCATAAGATCTTCCCCTTTTTGTTTTCTTACCTAAAACCTTTCTTTAAATCCTAGGGAAAAGAAAAAATATAAAGGGTGATCTCAAATGCTCAGTAAGGGTAAGCATGGATAAAATAAAACAAATCATATACATTTGAACTTCAAAACATGAACATAATATTTAAACATCAGAATCTTGAGCACTGACATAAATCATGGAAGTACATAAGGAATATATCGTAAAGAAACATTAATCATGATAAAATAGAATGGGAATTAAACATGGAATTGTGGAAAACCATTAACCACATGATATGATTTCCATAGTAGCCAAGGCATTGTTGCCAAGACCATCTTAGTGGAAAAATTCCCTTTCTGAATCGAGTTCACTCCTCGTTCCAGTCTTGTATTACTGAACCAGTTTAACATTCCGTTCTAGCCATGTCTATCTCATGAGATATAAATCTTTACCCAATTAATTGGAGGGAGATATAGGTCGCACCCATCTCATAATGAAATCATTCTTACTTGTGCCACAAAATAAACATACATCCTTCATAATAACCCAATAAATAAAATGGTTTTTCATAAACATCATCCCATCATTACATAATCCATATAAAAGAAATGGATATCATTTCATAATAAGGAAAGTGAAACCATGTAAACCATAGAGACATTATACTTGAAACATTCACATATGAAATAATTTCATCTTAGATGAAAAATGGTTTTGATAAAACACTTGAAATGAATTCTTGAAGAAAATATACTTTCTTCTTCAAAATAATTTTCTTTTCACAAAATGTCATGAAATTTTAAAAGAAAAGGATTTTGTTGAAAATAGTCATGAAATATTTTGTAGTAATCTTCATGAAAATAAGTCTTTATAAAACCGTAAAAATCCTTTCATGCCGTATACTTTAGAAAAACATTCTTCTCGTACTTTTGTCAGAAAAGTCAAAAAAGTACCTTGTAGGGTAAATAAAAGAAGATTCCTTCCATACCAAGGGGTAAAAGTCAAAATGGGTAAAAAGGACATTAAACATACATGAATACATTTTTATAAAACATGGACATGGATGATAGTAATAACCCCAGTAAATACTTACGAATAAGAAATCTCTGATAAAAATGAGATTTGCAAAATTATCCCTTACCTTAGGTCCGATTTTCTTCGTAAGTGTCCGAACCTCCTGTATAATGATTTAAATAATGTCACTGACTTATTCCAGAATCATACTTATTCTTATGATATCATATATGGTCATATTCTTAGCTTCTTATTAGTAATATTTCATTGCTACTTGTTATTCGGGTGTTTATTACTTTTTGTTCGTATGCGTGTTTGGTCGAATAAATTCTTATTCTTATCTTTAGGTTATAGATAACTCATTTACAGAATGGTATTAGTGTAATATATATCATATTAATTCATTAAATTCATTTATATAATCATTATGTAATGAAGATCATGTATAACGAGTCACATCACATTGTGGAGACGATATTCCGTACGTATGCACGAGCGATGATATCGTTCCCATGATCATGGAATTGTATTGGAGTGTATGTATACTATTTAAGAATCAATATCACTTTACAATAATCATATATAGTTGTTATTTACATCATTATACCCATCCAAGTAAGGTGGTGGTGGAAAATAGATTACACCACGACGTGGAGACGGTATTCCGTACGTATGCACGCATAGTGATTTCGTTTTCCGTAGGATGGATAGATGGTGAAATAGGGCTGTTTCATACTTATAATAACATACTATTATATGAGTGATACTTATTTTATTACTTAATAATGAAAAAACTAAATAAGAAGAAGTGGAAGAAGAAATAAAGTTGAAAGAATCGGTAACAGACTTTACCTCTTCTTTGAAGTGCCTCTTTGAGACCTCCTCTTAGGGCACTAAAATTGGTCTTTGAAGAAGAACAGGACCTCTAGGATGTTTATAGGGAAGTTTAGAAGATAAGTTTTCAGGGTTTGTCCGAACTTGAAGGCTCAAAGTGGTGTGAGGAAGAGTGGGAGGAGGTGCCCTTTTATAAGGGAGGAGAGGGGCACCTTAGGAAAAACTAAAATTATTATTTTATTATAAAGTAATATTCGATTTTTAATAGATCCAAATTGATTTATTTCGAATCTAAGGTGGGTATGGGTCGAAATACTCTCATCCAATAGAATTTAGACAAGTTTAGGTATCTATTTTAACCTTATCATTTAGATTTAACATTAAGTTAAATAATTTTACTTTTACCGTGTCTTCTTGTTTTCTTACACTATAAGGTTAATAAAATTACTATAACAATCCAAAAGAACCCCAAGTTGTTCACTATTAGTACATATAACCTTATCTAAGTCATTTGGACGAACTTTAGATTTTTAGGAATAAAATAACAATTAATAATATAATATTTGTTTTAAAAACTATTTTATGTCCATTTTGACACTATTTGGTAATTGATTTTTGTGAAAATAATAACAGAAATATTAGTTAGAAAAAAGTTAATTAAATCAATACTAACATGTCATATTAACCTATAAAATTATTTTAATTCATAAAAAGTCTCAAATTATATTTATTTGGGTATTTATAACATCAATTATGTCAATATTTCATTAATAAGATAATTACTTCATCATCATTGTGTCATAAATAAATTAACTTATTTATTGTCTAAAAATTACAAATAAAATACTATTATGTAGGAAATCTTTTTATATTTCTAATTAATATTTATAGTCGAATTTATCTTATGTATAACCCTTTATTAAAAATGATTTACTTATTAAACTTTGATTTTAACTATTTTAACCCTTCTTTAAATAAATTAATAATAAATGTCCTAATCTAATCCAAGTGGCCCTAAATGGTCATATTTTATTCCTAAGGTTGTTTTTGGTCGAATTACACTTATCCAATAGAATTATGACATGTGTTAGGGTAATAATTATATCATTTTTACCCTTAATTATCTTATTTACTTTTAACCGTGGTAAATAATAGTAAAAAGTTACTATTCACCAAAAATTATTTTCATCTCATTGAACCAAATTTTAGTCCTTTATATTAACCGTGTCTCCCAGATTTTTGAAATTCAATTCAAAGAAGTGGTAAAATTTAATTTAAATTAAAAAAAATTCAGTTTTTTTTAACTACCACTAAGTGGTTTCACTATTCATCGAAAATTGATGTTTTTCAGAAAAATACCAAAAATTCAGCCTAGGAATTAATTGATATTCCAAATTAAAAATTAATGTCTATTTTTCCAAATTCATAACATATAAGTGTCATTAATTAATTTTAAATTTAATTCCCCTTATCAAAACAAATAGCGTGTTTTTAAGAAACAAAAACAATCAAAAGATTGATACTTGTTTATATCTAATTTCAAAGTGAAATTAATTCCAATGAACAACATTGGATTAAATGGTAAAAATATATTCTAATTCCACTTTATACCCAATTAAAAATATAATCTAACTATATAAATTATTGCGATGAAAAAAGTGGTTTTTAATTAAAATATAGCGTGTTTTTACTGTTCATTAAAATATGAAAGTTATCAGAATAATATGAAAAATTTATCCAAAGTAATTTTTTTATCCCGATTCCAAAGAAGAATTTTATTTTGTCAAATTGAACTTATAGACAAGTCAAAAACAAGATTTAAATTGGGTGCGCCATCAAAAGGGGGAAAAACTACATTTTTTTGAAAATTACTTATTTTACTCAAAAAATTGATTTTGTTCTCATACCATGTTCTAGAAAATGTGTATGATGAATAATAATGTTATTAATTCCAAAGTGTAGTTGATAATATTCATAACGGGTAGTTCATATAACATATCGTTGTTTAGCAAAACTCAGTATTGCATACAACACACGCTATCGTGGAAGGTCGTGATTGCGTGTAATGCAAGCCAAGTCAGGGATGCGTGTTGTGCAAGCTCCTTTTGGTGTAGAGTACAACAAAAGAACTTAATGAAATTAAAAAGAATATTTTTCATAAAATCCCGGGGTGTTACAGACATCGATAAATATTATTAAATAACAATAATATAATCTAAATTTATGGTATATAATTTTTTTATTATATTTTAATTTATAGGAAACAATTTAATGTGGTAAAGAAGAAGTAAAAAAGAAAGTGCTTTGTTAAGTCGATTACCTTTTCTTAGAGAACCCTCCCTTGGATCACTTATTAATGATTTTAGGGTTAGTATTTTGGGAATAAAATTATAAGGCCCCAGCCTTAAACCTTACTTAATATTGAGATATTTCAAGAATACACCTTGAGGATCTTTTCAGGTTTAGAGTTTTAGAGAATTAGATCATAAAACATGCACTACATACCACATTTAAACAAAGTGGTTACCTAAAATATAGTACTCATTTTTTCCATCAGTGGAAACATATTTAAAATAAAACATGGATTCTTTCTTGAAACATCATTGACACTATCATCACATCATGTACCTTTCCCTTGACCTGTGAAAAACATTTCAAAAACTTAGGATGAGCATAAAAAGCTCAGTAATGAATATAAAAACATGCAAAGGAAACATGAGTACATATATACATAAGAATAAAATCATACTTTACCCATAAAACATGAGCACATTAACATACCTCGTAAAATCACGAATAAATCATAGAAATCATAAGATATAAAGGTAACTTAAGGCATTCATAACATTCTTACGTAGGGATTAACCCTCTTGGTTACGTTTGGAATACCCATCACAGTATATTCCCTAAATATCTTCGTAGAAACATTAACATTTAACCCCTTTGCGTTACCCAATGCACTAGAGATCTATATCGGGCTCACCCGCCCTAATTTTATCACGGAACCACCCGTCTTCATAATAATTCCCAAGAACCATAACATAATCGTATCACATAAAACATGCATAAAGGAAACATAATATTTCCACATTTCAATCAAAAGATATCAATACAAGACATTGATATAATAAAAACATTATGAAAAACATTTTCAATACCAAAATAAAATACAAGTAAAACATGGTATTTATTTTTCATTTTAAAAAAGGTATGACTTGTAGAGGTTTCCGAAACTCAAATAATGGTCACGGCGGCGGAGAAGTCGTTGTCGCCGCATACGTACGACAAAAACATTCCCTTTTGTCATTTAGTAAAATGCTTTGTATAAAAAAGATTCCTTTTGGATAAATGTAAAAGTCAAAGGGGTTTATACACCGTATAAAAGAAAGTTGTGTATAAAACATAATATGCCTCAATGAAAGGAGATTGAGACGAAGTCCCATACCTCGGGTCCGACTTGACTCGATCATTCTTTAACCTCCTGAATAATAAACATGAGATAATTTATACTTTCTTAAGAACCTTTTTCAAGTTCATTATTCCTTTTATATCACTTATTACCATGTCATGAACACTATGTAATTATTTAAGTTAATAACGGTCGTTTTAACGATCATTGGTACTTGAGTCAAAAATAAACTCTTTATAATTACAAATTGTTCATTTATCCATTATATCCAGAGTTATACTCATGATTTAGATATCATATATATCATATATATCCAGTATATACATGCATTTATAATATTACATAACGTTTAGATGTAAGAAATGAAATGCACTGTTAATGGAGACGGTAAGCCGTACGTACGCATGAAAGCTACTTTCATTTCTATTTCCTATTTTATGGAATGGAATCATAATGATATAAAGGTATATTAAAATTAAATTATAATATCATATATAATATCATTAATTACATCCCTTATACGGCCCACATATGGCATTAACGAATCAAATCACTTTGAGGGGGTGGTAGTCCGCACTTCCTAAAATTAAGATATCGCGTTTACCCATAATGGAAACCATAAAGGTATTCCATAAATGAAAAATACGGAAGCTTAAGTAAAACATAAACATATTATATATCATATATAAATATAGTTGCATCTTAATGGCCACCTTTGAAGGTGTTATATGAGTGTTGAACAATCATCGTTTCGTGAGGCAGAAATTCGCCATCCACAGAAACAATATGTTCTTTAACCATTAGATGTAGGTGTGTGTAAGTGTAGCTCGAATCCTTATTATAAACACATCCTAGTATATGTAAGATACTGGTGTTGTTACAAAAGAAATGAATAAAAATATTTTAGGGGGTTGGATAAGCAAAATAAAACATAAGAACACAAGAGAAGACACTACCTTTAAATCGGATAACTCTTTTTGATTTGAGATCAAAGGCTTAATTGGGAAGAATTATGCCCAAATTGAGGCTTCTAAGAGTTATAGAGGGATGTGGAGAGACAAAATGGGCAGGGGTTGGCCGAGCCAAAGGCTTTGGAAGTGTGGCTAAAGAGGTAGAGGTGGGGGCCATTTATAAGAGGAGAGGAGGGGAACTCTTGGAAAGGTATAAAAGGTTACTTTATTTTCAAATGAGTTTCGGATTTTAGAGGTTCCACATTGATGTATTTAGAGGATAAGGTGATAAGGGTTCGAAATAAACTCATCCAATAGGTCTTTGAGAAGTGTATGTTATAGATTTAACATTATCTTTTCATTTTATTCAAATCGTTCTTTAATGAGGTAATCGCTGCATCATCATGATGTCATAAATAATTTAATTTATTTAATGTCTAAAAATTATAAAACAAATACTATGATGTAGGAAATATTTTTATATTTCCAATGAATATTTATAGTCCAAAATATCATTTTTTAGACAAAATTAAATTTTTTTTTACTCAGGTGATACATTCTTTGTTATATTTATCTTTCTTTAAAAATAAAAAGATAAAAAGTCACTTTCACAGAAAAGTGATTCCATGGGGTCCCCAATTTTGGCACAAGGAATACCATGGTCTTCCAGGAGACAACCAGTAGAATTAGGACAAATGTTGGTGTCATTTTTTTATTATTATGATATTACTTTAATATCCTTAACTACTCGATTACTCATTAATTAAGATAATTAAAGATAATTACCGTCGTTACTATTCATAATGTCCAAAAACAAAAGAGTCTTGATTACATAATTTGGAACTTCTGATTCCAAATATTTAATCCATTTTACCAAATTCCAAACACAGAAATTGCAATAATTAATTTATAAATAATTCCCATTGTCAAAACAAATAGCGGGTTTTTTTTGAAACAATTTATATGAAACGTTGGGCATTAGTTTATGCCCAATTCCAAAGTGAAATTAATCCTAATTACCAACATTGGATTAAATGGTAGAAATATATTCAGATTACACTTTAAGACCAATTAAAAAGATAATCTAACCATATAATTAAGTTAGATGAAAAGCAGTTTTGATGTAAAATGCAGTATTTTTCACTATTCATTAAAAAATGAACATTGTCAGAAAAATACCAAAAATTTATCCAATGTAAATTTCAATGTCCCAATCATAAAGAATATGTTTATTTTGACAAATAGATATTATAAAATTGTCAAAAGTTTGATTTAAAAATGGTTTGCCATCAAAAGGCAGTAAAACAGTCTTTTAAGAATATTAGTGTATTCCATGCTTAAGATTGGATTTATTCTCATTTTAAGCCTCTAAAACACTATCTAATTCATAGATAAAAATATCTATTATTCATTACTTACTTGGGATGTTACATCCTTCCCCCCTTTAGAAAATTTTGTCCCTGCAATTTATTTACTTATCGAATAAGTGGGCGTACTTATCCCTCATTGCATTTTCAGATTCCCATGTTGCCTCTTCACTCATGTGGTTTTTCCACAAAACCTTTACTTGATGAATCACCTTTTCTGTAACACTTGCTCCCTGTGGTCAAGAATCTGTACTGGTTGTTCCTCCTAAGATATGTTCTCTTCCTGCTGAACTGCCTCTGGACTCAAAACATGAGATGGATCTGGCATGTACTTCCTTAACATTGAAACATGAAAAACATTGTGTACCTGAGATAAAATTGGAGGTAAAGCCACTCGGTATGTCACTGATCCAACTTTCTCTAGAATTTCATATGGTCCATTAAAACATGGAAACATCTTTCCTTTCTTACCAAATCACATCACACTTTTCCATGGTGAAACTTTGAGAAAGACATGATCACCTACCTCCAAAGATAGATCCTTCCTCCGGTTATCCGCATAACTCTTCTGCCTGCTCTGAGCTGTTCTCATGTGTTTCTGTATCAGCTGAACTTTTTCTGCCAACTCTTCTACCAATTCTGGTCCCATCAACTTCCTTTCACCCACTTCATCCCAGAAAGCTGTAGTTTGACACCGTTTACCATATAATGCCTCAAATGGTGCCATCTGTATACTGGAATGAAAATTGTTATTATAAGAAAACTCAACCCAAGAAAGGTGTTGGTCCCAACTTCCCTGATAATCCATCGAACAAGCACGTAACATATCCTCTAAATTCTGAATCGTTCGTTCTGACTGCCCATCTGATTGAGGATGAAAAGCTGTACTAAAATTTAATTCAGTACCCAACGACTTCTGAAGGCCTTTCCAAAATTTAGAAGTGAACCTGGGATCACGGTCAGATACAATGGAGAGAGGAACTCCATGTAACCTGACTATCTCTTTAAGATACAAACCGGAAAGTTGATCTAGGGAAAAAGTATCTCGTATAGCATGGAAATGAGTAGATTTAGTCAAGCGATCAACAATAACCCAGATTGCATTATTACCTCGAGGTGTCTTCGGCAATCCAACAACTTAGTCCATGGATATATTTTCTCATTTCCATTCTGGTACTGGTAAAGGCTGAAGCATCCCTTTCAGTAACTACCTCTCTTCTTTAACCTATTGACAAGTCAAACACTTCACAGTAAAATCAGCAATATCTCTTTTCATTCCATCCCACCAGTAATACTCCCGCAGATCTTTGTACATCTTAGTACTTCCAGGATGGAATGAAAACGGAGAACTATGAGCTTCACATAACAAATCTCTCTTCAACTGTGAATCACATGGAACACACAATCTCTTCCCAAATTTCAAAACAAAATCATTATAAATATTTAATTCAGGCGACTTACCCTTCTGAACTAGCTCTACCCTTTTCTGCAACTCGCTATCTTGCTTTTGTGCTTGCTTAATTCTGTCTGATAGAGAAGATTTCACTGATATCTAAAACAAAACAGAATGACATCCTGCACCAACAACTTCTATTCCAAAGTTCATCAAATCCTTAACCAAAGGATCACGTTCCAAACACAACATTTATAATGAAGCATCACTTTTTCTAGTTAAAGCATCAGCCACTTTATTTGCTTTTCCCGGATGGTAATGAATTGTACAATCATAATCCTTGATTAATTCTAGCCATCTCCGCTTTCTCATGTTCAATTCTTTCTAAGTGAATATATACTTTAAACTTTTGTGATCAGTATATATTTCATATTTTACACCATACAAATGATGCCTCCAAATTTTTAAATTGAAAACAACAGCAGATAATTCCAAATCATGTGTAGGGTAATTTCCCGCATGAGTTTTCAACTGTCGTGAAGCATAAGCAATTACCTGATCATTCTGCATTAAGACGTAACCAAGTCCTTTAAATGAAGCATCACTATAGATAACAAACTCCCCATTCCTGGAAGGTAGTTCCAAAACTGGAGCATTCACCAATATTCTTTTCAATTCCTGAAAACAATCATCACATTATTTTTTCCAGATAAACTTAACACCCTTCCGAGTAAGCTTAGTCATTGGACTAGATAACCGTGAAAAATTTCTAACAAACCTTCGGTAATAGCCGGCCAAACCAAGGAAGCTATGAATCTCTATTACATTTGTGGGTCTTGGCCATTCTTCAACAACCTTTGTTTTTGCAGGATCAACGATTATCCCAACTTTAGAAACAATGTGACAAAGGAATGAAATTTGTTGCAATAAAAACTCACACTTTCTAAATTTCCCATACAAATTATTTTCTTTTAAGGTTTAAAAAATAACCCTTAAATGTATTTCATGCTCCTATTTACTTTTAGAAAACACCAAAATATCATCAATAACAAAACCACCATTTATCACTTGATTCAACTAAGCCATCACTACAGTAAACTACTCAATTCTGATTCTGACCATCCCGGAATGCTGATTTGGAAGGTCATTTCCCTCAGTATGCCATCCCAAAAAAAAATTCTCTGTTTCCTCTACGAAAAAACATTCTGAACAAACATGTCTTAGATGAAGCAACATGGTAATCTTCAAATTCTATATCATTTCAATTTGACCATAAAAAAATATTTTTGGATGATCATTTAATAGAATTCTAACTTCTAAAGTTATCTAAACCGACCTCTGATACCAAATACAAGGCCCTAGACTTAAACCTTACTTAATCTTTAGATATTTCAAGAATACACCTTGAGGATCTTTTCAGGTTTAGAGTTTTAGAGAATTAGATCATAAAACATGAATTACATACCACATTTAAACAAAGTGGTTACATAAAATATAGTACTCATTTTCCCCATCAGTGGAAACATATTTAAAATAAAACATGGATTCTTTCTTGACACTTCATTGACACTATCATCACATCATGTACCTTTCCCTTGACCTGTGAAAAACATTTCAAAAACTTAGGATGAGCATAAAAAGTTCAGTAAGGGATATAAAAATATGGAAAGGAAACATGAGTACATATATACATATGAATGAAATCATACTTTACCCATAAAACATGAGCACTTTAACATACCTCATCAAATCATGAATAAATCATATAAATCATAAGATATAAAGGTAACTTGAAGCATTCATAACATTATTACGTAGGGAGTAACCCTCTTGGTTACGTTTGGAATACCCATCACAATATATTCCCTAAATCTATTTGGAGAAACCTTAAAGTTTAACCCCTTCGCGTTACCCAATGTAGTAGAGAGCTATATCGGGCTCACCCACCCTTAGTTTATCACAGAACCACCCATCTTCATAATAATGCCCAAGAACCATAACATAATCGTATCACATAAAACATGCATAAAGGAAACATAACATTTCCACATTTCAATCACAAGATATCAATACAACACATTGATATAATAAAAACATTATGAAAACCATTTTCAATATCAAAATAAAAAACAATTAAAACATGGTATTTATTTTTCATTTTAAAAAAGGTATGGCTTGTAGAGGAAACCAAAACTCAAATAAATGGTCACAGCGGTGGAGAAGTCGTTGTCGCCGCATACGTACGACAAAAACATTCCCTTTTGTCATTTAGTAAAACGCTTTGTATAAAAAAGATTCCTTTCGGTTAAATGTAAAAGTCAAAGGGGTTTATACATCGTATAAAAGAAAGTTGTGTATAAAACATAATATGCCTCAATGAAAGGAGATTTAGATGAAGTCCCATACCTCGGGTCCGACTTGACTCGATCATTCTTTAACCTCCTGAATAATAAACTTGAGTTAATTTATACTTGCTTAAGAACCTTTTTCAAGTTAATTATTCCTTTTATATCACTTATTACCATGTCATGAACACTATGTAATTATTTAGGTTAATAACGGTCATTTTAACGATCATTGGTACTTGAGTCAAAAATAAACTCTTTATAATTACAAGTTGTTCATGTATCCATTATATCCAGAGTTATAATCATGATGAAGATATCATATATATCATATATATCCAGTATATACATTCATTTATAATATTACATAACGTTTAGAGGTAAGAAATGAAATGCACCGTTCATGGAGACAGTAAGCCGTACGTACGCATGAACGCTACTTTCATTTCTATATCCTATTTTATGGAATAGAATCATAATGATATAATGGTATATTATAATTAAATTATAATATCATATATAATATCATTAATTACATCCCTTATATGTCCCACATATGGAATTAACGAATCAAATCACTTTGAGGGGGTGGTAGTCCGCACTTCCTAAAATGAAGATATCGCGTTTACCAATAATGGAAACCATAAAGGTATGACATAAATGAAAAATACAGAAGCTTAAGTAAAACATAAACATATTATATATCATATATAAATATAGTGACATCTTAATGTCCACCTTTGAAGGTGTTATATGAGTGTTGAGCAATCATCGTTTCGTGAGGCAGAAATTCGCCATCCACAGAAACAATATGTTCTTTAACCATTAGATGTAGGTGTGTGTAAGTGTAGCTCGAATACATCTTATAACGACATCATAGTATATGTAAGATACTGTTGTTTTTACAAAATAAATGAATAAAAATATTTTAGGGGGTTGGAGAAGCAAAATAAAACATAAGAACACAAGAGAAGACACTACCTTTAAATCGGGAAACTCTTTTTGATTTGAGCTCAAAGGATTTCTTGGGAAGACTTATGCCCAAAGTGAAGCTTCTAAGAGTTAGAGAGGGATGTGGAGAGACAAAATGGTCAGGTTTTGGCCGAGTCAAAGGCTTTGGAAGTGTGGGTAAATAGTTAGAGGTGGGGGCCTTTTATAAGAGGAGAGGAGGGGCTCTCTTGGAAAGGTATAAAAAGTTACTTTATTTTCAAATGAGTTTCGGATTTTAGAGGTCCCACATTGATGTATTTAGAGGATAAGTTGATAAGGGTTCGAAATAAACTCATAAAATAGGTCTTTGACAAGTTTAAGTTATAGTTTTAACATTATCTTTTCATTTTATTTAAATCGTCCATTAATGAGGTAATCGCTGCATCATCATGATGTCATAAATAATTTAATTTATTTAATGTCTAAAAATTATAAATCATATACTATGATGTAGGAAATATTTTTAGATTTACAATGAATATTTATATTTCAAAATATCATTTATGTAGACAAAATTAAAAAATGTTTTACTCAGGTGATACATTCTCTGTTATATTTAACTTTCTTTAAAAATAAAAAGATAAAAATTCACTTTCAGACAAAAGTGATTCCATGGGTTCCCCATGTTTGGTACAAGGCATCCCATGGTCAGCCATGATACAACCAGTAGCATTAGGACAAATTTTGGTGTCATTTTTTTATTATTATGATATTACATTATTATCCTTAACTACTTGATTACTCATTAATCAAGATAATTAAAGATAATTACCGTCAGTACTATTCATAATGTCCAAAAACAAAAGAGTCTTGATTACATAATTTGGACCTCACGATTCCAAATATTTAATACATTTTACCAAATTCCAAACACATAAATTTCAATAATTAATTTAAAAATAATTCTCGTTGTCAAAACAAATAGCGGGTTTTTTTGAAACAATATTTTTGAAACGTTTGGCATTAGTTTATGCCCAATTCCATAGTGAAATTAATCCTAATGACCACCATTAAATTAAATGGTAAAAATATATTCATATTAAAATTTAAGACCAATTAGAAAGATAATCTAACCATATAATTAAATTAGATGAAAAGCAGTTTTGATGTAAAATGCAGTATTTTTCACTATTCATTAAAAAATGAACATTGTCAGAAAATACCAAAAATTTATCCAATGTAAATTTCAATGTCCCAATCATAAAGAATATATTTATTTTGACAAATATAGATTATCAAATTGTCAAAAGTTTGATTTAAAAATGGTTTTCCATCAAAAGGCAGTAAAACAATCTTTTAAGAATATTAGTGTATTCCATGCTTAAGATTGGATTTATTCTCATTTTAAGCCTCTAAAACACTATCTAATTCATAGATAAATATATATATTATTCATTACATACTTGGGATGTAACAAAAATAACCTAAAAAAATGGATATTAATTTTGGGGATAAATTTTGGTATGGGTTTTCATTATAAACAGGTCAAGAAGTTTGACAAAGTGAGAGGAGGAGGTGCATTTTATAATTGAGGTGGATAACACTCTTGTAAATTACCAACATTTTAAAATATTATTGGGTCATATTCATATAATAATGGATCATATATGACTTATATTAGTTGGCTTAAATTTTAAGGTCTATATAAAGAAAACCAATAATTTTTAGTAAATATTTTAGTTCATTTAAAATCTTATTTTTTAAGATTAATCCTCAATAAACCCATTTTGATGTTAATTGTGGTAAGAAACTCTTAGAATTTTTAATATTAATTATATCCAAAAAATTAAATTCAAATTATTAAATAATATTAATTATTATTATTCTTAATGTTAAATTAATTTTGTAAAATTAAATTCATAGAATATTTAGAATTAAATCTAAAAATAAACACATAAAATGTGAAGAAAATCGATTTTTGAAGAAGTGCATTTTTCATTCACAAAACGATATTACAATAACTATATAACTTGTAATAATAATTATATAGATTTAAATTTATATATTTAGATATATAATATATAAATTTCATTTACATCATTCATTTTTAAATTATTTTTTATTGATTAAAATGTAATGACATTATGCATTTAAAAAAAAATTATAAAAAATATCCCCTTTACCTCCATATTATCTTATATCTATTTATATAAAATTCATAATAAATACATGGACAATTATATATATTATAAAGAAAATTATAAAAAAATTACTAAAAATTATATAATACATTTTTAAATATTCATAAAATATTATTACTAAGGGTTATTTTGAAAAACTCATTTTTGGTTTATTTCTGACATTGTATGTTCAAAATTGATATTCATCCAATAAAATTTTATTTTTCATTCCTTGAAATATTTTAATTTCCATTTTATTTTGTTTTATTTAAATATAAGGTTCCCTTTCTATAATTGAAGCTCAACTGTTACATTGTCCCCTCCTTCAAAAATTTCATCCTTGAAATTTTCATGTTTATTACATGCAAAACAATTGAGGATGGTTCTTATTTATAACAATATAATGTTACCACATTTTCTCCTCCATTTTATGATTTATACAATGTAAGATTACCAATAGAGCTATTATATTTCATAACACTTCTTCACTAGTGTTCATAATCTTGATTCGATCTTCAAAATTAGATCGATTAGGTTCCAATTATATTTCTTCAAAGGTGATAACATGTGTTGGGTCTTTTATATACTTCCATAAAAATTTGATATGGAACACATCATGTAATTTAGTGGGGATTTATAGAATTGAAAAATTATAATCCATAGTTACAATCTTTCTAGAATCTAAAAGGGTTGGTTGTACCTGGGGATCCCTTTCCTTTTTTACCAAACATTATGACATCCTACAATGGTTATACTTTCGAGAAAATGTTATCTCCCACTTGAATTACCAAATATTTCCTTTAATTATAATTAAACATAATTTTTCTACTTTGGGCAAATTTAATTTGAGTTTTAATAATGTTTAGCTTTTTCATTGTCTCCTCAAAAAGTTCTAGGCCAACAAGATTCCTTCCACCAACTTCATCCCAACAAGTTGGAGTATGAAATTCCTTTCCATACAATGATTTATACAGTGAAATTGGAATAGTTGAATGGAATCTATTATTATTTTAAAACTAAACCAAAGGAAAATACTAATCCAACCTAACATGAGAGTAATGTGACCATGATCTCAACATGTCTTGTTATGTCTGAATACTCCTTTTGGACTTTCCATATGTTTGAGGATACTAAGAGATCCTCAGATGAAGCTCTATATCATGAAACTTATGAATAATTTTCATGATTTTGATATAACTTATGGATCATGATCAAACAAAATTTAAATAATTAACCAAAAAGGACTTAAAACTTCATTTATATAGGGACTTGTAAGGTTTTTAATAGGTAAATATTATCTTACAATAAAGAAATGAGAAAATTTGGTATGGTCATGAATAATAACCCATATTTTTTTCATTCTTTATATGAGTATTCAGAAATCTAGGGACAAATTCCATTGTATTTTAATCCCATTTCTAGTTAAGAATAGGTATAGGTGTCATGAATTCTCTAGGATATTTTCACTCGGCCATAACTTATTGAAATCGATGCATCCTGATATATAATATTAAATTTCCTACTTTATATTATCCAACAAAAATGTTTCTTTAAACCCTTATATTTATTTGTACTATCAGGTTGTATTAAGGACTCTCAACTATGAGGATTATCTAAAAAAAATTATATTAGGTATAGATGAAAAACATTGCCTCTTTCCATATTTTATAAATCTATCTTCATATATGATGTTTGCTAATTTTCCATCATTCACAACATTAATTTTTTTGAATTTTATAATAATGAGGTTGATAATTTTATATTTTTTAATAAATATGTTTGGGAAATTATGTTAAAAATTAATGAGTTTCCACTTCTTTAATAATTTAAAAATCTATCTTCAAAAAATCCATGAACATTGGATCTCTATCAATCCTCATTTTTGTTAGAACTCCATAATATTTCTTGATCAATTCATCTAGTACATTATTTTCCATCTGTAGGTGGTAGTGTATTGAGATGTCATAATCCATGGGTAGTTCGATCCATCGGTTTTTCCTCATGATAATATATTTCTTTCAAAAGATATATTTTAGACTCTTATGATCTTTATACATCTCACATATTTCTATATAGGGATAACATTTTCATATCTTCTAATAAATGATTATGGCTACCAAATCAAGATCATGGGTTGGATAGTTTTGTTGAAGAATCTCTAAATCCCTTGATGCATTTGAAATAAATTTATCATTATTCATAAGGACACAACAAAGTCCCTTATCCCATACATTAATATATATCACAAATCCACAATTTCTTTATGGTAGAGTCAATATTGGGGCATTTACCAAACTACAATTTAATTATTGGAAAATTTATTCTCATTTCTTTTTCCATGTCAACTTAACCCCTTTTAGAATAATATTTTTTTATTATTTTGTCAAATCAGTAATATTTTTGAAAAAATTGTGGATAATAACCTACCAAACCAATGAAACTATGTACCTCGGTTATGTTCATTATTGTAATATATTCTTTAACTTCCTTTGTATTAACATGATCAACTGAGATTCTATCCTTGGAGATAATATGGCCTAGAAAATATAATTTCTAATGCAATAATTCAAACTTTATAATTAATCCATATAAATAATTTCATCTAAGTGTCTCAAGAATGATCTGTAAGTAATTTTCCAATCCCTCCCACTTTTTTGAGTACACCAAATATCTCATTAAAAAATACCACAATAATAATATTTCGATGTTCCTTCAATACTCTATTCATTAGATTCCTAAACATAGAGGGATAAATTGTCAATCAGATAGGTATTATATAAACATATAATGTCTATACCTCATAAAAAATGATGTCTTTGGAATACCTTCCTTCTTTTGTAAATTATGATATAAAGAAAGAAGTTCAATAATTGAACAATATTAAGATCTATGAAGTTGATAAAATAAATCAGAAATGCGATGAAAAAGATAATATTTTTATTACAATATAATTCATTTCTCTCTAATCAATGTAGATACTCATAGATATCTCTTTATTCTTAATGAAATGAATTGGGGATCCATAAGGTGAAACACTATGGTGTATAGATCTATTCTCACATAACTTATCTAGTTGTTTATTTAACTCCACTAATTACAAAATGACCATTATATAGAGAGTCCTTGATATAAGCCATGAATCATGGATTAAGTTAATGGGAAACACAAATTCATGCTATGGTGGATGTCTATAAAATTCTCCATGAAATACGTTAATTTATTCCAATAATATATGTAAATTATAAATACCCAAACCCTATTTTCCAAGATTTTTATGGTTACATTATTATATTGGTGCAACATCCTAAACCCATATGCCACTCAACAGTGACATAAGCTCATTTGGCTACATAGCCTCAAGTTCATCTCTCCAAACACCAGAGGTTTCCAAAAAGTAGCGAGGTCTTAGGTGTGTTAGTAGGGAGAATATTACTTCATTACTAGATTATATCACAATGTATTTCAATAACATACAGACAGCCGAAGCAGTAAAACAAGAAGACAATAGATACATAACAGGAATAGATAACAGTATCAAAATATGGATCATATACAATGATGTAGATGATATATGTATCTTGAAAACCGAAAAAATATGTACATGAAAATATAATACATTACACATATCCAAAATGACAAAAAGTCCAAAAAGTGACCATAGCATCACAAGTGTTAGCTGGTTCCCATTCTCCCCTGGTCTAAAGAAATGATCAACAACCTATACTATGGTGATTTCCCCTACCGTCAGCAACAACCATATAGTCTATTTATGTCCCTAAGGATGCCCAAATAGGGTGTGAGATAACTTCCCAATAGGTAAACACCTAATGATATATACAGTTCTAAGAAGCACAAATCAATTACCTAAACTAGTGTTACTAAGACATAACATGTGTGTGAATTCCCATGGCATATGTCTACTGCAAAAAGTAACACCAAACAGCCTCTCAGGGCTCTTTAAAACTAGTGTCAGCTCCTAAAAAGGCAACTACAATCTGTATAAACAGACAAAATGACCTCATCGTGCATCCATCCATACCCTATCCACATGACCTTTTCATATAGAGAAACCATATCAAGAACCCATGACATATTCATACAACCAAAATCATATATCCCATGACAATGCTATATAACTAAGTTTTTACCATGAAGGGTTGGATCAAAGGTGTAGAATACTTGGGCATCCTTGTTGTTTCCTAGGAGCATATTAGTAGAAACTCGGTAAAGTAACTAGTTATTGTCCTAGAAGCATGTGTATTGACTTGTCCTATGTGATTCAAATCAAGGAAAATCCAAGGGGTAGAAAGGCCAGAGGCACCCCATAGAATCAATAACCATGGTACATACTAAGCAAGGTGTCTACTACTGCATCCATATCCATGGAGATTCATCCATGGAATCTATACAAATAAACATCCATTTAATATCATAAACAATTCAAATCCATATGAGTCTACCCACTATTATAATCCATTTCATTTAAATCATGCCACATGGGTATACCCACCCATTTATCACCATTATCCATTAAAAACATCACAAGGGTATACCCACCCATTTATCAAAATTGCAAACAACCTGCTTGTGCAATCTAAAAAAACCAATGAGTATACCCACTTATTTAAAAAATTCCATTTAATAATTTTATCAAGTTAAAAATAGAATAATATACTAACACAATTCAAGGAGGCAGAACATCTCATAAGGATGTTAACAAACCTCATTAATTACAAACAAGCTTCCTTAAACTAGGTAAGCTCAAGAACACACCCCTTGGGTAGTTCATTATAGGCCAAAACCAAATTAAAGTCATGGAGTGCCCCATGGTTGGCATTTTTTTGGGAAAAACCCACAAATGTATCTTGAAGAACCTAAGGGGAACCCCAATAGGTCATACTTCATCTATTTTAGATTAACATTTCAAATCCAGGCTCATGTGGAAATTTCTAGTGGGAAATAAAAAGGCTGACAGCTCTATAAAGCATCAAAAGTTGAAAGAATTGTATAAATGACCTACCTTATCCATTAGTGGTGTGCTCATCTAGTATCAATTTTTGATTCACCTTGGTTTAGGAGAAATCAAAATAACAAATGAATAATGGTGAATTATGGCATATGATCCTAAATCCAAATAGGGAATCCATTTTTTTTGAAGAATCATGAATTGATAAAAATGAATAAAGTACATAAAAATTCATTTATAACATGACAGACGATGAAAGAAACGGACTCCATAAGGTCCCTAGATATAAAAAACTATAAAAGAAGGTTTCTAAGCTACAATAAGGGAAGAAGAGGGTTCTATGTGAGAAAATAGTGGTTTTTTTCCTCATTAAAAAAACTACTTGGGAAATTACATGAAATGTAATTTTATAACATGAAATGTAATTTACTAACATGAAATGTAATGTCTGGTTCTCCATTTCCTAAAAAAACCATTACACATCATGAATGGTCTTGGACAAACCATTACATGTCTTGTATTTGGATTACATGGCCTGTATCCCAATTACATGTAACATAATTAGCTTACAGCAATTACATAGCCATACTTCCTCTTCTTTCCCAAAAAAATCCAACTATCCCACTACCTGGGATAGGGTCTAAGCCAAAAATTGATGTAAAGTAGCATTTAACCAGAAAACAAAAATATATACCTCAATTAAAACACAGGATATTATAATCTTACCCTTAAGGAAATTCATCCCCGAATTTCCCTCTCATGGGTGGTCAAGATTCTTCTGAAAACAACTCTATCCAATTAGAACGTCTGTCGGCCTCCCACTCCCAAGTCTCATCCTGTAAACAGTCATGCAACCATATCACCCATACAAGAGGAAGTGATCGGCCTCAGAGAAAATTCATGCTCATGTAAACTATATAAATTAGATTCTCCTAAAAGGATGCATCAACCTATAAATAAACCTCCTCAGGATGAAAAGCATGATATGAGTCTGAATTATAATGACAAAGGTGAGATATACAAAAGAAATCGTGAATGGATCAGTACCTCTAAGGTAACTACAACTAATAGACTACCAACCCGACTCTCTCAAGAATCTCAAACAATCCAACATATCACAGTGACATCTTACCATGTCTCATAATCCATCTATGTCCCATACTCATTGAAATTTCCATGAAACCTGAATCCCCAACCTTATAATCTATTGGTTGTCTGAGACGATCACCATAGGATTTCTAAAGAGACTGTGCAGTAGCCATCCACTTCTGAATCAACTCGACTTTCTTAGAAGTCTCCAACATGAGATGGGATCCCAATAAATCTGCCTCACCTACCTCTAACTAGCATAGGGGTGATCAGTATGTCTTACCATATAAATCCTCGTATGGTGCCACCAATATCATCACATGATAACTGTTATTATAGGAGAACTCAACCAGGGGAATGTGCCTCTCCCAAGAGCCCCCAAAATCCAGGGTGCAAGCTTTCAACATGTCCTCTAGCACCTGTTTCGTATTCTCTAACTATCCATCAGTTTAAGGGTGGTATCATATAATCAAAAGAATCTCTATACCCCATTCCCTATGAAAAATCATCCAGAAATGAGATATTAACTGGGTATCCCTATCTAAAATGATAATCCATGAGACCCAATGAATTTATAATATCTCATGGATATATAAATTTCCAAGATCATAAACACTAATGGTCTCTTTGATCCACAATAAATGAAAAAAATTCATGACCTTGTCAACAAAAACCCACCCAACATCGTTACCTCGAGGCGACCTCAGTAAAACTATCATGAAATCGGTCATGACATCATCCCATTTCCATTCAGTAATTGGTAACTACTATAAAATAATGGATTCTCGCTGATGTTCCGCCTTCACATGATGACAGGTGGAACACCTCATAACAAAACTAGATACTTCTCGCTTCATACCCAACCACTGGTACTGACGTTGTAAGTCACAATACTTCTTGGTGAATCTGGGGTTCCCTACCCAATTTGAAGCATGAAACTCCCGTATCTTCTCCTCACATATATCAACTTAAACCCAAACATGTCCATGGATATACAGGATCTCATCAATGCCTACTGTCTGACCAGGAGGAGGGTCCTCACCCTCCACACTCTCCCATATGACTAGGCCATTAGAATCTGACAGCTTCCTTATTCTTATTCTGTCCAGATGGGTAGAGGTCTTAACTAAGGATGATAGATATGTATGTCCCTGACTCTTTTTTACTTCCAGATGCATCTTAGAGAACAATGCCCTAAGCTACCACTCGCTAATGGCCTGATGTGCTGCCTCTATCTGAGTCCTCCTACTCTGTACATCTACCACTATATTTCCTTTTGCAGGCATATAGGCATGCTTGAATTCAAAGGACTATAGGTACTCCACCCATCTCCACTACCTCAGTTTCAAATCACCCTAAGTAAATACATACATGGGGATTTTGTGGTCTGTGTACATCACAAAAATCTCTCCTCGTAAATACTGTCTCCAATAGTCTAAATCATGAACAACAATAGCTAAATCGAGATCATGCATTTGGTAATTCCCCTCATCTGGCCCTAGATGCCGAGACCCATAATCCATGACACTACCCCCCTACATCATCACAACCCCAAACATGATACATGATTCATTATAATACACTGTGTATCTCCTTACGTACTTTGGAAGTATCAAGACTAGTGCTTATGTAAGCCTTCATTTTAGCACCTGAGAGGCTTTCTCGAAAGAATCTGACCATCAAAACATCACACCATTATTATTTATTCCCATCAATGGTTATTCTAAGTGTGATAATTCCAGTATAAAATGACTATTGTAACCAACTAGCCCTACGAAACTCCATAAGAAAAAAAGTTCTTAGGTTATTCCTTGGTAACAACAAATATCAACATATCTAGGTCTAGTAATACTCCCGTATTTGAGTTGTTGTCACCTAAGTAGTGAATCGAATCCATTCAAAAGTGTCACTTTGTGAGCTTATCATATAACCAATTCTCTCTCAATGTATTCAAAAGGATCTCAAGATTTTTTTCATGTTCATTTTAATTGTGAGAATACACCAAGATATCATCCATGAAAACTAGCACAAAATAATATAGGTAAGGATGGAACTCTCAGTTCATCAAATCCATGAAAACCACTGGTGTGTTCATAAGAATGAATGGAATGACCAGATATTCGAACAGAACATACCTGCTATGGAAGTTTTTATGAGGTATGTGTGCAAGTCGAACATTCACCTGAGGATATCCCTACCTCAAATAATTTTTTTAGAACACAGAGGCTCGTCAAAGATGATAAAATAGATCATCAATACATAGAAATTTATATCATTTTTTAACTATCATTTAGTTTAGTTTCTAATAATCCACTCATATCCTAAGAGTTATATCTTCCTTTTTACAAAAGGACCGGAGAACCCCACGAAGAAGTACTAGGTAGAATAAAACCCTTCACCTTTAAATCCTATAGATTCCTCTTGATCTCTTGCAATTCTATCATAGCCATTCTATAAGGAAGAATGTATACCTATGTAGCTCCTGAAACTAGCTCTATGTAAAACTCAATCAATCTCTTAAGAGGTATACTAGAAAATTCATCAGGAAATACATCCTTGATACAGTCAACCACTAGAGTAATTTCCACCTAACTTTCTCCTTAAAAATCAAAAAACAAACCAGAAATATGGGTTTCCCTCCCTACTATACCATGATGTTTTGGTCCATCTCTCCTTTCCTAGACAACCCATTCACCAATGTGAGTAAACAATATACCCTCTGGTGATGTGAAAGTCACCCTCCAGTGATAACAGTCAATGTATGCTTGATAATCTAATAACTAGTATATCCCATGAATGATGTCAAACCCTGTCATCTCGAGGACATAAGGATCCTAGATGATGTGACACCCAACAACATCAAGGGGAACTCTCTACACTAGTGTACACCCTCCATTCTGTTTCCCAACGCTGTGTCTAGCACCATAATGCTCCCAAAAGATAACACATCAAGCCCAAGGATCTTCACCACCATCATAGATATAAAACTATATGATGAAACAATATCAAAGAGAGAAGATGAAATAGTATATTCTACTAGGATCGTAACTCTCACTATATATATTACGACATGTTTCTACTCTGGGGTAGGCTGTACATAATAGAATTTGCATGCACCATAGCCTTATGATAAAACCTCACTACCCGAAGTAGGCCCACTCTGATGTCTAGGTTTAACTGGTGTCTGGGTACCTCTACCACAACCCATACTGCCTCGGCCTGATCGTACAACACTAATCTAGCTCCCTTCCTCACATGGAGGTAAGGAACCTACTCCCCGACCTAGTGTCGGATTTGACCCCTTCCACACACAGTTGGAGGGAAGGTCCTGAAAAATCACTATAAATGCCCCATCCCGTCATAATCTCAGTACTCGAATGGGTCACGGTCACACTGATTCTTCATGTGGCCTAGCCTACCACACTAGTTTCCAACCACTGAGCTTCTAGCACTCACTTCCTCTTTAGAACTCATCTCATGGGAAACATGCAAACTACACTTCTTTCATGAAGAAAAATCACAACGGGGTCGAAAAGAAGTAATTCCCTATTATATTCCACCATATTCTCTCATTTTTAGCTATATAATTAGCACATGATTCACAATTTCAGTGATAGAGGTCAACCTAAACATATTGAAAAGAGATGTGATACAATATTAGATACCTTCCTCGAAGCGTCTCACTCTTGATAACTCATTCTTAAGGTACATCGTGGAAAAACACTAAAACTCTGAAAAATGTTATGAGTACTCGATAAATATCATTGTTCACTTCTCTAGACACAAGAACATTGTAGATTGCTCTTCCTACAGAGTCTCAAGGTAAAAGTAGTCATATAAGCAGGTCCAGAAATTAGTCGAACCCATATCTCGCATCTCGTCATCCTGGTTCAGAACATATCACCATCCCTATGCTACTCAATCTGGAATATAAGTGGAAATATTGACCCTCCTCTTAGGAGGTATCTCTAGATGCTCAAAAATAGCTAACATGGTCTCAAGACATAGATCACCATCATTGTTACCTCCATCCCCTAAAAATGTGGGAGGATGATACTACTGGAGCACCCATGTTTGCTCATCCATATTTAGGGTAGGCTGCAGTGCCCCCTAAAAATTATTTATATTGCAAAAGAGTCCCTTGAGTAATTGTTCCTCAAAACCTATTTTTATAAAATCCCATGGTGATACATATGGCACTAAAATAAGATCAAATGATATCCCATGGCCCACTACCTATAGAGTGTGGCAATCTCCTCCCTCATGTTGTACCCCTGGAGGTTATCATGGTGGCATGTCTCTACATTTCCAAAAAAAATCTTTAGAATAGAAAGTTTTCAAAGTCACAAATAAAAAACATAGGATAGGTGAAAACCACCCTAATACCAAGCCATAACCCACAACTACTCCGATATCTAGGACTATAACAGAACAATCACAAAAAGCCATTAAAAACTCTGCCTCTTGCCCACTCAAAATCCTGGTCTTGGTCAACTCTCTATTATCCATTAAATTTTGTTTTAATAATCAATTTTTCAAAATATTTAACTCATGTTCCACCATGTTATGATCAATGAGGTCCCATAACACCTCATGAACATAATTTTGATAGCCATATAATTTATGCCATATCTCATTTACATTAACAATTGAATTTAAATAATGTGTCATTTTCCAGTCCATAAGGGACTATACACCTTATGAATTGAAAGATAACATCACTTCCCTATAAAATGCACAAATTACATGACAACAACAGAAATATCTATCACAAACCCATCAAAAAATCCGGAAATGAGTAATGAATCCTAAATATCATGGCATAATGCATGACATGCGATTTCAAACAAGGTACGTATATGATGAATGGTATGGAACACCCTTATCTCATTAGGTTGCAACAGAAATAGAACCCAAATCATATGAATAGTAATTGAATAAGTCATTTGCATCACCCAAGGGTGAAATTACATCAAATTTAATAGTAAAAACTAGAAATAGAAATTTATTTCGAGGCAATTTGGATTTTCCCAGTACGCGAGTTAGCTATGACTGAGCACAACTCATTACCAAATTTTATTTCTTTCCTATCCTTGTATATTATTGCAAAATAATAAGAAAAACTATAAAATCTAGTGATAACACTTTGTAAAATTCTGAACCAAGATTCTACTTAACAGTGCCCCGAGCCAAGTTGGATATATTGCCTCAAGCACGTCTCCTCAAAAGCCAGAGGCTGCCGACTAGCAATGAGGGTCTAGGTGTGTTAGCTGGGAGACTATGCCATATTTACCAGAGTATATCAAAGTGGAAGTCAATAGCATACATATAGAATAATAAGTAAAACAAGAATAAAATAGATACAAAGTAGAAATAAATAACAATATCAAAATATGTCTCATACACAATGATAAAGATGATACATATATATAGAAAACAACCAAAACATTGCCCGGAAGTACAATATGGTATGAGTATCTAAAATGAAAAAAGACAAAAAAAGTGCATGTAGCATTGTAAGCCTCAACATGGTCTCCTGCTCCCCTACTCCAAAGCAATGATCTACAAACTGTATTAGGGAATTTTACCCTACCATCACCTACAACCATGTAGTCTTTTTTGGGTCTCTAAGGAGGCCAAAACAGAGTGTCAGATAATATCCCAGTAGGTAACCACCCAAAGATCAATAATGTTTTATGAAGCAAAAATAAATTACCTAAACAAGTGTGAGTAAAAAGTAACATAATTGTGAAGGCCCATGGAATATGTCTACTGCAACAAGTAATACCAAAAAGTATCTCAAGGCTCCCTGGAACTAGTGTTATCTCTTAATAGGGAAGAAACAAACAATATAAACAGAATCACAGCCTCATTGTACAACCATCCATACCTTATAAACAAGAACATACCATATAAATAAACAATATCAAGAACCCATGAGCTTTCCATAAAAACACAATCATATATAGCCTGACCATGCTATATAATGAAGTGTATAGCATGTTTGGCAGATCCATTATGTAAAAGACCAAGGAATCCTCATCGAGGCCCAGTAGAAACTTAGTGGAAACTTGGTAAAGGAACTAGTTGGAGTCCTAGGAGCATGTGTACTGACATGTCCTATGAGATTCCAAGCAAGACATATCTAAGGGGTAGAAATGCCAAATGTATTCATTGGAATAATGACCCAAGGTGCATACTTAGCCAATGATTCCACTACCACGTTCCAGATCCATGGATATCCTTCCATGGAATCTATAAAAACATACATCCATTTCATATCATAAATAATTCAAATCCATATGATTCAACCCAACCATATAATTCATTTCATTTAAATCAATCCACATTGGTATACAAACCCATTTATCACCATTAGCCATTAAACGCATCAACTGGGTATACCCACCAATTTATCACAACTGTAGACCACCCTCTTATGGAATATAAAAATAGAAAACATGTATACCCACTCATTTAAAAAATTAAATATAATAATTTAATCAATTTAGGCGTTGAATAATAGGATAAAACAAGGAAAGGAGACAAAATATCTCTTAATCATGTAAAACAATGTTATTAATTACAACTAATCTTCCTTAAACTAGGAAATATCAATAATACACCCATTTGGTAGTTCATCAAAGGTCAAAATCAAATCAAAGGCATGGATCACCACATGGGTGGACTTTGGTTAGGTAAAACAACCACTAATGTATCTCAAGGAACCTAATAGAAACCCTAATAGGTCCTACTATATCTATTTTAGATTAACATTTCAAAACTGGTCCCACACTAAATAGATTGGTTGACGACAAAAGGCTGATAGCTCTATAATTCATAAAAATCCAAAATAAAAGTATAGAACACCCAAATTAGCTTAGTAGTCTAGTTCTTGTCTAGTATCAAGTTTTGATTTGACTCAGTTTAGGAGAAATCAGAAGAATGAATGACGAACGAGAAATTAGGGCATATGATCCTTCATCCAAATAGTGAAACCATTGTTATGAAGAATCCAGAATGTCTATAAAGGAATTGAGTACTTACTGATGTGGTTTCAAAGTGACCAATGATGAGAGAAAGAGAGGTAAAATGGGTGTACAATCTGAAAAATTAGAAAATTCTTTTAGGCTTCAACTAGATAAGGAGAGGGTTCTGTGTGAGAAAATAGATGTTTCTACCTTTTTTTAAAAAACTGCTTGGGCAATTACAGGACGTTTAGTTTCCTTACATGTCATGTAATGCCCAGTTTTTTCTTTGATGAAATAAAAACCATTATACATCATGAAAGGCCATGTCTATACCATTACACATCATGTAATCATATTACACAATGTGTATCCCAATTAAACATTGCGTATTTGGCCTACACCCAGTACACAACCTTCCTTCCCATTCATTCCAAAAAATAACCCAACCAGACCACAAACCGGTTTAGGGTCTAAGTAAAAAAGTGACGTAAACTACAATTTTACTTGAAATAAAAATATCCATACTTGAAGAAAAACCCATTATCTTATAATTGGAACTAGATATATGGAATCACACAATGAAGGACTAGATGGTTTTATAGTTCTGAAAAACTAGATACATACATGAATTTGACATTTCAATTGAAAACATAAAATAAAACATAGTATTTTTTTGAGAACACCATTATTCCATTTATAATATCAATACATATCAATCATAATAAACTTCCTGGAATCCTTGGGAACTGATACATAATAATGGGGTGATATCAAATGCTCAGTAAGAGTATGCATTCAACTGTTGCAAACAAGGAATGAATAACATGGCTAGAATAAATGATGATAAAATAATGATTTATAAATAAAAACATAATATATATTATTATACATGGATATAATAACTATTAAAATAATCATATATAACTAATTTCATAAATATGTAATGCATAATTCAGACATCTGAAACTTACCATTGAGGCCACATGCCATGAAATCTTACACAAATGGGTAAATCCTTAGCCAAATACCCAATATAGTTTTCCTTACGTTACCTAACAATGCATAAAGGGGATACCTTATTTTACTACCCACACATCAATTTATAATTCCAATGAATCCATCATATAGATAATTAGTACAACATAATCAATATTCCTTAAAGAAATTGATAACTTCCCATATTAGAAGAACTAGCATATGAAATAAAAATATTTTACCTAATAAAAAATGTCCATAAAAAATCCATAGAAATATGGTGGATTGTATCATTAGATTATATCCCTATTATAGTATTTAAAAAAGTATATTGACATAGTTTATAACACTTTAAAAATATCACTGTAAAACTCTTTAAGATAATACCATTTTCAATTTGAAATCACTTATTGAAAGTATAAAATATTTTTGAAATATTAAAGAAAAAAATTATTTAAAAATTATATTTCAAACTTGTAAAAGAATCATTAAACCAATAAAATTTCATTATTTTGAGTAATTTCATACATGTCGTATAAGTTATAAAATTTTCCTCTCACACTATTGTAAAAAAGTTAAAAAAGTACCTCATTCAGAAAACGAAAAGAAGATTCCTTTTAATTTTTTTATATTCCATTAAAAATTAGGTAAAAATTTATTTAATAAATCATTTTAAAAATTTTAAACAATCCGTTAATACATTTTAAATAAAATAAGGGAATGGAAGAGAAATATTCTCAACCGATTTGAAAAACTACCAGGTTTTCAAAAAACATTATTTTGTTATCTTGAGTAATTAATAAAAATAAATTTAAAGGAATAATTTTAATTTATATAAATCAATAGTGGATAAATATATATATTGGGTTTAATATATAAAGATAAAATAATTTCCCCAGGGGTGATGTAAACTAAAAAAATCTATATATACTGGGTTTAATATATGAAGATAAAATAATTTCCCCAGGGGTGATGTAAACTTAAACAATCCCGAATAAAAATGATATATTGAAATAAACCATTACTTCAGGTTCAACATCCTTCATATGTGAAAGAAACTATTATATAAGAAATATTTATTTATTATAAATATATTAAATAACCGTAAATATATATATATTTCCTTATATTATTTACTTATTTTATTTTTTCACATGTTCATTAACAATTCCTTATTAAAATCACTATTCTAGGTAATAACTACTTCATTTTTCAAATATGTTTAGATTTGGTAATTTAATTTTTATACACTGATTATGTTTCCATCACCTAAATAATATTAATCATGATATAAATATAACATATATTCATTATATAAATTCTTATAGTCATTTATAAAATTAGAGATATAAAAAATGAATTACATTGTTCATGGAGACGATAAGATGTACATAACCCTGAATATTGTTTCTATTTTTTCGATGGACAGACCAAAATAAAGGTAAATAGTAATTCAAATTTATAGAAAGATTTAATATAATATATATCATATAAAATAATTAAATATATACTTATTACCATCCATGAAAATATAAAATGAAATATGTATCATATCACTTTATGGAAGTAGTAGTCCACACGTATGCAAGATTGATTTTATCTTTATTCCAAAAGACTATATGTTAAGAAGGTATATGTGTTATTATTATTAAAGAAGTATAATTATGTAATATATATAATATATATAATTTAAATTCATAATTATATCTATCTATTAGAGGTAGTGATTGAAAATGTTTTGCAACAGTTCTCCATACTGCAGTCTTCTGTACACATGATCGACGGTTTCATTACAAATTAGTTAGAAGAGGAGATGGATATAAGTTTTGTAATTAACATAATAACATATAATAATATTCAATAATTTTGTATTATTATTTAATCATAGTTTAATATGAATTTATTGTGTTATAAGAATAAAAAAATAAGACAAAATGGTTAAGGACTATACCTGTACTTTAGAGATCATCTTTTGGTTTATAACTAAAGACTCCCTTAGATGGTTTCATGATCAAAAAAGATACTCTAGGTCATGTGTATGGATTTAAGGAATTTAATTGGGAATGTATTGGCTGAACCAATACGATATTTAAGAGTGGATATGAAAATATAGGTGGTGCACTTTTATAATTGAGTTGAGTGGCACATTTGTAATTTTTCAAAGATTTCAAATAAGGTCATGTCAATTTCTTGAAAAGAAAGCAGAAACATTGACCATTAAAAAAACTATAATGATATAAGTTCGATATATTTTAAAAAAAGTGAAATTACACAAGTTTTTAGGTCATTTCAAACCTTATATATTTAAATTAACCCCAAATAAACCTCTTTTAACCTTAACAATGGTAATAGATTTTTTCTATTTTTTAATATTTATTATAATAAATAATTAAGTTGAAAATATTATATAATATTAATTAATATGATTCAAAATATTTAATAAATTTTACCATATTATATTATTTGAAATGGTATAATTCAATTTAAAATTAAACCCTTAAACAGGTCGAAAACCTGTTTTCCAAAGAAAAAGTTTTCTTCAGTATAAAACTTTGGTATCAAAATTAAACGAAATATTAATTAAAATGATTTAAATTAGAATAATAATATAATATTTTAATTAATATCATTTTTAAACAAATTTAAATAAAAAATTAACTCTGTAAATTCTTTAAGCAAAAAAATAATTTTTCATAAAAATCAATATTTTCACTATTCATCAAAAAAATTAATCATTTTGTAAAATTTTAAAAACAATTAAGTATAAGTCAATTTTGACTTGATGATTTCAAAAATCAAGTTAATATTTTCAAAAAAAAATTCTCTATGTTTTATAAAATAAATTATATTATTTTCTCGCAAAGAGAAATAAAAGAAGTTTAAGGAAAAAGTATCTTTTTAAAACATATAGACATTACTAAAATAGTATTTTATTTATCTAGAACCATTATACATTTTTTATAAGAAATTATTCATGTTATTACTGATAATTTAACAGCAAGTTTATAATATGATACTATATTATGGTTCATTTAGAGTCGGGGATGCATGTTTAGCAAGCTATCGAAGTGATGAAATTTATTTAAAAAATAAATATATCATAAAATATTGGGGTGTCAAATTCTAAACCCCTTAAAATGAATTTAGTCCATGAAATTACATTAATCAAATATAAAAAAAATCCAAATATATATGCCTCAATCATCCTTAGGATCCCACATAGATTCTTCAAATTTTTGATTCCTCCAAAAAACAATAACATAGTGAGTTGTCTTGTTCCATGGCACTTTATCTCTTTGATCAAAGACTTTTATAATTTGTTCTTCATATGAAAGTTAATTATTTAGTAGTATGATATATATGTTTAGTTCATGTGAATAATCAAGTAGGTACTTCCTCAGTAAAGAAACATGGAACAAATCAAGAACTTGAGATAGCTTCTTTGGAAGTGCCATGTGATAAGATACCATCCCTACTTGATAGAGAATATCGAAAGGGAGAATATACATTGGGATAAGATTTCCATTCTTCCATAACCTCATAAAATTATTTCATAAAGAAATTTAAAAAAATATTTTCACCAAATTCGAACTTCAAATCTCATCATTGATTCTTTGCATAAATTTTCTGTAAAATCTAAACTTCGATGATGCTATATTGAATGGTTATGAATTTCTCCACCATTTACTTTGGTAACTCAACTTCCAATTATTTTATTTCTCAAAATTCATCCTAGACTGTTGGATTTATACACTTCTTTCTATAAAGGGCTTCATTAGGAGCAATATGAAATCTCAAAGGAAATCTATAATTAAAATAAAACCAGACTAGAGGAATGTGTTGATCCTAACCACCATTGAAATATAAAGAATTAAATATCAACATATCATATATGGTTTGAATGTTTCTCCCATAATTATCATTTATATAATGATGATTCACTATACAGAAACTCAACTCTTTATCTATATGCTGGTGAACACTTTTCCAGAAAATCAAGATAAACCTCAGATCCCATTCAGATAGAAAGGAATATGATACACCGTGCAACCTTACAACTTAATTAATGTATATTATAGAAACCTGATCAAGATAGAAATATTCTTTGACAGAAATAGAGTGTGTTTAATTTGTAATTTGATCGACTACAACCAGTATATCCTTATGGACTTTTGATGTTTTGGAATTTCCGATGATAAAATCCCTGGTGATGTTTTTCCATATCCATTTTGGTATGGGTAATGGTGGTATCATCGAATAATATTTTAGTATTTTATTATTAAACTAGTAAAATATCAGGCACCATGATGCATACTCAACAATATCTCTCTTCATGTTCTCCCACAAAATATACTCTTTCAGATCACTATACATCATCGTACTTCCACGATGAATAAAGAATGATGATCTAAAAGCCCCATCTAATAACTCGTTCTTCAAATGTGGTATGGATGAAACACATACATGGTTCTTGAACCATATAATCCCATCACAATTATGTTTAAAATCCAGAACATTTCTTACCTTCTTTTGTATCTACATATCTTCCTTATATTCCACTTCAATCATCACATATATAAATAGTTTTACAACCATTTGAAAAAGATAATATTAATACACTTTCTCTAATATTTCTGATTCCAAATTTTGAAAATCCATAAATGTTGGATCTTTTGTGATTATCCTTATAGATAAGCTAGCAAGATCTTTTAGATATACAACATCTGCTACCTTTATCTCCTTTCTAGGGTGTTAATATAACAACCCTGCTTTTTATTAAACACTTAAACATGATTTATTACATAAAATATTCACTTGATACAACATAGAAGATTGATAGGTCTAGTGTCTTTGGGTAATAGGAACATTACATAACATATTATAACATAAAACACACAACATCTTTATTGAAAACATCCTTTACATGACCACTACATTCCCTTGTACTTAGCATTGCATGGGATAACCTGAGGATATGCATAAGAAAAGGGTGAGCTATAATGACCAGTAAGGAAATAAACATGGAATAACATGAGGAATAAAATACATGTTAGACAACATGAATATCAATGGATCACAAGAGAAACACAAACATAAAGGCATGATAAAGCATGAAAATCATAACATGAAAATATGGCAACAACACTTAACATGGAATTAGCATGAGCGAAGGCTCATTGCACATGGAGCATGAGTAAACCCTTATTGAAAATGAATCATGAGTAAAAACTCATTGAAATTTAATTAGAATGAGTCAACACTCATTGCACATGAAGTATCATGATACTATACTTTACCCAATGCATTGGAGTGCTATCAGGGCACACCCTTCTTAAACATTTCATTTCATGCATAAGTCTACCACATGAATCATATTACTTGGAATCAATCAACATCATAAGTTATTACATGATTAAGTAATTTGGAATAAATACATGAAAGTACCATTCAGTATGTATATGTTCATAAAGGTGAATACCCTTGATAGAGACATGGGTATGGTATTCACTACACAATGATCATGGCTTGGAAAAACACGGGGCAATTTTGGCATCATAATGGTGTGACATAAGGATTCATGAAAATGGTTGATGAGAGAGAAAATGGTGTCTCTCATATGTACATGAAATGGAAATTAAGGGGGTCATATAGATACATTTCCCAGCAAACATAATGGAATTTAGATGCATAATAAAAAAGAATTACATGGATGTTAAAGAGGAGAGAGAAATCCCTTATAGAATTTCGGCATGGCAATGAGTGTACATGGGAGGTATTAATGATAGATAAAGGGGTATCCCATCATCAAAAAATAAAGAGTGAAGTATGGGGAAGGTGTGAAATCATACCCCAACATTTTTAATTGAAAATAAAAGGGCATAACAATATTAAGAAACTTGGGTAAAAAGAGAAAGGTAGAAATCCCTTACTTGGAAGTGTGATCCCAACGACATGGGAGAGGCTTGAGAGAGGATTATTGGGAGCTTGCGGCACCTTGGGAAGATTCTATAGAGAGCATGTCAGGACTTGGTCGAACTCCAATGGCGTTGGGTGAATAGGAAGTGGGAGCTTCAGTGGGTTTATATACGAAAGGAGAGGGAATTCTTTATTATTTAGGTTTGGGACACGTCACATTAATCTAATCAATACCACAAACCAGAACATGGTTTTTGCCCATGATTTTTTCCAAAGGGGAGTGGAAAACAATATTTTATAATTCCAATGTCCGAACTTCTTAAAATAATTGGGTTGCTTATGTGGAGGTCAGTCACACTCTCAAAGAAAACAATTTAAAAAGACAAAATGTTTTATAAGTATTGGAGGGTCCACCAAATATTTTTAAAATAAATCAAAAAACCCAAAATCACGTTATTTTAATGATAAAACGTATATTGGACGAACATAATGTTTATATTGTTTTATTATGTCACTATTGGGTCATTATGATGTCATAAAACACATTATATATTTAAATGGTATTTAAATTTTACCCAAAAATTCAACAGTATCAGAAAATTAATAAAAATTCACTGTTAGATAATTTTGAAATCTGGAATCCAAAAATAATATTCATTTTAACTAAATAATTTTATAAATATGTGAATTTTTACTTTTAAAATATAAACTGACATTTACCGAAAATTCATGGCTTTTGACGAAAACAGTTTTCAAACCTTAATAAAAATTAAAATTGCATTCATAAAATTATATGAACATTTATATTTAATAAAAATTAATTTAATAATAATATTTTATTAAAATATTATTTAATTAAAAAATCCATTAATTCATCAAAATTTATTTCTTAGTTGAATATTAACTTGTAATACTATTTGTGATTTAAAAAGTATTTACAAAGTAACAATAATAAAATGAATGCACATTATTTATTAAAAAAATAATGTACATAGTCATAGTTTTAGGGTCTTGTTACATAAACCCTTATAACACCTGCATAAGACCAAAGGGTAATGTGTGCGATGGTGACAGACTCTTGGGGTGGCTCGGATAAAATTGCTCGGGTGGTAATCTCTCTTAACTTCCACTTCTCCCATAGTCGGTTCCACTCATGCTTAACATGTTCAAGATCGACATGGGATTGGTCAAGAGTGAATCCCAATGATGCCACATCCTTTCCAAGCTTTGAAAAATGGGATTCATATGGGGAAATTCTACTAGATGGGGCCATCGCTTCCTTTTTCAGAGTAAACTGGATTTGTTAAAGCCCTATATTTATACTAATCATGTGATCACTATTCAACGACTATATTAGCAATGGTCACAATTCATAACAGTATTTTAAAATCTATAAACATAAAACCAATGAAGTTCACATTCTATATTACCATAATAAGTCATTTAATTAGATCAAGAGGAATTTTCATTAATGAAAGTTTGGGTTGTTACAATATTCCCCCTTTAATAAATTTCACCCTCAAAATTTCCTTTTCCCACACTAAAATAGATGTGGGTGACTTTGCTTCATCAATTCCACTGATTCCCATGTCGCTTCATCAAACATGTGGTTTCACCACAACACTTTGATGTGGGGCATTGTCTTATTTCATAGAACTTTTTCTCTACGATCTAAGATCTTCTCTGGTTGCTCCTCATAAGAAATATCATCCTCTAGTTGTACTACCTACTAAGAGAGTACATGTGAAGGGTCTAGTATGTACTTCCTTATTAGGGATACATGAAATACATCATGTACTTTGGCCATGGTAGGTGGAAGTTCTAGTCGATAGGCCACAACCCCAACACGATCAAGAATATTGAAGGGGCCAATGTACCTAGGACTTAACATCCCTTTATTTCCAAACATCATGAACTTCTTCCATAGAGATATTTATAGAAATACAATGTCTCCAACTTTAAACTCAAGGTCTCATCGACGGTTATCTACACAACTCTTTTGTCGACTCTAGGATGCCTTGATATGCTGCTAAAGGGTTTTCACATTATCCGCCATTTCATCGGCCATTTTTGGTCCTAGCAGCTTATGCTCACCGACATCATCCCAACATGATGGTGTTCTGAACCTCTTCCCATATGGGGCTTCATAAGGTTCCATTCAGATTCTCAAGTGGAAACTATTATTGTCAGAGAACTCAACCAGTGGAAGATATTGGCCCCACCCTCCTTTGAAGTCCATAGATTACGCTCTCAATATGTCCTAAAGTGTTTGGATAGTCTGCCCTAATTGGCCATTAGTTTGAGGATGATAAGCTGTATTGAATTTTAGCTCAGTATCTAGAGCATGAAGAAGACTCTTCCAAAACATAGAGGTGAATCTTGGATCTCAATCGGATACAATAGATAATGCTACTCCATGCATGCTTACCACTTCCCAGATATATATCCATGCTAGCTGATCTAATGAGAAATCCTCTCGAATTGCAATGATGTGTGCAGACTTTGTAAGAAGATCCACAAAAACCCAGATTGCATTGTTGCCTTTGGATTTCTTCGAAATTCTGGTGACAATGTTCATGGTGATGTTCTCCCATTTCCATGTTGGTTTGGGCAATGGCTGCATCATCCCCTTAGACTTCTGCTTCTCTGCCTTCACTTGCAGACATACTAGACACTTTGATGTATACTTAGCGATGTCCTTCTTCATATTATCCCACCAATAATGATCTCAGAGATCTCAATACATTTTTGTGTTTCCTAGGTGGATAGAGAAATTTGAACTATGCACATCATCCAAAAGTTCCTTCCTCAGCTCTAGACTTGATGGAACACATATTCTTTTCCCAAATATCACAATTCCATATTCATTAACATTTAACATTGAGGATTTCCCTTTTCGGATAGCTTCGACTCGCTTCTTAATTCCCAAATAATCCTTTTTATCATCCTTTAACCTTTCCAAAATAGACGGTCGAGCTATCATTTGTGAAAGGATTGATGATGTTAACTCCTTTATGAGTCCCATGTCTGTATTCATCAAATCTAAGAAGATTGGGTCCGTCTCAATTCTCATCAATGATAGAATTGTTGGGTCCTTTCTACTTAGAGAATCTTCCACCTTGTTCACTTTCATAGGGTGGTAATGTATTGAATATTCATAGTCTTTGATCAGATCTAACCATCTTTGTTGGCACATGTTCAACCCTTTCTATGTGAATATATACTTGAGGCTTTTGTGGTCTATATATATTTCACACTTCTCCCCAAAGAGATAATGCCACCAAATTTTTAAAGAAAAGATCACCACAAACTACTCCAAATCACGTGTTGGATAATTCTGCTCATGAAATTTCAATTGCCTTGATGCATAGGCAAAGATGTTGTCATTTTACATCAATACACAGCCTAATCCCTTCTTTAAAGCATTACTGAATACCACAAAAAGTTCTCCACTTGTGGGTAAAGTGAGCACGGGCACAATGATAATCCTCCTTTTTTATCTCCTTAAAGCTTTCTTCGCATTCATCACTTCATGAAAACATTACTCCCTTCTGAGTTAGCTTCATAGGAGGGCTGTACAGTCATTATAAATTTTTCACAAATCATAGATAATATCTAGTTAAACCTAAGAAGCTACAGATATCTGTTACCAATGTTGGCATCAACCATCCCTCAATTGAATCCGTTTTAGAGGAATCCACAGATATCCCATTGCTTTTGATGATATGGCCTAAGAATGATAACACCATCAACTAGAACTAACACTTGTTGTACTTTTCATAGAGATTCTACTTCCTCAAGGTCTCTAGTACAGTTCTTAGATTCTCCTCAAGATCCTCCTTGGTTTTGAAGTATATCAGAATATCATTTATAAATACTACCACAAATTTGTCTAGGTAATCCCTAAAGACACTATTCATCAAGTCCATGAAGATTTTTGGAGAATTAGTGAGTACTAAAGGCATTAATATGAATTCATAGTGCCCGTATCTTGTACAAAAAGAAGTCTTGAGGATATCATCCTTTTTCACCCTTACTTGTTAATTTTCCAACAACAAATCCACCTTCGATATGTATTGTTCTCCACACAGCTGATCGAACAAGTCATCAATTCATGGGAGAGGATAATTTTTCTTTATCATGATTTTGTTAAGTTCACGATAATCGATGCAAAGGCGCATTGACCCATCCTTCTTCTTGACGAAGAGGATGGGTGCACTCCATGGTAAAGGACTTGGGTATATAAACCCTTTATCCAGATTCTCCTATAGTTGTTTCTTCAGCTCCTCATGCTCCACAAAAACCATTCTCTATAGAGTCTTGGATATTTTCAATTACCCAGGTATAAGATCAATTGATAATTCAACACCCCTTCATGGAGGAAGACCATGAAATTCCTCGGGAAACACTTCAGTAAATTCCCTCACAATGGGCATGTCTTCAAGGATGGTTTCCTCCTTAGACTGAATCATTTGAGCCAGATATGCATGATCATAGGGCAGTAATATCCATACTAGATATGATGGAGCTAAAGAAGATTCATCTTCCTCCTTGCACTTTAATAGAATCGGGGGTAGATTCTCCACATGGAGAGTGATTTCCTTCTCACAACAATTTATGTTTTCTCTATATAAGGAAAGCCAATCCATGCAAAAAGTTTCATCAAATTCCACTAGAGGGAGTATGATTAGGTTTTCCGGGAAATTTAATCGAATTATTATGATAAGGGGGAGTTATATTCATGGGATTCAATGATTTCACCATTTTCCATCCCACCGACATCTTTACTTCCATGATTTGTGGTGGTTTTGAGATTTTTATACTAAACCTTTGGGATATAAAAGAATGCATAAAACCTGAATCAAAAAGTAAATTCTCTATTATTGAATGAATAACTAGAGTGCCTGTCACAACTTCATTATCAGGTTTCACTTTGGTAGTAGTGATGGAAAAAGATCTCCCTTGGTGCCTTAGAGTTTGTTGGTTGCCTATGAAATTCCTTAGCTTAGGGCAATGATTTGCAAGATTCCCTGGTTCATTGTAGTTGTACCAATGAACAACATGTTGAGGTTCGAACATAGAATTACTCTAATCTATTGCAGCTGCAGGTTTTTCTTGTCAGTAGATAACAGATAGGTTCCCTTCTCTTCCACACCAAAATGATTTCCTCATCCCCTTCAGGCAATTTCTGGGGTGCTTCTTTTCACACATTTGGAATGTGGGGTGATGGATCTTCTTAGTACCATTGGATTTATCTATCAGACTACCAACATTGAAGTCCACCTTATGCTTCTTATCCCCATGATACCCCTGAGATTCTCTAATCTATATTTCAACATTGAGGGCACATCAGACAATTTCCTCATAGCTATCGAAGTGACGGATCACAAGTGCTTTCCATAGGCTAGATTTCATCCCACCAAAGAAGTGGTCAACCTTGCATTCAAGGGTAAAAACAAAGAAAAAGGCGTATCATGCAAGCCTTGTGAAGTTTTCCTCACACGCTCCAATAGATTCCTCAACTTTTTTCATGACGGAAAGGAATTCCCTTTCCATCTTAAGTCGGAGGGTGTCTGGAAAATATTTATCTAAAAACATCATCCGGAAATCCTTCCAATTCAAAACCTCTCTCTCTTCCTCAGTCTTCATATTTTTTATCAACGTCCACCATTGATCAGCTTTACCTTCCTTATGATAAGCATCCCTAAGAACCTTCTATTTTTAAATACATTAAAGGATGGGGAATATCATTTCAATGGAGTTGATCCATTGTTCAACGATTGAGGGATCATACGATCTATTAAAAGTTGGAGGCCTTTGTCTCATGAAGCTTTCGATAGTTATGTTTTCTTTCTTAGGGGGGGGGGGGGTTGAACATTCCTCTAGACCCATGTTTCTATTTAAATCTTGAGTTAACTGAGAGAGAAGCTTGAAAAAGGTCACGATTCCCGCTCCCATCGGATTGGGAATCTCATTTGCAGAGTCATCACATTGATCATCACATCAGTTGTTAGCCCGAGTCCGCTTATTACTAGACATTGGCTAGAATAAAAAGAAAGCTATGGGTAACGCATAAAGTTTAATCCAAGGAAAAAACTGATAACCTATAAATAACTTTTATTTCCTTATCTTATGAATCCATTGGCTTCAATCTATGTTATCCATGATATACTTTCTAATATATATTCTTAGGGGCATTTTTTTAATTCCCTTAATAAGGGTTCATACTAAGCTTCTAAATTTACCAAAGAATATCCCCTAGGAGTGTCATAACCAAGAGTGCATCAAGGAATGTTTATGTGCACCATTTCCCATTCGATTCTATCTCAAAGTGGTGTTTTCGGGTTTTATCCCTTGGATACATCTGTACGAGAGCCGGCTCTACCTACTCATATCCAGACATGAATGTATTTTCTTGATAAACCACTTACTCAATACTCACCAAAACATAGGGAAGTTATAATTATACTTATTCTTGTCTCTAAGTCTTCACTAGTGTCTTCTAATCCTAATCCCAAAAATAACTAAACCTATTCTCTGATACCAACTATAACAACTCTTCTTTTTATTACACACTTAAACCTGATTTGTTACATAAAATATTCACTTGATACAACATAGAAGATCGATAGTTCTAGTTTATTTGGGTCTTAGGAACATTAAATAACATATTAGAACATAAAACACACAACATATTTATTGAAAACTTCCATTACATGACCATTATATTCCCTCGTACTTAGCATTGCGTGGGATAATCTGAGGACATGCATAAGAAAAGGGAGAGATATAAAGCCGAGTAAGGAAATAAACATGGAATAAAATGAGGAATATAATACATGTTACAAAATAGTCATATCAATGGAAAAAAATAGAAACATAAATAAAGGCATTATATTGATTGATAATCATAACATTGAAATGTGGCAACAATACTTAATATGGAATTAGCATGAGCCAAGGCCCATTGCACATGGAGCATGAGTAAACCATCATTGCACATGAAAGATGATCAAAATCTAGTTGCACTTGAATTATCATGAGTCAACACCCATTTCAAATGACGTATCATGATACTATACTTTACCCAATTCATCGGATCGCTATTTGGGAACACCCTTCTTAAACATTTCATTTCATCCATAAGTGTGCCACATGGGTATTATAACATGGAATCAATTAACATCATAAGTTATTACACAATTAAGTAATGTGTAATAAATAAATTAAAGTAACATTCAATATTTATATGTTCATAAAGGTCAATACCATTGATAGAGACATGGTTATGGTATTCACTAAACAATGATCTTGGCTTAGAAAAACACGGTTCAATTTCAGCAGCATAACGACATGACATAAGGATTCATGAAAACAGTTGATGAGTGAGAAAAGGGTGTGTCATAATATGTACATGAAATGGATAGTTAGGGGGTCATATAGATACATTTCCCAAAAATTGTAAGGGAAATTATATTCATAATACAAAAGAATTACTTGGATGTTAAAGAGGAGAGAGAAAACCCTCATGGAATTTCGGAAAGGTAACGAGTGTACATGGGAGGCATTAATGAGAGAGAAAGGGGTATACCATCATCCAAAAATAAATAGGTAAGTATGGGGAAGGTTATAAATCATACCCCAACATTTTTAATTTAAAATGAAAGGTCATAACAATATTAAAAAACATCGATAAAAAGAGAAAGTTAGAAATACCATTCTTGGAAGTGTGATTCCAAAGGCTTGGGAGAGGCTTGGGAGAGGATTATTTAGAGATTGGGGCACCTTGGGAGGATTATAGAGAGTGTAGGGAAGGGTTTTGTAGAACTCAAAAGGATTTTAGTGAAGAGGAAGTGGGAGCATGGGTGGGTTTATATAGCAAATGAGAGGGAATTCTTTATTATTTAGGTTTGGGACACCTCACATTAAACTAATCAATACCCCAAACCAGACCATGTTTTTTTACCATGGTTTTTTCCAAAAGGGAGTGAAAAACAGTATTTTATAAGGCCAATGGCCTAAATTATTAAAATAATATGGTTGTTTATGTGGAGGTGAGTCACACTCTCAAGGAAAACAATTTTAAAAGACAAAATGTTTTATAAGTCTTGGAGGGTCCACAAAAGCTTTGTAAAATAAATAAAACAAACCCAAAATCACATTATTTTAAGTATAACACATATCCTAGAGGAAAATAATGTTTATATTATTTTATTACATAACTATTGGGTCATTATGATGTCATAAAACTCATTATATATATAAACTATATTTATTTTTTATCCAAAAATTTGACTGTCTAAGAAAATTTGGAAAAATTCACCGTTGGATAATTTAGACGTCCTGATTCCAAAAATAATATTGATTTTATCTAAATAATTTTATAAATATGTGAATTTTTAATTTTAAAATATAAACTAACATTTACCGAAAAATCATGGGTTTTAACAAAACCAGTTTTCAAACCTCAATAAAATTTACAATTTCATTCATAAAATTATATGACCATTTATATTTAATAAAAAGTAATTTTATAATAATATTTTATTAAAATAATATTTAATTCAAAAATCCATAAATTATTCAAAATAAATTTCTTATTTTAATTTTAACTAAAAATAATATTGGTGCTTTAAAAACTATTTGCAAAGTAACAATAATAAAATGAATGCACATTCTTTATTCAAAAATAATGTACATTGTCATAGTGCTAGGGTTTTGTTAAAAAACCCCTTATAAAACCCATGTAAGACAGAAATGTAAGGTGTGAAATGGTGAAAGACTTTTGGGGTGGCTCGGATAACATCGCTCAGGTGGTAATCTCTATTAACTGCCACTTCTCTCGTAGTGGGTTCCGCTCAAGCTTAATGTGTTCAAGCTCGGCTTGGGCTTGGTCAAGAGCGAAGCCCAATGATGCCACCTCCTTTATAAGCTTTGAAAAATGGTATTTTTACAGAGAAAGTCTACTGGATGAGGCCATAAATTCCTTTGTCTGAGTAAATTGGATTTGTTAAAGCCCTATATTTATACTAATCATGTGATCGATGTTCAACAACTATATTAGCAACGATCACAATTCATAACAGTATTTTAAAATCTAGAAACACAAAACCAATTAAGTTCACATTTTATATAACCATAATAAGACATTTAATTATATAGGAGGAATTTTCATTAATGAATGTTTGGGTTGTTACAATTAATGTATCAATAAATCATAATCTTGGATTAAATAAAACTATATTATTTGGTTCATATTTAACTCATTTTGTATAGATATATACTTGAAGATTTTATGATCAGTATATATATCGAACCTTTCACCATATTGATAATGAATCTATATATTTAATGAAAATATTACCGATTCCAACTCAAAATATTTAATTGTGTAATTTTTTTCTTGAATTTTTTATTAACAAGATCCAAATACTATCACCATGTCATTCTTCATGAGGAAACATTCCAATCCATTCTATGACGTATAACTAAATATCACAAACCCTTATACACTCATGGTTAGATTAAAACATGCTCACTGAACAACCTTATATATAGTTATTTGAAACTCTATTCACATTCATATATACATAAGAACTTAACACCCTTCCAAGCCAACTTGGGTATGATATTAGATAGTATTGGGAAATCTCTCAGAAAGCATCAGTAGTATCACTAAAAACCACGAAAACCTTATATTTCAGTTACTATGGTTGGTATAATCCATTTCTCAATAACATTCATATTTTAATGATTGACTGATACAACCTTTCATGAGATTATATGACCCAAAAATGAAACTCTCTAAATCCAAAATTCACACTTGGTAAATTTATAATACAACTTCCCCTTGCCCAAAGTATTTAGCACAATTCTCAAATAGTATTCATTCTATTCCTTTATTTTTGAATATATAAGAATATAATATATAAATAATACCACAAAATGATAAATTAATTCTCTAAAGATACTATCCATTAAATCATTGAAGATAGTAGGAGGATTGGTTAGTCCAAATGGAATTAATATTAATTAAATATGACTATACTTGATACAAAGGGTTGTCATTCGTATATCCACCATCTTGATCCTTAGTTGATGATACCTAGATAAAAGATAAATATTAGAATAGATATCCTCATAATTGATAAAAAAATAATCTAAATTGGGTAAATGATACTTGTTATTAATTGTGAATTTTTTTAATTCCTGATAGTTAATGCAAAGACACATTGACCCTTATTTATTCTTAATAAAAAGAATAGGTTCCCTACATAGTGAATAAAAGGGATAAATGAATCCCTTATCTAGATTATATTATAGATTCTTTTTCAATTCCTATAAATAAATCATTTATATTTATTATGGATTATTTTAAATATGCATAAAACTAGGTATGATTTCTATTGAAAACTCAACTTCACAATTCAAGGGAAGACTGGGAAAGTCATCAGGAAATACATCTGTATATTCCCAAAAAATGAACATTTTCAATATTGAATTTCTACCCAACCATTTGACATAAATATTCATAATTAAAATGTAGAAAACCCCCTAAAATAAAAGTAATTTAAATAGGTATTTAGGTTCATCCTTACACTAATAGATAATTCAAGTTCATTTCATAATACTAAATATAAATTTTGTTACTCAAAAATTGATATGGGGTCTATATAAGGAGATCAAATTGATACCCAATGTTACATAAAATTCAACTAGTGGAAGAATAACAGCATTCACAAGAAGAACCATCCCAAAAAATTCCATCAGAGAGTTATTATTGATTTGAGATACAACCATCCAACTTTTATGATTTTTAGACACTAACTCAATATCTAGTTGTTTAGGTGGTGATGTTATTACATTAAAAAACTCATCATATATTAAATAGTGGGTATAACCATGATCAAATAAATCATTTTTAACACATGATTGGATGATAAGTTTATATTTAACAACATATCTTGGAAATTTCAGGTCATCTATAGTAATTACATTGGCTTTTCCTTCTCATGATGGATTCTTTTGTGCTTTGTTACCTTAATTATTGGGGAATTGTTTCGAATAGTTCCCCAAATTCTTATAGTTAAATAACTATAATTTTATGGATTCTCCGTTAACCTATAATTCATGGTCCTGATGCATATTTTCTCTACACTTGAAGTAAACTACTTTTTATTTTAGTCATGTACGAAGGTGTTTCCTTCCACAAGTATCACATGTTGGAAAATTACACTATATTATTCCAATTATCCATTTATGGATATACCTTAATTATCTTATATATCTTTCCTTATAAGTCATAAGACTTGGATAATTATTTCTCTATATTTATATCACATTATACAATATTCACATATGATGATAATGTTTGTGAGACTAGTTCCCTTAAAATTATTTGATTAATCCCATCAAAGGAACAATCAATCTTGATCTTTGGGTTATATACTTAGTCCACAACATTCTTTTATACCTTTATAAAGATAGATTCAAACATTGTAATATATTATTCTTCCTTTTTCCTCATACTTAATAATTATCTATCTATATTATCTTCTTATTCTTGAGGAAAATAGTTTTCTAAGAAAATTTCTTTAAAATCATTTCATTCCATGCTTTCTATTTATTTATCATCCTTAGTGTTATGAAAAAATGACCACTACTGATATGACCCCCCTGAGAGATGGTAAATTTCCATGACAACCTTATCCCTTTCATTACTTACCAATGTAATAAATATCTTCTCAAATTTAATTATCCATTGATCATCTATAAATGGATTTATAGTCCCATTGAATAATAGAGGTTTCTAATGCATGAAGTGGTCTAACATTTTTACACCACATTTTTCATCAATATGACATTCTATACGGGAATGGTTATTGAAGTTAACTTGAGTTAGATAACCCAATATATTTATAATTTTTTATGCTTATACTTTATTATCTTTCCTAGTATGAAAATAACTATGTGGATTACATTCATTGATATAGTTTCTACTCCTTCTACTTGATCCATTTATATATCATAAAATATACCATTTAATTATAATATTTTAGAACCATTTTATTAACAATTATATGTTAAAATAACTATTTTGGGTAACAAATACATCATTTTTCATATATGTTTTGGTTTGATATTTTTTTAGACATTAATGTATTATTTTAAAATTACATAAATAATTTTAATAATGATATAAATATCAAATTTTTTATTTAAATAAATATTTTGGGAAATATGTAACATCCAAGGTAAATAAAGAAATATGAAATTGTCATATTTATTAATATTTTTGAATTAAATATTAATTTTAATTTAAAGGGGGTTCTATGTTCAATGACGTACCTGATACGCAACCATGAGTTTCTTTGAAATCTTACGTTGCACACTAACAATATAATATTATTATTTTAAATGGTAGTTAATGCCTAGCTGTTGTATTGGCGGGTGTAACATCCCAAGCAAGTAAAGAATTATGGGTTTTCATGTCTATGTCTATTTATAAATTATATAGTGTTTTATAGGATTAAAATGAGAATAAATCCAATCTTAAGCATAGAATTCTCTAATATTTTTAAAAGATTGTTTTACCGCCTTTTGATGGAAAACCATTTTTTAATTAAAATTTGACAATTTTATAACCACTATTTTTCAAAATAAACTTATTAATTAGTATTTGGACATTAAAATTTACTTTGGATAATTTTTTGGTATCTTTTTGACAATGTTCATTTATTTATGAATAGTGAAAAATACTGCATTTTACTTCAAAACTGCCTTTTCATCTAATTTAATTATTTGGTTAGATTATCTTTATAATTTGTTTTAAAGTTTAATTATAATATATTTTTAGCATTTAATACCATGGTGGTCATTATAATTAATTTCACTTTGGAATTGGGCATAAACAAGTGCCAAACTTTTGATAGGTATTGTTTCAAAAAAACCTGCTATTTGTTTTGACAACGGGAATTATTTTTAAATTAATTATTGAAATTTATGTGTTTGGAATTTGGTAAAATGGATTACATATTTGGAATCAGAAAGTCTAAATTATATAATTAAGACTCTTGTTTTTGGACATTATGAATAGTAACGACGGTAATTATCTTTAATTATCGTGATTAATTAGTTATCTGATAGTTAAGGATAATAAAATAATATCATAATAATAAAAAATGACCCCAAAATGTATCCTAATGATATTGGTTGTGTCATGGCCTACCATGGGATGCCTTGTTCCAAACTTAGGTACCCCATGGAATCACTTTTGGGTGATAGTGACACCTTATCATTTTATTTTTAAAGAAATGAGAATATCACAAAAGTATGTAACACCTAAGTAAAACAATTTTAATTTTATCTAAATAAATTATCTATTGGACTATAAAGAGTTATTGGAAATCTAAAAATATTTCCTACATCATAGTATTTTTTTTATAATTTTTAGACATTAAATAAATTAAATTTTTTATGACACCATGATGATGCAATGATTACCTCATTAGTGAACAATTTAAATAAAATGAAAAGATAATGTAAAATATAAGCCTTAAACTTTTCAAAAACCTATTGGATGAGTATATTTAGAACCCTTATCACCTTATCCTCGAAATATATCAATTTGGTACCTTTAAAATCCTAAAATCATTTTAATATAAAGTAACATTTCTTGACTTTCCAAGAGTGCCCCTCCTCCTTCTTATAAAACACCCCCACCTATACCTCTTTACCCACACCTATCAAGCCATTGTATCGGCCAATATCTGATCATTTAATCTCTCCATATCCCTCTCTTCATCATAGAAGCCTTACCTTAGGCATTAAGCTCTTCAAGAAGCCCTTTTCGGTTCAAACCAAGAGGAGTTACCCGATTTAAAGGTAAAGTCTTCTCTAATGTTCTTTTGTTTTATTTTGCTTCTCCAACCCCTAAACTCTATTTATTCCTTTCTTTTGTAACAACACCAGTATCTAAAATATACTATGATGTTTTTAAATTAAGGATTCTAGCTACACTTACACATATCTCCGTCTAATGGTTAATGAACATACTCTTTCTGTGGATGGTGAATTACTGCCTCACGAAACGATGATTGTTCCATATTATTTTAACAACTTTAGAGGTGGCCATTAAGATTTCACTATATTTATATATGATATATAATATGTTTATGTTTTCCTTATTCTTCTGTATTTTTCATTTATGGCATACCTTATGGTTTCCATTATGGGTAAACACGATATCTTCATTTTAGGAAGTGCAGACTACCGCCCCCTCAAAGTGATTTGATTCGTTAATGCCATATGTGGGACGTTTAAGGGATGGAGTTAATGATATTATATATGATATTATACTATAATTATAATATACCTTTATATCATTATTATTTCACTCCATTAAGTAATAAATAGAAATGAAAGTAGAGTTCATGCGTACGTATGGATTACCATCTCCATGAACGGTTTATTTCATTTCTTACCTCTAAATGTTATGTAATATTATAAATTCATGTATATAATGGATATATATATGATATATATGATATCTACATCATGAATATAATTCTGGATATAATGAACCTTTGACCACATGAACAACATGTAATTATAAGAAGTCCATTTTGGGCTCAAGTACCAAAGATCGAAAAAACGACCGTTATTAACTTAAATAATTAAATAATGATCATAACATGGTAATAAGTGATATAAAAGGAATAATGAACCTGAAAAAGGTTCTTAGCCAAGTAGAAATTTACTATAGTTTATTATTCAGGAGATTAAAGGACAATCGAGTCAAGTCGGACACGAGGTATGGGACTTCAACTCAATCTCCTTTCATTGAGGCATATTTTGTTTTATACACAACTTCCTTTTATATGGTGTATGAAACCCTTTGAATTTTAATTTTATTCAAAAGTAATATTTTTATACGAAGTGTTTTACTAAATGACAAAAGGGAATGTTTTTTCCGTACTTATGCGGCGACAAAAACTTCTCCGCCGTTGTGACCATTATTTGAGTTTCGGCTTCCTCTACAAGCCATAACTATTTTTAAATGAAAAATAAATACCATGTTTTACTTTTTTTTTATTTTCGTATTGAAAATGGTTTTGATAATGTTTTTATTATATCAATGTGTTGTATTGATATCTTGTGATTGAAATGTTGAAATGTTATGTTTCCTTTATGCATTTTTTATGTGATAAGATTATGTTATGGTTCTTGGGAATTGTTTACAAAGATGGTGGTTCCGTGATAAACTAAGGGATGGTGACCCCGATATAGCTCTCCAATGCATTGGGTAACGCGAAGGGGTTGAACGCTAAAGTTTCTCTGAAGCGATTTAGTGAACATACTGTGATGGGTATTCCAAACGTAACCATGAGGGTTAATCTCTACGTAAGAATGTTATGAATGCCTCAAGTTACCTTTATGTCTTATGATTTCTATTATTTATTCATGATTTGATGAGGTATGTTAAAGTGATTATGTTTTATGAGTAAAGTATGATTTCATTAATTCTTTTTTATACATGGAATAATGATTTCATTTCGTACTTTCTTATCCCTTACTGAGCTTTTTATGCTCATTCCAAGTTTTTGAAATGTTTTTCACAGGTCAAGGGAAAAGTACATGATGTGTTGATAGTGTCAAGGAAGTGTCACTGAAGAATCCATGTTTTGTTTTAAATATGTCTCCTTTTATAGAAAAAAGAATATTGTCTTTTATGTAACCGTCTTGTTTAAATGTGGAATGTAATGCATGATTTATGATCTAATTATCTAAAACTCTAAACCTGAAAATATCCTCAATGTGTTATCTTGTAATAACTCAAGCTTAAGTAATGATTAAGGCTGGGGCCTTATAGTTGGTATCAGAGGTCGGTTTAGATAACTTTAGGAGTTATAATTCTATTAAATGATTATCCAAAAATATTTTTTATGGTCAAATTGAAATGATATAGCATTGAAGATTACCATGTTACTTCATCTAAGTCATGTTTGTTCAGAATGGTTTTCCATAGATGAAACATGGAAGCAGTGCTAGGAAGACATACAGAAGGAAATGACCTTCCGAATCAGCATCCTGAGATAGTTGGAATTGGAACTGAACAGTTTGTTGCAGTAATGGCGCAGTTGACTCAAGCGATAAATGGTGGTGGTATCCGTGCACGAGATCAGCCAGATCCTCTGCAGAGGAACATGTCAGTGGTGGAACATTTCATGAGGCAACATCCCCCATCATTCAGAGGATCATCTGACCCAGTGCTAGCTGAAGGGTTGATTAAATCACTGGAGAAGATTTTTAATGTCATGGGGTGTTCAGACAATCAAAAGGTTATTTTTTTAATTTACTGTTATGAGGGTGAAGAAGATCAGTGGTGGTCGATGGTTAAAAATATCAGGGATGCTGATGATATTGATGCTCTTGACTGGGATGAATTCAAAGTTATGTTTCTTGAGAAGTATTTTCCTAAGGCTGTTTGACTTAGGATGGAAAAAAATTCTTGGAATTGAGGCACGAGGAAGACTCAATGGCTGCTTATGAATAAAGGTTCACTCGATTGGCAAGGTATGCTCCAAATTTTATCCGAGACCTTAATAGAAAAATCAATCATTTTTACTCAGGATTAAAGCCAAAATATTGAAGGGCTTTAGCTTCTCGTGAGTTCAAGAGTTATGAAAATCTTGTTCGATGTGCTGAGAAGGTGTAAATAGAGTTTACCGATGATCAAGTTTTCTATAAAAACCAATAGAAGAAGAGAACAAGGTGGTAGGAGAAAGGAAAGAATTCTTCAAAAAGTTCTGATGGTAAGAAAACTAAGTTTCCAGTTTGTGATGAATGTGGTAAAAGGAATGTTGGGGAATTTCTTCTGAATCCTGGAAAGTGCTACCGATCTGGTAAGATAGGACATAAGGCTCGTGATTGCACTGAAAAAGATCAGGGTGATGGTAAGACCAAATATGATTTATAGTTACTGAAATGTTTCAGGTACAATTAGATGGGTCATTATGAAAACGACTGTCCGACAAAGATCCCAAGTGATGGGAATCACTCATACTACAAGAAAAAAGGATTGGTGGATTCCATTTCAACTACTTCAGCAGATGTTGGACTAAAAAATGAAGTGGTATCAGGTACTTTGTTTGATTTCTCAGATTATGCCAAAGATTTGTTTGATTTGGGGTCTACACATTCTTTCATCTCTGAAAACGTTTCTAGTAAATTGGGAATTCCATCTCATGAAATGACTCCTGAACTTGGGGTAAAAATAGCTGGGGGAAATGTTGAGGAAAAAAAAATTTATAAGAATCTCCCTATCCTTATCTGTGGAAAGAACCAACTTGAAAACCTTATTGTTTTACCTCTAATAGAGTTTGATGTTATCATGGGTATGGATTCGCTCTCTGTTTACCATGCTAAGATTGATTGCTGAGCTAAAGAAGTTTTTTTTTCTGAAAGACGTTTAGTTGGTGTACAAGAATGAACCCTTGCTGTTGATAACATATCAAGAGGCTAAGAAACTTATAAAAGAAGGAAATGAATGTTACTTATCACATATTGTTGAAAACAAAGGAACCGTTCAAATTAATGATGTGCCAGTGGTAATTGAGTATCCTGATGTTTTTCCTGATGATTTTCCTGTAATAATACTAGATCGGGAATTTGAATTTAATGTGGACTTTGTTCCTGATGCTAAGACAATTTCTAAACCCCCTTATCGAATGGCTCAAATTGAACTTTTAAAGTTGAAGGAGAAATTGCAAGATTTATTAGAGAAATGTTTCATTCGACCTAGCACATCACCATGGGGTGATACTGTCTTATTTGTTAAAAAGAAAGATGGTTCTATGAGACTTTGCATTGATTAGAGAGCATTGAATTACATCACTGTTAAGAAAAAATATCTTTGGCCTCATATAGATGATTTTTTGATCAGCTCCAGGGAGATCAGTATTTTTCAAAGATTGACCTGAGATCGGGGTACCATCAGTTGAAGGTAAAGGAAGAAGATGTACCGAAGACCATGTTTCATACAAGATATGACCATTATGAATTTGTAGTAATGCCTTTTGGGTGGACCAATTCATCTGCTGTATTCATGGACCTTATGAATATAATTTTCCATGAGTTCTTGGATAAGTCTGTGGTTGTTTTCATTGATGATATTTTGGTGTTTTCTAAAAGTAAATAGGAGCATGAAAGTCATATAAGGGTTATCTTGCAAACCTTAAAAGAAAATAAATTGCATGGGAAATTCAAAAAGTGTGAGTTTTGGTTGCAACAAATTTCTTTCCTTGGTCACATTGTTTCTAAAGATGGAATAACTGGTGATCCTACAAAAACAATGGTTGTTGAAGAATGGACAAGCCCCACAAATGTAACTGAGATTCGTAGATTTTTTGGTTTGGCAGGCTATTACCGAAGGTTTGTTAGAAATTTTTCCCGGTTATCTAGTCCAATGACTAAGCTAACTCAGAAGGGTGTTAAGTTTATCTAGAAAAAATAATATGATGATTGTTTCAGGAATTGAAAAAAAGATTGGTGAATGCTCCAGTTTTGGCACTACCTTCCAGGACTGGTGAGTTTGTCATCTACGGTGATGCTTCATTAAAAAGACTTGGTTGCGTCCTAATGCAGAATGATTAGGTAATTGCTTATGCTTCACGTCAGTTAAAAATTCATGAGGTAAATTAGCCTACACATTATTTTGAATTACCTGCTGTTGTTTTCACTTTAAAAATTTAGAGGTATCATTTGTATGGTGTAAAGTGTGAAATATATACAGATCAAAAGAGTTTAAAGTAGATATTCACTCAGAAAGAATTGAACATGAGACAGGGGATATGGCTAGAATTAATCAAGGATTATGATTGTATAATTCATTACCATCCAGGAAAAGTAAATAAAGTGTCTAATGCTTTAAGTAGAAAAAGTAATGCTTCAATAACCATGTTACGTTTGGAGCATGATCCTCTGGTTAAGGATTTGATGAACTTTGGAATAGAATTTTTTGGTGCAGGATGTTCTTCTGTTTTGTTTCAGGTATCAGTGAAATATTCTATATCAGACAGAATTAAGCAAGCACAGAAGCAAGATAGTGAGTTGTAGAAAAAGGTAGAGCAGGTTTAGAAGGGTATGTTACTTGAATTCAACATTGATAATGATTGTGTTTTGAGATTTGGGAAGATATTGTGTGTGCCGTGTGATTCATAGTTGAAGAGAGAGTTGTTATGTGAAGCTCAAAGTTATATGTTTTCAGTTCATCATGGCAGTACTAAGATGTATAGAGATCATCGGGAGTACTACTGGTGGGATGAAATGTAAAGAGATATTGCTTATTTTACTCTGAAGTGTATGACTTGTCAATAGGTTAAATCAGAGCGGCAGTTACCAAAAGGGATGCTTCAACCTTTACCAGTACCAGAGTGGAAATTGGAGAATATATCCATGGACTTCATTGGGGAATTTCTGAAGATACCCTGAGGTAATAATGCAATCTGGGTTATTGTTGATCACTTGACTAAATATGATCATTTCCTTGCTATACGAGATACTTTTTCCCTAGATCAACTTTCTCATTTTTATCTTAAATAGATAGTCAGGTTACATGGATTTCCCCTCTCCACTGTATCTGATCGTGATCCCAGGATTACTTCTTACTTCTAGAAAGGCCTTAAGATGTCGTTGGGTACTGAATTAAGTTTTAGTACAACTTTTCATCCTCAATCAGATGGGCAGTCATGACAAACAATTCAGACTTTAGAGGATATGCTATGTGATTGTTCAATGGATTATCAGGGATGTTGGGACTAACATCTTTCTTTGGTTGAGTTTTCGTATAATAACAGTTTTCATTCCAGTATACAGATGGAACCATTTGGGGCATTATATGGGAAGCGGTGTCGAACTCCAGATTTTTGGGATGAAGTGGCTGAAAGGAAGTTGATGGGACCCGAATTGGTTGAAGAGTTGGAAGAAAAGTTCAGCTGATACAGAAACACATGAGAACAGCTCAGAGCAGGTAGAAAAATTATGCAAACAACAAGAGGAAGGATCTCTCTTTTGAGGTAGGTGATCATGTCTTCCTCAAAGTTTCACAATGGAAACGTGTGATGCAATTTGGTAAGAAAGGAAAGATGAGTCCAAGGTTCATTGGACCATATGAAATTCTAGAGGGAGTTGGATCAGTTGCATACTGAGTGGCTTTACCTCCGAGTTTATCTAAGGTACACAATGTTTTTCATGTTTCAATGTTAAAGAAGTACATGCCAAATCCATCTCATGTTTTGAGTCCAGAGGTAGTTCAACTGGAAGAGAATATATCTTATGAGGAACAAACGATCCAGATTCTTGACCATAGGGAGAAAGTGTTGCGGAATAAGGTGATTCATCAATTAAAGGTTTTTTTTTGAAAAAACAACATGATTGAAGAGGAAACATGAGAATCTGAAAATGAAATGAGGGATAAATACCCCCACTTATTCGATAAGTAAATAAATTGTGGGGACACAATTTTCTAAATGGGTGAAGGATTTAACATCCCAAGTAAGTAAATAATTATGGGTTTTCATATCTATGTCTATTTATAAATTAGATAGTGTTTTAGAGTCTTAAAATGAGAATAAATCAAATCTTAAGCATTGAATTCTCTAATATTTTTAAAAGATTGTTTTACTGCCTTTTGATGGAAAACCATTTTTAAATCAAACTTTTGACAATTTTATAAGCTCTATTTTTTAAAATAAACTTATTCATTATTATTGGGACATTGAAATTTACTTTGGATAAATTTTTGGTATTTTTCTGACAATGTTCATTTTTTATGAATAGTGAAAAATACTACATTTTACTTCAAAAGTGCTTTTTAATCTAATTTAATTATATAGTTATATTATCTTTATAATTGTTTTTAAAGTGTAATTAGAATATATTTTTACCATTTAATCCAATGGTTGTCATTATAATTAATTTAACTTTGTAATTGGGCATAAACAAGTGCCAAACTCTTCATAGATATTGTTTAAAAAAACATGCTATTTGTTTTGACAACGGGAATTACTTTTAAATTAATTATTAAAATTTATGTGTTTGGAATTTGGTAAAATAGATTCCATATTTTTAAATATAATGTCCAAATTATGTAATTAAGACTCTTTTTTTGACATTATGAATAGTAACGACGATAATTATCTTTAATTATCGTGATTAACTAGTAATCGGGTAGTTAAAGATAATAAAATAATATCATAATAATAACAAATGACCCAAAAATGTGTCCAAAATATATTTTTTGTGTCATGTAAGACCATGGGATTCATTTTTCCAAACTTAGGGACCCCATGGAATCACTTTTGGGTGATAGTGACACTTTATCATTTTATTTTTAAAGAAATGAGAATATCACAAAAGTATGTAACACCTAAGAAAAACAATTTTAATTTTGTCTACATAAATAATATCTTGGACTATGAATAGTAATTGGAAATATAAGAAGATTTCATACATCATAGTATTTTTTTAATAATTTTTAGACATTAAATAAATTAAATATTTTATGACACCTTGATGATGCAACGATTACCTCATTTGTGAATGATTTAAATAAAATGAAAAGATAATGTAAACTCTAATACTTAAACTTGTCAAAAACCTATTGGATTAGTATATTTAGAACCCTTATCACCTTATAATCGAAATATATCAATATGGGACCTTTAAAATCTGAAACTAATTTTAATATAAAGTAACATTTCTTGACTTTCCATGAGTGCCCCTCCTCCCTCTTATAAAAGGCCCCCACCTCTACCTCCTTACCCACACCTCTAAAGCCATTGGTTTGGCCAAGATCTAATCATTTAATCTCTCCACATCACTATCTTCATCATAGAAGCCTTACCTTAGGTAGTATTCTCTTCAATAAACCCTTTTGGTTCAAACAAAGAGGAGTTACCCGATTTAAAGGTAAAGTCTTCTCTAATGTTCTTTTGTTTTATTTTGCTTATTGAACCCACTAAACTCTTTTTATTCCTTTATTTTGTAACTAAACCAGTATCTACAATATAATAGGATGTTTTTATAATAATTATTCGATCTAAAATTACACACACCTCCGTCTAATGGATAAAGAACATACTGTTTCTGTGGATGGAAAATTACTCTTTCACAAAATAATGATTGTTCAATATTCTTTTAACTCCTTTAGAGGTGTCCATTAAGATGTCACTATATTTATATATGATATATGATATATAATATGTTTATTTTTTTATTCTTCTTTATTTTTCATTTATGGCATACCTTATGGTTTCCATTATGGGTAAACGTGATATCTTCATTTTAGGAAGTGCGGACAACCGCCCCCTCAAAGTGATTTGATTCGTTAATGCCATATGTGGGACGTATAAGGGATGGAGTTAATGATATTATATATGATATTATACTGGAATTATAATATACCTTTATATCATTATTATTTCACTCCATTAAGTAAGAAATAAAAATGAAAGTAGCGTTCATGCGTACACATGACTTACCGTCTCCATGAACGGTGCATTTCATTTCTTACCTCTAAATGTTATGTAATATTATAAATACATGTATATACTGGACATATATTATATATATGATATCTACATCATGAATATAATTCTGTATATGAGGAACCTTTTACCAAATGAACAACATGTAATTATAAGAAGTCCATTTTTGGCTCAAGTACCAAAGATCGACAAAACAACCGTTATTAACTTAAATAATTACATAATCTTCATAACATGGTAATATGTGATATAAAAGGAATAATTAACTTGAAAAAGGTTCTTAAGCATGTAGAAATTATCTCTAGTTTATTATTCAGGTAATTAAAGGACGATCGAGTCAAGTCGGACATGAGGTATGGGACTTCGTCTCAATCTCCTTTCATTGAGGCATATTTTGTTTTATACACAACTTCCTTTTATACGGTGTATGTAACCCTTTGACATTTACTTTTATTCAAAAGTAATCTTTTTTTATGAAGCGTTTTACTAAATGACAAAAGGGAATGTTTTTTTCATACGTATGCGGTGACAACAACTTCTCTACTGCCGTGACCATTATTTGAGTTTCGGATTCCTCTACAAGCCATAACTATTTTTAAATGAAAAATAAATACCATGTTTTAATTTTTTTTATTTTGGTATTGAAAATGGTTTTGATAATGTTTTTATTATATCAATGTGTTGTATTGATATCTTGTGATTGAAATGTGGAAATGTTATGTTTCCTTCAGGCATGTTTTATGTGATACGATTATGTTATGGTTCTTGAGCATTGTTTATGAAGACGGGTGGTTCCGTGATAAACTAAGGGTGGGTGAGCCCAATATAGCTTTCTGATGCATTGGGTAACGTGAAGGGGTTAAACGCTAAGTTTTCTCCGAATATATTTAGGGAATATACTGTGATGGGTATTCCAAACGTAACCATGAGGGTTACTCCGTACACAAGAATGTTATGAATGCCTCAAGTTACCTTTATGTATTATGATTTCTATGATTTATTCATGATTTGATGAGGAATGTTAAAGTGCTTATGTTTTATGAGTAAAGTATGATTTCATTAATTTTTATGTATACATGGACTAATGTTTTCATTTCGTACTTTCATATCCCTTACTGAGCTTTTTATGCTCATCCCAAGTTTTTGAAATGTTTTTTACAGGTCAAGGGAAAAGTAAATGATGGGTTGATAGTGTCAAGGAAGTGTCATGAAAGAATCCGTGTTTTTTTAAATATGTCTCCTTTGATGGAAAAAAAGAATACATTCTTTTATTTAACCGCCTTGTTTAAATGTGGAATGTAATGCATGATTTATGATCTAATTCTCTAAAACTATAAACATGAAAAGATCCTCAATGTGTAATCTTGTAATAACTCAAGATTAAGTAATGTTTATGGTTGAGGCCTTATAGAGGGAATGAACAAAACTAACTAAAATATGATTATACATGTTTTTTAAATGTTTTTACAATTATCCAATAAATATTAGAGGCTTAAAATAATAAAGAATCTGATTTTATGCATAAATACTAAAATATTCATTAAAAGGTCGATTTACCACCTTTTGATAGCGAACCATCATTAAATCTAGTTTGGTCACTTTTATATGTTCTATTTAACAAAATTAAAATATTATTTAGAATTGGGACATCAAAATTTACATTGGATGAAATTATGGTATTTAATGATAAAATTTATTTTTAATGAATAGTGAAAAAATACTGTATTTTAATTCAATAATACCATTAAATATAATTTATTTATAAGGTTAGATTATCTTTCTAATTGGTTTTAATGTGTAATTAGATTATTTTTTTACTACTTAATCCAATTTTGGCCATTGGATTTAATTTCACTATAAAATTGGACATAAATAAGTGTCAATCTTTTGATAGTTAATATTTCTTAAAAACATGCCTTTTGTTTTGACAACGGGGATTAATTTTAAATTAATATCAGCCACTTTTGTGTTTTGATTTTGGAAAAATGTATTCCATATTTGGAATAATGATGTACAAGTTCTGTAAATTGGTAAATTTAATTTATTGACATTATAAATATTTACTTTAGTAAAAAATTTAATTACCATGGTTAAAGGGTAAATCTGGTAAATAAGGGTAAACAAATATTATTTTAATAATATAAAATTACCCTAAAATGTTTCCTAATCCTATTTTTTGATACATATCTGACCATGGGCATCTTTGGGTCGATTTTGGGATCCCATGGGGCCACATGGGAGCGATAATGACACATTGTATTTATTATCTTAATGTAAAGACAAAAATGAAATAAACAAATATCTTTTAGTAAATTAATTTTTACTTAGGGATATATAACTTATAATTTCGACTATAAATATTCACTGGAAAGATAACAGGATTTACTAAATCATGGTATTTGTTTTATAATTTTTAGACCTAAAATATATTAAACTATTTATGACACAATAATGACGCAGTGTTAACCTCATTAATAAATGATTTAAATAAATAAGATTATAAAGATTAAAATAATATCCAAAACCTGTACAATTCTTATTGGATGATTTTATTTCAACCATGAGTAATCTTATATTTTAATATATTGATTTTGGACCTTTTTAAACCGAAGATAAGTTTATAATAAAATAATTGTTTTAAACTTTTCTATAGATCCCCTCCTCCCCCTTATAAAAGGACACCATTTCTAACCCATTCCACACACCTATCAAGCCCCTTGGATCATCCAACCCCTGTTCAAATAAGCTCTAAATATCATTCTCTTCCACCTAGATGCCTTACCTTTGGAAGAAGGCACCTCAACAAACCCTTTTGGTTCAAACCAAATGGAGTTACCCGAATTAAAGGAGATTAAAGAACGAATGGGTCAAGTCGGACATGAGGTGAGGGACTTCATCTCAATCTCCTTTCATTGAGGGATATTTTGTTTTAATACATGACTTTATTTTATATGCTGTATAAAAACATTTTACTTTTTATTTAATTCAAAGGGAATATTTTTCAACAATGCATTTTACCAAATGACAAAAATGAATGTTTCTTTTAACGTATGTGGTGAAAACGACCTTTCCACCGCTGTGAGTATTATTTTATCATTAGATTCATTAACAATCCATAATGTTTTTAAAATTAAAATAAATACCATATACTCTTTTATGTATTTTGGAATTGAAAATAGTTTTGATAATGGATTTTTTATGTCAATATATTTAAGTGATATATTGTGATTGAAATGTGGAAATGTTTTCTATCCTTTATATTTGTTTGATGTGTTATGATTTTAAAATGGTACTTAGACATTTGATGAGTGGTTACATGATAAACAAAATGATGGGTGGTTCTGTGATAAACCAGGACAAGTGGTTACGTTATAACCTCCGAAAAATTGGGTATGGTAGTCAGCCGTTTGGCTATTCCATTTAGTGATATGTGAGGAAGTCGACCATATTGTTATTTCATTTATGTATTTTTATGTCCCAAGATACCTTTATATATAGTGTGTTATTTATATGGGTTTTATGGTAATATTTTGGTTACAAAAGGGTAAGAAATGATATTTTATTCAGTGAAGAGTATTTACTACTTCCTAAAGGTAAAAAGTATTACTTATGATGAAGTATTCATGTTTTACTTATTGTTTTTCAAAACTAACAATTTTCCTTCTTTGTTTCTCCCTTTCTGAGATTTTTATGCTCATACCATGTTTTTGAAATGTTTTTCATAGGGCATAAAGTGAAATAGGGTCAAGGATGGGATGAAGTAGAAGTCATGTTGTCTAAAACATGGAAGTAGACATGACTCTTTTTTTCAAGAATTTTTATTTTGTGAAAAATAATGGGAACATAGTAGAAGTGTCTACTTTGTAACTTTTGGGATGTAATGTAAAAGTTTTGACCTAATTCTCTAAAACTATAATCCTGAAAAGATCCTCAATGTGAATTATTAACTTAATCTAAGATTATGTAATGTCTTAAGTCTGGGTCCTTATAAAATCCATAAAAGAAGATATATTAAAATGGATTACACCATTCATGGATACAATAGACTGTACATAAGGAAGAATGATATTTCCATTTTTCTGATGGTTGAAACGAGAGAAATTTAAATAATAATTAATATTATGAAAATAATTTTTATATCATATATATCAAAAATATTAATTAATTCTATTATTATTATTATCGATGTCAAAATAAAATTAAAAACATATCACATCGCTTTGTGGATGTAGTAGGCCACACGTATATATGAACAAATTTATAATTATCCAAAATATTGTAAGGTAAGAAGGTAGATGTGATATTATAATTATAAAAGTTTAATTATTTCACAAATAATAATATATATATAAGTTAAATAAAATATTATATCCATCCATGAGAGGTGGTGATGGGAAACAAATTACATCGGTTCAGGAAAAGGTAGTATTTCATAGATATAATCGATGAATTCATTTACCATTTGATAGAAGAGAAGATTAATATAGGTTATTACATTAATTTAATAAAATATTAGTATATGTTTGATTAGTTTTTTATTATATCCTCATATCTAAAGAATATTTTAAGGAGGTTGAAGAAAAAATAAAATGAAAACACATGGTTAAGAACTATAATGGTTCTTCAGAGAACATATTTAGGTTTATACAGAATGTCTTACTAGAATGAATTTATAATAAGAAATGATACTTAAGATATATTTTATGGATTTATGGAAGGTATTTTCAAAACCAAAAGGCTCTTGAAGTATCGATAGGAGATGAGAGGGGGGTGAACTTTTATAATTGAGGTGAGTGGCATACTTGTATGTTTTCAAATCCTTAAAATAATATCATGTAAATTTCATTAAACAAAGGATCCAAAATGGACCATAATAAATAATTAAATAATATAAAGTTTAAATATGGCCATAAAATCTAAAATATATAAGTTTTTTTGGTAATTTTAACACTTATTTATTTAGTTTAACCTATGGTAAACCTATTTAATATTAAATATGGTAATAATTTTTTTACTATTTTTATTATTAACTATGAAAAAATTAATTTTACCTTTTAAATAATATTAACTATTATTATTATAAATATGACATAAATTTTATAAAATTTTATTCACATAAATATTATAATTTAATTTAAAATTAAACCCGAAAAGGTGTCGAAAAGTGACTTCCCAAAAAAATTTACCTTATGTATTAAATGTTATTTTATAAAAATTATGCATAAAATTAATTAAAATTATTTAAATTGGATTAATAATAATATAATTGAACTAATTTTACTTTTAAAACCATTTTATTAAAGTGGAAAATTTTAAATACTTTAAACAAAAAATTAACACTTAATAAAAATTTGTATTTTTCATTATTCATAGAAAAATTAATCATCCTAGAAAACTCTCAGAAAATAACACTATTATACTTGTGACATGTTGTAACATACTAACTCGGGTTGGATATACCAGTGCCCTATGCTGGTTCACTACATGACCTCTGAAATGCCTCCCTCTATTCCAGAGGCTTCTGACTAGTATCGAGGGTCTAATATCAATAATGAGGAGACTATATCCTATTTATCGGAATAAAAATCTAGTAGAAATAAATAAACAATATCCAGAATGATATATACCTAACCAAAACAAATATCACAAGAGGACCAAAATAGGGGGAAAATATGAAAACCGAATAGTAGACATTCCATGCCAAAGTATGTGTTAAGTGTCAAAAGAAAAACCCTAAAGTAAAGACATTAATAAATCCAAAGCAGGTCCTGAAACCAATTCTGGTTCCCACATTCATGGTCCATACCACATCCTCCATGTTTCATAAGACCCTTGTCCTTATCCTATCCCATAACCACAACATTTATTTAGGTACCGATGAGGCATATTGAGTATGGTGTGAGTAAAACTCCATAGGCCACCACCGATGACTTCTTAAATAATATATACTCAAAATAGTGTATGTAGTTGTATAAATAATACATACTATCAAAAAAATAAATATTTTACATTTATTCAATTACACTTTATTTAACCATATAAATCACCGAGTTCCTTAGGAAACCTGAACTCCCAATACCTGCTTCGGCCCATGCCAGAGTATTGACTATCCCCAATATATATCATACATCTGAATGACACTTCCACCATTCATCATCTAAATTCATATCCGAATTCCATTATTTCCTTTCATTATCTTAATTCACATATGAATTATATTATTACCATTAATCATCTCAACTAACATTTGAATTACAGTATTACCATTCATTGTCTCAAATCACATATGTATGAAATTCTTACCATTTATTATCTCAATTCATATATATATATTTCATTGTTACCATTCATCATCTCAATTTATGTATGAATTAAATTATTATCATTTATTGTCTCAATTAACATATGAATGACACTGTTACCATTAATTGTATCAATTCACATATATCACAATATTATAATATCACATATATAATGATATCATGATATCACATATATCAAAATTTCCAAATTAAATAATTCTCCAATTAATTAATCCAATTCAGCAATTTCATATTCATATCATTCGATGAATTAATTCAATAATTAATTAATCACATGAACCCCATTAATTAATCCAAAAATTAACTAATCACATCAATTCCATTAATCAACTCATAAATTATTTAAGGAAATCAATTCTATTAATTAGTTATTTAATTAGTTAATTAAATTAAAAACCCCCAATATACACACAATTAATTCAAAAATTCATTTTTTCAATTCAATCAATTCTATATCCTCAATTTTATTATCACTAAATAAATTAATTTACCAAATTAATTATTTCAATTTAAGAAATTAAATTTCTAATCATCTAATAGAAATTCTATAATTACATACAAGAAATTGGATTCGAGACTTTTGGAATTGAATTATATTCCACCTACCACAATTTTTTGACAAATGATCACCAAAAGAAATCCACAACTCAAAACTGAACAACAGAGAAATATGAGATCTAGAATGGAAAAGTAAAATCCACGATCAAACAATCAATACCCAAAAATCCTAGATATAGATTAAAAAAATCCTAAATCAATATCCTAAAAAATATAGGATAACAACCCTATAAAATATGAGGTAGAAATGGGAGAGATGAGCGAAACCATATAGGATAAGATCCTCTTATCCAATTAGGTGTATATCATTAATTTTCCTATAAAATAGAAAAAATGATGTTTAGGAGCCCTTGGAATTATTTTGGGAGCCTAAAGAATAATAGGAATAGAATATTCCTGTATTATGATCTATTTAGGGATAAAATGGGAGGTGGGGGTTGAGAATTTTAAATCTAATTTTAGGGTTAATTAAAAATATGCGCACAATTTCCTAGATAGGGGTGAACAGTTTTCCAAAATGTGCACCTATTCTAAGAGGGTACATGGTTTCTCCTAAGTGGGTGCACTATTTGACAAACCATGAACCATATATGAAATCCCCTTATATCAATGGTTTCACGATATTCTAGGTCTAGGTTCATGTTTTGGGAAAATGGTGTCACAACCATTCACTTTCCCTCTTGAAAATTCTCAATTTTCACCCAAAAACACTCCTAGGTACAACCCAAATATATGTACTAAAACATGAAAAAAACCTGAAAAGAATCCCAAAAGGTCACTAGAAACGGTCAGGATCTTATAGATATTAATTTAAAAATTGTATTTTATTTGTCAAACAAATTGTCTTATTGTCACACAAAATTAATTATATTATTTTCTCACAAAATTTAATAAAAGGAATTTTATGGAAAAAATATATTTTTGAAACATATAAATACTTTACTAAAAAAATATCTTCATTCTCCAAAACCTATATATATATATTTTTAAATTAGTTTTTACTATTTATTCTGAAAAATTAATGTATATGTTATAATGTTATATTATATTATTATCCATTTAGACTCAGGGTTACGTGTATCGCAAGCTATCGAAGAGATTAAATTTAGTTAAAAATAAATATATCATAAAATATCAGTGTATTATATAAATTATCAATTTAAAGATTATATTTTTAATCTATAGTTTGGGTCTTATCATCTTTTATAAGAATCTCATTCAGAAGAGGTAATGGTGTTTGATTTATAAATGAACAAGATAATGATGTCTCATCTTTAAATATTAGGAATTCCATATCTTTTGAATAAATCATGATTTCCATCGCTTTGTAAATTTTTTTATATTAAATATTGAAATACCACACATATAAAGGATTATATTAACGTTAGTGACTTTTATAATAATAAAGTCTACAAATTGGGCATGTTAATGTGTAATAATGTGAATAGGATGAAAATCCTTATTACAGTGAGATATCCACTCGGAGTTTTGAACTATAACTCCTTTCTTAATGTTCTAGAGAAAAATATTATTTTTTTGGAAAACATTGAAGATATAAAATATTTCCAAAATCTTTAATCAAATAAATAAGTAGAAAATTTTTAGGATAATATTAAATTTCCTTCCACCACATACTTAATAATTCAAATTTATCAATAATGATCACATAAGTTTTTCTTCTCCACTATGCCTCTTCAGTGATAAGTTCCCTTGATACATGGGACATTGGTTTGAATAATGACCATTTATTTATAGTTTAATAACTAGATAATAGTTATCTATTTATTCATATTTCATTCATTATCTATATAACCCTTATCTACGCATATGTAATAAACTCCCATGCCCTTATTTAATTTTATAGGGTGTTTCATTCAACAATTTTCACATTATGAAAATTTTCCCTTTCAATCATTCTTTTCTGATGATTTCCCTTTTTTGGTTTTCATCCAACTTATTATTTTCATGATTTTCCTTGAATATAGAGGATCTATAAAATTAATTTTTTATTTTGATGGACCATAATACTATTTCATTATATGATGGGATTTTTTGAGAAACCAGTACCCTTCAGAGACTTTCTTTAATCTGTTCAAGGAGATGTCAATATTTATTTTTATATTACGTATGTAATATATAGAATAACTGGATAGTCATGTAAAGATACACTAATGTAAATCAGTTTTATACCAACACTCATATCCCAATAGTTTTTTCTAAACCATTGGGATAGATATTTTTTATCAATAGTTTTTAAAAACCACTGGCATATAGTGCTTTAGATTAGTATTTCCCAACGATTTCTGTAAAATATTTGGGTATAGGGATGTTTCCCAATGGTTTATTAAATCGTTGGGATGTATTATTGTTTCAAAATAGGTTTTTAAATAGTTGTAAAATGTTATTTTTCCTAATGGTTTTAATTTTTTTTACAAAATATGCCTGAGCCCCCACTCCCCTTTCCTAATTCGATTCATTTTTCCCTGCCAGAGTGGTGCTCTCTTCCCAGCCAGTGACCACTCATCTTCCAATGATCCATCCAAGATTAAATCATTCCATTTATTTCAATTAAAATTGGTGAGTTGGAGTTACATATTTTACCTATATTTATTTTGGATTTTTATGTACCACATTTAGTTTATTTCCTCATCGGCTGTAATCTCTCATCATTTAGGGTTTTCGGTTTTTCTAGAATGTGAAATTGGGATGTTCCAAATACTTCACCCTATATATAGACAATGAATTTCCCTTCTTGAACCACTACCACCATTATTAATTTTCATAGGAATGTCACACAATATTAATGTTTTAAAGGTACTATAATTTCTCACATCGGTCATGTTCACCTTCATATTTATAGGAATTTTACCTTGGGAACTAATTGATTTCTTCGAAAAGGGAGTTCCAAAAATTAATTTTTGAAATTTTTATATAATGGTTTGGTTTTTAAGATATTAATGGAAAAAGAATTTTTTTCTAATACCATTTTTTGTATTCCTATATAACGAGGTAGTAATGACATAAAAATATGTCAAATGTTCTTATAAGAAAATAATTATTATTGTATTAATAGTACTTGACCTGTTGGGACTGTATTGAAACATTTATGATTTTTATTTTCATTGGTCACCACACATTAACAAATATCATTAGTTCTCTTGATTTTGTTTAATAATACCAATATTACCTGTCATGTATATCTTTTTAAATTTTTTATTTTTAAGGTTATCTATGTATTTTTGACACATGGGTCACTAGCATGTCTATACATTTTGATTTCTACCCGATGGTCCTCACCTATAGTTGCACTATTTTGAATGCTTTGTGTGAAGTAAATCCACTACTCTCGTAACTCATTAATGCAACTTTTAAATATGAATTCAAATTATTGATTACATATTGGGAAGTGAGTTCCAAAAGGAATTTCGGTGAAGTGATATGTACGGGTCACATGGGCGATGTGACTTGTGTGGGGTTGTTCCCGTGAAGTGACCTATGTGATTCACTTGAGAGTAGTTACTTTTGTGAGGCACTTGTTAATAAATCATGACTTTTCCTAATTTATGTCAAAGGTTACATAACCCACTTAAGATGTATTTAACCCAAATTTGACACATGATATCCTTTACTCCATGATACATTAAAATAATCACACTGGTACTAATGAAATATTGTATGCCTACATCCATACTTCTAATGTCTTAAAAAACAATTTATATTTTAGATTAAGAAGTTGAGGAATGAATCTATGAGATATTAGATATTTTGGTGTCATGATAATTCCAATTATATGACCCCACACTTCTGAACCATGTAAAGCATTTGAAATATACCATTTTTTATCCTTAGGGAGAACAATTACTATTATATGACCACAAAGTTCGACTGATGTTCAAATCCTAATGTGGGGAATCCCTTGAAAATATTGGCATGTTTTGTATTAATGTAAATATAACACAATGGGGGTATACCATGAAGTCAATCAACCCTTGAATAACTCATCTTGCTATATTTATATCATTTTCTTTGAGCACCTACATGTTTCTAATTCATGACACCAAGATGGATACCTTTTAAATAACACACCCTATAAAAAATATCATTTATCACTAATGTGAACAATTCTCATCTAATTTAATATATTTTCGATTTAACTTCAATCATAACTATTAGACTACCTATAGAACCTTATAATCACTCTAGAAAGAGCCTCAATATCATCCCACACTAGTATCACCACTATTAACAAGACTCATTCAAATGCAATTAACTAGACAATACCACCCATGCACAACCCAAATCTGGGAACTCATACCAAGATCCCATCATAAAGCACCACATACCCAAACCTACCCAATAAATCGAAGTCAAACACTAGGAGAATAACTATTATCACATAAAAACATCACACAATAATCACCACACTAGTCATAATTAATTAACCGACCTCCAATGAGTTATTTTTTAAAATAATGAATATTTTATTATTAACACATCAATTAATCAAATCCCATTCCATACAATTATAAAGAATTTTTTCTTTTTTTAACAATTTTATAAACCCACGTTCCTCATTATGAAAATAATTTCACACCCACAAGGAGTCATGAACATGTCCAAGTATACAAACATGTTTGATGCATAAACCCACACTCTCATACCACATCATGATAAGAGTAATTAAAATAAATAATTTTGCACCCAAGACAACATAATTTAATCTAAATCACAATTAAAACACTAAAAATAAATTAACAACAATCTCATCACCTTGTAGATTTGACTTTCCTTATAAATGGGTCTGTTACATACTAGTAAAAGTTGTATTCCATGTTCCAATAACACATCCTGCATCCAACTACCATGCAGAAATATTACAACAACCCAAAACAATTATTTGTAACCTCTTGGTGTTGCCTTGGCTAAAATAGATCATATAAAATCATTGGTAAATCACCAAAAGGCCTTAGGAACACCTACCCTTATAACTGATGCTTTATAATAGTGGTGAGAGTCTATAAGTATCATGGGGATATTATTCTCTCTATACCCTCCTATATAAAAATATATAAAAAACATAATCAAAATAAAACATTAGAGTAGTCCTATGAAATAATAGCTAAGAGATAACCAATAATAACAGATAACATCACTACGATATAACTTGGTAGGGTCTCACCAATTTACCCCAATATACATCATTTTATACAATGTATACATATATTGTAAATTAAAACAATTATCAATATACAACATTATACAATTATGAATGGTCAGAGAGTGCAACCCAGGTAGACCCAACACCTGACCTCACTTGATTTGGAGAATCTTGAAATAGAAGTCATCTCAAAAAAACCACAAACTGATACTCTTCCACTTAAGGAATGTTCATGCATCTTAGTCTAGACCACCACCCTCTCACTTGGGTCAGATCCTTACCCCAAGTCTCGACCTCATATTTATCCTCATACTTCAACCCACTTGCTCAAAGTGAGGTATGGTATCATATCCTGACCATTAACCAATCACTCGATGTAGGATTCCATATCATATACAAACCACTACCCTCTCACTTGAGTTTAAGTTCTATATAATATCTTAACCACTACCCTCTCACTCTTGGTAAGGCCTTATATCATATCACGCGCACAACTATCTAACTTAAGGTAAGGTCATGTATCACATCAGGATCACTTTCCTCCACTCAAGGTAAGGTCCGATATCACATCTTGGATTCTAGCCACTCACTCATATTAAGGTCCCATATCCCATCTAGAATACTAGGAAAGGTCTTATACTGAAAACTACCCTGTTACTCAGGGTAGGATCATATATTATTTCTCATGCCATGTCACATAACTCAAACCTCTCACTTAGAGTGGATCTCATCACTACTGTACATCATGGTTATATAATAAATAATGAGAAAAAATATTAGAAATAGCACATATAATATCCCCTAGTTATCCAAACAACCATACCCACATAGCTTCTTGTTTTAGAGTAGCTGATATATCTCAAAAAAACATACCCAACCCAGCATCAACATCATAATTTGAACCTTATGTCATACCCACCTATCATTGTATTTTTTATTGTCTGAGTTTTATGGTTCATTTACAATGATTCTTTTTAAGGTGTCGTATTAGTTTTTTAGGTGTGTATTCATCACTATTCAGTATTGTTTTTGTAGATGTTGTTAGGGTATTTTCAGTTGTTTTGATTTCAGAGTGATTTTGTATATCTAAACAACACGTACTCTAAACAGCAACACCCCCTAATCTGAGTCATCCCTAGATCATTTCAATTTCATCCTGAGATTATGGATAATGCTTGGAAGCCATATAATATATCATCTATGTTTACACATGGAATTAATCCATGAAATCAAATGGACTCAGGTATTTTTTAGTAATATCGTAATCCCAAAATATGGTTTCATCTATAGATTTCATGAATCCATGATGGATTATCATAATGGTTAAATTACCATGAATGAAATCAAAATCCCCACTATAGGAGTATCCTTGTTCCTACATCATTATATAAAGCTCCTGGAATCATATCCAATGACCAATCCGTTATTTAGTGTGACAATGGTGTGAGGAACCTAAAAAAATTCAATAGATAATGAGGGCCACGCCCTCAAACCCCCAATTGTCCACTCACTACTATATACCTTACATTAAACTACACCTCAATATCCACCTAAAAAGTTATCCTTACCACCTGCCACTCCTCTGAGTTCATTCAAAAAAATATAAAACTCTTGAAACTATTTCTCTTGGACAATATGTTCCAAGGCCCCGTATTGAGTATATTATCTAACAAAACCTTATTCAATTCCAATATATTATCTACTATGGAGGTACAATTTAAATTATCATTCAAAACTCATGGACATAATTCACATGAAATTACATTATGAACATCATCCATCAACCCTTATATATTACGTCACACTATAATCTATTATGGTTATATCAAACCCTTATATATTACACCACACTGTAATGTGGGTTTCCACTCCCCACTGATTAAGAACTATAAAAATAAACCCATGGAACATGATCATCAATGATTATATACTAACTTTAAACTAGTTTATAATTTTAGATCTAATGAGACACCACAAACATTATTGGCCCATATCTATATAATTACATCCATTAAAATTAAATTAAGATCATATAATGATTGTTTCATCAACTTACTAAATGAGAGAAATAAACTTCCAGGACTATTTGGCTCATATTTTCATGTTTTGTGTTTATGGAGATGCTTGTTTTCAGGGTATTGTGGTTTCTGGTGGTGTATTCTATTGGGTTTGTTGGTGTTATTATGAATTATTTACATTGTATGAAAATTTCATTGGTGTTATTATGATGTAATACTATTTGGATCATATTTGTCTTCATTTGTGTTATTTTGAATTATGTACAATGTATTTAAATTTTAGGTAATTTCACAAGTAATTGGAGGTAATTAATTCTAAAATATGTACATGTTTGCATTGGTGTTATTATTTCATATAATTGCATAGGGGGAGGTGGGTGCTTCCTGCTACTGGAGTTGCAGAAACTCTATGTCAATGGTTTCAAAACCATTGGTATATATGTGTAAATCTACTCTATACCAACAGTATTCTGAAACCATTGGTAAAATTCTATACCAACATTTTACAAACCATTGGTAAAAGTCTATACCAATGGTTTACAAACCATTGGTATAGACCTATAAACTAAATTTTTACGAACGATTTTTATAAACTATTAGTAAAAGTCTTTACCAATGGTTCATAAACTGTTGGTATATATATAAATTGAGTTATATTTCAATGGTGTAAATTTTTTGGAAAAATGTTATACCAATGGTTATAGAAAATTGTTAGTATAATGGGATGTAAGATACCATATCCCAACAGTTTATGAATAATCATTGGGATATGTCTATCCCCATGCCTCAGCAGCCAATGGTTGTCCAAACCATTGGTATATGTTATACTAACGGTTTTCTTGTATATAACAACGGTTTAAATATTTTTTTATATCATAGATTTTCTGAAGTGATAGCCTTATAATCCATAACACTTTCTTGTTTATTTTTCTTTAAGACTAATAACTTTCTCTTTATTTTAGTTCATTGAACATGGGGGATATATTTATCAAATAATGTTACTTTAAAAGTTATCAATTCCATATGTTCTATTTATTTTTCATACCTAGTATTCTAGATCAACAACAACTATTGAATAGTATTTCCATTAAGAAAATTTACTACTAGTAAATAATATTCCCTTTTATTTCATCCGATGTTCATAAATATATTTTTAATCGATTTAATCTATTTCCCAACTATCTCTGGATTAGTAGTCTCACAAAATTCTAGAGGCATATATCTCACTAAACGACCCAATATAGGTTTATCATTTCATGAAACAACATGTTTCTACATATGAAAAAGGTTATTGGTAATAAACTAGGTTATCTACTCTAATATGTTGATGATATTTTCGACTCCGAGACTTGTTTAATTTACTTTAATAATAGGGAAGTGCCTAAATTATATAAAATTAATGATACAAACATTTCTTCTAGGCTCTATTTTTGACCATTTTTATATATTGGATTATCTTATAACATTATTTTTTAAAATTATAATACATAATTTAAAATTTTGAGTTAAACATAACATAAATTAAAAATTTATGCACTATTAACATCTAAATTATATAGATAGTTTCTTTGGGAATATCTTTTAATCGTAAAATTATTTTCAAATATTTTATAATGGTTTTTAAATAAAATATGAATTAACCCAAAAATATCTCCCATGAGTGTAAAAGAAGGTTTTCAATAAGGGCCTATTCACTACTCACCAGAATTATGGATGTAAAAATCTTTTCTGAGAACTACTCATAGATTAATTTTCCCCAAAACCACACCCACTTATAGTGTCTATAAAGGGATCAATTTATTGGGAAAACACATAATATATACCTTACCAAAACATTACTTCTATTTTTATACAATTATATGTACCCTCAAAGTATACCATAAGTTTATCTTTCATAATCTATTTTTTTTATAAATCTAGTTTCCATAATTTTTACTAAACATACTTTGATAACAAATCTAACAATAAAAAATATTGTAATGTAGAGTCAGTGTATAGTTTATTACATTGGGATAAGATATAATGGATCACATCACCAAGGGTTGAATAGTTTTTTTGTATTAAAGAACTAGATATAAAATTTCGTACCTTATTACTTTGGAAATGAAATATATAAACATAGTGAAAGTAAATATTCCCCATCCATGAACTTATTCAAAGGTTCATTCTTAGTATCCTTGGGAATGGAAACAAAATAAGGGTGAGTTAAAATTATTACTAAGGTACACATAAAATGGAAGCTGTGAGGATTAAATAAGGAACACTCAATATGGAAAGGTAGATAATTGAAGACACATTCCATTTAATCAATCACATAAGCATGAAATGTATACATGGATAATATTAATACTGTATTCCCATGGATAATAATAACCTAATTATCAAAGATGAAAATGGATAATGGTTGACTTTGTGATATCCAAAATCATGATATCTTTATCATCAGGGCCATTTTCTATGATATTTTAAACTATTGGTAAGTATACACCAAAATACCATTTAAATGTTTTTTAAAACTAGTAAAACACTGTATATAGAAATGGTATATGAAATAAAATATAATAATATCCAAAATATAAATAATATGTATATTTAAGATAAATGTAATGTCTAATGAAATATTATCAAAGGAAAGTGAATGTTTCAAAAGAATTCTAATGGAAAAAAAAATTATAATATTTAAAACCATAAGAAATATAGGTTTTTTAAAAATATTTATTTATTTTGTTGAATAATGTAAAATAGAATAAAAAATTAAAATAAGTTTTATTTAAATTTTTATTTTTAAAATCACTTAAAACTTTTATAAGATGATAAATTCATAAAATGTTAATGGTGGTGATATTTTCCATTAACACAGCATATGTTAAAAATAAACATTTTTTTGACTGTTATAAAGAAAGTAAAAAATCAAACCATTATAAAAAAATAGAAATATTCCTTTTTAACTTTTAAAAAAATAAAAGATAAAATAAAAATTACTTAATAAATCATTTTATTAAATAAATATGTCTTTTGTAAAACAATTTTGTAATATATAGACTTGAAAGAAAAATATACTCAATCAAAAAGAGAAATTGCATTGATTTTTCTATTAAATATTTATTTTCTTCATTCATATTCCAAAGAGAAGAAAAATTTTAATAAAAAGAGAAAATACTAAAAAATATAGGGGACAAGAAAATAGATGTAGTTCATGAGGGATATATTATAACACTCTTTTAATGAAAACATGATCTATTCGCAAAAAAATTGAGATTGTAAAATAAATTCTTACCACTTTGGTAAATATTAAATTGTAACCCCTTAAAAGAGTAAAATTTAAATGATAAAATAATAATAATTAATATATATTCAACTTAAATGCATAAAATATATAGTATACACAATACATTAAAGTAAATATATTCATAACATGGAATATGTCTCAATATAGTTGAAATTGGGATGAAATGTTTTACATTATGCTTCCACATTAGTGAATATTATTTATCCCCCTATATAATGATTTGAAAATTATTGTTAATTTATACCAAAACCATATTAGTATTTATAAAATAGTAAATAAACCTATTATTTCATCTTGTTACCCATTCATTAGAAAATTTTAATTGTTATCATTATTTCAGTTGTCAACTACTTGGTTTTCTCACTCATGATTTACCATGAGAGTTTCCATTATTTTTCATAGGATTGAGTTCCATTATTCCAATAATTATTTTATTTTAAAAAATATCTTAACTATTGATTATATACATTTTTTATTATAATTCATGAATGTTTGGACATGGAAAATTAATCACATTTCTTTGTGGAGACAGTAGGTCGTACGTACACACAACTAACATTATCATTTTTTAATGGGTGAATGCATAAGGAATTATATGGTATATTAATTTTATAGAATAATTTTTTTTCATAATATCCTATATATTCATTTCATCCATAATTTTTACTATCATGTGAGTTAGTGATGGAAAACAATTACATCGGTTCGTGAGGCGGTAGTCTTCCATACACACATGTGATGGTTTTGTTTCCCATTTAATGGAGATGGAGATGGAAAAATATTATTCCATAAAAATAATAATATCCAATTTGGTGGTATATAATGGTGTTATTATATTTTAATGGTTAGATCCTAATATAAGTGGGTAGAATAAGAAGTAAAAAACGAAACAACTTCGTTAATATTATTTCCTTCTCTTAGAGAAGCCTCATTTTGATCACTTAATAAAGACCATAGGGATTGTATTTTGGGAATACCAACACCTCTAAAACGTGTATAAGTATTTTGTGGATATATTTTTTAAGGTTTTGGTCGAGATTAATTTCTTATGAGGTGTGATCAAGTGAGAGGAAGAAGTGTCCTTTTACAAGTGATGTGAGTGACACACTTATAATTTTTCACTATTTTAAAATATTATTAAGTAAATCCATTGGAAAATGTCTAAAAAATGACTCATATTATAATTTTATAAGTTTAAGGTGGAAATAAATCCATATAATGAGATATAAGGAAGGTTTTAGGTAAATTTAGAACTTATTTTCTTATATTAATCCCCTTGGTAAACATGTTTTACCTTAACAGTGGTTACTGATTTTTATTGTTTTTACTATTTATTTTGATGAAAATTTAAGTTGAAATTATTAAATAACATTAATTATTATTATTAAAAAAATTTAATCTATTTTACCAAAATCAATTCATATATGTTTTTGAATTTTATTTAAATATAGACTCACAAAATGTGACAAAAATTAGTATTTCAAGAAAAGTATTTTTCAAGAAATGCATTTTTCAAGAAAAAGATGTTCTTAAATTAACTATAAGACAATTAATCATCATTATATGGATTTAAATTCATATATTTTGAAATATAGTATACAAAATTTATTTAAATAATTCATAATTAATAATAATTTTAATTATTTAAAATGGGAATATTTTATGCATTTAAAAATTATTTTTTGAAAACTATATATTTTTAACTCTAAATGATCTTATAAATTTTTATATAAAATTAATAATAAATACACGATTAAACAAAAATAGTATAAAAATTTTAATAAATAAAATAATGTGTAGTTAAATTCTACTGTTAGAATTATTTTTAAAATCTTATTTCTAAGGTAAAATTTAAAAAACTCATTCAAGGAATGTTTTGACCTATTAAGTTCAAGATTGATATTCCTCTTATCAAATTTGATTTCTTTGTGCCATGAAATATTGTAATGTACATTGTATTATAGTTTTATTAAAATAGAATTTTTAGTAACTATAATTGAATACTAGGTATTACATGTGACCTGTAAATCTTATGGAGGACTTCCTCATGCATTAAAAAAGGTATAGAAAACCTCCCACGAAACAAAATTTGATTTTGACTATCCTCCAACCACTTCTCTAGATAATCACCATTTCCTAAATAGTCTCATATGACTTCATACTATTAGTATACACACTTTGAATTCTCTACTTTCTATATTAGATATGATTCATTAGTCATCTAATAATGAATCCTCTACCACAAATATTATCTATGATGATATTCATTTCCATAAGCACTTAAATTAAATTCAAAGAATCACCACATTAACAACAAACATCCCTTAAAAAATTTATACTCAACATATCAGCCACAATATCCCCTTTCCATAGGGTGACCAAGATCTTGAAATCGTAATCCCAAGAAAACATTAACTAGTTCTAGGATCATAAAATAAAATATTATTAAGAGAAGACATTACACATATTGTTATGATCCTTAAGGACTATAAATCGATTGTATATTAGGTAATGTCACCATAAATTTAAATAAAATTATAATTATACCAACTCTTGTTCATGGTATCCATAGTTATTCTTATAGGGACACAAAAATCTTGGCCAATAAGATATCACTTCCCTAAGATTCATAAATAATCATCCAAAAAATGAGAATAATGTATTACATAATAGCTTATAAAAAAATCCCTCCTCAGGTAATAAAAGGTATGGATCCCTAAAAAACAACTCTATTAAGAAGTGGAGTGCTTCATGGAGCTGAATTTTCCAAATGAATTACTAGTTTTTCAAGTTTAGGAATGTTAAGAAGGATGAAATTCTTGGTAAATTAGACACAAACATTATATAATAACCTATGAGATCGATAAATCTATAGAACTCTGTCTTATTCTAGACTACATCCAAAGAAGAAAATATGTATATATTTGAAAACTCACTGACCACAGCCTTATGTGAACACACGTACCAAATGAAATGAACTTCCCACACCCAAAACAGTCACTATGTTAACTTTTCATATAATTGGTGGTCTGAAAGAACATATAAGATAACTTTTAGATACTCCACATGCTCCACTTCTGATCTTGAGTAGATAAGGTTGTAGTTGATAAACACTACAATGAATTGGAAAAATAACTCATAATGCATGGATTTCATGAGTCCCATGAACCCTGGTGGTATTTTCATTACATAGAACAACTTGAAAAATAATTTTAAGTTCCCATACCTATATCTAAAAGAGGTAATTGGGATATCCTCATACTTTACCATCATGTGATTATATCTAAAGAATAGATTAATCTTAAAAAACTATTTGGATCCATTAAAATGATCAAATATATAATCTATCCTTGGTAGAGGGTAATAATTATTGAAATTTAACTGATTCAACCTTTATAGTCTATGTAAAACCACATATTTCTATTTTTGTTCTAAGAAAATAACACTGAATCAACCTAAGGGGACACACTATATTGGATAAGACCCTTATAAATCAATCCATCAACATTGTAACAGATAGGTTTTTCATATGAGGTATGGAACCTTTAATATCTAGTTTATATTTTTTATTTTATCCTAATAAATGTTCCCTATGCCCTAAGGAAGGAATCGTGATTTTCTAGGGCTTGTGAATATCCCAAAACTCCTTGTTTTAGAGGAAATAGACTATGCACACGGTTTTCCTAAACCATGCACCTGAGGTCATACATATTATAAAAACCATTCGTTGTGCTACAGTGGGTTATAGAGAGTGTCAGTGGGACATGCATAGTTTTTTAACCATTATTATTACTCGTTTGAGGGGGGTATCACCCGAACACTTCATAACACATGAGGTGTGTACAATTTGAAAAACTATGCACAATAATCGTGTGAGGGGACTATCCTTGGTTAATTCTAGCTACACTGTTGGTGTATGGTTTAAAAAATTATACAGCCAAACCATTATCCACTTAAAAGGTGGGAAAAACACCTTTTCACCTCTGTTATTTTAAAAGGGATGAATCCTTTTTTCTCCGCGTATTATTTATAGTGGGCCACATGCTAGGGAGATCTTACCACCCCTGTTGGTAGGATTTGATGAAACTCCTCTTGCTGGACTTTGATTATAGTTCCATATATAACATTATTTCACCACTTGTATGATATTTAATTATTTTCCAACCATAATTATTTTATCTCTCCATCTTTAGTACTATTTTGGTGAAAGATTATATGCCTTATTTTCGAGGGATTATTCTATTTTTCCATTTTCCTCCGATCTTGACCAAAACAAAGGCTGATACTAGATGATTATTCTCCAAAAGCATTAGGTAGGTGGTATATGACTTCTATATCAAATTATTGATGTATATATTTTTTGTTGTTGTCCTGCATTATGATTTTACTATGAATTTACCAAAAAATTAATCTTCCTAGAATGTTTTTCCATATTTTGGAACATAATAAATCCTTTAGATCCCTAATAAAGTTGGAGGTAATCATCTTCAATATGATCCATAACTTGGGGTGTTCCCATTATTTTCATATTTTTATTCTATGGTTTTATAACAAAAAAACTCATTCATGTGTTTCGTTTGACTTATTAAATGATATATCACTAATGAAAATGGATAATTTATAGAGGTTTATAACAACTAACACACTTAACTAACTTTAATAATTAATAATTAAATATATAAATGAATATGGTAAATTGTAATAATTTCCACATGTCTAATTCTACACTTCAAACCATAAAATTTTTCATAAATAAATGAAACATAATAACATGAATTAAATTGAATTAGTAAATTGGCTTTTTTATTACATAGAAAATTCCACACTTTATGTACATATATAAAGGTTCCTATTGTTATAGACCTTAAACCATTTTATAAATAAATGAAAGGTAATGATATCAGTTATAGAAGTAGTAAATTTTTATGATTATTACATGGAAAACAATACACATGAAATTCACAAACTTGGTTCCTTTATTATAGAACTATTCTTTGTTATAAGAGTTGTAAAACTTGAGACCACCTAGGATTACTAATTGAATTCCTTGAGAACTTAGAGGATTCCACACTGATTCATTGGGTCGATTTCAATGGAACATACCAACCACTAAATCATGTTTTTTATTACATGAATTTCACAACATGACTCAAGATGGGGCTCGAGTAGCAACTAACCCAAGACCACCTATATAGACAAGGGGATTGTGACTAGAACCAAAGGAATAAATATCATGGGGAGGTATTTTCCTAAGTACCTACACACACACAGAACAATCTAGATACAGAAGTGAAGATTAAGTAAAAGAAAAATAAATTAAATAACAAGAGAATAACCATGCATGAAAAACTTCTAGATAGTAAAATAGTATGATAGTGAAAACTAAAAACTAATGGGGGAAAATACACCCAACTATAAATAGGACCCAAATTGAATTAATAGGAAATTAAAATGTAAAGAGGGACAAACTCTTGAATTATATTCTTAGACCACCGTATGTGGTCCGAAGTATCAAGTATCCCTAAGGTTCGTTGAAGTCACCACATACATATTCAAATTCTACAAAAGATAAGACATGTGTGTAAAATACCCATGAAGATGTGAACATATACCTTACCAATAGGACACCGTGAATGTTTAAGTGGGAGTAGTAAGTGATAAAGATGGAGTATGAGGATAGTAGATTCTAGATAAAAAAAAGATAACAACTCAACCCAAACCACATGATAGTATCATGATCTAATCACATAGGGCTTGACACATTGATTAGATGGACTACACATTGAGTATTCCTCACCTATAATAGGATAGTATACTAATCCAACTATGAGAAGTTAAACATGGAAAGCATGTGTCTTACCCTATGCGTCTTTGTCTCTCATGCAATGTGAGTAACCAAATCCAAAGGTATGGATATAGAAGAATAATATATATATTCTCATTAAAAACAATCTCAAACAAGATAGTAAGGGGACCTCTATCTCATAGACCATCCCAATTAGAAGAGTCACTAACTACTTAAAAATTCCATCAACAATGATCAACATCTCACACATATTCCTAGAAGTAAATATAATTGTCAAACTATGCCTCATCACTATGCCTCATAGTTGAGGGGGAACAAACCCGAAGAAGAGGACCTACACCCTAGTGATTCAAGGGGTTACACTCTATATGTATCTATAGAGGACCTATACCCATTCCAATGGGAAGGTTGAAATTTGTGTGCCATGAAGACCTACACATAATGTTGATATGAGGGTTCTACTCAGTAGGTAGATGAAACACATCCTATGTGGATAGGGGGTTACACTCTATAGGTATAGGAACCACACCCTATGTTGATTGGGGGTTCCACTATATAAGTCAAAGTCCCACTCCCTAGTGTGATAGGGGGTTCTACTCTATTTATCAAGGAATCACATCCTATATAATAAGGGGGCTCCACTAGGAAGTTGTGGACCCATGACCTGATACAACATGGGGGTTCCACTATAGTCATTGGGGACTAGCACCCTAGTGCATCAGGGGGGTTCTACTCTAAAGGTATATGTAGAGGACCCATGCTGAAACTGATGGTGGTTCCACTCTAGTCATCGAGGACATTCACCCTATCTAATATAGTTGTTCCACTTAGAATTCACCTCTAGTGATCCTCCCTGACTATTACAATCGTTGTGAGCCCCCTGAATATGCATTATTATTGGAACATTTTAAATCATATATTGAAATCCCAAAATGATGTCACTATCACATTCTATGTTGGAAAAAACTCAGGATAGGAAACTCCTGTGCCATGATCCAAGTTAAAATGAAGGATATACAGAACCTTGAGGTTTCCTATAAAGGAACCAAGGAGTACGTGTAATGTGAGTGGACCCACAAGATGTGTGGTCCTAGTCCACAAATTTTTTTATTCCATGGATGTATATAGATCCCTATCCATGTATCCGTATATTCCATGGAGTTGGACTAAATTTCATGTACAAGCCAACTAGGTCCGGTCCATGTCCTTCTAGTTATGTCAATGTACATGAAACCATGTTTTTTTACATAGGTGCATGGTGTGTCTCTTTAAATGGGGTGATACCCATGTTCTTTTTCCATGTCCATGTACTCTGATACACAACCATTCACTATCACACAGAGTCCCACCAGTGTGACTCATCACACGGATCATCCACCTCCAGGTGAGGTAAACAACTTGTTGGAGGGATACATGACATGCCATCCTTATGATTTCCCAAAACAATAACCACCACACTTAAGGGGATACACGATGTGTGTTCATCCTTGTATATGGCTTGTAGTTTGGTTTTCTCTAGATTTCCAGATCCTATTTATGTTTCTCGATTCGATCCATTGCGATACATATCCCACCTTGATTCCTTGAGAAATCATCAGATCTAGCACCACCTGATTGATTCTTTCCCTATGGTGGCTGGAAATATGATTGCAATATCCCATGGGGTTAGCCATAACGGTTTCACACCTCATTGCATCCCATCACCACTGATTTTATTTTTTTTATTAGAAACATCACCCATGTCTAACAAACATAAAAAAATCCATTACCATATCGTTAATATGTCCATCGTTCATGGAACTATTGTGATTTTGGGGGTCATATCGGGCACGATACAACCCACCAATGTTAAAGAAGGACCGTGGGTCTAATCAATGATAAATACAAAGAGGCCAAGGGGAAAAGAACATTAATAATGGTTTTATGGATTGTTGAAAAGTATTATTTTCCAAAGATCACGAACGTGAATCCAGGGTTATAAAATCTTGAATAATCAAGTATGATTTCAGTACGTGGGTAAATTATCAATTCAAAATTGGTAAATATCCAATAATAGGGATCGATCTGCTCATAATATTTAATAATAAGAGAATATATCACTAATTGAATAATCTTTCTTGGGGATTGGGCCATTGGTAGTAGAATAATGCACTCTCCAACAATTAATGGTCATTTCTACATTCATTGCACTTCAATCTGATCTGATTTGGAAATACTTCTTTCTTTGAGGTGATTCTCCAACAACAAAGGAAAGAGGAGATTTGGAATTCTCCCAGGATTTTTTCAACTAACCCTAGAATATTTTCCATGAAATTATTCATATATAACATTTATCTATGTTAAAAATAATGAATTAATGAATTTAATAATTAATTAATCCAATAAATGTATCACCAAAGAATGATGAGTCTGAATGCCCCATGAAAACCCTTTTTATTGGGACTAAGGATAACACTATGTTTTGGAATGAACCACAGTCTTAGTTTTTTGATACATTATTTGGTTTAAGTTATATCTATCTTCCATTAATAACTAAGAATTTATAGTATATAATATATTTAATATTTTTACAAAAACAATTTATGGAACACCTGTCCTCATATTCACATGTTTTCTTAGTCCCTAGATCTAGAAATATATTTAGAAATATTTTAATGTCTTCAAAGGAAAAATAGGTTTCTAAATCATTCCATACTTATATATTTTCATCACCCAAAATAAAACATAAGGAAAAAACATGGGATACTAAACCCACACATTAATCTCACGCTCCCATGAACTATTTTGGAGATTTCCATGGCGCCAAATCACATGAACCAAGGGGATGGTTCATCCCCATAGGGTCCTTTCCTGTCAATCCTTGATTTCTACTCGGTGCTACACAAAGGTGTCTCAATCCTTGATGTCCATCTCTTCCCATTCAATGGAATGCATGGGGTCATGTACGTATCTCCTTAGCTGTGACACATGGAAAAAATCACGGTCCTTCTATAGTTTTGGGGTTAAGGAAAGGTGGTATAAACCTCACCAACCATCTACATGATCTTGAATGACCTGATGAATCTTAGGGATATCTTGTATCCATAGAAGAACCTCTATAGTACTCATCATGGGGAGATTATTAGGAAAACATGGACTCCCTTCTTGAAGTCAAAGGGCCTAATATGATGATCTACTTAATATTTATAACTAATTTGGGATGTACTCATATGATGACGAATGACCTGGACCTTCTCCGTCGTCACTTGCACCATATTTGGGCGCACAAGAGATGTCTCACCAATCATTGTCTAACATAAGGGTGACATGAAGGGTCTACTATACAGTACCTCAAAAGATTCCATGTCGGTGGAAGAGAGGTGGCTGTTATTGTATGCAATATCTAAAAAGGGAAAGTAATCCTCCTAGCTGTGGCTAAAGTACAACATGAAAAACATCAACATATATTCCATCACATAGATAGTGGACTCGGTATGCCCATCAGTCTGGGGGTGAGGGGATATAATCTTCCTCAACTATGTCTTGAATATCTCCTATAGGCCTCTTCACAATCATGACATAAACCCCACACCACGATTAGAGATAATCATTGGGGGGAACAATATAAGGACGAATGATATCCCTTATGAACAAATACCCTAAACTGTCCACCAAAATCTAATCCTTGATAGAAGGAATGTGCACTGAATTTTTGAGTCGGTCAACTATCATCCATATGTTGTAATTTACCTTTTCTATGTACATAAACCCTATCATAAAGTCTATGGATATTCCATCCCATTTCCACTTTGGTATAGCAAGGGGTTATAACATAACTTCCATAACATGGTGTTCATATTTAACCTACTGACAAGTGTGGCACCAAGAGATGAAATAAATTTTACTTTATCTCATTATAGTTCACCAAAACATCCACTAAAGGTATCTATACATCTTCCCTACATCATAATATACATCTATGGGAGAAGTATGTAACTCCCGCATCACTTCCTCCGACATCATCATTAGAACCACTATCCACCCCTGGATGAAGAAGACATGATTCTATCATTAGAATATTCATTTAGGGTGTCACATGTGGATATATGGTCACTCAATAACTCACGGTCAATTTCTCCTAGTTTGGACTCTCTCACATACTCAACAAGTGAAGGAGACAACACCATCTACTGTAGAAGAGATGTACCATCCTTCTACTATAGGGCCATCTTTAGGGAAGCCTACTACTCTAAAGAATATTGCATCAAGTGAGCCTAGGAATTCCTTCTAAGGGAATATAACACCATATTTCCCATCCCTAGAGTATAAACTATCTCAGTGTAGTAGTCCTGTAAGAACTCCAACCAGAGTCGTTGTCTCAGGTTCATATCTCTTTGCATGAAGAAGTACCTAAAACTATGGTGGTCTGAGTAAAAAACCTATCTCTACACAAAAATTTAGTGCCTCCACATCCTCAAGGATAAGGAAACCACTACCATATCTAGGTAATGTTTCACATTATTCCTTTAATGGTATCTCAACATCCTTGACCTGTATACGATAATTTCCTACTGTTGCATCAACATGCAGCTGATCCCATCTCCTAAGACATCGAAATACACTACATACTCCAAAACCTCTTCTAGGTATCATAACATTTTAGAAATCTTCATCCTTATCCTCAACTCCATGAAGTCCCTACGACACAACTTAGACTAGGTAAATAGAAACCCTTTTCATGTTAGGGTGGTTAAAGGGGGTGAAATCTAGAGAAGTATTCCAAAAACCTCTTATAGTACCCCATGAAACCAAGAAAGATCCACACCTCTAAAATGATATTGGGTGGATCCCAATAAAACACTACATCAATCATTTCTAGGTCAACGACTAAACCATGCTATGAAATGACATGCCCTATAAAGTTAACCTCATGAATCTAGAACTATCACTTATAGATTTTCCCATAAAGCATGTACTCTAAATGTAAATCTAGAGCCATCCTTAACTGATCTACATGTTCCTCCTCTGATGGAGAGTAGATGAATATGTTGGAGATGAATACAACCAAAATCTAGTCCAATTAAGGATTAAATTCCTAGTACATTTATTCCATAAACATAATAGGGGTATTCTTCACACTAAAGGGAATCAATTGGAGCTCATTATTTCATTAGCGACATCATAATGCCAACTTTGGAATTTCAAACTTGAGAACCACCAATTGGTGGTAGCCGGACCTGATATCAATCTTCAAGAACCATTTTGTGCCTATAAAATGGTCTAATAAGTCATCAATCCTCATAAAGGGGAACTTGTTCTTTGTTATTTCTTGGTGGAAGTGGAGATAATCCCTGAAAAGATGCAATCTCCCATCTACCTTTTTAACAAAAAATGGAACTACACATGTGGTACACAATAGGAATAATGAAACCCTTCTCTTGATGGTTCTCAAACTAAGAACATATCTCCCAGATCTTGGAAGGGGTCATCTGATATTCCACATAATATATCTAAGTAATGATGAGATATATGTCGATGAAAAACTCTATATCCCACCTTAGAGGAAGTCTTAAAACATCCTCAGAGAAGACTTCCATATAATACTCCACAACTGATGTATTATAGATTATTTAAGAGCCAACTAAACCAAGGACTACAGTTGATAGATGACGGATAATGGGTTGCATCCTCCTGCTTGTAAAACCCCTTTCCCTGCGATGATATTACTCTCACAAAAAAAATAGAATCTCATCACATTAGTGCATAGGCATCTGACTTGTTTGTGAATAAAGTCAATATAGGGTCAGACTATGGAAAAATAATCCATACCCTAGATGATTTCATATGGATCCATCATGATAACCAATAGGTCCCATGTGAACCTCTCTTCACTAAGCTATAGGTTTCACTACAGACATATAAAAGATATAAAAAAAATTTCCCTATAGAAACCTCAAGATGAAGCTACTTGGTTAGAGCCTCAATTGAGAGTTGAAACTCTCACACTCGTAGTATAAAGATGAAGTAATAACTAAAAAATGAATCTAATACTGATGAAATCGTAGAATAAATAGAGATCGTACCTCTAGTCATCTCATGTGCTATGGGATCATAAACCTCCAAATCCTACAACTGTCTGTGGCCTTGACCGCTAGCTCCCTAAGCTAGACATGGGACACCTAGTGATATTTGTGGAAGTATATCATAGAATCACAGAACAAACATATCTCATCCTACTTCTTTTCTCACTCCACCTCCCTAGGGGCCAATCGTCCCTTGCTTAGGAGATACCTGACCAGGATGCAACCTATTCTTTGGTGGTCTATCTGCTATTTTCTTATTCTGATCATAATTTCTGGTGAGTTAGTCCTATTCCATGTGACCTATCCCATCAAAAGTAATGCACCTCCACTCTCTAGTATACCTTGGAACTCTATGATTCATTTGACACTTACATGAGCTATATTAAAGGGATATCTCTTGCATTGAGATCCTGTCACCTTGTATTTATTAGCCACTGAAGACAACTCATCCCTATGATGCTCACCACCTACCTCAACATTCTAGAATCCATATGATAGAGAAATATGTACCACTAGTTATTGATTCATCGCTTCATTATAGGTTCAAATTCACAATGGTACCACATTGGCATGGATCTCTCAACAGAGTCCTTGTTCAATCTTTCATTCTCAAAAGTAACCATCCCGGATCATGTCAAGCGAGTACTGCATAAGGCCTATAAACCTAGATTCATACCAAAACACCATCATATTTCCCTACAATTTTTCTACAAGATCATTAATCTGAACTGAGTATATGTAGGAGGGGTAGTACTCTTCATGGAACATCTATGGGAAGTCATCCCATGAGAGTATTGACTGATCATGCATCTATGTAACAAGACTCCGCCTTCACCCAACTACTAACTAAAAATATATAGATTATAGTTAAACACCCTTATCCGTCAGTGTCTTGATGAGCCTAAAGACACATACCATCGACTCTAACCAATACTCTACTACCTGAGGATCTAGATCACCATAGAACATGAGCGGCCTCTGGCCCTGGAACTCACAGAGTGCTCTAAGAATGCATGAGTCCTCATCCATCCCTACTTGGATGATCTCCTATTCAAAATTTTGTGGTGTTTATCCCTTTCCATCTGGAATAAGGGGTTCACTAGATGAACCCTAAAATAGGGCCTCACTGCTCATTTGGTTGTCATCGTGATCTGGAACAAGTATATAGGATGGATGATATTGTGGATGCATCCTAAAAATTATCAAGATGTACTATAGATATATGAGGATATATATATATATAACAACAATGGGGAGATATGTCAAGAAAGAATGTTAAATACTCAATCCTATATGATGCAAGTACTATTTATCACTACAAACAATGTCTTGGTATTCTGAGTCAACAAGAAGGTTATCATGGTTTTGGTGAAGGGATACATCGAACACCCTCATAATCACTAGAATACCTGGCCTTAGTGCCACACTCAAGAAACATTGACACTATTTCCCCAAACCCTAACAAATCCTCAAAAAGGGAGTAGTACGAACAATGTCCCAACGAATGAACTTCATTTGATACCAATATTCCAGGAAAATACCTGTGACGGGGCTTGAGCCACAAATACACCATGACAGCATCTTTAGGCTATGGGATGGAGACCATTTCCAAATGCATAACATTGATAGAGAGGCCTTTACCTATGTAAATGTACTCAAACACACAAAAATCTCAATGTAGAAGTGCAGATAAAGTAAAAGTAAAGGACACTAAATACCAAGGGAACAACCACGCATGAAAAAACCCTAGACAATACAAGAGTGTGGTAGTGTAAGTTGAAATGTAAATGGAACAAATACATGCCCAACGCGAAATACATCCCAACTTGATAAAACTAGAAATAAAAATTATGAGAGTTCCCAGATCCTGAATCAAAAGTCGCAACCACCATATGATGTCCAATGTACTCGGTATCCCTATGCTCTATTGAATTCACCACTGACCAGTCCTTCATCTTCATAGACCTGAAACAAGTGGGAAAACTCCATGAAGGGGTGAGTATATACATACACATTATGATTCCACAAACTCTAATAGGAGAGATATAAGATATACAACATGTGTAGAAGGATACTAGATGAAATATACAATCAAATAGAATAGATTTACCCAAACCAAGAGAGTGTAACCTCATCCAAACACTTGGTTCTCATCACGATGAGTAGATGAAATAAAAATTGAGTCCTTTCCACCTATTTCAGGAGAGTAGACTCATCCAAACACAATAATATAAACACAGAAAGCATGTTTCATACACACACTTCTTTGCAACTCATGAAAAGAGAGTAACCAAATCCCAATGTGTGGATATTGAACAAGAATATTTATATTCTCACTCAAAATAAGATCAAATGATAGCATAATGGGGTCTCCATCCCATAGCTCGATGCAATATGGGGAGCCTCCAATTGTTCTAAAATCCCATCAACGATTCCCTTCATCTCATACGTCTACACTTAAGTAACCAATTAAGTAAAATCAGAACTTGTCACCATGCCACCATTTGAGGGGGCACAAACTCTAAGTAGAGGACCCACTCCCTTGTTCATCAATAAGGTTACACACTGTATGTATCTGTAGAGGACCTTCTCCCATCATGATGGGGGGTTCCAATATGTACATATCTCTGGAGGACCAAAGCCCATGCTTAGGGGGGTTCCACTATGTGTGTCTGGAGGACCCAATACCTATGCTGATAGAGGGTTCCACTCAATTGTTAGAGGACATACAAACTATGATGATCGGGTAATTAAAATCAATAGGTAGAGGACCCATGACATATGATTATGGGGGGGGGGGGGGGGTGGGGGGTTCACTCTATAGGTATAGGACCCATTCCCTAGTGTGAAATGGGGGTTCCACTCTAGTCATCGAGGACCCACATCTTATTAGATAAGGGGGTTCCACTGAAAAACCGAGGACACATGCCTTGGTACCATAAGGTGGTTCCACTATAGTCATCATGGAACCATGACCTAGTGTAGGGGGTTCCACTTAGATGATAGATATAGATTAAGTGAATCCATACTGATAGGTGGGGGGGGGGGGTTCTACTATAGTAATCAAGGACCCATACCCTTTCTGATATAGGGTTCCACTCATAAGTTGCTTTTCTGATCCTCCTAGATCACAACCATTGTTGGGCATCACCTTAATAAGAACCCTTCCGAGAACATTTGACATCATTTTTCAAAATCCAAAATTGAGGGAATCATCATGATCTATGTGGGAAAAAATTTAATATATTATACTCACAGTCCAAAATTTGAGTTTAGATGAAGGAGATACAAAACCTTAACATTTATTTTAAAAGAACCTGGGGTAAACAATTTGTGAGGGGACCCAAAATGCATGTGGTTCCACTCCACCACTTGGACATGTCCATGTGTGTACACATATCCCACGCCCACTAGTAGTATACGACGTTCTAGTGGATGACATAATGGGTCCAAGCCAACTAGGACCGGGCCTTGTCCTTCAAGTCGTGTCTGTGTACATGACCCAGTTTTCATGTACATAGGCACATGAAATGTTTCTCCACTAGTGGTGTTTCCTGTGTGCTTAGGCCATGACCGTGTACTCTTGTACATTGTTGTACAATCCCCCATAGAGTCCTACCCATGTAACTCAGCACATGGATCATCCACTCAGGGATGAGGTACACGGTCTGTAAGAGTGATACACACTGTTCCATCATTATGATTTTTAAAGACCCTAGCCACCACTCTTAAGGGAATACACATTGCGTGTTCATCCCTATACATGGTGTGTAGATGAGATTTCTCTAAATTTTGAGATCCCCTTTCTATTAATCGACTCTATCCATTCATCCATAAATCCCACATTGATTTCTCTAGAAATCATCAAATTTTGCATCAGTTGATAGATTATGGCCCTGTGGCAGTCAAATATCCAATTCCAATCACGCATAGGGTTTTTTGTATGTTTCACATGCCTATGTTCATTATATATCAATAAATTCGATTTGTTTTTGTTATAATGATCATATATGCTTCGCAAAATTCCTAGATCGATGCCCACATTTTCAATCCGTCCCTCATTCATTAAACCATTGTGATTCTAGGGGTCTGATCGGGCTGTGTACCACCCAAAAATGTTGAACCGGGACCACGGGGTCCAAACATTGATGAACATGAATAAAGTATAGGGAAAAAACATAGTAATTTTTTTAAGGATCATTTACAAGAATTATTATCCAAATATAAATAATAGGAATTGGGGGTTAAGAAACATTGCATAATCAATTAATAGATTAGTATGTGGGCAGATGATCAATTCAAATTTGGAACATATCTATGAACAAGGATAAATATGCTCAATCTATTTAACCAAATGGATTTAAATAACCAATTAATGAGTCCTTCCTAGATATTTGATTAATCTTCGTCAAATAATGCACTCTCTACATATTTTAGGATATCACTCTGTTCACTACACATTGATCTGCTTTGATGTGGCATTTCATTGTCATCTGAGGTGATTCTCTAATGAATAAGGATGATCTCTAGAATTATCATGGGGTTTATGGAGATAATATTAAAAAATTCATCATGTATGTATTCTTTTTGAACATATCTATATGTTAAAATAAATTTATAAATTAATCTAATTATTAATTAATCCACTAAACGTACCACCAATGAGTGAGGAGTCTAAATTCCCTACATCGAACCCTTTTATATCATGCGTAGGATAAAAAACACGTAGTAGACTCAACTATGGTCTTGGTTTTCTGATCCAAGATTCCATTTAATAGATATCCTATTTTCATTAAGAACCATGTGTGTGTAGTATAAAATATATTTCATATTTTAGTAAAATTAATTACAAACTCACCATGTCTCAGAATTGCATGCCATCTCATCACTTAGCTCTAGAAATATATATATAAATATTTAAATGTATTATAATAAAATAACATGGTCTCTACAATGAATGTCTTGTCATTTTATTGATGATTCACATGACTCTTTTATGCATATATTTTAATTCCGTGGATATTGTCCTTGGATTAATCTTGAAGTCAACTGACACACAATGGCATGGATTTACCCCATTGGGCCCACTATTTCATATTCTAGGATTTAATGTTGAAGATCCCTGTGGACTTGGTTGGACTCTTTTAGAATAAAATTACTAGGGTGTACCCCTTAGAATACACTTTGACCCTAATATTGAGATTGCATGAGTTATTACTTTGAGTTGGCTTTCCCCCTGATGTGATGGATGCCCTGGTCTCACCCCATATCCTTTTATTATACTATATTTATTATGATGATCTATTTAGATATATGAGACACATGAAATTTTTATCAACTATGTGGGAACCTAAGAACTAAGCCACAGGTCCACACCAGAGTTGTATATCTGTGTATCTAATTGTCTTACATATGCTTATATATACATTATAGAAGAGATAGAAAGAAATTTATAGCTTAGTCCAAAGTAGTTATGAATAACATGAAATCATATGAGGATTTTTTTCTATCATGGTTGTTACTTTACACATTGTTCATCACTATTAATTAGTTATACTAGTACACTACTACATTTATATTCACATGTCATATTTGAGTAGACACCATTGGTTGTGGACTATTTAGTGTATATCAAACCCTTTTGGGGCACCAATTGGTTCCCATAAATATTTCTTGTATATTCGTACAGATAGGGGAATGATCTTAGTTCTTGATGCATTATTGATTATATCATGGGATTTGGGGAGAATAGGCCTGATAAATTGCTCATGATACTATCTAGAGATATATTATGGTCTTTTAGTTCTTTTTATATACATATATGTATGTTTTCCTACTTCTATGTCTATTTTTTTCCTCTTTCAGATACATGGCATTACATAATTTTTTATATGGTATCACATATTGCATATTCTAGTTGTTTATTATATCTACATGATTTATACTATTATATCTATTTGTTTTAGTCTTACAATATTTATTCTTTTATTACACTGATGTGATACTCTAATTATGAGGGTATAGTCTCCCAATTGTACTGCTTTAGACCCTCGCTACTAGTCGGAAGTCTCTGGTGTATCGAGAAGTGCTCCTGAGGCCATGTGGCTGACTAGGTATGGTTACATATGAGTTAACTGGTCCGAGGTCATTACAAATTATTATCAAAGCTCTCTTTTCCTTTTATCCTATTATTGCGGTTATTTGGTAGGAGACTATGATGTATTAGAATTTCCTAATTAGCCAGTACCTGGGAGTAGTTGAACAACATATGGGGTGAAATTAAGAATACATAGGATGAAATTGGATGTTCTAGATTATTCCTTTTATGGTTTCACTTATTTCACCTTTTGGTGATGAAAATAGATTTTGGTTTCCCTTATTATTGTGGAATATTTTTTTACAATTATCCCAATATGAGAAGGAGGTAGTGTCTCCTAAATCATTATAGTCACATGAGGATGTATATTTCATGAACTGTGACATTCCACCTTTACCTACTACATGAATTATTGTTTCAAATTCCTTATTCCTTGATAGTTATATTTTAAACTGTGATAACATTTCTCACATGGAAAAATAATTGAAATAATTAAAGTGTCTGCATCAGCCTAAAAATTGTTTTTCCATATAGTGTGATTTTAAAGCCTTAGTTATCCAATTATAAAGAGTTTCAGTTATGAACCTTTGGTTGGACATGCTAAAAATTAAGTGTGTTGAGATTATATGCATTCCAATTTATGTTTAGAGTAAATTTTTGCGTATATAAATTAAGAATGGTGGTCCATAAAATTAGACCATATTGAAATCCCAATTTAATTTAAAAGTATTACCATTCCCAATTTATAAAGCATAGTACTTTATAACTATGGAATGATAGATTCATTTAACTGGGCCATTATATAAAAATTTGGATATACATAATGATATATTTAAAGAATTTTCAATCATAAGACTAAATTGAAAATGGTTGTCCCTAAATGGAGACCAAATTGCAGTTTAAATGGGACTTTCCTCTATAACATGAAATTGGCACACTTTATATTGGGAACATGATATAAAATGGAGAACATGACTCAAAAGAGACCTTATTAGTGGATATTAGGTAGTATCTCTATCTTTATATCACATTCTTATACGATTCCCAGACCAAGATCTATGAGCAGGTAGATGGGTGTGACTCTTATATAGGAAGGGTTTTTCCTATCATATTCTTATATATACAATTTTATCAATATTGAATTTTATATGAGGAATGTTTTTGTAAATCCAAGATCTATTCCACTATGAAATCCTTGATTCATTTTCCCAGAAGGTGGAGGCAACCATGCTCCAGAGATAGTGGGACCTCACCCACTAGTAGTGCCACCTGTGGAACCTCCTCTTATAGATGATGTAGGTTCGCATGCCTACATTCATGAGGGTGTTTTTTATTTATATTATTCATATATTTTTAGGATATATGTGGCATTCACATACTATGGTAGTGTTGAAATAATAGTTTTAGTAGAAACTTCCACCCATGTTTTCAAGGGATCGTGGTCCATAAGACACAGATACATAGATCGAGGGAATGATATATTTCTCTGATCCCCTGGAGATGCCTCCGGATTGGAGGGTCAAGAATACTACTTATATGTTTTCTGGTTTTACCAAGTGTTAGAAGGAGATTATTACTCAGGTAGACCAATATCATTACCTAGTCTAGAGGTATTATCAGGTTTTATTCAATGAAATTTTCTTTCTAGAGATTCTAAGAGATGATAGAGCTAGGGATTTCGAACATCTATATTATTTATCAAATTCAATTATGGATTATTCATACATCTTTAAGGTGATTCCACGAAATGCTGATGAGTTTTCTTGATAGATATATTTTGAGGATGGGGTTAGTAATTCCATCTAGTATCAGGTATGTGTTTTTCATTTGGCTACTCTCTCAGGAATTTTGATATAGGGTATTAGTTAATCCATTGGAAAGAAACGTTTTTGGGGGATTGTGTTAGAGTAGTGGTAGCTAGAGTAACAATTCAGGTAGTTCGGTTATATTCCATTAGGGTTGTAGAAATGATCATGTGAAACATCATTGTGATTGAGTCCCTATTGAGTTCCAGGAATATGGAAGGATTGATCATCATCAAAACATATTTTAGACTTTCCAATCATTTTTTAGTGGGGAAGATTCTATGCCAGTTTTTCCATCTAAAGCAGGATTAGTAGCTTCGCGTCAGGCCAGAAGTTGGACTTCCACTGGATATATAGGCCGATAAGGTCGACATAGTCAAGAAGTAAAAACTATAGATACAATGTGATTGTAGAGAATAACTCCTTAGGGTAGTAAGGCTGTAGTACATGTTCATGGATCTGGCTAGATATATGCAGTAAAACCTATAAATGAAGAAAACGGTAAAAAAATATCTTCAGTTAAAGGTAAAATATTGGTATCCTCTATAATAGTTTATCCCTTTTGACAGAAAAGATTAAAATTATTTTCTCTATTTGACTACCATGGAAATATTTGGTCTCAATATAAATTAATTTTATGGAATCATGACACTTGACACTATTCTGGGAATTTTATCTAAGAGTGAACTTCTGCAAAGACTTCCACCTTTATGGTTACATTTTTCATTTATTTTGGGACATATTCATCTAAGAGATGATGAGATCAAATTAAATTTTCATGATGAACTACATGGACCCATAGCACACATATGTGGATTACTATCACTGAAAGGTATCGTTTACATCACTAGAGGGTGATAGTTCTCTTCAAAATGGTTAATGGGACATCTAGGAAAGTAGATATGGAATAGAGCCTTGCAGACATGGTAGAGTGAGAGCCCATATTTCTATCCTTTAGATAGTGGACCATGGAATAACTTAGGCTAATTTTACACCTATAGTTGATCATTTTAGGGATGTATTCCCCAAAGAATTTTTTCGATTACCTCCTGAGAGAGAGGTGGAGTTCTCTATCATGCTAATTTTAGGAGCAGCACTGGTACCCATTCTGACTTATAGGATGGTTACTACTGAGTAGAAGGATCATAAGAGATAGATAGAGTAATTTTAAGATAATGGTTTTATATGACCTAGTAATTCACTTTGGGGTTCACTTTCCTTTTTAAAAATAAGTAAGAGAATACCCTTGGGATGTTCATATATTACCTTCGGTGGAACTATCTTATAGTTAAGAACCAATATCCACTACCTCATATAGAAAATATATTTAACTAGATCTAAGGATCAAGGGTTTTCTCCAAGATTTATTTGAGGTAATGTTACAAATAGTTATGAATTAGAAAATGAGATATAACTCATATAGTGTTTCATATTAGTTACATTCTATATGTGTATCTGGTTATACCATTCAGTCTTACGAATGTGCCATCTATTTTTATGGATTTAATGAATATATTTTTCCACCTATATTTAGATTCATTCATTTTAGTATTCAGGGATGATATATTAGTGTATTAATGAAATCAAAACAGTCACATAAAAAATATTAATATTGTACTGAATACACTAAGAGAGAACCAGATTTATGCTAAGATTGGTAAATGAAAATTTTTGATCTACAAGGTTCACTACTTGGGTCACATTATTTTAGAGTTAGGAGTGTTTGTTAACATGAAGAAGGTGGGTGCTATAGTTTTTGGGAAGCGTAATATGAATATTTTTATAGATGAAGTTTCTTGGGAATGGATGGATGTTATAATCTATTTATTTAGGATTTTTCTCACATATCATCACCTCTTACAGTCTTGACTATGAAGGGAGTGAAATTCATATATTCATAATCCTATGATATAGCCTTTTAGAAGCTGAAAGGGAGACTGTCTTAAGCACCAATCTAGACTCTGATATAGAAGGGGAGAAGCAATATAGTTTATCTAGATGAATCTTTCATTGGGTTTGGAGCCGTTCTGATGAAGGAAGACCAAGTCAAGGAATACAGGTCTCATCAGTTGAGGCCACATGAGAGGAATTAAACAACACATTATCTTGATATGGAACCTATAGTTCATGCCATAGGCTGTTGGAGGAATTATTTTCATGGATAGTGGTTTGTGGTATTTATAGACCACAAAATATTTTAGTATATCTTTATACAGCTTTAATTGAACCTCATAAAGACAAGGTATGTATAATATCTAATATTTTTTGACATTGAGATTACGTATATCCCTTTAAAGGAAATGTTGTAGCATATTCCTTAAGTCAGAGAACATATACACAGGTAGTTAGAGGGGATAGTGATAAGTGGATGTTTATGGACATGTTCCTTGAGATACACATAGATATCTAAGAGAATCACAGGTAGAATACCCTCATAACTTTAGTAGAAAATTCTACACTCCTAGAGAAATTGAAGAAGAGGAAAATATCATATTATGAGGGCCTAGTCCTAAGAATGAGTGTTTCATGCAAGGAACAACTACCAGGGTGGTTTTTTTAAGAGGATGAGGTCTTGAGAATTCATGGATAAATCTAGGTTCATATAGATATTCAGTATAAAATGATTTGAGAGTATGAAAATTCTACTAGGAAGGTTAATCCAAAAATTAAAAATAATTATCATGATCTACATCACCAATACTGGTGTCATTGTATGAAGATGCACATAGATGGTGCTGCTATATGGTGTTTCACCTATCATCAAGTAAGGGAGGAACACCAGTGACCAACAATGATTTTTCATCCATTTTAAATTCCTATGTGGAAATGGAATGATTTTACCATATAGTTTTTGACTGGATTGCTGATATCCTCTCAAGGAAATGATGCGGTATGGGTGTTCTTTGATAGGATCACAAAGGCCTCTTACATCTTACATATTACATAGTCCTTTCCAATGGAATATCTAGGAAGGATCTATGTATTAGAGATTAAAAGACTTCATGGAATTCAAAATATTGTTACAAGAGATAGGGATTATCATTTTACTTCTTGGTTCTAGAAAGGATAACATTGGGACTTAGGTATATAGGTACTTTCGAGTACAAATTACCACCATCGGACCAGCGGGATGTCTGAGTGGATGATATAGGTTTTAAAAGACATTTATAGAGAATGTGTCCTTGATTTGAGAGATTCTTATTACAAAAATATGCCTTTTTTGATTTCATAAAAAATAACAGTTTTCTTGTTGTGATTCAAATGGCTCATTATAAGGCCTTATATTTTAGTTAAAGACGTTCATGTATGTGCTGGTTAGAGGTAGGGGAAGAAGCAATACGTGGACCTCGTATCATCCAAGAGACATCAAAGTCGGTTTATTTAATTAGTAATTGAATGGATACTTCTTATTATAGGAAAAATTTAAATTCCAACCACCATTGACCACATATAGGTTTCAATATTGGGGACTAAGAATTCTTGCATATATCGATTGGACTAGGGAATCCATGGTTTAAATGGTAATGGAAGCTTTCACATGAGTAAGAATGGCCATTTGAGGTTATAGATAGATTCAGAATTGTAGCATTCCAGTTTAAGTTACCTTAGTGGTACCAAGAAATCCTCGATGACTTTAATGTTTCATAGATACACTGGTACAATTCATACATGTCCCAAATCTTTTATCTAGATGAGGTTGAGTTAGAGATAGATTCATCATTTGTGGATTAACTTATCTGTATCCTAGACTAGAGCATGAAGACTCCTTATGATATTTTAAAACCTATAGGAATGGGTGATGTGGTAGCAAGATAGAGTCCAAGATGATACTTTGGATATGGAGGCTGGCATATGTTCTCAGTGCACAAAACTATTTTGGGTGATAATCTTCCACCGTCATATGAGAATCCCAAGGAAGAGTTTTCTTATTTCAGGGAGGTTTCAACAACCCAATTTTCCATATGAGGTTTGATACCTTTAATTTATTGTTGAAATTAATTTATTATTCTTATAATTATGTCATATAGTCTATGGAATGAATCAAGATTATTTAGGGATTGTTCAGAGCTTGAAACTCTATGGTTTTGAGGAAACAGACCAACTGTATAGATTGTCTAAACAATGCACCTAAGGCCACATGATTTGGAAAAGTATTGTGGTGTGCTGTAGTGGGCTATAGAGGGTGTAAATGGGCTTTTAACAGTTTTATAACCAATTTTTCAACCCATTAAAGGGGGTGTCACATGGATAGTTCCTAGAACATGAGGTGAACACAGTTTGAAAAACATTGCACATAAACCATGAGAGGGTCCAATCTTTGGACTTTATCTACCAAATGGTTGGAGCATGGGTTGAAACCCATGTAGCCAAACCATTAACATCTTAAAAAGTGGAAATAATTAACATTCCCCTTCATTATCTTAAAATGGATAACCCCTTTTCCACCTACTCTTGTTTCAATAAGACCGCACTCTAGAGAGAGATTTCCTCCCCTCTTTCTAGGCCTTGAAGAATCTCCTCCACCTAGTCTCTAATTTTAGTGCCTTTTATTGTATTGGATCACTATTTGTAAGGGATTTAATAAAATGTATTCATTCCCTTTTTATCTCACCATCTTCATGTCCTTAATTTTTAGGGTTTTTTTTTCTAATTTACAGTTTTCTTCTATTCTAAACCAAACCAAAGGCTAAAAATGGAAGAGTGTTCCTCCACAGGCATAAGGTAGGTGGTCTATGAAATTTCCCTCAAATTATTAATGCTTATATTTTTTTATGTTGATCCATACACTATTTTCACTTAGAATTTCCCCTAAAATTAATATTCCTTGACTTAGTTTCCTTATTTGGGGAACTAACTACTCCTTTAGATCCCTAATGACATTGGAGGTCATCAACCTAAATGTTAGCCACCCCTTAGGGTGTGACAATTATACGAATATTTGACATCTATGGGTTTATAACTAGAACACCCATCAGTGTGTTTGGTTTGAATTATTAAATGAGATATCATGAATGAAAATGGATGATTCATAGTGGTGTAGCATGGCTAACCCACTTACCTTAATTTGATAATTTATAATCAAATGTATAAATGAACTCTGTAAATTGGTATGAATTTCACATGACCAATGCTACAATTTCACACTTAAACATTATCATCAATAAATGAAAGGTAATAAAATGAATTTAAATGAAGTAGTAAATTTGAATGATTATTACATGGCCAATGTTACAATTTATGTACATATACCTGGTGACTCTTGTTATGGAACTTAAACTTTGCCATAAATAAATTAAATGTAATTATATGAACTTAATGGAAGTAGAAAATTGGCATGATTATTACGTGGCCAATGTTACACTTCATATTCATATACTTGTTGAGTTTATTATTGAAATTTTTCATGTTATATGAGTGGTCATACATGAGACTACATTGGATTCCTAAGGTAATACCTTGATCACTCATAGGAATCCACCCATATTCATTGAGCTAATTGCCATGGGAGATACCCACTATAGAATCTAGCCCTTTGCATTTTATGTGAATTCCTTGACATTGAGACAATGATTAACTGTACAATTTTTTGGACATTTGAAATCCTTTGATACACTCTTTGGATTTATCTTAATTCTTATGGACAAGAGGCACCGTGGATGTACCCCATTAGGCCCAGTATTTCCTATCTTGATATTTATTATGGATTAGCTCCATGGACTCATTTAGACTATATCATAGTGTAATTTTATGGTTTTAACCAATGGATTACACTTAGAACATGATATCAGGCTGCATGAGGTATTACTATGATTTTTATTAACCCCTGAGGTCAGGGATGAATTGGCCTCACCTTAGATCCATTTATAATATTGTCTTTATTATGATTGTATTTTTAGAGATCATAAAAACATGAAATTTGTATACACTATGTGGAAACCAAAGAAATATGACACTGGTCCACATTAGAGAATGTATATATATACATATGATTGTTTTATATATTCAAATATTTACATGATTGTAGGGATTCAAATACATTTAATTTTTTTTCTAATGCAGGTATAATTATCCTAGAATCCCATGGGGGTCCTGATCTGACATTATTTTTACAATTCACATTATAAATCACTATTTATTGGTTATCTCTAAAAAATATTAAATTTTTCTTCATAGGATGGATTTATGAAGACACCATTGGCGGTGGAATAATGAGTATATCTCACACCCTATTTGGGCCACCGATTTGTACCCAGACATACTTCATGGATGTAGGAAGGGACACAAGTATGTTACTAGTTATTGATTCATGATTTATTATAGAATAGGAGTTGGGGAGAATAGGACAATGATATGGATCATGATGCTATCTGTACATAGTCATTTGGTAATTATGGTTATTTTGGTATACTGGAATGTATGTGTTCCTGTTTCCATGTCTTCCTATTTCATTTGTTTAGACAGATGAAATTAAATCATTTTTTATAGGGTATTGGATATTTATCCTAATTATTTTTATTACATCATTATGATTTTTCTTTTTCTATAAATTAGTATTATTCTTCCAGTAATTATACATTTATTACAAAATTATGTTACTCTGATTATGATGGTATAGTCTCCCCACTATACAACATAGGACCATAACTTCTTGTCGATAACTTCAGGCATATATTTATGTTCAATTGAGGTGATGTGATTGACTACGTTCAATTACATCTGATTTGAATAGTTCTAGGATGTTACAAACATGATTCCTAGGCTTACACAACTCTATGGGTTCCATATAATAAGGATCCACCAAAATCATAGACGTTCCAAGTTGAAACTCTATTACAAAATCGATGTCACTCTAAGGGTGTTGTGTCAAAATATAATGTGGGAATACATCTAGAAACACCATAATGAAATTTGAAAACTCCATCACGTTTATTATACTAATATATCCACCAACTATGAAAAAATAATATCCACTCACCAACCACCAATTCAAAGTCCCCGCTCACTAACAAACTCTAATCATCAATATTACATATTAGAGAATAAAACTCTCCTATAAAAGAAATAAATAACTATATGTTGAATATATATACAATCCAAGATAAGGGTAACATCGTTAGGATATATTCACATAAATAAGAATCACCCTACTAAAATGTTTTACTCCATTATCATTCGACATTCCTAACACAAATCAAAAAAATAACATGTCCTCTAATAGGAATATATAACACAAGGGGAACTAAAATCCTCCCCACCCCTAATAATAACATTTAGACCAAATTATGAGAAATTAAGGAGTTAACATATCAAAAAAATAACAAGGAATTTGCTATGTAAGATGATAAAATGATCATACCTCAGACAACATATGGACCCAAAATCACAAACACATTCATAACATGCATCTATATGCATATAGTTACTCTACCTTGTTGTTGACATCCTCTATGACCACGCTATGTTCTAGTTACATAAAGGATAGGGATTTAATGGTGATGAATCAGACCTACTCTATATTTTATATATGAGGGAAAAAACCTTCTTACCTAGATTCAACAATAAAATATAGCGGTCCTTACTATTGATACTTCCTTAAAAGGAACAACCCTTTCTATTAAAAAGGGGAATGATAAACCTTACAATGATAACCTCCTTGAGTATTTTGGAATTGATAATGATTATTTATTAAACCCCTAAAATCATAATATGTAGATGGGAATCCCCCAAAAATAACTTTGAAACAATTGGCCTTGAAAAATAATGAAGTGGGTTTCTACAATCTACTTCTTACTTTTTAGAACCTCGAATTCCATGACAACCACCATCCACTACTGGAAAATATACTTCTTGAGTCACCCAACATGCCTCCATCTTAGGGATTTCCTCATAGATAGTATATATAATTTATCACCTCTACTTTATTATTCACTAGTATATATATAGGACATGTAAATTAGGTTACTGGTTATCTGATTTTAGGGTACAGAAACACCTATATATGTTTTTCCCTAGACCCAAAATCTCGAAAAGGGTGGGTAATTAAGAATAAAAATTACTTAATACTATTATCATGCTCTCAAATGATGGTTATCTTATATTTAAATGAGAGAAGATCCTGCCTATAATATTATTTTATTTTTAAATATAGTAGCTCCAGATGAAACACCCTTTAGGTGTTAACACATGAAACATCAGACTTTATCCAGTCACTAGGATGAAATTTCCATCATTGACACACTACTCCCTCCATCTGGATAATCACTAATGAAACCCAAAACACAAATTGGGCTCAAATCATACCGATGGATATCTCAAAATCCTCTATCCAACAACCCATTTATATAGAGGTGATTCTCCCAATATACAAATCAATACTCTTCTACTAAAAATAATGTAAATTAATCTTCCATGACTCTTTATCCTATGACGAATCAATTATACAATGTTTATATGGTTTATCCTGATGAACCTATAATTATTGCACAACACGTGGATTGTGACACGAATATATTATCAAAAATAAAAAGGATGTCCTAAGATATTTTAAATTGAATTTCACAAATCATTTATTTAGATGCATTTTTTCCCAATGTCAATCTGCTCTAGAAAAAGAAAAAAAATAATGTTTCATGTACATAACCTAGGTCTCTACCTTATAAGGGAAAAAAATAACTTTCTTGTTAAATAAGTTTATATTAATTTAATTATATCATGAGGGTCCCTAAAACCCATTTCAAAGATGATATCCCTAGTCTATTTCACACATCAAGCATTACTGATACTATTTACCTATGAACCCAAACATCTCTCACAAGTTCCTTACCCCAAGATCAATCATATCAAGCATCTAATAAAACATGATACTGCTTTTTTATTAACCCTTCAATCCAATGGTACCCCTCCTATGATCGAAATGAATGAAGATAGATAATGACATATGAGTCCTTCCAACAGTAGGCCTTGTTTAGGTAAATAAGTCTTAGGATATAAACAAATTAATAAATATGGGAGACATTAATCACAATAGAAAAGTAAAATCGAGATATAGGGTAACAAGAAAAATGGTATTTTATAAGATAAAGGGATAAAACTATCTGTAACATCACAATATTTTACTAAATATAATTTTGTTTAAATAATATAAAGTTTGATATCTTTCTTCACACACACTAAGAATAAGGCCATGATACAATAGTAAATTAAATTAATAAAATTTAAAATATCTTTTTGATAACATATAAAATATCTATATTTCATATAAAATATTAAAATTCATTAACATAGAAAATTAAAATGAAATAATATTAGAAACATTTAATGTTTAAGAATTATTTTTTTAAAATAAAAGAATTTTATATTTATATTTTGTATTTTCAATTAAAAATATTTATATAATTTTAAAAATACAATTAGATACCTTTAAATTTATTTTTCAAATTTTAATATTAAAATTTAATTAGTACGAATTTTGATCATTTTCGGAAAATAACTTTTTTGTCAAAATGTAGGATTTATAGAAATTATAATTTTTATAATGGTATCAATACATAAGAATTACCTTGAAGTTAATAATTTTTTTTCAAGTGATCTAATATATATTTAAGGAATAAAATTATTCTTTTAAAATATTATTTTAACATATAAAAAATATGACTAAATATTTTAAAAATAAATTAAAAGTCTTATGTAATAAAGAAACATGTTTGATGCATTTTTTTAAAATAATTATTAATTTGGTAAAATTCAGTTATGGATTAATTTTAATGTATCATAACCTTAATTTTATTTAAAATTAATAATTTTATGTCATAAACAATATTAACATTGATCATTTTATCTCATACATATTAAAAAAACAAATTTATCTTAAAAATTGTTTTTAACCATTAAGAAAATTTATTTTAAAAATAACTTTTCATAATAAAAATATATTTAATGAAATTAAATTAATATTATATCTAGTATTATTATACTCAAATTATTTGTTACTATCAATATTTATAAATAAAATTTTAATTAATTATCATGGTTGAAAGTAAAAGTTATCTTGGAAAAATCACACTTGGGTAAAGTGAAATATAAAAGGAAAAGCCCCTAAATCATTCACGGTTATCTAAAAAATGAAGGTATGGGAGTACTTTTGACATTAAAATGTACCAAAAACATATTTTAGAAATATTAGAGTCCTCGATCATGAATAGTGTAAACACATAATTTACTTATTTAAGATAATTCCAAAACTATCATTTCCTTCACTTATAAAAGGAAACAGTTAAACTTTTTTATTTACATAAAATAACATTGAAATTATATAGTAAAAATATTCAAATTTTTTTATATTAGAACCATTTCTAATGAACCATATCTTTTTCTACCCTTAACTATACTAATGCATTCATTTCTAAGGATAATTCCAATGAGAATCAAAATTCCGAGCATGAGTATTACTCTCCGATTAGTCCTTAATTTAAAAATTCATCTTCATAAAATTACTAAAAATGTAATATAATGAATTTATTATCATCTATATACTTAAATTTCATTTTATTAATTCAATATCAACTAATAATTCCTTCCATATAATCCAATAATAAAAACAAATGCATCGATCAAGTGTATGTATAGACTACCACCTTCATGACATAAAGTGATATGTTTTTCATCACCTTCTCTTAGGAATTGAATAAGGGATGATTTTTAAGAATAATTAATTTTAAATTTCAATTATAAAATCATGAAATAATCACTATTTACATTTACCTTTATCCCATCCATTCGTTATGGAATGAGATCGTTAATCATGTGTGTGTGCGGACTACCACCTCCATGAAAAATGTGTCTTATTTCTCTTAACCAATAAACAAGGATGGAAATAAATTTTTAATTAGTAAAATAATATATATTTTATTAAATTATTTTAATATTTTTTCAACAATTTTTATATACCACCACTCCATCTATTCATTGATAAATGGGTTCACTTATCCTGCGTATATACTAACTAAAATTGACTTGAATAATGATCTTAATTTTTCAACACTACTATGTATTAGTGTTTATAAGAATGGATTTTATACATATAAATGATATATATTAAATTTATAATATTATCATAATGTAAAATCACCATTATTTAGTATCACTTTCTCACTCGTTCGATTATCACAACACAGTTTTTAGGCATGTTTACCACATACTTAAGAGTTATTGTAATGTTTATATAGTGAATGATTAAGGAATTTTATATAATATTTATTTAATGTAATAATAATTTTTTAAATATTTTTTAATGTTCCAGTTTTATAAAATTAATTTCTAAACATGCTAAAAATATACCAACTTAGTTTATTAAAAACATCTGAAAAACATTTATCTCTGACATCATCTTCAAGAGTCATAATTTAAAATATCATTGGACGAAAGTGAAAAATTATAAATAATAATGGGTTATATATATATTTAATAATAATATAAAATCTTTTAATGATGAAATTACTATGAAATATCCAGAATCAATATTAAAATTACCAAGCATGTGGTAGAAAATTTAAAGTGCTAACATCTAATTTTAGAAACCAGCTAAAATTAACAACTATATTCCTAGAAAATATTTATAAATGAAGTTAAAAAAGGTTTATATAGATACATAAAGTTATAAAAATATTATTATTATATTCATGGATTTTTTATAGTAAGTTATAGAGTGTTCAACTATGAGGGGAAATGAGGTATGATATTTTTGTCTTAAACTCCCTTTTGTTGGGAAATGTTTTACATTATGTACCAATTTACAATTATATGGTGTATATTCTGATAAATTTTAATTTTATCAGGAAATGTCAATTATTTTAGGTATTTTAGGTTTATTTTTAATCTTATTACCCTTTAATTTATTTGGTTAAAAAGCAACCCAGGGCTCGATTAAAGTTCTTTCTCTCTAAGTTATGAATTTTATTCTTGACATTGACCTTAAATGTCTAATTTATCCTAAAATTTATTGTTAAATATGTTTTATATATTATCACCATGATGTAGTTATTCACATTAATTTAAGTTGTTATATTTTTTGTGTCACAATCTCTTTCAAAATACCCCACTATATAGAATGATCCCCAACCAATGTACATGGATCTTTTTCTTCAATATCCATGATTTACATATAAAAAGTAATTTCTTTAATGTTTCACGTAACCTTAATACTTATATTTATTTATTATCAATGAAATATTTGATCATCATTTTCATGACACGTGTTTTAAAAAATGGTTTTAACGGGCTTTAAATGTTTTTTTGGGTGATTAGTTTTCACAAATGTTTTCTTATAAAGTAATGTTTTAAAATGTTCCAAAATTCCTTCTTTCCAAAACATTATAAAAAGGAAATTTTAAATTAACATTAATTTTTGAAATTTTTATTAAATATTTATGTGTGGGATATTTTCTACCAAAAGGAATATATTTTACATATTTATTTGTGAATATATCTTTCATCCTCCTTATCATATAATAGGATCCACCTCTATGCTTTCAATATTTCAAAAAGGAATTTACTATTCTCATGATTTAATAAATTCCCCCTTTTAATTTTTTTTTCAAAGGAAATGGGAAATCATTATTTCCAAATAAAGATACCTAATGATTCTTAGAGTGTTCTTCATCTATGTCATATTCGTGATCATAGGTATTCTTAAAATGATACCACACACCTTTTTTTATATAGATAGATTATGAAATCCTATTTTACAATTATCGTATAATCCATCATAATATTTTCCTTTCTAATCATAAAACTTTATAGGTTTGATTTAATTCCAGTCCCTTCCACAATGAATCCTATATATTCCATTACATGATTCAAGGGTATTGAACTAGTTTCCCAATACATCGATTAATTAGGGAAAATGTTTTCTAAACCATATATCTATTTCTTATATGGTGTAAATTCCATATGTGTATATAGAATGATCATTAAGGTAATTAGATCCCCATTTATTTACCATGGGTTTATCATGTCATGTTTATTGATGATATCATGAATGTTTACTTATCAATTGAGTTGAAATGGATATGAAATATGTATTACTTCCTTAGGGTTGTAGGATATGTTGATTGAATCTATAGGGAACACATATGTGTGATTCAAATTATGGGATGAGTGGTACAATAATTATATATCCTTCTTATGAATTGGATAATGTTTCCATCTAATGAGATATCATGGTGCGTGGGATGTGAGCCTAGTGAAATATGGCACATGGTCACTTAGCCTAGCCAACTATATTATTAACATGGCAGGGAGAAATGGTTTATTGTTATGATGTCATGTTTATGTTTTAACCACATTCCTATGATGAAAATATCCTATGTAATTAACATTATTTAATCCATCCACATAGGATATCATCTATTTATTCCATTATTCCATGGTTATGATAATCCACATAGTGATATTATATCATGACTCACATATCTCATGTTATTATTTATTATTTTTTTTAACACTTACTAGGATTTTCATCCCACCCATTTCTTATGTTTTCATTTTCTCTGGTTATGAAAGAAATTATTATGTTTTCTAATCTGAGATGATTAACTTTTTCAAAGAATTTAGGGGCGATGTTTATGAATCATTATAGATTTATTAGATTTATATATATTGTATAAAAAAGATCACTTTTGAAGAGAATATTTGACATTTATTAACTATCTACTCTTCTAAATTTTCTAGGACTCTACACTAAATGGTCTTCCAGAACCAGATCTAGATGTATTGATCTAGGAGGCTCTATAGTTAGTATCATATTAATGTTTAAATATCTTTGGGGGATATTATGATATTTTATAAGGTTGATTTTTATATTTTTTTTGTAAAATGATGTGTTTCTAAGTTAAGGTTAATCTTCATTTCAATGGTATAGTTAAATATTTAGGATTATAGGTTTGAATTTTTTATACTATGTAGGGATTATGATTATATAAATTTAGTGAAACCAAAAATTATAATATTAATTATAGGATAGCCTCCTGAAATTTTGGTACATAAGATATTTTCTAGTTTAACTATTAAATACATCCCTATATGGACACTAGAAATTGGAAGATGTTTTGGCACACATGCATATAGGAATGAGAATCTTGAAAAGATTTTATCAGGTATATCGCAAATATCATTTGGGTGTGTAGTTAATGTACCCAAATTGTGCACCTAAACAAACACCCCCGATGTAACAGCCCATGTCATATGAGAATAAATAATTTTTATCTATTAAAAAAATATACATTATTTTGGGATTATAGAGTTCTATTCAGTATAATAAAATTATGTCATTTTGTTTTCAAAAGTAAAAAAACATTGTTTCTAACTAAATTAGGTTTTACAGAAAATACTGTTTTATTGAAAATCATTATTTTAAACTTATAGAAATACAATTTGAAAAAATAAATTTAATTTTTGAATTTATAATATCAAAATTATTTTAGAATGAATTCTTGAGAATTTTGAATCAATTGTATTTCAATGAATAGTTTAAAATACTTTTTTTTTAATTCATGTCGAGCGAGCATTAAACTTAACTAAAACAACCCAACATTTATCAAATTTTTATTTACATTAGGTTCAATTACTTTTCACTAATACAGTATTTATAGAGAATAAAATTTAAATGTCAATGTGTAGAATTCATTGAAACCACCAAGAAAGCAGTCATCAGAGAAACCAACTAGACTTAGATGAAAACCATGTTAATAGATCTGAAAAGTCACAAAACCACATAAAAAAAAATTTTATGTTTTAAAATAATCCATAAAGAAGACAAAACTATCAGAGTATGTAGTATTTATTAGTATTCAACACTGATATCAATCCTAGAGATGTTGAGAAACATTCACCAAAAAAACTTAGTAAAATAACATATGACCATCAAAGAAGAATTATCCTTATTTAAATCCAAACATTAACACATCTCAAGTATTACAATGCCTCAATGGAGTTTTACATCATCATAACCACATAAAATATGTAGATTAATTTAAAACATCACCAAAATCACCTAAGTTGAATCATTTATGCACCTATTATAATATTACATCATCTCACATCCATGAAAACCCCTCAATTAAGAAACTAGAATGTCATAATTCTAGAGGGGGAGGATCAAATCCCATTCTTAGTGAAACAACCCAAAATTAGGAAGATAGTTTACCCTGATATCATTGCATTCAAAGATTATATCTACTAAAAATGTACACAACATGATATTTCAACCTCCAAAAACTATACCAACAAATGTAAATAGGTGAATCAAACGGAATTAAAGAAATATCCAAGATAAATATGAAAATAAATCCTTCAAAAATGTTTCTAATGTCCAAATTATTAAAGAAAATCTACTCAGAATCCAATGTGACATCCGAAACCATCCACTAATGAAGTTGAATACCATCTAGATTATATATTTTCTAATAACCTATCTTCCAACATAAATTACTTTTCAGTCCCTTACATGGATCCATAAAAATTCCTTCACTTTCCATGAGAAAATGCTATAAATCCTTGAAAAGGAAAAAAATAACATCATATCCCTCAAAGCTAAACTAGTTCAAAATAAATACACAACTTTACATGAGTGAAAGAATATAGAGGGATAAAAAAACTCCAAACACAAATCGAGTAATCTAGTAATCAACTAAGTAAATGTAAAATCAAAGAGAGGATGCATCATATCATTATTTAAATCACCCTACAGATGATGAGGCATGTTATATCTTGACCTAGACATGTCAATCAAAAAATTAAGTCTCTATTGAGAAGCATTAGAGGAAAGATCAAATATATCATTGAAAAATTGAGTCATGACCAAATTAAAAAAGTACTTAACTGAATCAAACAACAAAAAATGACACAAAAATTCTAAAATATCGACGTTCAAACAAGTTAAAACAAACAAAAACATTTTCATTGAATGTCCCAAAAATTAAAATCAGTAATTTTTTTTAAATTCCTTTGTCTTAGAGAACATTTTATTTATTATTTGAAGGAAAATCTCTTAAATGAATTTTCAATCCTTGTATGCTTAGAATAAAATTTCATATTGTTAATCATGAAAATAGTTTAGTTCATATCCAATGTCATACTCAACCTGATATGATTATGACACTATATATTCAACATCTTCATCATTGTTAATATCTTTAATATCCTATTAATCATAGGATTCAATAATATGTTATACAACCATAGGATGTAGGGGAATATGTTCCTTTTAATTCTTTTAAGCCTATAAGGATGGAGAAACAATTATTCTCTCTGGATTAGAATAACATCTCTATTTTCTATTTTTATTAGGATTCATAGTAAGGAAGCCACCTGGGTCAACCATTGGGGTTTTTTTACCTCTCTTAGGACTCAAATTCAAGTAAGAATATTCAATTTGACCAGATTTCTCATAAACATAATATAAATATTTAAAAGAATCATAGTGTCCCCTTTCATCCTCTTATATTATGGGTTGAAAAAATACTAGGATCTTAAGGTTAGAAATATCAATATTATTAATATTCTCTTTATCCTCATTTATAGGTTGGAAATTATTAATAACTTACACAAATATAGATAATGATTTAGGGTAAAGCTATGTCTTAGAAGGTCTATCAAGATTATTATTAACATCATTGTTAAAAATATCCCATGGGTGTCTAGATAAAGCAACAACAATCTGCCTATGTTCTCATTTTTCAACCCAAATAAAATATTTTTTGTATGTCACGACCCTTCCCAGAAGGGGCCCATTCAGAGACTACCTCCATCCCACAGCCAATAGGCCAGGGGATGGTGACTAGAACCAAGTAGGAATATACCACAAATGGGAGGAATTCTACTAAGTAATTGTACACATGAACACATCTCCATCCCAAAATGTTGAAATGTAAAAACAGTAAGAAAAAAAATGCATGAATAAACTAGGATACAAACCACAGAGCATGACAGTAGAAAATTGGAAGGTAAATGGGGACATAATACAAGACCAACAAAAGAAATAATCAACAAAATTGAATGCATATGTTCATGAAACTCATCCCCATAAAAAACTACTTGAAGTGAAAGGCACTGGACATATTTATAAAGCCGTAGGATCACACCTCGATTGTTTGGTCTATCTAAGAACCAATAGGTCCAATTCTACATAGGACTCCATCAAATCATAAGTTATATGCACAAGACACGACATGTGTGAAAGAATATCATGTAGGGGTTTTTAAAATAGTACTCAGTAGGACACCCCAAAACCAAAAAATAAGTACACACAGAATACCACAAAGAAACACACACAGTATACCACATGGAAATACACGAATTATACCACAAAGAAATAAATTAAGTATACCAAAAATAAATAAATAAGGTATACAAAAATGAAGATACATAGTCAACTAAAATAGTTATAGGTCTATATTATATAAAACTATATTATATAACACGAATAGAAAAATACCCTGTATTGATATGACACATACTCCCTATTAGACACTCAGTCCCGATAAGACCCATAGTCTCAGTAAGACAAGTATTCTCGGTAAGACATGTAGTCCCGGTAAGTCATGTAGTCTCAGAAAGTCACGTAGTCTCAAAATCACATCCACCCACAGGATTCAACACATAGTACACTCATTTTTGGAGAACCTACTCATTAAGACAGTAGGTCTTAAGAACACTTTCAAAATGACCCACATAGGATATTCCAAATCGACTACATCGTCAAATGGGTCCCAATGAAATAAAAAGTACATCAAAGAGACACACACATTGAAATCTAGGTGTGTTTATAGTTTAGAAGGGGGTTCACCGGCTTGTGAGCTGACAGGGTGGTCGGTCCAGTGACATCCACACTCGACTGCCCCACAGAAGCTCGAGCTTCTGTGATGGCCAACTATGACTTGGATTCTTCAACCACACGATAGCTCCAGTGACTATGGCTCAAGGTCAAGGACCATAGTAGACAGTTTCCTAGTCCAGTCCAGCATCGTAGGTTCCACCCAACCCATAGGGTATTACCCAATTCGTCAGGTTTACAAGGCCAATTGGGCCCACTGGGCTTTGGTCTTCTAGGCCACATGGTGTAGCCTAGTACCTCTGGTCCAAACCACATGCATGCAAGCTAACTTGTCTTCTACACATGGTCTGCCTCGACCATGTAACACTCATCAACACGACATCATGCAGTGTCCCACATAACCGGTCCAATGGGTCCACACGCACCCCATGTGCTCCATGTGCCCTCTAGATTCACCGTTCCGGCAGGCCTCTCACGTAGATGATCCTCCCTCCACATGAATTCTCCAACTCCAATGTGGTGCCGATCACCAAGCCGTTGTGTGCTACTGACCACCACCGCCTACACCGTCTTCTAATGCCCCTAGTTCGGCAAGCCACCCACCTTGTTCCGATACTCCCGTTTTCGAAACGGAGACACATCTATGATCATTTGGTCACTATATTCACTACCTTGGGTTCTGATCCATCTTACCATTACTTTAGAGTTTTAATCATGTTCGGAGGCTCCTTGGAAGAAGGCTCATGACCCTGAGGTCTAACAATGAAGTACACTAAGAAAGGGGTTCAGGAGAATCATAAAAACACCCAAAGGAATGAACCTCGACCATTTTTTATGTCGGCCTAAATTTATTCCCCTTAAAATAAAGAATGAAGAAGTAATAAATCACACATATTATATCCACTTTTTAAAACACCACAACATGACAACCATCCCACAAGTTGTTGAACTGTGGATCAAAATTTTCTTGGGTTGTTCTGTGTTCATCATTAAATTCAGCAATGGGTAAAGATCAGAAATAAAAATACACCCTACCAAGATTTATTCCTTTTTTGATGAAGAATAGAGGTCATGTGGTCATCGATCCTTAATCCACCAGTGTTCATTGTAGAGATTTCCTTCTCCACATTTTAGAGGACTTCGAGGGTTATGATGATAACCCTAAATTCTATAACAAAGTTTATTAAAATGGGAACCATTTTTTGCGTCACCACGTATCATTAAATAAAATAAAACAAAATTTATTTTATTTATTTAGAAATCCAAAAATTACTTTTCATAGCCTACCTATGAAAGTCAATGTTAGGCCCCACATAAGGTAATTTCACTGATATGAACAAAATAGTGCCCTCAGATTTCTCATTTGGGTATCTATTTAAGAGTTATTTCATTTTTTAAAGAAAATTTCACGCATGTTCTATTTAATATTTTAATATTTTTCAACAAATTATTCGAAGAAATCATTGATTCCGAATAATATATTGTCTCAACACCTAGTCTCGTAATCATTCCATATAATATTAAAAAAATATGGAAACTACGAGATGTTACATTCTCCCCACCATAGGGATTTATGTCCTCGAAATACAAAACAAAATGTTAAACAAAAAAATGAGTGTATTGAGCATGAATATGAGCCTCCCACTCCCATGTGATCTCCTAGATATTACCATGCTTCCTCCAAACATGAACCAGAGGAATCAGTTGCCCACAAAAGATCCTCTTCTCTCTACCTCAATCTCCACTGGGTTTTATGAAAAATTATCCCCATCGAAAATTTCCATCTCATCCCTATTAATGAATTGTGATTAATTATGTACATATCTCCTCAGGTGTGACATGTGGTAGACATCATGCACCCGCTATAACTTCGGAGGTTGATCTAAATAGTACACCACCACGCCATCTTTTTCTTAATATATGGAATGGGATGAAGAACCTTGGAGATAGATTTCCACCCTAGACAAATGTCCAAATCCCGCATCAAGGAGAGACCTAAAGGAATAGATGGTCTCTATCCTTGAAATGAAAAGGCCTCTGTCACTACTTAGAATAATAATTTTGACCCCTCTATTATGTTTTCATCTACTCCTAGATGACCTGATCCTTCTTTGTAGTTCCCTACACAGACTCCAGGTCCATGTGTGTTGGCTCTCCTAGGTCCATCTAGCAAAGTGCTGACCTTCATGGTCACCTGTACAAGGCCTATAATGGTTCCATACTAATGGTTGAATGGTGGCTGTTGTTGCACAAAAACTCAAACAGGGGTAGGTGATCTTATGAACCATGAAAAAAATAAAGGATGTAATCACATATCATGTCCTCTAGAACCTATATGGTCCACTCTTTCTGACCTCCGTATGTGGGTGAAGGGCTGTGCTCATGAACAGATGAGTTCCAAACACCTCATGTAATACCTTATACAAATGGGATGTTACACGAGCATCAAGATCTGAGACTATCGTCGATGGAAATCTATACAGTCAAACTATCTCCTGGATGTAGAGGCATCACAATATCTCTACTAAAGTCTTCCCCCGAATGGAAATAATGTTAGACAACATGGTGAGTCAGTCAACAATCACTGAGATGGTATTGTTCTCCCTAAATGTATGTGGTAACCCTGTCCTAATTTACATCGATATCTCACCCCACATAAACTCTGGAACCTCAAGGGATTGAGTAAAACCCAATGGAACTTGGTGCTCAAAATCACTTGGTAAAAAGTGAGGCATCTAGAAAGAACCTCTACCACTTCCTTCTTCATATCCGACCACCAGAACTGACGTCGGAAGTCCTAGTATATCTTCTCCATACCACGATATACTGATAAAGGGGATTTATGGAACTCCCTTAAGACCTCCTCCCATAACGCCGCCGATACCACTGTGCATCTTCTGAAATGAATGATTTTCTCCCCACATTTCAAATATCCTTCAGGGGCATCCCCTCTGGACATCTGAGCACATAATGTCTCATAGTCGGTGTCTCCGAGCTATGCCTTCCTATCTCATTTTAAGAGTGGAGGGGTGAAAACCATCGAATATAAGTAACATGTTCTATCTCTATCCAAAAATTATATCTGTAATGAGGCAAACTACTCAAACACCTTGCTCAAAAATGGGGAACTGGATCTCTTGCTGAGTTCATCTACCACTATATTTCATTTCCCATGAGTATGGAAAATCTCAAATTCATTATCATGGAGGATCTCTAGCCATTTTTTCTGTCTAAATATTAGATCATTCTTAGGGAAGTTATACATGGGAATCTTATGGTTATATTAGATGATAAATCACTCACTCGTCTGGTAGTGACTGCACATATTCAATGCAAATACTGCCACTGATAACTCTAGATCATGGTTCACGTAGTTCTAATCGTGTGGTCTCAACTGTTGTGAACCATAGGTAATCACCACTTTCATCTATATTAGGACAAAAACAAGCCTAGATCCCGATGCATCGTAGAACAACACGTACTTGACACCCTCCTTTGGCAATCTCAAGATGGGAGTGCTCCTTACTATCTACCTCAACTGTTGAAAAATCTCATGGAACATCTCCGTCCATATAAAAGGTTGTCCCTTTCATGTGAAAGCTTTCAAGGATTATGTTAATCATGAAAATTTGGGTACAAACCTCTGATACTACCCATCCAAACCAACGAAACTCACACCTCAATAACACCCTTGGGTGGTTCCAAAGAAAGAACCACATCTAACTTTGCAGGATCCAAAGAAACCCCAGTCTCTAAAATGATGTGTCCCAGAAAATTGACCTCTCAAATCCAAAACTAACACTTGGAGAGCTTCTTGTAAAGTGAGTGATCTAAAAGTATGTCTATGACCATCCTTAAGTGTTCCACCTGCTCCTCCTAGGATGCTAAGTATAGTAGTATTCCATTAATGAAGAACACCAAGAACTAGTCTAAGTAAGGCTAGAAGATCATATTCATGAGTCCCATTAAAACTTCTAGGGCATTCGACATTCCAAAATCCATCACCAAATACTCATAGTGGTTGTATCAACATCCGAAATACATCTTCGGTATGTCATTATCCCTTAACCAAAGGCGGTGTTAGTCGTATCTGAGGTCTATCTTTATGAACCACTACACCCCCTTCAACTAATTGAAGAGGTCATCTATCCTAGGTAGTGGATACATGTTTTTCAAGGTCACCTGACTCAGGAGATGGAGGTTCAAACATACCCTCAATCTCCCATATTCCTTCTTAGAAAACAAAATTGGGGTTTCCTAGTGTGAAACACTGGGTCTCATGAAGCACTAACTCTATAGTTCCTACAACTATACCCTCAGCTCACGAAGCTCTGTGGGAGACATCTGATATGAAAGTGTAGATATCAGCATCATACTAGGGTATAGATCAATGTAGAAGTCTACCTCTATGTGAAGAGGTTATCCTAGAATATCCTTATGAATGTTGTCATCATATTCCTCCACCACTACAGGAAATTGGGGACTCATATCATCCACTACACCGATTGTCGGTCTATACATCTAATGTGTGATCTACTGCACCATCCTATGTATGAGTCCATCCTGCACTACTTGGGTTTCCTTTTAATTGATAAAGGAAAACCTTGTCCCATCACTACAGACAAACCATACTCTATGCCTAACATAGTCAATATGAACATAGACTGTAGATAAACAGTCCATGTAGAGAATGACAACATAAGGCCTCGATGCCTCTACCAAGAGATCCCTACTAAAACACTCACATCCAAGAGTAAGGTCACACTCTTGGAACAAGTGTGTGATCATATAATCCCCTCTTACAAAAGTATCTAAATATAAGGTTCGAGTTAATAGTTCCACCAGAATCTCCATTTCTTGAACAATGTTCATGGAATGAAAGGAATGACTGTCATGTTTGTCTGTTAATACTATAGCTATGTTGGAAAAGACATAGATCATACATATAATCATCCCCAGAGTCTCAAGTTCATAATACTCTATCTCTTGAAGTTGGCCTAGTCCCTATCCACCTGTTCCCTGTGCCTTTCGTGGGCCACTTGTGGGTGTTGGTGGTAATACGTCGAACCTTTGTCCACCTCCTGCTACACTGCATGCTCCCCTGCCACATCCTCCGCCCTGCAGACATCCTGATGCTACCTAAAACATTTTCTCAATGGTCCTTTGACTGTCTCCATATTATTTGTATGAATTTTTGGCTAATCTCAAGATGGATGTCCCTGACTGTCGCATGAGTAACATATTCTTTTCTTCAACTGAATTTCTCTTCCTTGGGATCCCCACACCATGGATCATGTGTCTAGGGATAATCCCCTAGATTTAATGACTATCTTGGGTACCTATGAATGTTGTTGGCTACCTACTAATGAAGACTCAGGTACCTAGTTCCCATTGGGGGATATCGCTGTCGGTGTCTACTCAGTTAGAAATCTCTCCAGTAGCAGAGCTTGCTCTGGTACCCCAGTATATAAAGTAATGCTAAGGGATATCATTTTTGACCTTATATCATAACATAATATATTATTGTAGTTAATATACCTAAAGAATGGGTGTCATACAATATTCAGGGAGTAACAAGAAAGATCAATAAATCTCACAGAGTACACTGCCACATTTTTACTGCCCTACTGCAGACACAGATGCTTTTGTATACGCACTGAGTGTCGCATCGCTGGAAAGACCTCCTCTCTAAAAAGATGCTCAAAGTCTTTCCAAGAGAGATTTGTCTCATCTAGTGTCTAGGATACTAAGCTTCATAATCACCCAATTGAGACCTGATGAAGACTCACATATAAGACTTACATCTAGTTAGAAGGAATCCTCAAAAATGTGTATGACTCATGTAACTACCTCCAGCCAATCCTCATCAACCTCGGGGTCCATCTCACCTTGAAACATTGGAGGTCACTACCAATGGAACTTTTTCAATGCATTTAGTCTATGTGCATCTTCTAATGGTAGTACTGTTAGTAATTGGTGCTTGAGGGGCAGTTGTATCGCTGGTAAACCACCAAGAGGTGCTCTATCTAGTACATTCACATGTATTGATGCCTCGTCGCTAGGCGGATCATCCTCATGATCACGTAATGGAATCCGGAATGGATATCTATGTGAAGAAATTCTGAAATAGAACAACATATACCGTAGTCAATAGAGTATATCTAATGAGCTAAATCAAGAAAGACATGAGAACACACATATATTCTTTTTGATGCATGTACCATTGTTTTCTATGAAACTAGTGATTCCACGTAGCATTTCAAATAGAAGGTGTCCAGATTCTTGGTGCATGGATAAGTCAGCCACCACATCAACACTAGAATCCACTGCCTGAAATCCAAACTCAAAACACTTAAAACTATTTCCCCAAACCAACCTCACAGTCTCTCGGTCCTTAGGTAGAACCGACCACTATGATTCCACTATATAACTACCCATCCTATAGGGTCCCATGTTATGAATACCACATGCCTAATTCCAATAGGCCAGGGGCTAGTGACTATCACTATGTATGAATATCCCAAAAATGGGAGGCATTTTCCTGTGTACCTATACAGACACAAAAAAATCCAAGCACAAAATGATGAAATGTAAAAAAACCAAGTAAGAAAAGCATGACTACACTAAGATACGAACCAAAATGTATGAAAGAAGAAAACTAGAAGGTAAACATAGCCAAAATTCAGTCCCACCAAATGATGGAGTCTGTAAAAGTGAATTCTCATGTTCCTGAAACTCGTCCACTGATAACCATCCATGAAGGAAAAGGTATTGGACAATTGTATGAATCCATAAGAGCAAACCTAGACTATCTGGTCTCTCTAAGAACCAAATAGTCCTATTCAACCTATGAATCCATCAAATAATAAATCATATGCGCAAGACATGACATGTTCGGGCAATGCCTGTTCATGGGTGAGTAAAACAACACTCAGTAGGACACCCCAAAACCAACAAGGAAGTACAAAAAGAATACCATAAAGAAACACAAGAATTATACCATAAGGAAATACATGATGTATAGCAAAAATAAATACATTAAGTATAACACAAAGAAATACATAATGTATAGCACAAAGTAGATACTTAATTAGATCACACAGGTATATGTATACAGTAAAAAAATATGATTATATAATGTAAACCACAAACCCCCAGTATCGATAACACATGTAGTCCCGAGTAGACACTTTGTCCTGATAAGACACACATTTTTGGAAAGACATGTAGACTTGATAATATGTGTAGTCTTGGTAAGTCACACCGTCATTGAATGTCATGTAGTATAAAAATCATAGCTTGCCATAGGATTCTGCTCATAACATGCTTGTTTTAGGAGAAGAAACTCCTCAATCCATTAGGTCATATGAAAACCTCCAAAAAACCCACATAGGGTGTTCCAAATAGGATGTCTCATCGCAAGGGTCCCAACACTACAAATGGTTCATAAGAAAGACAAACACTTTGAAAGTTGCGGGGGTTTGAAGTTTGGAAGGGGGTCCACTGGCTTGTGAACCAACTGTGGCAGTCGAACACCTGGTCTGACCACACCAGGATAGCTCCACCGACTTTGTCTCATACTCTTCTGCTACGATTGACCATGGAATTATCCAATCCAGCTGCTTGGGTATGACCTGATTCACTTAGTAGACCTAACCCACTGGTCTGCCTCAGTTTGCTGGGTCGACCCAACCCACTGGTCCACCTAACCCAACCCACATGGCCACCTGATACGACCTAGTTTTTATGGTATGGCCCGTATGCACTCAAGATGAATTGTCTTCCACCCACAGTCCACCCTAATCGTGTTCCCTTAATCAACGCAGCACCATTCCGCATCACATGCGGCCCATCCGCCGCATCCACACACACCCCTACATGACCCACTACTTCACCGCCTCCCATGCAGCATCAGTCTATACACCATCATATTCACCATTGGCTGCTGGTTCCCCAAGTTCCACAAAGCACCCACCTTGCTCTACTTCTCCCTTTTTTGAAACAAATACACATCTGTGATCGTTGTGTCATGATCTTCACTTCCTTGGGCTTTGATCCATCATTCCTTTACTCAGGTGGTCTAATCACATTCAAAGCCTCTCGGAATATCAATACATGACCATGATGGTCGAATAATGACGAATTCCAAGAACAATGGATGAGAGAAGTACAAAAATTCTTGGACTAATGAACCTCAACCTCCGTTTTTGTCGCCCTCAATCCCTTCCTATTAGAACAAAGAACGAAGAAGTATGAAACCACATAGATTATCTCCTCTCTTTAAAACCCCACAATATTACACGCATCCCACAAGAAATCGAACAGTAGATCAACCTGTTCATAGGTTGATCTGAATCCTTCATTGAATTCAAAAATGGGTAAATATCCAAAAGAATATTACACCCTACCAAGAGTTTGGATCCTTTGTTGATGAAGAACGAAGGTTGCATCATCATCAATCCTTGATCCACCAGCGTCAATTGGAGAGAGATCCTTATCCACCATTCAGTAGAATTTTAGGGTTATGAAAATAACCCTGAATTCTATGATAAAAGTTTGTTATAAAAAAACCATTGATGTGTCTCCATGTAACATTAAATAAAATAAAACTTCATTTATTTTAATTCTTTAAACATCCAGAAATTACTTTTCATAGTCGACCCATTCTGGTCGATTTTCTGCACTACCTAAGGTAAATTCACTGCTCTGAATGTTATGATTCCCCTATATTTCTGATATGGGCACCCATTTAGAAGTTATTCAACTTTTTCAGGAAAACTACATACACATTGCATTTAATATTTTTCGAGAAATTATGCTAGGCACTATGGGCCTCAGAATCAGACACTATCATTGCACCTAGTCTCTTAATAATTCCATATAATATTTAAAAATAATAAGTAGAAATTATGAGATTTTAAAACGTAATGGGAATTTAGGATAAGTCCTACACAAACATTCCTTTGTAAAATGTATAATTTTAAAAAAAAATTCTACAAAAAACTAGAACGTTTTTGAAGAAAACCTCTTATAAAAATCATGTGTTCCCATTTTTTTCCCAAATATGGGATGTAATAGATTGAGATATGTTTTTCTATGCACATAATCTAGTGATAGAAGTTCTAGAGATTGTTTTTGTAGCAAGTTATAATTTTATGGGTTTTACAATTAAACTAGTATTAAAAAATATGGCATCTCGTTTAAATAAATGATGCATCAATCCAGGGAACCCAAACTAGATTTGAGTTATGAGAGGATACAAATTACTACTGAAATATAGAGACTATTTAGTTACATTCATGGAATAACCATGGAACTACAAAAAAACTCTATTCCATAGGTGATAATTTTCATTTTCAGAAGAGAAGACAAAAACCACATGCAAAGAGTTCCGAAGACCCACATGAATGATGAAAAAGACAATATATTTCTTATTAATTCATAGAAAAATTATTGATGGTTTATTTTTGATAAAGTTCAAAACATGAAAAAATAAATTACAAGAATAAAGGACTGGCAACCCTTCAATCAAAAAATATATCTATGGGAAACCCCTGTATCGAAAACACTTTGGTTCGATGCGTGTAGATGTCTTTGAATCCTAATGGGATTTCCACTATTGATCACATCTAATAATGAAATCCACAAAGGATATAAATATTGTGTTAGGTTTTTCTCAATTCTTCTCATGGGAGTTAAATCTCTAGTGCTTATATCTTGGTTCTATTAATACGAATCATCCCATATAATAAAAAATATGTATTTTATTGAAAATAGTATTTTTATTTTTATTATTTTAAAAATATAATTAAATTTTTGACTAGTTTTAAAACATAATTAGTTATTTCAAATTGAAAATAATCCAATTACTATTTTTAAATTAATTTTATATTTTAATTTAGTATTACTTTTTTATATATCTAACAATTCATTTTTCAAAAAAATAACATTCTCTTATATTTTACAAGTTCAATTTTGAATATACTTTTTTTAATTTTTTACTTTCAATTTTAAAAATTGGATTCTATATTTCGAATTAGTTGGTCAAAATTTGGTAAACATGTCTGTTTTATTTTTTTCAATATAAATAGTAAGCTTAGTAATTTCTGTTACCGTAGTTAATTGTAAATCAGGAAATTAAACTTAAAAATAAAATTATAAGGATTATAAAATGACCATAACATTTTTATAAATTTTATTATCTGATTAAATTTCATCCATAATAATCTTTTATCTAGTTACATGAATTTTTTTGGCCATTTGGATTTGATTATTACCTTAATAATATTTTATAAAAATAAAAGTAAAAAATGTCACAATCTTGTTTTAAATAACTATAATATATTTAACACAGGGATAACCAGATGATATGTTCATTTATAAATATTATTTTGAAATATAAAGGATTTATATTAATTATTGGATTTTATTTTTAATATTTAGTGAAGAAATAATTACATTAATTTCTTACACAATGTTGATGCATTAATTATTCAATTAATAGAAAAATAATTTAAATGATATTAAAAATATTAGAATTAGTATAATTTGAATGAATTAACCTGAAAAATAATTTTATAGAAAATAATGACACATTATAGTTGTATTTATAAATTTTATTTTAATTCTTTTCTTTTCATAATGTCATTAATGTCATAGGAAATGAATAGTTTTAAAATTGATATTAATTATATTTTCTAAAAATAATAATTTTTTAAATGATATAAAATTCTTAATAATCATATATTTTTACAAGTGATTCTTATATGGTCAAAAATATCAACCATTTTCCATTTATGTTTATTTGTTTTCATGTGTAGTAACTATTATAACCATTGATGAGTAAAAAATATCATTGCCATATTAAGTGTGAAAAGGGTAAACTGGGGATTAAAATAAAAATATAAGTGTAAAAATATAATATAAAAAATATAAATATTATTGAATTCAATTATTTTGACACATATTAATCTTATATTATATTATAATCACTTTGGATCCATTAGGTAATCCAAATTAAAATATATTAAATTAAAATGATAATAAAATTAAAGAGTTCCCCTCCACTATTTTATAAAAGGGTACTTCTTCTTCTCATTTCCTCACACTTTAAAACCAATTTTGTTCATCAAATATCATCACTAATATGTAACTAACATTCCTAACCATGTTATAGAGGCCTTATTTTGAGTATAAAACCAATATTATTGGTTACATGGTATTGTGAAAAACATATTATTCAAAGAAGCAATATAGTTTTAACTGCATATTTTTGTTTTATTTCTTCCTCCACCTCCTAATTATATTTCTGAACCATAATAAAATAATAAAAACAATATAATAAATATAAATTGATTTTATTGTGTTAATGGAATATCATATATCCATATCCTCTATAATCAAATGGGAAATGAATCCATCATTTTTGTGCATGGTGGACTACAGCCCTATGAACCGATGTCACTCATTCCCCCTCACTATATCTCATAAATAGATTATATTTATTAAATTAATGTTTATATGTTTCATTAATGACATTTTTATCATTATAAAAAGATAATATACAATTTTAAAACCTTAATTTCCATTCACTAAAAAATATAAACAATTTTCATGCATAAATGTGGACTATCACCTCCACGAAGCGATGTGATTCATTTTCCATCACCACATAAAATGGAAGATACATATAAGTATATTTAAAGAAGTAATATTATATTTATTATATTATTATAAATATATGAATATAAAATAATACTTACTTTCTATCCGTAATAATCATTGAAAAAGGGAAATGTTACTTATGCATGCATACAACCTATCTTCTCTATGATTGTAATGTAGGTAATTCTTTATGAACATATCTAATGATTGGATTTAAAAGTATAATTTATATTAATTATTTCATAAATTTTATTTTTAATATGATGGAATAATCAAATAATTGAAAATATGCAACCTACTGATATCATTTTGGACTTATGAATTGAATATCGTCAAAACATCTGATGTGGAATTAAATGGTTAAGTAATTTTTAAAACCTAGTATTATGTGAGATGAAATGAATAATAAAATATGAAAAGGTTATAAATAATTTAAATATTTAACGTAATATTATTATTTAGAAAGATAATTAATGTACATGATGCATCATACTCAAGGTAAGAGACATTCATATAAAAAATCCCCTTGTAATGTTTCTCTTGAAACTCTTGTTTTCCCCAAAATACATATTTTTAAAATTATTTTATTGATTATTTATATGGAAATAAGTGAATTATTAATGATTTTTTTTAATTTGATGTATTTTTAAAGGAATTTAATTGGAATATTTTTTTGGCAAATTTTTACTGTTCATTACAGAAAGAAAAAAGGAATGTTTTATTTTAATATATACAATGACAATGACATTTATTTCCACTGTAACCATTATATTATTTCTAATTCTTTTATAATATTTAATGTTTTATTAAAAGAAAAATTATCCATCCTTCCCTATGATATCGTTATTTTTATAAAGTCTTTTACAATATAACGGATATACCAATATCTGAAAAAGTTTTCTTAAGGGTGAAAGGAATATTTTGTGATGAAATATTTTATTTATTTTATTTTGGTTTATGGGAAATGTTTATGAGGATGATTGGTTTTTTTACAAAAATTATATTGGGTGTTCCTATTATATATCTCTAATTATTTGGGTAAAGGGATATAATTATCTAATGAGGTCTCTCTTAAGAGATTATGGGAATATACTATGATAATTATTCCAATTGTAATCATTATAGTTATTTTATATGTAATTTTGACGATTATTCTATGTGTAAATGTTATGTTTATCTCATATGTAAGAGTATTATGAAAAAAATTCATCAATTTACTTATATTATTTATCTAGGCTTTCTATGGATCTTTATTGAAATGTTATTATTTCACAAGGTAAAGGAATGTATATGTTACCTCATAAGGTTAAAAAGGACAAATGTGTGAAAAGTTATTATGAGTTCTTCATGATTTCTAATAAACCATTAAGAGTTTTATTTTTTTGCTTTAATATTTATTATGAAATGTTATATAAAAATATTTAGGTAGATAAGTTTATTTTTTTGGGTACAAAAATATTTATTATGATCCACATTTTTATTTAGATAAGGAATATTTCTATGAGTATTCATAGATTAATAGTTTTTTTAATTATTTTATGTATGTTACTAAGATATTCATATTAATCCAACATTTTAACATTTTATCACTGGGTATAAGGATGATTAGGGAGAATTATGAATTCAGGATCGAAATTTTAAAGATAAGTTGAGAAATGAAAACATGTTATATCATAAATGTTTTTTAAGGGAAAATTTGATTTTAAGTTGATGTATACACACTGAAATATTTGGATTTTTATGTAAGAGTTATGAATAGACTCTTTGAATATATAAAACAAATATACCATTAGTAAGTTTTAAAATTTAATTCTAGTTTAATTCAATATAATTTGTAATTCAAAAGTTCTTGTCCTTATAGTTGGTGTTATAGAAAGGTTTAGATAACACTAGCGATTTGGATAATGTTATTAGATTTCTATTAAATTATTTTACTTAGTATTTTAGTATATATGATAAATAATATTAAAATTTTCTTATTGGTTCATCTAAAATATGTCTTTTCAGAATGGTTTTCCACAATGGTAATAGAGAAGATGAAGTAGGATGACATCAGTGGAACGATATCCTTTCAATTAAAAAATGTGGAAGGGTTTGAAATGAAATAGAGTAGTTTTTTTTGAAATGGATATTTTGACATAAGAAATAAATGTTAGTGATATCCATGTGGGACATTAGATAGATATACCACATATGAAAATGTTTACAGTGGACAATTTTATGAGACAACAACCTTTAACATTCATTGAATCTTCTAAACCAGTGGAAGCTGAAAGATTAATTATCATTTTGGATAAGTTCTTCAATACCTTGGGATGTTCATATTATAAAAGTAATTTAATTATATTTAGAAGGTGTATTTAATCAATAATGTATAATTTTTAATAATAATAATGAAGGATAAGTGATAGAAATATTGGAATTGGATGACTTTAATAGTATTTTCTTTGTGAAATATTTTCTTATAGATATTAGAAATAGAATGGAAATGAAATTATTTTAATTGATAAAAAATATGATTTAATTTCCATATATAAAAGATATTTCACCTAATTTTTATGGTATACACCATATTTGATTTATTATATTTATATAAATATAAATAGGTTTTACTAATTATAGAATCCAATATATCGAATTGAATTGAATTTATATGAATTTAAAAGAAATTGAGAAACTTGTATAATATGATGGTAATGTAGAAATGGATTTTTTTGATGATATTTTTTAATTTTACAACCAATAGAAAAAATTTGTCTACGTGGAAGGAAAATGGAATGAATATATCAAAGAAATTTGATTCTAGGAAAATTATGTTTTAGTTTGTGAGAGTTATTGTAAAAAGAACCCTTGGGAATGTATTATGAATTATGGTAAGTCCTTCTAATTTAGTAAGGTTCATAATATGGATCATAATTTAAATTAAAAAGAACTCATTAATAGTAAGACCTATTCTGATAAATAGACAATACAATGTTTCAAATGTAATGAGATGGGTTAATGTGCATATATATGTACAAATAATAACACAAATGATCAGAATTATCTATACTATAAATAGAAAGGGGTGGTGGAATCCATTTCAACTAATTCATTGGATGTTGGTCCATAAAATAGCATGTTATCATGTAGATTGATAATTTATTTAGAATATACTAACTTCATGTTTGATTCAGGGTCTACAAATTTTTTCCATTATGAGAAATTTAATGATAAATTTGAAATTGAAACTCATGAAATGAATCCAAAAAATATACTAAAACTTAAAGGGGTTATATTAAAGGAAAAAGAAATTATAAGAGTTTTTTTCATAGTTTTTTGGAATGATTTTATTGGAGAACCTTGATGTCTTTCTCCTAGTTTATTTTTATTTTATTTTGGGCATAGATTGGCTCTCCGTTTACTATGCTAAGTTGGATTATATATTGAAACAAGATTTTTTTAGAATAATTTTTAGTTTGTATAAATGTATGAACCCATAATATTGGTAACATATCATGAATCCATGAAACTGTTAAAAGATTGAAATAAAAGTTACCTTACACATATTACTGAAAATAATGGATCCATTTGGATTGATGTTGTTTTGATAGAAAAATAATAAATGGATGTTTTTCTAGATCAGTTTCATGGTATTATACCTAATAAATAAGTTTAATTTCATATTTAATTTTTTATAGATGCTAATATAATTTCAAAACCCACTTATATAATAAAACAAATTGAACTTTTGGAGTTGAAAAAGAAGTTACAATAGTTTCTAGATAATGGTTTCATTCATCCAAACACTTAACCATGGGGTGCTCCTATTTTGTTTGTTAAAAATAAATATGGATCCACAAGGCATTAAAATGATTATAGAGCTTTGAATAATATTAATTTGAAGAAAAAATATCTATTTTCTCATATCTATTATTTGTTTGGTCATCTCAAGGGAACTAATTATTTTTCAATGTTTGGCCTAAGATTAGTGTACAGTCAGCTAAAGGTAATCGATAATGAAATTCAAAAAAAATATATTTTAGAATATATATTAGAATTATGAGTTTTTAGTTGCTCTATTTAGGTTTTCTAATGCGGTAGCTGTATCTATGGATCTTATAAGTAGAGTCTTCTAGGAATAGTTGGATATGTTTTATGTTTTTTTATTAATGATATGTTGATTTATTTTTAAATTCATGAGGATCATGAAAACCTTGAAAGGATTATTCTATAAACCCAAAATGAATATCAACTATATGGAAAATTTACAAATTGTGATATTTTGTTATAGAAGATTTAATTCCTTTAACATAATGTGTATAAATATGCCATAACTATTGACCCCACATAAACTAAAGTGGTTAATGAATGGAAAAGACCTAAAAATTTTACTAATATTTTCTGTTTTCTTAATTTGGATAACTATTATTGGTAGTTTCTTGAAATTTTATCTTTACTTCATAGCCTTATGACTAGACTAACTCAAATATGAGTTAAATTTATCTGGAAAAACGATTTTGAATATTATTTTCGTAAAATAAAAATAAGATTGAAGAATGATATAATTTTTCCCCTCACTTAATAAATGGAGTGTTTTTCATTTATTTTAATTTTTATTTGTAGGTACTTGGTTGTGTATTGATATAGAATGACTAGGTAATTGATTATGATTCACATCTACATTATATATCACAGGTTAAATTATCCTCCAAATGATCTAGAATTAGTTGATGGGGTTTTTGATTTAAAAAATTGGATGCATAATTTATGTAGATCCATGTGTGAAATATACATATACATATATAATTATATTTTGAAATATATATTCACTCATAAAATGTTGAACAAGAGATAAAGGAGAAGGATTTAATTGTTAAAGGATTATGACTTCATGATTCATTATCATCCTAAAAAAGAAAACAAAGTACCTCATTTTTTATGTTATAAAAATAATGCTACATTAACCATGTTATATTTATAATATGACCCTTTTATTAATGATATGATGAATTTTGGATAATAAGTTATGGATGAAATGACTTCCACTATTTCATAGCTTTCTATATAATCATGTCTATCAGAAAGAATTATGAAATATCATAGGAATGAACCTCAATTATAGAAAATAGAATAATTTTTTAAATATGAAAAATTTCCTGAATATAGTGTTTACAAAGAAGGTGTTTTGAGATTTAGAAAGATATTATGCGATCCTTGTTTTTCTAGCGGAAGAGAGAATTGATGAGTGAAGCTCATAGATTACTATTTTCCATTTATCCTGCAGTTACTAATATGTAAAATATCTTTAGGGGTGCTACTGGTGGGATGGAATGAAAAGAGATATTTCTAATTTTTCCATGAAATGTTTTACTTGTAGATAGGACAAAAGTATAATGATAACTTCTAAAGGGGATTCTTCATCCTTTTATAGTTTTGAAGTGGAAATGGGAAAATGTATCAATGGTTTTCATTGTTTGATTTAAAAGGTATATCAATTTAATAATGTGATATGGGATATTGTTTATCAATTAATGAAATATGTGCATTTCATTCCAATTCACAATACTATGTATTTAGGAAAAATTATCAACTATATGTTAAGGATATAATCAGATTACAAAGAGTTTCCCTATCTATTGTTTTTTACCGTGATGTGGGGAACAATTTTATTTTTTGGAAAGGACGTTATAAGTCATTGAGAATGGAATTAAATTTTCGTGAAACCTTTCCTCCTTAGTCTGATGGATAGTAAAAATGACCAATTCATACCATTGAAGAAATTATTCACTCATATTCAATGGATTACTAGGGAATTTAGTTTCAAAAACATTCCTTATTTGATTTTCCATATAATAAAAGTTTTTATTAATGTATATAGATGACACTTTTTGAATATTTAAATAGAAAGAAATGTCAGATTATATCTTATTAAGATGAAGTAGGTGAAAGAAAGTGGATGAGATTAGAGTGGGTCAATGAAATGATTCATATGGTGTAGTTGATTTAGTAGTACGTGAGGATAACTTAATATTTGTATAAACGTTATGCAAATAACCAGAGAAATGATATTTCTTCCAAGAAATGTGATCATTTTTTTATTAAAGTTTCTCCATGGAAATGGGATGTACGTTTTGGTAAAAAGTGGAATACCATAGTTTATTGGACCAAATTAAATCATAGAGAAAGTTGGATAAGTTTCTTACCTAGTGTTATTTCTTCAGATTTTATACTAGATATTAAATTTATTTTCATATTTTAAAGATAATAAAGTATGTTCCAGATTCATCTCATGTTTTTAGCCTTGAGGTTATTTAGTTGGAAGATAACCATTCTTACGAGGAATTTTTTTTTTCAAATTTTTTCCCATAGTGAGCATTTATTTTAGAATATGTTGGATCAATAAGTTAACTTTTTGTTTGGAAAAACACTATTTCTCAAGATACAACATGGGAGTCTAAAAATTCTATCAGGGAAAGGTATCCCCACATGTTTATTAAGTGAACAAAATTTCGAGGACACAATTTCCAAAAGGGGAAGAATTTAACAACACATGTAATGATAGAAAATATCATTTTTGAGTCCTATGAATAATCATTTTTTATATATTATAGATTTATATTTATTATAATAATATTAATTAATTTTTATGTCAAAAGGAAAAATCATTATTTCAAATCATATTGGGTTATACATGTTATATTATTTTATTTAAAATATTTATTTTAAAATTATTAAAAAATAATTCGAAAAAAAATTGATTTTGGAAATCAACTTGTCAAAATTTTCTTAGGATGAATTTTTAAGAATTTTCTGAAAAATTTATTTTTCAATGAATTCTATAAAATACCGATTTTGTTGAAAATTATATTTTATTTTTGATTATTTATAATGTAAAATTATATGTTAGATTACTTTAAAATTATAATTGGTTATTTAAAATTTAAAATAATCCAATAATGTTTTTAAATTATTTTTATAATTGAATTTTGGTTTTAAAATATTTTATATTAGAAATACATTTTTATGAAAAAAAGTTTTAATCACCTTTTAAGAGTTTGATTTTAAGTAAAATTACACCTATTATGTGTTTTTAATTTTTTAATTTTGATTATATATTTGGAATCAGTCGATTATTAATTAGACCCTTTCATTTTTGAAAATATAAATAGTAACTATAAATTTTTTTATAATTATTAATGGTAAATAGGTTAGTTAGAGTTAAAAATAAAATGATAAGGACTATAAAATGACCCTAGAAATTGTTTAATTTTATTTAATGTGTCCATTTCATATGTACTCATCCCATATTTGGGTATATGAAATTTTTTCCATTTGGTTGTGATTTATACCTTTGTAATATTTTATGTAATGAAAAGTCAAAAATGTCTCACTCTTGTTTTTAATAACTATAATATATTAACATGGTGATAAATAGAGGTTATGTTCAGTTATAAATATTATTTATAAATATTAATTTTTTATATTAATCATGGTAATTTGTTCTAATTTTTAGTTAATATATAATTACATTAAATGGTTACACGATGCTGATGTAGTAATTATTCAATTAATAGGAAAAGAAAAAAACTGATATTAAAAATATTAAAATTAGTATAATATTAATGATTTAATGTTACCCATGAAATTTATAAATGAAAATGAAATATTATAAAGGGTTTTTTCATTTTATTCTAATTCCATTATTATCTAGATTATTAATGTAAATATAAATGAATAGTTTTAAAATTGACATTATTGATATTTTATGAAAATAATAACAAATTAAATGATATAAAATTCATAAAAAACCTAATTCAGATAATGTGATTAGGAATTGGTTGAAAATGAAAACCATGGTCAATTTATTGATGGTTTTTTTAATTATAGAAACTATCTTACCCTTGAATGAGTAAAACACCTTGTCGTCCTCGTAAGTGTGAAAAGGGTTAACAAGAGTTTATGCCAAAATATAAGGGTAAAAATATGATCTAAACTTGCCTATAAATTATTTTATGAAATGAAATCAACTCATAATATTATTATATTTTAATATTATAAATTTCGACTAATATGGGAATATATATATATATATATATTAAATTAATATTTAAATAAATTCCAAGAGCACCCCTCTTGTCTCTTATAAAAGGTCACCACTTCTTCTCATTTCCCCATACTTTAAAAAAAATTCCAAATGGGATCTACTCAAATAATTTCCTAACATCCTTTGTAATGTTCCAGAAGCCTTATTTTGGGAATAATATGAATCTTATAGGTTTAAAGGTGTTAAAATGGATATTTTCTAAATAAGAGGTGTAGTTTTAACAACATATTTTAGTTAAATTTATTATTCCAACTAATTCAAATAATATTCAACCATGAAATAATAATATAAAAAGTATCATAAATATACTTATATGTTATTATATAAATGAAATAACCTATATACATATTATATTCCAAAAAATGGGGAACAAAACCATCATTTGTGTGTACGGAAGACTACTGCATTAGGGTATGATGTAATTATTTTTCAAAAACTATCTATAATGGATTGATTATAACGATGGAATTAATATTTATATATAATATTTATGACTATTTATCATTATAAAAATATAATATATGATTTAACTTATTACCTTTCCATTAAATGGAATTTTATAACATTATTCGTGTGTACGTGTGAACTACAGCCTTCAGAAATTGATGTGATTAGTTTTACATCAACACATCACATGGATGATTTATAAAAGTATATTTAATAAATTAATTTTATAATTTTAATATTATTATCATTATATAATGATAAAATAATTCTAAACTCTTTCATATAATGATCATTTAAAAATGGAAACGTTACTTATGCGTATATACGGACTGCTATCTCCATGATTGTAACATAGTTCATTATTCATTACCATATTTAATGATTAGATTTAAAATTATAATTTATGATAATTTATTCATGATTAATTTTGAGATTATGGAATAATTACCTATTTGAACATATTCATCCAACGAAAGTCATTTTGGACTTATTTACTAAATATTTTCAAAACATCTACTATGAAATTAAATGAGTAAGTAATTGTTATAACATGGTAATATTTGAGGTAAAAGTAATAATAAAATTGAAAAATATTCTAAATAAAGTAAATAATTAACATAATATTGTTTTTTAGGAACACAAATAATGTACATGACACGTATTACCCAAGGTAAGGGATTTTCTTTTTCTAAAATTCTCTTTAAAATTTTACATTAATACTCTTCTTTTCTTCAATACACATTTATTTAAAATTATTTTATAGATGTATTTTTTTTAAATAATCAAATTTTAAAACACACATTAGTTTTTTTTAATTTTTTTCAATTGTTTTTAAAATGAATCTATTTATGTAAGGTTTTAATTTTGTTAACTAAAATAAAAAGAGAAAGTTCTATTTTAACGTATACTGCAACAATGACCTTTCTCACTTCCATAACTATTTTTTTATTTTTTTATTCCATTATAAGATTTAATATTTTATTAAAATAGAAAAATCCCTTAACTTTTTCTAGGTTATTTTCAAAATTCATCAGAAAATGCAATGGGTACATGAATAACCAAAAAAGTTTTCTTAAGGGTGTAAATCACATTTTTATGATACAAGAATTTATATTTTCATTAGTTCTTATCATGAATTGTTTATTATGATGGGTGGTTTCATTATAAAATGAGGGATGGTGAACCCATTATAGATCTCCAAATAATTTTCTTAAGAAAATGAGTTTACTCATTAGGTTTCTCCTTAGATATTATGGGAATATATGTAGATGGTTATTCCAATTGTAACCGTTATGATTATGTTTTTTGTAACCACGATGGTTATACTCTATGTAACTGTGAATGTAATACCTTATGTAATGGTAAAATTAAAGTGATGCATGATGTTAGATATATTATTTATCTATGATTTATATGTGTTTTTATGGAAGTATTTCTATTTTAGAAGGTAAAGGAATGTATATGAAGAATTATAAGGTTGAAAAGTTTAACTTTGTAAAAAATTTATAATGATTTTTCATGATTTCAAAGAAACCTTTTTGAGTTATATATTTACTTTAATATATATTATGAAATATTTTATGGAAATATTTAGGGAGATAATATGATTTATTGGGTTGGAAAAGGATTATTTTGACTGTAATTTTATTTTAAAAATACAAATTTATATATGTATTTGTTGGCTAACAATTTATTTATTTCTTTTTTATGTATCAAAATAAGATTTTTTAAGGAAAAAAATTTAAATTTTTTTCACAGGGTTTAAGGATTTGTAGGGACATAGATGATTTAAAAATCAATGTTCTAAAGATATATTTTTAATATGAAATTTTTTTATCTTAATTTTTTTTGTGTGAAAAAATGGATACTATATTGAATTGTACACTTTGTTACATATCGGGTTGTTATGTAAGATTCTTGAAATAACTCTAGAAAACAATAAAACTAAAATAAATTATTTAATATATGAAAGTGAATTATATTTTAAAGTCACTTGAATATATAATGTATAACATTAGGTCCTTACACTTGAGGGATATTATTAGTACAATTCAAACACTATTTAAAATCCGTTATGAAGGATTTGAACATAATATACCTGGTAAGTTAAATAGAATAGAGAACCTAATAATAAGATGGGCATGAAAAACTTATATTGAAGCTATATACCCATAATTTACGGTATACACATCATTTAAGAATTATTTCTTCTAGGATCATTGGTATTTCCTTGGTACATTTCCTAATTTTAGTATTCACATCCCTAAATATTCTTTTAATGTAATTTATTGTGTAAGAAGGTAAAATATTTACAATTTATACAATGGAAAATGTATTGATTGTCCTAAAATCCCATCAATTGGGACAAGAACTGGGGTTATAAATCTTATATTTATTCCAAAGATACAATCACGAAAAATGATTAAAAATTTTAAAATAGTTGAAGTCCAAAACACACCAAATAAAATAAGGATTCAATCTCATGAAATATCATTTGATGAAGATGATGAAGGAAATTTTATATTTTATTTTATGATTTTTTTTTGGAAAAAACACTATTTAATTTATCATAGGTAGTTGAAAATTTTATATGTTTGGAAATAGAGGACATAAAACATATAGGTTTTGAGGTAAAATAAATCATTCAATTAACTTAATAGAGTGAGCAGATTTTCCTTTCAGTTTTATTTATGATATTAACATGAACATTTAATTTGAAAATTTTTTATAAGTCATGTCTATATTTTTGACATCCATAATTAATTTATTTGTAAACAATTTCAAGGACACAATTTAATTAAAGGAGTACATGTAAAAAAATTTGATTTTATGATATATCTATCTTAAAAAAATTTAACTGCTTTTCTAGCTTGCGATACAAAAAATCCAATGTCTAAATGACTTGTAATATAGTATACCATAATAAATTAGAAGTAAATTGATAGAGAAAATTGGAAATCCAAAATTTTAAAATTATGTATGCAGAATTTAGGTAAAGGATATATATTGATAAATATGTACTCAATTTTTATAAATTTCATTATATGCTTTAAAAATAGATTTCTGCCTCAATTTATTTTTTATTTTTATAAGAAAATAAAATAATTAATTTATGAAAAAATTATAATATTTATTTGAAAAACGAACTTCATTTTTGAAATCCCCTTGTAATAATTAAAATATGGTGGTTTTTTAAAATGTTCTGAAAATATAATCTTTTTGATGAATAGTGAAAATACAAAATTTTATTTAAATATGTGTTTTCATATCAGGAAGTTAAAAATTCCCAAATTTTAAAATGTATTTAATGGTTACATTAGTCAATTTATATTATTAATAATACAATTAAGGTTATTATAATTAATTTTCTATTGTATTTTGACAAAAACACTTTTAGACTTCAAAAAACATTTTTTTTCTAGGAAACAACATTTTACCATGTTTTACTGGTTTCATTTTAAAGTAAATTCTAACTATTTTATAAATTTAATATTTAGAAATGGATTATAAATTTTTAATAATTAGGTTCAAATTTGATGAATAATTCCTTTTTATTTTTTATCATTGTGAATTGGAACCTAAGTAATTTATTATCACAACGGTTATGGTAAAATGGGAAAACCATGGTTAAAAAATTGGGACAAGGCTTTAAAATTTCTATAAATCATAAATTTATCATATTATATGAGTGTATTTAGATCATTTACATCCATGTTTAAAGAATATTGAAATTTAGAGCCATTCCTCAATTATTATGACCTTTATATTATATTAGGTGAAGAATAAATAGAAAATGTCACTCTCTTCAAATTAATATATCTAATTATTTTACATAAGAATAAAAATAGAATAATTTCTATTATAAATTATTATTTGAAATATTAATTAATTTTTTTATCATGGGAATCTATTTTTAATTTTTAGTGGTTAATTAATTACATTTAATTATTATGCAGCACAAAAATAATATTTATTCAATCAGTATGACACCAAAATAAAGGATTTTAAAAATATTAAATGTAATAAAATTTGGATGAATTATTATGTTACAAGAATTTTTTAGACCCATATAAAATATATATAGATTTATGAATGGTTCATATTATAATTCCATTACAATATTGATGACATTAAATTCAATGTAAATGGATAGTTCAAAAAACACATTAAATATGTTTTATGAAAAACAATATTTTATTAACAGATTTAAAATAAATAAAAAACCATTATTCAACTAATTTAATGGGATATGGTTTGAAACATCAATTCTGGTCCATTTATGGGTAGATCGTATTTTTATGGTAACATTATTGAACCTTAAATAGTATAAAACATTGATATTGTAGTAACTATCAAACGGATTAACGAGGGGGCATTAAAACTTGGAGACAAGGGTAGAAACATCACATAAAAATTTAAAAATATTATTATATTAAATTATATGTACTTAAACTAATCCTGTATTATAAATTTATCAATATTGATTTACATTAATATAAACATTATTTTATATTAATTTAATATTTTTGGTATTTCCCAGAGTGCCCCTCCCGTCACTTATAAAAGGGACTCTCCACATCCCTCTTTCTCACACATTTTGATCCTTCAATATCATTAGAAACATAATGTAATACCATTTAATCTTTGAGGAAAACAACATACTTTTTATGGTCTTACTAAAATGCCATGCCTTTATGGTTTAATGTGCACATGAAAAGTAGTTTCTCAACGAAGAGGTATAAAACTTAAATGAGTGTTTCCAATTTTATTTTATATTATAACTTAAATAAAATACAATTTATACATTATAAAATAATTTATAAAATAAAAAAATATAATTTTTTGTTATTATGATGATCGGAAAACTATTATCCAATTTATTTCTATCCTATAGAAATCTAAATCATCACTCGTATGTACGTACAACTTATTATTTCCATGTAGCGGTGTAAATATTTTTTCACCAAGACTCTACTTGGATGGTTATAATGATGTATTGGATAAGTAAATATATTTTATTTTTCATATTATTATGATTATATATTGTTGAATTATTATTTATGTTTCTATTGTTCTATCTATTACCATCTCCATGAATGATGAAATTAAATTTTCTATCATTCCCTTTTATTAAGGAATATATGTATATGTATATAATTAATATATATGATATTTATATCATTATTAATATTATTTATATTATAGAACTATGATTTATGTTTTATGTACCAGAACTGTAGAACTGAAACTTAAATGGAAAATGAAACAGTTAACACATGGAAATGATGATTTCAAGTAGGAATTGTTAAAAAATTTCTGTTTAAATGTTATAAGTGGACCATATATGATATAATAAATATTTAAATCATTCTATTTTAGAATTATAAGTAATTTGAATTTATTATAAAATGTGTTAGATAACTTTAAAATAATGTTCAACTTGAGGGAAGGGATTTATGTCTGAATATCATTATTTATTAGGATTGTTTATTATTATGTTTCTGATAATGAAATTTTATGAAATAGCTTTTGACAATTCAACAAAATATATTCCCCAATATTTAATTCTTGATATTAAATTTTATACTTTCAATTTCCTACCTGTAATTTCTCAAGAGTTTGAAAGAATATTTTTAAGTAAAACTGACTTTATTTCTTAATTAGTTCAAAAATCCCTTTTACTATATATCTATGTTTTCTAAAAATTTAGTAATGATTGTTTTAAGTAACATCCTATAATTTTTCATGTTCATTTGACCCATGATTTTTTTAATTTTTTAAAAAATGAATCTTCTTTCTATTTTCCAAATATTGTACAATGGACTTTTTACCAAAAAATATGAAAGGAGTCATTATTTTAATGTAGACCACATGAATAAAACTTCACAAATTCATGAATGGTTAATATTTTTAAGATTAAAAATTATCTTTTTACATAGTTATTTTGAATTAAAATTCAGTCCTTATTATTTTTGAATTTTTTTTTATTCCAATGAAATTATTTCAAAAAAATAATTTTATTTTCCTCAAGAAATATTGTAGAGACATTTAAAGATATTTTTCATCTAATATAACATCTTTTGATGTTTCTTATTATTTACAATAGATATGAGGAAACTATACCATATTTTTTATTTCTATTTATGGTTCATATTATTGTGATAATATTTCTTTCAAAACCTCTTCATTTTATACAAGTTATGTTGTGAGGAAATATTGAAATGTTTATGAAACAAGTTTCTTTTCCAAGACTTATGAATGAATAATGTTTTATGATATTATGGAACTCATATATAAGATTTTAATTATATGAATGGTGCACCTAGAATTATATATCCATCAAATTCATAGGATAAATATGGATATCTCGTGGGATAATAAGTATTGGAATGTGGGTAGAAATCAATCTAGTGTGGGACTTTTTCCTCTATAATGAACTTTCGAGTAAAGTTTGTCTAAGGATATAATGGAATGGATAGTAATCCCAATCCAAAATTATAGTCTTAGTTATGATCCTTGACTAAGGTAATGTTTTTATAAGCTTATGTATATACTAAACCCTTATATCATATTCAAATTTTATGATATCATTACTCATGTTATTTTACTCATTTATCATTCATATCTTATGAATTTCTGAACATTATTCCATGATAAAAGATTACGATATTTTATATGATGAGTATGATTTTATAATGTTATTATTTTATTATCATATACATATTATCATGTTATTATTATGTGATCACTCATATATACCTTTTTTACACTTATTGATAATAAGAGCTCATATTTTTATACAATTCCACTCTCTAGGACATGGAGAAATATTTTAAGTATGACATGTATAAGAAGGGTGATAGTTGTCAACAACTAAGTGGTAGATGATATAGATCTCTTACGAACCTGTTTTTATGTGTCCAAGTTTCTGAATATTCTAGAACTAATGATTTTGGAATTGATCAAAGTGTTTTATAATGAATATTTATATAATATCATGTAATATTTATGTATGATGTATGTGGGTTGATATATTTGGTATTAAATAAAGGTTTAGTTAACATTGGAAACAAGCATGAATTTTTTGTATTATATCCCTATTGATATGTTTAGGAATAAGATAAAATCCTAATTTTTTTGGTAAGATAGATTTTATTTGGTTTTCCATTATGATTATTATTGTTGACATGGTTGTTTTTGGTTTTAGTTAATGGATAGAAGTTGAAGGAAACATTTAAACAATTAATGTGATAGGAAATTAAATTATTTTCCTTACTATAAACCAAATATTATGGGAGTTAGAATGAAAAATATTTCTTCAATTCATACACAACATTATAAAAAAAATGAGTCATGTTAATATTCCAAATAATTAAATGAGGGAACAACATTCTGTTGAGTCCTTCAGGAGGAAACATCTATATTCTTTTTGTGCGTGTTTTGATCTGTTAGTTGATGAGTAATTTAATAGTACCATTGGGAAATTATTTCCTATTCCCATGTATTTTAAAAATGATTTTTTCCTATTTATCATTTGGAAGAAGAAACAGATCAATAGTGGAATCTTATCAATAGTATGGGGAAATGGGAAGATATTGACTCATTGGAGTTGGATGAGATTATGATATTTTTTTAGTAATTAATTTATTTGTATTCTCCATATGATATTGTAAAATTAATTTTTGATCAAAATAAAAAGTATGATGAATCCATTAGTACCTATGTATAATATTTTACAAGATTTGTGTATTCTCTTGTTATAATCATCCAACCTGAATATAAGATTTACTGATACATTAGATGATAAAACCAAGTCTCGAAATGAAATTAAACATAAGATAATTTAGTATATATGAATAAATAATTTTATGTGATATCATGGTGGAAATAGAGACCAGTGTAACCCATTAATCACATGGTTATAATAAGAAAATAAAGATGGAATTCATAGAAAATTATAAAAACCATGGAGAGGAGAAGATGGTCCTTCTTTAATTATTGATTTGTAGAAGATAACATGGTGGAAATTGTCTTAAGTATACCATTAAATTTATTAAGTATAGAGAAGAAGGTCATAAATAAATTGAATGTTGAACTAATGGGATGAATAATTTAGCTAATTGTAGAGAAAATGAATCAAAAAATACCCCATCAACACCCTAGGGTTTTAAAACCATGGAGTCTAGGAATTATTCTAATGAGTACAAAAATATTAAGTTTAATAATGATGATCAACATCATAAACCAATTTTCCTAAAGATAAAGAGAAATATCATGTGATCACTATTTTTGATATGGGTTATGATAACAAAGTGGTGAATGGTATATTTACCATCAACTCAAGAAATTTAAATGTATTATTTGATTCTAGATCTATCAGATATCTTATATATGAAGTCTTTTCTTTGGGTATCCCAATACCACCATAATGATTAAAATATTAATTAGTAGCATAAACTCTTAATGGTATGATAATCACAACTAAAGTATATGATTCTTATTAAATTGATGATTATGGGAATATAATTTCTGTAAATCTTTTTATTTTCCCTCTTGTTGAATTTGATTATTTTTTGGTAAAAAATTGTCTTTACATATATCCCACATCAAATAATATCGATGTGAATCCATGTTTTATTTTCCGAAACAACCTATGATTATCTTTTGGTGAAACCATAAATGGTAACTTCCAATCTAAATTACATCCATTATATGGGTCTTGGTTCTTATTCAAAAGGGGTGTTTGTAATAGGCCAAAACATATACTCGCAGATGCAGTATTAAAAACCTAAAACATATAATTTTGGATTTTAATCTAATATATGTGACCCAATTTTTTTTCCATAAAAAACATAAAATGTCAAAATAAATATTGGATCAAATAGATAACAGAGAAACATTTTGGTTTGGGGATTAAGATAATTATAACCAATTGTTAAATAATTAAAAAAACATGACTTCATTAGAGCATTTTTACCACTATAATATACTTTTCATATTCCATTATAAGTCATAAAAATGACCAATAATTTTTATCTCATATGAAACTTTTATAGACTTAAATAACTTTTCACTAATCTTCAGAACCTGGGAAAAGGGAAACATAGTATAGTTGAGCTCAAATGCTCAATAAGGTTAAACATAAGAATTAACAGTTGGATGCCATCAGTGAGAGTAAGATGAGAATAATGGTATGAAAAAATAATTATAGTACATAAGAATAAAATAATAGAAATAATATCCATAAATACCTGTATTATCAATTATGAGACATGAAATAAATAATTAACAAAGGAAATAACCATAAGAATTGATAATCATGAGCAATGTGATATGAACTTTTTTCAAATTAAATATTTATGACCCATAGAAAGAATAATGAAAACATGTTTTCATCTAGGAAAATTACCTTCATAACAAATTTTAAATCCATGTAATAAATAACGAGAGCCTAGTTAAATCTAGAGTAGAAACCATCAGGTAACACCCTCTTTATATTATATAAGGGCAACGAAAATTACCCAATTCATTAGAGATCTATCTGGGAACACCCATATTATAAGCTACAATGTGATTACCCATTTTCCATAATCTATAATAGAGATAAAAGAATCATATCATTTATATCTGGCTCAAAAATTTCTCAAAATTATTGTCTATGTATGGTTAATGAATAAGACATTAAGAATCTTCCACTTATTAACATAACAATAATAATCGTTATTTATTTTTTTGATTCAAACATGGAAAATAAATATGTTCCCTGTAAAGTTAACCATTAGGAAAATGTTATGTAAATTCCTTTTTAAAACCTTTAAAAAGAAGGTCAAAGTCCATATTAAATAGAATTAGGAAATAATTTATGTTTTGAAAATAAAAGTTTGGAAAATATTTTAGAAAATATGGATATTTAAGAGAAAGATTCCCAATCTAAAAGAAGATACATGATCAATATCACTTATAAACTAGTTTCTTTCCATTTATTTAATAAATTAGGGAGGATATAGAAATAGAAAATTTTATCCACAGTCATTATTAGCGGTGAAAAATGTATATGTTTTTCATGAAAAAAGATCATATGATTCCCCCTATGAAAACTTGAACATAAACATGCTCGAAAAGAAAGGATATATTAACATAACCCCCTTTCAACTTTGGTAGCTTTTGAATCATAATCACTAAGAAATAATAATATAAAATAAAACATTAAATATAATGAACATAGATTGATTAAGGATATAGTAGTTAATGGGTCAGTATATACACCTCATAAAAGTAGATAGGTGCTAACAAACGCATGTCCCAAATAAAGATAATTTGAGATGAATTACCCTTAACAAGATCATATTATTAAATTAAGAATTAATCAATGGAGAGATACATGTAATAAATTTAAATCTATACAAAAAAGTATAAATACATAATAATACTATTTATATATTAATTCCCATGTAATTATTGAATAACAATGTCAATGAAAAAGTCTTGTAATACAAAGAATGAAAATTATTTTTAAAAACTATTTACCACACGGTTACATTAATGTAAAATAAATGTCTTAAAAATAAATAAAATTTAAATATAAAAGTTTAGGAATTAATTAGGATTAATGATAAAAAGTTTTAAATGTCCGTCATATACACAATAAAAAATAATTTTTTTCAGTTATAATTAAATAAGACTCAATGAGTGAAAATTGGGATGAAATCCCTTATGTTGAGAGTCTATATATTTTATATATATCCTTTAACATTGGTATAATAAAATCATATAAATTATTTTATTAATAATAAATTTTTATGGTTTAATCCCTTATAATTAGTCATTTTATTTCATTTACCTCAATGAAAATTTTAATTACATAATTATTTAAGTTCATATCAGGTATTTTGTGGATGTTCACTCTGTAATTTCAAAAGGACTTCGGTATGTTGACCAAAATGGGTCATTTTTTCCAATAACCATAATAATAATAATTAAATAATAATAATTTTTATATATCAATTATAATTTTAAAACCGACCATAAAAAATGGTTATGAAAAATGAATTATGTTAGAATCAAGGAGATGACAGACCGTATGTAAGCATAAATAACGCATCAATTTTTCAACGATCATTATGAAAAATAGGTAAATATTATTTTATTGTTATTTGATTATCATCAAATAATAAAAAAAATATTACTTATTTTAATAAACTAATATATATCATCAAAGCGATGTGGTGATGAAAAATGAATCAGGTCGCTCTGTGCAGGTCGTAGTCAACACATACGCACAAACAACACTATCATTTTTGAGTGTATGAGAAGGTAAGTAAATAAGTGATATATTATATTTTACAATCAACGAATAGGTTGTTAATATAATATATAAATATTAAATCCATCATAATATATATACTTAAGAGGTGGTGATGGAAATAAAAATACATCAGTCTGTGAGGCGGTAGTCCACCGTATATACAAATGATGAATTATTTTCCAAATTTATAGATGTTGGAGATATATATATATATATTATAAAAACTAATATAATAACATCCAATTATATGTATGAAAACTATTTTATTCTATAATCATTGTTGACGAATATCTTTTTGACACAGAAGGAGAAATAAAACAAAAATGCTCGATTAAGAACTATAACTCTTCTTTAGAAAACCCCCTTTTGTTAATATGTAAACCCTAAAGTGATGGTATTACTCCAAAAAGAATACCTCTAGGTTGTTGTTTTTTATTTTTTGAAGGTATTGGAGTAGATATTTTCAAATCCAAATGGTTCTTGAAGTATGAAGAAATGAAAATAATAGGTTCCTTTTTATAAGAGAGGGGATGCACACTTTTGGTTTTTCTAAAATATTAAATTAACATAAATTACTTTTTATATATAAATGGATTTAAATGGAAAATATTTTAATATAACTTGATGATTATTTTAAATACTATCATACAATAAATTTTAGTCAAGTATAGATTACATATTTATACTTATGAATTAGTTTTAACTATTTATTAACCATTTTCATACTTACCTTAACAACTAGGTTTTTTGTTCAATGACAGAAAATATGGTTTACATAAATATAAAAATATCCGATAAAAGAAAATAGGTTTATATTATAAAAAATATAAAATTTTCTGATATAGTTATACTATTTTCAAAAAAATTAATTTATTTAATGAAATATTATATTCAAAAAATATCAATAATGTCAATTTTAGAACTATTATTTTACTCTGAAATTAATACCATTAAGAAAAGAAATGAAATTCCAACAAAATATTTTAATATATCCCTAAAATTTTATATTTTCCCATAAAATTCATGGATTGAATTAATTATTTCATATTATATTACATTCAATATTTTCATTGTGATTTATTTTAATTTTCCATTAATTAAATAATTATTGGATCAGCATTGCATAAGAATTTAAGGTAATAAAATATTCTCTAAAATTTTAAAATAAATTATAATTATTATGAAAAATGCAATTTACTTATATATAATATTTATAATCAAATATATCCTTTATTTATCCACATGTTAAAAAATTATAATTATTAAAAAACAATTTGTGACATTTTTTACTTTTCATTACATAAAATATTATAAATGTCATAATCACAATTCACCTATTACCCTTGTAACAAGAATTACTATGATTACTATTCAAAATGACAAAAATAAAATGAAATTATTTAAAATAATTTAATTTTGATACCAAATTTGGAATCCATTTTTATAGATTCAAGACATTAAAGTATGAGAATTTAATTTAAAATGAAAATGGAAGAATGTGATGGATAATGTGTTTTCAAAAAATAATTTTTCAATTTTATTTAATACAAAAATAAAGTATAAAATAAAAATCAAAAACTACAATTGGATTATTTGAAATCAAAAAAAAACTAATTAAATTTTAAAAATAATCTAAAATAATTTTTTTCATTATAAACACTTAAAAATAAAAAATAGTTTTTAATAAAAAGTATTCTTTTTTACTATTCAATGAACAGTCAATCTTTTTAGAAAAATATCATAATTTTACAACAAGATAATATTTATATATATTATTTCAAAAATTAATTTAATTTATTCGAAAACTTTTTCTAATAGTTCTATAAATTAATTATAATATTTTCTCACAAAAATCAATAAAAATTATTTTTGAAGAAAAAATATTTTTGAAGCATAAAATTACATTTTTTAAAAAGTAAGTATTTATTTAAAACATATTAATCCATATATTTGAATTTATTATGAAATTTATATACATTTCATATTGTGTTTAATCTTATTAATGTTGTCCAATTCAACAACTAGGATATATTTTTTATATTTAAATAATAATATTTTGTTTTCCGTTTAAGCACGACGTTGTGTATAATGTATGCTATTGAACATAATATTCTTCTAAAATATCATGATATTAAATTATACCCCTTTTTTAAATTATTTCCTTGAAATTTTAACTTGACCGTAATAAAAAAAATTCCATTTGGAAATACCTTTATTGAAATTCCACATTGAAAAAAGAGTTAATAAAACATCCTCTTAAAAAGATGGAAAATGAATTATGAAGGCCATCATGAATAACACTCGACTTGGTTTCCAACTATGAAAAAATTATTGGGACATTAAAATAAGTAAATAGGAAATATCATAATTTCTAGAAAATGATGGATGGTGGAAAAGATCATTTATCACAAGAAATTGTATGATCATGATAAATTCAATGACCACAAAACCATAAACCATAATGGTGTAAAAAAGTCCATGGATTCATAAAAAGTTATATTAATATGATAAATTTTTGGTTTCAATATATAGTTCATTACCATATAGACTATCAATATAAGGAAATTTACATGATAGTACAATTTATCTTTTAATCAATTTATACACAATCTCATCTTTTTCTCCGAACGATGAATATTCAAGATGTTTTTATGTCTGAATCATTAAACTAAAATTACACTAGATCGTAGAATTATTCAAAAGGGTAAAAATAAATTTATTATATATCTATACATTATGAAAAATGAAAATAGTTAGAAATAAGTAATATAATTCCGAAAATGATTAAACCTTCTTATGATAAAATAAAACATTAATATTCAAAATTAAACAGTAAGAACCAAAGTTCAAACTAAAAAATTTTCCTTAAATTTAACATTTATAACAAAATAAAATTATTCACCCATAAATTAATATTCCCAAAATGTTTATTTACTAATCATATAGTCTCTAAATTGTGATAATCATTTCCATAAATAACCCGAATCACCGTAAGGCGACATTAAGACCATTTATTCTTCCAAATGATAATTCAACCTTGAACTTTAAAATAAAGCCCCATAATATTTTGTTTACCTTAGTTAAAAATTTCCCCCAAAATAATGAACTTATTCACTGGACACATAGTCATAAAAGCAGTTTTCAATGCCATGTTATGATATATCATTTCTTCCAAAATTTTAACAACCCATAATTACATCAACATAAAAGACTAGATAAATCGATAAGGTCACCAATAAATTTAAAATTATATTTACATAATGTAAATTCCTTATCCATAAAATAAAATTTTCACTAAAAACAATAGTAAACCCAATGGTTATATAAAGATAAATGTCTTAAAATATATTCTTAATCATCATAGGCTTCCATTACGTAAAACCTAAAAATGGATTTATAAGAATTTGAACTTATGACCAACCTCATACCATTAATCCCACGATGGTATTGATAACTATTAAGATAAACTCACATGAAAACATTATAATCTAAAAAGTTTTTTAAACCCTACCATGATTCCAACTGGATCATCCCCAAACTCAAACTCTTGGTTCTAGTGCTAAAATCATAAAATTTACATTTATGTATTTGATAATGGTAAATGTTACCCAATTTTTTCCATACAAACCATACAAAATTGAAGGAAATATTGGATAACATATATTATCATCAAAATTTTAGGTTTATATTTTTAGATAATTACGGAAAACAATTAAAAAAATAACACTCATGAGTTGAAGAAATTATTTTTCCCACCATTCCTAGATTTTCATATTCCATACTAACTCTTCAACGCCCCCCACAATTTTTTATCATATTAAAACATCGATAATCAAACCATTTTTCACCCTTCTTTATAAATTGGGAATGATTAATCATAATAACGGTGTGCTAAAATTCCCAATAAGGGTATACATATGAATTAACCATTAGATATCATTAGGGAGAGTAAAATGGGCATAAGGGTATGATGAAATAACAATAATACATGAGAATAGATTAAGAAAATAATACCCATCAATACATAGATTGTCCATCATGAAACATAGAATAAATATTTAACAATGTAAAGAGTCATAGGAATCAATAATCATGATCCATGTGATGTTAATATTTCTCAAAGGAAACATTTATAAATAATAGAAATGATAACAAAAACATGTTGGTATCATGGAATATTATCTTATTAACCCTTTTTAAACATATTTAAAAAATAATTAGATCCATGTTAAATGCATATGAGCGACCCTCTAATAACTCCCTCATTTACTATAAATAGAAATAACATTATTCCAAGTAATGGAGTCCTATCAAGGAGCCCCTATAATATATGATATATGAAGAGGTAATATTTTTATTGGGAATAATGGGACCCATACCATTTTATAATTTGTATCAATATCTACCATTCACTATCAACAATGTCTAATTTCTTTTAATAAATAAAAAAATTATAATTATTCACTTTTTGAAATAACAAAATAATTTTTTCTCTAATTTCTCAATTCACCTATGGAAAAGTAATGAGATCCATGGAAATCTAAAAATTCCCATAGAGAAAGAATATGGACTGTATCATTAACAAATATCTGTATTTGAGATTATATAGCATCAGGGTCAATTGTAGTTGATGAATGTAAATACCATTAATATACCATGAAAAACATTCTTGAGGAATATACCCTTTTTCCATTGAAGATCACTTTTAAAAATGAAAAATTCCAAAAAATTATAAAGACTATTTTACATAAAAAAATCCTTGGAAACATATAAGTGTATATTCAAATAAAACAATGGTCATGGTGGTGGAAAAATTACTTCATGTTATAAATGTTAATAATTAGTATTCTTTTCAAACATTTTTTAATCATAGTTTAAGGCGACTCATTTTGAAAACAATAAGAAATTTAATTTTTTAAAACTTTTAAAATAATTTCAATGAACATGTGAAATATATTTAAGAAATCATTTTTTTGAAATGATTTTTTTAAAAAATTTTAAAAAATATGGACATGGAAAAGGAAGATTCCTGATATAAAAGATGATATATGATTGACATCCCTTACAAAATATTTTCATGATGTTTATTTAAACAAGAAGGGATAAAATTTAAATTAAACATGTAAAAAATACATTACCAAAGGATAATAAAATATATGTATTTCATTAATATAATGTAAAATGGTTTCCCTATAAATAACCTTTAACATAAACATTCCTGAAAAGAATGGATATTGTAACATAAAACCTTGTCCATGTTGGTAAATTTTCAATCATAAGCCCCATGAGATAATAACATAAAATGAAATATTAATTATATTGATCATAAGGAATATCATGACATATCATGTAAAAGGGGTAGTATATACATATCATAAAATAATAAATGTTTATATAAATATATGTCAAAAATAAAAATAATTTAAGATGAATTAACCATACAGATAATATATTATGTAATTAAGAATTAGTAAATTAAGGGTTTATTTTTGAAAAATATAAATCCAAAAAAAATTTAAATACCAAATAAAAATTGATATATTTATTCACATGTAATCCTGGCATAATAATATCATAGAATAAGATCTATAACCCATTGAAATAAAATTGTGTTAAAAAACACTTCACAACTTGGTATCCTTAAATTAAAATAAATTATGTTAAAATAATTAAAATTAAACATAAAATATAAAAAATTATGAAATATTAATGTTATAACATGTAAAAGTATATGTATATACACCATAATAATAAAATTTGGTTTTTAAAATAAAATATTCTATAATGAAAGGAAACTGAGATGAAATCTCATACCTCGAGTCCAAACAAGTTATATATGTCGTTTAACACATGTATAATAAAACCATATGAATTATTTGATTTATTAAAAAAATTCAAGGTTTCATAAATTTTAATTAATCCTTATCTTTAATTTATTATAATAATATATTTAACTCTTTAATTAATTAAGTCCACATTAGGTATTTTGAGTACATTTGGTTTGTAATATGAAAACAACTTCGGTATGTTGACCATGGTGAAATGGGTCATTATTCCATCATATATATAATTAAAATTATGAAATAATTATCATATTTATAATAAAAATATAATTTTAAAATAAATCAGAAATTATGGTTATGAAAAATGAACTCCATTACAATCTTGGAGACTATAGGCTGTTTGTACGCATGAGTAAAGTTTCCATTTTTAAATGATAATTATAGAAACAAGGTAAGCATTATTTTATATATAAATAATTATAATAATATCATAAATACCACTATTTTTTATAATACACTTATATATATCATCCAAGCGATGTAGTGATGAAAAACCAATCACATCACTTTGTGGAGCTAACGGTCCACACATTCAGATGAACTATGTTATCATTTCTTAATGTATGGGAAGGTAAAAAATAATTATTATATTATATTTCAATAATTATTAATATTTAATTAATATCATATATAAACATAAAATCCATATTTCTAACCAATATAAAGATGAGGTAATGTGAAATGAATTACATCCGGCTGTGAGGTGGTCTTCATCTGTACACAAAAACAATGAATTCCATTCCTATTTGATGGAGGTTAGAGTTTTATATAAGTTATTAAAATAATATAATAATATAAATATTTATTTAAGATAATTATGTTACTATATCATCATAGTTGGAGATTATTATAGGGTTATGGATAGAGAAATAGAATGAAAACACTCGGTTAATAACTATACCTCATTGGAAAATATCCTTTATTTTACACCTTAATGTTTATAGGGTTTATATTATTCCAAAAATAATACATTTATAATTTTTTGGGGGATGTTATAATGTTATTTTAGTCGATCTTAGTTGATCCAAATGGTTCTTGAGGTGAGAATAGATGATAGGAAGAGGTTCCCTTTTATAAGTGAGGCGAAGGGAAATATTAAAATTTCTGGACGTATTAAATTAATATAAACTATTGTTGAAGTAAAACTAACTCAAAATTTACAATACAAAAATATAGTTTGTGGAGGATTTAAAATCGGGTCATCTAATAATATTTTTACAAATTTAGATCTCAATTTTACAATTATATTTATCTTTTAATCATTCATTAACCATTTTAAATCTTATAGTGACAACATGACTTTTTACTCATTTAGGGTTAAGATAGTTTCCATAAATGAAAAAAGAGACCAAAAAAAGACCATCAATGTTATTATAAACCATATACATTTCCCTAGTATAATTATAATATTATTATTATTTTTAAATCGTTTAATAAAATTTTATTTTCATAAAATATCTATAATGTTAATTTTAGGATTGTTCTATTACTCTGAAACCTTCCTTCTTGACTATTTCGGTTAATTATCAATGGATGTTCATGGGTAATTTATCTATCAATTTTTTATCATATAATTGGACATGTAATCCTATCCTTAATAACTTAATCTCCCATGATATACCATTTGATACACGTTTGTCGATTAAAGATAAAATGGATGATTCCTTGGATATACGTTTGGTTGATATCAATGATTTTTTGAACTATAATTTAATTAATTATGATGATATTCTTATTTGAGAGCCTACTACTAGTGGAAAAATATACTCAAAAGCATTTTACTTTGAGATCACATAGGGTTAAATGTGAATCAAGGTCGAATGTTTAAACAGAACATGGATTCCCTATTCTAGAAAGACTCTTTATTGGAGATTGATATATTAAAAGATACCTACTGATGACTTATTGCAATTTTTGAAAATCAATCTATGATTGATATGTGTTATACATAATAAAAATAGGGATTATATTGGTTATATTATTCATAGTTGAATTAGAATGGCTGAATTATGGAATGTAGTATGTTATTTATTTAAAGTTAATACTCCCCAAAATATGGGTATTAGGGAACATTTAAATGATTATATGAGGCTTCCCATCCCATAGAAGCTTCAAAATTTTCTTATTGCGTATAGTACATAAAATATTCATGTTTTTTGGTCCATTCATAAAAAAAGATTCACGAGGGAATTATATTTCTCCTTCAAACAAATATAGCTTGAATCATTAGTATTGTAAAAGATAGAAATGATCATAAAACTATTTTTAATAACACTATACATGATCATTCAATTTTTAAGCATTTGATTATTTTAGCTAATTATTAACCTTACTATGTAACCCTATAATTTAAATAGATTGTTTAATTTCCTAGCCGGATCAAATGTAACACGATGATGCCTCATGAGGAATTATTGGTCATTATGGGTATGGTTCTATCTCTAAAAATCATTCTGGTAATATAATGGGATGTATCTTTGGTCCATGTGGTACCATTAGTTCTCGTGACACTGAAATTATTAGGATCATCAATGTGGCTGAAGTATTGAAATTCTATGTATGGATAAACTTATGGATTTAATGTGACTATACCACGGTGGTGCAGGAAATCAGAGATTGATCTACATACCTATCATGTAAGTTGACTAACAAGTGTTTTAATTAGATGTAATCCCTTTCATCAATGAGTTGAATTAAAAAAAATGCTTTCCATGAAGAAAACTACTTGGTGGATGGGATGGGAAATAAAGTGGTCACAAATACTAAATTAATATTTCTCAATGGATTACTTGATGATAATTATTCATTTTAGCATCATGATTTTTGTAGAAGGAATCATTTAAAACTTTATTAATTTTGTTTTATTAAATAAATGAGACTTTTCCTCTTGGGAAACCTCACATTATTACAATAGAAATCTATTAAATTAACTAAATAATTATCGCGTTAGTGTTTCACAATAATTTAAGATAATTATATATTCACTAAAAATTAAAAAAATTAAAATTATGATTGAAAATTTTATATATTTTAAAATAATAATTATAATAAAAAATATCCTCTATTTATGCCCATGATGATAAAATTATATTTATTTAATACAATATAGTGGTGGTTTGGAATTTTCAATACATAGAATTTATTAAATATCATAATCACATCCAAATGGAAACAAATGGTTATATATCTAAATATTATATGAGTATATGGGAGGTGGAATCATCCAATTAAATTAATTTAAGTGTTAGGGTCATTTTCTAGGGCAATAATTTTATTTTTCACCTTAAATTACCTGATTTTCCCTTTATGGTTGCAAAAAAATTAATATACTTATTATTAATAATAGAATCAAAGAAAAGGGTTATATTTAAAAAAATTAAATTATTATTATAAATATTGAATAAAATTTTCAAGATAAATAATTAAGTGTAATAATTTAATTTAAAATAATAGTGTAAAAACGGGATGAAAATTATTTTTCAAAAGAATTATATTAAAAAAAATTATACTAAATTCAAATATAGAATTCATTTCAAAAAAAATATTAAGATTATTTTAAATAAAAATGAAATAATTAAATTTAAAAAAAAATAAAATATATAATTTTCCTTTATAAATACTTTAAAATAAATATACAATTTTTATTTAAAATCACAGTTTTCACCATTCACTGAAAAATCAAACATTTCAGTAAAATCCAAAAATTTTACCATAAGATAATTATTATAAGATGATTTTACAAATTAATTTAATTTTATAAAATACGTTTTCTAAAAGTTCTAGAAATTAATTAAAATATTTTCTCACAAATAAAAACAAAAATAATATTTGAAAAAAATACACTTTGGAAGTATAAAATTCCCTTCCTAAAAATTGTCTACTTATTTTTGAAGCATTAATCAATAAATTTTAATTTATTTAGAATATTATATATATTTCATAATTTGTTTAATCCTATTTTATCCTCCAATTCGATGAATTTTTTAGAAAATTCATAGTTAAATAATAATATTTTGTGGTTCGTTTAAGCATGGTGTTATGTATCTTGTATATTATTAAATAAATTCATCATTTAAAATAATAGGATATTATAGTTTCTATTTCAAGTGTCTTGGGATAAATTAAAAGTCAAATATATTACTAATGTTTGGGAGTTTAGTTATTGTTTTTCTAGAAGTGTTGTATATCCTTCCATCTAATTATGATGTTAAGTTTTCAATAGATCTCATACCTGGTGTTACACTTATTTCAAATACTCTATATAAAATTCAACCTTTTGAGTTGTAGGAATTTATGAAGAAACTAATGGAGAATCGTGATATGGGATTAATTTATCCAATTCAATCCCCATTTGGTATACCTATTGTTTTTCATCAAAAATAAAGACGAATCAATGGGACTCTACATTGATTTTCAGGAACTTAACATGATCAAAATGAAAAATATATATCATATAACCCATATTGATGATTTTTTTGATAAATTATGAGTAGCTTAATATTTTTACAATATTGAACTTTTATTTGGATACTATCACTTTATGGTAAAATGTTATGAAATACCCATGATAGCCTTACAAATGATGTATAGACAATACAAATTTATAGTGATGAAATTTGATCATAATAACTCACCCACTTTCTTTTTAGATTTAATGAATATAGTCCTTAGATATTACCTTGATCATTTTATGGTAGTATTTATAGATGAAATTATTATATATTCCATGAGTAAGAAAGATCATGTAGATCACCTATGAATTTTATTAAAGACCCCAAAAAAGGAGAAGTTGAATGAAAATTATAACTATTGTGAATTTTTGCTTTAAAAAGTTTCATTTTTGGGTCTTATAATCTGTAGCAAGGGTATATCGGTGGATATTTAAAATATAGAAAATATTAAACATTATAATAAATGACCCACTCTTATTGAGATATTTATTTATATTATTTTACCTAGATATTATTCATGATTCATGTAAAATTTCTCATTATTATCTAATCCACTCAACATGCTAACTTGAAAGGGAGTTAAGTACCTTTGGATGGATGTGTGTGAGGAAAATTATAAAGAACTAAATAGAAGGTTATTTAGGGAAACTATTCTTATATTACCCTATTTGTAGATAATAATTTGTGATATATAGTGGTGTATCAAATATGGGACAAGGAAATATACTAATGAAGAATGATATGATGATATCTTGTGCCTTATGCCAATATAAAATACAGGAGAAAAAAATACTTGACTCCTGATTTGAATATTTAAGCCGTATTGTCTGCATAAAATATATGGATCTATTATATTTATAGTGAAAAGTGTGAAATATATATGGATAATAAAATATTTACAATTATACTCAAATATAAAGAGTTCAATATGCTATAGAGAATATGGTTGGAATTGAATAATGATTTTGAATGCTCAATACATTACCACCATAGGAAGGAAACCATGGTGCCCGATTCTCTATGTTTAAAGGACCATGATAATTTTTTATGATGTCGACCAAATGATATCAAATACATATTGATTTTTAGAAGATATATCTTGATATCCTAAGGAAAAGGGAAATATCCAATCTTTATCAGATTAATGTATAATCATTTATCTATGTAAGAATTTAAGAGGATGAGAAGGAAGATTTTGAGCTACAAAAGAAGGTCATAAATGTTTATCTGTTCAATTATTATTTTATGGGAATTTTAAGGTTAATAAATCATTTATGTGTTCTATCCAAACATGAATTTAAGAAGAAGATATTGGATAAAGATCATAGTTCGTCATTATCTATTCATCTTGGAAGTATGATGATGTATAAAGACCTGAACGAGTATTTTTTTTAAGACAACATGGATAGAATTATTTTTGATTATGTATCTAATTTATTTTTATGTTATAAATTTAAGGATGAGAGACATATTTGTAAATATATGTTATAACTATTACCCATACCTTAATAGAAATGGGAAAACATGACCATGGATTTTTCTCCTCAGAATCCCCAAACAATCTAAAGGATAAAATCCTATCTGGGTTATAATCAACCAATTTAATATTTCATCACACTTATATTTCCATTAGATAAGATCAAATTACCAAATATAAATTAATAAATTGGTAAGGTTTCATGGAGTACCACATTATGTTGTATCTGATTTGGATACAAGTTTTATCTCAATGTTATGATGATGTATTCATCATGATTTAGATTCGAAGTTGTGGTTAAATACATGTTATCATCCTTAGATATTTATCTAGTCAATGAGAACCATTAAAAACCTATAGTATATCCTAAAGTATTATAGTATACATTTCAAAGTTGGATGGGATCAACTCCTTCGTTTAGTTGATTTTTCATTCAATAATATTTTTAAATTGATACTTTAGATGAATCCTTATGATGCCCCCTATGATAAGAAATATATAAATCCAACAATATGGGAAAAATTTAGAGAAATAAAAATATTATTACTGAATCTAGTTTATGAAATGGAAGAAACATTTAGATCCATTTAGAAGAATACCAAGGAAGTTAGAGTTGAAAAAAATCTTATGCTCACAATTCTTAGTGAAATATAGAAATAAATGTTAGTGAGAAGATATTACTATGAATTTATCCCTGGAATCGGGTTATAAGATTCATAAAAAACGGCAATTTTTATCCCTAGGTATATTGTCCCCTTTATGATTATTTACGGAGTAGGGATGACGAGTTATCTTTTGACGCTTCCACCAAACCGCTCTGAAGTTCACAATGTCTTCCAAGTATCTATCCTAGAGATGTATGTACCCAATCATTCACAAGTAATGAACTAAAAAGTTATACTATAGGAGAAATTTCTTTCTAATTAAGAACAATGAGTGGAAATTTTGGATCATAGAGGTTTGTTTTATGGAACAATACTTCTCACATGGTTTATGTTATCTGGAGGAATTAAAAATTTGAAGGAGCTAGCTATGAACCCGAAGATGTGATAAAATAGATATAACCTCATTAGTTTGTATCAAAGTAATTAAATTTTTATGTTTAAATTTATTATAAGGTTATTTAATGTCACACCTAATGATTTTATGATATAATGCTCTTCAAATAAATTTAATTTATTCTATAGCTTGTGATAAACATAACCATATGTCTAAATAAACCATAATATAGTATACAATAATAACCTAGTAATTAAATTAGTGGTGTGAATACAAATAAACAAATTTTTAAAATTATTTTTAATTGTTTTTGATGAATCAAATATATTGATAAATAAGTACTTAATTTTTAGTAAATTCATTATATAGTTTTAAAATACATTTTCCCCTAAAAATAGTTTTTATTTATTTTTTGTGAGTAAATAATATAATTAATTTATTCCACTTTTCTAAAATTAATTCCAAAAAATTAAACTAAATTTGTATGTAATCATTTCATAATTATCTTAAATTAATTTTTTGATAATAATCAGAAAAAATTGACTTTTCAATTAATAGTGAAAAATACTTATTTTTATTGAAAATTGCAATTTTGTTTAAACAATTTGAAAGATACATTCTATTTTAAAATGTTTTAAATATTAAATTATTAAATTGATGTTATTAATAATAAAACTAATATCATTTCAATAAATTTAATGTTTTATTTTGGTATAAAAAGATATATACTTCATAAAATATATTTTTTGGAAAACAGGTTTTCATCACGTTTTATGGGTTTTTAATTAAATTCAACCACTTATGTTAACTAAATCAAGAAAATTTTATCCCATATTCAGAATCACTTGAATTATTATATTTAAAATACTACCCTTTTATTTTTGATAATTTTGAATAGAGACCTTAATAATTATTTTTCACCTAAGTAATGGTAAAATGGTTAATACAATGTTAAATCTTTATGACTAGGATTTAAAATTTATTTAATTGTTACCTTTATTATATTATATGAGTTTATTTATTAAATTTCCATTCAATTTTATAAAATAAGTAAATTTTGTTCCATTTTTCATTGATTATAACCTTTATATTATTTTAAGAATAGAATATATAAAAATATCACTCTCTTGACTTTAATATCTATAAATTTTTATGTAAGGATAAAAAGATGATAATTTACACTCTAAATGTATATTTTAAATGTTAAATAATTAATTTCATAATGGGTTTTTAAAATTTTTACAGTTTGAATAATTACTTTTAATTCTTACACAATGCTGATAATATATTTATTCAATTAATAGAAAACTAAACTAAATGGTTTTAAAATTTTTAAAATTAAATTTTTTGGATATATTGTTATGTTACATGTAACATCCCCTAATCCATTATCCTAATATCAATAGTTAATTTATCACATTGTCACAAGATACAAGTGATCACATTGTTTAATAGTGTTGGTAAACTAGATATATAATGGAGACACGGATTAGAGTTGAAAACATAAATTTCAACAAATTAAAAGTAAATATTTCTTATCCTTAAACTCATTTAAATATTATTTCTTCATATCATGGGGGATTTAAAACAAATTAATGTGTGAGATTATATTCTCAATATAGCTTACATACAATATAATTTACTATGAGTAAAAATGGCTTAATCAACATGGAATGAAAAATAAATGAAAACCCACACCATGTAACCAATAACTTGGGTAAAAAATATATCACTAGATAATATCAGTTTAGTAATATCCTGGATAAAAAAAATTGAATTCTCAATGATGGAAATTATTTATACTGTACACAATGATTTCATACATCAATATATTTATACCATCAAGGACTTCTTCCAAGACAGTTCAATTAATGGGTAAGTATACATAAGAATACCATTTAATGAAATCATACTAATTTGTCACATGAGACCTATCAATGAATTGAGGTGATATATAATTTTGGGCCCCACCTATCACTTCAAATCCCATGTATTCCTAATATGCTGAATGATCAACATAAAATCATAAAAAATGACATACTAAAAATTTCCATATCGAGAAAAGAAAAAAATTTATAAATAATTTACCACTCAATCAAATGAATTTCAAAGTAAAATACTACATATAGAAATGATATATTGTTTATTCTATAATAACATCCATGATATAAAGAATATGGATATTTTAGCGAAATATATTATTTTATGATCATGTGAATGTTAATGTTTCAAGATAAAGTTAATGTTCAAAAGATTAATCAAGAGATGAGAGATCAAAATTTAAAATTATATTTGATAGTAAAACTAATTCTATTAATGAATAGATAAAAATTGAAACGAAACATTTAATATATGTTTTCATTAATTTTTTTTCTTTTGAAAACCATTTAAAATTTTTCTAAGTAGCTAATGGGCATAAAACAGTTATGGTGGCGAGAAATTATGCTAACACCATATACATTAAAATAGAGATTCCTTTTTTATTTTTAGTAAAAAGTTAAAATCTATATTGTTAGAAAAAATAAATAGAGATTAATTTTAAATAATTTTGTAAAAATTCAAAATTGGGTTAAAATGACTTGAAAAAAATCATAGGATAAGCTTAACATAATTATTGAATTTTTTTATAAAACATGAATATAGAATAGAAAGTAATTCCAACCAAAAAAGAGAAATAATGTTGGATTTTCATAATACAATTTTCCAAATAATTTTAATTACCAAAGGGAAGAATATTGAACTATTAATTGAAAACATCCTGAATAACCGAAGTAGAAGAAAATGAAAATGTTTTATTAGAAAATGGTAAAATAATTTACTTTATTGGGATTTCAGCATAAAGAATCTCGATTAAAATGAGATTGAAGCATAAAATCATATTTCTTTGGTAAATTTTTAATTATAACCCCATGAAAGAAATAAATTAAAATATAATAGTAAATAAAATTAATATTGAGATATTCATTATATAACATTTCTAATGGAAAATAGATGCACCTTATAAAAATAAATTTGAGTATGAACCAAATATATCTCAATAGAATGAAAATTGGTACAAAATATATTATAAAAAACAAACTATTGAAGTTATAATTAATAAATGAAGTAATTATGTGTATGAAATTTAAATCTGAATAAAAATATGTTAAATAAATCATAAAATTATGAAATTCTATTATAACCAAAATCATAGATTATCGGAGTCAATAGAAAAGTAACATAACCTAATGAAAAGAAATTGAGTGGTGAAACAACTACCACTATGTAGCTTTCAAGTAAAATCCCCTGGATAACATAATACGAATTGAAACTTAAAATACAAATAATTATGAAGTATTAATTATAAGACATATAAAATGGGTTGTATATGAACTATATAAAACATATTTGATGTATAACAATAAAATATGCCTCAATTAAAGGAAATTGTTAACTAATCTCTTACCTCAGGTCCGACACATCACATACCTTATTTATCTTAGTAATAAAATAATTTTAGTCATATAAGTTCATAATATAGTTGTTAATTTTTATAATTCTATTTATTTTATTTATTACAATTTTATATTTAATTACCTAATCAATCAAGTATATGTCAGACATTTTGATTATATTCGGTTCGCATGACTAAAATGAATTCTAAAGGAGGGATATGGTAAAAGTGGTTTCTATTACATAATATCTAGAATTTCACCCATAAAATAATAATAATTTTCAAATATCAATTATACTTTTAAAAAGAACTAAGTACAATAGTAATGAAAAATGAACTACATTACAATGATGGAGAGGGTAAGTTATACCTACACATGAGTATTATTTTCTATTTTTCAATTATCATGGTGGAAATAAGGTATGTATTATTTTATCACTATAGTATAATCAATATATAATAAATACCATACTATTTCATCACATAAACTTATATATACTATTCACGTGACCTAGTGGTGAAAAATAAATCACATCACTTCTTGGTGGTGGAAGTTTACACGTACTCCTGAACAACATTATAATTTTTCAATGAATGAAAATATAAGTCCCCAGCCTTAAACATTACATAACCTTGAGTTATTACAAGATTACACATTGAGGATCTTTTCGGGTTTAGAGTTTTAGATAATTAGATCATAAATCATCCATTATATTCCACATTTATACAAAGTGGTTTCATAAAAGATAGTATTCATTTTTTTCCCATAAATGGAAACATATTTAAAACAAATCATGGTTTCATTCATGAAACTTCCTTGAACCTATCATCACATCATGTACCTTTCCCTTGACGTGTGAAAAACATTTCAAAAACTTGGGATGAGCATAAAAAGCTCAGTAAGGGATATAAAAGTAAAAAATGAAAACATTATTCCATGTATGAAAAACATAATCATTTTAACATACCTCATCAAATCATGAATAAATCATAAAAATCATAAGACGTAAAGGTAACTTGAGGCATTCATAACATTCTTACATTGGGAGTAACCCTCATGGTTAGGTTTGGAATACCCATCAGAATATATTCCCTAAATCTCTTCAGAGAAACCTTAACGTTTAACCCCTTTGCGTTACCCAATGCATTGGAGAGCTATATTGGGCTCACCCACCCTTAGTTTATCACAGAACCACCCGTCTTCATAACAATTCCCAAGAACCATAACATAATCGTATCACATAAAACATGCATAAAGGAAACATAACATTTACACTTTTCAGTCACAAGATATTAGTACAACCCATTGATATAAAAACATTATGAAAACCATTTTCAATACTAAAATAAAAGAAAAGTAAAACATGGTATTTATTTTTTTCATTTTTAATAAAAAAGGTTATGTCTTGTAGAGGAAGTCGTAGCTCAAATAATGGTCACGGTGGCGGAGAAGTCATTGTCGCCGCATATGTACAAAAAAAAAACATTCCCTTTTTTCATTTAGTAAAAGCTTAGAATAAAAAAAATATTCCTTTTGAGTAAACATAAAAGTCAAAGGGGTTTATACACCGTATAAATGAAAGTTGTGTATAAAACATAATATGCCTCAATGAAAGATGATTGAGACGGAGTCCCATACCTCAGGTCCAACTTGACTCGATCGTTCTTTAACATCCTGAATAATAAACATGAGTTAATTTCTACTTGATTAAGAACCCTTTTCAAGTTCATTATTCCTTTTATATCACTTATTACCATGTTATGAACACTATGTAATTATTTAAGCTAATAATGGTCGTTTTGTCGATCATTAGTACTTGAGTCAAAAATAAACTGTTTATAATTACAAGTTGTTCAGGTGGTAAAATATCCATTATATCCAGAATTATATTCATGATTTAGATATCATATATGTCATATATATCCAGTATATACATGCATTTACAATATTACATAACATTTAGAGGTAAGAAATGTAATGCACCATTCATGGAGACGGTAAGCCGTACGTACGCATGAACACTACTTCCATTTATATTTTAACTTTAATAGAATTAAAACATAATGATACATAATATTATTATAACTACAGTATGGTATCATATATTATATCATTAAATCTATCCTTTATACGTACCACATATGGTATTAACGAATGAAATCACTTTGAGGGGTGGTAGTCCGCACTTCCTAAAATGAAGATATCGCGTATAACCATAATGGAAGCCATAAAGGAATGCCATAAATGATAAATAAATAAGCTTAAGGAAAATATAAACATATTATATATCATATATAAATATAGTTACATCTTAATGGCCACCTTTGAAGGTGTTATAAGAATACTGAACAATAATCGTTTCGTGAAGCAGAAATTCACCATCCATGGAAACAGTATGTTATTTAACCAATAGATGTATGTGTGTGTAAGTGTAGCTCGAATAATTCTTCTAAATACATCCTAGTATATTTAATATACTGGTGTTGTTACAAATGAAATGAATAAAAAGAGTTTAGGGGGTTGGAGAAGCAAAATAAAACAAAAGAACACAAGTGAAGACATTACCTTTAAATCAGGTAACTACCTTTGGTTTGAACCAAACGAGTATCTTGAAGAGCTTCCTGCCTAAGGTAAGGATTCTAGGATTAGGAGAGGGATGTGGAGAGACAAAATGATAAGATCTTGGCCGAGCCAAAGGCTTGAGAGGTGTGGGTAAGGAGGTAGAGGTGGGGGCCTTTTATAAGAGGAGAGGAGGGGCACTCAAGGAAAGGTATAAAATGTTACGCTATTTTCAATTGCTTTTTGGATTTTAATGGTCCCACATTGATGTATTTTGAGGGTAAGATGATAAGGGTTCAAAATAGACTCATACAATAAGTCTTTGACAAGTGTAAGTCTTAGATTTTACATTATCTTTTCATTTTATTTAAATCGTTCATTAATGAGGTAATCGCTGCATCTTCATAATGTCATAAATAATTTAATATATTTAATGTCTAAAAATTATATAAAAAATACTATGATGTAAGAAATATTATTAGATTTTAAATGAATATTTATAGTCCAAAATATCATTTATTTAAGAAAAATTAATTTTTTTTACTCAGGTGATACATTCTTTGTAATATTTAACTTTCTTTAAAAATAAAAAGATAAAAAGTCATTATCACACAAAAGTGATTCCATGGGGTCCTCAAGTTTGGAATAAGGAATCCCATAGTCGGCCATGACACAACCAGTAGCATTAGAAAACATTTTGGGGTAATTTGGTATTATTATGATATTATTTTATTATCCTTAACTACCTGATTACTAATTAATCAATATAAATAAAGATAATTACCATCATTTCTATTCATAATGTCCAAAACAAAAGAGTATTGATTACATAATTTGGAACTTCTGATTAAAAATATGTAATCCATTTCACCAAATTCCAAACATAGAAATTGAAATAATTAATTTAAAAATAATTCCCATTGTCAAAACAAATATCGGGTTTTTTAGAAACAATATCTATGAAAAGTTTGGCACTTGTTTATGCCCAATTCCAAAGTGAAATTAATCCTAATTACCACCATTGGATTAAATGTTAAAAAAATATTCTAATTACACTTTAAGGACAATTAAAAAGATAATCTAACTATATAATTAAATTAGATTAAAAATCTGTTTTGATGTAAAATGCATTATTTTTCACTATTCATTAAAAAATGAACATTGTCAGAAAAATACCAAAAAATTATCCAATGTAAATTTAAATGTCCCAATAATAAAGAATATTTTTATTTTGAAAAATAGAGCTTATAAAAGTTTCAAAAGTTTTATTTAAAAATGGTTTGCCATCAAAAGGCAGTAAAACAATCTTTTAAAAATATTAGTGTATTCCATGCTTAAGATTGGATTTATTCTCATTTTAAGCCTCTAAAACACTATCTAATTCATAAATATACAATATATAAGAATATCTATTATTCATTACTTATATGGGATGTTACATCCTTCCCCCCTTTAGAAAAGTGCGTCCCCTCAATTTATTTACTTATCGAATAAGTGGGGGTATTTATCCCTCATTGCATTTTTAGATTCCCATGTTTCCTCTTCACTCAAGTGGTTGTTCCACAAAACCTTTACGTGATGAATAACCTTATTCCACAACACTTTCTACCTATGTTCAAGAATATAAATCGGTTGTTCCTCATAAGATAGATTCTCTTCCAGCTGAACTACCTCTGGACTCAAAACATGAGATGGATATGGCATGTACTTCCTTAACATTGAAACATGAAAAACATTGTGTACCTGAGATAAACTTGGAGGTAAAGCCAATTGGTATGCAACTTATCCAACTCTATCAAAAATTTCATATGGTCCAGTTAACCTTGGACTCAACATTCCCTTCTTACCAAATCGCATCACACTTTTCCATGGTGAGACTTTGAGAAAAGCATGATCACCTACCTCAAAAGAGAGATCCTTCCTTCGGTTGTCCGCATAACTCTTCTACATACTCTGAGCTGTTATCATGTGTTTCTATATCATCTGAACTTTTTCTTCCAACTCTTCTACCGATTCTGGTCCCATCAACTTCCTTTCACCCACTTCATCCCAGAAAGGTGGAGTTAGACACTGCTTCCCATATAATGTCTCAAATGGTGCCATCTGTATACTGAAATGAAAACTGTTATTATATGAAAACTCAACCAAAGAATGATTTTGGTCCCAACTTCCCTGATAATCCATCAAACACACACATAGAATATCCTCCAAAGTCTGAATTTTTTGTTCTGACTGCCAATCTGATTGAGGATGAAAAGTTGTACTAAAATTTAATTCAGTACCCAATGACTTCTGAAGGATTTTCCAAAAGTTAGAAGTGAACCTGGGATCACTGTCAGATACAATGGAGAGAGGAACTCCATGTAACCTGACTATCTCTTTAAGATACAAACAGGAAAGTTGATCTAGGGAAAAATTATCTCGTATAGCAAGGAAATGAGCAAATTTAGTCAAGCGATCAACAATAATCCAGATTGCATTATTACCTTGAGGTGTCTTCGGCAATCCCACAACGAAGTCCATGGATATATTCTCTCATTTCCACTCTGGTACTGGTAAAGGCTGAAGCATGCCTTTCGGTAACTGCTGCTCTGCTTTAACATGTTGATAAGTCAAACACTTCACTTTAAAATCAGCAATATCCCTTTTCATTCCGTCCCACCAGTAATACTCCCGAGGATCTCTATACATATTAGCACTGCCTGGATGAACTGAAAACAGAGAACTATGAGCTTTACATAAAAACTCAACCTCCAACTGTGAATCACATGCCACACATAATCTCTTCCCAAACCTCAAAACACAATCATTATCAATGTTGAATTCAGGAAACTTACCCTTCTGAACCAGCTCTACCCTTTTCTGAAACTCACTGTTTTGCTTCTGTGCTTGCTTAATTCTGTCTGATAGAGAAGATTTCACTGATACCTGAAACAAAACAGAAGGACATCCTTCACCAACAACTTCTATGCCAAATTTAATCAAATCCTTAACCAAAGGATCACGTTCCAAACTTAACATTGTTAATGAAGCATTACATTTTTTGACTCAAAGCATCATCCACTTTATTTTCTTTTCCTGGATGGTAATGAATTTTACAATCATATTCCTTGATTAATTCTATCCATCTCCTCTGTCTCATTTTCAATTCCTTCTGAGTGAATATATACTTTAAACTTTTGTGATCGATATATATTTAACACTTTACTCCATACAAATGATGCCTCCAAATTTTTAAAGCGAAACCAACAATAGCTAATTCCAAATCTTGTGTAGGGTAATTTACATCATGAGTTTTCAACTGTCGTGAAGCATAAAAAATTTCCTAATCATTCAGTATTAGGATGCAACCAAGTCCTTTCAATGAAGAATCACTGTAGATAACAAACTCACCATTCATATAAGGTAGTTCCAAAACTGGAGCATTCACCAATCTTCTTTTCAATTCCTGAAAATAATCATCACATTATTTTTTCTAGATAAACTTAACACCCTTCTAAGATAGCTTAGTCATTGGACTAGATAACTGCAAAAAATTTCTAACAAAACTTTGGTAATAGCCTTCCAAACAAAGGAAGCTATGAATCTCAGTTACATTTGTGGGTCTTGGCCATTCTTTAACAACCTTTGTTTTTGTAGGATCAACAGTTATCCCATCTTTAGAAACAATGTGACCAAGGAAAGAAATTTGTTGCAACCAAAACTCACACTTACTGAATTTCCCATACAATTTCTTTTCTTTTAGGGTTTTCAAAATAACCCTTAAATGTCTTTCATGATCCTCTTTACTTTTAGAAAACACCAAAATATCATCAATGAAAACAATCACAGACTTATCCAAGAACTCAGGGAAAATTATATTCATTAAGTCCATGAATACAGTAGGTGCATTGGTTAGCCCAAAAGGCAGTACTAAAAATTCATAATGTCCATATCTTGTACGAAACACAGTCTTTGGAATATCTTCTTCTTTTACCTTCAACTGATGGTACTTGATCTCTGGTCAATCTTTGAAAAAAACCGAGCTCCATGGAGCTGATCAAACAAATCATCGATATGAGGAAAATGATATTTGTTCTTAATAGTGATGTTATTCAAGGTTCTATAATCAATGAAAAGTTTCATAGAACCATATTTCTTTTTAAAAAATAAAACAGGAGAACCCCATGGTGATGTTCTAGGTCGAATGAAACATTTCTCTAATAAATATTGCAATTGATCCTTCTACTCGAAAAGTTCAATTTGAGCCATTCGATAAGGGGGTTTTAGAATTGTCCTAGCATCAGGAACTAAGTCAACAGTAAACTCAACTTCCTGATCAGGCATTATTCCAGGAAACTCATCAGAAAAAACACCAGGATACTCATTTACCACTGGTACATCATTAATCTGAGCAGTTCCCTTGTTTTCAACGATGTGTTCATGGTAACATTCATTTCCATCTTTTACAATTTTCTCGGCCTCTTGATATGTTATCAACAGTAAGGGTTCATTATTTTACACAAACTGAAAGTATTTCTGAAAAGAAACTTTGTTAGCTCTACAGTCAATCATGGCATGGTAAATAGAGAGCCAATCCATACCCAGGATAACATCAAACTATACTAGAGGTAAAACAATAAGTTTTGCAAGTAGGTTATTTCCACGGATAAGGATAGGAAGATTATTATAAATTATTTTTTCCTCAACATTTCCCCCAGGGGTTTTTACCACAAGTTCTGGAGTCATTTCTTGAGATGGTATTCCCATTTTACTAGAAAAGTTTTCAGAGATGAAAGAATGTGTAGACCCCGAATCAAACAACACATTGGCATAATCTGAAAAAACAAAGTACCTGATACAACTTCATTTGATGGCCCGACAACTGCTGAAGTAGTTGCAAATAATTTTACCACCCCTTTCTGCTTTTAGTCTAACTGCTTCCCATCACTCGAGCTCTTTTTCGGACACTCATTTCCATAGTTACCCATCTCATTGCACTTAAAACATTTCACTAACTATAAATCAAATTTGGTCTTACCACCACCATGATCTTTTTCAGTGCAATCACGAGCCTTATGTCCCATCTTACCACATCCGTAGCACTTTCTAGAATTCAGAAGACATTCCCCAACATGCCTTTTACCACATTTATCATAAACTGGAAACATAGTTTTCTTACCGTCAGACCTTTTTGAAGAATTCTTTCCTTTCTCCTACCACCTCGGTCTCTTCATCTACTGGTTGTTATAGAACACTTGATCTTCAGAAAAATCCATTTGCACCTTCTCAGCACATTGAAAAATATTTTCATTACTCTTGAACTTGAGAGAAGCTAAATCCCTTCGATATTTTGTCTTTAATCCTGAGTAAAAACGATTGGGTTTACTATGAAGGTCTCAGATAAAATTTGGAGCAAACCTTGCCAATCGAGTGAACCATTCTTCATAGGCAGCCACTGAGTTTTCCTATTGCCTAAATTCTAGGAATTGTTTTTCCATCCTAAGTCGAACAGACTTCGGAAAATACTTCTCAAGAAACATACATTTGAATTCATCCAAGTTGAGAGCATCAATCTCATCAGCATCCCTGATATTTTTAACCATCGACCACCACTGATATGCTTCACCCTCCAAATGGTAAATAACAAGACTAACCTTTTGATTGTCTGAACACCCCATGACAACAAAAATATTCTCCAGTGCTTTAACCCACCATTCAGCTAGCACAGGGTCCGATGAGCCTCTGAATGATGGGGGATGTTGCCTCACAAAATGTTTCACCACTGAAATGTTCCTCTGCGGTTGATCTCGCTGATCTTGTGCATGGATACCACCACCATTTATCGCTTGAGTCAACTGTGCCATTACTACAACAAACTGTTCAGTTCCAATTCTGACCATCTCTGGATGCTGATTCAGAAGGTTATTTCCTTTCGTATGCCTTCCTAGCACTGCTTCCCTGTTTCCTCTGCGGAAAACCATTCTGAACAAACATGTCTTAGATGAAGCAACATGGTAATCTTCAAATTCTATATCATTTCAATTTGACCATAAAAAAAATATTTTTGGATAATCATTAAATAGAATTATAACTCCTAATGTTATCTAAAACGACCTATGATACCAACTATAAGGCCCCAGACATAAACATTACTTAATCTTGATTTTTTACAAGATTACACATTGAGGATCTTTTCAGGTTTAGAGTTTTAGATAATTAGATCATAAATCATGCATTACATTCCACATTTAAACAAAGTGGTTACATAAAATATAGTATTCATTTTTTTCCCATCAATGAAAAAATATTTAAAACAAAAAATGGTTTCTTTCATGACACTTCCTTGACCTTATTATAACATCATATACCATTCCCTTGACATGTGAAAAACATTTCAAAAACTTGGGATGAGCATAAAAAGCTCAGTAAGGGATATAAAAGTATGAAATAAAAACATTAGTCCATCTATGAAAAACATAATCATTTTGTCATACCTCATAAATTCATGAATAAATCATAGAAATCATAAGACCCAAAGGTGACTTGAGGCATTCATAACATTCTTATGTAGGGAGTAACCCTCATGGTTATGATTGGAATACCCATCATAGTATATTCCATAAATATATTCGGAGAAACCTTAACGTTTAACCCCTTCGTGTTACCCAATGCATTGGAGAGAATTTTCGTGCTCACCCTCCCTTAGTTTATCAAGGAACCACCCGTCTTCATAACAATGCCCAAGTACCATAGCATAATCGTATCACATAAAACATGCATAAAGGAAAAATGACATTTCCACTTTTCAATCACAAGATATCAATACAAAACATTGATATAAAAACATTATGAAAACCATTTTCAATACCAAAATAAATGAAATGTAAAACATGGTATTTATTTTTTTCATTTTTAATAAAAAAAGTTTATGGCTTGTAGAGGAAGCCAAAGCTCAAATAATGGTCACGACGGTAGAAAAGTTGTTGTCGCTGCATACGTACGACAAAAAAAACATTCCCTTTTGTCGTTTAGTAAACACTTCATATAAAAAATATTTATTTTGAGTAAACATAAAAGTCAATGTGGTTTATACACCGTATAAAATAAAGTTGTGTATAAAACAAAATATGCCTCAATGAAAGGAGATTGAGACGAAGTCCCTTACCTCGAGTCCGACTTGACTCGATCATTCTTTAACGTCCTGAATAATAAACATGAGTTAATTTATACTTGATTAAGAAACTTTTTCAAGATCATTATTCTTTTTATATCACTTATTACCATGTTATGAACACTATGTAATTATTTAAGTTAATAATGGTCGTTTTGTCGATCATTGGTACTTGAGTCAAAAATAAACTTTTTATAATTACAAGTTGTTCATGTGGTAAATATCCATTATATCCAGAATTATATTCATGCTGTATATATCATATATGTCATATATATCTAGTATATAAATGAATTTACAATATTACATAACATTTAGAGGTATGAAATGTAATGCACCGTTCATGGAGACGGTAAGCCGTACGTACGCATGAACACTGTTTCATTTCTATATCATATTTAATGGAATTAAAACACAATGATAAATAATATTATTATAATTATATTATGGTATAATATATGATATCATTAAATCTATCCTTTATATGTACCACATATGGTATTAACGAATCAAATCACTTTGAGGGGGCGGTAGTCCGCACTTCCTAAAATTAAGATATCGCGTATACGCATAATGGAAGCCATAAAGGTATGCCATAAATGAAAAATAAATAATATTAAAGAAAACATAAACATATTATATATCATATATAAATATATTGACATCATAATGGCCAACTTTGAAGGTGTTATAAGAATATTGAACAATCATCATTTCGTGAGGCAGAAATTCACCATCCACGGAAACAGTAGGTTCTTTAACCATTAGATGTATGTGTGTGTAATTTTAGCTCAAATAATTATTATAACAACATCCTAGTATTTTGAAGATACTGGTGTTGTTACAAAATAAATGAATAAAAAGAGTTTAGGGGGTTGGAGAAGCAAAATAAAACAGAAGAACACAAGTGAATGCATTACCTTTAAATCGGGTAACTCCCTTTGGTTTGAACAAAAAGGGTATCTTGAAGAGCTTAGTGCCTAAGGTAAGGCTTATAGGATGAGTATAGGGATGTGTAGAGACAAAATGATCATATATTGGCCGAGAAAAAGGCTTGATAGGTGTCGGTAAGGAGGTAGAGGTGGGGGCCTTTTATTAGAGGAGAGGAGGGGCACTCTTGGAAAGGTATAAAATGTTACATTATTTTCAAATGTTTTTCGGATTTTAAAGGTCCCAAATTGATGTATTTTGAGGATAAGGTGATAAGGGTTTGAAATATACTCATCCAATAGGTCTTTGACAAGTGTAATTCTTAGATTTTACATTATATTTTTATTTTATTTATATCATTCATTAATGAGGTAATCGCTGCATCATCATGATGTCATAAATATTTTAATTTATTTATTGTCTAAAAATTATAAAAAAAATACTATTATGAAGAAAGTATTTTTATATTTCCAATGAGTATTTATAGTCCAAAATATAATATATGTAGAAAAATTTAAAAATGTTTTACTCAGGTGATACATTCTTTGTAATATTTAACTTTCTTAAAAAATAAAAGGTTAAAAAGTCATTATCACACAAAAGTGATTCCATGGAATCCCCATGTTTGGAAAAAGGAATACCATGGTCGGCCATGACACAACCAGTAGAATTAGGACACATTTTGGGGTCATTTGTTATTATTATGATATTATTTTATTATCCTTAACTACCTGATTACTAATTAATCAAGATAATTAAAGATAATTACCATCGTTACTATTCATAATGTCCAAAAACAAAAGAGTCTTGATTACATAATTTGGACCTTCTGATTCCAAATATGTAATCCATTTTACCAAATTCCAAACATATAAATCGCAATAATTAATTTAAAAATAATTCCCCTTGTTAAAACAAATAGCGGGTTTTTTAGAAACAATATCTATGAAAAGTTTGGCACTTGTTTATGCCCAATTCCAAAGTGAAATTAATACTAATGACAAACATTGGATTAAATGGTAAAACATTATTCTAATTAAAATTAAAGACCAATTAAAAAGATAATCTAACCATATAATTAAATTAGATGAAAATCAGTTTTGATGTAAAATTCAATATTTTTCACTATTCATTAAAAACTGAACATTGTCATAAAAATACCAAAAAATTATCCAATGCATATTTCAATGTCTCAATCATAAAGAATATGTTTATTATAACAAATAGAACTTATAAAATTGTCAAAAGTTTGATTTAAAAATGGTTTTCCATCAAAAGGCAGTAAAATAATCTTTTAAAAATATTAGTGTATTCCATGCTTAAGATTGGATTTATTCTCATTTTAAGCCTATAAAACGATATCTAATTCATAAATAGACATAGATAAGAATATCTATTATTCATTATTTTATTTGGATGTTACATAAAAGGTATGAAAATTATTGATATATTAATTTTATATAATGATAAATATTTCATGAATATTATATATATATATATATATATTAAATCCATTGTTATATCCATCCATGAGTTGCAGTTCTGGAAAAGAAATAACATCAGGTTGTGAGGTGGTAGTCTGATATACACACAAACAATGGTTTAATTTACCATTTTTCAGAATATGATATGGATATAGGTTATCAAATTAACATAATAACATCTTAGTATATGGTATATATGTTTGGTATTATATTGGAATGTTTTAATTACTTCTCTTGTAGGTGGATGAAGAAATAAAACCAAAATGTTCAATTAATAATGATACATATTCTTCAGAAACATATTTAGGATTATAGCTAATGCATTCATAGATTGAAATTTTGATCAAACCTAGGCCTATAAGAAGTTTTTAGATATTAAATTAATTGATTTTGGTAGGTATTACACTAACCAAAAGGTTATGTGTGAATAAAATAGAATTTGAGGTGAACTTCTATAAGTAAGGGGAGGGGCACTTTTGGGATTTTTTTAAAGTATTAAAGTAATATAAAATAATTTTGAAATTTAAATTCATGAAAATTGATTTAATTTAAATATAGGAAAATTATTTCTTCAAATACTACAATTAAATAATATTTTTACCTGTGTGGGTTTTGTTTATACCATTATATTTGAGTTTTAACCCAATGTTATCCCTTTTGAAAATTATTTAAAAATTAATGTTTTCTACCCTTTAAGGGTGAATAATATCTCTATCAAATACAAAAATAACCATAAATAGACTGTGTTTTATTATTTAAACGAAATAAAATTCATTTTTCATTATAAAATATTTTTATGAATTTACAATCATTTAATAAAATATTATTAATTATAAAAGATCATTAATATCAATTTTGAAACTATTCAATTTATTTGAATCTAAATAAAATAAGAAAAAGAGTGAATTATAATATAATTGTTTAAAACATCACTATAATTTTATATTTATATAAAAAAGTTATTTTACATAATAATTATTTGAAATTATATTAGTTTTTGTATTTTTAAAATCATGTATTTTATTTTTCTAATAATTGAATATATTCTATATCACTGTTGTGCAATAATTTAAGGTAATTGTTTCATTAGTAAAAATTATAAATAATATAAAATGATAAAAATAATTCATTAATATTTTAGATAAAATTTAATAACCAGACCAAAGTGGTTTTTATCTATATAAAATCATAATATAGATATTAAAATAACAAAATTGATATTTTTGTCTTTATCTCCTACTTAAATATTATAAATGTAAAAATAAATTCCAAATGGAAAAAATTTATATTTTATAATTTTGGATAAATATAGACCAAATAAACAAATAAAATTAAATTAAGGAATGTTTTGGGTTGATTTCTAATGCCTTATCACATTTTTTAACCTTGTTACCTAATCAACCCTTTGCATTGTGGCCATTATTTATTATACATACTATTCATAATGACCAAAAATAAAAGTTACATTTTTAAAAAATCTATACCTAATGTTTAAATCTATGTAATTTATTTTATAGATTCAATTTTTATTATTGTAAGTAATTAATTTAAAATCAAAACATAAATTGTAATGAAAAAACATTCTATCATAAAAATACTTTTTTATGTATGAAAATGTTTTTATACCTAATTAAATAATAAAATTGATTCCAATGAACATCATTATATTATTAATAATATAAAATAACTATTTATTATTTGAAATAATTTTTTAAAATGGATCATTGTAAATTCTTGAAACAAAAATTAAGTTTTCAGTAAAAGGAATCATTTTTCACTCTTCATTGAAAAATAAAACATTTTAGAAAAATACAAAAAATTAAGCCTAATATAGTTTTCATATTATGATATCAAAAAATAATTTCATTCCATAAAATACTTTTTTTGAAATGTGGAAAAAATAAATTAGATTATTTTCTATCAAAAAAATAATAACATTTTTTTGAAGAAAGCATATTTTTGAAGAATAAAATGACTTAACTAAAAATTGAGAGTCTATTTCCTAGGAATTAATAAATAAATTTTAATTAAGTACTAACTTAATATGTATTTAATTATGTGGTTATTCCTATTCTTACCCCCCATTTCTATTGATTGGTTATAATATACATATTTAAATAGTATTATTTCATGGTTCGTTTTGTCTTAGTGTTTCATATTGTATACACTATTGAACATAGTTTTATTTTAAAATCTCAACATACCAGATTATACACCATTGAATAAATTTCTTCCAAATAATTAAAACATGTGATCAGTTAGAAATTTGAAAATTTCTATGTTGAAATCCCACATCATAAAAAGAGTTTATAAAATAACTTCCTAACAAGAGGGAAAATGAAATTGAAAGGTTATCTAGAATAAAAAAAAACTATGTTTCTAAATAGGATAATGTTAGTGGGATGTTAATATATGTACATTTTAGTGAAAACAAAAACCAAGGGATAATAAAGAGTGACAAAGAACATGTTTAGGGGGAATTTAGTGGCAAAAAATCTATAAATCAGAGAGGGGTGAAAAGACAATCAATTTATTGAAAATGAAGGTAACATGATAAATTTTTTATGTCAAGATACCTTTTCTAGAGTTGGGAAATTTAGTTTCCATATATAATAATAAAATAAGGAATTATAATTACTTAACTAGTATAGTTTCATTATTTAATAAATTTCCACCAAAATATCATCTTTTTTTTTCAAGTGTTGGGTATTCAATTTGAATTTTTTATGTCTGAAATAGTAAAATGAGCTCTTAATGGATCACACAATCCATAAAAGGATACCAAGATATTTATCATATCTTTAAAAAAACAAAAATTGTTATCATAATTCAAGATAATTCCAAAAAATTTTAAACCCTCATTTGATTAAATAATACACTATTATCCACAATTCGACAATAATACCAAATTGTTAATATAGATAATTCCATAATTAAATAACACTATATCCTAATTAACCTTAATAACCCCAATATTAAATAATATTTTAACCTCAATGTGTATCTCATAACATTAACCACACACCTCCATATATGTAATAAATTTTTTCCTATATAATCCTCTATGTTAAACCTAATGGCTATATATATATCTCAATCCAATAAAACATCTTCTGTAATATCATTAACCACCTCTAAATCATGATTCATAAAAAATATTTGATCTTATATTATGTATCTAAAAATCAATATATCATTTATCCATCAAACCATTTAAGTAAAAAAAATCATACTAACAAGGAAATCTTGTAGTCTATTTATAGGTATTTCACCCTTATCTTCTTTCAATTGTGGGTTCAAGCCCTATAACCATACCATATTTGATAGGATTTCACCTGAAATGTGAGGTCTCCTTTCTCAAAAACAATATTAATCAAATTACTATAACATTCCCAAAAATGTGAATAACATCCTCAAAAATCAGAATAATCATCTAATCATTTTTACCACTATGGTTTTCTATAAAACATATTTATTTCATAACTAACTATTATTACATTAACATAAATGATCATATATACCCTATAGGATAGAAATACTATTAAAAATATGTCTATAAAATATTAAATAATTATTATTTCAATAAAAAGATCACTAAAACACAAACTAAACCCATGGGGTTTTAACCAAAATATCTTTAAAAATATCCACAATCATGTTAAACTCCCATCATACAATTCATCCAACAAATTATTCAAAGCAACCAACACTTTTCATAAATTGATATTATCTATTATTATATAAACATTTATTACATAACATAACATTTCATGCTATAATTATATAGTTCTAGTTCCTTTGTAAACACAAATACATAAACAAGAGTTAATAATTAAACTACATCACGTCAGGAACCGACCCATATTGACCCCAAACCAGTCACTTTAGTTGATTCATGAAAAGGCCCAAGAGGTGTTCTCGATCCTCCCATGCTGGCGAAAAGCACCAAGGGAATCATAGAGTTCACAAGGTATTGATTTCTCCCAACAAATAAACAATAAAATAGATAGTGGGAAGAAACCAAAAAAAACCAATATATAAATGAAAAAAACTAAACATCATTTACAAAAGAAGTTGGTAGTGAAATTGAACAACATGACAAGAATAACTGAACTAAAAAATCTATCTACATGTGACCCCACGGGTCACTCCCAACTCAAAAATCAACCACTTCCCAAGGAAAACGAACACAGGCTGAATACTATAGTAGAAACTAAAAACAAAGGAAACTATATCCATGAGTATTAAAACTCATTAGGCGGACCCGATAATCTTTTCCCATTGCACTTCCATTATAATATAAGAATCATTTAATTTCACACTTGAACTACAATATATAAAATTATGTTTCTGTAAATTTAATTCAAAAACAAAATACAAATCATTTCCTGTATTAATTTTCCAATACCAAGGTCATTCTATTAGCAAGACACCAACATTTGAAAATGAAAATTGATGTTTAAAATTTCAATTTATAAAAAAAAGATAAAACCATTTTCTTTGAAGCAGCTTTGACAAGCCACATTAAAACCACACATCTCTTTCTAATAAAAGCCTATTCATGGAATCAATATATTAGTTACACAATAAGGGAAATGATAAATATACATACAAGTATCACATTCATAACCACAATCACTAAAAACAAGTAAACATAGGTAGACCCGAGAGATCAAGAAAAATCTAGAATGTACTAATTCATGAGACTCCTTCCCATTGGTATGCCACACACGATGAAAATAAAAATTCCAAAATGGCCAGACACCCTAACTTAGGACATACTGAGGCGCCCAATCCCATAGTAATAAACCAACTATATATCCACCTACTATGGGCCATTGTTCAGAAAGTGAACTACTAGGGAAACAATCATTATAGGCATGTTCACTTAATATTCCATATCCCCATGTCTCATGTGTATAAAATGTGGGGGGGGGGTGATCCAAAAGATTCCAAATGAGCATCCAATCACTATATATATATATATATATATATATATATTACATAATAGGCCTCACCCTGGGTCTCCCCATGGACTAATATCATGCATTAAAATAATTAGAACACTAAGGATGTAAACTAGGGAACCCTGATAAGGGATGCCAAGGATTCCACAACGAGTACATCCCACAAATTATTTGAGACAACGGACAAGAACATCCAATGGAGGTTTTTATAATAAAAAAATTTCATTATTTTCACAAAGTGTCTAAATGGGCTCTACATCATTTTACAACAAAAACCCTTACAAAAAATGAAGTCCATTTTTCAAGAATAATCATAATACCCCCAATTTCTATAAAAACATTTACATAACTCCTTCAAAAAAATATACATCTCACATTCCAACTAAAAACATTTTTTTATAAAAATATTAATGGGTCCGAAATTCATCATCACATGTCAAACCAATTTTCAAAAGTTATGTACACACTTATTTTAACATAAAGATATTTGAAAAACTCTTCCAAGAAACCCCAAATCATCAATTAACTGTAACCTAATTTTATCAAACACACATGTGATATTTTTATAAAGGGGTGTAAACACACCATTTTCTATTCCAAAGTATTTACACATCCTATATAGGACATTAAATTATATAGTTAATGCTCAAACCATTTTTATAAAAATTACAACTGGATACCCTTTATCAATATAAGACAAAACACCCTAAAAACCCACACCAACTTGTTTATTAGTACAAAGCCATTTTGTAAAGACATAAAAAACCCCAAAAACATCAGTTCAAATGATGGAATGACATTGATATAATAAAAAAATCAATTTATATTGGATTTTGCACATAAAATCCAAATGGGAACCTTTTCAGAAATAGGTCATACAATGATAAACAAACAATTTCAATTGGCAATCCCAATGTTATGAAACATAAATTTTCATTCCATAAACATATTTAAATCATTAATCTAGGTTCCAAACAACAAAAATTAGGTGAAAAACATATATATCATTTAATTAAACAAATGGTGGGAACAATTACAACAAAACATCAGTATTTATTACAAAAAAGGCTTAAACTACCAATTTTCATACCCAATAAATTTAATAAATGTTGCACAAAAAAAATTAACACAAATATAGGGGGACAATAGAAAGAGTTATATGACACTAAAGTTATAAGATAAAGAATAATGGGAAACCTACCTCATAACCATGGAAGAAGGATGACACCAACTGGAATTCACTCTACGAGGGTTTCAAAACACCAAAACAATGAAGAACATCCCTAAACTATCAAAACCTCCATTGAAAAGAAGTAAAATAAATGAAAAAGTGGCTACTGGAGGTGTGTAAGGTGTGTTGTTTGGAATGTATTCGGCCAAGGGGGGTTTAGGTGGAGAAAAAGAGTAATCGACAAGGGCGCTGGCCAGAGAAGGAATGGACAGAAATGTGCATGTCGGTCGGAGGTTTATCGTGCTTCCGGAGGTGGTTCGGTCAGCGTTGCGCCACATAGCCTGAGGGATAAGGTCATGTCGGGGTACTGTTCTGCCGAGAAAGGGGGGCCGAAGTCATGATGAGGTGATGTGTGGGTGAGTAGGAGGGCTATCAGAAATAGAGGAAGAGCTAGCCGAGATGGAAAGAGTGAACCGGGGGGGGGGGGGGGTCGATCATGCTCCACATAGAGGGGAAGGGGGAAGTGTAGCATGCATAGGATGGGGGTGTGGGGTAGCATATAGGCTAGGGTTGCACTATATATTTTTCGTTTTAAAAAGACACCCTAAAAATTCAAATGTGATAAAAAATAACAATAATAATAAATATAAATATAATAATAATCTCATTATTATTATTATTATCATTATTAAAATGACTAAAATATTTTTATTTTTATCCCATTTTTCTTTGCATTTACTTAATCTTCCACATCAATAATTAATTCATTAATTGCGTACTAACAAGGTCGTACGATAATTTGATGAAGCCACGAGACATTGTTTGTTTCCCTTCCTGTCCACCGAACATTGAGATGCTAACAATAATTATTTATTAGTAAAAACATACACATCTAATTGGGTCTGACCTGCACCTTGACAAAGTGTTTCAAACCAAGATAAAATATAATAATAATAAAATAAAAATTATTTCCAATGTGATGGAGTGACACATCATCTCATACATAGTTATTCATAAATATAACCCTTCTTAGAAATATCATACATAATACATTTCATCATAACCGAATGAAGGGAAATAGAAGAATGGGTGAGATGAGATGCTCAATAATGGTAAAATACGGTGATATCAATATAACATGACCATAATGTTATGAGAACATGGGTATATCATTTGAAAACCATACCATGTATATCATAGATCATAAACCTAAGTAAAAGAAAAAACATTAGTAGATCAGAAGATATTAATCATAAAGGAATCAATTTATATAATCAATAAGGGAGTTAAATTTGTAGAAGAGATAGATTTATGGCATACACATAAGAATATAATCTAATTTCTTTAGTTTTAAAGACTCATTTACATAACTATCATAGAGGAATGGGTTCACTTCCTAAACCATCACAATAGTCAAGGTTTTCTCTTGAGACTATCATAATTGAAATTTTTCTATACTAAATGGGGTTCACTCCCCATTCCAGTATTGTTTATCTCATGAAACATCCATGAGTACCCAAAGCATTAGAGGGATATACAATTATAGTCTCACTAGTCACATAATGAAAATCATATGTTTGTGTGAAACAAGATCAAAAAACCTTAATCATATCACAAACCTTGAAAAGTAAATGTATGTGATAATAATAACATCAGAGAATAACTTTTATAAAATAATTATATTTCATAAAAATTTCATTTATACATTATAGCACAACTCGTGGTAAAAAGAGGAGTTGATAAAAATATTTTTAACATAATGATAACACATAAAAGGAAATAATATGGATGTTATATTTGGATAATATCACTAGTATTTAATAAGTATAATCATGGTTTACATTCTTTTACAAATATAAACTACATTAAAATATCATTAAAACCCTTCTTGAGGGAAATACCCTTACCACTTTGATTTTTTTTTTAAATATATAAAATTCCAAAATATTTAAAAAAATAATTGAAAATATCCTTAAAAAATTACAAAGTAGTATTAAAATAATATATCATTAATGATTTTAGGAAATTTCATTCATGTTTTACAAGATAAAAGAAGAAATTATTTTCACACCTTTGTAAAAAAAATACCAAAAGTAACTTGTCAGAAAATGAAAAAAATATTATTTTTAAGCCTAATTTTTAATAAAAAATTAAAAAAACTTTAAAAATTAATTTAAAACATTATAATATAAATAATAATTTAATTTTTTAAAGAAAAAATTGATACAGAACAAAAAATATTTTCAATAGAAGGTAGAAATAAATTCATTTTTTCCGTAAAACATTCTTTTGCTGTATTTACTACTTAAATAGAATAAAATGAAAGGGAAAAAATATATTCTCTAGAAATAAACAATTTATTAAAAAATAATGAAATTATTAAAATATATATCATAGTATTTCATAATTGTAATTAAAGTGAAAAACATTCTCGATAAAAGATGGGATTGTAACATAAAATCCCTACCACTTTTGTGACTTTTAAATATTAAGTCCTAAGAAAGAAAGATACTTCTATGTATATTTATATCAGATATTTTGATGATAATAATCATAAAATACACTCAGGGGTAGTATATAAACTACATAAAATAAATAAGTGGTGAATATTCCATATTCCCTACAAAAATAAAACTGAGACGAAATTACCTTACCTAAAGAATTAAATTCCTTCGTACACATTAAAAACTCCTATATAGTAAATATATGTTTATTATAAATATATTAAATAATAAAACTCATATATATCATATCATATATGACTTAATTTAATCCTTTTATCACGTATTAATTAACAATGGTCAGTTAAAATCACTGTTTCGGGTAGTAACTCATTTGTTTTTCATGTCAATTTTTGTGTAAAAAAAATTTGTATTTGAATATTGACCATCATAAAATAATATAAATTTTTTAATCATGTTATAATTATTATATAAATTTATTATATTCATATTTATAGTAACCAAAAAAATTTGAGATAGAAAAATGAATTACACTATTTAGTCAGACGGTAGACCAAACGTATACAAGTATATAGTTATCGTTTTTCAAAAGATAGAGTGATAGATGGGTAAATAATAATTTAAAAAAATCATAATATAATATATATCATATAATTTTATTAAATTTATTTTTATTACCCTATATGTAAAAATAAAATGAGAATTTTATCACATCACTTCGTGGAGGCGGTAGTCCACACGTACACAAGAGAGACATTATCATTTTTTGACAGACTAAATAGAAGAAAGGTATATATGATATTATAATTCCATAAGTATAATTATATAAAAAATATCATATATATATATATACAAATTTAATCCATCATTATATTAATTCTTGAGGGGTTGTGATGAAAAATGAAATACATCAGTATGTTAGGAGGTAATCCACCATACACACGATCAGTGGTTTTGTTTCCCATTTCATTGAGGATGAGATATATATAGGTTATATAATTAACATGAAAACACTTCAATATATGTAAGGTACTTATTTTATTATTTCATATTATTTTGATAATAATTTAAGGATGTGGAATAAAAAATAAAATGAAAATGCATTGTTATGAACTATACATCTTCATTAGAGAAACTCTTTAGGTTTATATATAAATATTTACAAGAATAATTCTCTAAAAAATAGGGAATATAGGTCTTGGGAAGGTATTTAAGGAATGTATTTTGTCAAATATTATCTTAATAATAATTCTCTTCATGTGTGTAGAGAAAAGGGGAGGAGGAGATTTTTTACAGGTAGGGGAGGGAACCCACTTGGATATTTTCTAATAGAATAAAATATGATAAAGTAATTACTAAGAAAATCATTCAAAATGGAAAGATATTCCAATCGGGGTAAATATAAGCTTTTAATATATCTATTAAATCAAATTTGGGAATTTTTAATATGGAAAAGTATAGTTATATTTGGGATTAACCCCAAGTAAAATCGTTTTATCCTTAACCACAATATATAATTTTTATTGTTTTTATTAATCATTATGAACCAAAAATAAATTTTCCCTATTAAATAATATTAATTATTAAAATTAAAAATATTAAATCCATTTTATGATATTTAATTCATATTAGTGGAATACATTATTTTAAAATAAAACCAACAAGTGTGATTAAAAATAAGTTTTCCAAAGAAAACATTATCACAATAATAAAAAATTGTTATATCAAAATTGAACATAAAATAGAATCTAATGAACTAAAATGAATTAATTTTAGTATATTTAAAAATATTTTTCTTTTAAAATATATTATATTTATATGTTATTTTTTAAATTCTTTAATCAAAAAGTCATTTTTTAATAAAAATAAATATTATTCACTATGAATTGAAAAAATTTATCATTTCAAAAAATTCAAAAAAAAATAATGGAAATGTAATTTCTACATGTATATTCCAAATATAAAGTTTTTTTATTCATATATATTTTATAAAATTGGAAAAAATTGATGTTTATATAAGTGTGGAAAACCCAATAAAACTGTTTTTATTAAAAAAATATACAATTTTTATACATAATATTTGATTTATTCTTATCCTATACCTATAAAATACTAAGATAATGATAAAATTTTCATTGAATTTAATATATATATTTCATAATAATCATTCACCAATAGTGATTAATTTAATTTATTGTGATAAAAGACAGTGTAGGCATACATATTTCTTTTGGGAAACATTTGTTTTTTTATTTCAAATGATTTTAATTTTCATTTATAATCATTTGATAATAAATGATTTTTTATTCATTAATAAAACATATAGTTTTCATAAAATATTTATTAATACTCATGCCCAAAAATTTATAAGCTAAGTTATAATGGTATATTATATTTTAGTACATTATTTCTTGGTGTTTCTTGTAATGCAAGCTATTGATGAAATTAAATTTGTTTGAAAAAAATATTCTATAAAATCTCAGGGTGTTATATTATACCCCACGTAAAATGACTTTAAACCTTGAAATTTCATTAATATAACAATTAAAACTAAGGATAATTCTTCCACAACATATCCTTAGGTTCCCATATAGATTTGGAAAATCGGTGGCTTCACTATAATACTTCAACCAGGTGAGTGGTCTTGTTTCATATCAATTCCACTCTATGATAAAAAATATCCACTTTTTGTTCCTCAGAAAAGTGATCCTCATCCAATGGTATCATCTCTAAGTTAATTACATGTGTAGGGTTAGGTATGTTCTTCCATTGGAGAGATATTTGGAACACATCATGGTCTTTAGGGAGGTTTGGTGGAATCACCAAGAGACGTGATACTATCCCTTCATGATCAAGAATATAAAAGGGCCCAATATTCCATGTTATTGAATTTACTTTTTTATGGAATATCATAATTTTATTTCATGGAGAAATTCACTAAAACACATTTTTACCAACTTAAAACTCCATATCTCACTCATTATTGTCTGCATAAATTTTTTATTGATTTTGTGCCACCCTTAAACATTGATGAATAGATATAACATTATCTTCCATTACATCAGATTATTATATTCCAATATCATTCATTCTCTAACTTTATACTAGAATGTTGGATTTAAACATATCCTTCCCAATAGGGCTTCATTAATATCCACCTAAATTCCCTAGTGAAATCTATTATTGTATAAAAAATCAATTCGAGGAGGGTGTTGATCCCAACCTTATTTGAAATCCATCGAACAAGATTTCATCATATCCTTTTGGGATTGAACTGGTCTCTCATACTAACCATATATCTTGAGATGATATGTAGTTCTAAAATATTAGTTTGTATCAAGATCCCACTGAAGAATACACCAAAACATTGATATAAACTTTAGTTCTTGATTAGATACAATAGATTATGGTATTATGTGAATCCTTAACACTTTATTAATGTATATTATTTTAAAATTATTTTGATATAAATCTTATTTGATTACACTGAATTTTTCTGACTTTCTAAGATGATTTACTACAACCTAAATTACATTATGTACTTTAGATGTTTTGGGGAGTCCGATGAAAAAACTCATGGTGATATTTCCCATATCCAATTTGATATCGGTAATGTTTGTAACATCAAATTAGAATTTTCTCTCCTAGACTTAACATACTCATATACTAAGCATCGATATATACTTAGCAATATCATTATTTATGTTGTCCCCTAAAAAATACTTCATCAGAACTATATACATCTTTATACTTCTAGGATGAATAGGGAATGATGAAATACGAGTCTCATAAAATAGACCCTTCATTAAATCCTCTATTTATGAAACAAAAACAGAATTTCAGAACCATATCATTCTCTCAAAATAATGGTTAATCCTAGGAAAATGTTTGACATTTTTTCTACATATCTACATTTCCTTCTACACCTCTTTGGTCTTCACATCGATAAATGGTTGATCACTCATTTGATAAAGATAATACTCCATTCCATCAATATTTTCAGATCCATCCTTTGAAAATAAATAAATATTTTATCTTTTGTTATCCTTATCATAGATAATCTTTTATGTTCCTTTTGACAAAAAATAATTAGACACATTATTCACTTTCTGAGGGTGATAATGTATTGAGAAGTCATAATCATTTATTACTTCCTACCATATTCTCTAGAACAAATTCATCTCCTTCAATGTGAATGCATAATTTTAAATGTTATGATTAGTATATATATCACACCCTCCTCTATAAAGATAATTCCTTCATATATTTAATGGAAAAATTACAGTTACTAACTTTAAATCATTAGTTGGGAAATTTTTCTCATGAACCATAAATTATCATGAGGCATAAGATATAACCATATCATTATATATTAGAATTCATCCTAATATCTTCAACGATGCATCAATATATATTAAAACCCCATCTTTACTATAGGGTAATGTATGCATAGTTTCAATTAATAACTTTCTCTTAACTTCCATGATGTTTTACTCACATTAATCTATCAAAAAGAAACCTTGTTCCCTTCTAAGTTAACTTGGTGAGTGGATTAGATAATCATAATATATTGTACACAAACCATCAATAATATCTAGAGAAAACATGAAAACATTGGATCTAATTCATATAGGTTGGTATGGGTAATAATTCAAAAACATATACCATTTATGGTTCCACCGATATACCCTCTTTTGAAATTATATGTCCCAAAAAATTAAACCTTTTATAAAAAAAATTAACACTTGGTAAAATTTTCAATGATATTATCATTCCTTAGGGTCTTCAGTACAATCCATTAGTGATATTCATGATCTTCCTTGGTCTTTTTTGATATAAGAATATTTTATATAAATACTTCAACTAACTGATCTAGTTAATCTCTATTGGCTCTATTAATTAAATACATGACGATCGTGGGAATATTATTTTGTCCAAATGAAATCACTATATGTGAAAATTGTCCATACCTTGAATTAAATTTTTTCTTAGGTGTATAATCTTTTTTGAACCTCAATTTAAGATATCTATAAAGAAGGTTGATCTTGGAAAAGTGTTGAGCTCTTTATAGTTGATCAAACAAGTCAAAAAATATGGGGTAGAAGATACTTGTTCTTCATTGTGGTTTTTTTAATTCCCAATAATCAATGAATAGTCACATCAATATATCTTTATTATTAACAAAAAGAATAGGTGATACCCCTGGTGACATAGTTTCTCTAATAAATCCCTTGTCAAGATTCTCTTAGAGTTTCTTCTTGAATTCCTAAAACTCTATGTGGTCCATTATATATAGAATATTTCAAATTTGTGGGTCACTAGGTATGAGTTCTATTAAGATCTCAACATCATGATTAGATGGAATACTAGGTTAATTTTCTGGATTGGCGTCAAAAAAAATCCCACACAATAACCATATCGTTAATGTTGAGTTTCTCCCCAACCATATGAGATAATTCCTCATTTGAATAGAAATATATACACATACAATGGATGTAATTTTCATTCGATGTTCATAATATCATTACATAGATAAATGATCATAGTTTGGTTTATAATATCAATTTTGACTTCCCTTCATCAGAAATTGATATGGGATTTATGTTGAGAAATCCATTCCATGCCTATGATAACTTAAAATTCAACTAGAAATGAATAATAATATTTTGTAGAAAGCACATTACCACAAACTTCAACCATAGACTAATCTGAAACGTAAGATGTGATCATTATACCATTAGATATTTTCTATGATAATTCAACATCCAATCATTTTTTTGCCATTTTGACACCCTTAGAAAATTCTATATATATAAATGAGTGGGTAGACTCATATTAAAATAAGAAATTAGAAGTTCTAGAGTGGATGGAAAGTGAATCTTTAACCTTGTATTTTTCATTACCCTCATTAGAAATAGTGATCTCATTAGATTTATCTTTTTATCTAGGAATAATAGTTTTTTACATTGATCATCATGATTAAAATTTTGATTTGAGAACTGGTTATCATAATTACCATACTAATTATACTTGAAATACTGGAGTTTTGGTGGTTCATTCTATGGTGATTTATATATATTCACATCATAATATAACTTCTCCTGATCACATCATATTTCATCCTCTAAATGAAATTCCTTTCTATAGTCAGAAAATTTACTAATCCCATTAATACAATTTTCGTTATTTCTTTTCACACTTTGAGTGTGAAGTAAAGTGTATCTTCATACCTCTATGATTTTCAGAGTTTCATTTCAATTCCATTTTTCTTTTCTTTCAAAACCATGAGATACATGGTTAACACCACTCTCTATTTTCACACTGATAGCACATTTAACAATTTATTAATAGATACAAGTTTACCTTATATCTAACTCCCTTTATAAATGTTATTTTATTCTAATGAAGAATTGATAAACCTTAATTTTAGGTTTGATGATAATACAAGAAGTGTACCTCACAAGTCTAGTAAATATTTCCTCAAAAGCAACAATATATTTTTTTATCCTTCTTCTTTAGCTCAATGAATTTTCTCTATATTTTTATATTAATAATAAAATGATATTACTTAATTAATAATAATATCTTAAACTCATCCCACTACATGGAGTCCATTTCTTCCTATAGCCTCATATTTTTTGTAAGATTACACCATTGATCCACATATCCTTCGAAGTGATGGACAACCAAAATGACTTTTTCTTGCTCCAAATTTTGGACAATGGGAAATATCATTTCTTATGAGGATAATCATTTAATTTTCTATAAAATTCAGCATTAAAATAGTTCTTTTAGGTTCCATCCATTGAATAAAACCACAAATAATAGTGATAGAAATAATAATCATAGTGGGGAACCTCATACTCTTGAATATATATATATATATATATATGATATCTAAATAAAGACACATTATATTCAATCTAAGAAACATAAGGTTTATCCTAATTCATTCATGATCATTTATTCAAATCCTTCCTAATTGTTTTTAAAGAGTATGTAAATTTATAAAACATATCCCCCATTAGTGTCAAACTAAGTGTGTATCAAGGGTCATTCTCAAAAACTAGGTGATGAATGAGTTAAATACCAATACACCTTTTTCATAGTAATTACCCATATGTACAAACATTACATCGGAAAATCCACATATAATTTATATAAAGGGATTTAATTTATTGGAAACCTGTAACTTCATCCTTCAACAAAATTCCAGAACATTTTCCCACACCTTGACTTATCCCTAGGGTTCGCCCAAATATTTTTCTTAACCTAATTAACAAAGGTTAACTAAACCATACCTTGATACCAATTTTAGTTACCCAAACAATTCATTCAAATATATTATATATTATTAGATGAATATTCATTAAATAACATAAATACTGATGCTAGAATCATATCGGTGTAGTTACTTTGTAATGTTGGAAAAAAAATCAGTTCATAAGTGAACTACATCATCTCCCACATATTTATTCAAAACTATAACGCTTCCTTGGAATATCATAAAAAATAACTTTATTCGTGATATACGGAAAAGAAACATAAAAAAGGGTGAGATTAGATTCTTAACAATGATAAAAAAGAGAGATATCAACATAACCGAGGAATAAGGTAAAGAGAACAAGATAATAATAATTGAAAACCATACCATTCATATCATAGATCATAAAATTGAGTTATAGGAAAAAATTATCAGTTCATATTAAGTAATCAATGAACATAATCAATGATATCATAACATTGACATAAAACATAGTTTTATGGCATATGCATAAGAATCAGATTTTTTCTTTAGTTTTGAAGGCTTATAGAAAAGTATAATAATGGGATGGTTTAATTTCCAAAACCATCATAGTAGTCAATGTTAACTCCTAATTCTATTATAGTGAATATAGTCCCTTGTTGACATGGGTTCATCCCCATTCAAGTTCTATTTATCTTATGAGAGATCCACCATTACCTAATGCATTGGAGATCTATATTATAACAACCTTGACACCATTATCTGAGAGCCATTGTCTTACATTATTGCATTGGAATTGATAAAATGGTTTGAATCATGAAATATCGATATTTTCAGTGGTTTTGGTAAAATTGATACATAAATGATACCCATTTTATAGTGGGAAATGAAAATACCGCATAACAAAAGTAAAATCTTAGTATCCTTGATGTCACAAACCATCCTGGATACCCTGGTACCCTGATATTGGAAATGATATAACATGTCCTAAAGGGTTTTCCCAATCCCCATGGAGTGGAGACTATAAGTTGGAATCATACAATATAAAAGAGTGAGTGATTCTACCACAACATAAAATAAAATAAAGATAAAAATTTGTATAATCAAAACACCAATGAGAGAACATACCAAAAACCAAACTGGTATATCATAACCAAAAATAGTACATCCACTATGAAATCAAATATATAAAATATAGGATTGATTTTCTAATCGAAACTTTACTATAATCCCAAAATATCAAGAACATCCACCTCCACTAAGAGGAAATTTCTATTTTCTCAAACATAGTAGATGGAAATATACAAATGACCAATGAAAATGGTAGGGTGTGAGATCAAAATCCCATTATGGATTCACTAGGTGTTTTATAAAAATATTCTATAATAATAAACCAAATAATGATTTCAATTTTAATAAAATAGTGATGATAGTAAAATTTCATATTTAAAACAAACCATAATTTCATTTTAATATAATTGACAACCATTCGAACATGGAATAAATAAAATTTTTATATAAACTAGTTTATTTGAATCAACTCACTAGAATAGAATAGTTTTATAATCAATTTTATTTATATAAAAACATCACAAAAAGCACCATGGTCATCAGCCATGCGATACGATAGTTCCCTGTTATATGATCCTCTCACTCTCATAATTGGGATCAAAGAAATATGTTTACACATGTATCTCGGTCTTAGGCCGACAAGGAATCATCAACACCCCATCATGGATGATATCTTCATGACTAGATTTATGTTCTAGTTTTCATTGTCAATCCATTTCAAGGGAATTACCATCCTAGCATGCTAGTCCCAAATGACCCACTAATTACCCGACATTCATGTGCTAATGGATCAATAAATTGAAAAAAGATAAATTCATTTGATTTCAAATAAATCATCACTAACAGTTCAATTTCCCACTTTTCCTTTTCATAAATCCAATTCACATTCATAAATAAAATAAGGGTTTTAATCAATTAATTTTATTTTAAATACAAAACCAATCATAGGTGTTAAAAATTCAATTTAATCCATTTTAAAAAATGAATTATAAAATCATTTCATAAATTCCGTAAATATCAATTCATAACCCAAATTTCAATTCCAATAGAATTGGGGGTTTTCCAACAAATCCATTCCATGTTAATTTTAAATTAAAATTAAGACCAATTGATCTTTTACTAATCATTTAAAATTTAATTCAAATAATAAAAAATTCACAGTTTAATCAATTGGCCAATCTTAAATGGAACCACCTAGATTTTATCATGGAAGACTAAACTCCCAACGAAGAAAACTAATGGAAAATGATTGCATACATGATCTAGGAACTCACCCTAGAATCAATATTGAATAACACGTAGTTTAGATCCATAAATCCCAAGATGACCAGTCAATATCAAAAGAGGAAACAAATAGATATGGAAGCAATTTGAAGGATAACTAATGGATATATTCTCGGTAAACAACACTTCGATCAATCACTGGATAGATGATTAAGAAGGATTGAAAAACATAAAAATTTCATAGGGATGGATCTAGGTTGAGAGGGAAGGTTTGTAGATCATAAGAAAAAGTAAAATCTTCTATGTAAACAAGATTGATATAATGGTTCATGGGAATACATGATGTGTATTATTTTAACACAGTGTAATCCCATAATGTGAAATGATGCTGAAAAACACATCTTTTTTTAAAAAAAACATGATTTTACTATTTCACAGTAAGAACCAAATTTACAATATATACCTTGAGTAAATTAAATGATTTTTAATCACACTACATGGCATGTAAATTCCATAAGATAATTATTTTCTTACTTCCATGCACATAATACCCAAAAAAAATTAAGGAAGCCGAAATAATGGATAAGGTGTGCCTTGGGTGGTATAAATGTTTGACATCCTCTACAAAATTAAAATATTTTTTTCTATAGAAATACTATAAAAAAGTTTCATTATCAAAAAGGTAAAAAAAAATTCTCTATCATTAGTTCCTCACACTCCCATCCATCAACCAAATCAAATGCATTCTTTAATAGCACACAAATCAAAGGCATCGTCCTCCCATGGTGTAACTTTTTCTCAGAATCCACTATCCTGATTGGATGCTCAGTCATGGATAAATTAGAAAAAAATTCAAGATCAATTCATCTCAAAACATGAGACGGATTAGAATCATATTTTCTTAGCTACAATACAAGGAACATGTTATGTATCAATGTCATCTAGGTTGGAAGTGATAAGCAGTAAGACACTTTACTAACCTACTCATCATCCTAAAATGTTCTTACGAAATGAGGAGAAGTCATCCATCTCCCCCCAACTATCTATGAACCAAACTGGATGAGACATTCAAGAAGACCTATTCACAAATTAAATAATAAAATGGTCTATATCTAAGATCTACATAAGATTAATACTAGATTTTCTCTATCGACATCCTCTGATGAATAAACTGAATCTTTGTTGTCATGACATGGACCAAGCTCAGTCCAACCAAGTATGTTTCTCCAATATCAGACCAAAAAAATATATATTTTCATGTCATACATAATAATGAATCTAAAGGAGACGTTTTGATTTTGTATTTATATCAATTTTTATAGGAATCTCAACTATTTCCATATAGTCATCCAAGGCTCCTCCAAAGTTGATCACACAGGCACAAATCATATCCATGAGAATCTGTATAACCCTCTCTATATATCCATCCATCTATGAATGATATTCCATACCCAAATGAACATGAGATCTCATTTCCTTCTAGAGTCTTCCCCAAAATCAACAAGTAATATAAGGATATCTATTAGATACTATAGTAGATGGAACTCCAGGAAAATACACAATCTATCTCATATATAGATTTACTAGTTCTTGAACCTTGGTTGTGTCATGAATGGGTATAAAATAAGATGATTTTTTTATCTATTAATCAGAACCCATATCATATTTTTATTTCTCTAGGTACATTGAAACTCAACCAAAAATTCCATAGATATATCATCTAACTTCTATGTTGGCACTAGAAGTGATTGAAGAAAACCCAAAGGACTCTAGTGCTCTTCCCCAACCTTTAGGAAGGTACAACAATGAGACAAAAAAATTAACAAAGTCCCATATCATACAGACCACCCATATTGATTCCACATATCAAAAAACATATTTTTTTTCCTCAGTGCAAAACCATTTGAAATTACAGAAATACTCCATCACAACATTCCTCACAAATAACGGAACAACAAACCAATTCTAAAAACATTCAATACCCTCTGTGATTAATAAATACATAGCAGTAGTCTCCCCACTATAAATAGTTTCTCTAATTCCACAATATTCATCATCAAACTACTGTTTTTGAAGAATCATGTCAAGAAGAGTGTCGTCCAACTGCAACTATCCAAGAAAAACTATTACACTATTTCACGAACTCCTATATGAAACTGTGAAAAATTAGCCATCAAGTTCCACTCTTCAGATGTTTCTTTCATGGTATGGGTCTGGAGTTTCCTACTCAATGAATATGTGATGTCATTATCTTCCTCGTGGTAAGGGGAATATCGTAATGTAATGATATTAGGAACGCAACCCAATGACTCTAGTAGGGATTCAAATATTTTTGATAGAATACATAACTCATTCTCTTATATTCATTATATATGGAAAGAGTTTTTGTGAACAATAAATGTAACCAAATATTAAGTAAAATCATCACAAATGTAATTTATGGTAATGTGATATATAATTTTTCTCATGTTTCTTAAGATTTCGGGATCCATAGGTTACCATGTGATCCCCCTGCATAAGGACAAATCCCTAACGTGAACCAGATGTTTCATAGAAGACCACATAGCCCAACCCAACCTCTGTAAGATTCAACACTAGAGTAGAATCCATAATATGGTTCAAATAAAGAAAATAATTCTGATATTTTCCATCCAAATAAAACTTCACCACCTTATGAGCAAGCGTAACCATCAGAGAAGCTAATTTTTGAGAAATACTTTATAAACCAGTTATAATACCCTATTAAACCCAAAAATATTCTAATATAGAAAACATTTCCAAATTTTTCCAATGTCATAATAGCATTAACCTTATCAGGATCAACTTAGATACCATGTTTTGACAACACATGTCCAATGAACTTCACTTCAGGAATCTATAAATCACATTTTGATAAATTGGAACAATGTTGGGGACTTCTCAAAAATTCCAAAAATTCTTTTAGATGATACAAATGATCATCCTCAAACATAGAGTAAACTAGGATATCATCTATAAAAATTATAATGAACACATTAATATAATCATGGAAGATATTACTCATAAAATTCATAAAGGATTCAAGAGCATTGGTAGACTGAATTATTGGACAAAAAAGTTTTCTGAATGTCAGATTCTCTTATTCTGAACCGGTGAAAACAATATCAAAGATAAATCTTAACGAAAAATGTATCCCCTTTAAAATTTTCATCCTAATAATAAATTTATGGAAAAAATACATTTTATTTACTATTAGGTGGATATGTTTATAGTAATCAACACATTGGAAAAGTGTTCCATCATCTTAATTAGCTAAGAGAGTAGGCTCCACCCAAATTGACACACTTAGGGATATGAATACTTTATATAAAATATCATCCAACCATGTATTAAAATATATCATTTAATATGCTTCAATGTGTTAAGAAATATTAGATATTGGTTTATTACAAGGCACTAAATAAATATAAAAATTTAACTCCAATACTAGTGGAAAACTAGAGAAGTCATAAGGAAAACTATTAGGAAAATTGAAGAAAATTAAAGGGAGATAAATAATCTAATTTTACAACTCTAGATAAATAGAAAAACTAATATTATTTTCCCTAACATTGGATAATAAGGTTTGGATCTACTCGAAATCAGGTCCCCTTCTCCATGAAAGATATGACAGACACAATCAGGCATAGTAACGATAACCTATCAAAGATAAAAGTAAATTTGGGATTTCATATAAATGAACCAATATATCCAAATAATTACATATAGAGTTCTCATATTTAGAACCATAAAATACAATAAACCCTAAATCTATGATAAAGGGAATGTAAAATAAGAACAATGGATACCATTCCCTCTCTTTGTTCTGAGGGGCATAGTAATATATAATAAAAAAGAAAAAATCTATATTGGAATATTTGGTATGTTCACAACACAATTAGAAATGAAATAATGAGAGGCACTAGTATCAAATAAATAAGTCACCAAATAAGAATCTATAGTGGTAATACCTCTCACTATCACTAGACTTGTATCTTCTTCCTCTAAAGTCTCTTAAACTATGTGGAGAAGCTACAATCTAGAAGCCTATGGTTGTAACCCCTTATATATTTAAGCATATGATTTTTAAAAAGTTCTTTATGGTTCTAATTATCCCATGCCACAACATGGGGTATAAAAGACATTACTAAACTTCTAAATGTGTCTTAAACATCCATAAGAGATTCATATAATTGTTTCCATAGTGAAAACCCATTTTGAATACCTTGGCTACCAAAACTGTAATTAAATTAAAGGTTATACACCAAAAACTATAGGAGTTCTCGAAGAAAACTTCTATTGAGATCCACCGTGAGGCTCATCATGATTTATCTTCCATTTATAAGAACTCATTGAGTATCCAATTGGAGAATAAGGAACTCCCATCAACACTAACATACCAGCCATGTCAAAATAAACCATGGAAGAAATATCAAGCATGTCAAAATTAGAGGAGAGGTTTATCAAGAAAACATGATAATGACTATAAGATCAAATACCAATATTGTACAATTGAGTCTTCATCTTCTCATTTTATACAATCTTAGGTAAAAACAACACAATATCGGAAAAATGGTTTTCATACTCTATCTGGGTCCTGTTAGCCAACTCATGCTTTAAAAAATATATAGCCTTAACCATCAAAATAGACTCTAGATAAATCTATTCAGTGAAAATAAATTTAATGTCCTTCCTATATAAACCCTCATCCATCTTCTTCTTCACCATTGTATCCCACCATCTCAAGCAAGGTCTCTCCAACATAATGATATAACACTTTACATTAATGTCTTCAAGAGTTTCTAGAAAATAAAATAGAAGATCTACCTTTCTCATCCCTACGTATCCCTATTAAAAATAATTTTATCCTTAGAATATAGGTGAATTATGGTGAAGGAACTCATTGTCATGATTTCAATAATCATCCATCTACGATTCCACAACTCAAGCCTGGACAAGAATGGGTACTTGGGCCTTCCCTAGAGCTTGGATAACACACATTACAATCATAGTGAGATTCCAGTACATGGGAAGATTTTCCCACTGTGGTTCATTAGTATCCTTCTAAATCCTTTCACCTGTCTTATCAAATCATTGATTCTACATAACATAAACTAAAAAAATTTAGGACAAAAAAATGTTACTCATATAAATACACAAATAAGTGAAACAAGGAAATTAATCCCATTAAATAAGAAAACATGCTTTGGATTTATATCTTTTCTAATATAAGGTAAGGAAAAGACTAGAAGTATTACTCAATAATCCTTTCCCAAACCAGCCTTGGTGAATTAATGATTATTACGATGAGATATGGTTAGACACCCACTCAATACTACGTACTATTTCCCCACAAGATTTCTCAATTATATACGAACATCAAGGAAATTTTCTCAACCTATTATATTGATATAACTTTATCACAAACCATCCTAGGTAACCTAGTACCCTGATACATATGCATTATCATACATAGCTTGAAGGGAATTCCTGATCCCCATATATTTGAGACTGGAACCTGAAATCATATATGAAAAAAGAGGGAACCGTTTTTCTTAACATAGGGGAAGATAAAGATAAAAATTAGTATTCAAAAAAATAAAAATGGAGAAAAAACTAGAAACCAAATAGATATATCAAAATCCAAAATATCACATCTTAAAAGTACTCAAAACAAATACAAGATAAAATGATTTCCAAAAGGACACATCACTAAAAGACCAAAAGATCAAGAACATATGCATCCTCCAAGAGGCTCTTTCTCATTTCATGGACCTCAAAGAAGGAAATATACAAAATTCTAAATGAAAATTTGGGGTGTCATCTAAAAATCCAAAAAGGGTCTCACCTGGTGTTCTATAAAAATATACCACAACAAAAAAAACCATCATTTCAATTATGAATAAAACATGATTGAAAGTACAATTGAATATTTAAAATAAAACATTATTTTATTTCAATATGATGGAAAACATTTCAAACATAGATTAAATTAACATTTAATTTCAAATAGTTTATATAAATCCTCTAGAGTGAATAAATAAATTTAATAATCAATATAATTTATAGACATAATAGTCAAAACAACGCCGATGGCCATCTACCCTATGGTACGATAGTTCCTGGTTATAGGATCCTCACACTCTCATTTAGCAATCATGGAAATAGATTTACACATATCCCTCTGGCTGATGGTTAAAAGGTCTCATCAATATCTAAATGAGGATAAGACCATCCTAATTATATTTATGTTAGATATTTCAGTATCAATCCGTTCTTAGAGAATTACAATCCTAGCGTGATTGTCCCAAATAACCTCTTAACTACCTAGGCTCTCATGTGATCAACTAACCAATAAATTTAAAATGGAAATCCTAACAATTCAATTCAATCTTCAATCAGAATTTAAAATCCCTATTTTCCTTTTCCAAATTTGAATTCTCTCTAAAAACTAAAACACGTGGTTTCATCAATTCATGAATTTTCAATACAAAACCAACCATATGTTTTAATCAATTAAATTTAATACATTTTAACAAATAAATTCTAAAATTATATCATACATATAATAAATTTCAATTAATTAACTAAATTCTAATTCTATTGGAATTAAAGGGGTTTCCCAAAAATCCATTCCACGTTAATTTCAAATTAAAATTCACATTAAATTGGTTTTTCAAAAATTATTTGAATGAAATATAATGAAATAATAAATTCAATGTTAAATCAATTGACCAATATTAAATGAACCCCAAATACATTTTATCATGGAAAAAACACTCACAATAGACAACACTAAGGGAATATTAAGATAGAAAATATTCAGAAACCTAGGAATGGCCATCGGGCTATGTCGAGGCTGGCTCAGTTGTCAGGTTACCAAGGAACATGGGCTAGTTCATGACAAATTCACTTCAAATGAGGTTATAGAGCCACTTTATTTAAGTTAGTATGAATTTTTGAAATCCCTTCAAGACATAGGAGGTAGTTGTGATTGATTTTCTGGATAGCTCTCAACACAATAAACCTTAAGATTCTAGGGGTGGCCAGGGAAGGACATCATATGGGTTTGTTCGAGTCTTATCTATATTCTAATTAGAATAAAGTGGAATCAAAATCATGTTGCTCTATCTATTGGGAATAATTTCCATTGTCTCTTAGTTTAAGCGTGAATATTGTGTATTCCATTTATCTACGGATGTTGTTTATAATCATGCCTCTGATAGGATGTGTGAATAAGATATAGGAATATGTTGTTACTTAGCCTCAACATGAAATATTGTTATAGATTCAAGTCTGGTTGAGGTGATTGTGCACACTATCCAAGCTCTAGGATAGGAACCACATCTAGTTCCCACTCAAGCTCTAACTTTGGATCCTTATGGGGTGTTCTTTGAAATTTTTCTCAAGAGTTCCTTCCCTAAAAGCCACTAATTTTCAAAGGCTCTACTAATCCTCAACATGCGGAGGAATGGCTGGGCAAGATAGAATGCCTGTTAGAATAATTAGAGGTATCAAATGTTATGAGGGTGAGGTGTGTCACATTACTAATAGAAGGATGAAGTAGGAGATGGTGGGATATGATAGTTACAGTATGGAAACATGAGGTCTTAGAGTGGAAACAATTCAAGGTTCATTTCTGTAACACCCTGGTTCCAGAAGCCACCTAGAGGCGCCCTATACCCGGTTGGTCACATGACCTGAAGCACATTTCTCCAAATGCCAGAGGAAGCCGACTAGCAACGAGGGCCTTGGGTGTGATAGTGGATAAACTATGCCCTCATTGGCAGAGTACATAGTGGAATAAAAACAAATAGATAACAGAAGAAACCATAACCATCCATAAAAGGGTAAAAATAGGAAGCCTTATATATAAACAACTGGTGTAGAAATATATGCAAATGATTCATGATACATATATGTCTAGGAAAATATCCAAACAATTCACAATCCGTAATACAGTACTAAACCCAAGTACAAAAGAAAAACAGATGAGCAACTCCTCAACATCGCTAGCCTCGGCTTGGTCCCATGCTCTCCAGCTCCAGTGCAATCAAGAACCTGAAGTAGAAAGTCGGTTTCCCTTATCTATATCTGCAACAATATAATCTGTTTGGGCCGAAAAGCATGACCCAAACAGGGTGTGAGAAAATTCCCAATAGGCAACCACCCTAAGATCTGTGCCTAACAGTCAGTGAATATATTGCAGGTAAGGTATAATAAGCAGTAAACAGTAAGCACTAAACAGGAATATGCACAACAGTAACAATCCACAGTTTCTAGCATATTATCTATAAAAAAGAAACAACCACTCATGCAAGTATAAAAAAAAGGTAACCTCTGGGTAGTTCTCACAGTCTAAACCCTAAGGGTAAACCTACAAGTACTAGAAACCCTCTGGGAATCACACACAGTCTCGTCTATTTGGTTCACATATAGAATAGACTCTCTGAGGAACCAATCACCATCAATTCTGCATATAGTCTCGTATCGTACTAAAGGCTCTCTGGGAAAGCACTCAACGTCAATTCCCCCTGTGGCCCACGTCGAGGAACTACAGACTCTATGAGGAATCACTCTACGTAAATTCACCATGTGGTCTCACTTCGTAAATTAAAGACACTCTGGAGAAGCCCTTACATCCATTATCCCCATGGTCCACTACACTAGGTTATCACAACCCTGTGTAAAACAAACATGCATAGCACGCGTATAGGCCCATGTAAAACTCAAGAACTATTTGGCTATCATTATAAGGCACAACAGCATAACAGTACCACAGTTCCACTATCCTACTACTAGGCATGGAAAATGGGAAAACACCAAACAAGAAAAACATGCAATGTAAAAATTCCAGATCACAATAAAAACTACCCTATTCACAAGAAATTACCTCTACTCAAGCAATAAAGCAAAGTAAGAAACAACAAGGGCAAAACAGGAAACATGCAATACCCCGTTCAAGGGTTTTGGTGGAAATTTCCCCTAATATTCAACTACATCCTATAGAAAGGCACAAACCACCTACATTGATGATAGGCGATCGATATACATGAACCACATTGGTTGATTCTCCTTAGAACGTCGAAGATCTGAGAAAATGTCAAAAACGCTCAACCCATGATATTTTGTGATAGAGGACGAACTGTAAAATGATGCTCTATGAGAATGAAGAGATTACCACTTCGTTTCCAACGCAATCAACGGCAGTCGATTCGGAGCACGGACGGAGGATCGGGAATCTGGAGAAGTTTTGCGGCCATACAGGTTCTCTCGGATGAAGAACCTATAGAGGAAGTGCATTCTGTCTATCAGGCAGTACCCAGGTACGTTTAATGAAAAAATAGAAAATACATGGCGTGTACTTCTGGGGTACATGGCATGTACTTCTGGGTTATACGGCATGTACTCTATTTTTCTGTACTCCGCTTTAAGCGGCCGCCGCATCGCCTCTACACACCGTGTGTGTAGCCCAGACACGGCCAGCACACAGCCTGACGCGGCAAGGGAGTACACGGCATGTACTCATAAAGTACATGGCATGTACTTCAAAAATTTCTAGAAACCCCTCTTTTGTAAAAAACTATACGAAAGAAAAAACATACCTAAAAGTGAAGATTTGGGTTCTTACAAACTTCCCCCCTTAAAGAAATTCGTCCCCGAATTTCCCTAATGAGGCGGAGAAGAAGAAACCCCAAACAGCTCCGGCCACAGTGATCATACATCGGCCTGCCTTTCCCAGGTCTTATCCTGTACTCACTCGTGCTGCCATAGCACCCGTACTAGAGGAACAGACCGCCCTCGGAGAACCTTCGTACTGCGATCGACAATCTAGATAGGATGATCCTCAAATGATGCATCCGCTTTGAGCTCAACTTCCTCGGGCTGAAAGACATGAGACGGGTCTGAAAAGTAATGTTTGAGCTGAGATACATGTAAGACATCATGCATGGACCGGTACCTCTGAGGTAACTATAAATGATAGGCAACCCGCCCAACTCTCTCCAATACCTCAAACGGCCAGACGTACCGTGGTGAAAGATTACCCTGTCTCTGAATCCTCTTGTGTCCCAACTTCAGTGCGACATGCAGGAAAAACTGATCCCTGACCTTGAACTCCAGAGGTCATCTCCATTGATTTGCATAAGACTTCTGTCGAGACTGTGCTATAGTCATCCTCTTCCAAATCAACCCTATCTGCTCTAAGGTCTCCTGAACAAGATGAGGTCCTATTAAAGACACCTATCCTACCTCCAGCCAGCATAAAGGTGATCTACATGGCCTAACGTACAAATCCTCGTAAGGTTCCATCTGAATAGTCGCCTAAAAACTGTTGTTGTAGGTGAAATCCACCATAGGGATATGCTTCTCACAAGAACTGCCAAAGTCTAGAATGCAAGCTCGGAGCATATCCTCAAGAACCTGGATCGTACACTTGGACTGGCTATCTATCTGGGGATAGTATGATGTACTCAAAAGTACCTGTGTACCCAAGGCCTTCTAAAGCCCCTGACAGAACTGAGAAGTAAAGCGCGTATCCCCATCTGAAACAATAGAGTGTGGAACTCCATGCAGACGTACAATCTCTCGGATGTATAGTCTTCATAGATCATCAACACTGAAGGTTTTCTTAATCATTAAGAACTGTAAAACCTTCGTAATCCTGTCGACGACAACCCAAACAACATCATTCCCTCGAGGCGACCTCAGAAATCCGATCACGATGTCCATCGCGACATCGTTCCCCTTCCACTACAGAATGGGTAACTGCTGTAAAAGGCCTGCTGGTCGCTGATGTTCTTCCATTATCTGCTGACAAGTAGAACACCTTATGTTGAAACCAGAAATATCCCTCTTCATACCTGGCCACCAGTACTGGCGATGAAGATCCCTAAAAATCTTGGCGATGCTAGGATGAACTTCCCAAACTGAGGAATGAAAATCCCGCATCAGCTCCTCACGTATGTCTTCTGGCACCCATATGCATCCCTGGAAACACAAGATCTCATCCTCTCCCACTGTCCATCTAGGAAGATGGTCCTCTCTTGACACACTCTCATGCAGGACTAAGACTTCTGAGTCTGACAGCTGCATTATCCGTACCCGATCAAGAAGCGTAGAGGTAACAGCTACAGAAGATAGGAAAGTCTATCACTGTCTATCATGCACCTTCATATGCATCTCAGAGAACCAAGCCATAAGCTACCACTCACTGCTAGCCTCCTGAAATACCTGAATCTGAGTTCTCATGCTCAACGCATCTTCCACTATGTTTCCCTTTCCCGGAGTATAGGGGAGTTCGAAATCAAAATATTGTAGATACTCGACCCACCTGTGCTGTCTCAGATTCAGATCACACTGAGTGAAGATTTACTTGAGACTCTTGTGGTAGGTGAAAACTATAAAGTGCTCTCCCATTGGGTAATGTCTCCAATAGCATAAGGCATGAACAATAGCTGCCAACTCTAAATCATGCGGCGGGTAATTCCTCTCAAGTGGCCTCAACTGCAGAGACCCGTACGCATGACTCCAACTCCCTGCATAAGCACATCGCCCATCCCGATACCTGAAGAATCACAATAAACAGTATAGCTCTTTCCTGGCTCTAGAAAGACTAGTATCAGTGCTGACGTCAACCTTCCCTTAATCTCCAGAAAGGCTGACTCACATGAATCTGACCATAAGAACTTCACCCCCTTCTTGGTCAGACCTGTCAAAGGTGCTGCTAGGCGTGAAAAGTCCGGAATGAAGTGTCTGTAGTACCCATCCTTCCCAAGGAAACTCGGCACCTAAAAAACATTCTTCGGATACTCCTAGGAAACTACAGATCTCACTTTCTCTGGGTCCATGGATACTTCTGCATCTGAGATGACATGACCCAAGAAGTGAATCTAGTCCATCCAAAAGTGTCACTTCGAGAGTTTAGCATAAAGCCGATGCTCTCTCAGTGTACTCAAAACGATCTCAAGGTGGGTAGTATGGTTTTGTCGATTGTGAGATTACACCAAGATATTGTCCATGAAGTCCATGACGAAGGAATCCATGTAAGGATGTAACACTCGGTTCATCAGTGCCATGAAAACTACTGGCGCATTCGTGAGACAGAATGGCATAACCGTATACTCGTAGAGAACATAAATTCTCTTGAAGGATGTTAGAGGTATATCTGATGGTCTAACGAGCAACTGATGATAACCAGACCTCAAATCGATCTTCAAAAACACGCAGGATCTTTGAAGATGATCGAAGAGATCATCAATCCTCAGCAAGGGATATCAGTTCTTGACCATCAATTGGTTCAGCTTCTGATAATCCACAAAGAGCCTAAGGGTACCGTCTTCCAACTTCGCAAACAGGATAGGTGATCACCAAGGAGATGTACTGGGCCAGATGAAACCCTTTGCCTGCAACTCTTCGAAATGCTTCTTGAGATCCTGCGACTCAGGTGTAGCCATCCTATATGGAGGGATGGACACCGACGCCGCTCCTGGAACGATCTCAATAGAGAAGTCCACCTCACGCTCTGGAGGAAAACCTGAAAAGTCTTCATGAAAGACATCGCTAAAAAGATCCACCACTGGAGGGAAGTCTAACTGTAAATTCCCCTAGTCATCCAGATAAAGACTAGAAATCTACTCTATAACCCCTCCTAGTCCATGATGCTCGAGTCATTCTCGACTCACCTGGACATCCCATTCGCCTCTATGAAGAAAAGATTCACCCTCTGGTGAAATGAAATTCACCCTGCATCGATAACAGTCGATGACTGTCTACATGGGAACCAATCAATCCCTCCCAAGAATGACATCATAACCTATCATCTCTTGGACATAGATATCCCATAAGAAATGATACCCTACAACCTCTAGAGGTCACTCTCTACACTGAAATACACCAGATGTTCTTGCTCCCAAAGGTGTGTCTAGTGTCAAGAAGTTGGCAGATGAAAAGATACAGAGCCCAAGTATATTCACAATATCAATAGAGATAAAGCTATGCGTAGAATCAGTATCTAAAAGAGTTTAAGATAAAACTGAGGCAACTAAAATCATACCTCAAATGATTGAAGGTCCGGGATCCTGCTCCTGATAGATCTGCTCCACTGGAAAAGTCTGGCCTACACTGCGGCCCTGTGACACTGTCTGACCACACTGAGCTGATCCTCCCTACTGGCGCTGAAGGACTGGTGACTGACTACCACGGCTTCGACCTCCATCTCAGCCCAAACGGCCGGAAGAAATATAGTGCCCCGACTGGTGAGAAACTAGTGGTGCTGCTCCTAAACGAGGAGTCATGGAAGAACCCACATCACCAGCTACTGGTGAGAAAACCTGGCAGAAACGCTGAAGGTGACCCATCTTCCCGCAAGATCGGCACTCCACTGGGTCTCTCTGGCACTGTGGCCTCGTGTGCCCTGCCCTTCTACACTTATATCATACTACCTGGCTACCTGAAGATGTATCTTGCCTCCTCAGATCACCGCACGTAGACTCCCTAAGGCGGTTCCAGCTGTTAACTGGAGGAACACTATCTCTGGAAGCAGAATAGCCCTGGCTCGTAGCTCCAAAGTCTCTCAGATTGCGCTCTGCAATCAGTGCCTAGTTGACGATGGAAGTGATGGAAGTCAACTAGAATATATTCACTTGCGAGCAGATCTCCCGCCTGAGTCCATCCTCAAACTTCCTTGCTAAGAACACCCCACTTCCACCCCGAAGGGGTGTGAAATGCTGCAGCTCAGTGAAACGAGATGAATACTCCATGACAGAAAGAGTAACCTACTCTAGACTCATGAACTCCTGGGCTCGATCGGCCCTCAGGGTCTCTGGATATAAGTACTCATAGAACACGCGCTGGAACTCCTCCCAAGCCATTTCCTGCTGATGGCCCGCCTGTGAGATCACATCCCACCAACTCTTGGCAGAGTCTCATAACATATAGGTAGCGAGCTTGACCTGCCTCTCTGGAGGTGTTTCCAGATGCTCAAAGATAGTTAGCATGGCTTCCAGCCATGACTCTGCAGCCTGTGGTCCTCCTTCCCCTGAGAAAGTAGAAGGATGTTGCTGCTCAAAAACCCGCGTCAATTCTGCCATAGACGTGGAAGGAGGCGGTGCTCCCTGAAAGTTCTGCATCATCCTTATAAAACCTTCCCTGAACTACGCATCAGCGCCTGCAACTGGTATGACAGCTGGTGCCAGGGCTGGCCCGACTGGAGGATCGGCAGGAATTCCCTGATTAGCCATATCTGGCGTCTGATCTCTATGTTGCAACTGACGTACAACCGGAGGATGTCTCAGAGGAATATCCCTAAAAGATCAAAAGCATACCTTTGATCAAGAAAACATGGACAGAGAACACATGAGTAAAAATGGAAACAGGAGAAAGAAACACTCAAGTTTTACAAGACATGACTACACGGCGTTTATAAACTCTACATGACATGTACATAACTCTTTTCCACTGCCCATGTCTCCTTGCACGGCTAACCCACACGGTCTTATTAAACTGATACTACACGGCATGTTCATAGTGGACACAGCGTGTAATAGACAAGGTTTCATCGACCTGCTTTTTTAGTTACACGGTCGGCTACATGGCTGAGACTACACGGCATGTTCCGAACAAACAGGATGTGTACTTGTAGATTTTTTCGTCCCGTATTGTTGGCGAGACGGCCAAGTACATGGATGACCCTTACATGTTGTTTTCCTAACAAACACATCGTGTGAAGGAGGAGAGAACACCATCCCGTGTTGTTTGTGACACGGTCGGGTATTGAGAACAGGGATACACAGCGTGTTCATACGAAACATGGCGTGTATGACACGAGCTTCCCCGACCTGTGTTGTTCGTGACACGGCCGGGTACACCACTTACTACTACATGGCATGTACCTACCATACATAGCGTGTTCTTGGAGATTTTTTACAATCCGTGTTTCTTCTCACACAGTCAGTGACACGGTTTATAAATACACGGCCTATAGTCAAAACTACATGCTGTGTATTCTAGGTTTTTCTGGGAAGTAGCTCAGAAACTGCACCAAAGCCCAGAAAACACTGAAAAATGAGCATACAAGTGCCAAATTTCGATTCGTGAGGGCCCATACTCCCCACGAATCAAATCTTGGCATCCAAAACAGCCATATTTGAGAAAAAACAGGTCAATGATTCACCAATTTTCGATTCAAGAGGGCCCATAACACATTAAGAACCAGAAGTTGGCATTCATTTACGCAAAGTACAATACAAACAGTTCTCTATCAGACATAAAATATAATATCAAGCATCTATCACAACAGCATCCATAATCTACACAAAGTATACCACAACAACATTCAATCGCTAATGCACCCAAGATGGAATGGCAAGAATGCATGACATGTGATTTCTTACAAGTGCCTGTATGATGCATGAGATGACATACCCTCATCTAATCGGGTTTCGACAGAAATAGAACCACAATATCAACAACAATAACAACACAAATCATGTGAATCACTCTAGGTGAAATCATATCAACTGTAAAATCTCAAAATCAAAAAACATGCAATAATCAAGGTAGTATGGCTTTTCCCTGTACACGGGTTAGCTACTCCCGAGCACAGCTTAATACCAAGTAAAAAATCCATCCTATCACTGGATAAAGGCTCCAAACATTAAATAAAGAGAAAAGAACTCCTCGGATACCACTTTGTAATGCCCTGGTTCTGGAACCAACCCAGAGGCGCCCCGTACCCGATTGGTCACATGACGTCAAACTCATTTCCCCAAATGCCAGAGGCTGCAGACTAGCAGTGAGGGCCTTAGGTGTGATAGTGGGGAAGCTATTCCCTCATTTCCAGAGTACACAATGGAAGAAAAAAAATAGATAACAACAGAAAACATAACCATCCATATAAGAGTAAATTGTGGAAGACTGATAAATAAACAACTCGGGCAGAAATATATGTAAATGATGCATGATACATATATGTCTAAGAAAATATAAAAACAAGTCACCATGCTAAATACATTTCTAAACTCAAGTACAAAAGAAAAATAGATGAGAAACTCCTCAGCATCGCAAGCCTCGGCTTGGCCCCATGCTCTCCAGCTCTAGTGGAATCACGAACCTGATGTTTTAGGGGGCTTTCCCTTATCTATACCAGCAACAATATAATATGTTTGGGGCCAAAATCATGACCCAAAGAGTGTGTGAGACAAATTATCAATAGGAAACCACCCAAACAAGAAACATACACTTATGCAAGTAGAACAAAAGGTAACCTCTGTGTAGTTCTCACAGTCTAACCCCTAAGGTTCAACCTACAAGTACTAGAAACCCTCAGGGAAGAACACACAGTCTCGCCCCTCTGGTTCAGCTATAGAATAGACTCTCTGAGGAAGCACTCACTGTCAATTCCTCTTATAGTCTCGTATCGTACTATATGATCTCTGGGTAAGCACTCAACGTCAATTCCCTTCGTGGCCCGTGTCGAGGAACTACAGACCCTCTGAGGAAGCACTCAACGTCAATTCATCCTGTGGTCTATCATCACAAATTAAAGTCACTCTGGAGAAGCCCTTACGTCCATTCTCCCTATGGTCCACTACACTAGGTTCTCACAACCATTTTTAAAAAAACATTCATAGCGTGCGTATCAGCCCATGTAAATCTCAAAAACTACTTGGCTATCATTCTAAGGCACAACAACATAACAATACAACAGTTCCAATATCCTACTACTAGGCATTGCAATTGAAAAAATGCTGTACTAGCAAAAAATGAAAGGTAAAACATCCAAATCACTATAAAAACGACCATATTCACAAGCAATTACCTCTACTCAAGCAATCAATAAAAGCATGAAAAAACAATGGCAAACCAGGAAACATGCAATACCCCGTTCAAGGGTATTGGTGGAAATTGCACATAATATGCAACGACTTCCTACAGAAAGGAACAAACCACCTACCTAGATACTAGGATATAGATATACATGAATGACGATGATTGATTCTACGTAGAACGTCGAAGATCTGAGAAAACATATAAAACGATCAACCCATGATATCTTGAGAAAGAGGAGGAATTGGAAAACGAAGCTCTAGGAGAAGGAATAGCTTATCACTGCGGTTCCAACGCAATTGAAGGCAGTCAATTCGGAGCATGGACAGAGGCTCAGGAATCTGGAGAAGTTTCGTGGCCGTACTGGTTCTCTCGGATGATGAACTTGGAGAAGAAGTGCATTTTGTCCATCAGGCACGACCCCGGTCCATTTAATGAAAAAAAAGAAAATACACAGTGTATACTTCAGGGGTACATGACTTGTACTCTATTTTCTCGTACTCCTCTTTAAGCGGCTGCCACATCGCGTCTACGCACTGTGTGTGTGACCTGGACATGGCCAGCACACGGCCTGGCACGACAAGGGAGTACACGGTGTGTACTTCAAAAATTTTCAGAAACCCCTCTTTTCTCAAAATCTCCAGGACATGAAAAACATACATGAAAAAGATGATCCGGGTTCTTACAGTTTCACTAACTAGTTATATCCAAATTTGGGGAAAGTGATATCTATGTTTTCTTTTGATATGGATCAGGATTCATTGAGTGGTCATCTCCCTCTTTTCGTCTTCAAATTCCCCTATGTTTTTCCTCCAGATTTCTCTAATCTTCCAGCAGTGAGAAATGTTGGTTATTATATTTACTTAAGGCCTGGTAATCTACTATTCTCTATTACCTCTTACCAACTGGCTCAAGCTGAACTAAAAGATCTTAAGTCCAAGTTGTAAAATCCTCTTGATAAAGACTTTATATGCCCTAGTGTATCTCCTTGGGTGGCATCGATTCTCCTCACCAAAAAATGGTGATGGTTCTCTTAGCCTATGTTTGTACTATCAAAATATGAATCGATTTATGGTGAAGAACAAGTATGTATTTCTATATAGTGATGATCAGTTTGATTAGTTCAATGGTGTGAATTGGTTTTCAAAGATTGACCTTCATTCTAGTTACCATTAGTTGAGAATAAAAGAATCAAACATTTATAAAACCTCCTTTTGGAGCAGGTATGACCATTATGTGTACCTTGGTATTACCTTTGGTTAGATAAATGCTCCTACATTTTTCATGGCATTGATGAACAAGATTTTCCATGAATATATGGATACCATTGTTGTAGTATTTTTGGATGACATACTTGTTTTCTCTATGACCAAGTAGGATTATGTACATCATCTAAGAATAGTTCTGAGTCTTCTAATAACTCATAAACATTATTCCATGCTTTTGAATGTTTATTTATCGATTCGAGAAGTGAAATTCATAGGGAACATTATGTCTGTACATGGTATATTAGTTTATCCTAAAATGGTGAAGGATATTATGACTTGTCAAAAACCATGAAATTTCTTCAAGATCCGAATATTCTAAGGATTATATGGATACTATTGTCTATTCAAAAAGGACATCTCAATTTTTTATTCTCTGATGAATTTTATAACTCCAATGTGGGTGAAGTTTTCATGGAATTATAGATGGTAGGATTAATTTGTTGAACTAAAACATATTTTGAATTTTTTACTGGTGTTGACTATTCTAGAATATGGGCATGGTTATGTGGTCTTTTGTGATGGATCAGGTTCAGGCTTGGGTTGTATTCTTATGTAGGGTGATAATGTTGTAGCTTATGGATCTCATTAGAATAGTCCACACAAGAATAATTATCCTAACCAAGACCAGGATCATGTAGTTGTTATGAGCGTGCCTAATATTTGTCAGCATTACCTCTATGGAGAACGCATTACTATTTATATAGACCACAAAAATCGTGAATTATATATTATCTAAAAAGATTTGAATATTCACTAGAGGAATTGGGCGGAGTACCTACAGTCATTTGACTTCAAAATCGTCTATACCCCAGGGAATTGAAATGTCATTATAGATGCATTTACTAGGAAACTTCCAAAGCAATATGTGAAATAATCTTCATAGGAGTGGAGTTTGAGGGATATTTTTTCACAGTTTCATATTGGATTTTAGAAGAAATGGGTTGAAGTTTCTTTATATAGCATTATGTTTACATCAGATCTTCTTGATACGATTCTATAGAAACAAGAGATTGATGATAAATTCCATAGCATTAGAAACTCTCTTTATGGTGGGGAGACCGATGCTCAGTGGTCATTATCCAAGGATGGTGTTCTGTGTTATCACAACCGTTATGTTGTTTCATTAGTGGAAAGGAAGTCTATAATGGGGGATTGACATAACTCTCATTGGAACATGATCCCAGAAACCCCTGAGATGTAGTACAATAGGAGGCTATAGTTCTGGTGACCAAGAATGAGATGGGAGAATTGCTGATTCTGTTTCCAATTGTTATATGTTCCAACAGGTGAAAGATGAGCACAATAACCCTTCAAGTTTTCTTTAACCACTTTCAGTTCCTACATGGAAGTTGGAAGAAGTATCTATGGACTTTGTGGTTGGGTTTCCTTATAACCATAGGAAGAATAATGTGATATGGGTTGTGATTGACAGGCAGATTAAGCAGGCTAACATTAATCCCATGGGAGATACATCCAATGTTGAGGATTTGGGGAATCTCTATGTGAAGGATATTTCTTTTTCATAGAGTTCCATATGCTATTGTCTCAGAAAGGGATCCTTAGTTTACATATCTCCTTTGGAGAGGCCTTCATGAGGCACTAGGATCTCAGTTTCATTTGTGCACAACCTACCATCTATTGTATAATGTATGGATAGAATGATACAAACATATTCTAGAGGATGTGATTCTCTCCTTTGTTATCAACTTCAATGGGGCTTGGGATGATCCATTGTGACTGGTTGAGTTATTTTATAACAATAATTACCAGTTTTCAATTAGAATTTCACTTTATGAGGACTTGTTTGGCTAGCCGTGTAAATCTCTTCCATGTTGGTTAGAGATTGGGGAATGGTCCTTGGTTGGACCAAGTTTGGTGCTAGAGATGAAAACAAAGATTTTGTTGATTCTTCAGATAATGTGGATAGAACTGAGATAGTATAAGTCTTAGCAGATTTTTTCCATAGATATTTGTATTTTTTAGATGGTGAACAAGTGTACATGAATGTTTCACCCTGGTTGGTTCATCAATGTCTTGGGAGGTAAAGAAATATTTATCCTCGTTTTGTGGGAAATTTTGTGGTTGTAAAACAGGTGTGAAATGTTTCATAACATTTAGAAATACCAACACAGTTGAGATAAATACATTACAAGTTCTATGTATCACAGTTGAGAAAGTATCAATCTGATCCATCTCATGATTTGAGTCAGAGTGATCGTAAGATTGAGCCTGATTTATCTTTGATACAACACCAATTATGTTAGTTTATTATGATACCAAGGTACTTCATTGGAAGACGATATTGTTGGTCCATGTTCTATGACAACATTGTTCTTATATTTATGAGATGTGGGGATGTGAGGAACTATTGAGAGTGTAAGGACCTCATCGTTTTGGCATGGAATCTTCTTTATAAGATTTTGGGGGACCAAAATTTTGTTATGGTGTGGATGTTCTAACATCTCATTGCCATTCTGACAAGTACGTTATAAACATTTTCATGGTATTACTTTTTATTGTTTGGGTAAGGGATGAGTTTAGATTGGGAGGATACCTATAGTGGTGAAATCAGAGGTTTTTTGGATTCTCTCCTTTAGATGAATTTTTCATGCAGGTTGTCTAATGATTTCATGTCATGTAACAAAGTTACACATCGTGTAATTGTTCGACAAACAAGTCAAGAATGGCCTCATACTATTATATGTACAAATCATGAGTTTCTATTACATGTTGTGAAGGAATTAATGATTAGTTTTTAATTTGGAGAGTTGAAATTTACGTTTAGGTGACACATTTATCTGTTCTTATGAATATTATAAAGGGTTCACGATGTGTATTGGGGTTACATGTTACGTAATATCCCAAATATATTTTTCTTAAATATGTAGTGTGGATGGTTATTTATTTTCAATATGCTCAAGAACCGTATTTTATTACCTAAGTCTTTCCCCAAGTGATCTAGAACCTATCTAGACCATCCAACTCATTCGTTTGGATTGAGTTTGTCATTATGCTTGGGGTTGGAATTTTGGGTAAGTGTTCTCCCTCGTTCTTTGTGTTTATCTCTTTATCATCTCATGAATTTTCAATGGATTATTTTCGGATTGATGGATCTATTCCCTATGGTGTTGGATATTTCTTCTATGTTGGGTTTTATGATCTACCCCAATTTCATTCTCATTGATTGGATCCTTTGTGAGTGTCAAGTTTCAGGAAAGAGGTAGGTCATTTCATCCAGATTAGAAAGATTGATTATTCCTAAATTGGTTGATTAATTTCAATTAATAATTTAAATTTAGTTCGTCAAATTTTATTTAAATTAAATTGTATAAATCCTAATTCCAGTGAATTAGGAAATATGAAATGGTTTTGGAATAAAAATTTAGAAAAACCCCCAATTACATTGAATTGGGGTGTGTTTATGAATTTGGATGATCTAAATTGTTGAATTTAACTTTTGGATTTGATGGAAATTTTTCACAATTATGTTATTGAATTTAATTGTGGAAATGAATTTTTAAGAGGATGGAATTGGTTTTTAATGGATTTAAAACTTTTGAAAATGGCGTAACATGATTTGATAGAAACCTAGTGGTTTTATCTTGTAAAAGAGGCATGCTTTTTTAATAAAACACGTTTTTATTTTAAAAGGAAAATTGGCATCAAAATAGAAGAATGAGACTTAGTATAGTCTAAGTAATCCAAAAATAAATTTCCCATCACTGATTGGGTAATCTCCCATGCAAGACATAGGTAATTGGTTAGTTATTTGTACAAACTCTATGTTATTACAACATTATAAAACATACATGTCATGGGCCAGATCCTCGAAGGGGGGGTGATGAGTCGCCTCTGTCGAGTGTCAGGGGGGGTGCTGTGTGCACACATATTGCTAATGTCACTTAAAGAGTGTGAATTACTATATCCAGATATACTATCATACCTTTTGGAATATGGCCATGTTTCTTGCCTATTATTTATATTTTAGATATAAATTTACAAGAATTCATTTTAACTTCTTTACACGCTTGTTGAATTTATATGAACTGTTTTATGTTACTATTTTATTTAAGGCATTTTTTATAACTATTCCATCTCCTGTAATGTAAAGCCTATTCATTTAAATAATTTCCACCATTTTGAAACATTATAGTATCTTTTATTTAAATAATATTTTAAATTGACATAAATTTTGGTTTTGAAAATTGAAAGCCTTTCTTGGGGATTATCAATATTTTTCATCTGTATGGAATCTTTGGTGGTATCGTACTGAGCTTAGGCTCACACCCTAATTTTTCCTTTTGGTGTTTGTAGACGTTCTTCTTCTATGATAAATGAAAGGGAATGGATATCTTGGATGTTAATCATGTTACAGAGCATGGGACTTAGTGAGTTGTGTGGTTCGGAACCTTGGGGCTATTTTCCCTATTCTTGGTATTTTTATTGTTTTACTTTGGGATTTTTATTCCATGATGTATTTTTACACATTAATCATAGTGGAGTTTCTTTCATATTCATATTGATTTCTGTTATTTCTTCAACTGTGTTTTGTTAAAAATTTATTCACTATTTCATGTTGTATGATGTCTGGTGTCAGTCGCCAACTTGTGGGGTTCTGGAATGCCTTTCAGTAATGTGAGGGTCGACTCAGTTATTGGGTAACTAGGGTACTTGGGCTGGTCCGTGACAAAGAAAAATGAAATTATCTAGATATAAGATTCTTAAACACATAAAATGAATATAGAAGAAGTAAAAAAGGAATAAGAATTACATTGGGGTAAACGTAGTGACATAATAACCCGAAGGAAGAATAATTATTCGAGTGGAAAACCCTTACCTTATGTTAAAATGTTTTTTGTAATTCACCTTAATGTCATAGATAATAAAATTAAATCTATTTTTAATTAATTAAGAACCTTTTGTACAGTTAAATAATTTTTAATGATTTTATTAATTTTTTTATTTTCTTTTTTATAAGTTATAAAATAAAATTTTATCATTTAGGAGTGTTCATTTCCTTAGTTTTCATGATTGGTTTACTTATTTATAAGTAATGTAGTTCATGTAAAATGGGTATAATTCTTTGGAATTGAAATTATATGTTATATATGAACATCAAGAAGTGTAAATGGATATATATATCATTTTGTTATATGTTATGAATATGAATCGTTAGATAAGAAATTTAGTGACAATCTTTAAGATTATTATGGCGGTTATTGATAATAACGAACTAATTTTGTCTTTTCATTTATTATTATGTAAATATTTTACATACATAGCATGAAAAGGGTTAAAATATAAATTATAAAACTTTTTCCACCATTAAAATGGTTTCATCAATAATCTTGAAGATGTTGAAGGAAAATGAAATATTTTTATCCTTGAATGTGATAAAACAACACCTCATGGATGGCATTTACATTTTTAGAAAAAATGGGAGAGGATAAGGGGAATGATGACAGATTATTAATTTATCATAATAATATTCTTGTAATTGTATGGCACTAGAGTTTTCATGATATTTGGATAAGGGGATTTGAGGAGAAAATAATAAAAGAAAAGAACATGAAAATAAGTTAAAAGGAAAAGGTAGATGATTTTACCTCTTTAATTATCCTCATTAAGAACCTCATTAGGGAAATGGTTTTAGAATATTTATGAGACAAAGAGATCCTATAAATGGGTGAGGGTCTTAGGAAGAGGATTGGGAAGAATTTTAAAAAGTCTCAATGCTTGGAAGGTGTGAAGAGAAGGGTGGTATTTATAGTGGAGGAGAGGGGTGTTTTTTATTATTTTCTTCATTTGTTTATTATTATGGTTGAATACTATTAATAGATTTATCATAATCACCAAAGATATTAAAATAATGAATCATATTTCGAGATTATGGGCTTACATCAACCTTACATCACCTATGAATCATTGATAATGAATTATTGTGTTATACTATTCACAAAAAATTCTAGTATTTTAGAAAAAAACTGTAAAATTCACCTTAACCATTTTTGGATGTTTATAATTAAAAAAAGGACTCCATTTTATGAAACTAATTTTATAAATGTGAGAAAATTACTTTTTAACAAAAAATATCATTTACTCAAAAAATAGTTTTCAAATTTATATGCGAGTTTACAACACTCTAAAAAATTAGCCAAGGTATAATAAAATTATCCTAAAATCATAAGAAAAAAATATTGATTTACAAATACAGTTTAAAAAATTAATTTTATTTGAAATCATTTTATTATTTATGAATTTGTAATTAAATATTTATGAATCACAAAAAATCTAACACTAAATTAGAAATTTATAAAATATTCAATTACATAGGAAATGATATAATTATATCATGAATTCATTTATAAGTTGTCTAAATTTTATTTATAAAAACATGGGTGGGGTTACTATTCATACGATTGATTTACTATTCCTAAGGGTGATTTTACTATTCCTAATGTCATGTTACTATTTCATCGGTATATTTTTTAGCTTCTAGGAATACAAGTTATTTAATTAATTATCCATTTATTAGGTTTCCATTATGTTCTCAAGGTGATATTATGTGATTTATACTATATTACATAAAAAAGGGAAATCTCATTGGTAGAATTCTGGGTCATTACATTCTCCCCCTGAAAAAAAACCATCATCAAAATTTTTAGATTGTAACGTCATAAAAATATTTGGGTAGTTCTTCATCATATGTTTCTCAGGATCCGACATGACCTATTCAATTTTATGATTTTTCTAATGTATTATCACCATCCGAGTCTTATAATTCCCTAACACGTATTCTTTACTGTCCATAATCTAGATAGGATATTCATAATAAGATAAATCAGGTTCCAATTCTATTGCATCAAAGGTGAGGACTTGCATTGGGTTTAACATGTACTTTATTAATAACGAGATGTAGAACACATTGTGTTCTTTAGAAAGTCTAGGAGGAATTTCAAATGATAAGCAAGTGCTCCAATATTATCCATAATTTAAAAAGGACCAATGTACCTAGGGCTTAGTTTCCCTTTCCTCCCATATCTTATGACACCCTTCCATGGATATTTTTTTAAAGAAAATCTGATATCCCACTTTAAATTCCAAATCCTTCCTTCAATTATTGGCATTTATATTTTTTTCTTTGAGCTTATTTTATATGGGTTTTAATAGACTTTACCTTCACCATTTTTCCTCCAAAAACTCTGGGCCTACAAGAATCCTTTCACCAATCCCATCCCAACAATTAGTTGTACAATATCTCTTTCCATACAATGCTTCATATTGTGCCATGTGAATACTTGAATGGAAACTATTTTTCATAAAAAATATACTGAAGGTAAATATTGATCCCACATACATTGAAAACCAAGTGAGCGTGATCTCAATATGTCTTTGACGGTTTGGATCATCCTTCTAGACTACCCATCAGTTTGAGGGTGATATTAATTAGTCAAAAAAAGCTCAATATCCAAATATTTCTGAAGAATTTTCTAGAATTTCAATGTAAATAGTGGATCATGATCATACTAAATAGAAATAGGTTCTCAATGAACTCTTAAAACATCATTAATATGGTTTCATGAAAGGCTCTCTAGTGGGAAGTCCTCTCTTATAGTGAATAAATGTGCATCATTGGTAAGTATATCAAAATTCACCCATATTTGATCAATATTTCTTGGAGTTTTTGGATATCCAGTGAAAAACCCATGGTGATGAAAACCCAATTACATTTAGTAATAAGTAGAGGTTTTATGACTCCTATAATATCATTTCTTTCAACTATCACTAGTCAACAGACTAAACATATTGATACATAATTATCATTTTACCACTTTATATTATCCCTACATAAATGGTCTTTCAAATATCTATACATCATAGTCCTACCTGGGTGAATAGATAAATTTGAAATATGGAATCATCCAATAACTCCCTTTTTATCTCGGTTATAGAGGGAATACATTGACTCCTACCATATTTCATAATTCAATCCCCACACATAATGTCTAAAAACTTCCCATCATTCACAGATTTATGTTTTTTTTAAATTCTCATTATCAAATAGAGAACTTTTTACACTTTCTAATAATCATGGTTGGGAAACGAATTGGAAAAGAAATGATATTTCACCTTCCTTGATAATTCTCATATCCTTCTTTTCTAGATATATGTACATAGGGTCCTTGTCAACCCTCATTTTGTTTATAACTCCATGAACATTCCTACTTAATTCATCAACAAACTTATTTTCCTTTCCTTGGTGATAGTGTATTAAAAACTCATAATACTTAAGTACCTCGAGCCATATCCTTTTCCTAATGTTGAGTTATTTATATGAAAAGATATATTTCAAGATCCTGTTGTTTGTATATATATGAAATCATTCACAATAGATATAGTGTTTACATATTTTCAGATAAAATATTACAGCTCCTAACTTATGATCAGGAGTTTGGTAGTTCTATTATTGATTTTTTAACTGCCTTGACACACAGGCAATAATTATATCATTCTGAATATGGACACATCAAATTCCTTTATTTGATGCATCACTATAATTTACAATCCCACCATTTCTTGATGGTAGAGTCAAGATCAGAGAATTCACAAATCTACTCTTCAATTCATCAAAACATTATTCACAATCCCTTTTCCATAAAAACATAACCCATTTATGAGTAATCATGGTTAACAGGTCAACTAATCAAGAGACATTCTTAATAAAACATCGATAATAACAAACTTAACCGATAAAACTATGCACCTCGGTTATTTTCCTTGGTGTAGGACATTCTTAAACAACCCTTGTCTTCGTGGGATCAACTGAGATTCCATACTTAGAGACAATATGTACAAGAAAATAAATCAATAAAAGATAAAATACACACTTTCTAAACTCCCCATATAATTCATTTATTCTATGAATCTTTAGAAAAATCCACATGTGATTATCATGGTCTACATATATTTTGTAATATATTAAGATATCATAAACAAATACCAGAAAAATGTTATCAAGATATTCCTAGAAAAATATTTTCACTAGACCCATGAAAATAGAGGGTGTATTTTTCAATCGAAATGGAATTACTATAAACTCATATTGTCCATACCTAGTTCTAATTGTTTTCTTTGGAATATCTTCCTTACTCACATTCATCTGATGATATCCATGTTGAGGACCAATCTTAGAAAACTATGGAGGTCTATTAAGTAGATCAAATACATCATTATTGCGAAGCAGGGGATACTTATGTTTTATTATAATAGCATTAATTTCTGTATAATCAATGAAAATACTAATGGATCCATTTTTCTTCTTGAAAAAGGGAACATGGGCTCCCCATATAAAAACAATAAGGAGAATAAATCCTATATCACTGAATTCCTCTAGTTTTTTCTTTAGTTATACTAATTCTATAGTGACCATCCTATAATGATTCTTTGATATATGGAATGAACTATTAATTAAATCAATAGATAACTCAGCTCCCCCCTCTGTGATATATCTATGTAAATCCTCTAGATATACATTAATATATTCATGTATAATAGTTACATCCTCAATTTGAATATTTAATTACTTATTCGTAGAAGATTTTTCCTCTTTCTCCCTAAGAATTTAATTTAGTAGATCTACTGGGGATGGATCTAGATGAGAATTTGATGGTGATGTTACTGATATAATGATATTGGATTCTACACCTTCCTCATAAATCATAATTTAATTCTTATTGAAATATATTTTCACATCATATTTTGAAATTCAGTCCATACTGGGGATTATATCAAAGTATAACATAGGTATAAGATAAAATCAGCAGATAAAACATGTATATCTTGCATAATGGGAAAATTTTTGACACATCTTTATTGCAATGAGACTTCCCATATGGGTTTTTACTGACAACTACCTTTTAAAAATGAATTATAAATATCTAATTTTTAAAGAAAACTAGGAAGATATAAAGAAATGAAAGGATCCAGAATCAAATAAATATTTAAATAAATTTAATGAATTGATTAGTGTAACTACAACCACATCAATTAAGAACATCATCCTTAGCTGCTATGATTGAATAAGCTTATCCTTGATCCCGTGGACTTTTCTGTGAGATGTTTCCATAATAGTTTAGAAAATCATTTTCATAGTATTGAATCTCCATACAATTGTATAATTGATCCTTGGTAGCTTCTTTATTTCCTTTTCAATATTTTATGTGATGTCCATTCCCACCATGCTTCTACCAAACTCCTTTTCCATTTAACCAGGCACTAGGGTGTTTCCTCCCATAAGAATCACATGATAGAAAATTACCTCTTTCACTCTTCCCTATATCCATTATTTCCTCCTCTACCCTATTTTTCTCTCATTTTTCCATAAATTCATAAGTCTTAGACAATTATTTATCTATATTTAGATAACATGATACCATATCTTCATACGATGAGAATTTTTGGGAAACTAGTTCCCTTCAGAGGAATGATTTTAAAACATTAATGAATAGATCAATATTCTCCAATGGATTATGTATGTAGTATGCAACATTCCATGATAACCATGTAAGGTTGGCTTCAAATTTTTAAATTTTTTCATCTTCCTTCTGTTTTAGACTGATGATTTTCTTTTCCATATCCTCTAATTGTTTATGAGGAAAATATTTTTCTTGGAATAGTTCCTTAAAATCACTCAGTTACATATTTTTATTTTATTAATCATCCTTTGGTTTTTGAATTAGTGATCACCATTGATCAACATCTCTTGATAGAGGATAAAATTCCACCAAAACCTTCTCCATTTTTTTACATCCTAAAGAGATAAATACATTCTCGAGGGAACTTATCCACTACTCCAATAAAAATGGTTTTTAGTCCCATTGAATGATGGAGGTTGTTATCTCATAATTTGATATAACATTTCTCCTCCAGGTTGTGGTTTAAGATGCTCAATATGGGTAAGATTATTTTTTATAACGTGAGCCAGCTGTCCCAGTATAGTTATAAATTTTTCAGCACCAATCATAGCTCCAGTACCAATATCATTATCTTGCATAGGAGGGGAATCCCTTCATGGGATAATCACATTGATATAGATTCTATTCCTTACACTAGGCTTTATTTCTGAATAATGAAATACACTAAATTAGGTAGTGAATCATAATGCATAATCTGGAACTATAAAAATAGTTAACATTAATTAAAATATTATTCACAACTAATCTCATAATCATTAACACAGTTTCTTTGAGGACAATACTTTATAATGGTTTCTAAATAAAATGTGAAATATCCTAAGTATATTCCTCGAGAGTTTCAAATCAAGTGCATAGAAAGGAATGTTATCGTGTACTATGTTACCCTAATTCAAGTCTTGGACACATGGATGGAGTTGTTACCCCTAGGTAAATTGGTGCCAGAATCACGTACACTAGTAGTTTCCCAACATGGATGTATTTCTAAGAAGATCCACATAATCTTAACATTACCAAAATTATATGATTTTATTTTATTTTTATCCTTAATGTATATCTTATTACTATGTTCCCTGATATATGTTTTTTAAATATAGTTTCTATGGTTTCTAATAATCTTCCATTGATACCAACTATAAAAAAACTGACCCTAGTACCCCAGAGTCGGCACCTTACTTTATTACATTTGCATATATACATGAATTGAATCCTAAAGGACCGATCTGTTTAAAAGTTTTGGAATTTTTATTATATACATTATAATTAAATTTCAATTTGAAAGGAAAAACAATTTAGGAACTCCATTATTAACATAAAAACTATTAAATTAACCCTGAATGTCATTCAAAATATTCATCTTCATATCCTAGAGAAAAATAAAACATAAAAAATGGGTGAGATCATATTCTTAATAAGTGGAAGAAGAATAGTTACATCCAATATTAATAATATTTCATGGAGAATTAATAAAAAACACACCATTAGAAGATAAACTTTAACATTATATGTAACGAGTAAAAGATGAATAAATAATGCCTTATAAATAATCACATGAGAAAGAAGATTAATCATGGATATTATACAAGTCAAATATTCACATGGACAACGAATTAATAATATCATAAATATAGAATTCATAATTCCAAACATTTTATAAATACTATATTAGCCATGTCCAAGACATTTGAAAATTATTATGGCCTTAGAAAAAACCATATCTGAAAATGGGCAAGGCCTCAACCAAGTCCATAAATATTTTGTGTCATTAGACCTACCAATGCATAGAGGGTATATATAGAGACCAACCCATCACTTACTAAGTAAATTTTTTTCCTCATATGAATAGGGTTAAAGATAAGAAAGATATATATATGTGATATAAATAATATTCCCCAATATATAAACATGATCACTAATAATTATGAGTAGTATGGTGAATGGTATCATAGTAGCACATCCATATCCAAACTAATCATAAACATTTTATTAGAATATCTGAGATGATAATCATAAGATTCCGATCTCAATAAATCCTAAAAATCAATAGAGGTGTTGAAAAATTAATGTACTCTAATAAAATTATCAAGGAAATCATGAGAGAAATACTCTTTTTAATTTGCAAGGAAGAGTTATTTTGGAAAAATCATTTTTATTTTTCATAATTATTTGTATTAAACAAAAAATTAAAAAGATATAGTTATTCCTAAAAAAATTAGTGATTTTAGATAAATAATGGTGTATTAAAAAAATATAATAGATGATACTTGAAAATGGGTAAGATATCTATATGTTTTCTTTAATTGGGTATGTGTATCAGAAAGAATTAAGATGAGAACCTTGTAAAACATATAATTACAATAAAATAAAGATTAAATGATCTGAATAAATGAGTTTAGAACATATAAAAAGAATATATAATAATTAAAAAAATAAAATAGTTATTATGTTGGGGTAAAGTTTGTGGAGGAATAACCTAAATGGAAAATGAATGTTTAGGTATAAACACCACACCTTATGTCTGAATGTGTTATGCATTTGACCTTAATGACATAGATAATAAAATAAAACACATTAATTAATTAATTCAAAACCCTTCAAACAAGCAATTGATTTTTTTATACTTTTATTAAGTTCATTTATGGTCATTTTGATGAGTTATAAGATACAATTTTATCATTTAAGAGCATTAATTTCCTTGGATTTCATTATCGGTTCGCTTATTTACAAGTAATGGAGTTCATGTAAAATAATTATAATTACCTATAAATGGAATTATATGATATTGATAAACAGACATAAGTGTAAATGGTTATATATATCATTTGGTTATATAGTATGATTATTAATCATTAGATAAAACATTTAGTGATAATCGTTTAGATTATTATAGTGGTTATTGACCATAATGAACTCATTTTGTTTTATCATTTATTATTATGAAAATATGTTACATAAATATCATAAAAAAGGTTATAATATAAATTTTAAAAAATATTTCCACCATTAAAATGGATTCATGAATATACATAAATATGATGAAGTAAAATGGAAATTTATTATCCTTTAAGGCAATTAAACAACACCTCAATAGATGGAATTCAATTTTATGAATAAAAGGGAGAGGAGAAGTGTCTTGAGGATTATAACACCATAGTTCTTATGGACATTTTTTCCTGAATAAATTAAATTTTCATTTTTGTCATGAAATGCACTAATATAAGGATTACTTTCACACAAAACTGAATTGGTGTATGTTACACAAAACAAAATCGGTGTACGTTAAATGAAACATCGACTTGGTATATGTTACATGCCACACTAATGTTTCTACGAAACATCATTTTATTATTATACTTATTTAAATGAGATAATTATAAATTAGAAGTTAAAACTAGTAATATAAATAGTAATAACTAATTTTGAAATATTTTTTATAATGGTTTTATATAAATAAAATATATTTAGAATGAAAGAAATGATCTTTTTAAAATCCTAATATGTTAAAAAATACTATTTTCTAGAATGTACTACTTTTAATATACTTCTATAAAAAATAATAAAATTAATTTTAGTGATATTTGGAAATCTAATTTGATAAAATAAAATTCTTTTTTGAATTTATAATGTCCAAATTTTAATAGATTCAAATTTATTGGATTTTTCTCAAAAACATCATTTTTTCGATGAATAGTGAAAAATGTCAGATTTTAATACAAAAATGCATTTTTCATATCATTTATTTATAAGGATAAATTTTTTTTTATTTTGGAATAAAATTTTAATCATATTATATTTCTATAAATTAATATAATTTAAATAATTTGAACTCATTTCAAATTGAAATTTGATATAAAAACTTTGAAAACTATTGTTCATTTTTACATTAAAAACCTATATTGTCGACCCAATTGCAGGATTAAATTTAAATTAATTTATGTCAATTATTTGATTATAATTTGTAAAAAATCTATACAATATTTTGAATAATAATAATTTATAATGTCTAAAAAGGTTAGCATAATTTTTTAGATAAATTATTAGTGAAATTAATTAAAATTAATTACACCAGTTAAGGTATAATTAAGATTAATTGAGGACTAAACCTTACATTTAAGACCCTAAACTACATAGAAACATTTCCAACACCCATTTTGGGCAAATTATTATCCCATAAAACTTATATTCTTGAGTTGTTTCTACTTTTTTATGTCTTTTGTTTGAAAAAACGCGGGTACACCAAACTTGTTTTCAAAAATGTCAAGTGTTTCCTTTCCATTCCCTATAAAAGGACACCACCACTCACTCTTCTTCACAAAACTAAAAAATATTATCTTAGGATAATATATTACCAATAAACTTTCCAAAATCCCCCTATACTCCTTAAAAAATCCCATAGGGAAGAATGTTCTCCACAGAATCCTTTTGAGACAAGCCAAAAGGAGTTACCCGATTAAGAGGTAACACCTTCTATCAAGATCCTTTTTTTATTTTCCTTGTCAAACCCATCCACTATATTAATTCCATGATTTTATAAAAAAAATTATCTTAAATAATCTATGATTTTTTTTTATTATAAGGGTTCATCCTACACATACACACACTTCCATCTAATAGGTAACAGGCATACTGTTTACGTGTACGACGTACTACCGCCGCACTAAATGATGATTCTTCATTTTTCTTTTAATTCCTATCATGGTGAAAAATATAAAGGAAACTCTATTTATATATGTTATATTTTATATTAATTATGTATTTAATCTTATTTATTCCTTTTACAACACCTATCTTTTTTATTTTCCATTTGGTGTAAAAACGATAATTTAATATGGGGAAGTGTGGACTACTGCCCACTCAAAGCAATGTGATTCATTCAAACACTACGTGGAATGTATTAATGATTGGTTTAGTGAAATTTTATGATATATGTAATTATTATTTTAATTTAAAGATATTATATACATATATAAATATAGTTCATTTTCTTTCTTTCTTTCAATACGGTAATAAAAACAGAAACAATATTCATGCATACATACGACTAACCGAATCCTTGAATGACATATTCAATTTAATAATTCTATATTCTATAGATTATTATAGTAAACATATAATTAATATAAATTATATTTATATCATGGTTTACATTATGGAATCATTATATATGTATTGGGAACTAATATATAAAAAATTAAGACACATTCATAGAACAAGGAGAATATTATATGAAGTAAAAATATAACATAGGATGGTAAAACAGAAGGCAATAAAATTTCAAAATCAAACTATATATGGTTTTAGATAAAATAATATGGTTTTTTAAAAGATTTATAATAAATTTATATATTTATTATACTGGTGGATTGAATTTCTATGATGAGAATTAAAACACAATGTAAGGGAATTTCATCACTTTTTATTTCTGTGAGATACATGCTACGTTCCCCACTCATTCCTTTTGTGTGGTGTGTATACTGACAATGAATGTATTATTTGAATATCAGAATTCAATTTATCATTATTCACATATCAATTTTGTGATCTTTATTTCATGGGTTTTAATATTCACAAGTTACCAAATCGGTAAAATAGTTTTGTCTCAATTTTCGTTCTTTGTAAGTTGTGTTTTGTTACGCACCTAGGTTATTTTTTGAGGAATATATACTTCCATTTTACATATTATATCAAGAAAATAATTATTTTCATGATATTATAAGCTTATTTTAATTTCATTTTCTTACATAGAGTTTATCATGACATGTAAGCAAGTGGTAAAAGACTATTGAAACAAGCTCATCGCTTTTCGAGATTGTTAATTATTATGTGTCATTGATGTAATAGTATGATCATTATCTCCAGAATATAAATGAGTTTCCTTCACCTTTATTTATTCAAGATATATCCATTTATGAGTACCATTTTTCAACTCTTAGGTACTTAAGATAATTTTTAAGTAAAATATGACTGTCTCTCTATTTAGAAATCTATTATATGAAAGATCCCTATTTAAAAAATTGTTTTAAAAATGTTTTCAAAACATATTTGAAGCCTGTTTTCAAGGAAAAATAATTTTATAAATATTTTATGTTTTTATTTATTGCATTATAAGTTTTTAAATATATATTCATAGAAAATGGTTCTAAAAAATATTTTATGTATTAAAAGTGTTTTCATTGAAGAAAGGATATTTTACTCAAGAAAAGTTATTAAAATATATTTCAATTTTTTTACATATAAGATAAAATACATTAATTTTAATCATTCCTTTCTAGGGAAATTATTTAATTTTTTTTATTCATAATATTTATCTGAATGGATTGTGTTTTTATGGAATGATGTTGATTAAACACATTTCTCTTTCACATGTTTTTTTTTCAATCCCGCTTCTTTTCATGAGTAAAAGTTATGATAAAATTATTATTAAAACTATATTTTTCCAAAATGTTATGATATGATTACATGTTTATAATATCCATTTAATTTCATGGTTTATCATATGATTACTAAGGATCTTGTGTAAAATTAATGTATTATTTCATTATTATATGGGTGGGACCTATATATCACTCCAATGCATTGGGTAAAGACTTATATCTCTTGAGAGTGACTAATATGGTCTTGGTATTGAGCCTTCACTACTAACATGGACATGGGAGTGAACCATGGATATAATGATGGTATGAAGAGTGAACTCATGCTACTAAGATGGCCATGGGAGTGAACTATGACTACCCAAATCTTAGTGGGTGAGCCTATACTACCAAGATTGTCTTGGTAGAGATCCCCTGGATACTATGGAAATAATATTATATATTGTTATGTGTCTACCACAATTCCATTTTTTATTCCCATGTTATGTTTTATTGGATTATTTCCATTATTTTGTTATTATTCATGTCTTATGAACTTCCAATATTTATTCCATGATTATAGTATATGATCTTTGATATGAAAGTAATGATATTATATTTTCGTGATCATGTTATCATACCCTTATGTTCATTATTAGGCTTACATAACTCCCTTTTTACACTTATTGATCATTTGAGATCACCCCTTTTTTATGTTTACTTCCCTAGGTTATGATGATATGTATTATGTTTTATGGTTCTAAGAAGAGAGCTAGTTAAGAAGAACCTAGTGGGAGATAATGTAGCTCACTTATGTATCAGTGTTTATGTTTCCATATTTCCAAAGGCTCTAGACTTGTATCGTCTTTGAGTGTTTTTTTGTATAATGTTTTAAGTATTCTAAAAATTGTATGTACTACTAATGTATGAAAAATGATAGTTTCTATAGTTAGTATCTGAGAAAAGGTTTAGTTAACATTTGGAAGCTTGGATGAGAAACCCTTAATAAGATCCCCAAATAAATGTTTAGGGATAATTCTAAGGATATGAAAATGTTTAGAAAAATGTTATGGAATTTTGGTAATGGATAGAGTCTGTTGTTTTCTAGAAATAAACACCTCTATGGATAATAAAAATGGATGTGTCTTTGGAATAGATGTACGTAGGTCTAACAACACTGACAAGATATTTTGGGCCCAACACAGGGGTAATCTGATATATGACAAAAAGCCTTATTGCACATCTAGTTAGGAACTCCTAGAAGATATGCTTCAAAAATTCAAAATCTCATTATGAACCATCATAAAGGACATAAACAGAGCTTGGATATGAATAATCTTTGATAAAACTAAGGTGTAATATATTTAAAAAGGTGTAATAATTTATACATCCTATAAGTGACTTTTCATGATTATGTTGTTCCTCGCTATGATAACTGTTTCTTACTCTATTATTTTTTTAGTCAATGGTTGGAACCTGAAGGAACCATGTTTATAGTGATTGTAATGGAAAATGAAATGATTTTCCTCCAATGAAATATAATGTTATAGAAGATTGAATGAAAAATGTTATTACTATGCTGAAACATATTAATAATGCTATAAATCATGATGTACATATAAATGAGGAAAAGAGGGAACAAGATTATACTTAGTCTTTCATGAGGAAATTACCACCTTTTTTGAGGGTCTTATGATACACTTATTTCTGAACAATGGATCAACACAACAGAAAAGTATTCTCCATTCTCTAGTGTTTTGAACTTGAGAAATTTGTTCTGGATATCTATTAGATAGAAGGAGAGAAAGACCAATGTTTGAATTTAATCAAGAATACGAGGGAAAAAGATGAGACTGAATCCATGGATTGGGATGAGTTTAAGAAAATATTTTTCAATAAGTAATTTCCATAGATTCTCCCTTCCAATATAGAGAAATAGATCTTTTAGTTATAGTAAAGGAATGATGAATATGTAGGTACCTATGAAGAAAATATCATGGGACTTGTGAGGTATGCTTTAGGATTTATCAACCAACCAATAATTAAAGTTAATTGGTTTTGTAGTGGCTTAAATCCAAGTCTCATAAGTTCATTGTCCACAATAGAATTTAGCAGCTATGAAGAGACTATGCATTATACAATAATGGTTGAAATGGATGTTTGAGTTAGGTAATAGTATCATGAATTTTGAAAGAAGAGAAATATAGAGTTTAAATGAAAATCTTAAAACCATTAAGAAAAGAAGATGATATTCCCTTTATTCTCTATGTGTGGGAAGAATCGTGGAGGAAATTTCCTTAAGGTGTATAATCATTGTTTTATGTGTGGAAGTAAAGGCCATCAGAAATTTGATTACTGATGTGATGGAAAGAAGTTAGGTAACATTTTGAATGGGGAAAACAACACAAAGTGCACATACCATGATTTACTGCTACATGTGTAAAGAGAATGGGAATTATAGGGACCACTACTAAAACCCATGGGCTAGAGATGATGATCAACATCAGTAACATCTTAAGATGAGGGAAAACGTAAAATTTCATGAAATCACAATTTCTGATGAGGGTTAGGATAAAGACATGATGAAAAGTACACTTACCATCCACTCAGGAGCCACTAAACTCATATTTGATTCTGGATCTACCCACTCTTTCATATCTTCAGAATTTTCTACGGGTGTTAAGAGTCTACGAAATAAATTTAAATGTGTAATTACCAGTGAAAAACCCTAATGGTATGATGATTTCATCTCAAGTATATGATTCCTCTTCGGTTGAATTTTGAGGGAATGTGCTCCCAAAAAATATTTTCATTATTCCTTTGGTTGAATTTCATGTCATATTAGTAATGGATAGGATTTATCTAAACAAATACCACATCAATTGTCAAGTAAGAGAAGTTAGGTTTGATATTTAAAACCCTTATATGATCATTCAAGCATGTGATGATAAGTATAAGGCCCCATCCTTAAAACATTACTTAATATATAATTAAATGAATAATTCATATTGAGGATCTTTTCAGGTTTAGAGTTTTAGAGAATTAGGCCATATCTATTACATGTCAACTTGAATATTACAAATTAGACACTTCTTCTATAACTGATTTTTCACAACAATAAAAATATCCATAAATAAAAAAAGAGTTCTTTTCTTGATATAAATCTTCTTGAATACTTCCTTTATCTTACCCTTCCTTATAACCTGTGAAAAACATTTCACAAACATGGTATGAGCATAAAAATCTCAGTAAGGGTTATAAAATAATTAAAGGAAACATTAACACATCAATAAATTGAAATCAATGAAAGCGTAATTTTCAATCATAACATACCTTTTGAAATCCAAATATTTATGAATGACACATAGTAATCACAAATCATAAAGGTAACTTAAGACTTACATAACATATTTACATTCTAGCTATCACAGCTACATAGGGAGTCAAATTTAGAATACCCATCATTGTTTATTTCCTAAATCTCATAGGATAAACATTAACATTTTCCTCTGTCATGTTACCCAATGCATTGGAGAGCTATCTTTGGCTCACCCACCCTAGGTTTGTCATGGAACCTCCCATATACATAAAAATTTCCCAAGAACCATAACATAATCATAACACATAACATAATCATAAGGTAAAGATCACATTTCCACATTGCAATCACAATATATTAGTTCAATATATTTACGTAATCAATACTTTATCAAAACCATTTTCAAAACCATTTAAAAAAGTTATTTTTGAATCAAAGTGTCCCATACCACTTTGAAGCTTTTAAAGGAATTAATATTTTAAAATAGTAATGTCAATATAAATAAATCCTTACTCCATTTTGAAACATGGACATTAATAATAAATATTTAGAAGATTAAATCATTAAGACGATATTTTAGATAAGGAGTTCTTAACCAAATAGAAGATGCTTCAATACAAATAACTGAGGGATAGAATTTTATCCAAAAATTATAATATCATGAGAATAAAGGTATTCATGATATAATATTCCAAAGGACAATATATACACCATATCAATGTAAATTGGCTGATATCAACAATTAAGTCTCAATGGAATGTAAATTGAGACGAAGTCCCTTATAAAGACAGTATCATTAGATTAATGATAAATCAATTAAATAATAATGTGGGAAAAATAAGAATACACCTGATATAATTGGATAGTAACTGTAGAACAATAAGAGTTTATTCATACATATTCATTGCGTGACATAATCAATAAGTATATGTTTAACCCAAAGAATTGAAATTGGGTTAAGATGTTCTCTTATAGAAATTTGACAGCCTAACGACATCACTTAAAATTTCAGAAAAAGATTTTATGAGAGATAAAAGGGTATATCATCACTTGGATATATAATTTACATCAATAAGGATATAGAAGAACATATCCCAACATAATGAGATGTAAATTAAAAGACATAACAAAAAACAAGTCTTTTAAAAAGTGAAGGGTGTAATGTTCCCTTACAGATTTGTTAACTTACGAAACATATATCACTTGAAAGAAAGACCATAAAATGTTGATGTAAATACCCATAAATTAAATTATATTAAAAAAAGATTTCTACAATTGGAAGTACATACACCACTCAAAGGAGATAGTGACAAATATAGCATGAATCTCCTGGGAATAAAAGTGAGATAAAAACCCCTTACCTCATTGTAATAAATCGAGTCATATGACCAAAAGATAATAAACAACAAATGAATCATAGAATACCATGATTATAAATAGAATCAAGGTAATATATATCAAATGGAAGTACAAAATACACCACATGTAATAAATAAGTGGCGACCAATGGAAATATCACGAAATTAAAAGTGATATAAGAAATCCCTTACCTCGTGTCCGACTTGACTCGCTTGTATGTTCCTTGTTCTTACTGAATGATAAAAATAAATTAATTTATACTTTATTAAGAATATTTTTCATGTTTTTATTCCTTTTATATCACTTATTACCTTTCTATAACAATTATTTAATTGTTTGAGTTCATAATGGACATTTTATCGATGTTCAGAACTTGAGTCCAAAAATGGAATTTTTATAATTACATGATGTTCATGTGGTCCAAAGTTCATTAAATCCATAATAATATTCATCAATTATATGTAATATATATCATATATATCCATTATATATATGAACTTATAATATTACATAACATTTGGAGATAAAAAACAAAATGTACCGTTCATGGAGACGGTAAGCTGTACGTACGCATGAACGCTACTTTCATTTATATTTAATAATTTAATGAAATGATTAAATAATGAAACACAGTTATATTATAATTAAATTATAATATATATGTTAAATATGTTACATATTTTCAGAAATCACATTCTTTATAAATTCCATGTTTGGCATGAATGAGTCACATCACTAGAGGGGGCGGTTTTCCACACTTCCTCATATGAAATTATCGCATTTACACGACATGAAAATCATAATGGTATGTTATAAATATTAAATTCAGAAGCATAGAGGGGACATAAATATAATATATATCATATATATATATAGTTCCATAATAATGGCCACTATGAGAGGTGGTAGGAGAATATTGAACAATCATCGTTCCGTGAGGCAGTAATTCGCCATCCACAGAAACAATATGTTCTATAACCATTAGACGGAGGTGTGTGTAAGTGTAGGTAGAATAATTATCATAAAAAAATACTAGTATATTTAGGAAACTTGTTTTATTATGGGATAAAATAATAAGACGATAGTGGTTAGTGATGAAGGAAAATAAAAGAAAGAAACTCGTGAGAAGACATTACCTCTAAATCTGGTAACTCTTTTTGATTTGAGCCAAAGGCTTCCTTGGAAAGACTTCTGCCCAAAGTGATGCTTCTAGGAGTGAGATAGGGATGTTGAGAGATAAATGAGAAGATTTTGGATGATACAAGGTCTTTATTGTTGTGAGTAAGGTGGTAGAGGTGGGGGCCTTTTATAAGAGGTAGGATGGTCACTTTTGAAAAGTCTTGAAATGTCAGTTTATTATAAAATTATTTTTGGATTTTAAAGGTCCCAAAATGATATAATTTGAGGATAAGGTGATAAGGGTTAAAAATACACCCCATAAAATAGGTTTTAGACAAGTTTAAGTCTTAGATTTTACCTTATCTTTTCATTTTATTTAAATCATTCATTAATGAGGTAATCATTGCATCATCATGGTGTCATAAATAAATTTATTTATTTAATGTCTAAAAAGTATTAAAAAATACCATGATGTAGGAAAGATTTTTATATTTACAATGACTATTTATAGTCTAATACCTAATTTATGTAAACAAAATTGAAACTATTTTACTTAGGTGTTACATAGTTTGGTTATATTTTCTTTTCTTTAAAAATAATATGATAAAAGGTCACTATCACACAAAAGTGATTACATGGGGTCCCTAAGTTGGTACAAGGAATACCATGGTCGGCCATGACACAAAAAAGGGCATTTGGACACATCTTGGGGTCATTTTATATTATTATGATATTATGTTATTACCCTAAACTATCAATTACTAATTAATCATGATAATTAAAGATAATTGTTGTCGTTACTATTCATAATGTCCAAAAACAAAAGAGTATTAATTACATAATTTGGATCCTAGGATTCCAAATATGGAATCCATTTTACCAAATTAGAAACATAAAAATTGCAGTAATTAATTTAAAAATAATTCCCATTGTCAAAACCAAAGACGGGTTTTTTAAGACGTAAAATTTATCAAAAGAATGACTTGTATTTACATCCAATTGAAAAGTGAAGTTACTTAAAATGAAAAAAAAAACGCATTAATTAATATAAAAATAATTCAACTACACTTTAAAACCAATTAAATGGAAAATATAACTATATAATTAAATTAGATGAAAAAGCAGTTTTGAAGTAAAATGCAGTATTTTTCACTAGTCAATAAAAATGAACATTTGTCAGAAAAATACCAAAAATTTATCCAAAGTAAATTTTATATTCCAAATTAAAAAATGATGTCCATTTTACCAAATTCAAAACATATAATTTTCATTAATTAATTTTATAATTAATTTCTACTATAAAAAAATAGCGTGTTTTTTAGAAACAATATCTATCAAAAGATTGACACTTGTTTATGTACAATTTCTAAGTGAAATTAATTCCAATGACAACCATTGAATTAAATGGTAAAAATATATTCTAATTAAAATTTTAAACCAATTAAAAAGATAATGAAACCATATAAATAAATTAAATTAAAAAGAGGTTTTGAATTAAAATACAACATTTTTCACTATTCATAAAAAATGAACTTTATCAGAAAAATAACAAAAATTTACCCAAAGTAAATTTTGATGTCCTGATTATAAATAGAGATTTTATTTTTTAAAATATGACATATAAAATCTTAAAAAAGTGGATTTAAAAAGGGTTCTCCATCAAAAGGCGGCTAATAGACCTTTTAAAGAATATTAGAATATTTATGCTTAAAATTGGATTCATTCGCATTTTAACCCTCTAACATTTATTTGATAAAAGTAAAAATATTTAACAAACATCTATAATAATTTTGTAGTTAGTTATGTTCGTTCCCTCCATTACAACGGTTAGGCGTTAACTATAATTTAAAATAATATTATTATATTATTAGTGGGCAATGTAAGATTTCAAAGAAACTCGTTGTTGCGTATTGGGTATGCCATCGAAAATAGAATTTATTTTAAATTATTATTAATATTTAACTCACAAATATTAATAAATATGAAAATTTCATATTCTTCATTTACCTAGGATGTCACATCCTTCCCCCTTTTGGGAATTGCTTCCTCGTAATTTTAAAATTGGGCTCAGAAACATTATTGAAATCCCCACATCAGAAAAGGAGTCAATAAAACTATCACTTTAAAAGAAATAAAGAGAAGTACAATGGTCACCTGAGACAACATATACTAGGATTCCATGAAAACATGGATATGGAGGAGAAACAAACAATCAAGGTCTGATGGAGAGTGATAGAAAACATGATTTAGGAGAAAGCTAATCACCAAAAAATCACAAACTTCTGATGGGTTAAATGGTATTTGATTCCCCAGTAGGAAAAGATAATAGAAAACATTTTTGTTTAAAGTTACTTTTCATTGAGGAATTTATTTATGAGCTTAACTAAAACATAAGGAAACATGCTTACTTGTCATGTAGACTTTCATCTTTTACTAGATTTATAACACAAACTCATATTTTTCTCCAAATGATGAGTATTAAAAATGACTTGTTCCCATTAAGAGCGCTATAATCAACTTTTAGAGAATCTCCTAATCCAAAAAAATGAACTATATATTTCCCATGTCTTTAGAAATAACCAAAACCAAAATGGTTAGTAAAAGATTAGATAATCCTCAAAAAGGATAATCTTTTACAAAACGAAAAGCTACTATTAATCTCCAAAATTTTTCCTACAATACCCAATGTTCAACAAAGACCATTCAATAAACAACTATCCATAAAATTCTTCAAAGTAATCCAAACTAAGATTGAAACCAAAATATCTGAAGGATATAATCACATAGTCTTCCAAGGTAATTCTTAACATTTATCTCCAAATAACATAAGTTACTCTTAAAGTATCATATTGAAAAGTAATTAATGTAATCACATAATCTCCATTATAGGTTAATAATTTCCATAGATAACCCAAAATCAACTTATTCCTGATTCATAATACCATCTAACTAAAAATAATTAGTCATACTAACCAGGGACTTCACGTAGCCCAGTGGTAGGTGATAAATACCAGTCGCACTTTGGTTGTGGGTTCGATTCCCGTAGCTTCATCCGATGTGACAGATTGTCACACGGCCTTCATGTTGTCCCTTTTAAAAAACTATATAATTTTATTACATTCCCAAAAAAAGATAAATTCATAAAAAATAACCATAACATATTTTAACCACAAAGGTTATCTAATAACTTTTGTTTTTCATCCCAAAATGTATTAACTGTTAATTTCCTCAACTTCAAGGATCATATAAACCCAAATGGTTCATTATAACTATATCCATGAATGAAAAGATAATTATTCCTTGAATAAAATTTTAATATATCAAAAATCAGGGTTACACATACTATAAAAAGTCTTCTATTTTAATCCCATCATCAAAAGAGCCTTAATACTTTTAAAAATTTCACCATCCTAAAATATACCATAACTCTTGAATCTGATATATGTTGACATCTTACTCATTCAACATTCTACGTGATCCATTAACCATTCCTTTCCAACTTATTCTGAAATACTTCTTTCCTACAAAAAAATCATGAATCATATCCTTCGATTTCAATAATAGGGAAAAAAATGTTATGAAATAATCCATACCTTTCATTGGTCATTGTCAGTTTATTCATCCTCAATTAGAATGGCATTAGGTATTGGTAAATGAATATTTGTACGATCTTGGTGATACCATTCTGGAAACTTCTTCATTGGACATGTGTTTTCATAATGACCATGCACACCACATTTAATACATTCAATTGATCCTTCAGAAAGAACTTCTTTCCATTTCCTAGAGTCAACTAGATGTTTCATTTTTTCATGGTAGGTTCTCTCTTTATTACCTTCATTTCCACATCTATAGGATATTTATATCCCTTTGAAACATTTTCCTATGTGTTTCTTTCCACATCTTTGACACATAGGTTTTTGAACATAGATACCTTTATGATTATTACCTGAACATCCATATGGATTTGTTTCTCGCATATATGATTCCTTATAAAAAATCCTTAAGTTTCAGGTTGTCAATCATGACTCTAGATAGTTGATGAGAATAACCAAAAGAGATCCCATTGCAGCTCCCATATCATTCAGTTGCTCATTCAGAGAACCGTTACAGTTTTCTTCACATCCACAGTTACTTTGGTGCCTACTAGATCCAGCCATTTACTAAAACCAAAAAGGTCAGTGTGATTATATCAGTAAAATAATCATATAATACTAAGATATAATTATTCATATTATCTTAAACTCATTCAATTTATCTAAAAAAACTATGAATCTTTCTGAAATCCTAACCATTATGGTAATGTCACTTAAGCTTAAAGAATGCCTTAACCCCTAAAGTAATCTAAACCGACCTTTGATACCAACTATGAGGCCCCGAACTTAAAACATTACTTAATATTGAATTAAATGAATAAATCAAATTTAGGATCTTTTCATGTTTAGATTTTTAGAGAATTAGGCCATAAATATTACATGTCAACTTGGATAGTACAAAGTAGTCACTTATACTAAACCCGATTTTTCACAACAAAAAAATACATAAATAAAACAAGAGTTCTTTTCTTGATATAAATCTTCTTGAATAATTTCTTTCTCTTAACCTTACTTATAACCTATGAAAAACATTTCAAAAACTTGGGATGAGAATAAAAATATCAGTAAGGGTTATAAAATAATGAAAGGAAACATTAACCCATCAATAAATACAAATCAATGAAACCATAATTTCCAATCATAACATACCTTCTGAAATCATAATATTTATGAATAAAACATAGTAATAACAAATCATAAAGGTAACTTAAGATGTACATAAAATACCTACGATGTATCTATCATAGCTACATAGGGAGTCACATTTGGAATACCCATCGCAGTATATTCCCTAAATCTCATAGGAGAAACATTAACATTTACCTCCGTCACGTAACCCAATGCATTGGAGATTTATCTCGGGCTCACCCACCTTAGGTTTATCACAAAACCACCCATATACGTAAACAATTCCCAAGAACCATAACATAATCATAACACATAACATAATCATAAGGTAAAGATAACATTTCTACATTTCAATCACAAAATACCAGTTCGATATATTGATGTAATCAATGCTTTATTAGAACCATTTTCAAAACCATTTAAAAAAGATATTTCGAATCATAGTGTCCTATACCACTTTGATGCTTTTAAAAGAATTATTATTTTAAAACAACAATGTCCATATAAATAAATCCTTACACCGTTTTGAAACATGGACATTAATAAGAAATATTTAGAAGATTAAATCATTAAGACGATATTTTAGTTAAGGAGTTCTTAACCAAATAGAAGATGCTTCAATACAAATAATTAATGGATAGAATTTTATACAAACTTTATAATATCATGAGAATAATGGTATTCGTGATATAATATTCCAAAGGACAATATATACACCATATCAATGTGAATTTTCTGATATCAAAAATGAAGTCTCAATGGAATGTAAATTGAGACGAAATCCCTTATAAAGACAATATCCTTAGATTAAGGATAAATCAATTACATAATTATTTTTGAAAAATAAGAATAAACCTGATATAATTGGATAGTAACCATAGAACAAAAAGAGTTTATTCAAAAGTATTCATTGCGTGACATAATCAATAAGTATATGTTTAACCCAAAGAATTGAAATTGGGTTAAGATGTTCTCTTATAGAAATTCGACAGCCAAACGTCATCACTTAAAATTTCAGAAAAATATTTTATGAGAGAGAAAAGGGTATCTAAACACTTGGATATATAATTTTCATCAATAAGGATATAGAAGAACATATCCCATCATAATGAGATGTAAATTAAAAGACATAACAAAAAGGAGTCTTTTAAAAAGTGAAGGTTGAAAAGTTCCCTTACAGATTTGGTAACTTACGAAACATACATCACTTGAAAGAAGGACCATACAATGTTGATGTAAATACCCATAAATGAAAGTATATTACACAAATAGTACAACAATTGGCAGTACATACACCACTCAAAGGAGATAGTGACAAATATAGCATGAATCTCACGAGAATAAAAGTGAGATAAAAACCCCTTACCTCGTTGTAATAAATCGAGTCATATGACCAAAAGATAATAAACACCAAATTAATCATAGAATACCATGAATATAAATAGAATCAAGATAATTTATATCAAATGGAAGTAAAAAATACAACACATGTAATAAATAAGTGGCGACCAATGGAAATCTCATGAAATTAAAAGTGAGATAAGAAATCCCTTACCTCGTGTCCGACTTGACTCACTTGTATGTTCCTTGTTCTTCCTGAATGATAAAATTAAATTAATTTATACTTGATTAATAATATTTTTCAATTTTTTATTCCTTTTTATATCACTTATTACATTTCTATAACAATTATTTAATTTTTTGAGTTCATAATGGACATTTTGTAGATGTTCGGAACTTGAGTCAAAAAATGGACTTTTTATAATTACATGAAGTTCATGTGGTCCAAAGTTCATTAAATCCATAATAATATTCATCATTTATGTGTAATTTATATCATATATATCCATTATATATATGAACATAAAATAGTACATAACATTTGGAGATAAAAAATGAAATGTACCGTTCATGGAGACGGTAAGTCGTACGTACGCATGAACGCTACTTTAATTTATATTTAATAATTTAATGAAATGATTACATAATGATACATAGTTATATTATAATTTCAGTATAATATATATGTTACATATGTTACACATGTTCATAAATCACATTCTTTATAAATTCTATGTTTGGCATGAACGAGTCACATCACTAGAGGGGGCGGTTTTCCACACTTCCTCATATGAAATTATCGCATTTGAATGACATGAAAATCATAATGGTATGTTATAAATATTAAATACATAATCATATAGTGTAAATAAATATAATATATATTATATATAAATATAGTTCCATCATAATGTCCACCATGATAGGTGGTAGGATAATATTGAACAATCATCGTTTCGTGAGGCAGTAATTCGCCATCCACAAAAACAGTATGTTCTATAACCATTAGATAGAGGTGTGTGTAAGTATAGGTAGAATACTTATCATAACAAAATACTAGTATATTTAGGATACTGTTTTCATTATGGGATCAAATAATAAGAAGATAGTGGTTAGTGATGAAGGAAAATAAAAGAAAGAAACTCGTGAGAAGACATTACCTCTAAATCAGGTAACTCTTTTTGATTTGAGCCAAAGGCTTCCTTGGAAAGACTTCTGCACAACGTGATGCTTCTAGGAGTGATATAGGGATGTGGAGAGATAAATGAGAAGAGTTTGGATGATACAAGGGCTTTATTGTTGTGGCTATGGTGGTAGAGGTGGGGGCCTTTTATAAGAGGTAGGATGGTCACTTTTGAAAAGTCTTGAAATGTCAGTTTATTATAAAATGATTTTCGGATTTTAAAGGTCCCAAAATGATATAATTTGAGGATAAGGTGATAAGGGTTAGAAATACACCCATAAAATAGGTTTTAGACATGTTTAAGTCTTATATTTTACCTTATCTTTTCATTTTATTTAAATCTTTCATTAATGACGTAATCATTACATCATCATGGTGTCATAAATAAATTTATTTATTTCATGTCTAAAAATTATAAAAAAAATACCATGATGTAGAAAATATTTTTATATTTCCAATGACGATTTATAGTCTAATACATCATTTATGTAAACAAAATTGATACTATTTTACTTAGGTGTTACATAGTTTGGTTATATTTTCTTTTCTTTAAAAATAATATGATAAAAGGTCACTATCACACAAAAGTGATTACATGGGGTCCCTAAGCTGGTACAAGGAATACCATGGTCTTCCAAGACACAAAAAAGTGGATTTGGACACATGTTGGGGTCATTTTATATTATTATGATATTATGTTTTTACCATTAACTATCGATTACTAATTAATCACGATAATTAAAGATAATTGCCTTCGTTACTATTCATAATGTCCAAAAACAAAAGAGTATTAATTACATAATTTGGACCCTAGGATTCCAAATATGGAATCCATTTTACCAAATTCGAAACACAAAAATTGCAGTAATTAATTTAATAATAATTCCCATTGTCAAAACAAAAGACGGGTTTTTTAAGACGTAAAATTTATCAAAAGATTGACTTGTTTTTACATCCAATTGAAAAGTGAAGTTACTTCCAATGAAAAAAAATGCATTAATTAATATAAAAATAATTCAACTACACTTTAAAACCAATTAAAAGGAAAATATAACTATATAATTAAATTATATGAAAAAGAAGTTTTGAAGTAAAATGTAGTATTTTTCACTAGTCAATAAAAATGAACATTTGTCAGAAAAATACCAAAAATTTATCCAAAGTAAATTTAATTTTCCAAATTCAAAAATGATGTCCATTTTAAAAAATTAAAAACATATTAGTTTCATTAATTAATTTTATAATTAATTTCTGCTGTCAAAAAAATAGTGTGTTTTTAAGAAACAATATCTATCAATAGATTGACAATTTTTTATGTACAATTTCCAAGTGAAATTAATTCCAATGACCACCATTGAATTAAATGGTAAAAATATATTCTTATTAAAATTTAAAACCAATTAAAAATATAATGAAACCATATAAATAAATTAAATTAAAAAGAGGGTTTGAATTAAAATACAACATTTTTCACTATTCATAAAAAATGAACTTTATCAGAAAAATAAAAAAATTTACACAATGTAAATTTTGATGTCCCGATTATAAAGAGAGATTTTATTTTGTCAAATATGACATATAAAATTGTAAAAAAGTGGATTTAAAAAGGGTTCTCCATCAAAAGGCGGCTAATCGACCTTTTAAAGAATATTAGAATATTTATGCTTAAAATTAGATTAATTCGCATTTTAAGCCACTAACATTTATTTGATAAAAGTAAAAATATTTAAAAAACATATATAATAATATTTTAGTTAGTTCTGTTCATTCCCTCCATTACAACGGTTAGGCGTTAACTACCATTTAAATTAATATTATTATATTATTAGTGTGCAACGTAAGATTTCAAAGAAACTCGTTGTTGCGTTTTGGGAATTCCATCGAACATAGAATATATTTTAAATTATTTCTAATATTTAACTCACAAATATTAATAAATATGAAAATTTCATATTCTTCATTTACCTAGGATGTCACATCCTTCCCCCATTTTGGGAATTGCTTCCTTGCAATTTTAAAATTGGGCTCAGAATCTTTATTGAAAGCCCCACATCGAAAAAGGAGTCAATAAAACTATCACTTTAAAAGAAAGAAAGAGAAGTACAATGGTCACCCGAGACAAAAGATACTAGGATTCCATGAAAACATGGATATGGAGGAGAAAAAAACAATCAAGGTTTGATGGAGAGTGATGGAAAACATGATTTAGGAGAAAGTTAATCACTAGAAAATCACAAACTTGTGATGGGTTAAACGATATTTGATTCCCCAGTAGGAAAGGATAACCAAAAACTTTTTTGTTTTAAGTTACATTTCATTGAGTAATTTATTTATGAGATTAACTAAAACATAAGGAAACATGCTTACTTTTCCTGTAGACTTTCATCTTTTACTATATTTCTAACACAAACTCATATTTTCTCCAAATGATGAGTATTAAAAATGACTTGTTCACAATAAGAGCGCTATAATCAACATTCAGAGAATCACCTAATCCAAAAAATTGAACTATGTATTTCCCATGTCTTTAGAGATAACCAAAACCAAAATGGTTAGTACAAGATTAGATAATCCCCAAAAGGATAATCTTTTACAAAAAGAAAAGCTACACTTAATCTCCAAAATTTGTCCAACAATACCCAATGTTCAACAAAGGCCATTCAATAAATAGCTATCCATAAAATTCTTCAAAGTAATCCAAACTAAGATTGAAACCCAAATATCTGAAGGATATATTCACATAGTCTTCCATGTTAATTCTTAACTTTTATCTCCAAATAACATAAGTTACTCTTAAAGTATCATATTGAAAATTAATTTACGTAATCACATAATCTCCATGATAGGTTAATCATTTCCATAGATAACCCAAAATAAAATCATTCATGATTCATAAGATCATATAACTAAAAAGAATTAGTCATACAAACCAGGGACTTCATGTAGCCCAGTGGTAGGTGATAAATACCAGTCGCACTTTGGTTGTCGGTTCGATTCCCGCAGCTTCATCTGACGCGACGGGTTGTCACACGGTCTGCGTGTTATCCCTTTTAAAAAACTATATAATTTTATTACATTCCCAAAAAGAGATAAATTCGTCAAAAAAAACCATAACATATATTAACCACAAAGGTTATCTAATTACTTTTGTTTTTCATCCCAAAATGTATTAACTGGTAATTGCCTCAACTTCAAGGATCATATAAACCCAAATGGTTCTTTATAACTATATCCATGAATGAAAAGATAATTATTCCTTGAATAAAATTTTCATATATCAAAAATCTGGGTTACACATACTATAAAAAGTCTTCTAATGTAATCCCATCATCAAAAGAGCCTTAATACTTTTAAAAATTTCACCATCCTAAAATATTCCATAACTCTCGAATCCCATATATGTTGACTTATTACTCATTCAATATTCTTCTTGATCCATTAACCGTTCCTTTCCAACTTATTCTAAAATACTTCTTTCCTACAAAAAAATCATGAATCATATCCTAAGATTTCAATAATAGGAAAACAAATGTTAAGAAATAATCCATACCGTTCATTGGTCATTGTCAGTTTATTCATCCTCAATTAGAATGGAATTAGGTATTGGTAAATGAATATTTGTACAATCTTGGTGATACCATTCTGGAAACTTATTCATAGGACATGTGTTTTCATAATAACCATGCACACCACATTTAATAAATTGAATTGATCCTTCAGAAAGAACTTCATTCCATTTCCTAGAGTCAACTAGATGCTTCATTTTTTCATGGTAGGTTCTCGCTTTATTACCTTCATTTCCAAATCTATAGCATCTTTATGTCCCTTTGAAACATTTTCCTATGTGTTTCTTTCCACATCTTTGACACATAGGTTTTTGAACATACATACCTTTATGATTATTAACTGAACTTCCATAGGGATTTGTTTCTCGCATATATGATTCCTTATAAAAATCCTTAAGTTTCAGGTGGTCAATCATGACTCTAGATAGTTTATGAGAATAACCACAAGATATCCCATTGCAGCTCCCATACCATTCAGTTGCTCATTCAGAAAACCGTCACAGTTTTCTTCACATCCACTGTTACGTTGGTGCTTACTAGATCCAACCATTTACTAAAACCAAAAAGGTCAGTGTGATTATATCAGTAAAATAATCATATAATACAAAGATATAATTATTCATATTATCTTAAACTCATTCAATTTATCTAAAAAAAACTATGACTCTTTCTGAAATCCTAACCATTATGGTAATGTCACTTAAGCTTAAATAATACCCTAACCTCTAAAGAAATCTAAACCGACCTTTGATACCAACTATAAGGCCCCGACCATAAAACATTACTTAATATTGAATTAAATGAATAATTCACATTGAGGATCTTTTCAGGTTTAGAGTTTTAGAGAATTAGGCCATAACTATTACATGTCAACTTGGATATTACAAAGTAGACACTTATACTAAACCCGATTTTTCACAAAAAAAATACTTAAATAAAACAAGAGTTCTTTTTCTTGATATAAATCTTCCTGAATACTTTCTTTCTCTTAACCTTACTTATATCCTATGAAAAATATATCAAAAACATGGGATGATCATAAAAATATTAGTAAGGGTTATAAAATAATGAAAGGAAACATTAACCCCTCAATAAATACAAATCAATGAAACCATAATTTCCAATCATAACATACCTTCTGAAATCATAATATTTATGAATGACACATAGTAATCACAAATCATAAAGGTATGTTAAGATGTACATAAAATACTTACGTTGTATCTATCACAGCTACATAGGGAGTCACATTTGGAATACCCATCGCATTATATTCCCTAAATCTCATAGGAGAAAAATTAACGTTTCCCTCCATCACGTAACCCAATGCATTGGAGATCTCTCTCGGGCTCACCCACCCTAGGTTTATCATGAAACCACTTGTATAGGTAAACAATTCCCAAGAACCATAACATAATCATAACACATAACATAATCATAAGGTAAATATCACATTTCCACGTTGCAATCACAATATATCAGTTCAATATATTTACGTAATCAATGCTTTATCAAAACCATTTTCAAAACCATTTAAAAAAGATATTTTTGAATCAAAGTGTCCCATACCACTTTGAAGCTTTTAAAGGAATTAATATTTTAAAACAGTAATGTCCATATAAATAAATCCTTGACACCATTGTGAAACATGGACATTAATAAGAAACATTTAGAAGATTAAATCATTAAGACGATATTTTAGTTAAGGAGTTCTTAACAAAATACAAGATGCTTCAATACAAATAATTGAGGGATTGAATTTTATTCAAACTTTATAATATCATGGGAATAAATTTATTCATTATATAATATTCCAAAGGACAATATATACACCATATCAATGTGAATTGGCTGATATCAACAATGAAGTCTCAATGGAATGTAAATTGAGACGAAATCCCTTATAAAGATAGTATCCTTAGATTAATGATAAATCAATTACATAATTATGAGTGAAAAATAAGAATACGCCCAATATAATTGGATATTAAGAGTAGAAAAATCAGAGTTTATTCACACATATTCATAGAGTGACATAATCAAGAAGTATATGTTTAACCCAAAGAATTGAAATTGGGTTAAGAAGTTCTTTTATAGAAATTCGACAGCCTAACGACATCACTTAAAATTTCAGAAAAAGATTTTATGAGAGAGAAAAGGGTATCTCATAACTTGGATATATAATTTACATCAATAAGGATATAGAAAAACATATCCCAACATAATGATATGTAAATTAAAAGACATAACAAAAAGGAGTCTTTTAAAAAGTGAAGGGTGAAATGTTCCCTTACAGATTTGGTAACTTACGAAACAAACATCAATTGAAAGAAGGACCATACAATGTTGATGTAAATACCCATAAATGAAAGTATATTACACAAAGAGTACAAAAATTGGCAGTACATACACCACTCAAAGGAGATAGTGACAAATATAGCATGAATCTCACGGGAATAAAAGTGAGATAAAAACCCCTTACCTCATTGTAATAAATCGAGTCATATGACCAAAAGATAATAAACACCAAATGAATCATAGAATACCATGAATATAAATAGAATCAAGATAATATATATCAAATGGCAGTACAAAATACACCACATGTAATAAATAAGTGGCGACCAATGGAAATCACACGAAATTAAAAGTGAGATAAGAAATCCCTTACCTCGTGTCCGACTTGAATCGCTTGTATGTTCCTTGTTCATCCTGAATGATAAACATAAATTAATTTATACTTTATTAAGAATATTTTTCAATTTGTTTATTCTTTTTATATCACTTATTACATTTCTATAACAATTATTTAATTGTTTGAGTTCATAATGGACATTTTGTCGATGTTCGGAACGTGAGTCAAAAATGGACTTTTTATAATTACATGAAGTTCTTGTGGTCCAAAGTTTATTAAATCCATAATAATATTCATCATTTATATGTAATATATATCATATATATCCATTATATATATGAACTTATAATATTACATAACACTTGGAGATAAAAAATGAAATGTACCGTTCATGGAGATGGTAAGCCGTACGTACGCATGAACGCTACTTTAATTTATATTTAATAATTTAATGAAATGATTACAGAATGATACATAGTTATATTATAATTACAGTATAATATATATGTTACATATGTTACATATTTTCATAAGTCACATTATTTATAAATTCCATGTTTGGCATGAACGAGTCACATCACTAGAGGGGGCGGTTTTCCACACTTCCTCATATGAAATTATCGCATTTGAATGACATGAAAATCATAATGGTATGTTCTAAATATTAAATACAGAAACATAAAGGGGGAATAAATATAATATATATAATATATAAATATAGTTCCATCATAATGGCCACCATGAGAGGTGGTAGGAGAATATTGAAAAATCATCGTTTCGTGAGGCAGTAATTCGCCGTCCACGAAAAGAGTATATTCTATAACCATTAGACGGAGGCGTGTGTAAGTGTAGGTAGAATACTTATCATAACAAAATCCTAGTGTATTTAGGATAATTTATTTATTATGGGATCAAATAATAAGAAGATAGTGGTTAGTGATGAAGGATAATAAAAGAAAGAAACTCGTGAGAAGACATTACCTCTAAATCAGGTAACTCTTTTTGATTTGATCAAAAGGCTTCCTTGGAAATACATATGCACAATGTGATGCTTCTAGGAGTGAGATAGGGATGTGGAAAGATAAATGAAAAGAGTTTGGATGATACAAGGGCTTTATTTGTGTGGCTAAGGTGGTAAAGGTGGCAGCCTTTTATAAGAGGTGGGATGGTCACTTTTGAAAAGTCTTGAAATGTCAGTTTATTATAAAATGACTTTCGGATTTTAAAGGTCCAAAAATGAAATAATTTGAGGATAAGTTGATAAGGGTTATAAATCCACCCATAAAATAGGGTTTAGACATGTTTAAGTCTTATATTTTACCTTATTATTTCATTTTATTTAAATCGTTCATTAATGAGGTAATCATTGCATCATCATGGTGTCATAAATAAAATTTATTATTTAATGTCTAAAAATTATAAAAAATACCATGATGTAGGAAATATGTTTAGATTCTAAATTACTATTTATAGTCTAATACGTCATTTATGTAAACAAAATTGAAACTATTTTACATAGGTGTTACATAGTTTGGTTATATTTTCATTTCTTTAAAAATAATATGATAAAAGGTCACTATCACAGAAAAGTGATTACATGGGGACCCTAAGCTGGTACAAGGAATACCATGGTCGTCCATGACACAAAAAAGAGTATTTGGACACATGTTGGGGTCATTTTATATTATTATGATATTATGTTATTACCCTTAATTATCGATTACTAATTAATCACGATAATTAAAGATAATTGCCGCTGTTACTAATCATAATGTCCAAAAAACAAAGGATTATTAATTACATAATTTGGACCCGAGGATTACAAATATGGAATCAATTTTAGCAAATTCAAAACACAAAAATTGCAGTAATTAATTTAAAAATAATTTTAATTGTCAAAACCAAAGACGGGTTTTTTAAGACGTAAAATTTATCAAAAGATTGACTTGTTTTTACATCCAATTGAATAGTGAAGTTACTTCCAATGAAAAAAATGCATTAATTAATATAAAAATAATTCAACTACACTTTAAAACCTATTAAAAGGAAAATATAACTATATAATTAAATAAGATGAAAAAGAAGTTTTGAAGTAAAATGCAGTATTTTTCACTAGTCAATAAAAATGAACATTTGTCAGAAAAATACCAAAAATTTATCCAAAGTAAATTTTATATTCCAAATTCAAAAATTATGTCCATTTTACCAAATTCAAAACATATAAGTTTCATTAATTAATTTTATAATTAATTTCTGTTGTCAAAAAAAATAGCGTGTTTTTAAGAAACAATATCTATCAAAAGATGGACACTTATTTATGTACAATTTCCAAGTGAAATTAATTCCAATTACCACCATTGAATTAAATGTTAAAAATAAATTCTAATTACATTTAATAACAAATTAAAAAGATAATGAAACCATATAAATAAATTAAATTAAAAAGAGGTTTCGAATTAAAATACAACATTTTTCACTATTCATAAAAACTAAACTTTATCAGAAAAATAACAAAAATTTACACAAAGTAAATTTTGATGTCCCAATTATAAAGAGAGATTTTATTTTGTCAAATATGAAATATAAAATTGTAAAAAAGTGGATTTAAAAGGGTTCTCCGTCAAAAGGTGGCCAATCGACCTTTTAAAGAATATTAGAATATTTATACTTAAAATTGGATTCATTCGCATTTTAAGCCTCTAACATTTATTCAATAAAAGTAAAAATATTTAAAAAACATATATAATAATTTTGTAGTAAGTTCTGTTCATTCCCTCCATTACAACGGTTAGGCATTAACTATCATTTAAATTAATATTATTATATTATTAGTGTGCAACATAAGATTTCAAAGAAACTCGTTGTTGCATATTGGGTATGCCATCGAACATAGAATATATTTTAAATTATTATTAATATTTAACTCAAAAATATTAATAAATATGAAAATGTCATATTCTTCATTTACCTAGGATGTCACATCCTTCCCCTTTTTGGGAATTGCTTCCTCAAAATTTTAAAATTGGGCTCGGAAACTTTATTGAAATCCCCACATCGGAAAAGGAGTCAATAAAACTATCACATTAAAAGAAAGAAACAGAAGTACAATGGTCACCCGAGACAACAGATACTAGGATTCCATGAAAACATGGATATGGAGGAGAAACAAACAATCAAGGTCTGATGGAGAGTGATAGAAATCATGATTTAGGAGAAAGTTAATCACCAGAAAATCACAAACTTGTGATGGGTTAAACGGTATTTGATTCCCTAGTAGGAAAAGATAACAGAAAACTTTTTTGTTTTAAGTTACTTTTCATTGAGGAATTTATTTATGAGCTTAACTAAAACAAAAGGAAACATGCTTACTTTTCATGTAGGCTTTCACCTTTTACTATATTTCTAACACAAACTCATATTTTCTCCAAATGATGAGTATTAAACATGACTTGTTCACATTAAGAGCACTATAAACAACCTTTAGAGAATCACCTAATCCAAAAAAATGAACTATATATTTCCCATGTCTTTAGAAATAACCAAAACCAAAATGGTTAGTACAAGATTAGATAATCCCCAAAAAGGATAATCTTTTACAAAAAGAAAAGATACTCTTAATCTTCAAAATTTGTCCAACAATACCCAATGTTCAACAAAGACCATTCAATAAATATCTATCCATAAAATTCTTCAAATTAATCAAAACTAAGATTAAAACCCAAATATCTGAGGGATATAATCACATAGTCTTCCAAAGTAATTCTTAACATTTATCTCCAAATAACATAATTTACTCTTAAAGTGTCATATTGAAAACTAATTAACGTAATCATATATCCTCCATGATAGGTTAATCATTTCCATAGATAACCCAAAATCAACTTATTCCTGATTCATAAGATCATCTAACTAAAAAGAATTAGTCATACTAACCATGGACTTAACGTATCCCAGTGGTAGGTGATAAATACCAGTCGCACTTTGGTTGTGGGTTTGATTCCCGCAGCTTCATCCGATGCGACGTGTTGTCACACGGTCTGCATATTGTCCCTTTTAAAAAACTATATAATTTTATTACATTCCCAAAAAGAGATAAATTCGTCAAAAATAACCATAACATATTTTAACCACAAAGGTTATCTAATAACTTTTGTTTTTCATCCCAAAATGTATTAACTGGTAATTGCCTCAACTTCAAGGATCATATAAACCCAAATGGTTCTTTATAACTATATCCATGAATGAAAAGATAATTATTCCTTGAATAAAATTTTCATATATCAAAAGTCAGGGTTACACATACTATAAAAAGTCTTCTAATGTAATCCCATCATCAAAAGAGCCTTAATAATTTTTAGAATTTCACCATCCTAAAATATACCAGAACTCTCGAATCCCATATATGTTGACTTCTTACTCATTCAACATTCTTCTTGATCCATTAACTATTCCTTTCCAACTTATTCTGAAATACTTCTTTCCTAAAAAAAAATCATGAATCATATCCTAGGATTTCAATAATAGGAAAACAAATGTTAAGAAATAATCCATTCCTTTCATTGGTCATTGTCAGTTTATTCATCCTCAATTAGAATGGCATTAGGTATTGGTAAATGAATATTTGTACGATCTTGGTGATACCAATCCAGAAACTTCTTCATAGGACATGTGTTTTCATAATGACCATGCACACCACATTTAATACATTCAACTGATCCTTCAGAAAGAACTTCTTTCCATTTCCTAGAGTTAACTAGATGCTTCATTTTTTCATGGTATGTTGTCACTTTATTACCTTCATTTCCACATCTATAGCATCTTTATGTCCCTTTGAAACATTTTCCTATGGATTTCTTTCCACATCATTGACACATAGGTTTTTGAACATACAAACCTTTATGATTATTACTTGAACTTCCATAGGGATTTGTTTCTCGCATATATGATGCCTTATAAAAATCCTTAAGTTTCAGGTGGTCAATCATGACTCTATATAGTTGATGAGAATAACCACAAGAGATCCCATTGAAGCTCCCATATCATTCAGTTGCTCATTCAAAAAACCGTCATAGTTTTCTTCACATCCACTATTACTTTGGTGCCTACTAGATCCAGCCATTCACTAAAACCCAAAAGGTCAGTGTGATTATATCAGTAAAATAATCATATAATTCTAAGATATAATTATTAATATTATCTTAAACTCATTCCATTTATCTAAAAAAACCATGACTCTTTCTGAAATCCTAACCATTATGGTAATGTCGCTTCATTTTAAAGAATGCCTTAACCTCTAAAGTAATCTAAACCGAACTTTGATACCAACTATGAGGCCCCGACCATAAAACATTACTTAATATTGAATTAAATGAAGAATTAACATTGAGGATCTTTTCAGGTTTAGAGTTTTAGAGAATTAGGCCATAACTATTACATGTCAACTTGGATATTACAAAGTAGACACTTATACTAAACCCGATTTTTCACATAAAAAAAATACTTAAATAAAACAAGAGTTCTTTCTTGATATAAATCTTCTTGAATACTTTCTTTCTCTTACCCTTAATTATAAACTATGAAAAAAATTTCAAAAACTTGGGATGAGCATAAAAATATCAGTAAGGGTTATAAAATAATGAAAGGAAACATTAACCCATCAATAAATACAAATCAATGAAACCATAATTTCCAATCATAACATACCTTCTGAAATCATAATATTTATGAATGACACATAGTAATCACAAATCATAGAGGTAACTTAAGATGTACAAAAAATACATACATTGTATCTATCATAGCTACATAGGGAGTCACATTTGGAATACCCATCGTAGTATATTCCCTAAATCTCATACGAGAAACATTAACGTTTACCTCCGTCACGTAACCCAATGCATTGGAGATCTATCTCGGGCTCACCTGCCCTAGGTTTATCATGAAACCACCCCTATACGTAAACAATTCCCAAGAACCATAACATAATCATAACACATAACATAATCATAAGGTAAAGATCACATTTCCACAATGAAATCACAATATATCAGTTCAATATATTTACTTAATCAATGCTTTATCAAAAACATATATTAAAACCATTTAAAAATGATATTTTTGAATCAATGTGTCCCATACCACTTTGAAGATTTTAAAGGAATTAATATTTTAAAATAGTAATGTCCATATTAATAAATCCCTAAAACCATTTTAAAACATGGACATTAATAAGAAACATTTAGAAGATTAAATCATTAAGACGATATTTTAGTTAAGGAGTTCTTAACCAAAAATAAGATGCTTCAATACAAATAATTGAGGGATAGAATTTTATCAAAACTTTATAATATCAAGAGAATAAAGGAATTCATGATATAATATTCCAAAGGACAATATATACACTATATCAATGTGAATTGGCTGATATCAACAATGAAGTCTCAATGGAATGTAAATTGAGATGAAATACCTTATAAAGACAGTATCCTTAGATTAAGGATAAATCAATTACATAATTATGAGTGAAAAATAAGAATACACCCAATATAATTGGATATTAAGAATTGAAAAATCAGAGTTTATTCAAACATATTCATAGAGTGACATAATCAAGAAGTATATGTTTAACCCAAGAACTGAAATTTGGTTACGAAGTTCTCTTATAGAAATTTGACAGCCTAACGACATCACTTAAAATTTCATAAAAAGCTTTGATGAGAGAGAAAAGGGTATCTAATCACATTGTTATAAAATGTACATCAATATGGATATAGAAGAACATATCCCAATATAATGAGATGTAAATTAAAAGACATAACAAAAAGGAGTCTTTTAAAAAGAGAAGGGTGAAAGGTTCCCTTAAAGATTTGGTAACTTAGGAAACATACATCACTTGAAAGAAGGACCATAAAATGTTGATGCAAATACCCATAAATCAAAGTATATTACACAAAGAGTATAATAATTGGAAGTACATACGCCACTCAAAGGAGATAGTGACAAATATAGCATGAATCTCATAGTAATAAAAGTGAGATAAAAACCCCTTACCTCATTGTAATAAATTGAATCGTATGACCAAAAGATAATAAACACCAAATGAATCACAAAATACCATGAATATAAGTAGAATAATGATAATATATATCAAATGGAAGTAAAAAATACACCACATGTAATAAATAAGTGGCGAACAATGGAAATCTCACTGAATTAAAAGTGAGATAAGAAATCCCTTACCTCGTGTCTGACATGACTCGCTTGTATGTTCCTTTTTCTTCTTGAATGATAAACTTAAATTATATTCTACTTGATTAAGAATATTATTCATGTTTATTATTCCTTTTATATCAATTATTACCTTTCTATAAAAATTATTTAATTGTTTGAGTTCATAATGGACATTTTGTCGATGTTCGGAACTTGAGTCGAAAAATGGACTTCTTATAATTACATGATGTTCATGTGGTCCAAAGTTCATTAAATTCATAATGATATTAATCATTTATATGTAATATATATCATATATATCCATTATATATATGTACTTATAATATTACATAACATTTTGAGATAAGAAATGAAATGCACTGTTCATAGAGACAGTAAGCCGTACGTACGCATCAACGCTACTTTCATTTCTATTTCATACTTTAATGAAATGAAAACATAATGCTACATAGGTATATTATAATTAATTTATAATATATATGTTATATATGTTACATAAGTTCATAAATTACATTATTTAGAAATTCCATGTTTGGCATGAATGAGTCACATCACTTTAGGGGGCAGTTGTCCACACTTCCTCATATGAAATTATCGCATTTTCACAACATGAAAAGAATAAAGGTATGTTTTAAATATAAAATACAGAAGCATAGAGAGTACATAAATATAATATATATCATATATAAATATAGTTCCATCATAATGGCCACCATGAGAGGTTGTAGGAGAAGATTGAACAATCATCGTTTCTTGAGGCAGTAATTCGCCATCCATGGAAACCGTATGTTCTTTAACCGTTAGACAGAGATGTGTGTAAGTGTAGGTATAATACTTATAATAACAAAATCATAGTATATTGAGGATACTGGTGTTATTATGGGATCAAATAATAAAAATATAGTGGAAAGTGAAGAAGGAAAATAAAAGAAAGAAACTCGAGAGAAGACATTACCTCTAAATCAGGTAACCCATTTTGAATTGAGCCAAAGGATTCCTTGGAAAGACTTATGCCCAAAGTGAGGCTTCTAGGAGTGGGATAGGGATTTGTAGAGATAATATGAGAAGAGGTTGGACTATAAAAGGGATTGAGAGGTGTGGGTAATGGGTTATATGTGTGGGAATCTTATACAAGGGAGGAGGGTAACTTTTGGAAAGTCTTGAAGTGTTACTTTATTATAAAATGATTTTAGGATTTTAAAGGTTCCAAAATTATATATTCTAAGTATAAGGTGATAAGGTTTTGAAATGCACCCATATAATAGGCTTTGGACAAGTTTAAGTCTTATATGTTACCTTATATTTCCATTTTATTTAAATTGTTCATTAATGAGGTAATCACTACATCATCATAGTGTCTTAAATAAATTTATTTATTTAATGTCTAAAAATTAAAAAACAAATACCATGATGTAGGAAATATTTTTAGCTTTACAATTACTATTTATAATCTAAGATATCATATATGTAAACAATATTAAAATTGTTTTACTTAGGTGTTACATAGTTTGGTAATATTTTCCTTTCTTTAAAAATAATATGATAAAAGGTCACTATCACACAAAATTGATTCCATGGGGTCCGTAAGTTGGCACAAGGCATCCAATGGTCGACCATGACACAACTAAGAGGAATTTGACACATGTTGTGGTCATTTTATATTATTATGATATTATTTTAAAACTCTTAACTACCCGATTACTAATTAATCATGATAATTAAAGATAATTGTCGTCGTTAATATTCATAATGTCCAAAAAAAGAGTCTTAATTACATAATTTGGACCTCCGAATTCCAAATATTTAATAAATTTTACCAAATTCCAAACACATAAATTTCAGTAATTTATTTAATAATAATTCTTGTTGTCAAAACCAAAGACAGGTTTTTTAAGAAGTAAAATTTATCAAAAGATTGACTTGTTTTTAAGTACAATTGAAATGTGAAATTACTTAAAATGAAAAAAAATTAATTAAGTGATAAAAAATAATTCATTTACACTTTAAAACCAATTAAAAGTACATTCGAACTATATAATTAAATTAGATGAAAAAGCAGTTTTGAAGTAAAATGCAGTATTTTTCGGTATTCATTAAAAATGAACATTTGTCAGAAAAATACCAAAAATTTATCCAAAGAAAATTTGATATTCCAAATTCAAAAATGATGTAAATTTTACCAAATTCAAAACATAGAAGTTGGATTAATTAATTTTATAATTAATTCCAACTTCCAAAACAAATAGCGTGTTTTTAGGAAACAATATCTATCAAAAGATTGACACTTGTTTATGTCCAATTTAAAAGTGAAATTAATTTCAATGACCACAATGGAATTAAATGGTAAAAATATATTCTAATTAATCCTTAAAAACAATTAAAATGATAATCTAACCATATCAATAAATTACATTAAAAGGAGGTTTTGAATTATAATACAGCATTATTTACTATTCATAAAAAATGTAATTTATCGGAAAAATAACAAAAATTTACATAAAGTAAATTTTGATGTCCCCATTCTAAAGAATGATTTTATTTTTTCAAATATAACATATAAAATTTTCAAAAAGTGGATTTAAAAACGGTTCGTCATCAAAAGGTGGTTAATCGACCTTTTAAAGATTATTAGAATACTTATGCTTAAAATTGGATTCATTCGCATTTTAAGCCTCTAAAATTTATTGGATAAATGTAAAAATATTTAAAAAATATATAGAATCATTTTGTATTTAGTTCTGTTCATTCCTTCCATTATAACGACTGGGTCTTAACTATCATTTAAAATAATATTATTATATTATTAGTGTCCAACGTATGATTTCAAAGAAAATCATTGTTGCGTATTGGGTACAACATCGAACACAGAATCTCCATTAAATTAATATTAATATTTAATCCATGAATATTAATAAATATGAAAATATCATATTCTTTATTTACCTGGGATGTTACAATAAGTGTGAAATTTCTATGGATATTACATCTAGTGCGTGGGTCATAACTCCCATTCAAAAGGGTTGTTTATCTCTAATTGTGTGGGATAAAATCAATAATGGTGATATGCCTATTGTTCAAGATTTTTTTTATTTCATTCTATAAGAGTTTCACAGCCTTCCACCAAAATTATAAGTTTATTTCTAAGTAGAACTCATACCTAGTTACACAAAAATTTCAAATACTCTATATAAAATGTATCTAATTGAGTTAAAGTAATTGAAGAAGCAACTACAAGAAAACCTTGATAAGGGATTCATCTGGCTAAGTGTTTCACCTTTGGATGAACCCTCTATTTTTGTGAAAAGAAAGATAGATCAATAATATTGTACATTGATTATCCAGAGTTTAAAAAGATCACAATCAAGAAAAAGTATCATCTTCCCCATATTGATGACATGTTTGATCAACTATATGGAGCTCAATAGTCTTCCAATATTAGTCTTTGTTTTGGATATCCTAAATTGTTGATCAAGAAAGTGGATATACCCAAGATGACATTACATAAAAGGTATAGAAACTAAGAATATATTGTGGTGCCTTTTGGTTTTACTAATTCCCCTACCATCATCAGGCATTTAATGAATATATTATTTTGATATTTCTTCGAAGAGTTTGTGGTAGTATTTATAGATGATATTCATATCTATTCAAAGACAAAAGAAGATAATGAATATTACATTCAATTTTTACTAAAGAACCTAAGGAAGGATAAGATATATGAAAAAATTTAAAATGGTGAATTTTGGAAACAAAAGGATTCATTTTTTGGGTAACATAATCTCGAGAGACTGTTTAATAGCAGATACATCAAAGAAAATGTCCATTGAATTCTGGACTAGACTAACCAGGGTGATTCAGATCTATAGATTTCTTGGTTTAGCAAGATATTATCTATAGTTTGTGGAAAAAAATTTAGAACTATCTAATCCTATGACTAATTTAACTCAGAATGGTTTCAAGTTGTTTTGGACATATAAATGTGAGGAAAATTTCAAGGATCTAAAGAGAATGATAGTTAGATAACTCATGATTGTGTTACCCTGTAGTGGAGAGGGATTTGTAAACTATAGAGATTAATTCAAAAAGGGATTGGGATGTGTTCTTATACAGAATCACATGGTTATCGCTTATGCCTATTGGATGTTAAAGATTCATGAGAAAAATTACCCAACTCACGATTTAGAGTTAGTAGCGGTAATTTTTATAGTAATGATATGGAGGCTTAATATTTATAGAGAAAAGTGTGATATATATACTGATAATAAGAGTCTGAAATATATATTCATATCAAAGGAGTTGAATATGTGCTATAGAATATGGTTAGAGTTGATAAAAGATTATTACTGGTCAATAAATTTCCAACTTTGGAAAGTGAACAAGGTGGATGATGATTTGAGTTGGAAGGATCACTCTAGCTTATCTATGATGGGGATCACAAAAGATCCAATATTTATGGATGTGGAATGGATGGTTCTAGAAATCATTAAGTAAGAGAAAAAGATTGTCTTTCCTAAATGAATGTTGAACCCACTATCCTAGTGATTATTTTGGTGGTATAGAAGAAAGATGAAGGGCTGTAGAAGAAATTTAGAAACGTTACCGAGTTTAACCTTGATCAAGCTGGAATGATAAGTTTTAGGAAGAGTGTATGGGTTCCTTCCATACCATATTTGAAGAAGGGGCTTTCAGAGGAAGCTCATAGTTCTTTATTCTCAATATTTCATGTAAGTAAGATGATATATGGGGACTTTAAATAAAACTTCTGGTGGGATGGAATGAAGAGAGGTATAACAAAGTTTGTATCTTGGTTCTTCAAATGCCAAAAAGTTATGGCTGAAAGGAAAAAGTCAAAAGGGATGTTGCATTCATTACCCATACAATAATGGAAATAGGAGGAAATGAATTTGGATTCTATCATTGGAATACCCAAAACCTTTAAATGGTTTAATATTATATGCATCATAGTCGGTCACCTAACTAAGTCAGGACAACTCATCACTATCAAATAAGACTTCTCTCTAGACTAGCTTACCAGGATATACATTATAGAAGTGATAAGGATACATGGAGTACAATTTTATATTTTATGGGATAGGGATCTGAGGTTCACCTCATTTTTTTGGAAAATTCTTCAACAATCACTTGATAAAAAATTGAATTTTAGCATTTTATATCATCCTCAAATGGATTGTTAGTCTGATTGAACAATTTGAACCCCCGAGGATATGTTGAGATCTTGTTCAATGTAATTAAAATATTGTTTGGATCAGAACCTTCCTATAATTGAGTTTTCATAAAATAATATATTTTACTCAAGAATTTACCGTTAGCCTTATGTAGCCCTATATAAGAAGAAATGTAGAGCTCCAACATGCTGAGTTTATTTTTGAAAAATAAAGCTACTGGGACCTCGGATCAAGAATGAAATGACCGAGAATGTTATAACCATAAAACAATATATTAAGGGAGTTCAAAGTTAGTAGAAAGGTTATGCTGGTAACTTCCAGTGTGATCTAGAATTCTACATCTGTGAAAATGTGTTTCTATTAATCTATTTCTTGAAGAAAGTTATGATATTGGGGAAGAAAGGGAAACTATGGCCTGTGTATATTGGTCCCTTTGAGATTATTGATCGTATCGAGATGATAGTATATCTATTGGAACTTCCTCTAAATCTATCTCAATTCTATGATATATTCCATATATCTCTCCTAAGTAAGTACATACCTGACCCTTCACATGTATACAACTCAGAGGCTATAGTACTAGAGAATGATCATTCTTACCGGTAGAAACCTGTTGAAAATATGGGTCATACATATAATGTTGTACGAAACTAGAAAACTTTCCATGTCTATATATTGTGGAGAAATCATCGGTTATTGGAAGATTTGTGGGAACATAAGGATATGATGAAGTAAAATTATCCTCATTTTTTTAACCTGAGTGATAAATTTAGAGGGAGAAATTCAATTTAAGGGGGGGGGGGTGAATGTAACACCCCAATTGTTTATAGAACTATTTTTCTCGAATAAAATAAATATTCATTTATGTATTGCAATTCACTAAGAAAAAATATCCTTTCACATGGAACTAAAATGGAATACATTACACGAAACCAAATCATCATACTTTACATGGAACATCGACTTGGGATACATTAAACACAACACCAATGTTTCTATGAAATATCATTTAATTGTTATAATTATTTAAATGAGATAATTATTACATAGACATAAAAAAATATGAATATTAATAACTAATTTTTTAAAAAATATAACGTTTTTAAATAAATAAACATATTTCTAATGAAAGATTATATTTTTGGTAATTTCCTTATATATTTAAAAATACCATTTTCTAGAATGAGCTTCTCTTAATGTCCTCCTGTGAAAAATAATAAAATTAATTTTAAACACATTTATAAATTCAATTTGATAAAATAAACATCATTTTTTAATTTAAAATGTCAAAATTAGCATTGGTTTAAATTTAGGGTTTTTTTTGGGGAAACATAATTTTTGGACGAAGAGGGAAAAATACCGGATTTTAAATCAAAACATCTTTTTAATATAATTTATTTATAAGGATAAATTATATTTTAATTTGGTTTAAATGTTTAATTTTATTATATATTTTTCTATTAATCCAATTTATGTACTTTTATCCAATTTAATATAGAAATTGGATATAAAAACGTAGAAAGATTTTCACAATTTTTACTTTTAAAACACACATTGTTGACTCGACTGTATGATTAATTTTAAATTAATTTTCAGAAAATTATATGATTAGAATTTGGAAAAATTGATTAAATAATAGGAATCATAAAAATTTATAATTTTTAATATGGTTAACATAGTTTATGACCAAAATTATTAGTGAAAATAATTAATATTAATTGCATCGGTTTAGGTAAAATTAAGCCTAACTAAAGACTAAACCGTAAATTTAAGACCCAGAATGACCTAAAAACTTGTAAAACACCAATTGGATGGAATTTATTTTGAAATTAACCTTCCATTATTGTTATTGGTAGGTTTTTATGATTTTTTTTGGTAAAAAAATGGGTACACCTAACTTGTTTAAAAAAATGTCAAGTGTGTCATTTCCCTTGCATATAAAAGGCCCTCGCCTGTCCTTCTTCTTAAAAACTCTCAAAACTCTTATGTTCAGTAGATATCTACCAAATACACTTCCAAAAATCCACAATTTCCTCCTAGAAGAATCGATTTTATTATAAACTCCTCCATGTAATCATTTTATCACAAACCAAAAGGATTTACCAGATTAAGAGGTAACACATTTTCTCAAGATCATTTCTTTTATTTTCCATCTCCACCTCCTACACTCTCTTTAGTCCATGATTTTATAATAACTACAATATAATAAATATACTAGAATTTTTTATGCTATTGTTTCTTCCAAAACATAGACACACCTGCATCTAATAGGTAACGAACGCAATGTTTATGTGTGTGACAAACTACTAGCTCACTAAATAAAGATTGTTCATTTTTCCTTTACCACATCTCATGGTGGAAAATATTGTGGAAAATATGTTTATATATGTTATTTATTATATTTATTATATCATTAATCATCTTTATTTATTTTATAACATATATCTTTTTACTTTCCATTTTGGGTAAATATGATAATTTCGTTCGAGGATATGTGGACTACCGCCCCTGAAAGTAATGTGATTCATTTACAAACTACATGGAAGGTATTAAGAATGGGTTTCTTGAACTTATATGATATATATATATAATATTATAATGATACTTTAATGATATTATATATAAATAGTGTAGGACCCTATACTACCCTGAGGAGGGATGAATCAGGTTACATGAAGAAAGAAAACACATCAATTTTACTTGGGTCACCACTAAGGGATATATCCAAGGAGAAAATATTGATAGGTTTCTGGTCGTACCTAATTACACTAATATTCACTAGATATTGATTACAATGGTTCAGGAAAAATCACTCTATCTCAGGAACACTTCCCTTATAAAGGATTAGGGATAGATCACTGCTTCCCTTAGACCACTTCTGTTAACTCCCCCTAGATCACTACCTTCAGAGAAGTCTCACTCATTTTATTGATAAGAAGGTATCTTCAACATATTGGCACTAAATTATTTGTCGCTATTTATCAAAAGACACTACTTTAATCAATGTATCAATTTGATGAACTTTTATATTCAGTTTTCTCCTTTAGTGAAATTACAGAATGCACTAAATAATCTTCTCCTTTTCTATAGAATCACAAACTACCTTTATGATGTTTTAGCTTCTATGAACTATCCCTCATTCTACATATTGTCTCTGATCTTCATACCTCTCTTGCTTCATGTACTGCACCTACTCCACATACCGCACCTGGTCTGCGTTCCGTGCCTACTCTGCATCTGGCACCTTCTCCACGTACCACACCTGCTCCGTGTAAGCCACGCGCTCCTCATACCCCACCTGATCCGTGTACCGCCCCTGCTCCACGTAGCCTGCATTCTTCATATACCCTGCCTTCTCTATGTACCCATAATTCTGTGTGAAACGTGCCTACTATACGTATTTCACCTGCTCCGTGTACTGTCCCTGCTCCACATACCGCGCTGGCTCTGTGTACCACACCCCCTCCGCGTACCACTTCTACGCTGCCCATCGTGCCTTCACACTGCCTCTGTGTGTTTCCTCCACCTACCATTTCTGCTTACGTCTTCTAATTCTATAGAAATCCTTCTTCTGTGTCTCATTCCTTCCTATTTTTTAAACCGTTTGTTCCTTCTACGAACTTCTTATTAAATGTTTGTGAATTATTTCATCTCATATGTACCACTTTTTCCTACGTAGAATCTCCTCTGTGAAAATCTCCTTCCTATTTAATCAATTGTTTCTTATTTTTCAATCCCCTTCATCCTATGAGAAGTCTCTCTTCCATAGCACTTTCAGAGTGAGCCGAGTTCTTCTAATGTGAGGATATTTTCTCATCTAATTTTACCACATCTAAATGATGGGATCAACACTCCTTATATAGAAAAATAATTCCACAAATTTCACTAATATGTTTTAATCAAATTTTAATGTGGAACCAACTTCATCACATACTGAATCCATGTAATATAATCATCCACAACATACCACTCCTATTTTTAGAACTGCAGTAATCTTGAGAACCTTCAACTGCATACTATTCACTTTTCATATACCGTAAGCCTTCTGGTCTGCGTACTGCATCTCTTTCGCCAACGACGAGCCAGCCCACGTACCACAACTCCTTCCACTGCAAACCATTTTTGGTAACACGACCTGTTCCAAAAACCTTCCCACATACCTTTCCTGCAACATGGTATGCAGCTGCGAGTAGTTTCCAGACATGGTATGTGATCCAATGCTCATTCACTATCTTCTATATTCTTCAACAGTCAGTGGATATCATCATGAAATCATTCCACCATGATATATACACTTTGATAAATCCGTTTTAGCATCATCAGATTATCTAGGAAAGTACCACAACATCTTTATCTTCCAACAACGTCAGTCTTTCCAGTAAACGCTGAATATGGCTGGCATCATCTTCTCATCTTTGTATGATCATTCTTAAATCATTAAATCTCCACATGATCCTTTATTAAATGATGCATGTCTCTTTAGGCAGGCTCTTGAATGGTCTCTTTGAATAGTGAGATGATGCATGATCACTTTATTAATTGAAATCCTTAAACACTCTCTGAGATGGTTTCATTGTTGTAGACAATGTATCACCTTGGATATATGTACATTGAACTTAAAATCAGTTCAAAAATCATCTGAATGTATATCTATCAAAAACATGGGATTTATTCAACATATCCTACTTCATTTTGATCTTAATTGAAAACTAATGACAACAAATACAACCTAACAAACAAATTGGTCCCAATATTTAAGTTATTTTCTTTCATTATTTCAATATGACAATAAAAATGGAAATAATATTCATGTGTATGTACGACTTACCATCTCCATTAATGGTGTGTTCTATTTCTTAATTCTATTATACATAAATTATTATAATAAACATATACTAAATAGAATATTTTTTTATATCATGGTTAAAATTCATGAATGATGACATAAGTATAATTACCAAAGACATAATAAATTAAGACAAATGATAAGAACAAAGAGAATATTATCTGAAGTGAAACCATAACATATAATAGTTGAAAATTAGGTAATATAAGATCACAATAAATACATATATGGAATTAGATATAAAAATATTGTTCTTTAAAATATTTATAATAAATTTATATATTATTATACAAGTGTTTTTAATGAGTATATCGAGAGTGAAGAGATAAGGTAAGGGGATTTAATCTCACTTTTTATTTCCATGTGATACATGCTATATTCACTGCTCTTTACTTTTGTGTGGTGTATATACTGAACATGATTGAATTTTATGAATCTTATACCTAAATTTATGGGTATTCACATATCCAATTTATGATCTTTATTTCACAGGGTTAATTTTTCAAATGTTACCAAATCGGTAAAATTGTTTTGTCTCAATTTTCCTTATTTGAGACTCGAGTTTTGTTATATGCCTAAATTATTTTTTGAGGTTTATATACTTCCTTTTTTACATTTTATATAACAAAATTTCATAATTTCATTATATTTAAGCTTCATTTAATTTCATATACTTACACGGAGAGTATGATACCACATAACCATGTGGTAAGAGTTTATTGAAAAAATCTCACCACTTTTTGATATTGTTCATGATTATGCTTCATTGATGAAATCATATGACCCATCTCTAAAGAATATTCATGAGTTTAATTCTCAATTTATTCATGTTATATCCATGTATCAGTACCATTTTCCCACTCTTCAGTACTTACGATAATGTTTTTAAGTAAAATATGACTATCTCTCTCTCCAGCTGGAAATCTATTGTATTCAAACACCATGTTTTCATAAATGTTTTCAAAAGCTCATTGAATCCCATTTTCATGAAAAAATATTTTATAAATGATTTTTATTTTTCAATTCTTCCATTATAATTTTTAAAATAAATTTTCAAAGAAAAATGTTTTCAAAAGGGTTTTATGTTTTAAAATTTATTTTCAATGGAGAAAGGACATTTTCCTTAGGAAATTTTTTTAAAAGATCTTTTAAAAATATTTTCCATCTAACAAAGCATACATTGGTGTTAATCATGGTTTTTTTGGGAAATTATTCAATTTTTTCATTAATATTATTTCTCTCAATGTATTATGTTTTGATGGAATGATATTGATGAATCCTATTTCTCTTTCATGGGTTATATTCTTCTGAAACATGATACTTTTCACAAGTTATGTTTATGATGAAATTATTATGAAACCTACATTTTTTCTATAGGTTATTAAATGATAACATGTTTATAATACCCATATCATTTCATGGGTTATAATATGATTAATTATGATCTTTTGTAATATATATGTATGATTTCATTATGAGATGGGTTGTACTGATATCTCCCTCTAATGTATTTGGTAATGTTTTTACCTCATGATATAGACTAAGATGGTCTTGGGAATGATCCTTCACTTCTAAGATGGTCATAGGAGTGAACTATGACTATCAAGACTACATGAGGATTGAAATCATGCTACTATTATAATCATAGGAGTGAAACCTAACTAAAAAGATGTTATTGGAGTGAACCTATACAACCAAGATGGTATTGGCAGTGATGCACCGGATTCTATGGAAATCATATATATATATGTGTGTGTTATTATGTGTTTTCCATAATTCCATGTTTTATTCCCATGTTATGATTTCATGGATTATGTTATTTTTTTCTATATGATTCTTGTCTTATGAAATACCAATATTCAAGCCATAGTTTCTGTTTATGATGTTTCATATTTAGGGTACGATATTCTATTTTCATTATCATGTTCTCGTACCCTTATGGTTATAATTATGAATATATATCTTCCTTGATTACCCTTATTGAGCATTTGACCTCACCCCTATTTATGTTTCCTTCTCTAGGTTATGAAGATATTTATTATTTTTGATATGGATATGAAGGGTGATAGTCATTAAGAACCTAATGGGTGATAATGTAGCTCACTTTTGTATCAGTGTTTATGTTTCAATATTTCTATATTCTCTATGGTAGTATGGTCATTTTGTGTTTGTTTTTATAATGTTTTATGTATTTAAAAAATGATTTGTAATGATTATGTATGAAAAGTGAGGGTCACTATAATGATGTATTATTCAATTTTCATAATAACATTCTAGTATGTGCATGGTACTAAGGTTTTCATGCTATTTAGATAAGGGGAGGTGAGGATAGAATAATAAAAGAACAGAATTAGGAATGGAATTAAAAGGAAAAGGAATATGATTTCTCCTCTTGAATTCTCTTCCTTGAGAACATTCGTAAGGAAATGGTTTTGGAATTTTGATGAGAAAAAATAGATCATAGAGTATAGGAGGTTCTCAAGTAGAGGATCAGGTGTACATTTTACAAGGATCAAATCTTGGAATTTTTTAGGAGAAGGGGTGGTATTTATATTGGAGGAGATGGGTTCTTTTTAAATATTTAATTCATTTGTATATTATATGGATTAAGACTATGAATAGTCTGAATATTATCCTAAAATATATTAAAATAGTGAAGGATAGATTGTGATTATGGGCTTACATCAACTATACATCACCAATGACACAATAATTCAGGTATTTAACATTTATTGTAAATTATTATATTTTACTATTTACAAAAAAAATAATTATTTTATAAAAAAACTATATATACACACTAACCATTTTTCAATGTGTAAAAATAAAAAATGAACCCCATTTTATGTGAATAATTTTCCATATATGAGAAATTTAATTTTTAATTAAAATCATCATTTACTCTATAAATACAAATTTTCAATTAATCTGTGATTTTATAAAACTCTAAAAATTTTACTAAGGTTTAGAAAACTAATACAAAAATCATAAGAAAAGAAATTACTGATTTTTGAATAATTTTGATGATTTTTAATTTTATTTTAAGTCATATTATTAAATAATAAATTTTAATTAAATATTTATGACTCACAAAACTTCTAAAACTTAATTATAAATTTTTAAAATTTTCACTTACTAATAATATGATATAATTATATAAAACATTAATTTTTAAGATTCTAAATTTTTTTATACAAACATGGGTGAGTTTATTATTCATTAAGTCAATTTATTATTCATAAGGGTCATATTACAATTCATAGGGTCATGTTACAATTTCATTGGTGTAGGTTCCTTAACTTATAATAATACTGATTATTTCATTCATTATTCATTTATAAGGTTTTTATTATATTCACGACATGGTTTCTTGTTCATTAAACTATATGAAATAAATATAATAAGGTAAATATCATTGATATAATTTTGGGTTGTTACATTTATTACAATGTTACCTCCCTTTAGAGTTTTGACTGATAAATACGTTTTTAAATTAAAAGGGAAATGTATAATTTTCATTAAAAAATGAATAGATATTAAAGAGTGAGAGGATCCATAATAAAATAAGGCATTAGAAACATTTTAATATAGGATTAATTTATATGGAACCACATCATTGGGTACTTCCACCTCAGTTATAGTGATCACAACAGCTTGGTCTTCTACTGTTAGCCACTTCTGAGGTATATTACCATGAAACTAGGGGTATTCATTTACATAGTGGCCCATATACCTATATTTTAAACATTATATAGAATATTTTCCATCATATCACCACACTATTTAACATTATGACCCCATTCCAAATACTGATAAAAAACTACCATGATTTTCAGTAATTTCCATGGTTAATTATTTCCAATGTTCTCACACGATATAAATTTATCCATCTTTTTCATTGACACATTACCTTTATCTTAGTGTTAAGATGACCTCTTATTATCTTGTTTACCCTTAAATATATTTATTCTAGAAAATCCTCCCTTTAATGTGATGGAACATAAAACTATTTTAACATATAATGATAAGGTTGGGGGAATAATTCCCTTAACATGCTTGGATTAATCGCTTAAAAAAAGTGATCAATCATGCCCTCCATGTTGCATATTCAATCTGTAGAATACCTAACTAACATTTTTATTGTAGATTCATAATTCATGAAGATTTTGTCTTCTTTTTTATTCAATCTATGTAACATATTCTTCCACTAAATTAGATTCTCATAAGGGAAATATTTATCAAAAAAGTATCTTCTAAATCATTCCATTCCATGGGTTCTATTTATTTTTACTCCCTAGTGTTATGAACCAATAACCTCAATTGATAAAAATTTCCTTTGAGACAATACACTCCAATTTTAACATTTTCCTTTTCACGAAATCCCAAGGCCGTAAATTTCTACTCCAATGACTTAATCTATTTCTCATCTATAATCATATTAGTAGTCCCACTAAATGATGCTGGCTTCTTTCTCAAAAATAGATCTTGGATATGATAATATTTCTTTATAATAGGTTCCATTCAGGTAATTTAATTTTTCATAACCTGATTATGTTATTCTAATATCACCATAATTTTATCTATTCCAATACCAGTTAAATTTATTCCCTCATTAGGGAAATATCTATATTTTATACAAGTATTGATACCACTGTTCCTTCAAACCACAATTTTTAAACAATGGCATATATTGGATTAGCTCATAAAATTTTGAATTTTAAATCATAATGTATAATCCAAATATGGTGTAATTCTTAACAAAAATTAAAAATTTATTAATAATTTACATTAGAATCATATGAATTGTTTTATTTGGGGATGTCTTTACTTTCAAATCCTTTATAATGATTTATAAATAAAATATCAATTATCCTAAGAAAATCTCATGGGAGTTTCAAACTGAGTGTGTAGTAAGGAACATTTTCATGTACCAAGTAACACTACAGTAAATCCCAACATGCCTTTTTTAGAGTTACTACACCTAGTTACATATGTTCAAGAACTACTCCCACTTTTAGTATCCAATCAAGGATATATTTCTTAGAAGAACCACGTAATCCCTTCCATTACAAAACCATAGGATATTATTTTACACATATCCTAAATATTTATCATAGGTTAATGTTCCCAAATATATTTTTTCCTAAATCTTGTTCCCAAGGATTATACTAAACTTGTCCTAATACAAACTATAATGACCCCGACCCTTGTATCCCAAAGATATTGTCTTAATTTATTGCATTGAAATTGATACAGTGGATCAAATCTCGAAGAACCGATTAGTTTAGTAGTTTAGGAAACCTATATACATATTTGATACCTATTTTACATTGTAATATAAAATAAACCATATCAAAAGTTAAATCTCAACATCATTGAAACTCATTGAAAGAATTTATCTTCATATCCTATGGAAATGAAAGAAAAAAAGGGTTAGATAAAATTGTCCGTAAGGATTTAGTACAACAAAACTGATCATTAATATATAAGAATAATCCATATAGAATGAAAAATAATTTAACACACCTGAAATTTAAATAACATTATTGAATTAATAGATAATTCGTAATCAATATGGGAAGGTAAAAAATTGAAAACACATGGAATTTAATCACAAATTGATAATGAAATACTTGTAGAGATAATGTCATATTTAAAATATTATAGATAGTAATAAATGAATATTTTATTAAGCAGATGATTTATTATCAGATTTCATGTCTCTCTAGTACATGGTACCTCTAAAATCATGACCTTCCATCAAGATTGTTTAAAACATATTTGGTGAACTCGTATGATTTGGTCAATTAAGTCATCTCATGTGACTATTGTTGCATCAAGGGTCTTTTATTAACTAGTCTCTAACCTATGAATTTGATGTACAAAGAATTACTCATATATTGAATAATATATTTAATTTATTAACAATGTTCTCTATCAAATATATGTATTGAGAAAAGGGTATAGCTTTATCAATGTTTCCCTAATTATTCAAATAAAATTAAAAGTATACACCATATGTATAAATGATATAATTATTTGGAAATAATCATATCCATCGAAAAATTATATGGATATTTAATATAAATTTAATTTCCAATTAATGTTTTTATAATAAAGTGACAGTTTCAAGAAAATGTTAACAATCACAATAGAAATTGAGATCGAACAATGAAATTTTCAATTTGGTATTTTTCAAGTCAAATCCCCATGGATGAAATAATTTAAATTAAATCATGAAATAAAATTAATAATGAATTAATCTTGATATTACAAGGTAAAAATGAATTATATACACCACATAAATGTGAATTGGTTCATAATAACAAATAACTCTCAATGGATTGTAAATTGAGATGACATCCCTTACATCATGATTACTTTTGATTGAATGTTATTTAAACTCATGTATAGTTTTTTTAAATGTGTTATTAACTTATAATATATCCATATTTATATTTAAAATACCATATATGATTCTTTTATAACATCTCATGACCCATGTTTTAGTAATATTTTAATATTTTCATTAATTTAGGTGATAATTACTTATCTTCTTCACACATGTTTTGTCATGAATGATCTAGTTATTGTGAATTTTATTTATTTTCATTATATCCAGAATAATAAAAAATAAACAACTATCATATTTATACATCAATTATACTTTTATCACCAATCTGTAATTGTGGTTATGAAAAATTAAGTATGTTATGATCGTGGGGATGGTCGGTCGTAAATACGATTGAGTAACATTTCAATTTTTTAATGATCATTATAGAAATCAGGTAAGTAATATTTTACCTTTATATAATGATCATAACATATTATATACCATATTATATATTATTTTATTTCATACATGTGATTTTTTGATTAAAAGAGAGCCATATCTGTTTGTGAATGTTATAGTCCACACGTACACACACCATATTATCTTCTTTCTATGAGTGGAAACAAAAGATATAAAATTATATATATTATATTTAAAGAATGATAAATATTTAGTTAATATAATTATTTTATCATTTTTACCATATGTATTCATTAAATTTATATTTATCACCTTCTATGTGAAGCATTACTGAATGACGAATCACATCGCTTCACGAGTCGGTAGTCTGCCGTACACACGTGCGACATCATCGTATATGATATGGAATGGAAGGAATATATATATATGATATAATTAATACATATATATATATATACATGTTATAAATATCATATATATAATTTATATCCATCATCATACCCATCCTTGTGAGGAGGTTGTGGAAAAACAAAAGACATAGGTTGACGAGGCTGTAGTCTGGCATACACATGAATGAGGATTTCATAACCCATTTGATGAAAGTGTGTACGTATTTAGGTCTTAAAATTTAAAAAACAACATAATAGTATGTGGAAGACACTTTTGGTTTTGTATAATCATGTTCTGAAAAATATTTTAAGGATGTGGTGAAAGAAATAAAATAAAGATGTTCATTGAAGAACATTACCTTTTTTTTCAGGTATCCTCCATAGGTTTGCACTAAATAATTAAAAGGATGGATTTATGAAATAAATAATAAATCTAGTATTATGGGAGGGAATTTGGGAAGTGATTTGGGTAGAAATGTTTCAAACTATAATGTTTTAATGGTGTGGAGTTGAGAGGAGAGTTGGAGGCATTTTATAAGGTGGGTGAGAGGCACACATGTAATTTTTTGAAAGAGTGAATTACACACATATTTGTTTCATGTAACTAGGCCCAAATAATGTTCCTTTATTGATACTATAAATTATAAGGTATATATATGTCCATGAAAGGTGTTTTGAATTATTTTTGGGTCATTTATATGCATTATATTCTATGTTTTACTATTACGTAAACACATTTTTACCTTAATCATTATAATTATTTTTAAATGTTATCACTAATAATTATGGTCAAAAGTTAAGATTAAATTAATAGTTAATATAAATTTTTATTATTAAAAATATAGAATCTATTTTCCCAAATTCATCTCACAAAAGTGGCATGATTTAATTTGAAATTAATCTGGAAGATGTGGTGAGAAAGAGGGGTTTTAAAGTGTAAATGTTAACAAGTTTACAATATTTTTATATCAAAATTATATAAAAATTTATTAAAATGAACTAAGTTGGATTATTAGATTTATAATATTACTATTTATAATTAATAAATCAAAATATAATTTAATATTTTAATTTATTTAGAAAAAATTAACATCTCTATTAGAATTAATTATTTTTTCATTTTTTTTAAAAAATGAAACTTCAAAGTAAAATCCCAAAAATTTACCCTATGATTATATTGGTATTAGGATTAGAAAATTTTATTTTATTTTGGCATATAAATTTTCTAAAATTATTAATAATTAACTTTGAATTGAGTGTTAAAAGCATGACTAAACAATGTTTTATTTCAACCTAGTGTGCATCGTAAGCTATTGAAGAAATTAAATTTATTCTAAAAATATATATTGAAATGTCATGGCTTTATATATATATAATAATGGTCCCCCTACATGATATTATTATATATATTCTCTATATGTCCATGAAACCATCATCATTTCATTACCTTTTAAAAAGGAAATGGGTTTCATAATCATTTCATCATAGCATAACATGTGGAAATGAAATGAGTTTCATAAACAGTTCTTCTTTTCATCAAAGAATAACCCATAAAATATAAGCTGGTTTCATAAAAAAATTTCCAACATAATCATAAAGCATATATAGAAAGAATATTTATAATATCATTAGATTATATCCCCATTATAGAAAAATTATAGTTAATGTTTGTACTCATTGATGAATTGAAATACTATTAAAAGATCATTAAAATATTTCTTGAGTGAAATACCCATTCCACATTGAAAATCAGTTTTTAAAGACTAAATGACTCCAAAATATTAATGAAAATACCTTATTATAAAAGAAACATTAAAAAATTTAATTTTAAAATTAAATAATTAAACATTTATAATGGTGGTAAATTCATTCATGTCATACAAGTTAAAATAATACATTCATTTCACACCTTTGTAAAATAAAGTCAAAAAGTATATAATTCAAAAAAAACAAAAATTCCATTTAAAAACATGTTTTAAAAATAATAAATGGGTGAAAAGTGACTTTAAACAAAAAAAATATTATATTAAAAACATTCTTGAAAACATTTTTAGAAACCCTGGATTTTGAAAAAAAAAATGATTTTTGGCTGAAAAGAGAAATAAAGTCATTTTTTCATTAAAACATTCTTCTATTCTCTCGAGTACATAAATAGAGGGAATTGAAAATTAACCATGTATTATATAGAAAAAGAGAAAATAAAATCTATGAGTTTTTTAAGAGATAGACCAAACGATTTCATCAATGTAAGCATAATAAAAAACAATCATGATAAATGATGGGATTATAACATAAAACACTTACCACTTTGGTAAATTTTGAGTTGTAAGACCAATGAAATTAAAAAACATTGATGAATATTTATATCCCAAAATTTTCATGAGATAAATACAAATATTAATTAAGTGTCAGTATATACACTAAAAAAATAAACAAGTGATAATTATGGCATGTATCCCATGTAAATCAAAGTGAGATGAAAATCCAGTACCTAATGTGTCATCATCCTTCATATATGTTCGTACATTATGTATAATAAATTTAGTTTTATAATAAATCAATTATAGAAACCTAATCATATATATAATGCAATATATTATTTACTTATAACCTTTTGGCACCTGTGTCTTAACAAAAAGTTGTTAAAACCCATCTGACAAATAGATTATTTGTTGTGTGGTATGTGTGATGTGGCCACATCACAGATACCCCATCACTGAAAAAAACATCACAAATAATGTTTTTACCAGATTATTTACTCAATAATTTGGGAAGCACCAAGTGACCTGGCATAAACAAAATATTCACAAACAATTGTATCCCTTTCAAAAATAAATTTAAAAATAACAATAATGAAAAATAAAAATTATATATGAAAATATAAAAATATAATCTTTTAAAAAATTATTAAATAAAATTGTAAATAACCAAAATAAAAAAATATTACACGATATATTTTTATTTAATCTTGAATATAATAAATGTGTATATAATATATCAATCATTATGGAGGGGGTGGAGAGGGGAGGGACATATAGAAGAAGAGGGGAGGGAACCCCATCCCTACACACTAATCCAACCATCGCATGTAATAAATCATCTGATCGTGCTACTGATCTTGTTATCCTTGAATATCCTCATGTTGCTGCTAGTATTGTCGATGAAGCTCTTCCTTCTCCCCATGAATGGCCTCCATAACCCCAATCTTAGCTCGTAGATACTCCCTATATAGTGAGGATAATGGTGAAGACTCTCTAAAATCTTCCCTAGACCTAGATTTTGACCATGCAGTAGTACCATAAAAACTTCTAGGCATCAATCGATAACTGATACCGACCACTCGACCCTTCTTGAAAACATACCGAGTCTCCAAAACCCATGATGAATCATCATATCCGGCCACATTAATGGACTAATGCTTAGTCTAATCCTGATTTTCATCCTTTGTCTGTGAATTCATGGCTTCATATTACACCTTCAATTTAAATTTTAAATTAAAATAGTTATAATATTATTTTTTCTTAATTTTAACTCTCAAAAAAATATACAGACCCCAAGCTTAGAATAACAGCCACCTTTAATCTCTCTAGTTATAGGATTACTATACATCTTCTTATAAACATCAAACATTGTAATATCAAGATGTCAAACTACCTATATTATTATAAAATAAATAGTTTTCAATTAAATGTACATACATTTTTAAAAAAATTAGTTACATATGTTGTTGATGAGTACTAAATTTGCGACTAATAGTATGATGCATAACCTCCGGTCTCCCTATATTTTGTAGACCTAATGATTCTCTTACCTGAAAGCTATCTCCCATACAATCTGAATATAATCCATCCAAAACATGAGATGATATTTAATCTGGTCGGTGAGTACAACATGACTTATCCAAATCCAGGACTCTTTCATTCTTCATGTTTGTCCTCCATAGAGTCACTACTATAAAATAAGGCTATATCCACGGTCTCAAATCGTGAATATAGGCCCAAAATCCGTGGATATAGGTTATAGACATAGTTTACTCAATCTTGGCTGGTATTGGAATGACTATAAGGTAAATACTATATCCACAGTTTTGAACCGTGACTATAGGGATTTAGCCACGGTTTGAACCATGGTTATAGCCCTATATCCCTAGTTCAAAACTGTGGAAGACGATAAAATCAGTCATCATCTATATCCGCGGTTTAAATTGTGGCTATAGACATATAGTCACATTTTAAAACCATGGCTATAGGTATTCACATCTCTTAAAAAAACCAACACTGTTTATCCATTTTTGGCCCATTGCACCCACCCACCCTGCACAGCCCCCTTGCACCCCCCACGCATCCCTTACACCCCCTGCACACTCCCCCAATCCCCTTTCACACCCCTTACCCCCTGCTGGACCCCCTTGCACCACCCCTACTGGACACCCCTTCGGACAGCACCCCCATTCCCCTGGACAACAACCCCACCCCCACCCCCACCCCATGGACATACAACCCCCGGACAACCCTGGGTACAGACACCCCCACCCCATACACAGCCCCACTTTCACCCCCTCTACTCATCCCTTGCCCCCTACAACCCCCCTGATCCCCTTGCACACCCATTTCCCCCTATAAGACCCCCCCGTGCACCACCCCTTCTGAACACCCCCCACCCAAACAACACCCCCATGCCCCTGGACAGTATCCCCCCACCCCCTGGAACTACACCCCCTCCCCTGGACAAACACCCCCCTGTATATCCCCGTGTCCCCTTGCACACACACCCCTGTACACCTTTGATGGACACCCCTTGCACCCGACCTGCTAGACACCCCCCCTACTGGACCCCCCTACAGCAGCCCTGCTGGACACCCCCTACACAACCCCCCTTGAACACACCCCCTTCACACCTGCACAACCCTTTTAGACACCCCCTTGCACCACCCCTACTGGACACCCCCCTGCACCACCCCTATTGGACCCCCTTGCACCACCCCTGTTGGACACCCCTTTCACCACCCCTACTGGACCCCCCTGCACAGCCCCCTTGCACCCCATATCCCCTTTCACACACCCCCTTCCAGACCTGCACACCCCTACTGGACCCCCCCCCCCCTTGAACCACCCCTACAGGACCCCCTTGCACCACCCCTGTTAGACACCCCTTTCACCACCCATACTAGACACCCCCTGCACATCCCCCCATAAACATACCTTGCACCCCCCATCCCCTTACTCACAGACCTCGTAACCCCCCTTCTGGACACCCCTATTGCACACCCATGTCCCCTTGCACACCCCCTTGCACCACCCCTGCTGGACCCCCTTGCACAAACCCTGCTAGACACCCACACTGCACCCCCCCCCCTCTTGGACAGAGCACCCCCTGAAAAGACACCCTCCCCCTAGTAGATTCAGGCTTTCATTCATATTGTGTTGGAAATGAATTAACAATGGCATAATGGCCACAATAGTTGGAGTATTTATTTACTCACATAATAGATGAAAACAACAATCCATTCAAAAATGGTGTCTCGTGTGTGGTTACACTTGATTGGAAGAACATAGGAAAATTTATCAAACTGAAAAACAAAAGAAATGATGAAGTTATTGATGGAATAATTAATTATGAATGGAATTCCATGGGGTTGTTATTTGTTTTTTGAACTGAAAAAGAATTGGCATACCTGGATTCATTTTATAGTAGTGTCGATTAAGAGATTTGGAGGTGTGGTGGTGCGGTAGTTACTACTCTGAGAATCCAGATATAAATTTGTTTGATTGTAGTGGTGATTTAAAAAATAAATACAAGAAAGTGAATATCCTTTCTAAAAATAAGGTTGTTAAGGGAAGTGATTCAGAATAGGCCAGTCTAGTTTTTTAGCTTTGGGAAACCACTGTTCAAAACAACAGAGCTAGAAAAAAGCTTGGAAATTCCAAATATAATATGCCTCATTTGGAATTATTTTTTGAAAAATAACATGGTTAATACATATGGAAAATATATAAAAATTTGGGAATAGACTTTTCACACTTCCCTGCCACCCCCTTCCCACCCAATGCACCCCCTGCACACCCCCAGCACAACCACCTACCCCCTTGTACACCCCCTGCCCCTGCACACCCCCCCCCCCCCGACCCACCTCCCCTGCCCAACCCCCAACCCACCCCAAAACCCCTTACCCACCCCATTAAAATTCCACTTCAACCACGTAATGCAAGGCATAACATAGAAAAACACTCATAATCATGTCACATAATACAAGATTAACTATTCATTTTATTCTAAAAAGTTCCTCTCAATTTATACACTCATGGAATGGATTACTGCTATGAAAAGTTATTCCATCCAAATCATGTTATTCACTTAGGGGTGACTTGGTCATTACAACACTTGCCTACTTGGGAAATTCCATCTTAAAATTCTAACTGCACTTAAAGGGTGTTTTGGTTCAAACAATTGTTTTAATAAAAAAACGGCACCCTCTCCCTATCCTTGAAAAAGAACCCAACACACTAATGAAGTACATAGAACTTAAGTGGATGGTTCTCTGCAAGTTTTTTCAAACTAGGATAGCCAAAATAGTAAGATAGATGGATAAATCCCTTTTTAAAGATATTTATGTCCTATATATTTTGATTAATAATATGAAGTTCAACATGCCAAGGTAAATTATTTGTTTCATGGATCACTTCTACAAACGGAATGCTAATATGAATTACTATCCTTATGGTAGGCTGATCTCACTAGATTTAATGAAGATAGAAGTTGATTTGAATGAGGGAGAGGCAGTGAGATTCTATAAGAGTAATACCCTATCTGCAATTCCTTTGAATACCATTGGTTACTTCTAAGATACCAACTCAAATTCCTTGAGTCTAGTTATTTGGGAAGGAGTGGATAAAAATTGAATTATGTATCTTTAATGATTCAGTCTCTATAGTGTTATTTGGTCACACCATTCCTTATGAAATATTTCAAGAGGAATATTATGGGTGAGTTCTATGATACCAGAGAAGATGTAAAGAGGCATTGTATTGGAACTAATAGATCCTTAAATTAAGTAGTGGTCTTTTATGATGAATTTAATGGGAAGTTGAATGGGATCATGAATGTCTATAAAGATGACCAATGTATGGTTTTTAAATCTCTTGTTCTAGTATCTAGAAACTACTAGCATTTGTTAACCTCTTTGAATGAGGTCTATAAATAAGTTCAACAGATATATTCATATTCTTCCTTGACAAAGCTAGTGGTTATTAGAAGATTATTTTTAAAACAATAATGTAAAAATAGAAACAATTTTTTACAATAATCTGGAAAATATAGAATTCAAATTAAAGGTTTAGGCAGAGGGAACATTCCTCAACCTTAAGATGAGTTTCTTTTGTTTATGACAACTCTAATCTTCTTTTTCTCCTCTGTAATTCATATGAAACATCACATAAATATATATATAAGGAAACATAGCTCCTATTTACATATTTTTCTGAGAAAATATGCACAAGGGGGTCCATAGATATATGTTTATAATTGCATATACCCCTTTACACTTACAAATGTATGCATTTTAAATATCTATATATAATCACACCTACCCCAATACATATATTCATACTACCATGAGTGAATATATATAAAGGGGTAACTTATATATGTATATGCCTAACTATGAATACACATATATTCCTTTATCAATGGCGAATCGAATCCACCTCAACAAAATCCAAAACACAGTACAAAAATATAAGGAACCCAAAAATCATAAAATCTCAAATTAAAATTGGGCCAAAGAATTAAAACAGAATAAACCTTACCCAAATCCAATGTTTAACTCACTGTCTTCGATGGTGGTGGATAGAACCATCCTCATCATAAGAAACCACCTATAAAAAATAGAGGAAAAAAGAAATGAGATATAACGACTTCTTATATATATGCGATCAGTGTGTCAACTGTACATGATAAGTGATACATGAATCCATAACCAACAATGAAAAAATAATAGTCAGATTGATATGTACATCCTAATACTAATTAACATGATCATTAATAATGCTATTTATTTTTCAAACATCACCTTTAATTTCCTATTCAGAAATAAAAATTCACCAAAATATAGGAATAAAGTAAACTTCCATCGGCACTTACAAGTGAGAAATAGGGATTAGAAATAGTTCTTAACATAGAAAATCCATTCCTTGAATGTACAAAATACTTAAAACTCTTCATTCCTATATCCTTCTTAAATTTCTAGATTGAAACCTCATTGTTTAGCATGTTCTTCTTCTGGAATTCACCTTTATTCTTAGTTTATATAGGTTTATCAATTTTATAATGTATAGAATTTTCCTTCTTTTATTCTTACTCAATCCACTTGGATTTTTCAAACCAGTTTGATAAAATGATTAGAAAATATTTTGGTTCATCATCTTCCTTCTTCTTGATTGTATATTCCTTCTTTGTAGAAACTATTCTCAAACATGTGATAATTGGTTCATTCCTTTTATTTTCCAACAATTCTAATTATTATGGAATCTATGTAATAAATTCTTAACAATTTGGACTACTTCGTTTCCCTTCCACACACACTTCCAACCACCTTTAGAGTACCTTTTTTAGGCTCCCTGTCAAACTCCACACTAAAATTGTCAAGAACTAGCCCACTACAATATCAAATATTGATACTTAACCCAACACATTGATCTGAATGACATATTAGAAATACAGAAGCTCTAAATAGCCTATTTACCAATACAAACTCCACATAATTAACTGAACACACTGACTATACCAACCACTATAGGTAAATAAATAATTTTTGTGGGGTCTTAGAACCATATATAGTTCATCCAACATCCATCTCAAAACACTAAATTCATCCATTTACTATCTAAGTTCATACATTTCACAACCTTGATAATTATCAACATCCATTGATATAGATTTTACACAAAAAAGAAAAGTATGAATTTCCCCACTATAGTATTATTGATTCCCTCATCAATCCTATATACACTTGTCTAGTGCCTCATATCACATTATGATCACTATAAAATATCCTGGCCCAAGAATCTAAATAAAATTTCTTCATTTAAAAACTATCATCTTTTAAACACACATTATATCCAACAAAAATACTACATTAAAAGATATTAGATAGAGAAATCCAAATTATAGAAAAAAATTAACTTCAGGAATACCTCAAAAAGTGTGATACTAAAAGCCCCATCACCTAAGATGGCTTATCATAATATAATAATATCTATAGAAACCCATATCTCGACACATACATGAAACCTATTTTTCCAATCTCAATTTTAAGGGAATGCACACACATTCTTGATACATGAAAAATAGACTAGGGTTCATTTATTTGCCTAATATTGAGTTGAGATATTACTCCTTCAATTTACTTTGTCACCCTCACAGTGAGGCTCACCAACAAACATTCATTCCTACCCGGTTTCCATCCTTCTCCATGCACTTTCATATGAAATGGATGTATCTACATAGATAGCTCAATCTTTCTGGAATATCTCGAAGTAGGTGTCTAGATAAAAGGAATCTACTCCTACACAAAATGAGTACATAAGACCATTTAAAAAATAGAATTCCTTTATGAATAAATTGCATTTGAAGGATGGAATGAAATGAATAAACCTTTAAAATCTAGTGGCATACTCCATTACTAATTTCCATAATGATATAGCTCCATGAATTCCCAAAACATGCTCTTATTCTGTAAATCTACCATAGCCTCTCATAGAAGAGGGAATGAAACATGATCCATACACCTCCTCATTCCTACTTTTATGAAGAAATGTATTTATCCATTCTGATTTATTTTCTTTCAATTTAGAAACTTCTAGTTTCACCCATATATTCTATAGAGTTCCAATCCTTTAAAATAGGAACTAAACTTTCTTCAACATATTCTAAACGTCCTACGATCCCAGGTCACTACTGAAAATTAGATACTTCTACTCCTAGAACTCATGGATAACTTAAAAACCCATTGTTTTTCTTTTTAGAAGGCCTTGGTCAATGAATCAAAGTAGTTATAACATAACATGTGGGAAATATCCAATTGAGAATATTTCCCATGATAACACAATTCCATCCTAATTAGATGCTTTTTTGATGAATTTTGACCCAACATCATCCGATAATAACAACATTACTAATTAGAAACCCATCGCACCACAATCCTAAACATGCATTATTAACAAAAAATCATGAAACTATCTTTAATATATACTTCATAACAAAATATCATTTCCAAAACACCAAACCCTAAGGTTTATCATAATAATATAAGGGTTACTCTCCTACACACCAAGAATAACAACCAAACCCCACACATTCACCCCTGATAATAAGAAACCAATCGCCCCTTAACTGATCTGACAAGAAACTTCCTAATAAAAACACACAATCAAATCACCCAGAAATCACAAAAATTCTCTATATCGAGAGTTTTACATCAAAACATCAAGAAAACCCCCCAAAATATCCACAAACTAAAGGGATTACCACCATACCAAATCTCCAAAGACAAATCTAAACCATACCCAATACCTAGCCATCATACTCCAAACTACTAGGAATCTAGTATCCTAAAAAACCAATTAAAGGTTTTAATCTACCATATAAAAATTATTAAGTTATCATAAATCAATCAAAAACATGTGAAAACCACTATTTTAGATTTTATTAATTAATACATCATCAATAGGTTATTCTACAAAACACCAATTCATATATTATTGATGTTTTAATTAATCAAAACTACTTTCAAATTAATTTTCCAAAAACATGACCACAAATATTACTTTATCAAACCCACTTTCTAAACAGACTTAAATTTTTAAAACTATTTTTCATATACAAGTATTCATAAACAAGTAGAAAAATCTCTATATTTCAAGTACGATTCATGAACTCGGATTCTATTTCCCCCCCATGCCAAGAGTCAAACAAAAAATAACAATCTCACCCCAAAAATAATACTTGAATAAATATATAAATGAAAATAGTGTAAATCTATAATGGAAAACAACACCCTTGGTGACATGGGTTTCCACCGTATAGGAGTTCTTGATGCATATAATCGGTGTACATCCTAATATCCAAACATTGAAGAAAATACACATGTGTGAAATTTGAGGGGTTAAAACCCAAAATACCTTTGGTTGGTAATCAGGAGGTCTGAACGGCCAAGGAGGATGTTGATCCTTGGTGGTGGGGTAGCCACGTTAGAGGAGCTCCGGAGGAGGAGGTGGGCTAGCTGTTTCGGGGCTACGTCTATAGGGTGACAGAGTTGGGTGGCAGATTCGGGGGAGGACACCGTAGTGAGGATTCCAACATGAAAAACCTGAGAGGTCGACTGTTCAGAGAGGAGGGTCGTAGTGAGAGAGGTCGATGACAGCATAGAGGGCGTTGATAAGAAGTGTCGGGAGGAGGGTGACATAGTGAGAGATGTAGACGGAGAGGAGATGAGGGTCGTGATAGATCCGAGGAGGAGGAGAAGAGAGCCCGACGTGAAAAAAAAATAAGAAGAGGAGAGGAGAGCCCGATGTGGATTGAAAAAAAAGAACCGAGATGTTTAGCCATGGATGGGTAATTAAATCATGTATATGAACATCCTATATCCACAGACCTATAAAACTGTGGCTATATGCCCATGGCTATAGCATAAATTTCTAGAAATGAGTGTGTAAAAACAAATGATATTGCTCACACATACAAACCTCCTAGGCCTCCTATATATAAATCCACATGATTTCATCAATGAGATACCATAAAAACTGAATTTTTTATAATATAAAGTTAATAAATAAAAGAAACATCTATTTATTATTTATCATCCAATGATCAAACATAACATGTCAGGTGTTAATGGGAATCTGATACTAGATCACCCCTGATCCAGAAATAGTTCCACATTATAGCACACCCTATCCAATAGTTATATGTGAAAACCTATGAAAAAATAAAAAATAATAAAACAATTATTACATAAATAAATTAATGAAAAGTAATAAAAACTAAATAAAATTCACAATTGAACATACCTATACGTGTATGGATTGAACTGAAGACATGTACATCATTTGAGAATAGGGTTTTGAATCACCAATATCAGAAGACCCCAAATCCTCTGAGTCAATGGTGCATCACTAGGAATATAATGGTCAAATGATAAAGAATTAGTCTCATAAACATGTCGTATAACCTTCTCAAGGCTATAAATGATATCATCATAAGTTGTGTTATACATTTTAAAAATGATAAAATTTGGATATAAAATAACTAAAAATTTCTATAAGATATATATTGACTATAAATAATAAGTAAATATTTTATCCTTCATTTGGATCCTTTTATTCATATATGAAATTCCCAATATGTTCATCTTCCTCCTTAGTATCATCAATTTCAATATGATTTTCAGCTTCATCATCAGTAGTAAATTCAAATTATTTTTTACATTATTATCATCATTATCACCACTAACCCATAACTATGTGGTGTCAGAATGGATATTTATTTCTCTTATTTGAAAGGATGTACTTGGAGATGTCTCTTAAAAAATTTCAATTCCTTTAACATCTATTAATCCACATTCACTATGCATAAATTGATTTTCTTGAGATATAATTTTTACAATTCTCCACTGATAAATTAACTCTCTTAATGAAGCACAATAATTGTAATAATATATTTTTTGTGATTTATGAGCTAATAAAAAGGATTAATTTACTCCAATAAAGATATAATATTTAATAACAATGATTTAATGACACATATTAACTTTCAAGACTCCATCAGTATCCAACCTATGACATTTAAACATCACTACATAATTATATCCTGCATAACACAACACAATTATTTCATCCAGAATTACATAAAAGTCATATTAACTTTCTATATGATGGGATCTTCTCAAGAAAACCACAATATAATTTTTTTTGATCCACCATATACACTTGTTTGAAATAGAAAACCGTTCAACACATATGAATTGTAAGATTTAACAATTTTGGATTGCGGGTTACTGAGTACACACAATATATTTTCAATTTAATAAAATAATTATGATACCTTCAAAATTTAAAATAACTTATGAATATAAAAAATAATAAGTTTATTTCATATGTTAATGAATAAATAATTTACTTCACCTATCATTGAGACAAGTAGAAAAAATTATTTATCCAATGTTCTTAAAGAGTGACTACTGTAATTTGTGGAAACTGTTTCTTGATATGATCATCATATAATCTATAAATAAAATAATATTAATTTATTTTATAAAAAAATATTACATAATATATGGTAGTAGGACTCACTATAGAAATCATTTCATTTCTTCATAGTTGAGCTGAACATATGTACGGGTCATGTTTTGTTCATCATATGAAATCCATTACTCATGAAATCCACCAAAACCATGTTTAAAATGATTAAAAACTGATAATTGAATATTCAGTACATCATAAACATTTCTATCACTATAGACCATTAAATTATGTTAATATGGATATTTAGTTTTGAAATATTAGTACTAGAGAAAAAATTCATCATGTGAATAATGTTTTTCAATTTACCCATCAACTGATGATTTGTTAGGTATTTTTTTTTTCAAATTATAAATACTTCTCTTATATGGGTACATTCATAAAAACTATACCATCCCCCCAAATTCTTCTGTATGAAACAAATGTAATATCTAATGTTCTATTGATTCAATGAAACCTGGTAGAATGTTTTTCCGATTTTAAATAAAATTAAGAAAATATTTCTAATGTCTACCAAGTGCATCATAGTCTTCTTTCACAGTACATATGTCTGGGGAAAAAATGAAATTTATGTTTTTGAATCCTATTTCAAAGAATTAAATAATCCTATAAATCCATTTGGTATAATTATTTACAATATAACATGAGAATCATTAATGTTTAATTTAGTAATACTATTGTTTCAGAGACATCTAGTAGAGTTTGAAACATAACCATCAGATAGTCTAAAATACATAATACACTTACAAAATAATAAATAGTTCTCTTTTGAAAGTTTATAAGATGATTTTGGTTTCATTAAATTCTATGATATGTCATTTTCAAACTACTCAATCTTTGGATTCCAATAAATTTGGGAAGGATCTAATCGTGCCTTTACATTATCTTTGGTCTTATGAAGTGTGTCCCAAACTATATAAAATATTTTATAAAAACAGTTCTTCTCAATATCCATTAATACAACATGAGGCAGACCAAAAAATCATAAAAAGATGGAAGATCATAAAAAATAAAATTTTTAATCCTATTTTGACTTTTCCAAAATCCATATATTTTTTTATTTGATGATAGTAAGTCCTGAGGTGATGAAGAGTAACAAAGAGGAAATAGATTTAAAAGAAATACCTAATTTCCTTTATGGAGGTCCATCTCTTTGAATTTTACATTTTCTTAAATTATTTATATTCCTTTAGAAAGTATTATCAATAGGATGAAATCTATGATGACAGTCATAAAAAAGGGTTTTCTCTAATTGGTGGGAATAAATGAATTGATTTCAATCATATAGTAAAGTCATGAATTTAGATCATGTTTACTCTAGATAGATAAAATACCATATGTTGGGAAGTCACTAATTCCCCACATTAATAAATCATTTAATATTTAAATATGTTTGGTGACAACATCATATGTACTGAAACCGTTACACCAAAATAAATTTAACTAATTAATCAATGGATTCAAATAATTTTTTTGGATGTACTAGAATTAAAAATGTTAAAAATATATATGAATAATTTATTAAAATACAAGGATGTTAGTTGTTAAGAGTCATAAAGAAGAGCCAATAAAAATATTAACTATTTTACAAACTAAATGGACAGAATCCATCAATAGAGATACCCGATAAGATGTTATAGGATTTTAAAGAAAAATATGGATGTACATGGTCACAATGATTATATTAATCACCATTACAAGGATGATTTAACATTTAAAGGGTTGAAATGCTGTATTTGTTCCATGACATCAATGATGTAATATTATGAGACATAAATAAATGATGAAATCATGGAGTTTGTGGGGAATGCCTCAAATGTTTAATAGTTTCCAATTAATTCTTCCCTTATCGTGCCTCCTTGTACCACACTTTCCCACATGTAGGACTACAAAAAAACAACACATCTTCACCATAATTTAAGATGAAATCATTTGAGCATGCATGAATATTCTAGTAACCAAGACAAAAATTATGAACTAGCCTATTACTAACATAAAAATTGGTAGAAAAAACATTTAATTTGGTAATGATGATTTAACCAAACAGAGTATCTAATACAAACAACAATTTTACATTCCATTATCTAATTTAATTGCCATAAATGTTTTCAGAAGTTTTAATTTTATTATCCAACACCTATATATAAGGCATATTCAACAGACTTTAGAAAGTTATTACATTAATATAGTTCAAACATAATAGTTAAATATATATCATTTAGAGTTTCTAGTTATTGAAAAAACAGACTAAAAAACACATATACTAAACTTTGAAACTCTGATGGATCTAAAAAAATTATTAGCATAATCTTCAAATTTTATTCTCCACATTGATAACAAAAAACATAATCTTACAAAAAAATGCAATATGTGACCCCCCCACATTGTCAAATGTTTCAAATATCCTCAGATTATATTTCTAATATGAAAACTTAATTATCACTTATAAAAAAATCTAGTTTATATAATGAAAATGATAAAAATTATTAAATATCCTCAATATATGTAGAATTTTTACAAGAACCCTTTGAATCATTTAAATGAGTTATCCAATCACAATCTTATAATAAAGACTACTATCAAATTCCTATATCCATATGTTTCAATAAAATAGGGACTACAAATATTACTTATATGTAATCCGATATAAGGAAGAGTCTTTCCAAAAATGTTAGAAAATAAAAAAAATTAAAACTATCTGATAATATTATCAATTCTATATAATTATTGCTAAAATTTTCTAATTACAAAAATTACCACAAATTCTTTCTAATTACAAATTATTTTTTCTAATTACCACAAATTATCATTAATAGAAATATAAGGTCAACCAAGGTGCATGAGGGAGGCATAGAGTATATGGGATGAAGGTGATGATAGAGTGAAGGGATTCTAGTGTCCCTGCATTGAGACCATATAGAGAAGAGAGAGTCATGGGTAAACTTGTGGGTTTACCCATTACTGCCTCTCATTGAAACTGTCTAAATGGAGGGCACTAGAAATCATTGACTCTGTCTTAGCCTTTATCCCCTCAACTCTATTATTACCTCATGACCCTTATTCAAAATTATATTACTAATTGTCGTAAATTGTAGTTAATTGTGGTTAATTATGGTTAAGTATTTTTTTTCTGATTAATGTTCATTCTAGTTTTTTTTTACTCATTAGCGCTGATTAAATTTGTTTTTTTAATACTGCTCATTGTTGGTATTTTTATCTAAATATTACTCATTAAAAGTATCTTTTACTGATTGACACCTTTTTTTGACATTTTTTACTGATCAATTCTCATTTCTAATATTTTTTATAAATTAATTTTTATTTCACATATTTGTTTACTAATTAACACTCAATGCCAAAATTTTATAATAAATACTACTTTTTCGTATTTTTATTAAATAACACATATTTCTAGTATTGTTTTACTAAATACCACTCATTTATTTTATTTTGTATTAATTTACTTTTCTTTCAATTTTGAGGGCTTCACCGTCAACTTTTTCAAAAAAATTATATTTTTTATTCGTTACCTCTCTTTACTAGAATTCTTTCTTAATTATCCCTCAAGACCTTTATTTTTTACTAATTAATGCATATTGATGATATTTTTATTTTTTATTGATTAACGCTCATTGTTGATGTCTTTTTCTGATTAAAACTCACATGTTGTATTATTTTACTAGTTAACACTCATTGTTGGTATTGTTTTATTGATTAATTCTCATTTCTAGTTTTTTTACTGATTAACACTCGTTTCTAGTTTCTTTTACTCAATAATGATAATTGTCTCTATTTTTTAAAAAATACGACTCATTTTATAATTTCCTTACTAAATACCAGTCGTTGTATTTATTATTTTCTAATTACCGCTCATTGCATGTATTTTTTGCAGATTACGGCTAATTGATGGTAATTTTTACTAATTACTGCAAATTTCCCATATTTTTTTATTAATTATCACTCATTGATGGTATTTCTTACTTATTAACACTTCTTATTGGTATTTTTTACTAAATACCCTTCATTGACAATTTTTTACTAATTAACACTCATTGCTAGTATTTTTTACTAATTAACGCTAGTCGATATTATTAACTGATTAACACTCACTACTAATATTTTTTACAAATTAATACTCATTTCTGGTATGTTTTTTACTGATTTACACTCATTGCAGGAATTGATTTTACTCATTAATGCTCATTGCTGATATTTTATATTGATTAAAGTTTATTATTGGTATTTTTTATGGATTAATGCACATTACCATTATTTTTTCACTAATTACCGCTCATTGTTTCAAATTTATTAGTAATTACCACTTGTTTTCATAATTGTTTACTAATTACTGCTCTTTGGAGATAAATTTAAATAATGGATGCTAATTGCCTCTATTTTTTTATAATTCATGATCAATACTGATAAGTTTTAAAAATTCCCTATCATAATTGGTAGTTTTTAATAATTCTCACTCATTACCACTCATTATTTTTATTTTTTACTAATTACCACTCATTTATGGTAATTTTTAATAATTATCACTCTTCTTCAATTATTTTAACTTATTACTGTTTATTTTCACTAATTTTTACTAATTAATTCTCGTTGTCACTAATATTTTCAAATTATTGATATTATATACTAATTACCAATAATTTCTAATAATTAAAACTGATTATTAAGAATTATCTCAAATTTTATTGATTACCACTAATTTCTATTGATTACATCTAATTTTTACTATGTTTTTTAAATTATTAATATTTTGAAATAATTATTAGAAATTATTATTAGTTAGTGTTAATTAGTACTAATTACTAAAAAATATAATTTATTATAAATTAAAATAAATTATTATTACTGATTACTAATATATATCAATTATTATGAGGTCAGGATAATTTATAAAATTTATTTATCAATTAAAAGTTATTACCATTAATAACACCCACTTACTAATTATTAAAAATAATTATTGAAAATTTAAACTATTTAATTCTTATTAAAAAATTATAGCTAATAAAGATAAATAATTACAATTTAAAACAGTTAATGTTAATTATAAATAACTACTTCTAATTAATGAAAATTTCTGCTAATTAATAATACTAATTTATAATATTAAATAAAATAAATGAATTTAAATTTTAAAACACTAAAAAATTAATTCAAGACTGAATCTTTTGTCGGATTCAATATTCATAATTTATTGGAAGAAATTTAAACTTTTAATTGAATAAATAAATAGAATAGGAGGGTCGAGTTTCAATAGAGATCTCAAATGAAAAAGTATTGAAAAAAACATGTGTGGTGTATATATATGTAAGATCATTAAAAAAAGAACTATTTGTGATGGAAAAACCATCACAATTAGCACCCCCACAAATAGTCCTTCCACTGGTCGAAAATATTCTTGCGATGTGTCCCGTTGCAAATACTTTTCCATTGAAAGTTTATTTGCGACATGATTTAAATCCTGTCGAAAATAACAACAATGATGAAAGTAATTTTTTACGGGGTTAGGTACCTGTCACAAATACATTTTCCATAGTTTGGCGCACATTCTTTGCCAAAGGAATTTGAGGTAGGGAACAAATCCCATTGATTATCATCCTTAATAAAAATTTATTCACGATGGGAAATGAGTCTCATCTCAAATAACCTATCACAAAAACCTCTTTTTCCCGTAGTGAACTGATTTTTTTTGGTTTGTAATTGCTTTAATTTTCCTGTATTTTTAGGTTTGATACTTTTTTTCCTTATTCATTGATCATGGTTCTGTTATCTCAATAATTTTAATCATGAAATAAATATAATATAAATTTATTATAAATAATTTTTTAATTATCCATAAAATTTAAACATATAGAAATGAATTAGACCATTCACGGAGGTGATAGACCATACATACGCATGCACACTATTTTCATTTTTTATGAGATGGAACAAGAGAAGTTTAAATATTAATTCAACACTAAAAAATAATTTTCCTAGAATATATATCATATATATCCATTTTATCTATCCTTATTAGGATTCATGTGAAAATTAAATGAAAAATATATCACACCTATTGTAGAGGTGGTAGGCCACACGTACACACGAGTGACATTATCATTTTACAAAGGATTCAAAGGTACGAAAGAAGATAAGATATTATAATTATAGAATTATAAAAATATCATTAATATCATATATATAATTATAAACCATCATTTATCTATCTATGAGAGGTTGTGATAGAAAAGAAATTACATCGGTTTGAAGGGTTGTAGTCCACCATACACATGAATGACATTTTTATTTCCCATTTAATGGAGGTGGATATGGATATAGGTTATTAAATTAATATAATAAAATAATAGTATACTGAAATTATTGGTTTCATTTTTTTGAATAGTTGGATAAGATTTGATGTAGGTGGAAGAAGAAATAAATTAAAAACCCACAGATAATAATTATACTTCTTCTCCATAAAATCTCCTTATGTTTATACCAAAAGCCTTTCTAGGATTGTTTTCTTAATAGTGAATCTATTTCAAAGATAGTGATTTAAGGAAGGTTTTTGGGGACTTAATTATTAATCCAAAAGAACATTAATGTGTCAAAAGGAGAGGAGAAGAGGATTCCTTTTATAAGCAGGGGAGAGAACATTCTTGGAAAGTTCCTAAAATAATTCAAAATGATAAACCCATTACAAAACAAAATGCTTCAAAATGTCCATATATAAAAATAATTGAAAACATAACGTTTAAATGTCTAGATAATAGTAATTTTATATGTTTAATTGAAAAAATACCATTATATTTTGGTTTAACACAATATTAAACCCATTTTAACATTAACAATGACAATTATTTTTTAATATATCTACTATTGATTATGAAAAAAATATTAATTTTTATTTACTACCTAAAATTAATTATAATTATTAATAATATGTATTATATTTTATGAAATTAAATTTATAGTAGAGGAAGAATTCGATGTAATATTAAACCCACAAACATGATAAAAAATAGGTTTTCCAAAGAAATTGTTTCACAAGTATAAAATTTATTATCTAAAAATTCAACATGAAACTCATTAAAAAGATATAAATTAGACTACTAATAATATAATTGAACTAATTTTACTTCTAACCTATTTTTAAACTATATTAAACCTTTTAAATTCATTAAATGAAAATGGAATTTTTAATAAAAATCATTATTTTTCACTATTAATCAAAAAACATAATCGTTTAGTTTTTTTATAAAAATTAATTTTATGATAATTTTGAAATTTTTATTATAAAAATTAATTTCATTTATTAAAATAAATTTTATAAAATTAAAAAAAATGAAAATTAGTGTGTAAAATGCATTGAAATTTATTTTTAGAAAAAAATATAAAATTTTATGTGTAAAATTGGATTTATTCTTATCCCTTGAATATAAAGAAACTATATGAATGAGAACAAATATTATTGACAATAATATATATATATACTAATATAATTCTCCAATAGTGATTAATTTAATTTATTAAGTTTAAATACATTGTGTACATAAAAATAGTTCTTCTGAAAAACATTTCCCTTACTATCAAATGATTTTTATGTTCATTTATATTCAATTGATAAAAAATTAATTTATTTTATTCATATTTTAACCCTATAAGTTTTACAATTTAGTTATTATTATTCATAGCCACATTTTTAATGGTTATGTTATAAAAATATACTCTATTATGGTTTGTAAATACTCAGTGTTGAGTGAAACATTAGCTATCAAAGAAACTAAATTTATTTAAGAAGAATATTTCATAGAATCTCAACGTGTTACGGAAACTAGGATTTCAAATATATGATTAACTATAGAAATATCATCCCACAAAACTTTAGTTTTGTCCCATGTCACTATATAATTTCATAGGATTCCGTAGGTTCTATACTTTAATCTATCATAATTATTCATAGGGAAAATCTGAATTTCCCCAAGACTATCCCATGGGAGTGTAAAACCAAGAGTGAAGTAAGGGATCACTCACAAAAAACTAACATTATGGAAAATATATACTTGATCAATTCCATTTGGGAGTTATTACACCAAGATGAATCTATGCCAACACCACATCTACTTGTAGTTTCAATATAAGGATTTATTTCTAGGAAAACCACAAAATCTATACCATACCAAAACTTTTGGATCATATCCTATAAATATATTTATCCTTGAACTAATTCATAGGGTTATGTTCCCTAATCCATGACTTCTTAGATCTTTTTTCCAAGGTAACTAATAAACATACTCTAATGCCAACTACTATGTCCCCGACTCCTGCAGCCCAAAATCAGTTGTTACATTATTAAATTGGTATATGATAACAGTGATCACTTCCTAAATTACTAAATAGTTTAATATCCTTTTTAAACTAGATACACACATGACCCTCACATTTCATTTGAAAATAAAAATTACAACATAGTTATATTTAATTTTTTCCATCTGTGAACTAATTTAAGGATTTCATCTTCATGTCATGTGGAAATGATAAAAATGAAAGTGTCAGATCAGATACACAGTAAAGGTTACATAGAGTGGAATCTGTTAAGATTAAATAATTTCTAGTAAATAAGTCAAGGTAAATAATTAAAAACAAATTCCATTTAATCTATAACCAGATTAAAAAATTAATCTATAGAAAATATCAACACATTAATCTAGTGGATAATAATAATTGAATTATCATTAAAAGAAATGAAGAGTATTGGACATCATGATTTCAGATGTCATGAAATTGATAACATTAAAGCCTTATGTGTATTCAGTTCAATCAATGGTTAGTTATACTCCAAAACACATTTAATGATTGCATACTGATTTGTCTCATTTGACATATTTATGTATTGAGGAATTATATAATTCCAAGGTTGACCCTTTACTTCAAGTTCAATGTACTCCTCATATGTTAAATTGCCTGTTAAATTTCAAAAAAATATTCTATATCAATAAATATATGTATCAATTAAAGATTAAGGATTATCAATAATTCCCCAATCAATAAAATAACACTCAATGTAAAACAATGTATGTGTAAAAATAATATGGTTTAAGCGATATGAATATCCATGATATGTAGAATTTGGATATTAAAGGGAATTTAAAATTTTAATGATCACAAGAAAGTGAATGTTTCAAGATGAATTCAATATCCATGATATTATTTAATAGATAAGATATTTCAAAAAAAATATTTAATAGAAAAAATGTTTCATTAAATGAATAAATGAAAATATAAATGAGTAAATTACTATTTTATTTATTTAGAGTGTTTTATTTTAAAACCATTGGGAAATTATAGAATAAGTAAAAGGGATTAAAATGGGTTCAGTGGCGGGAAATCCTACTAAAGTTATATGCACTAAAACAAAGCTTCTTTTTTCATTTTTGGTAAAAATACAAAAAGTAACTTATTGAAAAAATGAAAAGAATAATCCGTTTAAAAAAATTATAAAAAATAATAGATGGGTAAAATTGAATTTTAAAGATCATAATATAATATTAGAGACATTATTTTAAACATTGTTTAGAAAACATTGATGTGGGTGAAAAAATATTTCCGATCAAAATTAAAAATAATGATGTATTTTACTGAAATTTTGTTTTAATAATTTTTAGTACCAAAGATATAAAAATGGAAATTGTAATTTGAAAATATCATGAAAAAAAATAATATATGAATATTAATTGTTTTTATTATACAATGATCATATAATATCCTTCAATGGATACTTAAGCATCCACAATACCGATTAAAATGAGATTGAAGCATAAACCCTTATAGCTTTCAAAAGTTTTGAATCACAAATCCCATGAAACAAATAACATAAAATTAATAATTAAATACAAATAATATAAGTATACCCATGATATTAAATATAAAAGGGGTATAATATACACCTTACAAAATTGATTGGTTGATAATACCAAATATATCTCATTAGATTGGGAATTTTGTTGAAATCTCCTATAAAGATCATTATGTTGAAGTGTGAATTATTTAATGATTCGATTATAAGTATAAAATGTAAATCAACATAATATTATTTAAAATTCAACAAAAAATAATCATAATTCATTATATAGATAATCTTTTAATATCAAATACAATGAATATGTAATATAAACTAATGATAAGAAATTGATTTAAGAAACACTTACCACTTGGAAAAATTCAATTCAAGTCACCTTGGATGAAATAATATGAATTGAGACATAAAATAAAATTAAGTATGAATGATTCATTATATAATATTTTAAATGGCTAGTAAATTTATCATATAAAATAAAATATATATATTACATTAAAATATTTCTCAATGAAAGGAAATTGATACAAAATCCCTTACCAAAGGCATGAATAATCATGTATATTCTTTGTATTCCAGAATAATAAAATTATGTTAATTATTTACTTTGTGATGAAAAACATTATTGTTTATTATTTCATTTATTTTATTTATTATAATTTTATATTTAATTACTTTATCAATTAAGTTAATGTAAAAAGTTTTGTCGATATTTGGTTCATATGTCTAAAATGACAACAGTGCTTGGACTATGATAAAATACTAATTTACTCTCTCATCACAAAAATGATAATCGTGAAATATTTTTCATTTTTAAATATAAAATATTAATTTAAAACTAACCATGTAAGATAGATATGAAAAATGAACTATGTTACAATCATAGAGACTGTAGGCCAAACGTAAGCTAGAGTAAATTTTCAATTTCTCAATTTTCATGTTGGAAAGAAGGTGATTATTATTTTAACATTATCGAATGATAATTATAAAAAATATAAAATTTAATTTCATTAAATAAACTTATATATATAGGTAATATGATTCAGTAGTGAGAAACAAATATCATCGCTTCTTGGAGGTGGTAGTCTATACATACACATAAATTATATTATAATTTCTTAATGAATGGAATGGTATGAAAATATATGATATATTAATTTTAAATAATGATAAATATATTATCAATAATATATATACATATATTAAATCAATCACTATAACCACCCATGAGAGGCAGTGATGGAAAATGAATTACATCGATTCATGATGCGGTAGTCCACCATACACACGAACAATAGTTTCTTTTACCATTTTATGGAACATAAGATAGATGTTGGTTTTGAAATTTGAATAATAACACCTTAGTATATGTTTGATATTATTATTATTATATTGTAAATGTTTAATAATATTTTAATAAGGTGTAATAAGGAATAAAACAAAAACATTCTATTAAGAATAATATCACTTCTCTGGGCAACCATTTTGGATTATACCTAATGTTTTCTGAGATATGAGTCATGTTGAAAAAAATTGTTCTAATATAATTGTTTGGATGTAAGTAATCTATTTGGTTAGTTTTTGGGTGAACTTATTTTTTTTACATATTAATAAAAGAGGATAGGAGGTTCCCTTTTATAAGTGAGGGGATGGGCCCTTTTGGAATTTCTTAAATATTGAATTATTTTAAAATCAATTTCATATCTAAATTGATAAAAATTGATATAATTTCAATATAGGATGATTATTTATCAAAATAGTATCATAAAATAATTTTTTCTACTTGTTTTGGTTATTTTTTACCCTTTTATTTTAGTTTCAACCACCATTAACCATTTTTAAAATTACCATAGTATTAATGTTTTATACCTTTTAAGGGTCAATAATGATACTATAAAATGCAAAATACATATTAATGGACCATGGTTGAGATTTTCAACCATTAACATTCATTTTTATTAATAAAATATTTTTATGAATTTTAAATCATTTAATTAAATATTAAATATTATGAAATATAAATAATGGTATTTTTGACACTATTCATTTAATTTGACTTTAAATATATCAAAACAAAGACTTAAATAAAATATAATAATTTATAACATCAGTATGACGTTATATTTATATAGAAAGTTCATTTTATTCAATAACTATTTCAAATTACATAATTTTGTTTATTTTTAAATCTATTTATTTTATTTATTTTTATTAATTAAATAAATACAGTAACGATGATGCATAAGAATTGAAGGTAAATATTTGATGACAAAAAATTAAAAATAAATTAAAATAATAATAATTAACTCATTTATATTTAAAATAATATTTTATAACCAAACCTATGTTATATTTATATCTATCAAAAAAAATTATAGATATTAAAAAAAAATTAATATTTTTATCTTGATCACTCACTTAAATATTATAATGGTAAAACTCATAGTCAAAGAGAAATAATGTCATATTTTATAATTTTAGATGATTATGATTGAAATTAATCATTCAATGAAGTTAAATTAAATGTTGGTTTTTTTCAATTCCGCATCCAAATATTTTTTACCCTAATTACCTAATTTACTGTTACCAGGGTTACAATTATTTACTATAGTTACTTGTTAAAATGATAAAAAAATATAAGTGTCCTATTTCAAAAATTTGGACTCATAAAAAATAATATGAAATCAATTTTCAATATTTATTTTCAATAAGTGGTAGTAAATAATTTAATATCAAAACACAATGAAAAAATAATTTTTCATAAAAATACCTTTTTATGTATAAAATGTTTTAATACAAAATTCAATCAAAAAATTAACAAAATGATCATAATTTTATTATTCAAAAAATATGATAAATAATTTTAGTTTGGAATATTTTTTAAAAAATGTATCTTCTTAAATTATTGAAACAAAAATACTATTTTCAATAAAAATTAGTATTTTCACTATTGATTAAAAATCCAAAATTTAAGAAAAACCCAAAAATTGAACATAAGATAATTTTCAAATAATAATTTAAAAAATTATGTTAATTCCATAAAATAAATTTTATATTATTTTAAAAAATTAGTCGTATCATTTTCTTATAGAAAGAAATAATAATAATTTTTCTCGCGGCAACTAGGGTTTCTTCCTCGACCTATCTCCCTTCCTCCTACGACGTGATTCGGTCTCGACATCAGCACTCTGGTTCTTCTCGGAGATGGTGTAGCTATATGTCGGTGTGGCTCGGCGTGGACTCCGGGACCTCGATGACGACATGGCTTTTTGTGGCTCTGGATTCTGGCTCGGATCGGCGTGGCTCAGCTTTTATTCTTGAAGATTTTCTCAGCGTGGCTCCTACGTTCCGGCTCAGTTCGGTGTGGCTGGAATCTTGGTCTCGGAAATGTCGTTCTTTTGCATTTCTCTGCTTCTCGGCTCAAATCAGCGCGGCTTGGCGACGTCTTCGGTGTGGTTCTGGTGTGGACGGTGACAGATCCGGAGTAGCTCAGAGGGGGGAGGTCCTGGATGTCTTCCGTGAGTTTTTTACTAGTTTCTTGTTTGATGATGTGCGTGATTTTCCCGAATGGTGTTGAAAGATGGTTTCTGATCGGATGGTGTTGAGATTGGTACTTATGATGGCTGGAGATTGTTTTTTGTAAATTGATGATGTGTTTCGTGTTCCTGAGGTGAATCTGCTGTGCAAGTCTGATAGTTTCTGTTTGGGTAGTGAGTTCTGCTGTGCGGTCTAAAGTTCAAGGTATATGCTTCCTTTTCTTGCTTTAGGGGTGGTTCCAGATGATGTTTAGAGCTGAGTCTTCACCTAATCATGGCTATTTGGAATCAGATGTTTGAGAGGGTATGGCCTTTTCCATTGGTACCAGTCTCGTGCATCTTTGCACGGGACAACTAGCAACTTAGTGATGAGAAGGTGGAAGCTAGACAGTTTGTTTTATGCTGGGAGGGGCTGCCCTTGTTGTTTGGATTTGGTTTTATGGATTTTGGTCCTTTGAGGCACAATTTTATGTCTTATTTCCTTGAAGTCCTGTTAGGTTCCCCTTCAACCTTAAATGAGGATTATGATATAATAAAAAAATAATTTTTAGTCAATAATTTTTGAGGAAAATATATATTTGATGAATAAAATGACATTACTAAAAATTGAGTGCTTATTTAAAAAAAAAATCAATAAATATTTTTTTTATTATGAACATAAAATTTATATTATAATTTTTTTATTTCTATTCATACACTCCTATTCAACATCTAAGATATAAAAATAATATTTAAATTATAATATTTTGTGGTATGTTTAAGCTTAGTGTTTCCTATTGTAAATGGTATTGAATATAGTGTTATTTTGAATTTTAGGGTGCTAAATTAATAAAAATTAGATAAATATAACATATTATGGATTTTTTAAATGATTTGGGTTTAATTCATTTACTATATTTATGAATTTAAGGTCAAATGAACTGAATAATTCTAAAAATGTCATTAATGAAATTTTATAAAAAAATATTTTATTAATTGATAAACAATTCCTAAAAATAATTAATATAGAATATATAGTGGAATAAATGTGAATATATAAACCATGGTATATTTATGGGTCAATTTTCCTTATATGGTGTTATTCTTCACCCTTAATGAGTAAAATAGTTTGATACTACAGAAATTTTCAAACGGATTAATGAGGTTCTTAAAACTAAGAGATAATGGTTGAAACATCAGTTAATTTTGTATAAATATGTTTGTATGATAATATTAATAATAATACTACACCTATATTAAAAATATATGAATTTTGATTTACTTTATTATTAAAATTAATTTGTATTAGTTTAATACTTTATTTAATTCCACGAGTTCCCATCTCCTAACTTGTTAAAGGGAACTCCCTCTCCTCACTTCCTCGCACTATTTGAGCCTTATTACATGGAAATACCATTCATAATAACTTCTTAACCACTTTAACAACATCTTATATCTTCTTTTCCTTCAAAATAACCATCCCTTCAAGGATTAATGTATAATCAAAATGTGGTTTCTCAATGAAGTTCTAAAACACTTAACCAAGTGTTTTTAATTTTATTTATTCTTATACCTCATATAAATCAATGGTATCAATTTTAAAATTTTAAATTTAGTATATTAAATAATACTAATTGTTATTAATATGATTTAACAACCATTATCCACCTTATTTCCACCATACTAAAAGTGAAAACATTGCTCGTGCATACTTACGACTTACAGTCTCCATGTAGCGATGTAATTCATTATACTTCTCCAATTTACTTGTATGGTTATAATTATTGATTTAATTAATATTTAATTTATTTATTATACTAATACGATTCAAGATATGTGAATTATTATATATCATTCTTTTATTCAATTAATCAAAAAATTATTACAATGTTCATGAATACGTACAACCTATTGTCTCCAGGAATGGTGTAATTCAGTTTTCTGTCTCCCCCATTTATGGATGGATATATATATAATCAATATATATGGTATTGAAATCATGGGTAATATTATGGATATGATGGAACAATGGTCATAGTATAAGGAATGGAATAGAAAAACCAAAACGTCCATGAATAATGAAACACTTAGCTCATTAAAATGATAATTTTAGTAATGAATTATTAATAAATTGGGGTTTAAATATTATAAGTGGATCATATGTGATATTATAATTTTTTCATGATTATGTTTTAGAATTATAATAAATTTTAATTTATTATACAGGAGGTCTGAGCACTTTTGATGTAAATACAACTTCAGGTAAAAGATTTATGTTACAACATCACTGTTTATTGTGATTATCTATGATTATGTTTTTGATGATAAAATTTTATGAAATATCACCAAATAATCATTTTAATTATATTAAAATTTGGTTGTTTCTATATATTACATGTTTTAATTTAATTTTCCTCTTTTGAATTATAGGAGAGACCTAAATATTTTATAATGGAAACTAGAATTTATTTCAATTTTCTACTGAAACCCGTTTTTTTACCATATTAATATATTGTAAATATAATTTCTATAATATTTTGATATTAAAATGTGATTATTTAAATTCATTTTACCCTTGATTTGATTTTTAATTATTTTAAAAATGAATCTTCTTATTGTTTTCTGAATGAGGTACCTTTGAATTTTGACAGAAAATGTGAAATACATCTATACATTAACATAAAAGACATGAAAAAAACATTCCTCCACCATGAAATCTTATTTTCTTGAATTATACAATACAATATTTCGAGTTAATTTTCAAACAAAATGTTTTCCATAATATTTTCTTCTGTTTTTTGGATATCAAAGAAGTGATTTCAAAATGAAAACAATATTTTTCTCAGGAAATATTTCAAATATATTTTAAAGTTATTTTTCATCTAAGATGACATATTTTTATATTACATAAGAGTTTCTGTGTATATGATCCAATTATACCAAATTTATTCATTTTGTAGATGGTTTATGTAACTCCCCGACCTTAGTTACACAGAGTTGGTGCATTATTACATAACATTGGCATGATCACAAAAGTTCAAGTCTCGAAAGAACGATTAGTTTAGTAGCCTTGAAAATACTAGATACATTCATAAGTATTACATTACATTATAAAATGAAAAACTACAACAAAATAGTCTTTTTAGGCCACACTCATATCCCTTATACTATACCTTAAGTTCAGTCATAATATACTTCTTTACATCCTAGGAAAAATAAACAATAAAAGGGGCGAGATCAGATGCTCAGTAAAGAAAACAATATATAGTAAACTTTCATAAATAATCATAAAAATTTAAGGAAATTTAAGACTAAAACAAAAGACTTTTAAACATTAACTTTAGCATAATATGGAAAACATAAAATCAAATAATTCCATTTAATTATTCCCATGGATATCATACTAGTTGAATAATCACATGCAATATCAATAGCCACATTCATAATGATGTAATGCATAATGCCACACTTCATAACCACATAGTCAAGGAATCCCTTTGAAATTTCTTTTATGAAACATGGACATGGATAATAAATATGTCCCACTAGATACTTATGTAAAAACATCCTCGGATAATAGTGAGATTGTGAAATTAACCCTTACCTTGTACTTTTCCTTGGTCGAGTGTAGGTTAAACTCCTATATAATGGTGAAATAATTGTTATTAAATTATAAAAGAACCATACACATTAGTATTATATCATATATGATCGTCTAATATTTCTTTTTCAATGATATTTTAGTAGTATCATCATTTTAGGTGTTAACTGATTCATTTTTCTTATATACTTGGTTACATAAGGCATGTTTTTTATGGATAGGATATATTTGATTCATATATAGAATGATATTCTGTTCATAAATATTATTTTTAATCATAAAATTTAAATTATTCTTGAATGATTATGATGGGGAATGAATCTCATCGCGTTAGTGGATACGGTAATCCGTACGTACGCACGAGCGACAATATCATTCTTTTGATATTAAAATTGTATATAATTGGATGGTATATCATATATTCAGATCACTATCATGTTATATTTATTATTTACATCATTTATAATCATTATTATACTCATCTAAGTGATGAAGTGTTTGAATAACAAACTACACCATGACATACAGACGGTAATCCGTACGTACGCACGCATGGTGACTTTGTCATTTATAAGATGGATAGAAAAAGGAATATGGTTGTACCATTTTTATAATAACAACAAAGTACATAGAAGAGACTGTAGTTATTATTTTATAATTGAAACAACAAAGAAATAGGAAGTGGAAGAAGAAAATAACTTAAAAGAGGTGATAAAATATTTACCTCTTCTTCGGGTTCTTCCTTTTGATTAAATCAAAAGAGTTCCTTAGGATTGATTTATTACTAAAATAAGTCCTCTAGGATTAAGGGAGGACAGATGATAGAGTATTAGGAAAGGGTTTGGCTGATCCAAATGTCTTTGAAGGTGTGAATATGAGAGAAGGGTATGTGCCCTTTTATAAGAGAGGTGAGGGTCACTTTAGGAAAATCTTGAAATGTTATTTTATAATAAAATAATATTCAATTTCCAATGGATAAAAAATGAATTATTTAAAGGATAATGTGGGGATGGGTCGATAACCTTTCAACTAATAGGTTTTAGACAGGTTTAGGTCATCATATTAACCTTAACTTTTAGATTTAACTCTTAGTTAAATAGATTGAAATTACCATGTCTCTTTGTATTTTTATATTATATGGTTAATAAACATATTATAAACAACCAAGAGAACCTAAAGTGGTTCATTAATGACATATATAATATTATTTAATCCCTTTTTCCAAACCTTATATTTTAAGGAATAGAATTCCTGTTAATAATATAATATTCATTTTAAAAACTCTTTTATGTCAATTTTGACACTATTTGGTATTTTGTTTTTTTAATTCATAACAGTATTATCACTTCCCAAAAAATTCATTAAATCAACCATAACATGTCATAATAACCTAGAAAATTAATTTAATTCATTAAAAGTCTCAAATTAGATTTATTTGTATATTTATAATATCAATTATTTTAATCTTTCATTAATAAGGTAATTTTTGCATCATCATTGTGTCATAAATGAATTTAACTATTTAAAGTCTATAAATTATAAATAAAATACCATTATGTATAAATCATTTTAGCTTTCTAATTAATATTTATAGTCAAATTTATCTTATGTATAACCCTATATTTAAAATGGTTTAGTTATTAAACATTGATTTTAACTCTTTTAACTCGTCTTTAAATAAAATAATAATAAATGTCCTAATCTAATCCATGTGGACCAAAGGGTATCATATTTTATTCCTATGATTTTTTTGGTCGAATTAAATTTATCTAATAGAATTATGAAATGTGTTAGGGTAATAATAATATCATTTTTACCCTTAATTACCCTATTTACTTTTAACTGTGGTAAATAAAAGTAAAACGTTAATATTCACCAAAAATTATTTTCATCTCATTAAACCGAATTTTTCTTTCCGATATCAACCGTGTCTCTTGGATTTTTGAAATTCCACTCACAGAAGTGGTAAAATTACGTTTTGTAAAAATTTTCAAATTCTCATAGGAGGTGGGTAAAAGACGGTAAATAGTTCGATAAAATTTTATATATCTAAACTTATTATAAAATTACTCCAATGAATTAAATTTAACATATAAATATATTAGGTTTTTATTTTGAGCTAAAATAAATTAATATAAAATAAAAAATTATTAAAAGTTAGTTTTAACCAATAACACAATGTCTTTTCACTATTCATTAAAAATTTATGGTTTTCAGAAAAATACCAAAAATTTACTCTAAGAAAATTTCGATATTCCGAATCAAAAAATGAAGTCCATTTTGAAATATAGAATTTATAAATTTTTAAAAAGTGGGTATTACTAATCATAACGGTTAGTTTGACTGGTCTCGGTGTGTTAGAATCTCGAAGTTGCGTACAATGCATGCTATTGAATTATTCAAAGGGAAACATACTATGAAAGTTTGGGGTGTTACATTCTTCCCTACTTCAAATAATTTCATCCTAAAAATTTCTATAATACTACCACACAAAATATTCAAGTGGTTCTTAAACATAAGTTCCTCTAGTTCCCATGTTTCCTTTTCCATCTTATAGTTTCTCCATAGAACATTTACTAGACGAGTCATCTGGTTTCACAAAACTTGTTCTCTGGTATGAAGAATCTTGACGGGCTCTTCACAATAAAACAAATCTGGTTACAGTTTAATTTCCTCATAGGTGAGTACATGCGTTGGTTCAAGCATGTATTTTCTCAAAAGTGATACGTGGAACACATCATGAACTTTGGAGAGACTTGGAGGCATTGCAAAATGATATGCTTCAACTACAACTAGTTCTAGAATTTCGAAAGGTCTGATGTACCTGGGACTCAATTTTCCCCTCTTACCAAAATGTAAAACACCCTTCCATGGAGAAACCTTCATGAAAACATTGTCTCCTAATGGAAATTCCAAATCCTTCCTTCGGTTATCAACATGGCTCTTTTTCCTACTTTGGGCTATTTGGATGTGGATTTTTATAACCTTTACCTTTTCTATTGTTTCATTAACATGTTCTCATCCTACAAGTTTTCTTTCACCAATATTATCCCAAAAAGTTGGTGTGAGACATCTCTTTCCATATAACGCTTCATATGGTGCCATCTAAATACTTGAATAGAAGCTATTGTTATAGAAAAATTCCACCAGAGGTAAATATTGATCCCAAAAACCTTGAAAGTCATGTTATCAAGATATCAACTTGTCTGATAAGGTTTGAGTAGTCTATCATGATTGTCCATCAGTTTGAGGGTGGTAGGAAATACTCAAATGAAGTTTAGTATCCAGGGCTTTCTGAAGACTTTTATAGATTGTTGATGTAAAATGGGGATCACGATCAGAAACAATCGATAAGGTTACTCCATAAAGTTTTACAACTTCATTAATATATAGTATTTCTAGATGTTCATGTGGTAAATATTCTTCTACAAAAAGTAAATGTGCTGACTTGGTAAGATGATCAACCATGACCACTACTGAAAATGGTGGTTCTCCCAATAGATATATACCAAAGGTTTGAAGAAACCATTGGTATACTGTAAAAAAGAAACCTTTGCAAAAGGTTTTCTCAAACCGTTGGAAAATGTGTAAAAATGGTTAATCTTTCCAAAATTTTTGAAAGAACCATTGGGAAAGCTTCAGTTCCTCTAACATATACTAATGGTTTGAAGAAACCGTTGGTAAAGAGTATCATTCCTAATGGTTTTTAAAAACTATTAGGAATATTTTCCCCCAAATACCCAGTGCCCCAGATCCTAGTACGTCTGACAGCAGACCTAATCCAGACCTCCCCTCGAAGTCTTCTCAGCCTCGAAGCACCTTCCAGCCAAAGATCTATCTTCAATCTAACAAATTTTTATTTCTACACTTCAAATTAGTAAGTTAGTTTTACTATTCTTCATCTTTTTATTTTATGTTTGATGTTTTGATTTTGGGTAAATTAGAATTAGTGTTGTTGGAGTATGGAACCCTTAGTTTGTTTTATGTTTTTTTGTTCTACACTTCATACATACTAAATAGTCTGTTTAGTGGGATTTTTTTAGTGCAGGGGTAAAGGGTTTGTTTTAGGTTTCTGTTTAGTGTGGTAAAGGGTATGTTTTATGTATGTTTTATGTTTGTTTTATATTTTTTAGTGTGGTTTTATGTATTATGTTTAGTGGGGTTTTATGTTTTTTTATAGTAAAATGGATAATGCATGATAGTTTGGCTTTCCTAATGAATAAAATTATTTTAAATAAAAATACCCTATGGGGGTGCATGAGGGGTAGGGGTTATCCAGGTGTGGGGTGTTGTCCAGGTGTGGGGGGCTGTCCAGGTGGGGGTGGGTTGTCCATGGGGTAGGGGCTATAGGGTTGTGGGGGAGGGGGGTATGAGCTGCGCCAAGGAGGGGTGTGGGCTATCCAGAGGGTCAGGGTGGGGTGTCCAGGTGGGGAAGGGGGTTTGGGGTTTCAAGGGAGGGGGTGGCCTGTCCAGGTGGGGGTGGCTAACCAGGTGGGGGGGGGGATGTCCAGGTGGTGGGGGGTGGTTTTCTTGGTGGGGGAATGTTCAGGTGGGGGGTGGGGGTGGGCTGTCCAGGTGGGGGGTGCTGGGAAGGGGGGGTGTGGGGTGTCCAGGGAGGTGGTGGGATATCCTGGGGGGGGCTATCCAGGTGGGGGAAGGGGTATGGGTTGTCCAAGGAGGGGGGGACTTTCCAATGGGGGGTTGTCCAGTGGTGGGTGTGTGATGTCAAAGGGGGGTGGGTTGGGATGTCCTAGACACCTCATACCACCCTGGACACCCCCACCCCTGGAAAGACCCCCACCCCCTAGACCCCCCATGACCCCCCTGGACAGCCCCGCCACCCTTGTGGACAGCCCACCCACCCCCTGGACATCCCCCTCTCCCACCCCCATAAACATCCTATTAGGGTGTCTAGGGGGTACGAGGTGTCGAGGAAAACCCACCCCCACCCCCCTTGGATAGCCCGCCCACCTCCCCTGGACACCACGCCACCCTGTGGACAGCCTGCCCACCCACCCCGTCCCCCCCTGAATAGCCCTGCCCACCCCTGGGACACCCCCTCCCCCCATGGACATCCCCCACCCCCGTGGACAGCCTGCCCACCCCTGGACACCCTGTACCCTCTAGACAGCCCCGCCACCACCTTGGACAGCCCGCCCACCCCATGGACACCTCGGAACCCCTGGAGACCCCCCCCCCTGCCCCACCCCTGGAAATCACCCACCTCTTGGACACCCCCGACCCCCTTGACACCCTCGCCACCCCCGTGGACATCCTGCCCACCCCCTCGACACCCCGTACCCCCAGAACATCTCGCCAACCCCTGGACAACCCACCCTCCCACTGGACACCTCGTACCCCCTAGACACCCCCAGAAATCCCCCACCCCATACAGAGCCCCAAACCCCCTAAACAGCCCCACCACCCCCGTAGAAATCCCACCCACCCCACTGGACAGACCTTACCCCCCTGGACAGCCCCCCCCCCCCGAACACCCGCCCACCACCCCCCATACACCCCTCATCCCCCCGGATACCCCCACCCCTGGAAATCACCCACCCCCCTGACCCCACTGTATAGCCCCGCCACACCTGTGGACAACCTGACCACCCCCTGTGGACAACCCTCCCAACCCCTGGACAACCCGCCCACCCCCCAGGATAGCCTGTACCCCCTAGACAGCCCAACCACCCCCATGGACAGCCCGCCCACCCCCTGGACACCCCGTACGCCCTGAACAACCCCACCCACCCCCTGGACACCCCGCTCACACCCTTGGACAGTCCTCCCACCCCCGGGACACCCCCTACCCCCTGGACACCCCCTACCACATTGGACCGCCCGACCACCCCCATTGACAGCCCACCCACCTGGACACCCTGACCACCCTTGACAGCCCCCCACCCCATGACACCTCTGACCCCCTTTAACATCCCCTCCACCCCCTAGACGCCCTTCACCCCTCTGGACACTCCCTCCCCCTTAGGCAATGTATTTGATCACTCAATTTATCTACTAAAATAAAAGATTTCTTCGATCTAAAGTTTAGTCAACTTCTGAATAATTCTCCACCACAAGTGTACATGATCTTGTACACTCATGTATAGTTCTTCAATGATTTATTTTTATAAATATAGTATTTTTTCTTTTATATTATGATTGTCATATAGAGTAGTGTGTCAGTTATGGTTTCATATAAATTGAACAATTCTCGTTTACTTAAATATATTTTTGATGAAACATCAATCTTATTGAATTGATTTTGACGAAATGACTTATAACAATTATTTTTTTTACAAAATGGATAGAAGTCGGATGTATGAAATCCATCGGATCTCAAGCGATTTTCAAAATAATTTCGAGATTTTTTTAGATTTTTCATTTCACAATGCTTTAGTTAGTGGTCACATACACTGCCCATGTTCCAATTGTGTTGGAAGACCTTGGTTGAGCTGTGAAGAAGTCAGCTACCACATAACAAAATATTGTTTTCAAGTAAACTACTTTGTGTGGTATCACAATGGGGAGAAAATGAAATCCCTAATTTCTGATGATTCAAATTAGAGGACTGGAGTGGAGAATTTGTTATTTGACCAGTTTCTGTTTATTCATCATCATGAAAAAGAAAGGATTCCAACCCAAGAAGACCTCGATATGAGCACACATGATGCGTCTAATGAAAATGATGATGTTTTAAGGGTGAAAATAATTGAATGATGCTACCACGACTCCAGTATATCGACAGTGCAATAAAATGAAAAGCTGGAATTTTTAATCCGATTATTTCATGGGAAAACTGTGTATGAGATTTCTAATACAGCAGTCTATTACATTCTTACCTTATTAAAGGATTTACTTCCAAATGATGCAGATATTCCCTCAAAACACTATATGTCATGGAAGTTAGTTGTGGAACTTGGATTTTCAAGAAACAAAATTCATGCTTGCTAGAAAGATTGCAGTTTATTCTGGTATGAAACCACTGAACAAAATGATTGTATAAAACGTGGCACATCATGCTGGAAGTAAAAATCATATGGAACACCATCCCACATGCCACATAAGGTAATGTGGCACTTTCCATTAATCAGTAGACTTCAAAATCTTCTTATGTCTGATGAAATATCAATAAAAATGAGATGGCATGATTCTGAGAGAAAAAAGAATAATGATGAGTTGGTTCACCCTATATATGGATTTTCATGGCAGAGATTTGATGCTCGATACCTTGATTTTGCAGCTGATATGTGTAATGTGAGGCTGGGTCTTTTATGTGATGGTTTTAATCCGTTTGGGCATATGCTTACTTTGCACAGAACACGGCCAGTTTTCATACACATTTATATTCTTCCCCCATGGTTGTGTATGAAAAAACCTTTCACTTTCATTAGTATACGCATATATTTCCCTTCTGATCCTAGCATTGATATTAACATATACATTCAACCTTTAATAAAATAGTTGAAACATCTTTGGGTTGTGGGAGTGCTCACATACGATGCATATTCGAAAGAAATATTTCAGATATGTGATGTGCTTATGTGGATGATCGATGATTTTTTGGCTTATGCAATGATGTCTGGAGGATCACAAAGGGAAAACTATCATGTCCTATTTATATGAAGAATACATGATCCAGAAGACTCAAACAATACTGTAGTTTCAGTTTTATGGGACGTCGACGATTATTTCCAATATACCATCTGTATAGAAATAATTGTCGAAGATTTGATAATACCACATAGACTGATGATCCGCCTCAGTGTATGTCTAGAACTGATGTGCTTAATGAATTGAAGATTTTGGTTTTTCATTTGGGAAGGGTCAAATGAAATCTGGAAAGAGAAAGAATATTTCCACTGAAACCTGTTACAATTGGAGGAAGAGGAGTATCTTTTTTGATTTCCCTTACTGGTCAACCAATTTGTTACTTCATTGCTTAGATGTAATTAACATTGAAAAGAATATATTTGAATTGTTTCTTTTGATACTTCTAAATGTTAAGGGAAAGAAAAAAGATGATTTATAGTCTCGGCGTGACTTGGTGGATTGGGGAATCAGACCAGAATTGCATCATGTACGTATCAGTGAAAATAAATGGCAAGTTCCATGTGCTTCTTATGTGATGAAACCTACGAGAAAAAACAATTTCTGGAAGTATTAGAGACTATTATAGTTCCGTATGGCTATTCATGCAACATATCTAAAAGGGTCAACAGAAGAGAGTTGAAGCTAAAATCTTTGAAGACTCATGATTATCACGTTATTCTACATGAGTTGATTACAATAGAAATCCATAATCTTTTTACCAATAATGTACGGCTGACTGTTATTTGGTTGTGCCATTTTTTTAGAGATCTTGGTGCTAATAATTTTTCCAAGTCATTCTTGAAAAAAATGTTGACAGATGCCCCATTAATTTTGTGTGAGTTGGAGAAAATATATCCTCCATAATTTTTCACATGCATGCTACATCTGACTGTCTATATTCCCACTGAAATACTTCTCAGAGGACCTGTTTCTTTTCGTTGGATGTATCCAACTGAATGAAATATTTACAAATTAAAGTCTTATGTCCGAAATGTGAATAATCCCAAAGGTTCTATTATGAACGGTTACTTGGCTTAGGAATGTATGGATTTATGGTCAATGTATTTGTTTGATCTTACTACAAGAATGAACAGACCAATGAGAAATGAAGAAGAACAATATGAGCAAATTGAACCCAGTTTTCGATCACTTCCTGAAACATGATGAATTCCTGGATCATATACATTGAAGACATTAATCCTTGAAGAGCAGGAGATGGCACATCACACAATTTTATTCAACTGTGATTTATTCAATGACTACATCAGGTAACTAGATTGAATATGTATGTCTTACATATATATCTACTAAAATATTCATATTTTTTATATACAGGGAACATAAAACAATGATAAATAGAAAGCATCCTTCTTTATCATTGAGAAAGATGGAGACTTTTCAAAGTAAAGAGTTTTCTGCTTGCTTAAAATACAAGGTAAAAATATTAATGTTTCAAATAATTAAATCAATATTTAATTAATTTTAATATTCATTTATATTGAAAGTATTGAGTTTTCCTACTGGCTATGTCTCTGAGGAAAGAAGAGATTTTGATTTTGGTCCAAATACCGTGGTTTGTGACTGTAAATCAATTTTTATCAATGGGAACCAATTTATTATCACTGAACAAGCAAAGAACATGAGAAAAAAACATGATGGTGTTATGGTTACTTCCACACCAAATTGTTATGCTAGTGCATCAGATAGTAGACCACGATTTGAAGATGTGGGTTATTATGGAGTCATTCAAAAAATAATAATGTTGGATTATTACTCTCATAGACAAGTCACAATGATGAAATTCCATTGGTTTGATTCGATGACGAGACATGGCACATTTATTGATGATTCTGGATTTCGTGTAATTAATATGACTCGCAGTCTTGCTACTAAAAAACAATATGTATTGGAATCAATGGATAAACAAGTTTTTTATGTCAAATACCAACTTTGACATGAATTTGGTGTCATAGTTGAAGTAATTCCAAGACATATTTTTGATGATTGTGATGATGGAATTGACACCATCTCTACTGCCATTGGAACCAATCCACTTATTTCTTTTAATGAATCCAATAGCTCAATTTTCAGAGTTGACTGTGAACTCGATGTTGTGGTGGAAAATATATAAAATCATCCATTCATGATCTCAATTCTTTTGGTTTACCTCAAGTTGGGTTGTTAAGGTTGGTTCTATTCAAATTGATTTAATATTGAAACCAGCATCATCTACCTGAGCTAATGAAATTATATTTTTCCTTAATCTCGACAATTTCGTTTCCACTTAAGAATCTGATAGAACCAATGTTCCATGATTTTAATTGACTGATGACACTTATTAGATAATCATCCTAATAAAAATTAAATTTCTTTATTACATCTTGTACGATTTATTGACTTCGTTATATATTTATTCAAGATCACCTAAAAAAATGGTTAGTTAAACTATCCATGAATCCCCCTATTCCCTCTAATTTATTTTATTTTTTGGGTTACAGATTAGTTATCCTTTTCTATTTACATCCATATTTGTTTTCAAATGTAGGAAATTAAACCAATTGATGAGAGGCGACAGAAACAGATTATGGACAACAATCATCGCATGACCAAGCTGGGAAATCCAGCACTAGTTCCTACAGTGAGTATTTTATTTCAAATATATTTATTTAAATTATATATAATGTCATGTGATTAATTTTTTTAATCATTTTTAGGATCCATCTATTAGGCGATAATTATTTGAGGAGCAGACAAGTAGTGGTCCCAGTACTAGGGGTGTTCGTATGAGGGGGGTGGTACGGGAGCTAGAAGATCTGGTCAGCGTACCCAATTAGACCCTACCCCTCCCACTGACTTACCATCCATCCCATATTCTAATCCCGGTGTGTCGTTAAGGAAACACAGGATATTTAGTCCTCCCATGTTTTCGCCACCATTTAAATCTGACCCTCCTCACCCATCTGTATCATATCCGATGAAGATTCCCACTCCCCATTTAGCATTTGGCCAGCCATCCCTTTCATCTTCTTTTACTATTACTTCGATCTCTCCGGGATTTTATATTCCATCTTCTTCGACTACTACTCCACCAGAGTCTGTCCCTGCGGAGCATACATTGGGACCCACTCCGTCTGTACAGGTTGTTCCTTCAGTTTCTGCAAATCTAGCGGCACCCATTGATCAGACTACCGCAGGTATACTTATTCCACCCTAACAAATTGTTACACCATTAATTATTTTAATTATAACATGTATTGATAAAATATATTTTTTTCTTTCGTAACAGAAACATATACTGATAAAAGGCGGGGGCGGAGGTGTAAACGCATGTGTTCGGTGTGGAACTGCCACACACAGTTGATGGTGGAATATAATGAAGATAATCAGATAATTGAAAAATCACGGCAGCAATGTCAGAGTTTTTTAGCGACGCTTGCCAAATATTCTGACATCGTTCCTGTCAACCCACTCTCATGGAGACAGCTGCCAAATAAAGTCAAGGATAATTTCTAGGTAGAGATATGGGTAAAAAAATCAGTTTTATTTAATGAAATATATTAATTTTTATATTTATATGAATTAATATTTTTGTTTCAACTGTGGTTTAATTTCCCCGATGGTGAGGGTGCACGACCATCACGTCTAAAGGTTTTAGGCGAGCTTTGGAGAGCTTATAAGCATGATTAGTACATTGGCTAGCATGTTATAGTGGGCATAGAGTAGGGGGTGGTCCCTGTCGTGGATGATTTTCCATTAAAACAGTACCGACAGAAGATTACTCATTGGGTGACTAGCCAATTTATGGTATTAATCAAATTATAAGTACTTAAATGATAATTTTCATGTTTTTCGTTAATACTAATTATTGAATTTTATTTAGGATGCATCTGGAAGAAATAAAAAAACATTGATACTAAGAAATACATCCACACATTGGGATGTACTACAATGTCAGATCAAAGGAGACAGTTGGTATGACATTTTATAATCTTTCTTTACGACTTTCACTTTCTATTGATTCCTCTGTAATTTATTCAATTTCTAAAGTTGTTATATAATTTTAGTTATGCAATTACTGTTTTTGTATCATATTTTTAATTATGGTTTTATATAATCAATGTCATTGTAGTGGAATAAATTGAATATATAAGGACGTGTGCCTTGAGAAAAATTGTTTTACTCGAGTAGAAAGAAGAAAGATGGAAGTGAGGTTAATGAACCGACTCAGAAGTAGATTTTAAGTTTTACTTTATAGATTTAAAATTTTAATCTATATTTTATAACTTAATAATTTATTTATATTTTTGATAGGCTACTTTAGATGCCCTTGATGCCCAGGAACCTGACAATTTTGAGCCAAACGATAACTTACATCAGGTGTTGGGAGATGAGCACCCTGGTAGAGTACGATGCCAGCATGGGAAGATTACAATTCCGACGAGGTATTGGACCTCCTCATGTACGAGTTGTTGTGCCACTGAGTTGCAGAAGGTTAAGTGACAAGCAGAACAGGCTGAAAAAAGGGGCGTAGAGACGGCAGTGCAATCTACTATGGCAAACAATGCATTTATGAAACTGATGGAAGCTTTATGTCCAACAATTCCGCCAGAGGCCATCACTACTTGTGAGGAATATATGTCATAAATGCATTGAATATATGGTGCACCAGGTGGTAGTTCTAGTGGTGGTCAATATTATGGCGAGGAGGCGGTCGAGACGAAGGAGGAGGAGGGAGAGGATGAGGTCGAGGCAGAGGAGGAGGGCGAGGAAGAGGCCGAGGTAGAGGAGGAGGGTGATGAGGAGGCCGAGGCTGAGTACGTGGGAAAGGAGGGCGGGGACGATGATGGGGACGATGATGAGGATGGGGGTGAGGGTGAAGATGGTGGTGATGATAGTGATGGTAATGGGGGACAGATTGATCCGTTACATTTTTTAATGATATTATTGAACTTTGATGTTTATTTATTTGTTGTGCCTTAATATATGTGTGATTAGGTAGGTCACATTATCTATATTTTTTTCTATAAATAATTAAACATGATTTGATGATTTTCTTTGACATCCCCCTATTTTAATGAAATTGTAATTTTTTAGTGGAATTTAGAAAATTACTGGTCTGATTAAAAGTTGATTGTAACATCCCAAGGTTTTCTAAAAATAAATTAAAAATGCTTGAAATTTTGTGTAAGGTATATATATATAAGTATCCTTGAAACATAATTTTTTTCTTCTATGTTTTGAATTTCAAGAAACTGTCATCTACATTTGTGTTCAGTATGTTATTTAGAGTCTAATGAAACAAACTTGTTTTTTTGGTGAATAGTTACATACCCTTATGAATAGTAATATGAATAGTAACATGAATAGTAATATGACCTCATGAATAGTAAATAATAATATTATTTAATTTCCCAAGGCAATAGGATAATGGGATCTTAATTAATTTTCCAATGTCACATAAAACTAATTGCACTTCAATATTGTTATTTTTCAAATTAACTGTGACCTTATTTAAAAATTAAATTAATAATATTTAAAAACTTGTTTTTGAAAAATGGAGTTCATTTTTGAATTCTACCCATCGAAAAATGGTTGGGTTAAATTTTTGGTATTTTTCTGAAACACTTCAATTTTCGGTGAATAGTGAAATACGATAAAATACCTTATAATCAATTTATCAATAACAATGCACTATTTATGACATCATAAGTGATGAAAGGCCACTTCCTTCGACCTCACATGATATTATCACTATTTAGGGCCACTTGATTTGATATTATTCACAGTCTTGATAAAAATAATATAATAATGATTAAAATAATCTAAAATACCTCCCCTCCTCCACTATAAATACCACCCTCACTCCCCTCTTCCTCCCACACCTATCAAGCCTTGAGAATTGTCTGATTTATGCAAAATTCCCTCCCCAATCTTCTTCCGCACGTCTTAGAGCTGCTGGTATCACCAAAAGACCAAAATCAAAGCCCTTAAGATGGATCTCAAGGATAAGAGATCAAGAGGTAAACAACCTCTTTTATTTTCTTTATTTTCTTTCATTTTTTGTTATTCTCTTCCATTCCCTTTGTCTTGTGTTGGGATATTTCATTAAATATTCCCCCTTACTGTCCATATCTTGTATGAATGATTAAATATTCCATTCCTCTCATCAATCTTGTTTTTATGAAATTTTAAGAGACGCCGTTAGGATGCCAAATTTTCGTGAGAAATTTCGCAAGATTTTCTTTTATTTCATGATTCGTTTTTCTTCTTTCCTCACTCCCTCTTATCCAAGAGGCATGAAATCTACAGAATCATGTATATTAATAATTTTCTCATGATTATGGAATATTCCTCATCAGTATTCTTCTCCTCTTCCACTTATTTAAAGAATCAAAAAACATTGTCCATTTGTGTCGAATTACCGACATCGTGGACGATGTATTTTCAATTTCCATTAATTATTTCAAGTCTGGTCATGAACCCATTTGTATGGTTGAAGCATGTTATAATATATGTTTTATGACCCATATATGGTTCTGGAATTGTTTTTTACTCATGGTTCTAATTTAAAAGACAAAATGACGTTGTTATTATCAAAGAACCACTAAAATGATCTAAACGAACAGCATTAATGTTTTAACTTATAAGTCATTCTCATATAAAGCATAAAAGTGATAAATGGTATAAATTATGGTACTGGAAATATTTAAATACTACTACATTCCAATTTTTGAGTTTCACTTCCAATCAACAAGAACGATTCATCATGAACCGATCGTGGAAATCACAATGGAACTCACCCAAAATAATGCAAGGAACAAAATACTAACAGTTAAGGGGTGAAATGAGGTTATTAAATGACCATATAAGATGTTGTAAACATGAAAATGATTCTGTAAAATACATATAACACTCTTTTAACAATTATACAGGAGGTTTTATCAAGTTTTAAGTAAGACAACTTGAGGTAAGGGAATTCTTAACCCGATTTCCATTTTTTGGGTTAACCTTCTAATTTAATATTTATGGGCTATTAAAATTGTTTTTGTGATGGGTTCTGTTTATATTATGTTTCATTATGTGTATTTACAGTTTATATACATATTCCATCCACTCTATTAAATCTCACTTCAAGTATATGATTTTTATAAGGGACTTTTCTTCTAAAATCCTCTTTTAAAATTCTGTTTTACACGATTCAAAAGCAATGTTTTTATCCTATTATTTATGTTGTATGATTATGTTTTGGTTATTGGGCACTGTTTATGATGAAGGGTGGTACCTATATTTCCCTCCAATGCATTGGGTATGAGTATGTTGGAGGTCGTCCGTATAGTTACTCCACGTGTAACTGTGATGGTTACACAAAGTATGGTAGCCGCGAGGGTTACAAATTTTAAGGTAGCCAAGATGGTTATAAGATTATGTAAGTAATTCCCCAAGATACCTCTATGATTATATTTATGTTTGTGTGGATCTTGGGTAAATATCAAGTTACCCGAAGTAAGTATTTATGGAAAGCATGTCTTTTGAAAATGTTTTCATACGTTATGAGTATTCATGGACTAATGTGATTTTTCCTTCTTTTTCATACCTTACTGAGCTTTTAGGCTCATCCCACGTTTTTAAATGATTTTTCACAGGTTAATGAATGAGTAATACAAGGAAGGAATACATGTTAAATGTTGAATAATTGTCAAGGAGTCTTGTTTTAAGTTTTAATGTTTTATATTCTGAGAAAAATGGAGACTGATTTTATGGTATCCACTATGTAACAATGTGTAATGTTATGAATGTTTTCTCTTAATTCTCTAATGCTCTAAACCTGAAAATATCCTCAATGTAAAAGGAAGTTTTTTCTTGAATAAATTCAAGGTTATGTATGTAATTAGTGCGGGTCTTTATAGTTGGTATTAGAGGATGGTTTAGATAACTTTAGGGGTTAGGGTGATGCTAATAGAATACCATAAATGATTTTCACTCTATGTTTAATTTGTTAGAACATTTAAAGATTACCATGTTGCTTCATCTAAGAAATGTTTGTTTAGAATGGTTTCTGCAGAGGGAACATGGATGCTGAAGATGAGAGGCACCGACAGAATGACATGCTTCCTGATCTATTGCCCAGAATGGTATGGATTGGAACCGAGCAGTTTGTGACAGTAATGGCTCAGCTAACGCAGGCAATAAATGGAGGTGGCATCCATGCAAGGGAACAAATAGAGGTACCCCAACAGAACATGACAGTGGTGGAACATTTTATGAGACAACATCCTCCTGCATTCAATGGATCTTCTGACCCAGTGGCAGCAGAAGGATGGATTAAAGCCCTTGAAAAGATATTTGATGTTATGGGATGTTCGGACAATAAAAAGGTAAGTCTTTCCATTTATCGTTTTGAAGGGGAAGCTGATCAGTGGTGGACAATGGTAAGGAATATCAGGGGTAGAGAGGATTTTTATGCCTTAGTGTGGGATGAATTCAAAATCCTTTTTCTTGAAAAATATATTCTTAAGGTGGTGCGACTTAGAATGGAGAAGCAATTCCTTGAATTGAAACAAAAGGAGGAAGATTCAGTGGCTATGTATGAGGCGAACTTAACCCAACTGGGAAGGTATGCTCCAAATCTTATTCTGGATCTCGATAGAAAAATCAACCGCTTTTACTCAGGACTGAAGCCAAGGTATCGAAGGGCGTTGGCCTCCCGTGAATTCAAAAGTTATGAGAAACTTGTCCGACGTGCTAAGAGGGTAGAGATGGAGTTTTCTGACGATCACATGCATTTTGGAATCAAAGAGAAGAAGAGGTCCAGTTGGCAAGCAATGGGTAAGAATCAACCAAAGAAATATGATGGTAAGAAAATCTAGTTTCCAGTTTGTGAAAAGTGTGGCAAGAAGCACCATGGGGAATGTCTTATCAAAACTGTAAAGTGTTTTAAATGTGGTAACTTTGGACATATGGACTGAGATTGCAATGAAAATGATCCAAAGACTAATCCTGATAAGAAAACTGTAAAGTGTTTTAAATGTGGTGAGATGGGTCACTATGAAAATGTCTATCCAAAGAAGGATCCAAATGATGCAAAGAAGCCAGACTTCAAGCAGAAAGGTGTAGTGAGATCCTTTGCGACTATGTCAGTAGGTGTTGGGCCATCCAATGAAGTTGTATCAGGTACTTTATTTGTTAACTCCGATTTTGCTAATGTTTTTTTTGATACGGGGTCTACACATTCCTTCATCTCTGAGAAATTTTCTAGTAAATTGGAAATATCACCTCAATAAATGAGACCCGAACTTGTTTTTAAAACACCAGGGGGAAATGTTATAGCAAAGAGGAATTATAAGAATATTTCTATTGTGGTATGTGGAAAGAATTTACATACAAACCTTGTTGTTTTACCCTTAGTTGAGTTTGATTTTATTCTTGGGATGGACTGGCTTTCTGATTATCATGCAAGATTGACTGTAGAGCTAAAGAAGTTGTTTTTCAGAAAGAGTTTCAGTTTGTATACAGAATGAACACATACAATTGATAACATGTCAGGAAGCTGAGAAACTACTGAAAGATGGAAATGAAAGTTATCTTGCTCATATTGTTGAAAACAAGGTAACTATTAAAATTAATGATGTGCCAGTGGTAAATGAATACCATGATGTTTTTCCTGAGGAGTTACCCAGTGTCATACCTGAACGAGATGTCGAATTCACAATTGACTTAGTTCCTGATGCTAAGCCAATTTCAAAACCCCCATATCTTATGGCTACAATAGAACTTCTTGAATTGAAAAATTAGTAGCATGATTTTCTTGTCAAAGGCTTCATTCGCCCCAACACTTCACCATGGGGAGCCCCTATTTTGTTTGTTAAAAAGAAAGATGGTTCCATAAGACATTGAATTGATTATAGAGCTTTGAATAACATCACTGTTAAAAAAAGTATCCTTTGCCTCATATTGATGAATTGTTTGATCAGCTCCAGGGAGCTCAGTACTTCTCCAAGATTGACTTGAGATCTGGATACCATCAGCTGAAGGTGAAGGAGGATGACATCCCGAAAACAGCCTTTCATACTAGATATGGGCATTATGAATTTGTTGTTATGCTGTTTGGGTTAACTAATGCACCTGCTGTATTCATGAACCTTATGAATAAAGTATTTCATGGGTTCTTGGATAAGTTTGTGGTTGTATTTATTGATGAAATTCTAGTATTTTCTAAAAATAAATAGGATCATGATAAACATCTAAGGATTTTTTTACAAACTTTAAAAGAAAAGAAACTGTATGGAAAATTCAGCAAGTGTGATTTTTGGTTACAACAGATTTATTTTCTTGGGGACATTGTAAATAAGGATGGAATAACAGTTGATCCTACCAAAACAAAAGTAGTTGATGAATGGCCAAGACCCAAAAATGTTACATAGATTCTTAGTTTTCTGGGCTTAGCAAGTTATTACCGACAGTTTGTTAAGAACTTTTCACAGTTATCTAGCCCGATAACTAAGTTAACACGGAAAGGAGTTAAATTTGTTTGGACAGAAGAATGTGATGTTTGTTTTCAGGAACTGAAGAAGAAATTGGTGAATGCACCAGTTTTGGCCTTACCTTCCCAGAATGGTGAGTTTGTCATCTACAGTGATTCTTCTTTGAAGGGACTGGGTTGTGTTTTGATGCAGAATGATCAGGTAATTGCCTATGCTTCGAGACAACTTAAACCTCATGATCTAAATTATCCCACACATGATTTGGAATTGGAAGCTGTGATTTTTTGCTTTGAAAATTTGGATGCATCATCTATACGGAACCAAATTCCAAATATATACTGACCATAAAAGTCTAAAGTATATATTCACTCAGAAGGAATTAAACATGAGGCAGAGAAGATGGCTAGAACTGATAAAGGATTATGACTGCACGATCAATTACCATCCTGGAAAAGAAAACAAAGTAGAGGATGCCTTAAGTCGAAAACATCATGTAGCATTAACCATGATACGTTTGGAACATGATCCCTTGATTAATGATTTGATGAATTTTGGATTGGAAGTTATTGGTGCAGGGAATACCTCTCTTTTGTTTTAGGTTTCAGTGCATTATTCGTAGTCAGACAGAATTATGAAAGTACAGAGGGAAGACCGTGAGCTACAAAAAAAGGTAGAATTTGTTAAAATGGGTAAGTTGATAGAATTTAATCTTGATAAATATTGTGTTTTAAGATTTGGAAAAAGGTTGTGTGTGCCTTTTGATTCCCATTTGAAGAAAGAATTATTGTGTGAAGCTCATAGTTCTCCATTTTCTATTCATCCTGGATGTACTAAGATGTACAAAGACCTTCGAGAGTATTATAGGTGGAATGGGATGAAAGGAGATATTGCTGATTTTACAATGAAATGTTTGACATGTCAGCAGGTTAAAGCAGAGCGGAAGTTACCCAAGGGGATGCTTCAGCCTTTTCCAGTGCCAGAGTGGAAATAGGAGAATATATCCATGGATTCTGTGGTGGGACTACCAAAGACATCTCGAGGTAACAATGTGATTTAGGTTGTTGTTGATCAGCTAACAAAGTCTACGCATTTTCTTTCTATTCGAGATACAATGACATTGGATCAACTTTCTCGATTGTACCTCAAGGAGATTGTCAAGTTACATGGAGTTCCTCTTTCCATTGTGTCTGACCGAGATCCTAGGTTCACTTCTAAATTTTGGAAGGGAATTTAGAAGACATTGGGCAGAGAGTTGAATTTCAGTACATATTTTCATCCTCTATCAGATGGGCAGTCCGAACGAATGATTCAAACATTGGAGGATATGCTTCGAGCTTGTTCAATGGATTATCAGGGAATTTGGGATCAACATCTTTCATTAGTTGAGTTTTCTTATAATAACAGTTTCCATTCCAGTATTCAGATGGAACCTTTTGTGGCCCTATATGGAAAGCGGTGTCGGACTCCTGCGTTTTGGGATGAATTCGGTGAAAGAATGTTGATGGGGCCAGAATTAGTAGATTTAGTGGCCGAGAAAGTGAGGATAATCCAGCAACACATGAGGACAACTCAGAGCAGGCAGAAAAGTTATGCAGATAATAGAAGTAAAGACTTCTCTTTCGAGGTACGTGACCAAGTTTTCCTTAAAATCTCTCCTTGGAAACGTCTGATGCGTTTCGGTAAGAAAGGGAAACTAAGTCCACGGTTCATCGGTCCTTTTGAAATCTTGGATAATGTTGGAACAGTTGCATACCGCGTAGATTTTCCTCCGAGCTTGTTTCAGGTACAAAATGTTTTTCATGTTTTGGTGTTGAGAATGTATGTTCCAGATTCATCACATGTCTTGAGACCGGAATCAGTTCAGCTGGCAGAGAACCTTTCTTATGAATAAATACCAGTTCATATTCTTGATCGAAGAGAACAGGTATTGCGGAATAAGGCAATCCACCAGGTAAAGGTTTTTTGGAGAAACCACATGGTTGAATAAGCAACATGGGAGTCTGAAAATTCTATGAGGGAAAAATACCCTCAGTTGTTTAATAAGTAAATAAAATTTCGAGGACGCAATTTCAAGAAGGTGGGGATAATGTAACATCCCATGGTTTTCTAAAAATAAATTGAAAATGCATGAAATTTTGTTTAAGGTATATATTTATAAGTATCCTTGAAACATAATTTTTTTTCTTCTATGTTTTGAATTTCAAGAAACTGTCATCTACATTTGTGTTCAGTATGTTATTTAGATTCTAATGAAACAAACTTTTTTTTTGGTGAATAGTAACATACCCTTATGAATAGTAATATGAATAGTAATATGACCTCATGAATAGTAAATAATATTAATATTTTATTTTCCCAAGGAAATAGGATAATGGGATCTTAATTAATTTTCCAATGTCACATAAAACTAATTGCACTTCAATATTGTTATTTTTTGAATTAACTGTGACCTTATTTAAAAATTAAATTAATAATATTTAGAAAATTATTTTTGAAAAATGGAGTTCATTTTTGAATTCTACCTGTTGAAAAATGGTTGGGGTAATTTTTTTGTATTTTTCTGAAACTCTTGAATTTTCGGTGAATAGTGAAATACGATAAAATACCGTATAATCAATTTATCAGTAAAAATGCACTATTTATGACATCATAAGTGATGCAATTTCACTTTCTTCGAACTCACAAGATATTATCACTATTTAGGGCCACTTTATTTGAGATTATTCATATTCTTGATAAAAATATTATAATAATGATTAAAATAATCTAAAATACCTACCATCCTCCACTATAAATACCACCCTCACTCCCCTCTTCCTCCCACACCTCTCAAGCCTTGAGCATTGTCTAATTTCTGCCAAATTCCCTCCCTAATCTTCTTCCCCACGTCCTAGAGCTGCTGGTCTCACCAAAAGACCAAAATCAAATCCCTTAAGAAGGATCTCAAGGAGAAGAGATCAAGAGGTAAACAACCTCTTTTATTTTCTTTCTTTTCTTTCATTTTTTGTTATTATCTTCCATTACCTTTGTCTTGTGTTGGGATATTTCATTAAATATTCCCCCTTACTATCCATATCCTGTATGAATGATGATATATTCCATTCCTCTCATCAATATTGTTTTTATGAAATTTTAAGAGATGCCGTTAGGCTGCCGAATTTTCGTGAGAAATTTCTCAAGATTTTCTTTTATTTCATGATTCGTTTTTCATCTTTCCTCACTCCCTATTATCCAAGAGGCATGAAATCTTTAGAATCATGTATATTCATTATGTTCTCATGATTATGGAAAATTCCTCATCAGTATTCTTCTCCTATTCCACTTATTTAAAGAATCGAAAAACATTGTCCATTTGTGTCGAATTACCGACATCGTGGACAATGTATTTTCAATTTACATTAATTCTTTCAAGTCTGGTCATGAAACCATTTATATGGTTGAACCAGGTTATAATATATGTTTTATGACCCATATATGGTTCTGGAATTATTTTGTACTCATGGTTCTAATTTAAAAGACAAAATGACGTTGTTATTATCAAAGAACCACTAAAATGATCTAAACGAACATCATTATTGTTTTAACTTATAAGTCATTCTCATATAATGCATTAAAGTGATAAATGGTATAAATTATGGTACTAGAAATATTTAAATACTACTCCATTCCAATTCTATAGTTTCACTTCCAATCAACAAGAATGATTCATCATGAACCGATCGTGGAAATCACAAAAGAACTCACCCAAAATAATGAAAGGAACAAAATACTAAAAGTTAAGGGGTGAAATGAGGTTATGAAATGACCATATAATATGTTTTAAACATGAAAATGTTTCTGTAAAATACTAAAAACACTAATTTAACCATTATACTGGAGGTTTTAACAAGTTTTAAGTAATACAAGCTTGAGGTAAGGGAATTCTTAACCCGATTTCCATTCTTTGGGTTAACCTTATAATTTAATATTTATGGGCTATTAAAATTGTTTCAGTGATGGGTTGTATTTATATTATGTTTCATTATGTGCATTTACAGATTATATACATATTCCATCCACTCAATTAAGTCTCACTTCAACTATATGATGTTTATAAGGGACTTTTCTTCTATAATCCACTTTTAAAATTATGTTTTACAAGATTCAAAAGCAATGTTTTTATGCTATTATTTATGTTGTATGATTATTTTTTGGTTATTGTGCATTGTTTATGATGATGGGTGGGACCTATATTTACCTCCAATGAATTGGGTATGAGTAAGTTGGAGGTTGGCCGTATGGTTACTCCACGTGTAACTGCGATGGTTACACAAAGTATGGTAGCCGTGAGGGTTACAAATTTTAATGTAGCCAAGATGGTTACAAGATTATGTAAGTAATGCCCCAAGATAACTCAATGATTATATTTGTGTTTGTGTGGATCTTGTGTAAATCTCATGTTACACGAAGTAAGTATTTATGGAAAGCATGTCTTTTGAAAATGTTTTCATATATTATGAGTATTCATGGACTAATGTGATTCTTCCTTCTTTTACATACCTTACTGAGCTTTTGTGCTCATCCCATGTTTTTAAATGATTTTTCCCAGGTCAATGGATGAGTAATATAAGGAAGGAAGACATGTTAAATGTTAAAGAATTGTCAAGGAGTCTTGTTTTAAGTTTTAATATTTTATATTCTGAGAAAAATGGAGACTGATTTTATGGTATCCACTATGTAACAATGTGTAATGTTATGAATGTTTTATCTTAATTCTCTAAAGCTCTAAACTTGAAAAGATACTCAATGTAAAAGAAGTGTTTTCTTGAATAAATTCAAGGTTACGTATGTAATAAGTGCGGGTCTTTATATTGATATAATGAAATTATTTTTTTAACCTCGAAAGAATTTGCTTTGAAAATATGTAAATACCATCCCATAAGACCGGGACAGCCCCCCCCCCCCAGACCCTAGACAGCCCCTTGGAGACCTCCTCGGACTACCCCCCGGACAACCCCCAACCCTCCTCCCTGGACCCCGGACAGCCCCCCGAACAGAACCCCCCCCCCCACCCTCCTCCCTGGACCCTAGACAACCCCACAGACAGCCCCCAGACAGCTCCACAGACAGCCCTCCGAACAGCCCCTCAAACATTCCCCACCCTCCTCCATATACCTCAGACAACGCCCTAGACAGCCCCCCGGACAACCCCCCCCCCCCCAACCCTCCTCCCCGGACCCTGGACAACCCCCCACCCTGCTCCTACCATGCATAACCCCCTCCACATATATCCTCATCCTCCACTAGGTACCTCACATAACATTGTATCACCGACATCATCACACAAATCACTACATCATAAGGTCACTATGCCCAATCTAAGATCTCTTCAAGATTCACCCTAAATCACAATCTAATTAACATTCCATTACAATTAGTTTAGTACCAAGCACCGACAACATACCTTGATTATGGAGAAAATCACACACTTAATTCAGCATCTCGGATCCCAATCCAATCTCTCTTATAGATTCACCCTAAATCCTAACATAAAAGAGGGTTTTAGAGCTTTGGAAGAAGATGAGAGAAGAGTGAAAACCCTAATTGAAAAGCGGAAGCAATGAAAGGATTAGACTCACCCGGATCATTAATCCGCACATGACGACACTCAAAATTCCCAAGTGATGTGTACGAGTCAACCCTGCCTCAATCCGAGGCACGGTGTGGCAAGTACCACTCAAAGTGTCACACTTTTAATTGAAATGGACAACATTTTAAGTGAAAACCAAAACTGGCATACAGAAAACCACCCAAACAGATTCGGATTGTGTTGATATGTTAGCACAATCATCCATGGGTCATTTCTGATGTGTACGATTCAACCTCACCTCAATCCGAGGCACGGTGTGGACGGTACCACTCACAGTGTCTCACTTTTATTTAGAATGGACATCATTTTAAGTGAAAACAACAACTAGCATATGGAAAACCGACCAAACACATTTGAATTATGTTGATAGTTTAGGAAAAGAATACATGACCATTTTTGACATGTACGAGTCAACCCCACCTCAATATGGGGCATTGTGTGGCTGGTCCCACTCAAAGTGTCTCGCTTTTATTTAAAATGGACAAAATTTTAAGTGAAAAAAAAAACTGGCATACAGAAAACTGATCAAACACATTCTGATACTATTAATACTTTAGGAAAAGGATCCATGGGTCATTTGTGATGTTTACAAGTCAACCCTTCTACAATCCAAGGCATGGTGTGGCCGGTACCACTCAATGTGTCTCACTTTTATTTGAAATGGAAAAAATTTTAAGTGAAAACAACAACTGGCATACGGAAAACTGACCAAATGCATTTGTATTCTGTTGATACTTTAAGAAAAGTATCCAGGGGTCATTTTTGACATTTATGAGTCAACCCCACCTCAATAAGTGGCACAGTGTGGCCAGTACCACTCAAAGTGTATCAATTTTATTTGAAATGGATACTCTTTTAAGTAAAAAAACTTGTATATGGAAAACTGACCAAATGTATTCATATTGTGTTGATACATTATCACAATGATCCATGGGTCGTTTTTGATGTGTGCGGGTAAACCCCACCTTAATTTGAGGCATGATGAATCCATTACCACTCAAAGTGTCTCACTTTTATTTGAAATGGACAACATTTTAAGTGAAAACAACAACTATCATATGGAAAACTGACCAAACACATTCAGATTGTGTTGATAATTTAGAAAAACAATCCATGGGTCATTTTTAACATGTACGAGTCAACCTCGCCTCACTCTAATGCATGGTGTGGCTGATACCACTCAAAGTGTATCACTTTTATTTGAAATGGACAAAATTTTAAGTGAAAACAACAACTGGAATATGGAAAACTGACCAAACGCATTCAGATTCTGCTGATACTTTAGGAAAACAATCCTTGGGTCATTTTTGAAGTTTAAAAGTCAACCCTGCCTCAATCTGAGGCACAGTGTGGCCAGTACCACTCAACGTGTATCAGTTTTATTTGAAATGGACAATGTTTTATGTGAAAACAAAAACTAAAATATATAAAACCGAACAAACAAATTCGTATTGTGTTAATACATTAGAATAATGGTCCATGGGTCATTTTTAATGTGTACTAGTCAACCCTGCCTCAATTTGAGTCATGGTGTGGCTGGTACCACTCAAAGTGTCTCACTTTTTTTGAAATGGACAACATTTTATGTTAAAACAACAACTGGCATACAAAAAACTTACCAAACGCATTCATATTCTATTGATACTTTAGGACAAGGATCTATGGGTCATTTGTGATGTGTATGAGTCAAAAAAGCCTCAATCCGAGGCACAGTGTGGAAAGTACCACTCAATGTGTCTTTCTTTCATTTAAATTGGATACTCTTTTAAGTAAACACAACCGACATATGGAAAACCGACCAAACATATTCTTATTGTGTTGATACATTAGCAAAACAATCCATGGGTAATTTTTGATATGTACGTGTCATACAAGACTCAATATGAGGCATGATGTGTCCAATACCACTCAAAGTGTCTCAATTTTATTTTAAATGGACAACATTTTAGGTGAAAACAACAACTGGCATACGGAAAACCAACCAAACACATTCAGATTGTCTTGATACTTTAGAAAAACGATCCATGGGTCATATGTGACATGTACGAGTCAACCCCACCTCAATCTGAGGCATGGTGTGGATGGTATCACTTCAAGTGTCTGTCTTTTGTTTAAAATTGACAACATTTTAAGTGAAAACAATTGGCATACGGAAAAACGAACAAACGTATTGGGATTTTGTTGATACTTTAACACAACGATCCATGGTACAGACTCTCACAATCAACTTCTCCTATGAGGAACTCCTACCCCTATTCTAAATCACCTGACATTTAATACGCCAATCACATCCTCAAACAGAGGGTTCTAGGACCAAACCAAAGTCCCATGGGTAACCCAATACCAATGACATAATTGAATATTCATACCCACTGCCCAAAATGGGGATTCATCTCACATCACACCTATGAGACCAAATTACAATAACCCACATACCCCCTTATTCCAATTGAAAATTATATGAAAAACATGTAGGATATTCTAGTAACCCATCTCATATGTCAAGATTGGCCAATTTTTTCCACTAAAACATCAGGAACCATTTATACATGGATACAATGTCATTAGAGGAATTTTAAAATCCCATGTGCTTCCTATAACTCATATTAGGTCTAAGAACATGACCACTACCATTTTCTATCTTATAGGTATCGTGATCCTTGTCCACTCTACCCATGTTTTTCTGTTGGTTTTAAGATAGTCAACCCAAGACCATGAGTAAATATCCCATGTGCTTCCTATAACATGTATGTTTTTTATCTGGTGTGCATTGGTTTTGTGGTTTGAGTGAGGAGTGAATTATAAATTTTGAATACTGTTATGTGTGTTATTGATTTTCAATTCTAAATTTATGAATTCTAGATGTATTGAATTCTAGCTGTATTGGTAATAAATCCTAAATTTTGAATATTGTTATGTGTATTGGATTATGGATGTATTGGATTTTAATTTTGTATTGGTGTTATGGGTGTTATTGCATTTCAATTATGGATGTATTGGATTCTAGATGTATTAGATTCTTTATTTTTCTCTTGTGTTGTGGTTTGAGTGAGGAATGAATTTTAAATTTATAAATTTCTGAATTCAAGATGAATTTTATACACCCCATGTAGGATTTTGGATTCTGGATGTGTATGTGTTCTTGCAGGTCATGGAGAGTTGCAGGTTGGAGGGAGATGCTGGCTGCTGTGGAGCTGCAGTAGATGTATACCAACAGTTTTCAAAATCGTTGGTATAGCAATTCGATGTATATTATACCAACGATTTTTCTATAACTATTGGTATAAACTTATAACAATGGTTTTAAAAACCATTGGTATATGATTTGGATTAATATTGTACACTATATACCTACGGTTTAAAACCGTTGGTATAAGGGTAACATATACCAACAGTTTGTGAAACCGTTGTTATATCACTTACATTAACACCTATACCAACGGTTTACACATAACCATTGGTATAAGACTTTACCCACGTCTTACTTGGCCATGGTTTGGGAAACCGTTGGTATATAATATACCAACGATTTCCAGGCCTTTACCAATGGTTCTGAACCATTGGTAAATGGTAGAATTCTAGTAGTGGACCCCTATTTCATCATTCCTTCTAGGAGTCATTGGTAGCCCCATGACAAAGTCCATCGAAATATTATCCCATTTCCACTCAGGTATGGGAAGTGGTTTCATGACTCCTCCAAGCTGTTGCCTTCCAGCATTCACTTATTAACAAACCATACATATTGACACAAAATTAGAATTCTCCCTCTTCATGTTGTACCACCAAAAATGTTCCTTCAAATCTCTATACATCTTGGTGCTACTAGGGTGTATAGAGAAATTAGAGCTATGATCATCATATAACAATTCCCTTTTTAGATCTGGTATATTAGAAACACAATGTCTCATCCCAAATTTCAAAATCCCATCTTCATATATGAAGTCACTCAATCTCCCATAATTAATATCTTTAATCATATTTTGAAACTTCTCATCATCATCCTAATAACTTTTTATCCATTATTGTAAAGATGGTTTGGAAACCATTTGAAAAAGTATTGATGTTTCACCTTCCATGATTATTCCTATATCTATTTTCACTAGATCAATGAAAATAGGATCCCATTCAACTCTCATCTTATTCTAAACTCCATGATCATTTCTACTCAAACCATCTGCCATGTTATTTACCTTCCCCGGGTGGCAGTGTATTGTGCAATCATAATCCTTGAGTAGTTCAAGCCATCACCTTTTCCTTATGTTGAGTCCTTTTTGTGAGATAATATACTTCAAAAACTTGTGATTAGTATAAATCTCACATTTTTCACCATATAGATAGTGTCTATATATTTTCAGAGAAAAGATTACAACTGCTAACTGAAGATCGTGAGTAGGATATTTTTTGTCATGAATTTTTACTTGTCATGATGCATAGACAATAACTCTATCATTATGCATAAGGACACAATCAATTCCTTTCTTTGAAGCATCCCTAAAAATAAAAAACCCATCATTCCCTGATGGTATAGTCAGGATAGGAGCATTGACTAATCTTCTATTCAGTTCTTCAAAACATTATTCAGTCTCTTTTGTCCAAAAACATTTAACGCCTTTACATGTGATCTTGGTTAATGGGTTAGCCAATAAGAAAAAATTCTAGACAAAATGCTGATAATAACCTACTAAACCAATAAAACTACTTACCTTAGTTATACTCATCAGTGCTTTCCATTCTTGGATTGCATTAGTATATGAAGGATCAAAAAATATTCCATCCTTAGAGACAATATGGCCAAGAAAAGAAATCTCTTGAAGCCAGAATTCACACTTGGTAAACATCACATATAATTCATTTATTCTGAGGGTTTTCAAAGGGTGCGCAAGTGATTTTCATGATCTTCAATGCTTTTGGAGTATACCAGGAAATCATCAATGAATATGATTACAATGTCATCAAGATATTCCTTGAAAACTCTATTCATTAGATCAATGAAAACAGAGGGTGTATTAGTCAGCCCAAAAGGCATTAATGTAAACTCGTAATGCCCGTACTTGGTTCGAAATGTTTTTTTCGGAATGTCTGCCTTCTTCACACACAACTGATGATATCTGGATTGAAGGAAAACCTTTTAAAAATATTGATCTCCATGAAGTTGGTTGAATAAATCATCAATGCGAGGTAGGGGATACTTGTTCATAATTATTATAGCATTGATCTCCCTGTAGTCAATGAACAACCTCATAGATCCATTTTTATTCTTAACAAAAAGGACCGGGGCTCCCCATGGAAAAAAAATTGGGAGAATAAATCCCTTTTTACTCAATTCCTCTAGCTTTTTCTTTAGTTCCACTAATTAAACAGTGGCCATTCTATAAGGGGTATTTGATATGGGCCTTGAACCAGGAATTAAATAAATGGAAAACTCAATTTCTCATTTTGGAGGATTTATAGGTAATTCCTTGGGAAACACATCAACATTTTCTTGCACAATAGGTACGTCCTATATTCAAACATTATTTTCCTCACCCATAATTATTTCATTCTCATCCCCCCAATAATTAAATTTAGTAGAGCTACTGGGGGTGGATCCAGATAAAAATCAAGTGCTGATGTATCTGATCTAAAGATAAGGTACTCCTAATCATCATCAAAAATTGTAACCTCTTTCTTCATACAATAAATTTTCACATCATGGTCCGAAAGATAATCCATGCCGAGGATTATATCAAATTAAATCATGGGTATGACGATGAGATCAGCAGATAAAGAAAATTCATATGCCCTAATGGGAATTGATTCACAAAACTTTGTTCCATTGATACTTACCTTAGGAGTTTTGACTGAAAACCCCCTTGTTAAATCAAATTGGAAATATCTATGTTTCATAGAAAACTGGGAAGATATGAAATAATGCGATGATCCAGAATAAAATAAAGCATTGGGTAAACTTGAAGAAACCATTAAATTACCTTCCACCACGTCTTTCGGAGCTCCAAACTCAGTAGTAGTGATCGCATAATCTTGGCCTTGGTCCCTTGTCCTTTTCTGAGGTAAGTTTCCATGGTTATTATGACATTCATTTGCATAATGACCTCTTTATTTACAATTGTAGCATTCCACATTGAAAGACTCTTTCTTCTCTTTGCAATCACAAGCTTGGTGGCCTTTTTTACCACACTTGTAACAGACTCCCATTCCCTTCAAGAAAGTACCAGGGTGTTTCTTCCCACATTTAATCCAGGATGGATATTCAACCTTTCTCTTCTTCTCCTTATTTCCATTTCCAGAGTTCTAAGAAGATCTCTTCTTTTCCTTCTTTGCTTTAAAGTCATAATACTTAGAGAATTTATTCTTTATTGATATCACATGAGACAATATCTTCGTATGATGAGAAGGATTGCGAGACTAATGCTCGATGAAGAAATGGTTTTAACCCATAAAATAATAAATCAATATTACTCCTTGGGTTATGTATATAATCTGTGGTAGGCCTTTCTAACCTTGAAAAGTTTGCCTTATATTTTGTGACATTCTCATCCTTTTTTTTGACTTAGACTCAAAAATTATCTTTCCATATCTGCTCGATGGTCATGAGGAAAGAATTTTTCTAAGGAAGGTTCTCCCTCCATTCCATATTTTATACTTCATCTTCTTCCTTCGTGTTTTGAATCAATGACCACCATTGATCTGTATCTCCCATGAGGCAACAAACTGCTATGACAACTTTATCCCTTTCGCTACTCTGTAAAGCATGAAAAATTTTCTCTAAGGAATTTATCTGCTGCTCTTCTACTAATAGATTTTTACTCCCATTGAATGTTGGTGGTTGTTTCCTCTTGAAGCGATCTAACATTGATACTCCCCGTTGTGGATATGGGTGCTCCATACGTGTAAGGTTTATATTCATAACCTGATTGAGTTTCCCAGTATAGTGATAAGTTGATCAGCACCAGTTTCTTCACCAGCTCTACTATAATTATCTTGGGTAGGTGGGAAATACCTATATGGATTACATGCATTGATATGGTTTCCATTCCTTCCACTAGGATCAATTTTTAAACAATGTAATACACTAGATTAGTTTATGAATCGCAATACATAATTCCATACTTGTAAATCACTTAACATAAATTGAATAGTTTATGGATATAATCCATAATCATAAAAATGTTTTCTTTGTGGAAGTATATACTCATAAACACTTTATAATGGTTTGTAATGAAAATAAAAATTATCCCCAGCATATCCCTCGGGAGTGTTGTAACCAAGAGTGTAGCAAGACCCATTGTCGTGCACTAGTTCCCATTTGAGTCTAGCTCAAAGCGGTGTTTTTGGGTTTTACTCCTATGTACATCTGTGCTAGAGTCGCCTCTACCTTCTTGTATCCATACAAGAATGTATTTCTTAGAAAACTCACAAAATCTCTACAGTACAAAAATTCTAGCAAGTTCTTCTATACTAATCCTCAAAGTATATCTTAGGGTAATGTTCTCTAATCATAGTTTTTCTAAATGTAGTTTCCATGGATTGTACTAATCTTCCTCTGATACAAATTGTAATGCCCCGACCTTAGTTACCTATAGTCGGTGCATTATTACACAACATTGGCATGATCACAAAAGATCAAGTCTCGAAAGACCAATTAGTTTAGTAGCCTTGGAAATACTAGATACATTCATAAGTTTTACATTACATTATAAAATGAAAAACAACAACAACATAGTCTCCAGAGGACACACTCATATCCCTTATACTATCCATGCAGGTCAATCATAATATACTTCTTCGCATCCTGGGAAAAGTAAAACATATAAATAGGTGAGATCCGATGCTCAGTAAGGATACCAATATATGGGAAACTTTCATAAATAAGCATAAACATTTAAGGAAATTTAATACTAAAACAAAATCCTTTTAAACATTAAATTTAGCATAATATGGAAAAGATAAAATCAAATAATTCAATTTACTTATTCACATGTTTATTATACTAGTTGATAATCACATGCAATATCAATATCCACTTTTATAATGATGGAATCCATAATGCCAGACTTCATTACCATATAGTCAAGGCCTTGTTCCAAGAATACAAATAATATTTCATCAAGTTCTTGTACCAAGAAACTATTTTGTCTCATGAGACCTACCGATGCATCGAGGAGTTATAGCGGGCTCCACCCGTCACTTACTATGTCTAATGCATTCCTCATAAGAAAAGATTTAAACATAAAATAAACATTCGTATTAAAACTAGCATACGAAGTGTCAATAATTTATCCACAAACCATTAATGGTATAAAAATAACTCATCCTCAGTCAAACATATCACAAAACCTTGAATACAATATGGACGATTTGTATCAAAATAAATCAACTTCCCACAAGTTTAAAATCCATCAAAGGATGTTGGGATAGATGAAAATGATTTGTAAAACTCTATGAGAGAAATATCTATTTTTAAAAAAACATTTAATAGTCACATAATTTATAAAGGAAGACATTTAAAGACATTTTTGAATCAAATTTTCCCATACCACTTTGAAAATTTTGAAAGAAATTAACATTTTAAAATCATTCATGTCCATATAAATAAATACTTAAAAACCATTTTGAAAACATGGAAATTAATGAGAATGATTTATAAGAATAAAAAGTTAAAACATTTAAAATGATGTTTTTTGTAAAAGAGTCCCTTAAAAGGAATCCCTTTGAAAACTTTTTTATGAAACATGGATAGTGACAATAAATATTTCCCAGTAGATACTTATGTAAAAACAACCTCGGATAATAAAGAGATTGTGAAATTAACCCTTACCTTGTAAATTTACTTGGTCATGGGTAGGTTAACCTATTGTATAATAGTGAAATAATTTTTATTAAATTATACAAGAACCATATACATTAATATGATATCATATATTATCTTCTAATATTGCTTTGTTAATGATATTTTAGTAGTATCATCGTTTTAGAAGTTAACGGATTCATTTTTCGTTATATGTGTAGTTATGTAAGCCATGTTTGTTATGGATAGTATGTATTTGATTCATATAAATAATGATATTATGTTCATAAGCATTATTTTTAATCATAAATGAAAATTATTCTTGAATGATTACGATGGGGAATGACTCTTATCGCGTTCGTGGAGACGATAATCTGTAAGTACGCACGAGTGACAATATCATTCTTTTGATATTAAAATCATATATAATTTGATGGTATATCATATATACAGAATCATTATCATGTTATATTTATTATTTAAATTATTTATACTCATTATTATACCCATCCAAATGATGAAGTGTTTGAATAACAAACTACACCACAATGTGGAGATAGTAATCCGTACGTACGCACGTATGATGACTTTGTCATTTATAGGATGAATAGAATAAAGAATATTCTTGTAATATTTTTATAATAACATCAAAATATATATAATATACTAGATTTATTATTTTATAATGAAAATAACAAATAAATAAGAAGTGGAAGAAGAAAGGAACTTGAAAGAGGTGATGAAAGTATTACATCTTCTTCGGGTTCTTCCTTTTGATTTGATCAAAAGGGTTCCTTAGGTTGCCTTTATGACTAAAGAAATGCCTCTAGGATGAAATAAGGATAGTTGATTGGATATTTGGTTAGGGTATTCCCGATACAAATGGCTTTAAAGGTGTGAATTTGATAGAAGGGGAGGTTCCCTTTTATAAGATAGGTGAGGGTCAATTTAAGAAAAGGTTGAAATATTATTTTATAATAAAATCGTTTTCGGTTTCTAATGGCTCAAAAATGAATTATTTAAAGTCTAAGGGGGATATGTGTCGAAAATATCTCAACCAATAGGTTTTATACAGGTTTAGGTCACCATATTAACCTTATCTTTTAGATTTAACTCTTAGTTAAATAGTTTGACATTTACCTTGTCTCTTTGTATTTTTATATTATATTGTTCATAAACTTACTATAAACATTCAAGAGAACCTAAAGTGGTTCATTAATGACCTAAATAATATTATTTAAGCCCTCTTTCTAAACCATATATTTTTAGGACTATAATACCAATTAATAATTTAATATTTGTTTTAAAAACTTTGTTATGTCAATTTTGACACTATTTGGTATTTCGTTTTTGTTAAATTCATAACACCATTATTACTTTGAAAAGAATTCATTTAATCAAACCTAACATGTCGCATTAACATATAAAATTAATTTAATTCATTAAAAATCTAAAATTAGATTTATTTGGAAATTAAAAAATCAATTATTTTAATCTCTAGTAAATAAGGTAATTACTGCATCATAATTTTGTCAGAAATAAATTTAATTATTCAAAGTCTAAAAATTATAAATAAAATACTACTATGTATAAAATAATTTTATATTTATAATGAATATTTATAGTCTAATTTATCTTATGTATAACCCTATATTAAAAATGGTTTAGTTATTAAACGTTGATTTTAACTCTTTTAACAATTCTTTAAATAATAAAATAATAAATGTCCTAATCTAATCCAAGGGAACCAAAGGGGATAATATTTTATTCCTAAAGATGTTTTTGGTATAATTAAATTTATCCAATAGAATTATGACATGTGTTAGGGTAATAAAAATATCATTTTTACCCTAAATTACCCTATTTACTTTTAACCATGGTAAATAAAAGAAAAAAGTTACTATTCACCAAAAATTATTTTCAACTTATTGAACCAAATTTTTCTTACTGATATCAACCGTGTCTCTTATATTTTTTAAATTAAACTCATATAAGTGGTATAATTATGTTTTATACAAATTTTCAAATGCTCCTAGGAGGTGGGTAAAAGACGGTAAATAATTCGATAAAATTTTATAAGTATAATCTTATTATAAAATGAATCCAATTAAATATGTTGAATATATATATATTTATTAGGTATCTGTTTTGACCTAAATTAAATTAAAATAAAATAAATAATTATTAAAAATTCAGTTTTAACCAATAATGCAGTGTTTTTTCACTATTCATAAAAAATTGAAAGTTTTCAAAAAAATACAAAAATTTTTCCCTAAGCTAATTTCGATATTACGAATACAAAAATGAAGTCCATTTCTAAAGATAAAATTTATAAAATTTTAAAATGTGGGTATTAATATTTATAACACCTTGTTTGATTGGTCGTGGTGTGTTAGAATCTTGAAGTTGCGTACAATGAAAGTTATTGAATTATTCAAAGGAAAACATATCGTTGAAGCTTAAGGTATTACCGTTTATTATTTTGATGAAAAAAATTTTATGAAAAAATTTATTTTCCATGGGTTTTTCTATAATGAATTATTGAAATATTTATCGAATCGTTTTATTTTCCCTGAGTTATGATATGATAATTCATTTATGATATTGGGGAATACATATGTATGATTTTCAGTTTATGGTTGGAGGGCCAGTAATTAAATATCCTTCCAATGTATTGAGTAAATAAAGTCCTGAATGGGGAGTGAACCGAATTTGGAAAGAGACATTTTCTAGTAAGATTGCCTTGGGAGTGAACCTCGAATAAGGATATGATGTAATGGAGAGTGAACCCAATCCACTCTGAATGTCTTAGATGCGATACATGACTAATGAAATGATTTTGTATTCTTATGTATATTCCAAAAAATTATGCCTTATTACAATGTTATACTCCCAAGAATCATGTTCATTGGTTCCCTTACAATTCATGTGTTATAATGTTCCAAGACTTATACCATGATTCAATTTTATGATCAATAATATACTCAATACAGTTTTAAACTATTAAACTCATATTATCTCACACTTATGCTAATATTATGACTATGAGATCATTGATATATCACATTTTTATCATTACTATTCTTATGAGATAACCCTTTCTTATGTTTATCTTCCCCAGGATATGAAGAAAGATTTTAACTATTAACTATCAAAGAAGGGATGTAGTAGTGATAAACTATGTAGGATATGATGTAGATCTCTTATGAAGAATATGTTTATATATATAATTTTACAAATACCCCATAACTATATGATAATAGAATTGATCGAAATGTGATTTATTGAATATTCATTTATTAATATTCAATGTTTATGTATGAAAATTATTGGTCACTATATGAGGAATGTAACATCATGAAATTTTAATGCATATATTTTCCATTAAAGGATACTGAGTTCAATATCCTTCTTCCCATGCACTAGAATGAAGGGAATGATGAATTATTAAATTAAATTAATAATATTTGAAAGATCACTATGATAACATATATGATACCTATATGTGATATAAAATACTAACATTCTTTAAATTATTAAATTTGCAGGAAATAATATTAGAAACATTTAATGTTTAAGAATGCCAATTTCTAAATAAAAATCCATATATATATTTTTATTTTCTATGAAAATTAAAAATATAGACATTTTTTTAAAATAAATTATATAAAATAGTTTTTTTAATTTAGAATATAAAAATTTTCATATAATTATTTCTTGATCATTTTCATAAAATAGTGTTTTTAAATTGAAAATGTGATCTTTTCAAAAACTATAATTATCATGGATTTATCAATATTTATAAATGAAAATTAATTTCATAAAAAAAACATCTTTTATCAAATATGAGATTATGTACCAAATTTTTTTATTTTAAATTATTATTTTATCCTATAAAACCTATGGCCAATATTTTTAAAACTGATGTTAAAGGTTATACAAATAAAGAAAAATGTTATGTTCCTTTTCTTCCAATTAATTAATATTTTTAAAAAATAAATTATGAATTAATTTTGATGTCACGTAAAAACAATTTTATTTATAATAATTCAACTCAAGTTAACAAATTATTGATATTTAAAACTTTGACCCACACAAAAAGTTTATGTTTAAAAACATGATTATCATAAAAACTATATGTAACCCGGAAACATGTTTCATTTAAAATTATCATTTATTAATCATATTATATTAAATTGAGACAATTAATATCGTATATAGGATTATAATACATAAATTAAGTGGTAAGGTAATCATTAATTTAGAATATTTTAATTTATTAGCCTGGGTGGATGTAAACATTTTCATGGAAAAAATATATTTAGGTTAAGTGAAAAATGAAAATCCACTAAATCAATAATTTTTAAATATAAAAATTAGTGTGTGGGAAGATATTAGATTTTAAAATTCCCAAAAATTCATATTCTAAAAATATGCGAGTTCATTACCATGACTAGTATTTATCATAAATTTTATAATGTATGGTAATTTGGAAAAACTACCCTTTCCTTCACATAATAAAAGTCACACATTCACTCCTTTATTCCCAAATTCCATCAAATTTAATAATTTAATTACATATCTATTTATTCATAATATATGCATGTATAATGTTCCATAGTATTTTCCATATTTAATTAGCCTAATAATTTAATTTCCATGGATAATTTTTCGGAAAATCAATGTTTCTTATGTGAGTATTACTCCTCACTTAATCTTTCTTTTTAATTTTATTCATCAAAATATTCCCTAAAATTGTTAATAAAATAAACATAGTAGAATATATATATATATATAAATATTTTAATTTCAATAAATTATAGTAAAATAAATTATTCATTCATTTTTTGGCATCTGATAAGAAAAAAACACATTGATCACGCGTATGTATTGACTACCACCTCCACGGTGTGATACAATTCATTTTTCAAAACCAACTCTTAGAGAGTGTATAAATGATGGGTGTTATGAATAATTATGTTTTTTCTTTCTATTATATTTTTTTAATGATCACATTTTAAAATTTAAATTATTATGTCCAATCATAATGGAGTGAGATCGTTAATCATGTGTATTTGCTGTCTAATGCCTCTATGAATTATTTGTATTATTTTTATAAAAAAACATATCATGGATGGAAAAAAAGGTAAATTTTTATACTAAAATTAATTTGAAAAATGTATTCTAAATTTAATTTAATAAATTTATGTTCATTGTTACCCCTTTAATTCATGGATATATGTGTTATTTAATGATTCGTAGATGTAAATTACTACCTCCATGAATGATGAATTTCATTTATCATCACCAACCATCATTAGTGGTTCCATGATTTTATTTTATGGAGATATATGATACATTTTGACATGTTTAAAATATTTCAAATTCTATATTAACATTTTTTAATAACATTTTCTAACTCATTCGATCATCATGACACACATTTGTTTTAGTCAGTTTACTGCTTACATAAGGGCTGTTTTAATGTTTATATACTATAAGTTTAAGGAATATTATATAATATTAATTATATTAAATTTAATTTTTTCGATATTTTTAATGATTATGGAGTTATAATATTATTATCTAAACATATAAATAATATATCTTCTGAGTTAATTAAAAACTATTGAAACAAATTTGTATCCAACATCATCATCAAGAGTCATAATTATAAATCTTATTTGATGAAAGTGTAAAATTATAAATAATCCTGGGATATATATTATAGAACCTTTTTCAATATAGGAATTATTAACTTATTAACAAAAATAAGGAATTAATATGAAAATTACAAAACATGTGTATGATAATTAATAGTGTAAACATATGATGTTAAAAATAAGGTATAATCAATAACTATATTCATAGTAAATAATTATATATAAATTTAATAAAAGGTTCATATAGATGAATAATGTTATGAAATATATGACTAATATATATATGGTTGTTTTATACAAATTAGAGTGTGATCAACTAAGAGTAAAATTTATGTAAGGTATTTCTTTACTTCTGAAACACAATTCACTAAGACATGTTTGACTTCATGCACCAATTTACTTTTATATAGTGCATATGATTTCCATTGTTATGTTATTTTATTTGAGGTTAATTTTCATTCTCTTTATCCATTAATTATTTTGGTCAAAAGGTTACTCAATCATTAACTCATGCTCTTTTTCTACGTGTCATGAATTTTCTTCTCAAACTTTTTCTTACCAGTCTTATTTATCTTGTAATTTTCTTTAAAATATGTTTTATTTCCACTATATAAGAGTAAATTAACCCCTTTAATTAAATTTCATCTCATTTGGGGATCATGTTCTCTTTCAAAAAATTTCACTGAAATGGAATGGTCCCCAAACAAAAGGCATGGATCTTTTTCTTCAATATCCATGTTTTACCTATCAAAATATTTACTATTATGTCAAAAGTGACATTAAAAATTATCTTCAGCTCTTATTAATAAATGGTTTTTTTATTATTCTTATGATGTTGGTATCACTGTATGGTTTTAATTAACTTTTAATGTTTTCTAGATTATGTATTTTCAAAAATGTTTTCTTCTAAAGTAATGTTTTAAAATATTCTAAAATTCATTAGTTCAAGATTATTTTTATAAGGGAATTATAAAATACATTTAATTATCTAAAAAATGTTTTAAGTGTTTTAGTGTGGGATGTTTTCATCCAAAAGAAATCTATTTTACATTTTTCCATGTGAATATGTCTTTTTTATTCATTTTTCTTTTTTATTAGTTACTTTCACTATATGATTTTATTTTTTCAAAAATGAAATAATTATTCTAATATTTTAGGAAAATATTATTTTTAAAATGTCTTTAATGGAAATGGAAAATTCATATTTCCAAATGAATTTTTAAAATTATTGTATGGTGTTCTTCATATATTTCATCTAAATGATCAATTATTTTCTTCAAATGACACTATCCACCTTATTTATTTGGATTTGTTATGATGTTATATTTTACAACTATGGTATGATCCATCACTATTTTTTGAATCATCCACTTGTATAGGATTTATTTTCATCTAATTAATTTCCACTATGAAAGCCTTATGTCAAATTAAATGACTGATGTTTATTCACCAATACACGCAACACATCAATTGAACAGGGAAATTCTTGTATAAAACATATATCTATTTAAAAGACCATGTTAATATTGTATGTGTAGTAATATTTTTTGATTTGAATTTACCTAGAATGATTCTTAATGTTATTTCATTAACATTTATTATCTAATTTTTTAACATTTCATTTGTATTGATGAAATCCTAAATGATCTCTTAGGAAGCAACTTGAAAAGGATATAAAACCCGTTTTATTGACATAAAGTTTTAAGATATTGTGATTAAAACCATCTGAAACACATATGCAAGACTTATATTATTTGATAGGTAGGCCTAAAATTAGATAGCCCTATAATTCATTGGGTAATGTTTCCATATCATCAGATACTATAGTGTTTTAGAAGTAAGCTACCCCTACAATGATGTGTGGGTAGTAAAATTTTCGAACTATGTTATGTTAATAAGTTAGGGGCCTTGATTTATGCTTATGATGTTATGTTTTTATTGAAAACAAATTAATATGATTCCATTATCTTATTTTTTTAATTTTTTTAATAGATGTACATATTTTTTCATATCATTATTCCATACATCCATGATTATGATCATCCACATTATGATATTATGTTTTTTATAAGATCTATCTTGTTATTGTTTATTTTTATTTTACCCTTTTTAATCATTTATGCTCCCCTGTTTTTTATGCTTCCATTTATTCAGATTATGAAAGAATGTATTATATATGAAAATTCTAAAAGAGTGTTTTGTGTGGAGAATTTGTATGAATATTTTAACACTTTTATAGATTTAATTATATTATTATATAATAGAGGAAAAAGATTCATGTTGGTGAGAGGACTAGAGATATATTAGTTAGTGGTTTGTCCTAATTATCGAAAAATATAAACTAAAAGTTATTAGGATCGTAAATGTGGGAATGATATTGTAAAAATATATGTGTATTAATGATAGTCTTGTAAGGTATGTGTTTTTGTTACCCAATATAGGATCTTAGGTTTGGGGGAACTAAAGTTGGTATCAAAGTTGTGTTTAGATATCTATTGTGTTTAGGATGGTATTGGATTAGAATGATTAATGATTTAGGAATAAAATAATGTTTTGATAAGTTAATGATGATCTTAGATTAAAAGGAATAGATAAACCATTAGGTTTTAAGTGTTAAATATCCAATGTTTTTTTTGAGATTTTTATAAGATAACTTTAATAAAAATACAAATAATAATAATACTAAGGGTAAGAGAACCTAATTTTTTTTTCTAATGATGATATTTTGTGGATTTCAAAGAAATTACATCCAAATTTTAGATTTTGGAATGTGGATTCAGATTTATATTAGATTAATCTAGGGGTAACAACCCCAAAAATAGTGGTCGGGTATATCTAATTCATCATTTTCGTGCATGGTGAATGAGCCCTAACTACAAATCTATCTAGAAACTCTTGAGGGATATGCTTCAATTATTTCACATTTTATTTTTAAAAAAATTATGAACTATTTGAACATATGATTTCATATATGTTTATTATATTAGAGAACGTAATAATAAACATACCATAGATAAGCCAGATTATAACTAAAGACTCATTGGGTAAGGTATTCACATTATTTATGAATTATTTAATCTAATATCATAGTTTTCTATTTTTTAAATTAACTTATGTAGGTATTCTCGTCCCTAAATATTCTTTTAATGTAATGGTTGGATCAATAATTAACCTAGATAATAATGGTTGCAATGGAAAATGCATTGATTATGCCAACCTATAATCAATTGTGATAAGAACTTGGGTTGGAAATATTTTTATTATTCTAAATAAACTAATGAGAAATATGATTATAAATGGAACCATATTTTACATAAGAAAACAAATAAGTCAAGGAATGAGTGTAATGAAAGAACAATTTAGGAACATGATGAAGGAAACAACGTTCAATTTCCAATAAGTAAAAAAGGGAATAAACACACTAGTTATGGTTTTTTTTGGAATTCAATTATGTTCCCAATGAAAATAATATTTTATGTTAGTTGATCTTCTTATAAAATTTATATGAAATATTATTTGAAACATTTAATGTTTAAAATGTTCATTTTTAATGAAATGTTAGTTAATCATTATATTTTTTATTATCTATTAAATGTAAAATATATAATTTTTAGAAAAATAAATAAATTACCTTTATTTTTTAATTTATAATATCAAAAGTTATTTACTATTGATTTTTATCCTTTTATAAAAGTATTTATTTTAGTCAAAAATGTTTTTTTTATGAAAATTAAAATTTTCACGATTTAATCAATATATAAAAATGATATAGATGTTGATAAAAATATTTGTGTGGAAAATATTAAATTAAGTAATAAAATTATTAATTTTAAAATATTATTTTAAATTAGAAAAATCATTAACGACATTTTTATAACTAAAGTAAAAGGTTACTTTAATAAATATTATTGTTTTTTTCTTTTCATTAAATTAATTAAAATTTTGATAAAATTAGGATATATATTCATTTTAATGTCACATAACCTTAATTTTATATATTAAAAATAAATTTATGTCATAAAAAATATTAAAATTAATAATCTTGACTGACACATAAATTTTATACTAAAGAGTACAATTATCTAGAAAATAATTTTTAACCATTATGCATATTTATTTTAAAATTAAATTTTACTTATTCTTCGTACTTTTAATTAAAAAATTTAATATATTTATTAGGATTATAATAATCATGTTATGTTGTATTATCAATATTAATAAATAATAATTTAACTAATTACATGGGTGAAAGTAAAATTCACATCCGAAAAAGTACAGTGGGGTAAAATTAAAAGTAAAAGGAAAAGCTGCTAAATCACTCAAGATGGTCTAAAAATGATTGTATGGAATTATTTTAGACCATAAATTATGCTAAACACCATATTTAATAAATATGGGATTCATTGACATTAAATTGTGGAAAAAATAATTCAATATGTTATCATAATTCCAAAACTATCCTTTCCATAACCTATAAAATGACACACTTACAATCCCAATTTAACAGATTTTACATAGAATTACATGGTGAAAATATTGTTGATTTTTCATCCTCTAACCCTATACCACTAAACATATACTTTTTCAAATAGTAATTATAAAAATCATTTCATTTTAAATAATAATTCCATGGAAAATAAATGTTCTCGATGTGAGTATTACCCTCAAATTAGTTTTTATTTTTCATTTTTCTCTTCCTAGTATTCCATAAATACATTTAGATAATAAAATAATTACTATATATATATATATATATGTGAAACCTTCATTTTATTAAAGTAATATGAATTATTTATTCATTCTATTGCATATGAAAAGAAAAAACCATCGATCATTTGTATGTGTGAACTACCACCTCCCCGAAATGATGCAATTAGTTTTTAATAAAATTATATTTCTGATGGAATCAATGGAGTATTTTCTAAAACATTACATTTTTATGTATCTTATACAATTATTTAATGATAATATTTTTCATTTACCATCATTTTATCCATTCATTAGTGAATGATATCAATAATCATTCGTATGTATGGACTAGTGCCTCCATGAATAATGTGTCTTATTTATCTTAAACACCTAACATCGATTGAACCAAAAGTGTTATTATTAAAATAGTATTAATTTTATAAAATTTTAAAAAAAATTATGTCATAAATTTTCATATATCATCACTCCATCCATTCATTGAGAAATGTGTTCGTTAATCATTCGTACATGCGGACTGCCACCTTAACAAATAATGAATTTCAATTTTTCATCACAACCCAACATCAATGGTTATAAGAGTGGATTTTTGGGGATATGTGATATTAATTACCTGTTTATTCATGTTTATATTTCATATTAATATTATGTAATAGCACATTCTTACTCATTCGGTCAACAAAAAAAGATTTTGTTTTGGTTGGTTTACAATTTACATGAGCAATGTTTTAATGTTTAAATAGTTAATGATTAATTAATTATATAAAATGTTTATGAAATTTTATAATAAGGATTTTAAAATGATTCAAATGTTATATAGTTATTGTATTAATAACTAAACATTTTAATATTATATCAACCTTGTTCATTAAAAACTGTAGAAACAAGTTTATTTTTGGCCTCATCATCATGAGTCGTAATTGATGGTATGATCGGATGAAAGTGGAACATTATAAATAATCATGGGATATATATTAAAAAAATAGTTTTAATATATCTATTAATAACATAGTATTAAATATTAAGAGCCATCATTCACATTATGAATAATGTGAAAGACAATTAAATTTTTTAAAATTATATACTAAACATAAGCTTGAATGAAACAATATATTCATAGTAAATAATTATAAACTAAGTATATAAAACGGTTATAGAGATAATTAATTTTATTAAACATATAATTAATATATTTAAATATTTGTTTAGGAATTTATAGTGTAATAATCTTTAATGGGAAATAAGGTAATGTATTTTTGTCTCAAACTCCCTTTGTTGAGAAAATTTTTTTATAATGAACCAATTTACATTTATATGTTGTATAAGATGACAAATTGTTATGTTTTCATGAAATATATTTTAATAATGGTATTTGTGGTTCATTTTAAATCTCTTTATCCTTCATGTGATTATGTTAAAAGTTAATCATGTCTTGACCGAATTTTTATCCTAGAGTCATAAATTTTCTTCTTATCATTGATCTTATAAGTATTTTTTCTCTAACTATTTGATTATAAATATGTTTTATTTCATTTATATTTGATAATATTTATCCTTTTAATTAATATTTTTTACTTTATGGGATCATGTTGTCTTTCAAAATGTGGAACAAAAAATGAATGATACCCTACCTAGGAAAATGGATCCTTTTCTTCTATATCTATGTTTTACCTATCAAAGTATTTTCTATAATATTAAAAGTGTCCTTAATACTCATCTTAACCACTTTTCAATGAATTTTTTATCATCCTTTCCCTGAAGTGGGTTTCACAAAAATGATACTCTAAACATTAAATGTTTTTTGTATGATTTGTTTCAAAAAAAATTTATTGTAATGTAATGTTTTAAAATGTTAAAAATTTATTTATTTAAATATTATTTTAATTTTTTTTTCAAATACAATGATTTTTTAAAAAATATTATAATTTCTTCCATGTGGTTTATTTTTTACCCAAATTAATATTTTTTCATATTTCAATGTGAACATATTTCCATTCCGCATTTATCATTTCTAATGGACTTCCTCTCCACATTTTCATGTTCTCAAAATATAAATTCTTATTGTAATGTTTAAATAAAATATTTAATTTTTAACTTTCTCAAAGGACATAGGAAATTATTATTTTGAAAATATTTTTTCTAATTCATATAAGAGTTTTATTTATCTAATTCGTATTCTTTATTGTGTGTGTTATTCCTATAATACAATCCTAATTCTTTATCTATATAGTTTATGAGTTTCTATTTTACATATATGGTATGATCCTTCACTACTTTTTGATTACCTAATCATAAAGTGTTTTAGGAATGATTTAATTCCCATGTCCTTCCAGTATGAATATATTATGTTTCATTACAAGATTTATGGGTGTTCACCTAGATGCCCAATACATCAACTGATTTGGGGAATTATTATTGAAACCATATATCCATTTCCTAGACTGTGTAAATACCATATGTGTAATAATATTTCATGAGTGGTATTTACCTAGTATTATTATTTAATTCCCTAGATGGCATATAAGTTTACATTGTTTCTATAACACCAACTGATTTTAAAAAAATAACCTTATGTCAAATTGCTTGTATGACACATAACACAAAAAATAAATGACCTCCAGAATATAGTATTTAAATATGAAAATTATAACATATCCTTTAAATTGTAATGTATGAATATGATTTAATAAGTTATTAAATAAAAATAATGTTCCTCCGAATATAGGTGTATTGATAAATTCTTTGTAAATAACCACTCAATATTTAGCTGTCATTTTATTTATCAAATTATGATTTCTTAAAAAATTATTTCTACTATTTTTAAGAGAAAATAAGAAAATTAATTTTAACCATTTTGATAAAATTATGTTTGAAAAAGTAAATTTATTTTTTAAATAATCATATTAAAACTAGTGAAGACTGATTTTTTAGTAGTTTTTTGAAAATGTTTATTTTTCAATGCATTTTAGAAAATACTAGTTTTTATTGAAAAATGTTTCTTTCATAATTTCCATCTATTTTTATGAAATAAAAATTTCTTTAGAAATTATTAATTTAAAATAAATTTATTGAAAATATATCTAAATCTATTAATTTAAATCCAATTAATTATGATCACTGGTCATATTGTTTTTGTAAGATCATCTGATGTTTGAAAAAAGCATTCCTTGAATAACAGTTATTCGACTTGTTTGGTGGATTTATTTTAATATAAATTCGAAAAATTCTGTGAAATGAATTTTATAAAATTTATTCCATATTTTTAATCATAATAACTTATATTATTTAATAATTTCAACTTATTGTTTTCATAATGAATATTAAAAATTCTAAAAATAGTAAAAAAATCTATTACCATGGATTTGGGTGAAACAAGGTTACAATGGGTTAAACTCAATAGATAAGGGTTATAATGGCATAAAAAAGTCTAATTTCTAATTACAAGAATTATTTCAACCCAATATAATTTAACTACCAGAAATATCCCATTTTGGATTTATATGGACCAAATTATGAACTTTCTAATAATTTAAGTAAGGAATATGACAACATGAAACTCTCTTACTTTAAAAATTTATTATGTATTCACATAGGTATAAAAAGGATATATGTTATTATATAAATATAAATTTAAATGATAAATAATTTTCTCTATCATGGTAATTTATATCTAATTTTATGTGATAAAATATTTATCTTCAATTCAAACACAACACCGACATATTAATTATTTAAATAAATGGATAAGAAAATAAATGGTTTTTTTAAATATTGAAAGTAATATAATCTGAATAAATTATAATTGTGCACATTTTTCTATAATTATAAAACATCAAGTTATATTGAATGGTAAATATTAGATTTAAATCTTTTTCTTTATGTTTTTAATGTCAAATTAAATAAATAGTGTCAAAATTGACATTAATGATATTTTAAAAAATAATGATTTATTAAATGATTTAAAATTTCAAAAAATACAATATTTTGTCAATTGAATGTTTAATGGTTAAAATAATCCAACATGGTCCTTTTTTTATATTTTTAATTTTATAGGAACTTTCCTTTTCCCCAAACAAGTAAAAACATTAATTACCACCGTTAAGTTTGAAACAACGTTTGGCAGGTTTTTTAGACACGTGTTAAAATTAATTATCCCCACATATAAGATTTTTATTAGATGAATTTTATTTCATATTTATAATAATGTGTTATAAATTATTCAATATGGTTCATTTTATTTTTGGGATTAATGGATTAATTACCTAGGTATAAAAACTAGTTAATATGGTCAAATCCAAAAATGGTAAAAGTACATAAACATTTAGATTAAGGGAATAAAATGTTTAAAATGTACGTGTTTGTTTTAGTGGTGGTGTTTATTGACCATATATTACATTTAGTACATTATTTTTCATATTTAAAGGCACAAGTCTTGAGATTGAGTTCCCATTATTGAATTATATTTGGGATTTACCAAAATACCCTTATTTCTCACTTATAAAAGTGACATTCTTTCCTCTTTTATTCACCCATCCTAATACTTTTTACTGGAAAATCCTGGAAAAAATAAATTCCTTACATAAAATAATACTTAATAGAGGTATTATTTTGATTACGAAACCCTCATAAGAAATCTTTTGTTGAAATCCTAAAAATGGTTATCCGAAGAAGATGAATAATTTTTAAAGATTTTTTTTATTTCTTTTAACCCCTTCTTAAAATATTTTTCAAATATGATAAATTAAAAAAACATTATATTTCATATAATTAAATTTTATTTTGTTAATAAAATAACATATATGTATCCCCTCTTCTAGGAAATGGGAGTGGAAACCATTGATCGTGTGTATGACAGACTATCACCTCATAAACTGATATAATTAAATTTTCATTACTACCTCTTAATGATAGATAAAATGATGTATTTAAAGTGTATATATGAAATATATAAAAAAAATTATACTTATGTAATTACAATATTATATCGACTTTCTTGCATTCCAACCCATTGAAAATGATAACATCGCTCGTGCGTACATGTGGACTATCGCCTTGATAATGCGATGTGATTCATTTTTTTGTTTCCAATTGACATAGATAGTAATGAGAATATGTTTAAATAATATATATGTTATAAAGGTTATAATATTTATTCATTAAATTTTAAATATTATGTACTAATCTTTTATTCCATCCAATAAAAAATAGAAATAGTGTTCATGCATATGTACAACCTACCATCTTCGCGAACAATGTAATTCATTTTAATATCTCTATACATTATAGATTAATCTAATTAAAAATATAATTAATATATAATATATGTATATTATGACTAAAATTGTTGATATGATTGAACCATGATAAATGTGAAATGGCTAAAATTGTTGAACCAAAACATACAAGAAAAATGATGCAGTTATTACCCGAAACAATGATTTTAACGAAGAATTTTTAATGAATATGTGATGAATGTTTACGAAAAAATAATATATGTTACAATATATATGATTCATTTTATGTAATATATGTATAATAAACCGTTATTTATTATACATTAGGCTTAAAAATGTATGATGATAGTCGAAACATGAGGTATTTCATTTTTATCTCACTTTTATTTCAATGGGACACAGGCTATTTTAACCATGTGCTTCTTTTTTTGGTTTATATAATTCCAATGAATTATTTTTATGATTATTCTCCTGAAAATTATTTTTTATAAATTTATTTCTATTGTTATTAATTTTATGGTGTGCAATATTCAAAAGTTACCATACTGGTAAGGATTTATGTTATAATGTAATTATTTATTATGATTGATTATTATTCTTCTAATTATAAAATTTTATTATCTACCCCTAAATAGATTTTTGAATTTTCTTATCCTATATTTATTTCTATATAAAACCTATTGTAACATTCATTTTCCTCTCATTATTTAATAAATAGTCGAAAATAATGTTTTTAATGAAAATTCAGTTTGTTTCTCTCTTCGATCGAAAGCCCTATGTCTTCCAAAACAATGTTTTTCTAAACATGTTTTAATGCAAGTTTTTACTATTTTATAATGGTTTTATAAATTCATTTTTACCTTTTTATGACATTTTTATATTATTTAAAAATAATATTCTTGTCCTTTTACAATTGAGGTACTTTTTTATCAAAAATGTAAAAGGAATCATTATTTTTCCCTATATGGACTGAATAATATTTACCTCTATCATAACCACTCAATGATTTAAAAATTACATCACACATTTCTATGTTAAATTTTAAAGGGAATTTTTTCATTATAATTTGCGTTACTTTTAAATTTTTAAAATTTATTTTCAATGTTTAAAAGTTATTTTCTTCAGTAAGGTGTTTAATGATCTTTTAAGGGTATTTATATTCATCAATGAGAAAAAATAATGATTATACATATTATATACTGGGTATATTATCCAATTAAACCATACCTATTATTTATCTAGATGTTTTGTGATTGTGATGACAAGCTGTTGGTGAAAACCATTTCCTTTCTAGGAGTTACACTTATGAAAAATGCTTCATTTAAATGGGTTATTCTATGATGAAATGATTTTGAAACCCATTTCCATTCGATGGGTTATGATATGATGAATATTTAACAGTATTGTTCCATGCATATGTATGATTTTAATTATTTTATGGGTGGACATGGAATCATATATCCCTTCAATTCATTAGGTAAATATTGATATCTCATGAGATAAACAAGATTTAAATGTGGAGTGCATCTAGTTCAGTAGGGGACTCTTTCCATAACAATAGTCGTGGGAGTGAACCCAACTAAGATTTTTTTTGGAGTGAACCCATTCCACAATGACTGTGTAGGAAATAAACCATTAGTACTAAGTAAATTATTTTAAATTATTATGTATATTCCATAAATCTATGTCTTATACTAAGGTCATGCTATCAAGACTTATGCAATTTTATTATTTTATGATTTCGGTATTATGATTAGCCAAGATTTATTTCATGTCTCCGGATTATGATATTTTATATACATGGTATATTTTGAAAATTTTAATATCATGTTTTAATTTCATTTATTATCATGTTATGTTCATATTTTCCATGAATACCTTTACTGAGCATCTAATCTCACCCTTTATTATGTTTCCTTTCCCCATGTTATGAATAAATTTATCATTTATGATAAGTCTAAAAAGTATGATTGTTATGAAGAACATTCTGAGAGATTATGTAGTTTAGTTATGAACCCTTTGTTTATGTATAAAAGTTTCTAAATACACTAGACCTATATAATTTTGGAAGGGACCATTATATAATGTAATAAATATTCATCTATTAAGATATTATATCTTTATATCAAAAGAATGGGTTTCTATAGTTGTTATCAGATAAAGGTGTAGTTATCCTTTGTAAAATATTATGAGAAAACATTAGTGAGAACCAAAGAGATAACTCAGTGTCTATGAAAATTTCTCAGAATTTTACTGACGGATAAAGAGAGTAGTTTTTAAAAAATTAAATCTCTATCTAGATTCTAAAAGTTGATGTGGGTAAATCACATCCATACCTAGTAGAAATATCTCTCAAATGGGTTTGTTGGAATTTGAATATATTTTCACGCAGTTCACTATAAAATTTCATTCTTTACACCTAGTTTGACACTCTTGGTTGGTATGTTTTGGAAATTCACAAACACATTATGATCCATCATAAAGAATTTGAATTGATGATGGAAATGAATGAGAAAGGTTAAACCTATGGTGTATTATATTGAAAATATTTTTTCATCAATTATAAATACTTTAAAATACTTTTCAATATTATGTGTTTCCAACAATGATTATTGATTCTCATACTATAATTTTTGGTTTTAGTCAATGGATGGAAGTAGTGATTTTCCTCACATACTATAACATCCTTAGGTTTTATGAATTATTTTTGATATATTTAATTATATGAAACACTATAATAATCTTTTGTTACATACAACACTAGGATATAGTTCATTACAAATGACATTGAATTTTAACAAAACCACAATATACTAATAATAGTATTATTAAAATGTGGAAATTATATACTACCCGTTAAACATATAAATATAAATAATTACCAATAAAATTTAAATATAAAGTAATATTGTTTTATATAATGAAAATATGATAACAAGAAAGTACTATATTTTTTATAAAAATGTTATATGTTTAAAAAAACTATTTCCCAAAATTTTTTATTCCTTTTTTGAAAAAAAATAAAATATATTTTTGACACTTTAAGAAAATTATATTGATAAAATTAAATCTATTTTTGAAATAATCATGTATAATTATCATATGGTTAATTATTTGTATTTTTTTGAAAATATTCATTTTTTGATGAATAGTAAAAAATAATGAATTATAATTGAAAATTGAATTTTTTTTATTTTATTTATAATGTTGAATAATATTCTAAATTTACTTATAAGTAGAATTTATTAAAATATAAATAAAATAATAAAATTTAAGTCATTATAATCAATTAAATATTTAATTTTGATATAATTTTTTTAAACATTTGATCATTTTTTTCTTTAAACCCCTGCATTGTCATTGCATCTGCGGGTCTAATTTTAAATTAAAAAATTTCCACTTTAGTTAATTGAATTTAAAAAATTGAATTAAATATTTGAAATAAGAATAATATATATAATCCAATAAGATCAAATTAATTTCTTACCAAAACAAAAATTAAAAAGAGAAAAAATTATTTACCAGGGTTATGGTAAAAATGGGCATACTATTGGGGGTGGGGGTAAAACAAAAAATATAAGTGTTAAAAATTTCAAAAAAGTTTTAAAACCCCAATTTATGGACATATATAGACCATATGTATTCTTTTATCTTGAATGATCCATTATTGGATCCTTATGTCCTGAAAAAAACACGGGTGCAATTCTTTCATTCAAAAATTTATAAGTGTCCCACTCAACTGACATGTAAAAGGACACCCCTTATCATGTACCATTAAGTCAATAAAAACCATTTGGTTTACAACTAACCTACCCAAATCAATTATAAAATTACCAAAATCTCAACATAGAATCCTTATTGTGGACATAAACCAACATAAGAAGGCTTTGGCGCAAACCTAAATAAGATACCCGAAAAAGATGTGACATTCATCAACATGCATTTTTGTTTTATTTTTTCCCCCACAACATTAAATTATTTTTATAATAATGATATTATAACATAAATATATTCTATATACTAAGGTATTTTATGTTAAGGCTACAACCTAGAAACATCTCCACTTCCATCAAAAGGGTTATGAAATCATTGTCTGTGTGTACGGTGGACTACCACCTCACGAACAGATTTCAATAGTTTTCTCCATTACCAACTATAAAGGATGTAAATAATTAAATATTTATTATTTATATATCATAATTATGATATTATCATACATATTGAATTATTATATCACACATACATTCATCCTGTCAATTTTTTGTGAATACGGTAACGCCACTCATGTGTACGATGAAAAACTACCTCACAATGAGATGTGATACATTCACACTTTTCATGGATGTTAATAAGAAATTATTTAATGAAATTATTTGATATATATGAAAAAAATATTATTTAATGATTATATATCATTTTAATTTATTCCATTCAATCTGATAGGTTAATAGAAACAACATTCGTGCAGACGTATGACCTACCATCTCAATAAATAATGTATTTCATTTTTGATCACTAAAATTTATGGATTAATATAAATAAATATATATTGAATTATTACTATATTTATATCATGGTGAAAATTTTGAAAATTAGTAAACCATCACCAATTTAATAGAACCACGATTTAAAAATAAAAACATATATGAAAAAAGTGGCTATTACTCAAAACGTAACATTAGACTAGAATTGTTTTTAAAGGGGTAATAAAAGATCATAATAAAAGAATATATGGTTTGAATTATATAAATATATTTCTATAATATATGTATTATAAACTTATTTTTATTAAATAAGAGGTTTTAAATTTTATGATATATGTTAATACTTACGGTATGGGATTTCTGTCTCACTTTTTATTTATGTGAGATACATGACATATTCACAATCAATTTAGTTTTGGTGGTGTATATAAATAACAATAATATATTTTTTTATAATTATGCTCAAAATTATTTTGATTTAAATATCCATTTTATTATATCTATTTCGTGGGGTTTACGGTTAAAAAGTTACCAAAGAAGTAAGGGGTTTTTATCTCCATTTTTCTCCTTTGAGACATATTTTATGTTATGAACTTATAGTCTTTCACAATCTACATACAGAAACCTTTTACATGTAATATAATTAAATTATTTTTCCTTATGATATTTTATGTTCCATGTTTTTTTGTTCCTTCATGGGGGTTATGATTTAATATTACCAAATTGGCAGTTATTTTATGTTACAATCAAATTGTTTATCAAGATTTCTTATGATTATGTTTATGATGATAAAATATTATGAACCATATCTAAATAAACTAATGAGTTTTATTCTCCAATAGTTATTCATGATATTTTAATGTAATAATATCATTTTTCTAATCATTGGTACTTAAAATAATTGATATTTATATTAAGAAAATAGGATTTTATTTTTCTCCTCAGCGAGAAATCTGTTTTCTTCAAAAATCTGTGTTATTTAAAAATGTTTTAAAAAATGTTTTCTTATAATCAAATTATTTTTAAAATAAATTTTTACCCAAGTTATAACTTTTTACCAAAATGTTTTGATCGTAATATGCATATCATTTTCCAAACTATGCGCATTTGGATTTTACTAAAATGTGAAAGGAATATTTGTTTTAACATTTACAACATGATCCAAACATCACATCCCCCTGAAAATTATTTTCTTTGACAATTAAATTATATGTTTTCAAGGTTATTTTCAAAGAAAACTATTTTCAAACTATTTTATGTTATATCATTATATTTTTAAAAATAAATGATATTTTCATCAAGAAATGTTTTAGATGATGGATCCAAATAATTTTCTACCTATGATGAAATAATTTGATGTTACATATACCTTACTCGACATATAACTAAAAAATACAATTCATATTTATTATCTAAATGATTTATTTTTATGATGGAATTATGTTTATGAAACCCATTACTCTTCAACAAGTGATACCATGATAAACTTCTTATGAAACCAGCATCTTATTCCATGGGTTATACTTTGATTAAATAATGAAATGATTTTCAAAATTGTCTCTTTTATATAGGTAATGATATCCTTAAATGTTTATGAAACCCATTTAATTTCATGGTTTATGATATGATGAATGTTATGTGATATTATGGAATACAAAAAATATAATTTTTACTATGAGATGGGTGGGTATTATATTTACCTTCAATATACTAGCTATATATTTATATATCGTGAGGTAGAAGAGACTGGAATGTGGAGTGAAAGAAATTCAGTAACAAAAACTGTCTATAACGATGGTTTTGGGTGTGAACCTTGATAATTATAATGGTTTGGAGTGTGAACCCATTTCACTATGATATCCTTGGAATTGAGCCTTAACTACTGAGGAAATGATTTTCTATTGTTATGAGGATTATAAAAATCAATTTATTATGACAATTTTATGCTCTTATGGATCATGTTCATTGATTATATTATGATTCATGTCTTATGAACTTATAATATTTATACCATGAATCAATATTATGATCGTTATTACCCAATGTATGTTTTTAAAATGTTATTCTCATGTTCTCATACCCTTATGTTCATGTTATTCTTACAAATATCTCCTGTTTACCCTTACTACACATGTGAGTTCATCCATTCTTATGTTCTCATTACATAGGTTATGATGAATTTATTTATATTTATATGTTTGATAAGGGTTATAGTTATTATAATCATTGTGGAATATGATTTAGTTTAACTCTGGACCATTTTTTTGTGTTTCCAATTTTTCAAAGATAGAAAAATATTACGGTCCATAGGATTTTTTTGTAATGTAATGAATATTAGTCAAAATTGATGTGATATATATATACATATATAGGAAAACCCTTGGTTACTAGTATCACAGGATAGGTTCAGTTATCCTTTGGAAATTAGGATGAGCGAACCTTAGTGAGGTCCCTTTGGAAATGTCTGAGGATAAGTGTAAGGATGAGTCAAAGTATAAGAAAATGTCATGGTATTTTGGTAAAGTATAGAGTAAGTGGTTTCAATGAAATTTCATTCTTGTTTGGATACTAAAAGTATATGTGACTCTGGAACAAAGGTACATAGGAGTAATAACTATTAAAAGGGTGCATTGATCTAGACATTATAATCACCTGGTGCAAGCAAATAGGCCTCTCTACTCATATAGTATGACACTCCTGGGGGTTATTCTTTAGAAATTCATAAACTATTTATGAACCATCATGAAAGATTTAAATATGTTATGATAATGAATGACCTAATATAAACATAATGTGTCATATATTAAAGAAGGTTCTATGATTTAGACATCCTTTATGTGATTTTTTTGATAATTATTTGGTTCCCCACTATGATTATTGTTTCTTATGCTATACTTTTTTGTTTCATTCAATGGTTTTAACTCAAAGGAACTATGTTAACAAAGAGTGGAATATAAAATGAAGTAATTTTATTCCTATGAATCCAAATTTTATGGGTGTTTGAAAAAAATCATTTATATTATCAAATAAATTTATCAAGATGTGAATCATAATGGACTTACAAACACACAAAAATAGGGAACAAAATTATGTTGAGTCCTTCATGAGGAAATTCCCACCTTCTCTTAGTGGGAATTTAGAACCACAAGTAGTTGAAAAATGGGTCAACACTACTGAGAAGATATTTTCTATTATACAGTGTTTAGGACCTGAAGATTTCATTTTGGATGTATACCATTTGGAAGGTGACGAAAATCAATGATAGAATCATATCATGAATATAATGAATTATGTTGAAATTTAATACATGGATTGGTATGAGTTCAAAAACCTATTTTTCAATATTTACATTCCATGTATTCTCCACACGATGATGGATAAGGAGTTACATCCGATAAAGTAAAAGGGTGAAGAATCTGTTGGTATCTATGAGGTAGGTTTTACCTGAATTGTGAGGTATGATTTTGGTATTATCTTCCATCATGAAATTGAGGTTTATTTATCCTTAAGTCACTTAAAAACAAATCTTCAAAGGGTGTTATCCATAAAAGAATTATGTATCTATAAAGAGATTGTTTGAGGTCATATAAATATATGTACATGGATGTTGGAGTTATGTATCATTATCATAGTTAGTATAGGAAAATAAAATGGAAATAAAAGGATAATATAGGGACCCTATAAGAAAGAATATTATATTTCTTGTATTCTAAAATTATCGGAATAAGCATAGAAGAAATTTTATTAAGGGGAATTGTAAAAGATTCAAGTGTGGAAGGGAAGGTATTCGGGAAATATATTACAGAAGTTATATGAAGCATTTATTTAATAGTTCAAATAGAGATAGAGCTATATATAATAAACCATCCACACATCATTACTTTAAATTAATGTAATATGAGAACAATGGTAACTTGTGACCAAATCTGTAAGGATAATTATGTTGATTGACATCTTTAACCTCTTATTCTAAGAGATTAAGGGAAATCTTATATGGTCACTATTTATGATAAGGTGTTCACTAATAATGTTTTGAATGGTACACTTACTATCCAACCTAAAAAATATATTATATTATTTGACTTTTGATCTATCCATTATATCATATATGAAGAATTTTATATGGTTATCAAGATGAAAAAATTATTAGATGCAGAATTAATTTTCAAATACCCTAATGGTAAAATGATGACATCTCATGTCCATAATTTCTCTTCAGTTTATGTTGGTGGGAATATGAATCTTGTAAATATTTTCCTTCATCCTCTTGTATAATTTGATGTTATATTGGGAATGTATTGGATATCTATTTATAAATCCCACATCAATTGTTTAGTAATAAGAGTTACATTTGGTATTCTAAACTAACATTTGATCTTCTATCTATGCGAAGATATGTATGAACTTCTAATAGAGATCAAAACCATTATATGTGACTTAATTCCCATTTATAAGGGGTGTTTATCTCAAATGGTTTTCGAGAAATGTGAACTCAATGATATTCCTAATTTATGATAAATTGTTGATGTATTTATAGAATATTTTCATATCCATCAACCAAAAAATGAATTTGAGTTCTCAAAATGATTCATACCTAGTGCCACACCAATTTTAAATACCCCATACAAATGTCTCCATTTTAGTTTCCGAAATTGATGAAGCAACTTGAGGAAAAACATTACATGGGATTCAATTGTCCAATTGTTTCACCTTGAGGTGAACCTATTATTTGTGATAAAAAAGAAATATGTATCAACGTGAGTTTGAATTTATTATCCAGATCTATACACCATCACTATTAAGAACAAGTATCTTCTTCCCTATACTTATGACTAGTTTTATCAACTATGTTGTACTCAATACCTTTCCAAGATTGACCTTCATTCTAGATATTATCAATTGTGGGTCAATAATTAGGATATACCCAAGACATTATTCCATACAATGTATGGATACTATAAATATATAATGATTCTATTTAGTCTTACTAATTCTCCCCAATATCATCATGGATTTAATGAATAAATAATTTTGAGGTTACCTGGATCAGTTTTTAGTAGTCCCTATAGATGATAATTTTATCTATTCAAAGTGCAAGGAAAAGAGTGAATACCAGTTTATAATTGTACAAATGACCCTAATGAAGGATAAAATATATGAAACATTTACAATGTGTGAATTTTGGATTCAAAAGGTCTCATTTTATGGGTTATATAATCTCAATAGAGGTTATATCAATAGATCCATACAGACAAAGGCTATTGAATTTTGGGCCACACTTGTCTTAGTGACTAAGATATACAACATTCTTACATTACTTGGATATTAAAGATGATTTGTTGATAATTTCTCATGATTATCTACTCTTATAACCAAGTTAACTATGAAGGGATCCAAGTTCTTCTAGACAAAGAAATATGATGAAAATTTAATGGAATTGAAGAAAATATTATTCAACACGCTCATTCATACACTACCCTATAGTGGAGAGGGTTTTTTAATCAATAGAGATGTATCCATGATGGTATTGGGATTTTTTTATTATAAAAAATGACATCGATGTAGTTTTGTACCCACAATAATTGATGATTAATGAAAAACATTACCCAACTAGTGATTTGGAGTTAGCTATAGTTTTTTTCATTAATGATATGAAGGCATTATATTTATCGGAAAAGTCTGATATATATACCAATCTGAAAAGATTAATGTGTATATTCACTTGGAAGATGTTAAATAAGATCCAAAGAAGACTATTAGAGATTAATGCAGATTATAACTTCTCAATACATTACCACCTTAGGAAACTGAACAAGGTAGCCAATGATTTGATTATAAGCGACTGTTCTATCTTATTCATGAGAATGATTACCAAAGATCCAATATTTATGGATTTGAAAATGATGGATCTATAAATCCAAATGGAAGGGAAAATTTTTATCCTCCTAAATTAAATATTTAACCATCTATCCAGGTAAATTTTATAGAGGCATATAAGGAAGGTTCAGAGCCCCAAAAAATGGTAGAAATGTTCATGAGTTTAACATTGATCACAATGGAATGAAAAGGTTTTGGTAATGTGTAATATATCCATAAATATCATATTTTTAGATGTAGTTATTAGATGAATTTAATAATTAATCATTTTCTATTCATTCGTGAAGTATGAAGACATATATTGATTTGAAATAGTGTTTCTAGAAGAATGTAATGAAGAGATATAAAATAGATTTTGTGCAAAAATTATTAGTATTCATCTTATTTTGGATAAAATAAAGAAATATAAGGGGATGTCACATCTATTAACAATAACAAAATGGAAATGGGAAAACATCACCATTGATTTTTTCCCTGGACTCCCCAAAACATATAAAGGGAATAATGCGACATGGTTTGTAGTCAAACACCTTACTAAGTCAGAACACTTGATCACTATCAGAAAAGACTCATATCTGGAAAATATTTCCCTTATATAAATTTGTGAAGTGATAAGGATCCATGGATTTCCACAATCTATTGATCATGTATGAGATCTATGTTTTACCTCAATTGTATAGATAATTCTTCTACAATCTCTTCATATAGTGTTGAGTTTCACCACCTCATATCATCCATATACAGATAGTCATTCTAAGAGAAAAATTAAATATTTAGAGGATATATTGAGATTATATTATTTTGATTTCAATTGTTATTGGGATAAACACCTTCCACTAGCTGAGTTTTTATACAGTAATAGGTTTCAATCGAGCATTCAGATTGCGCCTTATGAATCTTTATATGTAATGAAGTGTTGAGATCTAGTATGATGGAATGAATTTAGAGAAAGGAAGCTATTGGGAGCTGTGATAGATGATGAAATTATAAAGATGGTTAGATCCATTTTTCAAAGCATCAAGGAATATCATATTTAGAAAAATCCTTATTTTGACATTCACCAACGTTATTTTCAATTTAAAGTAGTTGAAAAGGTGTTTCAAAGTATTTCTCTATAGAATAAGGTTATGAGATTCAAGAATATGTATATCAGTTTCTTTGAAATACTTAATCATATTGGGAACATAGATTATCACCTAGAGCTTCCACAATACCACTCTCAAGTCCATGATGTGTTCTGTGTATCTCTCCTAAGGATGTACATGCCCGATCCTTAACATGTATTGAACTCAGAGGTAATACCACTAGAGTAAAATATTTTTTATGAGGAACAATTAGTGGAGATTATGGATCATTTGTTGAATGTTCTATGAAACAAGACTACTCAAATTGTCCAATTTTGGTGATGAAACCGCATGTTTGAAGAATTTATGTTGGAACATGTTGATATGGTAAGATATAAGTATCCCCATTTTTTTGTCTCAGGTTAATGAATTTTGAATGAAAAAATTAATTTTTATGGAGGTAAAATATAATACCATGAGTTTTTATGAATAATTATTTTTCATGAAAATTTAATTTCATTGATATCTTGGGTTATATTAAACAAAAAGTTATGATTTCTCTACACACAACACTAGGTTTTATTTCATTACACAAGACACCTAGTTTAAACCATACCAATATATACTATTAATATTTATTAAAACATAACTGTTATACACTATCCATTAAACGTAGAAATTTTAATAGTAATAAATAATTTACAATATTAATTATAATTAGTTTACATATATAAAACTTGTTGCAAAAAATGTTCTAAATTTTTGATAAAATATTTCTATTTTCCCAAAATACTATTTTATCAAAAAGTGTATTTTTATTGGTTTTTTTGAGTAATAATAATATTAATTTGTAACATTTTTAGAAAATAAATTGGATAAAATAGACTTCATTTTTTAAATCAACTTTTCTAAATAATCATAGAGTTAATTTTTGGTATTTTTGTGAAATGTTTCATTTTTAGATAAATAGTTAAAAATGCATAATTTTAATTGAAAATTGGATTTTGGTTTAATTTATTTATAAAAGAAAAATTATTTTTTAAATTAGTTTTAAAGTAAAAATAGATCATTTATATATCCAGTAATCTAATTTAGGTCATTACAATCAACTTCATATTAAATTTTCATATAAAAACGTTGTAATCTTTTGAAAATTTTATCTTCAAAAACATTCTTTCTTTTTTAGTTCAGGGGATTAATTTTTAATTAATGTTTTCCACATATATGAATGTAATTTAGAGAAAATATATTATATATTATTTATTGGATTAATTTAAATTATCTAATAATATAAACTTAGTTTTTTACTCAAATTAATTGTAAAAATAATAAAAAATATTTACCGTATTTAAAGTAAAAAATTTGCTTACTGAGGGGGGGGGGAACTAAAAATATAAGTGTCTAAAATAAACCCAAATATATAAATAATGGTTAATGGACATATTTCAAACATATGTATTATATTATCAAGAATTATCCATTATTGGAGCCATGTGACATGAAAAAAATATGGGTTCAATTATTTATTTCAAAAAGTTATCAGCGTGACACTAACAACACTTTTAAAAGGCTACAGTTTCTACTGTCACATTATCACATCCAAAACCTTTTGGTTCAGCCATGAACTTCAAAAATAACCTTTTATAATTCCTCCTCAAATATTATATGCCTTATTTTGTATATAAATCCAATCGTGGAATTCTTTTGGTGAAAACCTAAGGAAAATACTAAAAGAAGAGGTAACATTCATCCATGAGAATTTATGCTTTCTTTTTTCCTCCAACTCATTAAAATATTATTATAACTCGATGATATAATATCATTAGTATAATAAATATAATGAGATATTTATTATGTTAATTTCAATACCTAAAAACATCTCCACTTCTATCAAATGGGTTACAAAATCATCATTTGTGAGTATGAAGGACTATCACCTCACGAATTGATGCCATTCGTTTTTTCCATTACCACAATAAATGGATAGAAAATGATAGATTCATTATTTATATATGATATTTATGATATTATTATAATTCTATTTTTATTATATCACACATACCATTATTCTATCCATTTTTTGGAATATGATAATGTGGTTAATGTGTATAGCGGAAAACCACCCCGTGAAGTGATGTGATTCATTCATGATTTACATAAAAGGTAATAAGGATGAGTTTAATAAAAATATTAAATATATATGAGATTAAAAATATTTTTTAATGATAATATATCATTTAAATTTAATTATTTCAATCTAATAGTAAAATGGAAAAATAGTTCATGTGTACGTACGAGTTATCGTCTCTATACACGGTGTATTTCATTTTCTATCACTAAACTTTATGGATTAATTTAAATAAATATATAATGAATATATATGATATTTATTTTATTTTAAATATTTTCTATATTAGGAAATTATGATCAAATTACGAGGACCAAAAATAAAATATCAAAACTTAATAAAAAAACAATGCAGTTAATACTAGAAATGTAACTTTAACATAGAATTATTAACAAATGTGTAATAAAAGGTCATAAGAAAAACATATATGATATGATATATGTAAATATTTTTCTAGAATATATTTTTATTAAACTTATCTTTATTATAAATTTGGATTTAATGTTTATGATGACTGTTAAGACTTAAGGTAAGGCATTTCCAACTAAATTTTTTACTAGTTTGACACATTCCATATTCATCTCATATTTATTTTATATAATGTATATACTTACCATGAATGTATTTTATGATTATTATAGGTAATTTATGGGTATTTTGTTATCCATCATAGGATCTATCTTTTATGTGTTTTATGATTTAAATGTTACCAATCACTTTAGGGATTTTTGTCTCAATTTTCCTTCTTCAAGACATACGTTATGTTGTGAACCTATATTCATTCATAAAGTGTATATGGATAAAATTTTATTTTTCATATCATGAATTTATTTATGATCCAGATATTTTAAGCTCCATTTTATGTTATTCTTTCATGGGACTTATAATTCAATACTAAAAAAGTGGTAAAAGGTTTATATTATTATCACACCATTTATCGAGATTTTATATGATTGTGATTCAGATGATAAAATATTATGATAAGTCTCTAAAAAAACTCATTAATTTTCATCTCATATTCTTAATCATGATATTTTCAATTAATATTACCATTTTCCCACAATTAAGTAGTTAAAATAATTAAGAACATATTTTTAATAAAATTTTAATTTATTTATCTCTTCAGTGTGAAATCTATTTAATTAAAAAAAATGTTTTCTAAAAAATGTTTTATAATAATATTATGATTTTTAAAATAATTTTTTTTCTAATTATTTAAATTCTTACCATTTTTCCAAAGGTTTCTTCAATTCATTTTCTAAACAACATCAATTTGGATTTTACCAAAAATGTGAAAGAAATATTTATTTTAATGTGCACGAAATTACTGAAACGTCGCATCATCATGAAAATTATTTTATTGATTATTTGAATTATATGATTTCATTTTTATTTTCAATGATTTTTTTAAAAATGGTATATGTATTTAAAAGTGGGTTTTTGAAATCATAGATGATATTTTCCTCAAGAAATGTTTTAAATGATCGACCAAAATAATTCTATATCTAAGAAAACATCCATTGATGTTACCTATACCTTAATGGGGATATGAACAAAGGATATAATACTTATTATTTCTTTTAATATTTTATATTTATTAAAACATGATTTTTATGAAACCCATTTCTGTTCCATGGGATAAACTGTGATAAAATTATTATGAATACTGCTTGTTTTTCAATGCGTTATGTTATTATGAAATGATGAAAGGATTATGAACCATATCTCTTTTATGTAGGTTATGATATAAAGAAAATTTTATGAATCCCATTTCATTTCATGAGATAACATATGATATTTGTTTTATAATCTTATGAAATACATTAATATGGTTTTCATTATGAGTTGGATGAGACCAATATCTCCCCCAATGCATTAGGTAAAGACTTATTTCTCATGAGAGATAAAATACTAAAATGAGTAGTGAACCCAGTTAAGTAATGGAATTTATCTATTATGATGGTCTTTGGAGTGATCCTTAACTACAATGATGGTCTAGGGAGTGAGCCTTAATGTCTATGGAAATGATTTTATATTCTTATGTGTATGCTAAAAATATGCATCTTATACCAAATTATATGATCCCAATGATAATTTGATTTGATTCAAATAATATTCATGTTTTATTGTTTTAAAATATTTATTCCTTTACTGAATATTATGATATTTTATATGCAGGGTATGGTTTTCAAATATTATGTTCATTCTATCACATATGTATGTTCATATTATTATTAAGAATATCCCTTGATTATCGTTAATGATAATCTGAGATCACCATTTATTATGTTTTGTTTCCCCATGATATGAATAAATTTATTACATATAATATTTCTAGTAAGGTTGATAGTTATTAAGAACATAGTGGGAAATGATGTATTTTACATATAGTCCAGATGATTGTGTTTACATGTTTCCAAAGACACTAAAATATTATATCCCTCAGTCGTGTGTTTGTTTAAATTACTATTATTAAAAAAAATGTTGAAATATCTTTTTATGATAATCCTAGGTTACTATTATCACATAATAAGAGAAATATATAGTATTATTATGACCACAATGGGAGGAAGATTTAGTTTCCAACATGAAATGAATGAGGGAAGAAGCACCTATAAGAGTGTTTTAATTGAAGGGGATCATGTTTTCTATGTGGAAATTAGTGTTATATAGAAAACATTTTATGGGGAGTTTATTGTATTATTTATAGGGAATATGGAAATGCCCTATGTAAATACACTAATCAAAGAGTTGTCTTCTATTACAAGGATAAACCTATATTATATCCATCATTTAAGTGAAATGATTTATGTATTTATTTAATGGGAATCAAGAAATATGTTGTAGAAGTATTTTTTACAAATGGTTGTTTGGTTATATGAATAGTGAATAAATATGAATTGAGTAAATTTTTGAAAAATATATGTCTTCATGTATGATTGATTTACGAGTTAGGAATACTATAATGGGTTTATGTGTTTAAGGTTGATAATATTTTTAAATTACTAAATACCACTTCTTGGGTTTTATGTTATAGGAATTTTTAGGTGATTAATGGATTTTGGGAGAAGTTTTACTTGTATAAGTTATATGTAACACTTATGTTCTACATGAAGAAGTATTTTAGAAGAATTACCCACCTCAACATTTAAATGTATTGATAACTTTAGGGTTTACATGATATTTTGTGGTTAATTTTATTTTTAAAGATGATCATATTATTTTTGAGGATTTTATAATAATGATATTAATATGGTTTTAGTAAAAAGGACAACCTTTCACATTTGAAAATGTCTCATGGGTTGAAAGAATAATTGAATGGTGATAATGGAATAACACCTTCCACTAGACTATGTGATGTCTCATTTAGTATAATTTTTTAAATGATTTTATAGATGAATATTATGTTGTTTTTGGGAACATATGTTTTATCATAGAGATAATTTTGATATTGAAAAGTGATTTGGTGATTGATGGTATTTTGGATGAATTTCACTATTTTGGGAACATTATATGATTATGATAAACTGAAAATTATGATATTTTATTTTATTAATAAAGGGTTAATTATGTTTTATAAGAATATATGATTGTAATGTTGATTTATGGCGATTCATGTTATTTATATAAATGATTAGTATACCAATTGTAATGGTTCGGACCTCTCTGGTCCATTCCTTTGTGAAAATCTGGTGTTTGAGTGTTCTGGGAGGTCAAGGTGACTTATCCTCAACACCTTAGCAATTTTCCACTTCTGTGAACAGTTACAACGGTAGACCATTGTGAACAGTGCATCGGTAACCTTAGGTGAACAGTTCCAATGGTAGACCGTTGTGAATAGTGCAATGGTAACATTCTGTGAACAGTGAAATGGTATCCTTAGGTGAATAGTGTCAATATTAACCTTTTGTGAACAGTGAAACGGTAACCTTAGGTGAACAATGTCATCATTAACCTTCTGTGAATAGTGCAACGGTAACCTTGGGTGAATAGTGTGAACATTAACCTTTTGTGAAAAGTACAACGGTAACCTTAGGTGAATGGTGTCAACATTAACCTTCTCTGAATAGTGCAACCATAACCTTAGGTGAACATTGAGGTTCTAACAGCAGTCTCTATTTCCTTTTCCAAATTTCAAGTACATGAAAAGTGTTTCAAAAATAGTGATGTTAAAAGAGCAGCCTCTATTTGCTTTGCCAAATTTCGAGTTCATGGACAGTGTTTCCAGAACAGTGAGGTTCTAACAGTAGCCTCTATTTCCTTTGCTAAATTTCAAGTTCATGAACAGTGTTTCCAGAATAGTGAGGTTATAACCATAACCTCTATTTCCTTTTCCAAATTTCAAGTTCATGAACAGTGTTTCTAGAATAGTGAGGTTCCAAAGGTGAGGTTCATGAATAGTGTTTCCAGAACGGTGAGGTTCTAATGGTGAACAATGTTTCTATCTTCCTACTGTTTCACCCCTTAAGCATTTCCTTTGTTTTAAAATGCATTTAAAGCCTCATTTTAATGACTCTAAGGCCAATTCAAAGGCTATAACTCCTATATTAATTATCCCTAAGGCTCATGATGTTTTTACTTGGTCAAATCATGTGGTTTAATGCGATCTACTTTTAATGGGAAATTAAGTGTATCTTAAACCGATGCTCCGTTAAATCTTGAAAAGGGATGGTATATCTTCCTCCTTAATTATTTATCCTTTTTCTCAGCTGTGAGATGCTCTAATATCCCATTCCTTCTCATATGAGTTGCATAATCAAAATTTCTTCCTCGGATTGGTTCCGTTCTATTTTGATGCAACCAAGTTGTATCAATCAATCTTCGATATAAGGTATGTTTTATCGTTGTTCTTTTGGGGTTCATCTTCTCCTATGTCTCTTTTCCGTATTATAGACTATGATCTCCATGATTCTAATGGAGTTTTCATGGGTTCGGTTGGTGAGGTTGTACCGTGGCATCCTCGGGTGGATGCAGTTGTCACAAGAGGAGGATCGTGACCCATTGTGTGGACTGGTCTCATATAAAGAACATCAAGAACCATTTGAGGTAGGGGATTCATTGCTTCTCTCTTCCTTTATGTGAAACTGTATCGTTAGCATGTTTTGTCCCAATAGATGACAATGGAATTAACATAATAAATATTTGAACTGGATAAATAAATTGATATCGATAGTATGTTATTTCATCTTGTTTTTCTAGATAGTGTGATATCTATGCTTTCTTTGTTTAGATATTTGTTATTGATGGAAATTGGTATTGAACGTAAAAAAAAATTGAAAATTGATTGGTTAAAAGATAAAGAGGCATGTAAATGAATTTGGTTCTCCTTATTGAAATTTGATGTTAATCAAATTAGCGCAGTAAGAATGTTTAATTATTTTCAGTATCTTACTGATTAGGTTTCCTGAATTCAAAAACTATGAATAAAAAATCAGTTAATTCAAGATGAATTAAAGAACTTATTATTTGATAATTCCTTGAGGGGTTCTGAGTTACCCTCTTTATTGTTAAATGTCCAAGAGCCCAATTGTTAAGATGTTTGTTTTCATGCTGCTTGTGTTGTGATGTGAGAATGGATGGCTGTTGTGATACGTGGAGGTATGGAGGCCTATTTGGCTGCGACAACAGATGATGCCTAGAGTGGTGAGATGCATCGGTTTATGCATGTGGGTGTCGAGGAGGACACCAGGGATGATGGAATGGTTTGGGTGTGATTGTTGGATTCATGATGATTCCTATTGGTTTATTATCTGCTTTACTGTTCCCCACTTTTCAAGGTAGCTGGTCTTACTAACCCTTCTTCCTAAAGGGGTGATGACGCGCGGGGTATGCCATGTTCTTTTTGTGTTCAGATTCTCAAGGGAGGATGGGTCTATGCACTTGCTATAGGCGGAAAATACTCGACAGGTAGTAAATCTACTCACCATGTTGGGCCCCTTGTGTTTAGTAGCACAATTTTTTTTTCTAGAATTCTTGGGAATATGGGAATGTAATTCTGTAATGAATAATTTAATAAAAGATGTTAATCCATGGGGTTGGATTTTGCTGGTACGTAGTGATGCGATTTCAATTTTAAAGGGACAGTGGACTTTGGGTGTGATGTTAATGAAATTTTAATGAGGAATTGTTATTGGATAATTAATGTTTAAAGAATTAATTAACGTAAAGTGAAACTGATAAAAATAGAATGAAATAATCTATTAAATCTCTTTAAATGGTTGTGTGCTTATAGGATACCTAGTCTTAGAAGTAACAGCCCGAAGTCCAAGAGATGTTAGCTGCAGTGGAATCTATGACTTGGTTATGCCCATAGTGTGATTGTGAGGTATAGTGTATTTTTTACTTTTTCTGTCTCCATATGCTACTCGACCCTTTCAATAAGGGAAACTAACACCCCTGGGATTCTAAGACCTGGGGGTGTTTCCCCAACATTCCAGAGGAAGGATGGATGGCTGACTACCCTCTTTTTCCCCGCTCTCCTCTCTTGGTAGTTACATGTATATGCATGCACATTGGTTAGTTTTCACCATATATGTGTATAGAGGGCTGTAATGGCTTGTGGTTATTCACACACATATATTCCGGATATAGTTTTCTATGGACTACTATAGGTGTAACGTGTATTGGTTGTGATGGATTGAGGATCCTTACTCGGTGTATGGGCTTTAATGGATTGAGGTATAATACCCGATGTATGATACAGGTTATGCGAGCTGTGGTGGCTCCCAGAAACATCCTGGTTACTTTTCTTATGTGGACGTGGTGTTTTTTTTGCATGAGGATCATGTTATGGTGCTTTTCCTAGGTGTCTATGTGCAAGAAATTTTGGAGAGAGATGCTTAGGACATACGATGTTGGGGGAAAGTGGCAAACCAGTGGGGTAGTAGTAGCGGGGTACCCTTGATATTATTTATTATAATATATACTCTTGTATGCATTACTTGGTGAGAGTATCCATGGTGAGGCAGGGAACATAGTATACCTATTTAGATGACGAGTTAGTTTCACTTGTTGGTCACTGTGATTTAGCATACTTTATTTACTTTTTCACGAGAGGCTTTGGGGAGGATCCTACAAAGTATACTATTGTACTCACCCTTTTTATATATAAACTGTTTTTCAGGTCACTTGGAGCATGTTGGATATCAGACTGGTTACTACTAGATTATGGTTTCCGAATCTTTTCGAGCTTGTGGTTGCTGCTATTTTACTTTCTTTTGGGTACTTTCACTTTTTCCCCTTTCAGTTGTAGTAGTTTTGAATGACATTTCAGATGTGTACTTGGGATTTATTTTATCTTACTGGTTGGTTTGGAGTTGTTTGGTTTTTATCTTATCTATCTCTTCTGTATGTGTTCTCTTAGAGGGTAATGCCTCCCATTCATGTATTTTTAATACCCTCGGTGCTAGTCGCCTACCCTGGACCTACTGGAGACGGGACTCAGGAGGTCATTATCTCCCTTATCAAATTTTTGGCCCAGGAGGGGTACACTTTTTAGGGAGGGGTTTGTGACATCAATGATATTATATGATTAGGGAATATGATTTTTTCTATGTGACATTAAGAGTGATTGATCTTATGTTCAGATAAATGATAAATTTATTTTTAAATAATATGTGATCAAATAATTCTAATATTTGGGTTTCAATATTAGTCTGGTATATTTTGAATAATATTTAGGTTTCTTATTTATCAAAAGATCTAATTTCAAATTTGGGCATTATAATTGAGGCTTTAGATAGTAATGTTGTATTTCATCATATGATTATATATTAATGTTCGGAATGAACTTAACTTTCACTAAATATTTTGGTTTTGGTTAATGTCTAAATATTGGAGTAATAATTATTTATCCTTTTTAGGAATTTTATGATCTTTTAAAAGTTGATTTTAGTGCTTCAGCCATATAAAAGTTTATATTTAATACAAATCATTTGGAGAAATTGATTATATTATTGGTGAATTTTTTTCAAAGGATGAAAATATACTTTTCATGCAAGTATATATTTATTATGTTCTTAGTCTATATGGTAAGTAATTATTTAACTTTAGTAAATGGATATTGATATGAACATATTATGCAATTACCTTTACTTTAAACGAATGGATGATATTTTTACAAACCTTTAGTGAATTTGGTTTTTTGGTCATTAATTTTATCATGATAATTCAATTTCATGAGACCAATTTTCTATATCACACTCTAATATTACCTGATAATTATGTTTTTCCCTTTTATTTCTTATCAAGATAATGTTTTATAAACCCTTTTACAATTCGATTTTTCAAGATAGTTATTTTCAAACATCATACTAGTACTTTTCGATTTTAAGTTAATTTTTTTGAAATAAATTTAATTTTTTCAGGTGGGGGGGAGGGAAATTTACACCCTTGGATTTTATAATAATAAACTTATGTTTGATAGTGTATACGACATGAAACACCGAGCATGATTGACCTATAAAATAAATTTTTCAAATATAACAATTTCAACATAACAATTAAATTAACTTGTATGATAATGATTAAATAATTTACGAAATATATGTAATGGTCCTAAAAAATAAAATTTTATTGAAAAATTATTATTAAATAATCACTAAATGTTAAGTAAAGTCACTGGATTTAGTAAAATATATTTTCGTCAAAAATTATTTTTGGTTTATTTAGTTATAAAAATAATAAAATTAATTATTAACACTTTTAGAAAATATATTTTATAAATTAAATTTCATTTATGAATTAATAATATGAAAATTTGACAAGGTTGAATTGTTATATTTTTATGAAAAGTTTTATTTTCCAATGAACAATGAAAATATTTTTTTTAAATTGTATTTTTCATAATGTCTTTCCATTTAAATTAACTACAGTAATACATAAAAATGAAAAATATAGCATAAATTTAATGATAAAAGATATAATTATATAAATATTTTTCCATATAATTATGATCACTAGTCATATAGTTAATTTTATATTATCTTACGCTTGATAAATGCATTCATGAAAAAACCATTTTTCAAACCCGTTTTTTTGAGTTTATTTCTAAATTAAATTCCCCCAATCCGGTGAATTTAAATTGATAAAATGGATTTCATAATTTTATTAAAAATAACTAATGTTATATAATAAGGTTAACTTATTTTTTGGTCTTAAATAATAATAAAAATAGTAAAAAGTATATTACCACGGTTAGGGGTCAAACATGATTACTTGGGGTAAACTAAAAGGATTTGCGTTAGAAATACCTAAAAACTTGAATATTGTATATTTTTTGTTCATATTTAAATCCTATATCATATATGTCATAGAAATCTATGATTTTGGATCCATATGACCATGATTATATCCTTTATAATATTTCAAGTAAATAAAAGGTCACAATGTGATTCTCTTACACATAAAATTTCTTATAGCTACAGATAGGGATAAAAAAGAGGTATGTCAAGTTATAAATATTAATTTAAATTATTATTTATTTTTATTTATCATGATTATATATTAATAATATTTAGTGATGAAAAAATTACCTTAAATTCTTATGTAACACTGATGAAGTAATTATTTATTTAAAGGAAAATAAGATGAATGATTTAGAAAATATTAAAAGTAAAACAATCTGAATAAATTATTATGTTAAAAAAAAATTAGATGAATATGAAATATAGAATATATTTGATATTTATATATTATAATTTCATCCTTTTCTTAACGTTTTTAATATCAAATTAAATGAATAGTATCAAAATTACCATTAATGATATTTTTTAACAAATAATGTTTTATTAAATGATTAAAAATTACTAAAATTATTATATTTGGACATTTTAATGGTAAAGGGTTGTAAATATAAAATATTTTCAATTTATGGGAATTTTTTCATTTTATATAAACTTTCGTTGGCCCCTAAAAAGTAAAAACATTATTAATTAAAGTTAATGTTAAAATGGGGTTTTGTTTGTTCCATGCGCTTGTGTTAGAATTAATTTGTCCACACATAGGGGAATTTCATATGATAAATTTTATTTCATAATGATAATTAGTAGGTATAAATTATGTAATAAGGTTAATTTTATTTTTATGCTTAATGGATAAATTATATAGGTAAAAAACTAGTAATCGTAGTGAAAAATAAAATGGCATGAATTATTATACTTAGAAGTTAATGGATATTTTTTTAAAAAAATATGAAATTTTTTGTGGTGGAGGTGTGAATAAAAACTATCTTACCTAAATTTATATTATTTATCAATTTCATTAGAACATTAATTGATGGTTACTTCCCATTACTGTAAAGTTTTTGGTATTTACAAAAATGCCACTCTTTCTCACGTATAAAATGGGAGATCCTCTCCCTTTTTCATCAAACATCATAAGACTTTATATTTTCTCGATAACTTACAAAAATAAATTCATTAATTTAATTAACACATCTTATAGGACTTATTTTGATTATGAAACCATCCTAATAACGTTTCTTGTGAAAACTAAAGTGGTTTTCCAAAATAGATATATTGTTCTTAATAGAGCATTTTTTTATTTCTTCTTCCACATCCAAAAAATATTATAAAAATATTATAAAATAATAAAAATATTATATTAAAAATACTTATAAGTTTTTATTTTAACTAAATATCAAATATCTATCCCCACTTCCATCATATGGGAAATGAAACCGTCGTCCGTGTGTAGGATGAACTACCTATTAACAAACTGATGTAATAGTTTTTTCCATCACCAACTCTCACAGATAGGTATAACATTGGATTTATAGTATATATATATAAATATATTATTTTTATAACATAGTTATAATTCCAGAATTATAATACCATATATATATTCTTACCTTCCAACTCGTTGGAAAATGATAATGAGGTTAGTGTGTACATGTGGACTACCGCCTCAACGAAGCGATGTGATTTGTCTTTTATTTCCAATTTAGCTGGAATTTAATAAGTATATATTTTATTAATATGTATATGTGTGTGTTATAAATTATATAATCATTATTTTATAATGGTGAAATAGTATTTACCTTTCTTTTATTTCACCCGTTAAAAAAATGGAAGCAGCGTTGTAGCGTACGTACAACCGACCGTTTCTATGAATGGTGTAATTTATTTATCTATTTCTATCCTATATTGATGACTATAAAAAAATTAATTAATATATATGATATTTATATCATATATAATTTTTTTATATAATTTAACAATGATAAAATGGAAAGGAACAAAATTACTATAAAAATATACATGAAAAATGAAGAAGTTATTACCCGAAACAGAGGGTTTAACACAAAATTATTAATGAATGGGTGAAAAAAGGTTATAATTAAATCATATATTGTTTTTTATATATGATTATGGTTCTATAATATATGTATTATAAATCAATATTAAATATATATGAGGATTTAACATGTAAAAAGAAAGTTGAAACTAGAGGTAGTGGATTTTGATCTAATTTTTTTTTATATAAGAAACATACCATATTCACCATGTGTTTATTTAATGTGGTTTATGTACATACCATGACTATATTTTATGATTATTATAATTAAAATTATATTATATAAATATCTATCAAATTGTTATTCTTTCATGGGGATTATGATTCAAAATTTACTAAAGTGGTCAGGATTTATGTTACCATCTCATTGTATTGTCAGGATTGTTTGACTACGCTTTCAATAATGAAATTTAATTCTTTACATCTACATAATTTTATGAATTATCTTATAATAATTATATTTCTATAGAATAAACGTTTTTACATTAATTTTCTCCTCTTTATTTACTCATGATTCTAAAATATTTCTTCTAAGGATAAATAACTTTATTACTATGTTTGGTCAAAAACCCCTTTACTTCCATATCATTTTTTATAGTTTTTTAACGAATATGTATAATATTATAAATTTATTTTTCAATTAAATTTTTAACCTTTTCCTACTTTAAAAAATATGGGTTAAATGGAATCTTCTTGTTGTTTTTTAATGATATACTTTTTACTATTTGTAAAAAAATTGAAATTATTCATTTATTACATGTACAACATGATTAGTATTTCACAAAATAATAACAACTCATTTATTTAAATATTACATTAATAATTTACAAGTTTAATTTAAATTAAGTTGTTTTCATTAATATTTCAGGAATTTATATATTTTAGAAAGTGATTTTCAAATTGGAAAGGGTATTTTAATAAGGAATGACTTTAATGATCTTTTAATGGTATTTCTATTCACCCGTGACAAAAAGATTTATTATATATATTATTGACTGGGATAAGGATCCAATGATATCATCCCTACTCTACCTATGGATGTTTTATAATTATAATTTCAAGATAATTATGAAACCTATTTCTTTTACACGGGTTATGCTTATAAAAATAGTTTCATTTCAACGAGTTATGCTATAATGAAATGGTTATGAAACCTATTTTATATCCACAGGGAATGCTATGATGAATTTTTTTTGATATTATGGAATACATATGTATGGTTCCTATTATGTTATATGATTTCCTATAATTTTTTATCGGTTTAATGAATTGGGTAATGATTTATATCTCTTGGGATAAATAGGAGTGAAATTTTGAGTGAAGATAGTTTTTTAGGGGAATATTTCCACAATGATATCCTTTGGAGGTAACCTTGAATACTATGATGGTTTTGGGAAAGAACCAACTACACTATGATATTCTTTTAAATTATCCCTCACTATTAACGAAATGATTTTCTATTGTTATGTGTATATGAAAAATCAATTTCTTATGCCAATGTTATTGTATCATGGTTTATGTTTTTTGATTGTTTTGTGATTAAAGTCTCATTAACATCTAATATTTTTTCCAAGTATCACTATTTTGATCTTTGATATGGATGGTATGGTTTATAAATTTTAATATCATGTTCTTTTTCCCTTATTATCATGTTATGTTGATATTTTCCCTGATTACCCTTACTGAGAATTTGAGATCACCCTTTCATATATATCATTTCACCAAGTTATGAAGAATGATATTATGTATGAAATGTTCAATAATGAGGATAGTTATGATGGTCTTAGTGGGAGAAGATGTAGTTCACCTATGAACCAATTGTTTATGTTTGCAAGTTTCCAACGACACCACACCTATACAATGCTAAATAGATCATTATGTTATGTAATGAAAATTTATATATTAAGATGTGATATATATGTAGAAAAGGTATAGGACACTATATGTTCATCATGAAATATTTAATGATTAAATCATGAATTATTCCTTATATAACCACTAGAAGACAATATAAACCACATTTTCTTCCATTGGGATTTTAAGAAATGTTGAAAAAAAAAACAATATAGAACACACATGTATGATTTCTATTATGTGAAAAGTGGTCCCAAAATTATATCCCTCCCATGAATTGGGTAATGTTCTCATCTCATGATATGTCACATACATGATTTTGTTTTGAGGTAATGCTTTGTTTATTTTTGGACTTGTATTTGTATCTTGGATCCTCAGAGAGTTTTTAGAGGAAAATACCATTTTTGGTCTAGAGACAAGGTGGCGCATGGTTGGTGCATGGGTAAGGGAAATGGTGTGTCATCCAAATAAAAATAAATCACCTTGGATAATTTTACTTTCCATGATTCACGACTTGCCACATGACTGTGCAACATTCCCTAAGAAATCGTGTGACCTCATTCATATGAGATAGAGAGGGAAACACGATTTCATCATGGTTTGGAAAAACATGTTGGAAAACCATGTGACTACTATATGTTATCAAAATGTTGAAAATTGACATCTTTATTTTTTCATAATTACCGCTAAAAAACCACTAATCTGAACCCTATGTGATTTTTTACCTTGGGATCTTCCTAAAATCCCTCTTGGAGCCTTTGGGAATCAATATTTGGTAGGATTTAGTGTGTATTAGTCAAGGAATAATGAAGAATGTATCATTTCCTTTGGTTTATCCCTTCTTATAAGGTTTCACTTTCCTCCATGTTGGGTTTTTCTTTTCTAGTGCGCTGTTTCACCAGAAGAGGGTTCGATCTTCTATTGTTGGGTGAAATCATGATGTTTGTTATTATATATTTTATTTATAGTGTCTCTTTGTAGTGAAATTGTGATTTTCCATGAGGTTTCCAAAATTACCATTTTTGAGGTCGGTGTTCAATGCTTTTACATTATCAAATTAATTGGGATTTCTTTATTGGATGACTAAATACGTTCAATGGATTATTTTTATGATGGGAAATATTTTTTCAATGGTTTTTAAATTTATAAGTTATGAATGTTTTTTTCTAAAGGAAAATGGTTATATATAATGTGTTATTCAATGTAGTGCTTATTGAATGTATTTTATTCCTTGTGTGAATGGTCTAATGTCTATTTTCAAAGGATTTCTGGTGGAATGTGTTGAAATTTTATTTTCCAAAAAAATGGATTTGCTACATTTTAGATTTGTTATTGAGAAACTTATATGAATTTTTTGAATTATTAAAGTGATTTGAATCATTTTATAAAATAAATTTGGTGTATGCATGAATTTGAAAGGGTATTTTCCCATGAAAATTGTTGGATTTCATGTGTACTATTCTTGTATCATTTATAAATTGGGATTATGAATGGTCCACGTGATGGGATATGTGTTTACAAATTATTTTGGTGTGCGTGTGAAATGAAAGTGGTTTTGTTTATTGAAAATGGTGGTTTCACTGTGATCTTTTATCATTGGATTAATGTGGATTGTGAAAATGGTGATTTCCTTTTCAATTCATGATTATTGGAATGTGTGTGAATGTGATGGTTTATATGAAATATTAAATGGAATTTGAGAAAAAAGGGAATCATGTGAATCTAGGTGGGAAAACTAAAAAAGGTATAATAGTTTATTCAGAAGGGATGTGGTTCGAGTTCCTCTATCATGATTGAAGTTGCAACACTAACTAAACATTTGATATGATCAGAGACAACTAGACCATGGTATGGGATCCTCTATAGTGGCTCATTCATAGGAATGCTAATGGAGTTTCCTATGATATGGAGACCACTAGTCATTTGGATGTGTTCCCCTATAGTGGATTATTCTTAAGGATTCAGTTGGTTTCAATTAGGGGATTTTGATCACCAAGGTGCAAGGTTCGTTGGGTCCTACTTAATAAAGTTACCTACAAATATTTTCCATGATGCTCTATTGTTACATAATGTTTTTTTATGTGGTTCTAATCATCCGTATATGGTGGAACTTGGGTACATTGTGGTTCCAAAGAAGGTTCCATCTAAGAAAAGGATTTCATTAAAAGAGTTTTACTCAAAAAAATTCCTTGAAATATTCCTTGAAAAATTTTCCAAGTGTTCTTGTGAAAATGTTCATGTTGATTTAGCGTTTAATGCTATATCATGGAATATTTTTCTTTGAGCTCAATCGTACTGTGATTTTGATCATACCCAATATACACCTTTGGGTGGATATAGAATTTTTTATCAATGAACTAGGTAAATGGAAGTTATACGATGGTGGTGATGGTGGATATGGTTTCTAGTGTTCCACATCATAAAGGTTTTGGTGGTAGTATCTTGAGGGTCACTCCCCCTTATTACATGAATTTTTCTAGGTTGTTTAGTCGTTTCATTTCCATTGTGGTACTTTTTGTATAATTTAATGATATGAAACATTGTATCTAAAAATTGTTGTATCTCATTTGGTATTTTTTATTCTCATGGAGTTTTTATTGTTATATACTCTGGTGAAATTATTCCCAAATATGTGTAGTTAATACATGAGAACTAGCATCATCCCTATGGGGATCAATAATTCCATTCAGGACATGCCACAGGTTCGGTCAGGTGTCGGTATACATGGAACCCCGACTTGGTTCATGAAAAAATGGTATTAAAAAGAAGTTCAATATTTTTAGTTAAAGTTATTTGTGAAGAGTTTGGATAGACCAAATCTAGTATTATCGGGGCTTGAGGTTCTGGTTGTGATTGGAGTTTATGGACAAGAAACCTCATTATAGGAATCGAGTCACCATGGGATTCTGGGATTTGGTTTTACAGGTTCCCCATGTGGGATGTATAGGTTGTAGACTATATATGAATATTTATTGGGGGTGAAGCGGTTTTGGATTTTTAGTTTCTGGGATATGGTTTCATTTGAATTATGTAATCATGTTATAATTGATGTTGTTGCTTAATATTTTTTTAATGTATGATAATGGTTTCATATTGGATTATCCTTTTGATTTTTTCTTATTGTAGAATAATTCTCATAGATAATTCCTATGTGATTGTGGGAAGAGGAACGATAGAGGTCTCCAACACATATTGATCAAATATTAGTGGATTCCTTGGATCGGGTTGTCCATGATTTGGGTTTGTAAATGAGATCGAGTATTTCTCATGTAGGGGGAAGCCAATCTAGGTCCTGGGAAGGATAAGGATCTAGAGTTCCTCAAAAATAAGCCTAATTCTTTTTGGGGCCGCAACGATCCCCATAAAGTTGAAGGTTGAATTTATAAGATTGAAAGGATTTTTGTGTTTCATGAAAATCCTAAGATAGTTAGGGTGTATTCAGATTCATTCATGATGGAGGATCCCAGTCGGGAGTGGTGTGACTCAGTGGTGAAATATGGAAAGCACAAACAGGTGAGTTTTTAAGGATTTAAACATTTCCTTCAATGAGCATTATTGTCCTAGTATTTTAGACTTCATCATGTCCCAAGAGTTTTTGGATATTCTCTAGGGAGACCAGAATTTGATGGATTATGCTATTAACTTTACAAAATTGGTTCATTTCACACCCAAGGTTGTTTTCATTGATCATCTAAAGGATCAAAAGTTTGATATGGTGATGCTATCATAAATCTGATCCCAAGCCTTCTTGTTAATGTTAAAGATGTATTCCATGGTGTATAATCATGGTATGATGGTTGAAATTGAACATGGAGGTAGTTCAGGTTTCTTTGGAGCAATTTCAGAAGTGGGAAGTGATAGTTAATCTAAGAAGAAGAGAATGATGGTTGAGAAGGTGAATTGGCGAGGTAGTGGTACAGGCTATCCTTCATAGCTATCATCATCTGTGACCTCATGTTCTAGGTCAGTCATGTGCCATCAGTGTGGCGAGGAAAGGAATATACTATCTGTGTGCCCACCCCCACCTAGACCATGAAATATGTGTTGATCAATGGGGAATTTGTAATGATTTTTTACAATGTAATTCCCACACTAGAGTGTGGTAGGATATATAGATTTCAAAATGATGTTAACCTGGGGAGAACCATCTAGGATAGCAGGCTCTCGATTCGAAGGTCATGGCAGCAGGGATGGATCTTCTTTAGAGTAGAGTCAGTTTAGGGAAGATCCATAGGTTAGCAGTCCCTCTCAGGGTTAGGATGAGATAACGAATCTTCATGTTGTGGATTGAGTGACACTAGAGTCATATGAAGGGCATGTGACTATTCACGGTACCATTATTATTGCATCATCATTACCTATTGTTCTTTTTGAAACTGGTGCCTCTATTTATTTTATTTTTAATTATCTTGTGGATATGTTTTAGTTATCAATTGAGGTTATGCCTTATGCAATGAAGTTTATGGCACCGCTTGGAATTAAGTGAGAGAAGGGTTTCATGTGTCTATCTTTTTCACTCACTGTGTTAGGGGTCAAGCTAGAATGTGATTTTCAAGTTTAGGAAATGGAACTCTTTGATGGGATTCTTATTATGGATTGGATTGTGCGTCTTTAGGTGAATGATGATTTCTATGTGCAGAAACTATGTTTTCAGACCTAGATTGAAGTACCTTATCTATTAAAGGTGAATGGGATCCTCAGTCAGGACATGAAAAACCTCCACTTCCATAATTGTGTAGTCTCATTTACTAGATCTTGTTACTCGAGTTGGAGGATGTTGATAGTGGTCTTGAAGTGGGAATACCTCATGTGGTGGATGGGATTCCATTTCAGTTTCAAGGGGATATCTCATGTTTACCCCCAAAGTTGGATGTGGAGTTCACTATTTATTTGGTTCAAGGAAAAAAACTATATATATTCCCTCATACCATATAACCCCCATTAATTTGAGGGAATTAATGGTATATCAAGATGATTTGGTATCGAAAGGATTCATTCTCCCATGTATCTCACCTTGGACCACCCCAGTTCTATTTGCAAAAAGGCCAACAGATATCTCTAATTATAAATGTATTACTAGAATCTAAATAACGTAATAGTCATGAATAAATAACATATTCTCATTATTGACAAACCTTTTGATCATCATAAAGGTGTGAGGTGGTTTTCTAGGACTGTCTATCAATCTGGGTGTCATCGGGTCAGATTTAGAGGTGTGAAATTTCTAAAAATAGCCTTATAAAGTAGGTATGACCATTTTGAGTACTTGGTCATGACTTGTGGATAAACAAATGATCCAACGATTTTCATGGAGCTTATGAAATGAGTGTTCCACCAGTACCTTGACTCTTTTTTTTAGTATTTTTGGATTGCATCATAGTCTATTCTAGGACTTAAGTGGAGCATGAGCATCAATTTAGGATTATATTATGCACCCCCATGATCATCACCTATATGAGATGTTTTCCAAGTGATCCTTTTGTGCCAAGGAGGTGATGTTTCTGGGTCAAATGAACTCATAATGATGGTTTTAGAGAACCCTAATAAAACTAGGATAATGATTTCATCAGAATAGTTGAAGATTGTTTTTTAGATTAGGAGACTTCTTCGCCTCAAAAGGTATTGTAGGATCTTTTATGGATTTCTCTCATCTTTCTTCTTCCATAACTACACTTACTCTAAAGGGGTTAATATTTGAATGGAGCCGAGTGTGTCAAGTTACCTTAGAGGTTCTTAAGTGGTGGTTGAACATTGCTCTTATTTTGATCTTTTCGGCATCTATAAAGGGATATATTTTATATTGTGATGATTAGGTATAGGTCTTGTGTGAGTGATGATGTGGGATGACATTATGGTGGAGTATGTTTTGAGACAATTTTGACCACATGAGAAGAAATACCCCACCAATGACCTAGAGTTAGAGGCCATCAAAAATTCCTTGATGTAATGGTTTTATTATCTTTATGGTAAGATTTTTTGTTTATTAGGATCATAATATTTTTTCTAACATATTCGTGAAGAAAGAACTGAATTTGAGGCAATGTTGTTTGGTTCAGTTCTTTCATGAGTTCATTTTCGATTTCATATATACCCCAAGAAAAGGAAATGTGTTTAATGTTTTGTTGAAAAAAAAAAGTTCCACTGAAAGTATTGAATGTGTCTAGTGATGAGGGTAATTTGATGTTTATTTCTTCCTAGATTCATTTAGAGACCAATGAGAATAGTGGAGTGGTGTTTCTTTCTAGTGTTCAGATAGAACCTTCCCTTATGGAGTTTATTTGGAAGGAGTATCTGAGTGTTGATTTATCCTAGTTTTCTTTGTAGTTTATAAATGGTGGGTGGTTCCCTTTGAGTGGTTTTTGTCTCATTAGGGACATTTTTTTAATTAGAGGTTTCTTTATGGTGCCATTTTCGTTGTAGAAGGGGTGATTGAGGACATCCACCACTCTCAATGGTCCGTTCATCCTAGTTCTACCGATATGTTTTATTAGGTGTGTCAATAGTTTTGTGGATTGGGATAAGATGTGATGTATATGAAATTGTATTGTGGTGTTATACATGTCAACAAGTTAAAGAGGAGAACCAAATGTCCTCTAGTTCATTTCATCCACTACCCATTCTGATATAGAAGTTGGATGACAATGGTATGGATTTTATTATTAGATTAAATCAAACACCACAAGGGAAGAATTATAATTGGGTTATTAGTGACGATATAAAAAAATCATCCCTATTAATTCTGATTAGAGTTTTAGACATGGTGAATAAAATTGAGCAGTTTTTTGTTTAAGAAATAGAGAGGATTCATGGGGTGCCTTTGACAATTATTTTAGACCCAGACCCCAACATTAGATTGTGGTTTTGGGAAGGACTTCCAAATGATATGGGGTTACATTTCAAGTTTAATATGACATACCACCATGAAAAGGTTGTTTTTATGGAGAGGTTGAATTAGATATGGGAATACATGCTTCAAGAATGTGTTTTCGAATTTAGAGGTTCATGGGATAACTAGTTGGGGTTGGTCAAGTCTTTATAAAATAACAGTTACCATTCATCAATCCCTATTTGTCACTTTATGGTGCTTTATGGTCAGTCGTGTTAGTCCCCTTTGTGTTGGGATGAGTTAGATGATACATTGTTGTTGGGACCGATCCCTGTGCATGAAACTTATGAAATAGTAAACATGATCAATTATAATTTTTTGATAGTGAAGACTCTTCACAAGTCATATGAAGATCATAGGTATTGTTCATTGGAGTTTTATTTATAGGGATGGGTGTTTCTAAAAGTGGAAACATTCTTGTGCCTTCATAATTTGGGTAAGTATGCGTAGCTAACACCAAGGTATATTGGAGATTTTTAGATTACTCCTAGAATCAGAATAGAGGAATACCGACTATATTTTACTCCTATATGAATTAAATTCATAATTTTTTCTATCAATCTCGGTTGAAAAAGTAAAATCTGAATCCATATCATGTGCTGAATTTGGAGGATTTGGAGTTTCAACCTCATCTATCTTTTTTGGTGCAGCTAGTGTGGATTGTGGATTCATAGGAGAAATTGATTCATGGGATGTCCATACCGTTGGTCCAAGTTCTTTGGAATCATGATATTGATTCCCATGAGTCATGGGATCCAATGTCTTGGGTTAGAGAGGAGTATCTGTTCTTATTCTCTGATCAGACATTACAATAACTTTTAGGTGGAGGAAAATTTTCTTGGTCTAGTGAATGGTCACATATATGATTTTGTTTTGAGGTATTACATTTTATTATTTTTGGTCTTGTATTTTCCTCTTAATTTACCTAGGTGTAATTAGAGTAGGATGAAGTTTTATTCCAGATAATAGGTGGCGCATGGTTGGAAAATTATTAAGTGAAACTATACACCATCCAAAAGAAAACCATGTGTCATTACCCAGGAAACTATGAAAACTTATTCTTCTTGGATAGATAGGGATGCACAGTTTTTTCACAGTTTAGAAAACCATATAGGAAAACCCTATGACCTTTCTATGTTATCAAAAAGTTGAAAATTACCTTCTTTCCTTATTCATATTTATTACTAAAAAACCTCTAATATGATCCCTAGGCGAATTTAACCCTTGGGAGATTCCTCAAAACCTTCATGGAGACTTTGTGAATTAATTTTTTTGTTGTTTTTTTTGTGGATTAGTAAAGGAATCATCAAGTGAGTCTCATTTACTTTTGTTTCTCCCTTATTCTAGGGGTTTCCCTTCCCTCCCTAGGGTTTCTTTTTCTAGTGGGTTGTTTGACCTGAATAGGTTTTGATCCTCTGTTTTTGGGTGACATATTGAAGGTTGTTTTTTGATATTTTCCTTATATGGTCTCTTGGTTGTCCGGTTGTGGGTTTCCATGGGTTTTTAGAAATTTCTATGTTTGAGGTAGGTGTCTTAATGGATTTACATTTTTATATGATTTTGGATTTCTTTATTGGTTGATTAAATGTATTCTATATATTATTTATGTTATGAGAAATATGATTTAAACATATTTTGAAATTCGTATGGGACGAAACATTTTTTTTCAAAAAAATGGTTATGTTTCATCTTTAATTCATTTTACTTATACTCAAATGTGTATTATTCCTTATTTAAAAGGGAAAAATTGGGGTTTGAAATGGATTTTAGGGGAGAATGTGTTGAAATTTGGTTTTCAAAAACAAATGTATTTTTACATGTTAGATTCTTTTTGTACAAATTAAAAATAGTTTGTGAATTCTAAAAGTCATGTGAATAATGTTAAAAAATAGAGTTAGTGTGTGTATGAATTTCAAAGGTGTTTTCCCATAGAAATGGTTGGATTTCGTGTGTAATTTTATTATAGAATTCCCATATGGGTTTATTAAAGGTGAAAGTGGTTCTACAAGTGTTTCCAAATGTTATTTGTGTGCATATGAAAGGAAAGTGGTTTTTATGGAAATTGGGGTTTTCCATATGATCTTTGATTGTCAGACCAATTTAGATTGTGAAAATGGTGATTTTATTATGTGTTCATGATCCTTGGAATATGTGGGTGAAAGTGATGGTTTATGTGACATGTGAAAATGAATTTTACCACAATTGGAATCTCAAATATCTAGTTTGGAAAAGAAGAACAAGTACGCTAGTTGATTTGGAAGGGATGAGGCCCAAATTGTTCTAACATGATAAATACTATAATCCTACCTAAACATGTAATATTATCGGAGACCACTATACCTTTGTATGGGATCTCCAGTACTTCCACATTCATGGAAATACTATTGGTTTTGTCTTATTATATAGAGACCACTAGACCTTGGGATGAATTCTCCTCTGGTGGATAATATATAAGGATGCTATTGGTTTTTGTTAGAGGATATTGATCACTATGGTATGCGGTTCATAGGGTCCCACTTTCCCTAGTTACCTATATGGATTTCCAATGATTCTATCTTGTGACATGGTTTTTTTGATGTGGTTATAAACATCGATATATGGTGGAAAATTGTTAGATTGCGGGTTCAGAGATATTTCCCCTTTGAGAAAAGGATTTATTTAAAAATGTTTTCTTGAAAATGATTTCCTTGAAATGTTCCATGAAAATGTTTCCAAGTGTTCTTGGGAAAATTTTCCAGTTGATTTATCTTCTAATGTTATGGAATATAATATTTTTATTAGGGTGGAGTGAAAATGGGTTTTGGGTGATACCCTATATACACATTTTGGTGTATGTAGAATTTGTTTTGTAAAACCTAGTTAAAGGAAGGATGTTTTGTGTTTTTGAGGGTGGATTCATCTACTACTGGTCCACTTCTTTCAGGTATAGTAATTGGGGACATGAAGGTGATGACCCTATTGATACATGGAGGCTTTTCAGATGTTTAGTCATTTCATTTCCATTGTGGTATTTTTGGTATTGTTTAATGTAATTACACTTCGAATCTAAAAATTGTTGTATCTCATATGGTTATCATTTTCAGTTATGTGATGTTTTATTGTAGTGGGGTTTTTATTATTATATAATCATCTGAAATAACTTCCAAATATGTTTGGTTAATACTCGGGCACTGGTAACTAGCCTATGGGGTTCCAGAACACCCTTCGGGCCATGCCACAGGCCGGTTTAGGTGTCTGTTTGGATAGAACCCAAGATTTGTTCGTGACATGAGATATCAAGGTGTGTGGGAAGCATGGCTAGCCATTTATGGTGCATGGTTAGTTATCCTAGCTTACTATGTCAGGTAAATATGACATATATCTTTGACTTATTCTTATGATTTCAGTTTATATTGTCCCTATATCTCTATGATGTCACGAGCCAATGTTTTTCTCGTTGTTCAATACATGTACATATAATATCAGCCCTTTATTTCATGATTTAATTCTTATGACATGATCATAATGTTATATTGTTATGACAAACGTCTCTCATGTTATGATTTTTTACTATCTTTACCTTTACTAAGCATTTGAGTTCAACCCATTTTTATGTTTCCATTTAACCATATAGTGAAATAATGTATTTTGTATGAAAATCCTAGTAGTGTATATTTTGTGTATAATTTATTGGAATCATTTAAGACTAGTTATATATTTATTAGAACTCTATATAGTGGAAAAAATGTGTACTTTTGATGAGAGGACTTGAGAAATAATAGTTTGTGATTTTTCAAAATTCTACAAAACAATAAAATAAAAGTTCATTGAATTTTAAATGGGTGAATGATAATTTATTAATAGATGTCTATCAAAATTTGTGTTGAACGTTATGCATTTTAAGAATCTGATCTATGATTGAAATTGTAGAGGGATCCACACAATCCCATAATGCATGCAAAATATAAAATTAATACAAATAAAAGGCTCTATGTAAAGTACCAAAAGTTAATACAATGATAGAAATTCAACAAAAAACTCCAATGGCCAAGCTAGTAATGTCCATATTGGTCTCTGAAGTCCTCTTAGAAAAGTAAAAAAGAAAGATTATATATAAATTGGTTGGGCATAACATGTATAATTAGTATTATAATACCCTGGGTCTCTCATAAAAATGTGATAAGGGCATACTAATTCACCATTAAAAAAATTGTAAAACTAACAAGCATCGGCACATGTTAACTATCGAATCCCAACCTCACTATGTAATTCTCACTAAATAACACATCCAAGTATAATATCATATCATATAATGAAAATAAGAAACGTTTTCCCACAACCGCTTCCCCAATGAGTTACTTCTCTCATGACCCAACATCAAACATCATATTCTATAATTCCTTCAATATAGTCTCATCAAATATCATTCCATATTTGATGTGGGTTAGGATTCATACCTACCTACCCCAACCTCCCACAGGGCCCAAAATACCATGTTTACATCAATAAAATCATTCACATGTCTCATTCCATTACCACATCATCATCTACGTTATTAGAAAAATACATATCTAGAGTTGTAGGTGATCATGAATGTGAAGGGCATCAACATGATTCCATCATCATAACATGAATGAATCCTAGCACATACCATTTCCCAATCATCACTATGAACCTTAAAATCCCTCTCACGTCATCATAAGTAATCCAAAACACCATCCATAATCATAAATAAATATGAAAAAAGAGTGGGGAAGAGGGGGTAGACAACTATATATTTCACCACCATCCAGGATATTAGGGGAAACATGTATAACCGAAAAATACTAAGGAATTCGTAATTTTATCCAAATCATCAGGGGTGAATATAGAATGAACATGAAAATAAAATATAGATAGATAATAAATAATACCTAACATAAGGGTTCACATAAACCTCTACTAGATTATCTCACACCACCACCACAACATCTCATGACCTCTTCCAACCACCACAACCACCACTAATGAACACACCACATAAATAAGAAACACATAAACCACATTTTATCCTATATTTCCAAGTTAACAAATTTAAAATGATTAATACAATTACAACATATTTATTTTAGTCCACACCTAATTAATTTCAGAAACACTTCATTTTAATTTATTTATTTAAATTTTATTATTAATACTTTATCCTATCACTATTATACATCTACATCGACACACTATATAATAACCCATAAATCAAAAACTCAATATCATCATATCTCATTTAAATCCTTCACCAAAACATCCTTACATCACAACCATCGTATATCCTCCCTCATCAAATCCCATGCCAACTCACTCTAACTTCACAACCCAATATATTTCGCATCTGAACCTAAGGGAAACCATCACCAGAAAATTTACCATAAGATCTCCACATAAAATAGAAGTAAAAAAATTACTCTAGAACTCATGGAATCATTACTTAATTTACAATATTATGATTTTAGATTCATATAAATGTATTTCATCATGTTACTTCATTAATTTTATATATATTCTCACACAATTCCAAAAATTCTTGGTCATACATTTCATTAGCAATATATATGTTCCTTAACCATTAATTCATGGAGAGTTCATTAAATATACATAAAAATTCCCAAAACCAAAAACTATTCAACACATATAAGGCTCCCAATATATATTATTTTAAAAAATAAAAATTAATGTGGATAACTCTTTTAAAATATCACCAAAACTTCAAAAAACATGTTAGTACTCCTATCCCCATCAATTTCAGATTAATCCAATTATGGATATTGTTATGTAAACACATTTTATCCACCAAAAAAATAAAAAAGTAATAAATTTACATATAAACATATAAAATATGTGTAGAACAAGGTTCCCCTACCTCAAAAAGATATTTAACATTATTTGGTAAAGAATGGACGATCAATAATCATCCACCATTGAAGAAAACACCACAAAGGATGAAGGAGAATGCACCATAACCTTTTCTCAACAAGGATTCATCAATCCATACATGATTTTGAACTCAAAATAATGGATATATTCCCAAAAAACCCCTAGATGAATAACCAAATAATTCATGAATAAAAGAGAAGGAAGAGTACCTCAACTCACAAGAATTTGGTTTAGATGAATCGTGGAGATAAAAATCCCTAGAGGTGTAGCTAGATGGTGATGAGAGGTAACAGGGTTGATTAGAGATCGAGATAATGGGGAAAACTGAGATATGGGTTTTGATGAACCACATATTTAAGAGGAGTCTTCACAAGAATTCAACATGGAGTGAGGGTCCCTATATCGTCTGTGGAATGTCCCGATCAATTCACAGATTGATAATTCCATTTTTGAATCCATCGATTATTTAATTTTTTAAAAACAAATTTGACCATCACCAAGGATATGTTCACTGTGTGGTCTAAGTAATTTTGATAACTAGATGAATTTTAGGACTGAAAACTATGACATACTGATAAGATTTTTTCCATTTTTCCCTCAACATTCCCACCATCATGGAATGGTGTCCTCTAACTCCGCATGTTATTCAATAGATTCCTTGAATTTATATGATCAAAACCACACCAAGGATGGGAATTTTCAAAACTACCTTTTTAAAAAATGTATAAAACTCAATAAAAATGACTACAATAGGGCCAAAAAAGATATTTTATTGGCTATGATTCAAAAAAACCACATGTCCAACTCCACAACAAATCTCTAATAACCCTATTCAAAATAACCTAACCCATGCTCAAGCCTCAATGATTACATCAAAATGGAAAAAAGTTTTCCACCATCAAATTGTGCTGACCTTATGAACATCCAAAAATCTCCCCATTCCTCTAGAACACCTCTAAATTCCTATCACTTTCCAGCCCAAGAAAAAATATTATGGGAGGTTTTTTGGAATCTGGTCCTTCACAACTATGGATTTTGGGGTTTTATCTAGATTATACTTATGATTTTATTAAAAAAATTTGATAAATACCATGTGATTAAATTATCCATAAGGGACAATGAAATGTGAATTATCCACTAATAAGTTCTATATATACTTTAATAATCGATAATATATGTGTTGGATATATGGGATTGACATAATTCTCATTTCATGGTCACTTGGTGTCTTTGAAAGAGATAAAATTATATATTGTATGTTTTCATATGATGAGGCTGGTGGTCATATATATAGAGATACATTTTTTTGATAGAGATATTTCTAGATCCATTTATATATTGCGTAGCATTGATGATTTTCTAGAGGTTATTCATTTCATACATATATAGATCTAGATATATGAATCTATTTTAAATGCTATATAGGCCCATGGGATCTCACATTGTGGTTTATTGAACGAGGATTTACTTTTTACTCAAGGATCTACTATAAATGTGTTTTAGGGCTAGTCAAAAGTTATTTCTTTTGGTTATTCACAAGGTATTACATATTATGTATCACATGTAGAAGTTAATTATCTATTTCTAATTTTTTTGTAGGATATCCAAAAAAACTTTTGTATATGATTTCATGAGTTATTATATAATATAAAATATATGGTGGAACAACACAAATTATTTTATGTATTTAATGAAATTTAGAGATTGGAAGGTATATACACTAAATACTATTATGTATGTAGTAAATCCCTATTTTTTATGATTTTTTAATAAATTAATTTTCTTTCATATATTACATTACACACAAAATGAATTTATGTTTTCATTATATGCTACACTAAGATAAACTTGCACTACATGAAACACTGAATTGGATTGAGTTACATGAAACAATGAGATTCTATGATTTTTTTGTAATTATTTGAAAATAAAAATTATAACCTAGCCGTTATAATTGAAGGTGTGAAAAAGATTAACTAAATTATGGATGTATAGTTTATAAATGATAAACCCTTTTAAATTAAAATGAAATCTTGTTTCTAAAAAACTATTTAAATAAACATAAGTGTGTTTTATAAAAATAATGTAAAAAAATAACTAATGTTAGATTATATTAGTGAAATATGTATATTCAATTAAATTATTAAAATTCATCTTATGTGTCTTATAGAGAGGATAAAAATAAAATCCAATTTTACACAAAAAATTAGTATTTTTCTAAAAAGGTAGTTTTGATTCCTATTAATGGCGCACAATTTTTAAATCTAGTTTTGGAAGATTTTATAAATTATATTTTAGAATCTTTTTTCGTTTATATAGAGATAGAGAAATTTATTATAGTTGAAATTTTGTTATTTTTCCGATAAATTTCTTGTTTGGATGAATAGTTAGAAATATTGAATTTTAATTGAAAACATAATTTTCATCTAAATAATTTATAGTGTTAAATTATATATTTGACTAGTTTAAATGTATAATTAGATCAAAATTTTATCTCTTAGTTATGAAATTTGAATAAAATTCACATTGAATTTGGATATAAAATAATACAAAATTTTGGATTTTTTCACTTTAAAAACCTGTTTTCTCATTCTGTTAACGTGATTAATTTTAGATTAATCTTATCCCATTCAGTGCTTTTAATTGAAAAAAATAGATTCCATATTTTGAATCAGATGTTATAAATTTATTAATTAGTTCCCTTTTATTTTTGAATAATATGAATATTAACTTTTGTAATTTATATTACCATGGTTAAGGCTAAATCAGGTAATTAAGGGTAAAAATAATATTAATAATATTTGAAATTAGCCTAAAACATAAAAAAAGTCATTTTATTCTATTAATTCGACCCATATTACCCATGGAGTCGAAATTGAATTATTTAATGGACACTTGTCCATGAAATTAATTTCAATATTATTAAAATCAAAGAGAGTTCCAAAATGTCACAATCAAACTTTTAATAATTATAATATTTTTAATATGTGGATAAATAGAATATATGCTCAACTATATATATTATTATAAAATATAACTTTTTTTCTACATCATATACATTAATTTTTTATTTTTAGTAAATAAATAATTATAATAAATAATTACAATATGATGATGCAGTAATTATTCAATTAATGAAAAAATCTATTAAATTATATTATAAATACTAAAAGAAAAATAATTTTACTTAATTAATGTGATAAATGAAATTTATATATAAATATAAAATTCTAGGGGAATCTGAAATGGTTTTCTCTTGAAGTTATATTCCCTTATATATTTTCTTAAAGTCAAGTAATATATAGTGTCAAAAATAAAACTTATGATATTTTAGGAAAATAATATTTTATTAAATTATTTAAAAATAACAAAAATTCATCAAAAATTAAAATAAATTATAATATGTTCTAAATTGTTATGTATTATTCATTTATGATTTAATTAACATAACATATGTAAAATATAAAACCTTTTAATATAGAAAAGTAGATACCTTAGTTGAAATTATAATAGGATAACTACAGGTTAAAAAAAATGATAAGGTTTAAAATAACATTAAAACATTTCTAAAATCTATTGATTGATGAGATTAAAACCCTATATTATTTTATCTTTTAATAAATTTCCATTTTGAGATATTGGGTTTGATATTGAAATTATTATAAATTAATATTTTGAGAAAATTCCAAAAGTTCCCCTCTACACTCTTATAAAAGAGAACATATTCTTATGTTTTATTCAAACTTCAAAACCTATTCATTTCATAAAAATTATGTCCAAATATTCTACCAATATACCTCCCTGAATACTTGAATCCTAACTTTGGGAATAAATCCAATGAATTTATTCCTTTGGTGAAAACCAAGAAGAGTTACCCAAAGAAGAGGTAACATGCTTCACAAGCTCTTTTGTTTTATTTTCATTGTCTATCACATAAAATATTCTTAATCTACGATTATATAATAAACCAATTATCCTTAGTATACAAATATATTTTAATTATAAGGTTTATACCTACACTAACACAAAATTATACCAAATGGGTAACAAACGTATCATTCTATTGTACGATGATCTACTACCTCCCAAAATGAATTTGTTCATTTTTCTTTTAACACCTCTCACAATTGGGAATTATAATGGAAACTCTATTTTTATATGATATATATGATGTAATTATGGTCCATTAATTATTATTATTATATATACATATATTTCATTAACTTAATTTCTTTCAAAATGAAAATTTGTTGAAATCCCTCATGGTATCATTAAAGAATTTTTGAGGTGGTTGGGTTTGTTGAAAATGCTGGACTTCGTGTCGTGTTTGTTTTCAAAGTAGACTACGATGTTCAATTTGATGAAAAAGGAGGGTTTTCATGGTGATGTGTTTATTTATAGAGACGTTTTTGATAATATATGGTTGAAAGAAGATCCTCGACAAAGGATGGAATATCTGGAGGTAGTATAAAAAGAGCATATACAAAGTGGCGTTGTTTTCCAGTGTTTACCAAATTTTTGGGCCTCAAAATCGTCAAATGGGGAAAATAGTTTTTGGAAAAGAGACTTTCATGCCGGTGTCCTAGAGGCTTGAAAAATTACCTACCATATGTTTTTCAAGATCAGAACATCAAAATAGGTAAAAGGAAATAGGGGCACCCAATTTTGGGTTTGGGCCCACAAGGTGACTAGGGAGATAGAGACTAGTGCGGCTGGACTTGCATGCTGGGAGAGGACTTACGCAACAATGCTCAGGGTACCCAAAATTCCTATGAATAGAGTTCCAAAACTCTTAATTTTTAGGGAGTTCTACACTTAGTGAAAATTAGATCTCTAGTCACGCAATTCGGTTCAGTCGTGCAAGTGGTAGTGTGGACGCGCAAGTATAAGGTTATTCAAGAGTTGCACGTCAATTGATAGTTCCATGCCAGTATTTTTTTGGGTATAAAATGGATTTATTCACCCAAGTTCAGAGTTGAAGAATGGAGTATTGTGAAAGTGGTTTGGTATCACTTTCTTTCCAGGTTTGGAGAAGCGCATCAAAGCGTAGAGAAGCGTTCCAGGCCTAGAAAACCGTGGAAGTCAATCTAGGGTTGTATGAAAGTTAGAAGATTGACTGGTACTCCCTTGGTAAAGTTTTATTCATCAGTGGATGAATGTGGAAGTTCAATAGAGTATCTACATAAAAAAGAATGATTCATTCATTTGTGATAATGAAGGGACCAACAAGTTTTTAAACTGTGATTGGATCATCTAAAGAAGCAGTGATCACACTTTAGTTGAGAGAGAAGTGAGCATTCAAATTGTGAGTGGTTGTAAACATGGAGGGACAGTGTGTCCTCTCTGAACTTTGTAAATAGAAGTTCACTTCTAGTGTATTTGGTATGTTGAAACATCTCCGGTGTATGCTCCTTGGACGTAGCCTAGTGATCGTGAACCATGTAAAAATTTTTGTGTACTCTGCATGATTTAATTTCTGTTTACACTTTGCTATAGGAAAAAGAGAGAAGATAGTTTTTCTTAACAATAAAACTAGATTAATAGGGGCAGTTTTTTTAATCTTTCATACCCTAATTCATCCCCACATTTCAAGGTATCTAACCTAGTAAAACTAAAAAAATTAAAGTGAAACAACGTTTATGTGTATGTGTGACCAACCATCTCGAGGAAAAGTGTATTCCATTTTATAATTTTTTTCATAAATTTTTATAACTATTTATATAATTAATATATATTATATTTATATCTTGTTTTAAATTCATTAAATGAGTGAATTATGATATAATTTAGATGTTTAAAAATAATAAGTCAAAATAAGACGATATTACTTGGAACAAAATAGTAACCTGTAATGGTTAATAAATAGGTAAAAGAAGGTCATAAGTAAATCATAAATGGTAGGATGTAACTGGTTTGGTAATATATTTATAATAAAATTATATTTTTATATATGAGTCTTGAATGGATATAAAGATAGTTATGAAATATTGAATGATATTTATGGCTCACTTTTATTTCAATGTGACACATGTCACATAATCATGACTCTATTTTATTGTTATTATCCAGAATATTATAGTATTCAAATATCTATATAATTTTCTTTCCTTCTTTGGGAATTCAATTCTATTGATTATATAGTGGTGAGTATTTATTTAACATTTTCATCAATACTTGGTATTATTTCATTTCAAGTCTCCATGTCCATATTTTCAAAATTTAATTTCCATAAAAAATATTTTTAGAATTCTCATCTGAATTTTAAATTCATTTGTACCCATTTGGAATTTTTTACTACATGGTTTAAAAGGAAAATATTTTTCAACTTCCAGAGGGTAACATTGTGACTTTTCTCTCATCAGTAGGAAAGGGATTTTTTTTAAACATATATTGTATGAATATAATTTTCCACCATCATAAAACCTTAATTATTTAAATATTCAGAAATAATTATACACGGTTATTTTAAAAGAAAATGTTTCCATTTAAAAAAAATCATAAATTTAATAAAATAATAAATTTTCAAAATAGAAATGATATTTTCCTCAGGAATTGTTTTCATGTGATCTATAAAAATTATTTTATATCAAACCTATCATTATTTGATGTGACTTCTGTTTTATAAGGGATATGATTAAATCCTACCGTTATTATTATTTCCATTAATTTTTTATGTTTCTGATTGAATAATATTTATGAAACCATTTCTTTTCCATGGGTTATGTTATGATTGAATGATGATTATGAAATATTTATCATTCGATTGGTATTGATATGATGAATGATTTATGTTATTATGGGACACTTATGTAGGGTTTTTGTTATGTTACGTTTGATACCGATATGTCCCTGTAATTCTATGGTTAATGATTTATATTACATGATATAATGATGATAATCAAGTTGACAGGCATGATCCACTATAGAAGATAGGGAAATTCTATCAAGTATGGAAAGATGGGGAAATATGATCCCTTAAAAGGAGAGGACAATGAAAGGGGATGGTGGTGTCTTCCACTTTGTAGGTGTACCCCCAATAAGTTCCATGTTGTGTATTGGAAATACTGCTTGACTTATAGGGAATGATATTACATGATTATGTGTGTGCGACAAATTTCATGGAATATTATTATGTTTTGATTTCATGGATTATTCTCTAGATCCCCTTATGATTCTTATCTTATTAAATATGAATATTTATTCCATGAATGTTGTTCATGATCTATAAAATGCAGGGTATGATCTTATATTCTCAAGATCATGTCTGTATACCTTTATAATCATGATATGCTTGAAAATTTACATTGTTTACCCTTATTTCTCATCTAATCTCACATTATTTTGTGTTTCATTTCCCAAGGCTTTGAAGACATGTATTATATATGATGGGTCAATGAAGGGTGATAGTCATGAAGAATATTGTGTGAGATAATGTTACTCACGTATGTATCAGAGTTTTTTGTTTCCTTTCTTCCATAGTGACTAAAATAATACAGTCATTGGGAATCTATTTTTGTGATGTATTAGGTATTCCATATAAATGATGAAATTTTAACATATGAAATGTGAGGTTCACTGTTGTTGGTATTAGAGAAAAATTTTAGTTAACTATTAGAAACTATGTTTGGAAAAAATTGGTCAGATACCTTGAGATATTTCTAAGGAAATGTGTGGGGATGTATCTAAGGATAATCCTATAGGTTCATAGATTAAAGAAGGTGTCATAATTTATACATCATATAAGTGTCTTTTCATGATTATGGTGTTCCTCACTATGATAACTATTTCTTACTCTATGATTTCTGGTTTATGCCAATAGATGGAACCAAAAGAAATCACATTAATGGGGATTGTGGTGGAAAATGAAAATATTTCCCTCCATAAAAACAAAATAATATGGGATATAAAGTGGAAAATCATTTTCTATGATCACCCAAATTTATCAAACTATGAACCATGCTAGGATTCCAAATGAGAAAAGGAGGGAACAAAATTATGTTGATTACTTCATGAGGCTGTGTCCACATTATTTCGATGGATATTTTGACCCACTTATTATAAAACATTAATCAATACCACAAAAAATGCATTCTCCATTATCTAGTGTTCATAACATGAGAAATTCATTTTGTATATTTATCATTTATAAGGTGAAACAGACAAGTGGTGTACTCTGATCTATAATATAAGGAAGTATGTTGAGATTGAATCCATGAATTAGGATGAGTTCAAGAGATTTTTATTCAATTATTAATTTCCTAATTTTCTTCACAATATTATGGAAAAGGGGTTCCATGATTTGAATAAAAATTATGAGGAATCTGTCAGTACCAAAGAGGATGATTTTACTAGACATGTGAGGTACGCTTATGGAATTATCATCCAACTAGAATGTAAGGTTGACTGATTATTCGCTCAGTTAATTCCAAGTCTTGGAAGGGTGTTATATATAATATAAATTAGTATATATGAAGATATAATGCATCATGAAATCAATGTTTAAATGGAGGTTGGAGTTACATATCAATATCATGGTTTTAATAAGAATGAGAAGATGGAGTTCAATTGAATATCTAAAAACAAATAGATAACTGAATGTGATAATTACTTTATCGTCTATTTGTGGAATGAAGAATGGATGAAATTGTTTTATGAGTTCTAATAAATTATTTATGCGTTTAAGGGAATGATATCACGTAATTTATTTCCAAATTGATGGGACGATTTTGGACAATTATGTGAATTAAGGGTAACCTGCACAAAATGAACCTCCGACACTTTAGTGCTTCATGTTTATGGATAATGCGCATTATTCTAACCAATTTCCAAACTTGAGGGTTAGTGATAATGATCAATGTTAGCAACCTATTATGCCAAGGGATAAGGGAAAATCTCATGTGATCACTATTTATGATGGGGAGTGCAATAAAAACGTGGTGAAATATATTCTTACCTTCCACTCTAAAACTGTTAATGTATTATTTGATTATTTATCTACCCACACTTTCATATCTAAATAAATTACTATGGTGTGTTATGATTCCACCCAAATTATTGGATATGTAATTAGTAGTGAAACACCCCAATGGTATGATAATTGCATCTCAATTCTATGAATACTCTCTAGTGGATGTTTGTGGGAATATTTTTCTATTAAACCTTATCATTCTACCTCTAGTTGAATTTGATGTAATCTTAGGAATGAATTGGATTTATCTATATAAAGGACACATGAATTTTTAATGAATGTTGGTTTCATTGACATTTCCGACCAACCTATGATCTTATACCAATGTGATGATAAGTATGAAATTATTATGGTGATTACATGCAGTGTATTGGTATTAATTTCCATTCAGAAGGGGTGTTTATCTCAAATTGTTGGGGAGAGTATCAACATCAATAATATGCTTATTATTTGGAATTTGTGTGTGTATTTCCAACATAGTTTCCTATTCTCTCCCCCCAAAACATGATTTTGAGTTCTTGATAGAACTTATACCTGGTTCTACACCAATTTCAAAGACTCACTATATAATGGCCCTAATTGAGTAGAATGAATTGAAGAATAAACTCCAAGAAAGTATCGATAATTTATTCATTCGACCTATTGTGTCACCTTGGGGTGCACTAGTTCATTTTCTAAAAAACAATGATTGAAAATTGTGACTCTACATTGATTATTTGGAGTGTAATAAGATCACAATCAAGAGCAAGTATCCTCTTATCTATATTATTGATTTGTTTATTCAACTATGTATAGATCAATACATTTTGAATATTGACTATCTTTCTAGATATCATCAATTGAGGGGAAATAATGAGGACATATCCAAGATGGAATTCCATACAAGGTATAAGAAATATGAATATATAGTTATGAATTTTGGTCTTAAAATTTCGTCATCTATCTTCATAGATTTGATGAATAGAGTCTTTAGATATTACCTCAACATGTTTTTGGTAGTATTTATCGATGATATTATTATCTATTCAAAGCACAAGGAATAGCATGATAACCACTTTAGAATCATGATAAAGACCCCAAGGAAGGAGAAACTGTATGAAAAATTTACAGATTGTGAATTTTGGAAGAGAAAGGTTTCATTTTTGGGTCACATAATCTTAAGAGATGGTATAGTAGTAGATCCATAAAAGAGAGATGAAATTGATTGATGGAATAGAATAACCACGACAACTGAGATCTAATTTTTTTAGGGTTTAGCTAGCTATTATTGATGTGTTTTAAAGAATTTATCATGAATATCTATTCCTCTGACCTTGTTTACTCAAAATGTTGAAATGTTCCTAAAGATGGATGAATGTGAAAAAAATTCAAATAAATAAATAGAATATTGGATAGTGAAACTATGCTAACATTACACTATAATGGGGAATGTGATGTAATCTATAATGACATATCTAAGAAGGTATTATGATGTGTTATTTTACAAAATAATTTTATATCACTTATTCATCATAATTGTTGATAATTCATGACTAAAATTAACCAAATCATGATTTGTAGTTATCCATGACAATTTTTTCATTAAATATATGGAGGAATTATCTATGTGGAGAAAAGAATGAAATATATTCTGACCATAATAGTTTTAAATATATATTCACCCAAAAGGAGATGAACATGTACTATAATAGATGATTAGGGATTATAAATAATTATGACTTCTCAATATATTATCACCCTAGTAATGTAAACAAGGTTGTCGATGATTTGATTCAAAAGAATCATTCTAGATTATCCATAATGAGGATAACAAAAGATCAAATACTTTGGTATTTTCAACGGATAGATCTAGAGATATTGAAGGAATGATAAAAATGATATATTTATCAATTGACTGATAATCCTACCATTTATGTGATGATTAAAGAGGAAATCAAGGGTGATTTAGAGAGGTAAAAGAAGGTTATAAATGTTTCTAAATTTATCCTTGATCAGGATGGAATGATAAGGTTCTGAAACCAGGTAAGTGTTTCATCCTTACCGAATTTAAAGAGGATCTATTAGAGGAAGCTCATATTTATTCATTCTATATTCATCTTTTATGTATAAATATGTATAAATATTTGATGGAATACTTTTGGTGGGATAGAATAAAGAGATATATCACACATCTTGTATCTGAGTGCTTCGTATTCTAGTAAGTTAAGGCTAAAATACAAAAATATAAGGTGATATTTTATCAATTACCCATACCAGAATGGAAATGGGGGAACATAAATATGGATTTTTTAATTAGTCTCCCCAAAACCACTAATGTTTTAAAGATATATGGGTGGTAGTCTATCACCTTACTATGTCGGAACACTTCATTTATGTCTGATAATACTTTTATCAGGATCAAATTTCCTAGATATATATTATGGAAGTGGTAAGGATGTGTAGAGTACCACATTATATTATATATGATCGAGACTAGAGTTTTACCACAAAATTTTGACGAAGTAATCAACAAGAACTTGATACAGAAATGAATTTCAATATTAATTATCATCCTCATATGGATGGTCAATAAGAAAGAACAATTCAATCCTTAGAGGATATATTGAGAGATTATTCAATGGATTTTAAAGGTGGTTGGTATCAACACCATCATATAGTTGAGTTTTCTTATAACAATATATTTAACTCAAGAATTAATATGGATCCTTTTAAATCCCTAAATGGGAATAAATATAGAGCTCTAACATAATGGGGTTATGTTGGAGAAAGAAGGATTCTGGGACCTGATATTACTGAAGAGATGGCTGATATGGTTATAACCAATCAAAAATATATCAAAGTATCACAAAGATAGTAGAAAATTTATACATGCTAATTAATGGTGTGATATTGAATTCAACATGGTGAGATGGTGTTTTTAGGAATTTACCCACAGAAGAAGGTAATGAGTTTTGAGTAGAATGCTAAACTAATACCTAGGTATATCAGTTCTATTGAGATTATTGATCCTACCAGTATGGTAGGATATCGATTGGATATTCTTTAAAATCTCTATAAAGTCCATGATGTTTTCCATGTATATATCTTGATGAAGTATATACATGACTATTCACTTGTACTAATGTCATAGATTATACTAATTGAGTATGATATTTCATATGAAGAGCAACGAGTTGAAATTACAAAAAATAACGGAATCATCTACGAAACAAGACCACTCCCATGGTCAATGTTTTCTTGGGAGAAAATGAATTTTAGAGAAAGATATGTAGAAACTCTAGGATATTATTAGGCCAAATTATCCTCATTTGTTTTATTAAAATGATGAATTTTGGGGGAGAATGTAATACCTAGAGTTTTATGTATTTTTTTAATAAATTAATTTTCCATGATTTATTTCGTTGTATGCCACACCAAGTTATGTTTTCACTACTACAAATGAATGATATACCCATGCCCCTACCAAATAGTTTGTATAAACCATTGGGAAATGATTTTTTATTGAAGTTTATCCCAATGGTTTTTAAAAATCTCTTGGGATATCTTACATATGCCATTGGTTAATGAAATACTATTGGCATTGTTTTTCCAAAAATTTGAGAACAAGAAATACTCCACTCCCCCCATCCAAAACCCATCCAGAGTTCTCCCCTCCTCCCATATCGAGTGCTCTCCTCCTCCCTACTAGATCCCATCCCGAGTGCTACCCTCCTCCATTATAGATAACACCCTAAGAACTCCCCTCCTCCCTGCAGGATCCCTTCACGAGTGCTCCCCTCCTCCTAATCACATCCCATCCCTAGTGCTCCCATACTCCATTCCAGATCCCATACAAATATATAGCAGTTCTCCCCTCCTCCCATCCCAATATCTCCCCATGCAGTACTCTACTCCTCCCATATTGATATCTCCCCTCACAGCGGTATGTTCCCCTCCCCTATGATTTCTTCTCATATTGATCCTTATGAGTCTTCCATCTACACCCCCAACTATGATGACATATCCAAATGTTTCTATTTTCATCTAGGTTTTATTCAATATCAAATCAGTGAGTTCGATCTCTATCATTTACCATTATCATTATATAGTTTCAGCATATTTTTTTGTTGTTTCTATGAAAATATCAGGTCTCTAGGTGTATATTGGTGATGCAAAAATATTTTTCCCTGATTTCTTGTGAAATGGTCTAATTTTTTTTAGTGAGATTTTATGTGCATATCTTTCGTCACCTGAAACATCTGTTTTTGGAACATCATATCAATGGGTATCTCATTATATAATAAGAGCACCCACTATCCTAATACTGTACACCATTCTTTATACCTATACAGAATTGTTTCTAATAAAATAAATTAATAAAAATATTTGTTACCCAAGACACATTGAGACCAATATTATTTATGAATCTCTTTTTTGGAAAATTAGATATTATTAACAATTACTAATCAAAATTAGTGATGATAATCATCTAAATATCTACACTTCTATGTGTCTATTTTTTTTTTGAAATATAACTAAGAATTTATTAACATTGTTTCCTTTAATTATATTTTTTATACACATTTTAGTTGAGATAAAACATGTAAAACATTAAAATTGGACATTTCTATATTTTTTTATAGCTTCTCATAATTACCAAGAGCTTTTTTTCATTAAATTCTTTTTATAGGCATCTTCTTGAAAAAATACAATTCAATATTAATATCATATTCAAAATCAAATCCTAATTATCTGGAAATATTTTTAATATCCATGAGGCAAATGTTAGATGATTCCTTTGTTGTTTTAGAGTCATCATTAGAATCACCTTTTTTCTTATAGTTCCATCAAAAAATTAATTCTTTTTTATTTTCATTTTTAATCATTTACCTCATTCTTTCATTATTTTGTATTTGGAGGTCCAACAAGATATGGCCTGTATTTCAACACTCAAAAAATGTGAGACATGATTTATTAAAATTAGTATGAGTATTACAATTTTAATTTTCTTTTATGACAATCACTTATCTAGTCACATTTAAATTATCTTTTGAAACCATTCATCATTTCATTTTTTAGGTGATAACATCTAAACCCGAATCCCTATGAATAGTAACTAGAACATGTCTCCACCTTTCTTTAGGCATGCCTCTGTATACATTGAGTTTATTATTAACATTGAAATGTTTTAGTGAGGTTCACTCTTACATTGAATTTTTTACACTTATTTGGGACCAATTATATAAATTATATACTCTTAGGTAAAGGATTTTGTTAACCTATATCATGATGTCTCAAAGTACATAGCTTCAATGCCTATAATATGTCAAATAATATAATTATTCTTATTGATTGTATAAATTTATCTTGTTATAATTCCATTTCTACTATTTAAATAAATTTTATTTGATTATTATTTTGGTTATAAATTATCAGTATGTATTTAAATTTTTATTTATTTGATTGATTTGTTTTGAAATTTAAAATATATTTTGAAAAATGTATATAATTAAATATGTGTGAAAGTACCTTAGTTGTGCCTCACGTTATGCCTCAATCCGCACCTCACACTGCATCCTCATTTTGTATTTGTGCCTTATTGTCATGCACACCTTTAATAACAATGATTTAAAAAATATCATAATCTCTAATATAAGATTTTCTAATTGTATTTTGAATGTATGTATGATAAGATTGTTGAAAATAATCCATAATAGGTATACCTATTATTGAATAATGTTTTATGGAATTAATTTGACATGAAACATGTAGACTTCATATACCCATAACATTATTCCCACACCAATTAGATATAAAATTAATAAAATGGGATTAAAAATTACCTTTACCCAAAAATGGTTTGGCTATTATTGCTTGAATAAATTATTTTTTATGTTCTCAAATTTAATGTTTAGTTTTGATGAAGGTAATAATGGTCAAGACGATCCTTAATTTTTCAGTTTCTTATCACTAAAAAAAGATATCCAATATTTATGATTTACAATGCTAATAATAGTTGTTTTTACTCCTATAGATGTATATTATTTCCAAAAAACTATTCTATTATAACATATCTTATGTAGTGGGGTGTTGAATTCATACTAGGTATTTTATACTCAATTTATTCATTGGAATATCTAAGAATTGTAAAAATCCTTTTATATGTGTACTAGTTAAAGGAAATGTCATAGGGAAGGTGACGAACATGGTGTGTCGAGTTTTAGGGGTTAAATTTTGATCTTTTGATTGATTACATAGTCCTTATTGTTGTGGTTACCAGAATATGAATTGATAGATTTTATTATATACAGAATATCACATTTAAATAACACCTCTAGGTATTTATATTCCATAATAAATGTTTTCATAACTACATCATTGAACCTATATGGATTTGGAATATTATTACTCATTGATAAAATGGAATACAATATCATGGTTTTATATTTATACTAATTTGATATATATATATATATATTATTTTTTTCTTTTTATATTATGATTATCATATTGACTTTTGTGTCAGTTATGGTTTTATATAAATTGAAGAGTTATCATTTTGTTAAATATATTTTTGTTTAAACATCAATATTATATAATTTCTTTTATTAAATTACATATAATTTTATTTACATAATTGATAGAAGTTAGAGTTATGAAACGTATCAAATCTCAAGAGACTTTCAAAACAAACTGCAAAGATTTTTAGATTTTTCATTTTATAGTGCATTATATAGTGGCCACATACATTTCCTATGTTATAATTATGTTAAAAGATCTTTTTTGACACATGAAGAATTTAGATACCATATAAATAGATATGATTTTAAAATAGACTACTATGTGTGGTTTCACAATTGGGAGAAAATGAAATCAAAAAATTCTCATCTCCAAATGAGAGGACTCGATTAGAGAATTTGTTAGATGACCGATCTCCATTTATTCATCATCAGAAGTTGGATGGGATGACGAACTAGGATATCTTTAATAAAAGCGCACATGATGCATCTAATAAGAATGATTGTGTTGGATGGGTGAGTAAATTGAACAATGTTTCCATGACTCCTATATATTTATAATGTGGTAAAATTAAGAAGTTGTAATTTTTAATCAGACTGTTAAATTGGAAAACATTGTATGGGATTTATAATAAATTCATCAAATAAATTCATATCTTTTTGAAGGAATTTGTCCTAGATTATATATATATTCCCTCAAAAAAATTTATGGCATGTATGTGAGTTGAGGAACTATTATTTTCAAAAAACAAAATTCGTGCTTTCATGAAATAATGCAGCTTATTCTGGGAGGAAGCTAATTAATGGAATGATTCTATCAAATGTGGGACATCCTGATGGAAGCCAAAATATGATTGAACACCATCACATGTAGAAAATAATTTAATATTTCACCTTTCATTGATCTCCATGCTCTATAATCTTTTCATGTATGATGAAATATTAATAAAAATGTGATGGAATGATACTAAGAGAATGAAGAATAATGATGAGTATGTTCACCCTATAGATGGATTTTCATGGAAGGGATTTGATGCTTGATATCTTAATTTCATAGCTGATGTGCACAATGTGAGGCTGGGACTTTCATGTGATGGTTTTAATCCATTTGGGTAGATGTCTACTTTTCACAACACATGACCATTTTCATACACATTTCTTACCCTCCTCCATGGATGTGTATGAAAAAACCTTTCACTTTCATGAGTATAATCATATTTAGACCTTCTGATCCAAAAATGATATATAATTGTACGTGAAAACATTAATAAAAGACTTGAAACATCTTTGGAATGTGGGTTTACATACATAAAATGCATATTCAAAAGACATATTTCAAATGTGTGATCTGCTTATGTAGACAATCTATGATTTTACTACTCAAACAATGATTTATGGATGTAGAATAAAGGGAAAACTATAATATAATATTTTTATGAATAATAAATGATCCAAAATATTGAAATATGATAATAGTTTCAGTTTTATGGGATAACAATAATTCTGGGAAATGGACCATCCATATAGGAATAATCATCAATGATTTTACAATACCATGAAGACTGAAAATCCACATCAGTGTATTTATGGAACATATGTAATTAATGAATTATAATATTTCACTTTATGATTCATGGAGGGTCAGATAAAATATAAAATAGGATAATGTTTTCACTGGAACGTTTTATATTTGGAATAAGAAGAGTTTCTTCCATGTATTCCCACTTCTCACACTACATCAGATATATTTATAGAAGCCTAATAAATGTTTTTACCATAAGTTATTTTCATTATAAGATGTATTGGTGTAATATGTCTTCTTATTCTTCAACATTTGGATCTAATGATTAGTGGAGTGGGTGTACATGCATGCATTAAGTGTGTAACTACCACACAAAGCTGAGGGTGGAGTTCAATTACAAAAAAAAAATGATTTGAAAAAAGGATGGGAATATAGGAGTTTTTGGAGAGGCTTTCCAAATACTCCAATGTCATTCTCATATGTTCACTCTTCTAGAGACACCTTCCAAACGAATTAATGGATAATGATTTGGATAAAATATCATTAATGAAATTCATTTTATTTAATGTTATATTATTATTCTGTTTATATGAATTAATATTTTGGTTCCATCATTGTCTTAATTTTTTCGATGGTGAGGCTGAGAGGCCAGCATGGCTTATGGAATTATGTGATATCTAGAGAGGCTATAAGAATGAGTTGTATAGTGGTTTTCATGCTAGGATTGGAACGAATTAAGAGTCCACACATGTTATGGATGAATTTCTGGTAGAATATTATCAGGAAATTATTACTCATTGGATAAGTACTAAGTTCAACATATAAATAAAATTTTAGGGTTTTAAATGAAAATTACCATGATTTTCATTAATACATATTTTTTTATTATTTATTTTCTTATTAATAAAATGGAAAAAATAAAAAACAAGGATGCCACAACATACCTCCACACTTTGAGGTAAACTATGATTTTGGATCTTGAGAGGAAGAAGATACGACACTCATGTTCTTAGAAGTAATTAAATTTTTTATATCTCATGTAATAATGGGGGTCAATCAGCTTATAAATTCCATTTCCAAAAAAAACATATTTTTTGGGTAGGTTCTAGGGGTAGACCCTAAATTAAACAATTTCTAAATCCAATCATCAAATACAAATATAAAAAGTGATGAAGGTGGAGATCTAGTTCTGTCTACAGAAAAATGAAATACATGGGAAAAATATATCTACAGTGAATACATTTAAAGAGTTAACATTAATGAATTTATATGTATATCTGATTTTGAATTTTGAAATCCCATTATATTGAAGATTTTATCCTTTATATGGTAATACTATTGATTGATTAATTTAGTGTTTTACAACACATGGATGTTTTGTTTGTTCGTCTGAATAGATATTAGAAGAGTACATCTAGTGGAGGTGTTTCAAACACCCACTTTATAGAGTTTAATATCCATCTTGATCATGGTAATGGATCTCATCCACGTATGCATCGTCAGCCATCTAGGGGATTTAGTGGCTACTTAGTAATTATCATGAATTTCTTAAGTATAAGTAAATATGTTTTAATTTTATGTAATGTTATTAGTGAGATTGTATAAGGGTAACCCTATAATTTTATGTTTTATATAAATATTGATATACATTACAAATGGCTATGTAATTATAAATTTGACTCCATGTAATGGAAACTGAAATTTCCAATAGCTTATATAATGGTACATTAATACTTGTGTATAGGTAATATAAGATATCAAAAACCTAGGAAAAGGTAATTATTGTTTTCTGAAGGAAACATTGATATTTATTTAAATAATTACACGTTTGTTTAATATATTTGAGAAAATATTGAATGAATCTTGAGAAATTGATAATTGATTATTAATAAATATGGCTGCTGGATTTTGTGATAAGTATAACTTGGATGAAATATTTTAATTAATGAAGTGAAGTTAGAAATTTGAATCTAGTTTAATTTATTGAAAAACTATAGTTTAGTAATTTTATTTTGAAATGGTAATTAAAAATGTGTTAGATATGGTTATAATTTTTCTAAAAATTCCTAGATTGTTTCATGTTATTCTATGGTGATTTGAATTGATTTTAGAGGACTATATATAATTTTATGTGACCCCTATACTATATTTAAGAAATACTGGAATCTCATGTTGAGTCTACAAAAAATTTTAAGTATTGATTTGTGTACGAGAAATTTCAATATGTATATGACTATTTCCTCAATATGTTTGAGAAATGTTTAGAAAAATTCATTACCTATGTATGAGTTATTTTATTATATATATGAGACATTTAAAAAGAATACAGGTACTTGTGAAAATTTTACGAGTAATCCAGACCCATAAACAATTCATATATCATTTCATATATGTGATATCATGCTATCAGCGAGTAACATGGAATTTCATATTATCCATTATAGACATAATTATTTTTATGATTTATGTATATTAAAAATATGAAGAAACATCAGTAGTAGTCTCACGATTTATTTCATTTTATGAGAAAGATAAGAAACAAATTTTCAGAATTTTTAACTCTAGGAATGACTCTATTATTTTTTATTCATATTATACATGATAGGTAATAATTTATGGGTTGTGTTATAAGATAAATTTAATAATTTTATGTCACTATAATTTAGGATGTGTATGATAATTACTCGGGTTAAGAAACATCATTGGATAGATTTTGAATCTATATTAACAAGTGGATGGAAATTTAAATAACTTTTGGGATTCCATTATAAGGAAAATGTGGGATGTTTTACTTGTTAATGTTTTCCAAATATTGAATTCAAAATTCTGTGTAATGTTTTTTGTATTGTTTTAGGGTAATACCTTACCGACCTACTATAATTGGAAGGACATTGTTGACTAAATAATATTATATTACCCAGGAGAAAATCAGAGTGAGATGAGAAATAGAAAAGTGAGGGACTCTTGGAAATTTGTAGGGAATAATGGTTAGAGGAAATAGTAATTATGATATCATGGGGGAATTGCATGTATGAAATGTTGTTAAATTATGTAATGAACATGGTCACTAAATAACATTGTATTTGGCTGAACATATCCAAACCAAGTTGAAGAAATGAAATAAATGAGACAAAACAAGTAAAAGATAACTTATAATGAATCAAACTAAACCAAATATGTCTTATTAGAATTGATGTAAATATATCCTAAGAAAATTGAATCAAATGAAAAAAATTAACTACCATAAATTGAATATAAGATGACATAAATAAACTAAATAGAGAAAAACTAGATCTCAAAAATGCAATAATATGTAAATAAAACGTAAACCTCCTCATCTAATAATATCCAATATAAATTAAACTAAATAAAAACATTAAAAAGAAAATAAAATCATATCTAAGAGTAGATAATAAATTAGAATAAACGTACACAAGTCCGACCTGACTAAAAGAAATTGTTATTGAACAAAATCATAATAGAAAAAGGTTAAACTGGCTTCATGAAATCAAATTGAAAAAAAATAAAAAACCCAAATTAAACTAGAACATATAAATCATTTTTTAAAGAAACGAAACATAGGAAAATTAAATAAATCAAATCCAATTGAAATCAGACATTAAAAAACATAATCATGTTATTACTAATAGGGTTTAAGTGATCTAAATAAAATCTCAATGAATCAATATAATCTACTCTAAATTGAAACATTTAAAAAAAATAAATCAAATCAAATAATAATTATGAATATATAATGGAATAGGCTAAAGACTTATCAAATGAACCAAAATAAAATTTACCCAAACTAACCACACCGAACTAGCATAAAATATGAATGAAATGAACTATTGTAATTTAAATTAAATCTAACAAACACAAAATTAAATAAACTAACTATAAGTAAACTAAACTAGATTTAAGGAATAAGATAAAATTAAACCAAATAAATATGAATATACATTAAATTAAATGTTATAACCTAACCCAAATAGTCTTATCCCTCCACAAAAAATTATGAATCTAATTGAACCAAAAAAATTAACATTAGTTAAACCAAAATGATGTGAAGTGAACAAAATTGACAAAAATAAAAAAATTATGTATCCCAAAAAATATCCATATCCTTTAATATATCAATTTTTAAAATTAGTTATATAAAATTTTATATCTACCTTTTAAAAAATACACTAAATTAAAAAAATTATACTTATTACATGGATGGATTTTTTTGGGAATTTTAGTTATATTAAAGTTCTTAAAATATAATATTTCGTTGGATTTTACATCAAGTTCAAGTTAAATTGTATCATGATTTAATTTTGGACTTTTAGTGGATAATTTCACCTCTAATATACCTTCATTAAAATATTGTGATCTAATTTATTCAATATCATTTCCATTCATAGATGTGATATCCTTGAAACATTATATTTGATGAATTTTAGATAGTATTTTAATTTTATCTTGATTCCTTTAATTTTACTTTTTGTAAGGTTTTTAACCTAAACATTAAAATTACTTATTGAGGCTTGGGTATTTTGAAATATTTTATTTTTTGTTTAACTATGTTTTGATTAAGACTATGGTTTCTTACATTCCATATCATTGTAGAGGTTGGAAATAAATATTTAAGGATGCGTGCCTTGAGAAAATCTATTTTCTCGAGAAGAATGAAAAAAGATGGAAGCGTGGTGAATGAACCAATTTAGCAGGTAACTGTACATTTTCCATTGTTAATTTCAATTTTTATTTTCTATTTTTTAACATAATATTTCATATTTGTTTGTAATAGTTTCCTTTAGATTCCCTTTATTCCCAAGAACCAAACAAACCTGGCCAAATGATCACTTACATCATGTTTGGGTGTATGGGCACCATGTTAGAGTACATTCCCATCTAAGGAAGAGTATTGTACTGACTTAGTATTATCCCAATTCATGTATAGGTTCTAGTAACACCAAGTTGGAATGGGTGGAACCTGCTAAGGAAATGACACAAATGGATGAAAAAGGTTCATATAGGTGTAAGAATGAGTTCAAAGAGAAAATGTAGAATTTCTTGAACCAATGGAAGCTTTATTAAACCGATGGAATCTTTATATAGTGAAACAATTAGTAGTCCTAGTAGTGAATGGGATGATGAGGATAAGTATGATGGAGATGGAATGGAAGAATGCAAGGAAGAGGGCGTGGATGACTATGGGGAAGACGTAAGGGATGATGGTGAGGAATAGGGTAAGGCCAAGGTCGAGGCCGAGGATGTAAACAAGGATAAGGATATGCATGAGGATGAGGATGATGGTGACTATAGTTTCTATGATGTGGGTAAAATTTATTTTTTAACATTTTGAATAATATTTATGACTTTTTTTATTTGAGTATTTGTTGTGAATGACTATAGGTGTTATTTTTTTAGTTGTTATCATTGTTTAAATGCATCAATTTATTTCCTCTATTGTCATTATATATGTATTTGTTTTTTTTCTATGTGAAGATGCTCTATTGGTTTCATCGAAGGTTCATTGTATTGATGATGTTTTATTGTTTTCACTATAGGTTGAAGATGTTCTATCTTCATTAAAAGTGTTTTTTTTATTATGGGTTCAATGTGAATTTATCTTTATTATTTCCAATTTTATTTTTTGTTTGAAGAATGTTTTGATTCTAGGTGAAATACTATATAGGTTCAAATATTTAATTTTTCTATTTTCAGGTTTTGATTCTAGGTGGAGTTCTATTTTGAAAATATGATTTTATGTGCAGTGGGCACTGGGGATGCTGCTGGATGGGGTGTTGAGGGAATCTATTCTAACGGTTTCCTAATCATTGGCATACCTCTCTTCCAATGGATGACAATAAACCATTGGTATACTATATCTAACCATTCTATACTCAATGTTTCACTGTGAACTGTTTGTATAGGTATAACCCAATAATTAAAAACTATTGGGATAGTGCAATCCCAATGGTTCAAACTATTGGGATATCTCTTTCCCCACATTTTTAAACCATTGAAATATTTATATCCCAACAGTCCATAATGAACCGTTCATAAAATCAAATTCCAACAACAATATACCAGTGGTTCACTTTAAACCATTAATATTGGTATATCCTGATATCCCATATACCAAAAATTCCTAAAACTATTGGGATAGACTATACCAATGGTTTTGAAACAGTTTGGATTGTTTAAATTTTTAGTATTGTTTCATTATATGCTACACCAAGATAAGTTTGTGCTACATGCAACACCAACATGGATTGGGTTACACACAATATTGACTTTCTAGGATACAATTAATTTTCTAATTATTTAAAAATATAAAATTAAAACCTTCTTGTTAGAATAGTGGGTGTGGACAAAATTAACTAAATTATGAATGTGTGGTTAATAAAAGTAAAACCCTTTTCAAATTAAATGGAAATAATTTTATGAAAAACTATTTAAATGTAATAAGCGTGGTAATACCAATAAATATAAAATCACCTATGTTGGATTATATTAATGAAATATATATTAAATTTCATTTTAAATAGTAATCTTATGTGTTTTCTATACATGACATCAGAACAAATTCAATTTTACACATAAAAGTACTATTTTTCTAAAAAAGAACTTCTACTTCCTTTTCATGAAGCACTGGTTTAAAATATAGTTTGGAAACATTTTTAAATTATATTTAAGAAAATAAATTTCTTCTTTGAAAGTACAATTTTAATATTTTCTTCGGATGCATTTTTGATATTTTTCTGATAAGTTTCATGTTTTGAAGAATTTTGAAAAATATTGAATTTTAATTGAAAATAGCTTTCTCATAGAAAGAATTTATAAGATTAAAATATATATTTTATTGGTTCTAACATATAATTAGATAATTTTTTTACAATTAAATCATATTTGGGTAATTTTAATCAATTTCACATTGAATTGGGATATAAAAACAAATAAATCTTTTGGATGTTTTCACTTTAAAAACCCGTATTCTCATTCCATCAACTCGATAAATTAAAAATCAATTTTATCCAATTATATGTTCAAAATTGAAAATCATAATTCCATATTTATAAATATAGGGTTAAAATTGATAAATTGTTTCACTTTTTATTTTGGGTCAACACGAATCATAACTTGGTTAATTTTTATTACCATAGTTAAGAGTAAATTGAGTAATTATGGGTAAAAATAATATTATAAATATCATACACTTTCCCAAGACATGATAAAATGTAATTAGATGACTTTAATTTGATCCATATCACATATGGAATCTAAATTTGAAATTTTAATGGTCAATTCTCAGTGAAAATTATTTAGTTATTATTAAAATCAAATAGAGTGCAAAAATACCACTCTTACTTTTAATAAGTATAATATTTTCAATATGGTGATATATAGAAGATATTCAAAAATATATATATTATTATGAAATTTAAAATGTTTTTATATATCATATTGTGTTGCAACCAAATTATTGAATAATTATTTTTAATAAATTAGTAAAAATTATGATTCCGTAATTATTCAATTAATTAAACAATGAATTAAATGACATTAGAAATATTAAAAGAAATATAATATGTCATAATTAAGGACTTATAATAATTTTATAGATTAATATTATATTTTATGGGTGTATTTAATGAATTGTTTTGAAGTTATCTTTCTGTGTTGATTTTATTAATGTCAATGTAAGGAATAGTGTCATAATTGACACTTACGATATTTTATGAAAATAATATATTGTTAAATTATTTAAAAATCATAAAACATTTTTAAACTGTAGATAAATTATAATATGACCTAAAATTTTATAAATTATTTATTTATTATTTAACCAACCTCAAATACAAAAAAATAATATCTTCTAATATTTCAAAGTTTTTTTACCTTAGTTAGAATTTAAATAGGATATCTAAGGGTTAAACAAAATGATAAGGTTTAAAATAATACCAAAACATGTATAAAATATATTTTAAAATAATATAACAACCATATTTCATATTATATTTAAATACATGTCATTTTTGTGGTATTTATGTTGAAATATCAATTATTGTAAATTAATATTTTGAGGAAATTCCAATAGTGCCCCTCGCATCTCTTATAAAAGGGAACCTATTTTTCCCTTTTCTTCAAACGTCATAACCTATTTTTTTATCCACAACATATCCAATTATCCTCCCAAAATCCCCAACATAATCATAGATGCCTCCCTTTGGGATGAAATATAATCAAGGGGGCCCTTTTATGAAAACCAAGAGGGGTTACCCAAAGAAGAGGTAACATCTTTTTACAAGATGTTTTGTTTTATTTTTTTTATCCACCCCCTAAAATCTTATTATTAAAGGATTATATAATAACAAATGTATAATTAATATAATTATATTTTTTTCTTCTATGTTGCATACCTACACTCAGACACACTTCCATCAAATGGGTAAAAAACTTATCATTCTTGTGTATGGTGAACTACCACCTCACGAAACAATGTTGTTTGTTTTTTCCTTTAACACCTATCAAAATTTGGAATTATGAAGTGAAATCTAATTATATATGATATATATGATGTATATGATGTATTTATGCATGTTTAATTAGTATATATATATATATTTATATATGTTTCATTTAATTTTGTTCTTTCTAAATGATAATTTAACAGAAAAAACATTAATGTATATGTATGAGCTACCATCATCATGAATGGTGTATTCCATTTCAAATTTATATTATTTATAAGATATTAAAAATATTTTAAAACTGAATATATATGAAATTTATATCATTTTTTATATCCTGTGAATGGGAAAATTTTGACAAACATAAGATGATCATGAAATAGCAAGTCAAAACAAGCGAATATTACCTAAAATGTAACACTAACTTGGAATATATAATTGACGGGTAATAGAAGGTTATAAGTAAATAATATATGGTATGATGTAATTGCATATGGTTCATTATTATATGTATTATAAACTTATAATTGTTATATTGTAGGTTTGAATGAATATGAATATAGTTAAGATATAAGGTAATGGATTTATGTCTCACTTTTATTTCTATAGGACAGATGCCTTATACATTACTTGTTTCTTCTACAAGGTTTATATACTATCCATGAATTTATTTTATAGTTTTTATCCCGAATATTACCATATTTTCATATCTATATTATTTTCTTTTTTTTTCACGGGGCATATGATTCTACTGATTATAATGTGATGGTTATTTTTTTCACAATCGCTTCAATATTTCAGAATGTTCAATTTTAAGTATCTATTTCATTGTATTCAAAAACTATTTTCAATTTTTTTATATTATCATATATATCTATACTTTTATTTTAAAAGATTTTTACTTTTTACTACATGGTTTTAAATGAATCTTTTTTTTCATTTTCTAAACGAGGAACTTTGTGACTTTTTTGGACAACGTGTGAAAGGAATTTTTTAACTTATATGGTATGGATTTTTTTCCACCATAATTAATTTTTAATTATTTTATGATTTAATTAAAATCATAAAAGGTTATCTTCAGGGGAAAATTTTCTTTTAAAATTGCATGATATTTTTAAAAAATATCACTTTCCCCAAATAGAAAGGATATTTTCCTCACGATTTCTTTTCAAGTGATATTTCCTAAATATATTCCTTATATGGTAACATTATTTGATGTTTAATATATTTTATAGGGTAAATGATTCAATTATACCATTATTATTTTTTCTATGAATGAATTATGTTTATGATGGAATGATATTAAGGAAAGCCATTTCTTTTTCATTAGTTATGTTATGATTGAATGATGATTATGAAACCCATTTCATTACATGGATTCTGATATGATGAATAATTTATGTTATTGTGGAACACATATTTATAGTTTAATTATGTGATGGATGGGAACTATATATCCCTCCAATGAATTGGGTAAATATTTATATTACATGATATGGTTTTGGGAATCAATTTGATAGACTTGATCCACTATCTAAGAAGGGGAAACCGAATCAACTATGGGAATATGGGGAAACTCAATCATTTACATGGAAAAGATTATGGATAGGGATGGTGGGGTGACCATCCCAATAGGTTTAGTCTAGATGAAGTGCCCTGTTATTTTTTTTGTTAATGCACCTTGACTTATAGGGAATGATATTACATGTTTATGTGTCTGCCACAAATTCTATATCATATTCTTAGGTTATGATTTTATGGATCATCCTCTCGATTCCCATATAATTAGTGTCTTTTGAACTGCGAATATCTATTAAATGACTATTTTGGTGATATTTTATATCCAGGTATGATCTTATATTTTCATGATAATTTTCTTATATCTTTATGATCATGATATACTTATATATTCGATTTTTTATCCTTATTTAGAATCTGATATCACACCTTTTTATGATTCACTTACCTATGAATTGATGATATTTATTATCTATGATGTGTGTAATAGGGGTGATATTCTTGAATAATCTAGTGGGAAACAATGTGGCTCACTTATGTACTCATGTTTTGGTTTCCATGTTTTCAAAGGCACTAAACTAATAAAGTTTTTTGGCATCTGTTTTTGTAATGTGTTAAGTATTCCACAGAAATTAATAAATTTTAATGTATGAAAAGTGAGGCTCTATATATATATATACAATATAAATAAGTGATAAATATGTGATATAAAATAATTGTGATACATTTCTATATAACATGAGATAGATATACAATTGATATATGAATTGTATAAGATGAATTGAAATTACATCTGATTCTCCTAATAATTTGAATATAATTAAAATAGTTGATATAAAAGATTATAAATACATGATGAGTTTCATTAATATATGTGACACATGAAAAAATATGTAATAAAATCATGCTTTATGTACACATGAGTAAATTCATGCATAGTTGAGGGCTTCGTATTTACTTATATTAATCCACTACCATGTGATGGTAGTGGATGATGTTAATCTACATGCTTCGATGAAACTAACATACCCAAAATCTCTCGTAATTGTTATACTTTATTTTTCAGTAACTACCATTCCATAGAGATAGAGTGACTCCCATATAAGTGTTGAGATATGTTCTCTACCCATGGATAGCTCCAGATGTAACACCCTGAATTTATAAAATAAGATCATTGTATTCAATAGAGTGTATGACATGCAACACCATTCTTAGAAGAAAGTAAAATACCCCAAGAATTTACAATATGTTAATATTTAAATAAATTCAATTTAATCAAAAGGATTAATTACACAAAACATTGAATTTATCCTATGTTACAGGAAACAATGAGTTTAGCTTATTTTATACACAACACTGAGTTTAAAGGAAACATGACATATTTTTAAAATATTATTACATAATATGATAACTATATCCTAGGAATTTTAATGTATGGTATTAATAGTATTAACTAAATTATTAATATTGTGTTTATATATTGATTATAAAAAAGTAATAATCATTTTAATTTAAAAGAAATAATTTATGAAAATCTATATTTTTTAAAATATGGTTTTGTCTTACTTTGTGCCGATAATTTGAAATTAATTTTTAACATTTTAATAAATTTTTTTGTTAAAATTAAATTCATGTTTGAAAATAAATATTTAACATTATCATAATTATATTTTGATTATTTTCCAGATTAGTTTCATTATTTTGACGAATAGTGAAAAATAATGAATTTTAATTAAAAAATGACATTTCATTTAAATTAATTATATTATTATTTTTTAAAAAATATATTTAATTTAAATTAGATTGATTATATATCAATTAATCTTATTTATATCATTTAAATATTTTTCAGATTTAATTTTGAAATATAAACTTTTTAATCTTTTGATCACTTTCTCTTTAAAAACACACTTTTTCATCGCAACTATGAGATTAATTTTAAATTAAAAATTTAGAATTAGGTAACTGGAATTTTTAAAAATGGATTAAATATTTATAATCAAAATAATTTTTATTTTCTACTAAGTTCAACATAATTTTTCACCCAATATAAATAGTGAAAATACTAAAAATTATTTACCGCGGTTAAGGTAAAAATGGTTTTACTCGAGGGTTAAACTATAAAGATAATGGTTAAAATGACCTAAATATTTTTCTAAAATTTATTTTATAGAAATAGTTTCAAAATATAATGTCTATTTATCTATAATAATCCATTTTAGAGCCTTTTTATATTAGAAACAAGGGTGTACCTTTTAAAAAAACATTACAAGCGTGCCACTCAACATACTTATAAAAGGCCACCCATATCTTCTCTTTCTCACGGCTTAATACTATTTGGGTTCATCCATTAAATAGTAAAATATCTAATTCAATTTACTATAATTATTCAAGATGCCATATTTTGGGAATAAATACAACTTGTGTTTTTTGATGCAAACCTCAATGAGTTTACCCGAAGAAGACGTTTGTTATTCGATGAGCGTTATTTTATTTCCTCCTACACCTCCTTCAACTCTTAATAAAACATTATGATATAATAAAATATATATTTTCCATATAATGGGATGTTTTTTAATAATAAAATTTATAAAAACCATACCCACATCTATAAAATGGTTAATGAAATCATCATTCCTTTGTATGGTGGACTTCCACATCATGAACAGATGTCATTCTTTGTTCTATTTCCACTACTCACGATTTGGTTTGATGATAGATATAAAGTATCAATAAATGTGATATTTATAATATATCTATACCTATAGATTCATTATATCAAATATATATTTTTCTGCCCCAATTTGTACTAGATACAATAACCTCACTTGAGTGTCCAGTGGATTACCGCCTCGCAAAGTGACGTGATTGTTCTTTCAATAACACATTACATGGACGGTATAAAGGAAAAATATAAAAAATATATTTGATATACATGAATGAATTATGCAATTAATTAAATATTAATCATTATGAAAATATAATTTATCATTTTATTTTTACATTGAAAAATGATAACATCGTTCATGTACGTGTGGACTACCACCTTCATGAAGTGATGCAGCCATTTTTTCATCACCACAACACATGGATAATATATAATAATATCTAAAGAAATAATATTATATATAATATATTATGGTAATTATTTAAATATAAATTACTACTTACCATCTTTCCAGGATGATAATTGGAAAATGGAATGGTTATTCACGCGTACGTATAATATACAATCTCCATTATCCCAATGTAAATAGTTTTTCTTAACCATATTTAATGATTGGTTTTATAAGTATAATTAATATAAAAATAACCTAATTATGTAATTATAATTATTCTATAGATGATATAAATATGTTAAATATCCATGAACTGGATCATTCATGAAGAAACAAACCTGAAAAAATAAGGTAATTAACAACTGGAATAATAAAAATAATAAAAATAATGTAAATAATGAAAAAAATGAAAAAAATGAAACATTATTAATGAAAGGATGATAAAAAGTTGTTAAAGGATTATATATTTTATTATAAAAAATAATATTGTTTTTTATAAGTTATTGATAGTTTTAAAACCACAATACATTTAGTTAAATAATGTTCAACCAAAAGTAAGCATGGGGTAGTGGTCTTTATCTCAATTTTCATTCACTAAGGAATATTTTAATTTTATGCACCAAATTTCACTTATATGATGAATATTCTACCCCATTTATATGTAATATAATATGGCTTTTATGTTTAAATTTTAATTATTTCATCCAATAGGTTTTGACATTAGAGTTTCCAAGGGGTAAATAATTTCATAAATCGAAATCTTTTCATTGGGTTGTACTTTAACTAGAAAGGTAAGGGAATAATCCATTTATTAAGAAAATAAAAATGATAACAATTAGAAAATAATGGCATCACAATGGAAATTAAATTATATCAATCAATCAACAAAACATGAAAACATCGATATGTGGTACCTCAAAGGTCATAATATGAACTATTATAATCCCCATAGCCCCTCTCATAGTATGAATCATCATTCAAAGTGATGAAATAATTAGACTGCGACTTATAACCAATATTGAGAGGGATTTACCTAGTTCCCTTGGGGGTATTTTGGTGTGAAAAATATCTTTGTGGTATTTAATTCATTGTAAGAACTGATGAAAAAACATCATCATCCATAATATTAATTTTAGATGTAACATTCCTTTAAAATGAATTTCGTAATGGAGAATCATATACCATATCATCCCATGTTCCCCCAATATTATTAAAATTACATTTCTTGTTGAAATCTACAATAATATGATAATTGGAAGGATTAGGATCACTAGCCACCTTTTTAGGTTGAGCAATCACTTGTCCATGTGGTCCATACAACAAGGAGTCTCTATAATCCTCCTGTTCAAGGGGCTATCCATGTTCAAGAAATTTTTTATCATATTTATATCAACACACTAAGGTCATACCTTGTCTAGGAACACAATATATTTTCTCATAATTACCTGAAGTTAAATCTCTTACACTCTAGAAACCCTATCCATTCACTATAACAATTCCATTCTACACAAAAAATGCCTAATAGGATATCTAGGAACATCGTGATGGACCATTAAGGAATCCATTGTATATGATATCCATTCAATATTTCTTGAGTAACAACCTTTAATGGTTTAGAATAAGAGATCATATGAATTTATTATATTGATATTACCTCTTCAGTAGTTTGAGGATTATGAGGAGAAGCCTAGCCCATATGAACACAATTCTTTACAAATTAAACATGTGAGTGTGTAGAATCTCTAGCTTGAGAATCATGACCAAGACCACATCCAATAACCTTATTTTTTATATCTAAATATATCTTATACCTACATTTTTCATCATCATGACTAGTTAACAAATAAAAAGTTCATGTAATAGCCTCCCTACATCTTCCATTATTATATCCTATCATCTTTCAATTATAGTAAAACCCAGGAAGCTTCTCATAGATTAGTCTAAGAGATAACTCCACATCATTTTTATACAACATTAGTTTTTTCAATAAGAATTGAATTGATATAATCCTAAAATAACACCAGGTAATGGTTCGAAATATGGATTTCTTTTTTATCTCTATACATTTTGATCATGAAACCAATTGAAGATGCAATGTCACGTTGAATTTGAGGATTCCATTGAATGTAATTTTATCCAAATAATTTAACATAGAACCGCGAAAAAGATTTTTTATTTCATAAGTATTAAAATTTAAAATCCATTCATGAATATGATTAAAACATAGTTTAAGAGAAACAGAACCACTTTACGAAGATATGTTTTTAGTTATTCATTAGGGAAATGAAAATTAAATTAACCATGACCCACTGGTATGAATTTCCATTTCATGAAGCCCCAAATTAAGGACAAATGGAAAAAATGTCATCTTTTTTCCATGTATTCATACCTTGGGTATGTATAAACCATCAAATAATTAAGTTATTTCATTGATATAAATGTTCGATGATTACCCCTGACCTCGTATGGAGCTGAGAAAGGACTCATTTTTTGAGAATCCTTCCAGAATATACTTATTTAAGGGTTTGGAAAAACATTTTATTGAAAGATCGCCAACTTTTGATACCTATTTCAGATCGGGGACTCATGGGTTGGAATTCCCATATTGAAGTATTAATATCCTAGACATATCCCCCCACTCTATAATAAACCATCAATGAGGATCTTTTAGATATCAAAAGAATAATCACTCAAAAGATCCATCATGCTCAAAAATCCCTAATCTCCCAAGGAATCTCAATGGTTGGATCTTTCCTAGACCGCCATATATATACTATTCATTGGGATATATTAATTATTTTTTTCTCTTATATTCTAATATTATGTGTTTTGGGACTTTTTATTATCTTATGTTGTATTTAAAATGGTTTTATGTGGATATATAGCAGATACACAAAATATATTGGCTGATTAATTCTTAATTCAAAATTATGATCATTGAAAGAGTCTATTTCACAAACTCAATCAAATCGAGATTTTTTATTCTTGAATTTCATTTTAACAAAATTATTTTACCATTTCCTAATAAAACAATTTAATTTTCTTCTACTTTGGTTATTCTTTATATTTTCAAGTAATAATACCATTTTCGCACGCATTGGTTCTTATAATAATTGATAAAATTCTTTTAAGAAAACACAAATTCATTTATCTCTTCAACAAATAATCCATTTTATTCCAAACACTATTTTCTAAACTGTTTTCAGAAATGCTTTTAACCCTATTTGAAATGATTAATTATTATATTTTTAACCAATTATAATTTTAAAATTTTCCTAATAGGAATATTCATGTTTTTTAAAAACAATGTCTTGTGGTGTTTACCACAAAAGAAAAAAAATCATTGTTTTAACTTTTACAACATGAATATATTTTCAAGACTTCATGAACATTCAAATGTTTTAAAGATTAATTTACATGTTTCAAATTTTATTTTCAAGGAAAATTATATTTAATATTTTTTGTTAAATTTTAGTTTTAAGATGTGATTTTCAAAATGAAAAGCTTATTTTCCTCAAGATGGGTTTTAAAACTATTTTTTGTATTTTTTATATTCATTAATGAAAAATTCCTTTATTATTAAACAATTAGGTATATTTTGTATAAATACCATCCTTATTCTTTAAATGCATTGTTTACAATAACTTTGACCAATGAATGTATTTATATTCACTTCCTTGTTTCATTTTTGTATTAATTAACATTCCCTTGAATTATTTACTTTTATATGGACACTAAATTTCCCTTAAGCATCCATTTAATTTATCATGGATATTTTAATTAAATAAATCATATATCATTTTTACATATTGTATTCAACATTGAATGTTATTTTTCACTGTTGAAAAATATTTATAATCTATATTGTGTACTCAATACAGATATTTGATGATAAGGAACATTTTCTATGAATTAAATCAATTCTTCGATATGTAAGGGATGATTTGAAAATATAGGCCTGGGTGGGTCCCGATTATAGATATCCCCTATATGCATAAGTATTATCATGGGGTGAATAAGTATGCTATCATAAAATCAATTGGTTAAATAAAATGGGTTTGTACCCAGTAGTTTTAAACTGTCTTGAAGGTATATCATGATGGTTTAGGTATCAGGTGTCTAAGACATGTCATCCAATAATTATGAATTTCATTATTTATGAATTCCATTATTATTATACTTGATATTTTCACAATTATATTATCTCTTGATGCATTTCATTTTCATCATATTATTTAAATGTAATGTGTGTTTAGTTAGTTACCTTTCCATATTGATTATGATTTATCTTATTTTGAATGTTTGGTTATTTAAATCGAATTTGTGTTTAATTATTTACTTTTCCATATTAACTATTCCTTTTATTTTCAGGGTAGTAAAGTTATTTAAATAGAATGTGTGGCTAGTTATTTATCTTTATATATTTATTATTTATTATCTTTTCATGATAGTCAAGTTATTTAAATGGAATGTGTGTTATATTATTTAACTTTACATAATGATTAATATCCATGGGATTTTCATATTGATATTATATCTATATGAAATTTTTTCATATTTTATTGATTTAATGATATGTGTATTGAATTATTTACCTTTCCATATTTATTATTCTTATTGATTCATGATAGCTTCCATTGTACTTAACCCTCACTAATCATTTGAGATGACAATTATTTTTTCCCTTCCCAAGAATCCATGATATTTATTGTGATTTATATTCAATTAAATTCTATTAAGAATAATGTTATTCTTGGAATTTATTTCAGAATTAGTATTTTCAAATATAATTCAAGAATCATGTATGTATTTAGTATACTAATAAAAATACATTATTAGGTCCTTCAGTATGTGATTACCTATATCTTATAAAAATGTTATAAAGTAGAGAACATATTTGGCCTACAAAGGTCGGGGTCTATGCACTAGAGGTGGGAGACCTTCTCCTACCACTCTAAGATATTTATGAAGAATATTTTAAGGTATTTAATGATGAAAATTTTGATGAAAATGTTCTTAAATTAATGGTACATATGATTTAAAACAAATATTCATTTCCAGTATTTGTATGGCTTCATATTTTTTCTATATTAATCCTTGATTTTTGGATTCTTTTATATCTACTACTATGATAAAGAGTTAATCAACCATGTAGAAAACCCAAAATATCTCCAAAATCATTCTCAAATACATAAAATTACTATAAACATTAATGTATTTGACTATATGAGTCTATGACTCTTCAGTAGATACCAATCTAATGATTAAAAAACAAAGAAAATAAACTTCTATAGAAAAATCGCTAAAGTATAAATTATAAATTAGGGATGACATCATTGATAATCCTAAAACTCCATTTTGAAGGAAATAATAGAAAATAAATCTCAAGGCCATTATGCCATATAACTCTCAGAATAGAACCATTTAACTCTTTGAACACTCTCCAATCCCAAAGGACAACCGACACCCAAAAGGAATCACACAATGAATACACACCATCCACTCTCAGCACATGAATCATGAAACAATAAAATCCATTTAGAAATATGATATATACTAAAATATAATTACGACATGGGATACCCCTAAAACTAGAATATCACTAAAAAAATTACTTAGTATTGACCTATAATATAATTGATAACAGCAATTACTCAAAATCAACATTATACCCTTCATTTTGTTTTTCATATAACCAAGTTTGTTTAAAGCTAAAAAATAAAATTTTAAAAAATTAATCCTTTTTACAAAAAAGTAATTTATTTTTCAATATACATCATGCAAGATGAAAACCATTTTATAAAATTAAGAAAACATGATAATTATTTTTAACTCCATTTAAAATTTTCAGTGTGAATGGAATTCAATATTATAATTCAAAATTAATTGAAAAAACCTAATGAAATATTAAATTATAAACTACATTTTAATTTTAGAAAACACTTGACTATTTAATGAAAAAATAATTAAACATTCTATTCCTGAAAAATTAAGTGTTTATAAATAATATTAAAAATATACTTTTATACAAAATATCCTCAGCAACTTATTTAATATTTTGATCCCAAAACAAAATCCCACTCTACCCTAACTATCGACTCACCAATATGACTCAACATTACCAGGACCAATAAATATCTACATATATAGAAAGGACACCATGATCAACAAGATACTCTTACTATAGATTCTCTACCACCTTAAAAGGAATCAAATTAACTCATCCTCTACAAGAATCTTATACTAGTCAGTTCTAGATCTCAAAATCATATCCTTTTACTTAAGAGAAATAATATCCACCTATTTAATTGACCACAAGAATCACAATTAATAGAATTCATCACACTACTTCTAAATCACTAAAGGTGATTCATTTTTAAACATACAACCATAATAAAGGATTCTTCAATTTATTTGGAATGATATATCACATATACCTAAGTATTAATTCATAGAGAAACTACACTATATTGAATATAAAAATTTAATGTAACTTTATAATTTAATTCTCACATACATTCATCAACTGAAATACTTTTAAAATGACTAATCAATCTATAAAATTCATTTACATTTATACACATATATTATTGAATTTAATGATTTCATTAACTATCCCTCATAAATTTGACCTATAAAACTCAAGAAATTGATTTCCTCTTAAATAAATCATGAAATTTTTCCAAACACATTTCATCTCAATTATTATTTTTTATCATATACCACATTATGGAAACATGTTAAAGTAGAAACACATCCAAAGAAACTTATAATTAATATGGAGTGTTATCTAATTTAATGAAAACCTCAACCATAAATATCCATTCCTCGACCACATATATCGATACTCCAACTAGGTTATTTTTTAATGGTTGGGGACGAATCCACATTTTTATTATTAATGAAATGACCACCATTTTGGATTGGGTAAAGGGGGGCCCATTACATAGTCCGTAGGCCAAGGGGCATGAAATCCCAAATAAACGGCCTGAAATCCCATTTTTTGGCCTAATGAGCCCTTCAGTGAATAATACTACTATAGTACCTAGGCTATTATAGTACCTATTACGTTACTGCCACTACTACCATGACAGCTAAAGTGCATCCACCTGTAATGTGTCACCATTGCTACAGTTCTACCACTACTACAGTTCAACTATAGTGTCCTGTAACAGTGATGTTCGAGTACTCAAAAATTAATCCCTACTCGGATTCGATCCACATTCTTTTGGATGGAAAGCATGAGCCTTTACCACTTTGGTACAGGCTAATTAAGGCTATCTAGGATATTTTATCATCCATTACTTCGAAAAATATCAATAACTTCATCCCATAAATTCTCATCCCATGTCTCATATCCAATCCTCTGATAACATTTTCTCATCACATGGTTAACCTGAAACACAAAATCAATAGGTTTATTTCAAAAAAAATGATTAAAACATCAATAATATAAAATAATATCCTCATGTAAGGGAAAAAAAATCTACTCCAAAAATAAATTATTGAAATATCAAACCAACCCAACTCTCACATCCAAAAACCATCCCCATTCCAAATAAAAAAAATCATTTAGAACCTTTTATAATGATCACTCTTGTATCATCACATCGACATTACTAGTTAAAAAAATTTATATAAGAAGAAGATCAATATTATTAGTTCATTTTTGAACTCACTGTGTCCACCATACAATAATAAAAACATATACAATTATCGTGACCTAGTTACCTAAATTGTCTTAGACAAGGACACCACAAAACCATAAGGGAACCTTCATATTAATAAAGGCTAGAATAAATACTGCTAGGATTAATTGTGTACATGTGGGAGATGGACCACATAAATGTGATATAATAACAATAAAAAGATTATAACCATAAATTATATTACCAATTTAAATAGAAAATCTATAAATGAATAATAATGTATCAAATGCAATCAGATGAATAAAAAATTTAACACTCAATGGTCAACATTATATTAGATTGTGTTATCCTATATCCATAGTCCAAAACATAAAAAAATATTACAATGTAAATGGAACTAGATAAAAAATATAGTTAATGATTGTTCTAAACACATGACAAGGAGAAAAAATGGAAATATAAAAAGGTAAGAAATATTTGATGAATACATGTAGACTACCCCTATAACAAAACATGGTCTATCTATTGAAATCCAAAAAATAGATCCAAATGATATTATCCATACTCCAACTCTATGTGGAACTGTCATCCCTTCTATAACACTTTATCATTATGTTATTCATGTTAAAAATTAACTAAAAAAATCCTATAGGAGTACATATTAGGTGTAAGAATATCAAACATGGAACAAAATCACAACCCCACCCTTTATAAACTACCATAAACTTATGTAAATTCGGAAATAAATACAAATAAAAATGAATAAGTAAAATAGAAAGGAAAATGATTTTTCAATGATTGAAAATAAAATAAAATGTGCTAAAATTTGACCCCCAATATAGGGAGGATCCATACTTGGAATAATTTCTTTAATCCTCAACATGGGATTTGAGATGTTCCAACAACAATTACTCATGGTGAAACTTCTATCCCATCATAGGAAAACATAGTAATGTATATTACCGTTAGGGAATTATATAATTCCACCACTTTAGGAATAGGGAAAATGGATATACTAAAAATTAGAATTATAATAACTTCCTATACCACCTGCATATTCATTATTCTATAGGTATCTTCATATACTGGAATATAATAACATATATGTCTCAACATGGGAAATACAACTTGAAAATTAAATAAAATGACATATGATATTATTATAAACTAAGTCATGAATTAAAAACTAAAAATAAGCTTTAAACTACAATTCAAATTAAAAAACAAAATTTGTATACTAGTTTCACATCTCTTTTGAAATGAATAAAACAATAATAATTCTAGGAAAATTTATTACCTTAATACAATATATATGAAAAATAGACATGGAATTATATCATTGAAAATTTAAATATAATTACCCCTATAACTCAAATATTGAATAAAATTATTCAATAAAATATTTATTAGATGAACAACATTCTTTATAATTAGATTTTATTAACCCTATTCCAATTTCTCGGTCAGTATGAGTGTAAAAAGTGTTTCACATAAAAAAACACTAAACACTCTGATGAGGTTTAGATCGAGAAGATATTTCTCTTCTTGAATAAACATATCATAGCTAAATTAATGATAATTTCGGGTTATAAAAATTATCAACAAAGTAAGAGTAATATAGTGTGTAAAACATCATACTTACCTTAGTTAATTTAGGACAATCACCCCACAATAGATAGACACGAAAAAATCTGATAGAATTAGAATTTTTCATCAATTATAAGTTAATATATGAGGAGATTATATCTTATTAGTTAAATAATATAATATTTATAGAATATTATAGGATGAAACACCATTATGTTACTAATGATAAGTTTTCATGACCATATGATGGTGATCTATCCAAGAGAGGAAGACATGTGAGATTAATATAGAAGGAAGGAAATGAGAACCTCACAGTGGATGTGCATGACTAAAATTTTCGGAAAATACTTATATAGGGGTTTTTTGGATATTTTACGAAATAATTAAAGTTGAAAATATTCCAAAAAATAAAAAATGATGTTTCCCTGGGTACACAATTTGGGTCTATTGGGTACCTCATAGGGATATCCATTGATTTGAAACCACTAATCACCATTGTCTACCAAGTTCCATCCCCCTTGGGTACCTAGTTCAAGTCCTTATTTTACTAATTACATTCTTAACACTCTGGAACAAACTTTCCTATTCCGCTTTTCCATCAAACACCACTTACTCTAGTAGAACTAAGATTAAAATTGAAGGGGAATTTAAACATTGAAATCAAATTGAAATAAAAACACATAAATTCTAGGTTATTTACTACCTCAAAAACATTGAGCATTTCATATCTATAAATATTATTCTATATTCATTATAATTTATTTTTTCACATTGACCCTTCATCTCAGCTTCCTAATCCCACATTTAATCTTGATGCTTTTCATTCTACCACCTCACATGGATAAGATTAATTAATTTTCCCTCAGACACTTTTTCACTCTGATCAATATTATGGATAAGATACTCTCTCTAGGATGAATAATATTTCAAATTAATTATATTATATCATATTTTGTGTCTATGTATATGTACATATTTACTTTGTATAGAAACGTAGAATGTATTATTTAGAAATATTTTATAAGGAGATTCTTACTGATAAAATATATTTACAACCCTTCAGTAGTGTTCAACAGGAATAAAAAATAAACGAATTATTCTCTTTTATTTAACCATTTATCTATGAGAAAATCACATTGACACCCTAATATATACATGACCATCTAATCATAAATCCATGTGTCATAATCAGCATTTTTAGGGGAATTTTATTGATTCTGAGCAGTCCATAGCTATTTCCAAATTAATGTGACATGTTTTGTTATTTATTGAAACATACCAGGCCAGATCATAAATGATTCACCTAAATCAATCTTCAAGAAACATAAATCAAAGTTTCTATTGACATGATCTTCAAATGAATATATTTAGAAATTATATTGATAATTATTATTTTAATAGAATTTAATGAATGAGAGATGATCCTATCATGTTCCACTGAAGTCATCGATCTATCCCTAAAACATATCCTCTTTTATATTTATGGTTTTACTAGACTAGTATTACATTGAAGATAAAAATATATACTTATCTTGACATAGGATTTCATATCCTATTGTAACCCTTGAAAATACTAGTACGTAAATATTGTTCAATTTAAATAGATTTTATTGAATAATGATATTATTATAATAAAATATGTGAAATTATATATTGTTGAACTTGATGTATGTTGTGTGGTTGATATGGTATAGATGTGTTAAAATCTAGTCTTAAATCACATAAAAGTGGAATTCAAATTGTAATGTCATTAACAACTATTATTATTTTTCCTTATACACCCGTTATGGGTGGGCTTTTTGAAATAATAATCAATAACTATATTTCACATCATAAGAGAATGCTAAATATTGAAATTAAATGATTGATGATATTGATCCAAATAGATAATACTTAAATTTAAATACCTTTTCATAAAATATATTCGTATGAATTTCGTAGTTTGTAAATATCGTGTATCATTCACCAGATATGTAGTCTCACCAACACATTACTTCATGTTTAATGAAATAAAACTCTAAATCAGTGTTAGGATTTTTACTCTCATGGGAATGAAATTATCTAGAATCCTACTCTATATTTTCATGATCCTACATTATAAAAGAACCACAACTAGATTAGGAAGCATCAAAATACACCTAAAACCTTATATTGGATGAGGTAGAATCAGAAGTAGATAGATATTCATCCCCTTCTTCCACTATTGAAAAAATACATAACATTGGTCAAACCATTTTAACTTTTCACCTATCCTAGTAAATATATCCTTAGAGAACAACTGTTGATAAAATCCTAAATAAACTAAGATTAATTTTGGTAAATATCAAGGAAAATTTATTTCTTAAAACAATTCAAGGGAATTATCCTAGAAATTACAAATTCAACTTTATTAGGATCCAATGTGATTTAATCCTCTGAAATAATGATTCCTATGAAAAAAAAAATTTATCTTGAATAATAACTTATACAACTTGGTTCATATCTGGTATTGTTTCTTAAATCTCAATAAGAAAATTGAATATATCCCACATGAGCATATTAGGATTTTTAGTAAATGATGATATAATAAACAAATATTACACAAAATAGTGAAGAAATAAAATAATGACCTCATTCATTAATCCCATAAACATGGTTAGATAATTAGTCAATTTAAAAGAATTATTAAATTCTCAAAATGGATATAGTAGATCTAAAATTCATTTATTGGAATATCCTTTGGTTTGACCCAAAGATGATGATAACCAAAATGGAGAACAATAATGGAAAACCAATTTTACCCATTTAACTAATAAAAAAGTTCAAAAATTCTTTGAAAATGGAAATAATATAAATATGCATATAAATTAGTTTATAATAGTCAATAGAGAGATATACTACAATTAAATTTGATTGAAAAAAGAACTGGTGCACACTAAGGAAGTGAGATCAGTTTGATAAAACCTTTTACCTCATGATCCTATAACAAAATTTTACATTGCCTAGGTTCATTTGGTCATGTGAGATATAGAATGACTAAGATACATTATATTCTAGGAAATAGATTAATTTTATATTCAAATTCTTATTCTGGAGTAAATATGGTGAAATATGTAGTGTCGATATATCATGATAAAGGTGTACTATATGTGGAAGATCATACTTCTCTTTATATTAAAATAATCTATGGAAATGTTAAGATTTTTTAATGGTTATTACCTTGACTTTTGCTTAATCATGACCAACTTGACTAGCCTAAAACTCCCTCCCTATATGAAGAGTTTACTATATACTTTTTATATATGATAATGTGACTCCACTATTATAAAAATCCATATAGGTCTAAAACATTATTAGCAAATAAATTATCAAAATGAAATATGATAAATTCATATGAATGAAGAATTAATCATAGATAATCCCATATGATTCCTCTACCAATGAATATGATAAATACTTTCCTATTTTCTCTATTCAATTCCCATGAAGTGTATAGAGTATTATTAAATAGGTAAATACCATAATTTTTGATATAAACTATATATATGTAAACAAAATAAAAGAAAAATTATCAAATAATACCCATGTTACATTATAAGTTACAAAAATAATACCTCTAACAATTGAAGACCCATCACTAATATTGTTTGTAGAATGCTCTGTGAAACACACCCTCCCTTAAAAATCATGTTTCCCTTAGGATGAAAATAACTACTCAGATGAGTTATTTGTATAAAAACATCCTTGATTGATTTTTCAACAACCTTAACTTATAATATTATAAGTTTAACAATTATATATAGTATAGAATTTTTTTATTATAGTTGGGATTATTGGGTTGGCTGAAGTCATTTCCTAATGACTAATGATATAGTTTGTTTGAAAATTATATGAAGTTAGTCATACTAATTGTATGAGTGGAAATAATTTTCATTAACATAAAAAATTGTCTATATATGGCCTAATTTTAGTATTGATAAAATATAACATGAGGTTTTTACATGATTGGAGATCAAAGATCACCAATTCTATTTTTTTCTTAGTGGGAAACCCCTTTTTCCATCACCTCCCACAAGTACACAAGACCAATAGATGAGATATCATATAAATATGGACTAAGTAGTGATCTACTCACTCTTAATTCTTCCTTAGACCTAATATCAAAAATGTTTCTTTTCATTTCTACGTCATTGATGAAAAAAAAACATTGAAAATCCTCACCAAAGTCTACCAAAACTACTTTTGGACTTTATAAAAGTGAGTTTCCTTTTATTCCATATCACTACTTATAAATTGAGACATGGAATGTAAGTATATAAACATATAAATTTATTTCATTATGGAAATATAGAAATACATAAAATATATAAAATTTTTAAACTTTACAAAATGTAGGGTGTCATGTTATAATGTCTCAAAAAATAGAACTTTGAAATTCTCCAACATATGACCCTGGTATTTCTTCACCTCAATAATTATGTTTCTCTATTGATAGGGTACCCCTTCTGGCGTGATGGTTTATAATCAGGACCAATTATTCTCAAGTGTCTCAATAATCTCAATGATATATTGGATATGTTAAATCAATTCCCTAGACTCCTAAGAAGATAAATCACCTTAAATGGTTAATGTTTGAAGTAATTCAACATCAATCATGACATCATCTACATTGGACTACCATCCAAGAGCTCATTGACTATATTCTTGTACGATTTGAATAATATTGTCCTTAACATGGGTAAAAATTTTAGTTGTCCCTGGAGGAATACTCACTTATACCGCTTCCTTCATGGTAGGTGGTGGTCTTCTATGAGGAATAATCTAATATAATGTAGGGAAGGGCATCATAATCATCTTCCCAAGATTGAAAATTTTCAAATTTTTTAACTAAACAATAAAAAAAAGTTTAAGACCATTATTATATCCATTATTTTATTTTTTTATTTATCAAAATAGTTTTAATTTTTAAAACATAAACCATAAGACCATAAAAAATATTCTATACAACTCAATAAATAATTTATGACATGTATAATCATGCATCAAACATAACATGCTTAAAATAAATATTATATATTTAAAATATTAATATCCACCAAAGTAATAAATTATTAATCCATATTAACCTAGTTGTTAACAATAAATATACAGGAAAACACTATTTAATTATTGTTAATTTTTTAGTAAAAATGAATCATCAATTTTTCCAATAATTAAACAATGAGTTAATTTAAATAAATCACAAGGTACACTATGATACCCTACTTGTTCCATCCTATTTATTACTAACATTATTCATGATACTCAAAAATTAGGTCTACCATGTGGATGGAGAAAAATAGAATATACAAGACTGCACCTTTTAAGACAATAATCCACTACAATTATGTTATCTAGGCATATTTATGGTTTATTTCTTGAAAAATAGTATTACCACTTTATACTCTCAATTCCATACCCAACATCCCTTATTGAGGTTTGGTACCATTTTTTAATAACTATTGATTCATCAACCTAATAGTAACATACCATGATACTAAAATCCCTTAGGAGCACATATTGATTTATAAAGGCTAGGTTAAATGATGAGGGATGACTATTGAATATGTGAGAAGGTTTTCCCTGTTAATATTGATATAATAACAAAAACAGGATCATAAAATAATTGAAATGAATATTGTATAAATAATTTTATGATATATATAAATATTTATCAAATTTAAAAAGAGGAATTATTAAATAATATTCAATGAATGACACGATATAAATAATAGATATCATATTACCATAGTTTAAACCTTCCAATTAATCTAAAAATTAAAATAAACTATATAAAAAATACCATATACAAATTGGTTGTTCCAAACAAGTTGTAAATAAAAAATGGAAAGATATAAATGTATGAAATCATGAGGGAACATTTGTTAAAAAATGCAACATCAAAGCCTAATACATCCATCAAAAGAACCAAAAATAAACCAAAATAATATACTTGTGATTGAACCCCATGTATAACAAATTTAGAATGATCTAAAACATTACCTTTACATGGGTCATGTACCGAGGGATCTTCAAATTTCTGATAATTATAAAAGTAAACAAGACTTTTTGTTAATGATATTTAACAGGATCATATGTGATAACACGTATCCCCTAATATAGGGAGGGTCCAAACACACATACCATATTTGGGCCTTAGTTTTGGATATGAGATGATCAAAAATAATTAGATAAGTTGAGAATACCCCTCCCAATCGAGGAAAATGGAATCATATACTCTAGAGATTATAATTTCTTATAGACTATACCTTTCAGAATATTGGAAATAGGTATACCAAGTTATCGAATTTTGAGCCTGTCATAAAATAAAAATGTGTTTTTCAACATATGGGTGTCTTTTTATTGTCATTTATAATAACATATAAATTTCAAAATGACCAATAAAACTGGAAGATCAAATAAAAATCTATATTACATGCTTAAAAAATGTTATCTAGTACAAACATAAAATAAACATCAGAACCTAGTGTACAAAAATTAATAATATTATTACAATTCATTCAAATATAATTAGACATGAATAAAATAATAAGAATTATAATAAAATCTAAAACCAAAATACAAGATATATTAATAATATATATGACATGATAATAGGATAAATTGAAATTGAATTATCACAGAAACTCATATCATTTACAAAAATATTCTAGAAAGAAAATTAATGGAAAAAATTCCATTCTAATTTGATTCTCTCATACCCATACCACTATAGAACCAATAATCATTGATTATGAAAGTAAAATGTGGTACATATTTCAAAATAAATGTTAAAATATATTCTAAGATCTAGAGTGATAATGGATGCTACCAATTGAATCAATCAATCTATATATCATTAGTAATATTTTGAGTTACAACCACAACTAACATGGGAGGGGGAATGTTTAAATCAAGACAATATTCATACCTTTAATCAAATATGGTGAAGGCACTATATTTTCTAGACTAGAAGAAAATTAAATGAATTAGTTGATTCCATGAACCTTAATTTAAAATTTAATTAGACAACATTTTTTTCATCAAAGAAAAAAATATTAAGACAATATTTGAGGGAGATTACGTCCGTGCCTTACTAAATATTGGATAACATGGCCATATAGAGGTAATATTTCCAAGAAAGAAAGATAAATGATATTGAGAGGCATAGAATGACAAATAGGGAGAGAGAGAGACTAATGGAGGTGGTAAACAACTAAATTAATGGTAAAATCCCATGATATGGGTTTTAAGAAATTATAATTTTCATTAAAATATGAAAATTCCTTATACATAAAAAATATATAACTCCACAGGGTATCCATTTCAAGTCCACTGGGGACCTTGTGGGGTTGGAAGAATCTCTAAAACTGACAAGACACCACTATGTACTTGGTTCATGTCTAGTGGGAACCCAATAATGTCCGAATACATGGGATACATCTTTTATCCTCTCATTCTCTAGTAAGTTCCGCTAATTCCAACTCAATGATTTTTGTCAAATATGAATTTGAACACTATAATATAACGGAATAACTAACATGAAGAGGTAATTGTATTTACAATAGACCAAATCATATTATTATTTCAGCTATAATATTTCAGAAAATTAGATCACATTAATTATATGATTAATTTATCATATAAAAATTTCATTATTTTTATGTTTTAATTAAACGTGAAATAACTCAAAATGTTAATGAAACATAGTAAAGTTTTATTTTAATAATATAAGACTGAAAATATTTTAAAATACAAATCAATAAGAACAATGTTTTTTTTAAAATTATTAACATTAAATTGAATGAAATTTTAATATTATATTCTTATAAATAATATATTGATAAAAAAAATTTAAAACCCGCCTATAAAATCTTTATAAAATTATTTTTCAAATAGATTTTTTTTAAAATAACCTCATAATAAATCTTAAACCTTTTAAATCCTTATTATTAAAACAAATCCTTCCTTATTATTTGTTTATTTAAAGAAATAAATTCCTAAAAAAAATCCAATATTTAAACCAATCATTTAAACATCATCAAATAAATATCTAATAATAGGAACACATCATTACAAACTAAGATATGTTTACAATGTGATGTATTGAAAAAAAAAATATATTATGAATTTTTTAATGTTAAATCTAATTTACCATAGTATCAAATAGTTAATAACTAAATTCAGCTTCCCCCCCCCATTTAGTAGTTTATAGGGTACACATTTAACATGAATCTAGTAAAAAAAATCTCAAATAATAAAAAACAAAAAATATCTGATAAAATCATTATGTTAATGTTATACATAACATAATCCAGACTAAAACATTTTATAGGATATATTATTTATAACTAATAATTGTTAGTAAGTTTTCACAAATAATATATCATGAATTTAAACTACATAACTAATTCTATAATGTGGAAAATCATTGATAACTCTTATATCATGGAACTAAAATTAAAATGTCATATATCAAAAATACTATTTCACAACATATAACTTAACAATATATAAATATCATTTAACCGTAATATGTTTTTACAAAAATTACTTCCCACCGACCATGTTATCCATCATATTCAATATTCTTTATTAATAACATGAATTTTATGTAATCACAAATAATATGCTAAAGAATTAGTATACTTTTTAATTAATCCAAATAATAATAACTTCATATTTTTCCACTATATTTTTCTAACGAGTTTATATTAAAATTGTTAATCATAATTAACATTCAAAACACTTTTAAATAAAGTGTTAACTTTAAAATTTTCATGAAATATTCATAAAATCATAAAATATTTCTTTAGAAAATTTTATTTTATCAATTATCAAGACCTTCCAAATTGTCAAAATGTTATAAAAAATTAATACTAAATCAAGGTAAAATAATAATAAAAACATATAACGTACCAATGTAATAATTAATTATTTTTTAGTAATATAATATTTTAAACTCATATGGAACATTAATATTTTAATCTTAATGAAAAATGTGACCTATTTTAATTTGAATTGAACACCAATTCCATATCCCAATATATAATATGTACATATTAGGGACATAAACACATCTATATAAACTAATCTAAAAAAATTTCAAACTAATAAACATTATAAAATTCATTTTCAATATCTTATTGCATTCTAAAAGAACCAAATTTGAATCTCATATTGTTAAATAAAAAGTGAAATCAATGATGATACATGTATAATTCTCAAGTCTCTAACTATAAATTAGAACAAATTGGTTAATCATGGTCAAAAACCTTTCATGGTCCTCACATCAAATTATATCGGAACATATATTCCCTAGACTATCTTCATTTCTTACATCATACCTCAAATTTGAGTGAATAATTTATTCAACTAAACTAAAACAACCCTCAAAAATTTCTAACTCCAAAATACACCCTAACTCGTAAAAAGACATTTGATAGAAATAGTACATGGTCCATGCCTACTAAAACCTCTCCTATGATGATATCAAATCTATGTGTTATTGTAAAATTCTACCTCAAATAGTAAATAGGTTAAATACTTGTACTAAGAGTATAAAAATATAATATGCGAGGAATTACCATCCAAAATACAAGTAATATAATCTAACAACAAAAATAAACTATACCATATAAAATATAACAGCCCAATATAGCAATAGGGAATGACATAACACACATGAATAAAAATGAACCATATATAAAATAAATATCAAAAGGAATATATCCTATAATAATTACTCCATCATCTAAAAAAATAATCACCATTAGCTATTAATATTCAAACCAATCAACTAATTCTATGTAAAAAACAATGCAAAATATCATATATATATATATATATTAAGATTCATAAATTTTTTATACTCAATTTCTCCCTCTCTATGGAGTGATGAAAATATAAAACAACATACTAAAGGATTAGTGAATAAATAATGTAACTAACTCCTTACCTATATTAGGTCAATTATTATCCAAACATCAAAAATGGTTACTCAAAGAATCCCTATTCAGACAAATTAATATATTATTCAAAATATCATATTTAGAATGTTCCCCACTCCCACATCTAAAAATTGTCCATCTTTATGATCTAAAGAAATATTTCCATCAATAATCATCCCATATAAGTCTCAATGACACATTGGTATATCCATATCATAGCCACATAGAAAATACAAAAAGTACACACCACAAACCATAGAATCATATCGAATTACAACACATAAACATATCAATAACTTAGCATAAACACACAACCACAAAACCACATTCCAATAAAACATGCCATTATTATACACCCTACGTTTGGAAGAGAAAGTGAGGAAGGGGGAGTAGTTGTCCATCTATATCAACTATATCCTGGATGTTGGGGTACACCTACAACTAAGAACCTACTATTGGTGTATTGTGTATTAAGTTAATTCTACAGTGGTACATAAGAAATAATAGAAATAAAATGAATATATAGAAAACACAGAATGAACAACCTAAGGTCCATTTATCATCACAACACTTTTATGAGATTCACCCATCACCAAGATACATCCATCATAGAGAAAAAACCTTTTATACCTAAATACTACACAACCAACTATACATAACCACAAAAGAATCACACATATTATCCCAATTTTATAATCAATTAGAATTTCCATTTTTTCATATTTACCAGTTTGGTGACATTCAATAACTTTTTTAATATTCGAAAAATACTATTTCAAATAATAATTTTTAGAAATACAATTGAGATTCCATATAACATTATTTGAAATTATATAAAATTTAGATCAAAAAAATATTAATTCATAAAAAAATCTTCAAATTCCACATATGAAATGATTTTTATTAGTACCAATAACATTCTACATCAATAAGACACTATAACACAAGACCACATTAGTCCAATATAAAAAACAAAACAAAAAAACTACTATCTTTTTTCTCACCTTATTAAGAAAAACATAATGAATCCACAAATAACACCACATTCCTACCAATAATCAAAATATAATTTTATTAACACAATATCATTATAATGAAAAAATATTCAAATAAAAAATCTTTTACCCTTATATATTCTTTATCAAATTACAAGATTGTATTAAATATGACAATCTAAACCAAAATATCTTGTTTTTTATGCTTCATTTCGTTCCGTTATCTTGTTCTTTTATTTCATTAGTTTATATCACAACTTAAAATATAGGAAAAAACATTCAAAATTGTAACTAAAAGGTAATATAATAATAAAAATCATAATAAATAATAAAAAATTCATGTAAATATTATTACAAACACATCCCCTTTTCTTAATTCGATTTGGTTCATTATATTTTATTAGTAAAATTATAACTCTTAACCAAATAAAAACTAAATAATGGTAATTCCACATGAAATAATTATTAAAAAATATAAATCTAAATCACCTACCTAAAAGGAATCTCAAATAATAAAATTCCATGAATAAAGACAGAATATGACGATTAAAAGATGAAGAAATCAAAACAATCCTTCCCCAAACCAAATGTAATAAACCCAAATAAACTACTTATAAATAATTCATGAAAACCAAGAAAAAACCTACAATAATTTTTCAAATAAAAATGTTTAATAGAATATAATAATGAATTATAAGTAAATACATTGATTGATATGGAATGGACCTCAATGGAATGGAATAATCAAACACTACAAATGAAAGAATTATAGGTAATCATGAAACTTTCATAGGAAACTAAATTTTAAGACATGGGAAAAGAAATCATAAAATATTCAACGGGAAATTTGAATTTATAATAAACAATATAGAGGGAAAATTCATAGTGTAACACTTGAAATTAAAAAATAATTACATTAATTTAACTGTATCACTAAAATCTATGGTGAAAATACACATTTTAAATCCTAGTAAACGTACATCCAAATCGATGATAATATTTAATATTATAGAATAAATTTGTTTACTACAATTTATATTCATATCGATGATCTTCATGGTGTAATACTCACCCTTTATCACTTATTCCACCAATCCAACTCCCAAAACCAAATATCATCTAAAAGTCATCAGGGTAAAATGACTACTGCTATAGTGAAACACATCTATCTTGAAGAAATAACAAATATCACATCTTAAGATCCAAAATGAAATTAAAAACATTATTTTCTAGTCTAGTGAAATATAATGAAAAAATAATTAATAAAAAAAATATCGTAAAGTCTCCACGTTTTGATTATTTATACATCAAAATCATTATTTAATGGATATACATCAAAAATGTGCTTTTTCTAATTGTTAAAATTTTATCTAAACTTGATTAAAAATATACATTTCATTTCTAAAATCATATCCAAACACATGTAACACCTCCAAATGGTATAATAGAGTACATAGAGACTCTAATCCCATATAATCCACTTATATTTTAAATAAAATAAATAATCCACCAATTCAATTATACTTTTGAAATGAGTGGACATTATTATTTTAGTGACATGAGATGTTATTAATTATTTAGATAAATTACATGGGATGTATTATTTAAATGTATTCTAGATAATTATGGTATATGAGATGAGATATACATGATTTAAATATTCCATGTCCATTGGTCACTCAATATCTTGGACAATAAGATTATACATGTATAAATATGATTTATAGAGATAGATATTATGATATATATATATATATAGATATAAAAATGTGTTATTATGATCATGCCAAACCCCAATATATCTTTAGTGGAAATTTTTTTAAGGCCAGTATTTCATACAATTATGGCTGATATATTCCAAATATTTTTAAGTCTACAGAGGAATATAAAGACACTCAATTAGAAATACAATAATTTTTAATTTTAGAATAATTTTTCTCTAAAATATAAGATATTTTTTAAGATAATTATATCCAAAAAGTATAGATTAATTTTTTAGTCTTTTAATATTTCTATAAAGTTCAAGTCAATTTAGATAAAGTCATTATTTTATGGATACATATACTAAAATAATAACCATGACATGATAAGAGTCACCACTAGATGGTTTTTTTATTTTATGGTCGGTGATACAAAATTTTGGTCATTATAATAAATTATATATTATATCATTCGTCCAAAATCCAATATTTAGTATCATATTTTGTTTATTATATTTAACATCACATGATAATGTGTTAATGATTTAGTTTTTTGGAAGGATATAAACAAACTCATAACTTAAGGGGGATCTATTAAAATCATTACAATGAGAGACCAATAAATGGACATTTTTTAACATATGTATTGAATTTTCATTAATTGGATCATTCCTTAAATAATATATATATATAATTGAATTCATGGACCATATTTTAGAAATTTTATATCCTTATTTTAATAGATTAAGTACTATCTAATTATATTTTTTGGTTAGAAATATATTGGGTACTAGAAAAATATTTGATAGATGAGGGTATTTACTAAATCATTAGATAGATAAAACATTTAGAGGAATAAGTTATTTTAGGTTGACTAAATGGTATCAAATGGATAAAATAAAATCACCCACCTTTCATTCCTTCACGCCAAATAATAAATATTAATATTATATAAGTTTCACCACTTATTAATATGATGAAAAGGCTTCTGACGTTTCATTAATTTATTTTCGACATTAATATATACCTAAATTCCCCCTACTATTAGATCCTTAGATACTTGAATAATATCTAAAATTGCATCACTTTTAATCTTCATCTTACTCCTAGATCATGTATATTTCTATTATCCAATTTCCTAGTTTTAGATCATATCCTTCAACTTATCCAACCTGTTAATGGTCAAAATGAATTAGATTACACAATAATTTGTGTATGATGGGTTTCCCTACCCCTTAGAAGCAATCATGATCTACCAACCTCCATTAGTAAATAAATGAATTTAGTTAGTTTGTTCATTAAGAGTATAAATGGGTAATAGAAAATAAATATCATGAGATAAAAAGGTGTTTCAAATTAGAGTCTTAAGAACCATTCTGGGTGATATCCCACTACTAGGATATAGCTTTAGATTCGTAATCACCATTTAAACCTATTAAGACTAGTGAATTATAGTATTTCAATATAGAATATCATTTTGGTTAATCATGGAATGTATCTAGGAACAATTAACCATGATCGCCTCCTTCTGACACATGCGAAATCCATTCATTTTCTAACCACATAATTAATTCCCATCACCAGAGGAACTGACCACAAAAAAAACATTTGTATAGTTCATGGAAATTACGATGTGTTTGAAAGTGATCACTTCCTAACATTAATTTTCTTATGAATCCACCATGATCCTTTCCACAATTAGTCTATCTATATCTCCCTACTATAAGGTAATAATCTATTCCATTTAATTGATAGAAACTGGTTTTTCTACATGGAAGAAAGAAGTGTGAAATTTACTAGATTCAAAATTATTTGAATCTATATCTTAATAAAGTGAATATCCGGATTTATCCAGGTATTCAGTAGATCCATATTGATATAATTATTGAATAAATATCATTTATGGCAAGAGAGGAGAAAAACCCATTACTCGATGCTCATCAATTTATTATACTAGTATTATATTTTATTCTAAATATATAAAAAATTATTGTGGGGTTTTAAAGACATCCATTACCATAAACATATTTGGTGTTATGGTGTGATGAAATAATTGGTCCCTATTATTAAAAAAATTCCCAAAAAAATTACCAATCAACATAAGGTTAGAAGGATTTTAGAATTACTGCGGAAACCTAAAGATTCTAGTCTAAATGGTCAAGGTAAGTGGTATTGTTTTATGTAAAACACATAGGACCACATATTAGGGAGAAAAAATTCCCATTGAGGGAATTTGGGGTACTATAGTAACCTAAAATTAGATCTTCTTTATCTATAAATAAATTCAACTGGTTTCTAGGGTCTATAATCTTGATAAATGTATTTTGTCGTAATATTTAATAATAAGAGAAAAATTTACTAAATGAATCAAAAAAATATTGATTCTAAAAATAATTTCCACTATAGGGTGTTTGGGTTGGGTGGATGATTCAGTGAACTCAAAATAAAAAAAGTGTAAGATAATGGAATCATTATTCAAGAGAGGGAACTATATATCATAGACAATTTTTTTAGAAAATAATGAGATAATCAGGATCTGTAAATTGAATGAAGGTTCAAGGAAGATCCAATGGTGGACCAATAGTGATACCCTCATCTAGTGGGGTAGAAAAATGATTTATTAGAAAGTAATATTAAAAGTTTCAATATGTTTTTGGTTATAATTATTTCTTATTAATATTATTATTTCCATTTATTTATAATATTTAACTATAATAAATAATAAAAATAAAAAATGTATGGAATATGTTCATTCCCTTGAACATAATTTATGACACACCATCAACTATAATGGGTAATATATTCATTTATAATATATATATATATATTAATGATTTTTTTATAATTTTTTATTCAAATGTTTAATGAATATTTATGTTCATGTTTTTTAGTTAATCATGTTCTATTCATATATAATGAAACATATGGGAGAAAATTAAGTAATGAGACTAAATAATAATTTTCTAGTGTATTTATTATTAATTTTTATTTTCATATTTATATTATTTTGTATTTTATTTTATGAAAATAATTTTTTTAAACTATCATATGATTTGTGACAAAAATGAACTAAACATTTTAGTATTATAGAAATCATTTTTTTAACACCACTTCTACTATGTTTAATGTGGATTAAATGATCACCATGATGAAAAAATTATAGTGAAGAGTGGTTAAATAAGCTCAATAACAATAGAATTAGGTGAATAGATAATTTATGAAATCTTATAATTAGTTTTTTCTTTATTTTCGCCAAATTACTAAGTAGTATATTATTATTATTTGATGATGATGTGGTAATTTTGGGATGATTCATAATCAATGCTCCAATAAATGAATATTTAGATACCCATGGTAAAGACTATGTTTCTCAAATTGATGATATTGGCGGTGATAAAGATGTTGGTCATTTTGATCATTATGGAGATGTTGTTGATAATGATTTTACATCAAATGTTATTACTTCTAGGGGTACTCATGGAAATTAAAATGTTAGTAATAACATTGATACAGAGTATGAAAAATTTATTAAATGATGATAATTTTGTGATCACCAAATATTTATGGTTATAAACATAAAATTTATATAATTTTAGTTTATCTTTTAATTTCATTATTTATATGTATATTATCATATTTTGGTTTCAATTTGTTTAATTATATATTATAAATTTTAATGGTTAAAAAAAGTCTATCTGTAAGGAAAATAATAAAATAAAATATACCCACAGTTTATCATGTTTATTTTTTTTGGGTTTATAAAAATGATTACATCGTGATATTCTTATAGTCAAGGATGTAAATATGTTTACCAAAAAGTCTATTATTATGTAATGTGATAATTTCTTTTTTAATAATAGTATTATAAAAAATCTAGAAACCATATTAAAACTATGTAATTAGAAGGGGTTTTCTCATTGGTTTTTATATTACAGAAAATATAATGATATTTTTTGAAATCGGTTATTTAAAATACCCAATGTGAAAATTAGTTAACAGGTTGTTTATATAAAAACTAACAAGAAAATAAATTATTTTAAATATATCACATCAGTTATAAAATAACCAACACAAAAAATATATATTATTTAAATTAAATTAACATGTAATCACCATCCATTACAATAGAATAACCTAAAATAAAAAAACAACAAAAAACATGAGAAAATCATCACAAATTGAAATCATTTCAAATATTCAATTTGAAATTTAAGGATTATAATATATTTTACAAATAAAATAAAACCCAATCAATCCAATGAAATATTCTTCCCATTCTATTTTTATGTTATTTAGCTCATGTAGTATATAAGAGATAACGATTCATCAAAATTATACAATTTAAAAAGACAAAATTTATCATGTATTATAATAATAAATATAAGTTAAATTAGAGGAATGTTTTTAAAAAAAACATTCTATAATTTTTAAAGAGTCTTAGTTTAAATTATATCAAGCATAAATCTTTGAAAATAATATCTAGATTCTTTTACTGATTTTTGAGGAATGAAATTAATTTTAAAAATAATTTTTAAATTAAAAATAATATTTTTAGTTCTTGTAGCCAAAATATAGTAATTATAATTTATAATTCACCTTTTCTTCCACATATTTTATATTCAAACTCCTCGTTCCTATTATATCTCTAATGTAATCCCATTCCATATTTGAAAATTATATGTATGAATAAAATATGAATCTATTACATTAAAAATATTCAATAATTAACAAAACAAGTTTGATATGTTTATAAAACTTTCTCACACTTCACCATGTATAGATCATACAAAATAGGATTTCTTCCCTTAGGGAAAACAAAAAAACATACAATTTCCATTAATATAAAAAATATAATATTATTTTTTATACATATTAGATAAATGAATCTTTTTGAGATATATTATCTATACCCTTAAATATATGGAAACATCCAAAACATAATTATGTTATTCTATAAAATGTAACCAATACATATAATTATTTCTTCATTATACATGTTTAGGAAAATTGGTGAACTAAATTTTAAGTCTAAAAACCCATAAATGAATTTTTCATTATACCAAATAAAATTTTTATAGTACTCCTAATAAAAAAACTAAAGTATTAAATTTCAGAAAGTTAATATTATGAAAAGATATATGATAATAAACTTACTTGGAAAATAAATACAGCATATTGATTCCGAATAAATATTTAGTTACAAGCTCTTTGGTATATCTCACTAAAATCATCAATTTCAGTTCATGCACATAAATGTTAGCATCTATTGGAAGCTTATAAAACTATAACGACACAGATAGATTTTTTTAATAATATATCATATCTAGATGAAGTCATATCTAATGTGAAAACAACATATATTTTTCTTTTTCTATATATTATAACTTTTACATTAATTTATTCTGTAAAAATAGATAAATTTAAAAATGTTAAAAAAATTAACACCAATATGAAATAAATTTTATTATATACACATACCTTAGTGGTATTTTTATGGTAATGTCTAAATGGAAAATATAAAAAAATAGTTGATACTTTGCCTAACTATGTTGACCACATATATAAGAAATTGTACTCTTGATGATCTATCAATATTTTCCAACACGCTGGCCCCATGATACTCCATATTTTTCTATAGATTATGAATGATACCCTCGATAAAATATATATTCCATTATGAAAAAAATTTATGCTTCAAATCCTTAATTTATAAACAAAAATAGATGGAAATGTGTATATGAAGAGTTTTAGTATCTAGATAAATAGGAGGAGGTGGAGTGATTTCTATAAGAATAGATGGATGAGTGGGATCTACTAATGGGGGTGGAGGAGTGGAATCATTATCCTAAAACTATTTTTTCATGTCAGGAAACATCAACTGTGAAAAATACCTTTTCCTATTCTCCACAATCCGACCATTTCATAAAATTTAACTTATAAAAAACTTAGTTTATATTTATATACATATTCCTTTTAATAATCTCTATAACTACGAAACAATTTTTTATCAATACACCTTCCTCGTATCCTCACACATGACCTAGGTGTTTAGGATTTCCTTATTTAATAGCGGAAATATCTTTCCTAGCCTATAGTATAAAGGGTCCCCATATTCTCTACTACTCAAGTGCATCTTATATCGAATAAATGAAAATTTCATTATTTAATCACAATATCTAAAGACGGGAATTACTTAACTAACAAAAAAATTAAATAACATATTATAATCCTCATTGAAATAGTTATTGATTCTTACGTAATATATTTTCCCTTTTTATCATTCATACCATCTTCCTTTTTTAATGTCTAACTATTGGGGGGGGTTTCAACCTTTACATATCCTAAAGACATTACGCTCATTTTTTTTGAAAGATTTAAAATATCATTATTTCTTCCAATAACATATTCCCTCTACATGATAGAGTGTGAGGGTATATATTTCTAGATTGGATCTCCTGGTTAGGTCTCAAAATTTTCTATAAATTAAGAATAAAAAATCATTAATATGATCCTTAATTTAAAAAACATCCAAAATATAACATTTCACTTAATAAAACTGATTACTTTCATATACTTTAAATAAACCACATTCATGTATCTTTATCTACAAAAGGATATATATCACATGGATTTCATTTTGACAGTCCCTAAAAATAAAATTTGATGCGAGGGTTGATTTAAAATCCCTCCATCTCCAACTAGAAAGATATTAAAATTTATTTATCACCACTCTACTATTATTTATGTCATATTTCATCTAATAGAAGAGAAAAAACCCATATTAGTAAAATCATTTCAAGATAAGTAAAATAATAAAAAATTATCAAACCAAAATTGTCTCCCATAATTGACATATTTTTTCTTCATCAACACTTATCCAATCAGAAATCAATATTCCAACATTGAATCAATATTACACTGTAATATAGTCTTAAATTTCTTGTTATTTGGACTCATATAAACATCATTATCATAAAAAACAATGGGTATAATTTTTTCTCGACCTTTGTAACACCCCAAGCTTCCACGGTACATTTCCCTTCGAATAATGTGATAGCTTGTGTTGTACGCAACCTCGAGTTCTAACACACACCACAACTAATTAAACTAGCCGTTGTTAATAGTAATACCTACTTTTTGAAATCATATATATTTTATATTTAAAAATAGACTTCATTTTTGGATTCGGAATATTTAAATTAGCCTAGGGTAAAATTTTGGTACTTTTAGGATAACTTTTATATTTTGATAAATAGGGAAAATTACTAAATTTTAATTAAAATCAATTTTTTTAATCAAAATAATTAATATTGATAAATTATGAATTTGAGTGGTTTTAAAGTATATTTAGAATTTATTTTTACCATTTAATTTAATTTTTGTCATTGGACATAATTTCACAATTAAACCAGACATAAACAAGTGTCAATCTTTTGATAGTTATTATCTCTTAAAAACACACTTTTTATTTTAACAACGGGAATTAATTTTAAATTAATTTCTGCCACTTCTGTGTTTTGAATTTGAAAAAATGGATTACATATTTGGAATCAGGATGTCCAAATTATGTGAATAGGTAACTTTTATTTTTACACATTTTGAATAATTACTGCGGTAAATATTTTATTTACCATGGTTAAAGTGTAAATCCGGTAAATAAGGGTTAAAAAATAATATTATAATAATACAAAATTACCCTAAAACGTGTCCTAACCTTATTGGTGGACACATACCCGACCATGGTCATCCTTGGGTTGATTTGGGGACCCCTTAGAGCCACTTGTATGTGGTAGGGACACATTATATTAATAAAGTTAAAATAAAAATAAAAATGGCATAAGATTACATCTTTTAGAAGAATAATTTTTACATAGGGTTATACATGTTGGATTTTCGATTATAAATATTCATTTGAAATCTAAAAAGATTTCATACATAATGATAATTTATTTATAATTTTTAGACATCAAATAATTTAAATTATTAATGACACAATAATGATGAAATGTTTACCTCATTAATAAATCATTTAAATAAATAAGATTATAATGATTAAAATATTATCTAAAACCTGTCTAATTATTATTGGTTGATGTTATTTAGAATATGAGCCATCTTATCTTCGACCTCAATGATTTTTGGACCATTATAAACCGAATATAATTATATTATTAAGTAATACTTTCACTCTTTCCTAAAGAGCCCCTCCTCTCCCTTATAAAAGAAGACCACTTCTACTCATTCCTCACACCTCTCAAGCCACTTGGCTCGTCCAAACCCTGCCCAAATACTCTCCCAACTTCCCTCACTACAACCTAGAGGCCTTAGTTTGATCAGAAAGCCAATATAAGGAGCCCTTTTGATCAAATCAAAAGGAAGAGCCTGAAGAAGAGGTAATGATTTCACCACACTTTTCCAAGTTCATTTCTTCTTCCACTTCTTCTTCCTTTGTTGTTACCATTATAAAATAATATCTCCAGTATCATTTATATACTGTGTTGTTATTATAAATATGGTACAACCATATTCAGTATTCTATCCACCCTTTTAATAACATGTCACCATACGTGCGTACGTACGGCTTACCGTCTCCACGTCGTGGTGTAATTGTTATTCAATATAATATTATTTGGATGGGTATAATAATGATGTGCAACACATGTAAATAATAAATATAACATGTTAATTATTCTGTATATATGATATAACATCCATTTATATATTATTTTAATATCAAAAGAATGATATTGTCGCTCGTGCGTACGTACAGACTACCGTCTCCACAAACGCGATAAGATTCATTCTCCATCGTATCCATTCAAGTATAATTATCATTTGATGATTTAAAAATGGTGTTTAAGGACTTGATATCATTCTGGTTATGAATAATATACAACCTATCCATTGCAAACATGGCTTACGTAACAAAACATATAAAATAAAACAAGTAAGTTAACACCCGAAACAACGATAATACTAAGATATTATTATCAAATCAATATTAAAAGATCATATATGATATCATATTAATGTATATGATTCTTTTATAATTTAATAACAATTATTTCACCATTATACAGGAGGTTAACCTACCCCAACCAAGGAAAAGTACAAGGTAAGGGTTATTTCACAATCTCTTCATTATCCGAGGTTGTTTATAAGTAATAATCTACTGGGATCTCGTTATCATCCACATCCATGTTTCTTCCAAATGTATTCCAAAACATTTTTATTATTTACAAGAATATGGGTTAAAGTCATTTATACCCTTGTATGACTTTTTATAAGAGGAATCTTTCCGTCGTTTTCAAAACAAGGTCCTTTTAACCTTTTCGACAGAATTAAGGTAAGAATGTTTTTTTAACTTATACGGCAGGTGCGGTTATTTTCCGCCGTTATAAAATCGTCAAAGCTTCCCTTACAAGCTTATAAGAATATATTCAAAGAAAATGTTTTATTTTATAAATATATGTCTCTTAAATTATTTCAAAATAGAAAGAGATATTTCTTTAAAAAGAGTTTTGATTTCATCTATGTCAACATCCTTTAATGTATTTTACGCTTATTTGAGGATGATATATTATGATACAAAACTTTTATATTGTATTGAAGGTTTTGTGATATGTTTGACTGTGGATGTGCTATTTTTTTTATATACCATTCATGGTTTATGGTGAAAGTATTGAAATTTCGTATGCTAGTTTTAATACGAATGTTTATGTTATGTTTAAACCTTTTCATATGGTAATGCATTGGACTTAATATGTGACGGGTGGAGCCCGCTATAGCTCCTCGATGCATCGGTAGGTCTAATGAGACAATCTAGTATCTTGGCACAAGGCCTTGGCAAAATATTATTTGTAGTCTTGGCACGAGGCCTTGGCTATGTGGTTATGATAGTCTGGCATTATGCATTCCATCATTATGAAAGTGGTTATTGATATTGCATGTGATTATTCGATTAGTAGAATATCCATGTGAATAAGTAAATGGCATTATTTCATTTTATTTATGCCATACTATGTTGAAGTTAAAGTTTAAAAGGCTTTTGTTTTAGTTATACATTGCCTTAAATGTTTATTCTTATTTATGAAAGTTTCCGCTATATTGTTATCCTTACTGGGCATTTGAGCTCACCCCTTTTCTATGTTTTATTTTCCCAGGATGTGAAGAAGTAAATTATGAATGACTTGCAGGGATATTATGAGGGGTTAATAGTATGGACTATGGAGACAATATGTTGTTGTAGTAGTTTTTTTGATGATGTAATGTAAAACTAATGAATATATCTACTGTTTCCAAGGCTACTAAACCAATCGGTCTTTCGAGATTTGATCTTTCTTGTGATCATGCAAATGTTATGTAATTAATGCACCGACTCTGGGTAACTGGGGTCGGGGAGTTACAGTTGGTATCAGAGAAAGTTTAGTACAAACCTTGGAATCTAGATTTAGATAAACTCTGATTAGAGCATGTAGACCTAAGATGAACTTTGAGGATTAGTATAGAAGAACTTCCTAGAATTTTGGTATTGTAGAGATTTTGTGAGTTTTCCGAGCAATACATCCCTGTCTAAATACGAGCAGGTATAGGAGGCTCTGGCACAGATGTACCTAGGGGTAAAACCCGAAAACACCGCTTTGAGCTAGACTCGAACAAGAACTGGTGCACGACAACGGGCCTTGCTGCACTCTTGGTTACGACACTCCCGGGGGATATGCTTAGGATAACTCTAATTTTCATTACAAATCATTATGAAGGGTTTATGAGTATATAATTCCTCAAAGAAATTTTTTTTATGATTATGGATTATATCCATAAATAGTTCAAATTATGTTGAGTGTTTTATAAGTATGGGATTATGTATTTTGATTCATAAACTGATCTAGTTTATGCCATTGTTTAGAAATGGAGCCTAGTGGAAGAAATGGAAACCGTATCAATGCACGCACTCCATGTAGGGATTTCCCTCATGCTCAAGATAATTATAGTGGGGATGCTGATGCAACTGGTGCCGATCAGCTAATCACCATACTGGGACAACTTACTCTGGTTATGAATAATAACATTACCCGTATGGATCACCCTGATCCGCAGCGTGGAGGATCAATGTTAGATCGATTCATGAGGCAACAACCACCAACGTTCAATGGGAGTAAAAATCCCTTAGTAGCTGAGCAATGGATAAATTCCCTAGAAAAAATATTTCAGGCTTTGGGGAGCAATGAAAGGGAAAAAGTTATCATGGCTGTTTACCGCCTCACTGGAGATGCTGATCAATGGTGGTCATTGATTCAAAACATGAAGGAAGATGATGAAGTATCAAATATGGAATGGAGGGAGTTCAAAGATCTATTTTTAGAAAAATACTTCCCTCGCGACCATCGAGAAGATATGGAAAGGCAATTTATAAGTCTGAGACAGAAGGAGGATGAGAATGTCGCAAAGTATGAGGCTAACTTTACAAGGTTAGCAAGGTACTCTGGTGATTGTATATGTAACCAAAGAAGTAAGATTTATCGTTTCTTTGATGGGTTAAAACCATTTCTCAGTCGAGCATTAGTCTCACAATCCTTTTCATCGTACGAAGACATTGTCTCATGTGCTATCAAGACCGAAAAGGAATTCTCTAAGTCTTATGACTTTAAAGCAAAGCAAGAGAAGAAGAGACCTGCTGATCAATCTGAGAATGGAAATAAGGGGAAGAAGGGAAAGGTTGAATATCCATCCTGTGGTAAATGCGGGAAGAAACACCCTGGTACTTGCTTGAAGGGAATGGGAGTCTATTACAAGTGTGGTGAAAAAGGCCACCAAGCTCGTGATTGCAAGGGGAAGAAAGAAGCTACCAACGTTCAGTGCTACAATTGCAGGGAGATGGGGCATTATGCAAATGAATTTCCTAAGCGTCAGGAGAACTTACCTCAGAAAAGGCCAAGGGATCAAGGCCAGGCTTATGCTATCACTACTGCTGAGGTAGAAGCTCCGAAAGATGTGGTGGTAGTTAATTTAATGGTTTCCTCAAGTTTAGCAAATGCATTATTTGATTCTGGATCATCGCATTGTTTCATATCTTCCCAGTTTTCTAAGAAAATAAGATATTTCCAATTTGATTTAATAAGGTAGTTGTCAGTTAAAACTCCTAATGGAAGTATCATTGCAACAAAGTTTTGTGAATCAGTCCCCATTAGAGCACATAAATTTTCTTTATCTGCTGATCTCATCGTCATACCTATGATTGAGTTTGATATAATCCTCGGTATAGACTGGCTTTCGGACTATGACGCGAAGATTTATTGTAAGAAGAAAGAGGTTACGATTCTTGATGATAATGATAAGGAACACCTTATTTTTAGAGCAGAATCGTCACCACCTAATTCTTATTTAGATCCACTCCCAGTAGCTCAACTTAATTCAATTATTGGGGAGGAAGAGAATGAAATAACTGTCGGTGAGGAAAAGAAAGTTCAAACAGAGGATTTACTTGTTGTGAAAGAATTTGTAGATGTATTTCCGGAAGATTTACCTGGACATCCTCCAGAACGAGAAGTTGAGTTTTCCATTGATTTGATTCCTGGATCAAGGCCTATATCGAAGACCCCTTATCGAATGGCCACTGTAGAATTAGTCGAACTTAAGAAACAACTAGAAGAATTGAGTAATAAGGGATTTATTCGCCCTAGTGTTTCTCCATGGGGAGCCCCTGTTCTTTTTGTTAAAAAGAAAGATGGATCTATGAGGTTATGTATCGACTACAGGGAGATCAATGCTATAACGATAAAGAACAAGTATCCCCTACCTCGTATTGATGATTTATTTGACCAACTGCATGGAGCTCAATACTTTTCAAAGATTGAACTTCGATCTGGATACCATCAGTTGTGTGTGAAGAAGGAAGACATTCCGAAGACAACATTTCGAACCAGGTACGAGCATTACAAGTTTACCGTAATGCCGTTTGGATTGACTAATGCACCCTCTGTATTCATGGATCTGATGAATAGAGTTTTCAAGGAGTATCTCGATGAATTTGTGGTGGTATTTATTGATGATATCTTGGTATACTCCAAAACCTACGAAGATCATGAAAATCACTTGCGCATTATCTTGAAGACTCTAAGGAGGCATGAATTATATGGGAAGTTTAGCAAGTGTGAATTCTGGCTTCAGGATATTTCTTTTCTTGGCCATATTGTCTCTAAATATGGAATCTATGTTGATCCTTCTAAGACCAAGGCAATCCAAGAATGGCCAGCACCTACGAGTATAACTGAGGTACGTAGTTTTATTGGTTTGGCAGGTTATTATCGACGTTTCGTCCAGAATTTTTCCCGATTGGCTAACCCATTAACGAAGCTCACACGTAAAGGGGTTAAATTTGTTTGTACAAAAGAGTGTGAAGAATGTTTCGAAGAACTGAAGAGAAGATTAGTCAATGCTCCTATATTGACTCTACCATCGGGGAATGATGGGTTCGTTATTTATAGTGATGCATCAAAGAAAGGACTTGGTTGTGTCCTTATGCAGAATGATAGAGTTATTGCCTATGCATCACGACAGTTGAAAATTCATGAACTAAACTATCCTACTCATGATCTTGAGTTACCAGCTGTGATCTTTGCTTTGAAGATATGGAGACACTACCTCTATGGTGAAAAAATGTGAGATTTATACTGATCACAAGAGTTTGAAGTATATTTTCTCACAAAAAGAACTCAACATGAGGCAAAGGAGATGGCTTGAATTACTCAAGGATTATGATTGCACGATACACTACCACCCGGGGAAAGCAAACAAGGTGGAAGATGCTTTGAGCAGAAAAGACCATGGAGTTTTGAACATGATGATAATTGAAAGGGATCCAATTTTCATGGATCTAGTGAATATGGACATGGGAATAACCAGGGAAGGTGAAACATCAATGGTTTTTCAAATGGTTGCCAAACTATCTTTACTAGAAAGGATTAAGAGTTCTCAGACCGATGATGATTAATTTCAGAAGAAGATTAAAGCTGTGAATGATGGGAGATTGAGAGACTTTTTCTATGAAGATGGAATTTTGAAATTCGGGAAGAGACTTTGTGTTCCCGATTTACCTGATCTGAAAAGGGAATTGCTAGATGATGCTCATAGTTCCAATTTCTCTATACACCCTGGGAGCACCAAAATGTATAGATATTTAAAGGAACAATTTTGGTGGGACAACATGAAGAGGGAGATTTCTGATTTTGTGTCAAGATATATGGTTTGTCAACAAGTGAAAGCTGGAAGGCAACAGCCTGGAGGAGTCATGCAACCTCTTCCCATACCGGAGTGGAAATGGGACAATATTACGATGGACTTTGTCATGGGGCTACCAAAGACTCCTAGAAGGAACGATGTAATATGGGTTATTGTTGATCGTCTTACCAAGTCAGCACATTTTCTTGCTATAAGAGAAGATCTACCCCTGGAACGTCTAGCAAGACTATACATTAATGAAGTTGTGAGACTTCATGGAGTACCCCTATCGATTGTTTCTGATCGTGATCCCCGTTTTACTTCAAGATTTTGGAAAAGTCTTCAGATATCTCTGGATACTGAACTTCATTTGAGCACTGCTTACCACCCTCAGATAGATGGACAATCAGAACGGACTATTCAAACCCTAGAAGACATGTTGAGATCTTTCTCACTTGACTTTCAGGGTATGTGGGATCAATATTTACCACTGGTAGAATTTTACTATAACAATATCTTCCATTCGAGTATTCAGATGGCACCATATAAAGCATTATACGGAAAGAGATGTCGTACACCAACCTGTTGGGATGAGGTTGGTGAAAGAAAACTTGTAGGCCCAGAAATGGTGGAGGAAACGGTGGAAAAGGTGACGGTAATCCAAAATCACATCAAAGCAGCTCAAAGTAGGCAGAAGAGCTATGCCGATAATCGAAGGAAGGATTTGGAATTTCAAGTCGGTGATCATGTTTTCCTGAAGGTATCTCCATGGAAGGGAGTCATACGTTTTGGTAAGAATGGCAAACTGAGTCCCAGGTACATCAGACCTTTCGAAATTATAGAACGAATTGGGGCTGTAGCTTACCGATTGCCAATGCCGCCAAGTCTCTCCAAAGTTCACGATGTGTTCCACGTATCTCTGTTGAGAAAATACATGCCTGACCCAACGCATGTACTCACCTATGAGGAATTAGAACTGGAACCCGATCTGTCTTATTGTGAAGAGCCTGTCAGGATTCTTGATACAAGAGAACAAGTACTGAGAAACCGGACGACGCGTCTGGTAAAAGTTTTATGGAGAAATCATAAGATGGAAGAGGCAACGTGGGAACCCGAGGAACTTATGATGAAGAACCACCCGAGTCTTTTTATGCAGTAATACCCTAGAAATTGTGGGGATGCAATTATTTGAAGTAGGGGAGGATGTAACACCCCAAGCTTCCACGGTACGTTTCCCTTTGAATAATGCGATAGCGTGTGTTGTACGCAACCTCGAGTTCTAACACACACCACAAATAATTAAACTAGCCATTGTGAATAGTAATACCTACTTTTGGAAATAATATATATTTTATATTTCAAAATGGACTTCATTTTTGGATTCAGAATATTTAAATTAGCCTAGGTTGAAATTTTGGTACTTTTCGGATAACTTTTATATTTTGATGAATAGTGAAAATTACTAAATTTTAATTAAAATCAACTTTTTAATGAAAATAATTAATATTGATAAATTATGAATTTGAGTGGTTTTAAAGTATATTTAGAATATATTTTTACCATTTAATTTAATGTTTGTCTTTTAACATAATTTCACAATTAAACCAGACATAAACAAGTGTCAATCTTTTGATAGTTATTATCTCTTAAAAACACGCTTTTTATTTTAACAACGGGAATTAATTTTAAATTAATTTCTGCCACTTCTATGTTTTGAATTTGGAAAAATGGATTAAATATTTGTAATCATGATGTACAAATTATGTAAATAGGTAACTTTTATTTTTACACATTTTGAATAATTACTGCGGTAAATATTTTATTTACCATGGTTAAAGGGTAAATCCGGTAAATAAGGGTTAAAAAATAATATTATAATAATACAAAATTACCCTAAAACGTGTCCTAACCTTATTGGTGGACACATACCCGACCATGGGCATCCTTGGGTCGATTTGGGGACCCCTTAGAGCCACTTTTATGTGGTAGGGACACATTATATTAATAATGTTAAAATAAAAATAAAAATGGCATAAGCTTACATCTTTTAGAAGAACAATTTTTACATAGGGTTATACATGTTGGATTTTCGATTATAAATATTCATTAGAAAGCTAAAAAACATTCCTACATAATTAAAATTTATTTATAATTTTTAGACATCAAATAATTTAAATTATTAATGACACAATAATGATGCAATGTTTACCTCATTAATAAATCATTTAAATAAATAAGATTATAATGATTAAAATATTATCTAAAACCTGTCCAATTCTTATTGGTTGATGTTATTTAGAATATGAGTCATCGTATCTTCGACCTCAATGATTTTTGGACCATTATAAACCGAATATAATTATATTATAAAGTAATACTTTCACTCTTTCCTAAAGAGCCCCTCCTCTCCCTTATAAAAGGAGACTACTTCTACTCATTCCTCACACCTCTCAAGCCACTTGGCTCGTCCAAACCCTTCCCTAATACTCTCCCAACTTCCCTCACTACAATCTAGAGGCCTTAGTTTGATCAGAAAGCCAACCTAAGGAGCTCTTTTGATCAAATCAAAAGGAAGAGCCCGAAGAAGAGGTAATGATTTCACCACCCTTTTCCAAGTTCATTTCTTCTTCCACTTATTCTTCCTTTGTTGTTACCATTCTAAAATAATAACTCCAGTAACATTTATATACTGTGATTTTATTATAAATATGGTACAACCATATTCAGTATTCTATACACCCTTTTAATAACATGTCACCATACGTGCGTACGTACGGCTTACCGTCTCCACGTCGTGGTGTAATTGTTATTCAATATAATATTATTTGGATGGGTATAATAATGATGTGAAACTCATGTAAATAATAAATATAACATGTTAATTATTCTGTATATATGATATAACATCCATTTATATATTATTTTAATATCAAAAGAATGATATTGTCGCTCGTGCGTACGTATGGACTACCGTCTCCACAAACGCGATAAGATTCATTCTCCATCGTATCCATTCAAGTATAATTATCATTTGATGATTTAAAAATGATGTTTAAGGACTTGATATCATTCTGTATATGAATAATATACAACCTATCCATTACAAACATGGCTTACGTAACAAAACATATAAAATAAAACAAGTAAGTTAACACCCGAAACAACGATAATACTAAGATATTATTATCAAATCAATATTAAAAGATCATATATGATATCATATTAATGTATATGATTCTTTTATAATTTAATAACAATTATTTCACCATTATACAGGAGGTTAACCTACCCCAACCAAGGAAAAGTACAAGGTAAGGGTTATTTCACAATCTCTTCATTATCCGAGGTTGTTTATACGTAATAATCTACTGGGATCTCGTTATCATCCACATCCATGTTTCTTCAAAATGTATTCCAAAACATTTTTATTATTTACAAGAATATGGGTTAAAGTCATTTATACCCTTGTATGACTTTTTATAGGAGTAATCTTTCCGTCGTTTTCAAAACAAGGTCCTTTTAACCTTTTCGACAGAATTAAGGTAAGAATGTTTTTTTAACTTATACGGCAGGTGCGGTTATTTTCCGCCGTTATTAAATCGTCAAAGGTTCCCTTACAAGCTTATAAGAATATTTTCAAATAAAATGTTTTATTTTATAAATATATGTCTCTTAAATAATTTCAAAATATAAAGAGATATTTCTTTAAAAAGAGTTTTGATTTCATCTATGTCAACATCCTTTAATGGATTTAACGCTTATTTGAGGATGATATATTATGATACAAAACTTTTATATTGTATTGAAGGTTTTGTGATATGTTTGACTGTGGATGTGCTATTTTTTTATATACCATTCATGGTTTATGGTAAAGTATTGACATTTCACATGCTAGTTTTAATACGAATGTTTATGTTATGTTTAAACCTTTTCATATGGGAATGCATTGGACTTAATATATGAAGGGTGGAGCCCTCTATAGCTCCTCGATGCATCAGTAGGTCTCATGAGACAAACTAGTGTCTTGGCACAAGGCCTTGGAAAAATCTTATTTGTAGTCTTGGCACGAGGCCTTGGCTATGTGGTTATGATAGTCTGGCATTATTCATTCCATCATTATGAAAGTGGTTATTGATATTTCATGTGATTATTAGATTAGTAGAATATCCATGTGAATAAGTAAATGGCATTATTTCATTTTATTTATGCCATACTATGCTGAAGTTAAAGTTTAAAAGGATTTTGTTTTAGTTATACATTGCCTTAAATGTTTATTCTTATTTATGAAAGTTTCTTCTATATTGTTATCCTTACTGGGCATTTGAGCTCACCCCTTTTCTATGTTTTATTTTCCCAGGATGTGAAGAAGTAAATTATGAATGACTTGCAGGGATATTATGAGGGGTTAATAGTATGGACTATGGAGACAATATGTTGTTGTAGTAGTTTTTTTTATTTAATGAAGTAATGTAAAACTTATGATTATATCTAGTATTTCCAAGGCTACTAAACCAATCGGTCTTTCGAGATTTGATCTTTCTTGTGATCATGCCAATGTTATGTAATTAATGCACTGACTCTGGGTAACTGGGGTCGGGGCGTTACAACCTTGCACCACAAATAATTTTGATAAACATGTGATTCTATGTTTACCATGAAATGGATGTGTCATCTACATTATAGATGTAAACATATCCTTTGAAGAAGGATAGGGAGGCTCCATAGTAGATGTGTGTGTATGTTCCTCCCAAAAATCTCATGGTTTCTCATATTTTTGGTCAAAAAGTATCCTAATAATCAAATTAATAAATATTAATAGCAAACAATTAGAACATAAATATACAATCCAATTATTATATATAATATTAAACAAAAAATTTTCCAAAAAAGTTAACTAAAATAAAAAATTTATTATTCATATTTCTTAAACAATTTCAGTAAAATTCAAAAAACTTTAATGAGATAAGAAATGAAATAGATTACAAAAAAAATATAGCTATTAAAAATTATTAATTAAAAATTAATAAAAAATAAGAAAAGTTACATATAAAGTTGAATAATTGAAAAATGAAACAAACAAGACTAAACTAATCATAAAAATCAATTTTTTTTATTTATAATATCTTATTTCTGTAAATAAAATAAAACAAATATATCTAACATTTAATGAAATTTTAAAAATTAAAAAAGAAATAAATACATGTTTCCTGTAATATTCAGAAATTTCTAAAGGATTATTTTCCCATATTCCATTCTCATGATCATTACACATGGAACAAACCATGTTTATGATGTGTTCAATAATATTATCTATTATTCATTGCATAGATGTTCAGATCTCGAATAAATCAGCATTTTCATCTTATTTTTCATCAAAAATATATATTTTTCATTGTAAAATTATAGACCACTACATATTTTATGAATAAACAATATAGAATTTTTTTAAGTGTTTCTATGATGAAAATATCACATTTTTATTGAAATCAATTTATATTAACTAGTCTCATATCTAATTCCTTATATCTAAAACTGTTGTTAACAATATCCCATTTATTGTAAAAATTTTGTACTCAAAATTTAATATAATCAACCTCCCATATTTCATCAATGACAACATAGTATATACATGATGTATATATTGGGATTTTTTTGGAACTAGAAAAATTATATTTTTGTATGAACACCAATACACTACTATTCTAGACCTCACTTATTTTTTCATGATCATTCATATGAAAGGTATAGCCATTAATTTCAAAACCACACCATGTTATCAAATTTTCACTTGGTCTACCCACTAACCCACTAAATGTGTCTGATTTATATGATCAACCATGCTTGGTCTCTTGAATCCTTGTAAAAATTGTTTTATTTTGATCATTCAAAATCCACATAAATTTCCACTTTTGATAACACTGTTTTAACACATTAACAAGAAATTTTATACATGGATGAGTATCATCTATGTTATTCAAGTTCTATAATTGTATCGTATTTATCTGTTAAACTATTATTGATTTTAATTTCAATACAAGAATCCCATTTCTCCCATAATTGAATAGTCCATGGTGTGATATAGGAAAATAAATATTATATACTATAAACATATAGCTTTTAAAAAACTCTACAACATCCAAAAAATATACTTATATACAATGGAGGATTATGGTTTATATGTATTCTCAACACACCCCTCAAATATCATTATATTAGTTTCAAAATGATAAATCTATCATAGATATTTCAGTACTCAAATATTTATTTCCCACACAAAATGTATAATTAAATACACTATAATATCACAAAAGGTGGAGGAAAATAAATTTCAATTTCAAAAATCATAGAAACTACATTGTTCTATAACTTATTTAATTAACTCAGATCAATAAAATTGATAATAATTGAATTGAAAAAATAAAAAAACCTTCTTGATAGAAATTTTGGCACAGAAATAAAATATTCCATGCAATGAAACTGGTAGGACTTATTGAATCATGACATGGAATCATGAGATTCAATTCCTTTAAACTCTAAATCATTTTTTTTATTTTTTTATAGTTAAAGAATAAAAATGTGTCTGATTGATACGATAAAGACACTAAAAACTAATTATATATATCTTGGATAAGTGATGAAAAGTTAGTGGAATGTATGTTCAAATTTTATTAGGAGTATGATAAAACTCAAAACTTATTCCCAGTGAGGGTAAGTCTAATATTTAATTTAACCCATATTTACTCTTTCCTTTAATATATTTTAGTGTTTGAATAAAATTTTCATATATATTATTCTTCATATGATTGAAATAAATGTTAGGGTTGACCTCATTATAACCCTAATATGTAATATTAATAAATATCAATCATTTATTTCAAATATTAGTACAATTTTAAATTTTTATGTCTTTTTGGATATGACACTACTTTTATTCATCATCTCAAGTCACTGATAGATGGAAAAAGGTTTTGGAGCAATATAAAATTTCCATGAGCTATTTAATTACTTTTTAAATTTATTATTAGATTTATCCATAGACAAAATTCTATGATGCCAATGTATAATATTTTTTACCCATATTTTAGTTGATAATATGAAGCATGTTCACAAATTTAGCTTGTTTTATGCCCCTTTACACTATGTCAATACAAACTTCTATTCATTATGATGTAATTTTTAGTGAACATAATAATTTCATGAAGATAAAAATGTTCCATTTTATAATAATCATGAACTCATATACATTTCAATAACAAAACATTTATATCATCATTTAATAGTGATAATAAAACATTAATATCATTTTCAGGTTGATTTGGTCTACAAATAATTGAACCCATTATGATATATTTCTACTCCATAAAATATTCAATATATATGTAGATATTTACTGATAAAATTGGACATAAAATATTTTTAGTACTATTTTTATTATATGGATTCATTCCACCTATTCATATTCTATGTTTTTGATTTATAACATCATTTTTTATTATAGAAATCTGCTGATCAATTTTATACTAATATAGAAAATTACATTAGTGAAATAATTTTCCATCAAATATCTACTCATCTAAATTACATATTAACCTTTTTTGTAATTTTTATTTTCAAATGCATGTTTGAAACAAGTAATTATAGGAAGAAAACAAATTTCATTGTCCTAAGTTTGTATAAGTTCTTATTTTGACATTGATTTTACATTTAATGTATACTATTATGTCCACATTTGAGACACATTTACATACCTTAATATTACTTATAATATACCACCAATTCATTAAAGAATTCATGTATCTTTTGATACCCCAATCCAATCATTCATAATTTATTTTTCATATTATAAAGTAAATATGGAATATTATTGTCTTTAAGAAGTATTTATTTGAAGAAATGTAGAATATTTTTAAAACACAAATCATTGCATAAATTTTTTTACATCAAGATAATCAATATTAATAGCTTGTATAAAACTATAAATATCCTAAAACATAGATATAATGGGTTTTCAGAATCCCCATATAGATGCTCACCTATCAGTTCTTTGTAAATTGCATCAAATTAAATATCATGAATCATATCATCTACTTTATCACACTTATTATCTTTAAAATCACCCTCATCAATAGAATTATAAATCTTAATAGTTTTAATATTCCAAATCCATGGGATATATGTTAGATTAAAATAATGAAAAATTTAATGATCTTCTATCTCTAAACATTTCATCTTATTCAAATTTAAATATATCATTTATGGATAAAAATATCTTGTTTTTAAATTATTTTTTTTGGAAATTTCCCAAAAAGTACCAACACCTTCATTATATTCATAACTTGTTCATAGTACAATAATCTATCAACAACTCATTATTATCTACAACAAAGATCATGAATTTTGAATAAGTTTTTATATATAGAAATTTAATTTCAAATTAAAATTTATATATAAAAATAAAAAATACCACAAAATATTTCATAAACAAAAGAAATAATAAATATTTTGATGAAAAAAGTTTCACTTTTTAAATATATAATTATTTAAAAAATGAATAAATAATTTTTAGTAATTCAATATAAACATATTAATACATTCTATAAATACTACATATTAAAACGTTATAATCCATTGGGCCTTGAAAATTCTTGTTCACACTGTAGAACGAAATTATACCATACACGTACAGTAATTAGTAATCAAACATTTATTATAACACAAATTCATAAAATAATAATTCAATAAATCCTTAATCTTAATACATTCACTGATCAAATAAATAATACCTAATACACAAGAATACTCATAACTAAAAAATGAAAAAGTGAATGAAGAAACAAGGGAATATTAGAATTAAAAATAAAAAAGAAAATATCATTGATTCATAGAAAATAGAAACAATAAATAGAAACCCAAAAAAAATATAATAGAAGGAGGAGAATTGAGAAGGTGTAAAAATGGAATGAGGTAGCAAAGGGAGAGAAAGAAGGGGAGAATAATGGATGAGGTTGGAGAACAGTTGTTAATTCCAACTAAAAGAGATTCAAGGAAACCATATCAAAGAATGATGTGTTATGGTTAACCATGTGAGACAAAATTTACACCTACTATGTGAATAAATGGACAAAAAATGAATCATCACAATTATTTATATAAATTTAAATATTTTTTCACACCATTTGTTAAAAACCGAGGTTGAGGAGATATGTCTTATTTTTTTCAAGGAATTTATAAGTACATAATTTAAATTAAATATAATTATAATTTATGTTTTTTCTAGCTGATTATTAACTAAGATATAATTATTTATCCATTGTCAATGACAATGGAAAAATAATATAGCCATCACCAATATGTAATCATGGAAATAACACTATTATTATGATTATAGGGTGACTTTTGATAGAAAATGGTAAAATCCCACAACCGATATCATTTTTATCATTCTTTTGGGTTTCTATTCTTGTTATTGTGTATTTTTATCATTCATGTAACTATTGACACTCAGAGTGGTGTATTAAAAAATGGTGTCACTATGAAGGTAAATGTCTTGAAACACTATGTCTTGTATCTATATACTCAACATCACAAGGTGAATATATATAATGAAATATTTATAAAATAAATTATAATATAAACTCACTCCATCCTAGGATATCTCACTTATTAAATTTTATAGATATAATAGGCTTATAACACCAAGTCATCCCATAAATTAATAATAAGATAACTAATACTGTCATAATAACTAGGAACCACACTCTAGTTATATCATTCTATAGGTATCCCTATCTAAATTTAGTGCCTATTCAAATATAAACATATATGTAATAAACATGAAACTATTCGAGTCAACCATATTTAAAAAGGAATAATTCATCACTTTTTTATAATTATGTTACTAAGTTAAATATGTTATTAATAGAAACCTATTTCATTAAAATTATATGAACCATCAAGTTATACTATTAAATGAATAATTTAAATTCACAAAAACCCTTTGTATTTTAATTTTCAATATATCTATATTTTCATTCATGTAAAATTTTTATGAAATCCTATAACCAATTTTCAAGATGATTAATACCAAAAGAAATAAAAAATAGACCAATATAATGGTAAAATATTTTCTTGCACAGTTTTTTTATTGTTTATACAAACAATGAAATTTCATTTGATAACTTTTCATCGTTTCTCTAAATTTTCACCCTAAATATAAGTTTGAATTCTAAACAATGAATCTTGTTAAATCTCTCTTTGAATGTCAAATTTTCATCATTTACCAACAAAATTCCTAGAAAAAAAAATCATAATATTAGTAAATACATTTTGGAATAGATTAAAACAACTAAGCCCCTAAAATTATAGATTATGGGATTGGTAAAATTAATTATTAAACTAATAAATATTTAATTAAAAATGATTCAAAAATCATTTATAATAAAAATATATCATTCCCACAATTTATATAAAAAACCATAACCTCCAAAATATATATTCAAAAAAGAGTCCCCCCATTAAAATAATATCAATTAGTCAAATTTATAAACATATATCCATTTAAATTTATGATTTTATACATAAAAATAATGAATTAAAAGAAGTTTCACAAATCATAACAAAGATAAAATCAACCCCATTATATATTATAAATCACATCACTTACCAAGAGATATTGATGATTTTTATTTCAAATAAATCATTTATATTTATTCCCAAATGTAAAATTTATCTCAAAATATATTTAAAACCCGTCTCTCTTACTCATGTATCATTTATGAATAATATCTAAAATAATGAAAAAAGAAATACCATATATCTAATAACCAATAGATAATATTTTTTTATAAAACCATTTTTAAATCCCTATTTCAAACCTTTTAAAAAATATATTCATAAAAACATATATAAAACTTTTTTGAAATACATAAAAAAGATCATTTATGAAAAAATATATTGAAACATAAAAAATAAACAACACTAAATGTTCCCAAAATTCCCAATTTTGTAATTATTATAGAATAAATTATTAATTACTACCATAATAACTATAAAATAAATAATAATATTTATAAAAAAATATCATTTCATTATCATCACTTCAATTTATTATTTCTTTAAAATAATAATTATTATACCATGTTATATTATTACTTGATAGAATTTTAATATATTCTATATTATTTCCCTCATGGTCTTATTAATATAACACAAACACACAATATAATTTAAATATAATAATATTATTTTTATATAACCATTCATCACATTATCATCAAAAACCTAATAGATAAGTAATGATCACCAACCTCAAAATACTTTATAAATTTATGTACTTAAACAGCGGTAGTTGAAGCATTATAAAAAAATACAATGTACTATCTTAAAGTATAAAATCTAACCTACAAATGATTTTATGTTGATAGTCCAAAAAAATTGAAATATCGAAACACTAAAATCATTGTGATTTCATAAGAAAAATACCACTTATTTGGTTGTGTTTCAATATGAACCAATGATATCCTTAACTAAATATCATTAATAAAATATTTTTATAACGAAAATAAAAAAATGTTTTAAATATATAATACAAGGAAGAGGGGAGAAAATTACAATTTATTTGAATGAATAACACCCAAAAAATGATTTCCCCTTTATTCAGGTTTAAAGAGAAGTGAAAATAGGCTAATGTTTTGGACAAAAGGTAACAAATATGCAGAAATTATAAATTGGGAGAAAAATTTATATATATAAAAAATTAATGATAAAAATTTTATCAATGTGGTCTTACAAATTATAATAACTAATCATGCCTGACTACTACTATTCCATGGGTGGATGAAATAATTTATCGAGAGTGTGACCTCACCATGTAAAATATAAAATTCTCTATTTTCCAGATCACAATAATAGAAAAAGTAATTATAATGACATTATTTTAAAGTGGGTTATTTAATAACCAAGGTTAGAAATAATTTTTTTATATTGATGATTTAATGAGTAATTAAAAAAATATACAAAATAGGTATTTTTACCATTACTAATGTTATTAAGAAATATTAAAAATATTTTTTATAATATTTTTCAAATTTTTTATTACAATAACCAATGTTTAAATTCAAAAGTAATTTTATTCATAACATTTATTTTTAACATTATGATGTTAAATATATTCTGTATTTTTTTTAACATTTGTTATTTCAATAAATCTTCTTAAAATGAAAATCATTATACAAAGAATCAATTTATTTTCATTAACATTAGTTATTTCAAAAAAAAATATCACTTCACACTCATTCTTTCATTCCCCTGTCAAAAATTTATTTCAAAATACATCATAAAATCTATCACACCCATGTTATTTTCTAAAAAAAATTTATGCCTCCCTCAATCCATCATTATTAAAATACAAATTGTAACTAAATATCCAACAAGAATATAGTTAGGGTGGAATTGGAGATGATACAAATATTAATAATGATATATATGATGATGATGGAATTTGTTGGAATATAATGAGTTATCAAAGATACTTGGATTTTGGAAATATAATTGGAATAATTTATTTTACAAACTTCTTTTTTTTAGTTTCCAACACTGTAAATAATATATATTTTTGATTATTTTTCATATATCCTTCAAAAATCATTACTTTAAATATTTAAAATTATAAAATAATTATAATATCTTTTAGGGTTCTATATTCTCTAATTTTTTTAATATGTCTTTTAAATTTATTACATAAATAACCAACATTAAAACTAATTTTTTAGATTATATTTTTAAATGTTCAATGTGAATGATCTTTCTTCACATAGTATATTTACAAAAGAATGTATAAAATTGACAAAAAATATAATTTTAATTAATGGTTTAAATATGATTAATAATGAATTAAAAAATATATGTTAAAAATATATATAATGTGACACATATATTGACATCACCTCAAAAAACAATGTTAATAAATAATATAACAAACATTTAAATCTAGTTTTGGAACTAGTGACATTTACATTTTTTATTCATTAATTTGTCTTGCACTTTGAAAAATTCTATCTCATTGTCTATTTCAGATATTTATAAAAACAATTATCAAATTGATGACTCATATACATCATGATTAAAAATTAAAATTTATGCCAAATTGCACATCCCTTATTCTCTATTAAAAATAAAAAAATTAATTTAGTGATTTATAAAATTATGGGGTGTTCCATCAGCCCACCATCAATGTGATTTCCTTAAAAAGCCAGCCAAAGATGAAACATATAATTACCTAAACATTCATTATTGAGTAACAAATCTATAAACAAACATCACTTCACTAACATAACCCATTTAATCTAAAGGTCATTATCAATTCAAGAACAATCTTCCTAAATTTACAAACTAACTTTATGTTGATCCTTAGAAACAAAATACATTATTTATCCATTCATTATTAACTACTCTAGGTCATATCATCATATAATACTCTACTCTATATGAATTAACATTCCAACCCTCATTTCGAAAATTAATATATAATAATTAATTCATCAAAAAACCCTCCAATAACTATACAATAAACACTTATTATTATCTATAAAATATTAGATAAATCCCAATTATATATTATAATAACCATTTAAATTATAAATTAAGATATAAAAATAATGATGTGATCTTACCTAAATAATCAACATTTAACATTTATAACCATGGTTCCACAACATGATCATTGAAATAAATTCAACCTAAATAATTGAAAACCGATCATTGATAAAAACATGAACTATATATTCAATTATTTTTTTCACACCATATATATTTACATGAATTTTATTGAAAATACATTAAAACTCAAGGGGATTTTCAGAAATATACACTCCCCTATGAATTTTAAACAAAAAAATCTATTTGATAATACATATTTGATATTTAAAATATGTAAACAAATTTATAGTTTTATGAAACATAATTTAAATCCTACAACCGCTATAACTAGTAAATAAAAAATTGTCTTCTTATTTAATTAAAAATTTAAAATACATTAATTTTTTTAAAAAAGAATTATTTAAAATTCAAACTTATAATCCAAATTTGAATTTCATGTTTAGAATTACTTTGTTATGAAATAAAAACATTTATCCAACTAATATTATTTTATCTTTAATTTAACTATAAAGGTGTTCAAAAAAGAATAAATTTATCAACATTAAAAAAAATATCTATTACACTATCCAAATAAAATAATAACAATAAATATTCTGTGAATCCACATGTTTTTATGTGTTAGTAAAAAATACATGATACTGTTACATTAGATGAATTATTCTATAGATCTAAGAGTTAATATTTAGTATTATATCCCTTATGACTAATATATTTATACCATTAGTCACCCATAACTAGAATATCTACTCTTGATAACAAATATCGACTTGTAACTTCAGTCTTCGCCATGACCATGTTGGCTAGACATGGAAATGGTATATCATTCAATTTCTAGTAATGAAAATTCACATTTAACTTACTTATGTATAATAAAATGAAAACTCACTCTGATATAATTTTATAATGACCCAATAAGAGATATACTAATTAATTTGTCATGTCATCATATACATTAGTGACACCTCCTAATATTCTATTGGATCCAAACTAATGGTGAGGGATTTACCTAAACCATGAGGAGCCTACAAAATCTAAAATTAAACCAGAAGATAATATAGTGTTTTTTTTAAATTTGCATGAATCATTCATGTATTAGAAATTCCAACCTATTAATATAATAATACGATCCACATATAACCATTAGATGTTCATAATATATTAAATAATGATTAAATTCATTTTTTAAATAATCATCATAGAATCATGATCCACATAAATAACATAATCATACAAGGAAAAAATAAAATAGAAGATCACTCGATAGATAAATACCCAACATAAATAAAATATCCTTTATAATTATAATCATAATGTTTTTGATCCTAATATATTATGACTTTTCCCACTTTGAGCCATATCGAACACCACAAGGTCAAGACATATACCAATATTTCAAAATTTTCATATCCATATTCATGTGGATACAACTCCATTGGAATATCTAGAAAGTTATTACGACTCAATTATTATGATTTCCCATATCTCCTTAACTCTCCAATATAATTGTGATAAATATGTATGTGTGTGAATATTTTCAATACATGACATTCAACCCATACCATGAATATAATAATATATCAACCTAATTTTTAAAATTTTATTATTAATTATATATATATATATATATTATGATTATGATATAATTTTTTTTAATTTTGTTTTATAAAATATTTCATAATAATAAGATTGGGGGTTATAAGAAATATTAAATTCCATTTCATTTAACCTTATCAACATCATTATCAACATCATAATCTTTACATAAATCTTATTTTTATCATTTTTATTCGTATTGTAATTATTACTAATATTTTTAGTTACCACTAACTCCAATATTATGGAATTGATATATACATCAAAGGATCTGGGGATCCAGTGTAGAACTTTACAAATTAATCCTTATTTATTAAAATTATTTTAGGAAAATGTATGTAGATTTAGTCGAATCTGTCTCTATTCACGTGTGGAGAAATGATATTATTTTGGTCATTGGACAATTTAAATATTTTAGGCTGATCATGGTGATATGGAACATTAATTTTGGTATGTTTTTGGTTTGTGGACTTTTGGATAATTTATTTTTTGGTTGGGGATGATGGGGAGAAACATGAGGTTTTCATGGGTGGAAGATGTGGGAACCAGTGCCTGATAAGGTTTGGATGGATGTTAGTTTCTAATTATTTAATGGTGACCAACATGAATATTAGAGATATGAATTAGTTAATTTGTTACATAACATACTACTTTCAAGTGGAATATGTGTATTTTGGTGTGAAGGTTGGTGAGAATGGTGATAATTTTTTTTGGGAATTCATGGATTTCAAACACAAATACTGCGGTTTTTGGAATTCTATAATCATGTGAATCCCAATCTAGGTGGGATAATGATGGCATGTTTGAAACCAAATAATGGATAATGTTTGAGGATACAAAAATTAGGTAGAATTTTTTTAATTATTGTTCTTTTAAATGAAAAATATGTATTAATATGGGATGAGGTCAGATATAAAAATAATTTTCTTGAGTTCCAATTAACAGGTGTGATCACATTAGGGGTGGGAAAGATCCTTAGTCAATTAGACTCTATGGGAATGTGATTTACCTTTCCATTGATAAAAAATTCAATTATAATTTCAATAATAATAAAATTTTGAGTGACAAACCTATTGACCCATATCCATGAAAATTACTACAGTAAAAGAATGCGATCTATACATGAGAATTATGAAGATGAGTATACACATCCCCTTTTTCATTAGAGTAATTAATATATAAATATTATTCCAAAAATGAAAATGAACATATATAGACATTCTTCTAAACTCCTTCTATAAAAGAGAATCAATGAAAATGTTTCCGTACATGTTAATCTATTGACCATTAATATATATTCTTTCACTATATTTATAGCAGTTGAGAGACTCCATATACAAATTCAATTGCATAATTAAGATTTGAGTCTCTATATCCTTAAATACCATCAATATTCCACCATGAATCCAAGGATGATCCCATCCATAGTAGAAAAAATATATAAATAAGAAGGTAATTAAAATTAATTTGACATCAGTAATAATGTAGTTGTCAAGGTATTGATTAAATACACCTTTATTTAAATCATGAATTTTCATGTTGATTACACTAGAACAACTGAGTCTCATCACACCCATTTATGACCCATAGATGTTTACATTGATCTAGTTGGTAAATTTTGGGATCAATTTTATATTTGAGAATTTTACTACCCTCCTAGGAATCCTAGATATCTCTAGCGTTTTAGTGATTCCCATATACATACAGATATTGTGACTAGAGCCTGATTAGTTTTTTATATCCAATTGAATATCATTAATGATTGAACCCATAATAATATTATATATAATATATCTAACCTTAAACTATCTATAGTTTATATACTTTCACACATGGTGAATGCATGTAGAAATCAATACCATCAATAAATTATTAAAAAAATTATACATTCAACTTATAATGAAAAATATAAATTTATATAAATATTTATAGATCAAATTTGGTCATCAGTTTCCAATCTGTTAGACCACTGCTTCCAAATGAGAATCATCTAGGTTGGTTGAATGAATCTTATTATAATTATTTCAATATATTTTTGTGTAAGAATATCCACCCCAAATTGATATGTATAATATAACTTTGTGGATATCTATCCAAGTCCTATAGGATATCGATGATTCATATCATTCTAAATTAACTAGTTACTCTTCACTTATTATAAAATATCATCTAGAATATGAAATATTTTTGGGACCATCTATTGGTATAATCTATAATACAGAGATCAGACAGCCCATATGGAATCATAAAAATTTCATAGATACAAAAATCATTCTATTTGATATTCCAAAGGTTCAAAAAAGTGATTTTTAGGAAACCCATTTAACAAAATAACCTATTTCATCTTATGGTCCCGGAATAATAGGCCATAAAGAGGGCCCAAGGTAGATATTATCCCCCCTTTGAATTTTATTAAAATGTTTTTCTTTTGGAAATTTTAAATACACCTTATCACTACCAATTATTTTATATATAATATTAGAAAATATAGAGTAATTGACCATTTTTAGATTCTTGATCCCAATATGACCCATATCTAATAGTTTTTAAATACAACCTCTTTGAAAAGGTTGTAAGATACTTCTCCTAGATAGTTAATTTATATAAAAATTTAATAATCTTTCCTTCTTTCTTCATGATTATACCCATATCCCATTTATATATATAAGGTATATATAATTTTTGGGTTGATAACTTCATTGATAAGAATAATCATTAATGATTTTTGAATGCTCTTATTTTTCGAATAAAAAAGATGTGATATAAGATAGATTTAATGAATTATAGGTGTCCATCCTTAACCCTACCCCAAATGAGTGGGTTCACATGGTAGGGGAATGGAAGAGTTCCATTCTCAAAACTAATAAAGGCAGAATTTGAAATTTTCCTTGAAATGATAAAACCCTTTCTAAATTAAGAAAATCATTTAATCCAACAGATAGTTTTTCTTCCTATAGACTCATGGTTATAGAAGATATCCCTAAAGGTAAAAGAGTTACCTTATTACCTTCAAATTTATAAAGAGACACATATTTCATAAATGATTATTAATTCATTTTTAAAATTTAAATATGTAATTATACCACTCCAAAAACTATAAGGTTTAATGTCTTGGGAAACCTTAGCTCAGATAATGGGAATACATATAAGAAATTTAAAATAATTCAAATATTTAATAATATTATGCAAATATTATTTCATATTAATGTTAATAAATATAATTACATAGGTATATAGACCAAATAAAGGGTGATCTAAAATCTCGGTATGGGGGGGATTTTAGGGATAAATAATGATACATGAATCAATGTAACACTTCGGTGTAAGAACCCAGATCTTCATTTTAGGAATGGATCTTGATTTCAGTTGTTTTTCAGAAAAGGGGAGTTTTTCTAAATTTTAGAAGTACACGTTGTGTACATGGGAGTACACACTATGTACCAAGTTGTAGTTTTTAGTCGTGTACTGGATATGTAACGGCCAAGGCATGGCTGTGTGAGGTGGCTTGGAGACCACCTAATACGGGGGGCCGGTTGTGGCATGTGAACGACATATAATTTAAATGAACATGTCGTGTACTTTTTATTTTATTTTATAAATCAGACCGAGGTCATGTCTATTCACCAAATTCATCTTCTTGTATCCTCATTTCGTCCAAGAGTGACCGAGAGAGATGATTATTCATTGAGCCACTAATATGTCATCTTTTATCCAAATCAAACTCCTACGGTGTGTTGGAATTGCCTTAGTGAGTTATTCCTTGTTCTAGATTCTAGCATCATGATTTATCATTTTTCGAAAGTTATTCGAGGTTGATCATTTTTGATGTTTTTGTACATATATGTCATTCTAGGTAGATTCAAGGGATGATGTTTGAGAGTTTTCATCATACAACATCAAGGTAGGTGGTTTGTTGCCTTTCATTATTTTTCGTTGAGTTTTATATGCCAAAGTGTCGATTACCAATGTTTCAAGTATTTTGGATTAAGGAAATTGTACCCTAGATTATCTGCCTTTGATTGATTGTTGGATTAATGGATTTTTCATGTAATATTATGTGGAATTTCATGTTCAAGGAAAACCCCATGGGTGAATTTCCTTTTCTGAATGTTTAGGGCCGTTCAGTCCAGGTTTTCTATAAGAAATAACTTGTTTCCTTTCCTTGCTTAATAGGATGGAACTGATTTCCTTTTTCTTCTTGTTAAATTCTTGTGATATGAATTACAATTTTTTTAGCCGGGTAGTAGCTGAGATTACATTGGCATACATGATTCCATATATGCACGATTGAATTGCACGTGGTTGTGAGAGCCTGGAGTAGTTTGACCATAGGGGGAATTGATGATGAGTGATTCCTCAGAGTGTCTGTTATATTTGACGCTATGATACCATAGGGGGATTGACGGTGAGTGCTCCATCAGAGTGACTATAGTTCATGTTATTATACCATAGGGGGAATTGATGTTGAGTACTTCCGCAGAGAGTTTTTAGTTATTCTAGAAATACTATAGGGGGAATTTACGATGAGGGCTTCCTCAAAGTGTCTTTTCCTATTTATTACATTTTATCCAGAGGGGTTAGACTGTGTGAGCTACCCACAGGGTTAATGAAAATCAGGAATTTTGTGATAAGTCTGCCAAACCAAAGCACAAGCATTGATTCAGTCATGTTAGTTAGTCTTATGAGATACATGTTTTTCATACTTGATTAAATGATGAATATTAAATGGTAATGAATGTAAATAGAAACATTAGGATTTCATTACTTTTGTATACTCCTAGTTTGTTTTATTTATTTCCATTGCTACCTACTATATATACTCAATGACAGTTAGGCACATATCTTGCGGTGGATTCCAATTGGGATTCATCTCACACCCTATTTGGGTCATGCTTTTGAACCCAAACAGATTATATGGTCAATGGTGTAGATAAGGGCAAGAACCCATCCTCCTTAAGTAGTTGATTGTTGTGGAGCTAGAGAGAATGGGACCAAGCTGAGGCTTACAATGCTATTGGAGTTTACATGTTTCCTTTTGTACATTGGTTTAGTACTGTATTTCAAGAATTGTGACTTGTTTGAATACTTTCCTAGTCATATGTGACATGCATCATTTATATATGTGCTCGAGTTGTTTATTTACTTTCAGTCTAATGTTTTTTACTTTTTATATTTTATTATTGCATCCGCTACTATTTATTATTTGTTATTATGCTATGAATACTCTACCTATGAGGGCATAGTTTCCCCACTATCACACCCAAGGACCTCACTGCTAGTCGGGATCCTCTTGCATTTGGGGAAATGCGCTTGAGGTCATGTGGCCAACTGGGAATGGGGAACTTTTTGGAAGAACAAATAACCAAGACGTTACAAAGTGGTGTCAAAGGGATTCTTTTCTTCTTTTTGTTAAAGTTGGGATCCTACATATAGGAATAGGGAAACAATGGGTAGTTGGTAACAATCTGTACATGGGAGTAGATAACCTGTGTACAGGGAAAATCCAAGGCACCTCAAATATTGCAATTTTTTTAATATTTAATTTTTAGAGTTGATTTGATTTCACTGTTCAATGATACACATGTTTTGGGATTTTATTATTAATATCATTGAGGTTCTATTTCTGTTTCATCCCGATGAGATGAGGGTATGTCATCTAATGCATCATATAAGAACTTGATAGGGATCACATTCTATGCATTTTTGTCATGCCATTTAGGAAGCATTACTGATTTCATACTGTTGTGATGGATATTGTGGTATATATACATGCTTTCGTGATATATTCCTTGATATAATTCTTTCTATTTTAAATAGGGTATTGGAAAAAAACTATTAAAAGGTTCACTTTAATGGGTTCAATACTTTGGACCTTGAGGTATTTAGGGCCCTCTTGGATTAGAATTTGGTTGATCATATTGAACTTTTACTAAATTTTGTTATGATATGATATGAATATGAAGCCAATATTTGATTTGTGGGGAATATGGGCCCCCATATATCTGAATTTGGAACTTTAATGCTTGTTTTAGTGTTTTTATGGGTTTTCGTAGTATTTTATGAGGCTTACTGCCAGGAAATACCCCAAATACAAGGTGTGTGATGATTAATACACGCCATGTCTCCTTCTCTTCAGGAAGAAAATTTATTCTTAAGTACACATTGTGTGCTTTATGTACACGTCGTGTAGTCCATATCAGTGTGACTGATTGTATGAACAGAGACATGGGGTTGGGAAATTTTGGGTGCCACATGTCGTGTACTTGGAAGTACATGTCTTGTTATAAGAGTCGTGTATCCAATCATGTGACCAACAACATGGGTGGATGAAACAAAGGTTTTACATGTTGTGTTCAGTTCTTGAACATCGTATAGAGTTGATTGTGTCACCTACCTTGTGACTAACGACATAGATGGTTATAACATAAGGGGTACATGTTTTTCCTAGGGACCACACACCATGTAGTGTTACCCAGAAGGGGACCATGTGTTTAGTTATATAGTGGAACTCGGGTAAGGGGGAAATGATTCATGTACACTCCGTGTCTAAAGAAGAACATGTTGTATGTATGGGTGTTACACAACTAGTTTTGGCAGAGGTACATGCCATGTTGAAATCCTAAGGGGACACATCATGTAGGGTTCATACACACCGTGTATCCATGTTATGAAAAACATAACTAGTTTCTTCCTCATGTTCCTTTCTTGCACTTCTTAATTTCATTCCTTGATAATCTTGAATTGAGTTGTGAGATTAACCTTGCAGAGTCATTCCACCAAGATATCCTCCGGTTGTACGCTAGGTTCGGGGTGATGATTAGACACCGGAAACAATAGACCAAGCACTACTAGAAGATCCTCCTGTCATGCCCTTTATAGAACCTGTCTTTATTCCGGATACAGGTGGTGATTCACAGTTCCGAGAAGGATTCATGTGGATGATAATGACATTCCATGGAGCGCTACATCCTACCCCGTCTATGGTAGAGTTGATGCGGGTTTTTTCAGTAGAAGCATCCTCCCACCTTCTCACAAGATGAAGGACCTCCAGCTGTAGATTCATGGTGGGAACCCATGTTTTCTATCGTTAAGAATCTCGAGATGCCTCTAAAGAGGGGGTGAATCTTTCTGTATATATGATTCAGGATTCCACCAAGAGATGGTGGGTTGTGATATCACAGGCAGGATGCCAGTGGGTTATGGCTTGGGAAGATTTCCGTCAGACCTTCTATTAATAAATCTACCCAGATACATTGAGGTCCAACCAAGACTAAGAGTTCATGAGTATGGGGCGGGGTACTCTCTCAGTCATGAAGTATTCATATTGGTTTACATATTTTCATCACTTCACACCCATTCTGGGGGGTGATTAGTTATTTCTGGTAAGAAATTTTTAGGATGGTCTCAAGCATTAAATCTGATCTCAAAAAAACATTAGGTTGACTTTTATATCATCTATAGTCAATGAAGCAATGATCACTAAGCACAACCTGAGGGATTTTGAATATGTGGACAGGGTGGTTAAGAATCTAGAGTTAGTACTCTTCTGACTGACAGTAAATAGCGTCGCAGGGAGACTACACATGAAGATCTGAGTAGGTGAGATTTTTCCTTTTGGTAGCCAGGTGGTGTGATACCAGTGCAGAAAGGGCGGACATAATAAACTAAAATGCTTGAGAGACCTAGTTGAGTGCTGATCTTGCACTAAGGTGGGAAATATTCAACATTTACACAATGTCATCCTTCCAATAGCTAGCGAGGAAGGATCTGTTTCGACTCCTCATAACGGAGCAGGACCACCAATTCAACATCTGACTGGGGGCTGGAGTTCTTCAAGCTGTTTAGGCCGAGGAGGTGGTCATTGCCGTAGTGGTCAGACACAATGTTATTGGAAACCATAGGGTGTATCAGCTCAAGGATCTCAGACAGCCTCACAGAGTCGCGACGCAGGTGAGGATTTTGCACCGGAGCAGATCTAGTAGGAGTAAGATCCCAGACCTTCTACGATTAGAGGTATGATTTTGGTCGCATCAGTTTTAGATTCTTCTCTTTACGATACATGGGATTCCAAAAGATTTATTTTTGTTCCTATTTTGGAGTGCCTTGGGCTCTTTATCTTTACATATGTTGATATCATGATGCTGGACACTCTTTTGGGGACTCGAACGGCTAGTGTACGTTAGTGTAAGGAGTTCCCTCTTGAGGTTGGTGGGTTTCACTCCTTATGGTACCTTTATGTCTTAGAGATGACGGGCTATGATGTCATTATATAATAGATTGGTTAGTTCCCTTCCAGGAATTTGTCAATTTCTATAGTCATAGGGTGAGTTTCACATCACTAGAGGGAAGATTGTTTCTTCACAAAGGAAAATGGGATGTCCCGGAAAGTGAAGCTAGACCTGAGTATCATGGGTTGAGAGGTGTTACAACCCAAATTACTAGTTTATATCTAGATTACTAGGGGACTTCAAAGATAGACTTTCCTCCACTGGTAGACCATTTAAGGGATGTATTTAAAGATTAATTTTTATGTTTTCCTCTAGAGAGAGAGAGGTATAATTTTCTATTGAGCTTGTCCTAGGGGAAACAAGGGAGTCAATTCCACCCTAGAGGATATCTACGCAAGAGTTCCAGGAGCATAAGAAGCAGCTAGAGGAGTTGTAGGCCAAGAGTTTCATCTGATCTAGTACTTATCCTTGGGTTTTTCCTATCTGATTTATGAAGAAGGAAGATGGTACCATCAGAATTTGTGTGGATTATCAGAAGCTGAACCAGTTGATGATCAAGAACCAATATCCCTTGCTGAGAATTGGTGATCTCTTTGATCAGCTTCGAGGAGCCCGAGTGTTCTTGAAATTTATTATAGATCAGGTTATCATCAGTTATGCATTTGACCATAAGATATACCCCTTATAGACATTCAGAGCATGTATGGTCTTTACGAGTATTTGGATGTGTCATTTGGTCTCACGAGCGGGCATGCAGTTATCATGGCACTAATGAACTGATTGTTCAATCCATACTTATAATTCTTTATGGTTGTTTTTGTGGACAATATATTGGTGTACTATCACACTCAACCCGACCATGCCATCCTTCTTGAGATCGTTCTGAGTACATTTATATAGTATCAGATATATGATAAGTTCCCAAATGACACCTTTGGTTGGACCAAATTCACTTCGTGGCCCATGTTATCTTAGAGACAATAGTATTAGTAGACCCATATGAAGTGAGAGATGTAGTTTCCAGAGAGAATCCAAATACCTTCTTTGAGGTACGAAGTTTTCTAGGGCTGGCTGGTTACTATAGATGCATTATACAGGACTTTTCAAGCTTAATAGTGCCACTGACGGGCCTGGCTAATAAGGGTGATAAGTACTCATGGATATATTCTTATGATTCATAATTTTAGAAGCTGAAAGGGTGGTTGCTTTCAACACCGATACTAGTTCTTCTAGAGCTGGAAAAGAGTTACATCATTTACTGTATTCAATCTAGTATCAGGCTGGGAGTAGTGATTATGCAAGGGGAAGGAGTTGTTGCATATGGGTCTCGGCAGTTGAGGCCACACAAGAGGAATTACCTGATGCATGATCTCGAGCTAGCTATAGTTGTGCATGCTTTGCGCTATTGGAGACATTACCTTATGGGAGAGAATTTTTTGGTGTACACTAACCATAAAAGTATCAATTATTTCTTTACTCAGTGTGATATGAATTTGAGATAGTGAAGGTGGGTTGAGTACCTTCAATCCTCTGACTTTGAGCTTGACTATATGCTTGGGAAAGGCAATGTAGTGGCTGATGTGTTGAGAAGGAGGACTTAGATACAAGCAGTTTAAGAGGCCAGTAGTGAGTTGAAGCTTATGGATATTTTCTTTGAGATACAGTTGGAGGTGCACGACTGACCGGGGAAGACACTTCTTTCATCTGTATTTGTTTCCTCTACTCTAATTGATATGGTGTGAATGAGGAAACTATCAAATTCTGAAGGCCTAGTCATATAGGATGGTTTGAAAGGAGAGGACACTACTCCTGAATGGACAGTAGGTGAGGATGGGATCTTTCTCTTTCATTGACGCTTATGGGTGTCAGCAGACATACACAAGGAGTTGATTCATGATTTTCATTCCTCAGTTTGGGAAGTTCATCGTAGTGTCGCCTTGATGTATCGAGATTTACACCATCAGTATTGGTGGCCAAGTATTAAGAGGAATATTATTGGTTTTTTTATGAGATGTTCCACTTGTCAGCAGGTGAAGGCGTAGAATCAGTGACCAGAAGTACTTCTATAACAGTTACCCATTCCTATGTTGAAGTGGAATGATGTCGTGATGGATTTAGTGATAGGGTTATTGAGATCCCCTCGAGGGAATGATGCAGTTTGGGTTGTTTTTCACAGGCTCACGAAGGTGGAACACTTCTTACTAATCACAGATCCCTTCAGTGTTGATGAGATTAGTAGGTTGTATATCTGAAATATTGTACGTTTTCTTGGGGTTCTACGCTCTATCATTTCCTTGAGGGACACCCAATTTACTTCACATTTCTAGAAAGGGCTACAGAAGGATTTGGGTACACTGGTACTTCTGAGTACAACTTATCATCCCTAGGCAGATGTCTAGTCATATCAAACTATTCAGGTGCTAGAGGGCATGATTCGAGCTTGTGTTCTAGATTTTTATAGTTCTTCAGAGAAGCAGATACCTCTTGTGAAGTTTTTCTACAATAATAGTTTTCAGGAAACTATTCAGATGGAACCAAATGAGGCTTTGTATGGTAGTCCATGAAGATCACACCTATGTTAGCTGGAGGCCGGAGAGTCAGTTATGCTGGGATCCCAACTTGTACAAGAGACCACTGAGAAGGTGGAGTTGATTCGAAATAGGATGGATACTACACAGTCTCGGCAGAAGTATTATGCTGATCAATAGAGATAGCCTATGTAGTTCAAGGCTAGAGATCGGGTTTTCTTAATTGTCAAACAGAGGTTGGGACACATGAGGATTAGGAGACATGGAAAGCTTTCACCAAGATACGTTGGAACATTTGAGGTGTTATAGAGAGTCAGTCTGGTTTCTTATCAGTTGTAGCTACCTCAGATGTATCAGGCTATACATGACGTATTCCTTGTTTCTTGACTACAGCTTTACTTCTCAGACATGTCTCATGTGTTTCAACCTGAGGAGGTTGATTTTGTGGAAGATGAATCATTTGAGGAGCATCCTATTCAGATTGTTTATCTTAGTGAAATGGTTCTCCATGGACGGTCTGTTTCTCTAGTACGGGTGCTATGGCAGCATAGGCAATTACAGGATGAGACATGGGAGAGGGAGGCTGATGTGCGATCATAGTGGTCAGAAATATTTGATAATTCATCTTCGCCACCTTTTTAGGGAAATTTGGGGATTAATTTATTTAAGGGGTGAAGTTTTTAAGAACCTGGATCTTCATTTCAGGTATGGATCTTGATTTCATGTGTTTTTGAGAAAAATGGGTGTTTTTTTAAATTTTACAAGTACACGTCATGTACTTGGGAGTACATGCTATGTATCAGGTTTTTGTAGGTAGTCATGTATTGGTTGTGTAATTGCCGAGACATGGCTATGTGAGGTGACCTGGAGACCGCCTAATGTGGGGTCCGATTGAGGCATGTACACTAAATGAACATGCAGTGTACTTTTTCTATTATTTGTTAAATCGGATGGGGGCCACATCTAATCCCCAAAATCATCTTCTTATAACCTCATTTCATCCAGGAGAGATCTAGAGCTATGATTATTCTCTGAGCCATAAATCCGTCATCCTTTCTCCGAATCAGACTCCGGTGGGTTCATTGGAATCTCCTCGGTGAGTTCTTATTTATTCTAGAGCCTCTCCTCATGATTTCTCCTCTTCTTCAAGTGATTAGAGGATTAATGTTTTAGACTTTTTTAGATCTATGATGTTATAGGCCAATTAAAGGGCCGATGTTTGAGATTGTTCATCATACAGTGTAAATGTAGGTGTTTTTTATCATTCGATGTTAGTCTTTGAGTTTTATATGACAAAGTGTTGATTACCCATGTTTTAGGTGTTTCGGGTTAAGGAAATTGAACCCTAGTTTATATGAAATAGATTGATTGTTGGATTAACGGTTTTCTGATGTGATATTATGTCGAATTTAATTTTTAAGGAACACACCATGGGTCTGTTTTCATGTCTCCATGTTTAGGGACGTTTGGTCCACATTTTCTATGAGGCAGACCCTGTTTCTTTACCTTTCTCAATAAGATTGAACTGATTGCCTTTTTATTTTTGTAAAGTGCTTCTGATATGCATTGGAATTGTTTATCCATATATTAGTTTAGATTTCTTTTGGCTTCATGATATCATATATGCATGATTGAATTGTATAGGGAAGTGAGAACCTGGTGTAATTAGACCACAGGGGGAATTGATGTTGAGTGCTTCCTCAGAGTGTCTGGTATATTTCATGCTACGAGACCACGTGGGGAATTGATGGAGAGTGCTCCCTCAGACTGCCTATAGTTAACGTTATGAGACCATTGGGTGAATTTATGTAGAGTGATTCCCAAAACTATATGTTGTTATTCTGGAAAGACCGTAGAGGTAATTGACGGTGAGTGCTTCCTCAGAGTGTCTTTTCCTTTTTATTGCATTTTGTTCAGAGGGGATAGACCGTGTGAGCTACCCAGAGGGTTAATGTCAATCTTGAATGTTCTAACACATCTGTCAATCCAAAGCACAATCTTGAATTTGATTCTATTAGGTAGTCTTCTAATATACCTATTTTTTATACATGATTAAATGATCAACACTTAATGAAAATGAATGTAAATTAAATATTTAGGATTTGGTAACTTTTGTGTACTACTAGTTTCATTGATGATTTTATATTATTACTTTCTATATATAATCACTGAAAGTTTGGCACTGATCTTGTGGTGGTTGCCTACTTGGATTCTTCTCCAACCCTACCTGAGTCATTCTTTTGAACCAAAATAGATTATATGGTTATAGGTGTAGACAAAGGAAAGTCCCCTTCTTCCTCATGTACTTTATTGCAGTAGAGCTGGAGAGAATTGGATTATGTTGATGCTTGTGATGCTACTAGAGTTTACTTTTTTCCATTTGTACTTTACTTTAGTACTATATTTAGAGCATTGTGACATGTTTGGTTGCTTTCTTAGACATATGTTACATGAATCATTTATATATGTTCTCTAGTAGTTTATTTACTTTCAATATTCCATAGATTAATTTTTGATGGTATTATTGATTCCGGTACTATTTATTATTTGTTATTCTAATATACATATTATGCCTATGATGGCATATTTTACCCACTATCACACCAAAGGCCATCATTACTAGTCGGAAGGCTCTTGTATTTGGGGAAATGCGCATGAGGCCATTTGACCAACTGAGTACAGGGCACTTTTGGGCCGCACCCTGAATCGGGACGTTACAACCAAGGAGCATAATTATCATATTAATATCTTAATTATAGGATCTTCATTATAATAATTATTAAATCATTTGAATCAAAAACATAACGTTGAATATTCATAATAATGAATCATCATAACATTTTTATTCAATACCACATTAAATGAGAAAAAATACTTCATCATTTCATACTTAACTTACATAATACCATGATAAAATTTTCATTATCCAATGAATTATAGTGTTATAAAATTATGAGACCATTAGTCACTTCATAAAATTATTATAATGATAAATTACACATAACATGGTCTATAATCCTATCACATATTTAAGGAATGGGAATGATCTAATATCTAGTTTGAAAAAAATAATTGAGATTTTTTAAATTATTATGAGGATCTATTTAATTATGTCTATCCTAAAAATACTAATGAATTTAGGAATATCAACCCTCATGATTTTTATCATTTTGATAATGTTATTCTCCCTAAGGTTCTATAATTTGTGGAGGTGAAGTTTTTCAACTTTTTCTCTTAATACAACAAGTGATCCAGTTATGGAAGGTTTCACTAATCTATTCTTTGAAGAACCTTGGAATATTATTCATAGAGACCATAGGAAAATCATCAATATATTTCTTAATAATGGGGTTCTCCCAAATAGGCTGAACTAATAATTGTTTTTTATCTTTCCTAAAAAAGAATAAATAAATAATCTCAATGATTTCAGGCATGATTATTTGGAAAATATTTTCTATAAAAAGTTAATTAAGATTCTTTCCAAAATACTATCCACTATCAATGATAATTTGATATCTTTTGGTCATATAGATTTTTTAAATGTAGGAAAATTAATAATTGACTTATCACTACTTCTATGTGCATTAATTTATCCTATATGTTTTGAATGTAGGGGATTTTTCCTTTGTTACATGACTTCACTGGGTAGTATGAAGGATATTCCTATTGAGAGAGGGTCAAAAATATCCAAATAATTTATGTTATGATAATGATTTAATTTAATTTTTTCATAGAGTAATAAATAGTATCGACTATATCAAAGAGGTTATTGAGAAAATAGGGATCTATTTCTATCCCTAAAATTAGTTGGAACAAATCCCAATCACTATTACCTCATACTTTCAACACTTCTTGGAATCTACTCAAGTGATATAACTAGGTATTTGTGTGGGAAGTTTACATTAATGTACACTGGGATATCACATATTTATTATACTCATAAAATTTCTCATTTTAGTTTTATTATTGAGAGTGCCAATAGAAAAATATATTCTTGGAAAGGTAAATCCCACTACCTAGTAAGAAAAATATATTTTATTAAAGGAGATTCCATTATCATGTTGGTGGAATATTTTATGATTTATTAATGACCACATCCCATGAAAAAAGATATGAATCATTCAATTTAGATTTTTATTTGGAGTTTATATATTTTTAAGAGATAATTTGTTTTAGTGAAATCAAATACATGATGAAGCCTTTTAACAAAAGGAGGTTTGGGAAAAAAATATTTCCATCTGCAATGAAGACATTTTTCCATATTTCATTTAAATATTGTTGCAATATTACTAACTCATTATAGTATTATGTAAGAGATGATTGTTTAGTAGGATATCATTTGTAAGGATTTATATCATGTTCTCTTCAAACCATCCAAAAATTAAACTATAATATACAGAAGTGATGAAAAAAAAATAATGGATGGAATGATTTAAATTTAACCTTAAATTTTGGAATGAAAATTCACATGGTTCTCCAATTATTGAATATTTAAAAGTGTATATTTAGAATTCAGAGGTCTGTATTAAGAAGAAAATATGTTATTCACTGGATCAATTTCCTCCTCTTGTAAAGGAGGATCTTTATAACTATAATTTTAAACCCAATAAATATTTCTTAGTTTATATATCATCACAACATGGGGATATAACTTGAAATATATTTTACATGTTCTTCATGGGTTAACCTCGATTCATGGATTTCAATATCATTATCATTAACAGAACTTGTATTTCCCTATCTCGTTTTACTCTCATTTGATGATCATTATATCATTAGAATCATATCAAAACTCATATTGTAAAATATTTTATCTCTCTTTTGTGTATTTGATTTGTTTTTAAGGATGGGGAGGACTCAATGGAATATATTTATTTCCAATACATATATGATAATATCATATGGAACATTTTCTCAAGCATGTTTGACCGAGAATATCAGATTTCTACTGATATTATTTTTATTATCAAATTTTCTAGACCATAAGAGTACTCTACCTAGCTCAAGAATCATCTCTAGTATGTCATTTATATGGAATGTAACTTTATAAGGAGGAATTTTAATTCTATGTGGTATAATGGCCATGGATATGGGATATTTACTATTACAAGGAGCATACATTCAACTGTATTGGTGAAAAAATCATTGAAGGTTGGTCTGGCTTGGAATTAAAGCACAAAGTTATCCATTATTTATAGGTTGGTAATATGTGAAAATAAAAAAATGGATATAATATGATGGTTTTATTTACTCCCATAAATGGGTAGATCATGATAAATATAGGATGTGTCACAAAAGGTAACTCGGGGTTATCTGGCTTTGGTGGCTTTTTCTGGGATTCTAATGTAAGTGTAGTTTCATCATTTTCCAAGGAATATGGGATGCAAATTTCTTATTTAGTGTTGATGGAATGTGTGATGTTAGTTATTCAAATTCCTCAATAAATTTTTTTTTTGTAATATTTTTTGGTGTTGGATTTCTCATTTATAGTTTGGGAAATCAACATTAACATGTCCTTCATTTATTTGAGGTTTTCTTCAGCATGGGTTGATTTTTTGGATTATTTCAGGAAAATTAATTTTGTGGAAAACCAAATTTATAGGGAGGGATATATCATTTTTTATATACTCGATATTTTAGTTGTTTGGTCTGGGAATTTTATATGGTATTTTTAAATTAAATTTTATTCATGAATGGTTTTGCCGAGATATTTGAAGAACTATCCAATTGTTATTTTATAAATTTTAAACCCCAGATCATTATATGGGGTTGATTCATATTATTATTAAGGAATATATTAATTTTTAACGTGATGGATACCAATATAATATGATAACGCAAAATTTTATAAGTCCAAAGGTATCATTAAGGTGGAAAACATCATATATCCTTGACAAGGAAAGAATAAAAATATAAAGAATCATTGAGATAATTCATGAATAATGTATTCATAAATATTAATGAATACGACTATTGAATCTCAATAAAGTAATGATATGGATGTCCCAAAGATAATATGAGTTAAAATAAAGTAAATGAAATTCTGAAATTAATTAAGAAGAAAATGGTGAATTAAGGGAGAATGAGACCAAAAGTCCCAAAAGGTGACTGATGGTTGAGTGTCTCGTTACATTAGGTAAAATCATACATTTTGGCACATAAACCTCATATATGTTAAAATTATGTTTATTAATAAAGTAATAATTATGTTTATAAAATTAATTTATATTATTATTGGTCAATTATTATCATTATAATTTTTTTTATTTTTTTATGTGGAAAAGATCGATGACATGTTTCATTGGATCATCCATTTTTATTTCTATTTCATCATTTTGATTATTTTTAATTTATAATTAATAAAATTACATATAAAATATTTTAATATATTGAATTAAATTTGTAAATATAATATTTAATCAAAACTGACAACCCATGTGTGTGTTGATAAGTGAAACATTGACATCATCCTCATAGGTCGATAAAACAAAATATTAACTTGAATTTTACAGAGAGGGGGGTATATCTTTCATATAGATTAGAATTTTCCTATAATACCATAATAAAATTAATTTTTTATATTATTAGGGATTAAATATCTTAGGTAGGTAGAAAAATAAATATGATTTGGTGAGTATAAATGAAAAATTAAAAGAGCTGGATTTTTGGGATACCACTTCATTGTTTCATACTCCATTCTTATGGAACTGTGTACTTAACAGATTCATGTTTAACGATATCAAAAAATAAAAATGTTTTTAATAATAAATGGTTAATGTTAATTTTGCAGATATTTGGAAATGTGATGTGTTTAGGATTAGATTATCCATGAAAAGGGAGTGGGGATATTTATATTTTGGGGAGGGTTATTTTTGGGTATGAATATTGAAAAAAATTCCATTCTCAAGTTAAAAAATCATATAGTTATAATATTTTATTCAACTAATCATATTTGAATAAAATTTAATAATTTTATGACTTTAATTTTCATGAATTTAGTTTAATTTCTTGTACAAAATGGATAAATGGAAAGTGAATTATTTTGACAGTATATTTTATATTTTTAAACAATGGAACATAAATTAAAATTTTTAAAATTAATTTTATTGTTTCTAAATGAATTATTTTTATAATTACAATAATTTTTCTAAATAAAATTTTTATGATTAATTTTATTATTATTTAGTTATTATTATATTATAAAACATTGGTACTTTCAAAAATTCTTTTTTACTGTTCACTGAAAGAATCATGTTTTTACTCATTATAAAATAATTCACTATTGATATTTTATACAAGATGGTTCCAAAAATTCCATTTATATTATAAAAATAATTTTCTAACATGGTTTATTTTAATTGTTAATAAAAAATATAGTTTTTTATAAAAAACATTAAATTAACATTACTTAAATTGAACTTATAAATTCTTTGAGATTCAAATTTGAATATTTTTTTATTGAATTATAAAATTAATAAAATTTAAATTTACTCTAGGAAAATATTATTTATATGTTATTTTATTACTCTAATTGTTATGATACTATTATTACAGTCAGATTACTATTGTTAATGTTTAGTTATTATTCCAATAGTCATATTACTATTACAAAGGTCACATTACCTTTATGAAACCTATAAATACCGCCTAATTAATAAATTAATAATTAAATTAGATTTAGATATAGTATCCTTATATCCTTTATAAAATTCCAATAAAATAACTATTTTTATGATTTTAATTTTCATGTTTTTTCACAACCATGATAACAATAGAGGACTGTAGTGTTCAATAATTTAAATTCTTATTATATTATTTTTTTGTATTTACTATCTCATTATAAATTTTTAAATATTATCTACTATATTTATTCATCATATATAAAATTAAAAATATAAATATTAGAGGATTTTTTTAAGTGTTTTATGCTATACCATAATCGTAAATATGAAACACATGTATATTTATATGGTAAATTCAATAAATAAAATTCAAGTTTATTACATTCTTCCCCATTTTGAAATATCATCCATGAAATTTCATCCTATATCCATGACTGAGAATATATGTGGGAAATTTTTTTTCAATTCATACTCACTTTCCTTGGTTTCCCCTTTAAATATAAGGTTTTTCAAAAGTAATTTGACAAGGCTAGTTACCTTGTTGCCTGAAAAATTGTTTGTATAGTCCAAAATAATTATTGGTTACTCCTCATATTAAAGGCTATGGTCTAGTTATACCACCACCAGATTAATCATATTTTAGGGGCTAGGTAAGTAATTCCATAAGTTATATACATGGAAAATATCATTACCTTTAGCTTTGTTTAGTTGATGTGTAAATTGATAGGCCAAAAATACTATATGATCAAGGATCTCAATGGTGAAAATGTACCTTTGGATTAACTTTCCATTCTCTCTAAACCTCGTGAATCTTTTACATAGTTATATTAAATGAAACACTTTTTATCCAAGTTCAAAAATTTATTAACATTGACGGTTGTTTGTATATATCTATTGTAGACTATGATCACTATAAATTCATTTCTATATGGATTAAAACATCTATATAAAATTCTTCACAAGATTGGGTCTAAGAGGATTCTGGTCAATAACATCATCCAAACATGTAATAGGTCTACATCTATTCCTATATAGAAAAATATATTGGGATTTTTAAATACTAGTTTAGAATTTATTTTTGGTTATAACCCTACTAGGGGAACAGTTGATCCCAAACTCCTTTGGAATCCATATAGTAAGCTCTCAGCATTTCTTTAAGTGTCTAAATGGTTCTTTAAATCTTGTCGAAGGTTGTTAGGCTGGAATGATGTTAACATAGTATTTTATTAATACATAAGAATCCTCTAAAACATATGTGGGAACATTTTATCTAAATTAGATACAACAAACTTTTTTTACCATATAGCCTCACCCCTTCCTTGATATATATATTAGTGAATTAATCAAGTAAGATATATTTCCAAATAACAAGGATGTGTCTAGTCTTAGTAACTTGATATACCATAACCCATATGGTGTAGTTTCCTTTAAATCTAATTTGCATAAATATTAAATATATATATTAATGTTTTCCCATTTCTATTTTTGTATGGGTAATGGTTGCATCAACACCTTGTATTTATGATTCCCTACCTTTACTTACTGTCTTATTTTGAACATTGAGTGTACTGAATAATATTTGTGTTCATATTGTCCCACTAGTGGTTCTGTCAAAAAACAAGGGGCATCATACTACATCTAGTGTGGATGGATAATGATGAGCCATATGCATCATCCAATGTGTATTTATTTTACTCTAGTCATTATGGAACAAATTAACTTATTCCAAATTGAATAACTATAACTTTATTAATTTTTTATTTATAAATATTCCATTTGATTCTCTGACCATATTTTAAATTTACAGATCATCAATTTTTGACTAATTGAATTTATCTTGGATAGATGGTTGGGAAACCATTTGGGTATGGTAGAATGCCTTCCTCAAATTTATTATTTCCATATCCACTAATTATATATATATAAATATACAGTCTCTCTAAATATTAATTATGGGAAATGGGGAATTTTAAATTATAAAAATTCATCAACTACATTATTACCCATTCTAAAATGATATTTAATTGAGAAATCATGGTTCATAGTTAACTACATCAATATTCATTGAATCAAGTTCAACTCATTCTATGTCAATATATATCACCAATATTTTTTTATTATATATGCCATATGTCTATCTATATATGTAATTTATCTATGTAATTAATGTAAATATCATACTTTCTAGAATTATATCATGTATTGGGTGCCTTTTCACATCAATATTTAGTTTTAATGAGACATATCCTATCATTTTAGTTTTTTACAGAGTAAACATCCTAATCATTTCTTTTAAGCATTGATGTACAAAAAACCATATCCACTAGAGGGTAGTATTAGTACATGTGCATTGATTATCATTTCCTTATGCTCCATAAATATATATTTACATTATTTTATCCAAACATTATTTACTCACACATTAACTTAGTTTGTGGGAGGAAAATCCGGAGAAATTTATTTATAATGCATCAGAAGATCCTAGAAAATATAAGAAATAATTGAATTCCCTTAAACTCTTGGGTTTAGGTAAGACTTGAACAAACATTTTATTTGAAGGATACACATAGATTAATTCACATGTGATCACATTCCTTATAAATGTGACCTGATGAATCCAAATGTAACACTAACTTGATAAAAAATCAGCATATCCTTTAATAATGTTTTCAAAAAAATCCTTAGAATTTCATCATGTTTTTTCATACATATAGCCTATATATAAGAATAATCAATAAATACCACCAAATATTAATCATGGTAATCTATGAAGACCCTATTCATCGAGTCCATGAATATTTCAGGGGGATTTTTCAACTCTAAGGGTAATAACTATGAATTCATATAGTACATATATTATAAGAAAATCCTAATTTTGAATATCTTACCTCTTCAAACATCAACTTATTGTATCAACAAAAAAGAGCCCATTTTGAGGATAATTTAGTTTATTTTAGTATATTAAACATGTAATTAATATTTTTTAGAGGATAATTGTTCTTTACGGTGATATTGCTGATCTATTGATAATCAATTCCGATCCTTATTATCCCATATCTCTTGTTTATTGAGAGTACATGTTCACACTATGGGGGTTGACAAGGGTGTATGGAACCATTGTATAAATAATCATTATGTTTCTTCTCCAACTCCTCTAGTTATATTGGTTTCATCATATAAGGACTCTTGGATATAGTTATCACACCAAGTATATATTCAATTTATAACACTTCATCACAATCTTGGGGATGTTTAGATAATTTATCAAGGAATATATCATTATATTCCATTATTATAGTCATGTATTCAATGATGTTGTTTTTTTAATGTAAACCATTTGAGAATGATATGATTCTTCATTGGGTAACAATACCTACACCATTTAATGACTTTTTAATGGAAAACCATAATCTTACATCCATTTATATAAGTGAATTAGATGGTTTGGTATATAGAAAGGGATTTACATTTCTAGAGAGTTGATAAGAGCTCTATATAATGAGATCAATTCTATTCCCATTGAATAATACAATTACATCAAATACAGATTGATATATTTTTTAGAAGGACCATATCACATATGATAAGTGGAGAGGAATGGAATACTTATATAGAAATTATTGTAATATTATGTGTTTTCATATATATATATATATACTTCATGGTATTGGGTATGTGATTCAATAGTTTTAGAAAAATTTCCGGATTTAAAAGAATTCATAAAATCTGAATCAAATAAAACATTCACCATTCTTTAGTGGATAATAATAAAACCTTTGTCCACTTAATTTATCTGATTCACATTAACGATGATGACAGTGAATGATTTCCTGTTTTTACTTTTATTATGTGGTTTCTGAACTTGATTAGTAGTGAAGACCAAGGTTATATTGAACTATATATCATGGTGCACATGCTTCTTATAGTTAAACAATTCAACATTGGATTGTTCAATAGGTGGTGAATTCCTTTACTCAATTATAAATGGTGTATTTTTTATGTTCCTTCAGAATTAATTAGCATGATTCCCCTCTTTTAAAAAAATAAATCATTTACTTATTCCCTTCTGAAAATTCCCTTGTTGTTTTTTCCATATCATTAATATGTCGGTCGTAATATATTATTTAATATTTCATAATTCTATCTTCTATATTAAACTCCATCTATCATTTCTTATCTCCATTTCAATGGGAATATTCTATAAAATCTATATAAACATTGAGATAACATCAAACAACTAATTCATAAAATTGAAAATCATTAATTACTAAGGATTATTAAAGATGTGGTTTTAAAACAATAAATAATATATATATATTTCAATAATGGTTGAAAAAAAAACCAATGGAGTACCTTGAAATCTGTATGAAGATAAAATTGTAGGTTTTAGTTCATTTATTCTCTTTTTATCACTCTCTAGAAGTTCCCCCTCTATAGTGGTGTGAAGAGTTTAGGGGAAATAGTTATTAGATATATTTTTCTTAAATACATCCCAATACAAGGATTAAACTTCATCCATTGGATTTAAACTCTTTATTACTATAAACCACTAATTATATTAACATTTTAAACTATATATGACCATAGTAACTATATCATCTAAAAAAATGAAGAAAAAATATATTCTCTATGGAGTTGAACCACCATTCTTTATTAAGTGGACCAAAATATCCATTGATTCCAGTTTTTATCATCACATAATGTATTTATGGGAAACTTCTTCACACATGGGTGATGTTGATAATTAAACATGGTTTAGGATATTTTTAATTAAATGCGATAAGAGGTTAAGTGCCACTATGATGTTTTGAACTCCTTCACCCCTCCATTTGGAATATCATTCGAATAATCATTGGATTTTCCCAAACATGGTTCATTAGCTTAATAAATCCTACTTCATATGACTTTTTATTATTGAATAGGTTTGAGCAAAGCATATTTCAAAAAAGTATGTGTAAGATATCTGTTCACATGTGTAAACCAATTATAAATTCTTAACATTCATGGTATCTATGATTATATTTGGATATATTTAACAATACATATTTCCAAGATAAACTAAAAATTTCTTTGATACAATCTATTGTCCCTAATTGAATTTATATATTATGTTTACATCACTCTTTAGGAAACAATACATAATAAAACAAATTTTTAAATAGATAGGTTTAGTATCCGAGGAAAATTATTTTGAAATGATTTAAATACATATATAACATTAAAAATTATTTCAATAAAACACATAGTCTTCTTATATAATTTCATGATTACCATTGTAGGTGTAATCACTAGGGATGTACACCAAATAAAATATGGGGTTAAAAGAAAATAATGGTAGGTATAATAGGAAAGGATCATACATCATTGATCTGTATAATACCTGGATGAGAATAATTTTCATTATTATATAATATCAAAATTTAAATAATTATAAGAATGAAGGAATAATTTTAAGGCGACATGGAATACATAACATGTTTAATAATGGAATATAATATCATTTTTTTTGGAAATCCCATACATAAAATATGAACAAATCTAAAATCATGTTAACTCAAATGGTATGTGGAAAATGAGTTTTACATAAAATTTTAAAAAAATATATATAATTAGTTTTAGGTATAAAATATATAATATCATGATATAAAAAACATTTATAAATTAATTATGGTTATTTATAATTTTATTCCCACCATTAAATATAAAAAATTATCATAATAATGAATTCTAAATTAGAAGAAAAACACGCATAAATCAAAAACATTAAATGAATCCAAGATAAAAGAGAGGGATTCATATTTATTTCTTAAAAAATATTTCTTCAATATACAATCTAGTTAAATGAAAAAAGGTAATATATAATTTTGGATATTCAAGGGGATCACAAACATGGAAAAGTTCATTTTTCATGGATAGTAAATGAATGACAATTAGAAAAATCATTGAATGAATTTTAGAATATAGAATTTATTAATAATCATGAAGATAGATAAAATGAATATCAATGAATTAAAGATTTAAATATCCCTATATAAAGAATAGGGAATGTAAAATAAAATTATTTTTTATTTTTTAAAAATAATATTGGTGAAAATATAGGGAAAGAAATGACAATCCCCAATAGAGAAAGGATGTCAATCCCCTACCACAGGTATTATGTTCCATTAGTAAAGATAAAAATCCATAAAATGAAACTAATATTTATAAGAACATCAAAACATAAATTTATGATATTATTATTTTCAATTATGGAAAAAATATAACCATTATAATTTTTTTATTAAATCTTTTGTTAAAAACGAAATGGTTGATAACTTGTTTCTTTGAATTATCATGTTTCATTTACATTTCATCATATTTATTGTTGGAAATTTATGATTTTTGTAAAATTACATTCAAAAGATTTTAATTCATTAAAATATATTTATAAATAAATTATATAATCAAATCTAACTAGTTGTGTATGTGGTGATAAGTATAACATTGGAATTGTTCTTGTAGGAAGATAAAAACGATCATTAACGAGACTTTTTCAAAGAGTGGGAGGGGTATATATACTGTAAATAACATAAAACAGTAATATATTATAACAATAACATGAATATTTTATACAATTATGAATTAAATTGTTTATTATGTTAAAAAAGTGTATATGGAGAGTATAATGAAAAAATTAAATGGAGAGAATTGCAATTTTACCTCATCCTTATTGCTTACTCCATTCATTTTGGGCTAAAGACATGAGATATTGAATTTTAATGATAATAAAATACAACTATGTTTCTAATAATATGTATATTAATGGAATGAGGAATATCTTACATAATGAGATGTGTTTTGGAGGTGATTTTCCATGTGGATGGATGCGGTATTTATAATTTTGGAAATAGGTATTATGGGGTTAAAACATTGAATAAAATATTATTTAAAAAGTAAAACATGATATATTGGTCATATTATAACTCACATTTGAATAAAATGAAATGATTTTATGACATTTAAAATGTCTAATATGACCCACTGGGGTCCAACTCGTGTTTAACCCAAGCCCTTCTTTTGTAGACCCGGCCCTGGTGGCTAGTACCAAGTAGGCATATCCCACAAATGGGAGGCATTAAAAGAATGTACCTGTAAAAACAAACACACGTTCATATTGAATACCAAAAAATTTTGAAATATAAATCAACTAAATCCAATAAATGAATACATCTATAATACACCAATAGAGTACGAGATTAATGTACTGAAATAGATCAAGGGGATATATACAAGCATAAAAACTGTAGAGATTCCAACCTACTATAATGGATGGGACTATGATAAAATGAAACCACCGAAAAAATACATTTTTCATTCAAGATCATGTTATTCTACAGCTGCTCCCTATCCTCTATGGACTCCATCAAAAGGGTCATCATCAAAATAACACATGATAGGTGAGGTAACAACACATGTAGGGGTGAGTATAACAGTACCCAATAAGACAACCCAAAAAACTGCAAAATAATAATAACTAATAATCAGCTCATAAAAATGAAATATAAATCAATGTATGGTAGAACATTATTCAGATATACTCATTAAGTACATCATGAGACTTGGAGGTCAAAAGTAATTTTCAGCCATAGGATTTATCTCTATGTAAACAGAATTTCAAGAGAAAACACTCCATGAGAAATTATATCATTATAGAAACCCATCCAAGTTGTCAATATCATTTGTAACCACCCAATAAATCTCACTGGTTAGTAATGACACTGATACTAATATTGGGGGTCATACCCAGGACTACTTGGGACACCACAATCCTAATCTTAATCAACCCGTTATGTTGGGGATCATATTCCAATGATATAGTGAAGACTATTGTTATGGAGTACTTGATGGAGGATTAATTCCTTGCTCAATGAGGTCACGCCAATTTCAAATTCCCCACCTAGGATAAAACTATTAAACTGGAACACACTCTAGTTTTAGGGAAGGACACCATGAACTCATCCCCTACAGGGGATCAAAATCCTGGGATGTAGTCGTAATACAACATTGTAACATCGGGGGTAAGGACCAGGGGGAAAAACACAACCACAACATTTTTGAATTGAAGATTCAAAGGCCTCTAATATGTACCTAAGGGAGTCTATGATGTTCATGTAACGTATAAGGCTTGCATCACTCCACGGGGATTTTCCCAGGTACTGCAACCTCACACATAATGTAATCTCTATATTATTGGTTCCTAGTTTAGTGGAAGTTTGTGATGGGTTGTTCCCAAATTATCATTTTTCCATGATTAACGATTTATCCAAGATTTGACACAAAATTGAATGTCGTGATCAATAGAATTAAATCAATGAAATAAACATGGGATAGAATTTTGAAACCATAGAGTGGATCTACACATACTATTTATAATTAATTTAATTTAGTAAATAATTAAATTGATGGAATTATTTCTTCATTGATGAATATGATAGTTGATATGTGTTTTATGGTCATTTTATTATAGGAATCAATGAATACTTCTTACAATGATGATCCACATGTGTTTCAAAAGCCTTTGAATGTCGTTGTAGGAATCTTTGAGTTATAGCACTTGAGATCCAATTGCTTATGTTGTCCTCAATTGATCACCTCATGAACTGTTTCTAAAGTATTCTCCTTGATCTCTCTTTGCTTGAGAGTGGTATGTGGTATAACATTTATCTCTTTTATTGGGAGAAATTTTTTGATGAGGGAGCTCTCTATGGCTTGAGATATTTCTCTAAATCCATTATGAAAAACTGAAATAAATAAAACGGATCTCAGATAAAATAATATAAATAGTATTATATACTGCTAGGGTTAAAATAATTTAATTAAAAATGTTCCCCTTATTATTATTTTTTATCCTGGAAGAACTCCATGTCGAAAAATAATAATTACAATAATAATATTTCATAACACACTCTTAACTTCAGAATCAAAAAAATATATCATTTAATCAAATAAAATTCAATATTTATTATTTCTCACTGGACCATTAAACCCAATCCTAAATTCCTCCACAATATTTATCAGGACTTGAATAATGAAAATTCATTTATTAAATTAATATAATCTCATTATTCACCAATAAATTAATAAATATTTTATTCGCTACATTGAAAATTTATATTTATTAAATATTCACCTCACATTATATTGTCTTGAATAATTGGTGACATAATGAATGTGATCAGTCAAACATGAATAATTACTAATCCACATTAGATAAAAATATTTATTCAACATTTTAAATTATAAATAATATTATATTATTTAACTAAGATTATTAGTACACTTATTGTGTGACCCTCTAGGCCTCTTTCTAAGTGGAATTATGCGAAGTATCCTAAAGTCCAAGGATAGAATCCAACAACATGCCAAGTCACCCATAAATAATGATGATAATTTGGAAAAGTCATAAAATCTCATATGGACTCTTATAGTGTAATATATTACATTTAGGATGATTAATCTAATTAAGAATGTCTCATGCCAGTGACATCAACCTATGTGTTCGATGTCTCTTTCTTATACTTCCTAGAAATGGAACTTGCCTATAGAACATAATTCCCATTGAATTACTTAGGTTGTATCATTAACATAAAAGGGGCTAATATTTTAACGTCCATTAAAGGACATACGGGTCAAATCCATTGTCAAATTATTCATTAATTCCATATTACACATGACGCAACCAACATATCCTACCTCGTCGTGAACATTTGTCATCCCAATTTTTATAAATACATTGAATTACATGAATCATAATGCTTATTAATAATAATATTGTTGTATAAGGACCAATAAACACATTCACATATATGAACATCCAATGAAACATATAAATTTTAATTTTCTACCGGCGGATCTCATTCCCATAATATCTTATTTGATATTACCAAGGGCATACACCATGAGAAGGTACATAAAATTCCAATGAGTCTCCACCCCTAATATCCTATATCATTTGTGTCCCACAAATGATATTATTTGGGTATATAACATATATTTTAGAATAGTGTCTAAGTGCTTCTAGGTTCTCATCATAGCAGGAAGCTACTATGAACTTTTAGTGTGAAAACTACTGTTGGGACACTATTACATACCATGTTACATAGAAGGAAAATAATGGTGTGATAATTTGTTTATTAATATTAAAAACTATGAATATTGGTTATCATAATGTACAAAAAAGATTTTTCTAGGGAACCAACTCCAACAGACTCCAAATAGAACTAGAGACAACTCCTAACAGTATTTAGTCCGGTAGCTCTCACATGATAATCCTGCTTCTTCTAAGATAGGCCTTTTTTCGAGAGTTCCACCACACTCTATTCTGTGGTTACAGATCATATTGAAACGTTACACCTCTAATGAAAATTCCTCAAGAGGTGATACTTATGATGTATGTTCTATGTATGTTTGTGTGACCATGTCTCTTTTGAAAGAGCCACTTTTACAATATTATCAATATACAATGTTATAGGGTCTTTACTACTAGGTACCACATCAAGATCCTAGTCATTATTCAGAATCCAAACATCTCCCTTGGTTGAATAATAAGCGAATATATACTCATTATCCACAATAGAATTAGCGACAATTGGTTTCTTTGAACTCTTCAATCTCATAGTTCCTATCTTGTGACATTAAACATATCATGACTGCAACTTCATATCATTATGATTTTTCTAAATATTAGAATAATTGTAACCCATGTTGACCAGATCCTCCTCTTCTCCATACACCTAGAACATATTTTTAGTTATTCTCGGATACTTTAGGATAACCTTAATAGAAAAATAATATTGTTCTCCTGGACCTAATTTACATCTACCTACCCATCAAGTATAGTACATAAAAAGGAATACATGATCGATCATATCATAGAAATATATGGGATATTACTAAATATCTCGTTCTACTATTGTTTATGAGGAAAAATTTTATTAAAACATGTAAACCAATTGAAACTTGAACCAATCCCCTATTGGATTGTCTCATACTAAATATCATTCATATCTTGTTAATATATGTACATTGACTTAGTCCAAGAAGCCTCTTTGGTCTATCATGAATGTTCATGATCCCTAGTACATATGCTGCTTCACCCAAGTCCTTCATAGAGAAACATTTGTTTAACTAGTTCTTAATAGACTGTAAGACTAGTATGTAATTTCTAATATGTAATATTTCATCAACATATACTACTATTATAATGACTACATTCCCAATAAACTCTTACAAAAACATGTCTCACAATCATTATTAATGAAACCAAATTATTTTATGGATTCCTCAAATAAAATTTTCCATGACATGGTTGATTTCTTCAGTCCATAACTGGATCTTTACAACCAGAAAATCCTTTTTGTATCACCTAGAGTCACAAAACCTTCTTGTTGAATTATATATAAATCTTCCAAAAGGTTCCCACAATGGAATTTTGTTTCGACATTCACATCCCAAATCTCATTGTCATGGTAAGATACTATATGAAGAATAATTTTTATGGATTGAAATATTGGAACTGTTTAAAAGGATTCATCATATTCAATTTCATTGTGTTATTGAAAACCTTTATCAACTAGCCTTTCTTTATATGTATTTAATTTAACATTCAACCATGTTTTCTCTTGAATATCCATATTCACCCAATAGGCTTTACATCAACTGGTGCATCGACTAAAACACAAACATGGTTCTGATATATAAAATCCATTTTAGAATTCATTTTTTTAACATCTTAAAACTTTTGAGAAATCTACTACTTCTTTGTAAGAGAGAGGTTCATCATTGTCAACCAATAATGAGTGAGCATATTCGGTGACTATAGAACTGTATCTCTCTAGTTCTCTTACACGTCTTTCACTCCTACACAGTATATGTGTTTCGGGAACAACATCTTCAATGGGGACCTATAGAATCTATTCCAGTAACAACTCAGATTTTTCTTGATCATCAAGATCGTCAATGCCAATATTTATCCCACAATCCTTTTTTATGATGTTATCTATCTCTCAAGAAAGATGTATTGTTTGGAAACTATATCATTCTTATCTCTAGGGTTGTATCGGTATTATCGCTTTGTTTCTTTGTGATACCCTATAAAGATAAACTTTGTTCCCAAGGGTTCTGGTTTTTTTATTGATAAGGCCTTAAAAAATGCCTCACAGCCCCATATATGTGTATATGTCGAAAAAAGGTTTCTTTCCACTCCATAAATCAAAGGGAATTCAATTATCCTCTTTAGTTAGTACTCTATTTAATGTGAATTCCATATTTTGTAATGCGTATAAAAAAGGATATTGAATGATCTCTATAATTTATCATTTTCTTTACTATGTCTAACAAGGTAGGGTTTCCACTTCCACTAACACCATTCCAATGTGGTGTGTAAGGTGGAGTGATTTGAGATAGAATCCCAAACCACTATAGAATGTTGACAAAATCATGGTTATGATATTCACCACCTCAATTTGATAAATGTTTCTTTATTTTCTTTGACAGATGATTCTCCACATTATTCAGGAATTCATTAAATTTCTTATAGGACTCAGACTTATACCTTATCAAGTAAATATAACCATATTTGATAAATTCATTAGTAAAAGTTATTAAGTAATAATATACACCTCTATCTTCTACATGAAATGGTCCACACACATCAGTGTGTACCAATCCTAAATGCTTTGTGGCCCTTTCACCATGTCCACCAAATGGTGGTTTGGTCATTTTTCCTTATAAACAAGTATGGCATATTTCATGTGGTTTTAGCTAAAAAGAGTATAAATAACCATCTTGATAGATATTTTTCAATTGTTTCTCATTTACATGACCAAGGAAATGATTCAAAATATTGGTGTTATATAAGTTATGTGAACATAATTTTTTATCAATTTATAAGACATGGTTTTCTAAATTTAATACACAAAAAATATTATTTAAATGTTCTATACTATAACATATGTTTTCCATATGAAAGAAACAATTTTAATTTCCAAAATAGAAAATAAACCCATCTACATATAAAAATGATAAAAAATTATGTTCTTTGTAATTGTAGGTACATAATAATATTCTTTTTAAAATCAATTCCATTCTTATTGGAAATTAAATGTGGTAGTCACCAATAGATTGGGCATCCATTATTTCATCATTATCATCTCTCACATCCACCTCTCCTCTAGAAATCATTAGGAATCTATTTGAATCCAATATTTGGATATAGATGTTAACACCACAAGATGTATCAAATACCCAATGTGTAGGTACTGAATGATTACACTCAATAATTGACAAACTGTTGGCTTCCCATTTCTTTTGGGTTTGTTTGACCTTTGATTTTTCCATATTTATACATGTCAAACATACTACCACCTTTTCCTTACCAAACCTATGGATCATACTCTTCTTAGAAGAAAAATTCTGAGGATATTTAGACCTGTTGTGTGTCTTGGGACCCTTTTACTTGTTCTTCCAATTCATATTCACCATATGGACCACAGGTTTATCACTCACAATTTCCATATCCACTTGGAGAGTCTAGCTTAGAGATTCTATGCTAGCTTATCCTCATGTATGAGATCTATACGCAACTCATCTTTGAATTTAATCCCTAAAAGTTCTATGCATTAAATATAGCCAATAATCATGAATACATGATTCCAAGATAGCATAGAATCTACAAGAATAGTTGTAAACAAATAATTAGATATCTCATACTTCTGTTATCTCTCCTCCCCATGATAAAGATTTTGAAGGTGATACACCATGCTATACTCATCCCTGTCCTCATGTTGATTTAAAATATCATTAGTAATCGATGATAGTATGAAACAATGAATATTTGTATCATCATTCAGATGAGACTCATATAGAGATATCTCTTCATCACTTGCCTCACTATGATATGCATTAGGAATAGGTTCCTCCAGCACATACAATTTTATTTCATGGAAAATGATAACACGTAATAACAATTGCATCAATTTGAATTTTGATCTAGTGATAAGGATATCCTTCTTGAGTATGGATAACAATGATATATTTGAAGTCATTTTAATTATATTTCTACAAATAATATGAGAATAATTTTTATTAATTTCTCTGATAAATTTTTTAAATGAAAGTAAATAAAGATATATTTTTTAGTCTCCTGCTATTTTATCAAAACCCAATAGCCCTCTCCATTTGATTTGGGATATCTTATTTCTTGTACACTATAGTGGAATGTATCCATATTTCCCTTCTCATTACCCACGATTCGGGTTTTCAAGAAACTTGGATTGTTTTAGGTAGTAATTCCAAATCCCCAATGCATTAACTGATTGTTTCATGATCTATTGAGTTGACTCCCTAGTCCTAAAATCCTTAAATTAGATTTATGCAACCCTTTCCTATTAGTTACACCATTTAATTATTTGACAATAATCCTTGATGTAAACTATGTTATGTTAACACAAAAAATCTATTTATAAATCCCGAATAATTTAAAGCTCCCAAAATTTGGTTGGTTAAGAACATTGAACTATAGTTTGATATTAACTGATGTAGTTGAGGCCTATACTAACTAAAAATATATAATTCAGGAATTTTATCCTTTTATGTGTAAATTTTCAATTATTATTCTTATCACATGATTTTTAATATTAAGTATATTTACTTAGGTGATCAACCTTGTCTTAGATAATATTTATCCACAATCCAATTTATTAGTTCTACCTTGTATGATTGTTAATTTCATTAATTCATGTGATCGTAACAAAACATTAGTAATGAAATATACATTAAACTTGACATAAATAAAATTTTAAACCGGTGTTATGATGAGATTTTATTAATGATTAGTTTATCTTGGGGTTGATACACTAACCATTGACCTAAGGGAGGAAAAAAGTGCACTAATTAATGTTCATGTTATAGTTTTCCACCTGTCCACCTATGTATCTCTCTTGGTTGGTTTATCGTCAGCTACAATCTTGAACCAGCTCCACTAGCTTGGGAGATACGTCAATTACATATTCTTTTATGCACATGTTGGTGGGGGAAAAGGGTTTATATAAAATAAACCCTAGGAAAACATGACATTACAAAATATAAGAAGAGAAGGATCACATGCCAAGTATTTAGTTTAATAATAAATTAAATGAAACCAATCACATATAAAGGTCAGGGCTATTATCATGATCATCCAAAATCATGGAACAAATTAAGCATTTATTAAAACTATAATTCAATTTTTAATTATTCTTTTTATGATAAATCATCCTTAAATAAATTATTTATCTTCTTTGATTAATCAATTATTCTTTCTTGATTCTAATCTGAATTTCCTTGAAATTATCATCCTTCATAATTTTATACAAAATAGAAAAATTTATTAAAAATTAATTATGTACATAAATGTACCTTAGAGGAAATACAACGAATACTCATCTGATTCTACCCAATATGTATTATAATTATAAACTATTTACTCTTGTGAAATATGGAATACAAGGCTTCTCAAGTACATTCATGATGTTTACTTCACTATAATGATTACACGAATTACATGATTTTTTTGTCAAATTTTATGATTCGATGCACATATAGTAAAAACTATATTATAATTTATATATGAAATAAAGATATAAACATTACACCGATGTTAATTAAAAATTTATAGATGAAAATATTTAAACCAATCACATGGAATGTCTTATCAACTTAATGACCACACATAAGAACAATTAGCTATGATTTACATAATATAACAAAGAAATTTAAATCCATTGTATTTGGTATAAGTATAGAGCTTTTACAGGAATGCTACACAAAGTTTACGTCTCTCATCATGTGTCTGAGGCATGCACTTAGAGACTCAGCATATAAATCATTCCACAAAAAAATGGAGTACAGAACATGTGCAATGGGATACAAAGTGAGTGGTCTCCGAATTACATGGTCCTATTTCATATAGTTCATGTATGGTAATGCAAAATCTGTTTGTGACTCGAAGGGACTACAAGCCATGTACATGTGCTACATAGTGTGTACTCTGATTTTACATGAACTAAGTTGGTCGGGTCAACATGTTGTGTAAGGAATAAATGCACCACATGTCATCAATTCACATTGTTTGATTAATCTATGATTTTACACAATGTTGAATATAATGATCAATGAAATTAAATAAATTAAATAGAAAAGGAATATATCATTAGAACTAGAGAGAGTATCATCATATATTTTTTATAATCATTTTAATTAATTAAAGAATAACCGTGATAGAATTATTTCTTCATTAATGAGTCTGAAAACAGATATGCATTGTATGTTCATTGCATTATATGAATCAATGAAAATTACCCCTACAGGTGACCCACACATTTTCAAAAAATCATCGAATGTCGCCATATGAATCTCTGGGATCTAGTATAGAATATACTATCTCTTGCATCATAGGCATTTGATCACCTCTAGAATTGATTCCAAATCATTCCCCTATATCTCTCTTGGATTTACATTAGGAGGTGGAGGAAGATAATTCTTTGTTCTTGGGAGCACTCTTGAAGAAGGGAGCTCTCAGGGGCATGATAAAATTCTCCGAAGTTGTTGTGCACAACAAAAACAATTAATTGGCTCTTATAGAAAACAATATAATTAGGATTATATACTACAAGGGTTAAAGTAAAATAATTTAACAAGTTCCCTTTACTATTTATTTAATCCATGTAGAAAACCATGTCAAATAATAATAATGGTGTTATTATTTCTCAAAACTCCCTTAACTTCAAAATTATTTTAAATATTATTCAATAAAAAAATATTGTATATTTAATATTTCTCATCGGAAAATTAAACCTAGTCCTCCATTCCTGTATAATATTTATTGGGAATTTAATAAAGACTAATTATATATCAAATAAATATTAATGAATTATCAACCAATAAAAAATAAATATTATATTCACTAAATAGGAAATAAATATTTCTTAAATAGTCCATTGACATTATATTCAATCGAATAACTAGTGACAGAATAAATGTGACCAAGAAAACATGAATAATTATTAAACCACATGTGGAAATAATATTTATTCACATTTTTAAATAATAAATAATATTTTATTAGTTATCTGAGATTCTTTATACACTTATTATGTGACCCTCTTGGCCTCTTCTTTCAGTGTCATTAGTCGAAGTAGCCTAATGTTTAGGGATAACATCTAACAACAGGCCAATGAAACCAAGGAAGATGAAGTTAGTGATGTAACGACATAATAACTCATACATGTACTTAATATATAATATAATCAATTTAACATGATATATATTATCAATCATGTTTCACAGGGGTTCTATCATACTTTTTTCTCAATGTCACTTTCATTGACTTCCCAGAAATTAAATTGAACTGTTGAACACCATGGACATTGATTTATTTATGTTGTATCATTTCCATCAAAGGGAATGATATATCAACTTCAGTTAAATAATAGAAGTTAAAAATTCTTTCCCTCGTTATTTATTAATTTAATATTATTCATAAAGCACCCATCATATCTTACCTCACTGAGAAACACTATCACCACCGTTTTCATCAATAGATCAATTTACGAGACTCATAATACTCATTAATAGTATTATTAATGTTAAGGAAAAACACACAAGTATGAAGATAGGAACATCCAATGACACATATAAATATGGATTTCATACTTATGGGTCTCGTTCTCATAATATACTATTGGATATTACAAAGGTCTTATACCACGAGAAGGTGCCATACTATCCTTTGAGTCTCCACCTCGGATATCCTGTATCATTTGTGTCCCTTAAATGACATCATCCGACAATAGAACATATATCTAAGAATTTTATCGTACCACTTCTGGGTTTTAATCATAGTAGGGAACTTCGATGACATTTGATTGTGATAACTAATCTTTGGGACATTATCACATATTATGTTTCACAGAAGAACAATAATTATGTTATAAGTGTTTTACTATTTGAAACTAGGAATATAGGTTATCATAAATTAAAATAATTGATTCTAGATAATTCCTAAAAAACCCATACATAGTATTTGGGTAGAGTACATAGTGTGTAGATATCACACAACTCCCTAACTATGCCGCCCAACTTTACCATGTATTGTTGCTCGTACTCATGTGAATATGGCCATATACATCTCCATGTATATAGTGTGTCTAAGACTCTCTACATGAATATTTTCTATGTCCCCTTTGAGTTAAATTATGAGCCTTCTAGGATGGGTTACATGGTGTGTGGTATTTGACTCCAGTGGAAACCATATCAACATAGCCAGGGTGTCCTAGACGATGTGTAATGTCAATTAACATGTCGTGTAACATTGGATTTTTCAAATAATATGGGATCTTCATCCTTATAATCCTTCTCGTTGATGGATTTCTTAATCTCACAGAAGAATCACATATTGGTGGTTATCTGACCCTTTCCATCATCAATCACTAGAATCAGGGTTGAGATCAGCTTGGAAAATTCCAATGTCGATCCATCTGTCACTGCTGCATGTGAGAACTAGGAAGAACAGTAACCAAAAATCCATTATGATTCCCCTCTGATCATCCTCCATCATCAATGTACCTCAATAAAAATCATGATCCCAAACCACCCTTATAGTATCAATCCACTGTGTCGATCAATGGTCACACATCAATAGAAAACTCGGTATTCATCAAACCATGGGGCGAGGAAATTGAATGTGATGCATGTATGATGAAAAGGGGGAAAATCCATTATTCATCAAATATGGGGAATGAAACATAGATGTCAGTTGGTCCAAATTGATCTATTTTCCTATATATAGACGAAGAAGGAGGAATAAATCTATGAACAATAGAATAAATACATCAATTTAATCTAATGTCAATGAACGAATCAATTCCTATTTGTGGAATTGATCCACGTTCAACCAGGATAAAATAAATGTATGGAAATTCAAAAAAATGCATCATACCCGATGTTTAGATAAATCAATTATGAATAAATATTCATTATTTACTTATTTGATGAGATGCATAAACTTTATTGGTGTAACGATCCTCCATCGAGTCTCGATCCATTGTTATTCACCATGATATCATCCAATTCACTCTCGAAGGATCCTATTAAATATTCAGGGTTATGTGGCTATCTCTAAATTTTTTCCGAAACCAAATTTATGTATTTGAGTCTAGTTGATTCATTAAATAAAATAAAGTAAATAAATAATTTTATTTACTTTATTTGTTACATACACGTGATAACATTTTCACTAACACACTTCAAAAATAGTTACTTATACCAATCGAAATTTATTGAAAAATAATATATTTGTTGGTATGAATCAGTAATTCAAATAGATACTAAGTTTTATTGGTATTAATTTCATGTATGATCAATTTTTTTACTAACATATATATCTGTTGATATTAATTGTTTTATACCAACAGATCTTTTACTAAAAATAAAATATGTTTCATTATCACAGTAATAGTAACAATTGATTTACCAAAAAATGAATCTATTATTTTTAATTATCTTCACTAAAAAAATATTTTACCATTATTAAAATATAATATAACAAATTATTCACTAATAATTACTATTTAAGAAAATTGAATACACTTATTAACAGTTTAATAAAAAAACATCATTTTTCAATAAAACATATTTTTATATATTGAATTAAAATATGTTTAATTTAATAATATATATATTTTGTTGGATAAATAAATTATAAATATATATATTAAAAAATATAAATTTGTTGATAATTGAAAATTTTATCAAAACCCCAATCCTGATTAGTCTTTACTCCAATCCATCCACCTACATCAATCACTATCAAATTATGCTCACTCTCCCAAAGAATCAACTACCAGGGCATGAGCTTTCCTCGCCACGGTCGAGCACCCGTAGCCTTGAATCAGAGAAAGCCGATGACGAAAATGGGAAATCATTTCCAAAGAAAATGTCAGGATGGAAAATTCAAGATTCATTCATGAACAAGATGATCAAGTTTGTCACTAATCTTAACCCTTCATCGCGGTGCCATCTAGGATATGAAGGGCCCATTAAAATCCATTGAAGACATTCGGCTAGTCGAGAAAAGCAATTTGGGCCATGGTAAGATTCAGACACACACATTCCCCTATTAGGGAGATCTTGTATAACCTGGGTATCCTTGATGGACAAGGAATACCATCACACTGCACTTCCAAGAGACGAGACCTACTACTAGGACTGGACCTAGGGCAAAGCATCACAGAACAGGGGCTTGACGACTCGATTAGACGCCAACACAACACCATGGGAGAAACACCGGTTGCTGAAGCAGAAACAACTGTTTTTGAAGCCAAGCTAGGGAACCAAAAAATGAATAGAGTTATCATATTTCAGTTCACACAAATTTATTGTATATTTTTTTGTAAATACTTTTCATTTTTATTATTTTATTTTTAGTTTGTGTTTATTACTTTTATTGTGTTGTTTGGTGTAGATTCTGGTTAAACACTGTATCCTTGAGATAGTTATTCTACAACGGTGGACCATGCATTAGGGTTTGCTGCTAATGTAATTGTTCTTGCTTCCAATGAAAGTGTTCTTGCTACATTTCCATGTAGGAACACATTGACAATATGTGAGTGTTCTTAGTGACTTTTTAATTATGTGTTCTTGCTGCCTTTACGAGTATGCATACTTCAATGTTCACAATGTAAGTTTGGTAAAATAATATACTTGCATCTCTGCTATTATATAGGTGTTTATTATACACAGCTCAATTTTATGTATTAGATACTACAGAACCATTTCTCACCAAAAAAATAACAATTTTCTATGTTCTATTTAGTTCTTTACTAATTTGTATGGCAGGATCCAGCTGATTTAGTTGTTAGTTTTGGACTATTTACCCACTGACTCAAATAGTGCATCTTGTGATGAATATGTGGAGGTATCCTACCCCTCTCTTTCTCTATGTCTCTATATCACATATATAATCACTATTTATCTTGGATATTCTTAGTTTATTTGGTGAATTTATGTAATAAAATTGATGTGTACAACTATAGGTCAATTTTTTTACTATAGATTTATCACAATGAAATAGTTTTACATATATTAGTAATTATAAAAATTATTTTTTCATGCTACATTATTATGAAAACATTTAGAAATTTATATTTTAATTTAAATACATAATCATTGAGAGAACCCCTTTTTTGCTGGTTTTATAAAACTGATATGTATTTAATTTTTTTTTGTTCTTTGGAATGTGAGTTTCCATAGAAAAAAATCTGATGTGAATTCTACATAATTGGATCCATAGAATATAAATATATTCATTGAAAATGTAACTTATTCAAATAATCTTTTTCTCAACTAAAACCATAAAATATTATATGATTTCAAACGCAGGAACTATAATGAAAATAATATTGCTAACAGTTTTGGTTTCTGATGATATAAAATTACAGAGGACATGAGTGGGTGGAGAATAAATGAGGGAGTAAAATGGGAATAGGAGTGTTACTTTCTTTTTGTTGGTTTTCATGTTTTGGTTAATCAATTAGGCCTAATTTAGAATAATGATGAATGTCGATCCAAATGTTCAAAGAGTTCTACATTTTTAGATTTGGTTCCTTCATAATAAACGTCACATGCTTCCTTAAGTGTTATATTTTTTATTTTTGATGTTATTATATTTTCATTTCTGAATGATGATGAGGGTGAATGATAATGTGAATTGAATGATTTTTCAAACATACCAATATTTTGACACATTTATTTTTATTCTCTTTTCTGGAAATATAGAATTAGATCTTCATTGGACATAGATTGGTAATCATATATAAAATACTGACTCTATTTTCATTGGATAAATATTGAGAATATAAACAACCCGTACATGCTAAGCAACTCATTTTTTGTAGTTCAGTATAAGGAAACAAAACAGTTATTTTTTTAATGTGTTCCACCCTTCCTAACTTGTTTAATTTCTTTTCCCCCCGGGTGTGTTTTGATTTAATTTCAATGGTTGTTCTATTTTTTGACTTTTAAGGGAACATACATTGATGTGTACGATGATACAAGCTTTGTGCTGCTTACAGGATATTTTTAATGCAAAGAATTAGTTGAAAATGTTCCAGTCATAACAGTTTTTGGTGTTTATCTTTTATGGAGAAAAGGTTTCATTTTAGAGTATACATTCCTTTTATTTTACATTTAACACATTTTGGGAGAATCAAGAATTGTATATGTAGAACATGACCTCATTTTATACATTTCACTTTCAATAAATATGTATTGTTTTTCACATATTTGTTAAATATTTTTCAAAATTTTATTAAATAATAGAACCCCCTCTGGTAGATATTATATTTATGAACAGATGCACTTGTGATATTAACATTGGTCCTAAAAATATGTTTCAATTCACTAACGTTATACTTGGTATTTTATAACTTTGAATTTCTTTGATAATATGCACCCTTTAACAAGAAACAGTCTGTAGGAATCTTGATTATCAATGACATGTCATAATTTTTATCATACTCTACATTGTGAAATCTGGAATCTCTATATGTGTAATAAAATTTCGTGTCGGAAAAATATCTGTGCTATATGTGTGAAAATCTCTTTGTGCAATCTGTTTCTAATTTATGTGTGAAATTTGTGCTTGTAAGATCAATGTGTAATCTAAGTGTAACACCCAGAGATTTTATTCTTTTTAAATTTATTTTATGTCATGTGTTTTATGCTACACCAAGTTTATCTTATGCTATACGCAACACCGTATTAGCTTGCAGTATACACAACACTATTCTTAGATTGTGTTACACACAATTTCAAGTTCGTTTTATAATAGTTATTCTACGCAACATTGAGTGTATATATATATATATTCAATGTATAAATGAAATATGATTGGATTCTATTATACGAAATAATAAGGGATTCTTGCACAACACGTAACCCTGACTTGGCTTTCATTACACGCAATCACGACCTTCTTTGATAGCGTGTGTTGTACGCAATACCGGGTTTTACTAAACAACGATATATTATTATAATATTGTTATGAACTAGCCGTTATGAAAATTATTAACTAAATTTTGAATTTTATAACATTATTATTCATCTTAAACATTTTCTAGAACATGGTATAAGAACAAAATAAATTTTTCAGGTAAAATAAATATTTTTAAAAAAATGCAGTTTTGCCGCCTTTTCATGGCGCACCTACTTTAAATCTAGTTTTTGACATGTTTATAAGTTCAATTTTTCAAAATAGAATTATTATTTGGAATCAAGATATAAAATTTTACCTTGGATAAAATTTTCATATTATTCTGATAACTTTCATATTTTAATAAATAGTAAAAACACGCTATATTTTAATAAAAAACAACTTTTTTAATCATAATAACTTATGTAGTTAAGTTATAGTATTGATTGGTTTTAAATTATAAATATAATATATTTATACCATTTAATATAATGTATGTCATTGTCCTTGATTTTACATTGAATTCGTATGTTAAATAAATTTAATCTTTTGCAATGTTTTAAACAAAAACCCATTTTCTTTCGACAACGGGAATAATTTTAATTTAATTTCTGAAACTTCTATGTATTGAATTTAGAAAAATGGATTCCATATTCGGAATCAGTGGGTCCAAATTATATTAACAGACTACTTTTTATTTTTGGACTTTATGAATAGTAACAATGGTAAATTTTATTTACCATAGTAAAAGGTAAATTGGGTAATTAAGGATAAATATAATATTATAAAATTATCCTAATACTTGTCTTAATAAAATTTGGATTATTATAATTTGTCCTAAGTCATATTTGGTTCGAAATGGAATCCATTAGAACCCACTTGGAGGTGATTAAGACTTTCAGTTTATTTTATTTAAAGAAAAGTGAAATATGTCTCACCCAACATTAATAATTAATGTATTTTTAATGTATGTTTATACAGAATATAAATTCGGTTATAAATACTCATTTAAAAGATAATTTTTTTTTCTTTGTCATGGTGATTTATTTGTAACTTTTCAGATTTATTTAATTACTTTGTTATCTTATACATTAATGATGCAGAAATTATTTATTTAGTGAAAAATCAATAATATAGTTTTTATTGAAATAGTAATACATATCAAAAAACCCAAAAATCTGCACAAAACTTATTATTACTGTATATATAAACCCTAATAATCCACTGGACGAATTGTTGACCATTTGGATCCTTATTAAGGCGATTATGACACTTATATTATTTTATTTTAAATGATGCCAAAGTTGTCACCTTCATAATTTAATAAATATAAAAATTTAAATATTATGATTTTAAGATGATAAATTCATGTATAAGTATTATTGTTAAAGGTAATAGATTTATCTTCATCATAGGATTTAATTTTTAATTTTTATGCAACAAATAAGTATATTAAATAATTATACCAAAAATGTTGTAGTAATTAGTTTACTACGAGATAAACCAAATAAATGGTTTTAAAAAATAATAAAATAAATATTATATGAAGTATTTAATGTGACCCACAAATTTTATAGATACATATGACCTTTTATGAATCTATTAAACCTTTTAGTTTGAACATATATTTTGTATATATTTTATTTAAATTCAAATAAATGAATAGTGTCAAAATTGACACTATTGTTATTTTATAAAAATAACATATTATAAAATTGTTTAAAAATCACAAAAATATTTAAAAATTATAAATTTAAATTTATATGGTCTAAAATGTTTTAAAGTATCCAATTCTGGACAATTCACAACAAATAAGTAATTATTTGTTATAATTTAAAATTTAGAATGTTATTACCACAAATAAAATTAAATTGATTAAATAAGGATAAATCAAGTAGATAATGTTTAAAATAAATTCCTAACATGTCTAAATTTTATTGGTTGACGATATTACAACCTTATCTCATCTAATCTTCAGATGTGGGTCATTTTGGAAGTTTTTATGTTGGGTTTGGATTTAATATAAACTAATATTTCTTATATCTCCAAAGGTTCCCCTCTCCTCCCTCTCCTCCTCACACCAATTTGAGCCTTAAATCTCGGCCAACCCCTGCACATTTAACTTCCCCACATCCCTAGAAACATCCTAGAGGTCTTGTCTTCTTCAAAGAAAAATTTTAGTACCCTATGTAGAGGTCTGAAAGAGGCTCTTCAAAGAAGAGGAGGTTTGGAAATTTATGAAGCATATCGGACCTAAGGTAAGGGATAATATTGAAAATCTCATTTTTATCCGAGATTGCTTACTCGTAAGTATTTACTGGGGTTATTTCTATCATCCATGTCCATGTTTTATTAAAATGTATTCACGTATGTTTAAAGTCCTTTTTACCCATTTTGATATTTACCCCTTGGTATGGAAGGAATCTTTCTTTTATTTACTCTACAAGGTACTTTTTTTGACTTTTCCAACAAAAGTATGAGAAGAATGTTTTTTTAACGTATACGACATGAAATGATTTTTTTACAGTTTTATAAAGCCTTATTTTCATGAAGCTTCCTCCAAAATATTTCATGAATATTTTCAAGAAAATCCTTTTCTTTTAAAATTGCATGACATTTTGTGAAAAAAATGATTTTGAAAAAGAAAGTACATTTTCCTCAAGAATTCATTTCAAGTGTTTTATCAAAACCATTTTTTTTCTAAGATGAAATTATTTCAAATGTGTATGTTTCATGTATAATGTCTCTATGATCTACATGGTTTCACTTTCATTATTATGAAATGATATCTATTTCATTTATATCACTACTACAAAAACGGGCAAGGGAAGCGCGCCCTTATAACAGCGCTAAGCAAAAACGCTGATAAAGGATACCCTATATCAGTGCTAATATTACAGCGCTGAAAAAGCTAATTTTTATCAGCGCTTTCTTAGCGCTGATAATAGTAATATTTATCAGCGCTAGAAAAGCGCTGATAAATATGATCTGTATCAGCGCTAAAATATTAGCACTGATACAGTTGGTCTTTATCAGCGCTTTTTGAGCGCTGATAAAGGTTGCCTATATAAGCGCTAAAAAAGCGCTGATACAGAACACCTCTATCAGCGCTCAAATTTCAGCGCTGATATAGTGTATCCTTTATCAGCGCTCAAAAAGCGCTGATAAAAATTATCTTTATCAGCGCTAAAAAAGCGCTGATAAAGAGACCCGGTATCAGCGCTATAATTGTAGCGCTGATACGGGGAATCTTTATCAGCGCTTTTCTAGCGCTGATAAATCATAATATTATCAGCGCTAGAAAAGCGCTGATAAAGCTAGATTTTATCAGCGCTATAATTTTAGCGCTGATAAAGGTATCCTTTATCAGCGCTTTTTTAGCGCTGATAAAACCTTAGTCGACTTTTTTTATAAAGTCGGTCGCACAGTGCCCTCGTTTTATCGCAGCTAAAGCTCTCGCGGAACCGTAACCCTGCTACTCTTCTCCCGAATACCGCTGCTGTGTTCGCTTCGCCGGAGCTTGCCGCCCTCGGTACAGTCGCCGTCCTCCGCCGCCCGCAACACCCTCGGCCGACCTCCACCGCCTGCCGCCCTCGGCTGCCCGCAACGCCCTCGGCCGCCGTTCTCTGCCGCCCTCCGCCGCCCTCCGCCGCCCTCGGCCGCTCTCCACCGCCTCCGTCGCCCTCCGCCTCACTCGGCCGCCCTCGGTCGCCCTCCGCGGCCGCCTTCCGCAACCCGCAACGCCCTCGACCAACTAAGGGTATTAATTCTATTCTAGTTTTATTTATTTGTTTCAAACATTCATGGAATCCCTTCAAGTTGTTATGGAATGTATAAAACCTACTAGAATTTGTCTTATGTAATGGAGAGTTGAGGCATGGTGTAGTTTAATGTCCTAAAACCAGGACCTTTGTGCAGGTTTCCATTTTGTTCTGATAAGGAGGGGAAATGATTCACCCTTTTCACTATAGTATAACCAAGAATGTTCTACCATAATCATGCATGAGGGGGGGGGGGTGGTAGATGTAAATTTTAACCCAGGGGTTCATGAATCCAAGGATTGATATGGTACTTAAATGTCATAGGGTGTTTGATGGTAGTAAAATCCATTATTGAGGACGAAATTGTCTTTGGTTGACATGCCTTTTTAGTGGGAAACATATGCAGATCCACCAGTGCATATTGTGATTAGTCAAATAAAGGTGACCTTAGGACGATGACCGCTCATTTCCGATGGCCATTGAAGGATATGAGGATTAAGACCTTTTTGTGCATAGTGTATGGTTTTTGAAAGGAAGAGGCCTGAACATGAAAGGGTAGATGCAAGTCAAGATTTCCTAGTGAAAATGATAGAGATGTTTTCTCTTATAACGATGTGGTAAGGTTCCCTTATGTAGGACCGACCCATGCATAGGGACAGAACATTGGCCACACAGTTTAATGTCTTGTTATAAGGACCTACCTATATTACATCCTCCCATACAGATTTAGATTATTCATGGGAGTGGATAATTTTTTTCATAAGATATCACTAGTGGGGAAAACCTCACATTTCACTCCACTATGTAGATTTATTTAATTCATGGGAGCACAAGGGGAAAACAATATTTATTGTGTTTAAAATTTCATCTGTAGATTTGGCTCCGACATAGTGACAATGGGGAAATTTATGTCTCATGAATAGACCCTAAATATGATGTTTATGTATCACCATGTTTCTTGTGATGGAAAGAATCAAGCTGTACATAGATATTTTAAGTTAAAACTACATGCATGGGTCTAACCCACACAAAGGGAGGGGGAATGTTTAGTTTTTGGGGGTGTCTGGACTAGCACATAATGACTTAGGCATTACTATAGAATCAAACCAACTATAGTACTTGAAATCATGCATTTTAGAATCATGCAATTAGAACTATGGTAGAACTTTTTAGTGTCATATTGTGGGGACTGATTCCTTGAAAATCCTGAGTAACTTAATGGAAAATCAGTCTAAGATAATTTGACATGCGCTGGACATGAAGGTGGAGAAAGGTGTAGACTATGACACCAGGGATTCTCGAATCGATAAGAATAAGTCCATGCACGCAACTTTTTACCATGCACGCAACTCTCTTTACAAACTCCTATTGAATGCAATTCTACGCGATTCAAAGCCTCATATTTTCTATAAAAGTTGAGATACTAAATTAAGGGGGTATCCTATTATTTATAATCGTTTCTGAACATGAACACATGTTTATCCCAAAGTGTGTAAAACCATGTTTGATGTCACATTAGGTGCATACGTATCTTTTTCTCCTAATAGAGTGATAGATAATCATCTTTTTAGTGAATCTAATATTCTTTTTTATGAATCTTGATTATAGGTTAGACTACTTGATCTCCTTCCAAGGAAGTGGTTCCCTTCTACTGTATTTGGAAGTCTTCTTTTGTGTACTTGAACCATAAATACTAATATTTGAGATTCAAATAGGATGAAGATGAATAAAGATTGGATGGATTCTAATCGTTTAACAATAGAGTACGAGAACGGAGTGAAAGAGTTCATCAAGTTTGCAAAGGATCACACAAAGGATCCTTCTCAAATCCTTTATCCGTGTTTACGTTGTTGTTATTCTAGACTACTTACTCCAGAGGAGTTGGAAGAACATTTGATATGTCACAGAATAGATCGGAGTTATAAATGTTGGAATAAACACGGAGAAAAAGCGAATGTAGCTACTGGCTGGGATAAAACTGCGTTTTATGGATCGTCAGATATGAATACAAATATAGATAATGAAGAAGACCGTATGGAGGATGTGATTACAGATGTCAATGATGATGAAGATCGTATTGAGGAAATGACAAAGACAATTCAAGATGAACCCCGTGATTGCCCAAAATTGTTTGAGAAGTTAAAGAGTTGTGCAAAGACGCCATTGTATGCTGCTTGCACTAAGTATACAACATTGTCAGCTGTACTGAAGTTGTATAAATTGAAAGCAGGCAATGGATGGAGTGATGTCAGTTTTACGGAACTACTTTCTCTCTTGAATGACATGCTTCCGGAAGATAATGAGCTCCCAAGCCGGACGTATGAAGCTAGACGAATGCTACGCTCGATGGGAATGATTTCTGAAAGAATACATGCCTGCCCGAAAGACTGTATATTGTTTCGAAAGGAGAACAAATCACTTACAGAATGCCCAAAGTGTGGTGCTTCTCGATACAAGAAAGATAAATCCAATCCTACGAAAGTTGTATGGTACTTTCCAATCATTCCAAGGTTTAGGCGTTTATATGGAAGTAAAGAAACTGCAAGACAATTGTCGTGGCATGCAGATAAAAGAAATAAAGATGGGTTATTACGTCATCCGGCCGACTCTCCTCAATGGAAGAAAATTGATCATGAGTATCCTGAATTTGGAAAAGAGCCGAGAAACCTTCGTCTTGCGTTATCTACAGATGGAGTGAATCCTTTTGGTTTTCAAAGCAGTACTCATAGTACATGGCCTGTTATGTTGCTAAATTATAACTTGCCACCCTGGTTATGCATGAAGCGAAAATTCATCATGTTATCTATGCTTATATCAGGACCAAAACAACCAAGTAACGATATTGATGTTTATCTGGCTCCTTTGATCGAGGATTTGAAGTTATTGTGGGACTCAGGTGTAATGTTGTATGATGCTTATAAAAGTGAATACTTCACGTTGAGAGCGATGTTGTATGGGACAATAAATGATTTCCCTGCTTATGGAAATTTGTCAGGCTATAGCATTAAAGGAACTCAAGGGTGTCCCGTGTGCGAAGAAGATACAGAATCAATTAGGTTGAAACATTCATCGAAATATGTGTTTCTAGGACATCGTAGATTTCTACCTCGTCGGCATAAGTACCGATCTTGGACGACATCATTCAATGGAAGTTTAGAAAAACGCACAACACCGTCTCCACTAACAGGTGATCAGCTATTTGAGAAAGTAAAAGATATGAACACTGTTTTTGGTAAACCGTTTTCGAAAAACCTTACGAAAATCGGTTGGAAAAAGAGATCAGTTTTTTTTGAATTACCATACTGGAATTGTTTGTACGTCAGACATTTTCTTGATGTGATGCATGTGGAAAAAAATGTATGTGATAGTGTTATTGGAACGTTGCTAAATGCCCCTGGCAAAACAAAAGATGGAATTAAGGCAAGGTTGGACATGGTTGACATGGGAATACGAGAATAGTTGGCTCCCGTGAAAGGTGAAAATCGAATGTTTCTTCCTCCTGCTGCTTATACTCTTTCTAGGGCAGAGAGATATCAGTTTTGCAACTTCTTTAATGATGTAAAGGTTCCAGAGGGGTACTCATCAAATATCAAGAACATTGTGTCAATGAATGATTTGAAGTTAAAAGGTTTGAAATCACATGATTGCCATGTTTTGATGCAAGATCTAATTCCTATAGCTTTACGTTGCATTTTACCCAAGAATGTTCGTCATACGTTAACCAAACTTTGTTTCTTTTTCAAAGCTATATGTAGCAAAGTTTTAGACCCGGGGAAATTGCCAGCTATGGAAAAAGAAATTGTCATCATATTATGTGAATTAGAAATGTTCTTCCCACCAACATTCTTTGATATGATGGTTCATTTGATGATTCACTTGGTGAGAGAGATTCGACTTTGTGGTCCTGTTCACTATAGATGGATGTATCCTGTTGAACGGTATATGATGATTTTGAAAGGATATGTCAAAAATCGAAGTCGGCCAGAGGGTTGTATAGTGGAGCGATATATTGTTGAGGAAGCCATTGAATTTTGTATTGAATACCTATCTGATGTGGAAAGCATTGGTCTCCCGAAATCTCGTCACACTGGACGCATTGAGGGTGAGGGAATTTCTGGAAGAGAAGTTGTAACAATCAGTATTACATATCGGGAGCAGGCTCATCTTTATGTTTTGCATAACAGTTGGGAGGTTGCTCCATATATTGAAACTCACAAAGAAATTCTTAGGCAGTTGAATCCATCGAGGGCTGAAAAATGGTTAGCAGATACACATAATCACCAGTTTATAGGATGGTTTCAAGACCATATTTTTAAGCAGTTGGATGAAAATCCGAATTCAATTTCAGAACGACTTCGATGGCTAGCCGCTGGACCAAGTGTGTATGTATTATCTTACAGTGGGTATGTAATTAATGGTTATACATTCTATACGGATGAACATGATGAAGAGAGTACCATGCAAAATAGTGGAGTTACACTAGTGGCTGAAGCGATGCATGTTTCTGGTAGTAAGGATATAAATCCAATTTATGCAAATATGTCATACTTTGGCATTATCAAACTAATATGGGAGTTGGATTATACGACATTTCAATTGCCGATTTTTCAATGCAAATGGATTGATAACAATAGTGGTGTTAAAATAGATGAATGGGGATTTGTGAAAGTTGATTTTAGTAAAGAAGGGTACAAAGACGAACAGTTTATAATGGCATCACAAGCGGTATAAGTTTTTTATGTTCCAGATCCCGCAAACCGAAAGTGGTCGATTGTTCTGTTATCGTCCAAAACTATTGAGGGTTCCGATGAAAATTCAGTTGAGGACGATCCTTTTAGTGGTACGTCACAATCAATTCGGAGCGGTCCCAATGCAGATGATGTTTTGTATGTTAGAGAAGACCACAATGAAGGGATTTGGATTGTCGATAGAGGTGTCAAATCTCTTCAACCTTTGAAAAAAATAAAGAGAGTTCAGTAAACAGGTTATATTTTGTTTGTAATATAGATCTTGTTATCTCATGTTATTATCTTATCATTACAGAATTTATGTAATTTGAATGAACTGTTCAACCACTTTTGCAGATAATGACTTCTGCACATTCTGGTGCTCCTAACCTTGAGACTGAACAAGTCTCTCAAGCAGCTGCTGCTGCGGCTGCTGCTGCTCCTGCTGCTCCTACAGCTCATGCTGCTGCTACTGTTGCTCCTGATGCGGCTCCTGCTGCTCCTACTGCTGTGGCTCCTACTCCTCCTCCTGTTGTGGCTCCTGGTGCTCCTACTGCTCCTGCTGCTGCTCTTACTGCTGCGGCTCCTGGTGCTCCTACTGCTCCTCCTGCTGCTCTTGTTGTTGCGGCTCCTTCTCTTAGTGTTGAGGTCCAACAACCATCAGCACATGCCGTTGATATCATAGTAGATGAACATATAGATGATGTTGATATCGATGAAATGGTCGGGAATGAAGGACCGACGTCGCAGAAATCACAGGTGCGTCGTAGTTTGACAGTGTTAGCCAAAATTCTTAAGGCGAAAAGCAAAGGCATCAAATTTGAAGTCGGATGGAATGCACGAGGCCAACATGTGAATCCCAACAAGGCTATGTTTAGCAGTTACATTGGAGTTGTCACTCGGAAACGCGTGCCGATTGACGTAGATTCATGGCACCATGTTGTGTCCGGGTTGAAGGCTGTGATCTGGGAAGAAATTACGGTAACATTATGAATTTATTTCTTTAATTAACTAGCAAATAAAATGATGAAACAGTGTCTTACTCTTCTCAATCTCTTGCAGAGTACATTTATAGTAGACGACTCACACAAGGATTATGTACTAAGGCTTGCAGGAAAGATTCATCGAGGTTTTCGTACTATTTTAACAAGATGTCACCTGAAAGATTCTAAAGGTAAAATAAACCCGCACCCACCCATTGTCTATAAGCACCTGATATCCCAAGAAGCATGGGATGCATTTATTGGCCGTCGTGGGGATGAGAAGTTTCAGGTACATTGTGAGTGATAATACGTTGTTTGAGGATACCTGTATTCATCACTTTGATTGTCAATATTTCATTTATGAAACAGAAACTCTGTACTGAAAATAAGGAACGTGCATCAAATCCAACATACCCCTATCGTAAAGCAAGGATGGGGTACGCTTCATTAGAAAAGAAAATGGTACTTATTGTAAATTTACAGTAATATTGTTAGGTGCCAATAAACAACATCATAATTATCTTTCTATGTTTATATGTAGATTGATGAATCTAAAACCAAATGCACTTCTATCCCACGTCATGTGCTATGGAAGGAGGCACGTGTGAACAAAGAAGGGAAGTTAATAGATGAGAACACACAAAAAGTGTGGGAAATATGTGTAAGTATGACACGATGATAAAAAGATTTGTTTAAAATTGCTATTACATAAAAATAATTAGTTTTTTTCCTATATCTGACAGGCACAGGAATCAGCTACTCCTGTAGCTGATACAGACCTATTATCGACGGCTTTGAAGCAGCCGGAAAAATACGGTCGTGTCAGAGGTGCAGGGTTTGGGGTGACACCCCGAGTATATTTTGAGAAGAAGAAAAAAATAGATGATACAGAGAAAAAATTGGAACAAATGAGCGAAAAAATAGCAACCCTTGAAGAAAAATTACAATGGCAGGGAGAGTTGCTAGCAACTTTTATGGGTGGGAAGCAAAGGGAGGACACAACTCAGGAACAACCACCACATGAACATCCTGCCCCACCCCCCACCAGCTTTGAGGTGAGCCATTCACCTAAACAAAATGTCTTAGCCGTGGTAATCAATATTCTAATAACGGTTCCCATTAAATATGAATCAGACAAACACTGATAATTTATCTGTACTGATCTTCTACAGGGTGATAATGATTGTGATTTATATCTGTCAACACCCACCTATCGCCTTGTAGCGAGGGCTACAGTGTTCAATATCCCAGATTCCACACTGCATAATAGACCACTTTCAAAAGATCATCTGAAAGTGACGATTACTGTAGCTCATGAGCCAAATGCAATGCTACCTATTCCACTTGATGACGATGATATTCATACGGTTGAAAAGGCTATTGGGACATTCATTGCATGGCCGACACAACTTGTAAGAGTACATGCAGACAAAGAGGTATTTATTTCCTTTTATTTTCAAGCTAAACCCTTAACAATTAATGAAAAGAGTGTCTGAATCAATGATTGTTGTTATAGAAGGAGAAAGCAAAGGGGGTGACTAACATCGGCTCGAAACCATCTAAAGGATCGACCAATCGATCCCAAGGAGCTACTGAAAGCACAATAACACCACCTGTTCTCTTTCCACATTTACTAGCATTGAAGACTCATGTGGATACGAAGCTAAAAGATGGTAATAGTCATATAGTGATTTTCGAAGATAATATATACGGAGAGGAAAGTCAAGATTTCGTTGCTGCTGAAAATGTAAATGAAATCCTTGAAAACGGTTGGTTAGGCGTCACTGTTGTAAATGTATATATGAGGTATGTTTCCATGAATTGATTTTCTAAAAGCTGATCTAATGTGGAAATTATGACTAAATGCATTTTATATTGTTGACAGACGCATTTATGAAAAACAGTTGAAGGGATTTTCCCATGAGCCAAGATTTGGACTGGTTAGTCCTCATATCACATCAACACACCAAACAAAAATAGAGTCATCAAAAAGGGATGCAATAGTGAAGGGCTTGCTGAAAACATTTGAACGCAAGATTACAGATGACAGACTTTTCCTAATACCAACCATGCAGGGGTAATACTCTACGATTAAAGCATATCAATTATATTTTCACTTTTTTTATTACTTATTCCTTTTTGTGTTTTTAGGCAACATTGGTTGCTAATTGCGGTGAACTTGGATACTCCGAAGATTTATTTTCTGGATTCAAAGCCAGGATATCCATCAAACCGACCATACATGATGGAGTTTGTGAATCTGTAAGACACTACATCTTACGTTTTAGGTCTAAACATCAATTTATATAATATATATTATCTTTTACTAAGGATTATGTTATGATAGGGCGGTGTACCAATATCGTCTAAATCATGGTATGAGGACAGGGGCTAAGCATAAGGAGCCGAACAAGTACTACGTCTGGACAAATATCAGGGTATATATAATAAAATTTCACTATCCAAACACACCTCAACACAAGTTATTTATTCTCCTAATGATCAATTTTTTTGCAGTGTCCAAAACAAACAAACGATAATGATTGCGGTTATTATGTTTGTAAATTTATGAAAGAGATCGTTTTACATCAGCAAACAAGCATCCCTAAAGAGGTATTTTCAAAAACAATTACTAGTTCGTTTAAGTTATTTATTAATTCTTTATTTTTTTATTTTGCAGTACTACTATGACTGCCGAAAAGCCTCATACTCACAAGACGATATAGATGTGTTCAGAAACGAGTGGGCCGCATACCTGATGACAGATTGTACACAAATACATTGATGATCTGACTTGGGGACATGTACAATTGGTGGTCATTTTTGAGAGGGGTTAAGGGGATCAAAAGATGAAATATTGTTGTATGTAAATGTTCGTAGCAAAATTGTGATTGTTATTAAATAAAACATTCTTTCTCCAATGAGTCATTTTTCCATTTTAACAGATGATATGCACCAGCAACATGCAAGAATGTTGAACCACTAAAATGGTCGCTCTCTTGTTTAAAATGGACACCACTTTAATTGAAAACAACAACTGACCTACGGAAATCCGACCAGACGCATCTGGATTGCCTTCATCCTTTAGGAGAACGATCCATGGGTCCTTGGTGACGTGTACGAGTCAACTCCGCCTCAATCCGAGGCACGGTGTGACCGCTACCACCCAAAGGGTCGCTCTCTTGTTTAAAATGGACACCACTTTAATTGGAAACAACTGACCTACGGAAATCCGACCGGACGCATCCGGATTGCCTTCATTCTTTAGGAGAACGATCCACAGGTCCTTGGTGACGTGTACGAGTCAACCCTGCCTCAATCCGAGGCACGGTGTGACCGCTACCACCCAAAGAGTCGCTCTCTTGTTTAAAATGGACACCACTTTAATTGGAAACAACAACTGACCTACGTAAATCGGACCAGACGCATCCGGATCGCCTTCATCCTTTAGGAGAAGGATCCACGGGTCCTTGGTGACGTGTACGAGTCAACCCCACCTCAATCAGAGGCACGGTGTGACCGCTACCACCCAAAGGGTCGCTCTCTTGTTTAAAATGGACACCACTTTAATTGGAAACAACAACTGACCTACGTAAATCTGACCAAACGCATCCGGATTGCCTTCATCCTTTAGGAGAAGGATCCACGGGTCCTTGGTGACGTGTACGAGTAACATGCAAGAATGATGGACCACATTTCTTTGGCCTTTGGACAAAAAAACCAGTAAAATCTCCAAAATACCTTCATATCATGCATGAACCAGTAAAAGCTCCAAAATACCTTCATATCACGCGGTTCTGAAAAGAGTCACTATTTAAAAGAAAGTCACAAATTTAGATACATCTCTAGATGGTCAGTTGTTGATTTCACTTAAAATTAAGTCCATTTTTAACAAAACAGTGACACTGTGAGTGGTGTCGGCCACACCGGGCCTCGGTTTGATGCGGTGTTGAATCGTACACGTCACACATGAGTCATTGATCATTGTGAAAAAGTATCAACGCAATCAGAAGCCGTTAGATCGATTTGGCGTATGTACGTAAAATATTGTCCATTTTAAACTAAATACATACACTTGGAGTGATACCGGTCACACCGCGCCTCGGATTGAGACCCCACCCTTTCCCCTCGGCTGTCAAAAATCATAACCAGATAGTCGAAGGGTGATTTTGACAGCCGGGGGGAAAGGGTGGGGTCTGCAGACATTGTAGGATATGTCGAAGGGTGATTTTGTGTGTGACCGGTATCACTCCAAGTGTATGTATTTAGTTTAAAATGGACAATATTTTACGTACATACGCCAAACCGATCTAACGGCTTCTGATTGCGTTGATACTTTTTCACAACGATCAATGACTCATGTGTGACGTGTACGATTCAACACCGCATCAAACCGAGGCCCGGTGTGGCCGACACCACTCACAGTGTCACTGTTTTGTTAAAAATGGACTTAATTTTAAGTGAAATCAACAACTGACATACGACAAACCGACCAAACCCATTGAGATTCTATTGAAACTTAAGGACAACTATCCATGGGTCAAATGTGACGTGTAAGATTCAACTCCGCCTCAATCCGAGGCACGGTGTGACCGCTACCACCCAAAGGGTCGCTCTCTTGTTTAAAATGGACACCACTTTAATTGGAAACAACTGACCTACGGAAATCCGACCGGACGCATCCGGATTGCCTTAATTCTTTAGGAGAACGATCCACAGGTCCTTGGTGACGTGTACGAGTCAACCCTGCCTCAATCCGAGGCACGGTGTGACCGCTACCACCCAAAGAGTCGCTCTCTTGTTTAAAATGGACACCACTTTAATTGGAAACAACAACTGACCTACGTAAATCGGACCAGACGCATCCGGATCGCCTTCATCCTTTAGGAGAAGGATCCACGGGTCCTTGGTGACGTGTACGAGTCAACCCCGCCTCAATCCGAGGCACGGTGTGACCGCTACCACCCAAAGGGTCGCTCTCTTGTTTAAAATGGACACCACTTTAATTGGAAACAACAACTGACCTACGTAAATCTGACCAGACGCATCCGGATTGCCTTCATCCTTTAGGAGAAGGATCCACGGGTCCTTGGTGACGTGTACGAGTAACATGCAAGAATGATGGACCACATTTCTTTGGCCTTTGGGCAAAAAAACCAGTAAAATCTCCAAAATACCTTCATATCATGCATGAACCAGTAAAATCTCCAAAATACCTTCATATCACGCAGTTCTGAAAAGAGTCACTATTTAAAAGAAAGTCACAAATTTAGATACATCTCTAGATGGTCAGTTGTTGATTTCACTTAAAATTAAGTCCATTTTTAACAAAACAGTGACACTGTGAGTGGTGTCGGCCACACCAGGCCTCGGTTTGATGCGGTGTTGAATCGTACACGTCACACATGAGTCATTGATCATTGTGAAAAAGTATCAACGCAATCAGAAGCCGTTAGATCGATTTGGCGTATGTACGTAAAATATTGTCCATTTTAAACTAAATACATACACTTGGAGTGATACCGGTCACACCGCGCCTCGGATTGAGACCCCACCCTTTCCCCTCGGCTGTCAAAAATCATAACCAGATAGTCGAAGGGTGATTTTGACAGCCGAGGGGAAAGGGTGGGGTCTGAAGACATTGTAGGATATGTCGAAGGGTGATTTTGTGTGTGACCGGTATCACTCCAAGTGTATGTATTTAGTTTAAAATGGACAATATTTTACGTACATACGCCAAACCGATCTAACGGCTTCTTATTGCGTTGATACTTTTTCACAACGATCAATGACTCATGTGTGACGTGTACGATTCAACACCGCATCAAACCGAGGCCCGGTGTGGCCGACACCACTCACAGTGTCACTGTTTTGTTAAAAATGGACTTAATTTTAAGTGAAATCAACAACTGACATACGGCAAACCGACCAAACCCATTGAGATTCTATTGAAACTTAAGGACAACTATCCATGGGTCAAATGTGACGTGTAAGATTCAACCCCGCCTCAATCAGAGGCGCGGTGTGACTGGTATCACTCCAAGTGTATGTATTTAGTTTAAAATGGACAATATTTTACGTACATACGCCAAACTGATCTGACGGCTTCTGATTGCGTTTATACTTTTTCAAAACGATCAATGACTCATGTGTGACGTGTACGATTCAACACCGCATCAATCCGAGGCCCGGTGTGGCCGACACCACTCACAGTGTCACTGTTTTGTTAAAAATGGACTTAATTTTAAGTGAAATCAAAAACTGACATACGGCAAACCGACCAAACCCATTGGGATTCTATTGAAACTTAAGGAAAACTATCCATGGGTCAAATGTGACGTGTAAGATTCAACCCCGCCTCAATCAGAGGCGCGGTGTGACCGGTACCACTCCAAGTGTATGTATTTAGTTTAAAATGGACAATATTTTACGTACATACGCCAAACCGATCTAACAACTTCTGATTGCATTGATACTTTTTCACAATGATCAATGACTCATGTGTGACGTAACATCGCATCAATCCGAGGCCCGGTGTGGCCGACACCACTCACAGTGCCTCTCTTTTGTTCAAAATAGACTTATTTTTAAGTGAAATCAACAACTGACATGCGGCAAACCGACCAAACGCATTTGGATTCTGTTGAAACTTAAGGGCAATGATCCATGGGTCAAATTTGACGTGTAAGAGTCAACCCCGACTCAATCCGATGCCCGGTGTGGCCGACACCACTCAAAGTGCCTCTATTTTGTTCAAAATGGATTTATTTTTAAGTGAAATCAACAACTGACATACGGGAAACCGACCAAACGCCTTAGGATTGTGTTAACACTTTAGTACAATGATCCATGGGTCATATGTGACGTGTACGAGTCAAACCTGGGGTGGATTACATGGCTTTCCTACATGAAATATATCCCACTACACGTCTTTAATGAGCCAGCTACGCAGTTTATCCCTTGTACAGATACACAGGAAGAATCACACGAGATCGACGTCATGTACTAACATAGGGCAAGGGTGCATAAGAGGACACAAGATCAAAGGGTAACACGTATATGTTTTTTAACATGCCATGTAATTTCCTATTGATATGACATGTATATTCACACAGGCAGCTGAACATTGGAGTTACCCAGGGTAAAGCGACAAGGCATGTGACCCTTTAAATGACACATAAAACCTGGGGTGGATTACATGGCTTTCCTAAAGTATTGTATATTTGGGTTATTAGATTCAATAAAAAGAATATATTATAAATCATAAGAAACTGTTTACTGAGAGATCTAATTGAAATCAATGGATATGATTACTTATTTAGTCACTATAATTGTGATATTTTTCAATTATTCAACAACTTGAACCAAATATTTCATATTTTAGAAAAATATACTGATTATACTTCATTTAATGGCATCTATGAGTGATTGTGGAATACAATTAGATGTAGGGTTGTTCCTGCCCATGTCAAATGAAACATGATATCTAATCCTCTAATTCAAGAAAGCCCATAGGTCATAGTTTCTTCTCTCATGTTCTGATCTGACAATATTATCTATTTTTGATTCGGTTGGTATATTATTATTTAGTCCAAACCTTGATGTTGGTCAAGATTTCTAGTTTTGTTGTCATTTTATTCCATTCACTGTAAGTTTTCATCATTTTAATTTTCATTATTCTATATTTTTCCTTCATTATTTTCAAAAAAAATAATTCTTAAGATACAAAGATATCATGTTTTGGAAATGTTTGCTTCATTATTCTTTTTCATTTCAATTATTATATGATATTTATTCTATCATTCAATTTAAGTGGTCTTCCTCTTCCATGAAACTAGAATTCTAGAACAAGATATTCATTAATTCACAGAATTTATTCAAAATTATTATACAATTATGAAATAAAAAATGTATAATTTTACAATTTGTTGAACTTTACCATTCAAATCCAAATAAGGTATTAATTTTATTTAGAACTTTTACTGGTTTTATGGTTACCATATTCATTTTATGTCTCAAATGAGAACTAAGCATTTAATATTTTCAAAGTGATGATTATTATCCAAATACTGATTTTCTTCTCTATGTCTTGATTTAGTTGTAGTCATATTAGCATGTTATTTGTTAGTGTAGTACATTTGGATGAAAATTTTTGTATAATAGCGATATTATCATGTGTTTGGGTTGCACAATTCAATTTAATTGTGTATCGGGGGGTCTGTCAGGCATCTGACAGATGAGATTTGGAGGGGTTCTAGTGTGGGGGGTCTAGTGCTGGCCAGGATCTATCTAGGTTGGGAGGAGGTCTTTATAGAAGCAGGGTGATCTGTCCAATAGGGGGTCTAGTGTGGTGGGGGGTTTGTATAGGTGGGGAGGGGGATCTGTCCAGGTGGGGAGGGGTGTCTTTCCAGCATGGGGGTCTGTCTAGGAGGATCTGTCCAGGTAGGGAGAGGGTGTTTGTCTAGCAGGGGGTATTTTTCCATGTGGGGAGGGGTGTCTATTACAGGGGGTCTATCCAGTGCGGGGGGGGGGGGGGGGTCTACTGGGGGGATCTGTCTAGGGGGATTTATCCAGCAGGGGTCTAGTGCGGGGCGGGGGGTCTTTCCGACAAGGGGATATTTCCTTCTGGGGAGTGGGTGTCTAGTGCAAGGGGATATTTCCATGGGTGTCTAGTAGGGGGTCTAATGTGGGGTGGTTTTCCATGGGGAGGGGGAATCTATTCAGCAGGGGGTCTGTCCAAAAAGGGGAATCTTTCCATGTAGGTATGGGGTTTCTAATGAAGGGGGTCTATCCAGGGAGTATTCAGCTGGGGGGTCTAGTTCATGGGGATATTTCCAGGGGAGGGGGTCTACTGCTGGGTGTGGGGGGGATTTTTTCCGAGGATGGGTGTCTAGTGTAGTGGGGAGAATATTTCAATAGGTGGGGCTATAGGTGTAGTTGGGGGGTCTATTGTTGGGGGGATCTGTCTAGGTGAAGGTGGGGATCTTTCCATCAAGGAGTTGGGTTCTTTCCAGGGGAGGGGTGATCTATCCATTAGTGGGGTTCGAGTTCATGGTAGGATCTATCCTATTGATACTGGTTTTTGTGCAGGTCTGTGGTTGGTTTTTGTGCAGGTCTGCTCGGCTGGCTGTACTAGTGCAGGTATTTTATTAGCAGCAGGCAGGGATTTAACAGCGCTTTTTTAGCGCTGTTAAAGGCGACATTTAACAGCGCTAAAAAAGCGCTGTTAAATGCAACATATAACAGCGCTTTTTTAGCGCTGTTAAAGGTATCCTTTAACAGTGCTTTTTTAGCGCCATTAAAGGTGACATTTAACAGCGCTTTTTTAGAGCTGTTAAAGGTAACATTTAACAGCGCTAAAAAAGCGTTGTTAAAGGACCCCCCCCCCCCTTTATCAGCGCTGAGCTTTACAGCGCTTTTTTAGCGCTGTTAAAGCCCGATTTTAGCGCTGTTATTGCCCATTTTTGTAGTAGTGTATGGATTATGTAATAATGGGATGATGTTTATGAAACCCATTTTATTTATTGGGTTATTATGAATGATGTATGTTTATTTTGTGGAACAAGTAAGAATGATTTCATTATGAGATAGGTGGGACATATATCTCCCTCAAATTCATTGGGTAAATATTTATATATCATGAGATAGACATGGATGGAACGGCAAGTTAAACTAGTTCAGTAATACAGGACTGGAACGAGGAGTGAACTTGATTTAGAAAGGGACTTTGTCCACTAAGATGGTCTTGGAAGCAATGCCTTGGCTACTATGGAAATCATATCATGTGCATAATGGTTGCCATAATTACATGTTTTATTCCCATGATAATTCATCATGATTAATGTTTCTTCATGATCTATGCCTTACGTACTGCCATGTTTTATGTCATTGCTCAAGATTCTGATGTTTAGATTTTATTATCATGTTTTTTTTACATTCAAATGTCTAAGGATTGTTTTATTTTCTCTATGCTTACCCTTATAGAGCATTTGATCTCACCCCTTTTATTTTTTCTTTTCCCTAGGATATAAAGAAAGGTTTTAGGTAAGAAAAAAAGGGGGAAGATCTTTATGGGAGATGTTGAAGATCTTTCACCATGATTAGAAGATTATATTCCGAGTTTCCAAAGACACTAAACTATTACGGTCCTTGTGTGTCTATTTTTGTTATGTATTAAGTATTCCGAAAAAGTAATGTAATGTCCATGTACTTCAAGCTTTGGGTCTCTACAGTTAGTATCAGAGGAATGGTTTAGTCAACCTTTGGAAACTAGGATGCGAAAACGTTAGTGATATCCCTGGATATGTTTCTTAGGTAGGTCTAGGGATGTCCCTAAGGATTAGTATACATATAGGATATAGTCCTAGAACTATGGTAACGATATTAAGATTTAACCTAAGATGTTAGATATTGAAGGTACTCCCCATTTATTATGTTGTTTTCCTAGCATGGTATTTGCCTCTCACACTATTATTTTTGGGTTTTAGACGATGGTTGGAACCCGAAGGAACCGTGTTGATCAATGTAATGGACAATGCAATGATTGTCCTCCTGACCAAACCAATTTCATGTGAGATGGAGTGCACAATCTTATTTCTATACTTACACAAGCTATGAATCATTCTGGATTTCAAAATGAGCAGAGAAAAGGAGCAACATTCTGTTGAATCCTTCATGAGGCAGCATCCACCTTCATTTAGCGGGTCTTCTGATCCCTTAGTGGTTGAACAATGGATCAGTACTAATGAAAATATATTTTCAATTCTACAATGTTCTGAGCATGATAAATTCATCTTACTAGTATATCGTTTGGAAGGTGATGCTGATCAATGGTCGAATCTTATCAAGAATACGAGGCAAAGAGATGAAATTGAGTCCATGGAATGGGACGAGTTCAAGAACATGTTTTTTAGTAAGTACTTCCCTATTATTCTTCGAACAAAGATGAAAAACAGTTTCTTGAGCTTAAGCAGAAGGATGATGAATCTATTGGTATATACGAAGCAAATTTTACAAGACTTGCAAGGTATGCATCTGGCTTTATCATCCAACCTGAAAGTAAAGTTGATCGATTTTTCAGTGGCTTAAAACCAAGTCTTCAAAGGGAATTAGCTATAAGAGACTTTAGTAGCTGTGAAGAAATTGTGCATTGTGGTATCAAGGAGAAATGAAAGATGGAGTTCAAGGAGAAATCTCAGAACAATGGTGAAAAGAAGATGAATGTTTCCTTATGCTCAAAGTGTGGAAATAAGCATGGTGGAGATTGTCTTAAAGGGACTAGAAAATGTTTTAAGTGTGGTAAAGAAGGTCATCGAGAAGCTGAGTGTCGAAGTAATGGAAAAAGGGTTTCTAATGATGTGAATAAAGAAAAGACTGTAGAGAACGCACCACCGACACGTCAATGCTTGAAGTGAAAGGAAATGAGGCATTATGCAAATAAATTCCCTAATCCAAGGGTTAGTGATAATCGACATGAGCAACCACTTAAGGCAAAGGACAAAGGGAATTCACATGCGATCACTATTGGCGATGTTAAATATGACAACGATGTGGTGGAATGATTAAGTGTTTATGTAATGGGATTCCAAAATATTGTTGTATATAGTATCGTGGAATATTGGAATATTTATGTATTGGTCTATTGTGGTTATCAATAATTTTAAGGTACCAGTAACCATGGAAAGTGATTGAGATATTTTTGGAAAAAAGATGATATGCGTTTAATGAAGGGATAAGGAGAAAATGAAATGTTTGACAGTATTCATGAGCTCATGAATGATATAAGGAAATGGTTATATCATGGTTTGAGTATATAGAATTTTGGGGTTTAGGTATGTGGAAAGAGTTAACTTTTGACAGCACTCATGTTTTCACTAAGATTCAATGGGAATTCATTTTTCCAGAGAATACATGATTAAGGCCTTCAAATGTTTGGAATGTGACCAACAAGACATATCTTATGATATATGGGGATCAACGATGGTATTAACATTCTTGTTATATGAAATCTCTGACAATCTTTTTCACTATAATATGAGAGTGGACTGCAGTATTATAGATAATCCTAAAGATTGGAATGGATTATATTGGACATAAGTTAGTATTGTTTAAGGATAAAATTTTTTTCGTTATTATTTATGGGATGTTATAGTAATGTAGTTTTAGAAAAAGGACAACCTGCAGGCCGGGCTACAACCCATTGCGCCGGACAAGGCAGTGGGAATCGAACCCACAACCGAAGTGCGACTGGCCTTTATCTCCTACCACTAGCCTACAGGAAGTCCCTATTTAGTAGAAACTAGTTTTATTATATTAAGTAGTATGATATATGAAGTACAAGTCCATTTTAGGAACCATATATGATTAATCTCACTATAGATGGACTTATGTATTTTTGATAACTTTTATAACCTTTTGTTTGAGATAGATGGAATGACACATCATTCTATCATATTATCTTCTAACACTTCACGAATGAAAAATTCAACTTCATTTCTTTAAGAGATGAAGTGTAAATCGTCTAAATAATGACCAACGGTGAGACTGTACCAAAATCACGAAAGTATTTATTCTAATTCCAAGTTCATCAACTTTAGGGAAATGATCTTGAAAACCAAAAATGTTGTCCTAGTTCTCTTATACCTGATGAATCATATGGTACCTTAGATCATCACAAATCTATGGCTTTGTGATTTTTCACTTTTTCATAGCCATGTTCTCTACCACTCTCCATCAGAACATGATGGTTAGATTTTTCTTCCATATCCATATTTTCATCTATGTTCTCCTATGTGGAAACCCAGTGATTAGTTAATTTGGGTAACCGTTACATTTCATACTTTAGTTTTTTAAAGATAGGTTTTGGTATTCCCTTTTTACAATGTGAGTTTATATTAAATAATCTTTCAAGTATTAAACCTTTATAACCCCAATTAATTTCGAGGGCGAAATTCATTTTAAGGGGGGTAGAATGTAACACCCCAAGATTTTATTATTTTTAAATTGGTTTTATGTCATGTTTTTTATGCTACACCAAGATTATATTATGCTATACGCAACACTGTATTAGCTTGCAGTATACGCAACACTATTCTTAGATTGTCTTACACACAATTTCAAGTTTGTTTTATAATAGTTATTCTACGCAACATTGAGTGTATATATATATATATATTCAATGTATAAATAAAATATGATTGGATTATTTTATATGAAATAATAAAGGATTATTGCGCAACACGCAACCCTAACTTGGCTTGCATTACACGTAATCGTGAGCTTCCTCGATAGCGTGTGTTGTACGCAATACCGGGTTTTACTAAACAATGATATATTATTATAATATTATTATGAACTAGCAGTTATGAATAGTATTAACTAAATTTTGAATTTTATAACATTATTATTCATCTTACGCATTTTCTAGAACATGGTATAAGAACAAAATAATTTTTAAGGGTAAAATAAGTTTTTTTCAAAAAATGCAGTTTTGTCGCCTTTTGATGGAGCACCCACATTAAATCTAGTTTTTGAAAAGTTTATAAGTTCAATTTTACAAAATAGAATTATTATTGGGAATCAGGATAATTTTTTTTACCTTGGATAAAATTTTCATATTATTCTGATAACTTTCATATTTTAATGAATAGTAATAACACGCTATATTTTAATTAAAAACAACTTTTTTCATCATAATATCTTATGTGGTTAAATTATAGTATTGAATGGTTTTAAAGTATAAATAGAATATATTTTTACCATTTAATATAATTTATATCATTAGCCTTGATTTTACATTGAATTCGTAGGTTAAATAAATTCAATCTTTTGCAATGTTTTAAACAAAAACCCGTTTTCTTTGGACAACGAGATTAATTTTAATTTAATTTCTGCAACTTCTGTGTATTGAATTTGAAAAACTGGATTCCATATTTGGAATCAATGGGTCCAAATTATATTAATAGACTATTTTTTATTTTTGGGCTTTATGAATAGTAACAGCGGTAAATTTTATTTACTATAGTAAAAGGTAAATTGTGTAATTATGGGTAAATATAATATTATAAAATTATCCTAATACTTGTCTTAATACAATTGGATGATTATAATTTGTTCTACGTCATATTTGGGTCGAAATGGAATCAATTAGAACCCACTTGGAGGTGATTAAGACCTTTAGTGTATTTTATTTAAAGAAAAGTGAAATATGTATCACTCAACTTTAATAATTAAAGTATTTTTAATATAAGTTTATTCAGAATATAAATTCGGTTATAAATACTCATTTGAAAGATAAAATGTTTTTCTTTGTCATGGTAATTTATTAGTAATTTTTAAGAGTTATTTAATTACCTTATTATCTTATACATTAATGATGCAGAAATGTTTTATTTAGTGAAAAAGAAATAATATTGTTTTCATTGAAATAGTAATACCTATCAAAAGTCCCAAAAATCTGCACAAAACATATAATTACTATATATATAAACCCTAATAATCCACTGGCCGAATTTGTGACCATTTGGATCCTTATTTAGGAGATTATAACACTTATATTATTTTATTTTAAATGATGCCAAAGTTGTCACCTTCATAATTTAATATATATAACAATTTTAATATTTTGATTTTAAGATGATAAATTCGTGTAAAAGTATTATTGTGAAAGGTAATAGCTTTATCTTCATCACAAGATTTTATTTTTAATTTTTATGCAAAAAATATGTATATTAAATAATTATACAAAAATGTTGTAGAAATTAGTTTATTAAGAGATAAACCAAATAAATGGTTTTAAAAATAATAAAATAAATATTATATGAACTATTTAATGTGATACACTAATCCTCTAGAAACATATGAACTTTTATGAATATATTAATGCTTTTAGTTAGAACATATCTTCTGTATATATTTTATTTAAATTCAAATAAATGAATAGTGTCAAAATTGACATTATTGTTATTTTATAAAAATAACATATTATAAAATTGTTTAAAAATCACAAAAATATTTAAAAATTATAATTTCAAATTTATATGGTCTAATATGTTATAAAGTATCCATTTATTGTCAATTCACAACAGATAAGTAATTATTTGTTATAATTTAAAATTTAGAATGTTATTACCACAAATAAAATTAAATTGATTAAATAAGGATAAATCAAGTTGATAATGTTTAAAATAAGTTCCTAACATGTCTAAATTTTATTTTTTGATGAGATTACAACCCTATCTCATATATTCATCGGATTTGAGTCATTTTGGAAGTTTTTATGTGGGGTTTGGATTTAATATAAACTAATATTTCTTATATTTCCAAAGGTGCCCCTCCCCTCCCTTATAAAAGGGCACCTCCTCCCTCTCCTCCTCGCACCAATTTGAGCCATCAAGCTTAGCCAAACCCTTCCCATTTCACTTCCCCACTTCCCTAGAAACATCCTAGAGGTCTTGGTCTTCTTCAAAGACCAATTTTAGTGCCCTAAGAGGAGGTCCCAAAGAGGGGCTTCAAAGAAGAGGAGGTTCAGAAATGTACGAAGCTTATCGGACCTAAGGTAAGGGATAATTTTGCAAATCTCATTTTTATCTGAGATTTCTTATTCATAAGTATTTACTGGGGTTATTGCTATCATCCATGTCCATGTTTTATAAAAATGTATTCATGTATGTTTAAATTCCTTTTTACCCATTTTGACATTTACCCCTTGGTATGGAAGGAATCTTTCTTTTATTTACCCTACATGGTACTTTTTTTGACTTTTCTGACAAAAGTACGAGAAAAATGTTTTTTTAACGTATACAGCATGAAAGGATTCATTTAAGGTTTTATAAATCCTTATTTTCATGAAGCTTCCTCCAAAATATTTCATGACCATTTTCAACAAAATCCTTTTCTTTTAAAATTTCATGACATTTTGTGAAAAGAAAATGATTTTGAAGAAGAAAGGAAATTTTCCTCAAGAATTCATTTCAAGTGTTTTATAAAAACCATTTTTCATCTAAGATAAAATTATTTCATATGTGTATGTTTCAATTATATTGTCTCTATGATTTACATGGTTTAACTTTCCTTATTATGAAATGATATCCATTTCGTTTATATGGATTATGTAATGATGGGATGATGTTTGTGAAACCCATTTTATTTATTGGGTTATTATGAATGATGTATGTTTATTTTGTGGCACAAGTAATAATGATATAATTATGTGATGGGTGGGACCTATATCTCCCTCCAATGCATTGGGTAATTATTTATATCTCATGAGATAGACATGGCTGGAACGGCTAGTTAAACTGGTTCAGTAATACAGCACGGGAACGAGGAGTGAACTCGATTCAGAAAGGGACTTTTTCCACTAAGATGGTCTTGGCAGAAATTCCTTGGATACTATGGAAATCATATCATGTGATTAGTGGTTGCCACAATTACATGTTTTATTACCATGCTAATTCATTATGATTAATGTTTCTTCATGACCTATGCCTTATGTACTTCCATGTTTTATATCATTGCTCAAGATTCTGATGTTTATATTTTATTCTCATGTTTTTTTTACATTCAAATGTCTAAGGATTGTTTTATGTTCTCAATGCTTAACCTTATTGAGAATTTGAGCTCACCCATTTTATTTTTTCTTTTCCCCAGGATATAAAGAAATGTTTTAGGTAAGAAAAAAGGGGAAGATCTTTATGGGAGATGTTGAAGATCTTTCACCACGATTAGAAGATTATATTCCAAGTTTCCAAAGACACTAAACTACTATGGTCCTTGTGTGTCTGTTTTTTTTATGTATTAAGTATTCCATAAAAGTAATGTAATGTCCATGTAATTCAAGCTTCGGGTCTCTACACTATGTCTGTAAACTCTAGGTGTAATATATGTCTGTAAACTCACCATGTAAACTCAGTGTAATCTCATTGTGTAATGTGGGTGAAATCTGTGTCTGCATGTGAAAACTATGTGTAATCATTAGTGTAAACTCATTTTTTAACCTCAATGCATAATTTTTGTGTGAAATTTTTGTCTGTGTGTTAAAAAATTGTGTAAAATTAGTGTATAATCAGTGTGTGAAATCTGTGTTGGTATGCACAAATTTTATGTAAGCTCATTGTGTAATATGTGTTTTCAATATGTGTCTGTGTGTGAAATATGTGTGTAGACTCAGTGTGTAATCTATTTTTGTAAACTTAGTGTGTGATCTATGTCTATAAACTTGGTTTGTAATCTCATGGTGTGATATTTGTGTGAAATCCTCCTCTATATATGCAAAATGTGTGTAGGAATCCTGAGTCTCACAGCCCACCCACTATCCAATCTAAATGAATTTTTATTCATATATTTACAAGAATCATTATCATTTACAACCAATATGTTAGTATTATCTTTTCCTTGATATTTTATTATATTCCAAGGCCTTTTATTCATCCTGTAATGATAGTCAACTCTTTCTGTAGGAAACCTGAGTCTCTCATCTTGGTTTCAATGATCCCTTGCAAGCATGTCAACACCATATTTAACCCAATCTAGAGTGGCTATTCGCTGCAAGAAGTTGTCTGCTCATGGTTGGTTCAAATTTCCTTGTTGATCATGCTAGATTGGGATGATCATCATTGCACTTGTTTTTTTCCACTAAAAATTTGGCTAATTCCACAATGATGGAGCAGGTTTGGTGCCCATTATCAATTAAAGCATGTGTCAGAAGTCCAGATCTGGAAGCTAATTATGGGTTCGTTTGGTATGGCTACCAAGCTACTCCTCACACATGCAGAAATGGAGGTTAGTGTTTGTGGTCATACTTCTGTTTGTGACTTGGGGTCAAGGTGACATGAAGATGGATTGTGTATCTTTTATCCAAAGACCCAAGCATGGTACTTTGCTATTTTTTTTCTACAGGATTGCTAGTTCAGGTTTCCCAGGTGACATGATTAAGGGGTTCAAATGGAAGCAAGGATAGGTTAGTGTCCCACACCTCACCAATCCCAACATACCACACCCAAAACCTGAGTGCATGGAATCCTCCTAGAGTAATGATTGGTAGTAGCCTATCATGGGTTTATAGTTGAATGTGGAGCAGACGACATAGGTTATTGCTGTTGGAGAATCAAACGGAAGCTTCTTCAAGATACTGGGTTGTGCTGGGGATGGTTGTACAAGTTTTTTTTGAGCTAAGGGTTTTCCATGTAGAAGCCAATTCTATTTATTTTTTAAATGTTTGATGTACAGGAAGGAACAAGAAAGTATATGGTGCATGACAGTTTCTCTTGGTCCATTCTATGGTTTACTAGTGTAACATAAATTCAAAATTAGTTGATATTCCCATTTTTTTGCATTTTTTTGCTTATGTTTTTATTGAAAGGTGAATTCTAGTATTTCTTTAATGCATAATATGTACCTTAGACTCTATGATTATCCATTTCAATTAATTGGTCAGTATAAGGACTGTCACTCTCTTGTTGATACTTGTGAATAATGATTGAATTTCTTCTTTAGAGATTGTGATCTTTTTATGCTTGAATTAAACTATTATTGTACGATGAAGGGAATTATTTATTTTTTTTATTTAATATTAATAAAGAAAATGATTGCATTTTACGATTCTATATAATTAATTTTTAATAATTATTGGTCACATTAATTCTTTGAGTCAAGGATTTCCCCTAGAGCTACACCTATTGGTTTTGTATTATGTCTCTTCATCATGAGTTTGGCACCCACATCAGTTTTCATGGATTCTTTATGGTTGTTTATGAATTCAGATCCATTTATATTTGGTGATCAAAATGGTCTTATACCTTTTAATATAGAAATTTAAAATGTTATAGGGTTATTTGGATGGATATTTGTAGATTTGAGTATATAATATGAAGGTGACATACTTCACACTACATTCTTCATATTCATTATAATTTTATTATTTGTGTTGTGTTTATTTTTTGAGTAGGTGATTATGGTGATGGATTGTGAGTAATAGACTTTGGATGCTGGGTATTGTGCATGATGTGGTCTTCAGAAAAATGGATCCTACCCATGCAGAATGGTGTCCGTATTTCATGGGAGTGAATGGTTTGGCTGATCTTCCAGACCCTCCGGACGTGATGCATGTTTTGTATTTTTGTTTCACTTTGTAGTTTTGGGTTTCTCCATGAGATCCTTCCCCTTGTACTTATGTTCTTGTTTATTTTTAATAAAATTTTCTTGGGATCATGGATTTGGTTATGTTAAATCCTTAGTTCACATCTTCTGGTTAAATACAGCTCTGGAAATGTACTTTGGGTATTAATTTGATATTTCGTAATTTATAAACATAAAAAAATTATTGATTATCGAGTTGTTGTCATTGAATAATGATTATAAATAAATGATGATATATTACAATTATTGGGATGGTTTTTATGATAAATTTGAATTGTTGAGATGTTTTATTTTTTTCTTGTTTGTTGTTTTTGATGGAAAATAATTTATATGTAATATATTATAATTATATTAAGAAAATCATATATATTTTTATTAATAAATATATTAACTTTTTTACCAACACATATGATAATCTGAGTGCGTCATTTAAAAAATGATTTACAAAGGAATATTATTTGTGGGTATAGTTAGTAACATATAAAACAATTTTATTAATAATAATACCTACAGAAGTATAATGTTGGTAATGCTTTTACAAATAGATAAATCTATCATATGAATTTGTTGCTAAACCTTTTTACTAACTGATATATCATCTGTTGGTATATTTTTAATTGTAATAGAACTATTTAATCTGTCGCAATAAAATTTAGCAATGGAGTTTTTACCAATAATTTAGTAACAGAACAATTTTTTGTGGTAAAACGTTTTACCCACAAAAAATGAACTTTTACCAACAGATATACCCATGTTGCAAGAAGCTAATTTTTTTAGTGACACCACATGTGAAAAAATGTCTATATCACCCATAAGGTATAGATTATGTTTTGAACTCAACTGTACCATTAAATTTCCTTTCTAGGTACCCTTTCAGGTGTTATTCTACTTTTTTCAGAAAATTTTCAGTATTTGATGTTAATATATTTAATATATTTCAATCACTAATTTCGGGTTTAATAGGCCATGAAATCACATGCTATTTAAGCACCTGGTATTGAAAATATAAATATAATATCCAAAAATAAAAAAAATATAAATCATTGCATTATACCCACCTTACAACTTTTCATCCTAAAAATAGAAAAACCTACTCAAAAAGTTAAGGATACGGGACTTGCATCTGGGTATCTCTATATTAGGTGTTCCCCTAAAAATCCTCATGCTTCCACTAGACATTCACTAGGGGAATCATTCACCCATAAAGGATCCTCTCATATCGATCCCCGATCTTCACTGGGTACTCATCAGTGGTAAATCTATATTTTATGTCTAGCTCACCCCAGCCAATAACATGTGATGGGTTATGAACATACCTCCTAAGATGAGACATGTAGAAGAATTTGTGTTCCCATTCCAATTGAGGCTACATAGATAAGAGGTGTTACACCCCCACCAAATCTACACAATATCTAGAAAGAGACAATTAATCATAGATAAATCATTCTTCCACAACCATATATCAACAATTCATATCGATGGGAGACCCTCCAGAACACATGGTCTCCCTCTTCAAACTCATGACATCTCTTTCGTTGGTCTTCATAAGTCTTGTGGTGACTTTGGGAAGTCCTCAACTTCTCCTAGATGATTTGCACCATTCTGTGATAGATCAGTCTGTCTTTGTTCCCATGAGTGTCAACTCACCCAGATAAGTCAAACAATGTGGTGACCTACTGGGTCACATATACAAGGCCACACATGATAGATTTATTTTTAATGAAACCCCACCAAGGGTAGATTATCCTCCTAGATACAGCAAAAATACATAATGAAATCCCACAAAATTTCCTCCATGACTTGAATGGTCTCCTCAGTTTTTCCATCAGTCAAGGGGTGAAATGTTACAATCAATAACAACAGAGTCCAAAATGATTCCTAGAATCATCTCCATTATCATGAGGAAAAGTGATCATCAAATTATAAAATTAACATCACGACCACTCAATAGAGATGGAAAATCTATTTCACATATAGGCATCCCAATATCTCTACTGAACTCTTATCTCGAATAACATGGAAGTGGGAAAAATAGTTGAGTTGTTCTATGACCACCCGAATGTAATTGTGTCCGTTGTACATACATGATAACCCCATCATGATTTCTATATATATCCCATCCTATATAGTCTCTGTAACCTCAAGGTGTTTAGATAAATCCACTAGAACCTAGTGTTAATCTTTCACTTGATGATAGATGAGGCATCAAGAGAAAAATTCGGAAACAAAAATCATCATACATGGCCCCCCAAACTGACATTGGATGTCCTGGTGTATCTTTCCCATACCTAGATGTACCACCAAATGGGATGTATGAAACTCCCACATCAATTCCCCCCCCCCCGCCACAACATCTAAGGTACCATCACCCATCCTCTGAAAAGTATAACATTCTTCCCACCATCATAATATCCAACAATAGCATGTCTAGTGGATATGTGTTTATATAACATGTCAGAGTTGGTATCTCCATTCTTATAATCCTTGAAACACTGTAAATGTTGTGGAGTAAAAATCATCATCTGTAGATATGAAACACCATCAATGCCCAACATTGAAAACTACAATGAGGAAAACTAATTTGACACCATATAAAACAACTGGGAACATGATCTCCTACTGAGATAATTAGACAGCATGTTCCCCATCATCAGAGTATATACAATCTCTAAGTGGAATTCCCAAATGAAATATATTCATCTAAACTATCTAATGTTAGTATCCTTATGAAAGAATATACCATTTAGACTCTTGTGGTTAGAGTACATGATAGACCATTCACCCATTAAGTTCTATAACCACATATTTAGTGTGAAAACTAATGTTGCTAGCTCCGGATCATGGGTCTTGTAGTTCTACTCATGATGTCTCAACTGACCTGAACAATATAAAATCAATTCATGTTTGTTAATGAAAAAAAATCCAATAATTCTTCAAGATTCCTTGTAGAACACTATGTAATTGACACACTCCCATTGAAATATCAATGTGGGAGTGCTCATCATCCTCAACCTCATCTCTTGAAAACACAACTGGAACCTTTACTTCCACACATAAGGCTACCCCTTCAACATGAAAGGCTATCCCTTCAAGGTAAAATCTATTAAGTGTGATTCCACATTGAAGATGTCAATTAAAAACCTATGAAAGTACCCTACCGAACCATGAAATCCCATCACCTCAATAACACTCCTAGGTGGATCCCAAAAATGTAAGACCTCAACATTTACTATGTAAACTACCACACCAACCATTTAGATGATATTTCTGAGAATGTGGACCTCTAAAATACAAAACGTACCCTTCAAGAGCTTCCCATAAAGATGGTTCTCTCATAGTGTTTCCAGAACCATCCTTAATTTCCATTCATGCTCCACCTTAGACATTGAGGACACATTGATATAATAACTTCATACCACCAAAACATGTCTAAATATTCCAAAAGATATGATTCATGAGTCCCATAAACACTTCTGGGGTGTTCATCATGCCAAACGGCATCCCCGAGCACTCATATTGATTGTAGTGGCATCTAAATATCATATTCAGCATATCCTCATCCCATACCCATAGATGGTGATTGCCGGATCTTAGATCAATCTTATAGAACCATGTTGACCCTATCAATAGATTGAAGTGGTCTTTGATCCTCAGTAGTAGATACTTATTCTTCACATTCACCTGGTTTAAGCACTGGTAATCCACACATTACCTCAAACTACCATCCTCCTTCTTGGGGAACAACACTAGGGATACCTAATGTGAAAGATTGGGTCTCACAAAGCCATTCTCCTGCATGTCCTCTAAATACAACCTCACCCCATGAACCCCTACCAATGACATTCGATAAGCTAGCATAGATATAGAGGCCATCTTGGGTTTTATGTCAATGAAGAATTCTAGCTCTCAATGGTGAGGTAATCTGGGAACATCCTCAGGAAATACATCCTCATAATCCTCCACCACCATAGGAAACTAAAATATCACAACACCCACTAATCCAAGGTTTATATTAGCTAACCTCACATAGGGAATCATTAATTCCTATGAGGCTACACAAATATGATAGTTTATAAAACTCAAAAAACCTAACTAAAATTTAGTATCTAGAATGTTTGAGTGTCTAACACAGAAGGAAGATTATTATGATATAAATTAATTAACGAAATGAAAATTGAAATTTTTTGGTATTTTTGAATAAAAGAAATAAATAGATGTAAGAAGTGGGTTTTGAAATCAAGATTTGATACATTCCAGTTCAAGTGATATTCCGATTTATGCTCTAGGGTTTCAATTTATAATGTTTTTATTCAGTTTTAGTGTCAGAATTGGGATAACATAGATCTTGGGTTTGGGTATCCTTTCTTATTAATATGACATTACCATTGGAATGGTCATATATAGGTTGGAAATTCAAAACTAGGTGACCCAAAAGCTTATTTAAACATAACTAACTAAGATTGCATAATGTTCATACAAAAAATTGGAAATCAATTGGTGAAATGAAATAAACATCCCCAAATCACATGGAATGGCCATGGAATTTCAAAATGAATAATATTGTATTTGATAATATTTTTTGTAGAAATGAAAAATTAGAATAATAAATAGAAACAATCTACAATAGTACATCCCCCTAAAATAATATCACCCATCATAAATAAAAACTACTCACTCATGAAAGGCATGATGAGGATGAGTAGCATGGATACCCGAGGAAGAATGAAGGTGAGGAATGATAGAGAGGTAGGGCTCTTAATTTTCACTCCTTCATCTTGAAACATTCCATAAGTGTTACGCCATCTCCCCTCGTCCCTTGGATCCTCTATGTAGTGGGTGAGGGGTGCTCTTATAACAAAAATCATCAAAACCTCAGCTGCGTATCATTTGTTTTTTCTGCTTTTCAATAATTACACATCATGTAACTAGCATTCATGTCGTGTAATCTCTCTAGTTTCATTCCATGAGACGGAATCTTGATTTTAAAAATACTCACAAAAAACTCTTCTCAACTAATGTCACATCATTTAATTTGAGCACGATGTGTAATTGTCTACTCAAAAAAATCAAACTTCATTCTTACTCAAAAATCTGGTGTCATGCAGCTTTTCTTCACTCGCGATGTGAAGTGCCTTTTAGCACCAATACTAACCAATTTTAATTCCTTTTCCTAATATTTATCATTACCTACCATAAATGATATAGATATTTCAATCCATTCAAAAAAATGAAACCTTATTCATTTAAATATAAAAATAAATAAAACAAAACAATCTAAAAATATGGATGAGATAAAACTATCATTAGAAAATTGGTGAGTAATCAGATGAACTATCCCATTCCGGAGCCCATACTTAACCTATAAGGATTCATTTTCACCGACAATGGAAAAACATTTCTAGTCACTACAAACTCACCATATTTTCTACATAAAATAGATGATATTGGCATGAACCATGGATAGTCAGTGAAAACATAATATGACATCATAAGGCCTCATTATTGCTAAAAATATATCCCATAAAAACACTCACCTCTGAGTTTTATGTCCCACTTTCAGCATATGTGTACAATCGATGAGTCACTTCCTGTCAGTGTCTCAATCAACAATGGATGATTCAAATGATAAAAAAAAATCTCCATGTATCAAACCAGAGAAGAGGAATGAACGAAATGACTCATAAATATCTCTATCAATACTAAAAATAAAATATAAAACCATAAATCATTTATCATATCATTCCTGGAGCATCGTGTTCATTTCCCTCCATAGTTGTTAACTAGCCTTATCACTAACCACAAACTTTTAGAGCCTAGTGTATAAAAATTGTGGGTTGTAGTGTTAATTGGTCTAACCTGATACCACATCTTTCTAATCTTTCGATCCATATTAAACATCTTCGTCCAAGTATACCACCATGATCCTACCTCTCTCTCTCTATATGGGAATCCCACAACCATATCTTGATCAGGTGTATAATAGGTTATACAATCTTGATCCAGATGTATCCTTCACCGTTGTAGTGGAAACACCACCTCTCCCTTGGCATATTCAATCTATCCTGATAGCCCTAAACTGTAGAGCCTATGTCCATGGAGCACGTCATAAAGCATATAAAATTATTGGATTCATATATCTTTCATTATCTATAAGATACTTTGGTCTCATCTCTTTTGTGCCCACTACTATATTCCACTATCTATGCCTACTCTACTCGGAAACTCTCCTACACTGAGGCCCACTAAAACAGCCCAGTATTTGAGGGAATATAGAGGGATACAACTAAATCCATTATATACTAGCCTAATACATGATCAATGGTTCATTATCGCAAGAATAGATCCCTATCCATATCCATGGTGTATAGAGAGAGATCAATAATCCTCGATGAGTACTTCATCAAGGATAAACTGACCTGCTACAGATATAAAAGCTTCTGTATAAAAACTGATCATAATGTGTCTAAAAAAACTCATCCCAAAAAAGATTCTCAATGTTTGAGAATGAAATAGTTTCATCATATTATGACAGAGTCACTAGAATCCACCATCACATTACAGATATCGGGAGAATACTCTCAACATGTTACTCTATCTGATATTTAGGTGTCCTCAATAGGTAGAGAACATAAGTGAATACCTCTATCCAGTCCTTAGACATATGGGGTTATATTTTCCATAATAATTGGGATGTAATTACCTCTTGAACTCAAGTTTTCCACTCATACTATGTGTATCCTTAGCTGGTACTACTAGAATTAGCTAGTACTCAATGGGTAGGGGTATAAATAGAAAACCACTCAGAGTGCTATCTCTAGTTTATGATCTTATAATGAAGACTCTTCACTCAGTGGATCATCCTTGTGATCATGTAGTAGAATAAGGGATGGATGTCATGGTGCTGGAATCCTGAAATAAACAGGATGTACCATAGTCAAAGAGTATATCTGGGAAGCTAGATTGTGAAATAAATTAAAACAAAAAAATTCATATATGATTCATGTACCAATGTTTTCCCTGAAACCATTATTACATGTTCTGAGTCTAAAGACATATAATCAGAGTCACGATGTATGGATATATCAGCCACCACACCAACACTGCATACCTTATACTAATATCCAAACTAGAAACAGTTAACATTTTCCATCAAAAAATCTCATAGACTCTAGTCCGAAGGTAAAACCGACTACTCTAAAATAACTCAATCATGACCTGACCCACTGGGAACCAACTCATGACTACCCTGATCCCACATCGAATAGGAAATGGCTGATTACTGGCACTGAGTTGTCATATCCCAAAAATGGGAGACATTAGCCTAATGTAACTATACACACACACACATCTCCAAGAACACACGATACAAGAATGTGAAACATCTGAATCCAACTCAAGCATACATCTATAATCCCAAAGTAGAGTATGATAATAGATCATTGAAAGTGAAAAAGGGAAAAATTCAATAATAACCATAAAATTTTGAGAGTCTAACCTTTTACATGGAAGAAATATATCATCAAATGTATCCACATAGAAAAACCCATGGTCTTTCAAACATAGGCTATACTCCACATGTTCTCTCTTATACTAATATAAAATCACATCGGTCTTAATTTACATAAGAAAGGATACATAATGGAAGATCTGTGCAAGGGAGAGTATAAAAATACTTAATAGGACACTTTGAAAATAGCTAATATGATTCTCCATGAATATTCATCAAACAAAAAAATATAAAACAATCAATGTATAATAGAAAACCACCCAAATATACTCATGAAGGACACCATGCCACCATGAAGTCACAACCAATTGGAAAACACAATATTATTCAAGAAGAAATTCTTGTTCTAAGAGAATCAACTCCATGAGACATCCTATCACTAGAGACATTCATCCTAGAGGTCATGATCACTGTGATGCACCCAATAATTCATTCTGATCGCAAAAGACTGTAATACTCATATAGGGGGTCAAACCCAAGACCACTTTTGTACACCACGAACACAATCATGATAAACACGCTGTAAAGGGGACCATATTACAATGATATCGTGAAACCTACCAATAGAACCTATTAGATGGGGGATCAAAATTCTAATCAGGGTGGTCACACTATTTCCACAAACCCCACCTCGGGTAAAAAGATGATAGAGGATGACACTCTAGTATCATTGAGGGATTCCACAAACTCTATCTAGGATCCATCATATAGAGGGAATCGCAATCCTATTATGAGGATATAATACTGCATTATACCTTCTAGGGTAAGGACCATAGGGGAAACCACTCAACTGATATTGTTCTAAACTGAATATATGAAGAGTTCCAAGATGTATTTAAGGGAGTAGATGGCCTACAAGTAAAGTACACTATGTGCATCACTCAACCAGGATCTTACCATGTGGTTGTGCCTCACAAAAAGATAATATCTATATTCATGGAATTTAGATATAGTAAATGGAATTTTAATGTCACTAAGAATCCTACCAGTGTCACCTGGCCATGCCCTTTTATAACACGCTATGTCCGTGTACATCTGGTCATGGCGGGTCCTAGTACACAGCGTGTCTGAGCCCCTATACTACTAGATGCATTTGTATCCCCATTGAGGTACATATCGAGCCTCTAGGGAAGGGTCACATGGTGTGTGATTGGGTCACACAAAAAGTGGTATTTAATTCTAGTGGAAACTCTAGAACCACTGTCATGGGGTCCCATATGTTGTGTAACACCAGATTACAAGCCGTGTAACATGGTATTTTCAAGATCATGAGGGATCTTCCACTGATTTTTCTTGTGTGTCATTAGAACCATAACACGAGAATCCACGATTGGGGGCTTTCCAACCGTTTCCAGCATATATTTTCTACAATCGAGTTTTGTATCTTTTCAGAAAACACCATCATCAAGCCATTATTCACCACCATATGTTTAAAACAGGATTAATAAGAAACAAAAATCTATTCATATCTACCTCTGATCATCATCTATCGTCATCAAAAATCGATCGAAACCTTGATCATGAACCATACCCATGGTATCAAACCTTTTGAATTATGTGTGGTCTCACAATGTTCAAATATCAAGTATTTATCAAACAGCAAGCCAAATAAATTCCCCACAATGATCCTGTGAAGAATGGAGGGATAAATCCATAATCCATCAAAAGTGAGGAACAAACCTCATCTTTTTTTATGTCGGCCTTGATCTGTTTTTGTATATATATATATACATATGAATGAGGAGGAATAATATCAAATAACAAAAAACTAAATCCATCAATTTAATTTATCGTTGATGTTTGAATAAATTCATGTTTGAGGAATTGACCGACAAATGGACATGATAAATGAACATGATTAAAATTCAAAACTAAATCTTACATAGATTTTGTATTGATCATTGAAGAAGAATGTTTCTATTTTTATATCACTGATGAAATCCATGAACTATAATAGTGTAAGAATCCTCGATCCTCTCTCGATACATTTTCATTCACCAAGATCTCCTCCAATACTCTCCCAAAGGGTCATCTTGAATTTTAAGGGTTATGCGGATAAAACTAACAACTTTCCATAACTGTGTATAATTAGAGGATTCATGTTTCTATGTTAAATTATATAAAATAAATAAATAAATAATTTTTTTTATTATTTTCTCACCAGTGGTGACTTTTTCATAGACACCCCAAGCTGACAAAGGTTATGTCACGCTTAGTGTAAAAAATGCATTCTCAAACCAAAGTTTCACTAAGATTTATAATCTAACCACCTATTTCAGATATGTTCCACAATTTTTGGAAAATTGTACATGTGTGATGTCAATATTATTAATATATACCAAATACTTATTTATGGATCACTCGGCCTCAGAATCACAAGTTGTCTTAGTGCATACTATCGAACAAATTGCATAAAATATCAAAAAATTATACATGGAAAATTGTAGAAATTACAAAAACTTTCCACAACTGAATGCATTTTAATTTATTAAATTAAGGAATAAAAAAATTAAAAGGTGTTTTTAATCTAATATTTTATCCTTATAGTCATTATAGAGTAATTTTTAATTTTTTAAATTATGCTTATTTTTTTTCAATGAATTATTTATCTTATTAAACATATTTTTGGTTGAAATATAAATTTTATTATTAAATAAATAATTATTATGTCATAGAAAATTAGTACATTCAGAAACAATATTTTTATTATTCATCTAATGATTCTTGTTTTTACAAAAGTTATTTAAAATCCACTCTTGGATAATTTTAGTGCGATGATTCAAAAAATGAAATGAAATTTATAAAATTAATTTTATTAAGTTGGAAATATTTATTATTAATATAAAAATTAATTATTTTACAATGTATGTCAAACACACTGTATCAAAATTTCAAATATATTTTCATTGAGTTTCAAATTTGAATATTTTTTTGGAATTTTAATTCTTATATTTTATTATTTTATTCATGGAAATGTTATTTAAATATCATTTTATGATTATATAGGCTAAATTAGGTTTCTTGTAGTCAAACTATTATTTTAAACTTTATGTTACCATTCCAATAGTCAAATTACAAATCCAATTTTCATATAACCTTTATACTTATTTTAGATACATATCATTTAATTCATTATTTATAAAAAAATTCTCTCTAGAATCACGTTATTCTTTTCCAAATTATATGAATTCTCCTAATGTTTTATTTTATAATACCAATATTGTCTGTGACTATGATATTTATAAGGGATCATGATGTTATGGAATATCATATTCTTGTTATATTATTTTTGGATTGTTATTTTTCCCATTTCACTACTTCAAATATTATGTTGTATATGTATACTCTATATATAATGTTCTATATTAATTAAATAGGTGGTTTTATCAAATGATTTATAAAAAAGTATATTTATATTTACATTTTATACATAAATATTACAAAATTTTAGATGAATATTTAATACATTTCATGATAAAACATGCTTGATGGCAATATAGTTTTAGTGTCTTTGTAACATTCTTACATAAATAACTGTAACATAAAAAATTTATATCATTTTCCATTTAGTTCTTCAAAAATCACACCCTTTTTAGACATAACGTACCTCGAACCATTCTCCATAACATGTGAAAGGGAAACATAATAATGGGTGAGCTCAGATGCTCAGTACAGGTAATCATTAGAGATGATCATAAGTGAGCGTATGAAAAGAGTAAGGGTATGAGAACACAAGCTAAACACTAGAAAATAATACACCTTAATTCATATAGCCTAAACATGAAACACGTCATAAAGATTTATCAATCAAAAAACATAATACATAAGAGCCTATAATCATAAATAGTCAATAAGTAGCTATGAAAACATATCATAACAATAAGAAATATGTTTATGGAATAAAAATAAGCAATGAAAATAAATCCCTTATTCAATGAACACTTCCAGGGAAATATTATTGGATTGGGTTCACTCCCCATTCCTTCATTCCTTTAGCAAAGGTTCACTCTAAAGACTATCTATTTGGATAAAGTCATTTACTTAACTGGGTTTACTCCCTATTCAAATAATTATTATCTGATGATATATATTTATTTACCTAATTAATTAGAGTGATATATTATTCTTTTCCCACCCATCAAAAAATTAAAATCAAATATATGTGTACTAGATGATCATTAAGCCTTCATCATATCATGAAATAATAACCTATTGAAATGATATGGGGTTCATAAGGATTCCATCATCATAACAATAATACATCATAATAATGATTAAACATAGTAAAATTGGACCATACCCCCTTAAATCATTTGAAGCCTCAAAGAACGTTGTTATAGATTAAAATAAATTTCAAATAGCAATAATTGTTTTATAAAAAATACCCATTTCATTTTTAAATAACTTATTTAAAATATTGAAATGTGAAACATACTAAATAACATGGTAGTTTTTATAATAACCAAGGAAACATATAAAGTAATAATCAAAGAAAATAGTATTCATATTAGCATGGAAATCCATTCTTGTGTTGTATGTTAACAAAACTCCTCTCACTTATTCATTAAAATGTTATAATTACCATGGTTGGAAAATAATAAGTTTGTACCACATAAACCATTCTAATAAAAGTAAAATAAATTCAAAAAATAAATTAAAAAATATTTATAAAATTGAAAATTCATTCTTGAAAAAATTTAATGAATATACAGACATGAACGAAAAGATTCCTGACCGATGGGAAAAACAATATAGGTTTTCCTTAAAAACATTATTTTAGTCTCTTAAGTGATTAAAGAGAGAAAAATTATTGGAAAAAATGAATTATACATAAATAAATACAATATAACAACTTATATAATACTTGTGGAAGATAGATCATATAATTTACAATCATAAAATTTAATCATAAACAATCAACGTAAAAATGTGTTTTCAACATGAAACCCATACCATTGTGGTACCTTTTGAATCATAAAAACTTTTAATGAAATAACATAAAATAAAAATTTAGAAATGATGAAAATAAGGATTTTCATGATACCTTATATCAATGTTTTAGTAGATACCCCTCCTATAATAATATAGGTTTATAAAATCAAACAAATATCAATGAAACAAAATTGAGATGGGGAACACTAATGAATTTACTAATTTTTTTAAAATGAATGTAATTTTATTATTGAAAATTATATGGTTCAGTAAATGTATTGAATTAAATCATAGATTATTCCAAAATAAATTATTGTTATCCATACATAGAATAAAAATAATAAATTCGCATAATACATTAAAACATGACTCAGTGGATAGAAATTTTGATGAAACCAATACAGCCTCAGTATCTTTTTAATTGTAGACTATGTAAATAAATAACATGATACATATCTATATTTTTTTATGTTTATGTATATTTCAAAAATAAAACAATTATATATTAATCAAAATACATAAAATAAATTATTGTGTGTATTATAAAATATGTCTCATGAATTTTAAAATTAGATAAAGATATGCATACCTTATATTCAACATGATTTTGAAGAGAACTGACCACATGTATAATATATTTAGATTTATCATAATTATTAAATATAATCATATTCACACATATAATATCTTATATGATCCACTTCTATCATATTATCAATGGTTTATTAATAAATCTCTACTAAAGTGACCATTTAGTGTGTTAATTACTTTTTTTCATGTTTGTTTCAGTTTAGAAGTTACGGTCCATGAACTAAGTTCATAGTTAATACATATAAATAATTATAATCATGATTTAATCATAATATGTAATAATTTTTGGATCCATGGTCATTCTATGCATGAATTAGAGTATGGTTTGTGTTTGTTTTCAATCCTCCCTGGAAGTTCAGAATGTGTGCTTGTAAGTGATCATACAGTTCAAGCAGACATCAGTATTGAATGTGGAAGTGTTCTACAGTGTTTTCCAAATTTTTGGACCTGAAAATCGGAAAATGAAGACATAGGTTGTAGGAAATAGGAGGTGCGCGCAAAAAGGAAGTGGTGTGCGAAATAAAGGAGGCTTGCGCGAAAAAACAGCAGTGTGCACGAAAAACAGCAGCATGCATGGAAAAACAGTGGCGTGCGCGGACAAACAACGGCGTATGAAAATAGTATGGGCTGTACGCGAAATATATGAGTTGTGCCCGAAAAAGAGTGTGGTGCATGAAATAGTGGAGCGATTTTTTCCATGCAAATAGTTTTTCGGAATCAGAACTTAGAAAAATTGAAAATGAATGGGCTGTGTGAAAATTCGGGATATGTGCATGAAAAACTATTCCTACATGAAAAGTATTTCATGAAGAATGAGTGGTTTTTTGCGCCAAGATGGGTTTTGCGCACGGGGGCCTGAAATGCCTATAAATAAGAGGTGACCCCTCTCAGTCCATATGATTGGAAACTTAGAGAATATCTGAGTTCTGATGCACGTAAAATGTTCGCGTAAAGGGAGTTGTATGAAAAACGCAAGCATTACGTGAAAAATATGGAGTTGTGAAAATAACATAGAGATTGCGTGAAAAATATGAGGTTACGTGAAAAACACCGAACATTACAGAAAATCCCAATCTGTGCGAAAAAGGTGATGCACCTAAAGCTACGTGTAAAGGTGGTTGTTGCATGAAATATTTTTCATGCGAAAATTAATTATTTCGTGCAAAAGTGAGATATTTCGCGCAAAGGGTTGGTGTTGTGCGAAATATTTAGTATAACCTATTTTCGTGTTTCTGATTATCTGGGTCAGTGGTTCAGTGTGTTCAAGTGAATCACTAATGGTCTTCGATGCATGCAGAGTCTCGTGCTAAGAAGAGGCAAAGACTTCAAGGTAAATCTATTGAGGAGACCCTCACATCCATAAACTGACTGGGACTTCATCAAAGGCGGTGAGCCTGGGGGAGTCAATGGGAGTGACCCAAGGGAAACAGTGGGATATCCTTGAACATTTGTAAAGGTAGTGAGCCTGGGACAGAGTGACTGTTCCCGACCCTCAGTAATCCACAACTCGTGAAAAATAGTGGAATTATGTAAGACCGAAAACCTATGGGCGTATGCCCCTTGGATGTATCCCTTTTTGGTGACCCAAGTAAAAGTGTTGTGTCAACTTCCTACTTTCATTTGCTTGATAGGTTTAACAAGTTCCTACCAATGTGGGAACAAGATCCACAACATTAACAAGAAAATTTTAAAACCCTGATTCACCTCTCCCCTCTTAGTGTGTTCTGGGGTCCTTCAAGTGGTATTAGAGGGAGGTTCACTGGTGTTGGATCTGTCACTTATCATTATGGACAATTTAGCCAATATCAGAGGAGTCCCCCTCTTTCATGGAAGTAATTTCTAGATCTGGAATAACAGAATGAGATCTCATCTATGATCTCTTAAAATGGAAGTCCATTTTCTACTGTTCAAGGAATACAAGTCACTGATCTAACAGGACTGGTTATGACTGTCGCAAAAAAGAAAATTCTTGAGGCAGATGCTAAAGAAAAAAATGCTCTCACTGTGGCCCTTTCTAATCAGATCTATCTAAAGTTGATGAGTTTCACCTCCGCAAAACCCATGTGGGATGAACATGAAAATATTTACGAAGGAGATATCAAAGTGAAGGAGGAAAAACTACAAGTCCTACACAATAGGTTTGATGATCAAAAGATGCATCCAGATGAGAATGCAGACTCATTCTTCAATCGAACTACTGAAGTGGTTGGATGTATTTGGGGAATAGGCGAAGAAATCAATTTACTTGATATTGTAAAGAAAATATTAAGAATACTTCCACCCTTGTACAATGCAAAGGTGTCAGCCCATGAGTAAAGAGATCTTTCTAAACTTTCGCTGGATAACCTGCTGAACAGTTTGGTGGCATATGAAATGATAGTAACACCAGACGATGCTACGACTCGAGTGAGTAAGGAAATGGCGTCCAAATACATTGATAAAATTAAAATCTCAAAAGATAGTAGTGGTGAAGATGATGAGGAAAAAGAAATTATTTCTCTCATTACAATGAAGTTCCAGAAATGAAAAGGTAATTTCAAAAGGAAGTTACCTCCTGCTTGCTTTCATTGTGGAAAAGTTGGTCACATTGCCTCACAGTGCTTAAGAAAGATCGATGATGATAATAGTGATGATGAAAACATTGAGAAGCCTCAGAAAATGTTTTTCAAAAGGGGAGACTTCAAATCAAGAAAGAAAGTACCATAGAATAGTTTTGACTATGTAGAGGAAGGTTGATGGTACATTACGATTTGGTAATGATGGAGCTCTGAAAATAAAAGGCAGTGGAAGTACTGAATTAGCTAATAGATAGCTAAAGAATACTGAAGTCCTTTATGTAGATGGACTACGTCATAATCTACTCAGCGTGAGTCTACTCTGTGACTCAGGACTTATTGTTACATTTAATCAGAAAGGCTGCACTATCAAGGGATAGATAGGAAATTCACTTATGAAGGGATGCAGAATAGAAGGCAACTTGTATCAGGTTGATGGTAAAGAAAATGTTTGCTAAATGACTGTTGAAGAAGAAAACAATTTGTGGATTCAGAAACTGGGAGACATCATTCAACAAGACATGGAGAAAATATCAAAACTAAGGATTTTCATGGACATTCTGAACCTGAAGTGAGAGCTTGGAAAGTCTTGTGATTCTTGCATTCGTGGGAAGCTGGTCTGCAGTTCATATCGGCCAAAGAATACAAATGCATCTCATCTTCTTGATCTAATTCATACATATATATGCGGGCCGATAAATGTTGCCAGAACTCATGGTGAAAGGCACTTTGTCCTTTTCTTAGATGATTATAGTAGAATGGCATTTGTAATGTTCATTCACAGGAAATGAAAAGTTCTTTACTACATGAAAACATATTGTCGAATCGTTGAGAATGATAGTGGACGAATAATCAAATTGTTGCGGTGTGACAATGGAGGGGAATAAACATCCATTGAATTTGAAAATTACCTGGAGAAGCATGGGATACAACATGAGGTAGCTGCTGTGAGAACTCCATAACAAAATTGATTTGTTGAACGTAGGAATTAACAGGTGAACAACATGGCACAAACTATGCTGATTGAGAGTCTTATTCCATGACATTACTGGAAAGTGGCTGTTCAAGGTGCAGTGTATATTGAAAATCGAACATGACTTCATATGGGAGAGACAATGAAACCATATAAATTGTGGCATGGAAGGAATCCATCATTGAAATAATTTCGTGTTTTTGGAAGAAAATGATTCATCATGAACAAAGAAGGAAATCAAGGTAAGTATGGTGACAATGCAGATGAATGAATTTTCCTTAGATACTCAATGAATAGAAAATCCCATAAGTGTTTCAACTAGTTATTAGGAAGGATCATGGAAAGCAGTGATGTTAAGATTATTAAAGAGAAAACCACAAATGCTTCACATATTTCATAAGTTGATGTGATTGAAAGTGAGGAAGAAAATGAACATGGAGTAAATATAAATACAGGAATACAGGAAGGTGGACAAAACACTCACCAGTCATATCATGATGTTGAATCAGAAGAAGAATCAGAAGTGGAAACCTTGGAAAGAGAGAATGAAACTGAACCTCATAGGAGAAATCAAATAGCTGAGATTGATCCATCTAATATAATTGGGGACATGAGTGCACCCACACAAACAAGGAGGATAATGAATAACAAGCAATCTGCAATTCTGTCAGTTGTGGATCCATACTCATTTGAAGAAGAAACAAAGGATGAATCATGGGTGAAATCCATGAATGAAGAGTTAGATCAGATTGACAAGAATCAGACATGGGATCTTGTCTAGATACCCAAAGGTCACAATGAGATTGGTACATAATGGATCTTCACGAACAAGTTTGATGAGCATGGAAGTGTTATTAGAAATAAGGCACGACTGGTATGTACAGGATACTCCCAGATTGAAGGTGTTGATGTTGAAGAAACCTTTGATCCCGTGGCTAGATTGGAGTTAATCAGGATTTTCCTAGCCATGGAACTCTAAATAGAATATAAATTATATCAAATGGATGTCAAGATATCCTTTTTGAATGGTGTACTCGAAGAAGAAGTCTACATTGAACAACTCGTGGGTTTTCTTCTTGGTGGTGATGAAACAAAGTTTTGGAAACTAAAGAAAGCTCTATATGGTTTGAAGAAGGTACCACGAGCATGGTATTCCTGGATGGACTCATATCCCAGGAAGCTAGAATTCAAAATAGGAGTAGTAGATCACTATCTATATGTGAATAATTCTCCAAAATATCAGTTCATGGTTCTTGTCTATGTTGATGACATTATATTTGGTGGAAGTAGGCCAGAATTCATGGATGAATTTTCCAATAAGATGAAATCAGAATTTTAAATTTCTATGATTGGGGAGATTACATATTTCTTGGGGCTGCAGGTGATTCAGAATAAGGATTACACTTTCATTTCTCAAGAAGAGTACGCAAGAGAGCTGCTGAAGATGTTTAATATGCAATAATACAAACCAGTTTCAACTCTGATTACAATTGGAACCAAACTTGGAAAGCATGAGGATGGGACATATATGGATCCCACCATGTATAGGAGGGTCATTGGGAGCATACTGTACCTGACAGCGAAACAACCAGATATTGTCTTTGCAATATGTCTAGCTGCCTACTTTCAGAGTAATCCAAAGGAGGAGCTTATGGTGGCAGTAAAGAATTCATGAGGTACATTCAAGGCACTCATAACTTTGGGTTATTCTTTTCTTCAGGCAAAGATAGTGAATTATCAGCATATTCTGATGCTGACTGGGTTGGTGATGTAATGGATAGAAAGTCCTCTAGTTGTGGATCCTTATATATTGGGCAGAAATGTGTTGGCTGGTTGAGCAAGAAACAAGTACTACTCTTAGTACTGCTGAAGCTGAGTATGTATTCGCTACCAAGGCATACACTCATCTGTTATGGATCAAGAGAAAACTAAAAAATATTCGGGATGAGGTGAAAAAATCGATGGAAATTTACGGTGATAACAAGAGCACAATTGATCTTAGGAAGAATCATGTTCAGCATTCTTATACAAAACATATTGAAATCAGGTATCACTTTATCAAAGAAAAAGTTGAGGAAGGCATGATTAGAAAGGATCATGTGGAAACTGATGAGTAAGTGGCTGATATCCTAGACAAGCCACTTTCAGTGGCTGTGTTTGAGAAGCATCAGTTGAACCTCGATGTTCAGCCACCTGCCAGTTCGTAAGGAGGTTACGAAATACCCCTCTCCCCAGTTATGTTAATGGTTTTTTCTCTTTTTCTGGATATGATGTAGGTTTATTGGGGAGATACTATCCATGGGGTCTATTGAGATGTTCAATGAGAAAATACCACTCTTTGGGTTTATTTCCAATGGGGGAGAGGGAATAAATTAATGACAAGGAATAAATTTAGAACATGTTTGGTATCACGATGTGATTTTGGTGATTAGATAAAAAGGAATACATTGGACCTGTAATGCTTCTGGAAAAATTTAAGATAATTTTTTGGGCATCATTGAGAATTCAAAAACACGAGATCCCAATTCATGCTTCCCCTCTTGTTTTCTACACCGAGCATTACTCAGGTAGACTTAGAGTGTTTGCAAAGATGATTCTTGCGTTTTTCTTTTTCATGTGGCTTGTGCCTGATTGAATTTATTTACTGATTTCCAACAAACCCAAAGGGGGATATTTTTGGAACCACGGTCATTATATTCATGAATTAGAGTATAGTTTTTGTTTGTTTTCAATCCTCACTAGAAGTTTAGAATGTGTGCCAGTGAAGTGATCATACAGTTCAAGTAGACAACTATATTGAAGGTGGTGCTGTTCTCCAGTGTTTGCCAAATTTTTGGACCTAAAAATCAGAAAATGAAGACATAGGTTTTTGGTAGAGGAGGTGCACGCAAAAAGGAAGTGGTATGTGAAATAAAGGAGTCTTGCACAAAAAACAGTGGTGTGCGCGAAGTATAGTGGCGTGCGCGGAAAAACAGCGGCGTGCACGAATAATATGGGTTGTGCGCGAAATATTTGGGTTGTGCGCGAAAAAAAAGCATGGTTCGTGAAATAGTGGAGTGATTTTTTTCCCGCAAATATTTTTTCGAAATCAGAATGTCGAAAAATGGAAAAGGCATTGGCTGCGTGAAAAATTCGGAGATGTGCGCGAAAACTATTCCTGCGTGAAAAGTATTGTGCACTGAATGAGAGGGTTTTCGTGCCAAGATGGGTTTTGCGTGTGGGTGTATGAAGCAACAATAAATAAGAGGTGACCCCTCTCATTCTGTAGGATTGGAGACTAAGAGAAGATCTGAGTTCTGAAGCGCATAAAATGTTCTCATAAAGGGAGTTGCACGAAAAATGCAAGCATTGCGTGAAAAATCTGGAGTTGCGCGAAAAACACAGAGATAACACGAAAAAACTGAGGTTGCTTGAAAAACTCCGAACCTTGCAGAAAATCCCAAGCTGTGTGAAAAAGGTGATGCGTGTATAGATACGCGTAAAGGAGGTTGTTACGTGAAATATTTTCCGCGTGAAAATGAAGTATTTCGTGCAAAAGTGAGTTATTTTGAAAAAAGGGTTGGTGTTGTGATAAATCTTTAGTATAACATATTTGCGTGTTTCTGATTATTCGGTTCAGTGCTTCAGTGTGTTCAAGTGAATCATTACTGGTCTTTAATGCAAGCAGAGTCTCGTTCTATGTAGAGGAAAAGACTTCAATGCAAATCTATTGAAGAGACCATCACGTCTATAAACTCACTGGGACTTCACCAAAGGCAGTGATCCAAGGGGAGTCAACGGGAGTGACCCGAGGGACGCAGTGGGCTATCCTTGAACTTTTATAAAGGTAGTGAGCCTGGGACAAAGTGACTGTTCCTGAACCATTGTAATCCACAACTCATGAAAAAATAGTGGAATTAGGTACGACTAACAACCTGTCATCGTATTCTCCTTGGATGTAGCACTTTGTAGTGAAGCAAGTAAAAGTATTGTGTCAACTTCCTACTTTAATTTGTTTGACAGGTCTAACAAGTTCCTACCAACGTGGGAACAAGATCCACTACATTAACAAGAAAAATTTAACACCCTGATTCACCCCTCCCCTTTCTGGGTGTTCCATGGTCCTTCAATAATTATATGCATATATATAATAATTCATACATTGTGGTGACGAAAATTGAATTACCTCACTATATAGAGAAGAATGACTATATATATATGTCCGAGTGACGTTTACATTTTTTGATAAATGGAATAAAAGAAATATAAATATTAATTCACAATTAAATATTTATTACTAGAGTATAAACATAATATTTAAAAATTAATTATATAATAATAACCAACAAGGAAATATTGTGTTGGAAAATGAGTCATATCGCTACATGGAGGCGGTAGTCCACAATTATGCATGAGAAATACTTTCCTCTACCATTGGATTGAGAATAGGTGGATAATGGTAGTGAAATCCAAATGAAAACAAATTAGGATATTTATGATACTCTATTCATAATTTTTCAATATATTATGTAAGTTTAGAGTGTGTCGAAGAAGAAATAAAATAGAAATATCTTGATTAAGATCTATACCACATTTTTAGACACCTCCATTGGCATAATCATTAATCCAAAAAGGTTATTCATAGAAGAATAAAATAAGAAAAATTATTAATTTATGTTTTATAAGATGGTTTTTATGTTTGTATTTAATGATACAAATGGCTCAAATGATGCACATAAGGGAGGAGAATATTTTCCCTTTTATAATTGAGGGGAGGGGCACACATGGCATTTCTTAAAAGAGTTCAACAATTAAGGCCTCTTTCGACTAAATGTGGCTCAAAATGGATAGTGATTCGAATTTTGGAAAATATATGGTTGAAAATAAATTATTAATTTTATATTTTTTAGGTTTTGGTGGAAATCATAGATATATATATCATGGTTTAACCCCCGGTAAACTTGTTTTAAACTTAACCGTGGTATTTTATTTTCCTATTTTTAATAATAAATATTGAAAAAATTAATTTTACCATATGAAATTATATTATTTATGATTTTTGAAAATATTTAATCCATTTTAGTATATTAAATTAATATAATATTCAGAATTTAATTTTAATTAATCATGATATCCCTAATAAATACCAATTTTTGAAAAATGAATTTTGTAGCATAAAACAAAATTTACGTCAATTAAATTCAATGTCAAAAAGATAAAATGAATATTAAAATATTATATTTAATTTATTACCTCTAAATTTCATTATAACTAATAATAAATAGATATGATATTAATTTATTATGGTAAAATCGCATTTCACGCATAAAAATAGTTTTTATTAAATATGTGTTTTAATGAAAAAAACTAATGTATTCCAAAATCAAGTACAATGTTGATTAATATGTCACTAATAATATTGTTTTTAAATAATGGTGAATTAGTTTACTTTGTGATTAATTTCAAAAAAATAGAAATTCACTTGAAAATAAATAACATTTAAAAAATAATAATTATTCAATATTCACAGAAAAATAAATGTTTATTGAAAATTCCTAAAAAAGAAGCCTAAGATAATATTTACATTATACTTTTAATTTTTTATAATTCATTAAAATGAAATTTCAATAAATGGTAGAAATTAACTATAATATTTTTATTAAAAAATGAAATGAAACCAATTTTTTTAAAAACATATTTTTCAAGTGTAAATTTAATTCTAAAATTTGGGTATTTTTTAGTTATGCATTAATCTATAAATTATCATTAATAGAAAAATTATTTATATTTCTCATTATGTGTTTATTACTATTCCTACATTCCAATTTAATCGCTATATTATAGTGGTTTACTTTATCATGGATCATATAGACTTTGGGTTACATGTAAAGAAAGGCATCCAATATATCATGTTTTATTTCAAAAATAAATACATATAATATCATGGGGTGTTAAATTCTACCCCCTACTATACTGAATTTTTCCCTTGACATCCTATCATTTATGTAGAGAAAATGACGATATATTTTCTTCATCACATCCCTGGGATGCCATGCAGCGTCCTCAAATTTATAATTTATTCAGAGAACTTTTACTAGGAATGTATTATTATTCCATAAAACATTATCTATGTAATCCTTGATTTCTATATATTATTATATATAAGAATGATCATTCTCCATTTCTATACAAAATGAGTTTATTACATGTGAATGATCATTTATCTTCTTCCTTATGAGGGATACATGGAACAAATCATGAATATGAGAGAGGTGTGGTGGAAGTGCCAAGTGATAAGCTAAATTCCATTCTCAATAAATAATATAAATGTAACCATATTACTAGGGTTCATATTTCCCTTATTCGTGAATATGATAACCTTATTTCTTAAGAAAATTCATTGTAAATTCTTCTCACCAACATGGAATTCCAAATCTGCCCAATTATTTTCAATATAACTCTTATATATATTCTGAGATACCTTAATGTGGTGCTAAAAGGATATAATACTCTATTAAACTTCATAAATTCTCTCTTATTAGAATATATTTATTTATCCAAATTCATACCTTTATGTTTTAGATTTACACTTATATCCATAGAGGGCTTTATAAAAAGGAATCTAAATGCTTTAGTGAATGCTATTGTTGTAAGAAACCATGACTTGAGGAAGTTATAGATTCAAAACACCTTTAAAATCAAGAGAAAATGATCTCAAAATATCATAGAAGATTTTAATTGTCCTCTTATTCTAGCAATATGCATGAGGATAATAATAAGTACTAAGAAAAACATTTTATATATATATCAATGAATAATTCCACAGAATGTTAAGGTAAAACTCATGTCCAAATTAGATACAATAGAATGTGGTAATCCATGTAACAATACAAATTAATTAATTTATATCTAAGGAATAATATCAATAGAGAAATATTCCTAGATTTAAATGAAGTGCAGTGACTTTGTAAGGAAATAAACTACAATCCAATGAGTAGTAAGGCCTTCAGATGTATTAGGGAATCAAAGAATGAAAAACATGGAGATGTTTTACCTTTTTTATTCAGGTATGGGAAATGGTTTTAAAATACCATTAGACATCTGTCTCTATACTTTAACCTGGTGAAATACCAAAAATGAGGATACATACATTAAAAAATATATCTTCATGGTTTCTCATCATAAATACAATTTTATATCTCTATAAATATTTATACATCTAGAATAAGTAGATAATGATTATCTATATGATTAGTTTAATAGTTATTTCTATAAGTATTGTACTGAAAAGATAAATACTTGATTCTCTAACCTCTTTATTACCCCATAATCAATGTCTATCTCCTAAACATTTCTCACAATATTTTACGAATTTATATCATATTTATGTGCCTCATTAATTTTCACATGGATTGTTGGGTTAATACTCATTTGAGAATGATAATATATCTCCACTTATTTTAAAATTTCATTGTATATACTTTTAAAATAGATAAATATTGTATTTTTTATCATCCTTATTGATAATCTAGTATCATCCTTTAGAATTAATGAATCACCCACCTTGTATACTTTTTTAGGGTGGTAGTGAATTGACTTGTCATAATCTCTTATCAAATACTACCATATTACATGTAATGTATTAAAATATTTCTAGGTGAATATATAATTTACTATTTTATAACCATTATATTTGTCACACAATTCTATGGAAAGATAATTCCTCTATATATTTAACAAAAAAAATTATGATAATATCTCTAAATCATGAGTTGGATAATTTTTCTCATGAAACATAAATTGGGATAAAAAATAAGTTATCACCATATCATTTTTTATGAGGACACATCCCACACCCTTATTGATGCATCATTATAAATGAAAAATACATATCGATTGTAGGTTATAGTGAGCACGAGTTCATTGAGTAACATTATCTTTAGTTCCTTGAAATTTTCCTCACACTCACCAGTCCAAAGGAATTTAGCTCCCTTCTAATTTAAATTAAATGATTGGATTTTATATCCATGATAACTACATCACAATTCATTTTTAATATCCATACAATCCATGAAAACTATGTATTTTCATCAAAGTAGTTGTTTTTTGATAATGTTCAACAATATACTTCTTTGAGGGGTCCACTGATATACCCACTCTTGAGAATATATCATCTAAAAAATGAAACACTTTTTATTATAAATTTAAAATTGATAAAATTTTCATATATGTTATCTCTCTTTGGCATATGTAGTCAAATAATCCAATGATCTTTATGATATTCCTTTATCCAATAATATATTATAATATCATTTATAAATAATTACACAAACTGAATGAGGAAATCTCAGAAGAATGTATTTATTAAATACATGAATATAGTGGGTGATTTAGAAACACCAAATTGAATCACTATAAATTCATATTGAACATATAAAAAATGGAAGTCTATATTGAGTACATCTTCTCTTTTAACCCACATCTATTAGTATCCAGATCAAAGATCAAACTTTGAAAAATATTTATCTCCTAGTAATTGATAAAAATTTATCAATATGGGACAACACATACTTATTCCTAATCATAATATTTTTAGTTAATGGTAATCAATACAGAGTCCCATTGATCTATACATATTATAAAAAAATAGTAAATATTATCCCCATGGTAACACCCTCGGTATAAGGAATCACATAAAAATATTCTCTTTGATTTTTTTCTTCAGTTCTGAAAACTCAATCAAGCCCATTCTATATATATTCTTTCAAATATTTATATCACAATGTAAAAGTTTTATTGAAAACCCAAAATCATGATTCAGAGGAAAAATGTAAATCCATCTAAAAATAAATCACAAAAATCCCATAAAATATTAATATATTCTATGTTTAGGTTATACAACTATCTGAGATAAATACACCTTTTTAATAGGTATCATAAACCATGAAATATATTTACTTTCCATTGGAAGACTATATTTATAACCACACTAATAAATGATCATAAGATGGTTCAAAAGATAAAATGTTACTTACATTCCAAGGAAATTGATTTAGGATTTATATAAAGAATTCCCTTCCAGCCCAATAATTATATCAAATTCAATTAGAGGAATAATAAAAAGACTTTATGGAATCATGTTCCCATAAAATTCAACTAGAGAATATTCAAATACTTAATATGTGATCATCATAACAGCATTATATTTTACTTCTAATTTTACATCTAATATTTTAGGATATGAATAACTATTCATTGATACTTTTTATCTTATAAATGAATTCATATCTCTAATATCAATTAAGATATATCAACACGATAGTGTATCGACCCCTACCACAACTTCGTCATTATTTAATTAATTTCCTACAAGAAAAGAAAATGGTTAGCATAAATATCCTAAATCATTAATTAAAGTTTCCAATCATGAATAATAATTAATGGGAGGTCTATATCCTGTAATTTTATTTTAAATATATCAAAACTTTGGTTTAACATAGTTTATTTATGTTCATTATCTATTCAAATGCTTTATAATGGATTCAAAGAAAATTTGAATTAATATAGGAATATACCCCAGGTGTGTGAATAAATATGAATTGAAAGAGAACATTTTACATGCAGAAGAATGATGGTCAAGATATGATTGACCATCTATTTTCTGGGTTATCACCCCAAGATAAATTTTTTCAAAATACAATGTACATTTATTTTATGGAATGTGGGACATATTTTCTCTGGAAACCATGATCTATTATTTACCATAACATTGGATGTTCTCATATATAAATGTGTATAAAAAGGGTTATAACTATATTTTATTCATCCATGTTTCCAAAATTTACTAAACCATTCCATTGATACCAACTATGGAAACCCACACTTTTTCAAACATAAATATTACATCACTTTAGATTAATATTAAATACATTTTATAATAAAACATTGTTGAGGAGCATATATTTTAATGTATTTTAAATATGTATACATAAAACACTAGAACATAAAACATCTTCATCATATCGCATTGAGTTTTTCACAAAAAATATCCTTCATCGACAAAACATACTTTAAATCATTCTTCATAACATTGGGAAGGGAATCCAAAGAAAGAGTGAACTCAGATGCTGAGTAAGAGTAAACCAGAGATACATTCCTAAGTTATTATATGATAAGAATAAAAGAATGGTTACATGATCTATACATTATAAAATAATATCCATCAATTAATATAACATTATCATGAAACATGGAATAATGTTTTATCAATCAAAACACATAATACGCAAAACTATGAAATTATCAAAAGTCAATGATGATACATGAAAGTATATTATATGTATTTGAAATTATTTTTTAGAATAAATTTAATTAAATAATATCATTTTTATAGTCAAGTATCACTACTAAGACTATCATAGTGGATTGAGTTTAATCCTCATTCCAACATTTCTTTAGAGAAGCTCACTCCCAAGTAAAACTTATTTTAAAAAGACCCTTACCAAACTAGGTTAACCCCATTCCAGTCTATATTATCTCATGAGATATCTTTATTTACCCAATTCATTGTATGGATATATAATTTTGGGTCCACCAATCAAATAATGAAAAACATAAATATATGTTCCATTAGATCATAAAACATTCATCATATCATCAAATCATAAACCATTGAACAGATAAAATTTTTATAAATATTTAATCTCCATAATCATTAAAAGTTAAAAAAGAATAAATTTGGTTACATTGGATCATATCCCTAGTAATTAATATGAAACCTTAATGTATGTTATCATAGTTGAAAATAATTTTCAAATATATTTAGAAACTTTCTGGAGTCAAATACTGCCTTTAAATTTGAAATCACTTATTTAATATTTTTAAATATTCAAAATATTGTGGAAAACATTTTTTTAGAGAATTATGGAAACATATAATAAAATATTAAAATAAAAGAGTATTCATGTTGTAAGGTAATATTGTTCATGTGCTGTATGTTAAAACCATAATTGCTTTGAAATACTTTATAGATGGTTATTAGGAACACATTTAGAAAATGATAAGTATGTTCCTTTTAAATAATTCAATGGAAAATAAAATATAGAAAATAATAAATTTAAATGAAACTTGGAGAATAATAAATACATTAATTTTTTTAAAGAAATATAGAAATGGATGAAATTATTGTTGACTCAAGGGGAAAAAATTGTTATTATTCCTTAGAAATAGACTTTTGTTTCCTAAGTACAAAGAAGGAGGAAAAATAAATGAAAACATGAAACAAAAAAATAATTAAAAGTATTATTAAAAATTAAATACAACCTAGAATATATAGATCATAAAATATTATGATCATAAAATTTAATCACTAGAAATACCTGTAAAATTATATTTTAACCAAAAACCCTTATAGTTGTGGTAACATTTGATTCATTACTTGCATGAAATAAATAACATTGACTAAAACATTAAATACCATGAAAATAATTATATTCATGATAATACATATTAATGAGGTAGTAGATACACCTCATAAAATATTTTAGGTGTGCAACATCAAACATATCTCAATGAAACACAATTGAGGTAAAGAACCCATCCGACTGTTGTAATTTTTTGAAATTGAAGTAATTAAAAGATTTAAATACAAATGGATTATTATATTCAAGGAATTAATAATGTGTTATTATAAAATATATTATTTGGAACTATATATACCATACAAATAGTTAATTATTTCATAACATTATAATATGCCTCAATAAAGGTAAATTGAGATGAAAACCTTACTAATTTTGAATCTTTTCAATAAAAGTCCATATAAAGTAAGAAAAATATATGTATCCTAAAATAAAATTACTTTAATTTATAGTTTATAATTAATTCATTAGGTACTAATAATACCGAATTAAATAAATGATGTCATGAAATATCAAACATGTCTTGTGAATTTGTAAATGAAACAAAGAAACCCAACCCTATAATTGAATTGATTTTTATGTAGTCTAAAAAACTTTAAAATGTATTTATATTTATTATATTTATATAACATAAAAATAGTCATACATATAATAGTATATATTATAATGTTATTTAAATGATCTAGGTATTTATGGAACAATACATTTTCACATATATTAATATTTATGTATAAGATATTAATTTTATGTTAAATATGACACTTTTTTCGATATATTACTCAACACGCAACAATGAGTTTCTTTGAAATCTTATGTTGCACACACCTAGGAGTTATACCGAAAAATAATATAATATTATTATTATTTTGAATGTTAGTTAATTCATAACCATTTTATTGTGGGGAATGAACATAACTAACTACATTATTATTACACTTGTTTGTTAAATGTGCTTACATTTATCGAAGAAATTTTATAGGCTTAAAATAAGAATGAATCAGATTTTTAACATGAAATACTCTAATATTCATTAAAAGGTCGATTTACCACTTTTTGAGGTTGAACCCTTTTTAAATATAGTTTTTGTCAAATTTATATGTTCTATTTGAAAAAATAAACATATTCTTTTGATGTGAGACATCAAAATTCACTTTGTGTAATTATTTGAAATTTTTCTATAAAGTGCATTTTTAATGAATAGTGAAAAATACTGAATTTTAAGTCAAAACTATCCTTTCATCTAATTTATTTATATGAATATATTTTCCTATTAATTTGTTTTAAAGTGTAATTAGATTATATTTTTTTCATTTATTCTCATTTTGGTCATTGGATGTAATTTCACTTTGAAATTGTACATAAACACATGCCAATCTATTGGTAGTTTTAACTTCTTAAAAACAAGCTTCTTGGTTTTGACAATGGGAATTAATTTCAAATTAATTTCTACAAATTTTTTGTTTTGAAATTTGAAAAATGAATTCTATATTTGGAATCAGTAGGTATAAATTGTGTAAAAAGTTAACTTTTATTTTAGACATTATGAATAGTAACATCAGTAAATATTTTATTTACCATGGTTAAAGGGTAAATATGGTAAATAAAGGTAAAAAATAATATCATAATAATATTTAATTACCATAAAACATGTAATAACCCTATTTTATGAGATATGTTCGACCATGGGCATCATTGGGTCAATTTTTGGACCCCATGGATCGACTTGTCTGTGGAAATGACATTTAATTACTTTTAATTTAATGTTAAGGAAAATATAACCAAAAAATCTATCATTAAGTAAAAAAAATTATATGGGATTATATAAGTGATACCATCGACTATAAATAGTTATTATAAATCTAAAAATATTTCCTACATCATAGTATTGATTTATAATTTTTATACATCAAATATGTAAATTTATTTATGACATAATGGTGAAGTAGTGATTAGCTTATTAATGAATTATTTAAATAAATGAGATTATAAATATTAAAATAAATTTATTTCAAAACATTTTATTCCATAAACTATTTTAATGTTTGACTATGACTTTTTATATTTGAATTAATGAAGTTTTTTTCGAATTAATCATGTTTTTATGGATTTTTAAAAAGTCATGATATTAATATTATAAAATTGAAATGAATGAGTTTTAAAATCAGTTAATATTTTATTAAATTATATTATATTCCTAAATATCTATGATTCGTCCAAATGACATATATTATGTTAAAATTTAACTAAGGATCCATTTTGGGTCTCTTCGCATTTTATAGAAAATATAGTAACCATATATTATGAAAATACAAGGAGACGTGGTAAGAGTTAATTAATTTAACTAAGGGTTAAAGATAAAAGATAAGGTTAATTTTTATGACCTAAAATTATATAAAACACATCTTATGAAAGGATGTATAACTTTTCTCATATGATGTTAGAAATATATCACTTTGGTGATATTATAATTCGAAAATTAGTTAATAATAAAGAATACTTTCAAACTTTCCTAAAGTTCTCCTCCTCCCTCTTATAAAAGGACACCACAAATTACCCTTAATAAAACCTCTAATTACCCCTTGTATCATCCAAGATCTACCCAAATAATCTTACATCATCCCTCTATTTCTCCTAGAAGACTTACTTTGGGAAAAAAGGAAATTATAGAAAACCTTTTTGCATAAATCAAAAGGAGTTACCCGATTTGAGGTAATGTCTTCTCTCAAAATTATTTCATTTATTTTCCTTATCCAACCCCCTAAAATCTCTTTATTCAATTATTTTATAACACCACCAGTATATTAATTATACTAGGTTGTATTTATGAGAATTATTCAATCTAAACCTACGGACACCTCCTTCTAATGGGTATAGAACATATTGTTTCTGTGGGTGGCGAACTACAACCTCATGAAACGATGATTGTTCAATCTTCTCCTACCACCTCTTAGGGTGGAAATTAGGATGGTATTGTAATTATATATGATATTTATGATATTTATTTTATCTCTAAAATTTTTTAATTCTCATTTATAACATATCTTTATTCTTTTCATGGTGTATATATACGATAATTTCATTTGAGGAAGTGTTGACTACCGCCCCCTCAAAGTGACATGACTCGTTCATTCTATACATGGAACATATAAAGGATGTAATTAATAAAAATATGTAACATATATAAAATATTATATTATACTGGAATTATAACATACCTCTGTATCATTAATTTTTCATTCCATTAAATATGAAATAGAAGAAAAGTAGTGTTCATGCGTACGTACGACTTACCTTCTCCATGAACAATGCATTTTATTTATTATCTCCAAATGTTATGGAACATTATAAATACATATATACTTGATATATGTGATATATATATTGATAATATTCTAGAGATAATATAATTTTGACCTCATGGGTAAATTTTAATTATAAAAAGATCATTTTCAACTCAAATACCTAATATCAAAAAAACGACTAATGTTAACTTAAATAGTTACGTAATTTTTATTACATGGTAATAAGTGATAATAAATGGAATAATAAAATATAAAAAGGTTCTTATTCAAGTATAAATTAACTTAGGTTTATTATGTTGGAAATTAAAGAAGGAAAGAGTCATATCGGACACGAGGTAAGAGACTTCATCTCAATCTCCATTCATTGGGGAATGTTTTGATAATAAACACCTTGTTATTTTATAGTGTGTATAATAAACACCTTTGACTCTTACTTTCATTAAAAGAGATTATTTTATCTATGAAAAAATTTACTAAATTACAAAAAGAATGTTTTTAACATTTGCGGTGATAATGACCTCTCCACCGCGGTAATCGTTATTTGGATTCCTCTATAATCCTTAGTGTTTTTAAAAAGAAAAGAAACCACTTATTCCCTTTTTGGGTGGTTTGATATTGAAAATGGGTTTTTAAATGGATTGTGTATTTGAATATCTTGAAATTAAATCTTGTGATTGACAATTAAATTTTATTACAGGAATGTTGATATTTTCAATATTTTATGTGTTATGATTATGTAATGGAATCTGGACATTTAACGGGTGGTTATATGATAAACCAATGAAATGTTGTTCCATGATAAACCAAGGATGGGTCGTTATGATATAACCTCCATTGAATTGGGTATGGAAGATGGCTATATGGCTATTCCATTTAGTGATATGTGTGGAAGTCGACCGTATGGTTATTCAATTTAAGTATATTTATGTCCCAACATATATTTATATTCTATACGTAGTTTTATATGGGATTTATGGTGATATTTTGGTTACAAAAAGGGAAAGCAATGAGATTATATTAGGTGAAGTGTTTTTACTACTTCTTTAAGGTGAAAAGTATTACTTATGATAAATTATTCATGGATTACATGAAGTTTTAAAAAACTAACAATTTTTCTTATTTATGTATCCCTTAATGATATTTTTATACTCATCCCATGTTTTGAAATTTTTTTCACAGTACTTAAAGAATAATAGGGTCAAGGATGGGATCAAGGAAAATTCATGTTGTTTAAATAATAGAACTAAACATGTATTTTATTAAACAGTTTTCTGTATTTTGAAAATAATTTATATTGAGTAGAAGTGTCTACTTGTAATATTAAAGTTGTTATGTATAAGATATGACCTAATTCTATAAATATGTAAACCTAAAAAGATCCTAAATGTGAATTATTAACTTAATTTAAGATTATGCAATGTTTAAGTACAGGTCCTTACAGTTGGTATCAGAGGTCGGTTTAGATACCTTTAGCAGTTAGGGTATTGTTTAAGCATAAGTGACATAACTATAATGGTTATCATATTAGAAAGATTAATTGTTATTTTAGATAAATTGAATGAGTTTAAGATAATATGAATAAGTATATATTAGTATTTACCATACTCATAAGATATTACATGATAATTTTACTGATATACTCACACTGATCTTTTTGGTTTTAGTAAATGGATGGATCTAGTTGGAACTAAAGTAACAATGGATGTGAAGGAAACTATGGTGGTTTTCTAAATGACAAAATTAATCTAATGGGAGATTCAGTGAGATTTTGGTTATTCTTAACCAAATATCTGAAGTAATGATTAACCACTTGAACCATGGTGATTTTTATATGGCACCATATATTAGAGAAACAAATCCAAATGTAGTTTTAGTTAATAATCACAAAAGGTAAGTATATTAAAAAACCTATGTGTCAATGATGTGAAAAGAAACACCTAGGAAAATTCATCAAAGGGATAGGAAGATGATTCAGATTTGGTAATGAAGGTCATAAATCAATAACATACCATGGAAAAAGGATGCATCCAATGGGCTACATGAAAAGGGAAAGTTGTTTTTTTAAATGATCAATTGAATTTTTTAAATGTAGTGTGAATGGTCATTATACAAATAGATTTCCTATGAAGAAGGTTTGGGGATGGGATCAGCTAGATCGTAAAAATATATGTTTACCAATTCCTAATGCCATTCCAATTAAAGATGAGGAAACAGAAAATGACCTATGAAAGGTATATATTATTTCATAGCTCATGTTTTGACATTACTGAAATCAAAGGACATTATGCATGATTTTTTTTATAAAAAATATGTATAATAGAATATAATGAAAAAACCTGGATAAAAGAACAAGAAAATTGTTTGATGATTAATATGTCTAGTAATTAAAGAGTTATATTGGAACTATGTATGATGATATGTTAATTTTTTTTAATGATATGATAACTTTAGAATACTTTTTCTAGTATGTGTAACCCTATATTTGATATATGTGAATTCTATTCAAGGAAGATTTATCTTTCCCTATGTGGACATAATGGATTACATTATGGGATGATGTGATCTTTCGTTTTGGAGGAAATTATGGGTTATTAGTTTTTGGGATGAAAAAGTTGAGGTATGAAATAAGTTTTAGGTTAAAATATTTTATGGATATTTAATGGATTTTATCTCATTTTATTAATGTAATTAGAATTATTTGGTTTTTGAAAAAGGACAACACGTAGACCGTGTGACAAGCCGTCGTGTTGGAAAAAGCTACAAGAATCAAACCCACAACAAAATTGAGACGAGGATTTATCACCAACCACTAGACTATGAGAAGTCCATAGTCAGTATGACCAATAATTTTTTGTTAATGGATTTTATGGATCAATAATAACTAGATTTTGGGAACTTATTCGTTATAAAATGGATATCATTAGTATAGGAAAATGATTGGGTTATTAAGTGATAAAGTTATATTGGAATGTCCTCTCTTTTGGGGAACACTATATGCCTAAGGAAAATAGAATACTTCAAGATTTTATTTTTGGAGTAATGGTTGAAATTTTATTTGGAAGAATCTATGTTCTTAATGTGGAAATATGGTGATTTGGGTTATTTATGGAAATGATTAACCGGCCATAGAGAATATGTGATTAGGTTAATTACACTTCAGTATGAGACTTTAAGAGTAGTTGATGTTATTTGGAGATAAATGTTAAGATTTAGTATGGAAGACTAAGTGATTAAATTAGTCAGAGTTTTGGGGTACAATCTTAGTTTGGATTATATTGAATAATTTTAAGGACAATTGTGTATTGAATGGTCTTTGTTGAACTTTTTTTACTATTTGTTGATTTTTAGAGATTAATAGTAGTATTTATTTTTATAAAGGAGTATCCTTTTTGGTATTATATGGTCTCGTACTATCCATTTTGGTTTTGGTTAATATATATTTTCATCTTCTTTGGATTATGTGATTCTCTAGAAGTTGATTCTAGCACTTTTGATGTGACCAAGTCAGCTTGAATACTCATCGTTTGGAGAAAATATGATTTTGTTGTAGAACTTTTGTAACGGATGAATGTATACATGACATGTTAGTATGTTTTATTATGTTCATAGTCAATCTCATAAGAAAATTACTCAACTTTAAGAAAAGGAACATAAAACAAAAATGCTTTCTGTTTACTTTTCCTATTGGGGAATCAAATAATGTTTAACCCATCACAATTTTGTGATTTTAAGGTGGTTAACTTTCTCGTAATCATGTTTTATATCACTCTCCATCAGAACATGATTGTTATTTTCTCTTCAATATCCATTTTTTCCTACATGGAATCCTAGTGTGGGTTATATTGGGTGACCTTTGTACTCCTCTTTATTTCTTTTAAAGTTATAGTTTTGTAGACACTTTTTTTGATGAGGGTCTTTTAATGAAGTTTGGAAGACCAATTTTAAAATTGTAAGGACATAATTTCCAATAGGGGGAGGATGTAATGACCAAGGTATTTATAGTGTAATACTTTTTCATATCTATTAATATTTACTAATACAATATTAATTTTATTTTAAAGAGGAAACACCATTCGATAGAGTACTCAAAACACAAAAAATGAGTTTCTTTGAAATCTTTTGTAGCACACAACTTTGAGTTATACCGAAAAATAATATAATAATATTATTTTAAATGGTAGTTAACTAATAGACTTTGTATTGTTAGGAATGAACATAACTAACTAAATTATGATTAAAATAATAAAATTAAATGTTTTTACATTTATCCAATAAATTTTAGAGGTATAAAATAAGAATGAATCAGATTTTGAGCATGGAATACTCTAATATTATTTAAATGGTCGATTTAACACCTTTTGATGGAAAAATCTTTTTAAATTTATTATTTTTTTCACTTTTATTTGTTACATTTGACCAAATAATCTTCTTATTTATAATTGGGACATCAACATTTAATTTGGGGAAATTTTTGATATTTTTCAGATAAAGATCATTTTTAATGAATATAGAAAAATACTTCATTTCAAGTCTAAACCGTCTTTTCATCTAATTTATTTATATGATTATATTATTCTCTTAATTGGTTTTAAAGTGTAATTATATTCTATTTTTATCATTTATTTCAATGTTTGTCATTGGAATTAATTTTTCTTTCAAATTTGACATAAACACATGTAAATCATTTGGTAGTTTTTACTTCTTAAAAACACGCTTCTTGGTTTTGAGAATGGGAATTAATTTTAAATTAACATCTACGACTTATGTGTTTTTAATTTGGAAATATAGATTCTATATTTAGAATCAGGAGGACCAAATTGTGTAAATAGATACCTTTTATTTTCAGACATTATGAATAGTAACATCGAAAAATATTTTATTTACCATGGTTAAAGGGTAAATACAGTAAATAAGGGTAACAAAATAATATTATAATAACAATAAATTACCCTAGAACATTTCCTAACCCTATTGGATGATATATTTCTCTTCATTTTAATATTTAGGTTAATTTTAGGACCTCATAGAGCCACTTGTCTGTGAAAATTACATTTAATTACTTTTAGTTTAATGTTATGGAAAATACAATCTAAACATGAATATTTTAGTAAAAAAAAATTTATATGGGGTTATATATGTGATATCTTATACTATAAATAGTAATTTTAAAGATAAAACTATTTCCTATATCATGTTACTTTCAATATATTTTTTAGACCTCAAGTAATTAAATTTATCAATGACACAATGGTGATGTATAGATTATCTTATTAATGAATGATTTTAATAAAAGAGAATGTATATATTAAAATTAATTTATTATGAACTTCTTATGCCATACATAAATTTTATATATGATTTTGAATTTTTATCTTTTAATTAGTGTAGAGTTTTTTTCAAATTAATCATGTTTTTATTGATTTTTTAAATGTCATGATATGAATAGTATAAAAATAGACATAAATGAGTTGTTAAATCAATTAATATTTTATTAAATGATATAATCGTACTAAAAATATAAGATTATTCCAAATAATATATATGATGATAAAAATTTCATTAATGATCCATTTTGTGTTACGTGGATTTTTATTGTAACTATAGTAACCATATGTTATGAAAATTAAAGAAGACATGGTAAGAGTTAATTTATTTAACTAAGGGTTAAAGTTAAAAGATAAGTTTACTTTTATGACCTAAACTTGTCTATAACCCATTTTTTGAGTTTATTTAGACCCATAATCTTATTATCTTGTAAATATATCACATTGGTGTTATTAAAATTTGTAAACCAATTAATAATAAAACAATACTTTCAAACATTCTTAAAGTGCCACACCTCCCTCTTATAAAAAGACACCACATATAACCCTTACTCAAACCTCTCCATCCCCCTTTTATCATCCAATATCATACAAAATAATATCCCAACAAGCCTATAATACTCTTATAAACCTTAATTTGGGAAGAAGACTATTAAATAAGAACTTTTAGCTCAAATCAAAAGGAGTTACCCGATTTGAGGTAATGTCTTCTCTCAAGATTCTTTCATTTATTTTCTTTATCCAACCCCATAAACTCTCTTTATTAAATTATTTTATAACAAAACAATATATTCAATATAGTAGGTTGTTATTATGATAATTATTTGACCTTAACTTTAACACACCTCTGTCTAATGGGTTTAGAAAATATTGTTTTTGTGGACGGCGAACTACTGCATAACGAAACAATGATTGTTCAATCTTCTCATAACACCTCTAAGGGTGGAAATTATGATTGAACGGTAATTATATTTGATATTTATGATATTTATTTTATCTCTAAACTTCTGTAATTCTCATTTACAAAAAATTTTATTCTTTTAATGTTGTATATATACGATAATTTCATTTGAGAAAATGTGGACTACCGCCCCCTCAAAGTGATATGAATCGTTCATGCTATACACAGAATGTATAAAAGATGGAATTAACGAAATTATGTAACATATATAAAATATTATATTATAATTTAATTATAATATTCTTATGTATCATTATGTTTTCATTCCATTAAATATTAAATAGAAATGAATGTAGCGTTCATGCGTACGTACAGCTTAACGTATCCATGAACGCTGAATTTAATTTCTTATCAAAAAATGTTTTGGAATATTATAAATACATATATAATGGATATATATGATATATATATATGAATAATATTCTGGAGAAGGCCTTCGGGCCATTCAATAATGAATAATATTCTGGAGACTATATACTTTTTACCACATGGATAAATTGTAATTATAACAAATCATTTTCTACTCAAGTACCTAATATTGACAAAACGACAGATATTAACTCAAATAATTATGTAATTTTTTAACATGGAAATAAGTGATATAAAAGTAATAATAAACTTCAAAAAGGTTATGAAGAATTTATAAATTAAGTTAATTTTATTATTTAGGAAACTAAATAATTAACAGGTCAAGTCAGACACGAGGTATGAGACTTCGTCTCAATCTACTTTCATTGGGCGTGTTTGGATAATATAAACCTCCTTCTTTTACACGGTGTACAATAAAACTCTCTAAATTTTACATTCATTCAAAGGGAATATTTTATCTAGAAGCATTTTATTGAACAAAAAAAAGGAAATTTTCTAACATTTTCAGTGACAATGACCTCTCCTACGCCGTAATAGTTATTTGGATTCCTCTATAAGATTTAATGTTTTTAAAAGGAAAATAAATCCCCCATTCCCTTTTTGGGTGTTTTTTTATTGAAAATGGTTTTTGAAATGGATTGAGTATTTCGATATATTGAAATGACATCTTGTGATTGCAAATTAAATGTTATTACTGAAATGTTGATACTTTAAATATTTTATGTGTTATGATTATGTAATGGTACATAGAAATTTGACGGGTGGTTACATGATAAACCAATGATGGGTGGTTCTGTGATAATCCAAGGATTGGTGGTTGTGTTATAACCACCAATACATTGGGTATGGAAGTCGGCCTTATGGAAATTCCATTTAGTGATATGTAAGCAAGTCGACCGTATGGTTATTAAATTTATGTATGTTTATATCCAAAGTTACCTTTATATTATATACATTGTTTTCTATGGGATTTATGGTAATATTTTGGTTACAAAACGGGTAAAAATGAGCTTATATTCACTAATTTTGTTTATACTTCTTTAAGGTGAAAAGTATTACTTATGATAAATTATTCATGATTTACATATTTTTATTGAAAAAATAACAGTTTTATTTATTTATGGATCCCTTACTGAGATTTTTATATTCATCACATGTTTTAAAATGTTTTTCAGAGGACATAAAGATGAATAGTGTCATAGATGGGATCAAGGAAAATTCAAGTAGTTTAAATCATGGAACTAAACATGTCTTTTTGAAAGTTTTATTGTATTATGAAAACAATGAAAAGTGATTAGAAGTTTCTACTTTTAATATTCATGTTGTTTTGTATAAGTTATGAGCTAATTCTCTAAATGTCTAAACCTGAAAAGATCATTAATGTGAATTATTAACTTCATTCAAGATTACGTAATGTTTAAGGCTGGGTCCTTATAATTATATCCTTTCATCTTGCATTTAGTAACTATTCTCTTTTAAAGTATCCACTTCAGGTGTCAATTTCATCCTTTATCATGTATTTTTATGTTCATTAATTGTGGTCCATTAAATTTGATCATGTTTCTTCTATATCCATAATTTTAACCATGTTATAATTATCATATATAATCATTATATACATTGTCAAACCTATTCATATAAATTGGTGATCAAAAGTGAAGTACATCACTATGTGGATATTGAAGTCTGTATGTATACAAAAGTGTCTCTTTTGTCCAAAAGGTCCCAAGATACCCAGAGGGGGCTGGGTGGGTGGGTGGATTAATCAGGGTAATGATATTATTTTTAAAATTAATCCTTCCCCACTGGATCTTTACCCCTTTATTATAAGGTTCCCTTTGTTTTCCCTTTACTATTTAGAATTCTATTTTTCCATTCCAAATTTATCTGATGATGATGTACTTAATGTAAATCATAAAACCAATCATAAGGACACACAAATTTTTTATGTTGTTAACCCTCACTGGGCGATGTCCATGGAGAATACAATGACAATGTTCCAATTTAATGAATATACTAAGCCACACATCCAATTCAAGGTTTCGGCTAGTTCACTTCTATGCCCAGGCTCACTTCCTTTAGAAGGTTCATGATAGATCACTTCTATACATAGGATCACTATCTTACAACATTAAGGGACAACTCACTACTTCCCTAAGGTCTCTCCCTCAATATCCCTTCAGTGGCTCACTGCCCGTGGAAAGGATCATCTTTTTACTCTTCTATTACTCACCACTCTGTAAAGGATTCAAACATTATTTATGGACATGTAGGTCCCTTTATTTGCAATAATGAATCTATCATTAACATTAACTAGATGAAGTATTAAAGTCCCAATATCATCTATATGATTAATATCACTTTACCATAGTTTTAGTAGTAAATCATTTCTAAACGCTTTCATGATACTCACTTCATTTAACAAGATACTTCCGTTTAAGAAGCTTACATGGCCTTCATGAATCCTAAAATGTGGATGATGATCACCTCTTAAATGAATCACAGAAAACCTCCATGAAGAAGAATACTTTCAGGAAGATGCAACACATATCGTGAAGCTTACTTATCCATCGCAATGCTCACAACTTTTGGTCAGATCTTTATATCCATCATGATCATTAATAATTCCATGATACTAACATCTTTTCGTCATATTTCATATCCTTATTGAACATCCATTCTTCATGAATCTTTTGCCAACAAAAACCATTGTGAATCACCTTCATGAATTTGGAGACTTATAATCTCTGTTTACTATTACCCTATTTTTTTTAGGGTGTAAAAGCCAATTACAGGTATTGTCTCCCCTTCCAGAATATTCTATCCACATCATCACCTTTACATGATGATCTCTAATATTGTTGGTGATTATCCCTATTTTCAAAAATCTCTAAGAAAATTCCCCCATTTCACAATGAGTCTCATAACTACAGATATTAAAAATGACCCATCACCCACTTGAAATTATCCACTTCTCATAGTCATTGATATATACCACCTTTTTTATGCACTCACGATGAACCACACCACTGTTAAACTCATCCTTCAGGACACCAAATTTCTGTAAATGCATCCTTACCATCATTAATCTACAGTCTTTGTGAAACTCATTACATTTCCATATTTTTATGTGGAATTCATGGAAATACAAATTCATGATAATTGATCCAACTTCCAAATTTGGAAACCCAAAAATTTGGTAAAACTAGGAACTGATTCCACAATGTATACACAATTTTATGTACCACGTAGAGGGTATCCAATAATTTTTATTCGATCCTTATCAACACACATTATCCACAATATCTCTATAACTCCACAAATGACCATGGAAAACTTCGTTGTCTACAAACATAATCAACCTAAAAACACTACAATGTTACCTTGATGGATTCTTTCCCAAAAATAACCCCTTTAGGTTTGTTAGAAATGCTTTAGATTTTCATACCACATTAAAGCTTCTTCTACCCTCTATTATCATTCTCTTCATGTTAATTAGATATTGATTAATGAATTACTCAAAACACACTCTAACCCCACATGAGCCAAGCTCATCCTGAAAAAAAGAGTAGAAATATAAGTTCATCAATTTCTCACTTCATTCCAAAACTACTCATCTAATTTCATCAAAAATGACATCTTTCCTAATATATAATATTTTATTAATCATATTTATAAAATTCATATTCAAGCCTCCTCCTTCATTGCTTCTCCCCTATTACCTACCCCTTATCTTAATTTAGACATATTATCCCCTTTTAATGTCATAATTACCCCCCCTTTGTAAGTTAAACCGAATGTCAATTCACTGTGGTTTAAAAAAGGGTAAATAAAAATAATCATCACATTATGAAAAAACACATCATACGTTAGGTATTGGGGGTTCCATATCAACACTTTTTCATGTTCGAGGAGTTTACTAAATTTGAAGATACATTTAATGATTTTTATAAGTTGTGTTGGTTAAGGTGACTATTATAATGTCTATAAAATATTGTTTTTAATAACATACTCCAACTTTACAAGGGGAATTTACACCTTCCCCTTGATAATTTAATTCAATGTTATTTTTCCTTGACCGATGGGATGGATTTTTACAATAGTTTATTGTACTTGAATTATGCAATGGATTCTGATCAGGGACTTCACTTAATCTTCCATATAATCATGTTTCACAACTAGAAATTTAGACTATAACCATGGTTTGAAAACATGTCTAAAAGCACAAAAAATGTGGTTGTAGGTCAGAGCCACAGTTCACTGAACAATGGATGTAAGTATTAGCCACAGTTTGAAACTGTGGCTATAGTCCTTCCAATTTTAATAGAAAAAGCAGCCCCACCCCACCCCTGTATAGACCCCATTGATCCCTGGATAGACCCCTACCCTCCCTAAACCCCTATATAGACCCCCCCATACACCCATATAGACCACCCTTGCACCCCCTAGACAGACCATGTTGCACCACTAGATGACCCCCTTTCACCCATTGAATAACACCCCCTTGTACCATGGAAAAAACCTCCTTGCACATATGGAATGACCCCCTTTCACCCCTGGACCCGACCCCCTTATGCCCTGGAAAACCCCCCATTGCACCCCTGTAGACAGCTTTCACCCTAGATAGCCCCCCCCCCCCCCACCTGCACCATGGACAGACCCCCTTATACCCCTGGACAGATCCCTTGCACCACAGGACAACCCCCCCCCCCCCTTTCACCCCTATAGACCCCCCTTGAACCCTTGACAAACCCCCCTTACACCCATGGACACACCCCCTCCCCTGCCAGTCCTCCCACCCCCCCTTCCAAACCCCCTTACACCCCTGTAGACCCCCCTTCCCCCTCCCCACTACCTTGAAGACCACCCTCCCTTGATAGAACCCCCTTGGACAGACCCCCCCCCCCACCTGGGACAGACCCCCCCCCCCCCCCCCCCGCACCCCAGGACATACCACCTTACACAACTTCAGACCCCCCAAAACCTCTCGATAAACCCCCTTGCACCCCCCGGACAGACCCCTTGCATCCCTAGATAGACCCCTTGATCCCCTACAAACCCCCTTCCCCACCTTATTCCCTGTAGAAACCCACCCTACTACAACCCCCCTACTTCCCCCTTACACCCCCTGCCCCACCCCAGCCCTGTAGACCACACCCTCTACCCCTTCCACCCCACCTGCACCGTCCCCTCCCCCTGCCCTGCTGACCCCCCATCAGGCCACCCCTACCTTGCAGACCTCCCCACTCCCCCTACCCCTCTACCCACCACTCCCCCCTCTACCCAATGGACCCCCCTTCCTCTGGCCTGCAAACCTCCCCTACCCCTACCCCCTCCACCCACCCCCATCCCCTCCCCCCTCCCCACTTCCCTGCATACCTCCCCCCCTGTCGCCTGGCCTGTAGACCTCCCCCCAACCCCCTGGCTGGAGACCTACCCCCTGACCCCTCCACCCACCACCATCCCCCTCCACATATCCCTATAGACCTAACCTTTCTTCCTTGGCTAGCAGACCTCCCCCCTCCCCCTTCCCCCTTCCCCCTCCACCCACCCCCATCCCCCTCCCCTCTCTCTTCCCTCTAGACCTCCCCCCTGCCCCCTGCCCCTGCAGACCCTGTCCCTCACCCAAGGTTATCTCTAGATATAATTCCATTATTAAAAGAGATTTTTTATGGATTTAATAAGGATGATACATTGAATGAGGATGATCATTGTATGGAATTGGAATTATTCTACTACTAGAAGTTATACTAACAGCTTAGTTGAATCTAGGAAGTCTGCGAAGGATTCTTTAATAGAGGGGATCATTGTATAGGAGGCCTTCAACAATGACAACATAAAAAAAACACATATCTAATATAGAACATAAATTCAAAATACTAGTAGAATATATATAATAAAATAAATTTTATATAATATATACAAGAAGACAGTAGGGCACAAATATATCCCATGAGATAAATACGAGGAAAAAAAAGACATATGAAAATTCTATAGAACATGACGTACTGAGAAGATCCTCCTCATTTCACATACTATTGGATCACTATTTTTCTGTATTGTGGACTACTACAATAAAAAAAATTCCCATGCTCCATAATGAACCTCCTAGCATCCCTGAGCATTTTCTCTGATCAAGACACCCCAAATCTATGTCTATCCTAGCCATCTCCAAACCCATGAATCTTCTACTCAATCACAACACATGTGCGCATAATATCTGTGCATGGTTGAGTATAAATATACCCAATAGGATTCCTTAAAACCACAAAGGTAACAAAATGTGAAAAGATAGCACAAATATATTAAGTACTCAAGAGTGTTTGAGAGAAAGAAAATAAATATAAATCCATACATTTTGAATTACTAAAAGTGTCAGGGACACAAATAAGTCCCGATTATCTCAACTCTAATCCTTTAATGTCAAAAAATTTGAGAAAACTTGGAATCTCAACACCCTATCCCCCATGTAAAGACCCCCCCACCACTCCCCCACTAGACAGACCCCCCAGTGCACACCCCCCCACAAAACCTGCACACCCTGGACAGCCCCCCGGAATGAGCCCCCTATATAAAACCCCCCTAATATCTCCCCTGTAGATATCCCCCTCTAACTTACATCCCTACTATGGTTCTCACACATGCATTCACCCGGTGATAATTTAAGTCTCTAATAAACGAGTTACTGCTCAAAAAATACGTGTTCTAATGGTCTAATAAATTATCCATTACTCAAATTAAATAGATCATCAACTGCTCAATAAGAGTACATGAAGTCTAAAAATGAATCAAAACTCATATTTAATACATGTAAAATATAATATTAACTGAAAAAAATAAAATGGACCACTGCTTGAAAATATACCATTGCTCCAATATTTCATGATAGTGTATTTCTCCAAAATCAAGTGTTAGTCCACCCCTATCACCTTGTATGTAAGATTGAAACCCTACATGAATATTGATTATACTTAATATATTGAAAATATACAATTTTGGTACATACTATTTCAATAAAAGTGTATTAAACATGAGTAAGTATTATAAGTTACAAAAAATTTAAACGTGAATTCATGGAAAAAATATCACAAAATGTAAGAATCAATTTAGGATAGGGTGTATGATTACTAATTACACTATGTTGACAAAAATTACTTGTAAAATAGGGGATATGTCATGTATTTGAACATGGGATAGACAATATATGTACATATAGTGCACAAACATATGCGAGAATACACTTGCATTGATTAGAGTACACAAGAATACCCCTGGGAAGATAATATACTCTGTGTTCCACATGTAAGTTCCATGTAATTTCACAAGGATTGCCATTCCAGTTCTAGATGAGGACATTCTTAGGTGTCTCGGCATGGACACATATCATGTGAAACTATGTAAACATTATTTAAATTTCAATGATACATAAAACCTATGAATCTATTTATTTGAGACACAGATTTAGGCCATTGAGTAGCTTATCCTGAGTATTTTTCCATGTATAACATAATGGAGAAACTCATTTTTATAGGTGAGATATGGTGAAATGTGATGCTAATGGGGAAGGTTACTAGGATCTGACCACCAAACATGTTCCACACCACCTAGAACTGCTAAGCTCCACTAATACTCGGTTCACTAAATTCGAATCCAATCTTTCTACCATATATAAAAGACATGAAATGTATAGAAAATCACATTTAGGTATGCATATATACATACCCTATAAGACACCAAAATAATGAAGAGTGAAGCAACAAAATCAAATGGCTGACACATCCCATAAGATAAGATGGTGTTGAACCCCCCACCATCCTGGACACCCCCTACACCCCCACATCCCCCCTGTCCCCTTGAACACACCCCTTGCACACCTGCACACCCCCCCTGCACACCCCCACTACACACCCGTTGCACCACCCCTACTAGACACCCCTTGCACCCCCTGCACAACCCGCCCTACACAGCCCCCCTTAGACATCCCTTGCACCCTATGCACACCCATGTCCCCTTGCACACACCCCCTTGCACACCCCCCTGCACACCCCACTTGCACCACCCCTGGTAGACCCCCTGGAACCACCCTGCTGGACACCCCCCTACACACCCCCGCCCCCTCATGACACCCCCTAGACAGACCCCCTCCCCCCTGAACAGACACCCCATTGGACAGACCCTCTCCCCCGGAACAAACACCATCCCTCCTGGACACCCCCTAGAAATACCCCCTCCCCCTGGATAGACCCCCCCCCCCCCCGCACAGCCCCCCTTACACACCCTACAGAGCCCCTTACACCCCAATTCACAGCCATTTCTCCCCCCTGCACACCTGCACACACCCCCTTGCACCCCCCCCCCCCTTTACATGTCACTTTCACCCTCGTGCACCCCCTGCACACCTGCACACCCCCCCCCCCACTACACCCCCACATTTCAAAAGTGCCGTGAAAGTCACCATGAATAAGACAATCTATTTATTTCATGAAGTCCAATTATACATTAGAAAGTAGGCATAACCATTACATTATTTACTACATGAGGCATTACCACTCATGTGCCAAGTTAACCATGTTTTGTTCAATTTAACACATTCAACTCATTAAAACATAGAAATTCTATTTATAAGATCAAAGGGGGGCACTTAGTGGTAACTTGGTCATTACAAAACTTTCCTATGTGAGAAATTCCATCTTAAATGTCTAATGACACTTAAAGCGTGTTTTTGTTCAAACAACCATTTTAATAAAAACAGGGCAACCCCCTACACACCCCCCAATACACCGCCTGCACCCCCCTGCACCCCCCCTGCACACTACTCTCCCCCTGCCCTAGCACACCTCATACCCCCATGCCCCTACCCTGCACACCCCCCTTGGCCACCCCACACCCCTACCAACTCCATGCACCCCATGTTCCACCCACCACATTTCATTCCACTTCAACCACATAATGCAAGGAAAAGCATAACAAAACACTCAGAGACGTTTCACTTAATACAAGTATAAATATTCATTTTATTCTAACAGGGACCTATCAATTTAAATACTCAAGGAAAGGATTTTCTCCATGACAAGTCATTCCATCCAAATCATGCTATTCAATTAGTGGTGACTTGGTCGTTATAGCACTTTCCTACTTAGGCAACTCCATCTTAAAAGTCCAACGACAAATAAAGGGTGTTTTGGTTCAAATAGCTATTTTAATAATAAGAGGGAATGCTGCTATAAGGATATAAAAAAGGGCCAAGTACATTGTGTGATTTATGACTAACAACTTCATCAAGTATAAGGAAAACAACAAAGCAATAATGTCATGCATGGTATACCACAATGAGTTTTCGCAGATAGTGCACCTTTGTTGGAGGGGTTTTATTAGAAAACATTAAATATTTTATATAACAAAATAATTATCTTAACTTACACTTATTCAATAAATTCAATTTAATATAAACATGCAGAATTAATAAGGAAACTAAATGCAATTTAAAACATTCTTGAATTAAACATGCTAGGAGAAGGACACTACCTCAACATCAAGGCGCGTATGCTTTTGATGACAAAAAATCAAATCTTCATTTTTTCCACTTGTATTCATATGAAACTTCACATATTAATATAAGGACACCTATCCCCTATGTACATATTTTCATGGAAAAATATGCACAAGGGGGTCCTTAGATATCTGTTTATACTTGCCTATACACCTTTACACTTACACATATATGCATTTTTCATAACTATATATAATCACACATTGCCCCAAAATATATTTTCATACTATAATGAGTGAATATATATAAAAAGGGAATAATTATATATTTATATGATTACCTATGCATACACATGTATTCCATCATCAAAGGAAACTCGAATCCACCTCAACAAATTCAAAAACGCATTGCAAAATATAAATAACCCAAAAATCACCAATATTCTCACATGCATAAACCTTACCACCCACACAAATATGAATTTTCTATATATATATAATCACACATATCCCCTTATATGTAATCGTGCTGCTAGGGGTGGATATACATATAATGGGAGAACTTATTATATACATTCTCACCTATGCATTTGTGGTGAGTCTCCTTTAACTCCGGTGACTTGTAACCGCCTCAAGGATGATAAAAAAAGGTATAATAAAATTACCAAGGGATATAAAATTAAAACCCCCCAATTATAAACTAATCATCATCGAAGAATAATGGAAAAACTCACCTGAAATCATTGTCGGCGAACAAAATCGACCCGAACCGCTTCGCCTTCGGCGACGGTTTCCGCAACACACAAGAAAAGGTCCCAAGAGACTACAACAAAATTCTAGTGATATGTTGAATCATCATTAAATGAAACTAAAAATTGAATTTTTAGGAACATGATTAGTGAGAATGGAAATTATAGAATAGGTGATGATGAACAATTTTTAATGTAAATTAATGAACTATAAAGTCTAAGTGCATACCATAGGGGTTCCATCTAGTCTAGATAACTGAACGAATGAATATTACAACTCCACTGTTGTAACATGATGTTCCAATACCGACATGCGCCTGGAAAACTTAAACGATACCATAAAAATAATTTGTATGGTTAGATCTATGAAAAATATATAAGAAAAATAACATGAACAAATTGGGTGCATCATACATGAATCAAGACGTAATACTATAAGGATTATGTGGTTAGATATACTATTATAATGCTCATATAATATATCTACCACCACAACCATAGAAAATAATTATCCTATTATAAAATTAAAGAAGTATTAAGAGAGTCATTTCTACTCATATACAGGAAAAAAATATTGATATTTTCGACCTAAAATCCTTCTGTGTGATTACATCAAAGAAAAAAATAACACAAAAGATATATAATTTCACTCTACATGAACCATCCAATCAATATAACCCCACCAACACCCCATCACTTTGAATAAATCTCACTCTAGGATAAGAGTAATAGAAACTGAAAAAAATAATATTGCATATGAATGCCAACCCCCCCCCCCCCCCACCCTTCAACAGTCACCCGCCACCCCCACCCACCTGCCACCATCTCACCCCACCCAATCCACCAGTCTGCCCACCCCCACCAACACTATATCAGCCCCCTCCCCTACCCCTTACACCAGCCCCACAACCACCAGTCCCCGCCCCCGCACCATCCCCCCCCCAACATTCTTAAATAACAATAGGAAAAATAAAAAAACATAAGCACACCGATGAATAACTAAGAAAATATAATTTTCCATTAATATACATATAAATTTATAAGGATAAGATGTGAATAGACATTAAAAGTATTTAAGAAGAAGAAAAAGGGGATGGTTATAAAGAATATATTCTATGATATGATTTTATTTCTCACTTTGACCATAATTCCATATATTGGAAGAAAGTAAACCTAAATCAAAAGAAGAAATGAAGTGTAAATCTGATGTATAATGATCTCATAGAAGAGATAAACATGTTCATGATGAAATGTGTATAATAAGATAGGATACCAGAATATCTTAAGATAAAATTGGTTGCGAAATAAAATGAACTTCATGTGGCACAATTTAGGTATCTTAAATCTGAAAACACCTTAAATAATATGATATAAGTCTATGAAAATGTGGTGGATATTCAAGCTGAACTATCCAAGGATGATGAGTAAACCGACACCATAAAAAAGGTATAACATTTTTCTAAATTCTCATGTGATATTAAATCTGTTTCCTTTCATTATAAAGATTATAAAACATAATTTGAATATCTTTTAGAAGAATAATGGTGTAAAAAGTTTCCCCCAATAGATTACATAAGAATGGAAAATCTCCATGGAAATTGGAAAATAATTTCTGGAGAATTCCTGGAAAACCAAAAGAATTTTACAAAAAAATCCTCAATATAAAGTAAGATCGTGTTTCACGGGATATTAATATTGTTGTAGAATTTTTTAGTATAAATATTTTGAGCGCTAGTACAACATTTCATTTCACTGGAACTTTGATTAAAAAAGGGGGAGAAGATCTGAGAATAATAAAAAGTGTAGTATTAGAAGTAGGAATAATCTTAGTAAGGAAAATTTACATCATGAAAAAACTACTAGAAATGTATCGCCTCTTTATTCCAATTCATTTTATCTATACTTTCTTATAGGTAATTAAAGAAAAATATTATGGAGCTGAATGACTGTTTTATTATTTGGGTACAACAAGAATGAAGTATCAATCCTAGAATACCATTAATGTTATATTTTCCAAGCTGACAAAAGTGTGACCATCCCTAAAGGGGTGAAAAGAATAAATCAACTTTTTTAATAATGAAAAATAATATGGAATCTCAAAATCTGGGAAACCTAATTCTAATTGGTCATTGAGGTTATGTTGAAAAACCCCAATATTAATTTTTTATTTTGACATCACATACTCAATGATTTATGTACTACATTGATCACTTGTTTATAAACTCTTTTTTCTATTAATATTTTTTCCTAAAATTCATATAGTTGAATATCTCAAGTTTTTTTCCACAAATATCATGTGATTATATCCTTCTCTCAAAAGTGGATAAGTTTGACACTTCAAATATATGGAGGAGAAGATGATTTCATGATGGGAGTGCTCGGTATCCAGGACCACAGTTAGTGAGTTCTAAAAATCCATTCCCACTAACCCTATAGCCATTTTATAACTCTAAACCAGGGGGTACACAAATTCAGATCACCCATTAGCTCCCTAAGACCTGTCTAACACAACCAGCAGGCCAATAAAAGAAAAAAATCATATTAATCTCCAGGAAAAATATAGATCTAGTAATATCCCAATGTTATCATCCTATGTCTACTACCTAAGAAAGTAACTTTCTCAACCATCTTTGGTATAAGGTGTGAAACACTATTCAATCAAATTCATGAAAAAAAAGTACAAAAATATCCACAATAGTCTCACATTTCCAAACTCTGGGTTCTAAGGTAACACCCAAAGACACTAATGATTAAATCAGCACTGACCCTCTTAGGGATAATAAAACATGGGGGCATACATGGTCCCCTAGATAACATCTATCCAATCATGATCCCTTCTAGATAGTGAAACCTCACCTGGTGACTCCGAAAACTAACCCATTCAATATCATCACATCACCAATAAGGGAATCGTCAAGAAACACCACACCTATAAGATAGTCCTCAAGGTTTTCTCAGACCCATATTAAAAATAATATCAGTGAGACCTGGCCATAACCAACACCTTGTGGTGTCAGCCCAACCTAAAGGTTCCAATTGGATTAAACCTCCCGTAAGAAATTCCAAAACACCAATAACTCAAACCCCAAGAAATTTGTCCAAAAATCTATGAAACATCCAAAATAATACATTTTCCTTCCTTTTGAGAGATGTAAAAAAACCTAAAGTTATACCCCTTGGACTACCCAAGAAATGTTTATATGAACATTAAAATAATCCCATCGGCATCACCTCTGGCATGTTGTCCAAAAAGCGTACAACCCCCACTTGGGTCTCACACCACACCTCCATTTGAAGAACTCTCAAACTAAAAACTACAAGGAAAACCACTCTATACACTACTCACTTTGAGGGATATAGATCCAAAATCTTGAGGGGAACCTCCCATCTAACCTATACTAAAACAGAGCATCTCACAAAAGGCCTCTAACTACTTGAGGGTTCTAAGACCGCACCCCGTATAGAAAGCACCATGGATAAACAACTCATAGGTCCAAAATCATATCCCATGGAATGAAGTATATCGATGTTTCTCCCAATTCCAAGCATTATGTGTCACCTAATATAATGTGAGGTTTTCTATTGAATCAAAACCCAAGAGAGATGGTTTATGAACAAAACCCCTCTATGAGACACCCGAGACCATCACTTCTCAAAGATGGCCCACCCAAAAAACCAATAGTCATTTAATAACTAAATAAATTAATAATAAACTATATATTAGGGAAATATAACAAATATAGAACACCCAACCTACCTTATGATGACAATGCTAAATCTGAAATCTTGAACCTATGATCAAATAAAATCTTATGAACCTATCACACGCCATGAAATAGATAAAATGAATTATAAAAAATTTATAATTAATTGATTAAAAAAATCCAAATAAGAATAAATTCCTAAAAGATTATTGAGGTGGTTCCACATTCTGAAACCACAACCAACTTCCTAAAAGAGGCCTAAAATATACCCATGAAATTAATCTGGAAAAAATCCCTAATAAGAAACACTTTATTACTAGGAAATTTCAATCAATTTAACTGAAAATTCAAAACAAATCCATTAGGCCTCATTCCATCTCCAAAATGATGTGTGATGGCATGTGTTCTGAATCACATGAAATTTAATCTCTATGCCACAGTAAATAACCAAAATTCATGGTCAATTACATCATGTTATGGTGGATTATACACTAAAAATTAATGTTAACCATTTAATTAGTGAGGATAAAATAAGAGTAATAATGAAGGTAATAGAGGAAGATTCTTACCTCAAATCGCCGCATAGGAGGTGTGCGAGAGGAGGAGGTAGGGAGGAATCCTCAGAGTAGCATCGGAAGGGAGGTGAGGTGACCACATGGAGGTGGGTAGGTTGTGAATGTGGGGAGGTGGGTTGGAAGTGCTGGAACCACGTTGGTTGGGAGGCATCAGATCCATGTTGGAGCTGGCGTGGAGGTTTGATGGCTGCGTCGGAGCTGAAGAGGGAGGAGGAATCATGAGGGGAGGAGGAATAACGATTTGAGGAGGGGAGGAGGGGAGGAGGAATGGAGAGGGAGAAGAAGGGGAGAAGTAATTATGATGAGAGGAGGGGGAGGAACATCATGGACAGCGAGGGAGGATGAATTACGATGTGGGAGGGAGAAGTTGTGAGAGGGAGAGGGAGAGGGTGGGGGAGGAAAGCCCGGTCGAAATAAGATTTTAGATGATATATTTTGACACCCAGCTATTTGGGTGTGGCTATATATTACCTATAGACATGTATCATTTAAACTGTGGCTATAGATCTGTGGATATAGATCATTTCTCTTATAGTGTTTTCATTTCATCAACAATAACTAAATTAATTCTTGATTAGCCACAATATATTCATCTAATTTGGTACCCAATAAAATGAAATCTTGTTTCTTGTTTATCTAATAACATCAAAATTTTCCAAGGTAGAATGAACAACATGAAATTGATTTTATATCATTTTTAGATCAATCCCAATATTTATTTGTGTACCCCAAAAACACTTTCTGAGATTTTTTATTGTATATAAAATATAAAACCCACCATTCCCTTGATATACCGATGTATTACTTTTTTACTAAAATTTAGTGTCTTTCTTGGGTATTTATTTAAAATCATTCTAGTTAGAATTTTCTAATAAATATCAGTTCTTATCAATATAATTTAAAATAGACTACTAATTAATTTATTGTGTTATATGAAATTTACTAAATTTCCATCGTCATATAATGATCGTTTCATCTGGGTGTCCTCTAGAGTCATCGTATCCTAGAAATTATCAATTAAAAATATTCTCAAAACCTCCAAGGAATATTTGGATTGAGAAATTTATGTTCCATTCCTCATTTTTGTAACTTATAAACCAAGGTTTTATATTTAGTTCACCAATCATTGAAATTTCAAACTATATTCTCATGAATTATACGAACTGCTTGCACTAAGCTTCATATGATCTACCGGTGATTGTTTCATCAATATATACCACCACCACAATCAATTGATTATTTTCATTGTTTATGTGGAGATAATTGTAATGACCCAAACTTTTATTAATGAAAATTCCTCTTGATCTAATTAAATGTTTTATTACGTAAAACAGTTATATAAAACATATTCACTTCCTTGGTCTTATGTATTTTTTTAAAATAATTTTTAGAATTTTGATAGTTGATAAAATAGTCGTTGAACTATGATCACATGATTATTATAAATATATGGCTTTAACAAATCCAATTTACTCAGAAAAAGGATGTGATGGCGTCATCTAGTAGAATTTCTCCATACGAAGACCATTTGTCGGAGCTGATAAAGGAGGTAGCATCACTGGTATTTTCTCTTGAACATGACCAAGATGATATTCAACACATAATTCTTGAACGTAACTGCCTACAGGGGAAGTGAATGTTAATAGAGATTTCCACCTAAGTGATGTTATCAGAACCTTCCCAAGAGTCTGTCACCATCCCACAGCTAACCCTTAGGTATTCTGCATGTGTATAAGGGGTTATGTAACAATAACCTTACACTATTATTATGTGCATTGATGGTTTTTTATATAATAATGATTATGCGTTCATTTTATTATTATTACTTTGTAAATGGTTTTTAAAGCACAAAGAGTATTTACAGTTAATATTCAATTAAGGGATCTTTTTTTGAATAAATGGATGATTTAATTAAATAATAATTTAATGAAATATTATTAAAAAATCACTTTTTATTAAATATAAATTATAGTTTAATTTTTATGAATATAATTTTTATTTTTATTAAGGTTTGAAAGGTATTTTTTTTCATAACCCACGAATTTTCGATAAATGTCAGTTTTTATTTTAAAAGTAAAAATTCAAATATTTAGAAAATTATTTAGATGAAATGAATATTATTTTGGTGTTTAGAACATCGAAATTAGATAACGGTGAATTTATCATCATTTTATGAGACTGGTGATTTTTTGGGTAAAAATTAAATATCGTTTAAATATATAATGTGTTTTATGACATCATAATGACACAATAGTGATGTAATAAAATATTATAAAAATTATGTTCAGAAAATATATATTTTACATTTAAAATAATGTTATTTTAGATGTGTTTTATTAATTTCTTTGGTGCCTTAATGGACCCTCCCAAACATGTAAAACATTTTATCTTTTAAAAATTACTTCCTTGAGAGTGTGACTCACCTCCTTATAAGAAACCTAATATTTCAATAATTTCGGCCATTTGAAATATAAAATATTTTTTTCCACTCCCGTTGGGAAAAAACCATGGGAAAAAACCATGATTTTGTTTATGGTTTTTATTAGTTTAATGTGTGGTGGCCAAAACCTAAATAATAATTATTTCCCTATCCATTCCTATTTAAACCCACTTAATCTTCCATTATCTTCACTAAAAACCTTTTTAGCTCAACCAAACCCTACCCTCCTCTTTTTGTAATCCTCCCAAGGAGCCCCAATCTCCCAATAATCCCCTCTCAATCCTCTCCCAGACCATTGGGATCACACATCAAAGTAATGGATTTCTTCCTTTTTCATTTTTTTCCAAATTTCATTATGTTGTTATGACGTTTTATTTTGAGTTAAAAATGTTGGGATATGATTTCTCACTACCACTATAAATCCCTACTTATGTTTTAATGATGATATATCCCTTTATCTCCCATTAATTACTCCCATGCACAACCGTTGCCATGTTGAAATTCTGTAAGGGATTTCTCTCTCTTCATTTACATTCGAGAAATTATTTTATATTATGAATCTAAATTCCATTAAATATGTTGTAAAATGTATCTATATTACCCCCTTACTTTCTATTTCATGTACATATGATGAGATATCCCATTCTCTCCCATCATCCATTTTTATAAATTCTTATGTCACGTTGTTATGCTGCAGAAATTACACCGTGATTTTTGAAGCCATTGTCATTGTGTAGTGAATACCATGCCCATTTCTCTATCAAGGGTATTAACCTTTACAAAAATTTACTTATTGATTATAAATTTTCATGTATTTATTACACATTCCTTAATCATGGAATAAATTATGATGTAGAATGATTCTAAGTTGTATGATCCATGTAGCACACTTATGAATGAAATGAAATGATTAAAAAGGGTGCCCCCTAATAGCACTCTGATGCATTGGAAAAAGATTAGAATCATGATATGTCAAGTTAAATGAGGGTTTACTCTTGATAATACATGTTTAATGAGGGTTTACTCATGCTCGATGTGCGATGACCTTAGGCTCATGCTAATATCATGTTAAATATTGTTGCCACATTTCCATGTTGTGATAATCATGCTATATAAAGCCTTTATGTTCATGTTTCTCTAATTATCCATTGATATGACTATTTCCTAACTTCTACTATATTATTCATTTTATTCCTTGTTTACTCCCTTACTGGGCTTTATAGCTCACCCAATTCTTATGCTTTCCCTCAGGTTATCCCATGTGATGTTAAGTACAAAGGAGTGTGTGTGGTCATGTAAAAGAAGTTTTTAATAAAGACGTGTATTTCAGGTTTTAAGTTATTATGTAATGTTTCTAGGCCCCAAATACACTAGTCCTCTCGATCATCTGTGTTGTATCAAGTAAAAATTTTATATAATAAATTATGTTTAAGTGTGAATGAAAGAGAAAAGTTGTTATTGTTGGTATCATAGGATAGGTTTAGATATATTTTGGATTGGGATTAGAGAACCCTAGTGAAAGAATTATAGATAAGAAAAAGTACAAGAAAAACATCCCTAAATTTTGGTGAGTATTGAGTGAATTGTTTATCATGATAATACATCCCTATCTGGATACGATTATGTAGAGGCAGCTCTGGCACTGATGTATCTAGGGGTAAACATCGAAAACACCGGTTTGATATAGACTCAAACGAGAACTGGTGCACAAAAATGGGCCTTTCTGCACTCTTGGTTATGAAACTCTTGATGGATATCATTTGGTAAAATCATATGCTTAGCATGAAACATTATTAAGGGAATTAAAAAATGCCCCTAAGAATATATTTTGGGAAGTAGATCATGGATAACATAGATAAGTTAAGGAAGTAAATGTAATTTATAAGTTATCCCTTTTTGTCATTGGATTGTCCTTTATGTGTTACCCCTAAATTCTTTTTTATTTCAGCTAATGGCTAGTAATAGGAGGATTCGGTCTAACAACCGATACAAAGATCAATGTGATGACTATTCTAACAAGATGCCCAATCTGATGGGAGTGGGAATCACAAACATTATCAAAATACTCTCTCAGTTAACTCAAGTATTAAATAGAAACATAAGTCAAGTGGAATGTTCAACCCCCCCCCCCACCTAAGAAAGAATAAACCACAATCGAGTGCTCAATGAGGAAAGGTCCTCCTACTTTTAATGGATCATCCGATCCCTCAATCGCTGAACAATAGATCAAGTCCATTGAGAATATCTTCCCTATATTTCAATGTTATAAACAAGAGAAGGTGCATCTAGATGATTATCTTATCGATATTTAAGTTGATCAATGGTGGACATTGATAAAAGAAACAAAGCCTGAGGAGTTGATCAAGGCATTTCAATGGAAGGATTTCTAAAAAATGATTTTTGATAAATATTTTCCTCATACCCTCTAACATAAGATGTAAAGGGACATCCATGACATTAAGAAAAAAGAAGATGAATCCATTGGAGGGTATGATTCAAACATCCCAAGACATTCACGATATGCCTCCAGCAATATGGTTACCCTGAAATGAAATCTTGACCACTTTTTTTGGGATAAAACCTAGCCTTTGGATATCCTTAGTGATTCATGATTTCGAGAGCTATGGGGAAATTGTCTGAGGTGCCCACAATGTCAAAATATAGATCAGAAAATCTCAAGGTTATCATGGGGATAAGATGCGTAATGTGGACATTAATTCTGCAGATCTGATGGATAAATCCAATGGAGGAAAAAAATCCATCACCCCACGTGCCAAAGGTGCATAAAAAGGAACACTAGAAATTGCTTGAAGGGGATGAGGAAAATCTTTAGGTGTGGAAGAGAAGGGAACCGGCCCATTAACTATCGACAAGAAAAACCCACTACTACAATAGTGGAGAGGAATTCTCTATTCAAACATCGACACACTATTTATTTCTTCAACTGCAAATAAATAGGGAACTTTTCAAACAAGTTCCCTATGCCAAGGGTTTTTAGAGGCTGCCAACAACCTCCAAGGTAGCAAGGGGGATATTATTCCATCACAGCCACCGAAGTGAACCCCAAAAAAATGTTGTGATAGGTATGCTTGTTATTAATTCAATAATATCCAACATACTTTTTGATTCTAGTTCTACACATTATTTTATATCCTAAAATTTTAGTAGAAAAATCCCAACACAACCACAAATCAGGGAATTAAAGATGTCAGTGAGAATGGAAAATGGGGAAATCATTGAAACCCATGAATATAACTCCTCCTCGGTCATAATTTGTGGATTTAACTTCTTGATGACCCTCTACATACTCCCTTTGGTGGAATTTTTTTCAATTAGTATCAAAAATTTACATTCCTTATATGTATCCAACATAAATTGTTGTGACCAGGAAATTACTCCTCGTATGGAGAATCGACCCCTGATTTAGTACAAGTGCAAGGAGGAGGATGAATCTTATTTAGTACCATCATCTCAAGTGTGGATATTATTATCCTATGAGCACGTGTATATTTCTTAGATGATTGGGTTTATGGAAACAACCATCCTTGAAGACATGCATATTGTGAGGGAATTCGCTGATGTCTTTCTCAATAAATTTTCTGGTCTTCCTCCTAGAAGACATGTTGAATTCTAGATTGATCTTATACATGGGGCATTTAAAATATCCAAGACTCCATATAGAATGGATGATTTGGAGATTGAGGAGATGAAGAAATAACTATAGGTAAATCTGGATAAAGGGTTTATATGCCAATGTGCTTCACTATGGGGTGCACCAGTCCTATTCTTCTAGAAGAAGGATGAGTCAATGCACCTTTTCATTGATTACTATGAGCCCAAAAAAATTATAATATAGAAAAAGTATCCTATGCAAAGAATTGATGATTTATTCAATGAACTGCATGGAGAACAATACTTATCCAAGGTGGATCTACGGTCAAGATATTATCAAGTAAGGGTGAATAAAGAGAATATCCCCATGACGGATTTTCGTACAAGATACGAGCATTATGAATCCATAGTAATTCCTTTTATATTCACTAATGCTCAAAAAATAATCATGTACTTGGTGAATAGAGTGCTTAGAGATTACCTTGAAAAATTGGTGGCAGTCTTTATTGACGATATTCTAATATACTAAAAACCAAGGAGTAGTATGAGGAGTTTCTAAGAACCATACTAGAATTGAACTGAAAATTATTTTTTATTAAAGAAAAAACTTTTGTGGAAAAAGTGAGAAACCAGAAGGTCCAGAAAAACAACCAAACAACCCCAAACAAAAACCGTAAAGAAACAGGAACTACCTCATACACGCAACAACAACAACCACCATCCCTATGCGGGACACTCGGCGATCCCATGCAAGCATGGTCCCTCCCAATGTTGCCATATCTTCAAATCATCCATATCCCAAATGTCCTGAAAAGGTTATGGCAGAGTGATATAGCCCAATGAGGATGTCCAGACTGCACTTCCCAAATCAGACCAGGGGCGAAGCCTCATAAGAAAAGGAAATGTTACCAAAACATAGCCTAAGCCTATTATTGTTTTCTTCCCAGTAGAGATTCTAATGCATTATCCATACCTTAGCCTTAGGATCTTCTCCAATAACGTCTTCCAAACGGTTCGCCATTTTGTCCCAAGTGCGGATATATTCTTCTTTTCTGATTTTCCTGTCGTGGAAATGTACAGTAAGTGTATAGTAAGTGTGAGTTATGGTTGAAGAAAGTCTCATTATTGGGTCATATCATGACAAGCAATGGATATTTGTAGATCCCTCCAAGACAACCACAATTGAGGGATGGTCGAGACCAACATCAGTGATGGATATCCATAGCTTCCTTGGGTTAGATGGATTTTATCGCTAATTTGTCGGAAATTTCTTGCGAATGTCTAACCCTCTTACCGAGAAAAATTAGAAGGATGTAATGTTTTCTTGGAGTGATGAATGTGAAGATAGCCTCATGGAGTTGAAAATAAGGCTTATCACTACACCCATGCTCACACTACCATCATGTGAAGAATATTTTGGGGTATTTAGTGATGATTTGATGAAGGGTCTAGCATGTGTGTTGATGCAAAATGAAAATCAATTTCTTATGCTTCAAGGAAATTGAAAGTTAGTGAGAAAAAATATCCCACACATGATCAGGAGTTGGATGCAGTAATATTCGCTTTGAAAATTTGTTGACATTATCTTTTTGGGGAGAAGTGTGAAATATATTTGGATCACAGAAGCCTCAAGTATATATTCACACCGAAAGAGCTGAATATGCACCAAATAAGACGGATAGATCTGATCAAATACTATGACCTCTCAATACATTACCACCATGGTAACTCAAACAAGGTAGAGGATTATCTAGGTAGAAAGGACCCAACAATTATATCATTGATCATAACTTAAAAGGATCAAATCATCTTAGATTTAATGAATATGGACATGGGAATCATAAAGGAGGGAACATAATAAATACTTTCACAAATTATTACTCAACTGGATCTTTTGTAAAATTTAAAGGATGGCAAAAAGGATGATGTGGGAATTCAGATGAAAGTGGAAACTATCAGAAAAGGGAGATCCTCGGAGCTCAATGTTAATGAAGAAGGAATTGTGAGATTTGGGTAAATACTATGTGTTCCATCAATTACGAAGTTGATGAAAGAACTTATGGATGATGCACATAGTTCGAGTTTCTCCATTTACCTTGGTAACAAAAGGATGTATCAAGACCTCTAAGAGAATTATTGCTGGGATAATATGAAGATGGAGATCACTGAGTAAACAAAAAAGTTCCTGGTATGTCAAAATGTAAAGGTTGAGAGGCAGTAGTCCAAGTAGATGATGAAACCATTACACACACCAACATGGATATGGGAGAACATCACCATGGAATTTGTCATTAGGCTTCTGAAGTCATCAAAATGAAACAATGCTATCTAGGTTTTTCTAGATTATCTTACAATGACTGCACACTTCATTGCAATTGGAGAGGATTTCTCATTGGATAAATTGGCATGGATATATATCAGAGAAGTGGTAATGCTGCATCGAGTAACACTATGTATTTTATCTGACTGAGATCCAAAATTCAATTATAAGTTCCAGTAGAGTCTTTAACATGATCTGAATGCTGAGTTGAACTTCAGTACAACTTATCATCCTCAAACTGAAGGCCAATCTTATCAGACTATTGAAAAACTTCAGGACATGTTGAGAGCATGCTTAATGGACTTAAAAGGATGATGGGATCAACATATTCCTCTGGTTGAGTTCTCTTAAAATAATATTTTCCACTCGAGCATCCAAATGGATCCTTATAAAGCCCTGTATGGGAAGAGGTACAGAACATTGGCATGTTGGGATGAAGCTTGGGAGTGAAAATTCCTAGGTCCATAAATGGATAAAGATATGGTGGATAATTTTAAGACCATCCAACATCACATTAAAGATGCCCAGAGTCAGCAAAATATCTATGCTGATAATCTTAAATGATACCTAGATTTTGATGTTGGAGACCTAGTATTCCTTCAAATATCACCATGGAAAATATTTATGAGATTTCGGAACAATGGAAATCTTAGTCCAAGGTACTTCATCCTTTTTGAGATCCTTGATCATATTGGAGCAGTTTCCTATAGACTAGAACTCCCACCGAACATCTCTCAATTACATGATGAATTCCATGTATCACTCTTGAGGAAGTACATACCTTAACTGTCGCATGTACTCAATCCAGAGGTGGTACAATTGTAGAATTTACTCTACTATGAAGAGAATCTGGTGAAGATCATAGATCATATGGAAAAAATTATATGAAATAAGACAATACCCCTCATCAATGTGTTGTGGAGAAACAACAAGTTTTAGGATGCAATGTGGAATAAGAGGAAGTGATGAAGAAGAGTTGCCCTCATCCTTTCTAGTGAGTGGAAAGGAAATTTAGAGTGTGAAATTTCTTAAGGGGGGGAAGATTTTAACGACCCAAACACTTATTAATGAAAATTACTATTGATCTATTTAAATGTTTTATTATGTAAAATGGTTACATAAAACATATAAACTTCCTATTTTTTATGTTCTTGGATTTTAAAATATAGTTATGAATTGTGAAAGTTGCTAATATAGCTGTTGAACAGTGATCACATGGTTAGTATAAATATAGGGCTTTAACAAATCCAATTTACTCAAAAAAACAAAGTGATGACCTCATCAAGAAGAGTGGATCCATTTGAAACACATTTTTCTGTGCTGAGAAAGCAGGTAGAATCATTGGGCTTCTCTCTTCACAAAGCCCAAGCCGAACTTCAAAACATTAAGCTTGAACAGAACTGCCTACGGGAGGAGTGGAAGCTAATAGATATTACCACTCGAGCGATGTTATCTGAGCCTCCCCAAGAGTTGGTACCATAGTACACCGTACCCTTAGGTCTTATTGGGGGTTTTAAGGGGTAATGTAACAAGACCCTAGCACTTGGATTATGTGCATTATTACTGTTATAGTAAAATAAATATGCATTCATTTTATTATTATTACTTTGTAAATGGGTTTTTTATAGCACACATAGTATTTTTATTTAATATTAAATTAAGGGATAAATTTTGTTGAATTAATGTATTTTTTGAATTAACTAATATTTTAATAAAATATTATTACTAAATCACTTTTTATTAAAGATAAATGATCGTATAATTTTTATGAATACAATAATAATTTTTCTAATGGTTTGAAAGTAGTTTTTGTCAAAACCCATGAATTTTGGATAAATATTATTTTTTATTATAAAAGAAGAAATTAAAATATTTAGAAAATTATTTAGATAAAAAGTAATATTGATTCTGGATTCATGATGTCGAAATTTTTTTATGGTGATTTTTTCATAATTTTATGAGATAGTTGAATTTTTGAGTAAAAATTAAATACTGTTTAAATATATAATATGTTTTATGACATCATAATGTACAAATAGTGATGTAAAAAAATAATTTAATTTTTTTTTTCTGAAAATGTATTTTTTTTCATTAAAATAATGTGATTTTATATATTTTTGATTAATTTTATGGTGTCTTAGTGGATCCTCTAAAGCTTATAAAACATTTTAGCTTTTTAAAATTATTTCTTTTAGAGTGTGACTCACCTCCACATAATAAGGCCTAATATTTTAATAATTTCTGCCATTAAACATATAAAATATTGTTTTCCACTCCACTTTGGAAAACATCATGGGTAAAAACCATTGGTTGGTCTGTGGTTTTGGTTAATTTAATGTGTGGTGGCCAAAACCTAAATAATAAAGAATTCCCTATCTATTCCTATATAATGGCACTAAACCTCACATTCCACTTCACTAAAAAATTTCAGAGCCTGACCAAAATTTTCTATACTCTCTCTATAATCCTCCCAATGATCCCTAAGCTCCCAGTATTCCCCTATAAAGCCTCTCTCAATCCTTTGGGATCACACTTCCAAGTAAGGGATTTCCTCCTCTCTCATTTTTTTCCAAATTTCGTTACGTAGTTATGCCATTTTATTTTAAATTAAAAATGTTGGGGTATGATTTAAAAAAACCCCTATACTTCCCTACTTATATTTTATTCATTATATTCCCCTTTCTCTCTCATTAATTCCTCCCATGTACACCTGTTAGCATGCCGAAATTTCGTAAGGAATTTCTCTCTCCTCATTAACATTCAAGCTATTATTTTATATTATACATATAAATTCCATTAATTGTGTTGGGACATGTATCTATATGACCCCATTAATTTCTATTTAATGTATATATTATGAGATACAAATTTCTCTCTCATCAACCATTTTTATAAATTCTTATGTCACGTTGTTAGGCTTCCGAAATTACACCGTGATTTTCAAATCCAAAGTCATTGTGTAGTAAATACCATGACCATTTCTTTATCAAGGGTATTCACCTATATGAACATTTAATTATTGATTATATAGTTTCATATATGTATTCCACATTCCTTTATCATGAAATAAATTATGATGTTGATTGATTCCATGTTGTATGATCCACGTGGCACACTTATGCTTGAAATTGAATGATTAAGAAGTGTGTGCCCTGATAGCGCTCTAATGCATTGGATAATGATTAGTATCATGATAATTCTAGTGAAATGAGGGTTTAATCATTATATTTCATGTAAAATGATGGTTTACTCAAGATATTTATGCAATGATCCTTGGCTCATTCTAATATAATGTTAAATGTTGTTTCTACAATTCCATGTTGTGATAATCATACTATATCATGACTTTATGTTTATGTTTCTATTATGATCCATTGATATGACTATTTCCTAACATGTAATATATTTTTCATGTTATTTCATTTATACACACTTATTGGGATTTATATCTGACCATTTTCTTATGCATGTCCCCAGGTTATCCCATGCAATGCTAAGTACAAGGGAATGTGTGTGATCATATAAAAGATGTTTTCAATAAAGATGTGTATTTCATGTTTTAAGTTGTTATGTACTCTTCCAAAGACCCAAATGCACTAGAAATCACGATATTATATTTTGTATCAAGTTATTATTTTAAATAATATATTTTGTTTAAGTGCAAATTAAATAATAGGGTTGTCATAATAATAATTAAATCCACCTCGCTACAAAAAAAGATTCTTAAAAAATAGATCAATCCTTGAATACCATTATTTTTGTGATTGTTTTAATACATATAGCCTCAAAACACTATTATAATATTCCTGAATAATAAAAAATATAGGTACTCAATATAAAATTCTTCTTCTAGAACCCCATTTAGAAATGCAGACATAATGCCGATCTGGAAAAATTTTAACCTTCTTTTCACTATTATGGAAAATAATAATCTAATTGTTTCTAGCCTCACAATAGGTTCCAAGTTTCCATAAACATCAGAACACTCTATCTGGGACTACCCTTTTCATAATGGGAATTTTTTTTCGAATCGCTGCACCATCTACATTTATCTTTTTCTAAAAGACCTATTTAACCTTGATTACATTATTATCTATTGGTCTCAAAAAATATCCTAGAAAACATCCAGTATTAGACTGATATAAATAATTAATAATAATTTTTATCTGATTTCATATGTTGGATTACTCTTCATATTTCCAATACCACTTCTTGGAAACACTATAAATCTTCTCTTGTAGCATATTTCTTTCCTGAAAAAAGTCTTATGATACAATTTTGTTAGAAAAAATAGATAATCATGAAATATATAAATGTTGATATATCTTCTCTATCATTATTATTTATGTAAGAAAAAAACATTCATCCTTTATGTACCATTGATAATTTTCCTTTGATCTGTAGATAGAATTACCCCCCGAATGATGTGAAACTCTTATTATTAATAGGCCCACTATTTAGAACCAAAAAAAATAATCTTCTCTTGTATCATTTTTTCACATGTGATGACAGGTTTGAGAAACTTTTCCAACTCAATAACATTTTCCAGTTGTATATACCTTGAATAAGATTTTGAGTGGGTGAAATTAAAACATAGAAATGATCTTTCAAGAAAAGTGATAACCCTACTAAGTCACAAATCAGTGTAGTAAACAAGGGACAAAGTTTAAAACACTATCATTATACATTTTACTAAATTACTTCCACACATATCCACATATATATACCATTAACTCTTTTCAAGGAATTATTCTTGATTTATTCTTCACCTTTATTAACTAATTTTAGTTAGTTTCCATTTTGGATCACATCACAACACCACTTTTCATATTTTGATGAAAATTCACTTTGGATTTTATCTATGAAAAAAATAAGACACATGAAAATTATTTAATATAGTTTAAACAAATATAGAAACAGGTACATCTGGAATAATCAATATGTTTATTTTAGTTGATATAGATGGGCCAATCCTTTGATTAATTTTTTCAAAAAACGTTACTATTATTATGCTTATTCCAATTTCCTATCCAAATTTAACAGCTTTTGAAATATAAATTGACATTCTTTACCCACATGCTCATTATTCTTATATGATTTAGATTCTTTTGGATTTTAGCCTTTCAAAATTATGGTTTTAAAAACACTAGTTGAAATTTCCTTCTTTAATGCTCTACCAAAATTCTATTTTAGATGATCCTTTCTCGAAGGTGGAATCTTTCAACTAGTCATCTACTCTTCTTTCATCCTCCATTGCTGGGATCTTATTATTTTCCTCAATTATCTCAATGTGGAATGACATGTGAATTTTTTAAGGATTTTTTATTTATTTTCAATCTGTTTTTGGAGGCATATCCCCCTTTCTTGTTGGGGTTGAGTCTTACAATGGATTTAAATTATTCATTATCCCAACATTAGTATCTCTGACATTTTTCATCCATATTTTTTCACATTCATTACAAGAATTATTTTAAGAGTTTAAATAGGATGTGATTTTTATTTATTTCATTGATATCCCAATGGTTTCTCAATGAATTTGAACCTCATTTTTATCTTTGTAGGTTGTATTCAATTACAAGCATCATCATTATACATGACTATAGTTGAATATCTCATTTTATGTTACTTAACATTACCCACATTATTCTATCTAGAATCTATTTCCAACATCTCATGATTATCAAATAAAACCATCTCTCATTAAAAATATACCTCGCATCATCATTTCTCAACTAAGGTATCGATTCATCTAGAGTTATTCTTATTCTGAAATTGATCTCTTGGGATTATTGAAACATACTAATGGTGTGTTCCTATCTTGTAAAATAAAATCATATAATGTATAATTTCATTTAAGAATCATTCCTTTTAGAATTTTTATAAAGCTTCTTCTTATTTTTGTATTTAGAAATATTTCCACCTTCACAAAATGAATTGTAGTCTAAAGAATCTAAAAAACATTAATTATGAACACAAATCCTATATAATTAGAATGTGATTTAAATAATTCTTCTAAAATACTGTTTATATATTTCTTCAGTGCCGATTTGATTTTTCCAATTTCTGAAACTATTCAAATATCTCTTCCTATCATTCATGGGTTAGGGTTCATCATATCTCATATAAGTATTTTCCAAACTGGGTTACCTTTGGGATGATACAATCATTTAATTTTTTTCCCACTATAATTGAATATTTTATTTTCATTTTGTTATTACCTTTATAAGTATAATCAAATAAAAGAAAAATAACATCCATTAATTTGGGATTGAAGTTGGAATTATATTTCCATACTTCATTCATTAATAATTCTAGATCTTCTACCAATTGAAATATCTCTATGTCCCTTGATTCATGTAGAGAATAAACTTATATATTGACATTATTAACACTACTCATCTCATATTCCATTTCACATGTGAGATTTTCCAACATTTTACTTTTCTCCTTTATTTTAAAATTCATCTAAGAAATAGTGTCTTAGTAACACCCTTTCTATTGTTGTATCCCTTGATTATGATACCAGTTCTGACAGGTGTGTATCATGATTATCATATTTGGATACAAAATTATGAATTTATTTGGAATTCATGTTGTTCCCTTATCATCATATTTTATGTTTTATATCTTTGTGTACATATTTTTCAATTCTTCATCTTGAGAGTCATTATTATCCCATAGATCTATAGACACATCAAAAATTAATTCACATAAACCTTTCATCTTGTTGAGTTAAAATTCACGAACATGGATCTAGATATATTTATATTTATTTTCAATGTCAAATTTATTATTCAATTTATTCATATTATCGATGACTTCCACTTTTGGTCTTCTTTAAATTTCTTCATCATAAGTAGTTCCAACACTACATACAATATCAGGTTCTTTACTCATTCCTTTAGCATCATTGAATTATCATGTATATTCATTATATGATTCATCCAAATCCATTCTTCATTACACTATATTTTTCAATAAATTTAATCATAGTCTTTCCATAAACACCTCCACATTAAGGAATACCATCATATTTCTTATTTTTATTTTATTTTTTTCCATTTTCCATTGCACAATGAGATAATATTGGACTAAAAAATTAATTTAAACAATCCACTAAACCAATTTATGGAAAAAATATGATAAAAGAAACCATTATGTGGTACCAATTTTAAGGTCCAAGAGGGTCTTAGATTCCCCGATGGGGGGGGGGGGTGAATCAGTGTATGGATATTCTTTTAGAAATTATTCATACCCCACTGGATCTTGATATCTTTATTACAAGTGTCACATTATTTTATATTTAATGATTATATTGACCTTTTTCTTTCCATATTTATCTGATGACGATGAATTAAAATTAATATAAGAAACCTAGAAAAATGAAAAATATATTTTTACTTGGTTCACCCTCATTAGTTTACATCCAATGAGCATACAAATAAAATGTACTGATGTTGTAAATTTAATATGGCTCACTAATAATTCATGGTTCATGTTATATCACTTATACACATATGATAATGAACATTAAAAGGTTCTAGATAGATCAATTATATACCTACGCTCACTTTATTACAAGATTTAGGGATATATCACTACTTCCCAAGGGTCACTCCCTAAATATTCATTCTTTGTATCACTACCAGTGGAATGAATCACCTTATTACTCATCCCTTTCTCACTGCTCTCGAAATTATTCACACACAATTTATGGACATGTAGGTCCCTTAATTTTCAATAATGAATGAATCCTAAACATTAGGTATATTATCTATTAAGTTTGTACTTTCATCCACTTGATGTATATCACATTACCATAGTTTTACTATGAAATCCTTTCTGAAAACATTTTTGATGCCTAAGGCCTTTATAAAGATCATTCATTTTGCGAATCTTACATAGCCTTCAGGAATCCAATAACATTCATGAATCTAAGTTATTTAATGAAGCTCAACAATTCTTCATGAAGAAACCTCCTTTCAAGAAGATCAATCACTTTTATAAATCTTACATAGCCTTTACAAAGTTCATAACATTCAGAATGATTTTTATATCCTTCTTGAGCATGAATACTTTCGTAATGCATGTAAATTTCAGCCATCTTTCATAGCCTTCGCTAATATATTTTCTTCATGAACATTTTTTCAAGAATAACCTTTTAGAATCACCATTAAGGATTATGAGCCTTAGAATCATCAATGGGTCATGCACTATTTTTATGGGGGGGGGGGGGGGTAGAGGCCTATTTATAGTCATTTACTCATATTTCAGAAGTATCCATCCATATCATCATCATTTTCATATTCTCTCCAAAATCATTCACGATGCACACTATTTTCATAAAAATCAATGGATTGAACAAAAAAAATGTAAATATTGATTAAAATTTTCATAATTATTATTAAAAATTTATTATAATTTTTAGAAATTAAATCTATTATAATTACCAACCATGGATGGTGGTGGTGGAAAATAATTTGTATCTCTATATAGAGATAGTAGTCCACATGTATGCATGAGTGATACATTCATCGCCCATTAGAATGAGAAGAGGAGGTAAATGGTAGTGAAATAATTATATTAAAATATATCTATGTTTATGATAATATATTAATCATTTTTTTATGGATATAAAAAATTAAGAGGATGTTGAAGAATAAATAAAAAACAAATATTGTGGTTACGGTTGATACATCTTTTTGAGAGACCTTATTTGGATTACAACTTAAACCTGGAAGGATTTGTCTTAATTGAAGATTAGAAGTGTTAAAGTGAATGTAATGATTCTAGGAATGTTTTGGAGTATGTATTTTTCAATATATAAGGGTAAAATTATGTTAATAAGGGATGATAAAAACTACCCCTTTATATGTTTGGTGAGGGACACACATAGAATTTCTTAAAATATTTCAATCATTTAATGAACATTCCAAGGGAATGTGGCTCCAAAAAGATAGGTATTACATTTTAGGATAATATATGGTTTAAATATCTTATAAAATATATAATTATATTTGTGTGGGTTTTAATTCTACACTTATATAGTGTCTTAATGCCCAGTAAATCCATTTAGACTAGAACCATGGTAACAAAAGTTTACTGTATTTACTATTTAAAATAATAAACTTTTGTTCAACCTAGTAAATAATATAAATTATGATGATTCAAAATATTAATCCATTTTAACATGATTCAATTTCTATAAGAGTTATAAAATAATTTTAATTAAGCATACAAACAATAATGAAAATCCAATTTTAAGAAATTAATTTTTAAGTGTAATAATATATTTACTTCCATTAAATCCCATATAAAAATAATAAAAATAATGTTGAAATATTATTTTTAAATTATAATAAAAAATTTCATTAAACCCAATAATAAATATTTATTAAATTTATTTTTTAAGATAAAAACACATAGTATTCATAAAAACAGTTTTTGAGAAAAAAAAATTTATACCTGAACATTTGTTAAACCAAAATCAAGAATAATTATCACTATTATGTAATTAATTCTATTATTTATAATTAAAATAGTCGTAGAATAATTTTATATTAAATTAAAATCACAATAGGGCATTTACATGAGAATAAATTACATTTTTTTATGAAAATTATATTTACCTCTATTCACTGAAAAATATTTTTTTTTGAAAAGTACTAAAATTTTAGTCGAAGATAATATATAAATTATGACTTTGTAAAATATATTAATTTAATAAAATAAATATTTCTATAAATTCTATATATAAAATTTATCATTTACATGAAAAAATATATGAGGACCAATTCTGAAGAAAGCTTAATTTTTAATCGTAAAATGACTTTACTAAAAATTAAGTACTTATTTATAATGAATTAATCAATATGTTTTCATTAATAGAGAACTTTTTATATTTTTGTCATTAATATTTTATTACTATTTGTACAAGATAATTGAACATAAATTTCAGAATTATTTATTATATTGTGGTTCATATAGATGAGCTGTTTCATGTTAGATAAGAAATAAAATACATCACATTTTACTTAAAGGGAATATATATATAAAATATTTTAGTGTGCAAATACTATAATCTTAAATGTGACACATCTGTATCATCAAAAGTAAAAATCTATATATTAAATTATGGGTAATTATAAAATCATTGAAAGATATTATCATCATAATCTTTATTCAATGATTCCTTAAGTTGGGATATATTTCAAAATTATATATATTTTGGCTTGAAGTTACTAAGTTAGCATTCAATTATGTGGAAAAGTTATGCTAAAAAGGTTTATCCTTACATAATACCTCTTTGGAATCAAAAATAACCCTAAGGGTTCCCATTCACAACAATTAATAACCTCAAACTTTTTACAAGGGAGTAAATAATAATAATAATTTTTATATGGAATTTTAATGACCCCCTCCCTCCAATGATAGCCCTCCAGGGTTGGGAATGAAGAAAGGTTGATAATGACCCTTGCTTCATTTCTCAAGTAGGCCCCATGTTGGTTACTAGCACCATGGGTGTACAAATATAACAATATGGGAGGTAGTTCCCTTTATACGTAAATAATATCGGGAAATAGGATGTATCAACCAAAAATAACTCCATTTCATATATAAAATATAAACCTAAAAAACAATCCCATAATTCATGTGTAAATAAAACTGAAAAAATTGAAACACTCTATTGTAAATACCAAAGAATCATAGTTGATAATCTATACAGTAACTTTAACAAGGTCTGTTATGATAACATCCAACATGATTGATGAAATTCCCATAGTAACCTACAAATGGGGTTTTATATATGTAGGGTGAGCATACTGGTTTACTCAGTAGGAAAACCAAAGTCTCTCATGCACATGTGGATGGAGAATACTAATGCACCTCTGAGAAAACAATTGAACCATACAACAAATAATAGGTATAATAACCATAACCACAACTTCACAAAGGCTCGCTCACCGAATAATGAAACCATGTAATAGAATATAAACTAAAGCAGATCGATGATTGGGTACCCCACACTACTTTACCACTAGGATTCTACTCTCGACCAACATCATACATCCTAGCACTCCCATCCCATCAATATACCTCATCAAATTCTTCCTGCACACACATGGGCCTCACAACACACACACACCCACAGACACATGGTCCTCAAAACACATCCTTATGATAGACACGTGAGCCTCACAACACATCTCGTCGGCATACAAATGAGCCTCATTAAAAATCACCCCCCCCCCCACAGACACCTCAACCTCAAAATACATCACCTCACATGCTGAAGACACCTAAGAAAGAAAATCACAACTCATCCTGAAGATACCTTGGATATCCCAACCACAATCAAATGCACTAACCGACTTTCGACCATTACAACCTGTAAAATTCCTACCTCACCTAAAATAGTTAGTGGAAAAGAGTGGGTACCCAACCATCCATACTCCTCACCAGATGTAATGGAAAACACCCCTACATGACTCAGGTGGTGTTCAACACATAGTTCTCAATGTGGGCCGGGTTTTTATAGATATAAAAGGAATGTATTGTGTGTACATATATATAGAGAAAATGACACAATCCCAACAAATAGGTTTTCAAGAAGATTACCAACCAACTGAAAATGGTCCCCCAATACCACTGCCAAGACAATATGCATAACCCCACATAAGTTAAAAGCAATCCAAAATTCATTTTTAGTTTTTAATTAATTTTAAACCATCTCTCCAGTTTTCCATTACCAACCCATCCACTAAAACATGTAGATTAATTTATATTCTAATCTCATTATTCTCTCCATGCATACAAATCGGGATGCTAAATCAAAATTGAACATAATAACTAGAATATTGAAAATTCCCAACACCCAAGTCAAAAACCATCTCCCATTGCAGCCCCATTGTGAAACCACATCACATTTACCATCATAACATCCTATCTCAATAAAATGTCTCATCCACTCCACAATCAATCAATCACTCAACCTGAGATTCCATTACACGGGGAATTTTATGTATCATATACAAGTTCATTTATAATATCATTATATCCAACCCACAAAACACAACCATGTCCACAAATATGTTACATCACAAACCATATAAAAAAATATTTCTAAATTTAGTATGTAATATCACATTTAATTTCACTTTATTGATTAAGGGTGTTATCACACAAGCCATATGATACTGGGGAATCCATTTTATTAGCCAAATGTATATGGTTAACAAATTTTATAATATTCTATGTAAAAAACCACACAACATGTAATAAATAGTTCACCACATTATAAACACATTTAGGGACACCCAACAACAACAATTTTCAGTGGGTGATTTGTCCGATACAATTCATAACATAAAAACAGAACAAAATCAATTTTAATAAATACTGGAAGATCAATGGACTCATTCCCCAACCCCTTTATATCAATTTATACCAATTTTATTGTATTAATTATTCTGTAAGAAACAATATCTACTAATATTTTCTTTTATATACCTTTCCCATACGATACAAAAATTATAAAGGCAATGGAATTCCTATCTGGAAGAAAGAAAACCTACACTACATTATTGTGCCAAAACAGAGTTGCGTGTATAGAAGGAATTCCTCTAGGAAAACATGAACCAACTATAGGAAAATTCTCCATGGAATAAATTCATATATAAATATAATCTCTATAGAAATCCTAAATAGATGAATGAAGGGAAGGATATCTAGGCTTTAAACAGATTGATTCCAAGACACGAGGATTGAATGCAGTTTGAATTGGTGTTAAAGTCATACATGATCATGAAAATGAATTTTGAAAATTTAAAAGCCGCTTGGACTTTTAGAAAATTATATATATTATTGATATAATTTTAAATTACATAAAAACCTCTTAAATATAAAATTAAACTCATTTTACATCAACGAAAGATGATAAATGGAAATATTGGAAATATTGGAAAATTATGGAAAGTTTGCAAACTATGGAAACGAGTCACCACCAGTGCCAGACAAGTCACTTCTAGCTAGTCACCAACATATGAGTCACCAATAAATGTGTCTCCACCAGTGAGTTACCAGAAGTGAGTTACCACCTCTAAGTCACTGCAAGACTAGTCGTTGTTAGAGGAGTTACCACTAGTGAGTCACCACGAGAGAGTCGCCATCATAATGAGCTACCACCAGAACGAGCTACCACCAGAATGAGATACTTCCTGAACAAGCTATAACATGAATAATCTACCACCATAATGACCTACCTCCCAGAAAAGATACAACTACAGTGAGCTACCAATTGATTACTAGACATTTAGAAAACTGTTGAAATGAGTCACCATTGGAATGACTCACTTGTCCCAAAAAATTCCAAGACTACCCTCATAATCCTAAAGCATCATATTTTTTGGACAAGTAATAGTTCATAAGTTCTGGAATATTACATCATATAACTCTCAAACTATTATCTCTTGTGAATTCAAAAGCCACCCCAGTGGAAAATATTGGAAGGGTTCAAACTATTATCCCTCAAGATACCTCTCAAGGATCTAATTACTTCTAAAACATCACACCCAACCTATAATGCTAACCCAAATGACTGAAAAACACGATAACAACAATATCAATATAAACATAGCCCAAACAAACAACCTTTACAGCCAATGAACTTCAGTATCCCGAACACATGAATCATGGAATTTCATCCTCCATGTGATCATAACATCTTCTATGGGCTTCACTGACTCACCCGCTTGTGTATAATCACATCCCAGTTAATGTATCTCAATTAAGAATCATGTCCTCCCCTTTTATTATGTATGGAATTTATTAGACATCATACAAAACACCTCATGAACAAAAGATAATAACTCATCTCATACATAAAACAATAGGATCCAAACATCTATTCACAAGGAAATAACGAAAATAAAAAACCCAAAACAACTTTGGGTACTGGGTTCAAATCCTCATCTCACACACCAATGTAATCTCATCTAAGACAACATGCCTCCATAGCCCCCAAACTAGGGGAATGTACCATCCTCACAAAAATTTCTCTCAAAGGGCATGGATATCCATTGGATGCTTCATGAATGTTGCATCATTATCAATATCCAACACTCCCCAGTCAATGAAATGAGAGTCATCATGAAGATACCGACAAAGATGATAAAGGTGAATGATGTCAGGGATAATTTCCATCCATAGTTCAAACACCAACATATATTCCACCTTATCAACTCGACCCAACACCTCAAAGGGTCTAACAAACCTAAGAGAAAGGTTACTCCCTCTGCCAAAACTCTACTTCCCACATATTGGGGAAACAATTTAGAATACATGGTCCCCAACCGTGAACTACAAGGGCCTCCTCCAATGATCAGTATAAGATTTCTTCCAGTCCTAAGCTACTATTATCATCTCATGAATGAGATAAACATTCTCTATCATGATTTACACCGCATAGGTACCAAGAACTAATGTCTCCCAAAACTCCATTAGAACAATGGTGAATGGCACAATCATCCATAAAAATCCTCCAATGAAGCCTTTCCAATAGAAGAGTGATAGCTATTATTATTAGAAAAATCTACCAAGGTCATCTATTATACCCAAGATTCAACAAATTCCATGAAACACACCTGAAGAATATACTCAAACTTCTCGATAGTTTGTTTTATCTGCCTATCTATCTGAGGGTGGAAATAAGTACAGGGTAATAAGTGATTTCCAAAAGCATACTACGATACCCTCTAGACTCAAGAGGTAAAACATGAGTCCTGATCTAATAAAATGAACCTCAAAACTCCATGAAATTTCCCCACATCATCCACGTACCTCTTTGTCCAAGTAATCCACTATGCCTGACTCCTTCATCACTTTGATGTGAGATTATTTTTTCAATCGATCCAAAAACTCCTAGGTTTCAACCCAACCTCCATGAGTAAGGGGTAATCCAATCATTAAACACACTGATATGTCATCCAATTTCCACATGGGAACATCAAAAGGTTTCAAAAAAATATAGAAAAAAGATGATCGACCTTTACTTGCTGAAAAACAATGAACTTTTCTAAAAACTCCACCATTGCTTGTTTCATACTAGGACACCAAAAATACATCTTAAATACATTATATATTTTGGAGTTGTACTGCCAAAGGGGGTCCATAAAACTCACTAAAGAATCCATCATGAATATTTACCTGAATAAACAACCTTCCATGGAAGAACATTCAGTTATGGTTATCCTCCGACCATCCCTATGAAGCATCACCATAGCCCACACGATCACACATCACCTCTACCTTTGAGTCTCCCTACTGAGACTCCTCTACCTACTGCATCATAGAAGACTGCACCATTATCTGAAACAAATATCCTCTACCACTATCCACTCTTTCATCTATGTAAAAGGCCGCCAACTCCCCCATTTCTCTCATGGCATCCCATCATTCCAGGAAGACATCCTTATATGAATTTTTAGTCAAATAGTCAGCCACAAAAATCCCTTTTATGAGGTTTAGAATATTATATACTCATAATACTAAAGAAACTCCATACAGATCCACTTTCACAAGTTATTTCACACTGGGAAAATATACACCTTAAAATCATGTGATCGATGAAGACCAAAAAGCGATCCCCAATAAGGTAATCCCACAAAAAATTTATTAAAAGGAAAACCTCTACTGTATCTAGTTCATGGGTGGAATAGTTATGTTCATCGGTATGTAACTTCCATGACCCATAATAGTTCACTATCCACTAATACATTAGTATGATCCCCAATCCAAAATGGTAAGCATAAAAAAATACCTCAAAAGTCACCACTTCCCCGAGAAACCCAAGAACACGAGTACTATTCAACTTTCCATTAATGTAATAAAATGATACCTGTAACTAATCACTCCACATGAAATCATGTTCCTTCCTAGTCAACAATGTCACAAGTATGCAACTCAAGAGAAATATGGTACAAACCTATGATAATAGCCTCTGAGACCAAGGAAACCACATATCTCTTACACCTTTTGGGGTAGTGAACATGAAATAACTTCCTTGACCATTGATGGGAATTCTGACACACCCTTCCATGACACCACATTCCCAAGGAAATGAACCTCACTTGTCAAAAACTGAAACTTGGAAGGCATTCCACAGAGTTGGTGGTGTCGAAGAACATGTAAGACATTTTATAGAAGCTCATACTAATCCTACTATAACATCAAGTAGATTAAGATATCATCGATGAATATGATGAAAAAATGATCCATGACTTATGGAACATGGAGTTCAAAAGATGCATGATCATGGATTCTGCATTCATAACACCGAATAAAATGACTACAAACTCGAAGTGCCTATACATGCATCTAAAGGATGTCTTCATGATATTGTCATTCGCCACCCTTGTATGGTGATATCCTGAGTGAGTATCAATATTAGAAAACCAAATCTCCCCTCTCATTTGGTTGAAAAGACTGTCTATCCTAGTAAGAGGATAATAGTTTTTTACAGTCACCTGATTCAACCTCCCATAGACTATATACAACCTCAAAACCAAATCCACCTTCTTAGAGAACTAAACTAGAGCACCACACGAAGACACAATTGTCTAGGTATAGCCCTTCACATTAGGTCAGCTATTTGTATTATCAACTCCCATAACTCAGAAGGTTCCATCTAGTAAAGAGCCATCAAAATTGGAGAAGCATAGGGATGTAACTCTATACAAAGATCAATATCACAACAAGGGGGTATCATTACATCCTCCTTAAAAAAATCATCCATGAACTCCCAAACAACCCTAAAAAACACAACCATTATAGAATCCCCCAATTCTAGAGACATCTAAACTAACAAGGAAAGAAGGGGCTCTACACACTGACTTCCCACATAACAAATCCACTCACCAACGAAAGCCACACATTGGCCATCGACATCTAAAAACACAACACCCCTAAAGAAGCAGTTTATAATAGAACATATTAAATACAAATATTTTATTTTTAGGGTGACATATTATGTTAGCATTTGAAACAATAAAATATCCCCATGGGATTGATGTGACCCCATCACCATTATACACCCCTGGAACACATCAAACATGTTGTTCTAGCCCCCAACTAGAGTAGACAACACTATGGATATGAGATGCCTCTATACATGGAGTCTCATTACATGGGATAGAGTATGTAGAACAAAGGAGTTCAAAGCTCTTAAATCAGAAAAGGAATGAAAAAGGGCACTAAACAAACTTATCATACCTCTAATGATATCTTCCCCCTTGGAACTACTACCTCCACTATGTGAAACTAACCACATCCAAATCCTCTACCTGTATTATGATGACCACCTCCATGAACACACTTGGGTCATGGTACCTAAAGAAAATGATCATCTTATGGTCGGCCTATACCAAATCCATCTCCCCATAGAGAAGCATAATCCTATTTCCCATGATGCTGAAATGAACACACATGAAGTTACTGCTGAGGATTATGCTGAACATGTCCACCTCCAAGATACTATACTCGAGGAACCAATTGGAACCGGTTCTGGCGATGTCCAAAAAAACTATAACCAAAACATACTAGAACAAATATCCTAGTAATAGAACATAAATCACAAGCACCAGAAGTCTAGAAAGGAAGCTTCTGAGGTCGAATCCCTATTAGTCAAAACCATGAAGGTCATTGCACCTAAGAACTACCACTAAAAGTATTCCACTTGATGAATCATGATGGGTACCTTAGCATGAAAAATCTATTCTTGAGTGAATATACTCGATCACCTCCACCTTCTTCTAAGCCTCTAGATATATGGGAAACCTAAAAGTTGTAGCTTAAAACTAGATAGAAGGATAAAGTACCTCATCAAGAGGTCTCACACAATACTTCTCTTCTAGAAAAGGATATAAGGAAAAAAATTTCCTTGAACATGATTCCCAGTTCCTAAAATAACATGACCCCCTACTAATGAGAAAGAATCTCCTACGTCTTCATTAACTTCATGATCAGTGAAAGGATCTCTACCAAGAATTCCTTCTCGAAGTTAACCCACAAAACATCAGACTCCTTTTGCTCTCCTAGATACCACTTCTACCTCTAAAACGTAGATTTATACATCTAACTAACTTCCAAAGGGACATAGTACCCCATTGAGGCCCAGATCAAAATGAAAGAAATCTCAAGCTCCTCCATCTAGCTCTCTATTTACACAACTAAAATGTTTCCCCAATACGTCCCCAAAGCCTTCCAATGGATGGAATGCAATGTCAATTTCCATTGTTCATCCTCCATAACTGGATCAACCCTACGACAATCAACCGAACAAGCCTGATAAAACTCAACTTCCTAATCCACATGCAGATGATTACTAAGGGCCATAGATGAATTAGAAACAAGGATTTTATAATCCCATGTAATATGGAGTTTCATTTAATATTAATTTTAAATCATTTAATATATTTTGTTATCTATTTTAAATTTCCCAAAAACCCCCAATACAAATAAGAATATAAGCCATTATGATGCATGAACCTCTTCTATGTCTCTACCCTACAAGAGGTGTAGCCACACTTGATTTTTCATTATGGTCAATTTCCTTGCATCAGATCATAGGGGTCCCCAAAATCCCATGTCCTAGCTGGTCTCCCTTGGCCTATGTCACATAACTAGATCATCTAACCCTGTTTTTTTACCAACCCAAGAAATCCCCCCATGGATAACTCCAAAATCCATCACATCTCTTATACAAAAACCTCTTATAGCACTATGCTAATACCTCCTCCCTCAAAAGATACACCTCCTGTGCTTGAAATGATGATAGGGAGATAATTACCCTCGAGTACCACCTTCTGTAGGCACCAGGATGGAGACTAGAATCAAGGGTGTACAAATATAAATATATGGGAGGCATTACCATTTACAAGGAAACCAGATTGGGAGATAGGATGTATCATCCACAACTAACTACATTAAATATATAAAATAAAACACAAAAAAACCACCCTGCAATGAATGATTAATTATAAGTGATAAAAATAAAATTCTACAACGTAAATACCAAAAAAACTGAAGTAGAAACACTGCAACTATCCCAAGGTCTGGGCTAGTAACATCCATCACAATCCACATAATCATCCTAGAAACCTGAAAAGATGTATTTTATATACGTAGGGTGGGGATATAGGAATAACCATTAAGAAAATCGAAGACAGTTGTGATGAATTTGAAGGGGAATACTAATGCACATGTGAGAAACAAACAGAACTAGACATATGATCACTGAATAGGTAGACTATCGATAATCCCATCCTCACCAAGGATCACTCACCAAATATAAAACCATTTAATTTAATATAAAGTAGTGAATATCATTTATAGGGAACCCCAGACAGCTTTCCTACTAGTATGCATATTTCATCCAACATCATATAGACTGGATCACCCATTGCTTCTATATACCACATCATATCTCATCTACAAACATCGGGGCCTCATAACACATCCTGCCAAGAGAATCCCAGGCCTTAGAACACATCTTCCCCCATGCACCTGGGTCTCACAACACTTCCCACTCACATACACATAGTCCTCACAACACGTCATTCCCAAAGAAACTGGGCCTCACAACACATCACATATCATCCTGAAGAAACCATAGAAAGAAAATCACAACTCATCCGAAAGACAATTGGGATACTCTAACAACCATCTAATGCACTAACTTACTTTTGAAAAACACGTCATGTGAAATACCTACCTCACCTAAAAGAGAGAGAAGAAATGAGTGGGTACCCATACATCCATAATCTTTATTAGATGTTGGAAAAAATACCCCCATGTGATGTGTGGGTTTTCAGGACATAGTAATCATCTTGGGTGTGGTTCGTATAAAATTCTCAATAATGTATATTGAATACATATATATAAAGAAATGAAAATAAGTATAACTTTTGGGATTATAAGTATATCACCAACCAACTCACAAGGTCCCCCAAGTCCTCTACCAAGACTATATGCACAACAACACACAAATGGAAATTAGGAATCATTTTCATTTTTATTCTTTAATTAGTATTAAACCATCTCCCAATTTTTCGTTACCAACTCGCACACTAAAACATGTACATTAATTTATATTATAATATCATTATTATCACCATCCATAAAAACCAGGCTCTTAAAACAAAATCAACACACAATAAGAAGTATATTGAAACATCCCAACAACCATCTAAAACCATCTTCCACCATAGCTGTGCTACGTAACCACATCACAACAGCCATATTTTCATCCCCACTATATAAAATGTCTCTTCCCATAAACAGTCAATCAATCTATCAACTTGAGATTCCATTAAATGGTGAGGTTGATGTATCAACTACAAGTTCCTCCATAGTATCACCCAATCCAACCCACAGAACACAACCATGTAAACAAACATGATACAATACACACAATATCAGAAAATATATATATTTTATTTTGAAATGAATCCATTATTTAATTTCACTTTATTGATTAATGGTGTTATAACACAATCCATATAACCCGAGAATTTATTTTTTTAACTGAATGTACGTGGTAAACCAATTTCATAATAAGTAATGTCAACAACTACACAATGTGCATTCCATAGTTCACATCATCATAAGCACAAGATGGGACCCTAAATGACCACAATTTTCAATTGGTGATTTATCCCATACAAATCATAACATCAAAATAATAATAATTTCAATTGAAATAAAATTTGTATGATCATAAGTTTGATTACCCACCCCTTATATATTGATTTAAAACAATTAGATTATCTTTATTAATCCGTAATAATAATCTCCATAGAGATTAATATTTATATTCTCGTCCTACATGTACACAAATAATAAAGTCAATGGAGTTCATAATTCAATGAAATATGATCAACACTGGCTTGTTACACAAAAATAGAGGTGGATGTAAAAAAGAGATCTCAATAGGAAAACAAGAACCAAAATCATGGAACCCCTCCAAGGAAGAAATTCTTGTGGTTGTCCAATCTCAATAGAAATCTGTATTGGAAGAATGAATGGATATATGTATTTTCTTTAGAAATATTGGATCTGAGACATCGAAATTGGATACAATTTGAATTGCTGTTAAAGATAGATCTGACCAATACCTCGTATTTTGACCATTTAAACCCCCCCACCCCCCGAACATTTATAAAATTAATTATATGATTTATAGATTTTAAATTGGATTCAAAACATTAAAAATAATGAATTAAATTTATTTTACATGAATTAATGATGAAAAATGGAAAAACTAGAAAAAATGATATTTATGGAAACTTGGAAAAAATTGAAATGAGTCACCGCCACTATCAGACGAGTCACCTATAGTGAGTAGCTTCTAGATGAGTCACTTCAATATGAGTCACCGCCAGTGAGTCCCCACCAGATGAGTTATGAAAAATGATTCATCCCCATATGAGTCATATCCAATGATAAACTAATAACATGTCACTTCTAGATGAGTCCCCACCAGATGAGTCACCGCCAGAGAGTCACCGCCAACGAGTCACAACCTATGAGTCACCTTTAAAATGAGTTATAAACAAAACAAGCTACTAATAGAACCAGATTCTATCCGAATGAGCTACCACCAGAATGAAAATACACCAAAATGAGCTACCACTAGAATGAGAAACCCCTAGAACAAGCTACCACTTGGAAAATAAAAATTTGGAAAACTATTGATATGAGTCTCAATTGGAATGACTCACATGCGCCATCCCAAGACACTTTAATCATCAGATTTTTGGAAAAGTAATAGTCTGGAAGGTCTCGTCTATTATAAAAATCAATAATTTCTTAAGATAACCTTGAAAAAATCAAACCTTTGTGTGTCAAAGGCTATGGAGATACAATAAATTATGGAAATATTACCATTTTTATTTCATTTCTATATGGTCCACACCGTCAAATATAGTTTAAATATATTCTGGAATAAAACTCCCATGAATGAACAAAAATTGATTGGAATAAACCATTTTATATTCAAATGTACCCATCATATTCGACAAGATCTTGTTAATTGTTTTTGGATCATATTCCCAACCACAATTGTGCAATAATTGCTAAAATTAATTTCCTACTCACATTTTGGAATTCATATTAGTAATTTTGAGTTAATTCACTCTTGGATGTATTCCTTCCTAAAAAACAACGTAAAATTTTAGATGATATGTTCATATATAATATCCCATGTGGGAATATATTTTTTTTTGATAAATTTTTAGTTTCAGATGTGTTTTCCACATTAAAAGAGAAATTATATAATTTGATATCCTCATTTGTTGAGGGGGATGTGATGTAATAATTTTCAGGTCATTCAATTTAGCCTTGATTAATTCAAGAATTACCATCTTGGATCCATGTGATCTATCCTCACATAGAAACATACTATATAAATTGATAAGAAAATTATTGATCTCAAACCTCATCACTCAATGTTATCCCATTATTTCATAATCTACTAAGGGGGATCTAAAATTTCATTTAATGGATTATTATATAAGAGAACATTTTATTTTTTTAACCACCTTCAAAAAAATTATATTAATGTTAAAAATAATAAAAAATATTCTTGGATTTGTTTGATTAAAATAAGGTCCAAATGATGGATTACTCCCCATTATTCATCTTATTCTATGTCTTCCCGAAAGTAAATTCATAGTAATTTTTAGTTTTTACCACTATCCTTCTATTATTATCTCGTATTTTTTTACTTACTCAAAATAATCCTCTTATTCAATGTTGTATTTAAGTTCACATGGAATTAAAAAATATCATTTTCTCCAAATCATTGTATAACCCCGTGAAAATGAGATGGAATCGTCTAATAGATGGTTGATAATAATGATTTAAGAGAAAAATAATCATTAAAATGTTTTTATCATTGTAATTCATCATAACATTATATAATTATTTTATGACCATGAAGATTCATGATTTATTATATATCATTAGTTACCTATAGAAGGCATTTTCCATTTTGTAAAGGTTATAAATTCTATTATTGTTTTGGTGTATTATCTATATAAAAACATATTTTGATTTTATTATTTTATTACATGTATGTGTTCATTTATTTTTATGAATCCATTACATATTTGAAATCACATTGTGTATATATTATAGTTCGGAGATAAAATTATCTATTTTAATTATAGTGCTTGGGTTATTAAATATTGACCATTTTATTTTATTATTATATGTATATATTTATTGGTAAATATTGGAATATGTAAATTAAATTACTAAATGTAAATTATGTAGGACCTTAAGGACATTTGATTTCTAAACCATAGTTTATGAAAATAGTTGAGAAACAATACGATGGATAGAGTAATGTTACTTATATAATGATCCTTTCTATCATTTTATGTGGATGGAATGGTCTAGTGATTCCTTTAGGTAATGACCTAAATTTGAAGGAAATTTAAAATTTTATATGGATATGTCTATGTTCTATTAAGGTCATGTGATTTCCTGAAAAATGTGGTTAATATTATCATACTATAAGGGATTCACTAATATCTCAATATTGTATATTATATTTCCTTAGAAAATAAATCCATTCCAAAAACTGTTAGTGGCTTGACTAGGTGTTTTTTAGAATGAGGCTAAAATGTAATATTTAAGGTCTTAATTGTTTATGTTAAACAAAATATACTGTTTTATTTATTAAAAAATCTCCCCAACTCTGTTATATATTTTTTAAAATATATTAAATCTTTATTTATGACATGATAATGGATTTATATTCTTCAAATAAAAACTCAAACCCATTTCGGTTATTGCAATACAAGATACATTATTTGAGTTATAGTGAAAATAAAATATAGATTTTTTCTAATCCCATACATTTAAATAACATTTCACATTAATATTTTATTTTTGAGTTGTAGTTTCTATAATAGAAATATCTCATGCCATTTGTTTATAGTTTGGTGATACCCATTATTTAGAGACGAAATAGATTTTCAAAAGATGGTATTCCATGATATTTTTTCCAATAATTATGAATTTCATTTTAATTTTTCTTATATAATATTAAAACATTTTTTATGAATAATATTGGTTGAGGCTAGATTTTTTTTATAAACATCATTGATTCGTATTTATTTTTAACATGTAGATAATTCCTTTATTCACCGTCTGTACTATAATGATTCGGTTACATTTTCTTTTCTGAAATTTTTTCTTTGATTTTTACCATATAAATAAATATATCTCTGTGAAATATTTTACCAATAATTATATAGGCCCTTAATGCTTGTGAATGACCACCAATTATTTGAGGAATGATTAAGAGGTTAATAGGAATTAAATAATGGTTTGGGTCATCCTATTTTGAATAATTTAAAATAACAATAATGAAAATAATAATAATAAAAAATTATTATATTAAAAAAATATGAATAGTGATCATCAATAGATAACTAAAACAAGAAAATGAGTGAAAATATATACAAATGACCCAAAATAATCACTAAATATAACTCACCCTTATAGTCCCATTATTTCAATAATAAAACATTCGATTATACTAAATAGAATGATATTAACCCAAATATATATTCATAAAAAAATAAAAAAATATCGACCCCGTCACTTATTGGGTTATCAAAAATTCCAAAAATACAATCTATATTACCCTACTTAAGGGTAGATGATCATTTAAGATAATATTATTAAGATAAAATTTACAAATGGAAATAAAATAAGAATAAATATTTGGATTCAGGACCCAGTGAGGGACCAATATAACCTATCCCCTATATATTATTTTAATGGAGTCACTAACCCTCAATGTGGTATAGTAATTTAACCCACTATATATAATCAATAGTGTTTCAAACATGATGAATGTTATAGTATGATATCATAACACTCATCATCCCAATATCTCATCAATAGATCCACTGACATCAAAAATGGTATGGTAATATTTCCACCATAACATCCACAAACTTATCAACACTTAGAATGAATTTTTTCATGAAGCTATATTCTTTAATTCTATGCCCTCTAAACACTGAGGAAATCATAATGAATACAAATCCACCTATATAAAATAAAATAATGAAACCCCCTCCTTACAAGGATATCTTATCTATAAAATCTCATAGAGTTAACATAATCACACTTATAGGCCACCCCCTATACAAAATAAGTGATATTACCAATTCATCATAAATAGGAACAACCTACATTTCATATAAAACTAGATTCATTACACTCTAACATGATTGAAAATATAAGTTTAAACCCAAACACGGCTATCCTAAACCAACTATAGTTGTCTAGATCTAATCATAATATTTTAACAATTGCTAATTTATATGCAACTCACTAATTTCAAATCCAACATCAATAAAAAGGTCATTAATTTAAATTGAATGAAATTACTATCAAATTTCATTCATAAAACTACTTACTTTCCTACAATTCCCTGAACATCACAAGGTTCATAATACCATATTATCCACCTTGAATATTAATCATTAAAGATATAAATCCTTCTCCAATGGGCTCTGAATAAAATAAAATAAAATAAAATAAAACTAAGAAAGTGATGAAATTTTATCCTCTATAGATCCATAATCATAAAACATAATGCTGAAAAGATACTTTTTTAGTATAAATTTTTCATTAATAATATCCATTTATAGAATAATATGATAAACAATATATTTTAAACTACAATTAATAATGTCTCATTTAAATAAGGTAAAATATTAAAACATAAAGTTAAATGAACTATATTTTTAAATGAAACCCATATGAAACAAAAATATTGAAACTACAAGGGGAAAATAAAAACAATTAAATAAAAATACTACAAGAATAAATTATTCTTCCATATGTTCTCTCTTGAAATGTCATAAAACATAGTATAACTATAGAAAGATAAAAAACAATATAAATATGATATTTATTATTTATCAATTATTAAAAAGGTATGATGGATGATCTTTTTGATAAGTATGTAAGGTTTTATATATGAATGGAAATGGTAGTGTGACCATTATATTGTTGTTGGGTATTTATATAGTCATTGGGTATATATAGTCAACAATTACATTAGAATTATTATAATTGGAATATAATCCTTTTATAAAATACATAAATTCATTATATATAATATATTAAACATTTAAAATAAATAATTAGACTCTATATAGTAATTAAGGAATAATAGTAAATAAACATAATATATTTTAATATATAAAAATAATTTCATGCTATTGGTTTTTTTAAATGATTATCTATTTTCATTTTCAAGTTATATTTAAAGTATTTGGAGTTTGAATGTAATAAAATGGATTTCATAGTTATATCTAAGATAAAAAAGTTTTCAAATATGATGAATTTCACAATTTTTGTTAATAGATATTATACTTGGGTGAAGAGTTAAATTCATTACTAAATTGTAAATGTAGTCAAATGTAGTATATTGTTAAAATAGTGTATAAAATATTAAAAAATTAACATAAATATCAATAATTTATTAAATCTTCATACATTTTATTTGTATTTAATGGATAATTTCAAACTCAAAAATGAAATTCCTAACAAATTAAAGAATGCGTATTTGTAAATATTTCAATCAAACTCATCAATAAAAGGACACATTTTTTAGGCATTTAGGCCACACTGATTTATTGGTTTTATCGTAAATATATATATCAAAATTTTCTCTCATAATGTTTCCCTCATTTTCGGGATATACTAATTATAAGTGGAAGTTTAAATTCATAATTTATGGTGGATGAAATTAATGGAGGAAGTGATTTGATCAAAGTAATTAATGGAATATGTTTTTATCAATTTCATTTATCTTCTCTCCACCATAATTCATAAATCTAATTTTACAAATAAATAATATATAATTAATATAATTAAAAATATACAAAAAATTATATTATATTATTATATATATAAAAATTATTTCTCATACATTTATTACAACATGTTCTTGTTAGGTCCAATTTAACCACATATAAGAATGAATTGGGAAATTTTCATTATTTTCATCATTAATGATTATAAAAATATAAATCATTTAATATATAATAATAACGAGTACATTATCTTACAATATTAATTTTTTATGAAAATATTAAAATTTAATTATTTATTGAAATAATAACATATAGTTGAATAAATAATTTCAAGCAAATAAATCATTTAACATCTATTTTTGTATCTTAAACATAACATAGATAAAATGAACATAAATTTTTAAAAATTAGCAAATTAATATGATTCTGGTGAATAATAAATTATTGATACGATGAGATTATAAATAAAGAATGATAATTGACACCATAATACCAAAGGAAGCACAAAAAATAGGAACAACTAACATTAGATGATAAAAATAAACAAAAATATACTAATATATTTGTAATAAATGAATATAATTAGAAAATATTAATGGTAATAAACAAATTTAATTCTTTGGATTGTGTTATTAATAATTATAATTTTATTTTATAATGATTTATAGAATCTTCCAAGATGTTATGAGTGTATATATGTGGATTCACTTGAAGATCTCTCAAATTCATTGAAATTACCAATACCTATTACACCATTGAATATTTTTGTGAACATTAAATTTAAATATTAATATTACTCCTATAGGGGTTATTTTTAGGATTAAAATTTATTTTTTACCATTCCCCTATGATAGATTCATACTTTTCTAGTTATGATGTTTTAAGGGAAATTTTCTTTATTTCTATTTTATGTTATATCATTATATATGATATAGATGATTTTATTTGGATTATTTAATATATTAAAAATTATTTTATATATTAATATGTTTTTATAATGCCTATTAACATATATTATGTAATAATAATGAACAAAGAATGGGAATATGTTTCTCTCCATTCTTCTATATTTATCTCTTATTATTTTTCTCCTACATTTTTCTTCTATTTATTTATATAGAATCTCGTGGATGATTTCATATTCCAAATAATTTAAATTAAATTTTATATAAATTATCATTTATTTTCAAATAATTTATTCATAATATATATTTTTCAAAAAATATAAAAAATAATAGGATATTTCTTCATATTTTTATAAAATAATTTCATATCATCTTATAGAAAATTTTTCATCTCTATAAATTCCATTTTATATTATAATCATAGATTATTTTTTTATGTTCCTAATTTTTAGTGGGGTAAACATTTCATAATACAATCCACCTCCTTCTACAAGAATATTTATTTTTAACTATATGGAACTTATTTTCGACGTTTTTTTTGTCTTGGGATTATCTTGATATGAATTCATTGTCCATATGAGTTTTTTCATGTTCATGTGTCACACATGGGATAAAACATTAGATATCATAAGATAACCATGTTTAGGGGTAGTCTGGAATGAACTATATAAAATATTATTATGGAACATGGAGAGAGAACCCAATTTATAATATTATGATAGAATTTGTAATGACATTGGTTTACCCTAAGAGAGACATATATCTATTTTTATTTTTGGAATCCTTAGAATAATATAAGTGTTAAATAGCAAATTTACACTAGATAAAAGAACCATAAAAATTATTTAATGGTATCATAGAACCTAGGGAGTGATGTTCACCACTCATAGGAGATAATGTGATATTTCAAGAATTACAAACCCTAAAAATAATATTTGTAGAATGAGAATATTATTTTTTATCTAAAACACCATATTTCTTAAAATTTGGGTTACCAACATAAACAATTACTTATAAGGGAAACTAAGACCATATTTTTGTTTAGAATGTGGGTTTTACCCCCATGTTATGTATAATTGATTTTGGTATCTTGGTTTTAGGTTAAATCTATCATAAGTTCCATGTACAGTTAAATTAATTTATTAATTAATATAATTCCCCAATCCCCCACTTTATATGTATATACACCCTCACATTTACTCTAATTTGGAAGATTTTTAACCCCAAAATGGTGTTAGTATAGGTGAGGTGGATCATTGGGATTGTTTGAAGGTTTTAGCATGTTTGACACAATGGAATAATCAATATTATCTTCTATGGATGCATTACTAACCAACGATTGATCCTAATCAAGATAGGTCTCATTAATTAACTTAAACATCATTCATCATGGAACATAGAATATTTATTCATGATTATTTTTCAAATTTAATAATTATTGTTTTCAAATTTGGTATAAAATTATTCCCTTGGATTACTGATGATGTATCAATTGCGCAATGATAAATAAAGGGTCCAACCAACCCCCCAAGGCATAAATCATGTATTTATCTTGTATTGATTCAAAGATGTTAGTGATGGATGGTGGGACATACTAAAATCATGTATTTCTAGATTTAAGTTTTCTTGATCTCTCTCTATCACCTCCATTTTCTCTCTTAAACATTATTAAGGGACCACCAACTCAATAGTTTCTTAATAGTTTAAAAGTCAGGGCAGGGGGCTTCTCATTATGAATGAGGATGTAATCATTGTGAATGGAGGTAGAGATGACATAATGTGGTGGTAGAGACTGAAAAGGTGAAACAATTTAAAGGATCTCATCTTAAGGTAGCTAGTGAAGCACCCTGAAATTTTTTGAAATATATTTTTTTATTTAATTTAATCATTTTGATATTTTTCATTTCACGCGACACAAAATATAGCTTGTGTTATAGGAAAGCACCAAGTTGTTCGAGATTTTTATGCAACACCATGTTGATTTTTCACTACATGAAACACATATATTAGCTTTTGGAACATGAAAAACTATTTTTGGAGTGTGTTACGCACAATGATGATTTATTTTGATAGCATTCATTAAACAAATGACATAGTTTTACAGAAATACAATATACTATTTAATTTTTTATCAAAATATAAGTATAGTTACCACCTATCCGTTGGAATGAAAATTAAAAATAATATTATCTAAATTATGAAAATATTATTTAAAAATATATATAAAATTAATCCTTTCGTTTTAAATAATCTATAAATAAATTTATGAACTATTGAAAAATAGTGAAATTCATTTTCTATGAAAACTATTTTTCTCTTTACAAAAACCATTTACTCTCAATTAATTAAACAAACCACTGTTGGTTAATTTTTATAATATAATTTATATATTACATAATAAATAAAATTTTCTTCACACTCATATAATATATTTGGTTGGAATATAATAAGAATAAATACAATTCTATGAATAAATAGACATATTGTCTAAAAGGATACTTTTTACAACTTTTAACGGTGAACCCATTTTTATTATAATTTTTGACAATTTGAAAATTTTTAAATGAAATAATAAAATTATTTATTGAAATAAGGATATAAAAATTTACTTTTATGTATTTTTGGTGTTTTTCGGATCAGTTTCATGTTTTGATGAATAGTGAAAAATAATGAATTTTAGTTGAAAATATATTTTTCATTGAGAAAGTTTATAGTGATAAATTATATATTTTATTAGTTCTATAGTATAAATATATCAAATTTATATTATTTAATTCTATTTAGGACATTTTAATCAATTTCACATTGATTTTTTATATAAAAACCTTTCAATATTTAGGAAGTTATCGTATTAAAATATTGTTTTCAAATTTTATAAATAGAATTAATTTTAAATAAATTTTAGAAGATTATGTGTTTTTAATTTCAAAAATTAGATTCCATATTTGGAATTATATTTTTCAAATTTAATAAATATTTACTTTTTATTTTTGGATAGTATGAATACTATCTTTTGAAATATTTATTACCATAGTTAATGGAAAGTAGTGTAATTAATGGTAAAAAATAATGTTATAAATATTAGAAGAATACAACAAAAATTGAAGAAATATTATGTGATTAATTTAATTACACGCTAAAATCATAAGGATGTAAATTTCATAATTTAATGGGAACTATTATATTAAAATTACTTATATGTTGTTAAACTCCAATGAAGGGACAAAATGTCACACTCTAACTTTTAATATGTAAAATATTTGTAATACGGGGTTAAATAAAAGATTTTTTGACTATATATATTATTATATAAGATAAAATTTTTATCTATATCATATAAATATCTTTTTGTTTCTCAAGGAATAAATAATTATATTAATTATTTACAAAATGATGATGCAGTAATTACTCATTTAATGAAAAAATTTACTAAATGATATTAGAATTATTAAAATAAATATAATTTTAGATATTTATGGTGACAAAAGAATTTTATAGGTTAATATGAAATATTAATGTTTTATTAAATGAATTTTATTGAAGTAATATTGCTGTATTTTTATTCATAAATCCAATGTTACGAATTGTTTCAAAATTAAAACCTATGATATTTTATGCAAATTATAATTAAATTTATTATATAAAACAATAAAAATAATAATTAAGAAAATTGGATGATATATGGTCTAAAATATCTTATATATACCACTTATATTCCAATTTACACTTCATATGTAAAAAATAAATTCTCTTTATATTAAAAACATTGTAACCATAGTTAAAATTAAATTGGATTAATTAAGGGTTAATCACAATGATAAGGTTTAAAATAAGAAATATACATTTATAAAATCTATTATTTTGTAATATTACAACATTTTATCATATTATAATTATGTACAAAAACATTTGTAGGTATTTTTATTGATATTTAATTTATTATAAATTAATCTTTTGAGAAAATGAAAAAGTACCCCTACCCTCTCTTAATAAAGGTAAGCACTTATTATCTTTTCATAAAACATGGGAAACTATTTGGTTTGGTAACTAATATATCCAAATATCATCAAAACTTCCATCCATTCATCATATAAGAATTAATTTGGGATGAAATCCAACTCAAGAAGTACTTTTGTTCAAATCAAAAGTAGGTACCCAAAGAAGAGGTAACATTAATCAACAAACTCTTTCATTTTATTTTTTTCCTTTAACCCCATCAAATATTATTATTAAATTATTTTATAATAACCACAATATAATAAATATATTGATATTATTTTTTCTAATGGTTTGATCTACTCTTATATAAACTATCACTTAATGGTTAACAAACTTACTATTCCTGTGTATAGTGAACTACCACCTCACGAAACGATGTTGTTCGTATTACTTTACCACCACTCATGGTTGTGAATTATGGTGGAAAATATATATTTAAATTATGTCTATTATATTTTTTTATTTTTTTACTCTTCTATAATTTTTTTACAAAATATACCTTCATGATTTTCATTTTGTGTAAATACAATAACTTCATTTGTCGAGGTGTAGACTACCGCCTCCTCAAAGACATGTGACTTGTTCACACATTACATGAAATGTATTAAATATGAGTTTAGTAAAAATATATTATATATATGAAATAATAATTCTAATAGGATGAAATTATATATATATATATATGTCATATATTTATTTCATTCAATACAACATAAAATGGAAATAACGTTTATGCGTATGTACGACCTACCGTCTCCATGAACAGTGTATTTAATTTTATAATTACATATTATATAGATAAAATATAGTACACATATAATGAATATTAATTATATTTATATCATTTTTACAATTTTATATATAATGAAATCATTATCTTTTTATGAGGACCAAGAATAACAAGTCAAAACATGTATGAGAAACAAAGCGGTTATTACCCTAATCATTACATAATCATGGAATTTATAATAAGAAGGTAATATAATGTCATAATTAAATAATATATGATATTATATATATTCATATTTTTATGTGGTAGATTTATAATAAACTTATATTTATTATACAAGAGGTTTGAACATGTTATAAGAATGCTAAAACTTATGGCAGGGATTTTTTTCTCAATTTTTTTTCCGTGAGATATAAGTCATGTTTAACACCCGTTTATTTTGTATGGTGTATATAGAACCCATGAATTTATTATTTTATCATTATCATTATATTTATTATTATTTAAATATCCTTTTTTATCTCTCTTTTATGGGCTTTATGGTTCAAAACAACCAAATCTGTAGGGTAATTCTGTCTCAATTTGCCTTCATTAAGACACATGATATGTTATGAAACTATATTATATTATGAGGTGTAAATACTAAAATTTAAAATGTTGTATCATGAATATACTTCTTTTCATGATATTTTAAGATTCATGTAATGTTTTTCTATCTTCTTTCATTAATATATGTTCCTTCAAAACAATGTTTTCTAGAATAATTTTAAAATTATTTTAAATGATCTTATAATAATTTTTAAGGAAATAAAATTTCATATATTTTTTAAAAAAGTATTAAAATATTATTTTCTACGTTTTAATGTTTATTTTCATAAAAAATGTTTTTCTCAATTATTTACGATTTAAAATAGACTTTTTCAAATTGTGAAGGATATTTTCCTCAATAATTATTTCACATGATCTTTCAAAATCACTTTCCCTCTAAGAAAATATTATTTGATGTTAAATATGTTTTTAATAAGGATATTAACCAAATATTCGATTCTAATTATTTCTCTAAATAGTTTAGGTTTATTATGTAATGATATTTCTGAAACCTATTTCTTTTATATGAGTTAGGTTGTGATGAGATGTTTATGAAACCCAATATTGTTATAGGTTATGATATGATTTATATTATTGTGGAACATAAATATATGGTTTTTATTAGGTGAAGGGTTGGACCAATATCTCATTAAAATGAATTGAGTAAATATTGATAACTCATAAGGTATATATGATATGCCTGAACCTGATTTAATGTTAACAATTCAATGCATGGTCTGGGTTTTCATGTCCATAATTTTATGTGTGGACCATATTTTCATGTCCATATGTTTATGAAAGGGCCTGATTGAATGTCCTTTTTTTAAAGACTAAAATTGTTACTTATTATACAAGTTCAAAAAGTTACAAATTTACATTTATGAGAAATTTTCACATCTTATGTCAATGTTTTGATCGCACGGATTGGGCTCTTTGATTGACTTATGATTCATGTCTTATGAACTACCAATATTTATTTCATGAATATTATTTATGATATCTGATATGTAGATTAATATATTGTAACATTTTTATCATATTTTCATACCCATTATTATCATGTATATGATCATGTATCTCCCTTTTTACCATTAATAATCATCTAAGATCACTCTTTCATATGTTTCCATAACTCAGTTTATAAATAATGTTTTAAGTAGGAGTAATAGATGTGAATATCTATATGATAGGTGTTAAAGTTTTTTAAAAAAATTATAAGAATGTTATCCCAATTTCAAAATTCACTAAACTATTGTTTTCTTTGGTTGGGTGTTTATTTATTTCCACAAAAATGATGTAATGTCAATATATATTAAGACTTGGTCATTGTAGTTGGTATTAGAGAAAATGTTTGGTCATTCTTAAGAAACTATGATAGGAAAACATTTGTGATATCACTAGGGGTATCTCTACGAATATGACTCAGTGTGTCTTTAAGGATATGCCTAAGGTGTCATATATTTTGAATTAGGTGTTAAGATTTAGGCATCCTATAATTAATTTTTTACTATTCTATTTTTTTATCCAATGAAAATTATTTTTCATAGTCTTCTTTATCGTCTATGAAAATAGTGGGAAATAGTAGTAAAAGGGTGAACATTGAATATTTTTGATGTGGAATCTATGTGAATTATGAAGATAAATATCCAAATTGGTAATCTCATAATGATAAACAGGAATGTAGTATGATTATTGGTTATAAAACTGAGGATAAAGAGACTGCAAACAACATGAGAAATTAATGGGATATTCTAAAAGTATTGTTTACATTAAACATAATAAGAGTTATAACCCTGAGTTTGAGAAACCGTAATATATGATTAATATTTTATATTATAATAAATAATAAGAAGATGAAGCATGAGTAGTTGTTTAATAATAATGTTGGATTATTTATTTGTATTTGTTTTGGAATTAAACGATTATGTTATATAAACCATGAAAAATATATGTTTTATAAGTATTTGTTTTTCATTAAGGATTAAAAATGATCAGTTGAATAATGATTTAATAGTTAGGTTATATTTATTGGAAATGGAATATTAATAGAATGATAACATATAATATGTTCCTAATTTTGAGATAATGATTTTTAGAAAAAAGATATGTTGGATACGTATATGTAATTTGGATGGTATTTATTTCTTTCAGAATTATTATGGATTTGTTAAAAAAAAGTGGGTTATTCTATAAAAACTGGAGTTTATTAAATTTTTGGACATATCTAACATGTCTAGTAATTTTTAGATTAATAAATAATGCATGTTTTCAACAAAAATTTATTGTAATTACTATGTTTCAAGAGAATAACTAATTAAAGTATTCACATTTTTGTATATGAAAACCACAAGCTATCTTATTATATATTGGAAATTAATGGAATGTTTTTTGAGAAATTTAGGGACCATATTTCAAATTTTATGTAATTTCATATTTCTGAAGGGTTATATGGTTAAATATTCAGTGAATAGTTTATATTAAAATTTGGATGAGGTTTTAGACATTAACGTATTAACCATACGTATGAGGATTTATGCATATTGGATAACCAAGGTTATACTATTTGTTGTCATGTTAAAACATATGGAAAAACCTATCATTATATGGATCTCATGAACATCTAATAAAAATTCCCCTCCATTTCTTGGAAGTAGAGATGAAGTGGAAATTGATCATGTCATAACAAAAGGATGAGATATGCTTATGAAATGTAATGAAAACTAGTAAATATTTTTTCTCATGAAAATTCAATAACTTTAATGAAAGGATCTAATAAACAAAAAAAACAATTATCCCATTATCTTCTTTTTTGATGAATCGTATAGTCTCTTATATCATCTCAAATTTATGGCCTTGTGAATGTTATCTTCCTTTAGCCCATATCCTCTATTACTCTACTTCATAACATGATAGTTATACTTCTCTTCTGTGTCCATGTTTTCACTTCCCATATATGTTATCTTATTTTGAAACATAGTTTCATGTTGCATTGATTAAATTTTATGTTTCCAAATTTCCTTTTTTAAAAGGGTGTTTTAGTATAAATTTTTATGTTGTGGGTTTCTATGATAGTAACATTATAGTACTAAACCTTTGATAACCCAGAATAATTTAAGTGGAGAAATTCATTTTAATGGGGGTAGAATGTAACACACTAAGATTTTATGAATTATTATTTTTCATTATTTTAATATTATTGATATTTTTCATTTCACGAAACTCTGAATATAGAATGTGTTATAGGGAAGAACCATGTTATTAGTGCTTCATATGAAATGCTAAGTTGAGTTTGCACTATATGAAACACTTATATTTGATTTTGGTACATACAACTCTATATTAGACATTTGTTACAAATAATTCTGAGTTATTTTGATAGATTGTGTTACAATAAATACCGAGTATTTCCGAACTACAATATACTGTTTATATTGATATTAAAATGTTATTATATTTTCCACCTATACATTGGAATGGAAATTAAAAATAAGACTAACAACATTATAAAAATATTATTTAAACTAATATATAAAATTAATCATTCGGGTTATCAATTAGTTATAAATAAAAATATGAACTATTGGAAAATATATAAAATCCTTTTCTAAGAAAAGTATTTTTCTATGTATAGACACCATTTTATATTAATAAATTAAAAAAAACCACTATGGGTGAAATTTTTTAAAAAAATTTATATATTTCATATTAAATATAGTTTTTTTAATACTAATCAGATATATTTTATTAGAATATGATAAGAATAAAGCCAATTTTATGAATAAAAAGATATATTTTAAAAATGTTTATTTTATCTCCTTTTAATTGGAATCCCATTTTAAATGTAATTTTTGAAAATTTTATAATTTTTATGTGAAAAAATAAAATGATTCTTTGAACGAGAAATATAAAATTTTACATTCGATGAAATTTTGGTGTTTTTTATAGGTTTCATGTTTTTATTAATAATAAAAAATACTAAATAATAATTTAATAAAACATTTTCATCGAAATAAAATATAATGATATATTTTAATTTTAATTTGTTTTAAAGTATAATTAGATCAATTTTTATCAATTTAGGTTATTGGAATAAATTTCACATTAAATTTGGGTATAACAACATTTTCAATCTTTTAGATTCTTTCATTTAAAAAACATGTTTTACCATTAAGTAAACATGATTAATTTTAAATAAATTTTTGAAAATTATATGTTTCAGAATTTTGAAAAATAGATTCCATGTTTTAAATAATTATTTAAAAATTTATTAAATAGATCCATTTTATTTTTGGATAACTTGAATAGAAACATTAGTAAATTTTATTACCATCGTTAGTGGTAGATAACATAATTTAGGGTAAAAATATGATTATTATTATTATAAAACAACCCTATAAATTAGAAAAATGTTATGGGATTAATTTAATTCTACCCTAACACATAATTTTCAGTAATTTATAATTTTTTGGACACTTTTCCAAGAAAATGGATCAAGTATTATTAAACTGAATGGGAGTGAAAAAATGTCACACTCTTACTTTAAATATGTATAGTAATTTTTATCTGGGGTTTAATAGAAGATATTAATGATTTAATATATTTTTATTTAATATATAATGTTTAAATATTTCATTAATTTTTTTAGTGATTAAATAATTATTTAAAATAATTACACATTTTGATGTAATAGTTACTCAAATAATGAAACAGTAAATTAAATTATTTTCAAAATATAAAAGGAAATAAAATTGGAATTAATTATGGTGATAGTAAAATTTTATAGTTTAACATGAAATATTAAGGGGGATATTTAATGATTTTTTGGAAGTAATCTTGTTTTATTTAGTTTCTTAATGTCATCATTATTAATAGTGTCAAAATATAGGCTAATGATATTTTATGAAAATAATATTTTATTAGATTAGTTAAAAATCATAAAAATATTTAAAAATACAAAAGTATGAGATAAGGTTGAAGAAAAATTAGTATTCTCATTTATGGTCCAATTAACACTTTATATGTTAAAATTACATCCTCTTAATATTAAAAACATTGTTACTATAGTTAAAATAATAATGGTTTAACTAAGTGTTAAGAAAAGTTATATGGTTTAAAATAATACAGAAAAATATAAAATATTTTTTTAATATAAAAACATTATATAATATTATATTCTCATAAGTTTATTTTTTGAGGTAATGGTATTTTGATTTATATAGTTGTAAATTAATCTTTGGAGAAATTATAGAAGTTCCCCTCCTTGCTCTTATAAAAGGGAATCACTTATTCTCTTTTTTATCCCTTAATAACCATATTTTATCTTCCAAAATATGGGAAAATTTCTTCCAATATTCACTCCATTCATCCAATAATATGTATATTGGGATTAAATCCAATTTATGATGTCCCATTGTGTAAATAAAAAAGGAGATACCCAAAGAAGTGGCAACATTTATCAACAAACATTTTCATTTTATTTCTTCCTATAACCCCATAAATTATTCTTAATAAATTATTATAAAATAACCTTAGTATCCTAAATAGACATATATTTATTTATTTATTTTTTACATACACTTAATAACACTTCCATCTAATGGGTAACTAACTTTATGTTTTTGTGTATTGCGAACTATCACCTCAAAAAATGAGGTTGTTCATTTTTTCTTTACCACCACTCATGGTTGGGAATTATGATGAAAAATATATTTTTTTTGAATATATAAGATTTTTGTGATGTATTTATTATTATTTAGTTTTTATACAAAACATAACTTAGTTCTTTATATTTTTTTTAAACAAAACATATTTTGTGGATGTGTAGACTACCACATCCTCAATGCGATGTTATTCATTCACACATTACATGGAAATTATTAAGGATATTTTTTTTGAAAATATATTATATATATGAAATAATAATTCTACTAGAATGATATTACACACACACACAAATATATATATATATATATATATCATTTAATTTCTTCCTTTTAATATGACAAAAAATAGAAGCAACATTCATGCATACATACGGTCAACTATCTCCATGAACGATGTATTCCATTTTGTTTTTATATCTTTTATAGATAGCCATAAATAAATATATTATTAATATACATGATATTTATATCAATTTTTTCATTCTAGAAATAATTAAAAATGATCTAAGTATGAGGACCAAGAATAACAAGTCAAAACAAATACGAGATACAAAACAGTTATTACACGAAACATATGATAAACATATAAATATTGATAAGAAGTTAATATAAATTCATAAGTAAATAATATATGGTATTATATATATGAATATGGTTTTATGATAGATTTATGATAGTCATATATCTATTATACATGAGGATTTAATAAGTACAATGAAAGTTAAGACATAGGGTAAGGGATTTCTGTCTCACTTTTATTTTCCAGGAGATATAATCCGCATTCATCAACTATTTTTTGTGGTGTATATACCAAACCAAAATTTATTCTAGGATACATAAACTTAAATTTATGAGTATTTACATACATATTTAATTATCTATCTTTCATGCGATTTACAGTTCAAAAATTACCAAAACTGTAAGGTATTTTGTCTCAATTTTATCTTCCTTAAGTCACATGTAATGTTATGAACCTATATCAATTTACATGGGGTATATAATTCAATGTTTTATGTTTTATCATGAATATCATTATTTTCTTGATATTAATTCTTAATCTAATGTTATTCTCTATTTGTTTATAAATTTTTTTTTTCAAAATTTTTTTTTGAAGAATGTTTCAAAAGTGTTTTAAATGATCTTCTATCAATTTTTAAGGAAAAAGGATTTAATACGTGTTCAAAATATTTTTAAAAGATGATTTTATATGTTTTCAAAGTTATTTTCAATTGAAAATGATTTATAAATGTTTTTTCTTTTAAAAATAATTTTTTAAAATAGAAATGATATTTTCCTTGAGAATTATTTCATCGTATCTTTCAAAACCATTTTCCTTATAAGATAATGTTATTTGAAGTTTCATATGTTTTATTGGGGATATGGAAAAATAAAAATTTATAGTATGTCTACAAATGTCTTATGTTTGTTATAGAATGAAATTTATGAAATCCATTTCTTTTGCATGGGTTATGTTATGATGAGACATCTATGAACCCCACTTTTTTAAGGGTTATGATATGATTTATATTATTGTGGGACACAAATGTATGGATTTAATTATGTGATGGGTGGGACATATATCTTCTTCCAGTGAATTGATGAATATTTATAACTCATTAGGTATAAATGTTATGATTGAAACTGATTTCATGTTCACAATTCAATAAATAGACCTTGTTTTCATGTCTACAATTTTATGCATGGTACATGTTTTCCTATACATAGGTTATTTAAATGTATAAATTTCATTTCATTAATATAATTAGGTATCATATTACTACATATACATGTTCCAAATGTAAAAAAATTTAGGGGTATGACAAAATCTCATGTCTTATGTCAATGTTATAATCTCATAGATTCTGTTCTGTTATTCCCTTATGATTCATGTATAATAAACTACTAATATTTATTACCTGATTCATGTTTATGATATTTGATATGTAGGGTATGATCTTATATCATTTTTATCATGTTCTCATACCCTTTATTTTCATTTTTATTAATATATGTCTCATTTGTATACCCTTATTGAGCATCTGAGCTATCCCTCTCTTATGTTTCCATTCCATGGGTCATAATGAATGATTTTATTATGGAGTACCTAAGGGGGAGATATTTATTGGGATGTTAAAGACCATTCACCAAATTAGAATAACGTTTTTCATGTTTCTAAGGGCACTAAACTATTACATTCAATGTGTGAGTGTTTATGTTTTTTCCTAAAAAATGATGTAATTTCAATGTACGTTATGATTGGGTCCTTGTAGTTGGTGTGTAGATAGAGGAGGAATGAGGTGTATTGTTATATTTCTATTTATGTGGTCTATTTGATTGTGGTAGAGAGCATTATTTCTACAAATTTATAGGAAAATAGAAGGTGATATGGTTTTACCCCTACCTATTATGTCTAATAATATTAAAAAAATATAAAAAATTAAAGGTTATATTTATTCAATAGAGTGATAGGTTTCCATGGGTTCTGTGTAAACATCCCTCTCCCTCATAAAATTTTATTTATATATTATAAATATTATAAATAATAAAAACAATATTATTATTATACATTCGAGTTACAATTGTAACTCAAAATTAAGACTTCATACTGATGATCTATCATTAGTGTCGAAAATATGGTGTTATGATGAACATTTCATTACCAATATGTGTTTCATAATCCAAACTCATAACATGTGTATTGAGTCACGTAATGTAATTTTTATTCTCTACATTATGATGAAAAACATGATTTTCATATTTTTTTCAATATTGATCACAGTGGTGAAATATATTGATCATTCCATTACTTTTTGAGAGGTAATGTGGGTAAAACATAGAAATTAACTCTTTTAGACTGATGATGAGGACCAGGCATGGTGAACAGATTATTCTTTGGATCATACTCTTTCACCTTATCATCATTTTTCTACTTACTGTAGTGTGGTTTATCATAATTACTAACATTGTATATTCTATTCCACCACATTTTGGGCACTTCCAATGTTTTTTGTGTTCTTTTGATTTTATACTTAGGGTGTGGGTCTTCCATTATGCTCATTTATTTTTCATGACTAATACTCCTATCTCTATGATACATGGGTTTCCAATAAATATTCCATTTTTGGTGATATAGTTTTACTCTTATAATTTTTATAAAAATTAATGGGGTATTGTTCTTCCTTAGACAACATTTTTCCTTGGAGTGGGTTCCCTAAGGAACTCTTATATGATGGAGTCACATTAATGGACCATAAAGGATAAATACTCCCATAAATAAGAATAAACTACAATTAACCTTTCTCTCCTTCCTATATTTAAGCATTTACGTGATTTTTTTTCATGAACAAGATCAGGTCACCATCAAAACTGATGTCCATCCCTATCTGTGACAAGGATCGAAGGGCATTCCTTATCCCTATGGGCTGGAAAAAATTCAGGGATGATAAAAAAGGGTTTGGAATGATTTACCTGATTTTAGGAACATGAAACAACCAACAAGGGTGATAAAATGAATCTTAATTTTTCAGACCAAACTGTTCTCCACAATAATCTAGAATTGAATTACATCATTTAAACCAAAGTACAAGGACTACCATAAGGAATATAAGACAAAAATAACTACCCAAGGACCACATAAAGGCACGGGAGGACATCACCTTCAAGCCATCTGCACGACACTGCACCACAAAGGACAACTAGAACCTGAATAACTAGAACTAAAATAATTGCACAAACCTATGAAAAAAATTACCAAGTCTACATACACCCAAAGGTTTAAGTAGGATGTGATCTTGAATCGAGTAGGATTCCACCCAAATAGATTCCATGTAATAAAAATGTTATGATAAGAATCTTTAGTTTTTTATAAATAAAAGCAATGATAGTTATAATTTCAAAGGGATGAAACATTAAATGTAAACAATTTTCAAGAGGTAACATTAAAGAATGGACAATTTTAAATAAAATGCACATGGTATTGAATTTTCTATCCAAACCCACTGTATGCTGATTGTAAGTATCAAATATCCAATGATAACTAGTCATGCGAAATACCACTAGGTACTTTCTAGCTGTGGGCCCAAGGTAACTCGTATATCAGTGAAAAGTAACCATAACAAATATTTGTTCTCATGCACGATCCACTAGTAGAAAACATACCCATAACCTAGTGGTCCCCAACATCATCGTAATATTTTAGTTAGTGTTTTCATCATCAAACTCTCTATGTGAAACATGGCTGGAACCACTCTGGATCACAAGAATACTAGTACATGTCTTCCCACCTAGATACCTGGGTTTTCCCTCTTCTACTAAAACAACTTTTATATCTTATAATGTACCAATTTTATATGAAATTTCCATTTCCAATTCACACACACACCAAACATCTCACAATATTGTCATATAGTAGTCTTTTTACACTAAAATTCATTTTACATCATAATCTCACAAAACATCATACATACATGTTTCACACACTTCTAACAATTTAATAAATCATTTTAATAATTCTTAAAAGTTTATCAAAATGTTTGACATCAAAAACCATCATTTATTCTTTCAATACCCCATTTTAATAGAATATTCTCACCAAAATAGTACATTAACATTTCTAACATTTTATAACTCAATAAAGCATTTAAGTTTTGATAAATCAATTACAAGATGTATAAAAATGTTTTTCAAATGAACCCCATTCAAAAACCCCATTTCCAGGATTAAAGAACACCAAAAACAAATAAAAATATAATTGGAAGTTCCTGAAATATTTAATAATCCACTTTCAAATGTTATAAAATTGCCTCAAGTGATTCCAAAAAAGTTACACATAAAAAACACACATTCTCAATAAAAAATTAAACATTACAACTAGATGGTTAAATAATACTACAAAAAAATGGGTTTTGTACCAAGAATAATGAATGTGGAACATGGTAAAAAAATTAATAAGGAAAATATAACTCATCAAAGAATGCTTAAACATGGAATCACTAACCTTTTGTGTCAAAAACACCATATCATGGTGCAGAACATCAACTTCATCATTGTTTCACTACAAGGGAGTGAAAATGAACCTAAACAAAGATTATTTCACCCAAAAAGAATAGGATAAACCTTATGGACGAAACCCTAGGTATTGGAAACATTAAACTTCAAGAATTAGGGGGAGAAATTATAAGGAAATGGAAGAAAAAAGGAAGGAATTCACATACTTGCATGATTTTGAGGTTTCCCCACACAATAACTCTTACAAAATGAGTCCTATGAAAGATTGATGGATCTTGGAAACCTCCCATAAAAGCTAGGGTAGAATGGGAGAAGAAAGGTGCACATTAGGATTATTTTCGGGTGGGAAAAATAGGAATTTTAGAAACATTTTTAATTAAATGGAAACCCTATATAGTTTGGCTGTATGGTTTAGTAAACAGTGTTATGAAACCATACGACATGTTCTGCCGACCCAAAATCATTCCATTTTTTCTCAAAATTCCTGTGTAACCAAGGGTTAAATTCAAGGAAAAATTAGGGGGATTCAAGAACATATGGAGGAATGGTAGGCCAAGGAAAGGAGGAAATGATGCCCCAAAATGAGAAACATGTCACACCCGGCTTTGAAGAAAATGAACAAGAACTGTAATTAAGTGAAAAAAACACGGGTGTGGTAATTATCCCCACCATAATACTTTCCGCCCCCAGAAATCCACATCCATTCTAGATAAAAAAATAAAACCCAAACGATATACCAAGATGGACTCCCTTGCCATGTTCGCTTGCCCCCAAAAGGCTAAAGAAACTTCCAGTTGATCAAAAAAAGGAGACGATACTCTCACAAACCAATGTTCACACCACTATCATGAATAAAAAAAATCAAGGCACATCCAAAGAAGAAACACCTTAAACAATACTAGACAAATTTCATACAACCGACATAAAATGAACAATAAACTCGATCCATGTTACCACAACCTAACTTCAACAAAACCATTGGGCATGCTCCAATCCCACATTTACCCAAGGAAAAATTGGTAGGTTTTAGTTACGAACAATACTACCTATCACCAAGACAACATGAATTACAAAACTAAGTCACTAATATAGGGAGACCTGAATAGAAGCCCCACCATAAAAATGAAATAATGCCCGAGACCAAACTAGAACACCAACAGAGGGTGGTCTAGATGGACTTCCCATCATAACGGTTATACTAACATTATAATTTCCCAATATAACAAACATGAGACTCAGAGTGGGTATCCACATCATAATAACCAACCATATTCACCAACTAGAGTTGTATGACATGAAAGGATACCAAATTTTGACAACCTAGTAGTCGTGCATGGTTAGTCCACACGGTTTGGGAAACCTTGTGTTAACTGTGTGGATCATTCTATCGAAAGGGTGAACTTCACCCAGTTACCTGGGCCGAGGTGTATGACCATGCATAGGTTGAGGTGCATTGACATGCTGCAGCTACTATATCTTACCAAAAAAGTTCCTTAGTTGACAAACAGTTACTACTAACCATTCTAAAACCGTGCGCTTCAATATTTCAAGAACAAATCTATATTTCTCTTAAAAACTCAAGGTAAACCAATAGGGAAAGCTATGCCCAAGAAATATCTCAAATGATTAAAACCATCACACCTAGTTCTCTAGAGAAATATTCTAGAACCCAGTGAGAAAAAACATCTAGGGTGTCAAGAGAGTGAGATGACTAAGATTCTATATGACCAAGGGACAACCCTTACACTAATGTTGGATACAACATGGAAATGAAGTCCTCCCACCCCTGTCTAGAGAACAGGAAAAAATGGAGCTAGGCCATGACACCATAGGTTTGAACCTATTCCCATTATCAATATCAGGGACAAAAATTAGACCAAATCCTTCCATGACTTTTAGATTTCTCTGACTATGGAACATCTTCACTCCCGGACCTACAGATTGAGCTTAGATTATTGAAGCATCTCCTACCTCACGGTTAGGAACTGAAACCCCAAAACAGAACTTATTCCTCTTATGAAACAAATAAATACACCATGATCCAACAACCTACAAAGAAGATAACACATTCTATAAACCTATTACCTTTTCATGGAACCTTCACCAAGACAGGGACTCAAAATATGCACATGATTCACCTATTGCACCCCATAAATGGAACAATAGATGCAAAAATTCATGAAATACAACTTCACTCAGAATAAAGAATTCATTGATTCATGGAGGAGATACACACTTTAATTTAAGAAAAAGCCCTTGAAAGGTTCTACGACATCCACCTTTTCCCTTAAAATTGAACACAACACAACAAGGAACCACAAAAAATGACCATTGCAAGTGATAGAAACATTACCAAGAGTGGAACCTTGTACAGAGTTCCATGTAGCATTAGATTACCACAAGCAACCATAAAATCCTCAAATGACCAGATTTTCTAAATTGGTGGAAAAACATGAACCCTTGATTTGATGAGACTAATTAAATACACAACGGCCCTTTAGGATGTCATCCTACATTGGAGACCTCATAATGCTTTCACCTTCCTCACTCGAATTACCCTTTAACACATCCAAATAAAACTTATAGTCACAATATTGTCAAATATCACCATTGAAAACATAGAAAAATTAAGAGACGAAGGTCTATTTCAATCTTCCACATCCATTATCCCACTACAATAGTATCCAATTAACCTAACAATAAGGGGGTTGATTCAATCTCCCTTTCTCAAGAAGAATGTCCGTATTTTGATTGACTAGAGGATCTACCAAAGGTGAAACACCCTTGGCCGCACTTCAATCATGCATCTACTCATTATGGAGGTGTACCCTAGAAAAGGAGATAAACTAAGGACCCAACCAATATGGTCCTTTGTCAGAATATACCAAAAACCATAACTGAACACATGACGAGAACCACCACAAAGTCGTCCCAAATCATTTATAGTAAAAGACCAGTAACCGACACTTCAACCCAACTTACTAATAAAACACAAACCGAAAACATCATTCATACAAGAGGGGTCCTCAAACTCAAAACATCCTATTAAAACATTCACAAAAACACATAAGACACCCCACCCAAAAATGGTTATCAAAACATCAAATTTTCTATAAAAATTATTTCTTTTAAAGTAAACGGGGTGGTTGTTCACCCATTCACTAATGGTATCTCATGGGCCTCACACATGAATGTTTCCATGCTACCCCGAGCACCTACCCCATGCCAACAAGGTCACTCATCCACTTTTCCTTACACATATCCCATTAATTTTTTCACCCATGAGAACACCAAGGATCAAAACAAATTTCTTTACAATTTTCAAAACCGAAACATTTCATTCCACTCAAAACAGAATTTGCAAAACCACTTTAAAATTATCCTTAATTTCAAAAACATCATATTTGTGAATCCAACTATTTTGATTATTAAATTCACATATCATATCACACAAAGATCATTTCCTTAAATTCACCTTTTCATAACCTTATTCAAAATTGTTTTGAAAACCCATTTTCAATCCAGTTGAAAAGCACACCATTCCCACATTAAAATTCCATTTAAAATAGATTTCCTAAACCCTCTTTAACATAACATACACATTCCCGTCATTAAATTTTAGTAAAGAACATTTTTAAATTATGGAAATACCCTTCCAATAAAATCAACACAATTTACTCAAATCCATTTCCATTTTAAAATATATTTTCTAAAATTTCAAAACATGCGAATTCCTGAATGATTTTCCAAAACCCATTAAGATGTCAAATGAATCAAGGGGAAACTAGTTCTAATGGATGACTCAGATGTATAGTTTTTGTCCATACTCCAGTCAAACCATAATCACAGAGAGTGTTCTAGGACAATATACCCAGATCTTCATGGCATTCCATGCCCTATGAGCTCAGTGAGACCATTTCCCTATCTCCCATTTCATTTCCTAAATAACGAACAACAAGAAGAAACAAAGACTCAGATGAAACCCAACTTCCCCTGGTAGCTCAAGTCTAGACACGAGGTGTTCTATAAAGTAACCTTACTCTTAACCATAACATTGAGTTCAAACAATCCTAGATATGGTCTACCAGACTCTTTGCCAAAATATCATGACCCAAAAGAGAGAACCTCCTCTCATTGCATTTTGTCATGAACTATAACTTGTTGCCATCAAGACCGATGCCCGACCCAGCCCGTGGAAAGGACTGAAGGGTTTTACCTATCCCCAAGGGCTATGTCAAGTTCTTGGGTATGATAAATAAAGGTTTATAAATTATTTACACTATTTTAGAAACATAAAACAAACAACAAGGATAATAAAATGATTCTGAATTTTCTAAAAAAACCATTCTTTACAAAAATCCATAATATAATTACATAATTTAAACAAAATACCAAGGACTATGACATGTTAATTTAGACAAAATTAATTTCCCAATAGCCACCTCATAGAATGGGGGGACATCACCCTCAATCCATCACCACGACACCACACCAAAAATAATATCTAGAACTCGATCAACTAGCTCTAAAAGCAATAGCCAAACATGAAACAAAAATTACAAATTATTTTTACAACCAAAATTTTACGATTAGTGTGATCCTAAACCCATTATTATTCCACGCAAATTGATTCCATATAATAAACATTTTAAGAAAAAAAATATTTCATGTTTTATAAAGAGAGGAAATTCTGGTAACAATTTCAATGGGATACAACTTTCAAAGTAAACAGTTTCAAGAGGTAACAATAAATAATGAAGAAATTTAAATAAAATGAATATGATACATAGTTTTCCATACAAGCCCACAATATTCTAATGGTATGTATCAAATATCCAATGATCACTATTCACTGGAAATACCCTTAGGCACCAGCTATTTGTGGGCCCTCGGTACCTCATATCTTGGTGAAATGTTACCATAAATTATATCTATTATCCTAAACGAGCCACTAGTAGGGAATATACCCATAATCTAGTTGTCCTGATAATCATAATAATTGTTTATTAAGTGTTTTAATCATCAAAATTTTTACATGAAAGAGGTTCAAAATCACTTCGAATCACTAGAATTCTAGTATACATCCACCCACATAGATACCTTGGTTGTCACTCTTGTGCTCAAACAAGTTCCACCTCTTATGAAGTACCAATTGCACATGAAAATTTCATTTCCAAATCACACATACACAAATCATCCCACAACCAGATCACATAATACTCATTTCACATTCGAATTCATTTTAAAACCATACTCACCCAGAATAGCCCACAAACATGTTTCACACCCTTCATAAAATTTAATAAATCATTTAATAAATTCATTAAATGTTCTAAAAAAATTTGAAATATAAAATCATAATTTTCTATATATAAATCCCATTTTAATATCATACTCCCACCAAAATATCACATAAACATCCTTTTCAAACTTTATATAACTCAATAAACAATTTTAATTTTTCATAAAACACATTTAAGTAGTATAAGAACGTTTTTCACATAAAACACATTCAAAAATCCATATTCTAGGATAAAATAACACCAACACCAAATCAAAACAGAATTTTCTATCCTTGAAAAAATTAATAACCCACATTAAAATGTTATAAATTTACCTCAATTGATACCACCAACGTTACACATGAAAAACACACATTCTCAAGAAAAAATGAAACATTAAAACTAAAAACCTAACCAATGATACCAAAAATGTGTTTCAAACATAAACAAATGAAATAAGAACATGGTAAATATTTTAATAAAGAAAGATAACTCATCAATGAATGATTATAGATGGTATCACCTACTTATAGTGTCAAAAATTCAAATATTGGTGTGAAACTTCAACTACACCACAACCGCACCACAGGGGAGTGAAGATGAACCTAAAACCTGAATATTTCACCTGAAAATCCAATGTTAAACCGTATGGATAAAACGTTAAGGTCTTTAATAATTTAACTTCAAGAAAAAGAGGGAGAAACCCTAAGTAAATGGATATTAAAAGGTTGGAAATCACTTACTTTCAAGATTTTGATGTTTCCCCACCAAATCCCTCTTAAAAATGACTCCCAAGGGAGCATGACAGATCCTAGAGACCTCCCATGGATTATAGGGTTGAATAGTGGAATAAAGGAAAACATTAGGTATATTTAAATAAGGGAATATTGGAATTTAAAAAATATTTTTATTGTCTTGGACACCCTACAGGGTTTGGCTGTATAGTTTAGTAAATCGTGGGACTAAACTATGTGGCATGTTCAGTACACCCAAAAAAAATCCATTTTTATTCAAATTAACTGAGAAACAAGGGGTAAATTAAAGGGAAACATAGGGGTGATTCAAGATGAAAATTACGAGTAAATATTGGCCAAGGAACCAAGTAAATTATGCCCCAAAATTACAAACTTGTTACAACCTTCTTTGTAGAAAACGACCAAGAACCAGAATGAAGTGAAATCTAAAAACCCGGGTGTGGAATTTTTGGAAAGGAATATGTTTTAAAGACGTTTTTAAGGATCATGACTCATTTGGAAAACCTTGGTTTCCATTTTGATGTGTCTTAATATGGGATTGTTACCTTGTTGTTTTGGTAGGATTTACTGTAATTAGGGAATTTCCCTTACGTCTCAGGAGTTCTACCCTTCATGAGTAATTATTGTGTATAAGGGGGGAAACATCATGGTTTGAGATAAATATTACTAGGCACCATGTTGTTCCCATGAAATTAGGTTTTTAATATTATCTCGATTAATCTAAACACAATTTTTTTTAAAATTGTTGTGTAGAGTATGATATGGTTGTACCTTAACGTAATTTAGGTTACCCTTTAATTCTAATTTGTTTGATTTGACTTGGAGTTTTGGTATTCCACCTTATCTCCCTCTGGGAATCCTCTCATACCAAGAGTTTTATATGACATGTTACTTAATATATCATTTATTGGGACTAGTTTTTCTTACTCAGTATGTTTATACTCACCCCTATATGGGATCTATTCACAAAGGTGATAAGTCTATTCATATGGAACATAGGTTATTGATTGTATTTATGGTTATAGATATGGTGTGATAAGGTTATAGAATATACTAGGTGGGATCCAAAGTCAACATGGCATCATTGGTGCTTAGTAATACCTTTGGGTGATGATAACTGAAAACATCTATTTCAAGATATTGCTTTCGGCATGGACCTAATAATTTCAATTATTTATATCATTTTTCATTGTTGATTTTGGGTATGTATTGTTCCCTTATTATTTATAGATTATGAATAACATTACATATGTGTATTCTATCATTTTCATCATGAATTATATATATAATACAGTTTTATTTTCCCTTCCTTCACAATTATATCCTTTTTTGAGATGTGTGATGTGTGGATGTTCATTTGGATAAGGACTCCCATCTTGTGTGTTATTATTACTTAGTATAGGTCATCTTTCACTAATATTTTGGAGGCTGGATTATGGTGGAATACTCAGCATACCTCTACCTAAGATGGGTCTTAGTGGGATAGTTTCTATCAATATTTTTTATTAAACGTGACTTATAAAATATTATGATTCTATTTTTTCCAAATCCTTATGTTATGATTCATGTTTTATTTACTAGGGTGATATTCTATTTTTTATTATTTCCTCATAATATTTTTTGTACCTTGATTACTATTTTATATTAAAATTCTATTGAAGATGGGAATATTAATAGACATCATGAAATAAAGTGACATTGGGGGAGTTGAGAATAGCTCAATTAATATTTTTTCAATATTGGATTGATCTTTACACAATGGTTTGGAGGGATCCTAAAAACTATTTTAACTAAGGGAGTGTTGTTTAGAAAAATATTACATTGAGATAATGTTATGCTTAGATTCTTATGATATTTTTTCATGAGTTTTGAATATTTTTTTCATGTTTTATTTATCATGAACATTACTATGGTTCAGTTGGAGGTTTATTTGAATAGATGTTTTAGAAAGGAATAGATATTTTCTAAAGATTGTAAAATCACTTTATAAGGAACATATACTACACTATTATGTCTTCTTATAGTATCAATAATTTGATCATAAACAAGTATCATGTTATTTAATCAGTTCATGATTATTTTCAGTTGACAGTGATAATGAAGTGTGAAGAACTATTTGAAATAATATATTAATTATGAAATAATTTATAGAAATATTACATATCAATTTATTTTACACTATAATATTATAGGTATTAGCATTTTTATCACTCCAATAATTGAATGTTGAATTATTATTCAAGAATATTATTTTGCGTTCTTACATGATTTAGATAAATATTTCAATTAATATTATATCTATATAATAATAAATCATTATTAATATTATTATAATTCATTGATATAAATATAGATAAATATTTTTTCAATATTGGTTAATATTTAATGGATATTAAGATTATATTTGATCTAGGTTTTTTTGAGATGAGGTTGACTAATATATTACACTACAATGCATGCTGGCATTAAATTATTTTTTAATACTTCTTAAAAATTATTCTTTAATAAGATAATTATATGAAAACCAAATATAATAACCCATAAATTCAAAGGAGCTTTATAGATATAATTTGTATTGGTTTTTAACAAATAATAATGGTGTACACATGATCCAAATATATAGTTAGTTACTGGGGATTTCAAGAATATTTATCAACATATTAAAATATGAATTTAATAAAATTTTATTTTATTTTATAACTACTTTCAAGATATAAAACTATGTTATTTATTGATAACAAATCCAAAATGTTTTTATAAATATCAGAACATCTAGTACATATGTGAATAAACAATAAAAAATAGTTGGTGAGCCTTTTATATAAATTATATCTTGTGGGATATTAATAACTCTATATATTTTGTCATCACTGATTAGTTTCATTCACTGATCATCTTCCTTAAATATAATTACAATAATCAATTTTGAATGTTAGGTTTTAGTGAGCATTGATCTTCCCCACACTCAATTGTAGTGAATCTTCAACCAAGTCTTTATAATTGTAATCATAGTAGTTTTTTCTCACTGATCATAAATATTATTCAAAAATTTTGTGATATCTTTATATTTTTATATGATTTGATGCTTTCAAAATAGATCTATGCTTATATTGGTTCTAAGGATGTGGTTCTAGGCATTCCTAAATGATTTTTTTATTTTTTATTTATTTAATATTTTGATTAATATTTTCTATAGAGATTACTAATTCCTTAAAAAATATGTGTGATCCAAATTTTCATTGAAAATATTTAATATAGGGATGTTGGGGATGATTTTATACCTTATAACTCTAATATTGGACATACATGACATAACCCATATTGGTTCCCATATACATATAGTTGGTATTTACATTAATTTTATGTAAATGAAAAATTTTAATGATTGAGGGATAGTTTGATGTGAATTACTATAATCACTATCCATGATATAGTTGATATATGTCATGATATATAAGACAACAAACAAATTTTTAAGAAATATTCATGAAATTCATGTAAATGATAATAAATTATGTTTTCACAATTACAAAAATGTAATATCTATTTTGAGTATATTAATATGGTAAAATAAAAATTAGTAAATGTGGTTTTTATTCAGGAGAACAAAATTATTGTCTTGACATATATTTTTGACGAATTTATTGAAATTATAACAATTATTAAAAAATAAATTGTAATTATATGTAAAAATAATGATTCCAAAAATAATTTCATTAGAGGTTCAATGAATTTTAGTTTTTACTAATGAGAATATAAATAATACCTTTCTTTATTAAGGGATGAAGAGGGGGTCATCATGAATAAGAAAAAATGTATTAAATAGAGATATATTTCAATGCCTATAAAGTATTGTAGATCCTTAATCATAAAAAGTCTCATAAAGAGGAGTCATAATACAAAGATGACTCTATAAAAGTTAGTGGGTTCATATACATATTTCTAAATTTCATGTAGTGTTTAAATGTTTAACATAAAGGAAGAATTACTTTTAGGAGTTTTAAATATTCTATGATTGTTTTCTACATCAATGCTAGTTTAGCAAAATATAATGATTATTATGATGAGTAATATCAATATGAAAAGAAATTATGTAAATTTGATTTGAAAATTAGACATAAAAACGTCAAATTTTATAGAGTAACAATAAATCAAAATGAATAGAAAATATTATTTTTATCTAAGTTCATGAAATTCATGTTGACGGGGAGAGTGAAAAATAATAATCGGAATCCAAGGATGAGGTAACTAATAATATTATGGAATAACTAAACAATATTGATGAATCCTTTTAAAAAAAATATGTATGTTAGAAAAATGAAGTTAAATATGAGGAGATACTAAAATAGTTAGAATTAACAATATATGTGACAAATATTTGAATGAAAATAGAAATATTGAAATTAAAAAAAATCCACTTTGAATAAGGATAATGATTCTTTGAAAAAATTACAAAAGGCTTCAAATTTCAAAGACATTTCTAATAAATAAGTAATATTTATGATAAATATGGGTGATCTAAATTTAATTCATAAATAAAGACAGAATATAACTGAAATCACAATGAAATATTTTCTTTCTTTGAATTATGAAGTGATGGCTATTGAGGCATGGTTGGTTTAAAATGAATATTCCTTGGGAAATTCTTATCTTAAAAATAAATCTATTTATGAGGTTTTAAAATATTTTAAATCAACATTGGAGGTTGTTGATTCCAAAAAATAATTTTAATTTTTCTATTATACCATAATCCATTATTTTTTATACTTGATATTATTATAAAATAAGTGACTATAGTGAAAGAAATATGATACATTCAGCAAAGAAAGGATGTATACCCATTATTATTTTTTTGTGATTATTTAAGGAAATTTAAAAGTAGTATGATGGGGGAAAAGGGATTTAAGGAATATATTGGTGCTATGGAGTGCATAAACCCAAAAATATATATTTTGGAATAATAAATAATTTCCACAATCAATGAGAGTCAATGATATGAGTGGGGACAATCCGAATACAATAGAGTTCAACTATGACAACATCAAATACAGATGGAATGATCACAAATGTATTTGTTACTCCTGAGAAAACATTTTTGTTGTTGTGATCATCATTGATATACCATAATACTGTGTTATAAGTTGATACTATATTTTATAGAAAATAATGAAAAATCCAAATATATCAATATAAGGAGTAAATAAGAACAAGTAATTGTCGTTAAGCTGGATTAAAATATATGGAAAAGAGAAAACCCATTAGGGATATATAAATGAATGTGTGGATATAAACCATTATCAAGTAATTGTTTATTTTTACAAGAAATTTAATGAATCAAAATATTCTTAAAATATGCGATCAATGAAATTTAAAAATATTTTTGATAGATAAGAATAAATTATTATGGAATAGAGAACTTAAGTAAGTGGTTTGCACTGAATAATAAGAGGGTTTTATCCTTTCTGGTGGTGCTTCTTTATTTTTCAAGGTACGTAAAAAATAACATGGGATTAAAAAAGATCCGGGAGAAATAAATTCTATACTAGATAAAAAATTGAATAATATAACTTTTATGAAGGGTAAAGTGGATGAAAATATCTTTTCCAAGGAAGATGAATCAAACTCACTCATTGTGATTTTATATGGCAATGAATTTTTTTTATAGAATGATTCAAGACTTTTGATGGATTATCAAACAAAATGATAAATATTTTTTTTAATGTGAAAAATTAAAAAATTAAACCCTCATTAGTTTTCTAATTTATACGTAAAATAGGTTTTATATTTATCTTAAATTAAAATTAATCTCAAAATTTATTATAGTTTTGTAATTAAAGAATACTTATATATTTCAACTCCTATAGTATGTGGGACTTAATATTACAAATATGAATGAGGATGTATTATTGATTAAAATGAGTTTTGAAGTAAAATCTACTTCATAAATTATTTATATGTGTCAAGAAGAGATATCATGTTTATTATTATATTATTTTTTCAGTCCAAAAATAACTTAAATAAGACTTATATTATGAAAAAATGGTCTCTTTTCTATTTTGAAACAAGTCTAATTTTTTTATTTAGATACAAAAAATACACACTATTTGAAATTTATGTTTTCATCGAGATAGATTTTATTGGTGAAATTGATGATATAAAATGAATTCTAGAGGTGCTACATTAATCAATAGATGGTATGTTTGTTAAAAGTATTAAAATAAATTTTTACTGAAATTAAGAACAAAAAAAAGAATTATTTTTGGTAACCACTATGTATAACTGAAATGATATAAATAAATGTGAATCATTCATAAATTAGGTTGGGATTTATAATCCTTTGGTGATTTCTTATGAAAATCAAAGATAAAAAAACTTTTTGAAGAATCTAGTAAAATATTCGAGGTTGAAGAATATAGAAATAAAGTACACTTTTATTTACTAAATTGTAGTGCAAAAAGATGCTAACATAAAGTTCGTTTTAACAATGGATTAAGCAGGGGATAAAAATAAATGAATTCAGACATGGTCAATATTGGACTATTCTTTATAATAAGGGTTAATGGAGTCTAAAAACACTATTCTATCCAAAGGCCCAGTTTTTACATAACTTTTATATTTAGAGTGTGTTATGATTAGTTTATTGAGATGAATCATTCATAACCTTTTATTATAGTTTATTATTGTGTTTGTTGTCGAAATAATCATTGATGAATTAGTTATTAGTTGTAGTTGAGATGGTAGTAATGGAACAATTTTTTATGAAATGAAAAAGATTCCATAGTTAATTGTGATTGTGCTAAAATTGAATATTGAGATATTATAGATTTAACCATACAAGGGTGTCCTACAATAATATAGTGATGTTACTTATAATGGTAGATAGTGTTGGAGTTAGTTCCCTAGTACGAAATTATAAGTACCTTAAGATTAATTTTATTCATTTATTTGGATATTAATATAAGATTTTATCACATCCTAATTTTTCTTATTGATGACATAGTATGTGACAATGACCTAAGGTTATGTGCCACACTGAGAGGTCATAGTAGTCCCCGAGAATAATGAGAACAAAGATGGGTCACAATGGTATTTTAATATATACTTTATAAATGGGAATGATTTCATTTGAAGGGAAAGATATTAGGGGTGGAGACTAATATGAATTTTAAGCAAATTATCATTATTTATACCATTAGTAATTTTCAGTGAATGAGATTATGTGAAGATGACACTCTAATTTGAAATCTAAATTTATAAGTTTCACTAGACTCCCTATCAACAGACATGTTTAATGATCCATATAATTTAATGTAATTATTAAAGAATGTCACGAGTCACACACATTGATGTATTGATGATAAACATGATGACATAAGATCATGGAAAATGAGGATACATTGGGTTTACCATGAATACCATCGTGTTAATGAGTAATGAGAGATGATTCTTTTATTTTGTTCTTTAATGGACATTTATATCTCAAGAACTTGGATGGGAATTTCACTACATTATTATGTCCGTGGAAAAAATGGTGTTGTGGGAAATTTCATACCCATGATGTAAAATAATGGGACAATGATTAGATAGGTTGATTACACTAGAATGAAACCGGAATGATTAATGATATCATGATAATGGGATTATATTACATAATGTACATTTTTAAGTGGATAATGTTATTTTCAAAATTAAATTTTTTTCCCTATGGGATCCTTGGAATGGTTCTAGATTCTATCCTTTTTCATTAGGATGTATAGCCTATTTTCACTATAAAAGTTCCCTAGTGGGTGTCACATTGAGTGTATTCTAAACCCCAGTCAAATTCTATTTGAATTTAATATATGGGATTATAATTAATCTCATATATTGTTTAATAACTATTCATGTTGGATTGTTCAGAATCATTTAAGCACATGATATTCAAGAGAATAAATATAGAGTTCAATATTTAATAAATATTTATTCACTATTTACTTATTTATTTAATTACTTGATTATTAAATTTATATTTACCTTGTGATATTTGTTTGGATAAAATATATTTATTTATTTTTTTAATATTTAATATATATTTATTAACTAATTCAGTTAATGTAATATTTTTATATTTATTAGTGAATAATGTTGTGATAATTAGTTAATTATTTAATTTTTAATTATTCGAGTCTTGAAAAACATTGAAAAGGCTTAGAAGATCAGGTATAATGGGATAGTGTTAAATTTCACCTTAAATATTCATTGAATAAATATTAATTTATTTTTCAATAATATATTTTTTATTTTATATGTGAGTTTATCCCATGTATTTTAAATAAATGTATTTCCATTATTATTTAGACATGGGGTGCACTAGAGATTAAGAAAAAAATGAAGGCCTTTGTGAAAATATTATTTTCAAAAACCATAATTATTTAAACTTGTTTATGAAAATTTCCAAATGATAGAGGAACATTCATTCATTGTGTGCAACAAGTTTTAGAGAGGATTCCCTCAATCCCTAGAGAGATATTCCCTAGAATTCTATGAAGAATTATAAACGATTATCCTAATCCAATAGAGATAATATTCTCTTAGTTGAATGATATGTTTTTAATTAGGAAATATTATCATAGGTGGTGGATTCATCCATTCTAGAAACAAGATACTTTTATGAAAATGTTCAGAGGTTTGTGAAGTAAGTGTAGGTCACTATTAAAGAAAATCTACCATTGATTCATCTGATAGAATAATGGTATTGAAAAATTATTCCACTGATTCACTTAATATAAGATGGAATTCAAAAAAATGTAACTCTTTAACAATATTAATTAATAGGAAATTATATTTTAAAATATTGTCACTCTTGGGTTTAGGGTTATTATCAATTAATCAATGTATTAATTCTGTCAGTGATTATTATTATTAATCTTTTATATCACAAATTGTTCATAGATTATGACAAAAATCTATGTTCCTTATTATCCACCTAGTTCTTCTTCTGTGCTCAAAACCTTCATGTTGTATCACTATTTTCAAAAAATAATTTAGAATTATTTATTATCCTGGAACCATTATACATAATTATTTTTAGTTTTTCACTTCATGTTTATTCATTCATTAATCCATTATTTATTTAAATTGTTATCAACATATTAATTTTCATCCTTCATGTTCTATCAAGAACATAAATAGATTATGAATAGATGAAAATTCATCAAAGATTAAATTGGGAGGTTCTAATGGTTATTGCATGTAGATACAACTACATAATGTTTTAAGAATAATATACATCGTGTAATAATTTTCACTCCACCTATATGTGACGTGGGATCTAGAATGCACCTAGAATTAATAAAAAAAGGATAGTTTAATGTACATAGTTTGAAAACTGGGATAAACCATCACAAACACTTATTGACCACATGAAATGTACCAAGAAAACACACCATTTTGTATACATAGTATATCAGAGAAATGTTTTTTAATCATGTAGTCAAATATACAACATAAATAGCATGAGAAAGACACGTAATATAATTAATGAGGTACACAACAAGTAGCTAGCACATGTTCATTTTGACTTATTTTTTACCTCATCTAAATAAAACACCAATTTCATAGGTGATTTACGAGGAAACCCAAAAATTATAACACACGATGTGTAACTCTTTAATACACATCGTGTAACCTGAATAAGATAAATTTCAATTCACTAAGTTCTTATCCTAGGTATAAGGTAAGAACAAAATTCTATCTAGCTCATTATTTTATACCATGTAGTCACCCAGAAATGAAAAGAATAAAATTGCATAAATAATAATTATTTACATCATTAAAAACATAATTACGCTATTGATATCTGATGTTTCATTAAATTAATAAAGGATTGTAGAATTAATAAATTCTAAATCAATTCCATGTAATTATATATTAGTGGTTGTGTTATTTATTTTCCATATTTTATTTTTACGGGTATCTCCAAGAGACATTGGTTGGTCGTTAAGAGAATGAAAATTAATCAATCAATTAATTAAATTAATTCAATCATGTAAAACATAATTATAAATAAAAATTTTAAATGAACTTTAACTAGTATTATTTTTTGTATTCATTGCATTCTACATGGATAACCATGATCTTAATCCATCGTGTTTGTGTTATTGGTTAATTTAATTTTTAATTTCATTTTTTATAATAATTTATAAAATTAAATAATGTACTATGAGTCATTCCTCTCCTATCATTATGTAATTTCATGCGCTCTAATAGTTTAATTTATTTAAATTCCCCTAAACCAATCATTTTGTTTCCCTCACCAATTTCTGATAAATGTTATTAAATTTACGTAGCTCATAGGAAAGTGGATGCGGTTCATGATTGGAGTCGATGATAAACCAATCTAGGAGGAACAAATGAGCTCATGTGGAATATTTAAACTTGAACCATTCGTGGTTTAAGGAATTAATTCCCATGTTTTTAGGGGTGTTTTATCTTCCACTATATAAACTGGCTATTGGATAATCTCATGGAAACAAAAAAATATTTATTTAATTTATTTCAATTTCTTGGTTAATTATTTGTCGATGTTTAAATAATTAGACTAATTAATTAACAGGGTGGAAAGATAATATAAAAATAAATATTATAATTTTTGTAAAAATTATCTAGTATTGTTCCATCACTTATGAAAAATACACTTAACATCAACAATCATGTAATAAGATAAAATTGGATGTTTACAAATAAAGATAAAATATCCCCCAAATAAAATATTAAGTCGGTATAACCTTCAACTATAATGGTAATAATAAAAGAATAATTAAAGTTGTTTGAAAAAAATCCATTAGGGTGAATTCTTTTAAGATCGAATCTCTATCTGGATTAATGGGTCAGCTTAACCTAGATTTCAATTAAGGGTTGGTTTCCTCCATCAGACATAGTGAAACTAGTAGGAAATGTATTGAGGAAATAAAATTAAATGATTCTAAGATTGGGGAGTACACCCAATGGATCATTAATCTATGGCTTAATGCATTTGGAAACTTACACCAAGGAAAAAATCCCTTAGAGTAGATTTTTATACCTCTATTTGGTTTATTGGAATGAAAATATAGATCCTTTCCACTAGGATTATAACATGGAATGATATTTTGAAAAAAAAATGATGAGGTTTATTGGTTGTTGATTTTTTTAAAAATTAATATAATAAAATAATTTTATTATCTAATTTGTGATATATATAATGTAATAAAATTTTGATCTTATATACAATAAAAATTAAAACACACACACCTTCTACAATGTCCTTAAAATTCAATATAGATAAGTATATGGTTCTCAATATCATGAATTTATTGGAATGGTATAAGAGTATATGGATTATAATACACCATGAATTGAAATTAAGTCTTGGAAAAACCTTTCTTGAGGAGCCTGGAAAAGAATCCAATTGGGAATGAGGGTTTCACTATATGAAACATTATTGTAATGCTAATGATGTCTGATGTTTCATTATATCATCCCTATCGAGTTATCCTTTAAAGATACATGTGGACAATTTTGTGAATAAAATCATCTACAAGATTCTATAATTTTATAAAGGAATGAGAGAGAAGATATATATGACATCTCCAATAAATTGTTAATGTTTAGGCTTGGAGATTCAATTCTAGAAAAACCTAAAATAGTCAAGATGATTATCAATAGTGATTTCGTGGAATTATTTGTTTTTAAAATCCTCCATGATCTATACATAGATCTCATTATATATTCATTTCCTAGGAGATTTATAAGTAACATTTTTAATTTTAATATAATTAATTGATAGAATCCCCTCTTCAAAAACCTTATAATGACTCACCAAGTTGATTAAAACATATAGGATGAAAATCATGTAGTCAATTTAGTAAATAAGAATAGGAAGAACATGTAAAATGGTCCACAAGTCTCATTTAATGTCTTTGTAGTATGTGTACTATATATCCATGAAATATATGATCAAATGAAAGGAAAAGGAAAATGATATTGTATTATTTTCATGTGTCAATACTCACATGTGGAAAAATAATTCAACCTAGTCAAAGAAGTAAGGGGAAGTTTAATTTTGATTTATTAGCAAGAATCATATTTTATATCTACACATTTAGTATTAGATATAACCTTTGGTGATGAAATTTTTATGAAGATTTTCTATCCAAGTAGATTTTGAATTATTTCCAAATGAGAGGTATAATTATTGGATTCTAATAGTGAGAGGTTTGCTGCTCTATCCATTAGTTAATAACACCCTTTATTCTGAACATGGATGGTCTTAGTTTTAAAATATCTTTATTAAATAGTAAATGTTATCAAAAACATTATATTTCTATTATACTTTGGTATAGGTTTTTTTATTTCCATGTTTAGAAATAAAATATATTTCCATAACAAAGTTAACCTATTTTATGGTATGGATAATTTATATAAATATATTTATTCATTAAAATATGAAAAAAAAAAATTATTATAAATTGATAAAGAATCATGTTCAGATGACTTATTCAACACTTAGCTATAGAATTCCCACCTTTTTTATGTAAATGAGAAGAATTCTAAAAATTCCAATCATGGTGGTTACATTAAATCTTTTGAGATAATACTACATAAAAAATGTAACACTTTTTTATAATAAAAATTGTGCAAGACGCCTTTTGTTGGAAAATATTTAATATATGTAGATCTTTTACCAGTTAAATATGCTGATGTGTGTAGAAAATTTCAATTATAACTTATACATGGGTATTCTTACTGAATTACTTTTACTAATGAATTATGTTCTAATTGATATAAATACTTAATTTGGTATATGTAAAATTTATTTTAAGAAATTCTATGATTTAAGGAATGAATTAGGGAATCAACATGGTAAGAGGAAAAATAATATTTTATCTAATCTAAGTGATGAGTATATTATCAAAGAATATGTCAAAATTCTATGGGAGTCTGGGATTCTATACCAAGTCACTCCTCTTTAACCACCACAATGAAACGGTTTTAGTGAAAGGTGGAATCATACCTTATATGACATGTTATGGTCAATGATGTTAAATTCAAGTTTCCCATTATAAATTTTGGGATATGTATTACACAATAAAACACACATTCTAAATTAAGAACCAACTAAGTCATCAAACGGGCTACATAATGAGTTAATATAAGGGAAATAAATTTTGGTACCACATATACTTGCAAGGGGTTTGAGGTGTTTGTTAAGGACTTATATGAAAAAATAGTACTGTGCAGCATAAAGATTATCTTTATAGCGTTTCCTTTGTAAACACAGTGATAATATATTAATAACAACACAACCAAGAATGTGGTTTTCGAAATACCATACATTCAAGAGAAAAATATACATCGATGGTAATGTGATTATCTATAGTGTAAGGCTATTTTCTAAAGGGGTTAAAAACATCAACGAATTTTCTATATAGAATCCTTTTCCCTATATTCCTCATTTAAATCAACCATAATGATATATTATATTGAATATTTATATGACTATGGTATTTTTATAATTGATGTCAAAAAGGATTTACATAATGGAAACCTTTTAGGAGACATCTATTTTACAAAACAAAATGGGTTTTTGAATCCAATAAATAATAAAAAGATATAAATATTGTGGATATCCATTTAAGGGTTAAATCATCCATCTAGGTGATGGAACATTTTGTTCGATGCAGCTATTAGGTATTTTGGTTTCATAATGATTTTTTATCCATGTGTTTATAATAATTTTAACAGAACTGAGATCATTTTCCTAGAATTATATGTCAATGAAATGTTAATTACGAAAAATGATATACCTATATTATAGTTACTTATGGGAAAAATAAGAAGGTGATTCTCCATTATGGACTTATGTAAATAATTATATAAATATTGAATCAATATCATTCGTGATTGATAGAAGAGGTTTCATGGACTATGTCAAAGTAAAAATAGTTAACCGATACTAAATATATGAATTATAGGATAATACAAGAGGGGATTAGATCTAGTGTCACATGGTATACATTTCTATATCGAAATATGTCCTCAGAAAAAAATTATAGAGATAATGATTAGGATCTCATACACATAAATGATAGGATTAATCATGTATTCCTTGTTTTGTACTGTGGTTTAGATTTCATGTGAGTTAATTATAGTTGGTAGATATCCAGATGATACTGGAGAACAAAATTGGTCCACTATTAATTTGATCATTAATTAAATACATAATATTAAGGATATGCTCCTTGTATATGGAGGATACAATGAACTATTCATCATAGGATACACTGAACATAGTTTCCAAATATGTAGGAATGATCTAATGTTTTAGTGAGGATATTTATTTAGTCCCAACAGAGAATATGTGAGCTATAAGAGTTTTAAGTAGCATGTTTTATTAATTCTAAAATAGTGTTCAAGAACATAACGACTTCTGATGTAGCCAAAGAAGTTGTTCATATTCATAATTTTTTTAAAATAACATAAGGAGGTTTCTAGAATCACACTTACTTTAAAATATTAATGTTATAATAATTATGTAGTGGTTCTTACAAGGGTTTCAAGGTCCCATCAACAGATTTAGAACTGAATCACATAATACCACCTCTTGCTGGATTTTACACATATGGGTTACGTCCTGATGAGTAGTGTTTCCATGAGAGAAATCTTAGTGGACCCCATTAACAATGATTTATCTCAAAAAAATTATGAATATCATCTGAGTTTAAATTAACTAAATGTTATTAGCAATTGGATCTATTGTAAGTGGGACATAGTAAGAGACATTGAACTAAAAGCAACATCCATGTAATTTTTTATTACATGGATTCATTTATTTCAATATTAATAAATTTTATTATCACATCATTATTGTTCATATATGTGAAAAAAACATGTGAGGACATTATATCTGTACTTTTTGTGCTAAAAGGTTAATGCAGTTCCCTGTTATGTGGAGAACCTAGAAGTTCCAAAACATTATTCTTAAATAAATGTTATGCAGTCAAATTATATCATTTTATGAGACACAAATGATATAATAAGTCAACTGTGTTGAACCATAGTACATTGTGGCACTTTCTACTGGTGCACACCCTTGGTAATATTTAGAGAAAGAGATTATGAGAACACGACAAGCTGATGGGAAATCCACATTTTTCTATGTCATTGGACATTCCTATCCACGTAAAAGTGTACCAATCCATAGAATTTAGGATTATTATTAATTCATGAAAATAATAAAACACTTTAATGTATTGATGATAACTATGATTAAATATGATAATGCAAATGTAGGAAATGTTGGGTGCATCATGACTGATGTTGTGTTAATCAATAATGGGAGAAAAGAATTAATCTTTTGTTCTTTAATGAAATAAAATATCTCAAATTTTTCGAATGGAATTAAATTACCTAATTATTTCCATATCCATGGTAATTTTTTTAGAATGTTTGTTTCTAGAATGTCAATGGAAGAGATATCAAGAACATCAGTTAATGACACCAGTATACAACATTACTGATTAGAGATATAGAGATAAAGGTATTATATTACACAATGTGTTTTCATAGTAGGTAAAATTTTATTTTGAAATTTACTTATTTCTCTATGGTAGATTATCATGATTAATGATTTTTGACAATATAATTTAGGAATTCTAGCCTAATTCCACTAAGAAAGGGGCCTAGAGAGTCACACACTAAGTGTATTCAAAACCTTACTTAATCTCCATCGTAATTAAAGATGTTGGATATATGTCAATCATGTACATGGATTAATATTAATTCTTGTTTTTTTATTCAAAAATATTCAAAATCCTTTTATTCAAGAGAATATATATGTCAGTTGAGTATTTAAGAAATATTTCTTCACCAGGTAATTATTTTATTGATTACATGAGTATAAAATATTTATTTATTCTAGTTTATTGACAACGTGAAAAAATAATAACCCTTTATTTTGTAATGTGAATATTTAATAAATATTTATTCTGAAATTCTATGAATATAATATTTTTATAGTTGTCGATTAATAATTACGAGGATTTTAATAAATAAATTAATTATTAATTATTCAGTTATCTATAATGATTGATTTGTATTGGTGGACCAAGTTTAATAGTCCAATGGGAAATGTTGTTTTAAATATTATTTGAATAAATATTAATATAGTTAATTAAGTAAAATAATATTTATTTTATCTTCAATTTTTGTGCATTTTATTTAAATAATAACAATTATATTATTATTTTTACATGTGGTGCACTAGTTAAAAATAAATTAATAAGGGCCTTTGTGAAAATATTATTTTATATGCCTATAATTATTTAATCCTTGTTCAAATATTCTCCAAAGGGGAGAGAAAAGTTTTTTATTTGTGTACAATAAGTTCTAGTGGTGATTATATGAAATCTTATAGAGCTATCCCCCAGAATGATCTAATGATCACAATGTTTTCCCCTAATCCAAGAGAGAGGATCCCTTCATCCATGATTGAATTGTTTTCCCTAAAGATTGATTATAGTAAGGAGTAGAATCATCCACACAAGAACCTGATGAATTATATGATGACATTCAAAGGATTGTGATGAAAATGTGGATCAATTATTTAAGGAATAATAAATTAATTTATATATTGTGATGATGGATTGAAAAGAGTTTTCTACCAATTCATTGACATCGAAGAAGGAATTCAGTGAAAGGGAATTATGTTTTAAAATTAATTAATTATAAAATATGTATCAAAAGGTCATATATTATTGGTTCTATGTTATTTTAAATTAATATGTTTATTATTTTAATTATTCATAAAAAAATTTCATCATGTATATCAAGATTATTCTTGTACTACGACAAAAATATGAGTCTATTACATCACACCTGATGTTTTCACTGTTCATGGAACATTTAGATATAACTTAAGAAGCTTACAACATTATCTGTCACATTCTTTTTATGTCAATGTAATTTATCAAAATAGACCGTACTAGCGTATTTCATGTTGTAATATTCCAGGATGTTGAAAATTTTCTCACTATGGGAATTGATGATTGGAGATTCATGATACAATATACTTGATATCCCCCAATTATCCAGCTAAATATTTTAGGAAAATTAGGACCTAAATATACTATAATATAAGGAATATAAGAACATAATAATGAAATCAATATTTATGACTATTTCTATTTGATATTATTGATATTTTAAGTGAATTTAAAATTAGATTTTATAATGAACTATGGATTTTCATGGTTCTTATTTTTAGGTGTAATTTTAATTTTTCATCTCCTAGACACTTTGTCTTGAGAACCAAGGTTTGATGTAGGAATCTCAATGATTGAAAATATAATAAAATTATGTTTTTGGATGGGGTTTGAGGTTCGGTGGATGCCTTGGTCTTTAGTATAGTGTACAAGAATTTAGAATAGTTGGTATGCTCCAATGAAGTATTTGTAGGAAATTCATGTCATAATTCAAGGCTTCATGATGTTAATTTTCCAGAAGGGGGGTCGGGGTCCCGTTCCAAGGTGGATAATGGCTAGAACCATTAGTTAAAACTATTAAATGGAAATATAAATTTTTTTTATAGAAAAATATACCATATACCCTCATTTTTATCTTATGGATCATGTAGGGGATGGGTGATATGGTTGACCCTCCACCTCATTTGATCCCTAATAAGAAGGGATGATTTCTTATGAATTTTTATAGTGATTTTAGGTAAATTTTTCCATCCAATATTTCTTGTTTTTGGTTTTAATTTGAGTTCACTAATTTTAGAATATATTTTTATATTTTTTCAGTGCTAATTACACTAGTGTATAGAGGAATAAAATTAGACTGATGGTTATTTTTATCTTCTTGTATAGAGGAGATCCTAAGATGATGTATTGAGGAAGTTCGATGTATTTTTAGGTAGATTATGTCTCTGAATATTTGGACACGGTTTTTGAAGATTTTAGATAAAATTGTCCATTGAAATAGGTGTTTAATTATGGTATTTTGTGCGGGGTAGGATTGGGTTCATTTAGGGAGTGGGTTATGCCTCATTTCTCAAGGTTTCAATGAGAGGAATATACGCGATGTGTTTTTAGGGATTTATAAATATTTATTTTAATTAGTTTAATTAAATATAAATGATTTTAATTTATTATGGATGAAACTTTTCCTAAGACAAGTTCTTAAGAGTGTGTAATGAAATAGTTAATTTGTATGAGGCTCATTAGATCTTGGCTAGGGTTAACTTCATGTTTTGGTTAGAAGGTCCCTATGATACAAAACCATTTTCATGATATTTATGAGTTTATTTACTATATAATTTAATCGATTGGAAATCATGTTATAAGGATTAGATATGTTATTAGGTGAGTAGATAAGGTTAATTGGATCCCACCATCTTGAGGCTAAGTGATAATTAGTATTTTGGTTATTATGAGTCACCTGATGAATATTTCACCAAGGGAGAGGGATTTTGATGAGTTTGAGGGAGACCTATAGGAGGTCAAGGGAGAAGGTGAGATGTGGATAAACTATTTTGGGTAACTAGGGATAGTGTGTAATCAGGATAATCCTAGGTCTATTTGATGATGGTTGAGACATGTTATGTATTTTGAGTGATGAGAAACTCATTCCTCAGGTCAGAGGCAAGTGTTGTTCCATAAGGTTAGTGGGATAAGTCCTATGATAAATATTTTATATGACATATAGTGTTTTCTCTAGGTTATAGGTTGAGGGTTCTCTATTAAGCAATGTGATATGATACCTAGTATAGAACGATGATTGTTTCTTATGACATTATATTGGGATGTGAAGGATTTTTACATAAGAAATAGAACCAACATATTGAGGAAATTTATTGGTAGAGTGTGATGGATTTTTTAGGTCTATGGGTACCGGGAATAGAAGTGAAGAGGGTTTGGAGAGTTTATACTAGACCATGGGGTCTAGGTCAACAAGAGTTTTGAGGCTATGGAGTCACCATCTATTGATAGGATTGAAATGGTATCTATGAGAAGAGACCATGACATGTTTAGAGGACCTAGTGTGAACCCCGGTGGGAATTTTTACACTCAAGGAGATGAGGGGAAATGTATTAAGTGACTATTACCATAGAATTAGATGATGAGTTCTGTGATATAATACGATCCCCGTTAGTTCTACATGTTCTTGATGTGACCTCCTATAGTGACTACAGAAGTGTCATGTTATATGGACATATGACCATGCACACTTTCTTCTTATAATGGGTCATGGTGTATGATGTGTGATCATTCCCAATGACATTAGGTATTGGTTCAAAGATCATTACACATGTATGATTGGGTCAATGTTCTTGATGTTTCCACCCTTAATTAAAAGTAATGGGTTAGTGTGGTAGTTAGAAATTTCCTTGAAAAGCCTTTTTCAAGGACAATTCTATGGGTTTCTTGGTTGTGTGAGTGAATTGGAACGTGCAATGATAAGGCTTGGGTTGATGACCACCTGGAGGGATAAGTCGTGATATTGTGTTAGATGATATCGATGAATGATACCTTGAAAAATAATATAGATGGTCAACATGTGAACATATGACCATGCCTTGTGATTCTTTATATTAGGATGAGGTTTTGACACTTCCATACACCAATTCTTTAGCTACAGGTTGTGAATTAGTATGATGACATAAGATTATGAGTTCCTTTTCATCCTAGATATGTTATGATGACTTGATAAGCATGTTTAATTAAATATTTATTTGACACTTTTATAACACATGTAAATGAAATTGTATATTCGGGGTTCTTACTAAGATCCTACTGAGATATATTCTTACATCATACATGGTGATCTTAGCGAGCATGCATAAATTTTGACAAGATTTGAGGTCTAAGAACATGATATATAATGGACTATGCTAGTTCATATAGTGGGTATAATGATATTGGTATGAGATTCGGGGATGGATTTGGGTATAGTTTTTTTGTATTATATTTTTTGTTCATTATGTATTTGGGATCATCCATGTGGAATATTAGTTCAATTTCATTTTATTACATCATCATTTATATTATTGATTATTTTTTTTCTTTTTTTGTATATTGAAAAATATTGTGGATATGTGTGATTCGTGATCATATTTATATTATAATGAATTTTATTTGAGTTAATCGTTTCCTAATTGAATAGATTATTCCCTTAATAATGTTTGGAAGCCTTTGGACTGTGTAGAGGTGTGTTTGAGTCCATGTGGTGAAACCATCCTTGGAAATAATGGGTGTCTTGTGTGGGGTGTCACAAAGTTGAATTAGATCTATTATTATTTCATTACTATTTAGGAAGATGGTAAAATAATGATATTGGAATGTTCTAGATCCTATAATGGATATCAGAAAAGTTAATCTAAACCCCCTTTTACAATGTTAATTCTAGTTTTCACAAGCATATGATTTTTATTTTGGGTTTTCGATTTTATGATTGTATGATTTAAAATTGGGTGACACAGATGGAGTTATAGATTTTTTATTTACGAGTTTTTTATCTTATAACATTATAATTATGCATCAATCATGCTTAATGGTTGGAAAATCAGATTCACATGACAAACATGTGGTCACAAATGGTTGTTTTTGGATGAGAGATTAGGTGGTTTAAAGTGTCAATAAAAAATTATATGACGTTTTCTCATATAAATTATTGGTGTAAATATACTCATTTGGATTGTGTTGTATTTTTTATGGAAGGTCATGTGGATATAACAAAAGCAGGTTCTTTAGAGATAGTAAAATGGTACTTTCTTCATGGGATGTAGAAAAATACAATGGGGGTTGTTATAAGAATTTAATGAAATGGTAATTACTCAATTATGGAATTTTATACTTGGGATGTGATCAAAGGATGGGTAGGGGTTTTCGTAATAATTATGGACTCTTTTGGGTCATTTGGATGTAGTTTCAGTTACTTAAAGTTTTCACATATCCTATATAGTGTTTTCCTATATACCTTCTTAGTGAACTTATAAATAATTTGTCCGAGTGGTTTTATGGAATCCCCAAGGGGTTATGGAAAATGTATTAAGGTATTCCTTGGTATTTAGATATGGATCTATTGTGGTGCTCTTAGTATAGTAGCTTGGGAATGAGGGTGAGATTGCATGGGTTATTGAACCAATGTTTCTTAAGATAAAATTTTGATGGAATTATGGGAGCATAGGATGCTGATCATGGTTTTCAAATGACACATATGTGGTGGGTGCTCATATTGTAATCCTTTTCTGGGGAGATGCCTAGGGATATTAGTTGATCCTAGTATGTAGACAAATATGGTTAGTGTTTTTCACTAAATGGGTGTAATGATGGGTGAATATAATTATATAATTATTTAGAAAAATAAAGTAAAACACTATGAAAAAATTACTATTAATTTTATGAACTAAAATATAAGATTTAATATGAAGCACAAAAAATTGATAAAGGAGTTTGTTTAAAACACATGATGAGTTCATACATCTCCGCTATTCAATGTTATTAGGCGTTTCTATATTTATCCCATGGATTTAATTTTATACATGATTCGTAAGAATAAATAATACACTTTATTTTAAATTTCTATATAATGAAACAAAAAAATACTTGGTTTTTAGTACATGTAATAAGAAACTCACACTTCCATAAATTAATGGTAGTGAGTAAAAATTTTCCTCCCTTTGGTTACTGTGAACACCCAAGAAGAAGATGAAATAATATTATGTCTGTTAAACATAAATAATTTACAATTAAAAATCTATGTTTTATATTATAAAGTGATATTATAGTATGGGAATTGATAGTAAGGATGAAGGGGAAATTAAATTCAATAGTGAAATGAAAAATGGGAGCTCAAGAGTAGGAAAAATAGTATAAATATTGTGTCTAATGTTTGTTACGTACACAATTGGGTTTATATATAGCCTTATGTTATACCTTGATTCAATTTGGGGTCCTTGGAGTCAATAGTATCCATTAAGAGGTGAGAGAGGTAGAAGGGGAAAATCCTTAATTATTAAATTGTTTTTTTGGAAAATATATATAGGATGGATGATAGGATTACCCAGCCTGCCTATGGGATATTTAGTGGTAGCTTCTAATTCCCAAACACTACAAGAAAGGTGGTGGTTCTCATTTTATATCTAGTGGGACTCAATCATAATCACCTTCAACTAAAATTCAATCAGCCAGCTAGTGGCTTCCCATCAGATGGTCACTATTTTCAACAGGTGTGTGTCTTAAAAAACAATCTAATAATTTTTCTTGAGTACAAGGATTATATGGGAAACTTTATTGGATGATTTCCAAAAAATATAATAACAAAGTTAAATGGAATGGTGAAGAAAAAATTTCATTTTTGTAGCCACTAATAAATCTAAGAGAGTGTGATGTAAAATAATCCATCCCTTTCTCATAATAATTATCATGATAAATAAATAAGATAAATATTAACATATGAAAATATTTATTTAAAAAATATAAAAAATAAAATTTTGAAATGATTTTTGATTTTTGATAATGAAATCCAAGATGAGAGTTTTGAAAATCCTTAACAATGATAAAGAAATGAACAACATTTATTTAAGTTATTAAAATTTAATCATAAAGAGAAATTCAAGTTTTTTTTACAATATTAATAACATTCAAAAAAATAAATCTTCTAATAAATTTTATAAGTATAAAAATATTAATATATCATTAACTATAATCACTATCTTACCCTTAGATATTATCAATAACAAAAACTTATCTAGATGGTTAAATAAATATATAATATTCACATAACTCATTAACATGTAAGAAAAATAAATAAAGAGATCCATCAAAATGAATAAGAAGTCATAGAAATAAATAAAAATGTCTGACATCCTCAAAATTAGTTGAAGATAATAAAACATCCATTCGTAGTCTATATAGAAGTTATAAGGACAATGACCACTATGAGAAACATCTCACTGAATTGATCAAGTGAGAGAATGAGTGTACTCTACCATCTGCTCCATCTAGTCATGGTATGGGGAGATGATATGCTCTCCCTTGGGGATACACCTATCAATAGTCATCTCATGAGCGATGAAATAGTGATAAATGTTTTCATGGATGTATCTCATGTCATTGGAGAAAGATATACAAAAGGGTTATTGCTCCACCTTAACAGTATCCTCAACATCAAGAGGTTAATCCTCGACATTAAAATCTTAATCAACATATATTTCATCATTAGAATCATATTCTTCCCCATTATCATCATTATCCTGTTATTATTATTCTTCTTCATCCCCTTCTTGGTCATCATCCACGTAATGAATATTTTTTTTGATTATCACATGGGGAAAAATGTTATGGGATTTAGGCTCAATTTGTGGAGAATAATTTTTATGAAGAGCAAGATTCCCCTAAAAAACCCTTGGTACTAAGGATTTCATCTGATGGGAATGTATTGAAAATATTATTCTTAAAAAAATTTATCCATTGAAGGATAATTAAATAAAATTTTATTGAGACCAATGAAAATGTTTGAGAAAATGAATTTGATGAAATTTACAAAAGGTAGATCCTTGAACCATCTGGGGTGTGAATAATTCTAAAATATAGATCAGAACACAAAAAAAATAATATTAAGTGAATATCCCATATAATGAAATAATTAATGTAGGTTTCAACGTACTTGCTGTTATCATGATTTCTATGATGGGTGTTAATGGAGGTTTGGGGGACTTTCTCAATGATTTGATTTTGAAGTAAGAGATCTGATATTTTGACCGTAGAAGTGGAGTTTTGGCTGGTAATAAAATGATGATCATAATATAGATCAATTATTTTATTATTTAGAAAATATTATTCGGTAAAATAATGTGTACCTAGATTTGGAATATACATGTAATACATACTGTCAAGAGATGTAACCGAAAGTGGTATTCTATTCATAATAGAGGTAATGATATAAAAATTATCCACATAATCTAAGACATGATTGTAATATAAATTTTTATTAATGATGTGTCAATGAAATATGTGGGTTCTTTATGGAATAATTTAAACCATCTATGAAATAGTATTACCCAATCTGAATCAAGACATAGAATCTTAAACCACAAAAAATCAATGATCATTCTGAGAATAATAATGTTTTCATCTCAAATGGGATTGAGTATATTTTATAAAGGTAGTCCCAATAGTTATTTTTCCATGGATTTTAATTTATAGGAAGAGGCATTATAACATCAAATGTCCGTAGAAGGAATGATTAAAAACAAGGGAAATATCTAAAATATTGTTTTTAACAGATTTGGGAGACCATAAAAAATATAAATATAACTGAAATATATAAAATAGAATGATCAAAACTAGTTATTTGTTCCACAATTTTTTTTTAATAAGAAATTTTAAACATTCACTTTTAACATCCACTTGAAATGGATTAAAATTCATATAAGAGTAGAATGAATGAAATTTTATAATGGATTCTAGAAATGTAAACAGGGAATATACCTCATAATAATGAATTTATTCTTCTTTATTATATCATATAGCTCTATATATGGTGTTATTACTGGTGATATTAGCTTGCTCATCTAATTTATTTCTTGAGACTCATTTGGTTCCAATAATGGGAAAATCATTTTCCATTTCAAAATGTTTCCAAAAAAAGGTAAATTGATTTAATTTAATTTAGATAGAAATAATTCAATTTTAAATATTAATAGAATCATAAATATTTTGGGGATCTTGGTTTGGTACAAAAGAATTATTTTCTACTTCATTTAAAATGTACCTCCTAGTATGAGTGCTGGCTTTTAAATCACTGGTAACATTTTCAAGAGGATAATATATAAATTAAAACCCTACTTTAGGTAAAGATCCAATTAATTTTTAAAATTGATATTTTTTTGAGGATGAGGTTCATTTAAGACCAAATTATCTATTTCTACCTCAACATAATTAATTTGAGGATGGGGTTTGTAGGAATTCTTATCAAATGTTATTTGAACTAACTCTTCAATGATCTTAATTATTTTAATGAAAATTTTAGAAGATTTACATAAGCTGGATTTCCTAATAAAGAAACTTTCATCATATTTAAGGTAAAATTTAACTAGATTATCATTGGTGTGAAGAATAAAACAGTTACCCCCAAAAAACAAAACATTACCACCCTCAGAAAATTTACCTTTCCAAATATTGTTAGGGGTATTTTTAAAAAGGGAAAATATTTGTACATTAATATTGGAATTGTGTAAAATATTTACATCCTCAAACCAAAAATATTGAGGGATTTTGGATTAATTAAGTAATGTTTTATAAATTTCTTTCAAATTTCAATTTTTTTCTTTTAATAACCACTTTTTTTTAGGTCTTGTATGAGTTGAAAATAATGGTGATAACCTTGTGAAGTATTAATAGTCATCAAAATCCTTATTTTTGAATTACCCCCATGACTAATCTGAAGGGATATGATCATGTACCCCTCTTCATTTTCAAGATTATTTTTATATTTAATAAATAATTTAAAAGACTCAATTTGTTATTCCTAGAAATAAAAAAGTATGTCTGGTATAATCATAAAAAAATAAAAATTTGTAATATTTTTTTCCTATATTATCCACTTGGTTTTTTTCAAAACGTTCTTGTAAAATAGGTTCAAGGGACCTAGAGGATGACACGTCCTTTTTTGTTTTAATTGATGAATTATTTTTTTTACCATGATGGCATGGATCACACAAAATCTGATTATAGAAATGTAATTTCAATAAATTTTTTATTAGATGATTATAATTAGTTTATAAAGTGTGTTAACATTAAAATTACTATGGTGTCTATTCCATGTCCATGGATCACAATCTAGTGAACTGAATAAACTAATTTTGTCTATTTCAATATATTTAAAATCAATAACGTAAATTTTTTGAAATCTATTCGTAAAAAATAAATGATTTTATTGAGAATAAAAAACATTGTAAACATAATTTTATAATGAGTATTTATTAAAACTATCAAATAATTGACTGATACTAAAAAATTATATTTCAACCCAAAACATATAAATCATCCTTAAAAATAGTGTAATTTGAAAAAATAATTGTACCTACACAAATGATATTACCCGTTGATTTTTTACAAAAAACTGAAATTCCCTCCATCAATTTTCTCAAGATGGTTGAATTTATATATAGTCACTACAGATTTGCCTCATGCACCCTCTATCCATGTATCATTTATCCCCATAGTCTGTGAGACATTTTTCATAAAACTTAATCAAGGGACTAAATATTTTTATACCGAACATTTGGGACCTATAATGTTAGTTAAATGAAATATAGGAATCCATATTTTTTTGAATGGTTTTCTAGAAATTGTTCAAAAGAAATATTAATAAATTTTACCCCACTATGTCAGTCCTTTTTGTTATCATACACATAAATCATGTACCATGTTTTATTACCATAAACTCAAAATTTTATTTGGATCTACCTCTTAAAAAAGTAGTATTCTCTATATTAATGTAACAAATTCCATAATATCCTTTCCAATGCTATTAGGAAAAAAAAAGAAAAATCAAATTCTTCTCACCTAGGGTGAGCATGGAAAGACATTCATTAAGATATATAATTTTATTTTCCATTTTTTCAAAATTGTGTTGATCCTGTATACAAACCATTTATTTGTAACTTTATTTACATCACTTCTAAAGAATTCAATCTCACATAATAAAATATTGAATCTTCCATATTTATCTTTTTCATTTATTGAAAAAAAATACCTAGTATTTTCATTTTTAGCATATATAATATCTTAATCATTGTTAACATCATATTTTAAAAAAATGACTGTATTTATATTCATGATATATAAATTTCAATGTTTTTAACAAAAGATATTATTATAATTTTTCTAACGATTACATAAGATCAAAAAAATTTATATAGATAAAATATTAAGATGAATAGAATAAATTTAACTATTGGTTTTCCAAAATGTTGTCCATTAGGAACTTGGTGCTTTAATCAATTCCTCCCAATGAATACACGGATTCATCAATAACACTCTATCTTTCCAACTATAAATCATTCTTTAATTTATTCATCTCAATTTCCTTATTTTTGATAGTAGGGCACTCTAATTTTATGTGACCCTTTTTTGTTTCACTCATACCATCATACCTATTATTAATTGTGTTTCTTCTACCTTTTTTCATTTCTAAATAAATTATTATTCTTAATGATTTTTTTAATCTTATTGTAAATATGAGAAATATCGCCATGTATTATCGATGTGTCATCATTATTTTCCTTTAATTTGGTTGTATTATTATACTTTACATATTTTTATTCCTTCTGGGATTGTATCTTCCAGGTAATATATTTGGTCAGGAGTTGTCCTATGAGTTTTTAAATTGATATATTTTTTATGTCATTTTCAACTTATATTTTCCTAATATTGGGTGACCATGAAATGGGAATGACCCAAAATATATTCTTCATAGGTGTTTCTATTTTTAGTGCACCATTTAAAGACACCATTCCATTAAAAAATCATTTAAATGGTTAATGATTTTATCTAAAGACTTATTGGGATGTATACAAAATATTTTAAATACTTGATATTTATATCAATCCTAGAATCCTTTACTAATTTGGTACCCTAAGAAGTAACTTCATGAAATTTAAATATTTTAGGAGAATATTTACACATAGAAATTATATTTCATTCATTCCCATATATAAAAAAATTTGAGGATTCATGAAATTACCATTATCATAAAAACAATTATATCATCAGGGGACCATTTTTATTCTTTTTCTTGTGTGGGGGTAAATGTATGAATATATATTTCTTAAACTAGATATCTTATACATAAAAGAAATATTGATATCCAAGCTTTACAATAAACATAATTGGATACATCAATATAATTTAATCCTCCCCAAGAGTGTCCTTCATAAATTTTTTATAATTTGAGGAATATTCCAACATTAAATGGTCGTTCCATAGAACTAATTAATGTTTTGAAATAAAGGTAGGATCATATATTAGTTTTTAGTCTATTTAAGGATGTAAATGGTGGGTTAATTTCAATTTAATTTTCATATAATTAAAAACTATAATAAATAAAATGATGATCATACAAGTGATGAACTAAAATATAAGATTTAATGTGAGGAATCGGACTATGATAAAATAGTTTGGAAAAACCCCAATAAGAGTCCCTATATATCATCCCCACATTGTTGTTGAGGGTTTTTATAATTATCCCTTGGATTTAAAAGAAGTTAATATACCTGAAAATAAATCACACACTTTATTTTAAATTAATAAAATAAGAAACCCAAAGAATGAAATTTTTAGTTTGTTCATTATGAAACCCACACTTCCTAACATAAATAGAAGCTTTCACCAATGCACCTCACATTGGTGGTAGTGAGAACCCAATAAGAAAAAGAAATAAGACGAGTTTTATCAATAAAAAGACCATTAAAATGGACACACACAATTCTCCATAAGAAATATATACAAAAATATGAGAATTGAGAGTAAGAAAGAAAGAGTATTGTAATATACTAAGGAAATGAAAAAAGAAATCTTGAGAGAATGAAACGTAGTTTCAGTTTTTTCTAATCATATATAGTAATTCAATGTTGTGTATATATAGCCTATTGTGGTCCATCAATTCTATTGGGGGTCTTTGGATCTAATTGGATCTATTTGGATGTGATAGAGGTCCAAAAGAACAAGAAATAATGACTATATTGACCTTATGGAAACTCTACACTAGTTGACTAGCTAGTTCGATCCATCGACCCTATGCTGGACTTATTAGTAGTATATGCTACTACAAATGAAACACTAGCTAGCCAATTGGATCTAGGAATAAAACCCTTATATAGGAAAACCCCACAGCTAGCAGGTGGATTCCCATGAGGTGGTTTATTATTACAGTAGATGTGGGTCTTAAAAAATGTTATATACAAGCATCTTAATTCCTTGGATTGTCTAGGAAACATCCAATGATGATGAAAAATATATATACTGAAAATAAATGAAGTGAAATGGTTAGAAACACATTTGGAATCTTTAAACAATAAAAAACCAAATATAGTGAGAGGTATAATATTCAATAGTTTGGGAGGATGAGTCTTGATTCAATGGGACTTGATTTATGGGTGCGTGATTCAATTGCATGTAAGAGTACACTATTTGGTTATGGTTATGATTAGGTTAGATATTGAGAACCTATGTGAGGGTTCCCAATTGATCACTCTTCCCTTGTAGGAGGATAGTGTGTGTTAGAGGGGACTTTTAAGAAATGTCTTGGTTTGTGAGGGTAGGAATGCACTGGTTATGTGTGCTTCCTGGATGGTTTATTGTTTTTTGAATGAGACTTCTGAAATTTCATTAAGAATAGTTCATTTGTGGATGAACCTGGGTAGTTCTGAGATGCTGAGTACTCATGGGTATGGTATCCTAGATTTTGGTGATATGAGAGATGTCCCTAGGTAATGGAATGTAAAATTTATGAAGGTTCAAGTATCATGGTATGGTTGATCTGAGTGTGGGTCTTGACATGAATTTTCATAGAGGATTTATGTGAAGACTCATTGGTGTTTTAGCTTGAGGAGTGGTGTAAGGGAAACCATATGACATGGAGTATGACATAGGAAATTATATAATGTCATTCCTCATAGGATGAGAATGAGATAATGATGATTATTGTCTATGCTTGAGTATCAAAGTATAAGGCCCCAGCCTTAAACCTTACTTATATCTTGAGTTATTACAAGATTACACGTTGAGGATATTTTTGGGTTTAGATTTTTAGAGAATTAGATCATAAAACTTGCATTACATTCCACATATAAGAAAAGTGGTTACATAAAGATAGTATTCTTCATTCCCATCAATGAAAACATATTTAAAATAAACATGGATTCTTTCTTGACACTTCCTTGACACTATCATCATATCATGTACCTTTCCCTTGACCTGTGAAAAACATTTCAAAAAACATGGGATGAGCATAAAAAGCTCTGTAAGGGATATAAAAATATGGAAAGGAAACATGGGTACATATATACATAAGGATGAGATCATACTTCACCCATAGAACATAAGCACATTAACATAGCTCATCAAATCATGAATAAATCATAGAAATCATAAGACATAAAGTAAACTTGAGGCATTCATAACTTCCTTACGTAGGGAGTAACCCTCTTGGATACGTTTGGAATACCCACCACAGTATATTCCCTAAATCTCTTCGGAGAAACCTTAATGTTTCACTCCTTCACGTTACCCAATGCATTGGATATCTATATCGGGCTCACCCACCCTTAGTTTATCACGGAAGCACCTGTCTTCATAATAATTCCCAAGAACCTCAACATAATCATATCACATAAAAAATGCATAAAGGAAAAATAACATTCCCACCTTTCAACCTTAAGATATCAATAAAACACCTTGATATAAAAACATTATGAAAACCATTTTCGATACAAAAATAAAAGAAAAGTAAAACATGGTATTTATTTTTCTTTTAAAAAGAAGGTATGGATTGTAGAGGAAGCTGAAACTCAAATAACGGTCACGACGGCGGAGAAGTCGTTGTCGCCGCATACGTACGACAAAAACATTCCCTTTTGACATTTAGTAAACACTTCATATAAAAAAAGATTCCCATTGAATAAACGTAAAAGTCAAAGGGGTTTATACACCGTATAAAAGAATGTTGTGTATAAAACAAAATATGCCTCAATGAAAGGAGATTGAGACGAAGTCCCATTCCTCGGGTCCGACTTGACTCGATCGTTCTTTAATCTCCTGAATAATAAACTTTAGTTAATCTCTACATGCTTAATAACCTTTTTCAAGTTCATTATTCCTTTTATACCATGTTATGAACATCATGTAATCATTTAAGTTTATAATGTTCATTTTGTCGGTATTTGGTTCTTAAGTCAAATATAGACTTCTTACACATACATGTTATTAATTTGGTCAAAGGTTCGTTATATCCAGAATGATATTAATTATTTGGATAACATATATATCATATATATTCAGCATATACATGTATTTATAATATTACATCACATTTATAGGTAAGAAATGAAATGCACCGTTCATGGAGACGGTAAGCCGTACGTACGCATGAACGCTACTTCCATTTATATTTCATATTTTCTGGAATGGAGTCATAATTATATAAGAGTATATTATAATTCCAGTATAATAACATTTCTAATATCATTAACTTTATCCTTTACACATCCCACAAATGGTATTAACGAATCAAATCACTTTCTGGGGCGGTAGTCCGCACTTCCTAAAATGAAGATATCGTGTTTACCCATAATGGAAACAATAATGGTATGCCATAAATGAAAAATACAGAATCTTATGGAAATAATAAACATATTATATATCATATATAAAAATAGTTACATCATAATGGCCACCTTTGAAGGTGTTAAATGAGTATTGAACAATCCTCGTTTCGGGAGGCAGAATTTCGCCATCCACGGAAACCGTATGTTCTTTAACCATTTTATGTAGTTGTGTGAGATTGTAGCTAGAATAAATCTTATAACAACATCCTATTATATTTAAGATACTGGTGTTATTAAAAAATAAGTAAATAAAAAGAGTTTAGGGGGGTTGGAGAAGTAAAATAAAACAAATGAACATGAGAGAATGAATTGCCTTTAAAAGTGTAACTCCTTTTGATTTGAGCCTAAAGGCTTTCTTTGAAAGGATTCTTCCCAAAGGCAATCCTCTAGGATGAGGAGAGGGATAATTAGAGACAAAATGGGCAGGTTTTGGCCAAGACAACGGCTTTGGGAGTGTGGGTAAGGAGGTAGAGGTGGGGGCCTTTTATAAGAGGAGAGGAGGGGCACTCTTGGAAAGTAAAGATAAGTTACATTATTTTAAAAAGAGTTTCGGATTAAAAAGGTCCCAAATTGCTATAAATCGAGGATACGTTGATAAGGCTTCTAACGCAACTCATCCAATTGGTTTTTTCCATGTGTAGGTTTTAGATTTTTCATTATCTTTCCATTTTATTTAAATCGTTAAATAATGAGGTCATCGCTGCATCATCATGATGTCATAAATAATTTAATTTATTTAAAGTCTAAAAATTATAAACAAAATACTATGATGTAGTAAATCTTTTTATCTTTCCATAGACTATTTATAATCAAAAATATGATCTTTATAACCCCATGTAAAAATTGTTTTCGTAAAACATATTATGTTTGTGTCATTTTTACTTTTACATTAAATAAAAAGTTATTTACGTGATTTCCCAACCAAAGTGGATCCATGGGGTCCCCAAGTTGACCCATGGATTGTCTTGGTCGTCCATGACACAAAAAATGATGGTAGGAATTGTTTCAATCTCATCTCATTTTATTAAATCATTATTTTTACCTTAAACTACACTAATTACCACTAATCGCGATTAAAACTTGATAAGTTACTATTCACCAAAAAATTATTTTAATCTCATTGAACAACATTTTACTTCTTAATGACAACCATGTATGTCGGATTTTTAAAATTGAAAACACAATTATGGAAAAATTTCATTTAAACGGAAAAATCAGTTTTCATAAGTACCACTTAGTGGTTTCACTATTCATCAAAAATTGATGTTTTTCAGAAAATTACCAAAAATCCACCCTAAGCTATATTTGATATTCTGAATTCAAAAATGAAGTCAATTTTACAAAATTAAAAACATATAATTCACATTAATTAATTTAATAATTAATTCCCGATGTCAGAGCAAATAGCGTGTTTTTATAAAACAATAAGTATCAAAAGATTGACACCAGTTTAAGTCTAATTTCAAAGGGAAATTGATTCCAATGACCCCCATTGGATTAAATGGTAAAAATATTTTCAGATTACACATTAAGACCAATTCAAAAGATAATCTAACCATATAATTAAATTAAATGAAAAAGCAGTTTTGATGTAAAATGCAGTATTTTTTACTATTCATTAAAAAATGAATATTGTCAGAAAAATACCAAATATTTATCCAATGTAAAATTCAATGTCCCAATCATAATGAATATGTTTATTTTGAAAAATATAGATTATAAAATTGTCAAAATATTGATTTAAAAAGGGTTTTCCATCAAAAGGCAGTAAAACAATCTTATAAGAATATTAGTGTATTCCATGCTTAAGATTGGATTTATTTTCATTTTCAGCCTCTAAAACACTATCTAATTCATTAATAAACATAGATAAAAATATCTATTATTCATTACTTACTTGGGATGTTACATCCTTCCCCCCTTTAGAAAATTGCATCCCCGCAATTTATTTACTTATCAAATAAATGGGGGTACTTATCCCTCATTGCATTTTCAGATTCCCATGTTGCCTCTTCCATCATGTGGTTTTTCCAAAAAAACCTTTACCTGCTTAATCACCTTATTCTGTAACACTTGCTCCCTATGGTCAAGAATCTGGACCGGTTGTTCCTCATAAGATAGGTTCTCTTCCAGCTGAACTACCTCTGGACTCAAAACATGAGATGGATCTGGCATATACTTTCTCAACATCGAAAGGTGAAAAACATTGTGTACCTGAGATAAACTCGGAGGTAAAGCCACCCAGTATGCAACTGATCCAACTCTCTCTATAATTTCATATGGTCCAATAAACCTTGGACACAGCTTTCCTTTCTTACCAAATCTCATCACTCTTTTCCAAGGAGAAACCTTGAGAAAAACATGATCACCTACCTCGAAAGATAGATCCTTCCTACGGTTATCTGCATAACTCTTCTGCCTGCTCTGAGCTGTTCTCATGTGCTTCTGAGTAAGATGAACTTTTTCTACCATCTTTTCTACCAATTCTGGTCCCATCAAATTCCTTTCACCCACTTCATCCCAGAAAGCTGGAGTTCGACACCGCTTCCCATATAATGCCTGAAATGGTGCCATCTGTATACTGGAATGAAAACTGTTATTATATGAAAATTCAACCAAAGAAAGATGTTGGTCCCAACATCCCTGATAATCCATAGAACAAGCTCGTAGCATATCCTCCAATGTCTGAATTGTTCATTCTGACTACCCATCTGATTGAGGATGTAAAGCTGTACTAAAATTTAATTCAGTACCCAACGACTTCTGAAGGCTTTTCCAAAAGTTAAAAGTGAACCTGGGTTCACGATCAGATACAATGGAGAGAGTAACTCCATGTAACCTGACTATCTCTTTAAGATACAAAAGGGAAAGTTGATATAGGGAAAAAGTATCTCGTACAGCAAGGAAATGAGCAGATTTAGTCCAGCGATCAACAATAACCCAGATTGCATTATTACCTCGAGATGTCTTCAGTAATCCCACAACAAAGTCCATGGATATATTCTCCCATTTCCACTCTGGAAATGGTAAAGGCTAAAGCATCCCTTTCGGTAACTGCTGCTCTGCTTTAACCTGCTGAAAAGTCAAACACTTCACAGTAAAATCAGCAATATCTCTTTTCATTCCATCCCACCAGTAATACTCCCGTAGATCTCTGTACATCTTAGTACTGCCAGGATGAACTGAAAACAGAGAACTATGAGCTTCACATAACAACTCTCTCTTTAACTGTGAATCACAAGGAACACAAAATCTCTTCCCAAATCTCAAAACGCAATCATTATCAATGTTGAATTCAGGCAACTTACCTTTCTAAACCAGCTCTACCTTTTTCTGCAACTCACTGTCTTGCTTCTGTGCTTGCTTGAATCTATCTGACAGAGATGATCTCACTGATACCTGAAACAAAACAGAAGAACTTCCTGCACCCACAACTTCTATGCCAAAGTTCATCAAATCCTTAGCCAAAGGATCGCGTTCCAAACGCAACATTGCTAATGAAGCATTACTTTTTCGACACAAAGCATCAGCCACTTTATTTGCTTTTCCCGGATGGTAATGAATTGTACAATAATAATCCTTGATTAATTCTAGCCATCTCCTTTGTCTCAAGTTCAATTCTTTCTGAGTGAATATATATACTTTAAAAATTTGTGATTAGTATATATTTCACACTTTACACCATACAAATGATGCCTCCAAATTTTTAAAGCAAAAACAACAGCAGCTAATTCCAAATCTTGTGTAGGGTAATTTACCTCATGAGTTTTCAACTGTCGTGAAGCATAAGAAATTACCTGATCATTCTGCATTAGGATGCAACCAAGTCGTTTCAATGAAGCATCACTGTATATAACAAACTCACCATTCCTGGAAGGTAGTGCCAAAACCGGAGCATTCATCAATCTTCTTTTTAATTCCTGAAAACAATCATCACATTCTTTTGTCCAGATAAACTTAACACCCTTCCGAGTTAGCTTAGTCATTGGACTAGATAACCGTGAAAAATTTCTAACAAACCTTCAGTAATAGCCTGCCAAACCAAGGAAGCTACGAATCTTAGTTACATTTGTGGGTCTTGGCCAGTCTTCCACAACTTTTGTTTTTGCAGGATCAACAGTTATCCCATCTTTAGAAACAATGTGACCAAGGAAAGAAATTTTTTGCAACCAAAACTCACACTTGCTGAATTTCCCATAAAATTTCTTTTCTTTTATGGTTTCCAAGTAGGTTCTTTCCACAGATAAGGATAGGAAGATTCTTGTAAATTCTTTTTTCCTCAACATTCCCCCCAGGTGTTTTTACCAAAAGTTCAGGAGTCATTTCTTGAGATGGTATTCCCATTTTACTAGAAAAGGTTTCATAGATGAAAGAATGTGTAGACCCGAATCAAACAACACACTTTAATAATATGAAAAAATAAACAAAGTACCCAATACAACTTCATTTGATGGCCCGACATCTGCTGAAGTAATTGCAAAGGATTTCACCACCCCTTTCTGCTTGTAGTCTAACTGCTTTCCATCACTCAAGCTCTTTTTCGGACACTCGTTTTCATAGTGACCCATCTCATTGCACTTAAAACATTTCACTAACTGTAAATCAAATTTTGTCTTACCTTCACCTTGATCCTTTTCAGTGCAATCATGAGCCTTATTTCCCATCTTAACACATCGGTAGCACTTTCCAGAATTCAGAAGATATTCCCCAGCATGCCTTTTTCCACATTTATCACAAACTGGAAACTTAATTTTCTTACCATCAGACTTCTTTGAGGAATTCTTACCTTTCTCCTACCACATCGGTCTCTTCTTCTGTTGGTTTTTATAGAACACTTGATCATCGGAAAACTCCATTTCCACAATCTCAGCACATCGAACAAGCTTTTCATAACTTTTAAACTCACGAGAATCTAATTCCCTTTGATATTTTGGCTTTAATCCTGAGTAAAAATGATTGATTTTACTATCAAGGTCTCGGATAAAATTTAAATCATACCTTGCCAATCAAGTGAACCTTTCTTCATAGGTATCCATTGAGTCTTCCTCTTGCCTCAATTCCAAGAATTGCTTTTCCATCCTAAGTCGAACAGCCTTAGGAAAATACTTCTCAAGATACATACCTTTGAATTCATCCTAGTCAAGATCATCAATCTCATCGGCGTCCCTGATATTTTTAACCATAGACCACCACTGATCTGCCTTACCCACCAAACGGTAAATAGCAAGACTAGCCTTTTGATTGTCTGAACACCCCATGAAATCAAAAATCTTCTCCATTGCTTTAATCCACCCTTAAGCTAGCACAGGGTCAGATGATCCTCTGAATTATAGGGGATGTTGCCTCATGAAATGTTCCACCACTGACATGTTCCTCTGCGGTTGATCTGGCTGATCTCGTGCATGGATACCACCACCATTTATAGCCTGAATCAACTGCGCCATTACTGCAACAAACTGTTCAGTTCCAATTCTGACCATCTCAGGATGCTGATTCTGAAGGTTATTTCCTTCTGCATTCCTTCCTATCACTGCTTCCCTGTTTCCTCTGCGGAAAACCATTCTGAACAGACATGTCTTAAATGAAGCAACATGGTAATCTTCAAATACTATATCACTTCAATTTGACCAATTTTTTTTGGATAATCATATAATAGAATTCTAACTCCTAAAGTTATCTAAACAGACCTTTGATACCAACTATAAGGCCCTAGCCTTAAACCTTACTTAATCTTGAGTTATTACAAGATTACACATTGAGGATCTTTTCGGGTTTAGAGTTTTAGAGAATTAGATCATAAAACTTGCATTACATTCCACATATAAACAAAGTGGTTACATAAAGATAGTATTCTTCATTCCCATCAATGGAAACATATTTTAAATAAACATGGATTCTTTATTGACACTTCCTTGACACTATCATCATATCATGTACCTTTCCCTTGACCTGTGAAAAACATTTCAAAAATCTTGGAATGAGCATAAAAAGCTCAGTAAGGGATATAAAAATATGGAAAGTAAACATGGGTACATATATACATATGGATGAGATCATACTTTACCCATAGAACAAAAGAACTTTAACATACCTCATCAAATCATGAATAAATCATAGAAATCATAAGACATAAAGGTAACTTGAGGCATTCATAACATCCTTATGTAGGGAGTAACCCTCTTGGTTACGTTTGGAATACCCATCACAGTATATTCCCTAAATCTCTTCGGAGAAACCTTAAAGTTTCACTCCTTCGCGTTACCCAATCCATTGGAGAGCTATATCGGGCTCACCCACCCTTAGTTTATCATGGAACCACCCGTCTTCATAATAATTCCCAAGAACCTCAACATAATCATATCATATAAAACATGCATAAAGGAAACATAACATTCCCACCTTTCAATCAGAAGATATCAATACAACACCTTGATATAAAAACACTATGAAAACCATTTTCGATACAAAAATAAAAGAAAAGTAAAACATGGTATTTATTTTTCTTTTAAAAAGAAGATATGGCTTGTAGAGGAAGCCGAAACTCAAATAACGGTCACGACGGCGGAGAAGTCGTTGTCGCCGCATACGTACGACAAAAACATTTCCTTTTGTCGCTTAGTAAACGCTTCGTATAAAAAATATTCCCATTGAATAAACATAAAAGTCAAAGGGGTTCATACACCGTATAAAAGAAGGTTGTGTATAAAACAAAATATGCCTCAATGAAAGGAGATTGAGACGAAGTCCCATACCTCGGGTCAGACTTGACTCGGTCGTTCATTAATCTCCTGAATAATAAACTTGAGTTAATCTCTACTTGCTTAAGAACCTTTTTCACGTTCATTATTCCTTTTATACCATGTTATGAACATCATGTAATCATTTAAGTTTATACTGTTCATTTTGTCGGTATTTGGTTCTTATGTCAAAAATAGACTTCTTACACATACATTTTGTTAATTTGGTTAAAGGTTCGTTATATACAGAATGATATTAATTATTTGGATAACATATATATCATATATATTCAGCATATACGTGTATTTATAATATTACACAACATTTAGGGGTAATAAATTAAATGCACCGTTCATGGAGACGGTAAGCCGTACGTACGCATGAACGCTACTTCCATTTCTATTTCGTGTTTTCTGGAATGGAGTCATAATGATATAAGAGTATATTATAATTCCAGTATAATAAAATTTATAATATCATTAACTTTATCCTTTACACATCCCACATATGTTATTAACGAATCAAATCACTTTCAGGGGGCGGTAGTCCGCACTTCCTAAAATGAAGATATCGTGTTTACCCATAATGGAAACAATAATGGTATGCCATAAATGAAAAATACAGAAGCTTATGGAAAGAATAAACATATTATATATCATATATAAATATAGTGACATCATAATGGCCACCTTTGAAGGTGTTAAATGAGTATTGAACAATCATCGTTTCAGGAGGCAGAATTTCGCCATCCACGGAAACTGTATGTTCTTTAACAATTTGATGTAGTTGTGTGAGAGTTTAGCTCGAATAAATCTTATAACAACATCCTATTATATTGAAGATACTGGTGTTTTTACAAAATAAGTAAATAAAAAGAGTTTAGGGGGGTTGGAGAAGCAAAATAAAACAAATGAACATGAGAGAATGAATTACCTTTAAAAGTGTAACTCCTTTTGATTTGAGCCTAAAGGCTTCCTTTGAAATGATTCTGCCCAAAAGGAATCCTCTAGGATGATTAGAGGGATGTGTAGAGACAAAATGGGCAGGGGTTGGCCGAGCTAAAGGCTTTGGGAGTGTGGGTAAGGAGGTAGAGGTGGGGGCCTTTTATAAGAGGAGAGGAGGGGCACTCTTGGAAAGTAAAGATAAGTTACTTTATTTTAAAAATAGTTTCGGATTCAAAAGGTCCCACATTGCTATAATTCGAGGATAAGGTGATAAGGCTTCGAACTCCACTCATCCAATTGGTTTTTTCCATGTGTAGGTTTTAGATTTTTCATTATCTTTCCATTTTATTTAAATCGTAAAATAATGAGGTCATCGCAGCATCATCATGATGTCATAAATAATTTAATTTATTTAAAGTCTAAAAATTATAAAACAAATACTATGATGTAGGAAATCTTTTTATATTTCCATATACTATTTATAATCAAAACTCTGATCTTTATAACACCATGTAAAAATTGTTTTTGTAAAACATATTATGTTTGTGTCATTTTTACTTTTACATTAAATAAAAAGTTATTTATGTCATTTCCCAACCAAAGTGGATCCATGGGGTCCCCAAGTTGACCCATGGCTTGTCTTGGTCGTCCATGACACAACCAATGAGGGTAGGACATGTGTCATGCTCATCTCATTTTATTAAAGCATTATTTTTACCTTAAACTACACTAATTACCACTAATCGCGATTAAAACTTAATAAGTTACTATTCACCAAAAATTTATTTTAATCTCATTGAACCACATTTTACTTCTTAATGACAACCATGTATGTCGGATTTTTGAAATTCAAAACACAATGATGGAAAAATTTCATTTAAACGGAAAAATCAGTTTTTATAAGTACCACTTAGTGGTTTCACTATTCATAAAAAATTGATGTTTTTCAGAAAATTACCAAAAATCCACCCTAAGCTATATTTGATATTCCGAATTAAAAAATGAAGTCTATTTTACAAAATTCCAAACATATAAGTCACATTAATTAATTTAATAATTAATTCCCGTTGTCAGAGCAAATAGCGTGTTTTTATAAAACAATAAGTATTAAAAGATTGACACCAGTTTAAGTCTAATTTCAAAGTGAAATTGATTCCAATGAAAACCATTGGATTAAATTGTAAAAATATTTTCAGATTACACATTAAGACCAATTCAAAAGATAATCTAACCGTATAATTAAATTAAATGAAAAAGCAGTTTTGATGTAAAATGCAGTATTTTTCACTATTCATTAAAAAATGAATATTGTCAGAAAAATACCAAAAATTTATCCAATGTAAAATTCAATGTCCCAATCATAATGAATATGTTTATTTTGACAAATATAGATTATAAAGTTGTCAAAATTTTTATTTAAAAAGGGGATGCCATCAAAAGGCAGTAAAACAATCTTTTAAGAATATTAGTGTATTCCATGCTTAAGATTGGATTTATTTTCATTTTAAGCCTCTAAAACACTATCTAATTCATTAATAGACATAGATAAAAATATCTATTATTAATTACTTACTAGGGATGTTACATCCTTCCCCCCTTTAGAAAATTGTTCCCCCGCAATTTATTTACTTATCAAATAAATGGTGGTACTTATCCCTCATTGCATTTTCAGATTCCCATGTTGCCTCTTCCATCATGTGGTTTTTCCAAAAAACCTTTACTTTCTTAATCACCTTATTCCGTAACACTTGCTCCCTGTGGTCAAGAATCTGGACCGGTTGTTCCTCATAAGATAGGTTCTCTTCCAGCTGAACTACCTCTGGACTCAAAACATGAGATGGATCTGGATTATACTTTCTCAACATCAAAACGTGAAAAACATTGTGTACCTGAGATAAACTCGGAGGTAAAGCCACCCGGTATGCAACTGATCCAACTCTCTCCAGAATTTCATATGGTCCAATAAACCTTGGACTCAGCTTTCCTTTCTTACCAAATCTCATCACACTTTTCCAAGGAGAATCCTTGAGAAAAACATGATCACCTACCTCGATAAAATTATTGTCATGATTGATATTAAAATTAGTTAACTATGGGGTTAAACCAAACGATAAGGTTTAAAATAATATCTAAAACTATCTATTTTGTATTGGATGATTATATTAAGGCCTGATATTCCTTATTATTGAATACATATCATTTTGAATGAATTTTTTGTAAACGCCTATGATTTTCAATTGATATTTTTTTCTAGAGAAAATGTGTGTTATATTATATAATTGTATACACACACAAAATTTAGAGGAACCAAAAAAACCTTATCTAATTAAGAAATATGATTACATTAGTCATCTACAAAATCAATTAAAAATCCAAACATTATAATTCTATAAAAAATAAAAAATTTAAAATCCAAAATGGGAAAATATGGATTCCCTAATCTGCTAGAATCCTTTTCGCCGTCAAAAATTCTATTCAGATAAAAAATTGTAAACCAATTATAATATTAATAAAATCAAAATATAAACATAAGTGGAATTGTATTTAATTATAAGTGAAATAATGAAGTGGTATTTGGGGGGAGAAATGTGACCATTGGAATAGTATTATGATCGTTGGTCAAATATCACCATTTTTCGAATAAGATCCTTGGCCTAATATAACTGTTGGTCAATATCACTATTTATATATTGGAATTTTGTTAATTTTACCATGTGGTAATAAATTTTCAATTATAATTAGTGTTTATAAGTAGTAATGTTAAAATAAAATTGATAAATTAAGGATAAATCATTTCCTTATCCAATAGAGTCATTCAATTTTAATCCCATTTGTTAAAACTTGAGAGGGAGGTAGCATGTAATGACCAAAACATTCATTAATGAAAATACCTCTTGATCTATTTAAATGTCTTATTATGGTTATATAAAATGTGAACTTCATTGTTTTTATGTTTCTGGATTTTAAAATACTATTAAGAATTCTGACCGTGGCTAACATAGCCATTGAACAGTGATCACATGACTAGTAGAAATATAGGGCTTTAACAAATCCAGTTTACTCAGACAAAGGAAGTGATGGCCTCATCCAATAGACGTGCCCCATAAAAACCCATTTTTCAGAGCTCGGAAAGGAGGTTTTGTCTTTGGTCTTCGCTCTTGACCAAGCCCAAGCCGAGCTTGAATTATTTTAAGCTCGAGCGAGACCACCTATGAGAGAAGTGGAAGTTGATAGAGATTACCACCTGAGAGATGTTATTTGAGCCACCCCAAGAGTCTATCACCATCACACACCTTACTCTTTGGTCTTATGAAGGTGTTGTAAGGGGTTATGTAACAAGACCTCAGCACTATGGTTATGTACATTATTTTTGTATATAATAATGAATATACTTTCATTTTATTACCTTGTAAATATTTCTTAAAACACAAATATTATTTTTAGTTAATGTTCAACTAAGAAATCTATTTGATAAATTAATGGATTTCTGAATTAAATAATATTTTATAAAATATTATTATTATTATAAAATTAATTTTTATTAAATATAAATTATCGTATAATTTTATGAATGCAATTGTAATTTTTATTACGGTTTGAAGGCCATTTTTTGTCAAAACCCATGAATTTTCGATAGATGTTGGTTTTTATTTTAAAAGTAAAAATTAACATATTTAGAAAATTATTTATATAAAATGAATAGTATTTATGGAATCAGGACTTCAGAATTATCCAACGTTGAATTTTTCATAATTTTCTGAGACAGCCATATTTTTGGGTAAAAATTAAATACCGTTTAAATATATAATGTGATTTATGACATCATAATGACCCAATAGTGTTGTAATAAAATACTATAAACTTTATATTCGGCCAATATATGTTTTACCATTAAAATAATGTGATTTTGGGTTATTTTGATTTATTTTACAAAGCTTTAGTGGACCCTTCAAGACTTATTAAACATTTTGTCTTTTTAGATTGTTTTCCTTGGGAGTGTGACTCACCTCCACAAAAGAAACCCCATTATTTTAATAATTTAGGACTTTGGCCTTATAAAATATTGTTTTCCAATTCCATTTTCTAAAAAACATGGGCAAAAACCATGGTCTGGTTTGTGATTTGGGTTATTTTAATGTGAGGTGTCCCAAACCTAAATAATAAAGAATTCCCTCACCTTCCTTATATAAACCCACCCAAGTTCCCACTTCCTCCTCACTCAAATCATTTTTAGTTCGTCAAAACACTTCCCTCCTCTCTGTATAATCCTCCCAAGGTGCCCCAAGCTCCCAAGAAGCCTCTCTCAATCCCCTCTCAAGCCTTTGGAAGCACACTTCCAAGTAACAGTTTTTCTTCCTTTCTCATTTTTTCTAATATTCATTAAATTGTTATGCCCTTTTTATTTCAATTATAAATGATGGGGTATAATTTATCACCTCCCCCATACTTTCCTCTTTAGTTTTAAATGATGTGAGACCCCTTTCTCTCTCATTAAATTCTTTCCATGTACACTCGTTACTATGCCAATATTCTGAAAGGAATTCCTCTCTCCTCATTTACATTCATGCAATTATTTTGTATCATGAATCTAAATTCCATTAAATTTGTTGGTACATGTATCTATATGACCCCCTAACTATCCAATTCATTTAAATATGATGAAACAAACATTTCTCTCCCATCAACCTTTTTTCTGAGTTCTTATGTCACTTTGTTATGCTGCCGAAATTGCACTATGCTTTTCCAAGCCAAAGTCATTGTGAGGTGAATACCATTCCCATTTCTCTATCAAGGGTATTAACCTTTATTCACATTTGCTTATTGTTTTAAGAGTTTCATGTATTTATTCCACATTCATTTATCGTGGAATAAATGATTATGTTGAATGATTTAATGTTTTATGATCCATGTGGCATGCTTATGCATGAAATGAAATGTTTAAGAAGGGTGCACCCTGATAGCGCTCCAATGAATTGGGTAAAGCATAGTATCATGATATTTCATGTTCAATGGGTGTTTACTCATGCTAATTCATGTGCAATGAGGGTTTACTCATTCTTCATGTGCAATGAGGGTTTACTCATGATCCGTGTGCAATAATCCTTGTCTCATGTTAATTCCATGTTAAGTGTTGTTGCCACATTTCTATGTTTTGATTATCATGCTTTATCATTGATTTTATTTTTATGCTTCTCTTGTTCTTTATTGATATGCCTATTGACTAACATGTATTGTATTCCTCATGTCATTCCATGATTATTCCTCTACTGGGCATTATAGCTCACCCTTTTCTAATGCATATCCTTTGGTTATCCCATGCAATGCTATGTATGAGGGAATGTAGTGGTCATGTAAAGAAAGTTTTCAATAAAGATGTTGTATTTCAAGTTTTATGTTGTTATGTAATGATCCTAATCCCAAAAGACAATATACCTATCGATCTTCTATGTTGTATCAAGTGATGTTTAGGTAATAAATTATGTTTAATTGTGTAATAAAATCAGGGTTTTCATAGTTGGTATCATAGGATAGGTTTAGTAATTTTTGGGTTTAGGATTAGAAAACATGAGTGATGCCTCAGAGACAAGACTAAGTATAAAAAAACATCTCAAAGATTTGGTGAGTATTGATTATGTGGTTTATAAAGAAAATATGTCCCTATATGGATACGAGTAGGTAGAGGCGACTATGGCACAGATGTATCCTAGTGGTAAAACCCAAAACACCACTTTGTGCGAGACTCAAACAGGAACTGGTGCATGACAATGGGCCTTGCTGCACTCTTGGTTACGACAGTCCTGTGGGATATACGTTGGTAAATTTACAAGCTTAGTATGAACCATTATTGAGGGACTAAAAAAATTCCCTAATAATATATATTAGAAAGTAGATCGTGGATAACACAAACAGAAGCCAATAGATTTATATGTTAAGTAAATAAATGTTATTTATATGTCATTAGTTTTGTCCTTGTATTACCCTTTATGTTTTACCCCTAAATTTCCTTTTATTCCAACCAATGGCCAGTAATAGGAGGACTCAGGCTAACAACCGATGTGAAGATCAATGTGATGACTATACTAATGAGATGCCCAATCCAATGGGAGTGGGAATTGCAAAATTTTTCACGCTTCTCTCTCAGCTAACTCAAGATTTGAATAGAAACATGGTTCAAGAGGAATGGTCAACACCCCTAAGAGATAACAAGTCGCTATCGAGAGCTTTAGGAGACAAATTCCTCATACTTTTAATGGATCATCTGATCCCTCAATCGCTGAAAAATTTATCAACTCCATCAAAACGATCTTCTCTATCCTTCAATGTTCTGAACAAGAGAAGGTTCTCCTGGCAACTTATCATATAGAGGGTTAAGCTGATCAATGGTGGAAGTTGATCAAAATTACAAATCTTGATGAGGAGATCGAGGAATTGGAATGGAAGGAATTTCGGAAGATGTTTTTCGATAAATATTTTTCACGCACCCTTTGTCTTAAGATGGAAAGGGAATTCCTTTCCCTCATGAAAAGAGATAAAGAATCTATTGGATCATACGAGAAAAACGTCACAAAGCTTGCATGACCTGCTTTCGACTTTCTCGTTACCCCAGAATGCAAGGTTGACTGCTTCTTTGTGGGGCTAAAACCTAGCCTATGAACAGCACTGGCGATCCGTGACTTCGACAGCAATGAATAAATTGTCTGATGTGCCCTCATGATGGAAATGGAGATCAGATAATCTCATGGGTATCATGGGGATAAGAAGCTTAAGGTGGAATTCAATTCTAGCTGTCCAATGGATAAATCCAACGGTGCTAATAAGATCCAGCACCCCACTTACCAAAGGTGTGAAAAAAAGCACCCCAGAAATTGCGTGAAGGGGACGAGGAAATTCTTTAGGTGTGGAAGAGAAGGGAACCTGGCTATTAACTATTGGAAAGAAATACCCGTAGATATGACAGAGGATAGGAACACTTCGTTCGAACCTCAATGTGTGGTTCATTGCTACAACTGCAAAGAACCATGGAATCTAGAAAATCAGAGCCCTGAGCCAAGGGTTTTTTGAGGCAACAAACAACCTCCAAGGTAGCAAGGGTGAGATTTTTCCATCACTACTACCGATGTGAACCCCAACAATGAAGTGGTGAATGGTACACTAGTTATTCATTCAATAATAATGAACATAATTTTTGATTCAGGTTCTACGCATTCTTTAATATATCTAAAGTCTATTAGAAAAATCCCAGAACCCCCAAAAATCATTGAATTGAAGATATTGGTGAGTACCGAAAATGGGGCAATCATTGCATCCCATGAATATAACTCCCCCTATCATAATCTATGGAATAAACTTCCTGAAAAACCTCGTCATACTCCCTCTTGTGGAAGGCATGGATTGGATTTAATTATATAGAGAGAACATAAATTTTTGGGAGATGGAAATCACTCTCTATGTGGATAATTGACCCCCAATTCTATACCAATGCAAGGAGGAAGATGAATCATCTTTTTCTCCATCATCTCAAGTGTAGATATTACTTCCCTATGAGCACGCATATCTGGATCAGATGATTGGGTCCAAGGAAGCAACCATCCTTGAATACATGCCTATTGTGAGGGAATTCACTGAAGTGTTTCCCGAGGAATTGCCTGGTCTTCCTCCAAGAAGAGATGTTGAATTCTCAATTGATATTATACCTCAAGAATTTCCAATATCGAAGACCCCATATAGAATGGATTTTTTCGATCTCGAGGAGCTGAAGAAACAACTATAGGAGAATTTTGATAAAGGGTTTATACTCCCAACTGCTACACCATGGGGTGCACCAGTCCTCTTCGTCAAGAAGAAGGATGGGTCAATACACCTTTGCATCAATTATCGTGAGCTCAAAAAAAATTACGATAAAGAACCAGTATCCTCTCCCACGAATAGATGACTTGTTTGTTCAGTTGTGTAGAGCATAATACTTCTCCAAGGTGGATTTGCAGTCAGGATATTATCATGTATGGGTGAAGAAGGAAGATATCCCCAAGACTGCTTTTCATATAATATACGGGCACTATGAGTTCAGAGTAATGCCTTTTGGACTCAATAATGCTCCAGTAATCTTCATAGACCTGATAAATTGGGTCCTTAGAAATTACCTCGACAAATTTGTGGTAGTATTTATAGATGATATTCTGATATACTCCAAAACCAAGGAGGATCATGAGAAGCATCTAAGAACTGTACTAGAGACCTTGCAGAAGGATAAACTCTATTCAAAGTACAACAATTGTGAGTTCTAGTTGATGGAGGGCTCATTCTTGGTCCATATCATCACAAGCAATGAGATATATGTGGATCCCTACAAAACATATGCAATTGAGGGATGGCTGAGGCCAACATCGGTAACGGATATCCATAGCTTCTTAGGGTTAGCTGGATATTATTAGCGATTTGTGAGAAATTTCTCACGATTATCCAACCCTCTTACCAATCTAACTCAGAAGGGAGTAAAGTTTTCTCATAGTGATGAATGTGAAAAAATCTTCAAGGAGTTGAAAAAAAGGCTTATCACTATGCTCGTGCTCACTATACCCACAAGTGGAGATCTTTTTGTGGTATTCAGTGATGCTTCAAAGAAGGGTTTGGGATGTGTGTTGATGAAAAATGACAAATTCATTTCCTATGCTTCAAGGAAATTGAAATTTAATGAATAGAACTATCCAACATATGACCTTGAGTTGGCTGTAGTGATCTTCGCTTTGAAAATTTGGTAGAATTATCTCTTTGGGGAGAAGTGTGAAATATAAACAGACCACAAAAGCCTCAATTATATATTCACATAGAAAGAATTTAACATACACCAACAAAGATGGTTAGAGCTGATCAAATACTATGACTGCTCCATCTATTACCACCCTGGGAAAGCAAACAAGGTGGTGGATTCCCTAAGTAGAAAGGACCCAACGATCCTATCATTGATGAGAATTTAAAAGGCTCAAATCATCTTAGATTTGATGAAGATGGACATGGGAATCATAAATAAGGGAACATCATCAATCCTTTCACAAATTATTGCCCAACCATGACTTTTGGAAAGGTTAAAGGATTCTTAAAAGGATGATGTGCGAATTCAAGAAAAAGTGGAAGATATTGGAAAAGGGAAATCCTCATAGTTTAATGTTAATGAAGAAGGAATTGTGAGATCTGGGAAAAGAATATGTGTTTCATCAAGTCTGGAGCCGAAGAAAGAACTTTTGGTTGATGCACATAGTTCAAATTTCTCTGTTCACCCAGGAAACACAATGATGTATCGAGATCTTGGATAGCATTGTTGGTGGGATATTATGAAGAAGGATATCGTTAAATATACATCAATGGGTCTAGTGTGTCAGCAAGTGAAGGTAGAGAGGAAAAATTCTAAGGGGTTGAAGCAACCATTTCCCATACCAGAATGGAAATGGGAGAACATCACCATAGACTTTGTCACCGGACTTCCGAAGACATCCAAATGAAACAATGCAATCTGGGTTGTTATGGATCGTCTTAAAAAGGATGCACAATTCATTGATATTTAGGGGTATTTCTCATTGGATCAACTAGCATAGATATATATCAGGGAAGTGGTAAGGTTTCATGAAGTACCACTATCCATTGTGTCCGATCAAGATCGAAGACTCACCTCTATGTTTTGTAAGAGTCTTCAACATGATCTGAATACTGAACTGAACTTCACTATGACCTATCATCCTCAAACTGATGGATAATCCGAGCAGACTATCCAAACACTTTAGGACATGTTGAGGGCATGCTCAATGGACTTTAAAGGAGGATGGGATCAACATCTTCCTCTAGTTGAGTTCTCTTATAATAACAATTTCTACTCGAGCATCCAAATGGCACCATATGAAGCCCTATATGGTAAAATATGTAGAACACCAGTGTGTTGGGATGAGGTCGGTGAGCATAAGCTGATTGGACCAAAAATGGATGATGAAATGGTGGAGAAGGTTAAAACCATTCAACATCATATCAAGGTATCCCAGAGTCGACAGAAGAGTTATGAAGATAACCACCGACGAGACCTTGAGATTAAAGTTTGAGACATGGCATTTTTACGCATATCTCCATGGAACAATGTCATGAGGTTTGGAAATAAAGGGAAGTTAATTCCAAGGTACATATGCCCCTTCGAGATTATTTATTGTGTCAGGGTTGTGGCCTATCAACTAGCACTTCCACCTACCGTGGCCAAAGTAAATGATGTATTTCATTTATCCCTCTTAAGGAAGTACACACCAGACCCTTCACATGTATTCTCTTCAGAGGTGCTACAGTTAGAGGATGATCTTTCTTATTATGAGAAACCAGTGAAGATCTTAGATCATAGATAAAAAGTTTTACGAAATAAGACAATGCCCCTTGTGAAGGTGTTGTGGAGAAACCACAAGTTTGAAGAAACAACGTTGGAATCAGAGGAAATGGGGAAGCAGAGTTACCCAAATCTATTTTAGTGCGGGAAAAGAAAATTTCTAGGGAGAAATTTCTTAAGGGGGGGGGGAGATTGTAATGACCCAAACCTTCATTAATGAAAATTCCTCTTGATCTAATTAAATGTCTTATTATGGTTATACAAAATCTGAACATCATTGGTTTTATGTTTCTGGATTTTAAAATACTATTAAGAATTGTGATTGTTTCCAACATAGCTATTGAATAGTGACCACACGATTAGTATAAATATAGTGCTTCAACAAGTCCAATTTACTCAGACAAAGGAAGCAATGGCCTCATCCAGTAGACGTTCCCCATATAAATCCCATTTGTCAGAGCTCAGAAAGGAGGTTGTGTCTTTGGTATTATCTCTTGACCAAGACCAATCCGAGCTTTAATATGTTAAGCTCGAGCGGTACCACCTATGAGAGAAGTGGAAGTTGATAGAGATTACCACCCGAGGGATGTTGTCTGAGCCGCCCCAAGAGTCTGTCACCATCACACACCTTAATCTTCAGTCTTATGTGGGTGTTATAAGGGGTTATGTAACAAGACCTTAGCACTATGGTTATGTAAATTATTTTTGTATATAATAATGAATATAATTTCATTTTATTGTTACCTTGTAAATAGTTTTTAAAGCACAAATAGTATTTTTAGTTAATGTTCAACTAAAAAAATATTTTGATTAATTAATTGATTTATGAAATAAATAATATTTTAATAAAATTTTATTATTATTATTAAATTCATTTTTATTATATATAAATGATCGTATAATTTTACGAACGTAATTGTAATTTTTATTAGGCTATGAAAGCCATTTTTGTCAAAACCCATGAATTTTCGATAAATGTCGGTTTTGATTTTAAAAGTGAAAATTAAAATTTTTAGAAAATTATTTAGATAAATTTAATATCATTTTTAGAATCCGGACATTGAAATTATCCAATGGTGAATTTTTCATAATTTTCTGACACAGTCAAATTTTTGGGTAATAATTAAATACCATTTAAATATATAATGTAATTTATGACATCATAATGATCCAATAGTGTTGTAATAAAATACTATAAACTTTATTTTCAGCCAATATATGTTTCAGCATTAAGATAATGTGATTTTGGGTTTGTTTGATTTATTTTACAAAGCTTTAGGGGACCCTTCAGGACTTATTAAACATTTTTTCTTTTTAAATTGTTTTCCATTGGAGTGTGACTCACCACAACATAAGCAACCCCATTATTTTAAGAAGTTCAGAATTTTCCCTTATAATTTTCTTCTACTTTCCTTTTCCAAAAATCATTGGCAAAAACAATGGTATGGTTTTTGGTTGGGATTAGTTTAATGTGAGGTGTCCCAAACCTAAATAATAATGAATTCCCTCACCTTTCCTATATAAACCAACCCAATATACCACTGCATCATCACTAAAAGCTTTTAGAGTTCGTTGAACCTCTTCCCTCCTCTCTCTAAAATCATCCCAAGGTTCCCCAAGCTCCCAATAAGCCTCTCTCAAGCCCCTCTCAAGCCTTTGGAAGCACACTTCAAGGTAAGGGTTTTTCTTCCTTTCTCATTTTTGTCCAATATTATTTAAATTGTTATGGCCTTTTCATTCAATAATAAATGTTGGGGTATGGTTTATGACCGCCCCATACATCCCTCTTTATTTTAAAATGATGGGAGACCCATTTATCTCTCATTAAATGCCTCCCATGTACACCTATTACTATGCCGAAATTCCGAAAGGAATTCCTCTCTCCTCATTTACATTCAAGCAATTAATTTGTATCATGAATCTAAATTCCATTACATTATATGGGACATGTATCTATATGACCCCCTTACTGTACAAATATTTAATTCAGTACCCAACGACTTCTGAAGGCCTTTCCAAAAGTTAGAAGTGAGCCTCGGTTCACGATCAGATACAATGGAGAGAGGAACTCCATGTAACCTGACTATCTCTTTAAGATACAAACGGGAAAGTTGATCTAGGGAAAAAGTATCTCGTATAGCAATGAAATGAGAAGATTTAGTCAAGCAATCAAAAATAACCCATATTGCATTATTACCTCGAGATGTCTTCGGTAATCCCACAACAAAGTCCATGGATATATTCTCCCATTTCCACTCTGGCACTGGTAAAGGATCAAGCATCCCTTTCGGTAACTGCCGCTCTGCTTTAACCTGCTGACAAGTCAAACACTTCACAGTAAAATAAGCAATATCTCTTTTCATTCCATCCCACCAGTAATACCCCCGTAGATCTATGTACATCTTAGTACTGCCAGGATGAACTGAAAACGGAAAACCATGAGCTTCACATAACAACTCTCTCTTCAACTGTGAATCACAAGGCACACACAATCTCTTCCCAAATCTCAAAACGCAATCATTATCAATGTTGAATTTAGGAAACTTACCTTTCTGAACCAGCTCTACCTTTTTCTGCAACTAACTGTGTTGCTTCTGTGCTTGCTTGATTCTATCTGACAGAGATGATCTCACTGATACCTGAAACAAAACAGAAGAACTTCCTGCACCCACAACTTCTATGCCAAAGTTCATCAAATCCTTAACCAAAGGATCACGTTCCAAATGCAACATTGCTAATGAAGTATTACTTTTTCGACTCAAAGCATCAGCCACTTTATTTTCTTTTCCCGGATGGTAATGAATTGTACAATCATAATCCTTGACTAATTCTAGCCATCTCCTTTGTCTCATGTTCAATTCTTTCTGAGTGAATATATATACTTTAAACTTTTGTGATCAGTATATATTTCACACTTTACACCATACAAATCATGCCTCCAAATTTTTAAAGTAAAAACAACATCAGCTAATTCCAAATCATGTGTAGGGTAATTTACCTGATGAGTTTTCAACTGTCGTGAAGCATAAGCAATTACCTGATCATTCTGCATTAGGACGCAACCAAGTCCTTTCAATGAAGCATTACTGTATATAACAAACTCACCATTCCTAGAAGGTAGTGCCAAAACCGGAGCATTCACCAATATTATTTTTAATTCCTGAAAACAATCATCACATTTTTTTATCCAGATGAAATTAACACCCTTCCGAGTTAGCTTAGTCATTGGACTAGATAACCGTGAAAAATTTCTAACAAACCATCGGTAATATCCTGCCAAACCAAGGAAGCTACAAATCTCAGTTACATTTGTGGGTCTTGGCCAGTCTTCCACAACTTTTTTTTTTGCAGGATCAACAGTTATCCCATCTTTAGAAACAATGTGACCAAGGAAAGAAATTTGTTGCAACCAAAACTCACACTTGCTGAATTTCCCATAGAATTTATTTTCATTTAAGGTTTTCAAGTAGGTTCTTTCCACAGATAAGGAAAGGAAGATTCTTATAAATTCTTTTTGCCTCAACATTCCACCCAGGAGTTTTTAAAAAAAGTTCAGGAGTCATTTATTGAGATGGTATTCCCATTTTACTAGAAAAGGATTCAGAGATGAAAGAATGTTTTGACCCCGAATCAAACAACACACTGGCATAATATGAAAAAACAATCAATGTACCTGATACAACTTCATTTGGTGGCCTGACATCTGCTGAAGTAGTTGCAAAGGATTTCACCACCCCTTTTTTCTTGTAGTCTAACTGCTTCCCATCACTCAAGCTCTTTGTCGGACACTCGTTTGCATAGTGACCCATCTCATTGCACTTAAAACATTTCACTAACTGTAAATCAAATTTTGTCTTACCTTCACCTTGATCCTTTTCAGTGTGATCATGAGCCTTATGTCCCATCTTACCACATCGGTAGCACTTTCCAGAATTCAGAAGACATTCCCCAGCATGCCTTCTGCCACATTTATCACAAACTGGAAACATAGTTTTCTTACCATCAGACTTTTTTGAGGAATTCTTACCTTTCTCCTGCCACCTCAGTCTCTTCTTCTGTTGATTGTTATAGAACACTTGATCATCTAAAAACTCCATTTCCACCTTCTCAGCACATCGAACAAGCTTTTCATAACTTTTAAACTCACGAGAAGCTAATGCCCTTCGATATTTTGGCTTTAATCCTGAGTAAAAACGATTGATTTTACTATCAAGGTCTCGGATAAAATTTGGATCATACCTTGCCAATCGAGTGAACCTTTCTTCATAGGTAGCCACTGAGTCTTCCTCTTGCCTCAATTCCAAGAATTTCTTTTCCATTCTAAGTTGAACAGCCTTAGGAAAATACTTCTTAAGAAACATACCTTTGAATTCATCCCAATCAAGAGCATCAATATCATCGGCGTCCCTGATATTTTTAACCATAGACCACCACTGATCTGCCTCACCGTCCAAATGGTAAATAGCAAGACTAACCTTTTTATTGCCTGAACACCCCATGAAATCAAAAATCTTCTCCAGTGCTTTAATCCACCCTTCAGCTAGCACAGGGTTAGATGATCCTCTAAATGATGGGGGATGTTGCCTCATGAAATGTTCCACCACTGACATGTTCCTCTGCGGTTGATCTGGCTGATCTCGTGCATGGATACCACCACCATTTATAGCCTGAGTCAACTGCGCTATTACTGCAACAAACTATTCAGTTCCAATTCTGACCATCTCAGGATGCTGATTCGGAAGGTAATTTCCTTCTGCATTCCTTCCTATCACTGCTTCCCTGTTTCTTCTGCGGAAAACCATTCTGAACAAACATGTATTAGATGAAGCAACATGGTAATCTTCAAATACTATATCACTTCAATTTGACCAAATTTTTTTTTGGATAATCATCTAATAGAATTATAACTTTTAATGTTATCAAAACTGACCATTGATACCAACTATAATGCCCCAGCCTTAAACCTTACTGAATCTTGAGTTATTACAAGATTACACGTTGGGAATCTTTTTGGGTTTAGAGTTTTAGAGAATTAGATCATAAAACTTGCATTACATTCCACATATAAACAATGAGGGTTTACTCGTGATTCATGTGTAATGAGGGTTTACACATGATCCATGGGTAATGATCCTTGGCTCATGCTAATTCTATGTTAAGTGTTGTTTCCACGTTTCTATGTTATTATTATCATGCTTTATCATGCCTTTAGGTTTATGCTTATATTGTGCTCTATTTATATTCCTATTTTTTAACATGTATTATATTCCTCATGTTATTCTATGATTATTCCCTTACTGAGCTTTATATATCACCCTTTTCTTAAGCATGTCCTCAGGTTATCCCATGCAATGCTAAGTACGAGGGAATGTAGTGGTCATGTAAATAAAGTTTTCAATAAAGATGTTGTATTTCATATTTTAAGTTGTTATGTAATGATCCTAATCCATAAAGAAACTAAACCTCTTGATCTTTTATGTTGTATAAAGTGAATTTTATGAAATCAATTATGTTTAATTTTGTAATAAAAAGATGGGTTTTCATATAGCAGCACTTGGGTTAATACTTGAACAAGAAAAATTCAAGCTTAATGAAGTGAATATTGAATTAAATCACCTATGGGTGAAGTTCAAGTTAGTGTATATTACCACTAAGTACATGTTAGCCGAGTTGTCCCCATAAACTATCACTATCACACACCTTTCCCTTAGAGAATGCACCAATGTAATATGGGGAAACATGTCCATGATGTAGTTAATTAAATTTCAATTCCCATTTTATAATGAAAATAGTTATTTTTTCAATCCAAATATGAATATAATTTTGTTTCATAAAATCTATGATTTTGTAAGACTAATTTTTTAAATTGATTATTGGACAGAAATAAAAGATAATTATATTTTTTTAGAAAAAAAATATGCAATTTTAATAAAATCAATTATTTTCAATAATATTTTTTAATTAAATAGTCCTTTTAAATGCACATATTTAAATATTAATGATATAATAATTTTATAATTTCCAAGGAAATTTTTTATATGTGCCAGAATATTGATCATGTCCTAAAAAATATATTTTTAATTAAATAATAATTATTATATTTAAATTTTAAATTTTCCATATTTACATTTTTTTTAAAATAATATTATTTTTTAAATCAGCAAATCAAAATTAGGTTATATTTAATTTTCGAGAACTATATGAAATAATTTATTTTTTAATGAATAGTAAAAATACTATTTTGGGTTTTCAATATGTGTTATGACATCATATTTATGTAATAATGATTTAATAATTAAATAACCAAAATAAAAACCCCAAAATATTATATTTTGTTAATATTTTGTTTTTTATTTTCTTTTAATAAATTTCCAAACCTATAAGTGACTTTCCAAAGTCTTAAATGGAAAATTTGATTTTAAAAACACTATATTGAGAAAAATGTACTTTTCCATTCCAACAGAATTTTTAGAGAATTTTTTATGGTTTTAATTGATTAAAATATCATAAAATGTGACTCAAATTTTCAAAACCATGAGAAAAAACCTTAGCTAAGACATGGGTTTTGAATTTTCCACAACCACGATTCGCAAGACCTATATATGGAAATTATTAAAAAATTCATCCACTTCTTCCAAAAATATCCACCCATTTAACCATTCCTCTAGACTCAAAATTCATCGTCGATGTTTTTATTTTCAATTTTCCCTCCACAACATTCTCCTCAGGGTGTCATTATGCCTCCTAGGTCCCATCATCATGTTTTAAGAAGAAATCTTCTAGGTTAGAAAATTATCATTAGTTTATTTTTCATTTAATTAATCCTATTTGTCTAAGATATATAAATGGTATGTCACATTCATTTAATATAATTTTGATCAAAACCTTATAGAAAATAAATAAATTTTTACCAATTGGAGACCTTAATTGTCTATCATTTTAGCCTTTTCTAAATCTGCATTTTATTCTTGTCTTATTGCCAAATTTAATTCTCAAATTTCTCTCTTTTAAATGAAAAATTATTCTATTGTGAATACCCAAACCATTTCATTATTCATGGGATTCACATAGAAGTTAATATAATTTATTTAATCTTGTATTTACATATATGAAACCCATATTCCATTTTTGTTGGTTAAAATGAATTTTATGGTTAGCCCTTTAAGTACTTAGGTACATAATGTTTTTATATCAAACCTGTGATTTATTCTACTCAGGTTATTAAAGAAATTATTTATTATCACAACTATTCTCACATTAAACTAATACATATAAATATTTCACCAAGAAATCACGCAAATGCATTGGGTAAATAATTTAATCTCTAGGGTTGAAATGTTTTTCAATTCATTAGTGAATAAACATGGAAATTTTTATTTATGATACATTTTTTATAAAACATGGTGATATACTTATGAGTGTATCATTTATATGTTGTAGCCACATTTCCATTTTATGATTCATGTTATTTTTTTATCATCATATTCCCATTTTTATCATGAATATTTTATAATAGTATACCTTTTTTTCTTATTGATCTGCCTCATGATCCCATGATAAATATCTCACATGCTCATTCCCTTACAGGGATCATTCTCACCCCTAACCTTTGATTAATGTCCCTGTGATATTATATTTAGTGAAAGTAACTTAGGTTGAACCCTTGAAGGATCCTTTCACGTGGATTACAATAACGATTTATGTTTTTTTAGTTTTATGTTCTAAATTTACATTAAAATAAACTACAAAAGATCCTTCATTTTGTTATAAATAATGACTAGTTTATGTAATAAAAATTTAGGATTCCATAGAAGGTATCAAAGGATGGTATAGTTATTTGTTCATATTATGAATAGAAATATATAGTATGACCCCTATAGAAATTTTTAAATTTTGGGAAAATCCATGGTATTTTGGGAATTACTATATTAGTTGTTGCCAAGATAATACATATACTTCTAGTTAGTATAAGTGGATTCAGATCTGGTACAGATTTACCTAGGGCTAATAACCAAAAACACGTCATTGATCTATAATTGATCAGGATTGGTTCCTTGACAAAATTCCTTACTTCAAAACTAGTTTCACACTCCATGGGGATATGTTTGGTTAATAAAAATATTTTTATGAACCTTTATGAAGTATATATTGATAATTTAATTATTATTAGAGGAGAAAAATAAAATATTTTTAAGATGATTTCTTAAGATATAAAATCAGTTTAAAATTATAATATTAACAAAATAAATATGTTTCTCAGTAAGGATTTATTCTTCTATAAATATCGATGTATATAGGGGGAAATAAATAAATGATGAGTGAAAAATATGTTGCAATAATGAAATTATGATGGAAGATCGAATAGAAAACATGTCGAGGATGATGTATAAACAAACATGATTTATGATTAATAAATTGATTCATGTCGAGAGACTAGATTTACCTAAAAGTGAACAAATTTCTATTAAGCCCTTCATGCATCAATGACCACCTTCATTTAGTGGATCTACCGACCCATTGATTTTTAAACAATGGATTATCTCTATAGAAAAGATATTTCATAACTCCTTTTTTAGAGCTAGAGAAAGTCACCCTCGAAGTATACCACTTAAAAGAAGAAGATTATTAGTGGTGGAAACTAATTGAAACATGTATCCAAGAGGTAATATTGATTCTATAGAGTGATAATAGCTCAGCTAAACCCTTTTTAGTAAATATTGTTGATGCTCAATGTGAAAGAATATGGAGAAAAACTTTATAGAGATAATGCATAAGGAAATTGAATAGGTGGGAAACTATGCAATGATGTTTTCATGTCTAGTTTGATACACCTCTAGATTTGTTAGGTATCTTAATGGAAAGGATGATATATTCATCAGTGTATTGATACCCACCCATAAAATAAGTTTTCAAATCAATATTATGAAATATATGACAATATTGAATAGAGTGCAATGACAGTTTAATGAGATATTAGAGAGGCGTAGTGGTCACATATGTTTTATGAAAAGAAGAGACAAATGGATCCAACTCCCGGGAAGAATTTCTATCCTGGAAGATAATGAAAGAATATGAAACATACCATGTGAAAAAAATGTTTGAGGAAGCCTTAAAGGAACTAATTTCTTATGAGTTAAATGTATTGTAAGTGAAGAAGATATGGGAATATATCTCAGAACAATCATGATGTGGTGGGGCCTCAACTTCTCACATTCTCAACACTAAGAAAAACAGGGAAACACAGTGCAACACCAACATAATGTTTAACTCTTCAAGTGTGGACAACTTGGTCTCTTTTCCAATAAGTGTAAAAATTAAAGGATAATGGAGCGAAACCACTATCAACTTAGCATTACCAAGGGAGAAATATAGGTATTTTATACCTCGATGGATAAAGTAGAGTTTCCAATTGATGTGGTGTCAGGCACACTCATTATGCTCTAAAATCTAAGAAGTACATTATTTTATTACGGTTCTACACATTCCATTATTTCCCCATGTATTCAAAGAATATATAATCAATCATAAGTATATTATAGGTAGATTTATTATTCATGACTCTTTTAGGTATTATCCTAGCATCATTAGTGAATAAACACTGTAGTATTAAAATTGGCCAGTACAATATCATCACAAATATTCTAGAAATTTCCATGGTGAAATTTTATACTATAAAAGGGTTGGATTAACTCTCAAAGAATAATTATTACATAAACTATAAGATAATGTAAATTTATGTAATCCTGAATGGACAACCATGAGTTATTTTCAATGGAAATATATCATGACATGATCTTCTTCTAAAATCACCTCCCAAAGCGTTCTTTATAGAGATAATTAGTGAATAGGGGGAAGGAAAGAAAAATATAAGTAAAAAATGTCCCCATCATTCTAGAATACATTGAAGTATTTCATGAACAGTTTTTTTCCTCCCTAGAAAGAGAGGTAGAGTTCTCCATTGAACTCAGACATGGATCTATGCCAATATCAAAGAACCAATATAGAATTGAAAATGTGGAGGTATAGGAATTAAAGAAAAAACTTCAAGATATTTTTTATAATTGATTTATCTAACCATGTGTGTCTCCATGAGGAGCACAATTTCTTTTTTTAATGAAGTATAATTATTTATCAATGAAAGTATGAATTTATTATATAGAAAAGAATGGGATCAATATGAAGAACATGTACCCTCTCCTAAGGATTGATGATTTATTTTACTAGATTTTGGGGACAAATTTAACCCCAAGATTAATATATAATATTGGTATAATAAATTGAGGGTGAAGAAATAATATATTACAATTTATTCCTTCCAAAAAAGATATATAAATTACGAGTTTTTTGTTATTTCTTTCAGATAGACTAATTATCTAGCTATATTTATGGATTTGATGATTTGTGTATTTAATAAATACCTTGATAATTTCATTATAGATTTTATTGTTGACATTATGATATATTACCAAATTTTTATAGAGCAAGGGGATCATCTAATGGTTATTTTAGCAACCTGTAGGAAAGATAATATATTTGGAATCTTTATAAAATGTGTGTTTTCGTTCCAAAAAATTCAATTATTGGGGAAAAATGTAACCAAGGAAGGAATATCAGTTTAACATGCCTATAAAAAGTCATTAATGGATTTACCTCATCATACAATAATGAATGAGATTTTAGTTTTCATGGTTTAGTAGGATTTTATAGGAGGATTATGAAAAAAAGTCATGAGATTCTAATACACTAACAATGAAAACTCGAAAATGAGATAATTTCATATGGATATAGGATTGTGAAGAATCATACCAAAAACAAAATAAGGTATTGGATACTCCACCCATGTTAATTATAATCTATATTAGATAAGTATTTGTTATTTATATTAATTCATATCTAAATAGACATGGGTGAATCCTTATGAAATATTTAAAGGTGTTCACTTATGAATCTTGACAGTTATATCCTCACAAGTACATTATTCCTATTAGTTACCTGGAGTTAGCTATAGTAATTTTTTCTCTAAATATATGGTGGCACTATATTCATGGATAGATTTTTGATATATACACAGACCAAAAAAAATTGAAATATATATTAATGAAAAATTATTTGAACATGAGACAAAGGAGATGATTGTAGCTTCATAAATACTATGACTGTTTAATTCATTATCAAATAAGAATTTCCGAAAAAATTTGATGATTCAATATATAGGAAGGACATATTTGTGTGGTAAATAATTATTATTCATGGAAATCAATTAATTAAATACCAGGTAAGGTTAGAAAAAAAATCATCAAGGAAAGGACATCGTCAATCCTATCCAAAATGAATTCTCATCCATCATTTCTAGTGAATAACAAGAGATATTAAAGAGAATATCTTTTGATATAAAAGAATATAGAGGCTATAAAATATGGTAATATTTCTATGTTTAATATTCATCACAATGATTCAACGAAATTTCATACAAGGCTATATGACCATATATCTTGAAGATAAAGAAGGAGTTTATGGATGATGTTTATATCTATATATTCTCTATACATCCTATAATCACTAAAATGTATAGGGACCTTTGTGACCATAAATGGCAGGATAATATAAAAAGGGATATTTATTACTACACAATAATGCGCTTGATATATCAACAAGTGAAGGATGAGAGATAACTTAATGAAGGTGTATTTCAACCACTACCCATAACAACATGAAAGTGGGGCAATATCTCTATAAACTTTAACACTGGTCTCCCAAGAACATCCAAAGGGGAAAATGTGATATGAGATGTAGTGGGTAGACTTACCAAGACATCCCATTTAAACACTATTTCAGATGATTTATTTCTTGACCAACTTGAAAATCAATACATAATAGAAGTGGTGAGGCTTAATGGGGTGACACTTTAAATCATTTTTACTCAGGATCCATGGTTGAAATACACACACACACACAAACCAGCAATTTTATTAAAGAAAGGATAAAAATATGGCATGAAGGGGACTGACTTAGGGGGGGAAATAATGAAGTCCAAGAGCATCACCTAAAACAATATTCGCACACTCTGGGGGTAAGGATCCCAGGATGGAGAAGGAGACAAAATCATCAACGTGAGGAAAACAGGACGCAAGGAAGTCTGCCACTTTGTTGCCCCCGCGCCAAGTATGGAATAACCCATTGTTGTTATCCATGAGAAGCTTGTAGTTCCGGATATGGTATAAAATGCACTAAGGAGTGGAGTTGTTCCATCAATGCATCATAGAGGATTTTGGAGTCAGTTTCGATCTCTGAGAGAAGCAGATAATTAGACAGACGGAACTGAATTCCTTTCAGAAGAGACCAAGCCTCGGCATGTAGGGAGTCTCCACTACATAAGGTTGACATATAAATTCTAGAGATTTCTTCAACATGATATTAATATTTAATTGAACTTTAGTAACTAATATCTCCTACAAAATGATGGCCAATCTAAAAGCACTATTCGAAAAATTGAGGATGTTATCAGAATTTATTCAATGGAATTTAATGTCGAATGGGATCGATACCTCCAACTAGTTTATTTATCACACACAAAAATATTCCTGTAATGTAATCAACTAGAACCCTATGGAGATCTATATGGGAAGCGATATAGAAATCATACATGTTGGGATAATGTTGGTAACAGAAATCTTCTTACACCTAATCATGTGTATGATATGATAGAAAAGGTTAATCCCATCCAAAAACATATAAAAGGTGCTTAGAGTTGGGAAAAGATCCACTCTGAAAAATGTCATAGGGACTTGGAGTTTGATGTTAGAGATAATGTTTTCCCTTAGATATCCCCATGGAAGATATTCATGAATATTGGAATGAAATGGATGCCTATTCCATGGTACATTTACCACTATGAAGTCCTTGATAACATAAGAGCAGTGGAATATCAACTATCAATTCCAAAACATTTAACTCAACTTCCAGATATATTCCACGTATCTATCAAGAGGGATTACATACATGATCCCTCACTTTTATTGAACCTGGAGGTGGTGAAACTAAAACAGGACCTCTCTTATGAGGATAAGCTAGTGGTGATATTAGATTGTAGAGAAAGTGTTCTATGAAATAAGAAAACTCATCCTGTAAAAGTGTTATGGAGGAACCAAAATTATGAAGAGAATACATGGGAATGAGAGGAAATAATGAAACAAATGTACCCTCACCTATTCTCTACCATGAATATGAGTTGAAATTTTGGGGATGAAATTTCTAAAGGGGGATTAATTTAACAACCTAGGATTTTAAATTGTATTTTTACAAAGATATTATGGATTATATTATATATTATTAAAAATAAAAAACATATATAATTACCCAAAAACCTTATATCATTAATAAAGATCATACCATTTGTAATCTTCAAAACCAATTAAAATTCCTTACATTAAAATTAGACAAAAAATTTAAAATAGAAAAATTAAAATTGTAAAATATCGATTTCTCCAATCTTATAGAATCATCTACCACATAAAAAAATATATATAAATAAAAATATATTATCAAACCAATCAATATATAAAAAAATGATAATATATCATTAAGAGTAATTATATTGTGTTTTTATATAATGGATTATGTGGTATTTTTTATAAGGACTGAACCTTAAAACATTACATAACCTTGAATTAAATGACTAATTCGCATTGAGGATATTTCCAAGTTTAGAGTTTTAGAGAATTTGGCCATAACTATTAAATATCATCTTGAAAATTACACGTAGACACTACTACTCAGTATACATTTTTCATAAAATAAAAAAACTCTTAAAAATAAACATCTCTATTTCTATGTTTTAGACAGCATGGCTTTTCCATAATCCCATCCTTGACCCTATTCATATTTATGTCCTGTGGAAAAAAATTTAGAAACTTGGGATAAGAATAAAAAGTGTAGTTAGGGTTATAAAATAAGGAAAGGAATCATTAACCCATCAATAAATACAAATCAATGAAACCATACTTTTCAGTCATAAGATACCTCATGAAATCATAAGATTTATGAATAACACATAGAAATCAAAAATCATAAAGGTAAATTGTGGAATACATATCAAAAATACATTTTATCTTTCACAGCTATGTAGGGAGTTACGTTGGAAACCCATCACAATATATTACCTAAATCTCTTAGGAGAAACATTCACGTTTACTTCTGTCACGTTACCCAAAGCATTGGAGAGCTATCTTAGGCTCACCCGCATTTGGTTTATCACGGAACCACCTGTATACATAAAAAATTCTCAATAACCATAACATAATAATAACATAATCATAAATTAAATATAATATTTCCACATTCCCATCATAATGTATTATATCAAAAAATTGAAATGAACAATTCTTTTTCAAACTATTTTCAAAACCATTAAAAATATTTAATAAATATATTTTTGAATCAAAGTGTCACATACCACTTTGAAACTTTTAAATGAGTCATCATTTGAAAACATTAATGTCAATATAAATAAATCCTATTTTTTTTAAACATGGAAACTAATGGGAAGTATTTATATGAATAAATATTTAAAACATTTTAACCGATATTTTAGTTAAAGGGGTTTTAACGAAATGAGAGTCGCATGAATACAATTAATTGAGGAATAACATTAATAAAATCTTATAATATCATGAGAATAGAGATATTCATGATGAAATATTTCAAAGGGCAGTATATACACAATATAAAAGTTAATTGGTGTATAACAACAAATAAATTTCAATTGAATGTAAATTGAGACAAAGTCCCTTGCAAAGATCATATCCTTAGATTAAGGAAAAATAAATGACATAATTATGTGTGAAAAATAATAATACACCCCATATAAGTGGATATTAAGTGTAAAACAAAAATAGGTCATTCCCCCATATTTATATCATGACATAATCAAGAAGTATATGTTTAACCCAATGAATTGAAATTAGGTTAAGATATTCCCTTACAGAAATTCGGCAGCCTAATGGCGTCGCTTTATAATTCAAAAAATTGAGTTGATGAGAGAAACAAGGTTATCTCAACATGTGTACATAAAATTTACAGAAATAAGGATATATAAGAACATATCAAAACATAAGAAAAATGAAAACAAAAGACATGACCTAAAAGAAATCATTGACTAAGAGAGTACGGTGAAAAGTTCCTTTACTAATTTGGTAACTTATGAAATATACACCCAATGAATGAAGGATCATACAATGAATATGTAAATTCTAATAAATAAAATTATATTACACAAATAATACAATCATGGTGAGTACATACACCACACAAAATGAAATAGTGTAAATATAACAAGAATCTCATAGGAATTAAAAAGTGAGATGAAAACCCCTTACCACATTGTAATCAATCAAGTCGTATGAAAAAAGTTAATAAACATCAAATGAATCATATAATACCGTGGATATAAATATAATCATGATAATATATATCAAATTTCAGTACACAATCCACCACAACAACTAAATAGGTAGTGAACAATGGAATTCTTACGAAATTAAATGTGAGATAAGAAATCCCTTACCTCGTGTCCGACATGATCTGTTCATTCATTAATCTCCTGAATAATATGATAAAGTTAATTTATACTTTCTTAATAAACTTTTTCATGTTTATTTTTCCTTTTATATCACTTATTACCATGATATAAACATTATGCAATCATTTATGTTAATAATGGTCGTTTTGTCGATATTTGGTTCTTGAGTCAAAAATGAATTTCTTATAATTACAAGTTATTCATGTGGTCAAAATTTTGTTATATCCAAAATGATATTCATTATTTAGATATAATATATATCATATATATCCTTTATATGTAAGTATTTATAATATTACATAACATTTAGAGATAAGAAACTAAATGCACCATTCAAGGAGACGGTAAGTCGTACGTACGCATGAACGCTACTTTCATTTATATTTCATATTTAATGGAATGAAAACATAATTATTCATATTTATATTATAATTATAGTGTAATATTATGGGATATATATGTTACATAATTTCATTAACGCAATCCTTTATATGTTCCATGTAGGTCATGAATGAATCGTATCACATTGAGGGGGCAGTAGTCCACACTTCCTCAAATGAAATTATAATATTTACACATATTGGAATGAAAAAGGTATGTTTGTAAATAAAGATTACAGAAGAATAGATAAAACATAAACATAATACATATCATATATAAATTCAGTGCCATTATAATGGCCACTATGATAGGTGATAGGATAAGATTGAACGATCATCGTTTCATGAGGCAGTAGTTCGTCATCCACAGAAATAGTATGTTCATTACCCATTAGATGGAGGTGCATGTAAGTTTAGTTTTAATACATCTCATAACAAAAATATAGTATATTGAGGATAATTTTGATATAATATAATGGAATAAAAAAAATTATTGGGTTTGAGAAGTAAAACAAAACAAAAAAACTTATGAGAAGATGTTACCTTTAAATCGGGTATCTCCCTTTGGTTTGAATCAAAAGGTTTAATTGAATTTCATTTATCAAAGAAGAAGGATTATTGGAGAATTATAGGGATTTATTGAGATTAATTGAGAAGATTTTGGATGATCCAAGTGGATTTATAAGTGTATGTAATGGGTTTGAAGTGAGGGATTTTTATAAGGGCAGAGGGGCTCCTTAGGAATGTTTAAAAATATCATTTTATTATAAAATGATTATCGATTTATAAAGGTCAAAAACTCATTAAAGGAGAATATAAGATGACTCATTTTCTAAATAAAATCATAAAATAAGAATTGTACAGGTTTTGGATATTTTTTAAATCTTTATAATCTTATTTATTTAAATCATTCATTAATGAGGTAAACACTACATCATTATTGTGTCATAAATATTTTTATTTATTTAATCTCTAAAAATTATAAAAAAATATATCATGATGTAGGAAATATGTTTATATTTCAAATGAATAATTATAGTAGAATATATAACTTATATAACTAGATGTAATAATTGATTTACTAAAAGATTTATGTTTGTTTCATTTTTGTCTTTACTTTAAATTAATTAATATAAAGTGTCATTATCACTCCAATGTGGCTCTATGGGGTCCCAAAATCGAAACAAGGATTCCCAAGATCGGAAATGTATCAAATAATAAGATTAAGACACATGTTAGGGTAATTTATTATTATAATAATAATATATTGTTACCCTTGTTACCAGATTTACCCTTTAACCATGATAAATAAAGTTTTTCACTCAAGTAAATATTCATAATTTCTAAATATAAAAGTTAAATATTTTAACAATTTGGACCTCCTAATTCAAAATATGGAATAAGTTTTTCCAAATTCAAATGATATAGGTGGAAAAAATTAATTTAAAATTAATTCCAACTATCAAAACAAAAAGGGTGTTTTTAAGAAATAATGACTATCCAAAGATTGACACTTATTTATGTCAGATTTCAAAGTGAAATTACTTCCAATTAAATAAATTGGATTAAATGGTAAAAATATAATCTAATTAAACTTTAAAACCATTTAAAATGATAATATAAAAATATAAATAAAATATATTAAAATGCAGTTCTGAATTAAAATACATCATTTTTCACTATTCATAAAAAATGAACTTCATCAGAAAAATATCAAAATTTTATACAAAGTAAATTTTGATGTCTCGATTCTAAAGAAAAATATTATTTTTTAAAATATAACATATAAAAGTGACCAAAAATATATTTAAGGAGGGTTCTCAATCAAAAGGAGGTAAATCGACCTTTTAATGAATATAGAGTTTTTATGCTTAAAATCATATTATTTTTTATTTTAAGCCTCTAAAATTTATTGGATAAATGTAAATACATTTAACAAATATATATAATCATATTTTAGTTATTTCTATTCATTCCCACCAATACAACGACTAAGCGTTAACTACCATTAAAAATAATAATATTATATTATTATTTTTCAGTATAACTCAACGTTGTAAGAATTAGGAGAAACCCATTCTTGCCTGTTTGGTATTCCATATAACATAGCATCCCCATTAAAGTAAAATTTATATTTAATCCACAAATATTAATAAATAGGAAAATTCCATATTCATTATTTACCTAGGATGTTATATCCTTCCCCCCATTTGGGAATTGCGTCCTCGCAATTTAAAAATTTGGCTCAGAAACTTTATTAAACTTCAACATCGGAAAAAGTGTCAACAAAAATATCACATTAAAAGAAATAAATATAAATAAAAAGCTCCATGAGATAACCCATACTTGAATTCCATAATGAAAACATGTATATATAAGTGAAACAAACTATCAAGGTTTTATGGAGAGTAGTAGAAAACATGATTAGGAGAAAGTTAACAACCAGAAAATCAAAATCTTGTGGTGGGTTAAATGGTATTTGATTCCCTAGTAGGGAATGTTAACATACAATGTTTCTGTTTTAAGTTAATTTTGATAAAGTTGAATAATTTATTTAAGATCTTGAATAAGAACATAAGTAAACATACTTACTTTTCATATAGACTTTTATCCTTTACTAGATTTCTACCACAAACTCATATTTTCTCCAAACGATGAGTATTAAAGATGAATTGTTCACATTCAAAGCTCTATAATCAACATCAAGAGAATCACATAATACTTTAAGTATGAACTATATTTTTCCTATGTCTTTACACATTAAGAAAAACCAAAATGCTTAGTACAAGATCAGATAATCCCTAAAAAGGATAATCTTTTACAAAAAGAAAAAATACTCTTAAACTCCAAAATTCAACAAAAAGAACACAAAGTTCAAGAAAGTCCATTAAATATAAAATTTTCCTTACAATTATTCAAAATTATTCAAACTAGGTTTGAAACCCAAAACACAGAAGGATTTTATCACATAGTCTTCAACAAAATCTTAACATTTATCTCCAAAAACATCGACTACTCTTAAAGTCTCATACTGAAGTGTAATTAACCTAAACACATATTCTACATGATAGATTAATCATTTTAATAAATAACCCAAGTAACCTTATTTTCACAATAAAAACATATGTTCTTTCAAAATAACACTTCAACCATTACTCCGCAAATTAAATCCCATATTATTTTATTTTCCTTAAGCATATAGTGTTCCTCAAAGAGAGAATTTCGTCCAAAATAACGTTTATTAATTAATCACCAAAACATTTTCCAATACTAAATATTTCCATTTTATAAAACATAAGATCCCAAATAAACTTATTCTTGATCCATAAAATCATTTAACTAAAAATAATTATTCATACTAACTAGGGACATCACGTAGTCCAATGGTAAGCGATAAATCCCAATCATAATTTGGTTGTGGGTTCGATTTCCATAGCTTTGTCTGACATGATAGGTTGTCACATGGTCTGTGTGTTGTCATTTTTCAAAATCTATACAATTTCATAACATTTCAAAATAAAATAAAAATTAACCATAACATATTTTATCCTCAAAGGTTATCTAATACCTTTCATTTTGCACCCTAAAATGTAAAAACCACTTATCAACTCTAAGATAATAGTGGCTCTTTCTAATATTCTCTCCATTATGGTTATGTCACTTATGCTTAAATAACACCCTAACCTCTAAAGTTATCTAAACCAACCTCTGATGCCAACTATAAAGACCCAGCCTTAAAACATTAAATAATCTTGAATTAAATGAATAATTCACATTGGGGATCTTTTCAGGTTTAGAGTTTTAGATAATTAAGCAATAACTATTACATATCAACCTGAATATTACACATAAACACTTCCAATTAGTATCTATTTTTCTTAAAATAAAAAAACACTTAAAAAGAAACATGTCAAGTTCCAATTTTTAGATAGCATGACTCTTCCTTGATCACATCCTTGACCCTATTCATATTTAAGTCCTGTGGAAAAAATTTCAAAAACTTGGGATGAGAATAAAAATATGAGAAAGGGTTATCAAATAAGGAAATGAAACATTAAACCATAAACAAATACAAATCAATGAAACCATACTTTTCAATCATAACATACCTCCTGAAATCATAAGATTTATGAATATCACATGGAAATCATATACCGTAAAGGTAAATTGTGGCATCCATATCAAACATACATTATAGATTTCATAGCTACGTACGGAGTTACATTGGAATACCTATCATAGTATATTTCCTAAGTCTCTTAGGAGAAAAATTCACGTTTACTTCTGTCTCATTTCCCAATGCATTAGACAGCAATCTCGAGCTCACCCACCCAAGGTTTATCATGAAACCACCTATATACATAAACAATGACTAATAACCATAACAAAATCATAATAAAAGCAAAATGAATAGATAAAATTTCCACATTACAATCACAATATATCATATCAATATATTGAAATAAACAATGCTTTATCAAACCATTTTCAAAATCATTTAAACCATTTAATAAAGAGATTTTGGAATCAAAGTATCCCATATAGCTTTGAAACTTTTAAATGACTCATCATTTGAAAATATTAATGTCCATATAAATAAATCATAAGAAAATTTTTTAATACATGGACATTAATGATAAATATTTAGAAGAATAAATCTTTAAATCGTTTTAACTGATATTTTAGTTAAAGGGTTTTTAACCAAATGAGAGATGCATGAATAAAAATAATTGAGGAATAACATTAATCAAAGTTTATAATATCATGATAATAGAGATATTCAGGGTATAATATGTCAAAGTGCAGTATATACACTATATAAAAGTGAATTGGTGTATAAAAACAAATCAGTTTCTATGGAATGTAAATTGAGGCAACGTCCCTTGTAAAGATCGTATCATTACATTAAGGACAAATCAATGAAATAATTATGTGTGATAAATAATAATAAACCCAATATAATTGTATATTAAGTGTAAAATAAACCATGGTCATTCACACATATTTATAGAATGACATAATCCAGAAGTATATGTTTAACCCAAATAATTGAAATTGGGTTAAGAAGTTCCCTTACAAAAAGTTGACAGCCTAACAATGTCACCTTAAAATTCATAAAATGAGTTGATGAGAGAGAAAAGGGTCTATCAACACATGGAAATAAAATTTACATCAATAAGGTTATATAATAACATATCCCAATATAGGAAAAATGAAAAAGAAATGACATAAAAGAAGTATTTCACTAAGAGAGTACGGTGAATGGTTCCCTTGTCGATTTGGTAACTTACGAAACATACAACCCATGAAGGAAGGATCATAAAATGAATATGTAAATTATAATAAATTAAATTATATTACACAAATAATACAATAATCTGCAGTACATACACCACACAAAATGAAATAGTGGAAATATAGCAAGACTCTTATGGGAATGTAAAAGTGACATGAAAACCCATTACAACATTGTAGTCAGTCATGTCATATGAAAAAAAGTTAATAACCACAAAATTAATCACAAAATAACATTAATATAAATATAATCATGATAATATATACTAAATGAATGTAAAAAATACATAGTATGAAATAAATAAGGGGACAACAACGGAATTCTCACGAAATTAAAAGTGAGATAAGAAATCCCTTACCTTGTGTCTGACTTGACCCATTCCTTATTTAATCTCCTGAATAATAAGCTAAAGTTAATTTCTACTTTATTAATAACATTTTTCAAGTTTATTATTCCTTTTATATCACTTATTACCATTTATAAACATTATTCAATCATTTAAGTTAATAATGGTCATTTTTTTGATATTTGGTACTTGAGTCAAAAATGAACTTCTTATAATTACAAGTTGTTCATGTGGTCAAAAGTTCATTTTCTCTAGAATTATATTAATAATTTATATATCATATATATCATATATATCCATTATATGTATTTATTTATAATTTTATATAACATTTGTAGATAAGAAATGAAATTCACCGTTCATGGATATGGTAAGCCGTACATATGCATGAACACTACTTTCATTTCTATTTCATATTTAATGAAATGAAAACGTAATAATACATAATTATATTATAATTAAAGTATAATATAATATAATATATATGTTACATAATTTCATTAACTCCATCCTTTATACATTCCATGTATGTCATTAACGAATCATATCTCCTTGAGTGGCGGTAGTCCGCACTTCCTCAAATGAAATTATCGTATTTACACATATTGGAAAGCCAAAAGGTATGTTTGTAAATAAAAATTACAAAATAATAGAGAAAGCATAAACATAATATATATCATATATAAATTTAGTTCTGTCATATTGTCCACTATGAGAGGTGGTAGGAGAATATTGAACAATCATCATTTCCTAAGGCAGTAGTTCATCGTCCACATAAACAGAAAGTTCTTTACCCATTAGATGGTGGTGTGCGTAAGTGTAGTTAGAATAATTCTCATAAAAAACCAATTATATTTAGTATATTGGTGTTGTTATAAAATAATGGAATAAAAGGAGTTTACAGGGTTGGAGAAGTAAAATAAAAAAAATGAACTTAAGAGAAGACGTTACCTTTAAATCGGGTATCTCCCTTTGGATTGAACCAAAAGGTTTTGTTGAATTGCCTTATTCCTAGAGAAAAGATTCTAGGAGGAGGAGAGGGATGTAGGTATCATAATTGGGTAGACGTTGGATGATCCATGGGGATTGAGAAGTGTGATGAATGAGTGAGAAGTGGGGGCTTTATATAAGGGGGAGGAGGGGCTCTTTAGAAATGTTTAAAAATATTATTTTATTATATAATGATTTTCAGTTTCTAAAGGTCCAAAACTCATTAAAGTCAAATATACGATGAGTATTATTATAAATAAAATCATACTATAATAATTGGACAGGTTTTGGATATTTTTTTAATCTTTATAATCTTATTTATTTTAATCATTCATTAATGAGGTAAACACTGCATCATTGCTGTGTCATAAATATTTTTCTTTATATGATATCTAAAAATTATAAAAAAAATATCATCATGTAGGATTTTTTTATATTTCAAATGAATATTTATATTTGAATAAATAACTTATATAACCCTGTGTAATAAGTTATTTACTAAAAGATATATGTTTGTGTCATTTTTGTCTTTACTTTAAATTAATTAATATAAAGTGTCATTGTCACTCCCAAGTGGATTCATGGGGTCCCAAAATCAAACCAAGGATGAACAATGCCAGAAAGGTATCAACAAATAGGATTAAGACACAAGTTAGGGTAATTTAATGTTATTATAATAATATTTATTTACCCTTATTACCGGATTTAGCTTTAACGATGATAAATAAAATTTTTACTAAAGTAAATATCTATAATGTCTGAAAATAAAAGTTACCTATTTACACAATTTGGACCACCTAATTACAAATATGGTATCCATTTTTTCAAATTCAAAACACTGATGTGGCAGAAATTAATTTGAAACAAATTCCCACTGTCAAAACAAAAAGCCCAATTTTAAGAAATAATAACTACTAAAAGATTGAATCTTATTTATGTCCAAATTCAATAAGAAATTACATCCAATGAACAAAATTGTATTAAACCATAAAGATATAATCTAATTACACTTTTAAACCAATTAATAAGATAATATAACCATATAAATAAATTATATTAAAAGACAGTTAGGAATTAAAATACAGTAATTTTTAGTATTCATAAAAATTGAACTTTATTAGAAAAATACCAAAATTTTATCGAACATTAATTTTGATGTCCCAATTCTAAATAAGAATATGATTTTGTCAAATATAACATATTAATGTGACCATAACTAGATTTTAAGAGGTTTCGTCATCAAAGGGTGGTAAATCGACCTTTTAATGAATATTAGAATATTTATACTTATAATCAGATTCTTTCTTATTTTAAGCCTCTAAAATTTATTGGATAAATGTAAAAACATTTAACAAACATATATAATCATATAGTAGTTATTTATGTTCATTCCAACCAATACAATGGCTAGACGTTAAATACCATTTAAAATAATAATACAATATTATTATTATTTAGTATAACTCAACGTTGTAAGACTTCAGAGAAACTCATTGTCGTGTGTTGGGTATTCCATCTAACATAACATAACCTTTAATGTAAAATTAATATTTAATTAAAAAATATTAATAAATATAAAAATTTCATATTCTTTATTTACGTGGGAAGTTACATTCATAGGGAGAAATTTTACCATTGGAATAGTAACATGACTAGTGGTTAAAAATTACTATTGGTTAATATAACCATTGGTCTATTTGAATGTTGGGAATTATAACTATTGGTAATAATTTTACTATTATAATTATTTTTTAAATGTAGTAATGAAAATGAACAATTGATGTAGAAAGGAGAAATGACAGCCTCAACGTATAGGGTCAAGGCATTTGTAGCCATTTTTCAGAGTAGTGGAGGGAGGTATTATCATGAGGTTTCACCCATTACCAAGCCCAAGATAAGGTTCAAAAAGTAAATGATGAATGAAATATCTTATGGGATTAGTTCATGTTAATGAATATTATCACTCAGTCGATGTTATCTAAGACACCCCATGAAACTACCCCCATCACATACCATACCCTTAGGGCATGCATGGGTATAATAAGGGGTAATGTGTATAGGATATTGTTAAATAATGAGAAATTTCACTTTCATAAATTAAATCAGTACTCCAACTATTGGGTAAAAATCCTTGAAAGTGTCATCTTAGTATGTTGTGGGTGTGTTTCAGTTTTTTGAAAATTCTAGATGATCATGAAGGAGTATTAAGAGTTTTTTACTTCTAAAAATAGGTGTTTAATATGGTGCAGTTCCCCACTATTTTTCCAAATATTTTTGCCTCAAAATCTAGAGTTGGATTTTGGAAATGGAATATTTCCTCATAGGAGTACACAGTACATGGACCATGAATCCAGATTCGCAGATTTAAAATGTGGTTTTTGGAACATATAAGGAAATCATCAATTGAAGGGAACTACGAAGCGTGAGATGCAGACCACAATTGGGAACAATTTGTGGAAAGCAATTGGTTCTCTTCTTAGGTATGAATTACATGGGCGTCTTATGGTATGTGAGATGGCTTTTCATTCAAGGAAATGAGGCAATAATTTTAGAATCTTGGAAGGGTGTCATTTTTTGAAAAGGTGATGATGATTTTGGCTACCACGTATAAAGCAAGGAAGTACATAGACCATGTTAGGAAAATAGATCGGAGGACAATTGCAGTTCACAAATGATGTGGGGTATATGGTGGAGGCTGTGCAACATTAAACATTTGGTAAATCTCTGATTAGGGGATTTTTCATGTCTATTTTCCTATATTTGGAAATATAATACCATAATTAATCATAGAAAATTTGGTTAGAGAAAATAATCACTCCATGAGTTCAGTGATGTCCGAAGGAAGTTCGTAAGGGAGAATTCCTTGAAGGGTGAAGTAGTTCACACAAAAGAAATTATGGAGAATGATTTTTGTGAGACACTATATCCCACAAAATAATAACGGTTCATGGATGTAAGGTGGTTTGTGGAGGAAGAAATCACCTTTTGAAGAAGGATACTAAACAGAATCGGTACATGGGGGGTGGTTTGTAGAGTCTTTATGCAAACGCGGTAAATGACAATGCCCGTGGAGGCAGTTTTCAGGAGAAGTAGTCTGTGAAGAAGAAGTGGTATGTGAAATTTGTGGAAGTTCGCGGAGGAGGTGATCTATGTATAAGATCATCTATATAGTACATGAAATAGGATTTTTGGTTCTCAAATGACATAAGGAAGCTTGAAAAATCTCTAAATTAGTTTGTGATAGAAATTACTACTAACATAACAGTACACATAAAAGTAGATTTATTCTACGGGTGAAAACTGGATGTCAATGGAGAATCTACCAATGTTTTAGGATACCTACTTTCATGAAACTGAAGGGAATTACAAGTTCATAAACTGTGAGTGGACCCTTTCCAAGAGTAGTGTGAAATGGATGAGGAAGATGATGATCTTTCCCATAGGAAGTTAGCCAGAGGAAGATACATATGGAGTGACCATTGGGAATGAAAAGGTTTGACCCTAAACATTGTAATGGTAGTGAGTGTAGGCATATATGATCTATCCCAAAACATATAATTGACAGTAATATATAGTGTATTTGGTACATCATCACATCATCGTTTTATCCACCTAGGATATAGCCTAGTGAGGGTGAACCAAGTAAAAATTATTGTGTCATGTGCGTGATTTAATTTTTGTTCATATATTGATACTGGAGAAAGAGAGAAGTGTGTATTGTTTAATGTTTAAATAATATTTTATGGGGTAGGAGTATTAATCTATCGTACCCTAATCCAACCCCCTCTTAGGGTATTTGATGTTTTTGGCCTAACACCAATGATCCCATTGCGATAATAATTTTTTTAATAAAATTATTTATTAATTTAGACCGATTTGATAAATTAATTGTTAGACACAAGTAAAAAATAATTGAATTTTCTTCAAAAAATATATACACATTTATAATAAACCTATGTATTTTGAATATTAATTTTTTAATGAAATAATAATTTAAATAAACCTTATTTAAATATAATGGATAAAATAATTTTATAATGTCATTGAAAAATTTTAGTAAGTGTCAAAAATTAGACTATCCTAAGAACTTATATTGTAATGAAAAAATGATTTTTACGTTTAAAAGTTAAAATATTAATATTTTGATATAATTTTTTGAGAAAATAAATATATTATTTTAAATCATGTCAAGTAAATTTATGTTGGTTGAATTTTTTAGAACTTTCTAAAATTATTTATTTTTCATTGCATAATTAAAATAAATTTATGGATTTTCATTATGTTTTATGAAAAATATTGATTATATAATGATAAAATAAAAAATTAACCAAAAAAGACCTAAAATATGTTATTTTATTAATATTTAGTATTATATTATATTTTAATCAATTTTAAAACATATAAGTGACTTAGAAAAGTCTAAAATTGATAATTTTATATTAAAAACAATACTTAATATAAAATTTACTAACCCATGTGAAAATAAGTATTAAATAATGTTGTTAAGTTCTAATGGATTAAAATATCTCAAATTTTGACTCAAATGTCAAAAACCATCAGAAAAAAACGTGTGGTAATCCAATGATTTTTCATTTTCCATAACCTATATTTGCAAGACCAATATAATGAAATTATTAACCAATTCCTTCCACTTTTTCTATAAATACCAACCCATTTTACCATTCCACTTCACTAAAAATTCATCCTCCAGGATATTATTCTCAATTATCTTCCCCAAGAGTCCCCTAAATATTTTTATAATCTCCCTTATTTTTGTCCTCATGTTTTAAGAATAAATCTTCTTGGTAAGGTAATTCTCATCATATTTTTCCATTTAGGTAATTATTTTTTGTGTTAATTCTAATTAGTTTGTTACATTATTTTAATATAATTTTTATCATACCCATACGGAAAAATTAATTTTTTTTCCAATTGGAGACATTTGTTATATACCATTTCATTCATTTCTAAATCCACTATTTATGCCCATTATGCTAGCAAATTTACTTCCCAAATTTCACTTTTAAAAAGAAAAAATTATTATATTGTTAATACCCATAAAATTTTTTGTCCATGGGTATTCACATAGATGTTAATATAATTTATTATTTCAGGGATTTTAATACATGGAATCCACATCCCCTTTACATGGTTTAAAAATATTTTTTGTTCAAGCATTTAAACAATTAGTAATCAATGATTTTTTAGGAAACCAACATATTATTCTCCACAGGTTATTGACAAAATGTTTTATTTCGATAAAAGAGGCACACGTTATATTAATACATATGAATGGAATTCCCTTATAGTGCTCCAATGTGTTGGGTAAATAATTTAAACTCTATAGATTATATGTTTCAGAATATCTTGGTGAATAAACATGGTAATTTTAATTTACGACACCTTGGTGACAAACCATGGTGACATGTTTATGATTGTATTATTTAAATGGTGTACCAAAATTTCCATGTTATGATTCAAGTTATTTTTATCATAATATTCCCTATGATATATTGATCATGTTATATTGATATACCTATTTCTCTTATTGATATTCTTCCTGATCACATACAAATTATCTATCTTTATTATTCCCTTAATAGGCTAATGATCACCCATTTACGTTGATTTATGTACTCATGATATGATATGTAGTAAAAGTAACATTTTTTGAACCCATGAAATAGCCTTTCATGTGGATTATAGGAACATTTCATGTTTTCTTATATTATATTTCTAATTTACATGAAAATAAAATTTAAAAGATCTTATGTTTTCATCAATGTATTGAAAATTTTAAGTAATAAAAAAGGCTGGATTCCATATTTTACATGAGTTTGACACATATTATATTATTTTATTTTATTTACTTCATAAAATGAAATTAATGATATATTTTTAAAAATTATATTTTTTAAATTATTTAAAATTCATTAAAATAATATTATCATGAAATTGAATGAGATGTGCATTAAAATATTAAAAATGGTATGTTTTTGGATCCCATGTAATTTTATAGTAAATTTTTTGACCCAATATGTGTAAACAACATTTATTTCGGAGTAATTGTAAAAATGGTTAACATGGGTTAAAACTAAGAGATATGGTTGAAAACATAACCATACATTATCTAAATTCTCATGGAAGAGATTATTTAAGCTAATAAAATCTTTATATTCTAAATAAATCATCTTGATCTATTTTTTAAAGTATATTCGTTTATAATAATTAAATTATTCATGTCATTATGAGAGTTCCCCTCCCCTCATGTAAAAAAGGGACCATCCTCTCATCCTTTTATAACACATTTGGAGAAATTTATTTTGTAAAAGAACTACCTGAATACCTTCTTAAAGTCCCTCCACAAATTAAATATTTTTTATTTTCTAGAAGAAAACCAATGTTATAGGGATTAAGGTGTAAAGAATTATGGTTTTCTGAAGAAGAGGAATAACTTTTAACAAAATGATTTAGTTTTTTATAACATATTCAAATATTATTCATATTTGATGAAATAAAAACACCATTTTTTTACATATACCATGAAATTGTTATTTTATTATAATAAACTATATATGTGTCCTTCTTAGATCAAATGGTAAATGAGTCATTCATTTTTTTGTATGACAAACTATTTCCTCATGAACCGATATAAGTTTCCTCCATAAGCACCTCTCAAATATGGTAATAATAATGAATTTAAAGTATATATATTATATTAAAAAATTGCTATAATTCAATAAATAGAAAATATAATCTATATCATTACCTTTCCATGCATTGAAAAATTATATTTTTGTTCATGAATACCTATGGAATACTAAAACCATGAATTGATGTGATTTTTTTTCATTACTATGTGACATTTATGTTATATATACATATATTTAAAGAAAGGATATAAAATTCATAATATAATCAACATCTTCTAAAAATTAAATAATAATTACCTTTTTTATATCATGTTCATTGAAAAATCCAAATACTACTCATGAGTACATATGACCTACCATCTCCAGGATTGTAACATAATTAATTTTTCATTACCATATTCCATGATTGGTTTTAAAAGTCAAATAGATATATAAAAATGATAATTATTTTTGGATATTTTTATGGATTTTATGGAAAATGAAGACTTCTAAAATGGTATGCATACATTTTTCGCCTAGAAATTATGAACCAAACATCCTCAAAATAATCTATATAAACACAACCAATTATGTAATTAAATATTTCATTGAGATATATGACACAAATGGTTTAATTATGTTTTAATAACCCTATAAAATGTTTTATTACTTGTAAATAATTTATATAATTTTTTTATTAGATATAAAGTATATAAATAGAAATTCTATACTCCACGTAAGGGATTTCATCTCAATTTCCTTTTATTTTTTCATTTTTAATGTTATGAATCTAATTTATTTTAAACTGTGTATATACATCCCTGTTTATATGTAATATCATTAAAAAATCATACTTAATGGTATTTTAATTTTTAATTGAAATTATCTTAGCACACTATGTTTTAATAGAATGTTACCAAGTGGTAAGGGTTTCTTTACTCAATTTCTATCCATTCAGTTTTAAATCCTATTCATTTAATTTGCTATTCTATAATTACATGTGAATTTTACTCTAAAATTTATAGTAATATATTTATAATGATTTTATGTTTATTTATATATCTTCAGATAATCACATCATAGATTAATTATCACTAAAAAAATTTATGATCTAGGGATGGGTTTCCTTTTCCTTTTTCTCATATTCTTGAGCCATGCTTCGTGTCACACACAATGATTTTTTTGAATGGTGTACATATTTACCCTTAACCTAATTTTTAAATATTAATTCTTATCATTTATGGTATTTAAATATCCATATACTATTATTTATTTCCATGAATTTTGATATGAAAGATAGCAAAGTAGTGAAGCATTTATGGAACAATCTCCTTTCTTTTAGATATTGCTTATATTTAAGGTTCCTTTATGGGGAATGAAGTTAAAATATTTTCTTTAACCAAATCTATTTTCCTCATCTCTGATTTTGAATATGGATTAAAGGTTTATTTCCCCTTTCCACCCTTAATGATTAAATCAACATTAGAAAAGTTGCTTTTGATATTGGTCATGTACCTACATTTATATCAGGAATAACTCTCTTAAATATCCATGTTTCGTAAAATGTGTTCAAGAATATTAATATTTAAACAAAAAAAAATCACAAGGTCATTTTAATTTATCTTTGAATATATTTACAATTATTTATTAAAGTCATCTTTCAAAATATTTTCTAAAACAACTATTTTTGAATTTTTCTTAAGTGTAAATGGAGTGTATTAAATTAACATATACGACATGTGAAGTTTTCAAAGACATCGTGAAGATATATAATTTGAATAATACTTTACAATTACAAGGATTATTTATAATTAAATATTTTTCTCAATTTTTGGACAATTTTTTGTTTTTAAACCCTTCATAAAATTAGGAATTTTCCCGTGTAATTGAATTATTTTTTCACTATTATCTTAATGTTATTTTTATCTTTGTCAAAATATTTTTATATTTCTTTTAATTAAATAATAATATGATCTTAAGATAAAATAAATATTATTTTACTAGATGTCTTATAATGATTATTTTAAATAGATTTTCAAGAAAACTGATTCTTTTCCTTGGGAAAACTAAGCTATAAAGGAATGATGGTTGATTTCTAAGGTGTTATATTGAAATGTATCACCTTATAAATGATAAATTATTGGATGGTACATGGAAATTATGGATTTTTATTGGTGATTATGATATATATTATATGAATCGGTGAGCCCAATATAGCTTATATGAAGAGTGAGACTGATATATCATATACAAATGAAATCCATTTATTTCTAACATGAGTCAAAATGGGTTAGAAAGATAATAGTAAGAGATACCAACACATTTTCTCTATGATTTATATGAGTTTATAATGAATCCTTAAACAATGATTGTTTTCACATGGCTCATGACTATTGAGTAATATGAATCCAATATTATGTTAAATCATTGTGTCATGTTTCATGATTGATTATCCAAGTATTTATGCATATGAATTACATTATGTTATGATTATGATATTTTATTATGTCATCATTACCTTATTATCTACTTATACTGATATTATTATCATTTATGAAACTGAGTTAGTAATGATTATATTTACTCATATAGAGCCGTTGAGCTCAACCATCTTATTTTTTCATTAACCCCATGTTATTAAGAAAATTTTTAAGTATGTTATGACTAAGAATGTTACTAGATGTGGAAAAGTAATTGGGAGATGATTTATATTTTTATGAACTAGTTGTTAAATACATACAAGATATAATGTAATAGTGTGGCCTAAATTTATAAAATTATAAACCAAAAAAGTGATGAGGTATTGTAATGTAGTATTATTTTTATATATTTTTTTAAAATATTATATGTAATTAATTCAAGATTAGGAGCTATGATGACATTCGATTCTAAGGCCTGATGTGCCCAAAATAAATTTTCTTAATAATATTAAATATATTAAATAAAACATGTGAATAGTTTTCCAAAAAAGTTGAATAAATTATAAATTGATTCTCATATTAGAAATCTGAAGGAACAATTGTGTTTAGTGTACTTATTTTACCTAAGGCGAGGCCTAATGTCAGCTAGAACTTGTCGGCTATGAAAAATAGTATCTCAAATTTAAAAGATTAAAAAAAATTGATTTATTTGATTGTAATTTTTTCTAAAGAAGTGAAATTTATTTAAAAATATTCCATTTCCCAGGGATCTAGGGTTAGACTCATAACCCAAGAATTCATTGAGGCTCAAGAGAGAATATCAGAAAACTGTGTCAATGGAAAATAATGACAGAGCTTATATTAGAGATAGAGGGATTATATTTTTGAAATATATATGAAATGATGGAGACCAGTCCATCTATCCTCTTTAGAAAATGATATAAACCCAAATTAGTGTGTGTTTTATTTAATTTATCCTCCCCATTCTTATATTCGACTATGAACACAAACCAACCAATAAACTGTTTGATCTATGGTTTGGCCATTCTTACGAGATAGGAATTATCTTCATGATTTATGGGGTTCATTTACTATTTGATTTGTTGATTATTATTATTGGAATGGATCAAGACTAAATGAAACAACGGTTGAGGTACATTCCTTGGGTTTGTTTCCTGGTGCGTATTTCTTGTTCCCCAGATGTTCTATGTATTTTTCATTCTTCATGAACAATGAAAAAATATCATTGCATCCTCATTTCTTGGAACAACAATCTAAAATTGATGATATAGCATGGGAATTACCTTGAATAAGAGATATGATGTTGGTGATGAATGGATCGATGCAATTTAGGAGATATCATTCTTTGAGTGATTTTTTAGGGGGGTGATCAGAATTGATTTTTAGAGCCGATTGAAATCTTGATACCCATCAATTTGGTGTTGCAATGTAAAGAGTTCCTTGGATCTCTAGTTTTGAGGTGATCATAGAATTTGATTGAACACTATAAAATCAGCTTAGGCATACGGAGGAATGCGACAGTTTCTAGAAATTCATGATAAACATGGAGTGTAACCCAAATTTTCATAGCGTATGGCCCCATAGAGAATCGACTAAGGTTTTAGGAGGAAGTCAAGGTTCACTATGTGTGTGAAACCCTATCACACAACATGTGGGCACTTCATTGAGACTCAGCATGTATCTTCGGAAATACAACGAGATGGGGAAGACTACATGGTTTTCACACATGGCGTATACTCCCTGACATGGTGTTATGCAGATAACCCCATGTACTGGAATATTGGAAGAGGTTGACACTATGTACTGGAACATGGAAAAAGTACACTGGTGGACCCCAGATGGAAGGACACAATGTGTGACCCTTCTAAATGTCATGTACCCCTCTTCTACACAACATGTTCTAAATTCCATTGGCCATTGTACACGAGCAGTACTTGGGGTTGAGGGACACGACATGTGATCCAACTTAACGTTGGGTACCCCTTTCTATATTGCCTAAATATCCTTTACACCATATCATAGACAATCATTTTCAGGGTTCATTCCTAGGATCATTTCCCTGAATATTGATTTTTATCATTTCTTACTCGTAGGAGTATGATCCATTCAATAGGACTATCTAGATAGAGGTGTTGGAATCACCTCCATGAGGCCCATAGTAGGATCCTCTATTCATTAATTGTTCCCTAGGTAGAGTCCTTGGTATTGGCATGATCCACTTCATCGGTCATTTAACCTCTACTTAGTAAGATAATCCAGATGGATTTTTTGGTATCACACCATGGCCTTGGCTATGATCCTCTACTGTGGTATGGAATCCCTCTTCAGTTCTATCAACGTATCCCTCTCATGATGGTCTATAATGAATAGTTTTTCTCATAAAGACTTTATCAGTTCAATTAGACTCAGGAGTGTGTTTTTTGGAGGAGTGATTTGTAGAATCTTTAAACTAAATCCCTAGTGATGGTATATGGTAGTTGTGAAATACCTCTAGATTGTGTGTCTTGGTTTGAGTATATTTGGATATTCCTGTAATATGTGTTGTAGAAAAGTACAATGTAGAGATGACTGTACCACTCTGTCTATTTATTTGTGGTTTCAAGATGTCATATGGAGTATTGTTATACTCACTAATGCATGGGATTTTCCTACATGTGTCGTGACTTATGAAGACAATTGAACTTTTGATAGAGTCCAAGGAGGACCAAGACCAGAAAAATATTTGTGATTTCCAGTAGACCGAGGTGTTTCTATGTCTTTGAGCATCATAATAGTACCTATTTTGTTTATAGGTTGGAATTTATAGTTTATATACTCCTAATTTTTGGTGGTCTTGTATTTTATCCCAGTTTAATTTACTTCAAGTTACTTCCCTATCATGATCTATTGGTTGGGTTAGTAGTATTCCTGCATTTTTTCATAGTGTTTTCTACATTTCAACATTTATAGGCTTGGAGATGTTTCCAGACGTATAGGTATATAGGAAATCTATCCCATGATCGTGATATTCCTAATCGGTTCTAGTCACCAATGCCAAGACAATTGGAGGGGGGCTTGGGGATTCATTGAATAGGCCCCACTGTAATGGGTCATGATAGAGTGGTATCAGAGGTTGGTCTGATTCACATTAGGATCAAGATTCATTTTTATTGGTTTGGGGAAATAATGTTAAGTGCTTCGACTATGTCATCCAGGATAGGGAATCTAGTGTTGTTCCGGGTGACCAACGTATCCAAACACCAGGACATTGATAACCTTTTTTTACCTGGTACATGAGACCAATAGTTCAAGGAAAATAATAGTAAATGCATCATATATGGATGGGTTGTGGTTTCATGTACTTGTTGAGTAATCTCTCTAGATATACTCATTGATGGCGGTACAACTTGTTTTACTATAGGATGCATCTAAAATTCACACCTACTAGGATTTAGAAGATTTATCATGAAGATGACACCCTTAGTGACGCGGCTTCGATATGGGGACCAATTCCTCATATGTCACTTATAGGTGGGGCACCAGCCATACTGCCACCTCTGGAGTAGAACGTTGTACCCACAACACCAGAATTTGAGGAGTTCAGGCTGAGAATGCTTCACAAGTTTTAGAGATAGATACCACTTAGGTTTTGAGGAATACCCGATCCATAGGTGGATGACTACATGATTGAGGTGGTGACCTAATTTTTTAGCCTAGTCCAAAAACCAGAATTTCATATGGTGGTCCTGGTGGAGATCCTTGTACATGTCTTCGTTGGGAGATGGTGGATTTTTTTGATACAGACTCACGACAAGGCATATTTTTCATGGAAGGATTTCAACCATTTATTTATAGAGGAGTTCTCACAAGAAATGTTGGGAGAAGTTCATATACTAGAGCTTATTCAGCTTCAATAGGGTAGCTTTATAGTGGCTGATTATTCGTCAAGGTTCACCAACATTTACTTCTACTCAATTAATGTGGTTTTAGAACATTACTTCAAGACTCAGACCATTGAGTGAGGTATTCATATTGAAATTTGATCAAATGTTATCCCTATATGAATTTTGGTGTATTCTGGGGTGCTTGAGTGATTTTTGGGGGTTGAATGATTCTTGAATGAGAAAATATAGCTGGTGATAGTTAGTAGTGGATGAGATGGTGTAGAGACATTAGCATCATGGATCCAGCCTCCATCTCAGGGATTCAGACATGGGAGATGTTTTAGGAAGAGTTCCCTGGATAGAAGATCTATAGTTTAAGGATAACAGGGTGGGTCTAGTCGGCCTAGGGAGAGTTGGTCCAATTCATGTGATGACATGGGACAACTCACTTGTGATTTTCCAACCCATCATGCTGTTGATATGGAAATAGAGGATGGACAACCGAGGTAGAGATATCGACAAGAGAATGAAAATACTTAGGGTGGTAGATGTGGCAGAGGTGTTGGGAGAGTAGTAGGAGGTGGTCGAAATTTTGAATTATTACCACCCATAATAGGTCCATGCCTTGCTCAGGAAGCTGGGGGTTAGGGGTGGGAATATCTGCATGTGGTCATTGCATGTGACCCAGGGGCTCCCGGAATGATTCGAGTAACGATTTATGTCTTTTCTACTTTATCTTCTATACTAATAAACAATGGTGATAGTAATTACTATCCTTCCACATATATTTGTTTGAGACATAGGTATTCTAGTTGAACTATTGACTTGACCCTTATGCTTGGAGACACCCATTGGAGAAGATTCAGTGATCACACATATATGCCGACAGTGTGACAAGACCCTTGGAGGTGACAGTTTCTATTGAATCCTCTTAATGGATGTGTTGAGGTGTTATGATTTTATTCATGATATGGATTGGTTATAAAAATTCCATTCCATGATTGACTATTTTAAGAGAAGGGTGTTGTGTGTCTCCAATGATGGAACACGGATTTCCTTTGTTAGTTAAAGGAAAACTCATGTAGTGCATGATGGACTAATGCATTGGAGGGTGTTACACCTCAAAGATTTCTAAATAAATTTAATATTGAATTAATGAAAACACTGAGTCTCTAGAAAAAAACACATTGTTATAACCTAACCAATAATCATAAATTTTCCACTTCAATTATTTGAATTTCAAAAAACTGACATAAACTGTTGTGTTTATTAATATATTTAGTTTCAGATAGGATCAACTTATATTTTGGATGAATAGTAATTTGACCCTTATAAATAGTACTATACCATTATGAATAGTAATGTTTCCCTTATGAATAGTAACATCACCCTTATGAATAGTAATATCACCCATGAAAGTATAAATAAAATTTAGGCACCTAATAAATGAAATAGAATATTTTAAAAATTAATAATTAAGTATGAGTATTTTTATGAGTAATAAATATTTAATTACAATTTTATAATGAATAAAGTTATTTAAAAGAAAATTCTCTTTCAAAAAATATATTTCTAAATTAATATATTGTTTCTATATGATTTTAGGATAATTTAGTGAGACCATTGTTATTTTTTAGGGTATTATTAAATGAGTTTTAATTTCAATGACTATATTTTTCGAGTAAATGATTATATAAATTAAAACTTTATTTTACCATATTTAGAAATTTATTTTAATAAAATGGAGTCCATTTTTTAACTCTAGATGTTGGAAAATGGTTATGGTGAATTTTTGGTATTTGTTTTGAAATATTTTAATTTTTAGAGAATAGTGAAATATAGTAATATACAGTATATATACATTATAAGTTAAATACACTATTACCGACATCATGGATGATGTAATAACACTTGGTTAGATCTCATATAATTCTAATTATATTTTTTGTCACCAGAATCGAACACAGTTTCTTGTCTTGAGAAAAATAATAAAATAATGAATAAGATATTCAAAAATCACTTCTCTCTTCCAATATAAAAACCAACCCTAACTCCCTCATTCTTTTCAGACCTCTATGACTTGAAGTTTCAAAATTTTATTCCTAAATAATCTTCCTTAGTCTCTACCCATGTCCAAGAGATCTTGGTATTTCCAAAAGGCAAAAACCCCTTTCCTTAAGGTGGTTCTCAAGTAAGATATTTCAAAAGATAAACCCACTTCCTTTTTTCCTTTAATTTCATTTTCGATTTGTTTTATATACTTATCTTATCCTCAACTACCCCATCCAAATGATCATTATAAATCTAGAATAACCTATATACTATAATTATATCATTTTAATGGAATATTCATCATCAATCTCTTTACTCACTCTTTTTTTATTTTGAAAATGAAATCATCTTCTAAGAGGTCTCGATTTACAACTTTCTTGGACGATGAACCTTCATTCATCAATTTCTCATTCAATTCTGGTCATAAAACAATTATTAAGGTTTCAAAAATAATATATATGTATTATATAATATCTATTGTTCTATAAGTAGTATTTATACCTAATATTAATTCATACGACAAAACTAGTTTGTAATTATGGAAAAACTACTAAAATAATCTAAATGAATTTTCATTAATGTATACTCTAATAAATCATCCTCATGACATATAAAAACTGAATTAAATGATCATTTAATATTTTTTATGTTCATTAGTATCCTATAAAATAAATTCTGGATAATTATATCCATTCCACAAGAATTATATTACTTATAAACAAGTGAATCGGTTTAGAAAACCAAAAAAATCAACACTCCAAAACAACAGAATTCAATCTTATAACAAATCAATATGGGAACAAATTAAATTAATAAAACTACAATGAATAAAATATATTTATATAAGGGTTTTAATTAATTAATTAGTGGATTTTATATGATATTCCATGACATTATGGTCAAGAGAGGAATACATTCAGACATAAGGCAAGGGTTTTATCATCTCACTTACATTTTTGAGAGATATTCCTTATTCACTACTATTTCATGTGTATGGTGTATGTATACTGCTCATTGATGTTTCATATAATTAATCTCATTATTTTGATGGAATTAATTGTCTTTTTTATGATTAATAATTTTGTGGTGGCTGATTAGATCGAATACTTAGTGGTAAGGGATTTCTACCCGAACCACCATTTTATTTTTTGTAAATATTATTCTATACTTAACTCAATTATATTATTAATTATTCTTAAAAAATACTAATAAATTATTTTTTTATCTTCTATAAATGCATACCAATAAGAATTCATCTATCTTTTATGGGTAGTTACATGTTTTAAAAGGATATTTCAAAATTTCTTCCCAATAAAAAATACTGATTCAAGGGAACTTCTTGAATTATTATCTATTTTAAAGTTCACAATATAATTAGTTTTAATAAATAATTATCTTCAAAAAATAAAAATGTTAACATGAAAAAATTTCTTAGGTCATTTCTAGTTTTATGAAAACAAACATTCTTTTTTCCACTTAAAAATCTATTTATTATTTTCCTTAAACCACACTAAAATGTTTTATTTCTAAATCTTCTATAGGGAATATTTGTACAAGATTTCACTTATGTGGGAAAAGATTTATTCCTAAAATATTATTTCTGTGTCATTCCCTTTATATTTATGGTATATACATTTTTACAATCTGATCTCATTACAAATATAAATGATTTTCCAAAAGTACTCTTCTTTCCAAAGTAAAAAAGATTTTTCTCATCTCACTTTAACTTTTATGATATATATGCCTTGTTAAAAACTTCTTCCTTCCATGTTTTGTATGTAATACACTTTGATATATCATAGAAGTAGTTTCTTTATTCTCTTGGTATTCTAAGGGCTAATGATTTGACTGTTTCAAAGTTATATGGGACACTATGGAATGATTATGTGTTCTTTCATTAATAAATTTTAAATGGTCTCATTTAAAAGTATATTCATCTACACTAACTTCATTTGTTTAATATTTTACATCATTGAGGTTTATATATTATGGTATCATCTAAAATATATTGATGAAGGGTTTCTGATTAGTTTTACTATGGTGTTGTATCTAGATTCTATTCACCACAATACTCTGAATGGTTTGTAATTATGTTTACTAATTGGGGAAAGTTATTAACAATTAATATGTTAGTTTCAATATTAATTTATATTTTGATTATGTTTCACCCCTTTCATATGAAGAATGAATTGGATATAGTATGTGTCTATTGGGGCATGATATAGTTGCTCGGTGCATCCGTAGGTCTCATGAGACAAAATAGTATGGCTTTTTACCCGTTTTTGTATGGTATTGGAATCATTCCATAAAAATATGATTATGAATTCCCACATTATATATTCCCGCATTAGGAAACTAGTAATTGATATACCATGTGGTTATTTGACTAGTAGAATACTCATGGTTGTTCTTTTTAGGGAATTGTATATTCATCTTTCATTCCTTCCATATTATGGTCAACAATATTTTGAAAGGCATGTGTTTTTAGTTATTAACCATGATGAATTATTATGTTTATGATATCTTTTGTTTATTACATACCCTTACTGAGAATCTGATCTCACACCTTTCATATGTTTTATTTTTCCACAGCTTGAGAGGATGTATATTATGAATGAATTGCAAGGATAATATAATATTTCTATATGATTCTAGTGGAAATTATCTATTGTAAATCATTTAAAGTTGTAACTTTGAACTTAGGTATGTATCTTGATTCATGAAATTACTAAAGAATTTGGACCTTCAGGATTTTTTCCATGTAATCATACTAATTTTATAAACTAATTCACCGACTCCAAGCTTCTAAAGTCAGGGTGTTATAGTTGGTATCAATGAATTTTTAGTATAAAACATGGAAACTAGATTAATAAATTGTATATTAGTTAAAAAACCATAAGATAGAAATTGAGGAAAATCATACAAGAACATCTATAATTTTGGTAAGGAATAGATTATGTGGATTATCCTAGAAAATACACCCCTTTCTAGATATTACAAGTGGAAGTGGTTCTGGAACAGATGTACATAGAAGTAACAACTCTAACAATGAGTTCTAGTCATGACCCAGTGTATCCTAGTACATAATAATGGGCCTTACTATGCACCTAGTTTTACACTACTAGGGGATATTCTTAGGAAACTTTACATCTACATTACCCAACATTTAAAAGGATTTGGTCCCCCAATGTATCCAAAGAATATGTTTATAGGATTTATGAAGCATAAATTTATGTCATATGTTATACCATGTTTAGAGTTATAGATAGTTTTTAATTTTATAAGGCAATATCATATATTCAATTGATTAGAAATGGAACTTAGAATAAGAAATGAGAACTACACCAATGCATGTGATGCGAAGAGTAAGAAGGATCATATCTCATGTCGTCTTAAGCCATCATTTCAAAGGAATATATACTCCCATGTATCCTCATAATTATGAGGAAATATTATCATGTGTTAAAAAATATTTAATTAATTATCCGACTCCTATGGATTTGAAGGAATGCAAAAAAAAAATAAGAGGATAGTAGAGAAAACTATGGATAAAGGTAAGAAGTGAAAGAAGGGTTTTCTCACATGTGATAAATGTGGAAATAATCACACTACTAAATACTTGAAGGGAATATGAGTTTTTTATATTTGTGGAGAAAAGGGACACCATGTTAATTATTTCAAGTGTGATAAAAAATGTTTCTAATGTACAATACTTTATCTTCAAAGAGACTGGACACTGTATAAATCAAAATCACATGCATCAAAGTAATATACCCCAATAGAAGATAATGGATCATGGTTAGGATTATTATATTAACAAAGATGAAGAGGAAAGATTAATTTGCTTATTTTTATATTCAAAAATTATGTCTTTTGAGTAATTTATAAATGATGTACTGGTTATAATAATTATTTAATATATAAGGATTGTACTTCAGTATTATTTCATTTAGGATTCGAGGTCGTATGATGAATGGTACCAAGGAAAAGTGACTATGTAGCAAGTTAATCTTTTGTAAAATATATGTTTAAGGGAAATACATCCCTTATTATGTTCCTCATACTAGGTTAACTATTTTAGAATAAAGGTATGAATGATTTGGATAATGTAAATTGTATAGAACTTACTATCTTGGATCTAAATAATGGATTTTTTAAAAAGTGGTAGAGTCTACAACATTTTGGACTTAAGGAATATATCTAAATTTCTATGTTTTACATAATTAATAAATGAACATGAATGTATTAAATATGGTTTTGTGGTAACTCAATTTATTAAAATTCATTAATATAATACAAGGAGAATGTACTCACATGTGATGATTAAGAGCCATTTCATGTTGTTTAATAAGTTCATTATGGAAATTGAATGACCTTATTTCTGAAGTGTTTGATCATGAAATTTTGGAAAGGTTAACCATTTATTAAATTTTTTAATTTTAAATTTATAAATTTTTTTAGATATTACTTTACTGTATGATACTACTCGTTTCACAAAATGGAGTAAGAATAGTTAAAGGCACAGCCTAAGGATAAGATTGGTTTTTTAGAAACATATCAATTACTCATATTTCCTTATATTCTTGTAGAGTGAAATAATTTCTAAACTTTATTGAAAAGATCTTTTAAAAAATGTGTTAATGTAGTACCTTTACTTTTGATGTGTGTTTTCCACAAAGGTATTTTCTAGTATCATTTTTTTTTCTTTTTCAAAGTGAAATTTCAAATTTTAATGATAAATTTTTTATGAGGGGAGAATGTGACCCCCATGTATTTACACATATATTTAATATTTAATGAATGAAAACATTGAGTCTCTATGAAAAAAATATTATTTATAACTGAGATAATAAACATAATTTTTCTACTTCTATGATTTTAATTTAAAAAAACTAACATACACAGTTGTATTCAATATGAAAAATAGAGTCTGATAGGATCAACTTACTTTTTTTGGTGAATAGTTACTTGACCCTTATGAATTGTAATATACCCTTATGAATAGTAATTTTACCCTTATAAATAGTGATATGAACCTTATGAATAGTATCCTCACCCATTGAAGTATAAATAAAAGATGGGCACCTCATAAATGAAATAGAATATTTTAAAAATTAATAATTACGTGTTGGTATTTTTGTGAATAATAATTATTTAATTAAAATTTTATAACTAATAAATGAATTTTAAATAAAAGTCATTATCATTAAATGTATTTTTAAAATTAATTTTTTCCTAATTTGATGATAATTTATTGAGACATTAGTTTTTTTTTGGGTGTTATAAAATCAGTTTTAATTTTAAAGACTATTTTTTTTGGATTAAATGATGATTTTAATTAAAAATTAAAATCCTCATATTTAGAAAATTATATTGATAAAATGTATTCCATTTTTTAATTTTAAATAGAAAAAATTGGTTATGGTGAATTTTTGTGAATTTTCTGAAATATTTGAATTTTTTGGTCAATAGTGAAATCTGGTAATTTACTGTATATATACATTATAAGTTAAATGCACTCTATATGACATCATGGATGAAATAATCACAATTTTTTTGAAAAAAAATTCACCTATTACTATTTTTTGTTACATAAATCAAACACTATTTATTCTTCTTAGAAAAATAATAAAATAATGAATAATATATTAAAAAATCACTCCTCTCCTCCACTATAAAAAACAACCCCTCGCCCCTCTTCTCTTCACTATGACATGCCTTGAATATTCTCAATGTTATTTTCAAATACTATTTCCTAGTCTCTCCCCACATCTAGGAGCTCTTGGGATTGTCAAAAGACCATAAACCATTACCTCAAGAATGTTCTAAAGGATGATATCTCAAGAGGTAAACACTCTTCTGTTTTCTTTTAATTTCATTTTCAATTTGTTTTTGATACTTCTCTTATCCTCACATACCCTATAAAAATGATCATGACAACAATCATATCACCCCTTTATAGTAATTACATCATGTTAATGGAATATCCATCATTAATATCTATACCCTCTCTCTCTTATTTTAATAAAAAAATCATCATCCAGGAAGCCGATATACAACTTTCGTGGACGATGAACCTTTGTTCTTCAATTTATCCATCAAGTATGGTCATGAAACCTTTTTTGGGGTTGATAAAAAATATATATTTATTATAACCAATCGAATATTCTAGAACTATTATTTATACATAATTCTAATTTATATGACATAACTAGTTCATAATAATTGAAACACCTCCAAAATAATATAGATGATTGTCATTAATGTTTCATTTAATAACTCATCATCATACCATATAACATTATAAATAATATGAAAATTTATACTTTTTTATGTTCATTATTATCATATAAAATAAATTCTAGATAATTATATCCATTCCATAAGAATTCCTTTACATATAAACAAGCGAACAGATTATGAAAACCAATAAAACAAACACTCGAGAATGGAAGAATTAAATCTAATAACTTATCAATAAAGAAAATATTAAATTAATACAACTATAATGAATCAATTATATTTATATAATATTATGAATTTATTAATTAATTAATTCAATTTTATTATCATGGACATTAAGGTCAAGAGGAGAATACATTCAGACATATGGTAATGGTTTCCTCATTTCACTTCCATTTTTGAGATATATTCCTTATTAACTACTATCTCTTCTGTATGGTGTATTTACACTAACCATTGATTTATCATATCATGAATCACTTTATTTTCATGGTATTTAATGTATCATTTTATAATTATTAATTTTGGGTCATATAATTTGATCAAATACATAGTGGTAAGTGATTTCTATCTGAACCTCCATTTTCATTCAGGTTACACTTCTTCTATACATACCTCAATTAAAATCTTAATAATTCTTATTTACTCCTCATAAATTATTTCTGAATTTTATATAATTGTGTACCAATCTGGATACTCCATTCTTTTATGGGGAGTTACATGTTTTAAAATGATCTTTGAAAATTTCTTCCTGAAAAACAAGCCCGATTCGGGGGAACTTCTCAAATTCATACCTATTTTAAAGTGCACTGTATAATATTTTTTAATAAATAATTATCTTTATAGAAGCAAAAATTTTAACATGAAAAAAATATACTGGTTAATTTCTGGTTTTATAAAAAAAACATTCCTTTCCACGTTAAAATCTCCGTAATATTTTCCTTAAACCACACTGAATTTTTTTATTTATTAAGATTCATTAATAACTCTTTTTACATGATTTAACTTAAGTGGGACAACATTTATTCATCAAATATAATTTCTATGTATCTCCCTTTTATTTTTTGGTACATATATTTTTACAATCTAATTTCATGACAAATACAAATGATTTTCCAAAATAAACCTTCTTTCCAAAGTAAAAAATGATTTTTCTCATCTCACTTTAACTTTTATGAGATATATGCCTTGTTCACCATTTATTCCTTTCATGTTGTGTATTTACTACCCTTTTATATATCATATAATTTTTCTCATTATTCCCATGGTATTCTAATGAATTATGATTTGAATGTTTCAAAGTGGTGTGGGATACTTTTGAATGTTTAAGGATTATTTCCTCATGAATTTTTCAATGGTCTCATTTAAGAAAATATTTAGTTATGTAAAAATCCTATGTTGAATCTTATAATTCATTGAGGTTTATCTATTATTATATCATCTATAATACCTTTTTGAAGGTTTTCCGATTATTTTCCCTGTGTATGTGCTATCTGGACTCCATTAACCATATTACTATGAATGGATAGTAATTATGTTACTAGATAGCGAACTTTATATATTTCATATGATATTTTCAATATGAATGTATATGTTGATTATGATTCACCACTTTTATATGAGGAATTAATTGGACTTATTATGTGTCGGGTAGGGCCTACTATATCCCCTCAGTGCATTGATAGGTCTCATGAGACAAACTAGTTTGGGTATTTACCCATTTTGTATGGCCTTGAAAAGAGGCCCTGACAGAATGATGATGATGTCCCATATTATGTATTCCCTGATTATGAATCTTTGAGTGGATATACCATGCGGTTATTGGACTAGTATAAAACTCATGGTTATTTTTTATTATGTAATCATTTATTTCGCTTCCATTACTTCCATATTATGCATAAGTATATTTTTGAAGGCATGTCTTTTTAGTTATTCACCATGCCTAATGTTTATGATTATGATATCCTCTATTGTATTTCTTACCCTTACTGAGCATCTGAACTCACCCCTTTCGTATATTTGTTCCTCGGGATGTGAGGAAGTATATTATGAATAAATTCCAGAGATAATATTGTTGTTCTGGATATATCTAGATGAAATTATAATTCTTATATCATTTATATTTGTAATGTTGATCTTAGGTATCTATATTGTTTTCCAAAACTACTAAACTATTCTAACCTAATAGATTTGTTTCCTTGTATTCATGTTAATTTAATAAACTAATGCACTGACTTTAGGCTTCTGGGGTTTGGGAATTACAGAGGTTGTAAACGATTACTCATGAGTTGGCTAACCTGACCTTCACTATAGTAGATGTTATGATTTTCCAGTTCCTAGTAGTCGTGGCAGAGTACGATGATGTCTTTCATGAATATGTTCTAGGATTAACTCCTCACTAGGATATAGACTTCGGCATTGAAATACACCCTGAGATGACACCAATATCATCACCATCTTATCAAATGTCTCTCATAGAGTTTCTTGAGATGAGGGTGGAGTTAAAGGACTTATCGGAGGGCTTTGTGAGCCCCATTATTTCACTTAGGTTTCCCAAAATTTTGTTTTCCAAAAAGAAATACGAGATCTTGATTTTTTTTGAGGACTACTAGATCTTGAACCATGTGACCATTAATAAAATTTAACCACTACTGAGGATTAATGACCTCTTCGATCAGTTGAGAGGGTAAAAATGGTTCTCAAATGTTGACCTTCGATTAAGCTATCACCATCTATGAGTATGAGATGATGATATACCGAATATGGATTTCAAAATCCTATAAGGTCACTTTGTGTACATGGTGATTCACTTTGGTGTGAAAAAATCCCTAGAATTGTTCATGGGAATAATAAATCAGATATTTCATCCTTATTTAGATTGATTTGTGGTAGTCTTCATTGAAAATATCATTGTGTACTCAACATCCAAGGTTGAGCACAGAAGGCACCTATGGATGGTTCTGGACATACTATGAGGGAAAAAGATTTATGGGAAACTATCTATGTGCTAGTTCAAGATTCAGGATGTCCACTTTTTGGGACATGTTATCTCTGTGGATAGAGTAGGAGTGACCCAACCATGGTGGTGGAAGTGTTAGCAGAGGAGCCACCTAGGAGAGTGATGGAGGTGCGTAGCTTCCTTGGACTAGTAGTCTATTTCAAAACATTCATAGACAATTTATACAAGATATTGTCACCCATGACATCTTTTACTCAAAAGGGGAATCATTTCATGTGGATAGAGAAGTGCCATTAGGCTTTCCAGCTATTGAGGATGGGTTTGATGAGCTCTCTGATCATGTGATTTCTGGATGATGGTGTCCAGTACATAGTGTTCTACGATGCATTAGTGACTGGACTTGGTTGTGTCTTGTTGAATAGGAATGTAGTGATTGCCTAAGGATTATACCAGTGGAGACCACATGATCAAAAATACGAGACAAATTATTTTGAGTTGGCAGTGGTATTCTATGCATTGAAGATGTGGTGACACAACCTAATGGGTGAGAGGTTTATCATCTACTCCGATCATGAGAGTCTCGAGTATATCTTCTCTCATAATGATATAAACTTGAGACATAGGCTATGGTTAGAGTTCTGCTAGGACTATGATTTTATATTATCTATACTCATGGTAAGAGGAACATGGTGGAAGATTTTCTAAATATGATATCTACTTTGTAGTTTCTAAACAAGGCATTAGAGTAGTTGACCTCGTTACAGGTATCCATTTTGAATGGAGAAAGAGAAACTTACCTCATGTTTATGGGTTTTATCCCTCCACTCTTATAGTGAGTCAGGGAGGCACAACATGGGGATACCAATGGCGAGACCCTATATGATCAAATATTTTTAGGACATTTTTCTAATGGATTTTCACAAGGTGGGGAGCATATCATCCTTTTCAGAGAATGCATAGTTGTACTAGAGGCAGTATGGGAGGAGGTTCTCCAGGAGTTTCATTCATACCCTTTGGCGGTACATAATTAATTGGATAAAATGAACAAGGACCTATGACATCTTTTTTTGTGGACAAGGATGATGAAGGAAGAGGTAGTGTTCATTTCTCAATTAAACACGTGCTAGCAGGTGAAGGCTGAGCACCAGGTTCTGGCTAGATTAGCTCAACCCATTCAGTTACTGGAATGAATGTCGAATGAGATATCTATGTACTTAATGATGGATTTACCATGTATATCTATGGGACATGATTCCATCTGGGAAATAATTGACTGACAAACCATTTTAGCCCACTTCATATCTATCTAAGAGAATATTTCAACAAAGAGCTTTGTAACGGTCTATGTTCAGGAGACAGTTCGACTCCATGGAGTACTATAGACAAATGTGTTTATTAGGATGATCATTTTAAATCATAGTTGTGGATGGGATTGCTAGAGTTTTTTGGGATATAGTTATGCTTGAGCACGGTGTTTCACTCCCAGAAAAATGGCTAGACATAAAAAAAGATTCGTGTTCTGAAGGATATATTACAAGCTCTCATGTTGGAGATAAGTTGCAGTTTGGAGAAAAAACTACACATATTCATGTTTTTATACAAAAATATCTACCATCACACCATTGGTATGGCACCATTAGAGGATTTTTATAGGCTACCCTACCATTCACCCTTTTTCCAGACTGACCCATGAGAGTTAGGACTCATGGGCCTGGAATTTGTGTGATATACTACAGAGAATGTTCAAATCATCCAGGAGTGGATGAAGACTATACATAGCCATCGTAAATATTATACAGATAGATGAAATAGGCCTTTGGATTTTGAGGAAGGATACCATGTGTTCAACTATGTTTTACCTCAATGGGGATTGTAGATATTTGGTTGGGGCAGAAAGGTATCTCTGAGGTTTATCAAACATTTTAAAATACTATGTATAGTTACTGAGGTGGAATACCACTTAGATCTACCACCATATTTGGATCGGGTATATGATGTATTCTACGTGTCACAGCTAAGTAGGTACAGGCATGATCCATCACACATCATTTACTGGGAGAGATGGACCTTGAGGATGGAGCAAATTTTGCTGAGTACCCAGTGGAGATCGAGGATCGGTAGGAGAGGAACATTCGTGGGTGATAGATTCCATTAGTGTGTGTATGTTGGCAACATGGGAATATCAAAAAGATCACATGAGAGTGGGAGGCTTCTATTAATGAACAATACCCACATCTTTTTTATATAATTTGCTTTGGGATTTTAAGGGATTTAAATCCATAATTTTGGGAGAATTTAATGTCCCATATTATTTCATGTATTATTTATAAATATTATATAGAATTAATTAGAGACTAGGAGCTAAGACAACATGAAATTAGATGGACCGATGTACCCAGAATAAATTTTTGATTAATATTCAATATATTAAATTGCAGACATGTATATTTTTCCTGAAAAAGTGGAAAAAATCTAAATGAGTTACTAGGTAATAAATCTGTGTGCACTATTGCATTCAGAGCATTGAATTTAACCTTGGAAAGTCCTAACATCAGCATGTGTGTTCCATCTATGAAAAGTTTTTTTTTTAATGAAGATAATAAATTTATATTTTAACATTTTATAGTGACTTAGTGACATTTATTTTAAAATTACCCTTTAGGAAGGAATCTAGGGATATGATCATTACCCTAGAACTTCCTAGAGGCTCTAGAGATAACCCTAGAGAACTCTCTAGTTATAAAATAGTGATGGAGATTGGATCAGAGATCGATTGATGATATTTATTATTGATCATGTTGATGGAAACGATATGATGATCGATCCAATTTAGCGAACGATCCAACCCCAAAGTAGAGCATGTTTTTTATTTCTTTTCTCCATTATAAGATTTAATAATTAATGTGGGAAAACCAATGAATAGGTTGATCCACAGTTCAATCATTCATGCAGGACATGCTTTAACTGTAGAATTTATGGGGTTGGGTTATTGCTTTCATTATTGATCTATCTTATGGTAAATAATTTAGACTAAAACATGAAACTTTCAACGTACATTCCTCATGATTTTTTTCTTGTGCATATTTCTTCCCCCCAATATGTTCTATGCATTCTTTATTCTTTGTGGATTATGAACAGATGGTCATTTCACCCTCGTGTCTTGGTGAAACTATACGAAATTGATGATTCAACATTAGGATCAACTAGTGCATGTGTGATGATTGTGGAGACTGATGGATTGAAGTGATTCAAGAGATATTTTTCTTCGAGAAATTTTCATATGGGTGATCGAAATCAGTTTTCATAGCCAATTTAAAGCCCGAGACCCTTCGATTCAATGTTTCAATGATGATATGACCCCGGATCTCTAGTTTCAAGGGTAACTGTGCATTGGATCGAACAATGGATGATTTAATAAAGTGTGGGGGGGAAGGAGAATGTTTCTATAAAATATAGTCAACATGGTGTGTAACCTGTGGTTACACGGCTTGTGGCACCCACATCGCAACAATTAGGGTTTCCTATGGAATTCAAGTGTTACATGGTATGTGGACCCTATAACATGACATCTGGGACCTTCCCTAAGACTCTTCATGTATAATAGGAAATACATCGAAACTAGGCAGAGTATACGGGTTTCACACACGGTGTGTACTCCCCCACATGACTTTTCCAAACATGTTACACGGATAACCCCGTGTACTGGTACACTGGAAGAGCTACATGGGTTGACACGATGTACTGGAATAGGAACATAGTACATGGGTTTAACCAAGATAAATGTACAAGATGTGTGACCCTTCCACATGGTGTGTACCCATCTTCTACATGACATGTTCTAAAAGACAAGTTTTATTGTACATGTGTAGTACCTAGGGTCAAGTGACATGGCATGTGACCCTACTACACACCATGTACCACTTTTTCATGGCTTGAATCTCTTGTACACTATATCTTGGATAGGATTTGTTTTTTTTTTGTACCCTTGATCCTTTCCTTGAAGTTTTTTGTGTATCATTTCCTACTCATAGGAATATGATACCTTTATGAGGGCTTTCAGGATGGAGTTGTTGGTATCCCCTCCAAGAGGCCTAGAGTAGGATCAAATATTAATTCTTGATGCCCTTGGTTGAGTACTTGGTATTGAAATGAATACCTTCCCTGGGATTCATTCTTCTACATAGCAGGTTAATCTAGATGGAGTTGTTGGTACCACCCCATGGCCCTCGCTATGATTCTCATCTGTGGTATCATGTCTATCTTCATATCTATCATCATATCTATCTCATGATTGTTTCCGATGAACAATATATCTCAGAGGGACTTCATCAGTGTTATCTTACACAGGAATATTTTCTCTTAGATTGGTTCTTCATGGCATTTTTGTAATCAATCCCCAATACTATTACATGGTAATTGCGCCTTACCTCTAAATTGTGTGTCTTGGTGTGAGTATCACTCGATATTCCAATTATATGTGTTATAGAAATATATTATGTAGTTCTTACTACCCCTATCTTTGTGTATTGATTGGTGGTTTCAGGGTGTCCTATTGAGTATTGTTAAACTCACACTTGCACGGGCTTTGCCTACACATGTCATGTCTTGTGCAGATGAGTGACCTTTTGACAGAGTCCAAGGAGGACTAGGACCATTCATATCATTGTGAGTTTAGGTAAGCCATGGTGTTCTTCTGAATATGAGCATGTGTCCTAGTACCTTTTTTCTTTACAGGTTGGACATTATAGTTTACAGACTCTTAATATTTATTGGTCTGGTTTTCTGGCCCATTTTAATTTACTGCACTTTATGTCCCGATCGTACTCTGTTGTATGGGTAAGTGGTATGAATTCATTTGTTTCTTAGTTGTTTTAAAATTTCATTATTTGTGGAATTGGAGATGTGTGTGTGCATAGAGGTACATTGGCAATGCGTCCCATGTTAGTAATATGCCTGGTCGGTTCTAGTCACCATTCGTTGACCTATTGTTGGCAAGCTTGGGGAGTTGCAACACAAGACCTACTAGGATGGGTCATGATAGGTATGTAAGAGATCAAATATTTCATTTTGATATTGAATGTTTTGGATGGTTCAAATTGGTCCATGTATATTGGAATCAAATATAGAAATGTAAATATTATGATTTTTTTCATAAGATCGGTGTGTGTGAGTTCATGGCTATTGTAAGAACACTATAAGATCAAATAGATTTAAGGAATAGAATAGGTTGGGGTAATGTTTTATTGATTACTATGTATTAGCATGGATGAGAATCATCTGGTGGGTAGTTTGTAATTATCCTTAGGTTTCTAAGTCAATTTTAGTGACAAAATTTGATTTTTTTCATATGTTGGATGGTTCATTATGAGAATTGTGGTTAATATTGGGAATATGAATGTTTGAGAAACTAAAAAATTAATTTTTTTATATTTTTTGAGGTTTTATGAATTCCTCATAGTTTTATGAAATAATCTAATGAAGGAAGGTTGATTTTCCTACCATAAGATAGTAGCTGCATACCATTCTCATTCTAAACTAAGGATGCACAATATAATTTTTTGGACAATGGTTTGGGGGTCCTATTATGTATAGTTTCATGGATTAATCCATCATTTCATGTCATTAAATGTTCCCCGAATTTTTTTTAATTAAAAGGGTGATTATCCCCCCTTTATTTTTAGCTAATAGATAACTCGAGGGAGGTATGAAATGACTAACCATCCCACACCATTGATCCCCCTTGAGAGGGGTTGGTTTTTGGGGTCTCTTTTGGTGATTTTATGTATAATATTCCCACTACTCTTACTTATTTTGTTTTCCATTTTCATAACATAATTTAATTCATAATTTTATAGGAAATTTGTGTTGATTCCACCACAGTATGGTGGAATCAATTGAGATGGATGGGGATATTTTGTTATCTTTCATAGAAGAGGTATTAACTTGTTTTTTACACAATGTTTGATGTTTTTTTGTTCAAGGTATTCCACCTTATTATTTTTTTCAAGGGGTTTTATATACATTTGTAAAAAATTAACCAATAAAATGGGTTTTTAATTTGGGAAATTTATTTATAGTAGGTTCAAGTGTATGTTGCAAGTGGACCACAACCCGTTATTTGAGGATTCTGTGATAGGATTATTCTAAGTTAGGTTTTAGGAATTTATGCATATTAAAATTAAATTTCATAACTAATTAGAAATATTTATGATTAATTATGGATGTCACATGGCTTGAGTCATGTTCTCAGAAGAAAGGGTAGGGATTGTTTTGTCATGGATGAGTCTTGGTGAAGACTAGTAAGGCGTTAACTCCATGTTCTCGGTAGGTGGATCTTATGATACAAATCCATATGAATTATTATTTACACAAATTATTACATAAATAATTTCATGTATTGGGAAATGGTATATAAAAATTGATGAAGTACTTAGGTGAGGTGATGATGTGGATCTAAGCCTACTGAGAAAATCCAAGTGATTCTTAGCCCTCGGGTTATGAGGGTTCACCTACTGAATATGTCACCAAGGGGAAAGGTCTTTTTCTGCATTTATGAGAGACTTAATGGATGTAATATCATGGGATTGAGATATTGATGGACTAGATTGAGTTCATATAACTATTGGGAAGGCATGAGTAGCTTGGGATTATGTTTTTAATGGAGAGTTTGGAGTATGACTCTTGGGAGATGAGAAAATCACTCGCAAGTTCAAAGGTGAGTATTGGTGCACTAGGTGAGTTAGATAAGTCCTTTGAGGCTTGGGGTATGTTACATAGAGGGTTTTATTATCATACCAGTTTGGAGGATCTCATTATGAGATGTTATATGAGACATAGTGTGTATTAAATAGTTTTTTTCATAATTTGATATCAGGATCCCAAAAATAATTGTATGAGAGTTGGAACCCAAATTTTGAGGTTTAATGAAGTAGTGAATGATGGATTGGGATTTACTTGTGTGGTGAGACTAGGACTGAATAGGGTTTGGAGAGCTTGGATAGGATTGTTGGGGTCTATATTGGGATGAGACTTTTTGGTTTTCGAGGCACCCTCATGGGATGAGAATGAGTCAGTATTGATAATTAGAGATCATTATGGGTTTGTAATACCTATTGGTTATCTTTATGTGAGAGTTGGGACAAGAGGATATGAGGTACTAGGTATCACTTGGCTCACATCCATGGATTTTATAGTGAGCTATTAAATGGCATATTTTCCCATCCTACTCTGAATATTCATGATGTGACCTTTCTAATTGACTAGGGGTGGGTTGAGGTTCATGGATGTATGACCATTCCATGTTTCCTTGTTTAGTGGGTTGGGATGTATGTTCTGTGACCCTACCCTATCCCTTCAGATATTTGGTCAAATATCACGCCTTATGTGTAGAACATGACCCCAGATAGCCCGAAGCTGGTGTCTTCTATAAATTAAATTATCATCATTACAAGGAATCAATAATTTAAGGACTATTTAGTTTAGTAGTCTTGAAAAAACTAATACATGAATAGGTATTGAATCAAAAATTAATAGACTGATTACAAAAAAAATTACCTTATTTATAAATAAATAGCTTCGTGGATAACTATAATACATCTATTAAGTCCCTTAATATCATTCATAGCACACTTCTTGTATTCATGGGGAAATAAATATAATAAGTGTCAGCTCAAATTCTCAGTTAGGTAAAATATATAAAAAGTAATAATGAATCAGAGAGAGTAATAATTTTTTCATGGTAAATAACTAAACACACATACAATATAGTCAATAAATTGACTGTAAGTATGAAAACAATATGGAATGATAATAATTATAAATACATTACATTGAAATATATAGATTAGTAATAATAACTATGGAATGTTATGAAACATAAACTCATGCCATTTAATCAATGAAATAAAATTAACTATATCCATAGATATGTTGAAAAAAAATAAAGTTGATGAATAATAGATGAAACTAGTATTAGGGAAATTCTTAATTATTGTACACCAGTTATGAGGCACATGAAAACCTATAATCATAAATACCTTTCACAAGAGGGTTTAAACTAAGGGTTGAAACCCATTTGCGCAATTATTTTTCTCATGAGAACCTGTCGATTCATTAAAGAGCTTTATAAAGTTTGGGATCCACCCTTCATTGATTGTCCAAAGAATTACACAAAATCAAAAATAAATAATATTCCTTTTTAAAAAATCGAATTGAGTAAGAAAAATAGAATCATCAATAATTCCACATTTAATCAGAAACCCATCAAAGTAAACCCCATTTATAAAATGGTGTATGGTTTACAACATATTAATATCCATGATAAATGATATGGATAATTTGGAGAAATTAAATGCTCAATATTTAACACAAAAAGGATGATATCAATACTAAAAATAGCAATTTGAGTAAAAATAGAGGGTTGTTGTCATTGATAAATTTAGAGAATAACTTTATAAAAAAATATTATTCAAAAAAATATTCTTTTCATTTGAAAGACCTTTTGAAAATATTTTTCATTGAAAATTTATTTTAAAAATATTTCCTTTAAAACTAAAACATTTAAACATGAAAATTAGGCTTCAAAGAAATTATGAAGGATGAATCCATACATGTCGTATGAGGTAAAAAGAATATTCCTTTTGTATAGAAAAAAGTTTTGAAATGTTCCTTATAGATAAAGAGAAAGTAAGATTTTTTGGAAAACATGGGTAAAGGAAAGAAAGATTATAAATTTCTTTACTATATCATTTTTAATGGCTCAAAACATTTTTGAAAACATTTTAATAAAACATATATTTTTTTAGAAAATAAGTTCTCTAACTAAAGAGATAAATGAATTTGGGTTTTCTTAAATACATTTTTAAAACACTTTGAGTAACAAATAGGTGAAAAATAGTACTAATACTTGAAAATTCTAATGAATAACTGGAGGATAATAAAAGGATTTATTTAACAAGGGTTATTTAATTTCCCCAAATAGAAATACCATCGAATGATTATTATTGTTATGTTGAGGAAAATAGTCTTTAAACAATCCAAAGTGTCTCATACCACCTTGAAACATCTTAAACCATAGAACTCATGAAGGAATAATATAAAATTAAAGCCATAAATACCATTATGGTAATATTATTCATGATAAAATATTACAATATTTGTAGTAGATAAGCCACACAAAATATATAAGTGGTGAACAATACATTTATCACATTGATGTAAAAAAGTGGGAGGAGAATCCATTTGCTTAAACTTATTTATGTAGTGTTGTATTTTTACTCATGTATATTCCATTTAAAAATGTTACTAACTTAAAAAACATATTATTATTTATAATATCATATATGAACCTCTTATAATATCTAATCACCCATTTGTTAATAAACAGTCATTATTTTAACCATTTCTGGTGTTAATTGCCTAGTTTTCTCAAATATGTTTTGACTTGCTATTTTCCTCTCATATTACAAAGATCGTAGTTTAATTTTCTCCAGAATGTAAACCATGACTTAATTATATTTTATATTGAGTAAATATTTATCTATAACAATCTATAATTTTTAGAGATATGAAATGAAATACATCGTTCATGGATATAGTAGGCCATACGTACGCATGAACGCAGCTTTCATTTCTTGGTTGTATTTTAATATTTAAATTCAAATGATACATATGTATATCATAATTAAATTATCATATCTATTTCATAAATTTTAAATATCTTTATTAATATTATCCTTAATATGTTCCATGCATAGTGTGAACAAATCATGTTGCTTTGAGGGGGTGGTAGTCCACACTTCCACAAATGATGTTAGCATATATCCACGACATGGGAAGCATGAAGGTATGTTTAAAATTAAACATAAAGAATATTAAATTGGTTATAATGTAGATATTATAATATTATTTAACTATAAAATTTTTTTAAGTCCATCCCTTAAGGCGATAATGGAAAAAAAACAAAACAAAAATCTTGGAGTCAATTAACTGGAATTACATTGACCACAATTTCATTTATTTGAATAAGATGGGGGTAGAAATGAAATGGATATGATATTTTTCATTGGAAAAAATTAAGGTTCAGATTATACATGGTTAGGTAGTTATCGTGAATTTATTAACGAAGGAGGTGAGGATAAAGTAGAAAAATAAAGGAAATTAATAGAGGTACTTTCAGAAAATTACCACCTGAATAACACCTCCTTCATAGACCCTTGAATACCTTGGATTTGATATCATGGTGGGTCCAGAAGCACATAGACACTGGTAGAGTGGGTAAGATATGTTTGGGAAGATATTTGAGGAGCTACAAGGCTTTTTGAGTTGAAATTGGGCTGGTGAGAGGTGGTATTTATACATGAAGAGAGGTGGGTTCTTGTGATTAAATTATTGATTATTTAATATGTAATGATAAGCACATTGAGGTGGAGTTAATTTCATAAAATTATACAATAAATTATTGTTTTTTTAGCTATCTATGGTCAATAGAAACCTCAAACAACCATTAAATTTTGTAATTTTTATGAATGTTATTATTTTACTGTTTAACTTATACCCTTGTCACAATTTTACCTATACAATAGCAAAAAAATTACCATGGTAATTTTTTTAAACCTAAATAATTAAATTTAACTTAAAAAATAATTTGGACATTCTGATTACAAATATTTAATCCATTTTACCTAATTCAATTTACATAATTTGGAAAATTATATTTAATATTAATTTTGTAGACACAATGAAAAAAGGCTTTTATGGTGAAACTTTCAAAAGATTGAAAGGTTTTTATATCTAATTTATATTTTAAATTAATTCCAACGGCCAAAATAGGATTAAAAAAATAAAAAAATAATTTAAATTCTATTAATATTATCTTTAAAAAATATAATTAAATTCAATGAAAAAGTAGTTTTGAATTAAAATGCAGTATTTATCACAATTCATTAAAATGTGAATTTTATGATTAAAAAACAAAAAAATTAATAAAGAAAGTAAATTTTGATTCCCTTATTACAAATAAGAGAATTATTTTTTCAAATAGAACTTATAAATGTGTAAAAATTATATTTATGATATGTTCTCCATTAAAATTTGGTAAAACGGGTTTTTTGAAATTATAGGTTTTTTATGTGTGAAATTAGATGTTTTTTTTATCTTATGCATATAAAACCTAATGGATAAATATAAAATAAATTATTTTAATGAATATATTACATATAAAATTCATTAAAATAATTCACTAATTGTAATTAATTATATATATTAAGATAAAACTCCTTGGTTGAATAAAAATCAATATAATTCTTTTTATATCGTATTGATTCTTATTTTCATTTATCATTAATTACTAACCCATGAATTCATTTTATGTTTATATAATCCATAAATATTCATAAGTTATTTAGTAATATTCATAAAATATAACATAATAGTTCTGTTATATCATATTACATTAAGTAATAATATTTTAATAACACAATGTTATTCAGTGAAACTTGGTCTGGCATGTAACATAAGCTATTGAGGAAGGTGTCACTTATGTGTAATGCACGATATCAAGGAAGTTATCTCTAGTGTATAATTTAAACTAAATTGTTATTTTTTCCATTATAATATATATCATTACTCTTTCTTATTTAAAATAGTAAATATATATTCGATCCTTGATATATTATTTTCCATTATGCACTTGCTGTCATGTGCCTTACATGATATCAAATACAAGGTTCTTACTTTTGAGTTTATGGGTGTTACAGTATCCCCTCCTTAATTAAATTGTATCCTGGAAATTTAAACTCAACTATGGTTATATATTGTTTGATACTTCTTTTTCTAGAAATCCTACATCATGAGAAGGGTTCATAAGTCATCCTTTATAAAAGTGAGAATGCAATGTACAAAGGTCACATAGACTTCCATGTAATTAGGTCTCTATGTAGAAGAAAATTAGTGGAATGTAGATATAAGTACTTATAAGAAAAGAATAAATATTTATATAGAGAGAATGGGGTCATCAATCACAAACAAGTGATTGATCATTAGAAGGTTAACGGCCTCAAAGTCATAAATCTGCAATGATTTAGTTGACCACCGGTTCAACATGAATTTATGTATTAGGAAAAAAAATGTATTTCTAAGTAATTTTATTAATGTTGGGTAATTTGTTCACTAAACAATAATATAATTAAATATTCATAATTGATAGGTTTCAATTTCATATAAACAACACTTAATTTGGGTTGTGGGTCGATCAAATTATAATTCCTCCCTTTACTCCACCAAATTAATTACCAATAATGATTTGTTTTTATTTTTAAAACACTAAAAGAAACATTTGAAGGAACATAAGGACTGTAAAATAGTGTAAAGTCTAACTATATGTCTCTTACAATCTAGCAAAGCCAATATGGTTAATTGATTAATTTATAATCCTCAACTGTTATACTACTAGTTCATCATTAACATATGTTTGTTAAATTGTTTAACTAAAAACAATGAAAATTTAAAAATGACACTGCGTAGGTTAGTGGTTGGTGAAAATACCTTGTTTCCAATCGGTCATGGGTTCATACCCTATGGACATTCTGAAACTAATTGGTTGTCACCCATTTTATAGGTTCTCATTTTCTAAAACCATATTAATATTACTTCAAAAATAAATATAATGGATATCCTTGAAATTTAATCATTAAATAGACTCTTAATAATGGTTTTCAATATAACCATTTTTAAAAAAGTCTGATAATCTTATTTGACTATTAGTACAATGTCATTACTGGTTATATGAACCATACAATTTATCATTATAATTAAAACTGAATCTATATAAATATAATGTAATTATTCCTCAAATAGCATTTTTCCAACAAAACATATGCTTATAAAATCAAGAATTGTCCTTAGACGTGTCCTGATTCTTATAGTAAACATACTACTAAAAAATAATTCTATAATTTAATATTTGAATCCCAAAAATACTTCATTAAAATTGGTCATTCTTTAGTCTATTGTTTGACCATAATACAATTTGTTAAATTTCTAAATCACGACACATTATCTTCAATATAAAACTCCATAGGTTTGACTTGGGTCATTCATTTTCATTATCTATTCAAATTATTAATAATGGGTTTTAAAGAAAATATGAGTTATCATAAGAAAATCCCATGGGATTGTCAAACCAGGTGCATAGTAAGGCCCGTTTTTGTGTACCATGTTACTCCCTGACAGGATTGGGACACTATGTCTAAATTATTACTCCTAGGTACATCTATTCTATAACAACATACACATGTAGTATCCATAGAGTTATGTTTTTCTAGGATTACCCAAAAAATCTATATATTAACAAAATTCTAGGGTTTTGATTTATACTTATCCTCAAATTATACATTAAGATTATTTTCTATAATCTATATTTTCTTAAATCTAGTACCCAAGGATTCTACTAAACTTTCTCTAATATCAAAAGTAGTGACCCAACCCCAAATAGCCCAGATCCTATGACTCCTATCAATTATATTGGCATGATTACAAGGAATCATGTCCCGAAGGACCTTTTTGTTTCATAGTCTAGGAAAAGAAGATACATAAATGATTATTTAATTATAAAGGAATAAACTAAATACAACAAAATTGTTTTTCCTCCTTTTAGAAATATTATATGAGGATAACTCTAATCCATATAGTAAGTCCCTCTATATAATTCACAGTACTCTTATTTTATTCTTATTGAATGAAACAATATAAAGGAGAGCTCAAATGCTCACTGATGAAAAAATATAACAAAAGAAATAATCAATGATTAATAGTAATTATTTTACCATGGAAAATAAATGAAAACACATAAAATGTAATCAAAAAAATGAATGGAATTATGTAAACAATATCACATGAAAATAACAAGAAATTAATTCCATTAAAATAACTAGATAATTAAAAATGACCATGGTAAGGTACAAACAAAAACACATACAATTTAATCAATGAAATGAATGAACTATATCCATAGATATGTTGATAAAAAATATCTTTATGAACAAGAACTAAAAATAGTATGAGGGAAATGATTAATTGTTGCAATTAATGTTCCAGGCACATGGAAACCTATTATTGTCATGACCATTTACAAGATAATTTAAAACTAAGGGTAGAAACCCATTTGTGAAATTATTTGTCTCATGAGAACCTGTCAATGCATCAAGGAGCTATATAAATTTTGTGCTCCATCTATCACTACCATTAAAAGAATTACTTATAATTAAAAATAAATTATATTCCATTTAATATAAATATTTTGAATAAGAAATATTTATTCATCAATAATTCCACATTTAACCAAATATCCATCAAAGTAAACACCGTATGTAAAATGGTGTACGATTGAGGAAATATTAATATCAATGATAAATGATATGAATAATTATGAGGAATTAAACGCCCAAACATAAACAAAATAAGGATGATATAAATAAGAAAAATCCCAACTGAAGTAAAAATAGACGGTTGTTGTCATTAATAAATTTACAAAATAACTTTTTAAAAAACATTATTATGGAAAATAGTATTTTTTGTTAATTTTTTTTGAAAATATTTTTCATTGAAAATACATTTTAAAAAAAATCCCTTAAAAATAAAACTCACAACAATGAAATTAAGGCTTCAATGAAATGACGACGTACGAATCCGTACATGTTGTATAAGGTAAATAAAATATACTTATTGTAGGGTAAAAAGGTTTCAAAAGTGGATTGTTGGGAAATATATAATAATATTCGTTTGAAAACATGGGTATAATACAGAAAGGAAAAAATTTATTTATTAAATCATTTTGAAATGGATAATTTTTTTATTTTTTTAATAAATCATGGTTTATAGAATAAAATTGGTTCTCTGACTAAAGAGATAAATGAATTCATATTTTCTTAAAATAATTTTTCTAAATCATGTAGAGTATTGAAGAGTGGAAACTGGTACTAATAGTTGAATTTGGACCTTATGACTACAAATATGGAATCCATTTAACCTAATACAATTCAATGAATTAAAAAAACTATATTTAAACTAAATTATATAGACAAACGAAAAATAAGGTTTTTAGAGTGAAACCTTAAAAGGTTTGAATTGTTTATATATATATATATTCAATTTGAAATTGATTACAATGACCAAAATTGGATTAAACAATAAAAACATAATTTAAATTACGTTTAAATCTTATTAAAATTATCTTCTAGCAATTTAAATGAATTATATGAAAAAAAATGTTTGAATTAAAACACAATATTTCACACTATTTATTAAAATATTAATTTTATAAGAAAGATACAAAAAAAATTAAAACAAAATGAATACTTATGTCCTACTTCCAAATAAGACAATTATTTTGTCAAATATAACTTATAAATGTGCTAAACATTTATTTAACATATTTTCTCCATTAAATGTCGGTAGAAATATTTTTATGAAAATATTTTTTTTATGTTTCAAATCGGGGTTTTTCTTATCTCATGCATAACAAACCAAATGGATAAATATAAAAAAATGTTTTATTTAATATATAACGTATTTTTTTCATTAAAATCATTAAATAATTGTAATTAATTATGTTTACTAACACAAAATTACTTTGAATCATAAAAATCAATATAATTCTTTTTATATCCCATCGATTCTTATTTTCCTTTATCATTAATTAGTGACCCATTAATTCATTTAATATTTATATAACCCATAAATTTTCATATTTTAGTTAATAATATTGACAACCAATAACATAATAGTTAGGTTATGTCACATTATATTAAGTAATAATACTTTAATAGGATAGTGTAATTTGGTGAATCTCAGTCGTGCGTATAACACAAGCTATCATGGATGGTCGATCTTATGTGTAACAAAATCTATAGAGTATTATCTCTCTTCCATGTAACTCAATCTAAATCAGTGTTGTTTTTATTTCAATCTATATCATGTGTTAATTTTGTTTAAAATAGTAAATATATTGTAGAGTCTCATGATATTATTTTCCCTTACAGGATTTGTGATGTGTTCCTTATATGAGATCAAATAAAAGTTTCTTAAATTCGAAATTCTGGGTATCAAATTGTGTATGATTGTGTTTTTGTGCTTTAAGTGACCTCCCTAGGTGACATGGGATGTTTCAATGTTCTTATTAGACAATTCCTTGAGAATTTTTTGGTTTAGTATCATTCCATAAGTAGATTGGGTTATGTGCTTGTATTATACCTTTCTCCAACTAGGATTGGATCATGGACTTCCCTAGGGGATAGCTCATGGTGTCATGTGATATGATACTAATTTACCCTACCTTGAGTGATAAGGTAATGGGTTGAGATATGGATATCCAAAAATGAACTATTTTTTGAGTATTGGATTTATCATTTGATTTCTCCCAAACCAAATTCATCAAGTATGGGTTGGGGATAATTATTAAAAAATGAGGCTAAGAGGGAATTGTAGCATGGTACTAAAGTATGTATGGTAAGGGTCATGGATTCCTAGTTATCTCATAATGGACTCACAGGTGTGTGTAACATTGTATAATATAGATATGTTGTTTTCTTAGAATTAATGGAAACAATTATTTAATTATAAAGTATTTCACATGATTATCAAATCCTCTCTCCGAGGTAATATAAAATTGATTAATGATTCTCAAGATAGAATAATTTCAAGAAAACTTCAATGAGAATAAAAGAATTTTTTTATTATACATTGACTCCTAGTACCTTATAGTGAAAATTGTTTTGTAATATATTGTATATTTTAAATACATTACTTGGTTATGTCCTCATAAAAAAAATAAAGTATTATATTACTCTTTATTTCAAATAAAATTATGTCAGGAAAATTTTCCAATGATTTATTTTATATTAACAGTTGTATTATTTACATTAAATATTTTTGGGTATTTTATTTTTCAAGATAATTGTGACATATATACTTATAATTAATGTTTAATTAATATATAATCAAATAATAAATTTAAAACACACTAAATTTTAAGTTTAAAACTGATAAAATATTTTTATTATTATAAATATTACTACCTCGGGAAGGAAAACAAGGTGGAACATACTATTAGAAGATACAGTCATCCTACCTGATCGATAATGAGTATTAAAAATAATTTTTTTGATGTATTCTCAAGTATCATATTACCATTCTCATAATGGAGGCCATATAGGGGAAAATACATTTATATCTATGATATTATTTATAGTGAGGATATATTATTGGATTTTAATAGCGATTTAGATTACCTGAATATTTTCTATCAATGGGTTGATGGTGGGGTGGATGAGACTAAAATGTTTTTTTTTGATGATCTGATGAAAGGTGGTGGTGGAGGTGGCTGTGTTCCCAAGTGGGATGAATAAAAAATGTTTTATTAATCAATTTTGTTTTTCATATTATTCAAATAAAATTATATTATCAGTGGAATAAAGTGATAAATAATGTTTCTATTGATGTGGATGTTGTTTTAAACTTTTTTTATATTTTTGTCAATGAATTTTGGCATTTAGAGAGTGGATAGAATAATTTATTGGTAAAGAGTGAATGATGGGTGGTTGGTGTTGGCCCCGAAAAAGATATGGTGGAGGCGAAGATATAGACGATAATGTGAACTGTCTCAATATTGAATTCCTTTAGTTGGAATAATGTTATTTATGGGTATTAGTTTTGTGTCGATGTGAAAATGAACTCAAGTACCCCACTTCAATGGTCTATTTTGACACCCTTTCCTTTTATATTTCCCAAGACTATATGTTTTTATGGTTTTTATAATTTTTAATTTCATGTTTTTGGTTTTAATTTTAGTGAACTATATTAGTCTATATGTTGTGTGGGTTCCCACTTCAACCCTTAACAAGGGAGATATATCATGAATACGAACTCAATAATTTATTATCATTGCAAAGAATGATTAATAGTGTTCACCCTCTGCCCAGTCTCATGAGGAGGCCAATAAAAAACACAATTACTCTATTTTCAATATTTATAACATAAAATATAATAAATGAAATATTAAACCAAATATAATGGAGGATTAAAAATTTAAAATTGATATATAAATATATACGTTAAATGTAAAACTAACATGTTAATATAATTAAATTATTATTAAAGAATTAAATAGGGGAAATTTATTGTTCATGGGAGTTCACCACGATTTTATCATTATTATATAAAAATAATATTATTATGTTATTTAATGTAGTGATAAATATTTGTCACAATACACCCTCCAATTTTAATGATTATTATCTCACACTAAGACCACTTAATTCATGATAATAATCTTCTACATCAATACCTATGTCAAAATCCACTATATGAATGACTTAAATATTAATGGGATGAAATATATATTAATGAGGAAGAATAACCACTATTTTATTGAAAACAAGGAATCATATCCATATAAATAATTTAACAAGAATTGAAATCATAAAAATAGAATAACAAGATGTTTTGAAGAAAAAATAACTCAAAGTGAATAAATCTCCCCCATTTTAATTAACCACCATAGTTAGTTATCCATTATCATGGAGATTCTCTCTGTAGATAGAGAAACAAGAAAGGGAAAATAAAGAGTGACAAGAAAATAAAAGTAATATATATAAATATATTACTAAAAACCCATTACAATATAAATACCCTACACCTTAGCTAAAGAAGATGACAATCACTTTAAAATGGAAGAGGATGTATAAATGTTTAGGCAAGAGGGGTGGTTGTTTTCCTTATATATATATGTTCTCTGAATATAAACACCTATTTATTCTCATAAATGTATTCGTATATAAATGTTAACATTCCTTAGTTAATTCATATTTCTCTTGGCTATCCAACCACAAAATTTGACCACCATTAGATAGGTGTAGCTAGATTTATTACTAAATTATTGAAGATACTATTTTTAACCTCAAAGACTCTTCAAATTCTAATTCTTTGGTGTACTATACAAATATGTCATTTAAAATGGAAAAAAAATAAAGTGCACATAGTTTATGAAATTATTCTTAGGACTAATGTATATCTCTCGTTATATTTGATGCATTATTGTGAAGGAAATGCATAATATATATTCCTGACATAAAAATAAATCAAAATTATGTAAAAACATGTATATTTTATTTTGGACAACTATAGTAAGATTTATCATTAATTATAGTTTCACTAATGAAATAAAATTTTCTCTAAATCATAATAAATGAATTTTAAAATTTAGATCATTTTATAGAATATTTTCATTAAAAATAATGTCCAAAATATTCCTAAGACCTGAAAATGTGACAAATAACCCTAAAATAAAATTTTGGTTTTATTAAAAAATTCAATTATAGGATAAAATGTATAAAAACAGGATCTTATTTAATACTAAAAACATTAAAATTTCACTAATACGAAATCATCTATAGTAAGGTGAAAATAATATTCCCGATAATGAAATGGAAACACCACTCATCTATCAACTCTATGTTTGAATCATAAATCCTATATCTTTCTGAATTACCTAACCCCTAACTAAGCATAAAAATAAATTCAATATCAGGTTAATCCCCATGTTCATTTCATAACTATATCCTCTAGACAATAGTTATCTCCCACTCATGAATTTTATTATATCTTATACTCTTCCTCAGAACATTCATGATCTTGATTGGCTTGTTCAATTACTAGTATATATATATATATATATAAATATAAAGAACATGTTATTAAAAATTATTTTAAATATAGTTTTAAATGGAGAATGGTTGTATGTTTTTAAAAAATAAAAATTTCAGAGAAATAATTAGTATAGTTAGGCTCGAAGGTGATTTATATATGTGAACCATTTTCCCCTAAGAATGGTTTCTCCTTGTATCATATTGAAAAAAATAATCAAAAAACACATATTTGTTTTCATGGGTAACCCACACTTCAAAATTTATAAAAATAATAATTTTAATCCCTCTTCCCTAATATTTTCTATATTTCATATCTAAAATTGTTTATATTTTTGTTTTTAGGGAAGAGAAGAATCGTGTAAATAAAAAGATAGTGTGAAATCTCAGAATAACCAGGAATTATTTTTTATAACCACTCCATATATTTGAAGAATTAGTTTTCTCTTAAATAAATAATAAAAAATCATAAATTTTCTATTTTTTCTCAAAATTTATTTTCAATATAGCTAAAGATAGTGTAAACCACCAATTCTTGAGTTAAAAGATAATCATTCATTTACGTTTTAGTATAGGTTGGAAAGGGATAAATGGATTTTAATTTGGTTTCAAAACTACAAATTATATGGATACTAAGGGATTAATAAAGATAATATTTAATTCTATGACATTATTGGATTTATCAATAAAAAGGACTTTCAAAATGGTTCCTCAATCATAACTAACAAATTTCCATGAACTGTAACAGTTATGAAAAAAATAAAATAAATCGAATTTTATTTTATTTCAAAACATGGCTCAAGACTGACATGAAAAATTTAAATTTCAAGAATACCTAAATATGTTTTATATGTATCTTAGGTTGGTCAAGATATTAATTTGGGATGTTACTATTTCACTCAAAATTAACATTTAATAAAACTCCAATAAGTGAAAAGATTTGAAATTTGGAATGGAAAATAAATATTGGAAAGTCGTTAAGTATTTCATTATTCAAATGATATAGATTTATAAAAATAAAAGTATTTTTTGAGTTTTAAAAATAATTCAATTAATCTTAAGATCATTAAACACTCTAAAAATTATAATAGAAAACAAATAATTAAAAATAAATAAAAAAAATTTTAAAACATGAAAAAAAAGAAATAGAAAAAACATCAAAAAAACATTTCACAACACCCACACTCATAAGATTTATTTCCCATTACTTTTTATCTCTAATATAATTTATAAATATAGGGGTAGAAAAAAAATAGAAGGAAAAATACATCCAGAGTTTATATTTTAGAGATATCCTTGAGTAAATATCTTATAAGAATCCAGTTTAAACCTAATTGAAAGAAATTAAAAAATTAAGAAATTTACTAAATGATAAATAAATAAAAAAAGATTAGAGGGTTTTGAAAAAATTTATAGAACTTAGTTTAACCCTAATATAGGTAACTGTTTTTGAAAACCCACATTGAGTAGTTACATCTAGTCATCCTTATTTTGAAAATGAGTAACGAGTTTTCCCCAAGAAACACCAATATTTTATCCTTATAATTTATATAACATAATACATGTTTTTTATGACCCATGTAATATTTCATTATATTAAACCACATTTAATATTTTTTTTAAACATTTATTATGGGGATAGAGAAATAATGGGTCCTTCTTTTAGCCATCACTTATGTGGATTCCTCTTAATTTTTATCAATGGAGTGGTTCATTATTATTATATTAAAATTTTAATAATAGTGTAAGTAATGAAGAGTTCCTTCCCTTCTCGTTAATTTTTCAGTTTGAGGTGTTGGATTTATTTTAGATGGTACTTCATGAGGTTCAGTGGTGGGTGGAGGAGAAGCAGATTTGTGGCAGGAAATTCACATTGTGAAAGGTTTACAAGAAATTATTTGGTGTTTCATGAGTTATGTAGAAATATAGTTCATGTATTGTATGTTTATTAGTGGGGAAACCATGAAATAACGTCATGTAATGAAATATGGAATCATGATGTGTAATTAAATCAGGTTTAGGTAATGTGATTTTTAGCAGATGATAGAAATTTCAGAAAACCAGTGAATTTGACAACATGGAAGATACAACATTATTGGGATTAAATCCCTATGTTTTTTCAATCCTATATTAATTTTTTCATACTCTTATTTCTATATTTTTGAGGGAACTATAGATGCCTCTAAAGGACCTTTTATCCCTCTTCCATCTTACATCAATTTTTTTGTTTTGGTGGTTTTGTGATACGCAGTGAGTGTTTATCATTTCCTAGTAGATTTATTTCATTATTAACATGGGGATTCACTATGGAGATGCTAATTTTTGTGGGATTATTTATGGGAAGATTTTTGGGAAACCTAACATGTAGTATATGTTTATTTTTGATATCATGGTGGGGTTATGGTTTTTGGGAATTTATTCTTTACATTGAGGTGTGTAATGAGTAGGAAATGATTCTTTTATCAATTAAATCCCATGTTCTTACTTTTATGTATCATGTAATAGGGGTATAATTTTTTTTATCTATGGAGGATAATTATATTTATCCTAATGATGAAAAATTCATCAATTAATTGAAATTTAAGTGGAAGGGGGATTTACTCACATGATTTTAAAACATTGACATTATTGTGATGTTATGTTTTTATGGGATGAATTACCAACTAAAAAGAAATTTTTTGGGATAATTTTATTTCAATTTAGTTTTTTTCATATGGTAACCTTATTGTGTTTTATTGTGATATCACTCCAAAATGGAAAAGGGATAACCAATTATATTTTTACCGTTAAATTTCTACCCCTTTATTTATTTATTGTGTGATACCAACCCTAAAAAAATATGAAATGTCATTAATGACCATTTTTTAAAATTTTAAATTGGTCCCTGATGTGTTTTGATGTGTGGACTTGTTAAGGGGTGTTGATGTATGGTTGCGATGTTTTGTGGGGTCATGTATAGTTTTTTGGACATGATTTTTTGGAAGCATGGTGATAGTTTTTTTGTTATTATTTTGGAATGGTTAGGTGATGGTTTTTTTGGATTTAGATTTGGTGTAGTGAGGTGATGTTTTTTTGGCTATGATTTTGGGGTGGTGGGGTGATAGTTTAATTGTGCATTCTTTTTGGATTGTGAGGTGATGGTTTAATGGGAAGCATTAGTTTCTTGTGATTTATGGTAGCATTTTTCTAGAAATAGTAGACTGATGGAATTATTATTTAATAATGATTTTAATGGATGGGTTATAGTTTGGTTAATGGGGAAGAAATGATTATTTGAAAAAATAATAATGACTACTATAGTTAAATATAAGTTATTCTTATTAATGAAATGAATGGTATGGATAATATAATTTTATTGTGGGGTGATGTTTCTTGTGTTTGGAGTGGTGTTATGAATATAGTGGTGTTAGTGAAAATGAAAATGTTGTGAGTTTGATGGTGTCTTGTTGCGAACCCATAGCTTGGGATTGTGTGTGGCAATATTTATATAAAATTATATTTCCAATGATTTCTTTACACAACCCAGACTTGTTTCTTACTATATGTCGACACCTATATTTTTATATGGTGGTACCTTCACCAGTATATTGGTTATGAAAATGGATGGATGGATACTCACACTTCCATGATATCTCTTCTATATGATTAAATTTTCACAAGATATGATTGTTGGATGTTTTTTAGTTCTCTATGTAATGGCCCGGGTGACATTACAAGGGATTTGATATGACCATGTTGTAGGGTGGTGGCCTAGGCATCTTCGGGCGAGATGTGATATGAAATTACTACACGATGGCTTATTGTGGGGGTTGTTCATAATAGGAGGATGGTACAGTGTTGATATTCGTCATGTTCACAATAATGTATTACAGTGGTTATGGTTGTGATGTGATGGCCTAGGCGTCTATTGGAAATATGAGATGTGGCCATGTTTTAGGATAGTGTTCCAGGTGTCCGTGGACATTATGTGATGTGAAAAAGTTATGTGGATGTGGAATATGTTATTTATTGGAGATGGGTGCACTAGGGCATGCGATGTTTGGGTGTGAGAATAGAAAATCAGTGGGAAAGTGGTGTGGTCTCCATTTAACAATATGATTCTTATTATGTTATTATACTTGGATTGTATTACTTAGTGAGTGTGTCTTGGTGAGGTTGAGATGGATAATTAAGATGTTTATATTCTTTTTGTTGTGTAGTTTGCTCACGGGTGCATTAATTTTACTGTTTCAAATGTTTATGATGGATCTTAGTTTTCTTATTTAGTATACATGTATGCCCACCCTATGTATATTAATGTATTTTTAGGTTTTCAGGAAGACTATATGTATCTTGTTTGGTATTAATAGATAAAACCATTGGACATTTGTTTCATCGTTGTTTTTCCTTTTTTTTATTTGGTATTTACATTTGGATAGTTTTATCTTTATCAATTATTTTCATTCCTATATGTGGGATTGTTTTGGTTTCTTTTTATATTATTTCATGTAGTTACTAGTTAATGATTCATCTTTTGTACTGATACTGTTTAATTAATAATGTTAATTCCTCCCATTTCATGAAATTTTGTGTACCCTGGATTCTTTTCCCCAACCAAGGGACTACTAGAGGTTGGACTCAGGGGTCATTTTCTCTCTCACATCATTACTATATGCTACTTTATGTTGTATACTTGGGGCCAAATAAGTTGCTGTTCTTAAGGATAATTAGATTAGTCATAGTAGGGTTGATCTGGCAGTAGATAATGAGGCTTGGTAGAGGTGGTTTTATGATTTTTTATAGAAGTATTTGGGGATGTATGAGGGAGGTATTTTGGATGTTGGGACAATGATCTGGCTGGAGGAGATCATGACCACATTCAGTTTGTTCTGATCCCATGTGAGAGACTGGATCCCTTCGCAAGCTATTAAGATGCATGGATCTATGCGTCAGTGGTGGATATTTTATCTGGTTGAGTGGAAGGAGGTATATGATTTATGGGTTGAAAATAGAAATAATTCTAGGAAGAGTCCCATTTTTGAACCATGAAGTCATTTAAGATTGGGGATCTTATTTCTATTCAGTGGGAAAGTATGTTAGTTTAAGAGTTGGGAATCATGTTCAAGGGAATTATGTTATTTTCCTCATAAAAATTTATATATGGGGACTCTTGGGAACAATTTCTTAAGGGTTTACTCTATCATTATATCTAAAATGAAGTTACACCTTTTATATTAACAATGTATCTAAGGGTTTAGATGAATGTTGAAGTGATCGAGTAAATAAACTAATTTTTAGGATTACCCTGATAGGGGAACCATTTGGGTTTCTCATGGTGTACAGTCATCATTGGTAGGACATAGGTAGAAGAACCTTCTAGTTTTTTAAAAGTGGTGATTTGACCACAGATGCTTCCTTTTCGGCCTTATGGGACTAGTAGTTTCCATGCCTTTCCTAGAGATGTAAGGAATGTATATTTTTTATTTCACGTTGGTGGAATTCACTAGAATAAATTTACAGTGGTTCTTTGATATCATTTTGGTGGATCAAAATATAATCATGTCCATCCTCAATAGTAATTTCTAGTGAGACAATTTTAGTAGAATGGGAATCCATCGTGTTCTCTCCTGAAGAGAGATAGAGTGGGTAGAGGTTTACCTCAACATGTTTCTAATGATTAGGGACCTCTACTAAGAATATTTATGGAGGTGGTTGTAAAAATATAATTAGTGGAGTTGGTTTTGTTTAGCTGTACACAATAGAGGTAGAAATGCTAGAAGTTCTTGAGATCATTTGAGGTATGCCTTGTTTGACACAAAACCTTGTTAGTGTTGAGTTTAACTGAGTAGATTCACAATCCTTCATTTTAACCACTATATTCAATTCTATATGACTATATGTAGAGTGAATTCCTATGCCACTAGTGTATGAAACCATATTAAGAGGCCATACCATCGTGTGTAAAGTGTTTAGTGGCTTTGGAATAGTGATGGGGATGCATCGGTCTTGTGATGATATTTTTTAACCACAAATGAAACTATATAATGTCATCTTAGGTATCAATTGGTTATATTATGAATGTGTATTTATAGATTACTTTTGAAGGAGAGTAATGTTTGAAGATATATATGACCTGCATGTGGATTTCATTAGTGAGGGAGGTTTTCAGGTGGATAGTTAGTGTGTAGAGCCTCCTATTTCTTGTATGTATGAGTTATTGATGGATTTAGTGGAAATTTGGACAATGGGGGTCCTCTGGCTCATTGTGTACTTTCTATAAAATTTAATCAAGATGTTTGTGATGCTACCCACTCGACATGTTGAAATCTGAATAGTCTTGTAACCATATTATTCTTTTACTTCAATGGTTTTTTTAGATGAAACCTTCCTATTATCAAGAGTTAAGTATTTAGATAGATGATATGATATATAGGGGTTTTATCTAGCCCAATGTGTCATCGGTGGGTGTTGTAGTGTTTTTTTCCAAGAACACATATAGTAGTTAGATTTTATGTATAGTCTAACAGATTTCGAATCAGGTGAAGGTTAAGAACTCTTACCCTCTTTTAAGGAGATATTATCTTTTTGAATATAAGATAGAGGTGATTTAGTTTATTAATTTTTATATATAGTGTAGTCATCCCCAGTTGTGAGTGAAGTAGGATGATATCCCAAAGCTAACTTTAGATGTATGTACGCGCAAATTGAGTTTGTATTAATTATAGTTATTATCAAAAAAGAATAATATGTGTTCATGGGACTTGTGGACATTTTGTTTCATGAATTAATTGACTAGTTCATGGTCATGTTCATAAATTAAATATTGATCTACTCAAAGAAAGAAAAGGGGCATATCGGTTATCTAAAATCCATATAATATCTTCTTAAAGGCCTCCATCTCCATGGAAGGCCTTCAATGTGTATGTTTTGGACGTGATAGGTGCATTTACACGAGATTTTGGTGTCTCGTAAGGGTGTATAAGTGGGCCCATCATAGGTCGAGGATGTTTTTTCAGGGTAATCTACCAAAAAATGGAATAGCTTCCCAGTTTTTATAGTATTGTATGATCGTATCATATATTTTTGTTTGGTTTCTATCATGTTTCAATACCATTGAAATCATTTACCATGAAGGATTGTACTATTTTGTGGACTAGTTAGTGTGAAGTATCATTCATTTACATAAAGGAAATGTTGGTTAGTTCATAAGTGCTTCAGTTTTTGATGGAGGGTATGATGTTTCAGATGTTTTTTGAGTTATAATCTGTGATAAGGTTCCAAACGATAAAAATGGGAGGACTTGATTCCTAATCGAGATCCATTATACAATGATTCAATAAATTTTTAAACCATGAGTTTTATGTTGGAGAAAATGTATTATTCATATTATAACTATGGATTTGGGTCCTAGTATTTAATAAAAAATGAAATTCAATCCCTAGATATATCAATCCATTCAATATTCTTTTTAAATACCCAAACCCAGACACTAGGATTCATTACTAAATCATGTTGTTTATTTTTTGAATAAAATTTAATAGAAAAATAAACAGAACATATTACAATCGAGGACTTTTTATGATCTAGGTTTTTGAGGATTATACCAACCATACATTAAATCAAAATTTACAAAAATAATTACAAGATAAATAATTGGGATCGTATGCGCTATCAACTTAATTTTTCTTATAACATCTAAGGAATCCTATGATTATTTTCAAACATAGGATAAGCACAAAAATCTTAGTAAGGGATATAATTAATGAAAATTGTTAGTCCAATGAAATCATTATAACCCATTAAAAACTATTCTCATGAAAACTCATAAGAATGAATATAAATAGCATGTCGTAACCTTGGGACATCAATAACATATCAATATTATATTAAAACATTCAAATAGAATAACCTTATATTAAAATTCCATATCTAGAGTACCCAATTAATTAGAGAGCTATAATTGGGTTCACCCATCGTATCATGAGCTATCATGGGCTTAAACTAAAATATCTTGTGTTATCATTGGATAAAACTAACTTATCTGGAGCTATAAAGGGTATTAACCCTTCATATATAGAACTATATTGGTGTCAACCCATAATAAACAATTTCTAAGGAATATATCATGAATAATACTCTTGATAACTCATTTAAACCATTGAGTGAAACACATTCAAATTTCATAATACCCTTTTCATAAAAATTATTTTAAAATATAAAAAACCTATAAATAATAATGGAACCTTATTCTTATAAAATATCTTTTAAAACAAATAACTAAACATTTTTAATAATAAATATTCATGAAATGTGGTGAAACCACTCTTGACATATAAATAAATAACTATCTTTTTTAATTTTTTGAAAGATGCATTTAAAAAGACTTCAAAAGAAAGTCGCATACACAATAAATGAAAAATACCCCTATTAAAAAAAATATTATATATTAACACATTAATAACCATATATATAAATTCAATAAAACCATTTTGAAAACTTTTAAACAAAATATAAATATATAAAATAATAGATCTATAGATCATTTTTAAAATGTTTTAGTAAAAGAGTCCCTTACCTCCGGTTAGACATCATTAAAATGTGTTAAATTATCTGAAATAATGGTTTTAATATTTTTATTAATTTATTACAGAACTAAAATAATTTTTATAAAACCGTACATGAAAATCTTATAACATTTTCCACCCATTTATTTACAATTTTTTTATTCTATTGTTTCAGGTACCTTCATTCCATGGTTTTCAAGGTCGTTTGTTATGGTATTCCCTGTAAAAAATAAATAATAATCTATAAGTGATAAATTATTTATATTTATGTCATTTTTACCAATTACATGTTAATTTAACCTTTCCATGATTTCAGTAAAATGCAAACGAAGAATCATCTTCCCGGAAGGCGTTGAATTGACCCACCCGAGACAGTGATTTTGTTTTTAAGAAAAAAAATGGATGATGAGGGATTTTATGATAAAAATACCATAAAAATAATAATATTATATTATATAAATGATAACTTATTTTTCATGAACCATAGGATAGGATGTGAGGATATGAAAAAAGTGAAAAATAATTTAAAAGAGAAGAAAATAGAAACATACTTCTTGAAAATTTCACCTTGAGATCCTCCTTAAGGATCATGTAAGTGCTCCTTTTGTGAAAAAAGGAACATATATATCATGGAAAGGTATGGGGAGATATTAATTTGGATGAATATATTCATGAAATAGAGCTTAATATAATTATGTTTTGTGAAGGAAGCAGCCTCCTTTTATAATTGAGGTGAGGGGTAACATAGGAATTACTCAAATTATTCAAATATTATAAATCTAGAATAGGGTTTTAGATATTAAAAAAGGCCTAAAAATAAATTGTATTAAATTTTAGATATAACATTATCCCATTTGGTAATATTCAATAATTTTCTGATTTATAAATAATTTAATAAAAAATATGTCATAAAAATAATTTTTTCCAAAATAAAAACTACTCATAACCATGACCTTAAACACTTTGAAACAAATATTAAAATTCATATAACTTTTTTTATTATATCATATACATATCATATTTATCTTTGGAATTAATTCATTAGCTTAAAAGTAAAAAATTATATTTATTTCATTATTGTTGGTATCGTTAATTTGATTTATTCATTAATTAAATTATTACTACATCATAATTATTCATTGGAATAAAGTATTTATTTATTCCCTAAAAATTAAAAATAAAATTACATGAAAAATATAATTTTATCATATTTGGACAAACTATTTAATTCTTATAACCACTTCTATAACACCATTAATGAAAATTTTATACACACAAAAGTTTATAGTGTTAACACATTGACTTATTTTTAAATAAAATATTATAAATGACTAATAGTGATATTTGTGGGTCCAAAATGTCCTTAATTATAGTAAAAACAAATATAATGTTCTAGGGTTACTTTTATTAAAACATGAGTCATTTAGCAATTTATATAATTTCAATTTTTATTTTTATTTTATTTTTCTTATTCTTGCTCAAGCCCCGCATCACTGTTTCATATACATTAATGTTAATTATTTACCATATTAAAACTAAAAATAAAATACTGTAAAATGGATAATAATATCAAAACTTTGGAAAAGGAACTTTCACAAATTCAAAATCACAATTCCTCTTCTAATTTTGAGCTGGATATTCAACACGAAATTAACATTTCCTCCACTATTATCAATTTACTTAACTTTACGGAAAATATTCAAAAAAAAACTTTTCAAATCCAAGTAGCTTAATGAAGAGGATAGGAATACTGAATTTTATAATGCTCTTCACATATTCAGGATAGCCTACAGGCCCCTTGCCTTTCTTAGAGACGGTGAACAGATTCAAGATTCTGAGGAAAGTATTGTCAATCACATTGTTTCCAACATTCACAAAATCTTTAATGGTGTTAATATAGACAAAGACCTTAGTCCAGATGTCATTCCAACTCTAGTTACTAATGAGGATAATGTGTCCCTTAATAGTATCCCTTTAGATCACGAAATTAAGGACACGATCATTACCCTTAACACAGAAAGTGCTCCTGGACCGGATGGTTTTAATAATGGTTTTTACCAAAAACAATGGGATGTTATTCAAGAAGATGTATGTTGTATGGTGAAACATTTCTTTCACAAGGGCACTCTCCTGCATGGCCTCAATTCCCAATTCCTTGTCCTTATCCCCAAAACTGATAAGGCTGATGAAATACACCTTTCCAGGCCCATTGATCTCATAAATTCCCTCTTTAAGATCATTACTAAATTGATTGCTAATAGAATTTGCCCGATTAGAAACAAAATAATTTCCTGGAATCAATTTGGCTTCATCAATGGAAGATCCATTCAAAAATTCATATGTATTACCTCAAGATCCACTAGCCTTATTAAGAGGAAAAATAGAGGTGGGAATGTTTCTATTAAGATAGACATTGCTAAAGATTTTGATACCATTGACTAGAACTTCATATATAAGGTCCTTAGGCTGTTTGATTTCAATGAATCTTTCATCAATAAGATTAAAACATTATTCAATTCGGCATATATTTCTATTCTCATTAATGGTTCACCTAGAGGTTATTTTAAGTGCTCTAAGGGTGTTAGACAAAGTGACCCTCTCTCGGATATTCTTTTTTCAATTTCTGAAGACTACCTCAGTAGGTTGCTCACTCAATCCATATAAAATCTAAAGATCAAACCCATCATGGCTGTGAGAGACTTGAATACCCCAACACACATTATTTACGCCGATGACATAATAATCTTCATTCAGGGAGATAAAAAACATCAATAATCTAAAATACATTATCCTTCACTACCAGGAGGTTTCTGGCCAACATATCAACTTGAATAAATCTTTCATATATTTTGGTAATGATTTTCCCTCTGGTAGAAAAATTAACACTATAAACACTCTAGGGGTCAAAGAAGGATCACATCCCTTTAACTACCTTGGTGTTGCTATCTTTTTGGGTAGTCCGAAAGTCGATTACTTCTCTCCTATTATCAATCAAACATTTAGATAGCTTTCAACCTGGAAGGGTTCCAATCTCTCGATGGCACGAATAATCTGTTTAGTTAAATCCACCATTGTTTCCAAATTGGTTTACTCTATGATGATATACAAATGGTCGAAAAGGACACTAAAGTACCTCAATGTTTCCATTAAAAATGTTGTGTGGACTGGTAGTACTTTGGAGAGAAAATTAGTCACTGTTCCCTAGGCTAACTGCTGCAAACCAATTGCTAAAGGTGGGGATGGAATTAAAAATATCAATAAGTTTAATGAAGCCTTACAAGCCAAGATCACAAGGAATATAATCCATAATGATGTGCCCGCTTTGAATTTTCTTAGACCCAGACTTGTCAACAAAATTATTAATAACCAGGCTCTATTTCTTACTTCCTCTATTTGGCCTTCCATTAAGAACACCTTAAATTATATTATGAATAATTCAAGATGGATGGTTAACAAGGACTCAAATTTAGGATTTTGGTTTGACAACTGGACTAGAGCTCCCTTTTCCTCTTTGATGAGAAGCAACCACCCTCACTCTCTGAACAATGAATCCATAAATAATGTTATGATCTTGACTAACCCTGACCATCTGGAAGATATTAAACAAATTCTCGAGCCCTACCCCTTCACTACCATGAAGGATCTTATGATTTGGGAAGCATCTCACAATGTAATGCTCGATTCTGAAAATTATTAAAATCATTTGATTATCAATGATGACAATAACTTATCCTAGATAAAAAACTTTAATAATGCTTGGATAAAATCTTCAAGTTTTACTTTAGTTTGGCGAATTGCGCATAATAGAATCCCCATGGATGACTGTTTACAAACCTTTGGGTTCACCCTTTGTTCCAAATGCCGCATGTGTAATCAACATCGTGAGGATATTAATCATCTTTTCCTTTCTTTTAATATAGTAGCTGCTGTCTGGAATTATATTTATGACATCTTCGAATGTAGATAGTTTCTAGATAGTTCCATTACTTTGTAGATAAAACAGTTCTTGGATACTTCTGACACCCAACAGTTTAAAAATCTACTTCTTGCAGTGATCGCAGAGCTCCTTCATCTAATCTGGTATGGTAGAAATGATTTTATTTTTCCCAAAAACTTATTCAAGCTTAATGTAGGTAAAATGAGAATTCTCATGTCCATCTTTGAAGTGGCTTCAATTCAAAAGGATCAATGCAGTAACTCAGTTCGTGATTTTGGCATCCTTCGTTGCATTAGAGTGGAGGGAAAGCATCCGTATTCTAAATCTACTTTTGAAGTATTTTGGCGGCCACCTCCCTCCAGATAGATTAAAGTAAAGGTATATGGTTCCTCGGAAGGCCACCCTGGTCCAGTGGGTTGTGGTGTTATCATTAGGAATCATTTAGTTCAGACCCTTGGATGCTTTTATAGATCCTGTGGATTTTCTTCCTCACTGGAAGGTGAGATGCTGAGTGTTATCCATGCCATATCTTTTTTCAAGCGTCAAAACTAGAACAACATCTTGAATTAGAGTGACTCCACTACTGTCATTCAAGCCTTCTAAAGCGGCACCATATATCTTTCCTGGCCGCTCACTGCTCTCTGGATTTATTGTTTGAAATCTCTTTCCGAGATCAACTTCATCGCCACAGATACCTATCGGGAAGCTAACAGGATTGCTGATGGGCTTTCCAATTTGGGTGTTTCTCATTCTTTTCTTTGGAGGGATGATCTCCCTCCTGTGTTACTCCCACTCTATGTTAGGGATGTTAAAAAAATTTCTTCCTTGAGACTTGTGTAACGTGTTCACTTTTCAATAATATTTGGTCTTTTGGTCATTGACAAGAACACTACGCCCCCAAAAAACTCTTATATATTTCAATAAATCTTCTTAAATTTATTTTATTTTCTTTTCTTACTCCCAGCAAGCACTCAACATAAATTTGATTAAGATTGTAATATTACTCTAAAAAAGGAAATTAATATTCAAAAACATAAATTATACAAAATAATTAATAAATAAAATCTGAAAATAATTTCAAGGACCCAATTAGTATTAATAAGGGTCCAAAGTTGACATTTCTATTGTTGTGCAAGAATTTCTTCGACACTGACAATAATAATTATACTGATCATGAAATAAATTATAAAATATATATTCTAAATTATTTATGTACACTATTACTCTTATAAAGACATAATTTAGTTATTAAAACAATTTTATAAATTTTATATCACAATTATGTCTTCATGACATCACAAAAATACCGTATTTTATAAATAAATGTATTTTTAACTATTCACCAAAAAATAATATTTTTAAGAAAATTCTCAAATATCTATACTAATATAATTTAATCATTTTGAATTCAAATAAAAGAATTTTTTTTTTCAAATTAAAATTACGTAATTGAAAAATTAATGTTTTAAATAAATAACCATAAAATAAATAATATTTCTTAAGAATTACATAACATAATGAATATAACTATTTAATTCCAGAATACTAAAAAATATGATTCTATAAATACCTATGTTGGGGCACTATTGATAATATGATGATTATATATTATTAAAAACCTCCTCTACCAATCCTATCCCAATTTCAAAATCTGTTCCATGAATAATTTTGGAGTATGTAAATTTATATATAACACATGAACTACATTTTATGGTTATACAACTGGATCATGTTATCTTTTATAATAAATAAATGATAGTAATCCTGGATCATAGATATATGGAATTAGTTAAATTTATATAGATGAATATTAATATAATGGAAGTGATATGGGAACCAAAATAAGTATTAAGTGAAAATTACCCTCTCAATTCTCATCCATGTAATGGAATTTAAATGGAATATTTTTAGAGGTTGGGGGATAAAACACTCAATAATATAGTATGATGTTTTCTTAAATAAATATCATCTTTCAAATAACATATTCCACCAAATTTTTTTAGGATAATAATTTATGATTTATTTCATTATAGTTCAATTTTAAAACATATAATTAAATGAACATCAATATAATATAAAAACTAAATGAAACATAATCATCAATACTACATGTAACGAACCAAAGTTTTATCAATGGAAATTCTACTCTTATAATTATGTCAGATAATCACATGAATTAAAATCACAATGAACTACTAAGAACTATGTGACCTATAAACATAATATGGCCACTTCTGTGATTTTAATTTTAAAAATCTGACATACATGATTTCAATTAGTATGATGTTTGGAGTCCGATAACACAAACATATTTTTTGGTGAATAGTAACATACCCTTATGAATATTGACCTATCCTTATAAATATTTATATGACCCTTATGAATAGTATATCATCCAAAAGAATATGACCTCACCCAAATATGTATAAATAAAATTTAGGTATCTTATAATTGATAATATTCCCATAGTAAATGTATTGGTATTTTTGTAAGTCATAAATAATTAATCACAAATAATTAATTAATTAAAAGAAAAATTATCTTCCTAAAGGGTGTTAAAAAATTAACAATTTCATGTCTTCTGTTTTGAAGATAATTTTATAAGACCATATGTAACTTTTGAAAACATTAAAAAATAAATTATAGTTTTAAAATCGTTATTTTTCAAGTAAATTATGATTTTAAATAATAATTAAATTAATCATACATAGAAATTTATTTTTTTTAAATGTAGTTCATTTCTAGATTATAAATGTTGAAAAATTGTTACACTGAAATTTTGGGATGTTTCTAAAATACAAGAATTTTTGGTGAATAGTAAAATATTATAGTATACGATAAATGCTAAATAAATTAATTTCTCCATCATGATTGAGTCATGGATGATGTAAATGGCTACTGTTTCGAACTCACCTACACTTATTACTATTTTTTAGGGAATCATCACTAATTATGGCCTTAAGGGAAATTATTAAACTAAGAAATTAAATATTATGAAAACCCTCCTCCCTGCCACTATAAAAACCACCCACACTCCCCTCTTCTCTTCACTCCTCTCACGACTTGTTCCATTCCTAAATTCTACCAAAATATCCCCCAAGATCCTCCCCCACGTCCCATAGGAATTTTAATCCTCAGAAGACCAGATATTTTCTTGTTAAGAGGCTCTCAAAAGAGATAAACTGAAGAGGTAAATTTTTCTTTTCAGTTCATTTATTTTCATTCAAGTTGTTTTTGTGTTTTTTTCTTTCCTCACCTCCCTTAACCCAAATGTTATGATAACTACTGTAACATAAATGTACTGGAATTATATTATGATAATGGTATAATTTATAACAATCTCTCATTTCCCCTCCTTTTATACTATAAATGAAAAAACCGTCCGAGATCTGTTTATTTATGACATTCAAGTATGAGGGGTTTTCATTTTGCATTTCCATCTTATATACTGGTCATAAAACAATTTTACTGGTTGAAATATATAATAATATATGTATTTTATTTTATATATTTTTCTATAATCCTTTTTTTCTCATGATATAAAATAATAACACAGAAAAATTTAATTTTGAGCAAAATCACCAAATTAATCAAAGCATTTATCAGTAATGTTTTATATAATGATTCAACTACACCCTAAATAACAAAATGAATTTAATTACCATGTAATGTTATGTATGATCACTAATCTCATATAACTTCAATTATAGACAACTACTTTCATCATACATGTTTATCCTAACATGAATAAAAGTGAACTGATCATTAAAACCAAGGACAAAAGCCCTCCCAACAATGATATTAAATCACTTAACCCATAAAAAATGTCATTAATGAAACTAAAAAGGTTATAATAAATCTTTTAAATATATAATAGGTTCTTTATTTATTAATTAATAAACCTAATTTGATTATTCATGTCATTAATATCAAGTGGAGAACACCACCAGACTCAAGGTAAGGGATCCTCTCAATCTCACTCTTATTCAAGAATGTCATATATGTTATTCCATTATATGTATATTTCCTAATGATGAGGTAGGATTTAAAACCTCCACCATACTTCCTTCATTATTTTTAAGTGATTAGAAACCCCATTATCTCTAATTAAGCACCCATATATACACTTGATACCTTGCCAATAATCCTTAAGGGATTCTACCCAAACCTTCTTTATTCATTTGGGTGGCCTTATCATTCATTCAACAATATGATGTTATCTTATATTTTTATGTGCATTTTATAAATTTTGGGTATATTTATAAAATTCATTTATCTTGACTATTTCATCATTATCATTCAAGGATATACATGTTTTTATTTGATTCCATCATCAATACTTCCAGATAAGCAAACATGTTTTGAGGGGACTTCTTGAATTCTTACCTGATTTCAAGTGCACTCTATCTTCTATTTTAAGCCACCATTGTCTTTATAAAATCATTATTTTTACTAATAAAACCTTCTTGGTTCACTTTTATTTTTATATAAATGAATTTCCCTTTTTTTAATTTAAAGGATCTTTACTATTTTCCTTAAAACCACCCAAAAATGATTTGATGCTAAAATGTCAAAAAATATTTTCTTATATTTTGTCACTTATGCATGAAATTAGTTTCCCTGATAAAAGCATATTTTTTATCTTATTAATGTCCATATATATTTTATTGCCTTTCTTTCATGGAATCTTTTATGATACTCCCATTTTTTATGCGTTATGACAAGATAATGGTACACAATTATTTCCATGGGTAACCCTTATGTTAATATGATTGATTATGTATGATTTTTTATGTGAAAAACATATTCATGAAAAGTTAATATAGGTGCACCAAGATAGAACTAAAATGAATTGGGTAATATTTAGTCTCATGATACGTTATGTGAAATGGTCTTGGCAGTTATCCTTGGCTTGTGCTCCCATGTGCAACGGTCTTTGTGGTTATCCTTGAATCGTGATTTAGTCATGTTTTATGTTGCTGCCACATTATTATGACACCATGCTTGTTTTTTCTATGATTATATGTTATGATTTCATATGTTAGAAGCCTTTTAATGTCATCATGTCATTCCTTTTAACCCATGTTATAATGCTTTGTTCTTTTGGTTATTCCCTTAGTGGGATATTTAACTCATCACTTGATTCATGTGTTCCCCATGGTAACTTATGCAGATGTTTGTGCACAATGAATGTTAGAAGATCATTTTGAATATTAAATAATGAAATGTATTATTTAGTTCCATGTTTTCGGTTTTATGTACCTAGTCTTCAAAGACACTAGACTTCATGATCCTTGTCTTGTACTCTGATGTATAATTATTATTAAAATCAAGTAATGTTATGTGTAAAATGGTTGGGTCTCTATAATTTGTATCAGAGGATGGTCTAGTTATTTTTTATGATTATTATTAGAGAACTTTAGTAAGAACCATAATGATGAGACTATGAATAAGAAAACAACCCTGAATTTTAGTTAGAATAGAGTAAGTGGTTTATCAAGAAAATACATCCCTATATGGATAAAAATAGGTCAAAGTGGCTCTGGAACAGATTTATCTAGGGGTCAAAAACAAAAACACCGCATTTAACTAGACTCTAATGGGAACTGATGCTCAAAAAAAGTATTTGTTGCACTCTTAGTTTGACACTCCAGGGGGATATGATTTGGAAAATTCATAATCTTAGTAAAAACTATTGTTATAGGAATAAAAAAATTCCACAAGAATACAAGTTATGAAATAGATCACGGATAACCTAGATTAAAACATATGGAATAAAAAGTTAGGATATACTTCTCTTTTATAAGTTTATCCTCTTATGTTGAAAGTTTCCTTTTTATTCTCAATATCTATGTATTCAGGCCCTCTAATGATATGTTTTTTTCTTAGTTAATGGAGGGAAATATGAGAACACATGCCAATAATCAATGTGATAGGGATTGTGAAGATTACCCTAATGATATGCCTGATATTATGGGTACGGGTGATCAAAACATTATGATAGTAATTTCTCAACTAGCTCAAGTTATGAGTAATAACATTAATCATGTGGAACTACCTCCTCCTCCAATATAAGATCAAGATGTCATATAATCCATCATGAGAAAAAGGCCTCCCATGTTTAGTGAATCTTTTGATACCCTCCACATGGAATAGTGGATTAAATTGATTGAAAAGATATTCTATGTTTCCCATTTCTTAGAATAAGATAAAGTCATGCTAGTGGTCTATCATTTTTATGTGGAAGCTAATCAGTGGTGGAAACTGATCAAGAATATGAATCCCCAGGAGGAAATTGATTTCATGGAATGGGAGGAATTAAAGAGATTGTTTTTCAATAAATATTTTCCACGAACCCTCTATCTCAATATTGAAAGATAGTTCCCCATACTCAAGAATAAAGAATATGAGTCCATCAGGGTTTATGAAGAAAAATTCACAAGGATTCCAAGGTACACTAATGGCTTTGTTTGGAACACTGAATGCAAGGTGGATCACTTCTTTAGTGGTCTAAATCTGAGTCTTTGAAAAAAAATTGAGATGAGAGACTTTGATAGCTATGAGGAGATTGTCTGTTGTGCCCTCAAAGTTGAAATAGATATCAGATACTCTTAGTGGTATTGTGGGCCTTATGATTAGAAGAAGAAAATTGAATCTAATGTGGGTGGTCCCACAAATATATTCCATGATGGAATGAAGCTCAATTATCCCATGTGTAAAAATTATGGGGAGAAGATTCTATGAAACTATCCAAAGGGAACTAAGAATTGCTTCAATGGTGGAAATTTAGGACACCTGGATAAAAACTATCGATGGGATATGATGAACCAAGATAATGTGGTAGAAGAAAGGAGGGTTCAGATCAACACTCATCATGTACTACAGTGTTACAACTGTAAGGAACCTGGGAATTATGCGAGCAATTTCCCCAAGCCAAGGGTTATCAGATGCAATCAACAAAAAACTACAAGGTAACAAAGAAGATAATATGATATCACTACTACTAAGGTGGATCTTCACCATTATGTGGTGACAGGTATTCTAGTTATTCATTCAAGAATAGAAAATGTACTATTTGATTACGATTCTTGGAATTCATTCATATCTTTCATGTTTAGTAGAACTATTCAACCACCACCACAAAATTTGGAGGATAAGTTATCTATGAGAACAGAGAATGGTTCAATCATTGTGTCCATGGTTTATAAATGCTCCCCAATTAATGTTTGTGGATTAAAGATCCCAGAAAATCCATTAATACTTCCTTTAGTGAATTTTGATGCTATCTTGGGCATGTATTGGATATTGTTATACAATTCCAACATCAACTGTTGGCAAAGGGAGATCACTCTTCACATCCCAAAACATCCTCCAATTCTTTACAAGTGTAAGGATTAAGATGAATCTCCTTCAAAATCATTGTCTCATGTGTGGATATAAATTCCTTATAAGCAAACATATCTAGCTCAAATTATTGAGACAAAGGAGAGAATAATTCTTAATGGCATGCCCATCATGAAGGATTACACTGATGTATTCCCTAAAGAGTATCCTTTTCTTCCTCCTAATTGAGAGGTTGAGTTCTCAATTGAACTTATTACTGGATATCTATCGATATCAATGAAACCTTATAGAATGGCCATCATAGAGCTAGAAGAGCTGAAGAATTTGTTACAGGAGAACATGGAGAAGGGTTTTATATACTCGATTGCTTCACCATTGGGTGAGCTAGTCCTCTTCTTTAAGAAGAAAGATGAATCTATGTTCATCTACATTGATTATCATGAGCTCAATAAAATCATGATAAAGAACATGTATCCCCTTCCAGGGATAGATGACTTGTTCAATCAGCTTTGTGGGGCTAGTTATTTCTCTATGGTGGACCTTCGGTAGGGATATCACCAATTAGAGGTGAGTAAGGAAGATATTCCCAAGACATCCTTTCAAATGAGGTATAGAGACTATGATTTCATAGTGATTCCCTTAGGACTCACTATTTATTGAGTAATTTTCATTGATTTAATTTATAGAGTCTTTATAGATTACATTAAAAAATTTGTGGTTGTCCTTATCGTTGATATTCTGATGTACTCTAAGGGAAAGGATGAAACTAAGGAGAATTTGAACACTATATTAAAGACCTTCAAAAGGGAGAAGATATATGAAATTTACAGTAAATGTGAGTTCTAGATGGAGGATGTATCGTTCTTGGGGCATGTTATCACTAAGAAAGGTATATCTTTAGACCCTTCCATGACAAAATAAAATGAAAAATGGCCTAAGACAACATCTATAATGGAGATCTGCTGCATTGGGGGTCTAGATGAGTATTATCGATGATTTTTGAAGAACTTATAATGACTTTCAAACCCAATGACCAAGATAAAATAGATGGGAGTGATTTTTATCTAGACTAAGGAATGTAAAAACTATTTTAAGGAGTTGAAAAAGTGGAAAATCACAGCACCCGTACTCACACTCCCAACAAGTGGATAACTAATTTTGTTGTTTAGTGAAGCTTCAAATAAGGTATTAGACTGTGTACTGATGAAAAAATAAAATTTTATAGCCTATACCTCAATGAAGATGAAAATACATGAGTAAAACTATCCTACACAAGATCTGGAGATGGAGGCTATGATCATTGTATTAAAATTCTGGTAGCATTATCTCTATGGGTAGAAGTGTAAGATATATACTAATCACATGATTCTAAAATATATATTCAATAAAAATATCTTTATATGGGCCCAAAAATATGGATAGAGATCATCAAAGATTATGACATCTCAATCCACTACCATCCCAGTAAGGCAAACAAGGTGGCATATGCTCTACATAGAGAGGATCCTTCATCTTTATCAATGATGATAATTGAATAGGGTCCAATATTCTTATATTTGTAGAGGATGGACATGAAAATCAATAAGGGAGGAAAATCATAAATCCATTCTCAAATGATTACTCAACAATCCCTCATGGAGAAAATAAAGGATGCTCAATGAAAAGATGTGGAAATTAAGAAAAGGGTGAAAGTTGCTAGAAATGGAAATTCCTCAGAGATCAAGATTGAAGAGGAAGGAGTTGTAATATTTGTGTCATGATTATGTGTACCATAAAATTTAAATATAAATAAGGATATTTTGAATGACACGCATAGCTCAACCTTCTCTATTCACCCTTGGATCACAAAGATGTGTTGATATCTCTGAGAGAACTTTTTGTATGACATTAAGAAGAAGGATATTTCAGAATATACATCAAAGTGCCTGATATGTCAAAAAGTGAAGGATGAAAGATAGTAGTATAAGGGGATAATGAAACCACTACCCATAACGACATGGAATTCAGAGAACATCACCATCACTTCTAATTGGATCAACTTGCAAGGATATATATCAAAGGAGTGGTAAGGTAGTACAGAGTACCACTATCTATTGTATTTGATCAAGATCCAAGATTCACCTCAATGTCCTGGAAGATTCTACAACATGATTTAAGCACTAAACTAAACAGTAGTATAGCCTATCATCCTCAAACTAATGGCCAATCTGAGAAAACTATTCAGACACTGGAAGATATGTTTTGAGACTGTTATATGGGGATCAATTGAAGATGGTACTAGAATCTACTAAAGTTTGAATTCCCCTACAACAATAGTTTTCACTCGAGAATCTGAATGGAACCATACAATGCCCTCTATGGGAAAAGTTTTAGAACACTGGCATGTTGGAATGAAGTTGGTGAGTGTAAGCTTCTAGGACCTGAAAGGGCCAATGAAATGGATGAGATGGTGAAAACTATCTAGTAGCACATCAAGGCATCCCAAAAGACATCAAAGGAGTTATCTAGACAATCATCGATGAGACCTTCAGTTCAAAGTTGGAGGCATGGTATTCAATACATATCTCCATTGAAAAATGTCAAGAGTTTTGGGGAAAAAGGAAATAAAAGTCCCAGGTACATCAGCACCTTCAAGATTCTTGATCATATCAGGCTTATGGCTTATCGACTAGCACATTGACCTACCATATCCAAAGTGAAAAATGTATTTCATGTATCCCTCTTAAGAAAGTATATTACAGACCCTTTAGATGTACTCTCTTCATAGGTGGTATAGTTGGATAATGATCATTATTTTGAGGAGCAACCAGTGAAGATATTGGATCATAGAGATAAAGTTATATATAACAATAATACTCACCTGGTAAAAGTACAGTGGCGGAACCATAAGTATGAAAAGGATACATGGAAACTGGTGGAGGAAATGAAAGAAAATACATGTGCCTATTTATGACATAGAATCTAAAACAAAATTTTGAGGGAGATATTTCATAAGTGGGGAATAATGTAATGACCCAACAATTTATCGATGGAAATTTAATTCTTATAATTATGTCATATAGTCACATTAAATCACAACACAATGAACTAATAAGAACTTTTTAACCTCTAAACATAATATGGTCACTTCTACGATTTGTATTTTTAAAATCTGATATACATGGTTGCGATCAGTAAGATGTTTGGAGTCTGATAAGACAAAATTAATTTTTGGTGAATAGTAACCTACCCATATGATTAGTAACCTACCCTTATGAATAGTAATATTACCCTTATGAATACTAAATCATCACAATGAATAGTAACCACACCAATGAATGTATAAATAATATTTATACAATTTATAATTGATAATATAAAAATAATAAATGAATTATTATTATTATATTTCATAAATAATTAATCACAATTTAATTAATTAATTATAAGAAAAATTAATTTTCCTAAAAAGTGTTCATAAATTAACAATTTTCTTGTATTCTTTTTTTAGTATAATTTAATAAAACCATATGTAATTTTTGTAAAAATTATAAAATCATTTATAGTTCTAAAAATAGATATTTTTCAAGTAAATTGTGAATTTTATTAAAAACTAAATTAGTGATACATAGAATTTTATTTTTGAAAAATGGATATCTTTTATGGATTTTACATGTCGAAAAATGGTTTTTGTGACTTATTTGGATTTTTCTAAAATACTTGAATTTTTGGGCAACAGTGTAATATTATAATTTATGATAAATCCTAAATAAACTATTTTCTACATCATTCTCGGGTCATGGATGATGTAAATGGTCATTGTTTAGAACTCCAATGAACATATTATTATTTTTTGGTCTTGAAATAATCACTTTTTATGGTTTTGAGGGAATTAATAATCCAATGAATTAACTATTATGAAAGGTCTCCCCCCTCCAATATAAAAACCACCCACACTCCCCTCCTCTCTTCACTCCACTCAAGCCATGTTCCTGGCCTAAATTCTTTCCAAATATCACCCCAATATTCTCCCCCATTAAAAAAATCCATTTTTCTACTCAAAATACCAAATCCTCTCCCCTTTAGAGGCTCTCAAAGAAGATAAACACAAGAGGTAAATTCCTCTTTCCAATTTTTTGTTTCTTTCAAGTTATTTTATTTTCTATTTTTCATTCCTTATGTACCTTCACCCAAATGGTATGACATCTCCAGTAAAAAAAATTAGTGTAATTCTATTATGATACTGGGATAGTTTATCATAATCTCTTTATTCCCCTCCTTTTATACTATAAATTAAAACACCATCAGAGATGAGTTTATTTATCACATTCCCAGACGATGAATTTTGATTTTGAATCACCAAATTCTTGACTAGACATGAAAAAAATTTAATGGTTGATCCAGATCATAATATATGTATTTTATCTAATGTAATGTTCTGGAATCCTTTTTTGCACATTTTTTAAAATAATAACACAAAAAAGTGAATTATGAGGAAAATCGTGAAATTAATCCAAGTGATTGTCATTAATGTTTTATATAATGATTCAACTTCACTATAAATAAATAAACTAATTCTATAACCATTTAATCCTCTGTATGATCACTAATATCCTATTACTTCAATTCTATACTACCAATTTCATCATACATGTTTATCCGAATATGAATAAAAGTGAACCGATCATTAAAACTAAGGAAGAAAACACTCCTGATGAAAGAAATTGAACCACTTAACCCATCAAGAAGGTCATGAATGGACTTAAGAAGATTGTAATAAATGTTTTATACATATAATAGGTTCTTAATTTATTAATTAATTAACCTAATTTTATTATTATGTTCATTAATATCAAGTGGAAGACACGATCAGACTTAAGGTAAGGGATCCTCTCTATCTCACACTTATTTAAGAATGTCCTCTATGTTATTCCATTTTATTTATAATTACTAATGATGGGGTATGATTTATCACCTCCAACATAATTTAATCCTGATTTATATGTGATTTTGAACCCCTTTCTCTCTCATTAATAAATGTTAAGTACACATGATACCATGCCGATAATTTGTAAGGGGGTCTACCTGAACCTCCTTTGTTCCTTCAGGTGGCCCTATCATTCTTTTTCCAAAATGAAGTTATATTATCTTTTCATGTTCATATTATAAATGATGTGTACATGTACCAAATTATTTTATAAATACCCTTTAATCATTCTCTTTTCGGGATATACATGTTTTTAAGTGATCCCCTCCTTAATAATTCCCGATAGACAAACCTGTTTTGAGGGAACTTCCTAAAATCATAGCTGATTTGAAGTGCACTTAATCTTATTTTTTTAATCCACCAATGTCATTATAAAATAAGTATTTTTATTATGAAAATCATCCTGGTTCACTTATGGTTTTATATAAATGATTGTTCCCTTTTCTATTTTAAAATCTCTTTAGTATTTTCCTTAAAACCGCCGAAAATGGTTTTAATGCTGAAATTTATTAATTAATTTTATTACATGTTTTCACTTCTACTTGAAATCACTTATGATGATACATGCATATTTTTCCTTATTAATTTCCGTGTATATTTTTTTTCCATTATTTCATGGACACTTTTATGATACACCCATTTGATATACATTATAACATGATTATGGTACCCAATTCTTTCCATGGGTAACCCATATCTTTATGTATGATTGATTATGTATGATTATTTATGTGGAAAAAGTATTCATGAAAAGTTAACATGGGTGTGCCCAGATAGCACTCCAATTCATTGGGAAATTTTTAGTCTCATGAGATTTTATGTGCAACGGCTTTGGCGGTTAGCCTTGGCTTGTGCTACCATGTGCAACAATCTTGGTGGTATGCCTTGAACCGTACTAAAGACATGTTTTATATTTCTTAAACATTATTATGACTCATTTTTTGTATGATTAAAGGTTTATATGTTATTATTCCATTTGTTATATACCTTTTTATATCATTATGGCATGCCTTTAATTCCATGTTCTAATTCTTTGTTCTTATGGTTATTCCCTTACTGGGCTATTTAGCTCATCCCTATTTTCATGTGTTCCCCAGGGTACCCTATGAAAATGTTTGACCATAATGGATGTTAGGATATCATTTTGATGATTAAATAAATAAATGTTTTATTTAGTTCCACGTTTTCAGTTTTATGTACCTATTTTTCCAATACACTAGACTTCATGATACCTGGCTTGTAATCTGATGTATAATAATTCTAAAAATCATGTAATTATATGCGTAAAAGTCTATGGTCACTATACTACAAGTGGTTAATAACATGAATAGTATCATACCTTTTTACTGAATGTCCTCTAAGTAATTTTCTCAGTCAAGCCCTATGAATTAGGTAAAGTGATAGAGTTTGATATAAATAGATCTTAGTGAATAACATGAACAGTATCATACCTTTGAAATAAATATTAACTTATAGAGGAATCTATAAAATGAATAATGATTTTGATATAAATAAATATCAGCCAAGCCCTATGCATAAAAAAATATTCTTTTTTTGTAGAATGACGAAAAAACACATTTAGAAAATGTTGAAAATAATCCTTTTAAAAAGTTTATAAAGAAAGAATAAAATACAATAAAATTACCAACATCAAAATTTTATGAATAAATATTAAAAATAATGACTAATTTTTAATAAGCCTCGACATAAATGAAAAATAGTTGGAAGGAAAAATTTAAAGGAGAACATTCAAAAAAAATTCCCTTACCTCAAGTCTCAAATAATTTAGTTTGTGTGTATAACCAAACATTTAAAAATATTATATGAATGTTATAGTTTCTAAAAAAATCATGTTCATATTCATTATATTTATTTTCATTTTTTTATCTATTACTATTCTTTATTTACTTACTAAAATGGTTAAGTTCACATTGTCCATTTAGAGGACATTCACTTTATAAGCCAAAAATGAACATGATACATTGACCTAGGTGAAAGGTGTAAAGTTTAATTCATCTTTTAAATATTAATCATGATATATAAAAAATTTATATATTTACTTTTTTTTCATAACCATCCATTGTAGGTGAGAATGAAAAAATGAATCACATCGCTTCATTGAGGTGGTCTTCTACATGTATTCACAAGTGACATTATCATTTTTAATGAATGAGGTGGTAATAATGGAAATGATATATTACTTATATAGATAAATAAATATTTTATCAATATCAAACATATACATTTTTTTCTGTCATATTATCCTTCCATAAGAGCCAATTATGAATAAAGATACACATTGCTTTATGGAGGTTATATTCCACATGTACACATAAGAAAAGTTTTAATTTACCATAGGATAGAAGGGGTGATGAAGAAGTGTGGTTCCATAAATGTAGTATTATTTTAGTATTTTTATGATGTTTAAGGTAAAATCTAATTAAGTTTAAATATTATATTACAGAGGTTGAAGAATAAATAAACATGAAAACACTCAGTTAAGTGTTATAACTGTTTTCCAAAAACACCATTTGGATTACACCTTATTACATCTTGGTTTGGTCAAGTAGGGAGAAAAGGATGTCAATAATAGGGGGAGGTATTGTGGGATTGTATTTTGGTTGGGATTGATTATGTTAAACTTCTCATGTGGTGTGAGTATTATAAGAAAGAGGGTTCCCTTTTATTAGTTATGGGAGTGATGTTATTCCAATTAATCAATGTTTTAAAATAATATAATGTCCTATTCATGGGAATTTAGAATAGAAAAAAATTGAAATTAATATTTAATGTAAAAAATATCTTAATAATATCACTAAATAATAATTAATATAATATTTTGGGAACTTTTCACTTACTTTTAATCATTATTTAACAACTTTATCGTTTATACCATGGAGAAAAGTTTTACCAAGGATACTATTCCTAACAAATGAAAATAAAAATAACCTTAATACCAAATTAAAAAATCCATATTAAAAATATGAAATAATTTTTTTAATATTATATCTATAAAATTTTATGAAATTACTTTTAATATAAGAATAAGAAAATCGAAGAGAAAATGTTATTCTGGAAAATTTATTTTTAAGAAATTAAATGAACTTATAGGAAATTAATATATAATAATAACTAACATGGAATGAATTAGAATATTTAAAATAAACTGTATATAATTTAAAATTAAAATGAAAACCAAAATAGAATGAGACTTTGATTTTAAATTAATTTTTTCGAAACAACATAGTTATATAAAAATTGGCATTTTTAACTACTCAATCAAAAAATAAATCTTATAAAAAATATTCACCCTAAGATAAATTTGATATAATGATATCAAGAATGAATTAAATTTTATAAAATTGAAAATCCCAGATTTCTAAATTTAACCATTATATAAAACCTTATAATTAATAGAAGAAACATTACTTATAATTAATCTTTTTATTTTTTGACTAAAACATTCACAAAATTATTATAGTGAATATAGATCTATAAAATATAATCATGAATATTACTAAGAAATTAAATTGAATTATTATTAAATATTCATGGGTTTTCAAATTAAAATAAACTTATGAAAATTACATCCACAAAATTTTAATCATTACATAAATAAGTATGGATATTTTTCACTCAAAACTATTTAATATTCTGATATTGCTTCTTTCATCATATGATTTTTTTTTCATAAAACAATAACCAGGTTAGTTACCTTGTTTTCCAAAACCCACTATCTATGGTCTAGAATCTACCTAGGATTTTACTTATAATAATTATTCTCTTCTAACTGTATCACATCAAGTCCCAAAAAGTGATATGTATTATGTGAAAATGTCTATAACAACAAAAGATGAAACACATAATTTTCTTGAGATAAACTCAGAGTTATAGAATGATTGTATATTAATAGTAACAAATTATCAAGAATTTCATATGGTCCAATATTCCTTGGAAATAATTTTCTATTTTAAAGAAATCATGTAACATCTTTCTAAGTATATGTTTCATTAAATATATGATTTCTTACCTCAAATGAAATATCCCCCATCAATTATTATGAATAACTATTATTCCTTATAAGAGATTCCATCATGTGATACTGAATCATCCTTACCTTATAAACCATTTTTTCTACTAGTTATTCTCCCAACATCTTTTATTAACTGGCCTTATGCCAACATTCTTGATCCTGACACTTATTTCCATATAATCCATCAAAAGGTTCCAACTGAATACTAAAATGAAAACAGTTAATATATAAAAACCCAACTAATGGAAGATATTTATCCCAAAAATCCATGATAATATAATGATTATTCTTGTATAATATCCTATAATTTATAAACTTTATGTTTTAACAATCATTAGATTTAAGATGAAAATATATACAAAAAAAATTCCATACAATTGACTACATATGTCATTTCAAATAAAATATATGTAAATATGGGATTATTATAAAATACAATGAAGTGGGTAACTCCATGAAATCATATGATATCTTTATAAAAAATACTATAAACTTGATCCAAATACATAATGTCTTGAATATGGAGTGTGTACATTTAGTCAAATAATAAAAAAAACCCAAATCACATAATTACCTTGATATATATTCTAAAATACCAACCCAATATCCATACATATATTCTCCCTTTTCCATTATATAAATTAAAAGGTATTAAGTATCCCCTTTGATATTTTTCTATTAGATTTAACTTTCTAATATGTAAAACAGTTCATGGTAAAAAACTATATCCATCTTCATACCATTCCACAAAAAATATTCTTGATGGCATCAAACGATCATAGTACTTCTATGATGAATAGAAATTGGAGAGATATGGTCTTTAGATAATAATTCCTTACTCAATTGGTTGTCACTGACAATACACAATCTATTTCCAAATACGATACAGTATTCAACATCAAAAGTAAAATTTGTTTGGTCCACTAGGTTAGATACCCTGAGAGGGTGGTGAATCAAGGTATGACAGATTAAAACAACTACCCCTATTGATCTTTCCTCACTGTTAAGCAAGATTCTCTTCTCTCTCTTTCCTGCAGAAAATTTTAAACAGAAACTAAAGCATGCATAGGACCAACGATTTGTACTTGGTTCACGCTCATTGGGCTACGTCCATGGAGCATACACTAGAGATGTGCCGATTAACCAAATCCACTAAAATCACACTACTGTTTACAAGTTTCGGGATAGATCACTTCTATTCCCAAGCTCACTACCTTTACAATGTCTAGGGTCATCTCACTTCTTTCCCAAGGGTCACTCCATGTTTCTCTCTCTCTGGATCACTGCTGGTGGAGTGGATCACCTTCTTCCTCTTCCTTTTCTCATTGCTCTGGAAAGGATCCACTCACAGTTAATAGACATGTAAGTCTCTTCATTATCACTAATGAATACATCCTCTTTTGTATGTGGATGCTCTGTTGAAGTCCAATTTTCACCCATAGATGAATCTCGCTTTGCACCGAAAGTATCGGGCAATCTACCAGCTTCCACGCTGCCCTGAATCGTTGTCGTGCTTCAACCATACTTGGTGACCTTCTCCAAGCTGGCACGCAAGTCTCGGCATGCAAGTTATAACTGGCGCACAATTCCACCTCAACCACTTGCGCGACACAAGCTTCTGCTACTCCAAACTTGCGTGACTCACACCCTTTTACATCCAAACTAATTTTGGTGCGCAACCAACAACTTTCGTGCTTCTTCAAAACCTGGCATGAAAGTGTCACAAAACCACCTACACAACACCCCCTTCTTCAACTCAAAACATGGTAGAATCACTTCCTTCCTCTACCAAACCACTCCGGACGCAAAACAGACAACTGGCGTGCAACTTCTACATGCGCGACTACACAACCACTTTCACGACCACCCAACCACTTGCGTGACCACCACACCTGCGTGACGGGAGCTATGATTTTCTATAATTTTTGAACTCTTAACGAATGAATATGGTTTGACATATATTTATAGTCATTTGGACACCCTTTGTGATGGCACGCAAGTCTCTTCTCGGGGGCCACGTCTCGGCACGTAAGTCTCTTCCGCGCGAGTCACTTGCATGACCAACCCGAAAACATAGGTGTGCCTTATCCATTTTCCATATTTTGATGTTCTGATATTGAAAAAAATATGGTGCGCATGTTTCTTATCCTTCCAGACAACAGAGCACAAGTCCCTTTCTCAAAACCACTTTTCTCCATTTTTCTATTTTTAGGCCCAAAAAATTGGCAAACACTGGAAAACGGTGCCACCTTGGATCTGCTCTTTTTTGTAACGCCTCCAGATCATCCGTTCCTTTGTCGAAGTTCTTGAATCAAACATGGATCATTAACCACATCCCTTGGACTGAACAGTCCACCATGAAATCCCCTTTGTCAATAAATTTGTATTTCATGGTTTTCTTTGTCAACAAACACAACACGGATGTCAACTTTGTCAACAAACACAATCATCTCAAAAATGATTCAATGATACCTTGAGGAATTTTTGCCCAAAACAATTGGTAATCATACCAAAATTGACTAATTATAGTATTTCGTGCAAACCATGATCTTCCTTATAAGACTCCTAAATTATTTAGGATCAATATAAATGCCCTGATACCAAATCCAAAAAAGGGAGGAGTTTCTATACATAAAAATTCTAGTCCAAAATCTGTTAAATAATTAACTAAAGGATTGTGTTAAACATATATAATAGGTAATGATATATTATCTTTTTTACTCAATAGAACAATTACCTTGTTTAACTACTTCAGTGATAGTGAATTGTGAAATCAAATTCCAAAATAAGTTATATCCATATTCCATACCCCCATGTTGAACTGCTTTTTAGTGAATATTTACATTAAATAATTTATGATCAATATATGATTTAAATTACTTCCAATATATATTATTCAAATATATTTTTAGACCAAAAAAATAATACAAATAGCTCAAGATCATGTGTTTGATAATTCCAAACACGGGGTTTCAGTAGATGTGATGTATATGTGATAAACCAATCATTTAGTAATAATTCAGTTCCAACACCATTCAAAATATCATCACTATAATTTAAAACCCCACATTTATATATAGAATGGATAATTTAGAAGAGTATAGTAATCTAATTTTCATTTCCTAGTTACAATAATCACATTCCATCATTTATATAAATGAAAAATCAAATATTTCAATCTATTATAAATATTAGGATATATATTAAAAAAATTCAATAAAATTTTGATAGTAAACGAATAACCCAATATGTGCCAACATAGAATTTGGTAACCTAGAAAAAATGACTAGTTTGTAACATTATTATAATATATAGGAGATCATACAACCAGAGACAAATTAGTTAAGTATCCATGAAGAACAATATTCAGACAAAATTTATATTTTACATTTGTAGTAAAATATAAAACATAAAAAAGTAAATATTCAACATCCTTGAAACTCATTTAATGATTTATTCCTCATATCATATTGATAGAAAAAAATAATGTTAGTATCAAATTCTTGGTAAGTGTTAGATACAGTGATAGAATTCATCAGTAAATGAGGTAAAAAATGAAAAGGTATATTACTGAAATAAAATTCCATTTAATCAATAAATTTTGCACAAAATGAATCCATGGGAAATATGATGTGTATTAATCTAATGGAAAATATTATATAAATTTTCAATGAAGTAAATTAATAATTCTTGATATACTAATCAAGACCTTGGGCTATGATGTTTTCCCTTATGGGTGGGTATACACCAAAAAATAATTTAATAAGGATTTTCAACTCATTTATCTAATGAGACCCATCGATGCATTTTAGAGCTATCTATAAATAATACACAACTATATATTCATTGTAAATTCATTCCTTGTAAATTAAATGATATATTTAATTCATGGAAATACTCTTTATTAAAAATATGTATTAATTAAAGGAAATGGAATATTAATATTTACATAGTAAATCAAATAAATCTGATAGAAAAATAATGTATATAGAAATGGTCTGGGGTTTAGAAAATAAGCATAGCCAATATATTCGGAATATGGTTATGGAAGTGAAATGTAATGTCTGGTGAAATATGATCACAATAATTTGAATGTTTCACAAGAATTTCAATTAACACAGATTTAATATGAGATAAAATTTGACCATAAATTCATCAAAAAAATTATATTTTGTAATAATATAGATAATTTTGGAGAAATGTAGAAAAAATAAGAAAAATACTGAAAATAAATATTCATAAAAGAAACTTTTAAACCCCATGGTAAATTGTTTATAGAATAAATATAATGAAAAAAATTCTGGCAGTGGGAAAATCAATTATGTCCATATACATTGAAAAGAAAAATTCATTTTTTCTTTTTTATAGAAATTAAAAAATGAAATTTAGTAAAACATAAGAATGGTTAATTTAAAACAATCTATAATTTCATGGATAATGTGAAATTTCCTTAATAATTCATTTTATTAATATAATATAAATTTTTAAATTAAATTTTAATAAACTAACACGGAAAGATAATATTCCAAATTAAAAAGAAAAATAAGATTGACTTTAATTTTAAACATTTATTTGGGCTATTGAAGTTACAAATAAGGAAACACATGGAAGAAAACATGGAAAATAAATAAATATATTGAGTATAATAAAATATATGGATTAAATTATGTACAGATTATAATGTTCTTTTAGTGAAAATATAAACAGTCCAAGAAAAATAGGATTATAAAATTAATTATTACTTATTTAGTAACATTAAAATATTAACCCTTTAAACATGTAAAAATGAATTGAAGCATTAATTAACCTTAATAAATAAATATTAATTGTAAATACATAAAATTTTAAGTATATATCTGACATAAAATAATATAGGTTCATAATACCAAATATGTCTCAATAGAGTGGAAATTGAGATGAAATCTCCTTCCACATAGTGCCACTTAGTTGAACATTCGTTAAGATCAGATATAAAAAATTTACATTTATTATAAATATTTAAAAAATCAATATACATATCAATAATATAATATATGATCACTTATAACATTTTATCACTCGTTTATTAACAATATTTCATTATTACCATTGTTTTGTGTGTCAACTAATTCATTTTTCATTTATGTTTTGATTCAAATGTTTTGGTACATATGTCTTAATCATGGTTATATCATATCCAAAAAATTTATAACAACAAAAAAACCTTATATAATCAATATATACATATTTGAAATCATCTAGGAAAATTGTAAATGAAAAATGAATCATATTGATTCTTAGAGGTGGGAGCCCACACAAACACACGAGGTACAATATTGTTTTCATAATGTGTGGAATGGTAAGGAAGTAGATGATATATTAAACATTAAATATAATAATTATTTTATAAATATAGTATATATTCAATAGTTTCTTTATTTTAACCAGCCTTATGAGGTGGTGATGGAAGACAAATTACATCTGTTTGTGAGGCGAAAGTCCATTGTGCACACGAGTGATGATTTTGTTTTCCATTCGATGGAGAAGGAGATAGATAAAAATTATTAAATTAATTTAATAACATATAATTAAATTATATATATATATATATATTGTCATATTTTAATTTTTAGGACGAAATTTAATGACATAGTAGAAGAAAAATGAAAGTTCTTGGTTAATATTATTACATATTCCTGGAAGGATCTCCTTAATATCTCCTCTTTAGGACCCAAGGGATAGAATTTTGGAAATATTAGAACCTACAAAACATGTATAAGTATTCTAGTAAGATATTTTTATTGGTTAATATGGATATAAATGGTTCAATATGCATAATTATGTGATGGGAGGAGGTTCTATTTTATATGTGAGGTGGGTACAACACATGTAGTTTTTCAATTGCTAAAAATATTATTAAGTATATTTCATAGGAATGTGGATCCATATTAATACTATTTTAAAGGATGGATAATAAATGGTATAAATAAATTCAAAAAATATGATTTAGTCATGTTTTTTGTTCATTTTAATCATTATCATTTTAGATTAACCGCTAATAAACCAGTTTTAACCTTAACCATGTTAACGAAATTTAACCCTTTTTTATTCATATTGAAAAAAATGTATTTTAACTTATTAAAAAACATTTGAATAGTGAATAAAAATATAGAAAATTTTTTCTCAAATTTTATTCTTATATGTGGTAAAAATTAATTTAAAAATAAATTGGTAAAACTTGATGAAAAACAACTGTTCTATCCATCCAACGACCCGAAGGCCTTCAAAATTTTTATTACAAGATAAAGCCCTATTTTAAGGGAATAAGGGAAAACCCCAAACAGACTTCAGAGACATAGGAAAATTACATCTGAAGGACAAAACAAGTAAATTCAGATTGAAAATATAGAGCTTCCCATCCCTATCTGTTCATCATGATGAAGGGCTCCACCATTAAAAGCTTGTTCGGACAGTATTTGTCCTGTGTCGAATCAAAGGCATGATCTGATGATTGATGCCATAACCTCTCAAACAAAAAGAAATCCAAGAAGCACTGCAATGATGAACCACAACCTCTGAATCAACCTTTAGAGCCTCTTCCATATGGTCAATACCGGTTGCATAAAATTTTCTTTTTCATAAAGTAAATGCATCCTTCTAGATCATCCACAACCACCAACATAAGACAAATCAATTTATCACCTCTCATTAAAGTCGCATGTGCCAGCCCACTAAACCCCCACTGTATTTGCATCCATCAACCTGCCATATCAAGACATTTTATGTCACTTATCCACACTTAATTGATACCACCATCCATTGTTTCATCCCATGGCTATGTTGAATCCTTCTTCTTCCTCTTAATATTTAAACTATATTATCGCATTTGAAACTAACCCACTTGAGGGGTGATATTGATGCAGTCGGGAATAGATTTCAACCTCAAGAATATTCTCCCTATCAAATTAATTTATTTTCACATTTAATATTAATATTATATTTTTACAATATGTTTTATGAAAATTAAATGTATGTGTACTATAATTGAATATTTGGGGTTGTGTAGGAAAACTTATAATCCTCGTGACATTTGGAGGTCTTAGACAATATTCCACTACTCTTGTCTTTAAAGTGTCAATGATTATTCAATATTTATAAAAGATGTGTTGAAGGTATGAAATTTTTTGTAACCACAAATTTTATTTACTACATTTTTCATTCAAACTTTTTCTTTTCAAATTCAATTAAATAATTTTATAGGTTTCTCATGATCTTCATAGATTTTTGGAGTGTACATGAATATGATTATTAAACAAAAAAAATTATATAAATAATCCTAGAAAACTCTATTAATATATATTTAAATATAGAGGGTTAATTTTTTAATCCAAAATCAATAACCAAAAACACTGATTTCTCATTCAATGTCTCAAATTCCATCTTTAACATTTTCTTTTCAATCAGTTTCAACTAATGGAACCCAGACATGAGATCAATCTTTGAAAAATATATTTAACCCTAGATATAATCAAACAAGTCATAAATAGGAAGATAATTATAATTTTTATTAATATTAATGTTATTTTGTTCTCTATAATAAATAAAAATTATAAAAGAATCATCCTTATTTGTTTTAAAAAAATTTGTTCCCCATGGTGATGTTCTGGGGATGAAAAAATCCATATCAATAAACCCTCATTAATGATTTTTCAATTCTCACAACTCATGTAAATTCATTCCATTTGGATTTTTTGAAATTGTATTAACATTAGGAACTTGATCAATAGTAAATTAGACATTTAAACTAGAATAAAATTAGGAAAATCATTAGGAAACACATCCATATATTCTATTAAAACATGAATATCACTAATTTGAACCATTTCCTTATTTCAAATAATGTGTGAAATAAAATTTTTAATAACCCATTTAATAAATTTTTCATCTTCTTGACATGATTTCAAAAGTATTAACTAATTGATTTATAAAAATTGAAACTCACTCTAAATAATTAATTAAGCTTATTAATACCCAAAATCTATCTTAGCAAGGAAAACTAAAATCCAATCCAAAATGTGAATACCATTAAATTTTACAATGAGAAATATGACATGATTTCTATGAAAAAACCTTGGAATATATAGTCATTGGAAGATTAGTAGAAATATTATTTTCCATAATACTTCCAAAAATAGTTCTTTTAAATTTTTTATCCATTTCATGAGGTAACACTACTGGAAATAAAGGATATACCAACGGTTTAGAACTGTTGGTATAGGCTGGAGAACCGTTGGTATATTCTATACCAACGGTTGTCCAAACCGTAGGGAAGTAAGGCGTGGGGAAAGATATATACCAACGGTTTGAAGTAAACCGTTGGGGTAGCCCACTGTAGGTGTGGATTTTCCAACGGTTCTTGCTGAACCGTTGGTATAGGTTTACCCAACGGTTTAGAACCGTTGGGAATACTATTATTCTCATCTTATACCAACGGTTCACAACCGCTGGTATAGTATTTTTCCCAACGGTTTTCATCAAACCGTTGGGAATTCAATGGTTTTTATTTTATACCAACGGTTGTAAACCGTTGGTATAGAATTTTTCCCAACGGTTTCATGGAAACCGTTGGGAATTCAATGGCTTTGATCTTATACCAACGGTTTACAACCGTTGGTATAGATATTTTCCCAACGGTTTCATCGAAACCGTTGGCATATGTTTAAGTAGGGAAAAGTATACCAACGGTTTACAACCGTTGGTATTCAGTATTTTCAGAATTGTCAGCAGCCCCTCCAGTGGCCCCTCCAGTGCATACACCTGCATAAAAAACAACACTGAAAAAAACACCACCTCTTTGAATAGAGTCATGCTGAATAATTCCCCATTTGAATCTTCATATGACAAAAACACTGACACACTTAAAACAACAAAAAAGAACACCACCTCTTTGAATAGAGTCATGGTGAATAATTCCCCATTTGAATCTTCATAATCATCCAGTATAGTTGAATCAGAGTTTCAATAAGTCAAATATTATTTACACCCATTTCAATCTTCATATGACAACCACTTTTATAATATATAGTGAAAAGGTATTTTCATAGGAGTCTCATCACTTGTAACTCAGTAAGTGCCACACCATGCATCAAATTGAGGCTGGGTTGACTGGTACAGATCAAATATGATCCATGGATCATTTTCCTTAAGTTTCAACACAATCAAAATCCGTTTGATCGGTTTGGCATATGTACGTAAAATATTAATCCATTTTGAACAAATGAGAGGTAGTTTGGGTGGTCCCCGCCCCACGGTGACTCGTATTGAGGTGGGATTGACTCGTACATGTCACATATGACCCATGGATTGTTTTACTAAAGTGTCAAAAGAATTAGAAGGTATTTGGTCTGTTTCTCGTATGTCAGTTGTTGATATCACTTACAATTTAGTCCCTTTTCAAGAAAAGAGAGACAATTTGAGTGGTCCTGGCCACACCGTGGCTTGGATTGAGGGAGGTTTGATTCGTAAAAGTCAAATATGACCCATGGATCGTTTTTCAAAAGTTTCAATAGAATCCTAATGCGTTTGGTTGGTTTGGCGTTTGGCAACAGTTGTTTTCACTTAAAGTTATGTCCATTTTAAACAAAAGAGAGACACTTGGAGTGGTGTCGGCCCCAACGGACCTCGGATTGAGGAGGGGTTGACTCGTACATGTCACATATGAGCCATGGATTGTTATCCTAATGTTTCAACACAATCAGAATTTGTTTGATCATTTTGGCGTATGTATGTAAAATGTTGTCCATTTTTAACATATGAGAGACGGTTTGGGTGGTGTCGGCCTCACCATGCCTTGGATTGAGGTGTTATTGACTCTTACACATCAAATATGACCCATGGATTGTTTTCCTAAAGTGTAACTAGATTACGAAGGCGTTTGGTCGGTTTCCCGTATGACAGTTGTTGATTTCACTTACAATTTAGTCCATTTTCAACAAAAGAGAGAAAGTTTTAGTGGTCCCAGCCACACCGTGGCTCGGATTGAGGTGGGGTTGACTCGTAAACATCACATATGACCCATGAATTGTTTTTCCTAAAGTTTATAAAGAATCCGTAGGCATTTGGTCAGTTTTCCGTATGTCAATTTTTGTTTTCACTTAAAATTAAGTACATTTTTAAAAAAAGAGCCACTTTCAGTGGTGTCGGCCACACCGGGCCTCGGATTGAGGTGGGGTTGACTCATACACGTCACATATGAGGCATGAATCATTGTCCTAATGTTTAAACACAATCATAATCTGTTTGATCGGTTTGGCGTATGTACATAAAATATTGTCCCTTTGGAACAAAAGAGAGGCAGTTTGGGTGGTCCCGGCCCCACGGTGCCTCAGATTGAGTTGGGGTTGACTCGTACACATCACATATGACCCATGGATCATTTTCCTAAAATATAAATAGAATCCGAAGGTGTTTGGTCAGTTTCCCGTATGTCAGTTGTTGATTTCACTTACAATTTAGTCCATTTTGAACAAAAGAGAGACAGTTTGAGTGGTCCCGGTCACACCGCGGCTCAGATTGTGGCAGAGTTGACTCGTACACGTCAAATTTGATCTATGGATCATTTTAGTAACATTTTAATAGAATTAGAAGTCGTTTGGTTGGTTTGGCGTATGTCAATTGTTGTTTTCACTTAAAATTATGTCCATTTTAAACAAAAGAGAGATAGTTTGAGTAGTTCCGGCCACACCGCAGCTCGGATTGAGGCGATATTGACTTGTAAACATCACATATGACCCATGGATCTTTTTCCTAATGTTTCGATAGAATCTGAAGGAGTTTGGTTCGTTTCCCGTATGTCAGTTGTTGATTTCACTTACAATTTAGTCCATTTTTAACAAAAGAGATACATTTTGAGTAGTCCTGGCCACACCGTGGCTCAGTTTTTGGCGGGGTTGACTTGTACACGTCACATATGACACATGGATTGTTGTCCTAAAGTTTAGACATAATTAATAGGCGTTTGGTCGGTTTCTCGTATGTCAGTTGTTGTTTTCACTTAAAATTAAATACATTTAAAAAAAGAGAGGCACTTTGAGTTGTGTCGGCCACACTGGGCCTCAGATTGAGACGGGGTTTACTCTTACACATCACATATGAGCCATGAATCATTTTCATAAAGTTAAAACACAATCAGAATCCGTTTGATCGGTTTGGCGTATGTACGTAAACTATTGTCCATTTTTAACAAAAGAGAGGCAGTTTGGATGGTCCCGGCCCCACGGTGCCTCATATTGAGGTAGAGTTGACTCATACACGTCACATATGACCAATGTATTGTTTTAATAATGTTTCAATATAATCCTAAGGCGTTTGGTCCGTTTCCCGTATGTCAGTTGTTGATTTCACTTACAATTTAGTCCATTTTGAACAAAAGAGAGAGAGTTTGAGTGGTATCGGCCACATCGTGGCTCGGTTTGTGGAGGGGTTGACCCGTACACGTCACATATGACCCATGGATCATTTTACTAAAGTTTTAACAGAACTCGTAGGTGTTTGATCAGTTTGGCGTATGTCAGTTGATGCTTTTCACTTAAAATGATGTCCTTTTGAAACAAAAGATGGACACTTTGAGTGGTATCAGCCGCACCGCATGTCGGATTGAGGCGGGGATGATTCGTACATGTCACATAGGACCCATGGATCGTTCTCCTAAAGTTTCAATGGAAACCGAATGAGTTTGGTTGGTTTTCCGTATGTACTTAAAATGATGTCCATTTTAAACAAAAGAGAGCCACTTAGACTGATCTCGGCCACACCGCAACTCGGATTGAGCCCGGGTTGGCTCGTACAGGTCACATATGACCGATGGATCATTGTGATAAATTATCAACAGATTCGGAATGCGTTTGGTCAGTTTTGCATATGTCAGTTGTTCTTTTCACCTATAATCCTGTCCATTTTAAACAAAAGAGACACAGTTAGAACGGTGTCGGCCACACCGCTCCTCGGATTGAGGCGGGATTGACTCGTACACGTCACATACGACCCATGGATCCTTGTGCTAAAGTATCGACACAGTCCGAATGCCTTTGGTCGGTTTTTCGTATGTCACTTGATGCTTTTCACTTAAAATGACGTCTTTTTGAAACAAAAGACCGACACTTTGAGTGGTGTCGGCCACACCGCGTCTCCGATTGTGGCGGGGTTGATTCGTACACGTCACATATTACCCATGGATCGTTCTCATAAATTTTCAATGGAAACCGAATCCGTTTGGTCATTTTTTCATATGTACTTAAAATGGTGTCCATTTTAAACAAAAGAGAGCCACTTAGACTTATCCCGGCCACACCGCGACTTGGATTCTTCCCAGGTTGGCTCGTACACGTCACATATGACCCATGGATTGTTGGGATAAATTATCAATAGATTCAGAATGTGTTTGGTCGGTTTTCCGTATGCCAGTTGAAGCTTTTCACATAAAATGATGTCCTTTTGAAACAAAAGACGGACACTTTGAGTGGTGTCGGCCACATCGCGTCTCCGGATTGAGCTGAAACCACCGTGAGACATTCTAATTATTATTCGTGACGTGTACGCGCATAGGTCACGTCAATAGGACGTGCGGTTTGCGTGGTACGGCTCAATATTCGTGTATTAAGTGATGAGCGTGCTTCGTAAATGCGCGCGAGGGGGTCCAAATAGGCTGAAAGAAGTCAGAATGGCCTGAAATCAGACAACAAATACGGGTGAGTGATTTATGAAGTGGTCGAGCAGACGGCACGTCAATCGGACGTGTCGTGTGCACGCGGTGACCGACAACGTAGTTCTGGTGTCAAAAACGGCCAAAACGGGCGTCCAACGGTCAAATTCATAGGATACGACCTCGGATTGAGCTGAAACCACTGTGCAACATTATAATTATTATTAGTGACGTGTACACGTAGACGGCACGTCAATCGTACGTGCGGTTTTCACGGTACGGCTCAATATTCATGTTTTAAGTGATGTGCGGGCTTCGTAAACGCGCGTGAGGGGGGTCCAAACGGGCCAAACGATTTCGGAATGGCCTGAAATCAGATGAAAAATACGGGTGATTGATTTCTGAAGTGGTCGAGCAGACGTCACGTCAATCGGACGTGCCATGTGCCCGCGGTGACCGAGAACGCAGTTCGGGTGTCATAAACGGCCAAAACGGGCGTCAAACGGTCAAATTCATAGCAGACGACTTTAAATTCACCTAAAACCACCGTGCAATATTCTAATTATTATTCGTGACGTGTACGCGCAGACCTCACGTCAATCGGATGTGTGGTTTGCGCGGTACGGCTCAATATTCGTGTTTTAAGTGATGCGCGCGCTTCGTAAACGCGCGTGAGGGGGGTCCAAACGGGCCTAACAATGTCGGAATGACCTGAAATCAGACGATAAATACGGGTGAGTGATTTATGAAGTGGTCGAGCAGACGGAATGTCAGTCGGACGTGCCGTGTGCCCGAGGTGACCGACAACGCAGTTCTGGTGTTATAAACGGCCAAAACGGGCGTCCAACGGGCAAATTCATAGCGGAAAACCTCGGATTGTGCTGAAACCACCGTGAAACATTCTAATTATTATTAGTGATGTTTACGCATAGACGGAACGTCAATCGGATGTGCGGTCTGTGCGGTAGGGCTCATTATGCGTTCTTTAAGCGTTGCGCGCGCTTGATAAACGCGCGTGGGGGGGGGGTCCAAACTGGCCGAACGATGTCCGAATGACCTGAAATCCGACGACATCAAAGGGTGAGTAAATTGTGATGTGGTCGAGCAGAGGGCATGTCAATCGGACGTGCCGTGTGCCCGCGGTGACTGGGAACGCCGTTCTGGTGTTATAAACGGCCAAAACAGGCGTCTAACGGTCAAATTCATAGCGGACGACAATAGATTGACCTGAAATCACAGAACAACAATCCCATTATTATTCTCGACATGCACGCACAGACAACACATCAATCGGACGTGCGGTCTGCACGGGAGGGCTCATTATGCGTTCTTTAAGCGTTGCGCGCGCTTGATAAACGGGCGTGGGGGGGGGGGTCCAAACTGGCTGAACGATGTCCGAATGGCCTGAAATCGGACGACATCAAAGGGTGAATGAATTGTGATGTGGTCGAGCAGACGGCACGTCAATCGGACGTGCCGTGTTCCCGCGGTGACCGGGAACGCCGTTTTGGTGTCATAAAGGGCCAAAACGGGCGTCTAACGGTCAAAATCATAGAGGACGACATCGGATTGACCTGATATCACAGTACAACAATCCAATTATTATTCGTGACGTGCACGCGCAGACGACATGTCAATCGGATGTGCGGTCTGTGCGGTAGGGCTCATTATGCGTTCTTTAAGCGTTGCGCGTGCTTGATAAACGCGCGTGGGGGGGTCCAAACTGGCCGAACGATGTCCGAATGGCCTGAAATCGGACGACATCAAAGGGTGAGTAAATTGTGATGTGGTCGAGTAGAGGGCATGTCAATCGGACGTGCCGTGTGCCCGCGGTGACCGGGAACTCCGTTCTGGTGTCATAAACGGCCAAAACAGGTGTCTAACGGTCAAACTCATAGCGAACGACAACAGATTGACCTGAAATCACAGGGCAACAATCCCATTATTATTCTCGACGTGCACGCACAGACGACACATCAATTGGACGTGTGTTCTGCATGGGAGGGCTCATTATGCGTTCTTTAAGCGTTGCGCGCGCTTGATAAACGCGCGTGGGGGTGGGGGGGGGGGGTCCAAACTGGACGAACGATGTCCGAATGGCCTGAAATCGGACGACATCAAAGGGTGAGTTAATTGTGATGTGGTCGAGTAGACGACACGTCAATCGGACGTGCCGTGTGCCCGCGGTGACCGGGAACGCCGTTCTGGTGTCAAAAACGGCCAAAACGGGCGTCTAACGGTCAAACTCATAGAGGAAGACATCGGATTGACCTGAAATCACAGGACAAAAATTCCATTATTATTTGCGACGTGCACGCATAGACAGCACGTCAATCAGACGTGCGGTCTGTGCGGGAGGACTCATTATGCGTTCTTTTAGCGTTGCGCGCGCTTGATAAAAGCGCGTGGGGGGTCCAAACTGGCCGAAAGAAGTCCGAATGGCCTGAAATCGGACGACATCAAAGGGTGAGTGAATTGTGATGTGGTCGAGCAGACGACACATCAATCGGATGTGTTGTGTGCCCGCGGTGACCGGGAACACCGTTCTGGTGTCATAAACGGCCAAAACGGGCGTCTAACGGTAAAACTCATAGAGGACAACATCGGATTGCCCTGAAATTACAGGACAACAATACCATTATTATTCGCGACGTGCACGCGCAGAAGGCACATCAATCAGACATGCGGTCTGCGCGGGAGGTCTCATTATGCGTTCTTTAAGCGTTGCGCGCGCTTGAGAAACGCGCGTGGGGGGGGGGGGGTACAAACTGGCCGAATGAATTCCAAATGGCGTGAAATCGGACGACATCAAAGGTTGAGTGAATTGTGATGTGGGCGAGCAGAAGGCACGTCAATCGGACGTGCCGTGTGCCCGCGGTGACCGGGAACGCCGTTCTGGTGTCATAAACGGCCAAAATGGGCGTCTAACGTTCAAACTCATATTGGACGACATCAGATTGACCTGAAATCACAGGAACAACAATCCCATTATTATTCGCGACGTGCACACACAGACGGAACGTCAATCGGACGTGCGGTCTGCGCGGGGTGGTCTCATTATGCCGTTCTTTAAGCGTTGCGCGCGCTTGATAAATGCGTGTGGGGGGGTCCAAACTGACCGAATGACAAAACCAAATAGGAACACACCCTCATGTTATCATATTAATAACTCTTCTTGAATCATTGAGAGTCACATCCCAATGATCATAGGATTCATTAGCCTAATTGATCACTAACCATGAAACACATGTATGTTGGTCATGTCACCACATGCATCATCACTCATGCCACCATATCAATATATCACAAGGAATTCTCCAGGATAAGACAATATTTGATCACACATCATTCACATTTAGTTATCATAATACAAATTATATTTACATGCTTATGATATAGAATGAATCCACATTAGTAAGACCCACCCCCTCTCATAAGTTACCATCACATCGCTACAACCCATCCTAGAAAGCACCCTACCGCATACAAATTCACCCCAATTCTAGGGTCTAATACCCAACAGGATCTTACATACTAGGATACACATCATGGATCACTATCAAAACCATAAAAACATTGAAAGATCTCAAAAAATTAGTGCATGCCATCATTAGCTCATAGAATTGAAAAAAGGTAAGTAACGAGCAATATATCTCACTACTCCATACTCACCCAACAACATAAGGGTCTCACATTACTAGGGAATAATTCTATCCAATACTAAATGATCTTGATCTATTTTTCATATACATATATGATTCACCTCACCAATTACTAAATATAATAACATAAAAAATTATGATCCATTTAACTAGAATTAAACCATCAGGTTTTACAAGGAAATTCAATATAAGTATTTGTTTACACTTTAAATAATCTTACCCCATACCATAAATAAGGTGTTCAACAAAAATCAAGAACATGAATTTCATGTTAACACCCAACATTGATTCATTAATAAATTGTATTCGAATTTTATGGAAATACCAAAATAAATTAGTGAATCAATGTACCTATAGTGGTGCACATGACCACCATGAAACAATCATAAATTTTTACAAAAACCCTAATAATTGGGAATAACAAAATCAAGAATAGAAGTATATGATTTATAAGAGCTGGAACTATATCGTTGATAAAATATAGGAGTCTAACCTGGTAGGTGCTGATCTGATGGACGATGTGGGGATTGGGAGGTCCTTCTACAAGAAATCGCTCCAGGAGGACACGAGGTGAATGCTTCTGTAATGTGGGGAGGCCGCTGGCTCGATTTGGTATTTGGGGCTTTTTTTTTCCAACAGTTCAATAGAACCATTGGGAAAACAAGGTTTCTTCACACTTTTCCCAACGGTTCTTAAGAACCGTTGGGAAAAAACCTATCTTTCCCAACGGTTTCATACAACTGTTGGGAAAACTATGCATTGAGGGGTTTTTCCCAACGGTTTATAGAAACCGTTGGGAAAGATATGATATGCCCACGGTTCAAAGAACCGTTGGTACACAACTGTTGGGAAAGATCCCTTTTCCAGTAGTGTAATAATTCTATTTTCTTAGAAAATTTGGTAGAAATAAAATAGTGTGTAGACTATGAATAAATCGAGAAATAGGCATATGTAGAGTAAATATTCATTATACATCTCACCTCATTATTTGATGGCCCAAAACATAAAATTAATTTGGAAAAAATTTAAATTTACATTATTCTTGGTCACTATCCCTCTTATATTTTGTTGGAAATAAATTCACCTAATGATGTAAATCATTGCAATTAATACATTTTTATACCAACGTTCATTATTGGTCAAACCATTAATATTTATATTTTTTTTCTAGTCATAATCCAAGTGTACTACATTTTGAAATTTTATCACTTATGAAATATAAAATTTCATTCCCAAGAATTATTTTTACATCATTATAATATGAGGGTAATTAAATATTCATAACATCAGGTATCTTCAATGAATTCTTCCCAATTGCCTACCGCATGGATCACTTCTTATTCTTATAATTGTGAAGGTCCAGATACCCCTTCTCAAATTTCTCAGAAGACCACACAATTTTCTTATAAATTCTAAACTCATGAGTTACAATAGGCCTACACTAACATGTATTGAATTCTATGTACAATATCTTAGTTTTACTATCATTATCTTGAAACAAATTTGGCACATTCCTAGAAAATCGGGTAAAAATAGTTTCCTAGGTTGAGAATATTCTTCATCATTTTTCTTCTAGTAAAGTAATTTTATTTCCATTATATGTATAATAAAATTAATAAAATACATTTAAAGAATTATTTATTTAGATACCATCCATTCCATGGTATCAATTTCTTCCTGTTCCTTTTCATTTAAAATCAATGACCTCCATTAATCAAAATCACATTAAACATGATAAATAGAAATAGTTACCATTAATTTTTTAACATTGAAAATTATTAAATGAATTTTGAAAATAATTAATTCATCATTTATTTTGTTACTGGACTTGGGAATCCGAAAATATCTGGATGCTTTTATTTCATGAAATGATCTACTACTGACATAATCTTCAATAGAGTATACATTTTCTTCCTAGAATTGGTATCTAAATTAATATCGTATATCAAATGGGTTAACACATCTATAAACTACTCTATTCCAATTCCAACCATTCCATATCGATGGTTCATAATAATATTAAACTCTCAATGAATTTATAGCTCAACTACCATGTTTCTTCTATGAATAACCATTCTGAATAAACAAATATTAGATAAAGGCGCATGTATGTACCCTAAATATATATCATGATAATTAAAAAATTATAATCTCTTAAGTGTTTATTTTGACATCATCCTAATCTCTAATTTTATTTATGAAATTTCTCTAATACCAATTATAAAAACATCTACATAACTGTAAAATAAATTGCGTGAATTTTGGTGAATATTTCATCACATACATACCAAATAGAATTTTATTTCTATAGTTTTATTGAATTTTTAAATTTGATACAAAAAATGTTTATATTTAAATACTTTGTCCCTTTTCCCCACAAAAAATGTTCTTTGTAAAGACACACCTACTTCATTCATGATAACTCCCAAAACTGGAACTCTTACTTTATTAACGTTCCTAATCATTTATAATCCTAGTGAAAAAAATTGAAAATATGGGATGATTGAAAAAATTTACAATGAGGCACATAAAATTAATGATTCTAATTATTCCATTTATTATCTTGAAAAACCAAAAATAATGTTTTAAGTTTTTACAATAAACATTTGATCTCAAATATCATTTTGGTTTTAATTGGAAACAACTTTATTTCCCAATATACATAATAAATAATTTCATATTCAATTTAAACAGAAAAATCATAATCATAATGGTTTCTTATAAAACATATAAACACATGAAATACCATTTGTTGAAAATAATCATTCTATCATTTTTTGTAGATGGTAATAAATTTACATAAAAACTTATGCATATTTTCCTTCTATCTGAAATCTAATGATTTAATTTAAAAAACATTGATAGAATATCATGTAGGTATAATGGTCTATTATACACACATTCACCCTTTAGATAAACTATATAATTGAATAATCAAACTGGATAATTATCACATCTTTTAGGAGTATATTTTCTCCATTAAACTTTTTCACATAACCAAATGCATTAGGGAGCTATATTGATATCACCCATCATAAAAGTTATTTCTAGGTCACTTATCACTAATATAAAATTTCAATTAACCAAATCTTGAATAAAACACATATTTGTAGAACTTCAACCATAAAAATCATTTTAATTGGAATTTATTGAAATATTCTATAACACTTTTTGATATATCAAATAAATGAGAATAAATAATCATTTTCATGGGTATTTTTAAATTAAAAATGACCACAATAGAAGGAATAGAATATTCCTAGAATAACCATGTTAATCTATAGATTATTCATAATAATTAATAACATATATGATAGTGGAAATGGGATCTAAATTCATATACATTAAAGAAAATTAGTTTGTACTTCTTTAAAAAGTAAAAAATACCCCATATAGATAATGACGAAAATATTTTCTTTAATCCATTTTATAGAGTCATAAACAATAGAAAATTAACATTAGAATCCTCTTAAGAATATAAATAAAAATTCATTAAAAATATTACATGAATCTCGAAATGGAAAAAATGGTATGGTAGAAAAACATTAAAACACTATTTTTAAAAGAATCCCCTTTTCTTGAGTCCCAACTCATTTCATTTATATGTATACCCTCTAATGTAATAAAATTATACTTTTAATATAATTTTATAAGATAATTTTTCATTTTTATCTTATTTCCATTATTATATTTATTTCAATTGTTACGAGGATTTATTTAATAACTAAAATGATTAAGTTCCTAGAGGATGTTTTTTGAATTTTAGTTTCTTGTTCCAAAATTAATTCATTTGGTTGAATAAGATCAAATGGGTCATGGTTACGGATATTCTTGACTTGTGTATACTTTTTCATATATATTAACATCAATAAAACATTTTTTTAGAAAATATCAATGATTTTGTGTGATCAAATTATTTATATTGGTGATTATAATGATTTTCAAGTGTTTTCCATCCAATTTCTCCAATTGGGAATGGTTGGAACATAAATTCAAATATACACTGCATGTTCATATTACACACAGCGTGTACTATTTCCATGACATAGATCGAGAAGGCTGGATGCACGACCATGTTGTCGGCCGAAAACTACACACTATGTGATTCCAATTTACACATCATGTCATACCTTATAAAAGGGGTTGGTGGCCAATGATTGAAATTACACACCATGTAGTGTGGAATTACATACCAAGTATCTCCACCTATCTAGTGGCGGCATGTTTTAAGTCAAAGGCAGTGCAGTAGCTCACCCATTGATGGAGAAAATAGGGATAAATCGTGTTGATGAGGGTACACAGTGTGTACTTTTTGGTACACACCGTGTATTCCTAAAAACTATAAAAGGAGGGAAGGATCCCCAAGTTCGGGACTGATTCAATCCAAGATAGTCCAAGGGGGAAAATTCTGGAGACACCTAAAAAGAGAATGAGATATGAAAAGAAAGAAGGTGACGCCAATACCTCCCTGATGATCATCAATGCAATGTTGGCGCCATGTTAAATTCAGGTATCAAAAGTAGTTTAGTTACTAGTTACACCATGAGTAACTAAACCCCCTCTATGTTGCGGATGTGGATGATTATGGGTTTTATTTTGACAATTGTTATATTGTACTTATGTTATTCATTCTTCTCTCACAATTCCATAATAATCTATACTACATATCTCTATAAATCTTGTATCAAACTAAGAATGGGATTTATCGGGATCTTTTTAGGAGTTACAATTAAGAACATCCATGATCATTAGATTGGATTATCGTCTCGAACGGGCCACAATTAATAAAACTAAAAGTAATCAAATTCCAAACAAAGGAATTTGTTTCTATTCATTTAAGCAAAACTCACCGGACTAAGGGGGTTCTGTTACATTAATAACCCAATGATTTGAGTTATCATGAACAACACAACTTAATAAAAAATTAATTTAATAACAACCTTTGAAATCCACATCCCCGACACATTTTTCCCATTTCTCATCAAGAATAAAGTTTTTGTTTTTTTATCTTTAAAAGTAATTTATCAAGAACATGAATGCTTAATTATTTTATAATGGAAACATCAAAACAGTTGACTCTAAATTTTAGAAAACTAAACTAAATTAATAAAAAACAATGTAAACCAAATACAGTAAGTTCATATCCATGTGAAATGATCTCTTACTTTCACTATGCATATATGGGTAAATTAATTTTGATTGTCAAAAAGTAACACTTTGGAAGAAATGATTAAAAATTTTCCACCATTTCTGGGGAGTAGAAGATAATCGTGTTTTGATTAATTTGTTTGTAATAATTAATGTGAAAATAAAAATTACAAATTCAAAAAAAATTATCAATCTCATTACTATTTTTCATTATTTTATTTTTCCTCTTTTACCCATGGTATTTTTTTAGTGTTTTGTAGATTCAAAAGTACATGAGTGGTTGAATCACGTGTTCCAAGAGTGCCTAATCATTGGACATCCTTTCGCTTGATCTAGAGATCATATATACGATCTTACGGCGAAGATGTGCACTTATGGGTGAGAAAAACCAAAAAAATACCATGGTGAACATAGAAAAGGGAGATCCACCAGCTATCCAAAGAGCTAAAAACCCATTTTTTCCAAATGAAAACTGGAACCAACCAATAGCTACAGAGAATTAACAGATCCGACTTCCACCAGAAAACATAACATGTTTCATCCCATGGAACCAACCAAGACAATCATATCCATTTTTTATAGGGTATGTCCCGCTACAACACCAACAGTTCCCACCTGAGTGGTTTCCATACCTATATCTTGGTCCTGGGACTTATTTTTCTCTTGGGCAACAATTTTTACCCCCACCTCCCCAAGAGAAACTGCACCCATGCCATAGCATTATGAAGTACGGTCTCCCTTATATCCAAGGGGTAGATACGAGAATTATTAGACCACTAGTGCAGGTCTGGAATTTCAAGATCAAGCCCGCAGAAATGAAACTCATCTATAACATGGTTCAATTTGGAGGATTACTCAGTGAAGAACCCAATGCTCATCTCTCCAATTTTCTATGTATTTTTGATAGCTTCTGCTACCATGTGGTTTCTGAGGACTCCATTTGACATTGTTTTTTCCCTTTCTCTTTAAGAGATAAAATGAAGGATTGGATCAAAGGACTACCTCAATGCTCTATCCTAACCTCGGAGGCATTGGACCAAGCATTTTTATCAAAATATTTCCCACCATCCAAGATAGTGACACTACAGGATGAGATTCACAATTTCTAGAAGCATGATTCAGAATCCTTGTATGAATCCTGCGATCATTTTTAAAGAAATGTTAAGGAAGTTACCTCATCATGGCCTTCCATTATGGATTAAAGTCCAAACTTTTTATGGAGGTCTCACAATAAACACCAAATTTGGGGTGGATGTAGCTCTTAAAGAAGTAATAATGAGGAAATCATAGAGTAACACTTCGAATTTCTGGAAGACATGTATGCAAATAGATTTCAATGGAACTCAGAGCGGGGAACTCATAAGAGAGTTATGCACAACATTGATTCTGATACGATTCTTTTCGCTCAACTCAATGTCGTACCCAGAAAAGTGAAGTGTTAAATCTGAAAAAAGAAACTCAAGATCAAACTATGAATCACCCAGAATGCAGTGAATGTGGTTATAGTCACATCATGGTTCAATTTCTAGGGAAAAGTTTTGATGCTTCGACAAGTGAGGAAAACTATGTATCCCAGAATAATAGGCCAAATATGTCTCCTCAGTACAAAAAACTGGCATGAAAAGATAACACGAACATGATCGGGGGTGGGGGAAACAACAAAAAAAGTTATCAACCTCATCCCCAAAGGTAAAATAGTTATGGGAAACAATAGTATCAGAATCACTATCCCAGACACCAACACCATGGATTTTTCCCAAAAACAAGGGTATCAAAACCCTAGTCCACTACAACAAATGAGGCATCAACAACCTCAACTGGATTCCCAAAAACCTCAACAAGAACCCCAATCAGACTAGAGGAGATAATGAAAAAATTCATAATAACAGCTGAAACAAGATTTCAAAATCAAGAGGCATCCATTAGAGGCCTTGAGAATCAGATTGGGCAATATTCTAATCTGATCTCTTCAAGGAAACCTGGTACACTACTGGGTAATACCGAGAAGAACCCATGTGAAGAAGCCAATGCTCTCACTTTACAAAGTGTAAAAGAGATACCTTAGAATATTAATAAAAATATAGGTAAGGCCAAAAGTATATATCAATAAATGTCCTCTTCCAAAAAATAATTCAAAGTCAAGGAGTCTCCCTTGACTTAAGAACAACCAAAGATTATACATGGAAAGAGAAAATAAGTGGTTAAATCTTATGAAGCCCCCTTACCATTTATCGCATGAATGAAGAAAAGGAAAATGTTCCATCAGTTTTAAAAAATCATGGAGGTACTCTAGAAGCTTCATATAAACATTTCTTTTGTCGAGGCATTAATTCAAATTCCAACATACAAAAAGTTCATGAAAGTGATACACTCAAAAAAAATATGGGAGATTTGTGGAACATCCCTCTCACAAAGAAATTATCAGCAGTGGTACAACATTATCTTTCTCCAAAACTCCATAATCCAAGAAGTTCTAAAATCCCTTAAACAATTGGATATTGTGAGTTTTGGAAGGCCTTTTGTGACATAGGGGTGAGTGTTAACCTTTTTCCCTAAGGAGTCTTCAAAAATCTGGGTCTAAATATTCTCCAACCAACTCAAGTAGCACTTTAACTATTGTATCAATCTAATAAATATTCTAATGGGATACTTGATGATGTGCTCCTGAAAGTGGGAAATATTATTATTCTTATTAACTTCGTCATACTTGACATGGAAGAAGATCAAGAGGCACCTCATATTATGGGAAGAACCTTTTGGCTACTAGGAAGGTTTTGATCGATGTGAATCAAGGGGAATTGATCTTCCGAGTGGGAGATGATAAAATCTACTACAATGTTCTCAAAACAGTTAATCAATTATCACAAATGGGGATGGTGGATTGTTTTTCCTTGATGATAGTGAATGATCACTTGGGTAACATGGGCGATGACATGGAATGTTCTTCTATCACCACTGAACCAGTTATCAATGACATCTAGTTCGAATATGACCCAAAAGAGTTTTAATTCATCGTCGGCCAGGGTGGTCAGTATTGGCAATGTGCAATCATTCCAAATATCATAGAGAAACCTGAGTTAGAACCCATGGCACCCTCAGTTTTTAAGACCCCTCAACTTGAACTCAAGCCTCTTCCATCATCCATAAAATATGGGTACCTGGGTGATGAGAAAACTCTATCAGTAATCCTAAATGCTTCACTCACAAAGGATCAATATGATTCACTATTACATGTTTTGAGAAGAAGAAAACATGCCCTTGGGTGCACAACTATTGATCATGAAGGGATAAACCCCACCATTTTCACCCACAAGTTGTTATATGACGAAAAATCTAATCCCTCTCGATATCCATAATGATGGTTAAATCCTCCCATGAAGGAGGTAGTGAATAAGAAGGTAATAAATCTCTTAGATGTAGGAATAATCTATATATTCTCCAACAACCCATGGGTGAGTCCTCTGCAAGGGGTACCCAAAAAGGGGGTATCACTATAAAAAGTATTGATAAAAATGAACTTATCCCAACCAGAACAGTCACATGATGGATAGTATGTGTGGATTACCAAAAACAAAATTATTCCACACAAAAATACCACTTCCCACTCCCTTTCACTGATTAAATGATGGAGCGCTTTGGAAGGAATGATTTCTATTACTTCCTGAATGGTTATTCTGGTTATAATCAAATATCTATTTCCCCTGAAGACAAAGAAAAAATCATCTTCACATGCCCATATGGAACTTTAGCCCATATGAGGTTGTATTTTGGCATTTGCAATGATCCATTCACTTTTAACCATTTCATGTTGTCTATATTCCATGATATGGCTGAACAGATTCTATAAGTCTTCATGGATGATTTTTCCATCTATGGGAAATCATTCAACACATGATTGGGAAATCTAGAATTAATTCTAGAATGGTGTGAACACACCAATCTTATTTTAAACTGGGAGAAATGAAACTTCATGTTGCAACATGTAATTTTTTTAGGCCATCGAATTTTAATGAATGACATTGAAGATGACCTGGCCGAGATTGAAATCATCTCACAATTACCTATTCCCACATCTGTCTAGACAATCCAAATATTTCATGGGTATATTGGTTTCTACAGAATATTTTTTCCTGATTTTTCAAAAATACATCAATAATTTACCAATCCTTTTACAAAGAATGCAATCTTTGAATTTGACAAAAAATATACCTCAACTTTCTAGATTATAAAGAAAAAATTAGTAGAATACCCTATAATGATTTCCCCAAATTGGGAGGAGTAGTTTGAGATCATGTGTGATGCAAGTGACTATGCAGTGGGAGCCGTTCGTGGGAAGAGAGTCAATCAAATCTTCTGACTGATATATTATTCCATCAAATCCTTAAATAACGCACAGATCAACTACACTACTCTTGAGAAGTAAATGCACTGCGTGGTTTTTTCATTCGATAGGTTATGTTCTTATTTTGTGTTATCCAAAGTAATTGTCTACACTGACCATGCAACACTAAAATACTTGTTGAAAAAAGAAGGCGCAAAACCATGACTCATCCATTGGGTGCTTCTTCTCCAAGAAGTTTACTTAGAGATCTGTGAAAATAAGGGCCATTAAAATATTATTTCTAATCATCTCTCCAGGTTATAATTACCTCATATATAAAGGGTAGATGATTAACAAATCAAGGAGGACTTCATAGATGAGCATCTTTACTCTGTTGGAGTTTCACGTTGTCTGTAGTATGATGAAATAACAAATTACTTGGAAATGGAAGTAATTCACCATGATTTGACATTCCACCACATGAAAATATTTCTGTTTGAAGGGTAAAGGAATTTCTGTGAAGACCCTCTCTCCTTCTGCTCATATGGAGATGGAGTGATGCAACGCTGCATCCTGGAAGAAGAAATTCATGAAATTCATAAATTATATTATTCTTCCCTAACTCGGGGACATCATGGGAAAGACTGAAAAATGGAAAAAATTCTCCAATCTGTTTTTTCTGTCCCACCATGCACAAAGATGCCAAAAAATTTGTGACATGTTGTGATCAATTCCAGCAGATAGGTATTTTGGGGCACTGAGCTGAAATGCCTCAACACCCCATTCATGTGGTCGAGGTCTTCCACGTATGGGGGATTGACTTCATGGGGCCCTTTCATCCATCATTTGGAAACTCTTACTTACTGATTTGTGTGGACTATGTATCGAAATGGGTAGAAGCCACTTCCACAACACACAACACCACAAAAGTCATTATGGATTTCATAAAGAAGAACATTTTCTTCAAGTGTGGAATTCCACAGGTGCTGATTAGTGATAGAGGAATGAATTTTGACAATGCGTTGATGTGAAATGTGATTCTGAGGTATGGTGTGAGATATATCCAGGGGACACCTTACCATCCCCAGTCTAGTGGCCTAGTAGAGATCACAAACCATAAATTAAAGAAGATCCTAGAGAAGATAGTGGGATGTTCAAGGAATTAATGCTCCAAGAAACATGATTATTACTTGTGGGAATATAGGACCACCTTCAAGACACCTTTTGGGATGTCTCAATTTCAGTTGATCTATGGTAAGTAGAGTCATTTACCTATGGAGCTTGATCATAAAGCTTATTGGGCTGTGAAAGCCCTGAACAAAAATTTCAAGGCTAGCGAGGAAAAGTGCATGTTTCAACTAATGAAACTTGATGACATTCAGTGGGAGGCATATGAGAATGCCTGAATATATAAGGAGAAGGTAAAGGTAGTCCACGACTTCATGATCTCTCAAAAATAATTCCATCTTTGTGAAGGGATACACATATTTAACTCCCATTTGAGATTGTTTTCATGTAAATTAATGTCCCGGTGGTCGGGACCTTTCAAAGTGATCATGGTTTTCCACCATGGTGCAGTAGAAGTGGATGGAGAGGATGGTCAACATTTCAAAGTAAATGGGAAGCATTTGAAACCCTATTTTCAAATGGATGATATGGTCGGTACAATCTACACGATACAATTCATGTATAAAAAGGTCACGTAAGGTTGAGCCAATGATGTAAAAAAAGGAGATTCCTGGGAGGCAACCCAGAGGTTACTTGCCATGTACCACCCATACACATGGCATGTACTTATCGTTTTAGTTTATATTCTAATATTATATGTATAGATATTAAATGAGTTAATAAACAAGGATGATGTCAGTGCTTATGGTAAGGTCACTAGAATATATCTGAGATGTCGCCTATTTGAATCCCTCCATACATACCTTTGACACAAGGATTATCCTTTTTATACCCGTGTTTAATTATATGGTGTGTGCGGTATTTTTGAATATAATATATAAGGTTTTTTATAGAGAAAAAAAACGCATGATAGGGATGGACTGATAGGCTTGGGTCATTAACCGATTCCAAAAGACCCAGGTTTGAGTCATGAAAACTGGCGCATTTCCATCATTTTTCATTTTAATAAAATCACATGGAATTTATTTCAATATACTTCATGTGTCTAATGTTTTCAATAATAATTTAAACAGTTTTTGAAATAAGAAAATACATGGTTGATAGGTAGAGTCTCGTTCCTAGAATCAAAAGACCCAGGTTCAAACTATTCTAATCCCCGTGCTTCATCCCTTTTATTTCAATTAAAACCACACATCGTTCATTTTCTCCATCCCATGTAGATTTTAACCATTATATTTAATATTACCAATAATTATAAATTGGAACACTACAACCTTTTCTCTAGTAGTTGAGGGACTACGTTTGGAATGACCGATCGCTGGTTCGAATCGCTCCCCAAGCACTAGACCAATGGTTTTAGTTACCCTTTTCCAATATTTGAACACACGACTTGTATTTCCCTGATACATTGCATGTATAGATTTATTTTTAGTAAATAATATATATATATATATATTTATTTATTTTTATTTTTATTTTAAAAATTAATTTTTATATAGTTTACTATAATAAATATGTTATTTAATGTTAAAAAATTTAAAAATTAATAATAATACATTGTGTGTACGCATTGATACATGCTGTGTACTTTGGTTATAATGGTCGGAACCCTACTCAGCCATAGGCCATGTTGCATGACCCCCATCCTCCCCATTTTCTTCTCCCTCATGCCGTCAGCCCTCCATGAAGACCATCTACCAATTTTTGATTTTTTTGGTCCCCATTTCTTTGACATTTTGATCTGTGCTCTAGGTACATCATTCTCCTCCCTTCATTTCACAGTTTTACTTACACTGGGGTCATTTTATGAATCGGATGAACCTATGGACTCTGTGCACAGTACACATGGTACACGAAGAACACAGACCATGTACATATTATATATGACCACAAATGGCAAGCCTTCTCCATGGCGTGTACATTAGGAACATGTGGTGTACCATCCATCTCCTGACCTTCTGGCCTAGACCATGTCCTCTAGGACACAACCCCATCCCATGTCATTATACACGACATTTCTATTCAGGACCCACCATGTCCCCTAACCCTTCGGTAGACTTCGTGTGTATGGTATACATGCCTTTCATAGGATGTTAACACACACAACACGTACCCCTTTCCACATGAAATGTATTTCCCTTATCCCTTGGCCCTAGTCGAATCCATGTCTTACAACCTACGTGGCCATGACTCCATGTTGTGACACATGGTGTGTACACCTTTGATACACACCCCGTACTAGGTTTTTTCCTACTGCATGCCCTCATAGTGTGTTTTTCCAGAGCACATAGTTTCTTACACAGATCCTCACTAGTGCAGAAAACATTTTTAACGTCAACAGTTTTTATGTTGGTTATATATAATCGACATGAAAATATGTGATATGTGGTTTTTTACGTCGGTTATTTTATAATCAACATAAAAACTATTGATCGAATATTTTTTGTGTCGGTTATTAAAATAACCCACTTAAAAAATCCCACAAGTTGGTTTTTTACATCGGTTAAATGCACGACATTTTTTAAGTCAGCTATTTGATAACCGATGTAAAAAATGAGGTATCTAATGAATTTTTTACATCGTTTATAAAATAACCGACGTAAAAAAGGCGGCATCTAAGGCCTTTTTGACGTCGGTTATTTGATAATGGACGTAGAAATGCCAACCCATAGAATTTTTTACATCGGTTATATTATAACTGACGTAAAATACCAACACATGGAAGTTTTTACGTCGGTTATTTTATAACTGATGTAAAAACTGTGGTTTCTGATGTGTTTTTTACGTTGGTTATAGAATAACCGACATAAAAAACCAACACACGGCTTTTTTTACAATGGTTATAAAATAACCGATGTAAAAAATGCGGTATATGATACATTTATAACGTCAGTTATTATAATAACGGACGTTATAAAACGTTTAAAAAAATTATCACACACCGTGGATTGTCATTTCTGATTTTTCGATCGACAAACCTACGGCTCATCTCTCTCGCACAGAAAACCTAGAATCAACTCTTCGACCTCCTTTTTTTAAACTCATTTTTCCATCATCATTTATCATCTTTAATCTCCTCGGATCTATCATCTCCACTCCCAAAACTCAGGTAAACCTCCCACAACATAATTTCGTTCATTTTTTTCCTAGATAGTCTATATTTACATTTTGTGATTTGTTGTTTAAACTAGGTAAGATTCTTTGATTTTGAACCCTCTTACCTCATTTTTCTATCATCATCTTATTTATTATAACCAGATATATTATATTGACTCTCAATATTAAAGTAAGCCTCACCTACTTCTATTACGTTTGTTTTCGTTTCGCGGATGTGCTACATTTATGGTAATATTTGTTGTCATTGAAAACTAATGATCTCATTCACCTATATTACTACAATTTATATCTAAACCATTGTGATACACCCATTCCTTGTAAAAGTGTGATTTATTTTATAAGTATATATGTTTTTTCATGGAGGAATGTTGGTTTCGGTTCCTTGGTTGTTTCTATTTTGGGTATCACATTTTTTCCATAAACTATTTACGTCACTTATTTTCGTGGAATATTATAATTATTCATATGCTATTAAAACCCGATTCATTGAACAATAGATAATTTTAGACTAGTAAGAGATATATTTCCTGATTCTCATTTTGAATAATGGCTTGATAACAGAACTAGTAGCTTGAGGTTAAAATCCCTAGATATGCCAAAACTAGTAGCTTGAGGTTAAAATCCCATGGTTCTGGGGGCTTTCCAGAGGTTTGTGGGCTGTCCAGGGGGTTGGGGGTTGTCTATAGGGTTTGGGGCTGTCCAGAGGGTTGGGGGATGTCTAGGGTGTCCATGGAGGTGGGGGGGGGGCAGTCTAGGGGTGTGGGGGGGGGGGGGGTCCAAGGGATGGGGGTGTCGAAGGGGGTGGGGGTTGTCCAAGGGGGTGGGCGGGGGGCTGTCCAAGGGGGTGGGGGCCTGTCTAGAGGGTTTGGGGGGTTTTCTGGGGGGGGTGGGGGTTGTCCAGAGGGTTGGGGGTGTCCAAGGGGGTAGGGGGTGGGGGTGGTGTCCAGGAGGGGTGGGGGTGCTGTCTTGAGGGGGGGGGGGTTGTCTAGGGGGTGTCTAAAGGGGTGGTGTCTAGAGGGTTTGTGGGGCTTTTCAGAGGGTTGGGGGTGTCTAGGGAGTCCATGGAGGTGGGGGGTTGGGGCAATCCAGGGGTGTGTGTGGTGGGGGGTCCAAGGGGGATGGGGTGTCTAAGGGGGTGGGGGATGTCCAAGGGGGTGGGGGACTGTCCAGAGGGTTTGGGGGTTGTCCGGGGGTTTTCCAGAGGGTTGGGGGTATCCAGGGGGTGTCTAAAGAGGTAGGAGGTGGTTGGTGGTGTTCAGGAGGGGTGGGGTGTCCAGGAGGGGTGGGGGTGTCCAAGGGGGTGTGGGCTGTCCAGGTGGTGGGGTGGTGTCCTTAGGGGTGGGGGGCTGTCCAAAGGTGTGGTGGTGTCCGGGGGGTGTCCAAGGGGGTGGGGGTGGTGTCCAGGGGTGGGGGCTGTTCAAGGGGGTGGTGGTGTCCAGGGGGTGTCCAAGGGGGTGGGTGGTGGTGTATAGGGGTGCGGTGTTGTCCAAGGGGTGGTGGTGTATGGGGGGTGTCCAAGGGTGTGGGGGTTGGTGTCTAGGGGGGTGGGGTGGCTGTCCAAGGGGGTGGTCGCGTCTAGGGGGTGTCCATGGAGGTGGGGGATAAGTGTTAGTTGGGATTGACTATTGTATCGTGTTCTGTGAGATTATGACATGATGATTGTATTGTTTCATGGATATTAGTGTTGTAATATGATTCTATTTGGTTTTATATATTTTGACCAATCATCGACTATGAGAAAATTATGCATTATTGGGGAGACCATGTTGTGGTTTTCAAATATGCGTTGTTATCCTGACCCCATTGTGTCGTGATGATTGGCTATACATTGTGATTTTCACCATCTAGGTTTTTATTTTAAATTTGATTTTATTGTCAGGTTTACTCCATTTTCTCCAATTTTCTATCAACCATTGGTGTCCCCATGGTTTTCTTTGATTCCATGTAATTTAAAACTTTAATATCTAACTATATTTTCTTTTTAAAATCATATGAAATAATATTTTTTTAAATACGCATAGATTTGTTTTATATTTCAAAATTGTTTTACATTCAAATTATGATTTTTTTCATATAAACATATATTTGTATAATCTTAAAAATATGTATAATTTTTATATTTTTTATAGGTAATAATGAGTCGAATTTGGATTACAGAACATCGAATGAGCAATGAATATGAGGAAGGTGTCGATTCCTTTTTGGAATTTTCTAAAGGAAATGTTTTAAGTAGTGTCATTTTTTCTATCCATGCTTGAAATGTTTGAATATGAAGAAGTTGAAAAGTAGAGAGATAAAAGATCATCTGATTTGTCATGGTTTTAATCCGAGTTTCAGACCTTGGATTTGGCATGGTGAAACTGGACGGAATGTCACTGATGATGATGATTCGCAAGATGGTAACTCTGATGGAATTGAAGAAATGATTCGTGATATTGTAGAAGAACAAATTGAGATAGAACCGACAGTTGCGCATCTGTATGTTGATTCTAAAAAACCATTATATCATGGTTGTACAGATTTTACGGTTTTGTCGGTGGTGTTAAGATTGATTAACCTGAAGGCGAAACATGGATGGAGTGACAGAAGTTTTACAGAGCTACTACAATTGATGAATGACTTTCTTCCAAAAGATAATGATCTTCCAGATTCACATTATAAGGCCAAGAAAATATTATGCCTGATGGGATTGGGATATAAGAAAATGCGTGCCTGTCAGAATGACTGAATGATATATAGGAAGGAATATGAATTTCTGTCAGAGTGTCTTTAATGTGGGACATCACAGTATAAGGTGAAAGAAAAATCACAGGGTGATGTAGAGATTACAAAGATCCCTTCAATGTTATTTTGGTATCTTCCTATAATTCATCATTTCAAACATTTATTTTCTAATTCACATGATACAAAAAGGATAAGATGGCATGCTGATGAGCTGTTATGTGATGGAAAAATATTTCATCTAGCTGATTGTCCATAATGGAAGAAAATTGATAAGTAGTATTCTTCATTTGGAAATGAAATTAGAAATCTCAGACTCTGGTTGTGCATAGATGGAATAAATTCATAACGAACCCTCTGTAGCGCACATATTTTATGGCCTGTTTTATTGGTAATTTACAACCTCTCTCCTGAAGTTTGTGTGAAGCGCAAATATGTCATGTTGAGTATAATGATCTCTGGTTTGAAGCAACCCGACAATGATATTGAGGTTTACTTGTCACCGTTTATTTATGATTTGAAACTTTTATGGGTGGATGGTATTAGGGTGTATGATTCTTATAAAATGGAATATTTTCAAATGCATGCAGTACTTTTTCTTACTATAAATGACTTCCCAGCATATGGAAATTTGTCTGGATACAGTGTTAAAGGGAATAAAGCATGTCTAATTTTCGAACAACATAGGTCATATTGTCAATTGCATCATGGGAGGAAAACAGTGTACATCGGTCATTGAAAGTTTTTTTTCTACGGATCACTCTTATAGAAGACTAAAAAAGGCATTCAATGTCTCACAAGAATTTGATATTTCTCCAAAACCTTTATCCCCTGATCTGTATTTTGAGAGGGTGAAAACCTATGATGTGAAATTGGGAAAGACACAGAATTCTGATAATGATAGAAATATTTGGAAGAAAAAGTCAAAATTTTTTGAGCTACCATATCGGAGATATCATGAGGTTAAACATAATATTTATGTCATGAATGCAGAGAATAATATCTATGATTTTTTGATTGGAACATTGTTAGATATTAAAGGAAAAACAAAACATGGGTTGAATGAAATATTAGACTTACAATCAATTGGAATACGTTTGGAGTTATCTCCCACTCATAATAGAAGATGAACATTTCTTCCCCCGGCTTCTTATAAATTATCGAAGAGTGATAAAATTAGCTTTTCTAAGTGTCTTCATGATATCAAAGTGCATCAAGGTTATTCTTAAAATGTAAAATTTTTTGCCTCATTGAAGGACATGAATTGGATAGGTATGAAATCTCATGATTATCATGTCATGATGCAACAACTTCTACCAGTTTCATTACGTGGAATATTTCCCATCCGTGTTAGGATGTATATAATAAAGTTCTGGTATTTTTTCAATTCAATTTGTAATAAGGTGATTGATGTGAATGCTTTGAACATTTTGGAAAGGATGAAATGTTTTTACTTTTTCAATTGGAAATGTATTTTCCTCCAACTCATTTTGATATAATGGTGCATTTAATGATTCATCTGGTTCGAGAAATAAATCTTTATGGACCTGTATATCTTTGTTGGATGTATCCTTTTGAAAGGTATATGAAGATATTGAATGGGTATGTTAAGAATCCATATCGACCTGAAGCCTCCATTAATGAAAAGTATATTTCTGATGAGTTTGCATAGTTTTGTACAAGCTACATGGTTGCGGCGCAACATATAGGTTTTCCTCTATCTCGCCATGAACGGGTTAATAATGAGGGAAATGGGATTTTTGGCTTGAAAGTCAAATCATTATCAATAGAACAGATGAAGAAGTTAGAAACATACATCTTGAATAACATAGCTGATGCTCAACCATATATCACATTGCATATTAATGAGTTGAAACAATGTCATCCAAAGAAGAAAGAAATGTGGATTTTGAATGAGAACAACAAAACATTTTTTTCATTGTTTAGAAAGACCTTTCTTGGTAGATCAGATGTATCAGAGACAATAAAATGGATAGTTGGTGGTCCATGTTTAAAGGTGATAACATGGTCTAGTTATGACATTAATGGCTATACATTTCATACGAAAGCTTAGGACAACAGAAGTGCAGTTCCGAATAGTGGTGTATTGGTGTTTGCAGAAGTAATTTATTTTTCGAGTGTTAATGAAAAAAACCCAATTTCCGCATCAAGTGCATATTATGGAGTGATTGAAGACATATGGGAGGTTGATTACTTTAAAATTAAAGTTCATTTTTTAACTGTAAATGGTTTATCGGTAAGAACAGTGTCAGAAACGATGAATTTGGAATGAAACTTGTTAATTTGAATAGATTGGAAGGCACAGCTGATTCTTTTATAATGGAAACACATGTAAAACAAATTTTATATGTAGTAGATCAATCAGATATGCAGTGGGCTGTTGTTTTACAAGGGAAAAAACAATATGTTGGTGAAGATAAATTTGCTGAAGTTGCTGATTTATGTGTGATCCCTACTTCCATGGAAAGATTAACAAAACATAATGATGAGAATGTTGAAGACATGGTTTGTGCCATAAGGAATGATCAGGAAGAAGGAATTTGGGAAGACAATATATTTGTAAATTCCTGAAATTATAGGTAACATTTGATTATTTCTTTTTTACATTTATTTTTTTTCATAAAATGTTAGATATTGTTTTTTTTTCTTAATTAAAACATGTATTAAAACAAAATAATTATAAGTTTCTGTTTTTTTAAGTTTTTTTAGTTTACTTTATCATGTTTACCATTACATAAATTATATATATATTATTTTTCTTCAGTTACAATTACTTTACCATGTTTACCAGGTTTACTACGTTTACCATGTTTACCATGTTTACCATCTTTACCATCTTTACCATTGTTTAACATGCTTACCATATTAACCATGTTTACTATTACGAAACATTGTACAATTTTCCTTTTTCTAATTACAGTAGAATTAAAATATTTTAATTTTTATATTTGTGAACTAATTTTTGTTTTTTTGATTTGAAGGATAATGATAGATCAATCAGTTGATCAACCACATGATTCTGGAGATGAGTATATTGGTCATACCTCTCGGGAGGAATATTCACATGCTCCTCTTGATGTTCCCCAATATTTATCATGTTCTCCTATTACGACAAAGAGTTCAAGATTCGGTAAACGTGGGTGCACATGTTTACCAAAATTATCACTTTCCCATACGCAGGATCAGAGGATACTCATTGTGTTTGATGAGGATGATATTCCTAGAGGTCCAAATGAAAAAGAATTTAAGAGTTTTGTATCAAATCAGGGTAAGAGAAAAGTAATCATTTTGTATGATGACTGGAGAAGTTTGGATACAGAGATAATCTCTCAGTTGTGGGAGATGATTTTGGTAAGATATTTTGATATTGTTTGTGTATTCTTTAAATGTTTCTATTATATATAATATGTTTAACCTCTTCTTTATCAGATGAAATTTGATATTCCAGACACTGGAGTAATCAGGAAGAAATGCTTCTTGATGGATTCCAAGAGATAGAGGGATTTCAAATCAACCCTCTCATCTGATTTCATTTTTGTTCATAGGAGTCATGACAATCCATGTCGTATATATCCTTTCAAAGATGAAGAAACATGGAGACAGTTTGTTGACGGTAGAAGAAAAGAGTCATTTTTTGTAAGGTAAATGTAAACTTTTATAAGCATTATTATATAAATGATCTTATTAATTTTTTGTTAATGATTTATTATGCTTAATTTATATAAAACAACGAAATCTCAACAGGAGATCCAATCTAAAAATTTATACCCACATAGATTATCTCGGGGAGGGTATGAATATTTTGAAGAACAAATGATAGAGGAAAAATTACAAAAACTAAGAGTTGGGTCTTCAAGCTCTGGAGAGGTGGCCCCTCCATCCCCTCATCTAGACAAGAAAAATAGAAGAGAGCTCGGATGGAAAAAAAGGGAAATATCTTTCGGAATAATCAAGAATCATAACTGAGAGGATTCTAAGAAATCTATTTTATTTATTTAAGTTTACTATTTTTTCATATAATTTCAATCATTATAAAAATTTTCAATTAATTAATACAGGTCTCTCTTGAGGAGAAGATCTCAGAGGGGGTATTTAGAGCTGCTGGAGGCATGATATTTTATCTGCAGCATTGGGAAAGCCCGAACATCCTAGTCGTGTATGAGGATATCTGGCAGGTATATCGGTAAGAAAAGTGTTGCCACATTCGTCAACTTCTAACTTTGAGGGTGTTTATAAAAAATAGAATCCTTGGAGGCTGAAGATCATAATATTAATGTGACGATGGAGGAAAACATTAGAGCATCGGTACATTCTATGTTTTCAAACCTGAAAAGAAAATTTTAGACTGTAGATCCCACTCCTCCACATCCCCCTATAGACCCCATTATTTATCCTCCACCTCTGCCAGTAGCTCCCACTACCCCACCTCAGCCTACAGACCCTATTTTTTATCTTAATCTTCCGCCGCAGCTTCCTACTTATTGTGAGTTGTATGTTGATGATCCTCAACATCATATAGTTGCATATGGGTTGGTATATTGTATAGGAGATACAGTTCATCATCAATAATTAGTGGTAGATAATCAGAGGGTCACTGTATAGGATATTATAGATAGATCATCTCGAGTACCATTACCTACAAATGAGGTGACGACAGTTGGACATAGTATCGGCCATTTTTTAATTAGGCCATTCAGACTTCTTCGACTCATTACCATAGAGGTATGTATGTTACATCTTCTATTTTATTTTTTTAATGAAGTTGTTTTATTGTTTGAAAACTAATATATTTTTCAGTTTATTTTTACGAGAATAAATTAAAGGTAAAGAAATACTATATAAACAACAACAAAAGCAAATGGCAATGACATCAAATAAAGATTCTAGTCATCTTGAATTATTGTCCAAATATTCAAATTTGTTAGCGAGCCATTATGAGTTTCCAATCAAAGATCATGTTTTTGGAAGTGAAATAACTGTGGGGATTGTGAAAACTGATATCATGGAGCTTGTTATTGGAGATAAGTTGGGCATCAACATGGAGAAAATTTTTCCCATTTAAGTTTTAAAACCTTTTCCCTGCGTTATATTTATTAAAAATGTATAATTATGTATATTTTTTATTAGGTATCTTTATAAAATTTGTTAGAAGAATGAGTGGACATATGTATATGGATTCATGGACCCGTAATTGATTTCCCCAGAAGCATGTGCATTGGATGAGGAACAAAGAATTATTTATATTGCTGAAAGACTTGAACAAAAAATAGTCATACAATGTTGGATGATGCCTTTTTTGAGAGGTATGAAACACATATCTCTCAAAGAGTTCATTATATTTTAACATAAAAAACCACTAACCTTAAATTTTATTTTATCATTGATCATTGCATGTTAGGGGTTTTTTTCACAAGGGAGAAAACACATTATTGGATATGCTCTATCCATGGTGATGTGCGAGAATGTTTTAAGAAAATTTTGGAAAAGTAAGTTTCAATTACTCAATAGTCTTATATATTATAATGAATTATAAATTTACCCCATTCGTATTATTTCCTAATAGGGGATGGGTCTACTTTCTAAAAAACACAAATAAAAGGAGTGTGAAGATCAAATATGTAAATATGAAGGTAAATATCCATTTATAATTTTTACTTTTTCATTTATTACATAAAAATAACATACTGAATTTACACTCATTAAAATGTAATTTTCATGAACAACAAGGCATCCTTGAATGCGGATAATATATGTTAAGATTTAGGTATGAAATAATAACAACTGGGACAGTTGTGAACTTTTACTGGTAATATTTCCTTTTAAACTTTCCCATAATATTTCAATTTGATTTATTAATTATACATGTTAAGTACTATCCTTTTAATTTTTAGCTATTAGATGACCCTCAACCCTATAATGCTCAAGACATCAAACACTTACAAGTGGAATGGTCAAATTATTTTACAGGTTTGATTGAATTTTAGTTGTTTGTAGTGCAAAATGAAATTTTGAATATTGTCGTTGTAATTGTGTATTTAGTAGTCATTAGGTTGGATTTAGTTTTTTTTATGTTAACAGTGTATGTTTTGAATATTAAATATGTGAATGTTTAATTTTTCTCTACTTCTTGTTTTGGTCTACTTATGATGGTTATTCTGGTATGGATTCTGGTTTGGGGGGAGGGGTTCCAAGGGTGTGGGGGGTGTTCAGTGGTGTGGGGTGTCTAGGGGTGTGGGAGGGCTGTCTGGTGGGGTGGGGGCAGGATGGGGGGGGATCATTTCCAGGAGGGTGGAAGGGTTGTCTAGTGGAGTGGGAGGCTATCTAGGAGGTGTCCAGGGGTGTGGGGGTGTCCTATGGGGTGAGGGGGATTTTTAGGGGTGTGGGAGGGTTGTCCATTGGGGTGGGGGGGGGGCTTTCCAGTGTGGTGGGGGGGGGGGGGGGGGGGGTCCAGGGTGTCTATGGGGATGGGGGGAGTCTAGGTGGTGGGAGATGAGGCATCTCCATCCCTCGGGGGGTTGAATGCCACTGGAAGGTACTCATCACTCTCACATGTGAAACATTTTGAGATCTCAAGCTTCGCATGTGGGAGTTATGATTACCTTCCAGTGGTGTGCCCCCTGAGGGGGTTTCCAAGAGCGTATACCGGAGGGTGGGGGTTTCTAGGAGGGTGGGGGTAGTCCTGGGGGTGGGGGCAGTCTAGGGGTGTGGCGGTTGTCCAGGAGGGTGGGGGGTTGTCTAGGGGTGTGGGGGCTGCCCCGGGGGGGGGGGGGCAGTCTAGTGGTGTGGGGGGGGGGGGTGTCCAGGAGGGTGAGGGGAAATCCCGGGGGTGGGGGCAGTCCAGGGGTGTGGGGGTGTCCAGGAGGGTGGGGGTTTTCCAGAGGTGTGGGGGGCTGTCCAAGGGGGTGGGGAAGTCCAGGGGTGGGGGTATCCAGGAGGGTGGGGGTTGTCTAGGGGTTTTGGGGGCTGTCTAGGGGGTGGGGGTAGTCCAGGTGTGTGGGGGTGTCCAGGGGTGTGGTGGGGGCTATCCAGTGGGGTGAGGGGGTTCTGGTATGTTTTTGGTAACTTTTTGGTCTATTTCTAGGGTGTGGGAGGGATGTCCATGGGTGTGGGGGTGTTGTACAGGGGGTGGAGGTATACAGGAGGGTGTGGGATGTTCAAGGGTGGTGGTGATGTCCAGGGGTGTGTGGGGGTGTCCAGGGGTGTGGTGGGGGCAGTCCAGTGGGGTGAGGGGGTTCTGGTCTGTTTTTGGTAACTTTTTGGTCTGTTTTAGGGGTGTGGGAGGGTTGTCCATTGGTGTGGGAGGGTTGTCTAGGGGGTAGGGGTATACAGGACGGTGGGGGGTTGTCCAGGGGTGTGGGGGGGTCTAGGTGGTGGTGGGGATGTCCAGGGGTGTGGGGGATGTCTAGGGGATCGGGGGGCAGTCTATGGGTGTGTTCGGGGTAGTCTAGTGGGGTGAGGGCGGCTATCCAGGGGGAGGTGGGGCAGTCCAGGAGGGTGGGGGGGGGGGGGGGGGGTTGTCGAGGGGTGTTGGGGGCTGTCTAGGGGGTGGGGGCAGTCCAGGGGTTTGGGGGGGTGTCCAGGGGTATGGGGGGCTATCCAGGGGGTGGGGGGGAAGTCCAGGGGTGGTGGGTGTCCAGGAGGGTGGGGGTTTTTATAGGGGTTTTAGGGGATATATAGGGGGTGGGGGCAGTCCAGGGGTGTGGTGGGGTGTCCTGGGGTGTGTTGGGGGCTGTCCAGTGGGGTGAGGGGGTTCTAGTCTGTTTTTGGTAACTTTTTTGTCTGTTTCAGGGGTGTGGGAAGGCTGTCTAGGGGCCTGGGAGTGTTGTCCAAGGGGTGGGGGTATACAGGAGGGTGGAGGGATGTCTAGGGGTGGTGGTGATGTCCAGGGGTGTGGGGGTGTCCAGGGGTGTGGTGGGGGTAGTCCAGTGGGGCGAGGGAGTTCTGTTCTGTTTTTGGTAACATTTTTGGTCTGTTTCAGGGGTGTGGGAGGGCTATCCAGGGGTGTGGGAGTGTTATCCAGGGGTGGGAGGTATACATGAGGGTGTGGGTTGTCCAAGGGTGTGGGGGGCTGTCCAGGGGGTGGATGGGATGTCCAGGGGTGTTTGGGGCTATCCAGGGGGTCGTGGGGCAGTCCAGGGGTGTGGGGGGTGTCCAGGTGTGTGGTGGGGGTTGTCCAGTGGGGTGAGGGGGGCTGTCCAGGGGGTGTTGGGGGCTGTCCAGTGGGGTATGTTTTAAATGTTATTAATGTAAATGCTTAATTTTTCTTTGGTTCTTGTTTTGGTCTACTTCTATTTTTCGGGTATAAATTCTTGGTTTGGTTTCTAGTTGTTTATGGGGAGAGCATAGGATTGCTTTCTATTTTTAAAAAAAAATTGGTTTTCCACGTCGGTTATTTTATAACCGATGCGATAAAGGAATGGGGAAGGGTTTATCATGTTGGTTATTTGAATAAATGATGTGATAAAAACCTGTTGAATGGTTTTTCACTTTGGTTATTTAATAACCGGCGTGATAAAGGCCTGGGAGATGGTTTATCACATTAGTTATTATATAACCGGGGTGATAAACCATATCCCAGGGGTTTATCAGGTGGTTTATTTAATAAACGACGTGATAAACACCCTCCGCACTACTTTGTCACATCGGTTATTCAATAATCGACGTGATAAACCCTCCCCCTAGTTTTTCACATTGGTTATTTAATAACTGATGTGATAAAGGACCGAGAAATGGTTTATCACGTAGGTTATTTGAATTACCGACATGATAACACCTGGAAAGTGGTTTATCCCTTCATTTATTTAATAACCGACATGATAAACACTCCACTACTTGTTTTTCATGTCGGTTATTAAATAACCGATGTGATAAACATTGCGATGTTATGTTTTTTATGTTGGTTTTTAAAAAACTAACATAACAAATAATATTTATAACATCATCCGTATTAATGTCAGCTAAAAACCGAGGTAAAAAATTAAAAATAACTGAAGTAAAAAATGTTTTTTTCACTAGTGCATATTACATGTCATGTTCCTTTGATCTACACATCGTGATCTCCTAAATTTTCCATTTTCTCCAATTTTCATTATTTTTTCTTTTTCTTCTTTTCTTTTTTTTCTCTCCTTTTCTCCCAAGTATGGAAAATAGAGATCATGTAAGTGGGAAGTGGTACACTTCCTCTACTAAGGGAGAGGGGCCTCCTCACCATCGAATTTGTCTTCAACATTCTGAGCAGCCCTCTTTCGTCCTTCTAATTTTCCAGCCCCCAACCTGGGTCTCTCTACCTCCCCTTCTAATGTCACCTCCAACCGTGACATTTACCGATTTGGTAGTTCCTGTGGAACCTTTTCCTACTATCACTGATCCTATAGCTCCAACATCCACTCCATCCACTATGGCATAGAGCTCCTCTGTTGCAACTCTATCTTCCTGCTCTATTCCCCTGGAGCTACCCTCTACTCCAGCTGTGGACCCAACCGAGCCAGCACCTCCGCCTACTTGACCGACCTCTGAGCCATCTCAGGTATCCCCTAATCCACCTCCTACCATTTCAGAAATACTATATGCTCTGAAGTCAACAGTTCCACCACTACGTGCACCAGTTGTTGCCCGCCCTCAACTACATCCATGCCTGATGTTTCCTAATGGTCATCCTGCAGCAGATTGATTGTGGCGATTCCCCTGCCACACTATCCAGTAGAGAGGCTGCTACCTGAATGTTAGCATTACATATAATCTTCGAATTTTGAAGCATATTCTAGAGCTCCTAGGACATACACATATTCTTGAGGGACTATAGGTTAGGAATCATACTTACAAGGATTTATTTCTAGTGTTTATTGAAAACTTTGAGTTCAATGGGCCCACCTACCATTAGATTCCCATCGATACCGCTACCCCTATCTTCTTTAGGATATGAGGTTTCCCTTTTTCCTGCACCATGGAAGATATTAGTTGATGGTTTGGCTTCAACCCCAATCCTGGCATCCCACTTCATGTCCCCACCCTTACTCACCTTGAGCACTCTGACCTCATTTCTAGGTGGCAGGAGCTTGATTGGCATGACCCCAGGTAAACCCCACATCCTAGAAGAGCACGCTCATCCTTTAACCTCCCCTTAGTTTTCATCACTGGTGATTTAGATCCATTTTTTTCCTTTCCATGAGGATATTGGTGTAGTGTCTGGTCGATACATGGATCTCCTTACTTGTATTGTCTGACATGACTACCTTGACCTCCCTTGCCTTGCCACCACCTACTTCCATTACATGATTGACAACCGTCTGGGAAACCTGAATGGTGGTTTCTATGCTACCTTCCTGGCACACCATTTGGGAATATTTTATACTTATCTCCGGCATGACCCCATGGGCTCTACTCATCATCTTTAATTTATCATGATTATTCATAAGAGGATTTTTGAGCAACGGGGGGACGACTACAAGCTTATGCAGGATGCCCCTATTCCTGTGAGGGTGAGAGATGACCCAGCTGCTCCCACTAGTGTTCATAACTATGACCCTCCCCATCCACTCATGTATGTTCCCTCACCTTTCACCCCCTTCTTTTTTATTCTACCATCCCCTCTTCTTTTGTTCCCTCCACCTCCTCACCTCCAGCCGCACACTCAGCCAATCTCTCCTTCACCCTCCACCTAGCCACACTGTAGTGCCACCAGGATGGTATGGAACTGACACTTGGGTGGATCGAGTAGATATTAGGGATTCGTATTCACCAAAAGGCCTTTTACTGACAACCACCTCTCCTACTTTGGCACAACCCACTTCTCATTATCATTCTTCCGTACAGCCTCCACTAATATCTCTGGCCACATATTCAATTCTACTATCTACTACAAGCCCTGCTAAAAACTCCACTACTAAGCCTGCAGTTCCTACTTGCTGGCCTCTTAGAGTTCCATGACCATGTTTTTTGTATCCATTGTGTCTGCTTCTCTATTTTCAGGTTCTTCTATCATTGATGATGCCTATTATGAGGTGACCCAGTGACTAGTTTTTGGGAACATTTATTTCTACAATATATATAAATATTGTGTTATTCTTTGTATTTGATTATTTTTGTATCTGTATATTTTCTTCCCCCTTCCCTTGATAGTCACATGTACTCTGGAGTGATTTTTGAATCTCTATTTTGACCACTTAACCCATGTTTTTGATTCACCATTAGGGGAGTCTTTCTAAGTTGTTCTTTTTTTGCTATCTTATTTTGATTTAATTCTTCTGTTACATTCCCTCTTCATCCACCTACTTTTTCCCCCATTCTCTCCTCTTCCATGGTATTACGCTTGAGGGACCATGTGTTCTATTATGTGTGGGAGAGGGTGTCTGATTACACTAGTCTTTTCCTTGTACTGATTTAGGACACATCATTAATAGTTGACATATTTTAAATTGTGGAAATTTTTGGATTGATTATAATTATAAATAATAAATATATAAAAGGGAATTATAAAATTTACATTCTTATTTAAATTTTCAATTTATTTTTAAATGACTGCTGATATAGTTTGATTCTGGATTTAATGTCTTCAACGATTACATTTATTAGAACTAATCATTTATGCTAATTTCTTGACCTGATTGACCCCTATTTTTCATTCCTACGAGGTATTCCAAACCTTTTTGACATATTCATTATTATAACCTCTTTCTTTAGAGATTATTGGGACATGCATAACTACTAGAACATTCCAGTTTTTCTTAACAAAACAAGATGTTTTTTTAATCACATTAAAATGACTGAGGGATTTGATTTTTTTCAGCCCCTAATGACTTTGAGACCTACCCTATATTTGATCTTCATAAAACCCTTAGAAACCATGAACTTCCTTGAAAGGATGCTATATTACAAGACTATATTCCCTTCCCACCCAAATTATTTTATAATTTTTTATGATTCTTTCCTTGATATTTAGATTTGGATTTATGAAAATTATTGTTATATGTTAGTGAGAAACCATGAAATTATGTGTGGAGGGGTTTATCACTTGTTCATTTAGGAATAACGGTTTTCAAAAACACTAGTCATTGTATTCATAGTGGTCCCCATATTATTCAAAAAATGAAAAATGGTTACTAGATTCATTGATGGTTTATTGGACCATATAGGAAAAATAATATCATGGTGATGATACCTTTGAGACATCTTGATTAGGGGTGCACTATCAATAACATTTATTTTGAATAACATGCATTATTATTTAAGAACTAAGAATCCTTTTCAATCCTCTAAAATTAATTTTCATCATTCCCAACCAACCCTTACCCTAAAACATTTTAAACTTGTTGAAATACCTCATGATTTTTGGGATTTACCTCTTAAAGTGGATAATTATAACACTTGAAAGCTTATGGATAGAATGTATATACTTATGATTGAGCATAACTCTAATTAAATAATCTTGAGTGATGAGTGTGGAACTTTTTGGTGAGGAAAATAATCAGGTGTAATGTTTATTTATGAAAATATAAATAATGTATATGAAAGAGGATGCAAATTTTTAATTAAATTATATATGAGGCATGATTAGAATATCTTCGGAATTGAAATATGTTTTATGAAATTTAAAAATTTCTGATATGGATATAGTATTTACGATTGTAATCAGTGGAATGATTCCCTTTTTAGAGTATAGATTCTATTGATTTGATGTTGGCATCTTGCTTGAGGACAAGAAAATGACTCTGTATGGTGGAATTTGATGTGTCTGATTTGTGTATAATTTATTATATATATTAGAAAGCATAATTTTTTTCACCAAATATAAATAGTTTTGTGGATAAAATTATTTATATTGGTGAGTATGATGTGTTTTTTGTGTTTTCCATACAATGTCACAAATCAGGAAAGGATAGAACAAAAATTCAAATATACATGGCGTGAACTTATTACACACACCATGAACTATTACCATGACATGAATCAAGAAGGCTGGAAAAATGCCCATGTTTCCGGCCAAAACCTTCACACGATGTGATTCACATATACACACTGCGTTGTCCCTTCTAGAAGTGGTTGGTGGATGATGGCTAATATTACACGCCATGTAGGGAGTCAGTAAACGCCGTGTATCTCCACCTACCGGGAGGCATTGTGTTCCAAGTCAAAGATGGTGTAGTAGCTCACCCACCGGCGGAGAAAAGAGGGAAAAAACATGTTGATGAATGTAAAATCCATGTACTTTCTAGTACACACTATGTATTCCAAAAAACAACAAAAGGATGGATGAATCTCCAAGTTCAAGACTGAGTCATTCCATGATAGACCAAGGGGGAAAATTCTGGAGACACAAAAGAAGAGAAAGAGAGAAAAGAATAAAGAAGGTACTCCCGCTACCTCCCCGGCGATCTTTAATCCAAATTTTGTTCCATGTTAAATTCAGGTATCACATGTAGTTTAGTTAATAGATACTCCATGAGTATATAAAACCCATATGTGTTTGGGTTGTGGATGATTATGGGTTGTATTATGAAAATTTTCATATTATACTAGTGTTATTCATTCTTCTCTTATAATTATTTAATAATCCTTTCTATATATTGATAGAAATCTCATAACAGACCATGAACGGGATTTATCAGGATATTTCTCTGTGTTACGATTAAGAACATCCATGATCATTGGATGAGATTATAATCTTGAAAGGGATACAATTAAGAAAATTAAAAGAATTCAAATTCCAGACAAAGGAACTGGTCTCTATTTATTTAAACAAAACTCACCAGACCAAGTGGTTTATTTCTTATTAATAACTGAATGATTTGAGTTATCATGAAACAAATAGCCTAATATGAAAACTTATTTAATAATAACCATAAAATTCCATATCCATAATGAATTCTTCAAATTTTCCATCAAGAATAAAATTATTGTGTTCTTCATTATCATTATAAGTAATTTATAAAGAACTTAAAAGTTTAATTATTCTTTCATGGAAACATCAAAACAATTGACTCTAAATTTCATAAAACATCACTAAATTAACCAAAAATAGGAAAACAAAATATAGTAACTTCATATCCCTGTGGATTGATCTATTTCTTGAACTATTCTTGTTTGGGTAAATTTATTTGGAATGTCGAAAAGTAACACTTTCGCATTTATGAGGCATGATTCAAATATCTTTGGAATTGAAATATTTTTTGTGCCTTTCCAAATATTCTACTATGGCTATAGTATTTACAATTATAATTAGTATAATGATTCCCATTTTAGTGTATGAATTCTATTTATTTGATGTTGAGATCTTTCTTGAGGACAAAAAAATGACTATGTGTGATAGAATTTGATGTCCCTGATTTGTGTATACTTTTTCATAGATATTAACAAGCATAAAAACTTGTTTTTCATCTAATATCAATCATTTTAGGGACAAAATTATATATATTGGTTATTATGATGATTTTCATGTGTTTTCCATCCAAAGTCACAAATCAAGAAAGATCATAATAGAAATTCAAATATACATGGCGGGTACTTATTACACATTCCATGTACTATTTCCATGACACGGATTGGGAAGTCTTGATATATGCCCATGTCGACGGCCAAAACCTACACACTGTGTGATTCCCAGTACACGTCATGTAGTCCCTTATAGAAGTGGTCAGTGGATAATGATTGATATTACACACCATATAGGGTAGCAGTACACACCGGGTATAACCACCTACCGGGCAGCACTGTTTTCCAAGTAAAAGGCAGTGTGGTAGCTCACCCAACAGCAGAGAAAAGAGGGGAAAACCATATTGATGAGGGTACACACCGTGTAATTTCTAGTACACTCTATTTATACTTAAAAAATATAAATGTAGGGTGGGCTCTCCATGTTCGGAACTAACTCATTCTAGGAAAGACCAAGGGGAAAATTCAAGGGACGCCCAAGAAGAGAAGGATAGAAGAGAAGAAAGAAGTTGTTGTCACTACCTCCCCAATGACCTTCAATATGAAGTTTGTTCCATGTTAAATTCAGGTATCACAAGTAATTTAGTTAATAGATACTCCATGAGTAGCTAATCTCCCCATGTGTTAGGGATATAGGTGATTATGGGTTGTATTTTTTCAATTGTTATATTATACTTGTGTTATTCATTATTCTCTAATAATTTCTTAATAATGAATTCTTTATATCGCTAGAAATATCATATCAGACAAAGAATTGGATTTCTAGGGATCTTTTGAAGAGTTACTATTATGAACATCTGTGATCATTGGATGGGATTATTGTCTCGAAAGGGATACTTTTAATAAAATAAAAAGAAATAAAATTCCAGACCATGGAATTTTCTTCTATTGAATTTAAAAAAACACACCAGACCAAGGGGGTTCTGTTACATTCATAACCCAAAGATATTAGTTATCATGGAAAACAAAACCTAATATGAAAATTGATTTAATAACAACCTTAAAAATCCACAGCCCCGATGCATTCTTCCCATTTATCATCAAGATTCAAATATTTGTGTTTCTGTTTATCTTTAAAGGTAATTTATGAAGAACTTGAGGGTTTTATTATTCTATCATGTAAAATTCAAAAAAATCGAGTCTAAATTTCAGATAACACCACTAAATTAATCACAAACTAGGAAAACAAAATACATTAACTTCATCTCCCTATGGACCGATCTCTTACCTGCACTATACGTGTTTGGGTAAATTAATTAAGATTGTTGAAAAGTAACACTCGAGAAGTAATTATTCCAGTTAAATCATCTAAATAATATTAATAATGAATAAATTATTATTGTTTTACATTATGAAAAATTTTAGGACCATACATTGAAGTTATACACGCAACAATAAATCATATCACCTAATGGTGGTGTTAGTCCACAAGTATGAATGAGCGACACTATCATTTTCCAAAAGAAAGAAGGATAAGAAGTAATTATATATATTATCATTATAGGATCATAATTATGTAATAAATATTATATATAGTCATTTTATTCTTAACATTAACTATCCTTAAGATCCAATGATGAAAAATGATACATATCACTTCATGGTGGTGGTATTCAAGACGTATGTATGAGAGAAGTTTTCATTTCCCATAGGATGGTAAATGCAATTAAAAAGGATTGTTCCATCAAAATAATACAATTATGTCATATTTATGATATAAATTACATTTTATATTAATAATAAAGAATGATTTCAACGAGTTAGAAGAATAAATAAACATAAAAACACTAGGTTAAGAGTTATAACTCTTCTTAGAAAACATCATTTGTACTACACCTCAAGACTTCTATGTTTGGTCCATTAGTGATACCAGGACCTCATGGTCATGGGTAGGGATGTTGGGAACATGTTTTGGAAGGGACTTTTTGAGATAATATTATCATGTAGTGAGAGGAAGATATGATAATGGGTTCCAATCAATAAGTGAGAAGAGGTCCACTCTTATAATTTATCAATGTTTTAAAAAATATAAAGTCTTGTTCATCTTAAAAATGGAACTTAGATAGTAATAATTTTTATATAAGGTGATATTCTTTAAAAATAAAATCATAAAATAAGAATTATTAAATTATTTTTTCACCTTATCACTTTATTTTGACCTTATTTAACCAGTTTTACTATTTTTACAGTGGTGGAATCATTATTGTCCTTGTTAATTATCATAATGACAAAAATGAAATTGAACAAATTAAAAAAATTGATCACATAATTAAAAATAAGAAATATATTTCCATACATTAAAAAAATATAATTTATATAAATTACTTTTAATATAAGACTTAAAAAGGAATCCAAAAATATATATTTTTTCTGAAAAATGCATTTTTAATCGTAAAAATGAACATATACAAAATATTATATAATTTTGATAATTATGTAAATAATTATATTGTGCTAAATCAATGATATATTATGCTAATTGAAACCCAAATAAAAAATTGAATTATTATTTACAAATTACATTATTTAAATGAATAAAAAGAATGTTTTTCATAAATTAGTGTTTTTTACTATTCACTCAAAAATTAATCATTTCAGAACATTCACTAAAAATCACTAAATGAAAAAATAGATATTATTATATAAAATTTTTATAAATTTTATAAAATAATAACTATGAAATTGGGAAATTTCACCATTTATTAAAATCATATAATGCAGTGAAACAACATTATTTTAATTAAACTATTTAGTTTTCTATTAAATTATTACATAGAATTTTTATAGTGAATACGAGTCCATAAAATATAATAATGAAAATTAGTAAGGCATGAAACTGATTTATTATTAATATTATATGGGTTTTCACATTATAGGTTCCTCATGTGATCAGAAAAGTATCATAAGCATCATGTATGTTTGGACGAGTTGTTGGAGGTTTCATCCAAGGGTTCATAGTTTGGTGTGCATGGTTAAAAAGAAACCATGCATCACCCATAGAATGATTTGTATTCACATTATTTTTTATAAAGACCATGGTGGATGTGAATAGTTAGTAAATGGTTTAGGTAAAATTATTTATATTATAGGGAAAACTATGTGGGGTTGATTGGATCTGGGGAATGGTATATAATTTCCACAAGATTATAGAAACAAATGTTAAATATTAACGATGAGTTACATATGTGAGTAGCATGTTTGCAATAAGGTTTTTTAAACCATGAAAAAAATGTGTAAAGTAGATTGCTTGAGACTATTCCATCTACAAGGATGGAGCCCAAATTGGCCAAACATGTGGTCAAACCATAATTCTCATTGAAAGTGGATTTTTATAGTTTCACCCATTATGATTTTGAACTCGGCACCCCCATTTCACCACCTCTATCTTGCGTGACACCCATCCAGCCGACCACATTCTCCCTCTATTGATTACCATTATATTTTGCTGATTTTAGGTGTAATTATTTTGTGTGTAATGAAAAATTGACCCAATATTAGCCTCCATTATTTTTTTCTATTTCCTTACTCCCAATTTTGTTTCAATAATTTAGGTTTTCAGTTTTTTTCTATCAGTTCATGCTAGATTTGAACAATAATATTTTCGATTTCATGTTTAGTTTCAACAGGATGTCTTGAGATGGTATCTATACATTGTCACCAGATTCTTTTTGAACATATATCATTAATTTTATTTTCATAATTTCTTAAAAAAATAAATTGTAACATTATTAGATGTTGTGTGTCACATATTTTGGTAGGGATAGTGTTAAGGGTGTGTCATGGACCTCCCATGAGTGGTTGGTCACCATTTTGTTGTGATAAGTGCATTTGGTAGGTATTTGGAAAATTATGCCTATTTTAGTTAATTTTAATGATTTTTTAAATAATAATTTTTTATTTTAATTATTATTTATTAATGAATTATAATTGTATTTTAATTGATTATGTTTATATAATAGAATGATTTAGGCCCTTGGTTGAACGTAGTAAGGTTGATAGACTTGGATTAGATTGATCGAGAGTGGTTGGAATTGATTTTGAGAAGGGGATATTTCTAAATTTAGGTAGGTGGTCCCTTGTACATACTCGTACAATATTATGAATTTTATTTATGAAATTTAATGCATTGTATTCCAACTAATTGTGATTTTAACTTTTTAAAATTAAACATACTATTTTATATTAATGAAATTTTTGGACTGAACAATGGTCCATGGAGAATGAAAGTCCTATAAACACAAGATTTATTACTTAAACGATAATGGTTGGGGCCTTTCTGAAAAATATATTCCATGATATGTACGTAACTGAGGGGTGAAATTTAAAATTAAATGAATGTAATGTACTTCCCTTGTAGTAGGATCCCCTGGTGACCTCCATGTATAGGTGAGTGATGAATTTATTTGGATGTCTAAGAGAATTGACATGTGAGTTCCATAAAAGGATTTAGATCCTTTAGGCTATTTGATATGTGTATGGGGTGAGTGAAATTTTTGATGGATATGTGATTTATATTTGTTGGGAATGGGGTATGTGACATAGGGATCTCTTGGGGTGTGATATGGGATCTAGGAAGTTTACATTATTATTTCCCATGAAAAATTCCTTGTGAGGCTTGTGTGAATATGATTTCATCATTGTGATGTCATGGGAATACATTCCCTCGGGTTGAGGATAGGTTTTTAAATTTAGTGGCCATCGTCATGTTTTATGATTGGTTTTGGTAAATGGAAAATTTGTTGAGATGTGTTTTTTCTGAAGGTTGGTATTGGACACACTAACCTCTATTGATGTACTAAGATACAAGGGATTCATTGGACATGCTCCTAGGATCTGATCGGTATTCCTAACATTAGATTAGATTGATTTGGACATGCTTTTAGGAACTGGTAATATAGGTTAGAATTCCTAGCACATAGTCCATGGATTCATCTCAATGGTATTCCATGATATAAATCTGTGGAAACGCTTTTTGGATTCAGATCATGTCTTATTTAGGTTAGAATGCATTGGAAATGCTCAATGAATTCAGTTCATTGGTTATTTGGGTTAGAATTCCTTGTACATACTCCTTAGATTTGTCTTAATGCTTATCTCGGTTGTAATTCGATGAACACACTACTCGAATTCAGCTTGTGTGGTATTAGAGTTAAAATTTCTTGGACATAATCATTGTATTTATCTCATGGTTATTTGAATATCCTAGGACATTATCCTAATAATTAGACATGGTCTTGAAATTCAATGGCATAATTTTTTTTAACATGATCAAAGACACTTTGATGTTGTTCAAAGAATGTTTGGTTCTATCCCAGGTTTCATGAGAGAACCTGAGTATCAACATTGGTTAGTTATTTATTCTTCTAAAATTTGACATTACATATATTTTTTAGAAAATAACATGTGTTCAGTGACTTTAATTGTCATTTATTGGACCGTTTTCATGGTTAACTAATAACATGTACCCACACTCATCATGGGTTGTTGTGGAACATGGGTACCTAAAAAAACATTACCTATAATAGGTGTAGGATTGGAAGAGGTCCAGTATTGGATCATTCTACTAGATATCATATACATGGTTTGAGATTAGTTTGTGGTGAGGCTTGGTGACTGTATCACAAAAACCTATAATTTCATTCATTCTTTTATTTTTTATATATAATTGGGCCAATGTGTGATCATTCATGATTTATTATCGCAAGTGTGTTTTACTATATACATACATATGACATATGATATATCATGTCACCTATTTTTTTACTTTCTAGTATTCAATTTATTTGTAATGGATAATTTATTTTTCATTTTCCTATTATTGTTTATTCTGATATGGGTGTAGATTATCTACAATGTACTACCCAAGAACTATGTTTTATGTTGAAAACATCTTACATACACAGAGGCACACCTAATAATACATAACTCTCTAGTTCAGACACAATTCAGAGTGGACCAGGGTGGGGATGTTACAAAGTGACATTAGAGCTATGTGATTGATATAACAGAATTTAAAAAAGAGTTTTTTTCTTACTATTTTGGAATATTGATGACCGATGATATAATAAAGTGTCCGAGATTGTGATGAATATTAGGTTAGGTCATTGAGAACACCTTTTTGGTAGGAATTCCATGTTACTGGGGACATAATATATCTATTTTGGTTGTTGATATTACAACTATTTGATTTTCACCAATTGAGACACCCATTTTGTTTTAATTTTTGTATTTATGGTCTATATGGTTTTTGGTTCACATCCCGATGGAAAGAGGTTATGTTCACACACAATGTTTGGCATATAGGACTCACATGAAATTCAATTTATTTTTTACTATTGATATGACTTAAAATGGAGGTTTATTATTTTAGTTGCTAATAAAAACCTATAGGAGGTTTAACATATAATATAGAATAAAATTACACTTATTTGGATGAAAATATTTTAATCTGAGTAATTTTTATGAAAATATATTTTGATATTCATTATGACAGTGACTATAAAATCCCTTGGTATAGAAGATGTACAATGACATTAGTAGGTTGGTATACAAATTGGATTTCCTAAAGAGAGACCCCTTGTGGGTGATCCTTGACGCACGCTTGTCGTAGGGCGTGGCAAAACAATTATTTCCTAAGTTAAAATGTAGTAATGTGGTTGACCTAGGATATCTCTCGAAGAGGAGTACACACAAAATGGGTTGTCACTTTAAAACGGGGGTAAAAATGTTGTGAACGGAAATTTGAAATTCAAATGATTGAAAAACAATGAAATTTAAAAGGGTGATTAGGTCAGGGTCGGTTTCATAATTTTAATGCTATCCTTGTTCAATTTAATTCAAACCTCTTCTTCTTAGTTGATTAAAGTGATTTTCCACAATCGTTTCTCTCACTTCCTTGGTGAAATTATTATTGTGAGAGAAAACCTTTCCAAGATCTTGGTTTGGTCAACTCTCCTTCCATGTGTAAAATAGTTGTATTGAATATCCTTAATTTAAATGGGCAATACCCGATCGGGTTTTGTTTATCCCAAATAATCAAGAACGTTCACTACACCTTTTACACGTACTGACGATCGTCGAGTACTTCACCACTAATTCCTGGTTTATTCCATCGTATATAAACCAGAAATTAGTGGAGGGAGATATTGATTATTTTACCAAGGAAAAAATAAATAATGGAATTAATATTCAAGAACGATCGAACTTGATAATAAAATCCGCTATAAGAATTTGAAAACAACTTTGAAGAAGAAAGGAATTTATTCAATTGCATCCAAGAACTCAAGCATTACAATGTAGAAAACCATCCATTCCCCAATCACTCCAAATGTTTACCCCACCATGGTAAGGGTAATCAAGTTGAATGGGGAAGAAGAAGGCATTACAAAACTATGAAAAAGAAAATAAATAAAAAATAAAACCGAAAAAATCTTCTTCTTGGTGTCCCGGAAGGAATGGGGAGGAGAATGGATGCCTTGAGAGGGTGGAGCTCTCCTTTTATAGCCAGAATGTTTCCCCCGACTGTCGACGCGTTTTAGCCCCATTAAATGACATCTTCACGCGTTTAGCCCTTCATGAATGTTGTTCATAATTCCCTTGTCCGTGTCTCCTAAAACTTCCAACGGATTTGGACATGTATTCCGAGAGTTATGGCCGTTTTACTATGAGCATTTATTCTGTCCAGTCAGACTCTCCAAAACGAAATCCTCCGGATTAGGGTACTTTAATGGCCCCAGTAACGGCCAATTAACTCGGTTCTTCCTTCATAAAAGATGCTCCAAAACGCTTTGCGCATCCACCCACCGAATTCCACAAGCGTTGGGCCCACAGTGGATGAGTTATGGATCCCACATCAAAAATAGGCAGAACTGAAAACAGTTTTCTTGAGCCAACTTGTGAGCTTCTTTTGAGCTTCCATATGGCCGATTCAGATTTTAGTCCAAATATATTAAATGAATACCTGGATGTGTATAATCTAGAAAAGAAATAATTTTGCAATTTGGATCAGTTTAGATAATGTTATGGCCAAACTACCGAAATAAGTTAAAACTGTTAAAAATCCAAAAAAGGCCAATTTTTACTATTCAGCTCAAAATAACACCCTTATCAAAAAAATGAAACAATTCATCTTAGAGGAACAATTTTGTGGGTTTAAAACAATGATATTTAATATAAATTAATTGAAAATTTTTTCTCTATAAATTCCCCCACACTTAGCACTTGGACTCCTGGACAAGTAAAAATCAAATCAAATCAAATCCAAAACACATTTCAATGAGATCAATCAAATCAATTTCAAGAAACAAAAAGATATCATGCCTCATAAAAAACTATTATTTCAAGTTCTCCATTTAAGATTTTAATATATTTCCACTTCATTTCTTATCCCATGCACACAAAACACCTACCTCACATGAATTTTCTCTCATCTCACAAATGTAAAGGTTGAACAAGGCTTTTCTCATCCAAACTCACACAAGAGTCACCATAGGTTTGATAAATTCCTACTTCTCCACCCGATGTGAGTCAAGGAAATGTGTTTCTCATGAGGACTTTTCAGGGTTGTTTTGTGGCTTCCGGTTGGTAGGATTTAGATGTTAAAAGTTCTGAGGCCGAAAAAGGAAGGCTTGGCTCTTATTGAAGCAAAATTGCAAAATTCTAGTTTTCACTCAAATATGGTCTCCTTCACATCCCCTTTGTTGAAAATAGGATTCATCATCATTCAATCTGCTCAGCAGAAAACATTTCAATCTTTTCAAACATAATTTTTTTTAAAGCTCCAGATAGGCACAGCTTTCTTTTGGAAGCTCTAGAAAGGCACAACTTCTCTTGTCATAAAAGCTCCAGAAAAGGCACAGCTTTCAACAGAATAATTTTTCAGCATCACACACATCTCTTCCACAATTTATTTTCCATCCAAAGTATAAACAAATGAGGTAGTACACCACAATACATCTTCCCCCACACTTAAGTTTAACTAGATCATGCAATTTTACTTCAAGAGCAGGTATGATAGGGAAAATTGGCTTGTAATGTGGCTAACCTAAGAGGCAATTCATGGATACTAGGGGCTTCAATAAAGGATAAATGTAAAGGTGGGCCATAATGAAAAGGATTATTTTGAAATGGGGGCTTCAAACAAAATAAATTCCTCAATCATTTAAAACACACGTACCCCAAACCCTCAAGTTTTGAAAGGAATAAATCAAATTCTGGTTAAGGCAAGCATGGTCTGGTTCTCTCAAGAAATGAGGTGAATGAAAAGAATATGAAAAAAATGGTTCAGAAGCCTCACAGGAAAGTTATTTCAAAGATATAGACAGTGAAATATGGCATGAGATTTAAAAATCAGTGTACTTTTCATTAATTTCCAAAAGATTTGAACTTGAAACAAAGTTATTTCAGCATTCATTTAAGATCAGTTTCATGAAATAGACTGGTTCACTCACTGACATGGGTTTCAAAAATGGTATTGATAATCATTTCAGCTCAAAAGTATCGGAAACACACCAAAAATTGAAAAATAAATACACAAAAATTTGAAAACACGCATTTGTTTTTTTGAAAACAAACATCAAATAAAAATCCTATAATACAAAGGTTCCCTCCCCCACACTTAAATGATGCAGTGTCCTCAATGCATTTAAGTGGATTTAACATGTAAGAAGATTTCTGATTGAATCACAACAGCAAGAAAATGTTAAGGAGAGGTACAACCTGATGGATCTTATTGATAAATAGGTTGGAGGAGCATGATCTCCTCCAATGGCTCTGATGGTAGGGTCCCATGGAATTTCTTCAACCTATGTCCATTCACAGTGAATGGATCCTGCTCTCCATCCTTCATAATCTGCACAGCACCAAAAGGATATACATGAGTAACAATAAATGGACCTTCCCATCTGGAACGAAGTTTACCTGGCATCAACTTGAGTCTTGAGTTGAATAATAACACTTTGTCTCCAGGAGAGAAGTCTTTTGGTTGGATTAGCTTGTCATGGGCCACTCTTGTTCTTTCTTTGTAAATCCTTGAATTTTCAAATGCTTCCCTTATTATTTCATCCAGTTCTTGCAACATCAATCTTCTCTCCTTCCCAGCACTTTCAAGGTCCAAATTCATTTTCCTCACAGCCCAATATGCCTTATGCTCCAATTCCACAGGTAGGTGGAAACTTTTCCCATAAATCAGCCTATATGGACTCATTCCAATCGGGGTTTTATAGGCTGTCCTGTAAGCCCATAAGGTATCATCCATCCTTTGGCTTCAATCCTTCCTGTTTGGATTAACAGTCTTTTCCAAAATTCCATTGATTTCCCTGTTTGAAACTTCAGCATGCCTGTTAGTCTGTGGATGATAGGGAGTTGATGTTTTATGATGCACCCCATACTTCTTCAACAATGTCTCCATTCTCAAATTGCAGAAGTGAGTCCCTTGATCACTGATGATTGCTCTGGGCACTCCAAACCTACAAAATATGTTAGACCTGACAAAATCACAAAAAACTTTAGCATCGTCAGTTCTGGTTGCTTTTGCTTCCACCCATTTGGAAACATAATCAACTACAAGCAAGATATAAGAATTTGCAAATGACATCAAAAAAGGTCTCATAAAATCTATCCCCCAAACTTCAAAAATGTCACAAAAATTCAATGGCATTTGGGGCATTTCTTGTCTCTTTGAAATATTTTCTGAAAACTGACATTTTTCACATATTTTGCAAAATTCATGAGCATCTTTAAAAATGGTGGGCCAATAAATTCCAGATTATAAAACCTTCCTTGCTGTCCTCTGAGGTCCAAAGTGGCCTCCACAAGCTAAAGTGTGACAAAAATCAAAGACATATTTAACTTCACTTTCAGGTAAACATCTTCTTATTACTTGATCATTGCAAATCATCCAAAGGAATGGATCATCCCAAATGTAATATCTAGATTCAGCTTTTAGTTTTTGAATTTGGTGATAATTGAAATGAGATGGGACCTGAGATGTTACCAGAAAATTGACTATGTCAGCATACCAAGGCACTTCTCCTTCAATCATGTACAACTGCTCTCCTGGAATTTGATCATTCAGTGGGTCTCTTTCTGGAACTTTAATTTCAGCAGTGTTTGGCAGTCTACTTATGTGATCAGCGACTTGGTTCTCAGATCCCTTCTTATCCTTGATTTCTATATTGAATTCCTGTAGTAGTATCATCCATCTCACTAACCTTGGTTTAGCATCATCTTTCTTTATCAAGTACCTCAAAGCTGCATGATCAGAAAACACAGTGATTTTAGTTCCAAGAAGATATGATCTAAATCTTTCTAAAGCAAAAACAACTGCAAAGAACTCTTTTTCTGTGGTTGTATAATTGAATTGTGCCGCATCTAAAGTTCTCAATGCATATGAAATGACTTGTGGTCTGCCCTCAATTCGTTGAGAAAGGACTGCTCCAACTTCTTGGTTAGAGGCATCACAAAGTAGTTCAAATGGTTCTTCCCAATTTGGAGGCTGCATCACGGGTGGTGAAATCAATCTCTTCTTCAACTCATCAAAAGATTCCCTACATGCATCAGTGAAATCAAAATCAGCATCTTTCAAAAGTAATCTAGAGAGAGGGAGAGAAATCTTACTGAAGTCTATGATAAACCTCCTGTAGAATCCTGCATGTCCTAATAATGATCTAACATGTTTCACACAAGTAGGGTAAGGTAATGAATTTATCACTTCAATTTTTGATTTATCCACTTCAATTCCATTTTGGGAAATGACATGACCGAGCAAAATTCCTCTTTGAACCATGAAATGACATTTTTCAAAATTTAAAACAAGATTTTTTTCAATGCAGGTTTTCAAAACTTTTTCCAGATTTTTCAAACAATGATCAAAAGAATCTCCAAAAATTGTGAAATCATCTAAGAAAACTTCCAAGCAATTTTCAATGTGATCAGAAAATATACTCACCATGCACCTCTGAAATGTACCTGGAGCATTACATAATCCAAATGGCATTCTTTTATATGCAAAAGTACCAAAAGGGCATGTAAATGTTGTCTTATCTTGATCCTCGGGAGCAATGGGTACCTGGAAGTAACCTGAAAATCCATCCAAAAAGCAATAATGAGTTCTCCCTGCCAATCTTTCTAACATCTGGTCAATGAAAGGGATGGGGAAATGATCTTTTCGAGTGACCTGGTTCAATTTCCTAAAATCAATGCACACTCTCCAGCTGTTTTGAATTCTCATAGGGATTAACTCATTCTTTTCATTCCTCACAGTGGTCAGGCCAGTTTTTTTTTGGAACGACATGAATAGGGCTGACCCACTGCGAATCTGAAATGGGATAGATGATCCCAGCTTCCAAGAGATTCTCGATCTCCTTCTTCACAACCTCCATCAAGGTGGGATTCAGTCTCCTTTGGGGCTGTCTAACAGGTTTTGAATCTCCCTCAACAAAAATTTTATGTGAGCATATTTTTGGGTTAATTCCTGGGATATCACCTAAGCTCCATCCTATTGCCTTGACATTCTCTCTCAAAAGCTCAATCAATGATTTTTCTTGGGTTTTAGAAAGATTATTATCAATTATCACTGGTAGTTTCTCTCCCTCCCTAAGGTATACATATTTCAAATCAGTGGGGAGTGGTTTGAGTTCAAGGTTAGGAGGATTCTCAAGGGATGAGACTAAATTGACATTTTCTTTTTCCAAATTTTGGACCTCCTGCACACAAGAAACCATATCATCTTCCTCATTATTTAACAAATCATCAAAGAAATAATATTTTTCCTCTTCCTCCCACATGAAGTCAGAATCTCCAACATCTTCAGCATCCACATGTTCAATGATATTTTCAAGGGAAGAAGTCTCTCTTAAGTCTAAGAATTCATAGAGCATACCTGATTCTTCAATTGTTTCTTCACCAACTTCATGGGAAAGAGAAAAGATGGAGTGATCATCTGATGGATGCCTCATGGATTCAAAAATATTGAAGTGGGCCGTGCTCTCTCCAAACTCCATGGTGAGTGTCCCCTCGTGGACATTGATGATGTTTTGGCTGTCTTCAAGAAAGGTCTCCCCAAAATGATGGGTGAATGAGATGGGATCCTATCTTCTTCCATACTGAGCACGTAGAAGTCAGCTGGGAATAAGAGATCTTTGACTTTCACAAGGACATCCTCCAAAACTCCTGCAGGAAAAACTGTGGATCTGTTTGCAAGCTGGACCACCACTCTTGTGGGCTTCAATTCTCCCATCTGCAAAGAAGTGTATACCGAGTGAGGCAATACATTAATTGAAGCACCTAAGTCACACAAAGCATTAGTGAAATTTAATGAACCAATGGTTCATGGAATGGAAAACGTCCCTGGATCTTGACATTTGGTTGGAATCTGTGGTGTGATAAGGGCTGAGACACTTCTTCCCAAGTTGATTCTTTCATTCCCATGAAGCCTTCTCTTTTTGGTGCAAAAATATTTCAAAAATTTTGCATACCTTGGAATTTGTTTAATAGCTTCAAGTAGGGGGATATTGATTTCCACTTTCTGGAAGGTGTCCAGAATTTATTTTTGGAGTGCTTCTTCATGCAATTTCTTTGATTCAAACATCCTTGTTGGAAATGGTGGAGGTAATTATTTCTTCCCCCTTTGTTTTCTTTGCATTGGTGTTTCTTGTTTCTTATTCTGTGGCCTATCCTTCTCCTCCTTCTCTTCCTTTTCATCTTCTTGGTGGATTCTCACAAGACTTTTTGAATCATTATCCCTCAGAATATGTGGTATTATTTCAGGTTCAGGGTTGTATGGAGGTTGGATTTATTTTCCACTCCTTGTTATGATTGCACTTACATTCTCTTTAGGATTTGGCACTGTTTGGGATGGAAGCTTACCTGGATTCTTGGACATTATTTCAACAAGACTTCCCATTGTGTCTGCTAGCTTGTCAACCTTATCTGCTAGGCCCTCATACTTGGATTGTAGCTGTTCCACAGAAGGTTGTGTGCTGGTGGATGGTTGTTCATATGTCTTTCTTTGGAATGGTGGAGGCTGAAAAGATTGTTGGTGTTGGAAGGGCTGTTTATAAGATTGTTGGAAGGGAGGGGGGTTCTGGTATTGCTGTTGGTGGTAAGGAGGTTGACTGGGGTGCTCGTTAAATGGTCTCATCTGGTTTTGTTGGTTCCTATATCCTTGTTGGGATTGCAGTTGATTTTGTTGGAATTGTCTTGGTTGAAAGGCCGCAGCACAGTATTCTGTCCCCTGTATCTCAGGGCACTGGTCAGTATAATGAGTGGAATAATAACATAAACCACATACCTGAGTTGAATCTTATTGTCCATTTGCTTGTGTTACAGCCATTTGATGGACTAATCTTGCAAGGTCATCAACTTTGGTTTCAATCAACGTAGATGAATCAGATGTTTTTACCTCATGTATCCCCCTGGTTCCCATTCCTCTTAGTCCAAATTGTTGTGAGTTTTGAGCAATCTTCTCAATTAGTATTCTGATATCTGCAGCAGACTTTTCAATCAGGGACCCCCCTGATGAGGCATCTAGAAGATTTTGATCATTATCCATTAGTCCTTGGTAGAAGAACACAGGGAATTGTTGTTCTTCCATTTCTTGATGTGGGCAGCTGGAACATAACTTCTTGAAGCGCTCCCAGTACTCGTAGAGGGTTTCTCCAGCTGATTGTCGTATGATGTAAATCTCCTTCTTGATGGCAGTGCTCCTCGATGTGGGAAAGAATCTTTGCATGAAACTTCTTTTTAGGTCTTCCCAATCACTGATCTCCCCTGTTTGTAGGTTGTACAACCATTCTTTAGCTATTCCTTCAAGTGAGAAGGGGAATTCCCTCCACTGAAATTGGTCTTCGGGTGCTCCTCTTGGCCTGAAGCTTGAGCAAGTGTATCTGAATTCTTGCATGTGCTGATTTGGATCTTCTCCTGCAAGACCATGAAACTTTGGAAGAACAGGAATCATATTGACATGTAATTCAAAATCATTTGGTTCAGTGGGTGTAATTAGTTGGTTATTTTGAATGGAAAATTGTGGTGCACATAGATCACGCAGGGTTTGGTTGGGATTTCTAGCCATGATTTCAGGTTTAGAGTGAACACTAAGAGTTTCACTTGAATCTGAGAGATCTATTTCTTCAAATATTTCTGGTAGATTTCTTTTTCTTAGTTGGTTTAATGTTCTTTCAATTTCTGGATCAAATTCAATTAATGGTTCTTTTGAGGTGCGGGTCATTCAATTTTGTTTTTTTGTTGCATTGCCTCCCCGGCAACGGCGCCAAGTTTGACGCACGCCTGTCGTAGGGCGTGGCAAAACAATTATTTCCTAAGTTAAAATGTAGTAATGTGTTTGACCTTGGATGTCTCCCGAAAAGGAGTGCACACAAAATGGGTTGTCACTTTAAAACGGGGGTAAAAATATTGTGAACGGAAATTTGAAATTCAAATGATTGAAAAACAATGAAATTTAAAAGGGTGATTAGGTCGGGGTCGGTTTCCTATTTATAATGCTATCCTTATTCAATTTAATTCAAACCTCTTCTTTTTAGTTGATTAAAGTGAGTTTCCACAATCGTTTCCTCTCACTTGGTGAAATTATTATTGTGAGAGAAAACCTTACCAAGATCTTGGTTTGGTCAACTCTCCTTCCATGTGTAAAATAGTTGTATTGAATATCCTTAATTTAAATGGGAAATACCCGATCGGGTTTTGTTTATCCCAAACAATTAAAAACAATCACTACACCTTTTACACGTACTGACGATCGTCGAGTACTTCACCACTAATTCCTGGTTTATTCCATCGTATATAAACCAGAAATTAGTGGAGGGAGATATTGATTATTTTACCAAGGCAAAAATAAATAACGGAATTAATATTAAAGAACGATCGAACTTGATAATAAAATCCGCTATAAGAATTTGAAAACAACTTTGAAGAAGAAAGAAATTTATTCAATTGCGTCCAAGAACTCAAGCATTACAATGTAGAAAACCAACCCTTCCCCAATCACTCCAAATGTTTACCCCACAATAGTAAGGGTAATCGATTTGAATGGGGAATAAGAATGCATTACAAAACTATGAAAAAGAAAATAAATAAAAAATAAAACCGAAAATATCTTCTTCTTGGTGTCCCGGAAGGAATGGGGTGGAGAATGGATGCCTTGAGAGGGTGGAGCTCTCCTCCTTTTATAGCCAGAATGTTTCCCCCGAATGTCGACGCGTTTTATCCCCATTAAATGACATCTTCACGCGTTGAGCCCTTCATGAATGTTGTTCATAATTCCTTTTTCCGTGTCGCCTCAAAATTACAGCGGATTTGGACATGTATTCCGAGAGTTATGTCCGTATTACTATGAGCATTTATTCTGTCCAGTCAGACTCTCCAAAACGAAATTATCCGGATTAGGGTACTTTAATGGCCCTATTAAAGGCCAATTCACTCGGTACTTCCTTCATAAAAGATGCTTCAAAACTCCTTGTACGTCCACCCACCGAATTTCACAATCTTGGGGCCCACAGTGGATGAGTTATGGATCCCACATAAAAAATAGGCAGAACTGAAAACAGTTTTCTTGAGCCAACTTGTGAGATTCTTTTGAGCTTCCATATGGCCGCTTCAGATTTTAGTCCAAATATATTAAATTAAGATCTGGATGTGTAGAATCTGGAAAAGAAATAATTTTGCAATTTGTATCAGTGTAGATAATGTTATGGCCAAACAACCGAAATAAGTTAAAACTGTTAAAAATCCAAAATGGCCAATTTTTACTATTCAGCTCAAAATAACACCATTATCAAAAAATGAAACAATTAATCTTAGAGGAACAAATTTGTGGGTTTAAAAAAATGATATTTAATATAAATTAATTGAAAATATTTTCTCTATCAATCCTATCACCAGTAATTGTTTCAAATAGAAAGTATATATGGTTATTTAATATTTAAACAACAACCAAAGTGGGTTTTCCCACATATCTTCTTGTTTTCATTCTACATAACTGAACCACACAACTGTGGTTATCCTGACATGGATCATCTAGGAATATGGGTTATTTATATAAATATAGAAAGAGTAAAATTTTATCCATGAGGGTCTGACATTCATATTTGAAGGCCTAGAGAGGATTAGATAAATATTTTATATTCTTCAGTGGGTAGTTTACTATGTGTATGATCTATGATAATTAGTTCCTTAGGTGGAAATGTTTTGGAATGTGATACAGAATAAGGAAGTGTATATATGTGAGACCCTATAGTAGACAATTGAGCAAGTGATTCACCTTGTTGAATTTGAGATGGTTTTAGATCTATATCCTTATGATCAATGACCATTGGGTTAGGTGTATGATCTTAGAAACATTGGTATAACTCTGGATAGTTGATCTAAGTTTTATACTGGAGATGAAAATCTGATGGGTAACCCATTATAAGGGTTAGCCCAGGATTGGGGGTTTCCGTTAGATATTTTAAGGAAGAGTTGTTTCTTCATGATGAGATCATTTCAAGGGTGGTACAACTAATTATATGGTATATAAATAGTAATTACATTGATGAACATGAGTTGTAAAATAAAAAAAATTGATTTTAGTTTCGAATTGGGAAATAGAGGATACAATGAGTTGGATGAATTGCCCCCATTGATTTATAAAGTGTTTCAATGTGGTATTAAGAGAATTAGTAGAAAGTTTTGGTTTTTTAATGATTCTCGAGTGATGGAAATGATATAATTTTCCTCAATGTACTAGGGATGTAAGGCAATGTGGTCATATATTTTTGGTGAATATTCCTATCTTATTGAAATGATATTGTGGTAGAACATTATGGATATAGATAGTGCTATCTGATTTTGAAGTAGTGATGGGTTGTGTGTGAGATGAGGACAGATGAAATTATAAATATTTCTTACAGGTTTTTTGTTTCATGGTTCGATGATATTGTGAAATTACAATACCAATTACTACATATGTTATAATTAGACTAGTTTTGGTGGAATGATTGATCGGAGAGTTGATCCTTGATATGAGTTTCTTATGATGAGATGAGCATGGTTCGAAATGAGCGACATGATTTTGATGATATAACCTATTGATTATTCAATTGATGAATTGTATAAGTAATGTTATATGGTGGGAGTGAACTATTGATCATTTTAGAGCATGGACTACATTTTAGATAAATATCATTAAGTATCAGGGATGATGTCTCATTGATTCTAGGACTTGTGGTAAATATTGATTCATAGTGGAACTTTAGAATGAGTTAGATGGTATTGTATGGTTATTACATGTTTTAGTGTATAAGGAAATGTATATGGACTTGAAACCCCATTTTGATATGGTCATGGGTGGTGTTGGACCATTCATTTGATGGTTAAAGTGTAATTTGGATTTAAGTGAAGTGTGAAACCAATATACATAGTTTCATGTCAAAACACATATTTGGGATTCATATGTGACATTGGATGAAGCCTATGAATTGGAATCACACCTGGGATGATTTTGATGTGATCTGAACATGAGTAGGATTAGAGGTGTTTTAGTGCTTGTGTGAAAGAATGATATATGATTTTGATAGTCAGGGACCCAATTATGGAATTATACTGAGATTCAGGTATATAATTTTGTTTGGATGAATTAAATAGTCTCAGTATACCTATGAGGAGTTAGTAATAATGATCTGGTGAGTGAATAAATTCATTGGCCGATGTGGAAAATATATTTTCTAGAATTTTCTAAAATAGGAGGTTCAACTGGTGTTTTTTAATGAGTTTGGTTATCGAGGTTTATAAACTCCACCAGGAACAACATATTCGGTATGAATGTTATGTTTAATTTTTTTTTTGGGATTTCTGAGGAAAATTAAATTTATTGTGGACTTGTGAATAAGTGTTTGAGGATCAAAAAATGCAATTTATAATTACCATGTGGAACAATACTAGGTTCTGAAGGGAATTTTTAGGTGTAATTTGGTGTCATGTATTAGAAACCAAATTAATCTTGTCATTTGACCATTGGAAACGTGTTTAATGATCAATTACAATGATTTCGAGAATTGTAGAAAGAAATTATCCCTTATACATAAAGGATTTTTGAGGGTATAATAATAAACATGGATATGAATTGGTGATTGACATTGTTAGTACCATGTAAGATGGTAATTGATGGGAACCATGTTTTTAATTTAGTACTGGTTATGAGTAATTGATCAAGTTGTGATGATATAAAAACATATGCTTGGAATAGTGTACTGAATGTGGGTTCAATATTATAGGTTAAAATATGATGAATTAATAATGAACTGGAGACCCAAGTGGGATAATATTTATAATAAAAAATAAAATAAGACTTCTTGGGGATAATGAGTATTGATTATGGTTTGTTGTAAAACCCCATACCTTTTTTGGGTATGAAATCATAGGGAAAATGGTTTTTTTTTGTTTTTTTGGCTGAATTGTTTTAAGGACAGGGTTTGATATTGATAATCCTATATTCAGAATATCTTAAAGGGAGGTTTTTTACATGGTTTTGGACCTAATAATTTTCATAGATGATTCAGAGAGTCTTATGAGATTTGAGTAATTTTATCATAATTTTTATAGGATTCTACCTCGAGTTCATGGTTTGGTGTAAATGATTTAGGGAATACACTATTGTATCTTTATTATGCGTTTGTTTCCATTTTCTTCCCTAAATTAATGGTTGAATTCCATGTTTAGCGTATAGTTTAGGGAATTCATTTTGGTTTCCAAGGTAAATCCTATAGAGGTTTTGGATAATGGTAATGGTAGACTAATGGGACATGGTTATAGAAAAACCATTTGAATTGTTGTAGATGAGTTATGAAGGTGATTCAGATTGTTGGTGCATGGTTTAGTGAACTGTGTGGGAAAAAAGTGTGATATAGATGGATTTAGGCAGTTCTATCAAACCAATCAGCATACAGTTTCAACAAACATGTGGCCCAATAAAAATGGATTTTCATAGTACTTACACTTTGATATTTTAATCAACCATCCCGCATTTCTCCTCTTCCCTCTCATGTCATTGCCAACTGGATGACCTCTATCTCCCTCGTTTTGGTTACATTATATTTATAAGACATTAGTTTTGATTCTTCAGTTTTGAAGGTGATGTTCATAATATGTTAGCCACCATTATTATTTTAATTTTTTATTCCCTATTTAATTTATTTGGTTTTGTTTTTTTGGCTCTAATTTTACATGATCATTCTGTAATTAGTCGATAATGATGGTGATTTCAATTGTATTGGCTCAGAGCACATCAATATGGTATATGAATGTTGTTGCAAGTTGTTTCGGTGAAGGTATTCCTTGAATTGTTTTTTATATGGTTTTAAAATTAAATTAAATTATAATTTATGGTGAATCACTATTTTTTGTTTTTCATTTTTCCTGGGGTGGTTCGAAAAATGCCTCATGGACCTCCCATGGGTGGTTGGTTGCTATTTCAGTGTGACGAGAGCATCCATTGGATATTTATCCAATTATACATAATTGAATAAAAAATTTTAATTAATTTTAATGCATATATATATTTTTGATGTTTAGTTATAATTGTATTAAAATTATTAAAGATAGATGTATTAGTGTTATTTAGGGACACAATTGATTAGATGATTGTCGATGGGCTTAGAAAGGCTCAACTGAGAGTGGTTGGATGTTTTTTGAGAGGTAATAACTCTGAATTCTTGTTAGTAGTCCCTCTTACAAACCCAGTGATGTTATTTATTTTATTCATGGAATGTGATTCATGGTCTCACCATAACGGGAGGCTATTAATTTTTACATTAAAATAAATATTTTTTAAATGAATTTATTATAATAAATAATGTTGGAAATTTCACTATGGACCCTTAGATAGTTGAATTATTTCCTTTATTGTTTGTAGATTAAAAATTGATTATATATGTATTCTTTAATATGTAAGTATGTTATGGGTTATAATTAAAATTAAATGAATCTAATTTTTTCCCTATATTATGAGTCCCTGGTGACCTCCCGCAATGGGTGAGTGGTGAATTTAGAAAGATGCAAAAGATAATGTCCGTGTGAGATACTTAAAATGATTTAGAACAATTGGGATATTTGAGATGGGTATGGGCTGAGTGAACTTCTCTATTGAGATGAGTTTTGGATGGGTTTTGTTTGAAAGACTCGGCCTAGGGACTCCTTTGGATGTGTTGTGGGATTTAGGATATCTTCTTGATTATGGGGAGTGAGACTTTCTTTGTGAGTTAAGTGAGACCATGAAGTTATCATCCTAATTCTTAGGTGTTTCATTCCCTCTTATTAATTGGTGCAAACAAGAAAGACGTGTTTCAGCTAACAGGACCCATGATGGGTTTCTAGATTCATATTTGAACTATTGTACCATATTTGGTACCTAGATGGTATTTTAAAACTAGAGAGGGTTCACATGGGAAACGCGTAGTAATAATTTTTGGTGTCCCTAGGAACTCAAATGAATTTTGAGCCCATTATGTTAGGGACAATTAAATTTAGTTCACTTAAATGGATAACCTATGGTTTTATCATTGTTTTAAAAAGATGGAAAACTCATCGAGATGTATCTATGTCTTAGTTAGGGTGTGAATAACCACCCTCCAATATATACTAAGATACATGGGATGCCTATGACATTCCCCTCAGATATAACCACTTTATATGACATTAATTTGGATTGATTAGGACACATTCCTATGAATCAATTCAAAAACATGGTTATCTAGGTTATAATTCCTAGGAAACACTATTTAGATTCATATCATAGGTTATCTAGGTTAAAATTCCATGGAAAAAATCTTTAGATTCAGATCAATGATTGTCCAGGTTAGAATTCATGGACATTCTCCTTAGATTCTGATCAATGGTTATATCGGATAAAGTTCCTCAGTCATTATCAAAGGATTCGTCTCATAGGTTATTCCAGTTAGAATGCCTTGTAAATTCTCCTTGAAGTCATCTTGCATGGTATTAGAGTTAAAATTCCATCAACACGCTTTATATATTTTGTTCTTTGTTACATTGGTCACATATGTCTCATCCGAATAATTTTTATGGGCTTTATATTCATTGGAACCATTTATTTATATTATCAAATGCACTTTGGAACTAGTGAGAGAATATTTCATTCAATCCTATGTTTATGAGTGAACTCAATGATCAATAGTGGTTATTTATTTATTCATACTCACTTTGTTTTTCCTTTATATTCTGATAATATCCCATGTGTACACTACATTTATTGGTTCTATACAGGACCATGTTGGTGGTTCCATACTGAGTGGTAGTCTCCCCATACATAGGTTTACATGGAACTTGGGTTCCGAAGTATACCTTAGTAATCATAGGTATTGGTTGGTCATATTCCTATCATTAGACCATTTAGCTAAACAACATGGGTGACATTAGAGATCAGGATGTTGTGAGACTTAGGGGAAATAGTGGAGACTCCTTTATATTCATTCAGTCTAATATTTTTTTATATGTGATCGGCTAAGTGGGTGATAATTCATGATGTGTAACTTTGAGTCTATATTACTCTATGATTCCACATTATATTTTATATATCAATGTTGACAACTTGTTTCTTCCATATATTCATTGCATTTATGATGGTTACTATTTTTTTATTTTCTTATTATTATGCATTGTGATATGAGTGTTTAGTCACCCCATTATAATACACTAGACTCCCAATACTATTAGGAGTCTTTTTTCATACGAGGAGGCATGCCTGGGGCTACATAACACTCTAGTTTGGTAACTATTTAGAGTGGGTCTTCAAAAATATGTTACAATATAATTAAATAAATATATAATACTCTTGAAGAATTATTTATTACGATTTCCATTTAAAATAATAAAACCATGTATAACTATATAATTAATGTAATACCATATAAATATGATAGAAATGTTCACATTGAAATAAACGAATAAGTTGAATGATTTTTGGGGAATTGTGTATATTTATATATTTGAATGAAAATTTGTGATGTAATTATCATATGTATATTTGGTATTTATATTGTAATGTTTCCCAACCCAAATCACCAAAATAAATATGAACTAGGTGTACTACATTCCATCAGGTGTACCTTTTTATATTCTAGAGGATGCTGATGAGTGACATTGGTCTATTTCTAATAATGGATATACTATACCCTTTTCTATAAATCAATAAAAATCAATGAAGAAAAATAGATAAATTATCAAATATATTTAAATAAAAAAATGATTGAAATTATTAGGTCTAAATATATAATATACAACTCACATACTATAAAAAAGTTATCCATAATTTCATGCAAGTTATATAAGAGAAGTTTTGATCTCTTGTAGGATGATCATATTTAGATATGTCTATAAACTTATAAAAAGGAAAAACACCAACAATAAAATGAGGATCCACCTAGTATAGCCTATAAAAATTCTTCAAGATACCACCCATGCATCATTTACACTTCTATGATAGCTAACTAGTAGTTGTCTAGATCATTCCCTTACTTGTACCACATGACATTAAGACTACACCTCTTTAACAAGTATCATATAGGGTGTATGTATGATTTTTTAGGAACCAAAAATATTGTCCCAAGATAATATCCAAATGATATTTATGTTTTTAAAAAGTGAAAAGTGTAATTTCAAACTAGGTAAACACATCCAACTCTACCCAATGCTCATCCTTTTATGGGTGAAATACTAACCGTTTTAATCATTTCCAAAGATAAAAAGTTTTACCATGATGTTTACATACTTAGAGGTACACAAAGATTCCAACCAAATTCTACTAAAATGATCCCATGTATGAGAAATAGAAATAAGGAACCCAAATTATCAACCATGATATGATAACCCTTTCTTCATTCAGATAACGTCAACCCTTATGAATTCCTCTAAGGCAATAGTTATGTCATCCCAACTAGTGATAACAATCACACCTCAATCCCAGAACCATCACAATTGAATACCCATCTTCAAAATTGACGATCATCACCAAAACAATAATATAATCATCTATAAAGGATTCCAACCAATACATGGTGGTAAAAACTACCCTCTTTATCTCTTGGTGTGCACATCATCCCATTGGAATCATACCCACAGTGAAAAACATCACTAATAACTAACAACCACAATATGGTGAATTACAATCACTATTAACAATAGTGGTCAATTCCACCCTATGTGTAATGTATTTGATTTTCTATATATTATTTTTTGATGTTATATGGATTATTTTTTAGACTAGGTGCTGACACGGAATACTATTCTGAGGCCCAATGTGCTTGGTATAAATGTTTGAAATATATTAAATATATTAAAGAACACATGATAACATATTTCCTGAAATGTGGTCTAAATTCTAAATGGGTGTTTGGATAAGAAATTATAGGGAATAGTTCTGTTCAGAATGATATTTTTACTAGAGGTGTGACATTAATGTTTTCAACATAGGGTGTTTGTGAAACAATTTATCATGGGCATAAAATGGATAAATAATTAAATAAATTGTTTTATATGTTAAATGGCCCAAATACAGATATTTACTCTTTAAACATGTTCTAATGAAAAATAATCAGGGTTATCTACAAAATCCTATAAATTAGAGAGATCCATTAGAGCCAATGGAGGTGATCTCATTGGCAGATGGTGACAGGATCATATATTGGTGACTAGTACGAGACAAAATTGAAGAATCTCACCAAAGAACACGACACAAGTTCATTATTTTTCAACGACCAATCCAAATTTTGGTAGGGAATTTTTTTGATTTATTTCCTTTCCCAATTCTTGATTCATATGATGAACATGAATTAATTAAGAAAAGGATTTATCCATGGATCATGTGAATCTCTAGGATGGGTTTATTATGGGGTGATTTTGGGAGAATTGCATTGATTTGATGATTTCGTTATTATTATTCTCACAGAAAGAAAATCAAGATAAAAAAAATCAATCATGGTTTATTCATCTAATTTTTTTGTTTTTATTTTCTCCCCCAGTTCTTCATTCACCCATGAGAGTTATTTTTTTGGTTTGAGGTTCAGCATATCCTAATCAATCAACCATTTCAAACCCATTTCTTAGATAAATGATCTGAAATCATAGATCTGAGATTAGCATGACAAGATGATGGTGTTCCGATCAAGATGAATGTGAATATTATGACATGGATACGTGATATTTGTGTTCTTCATCATGAGATGACAAACAATGAATAATATTTTTTTTGAGTGGATCGATGTCCCCAAAGTTATTGATTAGGGATGGTTAGGTTCTTCATGGCTTGTTTCATGTTTTTTTATGGGTGAGGCATGTCCATATAGGAGGCTAGAGCAGTAGAGAAGATGTGTCAATCTTAGATCTTGAATTATGTAAAATACAATGTTACATGACATGATAACAATATCTTCACACAGTGTGGGGGCCCATTTGCCAAGGAGAGGGTTTTAGGTAGTATTTAATGATCATGCGGCATGTGACAATGTCACTTGGCATGTAACACCTCCCCGGTGACTCATTGTGTACCTTGACCATACACAGAAATGGATTGGGGTCCATGGTTCATAGAACACCTTGTACTCCCCCACACAGACATAAAATAGGGAAAGTACAAGGGATAAGCTATGTACTAGTACACAAGAATGTTTATTTACTAGAACACATGTAGAATACATAGGAAGCCTATATGCTGAGTAGTTCTACATGGATGGGGGAAGAGACATTGGCAGTTTACTTCAGTAGGAAATAGTGATCAAGGAAAGCAACAAGTAACCCATTATACATGTAGTTTACTTTATTATACATGGATTATATCCCTTTTCGTTTGTATGCTGGAATAGTTTCCTTAGGGTGTGTTCCCCTTATCCTTTCCCTCAGGGTTAGTATGAAATTGTCTCCTACTCCTAGGATAATTATCCCTTCCACATGACATCTTAGATATAATCATTAGAATCCCTCTCAGATTCCCAAAGTGAGATCCACTATTCATATTCATTCCTTAGGAGGAGTTAATGGTATTTTAATGACCAATAGTTAGATGGTGTGGATCCTCTACATAGAAGGATAAGCCATATTGAGTTTTTGGTATCACCCCAAGGACATGGTAGCTATCCCCATATGTGTATCATATTCCATTCAGTCCATTAGTGTGTACATTCCCATTATGAGACCGAATGAGAACTACCTCTCAGATATACATCATCGGTGTTATCAGACTCAAGAGTGTGTTCTCCCTGATGTGTTCTCTATGTAATCTTTGATCTAGAATCCTAGGATGGTATACTACGGTTGGGACTTACCATTATTTTCTAGGACTTGGTAAACTATATTTGGTTGTTCTTATTATATTTTCTTTATACATATACCTATGTAGAGGTTATTTTATTTCTATTGGTGTAAGTTTTTTGATTTTGAGGTATCCTAGTGAGTATTTTTATACTCAACCCTACATAGAATTTTTCTAAACATTTTATATCTTGTGCAGATGATTGGCCTTTTGGAAGAGTCCTAAACGGACCAAGACTAGATAGTTCTTAGTGAGACCAAATTGATGGAGGGTTGTTACTGTGGATTTCTGATAGAATTACCAAATAGTTACCTTTCAGGATGCACATAAATTTTATAACTCTTTGTAGAGGACTTGTATTTGGATATATTGATATTCATTTACTTCTAGTCTTACTCTGATAATGGGATATAGATGTATGCATGCATGGTTGTTATGTTTTTTTTACATTTCAGCATAGTATAGGCAGGGAGATGTGTGGGTATGTGTATTTACTTAGTATAAGGACTCCCATGTTAGTGATATGCCATCTCAGTTCTAGGAACCAACCCTAGTTCTATTAGAGGTGGGGTTGGGGAGTTGTGGCACATGCCCCACTAGGACAGGGTGTGACAGAGTGGTATCAGAGTAGTCAGTTATACAATAGGACTGAGAGTCTAATATATTCGTTCGGGTGATATTGATAAGTGTTTAGAGTTTGGATTTTAGGAAAGTGACTTTAGTGTTGGTGTAGCGGCCGATGTATCCACACACCCTGACACTGATCACCTGATTTTCAACATAGAATATGAGGAAACTAGTTATAGGGAAAATAGTGGTACATGAAACATATAGGAATGAATTGTGGTTTACATGTCCTTCTTGAGTCAGCTCTATATATTTTCTCATTGACCATGGTACATGTTATTTACTTTAAGGATACCTCTGTAACGTATGCCAGCTAGGATTCAGCATGATCGAGAGGAATATCCCCTCAGATTTGAGGTATTTATATAGGGACCAATTTTTGAGGTGTTACCTCCAGGTGGTTCTCTATTTATAACATCACGGTGTATATCACGTCGGTTATTTAGTAACTGATGTGATAAACCATTTCACAGGCTTTTATCACATCCGTTATTAAATAACCGATGTGAAAACCTAGGGGGGAGAGTTTATCACGTCGGTTATTAAATAACCGACGTGAAAAACTAGTGCGAGGGGTGTTTATCACGTCGGTTATTAAATAACCGATGTGATAAACCATTTCCCAGTCTTTTATCACATTGGTTATTAAATAACCGATGTGAAAAACTAGGGGGAGGGTTTATCACGTCGGTTATTAAATAACTAACGTGATAAACCCCGGGAAAATGGTTTATCGCTTCGGTTATATAATAACTGATTGGAAAACCCAATTTATTTGAAAATAGAAATCAGTCCTCCTCTCTCCCCAGAAACAACCAGAAACCAAATAATGAATTCGTACCAGAAAAAAAGAAGTAGACAAAAACAAGAACCAAAGAAAAATTAAGAATTTACATTGATAAAATTTAAAACTTACCCCACTATACATCCCCCCACCACCCCCTGGACAGCCCCCCTCACCCCACTAGACAGCCCCCACCACATCCCTGGACACCCCCCACATCCCTGGACTGCCCCCGGCCCCCTGGACAGCCCAAAACACCCCTTGACATCCCCACCACCGCCTGGATAGACCACACACCCCTGGACAACCCCCCACCCTCATGTATAACCCCCAAGCCCTGGACAACACTCCCACAGCCCTGGACAGTCCTCCCAGACCCCTGAAACAGGACCAAATAGTTACAAAAAACAAACCAGAACCCCCTCACCCCACTGGACTGCCCCCACCACACCCATGGACACCCCCATACCTATGGACATCACCACCACCCCATGGACATCCCCCACCCTCCTTTATACACCCCACCCCCTGGCCAGCACTCCCACACCCCTGGACAGCCCTCCCACACCCCTGAAACAGACCAAAAAGTTACCAAAAACAGAATAGAACCCCCTCACCCCACTAGATATCCCCCACCACACCATCACACCCCTGGACTGCCCCCCACCCCTGGAAAGCCCCCAAAAACCCCGAAACCCCCCCCCCCCCCCCCGCCCCACCTTTTTGGACACCTCCCATATCCTGGACACCCATGGACTACCCCCACCCCCTAGACAACACCTGGACAGCTGGTGTTGGGAGAGGAGGCGGCTCCATCCCTCGGGGGGGCATGCCACATGAAGGTACTCACACTCCCACATGCGAAGCTTGAGATCTCAAAATGTTTCACATGTGGGGGTGATGAGTACCTTCCAGCAGCGTTCAGCCCCCCGAGGGATGGTGGTGCCTCCTCTCCCCCCTAGACTGCCCCCCATCCCCATGGAAACCTTGGACCCCCTACTGGATAGACCTTCCAGACCCTTGGAAACCCCCATCACCCCAAAGGACACCCCCACACCCCTGTACACCCCCTGGATAGCCCCCCACTCCCTTGTACATCCCTTCCACCCTCCTGGAAACACTCCCACCCCCTGGACTGCCCCCCCACTCTCATAGACACCTAGTATTCCCCCCACCCCACCAGATAACCATCCCACACCCCTAGATACCCCCACCCCACCCCATTAAACACCCCCCGCCCCACACCCTTGGAACCACCCCCCCCCCTCCGGACCAGAATCCATACCAGAAAAACCATCACAAGTAGACCAAAACAAGAAGTAGAGCAAAATTAAACATTCGCATATATAACTTTTCAAAACATACAATGTCAAATAAAAAAACCTAATCCATCTTAAATGACTACCAAATACACAATTACAATGACACTATTCAAAATTACATTTTACACTACAAACAACTAAAAATCAATCAAACCTGTAAAATAATTTGTCCATTCCACTAGTAAGTTTTTGACGTCTTTAGCACTATAGGGTTGAGGGTCATCAAATAGATACAAATTAAAAGGATAGTAGTTAACATGTATAATGAATAAATCAAATGAAATATTATGGAAAAGTTTAAAAGGAAATTTTAACAGGTCAAAGTTCACAACTATCCCAGTTGTTATTAGTTCATACATAAATTTTAACATATAATATCCACATTCAATGAGGCCTTGTTGTTCATGAAAATTATGTTTGAATGAGTATAAATTCAATATAATATTTTTATGTAATGAATCAAATAGTACAAATTATAAATGTATATTTACATTTACATTTACATATTTGATCTTCACACTCCTTTTCTTTGTGTTTTTTCAAAAGTAGACCCATCCTCTGTTAGGAAATATTTCGAATGGGATAAATTTAAAATTCATTATAATATAGAAAACTATTGAGAAATTGAAACTTACTTTTCCAGAATTTTTGTAAAACATTCCCACACATCACCAAGGACAGAGCATATCCAATAAAGTGTCATCTCCCTTAGGAAAAGAACCCATAACATCCAATGATCACTGATAAAAAAATTTAAGGTTAGTGGTTTTTTATGTTAAAATATAATGAACTCTTTGAGAGAGATGTGTTTCATACCTCTCACAAAAAGGCATCATCCAACATTGTGTGACTATATTCTGTTCAAGTCTTTCAGCAATATAAACCATTTTTGTTCCTCATCCAATGCACATGCTTCAGGGGAAATCAAATGCGGGTCCATGAACCCATATACATCGGTCCGCTCATTCTTCTCACAAATTTTATAAAGATACCTAAAACAAAACACACATAAGTAGACATTTTTAATAAATATAACACGTGGAAATTGTGTTAAGAATTACATGGAAAAAAATTTCCCCACGTTGATGCCCATCTTATCTCCACTAAGAAGCTCCATGATATCATCTTTCATAATCCACATAGTTATTGCACGTCCACAAACATCAGATTCCATTGGAAACTCATAATGATCCACAAACAAATTTGAATATCTTGAAAATCTTTCAAAATAACTAGAATCTGTATCTAATGTCATAGCCATTTTTCATTGTTGTTGTCTATATAGTATTTCTTCACCTTTGAAGTATTCTTATAAAAATAAATATAAAAATATATTAGTTTTCAAATGATAATACAACATTAATAAAAAAAATAAAATAGAAGATATAACATACGTACCTCAATGGTAATGAGTCGAAGAAGTCTGGATGGCCAAATTAAAAAATGGTTGATACTATGTCCAACTGTAGTCACCTAATTTTTAGGTAATGGTACTCGAGCTGATCTATCAATAATATCATGTACCAGGGCCCTCTAATTCTCTACCTCTAATTGTTGATGATGAACTGTATCTCCTATACAATATACCAACCCATATGTAACTATATGATGTTGAGGATCATCATCATACAACTTGAAAAAATTAGGAAGCTACGGCAGAGGAGTAGGATAAAAAATGGGGTCCATGGGCTGAGGTGGGGGAGTGGGATCTACTGGAAGAGGTGGAGGATAAATAATGGGGTCTGCAAGGGGAGGTGGAGGAGTGGGAGATGTAGTCTGAAATTTTCTTTGCTTGTCTGCAAACATAGACTGTACTGACGCTCTAATATTTTCCTCTATCATCCCATTAATATTATGAACTTCAGCCTCCAAGGATTCTAATTTTTTTATAAACACCCTCAACTTATGTAGTTGAGAAACATGGGAACACTTTTTTTACCGATACACCTACCGAATATCCTCGTACACGATCAGGATGTTCGGGCTTTCCCAATGTTGTAGATAAAATATCTTTTCACCCAGCAGCTGTAAATACCCCCTATGTGTTCTTCTCCTCATGAGAATCATGTATTAATTAATTGAACTTTTCTGTAATTATTGAAATTTTATGAAGAAAATAGTTAACTTAAATAAATAAAATAGATATCTTACAATCCTCTCAGCTATGATTCTCGAATCTTCTGAAATATATTTACCTTTTTTCTCATTTGAGTTATCTTCCATTTTTCATGTCTAGATGGAGTGGATAGAGGGGCCACCTCTCCAGATCTTGAAGACTCAGCTCTTAGTTTTTGTAATCTTTCCCCCATCATTTGTTCTTCCAATAATGTATACCCTCCCCGAGATAAACTATGAGGGTATACATTTTTAGATTGGATCTTATGATGAGATTCCCTGGTTTTTTGTGAATTAAGAATAAGAAATCATTAACAAAATAGTAATAAGATCATTTATATAAGAAAGCTCATAAAAGATTACATTTCCCTTACAAAAAATGCTTCTTTTCTTCTATATTCATCAAACTGTCTCCATGTGTCTTCATCTATGAAAGGATATATACGACATGGATTTTGATGACTCCTATGAACAAAAATGAAATCAGATGTGAGGGTTGATTTGAAATCCCTCCATCTTTTGGTAGCCATTGATAAGAATTTCTTCCTGACTCCTTTAGTGTTAGGAATATCAAATGTCATCTGATAAAGAAGAGGTTAAACATATAATATATACTAGAAACATTTAATGAATTGGAAAACAATAGAAAAAGATCTTACCAAAATCATCTCCCTCAACTGAGAGGTTATCGCTTTGTCCACACTTCTCCAGTCATCATACAAAATGATTACTTTTCGCTTACCCTGAGTGGATACAAAACTATCAAAATATTTTTGCATTTGGACCTCTAGGAATATCATCCTCATCAAACTCAACGAGTATCCTCTAATCCTGCGTATGGGAAATTGATAATTTTGGTAAATGTGTTCACCCACGTTTACCAACTCTTGAACTCTTTATAGTAACGGGATAACATGAGGAGGATTGGGGAATATCAAGAGGAGCATCTGAATGTTCCTCCCCAGAGGTATGACCAATATGCTCATCTCCAGAATCATTTGGTTGATCAACTGATTGATCTGTCATTATCCTTCAAATCAAAAAAACAAACATTAGTTCACAAGTATACAAATTCAAATATTTTAATACTAATATCATCAGAAAATAGAAAATTGTACTAAGTAATGTAATAGTAAACATGGTTAATATGGTAAGTATGTTAAACAATGGTAAATATGGTAAAGATAGTCAAGATGGTAAACCTGGTAAACATGGTAAACATGGTAAAGTAATTGTCACTGAAAAAAATAATAGATATATAATTTATGTAATGGTAAACATGATAAAGTAAACTAATCAAAATTAAAACATGGTAAACCTGGTAAACATGGTAAACTAATTTTCACTGAACAAAAACAATAGATATATAATTAATGTAATGGTAAACATGATAAAGTAAACTAAACAAAAATAAAATAAACAAAAACTTATACTAATTTTGTTTTAATACATGTTTTAATAAATAAAAAACTTACAATATCTACTATTTTTTGAAAATAATAAATGTAAACAAGAAATGAACAAATGTTACCTCTAATTTTAGGAATGTACAAATGGTTTGTTTTCCCAAATTCATTCGTCGAGATCATTCTTTATGGCACAAACCATGTCTTCAACATGCTCATCATTATGTTCTGTTAATCTTTCCATGTAATTAGGGATCTCACATAAATCAGCATCTTCATCAAGTTCATCCTCAACAACATATTGTTTTTCTCTTGAAAAAAACAGCCCACTATATATCTTATTGATCTACTACATAGAAAATTTGTTTAGCATGTGTTTCCATTATAAAAGATTCAGTTCTGTCTTCCAATCTATTCAGATTAACAACTGTCATTCCAAATTCATTGTGTCTGACACTGTCGTTACCGATAAACCATTTATATTTTAAAACAAGAACTTTAATTTTAATGTAATCCACCTCCCATATGTCTTCAATCACTCCACAATATGCACTTGATGCAGAAATTGGGTTTTTTTCCTTAGCACTCGAAAAATGCATTGCTTCTGCAAACACCAATACACCACTATTCTGAACTGCACTTCTGTTGTCCTATGCTTTGGTATGAAATGTATAGCCATTAATGTCATAACCGGACCATGTTATCACATTTAAACATGGACCACCCACTATCAATTTTAATGTCTCTGATACATCTGATCTACTAAGAAAGGTATTTTTAAACCATGAAAAAAATGTTTTGTTGTTAAAATTCAAAATTCACATTTCTTTCTTCTTTGGAAGACATTGTTTCAACTCATCAATATGCAATGATATATATGGTTGAGCATCAACTATGTTATTCAAGATGTATGATTCTAAATACATCATCTGTTCAGCTGACAAAGATTTGAATTTGAAGCCACGAATCCCCTTTCCCTCATTATTAACTCATTCATGGCGAGATGGAGGCAAACCTATGTGTTGCGTCGCAACCAAGTAGCTCATACAGAACTCTAAAACCTCTTAGTAAATATACATTTCAATAATGGAGGCTTCAGGTCGATATGGATTATTAACAAACCCCTTTAATATTTTGATATAACTTTCAAAAGGATACATCCAATGAAGATATATAGGTCCAAAACACTTTATTTCTCAAACCAGATGAATCCTTAAATGAACCATTATATAAAAAAATATGGAGGGAAAAACATTTCCAATTGAAAAATTATAAAAATTGAATCCTTTTCCAAAATGTTCAAAGCATTCACATCAATCACCTTACTAAAAATTGAATTGAAAAAATAACACAACTTCATTATAGTCTTTCTGACACAAATGGGAAATATTCTACTTAATGCAACTGGTAGAAGTTGTTGCAACATGATGTGACAATCCTAAGATTTCATACTGATCTGATTCATGTCCTTCAATGAGGAAAAACTTTTTACATTTGAAGAATAACCTTGAGGCACATTGATATCATGAAGACACTAAAAAAATCTAATTTTCTCCCTCTTCGATAATGTATGAAAAGCTGGGGTATGAAATGTTCATCTTCCATTTGGAGTGGGAGCTAACTTCAAACGTATTCACATTGATAGTAAGATTAATCTTTTATTCAACCCATCTTTTGTCTTTCCTTTAATATCTAACAATGTTCCAATGAAACTATCACAGATATTCTTCTCCACGTGCATGACATCAATATTATGTTTAACTTCATGATATATCCAATATGGTAGCTCAAAAAATATTGACCATTTCTTCTAAATATGTCTATTATTGCCAGATTTACGTGTCTTTCCCAATGTCACATCAAGGTTTTTCACCCTCTCAAAATACAGATCAGGGGATAAAGGTTTTGGAGAAATATCAAATTCTTGTGATCCATTGAATGCCTTTTTAGTCTTCTATAAGAGTAATCCATAGGCAAAAACATTCAATAACCCATGTACATTGTTTTCCTCCCATGATTCAATTGACAATATGACGTCTATTTTTCGCAAATTGGACATGCTTTATGCCCTTTAACACTGTATCCATACAAATTTCCATATGCTGGGAAGTAATTCATAGCGAACAAAAGCACTGCATGCAGTTGAAAATATTCTATTTTATATGAATCATGCACCTTAATACCATCCTCCCACAGAATTTTCAAATCATCAATCGACAGTGACAAGAAAACATCAATATCATTTCTAGGTTGCTTCGGACCAGAGATCATTATACTCAACATGACATATTTGTGCTTCATTCAAACCTCAGGAGAAAGGTTGTAAATTACCAATAAATTAGTCCATGAACTATGTGTGCTACTGAGGGTCTGATATGAATTCATTCCATATATGCACATCCCTAGTCTGAGATTCCAAATTTAATTTCCAAATGTAGGATAATGCTCATCAATTTTCTTCCATTGTGGACAATCAGCTGGAGGACGTATTTTTTCATCACATAACTACTCATCAGCATGCCATATTAACCTTTTTGCATCATGTGAATTAGAAAATAAAAGTTTGAATTAATGAATTATAGGAAGATACCAAAATACCTTTGAAGGGGTCTTTGTAATCTCTACATCAACCTGTGATTTTTCTTTCACCTTATACCGTGATGTCCCATATTTAGGACACTCAGACAGAAATTCATATTCCTTCCCATATATCATATAGTCATTCAGACATGCATGTATTTTCCTGTATCCCAATCTCATCGGGCATAATATTTTCTTGGCCTTATAATGTGAATCTGGAAGATCATTATCTTTTAGAAGAATGTCTTTCATCAATTGTAGCAGCTCTGTAAAACTTCTGTCACTCCATCCATGTTTTGCCTTCAGTTTAATCAGTCTCAACACCGCTGAAAAAACTGTAAAATCTGTATAACCAGGATATAATGGTTTTTCAGCATCAACATATAGACGCGCAACTGTCGGTTCTATCTCAATTTGTTCTGTTTAAATATCATGAATCATTTCTTCAATTCCATCGGAGTCACCATCTTGCAAATCATCATCATCCGTGACATTCCATCCAGTTTCACCATGCCAAATCCAAGGGTTGTAACTCAGATTAAAACCATGACAAATAAGATGATCTTTTATCTCTCTACTTCTCAACTTCTTCATATTCAAACATTTCAGGAATGGACAGAAAAAAATGTCACTACTTGGAACATTTCGTTTAGAAAATTCCAAAAAGGCAACAACACCTTCCTCATATTCATTGCTCATTCGATGTGTCGTAATCCAACTTCAACTCATTATTACCTATAACAAATATCAAAATTATACATCTTTTTAAGATAAGACAAATATATGTTTATATGAAAAAAAATCATAATTTGAATGTAAAACAATTTTGAAATATAAAACAAACCTATGCGTATTTAAAAAAATATGCTTGAATAAGAATTTAAAAAGAAAATATAGTTAGATATAACAGTTTTGAATTCCATGGAATCAAACAAAACCACGGGGCCTCCGATGTTTGATAGAAAATTGGATAAAATGGAGTAGACCTAAGAGTCAAATAAAATTTAAAATAAAAACTCGGATGGAGAAAATCACAATGAAAATAAAATCATCACGGCACAATGTGGTCAGGATAACTATGCATATTTGAAAACCACAACATGGTCTCCCCCATAACCCATAATTTTCTCATAGTCGATGACTGGTCAAAATATATATAACCAAACAAAATCATATTGCAATACTAATATCCATGAAACAATACAATCATCATGTAATAATCTCACAAACCCTGATGCAATAGTCAATCCCAACTGACACTTATCCCACACCCCCATGGACACCCCCTGGACACCACCACCCCCTTGGAACCCCCCCCCCCCACCCCCTAGACACCACCCCCCCCACCCCCATGGACACCCCCCGACCACCACCACCCCCTTGTACATCCCCCACCCCTCTAGACAGCCCCCCACCCCCTGGATAGCCCCCACCCCTCTAGACAACACCCACACCCCCTTGGAAACCCCCACCCCTCCTTGACACCACCCCACCCCCTACCCCCTAGGACACCCCCTGGACACCCCCAATCCTCTGGATATCCCCCCACCCCCTGGACAACCCCCCCCCCCAACCCTCTAGACATGCCCACATCCCCTTGGACATCCCACCCACCCACCCACCCCATTGGACATCCCCCCACCCCCTTCGACACCCCCACCCACTTGGACCCCCCCCCCACACACACACACATGCACACACCCCTGGACTCCCCCCCCCCCCCCCACCTCCATGGACACCCCCAACCCTCTAGACATCCCCCTGAACCCTCTGGAAACCACCCCCACCCCCTTGGACATCCCCTGGACACCACCACCCCCTTGTACTACCCCCACATCTATGGACAGCCCCCCCCCACCTCCTGAACACCCCCCCCCTAGATAGTACCCCCACCACCTTGGACACCCCACCCCTCCTGGACACCACCCCCCACCCTCTACCCCCTTGGACACCACCCTGGACACCCCAACCCTTTGGACAACCCCCCCCCCCCACCCCCCGGACAACCCCCCAAACCCTCTAGACTAGCCCCCACCCCCTTGGACAGCCCCCACCACCTTGGACACCCCCCACCCACCCCTTGGACACCCCCACCACCCCCTTAGACACCCCCACCCACCCCCTTGGAAATCCCCCCAACCCTTTCGAGACCCCCACCCCCTTGGACCCCCCCCCCCCCACCCCCCACACACACACCACTGGACTGCCCCCCCCCCCACACCTCCATGGACACCCTAGACACCCCCCAACGCTCTGGAAAGCCCCCTGAACCCTCTAGACACCACCCCCACCCCCCTTAGACACCCCCTAGACACCACCACCCCCTTGGACAGCCCCCCACCCCTCTAGACACCCCCTAACCCTAGACAGTCCCCACCCCTCTAGAGATCACCCCCACCCCCTTGGACACCCCCACCCCTCTTGGACACCACCCCCACCCCCTGCCCCCTTGGACACTCCAACCCTCTTGATATCCCCCCCCCCCCCCGGACAACCCCCCAAACCCTCTGGACAAGCCCCCACCCCCTTGGACACCCCCCCATCCCCTTGCACACCCCCACCCCCTTGGACCCCCCCCACACACACACACCCCCCTGGACTGCCCCCCCCCCCACCTCCATGGACACCCTGGACAGCCCCCAACCCACTGGACAGCCCCCAGAACCATGGTATTTAAACCTCAAGCTACTAGTTTTGACATATCTAGGGATTTTAATCTCAAGCTACTTGTTTTGGTATCATGCCATTATTCAAAATTAGAACTGTGAATGGTATCTCCTACTAGTTTAAAATTCTATATTGTTCAATTAATCGGGTTTTAATAGCATATAAAGACTTATAATAGTCCACGAGAATAAGCGACGTAAATAGTTTATGGAACAACAAAAAGTGATACCCAAAATAGAAACAACGAAGGATCCAAAACAAACATTCCACAATGAAAAATCATATATACTTATAAAATAAATTACACCGGAACATGGAATGGGTGTATAACAATGGTTTAGATATAAATTGCAGTAATATAGGTGAATGAGATCATTAGTTTTCAATGAAAACAAATATTACCATAAATGTAGGGCATCCACGAAACAAAAACAAACGAAATAGAAGTAGGTGAAGCTTACTTGAATATTGTGAGTTGATCTAATAGATCTGGTGATAATAAAAAAGATGATGAGGGAAAAACTAGGTAAGAGGGTTCGAAATCAAAGAATCTTACCTAGTTCAGACAAAAAAAATCGCAAAATGTACATATAGACTATCCAGGAAAAAAACGAACGAAATAAAGTCATGGGAGGCTTACCAGAGTGCTGCGAGTGGAGATGATAGATCAGAGGAGGGTAAAGATGATCAATGATGATGGAAAAATGAGTTTAACGAAACGAGATCATTGTGTCGATTCTAGGTTTTCCGCACGAGAGAGACGAGTCGCAGGTCTGTCGATCGAAAAATCAGAAATGACGATCCACGGGGCGTGATAAATTTTTTAAATGTTTCATAAGGTCGGTTATTATAATAATCGACATTATAAATGTATCAGATACCGCAGTTTTTACGTCGGTTATTTTATAACCGACGTAAAAAAAAAGCCGCGTATTGGTTTTTTACGTCGGTTATAGAATAACCGACGTAAAAAACACATCTGAAACGTTCTAGGAGGAGGTCTCAGGTTAGATGGTCTATGGTTCAGTATTCACAGGGTGGTTTCAGTCATCCCAGGGAGAGGTGGTGTTACTCATGTGGTGGTTGTGGACATCTTTCTCAAGATTATATAACCTTTCATCTAGATGATAGAGATACCATATATGGGAAACTAATGTAGAGATAATGTAAATAGAAGATAGGTTATCATGTTGGAAGACATGAAAAAAAAAATTGTGAGGTAATCATGTTGTTTTTGACTCTTTGAGTTGTCACCACCCCCATGGTGGTTCATGCCAGGCTCAGAGATATGGAGGATAAGGATCGGGAAAGCTGGAGGTTTTAAAGAGTATGATATAGAAGCTCTCTGAATAATTATAGGTACAATATGTTTCTTTTCCACCTTATCTAACTTTATGATAAAAATAAGTACTAATCATTCCTTTCTTTCAACATATCTTATACAAGACACAGAGATTGCAGTTGAGCACATGGTTCGACCCATACACTTGGATACTCATACTGTAGAATATTCAGTGATCACATAGTTGTGCAGTTAGTTTGAACTAACTATTGTAGGTGAAATTTTTTGTTTCAATAACTTAGTAGAAGCATCAAGGCCTTATGACATCATTATTATCATAGACTGGATATCTATAGTTCTTGCACATACTGAATATTTTAGGGGAATGATGTGGTGTTTCCATTTTTATGGAACTAGGTTTTCCTTTTTCAGTGAAAGGGAAACCCAAGTACCATATAATGGAAACATGCATAAGATGGTTAAAAAAATTACTCATTATTTTCTTGGAATAAAACTTAGTAAATTAGTTGTTATGAGTTCCCAGTTTCCAACAGTTGTGGAGGAATATAATTTTGTCTTCCATGAGGATGTTCTAGGTTTATCTCCTCGCTGAAAGAGATAATTATTCATTGATATGCACCATGAGGCATCACTGATATTTTTTCCATCATATTGGATGGTCTCTATAATGATTATTGAGCTAAGGGTGTAGTAGGAGGTCTTATAGAGAAATTGATTTATTATCCCAAGTGTGTCACCCTGGGATGCCCATGTTTTTTTTCAAAGAAGGATTTTGATAGCTTGAGGTTATGTTTTCACTAACGGAGCCTGAATTAGGTGACCATAAAGTATATGTATCCACTACCTTGGATCAATTTCCTCATTGAATAGTTGATATGGGAAAAATGGTTCTAGAATGTTGACCTCAGGTCTAGTCATCACTATATTTTACTACAAGATAAGTATATACTGATGATGTCATTTAGATGTCACTATGGTCAGTATGAGTAATTGATGATTCCTATTTCCATGAATAATGACCCAACAATGTGCATGTATCTCATTAACAAGATATTTCATCCTTTCATACACCAGTTTGTGGTATTCTTCATCAACAATATCCTTGTGTACTCAGTATCTGAAGTGGAGCACACAAGACACTTGAGTATAGTTATGGATGTAATTTAAGAGAGAAACCTTTACAAAAATCTCACAAAGTGAATGTTATGGATTCAAGAGGTCCAATTTCTAGGACACGTTATCTTAGAAGATGGATTAGAAGTGTACCTGACTAAGGTTAAGGATGTGTTAGCTTCTGAGTCACCCAATCATGTAATAGAGTTTTGGAGCTTCCTTGAGATAACAGGCTACTACAAGAAATTCATATACGATATCTCTAGGGTATTAGTTCCCATGATATATTTGACATGAAATGGGAAACCATTCATGTTGAAAAAATATGTCCAGTAGGATTTGTAATAGTTGGGACACAGTTTGATGATTGATCCCAGATTTATATTTCTATAAGGGGGTTTCGATTACATAGTTTTCTATAACACATTAGGAATAAAGCATGACTATGTTCTAATTTAGAGGAAAGTAGTGATAGAATATGGTTCATGCCAGTTGAGACAACATGAGATCTACTAGATCCATAATGATGAATAAGTAGTAGTAGTCTTCGCACTAATGATGTGGAGACATAGCCTAATAGGAGAATTATTTATAATCTATTATGATAATAAAAGTCTCAATTATAACTATCTTAGAAGGATCTTAACATGAGACAGAGGTGATGGATAGAGTTCCTCCAGTATTATGAAATCTAAATTTTATATACTCCCACGAATGGGAATGTGGTGGAAGATTATTTTAATATAATATCATCATCACATTCACTGAGTGAGGCATCAAAGCAGTTTTCCTCGTTGTTGATATATTTTTTTTGATGGATATGGAGAATCTTTCCTCCTGTTGATGAATTTTACCCCTCATCTATTATATAAAGTTAGGGTGGCAAAAATAGGTGATATAGATTATAGGACCCTACATTTTAATATACCCATAGGGAAATCTCTTGATGTGTTTTCTAATGGTGGGGATAACATATTTCTTCTTTGAGGACACAAGATGTCACCATTGATGTTACAGGGAGATGTTCTGATAGAGTTAAAAACATCTATTTTTTCTCTACATCCTGGGGTGGAAAAGATGTGTAAGGGCATACTATGTCTGTTTTGGTGCGGAGGAAGAAATTAGTTTCATAGTTTGTCTTGTGATTATTTATTTTTCAGAATTTGAAGGTTGGGAACCAATTTCAAGGAGGTTTATATCAAACATTGAAGTTATAGAATGGATGTAGGATGGGATATCTAGGGACGTCATAATGGTTTTACCACAAACATACATGGGAAACAATTCTATCTAAGTGATTTTAGACCAATTCACCATGTCATTCCACCTCTCAGATATACGAGAGACGAGTTTAGTAAAAACATAGAACACCTCAATGTTCAATAGATAGTCTGACTCCATGGAGTTCTATCAACGATATTTCTAGACCATGATTTTCAAGTCACATCCTAGATGTGGAAGGGATTATAGGAGTCTTTTGGTATATAATTACACATTAGCATAGTTTTTCACGCCCAAACTAATGACCAAACTTAGAAGACTATTGAGGTTATAGAGGGAATTCTATAAGATTTAATGTTGGATTTTGGTTGTAATTGGTAGGATCAGATACCAATTGGGGTGTTTTAGTAAAAAACCGATACCATTACATCTTCGATATGAAACTATTTGAGGATTTGTATGGGTGAACCTAAAGGTCTCCACTTTTCATGAATGACCCAGGAGAGTTAGTACTCATGGTCCCATAGTGGATGTGAGAAACTAACGAGAATGATCAGGTCATCCTAGATCATATGAGTAATGTAAAATGCCGTTATAAGTCCTACACAGATAATAAAAATAGGCATTTGGAGTTTGAGGAAGGATACCATGTGTTCTCATGGGTATCACCTCGATATGGATTAAAAATATTTGTCTGGGGTTACAAGATATCCCTGAGGTTCATTTTAACTTTACAGAGACTCTTTATGTTTCTAAGGGTGGTATTCCACTTAGCCCTACCTCAATAGTTATACTGATTACCCAATTTCTTCTACTTGTCGCAACTGAGGAGGCATGTGTATGACAGAACACATGTTATCAACTGGGGTGAGTGAATCATCAAGGACAAATCTATATTTTTTGAGTACCTAGTAGTGATTAAGGATTGGTAAGATGTGATCCTCCATGGGTGAGTAATTCCTTTAGTGTGTGTCCAGTGGTAGCACGAGAATCTTCAAGAGAGTATATGTGAGAAAGAGGGTCAGATTTGTGCTCAGTACTGACACCATTTTCAGTAGCCCTTATTTTAGTTTTTGAAGGACATAAAATCCCCATCAATGGAAGAATTTGATATATCAGATATTAGAAGTATTAGTTTTGGATATTATATGGATTATTTATTAGTCCAGGCACTGAGTGAACATGTGATTCTGAGGCTTAGTGTGGCCTAATTAATTTATCGAAGTATATTATATATATTAAATATCATGAATGCATAGTTTTATAGAAAAGTTTAAAAAATTAAATGGGTTCCAAGATCAGAAATATGAGGGAAGAATTTAGTTTAGAATGTACGGTATACCCTAGGAGGGAGTTAAACATGGTATATGTATGATATTTTTTAAAACATTTATCCTATGTGTAAAATTTATAAAATAATTAAGTACATTATTTTATTTTTTGGATGACACAATGACTTAACTTCCCTATTTAAATATGTTCTTATGGTAAATTTTCTGGGTTATCCATATAATGTTGTGAATTCGGAAGATCCATTCGAGCCATTGGAGGAGATTTCGTTGGTAGACAAATACTAAATTAGAGATTGATAACTTATGCAAGAATGAATCAAAGGTTCTCACCAATGAATGTGATAAAGATTCATTATTTGTTATTAATCAATCCTAATCAAGGTAGGGTTGTTGTTTGATTTATTTCATTTCCATGTTCTTGATTCCTATGAAAAACACAGATCAATTAACCCATAGACCGATCCATAGATTATGAATATTTTTGGAATGGGTTTACTAAAGCGTGATTTTGGGATAATTACTTTGAATTGGTGATTTATTCATTATTATTCTCATGGAAACACATCAAGATAGACTTAAAATTTGATCAAGTTTTATTCCTCTCTTTTTTTCATGTAATTTTCTCCCCTTGTTCTTCATTCAACTACATGAATTATTTATTTATCCCACAATTCAACATCTCCTGAACAAAAGATCATTTCTAGAAGGTTTCTTGCTAAAACCACCCAAAATTTTAGATCTGGGATTTGCATGACATGAATATAGTGAGATGACAGAGACAAAAGTGAATCTGAAGGCATATATACCCAATTTTTGTGTCCTTTAGTGCACAATGAATAATAAGGAATAATCTTGTCTCCAAGCACATGAAAAGTCAAAAAGTTATTGATCAGTGATGGATAGGTTCATTAAGGCATGATTCATGATTTATTTCTGGGAATGGTATGTAAGGATCAGAGGTTGTAGAAACAATGGAGAAGAGTAGATCATAGATTTGGGATTCTGGAAAATCCCACATTACATAGTGTTTGAACCAGATCTTGTCACCGTTTGGTGCCCCCATTGTAGTGGATAGTGTTTCAGGTTGAAGTTAAGGATCAAAAAACTTGTGACATTATCACACAATGTGTAACACCTCCCCGATGAATTGGAGTGTACCTTAGAGTGTACGATGACATGGGTTTGAGTACATGGGATGGAGCACCCTATGTACTCCACTACACACACACAGCCTAGACCAACCACACAGGTTAAGCTGTGTATTGGTATACTGCCACATGTACATGGTAAAGATCTGTGTATTGGAACAAGGGTAGACAACATGGGTAGAATATATTCCATGTACTTATATGCAAACACAGGCAAGAGACATGGGACGTTTACATAGGTAGGACCTGAGGTCATGGGACACTCAGTTTAACCCATTCTATATGTCATGTAAATTGTTATACATTTCTTATAGTCCTAGTCAGGAATATCTTCATTAAGATCAATTAAGTAGAATTCCCCATAATATTTCTCTAAGGGCTAGTTTGATATCATCTCCTACTCCTAGTAAATTGATCCATTCAATAGGAGTTCTTGGATAGAGTCATTAGAATCCCTACGAGAAGCCTAGTGTAATATCCTATATTCATATTCATTTCTTTGGTGGAGTTATTAGTTTTATCATGACCAAAAGTAAATAGGAACTGATACTCTGCATAGTATTTTAATCCAGAATGAGTTGATGGTATCACCCCATGGCCTTGATAGTGGTTCTAATTGGTTTATCATATTCCCCTTAGAACACCAGTGTTTACTTTCCCAGGAAGAAACCTTGTGAAAACTACCTCTCGGATGAACATCATCAGTGTTATTAGACTCATGAGTGTGTTCACCCTGATTATTACATTGTGGTATCTTCAAGTTTGAATACAAGGTTGGTATAGAATTATTTTGACTTACCTATAAGATATTTTTATTTGTTGAGTATATCTGGATATTCCTTATAATGTGTTGTAGACATATACCTATATATAGTTTATTATATTTAATTTTTTGTATGATTTATGGAATAAGCGTGTCCTACTATGTATTGTTATAATCAAAGCTGAATGGGATTCTCATGCACGTGTCATGTCCAAAGAAGCTGATCAACCTTTTGAAAGACTCCAAGATGGACGAGGACCAGAGAGTGCATATTGAGACCAGATAGAGCGAGGTCTATTCTTGTATCTTTTTGACATCAGTCCCCAGTACTTACCTTTCAGGTTCGACTTGTTTTGTCATACTTTTTTTGGTGGGCTTGTATTTGGAAATGTTTTCCTTCCTTTACGTCTTGCAGTACAATGGTTTTTTGATATTGATTTATGAATTCCTTATTGTAAAGTTGTCTGTACATTTCAACATTGCATAGGCTTGTATATATATATGTGTGTGTGTGTGTGTTTGTGTAGGTACATTGGTTAAGGCCTCCAATGATAGTGGTATGCCTTCTGTGCATTAGTCTTCATCCTTGGTCCTATTAGAGGTAGTCTTTGGGAGTAATGTAACAGGCCCCAAAGGAATGGTTCCTAACATCATTATATACTAGAAAACCATGTATTCAATTAGAAATGTGTAGAGAAACTATTCTTATTAAAGTATGATTCCAATGACTCTTATAGACCATAGTTAGTCACATTTCATTCATCTTACAAAACAATACCCATTCCCACAAATCAATCCATGCATATAAAAATATATATAAATGGAAATTTCTAAGCATGACTTATCTTCTATATGAAGGTGACTGCACATCATGTTTTACAACCTAAATCTTCTCAGAGAGGACAAGGTATCGAAAACAGAAAATTCTAAAATATATATTTTAGTTTATACTCACCATAATGAATATTTAATCAATAATATAAGATACTGGAATTCAGGCCTTACCTATAAACAATCATAGAGACCAACAACATTGAGAACATCCTAAAAATATATGAAATATATATGGATAATAGAGATAATGATAGGAGAAGGATTTTGGTTATATTCCTTGCTTATGGGGATCAATAAAAGGCTTCCATTATTTGAAGTAAAAAATAATTAATTAATTTAATTATAATTTATGTATAAACCCACTTCTGTCATAAACCGACACATATCATCCCAAAATAATGGTTTTCCTAAAAATGGAAGCATATAATGGTTTTATATGTCTTATTTTGTGAAGTTCTAAATATATCAATTATATTATCATATAAACACAAGGGTAATGTCATAGGTGAGTGTCTATTCAAAATTAACCATGACAGTCCTTGAGTTTCCATGGGTTTTAGTGTTCATGGACAATATACATATAATGAAGGGGGTACACCCAATTCTTGGAATGTTGAAATTGGTCATTTTTTTTATTTAATTTTCCAATAGTTACAACAATTTTTATTTAAACATTATCAAATGATTATGATTTAATTTGTTTTTTATTTTTTTTAATTATATATCAAGAAGATTGTTGTGTTTCATCATTTTTTCACTTTATATAGTACCATACATTCAATAGTTGTCCCTAAGATCCCTCAAGAAAAAATAATGGATACCATTCCATAGGTGAATCCTTCTGTTGAGCCCAATTTAGGCAAGACCAAGGTTTGTACCATTCGGGCCAAAATTTTGGCATTTACCCTTAATTGCGTCCAAGATAGGGATGCATGTCCTAGTATAGAGTAATATAATGTTATCTCACCTGAGATTTTTTTCATAACCCATTATTCATAATAGATGTAATGATCACAAAAATTATAAAGAATGGTTGGAGTGGATTGAAAAGAAATTTTATTTTTTGAAAATAGAATAATTTTAAAAATTCAATTCAAGCATGTTCATGCTTAAGGGACCTGGTTAGAAGTGGTTGGAGTATGTGGTTAAGGGAAAATTTACTGATAATATAGTAAATAAGTATTAAGAGTTTAGGAATTTGTTTTGAAATAATACCCTAATATATGGATTATGGAATAGTCAAGAGAGTTTTTATTCCCATAATTGGGTAATAATACCTAGATAGAGGATACAAATATCTTTTCTGAGCATTTTCAAATTGAATTATAATTTTTCTATAATGATAAGTTGAAGGATGTCTAGTTTGAAACGGTTCTTAGGTCAAATATTCCCACTCATGTAATTGTGTTGATGATACCCACCTATATTAAGGTGGTTAATCGATCACTTACAGTGGAGGTAGATTAAGACAGAATGATGACAATTGTTGATGGACATTAAAAGACAAAATATTGTTATTGTGGATTATTTAAAATGAAAATAAATGAATTTGTGTTTAAAAAGGTGAGGCAGTATCTCTTAATGTAAAAATAATAGAGCATCATCAATGACCATGGGTTGTAGGCCTCTCTTATACCATTAGTGAAGTAATTTTGGTTATCTGAATCCAATGTGTCATGTGGAATCCAGGACCTTCCAATATTGTATTCAGGTTGGAGACCTTTAGTGATTTATGTAGTCAAACTGTAGATACCATGAATAATATTTCTTATAGTTAGTGGTTACTTTATTACATTTTAACTAGGAAAAAACAATCACATCAAGAAGGACTGAATACTTTAGAATTTAAATTACACAATGTTGGATATGTACCTAGGATGTTGTGACCCACAGAACAGATCATTATTACTTCATTAGTAATATGGGAAGTCCTGATGGCACACCACTACCACTATCCACTCAATGATCTCAAGGGGTCCAAAAAATGAGGTCTTAACTTTCATTACTTCCCTAAATATATTTTCCCCAATGGAGGTGTCACTAAAAAATCATGATTTCCCATAGAAAAATCTAAGGATCTCATACTATGGTCAACATAAAATTTCTATCTTCAATGAGTGGTGATCAACCTCTTCATAATAAAATAAACTCTCTTTAAGGCCTCTTAAACCAACTAGTACCAGAACTGCTACCTTGCCTTCCATATATAAAAAATTAGTTATCTAAATGGTCTCTTATAAAGAGACTCATACAGTGCCATCTGAATCAAATCCTGGTAACGTTATTGTATGAAAAATAAATACATTCAAGGTAATCATCCCATGCTCTAGAAAATTCTATCATGTAATCTCAAAGAATATTCTCCAATATTTGTATATTCAACTTGGGATGTCCTTTGGACTGAGGATAGTACACCATGATCAATCTCAACTGAGTCCCTAGGTATTTCTACAAGCCCTTCCAAAAGTGAATTGTAAAACGAGTGTCTCTATCTAAAACAATTCTTAAGCTAACTCCATGAAAGTGTATGAGTCCCAAGGTATTTTTACAATCCCTTCCAAAAATCTACATTACCACTTAGGCTTCTCCCCATATGTAATAGTTTACTAACTAGATGTGAGGGTATGAGTCTGTCAGTGTGGATACAATACCCTTAGTATATAGTAATAGGATCCGTAATCAATAATAATAAATAAAATAATCAGAGTAAACATGTGGAAGGTTGAATATGGAATAATTGTCATAAAATTAGAGAATATCCCAATGTGGAAAGCATAACTAGTGTAATAAGTAGTAGAAAAATAAATTTATAAGGATAGGGTCCTATCGAGTCTTCCTTAATTAGTGAATATATTCATGCTCCACTACTCATCCATCCATCACATGTTCCTTTCCATTTTTCGGATCCCTCATGAAATCAATAAGCGCATCCAAATGCTCGAGTAGGGTGTGAGTACAAGGCTCAGTAAGACACCAAAATGTGCCTATAACCTGATTTGATCCATTATACATATGTATGATATAATAATAATAAATTAATTACAAATAAAGTAACACACGATCCAAAATTTAGCTGACTTGCACAAACCAAGCCACAACAAACATTCAAATATACCTTGTTCATCTTTATGCTAGAAGGATAATCAAGGTTTTAGAAGAACCATGTTCTAGACATGAGTTTAATGAATCATGTTCAGGAGAATCACATGCTTATTAAACTCTACATACACTAGGCATCATGGAAGTCATGTTCTTATCATTATCCAGGCATCAAGAGCTACTCGGAATTCCTTGGGCATTAAAAATATACCCCTTAGCATCTTTAAGGAATTGAGTGAATACAGTAGGAATCAAGTAATTCATGTTCTTGAAATTATCTATGCATCAAGAGATACTCATAGTTCACTAGTAATCGAGATCATAGCCATTGACATCCTCTATCAATCGAGTATAAGACATGACATCCATGTGGAACCATTATATCCCTAACATGTGCACAAGTCCCTCATTGTCATCGTATCAAGTCATACACACTCCCCCTCTAAGGTATAAACATGTCACAATGGTCCACCTACCTTATGGTCTATGAAAAATACCATAAAAGCACACACATCACGGTGGGATACATGATAAATCATAGTACATCATCATAAGTAAGGTAGAACCATAATACATGTGATTGACATAAAACATGAATAACAAGCTACAAATTACTCATGAAAACAAGTGTCACCTAAAGTTATGAGGGTGAGACAAAAAACCACATGTGATAATAATCTTTTATGGTCATTCAATATGTCTACAGATAAATCATAAAAAGGAATCTTGTGTATCAAAAGCCCACAAAGGTATGGAACGTCATACCAAAAAAGCTAACAATGTCAAAGGAAAGGATAAACCATATTGTGTGGTTTGATATCTAGAGTGAAACCCCAAAAAATTAAAAAAAACATCTTCATGACCTTATTTTCATAAATGTAGACACATCAATATTCATGGTTCTTCAAACGTTTTAAGAAAAAAAAACAGATATTTTATTTCAAAAAAATATTTCATTTGATGTTACTTTCTATCTCCTAGATAATTTATGAATTATTGTTCTACACTAGCACATAGACTTTTAATTATTGAGTAAAATCCTAGAATGTTTTCTCTTGGTATGTTTTGGGTGTAATTCCTTTTTTGAAAAATCCAATGACCACGAATGAGTTTGGTTGGTGTTTTCCAAAGCATGTGTTTAAGGTAGAACAATTTCAAAGTGTTTGGAAAATTTTTGGGCCTCAAAATAAGATGTTGGTTTCAAGAAATGGGGTGTTTTATATGTATGAGTGAACAGTACATGGAACATGATGTACAACTTTCTGATTTCAAAGGAGGTATGTGGAATGGTTCACAGAAGGAAAAACGATTCATGGGGAGGCTCGTGGTTCATTGAAGGAAAATAATTTGTGGAAGTGGTTCGTGGGAATGCTAGCAGTATGTGAAGGATTTCAGTACAAGGGATTACTTTATATTTTTAGAAATGAGTTGTTGATTTGAGAAGATATAATGGTCATCATTGGAGAAAATGAGATGATTATTTGGTCCACCGCGAAGGATGAAAGGTAGTATGCAGACCACATAGGGAAAGAGTTCTCGGGAGAAGTAGTTCGCGGGGAAGATTTGGGTAAACCTCATATTAGAGAAATTTAAGGATCTATTTTACTATATGAGGAGACATAATCACATCATTATGTAGATTTATTTTCATAAGAAAACTTTTTTTCTCTGGGAATTCACCTAAGTTCGATGTGGTTTGTGGGAAACAAGTATGTGTTGGAGAAGTGGTTCACTATAAGGATTCCATGAAAAGTGAAGGAGTTCGTGAAAATAGTTCATAAAGAGGGTTTATGAGGAATTTTATCACATAAATTAAAATGGTACATGGAAGACTGGTTCTTTGTGGAAGATAATTGGTCCAAAATAGAGGTTGTATATGGAAGAAGGAAGTCTGGTATGCACAAGCGATACGTGGAAGTAGTTTGTGGAGACGATATGTGGAGTTAGTATGCAGAAGTGAAAGTAGAGTTAGTATACAGAGGAGGTGGTCCACAAAGAATACATGCTATGAATTTCATGGAAGAATCAGGTAGTTCATGAATAGACTTTAATAGTTATTGAAAGCAATTTCTTCTGAAAAAAGTTACATAGAAAAATGGATTTCATCTATGGGTGAAAAAGGGACTTCAACATAGCATCTACCTACATTTGATGATTTGTACTTTCTTACAAATGAAGGGACCTAATCTCCTAAAATTGTGTGTGGTTCCCTTCCAAGAGTAGTGAGTGGAGGAATAGGAAGGCGGTGATCCTTCCCACCAATGGTGAGCCAAAGGAAGAGATATAGGGAGTGAACCTTTGGAATGCAGTGATAATGCCCTAAACCACATAATGGTAGTGATGCTAGGAATAGAAGATCGAGCCCAAACCTTGTAATTAACTATCAACTTTAGGGGATTTAGTAAATCATAAAATCCTCGTTGTATGATCCTTGGACATAGCCATGTGAGGGTGAACCAAGTAAAATCGTTGTGTCCTATGAATGATTTCATTTGTATTCATATATAGCTATGGGAGAAAGATAAAAGTGTGTTTGTTTATAATGAAATAATATTCGAACGGGCAACAGTTTAATCTTTCATACCCTAATTCAACCCCCCTTTAGGGTATTTGACCTAGTGGAACAGAAAACAATATTCTCCATGAGAATAATTATCTTTGTTATAATTTCTCATAAATTAACCCTTTATAATTATAACTATATAATTCAATATAAATTATCATTTTATAATTATCTCTAATAATTTATCCTAAATTATCCATTTTTTATCTTTTAACAATTTATTGTAAATTATACTTTATAATTATATATTGATAATTTATCCTAAATTGTCCTTTTATAATTATATTTTTATCCTTTATTATAAATTACCCAATTATAATATTTTTTTAATTTGTCATTAATTATCCTTTTATAAATATCTATTGATAATTTATTATAAATTATATAACAAAATTTTATTTTTTGATTTATTATAAACTATCTTTTTTATATCTTTATTTTTTATAATGTTTAAATAATTTATCCTTTGATAAACCTGAAATACGCATTTGATAATTTTAATGATTATCCATCTATAAATCAAAAGTAATTATCATGTAGTAATTTCAATAATTTATCCCTTGATAAATCAATGTGATTATCCTTTTAAAATTCAATAATAGTATTCTAACAAAATATATGATTATCCTTTAATAAATCTACATAACTATCACATGATAATTCCCTAAAATTATCATTGATAATTTCAAACATATATCTTTTGTAGATATTCTTAATTATCCAGTGACAATTACTTTTTATTTTACGAATTCCATAAATTTCCTATTGATAAACAAATTATCCTTTTATAATGGTATTTTATTATCTCAAACAAATTCATCCATCTATAGATTAATAATTGGTTGCAATTATTATTTTAAAAATTTATGTGATAATCCATTTCTTAATAGTTACCAATAGATAATTTCAAACAATTATCATTTGGTATTTAATTTAAAAATTATTCTTTTACCATAATTCGTGTAAATTCCCTTTGATAATATTAATAATTTTCCATTAGTTATTTAGGAATTATAATTTATGTTTTAATATTTATAATAAATTCAACCATTTTTTCTTGAATTTGTGATAGAATAAAAAATAAAGGACTAAAATAATTTAATAAATAAAAAAGAAAACTCAATTTCTTCTTAAACCATTAAGCACTATTCATAGGAAAGGGATGTTACATAGGATGAATAAGGAAGAAGAGAAATCAATTGAGGATTTGCGACAACATCTTAGGGGAAATTATGTCTCTTTAATTCAACTAGATCCACCTAGGTCGAAAGATAGTTGATAGTTATTGAACTGAAACCGTGCAGGCACAACATTCCAAAACCACAAATTAAGTACTCCAATTTAATCCGAGTTTCAAAATAATATTCATTTCTGAGTCATTTTTTAGAGAACATTAAGCTGAAGGTTAATTTAAACAGTCAAAACAGGTTGAATTCCAAGATTTTGGATCACACCGTCATTCAAAATTGTGATTTTCAATATTAAAGAAGATGATGTATTTTTAAAATGAATTTAATTAATTAAATTAGTGATAATATAAAATGTATTAATTAACTTAACATTAACTGTGATCTGACCAACCATATGACACGCATAAAATATTTTTAACTTTTATAGTATACCATGCATCCCAAACATAACGGTGGTCTCATATTTCCCATAATATCCATTGTTTGGGACATATTATATTATTTAAAAATAATAATATAATAAAAATATTAAATAAATTATCCTCACATGTGATCTGGCCAAAAATCTGATGAGAATAAAATTTATCCCCTACCGAGGATAAACCCATCATTCTGAACCTAACTATGGTATCAGATTTCACATAAAATAAACCGTTTAAGAAATATTAAATTACTTTGGAAAAAAAAATTACACGTAATATAATATATTTAATATTTTTATTTCTTCTATACTGAAACTCTACAGGCCTCAGAATCTCACACTAACCTATTGGATAACTCTTAAAATATTCAATAGAATTTTACAAAGTTATAACAAGGATTTTACAATTATAAAAAGTCGTTAAACGATTTATTATGTTATTTTTATTAAGAAATTACATTTTCACATTAAAATACATAAAAAATATTATCAAATAGTGTTTTTCTTATGTTTGAAAATTCAAGATATTAAATTTCCATACATGAATATGGTTGAATAATATTTAAATAAAATTATTATATTTCCATAAAAACAATGTAAAATTATAGGGTATATTTCAGGATTTATAATAAAAACTAGAACACACTGAATTCTGGAAATAGAAATATTCCATCACTATTGAAAATATTTTGGAAACATTTTCCAAAATTAAAATAATAATTTCATACATCCACTTAGTTTATTGAAATTTTAAAATAACTATACAATGAAAAAAATTAAAATATCTAATCAATATACCTCATGTTATAATATAATAACTAAGGAGAACTATGAAACACTATGACCTGAAATTTTTTCATGAAACCAAAATAATGAAAAATGTTTTGACCAAAATGAAAACAATCTAGAGATGGATTCAGAATTTTTAATAGAAGAATAAAATTTATAAAAAATTATTATTATTTATATAAAATTGAATTTATAAACATCGAATAAATATTACTAAAATTATATTAAATATAAAATGATATAGTCAAAACCGATTTCCACATAATATATTGAGAGAGCTTCAAATATTAAGAAACCAAAAAAAATTAACTAAGAATAAAAAACACCCAAAAAACTACATATTTTTTAAATATAAAATATAGAAATATGATTTTACAAAATTCTCTCCCATTTTTAAATTTTTCAAAAAGTAAATATTATAATGAAAAGAAGAAATAAATATAAAGTCAACATATAATGGTTTTATCACCCTGGACTCATTCAAAGAGGGAGTACATGAAGGTGCTTAAGATGCTAGTGTACTTCCTTAGAGATGCTTAGTTCTACTAGTATACTATCTAGTAGTGTATCTCAAACTATGGATATGAATGAGAAGATAAGGTGGTGTCATTATAGATAATGGAGGATGCTCATGGAAGAGGAAGGACATGATGTGCATCATTTTTTGCAAAAGCTTCTCAATAAAAACATTGGAGATCTTTTTACCTTCAAAATATAATATTCTATAATTAATCTACATAATTAAAATAAATATAAATTCAATATTTTTCAAATAGATCAAAAAAAACAACTCAATATGACACACACACATATATATAATCATAATAGTTAACTAAATATATAATAAAACATTAAAAAAGTAAATAGAATGTTTTAATACTTTTTCCAGTTTTTAAGTTATCTAAATGTAATTTTCATAAATTTATTAGGTTGAATTAAATATATATAAATATATTATACTTACATTGAAATAAATGAAATGTTATTATGAGGTATATTGTGAGAGTTATCATGTAAAAAACAAGAGATTTAAAATTCTGATAATTGAAGAATTCTGGAACTATTTAAAATAATTTGAGAAATTTTTATAGAATTAAAATATTAATTTGGTACTTCCATTTAGATTAAATAAATGTAAATAAATCTAACATGTATCCAGAGAAACATGACACATGATAATCTAAGCTATATAACCCAATTTATAATAGAATAACTAAACAAAATAATGAAACAGTATAAACTGAAAATTATTATTAAAACCAAAAGCATGCATCATGTTAATACCAAAATGTGAAAATTCTAGAGATTGATTTCATCCATTTTTAATTGAATACAAATTATATAAATATTATATATTTTTAAGAAATAGAGTATCTAAAAATATAATCACTATAGTAGAAGTTATTTAAAAAATATAGTGATATAGTAAAAAATCATTTCCACATAAAATATTGAAGGGGTGTAGAATACTCAAATGAATTTAATGTTAACATAAAGAAACTCCCAAAAAAATCCACCAATTTAAAAATTACCGAAAAAAATATTTAATAAAATTATCTCTCTATTTGTTTTTTTTAATAGATAATGTTAAAAAACTACCCCTTAATATATGCATATATATAAAGATTAAGATTCAAAAAATACTAATCTATAATTATTTTTTAAAATTAGAAATGTATAAAATATTATGAAATATGAATGAAATATTATTCTAAGTGGGGAAAAATTCCAAAACAATATCACTGTTATTTATAGTATCTATACTAAAATGAAATATAAAATCAATTTTCTATGTTCTAAAATGTTGTAAATTATTTTTAGAAATATAATATGCATATGTGTTATCATAATAAATAGGAAATTTATCAAGATAAATATAAAAATAACATAATTTTTTCTTAATCTATAATCTTTGAGTGAAAACCTTGTATTATAGATATACATGGCTTCTTTAGTATATAGAAAAATAGATAATTTCTTATTAGAAGAAGGAAAAATTGTAATTTTTCCAATAAAATATCATATACCTGATAAGATTTTTCTATCAATTCTATATCCTCAAAAAATAGTTTCACAATAGGATATTAAATCAAAACAATTATATTTGGGTTAAAGCATACTAGATTTAATAGAACATTTAATATATTTAATTATTATTTTCACATCATTAATACGATTTTCTTTAAGATAAACTTAAAAAAATTCACATAAAAAACACTAAACATGATACCAGGTCTAGTTATAGCTAAATAAATAATTCTACATATCATGCCTCTATGAACATTAAGAATAATTGATTTACCAGATTCATCGCCTTATAATTTTCAACAAGTACTCGTATGAGTTTCCATATAATTATATAAATTAAGGCCAATCCTTTTATCTTTCTCTTTAGCATACATATATTGATTTAAAATGATTATATATTTTTTGTGAAATTTTAAGTCAAGTAAAAATATTTAATTCTACCATTAAGATCATGTAATAAGTGTATAACATCAAAATAAAAAAATTATTTCAAAGAAATTCACTATAAGAACCAAATAATATACCATCAAAATAAATTTCCATAATTAAAAAATCATTAGAAATTATTTTAATAAAAATTATAGGATAAACATTACCATTATTGAAACCATTATCCAAAATAAATATTTAAATCCTTTCATACCAAGGATTAGGTGTTTGTTTGAGAATACACAAATATATAGATAATTTTTAAACATGATTAGGAAGGTTTTTATTTTCAAAACCAGGGGGTTTAGAAACATAAACTTCTTCATTTATAAAACCATTTAAGAAATAAGTTTTAACATACATTGGACATAATTTTAAACCATGAAAATAATGAAAAGATAAAATTATTATTATAGTATCTATCCATAAAACAGTTGTTAAAGAATCCTCAAATTCTATAACTTCTTCTTTAGAATACCCTTGGAAAATATGACTAGATTGACTTTTTACAGTCCGTCTATATTCATCCATATTATTTATATAGATCTATTTTGTTATAATTACATAATTATCCTAAAGTAAATACACGATAGACCAAAAATTATTTATAAAAAACAAATTAATCTCATCTTTCATAGAAATAATATAATTAGCATCATTTAAATCACCTTCAATAAAATTAGGAACATGATCAGAAACAAAATGAGTGTTAGTAGATAAATTTCAAATAGAGCTTCTAGTTTACATACTAGAACAAAAATTACCACTCACATTGTAAATATACTAATATTTATGAAACCTATATGATCTGGGTTCATATTGAGAAGTATTTTTCTCCCCCTTAATATATACAATTTCTACATGTTTTTCTGCACTAAAATTGATATCTTGGAAATCATCATCAAATTTTTCCAAAACAGTTTTCAGGGTGTCAAATTATTTATCATAAAATGTATTTACAAATTATTCAATAGTCATAGTGTTCTTATTATAAACATAATATATTTACTATTATACTAATAACCAAGGAAGATACCTTCAACATATTTATCATTAAACCTATCAAAATTATCTTTTGTATTCAAGATAATTACTTTAATCCAAAATATTTAAAGTGAACAACCTTTTTCTTTCTATGATTAAACAATTCATAAAGGTTTTTGTTTTAAAAAATATCTTATATCAACTCTATTCCAAACATATAAATAATTACTAATAGATTCAACCCAAAAATAATTAGGTAAACTATATCCATGACTCGTGGTTTGAGCCATTTCCTGAATAGTTCTTTTTTTACAACACTTTTTGATGAATATTTCTTAGAGCATAGAAATTTTTATCAATCCATTTTAATCACAACATTATTACAAACATAATGATTGAAAATTTTCCTCCACTAGAAATTCTAGTAGGTGTAATTAAATATCCTTTTCTGTTTTGAAATTTCCTATAAAAAATAGTAGATCTTGATAAGGATTCATTCTTATGAGGCATAAAATAAACCCAAGTAAATATAATGAAATATTCAACATTAACAAAAAAAACTTATTTCATACTATATAAGAAATTTATTTTCAATAGACCAAATAAATCCCAATGAAATAATTCTAGAGGTATTGAAGTAGAAATAATATTTATAGATTTAAAATATTTCTTTTCTTTATTAGATTTTAATTTGGAATTAAATAAAAAAAAATTTCTTAACATTAAATTGGGTATGTCTAAAACATGTCTATTATTATCTAAAATGTGTATAATTAGAAAATGACAATGACTAAGACTTCTAGTCTAGAGATCATTATCTATTTATGAAGCATTAACACACATAACATTTTCACTAGATAGACCAAAGAAATTAATAAAATAATAATTATACATTAAATTAGAATAATATAAAATAAAATTATCTTTAGACACTCAATATTTAGAATCTTGAAACTTAAAATGAATATTATCATCACAAAGTTATGAGATTCTAATTATATTTTGTTGATCAAAATTAACATATTAAACATTTGAAATTAAAATAATACTTGAAAGAGATATATTACTAAAACCTATAACCTACCCTTTTGATGTTTATGCAAAAGTAAAAGAACCTCCATCACATTTGGTGTATTAGAAACAATCTGATTGGTCATCAGTCTTGTTTTGGGAAAATTCATTGTCTATATACCATTAATCTTAAAGATTATTAAGGTGGTCCGACTAATTTTTATTTACTAACATCAGTCATACATAGGATAACACATTATCACATATAGATAAATAAGTTGAATTATATTCATCGGTGAAACTCAATGCACCATTATTTGAAAATTTCAATTCCTTCTATTTATTTCTTATATTTACCTCTTTTCTTAATCTTTTGACAGTTGAGTTTGTGGGGACCTTTATTTCTACATTTATAATAGTTAACATATAGTATATAAATAGTAACCTTATTTTCTATTCAATAATTATTTTGATCATTACATGGATTATTTTTTAAACTTTTCTTTCTCTCAATAAAATTTTAAATACCATTTCATTCATTCATAATTTCACATTTTTCACTTTCTTATGATTCAAATTCAGAAGAGTTGGAAATAAAATTTATAACTGATTTCAAAGAAATATGTTTATCTTTTTAGTCTCCTATTCTATAATACTCTTGACTACTAGTTCGTATTCAAGAAGTGATATAATGAGTTCATCCGGTCTATACAATTTGAATTTATTTCTTTCGCAAATTGAAAACTTCTTTTTATGCCATTTTTTAGGTACATCTCAAAGGATTATTTCAACAAGTAATGGGCCCTATAATGTTTCTCAAAGAACATTTATTCCATTAACAATACTTGTTAATCAGTGGAACATTTGATTTATGGTTTCATCCTCACAGATCATTAAATATTGGTACTCCACTTGATGCATCCAAAATTTAGTTCTAATAAACTTGTCTAATATATAGTGAGTAACCTATAGAATCTTCAATATGTCATGATATTTCTTACAAGTAGATTAATTACTAAACACGCTTATTTTAATACCATAATTAAATATATTTACTAATTTTTAATTTAGACCATATCAAATATAATTATTTACTATTGAAGTGTTGGGAATAGCTTTTGGTAGTGTGTTTGGGTTTTTCATGATGAAATAGTGTTGAATACTCTATTGTTTGAGGTACACATACATTCAGGAATTCCCAGAAACAAAATAATTTTCTTTAATGTAGTGTGTCTTATTTGGAATCCATCCATTATTTTCATTAGTTCCTACGATATTATAGATCTTTACCTTAGTCTTTGAGGTCTTGGAAATGGTTTTCACAAAAATTTTAAAAATAATAGACTCTAAATATAGACTTTTTAAAAGTGTAAAACTTTAGTACCAACTGTTAGCATGGATAGTAAGATGAAAGTTGGTATAGAAGGGGGTGAATAGACCAAATTAAAATTTATTAAATTAATCAATTATTTTTATTATTTAATTATAAAATTTAATTAATACCGTTAATAGGAATCAGTATAATGGATGGAAACACTGATTATTTTATAGTAGTTCCATTCAATGTGGACCCAATACACTCTTATACCTCTCAACATAGATAAATGTGTATCGTTAGATCCCTAATTTTAAAATGGGAATCACAAACTTTTTATAACCTACTTTTTCTAGTCAAAATATAACCAAATGTAATCTGACTTGTTTGTTGTGTTCAAAAACATAATTACAACACTATCATTAGACAATGGGAGTCACAACCCAAATAGACCAAAATTTATAATCGTAGAGTTCGAACACATTATAATAAATTGATTTTGTATGTAAAAGTATTCAAATAATGTGAAATCTAGTGTGACATGGGAAATAGTGTTACAAAAAAAGAGACTATAATTAAAGAGAAGATAAAATGTAAGAATCATGTGTTATGGTTCTTGAGTAAAGGATTAGATCAGCTCGTCACAGTATAATGTGTTGATGAAGAAGTAATTTAGAAATATATAGATCTTCTAGATGATGAAAATGAGTATCACACAAGACATTACATATTTTAAAATGTTTTGAATGTTCATATATTTTTTCTCATAGAAAAATATAGCTTCATAGATGGTAGTTATCCGCATTCAATACATCCTCAAAACCTTTAATACAAATTCTAAAAATCTTATAATAGGTAAAACGAGCTCATGAAAATTGTTAAAATCATTTAAAATAAAAATAAAAAAAGTAAACCTGATTTATCAATGATAAAATAGATTCCAGGAAAATACAAATAATTCAAACAAAATTAAATATATATTTTGAATAAGTAGAATTAATATAAAAAAATTTAAATCATAAACAATATCTTCATAAAATTAAGTCAATTAATTCCATAAATATCGCTTGGAAATTGATTATAAATAAAAAATCAGAATATATTTCTATATAAATTCATAAAATATATAAAAAACATAAAAATGTAATAAAATAAAATAAACATCACTATTAAAATATCTAAAAATATTAATAAATCATTTATAAATAATTAAAATAAAAAATTTCATAAATAAAAAATATTTTCAACATATGTTGTATTCTTCTAAGATTAATAAATAATAACTCAAAAATATATTAAACCATGTTCCAAATATTTTGTAACTATTCACAGAGAGTAAACATGATTATAAAATAATTGAAGAATAAATAAAATAATAACACTTTTTATTTGAAACATGTAGAAAATAAAATATTGAAAATAAGAAAAAAAGTGCCTAAAAACATTTTTCAGAAAAGAATTTTACGTTTAGAAATGGTTGAAAAAAATTACATTGTACTAATAGCAACATAGATTTGAAATGTTGGTACTAAAAAATTAACATGAGGTATTGTCAAAATTTAATTGGGGGTGGCTCTAAGCTTTTACATGGAGGTAGAAATAATTTGATACTACTACCATAGAAAAGTGAGATATCTCTACCATTTAGCATAGTTCCACCATCACCTGATACTACCATCCGCCTTATGGTGATATTGTTACCCTTGTATTGCGACTAAGGTAGTGAGTTTATAATACTATCATCGATGGAGGATGTTGTCATTATGATTACCACTGGTGTGATGTTGTCTCTATGTGGTGTTGGTATGCCAAGGTAGATGAAGGATGGTGGTAATTGATGGTGCGACCATCGCAAGATACTACCATTGAAGACAAGTTATGTTGTTGCTGGTAGGAGGAGCTGTGATACTGATGATGAAGTAAGGTGGTGCTACCATCATAAGGGTAGAGTTTTTTGATACCATTGTAACTAATTAAATCATTGGGGTGGAAGTTCACTACCACTAAAATGATGAACGGTTGATAGTTCTACCATCATAGTAGAGGATGGTGCTACCACTAGTTAAGATGAGATACCACTATTGTATGGTTCTACAGTTGGATTTGGATGGTCAATGGGGTGCTACATTCAGGATAGTATTATACCACCATTCATGAAGGGATGAAACAAGTCTCATGGGAGAATATTTTATACATAGATAAAGTGGCCTCTTTAAAGAAGATAAAGCAAGGGAGTGTCATTGTTTGGATGAGACCTTCTGAGGTATTTCCATGATGGACTCATACGATGAGTGAGTAGATGAAGGTGCTCGAGATGTCAACATACATCCATGAGGATGATTTGTGTTTCATATTTACTATCAAAGAGTGTATCTGAATTTTTGGAGATAAATGAGGCTATATGGTGGTGCCGCATTGTAAAAAGGAGGAATAATATGCGAGAGAAATGAGAAGATAAATTGTGGTTCATCATATTATATAGTAGCTTTTCAACATAAACTTCTACAATTTTTTATACGTTTATAAATATTAGATTCAGATATTGGTACAATAAATAAAATAAAATAATATAAATATTTATATAATGAATCAAACAAAAAAACTCAATTTTTACATTTATAATGCATGGTATGATTAGAAATAGTGAAAACATATACACTAAAAATATATAAAAATTAACTACAAAGTTACATAATCTCAAACGTTTTTAATGTTTCTAAATGGTATTTTTACCCTTCATTTTGGTTAAATTAAATGTTTATAAAATTATTATATTTCTAAATCAAGAAAAATTTTGTGATTCTAAGGTATATCGTGATATTTATCATGAAAAAAAGAATAGATATGGAATTCGTGAAATTGAATAATTCAAAAACTATTGAAAATAATTTGTCCACTTTATAGAGCAATAGAATATCAATTTCAAACTTCCATTTAGTGTATGGAAATGTAAATAAATATAATATCTATACAATAAAACAATCCTCATAAATATATGAATTATATTACTTATGTAATAATAGAATAAATAAAAAAACATGAAACACTATAAAATGATAATTATTTTTGAAATAAAAAACATTCCACTTATTTGAACTAAAAAGAAAACATTATAGAGATTGATTCTTACTTTTTAATGGTTGAATAATTTTTAGATAAACTTCTTATCTTAGAGATTAAATGTGATTTATAAAAATCAAATAACAATAACTAAAGGTGTGGAAAAAATATAGTGATCGAGTAATCACTAATTTCCCAATAAAATATAGAGAGGGTTTGTAATATTCAAAAATATAAAATATTAACATAGTAAAATGAACACTCAATTGGTTCAAATTTATTAATAAGTTCAATTTTTTTTATTTTATTATTATGAATTATAACCTTGGGGAAAATGTATTCAATAGGATAAAAGGGTAAAAAAAGATCATAAAGGTTAACACATTGTGATAAAGTTGAAAAAATTCATCTAAATTCTTCCACTACTACATATTTTGGTTTATCCAGCAATACCCTTTACCTGTTATATAAAAAAACTCTCATAAATGGTGTGTATTTATCGGTGCTAAAAAGGTTTTGATAATGAATACCCTTTATCGGCACATTTTTACATTGGTAAAAGTATCCTTTATCAACGCTTTTTCATAATGATGCTAAAGGGTACATTTTATCAGCACTAAAAAATATGCTGACAATGCCCATCTTAAGTAGCAATTTTTTTATTACTGATAAAAGACATCCTTTATAATCGCTTTTTTTAACACTGATAAATTGTATATATAATAAAACATTATATATCATTAAAAATAATATATTAATATTTTTTTTAATATTGATATAAATATAATATATTTTATTAAATATGATTTATATAGAACTAATTACTTTTAGACTTAATATATAAGATTTTTAGTGAAAATGTATAATAAAATAATTAAACAAATTACTAAATTTTTTTCAAATTATTAATGATTAATACTGATTTAAGAAAAATTGGATAAAATAAAAGAAATGAATTAATGATCTAATATAAGTTGAGAACCTAACTATAACTTGGAACAAACATTAATTTTGATCTCGACCTTCGTTTGGGCTCTACTTCATATCAAATAGAAACCTGAAAAGATATCTATGTCACATTGATTGAGGATTCACTATTTTTTCGAGGTAAAAAATGTTTTTGATGTCCTGTAAAATTGAGTTTTTAGTTGGGATACCCCAATTTTATAAAAATGTTTGGGATTTTAGCTTGATTTAAGGGGTTCTTCTTTTCATTTTTCAATGGAGACTAAATTTATTCCTAGGGATTTTAGTTGGGATACCCCAATTTTAATATATAGATATTTATATAAAAATTATATATATATATATTGTTTTTATATACATATATATGTGTACTACTAAATAGATATATATTTATATTTATATTATAATATATATAAATGGATAATAATATAAAATATATTTAAATTAATATTAGTGTGTATTTGTATATATATCACACAAACAAAATTATATTTTATATTTGTATTTAAAAATAATTATATAAATATATTTAAATAAAAAAGGATGTATGTATGTATATATATATATTGTGTAAAATATAGAACAAAACTGTTGGATTTGGTAGCCTGGAACCAACTACATTGCACTTTTTCATTAATAAATACCTTATCATATCTTGGATGTTGTTCTACATGACAATGCATGTGATGATGTCCTAAGGATAACTATTGCATAAAAGGGTCATAGTGGATCTCTGCTATGATGAGAACCTGGAAGTTCCATAAAACTATTCTTGAATATAGGTTCTATGGCCAGATGATGTTATTTGAGAAACACAAATAATACAGGCCATTAGAGGTGAGGACTCATAAAACTTTGAGGCACCTTCTCATGGAGTGTTCCCTTGGTAATATCCAGGAGGATATTATGAGAATGAGACTCGCAAGTAGGAAATCCACATTTCATTGTGTCATTGGATATTCCTATCTGCGGACGATTGTATTGGTCCTTTGACTTTAAGATTTTTATTAATGGGTATTACAACTCACACACTTAGATTTATTAACAAAAAAATATGACGAAGAACTGTTCGCAACTAGGTAGGATATGTTGGGTTCTTCGTGAGTAATATTACATTATTAGATAATGCGAGAACGGATTAATCCCTTCTATCCCATAATAAAAGTAGATATCTCATGCCCTTTGATGTAATTTATATAGCCAAAATAAATCCATGTCCATGGTAAGTAATGGGGGAGTTCAATTTTGGGAAGTCAAAGAATGAATAATCGAGCACATGGGTTGATGGCACCATCATGCAACCTGCTTGATTCGAGATATTGAGGAAAAGGTATTATATTACAAGGTAAGCATTTGTGGGAGGTGACACGTCATCGCACCATTAACTTCTTTCTCTATGGGTGCCCTGGCGTGTTTCTAGATGCTAACATTAAACATTAGGTAGCTCCACCTAATGCAACTGAGAAAGAAGCCTAGAGGGTCACACACTAAGTGTATCCAAGTATCTCAGTTAAATAATAATTTAACAAGTTAAATAAAGATTATTCCTGATTGTGGTTTAATAATTATTCAAGGATGTGTGATCTCATTTATTTTTACCCTAGTTATTTGAGAGAATATATTGTGGGGGAAATAATATATATATTACCGAGTAATTCAGTGATATTTATTTGAGAAATAAATAACCATTATTCAATGTCTAATAAAAGTGGTGGAGGAAATAAAGAAAAAATTGAAAACAAAATTACTAGACGTGTATATTAAATATGTGTGCCGTGTATTTTTTTTGTAAATTTATTAGAAATAATATTATTTATTTAATTAAATAATATTACGTGTAATTAGTTGGGCGCATGTCAAGTAATAATAATAGTCAATTGTTATTATTAGACACGGGGTAATACTAAGAATTAAATGAAATGAATAAATACATTCAGGTAATTAATTCATTTTATTATTCTATGTAATTAAAATCCCAATTATATAATTCTCATTTTCCAAGACATTTTTTGGGGGTTGTGCACAATGGATTTTGAAAATATCTCAAACAAAGAGAGAATTTATTTTCTTCTTCCAAGAACACTCTAAATCTACGAGAGAGAGATCATCCTCCACCAGATCAAGGAAATCAAAGGTGGACATCGCAAATGAAGGCTCTTCCATGCTGTCACCTAGAGATCCCTTTGGTGACATCAATAGATTCTTGGAGCACGTGTGTATCACCGCTAAAGGAATCATACACTTGGATTATATGACGCAATAATAGATCACATCAGATCATGACCTGAAACATCAACTAAGAAAGAATCTCGTCAATGTAATTCTTGTTAATTAATTAAATTAATTATAACCCACAAATGATGATCATATATATGGTTCAAGGACTCCCCTATTTTTTCATTATTCATTCTATTCCAAAGATTCGGCGTTTTATTCTTTTGACGTATCTCAGATTGATCATTCATAATGCTAAAATTAAAGTTGGGTACACTCATCAACGCACTTCTGATATGCTCAGAACCTACAAGTGGAATTCAAGTGGTCATATCATTGATTATAATTATTAAGTTTTTCATTGGCGATTTACACATTTAATAAATTAGTTGTTTCAATTCATGTTAATCATTCTTCAAATATGATTCTCGAGATCTGTTCCTCCTCTCTCATTTTTCGTTCACCTTACAAAAACAAATTTTTCTTTCAATTTTGATTAAAATATAATAGAGGATCTCATATGAAGGTGCCAAACATTCCTGGCTGTACAACATCAGAATACATAGCCTGTATTCGACAGTACATGTTGGGAAGTCAAGATTCTATGCATCTGACTAGTCCTCCAAATCAAGTCCTTTTTTGGAGTACTTCTATATCTTAAATGACTCCATGTGTTGACTAAGAATAGGTGGAACACAGTTTTTGGATTACACAACATGTGGCTCATTGAACACAGCATTTATTCCCTTTGCGTTAGGGTTAGACCATGTACCCCATACACAGCTCACCCATTTGGAAACCGTGTAACGCTAATACTACACAACGTGTGTCCCACGGAACACGCTGCGTACTCTGTAGAATTTCGAAGTTTATTTACACACCATGTCCCCGAGGGTGTACTTCAGATGGATGGTGAACAAAATTACATGTCATGTAGTCGGAACTACATATTGTGTACTCATCCTAATTACACATATTTTTTAAAATTTATTATTATATTATGAAAACCCTTAAGTCGTGTACTATAGAGCAGGTGTAAAGATAAGGCACAACATGTGATAGGTTTTTCATATATATGTGTTTAATTTAATATCTGTGTAATGTTCATTTCTACTAACTGGGTAGTTATGAATGGTAATTCACCTGTTTGCCTCAAAGGTACAAGTTATATACAAAGATAATATTAAATTAATTTATTTTTTAAAAATTGTGATGGATGAGAATCTCAAGGAAATTCTGAAAAAGGGTTTAAGATAAAAGGATTGAATAATTAAAGATAGTTAATTGATTCGAGTGTGATTTATCTTAAACAAGAATTATTAGAGAATTAAATGATTCTTTCATTTATGCATAAATATCATTGCATGCATGGATTATCATGATTTAGACCAAGACCTTTGTATGTGAATGGTTTATTTTAATTTATTTATTTAATTAAATTTTTTGGTCTGCGAGCCTTCTCCTCGTTAATATGTAGGGAATGAATGCCCAAGGTTTCTTTTATGTAAAACCCCATTTTACGCCTCACCTGTATGTGAGATAAAAGCATATTCAATGGATGGAGCTCCCAAGCTAGTGGGGGAAACTCAAGTTAGGAGCCAAGGTGAAACCAATCCAAGGAGATTCAAATTTTGATAGGTGGAAATATGTAAACACGAACCCAAAAGGATCAAGGTGTTTCTCCTCTAGGTCTTGGATTAGTTTACCAACTTCTAAATAAACTAACCAATATAACAAGATCATGATTATGCCATTTATTTTATTTCTTTCAGTTTCAGGGTTTATTCATTGTGGGTGTGTTGTCACGATCACACAATTAATGAATTAAACTAGCATGCAAGATGGAACTAAAATAAAACTGGCTTACATGTAAAATATTATCATAGACATGGTTAATCACTTAAGTATATCCCACTTAATATTAGAAATCATGTAATCAAAGATAATAAAATTGAAATTTACATATAAGGACAAAATTCCTCAAAATAAATATTATGTTGGTATAGCCTTCCATAATCATGGTTAGAATCGAACCATAGGCCAAAGTGATTGACCAACCCTATGTGGGGTGCTTTTAATTATCAGTGAATTATAATTCAAGGTTTTGGGTTGACTTGAATTGGATCACATAAAGGGTTTACTGCTACAGATGGACTTGGTGTATCCAAGAGGAAAAGTTTGAGGAAATCCAAAATAAAACGGTTTCAGGATTGGGGAGTCCACTCAGCGGATCAAGGAGCTGTGAGTTAATGAAGTTGGTATTTGGAATTCCTACCTAAAACCCTTCAAGTTTCTTGACCAAGACTAGTTGTAGTAATGTGAATGTCAATATGGATCCTTGCCACTAGAATATTCAGGCAACATAATATTCTGAATTCAATGGTGTGGGCTATTAGATTTCGATAAAATAGTGGGAGACTAATAAGTTTTAATTTATTTATTTGTCTCAGTTTTATCATAATAAAGTAATAAACCTTTTCTCATCTTAATTTGTCAAAATAGACAGAAAAATTACTTCAAATATATCATTGTTAAGCATACTCTAGAAGGAAAACCTTCTCACAGGCACCAATTTCCAAGAGTGGAAGAGGCGTTTACGTGTCCTCCTTCACCACGAGAGAAAATTGTATTTGCTGGAAGAGCCTATTCCATTTTCACATGGGAAAGATGCCAATGATGACAAACTATCTCTCTATATGAAACATATGGATGATTCCACATATGTCCAATCTTTCATGCTATCATTCATGTCTAATGAGCTCTTGAAGCAACATGAAATCAAGGATGTGTATAGCATATGTCTCACCTTAATGATCTCTAACAAGAGAAGGTGATACAAGAGAGATATGAGATCTCAAACGATTTGTATACAACTATGATTGGAGAGACCGCGCCTGCTATGCCTCATGTAGTCAAGCTTATTGGCTATATTGAATGCCTGGACATCTTAGGTATTATGTTCCTCGATGAGTTGCGTACAGATCTCATCCTATCATCACTGCCCAAGACCTTCTCTAGCTTTATTGTCAAATATAACATGATCCACAATGAGAAGAGTCTATTGGAACTTCTTTGCTTAATTTTCTAGGTAGATAAGGAAATCGGGCCTGAAAACCCATAGTCCTTATGGTGAATAAGAAAATGAAGGACAAGCCAAAGGGGCCAAGGACTTATAAACAGTATGAAGCCCTCGTGCCCCATCCATCCAAGAAGGGGAAGATCCAGAGGCAGGGCAAGGAATGAGAGGTGGTATGTTTTGTATGTGGCAATCCATGCCACTGGAAGAGGAATTTCACACAGAAGTGTGGGTATGATAATGGTGTGTTTTTTATCGAGTGTAATATTTCCATTTCTAAACATTGGATATTAGATATAGATTCTAGGGCTCACATCTATATTAAAATATAGGAACCAAGTAGATTTATAAAGATTGACAGAGGAGAGGTGGATCTTCAAGCTACCAATGGTGTGGGGCTGGTTGCGTTAGCTATTGGTGATTACCACCTCTCATTTCCAACTCGGATGATTTTGGTTTTACATAACTGTTATTATGTTCCTAGTGTAACCAAAAACATAATTTCTATATCAAGTTAGGATATTGATGGATTTATTTTCATTTTTAGAAATATGGGTTGCTTCTTTTATAAGAACAACATATGTTATGGTATGGAACATTTAAATAATAGTTTGTATGTATTAAATTGTGAAAAAAAATTTGTCAATTGATAATGAAACAAACTCACATGACTCATACATCACCAAGTTGGGGAATCACTATCTTGGTCATGTAAATGAGAAGTTCTTGACAAATCTCTACCAAGATGGCTATTTAGACTCTACTAAGCAAAAACCACTTGATAGATGTCATGATTCTTTACAAGGTAAAATGACCAAGACACCATTCTGTGGACATAGTGAAAGGGCCATAGAGCTTATAGAATTGGTGCACATAGATGTATGTGGATCATTTATAGTAGAACCTAGAGGTGTATATTCTTACTTCATTACTTTAACTGATGATTTGAGTAGATATGGCTATATCTACTTAATGAGGTATAATTAAGAGTCCTTAGGAGAATTTTAACGAATTCTATAATGAAGTAGAGAATCATCTTGGTAAGTAGATAAAGAATCTTTGATTGGATCGAGGTGGAGAATATCTAAACCAAGAGTTCATTAATTTTCTATGGGAGTCTAGGATTCTATCTCACCTCACTCTTAATTAACCATAGTGGAATGGTGTTAGTGAAAGGAGGAACTGCACCTTGATGAACATAGTGAGGTTGATGATGAGTCATGCAGATCCTCCATTATAATTTTGGGGATATACCTTACAAACTGTAGCATAAACATTAAACTGAGTACCATATAAGGAAGAAAATGGAATTTCCTCTGATTTATGGAATGGAAAGAAACCCATTCTATCACACAAACGTGTATTTGGATGTGATGCATTTGTTAAGGCCTTATTAGGATACAAAATAGAACCTGAGGGCATAAGGTGTATCTTTATTGGATATCCCAAGGAAAGTAAATGATATTACCTATATAACCCTTCAGACAAGAAAGTGATTATCGCCAGACAAGTCATATTTCTTGAGACGGAGGACAACCTCAAAAAGGATAGTGGGAGAAACATTAACTTCAATGAAGTTGATGCTCAGGATACACATGAGTTGGTATAGGAACAAGTTCTACAGGTCCCTTTGAAAGAAGTTCCAGAAACACAAGTACTGCGTAAGAGCACAAGAGAGTTAAGAGAACCAGAGAGATTTGGTTTCTTAGTCACCAAGGATGGTGAATCATTATTGTTTTAAAATGATGAACCTCTCTTTTACAAGGAAGTAGTAAAAAGCTCCAAAGATGAAAAATGGCTATAAGGAATGAATTCTTAGGTGGATTCCATGTATCAGAATCAAGTCTAGGTTCTGGCCGATGAGCAAGTTGATGTAAAGCCTGTTGGATGAAAATGGGTATTTAAGAGAAAATTGGACATGGAAGGTCAAGTTAACACCTATAAAGCAAGGATAGTGGCTAAAGGATTCGGACAGCATCAAGGAATTGACTATGATCAAACCTTCTTGACATTTTTCATGTTTAAATCTATAAGAATCATACATAACATAGAAGCTTACCATGACTACGAGATTTGGAAAATGGATTTCAAAACAGAATTCCTCAACAGGAACCTTCATGAAGATTTCTATATGACACAACCAGAAGGGTTCATGACACCAAGTGAAGCCAAATGGGTTTTCAAGTTGAAAAAAATCCATTTGAGGATTAAATAAAGCATCCAAGACATGGATCATTAAATTTTATGAAGACATAAATAAATTTGGTTTCATTACGAATGAATGTGAGCCTTGTGTTTATAAGTGCATTAATGGGAATGCAGTCATTACCCTAGTAGTATTTTTTGATGACATCTTTCTTATTGGAAAAGATGTACCAGTCTTACAGTCAGTTAAGGACATGTTGAACAAGTGTTTCTCTATGAAGGACTTGGGTGAAGCGGCCTACATTTTAGGGATCAACATCATACGTGATAGATCCCAAAGGATACTTGGACTAAGTCAGGGTACATACATTGACCATATACTAAAGAGATTTAGTATGGAACAATCTATTAGGGGATTGGTTATAGTGTCACATGGAATGCATCATTCTATGAAAATGTGTCCTCAAACACAACATAAGTAATATAGGATAAGTATGATCCCATACACTTTGGCTATAGGATCCATCATGTATGTCATGTTATGTACCAGGCCTGATGTTGCCTAGGCACTAATCATGGTAGGTAGATATCAAGTAAATCCAGGAGAACAACATTGCACTGCTATTAAGACTAGCCTTAAGAAACTAAGAAGAACTAAAGATATGTTCCTAGTGTTTGGAAGAGACGAGGAGCTTTTCATCAAAGGGTATGCTGATTTTGGTTTTCAAATAGATCAAAATGATCTGAAGTCGCAATATGGATATGTTTTATGTCTCAATGGATGAGCTGTGAGCTGGAAGTGTTCAAAGCAACCAGTTCTCGCTGATTTTATAGTATTGTCCAAATATATAGAAGATTCTGATGCAGCCAAGGAAGCCATATGGATTTAGAAATTTGTCCAGGAGATTGATGTGGTGCCTAGAAGTAAATATCCTATCACATTGTATTGTGATAATACTGCAGCAATGGATCATTCAAAAGAACCAAGGTCGCATCAATGGACAAAGTACATACTCTAAAAGTATCACCTCTTGAGGGATTTCTATCAATGGGGTGAAGTTGTAGTGAGAAGAGTGTCCATTGAAGAGAATGTGGTAGACCCCATGACTAATGTCCTATCGTAGCAGAAGCATGAATATCATGTGGGAGATAACGGGTTAAAGGTTGTTAGTAGTTGGCTCTAGTCAAAGTGGGAGTCTATTGGAGTTGGTGGCCAAGAACCAACTACATTGTACTTTATTCATTAATAAATACCTTATCATATCTGGATTGTTCTACTATGTGACAATGAATGTGATAATTTCCTATAAATAGATGTTGAATTTAAGGGTCATAGCAGTTCCTTGCTATGATGAGAACCCGGAATTTCTATAACACTATTGTTGAATATATGTTTTATAGTCAGATGATGTTATTTGAGGGAAAAAATAATATAGTCCATTAGGGGTGAGGAATCATAAAACATTGAGGCACCTTCTTATGGTGTGTTCCCTTGGTAATATCCAGGAAGATATTATGAGAACGAGACCCGCCAGTAGGAAATCCACATTTCATAGTCTAATTGAATGTTCCTATCTATGGACATGTGTATTGGTCCCTATACATTAAGATTATTATTAATGGGTATTACAACTCGCACACTTAGATGTATTGATGAAAACTACGATGACACATTGTTATCATATAGGATGGATATGTTGGCTGTGTCACGAATAATACTGCATTAATAGATAATGCGAGAAAGGATTTGTCCCTTCTATTCCATAATGAAAGTAGATATCTCAGGCCCTTTTATGGATTTGATATAGCATAAATAAATGCATGGCCATGGTAAGGAATGGGCAGGTTCAATTCTAAAAATGAAAAGAAAGAATAATCGAGCACATGGGTTGATGGCACCAGCATGCAACCTGCTTGATTTGAGATATCTAGACAAATGGATTATATTACATGGTAAGAATTAGTATGAGGTGACAAGTCATTGTGGCATAAAATTCTTTCTATATGGGTGCATTGGTGTGTTGTGAGACGCTAAACTTAGACATTAGGTAGGCTCCGCCTAATGCCACTGAGAAAGTGGCCTAGAGGGTCACACACTATGTGTTTCCTAGTATCTTAGTTAAATATTAATTTAACAAGTCAAATAATGATTATTCATGATTGTGGTTTTATAATTATTCAAGGATGTATGATCACATTTATTTCAACACTAGTTATTTGAGAGAATATATTTTCAGCAAAATAATATATTTATTACCGAGTAATGCAGTGATATTTTTTTTAGAAATATATTGCCATTATTCAAGGTCTAAAATATGTGGTGGAGGATATAAAGAAAAAAATGGAAAAAAAATTACACACTGTTTATATTAAATATACATGTCGTGTATTTTTTTTGAATTTATGAGAAATTATAATATTTATTTAATTAAATAATATTATGTGTAATTCACTGGGTGCATGATAAGTAATAATAATAATGAACTGTTATTATTAGACATGGGGTATTACTAAAAATTAAATGAAATGAATAAATTCTTTCAGGTAATTAATTCATCTTATTATTCTATGTAATTAAAATCACAATTATATAATTCTGGTTAGCCTATCCGTCTTTTTAGGTTTGTTTACAATGGATTTAAAAAATCTCTCAAGAAAAGAGAGAATTATTTTCTTCCAAGAATGATCACAATCTATGAGAGAGAGATTCTCCTCCACCAGATCAAGGCGATCGAAGGCAAAAATTGCAAGAAATTTCCCTTCCGTGGTAGCACCCGTAGATCCCTTTTGCGATCTCCAGAGATACGTGGAGCATGTGTGGATCACGGATAGAGGACTCCTACACTTGGATTCTATGACGCAATGACGGATCACATTGGATCGTGAATAAAAACATCAATGAAGAAATAATTCCGTCAAAGTAATTCTTGTCAATTATTTAAATTAATTTTAACCAACATATGATGATCATATCTATTGTTCTAAGACTCTTCTCTTTCTTTTTATTTTTTCTTTCTATTTCGAAGATCTGGCATTTTATTATCATGAAAGATCTCAGAATTATCATTGCTAATGCTAAAATTAAATTTGGGTACACCCACTAATGTGATTCTGCTACCCTCGGAACCAACAAAAACAGGCCTAGGTAAGTTGTAAAGTGGTTTGAAAATTACAAGGGAGGTCATAGGATTGAGTTGAGGTTCACAGACAATTAAACTGGTAATTGGGAGATTGAAAATTGTAGAAAATGGGGTGTTTATAGTGCCAACAAAGGGGGTGTGGTGGGGTTGGATGATAAAATGAATTAAAAATTTATCAATGCTAAAAAAATTGACAATAAATGGGGTCTTTATCAGCACTAAAACAAAATCTATAACAAATTATATCTTTAAGGTGACTTTTTTAGCACTCGTAAATACACCTTTTATTAAGTCATTCATCTAGCATAGATAAATAGGGTCATTATCAGTACTTTTTATGAACTGATAAATGAACACCATATTAGTGCTAGAGAAAAGACTGATAAAGGGTGGACTTGATAGTTATAAATAAAATCACTACTAAAGTCCCCCTTTATCAACGCTTTTTATAGTGCTGATAAAGGCTCTGTCTTTGAACAACTCTTAGGTTAACTATTATTTTCTACACTGATAAATCCAATCATAGAATTCTTTAAAGCATAGTTTACAGTAGTGTTATTAGATGATGTTATTTCTAACCTAGTAAATTTTTTTAAAATTATAATTTTTGTAGTGAAACTAAACCATGATTAAAAAACTTATATTATTTAAAATTTATGAATAACTAAAAATGGGTCACTCTCCACACATATAAAAATGAACCCCCTCATCTCATTTCTCTACACTACATGATCTCTTTACCTTGGCCATGATCATCCCAAATACCCTCTTATCTTTACTACCCATGACCTAGAGGTCTCGGTCTAATCAAAAAAATAACCTAGAATCCATAATGTATAAACTAAAAAAGGTTTTCTAAAAAAGAGTTTTAACTATTAACCATGTTCATTCATTTTTATTTCTTCTTCTACCTCTCTCAAAACTATCAAAACCATGATGTTATAATAAAATTAATATTTAAAATATACATAAATGTAATTATTTTTATGTTACAACCATTTTATTCTCCTTTTATATGGAAACCCAATCCTTAAAGACAAATTATTTCATAGTTCATAACATACTTTTACAACAAATACTCACCAAGGATCGAGAGGTCTAGTATCTTTTGAAGATTATGCATTAAAATAAATCTACATCAACATAAAAACATTATCTTAATTTAAATTTCCACGTATTTATAATAGCATCCATGTATCTTTTGAAACATCATATTATATCCAGGGAAAAATAAATAGGAAAAAATGTGAGCTAGAATGCATAATAAGGGAATAAAAATGGAAATACAGCATAACATGAGAGTCAAGAGGCATAAAAGGATATTATAATGAGTATGATCAAGATAATTGGGAAATATAACATAGAAATGATATTTTAAGATCATAAACATGTGGATTAAACATAAAAAATGATATCATAAACATAAGTCAAGGTTCACTCCCAAGAACATAATCAAAAAGTATAAAAATTCACATTCAAGGGGGTTTCCCAAATAGATATTTGTTTTCGAGATTGGTTATGGGTTGGGATATTGTAATTGAGATATTAAATTGATTTTGTTAACATAGTTAATTGGTGGAAATTAATTATGAAATGATATTTGGCTATGTATAATCATTAATTGAAAAAAATAATTATGTTCCATAATTTTGATCAAAGATAATTAATTGTGAGAATTAATTTTGACAAGTTAGGTTTGAAACAGATAATTAACTGTGAATATTTAATTATGGAATGAGAATTTTTTTGATTGATAAATTAATTGATGAATTAATTAATAGGTTATTTTCTTAGTTAATTGTTGACTTAACTAGTGGCCTTTGAAATGATTAACTAATCATTGGATTAGTAATGGAATGATATGGAAAATTCTTGTGAATTAAAGAATGATTAAATAGTTGAGATTTATTTGGTGATAGATGTGTAGTTCTAGACTGATTAGATGATGGGACATGGAAATGGAGTTTCTCCCCAATAGTAATCCAATCTTTTGATTTTGGGGTTCTAGGATTGACGACCTACACCGAATGATATATAGAGTGTAAGGAATGGATACCTACATTGAATGAGATTTGGGGTGCTCTATATGACTTTCAACACCAAATTAATGATAATAATGAATTATGATTCAAATGGAAAACATATTTAAAACTAGGCATAATGTAAAGATTAATTATTAAATGACAATGTGCTAACAGTTTAATTATGCATTGTATTTTATTGCTTCATAAAACTACATACACTATCTTTTGACTGGACTTGTTTTAGACATCGTTGGCGGTGGCCTACTGAGTTTTACTCACACCCTATTCGGAATACCTGATTAACACCCATGTAGACATAGTTGTTGCAGTACAGGATAAGGGCAAGGCCCTGGGATAGGTTTTTGTTTGGGATTGGAGCATGGGAGAGGGATCTGAATGTGGTTTAGGACCTGAATGGGAGTCATTGTGTCTCTACATTTATTTCCATTGTAGATACTTGAAATTCTCATTGTCATATGAAATCATATCTTTCAATTTAGTATAGTATTCTCTTATTTTTAATATCATATGGCATGGTATTTCCCTGGTTATTTATATGCTTCCTCACTTGGTTATTGTCATTTCTTTATTTGGTGATTTATTTTAATAAAAGATGGTATAATCTTCACAAGACTAACTTACCAGAACCTCATTGCCAGTCAGCACCCTCTGCCATATGGGGAGGCGCACTTGAGGGCATGTGTCTATCTAGCTCGGGGCACCATTTAGTGGCACCCAAGTTGGTACATCACAAAGTGGTATCAAAGGGTGTTTCTTTTATTTCTTCTTATTTTATCTTACTATTTTGAGGAAAGGTAGATAAGAGAGTAGAAAGAGTTGAAGCATGGTAATGAGATTCTGCATGGGATTTTAAAACCCACATACAGGGGAAAATCTGAGTACTCATGGTGGGATTGTTTTTATTATTGTTTGTTGATATAGTTGTATATTATTTAACTGTGGGTGATGAACTTTTAGTGGGATGTGATATTTTTTTGATAGTGGTTGAATTTTTATTCATGGACTAAAGATGCATGATACATGAGTCTCCATACATAATTTTAGGCACTCAGGGTTGTTTTGAAAGGAATCATTCTATGTACTCATGGGAAAATGTGTTATGGGTAAGTTGTTGAACAAGAACTGTTGTTCCTTGTTGTGATATTGAAATAATTATGCCAAATGAGAATAAATGGGTGTATAATGAGAACTTTGATTGATGAAATGAGTATGATTAATTAATTAATTGTTGAATTATTTAATTTGAGATAATGTTATTAATTAATGGTTAAATTAATTAATGAGAATGTATATTCCCTTATTAAAAAAGACGTAGGAGTATGATGGTTAAAGTTAGTGATAAGTCCTTGGTGTGGACAATATGGAATGAAAAAGGGGAAATGATATGTTGAAACTTGTTGTGTTAGTTTCTCCTCTTACATAACTGTTATAAGGTTGTGTTATGATACCTAATATGCATGTTTGAATTCGTAGAGATAGGACTCCAAAACTCTTGTTGACGGAAAGACTGAGGGGTGCATCTTGGAACAAACTTCCAGATAGGGAACTTGAGGCACCATTGGTGAAATCTATGGAGGAAGGGGAAGAGTTCTGAGAGAAATTTTCTCGTTTCATGAAATTCATGGAGGGATTCCTAGGGCAGATTCGGAAAATCATGTTTGAGTTGACAGGGGAGTTTCAGCTGCAGCACCCTCCTACTTTTACGAGAGAGGGTGTACCTGATGGAGATGAATTCTAGATTGAATCCATAGAGAAGATACTTGAGCATTTGGAGAATCTAATGGGTATTAGGGTCATGTTGGCTACTTATATGCTATGGGGGTTAGTAAAGCACTGGTGAGACATTCAGGTATGATCTGGACAGATTGATGATATGTTAGGGAAGGACTTTATGGAGAAGTTCTTGGAGCACTTCTATCCAGAGACACTGAGAAAAGAGAAGAATTCAGAGTTATGAATCTGACGCAAGGAATCATGTACGTAATGGATTACACTAAAAATTTCATAGATTTACTATTTTTTGCTCCATCTTTGGCCAAAGATGAGGCTTCTTCAGCAAAACGATTTTAGGGCAGACTTAGGTGTGAAATTAAGTCCCAGGTAAATATCATTAGGATAAATAAATTCTCTTCAGTGGTAAATCATGCTCTAATTTTAGAGGGGAACTTAAAGGAGTCTTCCAGTACTGGACAAGTACTTTTCACTGGATAATCGGGAAGTGTGCATTCTGAAAGAAGGAATCGCCTTTATGAGAACCATAGTCAGGAAAATGGAAAGAAAGGTGGAAATCTAGGAGGAACACTTGCCCCAGATCATACTCATGTGCTTTTCCACCAGTGGATTAACAATGGGCACTATCATATACATTATCCTCGACCACCAGTGAAGTTATGGTTTTCTGGAATGATGGTGCACCTAAATAAGTTCCGAAAGAAGTAGCAGCAATATGGTTCTGAGGGAGTATCTTCTCAGAGTCAGAGTGTGGGAAGGGGGTCTTCTACACCATATTGGTATGGTAGCTTGAACTCTAATAGCCAAAGTGGTAGAGGAATTGGATGTGTTTATTTAGGGTATGAGAACCTCTATCATCAGAGTGGTGATACTCAATGGAGTTAGACGACACCACATGGAAGAGGGGTAGGACAGTTACATGCAGTGTAGCCTACACTTGTGGATATTGAAGTGGGTCTATCGACTGTGAGAGGTACTATTCTAGTTGATTTTAGATTAGTTTTTGCCTTATTTGATATTGATGCCTCTCAATCATTTATACCTACAAATCATGATAATGGTTTGAGCTTATAGGTGGAGTCCATAAGTGTGGTGATGAATATTGATACGTTGTTGGGAACATAGTCTAGGGATATCTGTTTTTGTAAAGACTATTTTCTAGAGATTAGAGAGAATCATTTTCTTTGGGATATATATGTTCTTTATATAATGGGCATTGAACTGATTATGGGTATGGTCTGGACAATCTCATACCAAGCCCACGTAGAATGTTACCACATGAGAGTCACCTTGGTATCTCATAAGTGTGACCAGTACGTTCATCGTGGAGAATGGGATATCCATGCAGGCTGAGGAGGGTCATTTACTCAGTAACTGGGAGAGCTCACAACCCAAGTTTCTAGTATTTTTCTATATGATGCGAGTGTTAGGCAAGAAATCATTCTAATAGCAGTATAACAATTTCGAGAAGTCTTTCCTGATGACTTTTCATGGTTACCACCTAAGATTGATTTGGAATTCACTATTGATCTCATGTTGGGGGTGGAAATGGTATCTATTCCACTATACATAATTGCACAGACTGATCATCACGATATCAAAACATAGTTGGAGGAGTTATTGGATAATGGGTTTATCATTCCAAGTATGTCTCCTTGGGGATCAACTATATTGTTTTTAAAAAAGGATAATGGGATTTTAAGCTTCTGTTTCTATTAACGAAAGTTGAATTAAATGACCATGCATAACTGATATCCCCTTCCACGTATCGATGGTCTATTTGACTAGTTGAAGTGGGATTCTGTGTTCCCAAAGATCGATTTGAGATCCGGGTATCATCATGTGAGAGTTCAGACCTATGATATACAAAGAACTGATTTCAGAAGTAGGTCTGAAATTTATGAGTTTTTTGTAATTTTTTTTGGGTTGAAAAATGCACCAACATTATTTATGGCCTTGATGAATAGGATTATTCATCTATACATAATTCAGTTTATGGTGGTGTTTGTTGAAGAAATCTCAGTGTACTCTAAGACTCTTGATGATCATTCCCATCATCATGACATCATCCTAAGTACACTAAAAGAGAATTGGCTATATTCCAAGCTATCTATTTGTCAGTTGTGGATTGACAGGGTACACATTTTAGGGCATATCATCTAGGAAGAAGGTGTGGCAGTAGATCCAAAAAAATTTAGGTAGTGATTTCTTGGGAGCAGCCCAAGAATGTTTTTGATATCTGAAGCCTTTTTGGATTAGATAGTTATTACAAGAGTACCATCCAAGACTTTTCTCAATTGGAAGAATCACTTTTAGGTTTGAAAAAGAAAGGGATAAGGTTTGATAGGACAGAAAAATGTGAAATTTCATTCCAAGAGTTGAAGGAGTGCTTGACATTAGCACCAATTTTGATCTTACCTGCGTCAGGTGAGGAGTACGTGGTGTATTGTCATGATTTTGGGATCATACATGGAGTTATGTTGATACAAGGGGATTGATTCACTACTTACAGGTCTCAATAGTTGAGGCCATAGGAATGGAATTATGCTACACAAGTCCTTGAATTGGAAGAAGTGGTTTATTCTCTTAAGTGTTAGTGACACTCACTTTTGGGGGGAAAGTTTACAATTCTTACAGATCGCAAAAGCTTCAAGTATATCATTTCACAGTGTGACATGAATCTTCAGTAGAGAAGAAGGGTAGAGTATATGTAGTCCTTTTATTTTGAATTGGCATATACACCCAAAAATGGGAATAGAGTGGCTGATGCATTGAGAAGGAAAAATCGGACTCGGTTGGTATATGTTTTGAGTGTAGTGTGGAAGATGATGAAATTGTTGTATGAAATGCATGTGGTAGTTCAAGACAGTCCGAAGATAATGACTCTATTTTATTTATCAGTGGAGTATAAACTCTTCATATCGATTGGGTATATGCAATATGTGGATATGGATTTTTTATCCTTAATTAATGGACTTGAAAATGGGGAGACACATTCAGACTTGATAATAGATGAGGATGTGATCATCTATGTGAAAAATCAGGTTGTTTTTCCTATGAGTTTGTGAGAGTAACTCATGCAATAATTTCATACCTCAATGTGGTTGGTACATCCTGGGGTGAAAAAAGTATATTGTGACATATGACAATAGTTTTGAATGACATGCATGAAAAAGTGATAGTAGGGTTCCTAACAAGATGTTTCACCTGTCTGTAGGTGAAGGCAGATCATAAATGACATGTAGGCCTATTGCATCTATTGTCTATATCATAATTGAAGTTGGACGATGTGACTATGGATTTCATGGTAGGATAAGTAAATACACTTAAGAAGAATGATTCTATTTTGGTCGTTATGGATCGACTAATGAAGGTAGCACATTTCTTGCCTATCAGGGAATCCATTATAGTAGAACAGTTGGGAAAAAATTGTGTATAAGATATAGTTCATTTTCATGGTGTGTCATAGACTATAGTTGTTGATTGAAATTTTTTATTTAGTTCACGTTTTAATAATGTCTTACATAAGGTTTATGATATATAGGTTTTTTAAGTATGACCTTCCACCCATAGACATGTGGGAAGTTGGAGAATACCTTATAAGTGTTAGAGGATATGTTGTGAGATTATGTTCTTGACTTTGGTGGTTCTTGGGAGAAGAACATGGCTTTAGTGGAGTTAACCTATAAAAACATTTATTAGGAAACTATACAGATGAAACCATATGAGGAACTTTATGGTAGACCTTGTGGATCACCGCTATGTTTTTTGAGGTGGGTGAGTTAGAGTTGTTGGGACCGAGCCTTGTTCAGGAGACATTGGAGTAGGTAAATTTGATTCGAAAATGTATGTCTATTTCTTAGAGTATGAATAATTCATATGCTGGTAGACAGAGATGGCCCATAGAGCTTACAGAGGTAAATCATCTATTCCTTCAAGTGTCTGCTAGATTGGGATTCCACAAGATATGGAGGCAATGCATGTTGGAACCCAGGTTTATAGGACCGTTTGAGGTGCTGGAGAGAATCAGGCTAGTGTCATACTGATTATCCCTTCAACAAAAATTTAGTGTTATGCATTATTTTTTCTAGGTGCCAAAATTATGACAGTATCACCCCAACCCTTCTCATGTGATTGATGTGGAAGAGGTTTACCACGAGATAGATGAGTCCTTTAAGGAGCATCTGATACGTGTTTTGGGTCGTAGTGAGAAAGTGTAATGGGGAAATATCATGCCTTTTGTTCATGTGTAATGGAAACATGGAACTATTCAAGAGGAAACTTTGGAATGGGAATCAGAAATGAGGGATCAATGGACCATTATTTTAGGATCAGAATCTTAGAAAAGTTTGGGAGTGCAGCTCACGGATGAGTTGTTATATGGTAGGGAGATTGTAAGATCCCAGCCTTTTCTGGAGTCATCTTGAGCACGTTTTAGGTAATTTATGTGGTTTTTAAGTACCTTCATTTTAGAGTAGTGGCATGGGGAGTTTTTGGGTGATTTTTTTTAAGAAAAACTAATGGATGGTGGGATGTTCATGGTTCGCACACGCTTTGACAAACTGTGCAACTAAACCATTCTAACCATGAAAACTTGGAGAGAGAGCTCTGCACGTTTTCTAAAAGGTTTGAAAAAATGTGTCAATAAACTATTTCTGTCATGTAAACCTAGACAGGGAGGTCCACACAATTGGAACAGGGTTTTCCCTAACTGTGTGCCCCATCCCAGGAAACCATGTTTGGGGAATTTTTTTATCCAAAAATATTTTTCAAAACCTCCCAAACCCCCAAGAAGTATATATGTAGACCTTGGATCAGACTTGAAAAATTTTAGGTGATCCAAAATCCTTCTAGATGGATTATGAGGTGATTAAAACATCAATATTCGAGATTACAAGCCCATATTGAGGATCCTCTCTCTTCCCAATAATTCGATTTTATCAAATTGTTTTTCCCATTCATTCCACTATTATTCCTTCATATTTTCATTGAATATCTCCTCAGTTTCCATAGATCTAAACCAATAATTTGAGATCGATATTTAAGATTGTGTATATAGATATAGATTTTTAACATCTTGAGTCCTTTGATCATAATTTTTGTTTGGGGATTTAGATATGGATCTTGATCGATGATCTTGTACCACTCAGATTTTAGGAATTTCCTTTTGGATAACATCCATCAATAAACCAAATGTGATTTTATTGAATTTTTATCTTCCCATGATAATTGATTTCCTAAATTAGAGTAATTAGGAATATGGAATTGACTTGTGATTTCCTTGGTGATTAATTGATAATTGAATCACAAAATAAAAGAAGGTTGGTTTCCCAAATTGATATTTTTTGGAGATTAGTTATTGGTTGAGATATTGTAATTGCGATATTGAATTGATTGTGTTAATATAATTAATTAGGGGAAATTAATTATTAAATGATGTTTGGCTATGTAAGATCAATAATTGTGAGAATTAATTATGTGTCCTTATATTGATCAAAGATATTTAATTGTGATAATTAATTATGACCAGTTGATATTTGATATGGATAATTAATTGTGAAGAATTAACTATGGAATGATAATTGTGTTGATTGATTAAATAATTGATGAATTAATTAATGGGTTATGTGATTAGTTATTTGTAGAGTTAACTAATGGACTTTTAAATGTTTAACTAATCATAGAATTAGTAATGGAATGATATGGATAATTCTTCTGAATTAAATAATGATTAATGGTTATGATTTTTTTTGTACTAGACATAGCATTCTAGACCGATTAGAAGTTGGGACTTAGACTTGGCGTTCCTCCCCAGTATTTCTCCAAGAATTAGAATTTGGGGTGCTATGCCTGAAGACCTACACTGAATGAGATATGCAGTGTTAGGCATGTAAACCTACACTGAATGATATTTGGGGTACTTGACATGACGATAAACACAAAATGAATGATGATTAAATTGGAAAACATGTTAGAAACGGGGCCTAATGTGATGATTAAAAATTAAATGAAAATGTGTTAACTATTTAATTATGCATTGTATTTTATTTCTTCATAAAACTGCATACACCATTTTTTGTCTGGACTTGTTTTAAAAATCATTGGTTGTGGCCTACTGAGTTGTACCCAAACCCTAATTGGGTCGTCTAATAAAAACCTGAGTATATTTTTTTGTTATAGTATATAATAGGGACAAGGCCATGGGATAGGTTGTTGTATGGGATTAGAGCATGGTAGCGGTAATTGGGCGTGGTGTAGGACCTTCATCGGAGTCATTGTGTCTCTACTTTTTGATGCATTGTAGAAACTTGACATTCACATTGTTAAATCATTTTTACCTTTCAGTTGATTGTTGTATTATCTTTTTCTAATATCATATTACATGGTATTGTTCTAGTTATTTATATGCTTTTTCACTTGGTAATAGTTGTTTTCTTAAATTGGTGTTTTATTCTGATAAAAAAAAGTATAGTCTCCCCAAGACTGACTTACCAACCCATGCTGCTAGTCAGCACCCTCTGGCGTATGGGGAGGTGCACTGGAGGGTATGTGGCCAACCAGCTTGGGACACCATTTAGGGGAACCAGGGTTAGTACATCACGCTTTTATCAAAATAAATCAACATTTTAAACATAAAACTTATCCATTCCAAAATCATGTGTTCATTAGAAATTATACCCAAAAATATAATTTTTTTATAAAATCACTTTTCAAGGTTATTTATTCCATTTAATATATGTTTCAAAACCTTTAAATCAAAACGATATATAAAAAATCCATAGATATTTCACATAACCCTTATAACATCCTAAATAGCTATATAAATCCCTCACAAATGAAAATAGTTATGATTATAAAAAATTAATTTATATTATGGTATTAACATTACTATATTAAGTAAAAATAATGAACTATCATTTTTCATCATAGTTGGAATATACCATTGTTCTCAACCATTTATGTATGGTCCCATATTTAGTTATAATGCATAGTGTTATCTAGATACATAACTTTCCCAGATTCATTTGCGTCAATCTTGTTTCGACTAAATAATATAACCTAAAATGGTTATAAATTTAATAATATTAAAGGATAATATGAATATTAAAGATCAATATTATTATGTATTCTTTAATTAAACCATAATTCAAACCTACGAATATTTCATTTCAATATTTTCACTCTTTCTTAAAACTATAACTCTCTTGGTTAAACCTATGTTACTTTATGTTGGGTTATCATATAAATATTCACATATTCCCTCATTGTAATTGGAAAATAAATCAGTTATTTTGGTTTGTAATGAGTATATGATCAACCAATATATATCCTCCGGGAGTACCTAACCAAGTGTAAATTCATAGTCACACTCATCATAAATCATAGTTATGATTGATTCGATACTCAACCAACCCATTTTGGGATGATTAACCCTAAGTTTTTCTATTTCAAAGGTGCATTCTCTTGTTAATAACAATATAGATATTTATTTCATGTAAAATAACATAATCTATACTTTACTAAAAAATTAGGAAGTTATCATATGCTTATTCTTATCTCATAAACTTATCCTCATGTTTTCACTAAGGTTTTTTCATCCTAATATTAAAAACTTTATATGCCATACTTTTGCACAAACTATGGTAATCAAAGACATAAATTCACCTTATTTTATAATTACTAACATGCTTTTACAATAAATACACATCGAGGATTAAGAGTTGTATTTTCTTTGGATGAATAGACATACAAATACCTAAAAATAAATTTAAAATAATTATATATATTTAAAAGGGTGAAAATTTATATAAACATTCATGGAAATTATAAAACTAAATAGGACATCCTAGATAAAATTTATCAGGAAAATTGTGAGATATAAATAATATTAATGGAATAAACCTAGCAATAAATAATTAAATGAGATTCAAGAGGCATAACATGATATCATAAAGAGGTTCATAATAAACATGGGGAAATAGAATAAGGAAATGATATCAAAAGATCATAAACATGTCATAATAATATAAAATAGTGTTTAATAAATCTAATTCAATGGTCACTCTCAATAACATCATCAAAAAGTGTAAAAATCCCCATGGTGGATTTAGGTTCACTCCTAATCCCATACATAACATCAAATGAGATATAATGCTTTACATAGTGAATTTTAAGGCTGTATAATTTCTAACCCACCTATAAAATAATTAAAATCATTCATATATAATCCACTTGGGGAAAATACACCATACATAAATCATATTCAAGATCATAGCAATGATAAGGAAGAGGGTTACATACTTCTAATTTGAAGAAAGACCCATGGATAAGTAATAAGGATTCCCAAGAGAGGAAGGAAATAGATCATTTGAAATTTTATAATTGAATTGGGGGAAAAGGCTTGAACCTGGAGGTTTAGTGTAGAAAATCCATGAGAAGGATCTAGGATAAAGAATAATGGATATGAACCACTTGGGTGGTGATTTTTGAAATAAGTAAATGTCTTTTTTAAATAATAAAAGTCATTATTATTTTCCATTTAATAATAATTGAACAAAGTGGATTATTCATAAAATAGTTAGGGGTTTTGGAATATATTCTTGTTTTAAAAAAACATTTCAAGGGGGGGATTCTTAATGTGAGATATGTAACAGGAAGGTTCCCTCATAGTGATTTTACATAAAAGATGGAATTTATAAGGGAACTAAAAACATGTATTATCTAAATAATGAAATAGATATTTAAATTGGTATATATTTTGTTTAAATATATAAAAAATTACAATTTTTATGGGAATAAAATTTACATCAGTGGGGGAAAAAGAAAGAGACCTTGTAACTGACAAGTCACAAAGGAGGAAAGGAAGATCCCTTACAACTAGGATAACACTTAAGTCAGAGGTCATGTGTACAAAATGAAATTATTTTTTTTATTCAATCCCACTAATTAAAAATAAATAATATAAAAAAACATACACGGTATGGATGATAAAATTTACTCCATAAAAAAGGAATCATCATGAATAAAATATAACATGCCTAAAAGAGAGGAATTTGAGAAAAAAAACCATTAAATATTTTGAAATTGTTGAGTCAAAACACTCTAAGGGAAATAAAATTTTATAGAATAATGAATGTCATGAAATATAAGATAATAATGGTTCAAAAAAATTAAGGGGAATCAGATACACTATTCCAATCAAAACATTCTGTATAATAAGAAATATATCTCAATGGGTGAAAAGTGAGACAAGAAACACTTTTAACATAAGAAAAATTCTATTAAAACTCATTAAAAAATAAAGATGTTGAAGTTAAAATTAAAATAACATTCAAAAATAAATTCCAATATATTATATATCTAACTATTAGTATATATACTAATTAAAAAAAATAAGTGTATAAAAAATATTTCCCAAATAATGAAATTTTGGGAAGAAAACATAACAACATTAGTAATTTTTAATCAAGGGTCATTGGAAGATTTAAAATCATATAGTTATATAAATAAAATATATTATATTATATATTATTAAAAAAAAAATTATTTGGTATAATATAAACTATAAAAAATAAGATATCATTTCATAACATTACACATGTCTCAATAAAGAGAAACTGAAATAAAACCCTTACGACAAGAGAAATTTTTGAATAACAAATCATTAAACGATTTAAAAAATGGTTCTATAAATAAAATTTATTAAATAATTTATTATTCAAAAATATATTTCTGATCAGTATTCACACAATATAAATAATAAATTAGTTCATAACATTAAAACATGTTTCAATGAAGGATTATTGAGATTAACTCTTTGTGACATTAGTACTATTTGAATCAAAAGTCATCGAAAGATAAAAAATCATATGCTTATATAAATACCATTAATTAAATCATTTAGTATGTTATAATGTATTATTGGTTAGTATATACACCATATAAATATGAAATTTTTGAATAATAATAAAATTTGTCTCAATGAAGGGTGATTTAAATAGAACCCCTACCTCTTGTATGGAACTACTCTGAACTTCAACATAACATCCATAACAATTAAATTATGTTCATTATATATATACCCAAGAACCTAGTTCATAAATTTCTCATATTCCATGATCCATTAACTATCTTATGGAATTTATTTATAATATATTTTCTTTGACTACGTCGGTTACTTTAGGTTCTTTCATCAATTTATTCGTAACATCATATGTAGGTGACCATGGTAGAAAGAATTATAAAAGAGTTTTATAACATCCAGAATATTAATAGTTTTATGGTGAAAAAAATTATATATGAAATATATTATTAATTAAAACTAAGATCAGTGTTGATGGAAAATGATCCTCAGTACTCGTAGAGGTGACAGTTCGCACGTAAGCATGATTAATGTTTACATTTCACGATGAAAGTGATTAAAAGAAGGTCAATGATAATTGAAAATTTCATAATCATTATTATATTATATATATATAATATTTATTAATCCATTACATCCTTTTTTATCATCCATTAATGGTGGTGATGAAAAATATGCGACATCACATTATAGATGGAGTCTTCAACACAAGGCACTAACGACCCCTTTTTTCTTATCTGATGGAGAGGAATAAATAATGTTTATTATATTAATATATTAACATATAATTATAATAAAGATACTATTTCATTTTATTTTCAAGGACATTTGATATTTTTATGAGATATATTAAGGAGAAAAGGTTACAAAGAAGGTAATACTTATATTTGAGACCTGATCTTTTCTTAGATACTTCCTCAGAAGTAACGGATTTAGCACAACTTCCAGGGATCAAGGGTTTTATAATGATAAAATAATTTATAGTAGACTTATTTTAGTAAAAATTAAAATGGAAATTATAATTTTATGTTTATTCATGGAGGCATGTAAGAGATCCCAATTTACCATAGAAGAAAAGTGCACTTTTGGGAATACCCTTAGCACATCCATGAAACAAATAATAAATTCCATTATAATTGGATCCCATGTTTCGAATTAATGGTTTATATGATGTATTTGAGTAGATAAATACTCAACCAAGTATTTACACCCATTTTTTTTTAAAAAAACAATTAGGTTTTTACCAAAATGGTTTTACATTTTACTATTTTACTTTTAAAACAGTAACTAGCTTTTAACTAAGTGATTTTATCTATTATTTAAAATTTTACAAAACCAATATAAAAACATTTGCGTGTGAGGGAACTAAATTTAACTTATATTTAATCCTATTAAATTTTTAATAATTATATAATTAACTATTAGATTAATATAGGTAATATGTAGAAAAACTCTTTAAGTGGAAAAATGAAAATCTTACCATCGTTGATTCTTATGATTATTTAGTATTATTTACCAATTAAATTAATGTTAATATATTTACGTGTTTATATATTTTATAAGATCTTTATTTAATGGATTTTATATTAATTTATTAAATATAAATTTTATGATATTAATAAAATAATAATTTTAAAATAATTAGTTCACCATTATCATGGTAATTAACATTAATAAATATAATCTAAAATTTAAACCGAAAAATAAAAATGAAAATATTAATTAATATTACATTATTATATAAAATATAATAATCACTTTATCTAATTATCTTTCTATGTGTAATCAAATTAATCTTAACGTGAGAACATGTAAAACCACATTTTAAAGAAAAATGTATCATTAAGCATAGATTTTGTATACAGAAAATAAACTATAAATTTTATTAAATATAATGACATTAAAAAGATAATTATTCATTAATAAAATTTGATTTGATAGTGAAAAATATTCCTAAAATAATTTTCCCCATGTTCAAACTTAATTAAAGAAACATACGAAGAATAGTTTCACTAAAATATTAATAAATTTTATAAATTGTAATAAATTGATTTTATGAATCCGTCATTTTATTTAAAATGCTTCATTTCACCTTATAATTTATATATTTTTTATAGTAAATAGGTTCCAAAAAAATTCAAGTCATAATATCATTAAATTAATGGTGTTTGAAAAATTTGGTATTTTCACTCTTAACCTAAATTCATTTATTTTATAAAACCCCCAAAAAATTACTAAGATAATTTTGATATACTGAACTCAAAAAAAGTTTATATTTTAAAATTCAATTTCAATAATTTTCTATTTTTCCTATTAAAGTAAATTATAAAATACATTTATAAAAAAAATTATCGGTAAATAAATTTTTCAAACACTAGATGTTCTTATTCATAATTTATATAAAATTTTAATAAAGGTTAATTAAAAAAATTATATTATATTTTTTTTAATCCAAATTTAAATATATTATATTTAGTTTTATTTTATAAAAAATAGAACACGTAAAAATATAGATTCATAAACACAATAATGCATTAGGTAAATATATAGAAAAAATTAAAGACCTTGATAATATTATTATAGATTTTGTGGTTACTTTATTATATTGCCACTGGATACAAAAAATAAAATCCCAAAGGAATGAATTATAGTCTTGGAAAACAAGACATGAAGATGAATGTTACATTATATTTGAAAAAATTACACAAAATAGTATTGTAATTGAGTAAACCAGATTTCTCTTCATCATATCACTAAATATCAATCATAATGCACTTCCTGGAATCCTGAGTAAAAATAAAAATAATAAAAAAGTGAGATTTGATGCTCAGAAAGGGTACGGGTCCAATGAAAGATTAAATAAATAAATAAGTCTTAAATAATATGAAGAGGTAAATATAAGAAAAAAAATTCATTTAATCAATAATATAATTCTAATGAGTAATATAGTGTGAATTAATGATGATAAAATAATTATGTATAATGTTCACAGGATCATGAAATTTATCTATGGATGTCATAACTATGACACCCTCAATATTTTGTAAAATATATTTTTTCAACTTAATTTAATTTTTTCAACATTTTACATTACACAGAATACTATGTTTAGATTTAGTTACAAGAAACATTGATTTTTTCTTGTATTACAAGCAACACTAAGTTTTTCATGCATTATATGTAACATGAAATTTAAATTAATTGTGACGTATTGATAAAATATTATTATGGTTGTTTTAACATTGCTGTTGGATAGACAATTATGAATAATATTAACTAAATTATGAAAATATTGTTTACAAATTTATGTAAAATAAATTAATTGGATAACAATGAACTATAAATTTAAATTAAACCCTTTTGAAAAAAATTGAAATATTTCTCTACAAAACTATATTTACACGCACATGTGTGTTCTATATAAATAAATTAACCAAATGAAATTTGGTTAATTATTTTAATGAAATATATTTATTATATATTTAAGACAAATATTCATATTAGGTTTTTTCTAGATAATAAATAAAATAAATCCAATTTTTTGCTTAAAATTTGTATTTTTCTAAAAATTATTTTTTCTCATTTTTTGTGAACATATAGAGAAATTAATATATAAAAAATTAACAAAATTATATTTTTTGAATAAAATTAATTTTTATAATAATAATTTCAAAATTATCATATGGTCAATTTTCATGAGTTTTCAGAAAAGTATCATTTTTTGATAAATAGAAATAAAATATTGAATTTTAATTGAAACTGTATTTACGTTTAAATTATTTATAATGAGAAATTATATTTTGAATTTGTTTTAAAATACAATTTATTAAATTTTCGGTAAATTAATCCAATTTTTGTCATTGTAGTTAATTTCATATTGAATTTGGATATAAAAAAATTGTAATCTTTTGAACATTTTCTCTTTAAAAACATGATTTATCGTCATGTCTATAGGGTTATTTTTAAGTTTAAAATTTTCAATTTTGTAAAATTAATTTAGAGGGATGTATTACGTATTTGGAATCAGTATAATTATTAGTTTATATAAGTTAGATTAATTTTTCACCAAAAGTAATAGTGAATGCAATAAAAATTAATTTCCACGATTAAGGTAAAAATGAGTTTACTAAGAGGTAAAACTAAAACGTTAAGTGTATAAGTGACATATAAGCCTTCATAAAAACTATTTCCTATCCATATTTTCACCATTTAAACTCTTCAGTTTAATATTTTCTAAATATTAACTCTTGGGAAATATGAAATATATGGGGGCCTTATTTCTTTTCAAAAATTCAAAGCGTGTCGTCTCTACCAGTTACAAAATGCCACCCACTCTCCCCTCTTCTTCAAAAATTAAATCCTATTTTTCAAAAACTAACTAACTAAATCACTCACCAAATTTTTTAATATCATCCTAGAATATTTTTTTATATAATTCCAACAATAGAAGGACTCAGTTCAAACACAAGGATAATACCCGAAGAAGAGGTAATGTTCTTTAATGAGTGTCTTAATTATATTTCATTCTCTTTCTCCTTCAATTATTATTAAAAAAATGATATAATAACATAAATATATTACATATACTAGTATTTTTTTATAATAATATCATTCCTTGCAACCTTTTTCACTTACATCAAATGTGTTACAGAATCATCATTCATGTTTATGACGGATTACCACCTCACAAACCAATGTCATTTTTTCTCAGTTTCCATCTCGAATGATTAGACATAAAGATTTATTTATTTTTTATATATTTTATTTATGATATTATTATGATTATTGAATTATTATATCACACATAACATTATGAATTCCGTTTTGTAGGAATATGATAATGTCGCTTGTGTGTACGGCGGACCCCCACCTCACGAAGAGATATTATTCATTCACACTTGACATGGAATGTGATTAGGGTAATGTTAATGATTATATGTGATATACATGAAATAATTATTATATTCATGACATATTTATCATTCTTAAAAGATTATATATATCATTGTATTTCTTACCTTTTCACTCAATGAAAGATGATAACACTGTTCGTGTCCATGTAGACTACTGCCTTCACGAAACTTTGTGAATCTCTTTTCATCACTACACCACATCTATGATATGTATAAATATATTTTAATAAATAATAAATTATTTATGAAATTATTAACATTATTGAAATATAATATATTTCTTACCTCATTTTCATAATGATCATTAAAAAGTTGAAATGTTACCCATGTGTATATACGGCCTACCATCTTGATGATCGTAACGAACATAATTTATCAAAACCATATTTTATAATTGCTATTGAAAGTATATTTTATGTATAAATATGATAATTAATTTATGTTTATTATTTATAAATTTATGGAACCATGAAGAAATTTAGATGACTGAAAGTAACAAGTCAAAACATATATGAAAAACAATGCGGTTATTACCTGAAATGTGAATTCAACATGGAATTTTTAATAAAAGGAAAATAAAAGGACATAACTAAATGATATACGGTATGATATATATATATATATGTATGTATGTATTTTTCATTAATAAAGGTATAATGAAAATTATTAATTAGTAAAAATTATTGAATGTTTGCGAAGAAAGTCAACAATTTCGATAAGTTATTTCTTGTCTCTCTTTTATTTTTGGGAGACATATTCAAATTCACCACTCATTTATTTTTCATGGTGAATATACTGAACCATGTCAATTTTAAATCATAAATACCATTATATTAATCATATTTATTGTTTCACCTGATATGATTATTTATTAAGTATTACGATTAAAAAGATTACTAAAGTGAAACGGGATTTTTGTCTCAGTTTCCTTTCTTCGAGACTTATGCCATATTATGAAACAATATTATATTATGAGGTGTACATATAGTTCATTTGATAATTAATATCATTAAATTATTTATACTCATGATAATTTATGTTTACTTTTATGTTACCCCTTTATGAGGCTTAAGATTCAAGTTTACCAAAGTGGTAAGTGTTTTATGTTACAATTTCATCACTTATTGGGATTGTTTATGATTATCCTTACAATGATGAAATATTATGATTTATATCTCACAAAACTCATTTATGTTTCTTAAAATATATTTATGTCATGAGAATACATGCTTCCCCTTCATTTTCTTCTCTTTATGTACTCAATAATTGAAAAATGTTTTTAATAAAACACGCATTTTCTGTTTAAAACCCATTTCCTTCAGAAACCATGTTTTCTAAAAAATTAAAAATATTGTTTTATTATTCTCCATTTACATTTAAAATAAATTTTACCCATGTATTACTTTTTTAAATAAATTAAAATTAATCACCATGTCATTTCCTAAACAATTATCATTTAGATTTTACAAAAAAAAATATGAAAGAAATATATGTTTTAACTTGTATAGAAAGAACAAAACATCCCATCATCGTGACAATTATTTCCTTTGAACATTCCTTTATAATTTTTCAAATTTATTTTAAAATAATGATATTTTAAAAATGATATATGTTTAATTTTTTTAATATAAATGGATATTTTCCTAAATAAATATTTTAAATTAATATTAAAATCATCTATTAAAAGATTTATAGGTTATTTTAAAATATATGTTTTTCAAAAAGGGTTTATGTTTTAAAAATTATATTCCAAGAAAAATTATTTTCATCATGAAATTTTTTAAATGATCTATAAAATTCATTTTCCATATAAATTTTCTTCAGTTGATATTACATATTCTTTACTGAGATATGATCCAACGATACCATTCTTATTCTTTATCTGAATGGTTTATGTTTTCAATGACGTGATGTTCTTGAAACTAATTTCTATTTAATGAGTTATATTATGATATTACTCTTATAAAACCTACTTTTTTCCATGGGTTATTATTTTATAAAAAATTAAATGATTATAAAACCTATATATTTTTCATATGTTATGATATGATGAAATTTATTTAAATCCCCTTCCATTTCTTAGGTTATGATATGATTTTTGTTTTATGATCTTATAGAACAAATATGCCTGATTTTAATTATGTGACAGTGGTTGAATTATAAAAAATGATGGTGGTAATGTTATAAAAAATGATAGGTGGGACACATATCTCTCTATAATAAATTGGGTAAATATTTATATCTCATGATATAGACTTGACTAGAAGAGAGAGTGTACCTAGTTCACTATGGGACTTTGTCAACTGTGATGGTCTTGGGAGTGAACCGCAACAACTTTAATGTTATACATGGACATGTATTTCATGACCATAATTTTATATGTGAACCTAGTTATATGTTCAAAATTTTATATGTTAACCTAATTACATGTTCACAATGTTATGTGAGGAACTATAATTCAGGTCCATAAAGTTATGCATGGTCCATGTTGCAAGTCTATAAATTTATGCGATTCCCTGGTTTCATGTACTTAACATAATGGATGAACCTAGTTGTATTTATACAAGTTCATAATGTTATAATCTAGTTTTATTCCAAAAATACATGTCTTATGCCAATTTTTTTCTCTCACGGCTCACTGTTTTATTTACTTATGACTGATTTCTTATGAAATGGCAAGATTTATTCCATGACTCAAGATTATGATCCTTAATATATGGGGAATGGATTTCAAATTCTATGATCATGTTCATGTACCCTTATTTTCATATTAATCTTATATATCTCCCTTGAATAGCCTTAATGAGAATCTAATATCACTATTTCCAATGTTTCCCTTCTCCCATGTTAGGAAGAAATGTTTTATGTTGGTTATATCTATAAAGATTACCTAATGGTAATATCAATATGGGAGCCGTTTAAGATCTTTTAATATTTAATAATATTGTGTTCCAAGATTCCAAAGTCATTAAACTATTATATTCCTCAGGAATGTGTTTGTGTAATGAAATAAATATTCAACTAAAAGATGCAATATCCATGATTGAGAAGCTGGGGTCTCTATAGTTGTAATGAGAGGAAAGGTTTAGTTAATCTTTTGAAACTAGGATTAGAAATATTTTATGTGATCCTAATTATATTTCCAAGGATATTTCTAGGGATTTCACTAAGGAAAAGTCTAAGGATGAGTCAAAGTATAGGAAAATATCCTTGAATTTTGGTAAAGGACAGAGTGAGGGGTTTCTTAGAAATAAAAAAATGTCTACATACTAAAACTAGATATGGATCTAGACCATATATACCAAGGGGTAACATCCCTCCAAACGTCATATTCATCTAGAATCGATTAGTAACTAGTTCACAAAAATGTACCTTGTCGTACACCTTCTTGACACAACCAGGGGATATGCTTTGGAAAATTACTAACTCTTTATGAACCATCGTGAAGGATTTAAAAAAGAAGATGACTACGAATATCCTAGGATAATAATAATGTGTCATATATTAAAAAAATTATTATTTATATATACTATAAGTTATTTTTTTAACATTATATGGTTTTACTCTATGATTTTTGTTTCTGACACAATGATTTTTGATTTTAGTCTATTATGGGAATCAGAAGGAACTAGGTTAACATTAAATGTAATGGAAACTTTACTGATGAGAAGCCAAATGGGATGATGAATTCATTGAAAGAAATTTTGATTATTTTTAATTAGTTTTAAATTACATGATCAATAATGTATACCTTATCTAACTCTCAGAATCAACAAATAAGAGATGGGTAGAGTTTTCTAAGAGTTTAGGATGTAGAGGCCATGGAGGAAATAAGATTTAGTTTTTTTGTGTCTATAATGTGTGTAGAAACACCCAATTGGATGTCTCAGAGTAACGAGATAATTTTTTTGACAATGGAAAAGATAAACACAGAGAAAGTAAATAAAAATCGAAAATTTAACATTAGGTTAACACAATGAATAATAATAAATGTATACCTAAGATATCATTGATTTTTGAATTATTTAAATGTGTAATGTTTGGGAATTATTCAAATAAATGGCCTAAGAGAAAATATTATAAATTAAATCAAAAAAAATATGATTTATGGTTATATTACAGATGATAAGGATACTACAAATGACATATGAAAAGAAAGAGGTTTTAAGGAAGAAGATGATGAATCATAGATAATGGTTTGAGAAGAAAGTGGGATGAATGACATATTTATGTATTAAAATTTAACCACTATGTTATTTGAATCGTGAAATATTTCAATATTGTTCAATATAATTTTTTCATTATGGATTTGAAAGAATGTATTGTATGATGTTGATAGGCTAGAATTGTGATTTAATTGTAAGGTGTGTAACAACCTGAGCTATTATAAATAAAATTTCCCTTTTGATTTAAGAAAATATATTATTATGAAATGTGGATATAGAAAACACATGAAATCTTTGGTTTTATTATACCCTCTCGGATTTAAATAATTTTTAAGAAACTTTACTATTGATAAAATATTGATTGAACAATGATCAAATGATTAATATAAATATAGGGTTTTAAAAAATCTAATTGACAGAGAAAAAGGAAATCATGGGATCAACTAGTATGATCATACCCTATGAATCCATTTTATTAGAGATTTTTTGTGAGATATAATCTTTGGTATTTCCCCTTGACCAATACCAATCCTATATCCAACAACTTACGTGTGTGAAAAACTATTTATGAGAGAAGTTCAAGCTCACCGAGATCACGGCCCAAACCATGTATGTAGAACCACCCCATCAATGTCCCACCATCATGCACCTTACCATTGTGAAATTTTTTGATGTATTAAAGTGGTATGTATCAAGACCCTATAATTATGAGTATTTAAATCATTTTTTTGAATGTTGAATATATTTTCATCATATTATGGATACTTTATAAATTATTTTTATCTTGATATAATAAAATAAAAATATAATTAAGGTATTTATTTTCATTAATTATTGGATTCGTGAAATAAATAATATTTTTACTTTATTATTAAATATTTTTTATTAAATACAAATTATTATAAAATTTTTATAAAGTCAAATAAATTTTTTATAAGGGTTTGAAAACTGTTATTGTTAAAAAACCCCATAATTTCTTAATAAATGATGATGTTATTTTAAATTTTAAAATTCACATATTCATAAAATTATTTAGAAAAATGAATATTATTTTTGAATAAGAATTTATAAATTATCTAATGGTGATTCTTTCATAATTTTCTGAGACAGTTGAATTTTCTGGTAAAAATTAAATTCCACATAAATATACATTGTTTTTTATGACATCATTATTACCCAAATGTGACGTGATAAAAAATATAAAAGGTATAAACGGCCAAATATATTTTTTAACTTTAAAATAATGTAATTTTAAATTTATTTTATTAAATTTATAAAGCCTTTGTGAACCCTCCAAAATCATTATTATATTTTATAGTTTAAAAATAATTTCATTAAATGTATGAATCACCTCAACATAAGAAATCAAATTATTTTATTAAGTTTATCCATTATACATATAAAATAATGATAAGTACGTCTATTTAGAAGAAACCCTGGGATACTTTTTCATTTTGGTTATTTTATTTTTTAGAGTCCCAAACATAAATAATAAAAAATACCCCTCAATTACTTTATAAACCTACACAAGATACAATTTATTTCAACTAAAACTCCAAGGATAAAACACATACTCTTTTCCTACACTCTATAGAGTCCTCCCAAGGATCCCCTAAGCTCTTAAGAAGCCTCTCCCAAGAATTTAGAGTCACACACTCAGGTAAGGGATTTCTCTAATCTCATTAATGTTCAAGAACTTATTTTATGTTCTGTCTCTAATACAAGTTTCCTATATTGGATATGTTCCTAAATATTCCCCTTAATTTGAAATTAATATAAAATTGATTATACCACCCTTTCACTCTCATTATGAATCATAGGATTATTTCTATTCACCTGTTACCATGCCAAATATAGTTAGGATTCTAATCTTTATTCATGTTTTTTCATTACCATATGGCTTATATTTACAAATTTATAATGTTAGGATATGTCTTTCTATGTACATATTACTTAACATTTTATGTATATTTGATGAGATACCAATTTATCTCTAATAAACCCATTTTTATTAGTCTTTAAGTAAAGATGTTGTGCTTCCCAAATTTCACCGTGATTTTCCTTGCAAAAAAAATTATGTATTGAATATCATACTCATTTCTTGTCAATGGTGTTCACCTTTATGCACACATAATATTTAGGAGGACATAAATCTATTTATTATCGCCTTCTTGATCATTGAAGAAATTATGATGATGAATGAACCCATGATGTATGATCTATATGGCACACTTGAGCATGATAATGAAATGAAAGTGACGGGTATGCCTAGAATTATATAGCACTCCAATGCATTGGGAATATTTTTGTATCATGATAATTTATTTTAGGATAGGGAGTGAACCTAATTACATTATAGGACTTTTTCCACCATGATTTATTGTCATTTTTTCCATGAAATATGTTTATAGTTCACTTTTTATGTTGTTTCCACATTTCCCATGTTATGATTATCATGCTATATCGAGTCTCATTGTTCATGTTTATGATTCCTACTATTTTTATGACTTATTTATTTAACAATTTTATACCATGTATTATTCTCTTAAATTTTTTCCATATTTATTCCCCTACTGAGAGTTATAGCTCACCCCTTTCTTATGTATATCCCCAGGTTATCCCATGCAGTTTTAAAAGACATACAAATTTTAAAAGAATGTTAAGGATGTTTTCAATATTATTATTGTATCCCATATACAAGATGTTATTCTATGCTCCTAATTCAAAAATACACTATACTTATTGATATTTAGGGATGTCTTATGTGTACTTTTATTTAATAAATCATAAATTAATGTGTAAAAAAGAACATGGTTATAATAGTTCTTATCATATGAATAGTTTATTTGTTTTTTGGATTAGGATTAAAAAACTATAGAAAAATATTTTGGGATATGAGTAAGTATAAGAAAACATACCTAAATTTTGGTAATTATAGATTAATTGGGTTATCATGAAAATACATTAATTCATAGATAATAGAATTGTGCATGGTTCTAGAAGAGATGTACTAATGGGTAATAACTCCAATGAGGGTTGTTGGGCCTAACTTGGTGTAACCTTATACACGAAAATGGGCCTTACTGCATACCTCGTCTAACACTCCCAAGAGATATGCTTTGTAAAATTCATAAGATCATTATAAAACATTATTAAGGGAACAAAAAAATACCCATAAGAGTAAATGATAGGAAATAGATCATGTATAACATAGATTGGAGCCTAGAAATTCATAAGTTAAGGAAATTAAATTAGAGTTTATCTAATCCCTTTAATGTCATTAGATTCCCCCTTTATGTGATGGATTGTTTTAAAATAATGATTCTTAGTTTTTCCTTTATTCTAGAAAATTGCTGGAAATTGGAGAATCGGGTAAACAATCAAGGTAGTGGGCAATGTGATGACTACCCTAGTGAGAGGCCCAACCAGAAGGTAGTATAAATTGTGAACATTACGATGATCCTCACTTTTTTAACACAAGTTGTGAATAGAATCCCTGATCTTGAGGAGCATCTAAATCCCCCAAATAGAGAACAAGGTATTATTGAGGCCTTTAAGTGATAAAGGCATCCTACTTAAATGGATAATTTGATTCCATAATCATGAAATAATGGATCAAACCCATTGAGATGATCTTCTCTATCCTTCAATGTTTCTAATAAGAGAAGGTACTGTAATATGTTTAACATATATGGGAAAAAGAATATTTGTGGTGGGGATTTATCAAGAATACAAAGCATAAGGAATAGATCAAAGTGATGCAGTGAAAGGAATTCCATAAAATGTTTTTGGATAAATATTCTCCTCACACTCTCTATCATTAAATAGAACAGGGTTTCCTTTTCCTGAAGAAGAATGAAGTCAAATATATGAGTAGTAAGTGGAAAAATTCATAAGGCATACACGATATACATTCATATTTATTGTTATCCCCAAATTAAATGTTGATTTCTTCTTTGGGGGGGTATAAAACCTAGTCTATAGAAATACCTAGCGATCTGTGACTTTGATAGCTATGAGGAAATATTTTATGTGACCTTAAAGTTGAAATTGAGGTCATAAATTCTAAAGGGTATCATGTGTATAAGAATCAAAAAGGGATGTTTAATTTTGGAATTCTGATGAAGAAATCTAATGGTGTTATGAAATTTTAGCATCATGCTTGTCAATGGCTCAGAAAGAAGCACCCTAGAAATTGCCTTAGGGGGTGAAGAAATTATTTAGGTCAGGAAGTAAGGGAACCATTCTAAATATTTTCAATAAGAAAATCCCACAAATGAAATGGAGGAAAGTAATCATCTGGTCAAATTTCATCACATTATTCATTACTATAACTACAATGAACCAGGGAACATTTCAAACCAATGCACTAAGCCATGGATTTTGGAAGATATCTATCAATCTCCAAGGGAGTAAGGGGGATATTTTTCCATCACAACCAATAAGGTAGATCCCAAAAATGAAGTGGAGAATGGTATGACAGTTATTTATGCAAGTATAGAGAACATAATTTTTTATTCATGTTCTATGTATTCCTTCATGTCATGAAATTTTATTATAAAAATTCAAACCCCACCACAAATTGTGGAAGTGGAGTTATTAGTGGAAAATAAAAATGGGGAAGTTATTGTATTCTAAGTATATTACTCCACCCCTATAACAATTTTTGGGATGGAATTTCTAGTGAACCTTGTCTTAATCCCTTTGGTAGAATTTGAGTCAATTTTGGGAATCTATTGGATTTTCCTATAAAGAACCAACATAAATTTTTGTGACAATAAATCACTCTCAATATGGGGAACTGGCCCTATAATATGTATAAATACAAGGAGTATGAATGTTCTTTAACACTAACATCAAAAGAATGTATATTATTTCCCTACAGGCCAGATTATCTATCTCAAATTGTTGATTCTATGGAAATAATTATCCTATAACACATGACTATTGAGATGGAATAAACTAATGTGTTTCTTAATGAATTTTGTGGCCTTCCTCCAAGATAAAAGGTTGAATTTTCAATCGATCTTATACCTAGGGCATTACAATTATACAAGAATGCATATAGAATATAGGATTTTGAACATGAGATGATATCGAAACAACTATAGGGTAATATAGGTAAATTTTTCATATTTCCATGTGTGTCTCCATGGGGTGCAACATTCCTCTTCATCAAGAAGAAGATTGGGAAAAATTCCTTTACACTGATTATCATGAGCTTAATAAGATCCGAATAAAGTAAATTTATCCTATGATATGGATTTATGACTTTTTTTATTATCTATGTGGAGAAAAATACTTCTCCAAGGTAGATCTACGTTCAGAATATTACAAAGTTATGGTGAAGGAGGATATCCCCAACACTGATTTTCATACAAGGTATGGGCACAATGAGTTCATAGTGATTCATTTTTGGCTCAATAATGATCCAAAAATATTCATGGAATTGATAAATTGAGTCTATAGACATTACCTCAACATATGTTTGGTAGTGTTCAACAATTATATTCTAATACACTCTAAAATAAAGGAGGCGAATGATGAGTATCAAAGTATCGTGCTAAATACCATCCGAAAGGAGAATCTTTATTCCAAGTACCATAAATGTGAGTTTTGGTAGATGGAAGTCTCATTCTTGTGGAATATCATTACAATCAGTGGGATATATATAGACCCTTAAATGATATAAGAAATTTAAGTATTGTCAAGGCCAACATGTGTTATAGATACCCATATTTTCCTTGGATTATTTGGTTATTATCATCAATTTGTGAGAAATTTCTCATGATTATAAAACCCTATAACCAAGATAACTCATAATGGAAAAACGTTTACTTGGATTAATGAGTGTGAAAAGAGTTTCATGGAATAGAAAAGGAGTATAATCACTACCCATGTTCTCATACTACCTACATGTGGTGAAAATTTCATAGCATTTAGCAATGATTCGAATAAGGGATTTTTTTGTGTATTATTGTAGAATTAAGAATTCATAGTGTACGCTTTAGGGCAGTTGATAGTTCACGAAAAAAACATCCCAATATAGGATCGAGAGTTTCCTATAGTGATCCGTGCATTGTAAATATGGTGGTATTATCTCTTTGGGAAGAGTTGTGAAATATATATGGATCTCAAAAGTTTCAAATATATATTCACACATAAAGATAAGAATATGCACCATAAAAAATGGATAGTGCGGATTAAGGACAGTGACTACTCAATCCACTAACATACTTGTTTAGCGAATAAAGTGGGGGATGGTCTAAGTAGAAAGGATCTAGTAATTATGTCATTGATGCTAATGGAAAGTGATCTGATCTTCTTATATTTGAAAAGGATGGATATGGTAATCATAATGTAAGGAACATCATCAATCCTTTGAAAAAATATTCCTCAACCATCCCTTATAGAGAGGTTAAAATACTTTCTAAAAGATGATATGGGAATTTAGAAGAAAATAGAAACTTTAAGGAAAGGAAAATACTTTGAGATTAATGGTAATGAATAAGGATTTGTGATATTTGGGACATGATTATGTGTACCATAAAATTCTGAGTTTCAAAATGAATTGTTAGATGATTCACAATGTTAGACTTTATCCATTCACCCAAGAAGCACAAATATGTATTGAGATCTCTAAGAGAAAAATTATTTGGAAAATATGAATAAGTATATCATTGAATATACATCAAAGTTCCCATTATGTTAGTACGTGAATGCTAAAATGCAGAAGTCTTAATGGATGACAAACCACTAGTCATACGACCATGGAAATGGGAAAACATCACCATGGTCTCTATCACCAGACCTCCGAATACATTAAGGGGAAACAATGAAATATTGGTTACTATAAATAATTTTATAAACACATCTCACATTATTGTGATTTGATAGTATTTCTCACTTGATAAACTTTTGAGAACATGCATCATAGAAGTGGCAAGGATACATCGAGCACCACTATCGATTTTATCTGACCAAGATCCAAGATTAATCTATATGTTATAGAAGAGTCTCCAACTTGCTCCAAAGAATGAGCTGAACATCAAAACATATTATAACCCTCAAACTAATGTCCAATCTAATTGGAATACTCATAAAATTGCAGAAATGTTGAGATATTTATCAATTGCTTTAATGGAGGGTGGGACCAACATCTTCTTATGGTCGAGTTCTCTTACCACAATAGTTTCTACTTGAGAATCTAAATTTTCCCCTTAGAAGCACTTTTTGGGAAGAGGTGCAACACACCTGTATTCTGGGGTGAAATTTTGGAATGAAAACTTCTAGGTCCTGAAATGGTTGAGGAAATGGTGTAAAAGGTTAATACCATTCAGTAACCTATCAAGGTTGTTCAGAGTTCAAAAAATAACTATGATGCAAAATCATCAATGATACCTATAGTTTTATATTGGAGACATGGTATTCCCCTACATATCTCCATGGAATAAAGTGATTATATTTCGGAATAAGGTAAATAATATTCCAATATACATCATTCACTTTGAGATCATTGATCACATTAGAGCGGTGGCCTATCGACTAGCACTCATGTAACAACCCAAAAATTTTATTAATGAAAATTCCTCTAGATCTAATTAAAGTTCATATTATGTAAAATGGATATATAAAATATGCACATATATGTTTTTATGATTTTTAATTTTAAAATACCATTATGAATTCTTATCGTTTCTAATATAGATGTTGAACAGTGACCACGTGATTAGTATAAATATAGGGCTTTAACAAATCAAATTTACTCAGATAAAGGGTTGGCCTCATCCAGTAGAATTTTTCCATACAAATGTCATTTTTTGGAGCTCAAAAAGTATGTGGAATCACTAGGATTCTCTTTTGACCAAGCCCAATCCTAGTTTCAATGTGTTAAGCTCGAATGGAACCACATATGAGAGAAGTGGAAGTTAGCAGAGATTACCACTCAAGCGATGTTATACAAGCCACCCCATGAGTTTGTCACCATCACACACCTTACTGTTAGGTATTATGAGGGTTTTATAAGAGGTTATATTACAATACCTTATTACTATGATTATGTGAATTATTTTTTTATTGAACAAAGAATATACATTCATTTTATTATTGTTACGCTATAAATAGTTTTTAAAGAAAAAATAGTATTTTTAGTTAATATTAAATTAATAAATCTATTTTGATGAATCATTGGATTTTTTGAATTAAATAATATTTTAATAAAATATTATTACTCAATTACTTTTTATTAAATATTAAGGATCGTATAATTTTTATGAATACAAATGATTTTTTTTATTATGGTTTAAAAGCCATTTCTGTCCAAACACATGGATTTTAGATAAAGGTCAGTTTTTTTAAAAAGTATAAATTCAAATATTTAGAAAATTATTTAGATAAAATTAATATTTTTTTCAATTAGAATGTTGAAATTATCCAACGGTGAAATTTTCATAATTTTCTGAGACAGATGAATTTTTGGGTAAAAAATTTAATACCATTTCATTATATAATGTGTTTTATGACATCATAATGAACCAATAGTGATGTAATAAAATACTATAAATGACATGTTCGGAAAATATATGTTTTACAATTAAAATAATTTTATTTTATGTTTATTTTATTTATTTCAAAATGCCTTAGTGGACCCTCCAAGACTTATAAAACCTTTTATCTTTTTAAAATGATTTCCTTAAGAGTGTGACTCACCTCCAAAAAATAAAGCCTAATATTTTAATAAGTTTGGCCATTGGAAATATAGAATAATTTTTTCACTCCCCTTTTGAAAAAACCATCGGAAAAACCATGGTATGGTTCATGGTTTTGATTAGTTTAATGTGTATGGTCCAAAACCTAAAAAATAAAGAATTCCCTATTTTTCCTATATAAACCCACCCAATAACCCACTTCCTCTTCAATAAAATATTTTGGAGCTTGGCCAAACTTTGTAATACTCTATATAGAATCCTCCCAAGGTGCCCCAAGCTCCTTAGTATCCTCTCTCAAGCCTCCCCCATGCTTTTGGTATCGTACTTCCAAGTAAGGGATTTCTTCCTCTCTCTTTTTGTCATAGTTTATTTATGTTTCTATACCCTTGTATTTTTAGTTAAAAATGTTGGGGTATGATTTCTCACGTCCCCCATAATCCCCTCAATATGTTTTAATTATGAGATACCCATTTATCTCCCATTAATGTCTCTCATGTACACTTGTTACTATGCTAAAATTCTGTATGTGATTTCTCTCTCCACATTTATATTCATGAAATTATTTTATATTATGAATATAAATTCCATTAAATATGTTGGGAAATGTATATATACTACCCAATTACTTTCCATTTAATGTACATATTATTATAATCCTCTTTCTCTCTCATCAACATTTTTTATGAATTCTTATGTCATGATGTTATGCTGCCGAAATTGCACCGTTATTTTCTAGGCCAAAGTTATTGTGTAGTGAATACCATGCCCATTTCTCTATCAAGGGTATTAAAATTTATTCAAATTTACATTTTTATATTATATTTTTATGTAATAATACCACATTCCATTATTTTGGAATAAATTATTTTGTTTAATGCATCCATGTTATATGATTCATGTGGCAAACTTATGCATGAAATCAAATGATTAAGAAGGGTGTGCCCTAATAGCACTCCAATGCATTTGGTATTGATTAATATTCTGATAAATCAAGTTCAATGAGGGTTTACTAATTATAATTCAAGTGTAATGAGGGTTTACTCATGCTACATGTGAAATGAGCCTTGGCACATGATAAAATCATGTTAAATGTTTTTGCCACATTTCCATGTTATGATAATCATGCTATATCATGCCTTTATGTTAATGTTTCTCTTTTCTCCATTGATATGCCTGTTGAATAACATGTACTTTATTATTAATGTTATGACTTATTTAATCCCTTATGGTTCTTTATAGGTCACCCATTTCTTATGCATGTCCTCTGGTTATCCCATGCAATGCTAAGTATGGGGGAATGTTGTGGTCATGTAAAATTAGTTTTCAATAAACATGTTGGGTTTTATGTTCTAAGTTGTTATGTATTATTCCTAATTTCCCAAGACTGTAGACCTCTTTATCCTCATAGTTTCCTTATGTGTAATTTAATGTAATAAGTCATGTTTAAGTGTGTAATAAAGAGAAGGGTTATTATAGTTGGTATCAAATGATAGGTTTAGTTATTTTTGAGATTATGATTAAAAAACCCTAGTGAAAGCCTTAGGGATAAGACTAAGTATAATAAAAACATCCCAAATTTTTTTGAGTATTGAGTAAGTGTTTTATTGTGGAAATACATCCATTTATAGATACGAGCATGTAGCGGTGGATCTGGAACATATGTATATACGTGTAAAACCTGAAATAACAACTTTGAGCTAGACTGTAATAGAAACTAGTGCATGGCAACGGGCCTTGCTTCACTCTTGGTTAGGACACTCTCGGGGGATATGATTTGTTAAATTAATAAGCTTAGTATGTACCATTATTAATGGAATTAAAAAAATCCCCTAGTAATATATGTTGGGAATTATATCACGGATAACATATATTGATTCCTCAGAATTCATAAGTTAATGAAATAAATGTAATTTATAAGTAATCTGTTTTTGTATTTGGATTATCCTTTATGTGTTACCCCTAACTTTCCTTTAATTCTATCTAATGGATGGTAATAGGAGGACTCGGGCTAACAACCTATGTGAAGATCAATGTGATGACTGTTCTAATGAGATTCCCAATTTGATGGGAGTGGGAATCGCAAACTTTTTTCATGATACTCTCTCTATTTACTCAAGTTTTGAATATAAACATGGGTCAAGAGGAAAATTCTGTAATGGCCAGTCTCCAGAATACCTGAAGTCTGTTCCTTAAAACATGATGTGTAATTTTTACAAAAAAAATTACATGCATTGATATTTTACACATCATGTCCTATAAAAAGGATCGTTACGGTTCAGGTTATGGGAAACCAGCAACTTCTGACCTACTTCTTCTTCTAAGAACTAATACCTAAAAATTTTTATTTAAAAATGTAGGGTGAGAACAAAAATCCCAGTAAGGGGGTTTTTGAAAATTACTTGAAGAAGCTCATTTAATGTAAAATAATAACCTTTGTAATAAGCTCAATCTTTTTCATTAAAAATAATTTTTAGACTGCATATATAAACAAAATTAGAGTACACATACAAGTACCATAATGTAAAATATGTTACTCAATCCATAAACTAACTAACCCATTTTCTATCATGCTTGTTTGTAGTACATGACTTATACATAAACTTAACACATGATTAAGGTGAAAAAATAAAGATAACATTAGTTTCCTTACTAAAATTCATCGGGTGATAGTTAAACTACTAACATATGTAATTGAGTTCAAATACTAAAAAAACATTGTGGCATGCATTTATACTTCTGATACTCATAAGTAAGGCTCTTAACCAGAGACATTATACTAGTCGAATAATCCATCGGTCGGTCATGCTCTAACAAATAGTGAGGTAATGTATAATGTCGTACTATGTCAAGGCCTTGAGCCAAGACCATAAAATCAATGTCTAGGCCTTGTCCATAAACCATAACTTTTCCAAGGCCTCGTGCCATGACTTGATTCATCTTATGAGACATACAAATGCATCGAGAGGCTCTAGGGGGCCTCACCCGTCACATAACAAGTCCAATACATTCTTCATATGTTTAGTAATCCCATGTATCCAAAGTGTCCCATACCACTTTGAATACCTAATTCCATGACTTTTATTTGGGGTGTCCTATACCACTCCAAAAAATCAATTTCATGTTCATTATTTGAGGCATCACATTCCACTCCAAATAATAAATAAAAAGGTAAAAGTACATTTCCATTATAAATTAATCAAGCAACCCAGTAAACAATATTACGGGGTATATTATGTATATTAATTGATAACAAGAGTACATAAAATGATGATTTTATCACGTGAAATAATATTCATTTAAATTTTAAAAAAGAGTCCAGATACTGAAAACCTAAATGTTCATGATTTAAGATATATGTAAATATAGTTAATCCACATACAGATAAATGGGTGTGACCACAAAACAAAACAACAAATTAACAAATAATCAAAACCTACATGTTCAAGATTAAAGATATGTGTCATAATAGTTTAGCCACATGCTGATAAATGGGTGTGTTCGCAAAACAAAACATCTTAACAATTGACAGTGTTGCTTTGAAATATTCAATATGTTTAATCGCATGTTTTCAAAACCTCCCAAATAAAGAGTTTTAAAGAAAAACTGTTAACCCAATATTCATGGAAGTAGATTTTTCAAATTGAGTAATATGTTTCACATAAAATTGCATGTGTATATACATACATATACATATATATTTATATTTATACATCCAATTTTAACTTCAAACACATTACTTCCATATTAAAAAAATAGTAACATAAACATAATTTAGACTATAAGGTAAGTCTTAGAAACATTCATAAACACGTTTTATATATACAATATAAATAAATAATTAAATATATAGGTTTTATTATTAAAACAATGTTAGGTAAACACATTCTTGTAATAAGTGTTTCAAAACCTCGGTTAATATTAATAAACCCCACATGAAATAACTGGAAATAGGTTCGTATGATAATTATATAAAACTGAATATATATGTATATATTTATACTTTGTAAAACTTTTATAACATGAGGTACGTTTAAAATGATTAAACCCTTAAATTTTAAAACATCATTGCGAATAAACGCTTGACAGATTTAAAACCAGGTGGATTTAAACTATATGAGTGTATGTATAAAATATATACTAGCATATAAAAAATGTATATTCAAGTTTGAAAAAGGAAGCCAAAGTGTAATGAACCATTACCTGATATCAAATGAGGAGTAGAGGCTCGAGAAGGCTCAAAGGAGTCTTGAGAAGATGAACACCCTAGAGAGTGGAAGTGTATTGGGTCATATATATAAACAATAGTATACATAAAACATATATATATATTTTAATGACACTTGCATGAAACCTGAGGTGCACTCGGTATATAAAATGATCGATGGTTCTAGTATTGTGGAAGATAAGAGGAGGGAGGCCTTGAATTATGATGGGAAGAGTCACGGCCATGGAAGAAGAGTGAAAAACTAGGGGGATAAACCATTGGTGTGGTGAATGTGGAGGAAGAAGAAGTTGTTGGAGAGGAAACCCATAGAATAAATGATCAGCTGATATATTACCGTGAGAAGATCCAAAGGGTGTGGAGTGTCTACAGATTTTAAAAGAGATGGACGGTTCAGATTAGGTCGCAACATGGTCAGATGACAACGGTGCAATGCAGGGATTTTAAAATGGATGAATGGTCCATATTAGATCGTATTATATCAGATAGCTCAAATAGACGTGGTGATTTTAAAATAAATGGATGGCAAAGATTATATTGGTGATGGATTAGACAGTGCACAAAAAATGTATAGGATATCCGCGGCTACTAAGGATCGAAAGCAGGTCTAATCGGGTGGCTAAGATCGTGTACGGCTTGATCAAATGACCTAAATCTGCTCCCAGTTAAATTTTTTCCATCTCACATCGAAACAAAGTGAACTCAGTGACTCCTTTATATTCCTGGGACTCCGAGCCTAAGTTCATATTACTCCTTCTCCCCTCCCAGTACAGCCTCATACCGGATTCTTATGTGGGTGTGATTCTGCTCCCACCCGTGTCGTCGTGCTGCCTCATACGGTGGCGCGCTCTGGTCCCTACACACGCACATATTAACCCTTATGTGTAGTTATGCCCCCTGTTCACACTAGACCTAGAATTCATGATGCATACGCACTACCCCAAGGCTATTGCCAATGGGATGTGGGTGAAATGCCCCATAATGGCATTGAGGGATGCCACAAGGTGGCCCTCAGCTAGGTGGGGTACTCACCTATATTTTAGTTAAGAAAATATTCATTTTTTTTAATATATAAATAAGTTTTCATATACTTATATAGGTGTTTATTCCCTATTATAGTTAAACCATGTCCTAAAACCAACATTTTCCTTAGTTTTACAAATTCTAATGTTTTAAAACATAAAGTAATAAATCAATGTTTAAAACCTCATTATGAAAATATCATACTAGTATTATAAAAATCAAATACATATTTTTAGTTAAAACTTTATTTAAACACTATTAATGAAAACATTTATAAAAATGTTTTAACACATTTGAAATATTTGGAAAGTATTTGAAATCCATACCTCATTTTGATATCACACTATGTGTAGCTAAAATATTAAATCATTATCCATTTTAATGTTTATAAAAATATTTTATATGTTTTATGTTATAATTTCAATGCATACTTTTAATATTTTGGAAAACTTATTATACCTAGGTATTTTAAATTAGTCCACCAGAATGACCAATGATTATAATTATATCTGATAGAACTCAACTGTCACCTTAGGGTAATGGTCGAATTAAGGCTTTATAAAAACATGAAATAGGGTGTTCCATATTCAAAACTTCTTTACGAAGATGGTGAACATCATTCCACTGATGCTCAGTGTGGCTACATAAGCTCTGGCCATACTGATGTTTATTGTGACAGATGCGAAGGACAATTACTATCTTCTTGGTTTTTTTTGGGTATCGGGTGGTCTCTATGTAATTATAATAGGTCTCTCAATAGGTATTTTTTATTAATATGGGTTTACTTTGATATTTATGTAATTTAAACACTTTGGTGTATAAATAAATAAAAATCCTTGGGTTTATTTTGTATGTTTTTTTCATATAACATGAAAATTAAATAGAATAAAACCATAATACTATTATTACATGAGAAATAAGTTTTGGGGTGTCACATTATCCCCCCCTAACATGAATTGTGTCCTCTCAATCCTTTTCATATAACCATGCTAAAAATACTCTCTAATTTTCTTCAAAACATCCCCCATCATGGAGGATCCTTAGGTTCGGTCAACTGAATACCCAAATTGGTGTTTAATTATTCCACTTCCCTATCCTACACACACCTTGGATAGTAAGAGTTAAACTACTACATTACACACTTAGGCATCCAGAGGGAGGCTCGAATGGTAGAAAGTTCAGAGATGTCTGAATGGAAAAACTCTCTACGCACTCGTTGGACTGTCTCTTGCCTGAGAATATCAATGTCGTAGATGTGGTCATACAAATTGAAGCTTAGGATTTGGTGCAGGTAGGATGTGAAGTGGTTCCCTTCCAAGCCAGCTTGAATTATTTCCATGGCCGTGAAGTTTCGGGATAGATTGATCCATAGGAAAAGACCTTCATGGTACTTTCACCTTCTCATATACACATTGAGTTGGATAGTGGCTATGCGGTGGTAGATATAGGAATTCCATTGGTAGGAGGGGAGAATGTCACGAATTTTCAATACCTCATAAATATATTTTCATGTTCTTCGTAGGTTTACGAAGGGAAGGTATTCTTCCCCACAGGTTCTGACCATAATGGCCTCTAGTACCTCAACGGGAAGAGATAAGATATTGGTTTTTCCATCCATCTAAAAATAAAATTTTTTCATGAAATTACAATCTGTGAAACTCATCCAAAACCACAAACATTGAAAGGTAGTATAAAGAAGAAACTAAAAGTTGTGAATTCATAAAAATACTGGCACAAAACACCCATGACTAATGGTTTCCCCTGTTCCCAGTTACATGAATCCCCAAATGTTTTTTGAAACTCTTGATCTCCCTGAACTAAATGCAACCCTAGCAGTCTGGTTTAATCCTGTGGGTACACTTATGAGGTCTCTAGAGTGATACATAAGGGGTGTAAAGCCAAGAGACATCAGTATGTACTTGATGTATGTACAAAGAATGGAAGGCCTCAATTTCAAGGATTTCAAAGTCCATTACTTGACCACAATGGCCATAGGACAAGATTTGGAACATATATTTTGTGCGGAGGTCACTCGCTACTGCGGCTTCTTAGAAATCCAAGAGGGATAGGATGCCTTCTACTATAGTGAATCATCTAAAAAGACCCTCAAAGTACTTTCCCTGACATTCATAGGATGGAAATTGTATTTTCATCATAAATAGGTAGTCTAAACCCACTCCTCGGTGGGGTTTAAGTACATGGGAGAGTTTGAAATGTCGTAGAGGTGTTTACATGTCATACGAATGTGTGCATAGTTTACAAAGTTTTTGTGGCTTGATATGGAAAAAATATATTCTAGAGCCTCAAGAGAAATATAAAAAAGGAAATTATTTTCATTTTCCATCTAAAAATTATGAAAACATCATACTTAGTAATGCTTAAGTAATTTTTTAGTTTCTTTTTGGTTTTCTAGAGTTATCTAAACCAAAGCTCTAAAACCAACTATAGAAGCCCATCTCCAAAATACCCGGAGACTGTACCTTAAAACATGATGTGTAATTTTTACAAAAAAAATACATTCATTGGTATTTTACACATCATGTCTCATACAGAGGATCATTACGATTCAAGTTCTAGGAAACCAGGCACTTCTAACATGCTTCTTTGGCTTAAAACGGATACCTGAAAAAATTTATTTAAAAACATTGGGTGAGCACAAAATTCTCAATAAGGGGGTTTTTGTAAATAACTTGTAGATTCTCATTTAAAGTAAAATAATAATCTATTTAATAAGATCAAACATTTTCATTAAAAATCATTTTTAAAGAGCATATATAAACAAAATCAGGGTATGCATACAGGTACCATAATGTAAAATTTGTTACTCAATCCATAAACTGACTAAAAAATTTTCAATCACACAGGTTTGAAGTACACGACTTATAAATAAATGTAACACATTAAATTTCACAAATAAATACAACATTAGTTCCCTTACTACAATTCATAGGGCGATAGATAAACTAATGACATATTTAATTGAGTTTAAATGCTGAATAAACAATGTTCCATGAATTTATACTTCTGAAACTCATAAGTAAAGTTCTTAACCAGGTACATTCTACTTGTCAAATAATCACTCGATCAGTCATGCTCTAACAAATAGTGAGGTAATTTATAATGACAGATTGTGTCATGGCCTCGTACCACTACCATAAAATCTATGTTTTGGCCTCATGCCTAAACCATAACTTTTATAAGGCCTCGTTCCATGATTAGATTCATCTCATGGGACCTACTAATGCATCAAGAGGTTATAGGAGGCCTCACACATCACATAACTATTCCAATATATTCCACATATGTTTAGTAACGCCACGTATGTAAAGTGTCCCATACCAATTTGAATACCTAATTCCATGTCTTTTATTGGGGGTGTCCCATATGACTCCAAATAATCTATTTCATGTTTATTATTTGGGGTGTCCCATTCCACTCCAAATATCCGATTAAAAGGTGAAGGTCCATTTCCATTATAAATTAAACATGCAACCCAGTAAACATTAATATGGGTCATATTCTATATATGCAATGATAACAAGAGTACATAAAATGATGATTTTATCACGTGAAATAATATTCATTTAAATTTTAAAAAAGAGAAAAAATAATCAAAACCTACATGTTCAAGATTAAAGATATGTGTCAACATAGTTAAGCCACATGCTGATATATGGTTGTGTCTGCAAAAAAAACAACAACTTAACAATTGACAGTGTTCCTTTGAAATATTCAAGTTGTTTAATCACATGTTTCAAAAACCTCACAAATAAAGAGTTTTAAAGAAAAAATGTTAACCCAATATTCATGGTAGTAGATGTGTAAAATTTAGTAATATGTTTCACATAAAATAACATGTGTATATACATATATATACATACAATTTGTATATAATTCTTTTTGTACACTTTAACACACCGTAAAAAACATTACATCCATATTAAAAACTGTAATAATAGGAACCTAATTTATATTATAAGGTAATTATTTAGAAACATTAATAAACACATTTTGAATATAAAATATATATAAATAAGTATATATATATATAAATATATGTTTTATTATTAAAACAAAGTGAGGTATACACATTCTTGTAAGAAGAGTGTCAAAACATCAATAAATATTAGTCAACCCCACTTGAAGTAGCTAGAAATAGGTTGGGATGATCATTGTATAAAACTGAATATGAATGTATATATATATATATATACTTTTTAAAACATTGATAACATGAGGTACGTTTAAATTTTTTAAACCCTAACATTTTAAAACATCATTGTAAATCAACACCTAACAGATTTAAAACTGGGTGGATTAAAACTATATGAGTGTATGTAAAAAATATATACTAGTATATTCACCATCTATATTAAAGTTTTCAAAAGGAAGGAAATGTGTAATGAACCCTTACCGGAATCAAGAGGCCCGGGAAGGCTCGAAGGAGGCTTCAAAAGATGAACACCCTAGAGGATGGAAGCGCAACGTGTCATATATATAAACTATACTATACATAAAACATATATATATTTTAATGACACTTTCTAGAAAACCGAGGCCCACTCAGTATATAAAATGACCGATAGTTCCGGTCTTGTGGAAGATGAGAACGGGGAGGCCTCAGATGGTGATAAGAGGAGTCACGGGCGTGGAAGAATGGTGAAATGCAAGTGGAATAAACCACGGGTGCATCTCATGTAGAGGAAAAGGACACCGTGGGAGGGGAAAACCAGAGAATAAATGAACGTCTAAGATCTAACAAAGAGAAGATCCAATGGTTGTGGAGTGTCTGCAGATTTTTAAAGAGATGGACAGTTTAGATCTGGTCACGACCAGATCGGGCTGCTATGGAGCAATGTGGAGATTTTAAAAAAATGAATGGTACAGATTAGATCATTTCAGATCAGATGGATCAGATCTACATAGTTATTTTAAAAGACTCAAACAACCGAGATTTGATCTGTGATGGATCGGACGGTGCACAAAAAACTCGGAGGATATCTGCGGCTGCTGAGGATCAAAATCCAATCTAATAGGGCAGCTCAGATCGCACACGGCGTGATCGAACAGCCCAGATCCTCTCCCAGTTAACATTTTTTTGTTCCAAATAAAAACATTGTGAACTCCATGACTCCTTTATAAGCCTTGGATACTGAGATTATGCTCATATTACTCCCTCTCCCCTCCTGGTACTGCCTCGTAACGGGTTCTTCTGCGGCTGTGCTTCTGCTCCCACCCACGCCGTCGTGCTGCCCCACACAGTGGTGCACTTTGGTCCCTTCACATGCACCTATGCACCCTTAGGGGTATCTATGCACCCTATGCATGCTAGACCTAGCATGCACGATGAATGTGCACTACCCCTAGGCTATTGCCTGGGGGTTGTGGGTGACAAGCCCCATCAAGGCATTGAGGGATTCCACAAGGTGGTCCTCAGCTATGTGGGGTACTCACCTATATTTTAGTTAAGTAAATAGTCATTTTTATTATTATAGAAATAGGTTTTCTTTTACTTATATCAGTGTCTATTCCCTATTATAGCTAAACCAAGTCCTAAAACCAACATTTTCTTTAGTTTTACAAATGCTAATGTTATAAACCCTAAAGTAATAAATGAATGTTTAATACCTCATTAAGAAAATATTATACTAGTATTATAAAAATGAAAGACATATTTTTATTTAAACCCTTGTTTAAACATTAAGAATTAAAACATTTATAAAAACTTTTTAACAAATTCGAAATATTTGGAAAGTATTTGAAATCCATACCTCATTTTCAAATCACACTAAGTGTAGCTAAAATATTAAATCATTATCCTTTTTAAAGTTTATAAAAAGATTTTATATTTTTAATGATATAATTTCAATGCATACTTTAAATATTTTGAAAAACTAATTATACCTAGGTATTTTAAATTAATCCACTAGAATGACCAACGGTTTGAATTATAGCCGTTAGAACTCCATAGTCACCTAAGGGAAATAGTCGGATTAAGGATTTATAATAACATGAAACAGGGTGTTCCATATTCAAAACGTCTTGGTGAATATGGTGCACATCATTTCACTGATTCTCAGTGCAGCTGCAGTAGCTTTGGTTGTACTGAGGTTTATTGAGATGGATCTGAAGGACCCTTACCCTCAATCACTGAACAATGTGTCAACTACATTGAGAAGATATTCTCCATCCTTCAATGTTTAGAAAAAAGGAATGTTCTTCTAGGTGCTTATCATATGAAGGGTGAAGCTGATCAATGGTGAAAATTTATCAAAAATACAAATCCTGAGGACGCGATTGGGGCATTGGAATTGAAAATTTTCAGGAAAAGGTTTTTCGATAAATATTTTCTACGAACCCTTCGACATAAGATGGATACATAATTTCTTTCCCTCAAGAAAAAATATGACTAATCTGTTAGTGAATATGATTAAAACATCAAAAGGCTTGCACGATACTCATCTATCTTTGTCCTTTCTTCCGAATTCTAGGATGACTACTTATTTTGTGGACTAAAACCTATCCTACGGAAATCCCTAGTGATCTGTGACTTCGAGAGCTATGAGGAAATTGTCTGATGTGACCTCAAGGTCTAAATGGAGATCAATGAATCTCTAGGTTATCATGGAGATAAAAAGTGTAAGTTAGACTTTAATTATAGTAGCCCGATGGATAAATCACATGGTTCTAAGATAATCCAGTACCCCACATTCCAAAGTTGCTGAAAGAAGAACCTAGTAAGTTTCCTAATGGGGACGAGGAAATGATTTTGGTGTGGAAGAGAATGGAACCTGGCCATTAACTTCCGACAAGAAAAACCATGGCTGTGAGAGAAGAAAGGAATAATCAATTTGACCCTCAGCGTGTTGTTGCTTTAACTACAATGAACCATGGAACTTTTCAAACTAGTTCTCTAAACTAAGGGTTTTCGGAGGCAACCAATAACGTCGAAGGTAGTAAGGGAAGACTTTTTACATCACTATCACCGAACTGAACCCCGAAAATGAAGTGGTGATAGGTATGGTAGTTATTCATTCAATAATAGTAAATGTAGTTTTTTATTATGGTCATACATATTATTTTATATCTTGAATGTTTATTTGAACAATCCAAACACCACCACAATTCATGTAAGTAATGATGTCGGTGAGAACGGAAAATGGGGTCATCATTTCAACCCATGAATACAACTCCTTCTTTATCATAATTTGTGGATTGAACTTCCTGGAGAACCTCTTCGTACTCCCTTTGGCGGAATTTGATATAATTCTTGGCATGAATTGTCTTTCCTTATATAGAGCCAACATAAATTTCTATTAGGGGAAATCACTCTCCATATGGTGAATCGACCCTCGATTATGTACAAATGCAAGGATGAGGATGAATCTTCTTTAGCACCATCATCTCAAGACTAGATATTACTACCCTTTGAGCACACGTATCTTACTCAGATGATTGAGTCTAATGAAGCAACCATCCTTGAAGACATGCCTATTGTGAGGGAATTCTTTGAAGTGTTTCCTGAGGAATTTCATGGTCTTCCTCCAAGAAGAGATTTTGAATTTTGTATTGATCTTATACCTAGAGCATTACCAATATTCAAGACTCTATATAGATTGGTTGTTGCGGATCTTGAGAAGATGAAGAAACAACTACAGGAGAATCTGGATAAAGGGGTTATATGCCCAAGTGCTTCACCATGGGGTGCACCAGTCCCCTTCATCCAGAATAAGGATGGGTCAATGTGCCTTTTCATTGATTATCGTGAGCTCAAAAAAATCACGATAAAGGAAAAGTGTCCTCTTCCACAAATTGACAACTTGTTCGATCAGCTATGTGGAACACAATACTTCTCCAAGTTAGATCTATGGTCGGGATATTACCATGTAAGGGTGAAGAAGGAGGATATCCCCAAGACTACTTTTCGTACAAGGTAGGGTCACTATGAATTCATATTAATGCCTTTAAAACTCACTAATTCTCCAGCAATCTTCACAGAATTGATTAATAGAGTCTTTGGAGATTACCTCGACAAATTTGTGGGAGTATTTATAGAAGATATTCTAATATACTCCAAAACCAAGGGAGGCATGAGGAGAATTTAAACATAGTACTAGATACCTTGAAAAAGAATAATTTCTATGAAAATTATAGAAAGTATGAGTTCTTGTTGAAGGAGATTTAATTCATGGGTCATATCATCACAAGTAAAAAGATATCTATGGATCCCTCCAAGTTAGCTACAATAGACGGATGGCTGAGGCCAACATCGGTAATAGATATCCATAGCTTCTTGGGGTTATCTGAATATTATCACTGATTTGTGTGAAATCTCTCACGTTTTTCAAACCCTCTTACCAATCTAACTCAGAGGGGAGTCAAGTTTTCATTGAGTGATGGATGCGAAGAGAGCATTAAGGAGTTGAAAAGGAGGCTTATCATTGCGCATTTTCTAACACTACCCATAAGTGGAGGACTTTTGTGGTATTAAGTGATGATTCAAAGAAGGTCACGAGATGTGTGTTGATTCAAAATGAAAATTCATTACCTATGATTTAATGAAATTTAAATTTCATGATCAAAACTATCTAACACATGATCTGGTGTTGGCTATAGTAATCTTCACTTTGAAAAATTGGTTGAATTACCTCTTTGGGGAGAAGTATGAAATATACACAGACCACAAAATCCTCAAGTATATATTGACACATAAAGAGTTGAATATGCACCAAATAAAACGTTAAGAGATAATCAAATACTATGAATTCTCAATCCATTACCACCTGGGGAAAGTGAACAAAGTGGAAAATTCTCTGAATAGAAAGGACCCCACAATTATATCATAAACGAGAATTGAAAAAGACCCAATATTTATTTATTTGATGAAGATGGACATGGGAATCATAAAGAATGGAACATCATCAATCATTTCACAAATGATTGTTCAACGGTATCTTCTTGATAGGTTAAATTATGCTCAAAAAGATGATGTGGGAATTTAGTAGAAAGTGGAAACTATCAAAAAAATGTAAATCCTTGAAGATCAACGTTAATGAAGATAAATTGTGAGATTTGGGTCAAGACTAAGTGTTCCATCAAATCCATAGTTGATGAAAGATATTTTGGACGATGCACATAGTTCAAATATCTCTATTCACCTAGGAAACACAAAGATGTATCGAGATCTCTGAGAGAAATATTGGTGGGATAACATGAAGGATATCATTGAGTATATATCAAAGTGCCTGGTATGTCAGCAAGTGAATGCTGAGAGATAGAAGTCTAAGGGGATGATGCAACCATTACCCATAACAATATGGAAATTGGTGAACTTCACCATAGACTTTGACGTCGAACTTTTGAATACATCCAAAGGAAATAATGTTATACGGGTTGTTGTGGATCTTCTTACAAATATTTCACACTTCATTATAATCGATAGGATTTATCATTGGATAAACTGGGATAGATATATATCAGAGAAGTGGTGAGGATTCATGGATTACCACTACATATTGTATCTGGTCGAGATCCAAGATTCACCTCCCTGTTTCGAAAGTGTCGTCAACATACTCTGAATACTGAGCTAAACTTTAGTATGGCTTATTATCCTCAAACAGATGGAAAATCTATGTGGACTATCAAAACATTTGAGGAAATGTTGAGAGCATGATAAATGGACATTAAAGTATGATGGGATCAATATCTTCCTTTGGTTGAGTTATCATACAATAACAATTTCTACTCAAGCATCCAAATTTCACCTTATGAAGCCATTTATGGGAAGAGGTACCGAACACCGGCATGTTGGGATGAAGTTGGGGAGAGAAAACTCCTATGTCTAAAATTGGTCGAAGAAATGGTAGAGATGGATAAGACTAGCCAATGACAAATTATATTTTCTCAGAGTCGACCAAAGAGTTACGCTGATAATCATCAACGAGACATAAAGTTTGATGTTGGAGACATGGTATTCCTCCACATATCACTGTGGAAGAGAGTTATGAGATCTGGGAAGAAGGGAAAGCTTAGTCCAAGGTACATAACCCCTTTTGAGATCTTTGATCGCATTGGAGCAGTGGCCTATCGACTAGAACTCCCACCAAACATATCTCTAGTACATGATGAATTCCATGTATCCCTCTCAAGGAAGTGCATACTTGACCCATCGCATGTAATCAATATAGATGTGTTGCCATTGGAGAATGACCTCTCCTTTGAAGAAAATCCAGTGAAGGACTTAGACCATAGGGAAAAAGTTCTATGAAAGAAGACAACACCCCTCATCAAGGTGTTGTGGAAAAACCAAAAGTTCTAAGATGCAACATGGGAATCATATGAAGTGATGAAGCAGAGTTACATGAATCTATTTTAGTGTGGTAAAAGGAAATTTCGAGGGTGAATTTTCTTATGGGGGATGATTTTAATGGCCCAAACATTTTATTAATGAAAATTCCTCTTAATATGATTAAATGTCTTATTATGTAAAATGGTTATATAACCTATGCACTTATTTTGTTTTACAATTTTTGATTTTGAAATACCATTATGAATTTTTACCATTGCTAATATATCCATTGAACAGTGACTACATGATTAGTATAAATATTGGGCTTTAACAAATACAATTTACTCAGTTAATGGAAGTGATATCCTCATCAAGTTGAATTTCTCCATACGAAGCCCATTTTCGGAGCTCAGAAAGGAGGTGACAGCACTAGGCTTCAATCATGACCAATCGCAAGTTGAGCTTCAACACATTAAGCTGAAATGGAACCACCTATGGACAAGTGGAAGTTAGTAGAGATTACCACCTGAGAAATGTTATCTGAGCCACCCCAAGAGTCTTTCACCATCACACACCTTACCCTTAGGTATTATGTTGGTGTTGTAAGGGGTTATGTAATAGGACCTTTCCACTATGATTATTTGCATTATTTTTGTATTGAACAAATAATATACAATCATCTTATTATTGTTACTTTATAAATAGTTCTTAAAGAGTGAATGGTATTTTTAGTTAAAATTAAATTATGAAATCTATTTTGACAAATTAATGGAATTTTTTGAATTAAATAATATCTTAATAAAATATTATTACTAAATTAATTTTTATTAAATATAAATGATCGAATAATTTTTATGAATACAATTGTGATTTTTACTAAGGTTTGAAAGTCGTTTTTGTCAAAACCCATGAATTTTTTATAAATGTCAGTTTTTATTTTAAAAGTAAAAAAATTAACATGTATAGAAAATTCTTTAGATTAAATAAATATTATTTTTCGAATCAATACATCGAAATTATCCAACAATGAATTTTTCATAATTTTCTGAGGTTGGCAAATATTTGGGTAAAAATTTAATATCATTTAATTATATAATGTGTTTATGACATAATAATGACACAATAGTGATTTAATAAAATACTATATTTTATATGTTCTGACAATATATGTTTTTCCATTAAAATAATGTGATTTTATGTTTATTTTATTTATTTTACAAATCCTTAGTGGACCCTCCAATATTTATAAAACATCTTATCTTTTTAAAATGATTTCCTTGAGAGTGTGACTCACCTACACATAAGAAATAACAATATCTTAATAATTTCGTCCCTTGGACTTATAAAATACTTTTTTTAACTCCCCTTTGGAAAAAACCATGGGTAAAAACAATGGTATAGTTTTCTGTTTTGATTAGTTTAATGTGTAGGGTTGAAAACCTAAATAATAAAGAATTCCCCCTCTTTTCCTATATAAACCCACAAAATCTCCCACTTCCTCTTAACTCAAAGCCTTTGGAGCATGAAAAAACACTATCCTCCTCTCTCTATAATCCTCCCAAGTTTTCAGAAGCTTCCAAGAAGCCTCTTACAAGCCTCCCCCAATCTTCTGGGATCACACTTCCATGTAAGGTATTTCTTCTCTCTCTTTTTTTCAAGTTTATTTATCTTGATATACCTATGTATTTTCAATTAAAAATGTTGGAGTTTGATTTATAACATCCCCCATAATTCGCTCCATATTTTTTAAGGATGATATACCCATTTCTCTTTCATTAATGACTCCCATGTACACCTGTTACTATGCAAAAAATAATTAAGGGATTTCTCTCTCCTAATTTTTATTCATGCAATTCATTTATATTATGAATATAAATTCAATTAAATATGTTGGGACATGTATCTATATGACACCATTACTATAAATTTCATGTACATATTATGAGATACCTCTTTCTCTCTCATCAACATTTTTTTATGAATTCTTATGTCACACTTTTATGCTTTTGAAATTGCATTGTGATATTCCTAGCTGTAGTTATTGTGTAGTAAATACCATGCCCATTTCACTATCAAGGGTATTCACCATTATGAAAATTTCATTTTTGATTATAGAGTTTTATGTATGTATTTCACATTCCTGTATCATAAAATAAATGATGATGTTTAATGAATCCATGCTATATGATCCATGTGGAACACTTATGCATGAAATGAAATAATTAAGAAGGGTGCACTCTGATAGTGCTCCAATCCAATGGGTAAATATTTGTATCATGATAATTAAAATTAAATGAGGGTTTACTTATTCTAATTAAAGTGAAATTAGTTTTTACTCATGATCCATGTTCAATGAGCCTTGGATATTTCTATAATCATGTTAAATGTTGTTTCCACATTTCCTTGTTATGAAAATCATGATGTATCTTGCCTTTATGTTAATATTTCTCTTATTATCCATTAACATGTCTATTTCCTAGCATGTAATGTATTATTAATGTTATATCTTGTTTACTCCCTTACTGGTCTTTATAGCTCACCCTTTTATTATGCTTGTCCTCGGGTTATCCCATGCAATGCAAAGTACGAATGAATGGTGTGGTCATGTAGAAGAAGTGTTCAATAAGGATGTTGTGTTTTATGTTCTAAGTTGTTTTGTAATGTTTCTAATTTACCAAGACACTAGACCTCTCAATCCTCAAAGTTTTCATAAGTGCATTTTTATGTAAGTATTTAATGTGTCTTATCTTCATGGAAAATATACCTTTAGGCATCAAGGGAATCTATCATTATGAGATGTATTTAATAATTATAAAAAATTATTTCATATTTATGTATTAAATTCTTTGTTCAACTCATGTTAGATGGACCATACAATATAGATTTAACAAAATTCTCCCGGAACTTTATAGTTTTTATCATAGTAGGTAACTATTTTGTCTTTTCAACTTAATAAATACTATATGGAAATTATCACATATTAATTTCCAAAGAAATAACAATTATCATGTAATATGATATTAATATTAATGTCTTTTAATATATTAGTAATAAAGAGTATAAAGTTCTTAAAATTGAATCATTGGACATTAGTCATGCCCCAATTTCCTCTTGACTCTATAATATCTTTTTTACATAGTTTTCATTTATTGTATCAACACTGAAGGTCCCCTCACCAAGTTCCCACCTTTTTTGGAATACAATACATTCATCCTCAATCAGTACTAGATGTCTTATAGTTCCGCCATTATTATTTCTATTCTTTTGTTTCTCCTCCATGAGTTTTAGTTGTCCCATGACTTCCTCCAGGGTGAGTATCATGAGAAAAATAATGTCTCACTGGATAAATAATCTTGTTTATATCTAAGGTAATAAGGCAATGAATTTTTTAACTACCAACTCATCCTATATTATTCCACATAATATGTATAGGTTATTAATGAGTTCAGTGAGATAGAGGGTGAGATCATAAATTGTCTTTCCATATTTTAATAAGATTGATTCGAAATCTTAATATAATGTTTATTTTTTCTTCATGCACACACTCATCACCCATATTCATGGTCTTCACAAAATCCATGGCTTTCTTGTTCATTTACTTTATGATGAGTATTTCCAACATCTTAGATGATAGTTGATGTTCCTATATTCGGGTTATAAAAAAGATAATTAATTTTCTGAATGCACTCAAAGGACGATAAATGTCATTTCACCTAAGGATACTAATATTCAGTTCAATAACTAATTCATGTTCACCTAATATATTGATATTTGGGTTTTTGTTTTTTATTAAAAAAAGAAACCTTCGGGATTTGTAAACTTTCAGAATTGAAAACATAAAATTAAATGAAAAATAGATTGAATGTATGTTAAAAAAGAAATGTTTGGGTCCTGGGGTTTGGCTATGTGGGTTCCAGCTTTATTAATAGTTATTTATTAAATTCAATTCGAAAATTCATCCCTATATATAAGTTTTTCTTTTCATTACCTTTATTGGGGCTTTTATCATGAGTAGAAAACCACTCAGACAAACCAAATTTTACCTTCACTTGGTAGAAAACAGTAATGAATATGAGATTAATGTCATGGTGGACTTTATCTGCACCGACGGACTTCACTATCATTCACCAAAAAATAAATTTAAATTTAAAATAATTAATGAAAAATAATTTTAGAACATTTTTCAACCTCTCCCAAACTTGGGCCTAGGGTTATTCACTTTCCCTAAAAAATAAATATACATAACGGTGAAATAATATAATATAGAAAGAGAATGAATTTTGTATTAGAAGACAAAAATAGAACACATAAATTAAAAATATTAATGAAATTGGATAAAAATAACAGAAATTTATATAAAAATAAAATAAAAAACTAACAGCATCATCCATATTCTATATCATTGTGTTAGATCCTCAAAAATCCATCTCATTTAAAATATACCTAGCCCTATATTTATTAGCCCAAAATAACCATTTTCCCATCATAAATGCAATAATAAATGGATAAACATTATCTCGGTTCATAATGGAGAATTAAAAGGTGGTCTAGGAATTAATTCCCATAAAATATATTCATCTCAAAGGTAATTTAACACTTTAAAATCATAAATATAGTTTTTACAGAATAATATCATTAAGTTATAACATTTTGATTAATTTAGGACTATAATTTTATGGCCTAATAAAATCAGGGATGCATCGCGGCATCACAAATATGTGTCACACCTTGATGCATTTGGGTCAAATATAATTTTCCTTTTTTCATCTTTTCTTACCCCCACCATAATTATCCAATGTATTTATCATCATGAATAGAGGATTTATGATGTGGATAGTGTGTTTCAAGATGTATCATCTCTATTTCATCCCAATTATTTATTTCTGAGCTTCAGTTTCGGGACATTGCTTATAATTTATCATGAGACATCATCTCTATGATAAATTCATCTTCTTTATCTAGTTTTCAAAAATTACTTATATACTATAAAAAATACTCAAAGACTTAATAATTTAATTTTTAAAAATTATATATTTTTTTATTAAAATATATATATCAATTCCCACACACTTAAAAATTTTTAAGGCCTCAAGGATATAACCAATAAAACATTTTCAAAGGAAATTAATTTTAATAATAGTTAAATTTAAAAAATAAACATAATGAAATGTTTTCAAATGTAAAATAAACATTCAAATTTCACACAAACTAATTAATTCAACTCCTCATTCTTAAAAGAAAGTAAGTCAATCTTGCATTTTAATTTTATACTTTTGAGATAAAAATTCTCTTCATTTATTTAATTTCAATTTCTCAATTCACCATTAATATTCCTACAATGCTTCAATTAACCTCACATTGAATTATTTTTACACAAATATCATTGTAATAAATGTAATGATGTTGTACTCATTACTCAGGTACATGTCACTTACCATTTTCTTTCATGGAATCTAACCGCTCCACTGCAGAACGTCAGTATCAAAATTTAATCCTTAGGACTTTCCAATAAGGTTCAAACACCTCTAAGGCTTGTGTTTTGTGTGTAATTAATAAAAATAATGCATAAAATGTAGCTTAACTCTTAACAATATTTCTTGATATCAAATTATATGCCTAATGAAATACTCCCACAAAAATTTCATCTCCCAACCCCGAAAGATCAAAGTAGCCACATTATATAAGTAATCATAATGAATGAATCAACCTCTATTTCTTTTTATAAATTTTTTAGTTATTATTATTATTTTGTTTAAAAAAAATTATCATTAAATATTTTATATCCACTACTGAACCGTATATGATCAAAATCTCTTCGATATAGAAATAATTATTTTTTTTCTTAAAAAGGTATAGACCATTTTTTCATATTTTACTTCTATTTTATTATTTTGCAGTAGAGGTGAATAATAAAGTATAATTAAAACAAGGAGTCTCCCAAAAAACACATTAAATCCCCCAATATGATATCCTCAATGTATTACATCCTCATCAACCATAGAGAAAAATTACCCCACACTTAGTCTTGTAAATACCATCTAATACACTATGAGTATGGTATGAATAGATATAAAAGGATTATAATAAGTATCATCTCATATTAATTTCATTCATGTATTCTATTGTAAAAACAGGATTAAGGTCATGGTGGGTCCAATTATAAATGTGTAAAATAATAAAATTCATTAAAAATATTAACAAAATGATTCTATGAAGTCATATCTTCTATAATATTCTTGGAATGTTATAGAATAGAACATGGACTGGTCTCTCAAGAAATATAATATTAAAAAAAGGAAATATTTGTTCTGAATTTTTCTTACTGATAAGAACATATGTTTTGGAGAAATTACTCATGGAAATTAAAAAATTCATATCTATTTAATAAATTCCAAACATTCCAAATCTATAAAAAATCAACTAAAAAATCAAAAAATTCCAAAAAATAATTATCTTTAAAATTTAACCCCACATGATTAACTCTACTTATTCATTTTAGCATTTCATTTTTCTAATCATGTCAATAGTTAAAATTAAAACATGTAATAAGGATTATACTAAGAAACTTAGGTCTCTTTGATCAACACTAGAGGTCAAGAGTTAATGTGGGGCATGAATTTTTTGCTTCAAATATCAAAAGAATTTTAAAATTGTGCAAGTAAAATAAAATTAATAATTTAAGCGCATAATCCCCTTCAATTGATGTTTTAGTCACTTTTCACGGGTTCTATTTTTGTAGGGTTTGTTTCCCAATTTTTTTGAGTTAAATTATTCTTTTATTATTTTAATTTTAATTTTAAAATGTGATATCCCTTTTATGACATATGATTCATTTTTTAGTGTGATAATTTTAGGGATTCTTCTTATTACCTAATGTAATCATCATCATGAAACTATAAAAATAAAACCACTCTTGTATGTAGAAGGACTATTTCATTGTAATATCCAAAAGGATGTAAATATATGTAAACATCATAACTTATTCCTAATACTAATATTTTAAATCAAAATTCCTAGAAAGAAAATAAAAACAATAAAAGGATAAATCTAGTTGGTTCCCCCAAGTGGATCATGGGTTCTGAATGCCTCCAAATGTGTAGTACTGGATATTATCAAATGTTTTTTGGTGGGTGGAATTTTGGGGATTTGAACCACTGCATGTTATTGTTTCCATTGTGGGATTTTTCTTCTTTGTTATGGTGGAATCCATGGATAGAGTACACCAGATAGATCCCCTTTATAATTATATATATTGTTCATAGAGAGGGTTAAATAAAGTGTGGTTCTTCCTCATCTGTGGTTTCTACTTCTGAAAAATCTTCTTCACTCTAAAGTGACACCTCTAAATGTATTGCATCAAAATAATATTCAAAGGGAGACATAGGGTGTAATTTGTTTTTTAAATAATTCATTAATAATTATTATCAAAACATTCCCCTAGTATGTAAGAAGCTTGTGTCTCTATTTATTCAAGAAAGGCCACGTGGATCCCATCTATACTTACTGTGATAAATTTTTTATATCTTTATAAATCTATATATGTGCCAAAATAGGTGATTTATATTATTGTTAATCTCCCTCCAAATAATAATAGGAATTAGTCAAAACTACAAAATTTAGACAATGAGAGTTAATACTCAATTCAACTTTAGAAAAATTACATGAAAGTAATCTCAAATGTAATTATATCCCAGATTTAGTTTTTCTTAAATGAATTATTCAGTGGAAAGAACCTATTTTAGTTTCTATTTGTTGTATGTAGTTAGGTAATTTGGTCCATCTAGTATTTATTCGAATTCCACCACATTGGTAGATTCTTCATCTTCCATGGCTATAGTGAGAGGAAATGTTGTTGTATCTTCTATTTTATAATAGACAGGGAGATCATATTTCACTTCAAACTCATTCTATAAATTATCCATATCTTATTGATCTCCCACATGTAGTTTGGTAATAAATTCCTCCATATCATGAATCCACTCTAGCTCTTCATGGTTTATCTGGATCGGGCACTTCAGAAGGTATGGTTGTTGATGGTCTTCAAATACGACCTTAACTTCTTTGAAAACATTAGAAAAATATGAATATATAGAGGTTCTTACACCTCGAACTATATTATAGGTTTTTGTGACATGATATATGTGTTGACATATGTAGTTATCAAATCCTTGTTTCTCTAAAATTCATCGAATTTGTCTCTAATCCTTTCAACCGGATCATTTAAATCATTTTCAACTACATAATTTGGGGTTTCAACTATAAGTAATCACCCTAAGAAGAATATTGAAAATTTTGATACATAATGGGAAAGTAAATTTCACTTTATAATTTATTATTTTATTATATAAATAATTTAAATTATTTACCAAAATGTGAAAATAGAAAATGCAAATGAATGAATATGTACCTCCCTACAAGTGGAAATAGTTTTAACACACATTCCAGAGGGTGTTAAAAAGCTAATTTATTTTCCAAATTCATTACAGAGGATGACCTAACACAAGATTCATCAAAGTCATTTCAATGAAAAATTCTAACTCAACTAATATATTTCTTTTATGGAAATTTTTACTTATGAAAACAATGAAATATTTTGATTTTGGTAAAATATTGGAATGAAAAAAAAATGTAGATGAAAAAAAGAATGAATGTATGTTAAAAAAGAATGACTTTGTTCTTAGGGATTGGATACAAGAGTTCCTTCATTATTCATTATTAATGATTAAATTCAACTTGAAAATACTTCCCTTGATATATGGATTGTTATTCCCTAACATGAGAATGATTTATACCTTTCCTATGATACCACTTTGGGAAACAAAATTTTACCCTCTATTGGTAGAAAATTGGAATGCATTTGAAATTCTTATTGTGGTGGATATTCTATGAACCCGTTAACTACCCTCTAATTCACAAAAAAAAATTAAAACATTTAAATAATTAAGTTGAAATAATTTTAGAATTCCATGAAACATCCCCCAAGTCTAGTCCTAGAGTTAGTCACTTTCCATTGCAATGTGAAAGATATCATGGAAGAAATATAGAAGAGAGAAAGAGAAAGAAATTGGGATTGCAAGATAGAAGTGGAACACCTAAAAATATTAATGTGATTTCATGGAAAGAAATCCAATTAAAATAAAAATTAAACATAAAAATAACAGTAGCATCCCTATTCTATAGAATGGAAAAATATCCTTAGGAACTGGTTTCATTTCTAATCCCCCTTTCTGAATATTTATAGGCCTAATATAAACATAGGGTCATTATAAATGGGATAATAAATGGGTATTAGTCATCTCTATCATATTGGGGAATTAAATGGATGTTATGAAATTAATTAACTTAAAATATTCTCATTTCTAATCTCGAAAAACTATTTTATGTCGTAAATAGGGGTTTTGCAGTTTAATATCATCGATTCATAAAACTATGAGTGATTTTCGACCATAACATTAAGACCTAATAAAACTGGGGGTGTTTCATGTTATGACCCATGTGGAGTAGCTCTGATTTCTCTTTTGTCATCTTTTCCTCCTCCCCTTACTTATATTGGTTATTTCACATCTTAAATAGTGTATTTATTATTATAATTTTGTGTTTCTAGTAGATAAATCTTTATTTTATCCCGATTCTTCATTCTTGATCACCAGCTTTTGGCCTTGAGTTATACATTATTGTAGAACATCATATTCATGTAGAATTCAATATCTTTAAAACATTTTATGAAAATTTCCTATATCCTAAAATAAAAAAAAATACTAAAAATAATAATAAATTAATTCTTTGATATAATATATTTTATATAACAATAAGTATGAAAAATATTATTTTTTTCAACACGATTCATTGAATACCATACAATATCATCTGATCATCCCGATAAATAGCATATTCACAATATATCACATCCTATATTAGTTGCACATATATATTGAATTTTATAAAAGAAATAAATTATTTTAGTTTATAAATCTCAATATGGGGTAAAATACCTTGAATCTTATATCCTTCATCACTCATTTCACCATAATGTTTTTTTTATTATTTCCTTTTCGATTATTACCATCACTATAGATATCTATTGTGTTTATTAATTTTCAAGAAGAATATGATTTATAATTCTAAATAATTCTATAAATTTTAGTAGATCTAAAACCAAATGTTGGATTTGAAATATTATACACATTAAAAATCATGTTAATACAATTGAACAAAGGAAAAAATGTTTGGAATTTGATTACACACAAAAATTAATTAATTTTTTCTTTTAATAGATTTGGGGAATAGTAGAAGAGGTTGTTCCAGTGATCAACATGGGGCTTTCAATAATCTTTATAGATAAATCCTTAAAACTAAAAAAATAGAAACCCTAAAATCATTGAAAATAAGATCTTTCGCTTATAATTTATAATTAATTTACATTATTACAGATTAAATTTTCTGGCAATTAATTCTTCTTTGTAAAATAAATTGACCAATTATTGTCATATCATCATTTCATTGAAGGATTAAAGTGGATAATACCTTTATAAATTTCCAATCAGGCTCCATGAACCTCAAAACATCACATTATAATTTCTGGTTACTAACAAAGATAACTCTAACAACTTGCATCATTCATCATTGATTGTAAAAATAATTCTTCGGGTTGGAAGAATTATTTTTTTGTTCTATAGACCACTTAAGAGGTATGAGAGGGTCATTTCTCTCCATTATTGAGATATTTCTTTAGAATATCTTCCTATAGTTGAGAGAATTATCTAGTGTAAATTATGTGAAAACTAAAAAAACATCACTAGAAATAATTTTATTATATTTTTATAGCTAGGATAGAAAATTGGTTATTGTACATAGGACCTTATCAAGTTTTTTAATCCTTACTAAACCTTATGAAAAATAATATTATTATTATTACTATTTTTATTCCCTTAACATTATCTAAACTCATAGATTATTTAAATATCATTTCTTAGATGAAGAAATTATATTTATTTTATCAATATTTAATATGTAATATCCACTATAACATTAACTCCGTTTGACCAATATGGTATCTACTAAAACATGAATAGTGAATATTTATTTAAGTATAGAAATATCGCTACATTATTCATTCAATAAACAAATAAATTTTATATTTACTAATCTTCTGAATACATATTTATTGAATATTCATATAACCCAATAAATACTTATTTTATATCTAGTGACTAAAAAAGAAGAAAAATTAATATTTAATATTCCAATAGATAAAAATTACCTTGTGAATACATATTTATTTAATATTTAACTGACATAGATATTCTTTCAATTAACTAGTGATTGGATTTATGTTATTAACACATTTTGAATAAATACTAAACAAAATTCTAGAAATAGTAATTCATAAAATTGTAATATAGAAAAAGAATTTATCTAAGGTTTTGGATGTAACACCAAAATATTTTACTATATGTCTCCTTTATGACAAATAATTTATTCAATAGCTTATATTTTGGAAACCCTGAGCCTAAATGACCACCAAAATATTATTAATTAAATATGACTGTTATAACCTAGTTGATAAATTGGTACATTTGAACAGTTTTAACCATATTATAAAATATATAATTTTCATACTTGTTTTTATTGTATTAATTAATTATTTATTAATAATGACTTTATATTTAGTAAAATCATTTTACTCTTCAAAAATATGTTTCTTACAAAACGGGTTTTCCTGCATTTATATGAGTGAATATTATAAATAATTTTTGGAAGATTTAGAAAATTTATTTAAAAAAATTAATTTCATTTTTTGATTCATCATGTCAATATTTTATTAAGAATAAGTTTTTTAAAAAATTTGAAATGATTAATTTTTCAATGGATAATGAAAAATATATATTTTTATAAAGATCTTATTTTATTTATAATAAAAATTCCTTTATGATTAGAAATTGATATGAAAGTAACATATATACTATTTATATATATATAATATAATTAATTTCATTTAAATAATCTTTATAAATTATTTTTTTATAAGTACATTTTTTGGATTAAAACCACATTTTTCAGAAAAAAAATATTTTTCATTGTGTTTTTCAGTTTAATTTTAAATTGTATCTGAAACTTATTTGTTATAAATACTTAAAATAAGATTCTATATTTGGAATAAGGAGGTAAAAATTATTTAATAATTTAATTTTAACATTTAGGCATAAAAAATATATAATGTTAAACAAATATTTTCTCCATTATAGGTAAAATATTATAACTGGTTAAAGTTAAAAGGTAAAAGCATAAAATACCTAAAAAATACAATATTAAATGAGTATTTAATGTGTCTCATGACCCTAACCAATATTTTATATATTAAGTACATTCATAATTCATTGAAATTAATGCCACCCAAAATTGTTTATCTATGAATATAGAAAAAACATTATTTAATCACTTAAAACCACCCATCCTCAAGTTTAAATACCATCCATTCTCTAATCACTTCTCCACACCATCTACCTAGACCAACCCCAGACCTTTTATCTTCAAAAAAGCATTTCCAAAGTTCTATTGGTCATGTTATTACAATAATAACAACCCTATTATCCCTAAGAGGTTATCCAAAAGAGGATTTTTTAAGATAAGTTAATTATCTTTACTAACACTTTAAATTATATCTCTTATTCTAATCCCAATTAATGTGTTATAACAGTTATATATTAACAAATATATTATTATCAATATATTTATATTTTATTATTAAAATTTTAAAACCATTATCCAATACATCTCTATCATATGAAAATAAAAAACATCACTCGTTCATACGTATGGCTTACCGCCTCTACATAGCGAAGTAATTCATTTTTCATCCCCACTATACATTGATGGTTATAATGATATAAATAATGGATATATATGATACTAATGAAATGATATTGATTCTATAATATTAATATATAATCCATTTTCTTCCCCTTTCACTATTAAGGTAATGATTTTATCACTCGGGCATATGTACGACATACTGTCTCTGTGATGATATGTGATTCATTTTCCATGTGAAACATTCAAGAATAGTTATGAAAATGAATTTAATGATTAAATAATATATTTATAACTTTAATATTTTTCATTATATGATTTACATATTTCATATCCAAGAGAACTGGGACATTCCTAACAAAATAAGGATATGAAAACAAGGAAATCAACACCGGTAATAGTGAACATAATGAAATATTGCTCATGAATGTTTGGTAACATGTGATAAGAATATAATATAAAAATATATTAATATTAATATGGTCATATTGTAAATTATTAACATTTTTAATATAATTATACATGTGTTTTGAGCATGTTTGAAGGAAGTCAGACTAGAGGTAATGGTTTCTCATCTCACTATTAATTTTATGAGACATATTCCCTATTAATAATTTATTTATTTTGTGTGATTTATAAAATTACCACTTGATATATCATATAATTAATTTATTTATATAAATGTTAGTAAATTTCTTATTTTATGCTTATTATTTTTATTTGGATTACAATTTAGAAGTTACAAAAGTGCTAAGTGTTTATTTCTTAATATCATCATTATTCAGAACTATTTCTTTTTAACTCTTCCTTGGGGGACTTATTTAATATTTATATGTGAAAATAAATACATTTTATTATTATATTTTCATTCATTAATATTTAAAATAATATTTCCATTTTTCACTTTTTGGTACTTCAAATTATTGTGAAAATATTTTTCAGAAAAAATCGACATTATTTCTCTTTGGTTGAAAATATTTTTTCATCAAAACCAAAGTTTTATAAAAAGGTTTTAAAAATATTTTTAAATGTTTCAAAAATGATTTATTAATGAATATTTTACCCATCAATACTTTTTAAAAAAAATTCAAATGAGTCTTCTGGACATTTTCGAAACAATTCCCAATTATCTTTTACTAAAAATATGAAAAAGGTTTTTATTTTAAAGTATACAGCATGAATAGAATTTTCCACCATCATTACCACTCGATATTTTAAAACATATTTCAATGATATATTCAAAGAATATATTTTCCAAATGTTTTCCAACATTTTTTTATTGGGTGATTTTGATAATTCAAAGTATATTTCCCTCAAAAATGATTTTAATGATCTTTTTATGGTATTTATATTAATTAATGACATTATACAATTATTTTACTTATAATAAAATGGTGATACATTGTATTGATATAATACATATTTTTTATTTGGAGGGTTTATGATTAGTTTAAATATATATTTACTATTATTTTTCCATTATCCATATCACACTATATGGTTTGTGTTTATATTAATTGATCAAGTAAATTATTCAAATTTTGTATACTAGTTTTCCAATATGAATGTTTATGTTGTTTATGATTCTCTCCTTTAATATTAGGAATGAATTGAACCCAATAAGTTATGGATGTGACATTTTATATCCCATTGATTTATCATCAAGTCACATGAGACATACTAGACTGGGTTTTGGCTTAGGCCTTACCCATTTATTTTGGGATGTCTTGGTAGTGGACTTGACTGTATGTTTTAGATTTCCCATATTATGCATTCTATAATTATGAATTCAGTTCATGATATTCCATGTGATTATTCTATTAGTATAATATCAATGTTTTTGTTTCATTCTCATGTGATTATGTATATGGAATCATTTTATCATCATTTATTACTATCATATTATGACCATGTTATTGATTAAATGGCATGTGTTTCTGTTATTTACATTCCTATATTCTTTATGTTTTATTTACACATAGATTCCACTATATGATTACCCTTACCACACATTTTATCTCACCCAATTCTTATTTATTATTTTCCTAAGGATATGAGGAAGTATTTTTTGATTGATATGCAAGGATATACTAAGGGAAATAATGGAATTCTCAAAGAAACTTCTTTGGTTTTTCTGTTTTAAAATGTAATGTAAATTTCATGGTTGTTTCTATTTTACCAATAAGAATAAACAATTAAGACCATATTAATGTGATTACATGTATATTATTCCAATTTAATAAAGTATACATCAACATTTGGATACTGGGGTTAGGGTATTTATAGTTGGAATTAATTAATGTTTAGTAGAAACTATGGGAACTGGATTTATAAAAACATAGATTAGGTAACATAACCCTACGACTGACATTGAGGATAATTATAGGTTTATGATATCATCTTATTTATTTGTTAATGACCATAGATTCCTATTTGAAACCTAATTATTCATAGATTGATAAGAAAATGTCATTATTTATACATATTTCGAATAATATTAGCTCACTCTAATTAGTGTAATATGATTCTTATACTTTTGTTTTTAGTTTTAATCTATGGGGGGAACCGTAAGGAGAAAATATTAAATTTAATGTTATAGAAATTTTTTTAATGAGTAATAAAATGGGATAATCATTAGAGAAATGATTATTTTTTTATTACAATTCACTTATCTTGATATATGATTAAAAACATTCACCTTCACCAACTCTCAAACTCACCAAAGAATGAAATAATAGAGTGCACTAAGAGATATGGTGGTGGAGACCATTGAGGAAGAAATATTTAGTTTCTTATACATTGATAATGTGAAAAGAAACACCCTAGTGGATGTCTTAGAAAAATTAGAAGATATTTTGGTTTTGTTAAATAAGGACACAAATCCAGTAATTATGAAAGAAAAGTTAAATGTTTGGTTAACAAAATTGATGAAAATACTGTATCCTTAATTTCATGTTGACGATTAAAATTTTTAAATGTTGAGAGTATAGAAATTTTTCAAATATATGTATTAGGAGGAATGATCATGATGGGGAATGGTAAGGTTGGACAAGTAATAGTTGTATTGATGATTGTGGAGAGACTATGAATGAATTATGAAAGGAATGATGTATTAAGTAACAAGATGATGAGTCCTAGTTAATGGTTTAAAAATGTAGAGATATGATTAATGTGCTTTTTTGGATTTAGGAATTATAGTTTATGGTTATTTAATAAATGACATTCGGTTATAAGAATTGTTAAATGTGTAAGTATTCTACTATAGTATTTCTTATTTAATGATTTGACAGCATATTTTGAATGGTACCAATGACCATGAAAAGTGATTCAGTGGAAAGTGTATATTTTTTTAAAACACATGATTGAGGGTGGATAACACCTCATATGTAGTAGATGTTGACATAATAATGATAGAGATATGTTTATGTGATAGTGTTTGTTGACATAAATTTGGTTAGTTATTTTATGGTTTATGATACATCCCCCCCATTGTCTTGGAAAGAGGCAGGTGGGTGTTACTGACCTTTAGTGACACAACCAAGACAACAATGGATGGAAATAAATTCCAAGGGAATCATAAAAATTTGGGGGTTGAATTTTCCTTTGAAGATAAAACATATATAACCACAAAAATAACCAAACAAACCATTATATGATGCATGAGTACAAAGTTAATGTTTAACTCAAAGTGTAATTAATACAATAACCATATCAGAGAACAAAGAAAAACCCAAGACTAGAAAAACTCAAAGGCATAGAAGACATTAACGCAAAAACACTCAACTTTCCCCAAGATCCAAATCCACCTTACCATCCCAATGTATCAAGATACATCACTAAGGATCTTGGATACATTAACATTACCTATTTATTAATATAAAATATCTATAAATCCACCAAAGATTATAAGTAGGGGGTGAGTATAAAAAATTAGTAGGATTTCCCCAATGAATTTTCTACTCTTTCCAATAGAATAGAACTTGTTGTCACATTTATATAAAATAGTTTAAAACTATTTAAATAGTTTATATCAAAGGAAAACCAGTTTTACAAACCTAAAAAGTTTACATTCAAGGTAATAAAAAAAGAATTGAAAACTATTTCTCAAATCCATTTTGCATACCCATTCCACACATACACACATCTAAACATGCCTTCCAAGGTGGAAGTTCGATACTTATGTGAATACTATCATCATTCTACTAATTTATCATAAGGTAATCATATTCCAAGTCTCATAATGGAACACTCTCCTTCCATAGGGTCACATCAATGAAAAAGAACTCACACCAACCATGTATAATAAAAACCCATGACAATAAATTTGAATAAAACATTTAGTTTATGAAATAAAATTCCACAAACATTTTCCATCAATACAAACCTACAGTAATTTTAGAATCATATTTTTAAAATAAAGATCCAAAATCATTTTTCATAAAAAAAAGTTTCACAAATTCCACAAAACCATCACTAAAGAGGTTTTCCAAAAAGAATCAAACATCAATTTCAAAATTTAATTCAGAAAATTAAATTAATTTTGAACCAATAATTTATGATATAGATAAGAGGAGTTAATGGTGAATCCACCTACCACTCAAAGATTGGGGAAAATGAATAACAACCTAAAGCTACTAAAAATCGGGCTTAAAACTCCAAAAATAACCTTATATTTTGTTCTAATAAACAAAAAAAATCATATACCATCATGATTGACATGGGAAAACATCATGATTAGATCCATGATCCAAGAGAGGGAATAAGAATAAATATATGGAGAATAACCAAGAACATGTACTTTCTTAATAAATTTGGGCCACCAATACACTTAGATTCACCTAGGAATCACTCTCAGATCAAGAGGAATGGTCATCACAGTCTTGGGTGGGAGAAGATTTTTTGTTGTGACCTATTTAGGGGGGAAAACAATGCATTAAATAGGTTAAAAGGGTGATATCTAAAAAATCAGATCTAAATTTTAATGGTACGTAGTTACAGTGTGCAGTTGGGTAAACTGTGTACTAATCATGTATGATCCATTCCCTACAAACATTACTTACATGGTTGGATCACATGGTTAGAAAAATAATTCACCAATTGTGTTATTCCCCTATTTCAATCCTTGCATGGTTTCTATTGGGTGGCTACATGGTTCATTCAAATTTTGAACCCACCCAATGCCCATGTTTCATTTTCATAGTTTCCTGGAGGGAGTTTCATAGTTTATATTAACCATGCTCAAACTTTTCACTTCCATAAAATCCTTAATAACATTATATATCTCCACCAAACCACCATAAACATAACCCAATCAAATTATATACTTGAAATACATAAATAAATGGTTATATAACTACAATTATGGGTTCAATATTCTCCCCACCATTGGTATTTATATCCCCAAAAATTAGAAAACCACCATTTTACTAAAAGATTTGGGGTCATTTATCAACAATTTCCTTATCATACTTCAATGTTTATTCCTAAATTTCATCATGATTCTATAAAATGCAGACTAAAATTATTATTTTCCCATTCAATATTTTCTCTTGTCAATCCACAATTTGTACTAGCAAATGAACCAATGTAGTATCTAGCTCTTGATCAAGATGATCCCATCGAATCACATTGTTAGGGTCCCATTTATACTTCTTAAATTGAGATACATTAAACACATTAAATTCTAAAATGAACATTTTTGGAAATTACAGTCAATATTACACCTCACCAATCCATTCAAGTATCTCAAAATAGTATATGTGTTGAGGATATAACTTTCCATGCTTCCTAAATTGTGAATCCCAAGCCTTGGAAATTTTTTCAAGAACACCTGATTACTCACCTATAATGAATATAGTTATCGATAATGATCCACATATTATTTTTAATGAATCTGAACCATCTCTATTCTCTTTCTGATCATCTGAATTTTATTTGTTGTCTCTTGCACAAGGCTCAGACCAACAAGTGAATTATCACATGTTTCCACCAAAAAAAGTAGAGAAAAATAGGCAAGACCATACAATAATTCAAAATGACCCTTATTAATTGAGACTTGATAAAAATTATTGTACATTAACTCAAATAATGGTATGTTATCTTCCCATAAGACACCAAAATCCATGACATAATACCTATGCATGTATTGCAACATTTGTATCATCTTTTCGGATTGTCCATCCATTTCAGGATGATAAGATGAACTCATAGTAAACTAATTCCCAAGGTATTTGTGGAAGGATTTCCAAAAATTCACATAAAATTCAAATACCATTCTCATAATGTTGAAACTTATATACCATGCCTCTTTACAACTTCTTGGATATTTATTTTTGACAAGTATTTCACCATATGAGATTCTAAAAAATAGATAAAATGGGATAACTTTTTTTCTAATACACTATCATTAATATAGAATTGTATATCCAAACCATCCTTGGTAGAACTGTTATAAAATATATTGTTATATTCTCCTATTTACACAAGGGGATCATTAAATACTACAATTTACATGATGGCTACTGGTCCTCTACCTTAACCAGATGATTGGTAAGGAATCCCAAAACAAACTATGTTGCATTTAATTTCTTTTCCACCCACAAAAAATGATCATTCAATGCCATATAAATATTTTGTATTACATGATGAACAACCCATCATGGATGGTGTTAAAAATGAAGGAGTTGTTCCTAACAATCCAAAGGTATTCCCATATGATCTTGAAACCATAACATTGAATTCTCATCTATATTTTATCTCTCAATGGTATCCTCAGCATTGAATTTTGAAATTATAGGAACATTTTTAGAATCAGATGTATGTGCCTCTTTAATTTTCAAAGAAAAATTTAGAACCAAAGAAATTGGAAATAAAACTGAAACACTACCACGCTCTTCACATTCTAAGTTCTTGTTAGTTATCACTAACATCATCTACCACTAATCTAAATATTATTTAACCAAATGACTATATAAATTTCTCATAAATTCATTTTCCACAAAATTACATTTACTCAATGTGTTCATAATTTAAATCCAATATTTTTTGGATTTACAAAAATCCATTTTTTAGAGGTAAAATGGCCAAATAAATGTAATTCCTACATCCAAAAATCAAACCTTGAAGTATTGGCATATAGAAGATGGTCACACAATATACCCAACACTATAGTGAAGTGTTTCTCATTCTCAACCTTTTTTCAAGAATACACCAGTATAAAATTAACAAACAACATAGAAAAATAATATAGATATATTTGAAATATCTGATTCATTAATTCATTAAATGTGGTTAGGGAATTCATAATACCAAAACTCATAACCATATACTCATAATTTCCATCACTACTTTTTAAATATGTATTTAGAATATCCACCTTATGAACCCATTTTTGGTTATGTCTCAAATGCAATTCAATTGTAGAGAACCACTAGTTTTCCCTCAATTGATCAAAAGGGGTATCACTTAGTGGAATATGATAATTATTTTTTACCATATCTTGATTAATATTACAAAAACTACACACAAATCCTTATAGTTATATCTAAATTTTTTACAAATAAGAGGGGTACTTCCCATGGAGACATAGGAGGTTGAATGAACCCTAGTCATTCCAACACCTCCAACTGGACAATCAATTACCTTAATTGTTTTGGTTCTATATTATAAGACATTATTGAGATAATTTTTGGGTAAAATCCCTCAAGGTGTCCTCTCAGTATGTTTTTGGTGTGATTGTGTTTGTTGACAAATCCAGATGTCTATGAATGAGTTTTTTTTGTGTTTGATGAATACAGGTTTTTACGGTGGCACATTTTCCCAGTGTTTTCCAAAATTTTCAGCCTCAAATTTGGGAATCTATGTTTGGAAATGTAATGTTTTCATCATAGGACTGAATGGTATGAATAATAGAAAAAGAAATCGAAAAAGAAAGAGGAATGTGGATCCCGTGACATGGACAACATACCATGTCTAGGAAGGGTTCGCGGCCACTTACCAGGCAGCGAGAATGGTACGCAAGAGTGGTTTGAGGAACCAAAAATTGTTTATATAAATGTTTTTCATAGAATTATGTGTATTATATAGAAGTTTTGATGGTTATTGGGATGGTAGAAGAGAATGGTCCCCCATATGAGTAAAGTCAATGTGCAGACTGATGTGGAAAAATGGTTTGTGGAATGGGTGAGGTTTGCAGGAGGAGGATCAGTATGTGGTGGAGGCTTTACAGAATCAATGATTTGGAAAATCTTGGATAATTAGATATTGAAGATATATTTTTCAATATAAGGATATTTAATCCCACTGATTAGAATAGATAGAAAATATCATTAGTGAACATCTTTTTGCTCTATGAATTTGGTGAAGTCTGAAAGTGGTTTGTAGGAAGTGTTCTGAAAAGGCTAAAGAAGTTTGTAGAATAGTTCACAATAGTGTTTTTGCGAGATGTTGTAATTCATAAAGGAAGTTAAATATATGGATGAAGAACACAGTATGTAGGGGGACAAATCTACTACATGTAAGTGAATGTAGTCTTGAAATAGAGAATAATTAGAAAACAGAGGGTGGTTTGTAGAGGTGGTTCATGGAGTAGGTATGCGGAGGAGTTATGCGATAGCAAAGGAAGAGGATTCCATGGATGAAGGGTGGTTCACAAAATTGGTATCAGTAGGTGGAGGAGGTTTTCCACATACCCTACATAGTACATAGTATGATGGAGGAGAAGGAGGTTCGTAGAACACTCACAGAATCTTGATAAAGATTCAATTCAGTTTGAAAAAGTCATTTTTGTTACTTAACAGTACACAGAAAGGTGGATTTAATATATGGGTAAAAATGGGTGGGTCTTCAAAAAATAATCTACCTGTATTTTTGGATGAGGTATTCATGAAAATTATGGGACCTACATGCCCATAAAAAATGTTTGAAATAAAAGTCTATAAATTGTGAGTTGATTCCTTTCCAAGAGTAGTGTGTGATGGAAGAGGAAGATGGTGACCCTTTCCAACGGTAATGAGCTAGAGAAAAAGGAAAAGGGAGTGACCTTATGAATGCAATGATCATTCCCTAAATCTTGTAAATCTAGTGATCATAGTCATATAATATCTAGCCTGAACCTTTTGATCATTACTGGAAGTGAGACTTAGTGTGTTTCGTACATCAGCACACCACCATGGTATACTCCTTGTACATAGCCTAGTAAGGGTGAACCAAGTATAAATTGATGTGTCTCATGCATGATTTAAATTTTGTTCATACATTTCGTGGGGAATTAGAGAGAATAGGTTTTTTTAATGAAGAAACAAGATCCTACTGGGAGAATTTTTTACTCTGGCATACCCCGATTCAACCCCCTCTCATGGTTTTTGACCTAGTTTACCTAACAATTGGTATCAAAGGGAATGATGGAAAGTCTATTGTTCTCTATTATAAGATAAGTGGATGTGGTAAATCATAAATTAATTCCAATAATTAATGGAAATAATTTTCAACTATGGAAAACTTGAATATAACAATACATCCGACCATTAGGAATGTTTTTCTTCACTACACTTATGGATGGAATATCAGCTAACATCAATAGTGGTGCTTTATCAAAAGCTGAAAGAATGGACTTGGATGATGATGCTAAAGGGATCAATTCTTTAGGAGGATCCCTATCAAATGAAATTTATATGATGGTTATGTCATGTAAAACATCACATTTAATGTGGGAAAAATTGATGAACATTTATGTGGGAAACACAAAAGTCCAAGAATAAAAGCTAAAAGTTCTATGAAATATGTATGAGGATCTCAGAATGAAACAAAATGAGTCTTTTGATGAATTATTAGATAGGATAAAAGTTATTAGGGAAGACATGATATGTCTTCGAGAATTCATCGAATATATAAATATTGTGAAACGTATCTTGATGAAACTTCAACCATAGTTCAATCTGAATGTTTCAGTATTGGAAGACAGAGACCTGCAAGAGCTAATAATAGATAACCTACATAGTACCCTTATATAATATGAAATGATAAATGATGATAACGATGCAGTGGAAAAGGGGATGTACAAATAATTTGCATTCAATGCCATGAAGAATCTCTTTGTTAAAGATATTCCCGAGGAGGATAGTTTGGATGATGTCATGTCATTTCTCTCCGCAAATCTATACAGGGGAAAAGAAAAGTTCCAATGTAAACTTCCATTTTTTATGTTTTTTATGTGGAAAGATTGATAATTTTTCACTAATGCTTCAAAATATGATTGATGGTGACATGAAAGATAATATATAAATTCCACTAAATAAGAATTCATTAAATACGAAAAGGTAGTGGAAGTACTAAGAGAACGTTCTTTAAAAAGAAGAATATTCTTTAAAAAGAAGTTGAATATTCAGAAGAATCTAAGGTAGAAGATTTGAAGGACTGATAGGATAATAATGTAGATGCTTTGGGGGAAGTTGTCAAAATTATTTAATAAGAGAAGAAAGTGACAATGAAGAAGGAGAAATTGAAGGAATATTTGATCCTCATGATGAATTATATGTTTCTCTTGAAGAGATAGATATTATGAGAGCCAAAACAAAGAAATATAACGAAGTTTTTTATGATGCCAAACTCTATATATAGCAACAGGAAGAATATAGTTCTAAGAAGAATGTATAAATTGAAAAATTGAGGTATTCAATGCTAGAAATATCAGAAACGGTGGTTGAGTAAAAAATCAATATTAAAGAAAATAAAATAAAAATTGAGAATTTGATTGAATCTTCAAATGTTAAAATCAAAAATATCAAATAACAACAAGAAGAATTCATCATTTTTTGAAAAATAGTTACAGTTCAGAAGAAACTATTAACTCTCAGTTCGACATCTGGAAAGAATATCTTATATGAAATAGAGAAAATGAAATTTGAGTTGAGTGGTCCAGCAAAATAGAAGAAACAATCAACTCCAAATGATAAGTCTGGTATGGGGATTGATCTAAAATATAAGAGTTACGGTTCCAGTTAGACCACTAGCACCAAATCCAAGATTGAAGATTTATTTGGGTATGAAGCCGAATTAGAAGATTCATAGAATCCAAGGTAAAACTAGTGGTGCATCATTGGCACATAAGAATGTACCACACATAAGATTCTATTATTGTACTATGATGTGACACTCTCAAACTGTATGTTCCATAAAAAAAAGGTATCAAATGGAAAAATACCAATAGAGATGGTTGTATAGAGATCAATATTCTAGGTCATCAATTGAGTACTTTGTTTTAGGTTTAAAGGACTCGGACAAATGGAAAGATATTGCACATCAAAGATGTAGAGGAATGTGTCGAGGTAGACAGAATTTGTTCATGAGAAGCTGCCAAATGTATCATCAAGAGAAATGAAAATTCATAATCAATTTTTAGCTCTAAAAGTTGAATCTGGTCCATCATATTTCAAGTAAGATCAAGATTATCGTTCTATGTTGAGTATAAAGTCAAACATGTTGTTCTAAAAGGAAAGGGATGAGTATGTAGTGGTTTCAGAAATTACGTTCAAGAAATTAGATCACATTGGGATATGGATCATTTATAGTGGATGCACTTACCATATGATAAGAAATAAGGATCTAGTGACTATAATCATCTATGATAAAGAATATATTTTAAGATTTGGTAATGATGAGGTTATAAAAATTATTGGTTTAGGAAAAGCAAATTTGGAAGGAAAAGATGTGAGAAGAGAAGATGTCTTCATTAATGAAGGGTTTAGTCACAACTTTCTGAGTGTTAGTAAAATGTGTGATTCAAGGCATGTCATAAGTTATTTCAAGAAATTATTTATCATCAAAGAAAAGGATGGGGCTATTTTGTTACAAGGAAAGCATACAAAATAAAATCTCTACCTCATGAGTGGAGAAGCAGATATGTGCTTTCTATCCAAAGATGAAGAAAAAAATTTATGGAACAAGAGTTCTAGCCACATAATCCAAACATCCATGGAAGATCTGGTGGAATATGACGTTGCTCGAAATCACCTTATATTATCACGTGATCATACTTATATGTGTGATTCCTTCCAATAAGGTAAGATCATTCGAAAGACATAATCAAATGGAGCAAAAGTCAACAAGATTGATTAAATTGGTTCATATTGATGTGTATGAGCCAAGGTTTCCAAGGGCTATTGATGCGAGGAGATATTATATTCTATTCATTGATTATTAAAGTAGAATGTCATGGGTTTCAATAATAACCCACAAATATGATGTGTTCAGTGTCATTACAAGATATCGATGGGAATGTGAAAAGATGTTTGGTCATAAAATCTAGACAATTCAAATAGATAATGGAACATATTTCAAAAATATCTAAATGGATGATTATCTCAAGAAAAATTGGATAAAATATCAAGTTTTAGTGGTAATAACTCCACAACAGAATGGAGTAGTTGAGAGAAGAAATTGGATTGTCAACAAAATGGTTATAACAATGCTCATTGAGAAAGACCTTTAAAATAAAAAATTTAAAGATGTAGTGATGAAAGAAGTCTAAACTTATAATAGATATTTTATTTGTATGAAAGTGTAGAAGACTCCATATGAGTTATGGTATGGAACGAAGTCATCATTGAAGTACTTTCGATTCTTCAGAAGTTATTGTTTCATTCTCAATAAGGAGAAACATATGAAGTTTGAATCATATGGGGATGAAGGGTTATTTTTTGGATACTCAACGAAAAGAAAAGCATATAAATGATTCAATAAGGTACTAGAAAAGATAGTTGAAAGTAATGATTTGAATATAGTTGAGAATGAATAGAATCTTCAGTAAACACATAATCAGACTCGGGAAGACAGTGATGAAGATATTATTAGGTCAAGAGATTCTCCAGCTCTATAGGTTGATTCAGAAGAAGACTCAGATGATGAGAATAAATCAGTGTATTCCCAAAGACCAGAGAGAGTAGCTTAAATTGATAGGTGGAACATAATTGCTAACCAGAACTCACCAGTTCATATAGGGAGAATGAAAACTCTACAACATGCATCCTACCTTTTATAGGTGGAAACTAAATGTTTTCACAAAGTAGCTGGAGATGAGAATTGTGTTAGAGTTATGAATGAAGATCTTGACGAAATTGAAAAGAATCAAACATGAGAGACTATTTTTAGACCATCATACAATAATTTCATAGGGAATAAATGGGTATTTCACATCAAAATAAATAAATATGGTTTGGTGATTTAAAACAATTCATAACTTTTTTCCAAAGGGTACTCCCAGATAGAGGGTATAGACATTTATGAAACATTGTCACCTGTTGCAAGGATAGAGGTAATCAAATTATTCTTGGACATAGTAGTGTGAAGAAATTTCAAGGTTTTTGATATGGACATAAAGTAAGCATTTCTAAAATGGAGTAATGGATGAAGAAGTTTACATTGATCAGTCAATTTTTTTATCATTCATGAAGATGAGAATATATTTTGTTAGCTGAAGAAGGATTTGTATGGTTTGAAGCAAGCACCAAGAGCATGGTATTCAAGGCATGACCAGTTTTTGAAGATGTTTAGTTTCTAGCATGGGGGAGTTGATTACATTCTACATTTAAAAAATGGAATCCATAAAAGGATGATTGGAATAGTTTATGTTGTTGATACAATCACTGCTGGATCTAATGAATCAAAATGTAGGCATTTTTCTAAATTCATGAAAAGTGAGTTTGAAATGTAAATGAATAGAGAACTGAAATTTTTCCTTGGTTTATAGTTTAAAAATGGAATGAATGGCACAGTCATTTCTCAATATAAATATTACAAGGAAGTTTTGAGAAAGATTGAAATGGATAATTCTGAAGAGATGAAGACTCTAGTTGCTACCCAGTTGAAACTGTCATAAGATGATGAAGGTAAGGCCCGCAATATCAAAAAATATAGGAAAATGCTTGGAAGTTTATTTTACCTGACAGCAACAGGGTCTGATGTTGTATTTTCAACACACTAAGTAGTGAGATATCAATGAAATCCCCAAGCGAGCCACATGATTTCAATGAAAATAATACTTTGGTATATCAGGGGAACAATGGATTTTGGTTTAATGTATAATGAAAAATCTCATCCAGAGTTGTTGTGATATAGAGATGCTTATTAGACCAGATCAACAGATGATAGAAAATTAACATCCGGAGGTGCTTTCTATCTTGGTGGATTGTGTATTTCTTGGTTGAGAAAGAAACAAGATTGTATTTCATTAATAACTGTAAAAGAAAAGTACATTACAACTACTCAAGCATGCACACAGTTACTATGGATGAAGTAGCAGCTTGATGATATGGGAGTTGAAGTGAAGTCTCTAATCGGGATCTACTGTGATAATTTAAGTGCTATAAATCTTATAAAAAATCCATTCCATCACTAAAGGACAAAGTACATTGACATAAAATATCATTTTATCCAGGAAATGGTGGAGAAAGGGATTGTGAAGATGGGGTATGTGCCTACAGAACAACAGGTTGTATACATTCTGACAAAGGCCCTACCAAAAGAAGAATTTGAAAGGTATCGAATGGATCTGAGAGTCCAGTCGACTCCCTGAACATGAAAAGGGTGGATGTGGGACCCCCTCTCCATGAGGAATGAATTTTCATTCCCCTATTGTACTGATATGTTTTCTTTACCCTTTTGGAGACAACCGTGAAGTTTCCTTTAGGTTTATTGACAAAGGGGGAGAAAGTGTGACTATTCTCGGGATGAAAAGACATAGGGAGAAGTAGATTAGTAGATCAGCGAGATAGGATATTTGAAGTTGAAGCTAAGTTGAATCTGTGACATAGGGTGAGTATTATATATGACGATGATAGAAGTGATCGATCAATGATTACATATCATGACAGTTGAGGTTTGTGATGAAATTAGTTGATTGGTTTCAAGAATTGGTGTCATGAATGAAGTGATTCACTGATGAAATTTTCATTATTCTCTTGTTCCTCATAAAGATCATGGATAATATGGGATTAGAGTATGTGTTTATTAAATCTATTATTGTTATCTTAATCACATGAAGTGAATGCTGATTTAAGAAGGAAGAATCCTTAACAAGGTATCAAAATGAGAAGAATTGTAATGATAAGAGTTTTCAAAAACCTAAAGGGGATATTTTTTGGAAAAAACCACTCAAGGTTTCCTCTCGGTATGTTTTGGGTGTGATTGTGTTTGTTTTAAAATCTAGATGACTATGAATGAGTTTGGTTGGTGTTTGTTGAATATAAGTTTTTAAGGTGGCATAGCTTCCTAGTGTTTTCCAAATTTTAGGTCCTCAAAATCGGGAATCTGTGTTTGGAAATGTAATGTTTTATTTATAAGACGGAATGTTTTGATGACTGTAAAATGAAATTGGAAAAGGAATAGAAATGTGGATCCTGAGATACGGACCATGTACCATGTCTGGGAAGGGTTCGCAGTCGTGTACCAGGTAGTCGGAACTATACGCGGGAGCTTTTCAAGGAATAGAAAATGGTTCACAGTGATATTTTTCAATGAAGGGTGTGCAGTATGAGGAAGGAATGACGGTTCGTGGGATGGAATAAGTGAATGTAACTTCATTGGAGTAAAGGTAGTATGCATATCATTGTGGAAAAATTCTTCACAGAATGGGTGTGGGTCGCAGCAGAAGGATCTATATGCGGTAGAGGTTGTACTGAATCAATGATTTGGTAAATCTTGTCTTAGTGGATATTACCGATATCTTTTAAAATATAAGAACAGATAATCCCACCTATTTGAAAATATATATAATATAATTAGATAATATCTCTTTACTCTAGGAATTCAGTGAAGTCCAAAAGTAGATTTCGGAAAGAGACTCCGAAAAGGCTGAAAAAGTTCTAATAACATTTTGTGAAAGTGTTTTTTCGGGATGTTGTAGTTCAAAATGAAGAAAAGTCTGCATAAGAAGAACTTGGTATGCATAGTAGAAGATCTGGTACATGGAACCAAAGGCTATATGTGAATATAACAATTCGTGGAGATAGGGTGGTTCGTAGAGGAGGTTCGTGGATTCGGTATGTGACAACGAAGGAAGAGGATTTTGCGGATGAAGGGAGGTTTTCAGAAGCAGTAATGGTACACAGAGGAGGTTTTTTTCATAACATACTCCATACATAGTACATTGGAGGAGAATGTGGTTCGTATAATACTAAAGGAATCTTGAAAAGCCTTCATGTTTGTTTTCGAATGTTATTTCTGTTACCAAATAGTATAGGGAAAGGTGGATTTCATCTATGGGTGAAAACGAGACTTCAACAGCGTGTCTAACTAAAGCTGAGGATATGGTATTCATGAAAATGAAGTGAATTAAATTTATATAAACTGTGTTTGACCTACAAGTATATGATCTATGATTTTATTTCTTTCCAAGAGTATTGAGTGAAGGAAGAGGAAGAAGGTGACCCTTTCCACCAATAGTGAGCCTGAGAAATAGGTATAGATAGTAACCATTGGGAAAGAAGTGAGTAGGCCCTAATTCTTGTAAAGTAAGTGAGCCTGGGCATAGAAGATCTAGCCAAAACCTTGTACTCATTATTGACAGCTATACTTAGTGAATTTGGTATATTTTCTCACTGTCATTATATGCTCATTGGACATAACTCAATAAGAGTGAACCAAGTAAAAATTTCTATGTATCATGCATGATTTAGTTTTTTTTTATACTTTGCAATAGAAATGACAGAGAAGAGAGTTTTGTTTAATTATCAAACAAGATCTGAAGGGGAATAAATTTTAATTTCTCATACCAGGATTCACCCCCACCCCTTTGTCAGGGTATTCTACCTAGTGGACCTAACAATGATACTAGTACTTATTAAGAGATAAATCATAATCTTCACTTCTCTTGTGTGTAGAAACCTAGAGAAATTATGAGGAAAAACCTAAAGAAATTGTTCTACTATGATTGGAAAATATCTACTTCCAATGACATCCATAGACTCCATATTCAAAGATACCAACTCTTATGATATAATTCCAATCACTTGTTCCAGCAATATTACTCCACATTCATTGACATTATTATCTCCTCTAAAGACATTCTTGACACCATTTGCAGTTAAAAAAACGTTTTGGTTATAATAGTCAATGGGAGATTTGGACATTGTCAACTAATCCTTACCCAGGATTACATCATAGACATCCGTTTCAAAAATAGAGAAATCCCAAATCCATTCTTCACCATAGATATTTATAGAACATTATTTTCACATAAAATCTTGAAAATAACTTTTTTCTAAGAGGATTATGATTTTTAAAAACTTGGAATTTCACAACATAAAAACTAAGAAGATTAATAGACCACTAAGTAATAAAAAATGGGATACACCCATATCAAACAAATCCTTCATAAGGGTGGAAATCAACATAATAATACCTCTCACCATCTAAGGCCCATATTGATCTTCCATTGCCATTTTAACGGCTCTGTAAAATTTCTTATACATTGAATTATTCTATTTATTATCTTGTTGAGTTTTCACTAGTTGAGGTGTCATCGAATTCCTAGAATCACCATGGCATTATCAGTTCTTCTAATAAGAATTATTCGGTTTCACTCAACTCATTAATGTATACGATGCCTAAGAAGTATGAGATATGTCCCTAGAACCTAACCTTGTAGAAATATGAAAATTTCACTAAATATTCCATATCGGAATGATTTTGAGACATGCTATAGGTGGTTCCATACAATCTCTATTCATATGCTCAAAATAATGACACTGGAAGAATCTAGGATTACTCTTTGGTTTGGGAGGAAGATTCATTGTTCCCACTCTCTGATTATGAGTCATACACTCACCTTGGAAATAGTTTCCCTTATTCTCTTATCCCCAACATTATAGTTTCCTCCAGTTCCCATGGGTATCAAAATTCTTTCGCAACCCATATTTCCTGACATGTCTCTTTCTTCCACTGTCTCTTTATTTACCATGCCCATATAATCAATCATACAATTAATGAAAATCTTTTATTGAATCTCTATCCTCAAACCTAATTCAATAAAACATGCCTTAAAGGATGCACTCTCAACATCTTTTAGTGAAAATTGAACTAAATTCATAAATTTATCAACATACTATATCTCCGTGAGGTTCCCCTACATCAAACTACAGAAATTTGTGGTTCTCCCAATTCCAACAATGCTAGAATATATTTATTTGTTGAAAATTTTTCAAAATCCCCTCATGGAACTACCTGGTCTAATTTGTTCTGAACTGCTAAATCCCCCCACCGATATGCCAGATCCTCCAGCATAAACCTTAGAAAGTTCACATTGAGCTCTGTTGGTGTTCCTAGGAAATTAAATATTTGATTCATCCTATTCATCTGCACATATTCTTTTTATGTCTCTGAATAACACCAAAAGATGGGTGGATTATACATTCGAAACTAAACTGAAAGATCCAGTTTCCTTGGTTCATAATTATTTCCCTCTATCCATGTCTGGAAAATCATGGACATTAACATGAACCAATTATTGGTTAACCTATAGGTGAGGTGTAATCACATTCTTAGCAGCTTCCTTCGATAGGTTTCAATGATTCCTACTGGGTACCATTTTCTATTACCAAAACAAACTTAATTTAGTCTCAATCAATAGTAATTTAAGGCATAGAAATTTTAAATTTACCACATCAGACAAATCACCACAAGGATTTCCAAAATTCAACAGTTTTCATTTTCAAAACATTTTTTATAATTTAACCAAAAATTTTGAAAATCAAACCATTTTCACCTATTTTAAAAATTAAATACTTTTTCAGAAATCCATAAATCACAACTCTATGTAACGACCCATACATTTATTAATGAAAAATCCTCTTGATCTAATTAATTGACTTATTATGTAAAATGGTTAAATAAAACATATGCACATATTTGGTTTTATGTTATTTGGATTTTAAAATACATCTAATAATTTTTACTATTTCTAATATAGTCATAGAATAGTTATCACATAATTAACAGAAATACAGGGCTTTAACAAATCCAATTTTAATATGACAAAGGATGTGATGGCTTCATCCAGTAGAATTTCTTCATATGAAACCCATTTGTCATATCTTGGAAAGGAGGTATTGTCACTAGGATTCACTCTTGACCAATCCCAAGTCGATCTTCAACATGTTAATCTTTAATGGAACTGCCTACGGGAGAAGTGGAACTTAATATAGATTACCACTCGAGCGATTTTATCCAAGCCGCCCCAAGAGTCTATCACCATCACGCACCTTACACTTAGGTCTTATGTGGGTTTTTAAGGGGTTATGTAACAAGACCCTAGAACTATGATTACGTTCATTATTTTTTTTATATAATAGTGAATATAGATTTATTTTATTATTGTTACATTGTAAGTAGTTTTTAAATCACAAATAGTATTTTTAGTTAATATTAAATCAAGAAATCTAATTTAATGAATTAATGTATTTCTGGATTTAATAATATTATAATAAGATATTATTACTAAATTATTTTTTATTAAATATAAATGATTGTATAATTTTTATGAATACAAATGTAATTTTTATTAGGGTTTGAAAGTTGTTTTTGTCAAAACCCATGAATTTTTTATAAATGTTGGTTTTTATTTTAAATGAAAAAAATTAAAATATTTATAAAATTATTTAGATAAAATGAATATTATTTTTGGAATTAGGACATTGAAATTATACAATAGTGAATTTTTCATAATTTTCTGACGCAGACGAATTTTTGGGTAAAAATTAAATACCGTTTAAATATATAATGTGTATTATGACATAATAATGACCTAATAGTTATGTGATAAATTAGTATAAATGGGATGTTCTGCCAATATATTTATTACCTTAAAAATAGTGTGATTTTCAGATTGTTTGATTTATTTTAGGAAGCCTTACTGAATCCTCCAGGACTTATAAAACATTTTAACATTTTGAAATGATTTCCTTGAGAGTGTGACTCAACTCCACTTAAGAAAGCATAATATTTTAATAATATAGAAAAATAAGCTTATAAAAAATTCTTTTTACTCCACTTTTTAAAAAACCTTTTCCAAAAACCATGGGATGGTTTCTAGTTTTGATATGTTTAATGTGTTGTGTCGAAAACCTAGATAATAATGAATTCCCTCTCCTTTCCTATATAAACCAACTCAATCTCTCATTACTCTCCACTAAAACCATTTGGAGCTCAACCAAACCCTTCACTATTATTTCTATAATCTTTAAAAGGAGCACCAAACTCCCAATAATACCCTCTGAAGCCTCTCCCAAGCCTTTGTGATCACACTTCCAAGTAAGGGATTTCTTCATTTCTCATTTTTTTTCCAAATTTCAGTATGTCTCTATACCCTTTTGTTTTCAATTAAAAATATTGGGGTATAATTTTTCACCTAAAATATACTTCCCTATTTATGTTTTAATGATTAGATACCTATTTTTCTCTCATTAATTCCTCCCATGTACACTTGTTACCATGCTGAAATTCCATAAGTAATCTCTCTCTTATCATTTACATTCAAAAAATTATTTTATATTATGCATCTAAAATATATTACATATGTTAAAACATTTATCTATATTACCCCCTTACTTTTTATTTCATGTAAATATTATTATATACTCCTTTATCTCTCATAAACCTTTTTTTGGAATTATTTTGTCATGTTGTTATGCCGTCGAAATTACACTGCGATTTTCCTAGCCAAAGTCAATGTGTAGTGAATACCATGCCCATTTCTCTATCAAAGGTATTAACCTTTACACAAATTTACTTATTAATTATATATTTTCATGTATATATTACACATTCCTTTATCGTGGGATAAATTATTATGTTGAATGATTCAATGTTGAATGATTCAATGTTGTATGATCCATACAACACACTTATACAAGAAATGAAATGATTAAGAAGGGTGTTCCTTGATAGTTCTCCAACGCATTCAGTAAAGATTAGTATCATGATATTTCAAGTGAAATGAGGTTTTACTCATTCTAATTCAATTGAAATGAGGTTTTACTCATGATCCATGTGAAATGATCCTTGGATCATACTAATATCATGTTAAATTTTATTTCCACTTTTCCATGTTATGATAATCATGTTATATGATGCCTTTATTTTCATGTTTCTCTTGTGCTCCATTTATATGTGTATTTACTAACATGTAATATTTTATTAATGTTATGCCTTTCTTACTCCCTTACATGGCTTTATAGATCCTCCTTTTCTTATGTATGTCCTTAGGTAATCCCATGCAATGCTAAGTACGAAGGAATGTTGTGATCATATAAAATAATGTTTCAATAAAGATGTTGTGTTTTATGTTCTATGTTGTTGTGTAATGTTCCCAATTTTTCAATACACTAGACCTACAGAACACTAGAGTTATCTTAAGTGCAATTTTATGTAATGAATCATGTTTATGTGTGTAATAAAGAGCATAGTTTTTATACTCTGAATGAATTATACACTTCAATTGGGAAGTCATTACTATCAATGCATGTAAAGATCCTCTCATCAGCTAAACCCATGATGATGATGTGATAACTCTTATAAGTTTATCAAATCACTCATGTACTATAATTCTCTAGTAATTTCAATTTCTGTATAAATAGGATACCTATGCCTTTTTTATCTACATTTCGAGTTCTGGAAATCCTACTCCTTACTACCCACCCAACTAAAGGACTAAACAAGAATGATTTATAAACACAAGGACTAAAGAAACTAAGAGAATTTGTAATATAATTCCCCTCACATGTTGGTTTGGGAATATGTGGGTGCATGTTACTGGCCATAGGTGACATCCCCAAGACACCAAAGGCTGGAAATAAATACCCATGGACTTGTAAAATGTTGGGGGATGATTTTTTCCTTTGATGAAAAAACAAAAAACCCACAAAAAATAACCAAACAAACAACTATATTATTCATGAGTAAAAATGGAAAATACAACTAAAGTGTAATAAAAAAAATAGCAACATCATAGTAAAAACTAGAAACCAAGACCAAAAAAACACAAAGAAACATAATAAATCAACTCAAAACTCCCAAAATCCTCCAAGATCTAACTTCACATGCCAAACCCAAGTTATAAATATGTATTACTAAAGAATTAGGATTCCATTTTTTACTTATGTCTTGATATACAACATCTGAAAATGCACCAATGTTTGGAAGTATGTGTGAGTATCAAATCTTAGTAGGATTTCCCAAATGACTTCCCTAATCATCCCAGTAGGACATAACATGTTAGAACATTTATATAAAACTATTTAAAATAATTTATGCATTTTACATCAAAGTCCAAACCATTATTTCAAAACAAAACATTTTTTATTGAAATTAAACAAACAAAATTTCAAAACCATTCCTCAAATCCATTTGGAATACCCACTCCAAACATCCACACATGCATGACTACATGATAGTTCCACACTCATGAGTGGGGTCTTTTAGATCCCCTGAGTTTTCATAAGGTAACCATATACCAAGTTCTCCAATGGAACACACCACCTCCTTAGGTTCACATAAATGAAAATGAACCCACACCAACCATGTATGAAAAAAACGGATGCCAAGAAATTATAATAAAACATTTCTTTTATTGAAAAAAATTATAATATTTTCCCAATAATCAAAACCATACCATAATTTTAAAATCGATGTTTAAAAATCCTAAAAAAATAATTTACAAAAAACTAACCAATTTCAAAAATTATAAAAAACCATCACTAAAGATGTATTACTTCAAGAATCACATATCAATTTCACAATTAAATTCAAGAAATTCAATTAAATAAATTCAATAAATTTCAATCCGAGACTTCAATTTATAAACAATATGAGTTGACAGTGATTCTAACTAGCACTCAAAAAGTTTATTAAAATTATAAATTACAAAAAAACTCCAAAAAAATATGACTTGAAACACTTAATCCAACTTTAGATATTGTTTCCTTCCTCAAAAAAAATCATACCCATCATTATTGACATAACAAAACATGGATCTGCCCCCAATGGATTATATCCATGATCTAATAAAGGGAATAAGAATAAATATAAGGAAGACTAGCATGAATAGGCACTTAGAAAGGAATCTAGGCGTCCAACACACATATATTTTCCTTTAAATCACACCAAATCAAGACGAATGGTCTCCACAACCATTGGACTGAGAGGAATTCTAGATAGGACCTCTTTAAGGTAAAATGAGAGCTTAATAATGTAAACTGTGTGAGATCCACCATTTTTTATCTATCTTTTAATATTGTATTGTTAGGGGATACAATTAGGTAAACCATGTGCTAACCATGGACAAGACATCGCATCCAAACACCCCTCCCATGGTTGGCTTTCATGATTACACATACAGTGTGATTACCAAACTATTTCTTTATATAAATCTTTACATGGTTTATCCAGGATGGATGTATGATTTAGCCAAACCGTGATTCTAATCATGTGACTTCCTAGTCCCACATTATTTTAGTTACACTATTTTTTGGATGGTGTTGTATAGTTTCTATTAATTGTGATCCTCCAAAAATGCCTCTAAAACATTCCAATGCATCTCCTAACCACATAAAACCTAACCCAATAACTTTATATACATAAACTACATAAATATATGGTCAAGTATCTAAATGTATAGGTGTTTCATTTTATGTTATCTATTCCAGGATTGTAAGATGTTTAGATTTATGGAATATATTCAACAACCTGAGATTTTATTTCTAAGAGAATGCATGTTTTTGTTAAGTTTTAATGGTTATCATGGTATTCATATATCTGGTATGTTATAATAATATATGTGTTATGGTGTTTGGGTAAACAAGGAAGTTAAGTTTATTTCATAAATTTTTTGACCTTACTTATAAATATTTTGACAGATGTATTTTGGATGAGTCTTAAGGTTAACAACTTATATAATGGATTAAGTTATAAAAATTTAAGTTATTATTTGAGGTTAAATTACTGTTTATCATATTGGATAACCTTTATTAAATTTTTTTGTTTTTATAAATATTTAGAGGAAAAAATAATGAATTTTGCATATTTTGATTCCTTCAATGTGATTCAGGCATAAAAATTCATCTTGAATGTCCCTTACCTAGAATAAGAGATGAAAAGATCGAAGCACACCCAAAAGATATGATTATAATTATTATGTGGAATGAAATCATGTAATTTTATTTTCTAATGTTATTTATTAATAAAGAATTGTAATTTATTTTATTTTGGAAAAAAATCCTTGAAATAAAAATTTGGTCCATTTACTTTTCTAACGGAGGAATCTGTGGCCTTTTAACCTATCACATATTTATGATTTTTTGATGGTTAAATTTCTAATTTCCATGTTCAATATCAATCTCCATCATAATATGACACATATAATTATCATCCATGTTTATATTTTCAATTCCCACTAATATCCACTTAATAAATATCAATGTTTTGTAATGACCTTCAAATTTTCCTTTCTCTTATTTTAAGGGGATGTTATATTAACCCTTTTTACAATTAGGGTATCCCATAAAGGAATTTTCAAATATCAACCTTTTATTTTTTTTAAGAGAAATTTCAAATTTATAAGATCAAATTTATTAGAGGAAAGAAGAATATGAAACCCCAATATTTTCTTTTATATCTCTTTTTAAATAAATTTAATTTATTGAATAAATTAAATTTTATAGAACACCAAGCTTAAACAAACCCCAAAATATTATTATTTAAATATGACCCTTATAACCATGTCATTAAATAAGAGGATATGAATAATATTAAACACATTATGAAATATTTAATTTCATAATAATTTTTAATGTATTAATTAATTTTTTATCTATATGTACTTTATTTTGATTAAACCATTTTACTATTCAAAAGTATTTTTTCACCAAAAATCAGTTCTCTAGCGTTTTATGAGTGACTATTATAATTAATTCCTAGAATGTTTTGAATTTTTTTTGAAAAAATGAGTTTTATTCTTGGAATCATCATTCTAAGAATATCTGAGGGTGAATTTTTTAGAATTTTTTGCAAAGATCAATTTTTCATTGAATAGTGAAAAATATCAATTTCTACAATGCTCTCATTTTCTATATATTAAAAAAGAAGAATTATGATTTGAAATTGATCTCAAATTAACTTAATTTCTCTTTATTTATATATAATATAATTAATTATATTTAAATAATCATTAAACCTTATTTTGGTATAAGTACATTTTTAGGCGTAAAATACATTTTTTTAAACACTCTCTTTTATTGTGTTTTGTTGATTTCATTTTAAATTAAATTCGGAATATTCTGTTTTTGGAATTTTAAAAAATGGATTAAACATTAATAATTAGTGGTTCCAATTATTCAATAAGGTAATTTACATTTTTTAGGCATAAAAATTTATCATGTTAAAAAAATATTTACCGCAGTATAAGTATAATAATTTCACAATGCAAAGTCAAAAAGTAAAAGATTAAAATACCTAAAAACAAAAACATTAAATTGTTTTTTTATATGTTTCACAAACCTAAAAAAATTTAAAAATATTAATTATCCATAAAATTCATTGAAATTAATTCCACCCTAAAGTGGTTAACTTTAAATACAAAATAATCATTATTTAATCCCTTAAAACCACCCCTCCAAAAATTATAAATAAACACATTCCCTCATCACTTCTCCAACCCATATCTACTGACCATACCCTAACCATTTATCTTTCCAAAATCCTTACCTAAGTTCAGTAACATATTTTCTTCCAAAAAGACCACCCTTAGTGTCCTCAAGAGGAGATACAAAGGATAATTCTTTAAGAGATGGTAATCATTTTTGCTAAATCATTCAATTTTATTTCTCTTTTTACTTAAATTAATTGTGTTATACAAATTATTAAGTAAAAAAAATATAGTATTATAAATATATTGAGATGTTATTATGTTTATTATATAGCCTTTTTACAACTCTTCTTCATCCTATGAAAATTGAAAACATTGATCGTGCATACCTATGGATTATCATCTCCACGTAGCAAATTAATTAATTTTTTGTCACCACATTACATGGATAGTTATAAACAAAGAAATAATGGATATATAAGATACTTATGACATGATATTTATTCTGTAAAATTATTACTTCATCTGTTTCCATACCCTTTCACCATTGATCAAATGATACCATCACTCTTGCGTACATACGACCTACCATCTCCAAGATGATATGTGATTTATTTTCCATGGTAAACATTCGAGAATGGTTATAAAAAAATTAAATCATGAAATATTGTATTTATTACATTAATATAATTCTATAGATGGTGGATTTGTATTATATTTAATAGAATCTTGACTTTCTTAACAAAATAACCATAAAAATACCATGCAATTAACACTCAAAATAGTGAAAATAATAAAATATTCTAATGAATGGGAGATAAGATGTTATAAAAGGATCATATAAGATTCTATAAATATGAATATGGTTTTGGAATAAATAAATAATTTTTTTAAACCTTTATATTGGATTTTCTAAATTTTTTTAAGGATTTCAAACCTGGGGTAAGGGTTTCTGGTCTCGCTTTTACTTCTATGGGATAAATCTCATATTCACCACTTATTTAATATTTATGGTGTATATAATGAAAATTTGATATATAATATCATTAATATATTTATATTAATTGTATTTAATGTTTTATTTGATTATTATTACATTTATGGGGCATATGATTTAAGACTCCATTGGTGGAATTATTTAACATTTATATGTAAAAAACTAATATATTTTCCTCTTATATGTTCATTAATTGACTTTTCAAGTTATAGTTCAATTTTTTTTCACTCTTTGGTACTTAAAATGATTGAGGAATATGTTTTTAAGAAAATTAGACTTCATTTAACATTTCATGAAAATCATTTTTCATCAAAACCCATGTTTCTTAAAAATGTTATCAAAAATGTTTTCAAATTTTTATTAAAAAATTTCGAAATTATTTTTTACCCATTTATATTTTTTAAAAAAAGTTTTGATAGGAATTTTTATATTTCTTTCAAAAGACATCCCATTTGGATTATGCTAAAAATATTAAAGGAATATTTATTTTAAAGTCTATGGAGTGAATGGAAATTTATTCTATCATGAACACTCAATATTTTAAAACTTATTTCATGTTTATTTTAAAAGTAAATTATTTTGATATTTTTTGTAAAAATTATGTTTTAAAAAATGATTTTTAGAATGAAAAGGTTATTTTCCTCAAAAAAAATTGAAGGAATTTTTTATTGTATTTATATTCATCATTGACACAAAAACTTTATTGTAATTATATTAAACTAAGGATATATTGTATTAATATCATATTTATTATTTATTTGGAAGTTTTATGATCATTTTTACTATGAATTTTACATTTTGATACCACTCTCAATATTAATCTTTTATTTTATGGTTATGTTTATTGATTAGTGGAATTATTCACATTTGTTATTCTAGATTTTCAAAATGAATTTTTATTTTGTTTATTTCTATCTCCTTTCATATGAGGAATGAATTGGACTTGTTATGTAATTGGAAGGACCTATTATAGTACCTTGATGCATCAGTAGGTCTGATGAGAAAAACTAGACTAGATTTTGGTCGAGGCCCTGCCCATTAATTTTAAAATTTCTTGGTTGAGGCCTTGACAGTATGTTTTAGATGTCCCACATTATTCATTCCATCATTATGAATTTTGTTATTGATATTCCATGCGATTACTCAATTAGTAGAATATAAATGGATATGTTTCATTCTCATGTTATTATTTATATGTCATTATTTGATTATCACTTATTCCAGCCATATTATTCACATGTTATTGATTAAATGGAATGTGTTTCGGTTATTTACCTTTCTATATTATTCATGCCTTATTTACTCATAGATTTTATTTTCTACTTACGCTTTCTAAGCATTCGAGCTTACCAATTTTTTATGTTTTATTTTCCCCATGATATTAGGAATTGTTTTTTAATTGATATGTGGGGATATACTAAGGGTAATAATATTATTCTCAAAGAAAATTCTTTTAGTTCTTTATGTATTAAAATGTAATTTTAATTTAATCTATAAATCTATTTTACCAAGACTAAGAAACTATTTGGTCCTATGGAATTTGATTACATGTATTTTATTATAATGTAATAAATTAACCCCTGACTCTGAGATATCAGGGTTGTGGTATTTACATTGAATATATATAGTATGTCACCCATTTGGCTAGTTTCTCAATGGAAACTGGAAAAACTAGCATAAATTCCAAAACAATCATCTAGAAACACATATTGGAACTCATAAAAAAAATTAATGTGACATTGAAAATAACCTCATACGGATGATCATTGTCTAATATAATCCATTTATTATGATATATCATTAATATGGTTTCTTACATAATGTCATTAACTTATAATTTTTATGTATCATTCTTTAACTTCTTGAAATGAACTCTTCCAACATAATGGACATTGAATTTATCATCCAGTTCCATTTAAATGAAAGGAAAATAGATATATAGTTTCATATATTTTAAGGCATAAATCATTTCCTGGCATATTCATTATGTCCAGACACTCATGAGACATCCATTTTTTCCTAATTATGAATAAACATATGGAGCAACGGTTTTCATTAATAAATAAAATTACACAACTCCTGATATGAATTAATAATAATCTCTAGTATATAGACCAATTAAAATGTTCACATATTTAAATATCCTGTGACATATATAACATGTGGAATTACTACAAGTGGTTATGTTATCATAACATCCTCTCTTGGAGATTACCAATGTTGAACTTCATGAAAATAAGTCTCAATGTATTATGATCCCCCTACCCCTAATTTCTTATATCATTTATTAACATTTACATAATTTCATTCATTCATATATCTTTTATTTACTAATATTATCATATATATTTAAGGATCACATCATTGTAGTGAACTATTATGTCCTTTTTTGTAAAAAAATAAATTAAGGGTATTATCACATTAATGTAATGTAGAACAAATATAATCATCTAATAAGATATTTATTTAATATCCTGGTCATTTAATATACTAGTAATAAAAGTATAAACTAATTAGATATATGTAACCAACAAAAAAATCTCACACCTGAACTAGATCCAACAACTAAAAAAACTGGAAAACCTCACATAATAAAAATGTTTCTTCAGAGATATGGTTTAGAAAATGGGCATACCATGATCTAGTTCTTGTTCCACCTACTTCTATGTCATATCTCTAAGGAAATTCTACATGAGGTGATATCACATACTATATAATAGGTTACCCAAGAATTTTATATACAAATAGTAATTATTTTTAGATTAATATTTAATACATTAAATAATAATACATGTCCCAAAATGAAAACGGTCTTGCTTCTTTGGATACCAAATATATAATCAACTTATTTTAGTAAATATACTCATATTATCCCATAGACAATATTCTAATATGGTACCCTTCTAGACTCATCTTACTTAATACCCTTCATCATAACTAGGGTAAATAGACACATATGATGCGGTGATCTCAAATTCTCACTATGGTTAAACATGGGTGACGTCAATTAAAAGATAAAAATTGAAAATAATATGTTTATAACGGAATGAGGACATATTCATGGTATATAATGGTCATACCCAAAGGCATAAATCTAAAATATTGATTCATGACATAAATCTCTGGCATAAGATAAGACATACGTCATAAGAGTGTGGAATATAAAGGAATCATAATCCGTGAAAGCATAAAAAAGTAATTATAACATGGAATAATAATTATTAATAAACACAAACATAGAAATAGTATTTCAAGGATAACCACCAATATATTCATCAATTCAATAGTCTAATCTACCCAAAAACACATTCATCGCATATTATTAATGGACAAACCACTTGTGAACCTTCTTGTGCATGAGATAAATACTCGTATACTCTATTGGGTTGGGGAAAACCACTCATGTACCCATTGACCTCACAGGAAATAAAAAATTAATAAATCCATTAGAGGTCTATAATGAACCCACCTATCAGATGTTAATAAACCATATATATATATATTACACAAGAACCTAAGATAATTTATAATTCCATCATATCTTAATTAACTCAAGAGAAAGAAATTGGTTTCATGAAATAAAATAATTGAAACATTGTCCTCATAAACCATCCAGGGAATGGAAATTGATGTAACGATAATATAATATCTTTAGTGAATCATAACAGTTATTAAAGTATTTTGTCATAGATAAGAAAGAACCTTTCATAAAAATAATTAAAATTATTCTTCAAAAAATAAGATAAAGACTAGTTTTATTTTTGAATATTTTTCAAAAAATAAAGAATAATGGAAATGTAGTTTTATTTTAAAACCCATGTTAACTTTTGAAAGAATATCCACGATGAAAAATGTGAATTGGAGAGGTAAAATCTATTCATGTTAAATACATTAAAAGATAACATTCTTTTAACATGTTTGTAAAAGTCCAATAATGATTCATATGAAAAAACATTGAAATGATTCCTTTTAATCATTTTTAAAGAAGTTAAAAGGTAATAATAAAGATTTTAATAAACATTATGTACAGGATAAAACTTCTATAATAAAATATGGATAACATAGAGATATAATAAAATATTCTCTTCGAAAATAAGAGAAAACAATCAATTTTTCTTAAAAACAATATTTCCCTTATTTTAAGTACCAAAGAGGAGTGAATGGTTATAAAAATTGAATTCTTTTAGTGTACCTAGAATGTAATAAAATTGATTCTTGTTAATATATAAATAATATATAATTTCCTTTAATGGAAATTGAAATATAAACAATCTCGATAAAATGATATTGCAACATAAACCCTTACCTCAAGTCCTAAATTTCTTCATATGTATTCTTGACCTCCTATATAATAAATTTATATTTATTATTCATATAAACCAGAATAGTATTCATAATTATCATATAATATATTATTCCCTTATTGTTTTTAATTACCTATTTATTAATTATTATTCCTTAAAATCAACATTTAGGTGACTATTGTTTTGATTCCCATGAAAGTTTTAGTTCAACAGTTTTGGTCCTTGAAATATTTTCATGGTTTAGTCATCTCAAAAATATTAATCATTTAATAAGTTTCATATTTGACCATTATATAAACTTTTATAACCATTCACTTAATGTTTTGATGAAAATTTAATTACATCACTTCATGTAGATAGTATTCAATATGTATGCATGAGTGATGTTTTCATTTTCCAAATACTGATAAAAAGGAATGTTAAATAGTGTTATATTTCTATAGAATCATTATAATATCATATATATCATATATAATCATTAAATATATCTTTACAACCGTCTATGTTATGCAAAAATGAAAACAAATCACATCGCTTTGTGGAGGTGGTAGTCTATATATACGCATAAGTGACGTTATTATTTTCCAATGGATGGGAGTGTATGAATATAGATAATATTTTTTCTTGAAATAATATTATTTAAATTATAAAAAATAATATATTTCCCTTAATACATATATATAAACTTCCAATAGATACATTGGTGAAAGATAAAATACATCACTTCATAGATATGGTAGTCTTTATGTACACATGAGTGATGTTTCTATTTTACATTTGAAATAAATTATATTTAAAATGGTTCGAAAATTAACAAAAAACATTTATGTATATCTTATATACTTATGTAATAATTTTAAGATGGTTATAGAATATTTTTATGAGTTTAAGGAAGAAAGAAACTCAAAATAGATGTTTAAAGAGAAGTACCTCTTCTTTGAGTATCTTCCATTAGAATACACCTTAGGCCTTCCAAAGATGGTCTTTTGGTCATTCCATGACATACAAGGAATGGGGATTAAATTTTATAAGAAATTTATATAGTAATTTTTCTAACTAGAGTTCTCAAGTTGTGTTCATAAGTTAGAATAAGAGGCACCCAATTATATGTGGTGTAGGTGGAAAACATGTAAATACTTGAAGATGTGTTATATAATATATGTCTAACTCAATATAAGTGGATAAATAATTTCTTACATTCAATTAAAATAATTTAAATTTAGAGATAAAATAAAATAATGATATTTAAGAATGTTTTTATGTTATTTTAAACCATATCTCTTATGTTAACCCACCTTTTAACCCTTTTAACTCATATTATGGTAACAATATTTTTATCATGTTAACTATTCATTATATCCAAATATTATGTTAAAAATATCAACTAATATTAATTATTATTGTTAAAAATATATAATCCATTTTAAAATATACAAATATTTAAATTCTCATAATTTAATTCTAATATCCACACACAAAATTCCTAAAATCCATATTTAGAGAAATTTTATTTTTAAGAAAAAAAATGATTTATATTAATTTATTGCCTGGTAACGATCATTAGATTAATTTTTAATGTATTTTATAGAATATATTATCTAAATTATTTATTACAATAATTCATAAATAGTGATTTGTTATTTTTATTATGATAAAATACATTATACACAATTAAAATAGTTTTTTAAGAGAAAATTGTCTCTTTTTACCTTAAATTTATTTTTTTCATTTCTAACCAATTAGTAATAAATATATATAGGATTATCAATATATTTCATCATTGATCAATAGTGATCAATATATTTTATAAAAATAAATAATATATTGAAAATTCATTTCCTAAAAAATGTTTTTATTTTATAATTATCATTAAAATTTTAGTACTTATTCCTTAAGAATTAATCAATAAATTTTATTTAAGGAAAAATTTTAAAAATATTTTCATAATTCTATTATATATTTTTCTACTAGACACTCTGAAATCTATTCAATAATAGTCTCATTTAATAATAATATTCCAATAATATGTTGGTTTCTATATACTCTTGATGTTTTGTGTAATAAATGTTGTTGAATACAAAAAATTAAAAATATATATATATATTCTAAAATTATAAGGCCCTAGCCTTAAACATTACTTATTATTGAATTAAATGAATAATTCACATTGAGGATCTTTTCAGGTTTAGAGTTTTAGAGAATTATGACATAACTATTACATCTCAAAGATTACAAAGCAGACACATCTACTCAGCTTCCATTTTTTCACAAAATAAAAACTCTTGAACAAAGAGTCATGTCTAGTTCCTTGTTTTAGACAGCCTGAAATTTCCTTTATCCCATCCTTGACCCTATTCAACTTTATGTACTGTGAAAAACATTTCAAAAAAACATGGGATGAGCATAAAAACCTCAGTAAGGGTTATAACAATACGGAAATAAAACATTAGTCCATGTATACATAATAATCAATGAAATCATACTTTACTCATAAAACATAAGCAATTTAACATACCTCATGAAATCATAGGATTTACGAATAACTCATAGAAATCATAATACATAAAGGTAACTTGAGGCATTCATAACATTATTACGTAGGGAGTAACCCTCATGGATACATTTGGAATACCAATTACAGTATATTCCCTAAATCTCTTCGGAGAAACCTTATCATTTAACCCCTTCACGTTACCCAATGCATTGGAGAGCTATATCGGGCTCATCCGCCCTTAGTTTATCACAGAACCACCCATCTTCATAAACAATTCCCAAGAACTATAACATAATCATAGCACATAACTTAAGCATAAAGGAAAGATAACATTACCACATTTCAATATCAATATAACATTTTAATATATTGAAATAATGAATCCATTCTAAAAACTATTTTCAAAACCATTTAAAACATTTAATAAAGAGATTTTTGAATCAAAGTGTCCCATACCACATTGAAGATTTTAACATTTTAAACCATTAATATCCATATAAATAAATCCTTAAAACCATTTTGAAAACATGGATATTAATGAGAAATATTTATAAGAATAAATCATTAAAACATTTAAAATGATATTTTAGTTAAAGTGTTTTTAACAAAATGTGAGACACTTGAATACAATAATTGAGGAATAACATTTAATCAGAACTTTATAATATCATGAGAATAAAGGGATTCATGATATAATATTCCAAAGGAAAGTATATACACCATATAAGAGTGAACTGGTGCATAAAAATAATGAAGTCTCAATAGAAATGTAAAATGAGATGAAATCCATTATAAAGAAGGTATCCTTAAATTAAGGATAAATCAATCTCATAATTATGTGTGAAAAATATAAATACACCCAATACAAGTGGATATTAAGTTTAAAAAAATAAAAGGTCATTCACACATATTAAAAGTATTACTTATTCAATAACTACATGTTGAACCCAAATAAATTGAAATTGGGTTAAGAAGTTCCCTTGGTAAAATTCGACAGCCTAATAGCATCACATCAAATTTTAGAAAAAGAGTTGATGAGAGAGATAAAGGGTATCTCATCACTTGGAAATAAAATTTATGGAAATAAGGATATATAAGAACATATCCCCACATAATAAGATGAAAATTAAAAGACATAACTAAATAAGTCTTTTAAAAAGAGGATGGTGAAAGGTTCCCTTACCGGTTTGGGTAACTTTCGAAACGTACACCCCATGAAAGAAGGACTATACAACATTGATGTAAATACTCATAAAAGAAAGTATATTACACAAATAGTAGAATAATAGATAGTACATAAACCACTAAAAAGTAAATATTGGAAAATGTAGCATGAATCTCATGAAAACACAAAGTGAGATAAAAAGTCCCTTACGAAATTTCTGCTGCCTAACGGTGCTAATTAAAACTTCCAAAAATGGATTTATGAGATCAAATAGGGTCTCTCATAATATGAACATAAAAAGTACATAATCATAAATATAAAAGAACATCCCCGAACATAAGACAGATGAGCTTAAAAGAAATGACATAAAAGAGAGTACTTAAAAGGAAAGAGAGAGGTAGGATCCCTTACGAAAATTCGGCAGCCTAACATCGCCACCTAAAAATTCAAAAAATGAATTGATGAGAGTAAGAGGGGGTATATCATCATATGAAAATACAAATTAAATTTTGGTGAATATAAAATAACATCCTCCAACATAAGAACATGGATCATAAATGAAATGACATAAAAGAGGGTACTTGAAAAGAAAGAGAGAGGTCGGATCCCTTACCTCAAGTCCGATTTGTCTTGTTCGTTTCTTTATATTCCTGAATAATAAACTTTTTTCAATTTATAATTTCTTAAGGACCTACTTTAAATTTTATTATTCCATTCATATCACATATTATAATGTTATAATAATTAGTTAATTATGTGAGTTCATATCAAATGTTTTTGTCGATGTTTGGTACATGAGTCAAAATTGAACTTGTTTGAAAAGAATCATCCATGTAGTTATAAGTACATCATATCCAGAATAGTATTAATGATTTAAATATCTTATATATCCAGTACATATTAATTTTATACTATTCCATAACATTTGGAGATAAAAAGAAATGAAATGCACCGTTCATGGAGACAGTAGGTCGTACGTACGCATGAATGCTACTTTCATTTCTTTGTCATATTAATGGAATTAAAAATAATTGAGATATATATATATATATATATTATAATTGAATTATAATATATATTTTATTTAGGTCACATAATTTCATTAATTTCATTCTTTATACATTCCATGTATTGCATGAACGAGTCACATCATTTGAGGGGGTGGTAGTCCACACTTCCTCATATGAAATTATCGCATTTGCACAACATGAAAAGCATAAAGGAATGTTTTAAATATAAAAATATAGATGAATATAAAAAACATACATACCATATATATCATATATAAAATATATTGACATCATAATTCCCACCATGAAAGGTGTTAATAGAAGATTGAACAATCATCGTTTCGTGAGGCAGTAATTCGCCATCCACAGAAACAGTATGTTCTTTAACCATTAGATGAAGGTGTGTGTAATTGTATCTCGAATAATTCACATAAAAACATCATATTATATTTAATATACTTTTTTTGTTACAAAATAAGGAAATAAAAAGATTTTAGGGGTTTGGAGAAGCAAAATAAAACAAAACAACACAAGTGAAGACATTACCTTTAAATCGGATAACTCCTCTTGGTTTGAACCAAAAGGGTTTCTTGAAGAGCATTCTGCCAAAGGTGAGGCTTCAATGATGAAGATAGGGATGTGGAGAGATTAAATTGGAAGTTTTTGGCTGAGCCAAAGGCTTGAGAGGTGTGGGTAAGGAGGTATAGTTGAAGGCCTTTTATAAGAGGAGAGGAGGGGCACTCATAGAAAGTCAAGAAATGTTACATTATTTTAAAAGGAGTTTCGGATTTTAAAGGACCCACATTGATATATTTCTAGGATAAGGTGATAAGGGTTCGAAATATACTCATCCAATAGGTTTTTTAAAGGTTTAATTCTTAGATTTTACATTATCTTTTCATTTTATTTAAATTGTTCATTAATGAGGTAATCACTGCATCATCATGATATCATAAATAATTTAATTTATTTAATGTCTAAAAATTATAAAAAAATAATATGATGTAGAAAATATTTTTATATTTCCAATTACTATTTATAATATAAGAGATCATTTATTTAGAAAAAATTAAAATTATTTTACTTAGGTGTTACATACTTTGGTTACATTTTCCTTTCTTTAAAAAAATATGATAAAAGGTCACTATCACACTAAAGTGATTCCATGGGGTCCCAAGGTTGGCACAAGGAATCCCATGGTCGTCCAAGACACCACCAATAACATTAGGATACATTTTGGGGTCATTTTATATTTTTATGATATTATTTTCTTACCCTTAATTGCCCGATTACTAATTAAACACGATAATTAAAGATAATTACCGTCATTGTTATTCATAATGTCCAAAAAAAAGAGTCTTAATTACATAATTTGGACCTTCTGATTCCAAATATGTAATCCATTTTATCAAATTAAAAACACATAAATTTTATTAATTAATTTAAATGTAAATCCCGTTGTCAAAACAAAAGACGGGTTTTTAAGATGTAAAATTTATCAAAAGATTGACTTGTTTTTACATCCAATTAAAAAGTGAAATTACATCCAATGAACAAAATTTTATTAAGTGATAAAAACATAATTCAATTATACTTTAAAATCAATTAAAATTACAATCTAAATATTTATAAAAATTGGATGAAAAGGCAGTTTTGAATTAGAAACTTTATTTTTTACTATTCATTAAAAAAAGCATTATCAGAAAAATACCAAAAAATAACCCTAAGATATATTTGATATTTAAAAATCAAAAATTATGTCCATTTTACCAAATTAAAAACATATAATTTTCATTAATAAATCATATAGTTAATTCCTGCTGTCAAAACAAATAGCGGGTTTTTTGGAAGCAATATCTAGGACATGTTTGGCACCTGTTTATGTCCATTTTCAAAGTGAAATTAATTATAATGACCACCATTGAATTAAATTGTAAAAATATATTCTAATTAAACATTAAAACCAATTAAAAAGATAATATAACCATATATTTAAATTATATGAAAAATCAGTTTTGATGAAAAATGCAATATTTTTCACTATTCATTAAAAAAATGAACATTGTCAGAAACATACCAAAAATTTATCCAAAGTAAATTTAAATGTCCCAATCATAAATAATGAGTTTATTTTGAAAATTTGAGCTTATAAATTTTTTAAAAGTTATATTTAAAAAAGGTTCGCCATCAAAAGGCGGTAACACAATCTTTTAAAAATATTAGAGTATTTATTCTTAAAATTGGATTCATTTGGATTTTAAGCCTCTAACATTTATTCGATAAATGTAAAAATATTTAAAAAACATATGTAATCATTTTGTAGTTATTTCTATTCATTCCCTTCATTATAACAGCTATGCGTTAACTATTATAATATTATTATATTATTAGTGTGCAACGTAAGATTTCAAAGAAATTCGTTGTTGCGTATTGGGTACGCCATCGAGAATAGCATTCCCTTTAAAGTAATATTAACATTTTATTCACAAATATTGATAAACCTTAGAATGTAATATTATTTATTTACCTGGGATGTTACATCCTTCCCCCCTTTTGGGAAATTGCGTCCTCGCAATTTCAAAATTGGGCTTGGAAACTTCATTAAAAGTCCCACATTGGAACAAGAGTCAGTAAAACTATCACATTAAAAGAAAGTGAGAGAAGTACAAAGGTCACCCGAGTTAACCCATACTAGTATTACGAGTCTGAAAATATGGATATGGAGTAGAAAACAAAGGGCCATGTTCTGATGGAGAGTGATAGTAAACATGTCTAGGAGAAAGTTAACCACAAGAAAATCACAAACTTGTGATGGGTTAAACGGTATTCGATTCCCCAGTAGGAAAAGTTAACAGACAACATTTCTGTTTTAAGTTACTCTTCATTGAGGAATTTATTTTTTGCTTAACTAAATCATAATGAAACATACTTACTTGTCACATAGACTTTCAACTTTTACTAGATTCCATAATCAAACTCGTATTTTCTCCAAAAGACGAGTATTTAGGAAGACTAGTTCACATTAAGAGTACTATAATCAAATCCTTGATAATCACATAATCCAAAAAAGAGAACTATATATTTCCCATGTCTTTAGACCTCAACCAAAACCAAACCAAAAAGTTTAGTACGAGATCAGATAATACCCAAAAAGGATATATTTTTTTTACAAAATGAAAAACTACTCCTATTCTCCAAAATTTGTCAAAAAAAACCCACAGTTCAATGAAGACCATTCAATAAACAACCTATCCATAAAATTCTTCAAACTAAACCCAACTAAGATTGAAACCCAAATATTTGAAGGATTTAATCGTATAGTCTACCAAGGTAAAAATTAATATTTATCTCCAAATAACATCAGTTTCTCTTAAAGTCTCATACTGAAAATTAATTAACCAAATCACATATCATCCATGATAGGTTAATAATTTCCATAGATAACCCAAAATCAACTTACTATTGATTCCAAAAATCATCTAACTAAAAATAATTACGCATACTAACTAGGGACTTAACGTAGTCTAGTGGTAGGAAATAAATACCAGTCGCACTTTGGTTGTGGGTTCGATTCCCACAACATTGTCCGACGCGATGGGTTGTCACACGGTCTGTGTGTTGTCCTTTTTCCAAAACTATATGATTCTTATAACATTCCCCAAAAAGAAATAATAAAATCTTTAAAAATAACCATAATATAATTTAACCTCAAGTTTATCTGATGCCTTCCATTTTTCATCATAATATATAATAACCCATAATTACCTCAAAAGTAAGGATCATATAAAACCTAATGGTTACATTTATAATTATTACATGAACATACATATCAATTTGGCCATCTCGTACATGATGCATTAGAGAACTCACTAAGGTTCAAGTGGTTGATCATGACTCCTGATAGTTGGTTTAGAATAACCATGAGATTTCTCATTTAATCCCCCATTTCATCCAGTCTCTTAATTAGAGAACCACCATAGCTTCCTTCAAATCCATTGTCACTTTGGAGCCTACTAGATCCATCCATTTACTAAAACCAAAAATGTCAGTGTAAGTATATCAACAAAATCATCATGTACTAATGAAGAAGTTAAACACTAAGATATACTTACTCATTCACTTTATCTAAAAACTATGACTCTTTCTGAAATCCTAACCATTATGGTAATGTCACTTATGCTTAGAGAGTACCCTAACCTCTAAAGTTATCTAAACCGACCTTTGATACCAACTATAAGGACTCAGCCTTAAACATTACTTATTATTGAATTAAATGAATAATTCACATTGATGATCTTTTCAGGTTTAGAGTTTTAGAGAATTAGGACATAACTATTACATCTCAAAGATTACAAAGCAGAAACATCTACTAAACTTCCATTTTTTCACAAAATAAAAACTTTTGAACAAAGATTCATGTCTAGTTCCTTGTTTTAGACAGCCTGACAATTCCTTGATCCCATCCTTGACCCTATTCAACTTTATGTCCTGTGAAAAAAATTTCAAAAAAAACTTGGGATGAGCATAAAAAGCTCAGAAAGGGTTATAACAATACGGAAAGAAAAAATTAGTCCATGTATACATAAGAATCAATGAAATCAAACATTACTCGTAAAACATAATCAATTTAACATACCTCATGAAATCATAGGATTTACAAATAATTCATAGAAATTATAAGACATAAAGGGAACTTGAGGCATTCATAAAATTCTTATGTAGGTAGTAACCCTTATGGTTACGTTTGGAATACCCATCACAGTATATTCCCTAAATCTCTTCAGAGAAACCTTAGCGGTTAACCCCTTCGTGTTACCCATGCATTGGAGAGCTATATCGGGCTCACCCGCCCTTAGTTTATCACGGAACCACCCATCTTCATAAAAAATTCCCAAGAACCATAACATAATCATAGCACATAACTTAAGCATAATGGAAAGATAAAATTCTCACATTTCAATATCAATATAACATTTTAAGATATTGAATCAATGAATCCAATCTAAAAACCATTTTCAAAACCATTTAAAACATTTAATAAAGATATTTTTGAATCAAAGTGTCTCATACCACATTGAAGATTTTAACATTTTAAACCATTAATATCCATATCAATAAATCCTTAAAACCATTTTGAAAAGATGGATATTAATGAGAAATATTTTTACGAATAAATCATTAAAACATTTAAAACTATATTTTAGTTAAAGGGTTTTTAACAAAATGAGAGACACTTGAATAAAATAATTGAGGAATAAAATTTAATCAGAACTTTATAATATCATTAGAATAAATGGATTCATGATATAATATTCCAAAGGACAGTATATACACCATATAAGAGTGAACTGCTGCATAACAACAATTAATTCTCAATAGAAATGTAAAATGAGATGAAATCCATTATAAAGAAGGTATCCTTAAATTAAGGATAAATCAATCTCATAATTATGTGTGAAAAATATAAATAAACCCAATATATGTGGATATTAAGTGTAAAACAATCAAAGTTAATTCAAACATATTCAAAGGATGACATTTTCAATAACTACATGTAGAACCCAAATAAATCGAAATTGGGTTAAGAAGTTCCCTTGGTAAAATTCGACAGCCTAACGGCGTCACATCAAATTTTAGAAAAAGAGTTGATGAGAGAGATAAAGGGTATCTCATCAATTGTACATAAAATTTATGGAAATAAGGATATATAAGAACATATCCCCACATAATAAGATGAAAATTAATATACATAACAAATTAAGTCTTTTAAAAAGAGGAGGGTGAAAGGTTCCCTTACTGATTTGGGTAACTTTCGAAACGTACACCCCATGAAAGAAGGACTATACAACATTGATGTAACTACTCATAAAAAAAAGTATATTACACAAAAAGTGGAATAATGGACAGTACATACACCACTAAAATGGAAATATTGGAAAATGTAGCATGAATCTCACGAAAACACAAAGTGAGATAAAAAGTCCCTTATGAAATTTTGGCAGCCTAACGGCTCCAATTAAAACTTCCAAAAATGGATTTATGAGATAAAAGAGGGTCTCTCATAATATGAACATAAAAAGTAAATAATCATAAATATAAAATAACATCCCCAAACATAAGAAATATGAGCTTAAAATAAATGACATAAAAGAGAGTACTTAAAAAGAAAGACAGAGGTTGGATCCCTTATGAAAATTCGACAGCCTAAAGGCACCACTTAAAAATTCAAAAAATGAATTTATGAGAGTAAGAGGGGGTATATCATCATATGAAAATAAAAATTAAATTATGGTGAATATAAAAGAACATACTCCGACATAAGAACATGGATCATAAATGAAATGACATAAAAGAGGGTACTTGAAAAGAATGAGAGAGGTCAGATCCCTTACCTCAAGTCCGACTTGTCTTGTTCGTTTCTTTATATTCCTGAATAATAAAATTTTGTCAATTTATAATTTCTTAAGGACCTCCTCTAAATTTAATTATTCAATTCATATCACAAATTATAATGTTATAATAATTAGTTAATTATGTGAGTTTATATCAAATGTTTTTGTCGATGTTTGGTACATGAGTCAAAAATGAACTTGTTTGAAAAGAATCGTCCATGTAGTTATAAGTACATCATCTCCAGAATAGTATTAATGATTTAAATATCATATATATCCAGTAAGTATTAATTTTATACAATTCCATAACATTTGGAGATAAAAAGAAATGAAATGCACCGATCATGGAGACGGTAGGTCGTACGTACGCATGAACGCTACTTTCATTTCTTTATCATATTAATGGAATTAAAAATAATTGATAGAGATATATATATTATAATTCAAGTATAATATATATGTTATATATGTCACATAAGTTCATTAATTTAATTCTTTATGCATTCCATTTATTGCATGAACGAGTCACATCACTTGAGGGGGCGGTAGTCCACACTTCCTCGTATAAAATTATCGCATTTGCACAACATGAAAAGCATAAAGGCATGTTATAAATATAAAATACAGAAGAATATAGGAAACATAAATACCATATATATCATATATAAAATACAGTGACATCATAATGGCCACCATGAAAGGTGTTAAGAGAATATTGAACAATCATCGTTTCGTGAGGCAGTAATTCGCCATCCACAAAAACAGTATGTTCATTAACCATTAGATGAAGGTGTGTGTAAGTGTAGCTAGAATACTTCACATAAAAACATTCTATTATATTGAATATACTTTTTTCATTACAAAATAATGTAATAAAAAGAGTTTAGGGGTTTGGAGAAGCAAAATAAAACAAAAGAACACAAGTGAAGACATTACCTTTAAATCGGGTAACTCCTCTTGGTTTGAACCAAAAGGGTTTCTTGAAGAGAATTATGCCAAAGTTGAGGCTTCAATGATGAAAATAGGGATGTGGAGAGATGAAATGGGTAGGGTTTGGCTGAGAAAAAGGCTTGATGGGTGTTGGTAAGGAGGTAGATATGGGGGCCTTTTAAAAGAGGAGAGGAGGGGCACTCATGGAAAGTCTAGAAATGTTACTTTATTTTAAAAAGAGTTTCGGATTTTAATGGTCCCACATTGATATATTTCTAGGATAAGGTGATAAGGGTTCGAAATATACTCATAAAATAGGTTTTTTCCAATTTTAAGTCTTATATTTTACATTATCTTTTCATTTTATTTAAATCGTTCATTAATGAGGTAATCACTACATCATCATGATGTCATAAATAATTTAATTTATTTAATGTCTAAAAATTATAAAAAAAATACTATGATGTATGAAATATTTTTATATTTCCAATGACTATTTATAGTCTAAGATATTGTTTATTTAGACAAAATTAAAATTATTTTACTTAGGTGTTACATACTTTGGTTACATTTTCCTTTCTTTAAAAAAATATGATAAAAGGTCACTATCATACTAAAGTGATTCCATGGGGTTTCAAGGATGGCACAAGGAATCCCATGGTCATCCAAGACACCAAAAATAGAATTATGACACATGTTGGGGTCAATTTATATTTTTATGATATTATTTTCTTACCCTTAATTACTCGATTACTAATTAAACAGAATAATTAAAGATAATTACCGTCGTTACTATTCCTAATTTCCAAAAACAAGAGTCTTAATTACATAATTTGGACCTTCTGATTCCAAATATGGAATCCATCTTATCAAATTCAAAACACATAAATTTTAGTAATTAATTTAAATGTAAATCTCGTTGTCAAAACAAAAGAAGGGTTTTTAAGAAGTAAAATTTATCAAAAGATTTACTTGTTTTTACATCCAATTGAAAAGTGAAATTACTTCCAATGAACAAAATTGTATTAAGTGATAAAAACATAATTCAATTATACTTTAAAAACAATTAAAATGACAATCTAAATATATAAAAAAATTGGATGAAAAAGGCAGTTTTGAATTAAAAACTGTATTTTTCACTATTCATTAAAAAAGCATTATCAGAAAAATACCCAAAATTAACCCTAAGATATATTTGATATTTAAAATTAAGAAATTATTTCCATTTTAACAAATTCTAAACATATAATTTTCATCAGTAAATCATATAGGTAATTCCCGCTGTCAAAACAAAAAGCTGGTTTTTTGGAAGCAATATCTTTGAAAAGTTTGGCACTTGTTTATGTCCATTTTCAAAGTGAAATTAGTTATAATGACCACCATTGAATTAAATTTTAAAAATATATTATAATTGAACTTTAAAACAAATTAAAAAGATAATATAACCATATATTTAAATTATATGAAAAAGCAGTTTTGATGTAAAATGCAATATTTTTCACTATTCATTAAAAAAATGAACATTGTCAGAAACATACCAAAAATTTATCCAAAGTAAGTTTCAATGTCCCAATCATAAATAATAAGTTTATTTTGAAAAAAGATCTTATAAAATTGTCAAAAGTAAGATTTAAAAAAGGTTCTCCATCAAAAGAAGGTAAAACAATATTTTAAAAATATTAGAGTATTTATTCTTAAAATTGGATTCATTTGGATTTTAAGCCTCTAACATTTATTGGATAAATGTAAAAATATTTAAAAAAACATATGTAATCATTTTTTAGTTATTTCTGTTCTTTCCCTTCATTACAACGGCTGGGCGTTAACTATTATAATATTATTATATTATTATCATGCAACGTAAGATTTCAAAGAAACTCGTTGTTGCGTATTAGGTACGCCATCGAGCATAGCATTCCCTTTAAAGTAATATTAACATTTTATTCACAAATATTGATTAACCTTGGAATGTAATATTATTTATTTACCTGGGATGTTACAAAAATATTCAGGTATTACATTCTAGGACCTTTATAAAAATACCACCCATGGAAATTGGTTACTCAGATACAAACCAATATGGATTCTTCTTTCTCATCACACTCTCAACTCCCACATAGCTTTTTCAAACTTATTTTCCTCCACATAAAATTGACTAAATGAGTATTCTTGTATCATATCACATTATCACTTCATTAAAACAAAATTCTCCTCATAATTAATATAATTTTGTATTGTTGTAACCTCTTGGTATAGTACATGTAAAGGGTTTGGTATGAACTTCTTCAAAAGAGATATATAAAAAACATTGTGATCTTGGGAGAGTTTTAGCTTAAGCACTTAGAAATAAGAAATTGTCATGATATGATCATGAATCTAAAATGGGCCAATATATCTAAATCTTAGATTTCCCTTCATTCTAAATATATTAAAATTTTCCATTGTGATATTTAATGTAATAACTTATCAACAACATTGAACTCCAGATGTCGTAGACAATTTCCAGTGTAACTTTTTTTCTACTTAGAGCGTCCTTAATGTGATTGTAATGAGATATAACATTTAGTATCAGTTCCTGAACTAGATTGGGTCCCAATGTATTTTTTTCATTAACTTAATCTCATAATTTTATATTAATTCATGTTTGTCCATAGAAGGATTCAAAATGATCCATATTAATGCTTTATTGGAATCTAGTGTTGTTAAAAAAAATACACCCTATGAAGGTGTTGATCCCAACCACTGTTGAAATCCATAAAGAAAAATGTTGTAATATATTCTATGTTTTAATGTTCCTCTCAAATTAACTATATTTATGAGGATTATATGAATTACTAAATCTCAATTCTATATTCATAGCTTACTAAACACTTCAATATAATTTCAAGGTAAACCTAATATCTCAATTAGAAAAAAGAGAATATAGTACTTAGTGAAACCTTACTAATTTTTAATGTATATCTTGGAAATATGATCGAGATATAAATAATATATGATATTAATAAAATGTGCTGAATCCATATGGAAATCTATTATAACCCAAATAGAGTTATAGAATTTATATTTCTTGGTTCTCTTATAATGAAATCCATTGAGATATTTTCCCATTTACATTCTAGTATGGGTAATGGTTGGGACACCCCCATAGACTTCTAATGTTCATCCTTAACATGCAGATATACTAGGAATTGATATATATACTATAAAATATCACTTTTAATGATGTCCCAAAAAAATCTTTCAGATCTCCATACATCTTCTTACTTCTAGGATGTATATAGAGTAGTGAGATGCGTTCTTTATTAAATACTTATTTCTTTAATTTTGGTATTTGAAGGGCACATATCTGGTTCCATAACGTTAACAACCCATCATGTTCATTGTTGAACTCCAATACAATATGAACCATTTTTTTAGTTCCACGTATTCTTTTTGGGAATCCTTAATCTTCACATGAATTTATAGTTGAACATTAATGTGAGAAATATAGTATATTTCACCTTTACTTATGATTTTATGTTTCATTCACTATAAATCAATAAGTATTAGATATCTCTAAATATTCATCATGGTTAAACTAAATTTTTCCTTCCAACTCAGAGAATAATCCAACTTTTTTAATTTCTCTGGGTGGTAATGAATTGTGGAGACCTAATCATTAATCAAATATAACCATATTCTTTTGATCATATTCCTCTATTTATATAAGAATATATAATTCAAGATTTAATGATCAGTATATACATTGTGATATTCACTATATAAGTAATTCCTCTATATTTTCAATAAAAATTTTACCACGGCTATCTCTAAATCATGTTACATGTAATTTTCTCACAAATAATCATTTAGTGTGAGGAATATGCTACTACCATTTCATTATTCATTAGAACATATCTCAGTCCTTTCTTTGATACATCATTATAGATCAAGAACCCTTCTCCATTATAGGATATTGTCAGAATAGGTGCAGTGAAGAACCTTCCCATCAGAACCTTGAATTTTTTTCACATTCATCTATCTAAACTAACTTGGCTCCCTTCCCATAAACTTGGTTATTTCATTACATATCTATGAGAAATTTCTCACAGTGTACAAGAAGTATAAAAACAACCTAATAAAACTATGGATATCAATCATCATGGCCAGTCTACTCCATCTTTCTATAACTTCCTTCATAAAATTATCTATAGATACACCCTTAAAGTAGAGAACACTATATCAATGTATTAAATAAGAGAGGTTTATTGTAGTTTAAAAACATAAACTAACATAAAAACCAAACCTATTAATTATGATTTATCGAGGATATATATTTTTCAAATTTCATATTATATTAATTAGAATCAGAAATTATCTGAGTTATCATAGTTTAGTACATTTAAAAGAAGTAAAACATTATAAGAAAATTCACAGTGGAGAATAATAACTTATTAAAAAAATTAAAACTAAATCATAAAATAAAAATTTAAAATGACTTTCAAAAATATATATATAATATTTTAATATCATTAACATTAACAGTTATAGAAGTCACAAACCCTAACTTTTGGTATGCCCAATTTTAGACATAATCATAAGGTCTTTCCTTGTATAGTAAGAAATCCCTCAATCACAAATATCATAATCATCTATGTCTTCCCTACCCCAGAATCCCTTGATCATCTAGATCAGAATCAGTAGTCTTCCTGTCCTCAGAATCCCTCTACCAAAATACAAATCAGACACAAAAAATACATATGAAAAATATTCTAAGGAATTTTAAATCCTTACTTGGATTCCATAGATAAAACTCATTTATTATTTAAAAATAGTAAGTAATAATATGATACAATAGAGTATGATTTATATGGTTTTATTAAAAAAATCCTATGCGCCTAGCACTATGAATGAACCTCTATTTATAGGTGCAACTCTAATGGTCATATTCTGTGATTCCCAAGGTTGGTTTCTATAGTCTCAGATGAGATTCAACTTTACATCTCAATAAGTTATTCATGCCTTTTTTATATAATTTTTATAGCATCATAAAAATTATATATAAATACTTAATTCAGTATAAATAATTATAATTATCTAATTATAAAATTTATTCTTCCAATGGATGGGAATTAGTCAGTCTGACGGACCATACATAATCATCCCAATGGACTAGACTTACTCAGTCTTATGGACTAGAATTGTTATTTCTAATGGATTGTAATTAGTCAGTCTCATGGACTAGAATTAGTGTTTGTAACTTTATATTCCTTAGTTTATATATATTTCAATGTCTATAAAAATAAAAATAAATTCTACAAAACCATTCTAAAATACTTGGGATATATAAAGTTAGAAAAATATTGTTTTCATGAAAGTTTTTTTTTTCATTTTAAAACTAATTATAGTATGTTTATAATGTATAAATATCAACTCAATAATCCACCCCTTCTAAAAACCAGAAAACATAGTACATAAAGATAAAAAACTAATACCTTTGAAAAATATAGACCCTCATTTTACATTTAATAACATTATTATATTATTCTACTAAAAAACACTTCTCCCATTTTTTTAATATCCCCATGTCTTTGTAACTCACTTTTTAACATTGCCCAAAAAATTTGATATGAAACTAGAAAGATAGAAATTTATTAAATATAAATAATCCTAAATAAAATCTCCTCCAATAAATTCTCCCTCTTTTTTAATTAATAAAAATAATAAAAGAGGTATAATGTAAACCAAAACTGTTAGAAAATAAAAATTATGAAACAGTTTACTTTAAATAAAAATTCATCCAAGAATATAGAAATAATATCTGAAAAAATATGAATGGAAAAATATTAAAAAAAATATATGGAGAAGTATTCATTCCAAAAAACATTCAATCAAAAGTTTTATTTTTTTGAAAATTAAGAGTTGAGAGAATAAAAAATCATTACTTATTTTATATTTTTTTACAATGACTTTTATCCTTATAAAGCCTTCATGATTCTTCTCTAACTCTACTAATTATGATTCCAACTTAGAAATCTTCTCTTCTATAACCTAAAACTTTAAAAAAGATATTTTGAATAATAACCTCTTCTTCAAGATATTTAATTTATTTGTTATCAATATTTAACTTGAAAACAAATTCTTTGCGAGATAAATAATTATTCTTCATTTATAATATTTCTTAATCTTTATATTCATAATAAATCTTCTACTGATCAACAATATTTTACATCTAAAAAATCAAAATATAGCATTTCAAAATAATCATCAATATCCAAAGAAGAATAGTTAACATATTTGATCTACTCATCATAAATCTTTATATCACCTTTAGTTTTTTTAAACATTCTAAAATTTTTATTTATCCTTATTCATTCTTCTATAGAATCATTTTTTAAGGATTTAAAATCATTTCCATTTTTCACAATGATTTCAGTTAGCTGTTTCAATGAATCATAGTTTCCTAAAACATTAAACCTCCTTTCAATATCCTTGAAAATAGATTCAATACATGGAAAAAATAAATTATAATCACTATTTTTTCTATGTTTCATTAAAATAAATAAATCTCATTTCAACCCTTTGATTAGATTCAATGGATGGAGAATCGGTTCAGTCTAAGGAAACATTAGAAATATGTCAATGAGAATTACCAGCATCTACTTTCTCGTTCTCTTTCTCTTTCAAAGAATCTAATAGTAAAACAATATCAAAAATTTTATCAGAGTCAACCTTTTCCAATATCATTGTATAAGATTATTGATTTTCTACTTCTTTCTCGAAAAAATTTCATTTCTCAGAAACTTCCCTCTCCGAATTTTTTTTCAGGATAAGATGTGAAAGAGGAGGTATCGGAAGAACTCCCTTCTTCTTCTTCTTCTTATTCTTCTTCTTTTGAATATTCTTTTGACTCTTTGTTGAAATATATATGTAATAGACATTACAACTTCTTATAACTTCTTAAATATATATTCCCATAATTATTTAGACTGTCTATAACATGTTATCCAACACATTTTGAAACAAATTTTTCAACTTCCACAACATTACTTTTTCTTCTCTCAAAATATATAATATCTTTTGAAGTTAAAACGTTTTTTTGTATCCAATGGAGTGGATTGAGAAACATAAAATGAAGTTGGAACTAATTGAGGTATATTCAAATGATATATCAGTTAAATAATTGAAAATGGAGAAATTGAAAGAGATCCTTTCTAATAAGCAACATGGAAGACTCTATGACCTCTTTCCACACCTTTAATAAGGCTTTAAACAAGTTTAAATTCTTAAAATATATTTTTCTACTATTTCATTTTCACTTTATCCTTCAAAAATTCATAATTCATCTCAATTAATTCTAAGGCCTCTTCCTTATCAAGAACAAACTCTAGATCACTGGGTTTCTTTTCAGCTTTTCACTTCATCAACTCCTTATATTCCATATCAAACATTTCCTTTACATTATTTTTCAGCCTTGGTGGAGAAGAATCAGTTTTTATTCTTTCTTGAAACTTCTAATTTAATAGTGTGACTCTTCATTGGATGTGGATTTTTTTGATTTGTGAAAAAAAATTAGCTCAGGCACAAAAACAAGCTTCATTATAGAATTAGTTTATTTACAAATTAGAGAAAATTTATCTACAACCATAAGTGATTGATTCTTAATTTTCATCACAACCCTATAATTTACTATATTTTTAATGAAAAATTGATATAAAAAACCATAAATTTATTAAACTTTTATTAACTACATTAATTGGTAGAAAAAAAATATCCCTTAATTCAGCTACCTCATATTCACCAAGAAGTATAATATAAAGATATTTAAAACATTCAATGTATCTTTATCCCTACTTCTAGGGATAACATTCCCCTACACCCAAATAGTTACAACTCTTTTATACAATGTTAAATGAAAAAAATCCTTATCTCTTAAAAAGAAGGAAATAAGGATTTCTCAGTCTTTTATTTTTCAAAACTACCTAGATTTTTTAAAATATTGTCAGTAACTAGATATGTTTCCCCTTCCAATGGAACCTCTACTAAATAAGGTACTTGTTGAATACTGAACTTATAACATTTATTAAAAGGATTTAAAGTAATAACACCCATATAATCATCAACACAAAAAGACATATAAGAATAAAAAACAATTATTAATTGTCGATATTTAATATCAAAGTATTATTTTTCAACACATACCATTTCATATCCCTGAAATATGATTACCTCTTTCAGTAAAAAAATTGGTCTTATCAAAAAAAAATCAATCTTCCTCTCCTTCACCACATCCTTATTGTAGTTCCTTTAGTAAAATTCATTTTAGAAATACTGATGAATATTATTGATCAAATGAAAATTGAATTCCAAATAATCAAATATACGATTTAATTGAGGTTTGAGAGTTGATATCATTCATAAAGATTAATGTGGAATATTGTGGCCCACACTTCTATTTATAGACTCGAATTTGACCAATAGACATCTAGAAATCTAATGGCTCAAAATAAAACCCATTCAAAGTCTAATGGCAAAAATTCATCCTCATAATTCAAAATATTAATTCTAAACTCTTAATGTATTTTTAAGAAATTATGATTTTGAAGAAAATAATTTATAGAAATATTTTGTATAAATATTAATAAAATACAAAAGTCATAAAGAAAAAATAATGGAAAAATGATAGTAATGAATAAATATTAGAAATTACCTCTTGGAGTAAAAAATTTACTTTATATGGGAATTCTTTTTCATAATGTCTTATTATTTTATTTTAAAAATAATTTTTTTCTGATAAAGAATTTTGAGAAACTAAAAATAGAAAAATAAAAGTTTTTGGGGAAAACTAATAATTTATAAAACCCAAAGTTTTTCAAAAAAATAAAAAAAAATAGGTAAAGAAAATAAATTAGAAAAACTCAAAAAAAATATTTAGAAAAAATATTTTTTTATGAAAACAATAATATATATACTCCCACATTGAAAATGAGTTTATTATTAAAATTATATTGTTAAACAAGAAGTATATATTAATGATAATTTTATATTGTTTGTCCCTATATTTTGTTTAAAATATTCAAATCTATCATAATTTAGGTATTCTGTAAATGAATTAGCAAATTTTTCTTACGCTATGATGAACTACAAGTTATTATTGTACTATAATATATGGCACAAAATAATAAAAAGAAAAATCTATATGACTATCTAATAAGTGTTGTGAACTACAAATTATTCCTTTAAATATGTTTTGATCAACTAGTCTCCTGGATTAAATAATGTCTAAAATATTTGAGGTTTCGATAGGTTTACTAATAATTTCAGTATTTTCATTTCAAAATTTATTTAGAAGATATTTTATATACTTATGTTGATATATAAAAGTTACTTCTATTTTTTATAAAATTTTAAAATAAAAAAAGAAATTAACTTCACCCATTATGCTCATACTGAACTCAGATTTCATAAGATCCAAAAAGTAATCTGTAAGATTTTTTTCAATTGACCTAAATATAATTTCATCAATATAAATTTATAAAATGATGATTTTATTACAAAAATTTTTAATAAAAACAATTTGAGTCATAACATCCATAAAAATATTATTTTATAACAAAAATCTAGTAAATCTCTCATAATAGGCTTTAGGGGCTTATTTATGTCCATAATATTCCATACTAAGTATAAATACCTGATCGGGATATTTTTTATTTTCAATAAATATGGGTTTATTATACATAACATTCCTCAAATAAATATCCATTGAGAAAATAAAACATCACATTATTTTTAAAGATATGTAAATTAAGAAATTATTTATATACTTGAAGAATATGGATAGATTCAATTCTAACTAATGGAGTATAATTTTCTTTATAGTATATTCCCTCTTGTTTATTATAACCCTTTCAGTATTTACAGCTTTATTTATAAATATTATTCCATTTTCATCACATTTATTTTGAAAAAAAAACCCAATTTACACCAGTAATGGGTGAATCTTTTGGTTATTCAACTAATTTCCGAACATGATTCCATTTCAATTCATTATGTTCATATTATGTAAATTTTATCCAATATTCATCACCTAATTCCTCATAAAGAGTCTTAGGTTCAAATTTTTATACAAATGCACAATGTTCAATTTCACTTCTTAAGGAACATCTAGTTTCAATAGGTTGATCAACATCATTAATGATATAATCACTATGATGATTCCTAAGGATTAAATGATACCTTGGGTTTAAAAACCTTTTTATCTAACAAAAAGTTAAAATTATTCTTGATATTCAAATTGAAAAATTATTCTTCAGTTGTTCTCTCATCAGATAAACTTACAAACTTGGTTGAAAATTGATTTTTGAAATAACATCAAATGATGTGAAATGGGGATTTTTTATGACAAATGTATCATTTTAATAAAATTTTACATGACCTATTTTCATAATAGTGATTTTTTATTGAAGAATCTTAAGTTCTTACTAGCATAGAAATATTCCTTCATCGTGTTTTGTAGAAAATGTATGTAAATTATTTATATTATTCATAATAAATACATTATAAAAAATATTTTATGTAAAAAGGTGTTGGATTTATTCCTTCCCACAACTCATAAGTAGTTTTATTGATAAAAGGTATTATTAATACATGATTTATAGTTTAATAGGTAGTACTAATAGTTTCATCCCAAAAATGTTTACCAATTGTGTATTCACTCAAAATGGTTATGTTAATTTCATAACGATTTCTATTTCTTATTCCAACTACACAATTTTTCTGTGGAGTTTTAGATGCTAAAAAGTAATGTATTATACCATTTTTAGTAAAAAAATGTTTCAGAATAAAAATTTACAAACTCTCAATAATGAACACTATAAATTTTAATCAAGGGTATATTTTTCACATTTTTAAAATGGGCTATAAAATTTTTAAAATTGAAAAACAATTTCAAGTATTTTTTCTATAAAATAAACCCATGTATACCTTGTTTAATCATTAATTAAAATATACACATAGTTTTTTCCAATAATACATTCAATTTTTGTTGGAGAAAATAAATCCATGTTCACTAACGGTAAAGCATAAAAAGATGAAAATTCGAAAATAGTTTTAAAACATGACTTATGTTTCTTTCCAAATTAACAAGGATCCCAAAAATTGGAAGAATAAAATGTAATATTTGATTTATCGTTAACTAAACTGTTCTGAGAGAGTTTAACTAAATGTATAACATTAAAATATCCTAATATTCAATTACATATCCAGTATTAGTCATCCATTGGACTATTGAATTGTATATCTTGGCTTCAATTATCTTTTATGTTAAGTGTGTATGCATTCTTAGGCTTGTTAGAATAAATAATAAATGTATCATTAGAACTATGAATAGTACATTTATCATTCCTAATGTTTACAAGATATCACTCATCACAAAATTGACTTTTGTTCACAAGTTTTTTCATAATACCTACAAATAATTAAAATTTTGAATTTAAAACTTTTCCAATAAGAATAATGTAATATATTTCTATAATTTATCATTGATAATTATCACCAATTATAACTTTTCCACCATTATTTTTTATAATCTAATTGAAGAAATATTTATTCCTTGTCATATGTCTACATTAACCACTATCTAATTACCAAATTTTTTTGGTACACTTCTTATTTTCCTTCAACTAAGAATATTTGTATTTTTGAACCCAAGCATTCTTGGGTCCTGCATTGTTAGAAAAAAAAATTCAGAACGAAATCTATCCAAAATTACTATACTGAGTTGTTTTCAATTTCTTAGAAAAGTAATCTTTGTGAATTCCTAAAGATATACATTTTTCAAAGAGCATGAATTCTTACAATGTCCACTATTTTTCTATATCGAAACAGAATGGGTAACTCTTTGGAAAAATTTAGTTCTTTCAAAAATTTAGTTTTTAATTTGTAAAACCCATTCATGACACATCCCTATAAGGTTTATCTATTTGTAAATTTTATATAAAATATCTCTACCAGTATTAAATCTTGATAGTAATTTATTCATACTTGAAATTTCATAATATAGTTTCAGAACAAAATTTGTATCCCCAACAGAAGAAATACTAATGTTATTTTTTCTAACTCTATTGAGAAATCAGTTTTCTCAATATTAGATTTCTCTAACTATTTTAAAATATAATAAATTTCAGTATCGAGATACGATATAATTTAATTTTATAAAGAAACTTTTTCTTTTGTTTATCAATTATTTTAGAAACATTGAATTTTTTGTTTTCCAAAAGATTATAAAAACAAATAACATCCAAAATGTTGGGTAATGTATTATTATCTTTAGATGAAGTATAATATACATCTGAAGAAATATAAATAATCTCAATTTCACTATCAAGAAAATTATAATTCAAAGTAAGATTAGTCCTGTTTTAAATATATACCTTATCCATAAAAAATTATTATTATTTGGAATTTCATCAAGGAAACTAATATTCTTCTGATCTTAACTTTCCTTATCTAAGAAAATATATAAAGAATTATCATCACCACTAGCACTCCAAGTAATTAATTCTTTGAGAATATTCTTACCCAAATCTCTATAGAACATATTATAATTCCATAGAGAATTTTTATCCTTATTATATTTTCTAATGATATTATGACAATATGGTCATATATTACATGGTTTATTACACTCATAACATATCATTTAAAAATAATCATTCTTCTCAAATTTATCCTTTAATTTAATCTTATCTTTATATTTGAAATCTTTATTCCAAAGAATATTTTTCATTCTCTAAGGAATATTAACTAACGCATTTTCAAACTATTCAGAATAACTTCTATATATTTAAAATAGAAATTTTTAATTCAATAAAGACATATAAGCTATCTAAGTAGAGCTCCCTTTCCTAGAAACAGCTAGAGTAGAAGAAAAATCTACTCCATTTTTCTTTTTCACTTCTTCAGGATCTATTTTCAATCGGCCTTTGTACAGTATGAGTGAGCAAATAAAATCATCAAAACTCAACTAAGTAATCTATATTTTATCATCAAGATTTTTTCTCTTAGACACTCACCAACCTGGTATAAACCTATTGATATTTTTAACAAAAATAGAATCAACAAGATATTTATCATCCATAGACTATAAACAAATACAAATTTTCATGAATCACTTATAAATCATAAGAATAAATTCTCTGTGTAAAAAATAAAATACTTGTTAATCAACTCTATGCATTTATCTTTTGGTCTTTATAACAATAGAAGTACCAAAATAAGTATTCTATAACTTCTTTCAAATATTATTCACTGTTTCAAAATAAAAAATATGATTATATAAATTCCTTTTCATATAACATAAAAACTTATTCCTGGCATGGTAATTATATTGATATTCAATCTTATCATGATTTTTAAAAATGGAAACTTCTTTCATGGGTATTTGATAATTACTAGTAAGAATATCAAAGTTATAAACTCAATTGTTAATAAGAAAGTGTTTCGTAGCATCTCCCCAATATTCATAATCATAACATCAAAAATTAGGGGTATGCTTGGATTAAGATTCTCAAAAGTTCCAACATTTAATCCTGATATATTTTTAATTAAGAAGAATATTATCTCTACACAATACACATTAGTGGAAAATATCTTATACAAAACCTATTAATAACACTTTATAATAAAAGTTGTAAAACATTAGAAACTTTTATAAAATAATAAAAAGTAAAAAATATTAAGTTACATTATAGAATCTTCTTTAAAACCAATTATATGATTTAAGAGTATATCCATGGCAATAAGAGGGGGGATAATTTTAGTTTAAAAACATAAACTATCTAGAAACCCAACACAATTATATATGATTTATCAATCCTAGATATCATCTAAACTTTAATCTTTGTTAATAGGACACATATAACATTTGAGATATTAGAGTATATTAAGTTTAAATGATCTAAAACTTTATAAAAAAATCCTAGTGGAAAATAATAACTTGTTAAAAAAAGTAAAAGAGATGCTTAAAACAAAATCAATAATGACTTAAAAATTATTTATAAAATATTTCTACTCGTTAACATTATGATTTAAGGAATTTAACAACCATGACTTTTGGTATCATTGGTTTTCAACCTAACATTAAGGCCTGTATTACTACATCAACAAAACCCTCAATTATAATAATCAAAATGAGTTATGCCTTCCTTACCCTAGAAACCCTTGATCAGCCAAATTGTAATTAGCATACTTCATATCCTTGGAATCCCTGTATCTAAACTCATATCAGAAAAAAATACAAACTCAAAATGAATTTAAAATACCTAATTATATTACTTGGAAAAAACTCCCTAATGATTTAAAATACATGAGTGACAATATATTACAATAGATAAGCTTTATATGGGTCTAGTCAAAAAAGAATCAGCTCTCTACTCCAAAAATTCACCTCTATTTAGAGGCATTATAAAAGTAGTCATATTCTCTGATTCTAAAAGTTAGATTCAATGGCCTTGGTTGAGATACTTCTTGACATCTTATAAAGTTATATAAATCCTTGTTCGATTTCATTTTAAATGAATCATTACAATTCTATAAAAAACATTCATCCAACAGAGATAATTCTAGTCATTTTATTATAAACTTTATTATTCCTATGGAATAAATTCTATATAGTCAAATGTATCAAAAAAAATTATCTAATGGATCAAATTTGGTTAGTCTGATAGACCATATTTTATCTAAATGATGGACCAAAAATAGTCAGTTTGGTGGGTGAGACATAGTCACTCTGATGGATCATACATTGGCAGTCTGATGGACTAGACATAGTCAGTTTGATGAACCAGATATAGTCAGTCTGATGGAGTAGGATTAGTCTTTCTGATGGTTTAAACATGATATTTCCAAGGTAAGATCATTGTATCTCTAATAGGGGGAGGTTTTAAATCAATGATTTCATTTTCTTTTAAATTTCTTTCTTTCTAAAATATCCTTCACCTCCTATTAAAAAGTTATCACCCTGATGAAAACAAAACAATCACAAATCCATAGGATAACAATCAATTATAAGTTTCACTACTCAATAATGGTATCTATTTCCTTTGTATTGTTTGCAAACAATCCAAATCCAAAAAATACACTTTAAAAATCGTTTTTGTGGATACAACAAGTAGGATATTCCAATACAGTTTTGTAGCACTGTGATCAATAAAAAGGTTCATGTGATCCAAGTAGCAAAAATGATGTAATAAAATATGTGTTAAAAGTTATTAAATGTCCAATAATTACATCAAGACATTTTATTTGGATTACTTTTCATATTTTATAAGGATTCTATTCAAAACAGTTCTTCACATTACTACCTAGTAGAATGTATGAACTTTTATGGACATTATAATAATACTCAGTCTGATACCCAATCTGATTCTCCAATCCAATTTTATATTTTGATAATATAATTATACTATAATACTACTGAAATAATTATGAAATTCATCTATTTTATACAAGAAATCTCAGTCATATTTTCCAGTTTGATGATCCATTTCAATATAAAAACTGATTGAATATAATCTTCCTTCTTTTTCTTCTTCTTCTTTCTAGAAACCCTCCTTAAGAAAGCTCAATCTTGAAGTTCATTCTCTCAACAAAATTCAACGCCTTAACTTATCACTACACCCATGAATATTAATAATGTTATTTAAATTTATAATTTACTCCCCCTTATTTATAGGTGTTCAAAATATGGTTTAGGTGGGATTATGGAAAATTTTATCACTCAACCAAATTTCCCAAATATTTAAATTCCCCTTAAATTTTGGCTCCATATTTGACATCTTCAAAGCTTCTCAACTCTTCTCATCTATTCTAGAAACATATCAAAACATCAACCTAATTCATAAATTCTAAAAAATATTAAATCTAATTTCGATTGTTATTACAATATACCATTTATGAAAAATAATAAGGATTATTCATTACGATAATCCAAACAAACTAATAAAATCAAAAAAAATCTCATTTTGATTCTCTCTACCGTATGTTATACTTAAACATTGATAAAAATTATTCCATAAACATGGTCACAACTTATAAATATTTATTCACTTTCTCAGTGGAACATAAGAATCAGCTTCAAAATTATTTGACCAACATTTTCTCAGAACTCTATAAAATTAAATCTCCCCTTGAAAACATTTTTATAACTGCGTTAAGAAGTTCTCCATTTCATATTTTCATCAGAACAATGATCATTTATCTAATGATGTTATTAGTGTTAGTCTATGTTTGATTGTTTTGGTCTCTGATTCACTCTCATAATTGGTGTCATGTCCAGTCTAATGACTCTTAACCCAATAGAAAACAACCAATAATTCAATTTGATAAAAATGTTCGAATACATTGTAGATTTATTATTAATCCCTTTTTTCATAGATATTGAAAATTATACTTATTTTATTTTTAATTAGTCCCAATATATCCCAATTAAAATAATTCAACCTTGGATTTCATTTTCAATCATCACTAAATCCTGATGATCAGTGTCATAATTACTTTGATAATTGATGGCACACCTCATCCGATAGATCAGTGTCTGTAGGTTCAACTTCGACAACTTATTTATTATTCTAATTATGATACATTCCAAATTATTTATTATAATATTTTTATCTAGTATATTATTTTTTTGACTAAAAATCATCATCTTCAACTTCTCACTTTCCAAAAAAACCTTCCCAACCTTCAAATAATTCTACATCTGGTGATCTTCACTCTGATGAACTGAGACTGGAAAGGTTTGAGTTCATAAACATTCTGGTTACACAAAATTCATACTATATCAAGATTTCCTCATGACTTTGTGGACATTTAGGTTTGAATAGAATTATTTTATGTTCATCATAAAGTATTATAACTTCCCAATTGTCTAACATTTCCTTTTTCCAACCAAACCTCAACGTGTTTACCAGCACTTGATCTCCCTGGTCTTTAATAAGGTTACAACCACAAATTTTCAGAAAATGTATTAATAAAGAAATAAAAAATAGTAAAGCATCATCAGAATCTCATTGTATCAATAAAGACTCTGATTATCATCCCCATTTCAATCTTAACTTTCTTTCTCAAACTCAATGTGAGTCTGATGAGAATTTTCTTCCATAAAACATCTTGTCCAACCACTGAACATTTTTATGATTTTAGAATCTTATAAACTAATTATGAATATGGTTTAGATCGCCAACATTAAACAAGTGAAGTGATTTCCTTGTTAAAAAAAGAAAAAAACTTTAATAACAAGCATCTCTTAGCTTCCAAAAATAATTTCCAGCCAAAATAGTCCCAACAATCTCACCCTTTGGATTTCATTGTCAACCAATGTTCGCAAATCACTAAATTTTTTAACCTCCAAATTTGGATTACATGTCAATAATTATAATCCTAAATGTTCTAGATTATTTTAGGAAACAATAATTATTGATAGATAATCCATGATTTCTAAAATAGTGACTCATGAAACTTCCATATAAATTTTTCATGCCTTTCATAACATATTCAACATTCCATTAAACAAATGTTTTGTACAACCCCTCCAAAAAACTTCTAGAATATTTCATACATTTTCATGTACAATTCATAGCATAACTACAACTCCTCAAATATATATGAATCCTTAAATGTTTTATCACATATCAGTGGGTAGATTTCAGGATACAATTAACCCACTTGAAAACACTATCCCAACACTAGATGAGATAAGGGAAAACACAAACCATTAACAAGATGAGAAACATGATGGATTACCATTTTCATCCTCATTTAATAAAAATATTCCTTCAGTAAATGTTTTTTAAAAATTACAGAAATTTGTTTTATTTAGGAACACACTCCAATTTCAATTAATTCTTCCCCACGTGCCCTTTGATGAAATGGTATTTGATATCAATATTATTCGAATGAGAATTTTTACTGTATTTCTAGTATGTTTTATAGAACATTTATTATCACAACCCAAGAGCAAGGGTTCCTTAACCTCATCAAGTAAGTCTTCTAACTGAGTCTTTATCTACATAAGTTAGGTAACATATTGAGATGAAGTATTATACATAGATTTATCCATGAAAAGACTTATGGAATTTTGTTTCCTCTTATTCCAACTAACAAAAGAAATTCCTAGGAAGAAAACCCCACCATATATGAATCTTCTATCATCAACATTTCCTACCTAATCTACATCTAAATGACCAAACAAGTTAATTATTTTTCATCATTCATATCTGATTCTGAAATTTTTTGTTCCTCTAATATATCTACGAACTATTTTTCTATCCAATAGATTTTATTTCTTTAAAGCACTTTGAAATTTTCCATATAATATAACCACATAAAAATATCGATTATTGAGGTATTTAAATATAACAAAATTCCAATCATCTTTTGAAACTCTTTAGGTTCAACTTACTTGTCGTCTATATATTTAGACAAAATGGTTCACACTAAAATTTATGTGGGAACTAGTTTCAGATTTTCAACACTGAACTTCTTAATAATTTACTTTGCATAGTTTTCTTGAGAATTAAAAATGTTTTTTTTTATTTTGTGTGATTTGTATCCTAATAAAATATTTAATTTCACTGAGCATGGACATTTCAAACAACATTTTCATCTCTTCAAAAAATCTTTCACATGTTTTTTCTTCATTCCCATCAAATAAAATGTCATCAACATAAACTATTATAGTGAGGGTAAACTTATAACTTTATTTTATGTATATATTACTATCAATCCTTCCGTTCTTAACACTCATCTTTATTAAGCATGTATCCAATTTGGAATACCATTACTGCATAGCTTACTTTATCCCATATAAGGATTTCTTCAACTTTCAAACATAACATTAATCCTTCCCAACAAATACCTCACATGGTTGTTCAATGTAAACATCCTCATAAAGATAACCATTCAAAAAGGGTGATTTTATATCAATCTAAAATATTTTTAAACTTCTTTGTGTATAAATAGAAAAAAAATCGATATTTTCTAACCTTTCCACCAAAGAAAAGGCCTCATCAAAATCGATTCATTTAATCTGTGAGTACCCTTTTCACACTAATATTTCTTTGTTTATTATCACTTTATCATATTCATTCAGTTTTTTTGGAAAACCCACCTTGAACCAAAAGTTTTTTTGTTATATTACTTATGTATGAGTTCCCAAGTATCATTATTTTCAATTTGATCCATCTCTCCACTAATATCAAAAACCTATTCTGGATGCTAAAAATCTTCATTTACATAATTTAGATCAACTTTTGAATATAACTAATTATTTTTAAGTATTATTGATGTTATTCTTATTTGAACATTTTCATGTTGACCACCAATTATGTTTTCAGATTCTAGTAGATTCCTCATGCGTGGATGAGATTTTTGAGACTCTTCCTCATCACTATAAATAGCTGAGATTGTTTCTTCTTCATAGTTATGATTACAATTATTTGTATCCTTATCCGAATTATCAACAAAAAATCATTCATCCTATTTATCTTCCTTAATCGAAAAATTATGTTTAAAATCTTCCTCATCATTTACAATAATTATCACATAAATAGAGTCCATCAATCTTTATGATTCATTGTTCAAATATCTATATTATATTCCTTCTAGAGAATAGAAAATAAAATTTTCATCTTCATATCTCTGTTCAAAATTTCTAAGGTTTCAACCTTTCATCTTTATGATACACAGACTCCCAAAGAATCATAATTTTTTCAAACTTTGAGTTTAATCATAAAAAATTTCATATAGTCATATTTTAACTTTTTCGATAGAAAAATTTGTTAAGAATATACACAGCAGTTCTCATGGATTTCCCCCAAAAGTAATAAGAGATAAAATGTTCAAGTAACATAGTCCTCCCCATTTCCAACAAAATTATATTTTTCCTTTCAGTGACACCATTTTGTTGAGGATTGTATGTTTTACTAAACTAGGGTCGAATTACATACTTCTCAAGATAACTTTAAACTTCTTTACTATTGTATTCACCACCATTTTCTATTCTCAACTTCTTTATAGAATACTTACATTCCTTATCTTCTTTCCTACTAAAACATTTCAAAAATTTCAGAACATCTAATATATGTTTTATATACATTACACAAGTAATGTGAGTAAATTCATCAATGAATGTAATGATGTAATTATATCCAGAAGTTGATTTTTTTTCTAATTACCCTAAAAATATCAAAATAAATATGGTCTGGGGGTTGTTTTGAACATGTTTTATCTTTATTATATGTGGAGTTTGTAATATTTCCTTCTAGGAAAATTTTAAAACACTAATCTCTTATTTTTGACATATCAAGAAAACCACGTACATTGAATCTCTTTGATAACTTACTCATGTTTCTCTAACACATGTTCCCCAGCCAATTATTCTATTAATGATTCTCTTCTACCAAGCTTATGTAACAATAGTTTTGACATTCTACAACATGAAATAAGTTTCCCTTTGGTAGTTGGCCTCTTGTAACTCTCTTTTCTTGTTCCACTATTTTGACAATAAAACCATATTTTCAAAAACAAATATTTCCTTCATCACAACATTTTGAAACACTTAGCAGGTTGTGTTTCATCCCATCAACAAATAAATCCTTCTTGGATTTCAAATTTTCTTCAATAATGATTGTTGGTCCAATACCTTTGATTACGAGAGATCCATCATTACCGAATTTCATTGTTCATTATTTGAATTTATTCAAATTCATCAACTCTTTTTAGTCTCCTATAATATGAGAAGACACCCACTATCTAAGACCCATGGTCATTCTCATTTTGATTCTTTGATAGAATTTTCTAAAACAAGAGATTTCTATTTCACTTTATCATTCTAAACATCTAGATTCTATGAATTGTTAACTAATTTTTTTGTGATGGTAACAAAACAAGACAAACTTTTTTAATATGTCCAGGTTGTTCACATCTTACACAAATAGTTTCCAACTTTCACACCAACCATATAAGTTTTTTAAAAACATCCTTCTCAAACTTCTTCATCTGAGAGGATTGAATCCCCCTCAAAAATTTCCTTCTGTAATTACTGGAATACTATTTATGTTGTTGGTTAAAAAAAATATTTTTTTATGTCCAAATTCCCCACAGTACCAATAGTATCCATAGAAATAATATTTTCCTCTAAATATTCCATACTGCTCAGAGTTGTGAGCCTGATTCTTGTCAACTGTTTTATCTTTCTGATCTGAACTTTTGTTACCATAAAACCTTTTGTTATCGACCAAAATAATATTTATGAGATCAGATTTCTTTTCAGCCTTATTAGAAACAAATATAATATAAATTTTTTCCCAAAAATTTTTAGAAACTTTTGACTTCTCCACTTTGTTTTTCTATACACATACATAACTTCCCCATCTCTCTTTTTCATAGAAATAATTTCTGATTTCTTTTCATCCTTTGAAAATAACTTTTGATCCTTCTATGGTTTACCCTTTCCATATATTTCTCCAACTTCTGAAATAGTGTTATTGATACTTGTTACCCTCTGTTCAGCATCAGAATTTTTTTTGGACAAGTTCCAACTCTTCTTTTTTTTCAATAATCTTGACCTCCATCTTCCCATTACGATTATTTTTTTGTCAAGGTATTTCTCCAAAAAATTAACCTCATCTAGAAACTTATACTTCTTATCAAGAAAACATTTTTTACTTTTTTGAAGATTTTCCACTTTTCAACTCCCATATTTCTTTTTCCAGACTCCCAATCTTTCTTATAAATTATTTTAATTCATATTTCAGTTGAAATTCTATTCGAGTTTCTTCTTCTTTAGAACTACTACTTTAAAATTCTTCATTGTTAATAATTGGAAAAAAATATTCTCTCAATCCTTCTTAGAATATTTTTCAGATTCATCTTCACTTTCTTATTCTTCAGTTTATTTAGATAAGACACATATCCTTTTTTATTTTTATAATTCTGTATCCTTCCATTTCGAATAATATTTAGCCTTATCACCATGTTTCTTCCCTGATATTCTTGACCTTATTTATTCTTTATCACTCTCCTATTCTTTCTTTCATTACAGATAATTATCTACCAAATCCCAATAGCTCGATATTCAAAACATTTTAAGGGATGTTTTCCCTTATATATACCTATACCTATTTTCATATTTTTTGAAAAAAGATAGGATATAAATTCATCAGGATGTTTACATACCTCATTTTCAAAATCAGAATCACCAACTTCTTCTTCAATAATCATATTAGGATTATGTTTCTTAGCATCCTTGAAAGAGATTTCTCTATCAGATTTTGTTTTAACTTTAAATAACCTTATTGATTCTAATTTCCTAACTAATGAGAGTAATATGCAACTCATCTTGAGAAAATATTTCTAGATCAATCTCTTCCAGTGAGAAAACATTGGCATAAAAAATTTATAGAATAATTATCAATATGTTTTCAATAATAGTATAATATTCTAACATTTCACTAAGACATCTAATAGTGATAAAAATTGTATTCAATGTGGTAAATAGTTCACCAATATATTCATTGTAACCCATTTTTTTATCTTCATACTTTAGTATCTAAATTTGTAATTTTTCCTTCTGCACTATTGTATTTCCTTTATAAATGTTCATCATCTTATCCTAGATACCTTTGGTTGTGGAAACACCCTTTACTTAAAAATTATATATTTCATAATGTGATAAGATTAAAGCATTCGTATCTCTTCCATCATTATCAATATTGTTTTTTTTAATAAATGTTAGTGGAACTTTTTCATCAACAGTAGTAAATATATCTATTGAAGAATCAAGAACGTAATACCCAAGAGAAAAAAGATAAGGAAACATTTTTTATTTCTAGATATGATAGTTATTTCCATCATACAACAGAACCCCTTTATTGATCACTCGACTCTGATTCTTCATAAAAAATATCTTCAAAACATCATCAAAGAGTATATGAGGGAAAATTACCCTTTGGTACCAATTGAGATTTCCCATGAAGGATCGTTGTATCACAAAGAGGGGGAGGGGTGAATCCGTAATATCTTTTTATTTTAAGTTTTATTCTTTTTTAAATAACCTTCACATCATGTTAAATATTTATCATCGTGATAAAAAAACAATCACACATCCACATTAACACATTAATTTACAATGTTCTCTACTTAATAAGATAAGCAACGTCATTGGTATAGTTTGGAAACAATACAATACGACACAATCCACTAGACAATATTCATTTTGTGTTGATAAAATAAGTTGGATAATCCCTTACACTTATGTAGCACTGTGATTAATACAACATTGCATGTTCTTCACGTATCATGAAATTATGTAATAAAATATGTGTAACATGTTAAGAATATTTCACCACTTGCTTCAATACAAATTATTGTGCTACCTTGTCAACTTTCAAAAATATAATCTTTAAAAAAAATCTTCACATTCCTACACATCAATAGGTAAAAACTATTCTGGACTTCATAATTACACTTAGTCTCATACCCAGTTTGATTCTAATGTCTAATTGCTCTGACTAATACTATAATATTTTCAGAATATCGACGAAAGAATTTTTAACTACCTTTATCTCGGTTTGAAATTTTCAATTCTATTTCCTAGTCTTAAAATCTAGTCTAATAAAACAATCAATAATATATGGTCTTCTTATTCTTCTTCTCTCTCGAAAAGCACATCATCAATGCTTAATCTGGAAAATCCTTCTCTCTAAAAAAATAAGTTTTATGGATTATCTCTACACCCATGAACAATAGTTGTGTCAGTTAAAAGTTTAATGTACTTACCTATATTTATAGGTGTCCCAAATATGGTTTATGTAAGATTTTTAAAATCTTTTCCGCTTAACAAAATTTCATGAATATTCAAATCCTTCGTAAATTTTAGTTGCATCTTTGACTTCTTTAACACTTCTCGACTATTCTCGTTTCTTCTAAAAATTTATCAAAACATCAAATTTCATTATAATTTATTCAAAATCATCATTTTGAATCCTATTTTAATTAAATTTTTCCAATTATTATGAATATAGAAGATTATTATTTCTTTTCTCCACACCAACTGATAAAAGAAAAATATTATGATCATTATGACACTCTGTATTGTATGTTATACATAAAAATTGAGAAAAACTCCCCCATAAACATGGTCAAACATTATAAAGACATATTCAATTCCTCAGAAACACTTCAATATAAAGTTTTAACTTCTTTGAAAAAAAATTCTCTAAACTCTTCAAACTTCAAGCTCCCCGTCACAAAACTTTTGCAATTGCCTTAATAAGTTCTCATTTTCATTTTTCTTCAGACAGATGATCCTATAACTGATGATGTTTTCAGTGTTAGACTTTGTCTTATGGTTTGGTCTCTTCTACACTCACAAAATTAGTTTCATCTCTAGTTTAATTATTAATGACCGAATAGAAAACAAAAAATTGTTCAATCTGATAAGAAAAGGTCAACTACATTGTTGATTGATCACTGATCCAATTTTTCATCTTTCTTAACAACTCCACTTCTTTTATATTTCATTGCTCAGAACATATCCCAAAAAAATTATTCTTATAATTTCATTTTTAAACCATCATACCATTCTGATGATGGGTGTCATAATTACTCTGACAATCGGTTACACACCGCATATAATGGGTCAGTGTGAGTAGCTTTGACTTCAAAAACTTCTTTCTTTTTCTAATTATGATTCACAACAACTTAATTCTCTAATGATTTGTATCTATTATCTTAATTATTGGTAAAACTAAAAACCAGTAGCTTTATATTCTCACATTCTGAAAAAAAAACATTCTCATCCTTCAAATAATTCTGCATCTGGTGATATTTACATAGATGAACTAAGACTACAATTCATTGACTTCACAAACATTATTCTTTAAAAAACATTAGATTCTATAAATACTTCCTCATGAATTTGAGTATGTTTAATATCTTCATAGAATCTTCTAACTTTCATTGGTAAGTATTGTAACTTCCCAACCTTCCAGCATTTTCTTCTTTCTAACCAAGCCTTAATACGATTGGCATCACCTGTTCTCCCCCTATCTTTCACAATTCTATCCTCACAAGTTTTCATAAAAATTATGGCCTGAAAAATATAAAATAGTAAGGCAATATAAAAATCTCATCAGATCCATGAAGACTCCCATTAACTTCCACATTATGATCATTACTTTCTTTCTCAGACTCAAGGTGAGACCGATGATCATTTTCATCCATGAAAAATATCCTCAGAGCATTGGACTTTCATAATATTTTTTCATATAATAACCTAAATTCAATTGTGATTATAATGAAAAAAAATTGAAAAGTAAAGATATTTATTTCTTATTTGACAAAAAATGACAACACTTGTAAAATAAACATCTCTCATCTTCTAAAAACAACTTCTTGGAAACTTTGTCCCATGAATACTAAGTAAGTCCAATGGAAAATTCATAGTTATTCTGATGGACCATTGTTAGTCAGTTTGATGGACCAAACTAATTTATTCATATAGACTAGAATTAGTGTACAAAATTTTATATTCATCAATTTATAAATATTTCTAAATCTATTAGAATAAAAAAAATTCTTAAAAAAATTCTAAAATATTTTTGAAATTTTAATTTAGTAAAACCAATTTTTTATGAATGTTTATTGGGATATTTAAAAGTAATGATAGAATTTGTATAAAGTATATATTTTTACTCAATTAACCTCCCTTGTGGTCACATAACTGAAGAATGATACTTTAAATAGAAAAAATTCACACCTAAAATTTTTGGCATATAATTTCACATTCTTTATTCCCTCCAACACAATCCTTAATTTACCATCATGCTCATCCTAAATCTATGAATATATAATAATATCATCTATAAAGATGACTATAAACCTATCATTATAACCTATAAATAGAATATTCATTATATCCATTAAGATAGTCTAATAATTTATAAGTCCAAATAGATTTATTATAAATTCATAATGACCATACCATGTACAAAAAGATTTCTAGGGAATATCCTTATTACTTGATCTCAATTTATGGTATCCATAACAAAATCCAATATTTTTAATGTATTTAGCTACACATAGTTGATTAAAAAAGTCTTCAGTGAGGTTTAGAGCATACTTTGTCTTGGTATTGATATTTTTGACCTCGCTTAATAAATGAAAAGGCTCTTTAATCCATATTTCTTCTTAAAAAATAAAAGTTACACCCCTTTGTGATGCACTTGAGTTTATGAATTAATTTTCAATATTATAATCAAGTTTATTATTTAATTAATATAGGTTAATTTAGTAAATACTATATGGAGTCATTTAATTGGTATGTCATTAGTTATGAGTTCTATTAAAAAATATACTTCATAAAATTTTGGTGGAAAGGATACTCTTTATGAAATACAGCAAAATATTATTGAATAATAGTTATGTCTTTAATGACAATTTGTTCCCCAACTATTTGAGAAAAGTATCTATTTTGAATTGGTATCAAGACCCATATAATAGAATTAATTTCCAATGTAAGTTCATGTCCATCCTCATATCTAAATTCAATCATTGGTTGATTAGAAATATCAACTTTTTACTTCCCTCTCTTAGTAATTGATATGGGAACTATATAAAGAGAGATAAGAAATGCTCAAAATCATATCAAATTATAGTTAAAGTAAGAATAATAATATTTACATTGGGAAAATTATTAAAAAAATCAACATGACATCTCCAAGTCTGGAGTAGAGAATAAGTTATCTTTAATCATCAAGATCCCCTTTAGAAATTGATATATCATAAGCCCTTCCTTATTCCCTTAGTCTATGGGTAAACTCTTATATTAGGGAATTGTCTCAAATAATTCCAAGTTCCCCACATTTATGACATTTAACTATAAGAGGTACATTATTATAAATGTTATTTCTATCCATCAAACTCTTCATTTTTTCCTTGAAATTTAGTTTTTTATTCTCTAATTTTCTATAGATAAAACATCTTTTCATTCCTTTGAGACATTTTCATGGGTTCCTCATCCCAAATTCCTGACATGTAGGAAGTTTAATCTTATTCCCTCCAAGTTTATTATCACATGAACATTCCTAAAACTCAATTTGTTATATTATTTATAGTGATTTATAAATTTGTTACCTTCATTTTGATAATCACTATTTGAGTTAGCTAAATAGGTATAATCAAATTATTCTTCATTTTATCTCCCATTTCATTTTTTTTCTCATGAGGAAATTCATTGAATCATCCTTTTAATTCATTTTTATCATGATTCCTCCTAGTCTTAGTGATTACCAAAAACCCAAAAATAATAGTGTAAGTATTAATAATTATTAATAAGATTGAAAAATCATATGATAATGAAAATTATTCTCGGATTTCATAAATTAAAACATGATATCATCAACCCATGAAACTTTTGGAACATTCTATATCACTATGGTTTATCTTATATTTTCATTGGTTACATAGTCTCATTATTAATAATGGATCATAAATATAATTCCAATTAACAAAATAATTTACCATTGGAGTGCCAAACCTTGTGTGTTGTTAGATCTATTTTTTCTATACCATGTCAAGATCAAGTTAATACCCAACCTACCCTATCAAGGTTATTTCCCCAATGTGAACCTATCCAGATCCTAAATAAACTTATTTATATCCAAAAAAGGATGTAATTTCTTAGAAACTGAACAATCTATATCATGCCAAAACATCATGATGTTATCCTATAATTTGACTTATACCCACAGTTTCCATGTATGTTTTAAAATTTTAATCTCCAAAAAATAACTAAAACCTACTTTTATACTAGTTTATGTGATCCTATACTTACATAAATAAATATTAGATCATTGTTTATGACTATTAAATATATATCACAATAATACACACCCAATAACCTGAAAAAGGTTCAATTTATTTAGTGCCTATATATATATAAAACTTTGTCCTGAAAGATCTCTAAAATGGCCAGAAAACATTCTTCTCATCTAGTACCATTCTAGACTCATCATACATAATACCCTGCATCATAACATGGGTAAATAGACACATAAACAGGGGTGATCCCAAATTCTTTGTAAGGGTAAAAATGTGAGACATCAATTTAAATATCATAACTGAATATAAGATGTTATTAAGGGTATGAGGATTTAATAATGGTATATAATAGTCATACCTAAATACATCAATCTCAAATCCTGAGTCATGGAATAATGTTTTACCATAACATAGGACATAATTTATAAGAGTTTTGAATATCAAACAATAGTAATCCATAAGTGAATAACATGGGCATTAGATTATAGCGTAAGAATGTGGAATAATCATAAGAATTAAAATCATATGTCAAGGATAAAAACCAATAAATTCATCATAATATATGTAAAATATACCCACCAAGACATTCATCATAGAGTAGGTTTAGTCTTCCTAACCATGTACCTTCTTGGGCTTCGGAAAAATACTCTTATACCCTCATGGGTTTAGGCTAACCACCCATTTACCCTTTGAGTTCATAGGATTTTAAACATTTCACAATGCATGTGGGGATATAATGGAATCACCCATCACATAACAATAAAAACTTCATATATATTCCATAACAACACAAGAGCATTCATCATTCCATTATAGATAAATTATACCATGATAAAGGAATGAATTTCTATAAAAATTCATTAAAACATTGTCATAAAAACCATCCAAATTAATTAATTGGATTGTATCATAACATAAAATCTCTAATGATTCATAATAAAACATAAGGGATGATGATATAGAAGAAAAATATCTTTTATAAAATCATTAAAACTATACTTTGAAATATAAGAGAAAACAGCCATTTTATTTCGGTATCTTTTAGAAATAAAAAAAATACCAGAATAATATAAATAACGGTATATTTAAAAAACCATAGGAACTTGAAAAGGAATCATCATGATAATGAGAGGCCATTTCAGTGGGAAAATACACACATTTCATATATATTAAAATAGAGCATTCTTTTAACAGATTTGTAAAATGTCAAAAGTGATTCATATGAAAAATAATTAAAAAGATTCATTTTGATCATTTGTAAGGAAAAATAAAGGTAGTGAAAATGGAATTTTAAAAATATTTATTTATAGGTAAAAAATTCTATAAAAAATTCTAATTAATAAAGATATAGAAAAAATATATTCTCATCTAAAATAAAAGAAATAATGTATTCTTTTCTAAGAAAACCCCTTTTAATCGTTTGAAGTACCAAAGAGCTGAAAATGGTACTAATAAATAAAATACACATAAATTACTATAGGAGAATAATATATATATATATATATATAACCATAATATTTTAGGGTATGTATCTTCTTAAATAAATTTATTTTATTTTATATCTTATGTTTCATGTAACACCAAGCTTAAAAAAACTGTGATATACTATTAAATATTAACAAGACCATTCGAATAGTAATGTTCTCGTTAGTAATATTAATTTGTCCATTAGAATAATAACCTCACCTAAGAATGAACAAATAAAAATTAGGTTTCTTATAAATGAAAATATTATATTTTTATATCATGGAATAAGTGAATAATTTTTTTTAAATAATAAATTAAATGTTGGTTTTTTGGAAACGTAAATGTTTATTTACAATTTTATAATTAATGTAATGATTAAAAATAAAAAATATTTTCCTAAACTACATTCTTGAATTAATATTTTGTTTTATAATAATAATAATAGAATTTTATGAGACCATAGTTAATTTTTTAAAATTTCATAAAATCGGTTATAATATAAAAAATTGATATTTTTGGAATAAATGAGGATTTAATATGAAAGTAAATTTAGCATTTTAAAAAATAATAATTTCATAAAATGGAGTCCATTTAAGAAATCTACATGTCAAAAATTGTTTTGTTATTTTTTGGGATTTTTCTAAAATAGTTGTATTTTTGGGGTATAGTGAAATACAGTAATATATAGTATTTAACATTTTAAGTAAAACAAATATTGAGTCATGGATGGTTTTTTTATTAGGTAATAACTCATTATTTAGAGGCTAAATTCTCTATATACTATATTTATTCATGCGATTCAACATTATTGAATGTCTTGAGCTAAAATAATAAACAAATGAATAAAATAATAAAAAACACCCCACTCTCCCTAAAAATATCACCCCTTCTCCTCACACCTTATAATCCTTGAAGATTGGATAAATTATTCCCAATTACTTTCCCAAGACTCCTACCAACAAACAATTCCTTCTATTCTTTCCAAAACACTAATTCCAAGTGCCTTAAGCTGGTTCCCAAGGAGATTATATTCGAGAGGAAAATCCACCTTCTTTCTCATTAAATTTTTTCTCTTTTATTATCCTTTACTCACCTACTATACCCCGAGTTTCATTATATATCCCATATAATATATATATATACTATAATTTTATTATTTAAATTTAATATCAATCATCAAATCTCTTCTCTCCTTCTTTTATTGAAAAAATAAAAACATCGTCTGTGACGTGTCCATTCACTGCCTTCGTGGATGATGATTTTTCATTTTCGATTACCGGCTTCAAGAAGGGTCATAAAACCATTATTATGGTTAAATTATATTTTGATATGAATATTATAAGATATATCATGTTTTTAAGAAATATACAAACATAATATTAAAAAAAATGATAAAATTTTGTGATGGTCGTAAAAACCACCAAAATAAATTAAAACATTTTCATAAAGGTTTTATCTATTGATTTATAAAGATACTGTAAAACTAAATGATATATTAGGCCATTTAAAATTATGATCATTAATTAATACTATATAATTTCACTCATAGATCTTTTTTTCCATTCTAAAATAACTCTCATAATTATAAACAATGGAATATGATATAAAACCCTGAAATGAAAGCTCCAAAAAAACTAAATTAAAAATTATAACTCATCCTAAAGGCCATAAATAAACATAATAAAATTATAATAAATAAAAGATACGTTCAATGATTTCATAATTAATTAATTAATTAATTAATTTTATTGTTCTTAACATTAAGTACAAGTGTGGAATGTATTCGGACAAAAGGTTAGGGGCTTCTCATTCCACTTTTATTTCTATGAGATATGAATTATTTTCCACTTATTTTTTTTTGTAGTATAATTATATTTACCTTTTATATATAATATAATGAATATAATTATATTGATGGTATTAAATTTCTCATTTTACGATTATTAATATTATGGGTATATGATTTGATTGATTACATGTGTAAAGCGTTTTCACCTCAATTTAAGTTATGTGGGACGTATTCCATATTCATCACTTATAAACTTTGTATAATTCCCCCTTTTATAATCAATCATTGAAGATTTCATTAAATATCCATATTTATTGTATCAGGGATATGATTATTATCTAAAATATATGCCATTTTTATATATGGTCATTACCTTTAATGTTGCTTTAACAGGTGAAATATTTATAAATATGTATCCTCTACTCAATATAGATATTTTGATAAGACATATTGTTTATGAATTAAATATATGTTTGAATAATGATTTGGAATTGTAGTTATGGGTGGGTACTGACATTATTTAGCCTCTTGATGCATCATCAAGTCTCATGAGACAAAATAGTTGGTGAAAGAAACGTTCGTGTTTATTTCCATGAAGAATCAGATGACATTATACCAACAAAATTAAACCATCTTGTGAAAGGTTATGATGGTAGTGGTTCATATGCCAGAAAAATGACATCCAATAATTAAGTATATATTTCATTTAGTATTCTATTATTAAAATCCTAGAGATTTTTACTTTGAAAAAATATATGGATGCATTTCCATTCTTATTTTATTAATTAAATGGAATGTGTGTTTCAGTTATTTACCTTACTATATTGATTATTCCATAGTGATTATGCTTCACTTGTTATTAACTCGTGTTTCTTCTGTATGTAACCCTTACTAATAATTTTATCTCACCCATTTATTTTTTCCATCCCTAGTTTATAAAGATGAAATCTTTGAATAAACATCAAGGAAGAAGTTTATTTTCCTTTTTTATGTTATATATTTTATTACCAATGTAATAAGGGATCCATGTATGTTTCTATTTCATTAAGAATACTAAACTGACAAATCATGGGTCACGTAATAAATTTTATCTATGAAAATATAATAATGTAATTCATTGGATCTATACTACTAGGGTTTGGATCTTTATAGTTTGTATCAAAGAAGGTTGAGTAGAAACCTCAAGAACTAGATGTTAAATAAACATGAGAATTATAATATTTATTAAAAGTGGATTTTTGTCTCAATACTCATGATGAGTATGAGATAACATAATGTGTTCCATTATTTAGTGATGATTCCTAATGTAATAAATGGAACCAACACCCATAGAAATTATAGGGATTTGCCCACTGATCAAGTCAACACAGTCAGTGTTGGAGATATGAAAATAATTACCATATTAGGAGAAATTGGATAGGTTATGAAAAATAACCACACTTCATCTATGTTGGATCATTTCATGTGGAAGAATCCCCTGTATTTTAGTGGGATTAATAATCTAGTGATAGCTGGGAAGTGGATCAAGTCGCTTGAAAAGATATTTATTGCATTGGGATGTGATAAAAGGGTAAAGGTAGTACTAAAGGTGTATTTCATCAAGGATGATTTAGATCAATGGTGGTCATTGATCTAGAATACTAACAAGAAAGATAAAATAGAAAAAATATAATGGTGAACTTTTAAAAAAACACTTTGACAAATATTTTCCTCATAAGAAAAAAACTAAAATGAAGAGAAAATTTCTTATCTTAAATCAAAAGGAAGAATAGTGTGTTGAAGAGTTTGTGGATACCATCAAAAAAAAAGAAATGAATTATAAATATTACATATGTGATTCAGAAAGAAATATTGATCATTTATTTCAAGGTCTTAAGCTAATAATCCAAAGGGTACTAGATTCTCAAACATTTTCATCATATAATGAAATAATATTAAGTGCCATCAAAATGGAAAATGAATTTCTAGATCCTATATGTTAAACAGAAATATATAAAATATAAGGTCTTATGATAATCATGAAAAAGCTAATTGATTAAAGAATAATATTAGAATAATGAAATTCCCATTATGTGGAAATTGTGGAAAAAATCATCTTGGTAAATTCTTTAATCACTTGGGATTTTTTCATTAGTTCATAGAAAAGTGTAATTGAGATAACGAATGAAAGGGGAAGAAATAAATCATTGTTGTTCAATGATTTATCTACAAATAAATGGGGGTTTATTTAAATTAATGTCACTGAAATCAAGGGAATATTCCACAGAAGAGGTCAAGGGGATATTTTCAAGCTTATGTGATCACTAAATCTGATATAGAAGTACCCAGTGATGTTTTATAAGGTATATTAATCATAAATTAAAATCTATCCAATGATTTATTTGATTTTGTATCATCTCACTCTTTTATATCTACCTAGTTTTCCAAGAAAATTGGATATTTCCCTTTTGATTTAATAAGGGTTCTATCAGTAAAAAATCCTAAGGGAAGTCTCATTGAAAGAACAAATATGTTAGTAAATTCCCATTATGACACATAAATGTGTTTTATTTTTTGACCTTATCGTTATTCATATAGTAGAAATAGATATAATCCTATGTATGAACCGTCTTTAGAAATATGAAGTGAAAATTTATTAAAAGAAGATGGAAATTATGATTTGTGGGGAAGATGTATAAATACTTATCTTTAGAGAAGAAAATTACTTAACTAATTCTTATCTATATCCACCTCTTGTATCTCTACTGAATGAAATGATTTGGGTGGAAGATAAAAAAAATCTAGGGATTAGGAAAGTAATATTAAAATTTAGGATGTACCAATTATATAGAAATACATTGATGAATTTCTAGAGGAATTACTTGGACACCCCATAGAGCATGAATTTAGGTTTACCACTAATTTAATCCCTGATGAAAGAAAAATACTCTTTATATAATGGCCACTTTGGAATTAGTGGATATGAAGAAATAACTAGAGTATTTGAGTAATAAGGGATTTATTCTCTCTAGTGTTTCCCCATAGAGATCCCCTATTCTCTTTATTAAGAATAAAGATGGATCCACGACGATATGCATTGGCTATAGAGAAATAAATGATATTACAATAAAGAAAAGGTATCATCTTCATTGCATTGATGATTTATTTAATCAACTTCATAGAGCTCGATATTTTTTTAATATTTACCTTCGTTCTGGGTATCAACAATTGTGAGTAAATAATGAATATTTTATGAAAACATATTTTCAAATGAGGTATAGAAATTACAAGTTTATAATAATTCCATTTGGATTGACTAATTCACCCTTGATTTTTGTGGATCTAAATCATATAATATTCAAGGAATACCTTGATGATTTTCTTGTGGTATTAATTGATCATATTATGTAAATTCTAAAACCTATCAAGACCATTATAATCACTTATAGGTCATTCTTGAGACTCCCAAGAGGAAAGAGATATATGTTCAACTTAGAAAACGTGAATTATTTCTTCAAGAAATTTATTTTCATGGATATATTATCTCTGAGGATTGAATTTCAGTTGATCCTATAAAGAAAAGGGAAATCTAAGAATGGAATATGCTAATAAAAAAATTAGGTAAATAGTTTTATTGGTTTGGCAGATTATAATCAGTGTTTTATTCATAATTTTACCCAATTGGCTAACCCGTTGACTAAGATCATGAATAAAGTGGTTATGTTTGTGTGGACAATAGATTATGTTGATTTTTTTGAATATTTTAAGAGAAGATTGCTCAATGCTCCAATTTTGAATCTACCATCATGAAATTGTGGTTTTCTGGTATATATTGATTCATTAATGAAAATACTTTGTAGTTTTCTTTTGTAAAATAAAAATGTTATTGCATATTCATCAAGGAAGTTTAAGGCTCATGAATATAATTATAAAACTCATGATATTGAGTTACCCATCGAAATACTCTCTCTAAAGATATCGAGACACTGTATTTATGGTGAAAGATGTGAGATTTATATGGATCATAAGATTTTAAAATACATATTTACATAGAAATAACTAAACATGTGGAAAATAATAGGGATCTAGTTACTCAAATATTATGATTTCTCAATACACTACCACCCATGAAATGAATATAATATATAAAATGCATTAATCAATAAAGCTCATGAAATTATGACCCAAATAAGGATTGAGAGAGATTATATGTTAATACATTTTTTAAATATGGACATGGTAATTATTAAGGATGGGGAAACATTACTCCTTTTTCAAATGATTTTGAAACTATATTTATCAGAAAAGATAAAAATCTCTATATCTGATGATGATAATTTCCAAATAAAATTATACTCCTTAAGGATAGAAAATTGGAATACATTGTGTCTAAGGATGGAATTATGAAATTTTTAAATAGGTTAGGTTTTCTATAAATACATTATCTAAAAAGGGATCTATTGGATGATTCTCATATCTCAAATTTCTCTATACACCCTCGTAGTACCAGGATGTATAGAGATCTGAAGGAATATTTTTGTGGGATAATATGAAGCAGAAAATTATTAATTATGTTTCAAGATGCCAAGTTTGTTAAAAAAAGTGAAGGATGATAAAAAAATACTAGAGGAGTCATAAAAACTCTAAATATTCAAATATGGAAGTGGGATGACATTAATATGGACATTGTAACTGGATAACCAAATACCCCTAGAAATAATTATATGATATCGATTGAAGTTTATTGCCTTTAAAATCCACGCATTTTATTGCTATAAGAGAATATTTTCCTATTGATAACCTATAAAATATCTTTATTAATGAATTTTTAAGACCTAATGGGACACCTCTATTTATTATGTTTGATCGAGATCCCTATATTACAAAAAAATTATGGAAGAGTCTTCAGAAGGATTTGGATACTGAGCTTTATTTAACTATTTCTTATCACCCTCAAACAAACTGACAGTCTGAAAGGACTGTTCAAATATTTTAAGACATATTTACATCATGCTCAATTGACTTTAAAGGTATGTTGGATCATTATTTACCTTTGTTATAGTTTTCCAACAATAATATTTTCAATTATATAATTCAAATGGCGCCATATGAATCATTATATGGTAAGAGATGTCAAACTCCAACTTGTTAAAATAAATTTAGTGATAGGAAACATGTGGGCCTATGACTTATTCAAGTGAAAATGAAAAGGTTAAATAATATTCTAGATCATATAAATTTATATCAAAGAATGAAAATTAGTTATGGTGACAATTGGATAAAGTATTTATAATTTCTAGTTGAAGATCATGTCTTTCTGAAAGTATCCTCATGGAAGGGTGTCATAAGGTTTGGTAAGAAAGGGGAACTAATACCCAAATACATTGGATAATTTTATATTCTAGAAATAATTATAGTTAAATATTAACTAATATAAATTCCACCAAGTCTCTCCATGGTGCATGATGTGTTACACATATCATTGTTAAAGAAGTACATGCCAGACCCAACACATGTACTCACCTATGAACAAATAGCTATAAAACATGATCTATCTTACTATGAATATCCTATTAATATAATTGAAACTATATATTATGTATTGAGATGTCAGTCAACTAAGTTGGTAAAAGTTTCTTGGGGAAACCATGAAATGGAAGAAGCAATGTGGGAACCTGAGGATGTTATGAATAAGAACCTCCCTCATCTATTAAGAAGTCAATATTCATGAAATAATTGAAGGAATAAATTTTTTAAGTAGGTAAGAATATAACACCCCATTATTTTACAGTAAGTATCTTATTAAATAAATTCAATTTATTTGATACCTTACGTTGTACGCAACATCGATCTTAAATGAATTTTGATATACTTTTAAATATTAACATGACTGTTGGAATAGTAATGTGACCATTAGGAATAGTAATTATTCAATTACTATAATAACCTCACCTATGATAGTATAAATAAAATTTAGGTATCTCATAAATAAAAATATTATATATTTATATAATGGAATAAGTAAATAATCATTTGGAAAATTATAAATTAAGTGTTGGTATTTTCTTCTGAAATGTAAATGTTTATTTACAATATTATAATGATTATAATGATTTAAAAGAAAATTTATTTTCATAAAATAGATTCATGAATTAATATATTATTGTATTATAATTATAAGATATCTAAATTAGGCAATAATTAATTTTTTAGTGTCATAAAATCGGTTACAATATTAAAATCGGTATTTTTCGAATAAATGTTGATTTCAATTTGAAATTAAATTTCTAAAATTTTAAAAATTATTTTCATAAAATTGAGTCCATTTATTAAATATAAAGGTAAAAAAATGATTAAATTTATTTTTTGGGTTTTTCTAAAATAGTAGAATTGTTTGTGAAGAGTGAAATACTCTAATATACCATATGTAACAATATAAGTAAATAAATGAATTATTGAGTCATATATGATGTATTTATGAGGTAAGAACTAATTATTTAGTACTAAAATTATATAGATATTGTATTTAATATTGGGAATCGACATAATTTATAGTATTGAGCCAAAATAATAAACCAACAAATAAATTTATCAAAAACACACCTCTCCTATCTTATAACTCCAACCACTTATCCTCAAACCATATAAGCCAGAAATATTGAGTATATTATTCCAAATTCCATCCACTAGCCTCTTCCACATGTCTGAGACCTACATTCCTTTCCAAAAGTCCAAATCTAAGTGTCTTAAGGAGGTTTCCTAGGAGATGATATTCATGGGGTAAAAGTATCCTTCTTTCTCTTTTAATTTATTTTTTATTGTCCTCACCTACCATCCCTTATCCAAAGTGGAATTATAACTCAAGTATCATATATACATATATATACATTAATTTTATTGTGTTAATGTAATATCCATCATCAAAGCTCTTATATACACCTTTAATTCCAAAAATGAAAACATTATCTGTCACGTGTTGATTCACCGCCTTTGTGGATGATGAGTTTTCATTTTATATTACCACCCTCAAGGATGGTCATAAAACCAAAATTATGGTTAAATAATATTTGAATATGTATATTACAAGTTATATATTGTTCTATAACAAACATATAGACATAATATTATATAAAATTATACATGTTCATGATGGTCATAGAAACCACCAAAATAAATTAAAATAGTTTCATCAACATTTTATCGAATGAGTCATCCTCATAACATTTAAAAATGATATATTACACCATTTAAACTTATTAATGTTCATTAATACTAAATAATTTAACTTCTAGAGCTGTTATTCCATTTTATAATAACTCACATAATTATATATAAGGGAATCGACCATAAAACCGTGAAATGAACACTCTGGTAAAAACAAAATTAAACATTATAACTCATCATAATTTCCATAAATGAACTTAATAAAATTATAATAAATAAAATATATATTTAATATGTTATTAATTATGTAATTAATGAATATATTTTGATTATATAGTATATTAAGTAAAAGTTTGGAATACTTTTAGACATAAGGTAAGGGGTTTCTCATGTCACTTTTATTTCTGTGATATATGCCTTATTCACCCATTATTTTGTTATAGTGTATTTGTAAAACCCTTTTATATATAATATCATGAATATATTTGAATTAATGTTATTAAATGCTTCATTTTTCTATTACTAACTTTATGGGGTGTACAATTCTATTTATTACAAGTGTTAATGGTTTTTCATCTCACTTTAATTTCTATGAAACACGTTCCATATTCATCACTTATTACCATTGTGTACTTCCCCTTTTTATAATAAATAATTGATGATTTTATTAAATATCCATATATATTGTATCATGCATATTGTTATTTTCCAGGACATATACCATTTTTATTTACAGTGTTTACTTGGAATGTTATTTTAACTGGGAAAATATCGATAAATCAATATCCTCTACTCAAAATAGATATTTTGATAAGGCATATTGTTCATGAATTAAATATATATATATAATGCTCAGGAATTATAGTGACAGGTGGGGCCCAACATTATGTATCCCCTTGATGCATCGATAGGTCTCATGAGATAATATAGTTGGTGATAAACCCTTGATGTTTTTTTCCAAATAGAATCAGATGGGTTTCTACCCATAGACTTAAACCATCTTGTCAAAGGTCATGATGGTAGTGGTTCATGATCAATATACATGACATATAACAATTAAGTATTTCCTTCATTAAGTATTCATTTATTTTTATACATGATATTTTCACTATGAAAAAAATATGGATGACATATAATTATCAGTTTATTAATTGTATGGAATGTGTGTTTCAGTTATTTACCTTTCCATACTGATTATTACTTTTTAATTATACATCACTTATTTTTTATTCTTGTTTTTATTGAATGTTACCCTTACCGAACCTTTAAGATCACCCTTTTCTTTTTTTTATTTCCCCAGGTTATGAAGATGAAATCTTAGAATAAGTTTCAAGGAATCAGTTTATTTTCCTTTTTTATGTTCTATATTTAATTTTCAATGTAATAAGGGAACCATATATGTATCTAATTCTTCAATACTGTTAAACTGATCAATCCTTGTTGATTTGATCTCTTGTATCGATGCTAATGTAATAAATTAAGGCACCAAATTCAGCCTAATGGGGTTTTGATCTTCACAATATATGGGTTTTAAGAGATAAAGGGTGTATAATTTCCTATAATGGAAATTGAAACATAAACAATCCCAATAAAATTGAGACTGTAACATAAACCCTCACCTGAACTATTGAATTTCTAGATAAAATTATTATAATATTTTTTTTATAAATATATTTATTAAATGTAAATAATAAATCCATATTAAAACATTTATCATGATATATCATTCCATTGTACTTTCCAATTACCCATTTGTGAATAATTATTCATTAAAATCAATATTTCGGTGTTAAGTGTTCTTTTTCCAAGGAAAGGTTTAGTTACACTTTTCTATTACATGCACCATGTTAATAGTTTCATCATATAGATAATGATAATAATTTCATAAGTATCATATTTATTGATTGTATACACTGTTATAACTATTCATATTAGTAGGTGATGAAAAATTAATTATACCACTTTGTGGAGAAGGTTTTCCATGCGTACTCATGAGTAATGTTTTCATTTTCCAAAAAATAGATGTAAATAAAAGTAAATGAAAATATATCATTCTATAAAAATTAATAACATGTATATTAGTTAAATATTTCTTCATTACCATCCATTCTATGAATTAAGGGGAAAATAATCACTTAGCTTCATGGATGTGGTAGTCTATACGTATACACAAGAGACATTATTTTACAACATAAGGGATGGTAAGAGGATAGAAAATATTTTTCCTATATAGAATAGTAATTATTTTATAAAAATCATATATATCCATTAAATACATCTATATAACCATCCAGGATAAATGGTGATGAAAAATAAAATGTAGTGTTTCATTGAGATGCTAGTGTGTATATACCCATTGGTGATGATTTTAATTTCCATTAATTATAAATGAGATAGGTCATGGATTTAACATTAACATAAATAAATTTCGTTATTGTAAATATACATATTTCATTATTTTAATATGGTTATAGAATATTTTTAGGAGGCTAATAAAGAAAGAAATAATAAATTGATTGGTAAATAAAATTACCTCTTATATGGGTATCTTCCATTATCATACACATTAATCTATCTTGATATATATTTTTGGTAATTAAAGATCATTTAGAGAGTATATTTGAATTTTTAGAAGGATTTTTGGAAGACATTGGATAAACTAGAGTGCTCAAGTGGTGTGGACAAGTGAGAAGAAGAGGTTTCATTTTATAAGTCAGGTGGGTGGAAAACTTGTAAATATTAGGAAATTTATTATAAAATATATGTCTTAGTCAAGTAAAATGGCTCAAATTGTCATATTTTAGAATAAAATAAGTTAAAGGTATAAAAGGAATCAAAAAAATGAGATATATTTAACTATTTTGTTGTTATTTTAAACATTATCACATAGGTTAACTGCCCTTTTGACCCTTACATTAATAATAATATTTTAACCATGGTAAATGTTCATTATGGTAAAACATTAAGTTGAAACTGTTAAGTAATATTAATTATGATGATTAATAATATTTAATCTATTTTAAAATATTTAATTCATATAATTGGTAAAAAATAATTCTAATAACCATACACAAAACATGTAAAAACAATTTTTTAGATAAAAATGTTATTTTAAGCATAGAAATGATTTTATTGTCATCCCTTTCCTAGTAAAAACCATTAGATGAATGTTAATATATTTTATTATATATATTATCTAAAAAATCCCTTAAAATAATTCATCAATTGTTATTTTTTAAATTTATTATGTGAAAATACATTACGCACAATAAAAATACTTCTCTGAAAAACAAATATATTTTCTACCATTAAATTATTTTGTATTAATTTCTAACCATTTGTTAATAAATTTATAAAGAATTATACCTTTGGTCATAAAAATTAAAAATATATTTCATCATTTATCATTAGTGATCAACATATTTAAAAAATAATAATATGCAAAAATACAATTCATGAAAAATTAGGTCTTATTTTTTTTATTATCATTAAAATTTGAGTACTTATTTTATAGTAATTAATAAATACACTTTCATTAAGGAAAAATTTTATAAAAGTTTCTCATAATTTAATTATCCCAATTCAAACCCTCTAATCAAATAGCTAGGAAATAACAGTTTCATTTCAATATAATATTTTAATAGTATATTGTGGCTCATTTAAGTTTATTGATTCATGTAAAGAAAGTTATCAAAAACAATAAATTGAATCGATATATATTATAAAATTTCATGGTGGAAAATGTACCTTTTACTAATTTATTCCTAGAATTTTGGATTATATAATATTTTAATGTTCATTATAATATCATTACACATTTCTATCTTGGTAAAACTCAAAAATATGTAACAAAATGCTTGTGAACTTCTTTTTATGTAGCATCATAAGCCACAACATAATCAATCTATATAGATGTGGAAACCACTATCTATAATATGTTTTTATATCACATATTAATATATCCTAACTATGATACATGGACAAATTTTTCAGAAATAAAACTAGTTATGTATCCTCTTATAACTAACATTGTCATTTATCTATAAACAAAGAACTAATAATGTTTTACTTTTATAAGTATTGTTAGATAGTTTTTATTGGTAGCCATTTTAGTTCTCTTATTCTTTATTAATATTTACCTGATATACCTTGTGTATAAAACTTATCATACCATAATACATATCATGTCATGTGAGGTAGATTTCCAATGTTCACAAAAGTATATGTAGTTTATTCATTATAACATATTCTATTATGCTTTCATAAATTAACTAGGAGATAATTCGGGACATGTTACATTAGAAAATAATTATTGTTCAATCTTGTATTTTTTAATACCATGTCAATGTATAGACTATGAATTAGAATAAGAAACCCCACAGATCTATTTTTATAGATCATCTCCCCTGAGAATTTTGTTTCAAGTTAAGTCATTTTTTGATTAATTGTATTTATTCTTAATTAAATGTTAGGGTAATCTTATGTTTTTCATATATAGTGACCCGGAATAAATTCCCGGTAAACTATTATTCTATAATGATGAAATGGGTTTATGAAAATTTGGATTATAATAGATTTTATCATAATGATTGGAGTATGGTTTTATCAAAGACTATGTATATACATTTCTTAATACCATATATAATCAATAAATATTTAGTTTGTCCAACTTACAATATCCATTTATAGGTTCTCTTTAATAGCCACCAATAAATTTACATCAATTGGATTAAATTTTAAAATATCAAACCGGATTTTGGAACATCGAATCCATCTTGAATTCAATTGATCTTGTCAAACATAGAATTTTTTCATTTACTAATTATTTGTAGGATTAATTAAGCTTACCAAAAAACATATAACATATTCTCGTTATTATAAAACCACTATTTTTTGACTTTTTTACATAGTATGTGTCTATGGAATAATTCACCCCACTATTACTTGTGGATTATAGTGTTATTATTCCAAATTAAGTGAATCTAAGGCCTAGAAAGCATCAATGTCTATATTAATTCCATTATCCCAAAAGAAATGTGATTCCCTTGTACATATATAATCATTTATGAATAATTATTTTTCCATGGTTGGGAAATTATTGTCTTGATTGGCTATATGATAATTAAATGATGTGAAACGTATGCTTCCTTTGATGTATATTTGTAGGCATAACCAGACATGATGCCATAAACTCGATGGACCACTAAGTGTGTGAATTAGTGGTCTTAATTTACAAATAATACCTTTTTTTAATTTAACCAATTAATGTTTTTATCCACTCAATATATTCTCTCAAATGCACCTTGCATGCATCCGAATTTTAATAAGGCACAATATGGAATGATTTACTAGGTTTAGTGAAAACGCCTACTCTATTTTGATATTGTTTAGACACCCAGTAATAGATTCTCCATTATCTACACAAGTGGTATTAAATAAAATATATTTAATCTATCAAATATCTAATATGTTTTTGAGTATTGAGAATCAAATTTCTTTGAACATCAACATTTTCCATACATTTAATTATAAGAACTACCACCACTCAAGGAGTAACTTGTTTTCCTACCTTCTTTCACTTGGTTTAGAGGTAAGATATGCTGCTAATATTTATTTTTCACCCATTCTTGAGGGAGCCTCTATGTGATTTCAAAATAATGAAATATTGGAGGTTGATGGAAAAGAAAAAAAATTATTCCAATGTCTCTACCATAAAAGGTGTATATTAAGGTTTTGAGACTCTAAACTTGTAAATATATTTCTTCTTTTGCATAATTCTAAAAACATTTCTTACTTAAGAAATAAATAGTGTCTCCCCTAGTAATGGGTGAAAACCCAATAGTTGTAGTATATATTATCTCCAAACAATGTGATAAACTATAAAGACCCAACCCCGGTAGCCGGGATCTGGTGACGTATGTTATTTTATTGGTATGATTACAAGGAATCACATCCTGAAGGACCGAATAGTTTAGTATTTTTGGAAAATATATTACATCTATGAAATTTTCATTAAAATTTTAAAGGAAAAATAACATATAAATTGCATTGGAAACATTCATAAACTCTTAGATTAACATTACACATCGTTCACAATATACCTCTCAGAAACCGAGGGGAATGGAACATATGAAATGGGTGATATTGGATGATCAGTAAGGTTACTAAATAAAGTAAAATACACAACATAAAAAATAATTCATGGTGGTTAAATAATAACACATCTAATTAAAATATAATCTTGAGCATATTATGGCAGAAATAAAACTGAATAAATAATTCTATATAAATAATCACATGAAACTTTGTTGTTGATATTCTACTAGTCAAATAATAGCATAATTTATCAATTACTAATATAATTATAAATGTATTCATATTATGAACATTAAAAATATTTCATTAAGACCTCGTCCAAGACTTTTGAAAATAAATGGGTAAGTCCATGACCAAAGACCATTTCTTTTTTGTCTCATGAGACCTACTGTTTCATCGAGGTGATACAGCAAGCCCTCCCATCACATACTATGTCCAATGCATCCCTAATATATAAAATAAAATTATACCTTTGAATAAAAGTGACTCATACCACTTTTAAGTATCATATATTACATTACACTAATAAAATCATTGAGATATTCATAAGGAAATTAAATAATAAACATTCAAAAGTGTCTTATACCACCTCGAAATATTTAAATCATAATCCCTTTTAACATTAAATGAAACATGGAATATCATGATAATAATATAATTCATGATATAATATATCAAAGGACGTTATATTCACCACACATAAGTAAATAATGTTGAACAATTCAAATATCTCATAGAAGTAAAAGTGAGATGATAAAAACCCTTTTTTACTTTAGAAAGAAGTGTTCCTTGAGAAATAATTTGTATTTTTCATAAAATAAAATTTTAACCATGTATATCCCAGAAAAGAAAAGAAAAGGACATTGAAATTATATTTGAGGAAAAAATGATGTCCCACTAAAGTGAAATCATGTAAAAAAATTTAAAGAAGCTATAGAAATAAAACATTTTGTTGTGGATTGTGGAAAATATTAAAGATATTTTAAAGTGGAAAGGCATGTTTTGTTTTAAAAAATATATAAATGAACCAAGATAATTTTTCATGATAAAATGTTTTATTTTATAAAAATAATTATGGATTAAAACAGATTATATAGTGCCCTTGAAAATGGACAAGAATTCAAGAAGTTCCCTCTAATTGGGCTTGCTTATTAGGAATAATTGAGAAGGGGAACTTTTAAAACATTTATTCTCACATAAAACAATGATGAAATAATATAAATATATATATATTATTTTTTTAAATATATATATAATATTTAAGAATTATATAAAAATAATTAATAATTACATTGGTGTATCGAGAAAGAAATCATGGCTCGAATGAAAATTGCAGTTGGGGTTTGGCTTAGTGGTAAGCACCCCGTAATCATATATGTAAAATGGGGGTTCAAAAATCATTGGCTGCAGGTAATGTATCAATAATGTAGCGGTATTGTAAAAATAGTGTCACTGTAGCAATGGTTACACTATAGCAGCGGCAAGACACTATAGCGGTGGCAAGACACTATAGTAGCGGCGGGTACTGTGCGGTGCTGTAGTAGGGGGTACTGTAGCAGTACTTTTCAAAGAATGGGATTTGGGCCAAAAATTTGGGCCTACGGGCCGTGTAATGGGATACATGCCCACTGGACCTTCAGGATATATAATGGGTCTCCCTCTACCCAGTTATAAGTTGTAATAACTTTTCTTTAATAAGAAATGAGGATTCGGCCCAAAACATTTAGAAAAATGGCTCGAATGAAAATGAAGGTTCGAGAAGAAACCCCTTAAAAGATCATATAATTAGATTCATGATAAATAAATTACATAATTATGTGTGAAAAATATAAATCCACACAATATAATTGGATATAAATTATAAATAAAACATAGTCCATTCACACATATTCTTGGAATAACATATCCATTAATATATATTGTTTGCGCAAAAAATGGAAATTGAGTTAAGATATCCCTAACCTTGTGTTTTACATCCTTAAAATTTGTTAAAAATTCTTTTATAATGGTTTGAATAGTTTTAATGATTTATTACAATACAAAAATCATATTTATAACACCTTTCATAATCTTCTTATAACATTTTCCACTTATTTATTAACAATATTTTGTAATTTCCTTTGTTTTAGGTGCGTTCTTTTTAGGGTTTCCAAGGTCGGTTTATTATGGTCTTCCTTTTCAAAAGTAAGTAATAATACAGAAGTGATAAAATATATATATTAATTTCATTTTAATAAATAACAACTGAATTTAAACTTTTTATGAATTTGGTAGAAGGGAAACAAGTAATCATCGTCCACGAAGGCATTGAATTGACGCACCACAGACGACGATTTTGTTATTTAAGAAAAAAGTAGAAGATGGTAGATTTTATGTTCATTATTCCATAAACACAAAACAAATCAGTATATATATTATAATTTAGTTTCCATGAATCATTGGATAATTTTTAGGGATAACGTATAAGTGAGAAATAATATGGAAGAGAAGAAGATTTAATATTACCTCTTAACAATTTCTCTTTGAGGACCTCCTTAAGGAACTTATAAGTTATATTATTGTGAGATCAGAAGCACTAAAATGTGTTTATGGATGAGGATGAGGTAATTATTTAGAGTTTATCTGATATATAAGGCTTAGGGTGATGATAATAATGAAGGAGGGACCCTCCTTTATAAATCAGGTAAGCAGTAACATAGGAATTACTCAAATTATTAAAATATAATAAATTTTTTATATGTTTTAATACATCCAAGAGTCCTAAAATAATATGTTATCTAATTTTAGAATTAATATTATCATTTTTAAATTTTTTATGATTTTTTAAATTATTAAATAATTTAATAATATGTTTTATTCATGGAAAATAATTTTTCAAATTAAAATCTCTTCACAATCATAAATTTAATCTCATAAAAATAAAATTTCTAATTTTAATTAAATTTTTTTATTATATCATAAACATATTATGAGTAGCTATAGAAATATTTAATGTACTTGGAAATATAAAATTATATTTATTTTACTATTTTTGAAATTATTAATTTGGTTTATTCATTAATTAAATACTTACTCCATCATAGTTGTTCAATCAACTAATGTAATTATTTATTACCTAAATAATAAATATAAAAATATATTATAAAAATAATTGTATTATATTTAAAAAGAATATTATTTTTTAAAAACCCCTTCTGGAAAACCTCATATTAAAATTTTATACTAATTGAATTTTGAACAAGTTGTCTTTCTTTTTAATAAAATAATATAAAGGGTCTAATGTGATTTATATGGGTCCAAAATGTACCCAATTAAAATAAAATATATATATTAGAAGAAACAAACACATATTTAGAAATTTATATAGTTTATGGGTCAATTATGTATTCCTATAAATTTAGTTAAAATTTTTTATTCATTTTTTCTTCTTGTTGCACAAGCATTGCATCAGTATTTCATAAGAATTAATGTTAATTATTTAATATATAATAATTAAAAATAAATTACAATCATATAAATAAATTTATTTGGTTCAAAATAAAATTTTATATTATTTCATTATATATATTCACTCATATACATGTTAAGAAAACATCTTAAATTTGTTATTTTGTTTTTTCATTCTATTTGCATGCATTGCACATGTATTTGGATAAGGTTAATATTGTAAAACTATAAAATTAGAAATTATTTGAAAAAAACATCCATTATATATAATAATTAATAAAAATGTTGTGAAAATGACTTTCAACTCATAATTATAATTTTTAAGGAATTAAATAGGCTTTGCCAGTGTGGTGCAGGCACTGCGTTGGGAAAGACAATTGTTCTTTTATACTTACCAAGAAAATTATAATTTATATGTTCTAAATTATTTATATACAAAAGTTATCTTACAAAATCATTATTTATTTATTCCTAATTTTTAATAAATTTTATATCAAAAATATCTCTCAACGTTGTCACAGAAAATACCGTATTTTCTTACAAACTCTATTTTAAACTATTCACTAAAAATTCAATTTTTTAAGAAAAATCTCAAAATTTCATCCTAACCATTTTTTAACATTTTTGAAAATAATTTTTTATATATGAGAAATTAAATTTATTAATTAAAATCATAATTTACTTGGAAAATATAATTTTTAAAATTATAACAGATTTAATGACAAATTAAAAAATTAAATATGGTCTCATAAAATTATCTTTTAATAATAAGACATAAAAATACTAAATTATGATTCTATTTTATAGAAATAAATTTTCATTTGAATGATTATATTAATTATAAAAATTTTAATATACATTTATGGTTTACACTAATACTTAATTAATAAATTCTAAAACATTTATTTACTTGTACTATTATTTAATAATATCATCATTTCATTTACAAGATGCCTAAATTTTATTTATACATCCATGGGTGATGCTACTATTCATTTGGTTGGATTACTATTCATATGGGTCATATTTCTATTCATAAGTGTAACATTACTATTCAAAAGGGTAAAGTTTCTATTCACCTTAAAAATTAAATTCATCCAATCATACTCTAAATATCTTATTGACCGCAACTGTGTATTTATGTTTTTTGAAATTCAATTCATATAAGTCGAAAAATTATGTTTAATGGAAAGGTTATAACTAAATTTTTTAAATAATTATAAAAAAATTTGTTTCCAGAGACTTCGTGTTGTGTGCATTACATTCCATATTAAATTTATTTGCAAATCCTTGGGGTGTTACATTCTCCCCTACTTCAATAAATTACATCCTCATAATTTGAAATTTCACTTCAAAAAAAAGGTTGATAATATAAAATACCATTGTGGAAAACTCACATTGAAAAATAAGGTACTATAATAACATTTTTTTTCAAGATCAATTCCCTAATGTTGAGAAATTATTTCACCCAATAATAATATAAGGAAATATGAGTACTTGATACATTTCTAAAAACATAATATTATCCATCTATTGTGCCTTTAACTATTCCAACTTCATTTCATTACACAAGTTGTATCATAGGGTAAAATAATCTCTAAAACCTTTCCCAAAGATCAAATTCAACCATTTTATAAATGGTTAATATTTCTAAAATATCATGGCTCTATACTTTAGAAATAAGGTCACTGAATTTACATAATAAATTATTAAACAATATGAATTGGCTCTTAATTTTCACATATAAACCTGTGAGAACATTCTCCTTGTATTCACTAGAAGCATGGTAATACCTTTAATTACCATAAAACCTTACTTAATACATTCATGCTTCCTCATTCTTTATGTAAAACATTTGAATATGGATATATTCCCCAAGTCCAAAATGTTTTAGACTCTACCACTTTGTCTACATTTCATTATTTAAATCGAAGATATTGAGTGTTATACAATTTACGTTACCCAAATCAATCATCTATTTATTAAACATCATTATATCAACACAAATATCATTTTAAACTCTATCATTCCCTTAGAATTTTTTTTAATGTTTAACTTGGTACTGAATCATTTTACATGGTACCATTCAACACACGACCTAAAGTTTTCAATGAAATAGTATGGTAGTACAATCCTTATATAATCCATAATTCTTAAAACCAGTACATATTTGATAAAATACTCAAGTGACATAATTTTTTTATCCAAACATAAGCACATTAATAATTACTCTTCACTTATGGTAGTAGCTTAATTATAGTCGTGATCCCTTATCTTATTTAGTGGTATATTCCTTTAACTCATGGTACATTGATTTGTGTAGTGTCGCATCTCTTTGCAGTGGAAGCATTGAAAAATGGAAAAATATTTATATTCCTTACAATACTGATAATGGTGGACTTTTTCTTCATATTTTACGCAAACTCTTTCTCCTCTTAAGTATATACCAAAGTGTTTCCTTCCAAAATTATCACATGTGGGAAAATACTTATATACCTTCTTCAATTTATCTATAATTTTCCTCCTTTGTCCACTTCTTCTATTCCTTCCTTCCAAGATATAATACTTAGAAAACTCTTTCTCATTCTTTTTATGACATAATATTATTTCCTTATATGATGAGAATATTTGAGAGACTTTTTACCTTATAAATATTGGCTTAAATATATCAAAGAAGTAATCATTCTTAATGTTTTGATTATTTTCATTGATGTGGTTCTCATTCCTTCTAGTAGGCATAATTTCTATGAAATTACATACTATAGATTAGATACATTACAAAAAACAATATATAATCCCAGTACTAGTAAAATAATTAACATAAATTGAAAATTTTATACATAAATAACATGGTTTCTTTGTGGATATATTTACTCTTAAATCTTTCATAATGGTTTGTAAATAAAATGTGAATTATCCTAAGAATATCCCCTGAGAGTGTCAAACCTCATGTCCAGTAAGGCTCATTGTCATGTACCTAGTTACCCCAAGTCAAGTCTGAGACACTTTATCTGAGTTGTTACCCCTAGGAACATATATTCCAGAACCACATCAACTTGTAGTATCCAGATAGGGATATATTTCTAGGAATACTCACATAATCTCTACTTTACCAAAATTTTAGAGTATTCTTATATGCTTATCCTCAAATTCTATCTTAGGGTTATATTCCCTAATCTATTTTTTCTAAATCTAGTTTCCAAGGATTCTACTAAAAATCCTATGATACCAACTATAAGAAGCCCAACCCAATATCTTGGAGCTGGTTCCATACATTATTAAAACATAATCTTTATCATAATATGGATGGAATAAAATCGGAATAAATAAATTTATATAAATAATCACATGAAACTTAACAATAAATATTCTACTAGTCGAATAATTACATGATTTATTAATTACTAAAATCATAATGAGATAATGCATATGCCTAAAATCATAATAATTTCACTAAGGTCTCATCCATGAATTCTGAAAATAAATGGATAAGTCGTTATCCAGAATCTATTTCTATTTTGTCTCATGAGACCTACTAATTCATCAAGAGGGATATAGTGGGACCCACCCATCACATAATAAGTCCAATGGATTACTCATATGTAAAATAAAATTATATATTACAATAAAATTTTCCCATACCACATTGATGTATGAGAAATTAAATTACTCTAATAAAATCATTTAGAAATTTTTTCTGAAAATAATATTTAAACAGTCCAAAGTGTCTCATACCACCTTGAAAATTTTATATCATAATCCCTTTTAACATTAAATGAAACTTGTAATATCAGGATAATAATATAATTAATGATATAATATATCAAAGGGAAGTATATAAACATAACATAAGAAAATAGTGTTGAACAAGGCATATATCACATAGAAGTGAAAGTGAGATGATAAAAACCCTTTTTTACTTTATAAAGAAGAGTTATTTTGAAAATAAATTGTTTTTTTATAAAATCAGATTCTAAACATGTATATCCCATAAAATAAAAGGGAAGGATAATGAAATTGTATTTTAGGCATAAATTTTTTCCACTAAAGTGAAATAATGTAAAAATAGTTCTTTAAGAATCTTTATAAATAAATCATTTTAATGCCGTTTGAGAAAAATATTAAAGAGATCTCAAAGAAGAAAGGAATGTTTTTTCGGAAAACCATAAATTAACAAGTAAATTTTTCATGATAAAATCTTTTATTTTATAAAAATAATTATGGATTAAAACATATATTATAGTGCACTTGAAAATGGGTAAAAATTCAGGAAGTTCCCTTTAGTTGGGATTTCTTATCGAGAAGAATTGATAATTTAACCTTGTAAAATAGTTATTCTCTCATTTAATAATGATGTAATAATATGTATATATGATTTTTTAACATGTATATATAATTTATAAGAATTATATAAAAATATTAAATAATTACATTGGTGTATAGAGAAAGAAATCATGAACCAAGTTAAAACAGAGGTTTGGGAAGAAACCCCTTACAAAGATCGTCTCATTAGAGTGAGGATAAACCAATGGAATAATTAAGTGTGAAAAATATAAATCAAAACAATATAATTGGATATAAATTGTAAATTAATCACATTTTATCCACACATATTCTTTCAAAAACATAACCAATGATATAGTTTTTTAAATTATAAATGGACATTCAGTTAAGATATCCCTTAACTCATATTTTAATTCCTTAAATTTATTCAAACCCCATGTATAATGGTTTGAATAGTGTTATTAATTTACTAAATAACTAAAATCAGGTTTATAATAGCTTATATAATCTTCTTAAAACATTTTTCACTCATTTATTTACAATATTTCGTTATTTCCTTTGTTTCGGGTTTGTTCTTTTCATGGTTTCCAAGGTTAGTTTATTATGATCTTCTTTTTAAAAAGAAATAATAATATAGAAGTTATAACATATATATATATATATATATATATTTCATTTTAAACAATTAAATTTTAATTTAAAGATTCCATGATTTCTTTAAAATGGAAATGAAGAATCGTTGTCCACAAAGGCATTGATTAATGCACCACGGGCGATGATTTTTTTAAGAATAAAGGGATAATATGTGAAATTTTATGATGATATTTCTATAAACACAAAAAAGAATTTGAACAAGAAGAAAGAATTTGAACAAGAAGAAGAAGGAATCTTACTACTTGGAAAATTTCTCTTTGAAATCCTCCTTAATGCTCTTGGAAGTGGGGTTTTTGTGAGAATAAAAGCATTATAATTTTTTAATGGATGAGGAGGATGGAAGTTTTTAGATTATATATTTGAAATAAGGCTAAAGGTGCTCAAAATTTGTGAAGGAGGGAGCCTCCTTTTATAATTGAGGTGAGGGGTAACATAGGAATTACTCAGATTATTAAAATATAAAAAAAATTATTATAGGGTTTAAGAATTACAAAGAGCCTAAAAATCATATTATATCGAAATTTAGAAGTAATATTATCATTTTTATCATCATTTTTTAAAATAATTTAACAAAAAAATTATTCTTGGAAAATAGTTTTTTCAAATTAAAATATATTAATAATCATGTCTTTAATCACATCATAAAAAGTTTACAATTCAAATTAAATTTTTTATTATATCATAAACATATTTCTATAGAAATATTTAATTGACATAAAAATATCAAATTATATTTATTTTACAATGTTTCAAATCAATAATTTGATTTATTCATTAATTAAATATTTACTGCATTATAATTGTTCAAGAAATTAATGTAATTATTTATTACACTAAAAAAATCTGTGAGAAATAAAATTCTATTATATTTCCAAAGTCTATTATTTTTCAAAAAAAACTTCTCTAAAACCTCATATATAAATATTATACTAATTGAAAATTATAGTGTGAACAATTTGTAATTCATTTTAACATAAAAAATATAAAGGGACTAGTGTGATTCATGTGGGTCCAAAATTTCCCCAATTCAAATAAAAAATAAATATTTTCTGAAACTTACACATAAAAAAATTATATAGTTTATGGGTCAATTAAGTATTATTATAAATTTAATTAAAAAAATTAATATATTTTTTATTCTGCATGCACATGCATTGCATTTTTATTACATAAGAATTAATTTAAATTATTTAATACATGAAAATTGAAAGTAAATTATTATCATGAAAATAAATTTATCAGGTTCAAAATAAAATTCTTTATTTGTTCATTATATATATTAACTCATATACATTTAAAGAAAGCTTCTTAAATTTTTTATTTTGTCTTTTCTTTCCCTATGTAAGCATTGCACATGTAATTGGATAATATTAATATTATATATCAATAAAATTAGAAATTATCATCCAAAAACCCATTACACATATTAATTAATATCAATGTCTTTAAAATAATTTTTATCTCTTAGTTATTATTTTTAAGAAGCCAAATTGGCTTTGTCAGCATAGTGGAGGCACAACTTCGACAATGAATATGGTTCTTTTATACTTACCAAGAAAATTATAATTTATATGTTCTGATTTATTTCTACAAATAATTTCTCTTATAAAATAATTATTTATTTATTCCATATGTGTAATAAATTTTATATCATAAATAGCTCTTGATTTTTTCATAAAAAAACCATATTTTCTTAAAAATGTATTTTTTACAATTCACCAAAAATTCAACTTTTTCGAACAATCACAAAAATTCATCCTAACCATTTTTCATCATGTATAATGAAAAAATGAACTATATTTTATTAAAATACTTTTTAAATATAAGAAATTTTCTTTTTATTTAATCGTCATTTACAAGAAAAATAAAAATAAAAATTTATTACTGATTTAATGACATGTTGAAAAATTAACTAATGTCTCATAAAATTGTCTTAAAATCATAAGACATAAAAATATTAACTTATGATTCCATTTTATGAAAATATATTTTCTTTTGAATCATTAAATTTATTATAAAAAATTTAATAAACATTTTTTACACTAATACTTAATTAATAATTTATTTAATATTTATTTACTTATATTCTAATATAATTATATCATAATTTCATTTGCAAGATACCTAAATTTTATTTATATAATCATGGGTGAGGTTACTATTCATTTGGTTAGTATACTATTCAAAAGTTTCATATTACTATTGTAGAGACCCGAAGCTTGACGTACATTGACATTACATTACTTTTTCGGAATACTTAGTACATAACAAAAACAGACACACAAGGACCGTAATAGTTTAGTGTCTTTGGAAACTTAGAAAATAGTCTTCTAATCATGGTGAAAGATCTTCAACATCTCCCATAAAGATCTTCCCTTTTTTTTCTTACCTAAAACCTTTCTTTATATCATGGGGAAATGAAAACATAAAAGGGGTGAGCTCAAATGCCCAGTAAGGGTAAACATAGAGAACATAAAACAATCCATAAACATTTGAATGCAAAAACTTGGATATAAAATCTAAACATCAAAATCTTGAGAAAATACATGAATCTTGGAAGTACATAAGGCATATATCATAAGGTAACATCAATCATGATAAAATATCATCGAAATAAAACATGTAATTGTGGAAACCATTAAGCACATGTTATGATTTCCATAGTAGCCAAGGCATTGCTACCAAGACCATCTTAGTGGACAAAGTCCCTTTCTGAATCGAGTTCACTCCTCGTTTCAGTCCTGTAAAACTGAACCAGATTAACTTACCATTCCAGCCATGTCTATCTCATGAGATATAAATCTTTACCCAATGCATTAGAGGGAGATATAGGTCCCACCCATCTCATAATGAAATCATTCTTACTTGTTCCACAAAATAAACATACATCATTCCTAATAACCCAATAAATAAAATGGGTTTCATAAACATCATCCCAACATCACATAATCAATATAAAGGAAATGGATATCATTTCATAATAAGAAAAGTAAAACCATGTAAATCATAGAGACATTAAACTTGAAACATACACATATGAAATAATGTCATCTTAGATGGAAAATTGTTTTGATAAAACATTTGAAATGAATTCTTTAGGAAAATATCCTTTCTTCTTCAAAATCATTTTCTTTTCACAAAATTCCATGCACTTTTAAAATAAAAGTATTTTGATGAAAATAGTCATTAAATATTGTAGAGTAAGCTTCATGAAAATGAGGCGTTATGAAACCTTAAAAATCAGTTCATGCATAATAAGTTAAAAATAACATTCTTCTCGTACATTTGTAGGAAAAGTAAAAAAGTACCTAGTATGGTAAAAAAAGATTCCTTACATACCATGTAGTAAAAGTAAAAAATGGGTAAAAAGAACTTTAAAGATACATGAAAACATTTTTAGAAAACGTGGTCTTGGATGATAAAGATAACCCCAGTAAATACTTATGAATAAACAATCTCGGATAAAAATGAGATTGATAAATTATCCCTTACCTTATGTCCGATAAGCTTTGTACGTATCTGAACCTCCTATATAATGATTTAAATAATGTCATTGAATTATTAAAGAATCATATTCATTATTATGATATCATATATGGTTCACTTATGACTTTATATTACCCGTTCTTTTGTAAATTCCATGTTAAAGAGCGTTTTGGGTAAAATCGTTTCATATGTCGTCCGTGTTTTGACTTGTAATTATTCATATGATTACATAGATCATGATTACTTAATTACATAATATAAAACATGATTTATATATAATATATATTTATAATATACATATATATAATAGATCGATAAAAGGAAATAAATACACCGTTCATGGAGACGGTAGGCCGTACGTATGAATGAACGTTGTTTTCATTTCCTCATTGAATTGAGTGGAATTAATTGGATGACATGAATATATGTATACATAAATACAGTATCATTATTATTTCATATATTTCATGATTACTTATTAAATATACTTTATAATCATTCATGAATGGTTAATCATTGAGAATGAATCTCATCGCGTCATGGAGACGGTAATCCGTACGTACGTACGAGCGATGATATCATTCCCATAATTATTGAATTGAATTGGAGTGGATGATAAAATATATCAGAATCAGTATGATATTATAATAACTATGTATAGTTATTCTTTACACCATTATACCCATCCAAGTAAGGTGGTGTTGGAAAAACCGATTACACCACGGCGTGGAGACGGTATTCCATACGTACACACGCGCGGTGATTTCGTTTTCCGTAGGATGGATTGATGGTGAAATAGGGTTGTTTCATACTTATAATAACATACCAGTATATGAGTGATACTGATGTTAGTACTTAATAATTAAACAACTAAATAAGAAGAATTTGAAGAAGAAATAAAGTTGAAAGAATCGGTAACGGACATTACCTCTTCTTTGAAGCGCCTCTTTGAGACCTCCTTTTAGGGCACTAAAATTTGTATTTGAAGAAGACTAGGACATATAGGATGTTTCTAGGGAAGTGGAGAATATAATTCTTCAGGGTTTGGCCGAGATTGAAGGCTCAAAGTGGTGTGAGGAAGAGAGGGAGGAGGTGCCCTTTTATAAAGGAGGAGAGGGGCACCTTTGGAATAACTAAAAATATTATTTTATTATAAAGTCATATTCGGTTTTTAATAGCTCCAAATTGAGTAATTTCTAATCAAAGGTGGGGATGGGTCGAAATACTCTCATCCAATAGAATTTAGACAAGTTTAGGTTTCTATTTTAACCTTATCATTTAGATTTAACTTTAAGTTAAATAATTTTTCTATTACCGTGTCTTCTTCCTTTCTTACACTAAAATGTTAATAATCATACTATAACAAGATAAAAAAACCCCAAGTTGTTTATTATTAATATATATAACCATATCTATGTCATTTTTCTGAACTTTAGATTTTTAGGAATAAAATAACAATTAATAATATAATATTTGTTTTGAAAACCATTTTTTGTCAATTTTGACAATATTTGGTAATTGATTTTTGTGAAAATAATAACAGAATGACTAGTTCGAAACAAGTTAAATATATCTATAATAACATGTCCTATTAACCTATAAAATTAGTGTAATTCATAAAAAGTCTCAAATTAGATTTATTTGGGTATTTATAACATCAATTATGTCAATATTTCATTAATAAGATAATTAATGCATCATCATTGTGTCATATATAAATTAAATTATTTAATGTCTAAAAAATATAAATAAAAAAGAATAATGTAGGAAATATTTTTATATTTCTAATTAATATTTATAGTCGAATTTATCTTATGTATAACCCTATATTAAAAATGATTTAGTTATTAAACTTTGATTTTAACTATTTTAACCCTTCTTTAAATAAATTAATAATAAATGTCTTAATCTAATCCATGTGGGCCTAAATGGTCATATTGTATTACTAAGGTTGTTTTTGGTCGAATTACACTTATCCAATAGAATTAGGACATGTTTTAGGGTAATAATAATATCATTTTTACCCTTAATTACCCTATTTACTTTTAACCGTGGTAAAAAAAAGGTAAAAAGTTACTATTTACCAAAAATTATTTTCATCTCATTGAACCAAATTTTAGTCCTTGATATTAACTGTGTCTCTCAGATTTTCGAAATTCCACTCACAGAAGCGGTAAAATTAAGTTTTATGTGAATTTGTAAATTCTCCTAGGAGGTGGGTAAAAGACGGTGAAAAATTCAATAAAATTTTTATATATCTAAAATTATTTTAAAATAACTCCAATGACATAAATTGAACTTATATTGGTATTATGTATCAATTTTGACCTAAAATAATTTTAAATAAAATAAATAATTATTTAGATAAAAAGTCGGTTTTTGAATAGTAACCCAGTGTTTTCACTATTCATCAAAAATTGAAAGTTTTCAGAAAAATAACAAAAATTCACCCTATGCTAATTTCGATATTCTAAATCCAAAAATGAAGTCCATTTTGAAAAATAAAGATTCCACAAGTGGGTATTACTATTCATAATGGCTAGTTCATAATAATATTATAATAATAACTCGTTTAGTGAAACTTTGTATTGCGTACAACACACGCTATCGTGGAAGGTCACGATTGCGTGTAATGCAAGCCAAGTCAGGGATGCGTGTAGTGAAATCTCCTTTTGGTGTAGCATACAACACAAGACATCAATAAAATTAAAAAGAATATTTTTCATAAAATCTTGGGGTGTTACATTCTACCCCCCTTAAAATGAATTTCACCCTCGAAATTCGTCGTGGTTATAAATGGTTTACTACTCGAAAGTTTCTTTAATAGAAACCCACATAGTAAAAAGGAATACCAAAACATGGCTTTAAAAACTAAAGTATGAAAGGTAATGGTTACCCAAATTAACTAATCACTGGGTTTCCACATAGGAGAACATAGGTGAAAATATGGATATGGAAGAGAAATCTAACCATCATGTTCTTATGGAGAGTTGTAGAGAACATGGCTATGAAAAAGCCAAGAATCAAAATGCCATAGATTTGTGATGATCTAAGGTACCATCTGATTCATCGGATATAAGAGCACTAGGACATAATTTTTGGTGTTCAATATCATTTCCCTAAAGTTGAAAATTTTGAATTAGAAGAAATACTTCCTTGATTTTGGTACAATCTCACTGTTGTTCGTGATTTGAACAATTTCCACTTCATCTCTTAAAGAAATGAAGTTGAATTTGTTATTTGTGAAGTGTTAACAGATCATGTGATAGAATGATGGGTCATTCCATCCGTTTCAAACAAAAGGTTAGCAAAAGTTGTCAAATATACATAAGTCCATCTATAGTGAGGTAAGTTGTATACGATTACAAAAATGAACTTATACTTCATCTATCACGCCGCTTAATAAAATAAAACTAGTTTCTACTAACCAGGTACTTCCTGTAAGCTAGTGGTAGGCAATAAAGGCCAGTCGCACTTCAGTTGTGGGTTCGATTCCCACAGCCTTGTCCGACGCGATGGGCTGTCACCTGTCCTGCAGGTTGTCCTTTTCCTAAATCTAAATTACTATAACATACCATCAATAATATCAAAAAAAATATCTATACTTAAACAATACTAACTTATGTCCAACATAATCCATTCCAATCTTTAGACTTGTCTATAATATTGCAGTCCATTCTCATATTATAGTGAAAATGATTACCAGATATTTCATATAACAAGCATGTTAATACCATCGTTGATCCCCATATATCATAATATATGGCTTGTTGGTCTCATTACAAACATTCAAAGTCCTTAATCATGTATTCTCTTGAAAAATGAATACCCATTGAACGTGAGTGTTGTCAAAAGGTAACTCTTTCCACATACCAAAACCCCAAAATTCTATATACTCAAACCATGATATAACTATTTTCTTATATCAGTCATGAGCTCATGAATACTGTCAAACATTTCATTTTCTCCTTATCCCTTCATTATGTGCATATCATCTTCATTCCAAAAATATCTCAATCACTTTACATGGTTACTAGTACCATAAAATTATTTAAAACCATAATAGACCAATACATAAATATTCCAATATTCCACGATACTATATACAACATTATTTTTGAATCCCATTACATAAACACTTAATCATTCCACCACATCGTTGTCATATTCAACATCGCCAATAGTTATCGCATGTGACTTCCCTTTTTCCTTTTCCTTAAGTGTTTTCTCATGTCGATCATCATTAACCCTTGGATTAGGTAATTGATTAACATAATTCCCCATTTCATTGCACTTGAAGCATTGAAGTGTTGGTGGTGCGTTCTCTACTATCTTTTCTTTATTCACATCATTAGCAACCCTTTTTCCAATACTTCGACACTCAGCTGCTCGATGACCTTCTTTTCTACACTTAAAACATTTTCTAGTCCCTTTAAGACAATCTCCACCATGCTTCTTTCAACACTTTGAGCATAAGAAAACATTCATCTTCTTTTCACCATTATTATGAGATTTCTCCTTGAACTCCATCTTTCGTTTCTTGTCAAAACCATGAGATGGATATGTAACACAAACTTCCATTTCTTCCTTGATAGCACAACGCACAATTTCTTCAGAGCTACTGAAGTCTCTTATAGCTAATGCCCTTCGAAGATTTGGTTTTAAGCCACTGAAGAATCAATCAACTTTACTTTCAGGTTGGATGATAAAGCCAGATGCATACCTTGCAAGCCTTGTAAAATTCACTTCGTATATACCAACAGATTCATCATCCTTTTTCTTTAGTTCAAGAAACTCCTTCTCCATCATTGTTCTAAAAATATGAGGGAATTACTTATTGAAAAATAAGTTCTTGAACTCGTCTAATTCCATGGACACAATTTCATCTCCTGGCCTCGTATTCTTGATAAGATTCCACCATTGATCAGCTTCACCTTCCAAACGATATACTGCTAAGATGACTTTATCATGTTCAGAACATTGAAGAACTGAAAATATCTTTTTAGTGGTACTGATCCATTGTTCATCAAAAAGTGGATCAAAAGACACACTGAAAGAAGGTGGATGTTGCCTCATGAAGGACTCAATAGAATATTGTTCCCTTCTCTGCTCATTTGGAAGTCTAGAATGATTCATAGCTTGTGTAAGTATAGAAATAAGATTTTTCTCTCCATCTCCCATAACATTTGTTTGTTCAGGAGGACAATCATTGCATTGTCCATTACATTGATCAACACGGTTCCTTCGGGTTCTAGACATCGTCTAAAACCCAAAAAGAATAGTGTGAGAGGAAAAAATCATGCTAGGAAAAACAACATAATAAAGGGGGAGTACCTTCAATATCTAACATCTTAGGATTAATTCTATGATCATTACCGTAATTCTAGGACTATAAACTATACTTATACTTAACCTTAGGGACATCCCTAGACATACCTTAGAAATATCTCTAGGGATCTCACTAAAGTTTTCGCATCCTAGTCTCCAAAGGTTGACTAAACCTTTCCTCTGATACCAACTGTAGAGACCCGAAGCTTGACGTACATGGACATTACATTACTTTTTCATAATACTTAGTACATAGAAAAAACAGACACACAAGGACCGTAATAGTTTAGTGTCTTTGGAAACTTGGAAAATAATCTTCTAATCATGGTGAAAGATCTTCAACATATCCCATAAAGATCTTCCCTTTTTTTCTTACCTAAAACCTTTCTTTATATCCTGGGGAAAAGAAAACATAAAAGGGGTGAGCTCAAATTCCCAGTAAGGGTAAACATAGAGAACATAAAACAATCCATAAACACTTGAATGCAAAAACTTGAACATAAAATATAAACATCAAAATATTGAGAAAAGACATGAATCTTGGAAGTAAGTAAGGCATATATCATAAGGGAACATCAATCATTATAGAATACCATGGTAATAAAACATGTAATTGTGGAAACCATTAAGCACATGTTATGATTTCCGTAGTATCCAAGGCATTGCTGCCAAAACCATCCTAGTGGACAAAGTCCCTTTCTGAATCGAGTTCACTCCTCGTTTCAGTCCTGTAACACTGAACTGGATTAACTTACCATTCCTACCATGTCTATATCATGAGATATAAATATTTACCTAATGCATTGGAGGGACATATAGGTCCCACCCATCTCATAATGAAATCATTCTTACATGTGCCACAAAATAAACATACATCATTCATAATAACCCAATAAATAAAATGTGTTTCATAAACATCATCCCATCATCACATAATCCATATAAAATAAATGGATATCATTTCATAATAAGAAAAGTGAAACCATGTAAATCATAGATACATTAAACTTTAAACATACACATATCAAATAATGTCATCTTAGATGGAAAATGGTTTTGATAAAACATTTGAAATGTATTCTTGAGGAAAATATCCTTTCTTCTTCAAAATCATTTTCTTTTCACAAAATTCCATGCACCTTTAAAATAACAGTATTTTGTTGAAAATAGTCATAAAATATTGTAGAGTAAGCTTCATGAAAATGAGGCGTTATGAAACCGTAAAAATCCGTTCACGCCGTATAAGTTAAAAATAACATTCTTCTCATACTTTTGTCGGAAAAGTCAAAAAGTACCTCGTATGGTAAAAAAACTATTCCTTACATACCATTTATTCAAAGTCAAAAATGTGTAAAAATCACTTTAAACATACATGAAAACATTTTTAGAAAACATGGGCTTGGATGATAAACACAACCTCAGTAAATACTTATGAATAAACAATCTCAGATAAAAATGAGATTGATAAATTATCCCTTACCTTATGTCTGATATGCTTCGTACGTATCCTAACCTCCTGTATAATGATTTAAATAATGTCATTGACTTATTACAGAATCATATTAATTATTATGATATCATATATGGTTCACTTATGACTATATATTACCCGTTCTTTTGTAAATTCCATGTTGAAGAGCGTTTTGGGTAAAATCCTTTCATTTGTCGTCCGTGTTTTGACTTTTAATTATTAATATGATTACTTAGATCATGATTACTTAATTAAAAAATATAAAACATGATTTATATATAATATATATTCATAATATACATATATATAATATATCGATAAATGGAAATAAATATACCATTCATGGAGACGGTAGGTCGTACGTACGCATGAACGTTGTTTTCGTTTCCTCATTGAATTGAATGGAATTAATTGGATGACATAAATATATATATACATAAATCCAGTATCATTATTATTTTATATATTTCATGATTACTTATTATATATACTTTATAATCATTCATGAATGGTTAATCATTGAGAATGAATCTCATTGCGTCGTGGAGACGGTAATCCGTACGTACGCACGAGCGATGATATCATTACCATAATTATTGAATTGAATTGGAGTGGATGATACAATATATCAGAATCAGTATGATTTTATAATTACTATGTATAGTTATTCATTACACCATTATACTCATCCAAGTAAGGTGGTGTTGGAAAAACAGATTACACCATGGCGTGGAGATGGTATTCCGAACGTACGCACGCGTGGTGATTTCGTTTTCTGTAAGATGGATAGATGGTGAAATAGGGTTGTTTCATACTTATAATAACATACCAGTATATTATTGAGACTGATTTTATTACTTCATAATGAAACAACTAAATAAGAAGAAGTGGAAGAAGAAATAAAGTTGAAAGAATCGGTAACGGACATTACCTCTTCTTTGAAGTGCCTCTTTGAGACCTCCTTTTAGGGCACTAAAATTGGTCTTTGAAGAATACCAGGACCTCTAGGATGTTTCTAGGGAAGTGGAGAAGATAATTTGGCAGGGTTTGGCAGAGCTTGAATGCTCAAAGTGGTGTGAGGAATAGAGGGAGGAGGATCCCTTTTATAAGGGAGGAGAGGGGCGCCTTTGGAATAACAAAAAATATTATTTTATTATATAGTCATATTCGGTTTTTAATAGATCAAAATTGAGTTATTTAGAATCTAATGTGGGGATGGGTCGAAACCCTCTCATACAATATAGTTTAGAAAAGTTTAGGTTTCTATTTTAACCTTATAATTTAGATTTAACTTTAAGTTAAATAATTTTTCTTTTACTGTGTCTTCTTGTTTTCTTACACTATAAGGTTAATAAACTTTCTATAACAAGCCAAACGAACCCCAAGTTGTTTATTATTAATATATATAACCTTATCTAAGTCACTTGGACAAACCTTAGATTTTTAGGAATAAAATAACAATTAATAATATAATGTTTGTTTTAAAAACCATTTTATGTCAATTTTGACAATATTTGGTAATGGAATTTTGTGAAAATCATAAAAGAATGATTAGTTCGAAAACAGTTAACTAAATAAATACTAACAGGTCATATTAACCTATAAAATTAGTTTAATTCATAAAAAGTCTCAAATTACATTTATTTGGGTATTTATAACATCAATTATGTCAATATTTCATTAATAAGATAATTACTGTATCATCATTGTGTCATAAATAAATTAAATTATTTAATGTCTAAAAACTATAAATAAAATACCATTATGTAGGAAAGATTTTTATATTTCTAATTAATATTTATAGTCGAATTTATCTTATGTATAACCCGATATTAAAAATGATTTAGTTATTAAACTTTGATTTTAACTATTTTAACCCTTCTTTAAATAAATTAATAATAAATGTCTTAATCTAATCCAAGTGGGCCTAAATGGTCATATTTTATTCCTAAGGTTGTTTTTGGTGGAATTACACTTATCCAATAGAATTAGTACATGTGTTAGGGTAATAATAATATCATTTTTACCCTTAATTACCCTACTTACATTTAACCGTTGTAAAAAAAGGTAAAAAGTTACTATTTACCAAAAATTATTTTCATCTCATTAAACCACATTTTAGTCCTTGATATTAACTGTGTCTCTCGGATTTTCGAAATTCCACTCACAGAAGTGGTAAAATTAAGTTTTATGTGAATTTTCAAATTCTCCTAGGAGGTGGGTAAAAGACGGTGAAAAATTCAATAAAATTTTTATATATCTAAAATTATTATAAAATGACTCCAATGACTTAAATTGAACTTTTATAGGTATTATGTATCAATTTTGACCTAAAATAATTTTAAATAAAATATATAATTATTTAAATAAAAAGCCGGTTTTTGAATAGTAACCCAGTGTTTTCACTATTCATCAAAAATTGAAAGTTTTTAGAAAAATACCAAAAATTCACCCTATGATAATTTCGATATTCTGAATCCAAAAATGAAGTCCATTTTGAAAAATAAAATTTCAAAAAGTGGGTATTACTATTCATAACGGCTAGTTCATTATAATATTATAATAATAACTCGTTTAGTGAAACTTGGTATTGCGTACAACACACGCTATCGTGGAAGGTCGTGATTGCGTGTAATGCAAGCCAAGTCAGGTATGTGTGTAGTGAAAGATCCTTTTGGTGTAGCGTATAACACAAGACATCAATAAAATTAAAAACAATGTTTTCCATAAAATCTCGGGGTGTTAAAACTATTTATAAGGGTAACATTACTATTCAAAAGGGTCAAGTTGCTATTGACCCAAAAAAATTGTTGATCTAATCAGACTCTAAATATATTATTGATCGCAACCATGTAAATAATTGTATATTCTGCCTTATTTATATTTTGATACATACAAGGTGATGATAAGAGAATATATTGAGTGGATCATAACTTTAAGAGGCTCAGGAGGTTGAATTAAAATGGTATAATTTGTAAAATAAGACCACCAATTCACCTTCCCTTAGTGGTTCATCGAGTATGGGGCATCAATACTGGTTAGATCTATAAAGGTACATCAAAAGAATCATAAGGTTCTCCTCAGTTCATTATCCTATAGTTAATTAGGAAAATAATGTCCCAAACATGGAAATTAATTAGTCATAATTGATTATATATCTATGAGGGAAGCCCATATCTTGTTAGATAGTGGAATAAGTCTTGACTTTACTAAATTTTGGGCCTTGGATATACAATATTTGCATAAGGAAACTAACCTATAAAAGTAATATTGGATGGAATTTTTCCAAAGACAAATACATCAAAAGAAATTGAAAAAAAAACTATTGGTTTTATATTAATCAAAAAGGGTAATATATTTTTCGATAAGAATAATGAATCCTATAATGAATTACTAAGTGAAATAATTTTGTGATTAATAGGATCAAATAGAATTCATGTCATTCCCATCCAATATTTCTCCTTTCTTGGTTTCACCTCATCTCAAGTTCAAAATTTTCTCCTCTGCATAGAGATCCATCCCATATATATATATATTTATTCGTACATAGGTGAGGGGAACCATGGGTATGGGGTAACATAAAATAATCCTTGGAAACCTTAGTCTTGTATATCAAAATTGGTAGGTATGACATGTAGGACATTATATATAATATAATAAACATTTCTCATATATAAAACACATTCAATAAATATTAAATTAAATGTGAAAATAACACATAAATTGATTGGTCAGGTTCGTGATCATCCACTCATGCAACGACTAAACATATAATAATATAGACAGTATTTATTTTTATTCATTATTTAATAACATAAATCTCTTGAATAAATTAATTATTTTTTAATTTATTATTTTGTTTATCATAATTATCAATACAAAGAGTCATAGTATACACATCTTCTATAATTTTAAGTAAATTAAAATAATTAATTAAAATTAAAATTAATTAATTATGCATCATGTATGCCATTAAACTACTCGACATCTCATATGGCATATTTTGTGTAATATGTACTGGAAACCCATATAACAAACAAATTGTGTCGTGTTATTACATGAAGTGTAGTTATACTATTCAATCCAATTAGTCATCTTGTAATTTTTGACACATGAAATATGTTAATATATGAGGCATGTACTTATTTTAATGCTTTTAATGTATACAGTGTGAATGATGACCATGCACGTGTAGTTTGGAAATTAAAAAGCGAAATTAATTAATCATTTAATACTCTGTAAAACTATGTCACATGGAATGTTTTATAGTTATACACCATATAGTTTGGATTAATTTTGTAATTAATTTTCATTTTTCATATTTAATATACACGGTTTATATCTTGGTTCTGTATGTAGTCCATATAAAGGTGTACGAGTTACATGGAATTTATATCCTACTGCACATCATGTATTCCTTTTTGTAGCCTCCTCGAAACACCCCTAAGGACTCGATGTGTAATCTACATGAACATTTATGTGTTTCATGGTTTATATTCTTGCTACACACCATGTAGTCCCAAATTAATTGGGTTTCTTGATTTTAAATCTTTATCCCACTTTTATTGAATACATTTTTCATACTTTAACCATACAACATTTATGTTTCCCATGGGGCCAAACCATTGTAGGTTACATGACATGTTCATTATTTATACATCGTGTAACCTTAAAAACCTTGATCTACCTTGACAGTGAACAATTAGTATATAATGACTTCATGTACTCTTCTCCTACATGGAATTCTGGAATTTTTTTGGATCATCCTAGCGTAGTGAATTTAGATATATGTTGTGTAATTTTTAGTTACATTCCATATATCAATGTTACCCAGCCAGAATCTCCATCAACATAGAATGATATCATTGAATTTTTTAATTATTTCTAAGTCACAATTATGTAATATGAAGGGAAAAAATCATATAGAAATTTAAATTAAAGAACACAAAATTTTAATTAAAAACTAATAACGAAGTTGTAATTTGATCAATGGTTAAAAAATATTTATAAATTAATATATGATCACTCTGATGACAATTGATGTTTCTGAGGTAAAATTAATGTGTTTGATCATATGATCAATAATTTTTTTCACAAGTCTTATCTTATTTTTCATAATAACTATATGAATAGTAACCATAGAATCCTTAAAAATAGGATCTTTCAAATATGATTTATAATTAATTTATATTTATAATAATTTCATTTTCTTGAAATTCTTTCCTTATTGTTGAATCAGTTTACCGCTTCATGTTTATGATCATTTTTTCAAAGGATTCAAGTGTATAATCCCTCTATTGATATCCACATGTGCTCTAAAAACCTTAGAAATTCATCATAGAATCTATCAGTTCTAGCATAGACGTTTATAACCTCTTGAGTTGTTCATCATTGTTCATAAAAAGCGTTATTCAAATTAGAATAATTATTTTCCCTGTTTTATTGATCTCTTGAGACGGATCAAGAGAATTATTTCACTCTATTCTTAAGTGAGATACTAAGAATCTATCCCTCGGCTTCAAATAATTATTTTGGTTGAATGTTGTGCACAACAAAAAAGTCGCACATGAAATGATATTAGAAGTTAAATATAACTAGGATTCATAATTTTTTATCGCACATAGGCCATTATCCAATCTCTTAATCTTTATAAAACCCCACATTGAATAACACTAAAATTAATATTATTAATGTCATGACCTGTCCCTCGGGGCCCATGTCGTGACTACCCCAAGCCCTCCTTCAATAGGCCAGGGGTTGGTGACTAGAACCAAAGGCGTAAATCCCTAAAACTGAGAATTCATTGCCTTTATAACCTGTAAATGCACACACAAGAAAGCACACAGCTGGACGAAACACCAATTAAACTGTATAACAAAAGAGTTATGAAAGTAGAAGGGGCCAGAATACAATCCTAATTGGAAAGTGAAAGTACAGCCGTGATACAATACAACTGAAGAAAAGGAAAAGTCAGCCACTAGGTCGTCCTCCGAGGTTTCTACCTGAATGGTAGGTACAGATCACCTCCACAGTACTCCTCGCCCATCCGTCTCCTCTGTGTACCGGCTTTTAGGAAGGTCCACCTCTAGGTACCGTCCAATCCTGGTACTCTCGGCCTCATTCAACAATGTCTATCGTCTGCATCAAACCCAACATGGTGCGATCATAGCCTGTGCAAGGGTGAGTATAATGATACTAAGTAGGGTCCCTGAGACCCTCTAGGTTTCAAAAAATCTAACAACAATAAAACACAAAGTGTGAAAACAACAGATAACCTTACATAGGTATATTCCCATACATATACCTAAGTTATCAGGTAATCCATCGCAATCATGAGGAAAACACAGAGATTCTGACTTAGCTCATACAAGGATTTATTTTAGGGCTAGTAACAATTAACATTCTGAACACAATGTTGAACACCTTGGCTGTTATATAACACCTCCTCTATCGAGTATAGTGGGCATGCCGCATCACACAAAGGCACTACCCACTAACCTTGGACTGCTGAGGTACTCCTCCTATCGAGTATCGTGGGTCTGTCGCGTCACACAGAGGTGCTCCCCACCATGGGTCTATCATGCCACACAGAGGCTCTCCCCCTCAAGGCCTGCGGAGGTACTCCTTCTATCGAGTACTATGGGTTCGTCGCGTCACACAGAGGCGCTCCCTACCGTGGGTCTACCCCGTCACCAAGCCACTCCCCACTGGGCATGTTGAGTCACTCCGAGTCAAAACTGTCAGCAGTCGTCATGTCTCAGTTAGCCACTAGGTCTCTTCACTATGCTTGCTCGTCTCTGGGAGTATCTGGTCCACAATCTACTGGTCGATAATCCAACTGCTATGAACTCCCATAAAGAAGTATCTCAATGGTCTGCCTTGTCATAGGGGTCGCAACATAATAGACGGCGTGTTAATCGGACGCCCGGTCTGTGAGTTATTAACCTTTTAGTCTCAGGGCCCGGTTGGATTCATGCTCAATCCAACCTGATTGTTCCCCATCTTAATCCAAAACATAGTGGGGAATCACTCAAAAAGACCATCTCGCTCTAGGATTTCCCGTACAGCTGATGGTTCTCCAAATGGACGTCTGGTGCCAAAGTTATGGCCAAGTAAATGCAAATGGGTCGTAGTGGGCCCGGGTCCGGTTCAACCTAGCCCGACCCCACCTGGGCCAACCCGATTTGGGTCAACTTGGCCCATTGGGTCCGGCCTGGCTCATGATGGTACCGTAGGGGCGGCTCGGACGAGGGGTACCGAGAGGGCGGCAGACCCGACCACGAGGGCACAGACCGGTCACAAGTGCGCGGACCAGACGAGAGGGCACGGACCGGCCGTGAGGGGTGTGGACTAGCCACAATGAGCATGGAAAGGCCACAGGTCAGTGGACCGACTGCGGTTCGGTGGTGGTTCGGTCAGGAGGGTGGAGCGGCTCGGCTCGGCGGTGCGGCTCGGCTCGGACGGTGGCACAGGTCGGTGGACGGCGAAACGGCTCAGCTTGGATGGTGGCGCGGCTTGGCTCGGCAGATCAACTCAGCTCGGATGGCGACATGGCTCAGCTCGGCAGCACAGCTCGGTGTGGACGGCGGTGCGGCTTGGCTCGGACGGTGGCGCGGCTCAACTCGGTCGTACGGCTCGGCGGATGGCCGCGCGGCTCGGTAAGGACGTGGGTCAGCCAGGCCAGCGCGGCGAGGTTGCAGGTTGGTCGGGGTGGCGTGGTGAGGACGCGGGTGGTGGCGCTATCGCCTCCATCATCTTCGTTGCTTCCCTCCATTTCGAAGAATGCACCAAAGAAGAACGGTGGAGGGGTCGGGGTGTGTTTGTTTGGCCCGCACCCTCTGCATTTAGAGTGGTAGAAATTGGTTCACAAAGAACGAAGCATGAACGTGAAACCATAATCTACCGCAATATTTGTTCCCAACCCACACAAGAAAATAAGGGAGTATATGGAGAGTGATAAACATTTTGGAATAAACCTCTACCTCGTTCGCTTGTTGATGTTTGTGCAAGAAGGTAGTATAGTTATTGATTCATCGTAGATGAAGTCATCCCACGTCAGAAGAAGTCCTGAGGAGGAAGGTTGAAGGAGGTCGGCATTCTTCATTGGTGGGGCATTCTTTGTTAGAGAGCTTTCTCCCAAGTTCTCCCTATCCTATTTTTCAAACAAAAGAATAGGTATCCCAAAGTAATAGATTGTAATATCTATTAAGTCATTGGCATAATATTCATAAAGAATTAATTAATTAATGGAGAGTTGTAATAATAAAGATATGTGTGTGGGCACAATTAATGTGGAGGATGTCAAGAGGCTCCTCCACATTAATGAGGAGGGTGAGAGGTTTTCCTACATTTAAGATGGAGTTGAGGTTTTTCTCCCAATTAAAGAGGGGTTTCAAGGGGGTGTAATCCCGAGTGGTCCCCAAAACCATAACCTCTCATGAGAGGTTAGGCTCGGGTGGTCCCCACCACCATAACCTCTCATGGGAGGTTAAGGTCTGGTGGTCCCCACCACTAACTTCCACAAGGAGGTTGGTTACAAAAATATAAAATAAAACATGGTTTTATTTTATTTTATTATTTCCACGGAAAACCCAAAAACTAACTCTCACCCTCGACCAACTACTGTTGAGGTGAAAGTCTTCTTAATCAAATACCAGTGCTATGAGTACAACATTGCCCTCAGATTTCAATTTTTAGCACCGGTTCAAAAGTTCAAAAAACCTGCTCACACATTTATTGAACGTACCCAAAGAAAAAGTTCAGAAATTCATTATGGGCACTCCGGGCCTCGGAATCATGCATCGTCAATTTTTGAGGACTTGTAAAATTCTCATTTAATTAAAAAATTACATGGAAATTCTTGGTCTTTACATTCTCCCCACCTCAGGAATTACGTCCCTATAATCTACAACACAAACTAAGGGAACAAGTGGGGGTACTGAACATGCATATGAGCCTCCCACTCCCATGTGCTCTCCTGGAGGTTCTCGTGCTACCAGTGAACACGCACTAGAGGTATCGACCATCCACGAAGGACCCACTCCTGTTGATCCTCAATCTCTACTGGAACCTCCATAAAATTTTCCACATCGTCGACATCCGGTTTCCATGGTTGATGATGTGAGAAGGTTCGTGCATGTATCTCCTCAGCTAGGATATGTTGAAGATGTCATCCACCTGGTGTAACTGAGGTGGAAGAGCTAAGCGGTATGACACCTCGCCAACTCTGCAGAGGACCTAAAAAGGATCGATGAATCTTGGAGATAACTTTCCGCCTCAGCCGAATCTCCGTAGACCTCATCGGGGTGAGACCTATAGAAAGATGTGGTCACCATCCTCGAACTCTAGAGGCCTCTGTCCCCTGTCGGCATATGACTTCTGCCTACTCGGTGCAGTCTTCATCCACTCCTATATGATCTGCACCTTCTCTGTGGTAGCATGTACCATCTCTGGTCCCACTAGTGCTGACTCTCCTGGGTTAGTCCAGCACAAAGGTGATCTGCAAGGTTTCCTGTATAACGCCTCGAAAGGTGTCATCGCTATAGTGGAGTGATAGCTGTTGTTGTATGAAAACTCCATCAAAGGTAAGGAATCCTCTTAACTACGACCGAAGTAGAGGACACAAGAACGCAACATTTCCTCGAGGGTATGAATGGTCTGCTCAGTCTGGACATCCGTCTGGGGATGGAAGGAGGTGCTCAAATGAAGTTTCATCCCGAAAGACTCCTACAACCCCTTCAATAGCCAGAAAGTAAAACTTGCATCATGATCGGAGACAATCGCCGAGGGTACTCCATGTAAGCGTACAATATCTTGCACATAGAGGTGTCCCAAACTCTATACTGAACACTGCTCTCTGATCGGTAGGAAGTGGGATGACTTGGTGAGTCGGTCGACAATCACCCAGATCGAGTCATGACCAATGGATGTACATGGAAGTCCTGTCACGAAGTCCATGGATATCTCATCCCACTTCCACTCTGGGACCTCCAAAGGCTAATCCAAGCCTACTGGTACCTGATGTTCCACCTTCACTTGCTGACAAGTGAGGCACTGAGAAACAAACTCTACAACTGCTATCTTCATTCTTGGCCACCAATGGTGTTGTCAGATATCCTGGTACATCTTCGCCACTCCTAGACTTACCACAAGAGGGGAAGTGTGGAACTCCCTCAACACTTCCTCCTGAAGTGACATTGGTACCATGGTACATCCTCTAAAGAGGATGATGTGCTCCCCACCTTCAGAAAATCCATCAGGTGTCTATCCTGTGGATATCTGATCACACTGTGTCTCAGAGTCAGCATCCCCACACTATGCCTCTTTGACTCACTGAAGATGTGGGGGAGTGAATGTAAGAGACTGTAGAAAATATTATCTATCTCTATCCACAAAGGATATCTGTAAAGCAGCCAACTGCTCTGTCGCCTCGCTTAGTAGTTGTATACCAGATCTCCTGTTGAGAGCATCTGCTACAACATTCCCCTTCCTGGGAGTAGAGACTATCTCAAAGTCATAGTCCAAAAGTAACTCAAGACAACGTCGTTGTCTCAGGTTCAGGTCCATCTGGGAGAAGATATACCTAAGACTCTTGTGATCAAAGTCCACGGTAAAACACTCGCCCATCAGATAATGTCACCACATCTTCAAGGCGAAGACCACTGCTACTAACTCCAGGTCATTGGTAGTTTAGATTTTCTCATGCTGTCTTAGCTTATGAGAACCATATGCAATCATTTCTTACTCCTACATTATGACACATCTGAGCCCGGTCACTAATGTGTCACAGTAGACTATGTACCCTATGCCCTCCTCTGGAAGCCTCAAGATGGGGGCACTAGTCAGCCTCTGCCTCAACTCCTAAAAACTCTGCTAGCATATCTCCAACCAAACGAAGGGTTTCCCCTTCTTTGTCAAGGCTGATAGTGGTGCTGAAACTCTAGAGAAACCTGGCACAAACCTTCCGTAGTAACTAGCCAAAACCAGGAAACTTCATACCTCCGTCACACTCCTGGGTGGCTCCCAAGAAAGTACCTCCTAAATATTCACTGGATCCACTGCAAATCCAACCTCTGAGATGACATGTCCTAGAAAGTGAACCTCTCGGATCCAGAACTGGAAATTCAAGATCTTACCATAAATTTGGTGCTCTCTAACTGTGTCTAGTACTACCTGGAAATGATAGTCATGCTCCTCCTTAGTATTTGAGTAGATCAGAATGTCGTCGACGAAGACCACTATAAAGCGATCAAGGTAAGGCTGAAATATCTTGTTCATGAGTCCCATGAACACTATTGGAGCATTGGTCACACTGAATTTCATAACCAAGAACTCATAATGGTCATACCTACATCTGAAGGCTGTCTTCGGCACATCATCGCCTCGCACTCTGAGCTGGTGATAGCCAAATAATTGGTCTATCTTCGAGAACCACAATGCTGCCTTCAACTGATCAAAGAGGTCCTAAATCCTCTAGAGTGGGTACTTGTTCTTCACAGTCACCTGGTTCAGGAACAGATAGTTAACACAAATCGTCAAGCTCCCATCCGCCTTCTCGGAGAATGGAATGGGGGCTTCCCAAGGAGAAACACTGGGACGGATGAATCCATTCCCCTCCAAGTCGTCTAGCTGCACCCGCATCTCACGAAGATCTGCGGGAGCCATCTGATATGTTGATGTAGATATTAGTGTTTTCATGGGATACAAGTCAATGTAAAAGTCCACCTCTCTGTGTGTAGGTTGACTAGGAACATCATCAGGGAAGACATCCGCATACTGGTCCACCGCTACAGGATAGCTCGGACTCTCCACATCAGCAGCTCTGAGGGTAAGGCTAGCCAACTGATGAGTGATCGGCTGCACTCTACTCTGGGTAAGTCCATCCTACGCTGCAAAGGCTCCCTTCACACTGGTGAAGGTAAATCTGGTCCCATCCGTGCGGACACACCACACCTTGCACCTAATACAATCTATCTGGGCATAGACTGTAGATAACCAGTCCATACCCAAGATGACGTCGTAAGGCCTCGATGCCGCTACTATGAGATCCCAACTGAAGCTCTCGCCTCGTAGAGTAAGCCCGCACTTCCAGCACCAGTTCATAATCATCAAATCTACTCCCGTAGGAGTTTCTAGCTATAAGGATCAAGCCAATGGCTCCGTTGGAAACTCTGAGCTCTGAATGAGGGTAGTGGCAATGAAAGAATGATTGGAACTTGTTTCTATAAGTACTAAAACAATGGTGGATTAGACACAGATTATACCTCATACCATCTCTAGAGCATCGTGATCATAGGCCTCGGTTGCCTGGAGCTAAGATCTCCCCTTTCCACCTACTCCCTATGGTTGGGGGTGGACCTCCTGGTGGTGGTGGCGGTAATATCTCGAATCGTCGTCCACCGCCACCTGCATGACCATCTCCTCTTCCACGTCTGCAAGCTCCCTACGAACCTCCTCGATTGAACCTCTGCCTTTTCCGGGGTAGTCTTTCGACCATTTTCTGGTCATCTGAATGGCAGGTCAGACAGTCACGAGCCATGTGACCCTACCCTCCGCATGCATAACATTTCTCACTCCTCGCATGACTAGCTCTGCTTTGGGTGCCCCACACAACCGATCCTGAGTCATGCCGTCGTCCACCTATAGGTCTGTTCCTCTTGGACCTCTGTGAATTCTTTATGCTTCCAGTTTTAGAAGACATTTCTATGTGAATATTGGTAGTCGGTCTCGCTGCTGGTGACTGCTCATCAAGAAAACTCTCCACCAAGAGGTCTCTCTCTAACACCCCCGCCAGCGTCGAGATGCTGAGTGAGATCACTGAAGCCCTGATCTCCCGCCTGAGTCCCTCCTCGAAGGTCCGGGCTCTGAATGAAGGGTCTCGCACTATATCTGTGGAGTATCCTAAGAGGTCAATGAACCTCGCTGAATACTGAGCTACAGTCATGCTGCCCTGCTGTAGAGGAAGAATCTCCTGTATGCGTAATGTGCGAAGAGTCACAGGGAAAAAAGTTTCCCGAAACATGCTATAGAAGTCTGTTATAGAAGAATCACCTCATCGTGAACCTGTAGCATCAAGATCTACCATCTACTTGCTTCTACCTGTAGAAGGATGGTGGAAAGGTTCACCATGAAATTAGCTAGTGTCCCTACCAATCGGAAAACTATCACCACAGCCTCCATCCAATCCTCAACCGCCTGTGGGTCTGTCTCTCCCCTGAACCCGGGTGGCCTCTGGCACTAGAACTTGTGCAAAGAGCTCAAGTGGTGTGCACCATCTGCTACAGGGGAAGTTGGTATTAGTGGCCCAATGTGGAGTGGTACCACTGGTGCCTCTGCTGGTGCCTCTATTGTAAAAGGGCCCTGCACCAAGGCCTCGTCGCTCGGTGGGCTATCAGTTTGTACAAGTCTCGGGGCTCTAGCTGGTTGTCTGTGTGGAGGAATCCTGAAAAGAAATAGTTGTGCCATGGTCAAAAGTTATACCTAGTGAGCTGAAAGTTATACCTGGTGAGATGACTCAAAATATCACAAACAAAACTTTTTAAAACACACAGGCAATCAATGTTTTCGGGCACTATGTTGGAAATCAGAAGTCAGGGTCCTAGTGTATGGATACGTTTTCCGCCACACCAACACTGGTTTCCCTAAACTAATAACCATACTCACTACACTTAACAATATTTTCATTAAAAATAAATATCAGAGTCCTAAGTTCTATGCTAGAACTGACTCCTTTGATACCAATTTGTCAGAAACCATCCCTCGGGGCCCGTGCCGTGACTACCCCATGCCTGCCTTCCATGGGCCAGGGGATGGAGACTAGCACTAATGGTGTAAAACCCTAAAACTGGGAAGGAATTTCCTTTATAACCTATAAACACACACACAATCAAGCATGCAATTGGACGAAACAGAAAGTCAACTGTATAAAAAAGAGTGGTAAAAGTAAAAAGAGCCAGAATACAAGACCAACTGGAAAGTAAAAGTACAACTATGATACAATACAACTGAAGAAAAGGTAAATTCAGCCACTATGTCATCCTCTGAGGTTCCTATATGAAGGGTAGGTACAAATCTCCTCCTCAGCACTCCTTCTTTGTCTGTCTCCTCCGTGTACCGACTTGTTGTAAGGTCCACCTTCAAGTACCATCCAGTCCTGGTACTCCCAGCCTCAGTCAGTGTTGTCTGTCGTCTGCATCCAACACAAAAATGTGCGGGCATAGCCTATGTAGGGGTGAGTATAATGATACTCAGTAGGGTCCCTGAGACCCTCTAGGTCTCATAAAATCCAACATGGATAAAACAAAAAGTATGAAAACAATAGATAACCTTAATTAGGTATATACCCATACATACAGATAAGTTATCAAGTAATCCATCTCAATCATGAAGAAAACATAGATGTTTTGACTCAGCTCAAACCAGGATTTATTCTAGGGGTAGTAACAAGTAACTTTCCGAACACAACATCGAACACCTCGGCTATTGGATAACTCCTCCTCTATCAATTACAGTGGTCATGCCGCGTCACACATAGGCACTTCCCACTAACCATGGACTGTTGAGGCACTCCTCCTATCGAGTACCATGGGTCTTCTATGTCACACAGAGGTGCTCCCCGCCATGTGTTTGTCACATCACACAGAGGCGCTCCCCCTAAAGTCATGTTGAGGTATTCCTCCTCCCGAGTACAGTGGGTATGTTATGTCACACAGAGGTTCTCTCCACCATGGGTCTGCCACATCACCAAGGTGCTCCCCACTGGGCATGTCGAGTCACTCCAAGTCAAAATAGCCAGTAGTCATCATGTCTCAACTAGCCACTAGGTCTTTGCACTATGTTCGGTCATCTCTAGGAGGATCTTCTCAATAAGCTATTGGTCAATACTCCAACATCCATGAAGTCCCACGAAGAAGTATCTCAAAGGTTTGCCTCATCATAGGGGTATTAACATAATAGATGTCACGTCAATCGGATGCCCGGTCTGTGACTTATTAGCCTTTTTAGTCCCAGGGGCCTGACTGGATTCATGCTCGATCCAACCTGAATATTCCCCATCTTAATCCAAAACACAGCGGTGTATTACCCAAAGGGACCGTCTTGCTCCAGGATTTACAGCGCTGCTGACGGTTCGTCAAACGGACGTTCGGTGCCAAAGTTATCGCCACAAGAATGAAAATGGGTTGTAGTGGGCCTGGGTTCGGTCCCACCCGGTCGGACCGACCCAGCCCGGCCCGTGATGGTACCACGGGGACGGCTAGGCCGAGGGGTACCGTGAGGGCGGAAGACCCGGCTGCGAGGGCACGGACCGGCCGCGAGGGACGCGCAACGGCCGTGAGGAGTGCATACCGGCTGCGGGTCGGTGGACCGGCCGCTGTCCAGCAGTGGTTTGGTCAGGAGGGCAGAGCGGCACGGCTCAGCGGCACAGCTTGGCTCAGCGGTGGCGTGGCTTGACTCAGATGTCGGTGCGGCTTGGCTCAGTGGTGTGGCTCAGCTCGCACAGCGGCGTGGATCATCTCAGCAGCGCGGCTCGACTCGGACAACGGCACAGCTCGGCTCAGCGGCATGGCTCGGCGGATGGTTGTGTGGCTCAGCGAGGCTGTGGGTCGACCGGGGTAGCGCAGCGAGGCCACAGGTCAGTCGGGGTGGTGCGGCGAGGCCTCAGGTGGCAGCGTTGTTTCCTCAGTCATCTTCGTCACCTCCCTTCATTTCAAAGAATAAACCAAAGAAGAATGGTGGAGGGGTCGGGCCGTGTTCGTTTGGCCCGCACCCTCTGCTTCTAGAGTGGTAGCAAGTGGTTCAAAAAGAAAAAATCATGAATTTGAAACCATAATCTACCGCAATATTTGTTCCCAACCCGCACAAGAAAATAAGGGAGTACATGGAGAGTGATAAACATTTTGGAATAAACCCCTACCTCATTTTCTTGTTGACATTGGCGCAAGGAGGAAGTATGGTCATTGATTCATTGTAGATGAAGTCGTCCCATGTCGGAAGAAATCCCAAGGAAGAAGGTCTAAGGAATTCGGCGTTCTTCATTGGAGATCTTTCTCCCAAGTCCTCCCAATCCTCCTTTTCCAAAAAAGAATAAGTGGCCCAAAGTAATAGATTGTAATATCTATTAATTTGTTGGCATAATATTCAAAATGAATTAATTAATTAATGGCGATTTGGCATAATAAAGATATGTGCATTGGAACAATTAATGTGGAGGGAGTCAAGAGGCTCCTCCATATTAATGAGGGGGGTTGAGAGGTTTTCCTACATTTAAGAGGGAGTTTTGGTTTTTCTCCTAATTAAAGGGGGGTTTCAAGGGGGTTTAATCCTGGGTGATCCCCACCATCATAACCTCTCATGGGAGGTTAGGCTTGGGTGGTCCCCACCACCATAACCTCTCATGGAAGGTTAAGGTCTGGTGGTCCCCACAACCAACTTCCACAAGGAGGTTCGTTACAACAAAATAAAATAAAATGTGTGTTTGTTTTATTTTATTATTTCCATGAAAACCCCAAAAACTAACTTTCACCCTCGACCAACCGTCATTGTGGTGAAATTTTTCTTAAATGAATATTAGTGATATGAGTTCAATGGTGCCCTTGGATTTCAATTCCGAGCACCGGTTCAAATGTTAAAAAAACTCGCTCGCACGTTTACTGAACGTACCTGAAAAAAAAAGTTCAGAAATTCATTCTGGGCACTCTGGTCCTCGGAATCACACGCCGTCAATTTTCACGGACTCGTATAATTCCCATTTAATCAAAAAAATTACGTGGAAATTCCGGGCCTTTACAATTATTTCCTTGACATGTGAAAAACTCATTGGTTATTTAAATATAATTTATTAATTGAATAAATTAATATTTATTTAAATGATATTAAATTTATCATCCCTACTATACCCTTAAGTAGATCTGATAATCCTCCTAGGTATTTATCAAACATTGAATAATGAATATTTATTTGAGTAAATAAATATCACTAAATTTTTCATTTTATAAATATATATATATTATATTTACTAAACTTGCAAATAGATATTTACTTAACAATGATGTAACCAAATAAATAATTATTTATTACCTTATGAACAAACAAGAGATAAATAAATATTATATATTCATGTAATTATTAATTTCCTTGTGAATAAGTATCTATTTAATATTAAACTGACATATATTCTCATTCAAATAACTAGTGACTAAATTTATTTGACCAACTCATCCTAAATAATTATTAATCTATAATCCTAGAATAATCTTTATTCAAATTATTAAATTCAAAGAGAATTTAACTAAGGTTTTTCATAAACTTAGTGTGTGACCCTCTAGACGTCTTTCTCGTTAGCATTAAATAATGATATCATAAATTCTAATATTAGTGTCTAGAAATATGTTAAGGAAGACATTTAAAAATAAGTTAATGTAGTATTGAAAACAAACTACTATGAATGATCATTGTTAATATAATATAATTTTCATAATATCTCATCAAACAGGTTGTATACTATAACAACCTTTGATTTTGTATGAATTTTCCTTTAAATAAACATTATTCTTAATTACTTTCTTCAAAGACAACACTAGACTAAAATAACCATGATAAATTTTATTGATATAAAACATTATAATAAAAGTACATGAAAACATGTATTACATACCATGGTTGATTAAATCCATTAAAAGTGCATGTATTAAACAAGGATAATAAATAGAAATGAATAATATATTAAAAGTAATGGATACATTGGGTCTTATTAACCATGGAGAATTACTATTAAAATAACTAAACCAATAATGAGATATAAAATAATGAAAGGAGAATGGATTTTTCCTAAATAAGGAATGGGAAGTGTGACTTAAGAAGTGAAACTATAATGAATGATTTTAGTAATTCTATATATAGGAATGAAATATGACCATTAAAATTATTTCCATTAGAAGATATGATCATTGGAGATATGGTTATTGGATATATATGTGTAAAACAAGTATATTAAAGTAGTGTATTGTTAATAATAACGTTAAATAATATATTTTATAAATAATAAATAAAAATATAAAAATATAATATTTAATTAAAATATTATATTATTAAGAAATTACGCATTAAAAAATATTATTTTCAAAGAATTATATGATAAAATTAAAAAAAATATAAATATACTGATAAAATTTAATTATTATAATATAAATATTTAATTTTACTTATATTAGGTTTAAGATTATTTAAAATAAAAGGTATATCTTTCAAAGAACAGTTTCTCTTAGAGCGTTGTTTATTTTTATCTTAATAAAATTAAACAATAATAAAGAATAATTTTAATTTAATTTATTGATAATATACACAAGAAAATAAATTTAACATAATCCAATAGATATTATTAAATTTTTTATATTCTTCAAATATATTTTTCTATAAATTGTGTTGTTAGGTTTTGTGTATTTTTTTAAGAAAATAAATATATTAGGGATAAATTATGATAAAATATATTGTTTATAATACCATTTTCATTGGAAAAAATATTTCATTTATAAATAAAATTATATATTTAAAAATATTAAAATTAATTTACAAACATACATTTTACATTTTTGAACATAAGTTGTGTTTTTGTTTAAAAATATTTTTAATACGTTATACATTGATTATTTTAGATTCGATATTATCACTTTTATAAATTGAATCTAAAAAATGAATTTCATATTCTATTTATAAGGTCCAAATTATATAGTAATTTCCATTTTATTTTAATCAAAAAAATAAAATGTTGAGCTAAAAATTATTTATCACAATAAAAGTAAAAATTGTAAAATCTGTAAATATAAGTTGTAAAAGACATAAAAAAAGTTATAAACATGTATCCAACTGACTATTTAAGGGTTTTATCTACCTTAAATAATACCCTCTCTATTTTTTGTCAATGGGATTCACTTTCCTTGAACAGTGCACCTCTTATTATACAAATTCCACTCCTCTCAATTATAAAATAAACCATTCACCACCTCTATTTTCCTCACACCCTATGCATCTTGGTTTGAGAAAAATATACCAAATTCCATAAAAAACTATTCTAGACATGTCTTATATGTTTCTACTCCTCAAAAAACCACCCCTTAAATGATCAATCCAATTTTCCATGGAGTTATTCCAATGAGTAATGTAAAAATTACCAAATCACTCCTTTTTATTTCTATTTCATTAAGTCTTATTCTTCTATCTCAAATCTTATTATATTTTAATACAACAATAACATCAATATCATTAGTATAATTAATTTTTATTATATTTATTTGAAAATACTTAATTGCCTTCCTCCATTTTCTTTTTGAAAATGAATACATCATACTTGAGTGCGTGCGGACATTCGTATCTATGAATGACACATTTATTTTTTCATAAATACCAAACAAGGATAGTAATAAGAATGTATTTAATGAATAAATATGGAATTTATGAAATAATTTATATTATTGAAATATAAAATCAATATCTTCCATCCTCCCCTCTCATTAATTAATAAATGAAATCTTTGATAATGTAAACATGAAAAATACTTCCTCTATGGTTGTTGTGTTTCATTTTCATCACCACCTTACATGGATGGTAATAAAAATATATTTTATGAATATATATAATATTAAGGTGTAAAATAAGTTTTAAATATGGATATAAAATTATAAAATGTAATTTAATGATCAGTATAAAGTAATTTATTGATATTAGTAAATTATAGGAAACTATCTCGTCATTGATTTCATCTTCACAAACAATAAAAAAACTCTCAAGGAATAATATTTTAAAATCATAAATCATTATGTTATGTGTCTTATATTACCTTGGTTAAATTTTTATTGATTTTATTTTACCAAATAATGAGGAAAGATATCTCCACTATGAAACATGTGCAAAATGTGTCAAATTATTAACATTTGATGATGAAAATAAAAAATAACTAATATTTGGGTGGAGAATCCTTATAAATGATGTATATAAAATATATGACACAATATAATTTTATAAAATATTTTATTATGATATTTAAGTTTATTATACAGGAGGTTAGAGAATGTTTGACAAAGAGGGAATACAAAGTAAGAGTGTCCATCTCAATTTCCCTTTATTAAGGAATGATTTCATATTTTTCACTTATTGTTCATTTTCATGGTTTAATTACATAATCATTTTAATTATTTAATAATAAATCACCCTTATAAATGTTATTTAAAATTACATTTCAAAATCCTTCATTTTTGATCTTATAATCCATATATTACCCATGTCGTAAGGGTTTTTCTCATCTTGTTTTTCATTCTTTGAAATATATGTCATATTCATGACTTGTTTTATTTTTCATAGTGTATACCCTACCATGTGGATGTTTTTTTCATACTTTTCATGAAAAAAAATTAATTTTAAAATTGATCTCAAGTTATCTTTTTCAATATTTCTTCTATTCAAATATTACTAAAGGTGTAATAGTTATTAACTCAAGTCATTTTCATTGTGTGATAAGATTTATTTTTTAACATATGTCTTGTATTTTTGGTTTCTTACACCATGATAAATTTTTATATGATAATTTATTTTTTATTTTTGTACATTAGCATTTTTAATCAAAATATTCTTCCTTGATGAATTTCTTTCTCCTAAAAGTGTAACGTTAATAATAATTCACATCCCCTTTAAAGACTATTTTCCTTCATAGCCATATTATTTATTTATTCCTTTACCCTCATCCAGTATTTAGAAATTAAAATATGTAATATTTCTTATGATAATAATATTTATCTTTACCCTTTTTTAATGAAGATTTATTAACCCATTTAGGATGTGGGATTCAATAATGACAGTTAAAAAAATTATATTTTTCTCAGATCTCTATTATTTATATTCCATTCTAATTTTTTTTAAACATTCCAACTTCTCAAAAAACATTTGAAAGGGAAAAATAACATCATGTTTTTAGGATAATGTAAAAAAAATTGGAAATCTATTTTCCTAATTTAACCTAAATTTTCAACTTTATCATAAATATATTCATCTCCATTGAAGTAATGTTTCATAAATCACCCTCCAAATTCCTGTGTGAGATGGTCCATTGGGTTATTAAATTTTTAAAATCAAAATAACTATATCTTGAGGTAATTTTATGTGAAAACATTTAAAAATAAAATGAAACTTATTTTCATTCCATATATTTTTATGATATAATGATTAATTTCATATGTACTAATGGTTATTATTTTATAAGTGTGTTCTAATATCACCTATAAATTTATTGTTTAAGGATTTATATATCATTATATAAAAATAGGTCATGAGTTATGATACTCAATTCACTAATGGGCTATGATTTATGATTCTCAGGTCACTAATGGGTTCTATAGAGTAATTTTTTATACACTATATAATGGTTCATAGGATCTTGATGTTTGAACCACTATGTAATGCTTTCCTAGGGAAAATATTTTTCTAGGGTTCCTTTTTATAATATATTACCATTACCTTCTACATTTTTTATGTCATGTTCATATGATTATGCTACATGGATCATGTTTATTATCTCATGTTTCTGATCTCTTATCCCTTGGTATATTTTTGTTCATTTGATATTACTAGTACAACTGTCATAACTTATGGAAAACAATTATTGGTCCATGTTTCATTGAAAAAGTTATTTCTCATATGATCATGTTTTCTCATAGGATTATGATATATCCCAAAATTAATTATTAAAGACTTTTATATTATTAGGAGTTTTATCTCACATATTTTTTATAGCTCCATTATTATGGTTTTGAATATGATTATAACCTATGATAAGTCTAGAATAGGTTATAGTGTGTTTTGATTATGGGTAAATGTTCAAAAATATGTGAAATAATCTTTTTTATATATAATATCTATAGATAATAAACATTTTGGTTCTAGGATTATGAAAATATATTTTAGAAGTAATGTTAAAATTATGGGTTTAATGTTAAATATTTACATGTTTATCATGGGTATTCTTAGTTCATATTGAAGCCTTCTTGTAAATAATTTGTTTTCCACTGTACCCTAGAGTGTGGGTCTTGGTCACCCCATTTTGTATCAATAATGGGTTTAGTTATTTTTATGGATTAGATTAGTTGTTTTGGAGATTAATTATGTTATTTTTTGTATTATGATGAGATTACTTGACTAAAACAACTAGGGATAAGTATAAGTATAGTATAACATAACAAAATTTTGTTTAAGTGGATATTATTGGTTTAAATGAAATGATATCTTTGTATTGAAACAAAAAAGTGGGTGTAGGTTCTACAAAATATCCACCTATATATTATAACCCTAAAAAGGATGGTTCAGTAAAAACTCAATCATCACTTTTTGTTTGAAAAATGATCCTAACTACGCAACTAGTTTGAAACTCGCAGTGGACATGATTTTAGTTAATTATCATTATTTTTATGAAAATTTATGAAGGATTTAAATGTAATTTGATGAGGTAATATATAACTAGTGATATTAGACAATATGATAGGAATATTATCCATGTAAACCTAGTTTAAACTAAAGAATTTATTGGTTGATCCAATTATATCATAGTTGAACCAAAAGAGTCATTGGTTTAATTGAATTCTTAATCATAGAAGAAAACTTATGATTGAGTGTTCATTTTCATATGATCATTTACTCTAATTTTATTGGATATTATCATAATATTTTTTGTTTTAGTATTTTCTTGGTAATAGGATCATGAAAATGAAGTTCTAAAAGGTATGTCTCTAGAAAATTCTAATACTTATAGCCATATAAGGATGAATATTTGGAATAAATGGTTGAGACACTCAATATATATATATATATATATTATAAAGTAATAGACGAGTTTATTAGTATTACGTAAGATAATGAGGTTGATAACCCATTAGAAAATATATATTTAGTCATTTTTTTGTTATAAATACCATTATTAATTTTTATAAGTATGTTTTTATTAAAATTGTGAGGAAAAAATTTATTTAGGAGGGTAAAATGTAACACCCATAGATTTAGTATTAATTTTCCTTTGAATAAATACATGTTTTATTACTTTCTTCACATGAAACATGGAGCTAAAATAAACCAAAATAAATTTAATAGAGATAAAACCTTACAACAGAAGTATATGAAGCAATTTATTACATACCTTGGTTGATTAAATTAATTAAAATTTTAAAATTTTAAAATGTATAGTAAATAGAAAAGAACAATATCATTAAAACTAAGATATCCAGTAGACATTCTTCAACCTTGAGAATCACTATTATTATAACTAAACCTATAATGAGAATGATGATGAATCTTATTTTTTTAGAGTTGAATTTATTGTCTATGAAGGAATAAACATGAAATATGTTAGTATGAGATGAAGTGATACATATTGGAAAAAGGATTGGAGTTTCCAGGAATGTTGAGAAAAGGATAAGGTTGATGAAAGGATGAATTTACGATGTAATATTCTACTTCCTGTCAAGGATTAAAGAAATTCCATTAATATTGGAAGTGTTTATGCTATCATTGGTTTTTAGGAAAAGAATTTATATAGAAATTTATTCAATCATGTATCTAAAATATAAATTAAGAATAAGACATGTGTTAACATGTATAATTTTTTATTATTGATGTCATAATCTAAAGAAGGAGCTTCCATGAGACTCGATGAGATTAATTCACATATTAAAAAGGTGTATGAGTGTTCAATTTTCTTCTAAGATTGATATTTCATGAAGAAATGATTTTTGGTAAAATTAATTGGATATTGTGGGCTCCATGCAGTATTTATTAGTAAAGGATAAAATTGCTCTATGATAACAGTTTATATAATGCTAAATGAAATAAAGATAGTTTTTTATCACTTTGTAATGGATAAATCAAAGTCTATGTGAAGGTGAAATATAACCTACATAAAGGTTATTCTTGTATATATAAGTATTTATTAAGTATTTCTATATATGGTATACTTATGTTTTTATGGTCAGTCAAGAAAGGCACAATCGGTAGGTTGTACATGTGGTTGTTCCATTGAGTAACAAAATATATACAATAACTTATCTTCATCATAATAAATTTTAATTATTGTGTGGAATATTGGATATATATGTGAAATTTATTTAATGTAATGGTTAATTAAAAGGAATGGTTGATTCATCATAGTCAATATTCATGGACACTTATCACAAACATTATTTTTGTAGTGAATATATAGGCTTCCAAAATTTGTTTATTCTGAAGAAATAATTTAAAATTATAAAACTTTTGTCTGATAAATGAGTAAATATCATGATTATAATGATTCATTAATAATTATTGTATAAATTAGTTGGTATAGAATGAATCTGTAAGATATATTAGCTTGATCTTGTAAAGTTTTCTGAATATTTACCACTCTGAAGCAATGAATCTCCATGTTGTGGTGATTCTCATGAAATGAAGTTGACAATGAAGAATAATATGAATAGAAAGAATAATAAATTACAAATTCTTAAATTCACCCTAAGTTTTTTATAAATTTTAAGAAGAACATACATCTTAAATCATTTTAATTGCTTGTGTATGACTTTCAAAGTCATACAAGGAACATGAGACCTTTATTGTATGACTTTCAGTTAGACTGTATGTCTTCATCATATATCATTGAGATAATGGAATTATAATATTTCATCATTATACAACTTATACTTCCTAAGTATTTATCTTAAGACTTCATGGACCATATTACTTACTTTAGGAGCGTATTACATTAAGATTGTATAACTTTCATTGTATATATTTAAATATATGACTTTAGTTTATAATACTTTTAAATAATTATAATATGCATATCAGATAATTCTTTTATAATGTATTAAATTTAAAATAATCATGATGTGTGTTTCATTATTCATGATAAAGAAAAAAAATGAAATAATATATATGGAGAATCTATAAAATGTGAAGAAATAAGTTTAAATATATCCTGAGGTTTCCATGTTGTAAGCATGTAATTAAATATAAGATCCCATGAACATGTGGAATGTTCATATATGGATCTCATGAAAATTGTATTTATTATGATAAATTGATCAGACACACCCTAAAGTTCATAGAAGTTCATCTTACAGTATCAATATGTTTTAGAGGTGTGGAGAACCTTGAGGCATCCAACCTAATTATTACGGTTGAGTAAGGAAATTACCTACACTATCCCTGAGGGGAACAAATCTTAATAGTTTTTCAAATAAAATATAATCAATACAACATAAAATAATTTTTGGGAATAAATCAGGTTATATACTATAGGTTAGATAGAAATTTGGTGCTTATTTTGTACCTGGATAGTGCCAAGATAATGGGTTCAATGTCATACCATTGATCATTATTTCATCGATAATAAGAAATAAGTATTGATTATTGAATATAAAAATCTATATAAATGAAATATATTCACCTTTATAGAGGTTAATATTATTAGAAAATATTGATATTCTCTTATATTGTATTACTACATCTACATACATACCAACCAAGAGAGATCTAAATAGTGAAAGAGATCCTATCACTGATTGTGGGAAGTGGTTTTAAAGGGGTAAAGATTAAATTGGTTATAAATATATCAACACTGATTCACCCACCCACCGACCCACACACCATTGTTTAGCACATCCCTATGTAATACTAACAAAAAAATTAGATACGGTTATATCTCTTTTGGATTCTCTATGATTTCAATGTTTGAACTTTTTTGTTTCTCTTTCAAAAGAATTATTAAGTTGAGACATAGAAATTTCATTATAACTATGGATTAGAAGTTGATAACATAAAAAAATTGTAAAGAATATAGGTAAGAAATAATTGAAATAAAATAAGAAGGTTTCTCTTTTTTCTATAGAGGAAGATAAAACAATTTCCTTATTCATAAATCCTATTAAGGGGAAATCAATCTTTGAAGAATAATATATAGTGTTATAATCAACCACCAAAGAGATGTAAAATAGTTCTACAACATGTAATTCATCATATCTATATGAATATAAGGTAACCAAAATATCATATCAAAAGTTTCTTCTAGATCAATCAATTATTGATGGGGATGATTTAAATTATATGGATTTTACTAGATGAAAAATTTAGTTCCTCAAAGGACATCATACAAAACTACCCCAATGAAATATTTTTATAAGTTTTTATATTTTTTAAAAATATTCAAGAGGATATCACCTACCTAGAATATGGGAATTAAAGGATATAGAAGGATTTGAAATAAAAGATAAAAACTAGTATTATTCTCTCCAAATGTGTAGGATCCATAAATATCCTAAACATGGTTCTTAAAGAAAGATACTTTAGTTTTTAAGTGAATTGATCACTAATATTCATGAGATATAAGAAGTTAGAAAATTCTTGAAGAAATAACCCATGCTTTGGAATAATTTTTCACTCTCAAGAAAGAACAATTAGAAATTAAAACCAATATAATGAAGAAGCTTGATATTTCCTTGCAATAAAAGAATTGATTGTTTGTAGATCAACTTGAAAATATAAAAAAAATTCTGTTGATGAGAAAATTATAGCAATAGATAATGATAAATTCATTTTAAATATTAAATTCTTGGATATGGAAGTTATATTAAAAAATTTGGAAGCAACGTAATACATTTCCTCATAACAGGTTAAAAAAAAGTCATAGCTACACAAACTTCTTAGGGTTATTATAATGTTAAAATCCCTAAATCTGGTGAAAATAAATATTTAAATCGTCTAATAAACATTATATAGTAACCTCAAAATGAGAGTTAATATCCTTCCCCAGATCTAACAATTTTCTAAATTTATTTCGATGGATATTTCATGTTAAAAATTTATATTTTTTTAATTATTGATGAGTGAAAATAGTGAAGAGACTACCACTATATCTAAATTTGTTGGAAGTAAGTTTATGAATATTTTTTCTCCATTATTATCCCATTTAGTGAATAAAAAATCATAAAAATATCATTTTTATAAATCGAGATAACATGTATTTCAAATAACGATGCAATTTTTTGTCGATTATTATTTTTCTTATAACAGATTTGGGTATATGGAATTGGATGACTGGCATAATATATCAAATTAGGGAATAAAAAAGGAGCCTACATGGAGGCGGATAAAGTCTAAAAAAATAAATATCTTTGAACTATTAAGAAATATCTATCAAAATAATATTTATTTCAAATGATTTTAAATATATAAGAAGTTTCCAATTTCAATGATTAAAATTAAGGGGAATGCATGTATAAATCATCCAATAATCCAACTAAATAAAATGTGTTGGTTTGAAGGAGTAACTCAAGAGGGCGAAAATTGAGTTCCTAATAAAATTCCAGTTTAAAAATAATTTAAAACAAAAATAACCAATTAAATAAAAACGTCAAATTAATCAAAAATAGCATAAATATATAAATTTGATATTTTAAATAATTTATTATCATTGGAATTAATTCTTGGTTAAAATATTATATAAATACTTTAACTTTTGAAACTATGTTACTTGATCCAAAAAATTATATAAACAAAAAATATTACTAAAGAGAAAAGTAAATTTGTGTTTACTATTTTGAAAATAGAAATTGGTTTGCAATTAAAAGTAACAAAACATAACAAAATACATAGTAAAAATGAACAAGAGGTTTTGTATCAAGCTGAGATATAATCCCACCCACTTTTAAATCACATACTACAAAGAATTTTATTATAACAATAAATAATTCCATAACCTTGATCAGGTTTTACAATCAATACCACACAAGGATATCCAAGTAAAAATCCTCTTCCAAAATTATACTTGAGATAAATATAATACCATATTACATAAGACCTCTTAGAAATTTATTCATGGGAATATAATAAAATATTTTTGAGATAATGTGTCAAGAACACTCTGGTATATGCATAGGAGATAGTGTGTACAGATAAACAAAGTACTTCAATACACTTCACAAAATTAAATCATAAAACAGAAATATCAAGAGATATATTGATAGAAAGTGTGATGCATATCAATCCATGATAATTTTGTTGTTCTGAGTACATGAGTTTGTCTTTTGAAGTATGTTGATCAAGTTTCCCATTAAATACAAAAAAAATTCATATAAGGAACACTCTTATAAATCATATATTATTATTATTTGTGTTCCATATAATATTTTCATAATTGTTACATCACTTGTCTCCTCATGGTCAAATGAATTTATTTTAATAGATATTCATTAAAAGTAGTTAGGGGAGAGTAATTATTCTATATTAAATGCATTTATGCTTAACTTAATGCTTTAAAAAATATCCATTGTGGATTTTCAATTGTCCAATGTGAATTTATAAATAATATGCTATCTTCAGATGAAATATAGTTAGTTGATCTCAAGAAAACATGACACAGTCAATTGATGTATCAATGTCGTGCGGTCAGTGCATTTCTTCATGTGGATAGCTTTTTTATACATGCTGTAAGTTGATGAATTTATTTTGTAATATTGTTATTCATGTGGTAACTAAATTATAAAAATAAAATTCTGTTAGTATTTTACTCTAGGTGGATTTAAGTATAACTTATCACAAAAAGGTGATTTGCCTATGTGTTTGGTAGTTTCCATCATGCGGTAAGGTGGTTTTCTTCTTGGGGTAAGGATGCCTCCTTCCTATGGTAAGGTGATTTATTCATGTGTTAAGTTGAACTGATTGTCATAATAGTCTAGTTCTTGTTGAATGGTAAGTTGAGTCTTCAGCATATTGTCAACTCATGATTTTGATAGATTTTTTTATCAATATCACGGTAAGTTTTTTGTTTTCGTACAGTAAGGTGAAACATTAAATGTAGTAAGGTTATATGGTAACATGACCATCACATGGTAATTTTTAATGATAATCACTATAATTACCCATTTTTTAAAACATTTTCCATCAAACTATTTTCTAATATAAAGCATAAAAACTATTAATAAGAAAATAATCATGATTTGGGATCATTAAAATACATAGGTACTGGTCTAATCCAAAAAATGAAAAAGAATGACCAGGAATATAATTGAAAAATATATATAAATCATCCTCATTAATAAATATAGATAAAATAATGAAAATAATTCACCCAATAAGACACCAATGAATAAAGTTAGAGTCACCATTGGGATTTAGGAATTAAATTAATACATTTCAAACCAATCTCAATAATTTTAAGCAGAATGGAACACCAACGAGAGTCAACTGCTTCTACAATGTAAGGAGGGTATAAACTTTGGAAACTTGAATATAATCCATGGATAGATATCTCAAAGTACGTAATATTTTCCAAAATTTAAAATCAATCAAACTAAAAACAAGAAGACTAATTTGGTAAAGAACTCTCTAAATAATCTTTGTAGAAGAACCAATAATGTTGAGCTATATCCTAAAGAATGTTTGGTTATTAGGATAGTTGACCTAAGAAAGGGAAAAATTATATAATAAGTGTAAAAAGGTCAATAGAAAAGGGGAAATAAAATATTCAAACTAAAGGGTCCAAATTTCATGAGATATTTTCAAGAAATTACAAACATGTATCTGATTTTGAACTGTTTGGGAGGTGTAATCTACCTAGAAACAACAAGAATAATTATACAAAAATCATACTAACTTAAGAATAAATCTTGAATAACATTAATGTTTCACCCATTGATGCATATGACTTGATGTCTCCTATTAAAATTAATATCCCACACAAAGTAAAAATAATGTAACCCATAATAACAAAAGAAAAATAAAATATGAAAAATATTTGAGCAAGAAATAATATTCAATTTGGACATGGATCAAAAATGGAAAAGGTAAACTAGTAGAGAAGAAACTCATAACCAAGATACTAACATTGAAAATAAATGTTGTTCCACTATATTACCATAATAATGTTTTATGTATCTATGTAATAACTAGGGTGGTAATTAAAGGTGATTTTATTTCTCAAATAGAGGACTAATAAAACGAATTATATTGGAATAATATTCTAGATATAAATAAGTTTCATTATTAGTAAGATTATTCATTGATATTCCAAATATTATATGACACAAAATATCTACTTCTTCCCTTAATGGGGAGTGATCTTGAAAATATTCCATATTTATTCATTCCAAGAAAATAAATAATTTCTCGGAAGTACATGAAAATATCATTTAAAATGTATAAATTCTTATTCTCTTATCCTTATTTTTTTTAAGAATAAATTTTGATAATAAGGGGGAATTAAATTAATCAATGATATTAAAAATAAACAATATTAAAGAGTTCCATATTATTTTGAAATAAAACAACTACTAGTTTAACATGAATTTTTTAAATCTTTGTATTGAGTTAGTTTAAGAATTATTGGTTAAAAATATTCAAAAATATTTGAAATAATTGATATTGATAAGTTGTATTATCCTAGAAACATGTGAATAGGTCTTGGGGAAGAAAGTTGATAAAGGAAATTTATGGTATATTTTTTTAATAAAAAGATGAATTTTTTCTAATTCTAACCCTCATGTTTTCTACACTAACCATGGATCATGTATGTTTGAGTTGGATGAATGATGGAACATTGCTAAAAAATATTTTATGCCACCTTATTCCTAGTTATTTTTTTTGTCAATTAAGAGAGAGAATAAAATGAGGAAAGATAATGATAAATTGGGAGGTAAGAGAAAATTATGATTCTATAATTGGAATAATGTTTTGACATATCATTTTCCAATTTGTATATAAATTAAATACAAATAATATATTAGTGACCTGAATTTTTTTTAAGTTGTATTTATTTTCAATGAATAAATAAACATGAATTATGAAAATATGAGATGAAAAAAGAAAACTTGGAAGAATATTGAAGTTCCCAATAATATTGATAAATGTATATGGTTATGAGAATGTTTAAGTTCAAATGTAAGATATTGCTTTTTATTAAGGATTAAAGGAATAACTTGAATCATGGAAATTTTTATACCATCATTGTTTGTGTAGAAATAAAGATCTCAAGTATATTATTCCATCATATATTTGGAATAGAAAGAATAAATTTTCTAAGTTAATGTGAAAAATATGATGGTATATATTTCATAATTTGATGAAGGTTCTACCATGAGGCTTCAAGAGATTCATTCACAAAAGGAAAATGTGTTTAGAGTGTTAGTGTTGCTTCCATGTTTTATATTTCAAGGAGATGTGATTATTTGGAAACGTTATAGGTTATTTTGATCCCTATAGAATATTTATAGGTTTGTTATGTAGTTATTCTATAAATAATAGAATGATATGTTATAGAAAATCTAATGCTGATGGAAACAAACACAAGTTTTTATTATTGCGTAAATGTTCAATCAGAGGTTTTGTAAGTGTAAAAACTAACCAATATAATGTATACTATTATAGAAGATCACTAAATTAGGTTAGTCCTTGATTTATAAATGTGGTATTATCATGTCTGTATGGTTTGTTAGGATATGAATTATCAATAGGATGTACAAGTGGTTGATCCATTGATTTGAGAAATTTATTTAATTTTTTTTCTTTCTCATGGTCAAATAGAATTATCATGTGGTGTAATAGATCTCTATGTGTGATTCATTGAAAGGATTTGTTTATTGAAAGAAATGTTTGATTCTATATTGTAGATACTCGTGGTCTCTATTCATGGATTCTTTTCTTCTTGTTGTAAATCTACATTTTTAGAATTTTTATTGTTTAAAGAAACAAAATAAAATCATGAAAACGTTGTGCGATAAGGGTGAATTTATCAAGATTCTACTGATCCATGATTCATGATAAGTGGAACTTAGTGGTGTAGAATGAAGATGGATGATATATTAGTTGTAGCTGGTATATTATCTTGACGAGAGACCACTTTTAAGGTAAGGAACCCCATAGCATAATGATACTCATGAAATTTGGTTCACAGTGAAGAAGATGATGAAATAGAACAATAGTAAATGGGTAAGTCCCAAAGTTTCCCAAAGTTTAAAACGAATTCAAATAAGAGAATGCATAGCCAATAGTATGAATTTCAAGAATATTACTTTCAATGTCATGTGATGAACTTTAGATGGTCATTATACAAATTAGATCTATACGAATAATTTTTGATGTAAGTCATTGAGATTAATTCCCGAGGTTATGACTTCAATGTTTAACATTTTCACTATAATTATTTTTCAAAAGGCTAAATAGATCATATGAATTATAGAAGGATTATATGAAATTGAGATCATATGACTTGCATATTATGTCTTTGAGTGTAGGAATTTACTTAATAAGTCTTTGAAATACTTTTATATCAATATTTGATGACGATTTTATTGAATATTATAATGAAAATAATCCGGAGGTGTGTTCTATGATTAATTTTAAAGAAAAATGATAGATTTTTTGTGAAAAATATTTTGAACTGTGAAGTATGAAATTTAAAAATATCTTGAGGTTTCCATGCTACAAGAATGCAATGAATAAGGAGATCTCATCCACATGTGGAATGTGTATATGTCAATTTAATGGAATTATAAAATGGGGAATACGATAACTCTAATATCACAATATAATATGAATTTGAGTCTATAGTTTAATTAAATAGTAATTAAAATGAAATGATGATAGTTGATGTTGAGTTTATAGAACATAATGTATCTAAGAGACAGAAAGAAGGAACTCATGATGCATGAAACAGATTTATCTCATGCACTAAAGAAGAAAATGAAGAAAAGGGATAATATTAAGATATTATGTGTAGAATAAATCAATTGATCACACATAGGTTTAATTTTTCCAAAATCTACCATAATCTCTCTATATGTTGTAGAAGACTAAATAACCTTGAGGTAGCCAGCTGAAATAATATGGTTGATGAAGGATATTTCCTAAACGGTCCAAGAGGAACCCAAATCATCAATATTGATTAATATCAAGGGGTCATTACTACATTCTATAATCTAAGGTAGCATATATTGGTTGATGTAATATTCTATATATTAAGTTAGATCCTTGTTTATACATGACTGGTGCATGGATAATGAGTACAAGGTCATACCCAGGATAGTGCATTATTGGATATTAAGAAAGAAGTTTGGGGTGGATAAAAACTACCTTACATTGGGGACATAGTTATCTACCTATAAGTGAACCTTATTAACAACTATGGGTGTTCCTATTATGTTTCCTTATTATATTTACAAACATACTGACTAAGGGAGATCAAAAGAGTGAAATTGATCTACTCACTAAATAGTGAGTGAATTTTAAAGGGGTAAGGTTTATGTTGGTTAAAATTAAGTCAGAATTGATTAACCCACCCACCATGACCCCCCCCCCAACTCTATGTGTTTGAAACATCCCTATATGATCCTAACAAAAGAAAATAGTTAAAGTAGAAAACATTATTCAAAATAAGGAATGAGAAGTGCGACTTAATAAGTGAGTAGGGAATGAATTATTTTAGAAATTATATATATAGGAATGAAAAATGACTATTATAAACATGGTCATTGGAGATATGGTCATTAGATATACATGTATCCAATAAATATATTTTTAAGGGCCCATGATTAATCATTGCATATTCCAGTTCATTTGAGTTAAAATTCATTTTCTTACAATCCTATTATTCTTTTTGGTTTAGAGTTTCAGAGAATTGGAAATAAATTTAACATATTTAATCAATGCAGTACAAGTGGACATGTATACCCAATATCCATTTCTTCCTCCAAAAAAACTTTTAAAAATAAAACATCATTTATTTTCATGATAAATATTCAAAATTTTCATCTTGACCTCATCATTGTCCCTACTCTTCTTTGAACCCTATGAAAAACATTTCAAATACATGGGATGAGCACAGAAATCATAGAAAAGGAAATAAAAGAAATAAATCCATTAGTCGAGTTAAAAACATGAAACCCTGTGTAATTTTTACCTTTATCTTCAATGTTCATTGAGCATGATAATACACTTTCAAATGAAAATAACACACACTATTTACTCAAATATATACTTTAAAATCCCATATAAAGAACTAATAAACAATATAGTTAACTTGGGGAATCACATTATTATAATACATGTAGATGGAGTAACCATAATGGATACAACTAGAGTTACCCTCACAGTTACAGATGTAATAATCTTGACGGTTATACTTGAAATAACCCTTATGGTTGTAATTTGAGTATACATCGCAGTTTCACTTGGAGTAACCATCATTGTCAATTTCCAACATACTCAATGTATTGGATAGTTATAATTGAGATAATAATTGATATAAGATATATCGATCTCACCGATGATCTATAATTTTGCTCAACCCATCATAGAAGATATATCGTGCTCACATGTTTCACATATTATGCCCAAGTACGATATCATGAATAAAACATTATATGCTTACTCTTTTCATTATAAAAAAATTGTTTAACAATTATAAACCCATATGAAAAATAAATTTGTATATGAATATATCATTTTCATTTAAAAATTCATTTTCAATGCCAAAATACCAAGAAAAAGGAAAATTGTGTTTTTTATTGAAGGAAATATCATTAAAACATTCTTCATAAAAATAACCTTATCATTTTGAAATCACTTATTTTGAAAAATTTAACACATACAATTGAAAAAAATTTCTTTGAAAGTAATTATTTAAACATTTAATTTAAACTTAAAAACAATGTTTATTTGTGATGGTGGGGAAATCTTCTCATGTTGTATAAGTTAAAAAACATTCCTTCGGCATTTTTGTGGGAAAATCCCAAAGTACCACATTTCGAAAAAAAACTAATATTTTCAAACCATTTCAAAAAAATTAAAACATGGGTAAAAATACTCTAAAAATCATAATATAAAATTAAAACCCATTTTTAAAATATTTTTATAAATTATGGATATGGATGAAAAACTGTGTTTTAAGGGAATCATTAAACGATAATTTTTAAAAGATAGTCTCTTACCTCAAGTCTGATTCATCATGTATGTTATTTATCTTCTTAAATAATAAATTTTGGATAATTTTATACATTATTAATAATATTTTACATTTATATTATTCCTTTTATCTCACTTATAATCATGTTATACCAATTACTTAATTATTTAAGTTCATATGAGATGTTTTGATGATATCTGGTCTGTAAGTCCAAAATGGAATAGGTATGTTGACTATGGTAAAAGTGGTCATTACTAAACTAAATCCAAAATAATAATCATGAAATAAATATAGTTTTTATAAATAAATTAAACATTTTTATTCAAACAAAAATATGGTTATGAAAAATAAACTACGTATAATCATGGAGACGGTAGGTCGTATGTACGCATGAGTAAAATCTAAATTTTTTCAATGATCATTAGGAAAGAAGGTAAGTATTATTTTATATTCACATAATTAAAATTATATATATAATTTTATATCTTTAAATAAACATATATATATATCATATATTTGATTTATTTATGAAAAACAAATCATATCGCTTCATGGAGGTGGAATCCCACATGTACGCATTAATAACGTTATCATTTTCCAGTTCATGGAAAGTTCAAAAGGTAAATAATATTTTATAATTTAATAATGATAAATATATCATGAATATAATATATAAACATTACTTGTATCATTGTATTAGTATTGAGAGATGGTGATATAAATAAAATTACATTGGTTCATGAGGTGGTAGTATGTCGAACAAAGGAATGATAAATTATTTTCTCATTTGATGGAAGACGTTATAAATATATGTTCTAAAACTAAAAAAGTAAAAACTAATTATATAGATTATTATAGATCTATTATTTTATCAGGTTTTAATAATTCATTAGTGATGTCAAAAAAGAAACAAAACCGAAACATGCAGATAAAAACTATACCTCTTCTTGGGAAAACTGGCTTTTCCAAACACCTTAATACCTCTAACATTGGGGTTATGCCTTAAAAAAGACTTCTAGAATTTGTGGAGTTATTATAAGAAGGTATGTGGGTAGGTATTTTCCAATCCAAAATGGTTTTTAGGTGTGGAGAAATAACAAGAATATGAGCCCTTTTATAATTTAGTTGAGGGGTAACTTTGGAATTTCTCCAAATATTAAAATATAATAAGGCTATTCAAAATCCAAATTATTCAAAATGGCCAATAAATTATTCAGGATGAAATTTTAGACCATATATTATCCTTATTTTTCTAATTTAATATTTTTATGATTTTAAAATAATTTAATAAAATATTATTCCCAAAAAATATCATTATTGTCAATTTTGATATAAATCATTACATTGACTTTAAAAAGATCAAGAAAATAAGTAAATTTAAAAAAAATATCCTAAACATGTATTTTTAATCTATATAATTCATGTATTTAATTAATTAATTTATATTTATATTTATTTTAATAATTTTAATATCATTTATTTGATTTTTCCTTTAATTGGTTAATTATTGTACCAGTATTGTGTAAGCATTCAAGGTAACTATTTCATCACTAAAAAATAATAAAATTAACATGATAAGATAACTATTTTATATTTGAAAATAATATTTATATTCAACAAAATTCCCTAGATAAAACCATATTAAAATTATTACACTTATCATAAACAAGACTGTAACATGCTTATCTTTTCTTTAAATAAAATACTATAATATGTCATAATCTCATCCATGTGCCCCAAAAATGCCATAACTTAGATATTGGGAAGATTATTTTCTAGATATGCTAACAAAAATATATTTATTAAGGTTTTTGGGTCATTTTATGGTTCTTATCATTTTATTTTTAGCCCAAATTACCATTTTTACTCATTATCATGGTACCTAAAATTACTGAAGTTACAATTAAAATTGATCAAAAATAAAAGGGACCTATTTAATAAATTTAGAACCACTAATTTAAAATATGGAATCAATTTTTCAAAATTCAAAATACATAACTTTCAAATTTTAAATTAAAACTAAACTGGAAAAACGCAAAAAAACAGTTTTTCAAAGAAATTGTCTTTTTTAATATAAAATGTTTTTATACTAAATTCAAATATAAAATTCATTTCAAAACCATAATTTTAATATTTATTACAAAAATAATGAAATTAATTTTTAAAACCAATAAGAAAAATTACTTTTTAAATACAATAAAATAAAATACATTTATTATAAATATCATTATTTTTCATTATTCCTTGAAAAATCAATATTTTCATAAAATTCTCATAAAATAATTTCAATATATTTTTTACATTATTAATTCAATATTAAAATTATGTTTTTCCAATAAATTTTCTATAACTTATAGGAATTATAATATTCACCCATAAAAAGAAGAAAAACACATTTTTGACAAAAACGTATTTTTTGAAGAATTAAACAACTTTATTAAAAACACTGTGATTATTTTATAAGAACATACCAATAAATTAATATTAAGACGCAACTTTATATTTGTTTAAAAAATAAATTATTCCTATTCATTCACCCCAATTTAACATCTAGGTTATAACGGTCACATTTAAATAATTATATTTAGTTTTTTATTTATGCTCGATGTGACATATCTTGTATGTTATCGAACATAGTATTTCCTTTTAAAATATTAGGATGCTTAAATATGAATTTTTTATATATTTTTTTAAAAAATTAAATATTATTTTTTATAAATCATAAATAACCAAACAAAAATATAATATTTAATTATATTATTTTATTATGAAAATATATTTTATCCTTTCAAATATTATTATCAAAGAATGATATGAAAAAATTTAAAAAATATATTAATATTATATATTGATAAAGTTAATTTATTTAAATATAAATAATTAATTATAATTTTATTTGGGTTAAGTTCATTTAATATAAAAGGGATTGTTTTCAAAAAACCTTTTTTCTAAATGTGGTGTGTATTTTTATCTTAACATAAAAAATCACTATTGAAAAATTACTCTAATAAAATGTATTCATAATATAATAAAAGTGGGAAAAAAGTAATATTCATTCAAAAGATATTACTATAGAAGTAATAAGAATAGTGTCTTTTTATTCTTACAAATTTATTTTTCAAAAAAAATTGTTTTTTATATGCTATGTATTTTTGTTTAAGAAACAAAATATATTGTCATTAAATGGTGATAAAATCTATTATTTTTATGGATAATAGATTAAAACTAATTTAATTATTGATATATAGGAAATATGAAAAGAAAAATTAGTTAATATATGAAAAATCCATTTTCCAATATAAAAATTATTTTCATTATTTTTTATATTTCAATTTAAAATTTATATTCACAAATTTTATATTTTTGATTTGAAAAAATTAACTCTATTTTTTCATTAATAATAAAAATATTAGATTACAATTATCATAAGGGGATTTTTATGAAACGATTGGTTTTTATATGAATAAGGAGAAATATGGTTTTTATAAATAATGTGACTTTTATGTCATCATTGGGATATAAGCATAACATAAAATTTTTGAATAAAATTTTTCGACCGAATATGTATTTTATGAGTAAAATTATGCATTTTAAAATATTAATTTTAACTTACAAACCATCATTTTTTATTTTATAAATTAAGTTATATTTTTCTCTAAAAATATTTTTATTGTGTCATACATTTACTATTTGAGAGCCACACCATTAGTGGTGGGGGTTAAGGTTTTGGGAGTGAGGGTCAGGTCACGGGGTCAATTCCCCATGTCAACAATTATACTGCTATTTTCTTTCTTGTGTTGTGTTCTGCGGTGGTAGATGTAATCAACCTATTATATTTATCATTTAAAAATTATTTTTTACTAATTTTATAAATTGTAACGAATAAAAAAAATTAAAATTTTTTATTATATGAACCAAATAATTTAATAAGTTCAATTTTATTTTTATGTATAAAAAATATATTACTTTGGTAAAAGTTAGTTATCATGATAAGAGTCAAAATGGTATAGGGGTTAAATCTATTAGGAACAAGTTATAAAAAATTTAAAAACATGTCACCAAATGACTTTTCGAGGTATTTATTAACCTTATATCAAACCTTGACCATTATTTTCACTTTTTCATTAACTTTTTTTGAATAGTGCACCTCTTTTTACCAAAATGTCACTTCTCTAGCTTATAAAAGGATCTCTTCATCACCCCACTTTTCCTCACACCAAAATCCACATAGTTCATCCAAAATATTCCCAAATCCCTCTATAACACTCCTATACACATCTTATATCTTTTTTATATTAAAAATAACACCCTTTAAAGTCTTAATCCAACTTTTAAAGGAGTTATTCCATAGAGTAAGGTAAAAAATCCATATTCACTCTTTTTCATTTCTATATCATTTAGTATTTTTCTTCTATCTCAAAGTCTATCATATAATCATAAAATAATTACATGAATATTATCATTATGTGAAGTATTATTATATTTATGGAAAAACAATTACCTACCATTAACCCTTCTCCTTTGAAAAATGAATACGCCATCAATGCATATATAAAGATAACTGCCTCCATTAACGATGTATTTTATTCTCCATCATCACAACTCATGGTTGGTTATAATAATTAATTTAATGAATAAATATTTAATTTATGAAATAATTAATATTTTGTATGTGTGAACTAAAGTATCCATTGGCGACATGTTTCATTTTCATCACTGCCTTACATAGATGGTTATAAAAATGTATTTTATGAATATATATGATAATAAAAAGCAATAAGTTTCATGAATATCATTCTTAAATTATGAAACAAAAATAAATAATATTTTCCCTCCATATCCAAATTCATTCCCCCCTCTAATTTTCTACTTCCATATTTTGAGTTGAAAATATGTATTATTTCATGTTATGTTCATATTTCTCTTCACCCATTCTTAATATGATTTATTATTAACCCTATTTATGATGAAGGATTTGATAAATGTATTTTAAAACAATGAAAAGGTTTTTTCTCTTTATTGATCATACATTTTATCTTCTAATCCAAATTTCCTCTAAATAATAATATCTAATTAATTTATATATTAACAGATTCCTTTCTATATAGTGTTTTAAATTATTTTTCATTTCAACTTCTCAAAAGAAACTTTTAAATGTGGCCTGTAACATTAATTTTTTTATAATGTTAAACATGTTTTATAAAATATATTTTCATGATTTTTATTCCACTTTCATATTTACCCCCCAAATATCTATATCCTTTAGGGTTATCTTTCATGAATCACACTCTAAATGACCTTTTTAAATACTCATATTAGGTGATTGAATCTTGGGTATTAATTGATCTAAATCTTGTGTCATTTTATTTGATAAAATTTGAAAATGTTACCAAATCCGTTTTATTTACTTGGGTTTTCATTATATTATGATTTATATCATGTGGAATACTTATGGATGATTACTATGTGATTTTTATGGTCTATATATCCATATAATGCATTGTTTAGGGTTCTATATATCATGAGATAAAAATGGGTCATGATTTATGATACTCGAGTCAATAATGGGTGATTAGTTAAGATATTTGAATCATTAATGGGTTTTGATTTATGATGATTGAGTCACTAATGGGTTGTATGAAGTAATTCCTAAGACAAACTATAATTATTCACAATATTTTCAAGTATGGAAATTATGTAATGTTTTCCTATGATTTTTTTTCAAATTTTTTATTATGTTACGTTTCCATGATATGACATATTTTTTATGTAAAATTTCATTGATTATGGTCCATGGATTATGTTTATTATATCTTAATTTCACACTCTTATTCCATGTTATATGTTTTTTCATTTAATATTACATTTCCTTATATCATTACTTATGGTCAAATCTTACTATTTCATGTTTCTATTAATCATATATTTATCTTATGCATGTGTTTTCTGAAAACAATTGATCTTACCCTTATTTACTTGTTAAAAATATTTCCCTTAATAAACATTTGAGATCATCAATTTATTATGTTTCGATTCACCCTGTTATAAAAAAGAGTATAACTTATTATAAGTTTAGAATAGGGTCTACCATGGATTGATTTTACATAAATGTTCCCAAATTTTTTAGAGTTGGTGCTCTAGAACCAACCTCTATATACATTAATATTACTTGTATTCATATTTTTGAATATTACTAAACTACTTATCCTATCATGATTGTTCTTCTACATGTCATAGTATGTGACAATGTCATAAGAGTAGTTACCTCACTTAAAGGTCATAGTAGTTTTCCACTATGATGAAAACCTAGAAGTTCCATGAAAATACTCCTAAAAATATAGATTCTATATTTAAATGAAATAATTTTAGGGAAGAAAATGATAAAAGATGCCAGGGGTGGAGACTCATAGTACATTAATGAACTTTCTCATGGTGTACACCCTTGATAATTTCAAAATTTTAAAATTATGAGAATAAGACCCTCTAGTAGGAAATCCACATTTATATGTGTCATTTGATGTCTCTATCTACAAACATTTTTATTGATCCTTAGAATTTATGATTATTATTAATTGATATTATGATATGTTTAATTTGAATTATTGATGAAAAATATGATGACATATGTTCATGGTGAAGTAGGATATGTTGGGTGCATCTTGTGTAATATTTCATTAATGAATAACATGAGAAAGGATTTTCCCATATACTCTTAAATAGAAATTTATATCTCAGGTCCATTTATGGAAATGATACAGACTAAATAAATCCATGGCCATCGTGTTCAGTAGGCAACTTTGATTTCTAAAAATTTAAATAAAAAGACATCAAGCACATATGGTAATAACACAAGCATGCAACCAACTTGATTATAGATATCAAGATGAAGGGATTATATTACATGGAAAGCATTTATATGAGGTTTTATATCATTTAAGAATTAACTTATTTATATATGGGTTCTTTATCACATTTTTAGATGATAAATTTGGAATTTGGGATGTTTCACCTATTACCACTGAGAAAGAGGCTTGGACAAACACACACTAAGAATATCTAGAACCACAATTAAATAATATTATTATTTATTATTTTACATGTTGAATAAATATTATTACCACATGTTGTTTAATAATTTTTCATGTTTTCTTGATCACATATATTCCATCACTGGTTATTAGAGAGAATATTTTTTGAGTATAATATTTAATAAATATTTACTTTATGTTTTTTAAATATAATAATTATATATTTATTTGGACAATAATGTAGTTATATATATTTACTAAATATATAGTTATTATTCGTGACCTATTACATATTGAAGAGTAGTGGAGGTTCAAGTTTAATAGTCTATGGGGAAATAATATATATTAAATATTATTTGAATAAATAATATTTAATTTAATTCGACATCTTTGCACATGTCAAAAAATAATAATAAAATTATTATTATTATTATTATAAATATGTGGTTCTAAAGGGATAATCACTTATAATAAGAAAACATGTGTAATTATTATTTTCCAACCCTAATGGTACATAAACCCAATTATATAATTTCATATGTTGTATCCATTTTTAGTACACAAAAACATCCATAGAATCCTCTTAAAGACCTCGAGATCTCCATTATCCAAGAATTCATTCATGAAGGGAGAGAGATCCTCCTCCACCTTCCACTATTGGGTATATATATATCAAATAGAATACAAATTGAAGTGATTCTCGAGGTGATCAATGGTGAATAATGAAATCATCAGGATTTTCTATGCTAACACCTAGAGATTCCTATTGTGATGTTTGGAGGTTCATAGAGCACATATGGATCATTGTTGGGGGTAATATGCACTCAATTCCTACACCAAAATGATGATTAAACATAAATATATTTTTAGATTCATCAGTCAAGAAATAATTTCTCATAAGACAATTTTTTAATTATTTAAATTAATTATAAATAATATTTGATGATCCTTCATGTAGTTTTGTTGTTATCTCATCAAATTATCCTTCGATTCATTTCTGTTGGTCATTGAATTTATTTTCTATGTGCATCTCACATTAGTTATCTATTATGATAAAAATATGAATTTGTTATACCATATAAAGTTCTTCTTCTATTACAAAAACCTTTAAGTAATATCGGAGAGGTTGCATAATTATTTATCATTATTGATAGATCAATGAATTTTTTATTCATGTATCAATAGTTTTTAATTCTAGTTTAATTTTTCTTTAATACTTATATTTAGATCCTCTCTTTTTCCTCTTCATTCTCAAAAATAAAATCAAAATAGATTAATTTTATGGATGGAAAAAAATTCAATGAGCTCATTAGGAGGTGCTGAGGATTCTAGTTAGATAGCACAATAGTACATGTTGTCTAGCCTATGGGTGCACACTATATACCTATGTTTAATAAACTAAGTAAATTCATGAATTAATTTCGAATTAATTCATGTTGTGTGCATTTACTATAGTTGTTTTTTTATTTAAATACACCACATATTGATTGGGATAACTTGTCACATAGCCACCCAAAATACACACTGTGTAACCTTTGTACATGATGTGTAGTCCATTAGTCAGAGATGGGCTATTTATTCTCTTACATGACCTACATGAATGGTGATGATGTAACTCAGATACCCCATGTCATGTATCCAATGTTCACACCATTAACTCTAGGTATGTTCCCTGAATACATAGTGAGAAATATATAATCTGTGTTGTTGGATAGTACATGCACAACATATTACTAAATTAAACTAAATTAATATTAATTTACTATAGTGCTTAAACCTTATCAACATGTGTCCTATTTGTTATTTATTTGACTAGGTAAATTTCATGTTATGGGTTTTATATATATATATATATATTAAATGTCAAATTAACTTATTTTTAATTTTTAGAACTACATACTTTGTATAAGTCATAATACAATTAATACTATACATGCACAGAAACCCAATACGCAATGTAAATACAGTGTTTTTTGTGTGTCATTTATTTTACATTTTACATGCAATGAAATTATATAATAAGTTTTGTATGCAACATTTTGCATAAGTAAATAGTATATAAATATAATACACACTAGGTATTTCGAATGAGATCGTATTGCCTCCAATGTACATATTCTGTAAATAGTTAATTTTAAAAAATTATATGAATTTTTAAAAAAATGATGGATGTAAATCTTAATAATGTTTTGATGATAATTAAGATAAATTAATTGATTAATTAAATAAGATAATTAATTTATTTGAGTGAAATGTATCTTAAAAAGACTGATTATAATTTAGTGGTATTTTATTAAATGTGTAATTCTTGCATGTATGTGTATGATCATGAGCATAAGCAAACAATTTTTATGTGATTGGTTTCTACTAATTCATTATTAAATTAAATTGGTGGCCTACATGTCATCCCTCCTCTCAATATGTAAGAACCTACAAGATCGTTGTTTCTTATATGTAAACCCCTTAATCAATCCTAGGTTCCCCCCACTTGTGTGTGAGTAAAAGATTATATAATGATTGGAGATCACAAGCTAGTGGAGGAGTTCCATGTTTTGAGATGAGGTGAAACCAATCCAAGAGGTACATTGGAAGAAAGGTTGAAAGATTCAACATGAACCATTTCAGGGTTCAAGGTGTTTTCCCCTAGTTCATGGGTTAATTTATCATCCACTATATAAATATACCATTGGTAAAAGATCATGATCATAAAACTTTATTAATTTATTTCTATCAAGTACATGCTTAATTTCATTATGGATATTTTTTCATGTTCATATGAATTATTTAATTAAAAAGCATGAAATATGGAATGAAAATAAAGTGGATTACTCATAAAATTTATCTAAGACAATATTAATCACTTAAGTAAATAAAGTTAACATTAACAATCATGTAATGATGATTAACATTGTAAATTTTCAAAGAAAGAATAAAAATCCCCCAATTATATATATTACGTTGATATAGACTTCAACTACTTATGTTAAAATCAAATCATTTTTCAAGGGGCTTGATCAGCCTAGGTCTGGGTGCTTTAAATTATCAAGGAATTCTAACTTGAATTTTTGGGTTTATTTAACTTAGATAACATCAAGGGAAGGATTTCTATGTAGGGATTTTTGTACCTTAGAAAAAAAGGTTGAGGAAATTCAATTTAGGGATTTTAGGATGCTATGGCCCACTAAACAGATCATGTAACTTTGAGTTAATGTAGTGGGAATTTAGAATTCCAACCTAAAACCCTTCAAATAACTTGGTAGGCACATCTTTCGGTTAGGATAAGGGTAATATGGGTCATTTCCACAAGAATATCCCAAAAAAATTATATTATGAATCTAATTGTGAGGTAATATTGGGTTTTAATAAAATAGTGGGAGATTAAAAAATAATTATTTTATTTATTTTATTTATTTTATTTATTTTATTTTTATTCAGACAAAGTAATAAATTCTTTCTCTTTTTTTAATGAAATAGAAAAAATATATGACTTTAGACTTTCCTCTATGATCTATAATTGAGAAGGATAACCTTCTCACTGATATAAATTTCCAAGAATGGAGAAGGCTCTAACATGTTATCCTACACCGTCCTAGGAAATTTTATGCTCTTTAAAACCATATTCCTAAAGCACCTAGCTAGGAGGATAGTGAGGAATATTTGAATAACTATGAGAAAAAATATAATGATTCCACATATGTTTAATGTTTCATGATATCATCCATGACTAATGAGATTCTAGAGCAATATGAAGACATTAATGCATATAAAATTATGTCTCACCATTGATATCTTTATCAAGAGAATGAGAGAAAAGTGAGATACGAGATCTACAATACATTATTTAAATAAATTATTTTAGATTTAGCACCTTTAGGGCCTCATGTAGTCTAAATTACTCACTACAATTAATTCTTGGACCTCTTGGGGATTAAAATACCATATGAGTTTCACACATATCTCAAAATTTCATCACTACCCAAGTCATTATCAAGTTATATTATTAATTATAACATGATAAATAATGATAACATACTTTTATAAATTCATACTTTGATTCGTTATGTGGACAATAACATTGGGTGTGACAAGCCCACAATACTAACAGTGAATAAGAAAAGTTAGAACAAGTAAATGGACCGAAGACTCATAACAACTATAAATCTCCCACAAATCATCCTTCTACTAAGAGGATGATCCAAAGGTAGGGAAATGAAAAGGAAGCTATATGTTTTTCATGCGGAAATTAGGACCACTAGAATATGAACTATTCCCATGGGAAAGGGGAAGCCAAAGGTGCATTCATTATTGAGTGTAATCATTCAATATCTATATATTAGGTATGATATACTGGTTTTAGTTCTAAAATTTATATCCAAATGCACGAACCAATTATATTTTAAAAAATTAAAAGAGTATATGCGGATTTGCAGGATACCAATGGTTCAAGGTTGGTTATTCTATCCAATGGAGACTACCACCATTCATTGCTAATCAGAATGGTATTGGTTTTAAGGGATTGTTATTATATACCAACTATTTACAAAAAATTGTATCCTTCCTAGATTTATAATTTTTATTTTCAAGTTTTAATTAAAAAGTTGTTTCTTTTTTGAATACAACTTATGTTATGGTATGGAAAATTTAAATAATAGTCATTATGTATTAAATTAGAAAAAAAAATTTAAATTGTTCAAAAATCATTTTCATATGAATTGTATAACCCCCATCTACAGAATCACCATATTCTTCATGGGATCCAATAGTGTTTGATAAATCTTTATCAACATGGTTATTTAGACTCTTTTGAGGAAAAAACACTTCAAATATGGAATACTTGTTTAAAACTAAACATGACCAGACCACCATTGGGTGGATAGGGTGAAAGGGAAATAGAGCTTCTTAGATTAGTACACACTGATGTGTGGGGACCATTTCTAGTACAAGCTAGAGGTGGGTATTCTTACATCATAACCCTTACAAATGACTTGAGTAGATATGGTTATGTCAACATTATGAGTTATAAATCCAATTCCTTTATGAAATTCAAATGATTCAATAATGAATAAAAGAATCATGTTAGATCAAATATAAAGATGTTTTTATTGGATTAGGGTAGTGGATATATTAACCAAGGTTTTATCCAATTTTTATACGAGTTTATAATTTTTTCTTAACTCACTCAGCTTTACACACCAAAGTGGAATGGTGTTAGTGAAAGGAGGAACTATACCCTTTTATAAATGGTATGGTCAGTGATGATTCATGTAGATATTCCTTAATCCTTTTTGGTATATATATTACATGTTGTGGAATACACACTAAACTAAATGCTAACTACAGTAAAAAAATCCCTTCAAATTATGGAGTAGAAAGAAACTTGTTTTCTCACATACACATGCATCGGGTTGTGAGTCATTTGTTAAGGCCATATTAGGAAAAAAAACTAGCACCTTGGGGAAAAATTGTCTTTATAGAGTATCTTAAGGAAACAAGAGGACACTACCTACCCAATACATTAGACAAGTTATTGTCACCAGAAAATTTATATTTAAAGAGTTAGAGAACATTTTAAATAAGGACAGTGGGAGAAATATTGACTTTGGTTAAGTTAATGATCAAGATACATAAGAGTTGGCATAGGAACAGATTACACAAGTCCTCATGGACTAAGTAGTTCATCAAACATAAGTACTTTGTAGAAGAACCATTGAGTTAAAAGAAAATGGAATATATGGTTTTCTTGTCACTAAATATGGTGACTCATAATTGGTTAAAATAATGAACCACTATCTAACAAAGATTCATTGGAGATATTAGAACATGAAAGATGGAAAGAAATAATGACTTCTATATGGTATTCCATATATTAGAACCAAGTTTTAGTTTACTCAATCATCTAGTTGATTTAAAACCTATTGGGTACAGATGGGTATTTAGGAGAAAACATGACAATGAAGTTAAAGTAAGTACCTATAAAGCAAGGCTAGTGGCTAAATTGTTTAAACATTGTCAAAGAATTGACTATCAGGAAAAATTTTCTCTATTTTCATTCTTTAAATCCAAACTAATTATAATTTCTATAAAATATTACCATGACTATAAAATTTATAATATGGTCATTAAAATAGCTTTCTTTAATGGGAATCTTTAAGAAGATATCTATATGACACAACTAGAAGTGTTTGTGACTCTAGATGAATAAAAAAATATATTAATGTCTTATAGATTCATTTATGGATTGAAAAAAGTGTCTAGTTCATGGATTAGTATATTTGATGAATCTATAAAAGAATGTTGATTCATCAAGAATGAATGTGGGTAATTTTTTTAACATAAATTTATTTAGAATATGGTCATTGTCTTAATATTATATATTGATGAAATGTTACTTATTGGAAATGACAAAATAGTCTTTCAGTCGATTAAGGACTAGTTAAACAAGTTTTTTTATATGAAGAACATAGGTGAAGTAGCCTACATTTTAAGAATCAGGATCATTTGTGATAGAACCAAGAGGTTTCTTGGTCTTTGTTTATGTTGCAACATTGACAAGATACTAAAGATATTTATCATGAAAAAAATACAACAGGGGATTTGTTCAATTGTCACATAGTATATATCTTTCCAAGAAAATGTGGCCTTAGACATAATAGGAGAAAGAGAGAATGAGTAATATCACATATGATTTGGTAATAGCATCAATCATGTATTCCTTATTATATACCAAACTTGATGTTTCTTATACATTGAGAATTGTAAGAATATATCAAGATATTCCAAATGAACAACATTGATCTTATATTAAGGCAGTCATTAAGTGTCTACGAAGAACTAAGGATATGTTCCTAGTGTATGGAGGAGATGGGTAGTTGGTCATCAAGGGTTATATTTTTGTCATTTTTAAATATATCATAATGATTTGAAGTCATAGTTAAGATATGTTTTCAGTCACAATAGAGGAGCTTTGAGATAAAAGAGTTCAAATAAGGTTATTGTTGATGATTCTAGAGTGGATTCTGAGTATATAGAGGCTTTCGATGTAGCCAAATAATATATTTGGATGTGAAATTATTTTCTATATCTTGATGTGGTACCTAGAAGTAAATAACATACCACATTATTTTGTGATAATACTATAATAGTGGCTCCTAAAAAATAGTCATGGTCACACCAAGGGAAAAAGTATATACTCTAAAAGTATAACCTCTTAAGGTATTCTTTTTAGAGGGGTAAATCTTCAGTAATTAGAGCCTACATTGAATAAAAGGGGGTAAACCTATGACTAAAGAATTATCTCAGAAAAATCATGAGTATCATGTGAGAGCTAGTGGATTGAAGGCTATTAATAATTGGATCTAGTCTAAGTGGGGGTCTATTATAGTTGGTACCCAAGAACCAACTTCTGTATAATTTAGGATTACCTTTATTCATAATTTTTAATATTAATAAACTACTTGTCAGATCATGATTTTTATTATGTTTGGAATAATATGTGATAATTTCCTAAGAGTAGCTACCTCGCAAAAAGGTCATAGATGTTCCTTATTATCATGAAAACCTATAAGTATCATGATAGTTTTCTTAAAAATATATATTCAATAGACATTTGAAATAAATTTAAGGAAAATGATATGGTCAATAAAGACTGGAGAATCATAGGACATTGAGCCACCTTCTCATGGTGTACGCCCTTGGTAACATCCAATGTATGAAATTATGAGAACAAGACTTTACCATAGGAAATAAACATTTATATGTTTCATTGGTTGTTTCTATTTATATAAATGTGTATTGATCATTAAAATTTAATATTATTGTTAATGGATATAATGAGCTACATACTTTGATGATTTGATGAAAACTATGACAACATATGTTCGTAGTGAAGTATGATATGTTCGGTGTTTCATGAGTAATATTTCATTAATGAATAATGCGAAAAAGGATTTTTTTTCCTTCTCTTATTTAGTATATGTTGATATCGCATGCTCTTTGATGGAAATGATACAACCTAAATACATCCAGGGCTTTGGTGTTTTATATCAAAGTTAGATTTTCTGAAATTCAAAGAAATAAACATTGAGAAAATAGGTTGATGACACCATTATGAATCTTGTTTGATTAGATATATCAAGATAAAGGGATAACATTACATGGAAATAATTCATAAGAGTTATTATATTATTGTTTCTTTAACTTATTTCTCTATGGGTTCCTTGTCATGTTACTAGATGTTAACCTTGTACTTTGAGCTACTTAGTTTATTGCTACTCAGAAGGAGGACTATAGGGTTACACAAAAAGTGTATCTAGAACCTTAGTTATATAATAAAATTTTTTATTAACTCACTTGTTGAATAAATATTATTCCCACATGTGGTTTAATAATAATTCAGGTTTTCTTGATCAACTATATTCTTTAATTGGTTATTCAAGAGAATTTTATTAGAGAAAAATATTTAATAAATATTTATTTATTATTTAGTGAATATAATATTTTTTTTATTTACTGGTGAATAATGTTGTGATATTTATTTAGTAAATAAATATTGATTATTCAATGCCTGATAAATAATGTGGATGAATGGGAGACCAAGTTTATTAGTCCAGTGAGAAATTATATATATTGAATATTATTTGAATAAAAATATTTGATTTAATTTTCTAGATGTGTTCAAGTTAATAAATAATAATATTATTATTGATATTATATACATTGGCTTCCATAGGGATTAAGAAAAATAATAAGGGTTCATGTGTAATAATTATTTTCTAACCCTAGTGGTATATAAACATATTTATATTATTTATTAAGTTGTATACATTATTGTTTTGATGTGAACAACAATATTTGAATAATTTTCTCCAATCCCTAGAGAGATCCCTTCTCCAAGAATGCTCTCAATAATAGAGAGACTTTCTACTCCATCTTCCCCTCTCAATTCTAGAGGGATCTAAGAGAATCCTTCTTGAAGTCATTCTTAGGGTGATAAGAGGTGAATGATGCAAGTGTTAGGATCTATTTCACTAGAAGAAAAAAATATTCCATCAATGAAATTCGAAGGTTTTTGGAGAATATATGGATAACCCTTTTAGTGAATATACACTTGATTCATACAATTCAATGATTTTACAACATAGGGACACTATCATATTCATCAATGAAGAACCAAATCATCACAAGGTAATTATTTAATTATTTAATTTAATTATAAATAATATGTTATGATATTATGTCTGGTTTTGGAATTCTATCATAATATTGGTTTTTGATTCAATTTCATTGGTCAAATCATTTATCATCAATGTAAATATCAGATAATCCATAGCTATAACAAAATTCTAAGTTTAGAATGCCCTATTTAGAGTTTCCACTGCACCCGAAACCTTCAAAGTATGTCAAATAAGATTTTTATATTTCTAATATCCAAAGATGATAAACCATCATGTTCTTGGATTGAGATAATCCTTGTGATATGTAATGTTGAGAATATGTTATTAATGTGAAATATATGCAAGTTTATCTTGGTTCATCTCAGTTTATATCAAAGCCTTTTGTAAAGAATGTTTTTTAGCACCAGACCTATGGATGAGGATCTGGGGCATCTCACACACTTTATTTCATCAACCTATATAATATATTTATCTTTCACTAGATTCCACAAATGAATAAATAAAACACCATGTCCATAGAATTTATTAGATGGTTTCATTTAAATAAAATGTCCACAGATATCTACATCCATAAATTAAAGGGAAATTCCCTTATTAACTTATTCATTAATTCCATATCACTCATGATGTACCCAATGTATCATACTTCCCAATGAACATATGACATATTGGTTTTTTTCAATACATAAAAGTACATGACTCATGATATTAATTAATAATAATATCAAATAAAAGGACCAATACACACATTTTTAGATAGGAATATCCAATAGAACACATAACACGTGGAATTCCTACATCTGGTTATTTTCTAATAACCTCCTATCTTAGAGACCATAAAGGGAGAAATTCATTATAAAAAGTACCAATGTATTATGATACCCTTATCCCTAATATCCTAAATCATTTTTTCCCATTTAGAGGATTTCCTCCAATAATAGAATATATATTTGAAAATATTTTCATATTACATCAAGGATCTCATAATAATGAGAAATTGATATGTATTTTCAATGAAAAATATACTATAAGTACATTATCACTTTAATTTTTTTAGAATAACAATCATCATGTTATAATATATTCATTTAATATTCATGTCTTTGAATATACTATTAATCAAATGTATAGAAAAGTTACTTATAGGGAACCAAGTCTAACATCTCCAACAAAATTCACACATGTATTGCAAGGATGGTGAAAGTTTTATAACACTTATGGTCAAACCCAACACACCGTACGGAACCCTTTTGTTGTAGAACACACCTATTGAACACTCTCTGAAATTAAATACCCATAAAAGACAATAAAATATCTATGAAATTTGAAAAAAATTGACTCGGAGGTGTGGGGAAGTTACAACTAAGTGAGTATGTTTCCTAGAGTTAGGGAGAAAATGGATGACTACTTAAAAGTGTGGATGTGGTAAAATTAATGTGGGGAAAATATGGGTATGTTAGTTCTCATAATTAACTCCAACAGACCTATAATGTTTCCCTTAATGGGCCTATATTCCAACTTGTTAGTTTTGGAATGCCTATATATTTTTCATCTAAATACTCTCAGTTAGTCATAATCTTGAGCCTATTTTTTCACAAGTATTTAAGTTTCGCAAAATCTAACCTAATGAATGCTATCATTTTATGAGATCAAATTTTTTGGTAACAACCAATTCCCAAAATGAATTGAGAAATATATAGTATTATTATATAATCTCCAAACCCTCTAATATTTTATTATTTATTTATTTTTATTTATTTTTTTGTTGAGGCCTACCTTCAAATTATTTATTCATTACTACACATTCAAATTTTCAGAGTTATATATATTCAGTATAATATTAGATTAAAACATTATTTTTTTGTAAACCTATTAATATGAATTTTAATTTATTTTCATCCCAAGAGATTTTATCTAATTTTTATACCCTATATGGTCCTTATAAATAATAATAAATAAAATCAATAGGGTTATTTTTCTTAATTTGGACTTATTGAAACTAAACCTCTTATCCTTTCTAGATAAACATTCATCACAAAATAGAGGTATTTTTAATGCAGTTCCATTTAAAAACCCTTTTGTTTTTAATTTCTACTAATACATTTACACTAACATTACATAATATCCTATGAAATAATAAAGTTTAGTCTTCATTAGTGTTATCTTTGGATAGCATTTTCCAAATGTGATTTTTAAACATTTAAATTTATAACTCATTCCTTAGAGAGAATTTCATTATTGAAAATGAACCACTAGTGATTTTACTTAAATCATCTTCAATCCTAAAGGAATAAAAAATTAAATGAAGAATTCATAGAGATATTAGATTTATATTAAATTAAAATATTCACATATCATAATTTATATATTTAATTTTTCTATCATGAATTTTGAACATGGTAGTTCTCAAACCTATAATTGCACAGTTTTTATAATTTCCTAAAAATACTTTTACTTCATCAGGTTCCCTAATTTCAAAAAAACTCTATTTTAGGACATATGTGAAATGAATATTATGAGTTAAAAAACTCATTACATTCCTATATTTTGGCTATATATACTGAATACCTCATCGTTATCATTTTAAAGTCATGGATTTACACTGAGTCTTTCCATTATCATTCTGGGATGTCCAATGGCTCGATAGTGTTTCCAAATTTCAAAGTGTTGTTTTAAAAAAATGGTTTTATGAATATTAATAATGATATTGAAGTGATCTAATTATATATTTTTTATTTCTAGATAATTACTCTTTTAATTTGGGTTGATAGGGAACCTTTACATGACCAGGAGGACTAAAAGCATAAAATCATGAATTACATGGCCTAACGACCTAGAGGAATAAATCCCTTACATCTTAATTTGACCTAAAAATACTAAAGAAGACCCACACCGTCACCTATTCATGTACGTTTCCATATCATCACTGGAATTTACTAATTGAATGTAGTTCCTTATGTATTTCTACATTAGGTGATGTTATGTCTTTCATATCCCTACTTCAATCACGGGTTTTGGTTTTCTCTACTTGGTGACTGTTACTACTCTAATTCAACAACCTAATATTTATCCAGTATAGTGGGCCTGATCTTCTCCATAGATCAGATACCCTATGAACAAAATACACTGATGTCTTGTAGGCCCTTAGACCCAAATCCCAAATGGGGGCTAAAATTCCATGTGGCCTAAAGTCCATCGATGTCCTAAAGTCCTAGTGGTCCGTAGGCCCAATTTGTTGGTCAGAAAACCCAATTATATAGAATAATTTAGTTGTTAAAATACCACTACAGGACCTTATATATTTATGATATAGTAAATTCTAGGGCAATCCTCATATATATTTGAACTTGATTGTCTAGTGCTGGATTACATGGTGTTTACCAGTCATACACCACCCTAACTACGAATTATTTTGAAGTGATTTGGGAAGTTCAGTAATAAAAAAATTAACCCTCTACTTTATCAATTATTGGTTTATTTTATTTAAATTTAATTATTTTTTATTTAGTTATTTAAATCACACATATATGTATTCTTTTGTAAAGGTAATATGTTGATTAAATAAGCTATATAACGGTCGGTCTTCTTTTTCCATTATTTCGCAATGTTAAAGTGTAATTTTCAAGAGATATGTAAAGGTAAAATGTAATATATATTGGTTACTGAATGGTCAATCATGTTTTAAACTGGCCACATAATGGAAATATGTATTTTAAAAAGGCTTTATAAATATAGCCTATTGATTCCATGACCTGTATAAAGGTCATTCGTAATTTTTAAATCTTGCATAAATGTAGGATAGAAAATCTTTAAGATACCAAAAAATGAATAGCTAATTATTAAATTATGTAAGGGTAAGGATAAAATTGTATAGATTTCATAAGTGTATCCTTATATTTTCTAAGGATGTGTAGAGGTAAGTCTTTCACTATATATGGGTAGAATATATTACCCTTACATGAGGTCCTCCTTTAATTTTGTGAATGGGTAAACAATTTTACACTTACACAGACTCCCCCTCCTGAGTGGGGGTAATCTTACTACCCATATTAGCACCTTCCACTTCATCCTCTTGACCTATAATGCATTTTTAAGGGAATATGAGTATTTTGAGATTAAAAACTTATTAAATAAATGTTTAAATTTTGGAAATAATGTTGTTATAATATTTAATGATTAAACACAAGTAATAAATAATAAACTTGAATAATTAAAAGGAGTGGAATGTTGTAAAGCCTGAAATAATATAATATATACATATATAAATTTTAACATTTTTTGTGTTTCTAAATGAGATTATAAATTGAAATCATGGGATTATAATTGTTTTTCATCATAAATTTTAATCCCTTGGTCCATGAATCATTCTATTCATGTATATTAATTAATTAAATATAACATTTATTCTAAATTGAAATTTTTGTATTCAATGAGAATTTGTGCATGTAAGATGTATATGGATAATTAATGTGAATATTATTTACTCTAATTTTTTATATCGAAACATGTGGGGGTTATGAATTAGATGGGTGATTTTAGTTTTTTGGGAGATTTTTGGGTGTTTAAAATTTACAACAGGCTTTCCCCCTATTCAATATTTTCTCCTTCTATTTTCTCTAAAATTATACAATATTAGAGAATATGAATGATTCATTTTGTGTATTTCTAAATATATCAGTCCTCTACCCCAAAATTTTCTAGTTGTTCAAACATCTCTCTCTATCTCACTCTCAGTCTCTCTGTTTCTCTTCTTCTACACATGAAATGTAATAATAGGATGGAAACATGTAGTGATAAATTATTTAAAGTGATCTCATGTATAACTACCCAGTTTATTGAGGTAGGGTATTTATGATTTTATTATTATTTGGAGTCTTATTACTTAACATGTTGTGAACATTATAATCCTTATTTAGCCTTAATCCTCTTACTTCTAGCACTTAGAGTTGAACGAATTACATTATAATCATTTCCATTACATTTTTTTCCTGTAAAAATGGGTGTAGGGAGACCTCCTTATTTTATAAATATGAAACTAACTCAATATTACCTAATCCATGAATTCACGAAATACTAAAACAAATTGAGAATATACCTTCCCCAAAATCCTTTTGATATGGAAATTCAAGACTCATTCCAAGGTATCAATTGAGATTAAATGATCTAAAGGGATTTGTTACCATTTATTTATGCACATTATTTACTTATAAAAAACTCTTCTTTATGGAACGTTTTTGGTCCTAGGGAAAAGGATCTAAAAATACTCTACTTTATTTTCTACAATCAATGTTTAAATTATGCATCATTTTTTTACTTAATTAATTTGATGATTATTATGGTATTTTGTTGTTATAGAAATTGAATACCATTGGTTATTAACTACTTCAATAGATTAATATCCAAGATTCATGAAAAAATATGAAAAGGGGAGTTGGAAGTTGATAATTATTTCATGATTATAGAATTTATGAAAATAAAAATACATATTATTGATCATATGTGACTTCCCATGTCAAATGAGAGATGTCTTGAAAATTAAAAGGGGATTGGGAATTATTAATGGAATTGTAAATGGATGGTAAATATGATTTCATGTTATATTTTTATTCACTGATTATGTGATGATATATTTTTTTAAACACTAGATTGAATTTTTCATTTTATGTGTATATGTTTGCATGTTTATTATTGAAAACACTTGATTGATGATATCATTTTATGTTCACATGTTTCCATTTTAGTTTTGGAAATTTATTTGTGTGGTTGTAATATATATTTCATATATTGATAAGTGTCTACTATTAATTATATTTGTAGTGTTACGATATTTTTGATATTATGTGTAACACCCCAGGATTTCATAGTGTGTTATTTCTTAAAAATAATTCAATAACTTACACTACACGAAACACCGAGTTCAATCACACCATGACGTACAAAAAAAGCCATTAAAAGAGGTCATGAATAGTATTAACTACATTTTGAACTTTATATAATCCTTATAATTTTAGAATCCCTATTATGAGTTTCTTAGTCATAATGCAAGAACAGATTCATTTTTAGTATTGCACTTTTATCAACTTTTAATAGTGAAACCTTTTTAAATAAAATATTTTAAACTATCTGAATAAATTGGGACATCAAAAAATTTAAAATGAAACATCCCAAGCTTCCACGGTACGCTTTCCTTTGAATAAAATAGTAGCGTGTGTTGTACGCAACCTTGAGTTTTAACACACGCCACAACCAATCAAACTAGCCGTTATGAATAGTAATACCTAAATTTTGAAATTATATATATTTTATATTTTAAAATGGACTTCATTTTTGGATTCGTAATATCGAATTTAGCCTAAGGTGAAATTTTGGTACTTTTCGGATAACTTTCATATTTTGATGAATATTGAAAATTACTAAATTTTAATTAAAAACAACTTTTTTAATAAAAATAATTAATAGCGATAAATTGTGAATTTGAGTAGTTTTAAAGTATATTTAGAGTATATTTTTACCATTTAATATAATGTTGGTCATTGGACATAATTTTACAATTAAACCGAACATAAACAAGTGTCAATCTTTTGATAGTTATTACGTCTTAAAAACACGCTTTTTGTTTTGACAGCGGGAATTAATTTTAAATTAATTTCTGCCACTTCTGTGTTTTGAATTTAGAAAAATGGATTCCATATTTGGAATCAGGATGTACAAATTTTGTAAATAGGTAAATTTTATTTTTAGACATTTTGAATAATTACTGTGGTAAATATTTTATTTACCATGGTTAAGGTTAAATCCGGTAAATAAGGGTTAAAAAATAATATTATAATAATAAAAAATTACCCTAAAACGTGTCCTAACCTTATTGGTGGACACATACCCGACCATGGGCATCCTTTCGTCGATTTGGGGACCCCTTTGAGCCACTTTTATGTGGTAGGGACACATTATATTAATAAAGTTAAAATAAAAATAAAAATGGCATAAGCTTACATCTTTTAGAAGAACAATTTTTACATACGGTTATACATGTTGGATTTTCGATTATAAATATTAATTAGAAATATAAAAATATTTCCTACATAATTATATTTTATTTATAATTTTTAGACATCAAATAATTTAAATTATTAATGACACAATAATGATGCAATGTTTACCTCATTAATAAATCATTTAAATAAATAAGATTATAATGATTAAAATATTATCTAAAACATGTCCAATTATTATTGGTTGATGTTATTTAGAATATGAGTCATCTTATATTAGACCTCAATTATTTTTGGACCATTATAAACCGAATTTAATTATATTATAAAGTAATACTTTCACTCTTTCCTAAAGAGCCCCTCCTCTCCCTTATAAAAGGAGACCACTTCTACTCATTCCTCACACCTATCAAGCCACTTGTATCGTCCAAACTCTGCCCAAATAAGCTCCCCACATCCCTCTCCTCCTCCTTGAAGCTTCCCCTTAGGCAGAAAGCATTTCAAGAAGTCCTTTGGTTCCAACCAAAGTGAGTTACCTAAATTAAAGGTAACGATTTCTCTTAAATTATTTTCATTTATTTTGCTTCTCCAACCCCCAAACTCTTTTTATTTCCTTTCTTTTGTAACAAAAAAAGTATCCTCAATATACTAGGATGTTTTTATAAGAATTATTCGAACTACACATACACACACCTCCATCTAATGGATGATGAACATAATGTTTCTGTGAATGGAAAATTAACGCCTCACGAAACGATGATTGTTCAAATACATCTTACCGCCTCTCATGGTGGCCATTATGATGGCACTGTAATTAAGTGTGATATTAATGATAAATATTTTATATATAAGCTTCTGTAATTCCATTTTATTTCATACCATTATTCGTTTCACGTTGTATATACATACGATAATTTCATTTGAGGAAGTGCGGACTACCGCCCCCTTAAAATGATATGACTCGTTCATACCACACATGGAACGTATAAATAATGGTGTTAATGAACATAAGTAACATATATAAAATATTATATTATACTGGAATAATAATATACCTATGTATCATTTGGATTCAATTCTTTTAAAATGAAAAATTAAATGGAAGTAGCGTTCGTGCGTACGTACGGACTACCGTCTCCACGAACACGGTGAGATCCATCCTCCATCGTATCCATTCAAGTATTATTCTCATTTTAGGGTTAAAAATAATGTTAATATCATTCTGATTATGAATAAGATATAATCTATCCATTACAAACATGTCTTACGTAACCAAACATTTAAGAAGAACGAATCGATTATCACCCGAAATGACGATAATACTAAGATATTATTAATAAAGCAATGTTAAAAGATCATATATGATATCATATTGATGTATATGATTATTTTATAATTTAATAACAATGTTTTAATTATTATACAGGAGGTTAACATACCATCGACTAAGGTAAAGTTCAAGGTAAGGGATTTTCTTATCTCAGTTTCAACTCCGTGAGATTTCCATTGTTCGCCACTAAATTATTGAAAGTGGTGTATTGTGTGCGGCCATTTGATATATATTATCATGATTATCTTTATATTCATGTTATTCTGTAAATACTTTTGGTGGTTATTAACTTTTGTCCATACGACTCAGTTGATTAACGTGGTAAGGATTTTCTTATCTCACTCTTAATTTCGTGAGAATTCCATTGTTCAGCACTTAATTATTACATGTGGTGTATGTGTACTGCCCATGATTGTATTCATTATGTAATATACATTAATTTATGGGTACTTACATAGTCATGGTATGATCCTTCTTTCATAGTTGTATGTTTCGTAAGTTACCAAATCGATAAGGGAATTTGACATTTCAATTTCCACTCATTCGGCTTTACGCATATTTCAATGATTATATTACTCCAAGATTATGTGTGGAATCACTATTCATTTGATTATGTCATAATTTCCACTCCCCTTCCTGTGGATATACTTTTGATACACATAATCACTCTATTGATAATTCTCAAGTCATTAATATGAATTTGATAAGAGTAATTTTAACTCTTTCACCATTTGTTGAGTTAAACATCCAATTCGTTGGTGTTGTTTCTACAAGAATATGTGTGAATATCATTTGATTGTTTTACACTGAATATTCAATCATATATAGTGTATTTATATTTTCACAGATAATTATGTCATTGATTTATCCTTAACCTAAGGATATGACCTTTATGAGAGATTTCATCTCAATTTACATTCAATTGGGACTTCTTTGTTGATATACACCAAATCACTTTTATGTGGTGTATATAATGTAGTTTTACAAAGTATATCATGAATCCCTTTATTCTCATGATATTACAAAGTTTTTATTACCTCAATTATTTGTACTCAAGTGTCTCTCTTTTTGTTAGAATCCCTAACCAAAATACCATTTTAAAATGTTTTAAAGACTTATTCTTCTAAATCTTGCTCATTAATGTCCATGTTTTAAAAAATGGTTTTAAGGATTTATTTATATGGACATTAAAGTTTTAAAATTAAAACTCCTTTTAAAAGTTTCAAAGTGGTATGGGACACTTTGATTCAAAAATCTATTTTTAAATGGCTTCTTGACAAATAGTGTGACTTTTAAATGATTTCAAGAAAAGGGTGATATTTCCCTCAAATAGTTTTGATGATTATTTTCATCTATGTCAACATCCTTCATTATTCATGATTGAGGTTAATTTGATACAATACAATCTTCCATATTGTATCAAATGAGTTATGTTTAACTGTGGATGTTCTATTTTTATACCATTCATGGTTTGTGGTTAAAGTATTGACATTTCGTATGCTAGTTTTAATACGAATGTTTATTTTATGCTTAAACCTATTCATATGAGGAATGCATTGGACTTAATAAGTGATGGGTGGAACCTGCTATAGCTCCTAGATGCATCGGTAGGTCTCATGAGACAAACTAGCGTCTTGGCACAAGGCCTTGGAAAAATCTTATTTGTAGTCTTGGCACGAGGCCTTGGCTATGTGGTTATAATAGTCTAGCATTATGCATTCCATCATTATGAAAGTTGATATTGATATTGCATGTGATCATTCGACTAGTAGAATATCCATGTGAGTAAGTAAATGGAATTATTTCATTTTACCTTTTCCATTTTAAGCTGAAGTTCAAGTTTAAAAGGCTTTTGTTTTAGTTATAAATTGCCTTAAGTGTTTATGCTTATTTATGAAAGCTTCTGCTATAATGTTATCCTTACTGAGCATCTGAGCTCACCCCTTTCAATGTTTTATTTTTTTTCCCAGGATTATGAAGAAGTAATTATGAATGACCTACAGGGATGGTATTAGGGGATATGAAGACAAGATGTTTTTTTATGATGTAATGTAAAAATTTATGGATGTATCTAGTTATTCCAAGGCTACTAAACTAATCGGTCTTTCGAGACTTGATCTTTCTCGTGATCATGCCAATGTTATGTAATTAATGCACCGACTCTGGGTAACTGGGGTCGGGGCGTTACGGTTGGTATCAGAGGAAGTTTAGTACAAACCTTGGTAGCTAGATTTAGATAAACTCTGATTAGAGCACGTAGACCTAAGATGAACTTTGAGGATTAGTATAAAATAACTTCCTAGAATTTTGGTATTGTAGAGATTTTGTGAGTTTTCCGAGCAATACATCCCTGTCTGGATACAAGCAGGTAGAGGCGGCTCTGTCACAGATGTACCTAGGGGTAAAACCCGAAAACACCGCTTTCAGCTAGACTCAAACGGGAACTGTTGCACGACAACGGGCCTTGCTGCACTCTTGGTTACGACACTCCCGGGGGATATGCTTAGGATAATTTACATTTTCTTTACAAACCGATTTAAGTAATATATACATAAGATGAGAGTAAATGACCTTGGTTAATCCTAATATGTTTCAAATTGAGAATATGGTGATATTTTAATCTCTAAATGATTTTACGACTACTATTACTCACACAATGCTTTCTGGTTTTAGTCAATGGCTGGATTCCAAGGAAGTCATAGTGACTTTGAGAATAATGTACAAGGTGGGAACGGTGGTGGCGATGAGCAACAAAATGGAATGTTGATAGGCGTAAAAGATATCGTCTTTATGCCAAATCATTTTTCCAAAAATATGATCAACAACATATATATTAACCAACTCCCAGACTCAACAAGGAAGAGAAAGGTGATAAATGATAATATCTACAGCAATGGAGACCATGGAGAAAAGAAACCTCAATTTTCATCATGCAGGAAATGTGGAAAGAGACACCCAGGAAAGTGTCTCAATGGGACAATGAAATGTTTTACGTGCGGGAAGGAAGGACATAAAGTGAAGAATTTCCGAAGAAAAATGAAGAGTACTATGGAATAAGATAAAAATGGTCCCAAGAGTCCATTTACAGTCATTTGTCGTAAATGTAGGGGACCTGGCCATTACCTGAGTGAATGTCCTATTCTATAGGATATTTTCTTGGTCAAAGAAGAAGCTATGTGGAAATAAATGGTTGGAGAAAAATTTAAAAAGTATTAAGACTCCTTGTTTATGGGTTTACTTTGGAATAATTTTCTCTTGTATTTGTAACCCCGCAGTTTGCCGTGTGAGAATGATATTTGAGTAATAATTGTCTCTTCTCTTGTGGATATAGGTATAAATAACCATTTGGTTTTATATGATCATTGGGGTTTGAGAAAATGATAAGTTATTATAATTTGGGATGAAAATGAAAAGTATGATATAACATTTGTTGTTAAATTATGTTATTTTGAGGAATTTATCTCATTTTGGTAATATTATAAAATATAGTTTTTTAAAAAGGACAACACGTAGACCGTGTGACAACCCATCGCGTCGGACAAAGCTCTGGGAATCGAACCCACAACCAAAGTGGGATTGGGATTTATCGCCTACCACTGGACTACGTGAAGTCCCTGGTTAGTGTGACTATTTTTTTTGTTAAATGATTTTATTGATCAATAATAAGATGATTTGGGTTCTTATGTCTTATCAAATGAATACCCTTGGTATAGGAAAATGATTTGGTGATTAAGTGATAAATATTATTTTGGAAGATGTTCATTTTGTTAGGAACACTATATGCCCAAGGAAAATAGAATACAATGAGGTTTCATTTGTAGAGTAATGGTGGATTTTTATCTACGTTTTTATTATTGATTTATAGTGATTTGGGTTATTTATGGAAATGATTAACCTATAACAGAGAATATGTGATGATGTTAATTACTTTTAAGTATGTGACTTTAAGAGTATTTGATGTCATTTGGAGATACAATGTAACATGGGAGACTACATAATCAAATTCTTCTATGTTTTGGGTTTCAATATTAGTTTGGATTATATTAAAGGATTGTAAGGACAATTCGTTAATGAATGGTATCTATTTAACTTTGGGGTATTGTTGGTTTAATTTTAGAAATTAAGATTAGTGCATATTTATCTCAATGAATATCCTTTTGGGGGATCATTAGATCATTCACTAACCATTTTGGTTTTGATTAATCTTCAAAGACAATGTAAATATATGGTTTATCCTACATGGATCATGTGATTCTATAGAAGTTTATTCTAGTTCTTCCAGTGTGACCAAGTCTTCTTGAATACTCATCGTTTAAAAAAAATTGAGTTAGTGGTGGAAATTTATTAAAGAATGAAAATATACTTAAAATTTAAGTATATCTCATAATGTTCTTAGTCAATATCATAAATGAATTCCTCTTCCTTATGTAATGTAACTTTAAAAAAAATGTTTTCCTAGATGGTACATTAAATCATCACTAATTTATGGCTTTGGGATTGTTGGCCTTTTCATAGCCATGTTCTCTACCACTCTCCATCAGATAATTGATGGTTAGATTTCTCTTCCATATCCATATTTTCTTACATGGAACCCTAGTATGTGTTATTTTCGGTAATCTTCATACATTCCACTCTTTATTTTAAATAGAGGCCTCATTAATTCATTTTTCGATGTGGGATTTCAACTAAGATATTTTGAAACGTCAAAAATGTGTTATCCCAATACCCTATGTTTTCTTGGACCAATGGTATTTCAAATCATCATAGATTGATGAGTTTAAGGACCTCAATTTTATACTTGTTTGTGATTGATGACCTCAATCACTACCTATAAATATTTACATTTTTCCTCCAATTATATGTCTCTAATTGCCACCAATGTTCTCCTAATCGAGATCATAATTTGGTGGTGACCCTTTCATTTCTCTTTTCCTTATATTAAGACTAAATTTTAGTAACCCAATTTACGATGTGGGTTTTCCCACAAATATATTTTCTACTTTCAACCTTTTATTTTCGAAGAACAATTTCAAATTGCGAGGACGCAATTTATTGAAGGAGGGGAGAATGTAACACCCCAGGATTTCATAGTGTGTTATTTCTTAAAAATAATTCAATAACTTGCACTACACACAACACCGAGTTCAATCACACCATGACGTACAAAAAAAAGCCATTAAAAGAGGTCATGAATAGTATTAACTACATTTTTAACTTTATATAATCCTTATAATTTTAGAATCCCTATTATGAGTTTCTTAGTCATAATGCAAGAACAGATTCATTTTCAGTATTGCACTTTTATCAACTTTTAATAGTAAAACCTTTTTAAATAAAATATTTTAAACTATCTGAATAAATTGGGACATCAAAAAATTTAAAATGAAACATCCCAAGCTTCCACGGTACGCTTTCCTTTGAATAAAATAGTAGCGTGTGTTGTACGCAACCTTGAGTTTTAACACACTCCACAACCAATCAAACTAGCCGTTATGAATAGTAATACCTAAATTTTGAAATTATATATATTTTATATTTTAAAATGGACTTCATTTTTGGATTCGGAATATCGAATTTAGCCTAAGGTGAAATTTTGGTACTTTTCGGATAAATTTCATATTTCGATGAATAGTGAAAATTACTAAATTTTAATTAAAAACAACTTTTTTAATCAAAATAATTAATAGTGATAAATTTTGAATTTGAGTGGTTTTAAAGTATATTTAGAATATATTTTTACCATTTAATATAATGTTGGTCATTGGACATAATTTTACAATTAAACCGAACATAAACAAGTGTTAATCTTTTGATAGTTATTACCTCTTAAAAACACGCTTTTTGTTTTGACAGTGGGAATTAATTTTAAATTAATTTCTGCCACTTCTGTGTTTTGAATATAGAAAAATGGATTCCATATTTGGAATCAGGATTTCCAAATTGTGTAAATAGGTAACTTTTATTTTTAGACATTTTGAATAATTACTGTGGTAAATATTTTATTTACCATGGTTAAGGGTAAATCCGGTAAATAAGGGTTAAAAAATAATATTATAATAATACAAAATTACCCTAAAACGTGTCCTAACCTTATTGGTGGACACATACCCGACCATGGTCATCCTTGGGTCGATTTGGGGACCCCTTGGAGCCACTTGTATGTGGTAGGGACACATTATATTAATAAAGTTAAAATAAAAATAAAAATGGCATAAGCTTACATCTTTTAGAAGAACAATTTTTACATAGGGTTATACATGTTGTATTTTCGATTATAAATATTCATTAGAAATATAAAAAGATTTCCTACATAATGATATTTTATTTATAATTTTTAGACATCAAATAATTTAAATTATTAATGACACAATAATGATGCAATGTTTACCTCATTAATAAATCATTTAAATAAATAAGATTATAATGATTAAAATATTATCTAAAACTTATCCAATTCTTATTGGTTTATGTTATTTAGAATATGATTCATCTTATATTCGACCTCAATTATTTTTGGACCATTATAAACTGAATTTAATTATATTATAAAGTAATACTTTCACTCTTTCCTAAAGAGCCCCTCCTCTCCCTTATAAAAGGAGACCACTTCTACTCCTTCCTCACACCTCTCAAGCCACTTGGATCATCCAAACTCTGCCCAAATAAGCTCCCCACGTCCCTCTACTCCTCCTTGAAACTTCCCCTTAGGCAGAAAGCATTTCAAGAAGTCCTTTGGTTCCAACCAAAGTGAGTTACCTAAATTAAAGGTAACAATTTCTCTTAAATTATTTTCATTTATTTTGCTTCTCCAACCCCCAAACTCTTTTTATTTCCTTTCTTTTGTATCAAAACAAGTATCCTAAATATACTAGGATGTGTTTATGAGAAGGATTCGAACTACACATACACACACCTCCATCTAATGGATGATGAACATAATGTTTCTGTGAATGGAAAACTAACGCCTCACGAAACGATGATTGTTCAAATACATCTTACCGCCTCTCATGGTGGCCATTATGATGGAACTATAATTAAGTGTGATATTAATGATACATATTTTATATATAAGCTTCTGTAATTCCATTTTATTTCATACCATTATTCGTTTCATGTTGTATATACATACGATAATTTCATTTGAGGAAGTGCGGACTACCGCCCCCTTAAAATGATATGACTCGTTCATACCACACATGGAACGTATAAATAATGGTGTTAATGAACATAAGTAACATATATAAAATATTATATTATACTGAAATAATAATATACCTATGTATCATTTGGATTCAATTCTTTTAAAATGAAAAATTAAATGGAAGTAGCGTTCGTGCGTACGTACGGACTACCGTCTCCACGAACACGGTGAGATCCATCCTCCATCGTATCCATTCAAGTATTATTCTCATTTAAGGGTTAAAAATAATGTTAATATCATTCTGATTATGAATAAGATATAATCTATCCATTACAAACATGTCTTACGTAACCAAACATTTAAGAAGAACGAATCGATTATCACCCGAAATGATGATAATACTAAGATATTATTAATAAAGCAATGTTAAAAGATCATATATGATATCATATTGATGTATATGATTATTTTATAATTTAATAACAATTTTTTAATTATTATACAGGAGGTTAACAAACCATCGACTAAGGGAAAGTTCAAGGTAAGGGATTTTCTTATCTCACTTTCAACTCCGTGAGATTTCCATTGTTCGCCACTAAATTATTGAAAGTGGTGTATTGTGTGCGGCCATTTGATATATATTATCATGATTCTCTTTATATTAATGTTATTCTGTAAATCATTTTGGTGGTTATTAACTTTTGGCCATATGGCTCAGTTGATTAACGTGGTAAGGAGTTTCTTATCTCACTCTTAATTTCGTGAGAATTCCATTGTTCACCACTTAATTATTACATATGGTGTATGTGTACTGCCCATGATTGTATTCATTGTGTAATATACATTAATTTATGGGTACTTACATAGTCATGGTATGATCCTTCTTTCATAGTTTTATGTTTCGTAAGTTACCAAATCGATAAAGGGAATTTGACATTTCAATTTCCACTCATTCGGCTTTACGCATATTTCATTGATTATATTACTCCAAGATTATGTGTGGAATCACTATTCATTTGATTATGTCATAATTTCCACTCCCCTTCCAGTGGATATACTTTTGATACACATAATCACTCTATTGATAATTCTCAAGTCATTAATATGAATCTGATAAGAGTAATTTTAACCCTTTCACCATTTGTTGAGTTAAACATCCAATTCGTTGGTGTTGTTTCTACAAGAATATGTGTGAATATCCTTTGATTGTTTTACTCTGAATATTCAATCATATATAGTGTATTTATATTTTCACACATAATTATGTCATTGATTTATCCTTAACCTAAGGATACGACCTTTATGAGAGATTTCATCTCAATTTACATTCAATTGGTACTTCTTTGTTGATATACACCAAATCACTTTTATGTGGTGTATATAATGTACTTTGACATAGTATATCATGAATCCCTTTATTCTCATGATATTACATAGTTTTTATTACCTCAATTATTTGTACTCAAGTGTCTCTCTTTTGGTTAGAATCTCTAACCAAAATACCATTTTAAAATGTTTTAAAGACTTATTCTTCTAAATCTTGCTCATTAATGTCCATGTTTTAAAAAATGGTTTTAAGGATTTATTTATATGGACATTAAAGTTTTAAAATTAAAACTCCTTTTAAAAGTTTCAAAGTGGTATGGGACACTTTGATTCAAAAATCTATTTTTAAATGGCTTCTTGACAAATAGTGTGACTTTTAAATGATTTCAAGAAAAGGGGGATATATCCCTCAAATAGTTTTGATGATTATTTTCATCTATGTCAACATCCTTCATTATTCATGATTGATGTTAATGTGATACAATACAATCTTCCATATTGTATCAAATGAGTTATGTTTGACTGTGGATGTTCTATTTTTATACCATTCATTGTTTGTGGTTAAAGTATTGACATTTCGTATTCTAGTTTTAATATGAATTTTTATTTTATGCTTAAACCTATTCGTATGAGGAATGCATTGGACTTAATAAGTGACGGGTGGAGCCCGCTATAGCTCCTCGATGCATCGGTAGGTCTCATGAGACAAACTAGCGTCTTGGCACAAGGCCTTGGCAAAATCTTATTTGTAGTCTTGGCACGAGGCCTTGGATATGTGGTTATAATAGTCTGGCATTATGCATTCCATCATTATGAAAGTGGATATTGATATTGCATGTGATCATTCGACTAGTAGAATATCCATGTGAGTAAGTAAATGGCATTATTTCATTTTACCTTTGCCATTTTATGCTGAAGTTCAAGTTTAAAAGGCTTTTGTTTTAGTTATAAATTTCCTTAAGTGTTTATGCTTATTTATGAAAGCTTATGCTATAATGTTATCCTTACTGAGCATCTGAGCTCACCCCTTTCAATGTTTTATTTTTTTTTCCCAGGATTATGAAGAAGTAATTATGAATGACCTGCAGGGATAGTATGGGGGGATATGAAGACAAGATGTTTTTTTTATGATGTAATGTAAAAATTTATGGATGTATCTAGTTATTCCAAGGCTACTAAACTAATCGGTCTTTCGAGACTTGATCTTTCTCGTGATCATGCCAATGTTATGTAATTAATGCACCGACTCTGGGTAACTGGGGTCGGGGCGTTACATTATGATTAAATAGGAAAGTAAGAAGAGGATGGTAATGATGAGTTCTGATGTATAATTAGGATTAAAATCTTGGTGAGTTATTAATAATGATTATGGATGGATGGGTATCAAAGAAATGATATTAGCAATTCAACGATGATCTATTTTAAAGAGACATAGTTAAGGTAGATTTATTCGATTTGTAATAAATTGAAGGGAGTAATTATAAAATTAAATGGGAATGATTTTTACATTATTAATTAGTTTATTAATTTATGGAGAGGGTTTCATGTAATAATCTTGAGTATGGAGGAAGTGACTCTAGAGTAATTTCATATAGGGGTAATTTTTTTAAACACCAATTAATGTTCGTAACGATTAATCAATTAACATAATAAATATGTTAAGTGGTGTATTGTATAATTAACTTTGGGGAGTTATTAGTATGTCCATTTTAAAAATATTTAAATAAGATTATTAAAAGATTAAATTGGAAAGAGATTATTATAAAATATTAATGGAAAGAACCCATATTGGTGGATTAATTAGTCCTTAATTGTGTGAGTAGTTCACTATATCATTATTGGTTATTCTTTTATTATATATTTTGTGATGATGCTTTCATTAAAATTCTATATTGTTGTTTAATTTTTATATAAGAATTTTTTTTTATTTTTCTTTTGATTTTACTTTGTGTGGATGAGATTTTTTGTGAGTATTTATTATTCCTTATCTACTTAATTAATTTTGATTACCTTACTCATATACTTATATGTATTTTTGTATGTTTTTTGTGTTTTTTGTATTCATAGCCTAAAATGGATCCTAGTTTGACTAGAATATGTTTACATTTGCGGGATGAAATGTATCAAGGTTTTGACATACTCATTTAATTATATTTTATAATGTCTTAATGTTAAATGTACATAAAACTGCTAGTTGTAATTTCTTTAAGGACTATGTTATATATTGGGATATAATGGTATGAGGTTCGTCATGAATTCATAGATGATGAGGTTTTATGGGAGTCAAGGATGTGATGATGTGGCTACATGGGAAGTAAGGATGTGATGATATAGCTATGTCGGGTGTAGGGATATGGCTATACTAGATGCAGTGATGTAATTTTTTTGCTGCATGGGGTGTAGGGATATAATGATGTTACTACACATGGTGTAGGAATGTGATGATGGAATAATCTGTTTAGGTTGAGTGTTGGGATTACATTCTTGTTTTAATAATTCTATAGATGTGATATTATAAAGTTTATTAATTATTTATGTTATATGTTTCAATTAAAAAAAAATTATAAATCCCTTGAAATTGATATTTTATGAATTTTTATTAGATATTAGTATAATATTATAAGATATTTGTTGGTAAAATTGTTGAGAAAGAACAATTTGTGAGTATTACATGCTTACTAACTTCACTCATAACCATGTCTTCCTTATATGATTTCACTCATGACTTTCTTATTATTTTATCACCTATAGATATAGAATTTCTTATAAATATGATCCTACTAAGTACTTTCAAATTTCCCACCCCACCATAGTTTTGTATGATTTTTATAAGATAGTCTAGAAGAGTCTGGAGTTACTAATCAAGTATCATAGATGGATTGAGAGGATAATCAAGTGAATAATTAATATTTTTCATGTATTAATTTAATATGTTAATACATGACTTGTAGTTAACATCAAGATATTGTAATCAATGTATCAATATATGATATTTCCTTGGTGTTTAATATTGTTTTATTCTATTCTCCTGGGAATTAAGAGTCTCGTGCCTTCCATTCATGTGATGGATACCCTTGGTGATAACTGCCAACCCAAGGTGTATTAGAGGTGGGCTTGTTGCATCAAACATGTCTCTTATTTTGACCCATGTGAGGTTTTAGATGAATAAATTCATGAAAAAGTTGTATCAAATACTTTTTAGAGAGATGGGATTATGTTTAGAGTTGGACACATGTGAGGTTTCATGGGTTTGGTAGGGAAACAAAGTTATTTAAACCAACCCAATGAGGAAGGTAGGGGAATTTTTTATATTCATATATTTATAGACCCTTATGTTTTGTTCTATAACAATAGATTCATGATGACCAGCTGGGATCCATGTATCATGGCCCTCAATAATCTGAAATAGGGAATATGATATCCAACCAAATACGTTTATAAAAAAAATCATTGATTAATGGGTATAAAAAATTTGAAGGATTCATGCATCATTATCATAGGATTAAATTAATTTTAATCTTGATTTGTGTTTGTGATTAAATTCTATTTATGCTAACCTATAATGATGTGATTCATCCATGATAATTATATTACATTCAAGCTTAAAAAATTGATTCATGCTAGTAAAACAAGATATCTAAAACATCATTAATAAAATCATGTTTTATTAATTGATGCATGTAAACTAAAAAATCAGTACGATCATGTTAGAAATTAAAAGTGATATTTTAAATTTAGGTTGTTGAATTATAATATGATTTTATAATTTTCAGACATGTATAGAAGTGGGATAATCCATGTTAATTTCTTTTGAAATATTAATTCATGTGTTTAGAAAATTTGAAAGCATGATATAACTTGAAAGTGATATTATGAAAAAAAATGTTTATATGTCTTCATATATAATTAATCATGTTTAAAGTGTTTTATACTATGTAATTTTTTCTAAAATCCATTATTAAGAATTTTTTTCATGTGTTATGAAAATTGGAAAATTATAATGTTTATTGAAATTGAATACCATTTGAAGATATTTATTTATTAAATAGAATTATAATATATATATTATTATTGATTTCATGGAATGATTTACTATTATGATATAATCTAGTTTAATATCATTGTTAAAAAAGTCTAACAATGAATGATTTAAATTAAAAGGGAATGCAATATGCATAAATTGTTTATTGTGGATATCATCCCTATGATTTTTTAGTGTTATTACAATTTGATCATGCTAAATTATGTGATATACTAATTATTTATAATCCATGTTAAGCATTATAAGTTTAAAACGTTCAATCACACTTTAATATTTGTTGTATGAACACTTTTCACATTATTTAAATTCAATTACATGAATTATTTTGTTATTCATAATTGAATGAAAATAATTAAAGAAAAACATGTGGTAAATATAATATATATGAAAATAATGTTACATTTTACTGAATGAAATTATGTAACATATATATTATTAAATTTTTGTGATAATTATAAAACCATATGAAATAAAATACCCTATACACTCTCATGAAATGTATATTTTGCACAAGTCAACTATATATTGGAAATATATGTTGATAAAATAATTTACTAAAATCCTCAATCATGGTTTTTAATTTTTGATTTATCATCCTTGGATAATTTTATGTGAAATCATGATTTATGAAAAAAATGATCTCCTTAAAAAAATTTGATAAGGTTGATGATGTGAATGTGATTATTGGTATGGAAATTTTTTGGGTATGGAATGATGATTGGATGGAAATGGTTAGCTTGTGGTGGAAAAAATTTATGGTGGATGAATATTGATGGATTATTTCATATCCTCTATTCCTTTTTTTCTGGATACTGATTTATTTTCTGATAGCTAATATTTTTTAAACCATTTTTTGATATATTATATTGGATGCTGGAATACTTCTTGAGTTTTCGGATTTTCATTTTATTGATGTCATAAGCTGCTAATGGTTGTTTTGGATTCTTAAAAACCCTTTCTATATCACATCCAAATGAATTAAAATATAAATGAAGGAACTTTGTTGTTATAATTAATAATGGATACCATTTGTGACTGGCCCATGATTATCTAAGTCATGTATGCTTTGATGAAATCCATGTTGTTTATTATTTATATCTATTTCTATTGTTATTAATTTTTGCAGTCTTACATTTGATATATATAACCCTCGATGATAATAGGGGTTGGATGCCCAATTTTTTGGTTAGTTGAAGTAATTTTTAATTCATATATGTCAACATTGTTCCTTTTCCTCATAAATAGATTTTCTCCAATAGCCCGAAGGCCTTAATTTTTTATTGATTTTTGATAATCCGCATTTCAAGGGGTGAGGTGGAACCCTTACAAGGAATGTAGGAGTAATTATTACATGGACCATAGGCCTTAGAGGAATTCAATTCCCATAGGATTCAAATATTACATACAACCCAAACTAACAACTTGTAATTGCTCCTCCCAAGCATCTTCATCGTGAAATCAGCACTCCTCCTTTGCAAGGTTGTTCGGCTTGGCTTTCCCATGCATGAACAGGCTTGTCCCGATGGAAGGTGACATACCCTCTCATTCTTGAAATCTATTTAGATTATGTTGTGGTGAAAGATCCTTTATCATCCTCCTTATAAAGCTTGTACATTGTAGGTTTTCTGGTTTTCATCTGCACTAAAGGTGGCCTGAAGGCCTTGAGGTGGCCCGAAGGCCTTACTGACCAGAAGGCCTGGGTAGCCCGAAGTCCATAAAGGACTTGGGGACCAAATCAGTAGCCCGAAGGCCCAAACAAGGGAATATTCCCAGCTGATACAGTGCCAAACAGTTCCTTCTACAATACCTGCTAAAGTGCTGCATAGTTCTTACTACAATACCTACTATAGTACTATTACAATGTTGCTACAGTACCCTGAAATTAGCCTCTGCCTAGATTTGATCCCGGGTTTCCTGGATGCACTTAAGGAGTCCTCACCAACTGGGTTGAGGCTCATGTGCTCCTCATAAATGGATTAGAAATGGAGTATATGACATAAGTTATAGTATATGGGTAACACATATAATCATGATTTAGGTATGACATTTTTCTCAATTATGATTTTCATTATGAGTCAATGATATTAGTATCTTAGGAATAGTTAATCACTTATAATTCAGTGGTTATTTTTTTGATTGAGGTTTGTTATAGTTTGATTCATTCACTTCTCCATTATAAATGTCTATTATTTTTTATAATCCAATTTAAAACATGTTTCAAATTGAGGGGTATGTGATTTTTTATATCAATATATAGAAAATTTTATTATTGAAATGTTAAATTAGACTCCAAAGGTTTTCAGTTTTGAAATCAAATGGTGTGTACTAATTCAAATGTTTTTCCCCACTAAAAATAATTTCATGACATTGAAAGTATACAAGGGGTCTTTGTTTTAATTCATTAAGTCTCTAAAACCATTTAAAACATATTTCAATTGGATTTCTTGTTTAGAACTAATCTTAAGGTTTTTGATTTATAATAAGTGGATGTGTGTGGATTTCCATTAAAGAAATGTATTTTATTCCAACTAGAATTGTTTTGATATACTCTATAATTTCATAAAGTAATTTGTTGTAAAGGCTTAGATTTTACATGGGTTATTATTTTTTCATTTTAGGATGTTTGGTGGCTCAAGAGAGTTTCTTTATTTTAAATTATTTTTAAAAAAATTGTTGTTATGAATTTTAAGCCTTATTTTTATGTGATTCAATTATTTTAGATGTAATCTGGGTTCATTGGTAATAATAAAATAAATTATTTATATTTTAGAGGTTTTTTGTAATTAAATTATTATTTTATTAAATTATTACCCGTATATAGATCCATATTTCTATGTGAAGTTAATATGTTATTTAAAAAGGTGACATAATGGTCAGTATTTTTTCATTGTTTCATAAAGGTAAATACCTATTTTTAATAGCTTTGTAAGGGTATCAGGTAATTTATATAGGTTACAGAAAGAAAAAAATCATGTTTTCATCTAGACATGGAAAGGAGATATTAATTTTACATAATTAGGGTAAATGTATCATGTTGATTCCAAGGCCTGTATAGAGGTCATTGTTAATTTTCAAAGCATAAATAAAGGTAGGGTGAAAAATAATTATGATACAAAAAGTAAACATGAAAATTCTTCATATGCATAAGGGTACATTGGAATTTGTATAACATTTTTAAGGGTAGCTTGATATTTTATATGTATTCATAGATGTAATTATTTCACTGTGTAGTGGTAGAGCAAATTACCCTTATGTGAGGTCCTCCTTTAGCGTTGTGTAAGGTTAAAAAATTTACCCTTACACAGACTCTCCCACCTAAATGGGGGTAATATTTTTACCCATATTTTCATCTGATTATTCTTCCTTTCAACCTGCAATGCGTATTTATGGGGAATATGAGTACTTTGAGATTAAAAAAATGGTAAATAAATGTTTAAATTGTGGAAATAATATTGTAACAATTTTAATGGTTTAAGCTCCTGAAATAAATACGCAACTTGAATAATTAAAATGTGTTGAATATTATAACGCCTAAAACACTTTAATATAGATATATATTAACATATAACAAGTTTTAATGTTTTAAAATGGGATTATAAATAGAAATCATGGAATTAATTTTTTTTGACACATATATTTTAATACCCCGATATGTTACTTATTTCATTCAAGGATATTAGTTAATAAAATATAACACATGTTATAAAAGGATTTTTTGTTATGGATTGATAATGGGTAAAATAATTTTATACATGTAGAATTAACTTGAATTTCCATTCTACTCATTTTTTAGAGAAATTGTCTAGAGTTACAAATTGGAAGGGTGATGTAAGTTCATTATGGAGATTTTTGTGTGTTTTAAATTTATAATTGGTTTTATCTCTCCTATATATTTTCTCCTCTTTCATTTGTCTCAAATGATTCAGGTTCTGAGTTGATGAATAAACCATTCTGAGTATTTCCAAATAGAAAAAATCTATTTCCTTATATTTATAGTTTATGTGAGCATCTCTCTCCCACTCTCCACTCATTCTCATGCAATTTAGTGGTTAATAGAAACATACAGTGATGAATGAATAAAATTATTCTCAAGAATAGATGGCCAAATTATTAAGGTAGGGGAATTTTCTTTTCATGCAAACTAGATTATAATTTCCTATATTCATTTAAACATTCTAATCCCTACTTAGCATTAATCCACTTATTACCAACCCTTAGAATTGAATGACTAGAATTATAGTCATTCACCTTCCATTTTTAGCCTAATTTAATTGAGTTCATGTATACCTCCTCATTTTATATTATTATTGCTCACCCAATAGTAACTAAGCTGGGAATTATTGAAATAATCCAATAAATTTATAATCTAACTTCCCTAAAATAATTCACAAATGGTAAGTATGAACTCTCTCCTAAATTGAGCCAAAAGACTTACTTCCTACTTTTCCATTTCTTTAGATTTGGATATCACGAAAAAACTTCTTAAAACCCAAGTTTATTAAATTTTTATATCCAAATTTATTTAGTAATTATTTATAGAATGAATTACTTAATACCATACATAGAAATAATTTTATTTTATTATGAATATAAACATTTTATTATTCAATCTAACCCATAATACTGAAGGTCTGTCTAGCACATTGGAACAACCTATGTTATGATCAATGGTTAGACTTATGTCTTTTCTATAGAACTAGAAAATTTCAAGACCATCAAGCTGACATTGGTATTGATACATCATAATTACCGTTAAATAATTTATTGGATTTAAAATCAATAAATAATTCCATCATAATATCAAAATTTAATAAATAAAAATATAGATTTATTTTTATCATACAAAATACTTTTACCATTGTAATGGTGCTAAAAATGACTTCGGACATTTAGTTAAGCATAATCCTTGTGAGACGTCAAGTGAAAGATCTCCGAGGTTGTTGCAACTGACTCTGAAATATGACCATTGGAGGTTTTCCTATAAATATAATTTCATTTTAAGAGTTTTAAGATAAGATAAATTTTCCAAATCAAATCATCTGAAGATTTCTCAGTATAAACTTCTCATTCCTAGTCATTGTAATTCTTTAAAGAGTTAAAGTTCTAATGAATCCTAATAAATATAGTAATTCATTCATAACTAATTTAATTTTTAATAATTTTTATAATCATGTTATTGATCAAGGGTTCCTAATCATTTGAATACGGTGTACCCAATCCATCATATCAATGGATTCCATGGCTTGGAAGATAGATTCCAATCATCATATCGTTGTTTTTTAGGAGATTGGAAGATAGACCTGTTGATCATCGTATCAAGGTCTTTCCTCATAAGTAAATACATACCATTAATTGACATATAAATTTGTGGGTACTTTTATTTAGGGCTTCTGAATAATTTAACTCTTAAGGTTAGAGAATAGTTTATTTTATTAATCTTGAAATTCATTCTTACTTTTATATGGTTTTTTAATTTTTTTTGGATTTAATTTCAGTTGTGAATGAATTAGAAAGTTAGTTTGTATAATTATCATTCTAAACATATTATTTTATCAGTTTTTTAGTGATATTGATACAAAGTACAAATATAATCAGATAGTTTTTTATTCTGATTTTTTTATTCTAATAATCAGATGACATCAGTGTGTAGTATTTTCACTAAAAGTGATATTTTTTTATTGTTTAGTTTAGTTTTTTGAAATACAATACAACCCCCTCTTGTAGCCATATTAAGCTATTTTTTATCCATGAATTGGTATCAAATGAGGTTATACTTCTTATTATTTCTGATTTTTTACTTATTCTACCAACTAAAGGTTTTATTATTTTTTGATATAAATTGTTTTTTTATCAAAAAAATTATGCTATAATGTTAGTAGAAAAAGAGTTTCTACTCTTGATTATATGGAAACGTTGAATTTTAGAACCACTGAAAATGAGAATATGATAATTCCACCTATATTTGATGGTGATAATAATGAATACTAGACATATTATATAAATGAATTTTTTATTAATACTTGATTATATTACTTTGTTATCCATACTGTAAATTACATGTTTAATGAAAATGATGTCACAACCTTTATAAATTAATAATAATTGGAGTATCAAATAAATTATATAGTAAGGAACACTCTTTTATTTTCTATGACTTGAAACATATATATTCAGATTTCTTCATGTGAAGATTCCAATAGTGTTTGGAAAAATTTATAACTAACACATTTTGGAACTTTTAAGGTTTTTGAAAAAAGAAGAGATGTGATTAATGCAAGTTATCAAGCCTTTTATTTTATACCTGGAGTGACATTTTTGAAAATAAACTAACAGTTTATGACTATTATAAATAATTTACATTATCTTGGGTAGAAAGGTATTAGAAATAATATTTTAGTCAAAACATCAAAGAGATCATTCCAAATGAGTGGGATTCCAAAATAACATCTTTGGATAATAGAAGGAAGATTACTAATCTTACATTACATGATCTTATTGGTCCTTTTATTCAATAAAATGGAAGATTAAAAATAAATGCTTAAATGGATAAAAATAATAATTGAGGTGTTCCCTTTGATACAGCATCTAATTTTTCTACCAAAGTATAGTCAGCTGAGAAAGTTTTAAAATCCTCCAAGAAAAAAAGTTTTTGTTCAATATGATTCTAGCTCAACATAAAATTTTGATAATGAATTGGAAAATATTGATAGAATGATGAAAACGACCTCGGTAAATAATCATTTACAATAAAAATAAAATATATATTCATAAGTAAAAAAATTAAAATAAAGGATCTGTTAAATTTATTTTTATGAATATAAGAAGACTGAACACACGAGACCAGATTGTCCTAAGATGAAAATAAAATAAAACAAAGAGATAAATATAGACAGAAATTAAAATTATTATTATAATTATAATAAAAATAAAAGGTACACATTATTGAAAAGAAGTATTATAGTTATTTTAATAATTATTCTGACAATGAAGTTTCTTAATAGAGGGACACTATGCTTTTTGGTGAAGAACCTATAGTAAATAAATTTATAATGTAAAAGGTGCACATTATTGAATTCATTTTGAATATGTCTGTGAATGAAAACTATCCTGATGATAAAAATTATACATAATATAATGAATAACCTTCCACTTTTAATAAGTATAGTAAATTATATTATTATGAAGAGGTATCCATATTTTTTAAAACTATTAGAAAATGAAAATTGTAGATTTTGTAGAAAACTGGATTATGCCCAAGAAAAACATCTGAAGGTAGATTCAAGAATATCTATCTTAATTAATGAAGTATCATATATTTATAAAGATCTTGGTAAATCCTATTTTCCAAAGAAAAATCTTTCTAAAGATTTTGAGAAAATTATTTCTGAGAAAAATAGTTTACTAAATAATTTTGAAAATCCTTCTTTGAAAACTAATACTACTGGGGATAAAACTTTTAGTTATAAAATGAATGTATGATATTTCTATATTAAAGAAACATTTTCCATGTTTAACAATGGTAAGTAAAACTTCAATAAAATTTATAATAAAATTAAACCTCATAGTGATAATATAGGAATGGGTTTTACCAACCAGAAACCTATTTTCAATAATAACTATTTTGTTTCTAAAACTAATCCATTTTGAAAAAAGTGTCAAAGTGGTAGACATTGGAAAGGTAAATTTTATTTAAATATATTTCAGTCTATATTTTTTAATAAGAATATTTTTATAAGGAAATTATTTTTCTCAAAATAATAAAGTTGAAAAATATGGTTACCTAAAATTTTATTTTCTAATAATTCATGACCTAAGAAGGTTTGGGATCATAAAAAATGGTTTCTTCTTTTAGGAAAGTATGAATAAAAAATAAATTTGGTACATAGATAGTTTTTTATCTAGTTATATTACTATAAATAATGACTTATTTAAGAATATTATATAGATAATAGTTGAAATTTAATTTTTAGAGATAATGCTTAAAAATAGATTATCGGAATTTCTAACATAATTTTTTTGGGAGAATATTTAATTTAAAATGTTTTATTTGTTGTAGGACTTAATAATAACCTTAGAAGTATAATTTCATTATCTTATTAAGGTTATCTTGTGAACTTTTCGAATGAAAAATGTATTGTTCATAGTTCAAAAGATGATTTCATTATTTCTTCCCATCGGTATGAGAATGTTTACACCTTAAACATATAATAAATTTGGATCCAAGATCTACCTATCCTTAGTGTTATAGAAGATAAATATTGCCTATGTAATATAATTTTAGGACACTGTAACATTATAATTTTATGAAATTTGAATAAGAAATGATTTTTTAAGGATCTACCAGAACTTAGGTTTGATTCTTCAAAAGTTTGTGATCCTAATCAATTTAGTTGGAAACATAAGTCAAGTTTTAAATATATTTGTGAGTTATAAACATATAATTCTTTATAGTTAGTTTACATGGAATTATTTTTTCCTACACAAACTAGAATTATTCGTGCAAAATACTATGTATACGTTTTAGATGACTACTACACCAGATACACATGGGTATATTTTCAAATCAGAAAATTTGAAGATTTTTGTTATTTTAAAACTTTTATAGCAATATTTAAAAATGAGAACCCCCCCCCCCCCCCCGCTTGATAACTATAAATAGTTATCATGGTTTTTAATTTTAAAATTATAATTTTGAAACTTTTTTTATTAAGAAATCAATTATATATAACGTTTCAGAAACTTCAACTTCACAGAAACAAGGTGTATTTGAAAAAAGAAATAGATTTCAACAAGATATTACTAGAATCATTATAATTTAATATTTAGTTTCTAAAAATTTCTTTGGATAAAATGATTAGTAATTACTATTATATTATAAATCAATATTTAATTATACCTTTTATTAATAAAACTCTTTATGTGTTGTGGAAAGGTAGAAAACAAAACAATCTTACTTAAAAGTATTTTAATGTGATGTATTTATCTATAATAAAAAAGATAACTTACATAAATTTTCTCTGAATTCCAATAGAGAAATACCTTTACATTACTCCATAACTAGTAAGGCTTTTATAGTTTTTAATAAAAATACAAGTACTAATGAGGAAAAAGAACATGTTAATTTTTAGAAAGAGACCACTTTGTTTTCAAACAACCCCAACCAACATAATACTAGTGATAATATCATTGGTGATGTAGATCAACAAGTTGGGACTGAATGTTCTTTGTTAAATGAAATTTAAAATGTATTGTTTTTCATTAAATTCAAACCTAATGATCCTAATGAGGTTTTAGGTGATGATTATTGGATAAAATCTATGAAAGATTAATACAATGATTTTGGAAGGAACTAATTATAGACATTAGTTAAACGTCCTGAAGATACTTCTATAATTAGTTTAAATTGGGTTTTTCAGAATAAATTTGATGAAAATTAAATAATAGTTAGAAATAAATATTGACTAATTGATAAGTGTTCTAATCAACATGATAGAATAAAATATTAAGAAACCTACAATCAGGTAGAAATACTTGTGTTTATTCATATATTTCAAGATAATTCGGCATTCTTGAATTTCAAACTATTTCAAATGGATTTGAAGTGTGATTTCTTTAATGGTTATGTTAATGAGGAAGTTTATGTAGAATAACCACATAATTTTGAAAATAAAAAACAACCAGAACATGTTTATAAACATACTAAGGCACTTTATGGACTTAAAAAATCCCTAAGAGCTTGATATGATACGTTAACTGTATTTTTGTTACAAAATATTTTTTTAAAGGGAGATGCAGATCCAAATATTTTTATAAAATAATTTAACAAAAGTATTATGCTTGTAAAAATATATTTTGATGGCATTATATTTGGTTCAACTAGAAAATCTTTAATAAATTCCTTTCTGGATCATATGAATTCGGATTTTGAAATTAGTATGATGGGTGAGTTAGCAAACTTTCTAGGTTTTCAAATTCCACAAAAACAAAAAATAACTTTTATATCTAAAAATAATTATATAAAATAACTTCTCAAGAAATTAGTGTATGAAAACGCTAAAAGTATTAGTACTCTTATAGAAAACCAAAATAATTTATATCTTCATGAAGCTATCAAATCAATTGATCAAAAGACATTTCAAGTTGTGACTGGAATCTTACTTTAATTAACATCTTGTTATCCAGATTTAAGGATTTCAGTATTCTAATGTGTTTGATATCAAGAAAATACAAAAGAGTCTTAACTTAATGCTTTAAAATGAATCTTCTGTTATCTTAAGGGAACTATAGATTTATGATTATTTTATTTTTCTAGAAATTATCTTTAACTAAATAAATTTTTGGATGAAAACTTTATTAGATGTTAAAAGGATATAAAAACTAAATTTTGAACTTATTGTTTCTTATTAGATTCTTTAGTTTCTTGGTATTGTAACAAACAATACTCAGTATCACTTTCCATGGAAAAAGTCAAATATGTGGCAGCTAGAACTTGTTGTGCTCAAGTGTTGTCGATTAAACACACACTCATTGACTATGGAATGAGTTTTAATAAAACTAAAATACTTTGTGATAACAAAAGGTCCATTGATCTACGTAAAAAATCACTACATCGCTCACATTCTAAACACATGGATATTTTACACCACTTCCTTTGAGATCACAAAAAAATGATATATATTTTTATAATTCATCAAAATAAAAGAAAAACTTGAAGTTATTTTCAATAAAACCCTTAGTTTGAATAGATTTCAATACATTAAACAAAAGCTAGGAATGATCAATGATAAGAGATTATTCATATCTAATTCTTGATTATCAATATTCTTATATTAATTAACTTATTTTCATAGTGGGAGTACATATGTTTTTTTAAATATTTTAGTTTCATTAAAACATTTAGTTTTCAAAAATATGTGATTTATGTTTTTTTAAATAGTTATCGTACTCTATTTTTTGAAATAAAATACTATTATAAAATTTTCTGGAATCATTTTTTTAAAACAATTGGACAACAAAATTTTAATAAAAATTATTTTAGAACTAAAAAATTTCCAGACTCAAATTTTAAAAAAAAAACTTCTCTAGAAAATAATTTTTGTTACAAAACTATGTTAATCAGTTTTTTATAAAAATATCATAATTAGTTTTTGATATAAAACTATTGTAATTATTTTTTGTTATAAAACAATCATAGTCAGATTTCATTATAAAATTATCGTAATCATTTATTGTCAAATTACTAATAAGAATAGAAAATCATACAAATGAAACTTTTTACTATAAAAGGTACTCTTCTATTCTTTAGGTTTTTATATTTATCCTTTAATTTAGATTATACAAGTTGTTGATTTTTCTTATGTTTCAAATATTTTTTTATGTTTATCAAAATTAATATTTTTCAAATTAGAATACTATATAATCCAAATAAAAGTTTTCTTAATACGTAGAGAGTTCAAATTTACATTTAAAATTTATTTTAGATAAATATCAGATGTCATATTAGAAAAGGAATTTTGATCTAAACCATTCAAATTCATAGAATTCCAACAGTCTCTACCATGCCAATATAAAAGTGGTCACCTCGTGTCCCATATAACTTCTCATCTTTAAATAAACTTACTCTTGCCTCTCCTTAAAGTACTAGTCTCATGTTTTGGCATCCGTATGATCACCAGAATAAATCCCAATTCGATGGCCACTAAGGAATATTTCACAAACATAAAAGTTTTAAAATAATATCTTTTTGATTGATTATAGTATGATAATTATGACTCTATTCTCAAAAGTGTTAATTCTTTCCAAATATGGTAAAATGATCATGCAAGAAAACTCGAGAAGGATTTTGAATAATATTATCTAGAAATTATCACAGAATTATATGCCTTGATTGATTTTTTATCTAAATATGGTAATAATGAAGTTTCTTTTAATTTGTTTTCTAATAAGTATAAGACTAAATAAAAATGATTAGAGTAATTAGTTTACATTTCTTCTATAGTTGAAGCTTATTTACCCTCACATAAATTACTATATAGAATTGAAACTTTTGAAAAATCCAGGGCTAAATCTTACAATTTTCCAAGTTATGAAAAAATTAGGAAAGTATCACTTCTTTCAACAGACACTAGAGTTGTAGTGTTATATATGCAGGGGTAACTCATTCAAAGGAAGGGTGACTAAGATACCTATAAGGATTCCGATATAATTGTTTTGGATTTCTTGATAAATATGAGGAATTTAAAATTAATAAATATTGTATCCATTATTGTGGAATCAATAAAAAAAGCTTCAGTAAATATGAAGATAATTATGTTGTCTTCTTTCATTGATAAGATTATTGTATAATGTCTATAAATATTCAATATTGATAATAAAACATGACAAGTAGAGAAAATATTTCTTTTATCAGGGATAAAACTATCTCAATAATGAAGATGGTTTTTTTTTAAAGTAAAATTATTTTTTTGATAAGGTTAATGGAGTAGTGTACAAAGATCAACCTTTTAATAAATTAGATGTTGAAAATAATAAAATAATTTTTGAATCTTCCCCACTTGAAAAATATATGCAATAAAAGATAATTTCGGATGATTATTTCAAAAATCTAATGGAACATAAGGCACAAAATAAAATAGGGGATCAATTGTTTCTAATTGAATTAGCTAAGGAAAAGGCTTTGAAATTTGGGTTAATAGCTTATTTAAAGGAATAAGAGAAAATTAAAGAACAAAAATATCATTAGAAGATGTCAATATTTGTGAAAGTTTGTCAAATGTTTTTTAAAGGGATTCTAAAAATCCAATTCTTTCAGTTTCTCATGCTGATCAAATCATTCTAGATGCTAGTATAGAATTTTTTGAAACCTTCCATATTCCTGTAATAGTTTCCTCAATTTATAATAATTTAAAAGAGAAATAAGTTTCTAAAGAATCTATTTCGAAAAAATAATTGATCTCTAGAAAGGTTGGAAAAGGATTTCTCAAAACTAAGAGGAATTTTGAAAAATATCATGACAAAGAAAAATAATAATAATAATAATAATAATAATAATAAAACAAGAAATGTAAGAATAAAAATAATAAAATTAGGAAAAATAATTAGAAGAAAAATATTTAGAGGATAAATAAAAGGAAGAAAAATATGATTAAAAAACACATACTAATAAAGGTTCAAAATAAAATTATAGTTCTTCAAACTCATCAGAATCCTCATCTCTTTTACCTTCAAATTCAGATGAGGATGCTGACTTATAAGGATCACAAAAAGAAAAAGCATCATCATCATAGTAAGAAAAGTCGTCAACATGATAGGAAAAAAGTCGTCCTCTAAAGATGAAGAAGAAGATGAACAATCACACACCAAAGTTTCAAAAAAAAGTTGAAACTGATGAGAATGTGGACTATATAGAAGTTTCAGAAGATTTGAATTTTTTTAATATGGGAGAAGAAAATTTTGAGGAGTATACAAAACCTAAGGCCATATTTTTTTCGACACTTTCCATCGGGGTGCGCCACCTAGGTCATCATTTCAGTGCTCACTGATGGTGCATTGTACCTCATTGATGATGGGAAGTCAGTTCCTCATTCCATAGATTCCTCCTTATAATTCGTCGCCATGTTTGGGTCTCCCTAATAGATTAAGAAGTTGTTTATGAACCTCGTTCTAAGTGCCATCTCTTCATGGATGCCAGCTAATTCTGATGATTCTTTCTACAGATTCCAAAGGGTCTATCCAGGTAAACAAACTTCATTTAGGAAAGTACACTACAGGAAAAATACCATTTCCGGATGTTTTTTTTTAAATTATGGCGGTTTAAACTACCACAATATGGTTTTGCAGTGGTTTTTTGAAATCTTCACTAAAGTGTGTGTCGACATACAATAGGTGGTGGTTTTCTAGATTTAGCGGTGGTTTATGGGAACCATCGGAGTCGGTCATATCGTGGTGGTTTTAATGGTTTTAGCGGGGGTTTCCCCCTAGGAAACTGGTTTCTTTTCAAGATGGTTATAACCATCGTGAAAAAAAAACTAGTTTCACCGGGGGAAACCGCCGCTAAAACCATTAAAACCATCACAATATTATAATGGAATATGAAAACTTTTTAGCAGAGGTTTTACCCTCCACTAAAAAAATATCAGTTTCAACAGGGAAAACTGCCATTAAAACCATTAAAACTGACAAAATATAATAAAGGAATAAAAAACTATTTAGCGGTAGTTTTAACCACCACTATATTATTGTTCGTAGAGGAAATTTTAACTACTACGGAAAGTAAGATATCGCAATTGTATCAGCGGTTAAAACCACTGCTAAATATATTTTATTTATTTTGAGGCAGTTCAAAACCGCCGCTAAAGATAGATTTACAAAAAAATACAGCTGATACAGCAGGCTAATTACCAATTCCCTAAAAAACATTCGAATAGATATAACATATAACACATCATAACCACAACACATCGCAACCACTGATCTCAAGTGAATCACTATTTAATCTAGTGAATAATAAGACTCCATCAAAAACCGCCCAAAAAGAGGAGAATTACCACCATAATGAACTCTTGAATATAATAGAAATATAATAAAGGAGTAATGGGGAAGAAGAGGGAGACCATAAATCAAATAACTTCAATCAAAATGATCCAATAGGATCCAAGTGGTTAGGAACACTAAGGGAGGTGAATGGGGAAGGGGAGGATGAATAAGGGTCAATTAAGAATTGATAGAAAGTCTAAAATTCAAAACAAGGAGATAATAGAACTCTTATTTATAAGTGAATCACATTGGACTCTACCAAAACATGGTTAATATCCAAAAATCATGTAGTGTGTTTGTTAGAAGTGTGATCTAGAACCCTCATTGTCATTTTATCTTTTTTCCCATTTTAAAATGGAAGTTGTCCTCCCACAAATATTAGAACATGGAGTGGTCTATGCCATAGTGTTTATTCTATATTCTTCCATGTATAGAATCCATGATCTAGTTCCTATTTCCCAACCATTTTACCCTCAACATGCCCAAGGCTAGAATGTCGTGATCTTGGGATTCCTATTTTGGACAGGTGGTCCTCCGATATTTCATGCCCACCCAAGGGTATTTCAACATTCTCACGATGCATAGGAAAATCACTAGAAAAAACACATAACACCATGTCATCCCCAAGTCATGGTTATATATCCCATTTTACACAAGAGCATGCCCAACAAAGAATTTCCTCCTTCATATCCAGACAAGTCATTGCACAAGCCGTGGTGGCCTTCAAAAGTCTAAAACACCACCTCAAACCTCAAAATCACCACAAAACTATTCTTAAACATCCCCAAGACTTGATAATACACAATGTGAAGTTCATAAAGGTTATGTACCATTACACTCATTCTATTTATTTTGGTTTCCCAATTATTTCTCAATTCTAAGTCAAGGTGATCATATTTTCTCCAAAATTATAAGAACTATGTGTGGATTGATTCCTATTTTCATGGGATATATAGTGATTTCTAGATCTCCTATCTCAAACCCAAGAAAAAACCCAATATCAAATCCCCCAATTTATATTAGTGAATGGGTTTCTTCATTCACATTGGTTTTCTATCCATAGGTTTGGCATCAAGACAAGTTAATTTCCTTTTAAACATTGGTTTAAACTATATTAAACCTCATATAATAAGGTATTTTTCATATGATCTTAAACTATAAATTATTTTAGTCATTTTCACATGATGTTAAACTATGTGATGCATGGTCTATCTTGTAAGACTTGAACTTCTTAGAGCAGTCTACCTAGTAAGATATATATTCCTCTACATATTATCCAAATATATATAAGGATCCTTAGCATGTGGTTCTTTATCTATAAACCAATGTTATGAAAAAATGAATCTTACCCTAGGAAAGAGACTAATATGCATAGGGGTATTATATAAAAACTATATGTGGATTTATTAATGACGTTTCAATATATGTAATGATGTTGGTATCTCCTATAATAGGCCACGTTGAAAATTATAATCTCACTGGTTATACCCTAAAGGTGAGAACCTTCTTCATTCACATCAATTTATTTATTTCTTTCTCACATAATGGTTCCCATACATCTCATCATTCTACTCTAATGCAGGAGACAAATTTTATAGAGGACATTTTCCAAGAACTATGAATGGATTGATTCCTGTTACTATAGGATATGTTTTTGATCATTCATCCTTGGGTAACACACATAATAAATTTTGGAAAAATGAATCATAAAACATGATTCATGACAAAAAAAATTGGCATATATGGTGCATACCACACTCAAGAAATCAAGACATAAAAGGAAACATCATAAATCAATAAAATACATAAAAGGAAACATGAGAAATCAAGAAAATGTTAGGTCATGAAAATGATTGGTGGAAACTATGTGCCGCACATGATATATATACAAACCGAATATTACCATATTTGTCCAAAATATAAAATAAACAACTAATCAAGGTCCAATGATAAAGAAAGCTCTTCACCCTCTCCACCTCCATCTCTACTTCATGCTACCACCTGAAAGAACATTATATTAAAAAATAAATACTCTTGTATATTTATATATAAACTTAAAACCAATAAAAGCTTGAAAACTAAATGATTTTAAATTTTTGTTATTTACCTTCTCACCACCAGTAGATGAAACACCACCGGGGGTAGATCCGGTTATCTTTTGATATAAATCAATCAATGCTTTCTACAAAGAGGATATATGAGCCCCTGGTTGTGAACTGTGTTTCGTGAAGAAAGAATCTCTCTTTGAGTCTCTCGGTGTATGGAATGACTACAACCAGGAGTATATGTAGCTATAATCCCTGGTGGCCTGCCAAAGACCTCAGATGGTATAGGTCCAAAATCCATCTCACACACTCTACGAGGATGCTCTTTCCCAAGGACTTTAGCAACTAGGTCATCCTGGGAGACTGAGTATGACTACACAGGATTAGCATCCCACATTTCTTTAATTTTTACCATAAATCAAATAGAATTAATATTATAAGAAATATATATTAACATAATAACAACCGGTAATAAGTTAATATAATGAAAAATTAGTTCATACCCTAAATTCTTTGGCAGGATCATTAACAAAACTTCCATCAAATTTTTGGTGAACATTCAACCACACTTCTGTTCGGGATGCTTTGGGCCGTAAAATCTGTGAATGAATTAAACAAACATAAATCAACAATTTAATATATTAAAAAATAATATTGTGTTATAAATATTTAAACTAATGAAAATATTACCAGAGCATATCAGCTTCTTGAAAAACTCTTTGACCCCGCGGTGTGAGGGATGGCCTGCTTATCCCAGCTAGATGCATTCTTTCTTGAAGGATCCTGAAATAAATAAAATTCAATTTAATATTAATGTATTAAATATCATCTCCACTTCATATACATGTATAAATGTAAAATGATATTACTATAGTAATATATATTTAAATAACATATGTTTCTCATCATGATGTCTGTCAACAAAAACTTTCCACTGCACTTTGGGTACCCCATTGGGTAGCTTGTCATACATCTATTGGGTAGTAAATGAAGTATCATTGACATCACCCCAAAATATCCATTTAAATTCTTTCCATTTTTTTCCATGATTTTTCAATGTCCACTTTCGTGTTGTCACATCGGCAACCGTATAGTAGAAAAACATCTATACACAAAAATTTATTTTGAAAATATTATTAACTTGACATTCAATTACAATATAATGTATTAAAATTACCTTTATTTGTGAATCAAAAACTTCATTTTTCCAACTTACAGGCATATGTCTCCAATCATCATATGAAATAAGAAGGGAAACGGGCTCCATAGTCAGCTGCCCTAAAATCTGGCCAAGTAATGCTACGACATCATCCATATGGACCCCATATTAAACAAATGGGAAAATTATCTTCTCTCTGGTCAAATTCCATACATATGAACTTTTTATATTTTTCTCCATAGTTTCATTTTTTTCATCTTTAATGAACAAATAGTTATTATAAAAAAGTGAAATAAATGTATTCATATTAAAAATTGTACTTATAACAGCCACCCTCTAGTATCCCCACGAAGAACTAGAAGTGGCACGCCACTCCCCCACTACTGAGGCTCCTAAAGAGGGATGCGAAGACTGAGCTGATGAAGGGCTGCTCACAGAGACTGTGAGAGATGGTGCGGGGGGGATGGTGCGGGGGGCAGGCGGATGGTGGCTCAGATGTAATAGGGAGGGAGACAGATGGATCGTCATTTGTCGTAGTGGTCGATGAAATAGTATATCTCCTTCTCCTTGGAATTACTATCATTTAATAAAATAAAATTAAGTTCAGAACATATATTTAAAAAAAATATACAGAAAAAAAATAAAAATGATAACATATGCACAATACTAATAAACAAAATATTCATAACAATGATAATGAATATTAAAAAAAATAAAAATACATAACTATTAATAAATAGGGAAAGAGATTCATATATACTAGTTGAAAAAATATATAAATATGTTAAAGGTTTGGAAAAATTCTAGGATTTGATCAAAAAATCCTCAAATACACTTTTTCCCGATAGCCCATAGTGATTATCAGGTAGAAATAATCGGAGAGAGGAATATAAAATCTAATAAAATTGAAAGATCCAAACAACACATCATAAGAAAAGGGTGGAAATCCCTATAAAATATTTGATATACAATGGATATAAATTTTTATGATGAACCTCATTATGTATAGTGGAAAGCTCTGTAATTCTATTGAATATAGGTTTGTCTAATAATTGCCTCTGATGAGTCTATGCACTGAAACTAGGAAGTGATATCGCCAAATAACTACAAAAAACTCTATTAACACACTTCACAAAAAATAAAACAAAATATAAAATAAATATTTATGTGGTTCGGATAATTCCACACATCTATGGGAGAATACTAAAAACATTTTCATTGTAAAAGATACAAGAAAATAAAAAACTCATCACTCACATCCAATCTATTATAAAGTCTCAAAAAATTAATCTAGAAACTTATAGTATTCATCATAATCTTACATACAAACTAATTTGGATGTAGAAATTTGATAAACTATTCTGGATGGGGGGAAGTTTCGGGGTTGAAAAAAAACTGCAGCTAAAAAACTGTCACAAACAGCAATTAATATTGTAATGGTAGTTACATTGGGCATCAGAGGAATTTATGGATGCTGTAACATTGAAGAACCTGTATTCTTCCTACTAAGAGGGATTATAAAGGGAGAATAACCTAATAAATATTGTGGCGATCACAAGGCATCATATTTCTAATGCATGTCTTATGAGGTTTTCCTTGACTTCTCATTCTTAACACGATGTATTCTGTGGGTTCAGAATCTTTTGGAGAATCATCAGACTGATCGGAACACTTATGAATGTTGATCAGATAAGCACATCCCTAAGAAGGAGCACCTAGAAGGTATACCATATGTGTGGATTAAAATTACTGATAAGAGTGGAACCAAATGGGTTCATCTCAAAAATAGAAAGTTTCACACCTTGAAGTCTGATCTGAATGCCACAAAGATTGAATCGGGAAAATTTCACCCCAAAAATGGGGACACCAAGGTTTACCATTGGCTGAGATTAAACCTTAGGGAGGCTTCATACGTACCCTATGGAGAAGACGGGGATCAAAACCTATGTAGTTTGAGGGGGTGATTTGGGTCCTACAAATAGTTATAGGTTCTTTTTAAGAGGATCACTCTTTCTTGGAGGAATATGAATTTTGGTGGTCTTATGCATGCTTATCTACTTGGGTGCTACTAGAATCAGTGATGAAGTGGATGGCATGATCTCACAGGGATGTGGCGGCTTGGGTAAAAATCAAGATGTGTATGGTTAGTGATAATGAAACACATGGAGTGTAGAGAGTGATGGGATTGAACCCTAGGGAGGCATCCTATGTATACCAGTGTTTGGGAATCAAGGTCAACGTAGTTCATAAAGTGGCGTGGTGATTCACCTAAGGAGGAAGCCCATGATAATGAACGCATGTGTAGGGACCTGAAGGAAAAGGAACATCCAGGTAATGGAATGACCTTATCGAAACAATTCAAACCATAGGAATGGTTTGGATGGGAGTGGATGATGGGATTGAACCTTAGAGAGGCATTATACATACCATTTTTAGAAAGCAAGTATTAAAGTCCACGTAGTTTAGGATGGAGGTAGATAATCGGGGTGCACACATGGATAGCAACCTGGATACATGCTAGGGGATTTCACATGGTTAGTGGCCCTTCACAAGAGGATCACTCTTGGTTGGATATATGTGATATGTACAAGGATTATTCATGGTTATTGGCATGGAAGGATGGATCAGAACACCACTGTGGGTGGATCTAGAAAATGTGTACCAAAAATGGAATATGTTATATCAAGATGTTACTTCCCTGGGAGGAAGCACCAGAGTTTATCTTTGGTTGGTATTGAACATCAAAAAGTCCTCCTATATGCCTAAAAGGGATCAAAAACTTATGTAATTTGGATCATGTAATTTAAAGTCATGTTGGACAAGTTAACCGACGTGAAATAGATAGAGCAAATGGATTGTGGGGAGTGATGGGCTTCAACCTCATAGAGGCATCCTATGTACCATTATTATAAGGTATGGATCCAATTCCATCTAGTTTAGTTAGTGGGGGAATAGAATCAGGGAAAACAAATTTCCAAATACCTAGAAACATGTTCGATCTTATTCTTGGATAGTGGCCAAAAGATGTGTTGGGGATTACGCATGGTTAATAGCCCAAAGATTTTTTCATCATCATTGTAACTCCAATCCCATTCGAGTTAATATCAGTGTGAGAAATAAGAGGTAGCAGTAGAGCTAACAACCATGTCATGAAAGTTTTGGCCATAAGAGATGGTGTGGGGCTTACACATGGATTGTAGACAAAGGAGATAGAGATTGGAACTTACTCTAGGAGAGATTCTCAATGAGTATATTATCCCATGATAGGGGTATTTCATTCTATGAAATTAGAGAGAGGAAGATATCACTCTCATTGAGACTATTGGGCCTATAGAATTCCTGAGATAGAACACCCCATGTGCATTTCATGGGGAAATACTGTAGTTTAACATCATGTGCTGAGGATGTTGGTGCTTAGCAGTTTAATGTATTGTTGCTAAAATGGGGAGGATTCACTCTTTAGCCCATAGACATATATTACTGATACCTAACCACCCCTATGAAAGGGAAGGAATCAGCAAGGGACAATATGAGGGTGTGGAGGAATGGTCAATCATCAGGTCCACGTTAGCATGGATATTCCAAAAAGAAAGATCCATTATTGTAGAATTCCAAAAAAGAAAGAGGTAGGACAACATGATAAGGGAAACTGCACAAGGAATCAAAAAATAACTACATACAAGCCTAGAGGGGAAGCATGGGAAAGGGGTTTGTGAAGCAAGAGGCCTCACTGAGATGAGATTCATGAAGATCTAGTGCTTCGCAGAGAAAAGGGGCTTCCTGAGGGGAGGTGCTTTGTGAAGCATAGATAAATGGGTCTCTACGAAGGGAGGACCATTGCAAAGCATGGTGAACCAGTCGAGGCCTGGGGTCTACATGTATTTGGGAGGTGTTTCACAAAGTCTAAATGCTCAGTCAAGTCCTGAGTTCCCAAGAGGGACTCCTACCATTGTGGTGGTCATGGAACTACTCAAAGGGCATCTCCAGTTTATGGTGAGTTAAATAGGAACAAATGGGAAGTTATTTCATGATGCTCAAATAAATTGGGTGATGCATTTTTTCACTAGTTCACGGAGCACAGAGAGTTTGAATAAATGAGATCTCAGAAGGTGAATGGTCAAATTAGTGATGCTTCGATGTGGGGGGGAGCTGCATATTAATAGGAACCTGGCATCGTGAAGCTCAAATGTGCGCCACTATGTAAATCGATCTTTTCAAATGGAGGCGGATCCGCTAGACATATGGATCATTCTATTATGTGGGATTGTGGAATTCATAGAGGGCATCGAACTAAGGGAGGCTTCTGTCAAGTGGTTTCATGACGTTCACGGTAGTGAGGGTCTTGGAAAGGGAGCTTCGCAAATCAAGCCCCTTTGATGATTTTTTGACATAAAAATAATGAATTTTCTTCCAAATGGTCTTGGCCTTCCTCATTCCATCTCAGGCATGAATTTCAGTGCTAACAGATCCCCCCCCCCTAGAAATTGGATCCGAGGGGAAAAGGACTGTCGGATTCTGAGGTGAAATAATTGAAAACCTACCGATGAGCTTCACCCTATGGAAAAAGAGGATTAAAGGGAGATAAAATGATGACATAAGATCTTGTAGGGCACACACCAAAGGGTTTTAGAGCTGAAATGAGCCATTGAAGGGTCTAATCCATAGGGTTTGTGTTTTCCCATACTCGTAAAATATATTTCATGCTTTCTTGTTTAGTTTGAATTGCATGAAAATTTCTTTTTTTAAATTATCACACCTCCATAATTTATATGTAATAATTGTTGATCAATACCTAATATAATTTGGGTCATGATAAAAGTGAGAAATAATTGAATACCACGTAATTGTTCATTTCGTATGAGAGTATCAGATAATAATCGATTACTCAGGATCTGCAATTATTGACTGACCACATAGGGAATTTAGGATGAGAAAGGTTGTGGATAGAGAATAGGGATCTTGTAATAGCCAAAAATCTTTTCCCAATACGCACTAGTGCACTAGAGGGACAACTCAAAGTGAGCTTGAATTCATCTAAGAAAAGGGGGATGAAATTTATTGAATCACATTCCCAATATTCGAAACACAATGAGGGTTTAATGAAGATGAGGATAACTACTAACTATATTTGATACATAGCATATGCATCACATTATCCTGGTATAGAAATAAAAAAACAAGGGCCAACTAATGATCGTATTTGAAAACATGAGGCCAAAATCAAAGTGCCATCCAAAACATTTAGGGGTGTTGTCCCATAATGGTAGGTGATCTTAAACCGCATGTGACTATTCCATCAGGGAGTCCCTTAAGACATGAAAGAGGATGAGGATCCACATAAGGGGTATGAAAAGCATGAGTTGGAGTGGTGAAATGTTTAAAGGATTAAAAAACTCTTGAAATTACACCACTATGACTAAGATCACATTAGTGAAGGAATTCTAGTCTGAACAAAGATCAAACCAAGATCCAGGAGGGAAACCTCCCTGATGAGGGCTTAAGATGCCTTACAGTTTTACATTATGAAAAAAAAGGATGGTGAACACTTATTTCAATATCATACAGTGAGGTAAATACATATTATAGTTTAAGGTTATATGACCAACATGTGTCTCATAGTTTATAGTCATATTGAAAGGATGTTGCACACAATTTAAGGTCATACTTCCTAGACATTGGTAATGTCTATTCCAAACTATTAATTTGATACGAAACAAATAAACCTGGTGCGAATGAGATGAAGGAGGCTCGCATACCATAAAATTATTGGGTAATAGATATAAAGGAAGCACATGTGATATGGAAAAAATCAAATACCATAGTGAGGCTTTTAGTTTATATTCATAATGTTTGGAGCATAAATAAAGATAAGGAGTAAGAGGTTTCATAAACCAATGGCTGGACCCAAGAAAAAATCCTCAGGTGTCACTATGTATCCCATGAGGATGGAATTAAATCCACACATAGTTATTTAAACACAATTTCATAGAAGACCAACACTTGCAAAGGTAATCCTCTCTAGAAAGAAGGAAAAAGAATCCCATGATCATCATGTGACATCCTGAACTCTTCCAGGGAATGATTTTATATTAACATCATGCATTAAGGATGAAAGGTTCTTAGTTAATGTTCATAGAGTTCGGACCATAAAGGAATCTCATAATGGGTGCACGTTATGAGGTGTCCTGAAAGACCTAACATGATTGAGGACCAAAGAGTTCGACTTCATACAACATATCCTGAAAGATAAAAAGATTAATAAACTCATAGTTTAGGGTATTAGAGTTTGGACAATAGATGGGTGATTTATGTGGAATATCCATAATATGGTGGCATAATAAACTCAATGTGAATGAGCCACATGAGTCTTACACTCACCACATATGCATTCCAATAGAATCTTGCATATAGTTTAAATTCATGCATCTTGTATTATGATCGAGGAACACTCATCCTATTGGTGAGTACACATGTGACATGCAAGAGGTAAAACCAGATGTGAATGAGAGAGAAAGGGATCCCATGTGTCACATAGGTGTCTCAAGATGAACTGTGTATAGTTTAAGGTCATAGATCTTGGGCCATTATCGAATCCAATGGGATGAATGTTTGAGAGAATCTATGTCTAGCACTAAATACATGTTTTATGGGAATTACTATGTATACCATAAACATGGGAATCAAGCCGTATAGTGTTTTTGAAGATCTATGAATTTTATCAACATACAAAAAGGATGAAAGATAATCAATATGTAGTGGGGAAATAATATTTTGGTTGGACCTATGATCAATGATTTGGGAATCACAACATATCCCATTAATATAGTAACCAATCCACATGTAGTTCTTGAAGTTGAAACATCCTTGTGCAGGTATAACCCATATACAGAGAGAGGAAACATTAGATATGTCTTGTTTGTGTATTTTTTCTGTATTGAACAGATGTACTAGGATAGAATTTTTGAGTTCATTACAAGAATCAAGACATATATAGGTCTTAACAGGTGGCATCGTGAATGACCAGTTCCAAAGGTTATGTTCTCTCAAGAGAGAAACCCACAATGTTGTTATGTTTCCCATCAGGACCAGTTTGTGCACTCTAACCCTATCCCATAGGGACTTTGGAAAGGTTTCATGAAGAGGAATGTGGGTGATGTGGATACTGGTAACCCTAGATAGGATCAAAGATATCCACACCACGAACATACTCCTAGAAGAACCATGTAGAATCTCTTACTTTAAAAGGTCATCGAGTTTAGACTGTGGGGATTGGGCATCCAATGAAGTAATATATAGTGTGGTGGTATTAGAAACCGGATGTGAATTATGACCAAAAATAAGCACACCACAATACACACACCAAAGAGTAACAATTGAAAGAATCTTAGTTTAATGTCATAGAGTTTGGACCATAGGCTCCCAATTTAACTTCTTTTTCATGGGTTGTATTTCGTATATTTTAATTTCATGTGGTGAGAATGAAGATGTTACATAGTTTATCATCTTTTAACTAGGAAATTAAGGGGAAAAGATCTAGCCTTGGGAGAAAGTGTGTGGCGTAGAAAACAAGCCTGGTATTAATGAGACTAAAAATTGTCATACCATGCCACATATTCTTTATCCTAGTTTAAATTCATAGATTTTGGACCATTTTTAGTGTCTCTGATAGAGATATATTATGTGGGGGATGATAAACCTCACATGAATGAGGACAAAGGAAGCCCAATCCCTAAAAACATATTACCGAGATAATAACAAGGAAGATCTTAGTTTAAGGTTGTATATTTTGGACTATATGGGATGTGAATCTAATTCATGTGGAAAGATTCTACCAATACTCCTAATCCCACATGAGCTATGATCGATGTGGGAAACAAGGAGTTATGTTATAATTTCCATATAATATGCAGGGAACACAATAATGGAATGACAATTTTGTGTGGTAAAGTCCAAAACATAATAATATTCTCACTAAATGTGCATGGATGAATGGAGGTACAACCCCAGGGGTGTTGGGGATCCATCAAAACATATGAAGGTGGAAAGTTTGATTCATGATGCCAAATATCTGGAACATAATAAGGGGTTATAATGATAAAGGAGGATAATTGTTAACCTTATTTGAGACATAGCACCCACAATGTTTTACTAGGGATGGGAACCAACAATGTGGGTTGACCTATGAACATATTGTAAACAAGGAACCATTCTCAAAATTTCTTCTAAAGTATTTTGGGTAGTTGGCCCATAATGGTAGGTGAGACAAAGATACATGACACTATTCTGTTAGGCAGTCCCTTTAGACATAGAAGATGATGAATAACTAGATAAAGGGTCACGTGAAGCATAGAAATGGATCAGGGAAATGTTCTTATGTAATATAACACTCCATGTCCCATACAACAACACATTAAAACATTCTGGTGTGGAACTTCCATAAGAGGGATTAGGTCCAGATCTGGTTCCTGAGGAGGGCTGAAGGCCATGATAAATCTTGGGATCAAGGTACCCGGTGTTACGAACAGTTTAAGTTCATGTTGCTTCAACTAGAGGCTTTTAGTTTAAGGTCATAGAGTTTGGACCATGGTATTACTATTATAACATCATATGATTGGGATATATCCATGTAGTTTAAATCCATGTGGTAAGTACAAAAATGTTGTGCAATTTATAATCATGTGAGTAGGAAATAGGAGAAATGTAACCTAGAGGGAAAACATGTAGTATAGAAAATAAACCAAACTGAATGAGGATCAAAGAGACCCCATGCCACCCCCCCCAAATATTCCCCAAGAGAAACACAAGACAAAGGTACAAAAGGATTAGTTATCATGTGGCTAGGCCCAAGACGAAATATCTGAGCGTCACTATGTATCCCACAATGATGGGAATCAAGAAACACGTAGTTCTTGGATATGGGATGAAAGATGACCAATTCCAAGAATATGGGGGGAAATTATTCTCTCAAATTGGAATATCATGGTTTCCAAATAGATTTTTTCATGTGTCTAGGACATTGAAAATCTTAGTTTAATGTCATAGATTTCAGACCATTTAAGGTAGAGATGTGAAATGTGGCACTATAAGGCAACCTGTCATGAATAAGGGTCAGCGATGTTAACACCACACTAAACAATTCTAAATGATATTAAGGCCAAAGGTCCAAAGGGGGAATGTATTCTTAGGTGGAGACATCTTGGAAAATTCTAGGAAATTTAATGTCATACAAAAGGACACCAAAGGTCTGAGTTTAAGGTCATAGATCTCAGAAAAGAGTGTGAGGATTCTGAAATGGAAATAAGCAGTGTGGTACCATAAAGAAACCAAATGTGAATGAGAATCAACTGATCCAACATCAAATATAATATTCCCAAATATAACCACATGTAGATTAAAATAAATAATAAAAATAAAGGGGGAGGAAATTTTGTGTGGTTGGGCCCAAAGTCATAGTGCCTGGGCATCGTTAAGTATCGCATGTGGATAGGAAGCAAGTCGTATATAGTTATTAGGGATATATGAAATTTAACGTCATGTGGTAAGGATGAAGATGAATTTTAAGTTCCTACAATACGAAGAAGAATTTTTTTTAAGATCATGCAGAAAAGACCATCAATGGTGTGCAGTTTAGCATCTTACAGGATGTTATATATCTTAGTTTACAGTCATAAATCTTGGACCTAGGGAAATTGTGATCCCAAAGAGTAAAAATGTAGCATTAATAAATAAGAAACCCAATGTGAATGAGTATCAAAGAGATCTACACCACACCACATGCTTCCATGAAGATTATGAAGAGGCTCTTAGTTTAAGTTCATAGAGTTTTGACCGTAGGGGTTACTTTTCCAATATGGGAACTTGTAGTATGTCATTATAAGAAACCTAACATGAATTAGGGTCAAAGAGATTCACACTACACTACATGCTCCTAGGAATAATTATGGAAAATATGTGCTTTGTCCTGAGAATAAAATGTTTAGGTATCACTTTGTATCTCATGAGGATGGGAATCAAGCCATAGGTAGTTCTTGAGGATCCACACTGTTTAACGTCGTGTAGTGAGGAAGTAGGGTGTAATTATCATGTGAGAATGATATATAGACACATCTCAAGGTAGAAGTGTATAAAATTTTAGACAAAACTTGACATGATTGAGGATCAAATAGATTTACACCATATATTCCCGAGAAGGGGACCCGGGACAAAAGGCCTAATGGAAGGTGAATCTGCGGATAGGATCAGGGATAAAATTCCCAAGAATCACTATGTATCCCATGAGGGTGGGAATAAATCCACATATATTTCTTGTAGATACATGTAGTATAATTTTATGTGGTAAGGATGAGACATTCAATTTAATTTCATGAGGTAAAATTAGCAGTTTAATGTCATGCGAGACAAATCAGTAGTTTAAATTCATGTAGGACAAATCAGTAGTTTAAATTTATGGGGGACATAGTAGTTTAACACCATATATGATGACATAGATCTCAGTTTATGATCATAGAGCACAAAACTAGGTCTCTTAGTTTAAGTTCATATAGTTTCTACCATAGGATTTTGTTCATGAAAAGTATTCATTTGAAAACTTGCATTGGTGGGAGGAGTAATTCTCTCTCCATCCATGGTGATAAAGGAAAATAAATCATTATAATAGCATTTTGGATGATATAAGTTCCTTCCCATTTGGGTTCCAATTTTGGTAGCTTCCTACTAGGTATCATTATTATTCTCAGGGCGAGTACTAGATCACCTTTAAGAAAGGAGCGAAAATGAACTCTCTTATTGAAATATCTTGCTATCTTATTTTTGGGCATCTTTGGATTATAAAAGGCCTGAATCATGTTCTCATCGAGAGATTCTTACTCATCAAGATGGAATCATTCTACTATTTCAAAAGTATTCTAATCAAAGACACCTATACAGAGTGATGGAAACAGAATCTCAATGGTGAGGACGATCACTGTTCCATATACTATAGAATATGGAGTCACCTATGTGGAATTAGAAGACATTTTTCGATAATCCCATTGAGAATTGGGGAGCTTTTCTGGTAAACATCTCTTATTCTGACCCACCATCTTATGAAAAATGTTAGAGTGGGTCATGTTGAATACCTCTATCTTTCAATTTTATTATTCATGGTAGTGAAAGGTGTGGTTGGAATGAATACGATATTTTTCAAACAATTTCTTTAGCTCGATTTCCCATAAATTGTTTTTGTTATTGGTGATAAGATCATGAGAAACCCCAAATAAATAAATGATGTTGTAAATAATGAATTTCACAATATACCAGGCCTTAACTTCCTTAAGATGGATCAATTCTACCCACTTGAATAATAAATCCATTACGGTCAGAATGAACTGGCACTAGTGAGTTATTTTTGGTAGATATGTTCCCACGAAATCGAGTCCAAAGACTGCCAAAGGCCAAGATTACTTTTTAGTGTGGAGGTTATCTAGCATTCAATGCAAAAAAAATGGTAGGGAGATAACATGTGTGGCACCTCTTGGAGAAGTTGATGTAGTCATGGACCATCGTGGACTAAAAGTATACTAGCCTATGAATCTGGTGGTATATCTTCATCCCTACTTGATGAGCACCATAGTACCCTGTGTGAACTTCCTACATAACCTAGGTAATCTCATATCCCTAAATGGAAAGGAGGAAGACTCCATCAAAACCATGTCTATAGAGAGTCTCCTCTAGGATGGGACTACTCTGGAGGGTGAATGGAATTGCACAGTGGAGGATTTTCTCAAGTTCTCTTCTGTTCAATGGGATATTGCCATGCTGGAGATAATTGACGATATAAGTTGTTTAATCAGAGGTTTTTTCTTCTATAGGGGGATTGGGAGGACCCAATTTTTATGCACCGGTAGTAAGATGATTCACTTGTTGTATGTCACTTTCATATGAACAGATTGGGGAGATTACCTTTTGATGCACCACATGAATAAATAGATCTTCATGGTTAGGCTCTATAAGAGAAGAGACTAGACTATCTATGGAATCATCTCAGCCATTCTGTGACTATGGAATATGTGTCAACTCTGGTTGGGAACGGAACTGGGACAACCAATGGAAAGCATGCTCGATACAGGGTATAAGATCTATATTTCTGACAATATAATCTCTATTGATCTATTTGATTACTAGCTCTGAGTATGCATTTACATATTGGTGGGGAACATCAATCTTGATGGACAACCCTAAACCAGTGATGATAGCCTGAAAATCTACCTCATTATTGGTGTGGCCCTCTAATAGAAAATATGAATAGGGAATAATAGACTAGGAAGGTGACATGAGGACAATCCCTAGGCCCGCCATGTTGAGCCTAGGATCATTGAGCATTCTACTGGTGAGACTCTGGGAGGCACCATTGAAGTGAATCTGCCAACGCGGCATGGCCTGATCCACTGAAAGGATTCCCTCATCTAGAAAATCAAGATATAGGGACTTATCTGTTGGGGTCGGATGAGCGTCCAAATAATATTCCAGTGCTTTTCCCTTGAAGGCTTATATAGAATGAATTTGTTGTCACACTATGAAAGAATTTCCAACCAACACGCTATTTATCCTATCACCATTGGATGGTTCAAAATGTACATGAGAGCATCTACTTTGGAAACTAGTTGTATCCCATGATGATGAAGATAATGTCACAACATCTACACTAAAAAACCAGTGCGAGGCATCTTTTATTTTGATAAGAGTACCTATATTATATGTCAAGGATCATTAGACTAAGATAGTAAAAACTATTCTTAGTCCTTTAATTGCTCTTCTAAGTGAGAAGGGAACTAAGGGATCATTCCAGGGTGGTCAAGTAAAGGACCAAAAGCTTTCCGAAGACTGGTGGAATCAGAACTAGAGGTTATAGAAGGTACTAATTTATCTCCTCAAAAGTCATATAACACTCTTCATCCCTTTGGTAAATGACACCTTTCTTTAGGATTCTGGAAAATGGATTACACTTTTTGGCTAGATTTACAATGAATCGACGTATGTATGATAAGATTCCTTGAAAGCCTTAGAGGTCCCAAAGGTTTCTTAGTAGGGGAATTTGGAAAATGGATTTTACCTTATCTAGGTCAATCTTGATTCCCCTTATATATGAAAATGAAATTAAGGAACTTCCCAGAGGTCACCATGAAATCACATTTCAAGGGGTTCGTCTTTAACTGATGAGAGACAAGGAAGCTGAACACTTTCTCAATATCTATAAGATGGTCCTAAAACTAGAAGGATTTGAACACCAAATCATCCACATATTACTCCACTAACATCCCTAGAATCAATTTGAATATGTGGTTCATATCATATTGGTAGGTATCTCCTACATTCTTCAGGCCAAAAGGCATCACACGGCAGCAAGAAGTACCCTACGACACTCTAAAGGCGGTGGAATCTTCATCTTCCAGGGTTATTCAGATCTGATTATACCCAAAATACCCATCCAGGATGGAGAGATTCTATAACCCTATGATGGAATCAATTTGAAACTTTGTCACGGGGAGGGAAAAATAATCCTTTGGACAGTGGAAATTAAGATCTCAAAATTCAATGCAGACTTTGATTTGTATGTTCTTCTTTCTGATAGGGAAAATATTACCCTAACATCTGGGATAATGAAAATCCTTGATGAAGTTTGATCTGATAATCTTATAAATATTGGCATAACCATGAAACCATGATATGGGTGCATCTTCCTAGGAGGCTACTTGAACATGTGATGACTCACTGGGAGACCATGAAGGTGGAAGGTGACCTAAGGGTCTAACCCTAGAATCTCTTCATAACTCTAGGAGAAAACATCATAGTTTTTCTTCAAAAAGTCTACATATTGTCTTTGTTCCTCTACGGGCATATTTTCATAGGTCAGTATTGGCCACAGATATGTTTCAGTACTAATATTTACCAATACCAACTCATTGAAGGTGGTAGAGACACCCTCTTAAAATGTGGGAGGAGAATCTTCCAAATCCTATTCATCGTTTGAGGTAATAAGATCATTAGTTGGAGGCAATTATTCTAAGTTGGCTATCCCTAGAGTAATACTAGTGGAAGCTTGACTGATGGTTGAATCTTCATTAGGAGACTCTTACCCTATTGAAACCATGCAAAAAAATATTTTCTACCTAATTCCATTAGGCATGCGACTGAGGGACTCATGCCTAGAATTGTTAAAGCAGTTTCGGCAGGTCGATCTATGTTGTCTTATCCTGACTCAGCGAAACAAGAAATTATAGTGTATAGTCGTATCCATAGGGTGAACATCTCGATACCTTATAGGGGTGAGAGTTTTTTTTATCACTCTATACTACCCTATGTAGGAGTACGAGGTAATATTTTGACCCTCTATGTATCTTATAATTCATTCTACCCTCATATAGGAAATGACAAAATAGTGTCTCATCTCCGACGTGGTAGCCTCCAATTGGTGAATTGGAAGGATGAAAGCATCATTAAAATCAATCTTAGGGTCGGCTATAGTAGCATTGTTCTCAAAGTAATTGGTCTGAACCTATTTTCCTTTACTCATGTAATAGTCAGAATCTAAATAACGGGCTTTATAAGAGGAAAAAAGAGATTTTTCACCCTGGAGGATTACCACTCGACCATTAAGGGTGCACTTAAGGCATCGGTGATATGATGAGGGAACTATTTCATGCATATGGAGACAAGGCCTACCCATCAGTGTATTATAACTGGTATCCTGTGAGACAACCATGAATTCATTGTTTGCAACAAGGCCACTAAACAAGGTCTTCAAGTGAATCTTTCTGCATGAAATCTTCTATGTCCTTTCATAACCCTACATATTTGGGTTCGAGGGACTCAAATATTCTTTAGTCAATAATAACTTTTGGAGTGTCTGATTCAGGATAAGATTGATCCTAGAACCTGTGTCAATGAAAAAACAGTGGACTTCCACACCATTAAACTAGCCAGTTGTGTACAGAGGATGAATATGTCCATGGATGAGGTAAAATTCATCGTACCCTAAGAATGAAATAATTTCTCTACATTATTTTCATTTAACTTCCTCATCATAAAAGGCCTTTTCGGCTACCACCACTGTCTCAAATTAGAGGGGCTCTTTAAGGCCTATTCTAGGGAATTTCATAGATCTTCTAATAGTTAGAAAGCCTTATGAATTGAAATATTCAAAGTAATGTTAGAAAAAATCTTAAGAACATCATATTTATATACTAAGCGCACACTTCTGCCAAGAGGAGGTTGATCTTTGATAGAAGTTATGACATGAACTACTGGTCAAAATGATGGATGTTGGATAGTTTTGGTAATATCACACTTCCCACTAGTTGAACCACGTAGGGTCACTATCATTTGACCATCAGATGGTTGAGCTTCAGAACATGGTTGATCATGGTGCGTTCATGGTGGATCATCCTTGTCAAGTAGCATATATGGTGGAAGATGTGAATCTAATGAGACAGGCTGAGAGGTATGTGCCTATTGGGATCTATGCTAAGCCTACTATCTATTCTTAGTAGTATGCATGGACTGGCTTGAAGAACTGGCATGATCATTCTAATGATTCACATGGCTATGGCCTCATCGTAGATGACATCGACTGGGAACGTTAGGAGGAACTTCTCAATACTCCTTTTTGTTTGGAATCACATGGGGGTTAACCAACCCAATGATATTAATGAAATAATACTCTCGCACATCATCCTATTATTCTTGCTATATGGGTTAGATTCTGCGGACAATCCCCACATTGGGAGGCATGAATTCACTTGGAGTATGAGAGGGTTTCGGCACTAGTGGGGGGACTCTGCTTTCCCTTACGTCTTTGGATCCTAATCTTCTGATAATCATAGAGATGAAATGTATATTTAGATTCAATAGTAGGAGAAGGGGTAGCTATTTCAGGAGGCTCTATTTGATTCAAATAGGTGTGAATGATACAATGGGTGTGAGCAAATACTCTATGATCCAACCAATCATCATACTTTTGTGACCCGTGGTTGGAGACCTACTTTCACTCATCTTCATTGTCACTATTAGGTTGTGTGCAAGTGCATGCTATCTACAATGGGGCAGGACCCAATCTAAAAACATTACTATCAGTCTAGTCCTATATCCATTACTTGGAAATATCGCATTGAATAATGTTATGTCCATGGAATCCTTGATAAGGTAAGTAGTTCAGGTAATTATTGAGATCAATCACCTCAGGCCTTTTGTATTCTTGAAAATTTAGAGTCCCCTAATTGAAGTAAATATGGTAATAACTAGGAACCTGATTCTCATGAAATGAGTAGGCTTGGTTCCTCTTATCCTGAAAGGGAAATCTGGGATCTTGGCCCTATCGGGGGGCTGTAGGGTGATGGTGGGATGGAATCTGACTGTCATGTTGGGTAGTGGTGATGGTACATTACCTGGTAATTCCTACTGATTTTGCGTCTATCGATGCTGATGTTAAGGTTTAACCTAAGGATATTGCGCTCAGCGAGGCTGTCGGTAAAAAATCTAGTGTCTTGGGGGACTCTATGTTCACAATAAAGATAGTTTCTTCTTTAGAGGTTCTTCTTGTAGGATCTAGAGGAGGAAATGGGCATGCATACCTAGACTACTGCAAGGCTTCCTTGAGGCACTGAGATTTATCAGAAAAGTATTGAATGATGCCCAAGAAATTTTGAGTGATGTAAGGGGGAACTAGTTCAGTCTAGATGTTCCTCATGTACATCATCATAAAATTCTCTTGAGTCAATGGCAAATCGATTAAATAAATGAGGCCTTTCCACCTAACAAAAAAGTTAATGACTAGCTCATCTGGTCATTTAATATACTTGAAGAGGTTAACAATACATTTATTGTGAGTGGTTGAGTTAAACTAGTAATGTAACTACCTATAGAGATCTTATCAACTAGAAATAAACAAAATAGGTAGCTGACTATACCTGAAAAATGAAGGACCTTCCAATGTTTTCACAAAACATCAAATCTTATTGGCCTCCTGCTGCTCTTGCTTCCCCAACATGGTTCCACACCTTGATATAAAGTGGTCCAGATGCTATAGTGGGTCACCCATCCCATTGAAGAGGGAGAAGGTAGGGTTTCTAAAATTTGGGGGTGCTTGCATGTTATCCACCCATGCTAGATATGGATTGACATCAGGTATAATTTTCACCTATCAAGTTTCCAATGCTTCAAGTAGAGCGGTGATAGTAGCTATTAGATCTTCCTAATAGGGGTACCTATATGGAAAAGTATCCCTAGACACTAGGGCATTTATGGGTTCATCAATGCGATATGCATGCTCAGAAACTCATGGAGTGTGTGGTAGAATGGATTGTGGAATGGACTTATTAATTTCCTAAGGGGTATTATAATGGTACTCAGGAGGATTCTGTGACAAATACCATGGACACTTACCATAGACTCTGATATTGACCCTATCAGGATGCATTGGATTATCTAGATCAACTGGAGGCACTAACCAAAAAGGAATTGTGGTTTCTCCAACTGTCCCAATGGTGGAGAGGAAAGGTTGTGTTGTAGATCGCCATATTTAGAATTACATTCTACAGAGTGCTCATCAATGAGTTCATCAATGATCTTCCTTTGGTCCATTAATTATTGAATTAAGGTGGATTTGTAGAGGTCAATATTTGTCTCTTGCATAGCATTGGCTGGGTCACATGACATGGAGGCCCCAATCAGATCATTATCATATTTGGTGTTTTTACAAATGGGAAATGAGGCGGATGTTTTTCCAAGGTTATGCATATATCTCTAAATGAGAGTCACCATACTAATACGATCATCCACCTGATGTTGCACTATTCCATGGCACAGATCCTCTTTTTCGAAACCCACTTTAGTATCCTTATTTTTGAGGGTGATGAAATCAAGAATATTTACTATAACTATGTCTAAATTCATATCCCTGATATCATAAAATACACCTGGTTTTTTCTAGATAGTAATTAAGTACAGAGAAGCATAGTGTCACTAGGATATGATCTATATGTATGGGGATGCTTCCTCAATAACTTTGTAAAGCATAGTAAAACTATGAATGCATCACTACTGAAGGGTCTAGTCGTAACTAAATGATGTAAGGTGTTGCGCTATTGAGAGTGCTTTCAAATAAACCATGCATCATTTTCATCCAATAGCATCAAAATTCTCCAATCTATGCAGATAAAACAATCGATGAGGGTGTGGGAATAAATTCATCTCCCATAGGGTTTTTCAGAAGCATAAAACATCCTCCATGGTGAGGGACTCTTGATGGGAAAAGTTGGGAGTAGTGATCATCCAAAACATCTCTTAAAACTAATTTTCAGAAAGGATATTACACAAGATTTTTTTAGAAGAGAGATCTCACTCCTCATTTTCCCATTCTTCAATTAGATTTGGCTGAGGAATCGGTAATGGAACTAATGCGGACCACAGTGGTGTAGGACTGGTCAGTGGAGAATCTGGTGGGTGAGCTAACCAGATACCACTCACTGGGCCATCTCTCAGAGACAATAGTTATCGCATCATCATTTCCCTATAGGATGGAGTGTTGACCACCACTTTGGGTGAAAGAGTGGAAATTGTTAGTGATGGATCTAGAAAGTTCTCATAATTTTTAATTCCCTAAAATAAATCTCTATGATAGGTAGAGAATGAACTTGGTGATGATAGGTAAGACTACATGTTGAGACCCTAGAATGGGGCCAAGTCTTCCTCCTCCCGTATATACTTGTGAAGGGATTTAGGGATCTGGTGCACCTCAACATTCAGGATGATGAAGCTCATATGTTGGACTCCTTCCCTAGACCCTAATACAAAATACTGGGGAAAACGCACCATAAATGGTTCCCATATAGCTTCTGAATCAGATAAGTGAACCAGATTCACCATGACTTAGAGTTTCCTAGAGTTGTTCTTCCAGTAGCGACGATTCACCCTTCAACCCCAGGATGGTTTTTCGGGGTAGGGAACTCTTATGGAATGAGGAGAACCTTCATGATACTAGCCGATTGATTGGGGAGTACCTCCACTTTAGTTTCTTTAAGAGGGAGGATAACATTCTATCTAAAAATATACGGTGTGAGGATAACCTTGAAATATATAGAAAATTGTATGAGGAGGACCTCCATATTGATTGCCAAACACATGGGGAGGACCACTACGGTGTTCAGTTCTATAGCAGGGAGGACCTCTGTTGGTGATGGTGACAACATGGGGATGACTTCCATGTCAGTTGCCTAACGCATGAGGAGGACCTCTATGCTAGCTAAAAATGATCACTTGAGGAGGTTCTGTCAAAATGATCATGGATGAATCGGGGAGGCCCTCCACTTGGATAGCTGATAGAGTTGGGAGGATCTTCACTCGGGATAGATATGAAATGGTGAGGACCTCCATACTGGCTAGTGATGAAATGAGGAGGTCCACAACTTTGGTCAATCCTGCCATATGGAGAGCCTCTGATAAAGCTGTAAATGACGTGGGGATGAACTTCATGTTGGAATTTTGTGACACAAGGAGTACCTTCATATTAGCAACCACAGGCATGAGGAATACCTTCGTCCGTGATGTCAGAAATTTAGGGAGGGACTCCCCTTGGACCGGTGCTGGAAACATGGGGAGTACCTTCATGCTGAGTATGAGAGCGGGGACTACCTCCTACTTGAATTTTGAGGGTATGGGGATAGCCTCCATACTGTATCTCATTGTTGTGGGTTAGCCCATGGTGTCTACTGGTGTCGTCGGTGATAGAAAGATTTAACTTGGTCAGCCCTTGGGGTGGTGAAGGCCTCAATTCCTATCTAGAATTGTAGAATCCCTTCTCTAAAATGGTATGAATATGGTGGAATACACTAGGGTGGACTGGGTCATTGAAGCTGATGAAGATGATGCTCCTCGGAGGGAATCTTCCTGAGCATGGGCTTGATACTTGAATTAGGTTATCCGGATTGTGGCTATCTTATTAGGAATAAAAACAACCCTTTCCTCAAAATAGGGAATTGACTAGTGGTGATGACGAGGTCTCGAGTTAGCACTTCATATCGGATCTCAAGAGGTTATCATGGATGGGATCAAATATATGTCCCTTGCCTCATCGGTATAGGGGAATGATTCATAATATCTGTCAAGGTAGAGGGTTTCTAAGTAGTTGGATGTAGGTGTGGGGAGTAGTGTCTACCTTCACAGCCCTTGGGGGTGGTGGTTACGACATGGAATAGAAGTCTCTAGATCATTGTGGATCGTGTTCCTTGTCTGAATTATCCCCTCCTAATCATACTGGTGAACAAGAGTTTCAACCACACTTATGTGGATAATTTTAGAGTTTGATATGGGGTGTTGGTTCCCAGTAGTTGTAGATAAATTCATGGCCATAGAATAGTTTTGTGGGATTCCAGCATCAGAATTATTTCTACCCATGTGTCGATAGGTGGGGGTGATTGGTTTCCTGCAACTAGTATCTTACAAAGAAAGAAGATTTATCTATCAATATAGATTCAAGGAAAAAATTCCAAATTCTCTAGATCCATCTAATCATCTATCACTTGAGAGAGAGACATTATTATAGTGAAACATACCTAACTACCCAATAATAAACTACCACAAATCCTGGTGATTTTCATGATAGGACCGCTATTTTATTGGCTAGACCTGGAATCGGATAGCATCATCTGGTCAAATAATTATCTACAGATGTATTGAATGCTATTAATCCCATATTGAGGAGAAGAGTTCATTTTGGGTTCACCATTTCAATTTTTGACACTTTTCTCTGGGGTGCGGCACCTTGGTCGTCATGTCGATGCTCTCTAACACTGAATCGTACCACCACATTCTTACTTTCCAAAGGTAGGAAGCATTAATCAGATCTTTAGAGATGTTTTATCCATGATCTAAATGGGATGATGGGATGTCAGTCCCTCCTTCCATGGATTCCTTCTTGGAATTCATCTCCTAGTTTGGGTCTCCCTTATAGATTAAAACATTGTTCATGAACCTCATTCCCAATGCCATATCTTCATAGACGCCGGTTAATTATGTTACTTCTATCTTGACATTCCAAATGGTCTATTCAGGGTAGTAATCTTAGGTCAGGGAAGTAGTCATGTTGGGAATTAGTGGAATGTATGGATGCTGAAACATTAAATCACTTGTATTATTCTACCTAATATGGATTATCAAGGGTGAAGAATCTGAGGAATATTCTTTCAATCACAAGGCATCTTATGTCGAGGAGTTTCTTCCAATGTTTTCCTCTTCATACCATGCTTAACATAGGGGTATGTTGCTATTTTAACATCTTTTGGAGATGGATCGGACTGATTGGAACACTTATTAAGGTTGATTGGATAGGATCATCCCTAAGAGGGAGCACCTGGAAGGTTTACCAGATGTGTGGATCAAAAAACAAAATAAGAGAGGACCTGATGTGGTGTGTCCCAAAAAGAGAAGGTTTTAAACTATGAAGTCTAATCTGAATACCACAATGTGTAGATCAAGAAAAGTGAACCCTATAAAGGATGACACCAAGGTTTACCATTAGATGGGATTGAACCTCAGGGAGTCTACCAACGTACACTTTGGAGAATATAGGGATCAAAAATCACGTAGTTTGAATGGGTGATTTTGGGCTTACACATGGCTAGCGGCCCTTCTCAAGAGGATCACTCTTGGTTGGAGGAATATGAATTGTGCAGGGCTATTCATGGTTAACTACCCAAGTGCTTCTAGAAGCAGTGATGAAGTGGATGGAATGATCTCACCAGGATGTGGCAGCCTGGGTAAGAATCATGATGGGTATAGATAAAGTGATAATTAAATGGATGGAATGTGTAGAGCGATAGGATTGAGCCTTAGGTAGGATTCCTATGTCTCACAATTGTTGGAAATCAAAGTCCACATAGTTCAGGAAGTGGGGCGGTGAGTCGCCTAAGGAGGTGTCCCATGAGAATAAACACATGGGTAGGGACCTGGAGAAAAAGGAACCTCTAGGTTTTTTCATGACCCTCCCAAGACATAAGGACCTAGTGGAATGGTTAGGATGGGAATGGATGATGGGATTGAACCTTTTATCAGCTTCCTACATACCAGGTTTAGAAGGTAGGGATCAAAGTCTGCGTAGTTTAGGATGGAGGCAGACAATTGGGGCATACACATGGATAGTGACTCAAAAACATGCTAGGGGATTACACCTCGTTAGAATCCCTTTTCAATAGGATCACTCTTGGTTGGATGGATGTGATATGTATAGGGATTACACATAGTTAGCAACCCATGAATATGGATCGGAATAGCTCAGTGGGTGGATCTTTGAGATGTGTCCCAAAAAGGGATAATGTCCCAATTTGAGGGTACTTCCATAGGAAAGAGAACTAGAGTTTACCATTGGTTGGGATTGAACCAAAAAAGGATTCCTATTTACTTTAAAGGGATCAAAACCTGCATAGTTTGGAGCATACAGTTTAATATCATGCGGGGTGAGTGAACTGGCATGAAATAGATAGAACAAATGGATTGTGGGGAGTGATGGGATTAAACCTTAGAGAGGCTTCCTATGTTACCAATTTAGAAGTCAGGGATCAAAGTCCACATTGTTCTATAAGTGAGGGAATAGAATTGGGGAGAATATAGTGAGTGACTCGGAAACATGTTGGATATTATGCATGGTTAGTGTCCCAAATACGTGTTGGGAATTACGCTTCGTTTGCAGCCCAAATAGGATGTCATGGTCACTGTTACTCTAATATCATGTGATTCATGCTCTATGTGATAAACAAGAGGTAGCAGTAGACTTGACAGTGGTGTCATGAAGGGTGTGATCACAAGATATGGTGTGGGGCTTGTGCATGGCTATTGGCCCAAGGAGATTGAGATTGGGACTTACTCTAGGAGATACACTCTGGGTGAATCTAAAACCGTGAGAGGAGGATGTCATTCCATGCTAGTAGGGTGAGTAAAATCTCACTCTCATGGAGACTAGTGGGTGTGTAGAATGAACGAGACAGAACACAACATGTGAATTGCATGGGGAGAGACTACAGTTCAATTTCATGTGCTGAGGATGGTGTTGTTTGGTAGTTTAACATCCTTCATCTCGGATGCGGAGGATTCAATCTTTATTCCCTAGACTTACATGACTGATACCTACCTGAAAATGGAGAATGGAAGGCATCAGTATGGCCCGACATGAGGGGTGTGGAGGAATGGTCAATTGTGGGGTCTATGTTACTATTTCTATGACAAATATTAATATTCATTAGTGTTCCTATGCCAAAAATAAAGAGGTGTGACAATAAAATAAGGGAAACTTCAAGGGGAATCATGAAATCATTTCATATGAGCCTGGAGGGCCACATGGGAAAGGGCTTCAGGAAGTAGGAGGCCTCACTGAGAGGAGATTCATAGAGAAAAGGAGCTTCAAGAAGGGAGTTGCTTTAAGAATCATGGAGAAGAGGATCTTCGGGAAGGGAGGAGATTTATGAAGCGTGGAGACCCAACCTAGGCCTAGGATCTACATGTATTTGGTGGGTAATTAGAAAAGGATGAATTCTCCGTGAAGTCTCGGGTTACCAAGATAGACTCCTACCTTCACGATGGTCGTGGAACTTCGTGAAGGGAATCTCCACTTTAAGTGGAGGTAAATAGAAATAAAGGGAAATATGTTTGGAGATATTCAAACACCTTGGATGGTGCTTTCTATCATCAGTTTGTGAATCATAGAGAACTTAATTAAATGAGAGCTCAGAAGGTTAAAGGTTGGGGTAGCGATTCTTCAAGGTGGGGTTGCAATAAGTGTATTTCATACCTAAATTTTATGGTATTTTAAGGTATTAATATTTGTATTTAATTAAATATTCTTTCCAATTTGTGAGAGATTTCACTTTTTTTATGATATATGACAGGATTCAATGAATATTTCTAAACGTAATGAAATGGGATAGAAATATTAGGTAAAAGACACTTTGCATTGTAAGCGTACATTGTGTAATAAAATTACATGTTTTGACTTTTTCAAAAGGAAATAGCCACGCAGGACAAGTCATGATGAGATTTCACACTGTGAAGAGTCTTTTTACATCATGAGTCATAGTTACACATCATTAAAGGAGTCAAAGTTCACATGAGATTCGCACATAAGGAGGGAAACTCATATTGGGATTACACATTGTGTAACATAGTTACACATCCTAACTTTTTCAGGGAGTAGAAAAATAATTTTGGAAAGGGATGAGGATTAAATGGGATTCCTTTTAAATAGAGCCCCTCGCCCACCCTTCTAACATACTCTCAGACTAGTGGAGTCCAAGTAACATAAATGCTTAACTGCCAGACAATAGAGTCATGATCCGGGGCCCAGCTTCACCCCCACTCTTCACTGCCTTTCTTTTTCAGGTACCCATATTGCTCGTTCTCATCATTCCTAGTAAGAGTGAGTAATTATATTTTTTCCATGAGATTTGATTATAGGAGTGATGTGATTATAGGGATTATTTATTTTAATTATTAATGTTTTGGTTTTTTTAAACTCTATTTATTCAATTACATTTCCCTCTCTCTTCATATTTTTAGTCCATTTCTATATTGTGAAGGTTATCTTTTCATTGCATCAATTTATTGCCTTAGTTTTAATATGAACATTGTGAAATCTAGGATGGTTATGTCTAAATAAGGTTTTGGGTTTCCTAATTTCCTAATTTCATTTAGTAGATGAACATTACAATAGTTCAATCATAGGATTAGGGTAGGATACCAAGACCATGGACCCTCACCGACCAAATTCTGACACCAAAACTAAATAAATATATTTTCAATTAAATACCTGGAACACAAACCTAAAAAACACTAAAGGTGGAATGCCTCTATCCTAATATCAAACCCAATCAATAATTTCTACAGTTCCTTTCTTTCAAAAAAATCAAATAATTCCAATTTTAGTTTCTTAATAAATTTAGAACATACGATATGTCCCTGTGGGATCGAAACTCAGACTTTCTATGTACTTCATATTTTGTTAGGTTGTCGAAGATTTAATAAATTTATAAAATTTTTTTCCCCATAGTAATTAATAAATCCCCATGGATTGTTAGAGTGAGAAAAATTTTATAGGCATCAGGCATCAAGATGATCTGAAGTGCGCGGAAAAGGAAATAAAGCTTCATAAATAGAGGAGGATCTGTCAGACTCATAGATCATTTTTTCAAGTGGCTTTGTGGCATTCACGGAGAGAAACAGAGTCATGGAGGTTTCCATCATGTTGTTTCAAGAAATTTTCACTACTGAGGGTATTGGAGAGGGAGATTCTCAAAGTTAGACCCTTTGGTGATTTTTTTACATGTAAGGCATGAATTTTTTGCTGAATGGTCATGGACTTCCTCAATACATCCTGAGCATAAATTTTGGCACCAACCTAGATTTTCAGGACAGAATCCTCCAAAATCATCTTCAGGGTCATCAGACTCAAAATTAACTATCTCTCAAAATGGTTTTGATTTTATTTGTAGAAATTTGAGAAGATTAAGTAATATAATTTTATAATTATATAATTTTTAGGTTATGTGTAAACTCATTCAGAGTAGTCTTAATGAGAAATCATAATCTCTAAAATTTCTCACAGAATTAGTTATTTGTATTGATGTAGAATTCGAAACCTTAAAAGAAATGTCCAAGATTCGGAATAGATCCTATAACTAGATGGTAAAGTGATCAAATCAAGTACATAGTAATATTAGGGACCATGATTATCAAATAATTTAAGTTAATAAATTTTATATGGAAATGTTAAATTATTTTTAAAAACTTATCAATATATGTATTGGATCATGTAATGTATGTGATAGAGTTTAGGGATACAACTTATGAATAGAATCAGAAAGTAAAAGTTCTTAAAGAAAAATTTCACAACCTAGAGTTGGAAAATATTCTAATTATAATGTTTTAAGATGAATTTTTTATTTTTAATGAAGAAAATATTAATATTTATGAGGAAGTTGAATAATTAAATCTGAATTTTAGAAGAATGTTGTAATGGATGTCCAGATTTTGAATCTCCAATCATTGTTGGAAAAGACTCAGAAGGACCCTGATGATTTCAAGAAGATGAAGGAAATTTTAAAGAAGTTTATAAATAAATATTAAAATATTCATTTTGAACCCTTGATGTAAATTTTTCAAACATTTTAATGGTTTTTGAATGTGAATTACTTTTCATCCAAATACCTTGTGCTAGAATATTTTTCGATTAAATTTGGATGTATGTTCTTTCATTTATTTCTTGGATGTTTATTTATTTCACATAAAAAATTCATATGTAATATCTTACTAACATTTCGGGTTATATAAATTCTAAATCACTTTTTAAAATCCCAAATGGTGAGATGATTTTTGAAAAATTTATAGAAGGTTTGGAGAAATTTAAAATGGGGGATTTTATAAAGGGAGAATGTTTAGGATAAATTTTATGGAGATATTCTTAAGGGGAAAAGTATTTATTTAAGGGGGAGATGTTTTAATACATTAAATCATATCATAAAGAAGTTAAAAAATCTAGGGGAGTTAAGAGATGAAGGTTGTATTCAATGTTTTTAAAATAACAAATGGTTGAATGTTTTTCAGAGTTATTATTTTTTATTTAAGAATTGTGTTTTATGCTTTCCAAAAAGGGTGTTATTGTTGAGTTAAAAGTATTACTTTATACTTTTCCATTTCTTTAGTTTTTCAAATCACAAACATCTTCTTTAACCCCATTTTTACTAACATTTTATATCGAAATATTGTTAGTAATTTTTTATAGAAAACATTACTTTATACCATACAGAGAAATGTTTCAAATGTGTTATGAATATAAACTTTTATTATTCAATATGATCCATTAGAATGAAGGAGTGTCCTATAAATCGACCCAACCTATGTTACATTAAGTGGTTAGACTTATGTCTTGTTTATTTGATGGATAAAATTCATGAACAATAGACTGACATTGGTACCAATACATCAGACTGACCCTTATAAAGGTTATCAGATTGATAATAAATAAGAAAGTCTATTGGACTATCCAATGTTTATAATCAAAATATATAGATTTGTTTCTATCAAATGGGATACTTTTAGAATTTTAATGGTGCTAAACAAAATGATTTTCGATATTCAGTTAAGCCATATCATTGTGATATTTCAGGTACAACCATTCCAAGGTCATTTCAACTAACTTTTAAGTATGACCATTGGAGGTTCACCTATAAATTGAAGGGAATTTGAATAGTTGGAAGATAAGATACAATTAACTACCCAAATCATCTTAATATTACTCTATGTGAACTTCTCATTCATAATCATTGTAATTATTTAGAGAGTGGAAGTTATAAGGAATCATTATAGGGATTATAATTCCTTAATAAATATTTTATTTTTTAATAATGTGTTTGATCATGGTATTGATCGAGCACTTTTGAGGATAGGAAGATAGAAAATCTAATCCATTGTATTGAGGTATTTTGGATCTAGGAACACATAGTCTAATAATCATATCAAGGGCTTCTAAGGGATTAGAAGACAGAGCCACCAATCATCGTACGAAGGGATTTCCTATAAATTTTGGATATACCATTAAATGAGGTATAAAAATGTGGATACTTTAAATTAGTGTTTTTTTACTAAATTAAATCTTAAGGTTAAAGAGTAATTTATTTTATTAATCTTGTAATTCATTATTAATTTTATAAGATTTTGTATTTTTTTACAAGATTCAATTTATTTTGTGCATGTATTAGAATGTTAGTTTTCATACTTATATTTCTAAACGTATTATTTTTTTGGTGTGTCAATGATACTGATACAACATATTCATATAATGTGAAAATTTCTAATTCTGATTTTGTTACTCTGATAATCAGATGATTTCTATGTCTGATAATTTTACTTAAAGAGGTATTGTGTTTTTTTACATTAATTTTTTAAACTAAAATTCACCCCCCGCCTCTTATAGACATAGTAAACTCTTTTGATCCAACATCCTTGAGTTCGGTGGAGATTTAATCGTCCAAGGGAATCGATTACTATTTATTTATGAAATTTATTTAATTATAATGAACTCTTCTTCTAATCCCATGTTTGATATGAGGGAAGGGATATATAAATACTATCCTTTATTTTTTGTTATGTATGTTTATATTATGCATTGTTATTATTACATTACAACTTTAATTATTATTATCATATTTTATTGTTATGGTAATGGAATGAAATTGGTTATTTTTAACTATAAGAGATGAAAATACATGAGAAATGGAAATATTTATAAAGGGGGATTAGAAGTTTAAAATTATTAAATGATTATGAAATTGATGATTATAATGAATATGTATTACTGATCATATGTGACATCCCATGTGAAATGGAAAATATCTTGAAAATGAAAAGGGGATCGAGAATTTTGAAGGGAATTGTAAATGTATGTTAAATATGATTCTGTGTTATATTTCCATTCATTTATTATGTGATGATATATTTATTGTAGTAATGGATTGTTGTTTTCATTTTATGTTAATATCCTTCCATTTTTATTATTGCAGCACTTGATTGATGATTTCATTTAATGTTTACATGTTTCCATGTCCCTTGGGGAATTTTTTATGTTTGGATGGAATATATATTGGACATATTAATAATCTTATATAATTAATTATATCAATAGTGGGGTAACAATTGATGATATTATGACTAAATTGGTAAATGGAATGAAGGTAGTAATGATTAATTCATATGTATAATTAGGTTTGAAATATTAGGGAGTTCTTAATCATGAGTATGGAATGGTGGGTAACATATGTGTATTTTTTCATAACATTTTGTCACATTTATTTTTTGGTATTTCACTTTTTTGAAAAAAAGTGGTTTTTTAAAAGATATATTGGAAACATGTAACATCCAAACTTGAGTTCCACAAACTGGTGCCCCATAATGGTCAGTTACATGGCCTCAATCACACCTCCTTATATACTAGAGGTTGTCAAATATCATTAAGGTTCAAATACACATCATAGGGATACAATACCATCTTTATCAAAGTATCACAATAGTGTAAATAAATAAGAATAACCAAATGATATTACCAATAACCAAAAAAACCAGTATCACATGATAACCAAAATAGGAATATGATATCCAAAAAAATAGTAGATATGTCATGCCAAATACATGTTAATTTTCAAATGAGAAAACAAAATAAATACACACTACTAATCCTATTTAGGTCCCAACACCACGTATGGTTACCTCATCCTTGCTCTATCCTGACTCGACCATCTAATATAGAGATATTTCCCTTATCCTATCCAGCAAAAATTATTTCTATTTGGGTACTGATCAAGCAGCCTATGTAGGGTGTGAGTAAAACTCTATAGGCTACCATCAATGATATATAAAAAATATCCAATAAATAAAAGTGTATGATGTTTCATAAATAATAAAGTACAATGCATAAAGTATACAGTTATCACATTTTATTATTATTTAATTAACCACATAATTTCTCGATTTCGTGAAGGCACCCAAACCATCAATGCCTACTTTGGACCATGTCGGATTTTGAAATATACCCAAGGGATATTACATATCTCATAGAGAATCACAATTCATTATCACATGGTCTTTCATTAACCTTTTAATTTCAATTCATATCATGACCATTTGGAACCATAGTCCAAATCCAATCTCATGGGAATAGAATGTCGTGTCTAGAACCCTATTGGTATTTGGAGTATAATTCTATGTCCCATACCCCTTAGGTATTCTAAGAATCGGTCTCAATAAAATATAATAATAATCACATGCATGAATTTGGGTTTAGAACATCATGGATAACACCCTATGGGTATTTGGATCATCATTCCATGTCCCACACCCCATTTTTCAATCATTCAAATTTATCACATATATCAAATTCATCAATTTTAATCTACATTAACCCTTCTTAAAATATTTTACATCATGGTATACCATTAAAACTATCAAATTAGTCATAAATAATCACATGGAATAATATGAAAAATTCACCAATAAACTATCTATAAATATTTAATCAAAACCCATTAACCATTGAAGGTTATACCAGACTTCCCTAAAATACCATTATCAACTAATTCAATATTACATAAATTAATCAATTACACGATTCCTTTATACCATCAATTTCATGATCATAATTCAAACAATTTCAATTTCCCCAAGATTAACCCAATTCATTATCACATGGAAATTTAATTTAAAAAATTTAATATATGATGTAAGTTTCAAATAATGGAAATTAAAATATCATAATTACATACATTTAATTAAATCAATACTATGGTATTTAAAATTTATACCACCTACCTCAATATCTTTGATGGACGCTTGCTAATAGAAATCCTTAAATTGGAGTGGAACATTTAATTACACAACAAATAATGAGATCTAGATCCAAAAAAATAGATCCAATATCAAATAAATTAGATACAACAAAAATCAGATCCAAACCCATTAAAATGGATTAAAATTAGTCACTTTTCATATGGAAAGAGATAAGAGGTATAGAGAAATATAATAGGAAAGAAATCACATACTGGGAGAGGTGTGGATATGTCAATAGTATCTTTGATTTGTCAAGAATGGAGGTTGGAATACCTTACAATTCATAAGGTAGCCTATAAAAAACATAGGAAATACTTTTATCCTAAGTTTGGGTATTAAGGAATAATAAGTGATGGGTTGGGAATTTAAAATAAATTTTTGGAAGATTAAAATACTGCATGCACAGTTTCTCGGGCTAGGGCACATGGTTTTAAAAACCATGAACCCTATCTTTACACCTCTCCTATAGGGGGCATGGTTACTCCTAAAAGGATGAACAGTTTGAGAACCCATGCACTAACCATGAAATCCCTCTTTGTCTTGGGTTTCACAGTTTACTGGGGTAGGCTGCATGGTTTGGGAAATTCATGCGCCAACCATGCACTTCCCAAAACCCATCCAAAAACATCCTATTTTTTCCAAAATGAACCTAATACATGAATCAAAAAAATTATAACCAAAGCAATAAAAAATATTACCTATAAATGAGTTAAATACATCACTAGAAAATTTTAGGATCTTACAGTATCCTCACCTTATAACTGCTCTTCCCTGATCTGTACTCCTAAGAATCTCTAAGATTTCAAGGTTTAAAGATTAGGCCACTAAGCCTACATATCTGCTTCTATCTCCCTTGTTTCCCCCTCAACATTCCCATTATAACAAAATATACAAACTATCATCATGTTATTTCCCCATAAAAACCTCTCATTATGATCCAACATACACATCAGATTCTCCTCAAAGTTCACATTAGTCTCAAGATCAAGATCATCCACATCGATCAGATGATAAGGTTTGAGGTGATACCACTGAAGTTGTGAAACATAAAAAATTTCGTTCATTGTGTAATACCTCAGTGGAAGAGCCAATTTTTATTCCACTAGTATGATTCTCCCCAAAACATAAAATGGTTTGGAAAACCTAGGTTCAACCTTTCCCTGCCTTCGAGTCCTACAATGACATAATCTAGGAGACAACCAAAGGAACACCTAATCACTAACCATAAACTCTAGGGTTTGGTGACATCTATCACCATATGAATTTTTCTTACATTGATTTGTTTCCATACATTTTTGATTTAGTTGAACATGCTCTGACATCTCCTACACAAGACTCAGTACCAACAACTCTAACAAACCTACCTCCATCGAACATAGTGGTGATCTTCAAGTCCAACCATAAAGAGCCTCAAATGGTTCCATGTGTATAGTTTTCTAATTACTATTATAATAGTAAAACTCCACCAATGATAGGTGCTTCTCCCAAGACCCACCAAAGTCTAGGACATATACCCAAATAATTTCCTCAACCACTTGTATAGTATGTTTCAACATCCCATCTATCTATGGGTGGAATGTCGTACTTAGTAAAACTTGTATACCAAGAATCTTCTACAATCCCTATAAGAATTTTCAAGTAAAATAGTCTAAAAAATACTCTATGGTGAGCCATTTAGAAGTAATATCTCCCAAATGTACATATCTCCCAATTGATCCACTAGGAAAGTATCTCATATAGGTAAGAAATGTGCTACTTTCATTAGTCAGTGCACAACCACCAGAATAGCATCATTCTTCTGAGGCATCCTTGGGAGACCCACCACAAATTACGTGGTAAAATTTTCCCACTTATATTCCAAAATGGGAAATAACTGTACAATACCACCGAGTCATTGATGATCATCATTCACTTTTTGATAGGTGTAGAATCATTTTACAAATTCTAAAATCTCCTTTTTCATGTCATTCCACCAATACTATCATCGTAGTTCACAATAAATTTTAGTAAAACTTGGATTCACCACCCACTTTGAGGAATTAAATTCATTCATCAGATCCTCCATCATACTTTTATGTACAACTACATATCCTTAGACATAGATTATTTCATCATCATTTATTGTCCTATCAGAAGGTGACTCCCCACCATCAAGGATTTCCGTCAAGGACAAACACTATAAATCCTTATACTATATATCCTTGATCTAGCTCAAAAGTTTGGACACTACTAATACTGATATGAGGTTCATCTTCTCTAAGCCCTCTAGAACCACACCATGCATCTCAACAAGAAAATTAATTATCTTCCACTCAAAACTAGACTCTTGAACTGTCTATGTATAAGTTTTCTTGATCAAAGAATCAGCAACATGGTTTCCATTTATAGGTGTATGTTCTAGATCAAATTTGATTGACTGTATATACTAAACTCATCTCCACTTATGGAGATTCAAATATCTTTGAAAAAAATATGCTTTAAGCTCTTGTGATCAGTATGCATGGTAAAAATTTTCCCTCAATAGATAATGTTACTAACAGTTCAAGATATAAAAAACTACAACTAACTCGATTTCATGCATTGGGTAGTTCCAAACAACTGAATCTAACTTGAGGTCATGTGTAGGGTAGTTTCATTCATGTGGACTTAACTATTGTGACCTATACGCGATAACTCAATATCCCTATATCAACACTCCTTCAAGTCCTATCCAAGAAGAATCATATAATTCTATATACTCCTCATCTGGATCGGGTAGAATCAAAATTAGTACAGTTTTCAAGTTCTTCTTCAACCCCTATAAAACACTCTCATGAGACCCTGGCCATTAAAACTTAACTCTCTTATCTTTCAAGCCCAAAATTGGTACTTCCAAATTGGAAAAATACCTATATGAACCTCCAATAATAACCCACCAACCCCAAAAAACTACAGATATCAAAAATATTCTTGGGATGCTCCCAATAAATTACTTCATGTAACTTATATGGGTCTACATAAACACCTTCTTGTAAGATGATGTGACCCAAGAAATGTACATGATCAATAAAGAATTTTCACATAGATAGATTGGTGTATATTTGATTCTCTCTCAACATAAATAGGAAGATAAAAATATGTTTTCCAAGATCATCATGATTCTTAGAGTACACCAATATTTCATCCACAAATACTACCACAAACTAATACATGTACAGGTGGAAGATTCTATTCATCAAGTCCATAAACATTGTCGGTGCATTCATCAGCCTGAATGGAGTCACAATGAGCTCATAATATCTATACCCACTTCTAAAAGTAGTATGTGGTATATCATAAGGTTAAGTTCTCCACTAATGATACCATGATCTTATGTAAATATTTGAAAAGACACATGCTCCCCTCAACTAGTCAAATATATTTTCAATGCACATACAAGGATACTAGTTTTTCACTATCATCTAGTTCAACATCTGGTGTTCAACAGATAAGTGAAATGTCTCTTCAACCTTCTTTGAAAAAAAATTGGAGAACCCCAAGGCGATTCCCTTGGACATATAAATCCTTTATCTATCAACTCTTAGAGTTATGTCTCGAGCTCTAGAATCTATTTTGGTTCCATTCTATATTGTGTAATTGAAATTGGATCATCCCTAGATATGAATTCAATCCTAAACTGCACACCTCTCTCAGGTGTAATCCTTGATAATTCATTTGGAAACATGTCTTGGAACCCATCCACTATGGGTGGAAAGACAACATTCTTTACACCCCCATAATCCAACAATAAGCTAGAAACCTAGGTGGTGAGCTCCCCCAGTTTCTAATGAATTGGCCATGTACGGCCCTCCTGGATATCCCACTCAACATGGTGAAAATAATTTTCACCCTCCGGAGATGTAAAATTCACTCTCTTGTGGTAAAAATCAATTTGGGCTCGGTATGACGCTAACAAGTCCATACCCATAATCAATTAAAAACCTAACATATTTAGAATTTAAGGAATCCAACTAAAATGATACTCCCAAACCACGAGAGCAAATCCCTTACACATATAGATGTCTTTAGACCAGACTCCAAAATTTGTATTGATCATCATAACCCACCTCACAAACTCCACCATCATGATCAAACCATTCACATGTTTTGTAGATATAATAGAATGGTAGGAACAAGCATCTAATAAGGTAATAGGTAGTATATAACCTAAAATAATATTAACACTAATTGTTGATTATCCTACCTCGCTATCCACAAGTGTAGGTTGAATAGCATGAAACTATCCTACCCTTATTCCCTATGATGCAATCTGAGTCTTCAGAGGTACACCACTCTACTGATATGGGATCTCTTTCCCAGAATCACCTCTTTAACTACCAAGACCACAACAGAAAATAGAAGTACAACTTCTAGAATGGTATGGTGTATATTACTGGTTCATGTTCTCTAGTTCTTACTCGATGATCCATCATTACCCCTATATCATGGGTTCCTACAGAACCTCCATAGATGTTCAGTCCTTCTATAATCTTGACACTCAACCAATGTTTAGGGAAAAAGCCTACGAAAGTGACCCGACCTACAACACTGGTGGAATACCACTCAGGTAATATCCTAGGTAACTAATCCTTCCCTTGGAAAACTATGATTTCCACTACTTTCATCATCATTCTCCTAGTGATTCTTCCTACTTTAGTAATTCATACCTCCAAGTTGTCCAATAGAAACCACATGTCCTCCTCCAGAATCCTCCTTCAGTTTCCCCTCATATATGAGATCCTAATTCGCTACCTCAGAAAACTTATTTAACTAAAATATATTAACATGTGACTTAATATCTTATTTAATCCCATTCTTAATATTTATTTCGGTAGTTTTCTCATCCCTTTACAGTGCTATAGAAAATTTCAGTAAGTCGGTAAAGCAACCAGCATAGTCCATCATAGAAATACTCCCTTGGTTATGCCTTAGACACTTTGATGACATATCCTATCTTAGATTCTCTGGATAAATGTTCTCTAGGAATTTCTCTTGAAATTCCTTATATACCATGTTTTTCATCTCTCCATCCTGAGTTTGGAAATCTCGCCATCGCTTCACTGATCCTTACTAAATATAAACTGGCAGTTTGACTCTTTACTCAACTAGAGTCTCTAAGTGGTTAAGAATCATCTGGATAGATGCAATCCATAACTCAGCTACCTCAGGTCGCACCTCTCCATTAGAAGTTAGAGGGTATTTCAACTAAAACTCCCATTTCAATTTAGACATACTCTTCACTACTCTCTCTAGGTCTCTTTCCATAAACTATATAAACTGGAAAAAAATTACTATGGAACCTCTCTATAGATTCCTCACATGGAACTATAGGAGCCTTGGGTTCTACTACTAGAGGCACATCTCTATCTATGTATTCCTTTCATCCTCTCAATTAGAATCATCTTGGAGGCATATCTCTACAATGGAAAATGCACTTCTTATGACACATTACACAACATTAACAGGTTTAAACAAGATGGTTTCATATAAATCCATATCAATTAACCCCACCTATCCTTCCACACAATCAAAATTGAGGTTTTATCACTCCCCTTGAACATCCTACATGTAGTTCATGATTCACATTGGGTAACTAACTATCACAAAAAAAAAATTCTCATTAGATGACCAATTATTCACATCTTGAATCATTTTACAAATTTAAATTCCATTTTTGGTTCCATTTTCAGTTTAATTACAAGGGTAAGGAAAAACATTTAAATTTCAACAACTTACTGAAAACCTTCTTGTTCATGCATCCTTAAAAATGATGCATGTTATAATAATTTATGAGTGCCTAGAATGATGAATGCATACTAAATTATCATTCTATACTAGGACATGAGACAAATATCAAAAAATCTCATAATCAATAATCCCATCACACAATAAGTCCATCACTCAAGGATAAATTACATTCAACTGTAACAACACACATCAATGACATCAATTCCCACCCCTAGTACTTGGTTTTACCCCGCTACATGGGTTTGAAACTCCCATGCATGAACTCTTAAACAAGTTCTAACTCATATTTTTATCTTATCTACCTTTACCAAAATAGTAATATAAACCAAAATAAAATAACACACTCCTTTTATGGCACTTTTTAATGTCTTGACCCTTATTCCACACACCGGTTCCCCAATCTAGTTTGTTACATGACCTCAAGCATGCCTCCACATATGCCAGAGGCAACTGACTAGCAGTGATGGTCAAATACACAACATGTAGAGAATATAACCACTTTATCAAAGTATCACAATAGTAAAAACAAATAAGAATAACCAAATTATATAACTAATAATAAGAAAAAACCAATATCACATGATTACCAAAATAGAAATACAATATCCAAACCAAGGCATTTTATATGTCATTTCCAATATATTCCAAGTTTCAAATGAAAAAAAAACAAAGGACACACTAAAATCCCAATCATGTACCGACACCATGTATGTTTCCCTCATCCAACATCCATCCCAACCCATTTATCTAACATAGTTCTCTTTCCCTTATCTTGACCTGGATACATAAAGTCTATTCGAGTACTGATCAGGAAGCCTAAGTAGTGTGTGAGTAAAAATTAGTAGGCCGCCACCAACAACATAAAAAATAATATCCACTCAATAACTACATATGCAGTTGTATAAAGAATAAATTAAAATGCATAAAGTAAACAATTATCAAATTTCATTATTATTTAATTAACCATATAATTTCTCGGGTTTACGAAGACACCCAACCCATAAATACCTACTTTATCACATGATGGAGTCTAAACTATCCCTAATAGATATCACATATCAAGTATAGAATCACAATTCATTATCTCATGGTCTTTCATTATCCATTTAATTTAAATTCATATCACTGACATTTGGAACCATATTCTAAAGTCAATTTCATGGGCATAGAAAATCACTTCTAGAACAATGTGGGTATTTAGAGAATCATTCTATGTCCCACACCCCATGGGTATTTGGATAATCAGTCCCTATCCCAAACAATAATAATCACATTCATGCATTTGTGTTTAGAACATCATGAATAGCTTCATATGGGTATTTGAACCATCATTCCATGTCTCGCACCCCATTTCCCAATCATTCACAATTATCACATATATCACATTCAATATGGTTCATCAATATTAAATCTCTTATCAACATTTCACATCAATTTATAACATTTAAATTAACAAATCAATCATAAATATTTACTTTAATCACATTGAATATTATGAAAAAATCCCCATTAAACCATCTATCAACATTTAATCAAAACCCATTAACTATTCAAGGTTATTCCAAACATCCCTCAATTACCACTATAAACAAATTAAATATTCCATTAATTAACCAATTACATAATCTCATTATCCCATTAATTTCATGATCACATTTCAACCAGTTTCAATTTCCCCAAGTTTAACACAATTCAGTATCACATGGAAATTCAATTTAATCAATTCAATCTATAATGAAACTTTCCAACCAGGTAAGTTGAAATCTAAAAATTACATAATGGTAATTAAATCAATAATATGGTATTTTTAATTTAGAACACCTATCTCAAGATCATTTATGGACACTATCTGATAGAAATCCCCAAGTTGAAGTGGAATGTTCAATTGCACAAAGAAAAAGGAGATCTAGATCCAAAACCTTGGTCCAAGATCAAAAGGATTATATCCAATAATACCTAGATACAATCCCAATAAAATAGTGTAAAAATATTCCCTTCTCATCTATAAATAGTGAAATGATATGAGATAAATATAATTAGAAACAAAATCACATACCGAGATAGGTGGAAATCCATCAATCAAATCCTCGATTCATCAAGAAAGGAGGTTGGAATGACTTGGAATTCATCTGATTGGCTCTAAAAATGTATTAAATAGGTTTTTCCTAATATAATATGTATAGTGATAAAAACCATGGGCTTTAGTAATTTAAAATAAATTTTCGTAGGATTAAAATCTTGTGTGCACAGTTTCCTCAACTAGGGTGCATGGTTTTCCAAATCATGTGCCCAAACTATGCACCTCTCCTATGGGGGTTCATAGTTTCTTATTATAGGGAACATAGTTTAAAAAACCATGCATAAAATGTGCAATCCCTCTCTATTTTGTGTTTCATGGTTTGTTGTGGCAGGGCACACTGTTTGGAAAACCCATGCGCCAACCGTGCACTACCTAAAACCACTCCAAAAACATCCAATTTTCACCCAAACACACCAAATACATGCCTCAACCAAAGTATAACCAAAACAAGGAAAACTATTACCTCTAAAAGATATGGATAAATCACTAAAAAAGTTCAGTATCTTACAAAACTCATCAATCCAAGTCAGATATGTTATTCATTGAATACTTGTGGAATTTTAGTTTATTTTGTGCTTAATTGTTTAAATGTTATTGATTTAAATTCTCATATATTTATAGAAAAAGTATTTTATATATTTTATGTTTTTATATTAAATTAATTTTCTAGATTTTTTTATTTTTTTGATAAAATAGTTTCATAATTCCAGTTTTTGATTTTAATATTGATTATTGGAATCTTATTCTTGTTTGTATGTTCGAAAATTAATTGTTTTTATTTTTTTGAAATCTATATTCATATTCCTAAATTTATTTAATCTCATTTATGTTGAATTATTTTTATAAGAGCATCATTTTTTCATGTTTATCCATAATTTTCGTATACTAAATGCCACATAGAAAAATTTTAAACATTCCATATTACCATATTTAGAGAATCCCACATACCCAAATTTCTAAAGAGGTTCCCACATAACCAAATATAGATATATCCACAAATTATAATTCTTCTATCAAATTAACATACCCAAAACTGAAAAAGCTCATGTATCAAAAAAATTTATAGTCACATAAACAAATTTTTGGGGGAGAATCAATCTGTCCAAATTATGATTCAATGAAAGGGAGAAATGGAAGTAGAATGAGGCAATTTAAAGTATATAAACCCAATCATGGATAAGAGTCAGGTTACACATTATTATATATGAATATTTAATTCGGATTTCATTGCAAAATGATGTCAGTACTATGGTTTCTTTCCCACTCTGTCGAGTGAGTCCAACCTGAAAAAATGCATCACCTGTAGAATGAGACCAGATGACTAAACACAGAAAAATATTTTCTGATAAAGATCGACTAAATCCAAAATGAGTGTGAGCTTCATCATTATAGGATAGTTATATCAGAATATTTGATTGATGTTGAGGAATAATTATAGTTGAATTGATTTGAACATAGAAAACTAAAGGCTAACACCGAAATTCCCAAACCAAGGGATGTCAAATCATCATAATCCCATGTTCTAAAATAGGATTAATAAGGAAACCGAGTTTAGATTTCAGTTTGGTTGAACTAATAATGTTTCACGATTTTTCACGTTGCATCTTAACATAAATAAAATAACATCTAGTGGTTATCAAAGTTGAGGTTTGGACTCTGATGCCTTATGGACTAGTTGACTGAAGAAGAAATTTGACTGAGATCACTGAATGAACAACTACACAATATTTGATGTTTTCAAACACTTGAGATCATTCTATTAAAGGTGATGATCCATCTATTCAATACCATAAATAGATGAACATTTATATGTAATAAAATTAAAAATAATCCAAGTAAAAATAAATTAAGTGAAAGTCGTGATTTTTGGATAAGTATAGAGGATATTGAACAGTTAAGAGAATTTTAATTATAGTTCTGCCAAAATCAATAAGATAAAATGATAATCAAGGATAGATATGACCATAGAACCACTTAGGTTTCAAAACGTATATATGGTAAATATTCATGACTGATTGAATATGAGTTTGTTTCATTTTTTGGAATTGTTCTTGTTTGTAGGTTTTAAGGGGCCTTGATTTCCTCCATCATTATGTCTGAAAGGAAAGTTATTGATACAAACAAGGTTATCGATGAAATGGTTGTGATAATTTATTAGTTCCAACACAAGGTTAAGTCCATAGATGACTCAAATAAGGTTGTTAAAGTTTTCCCAATGCCATCTAAGTAAAAAAGAAAACTGAGAATGAAATTGTATTGATTCAATATCAAAGAGTAAATTGGATTATTGAAGAAGTTATTTATTATGTCGAGGGTAGGTAATAATTCATTGACACATGGATTCAATGTATTAGAATTTAATACATTAAAAATTATTCAAATTTTTTTATGAATTAATTTTAGGTGAGAAATAGAGATATTATTATTTGATCAAGTGGAAGAAATTATTTGAAGTGGTTTATTAAAATAATGGGGGAAATGATAGAAGTCAAAAATAAAAAATATTATGAGTGATGATTGAAAAGTGATCCCTGAAAATTTATTTCAACAGTTTTATCCTTAATAAAAGGGGAAGAAGTGAATTTTTTTGATAATTAATTTAATAGAGACTAATGCACACATTTTGGATGGGTGTTAAAAATGAGATCCAAAGCTGATAACATGTGATTCTTTGTGGGAGCTCAAGCTTGAGCTTCAACAGATGGGATAAAATTGGATCTAAAATATAGATACATTGAATTTCAATTGATAAATGATATTTCTTATCTTTTTTAAATTTTCTTTTATTCGTGTTCAAATCATTAAAAACATGCACTATACTTAATTAATTAGGGGAAAAAATTGTTTAAGCTTTTAAATATTTTCTTATTCTTGATTTCTTCTTACTCAAATAAAAGTAAACATTTAATTAAATATCTTGAGGATATAGGTGGCATTTCATATTAGTAGTTTTAATTCTCATGAGAGATTAAAAAAATTCCAAAAATTCAATTTCTTTCTGGTTTATATTTATTTTCATGAACCTTAATTTTTCTTTAAAATTATATAATTAATTTTCCATTGTTAATATTCTTTTCATGACTGTTATCTTTAATATATTTTTATTTTTAACTAATATTAACATATAATTTCACATCATCATTTTAAACACATTGATCACCAACTCTATCATCAATCCCACTATTATTTTTTGTGTTTTATGACATTTTAATAAATCCCTAGAATATCTCACCCACCTTCCATGTGGATTTACCCATCTCTCTACTAACTAGTGATATTAAGGGTTTATAAATTGTATTTTAACTACCATGATAACCTCCAAACTTGTCAAAATATAGTGTTGTTTCAAGGGAATTCATGTGCATAGTTTCTTGGGAATGTAAAAACAAATAGAAAATTAAAAAAAAATAATCAATATTAAAAGAAACCCAAAAAAATATAATAAAAAATCAACAAAAAAATTCTTCTTTTGTATCATGGAAAAATAATTTTTTAAAATAATTATTGAAAATTAAGAAAAGTATTATGATGTTTTAACTTTTATTATGAAGTTCCTTCATTAACAAGTGGCTTTAAATGGAAAAAAACTTAAGGATATGCTTTAATATAATGTTCAATTGCTAAATTCAATGGATGTTATATAAGATAAAAATTCTGAGATAGTGTATTTACAACAAAATTATTTAAAAATTCAATTATTTAAAATTATTAAGAAGAACTTAAATAAATTTAAAACATAATAGTATAATTAAGGGAGTATGGTTACTCTATAAAAAATCCTTAGTTATATTCTAATTATTCTTTTGTCGAAAAATCCCTCACATAACCAATGCAGAAAACGATATTTTTGAATTTATATTTGTGTGCTTTGTCTTAACAAAAGATTAGATGGATGTCATTAATAATTTTTCAAACACTCATTTACTTAAAAATTTTAAAAAATAGAATTGATCTCATTATTACTATTGAGATATAAGTAAAATATGATTTGGAATTGATTTCAAAAACTAAAAACTCTTTTCATAATGAATTTGATAACCCTCTTCTTGATCCCACTGATTTAAAATCATCTATTTTCATCCCTTTTTTAGATATTTTAGAACTTTTAAGTGAGGAAAGAGACTATGGGGATCATGAAACATCCTTAGGAGCACCTAGTACACCTCTATCCCTTCATGAAAATTTAAAATTTATTATATTTGAGTTAAATCTGGAAGTGGAAACCATACCTATCAAGAATGATTTTGTAGATTTATTTTTGATTGGTGAGTTTCAAATTTTCTTTTTATATCTTGAAAGAGCCCCATAATTTTCACCTAAGTTTTATTCCCATGAAAAAACCAATAATGTGGGAATGGGTGATGAATTTTCTTCTATACTTAGAAACTCATTTGAGTAGTATTTTTATGATTAACGGTGTCTTATATTGAAATATTCACTATCAAAAATTTTATATTCCTTGAAATTTGATTTTATAAAAAATATTGTGTTTTAATTATAAGGGATAGGTATTTTTTGAAATTATATATTATTCAATTTTAACCCATAAAAATGCGCAAAAATTAACAAAATGGTTTCTCTTGGTAAATTTTCAGAATAATGTTGCACATAAATTATTGAATTCGAAACATCTCGTTTTGAGTTAAATGTATAAAATATTCAGTTAAATGGTCTATTAAATGAGAATCCTAATCTAGGTTGAACCAATATTCCTTCATTCTTTCGTTGTTTTATTCTTTAAGTTTTTGGATGAGTTATTTATACTTCTTTGTATTTATTAATTATACCCCTAAAAATAGAGTGTATAATTAGTATATCTTTTACTTTTTTTCTTTCTCTCTTTGAGGTAAAGAGAAGTTTGGAAGTATAATTGAAATGAATAATGATTTTTGTTTAATTCAATCCAAAAAAATTCAAAAAATATAACTATTGAAAAAATGAAAATGAATCTTGAACTAATTTTTTTTTAAATGGGATAAAATTCTCATTCCACATAAGTGAATCCATGGGGGGAAATCATTTAGAAACCAATTCTTATGGATTTTAGTTTACTAAACATAAGATTGATTGTTTTTCACTAATTTTGACTAAGTGATTTTTTTAGGGAAAGTTACAACTGAGTGTGGGGTAATTTTATGTGGCACTTTTTCATTACATTTTTTCATATCTATTTATGGGTATTTCACTTTGTTTTTGTTAAAAAACAAGTTTGTTTTGGTGAATTAGTGGAAACTCAAAAATCTAAGTCTGAAATGTTAATCATTAAATTATTGTTATAAATTTGGTTAATTTTATGCTTAATTTTTTAAATGTTCTTGATTTAATTTCTCATATATATTTTTCAAAAAACATATTTTCAAGTTTTTTATTTTTTTCCACTGAAATAATTTTCTAGTTTTTCTTGTGGATTTTTTGTTTTCGATAAAATATTCTTATAATTCCAATTATTTATTTTAATATCTATTTTTATAATTTTTTGATTAATTATAAGTTGGAAAAAATTTTGTTTTTAATTTTTTTAATATATAAAATCATATTTTTTAATTGATTCAATATAAATTCTATTGAATTATATTTATAGGAACACAGTGTTATATAGAACTTTCAACAACAATTTACAAATCCTAATTCTTATATAACCAAATTATGAATGTTTCACATAGAAAAATTTAGAGCATCCTACATACTCAAATTTCTAATGTTGTTCCACATTACCAAAAATAAATAATTCAATTTATAGAAATTTTTAGAGAAATTTATGTAACCAAATTTTGATTTAGTTCAAGGGGAAAATGAGAGTTGACAAAAGTATTTTGATAGAGAAAAACTGAATCCTAGAGATGATTAATGTTATTAATTCTTGTTGAAAAATATTCAATGATGATTTTGTGATAATAATACACTAGTGATATGATTTCTTTCCAATTCTATCAAGTAATTCAAGGATAAATAAAATGTTCCACCTATGAAATGGGACTAGATAACAAAACAATGAGAAGAGTTCATGATCGATGTAGATTGAATCCAAAATTCTCCTAAAATTCATCATGGAATGCAAGTTCATATCAGAATATTAGAATGATTCCAAGATTCAATACTATTTAAATTGATATTGATGAATGTAGTTTGAATCTAGAAAAATAAGGCTTGACACTGAAATAATGAAACCAAGGGATTCTAAATCATCGTGAACCCAAGTTATGAAATATGATTGGTGGGGAAACTATGTTTGAAGTTGAGTTTGGTTGAACCAGTCATGCATCGAGATCTATCACATGGAATATTCACATAATGAAGATGAAACATAGTGAATATCGATAGTGGGGCTAATATGATGATGCCTTACTAACTGGAAAACTAATGCATAATTATGACTAAGCTCACCAAATGAAGAATCACCTGATATTTGATGTTTTTAGACACATGATATCATTCAATTGTAGGTGAATATTTGTCTTCTCAAGACTAGAACCAGATGAACATTGATCTATGATCAATTTCAAGTTCATATTGGTAAAAATTAATTAATTTTGAGTTCTTATTTTGAGAGAAGTATAGAGGATCTTGAATAGTCGGTCAAAGTTAAACTGGAGTTCAATTTGCACTGATGAAAGAAAATTTTGAGTTGTGATGGAGATGACCATGGAACCACCTGGGTTCGACATGTGAAAAGGATAAATATTCCATTATGATTGAATATGAGGTTGTGTCATTTGTTTTATTTTTTCTTGTTTTCAAGTCTATATATGTCACGACCCATCCTCGGCGCCCGTGCCATGACTACCCCAAGCCAGCCTTCTATAGGCCTAGGGCTGGCAACTAGCACCAAAGGCGTAAATACCTAAGCTGGGAAGGCATTGCCTTTATTAATGTAAACAAGCACTACAGAGTACGCAACATGAAGTAAACACTAAGTGAAAACTGTATACAAAAATTAGTGATGAAAGTAAAGGGGCCAGAAATACATTCCCAACAGTAAGTACAGTATAACTAAAAAGCTATTACAACTGCAGTAAAGTAATACAGCAACTACTGAGTCGTCCTCCGGGAATCCCACCTGAAGGGTGGGAACATATGGCCTCCTCAGCACCTCGGATCCGTCCGTCTGCTCCGTGTACGTCTCTCCAAGTGGTCCACCTCCGGGTACCGTCCAGCTCTACAAGTCTCTACCTCGATCCAGTGATGTCTGTCATCTGCTTCCAACACAATGAAGTGCGGGCATAGCCCATGCGGGGGTGAGTATACGATACTCAGTAGGGACCCTGAGACCCCCGACGGTCTCCCAGAATCCAAAAAGGACAAACCACAGAAGAAATATACAACCATGAAGTAACAACCAACCCTACTTAGGTATATGCCCATACATATACCTAAGTTATCAATCTCGGTTCAGCTCCAACTCTCGATCCCAAGCACAACCCAGTCCACACAGGAAGTAAAGTCAAACACATCGATGATAATGATTGAAATTCAAGACTCAACTCACACAGGTATAAATATTTCGTATAAAGATACAGATGATCAGATATAGTCCCTGATTCATCTAAGTTGTCAGACCCACATAGGATACAACACCAGCTAAGCTGTCAGACTCACACAAAATACAAGACCAGCTACTCTGTGAGACCCACACAGGATACAAGTACAGAGGTCAAACTGCCAGACCCACACAGGATAAAAGAATAGTAGTCATCATTTTCGAACCCATGGAGGATCCGAGTACAGTAGTCATCGCTGTCTAACCCATGGAGGATTCTAGTACATTATTCGTCGTTGTCGAACCCATGGAGGATTCCAGTACAGTAGTCGTCGCAGTCACAGCCAGCTCTAGGGTTCCCGCACACAGCACGATCGATTCTGGGAGGGTCTGCTACTCAAGAAAATGGTTTGTAACATTAACTATCATGAAGTTCGGATTTTATGTACCTCAAAGTTCCATCTCATCAAAAGGAACCCAACGTGACAGATGGTGCGTCAATCGGATGCCCGGTCTGAGAGTTATTGGATTTTCCATTCCAGGGGCCTGGTTGGAATTACACTCATTCCAAAACCGGCCATTTTCCAAAGTTTTTCAAAACTCACTTAAAGTATTGCAAAAGGCCCGCCTCGTTGAAAGGGTCCCAGTGCCGCAGACTGCGTGTCGTTCGGACGTGCGGTCTTGAATATATTTGTGTTTAAGTGAAACGGGCCCGGCCCCTTAAGCCTAGTGGGCTGGCGGGTCGGCCCGAACCGGCCCGGTGGGGAGAGGCCCGGTGGGGAGCGGCCCGGTCTAGTGGAATGCGGCCCGTCCCAGTGGGGCGCGGCCCGGACCGGTGGGGCACAGCCCAGTCCGGAGGGGCACGGCCCGGCCTGGCGGGGCGCGGCCCAGCAAGCACAGGCGGGCCGCTGTTCTACCACGCAGCACCTTTCGGTGCCCCGGTCTCATTCAACCTGGACTGTTCGCCCGCCGAAGGGGCCCGCGGAAGCGGGCCGCGTTTCTTCGTAGCATGGTTCCAAGAGCTCCGTGGTTCTCCAGGCCAGCCGGCTAAAGTCGGCCAGTTCTTCCTACCCGGTTAGTCATGAGACTGGTTAGTTCTTCTTCGGCCAAGCGGTCCGCGGTTGTAGGCCGCAGTTCTTCCGCATATGGTCGGAACGCGACCGCCATTACTTCTGGTCACCGACGCCACCTCCTTCTTCGTCTGTGGTCCTCCTCCAGCATGGTGCGACAGTACCCCCCCCCCCCCCCCACCCCCCTTGACTTAGCCCCCGTCACCAAAACAACAATAACCAACGGAGGGTCATCGGGCCATGTTGGTTCGACCCACGCCCTCCATATTAGTTGGTATCATTTGGCCAAAGTCAAACCAAATAATACATCGAAGAACAAGAGTTTAATTTTATTCAATTAAAATTTATCAAAAACCCCTACCTCGTATATGACTTTGCTCATTGATGAGATGCGAAAAACGAGCGTCGCGGTAGTTGGGCATTGTTTGATCAACATCGGAGAAAGTCGTTGTCGTAGGCAGTGTCCTTTTCGAGCGGCGTCCTTTGCGAGCGGCGTCTTCTCCCTTGTCGCGGAGGAAGAGAAATAAATACATGTCTTCATTCTTCGGTAGAATCAGTTTTCTTCCTCGAAGAGTGTATCGTTCTTCGTGGTCGTCACTGTTCTTCGTCGAGAGAGGAACACTATTCTTCTAATTCTCCAGAGCTTCCCCAATAGAATATTTTACAATGAAAATAAATTAAAAGGCTTCCCAATTTAAAAATTCCATGCATTTCAAATCAATTCAAAATACCCAATTAATTAAGGGAGCTTATTTAATTAAATTGATGGGGTTGGAACAATTAATGCAGGGAGGTGGAGAGGCACCTCCATTAAATGGGAGTTCAAAAGTTAAAAAGGGGGGTTCATGGAAGTTAAAGGGGAGGTGAAGAGTTAGGTGCTCGTGTGGGCCCCACCACACATTATCCTCTCATGGGAGGTTATGTGGGGTGTGGGCCCCACCCCAACTTCCCTTTGGAGTAAATAACTACCTCTTAAAAATAAAATTGTGTAATACAACAATTTTATTTAATTTGCTAGGAATCCCCAAATTATAACTTCTACTCTCGACCAAACGCAACTGCGGTAAAGGTCTCCTTAACTGAATACCAGCACTACGAGTTCATCGGTGCCCTCAGATTTCAATTCCGAGCACTGGTTTAAAATATAGAAAAACCCTTACATACGTTTACTAAAAGTACCCAAACAAAACTTTAGAAATTGATTCTAGGCACACCGGGCCTCGGAATTAGGCACCGTCAGAAACTGCGGACTCGTAATATTCCAAAGAATTTAAGAAAAAAATTCCTTGAAATTTTCAATTCTTTACATTACCCTCACCTCAGGGCTTTACGTCCCCATAATGCTACAACACACACTAGGGAAACAAATAGGGGTATTGAGCACGCATTTGAGCCTCTCATCCCCACGTGCACTCCTGGAGGTTCCCGTGCTACCAGAGAATGTGCACCAGAGGAATCGACCATCCACATAGGACCCGCTCTTGTCGATCATCGATCTCCCCTAGGACCTCTTTGAATGTCGCCCCATCATAGATGTCCAGCTCCCCGTGGTCGATGATGTGGGACAGTTCGTGCACGTATCTCCTCAGCTAAGATACGTGGAAGACGTCGTGCACCCAGTGCAACTAAGGTGAAAGGGCCAGGCGGTAATCCACATCACCTACTTTGATGAGGACCTGTAAAGGTCTGATGAATCATAGAGATAACTTGTCGCCCCGGCCAAATATCCGTAGACCTCGTCGAGGTGAGACCCGTAGGAAAACGTGGTCGCCATCCTCGAACTCCAGTGGTCTCTATATCCAATCATTATAGGAGTTATGTCTACTATGTGCAGTCTTCATCCACTCCTGGATGATCTGCACCTTCTGTGTCGTAGCCTGAACCATCTCTGGTCCTACAAGTGCTGACTCACCTGGGTCTGTCCAGCACAAAGGTGATCTGCAAGGTCGGCCGTACAGTTCCTCGTAAGGTTCCATCTTGATGGTGGAGTGATAGCTATTGTTGTACACAAACTCCACCAAGGGTAAGTGATCCTTACAGCTGCGACCAAAGTTGAGGACACATGCACAGAGCATGTCCTCGAGAGTCTGAATGGTCCTCTCAGTCTGGCCATCCGTCTGAGGATGGAAGGCGGTGCTCAAGCGAAGCTGCATTCCAAAATCCTCCTGTAATACCTTCCATAACCAGGAAGTGAAACGAGCATCTCGATCAGAGACGATAGTCTATGGCACACCATGAAGTTGTAGGATCTCATGAATGTAGGGGCCTCCCAAGCTCTCTACTGAGCCCTGGTCTCTGATCTGTAGGAAGTGGGCTGACTTGGTGAGTTGGTCTATGATCACCTAGATAGAGTCGTGTCCTCTGGATGTACGTGGATGTCCCATCATGAAATACATGGATATCCCATCCCACTTACACTATGGGACCTCTAAGGGATGAACCAAGCCTATTGGAACCTGGTGCTCCGCCTTCACTTGATAACAAGGGAGGGATCGTGAGACAAACTCTGCTACAACCTTCTTCATACCCGACTACCAGTGCTATCATCTGAGGTCCTGATACATCTTCGCCACTCCTGGATATACCTCTATAGGGGAAGTGTGTAACTCCCTCAACACCTCCTCTTGTAATGCAACAGGTAACATGGTACGCCTTCTGAATAGGATGACGTGCTCCCCACCTTCAGAAAATCAATCAAGTGCATGTCCTATGGATATCTGAGCACGTCGTGCCTCGTAGTCAACATCCCCACACTATGCCTCTCAGACCCATTGTAGATGTGGAAGAGTAACTGTGAGAGACTGCAGAAAGGCTTCTCCATATCTATCCACAAAGGATATCTGCAACGTGGCTAGCTGCTCCATCGCCTCTCCCAGAATCTGAATGCCTGATCTCCTACTGAGAGCATCTACTACAACGTTCCCCTTCCCAGGTGTATAGACTATCTCGAATTTATAGTCCTGGAGGAACTCGATCCATCATCATTGTCTCAGGTTTAGGTCCTTCTGCGAGAAGATGTACCTGAGACTCTGGTGGTCAGAGTAGACTGTAAAGTGTTTGCCCATCAGATAGTGCCGCCACATATTCAAGGCGAAGACCACTGCTGCTTACTCCAGGTCATGGGTAGCATAGTTCTGCTCGTGTTGTCTCAACTACCATGAACCGTACACGATCACTTCTCGCTCATGCATCAGTACACACCTGATTCCGGTCCTTAATGAATCATAGTAAACTACATACCCTATGCCCTCCTCCTGTAGCCTCAAGATGGGAGCACTGGTCAACCTCTACCTCATCTCCTAAAATCTTTGCTGGCATCTCTTTGACCACACGAAGGGGTTCCCCTTCTTCTTCAAAGGTGAAAGCGGTGCAGCAACTCTGGAGAAGTCTGGAACAAACCTTTGATAGTACCCAGCCAGAACCAGGAAACTCCGAACCTCAGTCACGCTCCTGGGTGGTTCCCAAGCAAGTACTTCCTTGATATTCGCTGGATCCACTGCTACCCCGGCCTCTGAGATGATGTGTCCCGAGAAGTGAACCTCTCGAATCCAGAACTGGCACTTTGAGAGCTTACCATAAAGCTGGTTCTCTTGGAGTGTATCCAGTACATCCCGGAAGTGGTAGGCGTGCTCCTCCTCAGTAGTCGAGTAAATCAGTATGTTGTCAATGAAGACAACGACAAATAGATCAAGGTAAGGCTAGAAGATCATGCTCATGAGACTCATGAACACTACTGGTGTGTTGGTTATACTAAAGGGCATAACCAATAACTCGTAGTAGACATACTGACACATGAAGTTCGTCTTCTACACATCCCCATCTCGAACTCTGAGCTAGTGATAGCCTGACCTAAGGTCTATCTTTGAGAATCATCGTTCTCCCTTGAGCTGATTAAAGAGGTCTTCAATACATGGGATTGGGTACTTGTTCTTCACAGTCACCTGATTCAGGCGACGGTAGTCAACACACAGTCGTAACCTCCCATCCGCCTTCTTGGTGAACAAAATCGGAGAAGCACAGGGTGAAACACTGGGTCGGATGAATCGCTTCCCCTATAAGTCCTCCAGTTGTACCCACAGCTCACGAAGCTCAACAGGAGACATCCGATATGCTAGAGTAGATATTAGTGTTGTCCCGGGGTACAGGTCTGTGTAGAAGTTTACCACTCTGCGAGGAGGTATTCCTAGAAGGTCGTAAGGAAAAAAATCCGCGTACTGATCCACCACAACAGGAAAACTCGGACTCCACACATCAACCGCTCTGAGGATGAGACTAGCCAACTGATGTGTGATCGGCTACCCTCTCCTCCACGTAAGTCCATCCTGTGCTGCAAAGGCTCCCTTCTCGTCGGTGAAGGTGAACCTAGTCCCATCCGTGTGGATACACCACACTTTGTGCCTAATACAGTCGATCTAAGCATGGAGTGTAGATAACCAGTCCATACCCAAGACGATGTCGTAAGGCCTCGATGCCGCTACAAGAAGATCCCAGCCTAAGCTATCGCCTCCTGGAGTAAGCTCCCACTACTGTCACTAGTGCGTAATCGTCGAGTCTGCTCCCGTAGGAGTCTCTATCCGTAAGGATCGAGCCAACGGCTCTGTCGGAATCTCCAAACTCCAAACAAGGGCAGCAGCAATAAAATAATGACTTGCACCTATGTCTATAAGTACTGCAGAAAGGGTGGAGTAGACACAGATAGTACCTCGAATCATCTCAGGTGCGTCATGGTCGTAGGCCTCGACTTCCTGGAGCTGAGCCCGTCTCTGTCCGCCAGCTCCCTATGGTCGGGGTGGACCTCTCGGTGGTGGTGGAGGTAGAGCCTCAAAACGTCGTCCACCACTTGCTACTCATCCAGCTCCTCTGCCACATCTGCCTGCTCCCGACGGACCACCATGGTTGAACCTCTGGCTCTGCTTGGGAAGTCCCTCTACTGTCTGTTGCTCGTCTGCATGGCGAGTCGAGTAGTCACGAGGCATGTGGCCCTGCCCGCTGGATGCATAAGACTGCCTGCTCCTCGTAAGGCTTGCTCTGTTTCGTGTGGCCCGCACAACCGAACATGTATCCTGAGGTCTCCCACCTGATGGTCTAGTATTATTGGACCTCTGCGTCAACTGTCTACTGTCGGTTGTAGAAGACTCTGCTGCGTGTCATCCTGCAGTGGGTCTCACCGTTGGTGACTTCTCAGTGAGAAAACTCTCCACTAGAAGGGCTCTCTCTAGCACCCTCGCCTGCATCGGGATGTTGAGGGGAATCATCGATGCCCTGATCTCATTCCTGAGTCCCTTCTTGAAGGTTCGGGCCCTGAAGAACGGGTCTCATACCATATCTGTGGAGTAGCGTGAGAGGTCGGTGAACCTCACTGAGTACTCAGCTACTGTCATGCTACCTTGCTACAGATGAAGTAACTCCTGAATCTGCACTGTACGAAGGGTGGCTAGAACAAAATCCGAGAGGAAGATACTTTCGAAGTCTATCCAGAGTAAAGATGCCCTGTCATGCACCTAGAGCATCAGGCTCCACCATCTACCTACTGCTGCGTGCAGGAGACTCGCGGCAAGGATCATCATAAGGTCGGCTGGTGTCCCTACCAATCTGAAAACTCTGAAGACAACCTCCATCCAATCCCCAACTGCCTATGGGTTCGTCTCTCCATGGAACTTGGGCAGCCTCTGTCGCTGGAACTTGTGCAACGCACTCAAGTGGCATGCACTCTCTGCTACTGGGGCTGGTGATATCGGTGGCCTAGTGTGTAGTGGTACCGTTGGTGCCTCCGCTGTGATGGGGCCATGCACCAAGTCCTCGTCGCTCGGTGGGATATCATCTCGTATGTAACTCGGAACCCTAGCTGGCTACCTTCGTGGGGCCATCCTGAAAAGAAACAGGTGCACCGCGGTCAGACAGTGTACCTGGTGAGCTGACACAAAGTAATCACAAAGAAAACTTTTGAAACACAAATGAAATCAGTGTTTTCGTGCACTAAGTCGGAAATCAGAGGTCAGGGTTCTGGTGTATGGATATGTCGGTCATCGCACCAACACTGGACTCCCTAGTACTAAAAACAGCACTCAATACTCTTAACACTATTGCTTCACAAAAAAGAAGTATCAGAGTCCTGAGTTCTGTGGTAGAACCGATCCTCTAATACCAATTTGTCCCGACCTGTTCTCGGGACCCGTGTCGTGACTACCCCAAGCCCGCCTTCCATAGGCCAGGGGATGGAGACTAGCACCAAAGTCGTAAATCCCTAAGCTAGGAAGGAATTTCCTTTATGAAAGTAAACAAGCACAACAGAGTACGCAATAGGAAGTAAACACTAAGTGAAAATTGTATACAAAAAGTAGTGTTGAAAGTAAAGGGGCTGGAAATACAAGCCCAAAAGTAAGTACAGTACAACTGAAAATCTAGTACAACTACAATAAAGTAATACAGCAACTACAGAGTCATCCTCCGGGAATTCCACCTGAAGGGTGGGTACATATGGCCTCCTCGGCACCTCGGGTTCGTCCGTCTTCTCTATGTACGTCTCACCAAGTGATACAACCACGAAGTAACAACCAACCCTACTTAGGTATATGCCGATACATATACCTATGTTATCAATCTCGGTTCAGCTCCAACTCTCAAGCCCAAGCACAACCCAGCCCACACAAGAAGTAAAGTCAAACACATCGATGATAATGTTTGAAAGTCAAGACTCAGGTCACACAGGTATACATATTTTGTATAGCGATAGAGATGATCAGATGTAGTCACTAATTCATCTAAGTTGTCGGACCAATACTGGATACAAGACCAGCTAAGTTGTTGGAACCACATAGGATACAAGACCAGCTACTCCATCAGTTCCACACAGGATACAAGTACAGAGGTCAAACTGTCAGATCCACACAGGTTACAAGAACAGTAGTCATCGTTGTCGAACCCACGGAGGATCCCAGTACAGTATTCATTGTTGTCGAACCCATGGAGGATTCCAATACAGTATTCGTCGCTGTCAAACCCACGGTGGATTCCAGTACAGTAGTCGTCACAGTCGCAGCCAGCTCTAAGGTTCCCGCACACAGCATGCACAATTCCGAGAGGGTCCGCTCCTCATGAAAAGGGGTCGTAACATTAACTATCACGAAATTCAGATTTAATGTACCCTGAAGTTCTGTCTCATCAAAATAAACCCAACACGACAGACGGCGTGTCAATCGGACGCTCAGTCTGAGAGTTATTGGCTTTTCCGTTCCAGGGGCCCGGTTGGATTTACGCTCGTTCCAAACCCGGACATTTTTTAAAGTTGTCCAAAACTCATCTAAAGTATCTCAAAAGGACCACCTCATCTCAAGGATCCCAGGGCCACAGACGGCGCGTCGTTTGGATGCGCAGTCTTGAAGATATTCGCGTTTAAGCGAAACAGGCCCGGCCCGTCAAGCCCAATGGGCTGGCGGGTCGGCCCGACCCGGTTCGGCGGGTCCGACCCGGCTGAGGGGTCGGCCCAACTCGATGGGGCGTGGCCCGTCCCAGTGGAACGTGACCCGGCCTGGTGGGACGTAGCTCGGCCCGGCGGGGTGCGACCCGGCCCGGTGGAAGGCGGCCCAGCGGGGCGCGGCTCGGCGGAAGGCGGCCGGACCCACTGCTGACAGTGGCTCGGCCAGTTGGCCGAGCAGAGTGGGGGGGTGCGGCCCCCCCAGTTTTCTGAAATGGCGGTGTCGAGCGGCGCCGCCCCTCCTACCGTGCCGGCCAAAGCCGGCCGGTTTTCTCCAGCGCGAGCGGCCGGCAAAGGCGGGCAACTGTTCTCCCACACGACACCTTTGGGTGCCGCGGCCGGCCGGTTCGCCCACCGAAGAGGCCCGTAGTTCTCCGCAGCACGGTGCCAAGAGCACCGCGGTCCTCCAGGCCGGCCGGCTAAAGCCGGCCGGTTCTTCTTCGGCCAAGCGGTTCGCAGTTGCTGGCCACGGTTCTTCCACACACGGCCGGTGCGCGGCCGGCATTACCTCCGGTCAACAACGTCGTCGCCTCCTTTGTCCATGGTCGTCCTCCGGCACGGTGCGACGGAACCCCCCCCCCCCACCCAATTTTTCCCCCGTCTCCAAAACAACAATAACCAATAGAGGGTCATCGGGTCGTGCTGGTTCGACCCGCGCCCTCCGTATTAGTCGGTATCATTTTGCCAAAGTCAAACCGAGGCATACATCGAAGAACAAGAGTTTAATTTTATTCCATTAAAATTAATCAAAAACCCCTACCTCGTATATAACGTTTCTCGTCGACGAGCCACGGAAAATGAGGGTCGCGGTAGTCGGGCGTTGTTCCATCAACTTCAGAGAAATTTGTTGTCGTATGCGGCCTCCATTGCGGGTGGCGTCTTCTCTCTTGTCACGGAGGAAGAAGAAGGAATACACGTCATCATTCTTCAGTGGAATTGGCGTTCTTCATTGAATAGGACGTCGTTCTTTGTGTTCTTCACCGTTCTTCGTCGAGAGAGGAACACTATTCTTCTAATTCTCCAGAGCCTCCCCAATAGAATATTTTTCAACTCAAATAAAATAAAAGGCTTCGAAATTTAATAATGCCATGCATTTAAAATCAATTCAAAATAACCAATTAATTAAGGGAGCTTAATTAATTAAATTGATGGGGTCGGCACAATTAATGGAGGGAGGTGGAGAGGCTCCTCTATTAAGTGGGAGTTCAAAAGTTAAAAAGGGGGTTCATGGGAGTTAAAGGGGTGGTGAAGAGTTAGGGGATCCTGTGTGCCCCACCACACATTATCCTCTCATGGGAGGTTATATGGGGTGTGGGCCCCACCACAACTTCCCTTTGGAGGAAATAACCACATTTTAAAAATAAAATTGTGTAATACAAAAAATTTATTTAATTTCCTATGAATCCCCAAATTATAACTTCTACTCTCGACCAAACACAATTGTGATAAAGGTCTCCTTAAGAGAATATCAGCACTGCGAGTTCATTGATGCCCTCTGATTTAAATTCTGAGCACTGGTTTAAAAGATATAAAAACCCGCACGTACCTTTACTGAACGTACTAGAACAAAACTTCAGAAATTGATTCTAGGCACACCGGGCCTCAGAATCAGGCGTCGTCAGAAACTACGAACTCGTAGTATTCCAAAGAATTTAAATAAAAAAATTCCTTGAAATTTCCAGGTCTTTACAATATAGGTCTCGATTTCCACTATCATTACAGCTAAGAGGAAAGTTTTCGATGTAAAAAAAGGTTCTCTATGAAAAATATTATAGAATTTTATTGGTACCAACTCTTGGTTAAGTTTAAGGATGACTCAACTAAGGTAATTGAAGTTTTCCCATCCCGATATAGTTTAATGAGAAAACTTAGTATGATTAACAGTTGATATTTTATCGATTCAATAATGAATAATAAATTGGCTTATTGAATAATGAAGTTATAAGGTCAAGGGTTGGTAATAATTCACTGACACCTGGATTTAATTTTATGGAATTTAAGATTTTAAAATTTTATTTTAATGAGGTTGATAAATTAATTAGTTGTGAAAAAATGAGTAATGATTAGCTAAGAAAGTGGCAGAAATTTTCTGAAGGGGTTTGTTAAAATAACAAGGGAATTGAGAGAAGTCCCAAGGACAAAAAACACTATAGGTAATGACTGACAAGTGATCCTAATAAAGTTATGTTGGTGGGATTATCCTTATTAAAAAATGTTAAATGTGACTTTTGGTGGGCATTCATTTGAAGAAGATAGATGCACACTTTATGGATGAATGCTAATAGTAAATTTAGGATCCAATAGAAGGTAATTTTCTATGAGAGCATGATAAAGAGCTTGATTGGATGGGAGAAATCTAAGATTAAGTGAAGGTAGGTTTACTTCAACTCAAAAGATGCTATTTATTCTCTTTTTCACTTTTTCTTCTATTGAATCGCAATTTCATTTTTTCATGTTTACATATTTAAAAACCATGAACTGTATTTAATTGTTAAGGGAAAAATTAATTATTAATGCTTATAAAAATTCTCTTGTCCTTGATTTCTTCCTTCTCAATTGAAACTCATCTTTATGATTATGTTTCGTGAGGAAATACATGAAATTTCATATGATTAGTTGTAATTATTGAGTGAGATTATAATACCTACAAAAATTAATTTTCTTTTTGAGTTGTATTTATTTTCATGAACATTAATTTTCATTTAAAATTATTCAATGAATTTCCTCTTGATAATATTGTTAACATGTATCTTCTCTTTAACATAGTTTAATTCTTAATAAATATTAACACATCATTTCACATCATCGTTATGGACACACTTTTCACATACTCGATCGTCATTTTCATTCTCTATTTTCAGTATTTTAGGACATTTAATAAATCCCTAGACTATCTCACCCACCTTCCATTTGGATCGACCCCTATCATCCCTATCAAGTGAGAGTAGAGGTTTATAAATTTTATTTTTGAGGTCATTAGGACCTTAGACCATATCAGAACATGGAATTAATATTTATAATGTAAGGATATTTTGGTATTAAAAAGAAGTATATAAGGTAGACATGTTTAATTAGTAATAAATTGAGGGTATTAATTGGAAAATTAATTGGGAATAATTTAATAAGTATTAATTAGTTCATTTATGTTTAAAGAAGGTTTCATGTAATAATCATGAGTATAGGGAAAGTGACTATAATGACCCAAACTTTCATTAATGGAAATTCCTCTTGATCTAATTAAATGCCTCTTTATGTAAAATGTTTATATAAAATGTCAAATTCTTTGGTTTTATGTTAAGAATTGTGATCATTTCTAATATAGTTGTTGAATAGTGATCACCTAATTAGTATAAATATAGGGCTTTAACAAGTCCAATTTACTCATACAAAGGAAGCGATGACCTCATCCAGTAGATGTGCCTCATACAAAGCCCATTTTTCATAGCTAGGAAAGGAGGTGTTATCATTGGGATTCTCTCTTGACCAAGCCCATTCTGATCTTTAATATTTTAATCTCTAGCAGGACCTCCAACGAGAGAAATGGAAGTTGATTGAGATTACCACCCGAGCAATGTTATCCAAGCCACCCCAAGAGTTTGTCACCATCACACACCTTATTCATCGGTCTTATGTAGGTTTAATAAGGGTTTATATAACAAGACCCTAGTATTATGGTTATGTACATTATTTTTTGTATATAATAATGAATATACTTTCATTTTATTATTGTTACCTTGTAAATAGTTTTTTAAGAAAAAATAGTATTTTTAGTTAATGTTCAACAAAGAAATCTATTTTGATGAATTAATGGATTTTTGAATTAAATTATATTTTAATAAAATATTATTATTATTATTAAATTAATTTTTATTAAATATAAATGATTGTATAATTTTATGAATGCAATCGTAATTTTTATTAAGGTTTGAAAGGCATTTTTTTTCAAAACCCGTGAATTTTCGATAAATATCGATATTTATTTTAGAATTTAAAATTAACATATTTAGAAAATTATTTAGAAAAAATAAATATTATTTATGGAATTAGGAAATCGAAATTATCCAACAGTGAATTTTTCATAATTTTCTGAGATAGTCAAATTTTTGGGTAAAAATTAAATATCATTTAAATATATAATGTGTTTTATGACATCATAATGACCCAATAGTGATGTAATAAAATATTATAAGCATTGTTTTCGGCCAATATATGTTTTACCATTAAAATAATTAGATTTTTGGTTTGTTTGACTTACTTTACAAAGCATTAATGGACCCTTCAAGGCTTATTAAACATCTTGTCTTTTTAAATTGATTTTCTTGGGAGTGTGACTCACATCCACATAAGCAACCCAATTATTTTAAGAAGTTATTACTTTGTCCTTATGAAATATTTTTTCCACTTCCCTTTTCCAAAAACCATGGGCAAAAACCATGTGCTGGTTTGCAGTTCGTATTAGTTTAATGTGAGGTGGCTCAAACCTAAATAATAAATAATTCCCTCACATTTCCTATATAAACCCACCCAAGCTCCCACTTCCTCCTCACTCAAAACCTTTTTAGTTCATCCAAACTCTGCCCTAATCTCTCTATAATCCTCCCAAGGTGCCCCAATATCCCAAGAAGCCTCTCTCAAACCTCTCTCAAGCCTTTGGAAGCACACTTCCAAGTAAGGGTTTTTTTCCTTTCTCATTTTTGTCCAATTTTCATTAAATTTTTATGCCTTTTAATTTCAATTATAATTGTTGGGTTATGGTTTCGAAACTCCCACATACTTCCCTTTTTTATGTTTTAACGATGGGAGACCCCTCTCTCTCTCACTAAATGCCTCCCATGTACACCTGTTACTATGCCGAAATTCCGAATGAAATTTCTCTCTCCTCTTTTACATTCAATAAATTATTTTGTATCATGACTCTAAATTCAATTAAAATTGTTGGGACATGTATCTATATTACCCCTTACTATCCATTTAATTTACATATGATGAGACACCCTTTTCTCTCTCATCAACCATTTTTATTAATTCTTACGTCACGCCATTACGCTGTCGAAATTGCACCGATTTTCTAAGCCAATGTCATTGTGTAGTGAATATCATGCCCATTTCTCTATCAATGGTATTAACCTTTATTCACATTTAATTATTGATTATAATGTTTCATGTTTTAATTCCACATTCTTGTATCATGGAATAAATGATTATGTTTTATGAATCCATGTTATATGATCCATGGGGCACACTTATGCATGAAATTAAATGTTTAAGAAGGGTGTGCCCTTATAGCACTCCAATGCATTGGGTTAAGAATATTATCATGATATGTCATGTGAAATAGGTGTTTTCCCATTCTAATTCAAGTGAAATTAGGTTTTACTCGTTCTTCATGTGCAATGAGGATTTACTCATGCTCCATGTGCAATGAGCCTTGGCTCATGCTAATTCCATGTTAAGTGTTGTTGCCATATTTCTATGTTATGATTATCATGCTTTATCATGCCTTTATGTTTATGCTTCTATTGTGATCTAATGATATTAATATTGTCTAAAATTTATTGTATTCCTCATGTTACTCCATGTTTATTCCCTTACTAGGCTTTATAGCTCACCCTTTTCGTATGCATGTCCTCAGGTTATCCCATGCAATGCTAAGTACGATGGAATGTAGTGGTCATGTAAAGTAAGTTTTCAATAAAGATGTTGTTTTTCATGTTTTAAGTTGTTATGTAATGATCTTAATCCCCAAATACACTAGACCTCTCAATCTTCTATGTTGTATCAAATTAAGTTTATGTAATAAATTGTGTTTAATTGTGTAATAAAAAGATGTGTTGTCATAGTGACTCTAGATTAATTGAGGATAGGGTGATAATATAGTTAAAAATAAATTAATGTGAGTAATAATTAATAAATTAACATAAAAAATAACAAAACTATGGAATTAGTAAATTAACTATAAGAAATAATTATTATGGACATCATAATAATATTTAAAAGAGATTATTAAAAAAATTAATAGGAAATAGATGGTTATAAAATATGATGGGAAAGAAACCATGGTTGGAGTTATTTAATCATGTATGTGGTGACTAATTCACCACTGCATAACTGGATCTTTTTATATATATTTTGTGATGAAACTTTTATTTAAATTATATGTGGTCATTTACTTTTCATGTTAGAATGGTTTCTTGTTGAAAATTTCTTATGAGTTTCTTTTATGTGGATGATTTATTTCATGATTAATTATTATTATTCAAATTATTAAGTATTTTTAATTTCCTTAATAATACACTTTCCTATTTGATTGTTTGTTTTTTTATTCTTGGTTTGTATTGTATCATGGTTTAACAAGCATATATTCACATATGAGGGTTTTAATGGCTCAAGGTAATGAAATTTAATTTAATTATAGGATGTAATGATTAAGGATAACATGTACAGATAACCTATAGTGGTGATTGATTGAAGGATTACATTTTATATTGTGTTCTGATGGATCAATTTTTCGTAGGACGTCGTAGATAATGAGGCTTTATGGGATGTAGGGACATGATGATATGGTTTCATGGGATACACAGATGTGATGATGTGACTGCATGGGGTGTAGGGGTTTGATGATATGGTTCCACTATGTGCAAGGACATGGCTACATGGGATGAATAGATGTGATGATATAGCTGCATGAGGTGTAGTGATACGATTATGTGGCTTCAGGTGGTGTAGGAATTTGATGATTGAATAACTTTGGTATTTTGAGATCATAGATTTCGATCTTATGTGAATAATTCTATAGATAAGATATTATATATCATGTCTATTAATTATTGATGTTATATGTTGGGGTTACTCATTTTTATAAATCTATATAAATCAGGATTTTATATGCTCATGTATGGTCATATTTCAGTATATTATAATAAGATATTTATAGGTGACTCTATTAAGAAAGAACAGTTTTCAAGTATTACATTATTAAAATATTCATCCATAACATTATCTTCCAAAGATTTTTTCACTCATGCATATCCTAGCATTATATTTCATATAGATATAGAATTTCTTACAAATATTATCCGACTAATTAATATAAAATTTCTCACCCCATCATATTTTTCTAAGTGTTTTATTGGATATTTTAAGAGATATTAGTGTTGTTGTTATAGAATATTGGATATAGATCGGGTATGATCTAGAGATACAGTACCATTTGGTATGTTTTAATTTACGATATTGATATATGAAATGTATATGATATTAGGTTATGTGATTCAATGTATCTTTTTATAAGATTTAATGAGTGTTAATTGGTGGTTTATTCTATTATATGAGGTATTAAGAGGATAATGTCCCTCATTCTTATTATGGATGTCCTTGGTGCTAGTTTCAAAGCCTAGGCATATTGGAGGTGAGCCTCTAGGGTCACACTTGTAGCCTCTTCTAAACATAGAGGGTTTTTAATAGTGGTTGTTCATGAAAATAATATTCATTTTGAACCATTAAATATTAGTCTCTCCTTTAAAATATTAAAAAAAATCTTATTGGGTTAATTTTTTTAAAATGACCTTTTTATTTGAATTGATAATCCTTAATAATTCTACAACAAGACTTGGATATACACCTTTTATAACACTTAATATTATATTTTCTTTTTTACCCTATGTTTACTTTATCCTCTAAAGTGAAGGACCTCATTCCTAGGTTTACCTACATTATTAATATGAAGATCAGTCAATGTTTTTAATGACTTGTCTAAAAAATATAAAGGAATTAATGTCTAGTAATAATAATTTAATTATGCATAAATTTATCATAGGTTTAATTTATTTAATTAAACTCGTCATTATGAGTTCAAACTATTGTTCCATACCATATTTAAAAATTATATTTTTTAACATTCCAATAAATCATACCAATAAATGATTTTTATATGTAAATATGATTTAATTTAAGTCATACGACACCAATTTTAAATTTTTGTAGTTATATAACACAAGTTTTTATCTCTTAAATGTAAAAATAATTGACTATGGTATTTTTCAAAGGTTTTAGAGAAACATAAAAATAATTCATTAAAATTATGAAAAAAAAAATATTTAATGTAATGATCCTCTTTCTATCACTAGTCATGAAATTAAACATATCCATCTCAAAATTACAATAATTAATGATATTTATACAAACTTTCATTGATTTTAATTGTAATAGTTCAATAATAGTTATCCAAAAACATTAACCATTTAACTAAAAATAAAAACTACCTGATTAATATGAATTTTGTTTAAAAATATTATAAATTCAAATGTGAGATAAGGATTAAAAAAATCTCAATATTTATTTCAATATTAAACCTAAAAAATATAAAATATACATGAGATAAAGGATAAAAATATCTATATGGTTTAATTTATCTTTTACATGTATACATAGTAGGAATACTATGTAAATTCATTTGTTATTATAAAAAAGGAAAAAACATAAAAAGGAAAAATAATAGAAATAGAAACAAACTAACTACTTAAGGCAAATCCCATAACAAATCAAGAGCTAGTAACCATCAATGGATCGTGATATTAGTTTTTTTTTACCATTCAAAAGAATATTATTGACCAGAATAAAATATATATATATATATATATAACAATAAGAATAATAAAATATTTATTTATTTACAAGTATAAGATTACAAAGTCAAGTACCTAAAACAAATCTTAGATTCTTTCATGGAAATATAGTAGGAGGATGTCCACACTTTGTGATATGATGGAAGACACAAAGTAAAGACTGAATTCATGGTACTGAATGTGAGGGGAGAATCATGTGGGATAAAATAAATCCAAATATTAATCAAACTGTACAGATTTTTTGGATTGTTTGAGTTAATGTATAGGTTTGTAACGCTCTAAATAACTAATATGATTTAATGTTAAAAAGGATTTTTTTTTCAAAGTACTATTTTTTAAGTCTTGTTTATTTAATCCTAAAAAATTAAATAGATCAATTTTAAATTATTATTATGAAAAAATTTAATATTTAAATTTATTAAACAATATATATAAACACTTATTTAATTATTAATTGATATGAAAAAATACTAATAACACTTAATGTTTAAAAGGTTGTTTTTCTATAAAATAATCTTTCTTTATATTCTTTATTTTCATTTAAAACTAAATTTAAGAATTTTATAATTTTAATATAATGAAATAAAATAAATTTTTTAATTTATCAAGTCAATATTATATATGGCCCAATTTTTTGGATTTTTTTAAAATATTTATTTTTAGGTGATTAATGCAAAATATCATTTTTAAAAATTGTAATAACCCACCAATTCTCATTGGCTTGAGAGTAAAACGAGTCATTAATAGGCCTTAAGCGACATACCAAAGATGCCAAAGGCTGGCAATAAATGTCGAAGGGTTTAAAATACAAGTGGGGGATGATTTACCCTTTAATAAATAAACCAATAAACCTACCAACCATAACCAAACATTCACTATATGATGCATGAACAAATGAAAGACAACTAAACAACTTCATGCACTCAAAACCACATCAAAGTAAGAAACAATGAAAGGATAACCAAGTATCAGAGTACACAGTGTATAAACTACACAAGACTCTATAAATACCTCAAGAAACCATGCTCCACAAGCTCTAAGCTCCAAAATCTCCGAACAGCCCAAACATAATAAGGTAGTGCTAAACACATGTGAAACATTACCTTTTCTCCTGTACCAGAAGATAGCATCTGCAAAAGCACCAAAGTGTCAAATCAGGGGTGAGTATCAAACTCAGTATATCGGCATACCAAACCATTCATTACCAAATCATACAAGTGCAATTGAAACCAATTTTCCCAATAAGATATTTTTCCAGAAAAATAACTAAACAATATTTAAAAACATTCCCTAATATCCCTATATCGGCATAACCAACCATTCCTCAAACCCATGCAACCAACCATGCATGATACGTTATGATAGTTCCATACTCATGAGCAGTTTCTCGTCAATCTACCAAGTCATCACAAGGTAATTGTTTCCCATGTACCATTAATCCTTTGGCACTGAGCACAAGGTCATATTTCAACCAAGCCCCGTATATGAAATTCATATGAGCCACTAAACCTTTGGAACTAAGCACAAGGTCATATTTCAACCAATTCCAATCTATGAAATATAAACACACAACACATATTCCCAAAGATCAAGCCAAAATAAACCTTTCAATAAAAACCCCCTTTTTATTGAAAACTATTTCCATCAAAACCATTTCAATGCCAAACCATTTCAACTCCAAACCATTTCAATAAAACTCCATTTTTATTGAAAATAATTTCTATTGAAAACCCATTTTTCATTAACTATTTATCAATTCTAGAAAAAACAATAATTTAAAATCATCATTTTAAATTAAACCCCCTTTTGCACAACTATTCACCAAGATCACCCAATTTCACAAAAACCATAAATCATCTCAAATGAGTATTTTTTACTTCATTTCATAATCAATAAAACAATTTGAATCTAATACGATCAATTATATCAAGATGAGTCAAGAGAGAAGCCTCCTAACTTGAAGGTTTTGACGAAACATTGACAACAGATGAAAAACGCACAAGGAAGCGGGTTGATTCTCCAAGAACAGCCTTAGTTATCTTATCCTAGAAAGATAATGAATAAAAATTGAATTATTTGGCATCCAAAAAAGTAGATCTACCCACTATAGGTTCAGATATTAGAAACAATGGAGATCGGAGAAGTAGATCTAAGCAGATCTAAGAAAACATGACAAATCCGGAAAGAATGGTGACATACCTCAAAAATTGAACTTGAAAACTCCAAGGGAAGGCTCTGGGATGGCTCTAACTCATGTGGAGAGGAATATCAAACCTTGTAGGGAGAGTAATGTCAAAATAGGGTCATTTTGAAGCTAAAAAGAAATATATAGATTAGAAATGAGTAAGCTCTTAGAAAATAGGATCTAGATTTGACCTCTGTGCAAGGTTTGACCACACAGTTTGGGTCAACCATGTATGGATCGTGCGACCATCCTTTTGGGCCGAACACTCCTTATAAAACCCCCCGAACTCTCACATCCTTCACCTTTACCCTTTTTATGGAAACACATTTTTTTGGAAGCATCCCACTTTATGGAAACACCCCACATTATGGAAACAACCAATTTTATAGAAACACCCCACTTTATGGAAACAAACCACTTTACAAAAACACCCCATGTTATGGAAACAACCCACTTTATGGAAAAAAACAACATTATGGAAACACCCAACTTAATGGAAACTCTCTATATTATGTAAACTCTTTATTTTATGGAAAATCTCTATTTTATGGAAACTCTCTATTTTATGGAAACTCTTTATTTTATTGGAACTCTTTATTTTATGCACACCAATTAAAAAGACGTGAAGAAAGGGGTTATGTACCCGAATCTGGGGGTACTACATTCTCCCCACCATTGGTCTTTTCATCCTCTGAAAGTATAAAACCCTCACTGGCCAAAAAGAGTTCCAGCCACTACTCTTTCATTTCCTTCTCACATTCCTAAGTCTCTTCCTGAATCTGACTATGTTTCCAAAAAACCCGCACTAGGCTGATGATTTTCCCATGCAATACTTTCCCTTGTCTATCCATGATCTGAACTAGGATATGTACCAGTGATGCATTCAGTTCTTGCTCAACATGATCCTATCTAATCACATAGTCAGGATCAGTGTGATACTTTTTCAACTGGGATACATGGAACACATTATGCACCGAACAAAATTGTGGTGGTAATGCCAACCGATATGCCACCTCTCCAACCCATTCCTGTATCTCAAAAGGTCCAATGTATCTAGGATATAACTTTACCTTCTTCACAAAACAATGTTGTCCAAGCCTTGGAGAGATCCTCAAGAAGACATGATCACCCACAACGAACGACAACGGTCTTTGACGGTGATCTACATAAGATTTCTGATGACTCTAAGTCATCTCCATCCTCTTTCTAATAAACTGAATCTCATCTATTTTTTCTTGGACAAGGCTTGTCCCTACTTGTGATGTTTTACCCATTTCCACCCAGCATAGTGGATAACAAAAAGGATGCCCATACAATGCTTTAAACAAAGCCATGTGTATCGAGTCTTGATAACTGTTATTGTATGAGAACTCCACTAAGGGTATATTCTCCTCCCGTGAGCCATCAAAATCCATTACACAAGACTATAACATGTCTTCCAACATTTTTATTGTCGGCTCAGATTTCCCATCCGTTTGAGGATGACACGTCATGCTCATAGTCAACTGAGTCCCAAGGGCTTGCTATAAGGATTTCTAGAAATGAGACATGAACCTCAGATCTCTATCTGAGACTATTGAAACCGGTACACCATTCCTCTTTAACACTTCTATGATATAGATTTTTGAAAGATACTTCACCATATAAGTTTCATGAATAGGGATGAAATGGGCCGACTTGGTTAGACTATCACTACTGGAAATGGACAATTTCCCAACAGTTTAGAACCGTTGGGAAGGCCTGCAGGACCGTTGGTATATCTTATACCAACGGTTCTACAAACCTTTAGTAAGCTGTTGGGAAATATTTTCCCAACGGTTTACATAGAACTATTGGGATGGGTTAGAAAAATGAACCTATCCCAACAGTTTGGCACAACCGTTGGGATAGTTTTTCACAACGGTTTGGCTTGAACCGTTGGGAAAACCAACCATATGAATCCCTACCCCAACAGTTTGGAGAAAACCGTTGGGAAAGACCTATCCTAATGGTTTTCAAATTTTTGGTATAGTTATTTTCCAACGGTTTGGAAAACCTTTGGGATAGGTCTTTCCCAACGGTTTGGGGAAACCGTTGGGATAGGTAAATAAATAAAAAAGAGTTCCAGCGGAGGTTTGAACACACAACCTCCACGTTATAAATCAATGACTTTACCACTATCCTAGAGAATCTTTTTTGAATATATTTGGATATATATATATATATATATGTAATTTATATATTGATTTATTTGACGATATTCAACAAATTTACTCAAAAAAATGGGTACCCATCCCAACGGTTTGGCCAAACCATTTGGAAAAGTGGCCTCAAAGTGGACTTTTCCCAACGGTTTGGCCAACTAATTGGGAAAAGTGGACTCAAAGTGGACTTTCCCAACGGTTTGGCCAAACTGTTGGGAAAAGTGGCCACAAAGTGGACTTTTCCCAATGGTTTTCCAAACTGTTGGGAAAGCCCTACCCTTTCCCAACAGTTTGTCCAAACCATTGGGAAAAGTGTCCACAAAGTGGACTTTTCCCAAGGGTTTGTCAAAACTCTTGGAAAAAGTGACCTCAAAGTGGGCTTTCCTAACGGTTTGGCCAAACCATTGGGAATGGGGACCTATACCAACAGTTTCTACAAACTATTGGTATAGAAGCGTTGGGAAAGGTCAGGTTTCTAGTAGTGGATCCACTATCACCCAAATAGAATCGTGTTTCTGGACTGTTCTTGGAAGACTCGAAACAAAATCCATTGTTATCTGCTCCTATTTCCACATTGGGATGGGTAAGGATTGTAACATACCAATTGGTCTTTGATTCTATAATTTAACCTACTGACAAAGTAAGCACTGTGAGACGAACTCAGAAACCTTCCTTTTCATGTCGCTCTACCAAAACTACGCCTTCAACACCTTATACATATTCAGTGTACCTGGATGTACAGCCCATCTCAAATAGTTGTAAGAATAAAGGAATTGTTCCTAAGAAACCATAGGTATAACCATATGATCTCTGAAACACAAAATTGACCCCCCCCCCATCAAGTTTCCAACCCTCAATGGTCTCCCAACCATTGAGTTTTGAACTTACCACCAGACATTCTGCATCAGATGTTTGTGCCTCTTTGATCATTTTTATTAAATCAAGAACAACTGTAGCTGAAAATAAAATCGCAACATCACCTCGGTCATCACATTCCACATGCATGTCAGCTAAGACTGACATCAACTACCATTCATCTGAAGCTTCTTTCGCAAAATGATCATATGAATTTCTACTCAATGCATTTTCCACCGAATTTCCTTTCCCCGGTGTGTACATCAAGTCAAAGTCAAACGTTTGGAGATATTCCATCTATCTCATTTTCCTTAGATTCAAATATCACTATGGGAAAATGTTTTTCAATATTTTTTTATCTATAAACATGGTAAATTTCTCACCAAAGAGATAATGTATCCATGCTTTCAAATCATGGACAACAGCAGCTAACTCCAAATCAGTTTTTGGGTAATTCTTCTCATGCACCCTCAGCTTCCTTGAACCATAAGCAACTACATGATCTCTTTGCATGAAAACATAGCTCAACCCTGATTTTAAAGCATCACAATACACCACATACCCCTGTCCTGATTCTAGAAAGATGATTGTAGGTGCCGATGTAAGTTGGAATTTTAGTTCCAAGAAAGACTTCTGACATTCCTCTTTCCATTGGAATGGAGCATTATTCTGTGTCAGAGCTACCATTGGTGAAGCTAATCGTTAGAAATATAACAAAAAGCGTCGATAGTAACTATCTAGACCAAGAAAAATTTGTATCTCAAACAAATTCTTCAGTGGTTGACAAGAGAAAATGACTTCTATATTTTTAGGATCAACAGAAACACCTTTCTCCTAAATTACATAGCCAAGGAAACATACTTCCTGTATCTAAAAATCACACTTTGTTAATTTGGCATACAAACGGTGATCACTCAAGATTTGTAACACTGTTTCTAGGTGAACCACATGATCAGCCCTTGTCTTTGAATAGACCAAAATGTCCTACACAAACACCACAATAAAAGAATCTAGATATTGTTGAAATATCTTATTCATCAATGCCATGAAGACTGATGGTTCATTCGTTAGACCGAAATGCATGAAAACATATTCATAGTGGCCATATCTACTTCTGAAAGCTCTCTTTGGAATATCCTCTTTACAAACTCTCAATTGGTGATATCTTGATCACAAGTAAATCTTGGAGAACCACTGAGATCCCATTAATTGATTGAATAGATCATCAATGCATGGAAGTGGATATCTATTATTTATCGTAACTTGGTTAAGCTTATGATAATCAATACATAGCCGAAGAGTTCCATCTGCCATCTTCATGAACAAAACTGGTGCTGCCCATGGAGACGTACTTGGTCGAATGAAACCCTTTCCTTCCAGCTCCTCTAACTTCGCATTCAATTACTGTAACTCTATTGGTGTCATCCTATTTGATGGAAAGTAAATAGGACAGGTCCCCGGAAGTAGATCAATCATAAACTCCACTTCCCTTAGAGTTGGTAACCCTAAGAAGTTATTGGGAAAGTCATCTAGAAATTGATCCACAACAGCTTAAAAACTATTGTCATCGATATCTTCCATTGATTCCAAAGTCAATGCTGCCAATTGGTAAGAGATCTTTCTTTCCATTGGTGCCAACAATCTCTTTTTACCCTTCTTCACAATCCTCTCTCCTCTAAAGAGATTCTCGATGTCGTCCTCAATCATGAAACTAACTATTCTACTATAAAAGTCAATTTGAGCCTTGAACATTGTCATCTAATCCATACCAAGGATTACATCATATACATCCATATCCAACATCGTGAAGTCCCATTTTAGCTCATCTCCATCAAAAGTTATAGCACATGCACAACACACAAAGGATTGACATTCTCTTTCACCGAGAGGAGTTTGCATTATTATCATAGAAGGCATCATTTCATGTTTTAAACATAGAAAATAGGTTCCCCACTTCCCCATAAACTTAGTGATAGAGTTCTTAACTCCTCTAGTGAAGACAACTGTACTTCCTCCACTTGGATTTTCAGCTGTGAAAAAAATATCATAAATAGAGTATCTGTTTTAAGTCCCAACTAAATGGTTTGAACTACCTAAGTGATGCTTTGGAATAACGGGTTTTTCACCTGTGGATTAGGTGCAACCAAATTCTCAACAACCACTTATGACTAATTCTTATGACACCTATCGGGTGCCATTTTCTAAACAAAAAACAAACTCTACAAGTCTCACTCTCTAGCAACTGATGGCTTAGCATTTCAAATTCTATCACATCAACTATCACAACATTGTTTTCCAAAACAACCTTTTCCCATGTTCATCCATTTTTTAAAACACTTCACCTACTTTTGAAAATTAAACCATTTTCAAAATACGATAAGAATTAACATTTTCAAAATCTTTCATTTGAGAACCAATTCCATACTTTTCCAAAAATTAACACTATTTTTTCACAACATGAATCATTCCTCGAAATGATGTATGCACTTCTAGTGGGAAGCCATTCCTATACATTTCATGTTATGCTCATCTCATTGGCTAAACCCATGACAATGAGATTTCAAAATCCCAAAAGTGTCTCCAAACACTTATTTACCCAACTCCCTGGTAACTTGAAGTTTAGCATAAAAGGGTTAGCTACGTACTTTTATGCTATATATTTCATGTTCCGACAATCCTACTCCTTTATAAGATTCCCACCCAAGGAATAGACAAGAAGGGATTTCATCTCCAAAACTAGAAACATCGATGACTACTTGTTAGGAAAGCATAGAACCAGCTGATACCATTTGTAATGACCTACCAATTCTCATTATCTTGAGAGTACAACGAGTCATTACTAGGCCTTAAGCGACTTCCCTGAGACGCCAAAGGCTGGCAATAATTGCTGAAGGGTTTCAAATACAAATGGGGGACGATTTACCCTTTAAGAAATAAACCAATAAACCTACCATCCATAACCAAACATTCACTATATGATGCATGAACAAATGAAAGACAACTCAACAACTTCATGCACTCAAAACCACATCAAACTAAGAAACAACATATGGATAACCAATTATCAGAGTACACAATGGACAAACTACACAAGACTCTCCAAAGACCTCAAGACTCCATGCTCCACAAGCTTCAAGCTCCAAAATCTCCGAACAGCACAAACATCACGAGGTAGTGCAAAACACATGTGAAACATTACATTTTTCTCTATCTCAGAAGATAGCATCTACAAAATCACCAATGTTCCAAAGCATGGGTGAGTATCAAACTCAGTAGGTTTTCCCCAATGACTTCGCTACTCACGCCACTAGGATAGAAGATTTAGAAATAATTATATAAAACGGTTTATATAAAACAATTTCTAAAAAGCAGTTTATAACTAAATATATACAAGTTTTCAAAACCATTTATTACCAAAATCATACAAGTGTAATTGAAACCAATTTTCCCAGCAAGATATTTTTCCAAAAAAAATAACTAAACAATATTTACAACCATTCCCCAATATCCCTATATCGGTATACCCAACCATTCCTCAACCCCATGCAACCAACCATGTGTACTACGTTATAATAGTTCCATACTCATGAGTGGTTTCTCGTCGATCTACCAAGTGGTCACAAGGTAATTGTTTCCCATGTGCCATTAATCCTTTGGCACTGAGCACAAGGTCATATTTCAACGAAGCCCCATATATGAAATTCCCATGTGCCATTAAAAATTTGGCACCGAGCACAGGGTCATATTTCAACCAAGCCTCATATATGAAATATGAACACACAACACATATGCCCAATGATCAAACAAAAATAAAACTTTCAATAAAAACACCTTCTTATTAAAAACTATTTATGTAAAAACCATTTCAATGACAAACCATTTCAACTCCAAACCATTTAAATAAAACTCCATTTTTATTGAAAATAATTTCTATTGAAAACCCCTTTTTCATCAACCATTTAGAAATTCCAGAAAATCCATAATTTAATATCATCATTTTAAATTAAACCCCCTTTTGAACAATTATTCACCAAGATCACACAATTTCACAAAAACTATAAATCATCACAAATGAATATTTTTCCATGCATTTCACAATAAATAAACCAATTTGAATCTAATATAATAAATTGTAGCAATAGGATTTGAGAGAGAATCCTCCTACCTCGAATGTTTTGACGAAGATTTAACAACAGACAAAGAATGCATAAGGAAGCGGGACGATTCTCCAAGAACGGCCTTAGTTATCTTATCCTAGAAAGATCACGACTAAAAATTGAATTATTTGGCATCCAAACATGTAGATCTACCCACTATAGGTTTATATCTGAGAAATAATGGAGATCAGATAAGTAGATCTAAGCAGATCTAAGAAAACATGACAAATCCGGAAAGAATGGAGACATACCTCAAAAATCAGACTTGAAGTAACCAAGGGAAGGCTCTGGGATAAATCTAACTCATTTGGGTAGGGATATTAAGCCTTATAGAGAGAGTAATGTTAAAATGGGGGCGTTTTGAAGCCAAAAAGATATATATATATATATATAATGAGTAAGCTCCTAGAAAATAGGATCTAGATTTGACCTCTACATAAGGTTTGACCACACTGTTTGGGCCAACCATGTATGGATCGTGCGACCTTCCTTTCATACCCAACAATACTTATAAAACCCCCAAACTCTCCCATCCTTCACCTTTACCCTTTTTATGGAAACACATTTTTTATGGAAACATCCCACTTTATAGAAACACCCCATATTATGGAAACAACCCATTTTATGGAAACACCTCACTTTATGGAAACAACCCACTTTATAGAAACACCCCACATTATGGAAACAACCCACTTTATGAAAAAATACAACATTATGGAAACACCCAACTTAATAGAAACTCTTTATATTATGGAAACACCCAACTTAATAGAAACTCTTTATATTATGGAAACTCTTTATTTTATGGAAACTCTCAATTTTATGGAAACTCTCTATTTTATGGAAACTCTCTATTTTATTGAAACTCTCTATTTTATGCACACTAATTAAAAATACGTGAGGAAAGGGGTTATGTACCAAAAATCGGGGGTACTACCCAAATAATGGGTCTTTATGATATCATTTGTATATAACCATGAATTAAAAATTTATGAAACATTTTTCCTAATCTAATATTTATTTAAAAAGTAATATTACACATTTATAAATATTATTTTTAATTTATAAGACTATTTTTTATATTTTAGAACCTAAGTTTTATTTTTTTAAATATGAACTTTTATGTGTTATACATTAATTATATTAAAATTAATTTTTTCACAATTATAAATTAAATATCCTGAAATGGTTTTCATATTTTTAATGAGAATATCCAAATTATCTTATAAGGGTAATTTTATTTTAACTATAGAAATAACCTATTGAGGGTAAAAAAGGAGTTATAGTGGTAAAAGTAAACTATTGTAAAAGGATAAAAATGGTAAAAGATATAAAACCGTATAAAAACATGTCAAGAATTTTTTTGAGGTTTTATTGACCTTACCTCATTCAAAATTTATTACTTTTCACTTTTTGATCCACTTTCCTTGATTAGTGAATCCTTTATTACAAAAAAGGTCACTCTTATCACTTATAAAAGAAGCCCTTAACCACACCATTTATTTTTACACCACAAGATAATTTGATCAAAAAAATATTCCCAAAACCCTTAACAAAACTCTTAAACACATCCTATTGGTTTTTTCTCTTCAAAGGACCACCCCTCAAAGTCGTAATCCAATTTTCAAAGGAGTTATTCCATGAAGTGAGGTAAAAATCCCAAATCACTCATTTCTATTTGTATTTATTTAAGCCTTATTATTCTAACTAAAAGTATATTATACCATAATAAAATAAAAATATTAGAATAATTAGTATACAAAAATGTTATTATATTGATGGGAAAATCATTATCTTACTTCCCCCCTTCCATAGAAAAATGAGAATGTCATTCTTGCACTACCGCCTCCACGAAGTAGTGTATTTTTTTTATAACCAACTTATATGGATTGTTCAAATGGAATATTTAGTGAATAAATATGGTATTTAGAACAATATTAATATTATAAAAATATAAATGAATTTTTACATTATTTCCATTCTATGAAAAATGAAAATGTCATCCAATTGTATGTGTAGAGTAACACTTCCATAGAGAGACATGTTCTGTTTTCTATCACATATCAACATGGATGGCTCTAAAACATATTTTATGAATATATATGAAATTAAGAATTAATATATTTTATTAATTTTGTTCTAAAAAAATAACACAAAAATTAATGATCCTATAAAGCAATCTATTAATATTGGTAAATTACCTGAAACAAGCTCATCATGGATTTCGTTCTCACGGACCATGACCATAATTTCCATAAAATGAACATGGTGATACATAAATAATTGAAAAATAAATATTTCAATATATTTTCAAATATTTTATTGATGAAATTTTTATAAAATAATGGGCTTATATGACATCATTTTAAAACATTTATGAAACGATCAGAATTACTAACACCCGATAATGAAAATAAACATTAACTAGATGATGAATGTATACTAAAGGATTATAATAAAAGAGTAAAAATAGTAATATATATGAATATAGTTTAAAAATAGTCAGTTATGGTGGTTATTTATATCATACAGGATATTAAATCAGTTTCACATAATTGGGGAGTAAAGGTAAGGGTTTCATCTCAAATTCCCTTCTTTAAAACATTTTTTTTATTATGAACCTATTTTGGTTTATATGGATTATATGATACTTGACTTATATATTATATCTTGAGTCAATCTTTTTTAATGTAATTTAATGTTTTATTTAATGTATTCCCCATTATCTAGGTTTGGAATAAACTTTTCTAAAATATAAACGGGTTTCTTATATCACTTTTCATTCTTTGTGATATATACTATATTCACCATGTGTTTTATATTTTTAGTGTATATAATTCCATATGAATTTGTTATGATATTTTAATTCAATTTATTTGATTTAAAGATAAATCTCATGTTTTATCTTTTATGGGATTTCGATTCAAGGGATATCTATGTTGTAAGGGATTTTGTTAACTAAAAAATTATTTCTTGAGTTGGAATATTTCTTCTTGAAATTATTTCTTCTATGTTTCATTTCTTTCACCCTAATATTTTATTATATCACAATTTCTATTTCACTTTAGAAAAAATTAAACTTTTAATTCCAACAATATTCCATGATGAATTTTGTTCTCATAAAAGTATGATGTTGTTAAAAATAATTTCCATCCACCCCAAATAAATTCATTTTCTTCCATGTCCATATTCACTATTCCCACCAATGTTCTCCTTTATTATTTTTGAAATTAAAATATGTGTTATTTATGGTGATCTTGATAATATTATATTAATTTTTTCAAAAGTAATCATTAATTCTCTTTTGACCGATGAGGGTTTTAATAAAGTTTTTTTAAAATTATAAAGTGGTTTTATTTTCAAAATAAATTTATTTATATTATAATACAAAATTTACTCTAGAAAAACAAAAAAAATTCAAGGATATAATATTGGAATTTATATTTAAGTGATATTTTAAAAAAAATCATGTCATGTTCTTGAAAAATAATTTTGATTGTGAATTGTAACATCATCTTTTTACAAAAGGTTTAAAATGTTTAATGAGATATTATTTAATGATTTTGATTCTATTTTACTTTCTATCTCCAAAATATATGAATCCTTTTGAGTATTTTTTTATGAATATCCATTTTAATTACCTTGTGAAGTAATTATTGTTTTATATTTAATTTTTGGTATCAATGAACCAAACTCTTGGGGTGATTTCATGTGATACCATTTTAAAATGTTAAGAAACCAATTTTATATCCATGTGTCCTTAATGATATGATAGATGAATTATTTTTTTGGAACATATTTATGAATGATAAAAAATTGGGGTTCTATATATTCATCTAATTAATTCGTTAAGTATATCTCATGAGATAATTAATCATGGACATAGTTTGATTTTTTTACAACATAAAGGGTGTAAATGCTTGGATTTATTCACAACATAAATGATGTGCATGATTAGGTTTGTTCAAAACTTAAAGGTTTTATATTCTTTGATTATTTCATAACATAAAGTATGTACATGATTTTATTTTTCATAACTTAAATGGTGTGCAATATTTTATTTTTTCACAACATAAAGGGTAGTCATGCTTGGATTTGTTCACAACATAGAGGGTGCACATGCTTGGATTATTTTACAACATAAAGGGTTGAAATTATTATATTTTTTACAAATAAACATGTGTACATGATTGGATTTATTCCAAACATTAATGGTTTATATTATTTTATTTTTTCAAAATCCAATGGGTGGACATACATGGATTTTTTCACAACTTAATGGATGGTAATGATTCGGTTTTCTTACAATGTGATGATTTATTATGATTATGTTAGGCCATAATTCCTTATTATGTTATGTTTCAAAGAAGTTCCATATCTATATGTCATATGAATGTGACTATGTTATATAATACATGTTTATTATATTACATTATTTTTTTATTGTACATGTTTGTTTATTTGAGATTATAAGTCCAACTATCATGAATTATTAAAAAATATTTTAGTATATGGTCTTTTAATTAGACATTTCTCCCATGTTTATGTTTTCTCATATGATTATGATCTAACCCTTCATGATATATTAAATTTTTTTCCCTTAATGAGTGTTTAATCTCACCCATTTCTTATATTTCCATTCCCCATGTTATGGATATAAGTATAACCTATAAGGAGTCTATAAGGGATTATAGTGTTTTAAAGTTATAAAAAAATGTTTAGAAGTATTTTAAACTATGTTTCTTATATATCTAGTTATAAAATACACTAATCATTCTATTCTTGGCAGTGTGATATTATTTATGAGATTTAAAATTTAACTTATGGAATTGATGTAACAACCCCAACTCTAGTAACCCAATAACGGTGTCTACATTATAACATATTCATAGATACAAGGGTACTAATCCCAAAATACTGATCAGTTTATTAGTATTGGAGAATTGGATACATACATGATACCCATTTTATGATGGAAATAAAAAATAATGCATAACAAATGAAAATACTCATCATCCTTTGAACTCTTTCAAGGAATTAATCTTTATATCGTGGGGAACATAAAAAATAAGGGGGATCTCAATTTACTAATAAGTGTTATCTATAGTGGAATTTAACTTGATTAAATAAGGCATAGTAAATATTGAAAGGTAAATAACTAAAACAAGTCATTTAATCAGTTAATTGAGCACAAAATGAATCTTTGGATAATATGAATAAAAAATCTCATTGATAATAATAATTTAATTATCAATGAAGAAAATTTTTAATATTGGACATCATAATCATATAAATAAATATATATATACTATCAAGACCATGTGATAATATAATATAAAATTATGGGTGAAAACCCATTTAATTTGGCCAACTGATTTTTCCCATGATACCTATTGATGCATTGAGGGGATTTATAATTCTAGGCCCAACCCATCACTGTATGTCCAATGAATTCCTTATATATATAATGTTCAATTTAATTCATGAACAATATTCCTTATCAATAAATTTATGTATTGAATAAAGAATACTTAATTTCAATATTTACCCAATTATTCAATTAACTTTCAAAATAAGACGTTGTATGTAAAAATGATATATGGTTTATGTAATAATCATATCCATGATAAATAATATGTATATTTAAAAGAAATTTAATTTGCAATAATAACGTTAAGGTTAATTTATCAAGATAACATAATGAAAAAAATATATAAGAGATAACCATCGGTTCACCGAGAATATAGGTTTTCTTATAAAATCGTGTCCTTTGGTAAAATAAATGGAATGGAAGTGAAATAAAAAATTAAAAATTCATAATAATATTTTCCTTGTAAAAACATGGGAAAAATTTAGAAGAACCTAAATTTCTTAAAATGTTTATGATAGTGGGGAAATTTGTTATTGTCGTATACTTTAAAAAACATTATTTTTTTCTTTTTATAAAAGAAAATTGAAAACATCCATTTTAAGAAATATTTAAAAATATTCATTTAAAACCATTTTAAAAAATTAAAATATAAAATAATATTTCCTTAATCATTCCTTTGAGTAAATAAAAGTAATTTTGTAAAAAAAATTAAAAACATGTACATTGATGAAAAATATATCCAATTAAAAGTGAAATGAAATCGGTTTTTCTTTTAATGTTTTTTCTTTATGGATTCAAGAACCAAAGAGAGTAAAATTTGGAATAAAAAATTAAAAAACCTTAAACAACTAGGGGATAAGAAAATTATTGGGTCTTATTAAGTAAAAAATGATAATATTCCTTCAATTAAAATTAAACTAATCCCAAAAGAAAGTGAGATTGTAAACTAGATTCTTACCTCCTTAGAAAATGTTAAATTGTAACACCTTGAAATAATATGATTGAATTGAAACATTAATAATCATGAATAAATTTTTATTCATTTTAAATACATAAATGGGTCTACATATAGTCCACATAAAGGTGATTAGGTGTATAATAATAAATATGTATCATTGGAGTGTAAATTGAGATGAAATCCCTTACATCATGATTACCTTTAGTTGAAAGTGAATTAATATCCTATATAATGGTTTCAATAATGTTATTAATTTATAATAGAACCATAATCATATTTTTTATATCAAATATGATCCTTATATATCATCCTACCACCCATTCATTAATAATATTTCATTATTACAGTTGTTTCGAGTGTAAAGTATTGTGTTTCCTTGTGTATGTTTTATCATGAAAATTATAGTTATTTTACATAGGATATAAATTCATAATATAAAAAATAATATTAAGGTTATAAATATCATATTTTTTCATTATATAACTTTTTATAATCATTATTGAAATATGGACATGGAAAATGAATCCCATCACTTCAGGGAGATGGCAGGCTATATATATGCATAAACAGCGATATCATTCACTTAATGGGTGAACTGGTAAATAAGTGTATGATAAATTAATTTTTCATAATTAAAATCACATCTTATGTATCATATAAATTCATTATGTTCATAATTTTTATTATCCATGTGAGTTGGTTATGGAAAACAAATTGCATTGGTTCTCTAGCTGGTAGTCCGCCATACACACGTGCAATGGATTTTTTTCCCATTTGATTGAGAAGGAGATAGATAAATATTATGCCATAAAAATAATAAAATATAATTATATATTATATAAATTTTTATTATATTTTAAATTTCATTAAATAATATAATGTGGTAAAAAATTAGTAAAAAAGAAATATCTTAGTGGAGACAATTACCGTCCCTTAGAAGAACTACCTTTGGATATCTAATTAAGGACCCCAGGGTTGGTCTTTAAGGTAGAGAAGAACCTATAGATTTATTATAATGATTTTTTGTAGATATTTGTTTGTTATTTTATATTAATGTCTTGATATGTATGAATAAGTAAGGGGAGGGTTTCCCTTTTATAATTGAGGTTGAGTTTTATTTTTGTAAATACCCAAAACTATTTAAAAATGGGAAGTCACTCTCAAACCATGTTCCTCAAAAATTTATAAATAATAGTATTTATGGAATATAAATTCAAGAAACACCTAAAACCAGAAAATAAACATGTTTTAAACATTTTATTTCCTTTACCTCTAAGGTTACTAACTTTTATCATTTTAGTTTTTACCAGGGTAACTAGTTTTTTAACCTAAGTAATTTGTCACTTAAGACTAAAATAAAATGGTAATTATTATATAATTTAGAACCAATGATTCTAAATATTAAATCAATTTTATAAAATAAAAATTCTATGTGTGTTTAAAATTAATTTTAACATAAGGGCATGCTACGCCCAAAACCTCATTTTAACAAAAAACATAGTGATTAATTTTTATTGTTTTTATTATCCATTTTGACCAAAAAATAAGTTGAAACTATTAAATAATATAAATTATTCTTATTAAAAATATTTAATTCATTTCATAAAATTAAATTCATATATGTGGAAGAATTTAATTTAAAATAAACCAATAAATTGTGTCAAAAACAGTTTTTCAAAAAATTCATTTTTCAACCATAACATGATCTTACAATAACTATATTAATAGTAATCACAACTAAGAGGATTAAAATTCATATATTTAGATATATGATATATAAATTTCATTTAAATCATTAAATTTTAAATATTATTTTCATTAATTAAAATGGATAGGCAATATTCATTTTTAGACAAAATTAGTTTTTTTTTAATACCCATTTTACTGCCAAATATTATTATCATTATTTATATCGAGTTTATAGTCAATTAAATATAAATTTAACACATTATAATAAATTATTACGCATAAATGTTCTAATAATTAAATACTACATTTTCAATTTTTCATAAAATCCTATTTCAAATGATAATTTTCAAAAATTCGTGTTATGCTAATTTTGACCATGTATATTCAAAATCACTATTAATCTTATAAAATTAGAATTTAGTTCTATTTAATATAAAAATATTATTTATATTATGGTATTCATAAAAAATAAGTTTCACTTACTATATTTTAATAGTGTGTGTTACAATTGATATAAAATAAAGATATGTTTACTTTGGTTTATCTCACTTTGTATCAAAGTCTATGGTTAAAGTATTTTATTTAGCATCGGACCTTGGAGTGTTGGTATTGGTCACCACAGCTGGTATCAGAGTAGGTTTTAGTAATTTTGGGTGATTAGTTTAGTAATTTTTTAGGATATGTATGATAGAAATTTACAAAAACCCAAAGGATAAGTCTACATATAGGATAACATCCTAAAGTTTTGTTGTAGTGGATATTGTGTGTTTTACTAGAAATTAAATCCATTTGTGGATAAATATGGTGAATGTAGGCTCTATAAATAATGAACCTATGGGTAATAACCCTAAAATGGATGGTTTGTTTTTAACTTGATCTTCACCTTGTGGATAAAAATGATACCTAGTTGTACACCTTGTTTAACACTCTTGAGAGATATGACATGGATATTCACATAATATTTATAAAACATTATGAAGGATTTGAGCACATTTTTATGGTCTGGTTTGAGATCCTAATAGTAAGTGTATAATTAATGGCATGTACTACAACCTTGAAATTTATAAGTTATAGTATATATTTCATTTATGATTTGTTATTTTTAATTTAATATTTTTCTTTTTATAATATGATCAAATTAATATTTTTTTAACCTTCCTTTATTTAAATTAATTGATGGATAAAGGGTATTCTCAGTTAAAAATGGATGAAATGGGTAATATGATGATTTTCCTAATGAGAAACATAATTTCAAGGTATTATAAGTATAAAATCTCGTAGAAATTTTTACTCAACTCTATCAAACTATGAATAAAAATGAAAACCATGTTGATCCCCTAAATGAATCAAGGAGTGAGTAAATTTATATCATTTATTTTATGTGACAAAGTCAATTCTCTTTAAGTGTCTCTTATAGTACACTTATTGTTACATAATAGATCAATGTGATAGAAAAACAATTTTCCATTCAATAGTTCTCATAAAATGAGAATTATTTTATAGTCATTTATCATTTAGAAGGAGAGGTAGACTAATTGTGAAATATCATTAAAAATATAATGAAAAGAGATGAAGTGGAATACATGGAATAGGAGTAGTTCAAGATGTTAGAGTTGGTTCCCTAGAACCAACTTCTATGTACTTTATGATAACTTGTATTCATAGTTTTTGAATATTAATAAAATCATTATCACATATTTATTTTTATTTTGTGTAATATAATTTGTGATAATGGCCTAAGAGTAACCGTTGTAATGAAATTTTATAGAAGTTATACGATGTGATGAGAACTAAAATGTTCCATGAAAGTATTCTTAGATATATATGTTCTATATCTATATAAAATCACATTACGGGAAAAATGATATAATATATTAGGGGTGGATAATAATAGGACTTTGAGGAACCTTCTCATGTTGTATTCCCTTGGTAATTCCTAGTGTTGGAAATTATGAGAAACAGACTCGCCAGTAGGAAGTCCACATTTATATGTGTCACTGTATGTTCATCTCTATGGATGTGTGTATTGTCCATTATACTTTAATATTGTTATTAATGGATTTTATGAGTCATGTACTAAGATATATATATGAAAATAGTGACAACACGTATCCATGGATAAGTATGATTTGTTGTGTGTGTCACAAGTGATATTTCATTAATGAATAATGAGATAAAGGATTTTTTCCTTCTTTTACAGAAGTTGAATGGAAATGATATAGCCGTAATAAATCCATGGCCATGGTGTTCTCTAGGTAAGTTCAATTTCTATAATGTGAAATAAATGGACATCAATCACAAAGGTTGATGAAACCTAAATACAATATTCTTTATTAAAGATATCGAGATAAAGGGATTTCATTACATGATAAGAATTTGTATGTGATTTTTTCATTGCAACATTAACTTCTTTCTATGTGGGTGAATTGGCATGTCGTTATATGTTAACCTTGGAATTTGGTCTACTTCACCTAATTCAACTCAGAAATAGGCCTAGAGGGTTACACACTAAGTGTATCTAGAACCTTGGTTAAATAATATTATTATTTATTATTTAAAATGTTGAATAAATATTATTCTCACACATTGTTGAATAATTATTAATTTTTTCTTGTTCATATATATCTCATCAGTGGTTTTTCGAGAAAATATCTTATGATAAGAATATTTAATAAATATTTAATTTCTATTTATTAAATATAATTTTTATTTATTTAATGATGAATAATGTATTATTGCCTATTTATTAAATAAATATTCATTATTTAAGGCCTGATAAATATTGTGTAGGAATGGATGACTGAGTTTAGTGATCCAGTGAAAACTAATATATACTAAATATTATTTGAATAAATAATATTTAATTTAATTCGTGAGTTTAGTCCATATCAAGAAATGATAATAATAATATTATTATTATTATTATATAAATGAGGTTCTATATGGATTAATAAAAATAATGAGGGAACTTGTGAAATTATTATTTTTTAACCCTAGCAATATATAAACCTAATTATAATATTCCTCTTAAGGTGTATCCATTTATTTTTTACGCACAACGTCGTCTATAGAGAAGCATCTTGAAGCCTTATAGAACTCCCTCTCTAGAATGCTTTCAATAGTGGAGATAAATCCTCTTAAAACACCACTCTAAAGTCTAGATAGATAAAATAAAATCATTCCCTACAGATATTCTTGGGATGATAAAAGATGAATAATGAAATTGTCATGATCTACCACTTTAGAACCTAGAGATTCCTATATCAATGTTTGGAGGTTCTTGGAACACATGTGGATCACTACTGGATAGAATCTACACTTCATTCCTATAACATAATGATATTATGATGTAGAGACTTTGATAGATCCATTAATGAAGAAGGGATTCATCATAAATTAATTCTTTAATTGTTTTAATTAATTATAAATAATATTTGATGATACTACTTCTTGGTTACCATGTTCAATTTTCAGTTGATCTTTGATTTAATTATCATCATCACAGCATTTATCATTGTTTCAATCTCAAATTAATCATTTATTATGATATAAATCGAAGTTCGGCATGTCACATATAGCACTTTTTCTATGATTGTATCCTTCAAGTGTTGTCAGAGTGATTTCATGATTATTTTTTATTATTTAAAGGTTGTTTATTGATTTACACTTTTATCATTTTTTTTCTATTCAAATTTAACTATTATTTAATATAAATAATGATATATTCCCTTATTCCTCTTTTTTCTCAAAAATATAATCAAAATGATTAATTTTATAAACAAATCACAATTGAATAAATCATTCAGAGGTGTCAAGGATTCTAGAAAGGTAGAACAAGAGTATAGGAAATGTAGACCATTAGTACACACTATGTACCAATGTTTAATTATCCTTGAATTAATTCCAGATTAATTCAAGCATTGTGAATTTATTATATGTGGTGTGTATTTAAATACCCATTGTGTTGACTGGGCCAGCCTGGTATATGGTCATCTGTACTACACATCATGTAACATCAATACACAACGTGAAATCCATTATTCAAAGACAGGTTGTGTATTCTCTTGCATAGCCTACATGACTGGAGACAATGTAACTCATATACCACATGTGGTGTATCCCATGTATATGTCATGTACTCTATAATTTTTCATGTCACCATTACATATTGATTCCATATGAATATACCAGGGATAGATGATGAGAGTAATACATGATGTGTAGCTAGAATGTATGCACCATGTATTTTTACCAAATTACATATAATTAAAAATTATTTTATTATATTTCATAAAACTTATCAATATGTATTCTCTGTGGTCATTGATTTGATAGTACATTCCATGTAATGGGATTTATATGTATATATATTAAATGTCTAATTAATTTTTGTGTAATGTTTGAAACTGTATATCGTGTATAATTTTTAATATAATCATTAATCCATGCACAATGAAGCATAACAAACATCATAAATATAGTGTGTTTTATGTTATCATTAATTTTCTATCACACATAATGAAATTAAGTTTTAAGGAATTTATTCACCATATCATAAAATTAAATGATTTACAAATATAATACACATTGGTTAGTTTGGATTTGCACTCATTGTGTTACCTCAAAGATAAATTTTGGTAAAAATTTAATTTTATGTAAATTTTTTTAAATTTTTTAAATTTGGATGGGTGTGAATATCAAGAAATTTTAGATGATAATTTCAATAAAATAACTGATTAAATAATGAAGAAAATTAATTTATTTAAGGGTTATTAATCTTAAATAATAACTATTATAATTGAATGGTAGTTTTAAATACATAATTCCTTGAATGTATGGAGATGATCCTGATAATCGACCAAACCATTTTATGTGATCGGCCTCCTTTTAATTTATTATTAAATTAAATTTTTGGCCTGTTTTTCGTCCATACACTCATTATGTAGGGAAATATGTCCCATGGTTTATTTTATGTAACCCCCTTGACCAATCCTTTGGTTCCCCTAACCTGTGATTGAGTAAAAGAATATATAATAGATGGAACTACCAAACTATTAGAGTCGGTTCAAGTTTGGAGCTGAGGTGAAACCAAACAAAGATAGATACATAGGTGGATTGGTGGAAAGCTACAACAAACCATAAAATGGTTCATGGTGTTTTTACCCTAGGTCGATGATTAGTTTATCATCCGCTCAATAGACTAACCATAAGTAAAATCTATTAATCATAACAGTTTTTTAATTTATTTTTATTTATTTTCATCAGTATTTCATTATATAGGTTTTTTCATGATCATATAAATTAATGATTTAAAAATCATTAAATATAAAACTAAAATAAATTGTATTATGTGAATATTTTATTTAATACCTATTTAATCACTTGTAAATCCACTTACTTTTAAAAACATGAGATAAAAAATGGGAAACTTATGCATAAAGATGTATTACATAAATTATATTAAGTTGATATAGCCTTCCCTTAATTAAGTTAAAATTGAACCATTGTTCAAAGTACCTGACTGGACAATGTTAGGGTGATTTCAATTATTATGAAATTATAACATGATGTTTTGGGTTAACTTAACTTGGTTAACATAAAGGGACAACTTACAAAGTATTACATGGTGTAACTAAGAGTAAAATGTTAAGCAAATCCAATTATAGGATTTCTTGATTGGGGATTCTACTCAACAGATCAGGGAATTGTGAGTTAATGCTATCGGAATGTGCAATTCCTACTTAAAACCCTTTAAATTTCTTGACCAGACAAAGCTGAGGTGATGAGAAGGTGAATATGGATCCATCCCACTATAATTCTAAAAAATGGGACATTCCAAATCCAATAGTGAGGGCTATTTGGTTTCAATTAAATTGTGATAGATTAATAAAATATAATATTTTTTATCAACCTTTTATCATGTGAAGTACTAAAATTCTACCCACTTTATTTTTAGAAATTGTAATAAACAAGATTTAAAACATATAATGGTGATCCATACTTGATAAGGATAACCTTATCACCTACATAAATTTCCATGAATTTGAAAGGTTCTTATGTGTTATCCTACACCATGGAAGGAAATTGTATATGCTAGAAGAAACTATTCCTAAAGCACTTAGTAAAGAGGCTAGTGCAAAAGAGTTGTCAATTTATGAGAAACATTTGAATGATTATAAATATGTTTAGTTTTTTATGCTATCATCCATAATCAATGAGATTCTAAAGAAACATATGTAAATGGATGCATATAACAAGATATAACACCTTCGGGTTATATATCAAGGGAAAGTGAGGAAAGTGATATATGATATCTCCAATTATTTGTTTACAACCAATATTAAAGATTTATCTTCATATAGATCTCTTGTAGTCAGTCTTATTGTCTTCATTGAATTCTTAGACATCATAGGGATTAAATTACCAAATGATTTGTGCACATATCTCATAATTTACTCACTACCCTAGTCCTTCTCTAGTTTTATTGTTAATTATAACATGAGAAATAATGAGAAGTGTCTTTCATAGCTTCTAACTCTAATTATACTTGTGGAAAGGTTATGAGGTGTGAAAACCCCACAATCTTATGGTGAATAAGAAAAGTAAGAACATAGAAAAGGGTCCAAAGAATCATAAAAATTCCAAATATCATGAGCACCATCCATCCAAGAAGGGAAAGATCCCAAGTCAGGAAAAGGAAATAGAATATGTATGTTTTTCTTGTGGAAAGTCCATGAGAAGAGTAACTACACCCAAAAGTAATGGGAAGATAATAGTGCATTAACTATCATGTTTAATTTTTAAATATCAACACATTGGGTATTAGATATAGATTGTGGTGCTCACATTTATATCTAAATATAAGAACCATGTAGATTTTAAAATATTTTCGAAGGAGAGGTGGATTTGCGAGATGCCAAAGGTAAAAGTCTAGATTCTCTATCCATTGGGTACTACCACCTATCCATTCCAACATGAATGATATTAGTTTTAAGATATTGTTATTATATACTGACTGTTACTGGTAACATAATTTTTTTATCCAATATAGATAACAATTATTTTATTTTAATATTTAGAAATAAAAGTTTCTTCTTTTATAAAGACTATATATTTTATGGTATGTAACATTTAATTAATTGTATTTATGTATTAAATCACAAAACCCAAGTACTATAAATTGATAAGGAATCATGTTCACATGAATCATATAAAACTTAGCTATGGAATCTTCATCCTGGTTATACAAATGATAATAATTTGATAAATATATTTTAGTATGATTATTTAGAATAATTTTATCTAAAATCACTTGAAATATGTCATGATTGTTTATAAGGAAAAATGACCAAACCACCATTCGGTGGATAGGGTGAAAGGGCCAAAGAATTCTAGGGTTGGTACACACTAATGTGTATAGATTATTTCTAATATAAGTAAGAGGTGGGTATTCTTACTTCATAAATTTTATTGATGAATTGAGTAGATATGGATATGTATAGTTGATGAAGTATAATTCCAATTCCTTTAATAAATTCAAAAAAAATCAAGAATGATGAAGAGAATCAACTTAGAAAGAAGATAAAGAAGAATTGATTAGAATGAGTTGGTGAATATCTTGATTAAGAGTTTATCAAATTTCTATGGGATTATAGGATTCTATCTCAACTCATGCCACCTTAACCACCAGAATAATTGTGTTAGTGAAAGGAGGATACATTCCTCACCAAAAATGGTAAGGTAAATGATGATTCATGTAGATAATTTATTATCTTTTTAGGGAAAAACATTACAAAAAATGGCATAAACATTAAAATGAGTACCAACTAAAGTGGAAAATTAAATTCCCTTTGAGATATATAGTGGAAGGAAAAATTTTTCAAATAAACATGTATGCGGTTGTGAGGTATTTGTTAAAGATTTCTCAAGAAACAAACTATCACCCTGGGTCACAAGGTGTACCTTTCTAGGATATTATAAGGAAAGAAAGGGATAATACAAATAAAACCCATTAGAAAAGATAGTGATTGTAGCCAGAAAATCCATCTTTTTGAGTGGGAGTATATACTCAAGAATTATAGTGGGATTAAGATTAAATTTGATGAAGTTAATGATCAATATATACAAGAGTTCATACATGAACATATTTTGCAGCCCCCCATGGAAGAAGTTATTCTTTATACACAAGTATTTCATAGGAGAACCATAGAGGAAATAAAACCATAAAGATATGGTTTTTTATTCATCAAAAATGGTTAATCATTATTGGTTGAAAATAACGAACCTATTTCCTTTAAAGAATTTTTAGAGAGATCATAAGATAAAAATGGAAAGATTCCATTAATTCTGATATGGATTCCATATATCATAACCATGTTTATGTTATGGTTAATCTTCTAGTCGATTCAAATATTATTGGGTGAAAATGGTTATTCAAGAGAAAAATGGAAATAGTGGGTAAATTAGGTACATATAATGTAAGACTAGTGGGAAAAGGGTTTAAGTGGCATTAATGTGTTGACTATGATGAAACATTTTCACTAGTGTCTATGTTTAAATCTTTGAGACTTCTACTTGTTGTAGAATCTTACCATGACTATGAAATTTTGAATATGGGTTACAAAACCTTTTTTTTCTTAATAGAAACCTTTGGAAAGAAGTCTACATGACACAAACAGAAGGCTTTGTGACTCCAGGTTATTTCAAAAATATATTCATGTTGAAAATATTTATTTTTGGATTCAAGAAAAAATCTAGATCACATAACATTAAATTTGATGAAGCTATAAATTATTTTGGTTTTATTAAGAATAAATGTGATCCATGTATTTTAAATAATTTTAGTGGGAATTTGGTCATTATCCTAGTAGTATAAATTAAGAAAATATTACTTATTTAAAATAACATAATAGTTATATTATTTGTTAAGGACTGCTTAAATAAGTGTTTCTCTATAAAGAAATTAGGTGAATTATCCTACATTATAGGGATAAATATTATTCATCATAGATCCAAGAGTATTCTTGGAAAAAATCAAGGTATATGCATTGACCATATAATAAAGAGATTTTGAATGGAACCAACCCTGAGGGGATTGTTTCCAATGTCACATGGTATAAATCATTCTAATAAATGTATATACGTACACAATAAGTGAAAGGGAGAATGAGTAATATCCCATATGATTCAATAGAATGATCACTCATGTATATCATGTTATGTACTAGAGTTGATGTTACCTATTCATTGAGAATGGTACAGAGATATTAGGTTGATCTAGGATAACAACATTGTTATGCTATTAAATATAACCTTAAGTATATAAGAATAACTAAGGAAATGTTCTGGGTGTCTAGAGGAGATGAGGAGATATTCATCGAGGGTTATACTGATTCTAGTTTTCAAATAGATTAAAATGATCTGAAGATATAGTCTTTATATGTTTTCAGTATTAATGGAGGAGCTATAAGCTAAAAGATTTAAAAGGAGCTTGTTTTCCAAAAAACCTATTCATTGAAGATAATATTCCATCTTATTATGACATGGTATTGTTGAGTGGCCCCTTTTAACTTTATTTTTTTAACATTTTGATAATTAAATTACTCACATATATGTTCTTTATGTTTTTTTTATTTGATGATTGTACTGCTTATGGAAGAAAATACTTTTTTAAATATAATGTTTTATTCTTTATTTAATTATTCTATATATTTATTTATTTTTTATTTTTTATTATTCTATAAATTTTATATAAAACTAATTCTTTCAAGATATGTTAAAAAAGAACTTACATTTGTATTTTTTCTATAATTTCTCTAAGTCTAATATCATACATTTTCTATATAATTTGAAATATATATTACGTATGATATATTTCAATATTTTCACAAAGGTAATTATCTTACGTATATTGGGGGGCTAAGAAAATATATCACGTGTTGGTTTTTTTCAAAAATTATAATATGTTATATATCTTATCAGAAATAAAAATATGTTGTATATCATTAAATATGTTACGTATTCCTTTACATCTAAAAAAATATATTGCGCAATTTGTTTTTTCTCTATGTATAATATTTTACACATTCATAATATTATATTACATATTTCTCTTTCATGTTATAAATTTTTTACATATAAATATTCTTTAAATTAAATTATGTTATGTATTCATAGTGGTTAAAAAATTAACTTATATATTGATTATTTCCAAAAGTAAAACATCTTACACATTCAATAAAAGATTAAGGAAATATCTTATGTACTAATTTAAATAATATTATATATTTATTTAGTGATAGAATATATTTTTAAAGGATAATATTATTTATTAAAAATTTTATATTTATGTTTCCTAAAATTTTAAATTGTTTATTCTAATTGATTTATCAATTTTTGAATTACATATAAATTCAAATAATGATATTAAATGTGGCTTCAAATAGTTTGAGAAATAAATAAATAGAGAATTATTTTTTAATATGTGTAAATCTCAAAATATAATTAACCATTATATTTCCATGTTTATATTATTCTAACTTTTATATTATTTGATGATAAATTAGGAAACAACCACGTGAAGAAAGATTATGATGATTATTATGGATTAATTAATCGTTTATAATTCATATATAAATTGAAGATGAAGAAAAAATGATAGATATTATTCTATAGTGAGTTATTAAATTGTCACAACAATGAGAGATAATTTATTCCACCACTATAGAATTTCGAAGTCATTTCTGTATTACCCAAATATGAATTTTTAGATTCTCACTTAATGTGAAACAATCATATTTTTCAGCACCAGCAACCTATTTTGTAAATATTACACCAATTTGAGTTTTTATTTTATTTTTTATTATATTGAGTTTCTAATTCATTAAAGTTATCATACATTGTTATATTACCAATAAATTTTTTTTGACATGGTTATGTTAAGATCATCAAAATTAAAAAATTAAAAGGTTATGATTAAAACTTATAAAAGTAATAAGATAGGTCTCTTCTTTAGAATACCTTAGTTTTATTTTCACTCAAAGTAAAATTAAGTAGGATTTTTCTTCCTTTGTAACTAACTAGGATTGGTAATAACCTATTTTAAAAGGATGGGTTCAGTCTCCTCCCTTTATAAAATAAAATTTTATATTGTTTATCACACCGTGACTCTTGAAATAATTTTATTTTTTTATTTTTCTTGGATTTGAACATTATTGTCGAGGTTTGGGTTGAGTCTCCGTTTTAATTTTTTGTTTTTGCTGATAAATGAATTTTTTGGTCTTGATAGCATCTGGTGCACGGGCAGATCATGGTTGAAACCATGCGGCTTTTCTTAGGTCACCATGCAGTTTTCCTGATGTTCAAAAAAAATTAATAAGATGAGTAATAGAATGAAAACAAAATAAAATAAGAAAAATAAAATGATATTAAGAATTTATTTAATAATAATAACAATCAAAATATTATTTATGAATATTATTATTATTATTATTATTGTTGTTGTTGTTGTTGTTGTTGTTGTTGTTATGATTATTATTATTACTATGTTAGTATAATAATTATTATTACACTTAGTTTTTTTTTTCCTTTTCCCCTTTTCTTTTATTTTTTTTTTTCTGTTCCCTTTTCTATCATTCTCCTCCTCTTCTATATCCCATAACACTTCCTCCCATGTGCGTGCAACCCTACTCCTTGGCTTCCCCCTTTTCGGTTGGCCTCTCTTCTTATGAAGCCACCTCTGGTATGACCCTTCTCTAGCACAACACTCTATCGGCACGACCCCCTTCCTGTGTAACCTCCTTCGGGTGCCCTTCTCCCCTTATCTGGTGAAACTCCCCTCTGGCAACCCCCTCCTCACATGGTCATCCACCCAGACCCATTGTCTCTTCTCCTCTCCCTCCACTACAAGTGTGATCTACCCCAGGTAAGCCTCTTCCCTCTTTCCATAGGTTTTTGGTTTCTCCAACGTCTAGGGTTCAATTTTTTTAGGGTTTTATCTTGAAATTTTTGGTTCAGTATCTTGAATTTAAGTTCAATTTTGTTTCCTTGTGATGTGATTAGAGTGTGGTTGAAGTTTCTCACCAATTCCTAGAACTTTCTCCACCTGTGGTCGGTGATTCCATGCTTAAATATTTTTGATGAATTCATAATTATTTCTTGTGTATTTTTACATGTTCTATGATTGTCATGGGTGGTGTAAATGTGATTTATGGTAGGATTTGATATTCTTTCTGTGCTAAAATGGGGTGTTTATGAAAAATTGTGTGAGGTTTATGTGAAAACCTTTGTTGAGTAACTTGTTGGCATTTTAAAAATTGTGTAAATGGTTTATTATATTGTGTATGAGATGAGAATTATATTTTGGAAAGGTTATGGTGTGTGTTTGATTTTAAAAGGGGGGTTTTAGGTGTATTTTGGGTTTAAATCATTTTTGGTATTTCTTAAAATTATTTAACAAATATTTTAAATGATTAATTGAATTATCTAGGTGGTGAGAATCGTGTTTTGAAATGTTTTTGGTGTGTGTTTGGTTTTAAAATATGGGTTGTGTGTGAAAATAGTGGTATTTGGCTTGTGTAGTGCCTTGTTTTGTTTTCATGTATGATTTTAGAATGTGTTATGAACTTGGAACTTGAATGAGTATAAAAATGGAATCTTGGGTAACTAGGTGGGTGGACTAGGACTAGTGTTCTAGTGATACGGAAGTGGTTTCGGCCTGGTTTCACTTAACTGGATTGATGATGACAACTCTAACTAAACTTGAATGATTATTGGAGTCTAATAGGTTATGGGGGTGTCCCCTACTAGTTGATCGTGCATGATAAATATGATTTTCATGGTTATTAAGCCACGTTTCGCTGAGACATGAGGTTATAGGGTCCCAATATGAGCTAGTAGCTACAGGGCCTTTCCCATGATTGGTGCTATTTGGCTATGTTTTCTTTTTCTATCAGTATAGGGCAAGGCATATTGGTTACTTCAAAAGTATGGATGTATTTTTTATTATTTCCTTCCTTCAAAATAGTTTTTCTTTAAAGTTATTTTGATTGAAATTATCCTATAATTACCTTTATTTATAAAACATGCAAGTGTATTTTTTAATTAATGTTTAATGCATTGAATCCTTGTTGGGTGTTGTACTACTGGGAATTATCTCACACCCTACTTACACCTTTGGGTGTAAGTATATTTGGTAATGTTTGACACAAGTAAGGGAAAGGATATTGGAGATTGTGGTTCGGGTTTCTAGAGGTTTTTCATGGCAGGGTGTTCTGGAGATGGCTTGAGTGTGGTGTCATCTTTCCATGTGGTGGTTTTTGAACTGGTTTTTTGTCACCATACTTGTGGTAGTTTTTTTGGATTTTGGTCCCTTTTTGGTAGTATTCCTATTAGGTTTTTTTATTAAACTTGTAACTTAAATTTGGATTTTGTTAAAGACTTGTTTGGTTATGAATATCATTTTTTGTTTTCTTAAATTGTTAATTGTTTTACATTTGTAAGTTTAGCTAAATAATTCCCACTTATTGTTACTAATACCTAGGAACTTGTGCTACCCTATGGGGATTGAGAATGCCCTTCGTGCCTTACCATGGACTAGGTTGGGCACCAGTTCGGATGAAGACCTATCCTGGTTTGTGAAAAAAATGGTGCCAGAGTTAGGTACACTCTTTTTGGGTCATTTTATTTGGGATGATTTTGGATATACTAGAGCAAGGATTGTTGGGGTTGAATTTTATGTTGTGAGTTGGGTGTTTGGTCAGCACTCCTCATGAAATTACTCGAGTCGCCATGGGATCTTGGTATTTTTTTATTTTACTTCTCCTTCTAGTGAGATGTATAGGTTACACACTGCATATTGACGCTATGTGTAAGGATGGAGTAGTTTGGTTTGGAATTCATGTTATTTTGATGAGTTTGATTTGTTTGGATTTATTGAATGTTGGTATTTGTTCTTATTGGTGAAAAATTTTCATAATTGTCATATTGTTGGTTTTTCTTGTGATTGTTGCTTTTTGTAAAAAAAATGCATCCCTAAATACTTCATGCGTAGTTGTGGGAAGAGGTTGGAGAGAGTTCCACATCACTAATCGATCAGAGATTATTATAATTTATGGTTAGGTCTATTTAATCTTTGGGATAGGGAGCAGGTCTTGTTCATGCTCTAGTTAGAGAAGATGAATATGGTCATAGGAAGGAAAAATTCCAGGATTTTCTCAATAAAAACCCCCTTCATTCTGAAGTAGCATGGGTCCTCAAGAAGTGAATGAGTGGATTGAGAAAATTGAGTGCATGTTTGAGTTCCTTGATACTCTTTAGGAATTCAGAGTAAAATGTGCCTCATTATTGAGAGAGGTTCCTAGTTGAAGGTGGTGGGATTCTGTGCTTCAGGTTGGGAAGCATGAGAAAATGAGCTGGAAGGACTTCAAGGAGATATTTAATAACAAGTATTGTCCTAAGGGCTTAGATTTTTCCAGATTCGAGGAGTTTATGGATCTTGTTCAGGGGGACCAGTTAGTGATGGAGTATTCCAACTACTTTTCCGAGATATTCCACTATTCCCCAGAGATAGTATTTAATGAACAGATGGAGGCTTAGAGGTTTACAAAGGGTTTGCAACCAAAGATCTATTCTCAGGTATTCCTGTTCAAGTTGAAGACATATGCTGAGGTATTTGATTGAGATTTTATGGTGGATATTGACTGAAAGGGCAGTTCTGGTTCCTTTAGGGATTTGTAAGTATTGGGTAGTGGTAGTTCATCCAAGAAGAATAAGAAGCAGGTTGAGTAGGGGAAGAAGGGAGGTGGTAGATTAGGCCGTCCTTCCAGGATGACTTCATTTGTGGCTTCTGGTGCAAGGTCTGTTGTGTGCCATCAGTATAGGAAGGCATGTCACATCCGACCTTCTTGTCTAATTCCTCATAATCCTTTTTCATCAATGTATAGTTATGGTATATCTGTAGCGGTTTTGCAAGATGACACACCCATATTAGAGAGGGTAAGGATCTATTGAATCTAGGGGAGTGTCAGTTCATTTGGAGCTATCTAGAATGGTGGGATCTCAGTTTGGTTGTCATAGCAGTAGGACTAGATCATCTTCTAGGAAGATCTAGATCAGGGTAGAGCCACAATCAAGCCGTCATTCTCAGGAAGGGACCAGGTATCTTCATTCTATAGTTTAGGCACCAACATGATCAGATATAGGACCTTCGACAGTTTGAGGTACCATCCTGATTGCATCTTCTATAGTAGCTATATTATTTGATATTGGTCCATGCGTTTGTTTTATCACTACTCATATTGTGAATCTTATGAATATACTAACCGAGATGATGTATTTTGAAATGGATTTGGTAACATCATTGGGTAAGTAAAAGGATCAATGTCACTAGTGCTCGTCTTGTGAACACTCTATATAAGGGGTTGAGATAGAGTGGTATTTCCTGGTCTTGGATATGGAACTTTTCAATGTAATCCTCAGTATGGATTGGATGGGGCAATTTCAATAGTATATTGATTGATATAGGTGATGGGTGGAGTTTATGGAACTCGGTGGGAGTCCTTGGGTATTTCTTGGGGAATTGGATCCTTAATCGGGTCGTGCAAGACCACCACTCCCAGAGTTGGGAAGATTTGATTTGATTTTATAATCAATCATGCTGGGGGAAGATTGTGGTTCTCTTAAGGGTGGATTGTCTCCTATACTGGACGAGTTCCAATAGGTATTTCCATATAATTTTTCTGGCTTACCCCAGAGCGGGATGTGGAGTTCTAGATTGAATTGGCGCTAGGAACATAGCCGATATCACATTCCTTATATCGTATATCCCCCAACAAGTTAAGGTAATTAAAAATATAGCTTATTGATTTGGAATAAAAAGGTTTCATTCACATGAGATCCTCTCCTAGGTTTTCTCATATTCTATTCAAGAATAATTCTGACAGATCTCTCTGGTTGTTCATTGATTACCAAAATCTAAATAAGGTAACCATTAAGAATAAGTATTCTTTTCCCTGAATCAATGACTTTTTAACTAGCTGAAGGGGTAAAAGTGGTTTTCCAAGATAGACTTGTGTTCAGGTTACCACCAATTTAAGTTCAGAGAGGAGAATGTCCATAAAATGGATTTTTGAAGCTGGTATAACAACTTTGAATATTTAGTCATGACTTTCAAAAGGACAAGTTCTCCAGCAGTTTTTATGGCACTCGTGAATAGGATGTTCCACCAGTATCTCAACTCCTTCATTGTGGTATTCATGGATGACATTCTAGTCTATTCTAGATCAGAGGAATAGCATGAGAATCATTTTAAAATCATGTTTGGAACTATGTAGGCTCATCACATTTATGTGAATCTTTCAAAGTGAACCTTTTGTATTATAGAAGTGAAGTTTCTAAGCCACATGATTTCAGAGAAAGGTGTTTAAGTGGACCCTGAGAAGATCATTGTAGTAATTTCAAGGGAATTTCTAAAGAATTTGTTTGAGATTAGGAGTTTTCTTGACCTGGCTGGTTATTATAGGCGATTTGTTCAAGATTTCTTGCGGCTTTCTTCCTCTATGACCGAACTCAACTAAAAATGGGTTATGTTTGAATGGAGCCCAGATTTACAAACATACATTGAGGATTTGAAGTGGTGGTTGAATACCACACCTATGTTGATCTTGCTAGATTCTGGAAAGGGCTACATGGTTTATTATGAGGCTTCAGTCATGGGCCTCGGGTGTGTACTCTTGCATGATAACCAGCTAATGGCTTATGGTTCACACCAACTCTGACTGCATGAGAAGAATTATCCAACCCACAACTTAGAGTTAGAAGTGGTTATTCATTCCCTATATAACTGGTTCCATTACATTTTGGGGGGGGGGGGAATTTCGTCTATTCTAACCATAAAATCTTAGCCTACATCTTCTCCCATAAAGGGTTGAACTTGAGGCGGCATCGTTGGATCCATTATTTGCAGGGGTTCGACTTTAATATCATTTAAAGCCCAGGAATGTATAATTTGGTGGCTGATTCCTCGATAAGAAAAGTGCCAGTGTTGGATTTGAGTATGTCCATTGATAAATGGACCTTGATAGGGCTATTTTCCCAAATTCTCTTAGAGACAAAAGATCACGGTGAAGGTGCGTTCATGGAAAGTGTTCAGTTGACTCGTTATCTTCTGAAGTATATTTAGTAGGAGATTCCTGGTGATTATTTTTTCAAGCAGTACATGCATTTCCTTCTTGGTGGGGAGACATCTCGTGTTTGGTATTTTTCCTCCAAGGTAATCTTGTACTTTAAGGGATAATTTGCAGTGATTTTGTCTTCAAGGAAGGTGGTGATACAGGATAGTCAGCAGTCTCAATGGGTAATTCATCTCAGAGATACCAAAATGTTTTATAATGTTTGTCGGTAGTTTTGGTGACTAGGTCAGAGGTGGGACATAGATGATTTTGTATCAAGATGCTATAAATTTCATTAGGTGAAAACATTTGATCAAAGTCCCTCTAGTTTTCTTTAGCTGTTACCCATTCCTACCTGAATGTGGGATGACGTTCCAATGGATTTCATTATTTTCATGCCTCATTCACCTCTAGGAAGGATTGTAATTTGGGTTTTTATTGACCATTTGACCAAATCATCCCACTTTTTTCCAATCATATATATAGTGAAGGTGGATGATATGGTCTGCATGTATGTTCAGGAAGTGGTCAGACGTCACGGTGTACCATCATTGATTATTTAGGATAGGGACCCTTGTTTCACCTCTCAATTCTAGGAAGGAATTAAAAAGTAATTAGGGTCATAGATTAATATGAGCATGGAATACCATCCTCAAATGTATGGTCAGACAGAGTGGGAAAATCAAATTATGGAGGACATGATTTGTGAATGTGTTTTAGATTTTGGAGGATTGTGGGATATCCATTTGGGATTGGTCGATTATCAATATAATAATAGTAACCAATCATCAATTATCAGGGCTCTGTTTGAGGCACTTTAAATTTAGCCAGGTCGGTTTCCTTTATGTTGGGCTGATATAGGTGAGAACTGACTTTTGGGATCGAGCCTTGTGCAAGAGACATCTGAGAAAGTCAAGTTGATCAGGCAGCGGTTATTGAAAGCTCAAAATTGCCACAAATATTATGCTGAATAAATGCGTTGAGATATTTAGTTTTTCGTGGGTGATCAGGTGTTCTTGAAAGTGGCCCCTCTCTTGGGTCATTGTCATTTGGAAAAGAATGTAAATATAACGCCAAGGTATATCGAACCTTTCAAGATCACTGAGCGGATTGGAAAGGTGGCATACAGGATAGATTTAACCATGTAGTTGACATCAATTCACATCATATTTCATTTATCCCAATTGAATAAGTATAATTTGAATCCATCCCTTGTGTTGAATTGGGAAAAGTTGGAGATAGATCCTAATTTATCAGTGTTCGAATGGTTAGTGTGGATAGTGGATTCCCAAGAGAAGGTGCTTCAAGGGAATTCTATTATATTGGTCCATATCATTTGGAATCATCAGAATTATGTTCAAGATAATTGGGAGCAGAATTCATGGGTTAATCAAGAGTATCCATTTTTATTCTTTGATCATGTTTTGAGTTGACTTTTAAGGGCGGGAAGTTTTCATGGTGGGGAGAATTGTCACACCCTGAATCTTGAAATAATTTTATTTTATTATTTTTCTTTTCTTTGAACATTATTTTCATGTTTTGAGCTGAGTCCCAGTTTTAATTTTTTATTTTTTTCTAATAAATGAATGTTTTGGGATTGAAAGCATCTAACGCACAGGCAGAGCACATTCGAAACTATGCAGCTTCCCCCAGGTCATTGTACAGCCTACCTGGTGTTCAAAAAAATTAATAAGATGAGTAATTTAATGAAAATAAATAAAATAAGAAAAATAAAATAAAATTAATAATTGTTTTAATAAAAATCATAATGATAATATTATTTAAGAATGTTGTTATTATTATTATTATTATTATTATGTTATTATTATTATTATTAGATTTTGTTTTTTAAGGGTTTTCTTTTTCCCCATTTATTTTATCTTTTTTTCTTTCCCTGTTATCTTCTTCTCCTCCCCCTCTCTATCCTATCACACCCCCTCCCCTGTGCGTGATGCCCCACTCCTTGGCCTCCCCCCTTTCTAGTCAACCTCTCTTCTAGAAAAGGCACCTCTTGCATGACCCTTCTCCAGTTAAACCCTCTACCGGTGCAGCCCCCTACCAGCGTGACTCCCCTACTGGTGAAAACTCCTTCCGGTGCCTCGCTCCCCTCCTCTGGCATGGATCCCCTCCAAAACCCCACTCCTCACGCATCCAACCTCTATGACCCCTCATCACTTCTCCTCTCTCTTTGTCGTAGGTGTGATCTGCCCCCGGTAAGCCTCTTCCCACTATCCATAGGGTTTTTTTACTGATTACTAGTGTTCCATTTTTTTTTAGGGTACATTCTTGAAGTTTTGGTTTGGTATCTTGAATTAGGGTTCAATTTGGTTTTCTTATGGTGTGATTAGGGTGCGGTTGGAGTTTCGCATCGATTACCAAAACTTTCTCCACCTGAGTTAAGTGGTTCTATGCTTAAATATTTTTTAATGAATTCATAATGATTTTTGCACATTTTTAGATGTTCTATTATTGTTCTAGGTGGTGCGAATGTGGTTTATGGTAGGATTTGATATGCTTTTTTTTAAAAAAAATGGGTTTTTCAGGAAAAATTGGGTGTAGGTTTATTTGTAAACCTTTGTTAAAACACATGTTGGAATTTTATAATTCTTTTAAATGATATATTATACTTTTTATGATATAAAAATTATATTATGGAAATATTATGGTGTGAATTTGATTTTAAAAGGGGGATTTTCAGTGTATTTTGGGTGTAAATGCTTTTTCGTATTTCTTGAAATGATTTAACAAACAGTTCAAATGATTTATTGAATTATTTAGGTGGTTTGAATCATGTTTTGAAATGGTTTTGGTGTGTGTTTGGTTTTAAAATAGGTTTTGGGTTTGGAAATAATGGTATTTGGTGTGTAGTGCCTTATTTGGTTTGTTTATAGTAATGTGGCATGTGTTATGAACTGGGAACTTGAATGAGCACAAATAGGGAAGTCCATGTAACTAGGTGGGTGGACTAGGACTAGTCTGCTTGTGATACAGAAATAGCTTCAACCCAGTTTCACTTAACAGGATTGACGATGACAACTCTAACTAAACTTGATGGATTATTGGAGACCACTAGGTTGTGGGGGTGTCCCCTACTTTTGGATCGTGTATGAGAAATGTAATGGTCCTGGTTACTAAGCCACATTTCTCCGACACGTGATGTTCTAGGGTCCCAGCATGAGCTAGTACCTATAGGGACTCTCCCATGATTTTTGATCTTTAGATATGTTGTATTTACCCTCGGAATATGGCAAGGCATGTTTTTTACATTAATAGCATGGGTGTTTTTATTTATTGTTTCCTTCCATTAAAATATATTTTCTTTAAAGTTGCTTACTTTGAAATTGTCATAGCATTACTTTCATTTCTAAAAATTTCATGTGTATTTTTCATTTAATGATTAATCCATGGATTCCATGTTGGGTGGCATCCTACAAGGAATTAGATCATACCCTACTTACACATTTGGTTGTAATTAGATGTGGTAATGTTTTATACAGATTAGGGAAAGGTTTTTCGAGACTATAGTTGAGGTTGCTAGAGGTTTTTCTGGGTAGGGTGTTGTGGATATGTCTTGAGGGTGGTCTCCCCTTTCCATGTGGTGGTTTTTGAACTAGTTTCTAGTCCCCTTCCTTGTGGTATTTTTTTTTCGGATTTTCGTCCCTTTTTAGTAGTAGCCCTATTTAGATTTTTCATTAAACTTGTAACTCAAATCTGGATTTTGTTAAAGAATTATTTGGTTATGATTCTCAATTTCTATTTTCTTAAATTGTTATTTATATTACATTTATACATTCTGTTAAATAATTACCACTTTTTTACAAATACCCATGCACTTGTGTCTACCTATGGGGATCGGGAATGCTCTTTGGGCCTTTCTATGGACCAGGTCGGGCACTGATTCGGATGACGACCTGACCTGGTTCCTAAAATTGTGTTTAATTTCAATCATTTTATAAGAAGAAATAAAGATATTATGTAGGATCACTTGATATAAAATACTATAAAAACATTTGTGTTCATTTCATTATTTCTCACACTACTAACACAGTGGAATAATCATTTATGTTTGAATTATTTTATTCCTTATCTACCAAATTTTTCATTATATTTTACTTTCTCATAATTTTTAAGAAAACTTTACCCCATACTCATTTCGAGGCCTAATAATTAGTATCAAAACATCACCTTGAAAGGAATTTTTTATTATATTTACTTATATTTTTGTGTATAACATATTTTTTTCACAAATATGCATTATAGAAATAAACGTATAAATAAAGATCTTTTTTATTTATTGAATGTAAAAAAAACTTAGTTATTGAATCCCCTCAGACCACGTCATTTCAATTTAAGTGACTATATTTATTGGGAGGATATAATTAGGGTATTTTTGAAAAATATGGGTATTTAATATTAGACCATCATGAATACACCATAAAAATTACCTATTGCTGAACATAATACTTTGGTTGGTACTGATGATACTAAATATTTTTTTAATTGAAAATTTATGAATCTTCTTTATTCTTCTCTTATTAGAGGTGTTTATAGTCAATTTATTCATGTAAAACTAATTCCAACATTTTTTGGAAATTAAAAGTCACATGTCATGGTACTGATAAATTATAGAGAACTAAGTTAGGTATTTATAAGGATAAATTTAAAGAGTTTATGATGTATTATCATGAAATTGTTATTGAGATGTTCAACAGGTTTATAAAGTTATAAAAACATTACTACTCATGGTTATACTATGAATAATGAAGTGTTGATTGAAAGAATAAATTTAGCAGTATATAATAAGTGTAATTACAATAAGGTTTTGAATAAAGAGATAAAATAATTTTCTAAATATACCATGTATGATGTAATTGGATAATTACTTTAGTATGATATTTAGTTGAATAATATTAACAAAGAAATCAGTGGAAAAAATAATTGAGTTGCTTTTAAATCATGTAATCATTTTTCATATGATTATTAGTGTGAAATTTATTGTTCCTATAGTTCTAAAAAAGTTTGTGATTTAATTTAGATTTTGAATTGCATATAAGAAATCATGAAAATGAGACACTGTTCCAAAGAATGATCAAAAAATAATAATTATAAGAATTTTTTTAAATCAAATGTAATAAAGTGAATCCTGATTTCGATATTAAATTTTATGAATATAGAAAGATGGGTCATACCAAATATTAATTTTAAATAATGAAAAATAAAATATAATAAAATAAGGATAAGAAAAACAATAAATCATTTTCTACTAGATTAAATTACAAGAATATTCGGATTCAACTAAAGATTCAAGAAATGAGAAAGATGGTACAAATCTTTGTTTAAAGGATATAGATATGAGTAAGGTTATTTTTTATTTTGATTCTTATTATATTTTTTATTTTAGTTTTTAAAATCCTATTATTTAAGAGTTAAATGATTTTTCTAAATATTATGAAGATATTGGATAACCTACAGAAAAGTACAAGAAATTTAGTAAGAATCATAAGAAGACCATTGAGGAAAATAAGAATCTGATTTTATAAAATGAAAACCTAAAGGTTTTTATTTTTAAAAATTATTAAGAGATAAGAATAAATTAAATTTTATGAAATATAATATTTCTAAACTATAAAAAAACTAAATTAAATTTTGAAAATTTCTTTTTAATGTACTAAAGATAAAATTCGTGATGATTTTGAAATTTTTCAAAAATACAATGGAGTCTTAAATCTGAGGTTGAATATTTGAAGAAAATGATATCTAAATTTACTATTGAAATTAAAAATCTGAATTATTTTATAAGATTATATAAAATTTCAAAATAAAAAATGAATATAAATTTTCGTCATTTTTATATGAGATTACCAAAAATATACAAGAATAAATTTTTCAAAGTTAAAATTTAAGGTATTTTATTTGTTTCATATTTTAGGTGTGGTTGATTTGTTCATTATAAAAGTGGTTTCTCTTGGTATGTTTTTCAATATCTTGGTCATTGTAAGTGAAGTTTCAAGGAATATATGAATCACTATGTGGGTTGGGGTTTAAGGGACATATTTTATTATTTCCTTTACTCCTGAAATTAACCTATATGACTTGTTAGAGTTCTATTCCCATGAAATTTATCACTCAACCTCTCCTTCATGCAATGATAAGAAAATTAAATACATGTTTTATAACTTTTAAAATTTTTGATCCCAATGTGGATACCAACACCTTATTATGTTTGGTTTTTCATGAACAGACCCACTATGGCCCTCCTGGGTAGAGGTAAGATGGTATGTGACAACCCCAAGCCCATCTCCATAGGGTAGGGGTTGGATAAAAGTGTTGAGATGGAATAAAAGAAATGGTATGCCTTTTAATAATGCGCATGTATTCATACACCTGTCTATCTCCATAAAATACTGTCTATGAATGATTATAGATAGTAGCATCTAGATTAAACCATGCATGAAAGAACCATTAGGGAAAATGAAATAGACTAAAACTTTATAAATCCAAAGTGAAAAAGGGAAAAATACATTCCCAACTATAAATGAAGTCCCAACCTGATAAAATCTAGAATAATGGAATATTGAGAGATCCCAACTTTTGTCCTCTAATTCCTAACCACCATATGTGGTTAATGAACCCAGGTATCATAATGTTCCACCAAAGTCACCATCGATCTATTTTTTATCTATATAAGATATTACATGTGTTGTAAAATCCCATTTAGAGGTTGGTATATACATAACTAGTAGGATGATCAAAAAATCGAAGAGGTGGATATAGAGAGATACAATAAAATATTTTCTCAACCCATAGAAAGTGGGAGATGAATACCCAACAAATACATATATGCTCACAAATAAACCCAGACAAGAGAGAAAGGGTATATCCATCTCATTTCCCATACAAAGTCGATGAGTCTACCTATAGCTCCAAAATTCCATCACTAATTCCTATAATCCAACACAACCTCACCAAAATATATTTGGAGGGGCCTGCTCCTTGCTACTATGCTTTACAGCTGAGGGAGCCACACCACCCATGGAGAATCTGCACACCTCCAGAGCTTGAAGATAGAGAAATACCACTCTATAGACCCACACCCAATATAGGGGAGTACCATCTCAATATGTATAAGAAGTATAGGGGACTCACTCCCTATTGTGATAGGGAAGTTCCAACTTCGGCATAACTCTAATGATCCTACCCTAATCATTTCCATCATTAAGTGTATCCTAATGAATGAAAGTATCTCATATTGTATCTTTTATTCCACAATGAAGGAAACCATCATGATCTATTCATAAAAATCTCAGGATATGGTACTCGCAGGCTAAAATACAAGTTAAAATGAAGGTCGAATGAGAGGAAGAAGTTTATGGAGGGAATATATGACATGTATGGGGGGTCTACACAATGTGCGACCCCACCTCATTTTCTGGAAATTTTATCCTATATACAAGGATTTAAAGACATGTAATCTTACATAGTGTGTATAGGTGGTAAACGGTATACCTCATCCACTCAGGGCCTACTCATGTTCTCTTGGCCATTCATGTCTACATCAGGTCGTTCCCGCGTACCTATCTGTGTACCTTGTTGTTCCCTAGTGTTGACCTATTCTCATGTACTCATAGAAATCACTATGTTTCATTTCGTATAGGGACCTCAGTGTGTATAGTTGGCACATATCTTGGATTCTAGGTTGGGTTACACCGCATGTGGGCCAGACCACACAGTATGTGTTTATTAACTTGGCTAGAAACCCAATCCATCATGGAAAATTAAGTATATGATGTTTGTTCATATGAACTACATGATTTTTACTGTGATTTTCCATAGAATGACAAGTTACTTCAGGTAGTTTCTAGATCTACACTTATCACCATGAATCTCTCCATTTGACCACCCAAGATTAATGGAAAACACCTATAACCATGATTTCCCAACCTTTTGTGGCTAGAAAATAGAATCTAATCATCCAATAAAATATCCACCATTTTCCCTATGTGCCTCCCATCACACGATGCTACTCATGGACCTTGATCCACTGAAAACAACCTTCAATACATCATTAACCATTTGTAATCACCAAACTGTTTAACATGCACTCATCCTCCATGAATCCAGGGGTTTGATCACCCTCTAACCTTCCTTGATAATGTTTAATCGTGAACCCATGGTCCAATGATAAAGAAAACAATGAATGGGTGGGGACAAAAGAAAATGAGAAAATGTGTAATCATTACTGGCCAAGTGATCTCAACCAATGATCATAAAAACTAGATAACTAGAGTGATAACATGGCATAAAAATATTAAATTGAATTAAATAATTTAATTCATATATTAGGCTCATGAGAAGAATGTGTGATTTCCAATTGAACATAAAGTAGATAAATTACATGATTTAAAAATTTAATCAAGAGGGAACAAACCATAATGGACGATTCCAACCCCAATTTGGATCAATTGTTATTTAAGAATATTCTTCCCAGTGATGGATAAGTCCTACTACATTTTGTACCTCTTGATCCACATAGATATAATTGTTTGTCGTCCTTCAATCAAGATTCATCAATGAATAAAGCTTATAGATCCTCTCAATTCTCCCAGTATTTATTTGGATATCCCTGGAGAATTGTTATAAGTGGGTACTTGTAGAGGTTTCTCTAGGTTTGGAAATTTAATAAAATAAATAATTTATTTATTTATTTATTTTATTAAATGCACACCCCAAAAGATGCCTTAATTGGATGTCTGGTGTTGACCTACTTTAGGTTGTGCCTAGGGTAAACCCGATATTTTTGGAATCAACCATGGTCTCGAGTTTCCAATATGAGACTCCATAAGGGATTTATTCAACTATTTTCATAAAATTATGTAATTGTGATATTAATATATTTAATATTTTTGAAATATCAATACCAAGCTCACCGGGACATGGAATCTCATGCAGACTCAACACTTGGATCTGAAAAAAATCCTTGATATATTATAATTTCTTAAAATTAAAAAATGAGTCTCTACATTCTCCCCTCCTTAAATGATTTTCACCTTAAAATCATGATATAAAAAAATAGTGATGATACAGACCTCACATTTGGTTCTCTTTGTTGGAACCAGGTTCTTCAAAGAATGATTTGGTGTATGGTTTGTGTTTGTTTTCAATCCTCAGTGGAAGTTCAGGGTGTGTACCAACAAAGCGATCATACCGTTCAAGCAGAAAACAGTAGTGAAGGTGACACTGTTTCCCAGTGTTTGCCAATTTTTTGGGCCTAAAAATCGGCCAATAAAGTAAAGTGTTTTTGGAAAAGGTACTTGCGCGCCATGCTCTTGGAGGATAAAAGACTTGCACACCATATGTTTTTGAGGATCAGAAAATCAAAATTTGGCTAAGGAAAGAAGGTCGCGCAAGTTTTGGTTGGGTCGCGCAAGTGAGTTGCGCGACAGAGTTTATTGAAGACAAGACTTGCGCGCCGTCGAGGACTTGCGCACCGCCGTGCAGGGGGTCCAGTTTGCCTATAAATACTAGACCACCCCTCCTCATTTTAAACGTATTTCAAGGCCGAGAGATTGTTCGAGCTCTCGTCGCGCAGGTGGTTGAGTCGCGCAGGTGGTTGTTTTGTCGCGCAAGTAGAGCTTGCGCGCCGGTTTTTGGCTGTGCGCCCAAGGTGGTTTGGAAGAGAAAGGAAGTGGACCGCGCAAGTTTGTAGTTGGGGAAGGAAGAGTCGCGCATGTTTGTTGATGACACTTGCGCGCCAGTTTGTACTTGCACGCCGTAGTGGGACTTGCGCGACTGTCTTGGAGAAGCGCGCCTGGTTTTGCTGAAGCCCACCGGCGTGTTTGGAGCTGCACGAAAGCCGAGAGACTACTCGGTACATTCGAGGAAAAGTGATATTCTTCTTCTGGTGAGAATCGGACTTCAATAGAGCATCTACATTCAAAAAAGGATGCACTCTTATGAAAATGAAGAAGAGACCCTCACGTCTATAAACTGAGTGGGACTTCACCAACGGCAGTGAGCCAGGGGGAGTCAACGGGAGTGACCCGAGGGAAGTAGTGAGTTATCCCTGAACCTTTGTAAAGGCAGTGAGCCTGGGACAGAGCGACTGTACCCAAACTTTTATAATCTACAGCTAGTGAAGCATAGTGGATTTTGGTATGACCGACAACCTGTCAGCGTATGCTCCTTGGACGTAGCCCTTAGTGGTGAACCAAGTAAAAATGGTTGTGTCTTCTCTGTGCTTGTGAATGTCTTCTTTCTGATCATAATCTTCATACAGGTTCAACAAGTTCCTACCAACGTGGGAACAAGATCCATCACTTTAAAAGAAAAAGTGGTCACCCTGATTCACCCCTCCCCTCTCAGGGTGTCCCGGGGTCCTTCGCTCTTCATCTTAGGACCTATCCAACATGCTCTTATGTTGTCACAACACACTAACCCAGGGAGTATTCCATCCTCATAGGATCTTCTCCTTATGATCCTCTATCACTATTGGGTACTCCATGAAGGTGGACCCATTTTTTATATCCATCTCACCCTTTTTAATCATGTGGGTAGGATCATGAGTGTATCTCCTCATCTGTGACACATGGAAGACTTCATGTTCCTATTCCAATTTTTGGGGTAATGCAATGTGGTAAGAAACCTCACCAACTCCCCCAAGTATCAAAAATTGATCGATGAACCTTGGGGATAGCTAACCTCCCCACTCGAATATATAAAATCCTCATCATGAGTATTATCTCATGAAAACATGGTCTCCCAGCTCAAACTACAAAGGAATATGACCTTGATCTACATAATATTTCTTCGGTTCATGAATGTCTTAAAATGCACACAGCTCACATGAACCGACTATGTCATCACCCACACCATCTATGGGCCAATAAGAGAATTCTCTCCAATCTCAAACTAGGATAATGGTGACCTAAAAAGTCTCCCATACAAAACTTCAATGGTACCATACTGATCATAGAGTGATAGTTTTTATTATAAGAAAACTCTACTAATAAAAATTGATCCTTGTAACTTCATCCAAAGTCTAACACAATCCCTCAATATATCCTCCAGCACCTGGATAGTCTGCTTGATATTCCCATCCATCTAGGGCAGAAATATTATACTCATCCTCAACTGGGTCCCGAATTCCCTTTTCAACCTCTCTATAGCCATGAAATAAATCTTGAATCACTATTAGAGAAAATCATTGAGGGTACCCCATGGAGTTAGATGATCTCCCACACATAATTCTACCCTAAACTCTCAAGTAAAATCTACTCCTTGATATCAAGGAAGTGTGTTGAATTGGTAAGTTAGTAAATTATCACCAAGATGGAATCATGGACTCTAGCTATCTACATAAGTCCTATAAAAAATTCCCTTGAAATGGAATCCCATTTCCACTCCAGGATATCAAGAGGTTGCATCAAACCTATCATAACCTAGTGCTTATATTTTACTTGTTTATATGTGAGACACCAAGAGATGAAATTGGTGATGCTCTACCTTATTTAAGTTCACAAAGACCTCCACTAAATGTTCTTATAAATATTCAAAACTTTAAAATGTACAATCATAGGATAAGTATAAAACTCCTTCATCACCACCTATCGTATTGCAACAAGAACCACCGTTCATCCATAAAAAGGATAATGTGATCCCATCCTTCTGAAAATCCATTTAGTGCATCTCCTGAGGATATTTTTTAATGTAGAAACTTATAGTTGATGTATCCAAACTAAGCCTCCATCACATGTATATTATGTAGAGGATTCAATACCATCGATTGATGAAAATTTTCACCACTGTCCTCCATTTGAATTAGCTACAACAAAATTAATTTCTCAGATGCCTCCTACACCAACCGAGAACGAGTCTTACTACTAATTTAATCTTCCAACAGGTTTCCCATCCCATGATTATAAACTATATTGAAGTAATATTTTGGTAGGGACTCCATTCATAATCTTTATCTTAGGTTAATATCTCTCTGAGTGAAGATATACCTAAGACACCATAGGTTTAATTATACAACAAAATGCTCACCAAGAAGATAGTTCCTCCACATCATTATAGCAAGGGAAACCACTAGAAACTCTAATTCATGATCCACATAGTTATTATAATGTGGTTTTAATTTCCTCGACCCATATATGATAAACTTTTTTCTCTTCATTAACACACAACCAATCCTTTCTCTAGAGGTTTCAAGAAACATTATGTACTCAACTCCCTCAGCTGGTAGTCTCAACATATGAGTACAAGTCAGCCTCATCCTTAGCTTCTTAAAGGCTGACTGACACTACTCGGTCTAGATAAACGGATTCCATTTCCATTTTAGGTCAATAAATTTGATGAAATCCTAGAGAATTCATGCATGAACCACTTATAATACCTCACTAAGATAAGAAAACTCTACACATATGATACGCTCTTTGGGTGAACCCAATAAATAACCACATTAATCTTCATTGGGTCCACAACTAATCCATGCATGGGTATGAAATTCTGTATAAAGTGAACCTCACATATCCAAAACTAGAACTTATAGATATTACCATAAAGCTGGTGCTCTCAGAGTGAGTCTGGGACCATCTTAAAGTGCTTTGTAAGCTCCTCCTCTAATGTAGAGTGAATTAGTATGTCATCAATGAAGGAAAACACAAATCAGTCCAAGTGTTATAGTAATTTTTGATTCATCAAATACATAAACACGATAGGGAATTCATCGCACTGAAAGGCCGACCCAAGAACTCATAGTGATTGTAGGGACATCATCATGTTTTCATAAAAATATAAATATTTTGAACCCTCAAATAGTGGTACCCAGACCTAATATTGATCGTTGAGAACCAACTTTCACCTAAAAACTAGTCTAAAAGGTATTCAATACTCAAAAATGGGTAATTGTTCTTTATCTTTACATGGTTCAGACGATGATTATTAACATAAAGCCTCAAGATCACATGCACCATTTTCATTAATGTAACTAAATATTCCTAGGGGGTACATTGGGTTTGATAAATCCATTCTCTTGAAGATCCTTTAACTACACCCTCATCTCTTTCAGCTCAATAGGGTCCACATGATATACCACAGAAGTTGTCATCGTGGTATTGGGGTGCAATTCAATACAGAATTTAATCTCCCATCTCAGTGGTAGTTCCAGAACATACTCATGTAATAAATCCATAAATTCATCCACAAGTGAAGGAATATAGATTCATGATGATCCCACTACTCAAAGGGATAAACTTTCCAACTTATGGGTAACGGGTTGTAGCTTCCTTCCCACAAAACCCACTCACTCTTACACAATATCTCTCTCACCCACAAATAATAATGTTTCCCAATCCATTAAAAGGAATATAACTCAACTTTTATAACCTTTAATATATTCCTGGATCATATAAAATAAATCCATACCCAATACAACATCATAAAGTCTCATCATGATGACCAAGAGGTCCCATGTGAATCTATTCCCTCCAAGTGATATCTTACACTGATGAATGATATGTGATAAAGAGGAAGCACCCCTCATAGGTACCTATAGCATAGATACAAGGATAAAGTCTCAACTGGAAGCTCCATATTTTACACCAATAATAAATATAGTAATGAATGACTCTGACCTATGTATACTAATACTAAGGAAAAAGTAGAATAAATATAGATTTTACCTCATACCATCTCATGTGCTTCCAAGTCATATCCCTCCATGGCTTGCAAACACCCATGACCCCAACTGATAGCTCTCTCAGACTGATGTGGGACACCTGGTGGAAGAAGTGGTAGTATCTCGTAATGTCATCTGATATTAACTTTTACTCCCTATGTAGCATCTCTTACTGCTATTCCCACACCACCTCCTTGAGAGATGTGATTTCCATGTCTGGTACATCACTGATCAAATCATTGCCTCTTTAGTGGTTGTATATCAATGGTCTTCTTATCCTACTCAACATGAAGGGTTGGGAAATCATGAGCCAAGTGACCTCACCTGTCATAAGTACATCATCACACCTCTTAGGGCTAATTGAATCCTCTCTATGATCCTTAAGCTACAAACCCTTTCATCTAAGTTTGAGAATGATAATGTGTCCACTATCAAGACCTTGATGTATAATGCCTTCTACCTACTATAGATGATTCAGCCACATGCTACCCCTTGCTGGATCCAACTGCCCAACATCCCTTAGCTAAGAATCTATCAATCTCCAGAGCTCATTATAGCACTCCAGCATAATTGGGAAATCATAAGAAGACTGCACTATCTCAAATGTATCTATGGAGACCCTTCCCAAGATTCCTTATCTAGAAGAATCCACCACGCACCATGTTAGGGTAGTATCATGTATGGTTAGTGAGCCTTGAAGCATACTTATAAAACATCATACTATTCTGCTATAGCTCAAGAATAACCTAGATCTATGTTGAGAAAATGTATGAGGGGTAATACTCATAACAAAAAGAGTTGATGGATGTTGGACCTTGAGAGCATGTTATCGTCATGGATCTATGTCACCAAACTCCACCAGTGACCTACTATTCCATGGAAAAACTAGTTTCCAATGAAACCATATGATCGGTTGGGGTCTGAAACAGCTTGAATACTTGAAACACCAAGTCAATACAATCCTTTTCTTCTAGAATTCAATCTCACTGTGGAACCTCAACGGTCTCTGATATTGTAACTCTCTAAGTGCACTAAGGCTACGTGCATCATTATCATGAATTGTTGGTACTATATGCTACTCAAAAGGTGGGGGTGCTACTCCCTTCCCACCTTGAGGAAACACCTCCTGAGATAGCCCCTGAAATCATTCCTCATTCTCATCATATAATCATCACAATCTTGAATCATAAACCTAGGTGGATATCTTTATGGGGACATCCTATAAGCGATCAAGACACACCATGGTTGGATGAGCATATATACATGGTGAAATGACTCAAAAAGGAAAATCAATGGAATCTATACAATATGATACAATTAAGGTTGTTTCAAGTAACAAATTCCTCATTATAATGAGTCACCATGCAGGTAGGCATAATCAGGGTGAATGGATACATCATCCGCCACACCAACACTAGGTTTCCCTGGCTTGAAATCCACACTCAAGACACTTTGACACTATTTCCCTAATTCAAAAACAATTCTATATAAGGGGAAAACTAAAAAAACTATTCCAAGGAATGAACTAGTCTAATACCACTCTTTCATGACCCATCCCATCTGGGCCCACCTGTACGACAAGAAGTTGAGATGTGAAGTCCCCAAGACCACCTCCAATAGGCTAGGGGATAGCAATAATCACTAATAATGCATAAATGAAATAGGATAGCCTTTCCTATTGTACCCATTTCATAAACCCATTGGTATCCTTGAAATAGTGCAGAGGAATGATAAAATATAGTAACATCAAGATTTAACCATTCATGTAATAAACTCTAAAGAAAATAAAACATAGTGCGACTATATAAATACAAAGTGAAAAGGGAAAAATACATAACCAACCAGAAATAAAGTCTCAAACTATCAACAAATGGGATAAATAAAAAATGAGAGATCCATGATCCAATTCTCCAATTCTCAACCACCATACATGGTCAATTCACCCATGTATCACTATGCTCTAAAAAATTCTTTGATGATGTATCTGTTGTCTTTATAGGACATGGCATGTGTAGGAAAAGTCCATACAGTGTTGAGTATATTCATACCCAGCAGGATTACCCCTAAACCAAATAGGGATAAATAAAGAGATATAAAAATAGGTAATTCAAGTCATAGTAAAAGGGTAACAAAAACCTAACAGAAATATATATTCTCATAATGAAACCCAAACAAAAGAGAAAGGGGGTCTCCATCTCACAACTCAGCCAAAGTCAATGAGTATGCCCACAGCTCCAAAAGTCCATCATTGATGCCCAGTATCCAACGCAACATCACCAGCATCTGTATGGAGGGGCCCACTCCTTTCTATTGTTCTCTATAACCAAGGGATCCATAACACCCATGCAGGACGTACACACTACCCGAGCATGAATATGGTGGATTAACACCGTCAAACTAGAGGACTCACACCCATTGTAGCGGAGTACCATCTCTATCTATATAATGAGTATGGAGGCCTTGTGCCATAGTGAAATAGGGGAAATCCAACCCCAACATAACTTTGATGATCATTCCCTAACAACTAATATCATCAATCATTACCTAAACAATAATCATTCTAGAAATATCATGCATCGTATCTTATATGTCACAATAAGGGACACCATCATAATATATATAGAAAAACACTCCATATAGGCTACTCTTATGCCAAAATCCATATACATACTCATCATTATACATAAGAAAATATTGAGTTTTAGTTGAGAATTCACTTTCATTCACTTTTAGGGTCTTTTTAGGTTTATAGTTTTATATAATTATCTCATATGTCATAAATAACAAAACCATATAATATAAAGTGGACACTTATAATCATTATATTTTTTCATCAATACAATAATTTTAAGATAAAATAAGATTTTTTTCATAGAAAATCTTCATGTCTTTAAAATTGACTTATTCCTTTCCCTTTCCCATCCTTAAACATTATGAAAATAATTTCAAAAAAATATAGGATGAGCCCAAAAATCTAAGAAAAAAACATGAAAACTCATGTATTGTTTACCTTTATCTTCAAAGTTCATTGAGAGTATGAAATAAAAAAATTTCATATTAAAAACATGCATAATTTTACATCAAATAAATCCTTTAAAACCCATAGCAAGCAATGAAACCCCCTTTTTGTAAACATAGAGGATCATGATCATAAAACCCTTTCAAAAACATTTTAATTAAAATGAACATATGTCAAACTTCCAATATAATCATTACCCGATGCATTGGATATCTATAATAGGGACCACCCATCGTATAAGATATATTGAGGGCACTTATTTTTTATGAGCTATAATAGGTCTCAACCCTTTTTATAAGTTATCAAAGCCTCAATTATGATCTATAATGGGGATCAACCCATTGTATAATCTATATAAAACTCACTCGTTTCTCATATATAATGATCAAGTACCATTTCATGAATAAAACATTTTATTATTGAACCATTTAATTATAAAACCCTTTGAAAAAAAATTTAAAAACAAATGAAAATCACTTTATGATATTGATATAGCATTTCATTTTAAAACCCCATTTTCAATAACAAAATAGTTTTTTCATAAAAAACATTTTCAATACCAAAATACCAATTTATTATAAAAAAAAAATTTCAATAAAAAATACCAGTAAATGGTAAATAAGGGATTTTATTTGATGAAAACATGAAATCTATTAACGGAATCCTAGCATAAAATAATAGTTATATTTACGGGAAATTTTTTTACCTCCATATACATAAAAATATAACATTCCATTTTTTTGTAAATAAAGTTAAACATTTCACACAATTATTACCTTTCAAAAACATTAAAATAAATTAAATAACTTCATTTATAAAACTTTCATGTTCATATTGAAATAATTTTAAGAAATGGACATGGAAGAAAAGGAGAGTTATAAGGAGAACATCAAATGAGAATGTTTTTAAAGAAATGTCCCTTTTCACTTTAGAAATATTTGAATCATAATCCCTAAGAATGAATAACATTAATAAAACATTAAATACCATGATAATAGATAAATTAATGATATAAAATTTCTAAGGGAATGAATATACACCTCATAATATAATATAGTTTCATAACCTCAAAACATGCCATAATGAAAGAAAATTGAGATGAAGCCTCGTACCTTGAGAAAGATTTGTCATGTTTTTTCTTTATCTTCATAAATAATAAACTTATGTTAATTATTTATATACTTATGATACTTATTCAGGTTTATTATTCCTTTTATTTAAATTAATACCATTTCATTTACAATTACTTAATCAATCAAATTTACATCAGATGATTTGATGATATTTGTATTATGTGTCAAAGAGACTTAGGTGGGTAGATTATTGGACTAAGAGGACATTATTTAAACATCTAAAAAATATTAATCTTGAAATAAATATAATTAATATAAATCAATTATACTTTTAAATCCATTCATGAAACATGTATATGAAAAACGAAATATGTTATGATCATGGAGATGGTGGGTCATACGTATGCATGAATAACATTTCCATTTTCAACGATCATTATGGAAAGAAGGTAAGTAAAATTTTGACTTCCTATAATGATATTAATATCATATATACCATATTATTTCTTTAAATATACTAATATATATCATTCATGTTATTTTTTAATGAAAAAATGAATTTTGTCGCTTCATGGAGGTGATAGTCCACATATACATTAACAACATTATCATTTTTCAATGTAAGAAAGAAAATGATATATTAACTTTTAAGAAGGATAAATATTACATTAAGGTAATTAATATTACATTTATATCATATATATTCATTAAAATTATCCTTTTTACCTTCCCTATAAATCATTATTCCAAAATGAATCATATCGCTTCATGAGGAGGTAGTATGTCGTACACACGAGAGACATTTGTTGGGTCGGATAGGGTAATGGTATATTTTCTAGAGGGGGGTGAATTGAATAGATTAAAATTTTAATTAAATTAATTATCAAGGTTAATTATTATATTAAATTAGTATCAGAAAAAATAAATAACTCAAGGATGTTTTTTTATAGTAGTTTAGTCCAAATCGGGTCTTCTATATTATTATACCTCTCTACTTGGTGAGAGATATGGGTACACTCCTTTGATTTTTGTGAGGTAATCATAACCCAATTACAATATCCTTATCAAGTGGAGGGATAACCATGAAACAATATCTTTTGTATGGGTATTCATAACCCAATTACAAAAAGACTTAATATACCATGAATCACAACCCAAGTGGTCCTAACTTTAGAATATGGGAGTCACAACCCAAATAAAGAGAAGAACAATAATTATTTTTGTAGGAATTATCATAAATAGAAAATAGAGATTGAATGTGAGAGATTTTAAATAATTCTATAGACTCATAAATTATATGAATAAGAATATAAACAATGTAATCACAGCTACTAGTTCTTGAGAAATTCAGATTCCTCGTCAAGGAAGTAGAAGTTGTATAATATTTTTTTCATCATTAGAGGTTTTCCAGTAAGTGAAACATAGTATTGCACGAGTATTTTGTTAATACACCACTTGATAAGCTCACAGATTTTTATCATAAAAAATTTGAGAGTTGAATATGTTATTCGGTGAATTTGATTAATTTAAAGGTTGTTCTACATCTCTTTAAAAAGAGATTTGGAAGGATTAATGAACACCTTCCAAGGGTAAAAGAATTAAAAATTATTCAAGAGGGAGAAAATAGATCTCTGTAAAAATTGTAACAATAATGATTTGAATTCAAAACCCATTGACCAATTAAATATAATTTAAATAATCTATTAAATTATTTTAATAGATTTCATAATAATAATTCAAACATAATTTCATATAAATATTTCAAACTAAGTCTTATAATTCCAAGAATATTGAAATAATATTAAATTTTAATAAATACATCAAAACACAATATGTATAAATATAAAATCATAATTTTCTTGAATTTAATATATTAAAACATTCTAAAAATATTTTAAAATAGTAATAAATATTTTTAAAATAGTTAAAACATTGAATATAAGAAATAAAAAATACTTCACACAAATTCTCAAACATTCTATATATATTTAAGAATAATATAAAAAAATTATACCTCATTAAAATATTTTATAATTAATTATTATGGAATACATATAATTTATATGAGTTTTAAAAATTAATATAACACTTAGAATAATTATAATATGTATTTTGTAATTAAAAACATTAAAAATGATGAAAAATATAGTACTAAAAAATTGAAAAATAACTGAAGGCCTCATAAATATCTAGAGAGAGCATATTTTTAATTGGTTATATAATTAATAAATTTTTTGTGGTAGAAATAATATTCTACCATTTTGGATGTACTATTTATTATCAAAAATATGATCCACCATTAGTTATAAAAAAATGATCCACCGTTAGTTGAAAAATTATCCACCGTCAGTTAAAAAATGACCCACCATTACTTAAAAAATGATTCAATTTTAGTTCAAAAATTGATCCAACAATTTTTAAAATAATATGATCCCAAATTAATTTAGAAAAATGATCCACCATTAGTTAAAAAATGATCCACGGTTAGTTTTAAACTTCATCTACCACTGGGTTTAAACTTCATCTATCATTTTTTTACACTTAATCAACCATTGGGTTTAAAATTAATCTACCATTGGGTTTAAAATTAATATAAAATATTATTTAAATAATATATCCACAATTGAGTTAAAAAATCATCTACCATTGTGGGAAAGATACATCCACCATTTGCATAAAGAAACATTCATTTTTGTCATAAAGAATCATCCACCATTGGCATGCAAAAAGATGAGTTTCAATGAAAGATTGGTGAATATTAGAGGAGTTGTTTAAGGGAATCATGATTCAATGGAGTAAGGACAATAATTAGTAGATTCCAATTATAGGTTATTCCTTGGAGGAAAGAGTTTTGAGGAAGAAAATGATGAATAGTGATTCATCATTTAATGTAAATAATGATACATAAACTTTGCTGAATTTTTAAGAAATATAAATCACATAATTAGAAGTTGGTATAGAATAATTAATTGAATAAAAATTTTATATATTTACATATAATAATGAATACTGTAAATTATACAAGTATAGAAAAAATTATGATCAAAATATAGTGAAAACATTATTTGAATACTGTAAAACAATTTAGTACTTCATCCATTTTTTATAGAAACAAAATAAAATTTTTATAATTACATTTAGTTTAATGAAATGAATAATAAATTATTTTAATTCTTAAAAAACATACTATGAGTTATTCCTATGTTAATTGAATGATATATCAAAGAAACAAAAAATGTTTTGAATTCCATAAAATTAAGAATTCCAGAACTATTGAAAGATATTCATACATTCGAAAGAACACTTAAATAATAAATTAATATTTCCATTAATTATAATTAAATGTAAATAAATGTGTTGGATTTCCAATGGACCGAGTTTCATAATAATATGATCATTATATCTCATGTTATAAATTAATAATGAATCATAATTGTAAGTTTGTTTAACGTGAAAATATTTCTTGAAACCAAAATCATTTTTCATGTTCAGATCAAAATGAGAACATTCTAGAGATAGAATTGTACTTTGTATTAGTTTAATAAAAATTAGATAAACTTGTTATATTTTATATGAAATTATAATTTTAAAAATTGGATCACTAAAACTAAAGTTATATTATAAATAAATAGAACTTTTAAACACATTTTTTCACATAAAATAATAAAAGGGTTTTTGATTATTAAAAATATATACTAACACATAATCAAAAAAAAATGCATGAACATGCACAAACAATATACCCTTTTTATTACAATACCTCAACATTAAAACTAATTTTATCCCCCTTTTTTAAATAAATAAACACTCCCCCAAAACAAATGCAAAGATAAAATAATTAATCTTCCAACTTCCCAAGTTCAAATTTATTTTTTTCAAATTGAGCAGAGACCAAAGGATTAGTCAAGATATCTACATGATTATTCTTTGTAGGGATAAATTATAAAACAATATCACCCTTATTCACATTATATCTAATAAAATTAAATCTATGATCAATATGATTTATTCTAAAATTATATAATGGATTTTTAAAAAAAGAAATTATAGATGTATTATCATAATAAATAGGTAATTTATCAAGATAAATACCAAATTCACATATAGTTTTCTTAATCCAAAATCTTTGAGTATAACTAGTAGAATAAGAGATATACTCATCTTACTCATTAGATAAATGAATATATACTTTCCTCTTATATGACAATGAAAATAAAATTTTCCAATAAAATGAAACAATCCAGATGGGCTTTTTCTATCAATTATTCAACCTCCAAAATTAGAGCCAAAATAATATATTAAATAAAAATAGATATATTTGGGATAAAAAACTATATTCAATAGTTACTTTAACATATATAATTACTCTTTTTACAGTTTTAATATGACTCTCCTTAGGATCATCTTGAAATCTAGCATATAAAAAACACTAAACATGATATCAGGTCTTAATAGAGTTAAATAGAGAAAGCTACCTATAATGCCACTATAAAATTTAATATCAACTAATTTAATAAATTCATCAATATCTAATTTAAAACTAGTACCCATAGGTGTTTTCATAGATTTAGAAGAATCAATACCAAGCCTTTTAACCAACATGACAGTATACTTATATTGATTAAGAAAGATCCTATCTCTCCTCTGAGAAATTTGAAGTTCGAGAAAGAACTTTAATTCTCCCATTAAACTCATGTCAAACATATAAGACATAGAAGTATAAAAATCATTATAAATCATTTCACTATAAGAATAAAAATATCATCAACACAGATTTGAATAACTAAAATATCATTTGAAATTAATTTAATAAAAAGTGTAGGACAAACTTTGTCTTTCTTATAACCATTATTTAATAAAAATAAATAAGTTATTTCATAAAAAAAAAGAGGTTCTTGTATGAGACCATACCAGGCTTTAGATAATTTAAAAACAATATTAGAAAATTCTTCATTTTCAAAACCAAGGTGTTGAGAAACATAAACTTTCTCAGCTATAAAACCATTTAAGAAATCAATTTTTACATTCATTTGATATAATTTAATCCCTTGAAAAAAAATCTAACAGGATTATAATAGCCACTAACCTGGAAGTAAGTGAAAATTAATCTTTAAAGTCTATACCTCCTTCTTGAGAGTATCCTTGATCAACAAGTCTAGAATTGTTTTTAAAATCTATCTAGATTCATCCACCTTGTTTCTAAAGATCTACTTAGTTCCAATTACCTACATATCATCAGCTAGTTCTGTTAAATACCAAAAATTATTTCTAAAAAATTGATTTAGTTCATCTTTAATATAAATAATCAAGTTATAATCATTTAAATCATCATTAATATTATTAGGAACAAAATTAGTAATAAAAGAAGAATTGGAAAAAAGCTAAAATATAATTTATTATTTTAATTCCAGAATGAAAACTCCTAATAAAATTTTCAATAAGATTATCCTTATGAATCTTACATGATCTTATATCAGGTTGAGAATAAGTATACTCCCCATCAATTCAGTCATACTTATCCAAAGTTTTCTCTTCACTAAAATTAATATCTCTAAACTCATCTCCAAAAATATTAGAATCAGAATTTTATTTAACATTATTTTCATCAAACATTACATGTACAGATTATTAAATAACCATAGTTCTTCTATTAAAAACTCTATAATATTTAATATAACTATAATATCCAATAAAAATACATTAGTCACTTTTAGTGTCAAATTTATCTAAATTATCCTTTGAATTCAAAACTTTACAAACAAAAACACTAAAATAACCAACTTTGGGATTTTTATTATTAATTAATTCATTAATATTTTTATTCAAGAAATGTACTATAATAACTTTATTTGAAATATAAAAAGTATAAAAAAACCTCATCCCAAAAATATCTAGGAAAATTATATTCACTAAACATAGTTCAAGCCATTTTAATAAGAGTTCTACTTTTTCTTTCTACAACACCATTTTTTTGTGTTGTTTTGTGTTCAAGAAAATTATGAAAATAACCATTCTGTTCATAGAATTTTTCAAAATCGAAATTATGAAATTCAACTCTTTTATCAAAATGAATAGAAACAATCATACTACCTTTTTAATTTTGAACTATATTACAAAAAGAATTAAATCTAGATAAAATATAATTTTTATGAGAAAAAAAAGTATACCTATGAAAATATACTATCATATTCAACAATAACTAAAGTATATTTCTTTCCACTAAGTTCAGAAATTTGAGTACAACCAAATAAATCATGATATACTTTCTCTAAAGGTATAGTGGTGCTTATCTGATTGATAGGGTCTAAAAGTAATTTTATGTTTTTCCCTTTCATGTAAGCATCACAATCATAAGTTTGTTCTTTCTTCAAAGTAGGTTGATATAGAAAATTCTCGTAATTAGAGATATTATGTAACATTATGAAATTATCATGACCTAAACATCTATTCCAAAGGATTCTATCACTATACAAATCAGTCAAACACTCAACAAGTTGAATAGTTAGTTCAAAAAGATCAATAGTAAAAATATTTTCTCTTCTATTACCATACAATAAAAAAGAAACATCCTTAAAAACAAAACATTTATCACTTTTAAATTTAACTTCCATTATATCATCATATAGTTGTGATATACTAGTTATATTATGTTTAAATCCTTAAATATATAAAACTATTGAAATAAAAGTATAATTTGAAATACCAACTTTACCAAAACCTTTTACTTTGACTTTGGAATTATCTTAAAATGTTACAGTGCCTCCATCACATGTGTTGTAAGTAGTAAAAATTGATTTTTCTCCAATCATATTCCTAGTTAATCCATTTTCCACGTACTATATATCATTCTTGAGACATCCAAGGATTTTTTTCTTATAAAAATCAATTACATGAAAATTTGGGTACCCAGGCTACTTTGGGTCAAATATGATTAGTAATATATTTTTTAGGTACCCATATAGAATTTAAAAAAGTATTTTATGGTACTCTAGCTTACAAATATTTATACATATTATTTTTTATACTTACAAAAGGTTTTTGTATCTAATAGAATAATCATTTTCATACTGACCTTTCATTCCACATTTTAAAGAAGTAATAGTATAAGTAAAACCATTTTTACTTTTTAAAAAATGGGTTTTAAAACATTAAGGTAATCTTATATCATATCCAAAACTATGTTTTTTTATTTTTTTTTATAAAAAGTCATAATTTAATGATATTTTTCCTGACCTTCAATAAAATCATATAAAATTTGTTTAAGACTCTAAACTACCTCTTTCAGTTTTTAATTCAAATCTTGAGATGATTTAAAATTATCATATACTATAGAATGATAAGAAGAATCAATATTCCTTAATTTTTTGTTTTCTAGTAAAATTACATTCTTTTAAAAAAATATGTTTCCCAATATTTTCCTTAATCTTATTATATAAATTTATAGCTTTGAAAATATATTTTCTTAATCCTTCAATTTCTCCATTTAATTTAGAAACATTCAGGTTCTTAGAATCATAATCAGAATCTGAACATCCAAAATAAAATAATAAATCACTAACCTTATCCAGTGATGACATGAATCACAAATTAAAAGATTATTTCTACTTCTCATATTGTTCAGTTCCTTTCTAACATTATTCTTTTATTTTCCTTTATTCTTTAGTTTAGGATAGTCAGACTTGATATATCCTTTCTTCTTGTACACATAATAAGTTTCCTATGAAGCATTGTAATTCATACCACCTTTCTTATTTCCCTTATGTTTTACTTTTTGATAGTTACTTATAAAACGATTCTTGAATCCTATTTTTCATTATTTTGTAAACTCCAATAAAGCTATGATCTATATCTTCTTTTTTACTATCTTGTAAATTGGAATCTAAAGAGTTAGTATAAGCAACATTTAAAAATTTAAAATTTATACCTTTCCTTTTTATTATCTCCACATAATCTATGATCTTTATTTCTATTTCATACTAAAGTAGTGATCTAATAAATTCATCTAGATTGTACTCTTTGAAGTTATTTCTTTCAACAATGATGACCTTCTTTGTGTGTCATTTATTTTGTAATTCTCATTGGACTCATTAAACAAGTACTTGGTTTTCTAATTCTTATCCAAGTGAATTAATTCCATTCACAATGATTCCAAATAAGTTGATCATTTGGATTACATATTCATCCTCATCCATCTTAAAGTCTCGGTACTCTACTTGAATAATTCCATGCTTGGTTTCAATTAATTTTTCTAAGCCAATGTGAGTGACTTCTAGAATATTTGAAGTCCAATGAACTATTTTACAAGAAAATACATGACTAAAAACACTTTTGTTAATATCATAATATAAAATATTAACAGTTGTTTAATTTAAAACATATCTATTTAGATTATTTCTAGTAAGTGTATATGGGCCAGTATCTGGTAGAGTGTGTTGTTTGGACATGATAGACCAGTGTTTAATACTTAATTTCTTGAGGTATGCCTCCATTCAAGATCTATAAAATACATAATCATTTCTATAAAAGTGTGTTGTATTTTGATGAATTTATGGATTATTTTTGTTTAATCCTACTATCTTAAAGATATTGTTCTTAGACTATGAGTTCTAGTAATATGTTAGCATAATTAAAAATATAAACAATAGAATCTATATATGTATTGTTGAATTCCAATAGGAATAACCTTTGATACCAATATTTTGGTATCAAGAAAGATAATGATAAATATAAACTATTTTTAAGAAGGTTATCATTTGATATAAATTTATACAATGGATAGGGTAATGAAATATGTTATAGATGGGGTTTAATAGACCAGATTAAAAATTTAATTAAATTAATTACTTAAATTAATTATCAAGGTTAATTATTATATTTAAATAGAATCCAAAAAAGTAAATAATATAAGGTTGTTTTTTATTGTAGTCTACTCAAATGTGGTCCTAAATTACTCTTATACATCTTTACTTAATGAGAGAAACATGTGGATTAATATTATTTCAATAGGAGAATCATAACCCAATTAGAAGATCCTTTTCTAATGGATGGATAACCATGACACCCTAACTTCGGTATGGGGAGTCAGAACCTAATTACAACCTGAATTTAGATACTAAGAGTCACAACCAAAATAGTCTTGAATTTAGAATTAAGGAGTCACAACCTGAAGAAAGAGAATAAGAGTAATGATTTTTTATGTAAAATCATAAAAATAAAATAGACATTTCATGTTAGAGATTGTAAATATTATTACAAACTCAAAAACCAGATGAAGAATAAAATAAACAATAAAAGTGAAATTACTAGTTCTCAACAAATGAGGATGTATCATCAAGTATGTAGTAGTCATAGAAGATTTTTATCATCTTAAGAGAATGTCTATTAGGTAAAATAGATTCACTACACTAAAATCAGTAATTAGAGGTGATTTTTTAAAAACCACTGCTAAAACCCATTTTTTTACCTGCGACACTCCCCCCCACCCCACCCCCTAACCTGACACCCCTCCCCCTGATCCTCAACCCCATGAAACCATATTACCCTCCCACTAGCACCCTTCTCCCCACCTTTCTCCCTGTCAACGTCGACTTCCTCTTCTTTTTTGTCGCCCCCACCCCATGAACCTGAGACCCCTCCCCCCTCTTCCCCCGAGACTGAAAAACATGGTCTCCCTCACTCAAGCCCCCTTCTCCCCTCACCACTGGATACCTACTCCCTCACGATCTGCTTCATTCCCCCTCGCACCAACCCCCTTCTCCCCTCACCATTGGCTTCCAACTCCGTCATCGTCCCCTTCGTACCCCTTCGTGATGGCCCCCTTATCCCCCTTAGGTTTACTTATGCACATATTAATTCTTAACTATATATGTCAAATTACTATGTCATCAGAATATAAAATTCTATTATGAAAACCAAATTAATATCTATAAAATTGTTTCACATTTGGAAATTATTTTTTAAATTGATTTTTCATGAAATTGAGAACTACCATTTTAAGTTTATTTGTATCTATATATATTCATTAGTGAAATGATATTATTATTTTTGATCAAGCTCTTCTTTTTTACATATGGATATTGAAGATTTTTTTTGTAGGAATATGTTACATGGGAGGGCATCATGTAGTTCACCAAATTATATTATCTATCATCACGTTCATAGTGGGTCTGTTTTCTTATAGATTCTCTCATGTAGATTAGACTTTTGGATTATATTGTTTTTCATTCAGATTTAGCACTTTAGGATTGATGTTTTATATCTCAATTATATATAATCTTTTAATTATTCATTTTACACTTGTGTTTTTTCGCCTTTTAGTTATTCATGACACTTTATTCGATGTTTTGTTAGACCTCACCATGGGTTGGACCTTCTTGGGTTAAATTTATCATTGGATAGACTTAGTTCATTAAAAACTATTATTATATAGATTATGAAGTTTAAAATGATAATTCATTACCTAGGTTTGCTCTATGATCTTTGTTAGACATGATTTAATACCATTGTAATTCAGGTAGTAAGTGTGGGATGTTTCCTAACTAGCACATTTTGGTGTCTAAAATTGTGTTAAATTTAATGGAAAGGGATTTTTACAATTATAGAGACATGGTGTTTGAGGTTATTTGAATAAAATTGATATCAATTTTACCTAAATGGACATGGTCCTCATTATATGGTTATTTTACTCATCTGTATAATCCAATATTTCTTTAAAAAAATTCTCATCCAAAGTGTTTTTTATTGATTCTTGATGTTGATGTTATGAATGAGTAATTTTCTATTAGGTTAAGTTGATATTATCTTGTGTCAATTAGAAAAAATCTTATATAATCACTCTTCCAAATATATGTGATGATGCGTCAAGAAATGTATTATAGGAAAATCCACTCATGGACTATTCTTTGGTGGAAACTATAATTCACACCATTCAAAAACTGGATCATGTTGGTTTTTGGAACCATGAATGAATGGTTGATCATGTATTGGAGTTTACTATGAATAATCCACCCATATTCCATAGTGAGAAGGAAACCTATGAATCAGAAGAGCATCTTGAGTGGATTGGGGTTATCTTCAAGAGAACACCTTGAAATAATTATTGTACAAGTAACATTATTAGTATTGTTTTTATGTCACATCTGTTAAGTAATTTTAAAACCACTATAGTTGGTTTGATATGTACCTTCTTTAAATAATGAAAAAATATAATGTGACCTAAAAAATATAATCTCTTATATCAACACTATAAATACTATCCATGATTGATTTCCTTTTTTTACTTTGAATTTTTTAGTACTTATAAGAATCTTCTTATAACAACTTGGGTTGTGTTTTTTTCACTTCCATTTATCTATTTTCCTACTTAGTAATACCCATGTGTTTTAATTTTTTTAGTAAAGTGTAGGAACATTGTGATATGGATAAAAACTAGATCACATTACCGAGGAACACACTAGAATATGCTAAGGGTTTGGAGGAGTTTTTATATTTTTCAATTTCTAATAAATCTGTTGATGAGAGAATAAGATGTCCATGTCCTAAATGTAAATTTAGAATCTGGTTGGAGAGAGATGAATTTTATTTACACTAGATATTGAAGCAATTCCTTGCTTAATATTTGGGTAGGATTTGACATGGAGAATCAAACATTACAGAAAGTTTTAACACTAATGTCAATCAAGAGAATGAGTTTCCAACTTCATCAAAAGTGGAAAATGAAATGAAAAACCTTATAAATTATGCATTCAAAATTTCAAGACACCAATATCAACATCAAAACATATCATAACAACCAGTTAAGGGTTCTACAAATAACAACTTCACAAGTAATTTTTTCAAGAATATAGGACAACTAGATCAAGATTTTAACATATCATTGGATACTTCTCTTGATCTTGTAGATAATATTATAAGAGAAAAGTCTAATAAGTAGAAAAATACATTTTATGGTTTAGTTAACAATGGAAATCAAGAGTTTTGTAGTGGATGTTTGAAATATTCAAAACATTATTTTCTGTTGAAGTTATACCATATCAGAAGCCTTTTTTGAATTACAAATAAGGCAAGTTCTGTGATATTGGAGGTTTTGTGTGATGCATTTCTTAAAGAAAATATCCTTGAGTCTTTTATAATATGAAAAAAATTGTTAACAATCTTGGTCGGAATTATAAAAAAAATACATGTGTGTCTAAATGATTGTATGCTTTATTGGGAAGAAGATTCAAGAAGACGGGAATAAAAAAAGTTCTTCTTCTAAATAGTAGACAATGGGGGATGTTGGAAGTATGTATCAACAAACTACCTTGAAGAAGAAGAAAAGGAAGACACCTGAAATTTTTTTGTGTTGATTTCTGTTAAATCCTTGACTGCAATGATTATTCATGTCATCAAAAATTTCTAAATATATGAAGTGTCATTCTGTAGATAATAACAATGATGGGTTAATGTGAAATCCAAGAGATACAAAATCATGGAATTAATTTGATTCCTTATGTCACGACCCGTCCTTGGGGCTCGTGCTGTGACTACCCCAAACCCGCCTCCCTTAGGCCAGGGGCTGGCGACTAGCACCAAGGCATAAATCCCAAAAAAAAGGGGAAGGAATTGCCCTTATAAAGTAAACAAACACCACATAGTAAGGAAGCAGAAGTAAACACTAAGTAAAACTGGGTATAAAAGTGAGTGCGGAAAAGTAAGTGGGCCAGAATACATACCCAAACTGAAAGTAAAGTACAACTGGAAAGAAAGTAAAGCAACTGAAAAGTAAAGCCGCAACGTCGAGCCGTCCACTAGATGTCCCACCTGAAGGGTGGGTACAGATAGCCTCCTCAGCTCCACGGGTCTAGTCGACCACTCCGTGTACGTCCCGCCCAGTGGTCCACCTCCAGGTACCAACTTGCTCCACAAGCCTCCACCACGATCAGTGATGTCCTTCGTCTGCATCCAACACAACGTAGTGCGTGCATAGCCCGTGCAGGGGTCAGTATAAGCTACTCAGTAGGGACCCTGAGACCCCCAAAGGTCTCCCAGAATCCACAAAGGATAATCCACAAAGGAAAGATACAATCAAGAAGTAACATCTGACACTACTTAGGTATATACCCATACATATACCTAAGTCATCAATTCTAGTTCAGCTCCAACATCCGAGCCCATGTACAACCCAGTCCACACAGGAAAACATAACTCATTCCACATAGGAATTTGCAACCCAATCCACACAGGAAAACATAACGTAATCCACACAGGATATCAAGTCAATATTATCGAAGATAAGATTGAAAGTCAAGACTCATCTCACACAGGTATACTTCTTCGTAAGACGATAGAGATGATCAGATATAGCCACTGATTCATCTGAGTCGTCGGACCCACACAGGATCGATAGGTACTAACCCCCGCAATGACCCACACAGGATCGATAGGTACTAACCGCTGCAATGACCCACACAGGATCTGACCCACACAGGATTGGTATGCGCTGGCCCACACAGGACCGCTGAGCACTGACCCACATAGGATCTGATCCACACAGGATTGGTAATCACTGATCCACAGATGATCGTTGAGTGCTGTAGTCGTCGCTGTCGAACCCACGGAGGATTCTCGTACAGTCTTCATCATCGTCGCAGTCGCATCCAGCTCTAGGGTTCCCGAACACAGCAAGCTCATTCAGGGAGGGTCTGCTCCACGAGCCGGGGGGCTGATACATCAACTGACACGAAGGCCGGATTTGATTTATCCCAAAGTTCCGTATCATCAACAGGAACTCAACGTGACAGACGGCACGTCAATTGGGCGCCCGATCTGAGAGTTATTGGATTTTTCGTCCTAGGGGCCCAGTTGGTTTCTAAGTCCAAACCCACCCGATCGTACTCCAATTTCATCCAAACCTCGAGCAGAGTAAGCCAAAAGTTCCATCTCACTAATAGGAATCCAACAAAGTCGACGACACGTCAATCGGATGCCCAAAGCTTAGGTTATAAGTGTTTCCGCTCCGAGGGCCCGGTTGGTTTTGTGTTTAGAACCAATCCGACCGAACCCAAAGTTCTCCTAAACCTTGATTGTAATATACCGAAACGACCGTCTTGATCCAAGGATCGCATCTCAATTGACAATGCGTCAATCGGAGGTCCATAGCCCAAGTTGTGGGCAAAAGACCGGAAGAGGTCTGAAAATGAGGGTTTTGGGCCCGGACCAACCCGGCCCGAGACCCCCTGGGTCGGCCCGAACCGGGTCCAGGTCCGGCCCGTTTGGGTGCGGCCCGGACCGGCTAGCGCGGCCGGTTGGCCTGCCATGCTGGCACGGCCCGCGTGGCCTGCTCGGCTTGCCGAGCTGAGCGGAACAAGGGGGGCGTGCTGCCCCCCTGATTGACAAAATGCGGCCCCCACGTGGGGGGCCGCTCCTGTAGCCAGTCGGGGGTTACGACCCCCGGCCTTCATGGTAACCGGCCGGCTTGGCCGGGCAGTGGGTCACTGCGGGACCCCCCTGTAGGTCCTATCTCCTTGCTTTGGTGGCCGGAAGCCGGCTGCTGCTCCCCCACACCATCGCGGCCATAGGCTTCGGCCTTGTCTGATCGGCGCGGCGCGATGGTGCCACGCCCCTCCGCCGCGGCCCCGCTCCGGCGGCGGCCTCTTCGAGGTTCTCCGGCGTGGCATGACGGCGCTGTATCTTTGTTCGACTTCAACGGTGCGGCGTGACTGCGCCGCGCTTCTCCTCCCATTCTTCATTATTTCCGCGCGGTGCAACGGCACCGCGCTGGCTTGCTCGTGCTGCAACAAAATCAAGCATCAAAAAGGGAGGAGAGTGGGTCGTGTTTGTGCGGTCCGACCTCCTCCCGTTATTGTGATAACAGGCGGCCCAATTAGGAAACGATGAACGGCGACGAAAGTATTCACGAAGAAGAAATTAACCCCTACCTCAAGAGTTGTTGATTCATCGCGGAAAAGAACATCGTAGAAGAAGGCATCATGGAAGAGGGTTCCATACACATTGATGGAGATCATCCGAGGAGGAACGGTGTCTCCCTTCCTTTGACGCGGGAAGAAGAACGAAGGAAGGCGCGTCGTTGTTCTTCGCGTTCTTCAACGATGAGGATGGAGTTCTTCATGGAAGGATGAAACTCTTCAAAAACTAGAACTCTCCCAAAAACTCAACACAATAAGCTCCCACCCAAATAAAATAAGATACTTATTATTTTATTTCTCAAGCCTTCCATTTCAAAAATCCAAAATTCAAAAACTATCATACTTAATTAATTAATCTTAAGTTGTCATAATTAAATGGAAAGTTATGGGGGGTTAGGTAAAAATGAAGGGGTGGGGTTCGTGTGGGCCCCACCCACAAATATCCTACTTAGTGGAGTAGGATATAGTGGGCCCCACCCCAACCACTTAGCTTAGGATAAACTACTTTAAATAAAATAATAATAAAATTGGTTGCACCATTTTATTTTATTCTTTACTTAACCCAAAATTTTAAAATCCTCACCCGAGCAAATGCAACTCCGGAAAAGGTGTTCCTAAGAAATTATCGGTGCTTCGGTTTCATCGGTGCCCTCAGATTTCAATTCCGAGCACCGGTTCAAAAGTTAGGAAATCCTGCTCGTTCGTTCACTGAACGTACCTGAGCTAAACATCGGAAAAAGATTTCGGGCACACCGGGCCTTGGAATTAGGTGTTGTCAGAAACTGCGTTCTTTTAAAATCCCAAAGAAAATTAAGAAAAAATTTCCCTTGAATTTTATGGGTCTTTACATTACTACCGCCTCAGGTATTTACGTCCCCGTAAAGATGCATCATAAACTAGGGAAAACAAATGTGGGTACTGTGCACGCATCTGAGCCTCTCGCTCCCAAGTGCTATCCTAGAGGTTCTCGTGCTGCCACTTGATGCGCACTAGAGGAATCGACCGTCCACGTAGGACCCACTCCTGTCGATCCACGATCTCCACTGGGACCTCCGCAAAAGTCGCCCCATCATCAATGTCCAGCTCCCCATGGTCGATGATATGCGTCGGGTCGTGCACGTATCTCCTCAGCTGAGATACGTGAAAGACGTCGTGCACCTGGTGCAACTGAGGTGGTAGAGCCAGGCGATAAGCCACCTCGCCAATCCTGCTGAGGACCTGGAATGGTCCGATAAAGCGTGGAGACAACTTTCTGCCTCGTCCAAATCTCCATAATCCACGTCGAGGTGAGACCCGTAAGAATATATGGTCGCCATCCTCGAACTCTAGTGGTCTCCGCCTCCTGTCAGCATAACACTTCTGTCGGCTCTGAGCTGTCCCCATCCGCTCCTGGATGACCTAGACCCTCTCTGTCGTGGCCTGGACCATCTCTGGTCCCACAAGTGCTGACTCCCCAGGGTCTGTCCAGCACAGCGGTGATCTGCAAGGTCGGTCGTACAACGCCTCGTATAGTGCCATCCATATGGTGGAGTGGTAGTTGTTGTTGTACGCGAACTCCACCAAGGGTAGGTGATCCTCCCAGCTACGACCAAAGTCGAGGACACATGCACGAAGCATGTCCTCGAGAGTCTGAATGGTCCTCTTCGTCTGACCATCTACCTGAGGGTGAAAGGTGGTGCTCAGACGTAGCTGCGTCCCGAACGCCTCCTACAACCCCTTCCAAATCTGGGAAGTAAAGCAAGCATCTCGATCGGAGATGATAGATTATGGAACACCATGAAGCCATACAATCTCATGAACATAGAGGCGTCCCAAGCTCTCCACTGATCCATGCTCTCTGATAGGTAAGAAGTGGGCCGACTTGGTGAGTCGGTCGACAATCACCCAAATAGAGTCGTGACCTCTGGAAGTGCGTGGAAGTCCAGTCATGAAATCCATAGATATCCCGTCCCACTTCCACTCCGGGACCTCCAAGGGTTGTACCAGTCCTGCTGGTACCTGGTGCTCCACCTTCACCTGCTGGCAGGTGAGGCATCGAGAAACGAACTCTGCTACAGGCTTCATCATACATGGCCACCAGTGCTGTCGTCTGAGGTCCTGGTACATCTTTGCCACTCCTGGATGTACCGCTAAATGGGAAGTGTGAAACTCCCTTAGTACCTCCCCCTGTAAAGAAACTGGTACCATGGTATATCCTCTGAAAAGGATGACGTGCTCTCCTCCCACAGAGAATCCATCAGGTGCCTGTCCTGAGGATATTTGTACATGCCGCGTCTCACAATCATCATCCTCGCACTGTGCCTCTCTGACCCACTGTAGAAGTGTAGGAGTGACTATGAGTGATTATAGAAAGGCTGCTCCATCAATATCCACGGAGGATATCTTCAAAGTGGATAGCTGCTATGTCGCCTCCCCAAGTAGTTGAATGCTCGTCCTCCTGCTGAGAGCATCGGCTACTATGTTCCCCTTTCCAGGAGTATAGACTATCTCAAAGTCATAGTCCTAGAGGAACTCGAGCCATCGCCTCTATCTCAGGTTCAGGTCCTTCTACGAGAAGATGTACCTGAGACTCTGGTGGTTAGAGTAGACTTTAAAGCTCTCGCTCATCAGGTAGTGTCGCCACATCTTCATAGCGAAGACCACTACTGCTAACTCGAGGTCATGGGTAGCATATTTCTGCTCATGCTACCTCAACTGATGTGATCCATAGGCGATCACTTCCCGCTCCTACATCAGGACACATCCGAGTCCGGTCCCTGATGCATTGCAGTAGACTACATACCCTATTCCCTCCTCTGGTAGCCTCAAGATAGGTGCGTTGGTCAATCTCTATCTCAGCTCCTGGAAGCTCTGCTGACATCTATCTGACCACATGAAGGGTTTCCCCTTCTTCGGCAAAGAGGAGAGTGGTGCCGCAAATCTGGATAAGTCTGGAACAAATCTCCGGTAGTACCCAGCTAGACCCATGAAACTTCGCACCTTCGTCACACTCCTGGGTGGCTCCCAAGCTAGCACTGCCTCGATCTTCGCAGGATCCACCGCAACTCCCACCATAGAGATGATGTGTCCCAAGAAGTGGATGTCACATATCCAGAATTGAAACTTCGAGATTTTTCTATAAAGCTGGTGCTCTCGGAGTGTGTCCAGTACAACCCGCATGTGGTAGTCGTGCTCCTCCTCAGTTGTAGAGTATATCAAAATGTCGTCGATGAAGACCATGAAAAATCGATCAAGGTAAGGCTGAAAGATCATATTCATGAGGCCCTTGAACACTGCTGGAGCATTGGTTACGCCTAATGGAATAACCAAGAACTCATAGTGGCCATACCGACATCTGAAGGCCGCCTTCTGCACGTCCTCGTCCCGAACTCTGAGCTGATGATAGCCTGACATGAGGTCTATCTTCGAGAACCACCGTGCTCCCTTGAGCTGATCGAAGAGGTCATAAATCCTCGGTAGTGGATACTTGTTCCTCACGATCACCTGGTTCAGGTGAAGGTAATCGACACACAGTCTCAAGCTCCCGTCCGCCTTCTTGGTGAACAAAATCGGGGAAGCCCAGGGTGAAACACTAGGTCGGATAAATCCCTTGTCTTACAAGTCATCCAGCTGTACCCGTAGCTCTTGAAGCTCGGTGGGAGCCATCCGATATACTGGGGTAAATATCCAGGATATCCCAGGGTATAGGTCAATATTAAAGTCTACCTCTCAGCGAGGAGGTAGTCCTGTAACGTCGTCGGGAAAAAAGTCCGCATACTGATTCACCACTGCAGGTAAGCTCGGACTCCACACGTCAACTGCTCCTAGGATGAGGCTAGCCAACTGATGAGTGATGGGCTGTCCTCTCCCCTGCGTGAGTCCATACTGTGCTGCAAAGGCTCCCTTCTCGCCGGTGAAGGTGAACCTGCTCCCATCGGTGCAAACACATCGCACCTTGCGCCTAATGCAGTCGATCTGAGCATGGACTGTGGATAACAAATCCATGCCCAAGATGACGTCGTAAGGCCACGACACCGCTACAAGAAGATCTCAGCCGAAGCTCTCGCCTCCTATAGTAAGCTCACACTGCTGGAACCAGTGCGTAATCGTCGATTCTGCTCCCGTAGGAGCCTCTAGCCGTAAGGATCGAGCCAACGGCTTCATCGGAATCTCTGAGCTCCAAACAAGGGCAGCGTCAATGAAACAATGACTCGCTCTTGTGTCTATAAGAACTGCAGCAAGGGTGGAATAGACACAGATAGTACCTCGAATCATCTCAGGCGCACCGTGGTCGAAGTCCTCCACTGTCTGAAGTTGTGCCTGCCTTTGCCCGCCAGCTCCCTATAGTCGGGGTGGACCTCCTGGTGGTGGTGGTGGTAGAGCCTCAAAGCATCTCCTACCACCTGTTGCTCGGCCAACTCCTCTGCCTCATCCGCCTGCTCCCTGCGGACTGCCACGGTCGACCCTCTGCCTCTGCTTGGGTGGTCCCTCAACCGTCTGCTACTCCTCGGCACAGCGGGTCGGGCAGTCACGAGCCATGTGGCCCTGCCCGCCGCATGCGTAGCACTGTCTGCCTCTCGAAAGATTGGCTTTGTGTTGTGTTCCCTGCACCTCTAAGCCAGTGTCCTGAGGTCGTCCGCCTGAGGGTCTGGTCCGCCTGGACCCATGTGTTATTCGTCGACTTCCAGCTGGAGAAGACTCTGCTACGTGCCGCCCTACGGTAGGTCTCGTTGCTGGTGTAGGCTCAGTAAGAAAGCTCTCAAAGAGAAGGGCTCGCTCCAGTACCCCTGCCTGTGTCGAAATGCTAAGGGGGATCAGTGATGCCCTGATCTCATGCCTCAATCCCTGCTCGAAGGTCCGGGCCTGGAAGAATGGGTATTGTACCATGTCCGTCAAATAGCGTGAGAGATCGGTAAATCTCATCGAGTACTGGGCGACCGTCATGCTGCCATGCCATAGCTGTAGTAGCTCATGGATGCGCACCGCACAGAGGGTGGATGGGATGAAATCCGAGAAGAAGAGGCTCTCAAAGTCTGTCCAAAGGAGTGATGTCTCGTCATGCACCTAGAGCATCAATCTCCACCATCTGCCTACTGCTGCGTGTAGGAGGCTCGCTGCGAGGATCACCATGAGGTCAGCTGGTGTCCCCACTAACCTGAAAACTCTCACAATCTCCTCCATCCAATCCTCAGCTGCCTGAGGGTATGTCTCCCCATGGAACCTGAGCGGTATCTAATGCTGAAACTCGTGCAGTGCACCAAAGCGACGTGCACTCTCAGCAGCTGGGGATGGTAGCATCGGTGGCTCGGCGGGTAGTGGTACCGTCGGTGCCTCTACAGTAATAGGGCCCTGCACCGAGGCCTCATCGTTCGGTGGGTTTTCGTCACGTTCAAAACTCGAAACCCTAGCTGGCTGCCATCGTGGGGCCATTCTGAAAAGGGACAGGTGCGCCATGGTCAATACAGTATACCTGGTGAGCTGACACAAAGTAATCGCAAAGAAAACTTGAAACACACATGCAATCAATGTTTTCATGCAATAAGTTGGAAATCAGAAGTCAGGGTCCTAGTGTACGGATATGTCGGCCGCCGCACCAACACTGGACTCCCTAGACTGATAACCACACTCAATACTCTTAACATTATTGCTTCACATAGAAAGAGATCAGATTCCTAAGTTTTGCGGTAGAACTGAACTCCTTTGATACAAATTTGTCACGACCTGTCCTCGGGGCTCGTGTCGTGACTACCCCAAGCCCTCCTCCATTAGGCCAGGGGCTGGCGACTAGAACCAAGGCATAAATCCCGAAAAAAGGGGAATTCAATGCCTTTATAATGTAAACAAACACCACAGAGTAAGCAAGCATAAGTAAACACTAAGTAAAACTGGGTACAAAAGTGAGTGCTGAAAAGTAAGTGGGCCAGAATACAAACCGAAATTGAAAGTAAAGTACAACTAGAAAGAAAGTACAGCAACTAAAAAGTAAAGCCGCAACGTCAAACCGTACACTGGAAGTCCCACCTGAAGGGTGGGTATAGATGGCCTCCTCAGCTCCATGGGTCCAGTCATCCGCTCCGTGTACATCCCGCCCAGTGGTCCACCTCTAGGTACCGACTTGATCCACATGCCCCCACCACAATCAGCGTTGTCCATCATCTACATCCAACACAACGTAGTACGGGCATAGCCCGTGCAAGGGTGAGTATAAGCTACTCAGTAGGCACCCCAAGACCCCCAAAGGCACTACAAAAAAAACATGGTTTAGCGGCGGTTTTGTGGCGGCAGTTCACAAAACTGTCACTAAACCTTTTTCGGTGAAGGTTTTGCGGCGGTTTTTAATAAACCGCCGCGAAACCCGAATTATTTTACACAGACGCCGACCCTTTCCCCCTTCCCCTTCGCTATCCCTAACCCTCGCGACTCCGCACCCCCCGCGCTGCCGGCGACTCCCCACCCCCCGCGCTGCCGGCGACTCCTCACCCCCACGCTCTCCGGCGAAACCCGCACCCCCCGGCGCCCCCCTCGACCACCGGCGACCCCCTCGACCACCGGCGACCCCCGCGCCCCCCGCGCCCCCCACGCCCTCCGATGATCCCGGCACCCCCCACGCCCCCCGCGGCCTTCGGCGACCCCTGCACCTAATTTGTGAGGTAATCTAATGACCTGATTTGTTCATCATGATGTGATATTTTTCCATCAATAAATTTTTGTTCTATATAGATACTAAATGTCTTCATAAGGGAGAACTATTTCCTTTTAAAAGAGTTGGAATAATAGGTTCAGATTCAAGATGTGTCTTGGGAAATATAACAATTCATGCTAGATAAATGGATGGAAATATTAAAATATAATTCCAAACACAAAAAAATAATGAAAATAATACCAAATTATGGGGATAATGTAATACTCCCAGTTTAATGTAATACTGTGTATTGTTATGAATTTTATGCTACGTAATGCTTGTGTTATGTATTAGAATGTTTTAAGATAGATTTTAATTTTTTAGAAGTGTTTTTCAGTGTTCACAACTTGACCATGGTTAACAGAAACTTTTTAACTTCATAATGAAATAGAGTGAGGTGAATTTGAATACTGTGGGGAAGGAACATGGTCAGTTCCTGGTTTTCATATCCATGAGTTTTAACAATGAAATTGGAAATATGTTAGATAAAGGTTTCATACATGGTTGGATCATTTTTTTCCTAGCCATGTGACCTAATCATGAAATTTCATTAATTAATTCAAAAAAAATTAGAATAGGGAATACACTCAAAAACCCTCTTTTATATTTCTCTAATTATAGTTCACAAGCCTCATTCATGATCTATGTCATTTTTAAGATCTTCATCTTCTAGAATCTATTTGTGATTATTCTACAGGTGTTGGATGATGGAAACTAGTGGTTAAAGATCGATTATTTATTTATATTATTATTATAATAATTCCATATTGAATTGAACCCTTGAATAGATTATGTCACTATTTGATTATACTAGTTAATTTCTTATTGAAATTTCTTGTGATACTTTTATAATATTGAGGAAAATTTAAGATATATGATGTCGTGTGGATATTCTGCATGACATTTGTTTTCTAGGTTAGTGGTTTTCTCTATATCTACATTCATTATAATATGAAGTCTCTTTTATTTCTAAATGAATAATTTGATTCTTTAATAAGAAAATATCACACTGAAACTCAACAAGACTATGGACTCATTGGTTGGATCTTTAGACATGGGTTGTTTTTGTATTCTACAAGATGGTTGATGAATTTTTTATTTTTCATTTTAAAAAAAAAGTATTTGCTGTGTGAACATATAATGGAATGGTTAGTTTGAGTTTCGGTTCATTATACCTAGTCTATAGAGACTTGTCCATAGGGCCAATTTGGGGAAATGATTACTTTTATGTGATGACTTGGTGAAGGAAGTATCACCACTCATATGAAAGGGAGGTGTCAATTATAATGCATGGTTGTGTGTGAGATATCATATAATCGGTTTTACATATTATTTAATAAGAAAATATCTATTTTCCTAGAAAATGAGAAATATATATTTTGTTTCTAAACTGCGCCTAAGTTTCTTGTTGTCTGTTTTAAACACAAACTGAAAATTTATTTAACTCCTTTTTTATTTTTCATAGAACATTTATAAAAACATTGAGCCAACAAAATTCTTTTTTTAAAGGCATTTGGGAAAATTAACTTTGTGTTTTCCATCTATTTTGTTATACTATCCCACAACCTATAAATTTTGGTGTGTATTTAGATGTTTCCTTACATGATACATAGTAGTTAGGGATCTCGTATTTCATTAGCTATTCTCATTGAGGTAGTATTCATAGAGATTATTGATGAATCATGGGTTTTCAACATCTAATATGCATTAGAAAAATATTCACCTTGGAGTAAATGAATTTCTTTTTTTTATCCTTATTTATTTCAGATTTTTCTATTTTATTTATACAATTATTTACATTTATTTCATTCAGTTGTTTTTTAGAAGGAATCATTTTTATATTTGTATTGATATTGTTTATTTATTTGTTGTACACCTATGCTTTTGTGTGTGTGTGTGTGATAATGAAAAAATTTCCCCCTATAATCAATGGGTGTTAACCCTGAGTGATGTTACATTGATTTAGGTAACCCTGTTGGGTTTCCAAATAATTATGTGACCTTGGGGACCCTTGAAATTAACCCAATTCTATTTTAACCCTATATAGGGTGCGTTCATGTAATGTGAATCAAATATTGTTGATTTCACCATAAACATGAGATGATAATGTGTACATGATATTACGATAGTGACAATGATAAGTGGACATACCCTTTTGTTATTATATATATATATATACCATGTTCAGGTGATTGGAAAACTCATTTTATTTGACATTGTGTTCTGAGTATGGTCTACTTCTGGGTATAAGTGAGGTTTTCCTTGGTTTTTTAGTGATGATGGCCTCTATGGAGTGCACACACCAATCCATATCTATTAAAAATGGTAGAGTTATAATATGTGAAGACATTGACCATTGTAGTAAAATTAAGGTTTTTAATAATTTTTAGTTTGTAAAAAATATTATGGTAGTATAATATAAAAATTAATGTAAATATATTCATTCCCAACATGAAATGTTTTCTAAAAATAATAGAAACTATATACGAAAAAATAGAATCAATCATGAATCATAATATCCAAGTCTCATCCACACATGTCATGTATATATAGATAATGTACAAATTAGTTGTGTATTATGTTGGGAAAAGGGATAATTGGGTTAATTTGACCTTACATGGTGGTCGGTGATTATAGATCAATAGTCGATCTCTCTATAATTCATTCGTTTCATATTATTGTCAGGATATGTAATATTTCCCTATTAGGTGTATATTTTTTCCATTTGTTTTCATATTAACTATTGTACTATTTTTTATTCTCTAAAGTAAATAACATGATAGAATGTAAATATTTAGTTTATTTTCTCTTATTTTTATTATTATGAACATATTCATATATATGGTTGGGTGCATGCCTACATGTACATTATGAAGAGGCCTACCATTATAATTATTCATTCTCGTCACTTATCTTTAAAAAATGGCCTATGGTGGAAAGAATTGGGTTTTGGTGGCCTAGTCTTCAACCGTGAGGAGGTCATTACTGCGTCGAGTCTCAAAAAACCATAATGGGAAATAAAAACACATGGGTCATCAAAATAATGAAATATCTAAAAAATTATTTCAATTATGACAAATATACATGCCACCTTATCAACAACTACATGACTTAAATATTTCAAAATACCAACATATATTCCTATGATGTAGAAATTGTTTTTGGGAGAGGCAGATAGATAGAGAAGGGAAGGGGGAATAAATTATATGGTTAGGAAGAATTATATGTAACCAACACATCAAAAAGGTGATGCTAATGTCAAATATGACATCATTTTATTATAAACTACTTGAATCAACCTTGGATAAATTCCTCTACAACATCATTCATGGCCATGGTTGGGGTCAAACATGTAGTATTATTTCCATTATGTATGACTACATTTGATGTTACCTTTACATTGTTCTTCATTTATTTTTGGATTTTTTGGTTAGATTTTGGAGATTATTTACACTGGATCATTGTATAAATCATCTGATCTGATAATTCTTTTTCTCAAAACTGATATGAGATGTCCCAACATTATTATCTCATGCTGTAACATGTCATTGGGTTAGAGTTACATCACCATTTATAATTTTTAAATAGTTTTAATTAAAATTAGATTAAGTTAAGTTAATTTGTTGATTGACTTGGTTCAACTTCATAGGTAATTTTTTTGGGATAAAGGTTGGAGTTCACCACAAACAATACATAAGTGGTTGGTTATTATATAGGTGTGATGAGGTGGGATGGTGATTTTTAGGCAATTATTCCTTGTTGGTTTTAATTGAAATAAATTATAATTTTTATAATAAAATTATATAATTAACTATAAATTGTATATAATTATGTATTTGGTGTTGTGCCTTGAGATAGGTACTAAAGATATGATTTCAGATTTAAAAAATCATAGACAAGAGTTATAGGATTGTTCTTAAAAAGTGAAAAAAAATAGAATTGATGTGAGTAGTCCTTCTGCATTTCCCATGTGTTTATGAATTTGATGTATGTATGTGTTTTACATTCTCACCACTATAGTAATCAAACCCTTTTAAAAAATTAAATTTTTTTATTAAAATAAAATTCTTATAAATGAGATTAATAATGTTTCAATGTCTAATACAACCCTTGAATAAAAAAACTGGTTCTTTATATGTCGATAGTTGAATACATGATTATAAATGTCTGACTTGTAATACTCAAACCTAGAGAGGTGACACTTCGATGAATAAAGTGAACATAGTGTCCCTCTTTATAGTTGGTTGTGTATGAAACCATTGAGAAACATCATTCCTCTTGGAGGACATCTAAGGTCAAGCCTAAACAATCACATAATGTCTCAGGTTTAAAATGCATTATGATCAGTTTCGATCACACATCAATGGGGTGTTGTTTGAGGCAACATAAATGTGTGATCGATAGTGTTATGATAAGTGTGTAGCCCAATATTCTTATTCCTCCTCAATGAGGTGTTGACGCTGTCTCCTATGGACCAGACTTGTTCTGTTGGTCTGAAGTGGTAAATGTGATCAATGAATCATCTTTATTATATTATGAATACTTTATAATCAATGGTTCATCTATATTATATTATGTTTCTGTAATCTTACACTATCGTATATTTTTGTGTAGGCACATTGTGATATACATGGATAAAAGCTGGATCACATTACCGAGGAACACACCTCAATATGTTAAGGGTTTGAATGAGTTTTTAGATTTTTCAATTTCTAATCGATCCGTTGAAGGGAGAATAAGATGTCCATGTCCTAAATGTAAATTTAGAACATGGTTGAAGAGAGATGAAGTTTATGAACATTTAATACTGAAGAAATTCCCTGATCAATATTTGTGTTGGATTTGGCATGGAGAATCAAACAATACAGAAAGATTGAGGACTGATGTTAATCCACAGAATGAGGTCCCGAGTTTGTCGCCAATGGAAAATGAAATGCAAAACCTCATAAATGATGCATTCGGCACTGCAAGACACCACTATGAGCATCAAAACATATCAGAACAAACAGAAGATGATGCTACAAATTGCAACGTGACAAGTGATGTTTTTGAGACTATAACACAAGAAGATCAAGATTGTAACATATCATTGGATCCTCCTCTTGATTCTGTGGAGCCAAATGTAAGGGAAAACCTCAGTGAGGAAAATGCGTTTCATGATTTAGTTGATGATGGAAATCAAGAGTTATATAGTGGGTGTTTGAAATATTCAAAACTTTCATTTCTGCTGAAGTTGTACCATATCAAATGTCTTTGTGGAATTACAAATAAGGCAATGTCTATGTTTTTGGAATTGATTCGTGATGCATTTCCTGAAGCAAAAATCCCAGAATTGTTTTATGAGATGAAAAAAGTTGTAAACAAGCTTGGTCTGAATTATACAAAAATACATGTGTGTCCCAATGATTGTATACTTTACTGGGGAGAGGATTCAAGTAGAAAGAATTGTAAGAAATCTTCTTCTTCTAGATGGCAGTCAAAGGGTAATGTTGGAAGTATGAATGAACATAATTTCATGGAGAAGAAGAAAAGGAACACACCTGCAAAAGTTTTTCGTTACTTTCCTTTGAAGCCTCGATTGCAAAGATTATTCATGTCATCGCCTCCCCCTACAGGAGCCTCAGCAGTGGGGCAGCGACACGCCCCTTCCAGTTCATCACGGACATTCTGGAGGGTCACAGTCATAGGTACAAATTTTAATTAAATAAATTTATTGCATTTTGTTTATAGTAATTGTTTGCTCATTGCAGATGAAAACAATGCAACCGTGGAAAAACACATAAAAAGTTCTGATGTTTGGAACATGCATGGCGAGAAGATAGTGGTGCCATTTGATTCTTATGGGGTCCCGACGGATGACGCCGCAGGTTTACTTGGTCAGATTATAGGTCAGCTGGCAGTGGAGCCCATTTCCATGCCTATTTCATATGATGATTGTAGGCATGTGCCTCCAAACTGGAAAAATGAAGTTTATGATTCTCAGATAAAGGTAATTTTATTACTCTATGGTTTAATTGAATGTCATGTTACTAATATATTCAAAATGAATTTCTGTATACAGATGTTCTTCCACTTTACCGTTGCTGATGTGATAGCATGGAAGTGGACATTGAAAATCTTGGAAAAAAATGGAAAGATTTCAAATGGAGGTTGTGGTGTGATGTCAACGATACTTCATTGACCTTGCAGCAGATGTATGAGAAGCTACCCAGTGGGGTACCGAAAGAACAGTGGAAGGTTTTTGTCGATAGACATCGTGATGAGAAGCGGATGGTATTGAAATATATATTATTATATTATCCTCATTTTACATTTATACATGTACATTAAGAGGATATAGACATTGAATACAATACTGTTAAATTGAATTTTATTTATTTCAGGATCTCTCAAGATAGAATGCTTCAAACCAGGCAAAGCAGGTCATCCCGCACACTGCGGGCTCAAAAAGCTTTTCAAGAAGCCGAATGTCATTGGTAATCTTTTAATTAGTTTAAATATTTATAAGATAATATTATCTATTTAACATATTTAATTGTTTATTTATCTTTGTTTAATGCAGTCACAGAGTTTAGGGCATGACGCATCCCGAACAGAACTGTGGCTGGATGTTCATAAAAAAAAAGATGGAAGTTTTGTTAATGAACCTACCAGAGAAGTTGGGGTATGAAGTCAATTATTTATTATAATAACTTATTATCAGTTTTTAATGTGTTAATATATATTAATATTTGATTTATTGGTAAAAATTAAAGAAATATGGGATGCCAATCCTGGGAAATCCTACTCAGTCTCCCAGGATGACCCGGTTGGTAAAGTCCTTGGGAAGGAGCATCCTGGTAGAGTGCGCGGGATGGGTTTGGGACCTGTACCATCTGAGGTCTTTCGCATGCCATCAGGGATTTCGGCTACATCTACTCCTACTTATAGTCATTTCATACCTGAAGATGCTCAGAGGGATATGTCTTCTCTACAAAACACAGTTCACCAGCAGGGGGATCAGATATCTGCTTTGCAGAAAGAGTTGCTTGAAATACATCAGTATATGAGAAGATATTCCCCCAGTGGTAGTGCATCGGGTATTGGTGAGCAGGTAAATCACAAAAAAATAAAAATCATTTAGTTTACAAACTTTTATTGGGTTTAAGTTTTATTATAAATATTCAAAAATATTTAATTTTCAATATAATGTTCTTACAGGTGGCAGCAGGTGGTGGAGATGAAGGTGGAGAGGGTGATGATGTAGCATCAGATGATGAGTAGTAGTATTGTTGATGTGTTGAACAAGTATGATAATGGTTGGTTTTTATATGTAAAATTTATGTCACATAGTTGCCACCAAACATTTCCATATATGTAACCCATATTAATACCATTTCTACTATATAGCAGCATTCGGGTAGCCCCATTGTGTAAGCTCGATTCATAAATGGATTGGATGTTCTGACACGCTGGTCGGGTTGGTTTCATCTTTTATGAAAAATGTTATGGAGTTTGTGAGTGTGAATCAGATAAGTGTCACATGTGCGATTAAGGTGAATCTAACCTAGTTCTCTTATGAGCAGTTGGTCTATCTCTTCTTTTCATGACTAGGACACTCTTAATTTGGGGAACATCGTGTCAGATATAGTAAAAATGTCCTTCTAGGTAGTAGAAGTGATGGAAGTGTCTCCAATCTTCTGATAATATTTATACTCTCTTAGTGTAATCTTTCTTAGCAATGAGCATTTCCCCTATCTTTACGTCATCCTCGATGCACTAAGAGATCATCGGTTATATGGTGGGTCGAAAATGTCTTCTGAGAAAGATTGCATGACTAGTTTCAGTTAGGCTGATTGACATTTGACTGTTTCTTTATAGTAAGGTCCCTATTATGGCCTCATAAGTATTTATGATTTCCCAATTAGAGGAAAAATTCCAATATTATCATTGTAAATCTTTGGATATTCTTTATAGGAAATTACAATGGTGGAGAATACTATGGTTCATAATTTTCTGTTAATGTTAAAACCTATGGTGGGGAGAACCATCGGTTGGATGCTTAAAGGGATGACGATGTGATCATTTATCTAGTTGAACGGGCCTAGGTAAGCACCAAAAATATCAAGTTTGGGTGGTATGATAGGTGCACACAGTTTGTCTAAAACTGTGCGAACCTGTAGTAGAAAACCATGCGGCTGGAGTAGGTGAGAAGAAGTGCCCCACACGGGCTGCACACAGTTTTCCAAACTGTGTTCCTAGCTCACATGGTTAGTGCCACTTAGGCATTATTATCACACAATTCATTACACATTTGTCACATGGTCAGGGTAAACTATGTGGGGAAACCATGTGAGGTAGGATTCCTAAGTAGTGGGGGTCTCACGGTTGGTGTACGGTTTGGAAATTCATGTAGCCAAATCATGTGAACTATTCTTAATGGTGAAATTACCATTTTTCCATTAATAGGTTAAATGTTTAAACTCCCTTTCTTTCCTCCTCCTTCTTCTCCAGCATTCACATCTCCCTCCTCTATGGGTTTCTCCACCTCCCTCCATTAGGATTTGATGGTTCTCCTTCATCCATCATCAGATTTTATCACCATCGATCCCTAATTTATCAAGGTACAATATATTTTCCCCTATTTTCAGGGTGGATGTATGTTTCCTAGATTTCTTCCCATAGGGATTTTAGTTATTTTATTTATTCATGTACTAATGTGTATCATGCTACCTTCTATATGTATACTATTTTTTAGTTTTTTATCTTCATCTGGACATGAATTCATGGTTGTAAATTGTCTTTGGCCTTTTATATTTAGTTTATATTATTCATCCAATGCTTTGTCTTTCATTTATTGTTGATTTAATTATTGTATTTTGTTTCTCTATTTATTATACCGCTATCCTACACTACCAAGAAGGGGGTCGAGATCCCCATGAAACCTAGGTGATCTCTATATTCTGGTTTGATTTATTTTTCAGGGCAGTGGTCTAGTAGAACCAAAATTATTTTTTTTTCCAATTCAGCATTTAGCGGCGGTTTTAACCGCCACTAATTCCATACTTGGTAGCATTTAGAGGCGGTTTTAACCGCCGCTAAATATATTATGTTTATATTTAGTGGCGGTTTTTACCGCCGCAAAATAGGCGCATCAAACGGCATAATTTTGCGGCGGTTAAAACCGCCGCGAATAAAAAAGTGTGGCAGACCCATAAAACCGCCGCTAAATGGAGAGAAACCGCCGGGAAATGAGGCATCTACGACACATTTTTTAAACCGACGTGAAATAGAAAAAACCTCCGCAAAAAGATTGTCGACACCAAGTTTAGCGGCGGTTTTTGTAAACCGTCGCCAACCCATTTAGCGGCGGTTTAAACCGCCGCTAAGGGCTGCTTTTGTTGTAGTGAGGTCTCCCATAATCCAAAAAGGATAATCCACAAAGGAAAGATACAATTATGAAGTAACATCCGACACTACTTAGGTATATGCCCATACATATACCTAAGTCATGAATTCCAATTCAGCTCCAACATCTCAGCCCAAGTACAACCCAGTCCACAAAAGAAAACATAACTCATTCCACATAGTAATTCGCAACCCAATCCACACAGGAAAACACAACTCAATCCACACAGGATATCAATTCAATCTTATCAAAGATAAGATTGAAATTCAAAACTCATCTCACACAGGTATACTTCTTCGTAAGATAATAGAGATGATCAGATATAGCCACTGATTCATCTAAGACGTCGGACCCACACAGGATCGATAGGTACTAACCCCCGTAATGACCCACACAGGATCGATAGGTACTAACCCCGGCAATGAGCCACACAGGATCGATAGGTACTAACCCCCGCAATGACCCACACAGGATCTGACCCACACAGGATCGGTATAAGCTGGCCAACACAGGACCGTTGAATGCTGACCCACACAGGATCTAATCCACACAGGATCAGTAAGCACTAATCCACAGAGGATCGCTGAGTGCTGTAGTCGTCGCTGTCGAACCCATGGAGGATTCCCGTATAGTCTTCATCGTCATCGCAGTCGTACCCAGCTCTAGGGTTCCCGCACACAGCAAGCTCGTTCGGGGAGGGTCCGCTCCAAGAGTCGAGGGGCTGATACATCAACTGACACGAAGTCCGGAGTTGATGTATCCCAAAGTTCTGTATCGTTAACAGGAAATCAACGTGACAGACGACGTGTCAATCGGACGCCCGGTCTGAGAGTTATTGGATTTTTCGTCCCAGGGGCCTGGTTGGTTTTTAAGTCAAAACCAACCCGACCATACACCAACTATGTCCAAACCTCGAGAAGAGTAAGCCAAAAAGTGTGTCTCGCTAAGAGAAATCCAACAAAGTCGACGGCACATCAATCGGACGCCCGGAGCTTAAGTTATAAGTGTTTCTGCTCCGAGGACCCGGTTGGTTTCGTGTTCGAACCAACCCAGCCAAACCCAAAGTTCTTCTAAACCTTGAGTGTAATATACTGAAACGACCGTCTTGATCCAAGGATCGCATCTCAACTGATGGTGCGTCAATCGGAGTTCCGTAGCCCAAGTTATGGGCAAAAGACCGGAAGAGGTCTAAAAATGGGGGTTTTGGGCCCGGACCGACCCGGCCCGAGACCGCCTGGGTCGGCCCGAACCGGGTCGACCTGAACCGGGTCTGGGTCTAGCCCCTTTGGGCGCGGCCTGGACCGGCTGGCGCGGCACGGCTCGGCCCGCGTGGCCTGCTCGGCTGGCCGAGCTGAGCGGAACAGGGGGCGCGCTGCCCCCCTGATTGACGAAACGCGTCCCCCACGTGGGGGGGCCACTCCTGTAGCCAGCTGGTGGTTACGACCCCCAGCCTTCATAGTAACCGGCCGGCTTGGACGGCCAGTGGGTCACCACGGGACCCCCCCTGTGGGTCCCGCCTCCTTGCTCTTGCGGCCGGAAGCCGGCCGCCGCTCCACCACACCACCGTGGCCTTGTCCGATCGGCGCGGGGTGAAGGCACCGCGGCTTTGTTCAACTTCAACGGTGCGGCGCGACGGTGCTGTGCTTCTCCACCCATTCTTCATTATTTCTGCGCGGTGCAACGGGACCACGCTTCCTTGCTCGTGTCTCAACAAAATCAAGCATCAAGGGGGGAGGAGAGTCGTCCGTGTTTGTGCGGTCCGACCTCCTCCCATTATTGTGATAACAGGTGGCCCAATTAGGAAACGATGAACGGCGACGGAAGTATTCACGAAGAAGAAATTAACCCCTACCTCAAGAGTTGTTGATTCGTCACGGAAAAGAATGTCGCAGAAGAAGGCGTCAGGGAAGAGGGTTCCGTACACGTTGACGGAGATTGTCCGAGGAGGAACGGTGTCTCCCTTCCTTTGACGCAGGAAGAAGAACGAAGGAAGGCGCGTCGGTGTTCTTCGCGTTCTTCAACGATAAGGATGGAGTTTTTCATGGAAGGATGAAACTCTTCAAAAACTATAACTCTCCCAAAAACTACACACAACAATCTCCCACCCAAATAAAATATGACACTTCTTATTTTATTTCTCAAGCCTTCCATTTCAAAAGTCCAAAATTCAAAACCTATCAAACTTAATTAATTGATCTTAAGTTGTCATAATTAAATGGAGAGTTATGGGGGGTTAGGGAAAAATGAAGGGGTGGGGTTCGTGTGGGCCCCACCGACAAATATCCTACTTAGTAGAGTAGGATATAGTGGGTCCCACACCGACCACTTATCTTAGGTTAAACTACTTTAAATAAAAAAAATAAAATTGGTTGCACCATTTTATTTTATTCTTTACTTAACCCAAAATTTTAAAATCCTCACCCGAGCAAACGTAACTCCGGAAAAGGTGTTCCTAAGCAATTATCGGTGCTTCGGTTTCATCGGTGCCCTCAGATTTCGATTCCGAGCACCGGTTCAAAAGTTAGGAAATCCCGCTCGTTCGTTCACTAAATGTACCCGAGCTAAACTTTGGAAAAATATTCTGGGCACTCTGGGCCTCGGAATTAGGTTCCGTCAGAAACTATGTTCTTGTAAAATCCCAAAGAAAATTAAGAAAAAATTTCCCATGAATTTTATGGGTATTTACATTACTACCACCTCAGGGCTTTACATCCCCGTAAAGATGCATCATAGACTATGGAAAACAAATGTGGGTATTGTGCACGCATCTGAGCCTCTCTCTCCCAAGTTCTCTCCTGGAGGTTCCCGTACTGCCACCTGATGCGCACTAGAGGAATCGACCATCCATGTAGGACCCGCTCCAGTCGATCCTCAATCTCCACTGGGACCTCCGTAAAAGTCGCCCCATCATCAATGTCTAGCTCCCCATGGTCGATGATATGCGTCAGGTCATGTACGTATCTCCTCAGCTGAGATACGTGAAAGACACCGTGCACCCAGTGTAACTGAGGTGGTAGAGCTAGGCAATAATCCACCTCGACAATCTTGCTGAGGACCTGGAATTGTCTGATGAAGCACGGAGACAACTTTCCGCCTCGGCCAAATCTCTGTAATCCACGTCGAGGTGAGACCCGTAAGAAGATGTGGTCGCCATCCTCGAACTCTAGTGGTCTCTGCCTCCTGTCAGCATAAGACTTCTATCGGCTCTGAGTTGTCCTCATATGCTCCTGGATGACCTGGACCTTCTCTGCCATGGCCTGGACCATCTCTGGTCGTCCCACAAGTGCTGACTCCCCAGGGTCTGTCCAGCACAGTGGTGATCTGTAAGGTCGGCCGTACAACGCCTCGTATGGTGTCATCTCGATGGTGGAGTGGTAGTTTTTGTTGTACACGAACTCCACCAAGGGTAGGTGATCTTCCCAGCTGTGAAAAAAGTCGAGGACACATGCACGAAGCATGTCCTCGAGAGTCTGAATGGTCCTCTCCATCTGACCATCAGTTTGAGGGTGAAAGGCGGTGCTCAGACGTAGTAGCGTCTCGAACGCCTCCTACAACCCCTTCCAAAGCCAGGAAGTAAAGTGAGCATCTCGATCGGAGACGATAGATGATGGCACACCATGAATCCATACAATCTCCTGAACTTAGAGGTGTCCCAAGCTCTCCACTGAGCCCTGCTCTCTGATAGGTAAGAAGTGTGCCGACTTGGTGAGTCGGTCGACAATCACCCAAATAGAGTCGTGACCTCTAGAAGTGCGTGGAAGTCTAGTCATGAAATCTATAGATATCACGTCCCACTTCCACTCCGGGACCTCCAAGGGTTGTACCAAGCCTGCTGGTACCTGGTGCTCCGCCTTCACCTGCTAGCAGGTGAGGCATCGAGAAACGAACTCTGCTATAGTCTTCTTCATACCCAGCCACCAGTGCTGTCGTCTGAGGTCCTGGTATATCTTTTCCACTTCTGGATGTACCGCTAAAGGGGAAGTGTGAAACTCCCTTAGTAACTCCCCATATAAAGCAACTGGTACCATGGTACATCCTCTCAAAAGTATGACGTGCTCTCCTACCACAGAGAATCCATCAGGTGCCTGTCCTGAGGATATCTGTGCACGCCGCGTCTCACAGTCATCGTCCCCATGATGTGCCTCTCTGACCCACTGTATAAGTGGAGGAGTGACTATGAGTGAATGTAGAAAGGTTGCTCCATCACTATCTATGAAGGATATCTACAAAGCGGCTCGTTGCTCTGTCGCCTCCCCAAGTAGCTGAATGCCCATCCTCCTACTGAGAGCATCGGCTACTATATTACCCTTTACAGGAGTATAGACTATCTCAAAGTCATAGTCCTGGAGGAACTCGATCCATCGCCGCTGTCTCAGGTTCAGGTCCTTCTATGAGAAGATGTACCTGAGACTCTGGTGGTCAGAGTAGACTGTAAAGCGCTCGCTCATCAGGTAGTGTCGCCACATCTTCAAAGCGAAGACCACTACTGCTAACTCCAGGTCATGGGTAGCATAGTTCTGCTCTTGCTACCTCAACTAACGTGATCCATAGGAAATCACTTCCTGCTCCTGCATCAGGACACATCCGAGCCCGGTCCCTGATGCATCGCAGTAGACTACGTACCCTATTCCCTCCTCTGGTAGCCTCAAGATAGGTGTGCTGGTCAATCTCTGTCTCAGCTTCTGGAAGTTCTGCTGACATCTGTCTGACCACACGAAGGTTTTACCCTTCTTCGTCAAAGAGTAGAGTGGTGCTTCAACTATAGAGAAGTCTGGCACAAATCTTCGGTAGTACCCAGCTAGACCCAAGAAACTCCGCACCTCCGCCACACTCCTAGGTGGCTCCCAAGCTAGCACTGCCTCGATCTTCGTAGGATCCACCTTAACTCCTACCTCAGAGAAGATGTGTCCCAAGAAGTGGACCTCACGTATTCATAACTGACACTTCGAGAGATTTCCATAAAGCTGGTGCTCTCATAGTGTGTCCAGTACAACCCACAAGTGGTAGGCGTGCTCCTCCTCAGTCATCGAGTATATCAAAATGTCGTCGATGAATACCACGACAAATCGATCGAGGTAAGGCTGAAAGATCCTTTTCATGAGGCCCATGAACACTGCTGGAGCATTGGTTATGCCTAATGGAATAACCAAGAACTCATAGTGGCCATACCGACATCTGAAGGCCGTCTTTTGCACGTCCTCGTCCCGAACTCTGAGCTGATAAAAGCCTGACCTGAGGTCTATGTTCGAGAACCACCATGCTCCATTGAGCTGATCAAAGAGTTCATCAATCCTCGGTAGTGGATACTTGTTCCTCACGGTCACCTGGTTCAGGCGACGGTAATCGAAACACAGTCTCAAGATCCCGTCCGCCTTCTTGGCGAACAAAATCGGGGAAGCCCAGGGTGAAACACTAGGTCGGATGAATCCCTTGTCCTGCAAGTCCTCCAGCTATACCCGTAGCTCTCGAAGCTCGGCGGGAGCCATCCGATATTATGGGGTGGATATTGGGGCTATCTCGGGGTACAGTTCAATATAAAAGTCTACCTCTCTACGAGAAGTTAGTCCTAAAACATCGTCGGGAAAAATGTCCGCATACTAATTCACCACTGCAGGTAAGCTCGGACTCTGCACGTAAACTGCTCCTAGGATGAGTCTAGCCAACTGATGAGTGATGGGTTGTCCTCTCCCCTGCGTGAGTCCATCCTGTGCGGCAAAGTCTCCCTTCTTGCCGGTGAAGGTGAACCTGCTCCCATCGGTGCAAACACATCGCACCTTGCACCTAATACAGTCGATTTGAGCATGGACTGTGGATAACCAATCCATGCCCAAGAAGACATCATAAGTCCTCGACGCCACTACAAGAAGATCTCAGCCGAATATCTCTCCTCCTAGATTAAGCTCACACTGTCGGAACCAGTGCGTAATCATCGAGTCTGCTCTCGTAGGAGCCTCTAGCTGTAAGGATCGAGCCAACGGCTCCGTCGGAATCTCCGAGCTCCGAACAAGGGCAGCGAAAATGAAACAATGACTCGCTATTGTGTCTATAAGAACTGCGACAAGGGTGGATTAGACACAGATAGTACCTTGAATCATCTCGGGCGCACCGTGGTCGTAGGCCCCCGCTATCTGAAGCTATGCCTGCCTTTGCCCACCAGCTCCCTGTGGTCGGGGTGGACCTCCTAGTGGTGGTGGTGGTAGAGCCTCAAAGCGTCTCCCACCACCTGCTGCTTGGCCAACTCCTCTTAATCATCCGCCTGCTCCCTGTGGACTGCCACGGTCTACTCTCTACCTCTGCCTGAGTGGTCCCTCAACCGTCTGCTGCTCCTCGGCACGGCGGGTCGGGCAGTCACGTGCCATGTGGCCCTGCCCGCTGCATGCGTAGCACTGTCTGCATCTCGTAAGACTGCCTCTGGGTTATGTGCCCCGCACCTCTGAGCCAGTGTCCTGAGGTCATCCGCCTGAGGTTCTAGTCCGCCTGGACCCATGTGTCATCCGTCGACTGCCAGCTGCAGAAGACTCTGTTACGTTCCGCCCTACGGTAGGTCTCGCTGCTGGTGTAGGCTCAGCAAGAAAGCTCTCAAAGAGAAGGGCTCGCTCCAGTACCCATGCCTGTGTCGGAATACTGAGGGATATTAGTGATTCCCTGATCTCATGCCTCAATCCCTGCTCGAAGGTCCGGGCCCAGAAGAATGGGTCCCGTACCATGTCTGTCGAATATCGCGAGAGATCGGTAAATCTCATCGAGTACTGGGTGGCTGTCATGCTGCCCTGCCGCAGCTGTAGTATCTCCTCGATGCGCACCACACGGAGGGTGGCTGGGACGAACTCTGAGCGGAAGAGGCTATCAAAGTCCGTCTAGAGGAGTGATGCCTCATCGTGCACCTAGAGCATCAAGCTCCTCCATCTGCCTGCTTCTGCGTGTAGGAGGCTCACTGCGAGGATCGCCATGAGGTCAGATGGTGTCCCCACTAACCTGAAAACTCGCACAACCGCCTCCAGCCAATCCTCGGCTACCTGAGGGTCTGTCTCCCCATGAAACCTGGGTGGTCTCTGACGCTGAAACTCGTGCAGTGCACCAAGGCGACATGCAATCTCAGCGGCAGGGGCTGGAAGCATCGGTGGCTCGAAGGGTAGTGGTACCGTAGGTGCCTCTATAGTAATAGGGCCCTGCACCAAGGCCTCGTCGTTCGGTGGGCTGTCGTCACGTACAAAACACGAAACCCTAGCTAGCTTCCATCGTGGGGCCATCCGAAAAAGGGAAAGGTGCGCCACCGTCAATACAGTATACCTGGTGAGCTGACACAAAGTAATCACAAAGGAAACATGAAACACACATGCAATCAATGTTTTCGTGCACTAAGTCGGAAATCAGAAGTCAGGGTCCTGGTGTACGGATACGTCGGCCGCCACACCAACACTGGACTCCCTAGACTGATAACCACACTCAATACTCTTAACACTATTTCTTCACATAGAAAAATATCAGAGTCCGAAGTTCTGCAGTAGAACTGAACTCCTTTGATACCAATTTGTCACGACCCGTCCTTGAGGATCGTGTCGTGACTACCCCAAGCCCGCCTCCATTAGGCCAGGGGCTGGCGACTAGCACCAAAGCGTATATCCCGACAAAAGGGGAAGGCATTTCCTTTATAAAGTAATCAAACACCACAGAGTAAGCAAGCAGAAGTAAACACTAAGTAAAACTGGGTACAAAAGTGAGTGCGGAAAAGTAAGTGGGCCAGAATACAAACCCAAACTGAAAGTAAAGTACAACTGGAAAGAAAGTACATTAACTGAAAAGTAAAGTCGCAACGTCAAGACGTCCACTGGAAGTCCCACCTGAAGGGTGGGTACAGATAGCCTCCTCAGCTCCACGGGTCCAACCGTCCGCTCCGTGTATGTCCCGCCCAGTGGTCCACCTCCACGTACCGACTTGCTCCACAAGCCTCCACCACGATCAGTGTTGTCCATCGTCTGCATCTAACACAATGTAGTGTGGGCATAGCCCGTGCAGGGGTGAGTATAAGCTACTCAGTAGGCACCCCGAGACCCCATAAGGTCTCCCAGAATCTACAAAGGATAATCCACAAAGGAAAGATACAATCACAAAGTAACATCCGACACTACTTAGGTATATTCCCATACATATACCTAAGTCATCAATTCCAGTTCATCTCCAATATCTAAGGCCAAGTACAACCCATTCCACACAATAAAACATAACTCATTCCACATATGAATTCGCAACCCAATCCACATAGGAAAACACAACGTAATCCACACAGGATATCAAGTCAATCTTATCGAAGATATGATTCAAAGTCAAGACTCAGATCACACAGGTATACTTCTTCATAAGATGATAGAGATGATCAGATATAGCCATGGATTCATATAAGCCTTCAGACCCACACAGGATCGATAGGTACTAACCCCCGCAATGACCCACACAGGATCGATAGGTACTAACCCCCGCAATGACCCACACAGGATCGGTATGCACTGGCCCACACAGGACCGCTGAATGCTGACCCACACAGGATCTGATCCACACAGGATCGGTAAGCACTGATCCACAGAGGATCGCTTAGTGTTGTAGTCATCGCTGTCGAACCCACGGAGGATTCCCGTACAATCTACACCGTCGTCGCAGTCACAGCCAGCTCTAGGGTTCCCGCACAAAGCAAGCTCGATCGGGGAGGGTCCGCTCCACGAGTCGAGGGGATGATACATCAACCGACACAAAGTCCGGAGTTGATGTATCCCAAAGTTCTGTATCGTCAATAGGAACTCTACGTGCCAGACGGCGCGTCAATAGGACACTCGGTCTGAAAGTTATTGGCTTTTTCGTTCCAGGGGCCTGGTTGGTTTTTAAGTCAAAACCAACCCAACGGTACTCCAACTGCGTCCAAACCTCAAGAAGAGTAATCCAAAAGGTCCGTCTCACTAAGAGGAATCCAACAAAGTCGACGGCACGTCAATCGGACGCCCAGAGCTTAAGTTATAAGCGTTTCCGCTCCGAGGGCCCAGTTGGTTTCGTGTTCGAACCAACCCGGATGAACCCAAAGTTCTCCGAAACCTTCAGTGTAATATACCGAAACGAACGTCTTGATGCAAGGATCGTATCTCAACTGACGGTGCGTTAATCGGAGGTCCGTAGCCCATGTTATGGGCAAAATATCGGAAGAGGTCCGAAATGGGGGTTTTGGGCCCAGACCGACCCGGCCCGAGACCCCCTGGGTCGGCCCGAACCGGGTCGACCCGAACCGAGTGTGGGTCTGGCCCGTTTGGGCGCGGCTCGGCCCAGCTGGTGCGGCCCGGCTCGGCCCGCGTGGCCTGCTCGACTGGCCGAGCTGAGCGGAACAGGGGGGCGCGCTGCCCCCCCTGATTGACAAAACGCGGCCCCCACGTGTGGGGGCTGCTCATGTAGCCAGCCGGGGGTTACGACCCCCAACCTTCACGGTAACCGGCTGGCTTGGACGGCCAGTGGGTCACCGCGGGACCCCCCTACGAGTAGCGCCTCCTTGCTCTGGCGGCCGGAAGCCGGCCACCGCTCTGCCACACCACCGCCGCCATAGGCCGCGGCCTTGTCCGATCGGCGCGGCGCAAAGGCATCGTGGCTTTGTTCAACTTCGACAGCGTGGCGCGACGGTGCCACGCTTCTCCGCCCATTCTTAATTATTTCCGCGCGGTGCAACGACACCGCGCTGCCTTTCTCGTGCCGCAACAAAATCAAGCATCAAGGGGGGAGGAGAGTCGGTCGTGTTTGTGTGGTCCGACCTCCTCCCGTTATTGCGATAACAGACATCCCAATTAGGAAACGATGAACGGCGACGAAAGTATTCACAAAGAATAAATTAACCCCTACCTCAAGAGTTGTTGATTTGTCGTGGAAAAGAACGTCTTAGAAGAAGGCGTCGCGGAAGAGGGTTCCGTACATGTTGACAGAGATTGTCTGAGGAGGAACAGTGTCTCCCTTCATTTGATGTGGGAAGAAGAACAAAGGAAGGCGCGTCGGTGTTCTTCGCGTTCTTCAACGATGAGGATGGATTTTTTCGTGGAAGGATGAAACTCTTCAAAAAAATAGAACTCTCCCATAAACTCAACACAACAAGCTCCCACCCAAATAAAATAAGACACTTCTTATTTTATTTCTCAAGCCTTCCATTTCAAAAGTCCAAAATTCAAAACCTATCAAACTTAATTAATTGATCTTATGTTGTCATAATTAAATGGAGAGTTATGGGGGGTTAGGGAAAAATGAAGGGGTGGGGTTCATGTGGGCCCCACCCATAAATATCCTACTTAGTGGAGTAGGATATAGTGGGTCCCACCCCAACCACTTATCTTAGGTTAAACTACTTTATATAAAAAAAAATTGGTTGCACCATTTTATTTTATTCTTTACTTAACCCAAAATTTTAAAATCCTCAGCCAAGCAAACCTAACTCCAGAAAAGGTGTTCCTAAGCAATTATCGGTGTTGCGGTTTCATCGGTGCCCTCGGATTTCGATTCTGATCACCGGTTCAAAAGTTAGGAAATCCCGCTCGTTCGTTCACTGAACGTACCCGAGCTAAACTTCGGAAAAAGATTCTGGGCACACCGGGCCTTGGAATTATGTGTCGTCGTAAACTGTGTTCTTGTAAAATCACAAAAAAAATTAAGAAAACATTTCCCTTGAATTTTACTGGTCTTTACACATTACATCCAAATTTATCATCTGATCCTAGAAATTCTCAATTGGGATTGGATGCTGATAGATTAAATTCATTTGGGACTTTGAGCACAAGTTATACATTTGGCCGGTTGTTTTGATCCTTACAATATGCTTCCATGGATATGTATAAAAAAATAGTATTTTATCATTTTAATGATTATTCCTTGAAAAAAATTCCTGGAAATGATATTGATTTATACATTTATCCTTTAATTGAATAATTACTAGAGTTATATAGCAACTGTGTTGAGACATATGATTAATCTTCTAGAACAATGTTCAAAATGTGAGATGCTCTAATATGGACCCTTAGTGACTTCCCTGAAAGTTTGAATTTAGTTGGTTAGAACACTTAGATGGGTTTAGATTATCCTATTTGTAACTTTTATTTTGAGCTTGAATAACTACCTCATAGTATAAAATTGTTCTTCTTGTGTTATCGAATATTTTTTTATACATCTCAAAGATTTTGGTTGAATAAGTCAAAATTCAATGGTTCTATTGATCGTAGACCACCTCCAAAGTTGTTAATAGGTTTTGAAATATTGTCACAACTTGGAAATGTTAAAATAGAATTTGGGTAGGTGGATAATTTGAATGACAGTGGGAAATGATTACAAAGTGCATTATCAAGTGAAATCAAAACACAAAAATGGAAGAAAAAAAGGTATATTCTTCAAACTTTTGTATTAGGAATTTAATTTTTTGTTCCATAATCTTGATGTGATGCATATTGAGAAGAGTTTTTGAGACAATTTTATCTTCACATTGTTTAATGAGCATAGAAAATACAATGATCATCTCAATACTCAGAAATACTTACAAGAAATGAACATAAAGTGTAATCTCTGGCCAGATGAGAATGGAAAGTATGATCCAACAATTTTTGCGATAAAAAATAGGGATGAAGATACATTACATTGAATTTTAAATCAAGGGAAGGTATCTAATGGGTATTAAAGTAACATCCCAAGTTTTTTTGATTTAAATCATCATAGGTTACATAGATTGAAAAGTAATGATTCACATATTTTGTTATAGAAGATACAACCATTATCATTGGGTGCATTACTTCCAGAAATGGTTACTGCTATTGTACTAAAAATTTTCACATTCTTTAGAAAACTATGTGAGATATCTCTACAACCATTTTATCATTACATCCTCTAAAGGAGAATTTTATTGAAACTTTGTTCAATGGATATGATATTTCATCCATCATTTTTATTATCATGATGCATTTAACTATGCATTTGGTTGAGGAAGCTAAATTAGTAGGCCCCATGCATTATCGATGGATGTATCCAATTGAGAGGTACTTTATTTATATGTTTTTAATTTAAGTAAACAATTATTGGAACTTCATTAAAAACACAATTATGTTTTTTTATTTAATTTCACATATATCTTGGGCATTTGAAATCATATGTGAAAAATAAAGCTCAACCAGAAGGTTCTATTTATGGAGGGTATTTGGTAGAGGAGTGTGTTAACTTTTTTTATAGATACTTTGATGATATTTAAAAAAGATTAAATATAGTTGGATGTGTTGATGACACACCGACTCAATCTCAACTACATGGGAAATCAAAAATCATTTCATTTATTGGCTGATCAGTTGGGAGGAGCTCAAATGTTACACTAATAGAAATGGAATTATCATAGGCACATAGATATGTGTTGCTGAATAGTGAAATTTCATATCCATTTATTGAAGAGTAGAGGTTACAAATGAAAATATGATTGAGAGGCCAAACATGAAATGAGAAAGATATAAGAAAATCTGTTAATAAAGATCTTGTATAATGGTTTTCATAATGTGTCAGTTCAAAAATAGTGAAATCAATACAGATATTAAGTTGTCATATATATATTGTAAATCTAATAATGTATATTACTTTTTTTAGATCAAGAATATTGATACTCGAGCTGAGTTGTCAAAATATTTGATGTTTCTTGGTCGAGGTCCTCTAAAATAGGCTAGAAAGATCGATGCTTATAATATGAATGGATTTAAATTTTGTACAGTCGATCAAGAGGAGGGTTTTAATACCTTGAATATTGGTATATTTATGTTTTCCAAAGTGGGATACTATGGAAAGTTGGCAAATATCATCGAATTAAACTACCACGAAGATTTCTCAGTTGTTTTATTCAAATTCAATTGGGTTGATTTTATTAGGGGTGTTAAAAGAGATTCCTTTAAATTTACTTCTGTGAACTTATCTCACTTGATGGATGTTGGTGAGCATGAATTACATGATCTGTATATCTTATCATTGCAATAAAAAATGGAATATTATGTAGAATTTTTCTTGGATGAAGCATGGACTGTAGTTACTCAAATAAAACAAAGAGATTTGTATGATATGGATGATGAAGTGGAAGATTTTACCTATGACATTGAATCCCATCAATAGTAATAAGAAAACTTATTTTTCCGTCATGATATTAAAAATATTAGTCTTTCAAGGGTGGATTAAGTACATGAAGTAATTATGGAGCAGGAAAACGACATGGTTGAAAGAGAAAATGATTATATGTGCATTCATCCATTAATTTATCAACCACTTATATCATTTGTGCAGTCATTCATTATTATAGTTATGTATATTTTATATGTCAGTACTATGCATCAGTTATCATTTATAATTTTTTTTCATGATTTTTTTGAAATATATGTTATAAAGTTACTTTTATTTGACTAGAAGATAGGAATACAAAGAAGGAAGAATTATATTGATACCAGTTGACCCTCATTCGACATTCCCTCAACCATACCTACAAATGATGATATATCTATCTCCCTCCCTATAGCATATGAGACACCATCTGCCTTCCCTACTACACCATCTCTCACACCATCCGTTAGCATCCCATCAGCAGCTCAGCCGACTCCTCCCCATTCAAAAGCCTTAGCAGCCTCAGTAGTGTAGAAGTAGGGCACTCCTGGTTCTTTGTGGGGATATTGAAGGGTGAATGTAGTAAGTAAAAATTTTAATATGATTAAAGTTGTTGAAATTTTTTTATACTAAAAAATTTTTTTATATAAGATGGAAACAATGCTACTAAGAAGAAAAATATGAAAAGTTCAGATGTCTGGAATCTAAATGAACTAATGATATTTGACCTATTTGACTGCTATGGGGGTCCCTATAGATGACGTCATGGGATTATTTGGCTAGATTCTAGGAAAACTGGTGGTAGAACTGGTTTCCCTTCTAATTATGTATGATGATATCCCTTCATCTTGGAAAAATGAAGTTTTCAATTCACAGATAAAATTAATTTTAATAAATTATGGTGTAATTGAATTTCATTTTGTTATTAAATTATAATATTTTAAAAATGAATCTCTTTGAATAGATTTTTTTCACTTTCTCATTTCTGATTTTATAGAATGAAAGTGGACATTGGAAGCATTCATTGATTTATATCAGAAAACGATTGGATCATTCAACCATGATATTTCATCAATGAATGGTGGTGAGGAGGTAAATCACATAAATTTAAAATCATTTAGTTTACAAACTTTCAATGGTTTTAAGTTTAAATATAAATATACAACACTGTTTAATTTTCAATATAATTATCTTAAAGGTGCCTATAGTAGGAAGAAGAGATGGAGATAAAGATGGAGATTGGGATGAAGAGGGTGATGAGCAAAGTTAATCTTGTAGTGATTAGTGGTCTTTTGGAAGTTTTGGACTAATATGGAATGAAAGGGTTTGTTGATGTATTATTTGTGATACAGAGTTGAAACCATTTATGGTTGGATGTAAACTAATATACTTGTCTTTTCATGCCATATTTGATATATATGTGTGAATTTATGTGTTTATGATAGGGATTTTGTGTGCTACTGATAGGCAATACACTTGGTTTTTATTTCTTTTTTTCAGGGTATTTGTGGGGCTGCATAATCTACAGCTGGTTTTTTTTGTATATCAAAATTTAACGTTAGTTTAAACCACCACTAAATATGACACACTATTATTTAGAGGTAGTTTCAATAATTTTAGTGGTGGTTTTGTGGCAGGAAATTTTTGGGATTTAGTGGTAGTTAAAACTACCACTAAATCCTCATTATTTTCTCCCTATAAAACCACCGTGAAATCAAAAACAACCACTGATAAATATTATTTCTATGATGATTACCATAAACCACCATTAAATGAAAGAAGTTACTATGTATTGGATGATGACACAATATTTAGTGGCAGTTTTTTGAAACTATCATAGAACCATGTATCAGTAGTTTTAACCACCACTAAATCAAAAAAAACTGTCGCTACTCGTCACTTCTCTTATAGTGATTATCACAAAGGGCTTTGGTTTGTGTATCACTTTAGAAGTTCACAGTTGTTTCTCATAGAAAAATAGATAGTCGAATAAGTTATCCAGTGTATTTGATTCATTTCATGTTTTTTACAACCCTTTAAATTGATATCTACAAATATTAACAAACACCTTCCACGCGTAAAAAAAATCAAAATTATTCAAGAGAGGGAAAATAAATCTCCATAAAAAACATAACCATAATCATTTGAATTAAAAAACTAAAGAATAATTAAAAATAATTCAAATAACTTTTTAAATTATTTCAATATATTGCAAAATAATAAGTCAACCATAATTTGAAACAAGCAATTAAATATAAATAGGATAATTCCATAAATATTTCAATCATATTGACAGTTAAAAAACATAGGAATACAATATGTATAAATATAAAATCCTAAATTTATTGAATTTAATAAATTAAAACATTCTAAAAATATTTAACAATATTAATAAATATTTTATAAACAATTAAAATAATGAATATAGGAAATAAAAAAATACTTCACAAAAAGTGTGTAACTTTCTACAAATAATGAATTATAATTTAAAAAATAAATTATACCAGAATAAAATATTCTAAAATTACTTTTCATGATATCCATATAATATATATGAGTTTTATAAATTAATAAAAACACTTAAAATAATTATAATATCAATGTGTAAATTTAAAATATAAAAAATAATGAAAAAAAAAGTATTGAAAAAAAAATTGATCAATAACTAGAGGTAGCATAAATACCTAAAAGTGGAATATTTTTAACTAGAGATAGCATAAATTAACACTTTTTTATAGAAAGAATCGGTTTCCATTTTGAATCTACCATTGGCTAAAAATTATTCACCATTAATTATAAAAAAATAACTACCATTAGTTTAAAAAATGATCCATCGTTAGTTAAAAAATGATCGACTATTAGTTAAAAACTAATCCACCATTAGTTAAAAAATGATCCCCCATTAGTCAAAAAAATTTGATCCACTTTCAGTTAAAAAAATAGTCCATTTTTAGTTAAAAAAAGATCCACCATTAGTTTTAAACTTCTTCTACCATTGGGTTTAAACTTCATCAATCGGTGGTTTTAAACTTGATCTACCATTGGGTTTAAACGTCATCTACAGTTGGTTTTAAACTTCAACAATTGTTGGGTATAAATAAGAGGTCCACTATTGATGTAAAAAACTCATCTACCATTGGTGGAAAGATCTGTACACTATTAGCATAAATAAACATCCAGTGCTAGCATAAAAAGACATCAACTATTAGTATGGAAAAAGATGAGTTTTTGAGAAATATTTCTGAATCGTTGAGGAGATATTAAAGGGAATCATTCTTAAAAGGAGGAAGGACAGCATAGAGGACAAGCTGGTTATAGGTGCTTCTATGGATAAAATAGGATGGATTAAGAATATGATGAATGGTGATTCATTCTTTTAGGTAAACAATGATACAAAAGAAAATTGATGGATTATTAATCCATCTATAAAATAGAATTAAAAGTTTTTTCAAAATAAATAATTGAAGATAATTTATAAAACTCTTCTAAAAATCAATGATTTATTTAATATTATAAGTATAGTAAAATATTTTATCAAAAAAAAGTGAAAACACGATTTTAATATTTTATATGACATTACAATACTTAGGATATTTTTTAAGGAACCTAAATGACATTTTTAGTAATTCATGCAGTTTAATTAAATGAAGAAAAATTTATTATCTTTCTAACCGAATAAACTCTGAGTGATTAAAATTTGAATTTAATGAGCTATGAAATAAAAAATAAATATTTTGAATTATTGAAAATCGAGAATTCCAGAAGTACTGAAAGATCTTAAATATTTGTTGCACCGCATAAACAATAAATTCATACTTCAATTAATTCTAATGAAATGTAAATAAATGTGTTGAATTCACAATAGATCAAGTTACATAAGAATATGATCAAGATGTATCTTACTATAAAAGAATAAATAAAGAATACTTTAATGAGTTTTAAACTAAAAATATTTCTTGAAACCAAAATCATGTATCATGCTCAAATCAAATTGTGAACATGATAGAGATAGAATTAGACTCTGTAGTAGTTTAATTAAAGTTGTATAAACTTTCCATCTTTCATATTAAATTAGAATTCTAAAAATTGGATAATTAAAAAACAAGTAATATTAAAAATATAGAGGTTGTAATAACACTTTTTCACATAAAATAATAAAAGGGTTTTGAATTATTAAAAACATAAACTAACATGTAATCAAACAAAAAAAATACATGCATGAACATGCGCAAACAATTTTATCATATACCCAATGGAATGAAATGTAAAAATTTATATGTGATATCATAACTCAATAAGTATAAATATGTTAAAATTTTCATATATACACTTTAAATTCTTTATTAAAACAATATGTTAGAGGCGATGATGGAAAATGAATGAAATCGATTCATGAGGTGGTAGTCTCTTGTACACACAAATAATGACTTCATATCCCATTTTATGGGATAGGATATGGATTGAGGATATTAAATTAATTTATTAATATCTTGGTATATGGTAGATAATTAATTTTTCATATAATCATAATTTAAGAAGATTTTATGGAAGTGAAAGAAAAAATAATATAAAGATGATCACTTAAGCATGGTACCCCTTCTTCGGACAACCTCATTTAGTAAGAACCAAAATACTTCCTAGGATGGATTTTTAAAAAAATTAAGGGACCTAGGTATTGGGGAGGAATATAATGAATATATTTGGTAAGGGGTTGGTTGAGTTGAATGTATTTAAAGTTGTTATGAGTAGCTGATAGAGGGTGGCCTTTTATAAGTGAGGTGAGTGGCACACATATATTTTTATAAAAGAAAAGGTTGTATCCATGTTTTTTACATGATAAAAGGATCCAAAATAGACCATTATCAAGACTTCAGCATAATAAATTATAAATGTTTCTATAAAATAGATTTTAGATAGGTTTTTAGGTTATTTTAAACCTCATATTTTATGTTTATCCCCCCCAGTAAATCCTTTTTTACCTTAAATGTGGTAATTATTTTTTACTATTTTTACTATTCATTATGTTCAAAAATTAAGTTGAAATTATTCGAAAATATTTTTTTTATTATTAATATGGAATCAATTTTTCCAAATTTAATTCATTGAATCAGAAAATTTTTATTTAAGTCAAAACCCACCATCCCGACTAAGAAGATGGTTTTTAAGAAGTGTATTTTCAAAGAAAAATATGCTTTTATATAAACTATATGACTAATAACAATAATTTTATGAATTAAAATTAATATTAATTAATATATATTACATTCATTTAATTTTAATAATTCCTCATTATGGGTTGTTTTTATTTATTAAAAAGAAGAAACAATATGCACTTTAAAATAGTTTTCTGAAAAATCTTGTTTTTCCACCTAAAAATAAACATATTCTAAAATAAAATATAAAATTTATAAAAAATAATTTAAGTGGATTAAATATAAAAAAATAATTATTATTTAATCAAAATAATATTCTAAACAAAATGGGACTTTTATATTCCCTAATTTATTGAAAAATGACATTTTTAGAAAAATCGGTATTTTTCACTATTTAGTGAAAAATAATATTTTTTGAAAAATATCAAAAATTCACCCTAATTTATTTTTAAAAATATTATTTAAAAAATAAAATTATTTTTTTAAAATTCAATTTATATAATTTATAAATTTATCTTTTGAATAAAACTATATAATAAAAGCGTATAATTAAAACTACTTCCTTTTCTGTTTTAAAAATTAACTAATTTCTTAATGATGAATATAACTATCTAATTCATATTAATAAACATGAAAATTATTTATTATATCATTAATAAGTTTTTTAAATTAAAAACCTTTTGGAAATTTCATACTATCAATTTTATTCACTTATTAAACAAGTGAGGATATCATTCTCCCATAGCATTTTCATATTCCCATGTTGATGCTTAAACCATATGTTTTTCTATAAAACTGTAACATGGTGAATAACCTTATTCCACAACACTTTCTCTCAATGGTAAATAATATGAATAGGTTATTACTCAAAAGAAAGGTTCTCTTCCAACTGAACTACTTCCAGGATTAAAACATTAGATATTTCTTGCACATATTTTCTTAACATCGATACATGAAAAATGTTGTATACTTGGGAAAACATGGAGGAAAATCCACTCGGTAGGAAAATGATCCAACCTTTGCTAGTATTTCATAATATCTAATTAACTAAATACTTGTATTTTCATTTTTACAGAAACTCATAACACTTTTCTATAGAGATACTTTGATAAGTACATGATCACCTACCTCAAAAAAAATTTCTTCTAGTTATCTACATATATTTTCTTCCTGCACTAAGTTGTCCTCATATATTGCTGAATCAACTCCAACTTCTCATCCATTTCCTATACTAACTCTAGTCCCATCAACTTATTTTCTCTTACTTTATCCAAAAAAGTTGTTGTATGGCCCATCTTTCCATATAATGCCTCCAAAGGTTTCATATATATACTAGAATTAAAATTATTATTATAATAAAACATGACCAAGGAAATATGATGATCACAAATTCCTTGGTAATCAATTGACTAATAAAAAATCATTTCCTTTAAGGTATGAATTGTTCACTAAGTCTATCCATCATATTGAGGATGAAAAGATGTACTAAAATTTAATTCAATGACCAAAAACTTTTGAAACCCTTTCCAAAAATTAGATGTGAACTTGGGATCACAATATGATATAATGAAGAGAGGCACTCCATGTAACTAAACTACCTCCATTAGATATAGTTGAGAAATTTATCCAAAGAAATAGTATCTCAAATGGTAATGAAATGTATAGATTTAGTTAATCAGTCAACAATAACACAATTCTCATTACTACCTCAATATTTCATCGATAATCCCATCATGAAATCCATCAATATATTTTTCTATTTTCACTCTTGAATTGGAAAATGTTAAATATTTCTTTACATTATTTTCATTATGGTTAAACCTATTAAAAATTCAAACACTTCACGGTAAATTTAGTAATATCTCTTTTCATTCCATCCCACCAGTAATACTAACAGAGTTCCCTATACATCTCAGTGCATCCTCGATGAATGGAAAATGGAGAAATATAAGCTTCACTTAAGAAATCTTTCTTCAATTAGGAATCAAAAGGCACACATAATTATTATATAAAACATAAAATGCATTATTAATCAATTTTAAAATTAGGAAAATTACCCTTCTTAACAGATCTTATGTTTTCCTGCAAACCATGATCCTCCTTCTAAGATACCTTAATTATTTCTAACAAAGTTGAATACACTAAAACCTGAAAAAAAATAGAGGATATCTCTAAATCCAAAACTTTTAGGCCAAAATTTATCACATCATTAACCACAAGGTCATGTTCAAAATGTGACATGGTTGATGTAGACTTATTTTTTAAACTCAATGAATCAGACACTTTTTTTGATTTTATAGGATGGTAATGAATCTTAAAATTATATTCCTTGATCATATCCATCCATTTTCTATATCTGATGATCAATTATTTCAGAGTGAATATATACTTCAAACTTTATTGATCATTATATATTTCTCTATTTACTCAATAAAAATTATTCCTCTAAATTTTTAATTAAAAAAACCATAGAATCTAATTTCCAATCATGTGTTGGGTAATTTAACTTATGAGGTTTCAACTAACATAAATCATAATAAATTATCATATCATTATGCATTAAGAAAAAAAATTCCTTTCAATAAATCATTATTATAGATGAAAAATTCTCCATTTCTGGAAGGAAGATAAAAAACTGGAGCATTCACCAATATTGTTTTTAGTTCCTAAAAAAATTATCTCATTATTTTTTACAGGTGAATTTAAATCCTTTTCATGTTAACTTAGTCAGTGGGATATACAACCAAGAAATGATTTCAAAAAACTTCTAGAATTAATTAAAAAATCTAAGAAAACTATGAATATATGTGATTTTTTAGGGTCATGTAATTTCTTCAACAACTTCTGTTTTAGTAGGATCAATAGTTATTCAATATTAAGAAACAATGTGAGCAAGGAAATAAATTTTTTGCAACCAAATTTCACACTTAATATATTCTCCATATAGTTCTTTTCTTTTGAGGTTTTGAAAACAATCCTTAGGTGTCTTTAATGTTTCTATTGAATTTTATAATATACCACAATTATATCAATAAACAGAACCATAAACATATCCAAGAACTCATGTAGAACTCTATTTATGAGGTCTACAAAAACAATTGGTTCATTGGATAACCCAAATAGAAAAACTAAAAACTCATAATGCCAATATCTAGTATGAAACACTATAATTGTAATTTTATACACATTTACCTTCAATTAATGGTACACAGACCTCAGATCAACCTTCAAAAGTTATTCATCTCCCTTGATATGATAAAACAAATCATTAATAAGAGGAAAATGATACTTATTCTTTATAGTGATTTTATTGAAGGATCTATAATCAATTAAAAGTCTCATTGAACAATATTTATTTTTATAAAACAAAATAGGAGAACCCTATGGTGAAGTGATAGGTTGAATGAAACCTTTATCTAACTAATCCTACAATTTTTTTTTCAATTTTAAAATCTCTACTTGAGTCATTCGATAAGGGGGTTTAGATATTAGATTAGCATAAGACACTAATTCAATGGTAAACTCAACCTACCGAATAAGAATAACACTAGGAAAATTATCAGGAAATATATCCATAAATTCATTTACTACTATCACAACACTAAAATGAACATTTTCTTTCTTTTCACCAATATGAGCAAGGTAACTTTCACTATCATCTCTAATCAATTTATATTCTTCTTGGTAAGTTATAAAAGGTATAAAATCATTGATTATAAAATTATTAGATTTTAAATATATCTTAAAATGATAAACTGAAAGTAAATCCATACCAATAATAACATAAAACTCTACTATAGATAATTCAACTAGATTTTCATAAAATACCTTTCCACTGGCAGTAATAAGAAGATTCTTATAATCTTGGTTTCTTTAATATTTCCACCCGATGTTTTCTCTAAAAGTTCTATCATACTTTCATGATGTGATATTACATGTATTCTTGAAAATTTCATAGAAATGAAAGAATTTGAATATCCAGAGTCAAACAATGTATTAGAAAGTTTTAAATAAACAATTAACAAACATGTCACCACTTCACTAGATATACCAACACCAATAGTGGTAGTAGAAAATGATTTTTATACCCCTTTATGTTTCTGATCATTATTATTTCCACCCTGAGTGAGTAACATAGAACACACGTTAATATTATATCCCAACTAATTGCAGCTAAAAAGTCTCATCATTGACTAGATATTTGTTATCTCATTATTTGATTGTTCATGAATCTTTTTTTAATAATGAGCCATGTGACCAAACTTAACACACCGGTAGCACTTTCCAGATCCTGAAAAACATTCCACTAAATTTTTTTTAACACACTTGGAGCATGTTGGGGGATTACCTCTAGAATTCTTAGTTGGTTTCTTCTCTACTTCTTTTCACCTTAACTATTTCTTACTTTTTTCACCCCAAGTAGTATAAACGTCAACAAACTCCATCTCAAATTCCCCAGAACAATGACTAACTTTATCATAACTTTTAAATTCTCATGTGGTAATTCTCTTCATAAAATTGATTTTAATCCTAAGTAAAGTCTATTAATTTTAATATTGTTGTCCCGAATAAAATCAAGTGCATACCTGGCCAATATTGTAAATTTTTCTTCATATTAAGTTATATAGTGTTTATATTTTTTCCTCAATTCAATGAATTTTTTTCCATTCAGAGTCAAAGAAACTTAGGAAAATATTTCTCATGGAAAATATCTATAAATTTTTCTAATTTTATGGAATCAATGTCATTTTTCTCTTTGTTATTATTAACTAAACACCATCATCGATTAGCTTCACCTTTAAAATGATAAATTTAAAGGGTTATCATTTCATGTTCCAGACATCCCATGAGTTAAAATATCTTGTAGTGGGATTTGATCCATCCTTCGGCTACCATGATTTTAGATGATCCACTGAATGATAGGGGTGTTGTCTCATGAAATGATCTACTATCATTGTGTTCCTCTATGGTTGATCTGATTTCTCTATAGAATGGATACCAACACCATTTATAACATTTTTTTTAGCTGATCATTAATAGAAACAAACTTCTCATTATGATTCCAACCATCTTAGGATGCTAATATAGGAGGATACTTTCCTATGGATGACTTCCAACTATACCCTCTCTATTCTTATTTAGAAAACCATTCTAAACAAACATAGATTATATGAATAAACTAATGGTTCTAGATGAATAAGTAGCATGCAGAGGTGGGTGAAATATAAAAAACTATTTTAATAATAATTTCCAAAAACCAAGAATTAGGATCTTGCATGTCAAATTTATAATTAATTTATTAAATATTTGAAGAAATAAATAACTCAGATTAGGAAATTTCATCACTGGTGAATGTTGATAATTTGAAAAGACCCTTTAGGATTAAATTTATTATGATCTATCTATCCAAGGAAAGAATCCCTCTAGCACTAATACACATGTGCTCCTATAAAAATCGAGAAACACCACTTGATCTTCGTGTGCTAGCACTGTGATTCGAATGTCTTGCATTGTTCATTTTTGATCACTCATTCTTAAGTCTTGAATAAATATCTCTTACACTTCTCATTTTTTTAGAGGTAGAGAGATGGATGAGTTGAGAGATAATTCTTTGGGTACAACAATTCTCTATTCTCAATTTTGGATGATCTACACAAAGACATATCCATCTATTTAATGAGTTAAGATTTGAGTTAAAATATTATTTAATTTCATATCGTCCATTAAATAACATTTATTACCTTTAATAAATCCATTTCTGCATAATAGTAATTATATAATTATTATTTTGTGGTGCATTACAACTAGTGCAATAAAAAATATTATTTAAATATATTTTTAATTAATATTTTTCACTGGACTTGATCTTGGTCCATTCGAACACCTCTAGAATTTATTGAATAACCAAATAAATATTTTATACAGAAGCTAGAGAATAAATATTTATTTAATTTATGTGATCAATATAACTTGTATAAAATTACTCCTTAAACTTGAGAATAGTATTTATTCCATTAATTAAACTCAAACAGATTTTAATCGAGATCAACAGAAACACTTAATGTGTGACCATCTAGGATTATTTATTATTGGAATTATGTAGGATTTCCTAAATTAAAATATTACTATCTAGAAATGGGTCAAGAAACCCAAGAGAATAAAATTTATGTCACAACATCAAAAACCACATAGAAATGCTCACTTGTAACATAATCCCTTTGTAACAATATATCATCGAAAAACTTTCAATTCTGTGTCACCAACCTATATGCTCGACATTTCTTTCTTTGACTATCTAAAATAAACACATCATTAAAAAATGGACATGGAGTTTAATTCAATGGTTATATTCTAATCAAAGGGAAGATATATCAGCTTCCATAAAGATGGAAGGGACAAATCCTTCCACAACTTATTCATTAATGACATGTCAGACAAGATGTACCCAATGTATCCAACTTCGCCATGAACTATTATCATCATGGTTTATGAAATACATCTATGTAACTGATTCATAACATGAATTGATAATAATATTAAAGTATAATAACCATTACACATGCTCATAGATACGAATATGAGATGAAACCAAAAAATACAGAATTTATACTAATGGTGTCATTCTCATAATCTCCAATCATAGAGATTACCAAGTGTGAACTTCATGAGAACCATCATCATCTACTTATGAGTAATCACACCAAATACTCTATGTACTATGAGTCCCATCATATTACATTATCCAACTATATAACATTATTTTATAATATCATCATAGAACATCAAGGTTCTCATCATTACGGGGGACTGTTATGACCTTATCGATGTGATGTATACTCTAGGAAATTATTACATTAGAGACATTCATAACAACAAAAAATATGTAATAAGAAGTTTTATTAATATTTAATACACCAAATATTAATGTAATCATAGTAAAAACATATGGTCCAAGGACATAAACTCTAACAAACTCTAACTTGGACTAGATCCAACTGCCTATGACCTTTATTCTGATAGATCTCACATTATAGTCATGTTTCTTCCGAGTCAAGGCTTTAATAAAGGGGTATTCCGTGTTTTATTCTATGGAAATACTTCCCACTGCAACATCACCTCTTTGAGAAAAATCCTTCAAGATATGATACTTCTAAATTGTGTGCTTCATATATTGATATGACCATAGCTCTTTTGAAAGAGCCAACTATGTAGTATAATAATTATACTGTGTGATAGGATCATTACTGCTATGTACCACATAAATCTCTTAGATGAAGTTTCACATTCAAACTAATTCATTAGATAGATCATAAGCCACAATATATTGGGACTCTGCTATAGAATATCCAACCATAGCTTTCTTTGAGCTCTTTCATCTCACAACACCTCCATTCAAAGTTAAGATGTATCTCATTTGTGATTTCATGTCATCTTGATCAGTTTTGAAACTAGAATCTGTATATCCTATGATGACTAGTTACTAATATCCTCCATAAAATAGGAACATATCCTTATTACACCTCAGATAATGAGGGATAGTCTTGACTGCCATCTGAGGGAGGTCACCTGGATCAGTGTGATATCTTCCTACCACAGTTAATGCATAGGCGACATCTAGCCTAGTACATAGCATAACACACATGACTGACCCAATCGATGATGTGTATGGAATATTTTTCATTCTATTTCTTTCCTCATGTGTCTGAGGACACATTTTCCTAGAAATATTAATGATCTGTTATGATGGAAACAATCCTATCTTGGATTGTTACATATTAAATTTCTTTAATATCTTGTCGATGTATATACTTTGACTTAGGCCAAGAAACCTCTTGGATATATCATGGTGGATATTGATCCCAAGAATATATGCTTCCACACCCAAGTAATTCATAGAGAATAATTTATTCAACCATGCCTTAATAGACCATAAGACTAATATTTCATTTCCAATGAGTAATATATCATGAACATATACTATTAAGAAAAATATTTCACTACCACTAAACCATTTATCGACACACAAATTTCATTCAATATTTATGAATCCAAATTCCATTATGGACTCATAAAATTGAATGTTCCATAACATGGATGCTTACTTTAATCCATAAATGGATCTTTGCAACTTTCATACATTATTAGCATCCTTTGGAGACACAAACCCTTCGGGTTGTCTCATATAGACATATTATTGAAGTTTCTTATTATGGAAGGATATTTTGAAACCCATTTTAAAAATCTCATAATCATGGAAAGATACAATGGAAAATAGATTTAGATGGATTTCAGTATTGAAACTGGAGAAAATGTTTCGTAGTAGTCAGTGCCTTGATATTGTTTAAACCCTTTTGCAACTAGTCATGCCTTGTAGGTACTTACTTGTCCTTCTATTAATAGTTTCATCATGAATACACATTTATAACCAATGTTCTTTACATATACTGGAGGGTCTACCAAAATCTAGAATTGGTTTTTATACATGGAATCCACTTCATAATTCATGGAATATTTCAACCTGGAAACATTTGTTCCACTCACTACGTCCTTATAGGTTATAGGATCTTTATTATAAACATATAATGAGTCACCATCCTTGGGGACTATAAAATCATACCATTCTAGTTCTCTAACCTATCTAGTGCTCCAACATAATAATTGTGTCTCTGCAACACTTTATTCTTCCCTGAGTCTTTGTGGAATTTTTTTCCCTACCAACTATTATGTATATTGATCTAGGACTTTATCAAAAACTATCTTTCTACCACTATCTCTTTTAGAGATAAGATCCTTTTAAAGAAATATGGGACATCTTTGAACCAAAACCATTTTATCCAAAGGATTGTATAGGTAGTATCCCTTTTGTTTCTTTTGGATATCCTATAATGATATACTTCATGCCTCAAGGTGCAAGGTTGTTACCTAAAGATTTATTAACAAATGTTTCACAACCCCACACATGTAAGTGAGACAACATGGGTTTCTTTCCATTCCATAATTGTTATGGTATACCATATTTTTCTTTAGTTAGCACTTAGTTTAGTACGTATATTTCTATTTGAAACACATATCCCAAAAAGGAAAATGGAAGAATCGCATGACTCATCATTGATCTCACCATGTCCAAAAAGGTTTGGTTCCTTCTTTCACTTACATCATTCCACTAAGGCGTATAAATAGGAGTGAGTTGAGATAAAATCCTAATCTCCCATATATAATAAATGAAGTATTGATTAAGATATTCTACACCATGGTATGTGTGGAGTTTCTTAATATTTATACCAAGTTGTTTATCAACTTCATTATTGTATTCCTTGAATTTTTCAAATAAATATAACTTATACCTTGTTAGGTAGACATATCCACTAAAATCATCAGTAATAATTATGAAGTATGAGTACCCACCCCTTGCTTTAATGGGAAATGGTCCACACACATCGATATGAACTAATTCAAGAAGCTCTTTATCCCTTTTGCCTTTCCTAACAAAATGGATTTGGTCATTTTTTCTTGCAAGCATGCATGACATACACTAACTAGTTTTAGTTTAAAAGAATCTAAATATCCATATTGATGTAATTTTGTCAAGATCTTTTCATTTACATTACCTAATCAGTGATGCCAAAGTTGGGTATGGTATTAGTTATGTAATGTAACTTTTTTATCAATTCCCATTATTTAGTTTGTGTAATACAACACATAAATACCATTATTTAAATGTGTATTACCATAAAAATTATATATTTATAAAATAAGAAACATTTATTACAAAATTTGAAAATAAATTCATCTAGATAAAGTCTGGATACATAAATAATGTTTTTGATAACTGAAGGCACATAATAACAACCCTTTAAAACCAAGATAATTCTGGTTGGAAATGTGAGGTGGTGGTCCCCTATATCTATAATAGTATGTTTAGCTATGTTTGATGCTTGAAGATCTAACTCTCCTCAGTCAATATTTTTTAATCTAATTGGTCCCTGTATTTTAATACATATGTGATCACCAAAATATATATATAATACAAAATTTATATAAATAGATAAATTTACCTCAATAAAAAACATGTATTAAGCTTCCCCTTGCTTCTTTGGCTGACTGTAGTTTTTCTTCCACTAGCCCTCATTGACACATGTGAACCAAACATAATCATGTTCCCTTGATTTCCCCTTGATCTTCCTCTTCTTGTAATGGTGTGAATAAGCTTTGGGATTAAATATATTTGATTTCCCTTTCTATTTTTTCACCAAAATGATGGAAGATTTTTTATGATTAATATCCTTATCTACTTTGAGAATAAATTTAAGAATATCTAGTAGATACTTCTCAATGTTTTTCATATTAAAATTCACAAAAAATCTAGAGAAGCTATGAGGGAGTGATTCTAGAATGAGGTCAGTGCCCAGTTATTTAGGAAGTTTAAACCATATAACCTATAAGTGCTCAATGTATCCAATGATCTTGATTATATGAGGCCTAAATGGGGAAACCTCTCCAATATTTCTCTAAAAGAGCATCTTGGAAATCTCAAATTATTCTAGTATAGGTCTCCCCTATTAAATACCACAAAGGTTCTCAAGCATGATATACGCATACATGTTTTTGTGAGACTTCATTAGTTCAGTAAAAATTGATGAAATCATAAAAAATTGAACATTGATCATGTCACTCAAATGTTTTTCATAGACAAAGAACTCTTCATCACTTTCCTCTTTAGCAGGAAGATCAGGAATTGAGGATTCTAGCATGTAATATTTCCATTCATGGCGTAGCATAACCTGAAGGTGTTTAAACCACTTCTAGAAGTTACTACTATTTAGGAGGTTATCTTTCACAAATATTTATCTTAAGGATAGTGTGGATGATGAACTTTTCATTTTATTATACAATTAGAAAGATAAGATTATTAGTACTTTTTTAGATTTAAAAATAAGTGTGATATAATAAATTTAAGGTTTTTAATTATTTATTTATTAAATATTCCACAATTTTACCAAATATCAATAGTCATCACCATTAAACTTGTAATTTATAGTTTCCTTAACATTATAATGGAAATGATCCTCATTACTTTTATTAATGATCTAGACTTTGGCCAAGAAAACCATAATAAAGTAATTAGGTCGGTGGTCTTGTCAACTACAGGCTTGCAGCTCCTTGATCCATTTAGTAGATTCCCCTATTCTGAAATCATGACTTGGATTTCCTTGACACTTGCCTCCAAAATTTAATTGAACAGAATTTGGTCATTAAAATCAATAAAAGTTTGGTTAATTCAACTCAAAACTATCACAAGAACTCCTCGATAAAAGTAAGTATACAGACTTTGGTCATGTACTAAACTTAGTTCTATGATTTCATTCCCTATCAATTAATATAATCCATAGTCTGATTTAATATTTAATTCAGGGATTTTAATTTGTTATACATAAATTTTATCTTGTTTTATCGTTTACACATATTTTTAATATTAACTGGATGTTACTTAATTATTTAAATATGATGGATAAAACATTTATGCATAATTCTTTTATTTAATTTCCATCTTTTCACATTAATTCATTTATTTATTTGATCTCAGACTTGCATCCAAAAAATAAATAATTACATAGATATAAATAATTAATTAATTAAATGACCCATTAATGAGATTTATCTAATGGTAGATTTAATAAGAGGAAATTAAATCAACCGTTGACCTAATGAAAATAACACTTATTGTCAGTCTTGGCATGAGTTACAGCATTCCACCTTTCCACCTATGTATCACCTAGATTGGCATCATTATGGTTCTTTCTTGAACATCCTCCATGGTCCTTGGGATGATCCATTAATTACAAATATTTATGAATCATACATAGTTGAGGGGAACCAAAGGATTGGTTAAATGGGATTACATAAATATCTTTGGACATGAAGGTCCTACATAATAATTTAGGGTGGTATGGCTTGTCGGACATCATTTAATTTTATATTAAATAATTTAAAACTGATGCACTAAATTAAATTAAAACATCCAAAACATACACAGATCTTGGTCACCCTCATGAATGGTCATATATGCAATGAATATACAAACATAAACAGCTAGCTTCAATTTATTTATTTATTTTTTAATTATTTAAGATAAATGTACTTGAATTAATTAATTGATTTATTGATTAAAAAATTAATTATATTTCATGTTAATGATAATATGATCTTATTTAAAGATACCCATCATTAATGGAATTCATGGAAAATAAATGGAAGAACCAATAATGACATATTAATTACAATAAATTAAATAAGCTTTTAAAATTATTTGAAACCATTATTAAATTTTCAGACACACAATAGTGTGACAATCAATAAGATAAGATTTCAATTCTAAATTTTAAAATTTAATGTAATTTTAATTTTTTACATTAATGGGAGACTACACAATGTGAAAATACAATTACACATCATGTATCTCAGCAACTGTATATCCAAGTCACACACCTATGGATTCAGTATGTTGAGTGGGGAAAACTTCATGGTTTGTACATGTTAGTTACATAACCATTATCCACTTTACATGTTCTTGGTTAAAATAGTCAACACATAGTTTGAAATAAAAGAACCATGTGTAATTAATTGGTTAGTGCATCTAGATACAATACGCATGGGTATACGGTGTGTGCTCTGGCCACAATCTGTGTAACCAGTTTTACCAGCCAATGATTTGGCACTTCCCAGTGGAATCTTTGGCCATTATTCATTTGTTCTTGAACCTTTAAGAAAATGAAACAGTAAATTAACATGATTAATATGTCGATAACATGTTAATTCAAATCAGATTAAAGAAAAATAACCTGAAATGAAAATCTAACCAAAATTGCATATAGATCAACAATCAAATAAATAATTATAAATTTTAATGTGACTAATCTGATACAACTTTATGTTTTTGGGCACATCAGAAGTGTGTGGATGTGGGTGATATATTAAAATTTCATTTAATAATTGTTCCCTGAAACTAAGAGAGAGGATCTTACATGTCAAATTTATAGTTAACTTGTTCAATATTTAAAGAAATAAATACCTAGTCTTAGGAACTTTCTTCTTTGGTGAATGTTAATTTTTTGAAAAAACCCTTTCAGATTACATTCATTATATTGCAAGGATCTAAGGATAGAATACCTATAGCGGTGATCCACATGTGCTCCTATGATCTTTGAACAATGCCACTTGATCTATGGGTGCTAGTGAAACAAGTCGAATTTCTTGCAATGTTCATTCTTGATCGCTCATTATTTGGTCTTGAATAAATCTCTCTTGCACTTCTTACTATTTAGAGGGACAGAGAAGAAGGGGTTTAGAGAGAATTCATTGTGTGAAACAATTCTCTATTCTCAATTTTGGATGCTCTACAAAATAGAGATAGCCCTCTATTTATAGAGTTAGGATTTGAGTTAAAATATTATTTAATTTCATATCGGCCATTAAATAACAATCATTACCTTTAATAAATCCCATTCCGCATAATAATGATTATATAAATATTATTTTTTGGTGTGTGACAACTTGTGTAACAACAAGTACTATGTAATGATATTATTCATTATTATTTTTCATGGGACTCAAACTTGGTCCGTTTGAACTCCTCTAGAATTTATTGAATAATTGAATAAATATTTTATTCATAAATAAATATTTTATTCACAATCTATAAAATAAATATTTTTTAAAATATTTAATAAATAAAATAAATATTTAATAAATAAAATAAATATTTTATTGAAAATCCAGTGAATAAATATTTATTTAATTTATGCAATCAATATAACGTGAATAAAATTATTCTTAGAACTTGGGAATAAAATTTATTCCATTAATTAAACTCAAATAAAATTTAATAGAGATCAATGGAAACACTTATTGTGTGACCCACTATGATTATTTTTCATTGGCATTAGGTGGGCCTTCCTAAAGTATAAGATTACTGTCTCACAATAGGTCAAGGCACCCAAGAGAAAGAATCTAATGTCGCAACCTCGATAACCACATATGAATACTCACCATGTAATATAATCCCTTTGTAACAATATCTCATCAAGAAGGTTTCACATCAGTGTCACCAACCTATATGCTTGATGTGTCTTTCTTTTACTATCTGAAATAAACACATCATTCCACCATGTCCATGGAATTTAATGTGAAAGTTTTATTCCAATAAAATGGCCGAGATATCTTCTTTCATAAAGTTGGAAGAGAAAAAGCTTTACTCAACTTATTCCTTAATGATAAGTCACACTTGAAGCACCCAATGTATCCAAATTCTCCCTGAATTGTTATCATCATGGTTTATGAAATATATCTACGTATGAAAGTTATAACCTCCATTAATAATAATCATAAAGTATAAGGACCATCACACATTCTTGTAGATAGTAATATTTGATGACACCAAAACATATGTAATTCTTACTAATGAGTTTTTTTTCATAATCTCCCATCTTGGGAGATTTCCAAGTGCGAACTTAATGAGATGAAGCCTTGAATTCTTATGAGTACCCTCACCTAACATTCTATGTACTATGTGTCCCATCATTGTACATTATCCAACTATAGAAAATTATTTGAGAATATCATCATAGCACATCAAGGTTCTCATCATAGCAAGGAACTGTTACGACCTTATCAATGCGATGTATACTCTAGGACATTATTACAATAGTTTCATGCATAATAATAAACACTATGTAATAAAAAATTTTATTAATATTCAATATATCTAATATTAATGTAATCAAAGTACAAATAGTTGGTCCTAAGACGGCAACTCCAACAGAAACATGGTAATATTTAAATTATGTATCATTTTAACTTAAAAAAAAAGATAAAATCTTTCATGGTAATCTTATTATCATTATCCTAAACTCTAATGCTATCTGAACTGACCTTTAATGCCAACTATAAGTACCTATCCTTATAGATAACAAAATTAGGAGTTTTAGTTAAGAATTAGCATTATTTAATTTTGAGGATCTATTCTGGTTTAGAGTTTTAGAGAATTATTTCATAAATAATATATAACATGTAACACCCCAAGATTTTATGGTATGTCTCTTTTTAAATCTAAGCTCTTTGATAGCTTACATTGCACACAACACCCAACTTAAACAAATAATGAAATATTATTATGTGGTCATTATAACATTGAAATTAAATTTTCATGAATGAATAATGTTAACTATATTATGAAATGTCTAATTATCCAAATCATTTTTAATAGATTAATTAATTATTTTTCAATAATCACTTAATTTTTACTAAAATAATTTTATTCTTCAAAATAATATTTTTTCATCAAAAATGGTTTTCTTGATTTTTATGAGTAGATGTTATTATAGATTTATTGAAATTCAATAAATTGTATTTTATAAAAAAATATAATTTTATAAATCATAATATTAACATTTTCTTATAGTGAATTTTTGGTAATTTTCTAAGAAGGTTGATTTTCCCGTGAATAGTGAAAATACCAATTTTTCTTAAACTATCAATTTATTTATGTTAAGAGTACCTTTATGATTTTAATTTCACCTCAATATAACTTAATTACTATTTAGTTATAAATAATATAATTAATTCCATTTTAATCATCCTTATACCTCAATTTGGTATAAGTGCATTTTGGGTTTAAAAATAAATTTTTCAAGAAAACTATTTTTCATTGAGTTCTGTGGAATTAATTTCAAATTAAATTATTAAAATTATATGTTTTCAATTTTGAAGAATATATTTCATATTTTAATTCATAATTTCAAATTTTAGTAAATATATCTCTTTTTTATCCAATATGAATAGAAACTTGGGTAATTTTTGTGACCATGGTAAAGTGTAAATTAGGTAATATTGGTTAAAAATAAAATTATAATGACTATAAAATGACCCTAACATTTTTATTAATTTTATAGGATGAGTAATTTTAATCCATGATAATTCAAGGTTCATTTATATAACCATTTATTTCTATTTGAATGAGGTTATGAACTTTATCAAAGAAATTTAAAGAAAAGTCAAAGATGTCACATTCTTGTTTTTAATAAATATAAAATTTTTAATATGGTGTTCAGAAGAAGATATATTTGAAAATAAATATTAATTTACAATATAAAATATTTATATTCATCATTGTAATTTATTTTAAATTCTTAGGGAATAAACTATTATCTTAAATGATTACAAAACGCTGATGTAGGAATTATTTTATTAATGTAAATATGAAATAAATGTTATTAAAAATTTGAAAATAAATCTAATATGAGTTAATTAATGTGATAAATAAATTTTATATATTACCTTGACATTTTATTAATGTAATAAAACCGTTTTTTAAATTATAATAATTATCTTGATATTATTAAATTCAAAGTAATGAATAGTCCTTAAATTTTACATTATGAATATTTTATAGTAAATAATATTTTATTAAATGATATAAAATTACTAAAAATATAAATGTTGAAAAATTATTGGGATAAGGTTTAAAATTTTATCCATGATAAATTTATGGGTCTTTTTTCATTTTATAGAATCTATATTAACCATCAAAAAGTAAAAATCCATGCAGTCATGGTTAGAGTTAAAGTGTTTAATTAAGGGTTAAAACCAAAACATAAGGGTATAAATATAGTCAAAAATTATCTATATTTTATTTAATGAGATTATTTAGAACCATACTAATATTATATTCTAAATAACTCACTTTTTATACATTTATAATTGAACATTAATTTATATTAATTTAATAATTTAAGAAATTTCTAGAGTACCCCTCACCTCAATTATAAAAGGGAACCCCTTTCTTCACTTATTTACACTTCTTTGAGCCGTATAGATAAACCAATTCATGACCATTACTTTTAAAAACATCCTTATACATGTTATATATGTTATAGTCTCATAAAAATACCAACCTAAATTCCATTAAAAGTGATATAAATGAAGTCCACTAAAAAAGAAGAAATCATTTTTATCAACTCTTTCAAATTTATTTCCACTTGTGGTTCCTCTTCTAGTGTTTTTTCCATGGTAAAGTAATAAATATAGTATAATATATATTATGATATGATATTATGATTATGTTAAAACCATATTACACCTTTTATATATCCTATGAAAAATTAAAGCTTCGTGTGTGCGTGCATGTGACTTAACGTCTCCACGTAGTGGTGTTATTTGTTTTTCATCTCCATTTTACTTGGATGGTTATAATTATGGAAGTAAATAATATATATGATAATTATCAAATAATATTAATTATTTAAATTAATATATAATCAAATTAATTACACTTTCAACCATTTAGAAATGATAGCGTCACTCATGCATATGTATGGCTTATCGTCTCCACGAATCGATGCAATTCATTTTCTATGTCCACTATTAAAGAATGGTTATAAAAATATATATAATGAATAAATATGATATATATTACCTTAATATAATTATATATATGATGTGTCTATATCATGTTCACAATAATTTTCACTTACACAACAAACCATGCATAGGAAAATGAAGCAGTTAACCCCTAAAACAAGGGTAATAATGAAACATTATTAACAAATGGGTGATAAGATGATATAATAGGAACATATATGATATAATAAATATTAATATGGTTCTAGTATGAATTAAAAAAATTAAACCATTATTCAAGAAGTTAGATCACATTCAAAAAATAGAAATAGCAAGGTGATGGATTTCTTAACTCAATTTTCACTCACTGGGTTAAAATTCTACTTCATTCATTATGTCATGCTAATATTATGTGTTTAAAAACAATTATTATATTATAACGTATTTAAACTTTTTTTATGTTTATTTATATTGGATACACATAATTTATTCATTTATTAATTATCACCTCAACATTCTGATCATTTTAAGGGTTTATTTTCCAATCTCATTCTAATTGAGATTATTTATTATTGAATGTCAATTAAAGGAAATTAATTAACCATTTCATAATAAGACTTTCCATTTTATTATAATATAGTTATAAATGAACTCTTTCTATTAATAGTACCATTTTCTACACATTGGTATTTAATGTTTTAAAAAAATTCAAGAAAACATGACTTTATTTCTCTCTTCAGTTGAAAATATATTTTCTTCTGAACCCATATTTTATAAAAATGTTTTCAAAATTGTTTTCTCCTTTTTAAAATGATTTATTAAAGGTATCTAGAACATAGGTTAAAGAAACCAAAATGAAAACTAGTTTATTAGAGATATCGAGATAAAGGGGTTATATTACACGATAAGTGTTCGTATTTGGTTTTATGTCATCGCCACATTAACTATTTTCTCTATGGTTTCATTAGTGTGACATTATACACTAACCTTGGACTTGGGGAAGCTTCAACTAATTTCACTTAGAAATAGGCCTAGAGGGTCACACACTAAGTATATCTAGAACCTTAGTTTAATAATATTATTATTTATTATTAAAAATTTGAATAAATATTATTCTCATATGTGGTTTAATAATTATTCATGTTTTCTTGATCACATATATTTTTTCACTAGTTATTCAAGATAATATTTCATGTGTAGAATATTTAATAAACATTTATTTTTATTTAGTGGATATAATATTTATTTATTTATTGTAGAATAATATATTGATGTTTATTAATTAAATTAATATTCATTATTCAAGGGCTGATAAATATTGTGGAGGAATTGTGGACCGAGTTTAATAGTCGAGTGATAAATAGTATATATTGAATATTATTTCAATAAATTTATTTAATTTAATTCATGATTTTAGTGAATGTCAATAAATGATAATAATATTATTAGTATTATTATTTACATGGTGTTCTATGGAGATTAATAAAGATAATAAGGGAACATGTGAAATTTTTATTTTTTAACCCTAGCAGAATATAAAAAAATCATATTATTTTTCTAAGGTGTAATCATTTCATCTTTTGTGGACAACATCATCTGGAGAGAAGCATGTTGAAGCCCTAGAGAGATCCCTCTCCAAGATAACTCTCAATAATGGAAATTGATCCTCCTACACCACCACTCTCAAGTATAGAGAGATCGAAGTGAAACCTTTTTGAATAGATTCTTGGGACAATAAAATTTGAATAACACGGGTGCTAGGATCTATTGTGTTATCACCCCAAGATTCCTACAATGATGTTCAGAGGTTCTTAAAACATTTTGGTATAACTTCTAGATGGAATATAACACAATGATATTATGATGTAGAGATATTGATAGATCCATTAATAAAGATATAATTCATCATAAGGTAATTATTTAATTGTTTAAATTAATTATAAATAATATTTGATGATCCCTAAACTTCAATTTGGTTTTCAATTATCAATTAATCTTTGATTAAATTCCCTTGGTCACATCGGTTATCATTGTGTAAATATTACATTAATCATTGATTATGATAAAAATCAGAGTTGGTAATGTCCCATCTGGAACTTACTTTGTGACATGAACCTTTAAGTGGTATCAGAGCGATCACATAATTATTTATAATTATTTAAATATCATTGATTGGTTTACAAATTTATCATTAGTTTTCTATTTAAGTTTAATTATTCTTTAATATGAAACATGGAAAATTCCCTTATTCCTCTTCATTCTCACAAATATAATCAAATTGATTAATTTTATAAATGAATTGTATTCGAAGGAACTCATCCATAGGTGCCAAGGATTCTGGCCATGTATCACAAGAGGACATTCCATGTAGACGATTTGTATACACTGTGTACCTATGTCTAATATACCCTGAATTAATTCAAAATTAATTTTATCCACGTGAATTTATTACACGTGTTGTGTATCTAAATACATTGTGTGTTGAATGGTCCATCCTGGCACATGGTTAGTTAGACTACATGATGTCTAACATCAATACACTATGTTCAGTCCAATAGTCAATGATGGGTCATTTATTCTCTTACACAGCCAATATTACTGGTGACCATGTAACTCATTGACCGCATGTCGTGTAGCCCATATACATGTTATTTACTCTATGATTTTCCAGGGAATGATTATATGTTGAGTCACTAGGTGTGTTCCATGAATAGGAAACTATAATAATACATGATATGTTGTTGGAATGTATGCACCCTATATTTTTACCAAATTATATAGAATTAAAAACTAATTTATTATATTGCTTAAACTTATCAACATGTATTCTGTGTAGTCATTGAGTAGATAGTACATTAAATTTAATGGATTATATATATATATATATTAACTATGTAATTAATTTTTGTGTAATTTTTTAAACTGTATATCTTGTATAATTCATAATACAATCATCACTCTACATTCATTGAAACACAAGATAATAGATAAATACCATGTGTTTCATGTGATCATTAAGTTGATAGTACACACTATGAAATTACGTGTTAATACATGTATACCACATGTCATATGAGTAAATAGTATAAAAATATAATGCATGTTGGGTAGTTTGGACAGGTACTCACTATATTACATCAAGGAAACATTTTTTTATACAGTTAATTTTGAATAAAGTTATTTAATTTGTTTATAGTTATTATGGGTGTAAATCTCAAGAAATTTTCAATGATAATTAAGATAAAATAATTTATTAATTAAAGAAGATAACTAATTGATTCGGGCATGATTTATCTTAAATAATAATAATTAGAATTGAATCCTATTTTGAAATTCATAATCCATTACTTGTATGTAGAATATATTGAGCATAGACCAAAAATTTGTGTGTGATTGGTTTACTTTTAATTTATTATCAAAATATATTTATGGCATGTGTGTCATTCCTACTCTTATTATGTAAGGTCATGTATGCCCATGATTTATTTAATGTAAACCCTTTAACCCATCCTTGTGTTCTCCTCACATGCAAGTGAGTAAAAGAATATGTAATATAAGGGTCTACCAAACTAGTGGTGGTGGTTCAAGTTTAGATAATAGGTGAAGCCAATCCAAGAGATATACATAGGTGGATAGGTGGAGATCTTCAACATGAACCATAAAATTGTTCAAGGTTTTTTTCCCTAAGTCAAATGGTTTTTTTATCATCCACTTGATTATCTAACCATTAGTAAAATATCCTGATCATACCACTTTTTTAATTTATTTCCATTAAGTTTCATGGTTATTTCATTATGGATGTTTTTTCATGATCATATAAATTAATGAATTAATGAGAAATAAATATAAAACTAAAATGAATTGGATTATTTGTAAATTTTATCTTTTACATGGTTAATCACTTAAATAAGTCAACTTAATATTAAAAAATGTAATAAATAAAAATTGTGAAACTTATGCATAAATAAAAAATCCCTAAATAATATTAACTCATTATATCCTACCATTAATTAAGTTAAAATTTAACAATAGTTCAAAGTTCTTGATTGGAAAAATTCAATGTGCTTTCAATTATCATGGAATTCTAACTTGAAGTTTTAGGTTGACTTAAATTAGTTCACATCAAGGGTTAACTTTCAAATAAGGACTTGGTGTAACTAAGAGGAAAATGATGAGGAAAACTAATTTTAGGATTTTTTTTTATTGGGAATTATAATCAATAGATCAAGGAATTGTGAGTTAATGCAGTTGGAATTTGGAATACCTGCCTGAACCCCTTTAAATTTATTAACTAGCCATATTCAAGGTGATGATAAGGGGAATATAGATCATTTCCATGAGAATTTATAAGCAATATGATATTCCAATTGTGTTTCGATAAAATAGTGAGAGATAAATAAAATATAATATTTTTTGTTTATCAACATTTTATCATATGAAGTACTAAAATTGTACCCATTCTATTTGTAGAAATGGTAATAAACATGAAATCAAATATATAACTATGATCCATATTTTATAAGGATATCCTTATCATTGTCATAAATTTCCATGAATTTCTAAGGTTTTTATGTGTTATCCTATGTAATGAAATAAAATGTATGTGTTGGAAGAACATATTCCTGAAGCTTCTAATAATGAGGCTATTCTAGAAGAGTTATCTTTCTATGAGAAACATTTCAATGATGCTACATATGTTTAGTGTTTCATGCTATTATCCATTACCAATGTTTTGATAAATAAACATGAGGACATTGACACATATAGAATGATGTGACACCTTCAATATCTCTATCCAGAGAAGGAGATACAAGAGAAATATGAGATATCCAATGATTTGTTTACAACCAATGTTGGAGAGTCGGTTCCATCCAGGCCTCATGTAGTCAATATTATTGTCTACATTGAATTCTTGTACATCTTAGGGATTAAATTATTAGATGATTTGTTCAAAAATATAATACTTTACTTATTGCCTAATTCCTTCTCTAGTTTTATTGCTAATTATAACATGATAAATAATTAGAAGAGTATTTCAAAGAATATTACTCTCATTATCAAAGTGGACAAGGACATTTGGAATGAAAAACCTACAATTATTATGGTGAATAAGAAAAGGAAGAACAAGTAAAAGGATTTTAGGACTCATAAAAATTATAAAGATCTTGATCATTCTCCTTCTAGGAAGGGGGATATAGAAAGATAGGGAGAAGAAAATAAAGAAGTGTGTTTTTCTTATGGAAAGAAAGGCCACTGGAAGATTAACTGCACCCAATGAAGGGAGTCTAATAGTTCATTCATTATCGAGTGTGATATTTCAATATCTACACATTGGGTATCTAATACAGATTTTGGTTCTCACATATGTATCCAAATATAGGAAACAAGTAGATTCTAAAAGATTTTCAAAGGAGATGTGGATCTGTAAGCTTCCAATGGTTTAAGGTTTCCTGATCTAGACATTGTAGACTACCACCTCTCATTTCCAATAGGAATGATATTAGTTTTAAGATATTTTTATTATTTACTGACTATTACCAATAACATAATTTTTTAATCCTATAAAGACACATAAGGTTTTATTATTAAATTCGAAAATAATTTTTTTTTCTTTTATAAATACATCATATGTTATGGTATGACACATTTAATTAATGGTATTTATAAATTAAATTACAAAAACCAAGTATTGGAAATTGATAAGGAATCATGTTCACATGACTTATATAACAGTTTGTTATGGCATCGCTATCTTGGTCTTGTAAATGAGAAGCATTTGAAAAAGATTTTTCAAGATGGTTATTTAGAATCTTATGATCTAAAACCACATGAAAGATGTCATGATTGTTTACAAGGAAAATAACCAAACCACCATTTACTGGATAGGGTTAAAGGGCTAAGTAACTTCTAGGATTGGTACACATTGATGTGTGTAGATCATTTCTTATATAATCAATTGGTGGGTATTCTTACTTCATAACATTTACTGATGACTTGAGTAGATATGGATATGTCTACATGATGAGGTATAGGTCTAGGTCCTTTGAGAAATTCAAATAATTCAATAATTAAGTAGAGAATCAACTTGGAAAGAAGATAAATAAGTATTGATTGGATTTATGTGGTGAATATATTAACCAAGAGTTTATTAATTGTTGATGATATTTTGGGATTATATCTCAACTCACTCCACCTTACACACCACAGTTGAATGATTCCATTGAAATAAGGATTAATGCCTTACTTGACATGGTATGTTCAATGATGAGTCATCCAGATCTTCCATTATAATTTTGGGGATATTAATTACAAACTATGTCATACACATTAAACTGAGTACCAATTAAAAGTGTAAAATGAAATTCTATTCGAGATATGGAGTGGAAATAAACTTTATTTTCACATACATGTGTATGGGGTTGTGAGGAATTTGTTACGGCCTTCTTAAGAAACAACATGGTACCCCAAGGAACAAAGTGTATCTTTAGAGGGTATCCTAAGGAAACAAAGGGATACTAACTATACAACCCCTTATATAAGAAATTGATTGTTCATAAAAACCTTTATTATTTAGAGGGATAATATCCTTAATAATGGTAGTGGGAGTAAGATTGAATTTGATGGAGTTGATCCTCAAGATACATAAGATTTGGTACAATAATAGATTATACATCTCTATATAGAAGTAGTATTCCTAAAACACAAGTACTACATAGGATCACCACAGAGGTAACATAACTAGAGAAATATGGTTTTCTAGTCATCAAAGATGGTGACTAATTATTGCTTGACAATAATGAACCTATATTCTATAAATATCTAGAATAGAGAACAGAAACTACAAGATGGAAATATGCCATTAATTTTTAGATAGATTACTTATATTTGAACCAATTCTGGGTTATGGTCAATTTTCTAATTCATTCAAAGCCTATTGGGTGGAAATGGGTGTTCAAGATAAAACTAGACATAGAGGGTAAAGTACCTATAGAGTAAGGCCAGTGGATAAATGGTTTAAATAGAATCAATTCATTAAATATGATAAAACCCTTTCACAAGTTTCCATGTTTAAATCTATTAGACTTCTACTTATTGTAGCAGCTTACAATGACTATAAAGTTTTATATATATATTTTAGAACATTTTTCCTTAATAGGGACCATCAAGAAGATGTCTGAATGGCACAACCAGAAGGGTTTGTGACTTCAGGTGATTCCAAAAAGATATTCAAGTTGAAAAGATTCATTTATGGATTCAATCAAAGCATCTAGATCTTGTAACATTCAGTTCAATGAAGCTATAAAATAATTTAATATTATTAATAATTAAAGTGATCCATGTATTTATAAGAATTTTAGTGGGAATGTAGTAATTATCCTAGTATTATATGTTGAGGATAGATTACTTATTGGAAATAACATACCAGTCTTACAGTCTGTTAAGGACTAATTAAAGAAGTATTTCTCTATAAAAGACTTAGGTGAAGTAGCCTACATTCTAGGGGTCAATATTATTCGTGATAAATCCAAGAGGATTATTAGAAAAATTAAAGGTACACACATTGACCATATACTTCAGATATTTAGTATGGAGCAGTCCAAGAGGGTATTTTTTCTAGTGTCACGTTGTATATATATTTCTAAGAAAATGTAACCTCAGACATAATAAGATAAAGATATAATTGGTAAGATCCCATATTCTTTAGTTATAGTATCAATCATGTATTTTATATTATGTACTAGACTTTATTTTACCTATGCATTGATAATGGAAGAGAGATATCAAGATGATCCAGGAGAACAACATTGGTCTACTATTAAGGCTATCCTTAAGTATCTAAGAATAATTAAGGATATGATCCTAGTGTTTGGAGGAGATGAGGATCTATTAATCATGGGTTATACTTATTATATTTTTAAAATATATCAGAATGATCTAATGTCACAGTCCGGATATGTTTTCAGTATCAATGGAGGAGCTATGAGATGGAAGATTTTAGAGGAGCTTATTTTCACTGATTCTAAAATAGAGTTTGGGTATATAAAATCTTTTTATGAAATAAAAATACATTTCTTGGATATAAAAAAAATTCTAGGAGTTTGATGTGTTACCCTGTTGTAAAGATTCTATCACATTTTATTAAGATAATACCGCAGCGGTGGCTCTTGCAAAAGAGTCAAGGTCACACCAACGAACAAAGAGTATACTCTAGATGTATCACATCTTGAGAGATTTTTTTTTCAGATTGATAAACATACATTAATAAGAGAATGCATGAAAGATAGCATGTAATACCCCTTGAATAAATTCTTATCTCAGCAGAATCATAATTATCATGTGAGATCTAGGAGATTGAAGGTTGTTAGTATATGGATCTAGTGCAAGTGGGAGTCTGTTAGAGTGGGTTCCCTACAACCAACTTAGGTGTACTTTATGATAACATTTATTCATAATTTTTTAATATTAATAAACTCTTTATCACATCATTATGTTCTTATATATAACATAATAAGTGATAATGTCCTAATAGTAGCTTTTGTGTTGAAAGGTCATAGTAGTTCCCCACTATGATTAGAACTCATAAGTTCTATGATAGTATTCTTAAATATATATGGTCTATAGTGAGAAGAAATAATTTTAGGGACACAAATGATATAGGATATTATAGGGTGGAGACTCATAAGACATTGAGTCACCTTCCCATGGTGTACGCCTATGGAAATTTCTATTGTAGGAAATTATAATAATGAGACCCACTATAGGAAACTCATATTTATTTCTGTCATTGGATGTTCCTATCAATGGACATGTGTATTGGTTATTCGACATTAATATTATTATTAATGGATTTTATGAGTCACATACGTTGATGTATTGATGAAAATTGTGACAACATACATTCACGGTGAAGTTGGATACATTGGGTGTGTCATAAGTAATATTTTATTAATGAATAATGAGATAAAGGATTTAGGCCTTCTTTAAAATAAAATTATATCTTATTCTCTTTGATGGAAACGATACATCTTAAATAAATCCATGTCTGTGGTGTTCTCTAGGAAAGTTTAATTTCTATGAATTCAAATAAATATACATTAAGAACATAGGTTTATGACACCTATATGCAAACAACATGATAAGATATATTGAGATAAATAGATTATATTACATGATAATCATTCTTATGTGGTTTTATATTGTTGCAAAATTATTTTTTTATCTCTATAGGTACCTTAGTGTATTTATATATGAGAACCTTATTCTTTGAGCTACTTCACCTAATGCGATTGAGATAGAGGCCCAAAGGGTCACACAGTATATGTATCCAAAACCTTAATTAAATAATATTATTATTTATTTTTTAACAAGTTGTATAAATATTATTCCCACACCTGGTTTAATAATTATTCATGTTTTCTTGATCATATATATTCTATCACTGGTTATTTTAGAGAATATTTTGTGTGCATAATATTTACTAAATATTTATTTTCTTATTAGTGAATATTAAATTTATTTAATTATTTATTACTGAATAATGAAGTGATATTTATTTATTAAATAAATAGTCATTATTTAGTGCCTGATAAATATTATAGATGAATGGATGACCGAATTAATAGTCTGATGAGAAATAATATATATTGAATATTATTTGAATAAAAAATATATAATTTAATTTGTGAGTTTAGCGCATGTTAAGAAATGATAATTATATTATTATAATTATTATTATAGACATGGGGTTTCATGGGGATTAAAAAAATAATAAGGGAACATGTGAAATTATTATTTTCTAACCCTAGAGATATATATTCACAATTATATTATTTTCTTATGGTGTGTCCTTTTCATTTGTTGTGTGAAATGGAATCCATATAGAATACTCTCAAATCCCTTGAGAGATCCCTATCTAAGAGTACTCTTAGGAATGGAGAGTTATCCTCCTCCACTGCCACTCTCAAGTTTAGATAGATTGAATAGAACCCTTCCTTGAAAAGATTATTGGGGTAATAAAAGGGGAGTGATGCAAGCATTGGGATCTACCACACTTGCACTCAAAGAATCCTATGGTGGCATTCGGAGGTTCATTGAACATATGTGGATAACCATTGGAGGAAATATACTACTGATTCTTATAATGAAATTAATGTATGACATAGAAACACTATCAGGCCCATCAATGAAAAAATATTTCATTTTAGGTTATTCATTAATTATTTAAATTAACTATAAATATTATGTGATGATCCTCTTTCTTGGTCCCATAATTAAATTTCCAATTAATAATTGATTTAATTTTTTTGAATAGAGCATTTATCATCATGAAAATATCGGATTATTCATCAATTATTATAAAAAATCAATTTGGGAATGTCCGATCTTGCACTTACACTATGCAAGGAACCTTCACAAGAATGTATTCTTCATCAAGTATTTTCCTTAAACACTTCACACAAAGATGGATCGTAAATTAAAAGAGTTTAAAAAAAAGTGGATGAATCCATTATCACTTATAAAGAAAAATTCGCAAGGATTGTAAAAAATTCCTCTATATTTATCTCTGATCATGAGATTAAAATTTATCATTTCTTTAATGTATTAAAGACAAGTGTTCAAAAAGAATCCATAAGCGACTTTGGAGGATATGAAGAGATTTTAGATGTGATTTAAAATTGGATATGGAAACTACAAACTCTCATTATTATAGAGAGAAGAAAAGGAAAGTTTATTATCATGGAATATCTAATGATAGTTCATGTTGGGGAAAGAAATTACAATTGTTGTCATGTCAAAAATGTGGGAGGAAACACATGGGTAGTTTTCTTAAAGAATAGGAGAATATTTTAAGTGTGGAAGGATTAGCCATCAAGATCGTGACTACCCAAGTCGGATGAAGAAGACGGTTAATGAAACCGAGGATGATAAGGCCACAAATAATACACCATCCACACTTCAATGATTTAAATGAAAAGAATTGGATAATTATGAAAATTGATACCCTAACCAAAGGGATAATGAGTATAATTCACATGGTCAACCTCCAAGACCATGGGAACAAGGAAGAACATATGTGATGACTACCACTAAAGTGGATCATGAAAATTAAATATAAATTATCCTCCACTCAATATTTATGGATTCCTTATTGGAGTTTAGTTCTATCCAATTTATTATATCTATGATGTTTTATAATAGCATCAAATAACCATACCATTGATTTGATATTGAATATTATAGTTTTATTATTATTGTATCCAAATTTGTAGTTTTTGGGAATTTTCTTTTTGAAAATATTATTATACTTCCTTTAGATAAACTTGTAGAAATTTTGGGAATGGATCGGCAATCACCACATAGACTCTGTATTGATTAATGAAATAGGGAAATCACATTTATTTTTTCCAATAAACCTATGATCATCTAGTAGTGAAAGGTATACTATGAACTTTATAGGGAAATTAAATTCCATTACATGGGTCTTAATACCCAATTAGGAGTTGTATTTAGCTCAAATAATTAAGGGGAATTCAATTTTGGGTATATAGCCATTATGAGGGAAAATATAAGTTTTTTAGCCTTCCCTAATTTTGTAAGGTAAGTATGTATTTAGAAATTATATATTCAGTCAAGTATATATTTTAGATACCATTATATACTTTTATTAAACGGTGTAATTAAAATCAGGAGCGCGTAGTTTATTTAAAGGTGGGTAATGTAACACCATGATATTTTTTTATTAATTTCCCTTTAAAAGCAATTCTGTGTTGAATAGATTATTTCACATGAAACACTGAACTAGAAATATCTATGACATTTTAGATAAAAAAATATTATGAATATTATAAGAATAATAAAACCTATAGAAAATAAAAAGTGTAAATAATTAATTAAAAATTCATACATTGAGAGGATACATAACTAATATTAATTATTATTAAAAATAATTTTTTTATTTTCACTAAGTGTTTTGTATTTAATCCTAATAAATTAAATTGGTCACTTTTAAAATATGGTTATGATAAAATTTACTATTTTAATGTATGAACTAATATATTAAACTTTATTTAATTATTAATTGATATAAAGTAAGATTAAGAACACTTATATTTTAAAAGGTCATTTTTCTATAAAAGTATTTTTCTTTATATTTTATATTTTTATTTAAAAAGTAAATTTATTAATTGGGTTAAATGAAATTGATTTTTTAATTTAGTGTTTTAATATTATCTTAGGATAAAATTTTGGGATTTTTTTGAAAAGATATATTTTTAGATGAATAATGAAAAATATTGTTTTTACAAATACAATGTATTCTTTAACATCATTATGATATAAAATTGACTTAAAAATAAGTGAAATTTTTTTTTAAAATAAAATATGTATTTAATATGTAATATTATTAATTTTAAAATATTATTTTTTTATTTATCAACCTACTTTTCACATTTTAGAACATAATTAATATTTTTTCTGAAATAGTATTTTTATGTGTTATACACTTATTATTTTAAAATTAATTTTTATCATTTTTGGGAATTTAATATTTTGAAATAGTTTTCATATTTGAAATCATAATTTTTAAATTAATTAATAAGTCTAATTTTATTTTATCCATAAAAATAAGTTTTGATGGGTAAAAAAATGAATAACCATAGAAAAAGTAAACTATGGTTAAAGGATAAAAGACTAATAACATAACAACAACATGCCACAAAATGATTCGTTGAGGTTTTTTAGAAATTACCTCATCTCTCTTCCATTATTTTCTACTTTTGGTTTCACATTCCACAAATAGTTCCCTCTTATTACAAAAAATGGAACTCCCCTCACCGATAAAATCATCCCTTTACCACACTGATTCTTATCACACCAAAAGCCCCATAGTTCATTCAAAATCTTCCAAAATGAATATTCAAAACTCATAGAAACATCCTATAGGTTTTGGTCCACGAATATAATTACCCCTCAATGACTTAATCCAAATTTCAACGGAGTTATTCCAAGGAGAAATGTAAAAATTCTCAAATCATTCCTTTACATTTCAATTTCTTCAAGTCTTCTTATTCTACCCCAAAGTCTATTATACCATCATAAAATAATAAAATCAGTATAATTAGTTTAATTAAATTTTATTATGTTGATGGAATAATCATTATCTACCTACCCCCATAGAAAAATGAGAATATTGTTCGTGCGTACATACAGACTACCTCATCTACGAAGTAACGTATTTCATTTTTCATAAGAAACATACATGGCTGGTTAAAAGAGAGTATATAATGAATAAATATGATATTTTAAATATTATTTGGTTTCTCAAAGTATCAATAAATCTCTACCTTATTTTTCCTATGAAAAATGATAGCATCATTTTTGTGTACATGCATACCACTGCCTCTACAGAGCGAGTTATTACATTTTTCATCACTAACCTACATTGCTAGTTTTAAAAAATATTTTATGAATATATTTGGTATTAAGGATTAATATATTTCATGAATATGTTTTTGAATTTATAACATAAAAAATAATGGTCATTATAAATTAATTAGTAGATATCTTAGAATTAACTAAAAAATCTTGTCATAAATTGTTTTCACATGAACCATGCAAATAGTTTACATCAATTGAACATGGGGATTCATAAATAATTTAATCATAATTATTCCAATGTATTTTATAATATGGGAATGATTAAATTCATATCAAATAATGCAGTTTTATGACACTAGTATAAAACATATGTGAAACGATCAGAATTATTAACCCCAAATAATGAAAATAAACATTACCATTATAGTGAATGTGACCCCAAATAATGAAAATAAACATTAAAATTCTAGTTCACGTATAATAAATGACTATAATTAAATATTATAAATGGTAATCGATATAAATAAGGTTATTAAATAGGTTTTTAATATTTTTTGTGATATAGGAGATTAAATAACTTTCACAGAAGATGAGATTAAATGTTGGGATTTCATAACAAATTTCTTTCATTGAGATATGTTTTGTATTATGCATCTATTTTTGTTTATATGGTGTATTAACTAACTCCTTGAGATAGTATATCTTTAATATATCTTAATTCTTGGTATTTAAAGTTTCATTTCAATTATATCATTGAATTATTTTTTTTAATCAAACGTTATAAATTTGTAAGGGTTTCTCATCTCACTTTTCTTTTTTTGAGACATATGACATATTCACCAATTTTTTTATATTGTTTGGTGTATATTATACATTTTGGATTATTTTATGATACTTTCATATATTTAAATGGATTTACAAATTCATATCATTTTTTATGTATAGTGACTTTGGGTTTCCCATGTAAGACTTTGGAATATTTGTAGTAATATTTCTAAAGCTAGGTACTGAGTCGGTGTAAGATTCCAGGAACCCGAGAGCCTTAGTGTAGTGATATAAAAAATATTAAATATATTTTATAATTCATGATGATTTTTTTTAAAACTAGAATAACACCCGATTGGAATCTCTAATTAGAAATATATGACCAAGGATGAGTTTATAATGTCATTTTTACCCTAGGAACAACATAAAGTTTGTCGATGTCGAATGTCTAATCGGAGGCTCCCATTGGCCAAGTGAAAAATGGAGGTTTATTAATTTAATAATATTAAATTAATAAAATCCATCCCACTTTGGTTCTCTCTCACATATAGGAGAGGTACGAACCCCCTTGCATGAAAAATGACACAAGGATGAAGTGAGTTGGGGAGGTTCTTTCAAACCCCTTTTTTAACACCGATCATCACTCAATCAAGGTGTTGTAGGTTTTGGGTTTTTTTTGGACCTAAAGAATCATATTTTATCCATTATTTAGGAATATTTATTTTCTTTACATATATATCCCCTTTTATGTGTTGGATTATGGTTTTAGAGCCCTATTATGACTGCTAAAGATCCCTTGTGAGTTGATTTGTGGGTTTTAGTTGGAAATTAATGGTTTTGGGTGGCCTGTTGGGAATTTTTATTCATAATTCCCCATCACAATTTGTATAGTTCATGAGTACCTTCCATGTATTCTTCCCATTCACAGAATATTAACTTTGGGTACTACACATCATATCTTAGGGTTACACGGCATGTAGTGATCCTAGACTATGTAGTTGGGGACATGGCCATGATTTCCATGTCGTGGGACATGGTTTGTGGATATACACGACCAGGTACAGGGAAACTAGGTATCATATACAAGCACGGGGTTTTGAACATGGACATGGGATAGGTACATGGCTAAGTAGTTGGGTATCCAAGACACTCCATATACCGAGGGTACATGTTGTGTTGGAAAACATGGTCGGATATTCGTTTATGGGCTAGTACATGCCTATGTGATAATATGAGGTCAAACTCCATGTGAAATGTGGTCAATAACATTTATATTCTAAAAATACATGTCGAGTACCAAGAGGGGATATGTCCAGGGTCTATTTTCTAGAGAGACAACATGTGTTATGGGTAAATGATTTATTCTCCACTTGGAGATTTCACCCTCATGCATCTCCTTATTCAGGACTCAGATGGAGGCCCATGAGTAGCCTAAACATAGTAGTTTTATAAATTGGACATGATGGTTATCATGGTTTTGGATTTATAGATGTTACATGAGGTTATTTTTTTTAGGCCGCTTCTATTAGTGATGTATAGACCAGTATCAGTCAAGTGAGTTCCCTTAGTCTATCCATGTGAGGTTACATAGTGTCATTACATCTGCAACATAGGATTGTGATTCCATTGAAAGTATGAACTCTGATATATTTTTTGTATCCCTCTAGGAGGTTGTGGTGGGATCCTATATCATATCAAATTCTCTAGGTTGGGTTTTTGGTATCGATGTGACCAACACTACACAAGCAGTAATCTTTTATTTATTAGTATAGATCAGTAGGGTTTGTGGAATCATTGGGTATATAAGAACCCAACCTTATTACAAATATAATCTTGAATTTATTCAAGAAAACACTTCCTTTAACATTGAATATCTTTTCAAGTTTAGAGATTTAGAGAATTTGGACAGTACATTCATGACATTACACATTATTACAGAGTGGATACCAGAAAAACAGTTTCCATTTTTTCAAAATATAAAACATTAAAAATTAAAACAAGACTCCTTGAAAATTATTAAACATTTAACATGTCTTAATTCTTTGTATTACACATCCATTAACCTGTGAAAAATCATTTAAAAACTTGGGATGAGCACAAAATCTCAGTAAGGGATGGAAAAGAAGGAAAGATCACATTAGTCCATGAATACTCATAACGTATGAAAACATTTTCAAAAGACATTCTTGTCACCCATATATACTTACTTTGTGTAACATGATATTTACACAAGATCCACACAAAACAGGAGAACATAAATATAATCATAAATCTATCTTGGGGCATTACTTACAAAATCTTGTAAGCATTCTTGGCTACCTTATAATTTGTAACCCTCACGGCAACCTTACTTTGTGTAACCATCGCAGTTACACTTGGAGTAACCATACGGCCGACCTCCAACTTACTCATATCCAATGAATTAGAGGTAAATATAGGTCCCACCCTTCATCATAAATAATTCCCAAGAACCAAAACATAATCATACAGCATGAATAATTCCATAAAAACATTACTTTGGAATTTCGTAAAATCGAATTTAAAAAGAGGATTTTTAAAGAAAATCCCCTTATAAATATCATAAAATTGAAGAGAGACTTAATAGAGTGGATGTAGTATGTAAATATACTGTAAATACACATAATGAAACATAATATAAACAGAACCCATCACACAATCAATTTAAATAGCACAATCAATTCCCTTACCTCGAGTTTTTATTACTTCCAACTTGTTTAAACCTCCTGTATAATGGTTAAAAGAGTTTTATTAATATTTTAAAGAAAAATTTTAATGTTTATAACATCTTGTATGATCATTTCATAACATCATTTCACCCTTAATTGTAATTATTTTTCCCCTTGCACTATTTTTGGGTGAATTCTTTACATGATTTCTATGATTGGTTCATGGTGGAAATTCTTGTCGATTGGAAATGAAAATCCAGAATTGGAATGGATTAGTATTTACATATATCTAGTAACATAAATTATTCCATTAATCATTTTTAATTTTTACATGAGGATGATTCATATGTTAGAACATTAATGATGTTCGTTTAGATCATTTTAGTGGTTCTTTGATAATAACAACCTCGTTTTGTCTTATAAATTAGAAACATGAGTACAAAAGAATTCCAGAACCATGGGTGAGTCATAAAACATATATTAAAACTTGGTTCAACCATATAAATGGTTTTATGACCAGACTTGAAAGAATTAATGGAAATTGAAATCACACCGTCCAAGATGTCGATAATTCGATACAAACGGACAATGTTTTTATTCTTTAAATAAGTGGGAGAGGAGAAGAATAATAATGAGTAATTTTCCATAAACATGATAAAATCCCGAATATAAATTATTTATTGAGATTTCATGACTCTTGGGTAAGGAGATATGAAGAAAGAATAATGAAGGAACTCAAAATAAAAGAAAAAGTGTGAAATCTCTTACAAAAATTCGGCAGCCTAACGGCTACACAACATGGTTTTAGAAAATATTAAAAAGATAAGGGACAAGGGTAACCCATCCATAAATGAATCATAATATATAGAAGATCAAGAATAAGAATTAAATAAGAACATGTAATGTAAAATTGAAAATTATACCACATAAAATAGAACTTGAAAGGAAAATGAAAAAAATTGAGAATTTTCTTACCTTGTAGAGTAACCCTTAGAACTTGAAGGTTGGGAACTTGGGGGCTTGAGGAAACCTTGGGAGGACTACTATGAAGATAAGGAGTCCAGATCTTCGTTGAGGTAGAATTGGGAATTAATTCAATGAAGGGAAGAGTTGGTATTTATAGGAAAAGTGAGGGATTATTTTAATAAATTTCAAGGGACACCTCATGAGTGGTATTTACAAAACCATGGGATTTCCCATGGTATTTTCCCATGTTATAAGGCACTTGGGACACCTCACATATTATTTTAACTATATAAAAGTCTACCAGATTTATTACATCATTATTACATCATTAATGATGTCATTAACACACTGAAACTAGAAACTGTATTTTTTACTATTCACTGAAAAATCAACTGTTTCAGAAAAATTCCCAAAATTCACTCTAACCATTTATCGACATGTAGATTTCAAAACTGAAGTCCATTTTTTGAAAATAATTTTCTAAATATTATAAATTTAATTTCTAAATAAAATCATACTTAATTCAAAAATTAACAATTCTAATTCTGTAACTACTTCTATATCATAATGAAAAATTAACCTAGATTTTATTATCTTAAATCCTTAATAAAATAAAATAATAATAAAATTTACTATTCATTAGGGTCATATCACTATTCATATTACTATTCATAAGGGTATGTTACTATTCACCAAAAAACAAGTTGGTTCCAATAGAATTCAAATAACATACTGAACACAATTGTAGATGACAGTTTCTTGAAATTCAGAACATAGAAGTAGAAAAGTTATGTTTTAAAGGCTAATTAAAAATATCTACTTTAAAAAAAGTTCCATGCATTTCTATTTATTTTTAGAAAAACTTGGGTTGTTACAGGGTATACAATCCCTTACAAAGAATGTGGGTTCAGTAGGGTTTATGGAATTATTAGGTATACAATCCCACGCATAGAATGTCATTTTAGTAGGTTTTTTGGAAACATATATTACATGATATCCTACTTATAAAGTTATTATAGATGAGGTTTTTTGAATCTTCATGACCAACACTACACGGGTGGTGATCCCCAATTTAAGTGATGTGATATTCGAGGTACTATATTGGGTTTGTAGTGTCTCTCAGTGATCCTGGGTGTGATCCCTAATATGTGAGATGATATCTTTGTTGTTTCCATTAGGGTTTGAGGGGTCCCCACATCGGGGATGGGTGAGATATCTTGAGTATCAAGATATGATAAGTGATAGTGTAACTTTCTTCTTGGAAAGTCATGATAAGTCTTTTCTCGCAGGTGTACTCCATTAGGGATGGCGAAGATCTTACATCGACTTAGTAATACCCGATGAGTGAGGACTCTCATATAAGTTCCATAATGGATGGTAGATCTATATTCAATTTGTTTTATCTCTCAAATGAGTTCCATCAGGAATGGTAGGGCTTATGGAGTGAGTTCTTTTGGACAATGATTAAATTTCATACTCAGGTAGAATCTTGTGGCTGGAAGTGAGTTCGGGACCTCATTAGACATGAAGTATGAGATGATTATATATGGGTTTCTAGGATTCATTGTGGTTATGTATGATTAACAAACCACATGGATATGAGATGACTTGTATGTATGGTTAATGAGTGGTCTCAATATAGTTTATTTGTCTCTTATTCTAGGGTTTCCTCAGGCTTTGTGTCGATCAGACTATTGCCTTTCATTTTCTCCCTTTTATTTTGGGTTTTTGGGGTACCTACTAGGTATTATTATACTCACCCTTGCATGGGATCTTCACACACATATTTTTTCTTATGGAAATGATAAGACCTTATACTGATTCCTAGTAGGACCCATAGTAGGTGGAGCATATCGATCTTTACATACTGCAGTGTAACACCCCATGTTTTTAAGGACCATTTCTTAATAAATTAATTTTCATTAATTTCTTGCACTGTACTAATTAAATCATTAATTTCACATGGAACTAACTAGAAGTATGCAACACCAACTGAGTGTAAATTACATGAAAAACCAACTTTTTTGCATTATACACAACATCGACTTGGTGTACGTTACACGAAACACTAATGTTTCTACGATACATCATTTTATTATTATAATTTTTTAAGCGAAATAATTGTAAATAGGTCATTAAACTTACTAATATGAGTATTATTAAATATTTTTCAAATATTTTTTATAATTTTTTTATTAAAATAAAACAAATTGATAATTAAAGATATAATTTTTGGTAAAGTCCTAATATGTTTAAAAATATTATTTTCTCAAATGAACTTCTTTCAATGTCCTTCTGTGAAAAATAATAAAATTAATTTTAGACACATTTATAAATTTAATTTGATAAAATAAAATTAATTTTAGAATTTATAATGTCAAAATTATCATAGGATGAATTTTTTGGATTTTTCTAAGAAACTTCATTTTTGGATGAATAGTGAAAGATAGTGAATTTTAATTCAAAACTTTCTTTTAATATAATTTATTTATAAGGTTAAATTATATTTTAACTTGGTTTAAAAGTTTAATTAGATAATATTTTTAATAAATATTCTAATTTAATTCATTGGAATCAATTTCAATTTGAAATTGGGTATAAAAACTTAGCATGCTTTTAGACATTTTTACTTTAAAAACATGTTGTGTCGTCTCGTCATCGGGATTAATTTTAAATTAATTTATACCACTTATGTCTTTAGAATTTAGAAAAATGGATATAATATTTGTAATAATAATAATTTATAATTTATAATAAGGTCAAATTAGTTTTTTACCAAAATAATTTGTAAAAGTGATTAAAATTAATTATAATGTTTTAGAGAAAAATTATGTTAACCAAGTATTAAACCATAAATTTAAGTCCCAAAACGACCTAGATAATTTTCCAACACCCATTTCATGGACCTTATTCATCCGTTAACCTTTAATTATTGAGTTTTTTGTTTGTTATGACTTTTTTTTGTTAAACATGTGGGTACACCAAACGTTTTTTCATAACTTCCAAGTGTGTCATTTAACTTCCCTATATAAGGCAACCACCTCTCCCTATTATTCACACATATAAAACCACATATATTTGGAATATTTCTTCCACATAGACTTTCCAACATCCCTAACTTAATCCTATAATCATACTCGTTGGCATAAAACAATCCAAGTAATATTTTCCGCACAAAACAAAAGGAGTTACACAATTAAGAGATAATGTTTTCCCTCAAGCTCCTTTCTTTTATTTTCTTTATCCACCCCTCCACTCTATTTATTACATTAATTTATAAAAAACCATTATATTAAATTTACTATGATTTTTTAGGCTAATGTTTCTACAAACACTTACACACACCTCCATCTAATGGGTAATAAACAAATTGTTTACGTGTATGGCGAACTACCACCTCACTAAATGATGGTTGTTCATTTTTCATTTACCACCACTCATGGTGAAAATTATGATGGAAAATATGTTCATATATGTTATATGTTATATATTATATTTATTATTTCTTTAATATTCTTCAATTATATTACATAACATATCTCAATGCCTTTCATTTTGTGTTAATACAATAATTTCATTTGAGGAAGTGTGGACTACTACCCCCTCAAAGAGATGTGATTCATTCACACAATACATGAAAATTGTTAAGGATTAATTTAGTGAAATTATTTGATATATATGAAATAATATTATTATTTAATTATAAAATATATACATATATGTCATTTTCTTTCATTCTCTCAATACGACAATTAAAACAGAAACAATGTTCATGCATACGTACGACTTACCGTCTCCCTGAACGATGTATTCCATTTAATAATTATAAATTATATAGATTATTGTAATACACATATAATTAATATAAATAATTTTTATATCATGTTTTAAATTCTTTAAATCCTGATTTATGTATAAGATCCAAATATATAACAAATTATGACTCATGTGAAGAACAAAGAAAATATTACCCGAAGTGAAACCTTAACATAGGATTGTCAAAAGGTGGGTAATATAAGGTTATAATAAAACCATATATGGTATTAGATATAATAATTTTATTCTTTAAAATATTTATAATAAACTTACATTTATTATACAAGAATCTTGTATGAGTACGAAGAGAGTCAAGACATAAGGTAAGGTTATTCCATCTCGCTTTTTATTTCTGTGAGATACATGCATTATTCACCACCCATTACTTTTATGTGGTGTGTATACTTCCCATGGATGTATTAAATTGTTATTATAATTAATTTTATGGGTATTTACATATCCATTTTATGTGATTTATTTCATGGGGTTTAAGTTTCAAAAGTTACCAAACCGATAAAATAGTTTTGTCTAAATTTACCTTCTTTGAGACTCATGTTTTGTTATGAACCTAAATTATTTTTAAAGGTATATATACTTCCATTTTACAAATTATATCATTAATATAGTTATTTTAATTATATTTTAACATTCATGTAATTTTATTTTCTTACCTGGAGAGTATAATCTCAAGTAACCATGTGGTAAGAGTTTATTAAAACAATTTCATCACTTTTCAAGACTGTTAATGATTATGATTATTTGATGAAATATTATTATCCATATCTCAATAGAACTTGTGATTTTCCTTATCCTGTGTTTATTAAAGATATATAAATTTATTAGTTCCATTTTTCCACTCTTTGGTACTTAATATAATTAATAAAATGTTTTTAATAAAATCTGACTGTATTTCTCCCTTTGGTTGGAAATCTGTTTTATTTAAAAAAAACATGTTTTCATAAATTTATTCAAAAATATTTTCAAATGATCCTTGAAGATAATTTTAAAGTATAAATTATGTTAAATTGTTTGATTATTTTCAAATATTACTTTATAATATTTCAAAACTATTTTCAAAGAAAAAAATTTTCAAACAGTTTTATGTTTCAAAAAAAAGTAAAAGAATAAAGGATATTTTCCCCAAGAAATTTTTTTAGAAGATTTTTTAAAATTACTTCCAATATAATATAATATTTATTGGTTTTAACCATGCCTTTATGAGGAAATGATACAATTTTTCCATTCATATTATTTCTCTTAATGGTTTACCTTTTATGGCATTATGTTTATGAAATTTGTTTCTCTTTCACATGTTATATGCTTATAAAACCCACTTCTTTTCATGGAATATGATTTGATTAAATGATTATGAAACCTATCTATTTTACATGTGTTAAGATATGATTATATTTTTATGAAATGCATTTCATTTCATGGGTTATGATATGATTCTTTATGATTTTCTAGCACATGTATGTATGATTTCATTATGATATGGGTGCGACCTATATCTCCCTCCAATGCATTGGGTAATGATTTATATATCATGATATAGAAATTGATGGAATGAGAAATGAATTCATCTTAGTATTATAGGTATAGAATGAGAAATTAACTCGGTTCATTATTACAAGGCCAAAATGATGAGTGAACTCAAATCAGTAATACAGGGATTGAACGGGGTGTGAACCTAGTTCAGTAATGGAATTTTACCAATAAGATGGTCTCGAAAGAAATTCCTTGACTAATATGGAAATAATTGTATATCATTATGTTTTTTCCAAAATTCCATGTTTTATTCCTATGTTAGGCATTCATAGATTATGTTCATTATTTCCATATGATTCATGTCTTATGAACTATCAAACTTTATACCATGATTCATGTTTATGATATTTGATATATAGGGTATGATCTTCTATTTTAATGATCATGTTCTCTTACACCTATGCTCATGATTATGCTTACATATCTCCCTTGTTTACCCTTACTGTGCATCTGATCTTACCCCTTTTTATGTTTCCTTCCCCCATGTTATTAAGATATGTATTATGTTTGATGTGTTTAAGAAGGGTGATAGTTAAGAAGAACCTAGTGGGAGATGATGTAGCTCATTTATGTACCAGTATTTATGTTTCCATGTTTCCAGAGGCACTAGATAGTATGGCCTTTGGGCGTCTATTTGTATAATGTTTTAAGTACTCTAAAAAAAGTTATGTAACATTAATGTATGAAAAGTGAGGTTCTCTATAGTTGGTATCAGAGAAAAGGTTTAGTTAACCTTTGGAATATTGGATGATAAAACCTTAATGATAAACCTAAGGAAATGTAAAAGATAATTCTAAGGATAATTAAAATCATAGGAACATGTAAAAGAATTTTTCTAAAGGATAGAGTGAGTGGTTTCCTAGAAATGCATACTTGTATGGATACTACAAGTGGATGTGGCTCTAGAATAGATGTACCTTGGAGTAACAACTCCAACAAGATATTTCAGGCATGACTTGGGGTAATCTGACATATGATAATGGGACTTATTGCACCCCTGGTTTGACATTCCTGGGGGATTTTCATTGGGAATTCACAAAAATCTTCATAAACCATTATGAAGGATTTAAATATATATTGGCTATGAATAACCTAGTATAAACCAATTTTGTCATATATTTTTTATGGTGTTGTAATTTAGAAATCCTATAATTTAATTTTCATGATTATGCGGTTCCTCAGTATGATAATTGTTACATACTCTATGATTTCGTTTTTAGTCAATGGTTGAAACCTAAAGGGACCATGTTAATTTTAATTACAATGGAAAATTCAACCATTGTTCTCCTGAGAAACCAAATTTTATTGGAGAGGGAATCAAAATTTTCATTTCTATACTGACTCAAATCTTCCAAGCTATGAATCATGGTGGACTTCTTAATGAGCAAAAGAGGGAACAATATTCTGTTGTGTCCTTAATGTGGAAACATCTAACTTCTTTCAAAGGTTATTCTGATCTACTTGTTTCTAAACAATATATCAATAGTAATGAAAATATATTCTCCATTCTCTAGTGTTTTTATCATGAGAAAGTATTTCTAGATATTTATCGGTTAGAAGGCAAAGCAGACTAGTGGTGGACTCTAATCAAGAATACAAGGCAGCAAGATGAGATTGAATCCATGGAATGGGATGAGTTAAAGAACTTATTTTTCAATAATTACTTTCTTTATATTCTTCATATAAATATGGATAAAGAGTTCCTTGAGTATAAGTAAAGGGATGATGAATCTATCGGTACCTACGAGGCTAATTTCACAAGACCTGTGAGGTATGCTATAGGAATTATCATTCAATACGAAATTAAAGTTGAGAGGTTCTTCAGTGGATTAAATCCAAGTCTCATAATGGTTTTTTCCATAAGATACATTAGTATCTATGAAAATATTTGTGTTGTGAAATCAAGGTTGAAATGATGACTGGATTCATATATTAACCTCATGGTTTTGACAAGAAAATGAATATGGAATTCAAAGGAAACTCTAAAATCTATGGAGAAAAGAAGATAAGTTTTCCTTTATGCTCTAAATGTGGGAATAATCATGGAGGAATTTTACATAAGGGGTATAGTTAATTTTTTTAGTGAGGAAAGGGTGTTCACTGAGAAATTTATTATCAAAATGATGGGAATAAGTAATCTAAAAAATTTAATGGGTAAAATCCATAGAGAATGAACCTCCTGCGATTTATTGATAAAAGTGTAAGGAGAATGAGAATAATGCTAACCACTTCAAAAACCTAAGGGCTAGTGATGATGATCGATGTCAACAACCTATTAAGCCAAGGGAAAAGGGTAAATCTCATGCAATTGCTATTTCTAATAAGGGTTCCAATAACCATGTGATGAAAGGTACACTTACCATCCACTCTAGAACAACTAATGTCATATTTTATTCTGGATCTACCCACTCTTTCATATCTAAATAATTCTATAATGTTGTTAAGATTACAAAAAAAATTATTAGATTTTGAATTAGCAATGTAAACGTCTAGTGGTATGATAACCACATCCAAATTCAATGATTCCTCTCTGGTTGAAGTTTTTTGTAATGTGCTTCCTACAAATCTTGTGATTCTTCCTTTGCTTGAAATTGATGTCATCTTAGGCATGGATTGAATTTATCTACCTAATTCCCAAATAAATTTTTAAGTAAAGGAAGTTACATTTTATATTTCAACCCCTCCTATGATCATACAACCATGTGATGATAAGTATGAACTTCTTATAGATATTATATCCAGTGTATGGGTCTTAATTCTCATTCAAAATGGTTGTTTATCAGAAATGGTTGGGGATGAAATTGACATCAATGATATGCCTATTGTTTAAAATTTTGTGGATTTATTTCTGGAAGAGTGTCATATCATTCCACCAAAATAAAAATTTGAGTTCTCAATAGAACTCATACCTAGTTCCACACCAATTTCAAATACTCCTTATAGAATGGACCTAATTGATTTGTAGGAATTAAAGAAGAAAATCCAATAAAACCTTGATAATGGATTCATTCGGCCAAGTGTACCACCTTGGGGTGGACCCATTCTTTTTGTGAAAAAAAAGATAGATCAATGAGACTCTTCATTGATTATTAGGATTTGTACAAGATCACAATAAATAATGTGTATACTCTTCCCTATATTGATAACTTTTTCGATCAACTTCATGGAAATCAATACTTTTCCAAGATTGACCTTCATTATGGATATAATTAATTGATGGTCATGAAGGAGGATATACCCGATATGTAATTCGGAACAAGTTATGGAAACTATGAATATATAGTTCTACCTTTTAGTCTTACTAATTCCCCTACTATCTTCCTATATTTAATGAATAGAGTCTTTAGATATTACCTCAATAAGTTTGTGGTAGTCTTTATAGATTATATTATTATCTATTAAAAGATAAAGGAAGAGCATGTATATCACTTGTGAAATGTACTAAAGACCCTAAGGAAGGAGAATCTATATGAAAAATTTTAAAAAAGTGTGAATTTTTTCTGAAAAAGGTTTCATTTTTTATTACATAATCTCAAGATATGGTATAGCTATAGATCCATCAAAAATGGAGGCCATTGAATATTGGCCTAGAACAACCATGGTAACTGAGATCTGTAACTTTCTTGGCTTAACTGGATATTATCTATGGTTTGTAGAGAATTTATCATGACTATATAATCCTCTCACAAAGTTAACTTGGAATGGTTTCAGGTTCCTCTGGATAGATGAATGTGAGGAAAATTTTAAGGAACTAGAGAGAAGGTTAGTCAGTGAATCTATGCTTACAATACCCTGTAGTGGATAAGGGTTTGTAATCTATAGTGATGCTTCCATGAAGGGATTAGGATGTTTTCTTATGAAAAAAAACATGTTTATCGCTTATTCCTCACAGAAATTGCAGATTCATGATCAAAATTACTCAACACATGATTTTGAGTTAGCAGTGGGAAATTTTTCATTAAAGATATTGAGAAATTATATTTATGGAGAAAAGTGTGATATATATACTGATAATAAATTTTTTAAATATATATTCACACAAAAATGAGTTAAACATGTGCTAGAAAAGATGGTTAGAGTTGATAAAGAATTATGACTACTCAATATATTACCACCCAAGGAAAGAAAACAAGGTGGATGATGATTTGAATCAAAAGGATCATGCTAGATTATCCTTGATGAGGATCACAAAAGATCCAATATTTTTGAAATCGTAATGGATAGACCTATAAATCCTGAATGAAGGGGGGAAATCGTATCTTTCTCAAATGAATATTCAACCCTCTATCCAAGTGAGGATTAAGGAGGCACAAAATGAAGGTGTAGAGATGAAAAATAAAGTTAGAAATTTTCTTGAGCTTAACCTTGATCAGGGTGGAATAATATGGTTCTGGAATCGTGTATGTGCTCCTTCCATACCAGATTTGAATAATGAGTTGTTACATGATGCTCATTTTTCTTCATTATCTATTTATCCTAGAAGTAATAATATGTATACGGACATGAAATAACACTTCTAGTGGGATTGAATGAAGTGATATATCGTAGAGTTTTTATCTCATTACTTGGTATGCCAATAAGTTAAGGCTGATAGACAAAAGTAAAATGGGGACGGTACATCCATTACCAATACTAGAATAGAAATGGGAGAACATCAATGTGTATTTTTTCATTGGACTACCCAAAACCTATAAAGGGTTTAATGTTATATGGTTGATATTCGATATCCTTACTAATTTAGAACACTTAATCGCTATCAAAGAATACTTCTCTCTATATCAGCTTTCCAGGATATATATTAAGGAAGTGGTAAGGTTGAAAGGAGTACCACATTCCATTGTATTGGATTAGGATTTTAGGTTCACCTCAAAATTATGGAAAAGTATTCAGAAATCACTTGATAAAAAATTAAGATTCATCACTTCTTATCATCATCAAATAGATGGTCAATCTAAAATAACAATTCAAACCCTAAAGTATATGTTGATATCTTGTTCTCTAGAATTAAAAAGGTGGTTGGGATCAACACCTTCCTCTAGTTGAGTTTTCATAAAAAAATATCTTTCAATAAAGAATTTATATGAAACCTTATGAATCCCTTTATGGGAATAAATGTAGATCTCCAACATGTTGGAATGATGTTGGATAAATAACGCTATTGGGGCCTAAGATTAGTGAAGAAATGGAAGATAAGGTTACAACCATTCGGAAGCATATCAAGGCAGGTCAAATATGGTAGAAAATTTATACTAATAACCATCAGTATGATATATAATTCTAAGTTGGTGAAAATGTGTTTCTACATATCTCATCCTTTAATAAGGTTATGATATTCAAGAAGAAATGGAAACTAAGCTCTCGGTATATCGGTCCCTTTGAAATTCTTGATCATATCAGGATGGTAGCCTATCACTTGGAACTTCCTCCAAATCTCTCTCAAGTCCATGATGTGATCTATGTATCCATAAAAAGAAATTATATACCTAACCCTTCACATGTACTAAACTTATAGTTCATACCACTGGAGTAAGATTGTTCCGACAAAGAAAAATCTGTTGAAATTCTGGAATGATCAGAGGAAGTTCTACGAAACAAGACCACTCATCTGGTCAAAGTTTTTTCGAGAAATTACCCATTAGAGTAATCTATGTGGGAACTTGAAGATACAATGACACATAATTATCCTCATTTTTGTACCAAAATGATGAATTACATGGGGGAAATTCATTTTAAGGAGGATTGAATGTAACACCCCAAGTTTTTATGGACCTTTTTTTAAATAATTTTAATCAATGTCTTGCATTGAACTAAGTCAAACATTCATTTCAAATGGAACTGACTCAGTCTATACAACACCAACTCATCATATGTTACATGAAACACTGACTTGTAATACATTACATGCAACAATTACTTGGCATACCTTTCGTGCAAAATTGATGTTTCTACAAAATATCAATTTATTATTATATTTAATTAAATAAGAAAATTATAACATATCTGTTAAACATAGAAATATAAATAGTAATAAATAATTTTAAAATATTTTTTATAATGGTTTTATATAAATAAAACATATTTATAATGAAATATATAATTTTTGGTAAAGTCTTTATATGTTTAAAAATATTATTTTATCAAATGAACTACTTCTAATGTCCTTCTAAGAAAAATAATAAAATTAATTTTAGGTACATTTATAAATTTAATTTGATAAAATAAAATTCATTTTTGAATTTATAATTTCTATATTTTCTTAGGGTGGCTTTTTGGGATTTTTCTAAGAAACTTCATTTTTAGATGAATAGTGAAAGATACCGGATTTTAATTCAAAATTTTCTTTTCATCTAATTTATTTATATGGTTAAATTATATTTTAATTTGGTTTAAAAGTTTTATTATATCTTATTTTTATCAAATAATCCAATTTAATTCATTGTAATCAATTTCACCTTGAAATTGGGTAAAAACATAGCAAACTTTTGGACGTTTTTACTTTAAAAACTCGTAGTGTCGTCCTGAGAGCGGGGTTAATTTTAAATTAATTTCTACCACTTATGAGATTATAATTTGGAAAAATGGATTTCATATTTTTAATAAGAATAATTTCTAATTTCTAATAAGTTCAACTTATTTTTTGACCAAAAATATTAGTGAAAGTGGTTAAAATTAATTACAATTATTAAGAGAAAAATTACGTAAACAAATTACTAAAACTTAAATTTAAGACCAAATAATACCTATAAACTTGTAAAAAACCCATTTTATGTCCATTATTCATCCATTAACCTTCCATTATTAAGTTTTATTTTGTTTTTATGTCTTTTTTTAGGTAAAAACATGGGTACACCTAACTTGTTTCCAAAAATGTCAAGTGTGTCCTTTCTAATCCCTATAAAAGGTCACCACCTATCCTTCTTCTTCACACATCTCAAACCACTTAGCTTCAAACAATATCTTCCTAATACACTTCCCAAAATCCCTAACTTCCTCCTAGAATCCTCCCCTTGAGAATAAATAAATCCAATGAATCCTTTTGGAACAAACCAAAAGGAGTTACCCGATTAAGAGGTAACGTCTTCTCTCAGGCTCCTTTCTTTTATTTTCTTCCTCCACCCCATACACTATCTTTGTTAAATTATTCTATAAAAACAATAATTTATTAAATATAATTCTATTTTTTGTGATAAGTTTTCAACCTACACTTACACACACCTCCATCTAATGGGTAACGAATATATTGTTTATGTCTATGGTGAACTGTCGCCTCACTAAATGATGATTGTTTAATTTTATTTTATCGCATATAATGGTGTAAATTATGATATAAAATATGTTTATATATGTCATATATTATATTTAATATTTATTTAAGCTTATTTAATTATTTTAAAACACATATCTTAATAATTTTCATTTTTTTAATACGATAATTTTGTTTCAGGAAGTGTGGACTAATACCCCCTCAAAGCGATGTGATTTGTTCACACACTACATGTAATGTATTAGGGATGAATTTAGTGAAATTTTATGAAATATATGAAATAATGATTCTAATTTAATTATAATATATATACATATATTTCATTTTCTTTCATTCTTTTAATACGACAATAAAAAATGGAAATAGTGTTTATACGTACGTACGACTTACCATCTCCATGAATGATGTATTCCATTTCATAATTATATATTATATAGATTATTATAACACACATATAATAAATATAAATTATATTTATATCATGTTTTATACTTTGAAAATCATGATATAATTATAAGGTCCAAATATATACCAAATTAAGACTCATGCGAAAAAAAAGCAAATATTACATAAAGTGAAACCTTAACAAATGATTGTTGACAAGAGGGTAATATAAAGTCATAATCAAACCATATATGTTATTTAATATTATAATATTAATATATAAAAAAATTATAATAAAGTTGCATTTATTTTATAGGAATATTGTAGGAATATGAAGAGATTCAAGACTCAAAGTAAGGGGATTTCATCTCACTTTTTATTTCTGTGAGATACATGCTTTATTCACAACCCATTACTTTTTACATGGTGTGTATACATTACGTGGATGTATTAAATGATTATTATAATTAAATTTATGGTTATTTACATATCCATTTTATGATCTTTCTTTCAGGGGGTTTATGTTTCAAAAGTTACCAAATCAGTAAAATAGTTTTGTCTCAATTTTCCTTCTTTGAGACTCATGTTTTGTTATGCACCTAAATTTTTTTTCGAGGTGTATATAATTCCATTTTACATGATATATCATGAATCTATTTATTTTAATGATATTTTAAGATTCATTTAATTTCATTTTCTTACATGGATAGGATGATCCCCAGTTACCAAGTGGTGATATTTATTGAAACTATCTCATTGCTTTTTGAGATTCTTAATGATTATGCTTCTTTGATGAAATATTATGATTCATATCTCAAGAAAACTAATGAGTTTACTTATCATCTTTTTACTCAAGATATATCCATGTATTAGTACCATTTTCTCACTCTTTGGTACTTAATATGATTAATAAAATGTTTTTAATAAAATCTGATTGTATTTCTCTCTTCGGTTAGAAATATGTTTTATTTCAAAAACAATTATTTAAAAAATGTTTTCAAATGATACTTGAAGATAATTTTCAAGGAAAAATGATTTAAAAAATGTTTAATTATTTTTAAATATTCCTTTATAATTTTTCAATGCTATTTTCAATTAAAAAAATTTCAAATGATTTATGTTTTAAAAAACATTTTTCAAAGAAGAAAGGATATTTTACTCAAGAAGTGATTTTAAAGATCATTAAAAATTATTTCCCATATAAGATAACATATGTTGGTGTTACTCATTAATTTTTAGGGAAATGATACAATTTTTTCATTCATATTATTTCTCTAAATGGTTTACCTTTTATGGAATGATGTTTACTAAATCCATTTCTCTTTTACAGGTAATATTCTTATGAAACCCACTTATTTTCATGGGATACACTTTGATTAAATGATTATGAAACCTTTCTATTTTCCAATGGTTAAGATATGATTACATTTTTATTACACCCATTTCATTTTGTGGGTTATGATATTATTTTTTATGATTTTGTGTCTCATGTATGTATAATTTTATTATGAGATGGGTGGGAGCTATATTTCCCTCCAATGCATTTGGTAAAGATTTATATATCATGATATAGACATGGATAGAATTAGAAATGAACTCGATTCAGTTTTAAAAAGCTAAAATGGGAGAATAATTCAGTTCAATGTTAAAGGGCTGGAATGAGGAGTGAACTCGGTTTAGTAATATAGGGCTGGAACGGGGTGTGAAACCAATTTATTAAAGGAATTTATCCACTAAATGGTCTCAGCAGCAATGCCTTGACTACTATAGAAATCATTATATATACTTATGTTTCTTCCACAATTCCATGTTTTATTCCATCATTTGTGGCTTATATATACTACTATATAAATCATTATATATACTTATGTTATTATTTCATGGCTTATGTTCTTTATTTCCTTATGATTCATATGTTATGAACTGTCAGGATTTATTCCATGATTCATGTTTATGATCCTTGATATGCATGGTATGATATTCTATTTTCATGATCAATGTTCTCATACCATTAAGCTCATGGTTTTGCTTACGTATCACCCTTGTTTACCCTTACTGATCATCTGATCTCACCCCTTTTTAGGTTTCGTTCCCCCAAGTTATGAAGATATGTATTATTTTTTATGTGTTTAAGAAGGTTTCTTATCAAGAATAACCTAATGGGAGATAATGTAGATCATTTATGTACAAGTGTTTATGTTTCCAGGTTTCCAAAGGCACTGGACTAGTATGATCTTTGTGTGTCTATTTGTATAATTCTATAAGTATTCCACCAATGTTATTTAATGTTAATGTATAAAAACTAAGGGTATCTATACATAGTGGGTACCGATGGTTTCAATTGATAATAGTCCCCTCTTTCTGTATAGGTCGGACACTTGTTATATTTGGTGGGATTGTATTTTTTCCTTTTACGCTTTCTAATAATTTTGTACTCTGCCAATGAGTTGTAGATGTATGACTAAATTTTTTATTAGTAGTTTTATAATCTATTTACTATTTCATGGATATGTATGTGTGTGCTTTATTACTGGTACCATAGGCTAAGTCCTCCCGTGTGTGTGACATGCCTACTCAATGTTGTTCTTCTATCCATGGCCTATTGGAGGCATTCTTGGGGTAGTGGAAGCTTAGACATCCACCGGCCAGGAGGGTCTATTTGGGTTGGTACATTACATAGTGGTATTATAGAATGTCCTTCCTTAGGAATGGATTTATTTTTCTAGTTATGATTTTGGTTTGGGTTTTATGGTGAAGTTTTTAAGTATTACAAGTTTGGATTTCAGTCCAAGGACTCTTGTGTTGGTGGGACAACTAATGTATCCATTATCTAGAACTATGAAAACCTTATTTTTGATTTGTAAAATAAATAAATTTTTTGTAGTTAAATTTTGGTGAATCCATCATATAGGAACCGGTTTTGGTTTTCATTTCCTTGAGTCAGCTTCCCAAATATACTATTCACTATGGTGCATCTTGATTCTATATCAAGATTCCACCATGATGACAGTGAGATAGTGTTCTATAGTGGGAATTTGATAATGATATTACTATTGTTGAGGATTATTTGTAGGGAATTGTTCTTGAGGTGGTACCTTGTGGTGGTTTTGTATTTGATCCATCACATGTTGAGCAGCATGTTGTATTGGAAGTTTAGGCCAAGGATGTGTACATGCTGAGTGATCTGTATGATTTTACAAGGTAGAGACCTCCCATGTATCATGGTAACCTAGAACCCTAGGCATCTGATGACTGTATTGAATTATTAATTCATTTTTTCTACCTTTTGAGGAAACCACATGATCATATGGTGGTTTTGTAAGTAAGTATTCTACAGGGCTTGGTCGGGTGATGCTAGGGTCTGGGGAAGAAGACCCATGATGAGATGATTCTCAATTAGATTAAATTTGAGTATTTCTTTAGGGAAGGGTTTTATCTAGACATATTGATATTGGTGTGTATCAAGGATCTTCTACATCCTCAGTATAGTAACATGACTATGGAAGAGTATTCAGCGAGGTTCACAGACCTTTCATGATACTCCCGAGATATGGTTCCAGATCTATTTTTCCAAGAATAGACCATAGAGAAGGTCTTATGTTGGGATATTAGGGCTTCAGTGATATCATTGTGAATTCCCAATTATGGTAGAGTCCTCAAGAGGTCCTTGTTACTAGAGATATTATTAGATGATAAGACACCGACTATTGGTGGTGGGCACATAAGAGATAAGACCTTGAAAGTTTGTAGTAGATGGAAGGCTTAGGGATCTAGTCATGTGAGATGCTTCATGAGATGATCTCAGGATGAAGTTTCTATGACTCAGGGCTCCCAATACAGGTATATTAGGCTACAATAGAGGTATTGTTTCACTTGTGATGAAAAAGGACATCTCATATGAGACTGTCCAACCTACCACGATGTTGAGAGGTATATGGTTGATGGACCACCCTAGTTGAGAAATCAACAGGATAATTGAGTTTTTCATGATGAAGGATGTGTTATTAGATCATAGAGAGAAGAAAGAGGTAGAATATGCTTCAATATATTTCCACCACCATGCCCAGGTGTTCTGTGCTAGGCTCAGGGCTCTGGAAGAAGGGGTGAGGATAGCTGCAAGCTATAGGGGCCTATGACTCGAAGGATCTGAGGATGATTAGAGGTATAATCTATATCCTTTCTTATTTTATTGTAGTAGTGATAGATATATGTGTGAGATACCCTTTTCCTACCACTTCATGATATAGGTTTATCTAGGGTGATATGGGGCATCAGTAGATCCCTATGATCATGATGTTTGACATAGCTTTGGAATCATGATGAAGAGAGATGATTCCCCCACCAAGAATGTTATTATTACACAATACAAAACCATGCAGGTGAGTTAGTGTTATCCAAATCAGATAGTGTTGAGGAGTGGTGGACAAGTTCCTTTTACTTCTATGTTTAGGGTGGGTTGGTGTGTACGTTTTTTAGAAGGCCCTAGTTGTGGTATACATGCGGGTAGGGGGAAATATAAGCTTTAGAAATAAGGGACTTCTAGCCAAGAGGCTCAAGTGTGGTTTGAGGTATGAAAAATTTTTGTTTTTTCCTAGCTCTAATTAGCACAAACTTATGATCCACTATTCCTAATGTGTGGTCCCTCTTTAAGGCCTAGTGATACTAGTGGATCCTTTTTTTCTTGACATTTTTTTAGGCACCAGCAAAGAGGATCGGAGGTCATGCACTTCTATTTGTAGTGTGACATGGCTCTAGAGGAGAGAACCTCTCATAAAACTTACTTGTACTGGCGGATAGATGACTTATGGTTCATTATATAGTGTTTATGGGTTCCCTATCAACCATTCTTATAAGGTTTTCACCAGTAAAGTTATTCATGAAAAATCATGAACAAAACATCTATAATAACCATCTAAGCCAAGGAAAATATTTATATCAAAGACATAAGTTGGAAATTTCTAAGTAAAAACAGCCCCTATCTTTTTTGGACCCATAGATACACCTATTTCATATAATACATTTCCAAGTAAACGTACCTATTGTATCCAAAAATCACACTTTGACAATTTATCATACATAAGACAATCCCATAAGATACCCACCACTATCTCCAAGTGTTGCCCATGCTCAGCCCTTGTCCTTGAATACACCAATATGTCATCCACAGACACTTCCAAAAATGAATCTAGATACCTATGAAATATCTAATTCATCAATAATATAAAGTCTAATGGTAGATTCATAAGACCAAAAGGCATAACCACACACTCATAATGTCCATATCTACTTTTTAAATTTGTCTTTGGCATATCCTCCTTCCAACCCAAAAATTAGTGATATCATGATCACAAGTAGATTTTAGAGAACCATTGGGATCCCCTAAATTTATTGATTAGATCATAAATTCATGGAATTGCATACCAATTATTTATAATAACTTAGTTAATCTTATGATAATCCACACAAAACAAAAGAGTTCTATCCACCTTTTTAACAAGAAAAATGGGTACTTCCCACAGAGATGTGCTAGGATGAATGAACCCTTTTCTTTCCAGATCTTCCAAATATAACTTTAATTACAATAATTATCTTGGTTATATCTTATAATATTGAAGTAAAATAGGACTGGTACGTGGTAATAGTTCAATCATAAAATTAACCTCTCTTAAGAGTGGAAAACTTAAGAAATTTTCACAAAAAAAACATCTAGAAACTAATCAAAAACTACTATAAAACCACTATATTTTATTTCATCCACGAATTCCACGGTCAAATATAACAAATAGTGAAAGATGGTTCCAATCACTAGTGAAACAAAGCATGTTTCGCCTTCCTTTTAGTCATTTCTTCTCTAAAGAGATGCTCAACACCATCATTAATCGTAAACAAAATTGTTTAAGAATAACAATAGATATGAACCTTGATCATTTTCAACCAATCCATACCTAGTATTATATCATATACATCCATCTCAAGCATAGATAAATCACAACATAATCCGGATCCATCAATAGTTATACAACATGATTTGAACATAAATGTTTGACGTTCTCTTTGGACCATAGGAGTTTGAAGTTTCAAAACATAAGACAACATCTCAACATTTAAACTGAGAATATCAATAGAATGAGAAGAAATAAACAAATGGGATACACCCATATCGAAAAAAACTTTCATAATAGTGTAATTCAAAAGAATCATACATATCACTATCAATAGCTCTAATTGATCATCCACAATAACTTGCTCAGCACCATATAATTGCTTACTTTTTTCACCATGGTCTTTATTACCCTGTTAAGATTGACCTTGTTGAGGAGTAATGGTATTCCTAGAATCACCCTAGTAAGATTAGCTCTGCTTATGAGAGGTTTTCGGCTAAACTCATCATGTCAAAGCGTACAATGTCTGCAAACCATGAGATGTGTCCCGGGCACCCAACCATGGACCACTATGATAATAGCATTGAATATTCCCCATATGGTTTCAATTATGGAATAATCTATGTGGTTTTGAATAATATCACTTAATGTGATCCAAATAACCACATTGAAAACATCATGACTTGCTTTTAGGTTTTGGAGGAATATTTACTAATCCATCAGTTTGATTCTGAGTCATCCCACTACCTTGGAAATAGGTGTCCCTCTTCCTCTTATTCCAAGCATTAGAGTTCCTAAAATTTAACATAGGTATCAACCTGCTCCCTCCACCCATATTTCTTGAGATTTCCCTTTCCACCACCATCTCTCTATTGACCATTTTTTGTATAATCCCTTATACAAAGATTTCAAATATAAAATAATATCTCTAGACTCATCCTAGATTAAAAAATATGTTCTTTTAAGTACGCACTTACAGTAATTTCAATTGTAAAGTGAGAAAAATTCATAAATTTATCCATATACTCTATCACTGTGAGGCTCTCCTACTTCAAGATGAAAAATTATAACATTCTAGTATTCCTAACCGTGTGAGGATAGAATTATTTGTTCAAAAAATCTCCAAAATACTCCCATGTAATTCCTTGGTCCTATTTAGCCTGAACTGCTAAATCCCACCAATGGAATGAAAGATCCTATATCATATATGTTTCCAACTTTACTTTCAACTCTACAGGTGTTCCAAGGAAATCAAAGATTCGATTAATCCTATTCATCCATAACTTTACTTTTTTTGGTTTCGAATCACCCCAAAATATGGGTGGATTATGATTTTGGAATAGAACAGAATGATCCACTTGCCTTGATTTATCCCTCCTATTTCTTATATACATAGCCTAAAAATCTGGGACTATACTCTAAACTAGTTGTTGGTTCACCTGTGGCTTAAGTGCAACCACATTCTTAGGATCCTTTTTTGATTGGTTTCTACAACACCTACTAGGTTCCATTTTCTATAACAATAAAAAATCCCATTTTTAGTTTCACCCTATATAAACTAAATGATTATTAATTTTAAATTCTACCACATCACATATATCACAACATTTTTTTCCAAAATTCATCATTTTTCACTTTCAACCATTTTTTAAAATTTCATCATGATTTTCAAAATCAAATCATTACTAAAATACCACTAATGTGCCTTTTTAAAATCTTAGATTTAAAAACTTTTCAACCTTTTTAAAAAATTAACACTTTTAACCAAATCATAAATCATTACACAAAATGAAATATGCAATCCTATTGGGAATTCATTTCCATCAATGCATGTAATGCTCTTCACATTGGATAAACACATGATAATATGGTAACAACTCTAATAAATGCCTCAAAAAAATAATGTATCCAACTCCTTATAACTTGAAGTTTAGTATAAATAGGTTGGTTATGCTTTTTTATGCTTTATATTTCAAGTACCAACAATCCTACTCATTTCTACCCATCCAACTTAATTACTATATGAGAATGGATTTCCAACTATAGGATTTAATAACTGATACCACTTATCCAAAATTGAAATATGTACTAGGCGAGTCTGATACCACTTGTAACATCCCACCCCTCACCATTGGCTTGAGAAGGAGGTGAGATATTACTTGTCCTTATGATACATCCCCAAGATACCAAAGGTTGGAAATAAATTCCTAGGGATTAATTAAGAATTGGGGGATGATTTTCCATTTGAAAGTAATACAACCAAACCAAGAATACCATAACCCAATAGTCATTATATGATGCATGAGAATTAAAGTAATACAACTCAAAGTATAACAACTGATAATAAAAACGAACTACAACCATGAACAATATTAGAGTACAATGTAGAAACCAAAACCAATATCAGAGTATAAAGCATAAGAAAACCCAAAAAAACACAAAGACTCCAAATACACCAACTCTCCATCTCCAAACATGTTCCAAACTCCAACTCCACCATTCATGCTCGATGTATCATGAGGCATTACTAAATAAATGAGATACTTTTCTGTTACATATGTCTCTATATACAATATCTGCAAATTCATTAAATCACCCAGGCAGGGGATGGGTAATGAAACTCAATAGGTTTTCCTCAAATGAATTCCATGCTCATGAAACTAGGATAGAAAATGTAATCACATTTATATAAAAACAATATAAAACAATTTAAAATGGTTTATCTCAAATCCAACCCAAATTCTAAACCGAAATAATTTTCTAAACTAAGAAATTTTTTTCAACCTAAATCCATTTCCAAGGAATGTAACTAAATAAGTAATTTAACCATTTCTCAAATTCATTTTGTATAACCCATTCCATTTAACACAACCACACAAACACACTCAAGCATGGTGTTACCATTGATGATGTAACTTTATATCCATACTCTATCCCTTTGATGGTGGTACTTCAGGACAATTATCCATCCCATTCAACACATGCTTAACTATTTAAGCGAACAACCATGTGAAAACAGTCTTTTCCAACCCATTTAAATAGAACTATCCTCTTATTGAAAACACTTTTTAATACATAAAAACTATAAAACCATTTTAAAATCATGTTACCACTTTCACCTTCCACAAAAACACCCAATTTTTACAATTCCATAAATCATCACTAAAGAGGGTTTCCATCAAAAAATTTACAACAATTTAATAATCAATTTCAATCAAAATAATCAATTTGAAATCAATCCTTCATTTTATAATATTATGAGTCGACATTGAAGACACATACCTCAGGAACTATGCCAAAAACGAAGAACAAAATAAATTCTCTAACAAAACAGGGTTGAAACACCAAAACCCCACCTTAGATCTTGTTCCCTAACATCAAATTATCCAAATATAAGAATGATTAACATCACACACCATGGATATATCCCAAAAATATTAGATCCATGAATCCCAGATAAGGAGAAAGAAGAAAACTAAGGGAAAACAACCAATAATGTGAACTTACCATGGAATCTGGGCTTCAATGCACCAAGATTTTCCAATGGATTTCTCTAGGATCAAGAGGAATGGTTGCCAAAGCATTTTGGAAGAGATGAATTCGAGTTAGGGTCAAACTAGAGGACAAGAAATCCATTAAAGAGAAAATTTGAGTTATATCCACAATTTTCATATCTAACTTTTAGTCGTGGATGGTTATGGTGTGTAATTAGGAAAACTATGTGATAATCATGCACAAGCCCTCTATCCCCAAATCCTTAGATTCTCCTTGGTGGCTGCACAGTTTGTCCAAACGGTGTGACTAATTGTGTGCCTACCCAAATCCCACTTCCTCAATTTGTGAGGTTTTCTAGAGGTGTTTCATAGTTTTTACTAATCATGATCAGACCATGAACCTACATAAAATCCCCAAAAACATTCCAAAAGTTCTTCTAACCCTCCCAAACTTCACCCAAATAGTTTACATACCAAAAATATATAATAAAAGGGGGTAATTACTAGAAACTATGTGTGATACACTTTTCCCCAGTAGTACACCATAGAGTAGGGTGGTTATTCTTAGTAGAGAAAACCATTCAGGTTCTGGAGAACACGCTTCAAGTTTTCATATTGGTGTGCTATAGTTGTTGCTCCACCATTAGCATAGCACTTTTTGAGGACACGTTCAAGGGGCTGTATAGGTCACCGTCATAATGGGAAGATCAAGTGTGAGATATAATTTTTGTGACTATAGTTGGTTCTAGTTATGGTTATTGAGGGTTCAGTTCATCCAGGGGTGGATGAGGACTATCTGGTTTTGTCTATATCTGCACCAGGTTAGTGATTTGGTGTACCTAGTGGTGTTTGGGATCTGAAAAGAGAGAAACCTCCTTGGACTTTTCATTCCCCTGATTTCATGTTCGTTGATAGTATGGGAACCCTATGGTGATCTCACTAGCAAGGTATATCCCATTGAGAGCTCAATTTTCTCCCTTATGCCTAGAATTTTGATTTTTTTAAAAAAAACATGAAGGTGGGAGAGTTTAGAAATTATGGATTTTTTGTATAAGACTTTTTAATATTTCTAGGAATATTTCTAAATCTAGGCACTAAGCCGGAACTAGATTTTGGGGCCTATAGTATAGCAACCCTACTTTTTCTTACATTAATATGACATAATTTTAAAGATAAACAACATAATAGATTTACAAATCTATGATAAAATAGTTTAGTGTCTTAGGAAAATTTGTACCATACTTAACTTTTACATAATAAAATGTAGACATTTATTTAATTCTTTATTATCTAGATTCTTATTGGCCCTCATGTTCTCCTTAGTTAAAGTATTCACCTAATGATATAAATCAAAATAAGGGGTGAGATAAAATCCCAGTAAGAGGATAAATAAGAGATATAAATCATGGGTGAGCATAATCATCATCATAAACATTAGTGGATGCTTTATATAATTTAATGGAATTTAGTGATGCATAAAAATGAAACATCGTGTCTTAGTGGTCAAATACCACACATAATTGTGAACAAATCTAGAATCATGTTCATGCATATTACACTTTTTATAATGAGGTACATCACATTAACGAATTAATTTGAGTTCTATGTAATTTTGGGCACACCTGTCACATGATAACATTTACAATCATTGTATAATTTTGGATTCACCCATCATATCATAACATTTACATTATCATGCATAACACATAGAACGTATATCAATATTAGACATAAAATAACACATAGAAAGGAATATGTTTCATTTAAAAAAGAATGAATTCATAAAATTTGGGTTCCCAAATGGAATATGGAATAGCATACTTGGCATAAGAATCATCAATCTTGGGTGAAGAAGAAATAATCTCACGATTAGTAAAATATTTTTTTGGAAAGAATAGTTATTTTGGAAAAAAACTTTCTTTATGTCGTATAATGAGATTGGAAGAATGTATATCCATAAAAGAAAAGGGAAGGATAAATAAATTATATTTAAGGAACATTAATTTAAAATTCATAATATAAATGGAGTGAAAGAGGAAAACCCCAATAGAAGAGAGTTGGGTTTGAGAATTCCCTTTACCTTATGTCTAAATGATTTCTTCACATTAATATCCTATATAATCAAAATAAATTAATTAATTTACAAGTCCAAAACATTTTATACATGAATTTCATTCATTATAGTTTTATTAAGTACAATTATGGGATTTTTGATGAGTTAGAGAGTTTAATTTCATCTTTCAGGAGTGTTTATTTTCTTGGTTTTCATGATCGGTTTGCTTGTTAATAAGTATGGAAGTTCATGTAAAATTAGAATAATTCTCCATAATTGAAATTATAGGTTATTAATTATCAAAAAAAAATTAATGATTATATATATCATTTGTTCATATGGAATAAGGATGAATCATCAGATAATACATTATTGATAATTTTTTAGATTATTAAAGTGGTTTTTTTATCACAACGAACTCGTTTTGTTTTATCATTTAGTATTATGTAAATATGTTACCTATAGAACATAAAAAGGGTTATAATATAAATTTCACAATTTATTTAATCCATTATAATTTTTTTATGACCATCCTTGAAGGAGGTTATAGGAAATGAAAACTCGTCGTCCTTGAAGGCGATAAAACAACACCTCACGGACAACATTTACATTTTTTAGAGTAAAAGGGAGAAGATAAGGGGTTTGATGATGTATTATTCCATTAGAATAATTAAATTTAATTATATGTATGTTACTGGAGTTATCATACCATTTAGATGTTGGGAGGTGAGGATAAAATAAGAAAAGAAAAGAAATTAAAAGAAAAGAGAGAGGATTTTACCTCTTGAATCATTCTCCATGAGAACCTCCTTAGGGGGATTAGTTTTGGTATTTTGACGAGAAAAAGAGATACTAGATGTGTGGGAGGGATTGAGAAGAGTATTAGTCAAAATTTGGACAAGTTTCAAAGCTTGTAAGGTGTAAGGAGAAGAGGTGGTGAGGGTAGTATTTATAGGGGAGGAGAGGGGTGTTTTCTCATTATTTAATTCATTAGTTTATTATTTTGGCTCAATACTATGAATAGTTTGACCATTGTCACTAAATATATTAAAATAATGAATTATAAATTGATATTTTGGGCTTAAATAATCTATACATCATCTATGAATCAATAATTCATGAATTTATATTTTATCGTAAATTATTGTATATTAGTATTCACTAAAAATTAAAGTGTTTTAGAAAAATAAAAAAATCACCCTAACCATTTTTTAATGTGCAGAATTAAAAAATTCAAACCATTTTTTGAAAATAATTTTCTAAATATGATAAATTTAATTTTTAATTAAAATCATCATTTACTTGGAAAATACTGTTTTTAAAATTAAAGATGATTTTATAACACTTAGAAAAATTAAGGTCTCATAAAATTATCTTATAATAATAATACAACAACAATTTAATTTGTGAATCTATTTTATGAAAATAATTTTTCTTTTAAATCATAAAATTAATCATTATATTTTTAATTAAATATTTATAACTCTCAAAAATACCAACATAATAATTTTTAAAACATTTGTTTACTCATACTATGATATAATTATATAATTTTTTTTCTTTATAAGATACCTAAATATTATTTATACATTCATGGGTGAGTTTACTAGTCATTTGTTTGGTTTACTGTTCATAAGGGTCATATTTCTATTCATAAGGTCAATTTACTATTTTATCGGTGTAGGATACTTATCTTATAAAAATACCATTTATTTATTTCATTATTCAATTATAAAGTTTGTATTGTGTTCTCAATGCAATTTTATGTGGTTTATAATATATAGAATACTTATAAGAAGGTAATTTCCATTGATAAAATTGTGTGTCATTGCACGGGGAGCCTTGGTGTGGTGAAATTAAAAATATTAAATTTATTTTATCACACACACACAATTATACTATAAAATTTGAATAACTCTAAATAAAAGCATCAAATAGAAAATTTGATACCACATTTGAGTTCAAAACAAGGTTTTTAACCTTGGCGCGGTGTAGATTTTTTTGTTTCGGACATCTTGTTAGAGGTGATTGTTGGCAGTGTGTTAAATGGAGGTTTATTAATTTAATAAAATTAAATCAATAAAAACCCTCCCACATTGATTCTCACATATGAAGAGGATATGGAGGAACCCCCCCCCCCACACACACACACACAACAGTTAAACTTAGGCCAAACTGAGGCAAGGAGGTGCCTTCGAACCCCATTTTTGACACCGATTATCACCAAATCAAGGTGTTGTGAGTTCTGTATGTTGCTTTGGACCGGAAGATTTTTCATTTATCCATGAGGTGGGAGAATTTACAATATTTATATCTCTAAACCCTTTTTTGCACTATTTTAATGTTTTAGATCCCTATTATGACTACTATATATCCCTTTGGGGTAGATCTGTGGGTTTCATGTGGAAATCCGGGGTTTCAGGTGGCTTATAGGGAATTCCCATTTGGAATTCCTAATTACATAGCATGTAGTGAAGGATCACACTCCATGTGTTCTTCCTATTTGGGAAATATTATTTTTTGGGACTATACACTGTGTATTGGTTATGAACACCATGTAGTGATCTCAGGTCGTGTGGCCAAGGAAATGGTCTTGGGTATATACACGGCCAGGTACATGGACACGGGTTGTCATAAATGGTCATGGGGTTACAAACTGGGAAAGAGATGAGGACATGGGAAAGTAGCCAAGTATCCAAGATACACCACATAATGAGGGTATACGTCGTGGGGTGAAGCATCACCAGCCAGCAATGTATTAGTAAGGTATGACAACCCTACTTTTATTACAAACTTAAACAAGATTTATTACATAAAACTTCACTTGATACAACAAAGAAGATTGAGAGGTTTAGTGTCTTTGGGGCTTAGTATCATTACATAAAAACTTAAAACATGAAATACAACATCTTTATTGAAAACATCCTTTACACGACCACTACATTCCCTCGTACTTAGCATTGCATGGGATAACCTGAGGACATGCATAAGAAAAGGGTGGGCTATAAAGCCCAGTAAGGGAGTACACATGGAATAACCTGGGGAGTACAATACATGTTAGACAATAGGCATATCAATAGAGCATAAGAGAAACATGAACACAAAGGCATGATAAAGCATGATAATCATAACATGGAAATATGGCAACAACACTTAACATGGAATTAGCATGAGCCAAGGCTCATTGCACATGAAGCATGAGTAAATCCTCATTGCACATAAAGCACGAGTAAACCCTCGTTGCACTTTAATTAACATGAGTCAACACTCATTTTACATGACTTATCATGATACTATACTTTACCCAATGCATTGGAGCGCTATAAGGGCGCACCCTTCTTAAACATTTCATTTCATGCATAAGTGTTCCACATGGATCATAAAACATGGATTCATAAAACATAATAATTTATTCCACGATAAAGGAATGTGGAATTAATACATGAAAACTTATAATAAATAACTAAATTTTCATAAACATGAATATCCTTGATGGAGAAATGGGCATGGAATTCACTACAAAATGGCATTGGCTTAGAAAGTCGGTGTGATTTCGGCAGCGTAACAGTGTGACATAAGAATTCATAAAAATGGTTGATGAGAGAGAAAGGGGTGTCTCATCATTTTTAAATAAAATGGACAGTAAGGGGGTAATATAGATACATGTCCAAACAATTGTAATGGAATTTAGATTCATGATACAAAAGTATTGCTTGAATGTAAAAGAAGAGAGAGAAGTTCCTTTTGGAATTTCGGCATAGTAACGGGTGTACATGGGAGGAATTTAATGAGAGAGAAAGGGGTATCCCATAATTCAAACATAAAGAGGGCAGTATTAGGGAGGTGCGAAACCATACCCCAACATTCATAATTGAAATTAAAAGGGCAAAACAACTTAAAGAAAATTGACAAAAATGAGAAAGGAAGAAAAAAACCTTACTTGGAAGTGTGATTCCAAAGGCTTGAGAGAGGCTTCTTGGGAGCTTGGGGAACCTTGGGAGGATTCTAGAGAGAGTAGGGCAGAGGTTGGATGAACTCCAAGGGCTTTTAGTGAGGAGTAAGTGGGAGCATGGGTGGGTTTATATAGGAAAGGTGAGGGAATTCTTTATTATTTAGGTTTGGGACCCCTTATATTAAATTAATCCAAACCACAAACCAGCCCATGATTTTTTACCATGGTTTTTTTCAAAGGGAAGAGGAAAAAAATATTTTATAAGTCCAAAGTCCAAACTTCTTAAAATAATAGGGTTGCTTATGTGGAGGTGAGTCAAACTCCCATGGAAATTAGTTTAAAAAGACAAGGTGTTTAATAAGTATTGAGGGATCCATTAATGATTTGAAAAGTAACTCAAAAAAACCCAAAATCACATTATTTTAATGGTAAAACATATATTGGCCGAACATAAAGCTTATAGTATTTTATTACATCACTATTGGGTCATTATGATGTCATAAAACACATTATATATTTAAACGGTATTTAATTTTTACCCAAAAATTTGACTGTCTCAGAAAATTATGAAAAATTCACCATTAGATAATTCAATATCCTGGTTCCAGAAATAACATTTATTTTATCTAAATAATTTTCTAAATATGTTAATTTTCACTTTTAAAATAAAAACCGACATTTATCGAAAATTCACGGGTTTTGACAGAAATGGCTTTCAAACCTTAATAAAAATTATAATTGCATTCATAAAATTATAAGATCATTTATATTTGATAAAAATTAATTTAATAATAATAATAATAATATTTTATTAAAATATTATTTAATTAAAAATAATCCCTTAATTTAATAAAATATAATTCTTAATTAAATAATAACTACAAAGACTATTTGTACTTTAAAAACTATTTACAATGTATCCATAATGACAAGAAAGTATATACATTATTATATACAAAAAAATAATTTACATGAACATAGTACTATCGATTTGTTACATAACCCCTTAAAACAGCCGCATAAGACCTAAGGGTAAGGTGTGCGATGGTAACAGACTTTTGGGGAGGCTCGGATAACAACGATCGAGTGGTAATCTCTATCAACTTCCACTTTTCACATAGACGGTCCCGTTCAAGATTGACATGATGAAGCTCAGCTTGGGCTTGGTCAAGATTGAAGCCCAAAGATGCTACCTCCTTTCTGAGCTCTGACAAATGGGCTTCATATGGAGCAATTCTACTAGATGAGGCCATCGCTTCTTTTGTCTGAGTAAATTGGATTTGTTAAAGTCCTATATTTATACTAATCATGTGATCACTGTTCAACGGCTATATTAGCAATGGTCAAAATTCTTAACATAAAACCAAAGAAGTTGACATCTTATAAAAATAATTTGCATAAAGAGACATTTAACTAGATCAAGAGGGATTTTCCATTAATGAAACTTTGGGTCGTTACAATATTCCCCCCTTAAGAAATTTCGCCCTCGAAATTTTCCTTTTCCCACACTAAAAAAAATGTGGGTAACTCAGCTTCATCATTTCCTATGAATCCCAAGTCACTTCTTCAAACTTGTGGTTTCTCCACAACACCTTGACGAGGGGAATTGTCTTATTTTGTAGAACTTTTTCTCTATGATCTAAGATCTTCACTGGTTGTTCCTCATAAGAAAGATCATCTTCCAATTGTACCACCTCAGAAAAGAGTATATGTGAAGGGTCCGGTATTTACTTCCTTAAGAGGGATACATGAAAGACATCATGCACTTTGGCCATGGTAGGTGGAAGTTCTAGTCGATAGGCCACATCCCCAACACGATCAAGAATCTCGAAGGGGCCGATGTACCTTGGACTTAACTTCCCTTTCTTTCCAAACCTCATGACCTTTTTCTACGGAGATATGTGTAGAAACACAATGTCTCTAACTTTAAACTCAATGTCTCATCGACGGTTATCTTTATAAATCTTCTGTCGACTCTGGGATGCCTTGATATGGTGCTGAATGGTTTTCAAATTCTCCACCATTTCCTCGACCATTTCTGGTCCAAGCAGCTTACGTTCACCGACCTCATCCCAACATGCCGGTGTTCTGCACCTTTTCCCATATAGGGCTTCATATGGTGCCATTTGGATGCTTGAGTGGAAACTATTGTTATAAGAGAACTCAACCAGAGGAAGATTTTGATCCCATCCTCCTTTAAATTCCATTGAGCATGCTCTAAAAATGTCTTCAAGTGTTTGGATAGTCTACTCGGATTGGCCATCAGTTTGAGGATGATAGGTCGTACTGAAGTTCAGTTCAGTATTCAGAGCATGTTGAAGACTCTTCCAAAACATAGAGGTGAATCTTGGATCTTGGTCAGACACAATAGATAGTGGTACTCCATGCAGCCTTACCACTTCCCTGATATATATCTGTGCCAGTTCATCCAAAGAGAAATCCTCTCGTATAGAAATGAAGTGTGCGGTCTTTGTAAGATGATCCACAACAACCCAGATTGCATTGTTGCCTTTGGATGTCCTCGGAAGTCCGGTGACAAAGTCCATGGTGATGTTCTCCCATTTCCATTCTAGTATGGGAAATGGTTGCATCATCCCCTTAGACTTCTTCCTTTCTGCCTTCACTTTCTGGCACACCAGGCACTTTGATGTATATTTAGCTATCTCCTTTTTCATATTATCCCACCAAAAGTTTTCTCGGAGATCTCAATATATCTTTGTGCTCCTTGGGTGAATATAGAAATTTGAACTATGTGCATCATCCGAAAGTTCCTTCTTCAGCTTCAGACATGATGGAACACATAGCCTTTTCCCAAAACGCACAATTCCTTCTTCATTAACATTAAACTCCGAGGATTTCCCCTTTTTGATAGCTTCCACTTTTTCTTGAATTCCCACATCATCCTTTTGAGCATCCTTTAACCTTTCTAAAAGAGATGGTTGAGCAATCATTTGTGAAAGTATTGATGATGTTCCCTTATTTATGATTCCCATGTCCATCTTCATCAAGTCTAAGAAGATTGGATCCTTCTCAATTCTCATCATTGATAGAATCATTGGGTCCTTTATACTTAGGGAATATGCCACCTTGTTCGCTTTCCCAGGGTGGTAATGTATTGAACAGTAATAATCCTTGATGATCTCTATACATCTTCTCTGGCACATATTAAGATCTTTCTATGTGAATATATATTTAAGTCTTTTTTGGTCAGTATATATCTCACATTTCTCCCCATAGAGATAATGTCGCCAGATTTTCAAGGAAAAGATCACAGGCGCCAACTCCAGATCATGCGTTGGATAGTTTAGCTCATGTATTTTCAACTGCCTTGAGGCATAGGATATCACTTTATCATTATGAATCAGCACACACACTAAGCCCTTCTTTGAAGCATCACTGAATACCACAGAAATATCCCCACTTTTGGGTAAAGTGAGAACGGGTGTAGTGATAATCCTCCTTTTCAACTCCTTGAAGCTTTCTCCTCATTCATCACTCCAAGAAAACTTTACTCCCTTTCGAGTTACCTTGGTAAGAGGGTTGGACAATTGTGAGAAATTTCTCACAAATTGTCGATAATATCCATCTAACCCCAAGAAGCTACGGATATCCGTTACCGATGTTGGCCTCATCCATCCCTCAATTTCATCTATTTTGGAGGGGGACACAGATATCCCATTTCTTGTGATGATATGGCCCAAGAATGAGACCTCCTTCAACCAGAACTCACACTTTCTGTACTTTACATAGAGCTTCTCCTTGCACAAATTCTCTAGTACAGTTCTTAAATGCTCCTCATGATCCTCCTTGGTTTTGGAGTATATTAGAATATCATCTATAAAGACTAGCACAAATTTGTCGAGGTAATCTCTAAAGACTCTATTCATTAAGTCCATGAAGATTTATGGAGCATTGGTGAGTCCGAAAGGCATTACTATGAATTCCTAGTGCCTGTATCTTGTGCGAAAAGCAGTCTTGGGGATATCTTCCTTCTTCACCCTTACTTGATAATATCCCGACCGCAAATCTACCTTGGAGAATTATTGTGCTCCACGCAGCCGATCGAACAAGTCATCAATTCGTGGGAGAGGATACTTGTTCTTTATCATGATTTTGTTAAGTTCACGATAATCGATGCAAAGCTGCATTGACCCATCCTTCTTCTTGACGAAGAGGACTGGTGCACCCCATGGTGAAGCACTTGGGCATATAAACCCTTTATCTAGATTCTCCTGTAGTTGTTTCTTTAGCTCTTCAAGCTCAATGATAGCCATTCTATATGGAGTATTGGATATTAGTAGCGCCCCAGGTATAAGTTCAATTGATAATTCAACATCTCTTATAGGAGGAAGACTAGGAAATTCCTCGGGAAACACTTCAGCGAATTCCCTCACAATAGGCATTTCTTCAAGGATGGTTTCTTCCTTGGACTCAATCATCTGATCCAGATACATGTGCTCATAGGGTAGTAATATCAATGCTTGATATGATGGAGGTAAAGTAGATTCATCTTCATCCTTACACTTATAAAGAATCGGGGGTCGATTCTCCATATGGAGTGTGATTTCCCTCTCCCGACAATTTATGTTGGCTCTATATAAGGAAAGCCAATCCATGCTAATAATTGCATCAAATTCCACCAGAGGGAGTATGAAGAGGTTCGCCGGGAAATTAAATCCACAGATTATAACAGGGGAGGACTTATACTCATGGGATGAAATGATTTCCCCATTTGTCGTACTCACTGATATCTTCACTTCCATGATTTGTGGTGGTGCTGGGATTGTTCTACTAAACTTTCGAGATATAAAATAATGCGTAGAACCTGAATAAAAAAGTATGTTCGCTATTAATGAATGAATAACTAGCGTACCTATCACCACTTCATTGTCGGGGTTCACTTCGGCAGAAGTGATGGAAAAAGATCTTCCTTGCTGCCTTGGAGGTTGTTGGTTGCCTCCGAAAACCCTTGGATTAGGGCACTGATTTGCAAAATTCCTCAGTTATTTGAATTTGTAGCATTGAACAATGCGTTGAGGTTCGAACGGAGAATTTCTCTCCTCTGTCGCAGCCATGGGTCTTTCTTGCCGACAGTTAACAGCTAGGTGCCCTTCCCTTCCACACATGAAGCATTTCCTCGTCCCCTTAAGGCAATTTCCAGGGTGCTTCTTACCGCACTTTTGGCAAGTGGGGTGCTGGATCTTCTTAGCACCGTTGGATTTATCTATCAGACCACCAGCATTGAATTCCACCCTACGCTTCTTGTCCCCATTATACCCCTGTGATTCCTCGATCTCCATTTCGACCTTCAGGGCACATCGGACAATTTCCTCATAGCTGTCGAATTCACGGATCGCTAATGCTTTCCGCAGTCTAGGCTTCAGCCCACCAAAGAAGTGGTCAACCTTGCATTCGGGGGTAACAACAAAGCCGAAAGCATATCGTGAAAGCCTTGTGAGGTTTTCCTCATACTCTCCAACAGATTCTTCATCTTTTTGCTTGAGGGAAAGGAAGTCCCTTTCCATCTTAATCCGGAGGGTGTGTGGAAAATATTTATCGAAAAAAATCTTCCGGAAATCCTTCCATTCCAACGCCTCGATCTCCTCCTCAAGCTTCGTATTTTTGATCAACGTCTACCATTGATCAACTTCACCCTCTATACGATAAGCCACCAGGAGAACCTTCTCTTGTTCAGAACATTTAAGGATGGAGAATATATTTTCAATGGAGCTGATCCATTGTTCGGCGATAGTGGGATCAAATGATCCACTAAAATTAGGAGGCCTTTGTCTCATGAAGCTCTCGATAGCGACTTGCTCTTTCTTAGGGGGGGTTGAACGTTCCTCTTGAACTGTGTTTCTATTCAAAACTTGAGTCAGCTGAGAGAGAAGTGTGACAAAGTTTGCGATTTCCACTCCCATTGGATTGGTCATCTCATTAGTACAGTCATCACACTGATCTTCACAATGGTTGTTAGCTTGAGTCCTCCTATTACCGGCCATTGGCTAGAATAAAAGGAAATTTAGGGGTAACACATAAAGGGTAATCCAAAGACAGAAGTTTATGACTTATAAATAAACTTTTATTTCCTTAACTCATGAGTCTATAGGCTTCAATCTAGGATTTTCATGATCTACTTTCTAACATATATTCTTAGGGGAATTTTTTTAATTCCCTTAATAAGAGTTCATACTACGCTTGTGAATTTACCAAAACATATCCCCCAGGAGTGTCGTAACCAAGAGTGCAGCAAGGCCTGTTGTCGTGCACCAGTTCCCGTTCGAGTCTAGCTCAAACCGGTATTTTCGGGTTTTACCCCTAAGATACATCTGTGCCAGAGCCGCCTCTACCTGCTCATATCCAGAAAGGGATGTATTTTTTTGATAAACCACTTACTCAGTACTTAACAAAACTTAGTGATGTTTTTATTATACTTAGTCTTATATCTAAGGCTTTACTAGGGTTTCATAATCCCAAAAATAACTAAACCTATCCTTTGATACCAACTATGACAACCTTGCTTTTATTACAAACTTAAACATGATTTATTACATAAAACTTCACTTGATAAAACAAAGAAGATCGAGAGGTTTAGTGTCTTTGGGGATTATAATCATTACATAAAAACTTAAAACATGAAATACAACATCTTTATTGAAAACTTCCTTTACATGACCACTACATTCCCTCGTACTTAGCATTGCATGGGATAACCTGAGGACATGCATAAGAAAAGGGTGAGCTATAAAGCCCAGTAAGGGAGTACACATAGAATAACATGAGGAGTAAAATACATGTTAGACAATATGCATATCAATATAGCATAAGATAAACATGAACATAAAGTCATGATAAATCATGATAATCATAACATGGAAATGTGGCAACAACACTTAACATGGAATTAGCATGATCCAAGGCTCATTGCACATGGAGCATGAGTAAATCCTCATTGCACATATACCACAAGTAAACCCTTGTTTCACTTGAATTAGCATGAGTCAAAACTCATTGCACATGACGTATCATGATACTATACTTTACCCAATGCATTGGAGCGCTATAAGGGCGCACCCTTCTTAAACATTTCATTTCATGCATAAGTGTGCCACATGGATCATAAAACATGGATTTATAAAACATAATCATTTATTCTGTGATAAAGGAATGTGGAATTCATACATGAAACTTTATAATCAATAAGTAAATGTGCATAAAGGTGAATACCTTTGATGGATAAATGGGCATGGTATTCACTACACAATGGCATTGGCTTAGAAAGTCGGTGTGATTTCGGCAGCGTAACGGCGTGACATAAGAATTCATAAAAATGGTTGATGAGAGAGAAATGGGTGTCTCATCATATTTACATGAAATGGACAGTAAGGGGGTCATATAGATACATGTCCAAACAATTGTAATGGAATTGATATTCATGATACAAAAGTATTTCTTGAATGTAAAATAAGAGAGGGAAGTTCCTTTCGGAATTTCGGCATAGTAACGGGTGTACATGGGAGGAATTTAATGATAGAGAAAGGGGTATCCCATAATTAAAACATAAATAGGGCAGTATTAGGGAGGTGTGAAACCATACCCCAACATTCATAATTGAAATTAAAAGAAAAAAACAACTTAAAGAAAATTGACAAAAATGAGAAAGGAAGAAAAAACCCTTACTTGGAAGTGTGCTTCCAAAGGCTTGAGAGAGGCTTATTGGGAGCTTGGGGTGCCTTGGGAGGATTCTAGAGTGAGTAGGGAAAAGGTTGGACGAACTCCAATGGATTTGAGTGAGGAGGAAGTGGGAGATTGGGTGGGTTTATATAGGAAAGGTGATGGAATTATTTATTATTTAGGTTTGGGACCACTTATATTAAATTAATCCAAACCACAAACCATACCATGGTTTTTTACCATGGTTTTTGCCCATGGTTTTTGGAAAAGGGAATAGGAAAACAATATTTTATAAGGCCAAAGTCTTAAATTCTTAAAATAATAGGGTTTCTTATGTGGAGGTGAGTCACACTCCCATGGAAATTAGTTTAAAAAGACAAGGTGTTTAATAAGTCCTGAGGGGTCCATTAATGCTTTGAAAAGTAAGTCAAACAAACCCAAAATCACATTATTTTAATGGTAAAACATATATTGGATGAACATAAATCTGATAGTATTTTATTACATCACTATTGGGTCATTATGATGTCATAAAACACATTATATATTTAAACGGTATTTAATTTTTACCTAAAAAGTTGACTGTCTCAAAAAATTATGAAAAATTCACCATTGGATAATTTAGATATTCTGATTCCAGAAATAACATTTATTTTATCTAAATAATTTTCTAAATATGTTAATTTTCACTTTTAAAATAAAAAACAACATTTATCAAAAATTCACGGGTTTTGACAAAAATGGCTTTCAAACCTTAATAAAAATTATAATTGCATTCATAAAAAATTATAAGATCATTTATAGTTAACAAAAATTAATTTAATAATAATAATAATAATAATGTTTTATTAAAATATTATTTAATTCAAAAAAATCCCTTAATTTAATAAAATAGAATTCTTAATTAAATAATAACTACAAAGACTATTTGTACTTTAAAAACTATTTACAATGTATCTATAATGACAAGAAAGTATATACATTATTATATACAAAAAAAATAATGTACATGAACATGGTACTATCGATTTGTTACATAACCCCTTAAAACAGCCGCATAAGACCTAAGGGTAAGGTGTGTGATGGTAACAGACTCTTGGGGTGGCTCAGATAACATCGCTCGAGTGGTAATCTCTATCAACTTCCACTTTTCACGTAGACGGTCCCGTTCGAGCTTGACATGATGAAGCTCATCTTGGGCTTGGTCAAGAGCGAAGCCCAAGGATGCTACCTATTTTCCGAGCTCTGAAAAATGGGCTTCGTATGGATCAATTCTATTGGATGAGGTCATCGCTTCTTTTGTGTGAGTAAATTGGATTTGTTAAAGTCCTATATTTATACTAATCATGTGATCACTGTTCAATGGCTATATTAGCAACGGTCAAAATTCTTAACATAAAACCAATGAAGTTGACATCTTATAAAAATATTTTTCATAAAGAGACATTTAACTAGATCAAGAGGGATTTTCCATTAATGAATCTTTGGGTCGTTACATAAGGACATGCCCAGGAGATCGGATGAGGCCACACACTATGTAACATGAGGTACACACTGTATATATTCCCAAATTCATTACAAGTGTTGTGAGGTTTCATGGCCAGGGGCTAGTTTCTAGAGACATATCATTTATTGTGGTTACATGTCATGTACTCCCCTTGGAAACTTTCACCTCATGAATCACCTTCTTTATGACTCAGATTGTAATGACCTGAGTTGTTTTAAATAAAATTCTTCATATGATTAAATTTAATGCATTATTATATATTATGGATATGGAAAATATATGCACTTATTTGGAATCATATCAGATTTAAAATATTATTAAGCATCATTTTCATTGATAATATATCCATTGAACAGTGATCACATGATTAGTATAAATATAGGTTTTTAACAGATCTAATTAATACAGAAAAAGGAAGAGATAGCCTCAACTAGTAGGATCATACCCTATGAATCCCATTTATTAGATCTTCTGAGTGAGTTATCATCACTGTTATTTACGCTTGACCAATCCCAAGATGATATCCATAATAAAATGAATATTTATATTGTATTTTCAATATAATAATTTTCATAATCTCTTTTTATCATTAATTTATAAATGATTTTTTTTATAAAATAAAACAAAAATTGTATATTAAATTAGTATTCAATTTCAATTAAGATTTTTATTTTGATGAATTTATGGTTTTTTGAAATAAATAATGTTTTAAAAAAATATTATTATTATTAAATAATTTTTTTAAATATAAATGACCACATAATTTTTATGAATTCAAATATAATTTTTATAAGGGTTTGAAAACTGTTATTGTCAAAAACCTAGAATTTCTCAGTAAATATTGATTCGTATTTTAAAAGTAAAAATACAAATATTTAGAAAATTATTTTGATAAAATGAATATTATTTTTTTAATAAAAATTTCAAAATTATCCATGGTTAATTTTTCATATTTTCCTATGATAGTCGAATTTTCATGTAAAAATTAATTATTGTATAAATATATGGTGTGTATTATGACATTATATTGACCAAAAAGTGATGTAACAAATAATATAAAAGGTATACATAACTAAATATATGTTTTAAATTTAAAATAATTTGATTTTATGTTTATTTTATTAATTTTATAAATCCTTAACGAATCCTCCAAAACGATTAATATATTTTATTGTTTAAAAACATTTCTTTAAGAGTTTGACTCACTTCCACATTAGTAAGGGTATTATTTTAACAAGTTAGGACCTTTTCATAATAAAATAATTAAAACCACCCCTTTTGGAAGAAACTGTGGGTAAAATCATTGGAATTTTTGTTCTTTTGGTTATTATATTATATAGAGTCCAAAACCTATGTTCGGGAAATAATAAAGAACCCCCCTCTCTTTTCTAATATAAACCCACCCAAGATCCCGTTTCTATTCACTAAAAATAATTAGATCACGTCATTACTCTTCCCTCCCCTCCCTATATTCCTCCCAATAATCCCTAAGCTCTCAAGAAGATCCTCCCAAGCATTTGGAGTCACACTCTCAAGGTAAGGGTTCTTTTCATTCTCCTCTTTATTCAAGTATATTCATTATCTTGGGAAATTTTTATTCAATTACTAATGTTGGGATATATTATTACATATCTCTGTTACTACCCCTATGATTCTGAAATGATGAGATACCCCTTTCACTCTCATCAAACCCTTCCATGAACATTTATACACCCACGTTATGTTGTTGTAATTCCACCATAATTTTCCATTCCAAACAATTGTGTAGTGAATACTCATATCCATTTTCTATCAAGGGTGTTCACCTTTATGAACTTATACATCTTTTATTGGGGAATTTTATTTATTTATTCCATTCTTCTTAATCATGTAATAAAATATGATGATGAATGAATCCATGGAGTATTATCTATGTGGCACACTTAAGCATGAGAATGAAATGAAAGTGATGGGTACCCCTATAATTATATAGCGCTCCAATGCATTGGGTAAAGTTTTAGTCTCATGATACATCATTCAAGGGATTTGGGATTTAACCTAATACATTTTTTTCTTTTTCCATCATAATGACTTGGTTGTTATCCTTGACCTATGTTTATGATGTAGTGTTTTAAGTTTTTTCCACATTTCCCATGTTTCCTTTATGTTATGATTATATATCATGCCTTATTGTTCGTGTTTATGATTCTCACCCCTTTTATGTCCCATTAATATACCTATTGTCAAAAATTTATTACTTTCTTCATGTTATTCTATGTTTATTCCCTTGTGGGGATTTATATCTCACCCATTTCTTATGTATTTCCCTAGGTTATCCCATGTAGTTTTAAGTACGATGGAAAAATATGATCATGTAAAAGAACTTTCCAATAATGTTGTTGTTACCCATGTTTTAAGTCATTATGTAATGTACCTAATGCCCAAATACAATAGAATTATAAATATTATATGTTTTATTATGTGAAATTTATATAATTAATCATTAATTAATGTATAATAAAGAGTAGGGTTGTCATAGTTGGTATCGAATGAAAATTTTAGTTATCTTAGGGATTAGGATTAGAAAAATATATTGAAAGTCTTAGTGATCAGACTATATATAAGAAAACATCCCTAAATGTTTTTTAAGTATAGAGAAAGTGGTTTATCAAGAAAATACATCCCTATATAGATATTACAAGTCGATGTTGATCTGGCATAGATATACATAGGGGTAAAACCCAAAAATACCACATTGAGCTAGACTCGATCTGTAATTAGAAAAAAAATAGACCTTGCACCACACATGCCTTGAAAATCTCAATGGATATGCTTTGGTAAATTTATAAGATCATTATGAACCATCATTAAGCGAAAAATATTCTCATAAGAGTATATGTTATGAAATAGATCATGGATAACATATATTAAATTTTATAAATTCATAAATTAAGGATATACATATAATTTATAGGTTATCTATTTAATGACATTAGATTCCCATTTATGTGTTTAATGGTTTAAAAATAATCATCCCTAATTTTTTATTTATTCAAGACAATGGCTATAAATATGAGGAATCAGATAAATAACTAGTGTGATGGGCAATATGATGATTGCCCCAACAAGATTCCCAACCCAATGGTAGTGGGAATCGTGAACTTTGTGATGATGCTCTCTTAGTTGGAACTGGTTCTAAATAGAAACCTGGATCTAAAGGAGTTCCCAAATCCACCTAATAAAGATAAAGATATAATCGAGACCTTTATGTGACAAATTCCTCTAATTTTCAATGGATCATCTTATCCATTAATCATAGAAAAATGGATCAACTCCATTAAGAAGATCTTTTCCATATGTTAATAATTCGAGGAAGAGTTGGTTCTACTGGATGTTTATCGTATGGGTGGATAATTTGATCAGTGGTGTAAATTGATCAAAAATAAGAATAATGGATAATATATTAAAGTGATGGGGTGGAATGAATTCCAGAAAATGTTTTCGATAAATATTTTCCTCACACTCTCTCACTAAAAATGGAAAGTAATTTCCATTCCCTCAATAAAAAAGATGACAAATCTATCTAGGTGTGTGAGTAAAACTTCACAATACTTGAAAGATATGCCTCCAATTTTTTGATCACCCATGAATACAAGGTTAAATTATTCTTTTATGGGCTAAAACATAGTCTACAAAAAGACCTTACGGTCTGAGACTTTGATAGTTATGAGGAAATTGTCTGATTTTCCCTCAAAGTCGAAATGGAAATTGTCGAATCTCAACGTTATCATGGGGATAAGAAGCGGAAAGTGGAGTTTAATTATTTATGTTCAATGGATAAATATAATGGTGCTAATAAATTTTTACATCCCACTTGTTAAAGGTGCAGAAAGAAGCACCTCATAAATTTTCTAAGGGGAAAAAGGAAATGATTTAGGTGTAGGGATAAAGGAAACCTAGCTAGCGATTGCAGATGGGATAAACGCACCAATGCAATAGAAGTAATAAATTCTCTGATTAGCACTTGGAACATTGTTCATTGATTCAACTACAAGGAATCAGGGCACTTTTAAAACCAATGCACTAAGAAAATGTTTTTTAGAGACAACCAAAAATCTCAAAGGTAGTAAGGGTGAGATTTTTTCATCCCAAATACTGAGGTGAATCCTGACAATGAAGTTGTGACACATACTCTAGTTATGCATTCAAGAATAGAAAACTTACTTTTTGATTATAGCTCTATGAGTTCCATCGGATCACGCAAGTTTAGTAGAACTATTCAAATACCACCACAAAGAATAGAAGTAGAGTTGTTAGTGAAAATGGAAAATGGGGTAATTATTGCATCCCAATTATATAACTCTACCCCTATCAAAAATTGTGGGATAAAATTCCTAGAAAACCTTTCCATTATCCCTTTGTTGGAATTTAATAAAATTATATGTATGGATTCTCTTTCCCTATATAGATCCAACATAAATTTCTGGGAGAATGAAATCACTCTTTATATTGTGAATCTTCCTCTGATTCTATATAAATTAATAGAGATGGATGAATCTTCTTTAGCACCAACATCTCAATCATGGATATTATTTCCCTATGATCTATCATTTCTAGCTCAAATGATTGAGTCTAAGGAAAGAATCATCCTTGATAGCATGCCCTTTGTGAGGTAATATACTGATGTATTTCATGAAGAATTTCTTGGTCTTCTTCCTAGCTGAGAAGTTGAATTTTCAATCAATATTATACATGGTTCATTGACATTATCCAAAAATCCATATAGAATGGTTTTTGTGTAACTTGACGATCTAAAGAAATAATTATAGGATAATCTGGGTAAAGGGATCATATGACCATGTGAATAACCTTGGGGTGTAAAAGTCATGTTCATCAAGAATAAGGATGTGTAAATGTGCCTTTTCATTGATTATCATGATCTCAATAGTATCACAATAAAGAAAAAGTATCCTCTACCAATGATTGATGAATTATTCAATTAGGTACATGGAGCACAATACTTTTCCAAGGTGGATCTGCAGTCAGGATATTACTAAGTTAGGATGAAGTAAGAGGATATTCACAAGACTATTTTTCATACAAGGTATGGGCACTATGAGTTCATAGTAATTCCATTTTGACTCACTGATTCTCTATAAATATTCATGGGCTTGATGAATAGAGTCTTTAGGGATTAAATTGAAAACAAAATGTAGTATTTATAGATGATATTCTAATATACTCCAAAATCAGGGAGGGGCATGAGGAGAATCTGAGCACTATTCTAAAGACCTTATGAAAGTAAAATCTTTACACTAAGTACAGTAAATGTGAGTTCTGGTTGAAGTAAGTCTCATTATTGGGTTGTATTATCACAAGAAATGGGATATCTATGTACCCTTCAAAGATATAAGAAATTGAAATATGGGAGAGGCCAACATTTGTGATAGATATCTGTATTTTTCTTGGATTAACTGGGTACTATCAACAATTTTTGAGCAATTTCTTATGATTTTAAAACCCCTTAACCAATCTAAATCAGAAGGTAGTCATTTTTTCTTGGAATTGTATGTGAAGAGAGATTCAAGGAGTTTAAAATGAGTCTTATCACTACAATTGTACTCACCCTACCCAAAATTAAATAACTTTTCATTGTATTCAATTATTCTTTGAAGAATGTATTGGGTTGTGTGTTTATATAGAATGATAAAGTGATAGCCTATACCTCAAGGAAATTGAAAGTTCATGAACAGAACAACCAAACACATGATTTGGAGTTAGATGAATTGATATTTTCATTTAAAATCTAGTGGTATTATCTCCTTAGGGAGAAGTTTGAAATATATGTGGATTAAAGGAGCCTCAAGTATATATTCAAATAGAAAGAGCTAAATATGCACCAGTGGTGATGGTAAGATCTGATCAAGGACTACGACTGCTCAATCCACTACCATCCTAGAAAAATGAATAAAGTGGTAGATTCTATAAGTAGGAAGAATATATAAATCTTATCATTGATGAGAATTGAGAAGTATTTTATCTTGTTATATTTTAAAAGGATGGACATAGGAATCTTAAAGGAAGGAACATCATCAATCCTTTCAAAAATGATTACTCAACCATCCCTTCTAGGTAGGATAAAGGATGCTCAAAGATATAGTGTGGGAATTAAGAATAAAATGGAAGGTATAAGAAAAAATAAATCCTTTGAGTTCAATGTTAATGAAGAATGAGTTTTAAGATTTGGGCCAAGACTATGCATACCATAAAATCATGAATTAAAGGAGTTGTTGGATGTTTCACATAGCTCAACCTTCTTTATCCATCCAGGAAGCTCAAATATGTATTGAGATCTCTAAGAGAACTATTGGTGGGACAATATAAATAGGGATATCATGGAATATACATCAATATGTCTTATATGTTAGTAAGTGAAGGATGAAAAGAAAAAATCCAATGTTATAATGAAACCATTACCTATACATACATGAAAATGGGAAAACATCTCCATGGACTTTTTCACTATCCTTATAAAGAAATCAAGAGTAAATAATTCTATTTCAGTTCTAGTGGATCATATTACAAAGACTTCACACTTAATTTTGATTCAATAGGAATTCTCACTTGCTCAACTAGCAAGGATAGACATTAGAAAAGTGATGAGGCTGCATGGAACACCACTATCGATTGTTTCTGATCGAGACCTTAATATTTAAATCTAAGTTATAATAGAGCCTCCAAAAATTCTCTAAATAATGATTTAAACTTCAAAATGGATTATCGCCCCCAAACTAATGTCCAGTCTAAGAAAACTATATAGACACTTGAGGACATGCTGAGAGCATGCTCAATTGACTTCAAAGGAGGATGGGATCAACATATTCTTCTGGTCAAGTTATCATACAATCACAGTTTCTACTCAATCATCCAAATGGGTCCCTATGAAGACCTTTTTGTTAAAAGGTGTAGAACACCTTCATATTTAAGCATATTTAGGAAACTTAAACTATTATACCCTAAAATGGTTGAAGAAATGGTGGAAAAGGTGAAGACCACCCAGCAGTACATCAAAGATGCTTAGAGTTGACAAAATAGCTATACTAACAATCATAGAAGAGGACTATAGTTTGATTTTTGATGCATGGTATTCTTATACTTGTCTACATGGAATAATTCATGATATTTGGGAAGAAATGAAATCTTAGTCCAAGGTACATTGATCCCTTTGAGATCCTTGATCGCATTGGAGTGGTGGCCTATCGACTAGCACTCCCACCTAACCTATATAAATTACATGATGTATTGAATGTATCCCTATTGATATAGTACATAAATGACCTCTAACATATAATCAATCTAGAGGTGGTGTCATTGGAGAATGATCTCTTATATGAGGAGCTGGCAGTAAAGATCTTAGATCATAGAGACAAAGTTTTAAATAATAATATAATGAAACTGGTTAAAGTGATGTGGAGGGAAAAAAGTTTGAAGAAGATATATGGGAACAAAAGTATGTGATGAAAAAAATTACCCTCATCTATTTTAGTGTGGGAAAAGAAAATTTCTAGGTTTAAATTTCTGAAGGGGTAATATTGTAACGACCTAAACTGTTTTAAATAAAATTCCCCTTCTGATTTATTTAAATAAATTATTATATATTATGGATATAGAAAAAAACATGCAATTATTTTGTTTTATTATATCATATCAGTTTTAAAAACCCATTAAAACAAATGATAATATAGTTTTATAATAGTGATCACATGATTAGTATAAATATAGTGTTTTAACAAAACCAATTAACATAGACAAAAGAAGAAATGGCCTCAACAATAAGGATTATATCCTATGAATCCCATTTATCGAAGCTTCCAATGGAGTTATAATCACTAGGATTTTACCTTGACCAAGCCTAAATATATATCCAATAAATTTATTATGATCAAAACTGTTTACGGGAGAATTTTAAGCTCATCGAGATTACGGCCCAAACCATGTACATTGAACCACCCCATGAAAGTACCACCTTCGCAAACCTTACCCTTAGGTTGTTTTCTGGTGTATTAAGGATATATGTATCAAGACCATAATAATATGAATATGTATATTTTATTTTAAATATAATAATGTTCATATTTTCTTCTTATAATTACTTTATTAATGATTTTTATTTTTATATAATAGAACACAAATTATATTTTTAAATAGTATTAAATTTCAATTAAGAAGTTTATTTTGATGAATTAATGGATTTTTGAAATAAATAATATTTTAGTAAAATATTATTAATAAATAATTTTTACTAAATATAAATGATAGTGTAATTTTTATGAAGTAAAATGTAATTTTTATAAGGGTTTGAAAATTGTTATTGTGAAAAAACCTAGCATTTCTCAAAAAATATCGATTCTTATTTTAAAAGTTAAAATAAACATATTTAAAAAATTATTTTTATAAAATTAATATTATTTTTGGAATAAAATTATTGAAATTATTTAATGGTGAATTTTTCATAATTTTTTGAGACATTCGAATTTTTGTGTGAAAATCAAATACCGTATAAATATAAAGTGTTTATTATGACATCATAATGAACCAAAAGTGATGTAATAAATACTATAAAGGGTATCTGTGGACAAATATTCCTTTAACACTTAAAATAATTTGATTTTATATTTATTGGAATAATTTTATAAATCTTTTAGGAATCCTCCAAAACCATTAATATATTTTATGGTTTTAAAATCATTTATATAAGAGTATGACTCACTTCCACATCCATAAGGGTATTATATTAAAATTTTAGGCCCTTTTATTAATAAAATAATTAAAACCACCCCTATTTGGTAGAAACCATGGTCAAAAACCATGGTAAGGTTTTTGGTTTTTGTTATTTTATTTTATAGGGTCAAAAACCTATGTTTGTAAAATAATAAAGAACCCCCCTATCTTTTCCTATATAAATCCACCCAATATCCCATTTCTCTTCACTAAAAATACTTGTAGTACATACTTACTCTAACCTACCCTATCTATAGTCCTAACAAGTTTCCCCCAAGATCTCAACAATCTCCTCCCAATCATTTGGATTCACACTCTCAAGGTAAGGATTCTTTTATTTCCCCTTTTTATTCAAGTATCTTCATTATCTTATGCCCTTTTCTCAAATTATTAATGTTGGTATATTTTCTTCTATATCCCCCTTACTAACCCTATTATGAATAAATAATTAGAGACCCATTTCACTCTCATAAATACCTTCCAGGAACATTTATACCCCCCCATTATGCTGCCGAAATTCCACTATGGTTTTCCATGCCAAACAAATTGTGTAGTGAATACCTGTACACATTTCCAGTCAAGGGTGTTCAACTTAATGCACTTATACTTATTTTATTGGGGAATTACATGTATGTATTACACACTCATTTATTTTTTAATAAAATATGAGTATGAATGAATCCTTGTTGTATGATCTATGCAGAACACTTAATCATGAGAATGAATTGAAAGTGGAGGGTCATATAGTGCTCGAATTCATTGGGTAATGTTTTAGTCTAACAAGACATCGTGAAATGGATTATGGAGTGGACCTAATCTATCATGATACTTTTTCTAACATGATGTATTTTTAGTTAGCCTTAACCTATGTTTATGATGAAGTATTTTAAGTTATTTCCACATTTCCCATATTTCCTTTATGTTATCATGCTATATCATACCTCATTGTTCATTTTTATTATTATCACTCCTTTTATGTCCTATTAATATTCCTATTGTATAAAATGAACTAATTTATTCATGTTATTCCATGATTATACCCCTATTGGGATTTATAGCTCACCCCTTTATTATGTATGTCCCCAAGTTATCTCATGTTGTTTTAAGTAAAATGGAATAATATGTGCATGTTAAGGAAGTTTTCAATAATGTTGGTGTTCCCCTTATTTTAAGTCATTATATAATGTACCTAATTCCCAAAGACACTAGACTTCTCACTATTCTGGGTTTTATTATGTGAAATCTTATCTAATAATTCATGAATTAATGTGTAATAAAGAGAAGGGTTTTTATACAGAAGGAGGTATTCAATTAGCCTATCCTGAGTAGTTTTCCATCTTGAATGCGATCGTGGCCATAGTTTTTCTATTAGATATGGATTTGAGGTTATTTTTATGGGTTTATTATGTTAGCAACATATAGATCGTTATTTTTTGAATGAGTTCCCTTGATCTATCCTTATTGGGGTACGGTGTTTCATTATCTCCTCATCATAGGATTGTTATCCCCTCGATAGGATGAGCTCTACAATAGTTGGTTTATATCTCTAGGAGGTTGGCACATGATCCTCTATCATATCGAATTCCTTGGGTGGGTTTCATGGTATCTCCTTAAAAACTAAATAGGATATTATCCCATATCTAGTAGGTTATCCCAATAGGTTTTGTGGATTCCTCAAGTTTATGATCCCCTACATAGCAGGTTTTTTCATTTGGGTTTATGATATTGTTGGGAATATGATCCCCTACATTTCAGGAAAGATTCAGTAGGGTTTTTGGTATCATAAGTTATATGATCCCCTACTTAATTGGGTATTATAGATTGGTTTTATGTAATTTTCATGACCAACACAGCATTGGTGTAGATGACCTATCTGAATGATGTCTCTGGGGTACCAGATTAGGTTTATGGTGTCCCTCGGTGGTCTTGAGTGTGATCCCCTATCTCTGAGATGATATCATTAGTGTATCTAGTAGGGTTTGAAGATTACCCCATTAAGGATATGTGATATCCCCTATCTAATTATCATGATCCGCTGAGTGATAGCATGAATTCATTCATGGTGAGTCCCAATGAGTGTGTTCTGTCAAGTGTACGTCATTAGGGATTCCGGATATGTTTCATTGACTTGGTGACACCTAATGAGTGAGATCTCTCAAATGAGTTACATCAGGGATGTAAGGGAATCTGAAGTGAGTTCTCCTACACAAGAATTACATTTAAGACTCAAGTATAATCCTATGGTTAGTATTGAGTTCCAAACCTCATGAAAATTAGAGTATGAGATGAGTATATCTGGGTTTATGGGATTCCTTGCAAGGATTTTTTATTGATACACCATGTGGTGATGATCTAACTTGTCATGTATAGTCAAGGAGTTGTCAAGATGGAGTTTATTATTCTTTAATTTTTGGGTTTCCCCAATACTTGGGTTGAGAAGACTGATTCCTTTTATCTTCTCCCTTTTATTTTGGGTTTTTGGGGAACCAACTAGGTATTTTTATACTCACCCATGCAAGGGATCTTCCTGCACATGTCGGTTATTATGAAAATGATCGTCCTTTCAATGGATTCCTAAAAGGACCCAAAGTAGGTGGAGAATAGTGAGTAAGATAGACTAAAGTGAGTACTGGTGGTTTTATTTGATAGAAACACCCTCCTTCTGAGCAGGTTGGACTCTTTTTTTATTTTTGGTGGGTATGTATTTTTACCTTTTAAAATTTACAGTACTTTCATACTTTGTTTATGGGATATAGATGTATGTATTAATTTTGTGTTAATAGTTTTATTATCTCTACATTTTTTCATAGAGATGTATGTGTGTTCTTGTGTATAAGTATCATAGGCTAAGGACACCCATGCATTAGATATACTAACTCTATGCTTTTTCATGCCCTTAGCCTATTTGTGGTAGGCTTGAGGTAGTTACAACTTAGCCTTCTACCATCCAGGAGGTCCCTAGTGGTTCTAGTCATTACATTATCTTTCATGGGATTTTTATTTTAAAGATACCAATGTTGTAAGAGATTTTGTTAACTCAAAACTATTTTCATTGAGTTATGATGATTATTCTTGAACTTATTTCTTCTTTTTTTGGTTTTTTCCATCCTAAGATTTTATTATATTGTACTTTATCTTTCTCTATAGGGAAATGTAAACTTTAAATTCCAATCATCTTATTAGATGAATTTCTTTCTCATAAAATTATAATTTTTTAAATAATAATTACCATCCACCCAAAATAAGTTCTTTTTCTACCATATACATATTCACTCTTCCCATAAATGTTATCCATTCTTATTTTGAAATATAATTATGTATTATTATTTTTATATTCATAATTTGGTTTACATATTTTCAAAATGAATCTTTATTTCACTTTTAAATGATTTCAGATTCAATAAAGATATTTTAAAATACTAAATTGGTATTCTTTTCATGATCAAATATTTTGTATTTCGCTCCACATTTCCTCTGGACAACCATCAGGTATTTTTTAAGGCATCATTATTGGGATTTATTTTAGAGTGATGTTTTTTAAAAAAACATACTAATTTATTTAAATTAATTTTTAATGGTGAATCATAACTCTATCTCTTTAAAAAGGTTTAAAATGTTTTATAAAATCTCTTTTCATGATTTTGATTCCATTTTCCTCTTTATATCCAAAATATCTAACTCCTTATGTGAAATGTTTCATGAATAAACATTTTAATTCACTTGTGAAGTACTCATTTTTAGAGATTGAATTTTTTGTATCAATCGACCTAACTCTTAGGGTTATCTCATGTGATACCATTTGAAAATGTTATGAAACCAATTTTCTTTCCATGTGTTATTCAAGATATAATAGATGATTGATTTTTTTATGGAACATATATATGGATAATTGATGGGTGGGGTCCTATATATCTATCTAATACACAGTTTAAGGTTATATCATTAGATTATGAAGTGTGAACATACTTGGATTTATTCATAATTAAAAGGGTGGACATGCTTGGATTTGTTTAAAACTTAAAGGAAGTATATCCATAGATTTCAGCACAACTTAAAGGGTGAACATGATTTGATTGGTTCTTAGCTTAAAGGGTATACATGCTTGTATTTTTCTAAACTTAATGGTGTAGATGATTGTATTTGTTCACAATTTAAAGGGTAGATACAAAGTTGACACATGGGTGAGCCCTGTAATCCCACAGGTTGGGGAAATGCCCCCGATTAGGGCAACCAAACGCACCCCTAACCCTAACCTAAATTTCTCTCAGTCAGTATTTCTGACCCTCCTGTATGCTCTCCTTTCCTGGTGATTCATGTGTAGTGTAGCCTGGTCTCTCTGGTTGTGGATACCCCCCCCCCATGTTCTCCTCCTAGTCTTAACCAAGTCCTGATGCCCCACCTCTTATGTGCTCCCCTCATCCTCCTCTTGTAACCTCACCTCCCCACCCCATGTTTCCCTACCCTGCTCTCTTCGTCCCTCCCTTTCTTACCACTGGTCCCATATGGAATTACTTGTCAACTAAAGATCGACGTCCCCTCTTATCCCTTGCTATCAGTCGACCAGGTTAATTGTGGAGTTTTTTTATAATTATTTCATCATTTTTATTAATTTTTTTGTTTAATTTTAATAAGAATGGTGGATTCATTAGTGTCTTTCCCATCTCAATTGTAATTTTATCATCTTAATTACAATTTACAGTTTTTCCATAGGTAATTATGGTTTTTTTATAATCAATTTTCAATTATCATTTGTATTAATAACTTTTTTTAATTTTAAAAAATTATCTAAATTGTGGATTCAATAGTATCAATTACAATTTTTCCTTCTCAATAATAATTTTTGATTGTGTCTATGGGTAATTTTTTTTATAATCATTTTTTTATTTTCATTTTATTTTTTTATTTTTATTAATTATTATTTATAATTTTTAAAAACTATCTAAATTGTGGATTCACCATTGTCTTTACCTTATCAATTGCAATTTTCAATTTTTTGATAGTTAATTAGTTTAAAATTTATATATTATTTATTTTTTTATTAATTTATTTTAAGATCATATTAGTTGGATGTTTTATTATCTTCAAAAATAGTAAATTTTTATTTATCCACTATTTTATCTTCCTAATAATCCATGAAATTTTCATATTATGTAATACAATTCCCCAACAATGTATTAAAAATTATATTATATTATATAAATCTAAAAAAATGAAAATAAAAATGAAAATGATGTATTATTAAAATAAAAGAAAACTAAAATGCCTTCGGTTTTAGAGAATTTTTTCTTTCATTAATTTTTTTAAAACATGATAGAAATTATGTTGGTTTACATTTTTCATTACATTTTGATAACTAAAAAATGAAAACAATAATCATTTTTCAAAATCAACTCCAAATTTTCAATTTAGTGTTTTAATGTTAAAGGTTTTACTTTTAAATAACTATATTTAGATTTTTTGATATAGTTGATAGAAATTTGAGTTTATATTTAACTAATTTTAGTTATAAAATTTATAAATTGATTTATATTTGTTGTTTTATTTTTTAGAGAAATATCCACACACAAAAATTAAATATTAAATAAAAAATCAATTAGTTATAATATATGATTTTATTTTTAAAGGATGACTGCTTTAAATATGTTATAGTTACAGATTAATTATAATAATTTTAATTATAATTTATAACTTGTAGGAACTAAAATTAAGATAATTCAAACTTCTGGATCAAAAATTAGAAAAATCAAGCAAAGAATAAAATGGAAAAATTACTAGTGGGTTAGATTTATAAATTATTTTCTTGAAGAAGTGAAAAAGAGATTTCATCTATTCTATTTAATGAGAAATATATTGGTGACAATTTTTATGGAGTGAATGAACAAACTACCGAGGAACATATGGCTCAAAGTGCTAATATGATAAATGAAGGTGTGGATGTTGATTATGAGTAGGATGTCAACGAAAATACTGTTCATATTATTCATGATCTTAGAGATCAAATCAGGATTTAATTTTAAAAATAAATGGATGTGAATTATGATTCAGAGTTATGTGGAATTATTAATGATATCAAGAGAATTTTTTCGGTTCGATTTGGTTTAATTAAAATATTAAAAAAGAACGATGAATTTTTTAAAGAAGTTAGTCATGGGAAACACTTTACTTCTAATCATTATTTTTATCTTCATCCTAATGGTGAACAACATGAGAGGAATTGGATTGTTTATTATAATGAGTTAGAGAAGGTATTTTTTTGTAAATTATTGAAGTCGAAATTGATGAAAAGAACTTTTATCGAAGGAGGAACTAATGATTGTAACAACCTTACAACAAGGCTTAGAGAGCATAAAAGAAATTTTAAACACACTGCTAATGTTGTGAGGTTGATGGACTTACAAAGAGGACTTAACAATAAAAAAATAATTTAAAAAACATTGAATGAATCATTGATAAAGAACGAGTTAATTGGAATGTGTTACTTACTAGAATCATTGGAGTTGTGAAGGTACTTACACAAAACAACTTACCATTTTTTTTAGATCAAATTAGAAGATTTATAATAAGGATAGTGGAATTTTTTGAAAACTTATTAAATTTTTTATTGAATATGATCTAGTTGTGAAATATCATGTTTTTCATGTTGTTAATAATGAAATTCAAAATCATTATGTTAGTCATAAAATTCATAATGAATTGATAATTTTTATGGGGAATGTGATTAAAGAAAAAATCTTGAATAAGGCCATAATGGAAAATTATTTTTCAATTATCCTTGATTTCACTCTATATATAAGTCAAAAAGAATATATGTAAGTTATCATAATATGTATGAATATTGAGGAAGGATTTAAAGTTATGTTGGGGGATTTTTTTTCTTGGATTCTTAAATTTTGATGACACATCCAGTTGCAGGATTTTAATGTCACTTGAAGATTCATTGGTTGATCATAAACTTAACATTAATTAAATAATAGTAAAAGGTTATTATAATGGATAAAAAATTAAAATTAATCATCAAGGTGCTCAAAAAAGACTTCTTGAGGTAAATTCTATATCATTTTACACTCTATGTGGATGTAATATCCTGAATCTTGATATATGTGACATGGAAAAATCTAGTGCAAAAGCCATAAATATTTTTTCATGAGTGAAAAATATTTATATATTATTTTTAGGCTCACCACATAGATGGGATATTATAAGGACTTGTGTGAATGATTTTACACAAAAACCATTATCAATAACTCATAGGGAAAGTCACATCGAGAGTATTAGAGCTATAAGAAGACAAACACCAGAGTTAAGAAATGCATTGGTTGAAATTCCTAGTATTTCTAAACATGATGATATATTGATGTTCGATGCTAAAGGATTATGTTCCAATGCATTATATAATTTAAAATTCATCATTATAGTATCAATTTAGGATATAATTTTAGATAAAGTCAATCATATATATTAAACCCTTCAAAGAGAAGAGATGGATATAGGAGATTCAAGTACAAGAATAAAAAATTGATTTTGTTCTTTGAAAAACTTTAAGTAGAGGGGTTTGAAGGTTCAATTAATGAAGTGAATGAACTTAAACTCAAAGTTATTAAGGATCCAATATTTGAAGAAAAAATATTTTTTCACAGGAAAAAAAAATTTATGAGTATGTGAGAGATAAAACTATTAGAAATTTTTCTATGAAGGAATACTTTAGAATCAATTATTTCAGTTAAATTATTGATCAATCATTTATTTCATAGAGGGAATGTTTTATGCAATTTTAATACTTCAAAAAAATATTTTAATTTTTTTAAGGAAAGTTTTAAAAATATTTTTAAAGAATAATTGAATAAAATTTTTACTCAATTTCAATGTTTTTTGAAACACAATGGACATGGTGATATTTTTGGAGATAAATTATTTCAAGATCTCAAACATTCGAATTCAATATTTCCAAGTGAATTGATAAAATAAATTAACATCCTTTATTTTATCAATAATTATTGTAAACATGGGGGGTTTCAAATGATATGGGTGAAATATCGAATTTTTTGACAATAAACGTTATAGTTTCACCAGTGGATAGAAGTTTTTATAAGCTAAAGTTGATCAAAACATATCTTCGAATACCATCTCATAAGAGATATAATTCAAATTGGTAATGATTTCAATTGAAAAATAATTTTTTTCATGGTTTTATTTATGATGAGTAGATTGAATAATTTTAATCAACAAATACAAGGAGATGTGTTTTCATTTTAATTGGAATATAAAGTTCCACAATCGTGTCTGTGAAGTGCCACAAATTTCTCTGGTATGTCGGGCTCTATTTCTTTGAAATTTTAGATTTTCTTTGAATTGGATTATTTAAAAATTCTGATTAATTATATCTATTAAAAATATATCTTTTTAATCAACATTTAGTATTGGAAGACATTTGTTAAACAAATATAGGTGTCACTTTCTTGAAAAAAAATCCAATCCTTGATTTTTATATGATGTTGTATTCATAATTTTGCATCAACTGGTAATGTTTTTATCTATTTAAAAGTGAATTTTTTAATTCAAATATAATGTTAATATAAATCTATTGCTTCAACTTATTGTAGTCTTAGAAGAAGAATTTATATATGAATTTTAAGTAGAGGATGATTTAGTAAATGATTCAAATGATAATTGAACTTGTTTACGCAACTTGGGTAAATTTTAATTTTCTTCCAACATTAATGATTTAATTAAAATTAAAACATAAAATCATTTTACATTCATCTGTTATGATTTGTTTTTTAAAATTTTCTTCATTTTCCCATTTTGGAATTTTGGATAACTCATATAAAGTGTTTTGAATTTACTTAAGTATACATGTTAGTTAACATTTTCATGTACTACTTTAAAATTCATGTGTGTGATGCTAATTTTGATTTTATTTAGTTTCAATGTTGTTTGTACTTGATTCATATTATTTTCTATTTGGTATATAAATGTATAAAATAATTGTGCCTTATAATGTGAGGTTAACCCACTTGAATTCATAAGTGACCCGTGATAATGCTCTATACGGATAATTTCTAGGATTTCTTATTTAGCCTTAGGGAGTATGCATTATCATTTGTATTATAATTTAACTATATTTAATTTTTTTCTCCCCCTTAAAATAAAATAAAACTTCAAACAATATAAATATTTCCACTCATATAAAAGTTTTTATAATTACGATGATTTTCCTTACCATTTGATTCTGAAGAACTTTTGATATCTTCACTGCTCAATAGTGGATATTTTATAGTGTTTTGTGTTAGTGATTACTATCAAGACATGACCATTTTTGGGGGAAACATTTCCATTTTCTTTTTATTTTCATTAATATATATCATGACAACTCAATTTCTGTATGTGCAGACACAAACATATCTATTTACTCAAATCTCTAGCCATGAATCTATAGAGTATCATTTCAACCCTTTTTCAAATTATTTTTCCAAAACAATGGTAAAAAATATATATCATTATTTGAGGTGACATTTATCCTTATTTTTGGTTCACTCTAGTCTAATTTTTTAAGCAACCATATTTAAAGGGAAAATTTTTTATAATTTATCTCAGATAAAAAAAATTGCTAAAGCTAGTCATTGGTATACATGCTTAGATTTTTTCACAAATCAAAGAGAGGAAATACTTGTATTTGATAAAAATATAAAGGTAGAACATGCTTGAATTTTTCACAACTCAAAGTGTTGACATCCATGGATTTCCCCACAACTTAAAGAGTGATCATGATTGGGATTTCATCACAACTTAAAGAGTGGGCATGATCGGGATTTCATCACAACATAAAGAGTGAGAATGATTGAGTTTTATCATAATGTGATGTTTATACATGTTTTTGTTTCTGTCATAATTAAATTTAAAATCATGCAACATGTTTTCACACACATTTAGTGGAAGGAGGACATGTATTCAATTGATTATTAATTTAGATAAAATGGTGATTATAATGTTAAAATCACAAAACATAACTAACTTTCTGATAATGTAAAGACCCGGAAATTTCAAGGAAATTTTTTTCTTAATTTTCTTTGGAATTTTACAAGAACGCAGTTTCTGACGGCGCCTGATTCTGAGGCCCGGTGTGCCCGGAATTAATTTCCGAAGTTTTGCTCGGGTACGTTCAGTGAACGAGCGAGCGGGAATTTCTATCTTTTGAACCGGTGATCGGAATTGAAATCCGATTGCACCGACGAACTCGCGATGCCGGTAATCGCTTAAGGGAACCTTTACCGTAGTTGCGTCTGTGCGGGAGAAGAAGTTATTTTTTTGGGGTTTTATTAAAAAAGTGAATAAAATTGTTAAATCAATTTTATTTCATGTTAAGTTGTTAACTTCTCCCATGGGAAGTTGGTGGTGGGCCCACATCCATCCAACTTCCCATGTGTGGATATTTGAAAGGGTGGGGCCCACAAAAACCCCTCCCCACCTCTTCAAATTCCTTAACTTTCCTAACCCCTCTAAACCCCCCATTTAAGTTTTGATAACTTAACACCTCCTTAATTTTATAACATTTTATGTTAATAACTTAAGTGAGTTAAATATGGGTTTTGAATTTTCAAACTCTTGAAATTCAAAACCTATATTGGGTTAATAAAATAAGTGGGTGGATTATTTTATTTTGGGGTTAGTTGTTCTTGTGGTGGAGACTTGGGAGAGAAAAGGTTAAGTCTTCTTCTTCTTCAACATCGACGAAGAACGCGAAGAACACCTCCAACGAAGAACATCTCCACCGAAGAACGCGACGTCTTCTTCCAACGACGTTTCCCCTTCGAACGCACCTCGACGACAACGGAGTCGACGTTCTTTCCCCGCGACGCCCGACCTCCGCGACGCTCGTCTTCCGCGGGTTGTCGACGTGCACCGTATCTGAATCGAGGTAGGGGTTTATTTATTTAATTGTTCGTGAATACAAACTTGGTGATAATCGTGGATTAAAACCCTTTTTGTTATTGAATAACGCGAGGGGGTCGGACCGCACAAACACGGCCGACCCTCCTCCTTTGTTTTCGTGGTGGTATCTTGAGGATGATACGAGAAAACGTGGTGTCGTTGCACCACAAGATTTTTATTGCGGAAGATACGCGGGGCGCCGTCGCGTCGCGCCGTGGAAAGAAATCCAAGAACGCGATGCCGTCGCGTCGCATCGAAGAAAGTCAAAGGCGCTGCGCCCGGAGCGGGGCCGCGGCGGAGGGAAGCGATGTCGTCGCATCGCGCCGAATGGCATAGGTCGCGGCCGGTTCCGGGCCGCGGCGGAGCAAGATGACCGGCGGCCGGCACCGGGCCGCCCGTGTCGGCGAAGGAAGGACCGGCCGTCGCCGGTCCTTCATGGAGAAACCGGCCGGCCAGTGCCTGCCGGCCGGGCAGTGGAGACCGGGGGAATTAATTCCCACGGCCGGGTCTTCAAGCGGCCCCAATTAAGGGGCCGCGGTTTCACAAAGGGGGGGGGGGCTTTGCCCCCCGCGCGCGGCACCCGAACGACGCGCTGGTCGCACCGTCGGTCAGGTCGCGCCGCCGGCCGGGTCGCGCCGCCGGCCGGGCCGGGTCCAGTCGGACCGGGTCGGGTCGACCCGGTTGGGGCTGACCTGGTTCGGGTCGGACCAGGGGGGTCGGCCCGGGCCCAGACCCCCAGTTTCGGACCACTTTTGGTCAAATGCCCGTATCTTGGGCTACGGGCCTCCAAACGACTCGCCGTCAGCGGCAACGCGATCCTTGGATCGAGACGGTCGTTTCGGTATACTATACTCAAGGTACATCTTCCTTTTCGGGAGGCTACGTGGTTAAAACTCCATAGTTAAGCGTGCTTGGCCTAGAGTAGTGATCAGGATGGGTGACCTCCTGGAAAGTTTCCCAGGGTGGGTGTGAGACGGAAAAGCCAATAACTTCCAGACCAGGCGTCCGATTGACGCGCCGTCTGTTGCATTGCGTTCCTATTGACAATACAGAACTTTTCGCATCCTCCACCCGAGTTTTGAATGCAAATGGATAGTGGCCGGGTTGGATCGCACCGAAATCCAACCGGGACCCTAAACGGAAAATCTGATATCTTTTTAACAGAACGTCCGTTTGACGAACCGTCAGCGGCGTTGGTGATCGCGTTGAGAAACGGTCCCTATGAGTTTACCCTATGAGAGTTCGGGGTACAGTTGAGATACGGCTGGTTTTGGTTCGCTCACGAAACCAACCGGGCCCCTGGGACGAAAAGGCTAATAACTCACAGAACGGGCGTCTGATTGACGCGCCGTCTGTTGTGTTGAGACCCCTATGACGTGGCAGTCCTTTGAGATACTTCTTCGTGGGACTTTTAGATACTTGGAGTATCGACCTATAGCTCGTGGAGCGGACCCTCCCAGGGACGAGCGTGCGGAGTACGGAGACCGTGTAGCTGGCTGAGAACCGACGACTGCTGATCGAACGACTCGGTGTGTTACAGAGGTGCGCTTGGTTGTAGCGGCACATGGGAGCGCTTGGTTGTAGCGGCAGACCCACGACAGAGGTGCGTTTGGTTGTAGCGGCAGACCCACGACAGAGGTGCGCTTGGTTGTAGCGGCACATGGAAGCGCTTGGTTGTAGCGGCAGACCCACGACAGAGGTGCGCTTGGTTGTAGCGGCACATGGGAGCGCTTGGTTGTAGCAGCTGGCCCACAGTACTCGATGGGTGGAGTTCTTCAGCAGTCTTAGGTTAGTGAGCAGTACCTTGGAGTCGTGACAGGATCACTGTACACTCCAGAGACGGAGCTCTTCAACAGTTACGGTTTCGATAATGAAAATCCTGGTTGAGCTGAGACTTTTGACCTTGTGTATACCTCATGATTGAGATGGGTCACTTGCTAACTTAGGTATATGTATGGGCATATACCCGGGTAGTGGTTATCCATTGATTTCACAATCCTTGTGTTTCCTCATGATTGAGATGGGTTACTTGATAACGTAGGTATATGTATGGGCATATACCTAAGTAGAGGTTATCTGTTGAGATATTCTTTGTGGTTATCCTTGTTGGTTTAGTGAGACCTTGAAGATCTCGGGGTCCCTACTGAGTATCGTTATACTCACCCCTGCACGGGCTATGCCCGCACCTCGTTGTGTTGGTTGCAGACGACGGGCAGTGCTGACAGAGGCCGAGTGTTCGAAGACTGGACGGTACCTGGAGGTGGACTATACGACGAGATGGTACCTGGAGGAGGACCTCACGACGAGACAGTACCCAGAGGTGGACGTGACAACGAGGCAGTACCTGAAGGTGGACCACTGGGCGGACATACTCGGAGCGGACGGCGGGACCCGAGGAGCAGAGGAGCTATCTGTACCCACCCTTCAGGTGGGATTTCCAGTGGACAGCTCGGCGTAGCAGCTTTACTTTTCAGTTGTTGTTTTCCCTTCGAGTTGTAATTTACATTTGGGCTTGTATTTACGGCCCCTTTTTACTTTCCGCACTTACTGTTGTACTCAGTTTTTACTTAGTGTTTACTTCTTCTGCTTGTACTCTGTGTGATTGTTTACTTTACAAAGGCAATGCCTTCCCTTTTTACCGGGATTTACGCCTTGGTGCTAGTCGCCAGCCCCTGGCCTATGGAAGGCGGGCTTGGGGTAGTCACGGCACGGGCCCCGAGGACGGATCGTGACAAATTGGTATCAAAGGAGTTTGGTTCTACCGCAGAACTTATAACTCTGATGTTTCTTTCTGTGAAGCAATAGTGTTGAGAGTACCGAGTGTGGTTTTCAGTTCAGGGAGTCCAGTGTTGGTGCGGGCGGCCGACGTATCCATACACCAGGACCCTGACAACTGATTTCTGACTTTGTGCACGAAAACACTAATTGCGTGTGTGTTTTCAAAGGTTTTCCCTTAAAACAGCTCAAACCAGTTCAGCTCACCCGGTATAAACGTTTGACCGTGTCACGATGTTTCTTTCAGAATGCCTTTTCATGGACGACCAGCTAGAGCCCCGAGAGTGGTACGTACTGACAGCCTGCCGAGCGACGAGGCCTCAATACAGGGCCCTATCCCAGTTGAGGCACCAGCGGAGGCACCAGCGGTACTGCTACCCGTTGGGCCATCGATGCCACCAGCCCCAGCAGTAGGCGATGCACGACGCTTGAGCGCGCTGCACGAGTTCCAGCGCCAGAGGCCACCCAGGTTCCGGGGAGAGACGGACCCGCAGGCGGCTGAGGTTTGGCTGGAGGCTGTGGTGAGAGTCTTCAGGCTAGTGGGGACGCCGGCAGACTTCATGGTGATCTTTGCTACCAGCCTCCTTCAGGAAGCAGCAGGCAGGTGGTGGAGCCACTTGTTCCAGTTTTGCGATGTGATGAACTTCGCATGGGAAGACTTCGAGACCTTCTTCAGGGTGGAGTTTGTGCCAGTATCTCTACACCCCGAGCATGTACAGGAGATTCTGCCTTTGCCGCGTGCTTTTAGATCAGTATCCGAGTCATCTGTGGGTAGTAGACAGATGATACAGACGTCCAGGAGGACCGGACTTGCAGTTGGACGATCTCGGGTTTTAGGACCGGTGGTGCGGGGCACACGAGGTGGGTTCAGATCCAGGCATGCCAGAAACGGACAATGTTACTCCTTCGGCGGAAAGTGTCACCAGGCACGTGACTGTACGACTCCTCGTACGATTGATCAGCGGGTGTTGGAGGAGCCACCGAGACAGAAGCAGCGGCGAGTGCTAGAGTAATAGCCGAGCAGTGGACAATGCAGTAGAGCTCTGAGAGCAGGTGGGCAGGAGAGGAACTAGTGGATACGTCCTTTGTACTTCTAGTTCCATGTTGCTTTGTATTCGTGTCTTTGTACTATGAGCTGCAATAATAAAAAGACACTTATCTTTGTTGCTTTCCTGTCCTTTTGTTTGGTTGATACTGAGTGGTCCTGGTTAAACTGTTGACTTGACCCTCACTTTCGAGATTTCTACTGGAGGGGACCCAGTGACCTCACACTGATGCCGAAAGTGTGACTCGACCCTTAGAGGCGAGAGTGACAGTTGGATCTCTTAGTAGATACGTCGAGGCCTTACGACGTTATCCATGGCATGAATGCATCATTCATGTCAGGATTGACTGTATTAGGCAACGAATGTGGTTCATCCAGGGGATGAGACCGGGTTTCTCTTATCGGAAAAGAAGAAATCATAGCAGCTCTTGTGAGACTAAAGGAGGTCCAGGACATCCAAGAGAGGATGAAGACTGCTCAGTGCAGTAAGAAACAGGAAACCGGTGCCAGTCATAGAGACTCGGGCGTGTTAAGAAGAGGAAGCTTAAAGGAGAGATGAGTCTACGAAGAAGTAGACGTGGAGGCAGAGCTAGGAGAGCAGCATGAGGTGGTGTACATCCTAACATGGTACAACCACTCGCCTTAGTTATTCCTGCCAGGCTCAGGGAGCTGGAGGGCGGAGGAAGAGTGCGCCTGCATGCGGTCAAGGAGTGTGACCCAATGGCTCTAGAAATGATTCAAGGGGCAGTCTGTGTCCACTACTAGATTTTTTAGTAATGGACGTCGATGTGAATCATTTCTTGCTTTCACAAATCTTGTTCCAGACCTAGAGTTTCTGGTAAGCTGTGGACTTGACCCTCACGTCTGGAAATACCTTGGTAGGAGACTTGATAATCACACTTACGCCGACAGTGTGGTCAGACCCTCGAGGCGAGAGTTTCGGTTGGAATCTCTTGGTGACAGCGTCGAGGCCTTACGACGTTAGTTTGAGTATGGAATGGGAAATAACTGTTCATACTCAAATTGATGGTTTTAGGCAAACGTCGGGATGGGTTTTCCTTGGTCGGTGAAAAGGAAACCCCAGGAAGCACGGGATAAACTCTTTCACGGGAGGGTGCGACCGATCACTCTTGAATCGGCCAACCTTACCCTCGTGGCAGCAGTCGTTTGAGTTCTAGTTCTAACAGGAATTAGAAACATCTGGAGTTTGAGGATGGCGACCACGTTCTTATACGGGTCTCACCTCGACAAGGTTTACGGAGATGTGGCCAAGGCGGCAAGTTATCTCCAGGGTTCAGCGGACCTTCTTAGGTCCCCATCTGGGTAGGCGGGGTGTTTTACCGCTTGACACATTCACCGCAGTTGCACCAGGTGAACGATGACTTCCACGTATCTCAACTGAGGAGATACGTGCTCGACCCTGCACATATCATCGACCATGAGGAGCTGGACGATGGCGATGGGGTGTCTTTCACGGAGTTTCCAGTGGGGATCGAGGATCGACAGGAGCAGATCCTACGAGGACGATCGATTCCTAGGGTGCACTTTCTTTGGCAGTACGGAACCTCCAGGTAAGCACATGGGAAAGGAAGGCTCAGATGCGTGCTCTGTACCGCTTTTGGGACCCTAGTTTGTATTGAAGCTTTACGGGGACGTAAAGCCCTGAGGTGGGAGTAATGTAAAGACCCGGAAATTTCAAGGAAATTTTTTTCTTAATTTTCTTTGGAATTTTACAAGAACGCAGTTTCTGACGGCACCTGATTCTGAGGCCCGGTGTGCCCGGAATTAATTTTCGAAGTTTTGCTCGGGTACGTTCAGTGAACGAGCGCGCGGGAATTTCTATCTTTTGAACCGGTGATCGGAATTGAAATCCGATTGCACCGACGAACTCGCGACGCCGATAATCGCTTAAGGGAACCTTTACCGTAGTTGCGTCTGTGCGGGAGAAGAAGTTATTTTTTTGGGGTTTTATTAAAAAAGTGAATAAAATTGTTAAATCAATTTTATTTCATGTTAAGTTGTTAACTTCTCCCATGGGAAGTTGGTGGTGGGCCCACATCCATCCAAATTCCCATGTGTGGATATTTGAAAGGGTGGGGCCCACACAAACCCCTCCCCACCTCTTCAAATTCCTTAACTTTCCTAACCCCTCTAAACCCCCCATTTAAGTTTTGATAACTTAACACCTCCTTAATTTTATAACATCTTATGTTAATAACTTAAGTGAGTTAAATATGGGTTTTGAATTTTCAAACTCTTGAAATTCAAAACCTATATTGGGTTAATAAAATAAGTGGGAGGATTATTTTATTTTGGGGTTAGTTGTTCTTGTGGTGGAGACTTGGGAGAGAAAAGGTTAAGTCTTCTTCTTCTTCAACATCGACGAAGAACGCGAAGAACACCTCCAACGAAGAACATCTCCACCGAAGAACGCGACGTCTTCTTCCAACGACGTTTCCCCTTCGAACGCACCTCGACGACAACGGAGTCGACGTTCTTTCCCCGCGACGCCCGACCTCCGCGACGCTCGTCTTCCGCGGGTTGTTGACATGCACCGTATCTGAATCGAGGTAGGGGTTTATTTATTTAATTGTTCGTGAATACAAACTTGGTGATAATCGTGGATTAAAACCCTTTTTGTTATTGAATAACGCGAGGGGGTCGGACCGCACAAACACGGCCGACCCTCCTCCTTTGTTTTTCGTGATGGTATCTTGAGGATGATATGAGAAAACGTGGTGCCGTTGCACCACAAGATTTTTATTGCGGAAGATACGCGCGGCGCCGTCGCGTCGCGCCGTGGAAAGAAATCCAAGAACGCGATGTCGTCGCGTCGCGTCGAAGAAAGTCAAAGGCGCTGCGGCCGGAGCGGGGCCGCGGCGGAGGGAAGCGATGTCGTCGCATCGCGCCGAATGGCATAGGCCGCGGCCGGTTCCGGGCCGCGGCGGAGCAAGATGACCGGCGGCCGGCACCGGGTCGCCGGTGTCGGCGAAGGAAGGACCGGCCGTCGCCGGTCCTTCGTGGCGAAACCGGCCGGCCAGTGCAGGCCGGCCGGGCAGTGGAGACCGGGGGAATTAATTCCCACGGCCGGGTCTTCAAGCGGCCCCAATTAAGGGGTCGCGGTTTCACAAAGGGGGGGGGGGGCTTTGCCCCCCGCGCGCGGCACCCGAACGACGCGCTGGTCGCACCGTCGGCCGGGTCGCGCCGCCGGCCGGGCCGGGTCCAGTCGGACCGGGTCGGGTCGACCCGGTTGGGGCTGACCCGGTTCGGGTCGGACCAGGGGGGGTCGGGCCGGGTCGGCCCGGGCCCAGACCCCCAGTTTCGGACCACTTTTGGTCAAATGCCCGTATCTTGGGGTACGGGCCTCCAAACGACTCGCCGTCAGCGGCAACGCGATCCTTGGATCGAGACGGTCGTTTCGGTATACTATACTCAAGGTACATCTTCCTTTTCGGGAGGCTACGTGGTTAAAACTCCATAGTTAAGCGTGCTTGGCCTAGAGTAGTGATCAGGATGGGTGACCTCCTGGGAAGTTTCCCAGGATGGGTGTGAGACGGAAAAGCCAATAACTTCTAGACCAGGCGTCCGATTGACGCGCCGTCTGTTGCGTTGCGTTCCTATTGACGATACGGAACTTTTGGCATCCTCCGCCCGAGTTTTGGATGCAGATGGATAGTGGCCGGGTTGGATCGCACCGAAATCCAACCGGGACCCTGTAACGGAAAAGCTGATATCTTTCTGACAGAACGTCCGTTTGACGAACCGTCAGCGGCGTTGGTGATCGCGTTGAGAAACGGTCCCTATGAGTTTACCCTATGAGAGTTCGGGGTACAGTTGAGATACGGCCGGTTTTGGTTCGCTCACGAAACCAACCGGGCCCCTGGGACGAAAAGGCTAATAACTCACAGAACGGGCGTCCGATTGACGCGCTGTCTGTTGCGTTGAGACCCCTATGACGTGGCAGTCCTTTGAGATACTTATTTGTGGGACTTTGAGATACTTGGAGTATCGACCTGTAGCTCGTGGAGCGGACCCTCCCAGTGACGAGCGTGCGGAGTACGGAGACCGTGTAGCTGGCTGAGAACCGACGACTGCTGATCGAACGACTCGGTGTGTTACAGAGGTGCGCTTGGTTGTAGCGGCACATGGGAGCGCTTGGTTGTAGAGGCAGACCCACGACAGAGGTGCGCTTGGTTGTAGCGGTACATGGGAGCGCTTGGTTGTAGCGGCAGACCCACGACAGAGGTGCGCTTGGTTGTAGCGGCACATGGGAGCGCTTGGTTGTAGCAGCTGGCCCGCAGTACTCGATGGGTGGAGTTCTTCAGCAGTCTTAGGTTAGTGAGCAGTACCTTGGAGTCGTGACAGGACCACTTTACACTCCAGAGACGGAGCTCTTCAGCAGTTACGGTTTCGATAATGAAAATCCTGGTTGAGCTGAGACTTTTGACCTTGTGTATACCTCATGATTGAGATGGGTCACTTGCTAACTTAGGTATATGTATGGGCATATACCCGGGTAGTGGTTATCCATTGATTTCACAATCCTTGTGTTTCCTCATGATTGAGATGGGTTACTTGATAACTTAGGTATATGTATGGGCATATACCTAAGTAGAGGTTATCTGTTGAGATCTTCTTTGTGGTTATCCTTGTTGGTTTAGTGAGACCTTGAAGGTCTCGGGGTCCCTACTGAGTATCGTTATACTCACCCCTGCACGGGCTATGCCCGCACCTCGTTGTGTTGGTTGCAGACGACGGGCAGTGCTGACAGAGGCCGAGTGTTCGAAGACTGGACGGTACCTGGAGGTGGACTATACGACGAGATGGTACCTGGAGGAGGACCTCACGATGAGACGGTACCCAGAGGTGGACGTGACGACGAGGCAGTACCTGAAGGTGGACCACTGGGCGGACATACTCGGAGCGGACGGCGGGACCCGAGGAGCAGAGGAGCTATCTGTACCCACCCTTCAGGTGGGATTTCCAGTGGACAGCTCGGCGTAGCAGCTTTACTTTTCAGTTGTTTTTTTCCCTTCGAGTTGTACTTTACAGTTGGGCTTGTATTTACGGCTCCTTTTTACTTTCCGCACTTACTGTTGTACTCAGTTTTTACTTAGTGTTTACTTCTTCCGCTTGTACTCTGTGTGATTGTTACTTTACAAAGGCAATGCCTTCCCTTTTTACCGGGATTTACGCCTTGGTGCTAGTCGCCAGCCCCTGGCCTATGGAAGGCGGGCTTGGGGTAGTCACAGCACGGGCCCCGAGGACGGTTCGTGACAGATAAGATAAATATTAAACCTAACCAATTTTATCGATGAAAATAAAAAACTAGATTGATGATGCATGGTAAGTTACAAAAAGAAATAAAAAACCAACAAAAATAACAATAATCTTTTTTATTTATCACCTTCTTTAAATAATTCCTTCCTACATTTGTTCATAAAAACTAAAAAAACACTATAATCATAAAAGAGTTTCATTCTTGGGGGTTTGAATTTCATAGGAGCAATCGATCGGTGTAGGAAAGGATATTACATATTGTAATGTTGCCAAGGAAACGAACTAGATACATGGAAGGTCGCGTGTGCAAGGAAGTGAAACATGATAGCACATCTGATTCACCTAGAAAATATCCAAGAACTGGAGGTATGACTAGAAGCACTGATGAGGTACTCAAACATGATGTCATGTCCGTTCATTCTCCATGAAAGTCTCCATGAACTACATGCATGATTGAAATAACATGAGAGGAAGTTGAAGAATATGGCACATCCGTTCATTTTCCAAGACGGCCTATGTTGATGTATGCTTGTTTTCTAAATGAGGTTCATCTTTCTTTCCACCATTTCTCTCTATTTTAGGATATCTTCTTTTATTAATTCCATTCTTATCTTTATTATATGGTAAATTTGTTTTCCTTCAATGTGAATTTTTTTTTTTGATTTTCTATTTGAAAAATTAGCAGTTTAATGAATTTAGGGTTTATCTAGTATTATCTCTTCAATATTTTCCTCTACACAAATTATGAGGAAGTTTTCATGGATTCTTGAGTGGTTGTTCACATATATATCTCATCATGTTCATAATGGATTTCCATTTTTTTGTGAGAATTTTGATTCCTACTATACTAATTCCTGTAAGAAATTTAAGTCACTGAATCCGCACAGTAATGGAATAGGGCTTAAATTTTTGTCCTTTCTTGTCTTGGATGGAATTTTCTAGCCTAGAAGGATATATTGTGATATATTCTCCATGAATATGAAAATATATCAGAATATTTTACAAATATTTTTAAATATTTTCCATGAACATGTAAATAATTTTGGATTTTATTGATAAATAATTCTAGATAATCATGTGAATGATTAATTGTTCTATGTTCATTATAGGTTCCAAGCGCAGCGGAAGATTGTGATTGGTCATGCACAATGTTTATTTTTATCATGATCAATGATTAATATATGATTTTACATAATTTTAAATGTTGTGATCAATGGAATTAAATCAAATAATACAAAAAATGGATAAAACACCGAACCAAGAATAAGATAATCACATGTTATTTATAATTATATTTAAGTAATAAAAGAATTTCCTTAACATGAAATTATTTCTTCTTTAATGGATCTGGAAAAATATATACTCGGATTCCTTGTTTTGTTGAAGGAATCAAGGATTGATTCCCTTTATTAGTGATCCACACATGTTCCATGAATCTCCAAACATCATTGTAGGAATATCCGGGTGCTAGCATGGAAGATCCTATTACTTATTCCATTCACCTTTAATCACCTCAAGAATCACTTTTAATGGATTCTTCTTGATCTCTCAGTACTCAATAGTGTATGATGGAGGAATATCACTCTTTTATTTAAAAATTTCTTGGATAAGGGGGATATTTATGGATTCGAAAGGATTCTCTGGATTCATTGTACACAACAAAATAAATGAATTAGATATCTTGAAAAATATGATAATTAGGATTATATATGGCTAGGGTCAAAAATAAAAAATTGCACAAGTACCTTTTAATATGTATTTAATCCCTATAGAATCTCATGTCTATAATAATAATAATATTATTATTATTTCTTGACTTACACCAAACTCGCGAATTAAAATTTAAATATTATTTATTCTAATAATATTCAATATACATTATTTATCACAAAACATATAAATGTCTTCTTCCATTTCTCCACAATATTTATTCATACTTGAACAATGACTATTTATTTAATAAATAAATATTACTACATTATTCTCTAATAAATAAATAAATATTATATTCACTAAATAGAAAATAAAAATTTATTAAATATTCCACTCACATAATATTCACTCGAATAACTGGTGAAGGAATATATATGATCAAGAAAACATGAATAATTATTAAACCATGTATGAGAATAATATTTATTCAACTTGTTAAATAATAAATAATGCTATATTATTTTACTGAGATTCTAGATAAACTTAGTGTGTGGTCCTCTCCTCTTTCACAATGGAATTAGGCAACACAACCTAAAATCCATGGTTAGCATCTAGAAACACACCAACACTACCATGGAGAAGAAATTAATGTTTCAATGACATAATACCTCAAATGGATTCTCACTATGTAATATAATCCCTCTATCATGATATCTCTAGTCAAGTGGGTTGCATGTCGGTTCCATCAACCTATGTGCTTGATGTCTCTTCCTTTGAATTTTCATAAATCAAACGTGCATATAGAACACCATGAACATTTATTTATTTAGGCTATCTAATTTCTATCAAAGATCCTAAGATATCAAATTCTATTTAATAACATAAGGGACAAATCCTTCCTCACATTATTCATTAACGCAATATTACTCATGATGCACACAACATATATTACTTTTCCATGAACATATGTCAACCCGATTTTCATCAATATAGAAAATTATGTGAGTTATAATACTCATTAATAATAATATTAAAGTTTAAGTATCAATGTACATATTTTTATATAGGAACATCCAATGACACATATAAATGTGGATTTCCTACTCGTGGGTCTCGTTCCCATAATATCCTAAACTGGATATTACTAATGGTGTACACCATGAGAATGTTTCCCAAATTCCTATGAGTCTCCACCCCTTGAAACATGAATCATTTGTGTACTTAAAATTATTTCATCCATCCATAGAACATATATTTAAGAATAATTTCATGAAACTTGGGGATTCTCATCATAGTGAGGAACTACTATGACATTTTAGTATGAAAGCTACTCTTAGGTTATTATCATATACTATGTTACATAGAAGAACAATAAATATGTGACAATATGTTTATTAATATTCAAAACTATGAATACAGTTTATCATAAATTACATAGAATTTGGTTCAAGGTACCAAATACAATAGAATCTCACTTGCACTAGAGGTAACTGCTAACAACCATTAGTTCACTAGCTCTCACATGATATTCATTCTTCTACTAAGATAGATATTTAGTCAAAAGGTCTGCCATATTTTATTCTATGGGAACTCTTCTTACTAAAACCTCACCCCTATAATAGAAATTCCTCAATAGGTGATATTTTTGGAGTATGTGTTTTGTCGGTTGGTTTGAACTTGGCTCTATTGCAAGATCCACCACTCCAATCTTATCACAATATAATGTGACAGGGTCTTTACTACTAGGAACCACATCAATATCCTGGAAAAAATTTTGTATCCAAACAGCTTTCTTCACTACAACAGAAGCACTATATACTTAGACTCCACTATAGAATCATCGACAACTGGCTTCTTTGAACTCTTCCAACTCACAAATCCTCCATTGAGACAAAAAACATATCTGAACTATGAATTTAGATCATTCTGGTCTATTTGAAAACTAGCATCAATATAACCCCTGATGACCAGCTCCTCGTCTCCTCCATACACCAGTATCATATCATTGGTTCTTCTCAAATACTTAAGGATAGCCTTAATAGTAGACCAATGATGTTCTCCTGGATCATCTTGATATATTCCTACCACTATCAATTTATATAAAACACCATGTCTAGTACATAACATGGAATAAATGAATGATTTTATTTTTTAAGCATATAGGATCTTACTCATTATCTCTTTCTCATGTTGTGTATGAGGATACATTTTATTCAAAAGATGTGTACTATGTGGCACTAGAACTAATCCCCAATTGGATTGTTCTGTACTAAATATCTTTAGTATATATTCAATATATTCACTTTGAATTAGTCCAATCAAACTCTTGGATCTATCACAAATGATCTTGATCCCTAGAAGAGAGGCTACTTCACCTAAGTCCTTTATGGTGAAACACTTTTTCAAAAATTCCTAAATAGATTGCAATACTAGCATATCATTTCCAATAAGTAATATTCCATCAACATATAATAATAGGATAATTACCACATTTCCAACAAACCTCTTATAAACACATAGGTCACATTCATTATTAATGAAACGAAATTCTTATATATCTTCATCAAATCAAATGTTCCATGACATGGATGCTTGCTTAAATCCATCAATAGATCTATGCAACTTGAAAATATTTTTGGAATCATCTTGAGTTAAAAACCCTTTTAGTTGTTTCATATAGACATCTTCCTAAAGGTTCCCATTAAGGAAAATAGTTTTGACATCCATCTGCTAACATTCATAATCATGGTATGCTGATATAAAAAATATAATTCTAATGGATTTAAACATTTAAATTGGTGAAAAAGTTTCATCATAGTCAATTCCTTGAGAGTGTTTAAACCCTTTTTCCACAATCCTTTCTTTATAAGTATTTAATTTACCTTCCATGTCCAGTTTTCTCTTGAATGCCCATTTTCACCCTATGGGCTTTACATTAACTGCTACATCGACTAAAACCCAAAATTGGTTCTAATACATGGAATCCATTTCAGAATTCATGTATTATTTCCATCTTATATCTCTTATTCTTTATACTACCTATTTATAGGATAGAGGTTCATCATTTTCAGCCAATAATGAGTCACTATATTTGGTGACTAAAAAATATCTATATGGTTCTCTTACCTATCTTATGCTCCTAATCAATTCTTGTGTTTTAGTAACTAATTATTCCATGGGTAAATATGGAATCTGTTCCTGTACCAACTCTTATGTATATTGATAATAAACTTCATTGAAATCAATATTTCTACCACTATCCTTTTTGATGATGTAGTCCCTCTCATGAAATATGGATTGTTTGGTGAAATTTACTTTCTTGTCTGAGGGATTTTATAGGTAGCATTAATTTGTTTCCTTAGGATACCTATAATGATACAAGTTTTTTCCCAGGGTGCTAGTTTTTTCCCTGATAAGGCCTTAACAAACACCTTGCAACGCCATACACCTTTATGCGGAAAAATTGGTTTCTTTCCACTCCATAGATCAAAGGGAATCCCATTTTTTGCTTTAGTTTGTAATCACTATAATGTATATGACATAGTTTGTAATTCATATCCCTAAAAGGATAGTGGAATATTTACATGAATCATCATTGACCTTACCATGTCTAACAAGGTATGGTTCCTCCTTTCACCAACACCATTCCACTATGGTGTGTAAAGTGGAGTGAGTTGAGATATAATCTCAAAATTGTGTATAAATTATATGAAATATTTTTTTAATATATTAACCATCTCAATCTGATTAAAGCTTCTTTATCTTCTTTACAAGTTTATTCTCTACTTTATTCTTGAATTCTTTGAAGTTATAAATGGGCTCAGACTTATACCTCATCAAGTAAACATAACCATATCTAATCAAGTCACCGATAAAATTTATGACTTAAGAATTCTGACCTATATCTTATACTGGAACGGGTCCATACACATTAGTTTTTACCAATCCTATAAGCTCTATGGACCTTTCACCCTATCCACAGAATGGTAGTTTGGTCATTTTCCCTTGTAAACAAGCCTGAAATCTTTCAAGTGGTTTCATCTTAGAAGATTCTAAATAACCATCTTGACAGATATTTTCCAAATTATTCTCATTTAATTGAATAAGAAAGTGATTACATATATGTTTGTTATATGGGTTATGTGAACATGATTCATTATCTATTTCCAATACATGGTTTTCATAATTTTATACATAAATACTATTATCTAAATGCATCAAACCATAACATATGATGTCTTTATAAAAGAGAAAACTTTTATCTCCACACATGAAAATAAAACCTTCTTCATCTTGGAATGAGGAAGAAATTATTTTCTTGGTAATAGTTTGTATATAATAATAATCCCTTAAATCCAATATTATTCTCGTTGGCAATGAAGGTTGTAGTCACCAATTTCTAGATCATCCATCCTCGCACCATTCGCAGCTCGAAAATCCACCTCTCCTCTAGAAATAGTGTAGAATATACTTGTTTCCAACATTTTTATACATATGTGAGTGTCACAAGTCATATCTAATACCAATGTGTAGATATTCAAAGATTAAAATCAAAAATGAACACACTTTTAGCTTCCCCTTACTTCTGGGTCCATTTATTCTTCTACTATCCTTGGTTATCGCATGTAAAACATAATACCTCCATTTCCTTTCTCTACCTCTAGATATTAATTTTCTTAGAAGGATGGTGCTCAAGATATTAAGACTTATTATGAGTCTTGGTCCCCTTTATCTTGTTCCTCCTTTTCTTATTCACCATAATGATTGCAGGTTTATCAAACCCCATATCCTTATGCACTTAGTGAATCAATGTAATATGTTTTTAAAGACTCTTCTCATTATTTATAATGTTATAATTAATAATAAAACTAGATTAGGTCTTTCTTAGTGAGGAAATTATGAGATATGTGCACAGCTCATCTAGGAATTCAATCCCTAAGATATCTAAGAATTCAATCTAGCCAATAATCTTGACTACATGAGGCCCATATGGAATAGAATATCCAAGATTAGTTTTAAACAAAGCATTAGATATCTCATATATTTCTTATCACTCCTTATCTTGATATATATCCCAAAGGTGATACATCGTACTATATGCATCCATGTGTTGTTGTTGTTTCAAAAGCTCATTATTCATGGATGGTGGCATAAAACATTGAAAATATATAGCATCGTTCAAATGTTTCTCATAGAGAGAAAACTCTTCCTCACTAGCATCTTTAATAAGAACATCAAGAATAGTTTATTCAATAACATATAATTTTTTTTTCAGGGTGTAGTATAATTCACAAGCGCCTTTTCCACTCTTGGAAATTCATGCCAGTGACAAGGTTATCCTTATCAAGTATGGATAATTGTAATATTTTTGAAGTAATTTTTAATGTTATTTCTATAAATAATATTCTATTAGAATTATTAATTTATCTATTAAAATTTATAAAAATAAATAAATATTATATATATTTATCTCACATTATTTTATCAAAACCGAATACCCTCATCATTAGCTTCGAAATATCATATTTTTTGGAAATTATAGTGGCAAGGATATATATTCCCCTTCTCATTACCCCAACTTTGGTTGGTCAAGTAACATGAATGGTTTTAGTTAGGCATCCCAAATTCTAACTACATTGACTCACAATTTCTTGATTTTTTGAGTGGACTCCCCAATCTTGAAATCCTTAAATTGGATTTCCTCAACCCTTTCCTCTCAATTACACCAAATCCTACTTTTTCATTCAACCCTATATGTGAACTAAGTTAATCCAACCCAAAACTTCAAGTTAAGATTCCCTGATAATTTAAATCACCCCAACTTTGGATGATCGAGAACTTTGAACTATGGTTCAATATTAACTGAAGCAGTGGAAGGCTATACAAACATAGTAAATATTATTGATGGATTTTATCTTTTTATGAATAAATTGAAAATTATTATCTTTATTGTATGATTATTAATATTATTTGGATTTACTTAAGTGATTAACCATGTCTTGGATAATATTTACACACAAGATAATTTAGTTTAGCTCTATCTTGCATGCCTGTTAATTCATTTATTCATATGATCATGAAAAAACATCCATAATGAAATAACCATGAAACTTGATAGAATTAAAATAATTAAGTGGTATTATCATGGGAATTTACTAATGGTTATTTTATCTAGTGGATGATAAAATAACCATCAACCAAGGTGGAAAACACCTTGAACTAATTAAGGTTCATGTTATAGCTTTCTACCTATCTGTCTATGTATCTCTCTTGGATTGGTTTCGCCTCTACTCCAAACAAGAACCACCTCTACTATATTATGATCTCCATCTATTACATATGTTTTTACTCACACATAGGTGAAGTAAAAGGATTTTCATAAAATAAATCATGTATATGTAGGCCCTTACATAATGAGATAATAGATGACATGCAGACCAATAATTTAATTTAATAATAAATTAAATGAAACCAATCATATACAAAGGTCTTAGTCTAAGATCATTATCATCCATTAACATGACATGAATTACGCATTTAATAAAATTAGCATACAATTATTAATCACTCTTATTTATGATAAATCATGAATGAATCAACTAATTATCTTCTTTAATTAATTAATTCTTTTATCTTAATTCTCATCCAAATTTTATTGAGATTATCATCCATAATAATTTTAAACAAATTTAATAAATTTATTTAAAATTAACTATGTTCAATAATAAAATATACCTTAGAGTCAACATGGTGTGTACCCATCCGAACTACCCAACAAGTATTATACTAATATATTGTTTACTCTTTAAACATGTGGAATACATGACTTATCATATACTTTCAAGATGTTTACTATCAACATAATGATTACATGGATTACATGATTTTTTGTCATGTTTTATGCTTCAATGCATGTAGAGTAATAACTATAATATGCCTCATACATGATATGAAGATCCAAAAATTATGAAAAAATTAATTAAACATTTATATCTATTAAAACTTATCACATGGAATTTCCTATCAACTAAATGACCACACACAAGTATGTGTTGATATGGTTTGAAAATATAATAAATTAATTTTAATTCTACATTATTTGGTAAAAGTACATGGCATGTGCATTGGAGATACACGACATGTATGTTTTCTCACCATATATCTACAAAACACACCTAGGGACTTGGGGTGTAGTAGTTCCATGGAAAAAGTAGAAGTGTATTGCGTGTACATGGGATACACATTTTGTGGTCTCTGAGTTACATGGACACCAATCAGGTAGGTAGTGTAAGAAGATACAGGACCTGTCTATTATTAAAGGACTACGTGATATGTATAGGATTTACATGGAGTGTACTCTGGCTGACCATACGCTAGGATAGACAAGTCAACATGTGGTGTATAATTAAATGCATCATGTGTAATAAATGAACAATTATTGAATTAATTATGAATTAATTCTTGGTGTATTAAACACTAGTACATGGAATGTACCTCTAGGTTCATGGAACATACTCTTGTGTTATTCGGCTAGATTCCTTGGCACCTATGGATAAGAAATTAAATTTTATTTCATTCTGAAATTTATTTATTCAATTATATTTACAATAAATGAAAAGGAATAAGAATATCTCAAATTTTTTATTAAAGAATATTTAAATTGAAATTGAAAAGCAATTACTTATGAATAAATCAATCAATTATCAATAAATATTTATAAATAACTATGTGACCCACTTTGATACCACTTGTAGGTTTTAGGATTAGCAGAAGCATGTGATGAGTCATTTCCAACATTTATTTTTTTCATGACCGATGGTTAATATGAGATTTTACTTAACCTTGAATATTGTGATTAGTAGAATTAAATCAAATAATAAATACAAGGGATAAAACGTTGAAACCAAGTGTAGGATCATCAAATACTATTTATAATTAATTTAAGTAATTAAAAAATTTCCTTACATAAAATTATTTCATCATTGATGGATATGGAAGAAGATCTACATCACTTCATTGTGGCATTAAAGTAATCAAGGATAGATTCCCTCTATAGGATATCCACACATGTTCCAAAAATCTCTAAACGTCATTGTAGGAATATCTGGGTGCTAGCATAGTAGATCCTATCACTTACATCATTTTCCTTTGATCACCTCAAGAATCACTTCTAAAGTATTCTTCTTGATCTCTATAGACTTGAGAGTGGATGTTATAAGAATATCACTCTATATTCTTGGGAGAGTTCTTGGATAAGGGATCTCTCTAGGTATTTGAGAGGATTCTCCAGATTTATTGTGCACAACAAAAAAATGAATTGGATCTCTTAAAAAATGATATAATTTTGTTTATATTCCACTAGGGTTAGAAGTAAATAATTTCACATGTTCCCTTTAATATTTATTTAATCTCAATGGAACCCCATGTCTATAATATTATTATTATTATTATTTCTTGACATACGCTAAACTCACGAATTAAAATTAAATATTATTTATTCAGATAATATTCAATATATATTATTTATCACCAGACCTATAAACATGGTCCACTATTCTTAAATAATATTTATTGGGCCTTGAATAATTACTATTTATTTAATAAATAAATATCACAATATTCTTCACCAATAAACAAATAAATATTATATTCACTTAATAGAAAATAAATATTTATTAAATATTCTACTCACATAATATTCTCCTGAATAACTGGTGAAGGAATATATGTGATCAAGAAAACATGAATAATTATTAAACCACATGTAGGAATAATATTTGTCTAACTTGTTAAATAATATATTATTTAACTAAGATTTTGTATATACTTAGTGTGTGACCCACTAGGACACTTTCTCAGCGGCATTAATTGAAGAAAACTAAATTATAAGGTTAGCATCTAAAAACACTCTATGAAACCAATAGGGAAAGATATTTATGTCATAATGACATAATACCTCATACAGATACTCAATGTTTAATATTATCACTCTATAATCATATCTCTAATAAATAAGGTTGCAAGTTGGTGTAATTATCCAATATGTTCTGTCTCTTTCTTTGAATTTTCAGAAATATAACTTGAATATAGAATACCATGGCCAAGGATTTATTTAGGATATATCATTTCCATAAAAGTTCCATATATTTAAACTTTCTTTAAAGAAAATAAGGAACAAATACTTTTTCATGTTATTCATGAATTCAATATTACTCATGAGGCACCCAACATATCCTACTTTGTCGCGAACATATGTCATCACGGTTTTCATCAACACATCAAATTACATGACCTATAATACTCATTAATATTAATATTAATATATAAGGATAAAAACACATGTCTAAAGATAGTAACATCTAATTACACATATAAATTTGGATTTCCTACTAGTGGGTCTCATTCTCACAATATTCCGCACTAGATATTAACAAGAGTGTACACTATGAGAAGGTGTCGCAAAGTCATATGAGCCTCCATCCTAGATAAACTGAATCATTTTTGTCCTTTAAATTATTTCATATGACTATAGAACATATATTTAAGAATAATGTGATTTTACTTGTGGGTTCTCATCATAGTGCAAAACTGCTATAACCATTCAGTGTGATAGCTAATTTAGGACATTATAACATAATTTGTTACGCAGAAGAACAATCATGATATGATAAGGAGTTTATTAATATTAAAAAATATGAATATGGGATATCATAAAGTATAAAAAAGTTTCATTGATAAATAAAAGTTATCATAAAATATGCACCTATATATTTCATTTGGGTGAGAATTCATTTCTGGTTTTGTGTGTGAATTTCAATTCCTTCTATACTAATTCAATGAATAATTTTAAGTCTATGAATCTGCATAGTATTGGAAAAGGTTTTTAATTCATGTAATTTATTTCCTTGGATGGAATTTTATAATACAACATAATAGATGGTGATATATTCTATGTGAATATAAGAATAACTCAGAATATTGTACATATAATTTAAATATTTTCCAAAAATGTGTATATAATTATGGATTTGATTTAGAACTAATTCTATAAAATCATGTGAGTGATTAATTGTTCTATGTTAATAAAAAAACAGTATGAGTAAATTATATGTTATGATAGTATCTTGTGAGGGGAGTTATTATAACTCTCCATGGTTGACTTTTTTCTTTTATTCAGAAAATCAACCACTGAGACAGACTTTACTTTTCATCATTCAGGAATACATCACCATTTTTAACTTTTTGTCTTAATGTAATATATTATAAGTTATGTTAAATGTATTTCTATGCTTTCTTAATTTCCTCTTGTCAATTTCTTTCTTCCCACCCAGATCCCTTCTTGTTTGGGGAATATTCCCATTCTATTAAATTTTCTTGCACAATTCCATCATCGCGTGAAAGATTTGATCAAATTTTATTTGGTGATGATGTTCTTTAGTTGATTGGTCAACTTTGTTACTTTGAAATGATGTTATGTAATTGAACACATAATTTTCCATGTGTTCATATGATCTTATATCTTAAAGTTGTGATAAGTCAAAAAATTGGCTAAAGAAAGTTGCTTTTCCATTAGAGTTTCAGTTTAAATTCATTTATTATATAACCTTCCATGTGTTTACATGTGTGTGGATTCGTTTGGGGGAATTGTAGGAACTAGATGATGATGAAAAATAATTTATGACTCTTGTGTAAGAATGTAGCTTTCCCAAAAGCTAATTTATAGATAATGAGGAGTAATCGGCTGGTTGTAAGTCACTCATTTTGTGAATCTCTTTTGTGATTCCCCATTTTGATATCAAATAAATTATATAGACTTATTATATTCCTTAAATTAAGTGTAATTAAAAAAAACTCACCTAAGTTCAACTGAGAGTGAAATTAAATTTATTTAATGAATAAAGTTGTAAAACATTAACAAGAAGCCTTTATTGATCTAACTTCATTATGTTTAATTAACATCAAAGTCACTAATAATATGATTTTTATATTATTAGTTAATCCAAAATATATTTAAATATTATATTTATTCCAAAAAAAATTCAATTACCATGGTTTACTTGAAACTCAAATGAAAATAGAGAAGGGGGAAATAGAGTGTTTTCTTCAGGTAATTCTCCAATAGTGTCTATCATTGTGATGTTTGTTTCATTTTATAACATAATATTATTTAATAAGATCATATAAGTAGTCATAATTATTATTAGGCATTATAAATTGGATTCTCTAAAGGTTTCATTTGTAATGTATTCCCCACCTATAATAAAGTGTCTTAAATATTGACCACTTTAATATTTAATTTGAGCAACCCTGCATCCCCTTAGACACATCATCCAATGATGTGAAAATTGAATAATGGTAATTTAGGTGTAGAGTATAATAACTAAAACAATTACATGTACTACCTTTATAAATGTTATATTGTGTAATATTATTGAAACTGAGTTTTATTATATAATTCGAGTAAAAAATGAAACAAAACACTTAGAATTTATAACATAATTTCCATACTTTTTCACATGTACTAAAGTTTCATCAATTTTGTGTCTAACTCTCACATGTAACAAGTAGTGAAGCCATATCAAACCTATTGTATATAAAACTATTTCATAAGCTCTGTTATATTTTTGATACACTTTATACCATAACACATCTTCATTCATGTAGTCTTATGTGTAATCATGTGGATCTTTTTAGCTGTGACAATACTTATGATTATATAATTCATATACAATAGTAAATAGTGGTATTGAAAAACACATTACTACTACCCAAGATATAATGATTCTTAGAGTGATCTCTATTAGTCACATGTATGTGAATACACTCTCTTATAGTTAGAAGATTTGGAATATGCCAATATTTTATTGACCAACTCATTCATTTTCAATTCTGTAAGTAGACTAACTAATAAAAATGAATAAATTTTTTTTCATTAATCTGAGTATAAATACACATCCCATGCCACTCAGAAAAAAATGATCATGAAGTTCTCTAGTCATACTCAAAATAGGGTTAAACTATCATATTCATCATATTAGATGAAAAATCACTTATATTTTAAACAATTTTCTCTCCATGATCAACATCATAAATAATTACCCCATGTTTATATTATTCTCAAAAATAATATAATATGTTTATCAAATAATGATGAATAACATGCAGGGAACCTTGTTTGTCTCATGTATGGGATCGTGGTAAGGAATACACGACAAATACACCAAGGAAAAGTACACATGACATTTTATGTAGTGTGACCAATGTTTATTAATCAAGAAGAAATTACAAATTTTATCACATGAGTGAACTATTGTATCATCATACAAGTTATTACACCTTTTGATATAAACATAAAATTACAACATTGACCTTTCATGAGGGAAATTTATTTTAAACATCTTATTGTATTAAAAAATTCACAAAACCATATACACAAGAGTCAATCCCCGATGTGTTTAATAATTAAGTACTTTACATTCCATTCGTGTTTATATTGTGAAATAAATTTATTAATTTTCAACATTATCCTCTATAACTACCAAATAAATCTTTCAATGCACATGTCATGGATTGACCCAAGGTATACTTTTTGTTGAATTGAATCATCACAAACCACAAGTACTCCACTTTGTATGTATGCAGTTTTCATCCAATGGTGAGATTCTTAACTAAACCATGAGGTGATTGTTCCCCTCTATAAATATATTTAAAGAGACAATTCTTAATGCTATTGAAATTTTATCAAGACTCATTCTTATATTTAACATTCCAACTTGTAGAAAAAAACATTGGGAGCCACCAGTGAGAACATTACAGTCTCAAAATATAAAATAAAGATGAAAGAAAATGTCTATATGGGATGCATGAAATCATTCTTGACATCCATAATACAATCATATAAGGGAAAAAATAAAATAAAATATCAACTAGTTAAAATTATCCCAAAATAAATAAAATGGAATATAGTCTAATAGGTATCCACTTATCAATCCCCAACCACCATGACCCCATTCACTATGAGATACATCTTCTATATCAAATTCAAGACTTTTACCTTTATTTCAAAAAATTCCTTCATGTGGAAAATAAAAAATAATACTATGTGCACAAGTAGGGGTGAGTATAAACAACATAGTGTAATTTCTTCTTTATTCCCAACTCCCCCAAGTGAGTGTGATAACCATGGATATATGTGACAATGTGTGTTGATTAAAACTCAAATAATACCTTAATATAATATTTTATATAAATTATTATGGGTTATAAAAATTTCCCAAAAAACACACACCCAAGGTTCAATTTGAGTTTGACCCCCAAGAGTTTGTCTACCACCAACTTGGCCCAATAATATAGTGGTCTGAAGCCCCATTCAAGAAAAAGATAACAGGACCATGTCACTTGCCCTAATGACCCAAATGATACACACACACACACCTAAAACCTAGGGACCAAAGGATAAAAACTAGATTCTCCCTCTAATGTAATGGCCACATTTCCAATGGTCCTACTTTTTTTACTTTACATTGTATACCAGATATTTGTAACATCCCATTAAATTTGGGTAAGTTATTTAAACACGGCTAAAGGGATAAATGAATCCATACAAGATTTTTGAACATCCCAATTTTATAGGATTGGTTAATTACATCCACATTTCATGTATACCATATCATGTTCCATCCACATAAATCTATATTCTTATGGGTGTGTTACTCTCCACTATTTCATGTACACTTGCATAACCTGCATAGTAATTTCTTGTTTGACTAACAAAACATGTGAAAACACATGAATTTTTTTATCAATGTTTATAAGATCCCCACACAAGTCCTCAAGCCCCACCTTTCAGCACATACTCCTCTGTAGGAACTCATACACCTATACTTTTCACATATCATCCAATTCTTGCTCCCACATTAATGCCAACCATTCCAAAGGATTTTCAAGTTACAAGATAGTTTTATACCTACCTTATATAGTTAATTTTTAATATCCATATCATCAAATAATATATATATGTTCACAATTAAAATATTTGACTTACTAAGATAAAACATTTACTTCTCCTTGAGGTCATACTCTAAAAAAACAAAGGCTCTTTACTGAGGCTAGCTAAATAGGGAAACTCAGTCATCCAACATGATATCAAAACTAATATTAATTCCATACATAAAATCATACATAAGTAAATATGTTCATCCTTTATTAAATTTTGGAGATAAAGTTAAAAAAAAGTAAAAGAGAAAGATCAATCTTGATATTCCACCCAATAAGGGTTCATAACATCACAACTCCTCCATATCTCGTCCATATAGCCACCAACATTCAATGTTGTATTATTATACAACCCCTCATATCCCATCCAAGGGGTCACTAGAACTAATAATGATATTAATTGAAATCATAACACTTGAACTCTTTATATATCATCCATTTAGCCATTAACACAAAGAGTGGTATAATAATCCAACCCCTATCTCATTAATGGAGTAACCAACACTCAAAGTGATATAATTCATGAAACATCATGTCTGGAATCTCACCCATAAAAATATTTAGGGAAACATAAAGAAGTAAAAAAATCAAATAATGAAATCAAATGTGTGACATCATATAAATTACAAGGTACTTTAATTTAAGTTTGGACATATCTTGGTTGTGTTTTTTAGGCTAGATAGAGGAGTTTAAGGGGACAGGAAATGGAATTGAAGGAGATGGGGGAACCAATCAACAGCTTAGGATACAGTGCCATTGTCTAGACCTTGTATGAGGTATTAGTCCAAGTTGATCATGGGTGTCACTGGTCAGCCTATGGCTAATATAGTAACCCATACTTTTGGCAGGATCCATTGGACCATCGGTGAGGCCTACGATCTCATTGGTGGTTCCTAAATGGCATGGTCATTAAGGTTATTCTTGTAAACTTGCTCTAACACACCTTTTTAATATTATCCTCCCTAGGTTAACCCCTCACTCTAATATAATGGACCTAGGATATATCTTTTTATGGAATCAGGTCTCTCCTTCCCCTCTCTTTAGTGGTTCAATATTGGATCGATATGTTGACTCCCAAATAGTATATTTAATATGTTCTAACATGAATCCTCTTATTATCCTGAGATAAATTATAGGTTTAATCTATATTGGATAGATCAATGGATCTAATATTAATATAAAATAGAATTCTTGGTTGTTTAATGGATAGATATCGACTTTAGAGAGTCTTCATCCTTCCATTGAATGGATATTGATCTACCATTAGAAGTGGAACTCATTAGGTGTGGTTATATATATCTAATTCCATGTCACACTCTACTACTTAAATAATGAATCTTGAATCCCAAATTTGATGAGTTGGGATTTTTTATAGGAATTGTTAGTGCATAGATGTGGTTTGGTGATGACTCTTAGCAATTGATGTCATCACAGCAAGGTAGGAATTCCTTACCATTTTATAGCCCACATATATTAATTTTATGATATGTTATGCATGTGGGTGTGTGGGGGTGTGAGATCGTTACTAGATATGATTTTCATGTGGGAGAATGTATATATGTGATATCATTGGTTGATATAAAATTCTTGTTACTTGATTATGTATTTCTTATGTCTGGATGCATGTTTAGTTTCTCTATGACTAGTTTCAAGGTACCATATTGTTCTAACTCAGCTAGTTAGATCCTTAGATGGGGAGTGTCGTTGTTGTGGTTGTAAGGCTTTGATTTCACCTCTAGGAATATCATGTGGAATGTGGATTTCCCTAGATCAGGATATTGGTTCAACATGTGTGGATGTGGCTTTCCCTAGATCCTGGTATTCAGTTTACATGTGTGAATGTAGCTTAATCTAGAGTCGTTTATTGGTTCAACATGTGTACACCATGAATTTCCCTTAAAGTCCAATGTGGAATTATTCCTAGAGAGACCAATTTTTTCCTTTAATAATTTTAAATATTATTATATATATTTCTACATTCAGGTACTAAGACATCATGCAATTATGAGACCTAGTGTGCCCGAAATTAATTTTATAAAGATATTAAATTTATTTTATATTACATGTGTGTAGTTTCTTAATTAAAATGGGATAAATCTTAAAATGAAGCTCGTATAAGAAATTTGAGACCACGGTTGATTCTATAACATGATGTTTACCCTGGGCACGACCTAAAATAGGTTGGTGTTGGGAATTTAGATAAAATGATCATTGGAGGTACATTTAGTGGATTAATTAATTAATTAATTTCATTCATTAATTAATTTAACCTAACTAAACTTCCTATAAATTTGTAATTATGGATATTTTCCCAAGGTTATCTTTATAATCTTAGGACCGTTTAGAGCTTCTCTTTCCTCCTTCTATTGGTGAATCAACTCCCAATGATGATGAATCTCTACATTGGAGTATATCGGGATACAGAAGACACAATGACTTCCTTCAATCATTATCGGGTGTATTTTTTAATGATGAATGATCCAATATCTAGGTGGGACTCTTCAATCGATGGATTTCACTCATTTTTATAAAAGTTTATTGAGTAAAATAATCATGTTTATGATCTGAACCAATTTTTGATCCTTGTAATGTTCATATGTATCGATTAAATTGATTATTCAACTATTTTCTAAACCTAGATATTTCTCATTCTTGATCATTTTCTAAGAACTCTTCGAACTGACTGATAAACCATTGTATTTATTCTTTCCTCTCAAAATTTATTTTTTTTATTCATCATTTGGACCCATAGTATTGGTTCGACATTTTTGGGTGGTACCGAGCCCAATCAGACCCCTGAAATTGTGATGAATCCATGTGCATGGAATGGAATGATGAATCAGGGATGTAAACAGAGGCCATGCGGGTTGTGAGTGATTGATTTGTTGATTTGTAGTCCTATATGAAGATCCAAAACTAACAGGAGTCATACGAAATGATGGAGGATTGTGTGCATGAAACCAGAATATGATTTTTTGGAAACCAATGCCAGAATAAATGAAGTGAGGACTTCCCCTTCGAATTAGGGAGGCATGGAGGTGAGATATGAATCCATAGTGGCTATATCTAGAATCATAGAAATAGATCTGAGAATCTTTGAAAAATGTGATTATACACTATGTACCATGATAAACATGTGTCTTGTAGCCCCTATGTTGTAGCGGCTAGGGTTTTTGAAATTTATAAGGATTTCATGGCATGTAGCCCTCCTACACACCATGTATCTCTTTCTATGGTGAATGATCTGTGTGGAAGAGCACATAGGAAAAACACCATGTGGGAAGAAATGTCTAAATGCATTCCATATACTGGAGTACACAGACACAACCTGGTATCTAATGACCCATGCTTGACATACATGGACATTACATTTCTTTTGCAGAATACTTAATAAATTAAACAAAAATACATCCAAAGACTTTATTAGTTTAGTTTCTTTGGAAACATGGAACATAATATTCTATCTTGGTGAAAGATCTTCAAAATCTCCCATAAATATCTTCCCATTTTGTTTTCCTACCTAAAAACTTTATTTATATTCTAGGGAAAAGAAACATATGAAAGGGGTGATATCAAATAATCAGTAAGGGTAAACATGAATAACATATGACAAAACATAAACCTAAGAATGTGAAAACATGAACATAAATTTTGAATATTAAAATCATGAGTCGTGAAATAAATCTTGGTAGTTTGTAAGGCATAGATCATAAAGGAACATTAACCATGATAAAATAGTATTGGCATAAAACATGAGATTTTTGAAAATAAATAAGAACATAATATGATTTCCATAGTATCCAAGGAATTTCTTCCATGACCATCATAGTGTAAAAAATCCAGTACTGAACTGGGTTTACTTACCGTTCCAGCGATGTATTACTGAATCAGATTTACTTATCATTCCAGCCCTATATTACTGAACTGGATTTACTTTCCATTCCAGTCATGTATATATAATGAGATATAAATCTTTACCCAATGAATTGGATGGAGATATAGGTCTCACCCATCTTATAATGAAATCATTCTTACATGCGCCACAAAAACATAAGCCGTTCACCATAGCATAACCCAAGGAACAAAAATGGGTTTCTTAAACATCATTCAATCATAAAATAACCCATATAAGATAAATGGATTTCATAAAAATAATTCTATCATAAAAACAATCAAATAAAATTAATAATAGGGATAGAAACATAATCCTATGTCATCTTAGATGGGAAATAATTTTGATAAAACACTTGAACTTAATTCCTAGGGAAAATATACTTTCTTCTTCAAAAATGTTTTTTATTCTCAAAATGTCATGCAATTTTAAAAGAAAATAATTTAGTTGAAAAGAATCATGAAATAATGTATAGGATTATTCATTGAAATAATAGATTATTAAGATGTAAAAATTCGTTCATGTTGTATAATTTAAAAAACACTCTTCTCATACTCTTTCGAGAAAAGTCAAAAAGTACCTCGTATGGAAAACAAAAGAAAGATTCCTTACATACCATTTAATAAAAATTCACCAATGGGTAAAATTATCTTTATAAAATAGAAGAATAATAGAAATAATATTATATATTTAGGAAACATGAATGTGGATGATAAATATACCCTAGTAAATACTTACATATAAACAATCTTGGAAAATAATGAGATTGAGAAATTATCCCTTACCTTAGGTCTGATTTCTTTCGTATGTGTCGCAAATTCCTTTATAGTGGGTTTAAACATATTATTAACTTGTAAAAGAACCATATTAATATTTATTATATTTTATATGATTCACATATGACTTTATATTACCCGTTTATTTGTTAATTCCATGTTAAAGAAACGTTTTGGGTAATAATCTGTAACGTCCCGGTTCCAGGTGCCATGCAACGGGTGCCCCAAACCCGATTCGCCACGTGACCTCAAGTGCATTTCCCCAAATTCCAGAGGCTGCTGACTAGAAGTGAGGGCCTAGGTCTGGTAGTGGGGAAACTATTCCCTCATTTGTCAAAGTGTAGCGCAGCGGAATATGGAATAAAACATACAACAACAGCGGAAGAAGTAAACCATACACAACTAAAATAAAGAACTGCATTAGATATAACCAACCAGTATATAAATAATGATGCAATATGCCACAATTCTATGAAAATATCCAGAACATTTTACACAATCAATACAATACGACTGAAGTACAGGTACAGAAAAGAAAAACAGAACAGCTTGTGGCATCGTGAGCCAATGCTCGGTCCCATGCTCTCCTACACCCAGCAGCAATCAAGTACCTGTATAAGGTCCCTTGTCATTATCTACACTTGCTGAAACGTAATCTGTTTGGGCTGAAAATCATGGCCCAAACAGGGTGTGATAAATATATCTCAGTAGGCACCCACAAAAGGCCCGTTCCCAACTGTGAAAGCATGCAATAACAGTGTGCAGTAGTAAAATGAAATAAACTAAGCAGTACTCAAAAGTAACTAAATTAATAGTTATATTTTCATTTTAATTATTCATTTAATCCATTTAATATAGTAACATCCTGTGCTCAACAGCACCAAGCCCTCAGGCCAACCAGAACCATGACATCAGGCTAATATAGTAAACCACGCCCTCAGGCTTGCCCTCAGGCTATACAGAATCCAACCCGCAGGTATTGCCCTCAGGCGTAATAGAATCTCACCCTCAGGCATACAAAGTGTCGCCTATAGGCACAGAAGTCAAACCCTCAGGCACGAAAGGTTTACCTCAGGTGAAATAGTAAGTTGCCCTCAGGCTAATACAGTCACGCCCTCAGGCTATAGTAAAACATTACCCTCAGGCATAAGTAACCGGTCCATGCCCAACATATAAACATTCACTTTACAAAAAATTCCTCTCAAGGAAAAATTAATTCATAATTTAAAAATGGCATACCCTCGGGTATCCTGGCCAAACGTCTAAACAGAGGAATGCACCCCTGGGGTGGTCCTGGATCCAAGCACTGATCCCAAACAGCATTTTCACAATTAATTACCTATACAATTCTAGGTATTAAAACATCCACGGCCTCATCCACACGACACCCCAAATATGGGTTCGTATCTCAAAAACACACAAAACCGCACGACAATTGGAAAATAAACACCAAGCCACCTACCTTATATGCCAATGAGCGCTATACGCGAACGTCGATTCCAGAAATACCCAATTACTACATAGATCTAACGAGGAATAAAAACCACTTAACCTCAAATAAAACCCTTTAGGAGAATAATTGGTAACCAACACGCTAGGAGAAGAGAGGGCATACCCGCGCGGTTCCAACGTGATCGACAGAAGCGGGATCGGATTCTAGACGTGTGCCTGGCAGATCTCCAAAGGTTCACCCATCCTCTCCCAAGCTCTCTTCCCATTCTAATCTTTCCCTATGAACAGGGGAAGTTACTACCCATTTTAAGAAAAAAAAACAAAGTACACGGCGTGTACTTCTAAGTACACGGCGTGTACTTCCTTCATTGAACTGTTCCTCTGGCGGCACCGCCACACTGTTCATCTGTTGACATGGGTACACAGCATGTACTCCCGAGTACACGGCGTGTACTGTCGCCCAACTGGGGGATACTCCACTACCTTACTGTTTAGGCCTACCGACTGACTACACGGCATGTAAAGGATCGCTACACAGCGTGTAGTCGGTTCCTACACCCTTCATCGCCGACATGGCCACATGCCCCGTGTACCCATTCCACACGGCCAAAAGTACACGGTGTGTGGAAAAGTACATGGCGTGTAGTTCCAAAATTTAGTATTTTTTCCATTTTCCATATTTCCTCAAAAACATTTAAGGAAAAGGGAAAAGAAGAAGCACGTACCTCAAAGATAAGAACTGGGTTCTTAAAACTTCCCCCCTTAAAGCAATTCGTCCCCGAATTTCCCTTCCAATGGTGGAAAAGATATATCTCAGAACAGCTCTATCCACTGAGCACGTACGTCGGTCTCCCGCTCCCAGGTTTCGTCCTGCACTCGGCCATGCTTCCATAACACCCGTATGAGAGGAACTGACTGGCCTTAGAGAACCTCCGTGCTCCTATCAACGATACCAATCGGATGCTCCTCAAAGGACGCATCTGCCTCCATCTTAACCTCCTCAGGCTGAAAGACGTGAGACGGGTCTGAATGATAGCGGTGCAACTGAGACACATGGAATACGTCGTGCATGGATCGGTACTGCTGTGGTAACTGCAACCGATAGGCAACCAGCCTGAATCTCTCTAGAATCTCAAACGGCCCCACATACCTCGGTGAAAGTTTACCCTATCTCCTGATCCGCTTGTGTCCCAGCCTCGATGAAACACTTAAGAAATCCTGATCCCCGATAATGAACTCCAAAGGTCATCTGCAGCGATCAGTATAAGACTTCTGATGAGACTGCGCGGTAGCCATCCGCTTCCGAATCAACTGGACCTGATCAGAAGTCTCCTGCACGAGACGCGGTCCCAGTAAAGCTGTCTCACCTGCCTCTAACCAGCACAAAGGTGAACGGCATAACCTACCATATAAATCCTTGTATGGTGCCATCGCAATAGTCACCTGAAAACTATTTTTGTAGGAAAACTAGACTAGGGGTATATGCTTCTCCCAAGATCCCCCAAAGTCTAGGACGCATGCACGCAGCATGTCCTCTATCACTTGTATCGTACGCTCTGACTGGCCATCGGTCTGAGGGTGGTATGTTGTTCTCAGAAGCACCTATGTACCCAGTGCCCTCTGAAAACTCTGCCAGAAACGAGACGTCACTACTAGAAAAGGGGGCATTGGAGCCCCCCAGACTCGGGCGACCGCCATTGGCGGTCGCTATAGCTCACCATTAGCGACCGCCAATGGCGGTCGCTAAGCTGCCTAAAAAATTTCGGGGGGTTTCTGCCCCCCCCCCCCCCCCCGCGCCCTCTCCCTCGATCTCCCTCGCCCTAACCCTCCCTCGTCGCCCTCCCTCGCGCCGCCCTCCCCTCCCCCGCCGCCCGGCCTCCCCCGCCGCCCGGCCTCCCCCCGCCGCCCGCCCTCCCCCGCCGCCCGCCCTCCCCCGCCGCCCGCCCTCCCCCGCCGCCCGCCCTCCCCCGCCGCCCGGCCTCCCCCGCCGCCCGCCCTCCCCCGCCGCCCGGCCTCCCCCGCCGCCCGCCCTCCCCCGCCGCCCGGCCTCCCCCGCCGCCTGCCATCCGGCCTCCGGCCGCCGCCCTCCGCCCTCGGGCCTCCGGCCGCCGCCCTCCGGCCTCTCGTCCCTCCCCCCCCCCCACCCCGGACGGCACCCGCACCCCGGACAGCCCCCGGCGCGCACTCCGGACCGCCCCCCGCACCCCGGACGCCTCCCTGCACCTCGGACAGCACCCCCCCGCGCACTCCGGACTGCCCCCCGCACCCCGGACACCTCCCCGCACCCCGGACAGCCCCCCCCCCCCCCCCCCGCGCACTCCGGACCGCCCCCCGCACCCCGGACGCCTCCCCACACCCCGGACAGCCCCCCCTGCACTCGGACACCCCCCCTCCGAACCCGGACAGCCCCCCCACACCCCGGACAGCCCCCCCCCCCCCCCCCCCCGCACTCGGACACCCCCCCTCCGAACCCGGACAGCCCCCCCGCACCCCGGACAGGCCCCCCGCACCCCGGACACCCCACCTCGCACCCCCGACAGCCCCCCTGCACCCCAGACAGCCCCCCCTCCCCCGCACCCCGGACACCCCCGCACCCCGAACACCCCTGCCCGCACCCCTGACAGGCCCCCGACACCCCGGACACCCCTCCCCACACCTCGGACAGCCCCCCCCCCCCCCCCCGACCCCGGACACCCCCCCTCGCTACCCGTCCCCCGTCCCCTCACCGCCTCCTCTCCTCCAGCTCCCCGCCGCCGCCGCCGCCTGTCCCCTCCCTTGCCGCACCGCCTTTGGCTCTGGCTCCCCTTCGCTGCCTCCTCTCCCTCGCAGCACCGCCTTCGGCTCCCCTCCCTTTCAGGTTTGTAGCTCAATCAGGTAACATGAGCTTTCAGTTACATTATTATTTTATCAATGGTTCATAAACAAATGGTTAATATTTATTTTGAATATAGTTGATTTGAAAAATGTAAATGTAATAAGTATTGTGTAAATGTTTGTTATACAGATATTATTATGGATAAGAGTTGGATTGATCTTCCAAATTGAACGTCTAGAGAATATTTCAATGGCATTATGCAGTTTATTGACTTCACGAGAGGATTTGAAAGTGACTATATTAGTTGTCCATGTAGAAAATGTGCTAACAGATATCAATTCACACGAGATACTGTGAGGGAGCACCTTTTCTTTAATGGATTTCTGAAAAATTATAAGAGTTGGACTCGTCATGGAGAAGAATATGTTCGTTGTCAAAATACAGATGCAGCTCAGATGGATGTTGATGCAAGGATGACTGATCCAATGCATGAAATGCTTACTGAAATGGTACGTGGGTTTGATCCTGAAGGCATTGACATCCAGAATCTTGAGACCGGTGAGATAAATCTTCGCTCTGGTGCAGATCGTGATTCGAGGAGGTTTTATGAAGTACTTGATGATGCGAAAACAGAATTATATCCTGGATGTACTTCTTACAATAAACTGTCGTTCATCGTGGAGTTGTTGCATTTGAAGACTTTGAACAATTGGTCAGACACATCATTCGGCATGCTTTTGGTTTTATTGAAAAAAGTTCTTCCTGTCGACGCTAAGATTCCTGAGTCGTATTACTATGCTCGTAAGTTGACAGAGAACTTAGGTTTTACATATGAGACTATAGATGCATGTGCAAACAACTGTATGTTGTTTAGAAATGAAACTGCTCATTTGGATATCTGTGCGGTTTGTGGCGCTTACAGGTGGAAAGAGAACAGGGGAAATAAGACTCATCAAAGTCAGATTGCGATACAGGGGAAACCGATTGTCGTAAAGCAAATGCGTTACTTTCCCCTTAAACCGAGGTTGAAAAGATTTTTTATGTCATCTAAAGTTTCTAATTTAATGAGATGGCATGCAGAAATAGTTCATGAAAGTGACATGTTAACCCACCCGGCAGACTCTCATGCATGGAAGGATTTTGATAAGAGACATCCCGACTTTGCTAAAGATGTTCGTAATGTCCGATTGGGATTGGCAGTAGATGGTTTCAATCCATTCAAGTCTATGGTTGGTGCAACTCATAGCACATGGCCCGTGGTGTTGGTTCCATATAATCTTCCTCCGTGGCTTTGTATGAAGCAACAATTTATATTACTTTCCACTCTTATTGATGGACCTAAAAGTCCGGGGGATAAGATTGATGTTTACCTTCAGCCATTGATTGATGAGTTGAATGAATTTTGGGGCGATGGTGTGATGACTTATGACTGTGAAACGAATGAAATGTTCAAACTGCATGCAGCTTTATTGTGGACAATCAATGACTTCCCAGCTTATGAAAATTTATCAGGCTGGAGTACGAAAGGGGAATTTGCTTGCCCTTGTTGCAATAAAAGTAAAAAATCTATATGGCTTAAACATTCCAAAAAATGGGCATACATGGGTCACAGGCGTTTTCTCCCTCCCCAGCACAGGTTCAGAAAGGACAGAGTGGCATTTGATGGTTCTAGAGAGTTCAGCCCAGCACCAAAGATCATGACAGGAGTCGAAATGTTATCGCAGATTGAGGAAGAAAACATCTGCATGGTATATGAAATTCAGGATTTGGTGGCTCCTCCAGTACGTAATATTCGTGCTGCGGGTAGGCAGTGCAGTCACAATTGGAAAAAGAAAAGTATTTTTTATAGTCTTCCGTATTGGAAAACTAACATGTTGAGGCATAATTTGGATGTCATGCACATTGAAAAAAATGTTTGTGATAACATATTGTGGACCATTTTAGGTGTTAGTGGAAAGTCAAAGGACCATGTTAATGCACGCCGTGATTTGGAAGAAATGGGTTTAAGGAAACAGTTGCATTTACAGTTAGCTGAGGGAAACAAGGCATGTATGCCTGCTGCACAGTATTCGATGACTACAGAGGAGAAAGAGACATTTCTTTCCATTTTGAATATGGTCAAGGTGCCTGATGGTTACTCTTCTAATATTTCAAAGTGTGTGAATCTGACGAGCAAGACATTGCAAGGGTTGAAAAGTCATGACAATCACATATTACTTCAGCAGTTGATTCCAATCGCAATTTGTGATTGTTTATCCCCCAATGTTGTTCAGCCCTTGATTGAGATGAGTAATTTTTTTAGACAGCTTTGTTTAAGAAATCAATGAATGAGTGATTTAAAAAGTTTTCAGGACCGAATTGTACTTACGCTTTGTCACTTTGAGAAAATTTCCCCCCCCCTCATTTTTCGATGTTATGGTCCACTTAACAGTGCACCTAACTGATGAAGTAATGGCTGCTGGTCCAGTGCAATTCAGGTGGATGTATCCTATTGAACGGTATTTGAGTACATTGAAAAGATTTGTACGCAACAGAGCTCGTCCAGAGGCATCAATAGCCAATGGTTATTTGATGGACGAGTGTACTACCTTTAGTGCAGAATATCTTACGGATGTTGAAACAAAATTAGATAAGCCCTCTCGGATTCATGATGGTCCAGTTGGAGAAGGAACCACATTTGATATGGACAACATCGAGTGGATACAAGCACATCGATATATCTTGTTCAATACTCCATCAGTTGCACCATTAATGCAGTAAGTATCTTATCAATGTGCTTGTATAACTTTTACATGTTTTCTTTGCATAAGTTGATCTTTTAAACATCGCGTAATCATTTGCAGGAAACACATTAATGAGATAAAAGAAGAGATGCATCGTGCGACTGAGTTGCAAATTCAACAATCTCATTATGCGGCATTTCATGATTGGTTCAAGGATTATGTATGTATAAATTGATTTTCATTATGAGTGAAGTATTAAACTAATTATTTCTGCATATATCAGTATTGATTTTTATAAATTATGTAGGTTCGTAAGCTGAGGGAGTTAGGGGACCCCACATTACCTGAAGTATTTATCCAACTGGCTGAGGGTCCATCTATAACCGCTCGTCGTTATAAAGCTATTGATGCTAATGGTTTTCGATTTCGCATTAAAGATGTTGACGACAAACGAGCAACACAAAACAGTGGAATCGGTTGTCCCTTTGTCGATTCTAGTTATTACTATGGTCAATTGATAGACATCATTGAAGTTGTATACACACACGGTTTGAAGTACATATTGTTAAAGTGTAATTGGGTTGATCCAGTGCGTGGATGTAAAGTCGATCAATATCAGTTTTCATTGGTGAATTTTAACTACATGTTATACAGAAATAATGAATGAGTTGAGAATGAACCTTTCATCTTGACATCACAAGCGGAACAAGTATTCTTCGTTACTTTGCCTTCGGATCCAAGTTGGCAAGTTGTTGTCAAAATGTCTCGGCGAGGAGTGTTTTTATTTGAAGAAGATGAACCTGAGACTGTTCCGTTTGTTTACCAACAACTTGATCAACATACCGTAGTTCAACGTGAAGAAGATATTTATTGGGTCAGAGCGGCTGTTGAAGGAGAAACGGTCGATTTGCATGCTTAATGAAAGGTATAATTGTTTTCCCGCTATTCAGTAGAATGTCCTAGGATATCATAAATTATCTAATCATTTTATAAATCCTTATAAGTTTTAATCCTCACTTTTGTAAGTTAATTCAGTCATAAATATTTAGGTTGATTAACTTTCTGATTTTTTAAAATTCATTCACAACTAATTATTCAATCCATTTTTTGTTTGATTAACAATTGTACAAGTTTGATTTATTAAGAACAATCCAATTTATCTTTTAAACACTTTGGACTCATTACTGATATTTTGTATGATTGCAGACATGTCAGGGGAAGAGGCAGAAAATCCACATCATCCATCTGAGGCATCTACGTCTCAGGGTCGAGGTATGTTTGACAGTCATTATCTATATTATTTATGTAATTAACATATATATATATATATATATATATAACATTTGTCAATTTATATATAAAATTGTTTTCAACAGGATCAGACTCGGCTGCTTCTTCCTCTCGCAGGAGAGGCCCTGGTCGTGGCATATTAGCATGGAATTCCGACACGACGATAGATGTTTCATTTGATGAGGTATTTCATCCCGTGGGACCGAATGCCCCAGCATTTATTCGTCAGCTGGGTCATATCATACGTGACCCACATCGATTTCCATTGACCACACGTGATTGGGCTTCTATCCCTCAGGACACATTAGATCGTCTATGGAGGGAGGTTCAGGTAAGAAAATAATTTTACTTTATTTTCTATTTATAAATAATACTAATATGTTTGATTATTTTCATTATAGCAAAATTTGAAAGTATGCCCTGAAGAGTTTCGGCCCGTGTGTATGAGCAAATGCCGTAAGCTGTGGAAAGATTATAAAGGCAAAGTGAAGAGGGACCACTGGGTACCAAATGTGGGTGCCCCTGACATTTTGGAAAAAGTCCCGAGAGGTGTCCTCCCGGCTCAGTGGCGTGACTTGGTTGCATATTGGTCTACTGAGGGTGTTGCGGTTTGTATATTAATTATTTTGCTGTATATATATTTTCAAGAATATGTGATTTGTTTGAAATTTGAATGAATTGAATGTAGGAGGTGTCAACACGCCATTCGGAGAATCGAGCGTTGCAGGGACCAGCTCACAGGCTCGGGACTCGTCACGTGTCTCAGATCCGACATGAGGTATATATTATTCACTTTTTAATTTATTAATTAATATGGTTTTGTGTTTATATTCTTTTAATATACAGTTGCGAGGGCAAGGTGCAGCAACTGATAAAATGTCGGTGTGGATAAGGACTCGTGATCGCAATGATCCAGAGGTTGCAGCATTGATAGTAAGTGTTTGTACTTACCAATAATTACATAAATCTTTATATTAACATATATATATTTATATATATTTAAATATTTCACAGGATCAATTTGAAGCTGAGTTAGAACATCTGCCAGAGGACCAGCGACAGCTTCCCATGCGACGGGATGAGATCTTTCATCGCAATATTGGTCGGGACGGGCATGGCTATAGTTTGACCTATGGAGCAGGGATTCCTCGTTCTGTAGTGTCACGCGCTGCGGTTGTCGGTCCTGCTGTTGCTCATATGACACAGCAGATGTCAGATTTTGAGGCACGGCTGCGCGCTTCCGAGGAGACAAATGCGCAATTGACAGCTGAGGTTAGAGCACTGCGGGAATATGTGCGTCGAGCTGATGGTACAGGGGATCATACGACGCAGGTATATACTGTATTTATTTATTTAATTTAAATTATTTTTGTTATTAAAATATTTATAATGTTTATTTGTTGTAGGCACCTGGCCCACCAGAAGGAGGTAACAGTGATGGCAACGCGTGACGCACCATATATTCACGAGATATGTTTTTTGTTTTTACTGGTAGGGTTGACATTGATGTACTGTATTTATTCATTTAAGTAATGCATTATTACCATCCATGGTGGTCTTTTAAATATTTTATACACATATTGAGTTTTTGATCAGATAATCTTGAATGATTCTACATTTGAAAAAGTCGAACTAATTCCAACAGATCAATAAATCTGATATTATAGATTATGTATTATCCAATATATTTTTTATAAATTTTTGTATGGTATCGATAAAAGAAATATGTATTAATTAGATGTTATCACTTTTATTTTTCACTTTTGTAATCAATGGGATGACCTTTGCACCCCCGGAGAGCCCCCCGCACCGCCGTACAGCCCCCTGCACCCCCGTACAGCCACCCCCGCACCCCCGTACAGCCCCCCGCACCCCCGTACAGCCCCCCCGCACCCCCGTACAGCCCCCCCGCACCCCCGTACAGCCCCCCCGCACCCCCGTACAGCCCCCCGCACCCCCGTACAAGCCCCTCGAACCCCCGTACTGCCCCCCGCCACCCCCGTACAGCCCCACCCCCCCCCCCCCCCCCGCACCCCCGTACAGCCCCCCGCACCCCCGTACAGCCCCCCCGCACCCCCGTACAACCCCCCGCACCCCCGTACTGCCCCCCGCCACCCCCGTACAGGCCCCCGTCACCCCCTTACAGCCCCCCGCACCCCCGTACAGCCCCCCCCCCCCCCCGCACCCCCGTACAGCCCCCCGAACCCCCGTACAGCCCCCCGCCACCCCCGTACAGCCCCCCGCACCCCCGTACAGCCCCCCCCCCCCCCCCCCGCACCCCCGTACAGCCCCCCGAACCCCCGTACAGCCCCCCGCCGCCCCCGTACAGTCCCCCGCCACCCCATACAGCCCCCCGCACCCCCGTACAGCCCCCCGCACCCCCGTACAGCCCCCCCGCACCCCCGTACAACCCCCCGCACCCCCGTACTGCCCCCCGCCACCCCCGTACAGGCCCCCGCCACCCCCATACAGCCCCCCGCACCCCCGTACAGCCCCCCCCCCCCCCCCGCCACCCCCGTACAGCCCCCCGCACCCCCGTACAGCCCCCCCCCCCCCCCCCGCACCCCCGTACAGCCCCCCGAACCCCCGTACAGCCCCCCGCCACCCCCGTACAGCCTTCCGCCACCCCGTACAGCCCCCCGCCACCCCCGTACAGCCCCCCGCCACCCCGTACAGCCCCCCGCCACCCCCGTACAGCCCCCCGCCACCCCGTACAGCCCCCCGCACCCCCCCCCCCCCGCACCCCCCCCCCCCCCCCCGCACCCCCCGCACCCCCGTTCAGCCCCCCGCACCCCCGTACAGCCCCCCGCACCCCCGTGCAGGAGGAGGCCGCACGTCCATCGGACGTGCGGTGCGCGTGGCACGTCCGATTGTGTCGTTTTCAGCAGCGCGGCGCGCGCTGAAATGGCGCGTTGGGGGGTCAAAACCACCCGAACAACCTCCGAATGCCACGAAACCATACGACAACATCTGGGGCGTCAATTGTGAAATGGTCGGCCAGACGGCACCTCATTCGGAGGTGTCGTGTGACCGCGGCGGCCGGAAACGCGTTTCCGGCGCCGTTAAACACCAAAACGGCGTGCGGCGGTCCGATTCGGAGCAAACGTGCTCCGAACGACCTGAAACCGCACGGGAACGATAGGAATATTATTCCTGAGATGCAGGAGGAGGCCGCACGTCCATCGGACGTGCGGTGCGCGCGGCACGTCCGATTGTGTCGTTTTCAGCAGCGCGGCGCGCGCTGAAATGGCGCGTTGGGGGGTCAAAACCACCCGAACGACCTCCGAATGCCACAAAACCGTACGACAACATCCGGGGCGTCAATTGTTAAATGGTCAGCCAGACGGCACCTCATTCGGAGGTGCCGTGTGACCGCGGCGGCCGGAAACGCGTTTCCGGCGCCGTTAAACACCAAAACGGCGTGCGGCGGTCCGATTCGGAGCAAACGTGCTCCGAACGACCTGAAACCGCAAGGGAACGATAGAAATATTATTCCTGAGATGCAGTAGGAGGCCGCACGTCCATCGGACGTGCGGTGCGCGCGGCACGTCCGATTGTGTCGTTTTCAGCAGCGCGGCGCGCGCTGAAATGGCGCGTTGGGGGGTCAAAACCACCCGAACGACCTCCGAATTCCACGAAACCGTAGGACAACATTCGGGGCGTCAATTGTGAAATGGTCGGCCAGACGGCACCTCATTCGGAGGTGCCGTGTGACCGCGGCGGCCGGAAACGCGTTTCCGGCGCCGTTAAACACCAAAACGGCGTGCGGCGGTCCGATTCGGAGCAAACGTGCTCCGAACGACCTGAAACCGCACGAGAACGATAGGAATATTATTCCTAAGATGCAGGAGGAGGCCGCACGTCCATCGGACGTGCGGTGCGCGCGGCACGTCCGATTGTGTCGTTTTCAGCAGCGCGGCGCGCGCTGAAATGGCGCGTTGGGGGGTCAAAACCACCCGAACGACCTCCGAATGCCACGAAACTGTACGACAACATCCGGGGCGTCAATTGTAAAATGGTCGGCTAGACGGCACCTCATTCGGAGGTGTCGTGTGACCGCGGCGGCCGGAAACGCGTTTCCGGCGCCGTTAAACACCAAAACGGCGTGCGGCGGTCCAATTCGGAGCAAACTTGCTCCGAACGACCTGAAACCGCACGGGAACGATAGGAATATTATTCCTGAGATGCAGGAGGAGGCCGCACGTCCATCGGACGTGCGGTGCGCGCGGCACGTACGATTGTGTCGTTTTCAGCAGCGCGGCGCGCGCTGAAATGGCGCGTTGGGGGGTCAAAACCACCCGAACGACCTCCGAATGCCACGAAACCGTACGACAACATCCGGGGCGTCAATTGTGAAATGGTCGGCTAGACGGCACCTCATTCGGAGGTGCCGTGTGACCGCGGCGGCCGGAAACGCGTTTCCAGCGCTGTTAAACACCAAAACGGCGTGCGGCGGTCCGATTCGGAGAAAACGTGCTCCGAACGACCTGAAACCGCACGGGAACGATAGAAATATTATTCCTGAGATGCAGGAGGAGGCCGCACGTCCATCGGACGTGCGGTGCGCGCGGCACGTCCGATTGTGTCGTTTTCAGCAGCGCGGCGCGCGCTGAAATGGCGCATTGGGGGGTCAAAACCACCCGAACGACCTCCGAATGCCACGAAACCGTACGACAACATCTGGGGCATCAATTGTGAAATGGTCGGCCAGACGGCACCTCATTCGGAGGTGCCGTGTGACCGCGGCGGCCGGAAACGCGTTTCCGGCGCCGTTAAACACCAAAACGGCGTGCGGCGGTCCGATTCGGAGCAAACGTGCTCCGAACGACCTGAAACCGCACAGGAACGATAGGAATATTATTCCTGAGATGCAGGAGGAGGCCGCACATCCATCGGACGTGCGGTGCGCGCGGCACGTCCGATTGTGTCGTTTTCAGCAGCGCGGCGCGCGCTGAAATGGCGCGTTGGGGGGTCAAAACCACCCGAACGACCTCCGAATGCCACAAAACCGTACGACAACATCCGGGACGTCAATTGTGAAATGGTTGGCCAGACGGCACCTCATTCGGATGTGCCGTGTGACCGCGGCGGCCGGAAACGCGTTTCCGGCGCCGTTAAACACCAAAACGGCGTGCGGCGGTCCGATTCAGAGAAAACGTGCTCTGAACGACCTGAAACCGCACGGGAACGATAGGAATATTATTCCTGAGATGCAGGAGGAGGCCGCATGTCCATCGGACGTGCGGTGCGCGCGGCACGTCCGATTGTGTCGTTTTCAGCAGCGCGGCGCGCGCTGAAATGACGCGTTGGGGGGTCAAAACCACCCGAACGACCTCCGAATGCCACAAAACCGTACGACAACATCCGGGGCGTCAATTTTGAAATGGTCGGCCAGACGGCACCTCATTTGGAGGTGCCGTGTGACCGCGGCGGCCGGAAACGCGTTTCCGGCGCCGTTAAACATCAAAACGGCGTGCGGCGGTCCGATTCGGAGCAAACGTGCTCCGAACGACCTGAAACCGCACGGGAACGATATAAATATTATTCCTGAGATGCAGGAGGAGGCCGCACGTCCATCGGACGTGCGGTGCGCACGGCACGTCCGATTGTGTCGTTTTCAGCAGCGCGGCGCGCGCTGAAATGGCGCGTTGGGGGGTCAAAACCACCCTAACGACCTCCGAATGCCACGAAACCGTAGGACAACATCCGGGGCGTCAATTTTGAAATGGTCGGCCAGACGGAACCTCATTCGGAGGTGCCGTGTGACCGCGGCGGCCGGAAACGCGTTTCCGGCGCCGTTAAACACCAAAACGGCGTGCGGCGGTCCGATTCGGAGCAAACGTGCTCCGAACGACCTGAAATGAGATTATTTCTTGAATCGAAGTTTTTAAATTATTATAGCACAATGATTTGATATTATATATATATATATATTTAAAATATTGTATTTAATAGTATATATATATATATATTTATAGCACAATGATTTGTATTTAAAATATTGTATTTAATCGTATATATATATTATAGCACAATGATTTGTATTTAAAATATTGTATTTAATAGTATATATATATTATAGCACAATGATTTGATATTATATATATATTAAATATATATTAAATATATATTAAAACATTTAAAATATATTATATATATATATATATATATATTCAATTCAATAAAAAAAATTTAAAAATTTTTTTTTTTAGAATAGCGACCGCCATTGGCAGTCGCTAAAGGCCTCTAGCGACGAGGCAACAGCGACCGCCATTGGCGGTCGCTGCGCGGCTGCTAAATCCCTTTAGCGACCGCCAATGGCGGTCGCTAATGGCCTTATTTATAGTAGTGCGTAAAGCGGGAATCCCTATCTGAAACGATAGAACGAGGGACCCCATGAAGACGTACGATCTCTCATATATACAGTATTCTGATCTCGTCAACACCGAAGGTCTCCTTAATCGGAAAAAAGTGAGTTACCTTCGTGAGTCTGTCCACAACAACCCACACAGCAGTATTTCCTCTAGGTGACCTCAGCAACCCTGTCACGAAGTCTATCACGACATTATCTCATTTCCACTCCAGAATGGGTAACTGTTGTAACAGTTCAGCTGGTCTCTGATGCTCTTCCTTCACCTGCTGACAGGTGGAACATCTCGTAACAAAACCAGCCACATTCTTCTTCATACCCGGCCACCAGTACTCACGTCTCAAGTCACGGTACATCTTGGTAAACCCAGGATGAACTGCCCAAGCTAAAGCATGAAACTCCTGCATCAGCTCCTCGCGTGTATCCTCTAGAACCCATACTCGTCCATGGAAACGCAGAACCTCACCATCGCCTATCGTCCACCCAGGAGAAGGTTCCCTACTTTCCACCAACTCCCGTAGAACTAGGCCTTCTGAATCAGATAGTTGTCTCATCCTCACTCTGTCCAAGAGGGTAGAAGTCACAGCTACAGATGAAAGATAAGACTTCCCCTGACTGTCGTGCACCTCCAGATGCATCTCATAGAATAAGGCCATAAGATGCCACTCACCACTGGCCTCCTGCACTACCTATATCTGAGTCTTCCTACTCAGTGCATCAGCTACTGCATTACCCTTACCAGGTTTATAGGCAAGCTCAAAATCAAAGGACTGTAGGTACTCGACCCACCTCTTATGCCTCAGATTCAGGTCATGCTGAGTAAAGATATACTTGAGGCTTTTGTGGTCAGTGAAAACCACAAAATTCTCTCCCAATAGATAATGTCTCCAACAGCGCAACGCATGCACAACTGCAGCTAACTCAAGATGATGCGTCGGGTAATTCCTCTCATGTGGCCTCAACTTCCGAGACCCATACGCAACAACTCGATCGCCCTGCATCAACACTGCTCCCAGCCCAATACCTGATGCATCATAGTAAACTGTATAGCTCTTCCCCTGATTTGGGAGTATTAGGATTGGTGTTGATGTCAACCTTCCTTTCAGGTCCTGAAAGGCCACCTCACAAGCTTCCGACCAAACAAACTTCACACCCTTCTTAGTCATACCTGTCAACGGTGCTGCTAAGCGGGAGAAGTCCTATATGAAGTGTCTGTAGTAACCAGCTAGCCCCAAGAAACCCCGTATCTCAAACACGTTCTTAGGATGCTCCCAGGAAACTACTTCTCTCACCTTCTCTGGGTATAATGCAACTCCTGCCTCTGAGATGATATGACCTAGGAAGTGAATCTGGTCCATCCAAAAGTGGCACTTTGAGAGCTTAGCATATAGCTGATGCTATCTCAGTGTAATCAATACGATCTCAAGATGGGTGGTATGGTCATGTCGAGTGTGATAGTACACCAATATGTCATCCACGAATACTACCACAAAAGAATAAAGATACATATGGAACACATGATTCATCAGAGCCATGAAAACGGATGGCGTGTTCGTGAGTCCGAACGGCATAACCAAGTACTCGTACAAACCATATCTGCTCCAAAAATCCGTAAGCGGTATATCCGATGGTCTCACGCGTAGCTGATGGTATCCAGATCTCAAGTCAATCTTCGAGAACACTAGTTCTCCTCGAAGCTGATCAAAAAGATCATCTATCCTCGGCAAAGGATATTGGTTCTTGACCATCAACTGGTTCAGCTTCTGATAATCCACGCAAGGTCTGAGGGTACCGTTCTCCTTCTTCGCAAAAAAGGACCGCCGAACCCCACGGAGAAGTACTGGGTTGGATAAAACCCTTCAACTGTAACTCCTCTAAATGCCTCTTGAGCTCCTACAACTCAGGCATGGCCATCTTATAAGGAGGAATGGACACCGGTGCTGCTCCTGGAACTAGATCAATAGAGAAATCCACCTCTCACTCCAGAGGTAGACCTGAAAAGTTATTCGGGAAGACATCCCTGAAACGATCAACAACTGGAGGGAAATCCATCTGACAAGTCCCCTGATCATCCAGATACAAACTCGCAATCTGGGTTGTGACTCCACCTCGCCCATGATGCTCTAGTCCATCTCTACTCACCTGAAAATCCCATTCTCCTTTGTATAGAAACTCTCCACCTTCTGGTGACATGAAACTCACCCTGCGACAATAGTAGTCCATAAAGGCTCGAAAGGGAACCAACCAGTCCATCCCGAGAATGAAGTCATAATCTGACATCTCTAAGACATAGAGGTCCCATATGAAGTGACACCTTCCAACCTTAAGGGGGCACTCCTTGCACTGACGCACACCAACCGTTCTAGTCCCCAACGGAGTGTCCAGCGTCATGATATCAGAAAAAGTAGAAACACAGAGCCCAAGGCTCTTCACAACGGGTACAGATACGAAACTATGTGTAGCACCCGTATCGAAAAGTACTGAAGATAAGAAAGAAGCTAATAGAATAGTACCTATGACTGTAGAAGGTCTGGGATCCTGCTCCTGCTGGGTCTGTTGCACTGCATATGCCTGCCCAGTGTCGCGGCCCTGCGACACAACCTGGCTACTCTGAGCTATCCCGCCCTGCTGCCTCTAAGATCCTGGTGTCTGGCTACCACGGCCATGACCACCATCTCTTCCTACAAGCCCTGACATATTCTAGTTCCCCGACTGGTAAGAAGCCACTGGCCCTACTACCGCACGCGGAGTCTGCACAGAACCACTCTCACTAGCCACTGGTAGAAACGCCCTACAAAAGCGCTGCAGATGAACCATCTTGCCGCAAGCTCGGCACTCCACTGGGTCTCGTGGACACTGCGGTCTCTTATGCCCCTCTCTGCCACACTGGTAGCACCTAATCGGGCCACCTGAAGAAATTGCCTGGCTGGTACTGCCACTCTAAGAGAAATCCATCTGTCTCTTCCTCTTTCCAGTAGAAATAGTACCAGTAACTGGTGCTGAACTGCCCTGGCCCACACCACTAGCTTCCTGCAGGTTCCTCTCTGTAATCAGCGCCTGGTTCACAATAGCGTGTACTAAAGGAAACCTGAAAACATTCACCAGCGCTCAGATGTCATAATGAAGACCATCCTCAAAATTTCTGGATCTCAACGTCTCATCACCCACCAGCAGGGTGAAAAACGTTGAAGCTCGGTGAAACGATCAGAATAGTCCATCACCGACATAGCGCCCTGCTGCAGATTCATGAACTCTCAAGATCTATCTACCCTCAGCATATCTGGGAAAAAGAAGTCATAGAAGACTGCCTGAAAATCTACCCACGCCATGTCTCTGTGATGCTCTGACTGGGTGGTAACATCCCACCACCTCTTGGAGGAATCACGCAGCATGTAAGTCGCGAGCTTGACCCTCCGCCTGGGTGGCATCTCAAGATGCTCGAAAATAGTCTGCATCGACCCCAACCACGACTCTGCAGCCTATGGTCCGCCATCCGCTGAAAACGTAGGCGGATGCTGCTGCTAGAAGATACGAGTCAGCTCGGCCATAGATGTGGCAGCCTGCGGTGCTCCCTGAAAGGTCTGCATGAACCGCATAAATCCTTCACAGAATTGCACCTTCGCGCCTGTGTCTGGTATAACAGTTGTCTCTGCATCTGGCTTTTCTGGAGGATCAACTGGTAGCCTATGGCCCAACATCTCTGGAGTATACTCGTTGCCGCTCTCCTGGAAAACAACACGCGGTCGTCTAGGTGGAATGACACTACAAGGTCAAAGGGATGCCATAGATTCAAGATCTATCAAAGACTGAAAGCGAAGGAACCACAAGGGAACAAGAGGAAGAATTCATTTCAAGATTTGCAAAACAAGACTACATGGAGTGTACAATGACTACACGATGTGTACTTGACTTCTCTTCCCTTGCCCAGGTCCTGCCACACGGCTAAGCCACACAGCTCCCGTTGAACAAAAACTACATGGCATGTATAACATCTACATGGAGTGTATGGTGAAATTTTCCAACTTTCCATGTCGTTTGTGACACGACCGACTACTTGTCTTGACACTACATGGCGTGTTACACCCGCACACGGCATGTACACCACCCTGTTTCCCAGCCACACGGCTAAATCCACACGGTCTGTCCTCGGACAAGACTACACGGCGTGTCCCACAGGTACACGGTGTGTTCAAGGAGAGGTGACACCAAACCATGTTGTTAGTTACACGTCCGAGTCCCCAGGTCACACTACACGGCGTGTTCATCATTGACACAGCGTGTTCTGTATAGGAGTTCACTGACCTGTGTTGTTAGTTACACGATAGGACTCTGAGTCAACACTACACGGCGTGTACAAAAGCTACACGGCGTGTTTTACCCAAGCCTTTCCCTACCCCGTGTCGCTGCCCATGCGGTTTGTGACACGGGAAGAGACTACACAGCATGTACTCTGGGTACACGGCGTGTACTCAAAAATTTCATTTTTCTTCCCGAAAAGAAGAACATACACGGCGTGTATAAATTACTACACGGAATGTATACTGGTTTTCCGGATAGTATGTCTTAGAAACTTCCCTGGAACCCAGAAAATACCAAAAAACAACACCTAAGTGTCAAATTCCGACCCATGAGGGCCCATACTCCCCACGAATCAAAGTTTTACATATTATCTGTGTTATAACAAATAAAAAATCAATGATCCACCAAATTTCGGTCAATGGGGGCCCATACTCCCCAAAAACCGAAGTTTGGCATCCATTCTATAGACAGGCTCAAACAAAAATACCATATCACAAGCAGGTATTTATCAAGCAGCTATTACAATAGCATGCTTTATTAGCACAACAACTATCACAACAATATGCAATTTCTAATGCACCTACATGGCATGGAAACTATTCATGGCATGTGATTTCTATCATGTGCCTAAATGATGCATGAGATGGCATACCCTCATCTCATCGGGTTGCAAGTAAATAGAACCCATAGATAAATTATAAACAGCAGCACAATCTCAAGTGTGTCACCCAACTGTGAAAACAAATCAACAATAAATTGCAAAATCAATAAAATTGCAACACGAGGTAAATTGGATTTCCCCGGTACACGGGTTAGCTACGCTCGGGCACAGCTTATTACCAACTACCATTCATCTTATCCCTGACTACGGCTCAAAATAGTAAGTCAAAGAAAATAACCCCTTTGATACCACTTTGTAACGTCTCAGTTCCGGGTGCCATGCAACGGGTGCCCCGAACCCGGTTCGCCATGTGACCTCAAGCATATTTCCCCAAACTCCAGAGGCTTCCAACTAGCAGCGAGGGCCCAGGTCTGATATTGGGGAAACTATGCCCTCATTTTTCAAAGTGTAGCGCAGCGGAATATGAAATAAAACATGCAACAATAGCGGAAGCAGTAAACCATACACAACTGAAATAAACAACTGCAGTAGATATAACCAACCGGTATATAAATAATTATGAAACATGCCCCAATTCTATGAAAACATCCAGAACATGTTACACAATCAATACAATACGACTGAAGGACAAGTACAGAAAAGAAAAATAGAACAGCCAGCGACATCGTGAGCCAATGCTCAGTCCCATGCACTCCTACACCCAGTAGTAATCAAGTACCTGTATAAGGGCCCTTTCCCTTATCTACACCGGAAGAAACGTAATCTGTTTGGGATGAAAATCATGGCCCAAACAGGGTGTGAGAAATATATCTTTGTAGGGACCCACCAAAGGCCCGTGCCCAACTATGAAAGCATGCAACAATAGTGTGCAGTAGTAAAATGAAATAAACTAAGCAGTACTCAAAAGTAACTAACTTAACAGTTATATTGTCATTTTAATTATTCATTTAATCCATTTAATATAGTAACATTCTGTTCTCAATAGCACCAAGCCCTTAGGCTAACCAGAACCTTTCCCTCAGGTTAATATAGTAAACCACGCCCTCAGGCTTGCCCTCAGGCTATACAGAATACAAACTGCAGGTATTGCCCTCAGGCATAACAGAATCTATCCCTCAGGCATACGAAGTGTCGCCCTCAGGCACAGAAGTCAAGCCCTCAGGCACGAAAGGTTGGCCTCAGGTGAAATAGTATGTTTCCCTCAGGCTAATAAAGTCACGCCCTCATGCTATAGTAAAACACTACCATCAGGTATAAGTAACTGGGACATGCCCAACATATAAACATGAAATTTACATACAATTCCTCTCAAGGCAAAAGTAATGCATAATTTAAACAAGGCATACCCTCGGGTATCCTGGCCAAATGGCTAAATAGAGGAACACACCCCTGGGGTGGTCCTGGATCCAAGCATTGATCCCAAACAGCATTTTCACAATTAATTACCTATACAATTATAGGTATTAAAACAGCCACGGCCTCAGCCACACAACACCCCAAATATGGGTTCGTATCTCAAAAACACACAAAAATGCACGATAGTTGGAAAATAAACACCAAGCCACCTACCTTATATGCCAACGAGCGCTATACACGAACGTCGATTCCAGAAACTCCCAATTACTATGTAGATCTGACGAGGAATAAAAACCACTTAATCTCAAATAACTCCTGTTAGGAGAATAATTGGTAAGCAACACGCTAGGAGAAGAGAGGGCTTACCCACTCGGTTCCAACGTGATCAATAGAAGCGGGATCGGATTCCATACATGTGCCCAGTGGATCTCCGAATGTTCGGTCATCCTCTCCCGAGCTCTCTTCCCGTTCTAAGCTTTCCCTGTGAATAGGGGAAGCTACTGCCCATTTTAAGCAAAAAAACAAAGTACACGGCGTGTACTTCCTTCATTTAACTGTTCCTCTGGAGGCACCGCCACACTATTCATCCGTCGACATGGGTACACGGCATGTACACCTGAGTACACGGCGTATACTGTCACCCAGCTAGTGGCTGCTCCACCGCCTTACTGTTTAGGCCTACCGAATGACTACACGGCATGTAAAGGACCACTACATTTCATGTAGTCAGTTCCTACACCCTTCGTCGCCAACGTTGCCACATGCCCCGTGTACCCATTCCACACGACCAAAAGTACACGGCATGTGGAAAAGTACACGGCATGTAGTTCCAAAATTTAGGATTTTTCCCCATTTTCCATAATTCCTCAAAAACACTTAAGGAGAAGAGAAAAGAAGAAGCCCATACCTCAAAGATAAGAATCGGGTTCTTACATAATCGTTTTATTTATCGTACGTGTTTTGAATTGTTATTCTTGATATTATTACTTAGATAATGATTTAATTACTTACAGAATGTAAAAATTGATCTATATATCATATATATTTGTAATATATATATATATATAGTAGATTGATAAATAAAATGGAATATACTGTTTATGGAGATTATAGGTCATACGTACGCGTGAATGCTACTTTCATTTCTTTTTTTTATTGAAAGAATGAAAACTAAATGATACACAGGTATATTATAATTCTAGTATAATATAATATATTATATATGTTACATAATATCTTTAATTTATTCCCTTATATGTTCCATGTATGTCATGAATGAGTCATATCACTTTGAGGGGGCAGTAGTCTGCACTTCCTCAAATGAAATTATCATATTTACACATTATGGAAAGTATAAAGATATGATGTAAATAAAAATACAGAAGAATAGAGATAAAATAAATATAATATATATCATATATAAATTAATTTCTATCATAATGGACACCATGAGAGGTGGTATCGGAAAATTGAACATTCATCATTTCGTGAGGTAGTAGTTCACCGTACATAGAAATAGTATATTCATATCCATTAGATAGAGGTGTGTGTAAGTGTAGTTATAATCCTTATCATAAAAACATCCTAGTATATTTATGATTATTTTTTTGTTATGTAATCAAATAATAATAAGATCATAGGGAGTGAAGAAGGAAAATAAAGGAAAGGTACTTGAGAGAAGGTGTTACCTCTAAATCGGGTAACCTCTTTTGATTTGAGCCAAAAAGGCTTTATTGAATTGCCTTCTGCCCAAGGTAATGCTTCTATGAGTAAAAGAGGGATTTTGGGAGATTATTTTGGAAGAATTTAGATGATCTAATTAGATTTAGATGTGTGAGTTATGTGGGTAGAGGTGGTGGACTTTTATAAGAGGGAGGAGGGGCAGTTTATGAAAGTCTAGAAATATTAATTTATTATAAATTCAATTTCGATTAAAAATGAACCAAAACTCTTTTAATTAAAATATAAGATGATTTTGGTTATAATACCCATAATAAAATAATTTTTTGGCAGTTTTTGAATATTTTTGTATCCTTATCTTTATTGTTTAACCCGTATTTTACCCTTTTTAATCTTACAGTGATATCATGTTATTTAAACATTGTGGGTTAATTTATTACCATATCATGTCAAAATACCCACAAATAAGTCATTTATGAAATATTTGGAGTTTTATTAACTATTTTTCTAAATATTATATTTTTAGGAATTTAATATCTTTTAATAAACTATTTCATGTTTTAAGTTATGAATTATGTCAATTTTGGATACTATTCATACTTGACTTTTTTACAAATTCATAACAACCTGGATACTTATAAAAAAATTCATTAAATTAGAGATAATATGTTAATATAATCCAAAAAAATCATTTATGGCATCAGAATAATCAAATTACATTTATTTTAATATTTATAATATCATTTATTTGAATCCTTTATTAATGAATCAATCAATGCATCATCATTGTGTCATAATTAAAATTATTTATATAGTGTATAAAAAGTATAAATAAAATTACATGATGTATTAAATCTTTTTAGATTTATAATTACTATTTATAGTCAAATATATCATTTATATAACCCTATAATAAAATCATTTTAGTAAAAGATACATGTTTATGTTATATTTCTCTTTACTTTAAATCATTTCTTATTAAATGTCATTTTCACATCCAAGTGGCTCCATGGGGTCCCAAAATCTACCCAAGGATTCCCATGGTAGGAAATATCTAATAAAATATGATAAGGATATGTTTTAGGGTATTTTAATATTATTATAATGTTATTTTTTACCTTTATTTACCAGATTTACCCTTTAACCATGGTAAATAAAATAATTGCTGAAGTTACTATTCATAATATCCAAAAATAAAAGGTACATATTCAAAAAATTTGGAACTTATGATTAAAAATATGCAATATATTTTTTCAAATTCAAAATACATAATTTTCAGTAATAAATTTAAAATTAATTCCTGTTGTCAAAACCAAAAAAGCAGGTTTTTAAGAATAACTATCAAAAGATTGACATCTGTTTATGTCCAATTTCAAAGGGAAATTACTTTAAATGAAAAAAATTGGATTAAATGATAAAAACATAATCTAATTAAACTTTAAAACCAATTAAAAGTACCATATAACTATCTAAATAAATTATATGAAAATACAATTTTGAATTAAAATGCAGTATTTTTCACTATTCATTAAAAAATGAACTTTATCATAAAATTACCAAAAATTTAACCAAAGTAAATTTTTGTGTCATGATTCTATATAAGAAGTTTATTTTGTTAAATGTAACAAATAAAAGTGACAAAAACTAAATTTAAAAAGGGTTCACCATCAAAAGGCGGTAAAACTACATTTTTAGAAAAATACTTCTTTTATCCAAAAAATTGAATTTGTTCTTATATCATATCTAGAAAACATATAAGATGAATTTAAAACATTTCATTGAATATATTTAACATAGATTCTTCATTTAAAATCAATAAAGAGTGATATTATTTTATAAACACAATTATTCTCTTTTTAAATAGGTTTTCAAAAAAACACATCCTTTATATTCAATTGGTTTTTAATTCCATTTCTAATAAATTTGGTAACCAATGAATCATTATTTATACATTTTTAAACCATATTTTTATAATTTAGTGGATCTTATTCATAATATCTAGTTTATATCCCATAATAATAATATTTTAATAATACATCATTGTTTAGTGAAACTCGGTATTGCATACAACACAAGCTATCGAGGAAGGTTTATCTAGCGTATAACCCAATCCAAGTATAGTATTGCATATACGATAAGCTAATATGGTTTTGCATATAGTGCAAGCTAATATTGGTATAGTATACAACACAAGACATCAAAGAAATTAAATAGAATCTATCTCATAAAATCTTAGGGTGTTACATGGTATATTCCATGTTCTAAGTACACGAACATAGCTTGAGTACATGGAAATGGGATAAATACATGGACACGACCAAGCACAGGGATGGGACCCTGAGTGCATGGGAACGCCATTTAGATCCCCTACACATTGTGTATACCTACATAGTTTCTGATCCATGTACCTCAATGGACATGGAAAAGTGATGGAGCGGGACCACACACTATGTGGGTCCCCTCACACATCATGTACCCCTTGGTTCCTTTTGAAGAAACTTCAAGATCTTGTGTCTCCTTTGTTTGAATTCAAATTTATTCCTGTGAGTAGTCTATTGTGAGTGTTTTTTATTGTATAACATAATTATTCCCTCTGTTTTTTCTTTTTGGATATGATATGAGATGTTATAAGAGTGATTCTTATTGAGCTAACACCCGGCAACGGTAGTGATCAGGATGAGTATCACCAGTGGCCTATAGAGTGGAACCCCCCATCATCTTGAGTGTGGGTCCTCTACATACGGAGTGGAACACCCTATCAAATAGGGTGTGGGTCCTCGATTACTAGATTGGAACCCCCTTTTCGCACCAGGGTTTGGGTCCTTGACCTATAGATTGGAACCCCCCCCCCCCCCATCATATTATGTGAGGGTCCTCTATTTATTGAGGGGAACCCTCTATCAGATAGGGTGTGGGTCCTTACGACACTAGAGCAGAACCCCCCCCCCCCATCATCTTGGGCATGGTTCGTCTATATAACGAGTGGAACCCCCTATTAGATAGAGTGTAGGTCCTCAAACATCATAGTGAAACTCCCATAACACATCAGGGTGTGGTTTCTCTATGGATACTTATAGAGTGGAACCCCCTGAAGAACCAGGTTGCAGGTCATGTACTTAGATATTGTGCCCCCTTGACTATGCAGCTTAGTGGAAAGGTGTGATCCTTTATATGGTTAGTTTTTTGCAGACACATGAGACTTTGTGAATCATTGTTGGACTTTTAGAAGTATTGGAGACTCTTTTCCTAGATTGGTCTATGAGATGGAGAATCCATTACTCTCTTGTTTGGGATTCTCTTGTTGAGAATATATATATACTTCTGTATCTGTACATTTGAATTTGGTTACTCTCCTTCCAGGGGTTTCAAATATACAAGGGGTGTGCCACATGATTTTCATATATATCTTCTCATTATTGTATGATGTTACTCTCCTACTATGGGTGGAAAAAACTTAACTTATAGTCCATCTACACACCATGTTGATCCCCTTGTGCTTGGATGAGGTTACTCTTTATCTTGATTTAGTTTGATCTTCATCATATTTACTATCTACTATCTTTATTTTCCTATTGTGTCTCTTACTGCTCCCCCTTCATCTATTGGGGAATCCTACTGGGTATGTTTATACTCACCCCTGTTTGGGATTTTCCTGCATATGTAATTTCTTATACAGAAGATATAAATATTAGCAGTGACTTTATAAGATCTTAAGGATACTAGGTTCCTTGGTTTGTGTATGGTGGTCAAAGCTTAGAGATCAGGATATGGTATTTCTCAATAGTTTACTTTATAGTTTTTTTGGGTTGGGACGTCTTTCAGGTTGGGCGTGTATTTTTTCCCTTTACTTTTTAGTTTTCACTATCATAATCTTGTACACTCTAGAGGTTTGGTATTCTTGGTTTACTTTCTATTTTTTTCATCTTTTTATTATTATTCCTCTGCACTTCTACATTGATATGGTTGGGTGTGTGTGAATAAAGGTACATTAGGCAAAGGCCTACCATTTAGGATATTCCTTTTATTGATTTTTTCCACCCCCTATCCTATGGAGGTGGGATTGGGGTAGTTGAGTCTCGATCCCCGATTAGGTTCGGTTTTGAAAGATTTGTATCAAATCCGTTCATTACGTGGGATATTTTTGGAGTATTCACTTCAAGATTATTTTGGCTAGGATTATGTAAATAGTGTCAAAGTTTTTTGAGTGCGTCTCTCTGACTAGGGAATCTTGTGATGATATGGGTGACTGATGTATCCATTCACCAGGACCTTGAATACCAGCATGTTAACTCTACATACTGAGACATTGGTTTCATGGATCAATGGTAAATGCATCATATATGATTTGGTCTTTGAATTTACTTCTTAAGTCATATTCCCATTTTATATATATATATATATAATCTCATTTTATAGTAGTACTTCTTGATTAAAATTTTAGTTTTCCTCTATGATGACAGCCATCCAGGATACCAGTTCCATATCGCAATGACAATCCAATAATTGATGAGGCCTCATTTTAGGGTTCATCTTGTGAGATTCTTCCTCTAGGTGAGAAATTAGAAGCACCTCCATTTTTTGATCAGTATATCATCCTAGTAGAGTAGGATGAGGATATGTTCATATTGAGCACACTCTGCGAGTTCCAGCACATGAGGCCGCTGAGGTTCCACAGTGAGCCAGATCTACAGGAAAAAGAAGATTGGATAGAGTCGTTAATCTATATTTTTAAAATTATGTGGACACTGATAGATCATTTGATTTCATTGGTAGTTATCCTTTTACATGTAGTATCCAGGTGCTATTAGAGTATTGTTACCCAAATACATGATGATTCGACACTCTTGTAGACTGAATTCCATCAGTTGTTCTCGGAGGAGTACTACCCCTCCTATTTGTGATCAGTTCAGATTCAGGAACTTCTAGATCTGCATTAGGGTGGATGCCAGTGGATGATTATGAATATAGGTCCACAGACCTTACCTAGTAATCCCACAACATGATCTAGGTTAGCTACTTTTGGGCACGGAATTTTGAGAAGGGACTCCGCAGAGAGATTCATTCCATCATGGTTCCCTTGGGTATCACCACCTATGTTGGGGTGTTGGGGTGGGAAATGGTTATAGATATATTCCTAGAAGAGGGAATCTAATAAGATAGAGATGGAAGTGGAAATTATAGGGATGATCTATCTGCAACAGCTAGTAGGCATCAGTCAATAGGATCTTAGTGAAGGAGACCTCTCAGTGATCAGGCTCAGGCATGTGGTCAAGGGTAGCACAGAGGACTAGTTAATCCTATAGAGGGGTGGTTCTACTCTTTTAAGAGGAAAATTCACATGGAAAATTACTTCCCAACCATATATTCTATGGAGTGCATATAGAAAGTAGACGGACCACCATGGAAGAGATAAAAATGTGATCCAGGATCCCCCAAGAGAGGGAAGGGAGGCCCCTTGGGAGGCAGAGTTAGCAGAGGAGACAAAAAAGTTATGGGGTAGTGGATGGTGAAATGATATCATTCCTCTACACCACTAGAAACCCATGTTAGGCTCATGAAGATATATGTTTGGGTCGCAAATAGTTGCAAGCTTTGGAGTCTTATGACCCCACATCACATGAGATGATCATAGGTACGATATGTGTATTTTATACTCTTGATTTAGTATTAGTAGACATATGTTACAATAATTACTTCATCTCTATAGTCCTAGTGTGAGATATGGATCTCCCAATTGAGGTTCTATCCTAAAAGCTTCATCTTAAGGTTCCTACAAGGAACACTTATTATGTATGTTTTATCTCCCAGTAGTTCGAGCTATCGCTTGGTGGAGAGAGGTTCACATGGGGCCTTATAGTAGTCATAATGGAACCCTATAACATTATCATGGGTATATATTATTTTTCCATGGTCTAGGCCCAGATTTATTATTACCGTATATGAGTCATATTCCTTTACACTAATTGAACGAGATTAACCTTTATGGGAGACAGAGAGAGATCTCATGGCAGGAAAAGTGAGTATTGTGAGAAGGAAGCTATATCCCATCACCCATAAGTTGAAGAGTATATCCCTTGGTGTAGTTATCTCTTTAGGAATTTGGATTCCTTCAATCTTGGAGGATTTTATGGACTTCTTTCCCTAGGATTTTTTGGGACTACCTCTAAGGTGGGAGATGGAGTTTTGTATCAAATTGCATCTCGAGACCACTCTAATATCTTATGAAGAATATTGGATGGCCCCTAATGAGTTATAGGAGCCATGGTTATAGTTCAAGGAACTTCTAGAGAATTTTTTCATCAATCCTAGTGTATCCCTCTGGACATCTCCAATGTTGTTCATGAAAAAGTTGTATAGGAGCTTGTGGGTTTTCATTAATTATCATCACCTGAAGCAGGCCATCATAAAGAACAAATACCCACTTTAAAGGATTGAAAATCTCTATAACTAGTTGAAAGGAATGAGATATCTCTCAAAGATTGATCTCTAATCCATCTACAAGCAGTTGAGGGTTCATGAGGATGATATTCTGATGTTTTCATTCTGATGTTTCTATGGACACTATGAGTTCCTAGTGATTCTCTTTGGGATGATGAATGCCCCTGCCACATTTATAACTTTGATGAAATGGATCTTCCGGCTGTAATTATACCAATTTATGGTTTCCTTCATTGATTACATACTCATCTACTCTTTGATAGAGTAGTATCATGAAGATAACTTTTGGATGGTCCTAAACTCTCTTAGATAGAACCAACTTTATAGAAAGTAATCTAAGTGATAGTTTTGGATTCATGAGGCTCACTTTTTGGGGCATTCCATTTTTATCATGTTTTAGTCATGGACCCAATGAAGATCGATGTAATACTATCTTGGGATACACACAAGAGTGTTTCATGTGTACAAAAATTTCTTATCTTGGTGGGGTACTATATTAGGTTTGTGGAAGACTTCTTAATTATTGCATCCCCTTTGACCACTATGACATGGAAAGGTCAGTGTTTCACCTGGATCGAGTAGTGCTAAATGGCCTTTGAGGAGTTGGGAATGAGGCTGATTAGTGCTCCTTTTTTTAGACTACTAGAGGAGGTCATAATGTACATAGTGTATTCTAATTCCATAGGAGTTGGTATCGACTATGTGTTGATGTATCGGTGGTTAGTTATTACATACGGGTTGAGGTAGTTGATAAAACATGAGAATAACTATGTGACTTAGGACCTAGAGATGACAGTGGTATTATTTTCCCTGATGATGTAGAGGAACTACCTTATGTTGGAGTGATTTATGATTTACTCATATCAATAGAGTCTCATATAAGTCTTCACATAGATATATTTAAACTTGAGACATCGAAACTGGTTAGAGTACCTACAGCACTATGACTTTGAGATAGTATATACCCTAGGGAATGGAAACATAGTACAAGATCCCATTATCAAGAAGTCACATAATCTCTTGGTATATGAGTCTTCTGGTCTATTGGATTCCTTATATATGACCCTGGTGGATCAAGAGGGTGCAACTTTTCTTCAATCGATGGTGTTGACTCCTCTACTTCTCGAGCATGTGAGAGAGTCCCAACTAGGAGACATCGACTTTTAGGTCTTGTGTGACTATATATCCACAAGGGAATCACTAGATTAATATTTTTAAGGAGGGAATCACATCATCATTTTCCAGGGATGGATGATGGTCCTGATTATAATTCGGGAGGAGGTGATGTGAGAGTTCCACAATTATCCCCAGGATTTACATCCTGGTATGGAGAATGTGTATAGAGACCTTCAGTGAAATTTTTGGTGCTCCAACATGAGATGAAGCATAGCTGAGTTCATCTCTCGATGCCTCACCTGTTAGTAGGTGAAGGCTGAGCACCAGGTTCTAGCAGGCTTGTTTCATCCCCTTGATATCCCAATGTTGAAGTGGGATGACACATATATAGACTTTGTGACAGGGATTACATGGAAAATGAAGGGCCATGACACCATTTTAGTGATAGTTGACCAACTCTTGAAGTTTTCACACTTCCTTTCTATTAGAGAGAAGAGTTTTTTGGACTTTTTAGGGAGGTAGTGTGTATGGGAGATTATTCACCTCCATGGGGTTCCCTCAAGTATTTTCTCCAATCATGATGTATGTTTTACTCCATTATTGTGGAGAGGAATGTGTGATGCATTAGAGACTAAGATGAGGATGAGTAAGCCTTTCATCCCCATATGGATGGGTAGACCAAGAAAACCATCCAGGTGTTATAGTATTTGTCAAGGGATTTCATGTTAGACTTTAGTCTGGTCTGGGAGGATCACTTTCCCTTGGTATAGTTTGCGTGAAACAATAGATACCACTCTTCCATTAGCAAATCACCTTTAGATCCATGTATGGGATACTCTACAAGTAACCCTTCTACTAGATAGAGATTTTTGAGACACCTCTTATGGTTACATAGTTGGTGAAGGTGACGATGGATATGGTTTCGGTCATCTGTGAGTTATTGAGGATAACCATGAGTAGACAAAAATCATATGCAGATAGACATCATAGTCTCTTGGAGTTCAAGTAGGGACACCTTGTTTTCCTGAGATTCTCCACATGATGAGTATTTTATAAGTTAATATGTAAAGTAAAGTTATCCCTAAGGTTCATCAGGTCTATCAAAATCATAAAGAGGGTTGGAGAGGTTGCTTACTACCTCACCCTACCTCCATAGTTTGAACAGGTGTAGGAATTATTTTATGTGTCGCAGCTGAGGAGATACGTTCAGGACCTTATGCACATCATCTACTAGGTAAATATTGATATCAAGTATGGATGTACCTTTATGGAGAACCTGGTGGTGATCTAGGATCAACAGGAGAGGACCCTGCATGGATGGACCATACCCTAGGTTCTCCTGTTGGGGTAGCATGATAACATATAGGAGAGCTCTTTTTGGAATGGGAGAGCGAGATACGGGATCCTTATCCAAAGTTTTTTATTTAGTTTTTTATTTTTTTTAGATGAAAAAAAATAAGGAGAGACTAAATTAGACACCTAGGATGTTAATTTTCAAACTTTAAAGTATTTCTATATATATTTCCAGTTTCAGGCACTGAGACAGCGTGCAATTCTGAGGCATAGTGTTCCCGAAATTAATTCTATAAAAATATTTTATATATTTTATATTACATGCATGAAGTTTCTTAAATAAAATGGGTTAACTCTTAAATATAATCTTAGATTAGAAATATGAGACCATGGTTGAGTCTGTAACGTGATGTTTACCCTAGGAACGACCTGAAATAGGTCGTCATGGGGTGTTCAGATAAAACGATTGTCGGCGGTAATTGATTAATTTAATTCATTCATTCATTCATTTAACCTAATTAAATTTCCTATAAATCTATCATATAGGGATTTTCCTAGGGTTGTCCTCATAATCATGGGACTTCCATGAGATTATCCTTCCTCCTTCTATTGGAGAATCAACCCCCAATGACGATGAATCTCTGAATCAGAGCAGATTGGGATGCAGCGAACGTAACAACTTCCTTCAGTCATTAGTGGGTGTATTACCCAATGATAAATGATACAGTATTTATATAGTACTCATTAATTCATGTATTACACCTATTTTAATTAAATTGATTGATCAGAATCATTCTTTTTGTGATCTTCACCAATTACTAATCCTTGAAATGCTCATATATACTCATTAAATTCATTATTAAACTATTTTTAACCGTATATATTTTCTATTATTTATATTTGGCCAAAAATTCTGGGAAACAGTCAATAAAACTTTATCATTGTACTTTCCTCTCATAATTTCTTTATATTATTCATCGATTGGACTCTGTAGTCCAGATTCAACATTATCTGGTTGTTCCAAACCCTATCAGACCCTCAGAATCATGATGAATTTTTGTGAGAGGAATTTAATGATTAATCAAGGATGTAAATGGAAGTGTTAGGTATTTCAGGTGATTTCTTTTTTTATTTTTAGTCTGAAATAAAGATATGAGACCAATGGGAGACGTACAGAATGATATAGGATCATGCAGATGAAATCATAATCCAATTTCTATGAAATGGCGGCTAGAATCAATGAATTAAGGGCTTCCCCTTCGATTTCAAGAGGTATGGAGGAGAGATAAAAATCCATGTAGGATGGATCTAGAATCAAAGAAAGAGATCATAGAATCTATGAAAAATGTGACTAAACACTATGTACCATGATAAACACGCATCGTGTAGACCATATGCTATGACAGCTAGGGTTTTGGAAATGTATAAGGATGGAATAGTGTGTAGCCCTCCTACACATCGTGTACTACTTCCACAGGTGGATGAGTCATGTGGTAGAGCACATGGGTAGGACCCCATGTGGTAAGACATGGCCAGAGGCATTCCACGTACTGTAGTGCATGGAAACAGCCTAGTACATGCCATGTGTCGAGTACACGGACACGGCTTGAGTACATGAACATGGGATAGACACACAAACATGGCCAAGCACATAATCGGAACCTCGAGTTAATGGGAACACCTATATGTCATTTATCACTATGTGTTTGGTGATCTGTGTACCTCCAAGGACATGTCCAGGTGGTGGAGTGGGACCACATGTCGTGTGGGTCCCCTCACACACCATGTACCCCTTGGTTCCTTTTGAGAAAATATAAAGATATTGTATCTCCTTTGTTTGAACATGGATTTTATCCCATTTGTATCCTATTCTAAGTTTTTTTCATGTAGAACATGATGGCTCCCTTTATTTTGGATTTTAGGATACGATGTGAGATGTTCTATAATGTGATTCTTATTGAAGTGATTCCCGATGATGGTAGTGTTCAAGAATAGGATCACCAGTAACCAATAGAGTGGAACCCCCCATCATCTCGGGTGAGGGTCCTCTACTAATAGAGTGAAACCCCCTATCAGATAGGTCATGAGTACATGATGACTAGAGTGTAACCCCCTATCACACTAGGGTAAAATTCCTATACCAATAGAGTGGAACCCCCCCCCCCCCATCATCTTGGGCTCAGGTTCTCTATCTACTAAGTGGAAACCCCCTATCAGGTAGGGGGTGAGTCCTCATGAAACTGGAGTGGACTCCCCCCCCCACCCCCACCCCCCATCATCTTGGGTAAGGGTACTCTATCTACCAACTGGAACCCATCTATTGGATAGGGCGCCGGTCATCAATATTCATGTTGGAACCCCCATGAAGCATCAAGGCACAGGTCCTCTATGAATACTTATAGAGTGGAACCCCCCTGCTGCACCAGGGTGAGGGTCCTCTACTTCGAGATTGTACACCCTCGGCTATGTGGTATAGTTTCAAGGAATTTTAATTCATAAGGTTAGTTCTTGGTGGACTCATGAGATATTGGGCATTATTTTTGGACTTCTAGAACTATTGGTAACTCTCTTTCTGGGTAGGTTTGTGAAATGTAGATCCCCTTTCTCTCTCATTTGGGCTTTTATTGCTAAGAATATATATATACATCTATATCCATACCTTTGGATTTGTTTACTCTTCTTACAGGGGTTAAGAATATGTGAAGGGTATTCCATGAGCTTTACATGTTTATCTTCTCATGGTTTGATGAGGTTATTCTCCTTCTATGGGTGGAAAAGACTCGATGTGTAGTACATCCACACACCATGTTAATCCCCTTATGCTTGGATAGGCTTACTCTTTCTCTTGTATTAGGTTAAGATGAATCCTATTTACTATATACTACCTTTATTTTCCTATTGTGTCTCTTAATTATCCCCCTTAAACTTTCAATGCATCCTACTAGGTATGTATATACTCACCCCTATCTAGGATTTGTCCGCATGTGTCGTGTCTTATGCAGATGATGGACAGTTCAGCAGTGACTTCAGAGTATCTTAGGGATACTAGGTGATTTTGACCATGTATGGTGGTTTTATATTGGAGATCAAGAGTTGGGATCCCTCTTACTTTACTTTCCAATTTTTTCAGTTTGGTACATCTTTCTGGTTGGGTTTGTATTTTGACCCTTTACTTTTCAGTTTTCACTATATTACTCTTGTACACCCTAGAGGTTTTTCATGATTGGTTTACTTTCAATATATTTCATCTTTTTATTATTATCCCTATTCACTTATGCATTGATATGGTCAGGTGTGTGCATACAGGTATGTTAGGAAAAGGCCTCCCATTTAGGATATGTCTTTCAGTGCTTGTCGCCACCCCTGGCCTATAGAAGTAGGCTTGGGGTAGTTGCAGCTCAAGCCTGAGTTAGGATCGAGTCATGAAAATTACTTAAAGGTATAACATGGAAATATGATAGTTGGTTGAATTTTTCAAATTGGTGTGTAGATCACATGGAATTATCTAAGTAATTCAATAGTAACTTTTGGCCTTCCTTCTGGCATAGCACTGAAGTAGGTAGAGTCAGGGTTCGTGGCAGCTTGGTTAGTGCACAATGACTTGACACTTGATCTTTTATTTATTCTATTTCCTTAAAATAATGGAATATTAATTATATATATATATATATATATCATGAAATTATGTTAAAGATGGATTTGGTGGTGTCCTAATGGGTTTAAACCCACACCCTACACGGGGATCTTGATGTGTGTACAGATTTCATGGTTAGGGATCCGACAAAGGGAAAGGGCCCTGTATTGGGGGTCTAAACAGGTGGATCTTTGAGGACAAAATAAATACTGGGATAGTCTCCAGAATATTTTTTATAGTGTTTGAGTTTATTTTCTTAGTTATCATACTTTGGTTGATTCACCACATTAGGAGTCTTTTAGTTTATTTTGTATGACCTGTATGTTATTTTATTATTGTGTGATGATTATCTATGTGTTTTTATAAGATTTTTGTTATTACTTAGTGTGATAATAGTGCATGACTATTGATACTGAGGTTATAGTCTCCATATGACACCATTTGGACCCTCTCTTCTAGTCATTAGTCTCTTATGTACAATGATATGTGCATGAGGTCATGTGACACACCGGTCAGACCTAGTGATATGGTCAAGGTGTTACATAGTGTTATCACAGGTGGTTTTATTTTCTTCTCAAATGTTTTTCAGGATAGTTGTAAAGAAGATAACCTATATGAAACTCGGGTAGAAGATTCATGTAAGTTCCTAACCATATCTTATGCAACAGACATCCAAGTTACCGATGATAGGATTTTTATTACTGGTTGTAGTATTTCAGTTTCATGTTGATCCTAAGTATTATTGTTCTATTATAGTTTATGGGATTTTGTTGCATTCATGCATCAATAATAGGCTCATAGGTTCACATTTCATGCATAGAGTTTCTTGTTATACTTGGTAATTTAATTAATTAAATGGCATTGGTAATATGCGATATATTCTTATGTGATATATCTGTAACAAAATTTTAATTAATTGAACTGATTATGCTATTTTTTGTTGTGTGTGTGTGTGTGTGAATGTGACTAATCTTCAGGTACTACAGACTTGAGTTTGGACCTGGATAAAGCTATTGGGATTGTGCGTTCTAGAAATGGGTATCCTCTTAGGATGATTCTTCTTGTAATGAACTTTTTTTATGCCTATAATTTCTTGAGTGGTGTAGTCTTTTAAGTTTTCTAAGTCATTTATAAGAATTCCTTTGGAATTTAAAATAATTTCACCACAACATCATCTTATAGGACCACCTAGAGAAGTGGATCAGAATTCAATTTCAAGGTTGGTAGCTCATGTAGGTCCTAAAAATGCATAGGAGGGTTCAAGTAAGTATGCTCCAGTACCCACTCTAGTGGTTTAGGCTATAGAACTACTTAAACTTGGAGTCCTTCATATAGTTCATGTTCTGGGTGGAGGTGATAGAGCTAATATTTAAATTGTTTTTAGTGTGTATTTAAATTATATAATCTCCACTAATTTATCATTTTGTGTTAAATTTCATCATTTTTAAAACTTTGATGTGTTTTAGGCTTAAAATTGAAAATTCCTTAATTATGAATAATTAATTTTTTTTAGTCTCTACTATATTTCAAGAATATATTTTTCTTTATCAACATAAATTAACTAATTATTTTTTTAGGATTATATTATTTTTGGGCTACCAATTTTCCTATTGGTCCAAGTTTTGATTCAAATTTCTTGAGGCCCAAATAAATCAATCAATGTGGAAGATGGTTTTAGACAATATAATTGAACCTACCTAATTAAATGAGGCATATATGGAGCTAAAAGTGTAAAAATTAATTTGTTTCAACTTGACAAGAAATAAAATTTGAAATCGCACCTATCCATTAAATTTAATATTCAAATTCAGTCATTAATATGGTCTTTGAATGCATGCAACATAAGGAAGTTGAAGAGTCTCTTAGGATATAAAAATAGGACTTCATTAAATCATCTGTAACTATTTTTACATGTTTCCAAATGAATTGAAATTTTTAGAGTTGATAGATAATTAATTTTCTAAAAACATTCTAGAATAACTCTAGTTTATATTTGGTTGAGAAGTAGGACTAAATCGATCCAAAATCCGGGGGACGGAAACTAGATGATAGTTTTCCACCCATCCTATAATTTATATTTCCATTTCCACGTCTTTTCAAGGTTGGTATTTTGATTGAGAGAGTAAGCATAAGTCTGTGATAGAGAGTTTGATGAAGATTCTATGAATTCATGAAAGAATAGAGAAAATGGGTTTTGATCAAGTGATATGAGGCTAAGAGCCAAGTCATTGTGGATGGAGAAAACCGACAGACACTCTCTTCTAATTTGAAATATTCTAATTTAATATCTTTTTAATTTATATTGAACTTATATTTTTGAATAAAAGTAGATTTTTTCTTACTTGAATTCATTTTCAACTAATTTTTTGGATTTTTTTAATCAATGAATTAAATAAATTTATTTCACTATTTAAATTCCTTTGGCAAGGTATTGTCATTGAGCATAGTGGTCTTGATTATATTTGACTTCTTGGAGGTCTTAAAGTAATTTAGTCACTTCTATATGAAGGAAAACAATCATATTGAGGTATTTATATGATATACTTGCAAACTAGGGTGTCCATCTTGCGGTCTTTGTGTGAGAATTGAGAAATTCAATTGTGAAATCATTTTTAAACAAGGAAGAGGGGAGTGTTCAGAAGGTCTAATCTTTTCCATATCTACTGCTTCAAATATGATTTGTGGGATTAGGAAAAATTAAGTTGAAGCATTACATGAGTACTGGGAAGATTAAAAATACTTTTTTTTTAGTTTCCACAACCATAAAATCAGTGACCAACTCTTGATTCAATATTTTTATAAAGTATTGTTTTTAAATGATAAGAGTATGATTTATTCTTTTGTGATAGGGGATTTAGTTGATAAAACACCATCTGCTTCTAGGACTTCAATTAAAAACATGCCCCAAAATTCTTAACATTTTGGAATAAGAGGCCTTCTTCATGTGAAATCTTTCCAAGAATTCCCCACTACTAGTTATGAAAATAACATGATTGTGATTCAAATTTCAGATCCTCCCATCATTATGAGGTTGATAATGTTGTCCAATAACCCACTAACCCCACCTAAACCTAAATCAACTTTTCATATGCAAGTCTATTGTGGAATTGTTTCTTTTAATGAACATTTTAGTGACCAATTCCCAAAAATTAAAGATAATTTTGAGAATAATAATTCTATTTTTCCTATAAATTAATTTCAATAAAACCAAAAAATAATTTTTCAAACCAACGAAAATTTCAATTAAGGATGGAAAAACCACTCTATTAAAATATTTCAATAGCATAAACAACCAAGAATATTCTTCCAAGTTCAATTAATTAATTTTCAATAAAAATATTTCAATGAGAAATCCAATGCTCATTATAGAAGAAACTTTCATCCAGTTTGTCCCACTCAAAATTTAGAGAGTAACTTTTAAGAAGAAATGTGGAAAAAACAAGAAGCAATAATACAAACACAATATCAACAATAAAACATTATTAATACCTTGATGAATCAAATGGGTTGACTCTCCTCTAAATTAGTACCATAGGAAACCAAATGAGTATAGGTTTACCTTCACACCCCCAAGTGAATTTTAGAGATAAAGGGAAGGAAAATGATACTACTATTGAATATAGGAGTGGCATAAAATTTAATAACCATAAAACTATGAAAGTTAATATTTTCGTTTAAAATGCTAAATAGGATCTCACCACTGATGAAAATTCTAGAAATTTTAAATTTTCTTTGAATGAAAACAAAAAATCCAGAGAATAATTTTTTTATAGAACAAAGAATTATTGGAGGAGGATTTATGGTACCTGTTTTTCTCAAAGAAGTGATCAAATTAGTCCAAAAACATTTAAACCAACACTGAATAATCCTAAGAGTGAACCACTGGTGAAGTCAAGTGCTAAAAAAGAGTTAGATAAGGATTTTTTGGAAACATTTAACGAAGTTCAAGTCAGTATACCTTTTATCAATTATTTGAAATAGATTCTAAATTATGATAAGTTTTTAAAAGTGGTGTGTGTTCACAAGAAGAAAATCAAAGGAGGTGAAAATGAAAACATAGGGTGGAATGTTTCATCCATGATTAAACATGCTTTTTCTGCCAAATATAAACACCCATAAATCTTTACCATTCCCTACACCATTTGGAAATGGGAATTCAAGGATGACATGATTTATTTAGGATATTTCAACAATGTCATTACATATTCTATTTACTCATCTCTTTATGTTATATAACTAAAAAACTCTGGAATTATCATCCAACTTTCCAATAAAAGTACTATCAAGAATGCTAGAGTTATAGTGGATGTTCTTGTTTAGGTGAGAGATATGATTTTTCTTATGTATTTTTATGTCTTGGGTGTGGGAGAGTATTGTTTTAGTACCCATGCACCACTAATTATAGGGATATCATTTTTGAAAACTACAAAAGCAATCATAAATGTTAAAAATGAACTCTTACACTTGAATATATATATTTTGTCACCTCAATATTTTTCATCCCATAAAACACTCAACTAAAGATCATTCATCCCATCAAGTAAACATTATTGATTGGTTTTTCACTTATATGTATCCAAAATTTTCCTGATATGAACAAAAAAATATTGTATTAAAATATTTAAATTCTTTTGTTACAAAATCTAATCAACAAGAGAGTGAAAAGGAAGCTTTTAACGAGTCTTGTAATGTTGAAACAACTTTATAAGATTCTGTATATCTAAAATTTGATGAAGATTACTTTTTAGAAACCCTTGAACCTGTTATAATTTTCCCTATAGAAGATTACAATTTTGTATGTGAAATAAATCTTGAGAAAATGGGAAGTGATAAAAATGATATAGAACTTGAATATCCCTTAAAATCTATAAATTAATTTAACAACCACACTTGTAAGAAATTTTTTCTAATCAATTAAAATACCCCACCTAATTTATACTTAAAACCACTTACTGAGAACCTCAAATATTCTTTCTTAGTTAATATTGAACAATTCCATGTCATCATTTCAAACAAGTTATCAAGGGACCAAGAGATCCAATTGTTAGGAGTCCTTAAAACCCATAATAAATCTATAGTATGGAAACTATTTTATTTAACTATAATTAGTCCCTCAGTGTTCATGAAAAAAAATTATGGAAGAAAATTATAAAACAGTGAGAAAACATCAAAGGATATTGAACCCAATATTTTTAGTGGTTGTTAAGAAATAAGTCACCACCCTGTTGGATATTAGAATTATTTTTCCCACCACTAATAGTGAATGGCTGAGTCTTGTCCATTTTGTTCCTAAAAAAGTTGTCTTTATGATATAAATGAATGAATTTGGTGATATTTTCCCTATTAGGCTTCCAAATAAATGGAGAATATGAATTGATTATAGGAAACTCAATTTTGGTACATAGAAATACCACTTCCCATTACCATTTCCTGATCAAGTCATTGAATGAATAGTTGGGAAAATCCATTATTACTTTATTAATGGATTCTCTAGTTATTTACAAATTCATATTATGCCAGAGGATCATGAGAAAACCACTTTTACATGCCCCTTTAGAACCATATATTATAGTAGAATTCCCTTCAGTTTACGTAATTCCCAAGAAACTTTACAAAGGTGTATGATGAGAATTTTCTATGAATTTCTAGAAACTTTCAAGAAGTTTTTATGTATGAATTCACTGTTTATAGATCATAAATTGTAGCTTTTTTGAAAATTTTGGCTCATGTTCTTGAAAAATTAATTGATAAGAATATTGTGTTCAATTATAAAAAATTTCATTTCATCGAAGATAAGGAGATTTTTCTTGGTCATGTTTTGTCTATAGATGGAATTAATGTTGATAAATCCAAAGTTGAGATAATTTATTCATTTACATACCCAAATACAGTAAGATATATGAGATCCTTCCTTGATTGTGCTTGTTTTTATAGGATATTTAGTAATGATTTTAGCAATATTTCACTTCCTTTATCCAGGTTTCTCTAAAATTACACCCCATTTGTCTTTTATGAAAGTTGTAAATAGGTGTTTAGGGATATGAAACAAAAATTGATAACCCCTCTCATTATTCATCCACCCAAATGGGATTTTACCTTTTAAATCATGATTGATACATTTGAATTTTCTATAGGGGAAGATTTGAGTTAAAGGACAGAAAATAAAACTCATGTAATTGCTTATGCCTAAATAAATTTAGATCAGGCCCAATAAAACTACACAAAAAATGAGAAGGAACTGTTGGATCTTGTTTTTTCTCTAGAAGAATTTAGATGTTATCCATTGGTATCTAAAGTGATTATTTTCACAGACCATTATGCAATAAGAATTTTATTTAGAAAAAATATTCATAACTAATACTTTTGATATGGATCTTGTTGTTACATGAGTTTTGTGTGGAAAAAAGCATAACAAAGGAATTGAAAACTTTGTTGTTGATCATTTGAGTAGGATACCATATGTTTTGATTGGGGATATTTAAATATATCCATAAATTAAATAAACCTTTACACATGAGGAGTTGTATGATTTTAAAATTGAAAGGCCATGGTTTCCATATATTGTTAATTATATGTCTGCTGGTAAATTTCCCCACTATTTTTCCAAGAAATAAATTTCTAAACTTGTAAGTGATTCAAATAATTTAATTTCAGATGATCCTTACTTATGGAAGGTTGGAAGTGATAAAATTATTAGGAGATTCATTCTGTTTTCAAAATTTTAATATGTCCTATATTTTTTTCATACATTGATATATATATATCACTTTGGGCCACATATAACTTCATGAAAAGTTCTTTATTCTGGTTTATATTGGCCAACCATTTTGAAAGATGAATTTTAATTTTTTAGAACATGTAAAAATTTCTAATTTCAAGGAAACATTTCCAAAAGGAATGAGATTCCTCAGCAACCAATTTTTTATGATGTATTGGAATTATTGGGTATAGATTTCATGGAAAATTTTCCCAATTATTTTGGATGTCTTTACATATTTCTTGTTGTTAATTATGTTTCCAAGTGTATAGAGGTTTTTCCCATGATAATTGATGATTCCAAAACTTTATCCAAATTTGTGAAATTAAATTCATATTCTAGATTTTTATTCCCAAAGTTTCTAATCATTGATCAAGGTAACCACATTTTAAATAATAAATTAGAATTTATTTTCAATAAATATATAGTTTATCAAAGGGTTTCTACACCCTATCTCTCTTAAACAAATAGAATGGTTGAGTTGTCAAATAGATAAATCAGATAGATTTTGGATAAAATTGTGATCCCAAATAGAATGGATTGGAGTTTGAGAATAGATGGTGCACTATATGCCTATATTACAACATTAAAAACCCTATTTGGTATGTCACCATTTATATTGTCTATTGAAATGATTTTCACCTATTGATTTTTTTAGAACACAATGATTTTTTATGCTGTTAAAAAATGTAACATGAATATTTTTTCTACTTGAAAATAAAGAAAATTTTGTTTAAAGGAGAAGAATGAGATCAGAAATAATGAATATTAAAGCTCTATGTTATAAAAGTAAATAAAAAATCATTTCATAATGGGATTATTCTCAAAAAAAACTTCAAATAAGTAGATCAAGTGTTGTTTTTTATTCCATATTGAAGTTTTTCCCAAGTAAATTTTGTTTGAAATGTTCTAGTCCTTTCAATGTTACTCATGTTCTTCCATTTTGTTTAATCTAGATAAAAGAACCAAACAAAGGGACAACATTCACACTAAATGGGCATAGTTTGAAACTATTTAGATAGAATTTTCAAGATCTTATAGGGTAGGAGATCCATCTTCATGAAGTTGAATAAAATTAAATTCGGGCTGTATCTTTCCTTCTCACTTATTTTCGGTTATGTATTTAATTTCTATTATTTAATTTTCACACAAAAAAAATATTTCACAATGAGGAAATTTCAAAAAATAAGTGTAGGGGGAGGAACAAACTGGGTAGATTAGGATTTTTTGTACTTTATTTTTAGTTTATTTTTATTTTCAACTTCTCTTTAAATTTTTTTGGTGTTTATTTTATTTTATTTTATTTTTTTAAATTTTTGTGGGTTTTCTTTAATTTTTTGTGTTTTTTTTTAACTTTTTATCTTAAATTATTCTCTTTTTTATTTTTTTAAACCCATTTCAATGAGTGAACCAATTTATCCCATAAAAACAAACATAATTTAATGTTGAAAATGAATTTGTTTCATGTTCCAAGATTTAATAAATTAATTAAATAAACTCTAATTTTTGAATCTAATTCCACATCACATTGTATTTATCTTTGAAATCCCCTTCATATGATGCTTACGAACCCTTTTGGAATAATATTCACATTTAGAAAATTTATTTAGAGAACCAATCCATCCCTTATTTAACTAGAACTTCATTTATTTATATCAAAACTTAAGGGTTAATATAATTGTTCTTTAAATGATAGAGGCATTTCTTTGGATTCTAAATCCCCCTTTTCAAGTGAATCTTTTTTAATCTGGTATTCCCTAGATATTTAATCCTTTTATTACTTAGTATCCATGTATATCCTATTAGGATAGACACATTACAATCCAATTTTCCCAATATAACTTGATATGGTAGTGAAAATTTATGATATAGTTGAACTTAAGTATTAGAGGAAGTTCTCTTGTGGTGTACTACATCATTTGGTGCTACTTTGGGTAGAAATTAAAATTCTAAAGAGATATTTTTTCTACTAAAAAATATTTTATTGAAATTTTCTCCTTTCTAGATCTTTCAAGGAAAAGGGATTTGTTACATTATAAAGCTTCAAAAGAAATAAATTTGTGCCTATCATGATCTTTAAACAAAAAAAAGAGAGAAGAGAAAAGTCATGTTTTATGCTAAAATAATGATTTTTTTTATAGAAAAGATATTTTCAAATATGCTTAAATATTATTTAAATATAAGGGGGGTAAGGTGGAGACCATAGTTGAGTAAAAATTATAACCATGAATTTTTTGCTTTAAAAATAACCACACCTGACTTATTGGATTCATAGATTTTTTAACATCTCAAACCTACCAACCAAAATATATAGAACAACCATGAAAAGTACTCATGATAATCACATGTTCTTGAACCACATCGAGTGGAACTGTAGAAATTTATCAATCCTATACTGATTCTTGTATAATTTTTGATGATAAAATCCTTATTGAAAATCCATATTTGTGTGTTGATAAAAAATTAATGTGAGGTAAGTGTGTTGTGGGCATGGGAGGAGAAAAGAAGTGGAAATTGATTTAATGATATGAATAGAGAACTTGAAATATTGTTTTTAAGGATGCATTATTTCATTTATTTCTTGGTGATAAATTGGTGGATCTCATGGATATGTGTTTTAAATTTTCCTTGATTTTATTTTGGTGCTCACTTATCCAGGAGTCCAAGATCTAAGTGTGGTGGAATCAATAGAGATAATATTTTCATTTTTTTATGTGTATTTAAATTATATAATGTCCAAAAATATATCATTTTATATGAAATTGAATCATTTTTATAACTTTGATGAGTTTTTAACTTAAAAGTGAAAATTCCTTAATTCCATAAATTTAACAATTTTTAATCACTTATGTATTTTGATCATCGAATTTTCTATATTAATCTAAATTGATTGATTTTTTTTAGGATTCTATTATTTGTGTGATATAAATTTTCTAACTTGGAAAAGTGTTTATTCTAATTTATTGAGGCCCAAATAAGTTGGCCAATGTGGACAATTGTTTTCAATGATAGAATCAACCCTACCTTATTAAATGAGAAATATATCGGACTAAAAGTGTCCAAATTAATTGGTTATGACTGGATATGAAATATAATTCGAAATAACACCTATTTAATAAATTTTAGATTAATATTATGTCATTAAGATGGTCTTTTATCTTGTGAAACATAAGGAAGTTGAAGAGTCTCTTAGGATAAAAAAATATAACTTTAATAAATTAGATGTAACATTTCTTAAAATTTTCCAAATGACTATAATTTTTTAGGGTAAATATATAATTCATTTTTAAAAAATTTATATAAAAACTCAAGTTGGTATTTTTCTTGGAATAAGGACTAAATCTAGTTAACATCCAAGGGATAAAAACTAGATAGAAAATTTACACCCCTCTGCCTATTTATATTTACATATCCACATATTTTCAAGGGTGGTTGTTGGATTGAGAGAGAGATGGGAAGGTTGTTATAGATATTTTGATGAAGATTCTATGAATTCATTCTATAATGGATAATATTTTGGTTTCTAAAGTGATTCAAAGTTAATCACTAAGTGGTTGAGGATGGCGAAAACCGACGGGCACTCTCTTCCGAGTTGTGATCCTCTTGTGTAATATCTTTGGAATTCCTCTCGAACTTATATTTTTTAATGAAAGTGGTTATTTTAAACTAATTTTTTTATGGTTATTAAATCTATGAATTAAAATGATTGATTTTATCATTTAAATTTATTTTCTGAGGTTTTTATTTAAGAATAGTGATCTAGATTAGGTTTGATTTCTTAGAGGTATTTAAGTAATTGAATCACTTATATGGGATGAAAAAATAATATTGAGGTATTGTTATGATATAATTTCAAAATAGGGTGTTAAAAAAGAGTTATTTGGGTGTATATTTAGAAATTTAGTTCGGAAAACATTTTTAAACATGAAACAGGGGAGTGTCTAAAATTTATAAGCTTGTCCACAACTAATGATTCAATTATGATTTCACAAATTTTTTAATTCTGGTCAAATTTCTATTTAGTTTTTGAATTTTCTTGAATTTTATTTTCTATTTTTTTCTATTAAATAACTTTTAATAAAATCACCAAATTTTTCTTTTTTAAAAAAATCAAAAGTGATTCTTTTTTAACTCAAACTGTAACCTCCTTGAGAGATAATCTAGGGATTTATATATTGAATTTATCTTGTGGATAAATTTATTGATTGGTTTTTTCAATAAAAAAAACCCAACATAAGTAGGATATCATAAGACTAAGATCATATATTCTTGAGGTTTCTAGCTTCAACATCATTCACCCTTTCAAGGTATTAGAGGACCCCATGATGTTACAGATTAGATCGATATCAACAAGGGAATATTTGATCTAGTGGAGACTCTAGAGTATGGATGGGTTTAGTTGGTTGCATTAATGATTTAAGTACCCACAAGGAGATGTTGGGGTGTTATGAACCAAGTGGGGTTATGTGATGGTTTGACATGTGTGACTTTCAAGAATATCTTCTTTAGATAATTTTTCCCAGATACACTGAAGTTGGATCAATCATTAGAGTGTATTGAGATTTGGAAGGGGATGATGACAATGGATTCTTATCCAAATCATTTTATAAAGGTTCTTTATTTTTTTACTCTTTTAGATGTGAATGAGGTGAAGAAGGCCTGAAATTTAGATATTTTCCTTAGTCTAGAATTGAGGTACCAACTCAATAATTTTGACTTGATGATATACAATGAGGTGATTTTAAAGGATCTCACAATTGAGATGGTATAGGAGGAGGATAAGGCTACAAGTATTCTTCCATCTCTCATTATAGCATTGAATGGTGTCACTAATAGTGTTTCATGTTACTTTTCCCACACCAAGAAGAGGAAGTCATAGGACATGTTCTAGGGAAATAATAAGAAACCAGAGTAGACCATAGGTTATATATCTCCCTCAATGGAAGGTGTTTGGGTTATATGGTATAATTGTGGTCAAAAAGGGTATTATCTCAATATTTATCCCAATACTCTTAAATATTCCTATAAACATGGCATTAAGGGTCATCTCTATTGATTTTATGTGAAGGAATCAAAGTTTTTTTCAAATATATTAAGCCATGGAGAATTCATAGGTTCTCAAAAATAGATGCCTGCTTCAAATAACTCAGTGGCCCAGGCGATTCATCAGCCTCAGGGGTAGGTCCATAGATCCAACACATGAAAGTTTTATGCGGTATACCATGTTTCAGTTAGTGTTAGAGAGGGACTTTAGACTATTCAAGGTATGGTTCTGATTACCTATACACTCTCTACTACTTTTTTTGATATAAGATCTTCCCATTCTTTTATCTCTTCTTGAGTAATTGTTGGGTTAGAATTTATGGTTAAAATATCATATTAATTGATTTTTATTGATACACACCTAGGGAAGAAGGTGGGATATCTCTATATATGTACATAGTTTCCTATATTAGTCACCAATTTTGGACATTTATGGTATATCATGATCTTGTAAATGACTAACATTTATGTGATTTTTGACCTGGGATGGTTGACTAGTAATTAGTTTCACATTAAATACTATAGAAAATGAGAATACTTTACTATGAATAAGGGGGAGAAGTTTGTTTTGACCAGTGAATGGGATGTTAAAGCAGGTAGAATGGGATCAGACATAATTCAGTTTAGATCTATCCCAGCATTGGTAGCAGGAATGGTTCTTGCAGTAGATCAGGAAGTATCTCCTTCCTTTTTTCCTCCAATGGTGGATCTCTATTGGTATGCCTTCCCAGATGATTTATCAGGACTTCCTTCTAATAGGGTAATTTAAATCATGATTTTTCTCATGCTATAAGTTCAACCCAAATCAATCCATTCATATTATATGGTACCAACTAAGTTGAAGTTACTCAAGGTGTAGGTTGGGGATTTTGAGGTGAAAGGATTTATCAGTCTGAGCACTTCTCTTGGGGGTGCTCCAGTTTTTTTCTTTAAGAAGGTGGATGGGAACCTTTAGCTTTGAATAGACTATAATAATCTAAATCAAGACATGGTAAATAAAAAGTACATATTTTATGAGGAAATATGATCTGTTTAATCATTTGAGGTGAGCCTAATGGTTCTCTAAGATTGACTTGCAATTAGGCTACCACCAGCTTTAGGTCAACGAAATAGATATACCCCTAAAAACATTTAGGATCAAGTATGGATGGTATGAGTATCTATTCATTCCTTTTATATTGTATAATTCTTAAGTAGTGTTCATGGATTACATGAAGAGGATCTCTCATCAATATATTGACTCATTTGTTATTGTATCCTTTCATGATGTCTTGATATACTCCCACATCTCAGTGATTCAATCTACGCACCTTATGATCATGTTGAGTACATTTTGAGTGTATTAGGTTTATAAAAAGCTTTAAAAGTTTCACTATTTGATCTAATATGTGATCTACCTTGGGAATGTGGTTTATGAGGTGGGAATCTTAGTTGATTCAGATAATTTGGAGGTAGTGATATCTTGGTAATTCCCTAAGGATGTGTTCAAGATCATAAGTTTCATAGGTTTGGTTGGGTACAACAGATAGTTCATTCATTATTTCCCCCATATAGAGAGACCTATGACTGAGCTTACCAATAAAGGGGTTAAATTTTTAGAAAAAAAATCAATTGAAGAGTCCTTCCTAGAACTGAAGAAGAGATTTCCATTAGCACCAATTTTGATCTTACCTAAGCCTGAGATTGGATATATGGTTTACTAAAATGCCTCAAGTGTTAGTTTGAGAGATGTTTTGATGTAGATAGATTAGGTAATTGATTATGGGTTTTTTCATCTATGACCTCATGAGTTGAACTACCATACTCATGATCTAGAGTTGGCTATGTTGGTTCATGCCTTAAAATTTTGATGACATATGTCTTCAGTGAGAGCTTTTTCATCTATACAGCCCATAAGATATTTTGGTATATTTTATATTAGTAGGAATTGAATATCCATCATATGAATTGGGTTTAATATCTAATAATTTTGACTTTTATATGACAAATTCACCTATAAAGGGTAATTTTATTTTAGATGCTCCAAGTAATAAGGCGAAGGATCTTGGAGAGTACCCTTAAGAGGAGGAATGAAGTTTTATGATCTTGTTGGATGAATGTTTTCATGGGTGTATTAGAGGATAAAGGGGTGATGACATGTATCCCCGTAGTTATAACATATACTTTGGTGGACCAGGTGAAATCAAATTATTATTTGGATTATGAGTGCTTAGATATTTAGTAATAGTTGGTTGGGAATGGCCTATTTCCATGATGCTCTTTAGATGGAGAAAACATGATCTAAGTTCATGGGGGGATTGAAGTTTTTTCTTTCATGAGGGAAGATCAGATGAAGAACGCTCATTATTTATAGTGGGAGGTGAATCCTAGATCAAAAAATATGTATAATTATATTATATGATGATTATGTTGGCCATGTATGAAGATGGACATTGATAGTTTTGTCTCTCGCTATCTTACCTGTTAGTTGATTTAATGATGAGCATCAACGACTGGGTTTTTTGCTCCAACCTCTTCTTATGCCCAAGTGGAAGTGGTATAAGGTGAAAATATTCTTTGTTACATGGTTTCCCTGGACCTTGAGAGGTCAATATGTCGTGTGTGTTGTAGTTTATCAGCTAATGAAGGTGGAAGATTACTTGTTGATCCATGAGAATCTTTCTATCGATGAGTTGAGAAAAATTTATGTTCTAGAGATAGTGTGGTTTTATAGGGTGACTATGAGCATAGTATCAAACCGAGATTCCCATTTCACATCATAGTTTTGGAAAGTATTATGAAAGTTTATGGGGACTCAGTTGAAACTATGTATGAAATATCATCCATATACTGATGGGTAGTAATAGAGGATGATCTAGATTTTAGAGGACATGTTGTAGGCATGCGTCTTGTATTTTAGTAGATCATATGATGATTACCTTTACTTAGAAGGATTTTTTTACAATGATAGTTCTCATTGTTTTATTTTTATGACATCATTTGAGGATCTTTATGGTCAACCATTTCATTCATTGTTGTGTGGGAGTGAGATAGTTGAGGCAGCTGTAAAGACCCAAGCTTGACATACATGGATATTACATTACTTTTGTGAAATACTTAATATATGAAACAAACAGATGCTCAAAGACTGTATTAGTTTATTTCCTTTGGAAACTTGGAACATAATATTCTAACTTAGTGAAATATTTTCAATATCTCCCATAAAGATCTTCCCCTTTTTCCCTACCTAAAACCATTCTTTATATCCTGGGGAAAAGAAAACATAAAAAGGGTGATCTAAAATGCTCATTAAAGGTAAACATGGAGAACATAAAACAAACCATAAACATAATAATTTAAAAACATGAACATAATGTTTAAACATCAAAATATTGAGTCATGAAATAAATCTTGATAGTACGTAAGGCATAGATCAAAAAAGAACATTAACCATGATAAAATAGAATTGGCATAAAACATATAATTATATAAAAATAAATAAGAACATAACATGATTTCCATAGTATCCAAGGCATTGGTTCCAAGACCATCATAGTGGAAAAAGTCCACTACTGAACTGGGTTTACTTTTCATTCCAGCCATGAATTACTGAACTGGATATACTTGTCGTTCCATCCCTGTATTACAGAATCATATTTACTTTCCATTCCACTCATGTCTATATCATGAGATATAAATCATTACCCAATTCATTATATGGATATATAGGTCCCACCCATCTCATAATTAAATCATTCTTACATGTGCCCCCAAAAACATAAATCATCCATCATAGCGTAACCTAATAAATAAAATGGGTTTCTTAAGCATTATTCCATCATAACATAAAATATCATTACATAATCCATATAAAATATCATTCCATCATAAACGCAATAAAATCATAGTAATAATAGGTATAACCCTATTTAAATAGAATCATATTAGATGGAAAATGATTTTGATAACACACTTGAACTTAATTCTTTAGGGAAAAAATCCTTTCTTCTTCAAAAACATTTTATTTTCTCAAAAGGTCGTGAAATTTTAAATGAAATGAATTTAGTTAAAAATAAAATTGAAATTGTGTAGAGGATTCTTCATGGAAATAATTCTTTATGAATACATAAAAATTTGTTCATGTCGTATAAGTAAAAAAAACATTATCCTCATACTTTTTCCAGAAATGTCAAAAAGTACCTCAGATCGAATAATGACAAAAGATTACATTCATACTATTTAATAAAAATTCAAAAAAAGGTAAAATTAAATTTAAAAATTTGTATAATAATATAAATAATATTAAATGCTTAGTAAATATAGATTTGGGTGATAATTATACCCTAGTAAATACTTATGTATAAACAACCCCGGATAAAAAATGAGATTGTAAAATTATCCCTTACCTTAGGTCTCATATATTTCATATGTATCTGAAACTCATGTATAGTGGGTTTAAACATATTATTAACTTGTAACATAACCATAATAATATTTATGATATCATATATTATTCACTTATGACATTATATTACTCGTTCATTTATCACTTCAATGTTAAGGCAACGTTTTGGGTAATAATCGTTTTATTTATCGTACGTGTTTTGAATTGTTATTATAAATATTATTACATAGATAATGATTTAATTAATTAAATAATGTAAAATATTATTTATATAACATATATATTTATCATATAAATATGTATAATATATAGATAAATGAAATATAATACATCGTTCATGGAGACGGTATGTCGTGTGTACGCATGAACGTTGTTTCCATTTCCTTATTGAATTGAATAAAATAAAGTAAATGATATATATATATATATATATATATCTGGTAGCATTATTATTTCATATATTTTATTCTTATTTATTATATATGCTTTATAATCATTCTTTAATGGTTAACTTGGAGAATGAATCTCATCGTGTCGTGGAGACGGTAAGTCGTACGTACGCACGAGTGACAATATCATTCCCTTGATTGTTAAATGGTATGGAATTGGATGGTATATTAATTCTAAAGAATAATTATCATGTTATATTCATTATTTAAATCCATTATACTTGTCATTATACCCATCCAAATTAAGTATTGTTGAATAAAAAATTACACCACGGCGTGGAGACGGTAAGTCGTATGTACGCACGCATGGTGATAATGTTATTTGTAGGATGAATAAAAGGAGGTATAACATTTTCCCATAATTATAATAACATATCATCATGTATAATATACTTTATTTTTTAATTTTTATGGAAAAAATATAAGAAGAGTAAGTATAAGAAGAAAATAATTTTGAAAGAGGTGACTAAACAATTACCTCTTTTTCAAGTATCTCCTTTTGATTTGTAAAAAAGGTCTCCATAAGATAAATTTATACCCAAATTTTGGCCTCTAGGATGAATTTGGGGATTTTGGGAGGAGATTTGGTCAGGGTTTGGATGATCAAAAATGGCTATGTATGTGTGAATAAAAGATAAGGAGAGGTTCCCTTTTATAGGAGAGGTTATGGGTACTTTAGGAAAGTCTTTAAATATTAATTTATTATAAATTTTTTTTTCAGTTTCAAATGGTCCCAAACTCATTTATTTAGAATATAATATGACTTTGGGTATAAATAAAATCATCCAATAATTTTTTTACATGTTTTGAATGTTTTTTAATCCTTATTGTTTTGGTTTAACCCTTGTTTTACACTTTTTAATCGTACAATGCTATTTTATTATTTGCACTTTTTGGGTTAATTTAATTACCATAACATGTCAAAAGACCCCCAAAAGTTTCATTTATGAAATATTTGAACTTATCCCAACCAATTTTAGGAATATTAGTTTTCTAATAATTTTATACCATTTAATAAACTATTTTATATTTTAAAATACCAATAGTGTCAATTTTGACACTATTTATTTGTTGACTTTATAAAAATATTATAAAAGTAAGATAAGTTCGAAAAAAATATATTTAAATCATCACCAACATTTTAAATTCATCCATAAAAATCGTTTCGTCCATAAATCCTCTAAAATTATATTTATTTTAGTATTTATAATATCATTTATTTGATATTTCTCTTAATAAAATAATTATTGTATCGTTATTGTGTCAATATTTATGGTAATTATTTAACCTCTAAAATGTAAAAATAAATTACCATTATGTAGATAATTTCATTATATTTCTTAATAATATTTATTTTTTAAGTTTTATCAAGTTTATCACTACATTAAAATTATTATACTTATAAGATATTTGAGAGTGACATGTTATCACTTTCTTTTATTTGAATTATAGTTGCATCACTTTCATGGAAAAAATTAAATTAAATGAGTCCATTATGACCGTTAGGTGATATTGATAGAATTTAATTCATAAAATATTATTATTTCAGGTTTTAGGGTAATTTTATTATCTTTATCATATTGTTTCTTACCCTAATTTATGTGATTTACCTTTAACCGTGGTAAATAAAAATTACCATAGTTACTATTCATAATATCCAAAAAAATAAAAGTAACCTATTAACATAATTTGAACCCAATGATTCTAAATATGGAATCCATTTCCCAAAATTCAAAACACAAGAGTTACAGTAATTAATTTAAAATTAACTATTGTTGTTAAAACCAGAAAGCGGGTTTTTAAGAAGTAAAAACTATCAAAAGATTGACATGTATTTAAGTCCAATTTAAATGTGAAATTGTATACAATAACCAAAATTGGATTAAATGATAAAAACACAATCTAATTACACTTTAAAACCAATTAAAAATATAATTTAACTATATAAATAAATTAGACAAAAAAGGCAGTTTTGAATTAAAATACAGTATTTTTCACTATTCATTAAAATATGAATTTTATCAGAAAAATACCAAAAATTAAACCAAAGTTAATTTTTATGTCCTTATTTCAAATAAGAAGTTTATTTTTTCAAATAGAACATATAAAGTGTTAAAAACTAGATTTAAAGTGGATGTGTCGTCAAAAGGTGGCAAAACTTCATTTTTTGAAAAATATTTCTTTTATCTGAAAAAATGAATTTTTTGTCATATAATATCTATAAAATAAATAATTTTAATTTTAATGTTATATAAAATTTAAAATATGGTTAATAATATTCATAATGGCTAGTTTATATCCCATTAAATAATAATATTTTAATAATATATCATTGTTTAGTAAAACTCGGTATTGCATACAATACAAGCTATCAAGGAAGGTTGCTCTTACATGTAATGAAAGTCAAGTTAGTGTTGCGTTTAGTTCAATCTTCATTTGTTGTTTAATATAAAATAATATAAACATAGTTCTTTTATACATTGAACAAAATCTATACTCAGTGTTTCTTGAAATGAATTCTATCAAAAGAACTTGAAATTGTGTGTAACACAAGTCAAGTATAGTGTTGTGTATACTGCAAGATAATACAGTGTTTCGTATAGTGCGATCTAATATTGGGGTAGTATAAAACACAAGACATCAAATAAATTGAAAAGAATCTATCTCATAAAATCTCAGGGTGTTACATTGTACCCCCTTAAAATGAATTTCACCCTTGAAATTCATCAGGGTTATAAAAGGTTTACCACTTGAAAGTCTCTTTCATAGAAACCCTAATTCTAAAAAAGGAATACTAATACTCCATTTTGAAAAGGAAATTTAGAAACATAATGGTTACCCAAAGTAACACATCATTGGGTTTCCACATAGGATAACATAGGTGGGGAGTGAAAACATGGATATGGAAGAAAAAAATCTAACCATCAAGTTCTGATGGATAGTGATAGAGAATAGGTTTGGAGAAAGTTAAAACCCAGAAAGACATAAATCTATGATGATTTAAGGGACCATATAATTAATTAGATTAGAAGGTACTAGGATAACATTTTTTGTTTTCAAGATCCTTTTTATAAAGTTGAATAACATGATAAGAAATACTTACTTGATTTCAGTACAATCTCATCATTGTTCATGCCCGGAAAAATTTTCACTTCATCTCTTATTCAAAGAAATGAAGTTGAATTTTTCATTCCTAAAGTGTTTGCAGATCATGCAATCCATAAATTGAATGATAGGTTATTCCATTTTTCTTTATCGCAAAAAAGGTTAGCACAAGTTATCAAATATACATAAGTCTATATATGGTGAGATTAATCATATATAGCTCCAAAAATGGACTTATACATCATCTATAATACCGCTTAAACAAAATAAAACTAATTTATACTAACCATGGACTTTATATAGGCCAGTGGTAGGCGATAAAGGCTTGATTCACTTCGGTTGTGGGTTTGATTCTCATAGCCTTGTCTGACAATACGGGTTGTCACCCATCCTACGGGTTGTCCTTTTTCTAAAACTATAACATTATATAAATAATATTAAAAAAAATTATCATTAAACAATACTATCCATTGTCTAACTTAATCCACTCCAACCTTTAGGCTTATCCAAAATACTTTTGTCCCAACTCACAGTACAAAAAAACAATTACAAGAAATTTTATATAACAAGCATGTGAATACCTTCATCTATACCCCATATATCATAAGATATATCTTGTTGGTCACATTCCAAACATTTGAATGACTTCGTTATGAATTATCTTGATTCATTGTAAAAACATAAATTACCATTATCCTTATTGAAAACATGCATGTTTCCTTATTCCAAAATTTATTGGATATATTCCTTAAGTCCCAAAAAAGTTATATACTTCATCCATGATAGTACAACCCACTTGTCAATAACTCCATAATAAGTTCCCAAGAAACTTGCATCATCCGGTTTACTTATTCAAATCCAATATATATTTATCAAAAAATCATTATCTAAACATAAGGGGCATATTAAAAGTTATCTTCCCCTTAACCATGTGTTCTCCAAGTATATAACCTTATGCTTAAATCAATTTTTTGTCTCCTTAAAACTATTCAACATATCCTTTCCAATCCTTAATTAAAAACTTATACTGAAAACACTTATATATTTCATGATTCATATAACATACACTTTAAAATATGAAACATATACACCTCAATCATCCAACTTTATTCTTAAACCATTACTCAGTATCCATCATCTTTGTCTTTCCTAAAATATGAATCATGGCTTAAGGTTTCTCAACCTCTATCTTCTTAGGTTTAATGTATACAATACTAGAAGAGCATCACATACCTTTCACATGTTTTTTTCAATCTCTTTATCCTCAGCAGTATGACCAATACTCGTGCCATCATCATGATTATCTTCATGATATTTCCACTTAGGAAATAGATCTTCATAATTTCCATAATTCCCACATCTAAAACATTAAATGGTTAACCATGTTCTATGTAGTTCTGGATATTAACTAAGAACAAAAATAAAAGTGTGAGAAATACATATCAGAGATTAAAAAAATATAACTAAGATAAATTACTTATAATATTTCAATCTATGATGTCTTATGTTTAATCCTAGGTTATTATTTATTATCACAAAAACTCTAGGATTGTAACCTATACTTGACTCATCCTTATCACATCCCTTGATATATCCTTAGAAATATATCTAGGGATGTCACTAAAGTTTTTTCATCCTAGTTTCCAAAGTTTGACTAAATCTGGATCTGATACCAACTATAAAGACTCAAGCTTGATATACATGGACATTAAATTACTTTTGTAGAATAATTAATAAATGAAACAAATAGATGCCAAAAGACTGTATTAGTTTAGTGGCTTTGGAAACATGGAACATAATCTTCTAAAATGGTGAAATATCTTGAATGTCTCCCATAAATATCTTCCCCGTTTTTTCCCTACCTAAAACCTTTCTTTATATCCTAGGGAAAATAAAATATAAAAAGGGTGAGCTAAAATTATTAGTAAGGTTAAACATGTAAAACATAAAAAAACATAAAAATGAGAATGTAAGAACATGAACATAAAGTTTAAACATAAAAATGTTTAGTCATGAAATAAATTGTGGTAGTACGTAAGGCATAGATCACAGAGGAACATTAACCAAGATAAAATAGCATTGGCAAAAAACATGGAATTATGGCCAAAAAATAAACACATAATATGATTTCTATATTATCCAATCCATTTCTTCTAATACCATCATAGTGTATAAAGTCCATTATTAAACCGAGTTTACTTTCCGTTCCAGCCATGTATTACTGAACTGGATATACTTGTCGTTTCAGCCCTATATTACTAAACTGAATTTAATTTCCATTCCAGTCATTTCTATCTAATGAGATATAAATCTTTACCCAATTAATTGGAGGGATATATAGGTCCCACCAATCTCATAATTAATCATTCTTACACATTCCACAAAAACATAAATCATTCATCATAGCATAACCCAAGAAATAAAATGGGTTGCTTAAGAATTATTCCATCATAACATAAAATATCATTACATAATCCATATAAAATATCATTCCATCATCAAAATAATAAAATAATAGTAATAGTAGGTAAAAATATATTTAAAAAGCATCATCTTAGATGGAAAATATTTTTGATAACACACTTGAACATAATTCTTGAGGAAAAATCATTTCTTCTTCAAAAATGTTTTCTTTTCTCAAAAGGACAAGCAATTTGAAAGAAAAGAATTTAGTTGAAAATAAACTTGAAATAATGTAGAGGATGCTTCATGGAAATAATTATTTATGAAGAATTAAAAATCTGTTCATACCGTATAAGTTAAAAAAACATTATCCTCATACTTTTTCTATAAATGTCAAAAAGTACATCAAATCAAATAATGATAAAAGATTACTTTCATGAAATTTAATAAAAATTAACCAAAGGGTAAAATTAACTTTAAAAATTGTATAAGAATATAAATAACATTACATAACTTAGGAGAAATGTAGGTGGATGATAATTATACCCCAGTAAACACTTACGTATAAACAACCTTGGATAAAAAATGAGATTGCAAAATTATCCATTACCTAAAGTTTGATATGATTCGTATGTATAATAAACTCTTATATAGTGGGTTTAAACATATTATTAACTTATAAAATAGCCATAATAATATATATGATATCCTATATTATTCACTTATGACTTTATATTAACTGTTCATTTATCAATTCCATGTTAAGGCAACATTTTGGGTAATAACCGTGTTATTTATCATACATGTTTTGACTTATTATTATTGATATTATTACTTATATCATGGTTTACTTAATTCCAAGATTTAAAACAATATTTATATATCATATATATTCAGTATATATATATATATAATAGATAGATAAATGAAATGGAATACACTGTTCATGGAGACGGTAGGTCGTACGTACACATGAACGTTGTTTCTATTTCCTTATTGAATTTAATGTAAGAAAGTAAATGAAATATATATATATATATAGTCACATTATTATGTCATATATTTCATTCTTATTTATTATATATAGTTTATAATCATTCTTGAATGGTTAACGTGGAGAATGAATCTCATCGCATCATGGAGACGATAAGTTGTATGTATACACGAGCGATGATATCATTCCTTTGATTGTTAAATGGTGTGGAATTGGATTGTATATTAATTATACATAATAATTATCATGATATATTCATTATTTAAATCCATTATACTCATCATTATACTCATCCAAATTAATTTCCTGAATGGCCCGAAGGCCTTCATTTTTATTGATTTTTTGATAACCCCCCTTTCAAGGGATGAGGGGGAACCCTTAAAAGGTCTGTAGGCTTAGAGATTACATGGACCGTAGGCTTAGGAGATTACATGATATGAAGGTCTTAGGGAATTCAACCAGACTATCTACAAGGAACTGCCCCTGTCCAGCTTCTGTATTCTGATAGTAGCTCTCCACCTTTGCATGACCGTCTGGCTAGGCTTCCCGTGTAAGCACAGGCTGGTACCGATGGCATAGTCATACCCTCTCATTCTGTCAATCCATTTGGCTCTACTCTGGTGAGTGCACCTACTCTGAATCCTCTTCTAGGGCTGCTCCTTTTTTGTAGTGTGTCTAGGGCCTGCATTTATGTGGCCCGAAGGCCTTGGGGTGGCCCTAAGGCTTTAAGGTGGCCTTAAGGCCTTGAGAATCAACTAGCCCTAAGGCCTTGTGTGGCCCGAAAGGCTTGTAGGACCCGAGGACCAAACTGGTGGCCCGAAGGCCCAGATGGATGAATAATTCCAGTTTCTACAGTACCAGACAATGCCTGCTACAGTACTGCTACAGTAACCCATAAATATGCCTCCACCCAAATTTGATCTCAGGTCTCTTGGGTGCACCTAGCAAGTCATCACCAACTAGGATGAGGCTCATGTGGTTATTGAATACCAAATTACATCACAGCGTGGAGATGGTAAGACGTACGTACGCATGCATGGTGATACTATTATTCATAGAATGGATAAAAGGAGGTATAAGATTGTCCCATAATTATAATAACATATTAAAATTTATAATATATTGTATTTATTACTTTATTATGGGAAAAAAAGTGGAAGTATAATAAGAAAATAATTTTGAAAGAGGTGATAAAACAATTACCTCTTTTTTGAGTATCACCTTTTTATTTGGACAAAAGTTCTCTCTAAGATGGATTTCTATACAAAGTGTGGCCTCTAGGATGAAGTTAGGGATGTTAGGAGGATATTTGGGTGGGTTTTGGCCAAGTCAAAGTGCATTGGAGGTTTGAATAAAAGATAAGGAGAGGTTCCCTTGTGTATGAGAGGTTAGGGGCACTTTAGTTCCGTTAGAAACTTAGAACATAATCTTCTAACTTGGTGAAAGATCTTCAATATATCCCATAGAGATCTTCCCCTTTTTTTCCTACCTAAAACATTTCTTCATATCCTGGGGAAAAGAAAACATAAAAACGGTGAGCTTAAATGCTTAGTAATAGTAAACATGGAGAACATAAAACAAACCATAAACCTAAGAATGTAAAAACAAGAACATAAAGTTTAAATATAAAAATATTAAGTCATGAAATAAATATTGGCAGTACGTAAGGTATATATCATAAAGGACCATTAACGATGATAAAATAGCACTGGAATAAAACATGGAATTGTGGAAAACTAATAAGCACATAATATGATTTCCATAGTATCTAAGGAATTGTTTCCAAAACCATCATAGTGGACAAAGTCCATTATTTAACTGGGTTTACTTTCTGTTCTAGCCAAGTATTACTGAACCATATTTACTTGTTGTTCCAACCCTATATTACAGATCCATATTTACTTGTCATTCTATTCATGTATATCTCATGAGATATAAATCTTTACCCAATTCATTGGAGTTAGATATAGGTCCCACCCATCTCATAATGAAATCATTCTTACATGTTCCACAAATCATAAATCAATCACCATAGCATAACCCATGAAATAAAATTGGTTTCTTAAACATTATTCCATTATAATCCATATAAAATAAATGGATTTTATAAAAAAAATATGTTATAAATACAATCAAATCAAACTAATAATACAGATAGAAACATAACCCTATGTCATCTCAGATGGAAAATAATTTTGATAAAATACTTGAACATAATTCTTAAGGAAAATATCCTTTCTTCTTCAAAAACATTTTCTTTTCTCAAAATGTAATGCAATTTTAAAAGAAATGTATTTAGTTGAAAATAAACTTGATATTTTATAGATAAAGCTTCATGTAAATAATGCATTAATAATAAATAAAAATATGTTCATGTTGTATAAGTTAGAAAAACATTCTCCTCATACTTTTCTGAAAAAAGTCAAAAAGCACCTCAAATCGAATAACGACAAAAGATTATTTCATACCATTTAATAAAAATTCACCAAAGGGTAAAATTAACTTTAAAAAATTGTATAATAATATAAATAATATTAAATACTTAGGAAACATGGATTTCAAGGATAAATATACCCCAATAAATACTTACGTATAAACAACCTTAGATAAAAATTAGATTGCAAAATTATCCCTTACCTTAGATCTGATATGCTTCGTATGTATCTGAAATAAATGTATAGTGGGTTTAAATATATTATTATCTTGTAAGAGAACTATAATAATATTTATTATATCATATATGATTCACTTATGACTTTATATTACCCGTTCATTTATCAATTCTATGTTAAAGTAATGATTTGGGTAATAATCATTTTATTTATCGTACATGTTTTGAATTGTTATTCTTGATATTATTACTTAGATAGTGATTTAAATACTTCCAAAATATAAAACATGATTTATATATAATATATATTCAGTATATAAATATATATAATATATATATAAATGAAATGGAATACACCATTCATAGAGACGATAGGTCGTACGTACGCATGAATGATGTTTCTGTTTCCTTATTGAATTGAATGGAAGAAAGTAAATAAAATATATATATATATATACATAAATAAAGTAGAATTATTATGTCACATATTTCATGTTTATTTATTATATATAATTTATAATCATTATTGAATGGTTAACGTAGAGAATGAATATCATCACGTCGTAGAGATGGTAAGCCATACGTACGCATGAGCGATGATATCATTCACTTAATGGTTAAATGGTATGGAATTGTATGGTATATTAATTATAAATAATAATTATCATGTTATATTCATTATTTAAATCTATTATACTCGTTATTATACCCATCCAAATTAAGTATTTTTGAATAATGAATTACATCACGACGTGGACACGGTAAGTCATACGTACGCATGCATGGTTATATTATTATTTGTAGGATGGATAAAAGGAGGTATATGGTTGTCCCATAATTATAATAACATCTCAGAATGTATAATATACTTTATTTACTACTTTATCAAAATAACAACATAATAAGAGTAAGTATAAGAAGAAAAGAATTTTGAAAGAGGTGATAAAACAATTTCCTTTTTTGGAATATCTCTTTTTGATTTGCACAAAAGGTCTCCTTAGGATGAATTTCTGTAAAAATTATGGACTCTAGAAGGAAGGGAGGGATGTTAGGAGCTTATTTTAGTAGTTTTTTGATGAGAAAAAGGGATTTAAATATGTGAGTAAGTGGGTAGAGTTGGTGACCATTTATAAGAGAGAGGAGGGGCACTTTAGAAAAGTCTTGAAATATTAATTTATTATAAATTTATTTTCAGTTTATAATGGTCTAAAACTCATTTATTTAGAATATAAGATGATTATGAGTCTAAATTATCATATCCAATAAAATTTAGACATGTTTTTATTTTATTTAAAACCTTATCATATTGATATATCCTTATTTAATCTATTTAATTTTATTTGTGGTAATAATATTCTAAATATTAAATGGTTATAAATATTTGCTTATGTATTTTAAATTGTCCATAATTGGATAATTTATCACATTTTAGACCATATAATTATCAATTTGTAATTTTTAAATATATTTTTGATTTTTAAATAATTTAATAATATGTTATTTTTATAAAATATCAATAGTGTCAATTTTGACACTATTCATTTATTTGACTTTAAATTAAATAAAAACATAAGATAAATTAGAAACAAAATATTTAATACACTCCTAATATGTCATAGTCACCTATAAAATTTTTTGATTGCATTAATTAGTTCATATGGTATTTATTTTAATATTTTTTATACCATTTATTTGATATTTATCTCAATAAAATAATTTCTGCATCACTATTGTGTCATCATTAATGGTAATTATTTAATCTATAAAAATTATAAATAAATTTAAATAAAGTATATAATTTAATTATATTTATGTATACTATTTATATTCTATGTTTTATCATTTTTACCACTATATTAAAATTATTATACTTATAAGAGATAAGAGAGTGACATGTTGTCACTTTCTTTTTTTTAATTATAATTACATAAATTTCATGGGAAAAGGTCCATTAAATGAATAAAGTTTTACCCTTAGGTGATATTGGTCTACTTAAATTCATCCAATAAGATTTTTTCAGGTGTTAGGGTGATTTTATTGTATTTATCATATTGTTTGTTACCCTAATTCACCCAATTTACCTTTAACTGTGGTAAATAAAAATTATTGTTGTTACAATTCATAAAATCCAAAAGAAATAAAGGTAACCTATTAAAATATTTTGTACCAACTGATTAAAAATATGAAATAAATTTTTCAAAATCCAAAACACATAATTTTCATTAATTAATTTAAAATTAATTCCCGTTGTCAAAACCAGAACGTGGGTTTTTAAGAAGTAAAAACTATCAAAAGATTAACATGTGTTTATGTCCAATTTAAATGTGAAATTACTTCCAATGACCAAAATTTTATTAAATGATAAAAAAATAATCCAATTACACTTTAAAACCAATTAAAAAGATAATATTATTATATAAATAAATTATATGAAAAGGTAGTTTTGAATTAAAATGCAGTATTTTTCATTATTCATAAAAATATGAATTTTATCAGAAAAATACCAAAAATTCAACCAAAGTAAATTTTTATTTCCCTCTTCAAAATAATACTTTTATTTTTTCAAATATAATATATAAAAAGATTTAAAACTAGATTTAAAATTTGTGTGCCATCAAAAGGCAGCAAAACTGCATTTTTTGAAAAATACTTCTTTTATCTGAAAAATTGAATTTTCTTATCATATCATGATCTACAAAAATACATAATATGAATGTTAATGTTACATAAAATTCAAATTTTGGTTAATAATATTCATAACAGCTATTTTATATCCCATTAAATAATAATATTTTAATAATATATTATTGTTTAGTGAAACTCGGTATTGCATACAATGCCAGCTACCGCAGAAGGTTGTTCTTGTGTGTAATGAAAAACAAGTCAGTTTTGATTTTAGTGCAAGATTCATTTGGTGTTCCATATAACATAATCCAAACATAGTTATTTTATGCATTGAATAAAATCTATACTCAGTGCTTCGTGAAATGAATTCAATCAAAAGAACTTGAAATTTTGTGTAACACAAGCCAAGTATAGTGTTGTGTATACTACAAGCTAATACGGTGTTGTGTATAGTTCAAGATAATATTGGTGTAGCATACAGCAAAAGACATAAAATAAATTTAAAATAATATATCTCATAAAATCTTGGGGTGTTACATTATACCCCCCTAAAATGAATTTCTCCCTCAAAATTCATCGGGGTTATAAAAGGTTTACTACTTGAAAGTTTCTTTCATAGAAACACACATCATAAAAAGGAATACTAAAACTCCATTTTAAAAAGAAATTTAAAAAAATAATGGTTACCCAAAGTAACTCATCACTAGGATTCCACATGGGAGAACATAGGTGGGAAGTGAAAACATGGAAATGGAAGAAAAAATATAACCATCAAGTTCTGATGGATAGTGATAGAGAAAAAGGTTTGGATAAAGTTAAAAACCAAATAGCAATAAATCTATGATGATTTAAGGGACTATATGATTCATCAGATAAGAAGTTACTAAGATAAAATTTTTGGTTTTCAAGATCCTTTCCCTAAATTTGAAGATTTTTTTTATGAGAATAAATACTTACTCGATTTTGGTACAATCTCACCATTGTCCATGCCTTGAACAATTTCCACTTCATATCTTATTTAAAGAAATGAAGTTGAATTTTTCATTCTTTAAGTACTATAATATCATGTGATAGAATGACAGGTCATTCCATATGTCACAAAAAAAAAGGTTATCATAGGTAATCAAATATGCATAAGTCCACCTATAGTGAGATAATACATTAATCTAACAAAATTCAAATGAAATATAACTTATAATATCCATAAATGGATAACCTTACAATCCTTCCAAAAACTTAAAATATAAATATTTATAAAGAGTTAAACTAAATCGACTTAACATTTACCTCCCATATCTCATAAGTTAGTTCTCACATTCTAAACATGTGAATACATTAATCATGTATTCTCTTGAAATATGGTAATAACATGTAATACCATAGAACCTTAGTGAAAACATGCATTATGTCAAAATTAACTCTTTCCACACACCAAAAATACCAAAAATTCTATATACTCAAACCATGATATCACTTTGTGCTTATATCAGTCATTTGGTCATTAATACTATTAAACATATTGTTATCTCCTTATACCTTCATTATGTGCATATCATGTGCTTTCCAAAAATATTTCAATCACTTTTCATGGTTACCGGTACCAAATACTTATAGAAAACCACAATATACCAATACATAGATATTCCAATATTCTATAATACTATAAAAGAGATTCACAACACTATTTTGGAATCTCATTACATAAATACGTAATCATTCCACCACTTCATTGTCATACTCAACATCACCAAGAGTGATTGCATGTGATTTTCCTTTGTTTTGGACTTAATAGGTTATTGATGTAGATAATCATCCATAACCCTCGAATTAGGGCATTGGTTATCATAATTCCCCATTTCTTTACACTTGTATCATTGAAGTGTGGGTGGTGCATTCTCTGTAGTCTTTTCTCTATTTACCACATTAGAAACCTTTTTCCCATTACTTAGGCACTCAACTACTCGATGAAATTATTTTCCACACTTAAAACATTTTCTATTCCCTTTAATACAATCTCCATCATGGTTATTTCCACAATTTAAGCATAAGGAAACATTCATCTTATTTTCACCATTGTTTTGAGATTTTCCCTTGAACTCCATCTTTCGTTTCTTTTCAAAACCATGAGATTGATAAGTGACACCAACTTTTATTTAAACCTTGATAGCACAACACACAATCTATTCATAGATACTAAATTCTCTTGTAGATAATTCCCTTAAAAGACTTGGTTTTAATCCACTAAATAATCGATCAACTTTACTTTCAAGTTGGATGATAAAAATAGAATCATACCTTGAAAGTATTGTAAAATTTTCCTCGTATGTACCAATAGATTCATCATCCTTTTTCTTAAGATCAAGGAAATCGTTTTCCATATTTTTTTTAAGAATAATATGGAAGTACTTATGGAAAAATAAGTTCTTGAACACATCCTATTCCAAGGATTCAATTTCATCTTACTGCCTTGTATTCTTAATCAGAGTCCACCACAGGTCTGCTTCACATTCTAAATGACAAATAGCCAAAATGACTTTTTCATGTTCCAAACATAGAAGGGTGGGAAATATCTTTTCAATGGTACTGATTCATTGTTCAGCAAAAATTGGATCAGAAGACCCACTAAAAGAAGGTGTATGTTGCCTTATGAAGGACTCAATAGAATTTTGTACCATTCTCTGCTCATTTGGAAGTCCAGAATGATTCATAGCTTGTGTAAGTATAGAAATAGGATGTTACATTCCATCTCCCATAACATTTTTTTGTTCAGGAGTACAATAATATCATTGTCAGGTGCATTGATCATTAACATAGTTCCTTTATATTCCAGCCATTTTCTAAAACCCAACAAGAATAGTGTGAGGAAAAAATCATACTAGGAAAACTACATAATCAAGGGGGATTACTTTCAATGTATAACATCTTAGGTTTAATCTTATGTTATTCATGATCTCTAACATAATTCTAGAACTATAACCTATAGTTATACTTACCCTTATGGGAATCCATATAACTATCCTTAGAAATATCTCTATAGATCTTAATAAAGTTTTCGCATCCTAGTTTCTAAAGGTCAACTAAGCCTTTACTCTGATACCAACTGTAAATACCCAAGCTTGACATACATGTACATTACATTACTATTTAGGAATACTTAATACATGACACAAACATACATCCAAATATTATATTGGTTTTGTTCCTTTGGAAACTTAGAACATAATCTTTTCACTTGGTGAAAGATCTTCAACATCTCCCATAAAGATCTTCCCATTTTGTTTTCCTACCTAAAACCTTTCTTTATATCATGGGGAAAGGAAAACATAAAATGGGTGAGATAAAATTATCATTAAGGGTAAACATGGATAACATAAAAAAACATAAATATAATAATGTAAAAACATGAACATAAAGTTTAAAAATCAAAATCTTGAGTCATGAAATAAATCTTGGCAGTAGGTAAGGCATATATTATAAAAGAACATTAACCATGATAAAATATCATTGGAATAAAAAATGGAATTATGGAAAACTAATAAGAATATAATATTATTTCCATAGTAGTCAATGAATTATTTCCAAGACCATCATAGTAGACAAAATCCATTATTGAATCGGGTTTACTTGTCATTTCAACCATATATTACTAAATTGGATTTACTTGTCATTCCAACCCTATATTGTTGAACCAGATTTACATGTCATTCCAATCATGTCTATATCATGAGATATAAATATTTACCCAATTAATTGGATGGAGATATATATCCCACCCTTCTCATAATGAAATCATTCTTACATGTTCTACAAATCATAAATTAATCATCATAGCATAACCCATGAAATAAAATGGGTTTCGAAAACATCATTCCATTATAATCCATATAAAATAAATGGATTTCATAAAAATAATTCCATAATAAACACAATCAAATTAAAGTAATAATAGGGATAGAAACATAACCCCATGTCATCTTAGATGGAAAATAATTTTGATAAAACACTTGAACTTAATTCTCGAGGAAAATATCCTTTCTTCTTCAAAAACATTATCTTTTCTCAAAATGTTGTGAAATTTTAAAAGAAAAGTATTTAGTTGAAAATAAAATTTAAATTTTGTAGATTAATATTCATGGAAATAAGGCATTAATAATATGTAAAAAATTTGTTCATGTTGTATAAGTTAAAAAACATTATCCTCATACTTTTGCTGGAAAAGTCAAAAAGTACCTCAAATCGAATAACGACAAAAGATTCCTTTCATACCATTTAATAAAAAATCAAAAAAGGGTAAAATTAAATTTAAAAAATGTATAATAATATAAATAATATTAAATAATTAAAAAACATGGATGTGGATGAAAAATATACCCCAGTAAATACTTACGTATAAACAACCTTGGATAAAAATGAGATTGAAAAATTATCCCTTACCTTAGATATGATATGCTTAGTATGTATATGAAACTTATGTATAGTGGGTTTAAACATATTATTAACTTGTAACATAACCATAATAACATTTATTATATCATATATCATTCACTTATGACTTTATATTACCCATTCATTTACTAATTCCATGTTAAATCAACATTTTGGGTAATAATTGTTTTATTTATCATACGTTTTTGACTTGTTATTCATGATATTATTACTTAGATTATTATTTACTTACTTAAATAATTTAAAACATTATTTATATATCATATATATTCAGTATATAAATATATATAATAGATAGATAAATGAAATGCAATAGACCATTCATGGTGACGGTAGGTCGTACGTACCCATGAACATTGTTTCTGTTTCCTTATTGAATTGAATGGAAGCAAGTAAATAACATATATATATACATAAATCTAATAGAATTGTTATGTCATATATTTCATTCTTAATTATTATATATACTTTATAATCATTCTTTAATGGTTAACGCGGAGAATGAATCTCATCGCATCGTGGAGACGGTAAGTTGTACGTACGCATGAATGACAATATCATTCATTTAATTGTTAAATGGTATGGAATTGGATAGAATATTAATTATATATAATAATTATAATTTTATATTCATTATTTAAATCAATTATACTTATCATTATACCCATCCAAATTAAGTATTGTTGAATAAGAAATTACACCATGGTGTGGATGTGGTAAGTCGTATATACGCATGCATGGTGAATTTATTATTCATAGGATGGATCAAAAAAGGTATAAGGTTTTCCCATAATTATAATAAAATCTAGGTATTTATAAGATATTTTATTTATTACTTTTATATGAGAACAACATAATAAGAGGAAGTAGAATAAGAAAAAAATTGAAAGATGTGATAAAACAATTACCTCTTTTTCAAGTATCTCCTTTTGATTTGCACAAAATGTCACCCTAGGATGGCTTTCTGTCCAAAGTGTAGCCTCTAGGAGTAAAGGAGAGATTTTGGGATCTTATTTGAGCAGATTTTTTATGATCCAAAGGGCTTGAAATGTGTTAGTAAGTGGGTAGAGGTGGTGGCTTTTTATAAGAGGGTGGAAGGCACTTTAGGAATGTCCTTAAATATTAATTTATTATAAACTTATTTTCAGATTATAATTGTCCCAAACTCATTTATTTCAAATATAAGATGACTATTGGTAGAGATACCCTCAAAAAATAAAATTTAGATATATTTTGATTTTATTTTAAACCTTATCATTTTGATATATCCTTATTTAATCTATTTAATTTTATTTATGGTAATAATATTCTAAATATCAAATGGTTATAAATATTTGGTTATGTGTTTCCAATTTTACATAATTGGATACTTTATGAAATTTTAGACCATATAATTTTCAATTTTTAATTTTTAATTTTTTTGTGATTTTTAAATAATTTAATAATATGTTATTTTTTAAAAATATAAAAAGTATAAATTTCGACCCTATTCATTTATTTGACTTTAAAAAAAATCTACACATAAGATAAATTCAAAAAAAATATTTAATTCACTCCTAACAGGTCATAGTCACCTAGAAAATTCATGGATCACATTAATTAGTTTATATGTTATTTATTTTAATATTTTTAAAACCATTTATTTGATATTTCTATTAATAAAATAATTTCTACATCACTATTGTGTCATCATTAATGGTAATTATTTAATATATAAAAATTATAAATAAATTCACATGATGTATATAATTTCATTAGATTTCTAGATACTATTTATGTTTGAAGTTTTATCATGTTTATCACTATATTAAAATTATTATACTTATAAAAGATAAGAGAGTGACATGTTTCCACTTTCTTTTGTTTTAATTATAATTACATCACTTTTATGGAAAAAAGTACATTAAATGAATCAATTAAGACCCTTAGGTGATATTGGTATAATTTAATTCATCTAATATGATTTTGGAAGGTGTTAGGGTGATTTTATTATCTTTATCATGTTGTTTTTTACCCTAATTCACCCGATTTACTTTTAACTGTGCTAAATAAAAATTACCATAGTTACTATTCATAATATCCAAAAAAGTAACCTATTAAAATATTCTGGACCCACTGATTCCAAATATGGAATCTATTTTTCAAAATTTAAAACACAGAAGTTTCATTAATTAATTTAAAATTAATTATCGTTGTCAAAACTAGAAAGTGGGTTTTTATGAAGTAAAAAATATCAAAAGATTGACATGTGTTTATGTCCAATTTAAATGAAAAATTACTTCCAATAACTGAAATTGTATTAAATGGTAAAAACATAATCCAATTAAACTTTAAAACTAATTAAAAAGATAATCTAACTATATAAATAAATTAGATGAAAAGGTGGTTTTGAATTAAAATGCATTATTTTTCACTATTCATTAAAATATGAATTTTATCAGAAAAATAGAAAAAATTCAACCAATGTAAATTTTAATGTCCCGCTTCCAAAGAAGAAATTTATTTTTGCAAATATAATATATAAAAATTTTCAAAACTAGATTTAAAATTGGTGCACCATCAAAAAGCAGCAAAACTTCATTTTTTGAAAAATATTTATTTTATCCAAAAAATTGAATTTGTTCATATATCATGATCTATAAAATACATAAGATTAATGTTAATGTTATATAAAATTCAAAATTTGGTTAATACTATTCAAAATGGTTAGTTTATATCCCATTAAATAATAATATATTAATAATATATCTTTGTTTAGTGAAACTCTATATTGCGTACAACACAAGTTATAGAGGAAGGTCAGTATTGCGTGTAATGAAATCCAACTCAGTGTTGTGTTTAGTGCAATATTCCTTTGGTGTTCTGTATAAATTAATCCAAACATAGTTCTTTTATACACTGAACAAAATCTATACTTAGTGTTGCGTGAAATGAATTCTATCAATAGAACATGAACTTCTGTGTAACACAAGCCAAGTATAGTGTTTCATATACTACAAGCTAATACGGTGTTGCATATATTGTAAGATAATATTGGGGTAGTTCAAGCTAATCTTGGTGTAATTTCCTCAGTAGTATGACCAATACTCTTCTTGTGTAACATACTAAGATTTTATGAGATAGATTCTTTTTTATTTCTTTGATGCCTTGTGTTGTACGCGACACCAAGATTAAATTGTGCTATACGCAACACTGTATTGGTTTGCACAATTCATTAATGTCCTTTTACGTCATACTTATGAGATATATTCTTTTTAATTTCTTTGATTCATTGTGTTGTACGCTACACCAAGATTAGCTTGTATTATACGCAACACCGTATTAGCTTGCAGTATATGCAACAACATACTTGGCTTGTGTTACACACAATTTCAAGTTCTCTTGAAAGAATTCATTTCACGCAACAATGAGTATAGATTTTGTTCAATTTATAAAAGAACTATGTTTGGGTTATGTTATACACAACACCAAGATTATCTTGCTCTATAAGTTAATGTCCATGTACATCATACTTATGAGATAGACTCATTTTAATTTCTTTAATGTCATGTGTTGTACGCTACACCAAGATTAGCTTGCGCTATACGTAACACCATATTAGCTTGCGCTATACGCAACACCATATTAGCTTACAGTATATGCAACACTATACTTGGAATGTGTTACACACAATTTCAATTTCTCTTGATAGAATTCATTTCACGCAACATTGAGTATAGTTTTTGTTCAATGTATAAAATAATTATGTTTGGATTATGTTATACACAACACAAAAGAAATCTTGCACTAAATGAAACACTGACTTGGCTTTCATTACACACAAGAGTGACCTTCCTCTATAGCTTTCATTGTACGCAATACCGAGTTTCATTAAACAATGATATATTATTAAAATATTATTATTTAATGGGATATAAACTAGCCGTTATGAATAGTATTAACCACATTTTGAATTTTATATAACATTGACATTCATCTTATGTATTTTCTAGAACATGATATAAGAACAAATTCAATTTTTTGGATAAAATAAATATTTTTCAAAAAATGTTGTTTTGCTGCCTTTTGATGGCACAACAATTTTAAATATAGTTTTAAACACTTTTATCTATTTTATTTGGAAAAAATAATGAATTATTTGGAATAGGGAAATAAAAATTTGATTTGGTTGAATTTTTGGTATTTTTCTGATAAAATTCATATTTTAATGAATAGTGAAAAATATTGCATTTTAATTCAAAACTGCCTTTTCATCTAGTTTATTTATATAGTTAGATTATCTTTTTAATTATTTTTAAAGTGTAATTGGATTATGTTTTTACCATTTAATACAATTTCAATTATTGGAAGTAATTTGACATTTAAATTGGACATAAATACATGTCAATCTTTTGATATTTTTTACTTCTTAAAAACCCACTTTCTGGTTTTGACAATGGGAATTAATTTTAAATTAATTAATGAAACTTATGTGTTCTTAATTTTGAAAAATAGATTCCATATTTGGAATAATTGGGTCCAGAATATGTTAATAGGTTACTTTTTTTTGGATATTATGAATAGTAACTATGGTAATTTTTATATATCACAGTTAAAGATAAATCAGGTAAATTAGGGTACCAAACAATATGATAAAGATAATAAAATTACCCTAACACCTATAAAAATCCTATTTTATGAATTTAAGTCGAACAATATCACCTAAGGGTCTGAATTGATTCATTTAATGAACTTTGTTCCATGAAAGTGATGTAATTATAATTAAAACAAATGAAAGTGACAACATGTCACTCTCTTATATCTTATAAGTATAATATTTTTAATATATTATAAACTTCATAAAACTTCGAACATAAATAGTCTCTAGAAATATAATGAAATTAACTACATCATGTGAATTTATTTAGAATTTTTATAGATTAAATAATTACCATTAATGATGGCACAATAGTGATGCAGAAATTATTTTATTGATATAAATATCAAATAAATGGTTTTAAAAATATTAAAATAAATAACATATGAACTAATTATCGTGATCCGCAAATTTTTTAGGTGACTTTGAAATGTTAGGAGTTTATTAAATATTTTGGTTCGAATTTATCTTATCTTTGTATTTTATTTAAAGTAAAATAAATAAATGCTGTCAAAATTGACGCTATTGATATTTTATAAAAATAACATATTGTTAAATTATTTAAAAATCATAAAAATATTAAAAAATTACAAAGTGAAAATTCTATGTTCTAAAATATCATAAAGTATCCAATTATGTACAATTGACAACACATAAGTATATATTTATAACTATTTAATATTTAAAATATTATTACCATAAACAAAATTAAATAGATTAAATAAGGATAAATGAAAATGATAAGGTTTAAAATAAAATCAAAACATGTCTAAATTTTATTAGTTGAGAGTATTTCGACCCATAATAATCTTAAATGAATTTATAATAAATTAATATTTCAAGACTTTCTAAAGGTACCCCTCCCCTCTCTTATAAAAGGGCACATCTCTTTCTCTTTTAATCTCACCTCCAAATCCATTTGGCAAGGAAAACCCCTGACCAAATCTCATCCCAACTTCCCTCAATTCATCCTAGAGGCCGCACTTTGGGATGAAATCCATATTAAGGTGCCCTTTTATGCATACCAAAAAGAGATTCTCAAAAACAAGGTAATTGTTTTATCACCTCTTTCAAAAATCTTTTCTTCTTCTACTTCCTCTTCTTATGTTGTTTCTATACTAAAGTAATAAATCTAGTCTATTATACATGATGATATGTTATTATAATTATGGGACAACCTTATACCTCCTTTTATCCATACTATGAATAACAACATCATCATGTGTGTGTGCATACGTCTTACCATCTCCACATCATAGTGTAATTTGTTATTCAACAATACTTAATTTGGATGGGTATAATAATGGGTATAAAGTCATGCATGCATACATACGGCTTACTGTCTCCGTGTCCCTGCCGCCAGCTTCCGGCCTAGCTGATGACTCCTCTCGCTTCGTCGCGTCCTGAGCCGGCCGTGGTAGTCACCTTCAGTGTGCCTTTATGGCGAGCCTCCATCGTCGATCGCTAGCAGGGTACTCCACGGACCCCTGGGTTCGCTCTGCTATTTTGTTCTTCATACCGCTTGCACGTACATTCTATGGGGAATTCTTTCCTTCATGTGATGTCCTCTAAGTCCTCTTGTCACAGTTTCGAATGCTTGTCCATGAATAACATACAAGGGGGAGGGACTCAGGCCTCATGTCAGCCCGCACCCTCTAAGTTAGAAATTTAAAATAGGGGAGGCTTGGGATTATAGTTCTATCAATAAAATAATTAAATCCCAGATAGAAACCCCAATAAAGACACCCTTCTGCAAGAACGCACGATCTGTAGATCAACTTGTTTATGGGTTGATCTGCTTTAGTCATTTTTAGAATAAATAATAGGGAAACTCAATCACAAATAAAACCCATACCTTAATCGATGTTCATCATTGAAGCACTCCACTCTTAAGGATTCAAGCTTCATTGGCATTCGTCGCTTCCCAGTACCATTCTTCATAAATATTTGATGTTTCTAGCAAACATGTCAGTGATATTCATTCATCATTGGAGGGAATCCTTGTTGTAGGTTCGTCAGAGAATGTCCATTGTTTAATTCTTATTTCTCCAATGTGTTTTCCTATTAAAAAGAAAACACATCGCAGTGTTTCTGTTATGCTGCGACATTGTGTCATTATGTCGTTTCATTTATGAAACAGTGTATCTATTATGATTCAATTAATGCATTGTTACATTGCATAAAAATAAGCCATTAATGATCTTCATTTAATGTGCCTCGTTGCTGCACTACAGTGCCACCATCCACTACTCAACTGTGTGGGAAGAAAAATAAAATAACTTTTTAAGTTATTTTTTTATTTTCCAAAAAGTTCGAAAATTAACTTTTTTTTTCAACCCTTACTGGTATAAGTTAGGTCCTTTCTAGGATAATCCTGGCATTCTGAGTTCAACAGTTCCCTTGTATTTTTTATCTGATCACTAGTTAAAAAGTTAGAAAAACTCACTTGCACGTTTACTTAAACAAACTTAAAAAAAAGATCCAAATTCCGTTTCGAGCTCACTGGGCCTCAGAATCATGTGTCGTCAAAGCATGTGGTATCAAAATAATTGAATAAAATTTAGGAAAACTATATATAAATTGTGGGACATTACATACAAGAATAAAAAAATGGAAATATAAATATAATAAAAGGAATATTTGGGGGATTTCCTTTTATTTGAATGGATAACACTAAAAAATATCCTATAATGGTTATAGATTTGAATATGGATGAAATAGGGGTTCTGTGTGGTACAAAAGGAAAGTAAAAAAATAAAGAAAATAATATGAGGGATAAAAATTTATAAGTAATAAATACTATTAATTAAAAAATGGTTTGTTCACTTGGTTTTACAAATTTTTCAATATAACCATTCACACCTTTTATTACATCCTAAGGGGAATACATGGTTACTACGCATGATTTATATACCATGGAACCTAACCTTACACAATAAAAATAGTCTATTTTCTTGTTATTTTTCTATTTTAATTCACCAAACACTCCTAATATTCCAAAAAACTCAATCCCATAAGTTATTTTAAGCATTTAAGAACTCCAAACATCATTAATATAGTGATTTACCTCTATATTTATTTAAAGTTCAAATTTCAACTAAATATTACCATCCTCGTTCTTTATTCAAAATAAAAATATTAAATTTTATAAATTATAAAAATCATAGTGTGTCACAATCACCCCACCATAGATGTTCTTTAATATTAAATAATAACCAATGCTAAAACATATGATCACCCAACCATTCTTAATCACATAATCAATCTTCAAACTAACCTCTCTTTATTGAGGAAACTATTTTAAATCTAATACTTTGTACAAATTATAGATCATATAACCTAAATTTATGAACTAATTATAGGCCTAGTATCCCCACCATAAAACTCACATAATCCCCCAAGGAATTAATTATTATAAACCATACCCTATTACATTACTCCCCACAATAAGGATTTATTAAATTACCAACATTTACACTATTATTTCATAAAAATTAATTCCTCAAAAAATCTAATAAGGTATACATTCTCAACATTCAATATTATATTTCCACCTTGAAAAAAACTCTTGAGTGTATCTACCTGTAACCACCTCTAGTACAACTTTATAAATTAAAATTAATAATGGTTCTTCTAAGACCAATTAGTATTTGAGAAACCAAGGGGAAATTATATGCTTATTAATAAAATAAATAAATCAAAATAGTTTTACACCCATTATTAAGAGAAAATTAAAACCTATATTCAAATATGTTTTACCTCACCCTAAATTAATTAAAGGGTTATTTTGAAAATACCTTGTCATTTTTGTAATTTTATACAAAATATATTCCCCTTATAATTTTAAACAAAACGCAGTCATTTTAAAATATTGATTTTGCCTTTAAAATTTCAAAAAATGTTCTTAGGATTATGAAAACCATTCATAATTCATAATTCTAATCTATTCATTTTTTAAACATTATCTTTATCATTCACTTTAAAATCCTTAAACACTGAAAAAATTAATAACTTATTTTAAATTTTAAATTCTAATTTATGATCAGAAGTTAATATTCATGTTTTTCTCCTTTTTAACATATTATAACATTAACCAATACAATGGTTTTAAATACTTTATTACCCAACAGAAGTTTTTAACAAAAAATAAAAGAATTTGAGATTAAAAACACAAAATCACTTCTTTGTACCAGAAAAACAATCACAAGAAAGCATCTAAAAATCCACATATTCTTATGATTAATAAATGATGAATGAAACTAATGAAAATAATGAATTATTACTAAGATCTAAGACACAACCTTGAGTCTTATCCATCACATAATAATGATATTCTAACCATTTCCTTATTCTCACCTCAATTTTCCACCCATAATAACTAGAGACCCCTTGTATCTTTAGTTTCAATGAAGTCCATACTGTTAAAAAATCTAAATAATTTATCCCTAATGTTTTGACAATAAAAATTCATATCCAATTGAATAAATTTTAAAATTCAAACTCATTCTAATATAATTTTTTGATTAACATGCTCATGATATACTTGATCCTAAGATAAATCATTATACACTTAAATCATGCCTCACTATATGAAAAAGGATACTTACTAGTGGTGTAAGAATTACCTAAACCATAGAGGGGTTATTCCCTTTATAACTAAACTAAAAGAGAACATGTTGAATTTAAAAAAAACAGCATCAATCATTCATATATTTTATATACCAACCTTTATAGAAAAAATTTGGATGCACTATTGGGAATCCCATACTATAAACATATTAAATAAATATAAAATAAAAAATATATATGTATTTCATAAAATCTTTATCAATTTATATAAAAACCCATCCATGTATAAAATAAAATAAAATGCCACTTTGTCGAAATAAACCCATAATAAATTAAATGGTCTTTGGACCAATAAACATCCTCTATACAATACTCATCTTTTATGACCCTACTCACCACAAGACACAACCTCTATCCAAGGTTCAAAACCTATACCTATATTTAGAAATAGAATATATATAAAAAATAAAAAACCACATCATGGTAATAAGTAGAAGGAAAGTATGAATGATATAGTAGGATTTCCCCTCTTTCCTCAACTCACATGAGTTAGTATAATAAACATATATATATATTTTATTGTTTATAATATGACACTCAAACCATCCATATAATATAATATAATAATTTGATCTAGTTTTTTAAATATTATAATTAATTAATATTTATTAAAATTTAAATTTTAAAATGATTTTTTAGATTTATTAAATGTTAAATATTAATTAGATTTAGAGTTTTTTATAGGTGTTGTTAAATATCAAATCATATAGATATATTTTTATTATTTTTATTTAACCAAGATAGTGTTTGGGAGTTTTCATAGTTTGAGACTTCTTTGATTCATCTAATTAGTGGGGATTCAACCCCAATTGGATTTGATTTCTCACCCCATTCGTGGGTATAGGGGACCCAATAAGGAAATATTATAGGATAGAATGTTTATTATTGGGAAAATTTTTTGGCGTGAAGATTTAGACATTATGGGTGGTGGTATGTGGATAAAAAATATTAATGCATTATTTTATGAGGAAAATATAGTCAAAAGGTGCTTTGTTGATGACTTTAATGGGAAAAAAGGCATGATTAGTTTTTTACTAGTATTGGGTGGTGAGATAAACAATGGGTGGTAGCTGGTGAGAATAAATATCGGTGGAAGTTTTATATTACTGGAGTGATGTGGATAAAGTAGTTAATTCTTGTAATATAAGGTATGGAATGGGAATATCATTGTTGTACTATTATATCATGAACTATTGTGTATTGGTGAGTTATATCAAGTGAATGTAGAAGATTTAAAACAAAAAATTAATGGTGTCAATTTGGTTACTAATTACATAAACTATCAAGAAACATATAGTGGGATTGTTGAGAATTGAAGGTGAAATATATAATAGTAAATAAGATAATTATTATATAAAAAAATCGAGTTATGGTAAATTGGATGTTGAAGAAACAAAACCTTAGTTGGGCTATTGAAAACTACTATGTTAGTTGGACTGGGAAAAAATATATTGGGTCCACATGGATGTAGCATAATACATTGGGGGTGTATTCATATCAAATTACCTCTATTTTCATGTGTTTATATATCTTCAATTATTTTTGACCTTCTATTATATATAATAAATCATCATCAGCATGCAAGTGGATGTTAGTTTAGTGTTGAAGGTTTTTGTAGGGGAAAATATTTTTATGAACACATTGAAATCAATCAACCAAAATAATTTATTCCAAAAGATATTTCTATTCATTTTTATTGGACAAAATAAATGAAGAACATGTACCTTTTCTATATTTATCTGGTTTATTTAATCTCTTATAAATGAGCTTAATAATGATCAAAAATAAGTATCCAATAGGATCCTTCTTCTTAGGGTTTCCATAGATTGAAAAAAAAACTCCCAAAACATGGGAATTGTATCTTTCAAGACACCATTTTCTAGAAACTTAGGTTAAATTATTAAAAAACCATGAGTGAGGGTACTTTGGTTTGAAGAGATTTTCATGTCATGAATTTCATATCTAGATATCCAAAAATCACAAACCATTTTCCTTTTTATATATAAATCAAAGGACCCTACTTGGACTCCAAAAATTACTCAAATATTTAACTATTAAATTTAAACATTTCATAAAGATTTAATAGTTTACAACTCCTTTTAACCTTCAACTCATAAATGATTAATGCTTAAAATTTTGTTTTAGATGTTTAAACTCCTCATGCCATCATCAAATTATGATTAAACCAAATATAATAACTTATAGTAGAATAAATAAATAATATTATATAATGTATAATATTCCATCCACCAAACTCCCACCTAGTGTCCATCATTATTTGTTGGTTTACACTTGAACAAATACAATATTATTTATACTATCATATAATGGTTTTGGTTTTAGTTTAATTTATAATAATCTACCACTCACACTAATTCCTCATAGAATTAACAAAATTCACCTTATGTCATATCATATGTAATAATTTTTGAAAAAATATCCTAAAAAACTTTTAGATATCCTCTAAAACTATATTTAGAAATTATAGAATCTATTTTCACTAAATGTTGTATCAAATGTAATAACATGTGAAAATGTATTCCCAAATTCTTTTAGATATCCTCTAAAACACTTTTGGGTTAGATTCCAAAAAAATTACAAAAAAAATTTAAATTGATCTGACAAGATATCTATCAAAAAAATGTATCTCCTTAAATGTTTATACCAGTTGTATTATATATAAGTATCCATAATCATATAATATTTTTTTTTTCCAAGAATTGAGTGACCATAAGATTAAAAGTGTGTCAATGTCTTATATCATACTCAAACATTATCAATTATATAACTATATTCTAACCCATCATATGAAAAAAAATCATGTCATTTACTAAAGTGGAAGATCACATCACATTAACCTCACCAAAATAAATAAGAACATAATATTTCAAATCTATAGGAATGAATATACCCATTCTATCTCAATCAAGGACCTAAATTTCATGCTCATCATATGAAATGAAAAATTATATCTTGGATAAACCTCAACCAATTAAATAATCAATAACAAAATCAACCAACTCCATGTTATTTTATAGTTACAACCATCATCTCATCACTAGAAGTAAATTTACATAAACTTAAAACTGTAAGAACAAAGCTTTGGATGATACCCTCATGAACTTTTGTGAACCGAAACTTATGAATGGTGACCCTCACACTATATCATCACACTATTTCAAAACACACAGGCACCCCCACTCCTCACTCACACGAAATAATAAAAATAATGATAGTAATACAAGACACTTAATAATTTACATGTTTTGGATAATTAGTCCTAAATCCATGGGAGAAAACTACTACATTTACATTTTTCTAGAAAATATAAGAATATCAAAATGACTGTGAAATTATATCCATGTAGATCACTAATATATAAATATCACAAGAAATGTTTTCATGACATACCACCATATCTTTTTAGTGGGGCCCAACAGTTCATCTTTTTGAACTAATCTCCAACTTTCATGAGAGTCGATACATTGACTCCAATGAATGTTGATCTCATATTGCATTGGTCAACATGACTTCTAACTACTAGTAGAAAAGACACATCATGTTTTGGATTCTTAACCTCATCGCCAAACCCACCTTTTAGTGAACATGACCTACTCATACACCTATCAAAAGATAACATCTACCAAAAAAATTCCTATCACTAAATATTTCTGATTTTGTTGTCTGAAAATCAATAGTGAATGAACTTCAAGAGTTCCTCATTTAGTTGGTTTTATATGGCACATGAAAATAGTCTCCACATATTCTTAAAAATATCCCTCTTAAAAACTATTTTTAAAAATCTCTTATAAGACTCCAATTATTTATAAAAAATAATAAAAATTCCTCCTATAACATGAAATGTCCTCTATTATAAATTCTTAAACCAATTCCAACTAAGTCATAATGTTTTTTAATATTTTCTTATACCAAAACCTCAATGAAAATGTCAAATAGATTCTATCATCTAGCTATATGTTAGAGATTTGGAACTCCATCCTCTAGATACTTTAGATGAAATAGTATTTTCACGACCCGTCCTCGGGGCCCGTGCCGTGACTACCCCAAGACAGCCTTCCATAGGCCAGGGGATGGTAACTAGCACCAAAGGCGTAAATCCCGATAACTGGGAAATCATTGCCTTTATAAAAGTAACAAAACACCACAGAGTACAAGCGGAAGTAAAACACTAAGTACAAAGAAAGTGCTGGAAGAAAGAAATCAGCTCATGGGTCGTCCTCCTCGGATCCTACCTGAAGGGTAGGTACAGATCGCCTCCACAACGCTCTTGCCCGTCAACCTCCTCTGAGTGTCGTCTCGCCGTAAAGTCCACCTCCGGATACTGACTCGTCCTGTGGTCCACCTCCGGGTACCGTCCAGTCCTCGAATACTTGGCCTCTATCAGCGCTGTCGTCATCTGCAACCAACACAACGAGGTGCGGGCATAGCCCGTGCAGGGGTGAGTATAACGATACTCAGTAGGGACCCCGAGACCCTCAAGGTCTCACTAAAACCAACAAGGATAACCATAAAGAAGATCTCAACATATAACCTCTACTTAGGTATATGCCCATACATATACCTAAGTTATCAAGTAACCCATCTCAATCATGAGAAAACACAAGATCATGAAATCATCGGATAACCACTACCCAGGTATATTCCCATACATATACCTAAGTTATCAAGTGACCCATCTCAATAAAGAGGTAAACACAAAGGTCATAGACTCATCTCAAACCAGGATTTTCATTATCGAAACCGTAACTGCTGAAGAGCCCCGTCTCTAGAGTGTATAGTGGTCCTGTCACGACTCTGAGGTACTGCTCACTAACCTAAGACTACTGAGGTACTCCTCCTGTTGAGTACCGTGGGTCTGCCACCTCACACAGTAGTGCTCCTCCGCCATGGGTCTGCCACCTCACACAGTAGTGCTCCCCCTCATAGCCTACAGAGGTACTCCTCCTGTCGAGTACCGCGGGTCTGCCACCTCACACAGTAGTTCTCCTCCGCCATGGGTCTGCCACCTCACAAAGTAGTGCTCCCCACTGGGCTATGCTAGTCACTCTGAATCGAATCGGACAAGCATTCATCGGTCACAGCCAGCTACACGGTCTTCGTACTCTGTATGCTTGTCTCCAGGAGGGTCCGCTCCACGAGCTACAGGTCGATACTCCAAGTATCACAAGTCCCACGAAGAAGTATCTCAAAGGACCGCCTCGTCATAGGGGTCTCAACGCAACAGACGGCGCGTCAACCGGACGCCCGGTCTATGAATTATTAGCCTTTTCGTCCCAGGGGCCCAGTTGGTTTCGTGTGCGAACCAACCCGGCTGTATCTCAACTGTACCCCGAACTCTCATAGGGTATACCCATAGGGACCATTTCTCAATGTGATCACCGACGCCACTGATGGTTCGTCAAACGGGCGTCCGGTCTGAAAGATATTAGCTTTTCCGTTCCTGGGGCCTGGTTGGATTTCGGGTACAATCCAACCCGGCAATACTCCAACTCCATCCAAAACTCAGGCGAAGTATGTCTCATCAAGACGAATTCAACGAGACAGACGACGCGTCAATCGGACGCCCGGTCTGTGAGTTATTGGCTTTTTCGTTCCAGGGGCCCTGTTGGTTTCGTGAGCGAACCAACCCGACCGCACTCTGACGGCGCCCAAATCTCGAGCGGAGTAAGCCAAAAGTTCTGTCTCATCAAGAGGAAACAAACAAAGTAGATATCACATCAATCGAACATCCGGAACTCAAGATATAAGCGTTTCTGCTCCGAGGGCCCGGTTGGTTTCGTATCCGAACCAACCCGGCCGAACCCCAAGTTATCTGAAACCTTGAGTGTAATATTTCAAAATGACCGCCTCGATCCAAGGATCACATCGCCGCTGACGGTGCATATATTGGAGGTCTGTAGCCCAAGATATGGTCAAAAGACCGAAAGAGGTCCGAAAACGGGGGGTCTGGGCCCGGCCGACCCGGCCCAACCCCCCTGGGTCGGCCCGACCCGGGTCCGGGTCCGACCCAGATGGCGCGACCCGGCCCAGCCTGGGCGCGATCCGGCTGGCGCTGGCCAGGTGGCCAGCGGGTCGGCTCGGCCGTTACGGCCGAGTGAAGCGGGGGGCGCGCTGCCCCCGCGTGGAGAGACCGCGGCCCCGCGTGATGCCGCCCTTGACGGCAGACGCAGCCGGTTGCCGCATCCCGCTCCCTCTGGTCCCGCGTGGTCGCGGGACAGCGGCCTACCACCATGTCGGCGAGGCGCACCGGCGGGCCACTCCGCGGACCACCGGACGAGTTTCGATGGTCGGAATTGCGTGTCGTCTTCGCCAAAGGCCCTCCCGGGGCCCGTCCTTCACTATGAGGACCTCACATCGCCCGTGCGGCCAACTTTGTCGTCGCTCGCCAATCCGCTCACCATCATCTGTCGATCCTCACTTCGACAACAAACTGCGGGGTCTTCAAATCGCCTCCGCGACCCCGACTCCGCCCGCGGTTTCGTTCGGCCTCAACGGCGCGGCGCGACGGCACTGCGCTTCTTCGCCGCGTTCTTTCTCATTTCCGCGCGGTGAAATGGCACCGCGCTTCCTTTCACGTGCCGCAACAAATTCAAACAAAAAAAGGGGGGGAAGGAGGGTCGGCCGTGTTCGTGTGGTCCAACCTCCTCCCATTAGTATGATAACAGGCGGCCCAAAAATGAAACCAATAAAGGCGACAGATGAGATCATGATCAACAATAAAATAAACCCTCATAACTTCCTGCAACAAATTATTCCCAACCCGCAAGGAAAACGTTCGCGGATCAACTAGATAATAAGTTGATCCGTGTTTCTTTGTTTTCTTTAGAATGAAAGAAATCAAGGGAATAAAATTGTTCTCAAATAATTCCCTACCTCAACGTTGTCGTCGAACGAGAGTTCATCGCGGAATTAACCGTCGCGGAAGAAGAGGATCATCGCGGAAGAGAAGGATCGTCGCAGAAGAAACGTCGCGGAAAGAGCATCATTGATTTCCGGGGATTTGGCATTCTTCGTCGGAGATCGGTGCGTTCTTCGCATTCTTCGCGTTCTTCGCGTTCTTCGTCGAAGAAGAACGCTTTCCTCCAAATCCCCTCCATGCCACAAGTTCCAACAGAAATAAAATAAGAGTTGTCTTATTTTATTAACGCACATGACACGTTTGAATTCAAAAGAAATGAAACGAACAATTAATTCAATGAATTAATTGTAACGATTTAACCGCCCAATTTAATGAGGTGTTTCTTAACCAGAATAAACGCATGGTTGACTTCATTAAAAAGGGGGGTCCGGGTGCGTTACATAGAAGGAAAGAAACGGTGGGGCTCGTGCGGGCCCCACCTCACAAATATCCTACCAAGTGGGTAGGATATTGTGGGTCTCATCTTATCCGCTTAACTTAGTTTTAAGCCTCTTTAAGAAAAATAAAATAAATTGTCGTACCACCTTTATTTTATTTCTTAACTTAACCCCAAAAATTAAAAACCACACTCGAACAAACGCAACTCCGGAAAAGGTGTTCCTAAGCAATTACCGGCGCTGCGGTTCAATCGGTGCCCACGGAATTCTATTCCAAGCACCGGATCAAAAGTTAGAAAAACCTGCTCGTTCGTTCACTGAACGTACCCGAGCCTAACTTCGGAAATTAATTCTGGGCACACCGGGCCTTGGAATCAGGCGTCGTTAGAAACTGCGTTCTTGTAAAATCCCAAAGAAAATTTAGAAAAAAAATTCCCTTGAATTTTTACGGGTCTTTACATTACTCCCACCTCAGGGCTTTACGTCCTCGTAAAGCTTTAACACAAACTAGGGTTACAAAAGCGGTACTGAGCACGCATCTGAGCCTTTCGCTCCCATGTGCTTACCTAGAGGTTCTCGTACTGCCAAAGAAAGTTCACCCGAGGAATAGACCGTCCTCCTAGGATCCACTCTTGCCAATCCTAGATCCCCACTGGAACCTCCGTGAAAGACACTCCATCGCCATCGTCCATCTCCCCATGGTCGATGATATGTGAAGGATCATGCATGTATCTCCTCAGTTGAGATACGTGGAAGTCTTCATGCACCTGGTGCAACTGAGGTGGATGGGTCAAACGGTAAACCACTTCGCCTACCCAGCTGAGGACCTAAGAAGGTCCGCTGAACCTCGGAGATAACTTGCCGCCTTGGCCACATCTCCGTAAACCTCATTGAGGTGAGGCCCGTATAAGGGCGTGATCGTCATCCTCGAACTCTAGAGGTCTCCAATTCCTTTTAGAACTGGAACTCAAAACGACTTCTGCCATGAGGGTAAGGTTGACCGACTCAAGAGTGATCGGTCACACCCTCCTGTGCTGTCTGGGGTTTCCTTTTCACCGACCAAGGAAATCTCATCCCGGCGTCGTAGTTAAACCACAACCTTATTTCCTAATACCGTCAATTTCTGTATGATCTGTTTTTGCCTAGTCCATACTCAAACCAACGTCATAAGGCCTCGACGCTGCCACCAAGAGATCCCAACCGAAACTCTCGCCTTGAGGGTCTGATCACACTATCGGCGTAAGTGTGATTATCGAGTCTTCTCCCAAAATATCTCCAGACATGAGGGTCAATTCTACGGCTTACCGGAAACTCTAGGTCTGGGACAAGATTCGTGGAAGGAAGGAATGATTCGTATCAACATCTGTTACTACGGAAGCTAGTAGTGGACACAGACTGTCCCTCGAATCATTCTTAGAGTCATTGGGTTACTCTCCCTGACCGCATGCAGCTACCCTCTTCCCCTGCCCTCCAGCTCCCTGAGCCTGGCGGGGACAACTAAGGCGGGTGGTTGTAGCATGTTAAAACGTACACCACCTCATGCTGCTCCCCTAGCTCTGCCTCCACGTTTGCTGCTTCGCAGACTCATCTCTCCTTAAAGCTTCCACTTCTTGAAACATTTAACATGCCTGAGTCTCTAATACTGGTGCTAGTTTCCTATTTCTTACTGCACTGTGCAGTCTTCATCTGCTCTTGGATGATCTGCACCTTCTTTGCCTATGATCTGAAAGAGCTGCTAAAATTTCTCCTTTTCCGAAAAGAGAAACTCGGTCTCATCCCCTGGATGAACCATGTTCTTTGCCTAATACAGTCAATCCAGACATGAATGATGTATTCTTGCCATGGACGACGTCGTAAGGCCTCGACCTTACTACCAAGAGATACAACTGTCACTCTCGCCTCCAAGGGTCGAGTCACACTGTCGGCATCAGTGTGAGGTCACTAGGTCTCCTCCAGTAGAAATCTCAAAAGTGAGGGTCAAGTCAACAGTCTTAATCGGGACCACTCAGTATCAACCAAACAAAAGGACAGGAAAGCAAACATCACAAAGATAAGTGTCTTTTTATTATTGCAGCTCATAGTACAAAGACACGAATACAACAGCAACATGGAACTAGAAGTACCAGGGACGTATCCACTAGTTCCGCTCCTGTCCACCTGCTCCCGGATCTCTACTGCCTTATCCACTGCTTGGCTGTTGCTCAAGCACCCGTCGCTGCTTCTGCCTCGGTGGCTCCTCCAAAGCATGCGGATCAACTGTACGAGGAGTCGGACAGTCACGTGCCAGGTGACCCTTCCTGCCGCATTCATAACACTTCTTGCTCCTTGTACGGATGGATTTGGTCCTCTTGGACCTTTGCATTATCTGTCTACTGCCCACAGATGACTCGGCTACTGATCGAAAACCCTGCGGCAAAGGCAGAAGCTCATGTACACGCTCGGGGTGTAGAGCTAATGGCACAAACTCCACCCTGAAGAAGGTCTCGAAGTCTTCCCATGTGAAGGTCATCCCGTCGCAAAACTGGAACAAGTTTCTCCACCACCTGCCTGCTACTGCCTGAAGAAGGATGGCACCAAAGATCACCATGAAGTCTGCAGGCGTCCCAACTAGCCTGAAGACTCTCACCACTACCTCCATCCAATCCTCAGCCGCCTGCGGGTCCGTCTCTCCCCGGAACCTGGGTGGCCTCTGGCGCTATATCTTGTGCAGCGCGCTCAAGTGGCGTGCATCACCTACTAATGGGGCTGGTGGCATCGGTGGCCCAACATATGGTAGTACCGCTGGTGCCTCCGCTGGTGCCACAACTGCAAGAGGGCCATGTACCAAAGCCTCGTCGCTTGGCAGGATGTCAGTACGCACATCCCTCTGGGCTCTAGCTGGTTGTCCGTGAAAAGGCATCCTGAAAGAAACAACGTGACACGGTCAAACGATTATACCTGGTGAGATGACCTGGTTTGAGCTGACATTTAAAAACTTCTGGAAACACACACGCAATCATTGTTTTCATGCACAAAGTCGGAAATCAGTTGTCAGGGTCCTGGTGTATGGATATATCGGTCACCCGCAACAACACTGGACTCCCGGAACTGAAGACCACACTCAGTACCCTTAACACTATTGCTTCATAGAAAGAAAATATCATAGTTATAAGTTCTGCCGTAGAACTGACTACTCTGATACCAATTTTTCACGACCCGTCCTCAGGGCCCGTGCCGTGACTACCCCAAGCCCGCCTTCCATAGGCCAGGGGCTGGCGACTAGCACCAAAGGCATAAATCCCAATAACTGGGAAGGCATTGCCTTTATAAAAGTAACAAAACACCACAAAGTACAAGCAGAAGTAAAACACTAAGTACAAAGAAAGTGCTGAAAAGTAAATGGGCCAGAATACAAACCCAACTGAAAGTACAGCTACAACTGAAAGAATATAAAACAGAAAAAGACAAACAACTGGAAGAAAGGAAGAAGCTCATGTGTCATCCTCCTCGGATCCTACCTGAAGGGTAGGTACAGATAGCCTCCACAACGCTCTCGCCCGTCAACCTCCTCTGAGTGTCATCTTGCCATGAAGTCCACCTACAGATACTGACTCATCGTGTGGTCCACCTCCGGGTACCGTCCAATCCTCGAATACTCAGCCTCTATCAGCGTTGCCATCGTCTGCAACCAACACAATGAGGTGCGGGCATAGCCCGTGCAGGGGTGAGTATAAAGATACTCAGTAGGGACCCCAAGACCCTCAAGGTATCACTAAAACCAACAAGGATAACCACAAAGAAGATCTCAACAGATAACCTCTACTTAGGTATATGCCCATACATATACCTAAGTTATCAAGTAACCCATCTCAATCATGAGGAAACAAAATATCATGAAATCATCGGATAACCACTCTTTAGGTATATTCCCATACATATACCAAAGTTATCAAGTGACTCGTCTCAATCAAGAGGTAAACACAAAGGTCATAGACTCAGCTCAAACAAGGATTTTCATTATCGAAACCGTAACTGCTGAAGAGCCCCGTCTCTGGAGTGTACAGTGGTCCTGTCACGACTCTGAGGTACTGCTCACTAACCTAAGACTGTTGAGGTACTGCTCACTAACCTAAGACTGCTGAGGTACTCCTATCGAGTACCGCGGGTCTGCCACCTCACACAGTAGTGCCCCTCCGCCATGGGTCTGCCACCTCACACAGTAGTGCTCCCCCTCATAGCCTATAGAGGTACTCCTCCTGTTGAGTATCGTGGGTCTGCCACCTCACACAGTAGTGCTCCTCCGCCATGGGTCTGCCACCTCACAAAGTAGTGCTCTCCACTGGGCTATGTTTGTCACTCCGAATAGAATCGGACAAGCAGTCATCGGTCACAGCCAGCTACACGGTCTCCGTACTCTGTATTCTCATCTCCGGGAGGGTCCGCTCCACGAGCTACAGGTCGATACTCCAAGTATCAAAATCCCCATGAAGAAGTATCTCAAAGGACCACCTCGTCATAGGGGTCTCAACGCAACAGACGGCGCGTCAACCGAATGCCCGGTCTGTGAGTTATTAGCCTTTTCATCCCAGGGGCCCGGTTGGTTTCATGTGCGAACCAACCCGGATGTATCTCAACTGTACCCCGAACTCTCATAGGGTATACCCATAGGGACCGTTTCTCAACGTGATCACCAACGCCGCTGATGGTTCGTCAAACAGGCGTCCGGTCTGAAAGATATCAGCTTTTCCGTTCCAGGGGCCCGGTTGGATTTCGGGTACAATCCAACCCGTACATACTCCAACTGCATCCAAAACTCAGGAAAAGTATGCCAAAATTTCTGTCTCATCAAGAGGAATTCAACAAGACAGACGGCGTGTCAATCGGACGCTCGGTCTGTGAGTTATTGGCTTTTTCGTTCTAAGGGCCCGGTTGGTTTCGTGAGAGAACCAACTCGACCGCACACCAACGGCGTCCAAATCTTGAGTGGAGTAAGCCAAAAGTTCTGTCTCATCAAGAGGAAACCAACAAAGTCGACGGCACGTCAATCGGACGTTCGGAACTCAAGATATAAGTGTTTCCGCTCCGAGGGCCTGGTTGGTTTCGTATCCGAACCAACCCGGCCGAACCCCAAGTTATCTGAAACCTTGAGTGTAATATGTCAAAATGACCATCTCGATCCAAGGATCACATTGTCGTTGACGATGCATCTATTGGAGGTCTGTAACCCAAGATATGGGAAAAAGATAGAAAGAGGTCTGAAAACGGGGGGTCTGGGCCCGGACCGACCCGGCCCAACCCCCCCTGGGTCGGCCCGAACCGGGTCGACCTGACTCGGGTCCGGGTCCGACTCGGATGGCGCGACCCGACCCGACCGGCGCGGCCCGGCCCGGCCTGGGTGCGACCCGGCTGGCGCTGGCCAGGTGGCCAGCGGGTCGGCTCGACCGTTACGGCCGAGCGAAGCGGGGGGCGCGCTGCCCCCGCGTGGAGAGACAACGGCCCCGCGTGGGGCCGCCCTTGCCGGCGGACGCGGCCGGTTGCCACGTCCCGCTCCCTCTGGTCACACGCAGTTGCGGGATTGCAGCCTGCCACCGCGGCTTCAGCCGCCCCCTGCCGTCGGCGCCGCCGTGCCGGCGAGGCGCACCGGCGGGCCGCTCCACGGACCACCAGACGAGTTCCAGTGGTTGAAATTGCGTGCCATCTTCGCCAAAGGCCCTCCCGGGGCCCGTCCTTCACTGCAAGGACCTCACATCGCCCGTGTGGCCTGCTTTTTCATCTCCCGCCAATCCGCTCACCATCGTCCGTCGATCCTCACTTTGACAACAAACTGCAGGGTCTTCGAATTGCCTCAGCGACCCCGACTCCGCCCACGGTTTCGTTCGGCCTCAACGGCACCGCGCTTCTTCGCCGCGTTCTTTCTCGTTTCCGCGCGGTGCAACATCACCGCGCTGCCTTTCACATGCCACAACAAATTCAAACAAAAAAAAGGGGGGAAGGAGGGTCGGCCGTGTTCGTGCGGTCCAACCTCCTCCCGTTAGTATGATAACAGACGGCCCAAAAATGAAATTAATAAAGGTGACAGATGAGATCACGATCAAAAATAAAATAAACCCCCATAACTTCCCGCAAAAAATTATTCCCAACCCGCAAGGAAAACTTTCGCGGATCAACTAGATAATAAGTTGATCCGTGTTTCTTTGTTTTCTTTAGAATGAAAGAAATCAAGGGAATAAAATCGTTCTCAAATAATTACCTACCTCAACATTGTCGTCGAACGAGAGTTCGTCGCGGAATTAACCATCGCAGAAGAAGAGGATCATCGCGGAAGAGAAGGATCGTCATGGAAGAAACGTCGCAGAAGGAGCATCGTTGATTTCTGAGGATTTGGCGTTCTTCGTTGGAGATCGGTGTGTTCTTCGCGTTCTTCGCGTTCTTTGCGTTCTTCGTCGAAGAATAACACTTTCCTCCAAATCCCCTCCACGCCATAAGTTCCAACAGAAATAAAATAAGAGTTGTCTTATTTTATTAACACACATGACACGTTTGAATTCAAAAGAAATGAAATGAACAATTAATTCAATGAATTAATTGTAACGATTTAACCACCCAATTTAATGAGGTATTTCTTAACTAGAATAAACGCACGGTTGACTTCATTAAAAAGGGGGGTGCGGGTGCGTTACATAGAAGGAAAGAAACGGTGGGGTTCATGCGGGTGTCACCTCACAAATATCCTACCAAGTGGGTAGGATATTGTGGGTCCCATATTATCTTCTTAACTTAGGTTTAAGCAGCTTTAAGAAAAATAAAATAAATTGTCGTACCACCTTTATTTTATTTCTTTTCTTAACCCCAGAAATTAAAAACCACACCCGAGAAAACGCAACTCTGGAAAAGGTGTTCCTAAGAAATTACCGGAGCTGTGGTTCCATCGGTGCCCTCAGAATTCGATTCCGAGCATCGGTTCAAAAGTTAGAAAAACTCACTCGTTCGTTCACTGAATGTACCCGAGCCTAACTTCGGAAATTATTTCCAGGCACACCGGGCCTCGGAATTAGGCACCGTCAGAAACTGCGTTCTTGTAAAATCCCAAAGAAAATTTAGAAAAAAAAAATTCCCTTGAATATTTATGGGTCTTTACAAGTATTTTATATCAATGTTCTTTGTAATTTCACAAAACACCAGATTATATGCCATGTGCATTTCACTATGACTATCACAGTAGAGAAATCCACCCTCCTAGACGTATCTGATCTCCTCAATCAGAAACCTACACCATAAAAAATCTATCCCTACTTTTGAACCTACCATATATTCCACTTCTGTTGTGGAGATTTAAATGACCACCTAAAACCTTAACATAAAATTGGAAAGTATTCCTCCAAATGTGAACACGTAGTCAGTTGTACACTTGAGGGTGTCTGAATCTCCATTATATTTTTCATCAACAAACCCCTATAATAACTCATATTCCTTGAAGAATAATGTTATTTCTTTCATTCCTTTGAGATAGTAGATGGTATATTTCATTAATTCCTAGTTTTCATTCCTAGGATTTTTTATGAACTGCCTAACAACTACCATTATAAATGAAATGTACGGATAAGTACACACCATAGTGTAAATAGGGCTTGCTACCATTGATTCTATTGAAACCTTTTCCATATAATTATCCTTATCTTATGTTCTTGGTGATTACTCTTTATATATTTTGAAATTTCCTTCCTGTGTATTTTATGCTTTCTTTCATATAGAAATATCGAACCTTTTGATTATCTTTTGAATGTAATCCTTCTAATATAGCACTAAAATTTTGGTTCTCTTATCTCACTCAATCTTCATGCCCAAAATTTTCTTGGCTTATCCAAGATATTTCATCTCAAACCTTTCTAAAAAAATATTTCTTTAGCTCCTAGATCCTAATAATTGTTGAACCCTCCAAGAGAAATTCACTTATATAGAAGAGAAAAAGGATGAAGCTCCCAAAATTGTAGAAATTTTAATAGAAATAATGCTCTGAGTTTCTCTACATTAAATTTTTCTCAACCATGAATGTGGTGAACTTATGGTTCTATAGACTTGGTGATTATTTTTATTCTTAGATCCTTATTTTCAACTTAAACACTAGGATATGATTCTGATTATCCATGAAACCAAAACATTTCTTCATTTAGATCTTATCCTATAAATCACAGTGAAGGAAACATATCTTTATATACATTTCTTTCAGATGTAATCATCCAGAAGCTACCAAACTAAACACTATTTGGATGGAAATATAATTAAATACTGGAGAAACAATATCGATGAAAGAAACTCCTTATTTTTATAGAAATCCTACCACTACCAGCATTTAATTTTACCTTTTCCTTCCATAAGATTCCTATTTTAACTAAAAACACCACTTGTTCTCAAATTCTTCCATTCCTGGTGGTAATTGCATTATCTCAATAGTGTCATTCACATGAAGTAAACCCAACAAATCCTTTATAGATAACTCACACATTCTGAAATCAATGATATTGGCTACTTCCCCTAGGCTCTCTAGTTCTCCCTCATCCAGTAGAAGTGGAAAGTGAAGGTCAACTCCATTTGTACATGTTGTATAACATTGGAATATATTTTAAGTTCAATCCATGGACCTACCCTTTTGAGAATTGAATCTTCTTGAATATCACCTTTGGGTAATACGATCAAAGCCTCCAAAATTCCTAATTAATATAATATATCTTCCCCTAGTTTAATTTCATAACTCCCAATGCCCTCTAAACTTTCCTTCAGAACATATGACCTTCTAGGATATTTAACACGCTCTAAACTTTCTAAAAATTGAACTCCTCAATATCTTTCATTCAGATCAACTTAGACTTATTCAATTCATTATTTTATTGAAACCTCCTACTCCACCAAGTTCCATTGTTTCCATAAGACTTATTCATGGAAGATAGCATTTCGTCTTCTGATGAATTTTTATTATTGGGTGTCTCCTTTTCACTTTATTTTTTTAGCATTTTGATAATTACATTACTCACATATCTTATTTTATGTTTGATTTTATTATTTGAATCTTGCACTACTTATAGAAGAAAATAATGTTATTAAATCAAATGTTTAATTTTTTATTTAATTATTCTTTACTGTTTACTATTTTTAATTCTTATTATTTTGTAAATTCTATGAAAAATATATTTTTTGAAGATTTATTTAAAAAGAACATACATTCAGAGTTTTTAAAATTTTATCTATGTTTAATATCATATGTTTTCTACATGATCTGAGAAATATATTAGATAAGAAATATTTTGATATTTTCATAAAGGAAATTATCTTACATATCATGACAGGCTAAAAAAATATCTCATTTATAGTATTTTTCACAAAGTAAAATCTGTTATGTATCTTCTCTAAAATAAAAATATGTTACATATTTTTAAATATGTTATGTATTCCTTTGCATAAAAAAATATATTACATACTTTGTTTTTTCTCAATGTATAAAATGTTACACATTGATAATATTATGTCACACGTTGCTCTTTCATGTTAGAAATTTGTTACATGTCAATATTTTCTAAATGAAATTATGTTAGGTATTCATAGTGGTTACAAAATTAGATTATATATGGATTATTTCTCCAATTAAAATATCTTACACATTCAGTAAAATATTAAGGAAATATCTTATATACTGATTTAAATTATATTATATATTTATTCAGCGATATAATATATTTAGAAATGATATTCTACTTTGTTATAATTTTTATATTTATATTTTCTGCAATTTTATATTTTTTATTATATTTATTTTATCAATTTTTGAATTACATATAAATTATAATGATGATATTAAATGTTGTTTCAAAGAGTTTGATGAATAAATAAAGAAATAATTATTTTTTAATACATGTGAAACTAAAAATATAGTAAGTCATTATATTTCCATGTTTATATTATTATAACTGTTACAGGATGTGAGGAGAAATTATGAAACAACCAAGTGAAGAAATACCATTCCAATTATGATGGAGGAATTGTTTTTTTTAATTCATATATAAATTTAATATTAACCAAAAAAGATAGGTATGATTCCATAGCATGTTACTAATGTATTGAAACATTGAGAGATAATTTATTCCATTACTATCAAATTGTGAAGGAATTTTTAGATCACCCAAAGATGAATATTTAAACTATTAATAAAATTTAAAAAAAAAATATTTTTCTACATTGGAAACCTCTTTTGAAACTCTTAAACCAATTTCATTTTTTTTTTGGATTTTTCATTGTATTGAGTTTCCCAAATTTTAACATTAACTTACATGGTTATACTACCAATAAAAATGTACTGATTTGGTTATGTTAAGCTAATCAAAATGAAATAATTCCAAATTTTTGATTTAAATATATAAAATGAATAGGTTATGTACCTTATTTAGAAATTCTTGGTTTTTTCTAGCCCAACTAGGTTAAATATCCTTATAGGATGGTAAATCAGGGTATGATAGATTAAAACAACTGCCCCTTTGAATTTTGTTTTTTCATTAAATAAAACACTCTTATCTCCCTTTCCAATAGAAATATATAAATAGAAATGAAATCATGCATGATATAGAGAGATTTTACTTGGTTCACCCACACTGGGCTACGTCCAAAGAGTATAAAATGGAAATGTGTCAATGTACTGAATTCACTAAGGCTCACTACCAAAATAAGGTTCGAGCTTGATCACTTCTATGCCCAGGCTCACAACCTTTACAATGTTTGGAGTGGACTCACTATCTATCTTGGTTTACAACCAATAAAAATTTGAAATCTGACTACACACTCAACTTAATTGTGCTCACTACTCCTCCAGAAGTATCTCATGTTGTTCTGAATCACCTCAAAACTGTTTCACACATATATGAGTGTGGCATAAAGTCATGTTTTCACCTAGTTAATGAAATCCACTTTTCTGTGTACTATTAGTTTGTGTAAATTTCTTTTATTTCATGGAATTCCTTTCACCCTCTATGAACTGTCTTGCATCCTCCACAAACTACCATACACCATGTGGTGCGAGTGCTTCACGGACCTCCTTTTCTTAGCAGACTACCTCTACTTCATGGAGGACTGATTCCTTGTAAACCACTAATGCTTCATGGACTACCTATACTTCATGTCACCATTTTTCTTTGCGATCTACTAAACCCCATAGAACCCTTTCATGAACTATCTTCATGAACTATCTCCTTTTCAGAATTGCTTCCTCGAAAAACTCTTCTCCTTCGTAGAATCATCCCTCATGAACTACTTCAGACTTACCCAAAATCTTCCAGCAATGACATCTCTAATGAAATTTACTCTATCTAATTATGTGATTAGGGTCCTTTATATACGAAAATAAATCCTGCAAAACCCTCTAATAAAAAATACCCAAAACTATAATGTGGTGCTTCCTTCACTACAAACTTTCTATGTAGTCTGCATAGCACATTTAATCATTCGAGGCACACCTTAAATCACTCTCATACACAAATAACATGCCTCCTAAAAACTAACCTCATGGATGATTAAAATCACCACCCTCATCCTCAAAACTTCAGTCTCCCTATATACTTTCTTTAAGGTTTGTGTAGCATGCTATATAGTCCCCATAGCACTGTTATATGAAAATATTTCCTTTGATGATTTCCCTTCACCTTTCAAAATACCTCCTTTGTGGTCTTCATAGTAAAGATATACTACTATAAAGTTAACAAACTCTCTGCTCATGGTCCACTATCTTGTTTTTGGAAAACCTTCCTTTTTTATAAAACAACCTCCTGATTTTGAGGGCCAAAATTTTGGAAAACACTAGAAAACTGTTCCACATTAAACATCTACTTCGGAAACACCAAACATACTGAAACACGGTTATCTAGATTTTTCAAAAAACACAATCACTCTAAAAACATTGAGACGGTTCCTTGAGTGAATTTTTGCCAATAATAACCTCCTTTGGGTTTGTTGAAAACTCTTTACATTTTGATACCTCGTTAAATCATCTTATATATTTGATGAAAATTCACCTATTACAATTCTAGATAGAAATCAAAGATGTACTTAACACATAATATAATCACACATGATTCATGCTCAGCATGAGAAACAAGAGTATCACATGAATTTCATCAATGAGTCACTTATTTCTTGATACCAACTGTAACACTACATGTGGATATCAAGAATACACCAATATTCTTACATATATGGTAAACTACTTGCATCATGAACTTATTTCATGATTTATCTTCAATTAAAGAACTGCTTCCGCATTGTTAGATTTAAAACTCCCCCTACTTCATTTCTCCCCCAATAAGATTCTCTACCTATATTTATTAATACATTTTCTCCCCTTTTATATCCATAATTTATCACAATTTTTTAATAAACCCAAAGGTCACTTAATTGTGGTTGGAAACAGGGTAAAGAACACAGATCAACACATTTAGGAAAAAACACATCATGTCTAAAGGATAGGGGGTCCCACGTCCACACTTTTTAAAGTTTGGGGAGGCTAATGGACTCTAAGATCCATTCGATTCCTCTCAAATGACACTTTGGGTAAGTCAATTATTAGAATATCCACAACCTATAATTTTGTAGGCACATACTCCAATTACACAAGACCTTTCTCCACCTTATCCTTGAGAAAATGATACTTGATATCAATGTGCTTTGTCCATGAATGATAGATTGGATTTTTTTTCTATGATTTATAACACTTGAATTGTCACATAGTATTTCTATCAAAGACTTCACTTGAATTATCAAATCATCAATAAAATACTTAATACACAATAACTATGTGAAGGTTTCAGTGGCCAGAATATATTCAGCTTATAAAGTACTCAACAAAATGCAATCTTGTTTCTTTCTTAGCCAAGAAATACATAATTCACTAAGATAGAATGCACTACCTGACATTGATTTTCTATCATCTACTGAACTGGTCCAATCTGCATCTATATTTCCCAATAAATCTTTCTGATATTTTTCAATATACAGCAAACAAAATCCATTGTGCCCTTAATATACCGAAGTATTATTTTCACTACAAGAAAGTAGATTTATTTGGTATTTTTTTGATATATTGCTACTTGAAATGTTGAAAAAACAATATCAGGTCTTCTTGCTATCAAGTACAATATATTGTAAATGATTTTCCTATATTATGTGAAATTAATTGTATTTCCTTCATCATCCCGTGTTATTTTCATATGGGTAACCACCAGAGTCATCATATCATTGGAATTGTCCATTCCAAATCTTTTTAAAACCTCCTTAGAGTATTTTGATTGATAAATGAATGTGTCATCCCTTCCTTATGTCACATGTAAACTAAGGGAAATCATAAATTCACCCATCATTTACATTTTGAACTCACTTTTCATGAATTATGTGAATACTCACACTAAGATTCATCTAACCCACCAAATATTTTTTCATTGACATACACCAGAACCATCATCATTTTATTAATTTTATTATTGAAATATATATTGTAATCAACTCCCCCATGCTGAAAATCGAGCCTCTTCAAAAAACATTGAGCCTTTAATACCATGATCTTGGTTCTTGCTTCAACCCATATAGTGTCTTTCTCAGACAATAAATTGTGTTCTCATCTTTGTGAATGAGAAAACCATATGACTGCTCAATATAAACTTCTTCTTCTAGAAGCCTGTTTAGAAATTCTAACTTAACATCCATATGGAAAACTATGAACTTTTTTTTCCACTTATATGGACAAGAATAATATGATTGTCTCTAGCCTCATAACAGCTGAAAATGTTTCATCAACATAGATACCCTCTATCTGAGATTACCTTTTTCACACTAGTCGTGCTTTGTTTTGAATCACTGCACCATATTCATTCAACATTTTGTGAAAGATCCATTTAGCCCTAATGGAATTATTATCTTTTTTTCTTAAAACAATCTCTCATATCTGATTCTTCGCAATTTGGTCAATCTCTTCATTCATATCCTAAACCTATTTTTCATCTCCAGCTTCTTACTCAAAACATATAGGCTCTACCTATGATAAGATCGATGTTTTTATATATTATTCATCCTCCTTGTCTCTATTGGTGTTTTATGGTCACCAATGGTGTTCTGTCTATCAATTTCAACTCAAATATTCATCTTTCATATAGTTATAGATTTGACTTACTCCTCATCATCATTATCTTCTTCTAAATTAGCATTTTCCACTTTAACTCCCCCTGAGGTTCTTACCTCCTCATCACTATATTCCTAAAATTGATCATGTATTTTCTATTCATTTTATCTTATAGTGAAATCATTGCTCTTAACTACCTTTTCAATACTCTTATTGAAGCATTTATATGCTTTTATTTTTTCTGAATATCTAAGTAATATCCCCTAATCTCATCGAGATTCAAATTTCACGTGTTTCTCCTTATTAAGAATAAAACATTTACTTCCAAATATTCAAAAGTATTTCAATGTTGGATTATTTCCATACCACATCTCATAAAGAGTCTTTTCTTCCTTTGGACACAACAGAGCTCTGTTATATATGTAGACTGATGTAAAGATTGATTCCTTCCATAATTTCTTAGGTAGTCCATTTTCAATAAGCATTATTTTTTCCATGTTGTTTATGATCAGATTTTTTCTCACAACCTCTATATTCTTTTGAAGAGTTATCACTACTGAAACTTGATGTATTATCCTGTGTTTCTCTAGATACTATTCCACTTGACTATTTGTGAATTTTTTACCATTATCAATAAAAAACTTTAGAATCTTCTATCCAAGAATCCTTCAATATTTCCTCTCACTATTGAAAATCTAGCCTATCCCAATGGTTTTAGAAACAATTGGTATGTTAGTCGATGGGATAGCCCTATACCAATGGTTTACAATGAACCATTGGTATAGGTTGGTTGAAATTTGGATTACCCAATGGTTCACTATGAACCATTGGGATAGATATATTCCAACTATTGTAGACCGTTGAAATAGAGGTAAAGCAATGGTTTAAACCATTGTGATATCTTTATCCTAATGATTTGAAACTGTTGGGAGAGTGTTATGACAATAGTTCATTATGAACCCTTGGTATAGGGTGGTTGGAATTTGGATTACCCAATGGTTCACTATAAACTATTGGGATCAATATATTCCAATGATTTTAAACTGTTGGAATAGAGGTAAAGAAATAGTTCAAACCATTGGGATAAAGTTATCCTAATGATTTGAAGTCGTTGGGAGAGGCCTATTTTAATTGTTCATAGTGAACTGTTTTCATAGAGTGGTGTAAAAATTTATTCCAATGGTTATAGAGCCATTGGTATAGACCCCCCCCACCTCACTAGTAGCATCCCACTTACCACTCCACTAAAGCATCCCACCTGCAATCAAAAAAAGACAATCTGCAGATGCTCACTCCACTGCAGCATTCTACTGCCCACTCCAATACAGATTACTTGTAATAAAAATTAGACAACCTACACCTGCAATGCACAGAAATAACCAAACAGAAACAAACTGCACCTGTAATGTAGAGAAAGAACCTACACAGAACACCTAAAATCAAAAATAGAAAGAATAACCTACACATAACACATGCAACTACAATTCCCACTCTTGTGGGCATACTCAACATAACAGAACACCTGCACAGAGAACCTAAAATCAAAAATAATGGAAATAAAAACCTATAAAACCTAAAATTCCCACTCCATTGGACATACTCAAAAAAACGGAACACCTAAAAACCCTATAATTCCCACTCTAGTGGACATACACAATAGAATAGAACACCTAAAAACATACAATTCCCACTCTAGTAGATATAATTAATAGAACATAACACCTAAAAATCCTAAAATTCTCACTCTAGTGGAAAGATAATTTCTCACTACACCTATAATCAAAAAAGAACACCTACAATGAAAACAGATCATCCTAAACCTGCAATGAAAACAATAGAACATCCTTAACACACAGAACCATAAATGAAACCAATAAAGTATCTTTAAATAGAAACAAATCAATACATAAATAATGATAACATAGGAAATAAAATGATTCATTTAACCGGTGATAACAAAAATACAAAATATCACATATATTCATTCACACAAAATCATCAAACAACAAATTTCATAAATATCAGTCAAAAATGTAACGGATTAATATGTCCCTCATCACCATAACTATCATTATCGTATTCCTCAGCCTCATCCTCATCCCCATCCCCATCTTCTTCCTCTTCCTCATCCTTTCCCTCTCCCTCTTCCTCTCATTCATCCCCACCCTCTTCATCGCCATCATCCTCACCCTCTTCCTCGTGGTCATCCTCACCCTTACCATCGTTATTGCCAAGAACATCATCATCCCAACCACTACTAGAACTACTGCTTGGTGGACTATAAAACATGCACATCCTCGATATATATGCATCAAAATCCACATTAGTCTTGAGTGGAAGTGATGGACATAATACTTCCATCAGTTTCAAAAAAAAATTGCATTCTCCATTTGATCCCATTATTCCATCTTTATGGATCTTTTTCGTCCTTTTCTGCCTTTGCCTCATCCTGTGATACTCCTTCTAAATCAGTGTTACTAGAAAATATACTTGAAGTGGTCCAATACCTTGTTAGGACAATACTCTTCCTTGGTCGTCATTGTACTCTATTATGGTGCCCATCTCCTAAAACTTGATATAAGTGATCGTTCGGGCCAAAGTTATCGGGTTCCTAACCATCAGGGGCCTCCAAAGTAGACTATTACAAATATAAATAGACTATTAAGTTAAAAATAGATATTAAAAATTGAAATCTATAAATTAAAACATACAATTGACTTCTATGTATGTTCTTTTACCGTGCTTCTATCTTTTTTCTTTCTGCTCGTGAAAAACAGTTTTTCTCGAGGCACACATATTTCAATATTTAAAACCTCCCTCTGTAATGAAATTATTATTCTAGTTTTAATCATATAAAACAAATAAAAAATATATTCAATATACAATTGTAATAAAAATAATAAAAATTATTTAACAGTGAAAACATAATCACTAGATCATGGCAGTATCAACATGGGATAACCATTAAGTATGAAAATTTGATGATTTGCACATTATTCAATTGAAAATTAATTATATTAGTAGAAAAATTTTCATTCCTTTAGTTCTAAAATTTAATCATTGTGTAACCATTGTTAAAGCTTCAATAGATACAAAAATGAACCATAAGAAAACAATTTCTCACCATAACAAAAATAATAGAATAAAAAGAAAGAACATATTCAAATTTATAGAATTCGTTAATTTTCTTAACATAAGTAACATAATTAATTTTTGATTCACTAAAATCAAATAGGAGAAAAATAGTTTAATCCCAACAATTATAATTAAAATAGATATGATGTTTATTATAGATATCATCAAAATATTAAAGAATGTGGTAAAGAAATTATGTTTAATGTTCTTCGGTCCATTTGAAAATATGGGTAACAAGGATTCTTGAAATTTATTTAATTAGAATCGACTTATGATGTTTTAATCACTAAGGAACAACTTTAGAATCATGTGAATTAATTTCATCACAATATTCAATTTTTGGAAACTTGATTCTTCACCTAGTAGAAAGTCAAAAACATATTAATTGTTAATGTCTTATGCTGGGAATGAAAAGTCATATGATCAATGAATAAAAAGGATGATAGGATTACACTATCACAAAATCATACATTCATAACTTTAAATACTTATGATCATATATAAAATATTATTATATTTGTGTGTTTCTTTTAGTTTTGGATCGAACCTTCTTGTTTTACTTTCAATCCAGCCAATAAATAATTATTGTTTATTGTTCTAGTATTACCATCATTTAGTTTCTTAAGAAGTTTTGTGTTTTTTTTTAAATTTTCATCCATATTATAATGATTATCTAGATGCATCACCTTTGTTGATTCCTTCTTCTAGAGATGCACCACCTTTATCGAATGATGGCTTAACATCCCACAACAATCTTCCTCAAGTCAAGACTATTATGCCTTATTTACTTGGGTAACAATATAATTACTATAACAATTCTTACCAAACTAGTCTCTTTAAAGGAAGGGGAGAAATATTATCTTTCTCAATTGAATTTTCAACCATCTATAAAAGTGAAGATTAAGGAGGCATGGAAGGAAGATGTATAGCTACAAAAGATGGTGAGAAATGTTCCTAAATTAAACCTTGATTGTGATGGAATAATAAGGTTCAGGAATTGGGTTTGTATTTCTCCCATACCAAAATTATAGAAGGAGATATTGGATGAGGATCATAGTTATTCATTATCTATTCACCCTAGAAGCACAAAGATGTATAGGGACCTGAAATAGTATTTCTGGTGGGATGGCATGAAAAGAGATGTTTCCAAATATGTCTCTCGGTTCTTAGTTTGTCAGTAAGTTAAGGTTGAAAGAGAGAAGTATAAGGGGATGTTACAACCATTACCCATACTAGAATGGAAATTAAAAAACATCACTATAGACTTTGTCATCAGAATTCCAAAAACATATAAAGGCCATAATTCTATATGGGTTATAGTTGATTTCCTTATGAATTTGGCACACTTCGTTGATATTAGAGAGGATTTATCTCCTGATCAGCTTGTCGGGATATATGTAAAGGAAGTGGTAAGATTTCATAGAGTACCACTTTTCATTATATCTGATCGGGATCCATGGTTTACCTCAAATTTCTGGAGATGTTTGTAGTAGGCTCTGGATAAAAAGTTAAGTTTCATCACTTCTTATCATCCTCAGACAGATGGTCAGTCTGAGAGGAAAATTAAAACTCTAGAATACATGTTGAGAGCTTTCTCTATGGATTTCAAAGGTGTTTGGGATCAACAGCTACCTTTGGTGGAATTTTCTTACAATAATAACTTTCACTCTAGTATTCTGATGGATACTTATGAAGCCCTCTATGAAAAGAAGTGTAGAACTCCAATTTGCTGGGATGAAGTTGGGGAAATAAATCTATTATGATCTAATCTTGTTGATTAAATGGAAGAAAAGGTTAGATCTATTCAAAAACACATATGAGCAGCTTAGAGTCGAAAAAAATTTATGTTAACAACCAAAGAAAAGACCTAGAGTTTGAAGTGCATGGAAAGTTGTTTCTACAAATATCTCCCTAGAAGAGAGTAATTAGATTTTGAAGGAAGGTCAAGCTGATCCCTAGGTATATCGGTCCTTTTGAAATTCTAGATCGTGTTGGGGAGGTAGCTTACCGATTGGAACTTCCACTGAATCTATCTCAATATCATGATGTGTTCCATGTATCTCTCTTGAAAAAGTACATATCTGATCCTTTACATGTATTAAACTTGGAATTCATATCACTGGATCAAGATATTTCTTATGAAGAACAACCGATAGAGATTTTGGATAGTAGCGAAAATGTTTTGTGAAACAAGACCACTCACTTGGTTAAAGTTTTGTGGTGGAACCACCAATTTGAGGAAGCAACGTGGGAAGTTGAGGATGTGATAAGGGAGATATATCTTCATAGTTTTTGTCCAAGTGATGCATTTCAAGGGATAAATTCAGTTTAAGGGGGGTAGAATGTAACACCCATATGTTTTTATGAAATATTTTCTTTAAATAATTTTAATTATTCAATAGCTTGCATTGAACACAATCATGAGTTTAAATGAAACATGAGATTCCCTTAGTATAAAATGACTATTTTAACCTAGGTATTAGGTGAACAAGAATAAATATAACTAACTTATGAAAATTTATGGTGAATTCATTCACTACCAATTATTTATGAAAAATATAAATCAATTATATATTTGGATTTTTTTTGTATTAATAAATTGATTGAATTACTATTATTAAATTAAATTAATGAAATATATGTTATATAATTAAGAAAATGTTTTTGATATTCATCCAATAGAAATTTTTTTTCATAGGGTATGAATAAACCCTATTTGATGTATAAAAACATATATTTTTAAAAGGGAAATTTTACCGCCTTTAATGGTGAACCCTTTTTAAATTTTGGTTTTTACAATTTATAATTTTAATATGAAAAAAAAAGTTGTTCTTTGGAATCAGGATATAAAATTTTACATTGGATTAATTTTTAATATTTTTTTGATAACTTTAAAATTTTGATGAATAGTAAAAATACACTAAATTTTAATTGAAAACAACTATTTTCATCAAAATAAATTATATTTTTAAATTATAATATTGAATGGTTATAAAGTATAAAGATAATATATTTTTATCATTCATTATAATTTATTTCATTAGCATTAATTTTTCATTGAATTCATTTGTAAAAACATTTCAATCCGTTGTAATGTTTTAAATTTCAAAAACTCATTCTCTCTTTCCAAAAACAGGAATAATTTTAAATTAATTACTGAAACTTATATATTTTTAATTTTGAAAAATGGTTTCAATATTTGGAATCAGTAAGTAAAAATTATGTAAATAGCTTTATTTTATTTTTGGACATTATGAATAGTAACTTCGGTAATTTTTATTAATATTGTAAAAGGGTAAATTTGGTAATTAAGGGTACTAATACTATTATAAAATTACCCTAATACATGTATTAATATCATTGGATGAGTTTTTTCCGACCTCAATAGTCCTTGGGTCGAAATGGTGTCCTTTGTAAGCCACTAAGATGAGATTAAGAAATGTAATTTATTATATTTAAAAAAAAGTTAAATATGTCGCACTCAAATTTAAATAACTAAATTGTTTTTTATATAAGATATAAAAAAATAAATTTGAATAAAATACTAATTTAAAATCTAAACTTTTTTTATTTATCATGTTAATTTATTTTTAATTTTAAGGAAATAAATAATTACCTTAAAGACTTATACTTTGATGATGTAAAAAATGATTAATTGATGAGAAATCAATAAAACATTTTTTATTAAAATTATAATAACCATCATAAATCCTAAAAACTTGACCAAATCATATTGTTCGATTATATATTGACCATAACCATCCAAGGTTCTAGTTAGTGACCATTTGGAGTCTTATAGAAGATATTGTGACACTTATATTATTTTATTTAAAGTGATGTTAAAGTTTTCACATTCATAATTTAATAAGTATAACATTTTAAATGTTAGATTTTCCAGAAGGTAAATTCGACTATATATATTCTTATGAAATCTAGTATATTTATATTCATCATATTATTTTATTTTTAATTTTTATTCAACAAATAAGTATATTAAATAATTACACAATATTTATGTAGTAATTATTTTATTAATAGAGATAGCAAATAAATGCTATTAAAAATATTAAAGTAAATATAATTTGGGATAATTAATATTTATAATGAATTTTATATATGACCTTGACCTCCTAGTAATATAATAAAATTTTTTGTTTAAATTTATCTTGTTGTGTTAATATTTTTAAAAATAAATGATTTGAATAGTGTCAAAATTGACACTATTGATTTTTTATCAAAATAATTTTTTTTAAAATTATTTAAAAATAATAAAACATTTTTAAAAATATATAATAATTATGATATGGTTTAAAATTTTCTAATATATTTATTTGTGGTTTAATGGACATCAAATAAGTAAATATGACACCCTTTTAATATTGAAATATTTATTACCCTAGTTAAAAATTAAATAAGATAACTGAGTGCTAATTAAAATTATAAGGTTTAAATTGACATAAATACTTGTAAAAAATTATTTTTTTATGATATTTCAACCTTATATAATCTCATATTCTAATTTTTGTCATTTTGGAGGTTTTTGGATGGGTTTTTATTTTATTATAAATTAATATTTTTGGAGATCCCAAAAGTTCCCCTCACCAAAACTATAAAAGAGAACCTCCTCCCTCACCTCTTCACTTCACTTTGAGAATTCAAAATCGTCCATCCCCTACTCTTATCCTTTATAAACTTCCCTAGTTACATTATAGAGTTTCTTGTATTCTTAAAATACCAACTCTAGTGCACTAAGAGGATATTTAGAGGAAGCACGTCAAAGAAGAGGTAATCTCCTCTACAGATTCTTTCAAACTTATTTCTTATTATAATTTATCTTAATGAGTTGTTTCCTTATAAAGTAATAACTACAGTATCTCTTATATACTTATATTCTATTATAATTATTAAATAACCAAATTCCGCCTTCTATCCAATCTAAAAAAATTAAATCACCACACGTGCGTACGTACGGCTTACCGTCTTCACACCGTGGTGTAATCTTTTTATCACCACCACCTTACTTGGATGGGTATAATGATATAAATAATAAATATATGTGATTATTATAACATGATATTGATTCTTAAATATTATACCCCATTCAATTCAATACCATTCCATAATTATGGAAATGATATCGCCACTCGTGCGTACGTACGGTCTACCGTCTCCACAATGCGATGTGATTAATTATACATGATCTTCATTAAAGAATGATTATATATATGTATATAATGAATAAATATGATATATATAATGTTAGTATCATTTTTTAATAATATAATTGTGACCTATGAAGTTGAACCGAAACTTATTTGACAAAACATACATAAGAAAATAAGGCAGTTAATACCCGAATAACAAGTAATAATGAAATGTTATTAACAAAAGGATAATAATATGATCATATATGATATCATAAAAATGAACAAGATTATTAAATAAGTCAACGAGTTTTGGATACATACAAAGGAAATCGGACATATGGTAAGGGATAATTTCGCAATCTTGTTATTTTCCAAGATTGTTTTACTAGGGTATATTTATCATCTATGTCCATGTTTCCTAAATATGTAATATTATTTATATTATAAAAAAATTTAAATTCAATTTTACCCATTGGTGAATTTTTTTTAAATGGTATGAAAGGAATATTTTGTTGTTTTTCGATACAAGGTACTTTTTGACTTTTCTGGAAAAAGTATGAGGGGAATGTTTTTTTAACTTATACTACATGAATGGATTTTTACATATTCATAACACCTTATTTCCATGAATCTTCCTCTATATGATTTAAATTTTATTTTCAAATAAATTCTTTTCTTTTAAAATTTCATGGCATTTTGAGAAAATAAAACATTTTTGAAGAAGAGAGGATATTTTCCTAAAGAATTAATGTTACATCAAAAATATTTTCCATCTAATATGGAATTATTTAATAGGGTTATGTTTCAAGTATAATATCCTTATTGTTCCTATGATTTTATTGTGTTTATGATGGAATTATATTTATGAAATCCATTTATTTTACATGGATTATGTTATGCTGTAATGATGATTAAAGAAACCCATTTTATTCTTTGGGTTATGATGAATGATTTATGTTATTAAGGAACATGTAAGAATGATTTAATTATGAGATGGGTGGGACCTATATCTCTCTCCAATTAATTGGGTAAAGATTTATATCTCATGAGATAGACATGGATGGAATGGAGAATGATCTCAATTCAGTAATACAGGGTTGGAATGAAGAGTGAACTCGGTTCAGTAATGGAATTTTTCCACTATGATGGAAATGGAAATGAGTCTTGAGTAATATGAAATTATTTTATATGGTTATTTGTATTCCAAAAAACATCATGTCTTATGTTATGACTTTTGGGATTATGTTCATTGATTCTTATGAACTTTCACGATTTATCCCATGGAATGATATCATGATATTTCATATGCAGGATAAGATTTTCTAATGTTATGTTATTAAGTATTATGATTATGATATGATTGATATATCCCTTGTTTACCCTTATGGGGCATCTAAGCTCACTCTTTCATATGTTTCCTTTCCCCAGGTCATGAAGAAGGGTATTAAGTAAGATATGTCGAAATGGGGTCTAGTTATTATAAAATAAGTGAGTGACAATAAAGATGTCTTATGAACCAATTGTTTATGTTTCCCAATTTCTAAAGACAATATACCTATAAAATCCTATAATGGATTTGTTATATTTTGTAATGAATATTCTTAAACTTTTATGTAATATTAATGTATGTAAATTATGGGTCTTTATAGTGCGGCGGTTCTACACCGCACACATGCATGTATGCCCACGCCGCTTACTGGTATATCCAGATGTTAAAGAATAAAAACAAATATTATATCAATACATCTTATAATGAAAATAAATTATGATAAAAAAATTATTAGGGTTCTATAAATATACCTAAGGTAGTCTGATCAGTGGGCGTAAATTGATCCCCAGTAAATAAAGGAATATCAACCTATATAGATGTAGTGGATCCAAGTGTATGCTCTGAAATGTCAGAAGATTTCAGAGCAACAGTCAAAGAAGCAGGAATGTAGTATCCTTGGGGGAAGGAAGTAGAAGTAAAATAAGATGGCACAGATGGTTGTACAAATGCATAATAAGAATGAGGATTGGGAATTATTGGTGGATATGGAAAAGAGAGGCGGGGAAGCTCAGATGAAAATGGAGGTGCAAACATTTGTGTCCTAAATATCCCGGATGACTGTAATAACACTAAGTGATTAGAAAGTGTGGAGGTGTGGTAGATGGTACATCAGGGGTGGTAGGGGCTGTGATCAGGCACGTCCACGTGAGCACCTAGCTATATTACCACCACCATGCCGACGAGCCTGTACCCTAGTGGTACAGGCTCCTGCTTGGCATCCAAAAGACCCAGGATCAAATCCGGGCATGGGAGAATTTCCGGGGGTACTGTAGCAGTATTGTAGTAGGGGCACTGTAGCAAAACTGTAGCAGCGGTGGAACTATAGCAGTGGCAGAGGGACTGTAGCAGGTACTGTAGCAGTGGTTGTACTGTAGCAGCGCAGGGACTATAGCAGTACTGTTCACCGAGGGGTCCTTTGGGCCAAAAAATGGGCTTTTAAGACTTGTATTCAGGCCACTTGGCCTTGGGCCTTCGTGTTATGTAATGGGTCACCCTCTACCCAGTCTAAAGTGGTATTTTCTTTAATTAATAAATTGAGGCTTCGACCCCAACCTTTAAAAAAAATATTACCACCACCACCACCACCCCCCCATCAAAACTCTAGCCTGATCATTATTACCACTAGGCCGGTTGGTGAAAAACTGGTGCCTTGGTGGTGGATCCTGATTAAAAGTTAAAAAAATTAGTTGCAAGACATTATATGTTATTGATATATATTTTTTAAATAAACTACTCACAACAGGAACTAGGGGAGGGACTCTCATCTCACTCATTAGGAAATTGTTGTCTACCTTATTTTTACTTTGTTTCTCCTGGGTATTTTTCATTTCCTATATTTGAAAAAAAAATATGGGGTTAATTAGAAATCAATAACTAATGTCTAACTAAATCAAGAAAGAATATGCAGCATGACTTAATTAAGGACTGCCACTTGCCAAACCAAATATAGGATATGCAGTGATATAATAAAAACATTTTATATCTAGTGGGAATAATATCAAAATATAAGACTTGTCATAGAAAAAATAATACATTAAAATTAACATTTTTAGCATGGGAAGTGAGATATTTTTAAAACTTTTAGATAGTAATTAATTGAGGAAAAGTAATTAATCAAGTGTTATATAATGATAATGTCACAAATTTTTCATTTTTTAAGGTTGTTTTCCAGCTTCATTATATGAATTTGTTTTTGTTAAATTCAATAATTAAACATTATATTATCATATTTTGGTATTTTGGGGGATAAGAGTAGAATATAGAGAATTTATGGTGTGATTTTCATTAATTAGATTTATTTTTGAAATCCAATTCATTTGGGATAATTCAAAAAATATTTCAAGTTGATTAATGTAGAGAAGTGGAGCTATATAATAAATAATGAGAAACATGATTAGTAAACTCAAGATAATTTTTTATACACCACAATTCATGGAGGTAGTGTTATAATCCAAAAACTTACTATTTTAAATCTCAAGTTGGTGCCACAATTCCAATATATCATTGACAACCACTTAGAGAAGAATCAAAGACCATGTTTCCCTATGTTCACCCTCAAGAGATCTAAATCACTTGCATTTTCTCTAACATTCAATTTCTCAAGTAAGAATGCTTCATGAATCAAATTTTTGAGAAAAAATTATACACAATGAGGGATAGAAAAAATAATATGGATAAAGAAGTGAGCAACACTATATGTGTAAGAAGAAAATAACACAAATAAAAATCTAAATTTTTCAACACATTCATAGCCACCACATTGAGTAAAAGACCCAACCTAATTCAAGATTTTTTTACTTAAGAAACAGAAAAATTTAGTATACAACATGAATTACGATGATCTGTTTATTTTTCAATGGTTATGAAATAAATAGTATGAACTTAGGCCAACACTAGAGTGTCACAACTTAAGAAAATATTGGAATCAAAAACATTAGTTTCAGCTTCTGTGAACAGTGTCTATACTTCAGTGCATAATATCCACTGACATAGAATATATACATCAATTAATATTGTCTATATGAGAAATCCAAACATAGTGTCGCTTTATATGTGGATTGATCATTGAAAGTGAATAATAAGAAAAAAAGTAAGGCCATCGTTACAGTGAAATGAGGCTAGAAACTCTTCTATGAAATTAACGAATGAAGGTGGAGAGAAAAATGAGTCAATCCATCACCATTAGATAATATTTTATCAACTATATTATACTGTTATTGTAAAATGAGTAGGCTAAAATAGTTTATTAGTGGGGTTTGAGTGAAGTGTAGGTTTATATTACTATCAATCATAAAGGATTCAATAACATGCCACCTTTCCCTTTTATTATTAATGAATATCTATAATGGTTATCTAGTATATGATCCTTGACACTTGAGAAAAGGAGAAAAAAGTTAAAATCCAAATTGTGCACTATAGAGAAAAAAATTTATGAAGATGTTATAGGTCCTCCACCTGTTTTTTGTGAGTTTTAACATGATCCTTTGTGTGTAAATCATAATGTATAGGATTCTACTAAGTTTTCTTCCCCCACTTCTCTATTTGGTGAATTAAATGTTGCTTCTACAAGTGGGGTTATTCCTATCATCATTGAGATGGACAATGATGCTTCTAGTCTTTCTCTATATTATGGTCCTCCTTCTATAGCAAAGTACATTGTTTCTCCTATTATTAGGGAGTCTGTTGGGGTTAGAAATGAGGGTGTTGTTTCCCCTCTTTCTGCGCAGGCTAAAGGCAGATTATGGTATGATGTTCCTATTGATTTGGATTATTCTGGTGATATCGTGATATGAAAGAAGTAAAGAAGTTATATACCTTCAGAAATTAAAATAAGTGAAGATTTGTGAATTTAAGTCTTATCTTTTATAAAGTTTTAATATAAGGATGATATGGTGATGTTGTGAGTATTCACAATATATGAAAATTTATTTTCAACTCAATGAAAACAAAATTAAGTGAGAGATACATGATACAACATATATTGCAGTTCATGAAGTATATAAGTGGGAGAAATAGGAAGCTAAGGTTGTATGCAAAGGATGCATATCATGTGTTGATGAAAAGAAAAAAAATATGAAAAAGGGATTTTTAGTGGAATATATCAATTAATCATTAACTAGAAAAAAAATAGAAATACATCCCTCAATATACTACTATAGAATATTAATGATTATGTGGAATCCCATATGAATTAAAAGAAGTAATGATTCTCAAGTTTTTTCAACTGTATGTTAATTCCAATAGAAATAAAGAGATTAATTGTCTTCTATAAGAGTAAAAAATACATAATAATGGGGTTGATAAATTTTATAAAGTTAGTGAAGGAAAAATTAAAAGTGGAGAATGAAAAATACATCATCAATGTAAAATATATGGATATTAAAGTTAAATTTAAGAATCAATAAATAAGTCAAGCCATATTTTCACAACATGTTGGAAAAATAAGTTGCTACCAAACATACTATATTGGAGGAAAAATTTTATGGAAAACAACTATTTAGTACTAGGAAAATCCCATGATCATCTAATTATCATCATATATTATCTATAAAGAATAGGGAATTATCCCCATCAGAAAATAATACTTTATCTAAAAACATTTTCATGTGTAGTGTATGTTTGAATTATAAATATATACAAAAAGTATTCAAGATGAATTTTGAGAAAGATACCAAAACCTATATGTGGATTAAAGGATGTTAATGAGGATTTGTTACCCTAAATAATCCCTTTTAGTGAATAATGAAGCACAAAAATAACATACAGGCAATTATGGTTTTATTTTCTCCTAGATAAATAGATTAGTGTCTGTGGGATATTATTGGAACTTCTATATGTTTGGGTATATGGATATGGAGTGTTGGTAGATTTTTCTTCCATTGTAAGAAGAAGTAATCCAAAAATAATGGAGAAAAATCCTAAGAGGCTAAAAAATCCATATATTAGGAAGAAAAATCCATATACACAAAAAAAGATATTTGAAATGAATAGTGGATTGTGTGATTTTTTGAATGGTAGTGGTTACAGTGAATTGGAATAAAATTATAATTCATTCAATAAGGAAACTATAATAAATTAGAAGAGAAACCCAAAAAGGTGAATAATCTATATGAGCCTACCTTGGGAACTATTAAAAAGTAAAATTTCAAAAATAACATTCTAAAGAAGTATATGTGAAAGGATGGTGATTTATCTTTGGGTAAAAAGTGAGAGAGGAATTTCATTTAAAAAAACCCAATAATTACATGAATAATTTTCCATCAATGGTAAGAAGAATATACATATTTTATAAAAATAGTAGACACACCCTTTATTTTTTAAATATCCCATGAATATTTTTATTAGTGGGTGAAATATAGAGAAGACTTTATGAGTAGTAAAAGAGAAAAATAAATTCATTTCATTGGTAAGGAAATATATTAAGAATCCATGTAGAAGTTTCAAAAGGATAAGAAATATCTTATAGAATATTATTTTATTTTATCATTTGAGATTATGGAGGCTGTAATGATTGGAAAATTAGGGGAGAATAAAAGATCCTAAGGTAATAAAAAGATTTAATAAAAGGAGTAAACAAATATTTTGAGTGGTTATAAAAAAATGTTTAACTAGTGATTTTATAAGTTCTATGTGGGAGGTACAAGGATTCCAGACATAAATAAAATTATTGTATAACATTTATTATATAATAAGAGTAAATAATTAAAAACATATATGAATCACCATGTTAATAATTATCCTTAATGGATAATTTAAAAATAAAGAATATATATAAAGAGAGAGACAATGTTATAAGAAACTCAAATTAAATTATATTTGACAAATGATTAGGAAATCATAAATAGTCCACCCATCCATGGAGGTAAATTGATGTTGGAAAACTATTTGAGAAGTAATTTTTAACCCAAATACTCACATTAATGTGTAATTAGGTGATGATTATTTTCAAACAAATAAAAAATAAATTATAGTAAACCAGAATGACTATTAATGTAGGGAAAGTGCCATTATCCCTTCTGATCAGGCTGGTGGCACAACTCCTAAAAGCCTGCCTGACACTTTCCTAGAGAAAAACATGAGAGTATAGACTGATCTAAGAAAATATCCCATTGAATAAATTCTAAATCAACTTCTGGGTATAATGTTTAAAAAAATATACTGATGTTTTTGGTGCTTCAAGAATTGAATCAAAGATTCCCCTAGTGATATCAACATATGCTTTATAAATTATTGAATATCATTCTTGATATATTGGGTGTTAGCGTGTGGGAATCAAGTGATTCAAATTTTTCATTATTGATTATATATAACATTTTATTATATTATCTCTCTAGAAACTATAGAGATATGAGAAAATTCCCTTAAATTCACTCTCTAGGTCTTGAGAGAATATTTAAACTAAATGAAAATTTCATGTTAAGAAATTCACTTTTTTATACATCTATAAAAACTAATAGAATTTCATTTAAGAAATTTTTTTAAATTTAACCATAATAATAAATTTTTAGTTCAAGACTCACTTTACCTTTTGTTTTGAAATCACAATAAACATTATAAATATTTGGATTTAAGTTGATTTTTTTTTGTTATGTCATTATTTTTATTGGTTTTTATTTTCATATCAATTAATTTAATATGAACAATTCAACTCATCTTGGTTTTTGTTACAATTTAACTATTTTGGTGTTGCTTGGTTTGGTAGGTTTGAATATAGTTCAATTCAATATTATAAAATTCAACTCAAAGAAAACTACAACCAGTAAATATTTAAAATACACATGAAGGTCTAGTTGAATACAAAATATTTGTAATCAATAGTAAATCAATTTGTATATCACCAACCTCAACAACTCAAGTCAAGATAACCCAAAAGAACTGAGAACACGGATGAATAATACTATATATTTCCACCACAACTTCATGTTTACAATAAACTCTAACAATTTAAGTATTTGAGTCATTATAAGTAATAAATGGATTGGGGACAATGGAATTAGGGATGGTTTCAATTCCATCATCGCTATCATCAAAAATATGTCTTGAGATTACTTCAATAATGACACCAAATTCAGGTCTAAGATTATCTTTGACATAAAAAAACTTGTTTCTCCATTGATTCCAATACATATGGTTCATTAGTAGTAAGAGTTTGATTCATGTCTATAAATCAAAATTCAAAATCATCAATAAATTTTACATGCCTTTTCATTGAATCAAACCACTTGAATTTCATCAGAGTGACTTGACCATGATAGTAATAATCCAATATTAGTATTTTCTCAAGGACTCCATAATAAGATACATTTTCAAATTGAGGTCTACTATATGATGCATTGGCATAACAATACGTTGTGGAAGTTAACATAACACCAACATGTTGTTTTCTCATGTTCTTTTCTCATTCAGTGATAATAAATCTATACCCATTGATCGCAATTGATTTTCATTCATGAACCATAGAATTAGGACCAAAATCCAAATATCTCATTTCCTCAGAGAGAGAGACAGCATGAAAACTCAATAACTGAAATATAAATTAATATTAAACTTAAATAATTATTGATTTTATTAATTTATTACATTAATATTTCTGCCTTCAATTTCAAACAAGAAGAAAAAATTTTCTATGAAAATTTTATCTCTTTCTCAATGGTAATGAACAATGCTTTCTATTTATCATTTTTTTATGTCCCCTGCCGAAAAAAATAGAAATAATTTAACATATATATAAAATTACATCATATGAAATAATATATACATGTTCAATTTACTTACTTGATGTAGTCATAGAACAAATAACAGTAAAAAAACTGTGCGATGTTCCATCTCTCGCTCTTCAAGGATTAATGTTGTCCATATATATGATCCGAGAATTCACCCTATTTGAGGAAGTGATGGAAAATTGGGTTCAATTTTCTCATATTGTTCTTATTAATTTCTCATTGGTATATTCCATCTCATAGTCAAATCAAACAAATACATTGAATAGAAATCCATACATTCTTGAGCCAAGTGACCTTTGACGATAGAAACTTCGGGATGATTTTTGTTCCAGATATAAGACTTTAATGTGAACATGTTTCTTTTAGTTTGATTTAAAATAAATAGGTCCTCTGAGAAGTATTTAGGTTGGAATATGGATAGTTAGATGCATCATGCATGTGAAAAATGATAGAGGAAATATTTTCTGTAACTCACACAAAATTAATGTGCCTCTGCCAAAAAAATTGCAAGAAATAATTCAACAACTTCTTAGCACAAAGATATATAAATAAATGGAACAACCGAATAACTAACACCCTTGCATTATTGGATAGAATATGACATATTCCAATTGGAATAAACTCGTTCATAATGATGTGATAATCACTTCATCTCTTTTCTATTGACCCATTTTGATATGTGCTTAAATAGCCATTAGGAAATTTAATAGTCTCTAGTACTTCAAGAAATTTGTTTTTTCTATAAGTTTCATCACATATAAAGAACATGTAACTTTACATTTATTTTTATTGATATGCATAGGATGCAATTCTGATTGGATGCCCCAATCTACCAAGTCACGCCGAGATCATAAATCATATTTTATCTTTCCCTTGAAAACTAGAATAATTGAAAGAAAAATTTCACATATATTCTTTTCAATATTCATTACGTCTAAGAAATGACATAACAAATTGGTTGACTAATAATAAAATTCAAAGAAGATACTCCTCTTCTTCCAATTGTAATAGGTTTCAGTGTAAAAATTATTCCTCTTTCTATATTTTATCGGACCCTTCCTGAATGAAAAAATAAAATCTTGTAATTCATTAAGCACGCCAGTTCTATACATATGATGAGGTTGATTTTTGGTCTCCATGATATTGTAAAATATTTTAAAATTATTCCTATATGTATGGTCCATTGGAAAGAATCATTGATGTCCCATAAATTTGAAACTACGGTGATATTTCAGTCTTCTAGATCATGTATTATTCATACAAACTGAACATGATATTTTTCCCTTTGTGCCCCATCTAGAAATCATTCCATAAGTAAGAAAATCATTGATCGTCCACATAAGTGAAACATGCGTCTAAAATATGTCTTTTGAACATGAATCATATGTGTTCACACCCACATTATAAAGATGTTTCAACTCTTTTATTAAAGGTTTCATGTATAAATCTATATCATTGTTGGGATCAGAAGGTCCAAATATGATTATTCTCATGAAAGTGAAAGTTTTTTTCATACACATCCATGGAGAAAGGTTGTAAATGTGTATGAAAAATTTCCATGTGTTGTGTGAAGTAGGAATCTTCCCAAATGGATTAAAATCTTCACATGAAAGAACCAGCCTCACATTAACCATGTCAGTTGTGAAATCATGATATCAAGCATCAAATCCCTTCCATGAAAATCCAACTACAGGGTGAACCAACTCATTATTATTCTTCTTTATCTATGTATCATTCCATTTAATTTTTATTTATATTTCACCATATATGAAGATATTATGGAGTCTGTGGATCAATGGAAAGTGTCGCATTACTTTCTATGTAATACGGGATGGTGCTCCATTAGCTTTTGGATTCCATTGGGATGTCCCACATTTTATACAATAATTACATTCATTAGTTTCCTCCCAGAATAAGCTTCAATATTTCAGACAAGCATGAATTTTGTTTTTTGAAAATCCAAGTTCCTTAACTAACTTCCATTTCATATAGTGGTTTGAGGGAATATCTGCATCATTTATAATAAAGTCCTTCAAAAAGGTAAGAATGCAATCGATGGAAGTAATAGAAATCTCATACATTTTTTCCCATGAAACAATTGGATTAAAAATTATAGCTTCTTCATTTATCACATTGCCGATATATTAGAGTCGTTACAACATCATTCAATTTTTTCATGTTATAAACATCATCATTTTCATTAGATGCATCATGTGTGATCATATCAAATTCTTCTTGGGTCGCCATACCTTTCTTCTCTTGATGATGAATAAAAATAAAATGGTCATCTAAAAAATTCTCCAATCCACTCCTCTCATTTGGGTCATGAGAATTTTGAGATTGCATTTTCTCCCCATTATGATACCATACATAGTAGTTTGTTTGAAAATCATATTTGGTTTTGTGTTATCTAACTTCTTAATAGATAAACCAAGGTATTCCAACACAATGATAGCATGGGTAATTTATGTGGCCACTATCTGAAGTATTATCAAATGAAAAATCTAAAAATATATCCAACTTGTTTTTAAAATATATTGAGATCTGATCAGTTTCATACATATAACTTTTATCAATTCTATAAAAAAAATTGTTATATGAAATTTCATAAAATAAATTAAATAGTAATGAAGTTTAATCGAAAATATATTTAAGGGAAAAAACTATTCAATTTATATGAATCCATAACTGATACACTAGTCTATATGAGAATCATAATATAAAAGACAACAATATACTATATATATTAGAAAATACTATTTTTTGATGAGGCATAAAGGACCTTCAGATAGATGCCTTAGTGAATCTCCCCTTTAATTTGGTTTGATTCAAGATCATTTGATTCGGTTTAGTTTAGTTTTATTTAATTAAATTTAATTCAATTAATTTAATTTAGTTTTAGTTGGGTTAGGTAATTTTTTATTGATTTGACCTAGTTTCATTCAGCTAGGGTTGTGTATATTTAGTTGAAGTGCATATGGTTTTGTTTAATTTCATTTTTTTCAATTTGGAATAGTTTTATTCAAAGTGAGTTAGTTTGGTTCAAATCAATTCTATTTACTTTGGTTCAAATCAATTCTATTGGGTTTGGTTTTTTTTTTATATATGTTTCGGTTCAACTTGGTATAGCATGGTTATATTCAATTTGGTTAGTTCTGTTTGTTTGTGATTAGTGAAAATGTGGTATATGTTTATACTAGAAGTATACTTGAGGGTTTATGTCTCATTTTTACTGAGTGTAATATATGCATGAAGTTTTAGAGGATAGAACCTTAGAGAACAAGTGATTCAAATCTATCACATCTACCCTAGGGTTATGTTATAATTAAAAAATTAATTCAACTATATATCTTGATAATTGGCTCACTAGAATCTATATTTTTCATTCAATCAATCGTGATCACATTCACAAAGTTGAGATAATAAATTCATTCAATAACATATTTAAATTATCTCAAGTTATATCATATATCATGTCACACTTATATAATTCACATGGTGATAAAATTATCTAATATCCTCTCACAACTTATTTGGAAAAAGATGTAGGGAATCATGGTAAATAAAGATCACAACATGTTGCAACATTGGTTATCACACCATGTTGGTTGTTATGTAAGCATAAAAATTTAGAGATGGATGATTTATTTCATCATACAGCTTGTTGTCACACTATATTAAGTTATGCATAAGAATAGATAAAGATCGTATAATATTAATCACATTCCATATAAGATTACTTATAGAGAGACCACGTCATATGAGTATATGTCACACCTTAACTTATTCAATGTAAAAATAATCTAGAGTGCTAGATGATTTTATACACCATGAAGGAAGAGACAATGCTATAACTGATCTTGCATAAGAGTATACAAATGTTACATAAGAGGGAACATCACTACAACCTTTCATTTTTAATAATAAACTCAATGTATATAAGAGTAATTGATTGAGTATCACACCAAAATGATATATTTTTCAATATGAAGAGGAAGGTTTTTCTATAGTGAAGATCCCACAATAAATTTGTGTGGTTTTGGAATGTGATGGTGGATTGGATCACTCCATGTTAAGAATGACACACAATAGTTATGTGAGACATTGAGAAGAGTAAAAAATGGTCACATTGTAAATTATGGGCATGAGAAAATGAGATCAGTAGGCATTCCAATGGAAATAACACGCCAATTTTAAGTCATTAAATAAAATCTCATTTTTATTATTGTTTGAAATAAAATATCTAAAAATAGGTTTGTATTACTTAAGCATATAAAGGTCAATAAAATTTTTAGAATCATTTTATAAATATCCTATTATATTTTAATTAAATTAAAATATCATAATGAAAACACATTAATAGGTCAAAGCTTCCATTAATAAAGTACAAATTTAAGAACATATTTTTAACTAGTCTTTAAAAGTAAGAATTTAAATATACTTTAGAACTAATTTTATAAAATGGAGTTAGTGATCAAGATAGAGTAAAAAACATAGTTGATCGAGAAACAAATAAAATATGCAAATAGTATCAAAATAAAACAGGTGAAGAAATATAATATAAAACATGCTACATCAGAAATCACACTATTGTCCAAAAGGATAGGGGAACCTAGATATTTTACCTATGAAATTATTGAGCAAAAAATCTACAAATCTAGACAGATGAAATACATAGGTCATTGTACATAACTATAAAACTACTCAGGGAATCACCATAGGTAGTGGGTTTTAAACCAATCCAATCTTGGTTATCCTACCCAAGTACTCGAGCATACCATGATGATTGAATAATAATAATAATCATTGAAAAAATAATCAAAAAATCACTAACCAATTCACAATGGGAGGAGGAAGCGCTTCGGATGGGATCACGATGGGAGGAGGAAGCCACATGCTAGGTCTAGGGATGGGAGGAGGGGAGTGGGGCTACTGGGAGTCGGGATCAAAAAAGAGGTAGTGTGAGGGGAGGAGGGGGGCGCGTTCTAAGGCTGAGAATGGGAGGAGGGGAGCGGGGCTACTGGGATTCGGGATGGGAGAAGGGGCAGCGTGAGGGGAACGATCGATTTTGGGGAAATTAGGGAACCCCTATTCCAACGGTTTTAAGAAACCACTGGAATATGATAGTCTATACCAACAATTTTTAAGGAACTGTTGTGATAGACTACAGCATAACAGCCTATCCCAATGGTTTGGAAAAACCATTGGGATAGGCCCATTAGAAAAGACCCTCTTTCTAGTAGTGTCTGATACTATTTTATGAAACTAAACACATAAGACTTGTGGGAAATGAAAAATAATCATTCCATACTACTAAAATCATAAATAAAAAGAACATAATACCTCTTCCCATAAATGGACCTTGGTGAGATCAATCCACATACATATGCATGAAACAATTCAACCACTCTGGTTGATTTTTTTCTTCTTATATTTCTTCCTAATGATCTTCCCTTATTGAAAAACATTGCATGTATGAGTATGATCACATGAGAGTTTATGGATATCTCAATATGCATCAAATTTGACCAGATCTTCTCGGGATGGTTGGAATAGATGGCCAAGATATTTATGCCATAACCTATTTTCTTCCTCTCTGGATAAAAAGTACATATCTTCTTCTACACACGCAACGTAAAGATTCACCTTTGTTATTTTATCCTATTAAACAACTACATCATCTCTTCCATTTACAATTCACATCTTCTTAGTAAAGCTTATAGCATGCCCCAAGTCACATAGTTGACTGACACTAAGAAAGTTGTGATTGATACCTTCAACAACTAAGATTATCACATATCATTTATTTTCCCCCAAATTTGTCTTTTCCTGAGCTGATAATCTTCAAGCATTCATCATTTCCAAATTTGACAACACCTTCCTTGTTATATTTTATGCCTATAACAATATACTTATTACCTATCATATGGGATGTGCATTCATTGTCAAGGATCCATACCCCAGAATGATCTGATGCTTTAAGGGAAATCACTACAACCATTTCTTGCTCAACTCTTTTCTTTTTGATCCACATTTTTGATTTCATATTGGGAATGGACTAATAATATTGATATTCCTCAAAGTATGATTGAATATCTTCATCTTGCAAAGATGAAAATTTATTTTTCATTTTCATCTCATTTGATGATACATTAAACTGTTGTTTATGACCACATTCTTTCTACTTCGGTATGTTTCTCTACATTGTTGATGAGAAATATCTTTCCATGTACACAAATCATTCACACCTGAAATAGTGACCATCAAATGATGTCTTGGAATATTGAGCTTTTTATGGATATCTCTATTTTTCTAATTCCCTTTGGTACCTCTTGGCTATAGAACATACATTTTGTGAGTGTCTCATCTTTCCACAACAATAACACATCATGTCGTGGGAATTTATATGGATCAATACTGCACTATGGGTTTTCCCTTGGGTTCTCTGAATCTTATGTTTCTGATTCATAACCAACTTAAACTTCAATCTTGGATAAGGTTCTTGTGATTTGACTTAAACCATTACTGCTTTCTATTTTCAATCAATCCACATACCAACCTTATCATTTGGATTTGATTGTTTCTTCTATTTTATTGGACTTTTATGCTCCATTTCCTTTTTTCTTGAATGGTCTTATTTCCCGATGTAGTATCGAGAGTCAAGAGTTTTTCCTGATGCTTAACACTTTGTCACATATAGACTACTTCCTCTTCAATTTCTTTGATATGTTTGATTTGATCTATTATAGTGTTAGTCAAATGTTTGATTTCTATTTTTTTCTTTGATTTTCATCTTGTACTCAATAGAATTTTATGAGCTCTCTGGCCTTTAAGACTTTGGTTTTTTAATTTCTTCATTTAGCTCATACTTCTCTTCTTCATGATGCTACATATAAAGTTTGGCATCATGAACCACTTTTTTGGATTTATTTTTTTTGTTTCTCCAAATATCTATCTCCTCAAGAGATACTTCTAATTAATCCTTCATATAAACTCTTTATTTATCTTCGTCTTCATCATTTTCAATTTCTTCCTTTTTTGGGAGCTACCAAAAATTGTCATCATAGAATTTTCGCCATGATCTTTGGATTTTTTCATATCTTCAATCCCATATTCTTTTAAATTGTCATTTTCTTCTGAAATAAGATTCTTCTTTTTGAATAAATTTCTTTTGAACTTTTTCTTAAATTTCACATAGGCTGAATACTTCTTCAGGCGAATTTCAACTTGAGGGTTTATGTATCATTTGTATTGAGTGTAATATATGCATGATGTTTTAGAGGAGAGAACCTAAGAGAACAAGTGATTCACATCTATCAAATCTACCCTAGGGTTAGGTTATCATTCAAAAACTAATTCAAATATATATCTTGATAATAGACTCACTAGAATCTATATTTTTCATTCAATCAACCATAATCACATTCAAAATGTTGAGATAATAAAGTCATGCAATATCATATTTAAATTATCTCAAGTTATATCATATATCATGTCACCATTATATAATTCACAAGGTGATACAATTATCTAATATCCTCTCACAACTTATTTGGAAAATGATGTAGTAAATCATGGTAAATAAATATCACAACATGTTGCAACATTGGTTATCACACCATGTTGGTTGTTATGTAAGCATAAAAATTTAGATATGAAGGATTTATTTCATCATACAGCTTGTTGTCACACTAGATTAAGTTATGCATAAGAATAAAAAAAGATCGTATAATAATAATCACATTACATATAAGATTACTTATAGAGAGACCACATCATATGATTATATTCCACACCTTAACTTATTCAATGTAAGAATAATCTAGAGTGCTAAAAGATTTGATACACCATGAAGGAAGAGACAATGCTATAACTGGTCTTACATAAGAGTATACAAATGCTACGTAAGAGTGAACATCACTATAGCCTTTCATTGTTAATAATAAACTCAATGTATATAAGAGTAATTGATTGAGTATCACACCAAAATGATATATTTGTCACTATAAAGAGGAAGATTTTTCTATAGTGAAGATCCCACAATAAATTTGTGTGGTTTTGGAATGTGATGGTGGATTTGATCACTCCACATTAAGAATTCCACACAATAGTTATGTGAGACATTGAGAAGAGTAAAAAATGGTCGCATTGTAAATTATGGGCATGAGAAAATGAGTTCAGTAGGCATTCCAATGGAAATAACACCCCAATTTTAAGTCATTAAATAAAATCTAGTTTGTATGATAGTTTGAAATAAAATATCTAAAAATAGGTTTGTATTACTTAAGCATATAAAGATCAATAAACTTTTCAGAATCATTTTATAAATATTCTATTCTATTTTAATTAAATTAAAATATCACAATGAAAACACATTAATAGGCTGAAGCCTCCATTAATAAAGTACACATTTAAGAACATCTTTTTAACTAGTCTTTAAAAGTAAGAATTTAAATATACTTTAGAACTAAATTTATCAAATGGAGTTAATGATAAAGATAGAGTAAAAACCATAGTTGATCAAGACACAAATAAAATATGCTGATAGTATCAAAATAAATTAGGTGAAGAACTATAATATAAAATATGCTACATCAAAAATCACACTATTGTCCAAAAGGATGGGGGGACATAGATCTTTGACCTATGAAATTATTGAACAAAAAATCTACAACTCTAGACTGATGAAATACATAGGTCATTGTACATAATAATAAAACTATTTAGGTAATCACCATAGGTCGTGGGTTTGGAACTAATCCAATATAGGTTATCCTACCCACGTACTCGAGCATCCCATGATGTTTGAATAATAATATTAACCATTAAAAAAATAATCAAAAAATCACTAACCAATTCATGATGGGAGGAGGAAGCACTCCGGATGGGATCGTGATGGGAGGAGGAAGCCACATGCTAGGGATAGGGATGGGAGGAGGGGAGTGAAGCTATTGGGAGTTGAGAACATAGAAGGGGCAGTGTGAGGGGAAGAGGGGGCCGCATTCTAGGGCTGAGAATGGGAGGAGGGGAGCAGGGCAACTGGGAGTCGGGATGGGAGAAGGGGCAGCGTGAGGGGAACGATCAATTTGAATTATAATTTATAAATTGTATACACTGTAACGAAGAGAATTCAAAATTCTTGATCTCAAATCAGAAAAAATCAAGCAAAAAAATAATCAAATGGAAAAATCACTAGTGTGTTCAATTTCTAAATTTTTTGTTGGAAGAAGTGAAGAAGAGACTTCATCTGTTCAATTTAATGAGCAATCTCTAGGTGAAAATGTTTATGGAGTGAATGAACAATCTGTAGAGGAACCTATGACATGAAAGGCAGAGAGAATATGGGGGTTTTTAAATGATATGGGTGACATATCGAATTTTGTGGACTATACCTATTATAGTTGCATCAGCAGAGAGAAGTTTTTCTAAACTAAAGTTGATCAAAACTTATATTTAGACTACCATGTCACACGAGAGACAATGCACATTGGTAATGATTTGAATTGAAAATGAATTTTTGCATAGTTTGAATTATGATGAGTTGATTGAAGAATTTGCATCAAAAAATTCAAGAAGATGTGTTTTCCATTGAATTGGATTATAAAGTACCATAATAAGGTTCATAAAGTGTCGCAACTTTCTCTGGTATGTCATGCTCTATTTCTTTGTAATTTTAGATTTTCTTTGAATTTGATTATTTAGCATGTTTGATTAAGCATCTCTATTACAACTGTAGCTTCTAAATCAACTTTTAGCATTAGAGGACACGTGTTAAACAAATATAGGTGTCACTTTCTTCCAAAAAAAACAAATCCTTGATTTTTATATGAAGTTGGCTTCATGGTTTTACCCCAACTGGTAATGTTTTTAACTATTTAAAAGTGCATTGTTGAATTTAGCTATTATTTTATTCTAAATATGTTGGTTCAAATTTTTATAGGCTTAGAAGAATAAGTAAGAGATGAAGATGGCATTGAGAATGATTTAGTAAATGATTCAAATGATATTTGAATTGGTTTACACAACCTGGGTAAATTTTAATTTTCTTCAAACATTTATGATTCAATTAAAATGAAAACATAAAATCATTGGACATTTATATGTTATGATTTATTTTTTAATCTTTTCTTCCTTTTCCCATTTTGGAGTTTTGGATAACTCATATAAAGTGTTTTGAATTTACTTTAGTATACGTGTTAGTCAACTTTTTCATGAGCTATTTTAAAATTCATGTGCGTGATGCTAGTTTTGATTTTATTGAGTTTCAATGTTGGTTGCACTTGATTCATATTATTTTCTATTTGGTATATAAATGTTTAAAGTCATTAGGCCTCACAATATGAGGATAACCTGCTTGAGTGGATAAGTGACTCGTGATAGCGCTCTGTACGGATAATTGCTAGTATTTGTTCTTTGGCCATAGTGAGTCTGTATTATCATTTGTATTATACTTTAGATGCATTTCATTTTCTTTTTCCCCTTCAAAGAAAATAAAAACTCCAAACAATAGAAGTATTGCTACTGATATAATTTTTTTCATAATTATAATGATTTTCCTTACCATTTGATTCTGGAGTTCTTCTTTTGATAACTTCACTCCTCAACAATGGATGTTGTACAATGTTTTGTGTTTATGCTGTTTATAAAGACATGCTCATTGTTTGGGGAAAATTTTCCTTTTTCTTTTTGTGTTCATTAATATATAGCGTGACTACTCAATTTTTGTATGTGCAGACACAAACTTTATTTACTCGAATTTTTGGCCATGAAGGTGCAAAGTATCATTTCTACCCCTTTCCGATTATTTTTCCAAAACAATGCTAAAAAATGGGTATCATTGTTTTGGGCAACATTTCATTCTTTTTATTGGTTCGCTCCGGTATAATTTTTTAAGCATCTATATTTAAAGTCCAACATTTTTATAATTTGTCTTGAACAACAAAATTGTTCGGACTGGCCATGGGTATACATGCTTGAATTTGTTCACTGAAGGTTCCGGGCGCAGCGGAAGCATGGTTGGGACGGTACCCAACTTTGATTTTTACCATGATTAATAATTATTCTAGGATCAATACGACGATGAACGTCAGTCTCCACGGAATATAATCATTGATTTAGATAAATAAAGAAGAGGCCCGAAACCTTTAGAGAGGATCTTGCACACCATATTTATAATTAATTTAATTAATTTCATAAAGAAAATGATACCTTGATCTTTGGTATTTTATTCATTGATGATGTTGATCGTCCGGAATGACCCTTCCGGATTATCTTGTTTCGCTTGTAAGAATCCAAACTAGAATCCCTTTAGCGGTGATCCACGCGTGCTCCGATGACCTCCGATCGACACTGCTCGTTCTCCGGGTGCTAGCGCAGCGAATCGAGTGTCTTGTGTCGGTCGTTATTGATCGTCTGTTCTTCGGCCTTTAAGAACGTCTCTCCTTCTTGAGTGGGGAAAGAAGATGATTCGAGAGAGAAATTGTTTGGCTCAACAATTAAATACATTCATGAACTTAGAGAAAACTACTGCATTTAATAATAATACCGCATCATTATTTACGGTGCGCCAACTTGCGCAAAACGGAATTATAAATAAAATTTCGTGTCACAAAATAATAGCAGCGTTATTTTAATTTGTGCCAACTAGTTAAATAATTATTTACCGTCTTGCAAATAATTATTTTACTACCGGGCCGACATTAGTCCGCTCGAACTCCACTTCCATTTATTGAACACCTGAATAAATAAATAAATAATTTATTCTCTTAAATAAATATTTCATTTACAAAGTAAATAAATATTTATTAAATGTTCAATAAAATAAATAAATAAATTTAATTTAATTTATGCGATCATTTTAACTTGAATAAAATTATTCCACGGTCTTGAGAATAATATTTATTTCATTAATTAAATTCAAATAAAATTTAACCAAGACCATCAAAAACATTTAGTGTGTGGCCCTCTAGGATTCTTTCTCATTGACATTAGGCGGATTTGTCTAAAGTCTTAGAGTATTGTCCAGCAACGAGTCAAGGCACCCAAGAGAAAGAACGTAAAGTCGCAACAATGACATCCGCATACGAACTCTCATTGTGTAATATAATCTCTTTGTCGCAATATCTTATCGAGCTGGTTTCATGATTGTGTCATCAACTTTTATGCTTGATACGTCGTTCTTTGACTACCTGAAGTAAACTCGTTGCTACACCATGGTCATGGAATTACGTGCAACGGTTCTATTTCAATCAAAGGGTCGAGATATCAACTTTCATAAATGGAAGAGATAAATCTTTCCCCGAATTATCCATTAATAACATGTCACTCGTGACGCACCCTACTTTCCGCCAACTGCCTGCGTGACAGTTTTCGTCAGTAAATCAAAGTGCGTAAGTCGTGACACGTATTAATGATAATTTTAAAGTCTAAGGATCATTACATGCACTCGCAGATAGAAAAATCCGATGACATCAAAACATGCGGAATTCCTACTCGCGGGTCTGTTCTTATAATCTCATATCTTGGAGATTACCAAGTACGAACTTAATGAGAGAAAGTATTGTCTGCTTACGAGTACTCACACCTGACGGTCTGCATGCTATGTGTCCCATCATAGCATGTCATCCAACCACATAACTATATTTAAGAATATTGTTATAACATTTCAAGGTTCTCATTAGAACGGGAGACTGTCACGACCTTATCAATGCAACAAATACTCTAGGATATTATTACATCATAGTCATGCAGAGCAATGAACAATATGTAATAATACATTAAATATCCATGTAATCAAAGTAAAACCAGTTGGTTCTAGGACACCTACTCTTACATTCACAACTCAAAGAGGGGACATAATTAGATTTCTTCACACCATAAAATGCAAACATGCTTGAATTTGTTCACAACTCAAAGGGCGGACATCTTTGGATATAATCACAACTTAAAGAGTGAGCACAATTGAGTTTGATGACAATGCCATGTGTCTTCGTGTTTATGTTTATGTCATAATTGAATTTACAATCATGCAGCATGTTTTCACCCACATTTAGCAGGAGGACATGCATTCAATTGATTATAAATTTTGATGAAATAATGGGTAAATCGAAAACCATAATTGATTTTTTAGTGAGACAAATAATAAACTTAACCAAGTTTATCGATGAAAGGAAAAAACCCGGATCGAGGATCCCTGAGCAGTTGCAAAAAAAAAAAAAAAAAAAAAAACCGTCTTTTTTGTTCATCGCCCGCTTTAAATAATTCCTTCCCGCTTTGGTTCGGCCGAACTGAAAAACGACCTCTAATCCTGAAAGAGTTTCGTTCTTGGGGGGCGCGAATTTCAGAGGAACAACCGATCGGTGGAGGCAAGGAGATTTCGTTCGGAAATATTTCCAAGGAAACGATCTAGAGGCATGGAAGGCGGCGCAGGCGAGGAAGTGAAACACGACGGCACGTCCGATTCGCCCGGCAAGTCTCCGAGAACTGGAGGCTTGACAGGCAGCGCCGGCGAGGTACTCGAACACGACGGCATGTCCGTTCATTCGCCAAGGAAACGATCTAGAGGCACGGAAGGCGGCGCAGGAGAGGAAGTGAAACACGACGGCACGTCCGATTCGCCCGGCAAGTCTCCGAGAACTGGAGGCCTGACAGGCAGCGCCGGCAAGGTTGTCGAAGAAGACGGCACGTCCGTTCATTCGCCAAGCAAGCCTCTGTCGACGCCTGCTTCTTCCCCAATCGAGGTCGGTCTTTCTTTCCACCGCTGCTCTCTCTTTCGGGCTGCCGTCTTTTGCGAATTTCATTCTTGTCTTCAGCAGAAAGTAAATTCGTTTTCCTTTAATGTGAACAATTGTCTGGCTTCTCTGTTTGAACAATTAGGAGTGGGCTTCATTGGAGATTGATCTGATACTATCTCTTCAAGATTGTCCTCTACAAAAATTACGAGGTAGTTTTCTTGGATTCTTGAGTGGCTATGCACGTATATATTGCATTTGGGTGAGAATTCATTTCCGGTTTTGTGTTCGAATTTCGATTCCTGCTATACTAATTCATGGAAGAAGTTTAAGTCTCTGAATCTGCACAGCAATGGCAGAGGTTTTTTCATTCATGTCCGTTCTTGGCTTGGGGGGCATTTTCGAAGGCGGTGGGATACATGGTGATATATGCTTTGTGAATATAAAATGAACTCAGAAGATTGTACAAATAATTCTAAAGATTTTCCGTGAACGTGTGTAGATTTGTGGATTCGATTCAAAACTAGTTCTAGCAAATCGTGTGAATGATTAATTGTGCTATGTTCATGACAGCATCTTGTGAGGAAACTATATGTTATGACAGTCTCTTGTGAGGGAAGTGATGATATCTCTCCATGGTTGATTTTCTTAGTATTTTATTGCGAAGATGAACCACTTACAGTGAATTTACTTTTCCTCCTTCAGGCATACATCGCCATTTTTACCTTTTAGGCGTAATGGAAAATCTTCGAAGGTCTGTCAAATGTTTTGTTTATGCTTTCTGCATTTCCTCCGTTCAATGTGTGCCTGCCCGTCCAGCTCCCTTCTTGTTTGGGGAACATTCCCATTTTCTTACATTTTCTTGCACAATTCCATCACCGCGTGACAGACTTGGTCGAAATTTCTCTGCTGATGAAGTTCTTCAGATGATTGGTCGACTTTACAACTTGGAAACGTTGGTACGTACTTGGGCTCATAAATTGCCATGTGTTCATAGGGTCTTAGATCTTCAAGTTGAAATGAGTCAAATGTTTTTTGGTTGCCGAAAATTGGTTTGCCATTAGAGTTGCAGTTTAAAGTCATTTATTATATGCCCTGCCATGTGTTGACTTGTGCGTGGATGTGTTTTGGGGAATTGTAGGAACCAGATGACGAAGACAAGGAATTTTTGACTCAGGTGGAAGAATTTAGCTTGCCCGAAAGCTACTTTCGAGATGACGAGGAATAATCGGATGGTTGTAAGTCACTCATTTTGGGAATCTCTTTTGTGCTTCTTCGTTTTGATATCAGATCAATTCTATAGACTTCTTATATTCGTTAAATGCAGTGGAATTAAACAAAAAAACTCACCTAAGATTGACCGAGAGTGAAATTACATTGATTGAATGAATAAAGTCGTAAAACATTAACAAGAAGCCTCTGTTGATCTACCTTCATTGTGTTTGATGAACATCAAAGACACTAATCATATGATTTGTATCTTCTTTGGTAATTCACTAGCTATTTGAATATCAGATTTATTTCAAACAAAATTTCAATGCTCGTGGTCTACTTGAACCTCGAATGAAAATGGAAAAGGGGGAAATAGAGTGCTTCAGCTAGCTGATTCTCCAATAAAGTGTCTATGATTGTGATGTTTGTTTCATTTTATACCATAATCTTATTCAATGAGAGCCTCCAAGTAGTCATAATGATTGTTAGGCATTCTAAATTTGATGCGTTGAACGTTGCATTTGTAATGTATTGTCCACCTACCATGAGGTGTCTTAAATGCTGAACACTTCAACATTTAATTTGAGTAACCTTGCATCCCTTTAGACACATCATCCAATGATGTGTAAATTGAATAAATGGTAACTTAGGTGGAGAGTCGAATGACTCAAACAATAACATATATTGCCCCAAAGAATGTCATACAATTCAAGTAAAAATTGAAGCAAAACCCTATTGGATATAAAACTGTTACGCAAGCTCTATCATATTTTTGGTACACTTTATACCATAACAAATCTCCATTCATAGTCTTATGTGTAATCACGTGGATCTTTTTAGCATTGACAATACTTACGATTTTCTAATTCCTAACTACTAGTAAATATTGATATTGAACAACACATCATTAACCACCCAAGCTATAATGAGTCCTGGAGTGATCTATATTAATCACATGTATACACTCTCTTATAGTCAGGAGATATGGAATATGCTAATATTTTATTGACTAACTCATTCATTTTCAATTCCGTTAGTAGACTAATATGGACACATCACACGCCACTCACTTAACAATGATTATGAAATTCTTCAATCTTACTCAATAGAGGGCTCAATTATCATATTCATCATATTAGAGGACAAATCACGCATTGTTTAAACAAATCTCTCTCTATGATCAACATCATACATAATTACTACATGTTTAGCTTATTCTAAAAAAAATATGTTTATTAAATAACAATGAATCGCATGTAGGGGAACTTATGTCACTCATGTATGGGATTACTACGAGGCATACATCGCAAATACACCAAGGAAAAGTACATGTGACATTTTATGTAGTGTTCTCAAAGTTGATTAAACTAGACGACATTCCAACTTTTGTCACAAGAGTGAACTATTATATCATCATGCAATTTCTTACTCATTTTAATCTTAACATATAATTACATTATTGACCTTTCATGATGGAAATTTATTATAAATAACTTATAGTAACATTTTTTTCACAAAACCACATACAATAGAGTTAATCCCCATATGTGTTTAATACTTCAGTGCTTTACATTCCCTTTATGTTTTTGGTCTGCAATCAATTTAGTAAAATGGATTTCAACATTATCATCTATAACTACTTGATAAATCGTTCATTGCCCATGTAACGACCCAACCCAAGGTATATTGGATCTTGAACTGAATCGTGACAAACCACAAGTGCATGTCCTTGTAGGTTTGAGGTTGTCGACCAATGATGAGAGTTTTGCCTAAACCTTGGGGCGATTATGCCCTCTATAACCAAACTAAAAGTAACAATGCCCAATTCTATCAACATTTTAGCATGCCTCATTTCCTATATTGAACATTCCAACTTGTAGAAAAAACATTTAAAGCCATCAATGAGCACTTTATAGTCTCAACATATAAAATAAAGAGAAAAGAAAATATCCACATGGGACACATGTAATTATGCTTGACATCCATAATACAGTCATTTAAGGACAAAAAGAAATAAAAGATCAATTGGTTAAAACAGTCTCAAAATAAACAAAATGGAATTTGGTCTAATAGGCATCCTCTTTTGATCCTCAACTACCATGACCCCATTCACTATGAGTCACAATCTCAAAGTCAAAACTTGTACTTGCATGTCAAGCAATGCCTGTCTGCGGACAATCAAAAATCGTGCTATGTGCACTAGTAGGGGTGATTACAAACAACTTAGTGGAATTTCTCCTTTGTTCCCAACTCCCCAATTTGAGTGTGATAAACATGGATTTTTGTGATAGTGTGTGTTGAGTAACACTCAAATCATCCCTTTACATAATATTCTATATCAGGTATGAGGGGTTACAAAATTAACACAAACAGACACACACTCCTATGGGCCATGTTGAGTTTGACCCCCCTAAGGGTTAATCTACCACCAACTTGGCCTGATAATATACTGGCCTGAAGGCCCATACATGAACTAGCTAACATGCCCATTTCAATTGGCACAATGACCAAAGGACCTGACCTTGCTTCTCCCTCTAATGGAATTGTCACATTTCCAATGGTCCTACGTTTTTTTAGTTTACAAGGTATACCATATATTTGCAACATCCCATCACATTTGGGTAATTTTTTCAAACACGCCTAAAGAGACAAACTCATCCATCCTAGATTTTTAAACATCCCAATTTTAATGGATTGGTCAATTCCATATGCATTTCATGTATACCGTATCATGGTCCATTTGCATATATCCATCTTTTCACTGGTGTACTAGTCTTTAACGCTTAATGCACACATGTAAATCCCATATAGTACTTACACATTTCACAAATAAAACACATGATTTTTCCTTCTCTATCTTAATAAGTATCCCATACAAGGCCTCAAGGCTCACCTTTCAGCACATACTCTTCTGTAAGTAGTTATACACCCACATTTTTCACATCTCATCATGCGATTTCACCCACATTCACGCCCACCACTCCAAGGGGTTTTCAAGTTCCAAGAAAGTTTCCCACTTACCTTCCATCTTCAAATTTTGATATACATATCATCAATTAATATAGATACGTTCACACTTACAATCTAGGAAATTCCATGATAAAACATTGACTTCTAATTGAGGTCGTAATCTAAACTAAAACAGAGGCTCCTTACTAAGGCTAGCTAAATAGGGGAACTCGCTCACCCAACATGATATCGACACTTCCATGAATAAAACCTTGCTTAAGTATAGTTGATCATCCATTATTAACTTATGGTGATAAATTCCACACAAGTAAAATAGAAAGCTCAATCTTGATCCATCACCCGACGGGGGTGCATAACATCCCAACTCCTCCATATCTCATCCATACAGCCACCAATACTTAATGAAATATAATTATCCAACCCCTCATATTTCATCCAAGGGGCCACTAACACTAATAATGATATTCATTGAAATCATAACACTTGATCTCTTTATATCTCATCCATCGATCCATTAACATTAAAAGTGTTATAATCATCCAACCCATATCTCACTAATGGAGTCACTAACACTCAAAGGGATATAGTTTATGAAACACTATGTCTTGAATCTCACCCATCAAAATATTTATGCAAACATAAAGAAGGAAAACTCAAATATAGAAATCAAAGGTGTGACATCCTTAAAATTACAAGGTATATTAATTTAAGTTTGGGCATATCCTGGTTGTATTTTGAGGTTTGAGAGATGAGTTCGGGGGATGGGAAATGGAAGAAAAGGAACTGGGGGAACCAATCAACAACTTCCAATACAATTCCACCAACGAGCTAGTAGAGATAGTAGTAGCCCAAGTTGAACCCGGGTGCCACCGACTCACCAGTGAGGCCAACTGGCTCGCAGGTGATGCATAGAAAACCCGATCATTAAGGGTGTTCCTGTAAACTTGCTCTAACAAGATTTTATGATATTATCCTCCCTATGTTCGACCCTAACTCGATCAGAATATCCTTATGAGATCTCTTTCGATGGAGATGGCTCTCTCATTCCACTCTGTGATGTCCCGGACCCTGATGCCACTTAACCCGTGCCCCAAGCCAGGTTGGCTACATGACCCCTAGAGCATCTCCCCATATGTCAGGGGCTTTCGACTAGAAACGAGGGTGTATAGGTAGTACACTAGGGAGACTATACCCCCATGCCAGAGTAACACAGTGGATACAAAAAATAATAAGTAGCAGCGGATGTGTAATATAATAGACAGATGTAGAAAACAGGGGAAGACTAAATAACTGAATATCATAACCAAAAGCCTCATAGGCAGTGTCTGAAACAAACATGCATACATGGAATGCTAATAAAAAGAAAATAGGAAATGGGCAACGAACATGCTATACAGTAGTACAAAAGAAAAAAAGTATCTCCATGAAAAGTAGTACAAATCAACAACCTGTAGAAGGGAATTTACCCTTACTAGTACCTACATCATTATAATCTATTCGGGTGCCAAAGGAAGCCTGAGTAGGGTGTGAGATAAAATCTCAGTAGGCCATTGCCAGCGGTGTCTACATGTAATCTGAGTAGGCACTCGTAAATAAACAATTTGCAGGAAGAAGAAGGAAAGTGAAGTAGTGCATAATAAATAAATAACCTCCTGCACTGGTTCCTAAAGGATACCTGGAAGGTCTACCTGCTTCAACCTATAACTTGTATGTATGATCAAGTCACCATATATATAAATATGTATATATTACTGGGTTGGATCGGGACATAACACGCAGGCATCCAACACCAGTCTACTAGCTAATAAGCTCTACTCACAGGGTAGTAAGCTCGACGTTGATATAAAGGGAGCTTGGGTCGCCATGCCTTGTTGAGGCCCTTACCATCATTCCATATTAAATAATTGGCATTGGGTAAAAATGCCTCCCACCCATACTTGTATATATAGATCATAACTGGCATGGGGTAAGAATGCCTCCCATCCACACACACACACACACACACACACATATATCATAACTGGCATGGGGTAAGAATGCCTCCCATCCATATACGTATATATATATATATATATATATATATATATATATATCATAACTAACATGGGGTAAGAATTCCTCCCATCCATACACGTATATAAAGATCGTTCACATGATATCAACAAGATCAATCCATTCAAAGCATCTCATTTATCATTTAACAATTTACACAAGGTATAAACAAAATCATGGGTTCACCATCCATATATGATGTCCATTTAACAAGATAATCTATTCCATATAATGCCTTTTTAACTAAAACATGAACATGGGCATGACCATGACATCCCTTGAAACTGTTCCATTAAAACCAATTATTTTTTAGTGTCATATCCATCTCATCCTAGCAACCCTATACAAGCCAAACTATCCAGTTTTCCTAACATGGAAAATTCATTTCAAGGTAAAGGTGTTAAGGCCAAAGTCTTAAGGTTAAATACTCACATGCCCATTTGGACAATTCCAATTCAAAAGGGGCGAAGCACCATTGATGCACCTTGGTATACATCAATTACACAAGGGACATAGGCTATTTCAATTAAAATTCAAGATGAAAGCTAAATTGGGTTCCATGCATTTTGGGCCATTTAGCTAAAATCACCATTTTCAAGGTGGCACACCTATGGGTGTCCATACAAAGAAAGTGTGATGTCTAAACCCCTAAACAAGTTCAAATTCACCAATATCAAGGAACCAAGTTCATTTATACATGAATAAACCAACACAACAAAGAATCTTAGCAAAGGACGGATCACGACACGACGAAATAAATACGAAACGGCCAAAACTCAAATGGAAAACTACGTGACCACCTACTTTAGGGCCGTAGACAAAGCCTTGCTTGATATAGACCTCAGATTCGATGCAGGTTGGAAGATATTTGAGTTTCAGTCCAACACCCTAAAAATAGGGCATATGAGCCTGGATTCAAATAGCACAAAGGGTGGAAATAATTCCCTTGATAGGACTAGAGAGACTAGGGAGCCTTACCACAAGGGATTCAATTCCTCCGATGAATTAAATATCGGACGTCAGATGGGAGTTCAAGCTCAAAGCCTAGCCTTGAGGGTTTGGGAACTCAAAGAGGAGGAAATCCTCTGGTTTTGTCCACTGGAGGTAAGGGAAGAGGAGAATTAGATTTATGGTTTAAATGGGGATAAATAGTAATTTTTTCCCAAAATACCACTGTGCATGGTTTACAAACTATTTGAAAAACGTGCTAAACAGATCTATCCCCATCTGCAGCAAGCCGCACAATCATGTGCCTGGTCCCGTATGGTTACAGAAAAACCATGTAGACTTGTAGGTGACCCTATCTACAGTCACACTGTTTAGTCAAACTGTGTGGCTTGGGTCACATGATTCACACTAACCATGCATTCTGGGTTTCATGGTTCACACTAACCATGCAACCTAGACTACAACCCACTTTTCTGAAACTCCGGGCTCTAAACAAGCCTCACACGCTTCTCAGACCTTCCCAAGGCCGTAACATACCTTTTCCAAGCTCAAACAAAGGATTAAAATTAAAAACAATGATCCATACCTTCTTCAAAAAGGTGGGTCATTACAACCTCCCCTCCTTATAACAACACATCCCCGAGTTGGCCTTTTGATGGTAAAGTGGTATTGTCAGCAAAGAGTTCTGGCCACTGAGATCGTATATCAGCTTCCCGCTCCAAGGTCTCATCTTGTACCCGTTTGTCCTTCCATAACACTCGTACAAGAGGAAAAGACCTACCTTAGAGTGTATTCATGCTCTGATCAACAATAAAAATAGGGTACTCCTCAAAGGAAGCATCCATATCTAGCTCGACCTCATCTAGATGAAATACATGGGTTGTGTTTGGATAGTATCATCAAAGCTGAGATACATGAAAGACATCATGCATGGACCGATATCTTTGAGGAAGTGTCAGCTGGTAAGCCACTTATCTGATCCACTTCACAACCTCGAAGGGTCCAAAGAATCTCATTAATAGGTTACCTTGCTTTTGAATATGTCTATGCCCTAACCTGGGTGAGACTTTCAAGAAAACCCGGTCTTCGACCTCAAATTTGAGAGGTTTTTGACGTCTATTGGCATAAGACTGTTGTCTATACTGAGCATTCAACATACACTTCCTGATTAGATGGACCTTCTTAGAAGTCTCCTGCATGAGACGTGGTCCAAGAACAACTGACTCCCCTACCTCTAGCCAACACAAAGGTGAGCAGTAAGGACTACTATAGAAGGCTTCATAGGGACCCATCTTAATGGTATCCTGAAAGATGTTTTTATAGGAAAACTCGATGAGGGGAATGTGCTTATCCCATGATCCCCCAAATTCGAGAATGCATACACGAAGCATATCCTCTAGAACCCGAATTTTATGATCCATCTATCGATTGGTCTGCGAGTGATATGCCATGCTCAGAAGTACCTGTGTACCCAAGGCCTTCTACAACCCCTCCCAGAACCGTGTCGTGAAATAAATGTCTCTATCATAAATGATAGAATTAGGATCTCTATGAAGAAATACCACCTCCTTGACGTACATCCTTCCTAGATCGTTTACTGAGAAGTTATCTCGCACAAGTAAGAAGTGTGTGACCTTTGTCATATGATCAATGACCACCCACACTGTGTTGTTTCCATGAGGTGATCTGGGTAAAGCGGTCATTAATTCCATCGAAATATCATCCCATTTCCACTTAGGAATGGACAACGGTTGAAGAAGACCTACCGTACGCTGATGTTCCACCTTCACCTATTGATAGGTAAAACATAATATGATGAAACCAGCTATCTCACATTTCATACTAGGCCAAAAATATTGACGTCGTAGATCTTGATACATTTTGGTGGAACCGTGGTGAACCGACCATGCTGAGGTGTGGAAATACCTCATCATCCCCTCTCTGATGTCTGTTAGGACCCATACACACCCACAGAACAATAGAGTATCATCCCCATCAACCATCCAACCAGAATTAGTCTCGTCATCTGAAACAATTTCCCATAGGAGAAGGCCTTCAGAATCAGATAGTTGTCTTGACCTTACTCATTCCAGAAGAGTAGATTTCACCACTAAGGATGAGATATTAGTCTGACCATCGTCCTCCTGAACCTCAACGTGCATATCTGAGAACAAGTCCATAAGCTTCCATTCATCACTAGATTCTTGAACCGCCTGAGTCCGAGTCTTTCGGCTTAGTGCATTGGCTACATAATTACCTTTCCCTAGAGTGTAGGCAAGATCGAAATCAAATTATTGTAGGTACTTGACCCACTGATGCTGCCTGAGATTCAAATCCTGCTGAGTGAAGATGTATTTTAGGCTTTTGTGGTCTGTGAATACCACAAAACTCTCTCCCAGTAAATAGTGTCTCCAACAGTGTAAGGTATAAACAACAACATCGATTTCGAGGTCGTGCGTCAGGTAATTTCTCTTGTGAGGTCTCAACTGATGATAACCATATGCAATGACTCGCTCGTCCTGCATTAGCATAGCTCCAAGTCCGACACCCGATGCATCATAGTAGACTATATAAGCCCTACCTAGCTCCGGTAGAATCATTATCGACACTGAAGTAATCCTTCCCTTCAACTCCTGAAAGGATGTTTCACAAGCTTCAGACCAATTGAATTTCACACTCTTCTTATTCAAGCTCGTAAGCAGTGCTAAAAGGAACGAGAAATCCTAAAAGAAGCATTTGTAATATCCAGAAATCCCTAAGAAACTCTTAATATTAAAGACGTTCTTGGGATGCTCCCAATAAACAACATCTCTCACTTTTTATAGGTCAATTGAAAATCTTGACTCTAAGATGATATGACCCAGGAAGTGGACTTTATCGATCCAGAAGTGGCATTTACTGAGATTAGCACAGAGTTGATGCTTTCTCAATGTATTAAACAAAATCTCAAGATAGGTTGCATGTTCATGTTTGGAGCACGAATACACCAAAAAATCTTCCAAAAACACAACCAAAAATGAATTCAAATATGGGTGGAAGACTTGGTTCATAAGATCTATGAAGACAACATGTGAGTTCGTGAGTCCGAACACCATAACCAGGTACTCATAGAAATCATACCTGCTCCTAAAAACTATGTGAGGTATGTATGAAGTCCTGAAACACACCTGATGATACTCCAACCTCAAATCTATCTTTGATTGCTCCTTAGATATGACCAAAGAGGCCATTTATTCTAGGAAGTGGATATCTGTTCTTAATAGTCAGTTGATTCAACCGATGATAATCCACACAAAACCCGAGGGTATCATTTTCCTTCTTGGAAAAGAGGACCAGTGAACCCCAAGGATAAGTACTGGGGTGTATAAAAACTTCCACCTTCAGATCCTCCAAATGATTCTTGATCTCTAGAAGCTCCTTAGGCGCCATTCTATAAGGAGGAATGGTCATAGGTACTTCTCTTGGAATAATCTCAATGGTGAACTCTACCTCTCCCTCAGAGGTAGACCAGATAAGTAGTCGGGAAAAAAATCTTTGAATAGCTCCACTACAGGAGGAAAAATAGCGGGTTGTAACCCCTGGTCATCAAGATAAAGACTGGTGACTAGTGTTGTAACACTACCCAGCCTCTGATACTCAGGTCCTGCTCACATCACACTAACATATCATTCTCCCTTATGCACATGCGTAGTGACCTCTAGTGATGTAAATGTCACCATATGATGATATCAATTAATACAAGCTCTGTAGGGAACTAGCCATCCTATCCCAATGATTGCATAGAAGCCTATCATGTTGAAGATATACAAGTTTTATACAAAAAGGTAACCGCCTACCTCGATAGGAAAATTCTGACAACATCGAATGCCCTAGGAATGGATACCTAAAGGAATATCTAGCGTCATAATGCCATGATAGTACTTGGTATCAAGGCCCAAACTCTCAGTGATTGCCTCAGATATAAAAGAGTGAGACACTCCTGTATCAAAAATATAAGACACTAAAGTAGAGGATATTAGAATAGTAACTTGTATAGTAGATGGTCCTGTGCTCTGCTCCCGTGGCATAGGATGGACTGTATGTAACTGGCTTGTACGGTGACCTTGAGTCATTGCCTAGCTGTCCTAAGCAGACCCACTTTGCTGAAACTGATAACCAAATGTCTGGTTACCTCTGAATTAACCACCACCTCGACCTGAATGATCAGTGGTATTCCAGCTGTCTGACTATTGTGATCCTGTTGATCCATCTCCTGGATGAGGAGTAGGTGCAAATCCCTACTCACTAGGAATTGGAGGGAAAGTTCTACAGAAACAGTGGAGATGACCCATCCTTCCACAACCTATGCACTCAACTGGGTTTCGCATAAACTGCCTCTTGAAGTACCCTTCCACTCCGCACTAGTGACAAATAGGAGAACTACCTGCAAAAGGAGTATGACCACTTCTATAGCTACGAGATTCTTCGAAGCATCATTTTATCCTAGTAGAAGATCCATTGGAAGCCTTAAGTGCCGAACCGACCTAGATCCCACCATCCGCCTCTCTCAGAATTCATTTTTTAATTAGGGTCTGGTTGAAAATTTGATTAATGTTTGTCAACCTAAAGACGTTGACCCGTGATTGAATGGCGTAGACCAACCTATCTTCGAATCACCTAACAGTCATTAGATTATCAGTAGCAAGAGAAGGAGAAAAATGATGCAACTCAGTGAAATGGGAGGAATATTCCATAACTGACATGGTCCCCTACTACAAGTTCATAAACTCTCTAGCTATGTCATCCCTCAGAGTTTGGGGAAAGAAGTAGTCGTAGAAGACAATCTGAAAGTCATCCCAAACCATCTCTCTATGCTAACCTACCTAGGTGATGACATCCCACCATCTCTTGGATGAATCACGTTGCATGTAAGCAGCTAGCTTGACCCTCTGCTCTGGAGGTGTATCTAGGTGCTCGAAGATAGACAAGATCACCTCAAAACAAGACTCTGTAGCAAGTGGCCCTCCATCCCCTGAGAAAGTAAGAGGATGTTGTTGTTGAAACTTGCGAGTCAACTCTATCATACTCGGGGCTGTTCACACTCTTCCTTGCATCGACTGCATCATACACAAGAAACCCTCTTGAAACTGGGAATTGGAGCCCATATCAGGAACAGGAGGAGGATCCATAGGTGGCTCCAACAGAGGAATGACAGGTGGCTCAAGGCCCACCACCTCAGGAACATGATCATCACCGCCTTCAGGGCACACAACTAGAGGAATTCGGGGCGGAATTACACTGCGATTCTAAATGAATGCCTCATAAGGGATTGAATCAATTTAGAATATTGAATTTGAGAAACTAGGATAGGTATTAAATCCTTCCTATAAGAATGAACAAGCCTCTTTACCTGCTTCAAAAGTCAGGTCTAGACAAAGAAAAAGACCATAATAGGCCATAAGAACACTCGAAGATACCCCACTACCCACTGCTAAGTCCAGGTTTGGGTCTAGGTCTCTGGGTTAGGCATGTGTAAGATGGTTGTTTCCTTTCACAAGTAATTTTTCATTTAAACTTGATCATTTAACATTTAAACCATTTTGAAAATAGTTGTATCCAAGTATTTACCATTTCCCAGACCATAAGGGACTATACACCTTATGAACCAGAATGTGGAATTCACATGGATATCATTTTCATTTAAATTGTGCTTATTCATCTGATTATACAATTTCTTAAATGGTTGACCTAGATGGAATTCCATTTTTCGGTCCATAAGGGCCTATACACATTATTAATCAAAGAGTGGAACCCACTAAACTCACACCATAGTATGCTCCAAATCCCGAAAGAGATGTCATCACAATTGTATATACAATACAAGGCACAATGAATAAACAACATGAAATGCTTTCTAAAATTTATATGTGACATAGAAAAAATGCTTGGCCTATTCATATTGTGCCTATCGTGATGCACGTTCTAATACATAACCCTCATTTCATCATTTCAAGGTAATGAAATCATAATTCCACTGAGATTAATATCAATAACATCCAAAGTCATGTGTATCACCCAACGGTGAAATCATATCAATAGTAAATAGAAAAATCAATAATGATCGTAATTACGGAATTTGGTCCTTACCCCATACATGGGTTTGCGACGCCCAAGCACGAATTGTGATAAAGTCCCAATCATTCCCAATATCCAATCTATTGTTGCCAAATAGTAAAGTAAGAAAGGAACCACTCTGATACCACTTTGTAACGTCCTGGACCTAGATGCCACTTAACCTGTGCCCCAAGCCCGATTGGCCACATGAACCCTGGCGCGTCTACCCATATGTTAGGGGTTACCGACAAGCAGCGAGGGTGTATAGGTAGTACAACAGGGAGACTATACCCCCATGTCATAGAAATACAGCAGGTACAAAAAATAATAAGTAGTAGTGGAAGCATAATGCAATAAATAGATGTTGAAAATACCAGAAGACTGAATAACTAAATATCACAACCAAAAGCCTCATAGGCAGTGTCTGATACAAACATGTATGCATGACATGATAGTATAAAGAAAATAGGAAATATGCAATATACATGCTATATAGTAGTAAAAAAGAACAAAATAAAAAAATTAGCTCCACAAGCATCTCGAGCCTAAGCTCAATCCTCTACTCCTAAGCTCCAGGTAAGCAGTACAAGTCAACAACCTATAGAAGGGCCTTTACCCTTACCAGTACCTGCATCATTATAATCTGCTAGGGTTCCAAAGGCAGCCGAAGTAGTGTGTGAGATAAAATATCATTGGGCCAACACCAATGGTGTCTATGTGTAATTTGAGCAGGCACTCATAAATAAATAGTATGTAGGGAGAAGCAGGAAAGTAAAGTGGTGCAGAATAAATAAATATCCTCCCATACAGGTTCCTAAAGGATACCTGGAAGGTCTACCTACTTCAGCCTATAACTGGTATTTCTGATCAAGTCACCATATATATAAATATGTATATATTGATGGGTTGGATCAGGAAGTAATGTGTTGGAATCGAACACTAGTATATGAGCTAATAATCTCTACTCATGGGGTGGTAAGCCTGATGCTAATGTAAGGGGATCTTGGGTTTCCATGCCCTGATGAGGCCCTTACCATCATTCCATAATAAATAACTAGCATGGGGTAAGAATGCCTCACATCCAGACACACACACACACACATATCATAACTGACATGAGATAAGAATGCCTCCCATCCATCCAACCAACCATCCATCCATCCATCCATCCATACATACATACATACATACATACATACATACATACATACATACATACATACATACATACATACATACATACATACATACATACATACATACATACATACATACATACATACATACATACATACATACATACATACATACATACATACATACATACATACATACATACATACATACATACATACATACATACATACATACATACATACATACATACATACATACATACATACATACATACATACATACATACATACATACATACATACATACATACATACATACATACATACATACATACATACATACATACATACATACATACATACATACATACATACATACATACATACATACATACATACATACATACATACATACATACATACATACATACATACATACATACATACATACATACATACATACATACATACATACATACATACATACATACATACATACATACATACATACATACATACATACATACATACATACATACATACATACATACATACATACATACATACATACATACATACATACATACATACATACATACATACATACATACATACATACATACATACATACATACATACATACATACATACATACATACATACATACATACATACATACATACATACATACATACATACATACATACATACATACATACATACATACATACATACATACATACATACATACATACATACATACATACATACATACATACATACATACATACATACATACATACATACATACATACATACATACATACATACATACATACATACATACATACATACATACATACATACATACATACATACATACATACATACATACATATGTCTATTTGGACAATTCCAATTCCAAAGGTTCTAAACACCATAAATTCACCTTAGTATACATCAATTACACAAGGGAAAAGGTTATTTCAATTAAAAGTCGAGACGAAAGCTAAATTGTGTTCCTTGCATTTTGGACCAATTGGAAAAAATGACCATTTTTGAGGTGGCACACCTATGGGTGTCTATATAAAGAAAGTGTGATGTCTAAACCCCTAAACAAGTTCAAATTCACCAATATCAAGGCACTAGGGTCATTTAGACATGAAGAAACCAACACAACGAAGAAGATCAGTAAAGGCTAGCTCATAGCATGATGGAATAAATATGAAAATACCAAAACTTAAATGGAAAACTACATGAACACATACCTTAGGGCCCATATGAAGCCTCACTTGATATCAACCTCCGAATCGAAGCAGGTTAGAACATATCTGAGTTTCAGTCCAACGCCATGAAAATAAGGCATATGAGCCTATATCTAAATAGCGCAAAGGATGGAAAGAAGTACCTTGATAGGACTAGAGAGACTAGGGAGCCTTACCATAATGGATCCAATCCCTATGAAAGATTGAAGATCAGACGTCAGTCATGATTTCTAGATCAAATCCTAGCGTTGAGGGTTTGAGAGCTTAAGGAGGAGGAAATACTCTAGTTCTATCTAATGGAGGTAGGGGAAGAGGAGAATTAGATTTATAGTTTAAGTGGGGGGAAATGTAAAATTTTCCTCAAAATCCCACTGTGCAAGGTTTATGCGCACGATTTACAAACTGTGTGAAAACCGTGCTAAACGGCTTTGACCCCCATCTGCAGTAGGCCACACGGCTATGTGCTTGGTCCCGCATGGTTACATACAAATTGTGCGGACTTGCAGGTGACCCTATCTGCAGCCTCATGGTTTAGTCAAACCATGCGGCCTGAGTCACATAGATCACACTAACCGTGTGTGGCCCAACCTGCAACCTACTTTTCCTAAACTCTGGGCTTTGAATAAGACCTTGATGCTCCTCAGGAATTCTATAGTCCATATCATACCTTTACCAAGATAAAAAAAGGATTCATATTAAAAAACAATGATCCTTACATTCATAAAAAAGGTGGGGCGTTACATGATCTCTTTGGCGTTTCAAGATTTGGTCGATCAGTTGACTCCCAAACGACAAGTTTCATCCATTCTAACCCAAATTTTCTTATTTTCTTGAGATAAATCATATGACTAAGATATTTTATCTAGATATATAAATCCCATTATGATCTAATAGAGAATTATTGGTTGTTTAATGGATAAACGTCAAATCTAGAGAGTTGTCACCCTTCCCTTGAACAGATCTAGATCTAGCATTATTAGTAGATCTTATTGAGTAAGATGGTCTATCTCTAAGACCATTTCATGTTATCCTCCTTGAATCATGAATCTATAATACCGTTTGTGATGAATTGGGATTGATTCTAGGAATATTTGGTTCACATACTTGGTTTGGTGATGTCTCCTAGAAATTTATATTAGCACACTGAGGTAGGAAGTCCTTATCATTTTGTGACCATGATATATTAATTTTATGATATGTTATGCATGTGGGTGTGTGTGTGGTTGTGAGACCCTTTCTTGATCTTATTTTCATTTCGGTGCATGTGTGTACATGATACCTTTGATTGATATGACATGCTTATTACTTTATTATTTAGGGATTGTGTCTAGATGTAGGTTCAAATTCTCTATGTCTGGTTTCAAGGCACCAAGTTGGTCTAACTTAGTCAGTTATCCCCTTATAGGGGGAGTGTCATTGTTATGGTTGGAAGGTTGTGATTTTACCTACGGGAATGACATGTGGAATGTGGCTTTCCCTAGAGCTGGATATTGGGTCAACATGTGTGGATGTGGCTTTCCCCAGAGCTGAATATTAGGTTGACATGTGTGAATATATATTACCCAAGAGTCGTGAATTGGGTCAACTTGTAGATACTAGGAATTTTCTCAAAATTCAGGAATGGAATTGTTCCTTAAAGTTAGAACATGGATACATGACAATTGGTTGAATTTATTGAGTTGACATGTGGATCACATTGCGTGATCTAAGTCATGTAATGGTTTCTTTTGACCTTCCTTCTGATATGGTGCCAAAGCAGGTAGAGTTGGGGTTCGTGGTAACTTGATTAGTGCACAATGAATCAACACATGATTTTTTATTTATTCTCTTACCTTCCTACCATGGAATACAATATATATATATATATATATATTACACTTATGTTAAGGACACATTGGTGGTGTCCTTCTGGGTTTATACTCATACCTTGAATGGGCATCTAGATGCACATGAAGATGTCATGGTTAGAGATCCATCTAAAGGCAAGGGACCTATGTTGGGGAGCTGAGTGGGTGGAGTTTGGAGGATGAAAGCAATGTAGGGACACACTCTAGAATATTGTTGTAGTTCTTTATTTTATTTTCATGGTTATTATACTTTGGTTGAATTACCACATTGGGAGTCTTTTGGTTTATTTTTTTCTGTCCTATATGACATTTTATTATATCATGATGATTAACTTTGCGTTGTAATAGGTTGTTTTATATTACTTATTATGATACTAATGCATGAATATTGTTAATGAGGGTATAGTCTCCCCACGACATCATTCTGAACATCACTACTAGTCGACATCCTCTTGCATATGAGGAGACCTTCATGAGGTCATGTGACACACCGGCTAGGCTCAATGATCTGATTCGGGTGTTATAAAGATGTATAAAAGGAGGTTTTTCTCTCTCTCAACTATGTTTGGGGAAGGGTAGAAAGGAGATAGGCTATGTGGAACTCAGATAGGGGAGTCACATAAGTGGATAACCATCACTTATGTAATGGAACTATAAGTTATCAGTGATGGGATTACTATTAATGATTATGGTATTACATTTTCATGTTGACGTTACTGTTATAGTTTATGAGATTTGGGTATATCCATACATCATGAATAGGTGTTAGAGTTGGTGTCCTAGAACCAACTATTTTTACTTTTGATTACATGTATATTTCAAGATTTTAATATTAGTAAAACAACTTATTATATATTTTTCATTGTTCTATTTGTCTTTAATGTAATAGTTTCTTAGAGTATTTTTCACATTGATAAGGTCATAGTAGTTCCCCGACATGATGAGAACCTTGAAATTCCATGACAATATTCTTAAATATAGATCTACGGTTGGATAACATACTATGATGGGACACATATAATGTTGATTGTAAGGTGAAAATACTCATAAGAATATGAGATTTATTATCATGAAGTTCACACTTGAAAATCTCCAAGATGGGAGATTATGAGAACAGACTTGCCTATAGGAATTCTGTATGTTTATGTGTCATCATATATTTCTACTTGTGAGTGTGTGTAATGGTCCTTAGACTTTATGATTATTATTAATGCTTGTCATGAATCACGTATTTGATATACTCACTAAAACTGTGATGCCATATGTTCGCAAGAAGTAGGGTATGTTGGGAGTGTCACGAATGACATATTATTAATTAATAATCCAAAGAAGGATTTGTCCCTTCCATATTAATAAAAGTTTATATATTGACCATTTTATTGAAATGGAATTGTTTCATTAAATTCCATGGCCATGTTGTACTAAAAAGCTTAATTTAGATAGTCAAAGAAATACATATCAAGCACATAGGTTGGTGAAACGAGTGTGAAACCTTCTTGATGAGATATTGTGATAAAGGTATTATATTATACAATAAGTATCAGTGTGTGGTTTTCTATGTTGTGGCATTAACTTATTTCTATTAGGTACTTTGACCCGTTGATAGATAGTAATCTTGGACATTAGGCTAGACCTCCTAATGCCAACGAGAAAGAAGCTGAGAGGGTCACATACTAAGTGTTTCTATTGATCTTAATTAAATTCTATTTGAATTTAATTATTATAATAAATATTATTCTCAAGAGTGAGGAATAATTTTATTGAAGATTTATTGATAAAAAATATTTTCATGGTAATAAATAATTATTTATTAATTAATACATCATTTATTTAATTATTTGAATAATTTATAAATCTTTATTCTCCAGACTATGAATATAATATGTATCTATGAATAAAATTTTAATAAATATTTATTTGGGAATTTTGATAAACGTGGAGGATGAGCGGACCAAGATTATGTTCAGTGATAAATATTAATTTGTAAGCGGGTAAAATAATATTTATTGTTGTGCCAGATATCACACAACATAAAATAATAATAATAATAATACTATATGGAATGACGTTAGATAGATTTTATTATATTATTTAATTATTTTTGTGCTATTAAATAATATTTTAACCTAAAATCTAACTCTATAAATAGATTTCCATGTCTATTGAGTAGGGTTAATCGAGAATAAATAATCTTTGTGCACAACACATTTATCTCTATATTCCTTCTTCTCTCATCCTCTCAAGAACAATAAGGATAAGTTAGAATCCTTCAAGCTTGAAGGAACTTGAAGTGATGAAGACAAACAACATAAGATGATCGATCCCACGTGCTAGCACCCAACATTCCTTTGGTGTTGTTTGGATATCAAAGGACCACATGTGCATCACCGTTAGAGGGGATTTACTTCGAGTCCTCTATACGCAAAGATGGTAATATAAAAAATGGGTTTATATAATCAAAATCCTTGAAGAAAGATCCTAGGTCAAGGAATTATTTCATCTGATCCAATTTAAATTAATTGTAAATTTAACATGCAAAATATCCTCTTCGGGTTCCGAACATTCAATGTCAATATTTGATGAAAAAATCTCATTGACCATGATGTTTAAGTCTTATAAAATTGGAAAATTATTCATTGAATATGATAAAAACATTAAAGGTTATTCACCCAAAAGGTGCTTCTGCTATGCCTAGAACTGTTGAGTGGCATCAGAGCAGTCAAATTTAAATTTATAATTATTTTTTGATTGTTGATTGACTATGAGAAATAATGGTTAAATATTTCATTTCTAGATTATTTGTTCTTTAATCCAAAGTTTAATTAACATGGTTTCTACACTTTAATATTCATCATTCAAGATTAATATTTTTTTAAAGACTAAGAATAGATGAAGAATGATCAGAGATTCCATCATGAGGTGCCAAATATTTTGGTTGCTAGAATGGGTTACACGATGTGGAGTCAGAGAAGACACCATGTACCCAAGTTCACTGCACCTGAATTTTTCTTGGGATAAACAATTCTCTGAGAATCTATTACATGTGGGGCATTTATTGTACATTGCGTGTTGACTGAGAAAACATGATACATGGGTTTTTCAGACTACACGATATGTATTTGGTATACACATCATGTAGTCTACATGGTTTGCTGCGAAGTTAATGCTAATTGTGTGGTTAAATACATGGTTTATAACCATTAGAGATATACAACTAGGATAATTAATGAAACACACAACATGTACCCATCTAAATATCACACCTAGTCATTCAATGGGTTACATAGACACACGAAAAGAATAACACACGACATGTAGCTAGTAAGTACATGTCGTGTAGTCTCCAAAATAAAGGATATAATTAAATTAAATTAAAATAATTAATTATACCATTAAAACCTAATTACATTATTGTCACCAAATGTGTTTGACTATATAGTAATGGTTTTGAAAAATTAATAAATTCTCAATTAATTTATTGTAATTATCTATAATTATTAGTTATTCCAATTTATTTTCCATGAATAAATTTATGATGAGTATCTCCATGAAACTTCAGATAGTCATTAGGATGAAAATAATTAATTAATTAATTAATTAATTAATACATTTGTGTTTATCTTAATAATAAAGAACAAATTGAAGTGAATGCTAGCCAATGTACTTTTGTGTAGTCATTACATGTGTATGAATAATCATAAGCTTCAAACAGACTTATGCATATGTTGGTTTCATTTAATTTAATTTATTTCATGGGTTGTAAAATTATTTATTATTAAATTAAAATGATACACTATGTGTCATCCCTCCCTCTTTTATTACATATGACCTTGATGTCTAATGTTTTTTATGTAATTCCCTTTAACCAATTTTTTGTTTCCTCTCACCAATGTGTGAGTTATAAACACATGTAATAAAAGGAGTATCCCAAGGTGCATGTAGGTTGTTCATGATGAAACTAATATGAAACCAACCCAAGTGATACATAAGTGGATAGGTGGAATGTTATAACTCATGCCAAGACCGACACAAGGAGTTTTCCCCTAAGGCCATAGGTTGATTTATATTACACCCAATAAATCAATCGTTAGACAAGATCATGAATGGGATATTTATTTATTTATTTATTTATTTCCATATTATACATTATTTATTTTACGTATGCAAGACCCTGATCACATAGATAAATGGACTAATATGCAAATATGGAAATTAAATAAATGGATTATTCATAAATGTTTTATCAAAACATGGTTAATGACTTAAGTAAAATCTACTTAATATTAACAAGACATGTAAAGGATAAAAAAAATTACACATAACAAATTAAATACATCAAATTAATATTAAGTCAGACCAGGCCTTCCATTACTTGATTAAGAATGAAAACCATTTAACTAAGTATTTGAACAACCCATGTTGGGACACTTACTTTTATCATGGAGTTCTTATGAATATTTTTGGTTTACTTAACCAATTTACATCAAGAGATGTAGCTTATGATAAACTTGATGTAAATTTTAGGCAAGTGTTGAGGAAATCCAAGTTAGGATTTTTGGATTGGGGAGTCTACTCAATGGATCAACGAATTGAAAGCCTGTAGTTGGCAAAGAACTGCCTACCTAAATACCATTGAGTAATTGACGGATCCCATGCTTGGGTTATGATAAGGGGAATATGTATCCTTGCCACTAGAATGTTTGAGCAACTAGAAATTATGAGTTCAATGGTTAGAGATGTTTATACTTGATAAATTAGTGAGACTTAATAAAATTTAATTCATTATGTCCCACATAAATTGTAACCAAGTACTAACAATATTCTCTTTTATAATTGTATAAAAATGTAATGTTCTTCAACTAAATTATCCTTATGATCCATTTTGGAGAAATACCATCTCCTTACTGGTAGTAACTTCCAGGAATGGTCAGATGCCAATGGGTTATGTTGTTCCATGAACATAAATCTTACATGCTAAAATGATCACTGCATGATCTGCCTACAAAGGAAGTGAGTGATGAAGAGTTAACTATATATGATAAACACTTGAGTGACATAATTAATGTTCAGTTTTTAATGCTTTCATCCATTTTTAATAAACTCATGAAGCCACAAGAAGACATGGATTCCTATAGAATGATCCAGTATCTCTATTGTCTATATTTGGAGAGAGATAGAATAGAACAGTTTGAGATATCCAAGATTCTATTTCAGATTAATCTTGGAGAAGGTTCACTATATGGACCTCACATAGTCAAATTCATTGGCTACATTGAGCGTCTAGAGGTTCTAGGGTTTAAATTGCCTGAATAAATATACAATAATATTATTCTTACATCAATTACTTAGATCATATCTAGTTTTTTTTGTTAATTTAAATATGAAAAATATTGAGAAGTATCTACTAGATATCATCACACTAATTCACCATGTTTATAAGGAGAATAAGTAATAAATATTTTTATCCTTGGGGTAAACAAAAGGAAAGGTCAAGTGAAGAGCTATAAATATAAATATTCTTTGTAACTTCCATCCAAAAAGAAAATGGTGAAGGTATAAGAAAGGGAACATGATGTTTTCTATTTTTTATATGGCAATAAGGGCCATTAGAATAAAAATTACATGTAGGAAAAGAATCATGGTTAAGATTTAGGTGTATTTTTTATCAATTATAATTTATCTGTTTCAAAAAATTGGGTATTAGATACAGCATGTGGCTCTCACATATGTATTTAAATATTGGAACCAAGTAGATTTCAAAAAATTGACTGAGGTGAGGTAGATTTGTGAATATCCAACAGATCTATACTTGTTATCATGGATATTTTCAATTTCCACCTTACATTTTTGATGCGGATGATCTTGGTTTTAAAATATTTTTATTATGTGCCTTCAGTCACAAAAAACATTATTTCTATATCTAGACTTGATACAAATGGATTTATTTCCAAATATGAGAATAAATGTTGGTTATTCTATAAATAAAGTATATGTTATGGTAAGGAATATTTAAATAATGGCCTTTAGGTGTTGGATTATGCAAACCAAGTAATGGAAATTGATAACAAAACTAATTCACATGACTCATACCAAAACCAACTATGTAATCACCAACTAGATCATGTAAACAAAACATGTTGGACTAAATCACATCAAGATGGATATTTGGAATCCTTTTAACTAAAACCACTTGGTGCGTGCCACACAGGTTTACAAAGAAAAATAACTAAATCCCCATTTAGTGGAAATGGTGAAAGGGCCAAAGAGATTCTTGAAATAGTTCATACTAATGTGTGTGGACCATTTTTAGTTGAATCAAGGAGTGGGTACTCATACTTTATAAGTTTTATGGATGATTTAAGTAGATATGGACATGTTCAATGAATGAGGTGTAAGTATGATTCCTTTGGAAGTTTCAATGAATATAATAATAAAGTTTAGAACCATCTTGGTAAGAATATTAAGAAACTTCACTCAAACCATGGTAGAGATTATCTTGATCAAGAATTCATTGATTATTTACAGGAGTTTTGGATTATATCCCAAATCACAGCTCCTTATGCACCATAATATAACAGTGTAAGTGAAATGAGTAACCACACCCTATTGGAAATATTGATATCACTGATAAGCCATGTGAGTCTTATATTATAATTTTGGGTATATGATTTGCAGACAACATCATACATAATAAACTAAGTTACAACTAAGGAAATATATGGTATTAAATACTGATTTTGGAGTGGAATGAAACATGTGTTGTTGTACTTACATGTGTGGCGAGTTAAAGCATTTGTTAAGGCCCCTTTAGGTAACAAACATGCACCCAAAGGCACAAAGTGTACCTTTACATGATACCATAAGGTAAAAAGGTAATATTACCTATACGAATCCTTAGAAAAAAATTAATAGTGGCAAGACACACTATATTTATTGAGAGGGAGAACATCTTTAAAAGAGATAATGGGCATGAGATAGACTTTGATGAAGTCCAAGATCAAGATACACAAGAGTTGGAACATGAATAAATTCCATAAATCCCTATGTAAAAAGAAGTTACAAAGATAAAAGTACTACGTAGGATCATAAGAGGGGTTATAGAACTTGAAATATATGGTTATCTAATCACTAAGGATGGAGACTCATTATTAGTTGATAATAATGATCTTGTAACCTATAAGGAATATGTAAGTGGCATAAATGTTTCCAAGAGGAAGAAAGACATAAATTCTTAAATGGATTCCATATACCAAAACCAAGTCTATATTTTGGTAAATCCTCCAGTGGATATAAAGCCCATTGATTTTAAATGGGTATTCAAGAACAAACTTGACATAGATGGACAAGTCAATACTATACGACATGACTAATTGTAAAATAGTTTGAACAAGATTAAATAATATACTATAATGAAACCTTTTAACCAGTTTTTACATTGAAATCCATTAGAATTATACTTTCCATTTTAGATTTCCATGACTATGAAATTTGTAAAATGGATGTAAAAACAACATTACTTAATAAGAACCTTCATGAATATGTCTATATGATACAACCTGAAGGGTTTTTGACTCCAAAGGATTCTAACAAGGTATAAAAATTCCAAAGATTTAGTGGGAGTGCAGTCATTTTATTAATAGTAAGTGTTCATGTGTATTTTTAGTAAGTATTCATGAGAATATCTCATCATGATGGATCTTGATGGATCTTGATGATATATTCTCACAAAGGGATTATATTATATAGTAAGTGTTCATGTGTATTTTTAAATTTTTCAATATTAACTTCTTTCTCTTGGGTTCCTTGATCTATTATTGGATAGTAATCTTGGACTTTATGCAAGCCCGTCTAATGTTAAAAAGAAAAAAAACCTAGAGGGTCACAAACTGAGTATTCTATTGATCTTAATTAAATTCTATCTGAATTTAATTATAATAATAAATATTATTCTCAATATTGAGAAATAATTTTATTTAGAATTTATTCATCGCAAATGTTCACAAAGTAATAAATAATTTATCTAATTATGTGAATAATTAATAAATATTTATTCTCCATATTTTTTGTAGAATATTTGTTTTATTTATTGAATATTTAATAAATATTTATTCTCTAAACTATGAATAGAATATTTATTTATGAATGAATATTTAATAAATATTTATTCGAGTATTTCTGAAGAGGATGAGCAGACCAAGATCATGTCCAATGATAAATATTAATTTACAAGATGGTAAAACAATGTTTATCATTACCCCATATAGTGCATTCCATAAAATAATAATAATAATAATATTTTATATAATTAGGTTAGATAATTTTTATTATATTATTTAACGGTTTTTGTGCAATTAAAAAATATTTAACCTAAACACTAAATGTATAAATAGATTTCTATTTCTATTATGTCAGATTATTTGAGAAAAGAGAATCATTGTGAACAACACATTTCTCTCCAGATTCCTCCTTATCTCATCCTCTTAATAATGATATGAATAAGATATAAACCATTAAGTCCAAAGGAACTTGAATTGATCAAGATGAAAAACACAAGATAATCAATCCGTCATGCTAGCACTCATAATTCCATTAGCGTTATTCAAAGATCAAAGAACTACGTGTGGATCACCACTAGAGGGGCTCTACTTCCAATAAAATAAAATTGTAATAAAGGAATATTGGATGGATAATTATCAGATAGAGCATTTTCAGATAGATAATTTTCTATAAAGAAGTATCATATTAAGGTTCAAATAACTTTACAAATTCTTTAGTAAAGTCATAAATTGTATTGATGTTGATCTGGACATTCAATGATCCAATAATAAAAAAGTCTGGATCATGAATCTTGATGATATTTGAGGAAGTATTGAATAGGATTTTTGATTTTGAGATCTAAGGAAAGTTCCCATGAAGTTATGTTGACTCCTATCTTTTCATAAGTTTGAAGGTGGGAAAACAAAGAATGATTTAAGTGAGATACTCAAATTTGGAAGTAGAAAATTCAAAATTTTGTTTATGCTTCTCCCTAAGTATCCATAGAAACTATTCCTATATAAAGGGGAGAAGGTGTGACAATAAAGGATTACTGAGCTATTTTTGTCTCAAGTTATTATGTTTATGCTTATTGTTGAAGAAGTGAAGTACTACTAGGAAGTGACAACTACAAAGTGTGAAGATAAATTCTCATGTTAGGTAAAGTATCAGACATAGTGGTACTAAAAAAATTGGTACTAGATGAAGAAGTGGAGTTTCAGGTGAGCTATTGGAATTAGACGAACTCTATATATCAGATGAACCAATTGGGTCAAATGAACAAGTTGTATTAGACAAACAGGAACTGGACAAGAAGGAAGGGATTGAAATAAAAATACCATAAGAATGTATAATGAATAGAAAAACTTTGGATGAATAGGTACCGAACAAATATGTATCACAAAGATAGGGTTCAGGTTAAGAATAAAGAAATAAGAATAGCAAGGATAATAGATGAAGAATAATTCTTTTAACTAGTGCAAGAAAAGAAGCATTCAAGTTGCTACTATGAAGAGAAATAATTTTGTATGCATCACTTTGTATACAACGAAAGAATAAGAATATTTTCTTTCACATTGTTGTGTAATTAAAATTAGAGTAACAAGAACAAAATATAACTACAATATCCAATAGAAGTCACATTGGTGGAATACTATCTAATTGTTGTAAAGAATTTGAAAGAAGTTGAACACTGTCTACATATAGTCAGTATAAATATCCTATAAAGAGATGATACTAGATGAGTCATTCATCCGTATAGGGATTTATGATTTTTTTCTTACCCACCCTTCTAAAGTGTAGGAAACCACACTTGGGCTAAGTATTGTTTTCTAGCCAAACTAGTGTACATGGTATCACATTATAGTGGAGAATACAGGCACTAGTCATCACTATACATTGCAAGGATTAGCTACTCTTAATGACTAGTGAACCTTGTAAAAAATTAGGTGTTATCCTTTACTTTCTATCATATACCTGCATATGATAACTAAAATGGAATAATAGGATCAATATCCTAATAGGTCTAATAGGTAAAAGGATAAAAAGTATTGATTGGTTTAACAATTCACCAACACTAATTCATTCCCTATTAGTGTTGTGTATATCCCTAAGTGGTCCTTACAAAGTTCAAGAAGTATTCTTCATCAAGTATTTTCCTAGAACTCTTCATAAAAAGATAGAGAGAGAATTACTATAGTTGAAACAAAAGGAGGATGAATCTATTGACGCTTGCAAAGAAAAATTCACAAGTCTCACAGATCATTCCTCTGGATTTATCTCTAATCCAGAGAGTAAAGTCGATTATTTATTTAGTGTCTTAAATCCAATTATTAAAAAATCATTAGCCATAAGATAATTTATAAGCAATAAAGATATTTGATGTACTTTAAATGAGAAGACTAAAACTAGGGACTCTCATTATTCTTGGTAGAAGAAAAGAAAATTGGGGTGTCATGGATGCTCTGATGATAGGTCAAATGGGGGGAAAAATTCTGACTACTGACATGTCAAAAATATGGGAGGAAAAACCTGGGTAATTTCCTTAAAGTAATAGGAGAATGTTTTAAGTATATAAGGCTTTTCCATAGAGCATGTGAATGTCAAAGTGGGATGAAGAATATGGTCAATAAAATAGAGGAAAATAAGGCCACAACTAATTCACTACCCACACTTCAAGGGTTAAAATGTAAGGAGTTTGGGAATTATAAAAATCAATTCCCTAACCTAAGGGATAATTAGAATAATAGGCATATGCAACCTCCAAGACTAAGGGAACATGTAAGAACCTATGTGACGACTACCACTGAAGGGGATCTTGATAATTAAGGAGAACCTATCCTCTACTCTATATTTATGAATGAATTATTGTATTTTGGTTATAGACACTTTATTATATTTAGGAAGTTTTCTAAGAGAATAAAATCACCCTCCCAATGATTTAATATTTAAACTTATAGTTATATTATTATTTCATATCAAGTTGAAGTTTGTGAGAATTTTCTTTGTGAAAATATTAGTATTCTTCTTTTAGATAAACTTGAATAAATTTTGGGAATGGATTGGCTATATCCACTCCATATTGATTACTAAAATAGGGAAACCACATTTCATATTTCAAATAAACTTAAGAAAATATATGAGTGCAAGGATGACTATGAACTCTATAGTAAAATTGTTATTTATCTCAAATTATTGGGGAGAAAATTCAGTTTTGGTTATATACCCATTATCAAGGAAAATATATGTTTTATAACCTTTACTAAAATTATAAGGTTGATATGTATTTATAAATTACATCCTGAGTCATGTCTATCTTTTAGATACCCTTAAATATTTTTATTAATAGGTGATAACTAAAATTTTGAGGACATGATTTATTTAAGGTGGGGATGTAATGCCCTGATATTTTTTTATAATTACACATTAAAAAAATATTATGTTAGATATCTTATTTCACATGAAACACCTAACTAAAATGATTCATCGAATATTATATATACATTATTATAAAAATTATAAGAATAATAAAAGTAATGTAGAGATTGTTAACTGTGGACCACATGAGGGAAACCCAAAGTTAGAAGACATTTTTAATCTCTTAAGGGATGATCTGGGAAATCCGAAGACTACTATGAAAGTTCCTTCTAGTTCAATTGGTTTTCAGGAGGTGAGTGCTACTAGTACATTGGATTCCTATACTTTTAATTCAATTTAGGGATCCTATGAAGGGGTTTTGTGATTTAGAGTTGAAATAACCTTGAAGTGGGGATTCAACTAATAGGAGAGGGAGGTTCTAGGGGCTTTCAGGTCCAGGATAAATCACTGAAAGGTTCTGATGGTTGGTTGGATTCTAATAATGTGTCCAACCCAAGAACAAACCATGTATTTTTTAAACCTGAGTAATCACTTTGATGGCATGGGAGAAGAAGTACATGCAGAGAGCCCCAAAAAAGGGAGATTATTATTAGGGGGAAAAGTTAGGGGGGAGAGTTGTGGCTAAATCTTGGATGATAGTGAAAATAGGGGGCATGGTAGAGATCTTCATAGTTCAAGGAGGAAGAATGGGTAGAAAGGAAAAATGGATATGTGGAGTTGCATTGTGAGTAAGAGGATGAAATCCAAAGGGTGAAAAGATTAATCATACCTACCTAAACTAATGGAGTCAAGTTTAGCCAAAAAATTTGGGTCCAAGGCGATGAAGTGTGATTCCTATAAAAATGAGCAGGTGAAGGAGATTAGCTTGAACCTACTAAGTATAAGTGCAATGGCCTAAGGAAGTGTCTATAAGGAACAAGATCTTGAGCCGATGGGTGACATGATGGAATATCGGTCTTGGGGAGGCTCTGTGATTATTTAGGATGCTCTAATGGTTCATCAGGGTTCGTTAGGTAAGAAGGCATCAAATTTTGATGCACCACTGGAGCTTACGAATGGAACATAGTGGGAAACATGTGAGTTGGTAGGGGAAAAGTCTTGGGAACTTCTCCTTCACTCCAAGGAAGAATTGCTGGAGGAGGCCTTGATTATTCATGATTCTTATGAGGATACAAATAAGATATAAGGGAGACCAATTCAAATGCACACAAATAAGGATCAAAGTGATTGTATAAATAATAGATATCTAATTTTGAAAAGAGGATTAAATGAAAAGAAGATAACTATGGAGTATTTCATCCAAGCTTAGGGAAAGATGACTTATCACTTTAAAGACATTATCAAAGATGAACCGGATAAAAAGGTACCTGATATTTTTTAGAAATTATATATGGTTATTTATTCAAATAGTTTCAGGTTTTATTTCAATACTTTTTTAATATCCTATTCCGTTTGATGTTTTTATGGTTATAATTTTTTTGGTTTCCCACTTTTTCCAAAAAAGTTCTTTTATAATAAAAATCTAATTTTTAGTCCACGAGTTAGTCATTTCTACAAATATTGTGTCTTTTATGACATCATTAAGAAGTAATAATGACTTAAAAATATGTGAAACCTCTATCCTAATAAAATAAATATTTAATATGTAATATTGTATATTTTAAACATTAAGTTTAATATAAAAATCTAATTTTGATATTTCAGAACCTATGTTATATTTTCCTAAAACTATATTTTTATGCGTTATACATTTATTATTTTAAAATTAATTTTTATAAATTTTAGGAATTTAATATCATGAAATGGATTTCATATTTTTAATCATAATATATAAATTATCTAATAATGTAAATTTTATTTTATCCATAAAAATAAGTTACCGAGTGTAAAAAAATGAATTATCGTATTAAAAGCAAGTTACAGTAAAAAGATATGAAAAAGAGTAAAGGGACCAAAACAAGATAAAAACATGCCAAAAAATACTTTTTTGAGTTTTTTATCGACCATAACTCATCCCCTCTCTATTAATTTCCACTTTTAGAGTCACATTCCTTGAATAGCGCCCTCTTATTACAAAAGGGCACACTATTCACCTATAAAAGAAGCCCTTCACCATACCACTTATCCTCATACCAAAATCCCCTTATTTTAGTAAAAATATAAAAAAATCCCTACCCAACACTTATAGACACCTCCTAGAGTTTTTTGACTCCTCATCGAACCACCCCTTAAAGCCTTAATCTAATATGTAGTGGATTTATTTCAAGGAGTAAAGTAAAAATTCCCAAATCGCTTCATTCCATTTCTATATCTTTAAGTATTATTATTCTACCTCAAAGTATATTATACCATTTTAAAATAGTAACATCAGTATAATTATTATATTTAATTATTATTATATTTATATAATAATCATTATCTACCATCCCTCTTAGAAAAATGAGAACATCATTCATGCGTATGTGCGGATTATCACCTCCACGAAGTTTCATATTTGGTTTTTCATAAAAATATAACATGGATAGTTAAAAGGGTTTATTTAATGAATAAATATTATATTTAAAACCTTATTAATATAATGAAAATATAAATAAATTTATACCTTTTTTATGTTCCATGAAAAAAGAAAATGTCATTTGTGTGTACGTGCGGACTACCCCCTCCAAGGAGCGACGTATTCTGTTTTTCATCACCACCCAACATGGATGGTTTTAAAACATATTTTATGAATATATATGATATTAAGGATTAATATATTTCAAGGATATGGTTTTTAAAGTATAAAACAAAAAATAATGATCATTATAATGTAATATGTTGATATCAGTAAATTACACGAAACAAGCTCATCATGATTTTTGTTCTCTAGAACCATGCCCATAGATTCCATCAAATGAACATAGATATGAATAAATAAATGAATAATAATTATTTAAATATATTTTATAATATATTAATGATGATTTTTTTTATAAAAAACAAGGTTTTATGACACCATTATAAAAGATATACGAAACGATTGAAATTACTAACACCCGATAATGAAAATGGACATTAACTAGATAATTAATATAATGAATGATTATAATTAAAAATTAGAAATGGTAAAATATATGAATAAGGTTCAAAAATAGGTGTTTAATATTTTTATGTTTATGATGCAAGATATTAAATCACTTTCATAGAATTCAAGAGTAAAGGTAAGGGTTTCATCTCAAATTTACTTCTTTGAGACTTGTTTTGTATTATTCACCTATTATTGTTTATATGATATATTTATTACCTCATTGAGATAGTATATCCTGATACTATTTTAATTCATGTTATTTAAGGTTTCATTTCATGTTTTCTATTTCAAGGAGGTTTTGAATAAAATGTTAAAAAATTCATAATTGTTTCTCATATCACTTTTCTTTCTTTGAAACATATGTAATATTCACCACTTGTGTCATATTGTGTTGTAACGACCCGAACTTTTGAATAATTTTTGTTTCCTGATTTTGTGTGTTATTTTATTTTGTACTAAACAAAAATATATCCTTTTATTAATGAAGTGAGTATAATTAAAATAAGACCAATGGGTTTCGACTATTATACGACCGTTGGTCAATATGACTGTTGAAAACTATACTCTTAACATTGTCATTATTGTTTATAAATACAAATGATCATGGTTAATTAATACAAAAAGAAGATTCGATGGCCTCATCCAGTAGACTCAGTCTGTACGAAGCCCATCTTTCAGAGCTTGGGAAGGAGGTAGTATCACTGGGATTTTCTCTGGACCAAGCCCAAGCCGAGCTTCAACATGTTAAACTTGAACTTAATCGCCTTCAGGAGAAGTTCAAGTTGATAGAAATCACCTCTCGGGCAATGTTTTTAAAGCCGCGCCAAGATTCTATCGCCATTGCACACCTTACTCTTAGGTCCTATGCAGGTGTTATAAGGGGCTATGTAATGAGGCCTTAGCTACTTTGTGTAATCCTTTTGTATAAATAAAATTGTTATTTCTTATTATGGTATTTTTTTTTGAATTTAAAATGTCAAAATAAATATAGGATGTATTTTTAGAAGTTTCATATTATCTATGAATATAAAAAAAAGAGTATTTTAAAATATTTTTTTATACTTTAAATAATTAATTATGGGAAATGATTTTCTGAAAATGGTCTTATACAGTTGTGATCAGTAAGAAATTTAGTGTCTAATAAGATTAACTTAATTTTTGGTGAATAGTAAATTATGAATAGTAATATTACATAATAATGTGACCAATGGAATAATAACCTCAATTAATAAAGTATAAATATAATTTAGGCCTCTTGAATGGTAATGTGATATAATAGCATAAGTAAATAACTATTTCAGAAATTATCAGTTAAGTATTAGTATTTTTTCAGGTAAATAGTGATTTTAATTAAAAATTAAATCTCATAATTATAAAATTACTTTCATAAAATGGAGATCATTTTTGAATTCAGAACATTAATATTAGGTTAGGGTGAATTTATGAGTTTTTTATAAAATGTTTTGTTTTTTGGTGAATAGTAAAAATACAGTTTTTGAATTTTCGGTGTGTTTTATGACATCCTAATGATGTATTAATTAATATAAAATACTGTTAGAATTTTGTATAGTAAAATATTATATGAGGTGTACCAAGTGGATAATACCATGGGAAGGCCCATGGTTTTTCAAATACCACTAATGAGGTGTCCATTGGAAATTAAGAAAATATTCCCTCACTTTTGCTATAAATACCAACCCATTCCTTCATTAATTTAATTAAAAATTACTATTAAATGAATATACTGTCTTTTTACCTCCCAAGGAGTCCTACCAATGTTCCCTCAATCCCCCCAAGGTCTCAAACTTCTAGTTTTTTAAGTTACTCTTCAAGGTAAGGGTACCTTTCACCCTCCTTTTTAGTCAACACTTCTTTTATGTTATGTATTTAAATTTCCATTTTCATATATTGGGGTATGATATTTTGTATCCCTCTTAATGTAATTTTTATTTCCATATTATGATAATCCCTTTATTTTTTCATTAATTCATTTTCTAAATTTTTAAGGGAAGCCATTAGGCTGCCGAATTTTTGTAAAAGAAATCGCATCTTCTCTTTTCTTTCAAGTTTCCTTTTCATGTGGTATGTGATTCAAATATCCATACCATGATATTATTTCTATTTTATTTTATCCCTATACTATATTATTAGTTATTTATTATGGTTTGAACCTTGTCCTCTTTATTTTTAATGTTTTTTAAAACTATGTTATATAGACGTTATAGAAATTCCGTCTCAAAATCTCTCTCTCTTTTTGTCAAGAAATTCTATTATTTTATTTATGTGAATACCCAAACCTATTTAATTTCTAGGGGTATTAATAAATACATAAAAATTATATATTTTATTCTATAATTTACATACATGAAACCCTAATTCCTTTTCCATGGGTTATAAATGACATAACGATCATATTTTTAAGCACTTTTAAAACATCACAATTTTGAAATGAAACCCATTTATTTTATTATTTTTGGGTTATTTATGAAATGTTTGATTATGATATATGTGAATCACATGAAAATAAAGAAATATTAAGGGTGATCCCAAATAGAAATCTAATGCATTGGGTAAATAAATTAATCGCTAGAGATGACAAGTTTTACGATACCTTGGTGAATAACCTTGGTAATTTTTATGACACCTTGGGGATGAACCTTGGTAATATTCTTATGAATGTATAAATTAAAAATTTTAGCCACATTTTCAAGTTATTATTAAAGTTATTATTTCTATGATATTCCTCTTTATCATTACTTTATGATACTCCTTATGTTCTTATTGATATCGCTCAAGTTCACATGTAAACTATTTCACTTGTTTTTCCTTACTGGGCCTTCTCCTCAACCTTTCCTTTGATGTATGTCTCCAGGTTATGAGATGCAGTAATTTTACTTAAGATGAAATTTTCATGAATATTTTCAAAGGGGATTAAAATAATTTTTTATGTTTTCATGTATTATGTACCTTTTTTCCAAGACACTAGACTTTAAATATCCTCTATTTGTAAAATAAAATGAAAAGTTAGGTAATAAAAAGGCGGGCTACCATAGTTGGTATCGAAGGATAATTTAGTTATTTGTGGAAATTAGGCTATGAAAAATTTATGAATAACCCTATAGAAAATTTTAAATATAGGAAAACTTCCTGGTATTTTGGTGAAATATTAATTAAGTGGTTTCTGAAAAAATAAATCTCTGTCTAGATATGAACAAGTGGAGTGGCTCTAGCAGAGATGTACCTAGGGGTAAAACCCTAAAACACCACTTTGAGATAGACTCAAATTGGAACTGATGCATGGAAACAAGCCTTTCTTCACTCCTATTTTGACACTCCCGGGGGGATATGTTTGGTTAATCACAAGATTTTTATGAATCATTATGAAGGATTTATAGAGAAATGTAATTGTTGTTAAAGAATAATAAGTTTAAGCATGAAGTTTTAAGACATAAAAATCCTTTATAGTTAAAAGATTCGTAAATGAAATAAGATACTCACTAAGTTATTATTATTTTAGAAAATGGAGGGTAATAATAGGATCCATGTAAATGGTGACCACAATGGACCATGCACTGACGACCCTCTGATGGAATCCAGAATGGAAAATTTCATGAGAATGATAAACCAACTAACTCAAATTATGAGAAATAACTTGAATCAAGACGAGAGACCAATTTCACCATGAAGGGATCTAATTTATGTTTATTCCTTTATGCGTCAAAGACCACCAAACTTTAGTGGATCTACCAACCCAGTGATTACTGAATAGTGGATCAACTCTATCAAGAAGAACTTTTTTGTGCTCCGATATTTAGAACAAGAGAAGGTCACCCTGACTGTTTAATTCATAGAGGGAGAAGCTAATTAGTGGTGGGAACTGATTAAAAATACAAGGTCAAGAGTGGAGGTTGTATCTATAGAGTGAGAAGAGTTCAGATAGATCTTATTTAATAAGTATTTCCCTCATTATATGAGAACAAAAATGAAGAAGGAGTTTCTCAAGATGAAGTAGAATGAGAATGAATCTGTTGGAATCTATGAGATGAAATTCACAAGAATTTCTCATTACATCTCAAGCTTTGTCACGGATCCTAATGGGAAATTTTATAGATTATTTGGTGGACTAATACCTCATCTATGGAAGAATCTATCCAACAGAGACTATGATAGCTATAAGGAGATCGCGTAGAGTGCTGTGAAAGTCGAGCTAAAGTTCGGTGAGACGCAGTGGTCTCATAAATCCAAAAGAAGAGACCGATGCATCCCAACTTAGGGATGACCTTTGATCAGGGAATAAGAGGAAAGAAAGTGTAATGTCCCACATGTAATAAATATGGGAAAAAGAATTTGGGGAACTGCCTACTCGAGAGTAGGAAGTGCTACAAGTGTTGAAGAGATTGCCATATCGTGTATAATTATTGTAGGGAGGTGAAGACCCAACTCCAAAACACTAAAGACAAAGGGAATATAGTGTATGTCCTACCTGAAGTCCAATACTATAAGTGTGGACAACTTGGGAACTTTTCCAATCACTGTCCAAATATGAGGGTAGTAGAGGGGAATCACGATCAGCCTCAGCAAAGGCCAAGGGAACAAGGTCATGATTTTTCTATCACTATGTCTAAAGTTGAAGCACCAAATGATGTGGTGGTAGGTACTCTTATTTTTCTCTCAAAGATATAAAATACTTTGTTTGATTCTGGTTCTATGCATTCCTTTATTTCCTCCATGTTTGTAAGGAATTTATAATCAAACCTTGAATTTATAAAAGTAGAGTTATCAGTCAAGACTCCTGGTGGGATTATCTAAGCATAATCAGTGTTTAGAAACTATAGTATTTACTTTAGTGAGCACAATATTATTGCAAGTCTAGTAGTCATTCCCATAATGGAATTCGACATTATACTAGGGATGAACTGACTCTCAAAGTATAATGCTAAGATCAAATGCAGAAGAAAGGAAATATTATTAGTCTTGAATGGAAAACCTACAGTTATCTTCTAAGGAGAGATATCTCAACCTGATCGTTTTCTAGAAGAACCTCATATATCATTCTTTTTGGATTTGATTGGTGATGAAAAAGAAGGAAATGAGTGTATAATGATAGAAAATTCCCCAATAATATAGGAATACATTGATTTATTTCCTAAGAAGTTACCCAGAACTCCCCCAGAAAGAGAGGTAGAGTTCTCCATTGAACTCATACCTAGATCTCATTTGATATCAAAGACCCTATATAGGATGGAAAATGTTGAGTTTGAGGAATTAAAGAAACAACTCAAAGATCTTTTGGAGAAGGGGTTTATCTGACTGAGTGTGTCTCCTTGGGGAGCACCTATTCTATTTTTGAAGAAGAAGGATGGATCAATGCAGCTGTGCATTAATTATAGAGAACTGAATGGGATCACAATGAAGAGAAAATACCATCTTTTAAGAATTGATGACTTATTTGACCAACTTCATGGGGCTCAATTCTTCTCTAAGATTGATCTTCGATATGGTTATCATGAATTGAGGGTAAAGAAGGAAGATATTCCGAAAACTGTCTTCCGATCAAGATATGGGAATTATGAGTTTGTTGTTATTCCCTTCAGACTATCTAATGCACCTTCTATTTTTATGGATTTGATGAATAGAGTCCTTAAGGACTACCTTGATAACTTTGTGGTAGTTTTTATTGATGATATTATGATATATTCCAAAAGTTAGGAGGAGCATGTGGATCATCTAAGGGTTATATTAGAGACTTTGAGTAAGGAGAGGTTATTTGGAAAGTTCAACAAATGGGAATTTTTGTTACAATAAGTTGCTTTCTTGGGGCACATTGTAACCAATAAAGGAATCACAGTTGACCCTGCAAAGACAAAGGTTGCAGGGGAGTGGCCTCAGGCTACAAAAATAACAAAGATTCAAAGTTTCCTTCGATTAGCGGGATATTATAGGAGGTTTATGAAATTTTTTTCACAACTTTCTAATCCATTAACTAATTTAACTCTAAAAGGGGTCAAGTTCATCCAGAAAAAGGAGTGTGAGGAAAGTTTCCAAGAGCAGATGAAGAGATTGGTTACTGCACTCGTGTTAACTCTTTCCTCAAGTGGAGAAGGATTCCTTATTTTTAGCGATGCATCTCTGAAAGGGCTTGGGTGAATCCTCATGAAAAATGACAAGGTGATTTCTTATGCATCTCGATAGTTGAAGACTCATGAACAGAACTATCCTATGCATGATCTGGAGCTGGCTGTGGTCATTTTTTCTCTAAAAATATGGAGACACTATCTTTTGGGGAGAAATGTGATATATACACAAACCATCAAAGTTTTAAGTATATTTTCACACAAAATGAATTGAACATGAGACAAAGGAGATGGTTGGAACTTCTTAAAGACTATGATTGTTCAATTAATTATCATCCCAGAAGAGAAAACAAAGTCATTGATTCATTAAGTAGGAAAGACCCTATTATTCTATCCATGATGTGAATTCAAAGTGATCCTTTGATCGATGATCTAGTTAATCTAGACCTGAAGATTATAAGAGAAGGGACATCATCAACCCTATCCCAAATGATTTCTCAACCGTCATTACTAGAGAAGATCAAGAAAGATCAGAAAGAAGATCCTTTATTACAAAAGAAGTTTGAGGATGTGAAGTATGGGAAGTTTCTTGAGTTCAATATTGATCAAGAAGGTGTATTAAAATTTCATACAAGACTATGTGTTCCATCTATTACAGAAATAAAGAAGGAGCTGATGGATGGAGATCATAGCTCTATGTTCTCTATACATCCTGGAAGTAAAAAAATGTATAGAGACCTTTGTGATCATTATTGGTGGGATAATATGAAAAGGGATATTGATGAATACACTACAAGGTTCCCTGTATGTTAGCAAGTGAGGGCAGAGTGACAACTTCCTAAATGGGTATTATAATCACTACCCATACCAGCATGGAAGTGGGACAATATCACTATGGACTTTGTCATTGGTCTCCCAAGAACTTCCAAAGGAAACAATGTGATATGGGTTATAGTGGACCGTCTCACCAAGACTGACCATTTTATCTCTATTTGGTGAGATTTATCTCTTGATCAAATTTCCAGGATTTACGTGAAGGAAGTGGTAAGGCTTCACAGAGTTCTACTTTCTATCGTATCTGATCATGATCCAAGGTTCACATCAAAATTCTAGATAATTCTTTAACATGCTCTGTGTACCGAATTGAATTTCAATATGTCCTATAACCCCCAAACTAATGGCCAATATGAAAGGACTATTCAAACATTCTAGGACATGCTGATAACATGCTCAATGTAATTTAAAGGTGGATGGGATCAACATCTACCATTAGTTGAGTTCTCTTATAATAATAGTTTCCACTCAAGCATTCAAATGGCACCCTATAAAGATATATATGGGAAGCGATGTAGAATTACTACTTGTTGGTATGAATATGGTGAGAGAAATATTCTTGGTCCTGATCTTGTATAAGAGATGAAAAAAAATGTTTATGCCATCCAGCAACACATTAAGGCTGCTCAAAGTCGGCAAAAGAGCTATGTTGACAACCATCGAAGGGAATTTTTGTTTGATGTTAGTGACAAAGTATTTCTTATAGTTTCACCTTGGAAGAGATTTATGAGGTTTGGGAAGAAAGGGAAGCTCATCCCTAGGTATATTGGACCCTATGAAATACTTGATCATGTAGGAGCAGTGGCCTACCAACTTGATCTTCCTCAAAATCTAGCACAAGTTCATGATATCTTCCACATATCCCTCTTGAGGAAGTACATAACTGACCCTTAAAATGTACTAAATCCAGAGGTGGTACAACTAGAACATGACCTCTCTTATGAGGAGCAGCCGGTGGAGATCTTGGATCATAGAGACAAGGTTATGCACAATAAGACTACCCACCTTTTTAAGATGTTGTGGAGGAACCAAAAATGTGAATAAGCCATGTGGGAACCAGAGGATTCTATGAGGCAGAAGTACCCACACTTTTTCTTTTTCGAGGGTATGAGTTTAAATTTCGGGGATGAAATTTCTTAGGGGGGGGGGAATGTAATGCCTGAACTTTTCAATATTATTTGTTTCCTGATTTTGTGTGTTATTTTATTTTGTACTCAAAAAATCTATATCCTTTTATTAATGAAGTGAGTATAATTAAAATAAGACCACTGGGTTTTGAATGTTATATGACTGTTGGAAACTATACTCTTAACATTATGATTATTGTTTATAAATACAAATGATCATGGTTAATTAATACATAAAGAAGAGTCGATGGTCTCATCCAGTAGACTCGGGTCATATGAAGCCCATCTTTCAGAGTTTGGGAAGGAGGTAGCATCACTAGGATTTTCTCTAGACCAAGACCAATCCAAGCATCAACATGTTAAGATTAAACGTAATCACCTTCGGGAGAAGTTCAAGATGATAGAAATCACCACTCGGGCAATGTCTTCCGAGCCGCCCCAAGATTCTATCACTATTTCACACCTTACTCTTAGGTCCTATGCAGGTGTTATAAGGGGCTATGTAATGAGGCCTTAGTTAATTTGTGTAATCCTTTTGTATAAATAAAATTTCTATTTCTTATTATGGTAAATTTTTTGAATTTAAAATGTCAAAATAAATATAGGATTAATTTTTAGAATTTTAATATTATTGATGAATATAAAAAAATGAGTATTTTAAAATATTTTTTTAATACTTTAAATAATTAATAATGTGAAATGATTTTCAAAAAAATGGTCTTATAAGATTGTGATCAGTAAGAAATTTAGAGTCTAATAAGATCAACTTAATTTTTGGCGAATAATAAACTATGAATAGTAATATTACCTTTATGAATAGTAATATTACTAATGGAATAGTAACCTCACTTAAGAAAGTATAAATATAATTTAGTAATCTTGAATGGTAATGTGATATAATAGCATAAGTAAACAACTGTTCCAACAATTATTAATTAATTATTAGTATTCTTTTGGGTAAATAGTGATTTTACTTAAAAATTTAATATCTTATAATTAGAAAATTATTTTTATAAAATGGAGCTCATTTTTTAATTCATAACATCTATATTAGGTTAGGGTGAATTTATGAGATTTTTATAAAATGTTTTGTTTTTCAGTGAATAATAAAAATATAGTTTTTGAGTTTTGGCTCATAATGATGTATTAATTAATATAAAATTATGGTAGACTTGTATAAAGTAAAATATGATATGAGGTGTCCCAATTGGATAATACCATGGGAAAATACCATGGGCAGGCCTATGGTTTTTCAAATACCACTAATGAGGTGTCCCTTGGAAATTAATAAAATATACCCTCACTTTTTCTATAAATACCAACTCATTCCTTCATTAATTTCTTTAAAAATTCCTCCTCAAAGAATATATGGTCTTTTTAACTCACAAATACTCCTCCCCAGATACCCTCAAGCCCCCCAAGGTCCCTACCTTCGATTTTTTGAAGTTACTCTTCAAGGTAAGGGAACCTTTCACCCTCCTTTTTAGTCAACACTTCTTTTATGTTATGCATTTGAATTTATATTTTCATATGTTGGGGTATGATATTATGTATCCTTGTTATTGTATTTTTTCTTTCCATATTATTATATTCCCATTTTTCTCTCATAAATTCATTTTTTTAATTTTTAAGTGACACCATTAGGCTGCCGATTTTTTGTAAAAGAAATCAAATCTTCTCTTTTCTTTCAAGTTTCCTTTTCATGTGTTATGTCATTAAAATATCCATACAATGATCTTATTTATATTTTATTCTATAAATATAATGTATTATGAGTCATTTATTAGTGTGGGACTCTTTTCCCTCTCTTTTTAATGTTTTATAAAACCATGTTATATAGACGTTATGCTGCAGAAATTTCTTTTCAAAATCTACCTCTATTTTTGTAATGAAATTCTCTTATTTTATTTATGTGAATAAAAAAACCTATTTAATTTCTAGGGGAATTCATAAAGACATAAAAATGATATATTTTATTATGTAATTGACATACATTAAACCCTCATTCCTTTTCCATGGGTTATAAATGACATAACGATCATGTTTTTAAGAACTTTTAAAACATCACGATTTTGAAATAAAAACCATTTATTTTATTCTTTTTTGGGTTATTTATGAAATGTTTTATTATGATATATTTGTATCACATGAAAATAAATAAATATTATGGTTTTTCTCTAATATAACTCTAATTCATTGGGTAAAGAAATTAATCTCTAGAGATGACAAGTTTTACGATACCTTGGTGAATAACTTTGGTAATTTTTCTGACACCTTAGGGATGGAAATTGGTGATATGCTTATGAATGTATAAATTAAATTTTTTAGCCACATTTTCAAGTTATTATTAAAGTTATTATTTCTATGATATTCCTCTTTATAATTCCTTTATGATACTCCTCATGTTCTTATTGATATCGGTCAAGTTCACATGTAAACTGTTTCACTTGTTTCCCCTTACTCGCCTTCTGCTCACCCTTTCCTTTGATGTATGTCTCCAGGTTATGAGATGTAGTAATTGTACTTAGGATTAAATTTTAAATAATATTTTAAAGGGTATTAAAATAATTTTTTATTTTTTCATGTATTATGTACATTTTTTCCAAGATACAAGACTTTAAAGATCCCCTGATTGTAAAATAAAATGAAAAGTTATGTAATAAAAAGATGGGATGCCATATGTGTGGTGTATATAATTCCATATGGTCGTTTTTATGATATTTTCTTATAATTTAATTTAAATAAAAATCCATATTATGTTTTATATTTCATGGTCTTTCTATTTGATAGATACCAAGGTTGTAAGAGATTTTGTTAACTCAAATCTCATTTCCTTGAGTTATAATGCTTCTTCTTGAACTGATTTCTTCTTTGTTTGGTTACTTCCATATAAATAATTTATTATATCATACATTATCTTTATCTCTAGGTAAAATTTCACTTTTAACTCCAAGATTATTCCATGATTATTTTCTTTATCATAAAATTATAACATTTTTAATAATAATTCTCATATACCCCAAATTTGTTATTTTTCTTCTTTGTCCTTGCTCACTATTTTTACCAGTATTCTAATTTCTTATTTTGAAGTCAAATTTTGTATTATTTTTAGTGATATTAATAATTATATTTGCCTATTTTTAAAATTAATCTTTATTTCTTTCTTAAATGATGTCAGTTTCAATAAATATATTTTAAAATACCAAAGTTATATTCTTTTCACAGTCAAATATTTTATCTTATACTCCACATTTATTCTCAACAAACATTATATATTTTTCAAGGTTCAATTATTGGTATTTATTTTAGATTTATATTTTAAAAAAATCATGCTAATTTCATGAAAAATATTTTTAAAGGTGACTTGTAACTCCATATTATTGCAAAAGCATAAGAATGTTTTATAAAATATCTTTTCATTATTTTGATTCTATTATCCTATTTATCTCTAAAATATCTAACTACTTTGGAGTAATGTTTAATGAATCACCCTATTAATTCCCTTGTGAAGTGATCCTTTTGGTGATGGAATTTTTTGTATCAACCATCCTAATCTCGAGGTCATTTCATGTGATAATATTCATAAATGTTAAGAAACCCATTTTCTTTCCATGTGTTCTTCATGATATGATAAATTATTTATTTTTTGTGGAACATATGTATGGATATTTTATGGGTGGTGTCCAATATATCCATAAAATTCATTGTTTAAGGTTATATCATGAGATAATGAATCATGTACATTCTTGTATTTGTTCACAACTTAAAGGGTGTACATGCTTGGATTTGTGAACAGGCTAAAGGGTGAACATGTTTTGATTTGTTCATAGCTTAAAGGGAATGCATGATTGAATTTTTCTATAAATTAAAGGGTGAACATGATCTTATTTTTTTAAAACAGAAAGGGTGTACATGATTGTATTTGTTTATAACTCAAAGTGTGGACATACTTGTATTTTTCACAACATAAGGGGTGTATATTCTTGGTTTTGTTCACAACACAAATAGTGGATGTACTTGGATTTGTTAACAACTTAAATGGTGATCCTGATTTATTTTTATCATAATTTTATTATTCCTCATGATTATGTTTGTGTGATAATTCCTTTTTAGGATATATTTTGGTTACATTCCATATTTCTATGTCATATTCCTATGATTATGCTCCATATATTAGGTTTATAATCTCACATTCCTATTCCATGGTATATGCTCGTTTATTTGAAATTACATTTCCTACAAGAATGAATTATGGATAAATCTTATTGTTTAATGTAATTTTAATAATATATTTCTCTCATGTTCATGTTTTCTCATATTCTTATGATCAAACTCTTGATGACATGTTGAAAAGTTTTCCCTAACTGAGTATTGAGCTCACCATTTTCTTTTATTTCCATTTATTGGGTTATGAATATGAGTATAACCAATAAGGATTATAGAATAGGGTCTAGTGTGATTTGATTATAGAGAAATGTTCACAAGTATTGTAAAATAATTTTTTATGTAGTTATTCCTCAAAGTCACTAAGCCTTCGATTCATCGGATTGTGAGATTATTTGTGAGATATAATTCTTAACTTATGAATTGGTGTAAAATAATGATATGTTTTTCTTGGTTTATCTCACTTAGAATCAAAGTCTGTGTAAATTATGTGTTTTAGCACCAAACAAGAGAGTGATGGTCTAGTTCACCTCAGGTTGAGGTGTAGGTGATAGCTAGTTGGACTTTTTAATGTCAATAATTAGTTGAGATAAAATTCCAGAAATCATGTCCTTTGTGAGGAAAGAGAAACACAATGAAGAAAAAAATGGCACACAAAACATAATTTCCATAACAAGCATAAGAGATGACCATGACATCTTAGTTGCAGTAAGGTTAAGATCAAGTGATTGAGTGAGAAATTGGTGAATTCACACAAAGAGAGCACAAAGATGCAATATGAAAAGGTGATGAATCTTTCACACCTAGAAATTCTAGTATAATAAAGGCACTAACTAAGGAAATAAAAACTATATGAATTTTAATTCACAGTCATGTAAAATTTTTTCACATGGAAGGAGGACATGCATTCAATTGATTATAAATTCTGATAAAACAGTGATTATAATTGGAAAATTGCAAACTATAATTGAATTTTAATAGGGAAAATAATAAAATTAACCAATTTTATTAATGAAAGGGAAAAAAAATGGATCGATGGTCCATGTTAAGTTACAAAAAACAATCTTTTTATTGATTTCCCGCTTTAAATAACTCCTTTCCTATTTTGTTTGGAAGAACTCGTAATCCATGCTAAAAAAGTCCTTTAATCCTGAAAGAGCCTCATTATTGTGGGATAATTTTAGAGGAACAACTAATTAGTGGAGGAGAAGAGATTTACTTCAGGAATATTGTGTAGTAAATGAACTAGAGGCATGTCCGATGGCGCATGCAAGGAAGTGAAAAATGATTTCACATCCAACTCTCCCTAAAAGTCTCTATAATCTGGAGGCATGGTCAGTAGTGGTGTAAAAGAACTCAAACATGATTGTACATCCATTCATTCACCAAGAAATTCTTTGAAAATTGCATGCATCAATGGAAACATGGGAGAATAAGTCAAACAAGATAGAATATCTATTCATTCTACAAGTAAGCCTCCATCGATGCCTGCTTGTTCCCTAAATGAGGTTCAACTTTCTTTACACCTCTACTCTTTCTTTTCAAATTCCATATTTTTTAATTTCATTATTTTATTCAGAAGTCCATAAATTAGTTATCTTTTAATGAGAAAAATTATTTGGATTCTCTGTTTGAAAATTTTGGAGTGGGATACCTTTGAGGTTGACCTTCTACCATCACTTTGAGATTATCCTCTAGAAAAATTTCCATAATGAAGGATTTGATAAAATTTTTATGGTGTGGTTATATATCCCAATAGAAAGTAGATAATTAATGATCTAGATTTAAACCTAGAAATTTATAAGTTAGGGTATATATATCATTTATGATTTATTATTTTTATGTAAATATTTTTACTTTTTGCAATATTATTGATTTATTATTTTTTAACCATAATTTATTTAAAGTAATGGATAGAGAAAGGAGAAATCGAGTTAATAAAGGGTGTGATGGGTAATTCATTGATTTTACTAATGAGAAACATAATGGGATGGGATTAAGAGTACAAAATATTATGGAAATTATTACTCAACTCTCTCATACTATGAATAATAACACAAACCATGTTGATCCCATGAATACACCAAGGAAGTAGTAACTTTCCATTAAAAATTTTATGCGACAAAATCAACCCTACTTTAGTGTCTCTTACAATCCAATAATTGTTGAGGAATGGGTCAATGTGATATAAAATCTATTTTCCAATATATAGTACTCAAAACACAATAAGGTTGTTATGATCATTTTTCATTTTCAAGGTGATATTGACCAATGGTGGACTCTCATTAAGAATACAATGAAAAATGATGAAGTGGACTCTATATAATGGGAGGAGTTTAAGAAATTATTCTTCATCAATTATTTTCCTCAAACTATTCACACAAATATAGAGAGATAATTCATAAAGTTGAAACAAAAGGAGGATGAATCCTTCGGAACTTATGAATAAAACTTTATAAGGCTTTCAAAGCATGATTCTAGATTTATCTTTAATCCCAAGAGTAAAATTGATCATTTATTTACAGGTTTAAATCCAAGTCTTCAAAAATTATTATCTATAAGAGACTTTGGAATCTATTAAGAGATTGTTTGATGCTATTTAAATGTGGATATGGAAACTAGGGACTCTCATTATTATAGAGAGAATAAAATAAAGGTGTAGTATCATGGAATCTTTGATGATAGGTCACATGGGGGAAAGAAATTCTAACTACTGACTTATCAAAAATGTTAGATAAAACAATTGGATAATTTCCTAAAAGTAATGGGAGAATGTTTTAAATGTGGAAAACTTTTCCATTGATATCACAACTACCGAAGAAATATAAAGAATATTTTCAATGAAACAAAGGATAATAAGGCCACAAATTAGGCACCACCCACACTTTAATGATTCAAATGCAAAGATTCTAGGTATTATGTAAATTGATTCCATAACCCAAGGGATAATGAGTATAATAGGAATGGGTAACCTCTAGGACCATGGGAACAAGGAATGAACTATGTGATGTCTACCACTGAAATGGATCATGATAATTAATAACATATCCTCCACTCTATATTTATAGATGACTTATTGGATTTTTGTTTTAGAAACTTCATTATATCTAGGAAGTTTTATAAGAGTGTAAAATTACCCTCCCAATGATTTGATATTGAAACTTATAGTTTTATTATTATTGTATACAATGTTTAAGTTTTAGGGAATTTTGTTTGTGAAAATATTATTATTTTACCTTTAGATAAGATCAGAGAAATTCTGTGAATGGATTCTATATCTCCACACATACTCCATATTGATCATTGAAATGGGGAAATCACATTTCATTTTTCAAATAAACCTATGATAATTTATCAATGAAAGGATAACTATGAACTCTATAGGAAAAATAAATTCTAGTACTTGAGTCTTAATACCCAATCATGAGTTTTATTTATCTCAAATGTTTGGGGAAAACTCAATTTTGGGGATATACCCATTGTGAGGGAAAATATAAGTTTTCTATCCTTTCCTAGGGTTGTAAGGTTGATATGTACTTGGAGATTATATCTTGAGTCATGCATACATTTTAGATACACTTATATACTTTTATTTATAGGTGATAATTAAAATTGTGAGGATGCGATTTATTTAAGGGCAGAGAATGCAACGCCCTGAGATCTTTATATTAATTTCCCTTTAAAACAAATACATTTTGAATATCTTGTTACACGTGTAACAAAAAACTATAACAGGACAAGACATATTAGATGAATATTATTATGAATATTATAAGAATAAAAAAAACTCTATCAAATAAAAAAATATATTAATCAATTAAAAATTCTTACATTTAGAGTATAAATAATTAATATTATTTAACGTTAAAGAGGATTGTTTATCAAAGAAATATTTTTAAAGTGTTGTGTATTTGATCATAATAAATTAAATTAATCAATTTTAAAATATTAATATTATAAAATGTAATGTTTCAATGTATTAACTAATAAATTATCATTAATTTAATTATTAATTGATGTGAAATAATATTAAGAACACTTAAAGTTTAAAAATACATTTTTCAATAAAATCAATTTTCTTTATATTTTATATTTTCATTTAAAATATAAATTTATGAATTTATGAATTTTAATTTTATGAAATTAACATTATTTTTTAATTAATAATGTCAAAATTATCTTAGTATAAAGTTTTTGGATTTTTTTAAAATATTTATTTTTAGGTGAATAATTCAAAATACCATTTTTAAAAATACTATTTATTTTATTACATAATTAAGATATAATAATGAGTTGAAAATATATGACACATTTTTACAGATAAAATATATATTTAATAAGTAATATTACACATTTAAAAATATTAATTTTAATTTATAAACCAATTTTCGAAATTTTAGAACCTAAGTTATATTTTCCTAAAACTATATTTTTATGCGTCATATATTTAACATGAGGATTCATAAATAATTGAATCATAATGATCTCAATATATTTTCTAATATTTTAATGATTAAATTAATATCAAATAATGGGGTTTGATGATACCATTATAAGACATATGTGAAACTATCAGAATTACTAACACCTGATAACGAAAATGAAAATTAACTAGATAATGAATGTATAATGAATGATTATAATTAAATATTATAAATAGTAATATACATTAATAATTCACTGAAATATGTGGTTAATATTTTTATGTTTATGATATAGGAGATTAAATCACTTTCACTAAAGTCGAGAGTAAAGGTAAGGGTTTCATCTCGAATTTCCTTCTTTGAGACATGTTTTGTGTTATGAACTTATTTTTGTTTATATAGTGTATATGATAAATTATTCATATATTATATCCTAATTATATCTTAATTCATGTTATTTGAAGTTCTATTTCAATTTTCTCTTTCAAATAACTTTTGAATCAAACATTATAAAATTTTCAAGGTTTTATCATCTCACTTTTCTTTCTTTGAGACATATGTCATATTCAAAATTTGTGTTATATTGTGCGGTGTATATACTTCCTTATGGATTTATTTAAGATACTTTTATACAATTAAATGGATTTAAAAATCCATATCATGTTTTATATTTCATGGGATTTTTATTCTATAGATACCAATGTTGTAAGGGATTTTTTAACTCAAATATACTTTCATTGATTTATAATGCTTATTCTTGAACTTATTTATTCAAGGTTTAGATTCTTCCATCATAATATTTTATTATATCATAGTATATATATATATATATCTAGGGAAATTTACTCTTTTAATTCCATGATTCTTCCTTGAGTAATTTCTTTCTCATAAAATCATATTGTTGTTAAGAATAATTCTCTCCAACCCCAAATATTCTCTTTCTAATCCATGTAAATATACTATCTTCCCTCTAATGTTATATTTTATAATTTAGAAATACAAAAATTTATTATTTTTGGTGGTATTCATAATTATATTTACCTATTTTCAAAAGGAAACTTTATTTTTCTTTTAAATGATGTCTTTTTTAAAATAAGTATTTTTAAAATACTAAAGTGGTTTTATTTTGATGATAATTTTTTTATTTTCCAATCCAAAATTACTATGTAAAATTTTTATATATTTTTCAAGGCTCTATTATTGAAATTTAATTTAGAGTTATATTTAAAAAAATTATGCTACTTTCATGAAAATAATTTTTAAAGGTGACTCATAACTTCATCTATTTACAAAAGGTTAAAAATGTTTTATAAAATCTATTTTAATGATTTCAATTCTATTTTACACTTCATATCTAAAATATCTAACTCCTTTGGAGGAATATTTCATGAATATCCCTCTAAATTTCCATCTAAATTTCTCCTTCCGGGTGATTGAATTTTGGGTATCAACTGACCTAACTCTTAATTTCATTTCATGTGATATCATTTGGAAATGGTAAGAAACTTATTTTATTTCCATGCGAACTTCATGATATGATATATTGTTGTTTTTTTGTGGCACATATATATATGGATGATTAGATGGGGTCCTATATAACCCTTCAATGCATTAATTAAGGTTATCTTATGAGATAATGAAGTGTGTACATACTTGGATTTTTTTTCACAACTTCAAGGGTGTATATGCTTGGATTTTTACACAACTTTAAGGGTTCACATGATTTTATTTGTTTAAAAATTAATGTATAGACATGGTTGGATATTTCCATATCTTAAAGGGTGCACATTATTGTATTCGTTCACAATTTAAAGGGTGTGAATTATTGGATTTTTCCACACCATAAAGAGTGCATATTATTAGATTTGTTCACAAGGGTGGACATGCTTGGATTTTTTCACAACTCAAAGGGTGTAAATTCTTGGATTTGTTAATAACATAAAGTGTGGACATGCTTATATTTTTTCAAAATGCAAAGGGTGGATATACTTGTATTTTTTTACAAATTATTGGGCGAAATGATTAGTTTTTATCACAATGTGATTCTTCCATATGATTATGATTATGTCATATATACATATTATGATATGTTTCATTGACATTTCATATTTTTATGTCATATTCCTATGATTATGCTCCATGACTCATGTTTATTATCTCACATTATTATTCCATGGAATATGTTTTTTTATTTTAAATTTGAAGTCTTAGAATCATGAATTACAGAAAAATATTATTATTCAATGTTCCTTTAATAAGATATTACTCTCATGCTCATGTTTTTTCATATGATTATAATATAACCCTTGATGATATGTTGAAATTTTTTCTCTCACCGAGCATTGATATCACCCCTTTCTCATGTTTCCATTCCTCAAGTTATAAAGATGAGTATAAGCTATAAGGAGTTTAGAATGGGAACTAGTGTGGTTCAATTATGAAGAAATGTTCACAGGAATTGTAAAATAAGATTCTTATGTAGCTATACCACAAAGAAATTAATAATTTTATTCTTGGGATTGTGATATTATTTTTTAGATGCAATGTTTAACTTATATAATTGATGTAAAATAAAGATATGTGTATCTTGTGTTATCTCACTTGGTATCAAAGTCTATGTGTAAAGTATGCATTTTTAGCACTGGACATGAGAGTGTGGGTTTGGGTTGCCTTAGGTTGAGGTGTGGGAGATGGATAGTGGTAAATTTTGAGGATAATAATTAGTCAAGACAAAATTCCTTAAATAATGTGATTTTTTAAGGAAAATATTATGGGTTTTTATAATTATCTAATGATCATATGTAGTGGAGGACAAACCAAAACACAAGAGATCTATCTTCAAGAAATTAACATGTAAATAAAACTACAAAAAAGAGTACTTGTATTTCTCAAATAGAAGTATCTTTGATCTTCCTTCCATAGAGAATATTTAAGGAAGATCATGAGGATCAGTGAACAAAAGTACCCTACCTCTGAGGGAGTACACTAGACAAAGGATTCATGATGGCTTCATGGGGACACATGTAATCTAAAGGGATGCTCACACCTTTTCAAAATATATAAGACGAGTTTATGAGGAATAGAATTTATCAGAGTGATACCACCCAGTCATGGGGTGTGGAAAAATATAATCATTTACCCCTAAGGTTTTAGTAGTAGGTATGCCCCAATTTGTCTCCCAAGAGTGGTGTTTTGAATCAATATTTAATGAATGAAAAGTATATTAAAGAATAAGAATTTTAATGACTAGACAACAAGGGACTTGGTTTTTGAAGATTAACTCAGAGAAAAGTGGCAGGTTTTAGGCTTATATTTCCGCTTGTAATTCTATCGTGAACCTTTTGAAATCAAGTCTTTTATTTTGATTAATTAGTTTAATGAATGTATTAAAAATCATTTATAATTTTACACCTTTGATTAAAAAATTATTGATAGTGAGAATAATCCTCCCAATTTTCTTGGTTTGACTATTCTCCTTCTAATTGTGAAAGGCACAGTGGTGATCCCTTAGACCACCTAGGTAATTCCAAATCAGTAATTTAGTACCCTAAGTTCTCAAATTAGCCCAGTATATCTTCCCCAAGTGTTTAAAAATCACTAAAAACATGTATCACTAACCCTGGATCACCCAATTAGAGTGATACAATACCAAGAAAAGTTAGAATAAAATTATTTAATAAATAAAATTTTAGAATGTTCATATTTGAAACCAAACACAATCATATCCCCTTAAAACTTTAAATTCATAAATTGAAAACATTTTAATAAACCAAAAGAAACAGAATAATTTTGTAGAAATAAGACTCCTTCATTATAATAGGTAAACTCCCCTTCACGCAATCATAGAAAATTTCTACCCCTCCATTACAAGGATACAGTGGGGGTAAATGTGACATACGACATAATGAAAGTAGAAAGAAAATAAAGGAGTGAAAACATAGTCTCTAGAAGCATCATCATATATTTTCTCCTTCAGAGGCTCCCATTATCTCGATGACAATACACTCTATTTATATAGGGTGAAAATTTATTCTTATCTCTTGGATAAGAATCTTCAAATCTTTGACTTTGGATCTTCCTCCCCACTGGCATGTCTTATTTTAATTTTTGAATCTTTAGGATCTATAAGACTCTTGGTGTCAAGTCCTAAACCCCTAAATTTCTTGGGTGTTTTAAAATATCCCAGCGGATGTGGGATTTGGTATGGCCCCCTCCCTAGTACGTGCATGGCGTGCATAGAGGGAATGGATTTTATTCCATTGGAGTGTTGGGATTGGTGATATGGTAGTGGAAAGGTGGGGGTGCTTGAATGATGTGGTTGTGGTCATCAGACCTCATCCAACCTTCATAGTATCCTGACAAGTCAAGAACTTTCTAATGGTGAAGTTATAGTTATATCTTAGTGGTGTGGTAATGGATAACATACATAGATTCCATCATTCCTCACCCAACATTTACAATGGTAAGATGAGTTGAGTAGATTAGGTAGGGATAAAGGGCGTCAAAGAGGATGATCCCTTGTTCAAAAATAGTGGTGGAAGATGGTGCATCAGAAGTGGAATGTGATCTCAAACCAAGATCCTATGGTGGATTCCATGGTGGTCTGTAGGTGCAGATAAAAAAGGTTTGGCTGAAAGTGATAACATCTCAACGGTGGATAATGAGTCACTGTCAGCTCTAATAGTGGCTCATTAGGCACCATTGTATAAATAGTGTCTCATAATTCACCATTAGCTCCAATGGTGGCTCACAAGTCACCATTGTATAAAATGTGGCTCATGATCTACTTTTGGTTTTAATAGTGGCTCAAGAGTCACCTTTGGATCCAACGGTGGCTCATGAGGCACCATTGTATCAATAGTGGCTCGTGAGTCATTATTGGATCTAATAGTGTCTCAAAAGTTACCTTCAGCTCAACAGTGGATAATGAGTCACTATCAAATCAACTATAGCTCATGTGATACTATTTTATTCAATGATGGTTCACGAGTCACAGTTGGATTCATCGGCAATGGTGGTTCTGATTGACTCAATAGAATAGAGCGGCGACGTAATCCTTACTAGTGCAGTGGTGAAGTGCAGCAACGGGAGAGTAGAGGCTCCTCCGTATCATTCGACATTAATATTGGACATATGAGACTTGAAATATCTCATTGAAGTCACTGAGGGTTCATGAGATGATCCATGATGTCTAGGTGCTTCGATAGTGGTGGAAGGTTTGACCCTGAGCTTAAGGGTGTCAGAGATTGCCGTCTCCAATGATGGCAGTAGATACCGACTGAGGAAGAAGTTGGCAGTGGTGGAGGAGTGCAATGGAACAGGCTGTCCGAGCTAAGGCTGATTAGAATCATGTAGGATGACATAATCTCATTTAAATTTTGAGCAGTAACCACAAATATATCATCCCACATTAAAATGGTGGTGTGGGAATGTGCTGGAATAAATATAAAATCCATAATCCACCACTGTAATGAAGTTTCATGGGGGAAAAAGGACCCCGAACCACCTCCATGCACAACCCTGTGATGGTGAGGCCCTCCTCCCATTCCTCTATGGGTTTCACTATCATGGGTTGGCGTTTCTGAGCTTCGGCCCAACTATGCTTTCTTATGGACTTCATCACTATGGGCCCAACACAGGCCTCATCCCCCTGTGCAACATGCTTCTAAGGCAGGCCCTACCATAGAATGCATGGAAGGGTGACCCTTGTGGCCCTACCAATGTGGATTATGGGCCTTTAGGTTAGGTTTGGGCTCTAGTTGTCCATTTCTTACATAAACATCTAAAAAATATAAACACTTTAATAAATTTCCAACAGAATATAGAAAATAAATTCCCAATTACAACTCCTAATTAATTTATTATTTTTAGAAAATTTTAATTCAACATTTAAAATTACTCATTATTTAATAAAACATTGAAATTCACGGGTATTTACATTAAAAACAATTATAAAATCATTGATTTTTTTAAAAATATGCATGAAACTTGTATGTGTAAAATACCCCCACACTTAAACCATTCTTTTCCCCAATAATTAAATCTCAATAAGGAATTTAGAGGGACCAATGTTGTCATTATTCAAATTCCAAAGTAATAAAATCAAAAAATTTTAAATATCAAATCAAATTTTCATAAAACCACATAAAATACCAATTTAATTTCTCAATTTCCAAAGAAACAATAAAATCAAGAATTTTACTTTTTCCCATTTGAAAAATTATGGAACTTCTCTTCTCATTCATTCAAGTTCCTTAATTTGTCATTATAAAACATTCCAAATCATGATCTACCTTACCTTTGATTTTTTTACTCATCACTCAAGATATAAATCCAAGAAGAGGAGTTATGAACAAGTCATGAATACATTCTCCTTATCCATAGGCTTGTAATGGAACTTATTTCTCCACTTTATAGTGACAAAAGACACATAAAACCATGAGTGATTGAAATAATGGTTCCAATGTCTCTATGTTTTATGGTTGATAGGAATTTTTGTTTTAAAATTTAGGGCTCTAGGAGGAAGTTTCTCTCTATAGTATAAATCATGATATCAAAAATGAAAGTGTAATGACATTCTCCCCTTAAATTTGTAACAAATCCCACTTTCCCTAAACTCAAAGAAAATTCATGATCAAAGTAAATCATAATGAATTATTTGTTTACCCTATTGAAAAAAATCATTACTTTTATACTCCTTTTTTCAAAAATTATTCTTAGAATAAACCTTAAATACAACACCTAACCACATATGATAAACATCATCAGTCTCATAATGGTTATTTTTGGATTTCCTAAGTCACAAATCATTCATATTTTTTTATTTTTTTCCAAGAAATGAAATCAATAAAGTACATTGAATGAATCAAAAATAATTTCTCATTACCCCAAGTAGCACCCCCACAATTCTTCCTTATAATGTAACTCATCCATTTTACCATGAATTTCCTAACACCACACTTATTTTTTAAAATATCATACAATTACTAAGTGCATTGGAATGAATAAAATTGGTTTGAAACATAGATCATTCATAAGAAGGGAATTCATGGTCTCTATAGGCTAAAAAAGAATCAACGTGAAGGTGATTTTCAATGATAATTGTTTTTTTCAAAAGATTTATCAATAATTTTAAATTCGTTTTTGTACAGTCATAGCTTTGAGAAGTTCAAATGTAGGTTATAGCAGGTGGCGTGTCCCAAGATCACTTAAGAAATATTCTCAAGAATAAATAGGATGTACCCAGTCTAGAAATCTTCTTGGGAATGGAACATATGATTATGGATAATCACTCAAGGTATGAATAATAATAACAAATCAATTCACATAAATTTCAGAAATTAAAAGATTCCAATATGACAGGGAAATTTCATTTACATGAATCAATAAATTCCCACAAATAACGAGCCCTTAATAATATCCATGCTTCAATTTATTCATCCAATTCTCCATTTTACTCATTAAATATCATTAAAATTAAAATATAAAACATGGAATAACAAGATTCCTAATAAAATAATGTCTCTAAGATATGTCAAGTAAAGAATAAATTCAAGTGTGGGAATGTAATTTCCAGTTTAACACAGCAAATGGAATTTCCAGTTCATAACATATTTTTAGAAACATGCCAGATTTTGTGAACATAAAGAATGATAAAATAATATCTCTATTCCCTTATAGATTTTTCTTTACTTAATTATCAATTCATGGGGTTTCCTGTTTACTTCCTTCATGGTGGTCCTATAAAACAACTCATAGTAGTGTAAGAACCATTCCATTAAATATCAGGGGAGAAGGGAAGAGGTGACCAAATCCTAAATCATAAAAAAATAATTAAACTTAGATTGCTTTCTAGAATCAACTTTGGTTAATTTTTTTGTCTCAACCTAACCTCATGGGAAGAAATTTGTATATGGATTGTAGAAACCTGATACCCTCTACCAGTTCTTAAGGTATATTCACATGGAACTTTTTCATCATCTTCTCATTGATAGTGAAGGGTTTTCCTTACTCTTCTACCCTAATCTGAATTGCACCAAAGGGGTAGACACTAGTAACTATAAAAGGTCCTTCCAACCTAAAACAAAGATCACCTAACATTAATTTTATTTTTCAATTGTATATTAATACATAATCTCTAGGTTGGAAGGTATTTTTCTGGACCAGTTTTTCATGTTCCACTTTGGTTCTCTCCTTATAAATTCTTGAGTTTTAAAAATCCTCTCTTTTGATTTCCTCTAGTTCTTATAGCCAGAGCTTTCTCTCTTTCCCAACACTTACTAAATCCAAATTCATCTATTTTACATCCCAATAGGATTGGTGCTCCAATTCCACTGGTAGGTGACAAATTTTCCCATAAACTATCCTATAGGGGATCATATGTATATGTGTCTTGTAAGAATTATATTATGCCCATAAGGTGTATTCAAGCCATTAGATCTAATCCTTCTAGTTAGTTTGAACCATTTTCTCCAAAATACCTTTGATCTCCTTGTTGTACACTTCATATTGGCCATTTTTTTGAGGATGGTAAGATGAAGATTTCTTATGGTGGACCCTATACTTTTAAAGCATAGTGTCCATCTTTCTATTGAAAAAATGATTCCCTTTGTCATTAGGGATGGCCCTTGGTACTACAAACCTACAAAAGATGTTATTCTTTACAAAATCTCATACAACCTTGTCATTATTAGTCTTTCTTTCCTTAGCTTCCACCCATTTAGATACATAATCCATAGAAATAAAAAGTAATAATTCCCAAAATACATGTGAAAGGGTCCCATAAAATCAATGTCTCCTACTTCAAATATTTCAAAAAATGATGGGTTTTTGGGGAATCTCTTGTATTTTTGAAATATTTCTAGAATATTGACACTTTTCACATTTTTTATAGAATTCATGATCAGATTTAAATATTTTTTCCAATAAACACCATATTATAACAGTTTCATTTTCATTTTATGAGGTCTGAAGTGGCCTCCATGAGAAAATTTCTGACAAAATTGGAACAAATATTCTATTTCACTTGTTGGTAATCACCTCCTTACGGCTTGATAATTAAAAATTTTCCACAAGAAAGGATCTTCCTAAATATAGAATCTGGATTCATCCTTAAGTTTGTTCTTTAGATGATAGATAAGGTGAGAAGGTACCTAAGAGGTGTCCAAATAATTCACTAAATCAGCATACCATGGTACTTCACCTTACACAATATAAAGTTTCTCTCTAGTTATGTGATCATTGAGCATGCTCAATTATAGAATTTTTGTTTCAGTAGTGTTTGGGAGTCTACTAAGGTGATATACTGCTTGGTTTTTAGCTCCCTTCTTGTACTTGACCTCTAGGTTAAATTCTTGTAAGATTAGTATCCATATCATCAACATTGTTTTGTAATCATCCTTCTTAAGCAAGTACATAAGTGTTGCATGATCATAAAATACAATCACTTTAGTTCGCATCAAATATGTTATAAATTTTCCCAATGCAAATACAACAACAAGGAATTGTTTTTCAGTAATTGTTTAATTGAGTTGAGTTTCATCAAATGTTATCTAGGCATATGTTATGACTTGTGGTATTACTTTAGTTCTTTGGGAGATGAATACTCCTACATCTTGGTTTGAGGCATTACACAATAACTCAAATGGGTGCTCCCTATATGGTGGTTGCATAATTGGTGGGGTAACCAACTTTCCCTTCATCTCATCAAATTCCCTTCTACAATCATCATTAAAAACAAAGTTGGATTCTTTTAAATGTAACTAGGAAAGGGGTAGAGTAATATTTCTAAAGTTCTTGATGAATCTTCTATAAAACTCCACATGGACCAAAAAATGACACAATATATCTAAAATAGGTTGGATATAGAAAATAATTAATCACTTAAACTTTATAATTATCCACCTTAATGACTTTTTTATAAAATAATATGACCAAAAACTATCCCTTTTTCAACTATAAAGTGAAACTTCTCAAAGTTCAATATAAAATTTTTCTCTATACCGGTTTACAGGAATTTTTCTAGGTTCCATAAGTAGTGATAAAAAGAGTTTCCAAAAATAGTAAAGTTGTATAAAATTACCTCCATGTATTCCTCTATGCGTTCTGTGAAAATACTTACCATACACTACTAGAATGTACATGGAGAATTTCATAATACGAAAGGCATACTCTTGTAAGAAAATGTCCCAAAAGTTCAGGTGAATATTGTCTTATCTTGGTCTTTGAGGGAAATGGGTACCTAAAAATAACCATATAATCCATCTAAGAAATAGTAATGTGTTCTCTTTCTAAACTTTCTATCATTTTATCTATGAATGGGATGAGAAAGTAATCTTTTTGGGTTACTTGATTCAGTTTTCTATAGTCAATTAATACACTTTAACCATTTTGGACTCTCATAGGGATCAATCCATTGTTCTCATTTGTCACTATTGTCAAACCAATCTTCTTGGGATCCACATGAATGGGGCTAACCCATTGTGAGTCAGAAATTGTGTATATTATGTCGATTTCCAACAGTTTTTAATCTATTTTTTAATTTTTTTTATAATTGTGGGGTTAAGTCTCATCTAGGGGTTCCTAACAAGTCTAGAGTCTTCCAATAGAAAAATTACATGGGAATAGACCTTGGGGTTTATTCCAAGGATGTATCCAAGGACTTATCCTATGGATTTAATGGTTCTTTTCAAAAGGTCAATCAAAATTTTCTCTATGTCTTAGGACAAGTTGTTAGCTATGATCACTAGCAATTTTTTACCTTCCATAAGATACACATATTTCAAGTCACAATGGAGAGGTTTTAGTTCCAATCATGGGGGTTGTTCTAGAGATGAGATTGAATTTAAATTTTCTACATAAAAAGATTGAATATCCTTAGCAAATGGTATCATATCAGTTTCCTATATAAAATTATAAAATAATTCAATTGTTATTTCTTCTTGAGAATTACATACATATTTTAGATAATTCACTTGTTCCTTGGTGTTTTCAGTAGAAATATTATCTCCTAAGGCTAAAAATTCTCTATGCATACCTGATTCTTCCATGGGCCCAATACCTTCTTCATGGATAATTATAAAGAGTGACTACCTTTTTTAAGGATTCCTCTTAGAGTTAAGAACATTGAAGTACATGTTAATGTCTCTCATATCCATTGTGAGGGTTGCTTCATGTACATTAACAATCGTCTTGGATTTAATTAGGAATTAACTTCCCAAAATGATGGGTGAATGCCCTGGTGATCTATCTTCCTCCATTTTCCGCACATAGATATCTATTGGAAAAAACAATCATTCCACTCCAACTGGGACATCCTCTAAAACTCTAGTTGGGAATATAGTGGATGTTTTATCTAGTTAGAAAACCACTATTATGGGATTTAGTTTACCTATTTTCAAGTATGAAAAGATAGATTTATACATGACATTAATGGAAGCACCAAGATCACATAAGGCATTGACAAATTTTAAAGAATCAATGGTATATAGAATAGATAATGTCTCTAGGTCTTGATTTTTTGGGTAATGTTGGGGTGATCATGGATGAAACAGTTCTCCTAAGGTTGATTCTTTCATTCCCATCATACCTCTTCCTCATGGTGAAAATTCCTTTGATGAATTTGGAATATTTGGTAATTTAACTTATGGATTCCAAGAGGGGTATATTAATCTCAACCTTTTTAAATGTAACCTGGATCTATTTTTGAAGTTTTTCTTCCTCAATATTCTTGGATTATGTAAATACAGTAAACAATGTAAAGGGGATTTCTTTCTTCTACCGTTTTTGTTTTTTGTATGAAGTTTCTAGTCTTTCCTTCCTAAATCTTTACTTGGGTTATTCCTCTTCCTTCTTGTCCTATTGTGTAGGTGGAGTGGTTTCCTTTTATAGAATCTATCTAATATTTATATATTCACCTTCTTCTAGTTCATCTTGGGTTTCCTTAGGTTTTAGTTCCTATATCTCCTTTCCAGTCCATATGATGATCATGCTCACACTTTCCTTTGGGTTGGGGATTGTCTCAGTTGGTATTTTTCCTAGGTTTTTGGATAACATGTCCACGAGATTATCAAATTTATTTTAAATATCCTTTACTTTATTTTTCATCTCCTCCATCTCTATTCTTTTCTTTCATTACATCAGTTGTGTGCCTGTAACACAAGGATGTTTTTATGAAACATTGTCTTTAAATAATTTTAATTCTTCAATAGCTTTCACTTCACATAATTGGGAATTTAAACGAACTACGAGATGACCTTAGAATAAAATGATTATTTTAACCTAGGTGTTAGGTTATCTGGAATAAACATAACTAACTTATGAAAATTTATGGTGAAGTCATTCACTACCAATTATTTATGAAAAATATAAATCAATTATATATTTGTATTTTTTTTGTATTAATAAATTGAGTGAATTACTATTAGTAAATGAAATTAATTAAATATATGTAATATACTTAATAAAATATTTTTTATATTCATCTAATATATATATTTTTCATAGGGTATGAATAAATCCTATTTGATGTATAAAAACTTATATTTTTAAAAGGTTAATTTTTCCACTTTTTAATGGAGAACCCTTTTTAAATTATGATTTTGACACATGAATAATTTTTATATGAAAAAAAACTTGTTATTTGGAATCAGGATAAAAAATTTACTTTGGAGTAATTTTTAATATTTTTCTGATAACTTTCAAATTTTGATTAATAGTAAAAATACAATAAATTTTAATTGAAAACAAATTTTTTCATCAAAATAATTTATATGGTTAAATTATAATATTTAATGGTTTTAAATTATAAATAGAGCATATTTTTATCATTAAATATAATTTATTTCATTATCATTAATTTTACATTGAATTCAGATTTAAAACATTTCGATCTTTTGCAATGTTTTAACTTTTAAAAACTCGTTCTCTCTTTTCAAAAACAGAGATAATTTTAAATTAATCACTAAAAATTCTATGTTTTGAATTTTGAAAAATAGATTTCATATTTGGAATCATTATTTCCAAATTATGTAAATAACTTTATTTTATTTTTGGTCATTATGAATAGTAACTTTGTTAATTTTTTTTAATATGATAAAAGGGTAAATTAGGTAATTAAGGGAAATAATACTATTATAAAATTACCCTAACACTTGTCTTAATATCATTTAATGAATTTATTTCAACCTAAATCATCCTAGGGTGGAAATGGTGTCATTTGGAAGCCACTAGGATGAGATTAGGACATGTAATTTATTTTATTTAAAGAAAAGATAAATATGTCTCACTCAAATTTTAATAACTAAATAATTTTTTATATAAGGTTATATAAAAGATAAATTATATTATAAATACTCATTTTAAATATAAATTTTTTTCTTTATCATGGTAATTTATTTTTAATTTTTATAAAATAAATAATTACCTTAAATACTTATACTTTGATGATGTAAAATTTAATTAATTGATGAGAAATAAATACATATTTTTTTATTAAAATTATAATAACAAAAAAGTACTTAAAAACTTTCCCAAATAATATTGGTTGAGTATATATCGACCATAACCATCCAAGAGTAGATTTAGTGACCATTTGGAGCCTTACAGAAGATATTGTGACACTTATATTGTTTTATTTAAAGTGATGTTAAAGTTGTCACATTCACAATTTAATAATGATAGCATTTTAAATGTTTTATTTTGCATAAGATAAATTATACTAAATATGTTATTCCAAAATCTATTTGATTTATATTCATAATGATATTTTATTTTTAATTTTTATTCCAAAAAAAGTATATTAAATAATTACACAAAATTGATGTAGTAATTATTTTATTAATAGAGATAAAAAATAAATGTTATTAAAAATATTAAAGTAAATATAATTTGGGATAATTAATATTTATAATTAATTTGATATATTACCTTGACCTCCTAATAATATAATAAAATATTTTTTTGAAGTTATATTGTTATATTAATATTTTTAAAAATCTATGAATTGAATAGTGTCAAAATTGACACTATTGATTGGTTATTAAAATAATGTTTTATTAAAATATTTAAAAATAATATTTTTTTTAAAATATATAATAATTATTATATGGTTTAAAAGTTTCTAAGGTATTTATTTATGGTCTAATTGACATCAAATAAGTAAATATGACACCCTTTTAATATTGAAATATTTTTTACCCTAGTTAAAAATTAAATAAGATAACTAAGTGTTAATTAAAATGATAAGGTATAAATTGAAATAAATACTTGTAAAAAATTTATTTGTTGATGATATTTTACCTTATCTAATATAATATTCTAATTTGGGTCATTTTGGAGGATTTTGGATGGGGTTTTATTTTATTATAAATTAATATTTTTGGAGATCCCAAAAGTTTCCCTCACCTCAATTATAAAATAGAACCTCCTCCCTCACCTATTAACTTCACTTTTATCCTTAAATCCTGTACATACACTAAAATTTTCTCTTATCAACTTTCATAGTAATATTTTATAGGTTCTTGTCTTCTTCAATGACCAACTTGAGTGCTCTTAGATGAGATTTAGAGTAAACACATCGAAAAAGAGGTAATCTCCTCTACCGATTCTTTCAAACTTATTTCTAATTCTACTTTCTATTCATGAGTTGTTTAATTATAAAGTAATAACAATATAATAACTTATATACTTATATGCTATTATAATTATGAAACAACCATATTCCACCTTCTATCCATCCTACGAAAAATGAAATCATCACGTGTGCGTACGTACGACTTACTGTCTCCACACCATGGTGTAATATGTTTTTCACCACCACCTTACTTGTATGGGTATAATTATGGAAATAATAACTATATATGATTATTATAAAATTATATTTATTCTAAAATATTAAAAATCATTCACTTCAATACCATTCCACAATTATGGGAATGATATCATCGCTTGTGCGTATATACGACTTACCCTCCCAACAATGCGATGCGATTCATTATACATGATCATCATTAAAGAATGATTATATAAATTTATATAATTAATAAATATGATATATATAATGTTAATATCATTTTGGAATGATATAACGATGACCTATGAAGGAGAACCAGAACTTATTCGACAAAACATACATAAACAAATGAAGTAGTTAATACCCAAATAACAAGTAATAATGAAATGTTATTAAAAAACTGATGATAATATGATCATATATGATATCATAAAAATGATCATTATTATGAAATAATTCAATGAAATTATTTAAATCATTATATAGGAGGTTTGGATACAATAAAAAGAAATTGGACCTATGGTAAGAGATAATTTTTTAATCTCATTATTTTATGAGATTTTTTTACTGGGGTATATTTATCATCCGCATCCATGTTTCCTAAATATTTAATATTATTTATATTATTCAAAAACTTTTTAAAGTAAATTTTACCAATTGGTTAATTTTTTTAAATGGTATGAAAGGAATCTTTTACTGTTATTTGATACAAGGTACTTTTTTACTTTTCTAGAAAAAGTATGAGGAGAATGTTTTTTTAACTTATATGACATGAACATATTTTTACATCTTCATATCACCTTATTTCCATGAATATTCCTCTAAATGATTTAATTTTTTTAAAATAAATTCTTTTCTTTAAAATTTCATGGAATTTTGATAAAATAAATCATTTTTGAAGAATAAAGGATATTTTCCACAAGAATTAATTTCAAGTGTTATATCAAAATTATTTTCCATATAAGATGGAATTATTTAATAGGGTTATGTTTCATTTATAATATCCTTATTGTTCCTATTATTTTATTGTGTTTACGATGGAATGATATTTATGAAATTTATTTATTTTATATGGATTATTTTTTGGTGGAATGATGTTTAAAGAACCCCATTTTATTCCTTGGGTTATGATGAATGATTTATATTATTGTGGAACATGTAATAATGATTTAATTATGAGATGGGTGGGACATATATCTCCCTCAAATTAATTGGGTAAAGATTTATATCTCATGATACAGACACGTCTAGAACAAGAAATGATCTTGGTTCAGTAATACAAGGCTTGAACGAGGAGTGAACACGGTTCAATAATGGAATTTTTCTGATATGATGGTCATGGAAATGAGACTTGAATAATATGGAATGATTTTATATGCTTATGTGTATTACACAAAACATCATGTCTTATATTATGAATTTTGTTATTACATTCATTTATTCTTATGAACTTTCATGATTTATCCCATGGCATGATATCATGATCTTTCATATGAAATATATTATTTTCAAATGTTATGTTACTATGTATTATGATTATGAAATGATTAATATCTCCCTTGTTTATCCTTATAGGGAATCTGATCTCACCCTTTCACATGATTCTTTTCCTCAGGTCAGGAAGAAGGGTATTATGTAAGATATGTCAAAATGGGGTCTAGTTATGATTAAATAAGTGAGAGGCAATGAAGTTTTCTTATCAACCTGTTGTTTATGTTTCCCATTTTATAAAGATAGTATACCTATACAGTCCTGTCATGGATTAGTTATATTTTTTAATGAATATTCTTCAAATTTTAATTAATATCAATGTATGTAAATTATGGGTAGTTATAGTTGGTATCAGAAGAAATCTATAGTTAACCTTTGGAAACTGGGATGAGAAAACCTTAGTAAAAACCTAAAGGATATGTCTAAGTGTAGGTTTCAATTATAGTGTTTTAGAAATGATCATGAATAACCTAAGATAGAACATAAAGTGTCTTAAATTGAAATTTTATTCTTGATTATGTGGTTTTCCCATTATGATTAGTATTTCTCACACTATGATTTCTTGTTTTAGTAAATGGCTGGAATACAAAGGAACCACATTAATAGTGAATGCGACGAACAATGCAATGGTTTTCCTCCTGAGTGGTCAAATGTTATGGGAGTTGGAATGAAAAATATTTTAGCTATACTCACACAACTTTCTCAAGCTATGAATCATACAGAACTTCCAAACAAGAAAAGGAGGGAAAAAAATTCTATTGAGTCCCTCATGAGGTAGATCCCACCTTCTTTTAACAGGTCTTCTTATCCATTAGTCACTGAATAATGGATCAGTACCATTGAAAAGATATTTTCAGTTCTCTAATGTCCAGAACATGATAAATTCATCTTAGTAGTCTATCGTTTGGAAGGTGAATCTAATCAATGGTGGAACGTTATCAAGAATACATGTAAAAGAGATGAAATTGAATCCGTGGAATGGGATGAGTTCAAGAAATTATTTTTCAATAAGTGCTTTCCTTGTATTATTTGAACAAAGATGGAGAAGGTGTTCCTTGAACATAAGAAAAAATATGATGAATCTGTTGGTACCTTCAAAGAAAATTTTACAATACTTTCAAGGTATGTCTCTAGAATTATTATCCAACCTCAGAGTAAAATTGATCAATTCTTTAGTGGATTAAAAAAAAGTCTCTGAATCTCATTATCCATAAGGGACTTCAATAGTTATGAGGAAATCATTCAATATTCTCTCAAGGTTGGTATGGATATTGGAGTAACCTAGTAGTCCTATGGGTATGATAAGAATAGAAAAATGGAATTCAAGGGAAAATATAAAGACCACACTGAAAAGAATATGAGTTTTCTCTTATGCTCATTATTTGCAAAGAAACATGGAGGAAATTGTTTTAAAGGGACTGGTAAATGTTTTAAATGTGGAAAATAAGGTCATTGGGTAGTTGAATGCCGAAGTGATTGGAAAAAGATGTCTAATGATACAAATAGAGAAAAGGCTACAAAAAATGAACCTTCTAAACTTTAATTTTACAAGTGCATGGAAATGGGGTATTATGAAAATCAATTACCTAATCCAAGGTCCATTGATGATGATCTATGTCAGTAAACTCTTAAGGCCAAAGACAATGAAAATTCACATGAAATCACTATCGGTGATGTGGAGTACAATAATGAAGTGGTGAAAGGTACACTTACCATCCACTCTAAATTAGAAAACATTTTATTTTATTCTAGATCCACCCACTATTTTATTTCTAAAAAATTTTCTAAGGGTATCACCACATTACCTCAACAATTAGACGTTGAGTTGGATTTGAAAAATCCTAATGTCACAATGGTCACATCAAAAGTTTATCATTATTCTCCAGTTGAAGTTTGTGGGAAAGTGATTCTTGAAGATCTTGTGATCCTTCCTATAGTGTAATTTGATGTGATTCTTTGCATGGATTTACTTTCCTTATATAGAGCTCATATCAATTTCCAAGGAATAGAAGTCACATTTCATATTATAGATCAATCTATGATCATCTATCAATGCAAGGATGATTATGACCATCTAGTATACATTTCTTCCATATTATGGGTCTTAATCACTATAAATGAAGTTTATCTATCTCAAATGGTTGGAGAGAACTCACAATTAAGAATACACCCCTTTTATGGGAGTTTGATGATGTCTTTTCTAAATAATTTCATGGTCTTCCGCCAAATCGTGAAGTTGATTTTTCAATAGAACTCATACCAAGTGTTATTCCTATTTCAAATATAGCTTATAGAATTTCCCCAACTAAGTTATAGTAATTTAAGATGAAACTCCAAGAGAATATTGAAAAGGGATTCATACGCCCTAGTATGCCACCTTGGGGTGCATCCATTCTATTTGTTAAGAAAAAAGATGGATCAATGAGACTCTTCATCAATTATCAAGAACTTAACAAGATCACTATCAATAAAAAATATTGTCTTACCTACATTGATGCATTATTAAACAAACTATGCATAGCTCAATAATTTTACATGATTGCTCTTAATTTAGGATATCATAAATTAAGGGTCAAGAAGGAGGATATACTAAAGATGATATTTCGTACAAGGTATGGACACTATGAATTTATATTGATGCCTTTTGGTCTTACTAATACCTCCAATATCTTCATGTATCTAATGAATAGAGTCTTTAGAGACTATATTGATCAATTTTTGGTAGTCTTTATAGATGATATTCTTGTCTATTTGAAGATTAAGGAAGAATATGAAGATCACTTGAGAATTGTACTGAAGACCCTGAGAAAGGAGAATATTTATGAAAAATTTACCAAATGTGAATTTTGGCTTTAGAAAGTTCCATTTTTGGGTCACATAATCTAAAGAGAGGGGATATATGTGGATCCAGCAAAAATAAGAGTTATTAAAAGTCAGCTGAGACCAAAAACTAAAACTGAGATCTGAAGTTTTCTTGGTTGGATGGATATTATCAATGTTTTGTGAAATATTTTTCATGATTTTATAATCCAATAACCAAGTTGACTTGAAAAGGAGATAATATAATATGGATGGAGGAATTTGAAGATAATTTCAAAGATCTCAAAAGAAGGTTATCCAGTGCACCTGTGCTCACACTACCTTGTAGTGGAGAAAGGTTTGTGATCTCTAGTGATTCATCCAAAAAGGGGTTGGGTTGTGATCTCATAAAAAATGATATGGTGATATATTATGCCTCATGAAAATTGAAAATACATGAGAAAAACTACCCAACTCAAGATTTAGAATTAGTTGTAGTAATATTTTCACTAAAGATATTGAGGTGTTATCTTTATGGTGAAAAGTGTGATATATATACTGATCATAAAAGTTTAATGTATATTTTCACACAAAATGAGCTGAATATGCATCAAATAAGATGGTTAGAGTTGATTAAAGATTACGACTACTCAATATATTACCACCCTAGGAAAGTGAAGAAGGTGGAATATGCTTTGAGTCAAAAGGACCATGCTAACCTATCCATGATAAGGATAAAAAAGATCCAATATTGATTGATTTTCAAAGAATGGATCTTGAAATTTTAAAGGAAGGGGAGAAATATTATCTTCATCAATTGAATGTTCAACCATATATACAAGTAAAGATTAAGGAGGCATGGAAGGAAGATGTAGATCTACAAAAGAAGGTGAGAAATGTTCCTGAATTCAACCTTGATGGTGATGGAATAATAAGGTTCAATAATTGGGTTTGTATTCCTCTCATACCATAATTAACGAAGGAGATATTGGATGAGGCTCATAGTTCTTCATTATATATTCAACCTAGAATCAAATAGATGTATAGGGACCTAAAAGAGATTTTTTTTTGGGATGGAATGAAAAGAGATGTTTTTGAATATGTCTTTCAGTGCTCGGTTTGTCAGAAAGTTAAGGTTGAAAGATAGAAGTCTAAGGGGATGTTTCAACCACTACCCATACTAGAATGAATATTGGAAAACATCAATATGGACTTTGTCATCAAAATTCTCAAAAAATATAAAGGCCATAATTCTATACGGGTTATAGTTGATTTCCTTACAAAGTCATCACACTTTATTGTTGTTAGAGAGGATTTATCTCTTGATTAAATTGTAGGAATATATGTAAAGGAAGTGGTAAGATTTCATGGAGTACCACTTTCCATTATATCTGATCGGGATCCGTGGTTTACCTTGAAGTTCTGGAGAAGTATTCAGTAGGCTCTGGATACAGAGTTAAGTTTCATCACTGCTTATCATCTTCAGATAGACGGTCAGTCTGAGAGGAAAATTCGAACTCTATAAGACATGTTGAGAGCTTGCTCTATGGATTTCAAAGGTGGTTGGGATCCACACCTAACTTTGGTAGAATTTTATTACAATAATTTCTTTCACTCTAGTATTTAGATGTATCTTTATGAAAACCTCTATATAAAGAAGTACATAACTCCAACTTGATGGGATGAAGTTTGTGAAAAAATATATTAGGACCTGATCTTGTTGATTAAATGGAAGAAAATGCTAGATTTATTCAACAACACATAAGAGAATCTGTAAGTCGACAAAAAGTTATGATAAAAACCAAAGAAAATACCTAGAGTTTGAAGTGGGTGACAAAGTGTTTCTATAAATATCTCCCTAGAATATAGTAATAAGATTTTGAAAGAAGGTCAAGCTGATCCCTAGGTATATCAGTCCTTTTGAAATTCTGGATCCTGTTGGGAAGGTAGCTTACCGATTGACGCTTCCACCGAATCTCTCTCAAGTTCATGATGTGTTCCAAGTATCTCTCTTGAAAAAGTACATCTATGATCCTTCACATGTACTAAACATAGAAGTCATACCATTGGATCAAGATCTTTCTTATGAAGAACAACCGATAGAGATTTTTGATAATAGCGAAAACGTCCTATGAAACAAGACCACCGGCTTGGTTAATGTTTTGTGGTGAAACCAAAAATTTTAGGACACTACATTGTAAATTTAGGATGTGATGAGGGAGATATATCCTCATCTTTTTATATCCAAGTGACACATTTTGAGGGAGAAATTTAGTTTAAGGGGTTAGAATATAACACCCGTATGTTTTTTATGAAATATTTTATTTAAATAATTTTAATTCTTAAATAGATTGCATTAAACACAATCATGAGTTTAAACAAACCACGAGATACCCTTAGTATAAAATTACTATTTTAACCGAGTTGTTAGGTTATTGGGAATAAATATAACTAACTTATGAAAATGTATGGTGAAGCCATTCACTACCAATTATTTATGAAAAATATAAATCAATTATATATTTGTATTTTTTTGTATTAATAAATTGACTGAATTACTATTAGTAAATGAATTAAATATATGTTATATAATTAAAAAAATATTTTTTATATTAATACAATAGATATTTTTCTCATAGGGTATGAATAAACCCTATTTGATGTATAAAAACCTATATTTTTAAAAGGGTAATTTTACTACCTTTAATGGTGAACCCTTTTTTAAATTATGATTTTGCCACATTAATAATTTTTATATGACAAAAAAATTTGTTTTTTGGAAGCGGGATATTTTACTTTGGTTGAATTTTTAACATTTTTCTGATAACTTTCAAATTTTCATGAATAGTAAAAATAAACTAAATTTTAATTGAAAACAACTATTTTTATAAAAATAAATTATATTGTGAATTTATAATATTTAATGGGTTTAAAGTATAAATAGAATATATTTTTATCATTCATTATTATTTATGTCATTAGCATTAATGTTTCATTGAATTTAGATGTAAAAACATTTCAATCTTTTGCAATGTTTTAAATTTTAAAAACTCATTCTCTCTTTCCGAAAACAGGAATAATTTTAAATTAATTACTAAAATTTATGTATTCTGAATTTTGAAAAATGGGTTCAATATTTGGAATCGGTAATTCCAAATTATGTAAATAGCTTTATTTTATTTTTGGGTATTATGAATAGTAACTTCGGTAATTTTTATTAATACGGTAAAAGGGTAAATCAGGTAATTAAGGGTAAGAATAGTATAATAAAATTACCCTAACACTTATATTAATATAATTGGATGAGTTTTTTTCGACCTTAATAATCATTGGGTCTAAATGGTGTCCTTTGGAAGCCACTAGTATGAGATTATGACATGTAATTTATTTTATTTAAAGAAAAGTTAAATATGTCGCACTAAAATTTTAATAACTAAATTGTTTTTTATATAAGGTTATAAAAAATATAAATTTGATTATAAATATTCATTTTAAATCTAAACTTTTTTTATTTATCATGGTAATTTATTTTTACTTTTTAGGAAATAAATAATTACCTTAAAGACTTATACTTTGTTGATGTAAAAATTAATTAATTGATGATAAATCAATAATTTTTTTTATTAATATTATAATAACCATCATAATACCCAAACACTTGAACAAATCATATTGGCTGATTATATCTCGACCATATCCATCCAAGGGTCTAGTTATTGACCATTTGGAGCCTTATAGAAGATATTGTGACACTTATATTATTTTATTTAAAGTGATGTTAAAGTTTTCACATTCATAATTTAATAAGTATAACATTTTAAATGTTGGATTTTCTAGAATATAAAGTTGAGTACATATATTCTTATAAAATTTTGAAGATTTATCTTTTTCAAAGTTTTTTATTTTTAATTTTTATTCAACAAATAAGTATATTAAATAATTACACAATATTGATGTAGTAATTATTTTATTAATAGAGATAACAAATAAATGTTATTAAAAATATTAGAGTAAATATAATTTGGGATACTTAATATGTATAATGAATTTTCTAGATGACCTTTAACTCCTAGTAATATAATAAGAATTTTTGTTCAAAGTTATCTTGTTATATTAATATTTTTAAAAATAAATTAATTGAATAGTGTCAAAATTGACACTATTGATTGTTTATCAAAATAATGTTTTATTAAATTATTTAAAAATCATAAAACATTTTAAAAAATATAGAATAATTAATATATGGTTTAAAATTTTCTAATTTATTTATTTTTGGTCTAATTGACATCAAATAAGTAAATATGACACCCTTTTAATATTGAAATATTTGTTACCTTAGTTAAAAATTAAATAATATAACTAAGTTCTAATTAAGATGATAAGGTTTAAATTGAAATACACACTTGTAAAAAATTTATTTTTTGATGATATTTTTACCTTATATAATCTGATCTTATAATTTGGGTCATTTTGGAGGTTTTTTGATGGGTTTTTATTTTATTATAAATTAATATTTTTGGAGATCCCAAAAGTGCCCCTCACCACAATTATAAAAGAGAACCTCCTCCATCACCTATTCACTTCACTTTGAGCCTTAAATATCATACATACCCTAAAATGTTCCCTTATAAAATTCCCGATTTACATTCTAGAGGTTCTTGTCTTTTTAAAATACCAACTCTAGTGCACTAAGAGGAGATTTAGAGGAAGCATGTCGAAGAAGAGGTAATCTCCTCTACCGATTCATTCAAACTTCTTTCTTCTTATAATTTCTCTTCATGAGTTTTTTCATTATAAATAAATAAATTCAGTATCACTTATATACTTATATTCTATTATAATTATTAAATAATCATATTCCACCTTCTTTTGATCCTAAGAAAAATTAAATCACCACATGTACATACGTACGACTTACCGTCTTCACACTGTGGTGTAATCTTTTTTTCACCACCACCTCACTTTGAAGGGAATAATGATGGAAATAATAAATATATATGATTATTATAACATTATATTTATTCTGAAGTATTATAAACCATTCAATTCAATACCATTTCATAATTATGGGAATGATATCGTCGCTCGTGCGTGCATACAGTCTACCATCTCCACGATGCGATGTGATTCATTATACATGATCTTCATTAAATAATGATTATATATATATATATAATGAATAAATATGATATATATAATGTTATTTTCATTTTTTAATAATATAACTATTACCTATGAAGGTGAACCAAAACTTATTCGACAAAACATATATAAGAAAATGAAGCAGTTAATACCCGAATAACAAGTAATAATGAAATGTTATTAACAAAAGGATGATAATATGATCATATATGATATCATAAAAATGACCATGATTATTAAATAATTTAATGAAATTATTTAAATAATTATACAAGAGGTTTAGATACATATAAAGAAAATCCGACATAAGGTAAGGGATAATTTCGCAATCTTATTATTTTCCAAGATTATTTTACTAGGGTATATTTATCATCCATGTCCATGTTTTATAAATATATAATATTATTTATATTCTTATACAATTTTTTAAATTCAATTTTACCCATTGGTGATTTTTTTAAATGGTATGAAATGAATCTTTTGTCATTATTCGATATATGGTACTTTTTGACTTTTCCGGAAAAAGTATGAGGAGAATGTTTTTTAACTTATACAGCATGAAATGATTTTTACATATTTAAAACACCTTATTTCCATGAATATTACTCTAAATTATTTCAAGTTTATTTTCAAATAAATTATTTTCTTTTAAAATTACGTGTCATTTTGAGAAAAGAAAACATTTTTGAAGAATAAAGGATATTTTCCTCAAGAATTAATTTCAAGTGTTTTATCAAAATTATTTTCCATATAATATGGAATTATTTAATAGGGTTGTGTTTCAATTATAATATACTTATTGTTATTATGATTTTATTATGTTTATGATGAAATTATATTTATTAAATCTATTTATTTTACATGGATTATGTTATGGTGTAATGATATTTAAAGAATGCCATTTTATTATTTGGGTTATGATGAATGATTTATGTTATTATGGAACATGTAATAATGATTTCATTATGATATGGGTGGGACCTATATCTCCCTCCAATGAATTGGGTAGAGATTTATATCTCATCAGATAAACATGGATGGAATGGTAAATGATCTCGTTTCAGTAATACAGGGCTGGAACGAGGAGTGAAATCGGTTCAGTAATGGAATTTCTCCATTATGATGGTCATGTAAATGATCCTTGACTAATATGAAATGATTTTATATGATTAGTTTTTTTCCAAAAAACATCATGTCTTATGTTATGACTTTTGTGATTACGTTCATTGATTCTTATGAACTTTCACGATTTATCCCATGGCATGATATCAAGATCTTTCATATGTAGGGTAAGATTTTCTAATGTTATGTTATTATGTATTATGATTATTATATGATTGATATGTCCCTTGTTTACCCTTACTTGGCCTCTGAGCTCACCCTTTCATATGTTTCTTTTCCCCAATTCATGAAGAAGGGTATTAAGTAAGATATGTCAGAACAAGGTCTAGTTATTATAAAATAAGTGGGAGACAATAAAGATGTCTTATGAACCAGTTGTTTATGTTTCCCAATTTTTAGAGAAATTATACCAAAACTATCCTATCATGGCTTTGATATATTTTTTAATGAATATTCTTCAAATTTTAAGTAATATTAATGCATGTAAATTATGTAAATTATGGGTCTTTATAGTGCGGTAGTTCCACACCGCACACATGCATGTATTCCCATGCCACTTACTGGTATATATAGATGTTAAAGAAGAAAAACAAATATTATATCAATAATTCTTATAATTAAAATAAATTAAGATAAAAAAATTACCAAGGTTCTATAAATATACGCGAGTTAGTCTAATCAGTGGGTGTCGATGGATCCCCAGGAAATGAAGGAACATCAACCTGTATAGATGTAGTGGGTCTAAGTGTATGATATGAAAGGTTAGAAGGTTTCAGAGCAGTAGTCGAAGAATCATGAATTTAGTATCATAGGGAAAAGGAAGTAGAAGGAAAATAAGATGGCATAGATGGCTGTACAAATTCATAATAAGGACGAGGATTGGTAATCATCGGCGAATATGGAAAAGAGATACAGGGAAGCTCAATTGAAAATGGAGGTGAAAACATATGTTTCCTAAATATTCTAGATGTCTGTAATAACACTGAGTGATCAGAAAGTGTGGAGGTGTGGTAGATGGTAAATTAGGGGGAGGTAGGGTGTGTGATCAGGCATGCCGACTTGAGCACCTAGCTGTATTACCAGCCCCCTCAAAACTCTAGCCTGAGCATTGTAAACACTAGGCCGGTTGGTGAACAACTAGATTGTTGGGGGTGGATCTTGATTAAAAGTTAAAAAAATTATCCTTAATACATTATATGTTATGGATATATATATTTTAAATAAAATACTCACAAGAGGGACTAGAGGAGAGACTCCTATCTCAGTCATTGGGGGATTGTTGTCTACCTTCTTTTTACTTTGTTTCTCCCGGGTGTTTTTCATTTCCTACATTTGAAAATTAATATAGGGTTAATTATAAATCCATAACTAATGTGTAACTGAAATAAGAAATAATATGTAGCATGACTTAATTAAGGGCTACCACTTGTCAAACCAAATATAGGATATGCAGTGATATAACAAAAACATTTTATATCTAGTGGGAATAATATCCAAATAGAAGACATGACATATAAAAAACAATACATTAAATTAAAATGTTTAGCATGAGAAGTGGGATATTTTTAAAACATGTCGATAGTAATTAATTGAGGAAAAGTAATCAATCAAGTGTTATGGAATGATAATGTCACAAATTTTTCATTATTAAGGTTGTTTTCCAGTTTCATTATATGCATTTTTTTCTTAAATTCAATAATTAAATAGTATATTATCTTATTTTGGTATTTGGGGAATAAGAGTATAATATAGAGAATTTATGATGTGATTTTCATTAATTATATTTATTTTTGAAATCCAATTAATTTGGGATAATTCAAATAATATTTAAAGTTGATTAATGTAGGAAGTGGAGCTATATAATAAATAATGAGAAAAACAATTAGTAAACTCATGATAATTTTTTATACACCACAATTCATGGAGGTAGTGTTATAATCCAAACACTTCCTATTTTAAAGCTCAAGTTGGTGCCAAAATTCCAATATATCATCGACAACCACTTAGAGAAGAATCAAATACCATTTCCCCTATATTCACCCTCTAGAGAGATAAATTACTCACATCTTATCTAAAATTAAATTTCTCAAGTAAGAATGATTCATGAATCAAATTTTTAGAAAAACTTATACACAATAAGGGATAAAAAAATAATATGGATAGAGAAGTGAGAAATGCTATATATTTAAGAATAAAATAAAACAAATAAAAATATAAAGTTTTCAACACATTATTATCCACCAGAATGAGTAGAATACCTAACCTAATTCAAGATTTTTTTACTTCATAAAAATTAAAATTTAGTATATAACATGAATTACAATGATCTGTTTTTTTATTTAAACAGTTATGCAATCAATAGTGTGAACTTAGGCAAACACTGGAGTGTCACAACATAAGATAATATTGGAATAAAAAACATTAGTTCCAGCTTCTGTGAATAGTGTCTACACTTCAGTGCATAAGAGCCACTAACATAGAATATATACTTCAATTAACTTTATTTATATGAGAAATACAAACATAGGGTCACTTTATAAGTGGATTGATCATTTAAAGTGAATAATAATAAAAAAAGGAAGACCATCGTTATAGTTAAAGGAGGCTATAAACTCTTCTATGAAATTAACTAATGAAAGTGGAGAGAAAAATGAGTCAAGCCATCACCATTAGATAATCTTTTCTCAACTATATTATATAGTTATTGTAAAATGAGTAGGCTCAAATAGTTTCTTAGTGGGGTTCGAGTGAAGTGTAGTTGTATATTACTATCAATCATAAAGGATTCAATAACATTCCACCTTTCCCTTTTATTATTAATTAATATCTATAATTATTATCTAGTATATGATCCTTGATGCTTGAGAAATGTAGAAAAAGTTAAAATCTAACTTGTGCACTATAGAGAGAAAAATTTTATGAAGATGTTATAGGTTCTAACCCTATTTTTGAGAGTTTTCACATGACCCTTTGCGTGTAAATCATAATGTATAGGATTCTACTAAGTTTTCCCCCCACTTCTCTAGTTGTTGAGGTAAATGTTACTTCTACAGGTGGGGTTATTCCTATCATCATTGAGATGGCCAATGATGCTGCTAGTCTTTCTTTATATGATGGCCCTCCTTCTTCTATAGTAGAGTATATTATTTCTCCTATTGTTATGGAGTCTATTGGGGTTAGAAATGAGGGTGTCTGTAACACCCGAGACTTTTATGTTATATAAATCATCAAAGGAATCTTTTTCTATACAACACTTGCTTGGCTTGCTTTACACGAAATCGCGACCTTCCTCGATAGCTTACGTCGTACGCAATACCGAGTTTCACTAAACAACGATATGCTATTAAAATATTATTAAAACTAGCCGTTATGAATAGTAATAACCACTTTTTCAAATTTTGTGAATTTTATTTTTCAAAATGGAATTCATTTTTGGATTCGGAATACCGAAATTAGCCTAGGGTGAAATTTTGGTATTTTTCTGAAAACTTTCAATTTTTGATGAATAGTGAAACCACTAAGTGGTAGGTTAAAAACTGAATTTTGCATAAAACTTAATTTTACCACTTCTGTGAATGGAATTTCGAAAATCCGACAGACACGGTTGATATCAGTAAGTAAAATGTGGTTCAATGAGATAAAAATAATTTTTTGGTGAATAGTAACTTTTTACTTTTTTTACCGCGGTTAATAGTAAATAGGGTAACTAAGGGTAAATATGATATTACTATTACCCTAACACATGTCCTAATTCTATTGGACAAGTGTAATTCGACCAAAAACAAACTTAGGAATAAAATATGACCATTTAGGCCCACTTGGATTAGATTAGGACATTGATTATTAATTTATTTAAAGAAGGGTTAAAATAGTTAAAATCAAAGTTTAATAAGTAAATAATTTTTAATATGTGGTTATACATAATATAAATTCAACTATAAATATTCATTAGAAATCTAAAACGATTTCCTACATAATGGTATTTTATTTGTAATTTTTAGACATTAAATAATTTAATTTATTTATGACACAATGATGATCCAGTAATTATCTTATTAATGAAATATTGACATAATTGATGTTATAAACACCAAAATAAATGTAATTTGAGACTTTTTATGAATCCCACTAATTTTATAGGTTAATATGACATGTTAGTATTGATTTAATTAACTTGTTTCGAACTCATAATTCTGTTATGATTTTCAAAAAAATCAATTACTAAATAGTGTCAAAATTGACATAAAATAGTTTTTAAAACAAATATTATATTATTAATTGTTATTTTATTCCTAAAAATATAAGGTTCGGCCAAATGACTTAGATAAGGTTATATATATTAATAATAAACAACTTGGGGTTCTTTTTGCTGCTTATAATATATTTATTAACATTATAGTATAAGAACACAAGAAGACTTGGTAAAAGTAAAATTATTTAACTTAATGTTAAATCTAAATGATAAGGTTAAAATAGGAACCTAAACTTGTCTAAATTATATTGGATTAGAGGATTTAGACCCATCCCCACCTTAGCTTAGAAATATATCAATTTAGAGCTATTTAAAACCGAACTTGACTTTATAATAAAATAATAGTTTTAGTTATTCCAAAGGTGCCCCTCTCCTCCCTTATAAAAGGACACCTCCTCCCCCTCTTCCTCACACCACTTTGAGCCTTCAAGCTCGGCCAACCCCTGACAATTTCTCCTCTCCACTTCCCTAGAGACATCCTAGAGGTCCTAGTCTTCTTCAAAGACCAAGTTTAGTGCCCTAAAAGAAGGTCTCAAAGAAGCACTTCAAAGAAGAGGTAATGTCCGTTACCGATTCTTTCATCTTTATTTCTTCTTCCACTTCTTCTTCTTTAGTTGTTTAATTATGAAGTAATAACATCAGTATCACTAATATACTGATATGTTATTATAAGTATTAAACAACCCTATTTCACCATCTATCCATCCTACGGAAAAAGAAATCACCGCGCGTGCGTACGTACTGAATACCGTCTCCACGCCGTGGTGTAATCTATTTTCCACCACCACCTTACTTGGATGGGTATAATGGTGTAAATAATGACTATATATGACTATTATAAAGTGATATTGATTCTGAAATAGTATACATATACTCCAATACAATTCCACGATCATAGGAACGATATCATCACTCGTGCGTACGTACGGAATACCGTCTCCACGATGTGATCCGACTCGTTCTACATGATCTTCATTTCATAATGATTATATAAATGAATTGAATGAATGATTATGATATATATTACACTAATACCATTCTGGAAATTAGGTGTCTATAACCTAAAGAAAAGAATAAGAATTTATTCGACAAAACATGCATAAGAACAAAAAGTTATAAACACCCGAATAACAAGTAGCAATGAAATATTACTACTAAGAAGCTAAGAATATGACCATATATGATATCATAAAAATAATTATGATTATGGATTAAGTCAATAACATTATTTAAATCATTATACAGGAGGTTCGGACACTTACAAAGCAAGTCGGACCTAAGGTAAGAGAAAATATCACAATCTCATTTTTATCCGAGATTGTTTTTACTTTGGCATTTACTGGGGTGTATTTTATCATCCACATCCATGTTCCCTCAATATGTAGTATTGTTTCCATCTACTTACAATAGTTTAAATCCAATGTTACCCTTCAGTGAGTTTTTAGTAAAGAATATGAAAGGAATCTTTTGTCGTTTTTCGTACGAGGTACTTTTTGACTTTTCCGGAAAAAGTACGAGAAGGATGTTTTTTTAACTTATACGGCATGAATGGATTTTTAAAACATTATTTCCAAGAAGCTTCCTTTACAAGTTTTCAAGTTTATTTTTAATCAACTTCTTTTATTTTAAAATTTTATAACATGTTAAAGAAAGGAAAAGTGTTTTTGAAGTAGAAATGATATTTTTCCTCAAGAATGAAGTTCAAGTGTTTTATCAAAATTATTTTCCATCTAAGATAATAAAGGGTTCTGTTTTTATCCCTATTATTACATTGATTTGATTATGTTGTGATGGAATTATTTTTATGAATTCCTTTATCGTATATGAATTGTTTTATGATGTCATGATGTTTAAGATTCCCATTTTTATTACATGGGTTATGCAATGATGTATGATTTATGATTTTGTGGCACACATAAGAATGGTATCATTATGAGATGGGTGGGACCTATATCTCCCTCCAATGCATTGGGTAAAGATTTTATATCTCATGAGATAGACATGGATGGAACGGTAGGTTATACCGGTTCAGTGAAACAGGACTGAAACGAGGGTGAATCGGTTCAGAAAGGGACTTTGTCCACTAAGATAGTCTTGGCAATGAGTCTTGACTAACAAGAAATGATTCTCTATGATTATGTGTGTATGCCACAAAGTTTCATGTTTTAAGTTATGATTATTGTGATTACATTTCACTGCCATGATTTATCCCATGTTATGAAATTATGATCTCTTTTGCAGGTTAAGATTTCCAAAAGTTATGTGCTTGTGTATACGATGTGATTGATATTTCTTTTGTTTACCCTTACTGAGCATTTGAGATCACCCTTTCGTATGTTTTCTTTCCCCAGGTCAGGAAGAAGGTTATTAAGTAAGATATGCCAAAAGGGACTATCAATATGATGAAATAAATGGGAGACAGTGTAGACGCTTTATGAACCAGTTGTTTATGTTTCCCAGTTTCTAAAGACACTATACCTATACGGTCCTTTCGTGGTTTTTTTATATGTTGTAATAAGTATGCTTCAATTTTGAAGTATTAACAATGTATGTAAAGTACGGGTCGTTATAGTTGGTATCAGAGGAAAGGTATAGTCAACCTTTGGAAACTAGGATGTGAAAGCCTTAGTAAGAACCCTAAGGATAAGTCTAAGCATAGAACACAATATTAGTGTTTTAGAAATGGCCATGAATAACCTAGGATAAGACCTTAAGTGTGAAATTTTATTCTTGATTATGTGGTTTTCCTATTATAATTTGTGTTGCTCACACTATTCTTCTTGGTTTTAGTCAATGGTTGGAACCCGAAGGAACCGTGTTAATGCGGAATGCGACGGGCAATGCAATGATTGTCCCCCTGAGCAACCAAACGTTATGGGAGCTGGAATGCAAAATCTTGTAGCCATGCTTACACAACTTTCTCAAGCTATGAATCATGCAGGACTTCCAAACGAGCAAAGTAAGGAGCAACATTCTGTTGAATCCTTCATGAGGCAGCGTCCACCTTCTTTCAGCGGGTCTACTGATCCATTAGTTGCTGAACAATGGATTAGTACTACTGAAAAGATATTTTCAGTTCTTCAATGTTCTGAACATGATAAAGTCATCCTAGCAGTGTATCATTTGGAAGGAGATGCTGATCAATGGTGGAATATTATTAAGAATACGAGGCAAAGGGATGAAATTGAGTCCATGGAATGGGACGAGTTCAAGAACTTATTTTTCAATAAGTACTTCCCTCGTATTCTCCGAAAAAAGATGGAGAAAGAGTTTCTTGAACTAAAGCAAAAGGATGATGAATCTGTTGGTACCTATGAAGCAAATTTTACAAGACTTGCAAGGTACGCTTCTGGTATTATTATCCAACCTGAGAGTAAGATCGATCGATTCTTTAGTGGCTTAAAACCAAGTCTTCGAAGGGCGTTATCCATAAGGGACTTCAATAGCTATGAGGAAATCATTCGATGTGCTCTCAAAGTCGAGATGGAGATTGGAGTAACCCATCAGTCATATGGGTTTGATAAGAAGAGGAAAATGGAATTCAAAGGAAAATCTAAAGAGCACATTGAAAATAAGATGAGCTTTCCATTATGCTCAAAGTGTGGAAAGAAACATGGAGGGAGTTGTCTTAAAGGGACAAGTAAATGTTTCAAATGTGGAAAGGAAGGTCATCGGGCATTTGAATGCCGCAATGATGGGAAAAATATGTCTAATGATGCAAACAAAGGAAGGGATACACAGAATGAACCTACTACACTTCAATGTTTCAAGTGCAAGGAGATGGGGCATTATGCCAATAAATGCCCTAATCCAAGGGTTGATGATGATGGTCGATGTCAAAAAACTCTCAAGGCTAAAGACAAAGGAAAGTCACATGCAATTTCTATCAGCGATGTGGAGTACGATAATGATGTGGTGAAAGGTACACTTACCATCCACTCTAAAGAAGAAAATGTTTTATTTGATTCTAGATCCACCCACTCTTTTATTTTTGAAGAATTTTCTAATGGTATCACCGTATTACCTCAAAAATTAGATGTTGAGTTAGCTGTGACAATACCTAATGGCACAACAGTCGCATCAAAAGTTTATAATTCTTCTCCGATCGAAGTTTGTGGGAAAGTGCTTCCTGCAAATCTTGTGATCCTTCCTATAGTGGAATTTGATGTGATTCTTGTTATGGATTGGATTTCTTTATATGGAGCTCATATCAATTTCCAAAGAAGGGAAGTCACATTTCATATTCCAGATCAATCTATGATCGTCTATCAATGCAAGGATGAACATAACCTTCCAGTGGAAATTTCTTCCATCTTATGGGTATTGATTCCACTAAATGAAGGTTATTTATCTCAAATGGTTGGTGAGAAACTCACGATTAAGAATATGCCCATTGTACGAGATTTTGATGATGTCTTTCCGTAGGAATTACCGGGTCTTCCACCAAATCGTGAAGTTGAGTTTTCAATAGAACTCGTACCGGGTGCTTTGCCTATTTCAAAGACACCTTATAGAATGGCCCCAATTGAGTTGCAGGAATTGAAGAAGCAACTCCAAGAGAATCTTGATAAGGGATTCATACGCCCTAGTGCGTCACCTTGGGGAGCTCCTGTTCTATTTGTTAAGAAGAAAGATGGATCAATGAGACTCTGCATTGATTATCGAGAACTTAACAAGATCAATATCAAGAACAAATATCCTCTCCCATGCATTGATGAACTATTTGACCAACTACGCGGAGCTCAATACTTTTCCAAGATTGATCTTCGTTCAGGGTATCATCAATTAAGGGTCAAAAGGGAGGATATACCAAAGACGTCTTTCCGTACAAGGTATGGACACTATGAATTTATAGTGATGCCATTTGGTCTTACTATTTCCCATGCTATCTTCATGGATCTGATGAATAGAGTCTTTAGAGACTATCTTGATCAATTTGTGGTAGTATTTATAGACGATATTCTTGTCTATTAAAAGAGAAAGGAATAACATGAAGATCACTTGAGAATTATATTGAAGACCCTGAGAAAGGAGAAGCTTTATGCCAAATTTACCAAGTGTGAATTTTGGCTTCAAAAAGTTGCATTTTTGGGTCACATAATCTCAAAAGAGGGGATATATGTGGATCCAGCAAAAACAGAGGTTATCGAAAGATGGTCGAGACCAACAACAGTAACTGAGATCCGAAGTTTTCTTGGTTTGGCTGGATATTATCGACGTTTTGTGAAATATTTTTCACGATTATCTAATCCACTCACCAAGTTGACTCGGAAAGGAGTTAAGTTTGTCTGGACGGAAGAAAGTGAAGAAAATTTCAAGGAGTTGAAAAGAAGGTTATCCAGTGCACCTGTGCTCACACTGCCTTGTAGTGGAGAAAGGTTTGTGATCTATAGTGATGCATCCAAGAAGGGATTAGGGTGTGTTCTTAAGCAAAATGATATGGTGATAGCTTATGCCTCACGACAGTTGAAAATCCATGAGCAAAATTACCCAACACATGATTTGGAGTTAGCTGCGGTAATCTTTGCATTAAAGATTTGGAGGCATTACCTTTATGGTGAAAGGTGTGATATTTATACTGATCATAAAAGTTTAAAGTATATTTTCACACAAAAGGAGCTGAATATGCGTCAAAGAAGATGGTTGGAGCTGATTAAGGATTATGACTGCTCAATCCATTACCAACCTGGGAAAGAAAACAAGGTGGCAGATGCATTAAGTCGACAAGACCATGCCAGTTTATCCATGATGAGGATCACAAAAGATCCAATATTTATGGATTTACAAAGGATGGATCTTGGAATTATAATGGAAGGGGAAAAATCTTATCTTTCTCAAATGAATGTTCAACCGTCAATACATGTGAAGATTAAAGAGGCACAGAAAGAAGATGTCGAGTTACAAAAGAAGGTGAGAAATGTTCCTGAATTCAACCTTGATTGTGATGGGATAATAAAGTTCAGGAATCGGGTTTTTGTTCCTCCCATCCCCGAATTAAAGAAGGAGCTGCTGGATGAAGCTCATAGTTCTTCATTCTCTATTCATCCAGGAAGCACGAAGATGTATAGGGACCTAAAAGAGTACTTCTGGTGGGATGGCATGAAAAGAGATGTTGCTGAATATGTCTCTCGATGCTTGGTTTGTCAACAAGTTAAAGATGAGAGACATAAGTCTAAGGGGATGTTACAACTATTACCCATACCCGAATGGAAATCAGTAAACATTACTATGGACTTTGTCACAGGACTTCCTAAAACATCCAAAGGCAATAATGCTATCTGGGTCATAGTTGATCATCTTACAAAGTCTGCACACTTCATTGCTATTAGAGAGGATTTCTATCTGGATCAACTTTCCAGGATATATGTAAAGGAAGTGGTAAGATTGCATGGAGTACCACTTTCTATTATATCTGATCGGGATCCGAGATTTACCTTGAAGTTCTGGAGAAGTCTTCAGCATACTCTGGATACAGAGTTGAGTTTCAGCACTACTTACCATCCTCAGACAGACGGTGAGTCTGAGAGAACAATTCAAACCCTAGAAGATATGTTGAGAGCATGCTCTATGGATTTCAAAGGAGTTTGGGATCAACACCTACCTTTGGTGGAATTTTCTTATAATAATAGCTTTCACCCCAGTATTCAGATGGCTCCTTATGAAGCTCTCTATGGAAAGAAATGCAGGACTCCAACTTGCTGGGATGAAGTTGGGGAAAGAAAGCTATTAGGACCTGATCTCGTTGATGAAATGGCAGAAAAGGTCAGATCTATTCAACAACACATAAGAGCAGCTCAGAGTCGAGAGAAAAGTTATGCCGACAACTGAAGAAAAGACCTAGAGTTTGAAGTGGGTGATAAAGTGTTCTTACGAATATCTCCCTGGAAGAGGGTTATGAGATTTGGAAAGAAGGGGAAGTTGAGCCCTAGATATATCGGTCCTTTCGAAATACTGGATCGTGTTGGGAAGGTAGCTTACCGATTGGCGCTTCCACCGAATCTCTCTCAAGTTCATGATGTGTTCCATGTATCTCTCCTGAGAAAGTACATACCTGATCCTTCACATGTACTCAGCTCAGAAGTTGTACCGCTGGAGAAAGATCTTTCTTATGAAGAACAACCGATAGAGATTCTGGATCGTAGCGAAAAAGTCCTACGAAACAGGACCACTCGATTGGTGAAAGTTTTATGGAGGAACCACCAATTAGAAGAAGCTACATGGGAGCTTTATGATATGATGAGGGAGAGGTATCCTCATCTGTTTGTTACAAAGTGATGAATTTCGAGGGCGAAATTCATTTTAAGGGGGGTAGAATGTAACACCTGAGACTTTTATGTTATATAAATCATCAAAGGAATCTTTTTATACACAACACTTGCTTGGCTTTCTTTACACGAAATCGCGACCTTCCTCGATAGCTTGCGTCGTACGCAATACCGAGTTTCACTAAACAACGATATGCTATTAAAATATTATTAAAACTAGCAGTTATGAATAGTAATAACCACTTTTTGAAATTTTGTGAATTTTATTTTTCAAAATGGAATTCATTTTTGGATTCGGAATACCGAAATTAGACTAGGGTGAAATTTTGGTATTTTTCTGAAAACTTTCAATTTTTGATGAATAGTGAAACTACTAAGTGGTAGGTTAAAAACTGAATTTTGCATAAAACTTAATTTTACCACTTCTGTGAATGGAATTTCGAAAATCCGACAGACACGGTTGATATCAGTAAGTAAAATGTGGTTCAATGAGATAAAAATAATTTTTTGGTGAATAGTAACTTTTTACTTTTTTTACCGCGATTAATAGTAAATAGGGTAACTAAGGGTAAATATGATATTAATATTACCCTAACACATGTCCTAATTCTATTGGACAAATGTAATTCGACCAAAAACAAACTTAGGAATAAAATATGACCATTTAGGCCCACTTGGATTAGATTAGGACATTGATTATTAATTTATTTAAAGAAGGATTAAAATAGTTAAAATCAAAGTTTAATAAGTAAATAATTTTTAATATGGGTTTATACATAAGATAAATTAGACTATAAATATTCATTAGAAATTTAAAAATATTTCCTACATAATGGTATTTTATTTGTAATTTTTAGACATTAAATAATTTAATTTATTTATGACACAATGATGATGCAGTAATTATCTTATTAATGAAATATTGACATAATTGATGTTATAAACACAAAAATAAATGTAATTTGAGACTTTTTATGAATCCCACTAATTTTATAGGTTAATATGACATGTTAGTATTGATTTAATTAACTTGGTTCGAACTCATAATTCTGTTATGAGTTTCACAAAAATCAATTACTAAATAGTGTCAAAATTGACATAAAATAGTTTTTAAAACAAATATTATATTATTAATTGTTATTTTATTCTTAAAAATCTAAGGTTCGGCCAAATGACTTATATAAGGTTATATATATTAATAATAAACAACTTGGGGTTCGTTTGGCTCCTTCTAGTAAGTTTATTAACATTATAGTATAAGAACACAAGAAGACATGGTAAAAGTAAAATTATTTAACTTAATGTTAAATCTAAATGATAAGGTTAAAATAGGAACCTAAACTTGTCTAAATTCTATTGGATGAGAGGATTTCGACCCATCCCCACCTTAGCTTAAAAATATATCAATTTGGAGCTATTTAAAACCGAAATTGACTTTATAATAAAATAATAGTTTTAGTTATTCCAAAGGTGCCCCTCTCCTCCCTTATAAAAGGACACCTCCTCCCCATCTTCCTCACACCACTTTGAGCCTTCAAGCTCGTCCAAACCCTGCCAATTTCTCCTCTCCACTTCCATAGAGACATCCTAGAGGTCCTGGTATTCTTCAAAGACCAATTTTAGTGCCCTAAAAGAAGGTCTCAAAGAAGCACTTCAAAGAAGAGGTAATGTCCGTTACCGATTCTTTCATCTTTATTTCTTCTTACACTTCTTCTTCTTTAGTTGTTTCATTATGAAGTAATAACATCAGTATCACTCAAATACTTATATGTTATTATAATTATGAAACAACCCTATTTCACCATCTATCCATCCTATGGAAAAAGAAATCACCGCACGTGCGTACATACGGAATACCGTCTCCACGCCGTGGTGTAATCTATTTTCCACCACCAACTTACTTGGATGGGTATAATGGTGTAAATAATGAATATATATGACTATTATAAAGTGTTATTGATTTTGAAATAGTATACATATACTCCAATACAATTCCATGATCATAGGAACGATATCATCACTCATGCGTACGTACGGAATACCGTCTCCACGATGTGATGCGACTCGTTCTACATGATCTTCATTTCATAATGATTATATAAATGCATTAAATGAATGAATATGATATATATTACACTAATACAATTCTGGAAATGAGGTATCTATAACCTAAAGAAAAGAATAAGAATTTATTCGACAAAACACGCATAAGAACAAAAAGTTATAAACACCCGAATAACAAGTAGCAATGAAATATTACTACTAAGAAGCTAAGAATATGACCATATATGATATCATAAAAATAAGTATGATTCTGGATTAAGTCAATAACATTATTTAAATCATTATACAGGAGGTTCGGACACTTACAAATCAAGTCGGACCTAAGGTAAGGGAAAATATCACAATCTCATTTTTATCCTAGATTGTTTTTACTTTGGCATTTACTGGGGTGTATTTTATCATCCAAATCCATGTTCCCTCAATGTGTAATATTGTTTACATCTAATTAAAATAGTTTAAATCCAATTTTACCCTTCGGTGAGTTTTTAGTAAAGAATATGAAAGGAATCTTTTGTCGTTTTTCGTACGAGGTACTTTTTGACTTTTCCGGCAAAAGTACGAGAAGGATGTTTTTTTAACTTATACGGCATGAATGAATTTTTAAAACATTATTTCCAAAAAGCTTCCTTTACAAGTTTTCAAGTTTATTTTTAATCAACTTCTTTTAGATTAAAATTTTATAACATGTTAAAGAAATGAAAAGTTTTTTTGAAGTAGAAATGATATTTTCCTCAAGAATGAAGTTCAAGTGTTTTATCAAAATTATTTTCCATCTAAGATAATAGAGGGTTCTGTTTTTATCCCTATTATTACATTGATTTGATTATGTTGTGATGGAATTATTTTTATGAATTCCTTTATCGTATATGAATTGTTTTATGATGTCATGATGTTTAAGATTCCCATTTTTATTACATGGCTTATGAAATGATGTATGATTTATGATTTTGTGGAACACATAAGAATGGTATAATTATGAGATGGGTGGGACCTATATCTCCCTCCAATGCATTGGGTAAATATTTTATATCTCATGAGATAGACATGGCTGGAACGGTAGGTTATACCGGTTCAGTGAAACAGGACTGAAACGAGGGTGAATCGGTTCAGAAAGGGACTTTGTCCACTAAGATAGTCTTGGCAATGAGTCTTGACTAAAAAGAAATGATTCTCTATGATTATGTGTGTATGACACAAAGTTTCATGTTTTAAGTTATGATTATTGTGATTACATTTCACTGCCATGATTTATCCCATGTTATGAAATTATGATCTCTTTTGCAGGTTAAGATTTCCAAAAGTTTTGTGCTTGTGTATACGATGTGATTGATATTTCTTTTGTTTACCCTTACTGAGCATTTGAGCTCACCCTTTCGTATGATTTCTTTCCCCAGGTCAGGAAGAAGGTTATTAAGTAAGATATGCCAAAAGGGACTATAGATATGATGAAGTAAATGGGAGACAGTGTAGACGCTTTATGAACCAGTTGTTTATGTTTCCCAGTTTCTAAAGACACTATACCTATACGGTCCTTTGGTGGTTTTGTTATATGTTGTAATAAGTATGCTTCAATTTTGAAGTATTAACAATGTATGTAAAGTACGGGTTGTTATAGTGCCATTTCCCCTCTTTCTGTGCAGGTTAAAGGCAGATTGTGGTATGATGTTCCTATTAATTTGGATTCTTCTGGTGATATCATTATATGAAAGAAGGAAAGGTGTTATGTACCTTCATAATTAAAATACATGAAGATTTGTGAATTTAAGGATGACCTTTTAGGGAGTTTTAATATGATGATGATATGGTGATGTGTGATTATTCACAATATATGAAAATTTATTTTCAACTCAATGAAAAGAAAATTAAGTGAGAGAGACATGATACAACATCTATTTTAGACCATGAAGTATGTAAGAGGGAGAAAGAGGAAGCTAATGTTGTATGCAAAGGATTCATCTCATGTGTTGATGAAAAGAAAAAAAAAAGAAGATGAAAAAGGGATTTTGAGTGCAATATATCAGTTAATAATTCATTGGAAAATTTTATTAGAAATCCATCCCTCAATATCCTACTATAGAATATTGATGATTATGAGGAATGCCATATTAATTAAAAGAAGTAAAGATTATTTAGTTTTTTCAAATGGATGTTAATTCCAATAGAAATAAAGATATTCAATATCTTCTATAAGAGGAAAAAATACATAATAATGGGGTTGATAAATTTTATAAAGTCAGTGAAGGAAAAACTACAATAGTGGAGAATGGAAAATACATTATCAATGTGAAATATATGGATATTGAAGTTAAACTTAAGAATCAAGAAATAATTCAAGCCATGTTTTCACAACAAGTTGGAAAAATAAGTTGCTACCAAACATACTATATTAGAGGAAACATTTGATGGAATACAACTACTAAGTACCAGGAAAATCCCATAATCATATAATTATCAACATATATTATCTACAAAGAATAGGGAATTATCCCCATCAGAAAATAATATTTTATCTAAACACATTTTCATGTGTAGTGTATGTTTGAATTATAAATATATACAAAATTATTCAAGATGAATGTGATGAAATATACCAAAACCTCTATAGTGGATTAAAGGACGTTCATGAGGAGTTTTTACCCTAAATAATCCCTTTTAGTTAATAATTAAGAACAAAAATAGAATACAGTAAATTATGGTTATATTTTCTCCTAGATATATAGATTAGTGTCTGTGGGATATTATTTGAACTTCTATATGTTTGGGTATATTTCTATGGAATTTTGGTAGATTTTTTTTACATTGTAAGAATAAGTAATCCAACAATAAGTGAGGAAAATCCTAATAGGATACAAAATACAAATACTATGAAGAAAAATCCATATACATAAAAAATATTTGAAATGCATAGTGAATTATGTGATTTTATGAATGGTAGTGGTTATAGTGAATTGGAATAAAATTATAAATCATTAAATAAGGAAAACATAATAAATGATAAGAGAAAACCAAAAAGGTGAATAATTATTATGAGCCTATGTTGGGAACTATTAAAAAGTAAAATTTCAAAAAGAACATTATAAAGAAGTATATATGAAAGGATGGTGATTTATCTTTTGGTAAAAGGTGAAAGAGGATTTTTATTTAAAAAAACCCAATAATTAGAAGAATAATTTTCCACCAATGGTAAGAAGAATATACATATTTTATAGAAATATTAAACACACCCTTTATTTTTTAAATGGCCCATGAATATTTTTATTAATGGATGAAATATAGAGAAGAGTTTATGAGCAATCGAAGAGAAAAATAAATGTACTTCATTAGTAAGGAAATCTCTTAAGAATCCATGTAGAAGTTTCAGAATGATAAGAAATATCTTATAGAATCTTGGTTTATTTAATCAGTTGAGATTATGGAGGCTATAATGATTGGAAAATTAGGTGAGAATAAAATATCCTAAGGTAATAAAAATATTTAATAAAATAAGTAAACAAATATTTTGAGTGGTTATCAAAAAATGTTTACCCAGTGATTTTATAAGTTCTATGTGGGAGGTACAAGGATGCTAGACATAAATAAAATGATTGTATAACATTTATTATATAATAAGAGTAAATAATTAAAAACATGGAAGAATCACCTTGTTAATAATTATCCTAAGTGGATAATTTTAAAATAAATAATATATATAAAGAGAGAGACAATGTCATAAGCAACTCAAATTAAAATTAGATTGGATAAATGATTAGGAAATCATAAATATCCCACCCATCCATGGAGGTAAATTGAAGTTGGAAAACTATTTAAGAATTAATTATCAACCCAAATGACCACATTAATGAGTAATTAGGTGATGATTATTTTCAAACAAATAAAAAATGAATTATAGTAAACTAGAATGACTATTAATGCAGGGAATGTGACATTGTCCCTTCTGACCAGGGTGGTGGCACAAATTCTGGAAGCCTGCCTAACACTTTCCTACAAAAAAACATGATATTATAGAATTATCTAAGAAAATATCCCACTGAATAAGTTCTAAACCAGTTACTAGGTATAATGTTTTACAAAAATTATACTGATGTTTTTAGTGCTTCAAGAATCAAATCAAATATTCCCCTAGTGATATTAATATATGCTCTATAAATTCTTAAATATCATTCATTATATCTTTTGTGTTAGTGTGTGGTAATAAAGTAGTTCACCTTTTTCATTATTGGTTATATATAGAAATTTATTATTTTATCTCTCTAGAAAATAGAGAAATATGAGAAGATTCTCTCAAATTCACTCTCTAGGTCTTGAAAGAATATTTAAACTCAATGAAAATTTCATGTTAAGAAATTCACATATTTTTTTGATACATAGATAAAAACTAATAGAAGTTCATTAAATAACTTTTTTGTAAATTTAACCATAATAATAACTTTTTAGTTCAAGAAAAACTTTACCTTTTATTTTGAAAATCACAATAAAAATTATAAAGATTTGGATTTAAGTTGAGTTTTTTTGTTATGTAATTATTTTAATTGGTTTTTATTTTCATATAAACTAATTTAATATGGCCAATTCAATTCATCTTGTTTTTTGTTACAATTTAACTATTTCAGTTTTGTTTGGTTTGGTTGGTTTGAATACAGTTCAATTCAATATTAGAAAATTTAAATCAAAGAAAAATGCAACCAGTAAATATTGAAAATGCTCATGAACGTCTAGTTGAATACAAAATATTTTTAATCAATAGTAAATCAATTTTTATAGCACCGACCTCCACAACCCAAGTCAAGCTAAACCAAAAGAACTGAGAACACAGACGGATGATTCTATATATTTTCCACCACAATATCAGGTTCGTAATGAACTCTAAAAATTGAAGTATTTGAGTCATCATAAGTATTAAATGGATCGGGGCCAATGTAATTAGGGATGGTTTAAATTCCATCATCACTATCATCAAAAATATTTCTTGGTATTACTTTAATAATGACACCAAATTCAGGTCTAAGATTATCTTTGATATAAAAAACTTATTTCTCCATTGATGCCAATACATATGGTTCATCAGTATAAAGAGTGTGAGTCATGTTAATAAATCGAAATCCACAATAATAAATAAAATTTCCATGCTTCATCATCGAATCAAACCACTGTAATTTCATCAGAGTGACTTGACCATGAGAGTAATAATCCAATATTAATATTTCCTCAAGGAATCCATAATAAGATACATTTTCAAATCGAGGTCTACTATTAGATGCACTATAATAATAGTCTATTGTGTTAGTTAACATAACAAAAACATGTTGTGTTCTCATGTTCTTTTCTCATTTAGTGATAATAAATCTGTACCCATTGATCAAAATTGATTTTCATTCATGAACCATAGAATTTTGACCAAAATACAAATCTCTCATTTCCTCAGAGACAGAGCCAACAAAAAAATAAATACCTGAAATATAAATTAATATTAAACTTAAATAAATAAATATTTTATTAATTTATTATATTAATATTTCTACCTTCAATTTCAACCAAGCACAAAACTCTTTTCTATGAAAAGTTTCTCTTCTTCTCAATGGTAAAGAATGGTGCTTTCTATTTATCATTTGTTTATGTTCCCTACCGAAAAAATAGAAATAGTTTAACAAATATATAAAATTACATGATATGAAATAAGATATACATGTTAATTTACTTACTTTATATAGTCATAGAAAAAATAATAGTAAAAAAAACTGTGTGATGCATCATCTCCTGCTCTTCAAGGCTTAATGTCGTCAATATATATGATCTGATAATTCACCCTATTTGAGGAAGTGATAGAAAATTGGGTTCAATTTTCTCATATTTTTATTCTTCATTTATCATTAGTTTGTTCCATCTCATAGTCAAATTAAACAAATACATTGAATAGAAATCCATACATTCTTGAGCCAAGTGAACTTTGACGATATAACCTTCAAGATGATTTTTGTTCCATATATAAGACTTCAATGTGACATGTTTCTTTTAGTTTGATACATCCAATTAAAAGAAACAGGTCCTCTGAGATGTATTTTGGTTGTAATATGGATAGTTAGATGCATCATTCATGTGAAAATGATGGAGGAAATATTTTCTCTAACATGCACAAAATTAATGTGCCTCTGCCAATTTTTTTTGCAAGAAATAATACAACAACTTCTTACCACAAAAATCTCTAAATAAATGGAAAAATTGAATAACTAACACCCTTTTATTATTGGATATAATATGAAATGTTTCTATTGGAATAAACTCATGTATAAGGAAGTGATAATCATGAGTCTTCAAATATTTCAACTTCATATCTTTTCTGTTGACCCGTTTTGATATGTGCTTAAATAACCATTAGGAAATTTAATAATCTCTTGTACTTCTAGAAATTTATTTTTTCTATTAGTGTAATCACATATAAAGAACATATAAATTTTCATTTATTTTTATTGATACACATAGGATGAAATTTTTGATCAGATGTCCCAATCTACCAAGTCACACCAAGATCATAAATCATATTTTATCCTTCCCTTGAAATTTAGAATAATTAAAAGAAAAATTTCACATATATTCTTTTCAATATGCATTAAATCTAAGAAATTACATAACAAATTGGTTGAACAATAAGGAAACTCAAAAAAGATACTCCTCTTCTTCCAATTGTAATAGGTTTCAGTGGAAAAATTCTTCTTCTTTCTAGATTTTATCAGACCCTTACTAAATGAAAAACTAAAATATTTTTATTCATTAAGCACATTAGTTCTAGATATACGTTGAGGTTGATTGCTGGTCTCCATGGTATTGTAAAATATTTAAAAATTATTCCTATATGGATGGTCCATTGTAAAGAATCGTTGATTTCCCATAAATCTAAAACCACGATGATATATCAGTCTTCTAGATCATGTATTCTTTATACAACTAGAACAAGATAGTTTTCCTTTTGTTCCCCATCTAGAAATAATTCCACAATTAGTAAAATCACTGATCATCCACATAAGTGCAACACACATCTAAAATATGTCTTTTTAACATGCATCATATGTGCACACACCCACATTATAAAGATGTTTCAAATCTTTTATTAAAGGTTTCATGTATAAATCTATATCATTGTTGGGATCAGAATGTCTAAATATGATTTTTCTCATGAAAGTGATAGGTTTTTTATACAAATCCATAGAGAAAGGTTATAAATGTGTATGAAAAATGGTCATGTGCTGTGTGAAGTAGGAATCTTTCCAAATGTATTAAAACCATCACATGAAAGACCCAACCTCACATTAAGCATGTCAGTTGTGAAATCAGGATATCAAGCATCAAATCCCTTCCATGAAAATCTAACTACAGTATGAACCATCTCATCATTATTCTTCTTTCTCTTGGTATCATTACATTTCATTTTTATTTATATTTCACCATACATGAAATTATTATGGAGTATGTGGATCTATGGAAAGTGCTACATTACTTTCTATTGCATATGGGATGGTGCTCCGTCAGCTTTTGGATTCCTTTGGGATGTCCCAAATTTTATACAATCATTACATTCATTCATTTCCTCCCAGAATAAGCTGTAATATTTCAATGAAGCATGAATTTCATTTTTTGAAAATTCAAGTTCCTCAACTAACTTCTATATCATCTAGAAGAAAGTCCTTCAAAAAGTTAAGAATGAAATCGATGGAAGTATTATAAATCTCATACATTTTTTACAATGAAACAATTGGATTAAAAATTCCAGCTTCTTCATTTTACCACATTTTCGGTATACTAGAATCATTGCAGCATCATTCAATTTTTTCATTCTATAAACATTATAATTTTCCTTAGATGCATCATGTGTGATCATATCAATGTATTCTTGGGTCGGTATACCTTTCTTCTCTTGATGATGAATAAAAAAAAATGTTCATCCAACAAATTTTCCAATCCACTCCTCTCATTTGGATCATAAAAATTTTGAGATTGCATTTTCTCCCCATTATGATACCACACATAGTAGTATGTTTGAAAATAATATCTGGTTATATGGTATAAAAATTCTCCACAGATCAACCAAGGTCTTCTAAAACAATGATAGCATGGGAAATTTATGTGGCCACTATCTAAAGCATTATCAAATGAAAAATCTAAAAATCTATCCAACTTGTTTTGAAAATATCTTCATATCCGACTAGTTTCATACATCCAACTTTTATCCATTCTATAAAAAAAATTTATATGAAATTTCATAAAATCAATTAAATAGTAATGAAGTTTAATCGAAAATATATTTAATTGAAAAAAAATATTCAATTTATATGAATCCATAACTGAGACACTAGTCTATATGAGAATCATAATATAAAAGACAACAATATACTATATATATATATAACAAAATACTATTTTTTGATGAGGCATAAAGGACCTTCATATAGATGCCTTAGTGATTCTCCCCTTTAATTTGGTTTGATTCAAGTTCATTTGATTTGGTTTTGTTTAGTTTTATTTAATTAAATTTAATTCAATTCATTTAATTTAGTTTTAGTTGGGTTAAGTAAATTTTTATTGATTTGACCAAGTTTCATTCAGTTGGGGTTGTGTATATTTAGTTGAAGTGCATATGGTTTTGTTCAATTTCATTTTTTTCAATTTGGAATAGTTTTATTCAAAGTGGGTTTGTTTGGTTCAAATCAATTCTATTTACTTTGGTTCAAATCAATTCTATTTGGTTTGGTTTATTTTTGTTTGATATATGTTTCAGTTAAAGTTGGTATAGCACGGTTCTATTCAATTTGGTTAGTTCTTTTTGTTTGTAATTTGTGAAAATGTGGTAGATATTTATACTATAAGTATACTTGAGGGTTTATGTCTCATTTTTATTGAGTGTAATATATTCATGAAGTTTTAGAGGATAGAACCTTAGAGAAAAAGTGATTTATATCTATCACATTTACCCTAGGGTTATGTTATCATTCAAAAATTAATTCAACTATATATCTTGATAATTGGATCACTAGAATCTATATTTTTCATTAAATCAACCGTGATCACATTCAAAAATTTGAGATGATAAAGTAATTCAATACCATATTTAAATTATCTCAAGTTATATCATATATCATGTCACACTTATATAATTCACATGGTGATAAAATTATCTAATATTATCACACAACTTATTTGGAAAAGGATGTATGAAATAACAGTAAATAAAGATCACAACATGTTGCAACATTGGTTATCACACCATGTTGGTTGTTATGTAAGCATACAAATTTAGAGATGGAGGATTTATTTCATCATACAGCTTGTTGTCACACTACATTAAGTTATGCATAAGAATAGATAAAGATCGTATAATAATAATCACATTCCATATAAGATTACTTATAGAGATACCACATCATATGAGTATATTCCACACCTTAACTTATTCAATGTAAGAATAATATAGAGTGCTAGATGATTTGATACACCATGAAGGAAGATACAATGCTATAATTAGTCTTGCATAAGAGTATATAAATTCTACATAAGAGTGAAAATCACTAAAACCTTCCATTGTTAATAATAAACTCAATGTATATAAGAGTAATTGATTGAGTATCACACCAAAATGATATATTTTTCAATATGAATAGGAAGATTTTTCTATAGTGAAGATCCCACAATAAACTTGTGTGGTTTTGGAATGTGATGGTGGATTGGATCACTCCATGTTAAGAATGAAACATAATAGTTATGTGAGACATTTAGAAGAGTAAAAAATGGTCACATTGTAAATTATTGTCATGAGAAAATGAGTTCAGTAGGCATTCCAATGGAAATAACACTCCAATTTTAAGTCATTAAATAAAATCTCATTTTTATTATAGTTTGAAATAAAATATCTAAAAATAGGTTTGTATTACTTAAGCATATAAAGGTCAATAAAATTTTTATAATCATTTTATAAATATACTATTCTATTTTAATTAAATTAAAATATGAAAATGAAAACACATTAATAGGTTGAAGCCTCAATTAATAAAGTAAACATTTAAGAACATATTTTTTACTAGTCTTTAAAAGTAAGAATTTAAATATACCTTAGAACTAATTTTATCAAATGGAGTTAGTGATCAAGATAGAGTAAAAAACATAGTTGATCAAGAAACAAATAAAATATTATAATAGTATCGAAATAAAACAGGTGAAGAAATATAATATAAAACATGCTACATCAGAAATCACACTATTGTCCAAAAGGATATGGGAACCTAGATATTTGATCAATGAAATTATTGAACAAAAAATATACAACTCTAGACTGATGAAACACATAGGTCACTGTACATAACTATAAAAATAATCAAGGAATCACCTTAGGTAGTGGGTTTGGAACCAATCCAGTCTAAGTTATCCTACCCAAGTACTCGAGCATACCATGATGTTTGAATAATAATAATAACCATTGAAAAAATAATCAAAAAATCACTAACCAATTCATGATGGGAGGAGGAAGAGCTCCGGATGGGATCACGATGGGAGGAGGAATCCAAATGCTAGGGAAAGGGATAGGAGGAGGGGAGTGGGGCTACTGGGAGTACGGATCAGAGAAGAGGTAGTGTGAGGGGAGGAGGGGGCCGCGTTATAGGGATGAGAATTGGAGGAGGGGAGCGGGGCTACTGGGAGTCAGGATGGGAGAAGGGGCAGCGTGAGGGGAACGATCGATTTTGGGGAAATCAGGGAACCCCTATTCCAACGGTTTTAAGAAACCACTGGAATATGATACTCTATCCCATCAATTTTTAAGGAACTGTTGTGATAGCCTACAACATAATAGCCTATCCCAACAGTTTGGAAAAACCATTGGGATAGGCCCATTGGGAAAGCCCCTCTTTCTAGTAGTGTCTGATACTATTTTATGAAACTAAACACATAAGACTTATAGGAAATGAAAAATAATCATGAAATCATACTAAAATCATCAATGAAAATAAAATAATACCTCTTCCCATCAGTGGGCCTTGGTGAGATGAATCCACATACATAAGTATGAAACAATTCAAGCACTCTGGTTGACTTTTTTTTATTTTTCCTTATATGTCTTCCTGATGATCTTCCCTTATTGAAAAGCATTTCATGTATGAATATGATCAGATGAGATCTTAGTGATATCACAATATGCATCACATTTTACCAAATATTCTTGGGATGGTTGGAATAAATGGCCAAGATATTTATGCCATAACCTATTTTCTTCCTCTCTAGATAAAAATTATATATCTTCTTCTACACACACAACGTATAGATTCACCTTTGTTATTTTATCCTATTAAATAACTACATCATCTATTCCTTTGATGATTCAAATTTTCTTAGTAAATATTATAGCATGCCCCAAGTCACATAGTTGATTGACACTAAGAAAGTTGTGATTGAGACCTTCAACAACTAAGATCATCACATATCATTTATTTTGCCCCAAATTTGGCTTTTTTTGAGCCGATAATCTTCATGCATTAATCATTTCCAAATTTGACAACACCTTCCTTATTATATTTTATGCCTATAACAATATACTTATTACCTTCCATATGGTATGTGCATTAACTATCAAGGATCCATTCCCCAGAATGATCTAATGCTTTAAGGGGAATCTCTACAACTATTGCTTGCTCAACTCTTTTCTTTTTAATCAACATTTTTTGACTTCATATTGGGTATGGACTAATAATATTGATATTTCTAAAAGTATGATTGAATATCTTCATCTTGCAAAGATGAAAATTTATTTTCCATTTTCATCTCATTTGATGATACATTGAAGTGCTGTTTATGACCACATTCTTTCTTCTTTGGCATGTTTCTCTACATTGTTGATGAGCAATATCTTTCAATGTGCTCAAATCATTCACACCTGAAATAGTGACCATCAAATGATGTCTTGGAATATTGAGCTTCGTATGGATGTCTATATTTTTCTTTTTTCCTTTGGTACCTCTTGGCTATAGAACATACATTTTGTGAGTGTCTCATCTTTCCACAACAATAACATATCATGTTATGGGAATTTATATGTATCAATACTGCACTATGGATTTTCTCTTGGGTTCTATGAATCTTATGTTTCTTATTGATACCCAAGTTAAACTTCAATCTTGGATCAGGTTCTTGTGATTTGACTTAAACCATTACTGCTTTATATTTTCAATCAATCCCCATACCAGCCTTATCATTTGGATTTTATTGCTGCTTCTATTTTGTTGGACTTCTATGATCCACTTCTTTTTTTTTCTGAATGATCTTATTTCATGATGCAGCATCGAGAGCCAAGAGTTTTTTCACGATCCTTAACACTTTTTCACATACAGAACACTTAATCTTCAATTTCTTCAATACATTTGATTTGATCTTTTCTAGTGTTAGTCAAACGTTCTATTTCTATTTTTTTCTTTGATTTATCTCTTGTACTCAATATAATTTTATGAGCTCTCTGGCCTTGAAGACTTTGGTTTTTTAATTTCTTTATTTAGCTCATAATTATCTTCTTTATGATGCTACATATAAAGTTTGGCATCATGAACCACTTTGTTGGGTTTCTTTTATTTCGATCTCCAAATATCTATCTCCTCAAGAGATACTTCTAATTCATCCTTCATATCAACTCTTTATTTGTCTTCATCTTCATCATTTTCACTTTCTTCCTTTTTTGGGAGCTACCAAAAATTGTCACCATAGAATTTTCTCCATGATCTTTGGATTTTTCCATCTCTTCAATCACATATTCTTCTAAACTATCATTTTGTTGTGAAATAAGATTCTTCTTTTTGATGAAATTTCTTTTGAAATTTTTCTTAAATTTCACATAGGCTGAATACTTCTTCATGTGAATTTCAACTTCATCCTAATCATCTTATTGAAACTTCTTGGTGCACCTTGATTCAAAATGTCCAACCTTTCTACATCTAAAGCATGAAAGTGGGAGTTTACATTTGAACTTTCCTTTTCATCTTTGAAGATTTGAGGAAAGGAAATAAATCACTTCATCTGTCTCTTCTTCTTCCTGGATATCTTCAATGGCGATCTTCTTCATGGACTTGAATGCCACTTATTTGGACTTCCCTTTTTTCCATAGACCCATTATCACCATTTCTCATCTCTTATGCAATAATATTACTATGAAATATATCCAATTTCATCTCCTTTGGGTCTTTATCTTTCAATACATAGACTTTTGGATTGAACTGAGGTGTAAGTATTCTCAAGATGAACGTGCTATTTTTTAAATCTTCAATAATTTCTCTGAGACATTGCATGTCTTCCACAGTAACATTCACCTAGTCTAATAATGAATCTATAGTCTCATTTGGGTGCATTATTAGATCCTCATCCTTGGTCCATAGAAACTTTAGCTTTCCTACTCATACTTTTAAGTCACCCTCATAAATATTTAGAAACGTTTCTCACATATCATGTGATGACTTACCACCTTCATATATATTAAATTGGATAAGGATCTCCATAAATCATTTATTCCTTTGGAATCATCATCCAATTATCTCCAATCAGCTTCTGATAAAGAACCACTGTCAACATTGGCCAAAATACCATGCATCGCTATTGTAAAGACATCTATTCCTAAAGGAAAAAAGTTGTGTTGAATATGATTCTTCCATAATTGACAATTATTTCCATTGAATATATGAATCCATTTATGATTAAAACCCTCCATTGTATCCCCTTAGAGAGAAACACTAAAATTATCCTTTCCCTTTGATACCAATTGTAAGCCCAACTAGTTTAAATGCCCTGAGAGGGGGGTGAATTAGGGTATGAATGATTAAAATAACTAATCCTTAAAATCTTGTTTATTAATTAAAAAAACACATATCTATCACTTTCCTATAGAAATATATGAACATAAAATAAATAATGCATGAGAAAAAGCTATTTTACTTGGTTCACCCTCACTAGACTACGTTCAAGGAGCATACAATGGAAATTTGTTGATGTAACGAATTCACTAAGGCTAACTACCAAAAAATAAGGTTCAGGCTAGATCACTTTTATGCTCAGGATCATTGCCTTTACAATGTTATTTGGGGACTCACTATCCCTCCTGGTTTACAACTAATCAAAATTTGAAATCTCACTGCTCTCTCAAAACAATTATGCTCAATGCTCCTCCAGAGGAATCCATTATTGTTCTGAATCACCTCATAATTTTTTCACACATATATGAGTGTTCCATGAAGTCATGTTTTCACCTATTAGATGAAATCCATTTTTCTTCATACCGTTAGTTTGGATAAATTTCTTTTTCAAATAGTTTTATTTCCTTTGCATACTTCCTTTGACCCTCCACAAACTGTCTTGCATCCTATACGAACTACCTTGCACCACATGATGCGAGTGATTCGCGAACCTCCTTTTTTTTGTGGGTTGCCTTTGCTTTATAGATGGATAATGCCTCATGAACCACTTATTATTTTAATACTACCTTTTCTCCATAGTCCCTTTTTTCTTTGAGTGCTACTGAACCTTGCAGAACCCTTTTGCAAACTGTCTTTGTGGACTGTCTCCTTTACAGGATTGATTCCTCGTGAAACTCTTCTCCTTTGCAGAATCCTCCCTCACAAACTACTTTAGACTTACCCAAAATCTTATATTGATGATATCTCTAATGAAATTTTCTTTGTCTAATTATGTTATTATGGTCCTTTATATAGAAAAAAATCCCTCAAAACCCACTAATCACAAATACCCAAAACTAGGATGTGGTATATCCTTCACTACGAACTTGCAATACGGTCCACATAGAACATTTAATCATTCAAGGTTCACCTTAAATCACCACCATAAAAAGATGACATGCCTCCCATGAATTAAAATTGTGAATCATCCATAAAATTTCAATGTCCCCACAAACTTCCTTTGTGGCTTACACTCCTCACACATTGGAATCATCATTTCTATTTTATTTTTTATTCCCAATCAACGAAATTTCTTAATATATTTTACTCCATCATAATATTTAAGAAACATTCACACCCACACTCTTGTCAATTTCCATATTCATCATGGGGCTTAATAATTAGTATCACAACATGACCTTGAAAGGAATGTTTTTCTATATCTACTTTTATTTTTGTGATTATCACATATTTTTGTTGAAGATGCCCAGTAAATATTCAAGTATAAATGAGAGGGGGAGGGGTGACTCAGTGATGTATTTTTATTTTATGTTTCCTTAGTTATGAAACAACCTTTTCCTCCTGTTAAATATTTCATTCCCTAGTAAACATAATTCAACCACACAACCACATGAACACAATAATTTACAAGATTCACAACTCATAAAGAGTAGATACATCCCTATTATGGTTTGGAAACAATATAGTACCACACAATCCACTAGAAACAAATCTTTTTATGTGGAATAAAATGAGTATGCTACGCCCTTACACTCATGTAGTACTATGAAGACAATTCAATAGTGTGTTTTCTTATTCCAGAACAAAATAATGCAATATAATGTTATAGTGCTTCTTGATCCACTTCCACAATTTTGATCTTTGAAAACAATTATTCTCTTTTCTACCTAGAAGCTGGTAGGAACTTCCTTCAGTCCTCTATGAACTGTCCTACTTCCTCCACGAACTGCATGTATCCTATACGAATAGAGTTTCACCACGTGGCACGAGTGCTTCACGAATCACCTCTTCCTCCATGGACTATCTCTACTGTACGAATGGAAAATGTCTCATGAACCACCTTTCCCATGAGACCCCTTTTCATTTATAGTCCATAAAGCCCCACAAACTTATTCCGTGAACTATCCCTGTGAACTACCTCCTTTGTGGAAATCTTTCCTCCACAAACTCTTCTTTTTTGAGGAACTCCTTCAAAAAATACTTCAAACTTCACTAAAATTATTTCCTCAGTGATGATCAATTATTATAAAATTCAATATAACTTAATAATGATATTAGGGTCCTTTATATAGGAAAATAAGTCCACAAATCCCACTAATCTGATTTACCCAAATTTTCAAAGCGGTACAGCCTTCACCGCAGACTGTGCTCCTTCCATGAATTGTTTTTCCCATGATAGTCCATGTAGCACCTTTCTTCCTTAGAATAATCCGATTCCTTCTACAAATGAATCACCAAATCCATTATGAAAATGATAATACTCCCATTAACTTCAATTATTCTATGAATTTCAATCCTCCCATGAACTATTACCCATACGCGGTTCACGTAGCATGCTTCACGGTCTGAATAACACTGTTATACGAAACTTATTCCTTTGAAGATTTTCCTTTGCTGCCCCATGTAACTCATATGTGATCCATGAACTATCCTTCATGGTTAGTGTACTATGCTTCATAGACTCCTTTTCCAAAAAAAAAACTCCAAATTCTTAGGCACAAGAATCTGGAAAACACTGGGAAATAGTGCCACTTTTAACACTTTCTTCGAAAAACTCCAACCATATTGATAAGTGGTTATATGATCATATCATGAAACTTATCTATATTGATTTTTAAACATTTATATATCACCTTTAGTATCATAAAATTTTCAATAGAATGCATTCTAACTTCCCTATCTTCCAGCAACTTCATGTAGGACAGTGGTAGAAGATGTGGCCTTGTCGCCCTTTGGTTGTGGGATTGATTCCTACGGCCTTTCCGGGCATGACGGGTTGTCACCAATCTTACAGGTTGTCCTTTTAATAAAACTAAAAATAACCCTAACATGTTTTAACCACAAAGGTTTTCTTATACCTTTCATTTTTATCCCAATACATTAATACCTCAACATCTTATATATTGTCATTTTTTCCACCTCCAAATGATAAAATAAAACTATTCCTAATATAAAGAACAACACACCTTCATCATAGTGTCCATATAGTTTCATCATCATCTTTTTCACATAGGTATAAGGTCCATGAATTGAAACAATGATTTAAAGGTCCTTTAAAATCATTTTCCTCCTTCATCCAAATACACCTTGTACAACTTTGTTCATATGAGTGTTTGCAGAAAAACAGTTTTGGAAAATAATCATGTATGACATATAATTTCAAAACATCTGAGAAAACATTGTAACACCCCGATCTTCCACGATACGCTTCTCATTTAATAATGCAATAGCTTGCATTGTACGCAACTTCGAGTTCTAACACACCGCAACTAATCAAAGTAGCCGTTATGAATAGTAATAACCACTTTTTAAAATTATAGAAATTTTATATTTCAAAATGGACTTCATTTTTGTATTCGTAATATCGAAATTACCCTAAGTTTAATTTTTTCTAATTTTCTGAGAACTTCCAATTTTTTATGAATAGTGAAAAATACTTAAAACAACTTTTTTAATCAAAATAATTTATTGTGATAAATTATAATATTTAGTGGTTTTAAAGTATAATTATAATATATTTTTACCATTTTATCCAATGGTGGTCATTAGAATTAATTTAACATTGAAATTGGACATAAACAATTGCCAATCTTTTGATATAAATTGTTTCTTAAAAACACGCTATTTGTTGTGACAGCGGGAATTAATTATAAAATTAATTAATGAAACTTATATGTTTGGAATTTTTTAAAATAGACATCATTTTTGAATTCGGAATATCAATTATAGCTTAGGGTGAAATTTTGGCATTGTTCTGAAAAACTTCAATTTTTGATGAATAGTGAAACCACTAAGTGGTAGTTAAAAAACTGATTTTTCGTTTAAATGAAATATTACCACTTTTGTGATTTGATTTTCAAAAATCCGACATACATGGTTGTCAATAAGAAGTAAAATGTGGTTCAATGAGATTAAAATAATTTTTTGGTGAATAGTAACTTTTAAGTTCTTAATCGCGATTAGAGGTAATTAGTGTAGTTTAAGGTAAAAATAATGTTTTAATAATATGATATGAGCTTGACACATGTCCTACCCTCATTGGATGTGCCATGTCCGACCAAGAAAATCCATGGGTCAACTTGGGGACCCCATGGAGTTAGAAAATGACATAAATACCTTTTATTTAATATTAAAGTAAAAAAATGACACAAACATGAAATGTTTTACTAAAACAATTTTTACATGGGGTTATACAAGTCATATTTTTGACTATAAATATTCATTGGAAATATAAAAATATTTCCTACATAATAGTATTTTTTTTATAATTTTTAGACATTAAATAAATTAAATTATATATGACATCATTATGATGCAGCGATGACCTCATTATTTAACGATTTTAATAAAATGAAAAGATAATGTACAATCCAAGGCTTACACTTGTCCAAAGACTATTGGATGGGTAGATTTCGAACCCTTATCACCTTATCGACGAATTATATAAGTTTTGTACCTTTAGAATCCGAAAAGCATTGTATAATAATGTAAAATTTCCTTACTTTCCAAGAGTGACCCTCCTCTCCTCTTATAAAAGGACCCCACCTCTACCACCTCATTCAAACTTTCAAGCCATTTGGATCAGCCAAACTCTGCCCAAATACTCTCCCAACTTCCCCCCCTTACTCCTAGAAGCCTCACTTTGGGCAGAATTCTTCCCAAGGAAGCTTTTGTCTCAAATCAAAAAGAGGTACCCGATTTTTAGGTAATGTCTTCTCTAATGTTGTTTTGTTTTATTTAGCTTATCCAACCCCTTAAACTCTTTTTATTACTTTCTTTTGTAACAAAACCAGTATCTAAAATATACTAGGATGTTGTTATGATAAGTATTTGGTTTACACTTACACACACCTACATCTAATGGTTAAAGAACATACTGTTTCTGTGGATGGCGAATTTTACCTCACGAAACGATGATTGTTCAACACTCATATAACACCTCTAATGGTGGCCACTATGATGACACTATTTTTATATATGATATATATTATGTTTTTGTTTTACTTATGATTTTTTATTTTTCATTTATGGCATACCTTTATGGTTTCCATTATGGGTAAACGCGATATTTTCATTTTAGGAAGTGCGGACTACCGCCCCCTCAAAGTGATTTGAATCGTTAATACCATATGTGGGATGTATAAAGGATGGAGTAAATGGTATTATATGCTATATTATACTGGAATTATATTGTACATTTATATAATTATGATTTAATTCCATTAAATACGAAATAGAAATGAAAGTAGCGTTCATGCGTACGTACGGCTTACCGTCTCCATGAACGGTGCATTTCATTTCTTACCTCCAAATGTTACATAATATTATGAATGAATGTATATACTGGATATATATGATATATATGATATCTACATAATGAATATAATTGTGGATATAATGGATATTTCATCACATTAATAACTCGTAATTATAAGAAGTTTATTGTTGACTCAAGTACCAAAGATCGACAAAACGACCGTTATTAACTTAACTAATTAAATAATGTTCATATCATTGTAATAAGTGATATAAAAAGGATAATGAAATTGAAAATGGTTCTTAATAAGGTATATATTAACTCTATTTTATTATTCAGGAGGTTAAAGAACGGTTGAGTCAAGTCGGACACAAGGTAAGAGAATTTCTTAACCCAATTTCCATTCTTTGGGTTAATCTCCTACTTTCAAATTATGTCATGATATTATTATGTCCTATTTTGTATTTTTACTTTTTTTATGTGTACCTATAGTGAATACACATAATAGATCTATTTTATTTTAAAAATTATCTTTTTAAGGACTTCGTCTCAATCTCCTTTCATTGAGGCATATTTGGTTTTATACACAACTTTCTTTTATACGGTGTATAAACCCCTTTGACTTTTACGTTTATTAAAAAGGAATATTTTTATACGAAGCGTTTACTAAACGACAAAAGGGGATGTTTTTATCGTACGTATGTGGCGACAAAGACTTCTCCGCCGCTGTGACCATTATTTGAGTTTCGGCTTCCTCTACAAGCCATACCTTTTTTTTAAAAGAAAAATAAATACCATGTTTTACTTTTCTTTTATTTTGGTATTGAAAATGGTTTTGAAAGTGTTTTTATTATATCAATGTGTTGTATTTATATCTTGTGATTGAAATTTGGAAATGTTATGTTTCCTTTATGCATGTTTTATGTGATACGATTATGTTATGGTTTATGATATGTTTAAACCTATTCATATGAGGAATGCATTAGACTTAATAAGTGACGGGTGGAGCCCGCTATAGCTCCTCGATGCATCGGTAGGTCTCATGAGACAACTAGACGTGGAATTGGCCGAGGCCCTTTCCCAATTTTATTTATGGTTTTGGCCGAGGCCTTAATCATTTTAGACGTCTTGGCCGAGGCCTTGACAAAATGTTTCAGAATGTCTGGCATTATGCATTCCATCATTATGAAAGTGGTTATTGATATTGCATGTGATTATTCGACCAGTAGAATATCCATGTGAATAAGTAAATTACATTATCTCATTTTACTTTTGCCATATTATGTTGAAGTTCATGTTTAAAAGGCTTTTGTTTTATTTATACATTGCCTTAAATGTTAATGTTTATTTATGAAAGCTTCCACAATATTGTTATCCTTACTGAGCATTTGAGCTCACCACTTTCAAGGTTTTAATATTTTCCAGGATGTGAAGAAGTATTTTATGAATGACCTGCAGGGATAGTCAGAAGAGGATATGAGTGTGGACTATGAAGAATTTGTTATTAGTTTTTCACTTTATGATGTAATGTAAGACTTATGAATGTATCTAGTGTTTCCAAGGCTACTAAACTAATCGGTCTTCTGAGACTTGATCTTTTGTGATCATGCCAATGTTACGAAGTAATGCACCGACTCTGGGTAGCTGGGGTCGAGGCGTTACAAACATGATTTTTATAAAATATTCAGACCGAATTTGAGTTGAAACTTTAAATTAATGGCCCTTTTAAAATACCATAAGTATGTGCTGAGACACTATATTGTAAAAGAAAATATAAATAGGTTATGCAAGGGTCTTCTTCTTCAGCACCTTTTTCAAAATCATAATATGCTTCAAAATCTTGAGATAAGGTAAAGTATTTAAAAATGCCTTGATAATATTTAACTTTCTTAAAAATATGAGAATGTTGTGAAAATAGGATTTGATTAAATACAACCCATGATCCACGATGATATCGAGGTATAGTGGAGGTGTTTGATATCTCAAACAACTTCTTTCAAGTGAGTTGTATGCTAGAAAAAGTTTCACAATAATCTGAACATGACTTTGCAGTAATTATTACAATCATATCATTAGGAAGAGATAAGAATGTTGTTTGAGATCCCCCTCCTTCCATTTTTAACCGACTTTCCTTGATCTGAAAAAGTTATAAAACACAGATTTAACTGAAATAATAGACATAGGGAATAACTATGTGTTTAACTAAAACTCCTAATCCCTAAAGTTGTCTAAATTTACCTCTGATACCAACTATAAGGATCCGGCTTTAAACATTACATAATATTGAGTTAAGTAAAGAATTCACATTGAGAATCTTTTTAGGTTTAGAGTTTTAGAGAATTACACCATATCTATTACATTAAATTTCAAAAATTACAAAGTAGACACTTCTACTCAGTATCAATTTTTTTTCATAAAATAAAAAAACTCTAAAAAAAACATGTCTAGTTCCATGTTTTAGACAACATGAATTTTCCTTGATCCCATCCTTGACCCTATTCATCTTTAAGTCATGTGAAAAACATTTCAAAACATGGGGTGAGCATAAAAAGATCAGTAAGGGTTATAAAATAAGGAAAGGAAACATTAACCCATCGATAAATACAAATCAATGAAACCATACTTTTCAATCATAACATACCTCATGAAATAGTAAGATTTATGAATAAAACATAGAAATCATAAATCATAAAGGTAACTTATAGCATCCATATCATACTTATATTATAGCTATCTCAACTATGTAGGGTGTTATGTTGGAATACCCATCACATTATATTCCCTAAATCTCTTAGGAGAAACATTAACGTTTACCTCTGTCATGTTACCCAATGTATTGAAGAGATATCTCGGGCTCACCCACCCTAGGTTTATCACAGAACCACCCGTATATGTAAACAATGCCCAATAACCATAACATATTCATAACACATAAAACAATCATAAAGGAAAGATAACATTTCCACATTGAAAGAACAATATATCATTTCAATATATTGACATAATCAATGCTTTATCAAACCATTTTCAAAACCATTTAAAACATTTAATAAAGAGATTTTTTAATCAAAGTGTACCATACCACTTTAAATCTTTTAAAGGGATTGAAATTTTAAAACATTAATGTACATATAAAATATTACTTAAAACCATTTTTAAAACATGGATATTAATGATAAATATTTAGAAGAATAAATCTTTAAAACAATATATTAGTTAAGGAGTTCTTAACCAAATGAGAGATTCTTGAATAAAAATAATTGGGGAATAAAATTTAATCAAAAATTTATAATATAACAAGAATAAAGTTATTCATGATATAATATTCTAAAGGACAGTATATACACCATATAAATTTGAATTGGTGCATAACAACAATGAAGTATCAATGGAATGTAAATTGAGACGAAATCCCTTATAAAGACGGTATCCTTAGATTATGGATAAATCAATGACATAATTATGTGTGAAAAATATAAATACATACTATATAAGTGGATATTAGGTTTAAAAAAATCATAGGTTATTCACCCATATTCATGGCATGACATAATCAAGAAGTATAATTTTAACCCAAAGAATTGAAATTGGGTGAAGAAGTTCCCTTACATAAATTCGACAGCCTAACATCATCACTTTAAAATTCAAAAAATGAGTTGATGAGAGAGAAAAGGGTATCTCATCACTTGGACATAAAATTTAAATCAATAAGGATATTTAAGAACATATCCCTATATAAGAAATTGGAAATTAAAATACATAACAAAAAGAAGTCTTTTAAAAAGAGGAGGGTGAAAGGTTCCCTTACCGATTTGGTAACATATGAAACATACACCACAAAAAAGAAGGATAATTAAATTAAGAAGTAAATAAACATAAATTAAATTATATTAATAATACAATCAAGGGCAGTACATCCACCACACAAAAGTAAATATTAGAAAATATAGCATGAATCTCATGAGAATAAAAAGTGAGATGAAAACCCCTTACCATGTTGTAATCAATTGAGTCGTATGACCAAATGTTAATAAACACCAAATAAATCATATAATTACATGAATATAGAGATAATAATGATAATATATATATCAAATTTTAGTACAAAATACACCATATGAAATAAATAGGTGGTGAACAATGGAAATCTCATGGAATTAAAAGTGAGATAAGAAACCCCTTACCTCGTGTCAGACTTGATTCGTTTGTTCCTTGTTCTTACTGAATAATAAACTTAAGATAGTTTCTAATTTATTAATAAAATTTTTAATTTTATTATTCCTTTTATATAATTTATTACCTTTCTATAACAATTATTTAATTATTTGAGTTCATATTGGAAATTTTTTCGATGTTCGGAACTAGAGTAAAAAATGAACTTGTTATAATTACAATTTGTCCATGTGGTAAAAATTCCATTATATACAGAATAATATTCATGATTTATATATCATATATATCATATATATATTATATATATGTATTTATAATAGTACATAACATTTGGGGGTAATAAATGAAATGCACCGTTCATGGAGACGGTAAGCCGTACGTACACTTGAACACTACTTTCATTTCTATTTTGTATTTAAATGGAATGAAAACTTATTGATAAATAGGTATATTATAATTACAGTATAATATCATATATAATTTCATTAACTACATCCTTTATACATTCCACGTATGGAATGAATGAGTCTTATCACTTTGAGGGGGCGGTAGTCCGCACTTCCTCAAATGAAATTATCATATTTACCCACTATAGAAACCATAAATATATTCTATAAATAAAAAATAAAGAAGAATTGAAATAATATAAATATAATATATGTCACATATAAATATAGTAACATATTAATGTACACCATAAGAGGTCGTAGGAGAAGATTGAACAATCATCGTTTCGTGAGGCAGTAGTTCGCTGTCCACAGAAATAGTACGTTCTTTACCCATTAGATATAGATGTGTGTAAGTTTAGATCGAATAATTCTCATAAAAACAACCTAGTATATTGAGGATACTGGTTTTGTTATAAAATAAAGTAATAAAAAGAGTTTAGGGGGTTGGAGAAGTAAAATAAAACAAAAGAACTTAAAAGAAGACGTTACCTTTAAATCGAGTATCTCTCTTTGGTTTGAACCAAAAGGTTTAATTGAATTTACTTATACCTAAAAGAAGGATTCTAGGAGTAGTAGAGTGATGTAGGGAGCTTAATTGGGTAGATTTTGGATGAGACAATGGGCTTGAGAAGTGTGAGGAATGGGATAGAAGTGAGGGCTTTTTATAAGGGGGAGGAGGGGCTCTTTAGGAAAGTTTAAAAATATTATTTTATTATATAATGGTTTTCGGTTTATAAAGGTCCAAAACTTATTAAAGTAGAATATAAGATGCCTCATGTTAGAAATAAAATCATCCAATAAGAATTGGACAGTTTTTGGATATTTTTTTTAATCTTTATAATCTTATTTATTTAAATCATTCATTAATGAGGTAAATACTACATCATTATTGTGTCATAAATAATTTTATTTATATGATGTCTAAAAATTACAAAAAAATATCATGATTTAGGAAATATTTTTATCTTTAAAATTAATATTTATATTCTAAGATATAAATTATATAACCCCATGTAATAATTAATTTACTAAAAGATATATGTTTGTATCATTTTTGTCTTTACTTTAAATTAATTAATATAAAGTGTCATTATCACTCCCAAGTGGCTCCATGGAGTCCCAAAATCAACCCAATGATGCCCAAGGTCAAATATGTATTAACCAATAGTATTAGGACACATGTTATGGTAATTTAATATTATGATAATAATATTTTGTGACCCTTATTTACTAGATTTACCCTTTATCCATGGTAAATAATTTTTTACTTAAGTAAATATTCATAATGTCTAAAAATAAAAGTTACCTATTTAAACAATATGTACCTCCTGATTAAAAATATAGAATAAATTTTTACAAATTCAAAACACAGAAGTGGAAGAAAATAATTTAAAATTAATTCCCCCTGTCAAAACAAAAAGTGTGTTTTTGAGAAATAATGACTATCAAAAGATTGAAACTTATTTATGTCCAATTTCAAAGTGAAATTACTTCCAATGACCAATATTGGATTAAATGATAAAAAATAATATAATTAAACTTTAAAACCAATTAAAAAGATAGTCTAAACTTATAAATAAATTAGATTAAAAGGCAGTTTTGAATTAAAATATAGTATTTTTTACTATTCATTAAAAAATGAATTTTATCAGAAAATACCAAAAATTTACCCAAAGTAAATTTTGAGTTCCCGATTCTAAATAATAATTTTATTTTTTCAAATAGAACATATAAAAGTGACCAAAACTATATTTAAATAGGGTTTACCATCAAAAGGTGATAAATCGACATTTTAAAGAATATTAGGCTATTTATGCTTAAAATTAGATGCATTCACATTTTAAGCCTATAAATTTTATTAGATAAGTGTAAAAAATTTTAACAAACATGTATAATCATATTTTAGTTAGTTCTGTTCATTCCCGCCATTAAAACGGCTAGACATTAACTACCATTTAAAATAATAATACTATTATATTATTTTTCGGTATAACTCAATGTTGTGTGCAATGTAAGATTTCAGAGAAATCTGTTGTTGCTTATTGAGTGCAGTATCGGAAAATGCATCCCCTTTAACATAAAATTAATATCTTATTCATAAGTATTAATAGAAATCAAAAAGTATTATTCTATAAATACCTGGGTCGTTATATATATATATTAAAATTTTAAAAACATATATGTCATATGGTATAATATTAGAGAAAAAAGGATTTTTTTATGCCTTACAAGTATATAATTTGATATGATATAATGATATGATATATGATTTCTTTAGACCATCATAATTATGGAAAATGAATATCATTTGCTATGAGAATATTGTACGAATTTTAAAATATGATAGATGGTTGATCATTCCAAAAATGTTTACTTTTCAATATTTGAATAATTCCTGCATAATCTATTATTGAATAAAATAAACATTTCATAAAATTAAATGCTGGGATAATGATTTTGTCAATGTTTACAAATATTTTTAATTGAATTCAATTACTAATAATGTTTGAGTAAATGTATTTATGCTTGAGGAATGTCCTCTAGGGATACAAAATAAGACAGAGGCATCGAGACAGTTTTTTTAATATTTTTGATCATTTCTTGAGCTCTCTATATTGATTCTACCTATAAATCACATATTCAACCTCCTTATATTTCCATTGTGATGCACTAACATTGAATTAGAGATATAAGAATATATCCCAAACATTCGGTGATTCATATCAACTCTTGGATACACCATAGAGGATGGAGCCCTTCATATTTCTCTTAGTAATATTTAACAACCCCATGAAGGTAATCCATATCAGTTATGATCATCAATAAAAAAAGAAATTTGTTCTTCATTTCCTATTTATACATGGTTTGGGTTAAATTACATGGTTGATCTTGGGATTATGGGTTTCTAGTTGTTTTCACTACATTGATTAAGTGTTAATAAATCCATAAGAATCCATCATTTTTATCAAAGCTTCACAATGTTTTATGATCCTCGAAATAATTTTTTAAAATGATAAAATATAGTATTGTATGGTTATCATGTTGTAAATTTCAACAAATGATTTAAATTTTGAATTGTGGTTCACGTTACATTATGAGATTACATAAGCTATGTTGGAATTGCACCATAAGATATAGGATATCATAGTAAATGAATCCCTTATGATCCATAGGTTTTTAATATATCATATATTATGATATGGGGGATCATAAAAAATTATTCCACCATGTTATGTATTATAGAAGATCATTTTATCATCAAAACAATATCAACTCCAATCATAAAAATATGACTCCTCAAGTGTGAAAGGGATATCACACCTGACTATTATCTCTTCTCAAATATGATTGATAATGAATCCATTTAAAAAATTACGATATAAGGATATTATAGGATTTCGTTATCAAAGAAAACTTTTATTTTACTAAATTTCATTTTTTAATGAATTAAAAAATTTATAAATTATTTAAAAATTATAAAAAAATCTATATTTTTATATTTGTATAATTTATAATGAATATTATAAATTAATTAATAAAAAATAATTAATAATTAATTATTAAATATTTAGGATTTTTTTAAATAATTAATCCATAATATTACTTGATAATATTAAATACCTTTGAAATTAGATGACATGACTTATAATATGGATATAAATTTGTATATGAAAGTTATAAGTGTACTTTATAAAGTGTTTCTAAATAAAAAATAAGGAAAAATTTAATGGATTTAATGAAAAAATTTAATCATTTATTATAATTTAATTTGAATTATATTTAAAACTCTATTTGAGAAATCATTGAAACAATATAAAAATGGGGTTTGATAATTGATATGATGAAGGATTAAATAATATCAAATATTTGATATTTAGATTATATAAATTATTTACGTAATAAATTGGAATATGAAATGATTATATTTCATTTAATGTCAATTTTTTAGTGAAATTACTTATAAAGGGTAATGTGAAAGAGTTTATATAAGGAATATATATAAAGTGTTTATATTGATTTAATAATAGAATGTCCTTAATTCATGACTAAATTATAAAATAATTACAAATTTATTATCAATAATTTCACCATAAAATTATTCATCTCATGTTTAAATATATTAATTGTTTATTTTTTTTTCATCATTTTATTGATAGATATAATTTTTATATTATGATTAAATTTCTTCATTATTTTAAATCGTTAAAATAATTTTATAAATTTCCATAGTTTCAAATAAAGAGTTAGATTTAATGTATAATAATAAATTTATTTTTCTTCTACATTGAATTTTTATTGTACTGGTTATGTTTTGGAAATGATTATTACACTTTATATACATTATGTTATAATTGTGATGGATTTTAGGCCTCTCTTGAGTAAAGAAACCATTGTTTTCAAACTTTGTTTTATACTTCACACTAGCCCGGAGGCTTGTTCCTTATCCAGAAAAATGGCAGTGTATAACCTAGCACTCTATGATTACTCTTATATTGATAAGTAATTTCATATGATTCCAATACATTCAATGAAATGGATTCATATACCTTATTCATATGATTCATTTAGATATTCAAGAATATATTTAATTTTAATATGGGTTAGTAACACAATCTTTGAGTTGTATGATGTTTTATATAGAAATATTGTTTGAAAATAATAATTTGGTGAAAGGAATTAGATTCCTAACTAAATAATTACTAAAATTAATACATAAATGTAATAACCTAGGATAATATGGTGAGATTTTTTACACATCAAATTATTATAAGTGTTATATTATTTTCAAAGGAAGCACACTTTAATACCATGAACTTTTAGCGGGGTAGGTTTTGATAATCCAACATTCCCATTTCTTATCTTTTATAAGAAACTGTATAAGTAATAAGAATAAAACTTAGATAACCATGTTTTTATGATATTTTTGTTACAATTATCTAAAAACCCATTTATAAAGGCACCATAGGAATAGATATGTCTTTATCTATAAAATAGATTGATAAATGAGTTGTCTATTGAACTATGAAAGATTCATATTTGATATGATTGGGAAGATTCCTTACCCAAATAGCTATTTCATGAGTGTAAGAGCATTGAGGACTCAATTATAAGTGAAATTTTGATATTATACCACATATATATGATATATTTTACATGTGTTCATCAATATAGTGGGATAATATTTAATATAATACCATGTTTGATAAATGTAAAACATGATACTCAATTGATAATTTTTTTATTATAGATAAAATAGCATAATTATTATCCTAAATAACTTTCATATCAATATTTTAAAACCTAAAAACATATTTTAAGAAAATTTTTAAATTTTTTCTAAAGATAGTAATTTTTCCTAATAAAGGAAAAAATTATATGTTTTAGAGTAACCCCTTCTTCAATAACCAAATTTTTTATCTTGTTTAAGCAGTGGATCTATATGTTCATGAGAAAAATAGAATGATTAACATTAGATTTTAAAGGAATCATATGTAGGATGACTGATGGAATATCATCTCATATATTCAATATGATTGGATATTTTAATTTATTAGAGAAAATGAAGATTTTCATTAAGGGTTGTTTCAAATTTTTATATTATTTTCATTCATTATTGGAAATTTTCTTACAGTGCGAATGTATTGAATAAATTTTTATCTATTTTATAAATGTGTTGATTATTGGTTAATTGGGAATTATATATATACATATTGGTTTTTGTATTTCTAGTACAATTGTCCAAAGTTTAAACTTATGGAAGAAGAAAAATTAAGATAATACCTAATTGTTTCCTTAAGTATATAGTAATGATCATTGAAACCTAATGGTAATGTCAAGTAGGTATAAAAAGTTTTATTTAAGATGGAAATTTTTAGCTTATGAAAATGGGTTTGAGAAAATCCCTGGAATGTACATGTTTGATATTAGTGTTATATAAATGAATTAATTTTTTTCAATGGCCTACAATACCAATTGTATACTTTAGAAATGCTGAAAGTATGAAATAGTTCAAAATCCTATAAATAATTGAGGGATATTTTATGTTTGAGTTAAAATAGCGAAATAAATATTTTTTCAATCACAAATTTGAATGAAATGTAACATATGATGCTCATATTTTTTAAATGATGGATGTGTATTAGTGTCCCATTACCCTTATATGATCAAATAAGTTTTTTATTAATAATGTTTTTTTAAAAAAATAAGATGAAAAATTCAATTAATATAGTTTACTATTAAAATAATTATATAACTTATTTTTTAAATGATAAATGGATAAAATTAGTTTAATCTAATATAAAGGGTTTATCAATAATTTTGATAAAATAAGAGGTTTTTCTACCTATATCATAAGAATATTTTATTGTATAATGTATTTATTTTAGAGTAACTCTCTAATCACATAAAATAACATATATTATATGTATAAAATAAGTTATCGTTCAAATATTCCTTCTAAATTAAATAAGTTTTATATTCTTCAATAAAAGAGTTTGTGTATATAAGCTTCATATTCTAAAAATATTATAGTTTCTAAGAGAATAGTGGGAGTATGTTTGGACATAATAAGTTAAAAGATAAAAAAATAAAGGATTATACCAGTAAAAACTCAAAGTGAGTGTCACTTAATATACTAACTGAGTTTTGAGTATATTATTAAAGGTAAATATAAATTTCTACATGTATATATCATAAATAAATGAATATTTCACTATATTGAAAAGTATTTTAGGATGTGTTAATAAAGAAAAATATAATGAGTTATGTACTACTACCACAATGACTCCATGTAAAAATTTTGAAGGAAAGGATTCGATGGATGCTGATAATGATGAACTTTGAAATAATTTTATTTATAAAACATAAGCTATTAACATCATAATAATGAATATTGTGAATAAAATCTCTTAGAATACTAGTTAAATTATTTAAACATTTGGAATACAATTCTTAATACATGATATTATTCAAAATATCTTAATTCATGGATTTTAATCAATAAAAGAGTTTAGTGGAATGATTTTTTTATCAAAAGGGCTCATGGATATATGTTAGGAATTACATATACATGGTATGAATTTAACAAAAAGCTAATAATTTATCCAATATATGGTTGATCATGTGATTTATTATATTTTAAATGATCATATGGAGGCTTAGGTATTATTTTAATAGAATTATTAAAAGAGTTATGAATTTAATGTTTACCATGTTATAAAAAATATGAAACAAATTTGACAATTTTAATGTTGTATGTATATATTATTTGAATTGATTTTATAATTAACCTCTCAAATAATTGAATCGAGGTATCCATATCAACTATTCATTATTTATGATTATATATTTTGATGAAACTCTTTGGTTATCCTAATTAGGATTTCAATAGTGATATAAAATATACTCATGAGAGAGAAAAAGAGTTTGTGGGTTAGATTGCCCCGAAACTATTACACATTGACTATTATAAAATCTGTTTCTGGTATTCTAAGGGTCTATTGTTCTTAATTATTTTTCCCCAATGACTAAAGATAGAGTGATACCAAACATATGAACATTCATACATGGACACATTTCTTAAACATTCAGCGAGGATTATCTAATCCAAGGTGATTGGGTTTGATTCTAATAATATTATCAATTGTATTTTAAGCAAAATGGGATTTTTCTCTCATATAATGAGTACAACATATGGGCTCTTAGTTGAGACAAACCAAGGAAGTGTATCATTATACCTATATAAACTATATGATGTGCCTGTATATCAAATGATGTGAATATAATTTAATCATTTATAAGGATAAATTAATTATGATGTATTCATCAACATAGGTAGTCTAAAATTGATGAATCAAGAATGTATGGTTAACTATATGGGATTCATAGACTCTAGGTCATATGGTTACTCGATGCCTTATACATAGGGATCATATAAATATGAATGATCCTATATGATACAACTTGTAAACAAATGCATAGAGATATATTATTTTGATGGGGATCATTCTAGATCCCTTTATATCAATAGTCTAATTGATGTTTTTCTATAGTTTACTCATCATATACAATTATGAATTATACAATTCATAATTTTCATAATTTGTAGAAATTTATCTGGGGTCACACATTATGGATGACTGAATGGGGATTGAGTATTAACTAAGAGAGTTTTCTAAAAGTATTATACAACTTAACTAAGAATGTTTTTTTCATAGATATTTATAGGCTATTTAATTTTCTATTATAAAAGGTGAAGTTGATGAAAAAATTTAAAAAAATATCTTTTGAAAAAATTCAAAGGAGTTTTGGATATGATCTCCCATATTATTATCTACGATAAAATATGTAGATAAATAGAATAAATTCTATGTGTCTTTAGCGATAGTGGGATATTTATAGATATATTTCATAAATCCATGATACAAATAATTTATCTATTGTTATATCATAATTCAAGATATAATTATATTATATAGTAAAACATAGAAGATACAAATGAATATTTTCATTCCTTAAGTGTATATAATTTGATATGATATAATGATATAATATATTATTTTCTATGGCTATCATAATTTATGAAATTATCACATTAGATAAATTTTTAATTATATTATATGATTCATATATAGTAAATAATTGATCATAGAAATAAAAAATTAATTGATTAAAATTGATCAATTACCTCATATGATATCATTGTCTGAATTAATTTTTTTCATAAGCAGAAACATTTGGACAGTGATTTGGATATAGGTAACAATGTTTTTTAATTTAATTCATTTACTCTTAACATATTAGTAAATGTATGAATTCTAAAGTAGCATCGTTGATGAATACAATATGAGTTCAAGAAATTAATATGGGTATTTTGATTCATGTTATCCTTTATTGAGATATCTCTATCAATTCTCACTATTATGGTCTAATTCTTCCTCCACACTTTCCCATCACGAGGAACTATAATTCCATGGGATATAGGATAATCCTACAAAATATTTGGTTGATTAATATCAACTCATGGATAGACCATTAAGGAGGGAGTCCCTCAGCTGCCTCTTAGAGGTCTTTATCATGTTCTTAAAGGTAGATAGTTTTATTTTTGATTATTAGTGCATGGTACATAATTTTTAACTTAGTTTCTATATATACTTGGTTTAAATTTCATTCAAGGGTGATTTTGGGTTTAAGGGTTTATTATTGTTTATGTCTTGTTGATTAAGTGTAAATCATTAAATATAATACCATATGAAATTCCACATTCAGATTCACTGTGTCGAAACTAGAGTGGTATGTGGTCTCATGCACACCTCCACATTTAGAAGAGGTTGTTGACTATTCTCAAAGAATTAAAAAATAAATTGGGAAATTGTTCCTTCAGTATGATAAAACCATCGATTGTAATAAATATTAAATGAATAAATATATAAAATAAAAATTAAAAAATAATAATGGTAATCCAATAATGTAAATATCACCTACATAATATCTATTGAACCCATGTCAACAAGCATCATTACTCAAAGGATTTATAAAAATTACGGATCAATATATATAGTAAAAAATATATTTAAGGAAGTTATATAAACATCTTTAAAACATATTCCATAATCTATCTCAGTGTTTCATATGAGAATAATAATCTCTATATGACCAGGTTATTGATATAGGACATTTTACCTTTAATAGATTACTGACAATATAGTTCACACAAGAACATGGGTGTCCCTTCAAGTTGTGAATATAAAATCTATTAGTAGACCACTAATATAAGGCCCCAGCCTTAAACCTTACTTAATCTTGAGTTATTACAAGATTACACATTGAGGATCTTTTCGGGTTTAGAGTTTTAGAGAATTAGATCATAAAACTTGCATTACATTCCACATATAAACAAAGTGGTTACATAAAGATAGTATTCTTCATTCCCATCAATGGAAACACATTTAAAATAAAACATGGATTATTTCTTGACACATCATTGACTCTATCATCTTATCATGTACCTTTCCCTTGACCTGTGAAAAACATTTCAAAAACTTGGGATGAGCATAAAAACTCAGTATGGGTTATAAAAAAAACATGGAAAGGAAACATGAGTTCATATATACATAAGAATGAAATCATACTTTACCCATAAAACATAGGCACTTTAACATACCTCATAAAATCATGAATAAATCATAGAAATCATAAGACATAAAGGTAACTTGAGGCATTCATAACATTCTTACGTAGGGAGTAACCCTCTTGGTTACGTTTGGAATACCCATCACAGTATATTCCCTAAAATCTCTTCGGAGAAACCTTAACGTTTCACTCCTTCGCGTTACCCAATGCATTGGAGAGCTATAACGGGCTCACCCGCCCTTAGTTTATCACGGAACCACCCGTCTTCATAATAATGCCCAAGAACCATAACATAATCATATCACATAAAACATGCATAAAGGAAATATAACCTTTCCACATTTCAATCACAAGATATCAATACAACACAAACACATTGTGAAAACCATTTTCAATACCAAAATAAAACATGGTATTTATTTTTCTTTAAAAAAAAAGAAGGTATGGCTTGTAGAGGAAGCCGAAACTCAAATAACGATTACGACGGCGGAGAAGTCGTTGTCGCTGCATACGTACGACAAAAACATTCCCTTTTGTCGTTTAGTAAACGCTTCGTATAAAAAAGATTCCTTTTTAATAAATGTAAAAGTCAAAGGGGTTTATACACCATATAAAAGAAAGTTGTGTATAAAATAAAATATGCCTCAACGAAAGGAGATTGAGACGAAGTCCCATACCTCGTATCCAACTTGACCCGACCGTTCTTTAATCTCCTGAATAATAAACTTGAGTTAATCTATACTTGCTTATGAATCTTTTTCAAGTTCATTATTCCTTTTATACCATGTTATGAACATCATGTAATCATTTAAGTTAATAATGTTCATTTTGTCGGTATTTGGTTCTTAAGTCAAAAATAGACTTCTTATACTTACATGTTGTTAATTTGGTCAAAGGTTCATTATATCCAGAATGGTATTCATGATGTAGATATCATATATGTCATATATATCCAGTACATACATGTATTTATAATATTACATCACATTTAGAGGTAAGAAATGAAATGCACCGTTCATGGAGACGGTAAGCCGTACGTACGCATGAACGCTACTTCCATTTCTATTTCATATTTTCTGGAATGGAATCATAATTATATAAGAGTATATTATAATTCCTGTATAATAACATATATAACATCATTAACTTTATCCTTTACACATCCCACATATGGTAATAACGAATCAAATCACTTTTAGGGGGCGGTAGTCCGCACTTCCTAAAATGAAGATATCGTGTTTTACCCATAATGGAAACCATAAAGGTATGCCCAAAATGAAAAAAACAGAAGCTTAAGGAAAACATAAACATATTATATATCATATATAAAAATAGTGACATCATAATGGCCACCTTTGAAGGTGTTAAATGAGTGTTGAACAATCATCATTTCGGGAGGCAGAATTTTGCCATCCACGGAAACCTTATGTTCTTTAACCATTTTATGTAGTTTTGTGAGAGTGTAGCTCAAATAAATCTTATAACAACATCCTAGTATATTTAAGATACTGGTGTTGTTACAAAAGAAGTAAATAAAAAGAGTTTAGGGGGTTGGAGAAGCAAAATAAAACAAATGAACATGAGAGAATGAATTACCTTTAAAAGTGTAACTCCTTTTGAGTTGAGGCTAAAGGCTTCCTTTGAAAGGATTCTGCCCAAAGTGAATCCTCTAGGATGAGGAGAGGGATGTGGAGAGAGAAAATGGGCAGGGGTTGGCCGAGCCAAAGGCTTGAAGAGTGTGTGAAATGAGGTAGAGGTGGGGGCCTTTTATAAGAGGAGAGGAGGGGCACTTTTGGAAAGTAAAGAAACATTACTTTATTTGAAAATGTGTTTCGGTTTTAAAAGGTCCCACATTGATAGAATTCGTGGATAAGGTGATAAGGGTTCGAAATCCACTCATCCAATTGGTTTTGGACATGTGTAGTTCATAGATTTTACATTATCTTTCTATTTTATTTAAATCGTCAAATAATGATGTCATCGCTGCATCATTATTATGTCATAAATAATTAAATTTATTTAATGTCTACAAATTATAAAAAAAATACTATGATATAGGAAATCGTTTTAGCTTTCCAATGACTATTTATAATCAAAATTTGGACTTGTATAACCCCACTTAAAATTTTTTTTCGTAAAACATATTATGTTTGTGTCATTTTCACTTTAACATTAAATAAAAAGTAATTTATGTCATTTCCCAACAAAAGTGGATCCATGGGGTCCCCAAGTTGACCCATGGCATGTCATGGTCAGCCATGACACAACCAATGAGGTTGGGACATGTGTCTAGGTAATTTCATATTATTAAAGCATTATTTATACCTTAAACTACCCTAATTACCACTAATCGCGATTAAGAACTTAATAAGTTACTATTCACCAAAAAATTATTATAATCTCATTGAACCACATTTTACTTCTTAATGACAACCATGTATGTCGGATTTTCAAAATTCAATACACATTAGTGGTAAACTTTCATTTAACTGAAAAATCAGTTTGCTTGATTATCACTTAGTGGTTTCACTATTCATCAAAAATTGAAGTTTTTCAGAAAATTACCAAAAATTCACCCTAAGCTATATTTGATATTCCGAATTCAAAAATGAAGTCTATTTTACAAAATTCAAATCATATAAGTCAAATTAATTAATTTAATAATTAATTCCCGCTGCCAGAGCAAATAGCGTGTTTTTACAAAACAATAAGTATCAAAAGATTGACACCAGTTTAAGTCTAATTTCAAAGTGAAATTGATTTCAATGACCACCATTGGATAAAATGGTAAAAATATATTCTAATTTCACTTCAAAAGCAATTCAAAACATAATCTAATCATATAAATAAATTATATTAAAAAGCAGTTTTGATGTAAAATGCAGTATTTTTCACTATTCATTAAAAAATGAACATTGTCAGAAAAATACCAAAAATTCACACAAGGTAAATTTTGATGTCCCAATCATAAAGGATAAGTTTATTTTGACAAACATAGTTTATAAAATTGTCAAAATATAGATTAAAAAATGGTTTGCCATCAAAAGGCACTAAAACAATCTTTTAAGAATATTAGTGCATTCCATGCATAAGATTGTATTTATTTTCATTTTAAGCCTCTATAACACTATATTAATCCTTAATAGACATAGATAAAAATATCTATTATTCATTACTTACGTGGGATGTTACATCCTTCCCCCCTTTAGAAAATTGCGTCCCCGCAATTTATTTACTTATCAAATAAATGAGGGTACTTATCTCTCATTGCATTTTCGGATTCCCATGTTGCCTCTTCAATCATGTGGTTTTTCCACAAAACCTTTACCTGCTTAATCACCTTATTCCGTAACACTTGCTCCCTGTGGTCAAGAATCTGGACCGGTTGTTCCTCATAAGATAGGTTCTCTTCCAGCTGAACTACCTCTGGACTCAAAATATGAGATGGATCTGGCATATACTTTCTCAACATCGAAATGTGAAAAACATTGTGTACCTGAGATAAACTCGGAGGTAAAGCCACTCGGTATGCAACTGATCCAACTCTTTCCAGAATTTCGTATGGTCCAATAAACCTTGGACTCAACTTTCCTTTCTTACCAAATCTCATCACACTTTTCCAAGGAGAAACCTTGAGAAAAACATGATCACCTACCTCGAAAGATAGATCCTTCCTCCGGTTTTCCGCATAACTCTTCTGCCTGCTCTGAGCTGTTCTCATGTGTTTCTGAATCAGCTGAACTTTTTCTGCCATCTCTTCTACCAATTCTGGTCCCATCAACTTCCTTTCACCCACTTCATCCCAGAAAGCTGGAGTTCGACACCGCTTCCCATATAATTCCTGAAATGGTGCCATCTGTATACTGGAATGAAAACTGTTATTATATGAAAACTCAACCAAAGAAAGTTGTTGGTCCCAACTTCCCTGATAATCCATAGAACAAGCTCGTAGCATATCCTCCAATGTCTGAATTGTTCGTTCTGACTGCCCATCTGATTGAGGATGAAAAGCTGTACTAAAATTTAATTCAGTACCCAACGACTTCTGAAGGCCTTTCCAAAAATTAGAAGTAAACCTGGGATCACGATCCGATACAATGGAGAGAGGAACTCCTTGTAACCTGACTATCTCTTTAAGATACAAACGAGAAAGTTGATCAAGAGAGAAAGTATCTCGTATAGCAAGGAAATGAGCAGATTTGGTCAAGCGATCAACAATAACCCAGATTGCATTATTACCTCGAGATGTCCTCGGTAATCCCACAACAAAGTCCATGGATATGTTTTCCCATTTCCACTCTGGCACTGGTAAAGGCTGACGCATCCCTTTCGGTAACTGCTGCTCTGCTTTAACCTGTTGACATGTCAAACACTTCACAGTAAAATCAGCAATGTCTCTTTTCATTCCATCCCACCAGTAATACTCCCGCAGACCTCTGTACATCCTAGTACTGCCAGGATGAAAAAACAACTCATTCTTCAACTGTGAATCACAAGGCACACATAACCTCTTCACAAACCTCAAAACACAAACACAAACTTATCCAAGAACTCATGGAAAATTTTATTCATAAGTTCCATGAATACAACAGGTGCATTGGTTAACCCAAAAGGCATAACTACAAATTCATAATGGAAATATCTAGTACGGAACACAATCTTCGGAACATCTGCTTCTTTTTCTTTCCACTGATGGTACCCCGACCTCAAGTCAATCTTCGAAAAATACTGAGCTCCCTGGAGCTGATACCACTTCATTCGATGGCCCAACATCTGCTGAAGTAGTTGCAAAGGACTTCACCACCCCTTTCTGCTTGTAGTCTAACTGCTTCCCATCACTCAAGCTCTTTGCCGGACACTCGTTTGCATAGTGACCCATCCCATTGCACTTATAACATTTCACTAACTGTAAATCAAATTTGGTCTTACCTTCACCTTGATCCTTTTCAGTGCAATCACGAGCCTTATGTCCCATCTTACCACATCGGTAGCACTTTCCAGAATTCAGAAGACATTCCCCAGCATGCCCTTTTCCACATTTATCACAAGCTGGAAACTTAGTTTTCTTACCATCAGACTTTTTTGAAGAATTCTTACCTTTCTCCTGCCACCTCGGTCTCTTCTTCTGCTGGTTGTTATAGAACACTTGGTCATCGGTAAACTCCATTTCCACCTTCTCAGCACATCGAACAATCTTTTCATAACTTTTAAACTCACGAGAAGCTAATGCCCTTCGATACTTTGTCTTTAATCCTGAGTAGAAACGATTGATTTTACTATCAAGGTCTCGAATAAAATTTGGAGCATACCTTGCCAATCGAGTGAACCTTTCTTCATAGGCAGCCACTGAGTCTTCCTCTTGCCTCAATTCCAAGAATTGCTTTTCCATCCTAAGTAGAACAGCCTTAGGAAAATACTTCTCAAGAAACATACCTTTGAATTCATCCCAGTCAAGAGCATCAATCTCATCGGCGTCCCTGATATTTTTAACCATAGACCACCACTGATCTGCCTCACCCTCCAAACGGTAAATAGCAAGACTAAACTTTTGATTGTCTGAACACCCCATGACATCAAAAATCTTCTCCAGTGCTTTAATCCACCCTTCAGCTAGCACATGGTCAGATGATCCTCTGAATGATGGTGGATGTTGCCTCATGAAATGTTCCACCACTGACATGTTCCTCTGCGGTTGATCTGGCTGATCTCGTGCATGGATACCACCACCATTTATAGCCTGAGTCAACTGTGCCATCACTGCAACAAACTGTTCAGTTCCGATTCCGACCATCTCAGGTTGCTGATTTGGAAGGTTATCTTCCTCCTGATGTCGTCCCAACATTTCTGCTTTGTTTCCTCTGCGGAAAACCATTCTGAACACAGAAATATCTTAGGCGAAGCAACATGGTAATCCGTAAATGCTATATCATTTCAATCATATTATAATTTAACACTTTTCTAATTCCTAAAGTTGTCTAAACCGACCTCTGATACCAACTATAAGGCCCCATCCTTAAACCTTTCTTAATCTTGAGTTATTACAAGATTACACATTGAGGATCTTTTCGGGTTTAGAGTTTTAGAGAATTAGATCATAAAACTTGCATTACATTCCACATATAAACAAAGTGGTTACATAAAGATAGTATTCTTCATTCCCATCAATGGAAACACATTTAAAATAAAACATGGATTATTTCTTGACACATCATTGACTCTATCATCTTATCATGTACCTTTCCCTTGACCTGTGAAAAACATTTCAAAAACTTGGGATGAGCATAAAAACTCAGTATGGGTTATAAAAAAAACATGGAAAGGAAACATGAGTTCATATATACATAAGAATGAAATCATACTTTACCCATAAAACATAGGCACTTTAACATACCTCATAAAATCATGAATAAATCATAGAAATCATAAGACATAAAGGTAACTTGAGGCATTCATAACATTCTTACGTAGGGAGTAACCCTCTTGGTTACGTTTGGAATACCCATCACAGTATATTCCCTAAAATCTCTTCGGAGAAACCTTAACGTTTCACTCCTTCGCGTTACCCAATGCATTGGAGAGCTATAACGGGCTCACCCGCCCATAGTTTATCACGGAACCACCCGTCTTCATAATAATGCCCAAGAACCATAACATAATCATATCACATAAAACATGCATAAAGGAAATATAACCTTTCCACATTTCAATCACAAGATATCAATACAACACAAACACATTGTGAAAACCATTTTCAATACCAAAATAAAACATGGTATTTATTTTTCTTTAAAAAAAAAAGAAGGTATGGCTTGTAGAGGAAGCCGAAACTCAAATAACGGTTACGACGGCGGAGAAGTCGTTGTCGCTGCATACGTACGACAAAAACATTCCCTTTTGTCGTTTAGTAAACGCTTCGTATAAAAAATATTCCTTTTGAATAAATGTAAAAGTCAAAGGGGTTTATACACCATATAAAAGAAAGTTGTGTATAAAATAAAATATGCCTCAACGAAAGGAGATTGAGACGAAGTCCCATACCTCGTATCCAACTTGACCCGACCGTTCTTTAATCTCCTGAATAATAAACTTGAGTTAATCTATACTTGCTTATGAATCTTTTTCAAGTTCATTATTCCTTTTATACCATGTTATGAACATCATGTAATCATTTAAGTTAATAATGTTCATTTTGTCGGTATTTGGTTCTTAAGTCAAAAATAAACTTCTTATACTTACATGTTGTTAATTTGGTCAAAGGTTCATTATATCCAGAATGGTATTCATGATGTAGATATCATATATGTCATATATATCCAGTACATACATGTATTTATAATATTACATCACATTTAGAGGTAAGAAATGAAATGCACCGTTCATGGAGACGGTAAGCCGTACGTACACATGAACGCTACTTCCATTTCTATTTCATATTTTCTGGAATGGAATCATAATTATATAAGAGTATATTATAATTCCTGTATAATAACATATATAACATCATTAACTTTATCCTTTACACATCCCACATATGGTATTAACGAATCAAATCACTTTTAGGGGGCGGTAGTCCGCACTTCCTAAAATGAAGATATCGTGTTTTACCCATAATGGAAACCATAAAGGTATGCCCAAAATGAAAAAAACAGAAGCTTAAGGAAAACATAAACATATTATATATCATATATAAAAATAGTGACATCATAATGGCCACCTTTGAAGGTGTTAAATGAGTGTTGAACAATCATCGTTTCGGGAGGCAGAATTTCGCCATCCACGGAAACCTTATGTTCTTTAACCATTTTATGTAGTTTTGTGAGAGTTTAGCTCAAATATATCTTATAACAACATCCTAGTATATTTAAGATACTGGTGTTGTTACAAAAGAAGTAAATAAAAAGAGTTTAGGGGGTTGGAGAAGCAAAATAAAACAAATGAACATGAGAGAATGAATTACCTTTAAAAGTGTAACTCCTTTTGAGTTGAGCCTAAAGGCTTCCTTTGAAAGGATTCTGCCCAAAGTGAATCCTCTAGGATGAGGAGAGGGATGTGGAGAGAGAAAATGGGCAGGGGTTGGCCGAGCCAAAGGCTTGAAGAGTGTGTGAAATGAGGTAGAGGTGGGGGCCTTTTATAAGAGGAGAGGAGGGGCACTTTTGGAAAGTAAAGAAACATTACTTTATTTGAAAATGTGTTTCGGTTTTAAAAGGTCCCACATTGATATAATTCGTGGATAAGGTGATAAGGGTTCGAAATCCACTCATCCAATTGGTTTTGGACATGTGTAGTTCATAGATTTTACATTATCTTTCGATTTTATTTAAATCGTCAAATAATGATGTCATCGCTGCATCATTATTATGTCATAAATAATTAAATTTATTTAATGTCTAAAAATTATAAAAAAAATACTATGATATAGGAAATCTTTTTAGCTTTCCAATGACTATTTATAATCAAAATTTGGACTTGTATAACCCCACATAAAAATTGTTTTCGTAAAACATATTATGTTTGTGTCATTTTCACTTTAACATTAAATAAAAAGTAATTTATGTCATTTCCCAACAAAAGTGGATCCATGGGGTCCCCAAGTTGACCCATGGCATTTCATGGTCGGCCATGACACAACCAATGAGGTTGGGACATGTGTCTAGGTCATTTCATATTATTAAAGCATTATTTATACCTTAAACTACCCTAATTACCACTAATCGCGATTAAGAACTTAATAAGTTACTATTCACCAAAAAATTATTATAATCTCATTGAACCACATTTTACTTCTTAATGACAACCATGTATGTCGGATTTTCAAAATTCAATACACATTAGTGGTAAACTTTCATTTAACTGAAAAATCAGTTTGCTTGATTATCACTTAGTGGTTTCACTATTCATCAAAAATTGAAGTTTTTCAGAAAATTACCAAAAATTCACCCTAAGCTATATTTGATATTCCGAATTCAAAAATGAAGTCTATTTTACAAAATTAAAATCATATAAGTCAAATTAATTAATTTAATAATTAATTCCCGCTGCCAGAGCAAATAGCGTGTTTTTACAAAACAATAAGTATCAAAAGATTGACACCAGTTTAAGTCTAATTTCAAAGTGAAATTGATTTCAATGACCACCATTGGATAAAATGGTAAAAATATATTCTAATTTCACTTCAAAAGCAATTCAAAACATAATCTAATCATATAAATAAATTATATTAAAAAGCAGTTTTGATGTAAAATGCAGTATTTTTCACTATTCATTAAAAAATGAACATTGTCAGAAAAATACCAAAAATTCACACAAGGTAAATTTTGATGTCCCAATCATAAAGGATAAGTTTATTTTGACAAACATAGTTTATAAAATTGTCAAAATATAGATTAAAAAATGGTTTGCCATCAAAAGGCACTAAAACAATCTTTTAAGAATATTAGTGCATTCCATGCATAAGATTGTATTTATTTTCATTTTAAGCCTCTATAACACTATCTTAATCCTTAATAGACATAGATAAAAATATCTATTATTCATTACTTACGTGGGATGTTACAACTAAAATGACCTTAGAATAAGTACAGTAGATATATGTATGTGTATGAATTTATGAAAATGAAAAATTATAAAGAACTATCCTGATATTTTTTTCATCATGCCCTAATTAACACACCATAATGTTGGACCCCTTATGCTCCCAAAAATGGACCAGATACCTCATATACCACTAACTCAAAACATAGCTCAACCGGGCCACTCAACTGGGAAACATATCATGTATTTTCACCTATCCAATGGGGATTTAATCATTCCTCCCATGAGATTCGAACTCGGTACTGAAAGACTTAATAGCCACTGAGGAACATCTCTAGGGAGGTGAGATTAAATCCCCAATTGGCAGGTGAAAACAACTTATACTCAGCCCAGTTGAGTGGCCAAGTTTATCATATTATTTAATTAGTGGGTTGTGGGATTTATATTCCATTTTCAGGAGAGTAATTGGTCCAATAAAAAAGGAAGTTTTTTATGAGACCTATGCCTAAATCGGGTAATAGTACAAATACACTATAGCCCACTTACTTGGGACCATGCTCAACTGAGCCACTAACTTTGGATACAAATCAGGTATTATTCTTAGATCGATAGGGATTTAATGCGACTCTTTCATAATTCAAACTCAAGACCTCAGGCTTAATAGCCACCGGGGAGCGACACGAGTACCACCATGAAAGATGGCTATTAATCATGTCGGTACCAGGTTCAAATCTCTAGGGAGGCAATATTAAATCCTTGTTGGGAAGGGGATAATATATGATACAAGGATCATTTGAGTAGCCCAGTTGAGCATAGTCCCGAGTTAGTGGGCTACAGGGTATCTGGCCCATTGTTGGGAGCGTCGCGTGTTATACAAAAGGCACCTTTTTATTGGACCTATGTCACAACTGGTTCATAGTCTGGATAGGCTGCAACCCACTAACTCAGGGCTACACTCAACTGGGCCACTAACTTGGGTCATTTATCTGGAATTTTCCCCATATTGAAATGCATTTAATATGCCTCCCTGTAACATCCCGAGTTTTAGTAAAAATAATTATTTAATTAATTATTGGTTTTTGTTTTAGTTAAATGATAATTCGATATTATTAATTAGAATAAAATAATATTGAATTTTGATGTGTTATTATTAATAAAATTTTTCATAATAATAATCATAATTTTTTTTAAAATTTAATAATAATATATATATCGGATTATTAATGAAAAATAATGAAATGAAGTTAAAAAAATGAAAATGAAATGATTTAATAAAAATGGTGAATGAAATAATAATAAAATAGAAGAATAAAAGAAAAACCAGGATTAGAGAGGTTAAGGGGTTTCGTGAGTTTCTATTTCTCAAGGCTTTGCGAGGGTTTCAGTTCTAGAGTCCTGAGAAGAAGGAGTCAATGTCGAGGCTTGTGGTTCCGTCAGGTTCGTCTGGTGTTCACCCGATTGTCTTCATCAAGCTTGGGTGCCCAGATGAGAGGCGAGGTGGAGTAGCTGTACTAGATGCAGGTCGATGATTCATCTTGGATTCGAGTTCGAGGGAGATCCATTGCAGACCGATTGAAGTCAGGGTTTTCGGATCGAGTTAGAATTCGACGTCTCCGGTCTTTTTTGAGTTGCGGTTAGGGTTTTAACGTTCATGGAGGTAGGTTTCTATTTTCTTTAATCATATGAATCCTTATCTATTGAACTAATTTCGAAATAATAAATTCTTTGTTATACAAATCATTCCAAAAAAGATTATATCTATTTGATCGGATATGGTGTGTTTCTTTCCGTTGTTGTCGCATTCTTCAATATATCCCCTTATGACGTTGATTTAAATCATTATTCATTGGTTTAGGATGATCACATACATGTTTCCATTGTTTTTAGTATATTAATTACATGTTTTCTATCTTTGTTTATCGGTTTCAAAAATTTTCTGATCTTATTGTATGGTTGCGCATCAATGATAAATTATTATTTTGTTCTATTTTATCAGATTTCAAGATTTGATTTATGTATTTTATTCATCCACTTGATTCTTCCATATTTGTTTGTATTAAATTTCTTCAACAGTATGTTCGTATTTGATCTGGATATATATTCTCTGTTTAAATTTTTTTTATTATTGATTGATTTGTGTGTCTGTTTTCTTCTTCTCCGTTCAATTACGATTATTATAATCTATGCATTTGTTGACCAATTCAGTTTCAAGTCATTTTCTGAAAACTATTTGATTGTTGTGATAATTTCTTTTACATTCATTGAATCTGTATATTATTCTGTTTCAATTAATTGATTTTTTAATTTAATGGTATTATGATCTGAAAACGATATATTTTCACTTAACGCTGTAAGAAGATGGATCATATTATTTTTTCTTAAAATAGTTTTTGTCAATTCCTAGTTCTGTCCAAAATTCATTATTGACATACCAATTTTCAAATAAAAGACAAACGATGTCAATTTCCCATCAATTCAAATTTCATATTAAATTTGTGAGGCAAATACTTTAATTTAATTATTTTTCATACTTGCGTATGAAGCACACTAAGAAATGACTATATAAGCAGTACCTTGGTTTTCTTTTGGGAGGGTATTGCATGCCCATTTTAAGACACTGTGTGCTTGCTGCACATAGAGGGAATTGTTCTTCAATAAAAAAATGGTAAGGGATCCTTATATTTATTCAGTCAATTAATTTTCTTCGAAAATTATAATTGTGCAATTTAAATTTATTTCATCTATGGTTTCATTTTCAAAATCAGCATGTTTTTCACTTTTGAAATTTTGGTAGAATATAGTAAGGGACTGTTTATTTATTATTGTGTATGAAAAATTTATCTTCAAATTTTATAATTACATCCCTTTCCATTATTTTATTCTTCTAAAATCGGTAAGATATTTCTTTGATTAAAAACCTTTCAACACTATGATGCTATAATCTAATGGAAAATTATTTTGAAAGCGTTTGATTTTTGGTTTCTTGAAATCAAACATGAAGTTCTGAAAATTTTGAAATTTTTTTAGTGACCTGTTATATTAAATCTTTTTGACAGTTTTTATATCTATTTTTATAATTCAAAATTAATTTTTAAGGATCATATTAATATATGTGACTAGAATATATATATATATATATATATCAATGTTTATGTTCTAATTTGGTTTCATGTTAATTCTGTGAAGGAAATTTTCATTTATCGACGTTTCATTTTAACATGTATTTATCCTGTTATTATGTGATATACTTATATATATATATATATATACTTATATAATCTTCAAGTATATAACTATATTAAATAAAATTATTATTTAACCAAATAATTTCTGAAGTATTAATTTATAAGATTAAGAATATCATAATTTTATCATATATGTGTCATATAAAAATAATTATTATGGCCATAAATAAAAGATTTGGTTTTTATGACTCGTAAATGATATTTTATGCATACTTATATATATAACTATATATATATATACACACACATGCATGAGAAATTAAATACACTTTACAAAAATGGATTTTTATGTCAATAAATATGAAAATTTAAGTGCGTGAATGTTGATTTATCTATTGTGTGATTATGCAACGTCATACATTATGAGTTTTGAGTGTTTCAAGTATAATATGTAATTTTCGATAAAGATTAGTGCTTATATAATTATATATATGTATAACTAAAACTCCAGTGAAAATGTATATCTATTTAAAGTAAGCTTAAAATTTATTATTATGTCGGTGCTTGAATGTTATAAATATGGTAGGGAATTGGGGAGTGAACCCAATCCCTCAATAAGTGGGTAGTCCCAAGATAGCCAATAGTTTTTCAAGTTACCAAAATGTTTTTTTTCAAAGGCTTGCGTATAAGTTTTTTTTAGAAATACCACTGGATTATTTTTAAGAAATTTTTGAGTGTACGTATTTTCAAAACATTGAAGTACTTTTGATTCGTAAATAATTTCAATGATTTTATCAAATGGTATTTTCCAAATAAATTTTGATTGTATTATAAAAATAATTTCAAAACCATTTCTCAAAGGATATTTTCAAAGGTAGTTTCAGTAAAATGTATTTCAACTATTTTAAACCACCTTACTGGGCAATTTAATGCTCACCCTTTTATTTTAAAAATGATTTTCACAGGTATCTTAGGAGATTATCGTAGATGTCATCATTTTTGGAGTAAGCATGCGCGGAAGCATAGTGGATAATAGTTTTTGTTTCGACTCTGATAAATATAATGTTTTGTCTAATACTCCAGAACATAGACTGGTAAAAGATCCTCTTTTCTTTAAAGTGTTGTGTAATTGTTTTGTCACTTTTATAAAAAAACAAATTTACACAGCATTTTGTTGCGTCGAGTCCGAAAGAGCGGGCTCGAGGCGTTATAATTGGTATCAGAGGCACGATCTAGACAACTTTAGAGGTTAGATGTTTTATTTTGAAGAAAATAAAATCTACGCAATAGAGTTTTCGTTAAACAGTTAAGTCCCCTTAGAAATTCATTAATTCTGAAGATGGAAATTCATAATTTTCATAAGTCCGAAAAAATAATTGCGAGGGTGCAATTAATCTAAGGAGGGGAGAATGTAATATCCCGAGTTTTAGTAAAAAGAATTATTTAATTAATTATTGGTTTTTTGTAGTTAAATGATAATTTAATATTATTAATTAAAATAAAATAATATTGAATTTTGATGTGTTATTATTAATAAAATTTTTCAAAATAATAATCATTATTTTTTTTAAAATTTAATAATAATATATATATCGGATTATTAAAGAAAAATAATGAAATGAAGTTAAAAAAATGAAAATGAAAAGATTTAATAAAAATGGTGAATGAAATAATAGTAAAATAGTATAATAAAAGAAAAACCGGGATTGAAGAGGTTAAGGGGTTTCGTGAGTTTCTGTTTCTCAAGGCTTTGCGAGGGTTTCAGTTCTAGAGTCCCGAGAAGAAGGAGTCGATGCCAAGGCTTGGGGTGCCATTGGGTTCGTCTGGTGTTCACCCGATTGTCGTCATCAAGCTTGGGTGCCCAGATGAGTGGCGAGGTGGAGTAGTTGTACTAGATGCAGGTCAATGATTCATCTTGGATTCGAGTTCAAGGGAGATCCGTTGCGGACCGATCGAAGTCAGGGTTTTAGGATCGAGTTAGAATTCGACGTCTCTGGTCTTTTTTGAGTTGCGGTTAGGGTTTTAACATTCATGGAGGTAGGTTTCTATTTTCTTTAATCATATGAATCCTTATCTATTGAAATAATTTCGAAATAATAAATTCTTTGTTATATGAATCATTCCAAAAAACAATTATATCTATTTGATCGGATATGGTGTGTTGCTTTCTGTTGTTGTTGCATTCTTCAATCTATCCCCTTATGACGTTGATTTAAATCATTATTCATTGGTTTAGGATAATCACATACATGTTTCCATTGTTTTCAGTATATTAATTACATGTTTTCTATCTTTGTTTATCGGTTTCAAAAAATTTCTGATCTTATGTATGGTTGCACATCAATGATAAAGTATTCTTTTGTTCTACTTTATCCGATTTCAAGATTTTATTTTTGTATTTTATTCATCCACTTGATTCTTCCATATCTGTTTATATTAAATTTCTTCAAAAGTATGTTCGTATTTGATCCAGATATATATTCTCTGTTTAAAAAAAATTATTATTGATTGATTTGTGTGTCTGTTTTCTTCTTCTCCTTTCGATTATGATTATTATAATCTATTCATTTGTTGACCAATTCAGTTTCAAGTCGTTTTATGAAAACTATTTGATTGTTGTGATAATTTTTTTTCATTCATTGAATCTATATATTATTCTGTTTCGATTAATTGATTTTTTAATATAATGGTATTATGATCTGAAAATGATATATTTTCACTTAACGCCGTAAGAAGATGGATCATATTATTTCTTCTTAAAATAGTTTTTGTCAATGCCTAGTTCTGTCCAAAATTCATTATTGACATACCAATTTTCAAATAAAAGACAAACAATGTCAATTTCCCATCAATTCAAATTTTATATTAAATTTGTGAGGAAAATACTTTAATTTAATTATTTTTCATACTTGCGTATGAAGCACACTAAGAAATGACTATATAAGCAGTACCTTGATTTTCTTTTGGGAGGGTATTGCATGCCCATTTTAAGACACTGCGTGATTTCCGCACATAGAGGGAATGGTTCTTCAATAAAAAACGGTAAGGGATCTTTATATTTATTCGGTCAATTAATTTTCTTCGAAAATTATAATTGTGCAATTTAAATTTATTTCATCTATGGTTTCATTTTTAAAATCAGCATGTTTTTCACTTTTGAAATTTTGGTAGAATATAGTAAGGGACTATTTATTTATTATTGTGTATGAAAAATTTATCTTCAAATTTTATAATTCCACCCCTTTCCATTATTTTATTCTTCTAAAATCTGTAAGATATTTCTTTTCTTAAAAACCTTTCAACACTATGATGCTATAATCTAAGGGAAAATTATTTTGAAAGCATTTGATTTTTGGTTTCTTGAAATCAAACATGAAGGTCTGAAAATTTTGATAAATTTCTAGTAAGATGTTATATTAAATCTTTTTGACAGTTTGTATATCTCTTTTTATAATTAAAAATTAATTTTTAAGGATCATATTAATATATGTGACTAGAATATATATATATATATATACATATATCAATGTTTATGTTCTAATTTGGTTTCATGTTAATTCTGTGAAGTATATTTGCATTTATCGACGTTTCCTTTTAACATGGATTTATACTGTTATTATGTGATATAATTATATATATATATATATACTTATATAGTATTCAAGTATATAACTATATTAAATAAAATTATTATTTAACCAAATAATTTCTGAAGTATGAATTTATAAGATTAAGAATATCATAATTTTATCATATATGTGTCATATAAAAATAATTATTATGGCCATAAATAAATGATTTGGTTTTTATGACTCATAAATGATATTTTATGCATACTTATATATATACCTATATATATATACACAAACATGCATGAGCAATTAAATACACTTTACAAAAATGGATTTTTATGTCAATAAATATGAAAATTTATGTGCGTGAATGTTGATTTATCTATTGTGTGATTATGCAACGTCATGCATTATGAGTTTTGAGTGTTTCAAGTAGAATATGTAATTTTTGATAAAGATTAGTGCTTATATAATTATATATATATATATAACTAAAACTCCAGTGAAAATGTATATCTATTTAAAGCGAGCTTAAAATTTATTTTTATGTCGGTGCTTGAATGTTATAAATATGGTAGGGAATTGGGGAGTGAACCCAATCCCTCAATAAGTGGGTAGGCCCAAGATAGCCTATAATGTTTCAAGTTACCAAAATGTTTTTTTATTTTCAATGGATTCTGTATAAGTTTTTTTTAGAAATACCACTGGATTATTTTTAAGAAATTTTTGAGTGTACGTATTTTCAAAACATTGAAGTACTTTTGATACGTAAATAATTTCAATGATTTTATCAAATGGTATTTTCCAAATAAAATTTGATTGTATTATCAAAATAATTTCAAAATCATTTCTCAAAGGATATTTTCAAAGGTAGTTTTATTAAAATGTATTTCAACTATTTCAAACCAACTTACTGGGCAATTTAATGCTCACCCTTTTATTTTAAAAATGATTTTTCACAGGTATCTTAGGAGATTATCGTAGATGTCATCATTTTTGGGGAAAGCGCACTCGGAAGCATAGTGGACAATAGTTTTTGTTTTGACTCTGATAAATGTAATGTTTTGTCTAATACTCGAGAACCTAGACCGGTAAAAGATCCTCTTTTCTTTAAAGTGTTGTGTAATTGTTTTGTCACTTTTATAAAAAAAAAAAATTTACACAGCATTTTGTTGCGCCGAGTCCGAAAGAGCAGGCTCGGGGCGTTATAATCCCTCTCAAATTGAAGTTGGGAACTCAGGCCTAATAGCCACTGAGGAGCGTCAAGAGTACCAACACGCTAGCTAGTGTGGTGGTACCACAGATGCTCCAAGGTGGCTAATAAGCATGTTAGTCCTAAGTTTTAATCTTTAGGGAGGCAAGATTAAATCCACATTGGGCATGGGATGGTACTTGATACTCAACCTAGTTGAGAAAAATCCAGATTTAGTAGGTTCCAGGGTATCTGGTCCATAGTTTGGAGCATCATGGGTCAAACCCATAAAACCTTATCATACATGATTTTTCACCATTCTATAAGAAGGATTCACTTACTTCCATGGATACAAATTTAGAGTGTACAACACCCTATAAACAAGGGTATAACCCTATCATCATGTCAATTACTGACACTTGTTCACTCAATAAGAGTTCACACAACTTCTTCAGGTTACAACACCCAATCACTCAGGGTTAGGCCCTATTCTCACATCTTGCACCATTACTCTATCACTCAAGGTGAGGTATCATGCATATATCTTATACAAATACTATATTACTCAGGGTGAATTATCATAACCTTATCACAAAACACCTCTATCACATATGGCATAATCTCATTGTCTCCTATGTCACCATATAAATCATCATAAGAAATAGTATCTCCATGGAAACACCTAATCCCACTAGAATGGACACGTACTATAACAATAAATCATAGATACATTAACCTAAAGGGATCAAATTATTTTCTACCCCTTAACCCAATCCATAACTTACTAGCCATGTCCACCTATCAAAACCTTCATAATTGAAGGATATAATCATCCATACCCATAATTCAATATGAAAGAACACCAAAGCTACTCAAATCATAGGAATATCACTTGGTGGTTAATAGCATATTGTGGATTTAACTACACACTTCTTCCACAGATAAAACTATGTCACACCAACCCTATTATACATATTAAAACACTTCACATAGATGATATTATCATAGAATACCAACCCAAACACTATGTCACACCAACCCTATTATACAAATAAAAACACTTCACAAGAAACATATTATCATATAAGACAGACCCTACCACATTGATACTTGAGGTTGAAGAGAATAAATCTTATTCAGGTAGTCACATATACAAAAGTCAATGTCGTTAAATAAAAAACACTAAAAATGGAATAGAGTTCCAACATCAATCCATAAATAGTTAACTCAATAAGTTTTTCTGCTAGATTAAATTCAAAACCATTAAATTTATAAAATCAAAACCAAACACTTATAATTTTTGACTTTAAACTAAGGGGAATGAAACAATTAGGGAAAACAATATCATGGTTTTAGATGGTATTAACATATCTATTTAAAGAAACTAAAACTAAAAAACAACATATATTGATAAAATTAATATTGGATGGACCTGTAAGGTATAGAGGATGTCTAAGGAATCTCCTATTAATGATGGGGTTGAATTGTAGGTGTTGAAAAAGAGAAAAAACTCTTGAGGGGAAATACTAAGAAGGCCTCCAGAAAACAAGAAATAAAACCACTAATTAACAATTCTTATAATAATGTGTACTGAATGCTACATTGGACACATGAAGAACTCCCACCATATTTTAACTGGTTCCCCATGAGATAAATACTCTCTTTCCTCTTCCCCTAGTAACCAAAGGTGTTACACCAAGTACCTTATTTCCTCCAACATCATATTTCAATAGGAGTGGCTGAATACCCCTATATATAATTATTATAATAACTAGTACCACATGAACATTACCCAATAAATAATTTTTTAAATAATAAAAATTCACAATAATATTATATATATATCATTGAATTTAATGGATCTTGAAAACTCCCCCAAAAGGGAATCTTTTCCTTGGATGTGTCTCTAGGCCTACTCATAAAATAGTTTTGATCACTAGGACATTATATCTGATTCATACTCCTAGGTTTCCCACAAGATGAGTCCATGATACCAAAACACCCAATCAAGTAGTATTATTTTTCATCATTACACATTCATAGTCTAGTCAATGATACAAATTAAGTATTCTTCAAATGACATGTTCACCTCTAGATCAACATAGTTACTACCAATCTTGTGTGTTGGGATAAGATGATACATCTATAGATATGAAAAATGAAGCAACTCATGTATACCCTGATGTATTAGAGTGACATTGAACTGGTAATAAATAGTCTTGATCAATACCATAATCTCAAATAGACAAACAAAATAGGGCTTCATATTCCTCTACTTCTTTATAAATGGATTCCCTTAATCTAGGCGATACATTTAAGAACCCATAGAGGAGTCTATGGGTTATTTCCTATAAACAACATATATCAATCTCTACTTAGATAAGTAACCAAACTCTTATGGATCAATTTTACCTTCTCGATAGCCTATAATACTATGTTCATTTTGAAAGTTACCAACTTACCAACCTATAATTAACATAGAGGTGGGAAAAGGAATAAGTATATAAATTCTAATTGGTATCAATCTATATCAATGAAAATAATATATTATTATACAAAAAACATCGCAATTCTAGTTATTCATCCTAATCTCACTAAAATATTACCCACATGCTCTTAGAATATTCTTGAGAATCTAAATCGTTCTCTCAAAATTTCATCTATATGCAGTAAATATGTTTTATTAGCATCAATTGAGATCCTATAAATTTTAATAAAGTCTTATATAAATTGAATTTAAAAATTAAATCATAACCTTTTTCAATTATCATTGAAATGCTCAGGAACCACACTATCTCCTGTATGTATATATTTTACATTTTATCCATCGAATAGGTCTCTATAATTTGTTGGAATTTAATAATTTTCATCAACTAATCCACTGTGAACCATAAAATGTCATGACACATAGAAATACTTAGTAGACCTATAACTAAATATATTTTCAATCCATCCCACATCTAAAATGGAACTAAAGTTGTTTGAATTATCCCGCCTAGTCATTAATTCTCTACCATTATTCTATGATAGGTATAGAAACAATCTATAAGTCCATGGAAGTCCTATATTGCACCAGGGAATCATAATTTTTATCAAATATATTGGTATATATTTTTCATCCAAGGGTGGACCACCTAGAATGAGGCATCCAAGCCACATGTCAACTCCTCCCCCTTAGCAGCAGTTTCCCCTACCCTTCTATGGATGAAAAAAATCCCCATACTTATCATGAAAGCATCCCTAAACTGGTTCAACAACCATAAGAAATTCCAACCTCACCAAACATTCTAAATTATAATCCTAGATTCCCATTACCAAATCCACTCAAGAGGATTTAAATTAAATATTACTGAAAATAATATCTCCCCACCCCTCATTCATATCTTTCCACTATTCCCACCAAAACTATTATCAACATCTATTCCTCCCATGATTCCCAAACCACAGTCTTCTGATTCTTCCTACTCAGAAAATCTTCCATGATATTCCATTTTCCCAAGTCATAATTCATCTCAAAATTCTGAATCTACATAATATCCACCCAATACACCTCTAAGATAATGTACCCCTGGGAGAATATATATCATAAGGTCTTTTTTATAGTGTGGATGGTAAATATCTCATTGAAGAGGAAATTGTTCTAAATTTTATAGAACATATCATAATCACTAACTATACATTGTACATAATGTATTTATACTCTTAAGGTCACACATAATGAAACTCATAAGTGCGGTTTTAATACCCTTTCATCTGAAATACTACCTAGATATCCGAGGAATAATTTTAGTACACAATGCATCCTTTCCATGGGTTTGAATAAATCAAAATTAGACTAAATGTTAGGCTTTACATAAACTCATGAAAGGATACATCACAATGTACTATCCCCTACAATTTCATCCTCTTAATGGTTATCCCCATTATAGTAACTTCCAGAATAGATAAATAATTAATGAATAGAAAATAATTCAAATGGAACCAACTGAAACTCAAGAAATATAACACAATCCTTGGCCTTCACTATGAAGTCATCACTGAAAATTTCACATGTTCAACCAAAATACCCACCGCTATTATCACATGCCTAAATAAGCACACATCCAGAATCTAGAATTTTCACATTGAGTACATATTAAAACCCTTGTGTTCTCAGTATGTGCTCAATACAATTACCATATGATCAATAAGTAACTCATTGGTATGTGAATATTCAAATAAATAATTAATAAACACTAATATGATGATGACCAAGTAGTGACGGAAATTTTAGTTTATGATAGCCATAAACACCTTTGATAATTTATTTATTGAATGGAATAATAATATATTCATATAAATCATACCATCTTTAGATCACTATTTTTTATATCCTCCACCCATATTGGAAACTTATTATATCCCTACCATAGATAAATTACACAGGACCGTTGGGATCCCTAAACTAATTGTAGAGATAAAATATCCCTAAAATGAGTATATATTATTTAAATTTAGCTAGATCAGCTTATGGTAATCATTGTACAATCTCAGGCTATCATAAACCATCATAACAAAAAAGATAATATCCCCAATGGTATACAATTAAATAGATTAAGAAAATTAGCTCTAGGTCCTTGAGATATAATTTTAGATCTCTTAACATATCCAGTGTCATAAGAAAAAAATATCAATATAGGATCTGCACCAAGAATAAGATCTATCAAGAAGATGATCTCCTAATAAAGTGAAAAATATGATAAATCATTGGGAAACACATCTTGTTTGTGGTCCACCATGATGAAAGTTACATATATAATCCCCACCCAATCCACTATAAGAACCATCCCAATGATCCACATTGTAATCACCACCAATTAAATGAGGCCAGTTTTATAAATGTCCTCCCCCAATATACCATTCACAGAAAATTACATACTCCTTCCCTATGAGGAATATAAAAAGACCCCACCATTGGTACACATTTTTGTAGTCCTGGATTAAATTTTTCTAATCAATACTGAGGATAACATGAAGACATTCCATATAAATAATAAAGAAGTACCAAAAGTGACCTTATCCCCAAACTAATATGGAATACCCTAGAACTCTCTAAATATGATACAACCTCTATAAAAGAGGTATATCAAGATCCAAAATATAAGAAGATATTCTCACCACTATTCCCAACCCAGATATTATATGAAAATTTAAAAAATAACGATACACTCCAGTATTTAAAAATTTAATGGATAGTATAGATGAAAATATAATCGTGCCTCATATGGTAGAATATACCATGGGGGAACTTACTCGGGTCCCTCCTATAGTCCTAGGTCATCACCACAACATGAACTCACAGATAAAATTTGGTTATCTATCTACTAAGGACCTCTATATCATGCTTAGAAGCCTATTTTTACTAAAACATTATCTAAATTCCACTATGGTTTTCATAAATATTAAAACAATATATTTCCCACCCTACCACAGTTATATTAATCCTTTAGTAGGATAAGAAGTTAAATGAATAGGTTCCTTAACTACTAATAATAAGAGAAAACCAAAGGAGATCCTTTGGGGGTAATGAACCTTCTAACTACCTTGATAACCTCTCACTACCACAATACATCTTTTGATCCCTCAAAATTTAAAAAACTATAAGAATAAAAACTAGATACACTGGGAAGGATACCACCTATGCTATTGATGATATAGAGATAGCCTATTACATTGCCATCTTATTGTCCCTTTTCAATACTAAGAGACATATAACCTATATGGGAATAAGATATAAATTTTAAAAGCCCCATATAGAACCCCATTATTGGATGATGGTTAATCTCAATCATTTAGACAATCTAAGATCAATTCCTTGATAAAAAATAAGAACATCACCGAACCTGAAAGAAATAAGGGGAATAATTTTTCATTAATAAAGAATGTTGATGATTCTCTAATAACTACCAAGACAAAATTATATTCAGTAACCTAGATAATAACTCCCATAATAATTCTATATTAAATACATCCCATGATAGGGAATCATTACTTAGAACATGAACTATCAAAGCACTCTATTATTAGAGGGTCTAGAATCATAAACATTTATGGTATAACCAATCACTCATTAGGTATCCCTAAAAGTCAGAATATTCCCTTAATAAAATCAATAAAATCCATAGTATCCAAAAAAATATAATTCCATTACAATCAATATGGTGTTAAATTTTAAAATATATAGTGTTTATCATTATCATAGCTCAGTCTCGATAAATCCCTCCACCTCTCTTGGGGTTTATCCAAAACATGCCAGGATGGATATGCTATGTTGTCATAATTTATATTGTATTATTGAAAGAATTATATTCTCCCCTCTCTTAAACATATAAATATATATATATATCCATAACATTCTAAACCTTGATGGAATCCCATACCATAACCATGGGTGGCACCATACGATATCATTGAATAGATATTTTTTTTTTCAAATTACAAAACATAAACATAGAAATGAATTTTATAGCTCAAATAATAATATAATTTCATAATTAAAAATTCCACATGTATATATCTACCCTATGAGGCATACCCTAATGTTACCACTACATGATATACTATAAGATCACCACCCACTAAATACACATGGTCTAAGCCCATATCACAGAACACTTTATGTTAATCATATTCATATATATTAATAATCATGATGCACATGATTAATAAAATATATTTAAAAAAATATTACATTTGGTAAATCATAAAATATATTAACATTTAAAATTAATTAATATAAGACTTTTACAATCACAATAATATAGATGCATAAAATATTAAGATATGTGCCATGTTCTAATGCATGAATAATGTGTTTTAAAAAACATGGGTGAAATATAACATCAATAATCTTTAATTTCAATAATTAAACATCATGAACATCATAAAATTATAATAGAAAAAATAAAAAACATTACCACTACCATTGAAACTCGAATTTTCACTATACGGGTACTGGATAGACATATAAATAACATCTCATCCATGTACGGACCAAAAAATATCCAATTTATTATCTCATATGAAGTAAATCAATTTCAAATGGTCATTGATACAATGTCTTAATGTCATGGTCTGATTTTTTGGGTTTGAACTATTGTGGTACATGGACTCATATGTTCCCAAATATAAAAAAGAGGCTTCTGACTATAGATGAGGTCTTGAACCATACATTGGGAAAAAATACCCTTGATATGATATAATAATCAAATATATTGTAATATACTAATATTTTAAAATAAAAACAATGTTCAACAGAATAAAAAATACACAACCTTGATCATAAACAAGCAATAAATTATTATTATTTAAATATGACCATTATAACCTTGATGATGAATTTGAAGTTATGAAAAGGATTTACCAAATTATAATATATATATATATATCAATGTTATAATAATTTTATATTTATTTACTTATTTTTAGTAAATAAGATCTCTATTTATTGTAAAGTAATTTTTTTCTTCAAAAATATATTTTCTTCAATAATAGTTTTTATTACCTTTTTGAGAAAATATTATAATAATTTTTTTTATTCTTTTAAAAGACATATTTTAAAAAATTAACTTCATTAATGAAATCATTAAGTAAATATTTTCCTTAGGTTTATAGGTTATAATTTTTTTTTAAAAAAATTAACGACTAGTGAACAATATTTATATTTATTGAAAATAATATTTCATTTTAAGTTACTTATTAATTAAATTTATATTTTGGATTATTTTTTAAAATATAATTATTTCCATTTGGTTAAATATAATAGAATTGTATTTATATGAATAAAGTTAATATTTTATGTTTTTTGTAGAAACATTTTTTTTACTTAAAAACTCATTTTTCTAAAAAAAATTTAATCACATTTTATGGGTCTAATTTTAACTTAATTTCATGAAATTTCATGAATTTAATCTATAAATATGGATTCAATATTTGGAATAAATAATTATAAATTTTATAAATATGTAACTTTTATTTTGAGTCACTGTGAATTGTAATAATAACGAATTTTGTTACCACGATAAATGTAAAATCGGTTAATTAGGAGTAAAAATAATATGATAAGAATAAATAGATTTTATTGGATGATTATATCACAATAATAATCATAAAAAATTATAATTCATGATGTTATTTCTCTATTTTTCCATGATTTTAAAATTTATATTGTTTTATATAATGAAAATTCAAAATTATTATTCTCTTTATTTTATTATCACAAATGTTTTTACATAGGGATAAATATGTGATATATTAGGATCAAAATTGGTATTTTAAATATAAATTATTTATTAAATCATGTAAATTAATTATAAACTTTTATGGATGAAATACGTAACAAAAATTTTATGCCGCACTAACATAGTGCTTGTGAAACTTGTAGAAAAATAAATAAACTGATTTCAAAACTGCAAAAATAATAAAATTTGATTATATTTTTGTGTTTCAAGAAATTTTTAGAATAAAATGAAATATTATATAGAGTTTAATTCATTATAATATAATTTCATTATTTTCATATATTTTTAAAAGTAAATTATATGAATATTCAACAAATTTAAATTAATGTTATTTTTAATAAATAATATTTTATTAAATTATTTAAAACCCCAAAAAATTACTATGTTCTTAAATGTGATTGGGATATAGATTAAAATATCATCCATGATCCATTTTTGTTCCAAATTTACTTTTTTTAGTAACTTTTAAAATACCCAAGGATTGAAATCATGAATACTATGGTAATTGTCGAAAATGGACATCATAGAAAAAATGAAGATAAGGGTGAAAAAATCAACTAATATTTTATAAAATTTATTAGATTAGAGGATTTATACTCATAATAATTTTATATTTTAATATTATCAATTTTTATCCACATATATTAATTTAATAATATATGAAATTCCAAGATCACCCCTCCCCTCTTTTATACAAGAGAACATCTTATTCTCTTTCAATTACACTTCAAAAACAATTTTAATCTTAAAATAACTAAATGAATGCCTTACTAAATTCTCTCCCCATTTACTATAGTAATTTTTAATTGTAAAACCATCCTATTAATTATTTTGGTGTAAACTTTATTTAGTTATCCAAAAAACATGTATAGTTCAAAACTAAGTTTCTTCATTTTGTTTCTTTTTCTAACATATTAATATATTAATCAACCATGATAAAATATTAACACCATTATCATAAATATATTGACATTTTATTTTTTTAATTTCATAACCTACATCATTCTCCTATTTCATCAAAATGGTAAATGAAACCATTATATGTGTGTATGTTTGATTACCCCCTCGTGAACCGATTTAATTTGTTTTTCATCACCTCCTATTAGGGATGGTTTTAATGATCAATTTAAAGTATATGTATGATATTCATGAAATTTTTATCATTGTAAAAATTTGAAAAATAATTTATTTTCTCACATTTCTATTCATATAAAAATGACAATGTTGTTTATGCGTACGTGTGGACTACCACCTTTATAAAGGAATGTGATTCATTTTTCTTCACCACATCACATGTATGATATATATAATAATATTTATTGAAGTTATATGGTATTTATGATATAATTATAAATTTTTATAGATAAAGTATTACCTTCCTTTTTTCTATAATGATCATTTAAAATGGAAACATCACTTTTGTGTGCATACAACCTACCATCTCTATGTTTGCAAAATTATTCATTTTTCATAACCATCATTCATGATTTGTTTTAAAAGTATAATTGATGTATAAGAATGATAATTATTTCATTATTATCATTCTATATATGATGTCATCATGAGCACTTTTACCATACTAAACCCACAAAATACATTTTGGACATATTATTTGAATATTAACAGTCTAACCAACATACAATCAAATGATTAAGTAATTGAATATAACTACAAACAAATAAGATAAAAATGAATAAAAAACTTAAAAAAATTGATGCAAGTAAATCATTCAAAAAATTATATTATTATGGAAGATAAAGAATGTATGTGATGATTCATACTCAATTTAAGAGACATTATTTTAAAACATATTTTATCATTTTCCATCCAACTTTTTTTATTCAATGTAAATATTTTTGAAAATATAATATTAATGTATTTATTTTGATGTACAAGAACTATAAAGGATATTTTATGTCACTTTTTACATTATTTTAAAGGTTTTAAAAATAAATCTTTTTTTATGTTTTTACTTTCTTTACAATGGTTTAAAAGAATTTTTCTTTAATGTATATAGAGGAAACAAATTTTCTCATTGCCATAACCATTATTTTATTTTTAGGATCTTTTACAAGAAGTATAGTTTTCTTAAAATAAATCCCTTATTTCCATTCCTTCAAGATATTATATTTTTGAAAATGGTTTTTGAAAAGAATGGGTATTTTAATATTGGAAATTGTTTTTCATATAGTTTTAATGGATTTATTAAAAGGTTTTATAGCAAAAACGTGGAAGAATAAAAGGTTATATTCATGATCTGGAACTTAATCATTATATGTGTCGAATGGGTGAGCCTTATAAATATTATAACATGGTTTTAGGCCCATTATAGGTCAAGATGAATGGTTTATCTCAATATAACTTATAAATGGGTGTTCCTAGGCAATGCTCTAATACATTGGGTAATATTCCTTCCATAAATTGGAAATGAGGTAGTTTTTGAGGAGGTTTATCATATAAATTTTATAAGGTTTTAGTAATTTCTGACACATTTAATGAATATAATTTCTCAAAGTTTCCTAAAATGGTTATTATTTTCATTATAATTCTTTTAATGTTTTACTTTGAGAAAAAAATTGTATGTTTCATGTAGAAATGATTTATATCATTCTCTTAAAGAACATTGAGATATAGGTAAACATTTCATGATATTTATTGGTTTTTACATGACTCAATAATTTTATATTTATGTGTCCCTTACTGATATTTTTATTCTTATACAACATTTTTGAAATGTTTTTCATATGACATAAGGATGGGTAAGGGAAGGGAAGATTCCAATATAAAATTCATGATGATTTTCATGAAAAAAACATGATTTATTTTAAAAGATTTATATTATGGTAAAATTGATACTAATTATAATTTTCTACCTGTAATGTATGGTGTCATTATGTATGAGTTTTGAACTAATTCTCTAAAACCCTAAACCGTTAGGATCCCTAAGAATAAAAGAAAACAATTTATTAACAAAAAAATAAAGTTTATGTATTGTTTAAGGCTGGGTATTTATAGTTGGTATCAAATAAGTGTTTAGAAAATTTTGGATATTAGGTTGTTTTCATGTGAGGATAACTTATGAGTTATGTATTCCATTATGGGTATATATGTTTAAGGTCGATCAAATGTTCAAATTCATAGAAACCTCTTATATTGTTTTAAGTGATGGAATTTTATAGTGATTAATGAGATTTGGAGAGAAATTTTATTAGGTTGAGGTATATATAACCCTTAGGATTCATATGAAGGATTATTTTATAATAATTTCATTACATTTTGGGGATATAAGCAGAATGTATGATAAAAGCGTTTAGGTTAAAAATTATTTACTGTTTAAATTTTCACGGATTTTTAGGATTTTAATGTTGAAGTATTATATAATTTCTATAGGAATTTTCGTTAAATGTGATGATGATTTTCTGTTTTGGAATTATCCTAAATCATAAGTAAAGTGGTAGAACTAATGATGTAAGCTTGATGGAAGAAAGGAGTAAGTAAAAGCTGTGAATGGTGGTGACTATTTTAAAGCTGTGATTGGTGGTGACTATTACAAATCTATGAATGGTGGTGACTACTGTAAAACTATGAATGGTGATGATGATGGGAATAGTCATGCCAATGTAATAGTCATGATGATGAAAGAAGAAATGATGCATGTCATGCCGACATGGTAATCACGTTTTTTTGCATCAGACTCAGAGTCATATCAATGGAATATTCATGCCGATGGAATATTCTTGCCGATGAAAGAAGATATGATTCTTGTCCTCGTGACATGGTAATGAATTTGTTTTGTATTGTACTCAGAGTCATGCTTATGTAATATTCATGCCAATGGAATAGTTACGCTGATGGAATAGTCATGCCGATGAAAGAAGAGATGTTTCCTGTCATGCCGATATAGTAATGAATTTGTTTTGCATCAGAATCAGAGTCATGCCGACGGAATAATCATGTTGATGGAATAGTCATGATAATAAAAGAAGATATGATTCTTGTCATTCCGACATGGTAATGAATTTGTTTTGCATCGGACATAGAGTCGTGCCGATGGAATAGTCATGCTGATGGAAGGAGTCATGTAGATGGGAATAGTCATGCCGATGGGAATAGTTGTACTGATGGGAATACTCGTGCTGATGGAAATAGTCATGCCAATGGAAATAGTTGTGCCACTAGAAAAGAGGAATGATTCGTGTCGATGGAAAGATAATTTAAAGATATGATGCATGTCATGCCGACAAGGTAATGATTGTGCTTTACATCAGACACACAAGTGAAAGTCAAATAAAATAGATGGTGCTGATTAATGACTATCATAACCAGAAACAATCATACTCAACAATTGTACCCACATTTATGGTTTTTGAAAAGAAAAAACATTGTTTTGGATTTATGGAATAAGAAATGGGTATGGCGATACAAATTAAAGAACCAATGATTGAGATGAAGTTTCGAGAAGATTCAAGAAGCTTTGAGAAACTATGACAAAGTCAAAATGTATCCCATAATTTGAAGGGGAAATTTAATTTTGGGAAAATTTGAGTGAGTTGGAAATTTTTTGGATTCCCGTCAACTGTCACCTATAAAAGGAGGAGGTACTTTGTACTTTATGAAAAGAATTGTTGTTCACAGCAGAGGAGAGAGAATCTCTGAGTTTTAGGGAGAGAAGAAGAGGTTTTGATGTGGTGTCGTAATATTTGTCTTGACTATTGCATACATATTTTGATGTGGTGTCGATTCTATTTGTATTGACTATTACAAACCTATTTTGAAGTGGTGACGATTCTATTTGTCTTGACTATTGTAGGCAAGTATTAGAGTGGTGATGATTCTATTATATTGTATTCAATTGAATGATCAGACTGGGAGCATCGTACTCAGGGTAATCAGACTTATTATTTTACATAGTCCAAGGGGTTCTTACCTTCCATTTGGGTAAGGAAATGAATAATTTTTTGACAACTAAATACATTTGGGGAATTGAAAATAATCACATGTAACATGAGATGTTATAAAACAAATGTATTACCCTATTGTGCTAAGAGGGTGCACATGCACTAGTTGTATTGTTTCGTAGTAATGCATGAGTGTAAGGGTACGTACTACTCATTGTAACCCAATGATTGATTTATAGTGGATTTTATGGTATTGGATCATTTCCAAACTATACCAAGGATGTAGCTATTCTTATTTTATAGTGAACCTAATAAATCTTTGTGTTGCTTTAGATGTGGGATGATTTCTTTATCAGTACGGAATGAAAATATTTGACAGGAGGCGAAGGATGTTTCAATTAAAAAGAAATATAAAAAGAGTATCCCTAATTCACCCCCTCCCCCTCTTAGTGATACAATACTCTGACTGGGCACTTTCAATAGTTATATAAATTTATTTAGAAATGTCGTTTTTTTTTCAAAATTGATTTTGAACCATTATAAAAATTACATTTGACTTCATGAAAATATTTTGATCATTTATATTTAATAATAATTATTTAATAATAATTATTTAATAATAATATTTTATAAAATATTATTTATTTAAATAATCCATGAATTCATCAAAATAAATTTCTTAATTGAATTTGAATTTTACCCAAAATTACTATTTTTTATTATATCAAAATAAACAAAATTATAATGTAACCATAAAAAAATAAAAAAATATTCATAATTATATATAAAATAATTCACATAATCATAATTATAGGGTATTGATTCATATCCCTTTAATACAACATAAAACTCCTTAAGCGTATGGTGCACGATGGTGGCACTTTCACTGGACGGTTCAACGAACATTGTTTGGGTCGTGATCTCGATGACCTTGAACTTCTCCCACAAAAAGTTTAACTAATGCTTATGTTTTTGGAACATAGCTTGGGATTGGTCAAGGGAAAATACCAATGAGTATTACTCCCTTGTAATCTCAGATAAATGGGCTTCATAGGGTATAGTCCTACTGGTTGGGGCCATCAATTCCTTTGTTTGTGTCTATTGGATTTGTTAAAACTCTATATTTATACAAATCATGTGATCACTATTAAATAGGTATAATATCAATTTTAATTTTACTTAATATTATTTTAAATCAAATTGGATATAATAAAACAAAATAATTTCAAGTTTTTTCTATAACCACATTAAATAATAAGACATTTAGTTAATTCAAAAGCTGAATTTTATTTATAACAGCTCAGGTTGTTACATAAATTACCATAACTTGTATTTTATTTTTGTACTAAATTATATTATTTCATGTTTTATTTGATGAAAACCCATCTTTCCTTAAATCATTGTATTTTAGTTTTGATAATGGGTTTTGATATGAAAGGGTATTTGAAAAATAATTTTTTTTTCATATGGTTTTAAAAGTGTTTTGAAATGTTTTTTTGATGAAATGGAATAGAAATAATTTTTTATTTGTTATTTAGTTGTTGAGAATTATATATGTGAAACAGGTGATCTTGATATAGTTTATAGGATGGGTTGATTCCCATTATAGATCATGATGTATGGGTGGGATCGATATCAGTGATAATATGAGTTCATCCAGATAGCGCTCTAATGTATTGAGTAATGTTCCTTATATTAATAGGAAATAATGAGGGAGATAGTGAGGAGGTTTGTCCAAGGGATTTAACAAGGATCTAGTTATTTTAGATATGGGTTGAAAATATAATTTCTCTATATAAATTGTAAGGTTTTTTTTTATTTATATGAGTTTTAATGGTTTTGTTTGAGAAAAAAGATGATGTGTGTAATGTGGAAATGATTTATTTCATTAACACAAAGAAAATTGGGAGAAAGGTTAAAATTTCAAGAGTTTTTTTTGTTTTTCACTAGACCAACTAATTTCTCCTTTTTATTTCCCTTAAAAATATTTTTTCATTCATCTCATATTTTTAAAATGTTTATTACGAGTTTTAAAGATTAGTATGGTAAATGAAGAATCCAAGATGAAATGAATGGATATTTTTCATAAAAATAAAATGTGATCCATTTTAAAACTTTTATATTATGGGAAAATAGATACTGAGAAAATTTTCCCACTTATAATGTATTGGTTTGGTGTATATGAGTTATTACCTAATTATCTAATACTCTAAACCATAATGTTCCTTGGTAATACATGAAAATGAATTCATTACTAATAAAATTGGTTTTTATAATGTTTGTGTATGGTTCATTACATATATAAAAGGGAAAAGGCACACACACACACACATATTTATTTTACAAATTACATAGGTAAAAAAATCATAGTAACATCACCCATAAAACAACATATGAACCCATTTCATCAAACAAGTGTAGACAAAGGATCCCCATATCTAGTGAATCATTATATATGATAATAAAAATAATATAATGTAGATGAACTAAAATAAAAAATAATTCTAGAGTCTCTCCTAGTGTCTCTTTGGACCATACTTGGATCTATATTATTGACTAAAAGACATAGCCTCATTTCCCATAGTCAGATCCCTGAAAATAAAAGTCTTCAATGAACTAGGTTTCTCCTATAGGTTACTAGTCTAAATCCAAGTAGGACACCACAAATGGGTCAGTATAATATGTTTAATAGATATCAGTAACTGTATGTACAAATATAAAATAATCATAAGTAAAAATACATGCAACATTGGGTTATTGTGTGTTAACCAATACCCAAAGAACCTAGACCATACTTTATTCAACATAATGAAAAAATAAAAATTCACTTGTTACCATAGATAAATCTCTATAGTGTAAACATACTTATCACTTAGGGTTTGGCCCCAATATCAAGACTCAAACAAGTAAACTTTAACTTTGGGTGAGGTTATAAAACCTTATTACATACCAACACCCCATTCTTCCAGGGCATGTCTTTTGCTTGCATCCTTTTATAACACAATATCACTTAGTGTGAGGTATCATCATTTAATACTTTACCAATTCCTTATCACATGGGATGATGTCACATAGCCACAACATGAACATCCCTTACCACTCTGAGTGTGGTATCATAACCTTAACTATCACAACATGAAAAATCATAAGAAACAGGGTCAACAATACAATACTCAATCCCCTAGTTCAAAATATATATTATAGTAATATAGCATAAATAATAATACCTCATGGGATATAAATATTTTCCATCCATTAACCCAGCCCATAACTAAAATCTCATACTAGCCATTACAAATGTCAACACCTTCAAAATTGAAGTAGATCATCCCCTATACACATAATCTAGTCTACAAACTCACCAATGATAAATATAATCCTTAGTAACCCACATGGTGCCTAAAAAATTACCATATATCCTAGGACACCAATTTCATTCTCAAAATAACTAGGGTACACTAACTCTAGTACAATAAAAAACTCATTCATATAAGACATTATTCCTTATAGGATTTACCCAACCACATTGATACCTTAGGGATATAAAATCAATAATAAACAATCACATTCATGCATATGAGTAAATAAAAAACCTAGAAATAATAAGAAATGTTGTGGAATTAATAAATTATGAATCATGGATCTTGCTCACAATGTTACACCACACAATTAAAAAATAATCCATAATATTAAAAGAATCAAACACCAACCCTTGTAATTACTGGTCTGAAACCATGGGGATAAGAGAAGTGAGGAATGATGACACCAAGGATTAGATAAGATTATAATTAACAAGTTAATTATATCAAAACTAAAAAAGCGTCAAACATTTTTTAAACAAATATTTTAGGAGCTTGGAATTAAAAAAGGAATTCCAAGAGGGATCAAATTTTTATTATGGTCAAATGGTGGGGGATGCAATGGTTAAAAAGTGTATTGAGGGAAAATGTTGAAAATTCCTCTAAAACATACAGAAATAATGTTGAGTACAAATTTTTTATATAAAAAGTTCTTGGTGCTCAAATAACCACTCAACATACTCCCACTGACTTCTTATTGGTTCTCCATAACCAAAAAGGTGGATCCCTATTCCATCGGGTAGTCAGGGACCCTACACCAGGTACCTGATTCACTTAAACTATTTATTTAAATAGTAATGGCCTAGCTACCCATCACTGGAATTCCCTTGGCACCCCACACCACCTGAGAAAAACCAAATAATTCATAATTATATAAATACTATAAAAAACATTCCCAAAATATATACCCTGAAATTTGAGTGTTATTAAAATAGTAAAACAATGTTCTAAGGTAGTTACATAGCATTGTTCATGAAAATTTAAATGGGTCATGCTATTTTTTATCGCAGACTCCCTCAAAGGATCCAAGGTTTTCCCATGATGTTTATTTATGGATATTGATTATGGTTATCTTATCAATATTAATTATTTTTATTTATAGTTTAAAATATATTTTTATACAATCAGTATTTATATATAATCATGATATGATAGTTTTATTTCATTAAAGGAAATAATTATTTTAAAAATGGTGATAAATAAAATATAAGTGAACTTTTCTTATTTATTTATTTTAAATATATCCTCACATAGAGTTTTCTTTAGGTCCCCAATCATATTCCATTTATTCTATCTTTTATAGAATTCAGGTGCGTCTTTATACATAAGAAAATATGGTATATTTTAAAAGTATGGTTTGAAATTAGTTTTAATTTTTTTCATTTCATCCTTTCTTGTTGACATAAAAGGTGTTTTTTTCACAATTTATAACTTGATTATAAATAAAACAAATGATTAAAATTACTAATAATATGAAATATTATAAATTAAAATCTAAAATTTATAATATTTTATTTGAGTTTAAAACATGAATTTCATTTATTTATTTATAAATGATATACATTGAGAAGTTTGTCAAAGTCAATTTGGAATTATCTCTATCACCGTACATACACAAAACATTTGTATTTAGATTTTATGACCTATGATATAGGATCTTGTAAAGTACTTCATGGACATAAAAAATGTTTCTTCACATAAATTAGGTTATAGTGGATGTGATAGGTAAATCTTTTTTGCATAGTATATAGTGATTTTTCACTATGGGTTTTATTTTTTTCTATTAACTTTTTTTTGATACTTGGTTCATATCATGTTTATCATTCATCTTTGTTCTCCCAATTTTTTTCTTCCACTTAGATGTATTTTGAATTTAACATAATGTTTGGCTATTGTTATATTAGTAAGGATTGATTATCGAAATGGATTTATGGTTTTATTTTTATTATTTAAATATACCATATTTGGTTTCTATTACAATAAAACTTCTTATTTTACATGAATTATTATCCTTCTTATAGAGTGGTTATTTTAAAATTTCATATATAGCTTAAAATTATTTTCATGATTCTTATGTCAAATTATTCCTGATTGAGTATAGTTTGACACCCCAGTAAATGTTTTTAAACCATTGTGATCAGAGATACACCTCAATCCTTATAACTTACTAACTCATATATCTAGTTAGGATACCCCAAGATGGTTTGTTTCAAAATGGTATTAGAACGCACCTTGGTTTTATGACATTTTTGGAATTTGTTGTGGATAAAAGATTAGTTGGGATATGCATCTTTAATTTGAATATTATTTAATTTTTTAGATATTTTTTATTTATTTTTTTAGACATTTTTTATTTAATTTATTTCAATTATTGACTATATAAAATATTTATGAGTTAATTAAAAAAAATATTGTGTTGGGATTGAAAATTAAGGGAAACCCAGGGCATTAAGGTTATTTTTTATAGACTATAAAACTATATAGAGACTATCCATTTTGTTCAATACATCTTCTAGTATTATTTTCATGGTTGGTACATGGTATCCCAAGCCATTCATATAAATTATGCACAACTATTAATATCCCAATTTTTTATGTTCTGAATTTTATCCCCTAAAATATAGTTTTATTTTTTTTAAATGAAATTTATATGTATTGGATTGAATATTATAAGGTATTAATTTTATTAAAATGGTTTGGGTTCACTAAAATGTATTTTTTCATTGTATGGTATGATTAAAAGAATGTATTTTTTTTCACATTCAATTTTATAACTTTTCACTAGATTATATTATGAGGAAATTTAAATAAAAGTAAGGTTTTGATTGGTAATTAATTTCAATGTTTTATTTTATTTATATTAATAAATGATAATAGTTATTTGAATATATTTATGGAATATTTTAAATGTATTATATAAAACTATTTTTATATGTTTTAATATCAAAAATAGATTTCATATATGTAAAGACCCGACCCAAGTTTCCTAGAGCTGGTGCCTTAATAAATTACATTGGAATGACTACAAAAATGTCGTATCCCATAGGATAAAATATTTTAGTAGATTTGGAAATCTCGATACATACATTATTTCAACATTACAACTTGAAATGAAAAACTACTTAAAGTTTCCCTAGGTAACATACACCACTCTAAGATTATCCCTACAAGTCAATCATAATATACCTCTTCATGTCCTGGGAAAAAGGAAACATAAGGAGGGGTGAGCTCAGATGATTGGTAAGGGTAAACAATACAGTGGAAGATATCATAAACATAAACCTTAGTCATGGTGGATAATTTAAAACACATGTATTTAAAAATAATAAACCTGAACACATTATGGAGAGAATATGAGCTGAGTAATCATTTCCATAATAAAAAAAATCATGGGTATTATACTAGTTGAATAACCACATGAACTATGAATTTATAGCTTCATAATGAGGGTAATTCATATATCAAAAATTCCAAAACATAATGTCAATACCTCGATGAAGAAATATAAAAATGATTAAGGCCTTGGCCAAAACCATATCTAAAAAATGGGCAAGGCCTCAACCAAGTTCATATCTATTTGTATCATGAGACCTACTGATGAATCGAGGGACTAAAGAGGTCCCCACATATCACATAACAAGTCCAATGCATTCATCTTATTAAGATAGATAAACTTAAAAAACAAACACATTCATATTGAAACTAATATATGAAATGTAAATAACATTCCCCAAATATTAAACTTAAACACTAACCATTTAGAGTAATTTGGTGAATGGTATCAAGAAAGAATATCCACCATAAAACTAATAGAAAACCATTAAATAAAATATGGTTGATGATATCATAAATCATTAACCCCATTTAAACATAAGAATCAACAAGAGTGTTGAAATAGGTGAAAATACTCTTATAAAATCAATGAGTAATTTTTGAGATAAATACCCTTTACTTTGAAAAGAAGAGTTCTTTTTGAAAAATAATTGTATAAAACCAGAAGTGAATTAAGGTATTTTTCCCCTAATAAAATTATGGGTTTTATTAAAATAATTGTTGCTAAAACATATTATTGATTGCCCATAAAAATAGTTGAATATTTGATAAATTCCCTTGAATTGGGCTTGTATTTCGAAAAGAATTTTGAAAGTTCCTTTTAAATCATATTACACACCATATAATAAAGAATTATTCTGGTTGGTAAAAATATATATAACACTCACACATAATTTATTTGGATTACATAATAATAAATAAGAATTTTATTGAGGTAATTAGATAATAAAATTAACATGAATGAAAATGGAGGTTCGGGTGGAAAACACTTACCTTAAATCAGAAGGTGTTCCTCACATGATCTTAATGACCAGAATAATGAAATTTAGATTCATAAATTAATGATTCAAGAAACTAAAAAATATTTAATTTATTTATTATAACCTTATTAGGTTCATTAATGGCCTTTTGATAAGTTAAGAGATTCAATGTCATTGTTTGGGAGCTTTTTCTTCCTTGGTCTTCATGATTGGTTTACTTATATTCATGTACGGATAAACATGTAGAAAGAAAATGGTTTTCTAGTATTGAAGCTATATTTTATTAATAAACATCCATAATTTTATATATTTATAAAATTAATTTGGTTATTTGGAGTGAATAATTATTATTATATAAAACTTTAATGATAATTGTTTGGGTTATTTGGTGATTTTTTATCACAACGAACTCATTTCGATCTATAAATTAATAACATTTTTTCAAAAATATTACAGAACCTTACATAGTTTATATTACCTATATAATATCTGGTTCAACCTTAAAAATTATTTCATAACCATAATTGAAGGCGTTAATAAAAATTGAATACTCGTCATCCTTGAATGTGATAAATTAACACATCTTAGATGGGGGTTTCATTTCAAGTATAATAGAAAGAGGAAAGGAGAGATGATGATGAATTATTCTATTATCAAAACAAAATTCTAGTATATGTAAGATAATAAAGTTATAATAACATATAGATGAGGAGAGGTGGGGAAAGAACAATAAAATAAAGGAACTCTAAATAAAAGAAATGATAAGAGGAATTTACCTCTTGAAGTTATCTTCCTTGAGAGCCTCTTTAAGGTAGAGTTTTTGGTCTTTCTATGAGACCAAGGGATTTTGGACGTGGGGGAGGATCTTGGGAGGAAATTTGGGAATAATTTAGACAAGTAACAATTCTTTAGAGGATTAAAGAGAAGACAGAGTGAGGGGGGGTCTACAGTGGAGGAGATGAGTGATTTTTGATTATCTTATTCATTATTTTATTATATTGATCAAGACAGACAATAGCGTTGATTATTTTGACATGTGCATGTGATTTTTCACTAATGGTTTCTTATATCATCCATGATGCATGGAATAATTTATTTATCCTATAATGTATATATAGAGTAAATTATTGTATTTCACTATTCACCAAAATTTCAAATATTTCAGTAAAAATCCAAAAAAAATCAACATAGAATTTTTTTACATGTAGAATCAAAAAATCAATTCCATTTTATCAAAATAAATTTCTAAATATGTTAAATTTATTTTTTAAATAAAATAATTATTTAATTGAAAAATATAGATTTTAAATTTACAACTGATTTTGTAACAATTTCAAAAACTAAGGAAGGCCTCATAAAATTATCCCAAAATCGTTGGACAAAAAAATATTTATTTAGGAACTGATTTTATGAGAATTAATTTTAAATCCATCTATTAATTTAAATTTATAATTAAAAATTTATCACTCACAAAAATACCAATACTTAATCAATAATTTATAAAATGATCTATTTAATTTATAATGTGCCTAAATTTTATTTATACATCCATGGGTGAGGTTACTATTCATAAGGGTATTTTACAATTAATAAGGGTACATTATTATTTAAAAGGATAAGTTACTATTCACCCAAAATTATGTTTATTCTATCAGACTCTAAATATCCCCCTGAACACAACCGTGTATGTTATTTTTTTAAATTTCAATTCATAGAAGTGGAAAAATTATGTTTGTTGGCTAGGTTATAATAAGTTTTGTTTTGTAGAGACTCAGTGTTTCATACATTTAATATTAATTTTATTTTCAAATCCATGGGGTGTTACATTGTCCCTTCCTTACAAAAATTTCATCCTTAAAATTCATAGAATGTAACTTCATAAAAATATTTGGGTAGGTATTCATCATAATCTCCCCAGGCTCCCATGTTTCCTCTTCAATTTTATAGTTTTTCAAAATTATCTTTACCAGTCGAGTAGCCTAATTCCTCAACACATATTCTTTAGTGTCCAGAATCTAGATAAGATCTTTATAGAATGATAGGTCATGTTTCAATTCTATTCCTTCAGAATTTAAAACATGTGTTGGGTATGGCATGCAATTTCTCAAAAATGAGACATGAAACACATTGGTACTTTAGACAGGAAAGGTGGAATAGCAAAACAATATGAAAAAACACCAATTCTCCCTAGGTTTTCAAAATGGAAAATATACCTGAGACTAATTTTCCCCTTTTTTACCAAATATTAAATCCCTTCAATGGAGATACCTTCAAGAAAACATGGTCTACCACATGAAATTACAAATCCTTCCTTCGATTATGAGTGTATATATTTTTCTAGATTTTAGATATTTTGATATGAATTGGAATAGTCTTTACCTTCACAATTGTTTCATCAACAATCTCTTGACTAACAAGCATTCTTTCACCAACTTCACCCCAACATGTTGTCATACATCATCTCTTTCCACATAATGCTTCATTTAGTTCCATTTGAATACATGAGTGGAAACTATTATTATAGGAAAACTCTAACAAAGTTAAATATTGATCCCACATACCTTTAAAATCAGGTGATAATGATCTCAACATGTCTTATAAAGATTGGATTTTCCTATCTAATTGACCATCAGTTTGAGGGTGATAAGAAGTACTCAATCAAAGCTCAGTATCCAATGATTTATCAATAATTTTCCATAATTTTGATGTAAATCATGTATCACAACTAGAATTAATTGATATAGGTTCCCAATCATGTCTCAAAACTTAATTGATATAGATTAATACTTGGAGCTCTAGTCAAAAATCCTCACTTATAACGAGGAAATGTGTATATTTTATAAGTATATCCACAATTTCCCATATTTCATCTTTCATTCTTGGAGTTTTGAGTAATCTAGTGACAAAATACGTGATTATTTCATCCCATTTTCATGTAAGAATAGGTATAGGTTGTATTATTCCTCTTGGATGTTGTCTTTCAGCCTTTACTTTTTTACAGACTAGACATCTTGATACATAATCATCAACTTCCCACTTCATGTTGTCCCACTCAAAATGTTCCTTCAAATATTTATACATCTTAATTCTTCCATGATTTATAGAGAAATTAGAACTATGGGAATCATCCAATATCTCATTTTTTTGAATGGGTATAGATGTAACATAAAGCCTCTTCCCAAATTTCATAATTCCATCTTCACATATGAATTCTTGTAACTTCCCATCAATCAAATCATTAATTTTCATTTGAGGATTCTCACCATCAGACTATGAAGCTTTAATTATTTTCAATAAGGATGGTTGGGAAATCATTTGAAAAAGTAGTGATGTTTCTCCTTCTTTGATAATTCCCACATCCATTATCACTAGATCCATATACAAAGGATCCTTGTCAATCCTCATTTTGTTGAGAAATCCACGATCCTTCATGCTCAATGCATTAACAACATTATTTGCCTTTTCTAGGTGGAAGTGTATAGAACAATCATAATACTTGAGTATTTCAGTCCATCTCCTTTTCCTCATGTTGATTTCTTTCTTTGAGAACATATATTTCAATCGCTTATGATCCGTATATATCTCGCATCTTTCTCCATAGAGATAATGTCACCATATCTTCAAAGAAAAGATTACAAATCCTAACTCAAGATCATGAGTATGATAGTTTTTTCATGAATTTTTCTACCTTGATTCATAGGCAATCACTCTATCATTATGCATAAGGACACATCCAATTCCTTTCTTTGATGTGTCACTATTGATTACACATCCATCATTCCAAGGGTAGAGTCCAGTCCTAAAATTTACTAATATTCTCTTCAATTCTTCAAAAAAATATTCACACTATTTTTCCATATGAACATTACTCCTTTACATGTAATCTTGGTCATTGCATTGGCTAAATGGGTGAACTTCTGAACTAAATGTCGATAATAACCTACTAAACCAATAAAAAAACACACCACAATTATGTTTTTTGGAGTAGGCCATTAATGTAAAACCTTTGTATTCATATGATCAACAGATATTACATCCTCATAGAAAATGGGGCCATGAAAGGAAACAGATTAAATCCAAAATTCACACTTTATAAACTTCCCATATAATTTATTTCTTCTAAGAGTCTTCAGAATAATGCATAAGTGATTTTTATGATCTTCATAGATTTTAGATTATACCAAGATATCAACAATAAAAACCACCCCAAAGTCAACAAGATATTCATTGAAAACTTTATTCATTAGATCCCTAAAAACATAGGGTGGATTATTCAGTCCAAAAGTCATTAATGTAAACTCGTAATGCCCATACCTTGTTGGAAATGTTCTCTTTAGAATATCTTCCTTCCTCACTCACAACTGATGGTATCCAGATCAAAGGTCAATTTTCAAAAAATTTTGGGATCCATTAAGTTGATCAAATTAATCATCAATACAAGGTAGGGGATACTTGTAATTTATTGTTTTATCATTGATATCCCTGTATTCAATGAACAACCTCATAGATCCATCTTTCTTCTTAATAAATAGAATACGGGATCCCCATAGAGAAACAATAGGGGGAATAAATCCTTTATCACTCAATTCCCCTAGTTGTTTATTTAGTTCTACTAATTCCAAAGTGGATATTCTATAAGGAATCTTTTATATAGGTCTTGAAGTAGGAAATAAATCAATAGAGAATTCAACTTCCCACTCTGGGGGATGTCCAGGCTAATCCTATAGAAAAACATCGATATATTCTTGCACAATAGGTACATCCTCAATTTGAATATTTCTTTCCTCACACATTGACATTTTATTCTATTCCCCACCAAGAATTTCATTAAGTACAACTACTAGGGGTGGTTCTAGATAATAGCTAGATGCTGATTTTTCTCTCGCTAAAGATAAGGGATTCTACATCGATCTCAAAAATGGTAACCTATTTCTTCTTGAAATATAATTTTGCATCATGATTTAAAAGACAATCTATACTAAGAATTATATTAATGTAAATCATGGGTATGATAATAAAATCAACTGATAAAGAATGTTTATATGCCATAATGTAGACTGAATGACACATATTTGTTGCAATGATACTTCCCTTAGTTTTTTGAATGAAAACAACCTTATTAAATAAAATTTGAAATATATAATTTTATTGAAAAAATGGGAAGATATGAAAGAATTCAATGATCCAAAATCAAATAAAACATTGTCTATGATTGATTAAATGATTAAAGTACCTACCACCATGTCATGGGGAACTTTAATATTGGAAGTTGTGATCGCTTAAGATTGTCCCAACTTTCTTGGGATTTTCTATTGCACGATTCCTTGATGCTTTGGAAAATCATTAAAATAGTGTCCCATATCCCAAAAATTATAGCATCGAACATTAATAGCTTATTTATTCCCCTTACAATCATGGGATATGTGGCCTTTTTCTCCACACAAGTGACAAACACCCATACCCTTCTGGTAAGTACCAGGGTGTCTCTTCTCACAATTATGATAGGGTGGAAGGTCAACTATTACATTCTTTCCCATTTCCTTATTTCATTTTCCAGATTTTACAGAATCCATCTTCTTCTATTTATTTTATTTAAAGTAATAAGAATTTTATAACTCCATTTCCATCTTGATAGTACATGACACTATGTATTCATATCATGATAAAGTTTGGCAGACTGATTCCCATTAGAGGAATGGCCTTAGGACATCAAAGAATCGATCAATCTTGATACCTGGATTATGTATGTATTCCACATCATGCTTTCCTAACCATTTAAATTTGGCTTCATACTTTGAAATACTCCCATCCTCTTTTTACCTCTGATTTAGAAACTGCCTTTCAATATCTAGTCATTGTTCATGAGGGAAGTATTTTTCAAATAATTTTACTTAAAATCCCCCAATTCCATTTATTCTATTTATTCATCCTCCTTTGTGTTTTGAATTAATGACCACCACTGATCTATATATCTCGATAGGCAATAAATAACCACTACAACCTTCTCTCTTTCATTATATCCCAAGGTAAGAAATATCTTCTCTAAGGGACTTATCCATTTTTCATATACAAATGGATTTTTATTCCCATTAAATAATAGAGGCTATTATTGCATAAAGCGATCTAAAATAGATCCCCCAAATTGTGGATCCATATTCTCCATATAGGTAATGTTATTGTTCATAACCTGAGTACGTTATCCCAGTATAGTAATAAGTTTCTCTGCACTAGCCACATCTCCAGATCCAACATCATTATCTTTCATATGAGGGAATCCACTAAATGGGATATAAACATTCATGTGGTTCCTATTACTTACACTAGGTGTCATTTATAAATAATATAATACACTAGATTAGGTTTAAATCATAGTGTACTATGTCAACAAAGAAAAAAACATAACAAAAATTGAAATTCTATGCATGGATAATCCCATAATCATAAACATAGATTCGTTGAGGAAAAATTTACATTTAAATCCTTCATAATGTCTTGTAATGAAAATGTGAATTATCCTAAGAATATCCCCTTGGGGTGTCAAAACCAGGTGCATAGTAAGGCCCCTTGTATTGTACAAGGATATCCCAATTCAAGCCAGAAACTCCTTGTCAGATTTTTCACTCTTAGGTACATTTGTGCAAGATTCATGTCTACTTGTAGTACCCAGACATGGATTTATTTTCTAGAAAGATCCAAATAATCTATTCCCTACCAATATTCTATGATATTATTGTATAGTTATCCTCAAATACTATCTTTGAGTTTTTTTCTCTAATCTACGTTTTCTAAATCTACTTTCCAATTTTTCTACTAAACTTTCTATGATACCAACTATAAAGACCCAACCCCAACTACTCAGATCCATTGGCTTAATACATTACATTAGTATGACAACAATAATGTCATATCCCAAATGAAAAAATTGTCTAGTTGATTTGTAAATCCAGATTCATACATATGTTCAACATTACTACATGAAATGAAAAACAAAATAAATGTTCACTTGGGAACATCCACCACTCTAAGATTATCCCTGAAAGTCAATCATATTATATATCCTCATGTCCTGGAAAAAATGAAACATAAAAATGGGTGAGCTTAGATTATTAGTAATGGTAAACAATATAGTGGAATATATCATAAACATAAAAATTAGGCATGTTTAATAATTGAAAACATGTACCTTTAAAAATAATAAACCTGAACACATTATGGTATGAATACGATTTGAATAAACATTTGCATAATTAAACATAATAATGGGTATTCTACTAGTAAAATAACCACCTGAACTATAAATTTCTCACTTCATAATGAGGGAAATTCATAGGTTGGACATTCTAAAAAATACTTTCCAGGCCTTGTCCAAAACATCTAAAAATGATTGAGGCCTCAGCCAAAACCTTATCTCAAAAAAATGGGCAAGGCCATGTCCAAGTCTATATCCATTTGTCTCACAAGAACTAACTATCCATCGAGGGGATATAGTAGGGCCCACCGATCAAATAATATGTGCATTTCATTCCTCTTATGAATGGGGATATACATAAACAACATATACATTAATATTGAAAATATCATATTAAATATAAATAAATTTCCCCTAACATTAAACATAAACACTAACCATTCAATATAATTTGCTGAATGGTATCAAGAAAGCATATCCACCATAAAAAAAATGAAAAATCATTAAATAAAATATGGTGTATGATATCTTAAAACATTAACCCTATAAAGACCCATAAATTTCAAGGAAATTTCTTTCTTAATTTTCTTTGGAATTTTACAAGAGCGCAGTTTCTGATGGCACCTGATTCCGAGGCCCGGTGTGCCCGGAATCATTTTCCAAAGTTTGGCTCAGGTACGTTCAGTGAATGGATGAGCGGGTTTTTTCTAACTTTTGAACCGGTTCCCGGAATCGAATTCTGAGGGCACCAATGAAATCGCAGCACCGGTATTCGCTTAGAAACGCCTCTTCCGGAGTTGCGTTTGCTCGGGTGTGGTTTTTAATTTTCGGGTTTAGAGTTAAGAAATAAAATAATTTTACGACAACTTTATTTTATTTCACTTAAGCCACTTGGAAGCCACTTGAAGCCACTTAAAAGCAGCTTAAACTGAGTTGATCCGGATAGGATGCTATCCAGAAATATCCTACCCCCTTGGTAGGATATTTGTGAGGTGGGGCCCGCACGAGCCCCACCGTTTCTTTCCGCTAAGTAACGCACCCGCGAAAACCCATCATTATGAAAGTCAACTGACGCGTTTTCTTAAATTCTTAACAGACCATTTAATTGGGCGGTTTATTTCATGAATTAAATGAGCTGTTACTTTCGTTGAATTAATACAACGAATTTATGGGTCGTTATTTACCTTTTCGTTTGTTGGCGTAATAATAAAATAAGACCAACAAGGTCTTTTGTAAGATTACTCGTTGAGAGGTTTGACATAGTTCTCGTGTCTTTATCCTTCTTCGCGAAGAACGCGAAGAACGCGAAGAACGCCGGTCTCCGATGAAGAACGCCGAACCCGGAAATCGACGACGCGATGCCGTGATCTGCGACGCCGACGTTCCCTTCCTGCAACGTTCTTCTGCGACGTCTCTTCCTCCGCGATGGATCTTCGATCGGCTGCTTGAGGTAAGAGTCTCAGATTTTCTTTTTTTTAATCTCCTTTGTGGTTTTTACCAAAACACGGATTTAATTATTTATAATTAAATCTGCTGTTTCTTGGTCCGTTGAGTTCGCTGACTCAACGCCGGTTTCCACGACAACGCGACGCCTTTCCGCGACGACGCGACGATCCCCTCCTTCTGCGACGAGCAATTCCGCGAAGAACGTGCCTACGACGACGACTACGAGGTAGGGATTTTATTTTTGGAATTGCCCTTATTTCATGTGTTATTTCTGTTCAAGAATGAAGAACCCGGACATAAGAACAATTTTATTCCATTAAAATTGTTGAATTCATGTGTTGAATTTTGTTTCTCCTGATGTTTATCTCTAACGCGGAGGGTGCGGGCCAAATGAACACGGCCCGACAACCCTCCGCCGTTCTTCGTTTTTGTGCGGATTTGACGGGTGACGACGTAACGTGCCGCAATGGAAGTTTGATGATTCCTCAGTGAAGGGAGAGTCCTGGGAGGAGCAGCGGCGCAGACGGGAACAAAATCGGACCACCGGCGGCGCGGGTCCCCGGCGCGGCGGCGGCGCTCGCGGACCCGCGGCTGCGCTGGTCCGGCGTGCGCGGGACGCGGCTGAAGCCGCGTCCGGTTGTTCGAGCGACACCCCGCGGGTGCCGCGGGGTTGTCCCGCGGGGGCGGCGGCTCCCCCCCGCGTCGCTCGGCTGTCCAGGGCGACACCCCGCGGGTGCCGCGGGGGTGGCGGCTCCCCCCCGCGTCGCGCGGCCGAGCCAGGCCGGTCCGACTGGCCGGGCCGGACCGGGTCCGACCGGGTCGGACCGGGTCGACCCGGTTCGGCTGACCCAGGGGGGGGGGTCGGGCCGGCTCGGCTCGGGCCCAGACCCCCCGTCTTCGGACTGTTTTCAGTCAAATGGACGTATCTTGAGCTACGGGCCTCCAAACGACTCGCCGTCAGCGGCAACGCGATCCTTGGATCGAGACGGTCGTTTCGGTATATCGCACTCAAGGTTTTAGAATACTTTGAGTTTGGCCGGGTTGGTTCGTACACGAAACCAACCGGGTCCTCGGAGCGGAAACACTCATATCTTGAGCTACATACGTCCGATTGACGTGCCGTCATCTTTGTTGAATTCCTCTAAGTGAGACGGATCTTTTGGCATACTCCGCCCGAGGTTTGGACACAGGTGGAGTACGGTCGGGTTGGTTTTGCTTTAAAAACCAACCGGGCCCCTGGGACGAAAAAGCCAATAACTCTCAGATCGGGCGTCCGATCGACGCACCGTCTGCGACGTTGAGTTCCTGTTGACGATACGGAACTTTTGGATACATCAACTTCGGACTTTGTGACAGTTGATGTATCGGCCTCTCGGCTCGTGGAGTGGACCCTCCCGAACGAGCTTGCTATGTGCGAGAACCCTAGAGCTGGCTGCGACTGCTACTTCGACAGCGACGACCGTGCAGAGATCCTCAGTGGACAGCAGCGACGACTGTGCAGAGATCCTCAGTGGACTGCGACGACGACTGTGCAGATATCCTCAGTGGACTGCGACGACTACAGCACTCAGCGATCCTACGTGGATCAGTACTACAGGTCCTGTGTGGGCCCGATCCTGTGTGGGTCCGATCCTGTGTGGGTCAGCGCTCAGCGGTTCTGTGTGAGCCAGCGCCTACAGGTCCTGTGTGGGACCGATCCTGTGTGGGTCATTGCGGGGGTTAGTTGCCTATCGATCCTTTGTGGGTCCGACGACTTAGATGGATCAATGATCATCTTTATCGTCATTCGAAGAAGTATACCTGTGTGAGCTGAATCTTGAGTTACTCTCCTTTGTGGATTGTGTTGAACTATCCTGTGTGGATTTACTGTTTACTCTCCTTTGTGGATTGTGTTGAGCTATCCTGTGTGGGTATACGTTTTGCTTTCCTGTGTGGACTGGGTTGTGCTTGGGCTCGGACGTTGGAGCCGAACGGGAATTGATGACTTAGGTATATGTATGGGCATATACCTAAGCAGTGTCGGTTGTTACTTCGTGATTGTATCTTCCCTTTGTGGTTTATCCTTCGTGGATTTCGGGAGACCTTCGGGGGTCTCGGGGTCCCTACTGAGTAGCTTATACTCACCCCTGCACGGGCTATGCCCGCACTTCGTTGTGTTGGTTACAGACGACGGACAACGCTGATCGTGGTGGAGGCGTGCAGAGCAGGACGGTACCTGGAGGTGGACCACTGGGCGGGACGTACTCGGAGCGGTCAGGTGGACCCGAGGAGCAGTGGAGGCTATCTGTACCCACCCTTCAGGTGGGACTTCCAGAGGACGGCTCGACGCTGTGGCTTTTCCTTTCAGTTGCTGTTTTTCCTTTCAGTTGTACTTTACAGTTGGGCTTGTATTTCCGGCCCCTTTTACTTTCAGCACAGCTTGTACAGTTTCTACTTAGTGTTTACTTTTCCGCTTGCTTACTCTGTGGTGCTTGTTTACTTTTCAAAGGCAATGCCTTCCCTTTTTTTGGGATTTACGCCTTGGTGCTAGTCGCCAGCCCCTGGCCTATGGAAGGCGGGCTTGGGGTAGTCACGGCACGGGCCCCGAGGATGGGTCGTGACAAATTGGTATCAGAGGTGGTCGGTTCTACTGCAGACTCTGATCTTTCTTCTATGTGAAGCAATAGTGTTTAGAGTATTGGGTGTGGTTATCAGTCCAGGGAGTCCAGTGTTGGTGCGGCGACTGACGTGTCCGTACACCAGGACCCTGACTTCTGATTTCCGACTTAATGCACGAAAACATTGATTGCATGTGTGTTTCAAGTTTTCTTTGTGATTACTTGTGTCAGCTCACCAGGTATACTGTTCTGATCATGGCACACTTGTTTCCTTTTCAGGATGGCCCCATGATGGCAGCCAGCTAGGGTTCCGAGAGTAGAGCGTGACGATAGCCCGCCGAGCGACGAGGCCTCGGTGCAGGGCCCGTTGACAGCAGAGGCACCGGCGGTACCTTTACCCGCCGAGCCCCAGATGCTTCCAGCGCCGATCACTGACGATGCACGATGCCTCGGAGCTCTGCACAAGTTCCAGCGCTAGAGACCACCCAGGTTCCGTGGGGAGACGGACCCCCAGGCAGACGAGGACTGGCTGGAGGCGGTCGTCTGAGTTTTCAGGCTAGTGAGGACACCAGCAGACCTCATGGTGATCCTCGCGGCGAGCCTACTGCACGCAGCAGTAGGAAGATGGTGGAGCTTGATGCTCCAGGTACACGATGAGGCCACCCTCATCTGGACGGACTTCGAGAGCCTCTTCCGCTCAGAGTTCGTCCCGGCCACCCTCCATGCGGTGCGCATTCAGGAGCTTCTTCAGCTGCGGCAGGGCAGCTTGACGGTCGCCCAGTACGCGGCGAGGTTCACCGATCTTTCTCGCTACTCGATCGACATGGTACGGGACCCCTTCTTCCAGGACCGGACCTTCGAGCAGGGATTGAGACACGAGATCAGGGCATCGCTGATCTCCCTCAGCATCCCGACCCAGGCAGGAGTGCTAGAGCGAGCCCTTCTGATCGAGAGCTTTGTGGTTGAGTCCACAGCGAGACCTACAGCAGGGCGGCAGGTAGCAGAGTTTTCGACAGCTGGTAGCCGACGGATGACTCAGGGTTCCAGGCAGACCAGGCCTTCCGGCAGACGACCTCGGGACACTGGCTCAGCAGTGCGGGGCACACAGCGCGGGGCCAGTCTTCCGAGAGGCAAGCAGTGCTACTCCTGTGGCGGGTAGGGCCACATGGCTTGTGACTGCCCAACCCGCCGTACTGAGGAGCAGCAGACGGTGGAGGGGCCACCCAGGCAGAGGCAGAGGGTCGACCGTGGCGGTCCGCAGGGAGGAGGCGGACGAGGCAGAGGAGCTGGCCGAGCAGCAGGTGGTGGGCGACGCTTTGAGGCTCTGCCACCACCACCACCAGGAGGCCCGCCCCAACCACAGGGGGCTAGCGGGCAGAGACAGGCACAGCTCCAGGTAGCAGAGGCCTACGACCACGGCGTTCTAGAGATGATTCGAGGTATAATCTGTGTCTATTCTACCCTTGCTACAGTTCTTATAGACACAGGAGAGAGTCACTCTTTCATAGCCACTGCCCTTGTTCGGAGCTCGAAGATTCCGACAGAGCCGTTGGATCGATCCTTACGGCTAGAGACTCCTGCGGGAGAAGACTCGACGATTACGCACTGGTGCCGGCAGTGTGAGCTTACTCTAGGAGGCGAGAGCTTCGGTTGGGATATTCTTGTAGCGGTGTCGAGGCCTTACGACTTCATCTTGGGCATGGATTGGTTATCTACGGTCCATGCACATATTGACTGCATTAGGCGCAAGGTGCGATGTGTGCACACCGATGGGAGCAGGTTCACCTTCACCGGCGAGAAGGGAGCCTTCGCAGCACAGGATGGACTCACGCAGAGGAGAGAGCAGCCCATCACTCATCAGTTGGCTAGCCTCATCCTTGGAGCAGTTGACGTGCGAAGTCCTAGTTTTCCTGCAGTGGTGGATCAGTATGCAGACGTCTTTCCCGATGACGTTCCAGGTCTACCTCCTCACAGAGAGGTAGACTTTTACATTGATCTATACCCCGGGATAGCCCCGATATCCACTCCAGCATATCGGATGGCCCCCGTCGAGCTTCGAGATCTACGGGTACAGTTGGATGACTTGCAAGGCAAGGGGTTCATCCGACCCATTGTTTCACCCTGGGCTTCGCCGATATTGTTCGCCAAGAAGGAGGACGAGAGCTTGCGACTGTGTGTCGATTATTGTCGCCTGAACCAGGTGACAGTGAGGAACAAGTATCCGCTACCCAGGATTGATGACCTCTTTGATCAGCTCAAGGGAGCACGGTGGTTCTCGAAGATAGACCTCAGGTCAGGCTATCATCAGCTCAGAGTTCGAGATGAGGATGTGCAGAAGATGGCCTTCAGGTGTCGGTATGGCCACTATGAGTTCTTGGTTATGCCTTTAGGCATAACCAACGCTCCAGTAGTGTTCATGAGCCTCATGAACAGGATCTTCCAGCCATACCTCGATCGATTTGTCGTGGTCTTCATCGAAGGCATTTTGGTTTACTCGACGACGGAGGAGGAGCACGCCTATCACTTGCGGGTTGTACTAGACACACTCCGAGAGCACCAAATTTATGGAAACCTCTCGAAGTGCCAGTTCTGGTTACATGAGGTCCACTTCTTGGGGCACGTCATTTCTGAGGCGGGAGTTGTAGTGGATCCCGTGAAGATCGAGGCAATGCTAGCTTGGGAGCCACCCAAGAGCGTGACGGAGGTGCGGAGTTTCTTGGGTCTAGCCGGATACTATCGGAGATTCGTGCCAGACTTCTCCAGAGTTGCGGCGCCACTCTCAGCATTGACAAAGAATGGGAAACCCTTCGTGTGGTCAGACAGATGTCAGCAGAGCTTCTAGGAGCTGAGGCAGAGATTGACCAGCGCACCTATCTTGAGGTTTCCTGAGGAGGGAGTTGGATACGTAGTCTACTGCGATGCATCAGGGACCAGACTCGGATGTGTCCTGATGCAGGAGCGGGCCGTGATTGCCTATGGATCACGTCAGTTGAGGCCGCATGAGAATAACTACGCTACCCATGACCTGGAGTTGGAAACAATGGTCTTTGCTCTGAAGACATGGCGGCACTATCTGATGGGCGAGCGTTTTACAGTCTTTTCTGACCACCAGAGTCTCAGGTACATGTTCTCACAGAAGGACCTGAACCTGAGACAGCGGTGATGGCTCGAGTTCCTCTAGGACTATGACTTTGAGATATTCTATACTCCTGGGAAGGGGAACGTGGTAGCCGATGCCCTCAGCAGGAGGACGGGCATCCAGCTACTTGAGGAGGCGAGAGAGTAGCTAGCCACCTTGCAGATATCCTTCGTGGATAGAGATGGAGCAGCCTTCCTTCAGTCTCTCACCGTCTCTCCTCCACTTCTACAGCGGGTCAGAGAGGCACAGCGTGAGGATGCTGACTGTGAGACACGACGTGCACAGATATCCTCGGGACAGGCACCTGATGGTTTCTCCCTTGGAGCAGAGCACGTTGTCCTTTTAAGAGGACGTAACTTGGTACCAGTCGCTTTACGAGAGGAGGTGCTGAGAGAGTTTCATACTTCTCCTTTGGTGGTACATCCTAGAGTGGCGAAGATGTACCAGGATCTCAGGTGACAGCACTGGTGGCCGGGCATGAAGAAGGTTGTGGCATAGTTCGTTTCACGGTGCCTCACCTGCCAGCAGGTGAAGGCAGAGCATCAGGTACCAGCAGGCTTAGTACAACCCTTGGAGGTCCCGGAGTGGAAGTGAGATGACATATCTATGGACTTCGTGACTGGACTTCCACGCACTTCCAGAGGTCACGACTCCATTTGGGTGATTGTTGACCGACTCACCAAGTCGGCACACTTCTTACCCATCCGAGAGCAGGGCTCAGTGGAGAGCTTGGGGCGTCTCTATGTCCAGGAGATTGTACGGCTTCACAATGTGCCATCAGCTATCATCTCCGATCGGGATGCTCGCTTTAATTCCTGGCTTTGGAAGGGGTTACAGGAGGCGTTCGGGACGTGACTACGTCTGAGCACCGCCTTTCACCCTCAGACGGATGGTCAGACGGAGAGGACCATTCAGACTCTCGAGGACATGCTCCGCGCATGTGTCCTCGACTTTGGTCGCAGCTGGGAGGACCACCTACCCTTGGTGGAGTTCGCGTATAACAATAGCTACCACTCCACCATCGGGATGGCACCATAAGAGGCGTTGTACGACAGGCCCTGCAGATCTCCTTTGTGCTGGACAGACCCTGGGGAGTCATTACTTGTGGGACCAGAGATGGTCCGGGCCACGACAGAGAAGGTCCAGGTCATCCAGGAGCGGATGAGGACAACTCATAGCCGGCAGAAGTCATATGCTGACAGGAGGCGGAGGCCACTAGAGTTCGAGGATGGTGACCACGTCTTCTTGCGGGTCTCACCTCGACGTGGTTTGTGGAGATTTGGCCGAGGCGGCAAGTTGTCTCCACGCTTCATCGGGCCTTTCCAGGTCCTCCGCAGGATTGGCGAGGTGACTTATCGCCTGGCTCTGCCACCTCAGTTGCACCGGGTGCACGACGTCTTCCACGTATCTCAGCTGAGGGGATACATGCACGACCCGACGCACATCATTGACCATGGGGAGCTAGACGTGTATGATGGGGAGACTTTTGCGGAGGTCCCGGTGGAGATAGAGGATCGACAGGAGCGGGTACTACGTGGGCGATCGATTCCTCTTGTGTGCATCAGATGGCAGCACGAGAACCTCCAGGAGAGCACATGGGAGTGCGAGGCTCAGATGTGTACTCAGTACCAACATTTGTTTCCCTAGTTTATGATGTATCTTTACGGGGATGTAAAGCCCTGAGGTGGGAGTAATGTAAAGACCCGTAAATTTCAAGGAAATTTTTTTCTTAATTTTATTTGGAATTTTACAAGAGCGCAGTTTTTGACGGCACCTGATTCCGAGGCCCAGTGTGCCCGGAATCATTTTTCGAAGTTTGGCTCGGGTACATTCAGTGAACGAACGAGTGGGTTTTTTCTAACTTTTGAACCGGTGCATGGAATCGAATTCTGAGGGCACCGATGAAATCGCAGCGCCGGTATTCGCTTAGAAACACCTCTTCCGGAGTTGCGTTTGCTCGGGTGTGGTTTTTAATTTTTGGGTTTAAAGTTAAGAAATAAAATAATTTTACGACAACTTTATTTTATTTTACTTAAGCCACTTGGAAGCCACTTGAAGCCACTTAAAAGAGGCTTAAACTGAGTTGATCCGGATAGGATGCTATCCAGAAATATCCTACCCCCTTGGTAGGATATTTGTGAGGTGGGGCCCGCACGAGGCCCGCCGTTTCTTTCCGCTAAGTAACGCACCCGCAAAAACCCGTCATTATGAAAGTCAACTGATGCGTTTTCTTAAATTCTTAATAGACCATTTAATTGGGCGGTTTATTTCGTGAATTAAATGAGCTGTTACTTTCGTTGAATTAATACAACGAATTTATGGGTCGTTACTTACCTTTTCGTTTGTTGGCGTAATAATAAAATAAGACCAACAAGGTCTTTTGTAAGATTACTCATTGAGAGGTTTGACAGAGTTCTCGTGTCTTTATCCTTCTTCGCAAAGAACACGAAGAACGCGAAGAATGCGAAGAATGCCGGTCTCCGACGAAGAACGCCGAACACGGAAATCGGCGACGCGACACCGTGATCCGCGACACCGACGTTCCCTTCCTGCAACATTCTTCTGCGACGTGTCTTCCTCCGCGACGGATCTTCGATCGGCTGCTTGAGGTAAGAGTCTCGGATTTTATTTTTTTTAATCTCCTTTGTGGTTTTTACCAAAACACGGATTTAATTATTTATAATTAAATCTGCTGTTTCTTGGTCCGTTGAGTTCTCCGACTCAACGCCGATTTCCGCGACGACGCGACGCCTTTCCGCGACGACGCGACGATCCCCTCCTTCCGCGACGAGCAATTTCACGAAGAACGTGCGTACGACGACGACTACGAGGTAGGGATTTTATTTTTGGAATTGCCCTTATTTCCCGTGTTATTTCTGTTCAAGAATGAAGAACCCGGACATAAGAACAATTTTATTACATTAAAATTGTTGAATTCATGTGTTGAATTTTGTTTCTCCCGATGTTTATCTCTAATGTGGAGGGTGCGGGCCAAACGGACACGGCCCGACAACCCTCCGCCGTTCTTCGTTTTTGTGCAGATTTGACGGGCGACGACGGAACGTGCCGCAACGGAAGTTTGATGATTCCGCAGTGAAGGGAGAGTCCCGGGAGGAGCAGTGGCGCAGACGGGAATAGAATCAGACCACCGAAGCGACTCCGGTGGCCCGTGGAAGCCGCCGGCGGTGCGGGTCGCCGGCGCGGCGACGCTGGCAGCCGGGAGCAGCGGCGCCCCGGTGCGCCGCCGGACAAGGCTTCCGCGACAGAAGCCACGGCGGCGGCGCTCGCGGACCCGCGGCCGCGCGGGTCCGGCGCGCGCGGGACGCGGCTGAAGCCGCGCCCGGTTGTCCGAGCGACAGCCCGCGGGTGCCGCGGAGTTGTCACGCGGGGGCGGCGGCTCCCCCCCGCGTCGCTCGACTGTCCAGGGCGACACCCCGCGGGTTCCGCGGTGGTGTCACGCGGGGGTGGAGGCTCCCCCCCGCGTCGCGCGGCCGAGCCGAGCCGGTCCGGTCCGACCGGGTCGACCCGGTTCGGCCGACCCAGGGGGGGGGGGGGGGTCGGGCCGGCTCGGCCCGGGCCCGGACCCCCCGTCTTCGGACTGTTTTCAGTCAAATGGCCGTATCTTGAGCTACGTGCCTCCAAACGACTCGCCGTCAGTGGCAACACGATCCTTGGATCGAGATGCTCGTTTCATTATTTCGCACTCAAGGTTTCGGAATACTTTGAGTTCGGCCGGGTTGGTTCGTACACGAAACCAACCGGGCCCTCGGAGCGGAAACGCTCATATCTTGATCTACGGACGTCTGATTGACGTGCCGTCAGCTTTGTTGAATTCTTCTAAGTGAGACGGATCTTTTGGCATACTCCGCCCGAGGTTTTGACGCAGGTGGAGTACGGTCGGGTTGGTTTTTCTTTAAAAACCAACCGGGCCCCTGGGACGAAAAAGCCAATAACTCTCAGTCCGGGCGTCCGATCGACGCGCCGTCTACGACGTTGAGTTCCTGTTGACGATACGGAACTTTTGGATACATCAACTTCGGACTTTGTGACAGTTGATGTATCGGCCTCTCGGCTCATGGAGCGGACCCTCCCGAACGAGCTTGCTGTGTGCGGGAACCCTAGAGCTGGCTGCGACTGCTACTTCGACAGTGACGACTGTGCAGAGATCCTCAGTGGACTGCGGCGACGACTGTGCAGAGATCCTCAGTGGAATGCGACGACGACTGTGCAAAGATCCTCAGTGGACTGCGGCGACGACTGTGCAGAGATCCTCAGTGGACTGCGACGACTACAACACTCAGCGATCCTACGTGGATCAGTGCTACAGGTCCTCTGTGGGCCCGATCCTGTGTTGGTCCGATCCTGTGTGGGTCAGCGCTCAGCGGTTCTGTGTGAGCCAGCGCCTACAGGTCCTGTGTGGGCCCGATTCTGTGTGGGTCATTGCGGGGGTTAGTTACCTATCGATCCTTTGTGAGTCCGACGACTTAGATGGATCAGTGATCATATTTATCGTCATTCGAAGAAGTATACCTTTGTGAGCTGAATCTTTAGTTACTCTCCTTTGTGGATTGTGTTGAGCTATCCTGTGTAGATTTACTGTTTACTCTCCTTTGTGGATTGTGTTGAGCTATCCTGTGTGGGTATACGTTTTTCTTTCCTGTGTGGACTGGGTTGTGCTTGGGCTCGGACGTTGGAGCCGAATGGGAATTGATGACTTAGGTATATGTATGGGAATATACCTAAGAAGTGTCAGTTGTTACTTCATGATTGTATCTTCCCTTTTTGTTTTATCCTTTGTGGATTTCGGGAGACCTTCGGGGGTCTCGGGGTCCCTACTGAGTAGCATATACTCACCCCTGCACGGGCTATGCCCGCACTTCGTTGCGTTGGTTGCAGACGACAGACAGTGCTGATCGTGGTGGAGGCGTGCGGAGCAGGACGGTACCTGGAGGTGGACCACTGGGCGGGACGTACTCAGAGCGGTCAGGTGGACCCGAGGAGCAGTGGAGGCCATCTGTACCCACCCTTCAGGTGGGACTTCCAGAGGACGGCTCGATGCTGCGGATTTTCCTTTCAGTTGCTGTTTTTCCTTTCAGTTGTACTTTACAGTTGGGCTTGTATTTCCGGCCCCTTTTACTTTCAGCACAGCTTGTACAGTTTCTACTTAGTGTTTACTTTTCCGCTTGCTTACTCTGTGGTGCTTGTTTACTTTTCAAAGGCAATGCCTTCCCTTTTTTTTTGGGATTTACGCCTTGGTGCTAGTCGGCAGCCCCTGGCCTATGGAAGTCGGGCTTGGGGTAGTCACAGTACGGGCCCCGAGGACGGGTCGTGACAAACCCCATTTAAACATAATAGTCAATAAGAGTGTTGAAATATGAAAAAATACTCTTATAAAATCACTAAGAAATTTTTGAGATAAATACCCTTTACTTTGAAAAGAAGAGTTATTTTGGAAAAATATTTGTTTAAAACTAGAATTTAATTAAGTTTTTTTTCTAATAATAAAATTATTGGTATTATGAATATAATGGTTTCTAGAAACATATTATAGTCTGCCTATGAAAATAGGAGAAAATTTGATAAATTCACTTTAATTGGGCTTGTATTTCAGAAAAACATTGGAATGTTCCTGTCAAAACCTGTAACTAACCATAGAATAAAGAAAGATTCTGGTTGGTAAAAATATATAGAAAATTCAAACAAAATTTATGAGGATTAAATAACAATTTAATTTAGGTATTTCGATAATAAAATTAACCCGAATCAAAATGGAGGTTTGGGTGGAAACACCTTAACTTAAGTCTAAAGGTGTTCTTAACTTGATCCAAAATACCTGAATAATCAAATTTTGGTTAAAAAATTAATGATTTCAGAACCTCCCATAAATTTAATTGTATTATTATAAACTTATTAGGTTTATTCATGGCTTTTTAAGAGGTTAATAGAGTCAATTTCATTTTTTGGGAGTGTTTTCTTCTTGGTTTTCATGATTGGTTTACTTATATTCATGTATGGATAAACATGTAGAATAAAAACAATTTTCCAGAATTGAAGATATATATGATTAGTTAAAATAAATAATATTACATAGTTATAAAATTCATTTGGTTATTTGTAGTGAAGATGAATCATTATATAAAATGTTAATGATAATTAGTTGGGTTATTTGGCGATTTTTGATTACAACGAAATAATTTTGACCTATAAAATAATACCATTTGAAAAAAATACTAAATATCCATAAATAGGATATATTACCTATATAATAATCTGTTAATACTATAAAAATTGTTTCATGACCCGAATTGAAGACGTTAATGGAAATTGAAAACCCGTCATCCTTGAATGTGATAAATTAACACATATCGGATAGTGTTTTCTTTTCTAGTACAAAAGAAGGGGGAAAGGAGAGATGATGATGAATTATTCCATTATCATAAAAAAATTCCAGTAAATTTAATGTACTGGAGTTATAATAACATTAGTATGAGGAGAGGTGTGGAATGAAAAAGAAAATAAAGGAACTCAAAATTTAAGAAATGAGAAGAGGAATTTACCTCTTAAAGTTATATTCCTTAAGAGCCTCTTTAGGGTAACAGTTTTGGTATTTTTTTGAGAACAATGAATTATAAACGTGGGGGAGGATCATGGTAGGATATTCAGTAAGAATTTATATAAGTAAAAATTCTTTATAAGAGTGAAGATAAGTGGTAGTGGGGGGGGGGGGGTTATACTGAAGGAGAGGAGTGATTTTTTATTATCTTATTTATTATTTTATAGTTTTTCTCAAGAAAAGAATTAGTATAGATTGTTGTGATAAATAATATTAATATGTGAATGTGAGTTTTCACTAATGGTTTCTTACATCATCCATGATTCAAGTAATAGTGTATTTAACCTATAATGTATATATATGGTAAATTACCATATTTCACTATTCACTAAAATTTCAAATATTTCAGAAAAATCAAAAAATATCACCATATAAATTTTTAGATTTATAGAATAAAAAGTAAAATAAATTTTGTCAAAATAATTTTCTAAATATGTGAAATTTAATTTTTAAATAAAATGATTATTTAATTTAAAAATATAGATTTTACATTTAAAACTAATTTTGAAATACGTTAAAAAATTATCCAAGGACTCATAAAATTATCCCAAAATCATTATAAAACAAAATATTTATTTAGGAACATAGTTTATGAATTTTAATTTTAAATACATTTATTAATTTAAAACTATAATTAAATATTTATCACTCACAAAAAATATCAATACGTAATCAATAATTTATAAAATGTTATATTTAATTTATAATGTCCCTAAATTTTATTTCTAAATACATGGGTGAGGTTACTACTCATAAGGGTATACTAATATTATATAAGGGCACATTAATATTCATAAGGGAAAGTTAATATTTACCAAAAATTATGTTGATTCTATTAGACTCCAAATATCACCCAGAATGCAGCAGTGTATGTTAGTATTTCGAAATTAAAATCATAGAAGTATAAATCATTATTTTTATTGGCTAGGTTATAATAAGTGTTGTTTTTTAGAGACTCAGGGTTTCATGCATTCAATATTAAAATTATTTTCAAATCCTTGGGGTTTTATAATATAAATTGTAAATTATATGGTATGGTATTTAAGATAATTTTACAAAAATAAATCTTAAGTATTTATCAAATAATGGTTTGTTAGGGAATAGATATTTCCATATATTATGTTTGGGTTTCATTATTGTGGGAATGATTAAAGTTCTTATGTGGTATTTTCATAGTTTTTTGGTAATGTATCATTTTATCTGTTATTCCATGTGTAATTTCAGTACACATGGAATAATTTGATCTTGATATATATTTTATATTATTTTTTAATATAACTCATAAAAAAGTTCCCATTAATTCTCAATATGATGATTTTTGTGATTAATCATAAGAAAACCAACTAATTGATCATTATTTTATCAATTTAGTTGTTATTCCTATTCAATTCAAATATTTTAGTGTAACAATATGACCAATTATATTTAGAGACTATATTTAGTGGTTTTAGAGGATAAATTCCCCTAGATTTAAAGAAGACCAAGGTCTCTATGATGTTCTTGACTGGTTGGAGGAAATTGAGATTATCCTCAAGCATTATGATATTTTCAAGTTCCTTTAGCTCAAATTCACCATATTTGAGCATTAGGTCTAATGATGGAAGTTGTAGAAGTTAATTTTTTATATAATTTCATAGAAGGAAAATTCATTGGAAGGATTCATGGTGTATTTCATTCTATAATACTATATTGATATCATAAATACGACTAAGGTGATGGATTTTTATTACCTTTAGTTTAATAATAATAATGTAATAGAGTATAATAATTTTTTTAAATGGATCCATATCTACCTAGGTTAGTCTCGGATGATTATTTCAAAACTCATTGTTTTAAAAGGTGTTAAAATACAATCATATAGTCTATGATTTTTTTATCTTACTAACCTTCGATCACGGTATCATAATGAATTTTCCCAGAGGTGGGGTGATTATGGAAAGAGTTCATGAGAAGGATAACATTTCTTCTATACCTAAATGTTGTAAAGGGAATTTTTTAGTGAAATGATGAAACATGTTTAGTTATGTTAGATTTTTGGTGGTATTAAGAGATCACCTGTAAGACCCCAACCTTTAAAGATATTCTTCATGATCATTTTTAGGCACACTTTACCATTTTAGGGGTTATAACTTGGTTGAGTTCTTTGGGGGTTTTTTTAGGTGAAACTAGAAAATTTAGTAATCTCATGGGGCTGTATATAGTGGGATAATAGTTTAGAAAAATCATGTAGTTTTCCCTAAGAAATAGTGCACCCCATTTTGGATCTACATGAGGTGTTGCCAGATTTTCCAAACCATTTGGGCTCCCTCCCGAAATTATGCACCCTAAAATGGAGGGTATTTCCATTATTGGAACATAGTTTTCAAATCTTGCACAACTAAGAAGAAACTATGGACCCCATGAGTTGGGGTGTATGGTTAAACTTGTAATTTTTTGAAATGTGCGTCTCTTCTCAGGAAACCATGCATGTGGAATGTTAAATCCCTAGAAATTTATTTCAAAATACTAAAACCAACATATTTTATCTGAAAACACCCTATTTAATCATAATTTAATTTCCATTGATTTTGGAGGCCAGCAGGAGGATTCCAAGGCTCCTAAAACCAATTTATTGGTAAATCGATGATCCGGTTGAAGGATAGATTCCTCCTTAGTAATTGATTCATTCTGCATTTCAATTCACCTCTCTCTACCATATTTTTATTTTCATTTATAGGTATCAATTCTTCCATTTCCGATGGTTACAATATAGGTTTTTATGGATCCTATTTTATTGGATCATGATCCAAGGTTATGGTCCTAGATCTCCTTTTCAATTATGATTTTGGTCATTACACTTAAAATTATGGGTTCATATTTGGTGAGTATTCACCAATGATATAGAGTAAAGTGGTGTCATTTTTAATTATCATAGTATTGATTATAATTGGGTGCATTTAATTTTTTAATTTCAATTTCCACATTGGAAATTTCTGTTCAAAATAGAAATAATTGATTTATTTTTTTATGTGATTATCAAATTGGTTGAATAATGGGATTATGAAATCAGGTGAATAATGGGTTATAAAAATGGTTTATAATGTGTTATGAATGTGTATCCATGGTTTATAAGTACTACTGATGTGAAAAATGAGTTTTGGGATAGGGATTGTTGATGCAAATAACCACGGGGTGCCAGACTACCGCTCTAGGCCCTCAAGATATATATATATATATATATATATATATATATAGTTTTATGTGATCACTGAGTTGTGGGATATGGAATACTACTCGAAATACCAATGAGGTGGTAGACTGATCCTCTATACCTCTGTTATATTATTTTAAAATTTTAATTAAATAGATAATGATAACCCATTAATGAATGGATAGTGATATTTCCTATGGTGTATCGTTCAAACTATAGATTGGGATGAAGAAATTATTAATAGTTCAGGTATCTCCAGGAACCTAGGGGACTCTGTGGTTAAATAAATAGTATTAAATATGAAAACCATTAACCATGTAATTTATTTTTTATTCTTTATAAAAATTTATACAGTATTAAGGACATGACATTTTTTAGACCTTGATGGTGGTGGCCTACTAAGGTGTACTCACACCATACTCTGGCTACCTAATCATTACCCAAATAGACGTCATGTATGCAATACATGATGATTGAAAGGGAATATGTTATATGGATAAGTTGATATTTGTGGTGGAGTATGGGTGAGGGAACCAGATCTAATTTCATGACTTGCCTCATAGTTTTTAATGTTTATTTATTTTTAATTTTCATTTGAAACATTACACTTATTTGGTGTGACATACCAACTAAATTGGTTTATGGTATTCTCTTAATGTTTTGGATTCAATATGTTGTTGGGTAATTATTTATTATGATATTATCTTAGTTGTTTTTAATAATTATTTATATATTAATTGTTTATTTATACTCTTATTATTCTTTGATAAAGTGGGTATAGTCTTCACATGTTTCATATTATACCCATGATACTTGTTAGTAGCCTCTACTGTATGAGGAAGTGTGTCTAAGGTCTTGTGGAAAACTACCTCAAGACACTGGCATGTGGAACCCAGGTCAAGACATCACAATGGGGTATAAGATGATTTTTTTTAAAATTTTTTCTTGGTTATCATACTATATTGAAAATGTAAACCAGAGTCTAGAATGAGTCATTCCTTGTTCATGAGCACGTGCATGGTAGTATTTAACACATGTGTGGGGGAAAACCAAATTACCCATAGTGGGATTGTTGTTATTGGTGTTTTATATTACATTTGGATATTATTTCACTGTGGGTGATAAACTTGTTATGTGATATTATTATTTCCACAGAATTTACTCATGGCCTGGTATGGAATGGGAGTTCAATATGCATTCACAATTTTAGGCACTCAGTTTTTATGTGACATGCATCATTTTAGGAACACACGGAAAATCATGTTTTGGTTTATGTTTTTGAAATGAAAATTTTTATCCAGATTTGAGTGTTTTAATAATTAAATAGTTCCAAATGATAAATTGATAATTGATAAATTATTCCAAATGAGGTAATTTTAAATGGTTATAATGGGTGTCTAATGGGAAGCATGAAATAAAAATTTGTTTTACACTATACTAAACATGACCCAAGTGAGGGATTGTTGAGGGTTGTGATAGTGCTTTGGTTCTGACCATGTGGTATATTATGGTGTTGATTTTTTATATCCATATATCAGTAACTATTTTTAAAAGTGATAAATATGTGTTATATGTCCTAGGATATGTTTTCTTAATTTTAGATACATTCCACCATGATGACATTTGTTGTTTTAACTACAAGAGCACATGGCTGGAAATGTGACTCCAGTAGTGGAATTAGGGGATTCAATACTTCTGAGTGAATGATCCACATAACAGTTCTATGAGAAAATTTCTCACATTTTCTAGTTCATAAATGGAGAGGAAGGTATTTTATAGAGAATATGTCTGACCTGAAATGTGTGTTCCAATTGCATCACCCTCTGACCTTTATCAGATTGGGTGGACCTGAGGTAGATGAGTTCTATATTTAGTCTATCTAGATTATCCTTGACTGTTTAGAAGATTTTTTAGAAAGGAGACTCAAAATTGATTCCTATAAGTTCGATGGATTAGAAAGAAACTGAGGGGTATTCATATATAGGATGAGAAGCTAAAGAACATGGTATGGAATGATTTTCAAGATATTTTCTTGTAACACTTTTTTCCAGAGATGCTAAAGCAGTTCAAAGAATAATATTTTATTTGATTGGGCCAAGTGAGTTTCTCTTTGAAGGTCTATTCTGATCACTTCACTAACTTTTAGTGCTTTATCCCAACTTGGAAAGAGATATGGCTATGGAAGGGAAGCATTTCTAGGATGGACTTAAATGTGAGATTAAGTCCTAGGTTAATATATTTTGGTTGAATATTTTTTATAAGGTGGTGATTCATGCTCTAATTTTTTGAGGGGGACCTAAAGGAGGATTCTAGTGAAATGATAGTGGTTTCTACAGGATGTACATGAGTTATATATTCTAAGAGTATGAAGTGTTGATATGAGAATGTCAACTTGGGAAATAGAAAGGAAAACTCCTAGGGGGAAAGAGTAATTACTCATAGTAGTATCTAAGTATACTTACACTAGTGTGGTTGGTCAATTCACAATCATAGCATATTTCTATGACCACCAGTGGAGTGCCGATCTTGAAGAAGGATGGAGAAATTATAGAGGTGTTCCAGAAACCCTTGATTGATGGTTAATTAAGGAGGAGCTATGAAGAATTATAGTAGTTGAAGGGGGTCTTCCACCCCATATCAGTTGGGACGTTGGAGTTATTATATCTATTGCAGTCGAGGAGGTGGATTTTTTACATCAGGGAAAGAGTATATGTATCATAAAGGCAGTGTATCTTAGGGGAAATGGGATATAACATAGGGTAGAGAGAAATGAAAATTATTTTTAGTTCATCCAGCATTTGTCGATAGCGAGGCTAGACCATCAACAGTTAGATGTACTATTCAAATATATTATATACTTCTTATTTATTTTTGATACAAGAGCCTCATATTATTTTATATAGGTTCAAATTTTTAATGGTTTGAGTATAATGATCGAGTTAGTGAGTTGGGTAATGTCGATCGACGTACCATTGAGAGAACAGTTGAGGGGAATTTATTAATGTAATGGGTGTTCTCTCAAGGTTTGGGAATATCAATTCTGTTGGGATATTTACATACATGACATGTTAGGTTTTGACATTTTCTTCAATATGGATTGGGTGTTAACTTACCGATACCACATCGACTGTTACCATAGTACAATGACCTTTACATATTATGATAGTAATATTTATGTTCATCATGGAGTGTGGGATATCTAAGAAGGACATTCAGGGCCATTTACTCATCAACTGGGGAAGCTCGATGCCTAGGTTAGAATTCACTTTTTCAATGATGGTGGTGTGAAAAATGATTTCTTTCCACCCATAGTCGACTAGTTATATGATGTATTTCATGGGGAATTCTCTGGGCTTTGACCTAAGAAGGATGTTGAGTATACAATTGAGCTCATTCAAAGAGTTTAACCGGTTTATATTCCATCTTATCGAATGGAAACAATAGAGATTTAAGAACATAATACCCAACTATTTGAATTGATGGATAAGGGATTTATCCATCCAAATACATCTCCTTGGGGTTTAAAGGTTTTTTTCTAAGAAAGATGATGACAAATTTCATTTATTTATTAAACAATGGATGTTGAACTATATGAAAGTGAAGAACTAGTATCCTCTTCCACATATCAATGATCTCTCTAACCTATTTAGAGGAGCTTGTTTTTTCTCCAAGATTGGATTAAGACCGGGGCATCATTTGTTGAGAGTTAGAACTTAGGATACACCGCATAATTCTTTCAAAAGCAGGTATGTCTTGTACAAGTTCTTCGTGATTCTACTTGGTCTGAAAAACGCTCCAGCTATGTTTATGGTATTGATGAACTGAATCATAAACCCATATCTAGATCATATTTTGGTTGTTTTCATGGATGGAATCTTCATATATTTCAAGACCCATGATGATCATTCCCAACATCCTGACATCATCATGAGTATACTAAGAGAGCATCGACTATACAACAACCTTCAAAGTATCAATTTTAGATCCAAGGGGTATATTTATTGTGTCATATTATCTTGGAGGAAGGTGTGACTGTGTACAGATGAAATTTCTGGAAGTGGGTTCTTAAGAGCACCATAAGAATGTTTTTGATATCTGATATTTTCTAAGGTGGGAAGGTTATTATCAAAAATTTATATAGTAATTTTCTAATTTTGAATAACCAATTTTAGGCTTTATGAGGAAGAAAATGAAGGTTGAATAGTCTATAACTTTTGAGAATTCATTCCATGAGTTGATTAAGTGTTTGAATACAACACCAATCTTGATCTATACTGAGATGGGTGAAGAGTATACTGTGTTTTGTGATTCATCTAGGATCAGACATGGATAAGTGTTAATGTAGGGATATTGAGTTGTGGATTTTGGTTAAGGGATGTTGAGGTCACATAAAAAGAATTACCCTATGCACAATCTTGAGTTTATAGTGGTTTTTATTCCTTAAATTGTTGGTGGAATTACCTATTTGATGAAAATTTTACTATGTATACTGATAATTTTTTTTTTGAAATACATATTTTCATATAGATATTTTAATCTCTTTAAGTGTAGGTTTGTTGATTATATTTAGTAGTTATATTTTGACATATCATATACACCAGGTACAAGAAACAATGTTGCTGACACTTTTAGTAGGAATACATAGACTCAGGTAATTCATAAGTCCAATTTGGAGTGTAAGATGATGAACATACTGGGTGAAATGCATATTGTGGTTTAGGGGGTCCATGAGTAGATTAACCTTGTATCATTGTTAGTTGACTCCAAATTTTTGAGCCGGATCAGGGAGATGTGGTATGAGGATCCAAAGTTTTTTTTCCTTTATTGAAATCATAAAAAGATAGGGAGTCACCTTTCGATTAGAAAATATATATGGATGAGATCATCTATGTTTGGAACCCTGTTTTTGTTCCCACTGGTATGTGTGAGGAGATGATGTGTGAGTTTCATGCCTTTATGTGAGCTATGAATCCTAGTTTTACTAAATTATACAATGACATAAATCATTAATATTGGTGGTCAATCATGAAAGAGGATATTGTAGGTTTTGTAACATTATTATACACCTATTAGTAGGTGAAGGTAGAGCATCAATGTCCTTGTGGTTTGTTGCAGCCATTGTCCATCCCAAATGGATGTTGGAAAACATTACTATTGTGATTCCCCAAAACTTATTTCTCTTGTAATAATAATATTATGGTTTTATTTTGTTAAATATTCATGTTATCCGAACAAAACATATGAAATAAACACAAGGAATTCTTATTAAATACTGAATTGATTACATTTATTCAAAACTAATAGAATCCAACTAACCAATAATACCTACTAAAAGCCTTATAAGAGCCACTAGGATACCACATAACGCAAAAAAGAGACTCAGTAAATAGAGAAGATCCTTCGGGTCAGTCTGAACAAAAAACATCACGACCATAACCACAACAGATATACGGAGCATCAATGGTATGACAATAACCATTTTTCACTAAGTTGTATTGAATATGGAACACCCTAATACAAGTTTATATAAGGCCTCAATTTTTCCGTTTCCCCTTAGGTGACCATTGAGTTTATAACAGCTATAAGTATATCCGATGGCCATTCTGTTGGTTTAATTTAAAATATCTATGTATAATTTAGATTTCCAAAATATTTAAAGTATGAATTGAAATTATAAATTTAAATATATAAAATATTTTATAAACTTTAAAAAGGATAATGATTTAATATCTTATCTAAACTTAGTATGATTTTAAGATGAGGTTTGGATTTCAAATACTTTTCAGATATTCCAAATGTGTTGAAAATATTTTATAAATGTTTTCCTTCTTAATGTTTAAACAATGGTTTTTATTAAAATTATGTCTTTTATTTTTATAATACTAATATAATATTTTCTTAATGATGTATTAAACATTAATTTATTACTCAGTGTTTTTAAAACTTTATCATTTATACAACTATGGAAAATATTTAGGTTATAATTGGGAAATCATATCTTGAAGATACCTATATACATATATATGTAAACCTATGTTTATAACAAAAAAATAAATGTTTACTTTGTTAAAATTTATGGGGGTACCCCACCTAGCCAAGGGCCACCTTGTGACATCCATCAAGGACTTGATGAGGGATTCTCACCCCACAAACCCCTGGATATGGCCCAGGGGCAATGTGCATGCAGGGTTCATGCTAGGTCGCGTGTAAGGGAAGCATATATTTCCCTCAGCATGAACAGGTGCATGTGCAAGAACTAGAGCAAACCACCGTGCGGGGCAGCACAAAGGCATGAGTGGGCGTAGGAGAATGCCCACAGAAGAACCCAGTACGGGGTGTTACCGGGAGGGGGAAGGGAGTAATATGAGCATTGGTTGGGATCCCTGAGCTTATAAAGAAGCCACATAGGCCCTTCCATTTCGATTCGGGACAAGGTTTTTAAGGTGAAATGGGATCTGGACCTTCATATTTCATCGAATGTGATCAGATCTATCCATTTTTGTTCATCCTTCGATCCCCAGTAGTTACAGATTTCTCTTCGCATTTTTCCACACCATCTAATCGATGACGATCTAATCGTGACCTTTTAACTTTTTTTTAAAACTCAGCATTTCACTGTAGCCGTCTGATCGAGTCGAGATTTAATCTCGACCGATCATTCTTTTTAAATATTTCGGACTCACTCTGACCGTCGAATCAAGGCAAGATCTAATCCTGGCCGTCTGTTTGTTTTTTTAATTTTTCTTATCCACGGTGTCTTCTTCCTCTCGCATGCGCTGAACCAGTGCCTTTTTCCACACCCTCTTGCACTGTTTTTCCACACCCATGACCTCGGTTGGTCCCTGCTCGCCCTCATCTTCCACAAGACTGACACCTTCAGTCATTTTATAAACCAAGTAGGCCTCATTTTTCCAGCAAGTAGCATTAAAATATTCTATATATTATGTATAATATAGTTTATATACTACCTGTTTCACTTCCTTCCTTCTGGTTCTTCCTCTTCTCAAGACTCCTTCGAGCCTTCTCCGAGCCTCTCCTCCTCAAAATAGGTAAGGATTCTATATTTTCTTGCTTTGTTTAGGTTTTTTTTGTTATATATATATATACATATAGATGTATATACTTGTATATATATATAGTTGGGTATAAGTCCAACCGATACCTTCTAATATAGTGATTTCTTAATATTATATGAAGTTATTAATTCGTTATATACAAGGGATGTGTGATGTTTTGAGATTAATCATAAATTGAAATAAATACATAACCATATATGTATATGTATACTATATTTCATAAACAAAACTTTCTATATTTATTGACACATTTTGAAATTAATGATCCCATGTTTTACTAATGTTCCTCATTAACTCAAAACGTGTAAAGGTTAGTAAATGTTTGGTGTAAGACTCTTATATACACCATGTATATTCCGTTATACATATATATATATATATATTATAATTTTTTTTATATTTTATGGCGTGATTTTCATTTTATACACCCTTGAATAACTAATAATTATAATGGGTTTAAAAACATGCAAGTTTCATTAAACATTTGATTTAAGAACCTTTATATACACTTTATATAATTAGTTATATATTTATATCTATATATATATTCATACATGTTTAGATAAACCTCTATCATACTCAAAATTAAGACTCTTAATTATTGAGTTTCAATGTTTTAAGTTGTTTTGTAAAATTTAAAGAATTATATTTTTGTACAAAACTATTATATATGTATGTACGACTATATATATATATATATGCATCTTTGGGTTTTAATCATAAACTAATTATGTCTTCATAAAAACCAATTTTTTGTGGTTTAAAAAGGTTTGTGAGATGTTCCATGTTTTAATACACCATGGATTATAGTACATATAATTTGGAACAAGAACAACAATTACCCCTGTGTATTACCTCCTAATATTTTGTAGAAGAATGAAATAGTATATTTGTTTTTTCTAAAGGACTTGTATCTGCCGCAATAAATGTTTCAATCATTAAATTCTGTTTTGTTAAATTTACTATTTATATACATGTGTTTTAAATATTAATGGTAATTATCCTAATTTTTAGAATTGTGCATTCTGAATATAAAATGTTTACATTTGTAATAAGGATTTTAGGGATTGTCATTTTATGTGATAAACTGGTGTTTAATGTGCTTTAGTAATTGACACATGTGTTGCCTACCATACTTTTCATTCATTGTCGTACATTGATAGAATTGTTATTAACTCTTATAAGCATGAATTACTTTGTTTATGTACATGCTAAAGAAATGGCCTTTTTGGAATTAAGAAATTAAATTATTCAAAGTGGTATGTGACACTTTGAATAATATGAAATGAGAAATTAAATATTAAAAGTGGTATGGGACATTTTGAATATACAACCCTATTTGGCATATGAAAATTGTATTAGACTCGGTTTGACATTAATAGCTATACATTTCATATGAAAGTTCAGGACAAGGGAAATGCATTTTATAATATTAGTATATTGGTGTTTGCATAAGCAATTCATTTTTCAAGTTCTAAAGACAAAAACCCAATTTATGCATCATGTTCATATTATAGAGTCATTTAAAAAACATGGGAGGTTGATTACATTAAATATAAAGTTCTTGTGTTTAACTAAAAATTGTTTATCTGTAAAAATAGTGTCATACATGATGAATTTTGAATAACACATGTTAATATGAATAGATTAGAATACATAGGTGATCCTTATATAATGAAAAAACATGAAAAAAACAATTTATATATTCTTGATCAATCCAATATGTAGTAGTTTATTGTCTTACAAGTAAAAAAATATTTTGTCGATGATAAACTTGTAGAAGATTCTGATATATGTGAGATCCCTACTTCCATGGAAGAATTAACATATAATAATAATGAGCACACCATAGACTTGGATTATTCCATATGGGAGGATCATGATAAAGGAATTTAGGAAAAAAATCATGTAGTACATTCCTAATATTATAGGTAACATATGTTTTTTTTTCGTTTAGTTTTATAAATTACATAAAATTTTAGATATGTTTATTTTATTTTTTTATTAGAACATGTATTAAAAATAATAAGTTTACATGTATGTTTATATTAGTTTGGTTTTTCTTAGTTTACTATGTTTAAACTTATGTAACTTATCTATTTTTTGATTTTGTTGGAATATAATTATTTTAAGTCTAATATGTTAAATAAAAAAATATTTTATAAGAGTATATTGAATAAATATTATTTTTTTTGTGTAAAAAATGATTTCATGGGTTGGACCATTTTAAATATTCCTACAATATTTTTGGATTTTTCTTCATTAACTTAAATGAAATTTCATATATCATTACTGTTGTTAGAATTTTAATTAAAAATAACAAATATGAATAGTAATGTGTTATGTTTAAATTATTTTACTTTTGTGTTTCATAGTTTTTCATTTACGTTAATATTTTAATAGTTGAATTTGTATATTTGTGTACAAATTGTTCATTATTTTGATTTATAGGATAACAAAAGATCAATCAACTGATCAACCACATATTTCTATAGATGATTATAATTGTACCTATAGGGAGGAACATGAACATTCTACTCTTGATGACCCCTATCCTTATTTCCAAGAGTCATATACTCCCACAGAGCCCAAGAATTGTATGAGGGTTGGTAAACGTGGTAGCACACGTTCACAAAATTTATCAGTTTCTTGTATCCAGGACCATAGGATACTGGTATAATTTAATGACAATGATATTCCAAGAGGTCCTAATGAAAAACAATTCAAATGTTTTGTATCAGTTTAGGGTAAAATCAAAATTAGTATTTTGATTAATGATTCGAGAAGTGCTGAAAAAGTAACACTATATCAGTTGTGGGAGACCATTTTATTACTATATTTTGTTATCGTTTCACTAATCTTAAAATTTTTAGAGTAATATATTTTTTCCCACATATTATTAGATGACATATGATATACCTAAAGCTAGAGGATTCAGGAATATATGTTTATCATTGGCTTATAGAAGATGGATGAATTTCAAATCAACCCTCACATATGATTTCATTTTTAAGAGTAGACAACATCAAAATCCATGTGATATATAACCTTTTATAGATGAAGAAACATGGAAGAATTTTTTTGAAAGTAGAAGACAAGAATCATTTTTTGTTAGTGTAATGTAAACTTTTAGAAGTTTTTTATATTAAAGATATTATTAATGATTTCTTATTCTTAATTTATAATAATCAAGGAGACATCCTTAGTATATCAAATCTAAAAATGTATACCCTCATACTTTATATCATGGAGGGTATACATTATTGGAAGAAAAAATGATGGATGAAAATTTTCAAAAACTGAGTGATGAGACATCAATATCTAGAGCAGTTTCTTCTCTACCACCACCCCCTCATAGAGACCTAAAAAATGGAAGAGGTATTTGATGAGAAACAATTGACAATATCGTACGAAAGAGTCGAGTGTCATAGCTGTGAAGATAAAATATGTATAAGTTATTTATTTATTTATTTTAGTTAATTCAATTCTTTATATATTTTGAATCATTAAATAATATTTCAAATAATTCATACATGATTATCTTGAGGAGCAGAGAACACAATGGGTCATTTTATCTGAGGTTATGTGGGATATTTTATCCACATCATTGGGAAATCCTGAACACTCGGGTCGATTACAAGGATACCAAGTGGGTGTATCATTGAGAAAAGTGTTTCGACATTATTCAGCTTCTAAATTTGGGGGTTTTATAAAAAATACAATATTTGGAGTCTCAAGTTCATAATTTTAATGTGAGTATGGAGGATAATATCATAGCATTGGTACAATCCATGTTTGTAGAGATGAAATAATAGTTTCATATTGCGACTCCCACTCCTCTGCCTCCTCCAGCGGCTCCCTCTCTTCAACCTCTACCTGCAGTCCCCACTCCTTGTCCAAATCCTACACCCCCTACTCTACAAATTTCCAGTTACTGTGAGTTATATGTTACTGATCCTCAATATAAGATTGTTTTATATGGGATAATATATTATATTATAGAAAACATTCATCATCATCAGATAAATATAGGGCATTATAGGGTTACTGTATGTTATATTATAGATAGATCAACTGGTGTACTGGTATCTACAGATGAGTTGACTATATTTCAACAATGTATCGGTCACTTCTTAGTTTTTCCATCAAGACTTCTGCGATATATTACCATAGATATATGTGTATATTTTATCTTTTAATTTAATTTTTTCTTTAATTTTTTTTGAACATTTTAATTTTTATATATTAATCTTTTTATTAAAGGAATTATTTAAATGTAAATAAATATTTTATAAAAAACAACAAATACAATAAGATATGACTTCAGATACAAATTCTATTAGTCTTGAGAGGTTGTTAAGATATTCAAATTTTCTGTTGGGTGTTTATGATATTCCAATAGAAGCTAATATTTGTGGGAGTGAAATGATTGGGGCACATTTGAAAATTGATATCATGGAGCTTGTAATAGGAGATATGTTGGGCATCAACATGATGTAATTTTTTCCCTATAAGTCATAACATAAATCTTTCCCTACATTTAATTTATTGAAAATTTATACTTATTTTTGTTTTTTATTAGGTATATTTATACAATGTGTATGGATAATGATGAGACATATATTTATGGATTTATGCACTCACATTTCATCTCACCTATAGTGAGGAAAATGACTAAAGTGAAAATAATAGTTTATATTGTTGAAAGACTTAAAAAGAATATAATTATTCAGTGTTGGATGTTTCAATATATTCAATAGTAAGAAACATTTATCTCCCAAACTATTATACATTTTTTAACATTTGAAGCACTAACATTAAATTTTATTTTATATTTGTGGCCACTGGATGTTAGGTGTTTTTTTACGAGGGAGAGGTGTTTTAATGGTTATGCTCTATCCATGGTGAAGTGAGACCAAATTTTAAGGTTGTATTGAAAATATAAGTTTTAATTTATTAATACTTGTTTATGTTATAATTAATTTTAAATTTATTTCATTGTTAATATTTTATAACATGGTATGGAATTTCTTTTGAGAGATCATAAATAAAAATAGCACCATGATCAAATATATAAAATTAATGGTGAATTTTCATTTATAATTTGTATATTTTGGATATATTACATAAAAATGTTATTTGGAGTTGATAAACTCAATCAAATAGAATTTTCAAAAAAAGAAGGCATCAAAGAATGTGGATATTATGTGTTCAGATTTATGTATGAAATAATTTCAACTGGGATAGTTAAAAATTTTAATCAGGTTAAATTTATTTATAGAATAATCCTTATCATTTCAATTTTTTATTCATAGTACATGTTAAATGGTTTCCTTTTAATTTTTATCTTTTTGAGGACTCTCTCTCTTATTGTTCACAAGGGATCACACACATACAAGTGGAATGGGAAATTCATTTTTTATGTTTGGTAGGATTTTAATTTTCTTTTACTAAATATTTTAATTTTGAATTTAGTAAGTGTCAGTGTATTGTTAGTTTTTAAGCTACAACTTCCTCTTCATTGCTTTTTTGGTTGGATATGGAGAGGATGGTTGAAAAGAAATATTTATAAAATATATATTTCTAACATCAGTTATTTAATAACTGATGGGAAAAGCCATTTATATACATTTTTCCATGTCATTTATTTAATGAACGACATTTGAAAGCCTTTATCTCATCGGTTATTTAATAACCGACATGGAAAACTATATTTCACGTTAGTAATTCAATAACTGGCCTGAAAAATCCTTTCTCTTGTTAGTTTTTCACATTGGTTATTTAATAAACGATGTGGAAAAGCCTTTCTCATATCCGATTTTGAAATCATTTATCTAATAAATGGTGTGACATATTGTTTTTAATTTTGGTTATTTGACAACCAACATTAAAAAACCATTTTATATGGTTTCTTATGTTGGTTTTAAAATAACCAATATAAAAAATAATTTGACGATTCATTCACAATGTACATTTCTAAGCGATGTTAAATACATATTTACAACATCTCCTTCAATAATGTTTTCATATAACTGACATAAAAATGAAAAAATAACCAATGTTAAAATTAATTTTTTCTCTAGTGTCAGGTATAGAAAATATTAAAAATTCTAAAGAATAATACTATATGGAACATTTTTTTATAGGAAACTTGGATGGATCAACCTGCTTCGACGCAGGCTTGAATAATTTTGATCAGTAACAATATATATATATATATATATTAATCATATATTTATATAATACATATACATGTATATGAACACTATACATGAGTATTTTTAGAGCTATATACATGGATATTATGTGCTAGCTAGACCCTGGGAGTACCGCAGGTCCATAACTAGTCTAAAGAGCCAATGGATCCAAAAAGGGTATAAGCCCATAATATCATATTAATTCGAGATATATTTCACATTAAATGAGTTTTTGGGGTGAGCCATCATGCCCAACACCCGAAGCACAAGAATATGGAGTGTCCTAACCAACGTCTATATAGAAGTGTAATGGTGTGAGATATCATTCCTAAAACCTAATGTGAGGAAGCATGAAACTTCATACTCAAAAAAACCCTTAACTATTTTCCCCATCCAATAGTAATGGCATAATCATAATAATAATTATATTAATAATAACATGTGGGATCACCTATAATGAATTTATAACCATTCGACTTAACAAATCATGGGTATTATAATCATCCAATCTATACGAACGCATGCATGAAACACTTAGTGTGGCCTTTACACCCATTACCATTTCGTTAATTGAATACTTTCAATTATGAATCAAGGAAAATCATTTTTACTATTAAGTCAAACATATAGACAGTGTCTGATCATTACAAACGTTTTTAAAAAGAGATAAATTACATTAATCACACCTAAAGGGGAACATATCATGTCACGACCCATCCCTCGGGGCCCCTACCGTGACATACCCTAAGTCCGCCTCCCAAAGGCCAGGGGTTGTCGACTAGTGCCAAAGGCATCAACCTGAAAGTGGGAGGAATTTTCCTAAGTACCTGTATGCACACCCACACAACCACATCCCAAATCTAGAAAAGTAAAAAACAAGAAGTAAAATATAAATAACCACTAAGTACAAGTAAAACTGAATGTCAAATGGGCTTGAATAAAAACCCAACAAAAGACCAACTGGAAAATAGGAAAGTACAAAAGAAACTATGGATAGCCGTCTGCTGGAAACCCCACCTGATGGGTAAGTACATAGTAGCTGCTAGAAGATATATAAGTACACCCTGATTGCCTAGTCTCACTAGGAACCATTGGGTCCTGGGCCACCAAGTCCATCGTTAAGGAGATAGTCGTCTGCATCGGACACAACACGTTTAGGAGTTGCCCGCGTAGGGGTGAGTAACAATACACTCATTAGGGGACCCAAACGAACAAGGAAAGACTAAAAAGAAATGTACAACCAAACCACAAAGCAATACACAACCAAACATGATCAAGAAGCAATATAGATCACACTAGGTATATTATAGAGTAGGAAAGTAGGGCCATTAGTCACATCATCAAACACCATGGGCTACTGGAGAACTCCTCCTCAATTAGTATAGTGGGCCTGTCGGGTCACACAAAAGTAACTTCCCACTATCTTGGAGACTATTTTCGAACTCATCCCTGATGAGTACCATGGATATGTTTGGTCACACAGAGGCCGCTCCCCACCATGGGCATATCGGGTCACACAAAAGCCACTTCCCACCTATAGCCATATTGAGGTACTCCTCATGTTGAGTACCATGGGTCTGCTGGGTCACACATAATACACTCCCCATATATGGCCATCCGGGTCACACAAAAGTCATTCCCACTTATAGATAGTATCTGATCCACACAAGGTCACATGTCAGCAGTCTATAGGTCTCATCCAACTACAGGGTTTCCGCATGTCACACACTAGATCTTAGAAGAACCTCTCACTATTCCATTTTTTCATATTCCATATTCTATTAATGTCTCTATAGAGTATGCCAAAATATATTCCTCTTCACGAGGGTTACAACACCTCAAAATACTCATCAATCGGACACACAATTTAAAAGATATTGGCAGTTTTCAAAATAGGGGTCAGTTGGGTCTGGGTCCGGTCCAACTCAGTCGGACTAACCCAAACCGACCCAGCCTGGGGTCCACCAACCCGACTCGGGTACACTGACCCTACCCGGACCTAGCCCAGCTTGGGGTTGGCCCATTGGGCTGCATGTCCAGCCCACTGGGGTGGGTCCGGCCGGTTGGAGCGGGTCTGGCCCACTGGCCAGCCCACTGGGGTGGGTCCGGCCGGTTGGAGCGGGTCTGGCCCACTGGCCAGCCCGTGCCCAGCCCGGTCCGCCTGACTAGAATGTAGCTGGAAGCCATGTACGGCTCCCCATTACCCTGCAGGTCATTCGTAGGGCCGCTTCATCTACCATGGTCAAGAGACCATAACCTGTCGTGTGGGACGCGGTGCGGTGCCGCGTCCACGGTGCACCGATGCGAATGGGTGGCTGCATTCACCCTCCGCCAACCGCCAACCTAGCCGGTGGCCCTTACCTACACCTCCACGGTCAGTTTACTGCAGTACACTTTCTGTTCTCCATCATGGCATGCCACTGTGGACCACCGGGCCCGCTCAGGTGGTCAGTTCTTTGCACCGCTTGTGCCAATGGTTGCTGAGGGATGCCCTCTTCCCCAAAAAGGTCTTGTATCCTCCTTATCACCAATTTGAAAACATGGCCACAAAGAACACACTAGAGGAGGGGATCATGCCTTGTTCATGTTGGACCACCCCATCCTTGTTATAATTTCAAAATAGGGGAATGTTCGGGGATGATTTTCTATCGACAATAATTAAATCTCAGATAGAAAACCCAATAAAGATACCCTACCACAAGAATTCATGATCTTCGGATCAACTTGTTTGTGGGTTTATTAGCTTTCATTGTTTTAGAATAATAATGAGGAAAAAATAAGACAAAAAACCCCTACCTTGATCGATGTTCATCGCTGAGGGCTTCACCCTCAAGGATTTATGCTCTTTTGGTGTTCGTCGTTTCCCGGTCCCATTCTTCCTAAAGCATTGATGTTTCTAGCGATCCTACCAGTGATTTTCATTTTTCATTGAAGGGTATCCTTGATATAGGTTCATTATATAATTTCCTTGGTTTATTTCTTTTTCCCCTATAGCATTACCCTATTAAAAAATACATGTCTCAACATTTCTATTATGTTGAGACGTCGTGTCTTTACGCTGTTTCATTTATGAAATAGTGTATCTGTTACACTGTATAAAATGATCTATTAAGGATATTACTTTAATTCACCTTTCCGCCACACTGCAGTGATGCCGTCCATCGCTCAATATAAAAAAATAAAATTTTAAGTTATTTTATTGTTTTCCAGAAATTAAAAAAATTAAATTTTCTGTCCAACCATTGCTGGTCGATGTTAAGTACATTCTAAGAGAATCCCATCATTCTGAGTTCAATGGTTCAATCATATTTTTGATCCAAGCACCGGTTTAAAATCTTGATAAACCCAGTTGAATGCTTACTTAAACGAACAAAAAAAGTTCGAAATTCTATTTCAATCTCACCGGGCCTCGGAATCACATTCCGTCAAAGCGTGTGGTCTCGAAATAATTCTATAAAATTAAAACAAATACAGAAATTATGGGACATTAAATTCTCCCTACCTTAGGGATTTACATCCCCAAAAGAAAAAAAGGTTAACCCAACAAATGGGGGTACTGAGTAGGAATCCGAGCTTCCTTCTCCCATGTGCTCTCCTAGAGATTCTTGTGCTACCACCGAACATGAACTAGAGGAATTGACTACCCAAAAAGGAACTGCTTCTATCGATCCTCTATCTCCACTGAGAACTCTGCAAATGTCTCCCCATCATCAATCTTCATCTTGACCATTTCGATGATGTGTGATGGATCATGCACGTACTTCCTCAGCTACAACACATAGAAAACATCATGAACCCGGTTCATCTATGGGGGAAGATCTTGGTGGTATGCCACCTCAGAAACTCTACTATGAATATGAAAAGGTCTGATGAACCTTAGAGAAAACTTGCCGCCCCAGAAAAATCTTCGCAAACCCCATCAGGGTGAGACCTGAAGGAACACATGGTCTCCATCCTAAAATTCCAAGGTTCTCTACCACCTATTATCATAAGATTTCTGATTACTCTGTGTAATCCTCATCTGCTCCTTGATGATATTAACCTTCTCATTTGTAGCTTGTACCAACTTTGGACCAATGAGTGCTGAATCCCCTGGGTCTGTCCAGGTAGAGAGGTGATCTGAATGGCCACCTGTACAATGAATCAAATGGTACCATGACAATGGTGGAGTGATACATGTTGTTTTATGAAATATCCACCAGTGGCAGGTGGTCCTCCAAACTGTGACCAAGATCAAGGACAAAATCACAAATCATGTCCTCCAAGGTCTGTATATTCCACTCCGTCTGACCATATATCTGAGGGTGAAAATCTATTCTCAAGTGCAGTTGAGTCCCAAAAGCCACATGCAATCCCTTCCACAACTGAGATGTAAATAATGCATCACATTCTGAGTTTATTGTCAAAGGCACCCTATAAATCCTCACTATATTTTAGACGTAGAGGATCCTTAAGCCCTATACTGATCCCTTCTCCCAGATATGTAGGAAGTGATCCGACTTGGTGAGTCGGTCAACGATATCCCAGATATAATCATGGTTCCTAGATGTGCATGGTAACCCCATCATGATGATCAATGGATATATCATCCCACTTTCATTCTGATACCTCAAGTGGTTGTGTCAGGCCTAGTAAGACTTGATGCTTGGAATTTACTTGCTAAAAAGTGAGGCATCGTGAAATAAAATCTGTCACCTCTTTCTTCATCCCTGGCCACCAGTACTAAAATCAGAGGTCCTAGTACATCTTCTCCACACCAGGATGTACTGATAAAGGGTTTGTATGGAACTATCTCAACACCTCCCCCTGTATCATCACTGATACTATGGTGCGTCCTCTTAAAAGGATGACATGCTCCCCACCTATCGAAAATCCATCAGGATATTGTCGTGAGGATAACTGAGCATGTCGAGCCTCGCAGTCAACATCCACAAGTTGTGCCTCCTTAACTTGATGTAAGAGTGGGGGTGTGATAGTCATTGACTGAAGGTAATCTTTTCCATCATTATCCATGAAGGTTATCTGCATCAAGGCTAGCTGCTTTTTCACCTCACTCGATAGCTCTAAACTGGACCTCCTACTGAGCACGTCTTCCACAATTTCCCCTTCCTAGGAGTATAGATTATCTCAAAGTCATAGTCCTAGTGGAACTTCAGCTATTGCTGATGTCTCAAGTTCAGTTTCTTATGTGAGAAGATATAATTTAGAATCTTGTTGTTGGAGTAGATGGTAAACTATTCACCAATAAAATAGTGTCTCCACATCTTCAATGAAAAGACCACTGTTGCTAACTCTAGGTTATTGCTTTCATAGATATTCTCATGTTGCATCAAATACTGTGAGTCGTAGGCAATTAATCCTCACTCATGCATCCAGACACAACCTAGTCTAGTCCCAGATGCATCACAAAAAACTACATACCCAACACCCTCTTTTGGTAGTCTCAATTTGGGGGCACTTGTCAGTATCTTCCTCAACTCCTGGAAACTCTATTGGCACTTGTCTATCCAAACGAAGGGTTTTTACTTCTATTTCAAGGACAACCAGGGTGATGCTAATCTAGAAATGGTGGGCATGAACCTTCAGTAGTATCCAGACAACCCCAAAAACTCTACACTCAGTCACACTACTAGGAGGCTTCAAAGAAAGTACTGCCTCTATCTTAACCAGATCCACTGCAAATCTAGCCTCTGAGATGACACATCCCAGAAAGTGGACTTCCTGAATTCAAAACTGGAACTTCTAGAGCTTCCTATAAATATGGTTCTCTTAGAGTATATCTAGGACTATCTGCAAGTGTGTACCGTGTACCTCTTCTGATGCCAAGTACACCAAGATTTCATTAATGTAGACCACCACAAAACGATTGAAGTAAGTCTATAAGATATTATTAATGAGTCCCATGAACACTACTGGGGAATCGATCATGCCAAAGAGCATCACTAAGAACTCATAGTGTCCATACCAGCATCTAAGGGTTGTCTTTAGTACATCCTCATCCTGTACCTGAAGATGAGGATAGGCTGATCTGAGGTCTATCTTTGAGAACCACCTCACTCCCTTCATCTAATCGAAGATGTCCTCAATCCTCAATAGTGGATACAAATTCTTCATGGTCACCTGGTTAAGGCACTATAATTCCACACACAACCTCAAAATCCTATCTTCCTTCTTGTAAAACAACATTGCGGATGCCCATGGTGAAATGATGGGTCTCACGAACCCCTTATCCTGCAAGTCCTCCAGCTATACCCTTAACTCACAAAGCTCTATGATAGCCATCTGATATGCCAGTGTGGATATCAGTTTCATACCAGGGTAAAGGTCGATGTAGAATTCTACCTCCCTATGATAAGGTATTCTTGGAACATCCTCTGTAAAGACACCTTCATACTCTTCCACCATTACATGAAAGCTTGGGCACCTCTTGCCCACCGCACTGTGGGTGAGGCTTGCCAAATGTTGAGTGATTGGCTGCACCCTCCTCCGATAAATATCATCCTGTGTTAGAAAGGATACCTTCTCACCGGTGAAGGAAAACCTAGTCTGATCCTCACAGACACACCATAAATTTTCCCTAAAACAGTTATTCTAAGCATAGACAATAGATAACCAGTCCATACCTATGATGAAATCGAAAGGCCTCGACGCCACTACTAGGAGATCCCAGCTGAAGCTCTCTCCTCCTAGACTAAGATCGCACTTATGGAAATAATGTGTAATAATTGAATCTCCTCCAGTAGATGTCTCTAATCTTAATGATCGAGACAAAGGCTCCACTAGAGTCTTCAATACTCAAATGAGGTCCTTGGAACAGAAAGAGTTACTAGAACCTATGTCTATAAGAACTAAAGATAAGGTGGAGAAGACACCGATCGTACATCTAATGATCTTTGGAGCACCGTGGTCATAGGACTCCATTGCCTGAAGCTGACCTCACCCCTATCTGTTCGCTCCTTAAGCTCGTGGAGGGACACCTAGGGTGGTGGTGGTAGCACCTCGAACCATCATCCACCACCTTCCACTCGGCCTGCTCCCCTTCCACTTCTGCCACCCCTGTGGACCTCCTCGCTCGAACATCTGCCTCTTCCTTAGTGGTCCTTCGACCTTCACCTGATTGTCTGTGCAGCAGGTCGGGAAGTCACGATCCATGTGTCCCTGTCCACCTCATGTGAAGCACAGTCTAGTTCCTTGCTAACTCCCTATACTCTAGGTTCCCCGCACTACCGAACCTGAGTCATGGGGTTGACCCCTGAAAGAACTAGCCTTCTTCCCCCCCATGTCTGATTTCTACTACTCTCCGCTGAAGACTCTACCACCTAAGGCCTACTGTTGGCTCCGACTTTCGATCCCTACTATGCTAGGAAGATATCTACAAGAAGGGATCATTCCAGCACTCCAACCTGAGTGGGGATGCTTAGAGACACCATGGATGCCTTGATCTCCCGTATGAGTCCCTGCTCAAAGGTTCAGTCCCTGAAGAAAGGGTCATGCACCAAGTCATTAGAGTAGTGAGAGAGGTCTGTAAACCTCATAAAGTACTCAACCACTAACATGCTGCACTATGTAAGTGAAGCATCTCTTGAATGTGCACTGAGTGCAAGGTCGCAGGGAAGAAGACATCCTAGAAAAGCCACTCGAAGTCTATCTAGGTGAGGTTCGCCTCATCATTTGTCTAGATGGTCAAGATCCACCATCTCGCTATCGATCCCCACAGAAGGCTCACTGCCAAGATTTCCATCTGGTCAAGCGGTGTCCTCACTAAGAGAAAGACCCACAACACTACCTCTAGACAGTCCTCAGTGACCTGAGGATCTATCTCTCCCATGAACCTGGGAGGTCTCTCTCTCTGGAACTCGTGCAAGATGCTAATACTGCGCACGTCCTCTACCAGTAATCCTGGTAGTAACTGCTGATCAACATGTCATGGAAACATTGTTGCACCACCTGGTGGGGCCATCACTAGCACTGTTCCTTGAACCGATGCCTCATTACTATGCGGGCTATCCACAAGGTCACGCATCAGAATCCGAGTTGGCCATCTGTGTGGAGGCATCCTGATAGAGATCAGGATGCACCACAATCAAAAGATTATACCTAGCGAGATAACTCTTATTCAATAAGATCATAAGAAGACACTTATGAAACTATTTTTTCATGTATATGTATGAAAAGTAGAATTCAGGGTCCTAGTGTATGGATACGTCAGCCGTTGCACCGATATTTAACTCCCAAAATCTGAAAGTCAAACTCAAAAAATTCAACACTATTTCCCCAAGAAAAAAACAACAGACTCTCGGTCTTTGACATAGAACCGAACGCCATTGATACCACTTTTCGTGACCCGTCCCATGGGGCATGTGCCGTGACATACCTAAAGCCCACATCCCGAAGGCCAGGGGTTGGAGACTAGCACCGAAGGCATCAAAATGAAAGTGGGAGGAATTTGACTGAGTACCTATATACACGCACACACAACCACATCCAAAAGCTAGAAATGTAATACAAGTAGGCCAATATACATAACCAATGAGTACAAGTAAAACTAAAATTCAAATGGACCAGAATATAAACCCAAAAAAAGACTAACTGGAAAACAGGAATGTACAAAAGAAACTATGGATAGTCGTTTGATGGAAAACTCCAATGATGGGTAATTATAGAGTAGATACTGGAATCCATAGAAATATACCCCGCCTGCCTGGTCTCACCAAGCACCACTGGGTCATAGGCCACCAAGTCCTCCGTCAAGGTGGTAGTCATCTACATCAAACCCAACACGTATAGGCAAAGCCCATGCATGGGTGAGTAACAATACACTTAGTAGAGACCCCAAAAAAATAAGGAAAAACCAAAAATCAATCCACAACCAAACCACAAAGAAATCCCAAAACAAACATGATCAGGAAGCAAAATAACTCACACGAGGTATATTCTATATTATGAAAGTAGGGTCATTAGTCACATCCTCAAACACCATGGGTTGATATAGAACTCCTCCTCAATGAGTATAGTGGGCATGCCAGGTCACACAGAAGCCACTTCCCACTAACCTTAGTAATACTGTGGTACTCATCCCTGATGAGTGTCATGGGTATTTTGGGTCACACAAAAGCCACTCCCCATCGTGGGCATGCATAGTCACACAAAAGTCGCTTCCCACTTATGGTCATACTAAGTTACTCCTCCTATTGAGTATCATGGGTCTGCTTGGTCACACAGAAGCCGCTCCCCACCGTAGGCCTTCTGGGTCACACATAATCCTCTTTCTACTAGGCCATAGTATCTGATCCACATAGAGTCTCTTGTCAGCAGTCTTTAGGTCTCAGCCAACCACATGGTTTCCACATGTAGAACACTTGATCTTTGGGAGAATAACTCCCCAATCCATTCTCCAAATTACAAATTCCATGGAAGTCTCTATAGAGTATGAAAAAAATATCTTCCTTGTTGCGAGGGTTCCGACTCCACAAATGGATCGACAATCAGACACGCGGTTCAGAAGATATTGTAATTTTTCTAAAGAGGGGTTGGTTGGGTCTAGGTCTGGTCCGACCCGGTCAGACCGACCCAACCTGACCCAACCCAGAGTCCACCAACCCGACCCAGACCCGGCCTAGTCCAGGCCGACCTGGGTCCAACAAGATTGGGCAGGTCCGGCCCGCTGGGGCATGTCGCGCCCTGCCCGGTCCGCTGTAGGCAAGCTAGTTTTGCCTTGCCGGGACGTGGCTAGAAGCCATGTCCAGCTCCCCATCCCCCCATGGGTTGTTTGTGGGGAATATTCCTCCACTGTGGTCACGTGACAACATCATGCCACCTGGGACACAGCGCGGAGCCGCTTCCTTGGTGGGCCAATGCGGTCGGGTGGCCGCGTTCACCCATCGCCAGCTAGCGGCCCTTGCCGCACCACCACAGTCAATTTACTGCGACCCTCTTCTGATGATCCATCATGGAATGCCGTTGCGGGCCACCACCGTTTCCAATGTGCTAGTGGGTTCTTCCACAGACCACCAGGTCCTCTCTAGTTGTCCGTTCTTCACACTACATTCACCAATGGCCTCCGAGGGATCCCCACTTCCCTACAAAGGTCTTAGATCCTCCTTGTCGCTAATTTTAAAACTCGTCCCTGAAGAACGCACAAGAAGAGGGGCTAGGGCCTTTTTTGTGTTGGCCCGCACCCTCTGCATTAGAAATTCAAAACACGAGAATGTTCGAGTATGATGTTATATCAACAATTATTAAATCTCGGATAGAAACCCCAAGAATGATACCATCCTGCAAGAATGCACAATCTACAGATCAACGTATTCATGGGTTGATCTACATTCATCATTTTAGAATAATAATGGGGAAAAATTGAGAAAAAAACCCTACCTCAATCGACGTTCATCATTGAAGTGCTCTTCCCTTGAGGATTCTAGCTCTGTTGGCGCTCATCACTTCCTAGCATAGTTCTTCATAAATCATCAGCATTGCTAGTGATCCTACCATTATTCATCATTCATCTTTAGTGGGGATACTTTCTATAGGTTCATCAAAGAATTTCCAAAGTTTAATTCTCTCTCCCCCAACATGTTAGCCTATTAAAAAGAATACATGTCACAAGGTTTCTTTTACGTTGTGACGTCGCGTCGTTTCATTGTTTCATTTATGAAATAGTGGATCTGTTACACTGCATAAAAAGAGCCATTAAGGAGCTTCCATTAATGTGCCTTGTCTCTACACCGCAGCACCACCATCTTCCGCTCAATGGTGTGAAAAGAAAATTAAATAATTTTTTTATATTTTTATTTTCTAAAAAGTTCCAAAATTAATGTTACCTTCCGACCCTTGCCTTTCGAAGTTATGTTATTTCTAAGAAAATACCAATGTTCTAAGTTCAACGGTGCCCTTAGATTTTTGATCTAAGGACCGATATAAAAGTTATGATAACCCTCTTGCACATTTACTTAAACAAACTAAAAAAGTTCAAAATTCCGTTTCGGGTGCATCGGGCCTCAGAATCACGTGTCGTCAAAGCCTGTGGTCTCAAAATAATTCCATAAAATTTAAAAAAATATATGCAGAAATTACAATACATTACATATTTAATGGATGAAACCCTATAATTGTATATTATAGGTATATGGGAGTAATTAATGTGGAGTAAATAACTTAAGGTGAAAGAACAAATTTTGAGGAATTTTGTTGAAATGTATAGAATGTGGAACATTAGAAAAATATATTAAAACGCCTATATTTTTAGAAAAAATCTATAGACCACAAACTATAGGCCCATGTATGACTCCTCATCTGATATCAACTTTATGTTGGAAGTGGAATTGTTGAAATGAGATGAATATAAAAATTACCCAATAATATAGGATACAATATTGTAAAAAATAGTGAAAACTATGATGAGATAAATGATGGAAATAATAAAGAGGAGTGGAGATCTTACCAAGATGGATCCAATGTGATATATGATAGCTTGATCAGGCATTAGATGAAGGAGAATTATGGAAGACTGGGTTGAGGTGGAGAGGGACTCCTGTGTGCAACTCCAGCTCTGTGTGGGAAGAAAATATGAGCTTATGCCCAAAATATAAGAGGATATTCCTCCTTTTAAAAAACACCTATCATTAAAATTTATATGACATGTAGATACACTACATGTTGTGTAATGCTCGATGTTTCCCTCCTAGTGGAATCCTCTACTTGTTGTGAATGGGGTCTAGCTAGCCAAATACACTTTATGTATTAAATACGTGATATGTATTTATTCAATAGCTTGGTTTTATCCCCACTTGAAACCTTATTAAAAAGATGACCCACCTTAAGGCATGATCTCTAGTTTAAGTGAAAATAAATGGAAAACCTAGCTCACTGAATTTTCGAGTCATTACCACCTCCTATCCTTAAAGTGACTTATCCTTGAGTTGACCTTAGCATGGTAAATATGGTTCATCTTAGAAAATCCTTGGACATTGGGCACATACATCAGCTTCCATCTCCTATGTCTTGTCTATTACTTGGGAATACTATAGCACCTTCTCTAAGGTTTTAGAACATGCGATGGGCCGGGATAATATTGGGAGAGTTGAGATATGTGAAATAAATCATGCATATCCCATTATCAATGAGGAAGTTCTATCTAGTAATCCACTAGTCCAATTCACACAAAAACCTCAATGGTTTTAATGAATTGATTAGAAAACTTATATTTCCTAGGAATCCATCAAATAGACCAACAAAGGTCAATCTTAGGAAAAAACCTAGTCCCTGCCCATAAACTCCAGGGATGGTTGGTAGTGATTGACATATCACTGCTGTCTTAACTGAGTTGTTAACATGCTCTTCCAGATCAACTGTTCCAGGATTGTAGTCTCCTCAATAAGATATGGTCTAAGAAATTCTACCTCATCTTTTTCTAACTAGCATAATGTTGATTGTTATGGAATACCATATAAGGATTTATAAGGATCCATAATGGGTGGTGGCCTAAAATAGTTTCTTATAATATAACTCAACTAGGTGTTTGTGTTACTCCAAAAAAGCTTAAAGTCAAAGAAACATATATGGATCATATCCTATAACACCCAAATCATACAATATATTATTTTTCATCAATTTAAGGCTGATAGGTCATGATCATCATCACCTTGTCTACCCAAGGCCTCCTAAAGCCCTCACCTGAACCGATACATGAAGTGATCATCCCTGTCAGATATGATAGAGGTAAGAGCTCCATGAAGACAAATGACCTACCTGAAACATATCTTCCCAATATCATCTACTAAGAAGGTATATCAAATATGTAATAACTATATGGTCTTCATGAATCAATCAATTACTACCCACACTATATCATTTCAGTGAGGTGATCTTGGAAGAACAGTCACAAAGTCCATAGAAACATCATCCCATTTTCACATAGGAATGGACAATGGATGTAGACGTCCTATTGGTCACTCCTGTTCCTAATTCACATACTGAATGTTGAAAAAACGAGTAATGAAGCCTAATATCTCCCATTTCATAGAAGGTCAACTATACTAGAGACATAAGTCTCGATACATAGTGGTGACACTAAGATGTACTACTGATGCTATGGCATGAAATTCCAGCATCATTTACTCTCAGATGTCTAATGGGATATAGAGATTCCAATGATATCATAATGTCCCATCCCCATCAATGGTCCAACCAAAAGATAAATCTTCATCTGAGATAATTACCCTCGGGACTATGACTTTATGATATAAGAGGTCCCTCCTTCTCACCCATTCAATAAGGGTAGAGGTAACATTTAAAGATAATAGGATAGTATTCTCATGATCATCTTGAACCTCAACATGCATATTTGAAAACAAGTCTATGAGCTTCCACTCACCACTAACTTGTGGAACTGCTCATGTCCGAATCTTCTAAATTAGATCATCATCTAATACATTACCTTTTCCATGAACACAGGAAAACTTGAAATAAAAGTATTGTAGGTATTGAACTAATCTTAACTTCTTGAGGTTCAAATCACACTATAGGAAGACATGATTGAGATTTTTGTGGTATGTGAACACCTAAAATTATCCCCAAGAAAATAGTGCCTCCAATAGTGTAATGCATTCACAATTTCAGCTAAATTGGGGTCATGTTTTAGGTAATTCTGCTTGTGGTCTCTCAAATTATGAGACCCATATGACACCACTCGCTCATCCTACATTATAACCACTCCCAACATGTTACCTAGTGTATTAGAGTAAACATTATATATCATTTCATAACTTTGTAGAATCAATATTTGTTCTTAATTAAATCTTCCATTCAACTCCTGAAAGAATACTTCACAAGATTCTGAACATACGAATTTCACACCCTTCATTGTTATGGTTTTTCCAAGCATGATAAATCCTAGATAAAGAATCTATAATACCCAGAAATACCCCAATAATCTTCATATATGAAGGAAATTATTGGGCTGCTCCTAGGAAAGTACATCCCTAAATTTCTCTAGGTCTTCTAATACTCATGTTTCTAAGATGATATGACCCTTGAAGTATAATTTTTCAATTAAAACGTTTCATTTGGAGATATTATAATAAATATAGTTCTCTTTCAGTGTATTCCACATGATCTCAAGATTTTGGGCATGGTCATGCTAAGAGAGTAAAATCACTAAGTTTTTTCCACAATGACTACTAAGAAAGAATCTAGTTATGGGTAGAAACCTCGATTCATCAGAAGCATGAAAATATTTGGCAGGTTCATGAAGCTGAATGAAATTACCATGTATTCATAAAGACCATACCTTCTCTATAAGGCTATGTGAGGTGTGTCTAATGACATGACATAAACATTATGATAACCTGACCTCAAATCAGTCATTTAAGACACACTCACTCTTCAGATCTAATCAAAGAGGTATTCTATTTGATATAGTGGATAGTGGTTCTTGACTATAAGATATATCAATAATTGTTAATCCACACGGATTATGAGGGTACCATATTCCTTCTTCGAAACATGGACATATGAACCATATATAGAATTATTAGGTATGAAAAATCCTTTATCCCCCATGTCATCCAACTATTTATTGATCTATAGAATCTATATAGGTGAAATCCTTTAAGGAGTAATTGACACTGGCGTGTCTCTTGGAACTAGATCAATAGTGAATTCTACCTCTCTCATTGAAGGTAGAATAGAAAATTCATAAGTTAAGTCATCCATAAAGTGGTCCACCACAGGAGGGAAAAGAGTGGGTTATAACCCCTGATCATACAGGAAAAGACTAGCGATCTGGGATGTCACACTGCATGGCCCTTAATGCTTAGGTATAGCTTAGGTTGCATTGACATCCCACTCTTCCTTATAGATATTTCGACTGCCCTCTAGTGATGTAATCGGCACCCTCCTATGATTTGTGTTAATGTGGGATTTATAGGAAACTATCTTATCCATCTTGATAATTACATAAAACCCTATCATATTGAGGATTAAAAGATTATATATGAAGAAATATGCTCCTATATCAAGGGGGAAATCCATACATAAGTGAATTCTCTCTGATATGATACACAATGGGGTATCAAGTGTAATCACACCAAAGGAATATTCTACCTCGAGGACTAGACTCTCCATAATTTACTCATACTTAAAAGTGTTTGATGAACCAGTGTTCAATAAAGAAGAAACTTGATTAATAGATACTAGAGTATTACCTTTAATAGTAGAATATTTGGTGATATACTCCTTATAATTAGGTTACACTTCTTGTAACTGTCTAATATTGTAGCCCTAGGTTAGAACCTAACTCCCATAAACACAAATGCTTTGTTTTCAGTGGGAATCATGATTCTGGTTCCCTCTACCTCATCTTCCACCGCAACCTAAGTGGCGGTGGCATTCCATCTTCAATCCTAGAGAGATACTACTAGTTCCATTTTGAAATGTGGGGTAGGTGTAGACCCTCTCTCACTAGAAACTCTTGAAAAGGTACTATAATAGCACTACATATTTTTCATCCTTTGGCAACCTTTTGACTTCACTATATCTTACATATAGTCAGTTTTTTCGTGTCACATCTACAAGAACTAGTGAAATATAAGCAAGATTTTAGTATGAGTTTCCTAACTGCTTCTATACCTATAGAAAACCTTAAGAATCAAATTCCTTACACATGAAGAACCACTAATAGGTCTTTCTATTGAACCACCATGTTTCCCACTATAGCCTTCCATCATATTACTATTATTAATGAGGGCCAAGTTGACTATATCATAAGTAGTCATTAGCCAAATTACATTAAATTATGATCGAATGGTGTATACCATCCCATCTTTTAATTGCCTGGAAGTCATAAGATCATCCCCAGATAAGGTCAGTGAGAAACACCGTATCTCAGTTACACATGTAGAATACTTTATGTCATACATGTCTCCATGATACATGTTCCTGGATTTTATATCCTAGTCATTCCTTGGTGTCTATGAATACTATTAATCATAAAAGAATATCTTTAAGATTTCCCATATAATATCCCCAGGTTGGGATTCCATGGTAATGACATCCTACCATATCATGGAATAATTTCATAGAATATAGGTATAAATTTTGATTGTCTGCTCTGGAGGAATCTCTAGATGTCTAAAAATAGAAAGCATGGACTCCATCCATGACTCTACAGGAGGAGGTCTTTCAACCATTGATAAGGTGGGAGTATGTTTCTACAAAAACTATTGAGTCAACTCTTCTATAGTTGGAGTAGGTTGAGTAACTCCTTGCATATTCTAAATCATATCAACAAATCCCTCTCAAAACGGTGCATCAAATCCATATATGAGGAACAATAGGTGGTTCCATATGTGTCACTATATGAGGTATCACTAGAGGCTCAGGGCCCAATAACTCCAATGCATGGTATTCACCACATTATTGGAACATGAATCAAGGATGTTATTGTGGAATATTTCTATAATTCCATACTTATACCTTTGAAAATAATTTATTAGTTGAACGGATTAAAAATAGATAACAAGATAGGTACACATCCTTCCTAAAAAAAGGATTTCAACTCTCTTCCCGGTCCAAATGTTGGATCGAGGTGGTAATAAAAAAGCATAACAGGTCATAATATAATTAAATAAACCCCCAACTACAGACTACCAATGCTGGGTTTAGGTCTTGGTCTCACATCAGATGATAGGGATTCCTATATATGGTGTTTCAATTGCATGTTATAGAGGAAAAAACCCTTTAATTTTCCATTTCTATCCCATTTAGTATTAACCATTTTATTTAATAGTTTAATTTTGATTAATTTCATACTATTTTATATAAATATATAGATATATATAATGTTTTAGTAAGACGAGCCACCATTTCCAATTTAAAAGAGTCATATTCCTTATAAATTTAAATTAAAACATAATTTAACTATATATAGACCATCACTTATAGTATCTGGATGTAACAGTTCATAAGCAATGGATTGATTACATGAATCTCCTACATGATTTATAGACATACTTTATTTATTAATAACCGTTGACACTAAGGTAACCAAATCAACTAACACTATTTTGGTCCATGGAACTAGTAGTTCTATAACCCAAAACCTAGTATAATTGGTCAATTAAGATATCTTCAGTAATATATGCATGAGAAGACAATTTATATTGATGAAATATCTTTAATTAATCTAATTATTTAACCCCTATAAGAAATATTATCACATTTCAATATATATAAATCAAGGCTATAACTTGTATATAGTAGGTAAATGCACACATGAACTACACGTGGCATAGAAAAATGCATATAATATGAGTTCGAATGTTCCTATAATGAGGCATGATATGAAAATTCCATTCCAGAATATTCCAAGGAGAGGATAATCATTAAAATAAAAATAACATAAACAATAATAAAACTTCAAAACATGTGCATCTACCAATAGTGAAATTGTATCCACTATAATAGGAAAAAAATAATGATAATAACACATCCTAGGTAATTTGGGTTTCCCATACAAATGGGTTAGCTAATCTCAGAAAAAACCTCATTGAAAAATTCAATTACATAATAGTCTCCTATCCAATACCCAACCAGTTACACAAAATGAAAAGGCCATTTATACCACTTTGTCATTCCCCAAACCAAAATACATTAAAACGGTGCCCCAAATTATTGTGTCACATGGCCTCAAGCGTGCCTCCCCATACGCCAGAGGATTAAAACTAGCATAATTGGTCTTACATGGTATAATGGGGGAATATACCATCATATCATAGTGGAACAAAAGATATAGTAAATAAAATGAAAACAATTTTGGCATAATGAAACAGATGGAACAATAGAATCCAAATGATAATAAACTATGGGAGCGTAAATAACCATGAAATAGTAATAGAAATAAAATGCTAATAGGCTGAGTCATATACATGATGATGTTATGTAATGATGATATATAAAAATGGAAATAGGGAATACATGGGATATGTATATATGAAATTATAAATAAAAAAAATGTCCTATAGGCTTATCCTCTAACATCATGGGCATACACTTGGACCATTCCTCCAATTCTCTATGCTGTAAGTAAAATAGATTAAAGCATCTGTAGAAGGGTTTTTCCCTTATCCACACCTACAGAGTTGAAGTCTACCCAGGTACCAAATGTGGGTCAAGTAGGTTTTGAGATAAACTCAGCAGGACACCACCAATGGTGTCTATAAATAAGCCATCCACTATCTATAACAATAATAGTGTGCAGGTAATATAAATATAATCAACAATAATGAATAAATGCTATCCATCTCAGGTTCTTATATACCACATGGCTGGCTCTACCGTCTATAGCATAGGATAGTATGGGTCTAATCAATAACCATGTATATATATTGTAATCACACACATATATATATATATTATGTATTTATGTATATTCTCTATACACTTTTGGTTTTTTAGATCCATTTACATGGATAATAGGTGCTACCTAGACTTGGGGAATAACTCATGCATCCATACCAAGTTTAGTTAGATAATGGATTTATCAAGGGTATATTCCCATAATATCATATGAATGCGATACATCTTTCACATCACTAGAGATGGTGGTTTGAGTCATCATGCCCAACACCTGAAGCACAAGAATATGGAGAATCCTTCCCATCTTCTATATAGAAGTATAATGGTGTGAGGCATTATTCCCAACATGTGACAATAAGGAGTGTGAAATGTAATTTTCAACAGAACCCTTAACCACTTTTCACCATAAAATATAAATATAATACTCATAATAATGATAATAACATGTAGGATTACCTCTATTGAATTTATAACCATTCAACCCAACTAATAATGGGTATTATAATCATCTAATCCATATAAAGGTAATCATCTGACACTAGGTGTGGCCTTTCCACCCATTTACATTTAATTTATTTAATCCATTTAATTATAATTCAAGGAATGTACTTTTTATAGTTAAGTAGAACACTTATACAATGTTTGGTCATTTAAAAAATTAAAAAAAAGAGGTAAATTCCATTAATCACACACAAAGGTGAGTCCATCAAGAGATCCCCATCCTCTAATAAAATCTTATGAGGCTATGGGTGTAATTTTCATTGCACAAATAATGTAATGAGGAAGAATTAATTTTGAGGCATTGTACGGAAATGTCCAACATGAGGTTCATAAAAAAAGGTATGAAAACAACTAAAATTTTAGAGAAATTTTCATGAACACCTACCAGAAGCTAGTGGAAAATTCCTCATCTGATATTAGCTTTAGGTTTCAAGTCCTATGGATGAAATCATAAGAATAGACAAATTCCCTAAAAATAGGTCATATGATCTTTCACCAAAATAGTTAAAAAGAAGGAGAGATAAATGATGTATGAAAATAATATGACTAGATAGATTACCAAGAGGGATCCAACATGATGGATGATGGCTCAATCAAGAATTTTACATAGGATAATAATGGAATCTAATGTTTAGGCAGATGGGGAATCTCTTGCACAACTCCTACTATGTGTGGGTGGAAAATACGAACATCTTCCCAAAATATAATAGGCTCTAACGCCTTTTAATAAACTAAGATAAGGGACTTAGATGATGTTAAAATGATTAACACATCATGAATTGGGCCTAGACATCTGAATACACATTTTGTATTTAATACATGACATGCATTTAAATAAAAATTGTTTATTTTTTCTAAATATAGATTTTAGCACCTCTGCCACCATCTTCCAAAAACGAAATTGACATACCTTAAGGCATGGTCATCAATTTAAGAAAAACAAAAAAGAAAATGTACCTCGCTGAATTGCTGAGTCATTACAGGGTAGAAGATCATGATCCTTTTATTACCCCTATAAATGATTAAATGAATTTCTTCCTCCACCCATCCCTACCCAAATGAGGAATAAGGTTATTTTTAACATTATAATGATTTTTTAGAGACTGAATTTTTGAGTTTTAAGAAGAATTTTAAATTACTGATTAAGTTTACTTGTATAAAAATATAACATTGTTTAATGGATAAATGTTTTCTAAATGATAAAGATATTCAATCTTACCAACTAACACTATAGTTAGATTACTCTTAATACACCATTATATAGTTTGGTTTAAGATATTAAACAATTCAGGTATTCAAATTTATTAAAAATGATAGCGACTCTATTATTAAGTGATATAGAAGTGTCACTAGGGTAGGGCCATTAGTGTAGATGAAAATTAAAATAATACTATACCTAGGTATGTTAGAATTTTACATTTCATTTAAATACAAGGAATGGTAATGTAAAAAATAGACCTACTTATAATTTTAATGAAAAATAGAATGTTTCCTATATCGCAATTGAAACACCCATTTCCCTTTCATTATCATAATAGATGTATCTAAAATATAGGGAATAATTCCTCTCAAGCGGAATGACTAGTCTAATTATTTACCATGTGAATATTTTTACATTTAAAATTATATTCTTATAATTTAGTTTGAATAACAGTGTATTGATATCATCTTAGAATTTTTTTTCATAACTATAATTAGGATATTGAACCATATATATAATTTGATCAACAATTTACCTATGGAATTTTTAGGGGTGAACATGATATGATGGGAAGAATTTTAAAACCCACGAGGTAAACTTTATATATATATTTTTTATTTATTTATTTTATTTAATTTTAGGATTAATTTTTGAGTGTAATTTTTAATGTTTTAATCAATATCTATATTGCATGACTAGGGTTCATAGTTCCCAAATCCATAATTTGAACTGTGAAGCCATCATGAAATATTTTGTTAACTTATCCTTGTATGTAGAATTGATTACATTAGCACGCTATTTAATAATTGTTGTAAAAAAACATTCTACAAACTATTTCAATGTTGTAGAACATTTTAAATAACCGTTCAATAAATTAAAATTAATTTACATTAATTTTAAAAACAAAATATAAATTATGCATGCCTCATTTATCCTACCCGATCAAGGATTCTTCTAGAAATCCTCTCTTCATTTTACTTATCAATGGAATTATTTATCATTTTGTAGTGATACCTTCGAGGTTACACTATTCTATTATCGTCATCTCCTCTTTCATACACTTAGTATTATATTTTAATTCATCCCCATAGTCATGGAGGCTAGGGTTTCTTATTATCCAAATTTCATTTTGGGGTTTTCTATTTTTAGGTATATGAATATTTATCCAAATGGTTCTCTTGCATTATTATTAGGGATTAAAACATAATGAGATCATTTTCATCATCTCAATTAGATATATTTATGTAAATTATTTTATTTATGTATACAAAATTTAATTCATTATTTTAAACCTTGATTTTAATTAAGATAAATTTTATAATATGTATAATTGATAGTTTATTTTTTTTTTAATTATTTTTCCCATTTTCATTTTCCGTTACAGAGGATTTTACACTATATTGATATCATAATACAATTTTTATGGAGACCATGCACAATAAGAGTTTTAGAACACTTCAAACACAGTTTTTTATTAACTAAATTTGGATTGTATTATTAAGTGATTTATTGTTAATTATAGTGAATTAATAATGTGTTTTTATTAATTTTTTTAAATGGTATATTTTTTAGCTTTTTTAATGATGAGTTATGTTAGTGAATAACATTTAAAATGGTTAATTAATTTTATTATATAAATTTATTTGTTGGATTTTAAATATGTATGTTGGTTATGTTTATCATGTTTTAAATACTATATAATTTATAGGAAATTTTTTTAAATTTTTATTTTTTTTATTTTTATGTTCGTAACAAGGATCCCCTTAAGGTTATTTATATGAAAGTCCAATTTTAATGTGATATTGATTTATTATTCAAGAATGAATGATAAAACAATTATATTGAAATTATATAATATGGGGTACTTCTTTAATGTATTCTCTAAGTTGTGTTTTATTTATGATTGATACATTTTACTTTTATTATATTGAAATATTGTGAATTTTATCACTCACCTACATTTTCATGACCTAGGGATCCTCGGGTGGCTAGGTGGAAATATGGGGATGAGTGATCCATCCATTATTATGAGACTCTATTTCCCCTTATTGATAATTTTCTTTTTCTAGGGGGTTGACTACCCTTTCTTGAAAATACGAGTAAAACCAAGTGTTAATGTAGTTTGACCACATCAGAAAATCCAATTTAAATCGATTTCAATTATGTTCTTACATATATTACCTCAAAAAATCCTAAGTTTTCATGTAATTTTTATTTTTTATTATTTTTATATAATTTATATTCATTATATTAATTTCACTTTAATGTCTATATAAATAAGATTATAGTTTATGAAAACACATGAAAGGATAATTTAAATTCATTGAAAAATATATTTATTTTCAAAATAGTGATCATTTTTTTAAAAGAGGAACTGAAATATTTATTGTTTATCTTACATTCTTATGTTGTTTTTTCTTTGTATAGAAAATTAATTTTCATTAACTCTTTTATTATTAAAATTAAAGAATATCATTTCACATAGGAAAATATAGTTTTTTTTAAGTAAGGTTTTATTTTAGTTTTTCTTATATTCATTTTTATTCTATCTTGATGAGTTAAAAAGTCTGTTTTGTTTTAAAAATTTATGAATTCATTATAAATAAGTTAAATGACCAATTCTTTTGATACAATGTTATTTTGTGTACTAAAAATTTAAAAAAAATACTCTTATAGTGATATTTTAGACAAGCATAGATATTATTTATTTAAAAAGTTTATGTGTGGAGGATTTGGTTGAATCTTAATGGTAATTATTTCACAATCCATATATAAAAACTCCTTTGGTATATATATTGAAGGGGGTGGGATGCAGGTTTAGGTATTATAATTCTTGGAGATAACAGATGATTCTTTTTTTAGACTTGATTATGTGGATTTGACTTGTGCAGCTTAATTTCATATAACATAGAGATATGTAAATTGTTTTCATTTCATTATCCAAACTTGATTATTCATCCCAGTTTATCTAATGTGTATCATGCCACTTTGGGCTCCCATATTACTTCCTTCTATTGAAATATATTTTTTATTTCATAAAAATTTATTTTATCATTTTATTAGAATGAAATAATTATGATTATTCTTTTAATGTTATATTTTCAATTTGTTATCTCTCCTATCACGGTTATGTATTTCAATAATTTTTTGTATCTTTCATGCATAATTCTACAAAATATATAGTGATATTTATGAAAATCGGGGTGTATATTATAGTTATTTTTATGTTTCTTATGTGATTGTTTTTCATTTGACTATATTTTGATGGTCTGGAAGCAGTGTCCCTCTTGAGGTAATAAACAATGTACCAGAGGAAATGTTTTAATAAAAAATAGGTATCATGATATAATATCTAGAGTCGGTTCTTTAGAATATGAACTTTACGAAATTATTTTGAGAACATATAAAAAATTTATTATTTTAAAAAATCAAGGGTATATATTAAAAAATATTTCTCATAATGGAGATTCAAGTCTGGAAGAATTTCATTCTCTATAATTCTTGTATGAGTACTAAGCTTAATAAAATTCACAATTAATGGACGATATAAATTTTAATAAGTAATTTTTTATTATATAGTAGTTAGTTTTATTATTGAGGATAATATATATAAATTCCTAGCGACTTTTCAAAGGTTAATTAATTTTAATGAATAATTTTAAGTGAGTAATTTTGTAGAATTAAACCTCTATTAATTCAAAACCACTTAAACCCCCATTCTTGAGCCTCTGTCTCTTAATATTATTATATATTGATTATATATTTTTTTTCAATTATTATTATTATTTTATTATGTAGAGTTAAATTAAATTCTATAAAATATCTAAGTATGGTTGGTTATATGAATTATCATTATTTGTTTTAAATATTTTATATATTTCCTTTTTATAATGGTTTTTTTATTTAATTGGGGTTTCCATTTCTATAAAAATATTTTATCTCATTCCATGTGTGTGAGATATTATATTGTTTTTATATTGTGATATTATATAAAACCTATAACATTGTGTTTTAAAATTTATGATTAATAATTATTATTTTTTGTGTTATTGGGATTATAAATAAACCTAACATGTAATTTAAGGATATAATAATTCTTATTATGATATGTAAATATAAATATTCCATAGTTCTATCAATCAATTTTGGATAGATGATATACCTAAAAAAAATCATCTACTGGAAATTATTATTGCTAATATTTTAAAATAATAACATATTTAGATTATTATTTTTTATTTTTTATTTTTTAAAATTGTTTCATCCACTAGAACATGAATTACACATTCAATACAAAAACAAAATCATTGAACAATGATATAGTAATGTTCTTCATTATTATTAATGTTTAAATATATCCTCTTACCAAATAAAAATATAGACTATTGAACATAAAACTATTATCCCCATGTGGATTAAATTTCGCATTGTTCATTACATTAGTACAAATCATACAAAAAAATCTCGAATTTAATAATATATTCAATAAATTAGTATAAAATATATTATATAAGTCTAATAGAATTTTTTTTTGTTTTAATGGTGGGGTAGTTATTCCTTCATTATTTTTATCGGGTGTCTATGTATTTATAAGATGATCCAAATATATATTATCATTTTCAATTATATTTAAAAAATTACTTAAAAAATTATTTAATAAATGTGGTAAAATAAAGAAAATAAGATAATAAAAAAGAAAAACTAAAACTAAAATAAAGGAATTTAATAAAAATATTATATCATTCTCTCTTTTTATTCCCCTTATAATTCTTCTTTTTTTACTTTTCAAAATTAACTTCAATGTGTGTGTGTGTGTATATATAATTTTAATGTGTTGCCTTTGTAATAAACATGTTCATGTCAAAATACATTGTATTAATTCTTAAATAATAACAATATATTTTACTAGCAATTTAATTTCAATTAACTACACACATTAATAACTTATGAATCTGGTTTCATGAATATTTTATTAGTGATTTATTGTTATAATAAGTAGAAAAAATAAAGGTTAGGGTATTCTTGTTCATTGATTGGATTAATTTAGTAGATGATTAATACTCAATTTTAAAATATTAAAATGAGAGTATATTATAAATCCTTTTATTTTTTTCTCATACTTACTAAATTTTATAGTTTAATAATTAATTATAAATTCAATTGAGAATATATTCATAAACTAGTAATAAATTTGGGTGATTATTTTTATCCACATGTCTAGAATTGATAATTTTTTAGGAGAATGTTGACCTGCAAAATTTTCATGCAAAAATAAAAAATAATTTCCCTATTTTCACATTGATTCAATGTTATTGAGAACATAACTATCCTCAGTATGGTGTAAATTTTAGGAAATCCAAATATTCTAGATAGAAATTAATTATATATGATCATTTAACTTTCCATTATTCTTTAATTTTTAATATTTAGTACTAAATTTAGAATTATTGATAAAAAATTTATATATTAAAGTTTATTGTTCAATATTTTAGGAATCTATGGATAAAGTGATAAAAAATTTATTATAAAAACTCACATTGATTAACATAAATTAATGGTCACTTTTCTCTTTAAAAATATATTCTTCAATGGTGGAGTAAATTGAACAACATATATTATTTGGTATATATATGAAGGAACAAAAAAATATTGGAAGGATCCAATATTATGTTGGAATTAAGGGAAAAAGGATATTATTATATTTTACATCACAAATTTGTGATCTATCTATAGGATTTATGATGGGAATACATATATTTACTAAAAAATGGTATAGATCTATATATTGGATTTTAATCCCAATAGAAACCCTTATTACCAAGGGTTTTATAATATCATCATTTTAATTAAATTTAGATTTTTTCTAGATTCATATGATATTAAAATTTCATGTCTAGTGAAACCATAGTGATAAAAGGATTAATATACCTTTGTTGTTATTATTTCACAATAACATATATTATTTTATTTATTTAATTTGTTTTTATTCATTACAATTTTATTAAATTTTTATGATAGCGATTGAGGTTTACATAAAATAAGTTATTAATGTGGTTTTATGAGCCAATGCTATGATTTTACATTATTTTTTATAGGATCAATACCAGTTGATTGTTGGAATGATTATTGAAATTTAAGGAACTTTTTACAACTATTTTGTACTTAATAATTTTTCAAATAGTAGTTACAAAGGTAGATACTTAACCAATTTCTTATTCATGTAAATAAGTGATTTTGACTTAAAACTATTGTATTTATTAAATTAATTTTTATATGTGATAACAAAAATACATCAATAGGACTATAATAGATTGATAATATTTTTTGTCTCACATTAATTACATAGAAGTTGGAATTTTATGAAATTTTTATTATCAATTAATTAGTAATAAAGACAAAAATAATGGAGAATATTTCTAATAAAACTTATATCAAGGGAATCCCCTTCATTTGTTTGATTTGATAATGATTTGATATTTTATCAATCCATGTCATCATTAATTTCACTATATTTTATTAATGTTTTTATTGGTGGATCATATGAGGTATAATGCACTGATTTCGACTTCTTGGAGTACCTCTAAAGGATTTTTGTTTGATATGAGGTTGGATTCAGTGTTTTATTCAAGATATATATGTTGTTTAATCACTTAATAAATATTATTCATTATTATTTATTTGTGGACTATAGGTTTCGTCCTTATCATAAATTATTGATATTTATGTATTTTTATCCACATAGGAACTATATCTCACCAAATAATCATGGGTTTTTCTCAAGATAGAGTAAGTTGCCTCACTAGTGTTGTGGAGTTGTAGTTTGGGTGGTATATTGGTTGTTGGTTATAATTTTAATCTATTTTTGAGGGTAAATATTTATTTTACAATCCCATTATATCTCATGTTCCCATCTAAGGTGAGACATATGAAATTTTCACATGGTTTGGTCTAAAACCCAATTTCTATGAGGAAAGTACATTATTTTCTAATAAAAGTGTGATATAATGGGTAGATATTGTCGATCATCCACACTTATATTAACCCCTACATTTATAATATGATAGATACTGAATAAGAAGATATAAAAAATTGTGCATGTTCCCCATTAGGAGGCATTGACTCCAACAATAATTTATATAGACATAACCAACCCCTAAAAAAATTTCTTTGGTGATCACATACTATTTGGGTAGTTATTTTTCATCAATCATTTTTATGGTATCCACCTTGATGATAAATACCACAATGTGATGATTCCAATATAGTTACTCATTATACTTTTGGATTTCTCATTATTACCTCATAAAAAAGAGATATTAATCAACATCAAACTATATTGTAACTTGATCCCAATGACCTCCTTCATCATCAAGTCTACTGGGTTCTCATTTTTCCATAGCTAAAAATATGAGATACAAATTTCATTGATAATATATTGAATGAAATGGTATATAAAATAAATATGTCTAGTTCAATTGTGACGAAGAATTTTTTTAAAGAAAAATAACAATGTGGACATTAGAAAAGAGATCAATGTTATCCAAGATAAGTATTATGTCCCTAATTAGTACATATAACTAGGTAGCTTCTTAGAAATCTTCAATCACATCTATGCACTCTACCTTTATAATAATCGAATCAATTGTTGATTGCAGAGTATATCACTAGCTAACTAATTATCTTAAAATAGTGTAACCAAAACTAATAAAGGATCATCAATTTTTCATGTCTCATGCATGATAAAGATAAACGCATCAGATAATAAATATCTCAAAAAAAATTATCATTTAAAAACATCAAAAAATATTATATAGTACATTTATATACTCTAGAATCCATTGAATTCATTACAATAACCCCTACAATTATCATGCTTTTACTAAATTACCATGATCACTGTATGGGAAATATCACATGTTACACATACCATAAAATAAAAAAATCAATAATTAAACCTAAATCTGTAACATGATCCATTGATTCATTTTATCATCTTTGATTAGAGTTGTTGACGATCAATGTTTAAAATGAGGATCTAATATGATTTAAGTATTTCTAAATTTTTATCAGAGATTAATTTCATGAAAAGATTCATTATATATTCAAACTTATAGAGGTTGAAAATACACTTATATTTTTCTTATTTGATATTTATCCCAAGAATATTCTTGGACACTCTAAGATCATTCATCTCAAAATTTTGTTTGAGATAAGATTCTAACCAATTAATATGCACCTCAATTATACATAAAATAAATATACCATAAATATATAAAATAAATAAAATTAATTTATCATATTGAAGATTCATGATGTAAACATAATGATCAAACCAAAGATAGACATATTTATAACTAAACAAAAATATGCCATTTTTTCCACTATCTCACTAACTGATTTAGAACATTAATAATTTTTGATAACTAGTAATCCCAATTATCACTTCCTAAATAATAAAACACAATAGGTTATTTCTTATATTTCTATTCCCCTAAATATCCACAATGAAATGTTTCATGAAATCAAGTGGATAAAATAGTATATCAAACAGTGAAACCAATTCCCACAAAATTCAAACAAACACATTCCTAACAGCATAATAAAATACCTCATTGTAGTTTATCCATACCTTCTATTTAAATTAAATTTAAATATATCTTTCATTGTAAAACATTGGTCTCTATTAAGGTGTGTTTCATTATAAAATTTCACACCATATACGTTTCTTTTCTTAGTTAGTCTTTGTTGTATAAGTTTATATAAAGTTGCAGAGGCTTCAAAATCATTATAATTTTCATAGGATTTAAGGTATGGGAATTGATAATTTATTATTAGGGATAATTTATAGTGAATAGATAGTTCTAACCATAAACATAAACTATATAGACTGGAGAGGTAGCTTCATATTTTTCCGAACCATGAGAAACGATCTAGAAAATATTGAAAAACCTGAAAATAAATTTCTGAAGTGTTTTAAATTTTTTTTGTATTGTTTATATTAAAATTCAACCTAACCATGTGATTTTCAGTGTATTAGAAAGTGGAATAAATTTTTAGAACATAGAATAGACAACAGTGAAAAAAATAATAAAGCCTTTAAAAAGTGTGATTTACTATATTTCCCTAATGATTTTAAGTGCATAAAGCCCCTATTTTTATCCCATTTTTAGTTATCATGAATTCTCAGGCACAAATCCCTCTTTAAACTTCTTTCTTATTGATATTTATCCCATTAAAATCCTTGGAATACATTGTTGATTTTTTATACTATTACGTAAGAGATAAATGAATCAGTATGTTCTCTTTTTTCATTAATCATTTCACTATATAGAGAGATCACAATGTTATATCCTATTTCTAGGGTATTCAATTACTTCATTGATTGTCATCATTTTTATTGAATCAATTATTAATTTTGGATTATTTCACATATCTAAGTAAATTGTAGGTGGTCTGAAAATTATCCCTCAAAAGGACCTATATTTTCATTGTTTGTATGATGTGAATCCCCTTCTGATGTGTTACACACTTGACCTAAATTAAAAAATATATATTTTGTGGCCCCAAATCATGGAATTGGGCCTCCCCACAATTCATAAATAGTCATTTAGTGAGTGTACCAAGTCTTTAGACACTAATTATGGTCTTATGTAATTGAGGAATAATTTGGTAAATGTAAATCTGTATCCATATTGGTTTCATGACTTATTTAATTCATTATTCCTATGGTCGAGGATGTTTAAGAAAAGCTATATAATCCAGTGTGCATGTTTATTTTGAAATAACTAATCTAATTAAAATAATTAGATGTTTAAGTGACGTTCCTATCAATTTGAATTAAAAATAACTATTTGTTGGGCCTTGGGGAAATACCCTTTGGAATCATATATGATGGTACAGGGTTTGGACAACCTTAGGGGAAAACCCCTTTGGATTCATTTTGAAGACAATTGTTATTGAATGCCTTGAGGAACAACCCTATGGATTCGAATTAACGAATCATGGTTTGGAATAACTTTTTAAAAACCACCTATATTCAGTTGTTCGAGGGCAGAGACATCCATCTTAGGTCAAAGATGGTATTTTATTTTCATAGTGTCTCTATGAAACATGAATATTGATAATATATTTCTTTATTTATGATGTTACATAATTTTAATATGTACATTTTCATTCACTAAAAAATCATACTATGAATTATCTTAAATATCAGTGGTTGTGACCTTTTGAGTCCTACTAACAACTTACTCTAACCACTGAATAAAACCCTAGCATACATCAAGGTTCCATGATAAGACAATAGTATGTTATCTTTAACTATTTCTGGATTAGATATTCATGTATAGAGTATGGGTGGTTTTTGTAATGACCCTGAACCTAGTATCCTAGAGATACTTCTTAGTTTGTTACATTTTCATAAGATACAAGGAATCTAATCTCAAATGACTAAATAGTTTAGCAATCTTGGTAAAATAGAAATATAATTGAGTCTTAAATTACATTTTAAAACAAAATTACAAAAAATAAATAATTTTGAGAATAATATTATCCCCTCTATAAAAACCTTGAATATTAAACATAGTATACATTATGAGTTCATAGAGAAAGGAAACCTAATAAGCGTGAAATCAAATTATCAATAATGTTCAAGAAAAATAGAAGATAACATGAATAAATAATCCTAAATAATATGGAACGGAATGTAACTGACTTTCATGAAACATAAACAATAAATTGATCATAATATGGAAAGAATAAATGATGATCATGTAATTCCACATAAATAATCACATGATCTTGAAAACATAAACATGAATATTCTAACTAATCAAATAACCACATGAAATAACAATAACAAAACTGATATCATGGTATTCATAATGATGGAAACCTAAACTATCAATATCTATCCTAAAGATAGTAACTATCAAGAACTATCCTCATAGTAGTTTATATCTATGGGTAGAAACCAATTTGATTTGGCCAACTAATTTATCTCAAGAGACCTGTCGATGCATCAAGGGGTTATATAAAGTATGCTTCCCACCTATAATATACTATGTTTATTTAATTATTCATATGAATGGGAGATAAAAAACATAAAAATTCATATTGAAAATCTATCATATGAAATTTGAATACATTTTTCATTCATTAAAAATAACTATAAACCATTTAGAGTAATATGGAAAATGGAATAAAAATATCACATCCATATTCAAAATTATCATTAACCTTATAATGAATAAATAATGATGATATCAATAAAAAATTTCCCTAGTGTATTATAAGTACAATAAAATGTTTGATTTCATTTATTAATAGAAATACCATAAAATGATCTTCAAAAAGAATACTTGAGGAAAATATACTTTTAGTTTTGAAAATATGTTTTTAAAACAAAATAAAGTTTAAAAATATTTTTTTTGAAATAAACATGAAAAAATATAATGGAATCTCTAAAACATTTTTGAGTTCATGATGGAATAATTTTCTTTATAATCCTTATATATTGAAATAAATATTCATTTCACATTTTGGATCAAATCCACAAGGAATTTCTTTGAAATGGATATAAGATTCATTTGATAACCTTTTGAAAACAAATAAAATTTTGGTAAAAATTTCATTAATGAATCATTTTAATGTTCAAAAAAAATTATTGAATTTTTTTAGAAAACATTTATTTAAAATAAAAACATATTTCCAACAGAAGAGAGAAATAAAGTCGGATTTTAATAAAAAAATTATCAATTAATTGAAGTAGAATATTGTGGAAAAACTATTCTATTACATGAAAAATATAATTAATTATGAGTGGAATAGAAAATTAAATGGGTTTATTATGAAATTTTCATGTAACTTCCTTTAACTCTTATTCAATAATAAATTATCTCAGTTAGAATGAAATTCTGAAATAAACCCTTAAAATGATCATAAAATTGTAGTAAGGATTAGTCAATGAATTGATTTTATATATCAACTGTAAATAAAAATAAAATTTTTAAATAAAACCTAAGATAATAAAAAGTCATTACACACATAATATTATCATTACATAATCTACTATGTATATCTTTAATCCAATGAGTGTAAATTCAGTTATGAAATACCTTACCACAAATTTTTTTATTGAACACTATTTTCCCTTGTATATAGTGATTTTAAATATGTTGTTAACTTAAAAAATAACCATAATATAACATATTATAAATATTTAATTAATAATAATAATTATTTTAAATGTTTCATGTGTTAATTGCCTTGTTTTTTTAAGTGTGTTTCCTCTTGAAAGATCCAGTTCATAGGAAAATAATATAGTTCTATAATCTCCAGATTAATAATAATGACATAATTTACATAATTTATTACTTTAAAACTAATCATGAAATATGGTTTCGAAAATGATGTATGTTATGGTCATGGAGATGGTAGGTCGTACGTACGAATGTGTAACATTTCAATTTTTTAATCATAATTATGGAATTGAAGTAATTAATATTTTAACTTTAAAAATGATATAAATATAATATATACCACATTAATTCATAAAATTTACTTATATATATCATTCAGATGGTTTGGTAGTTAAAATAATATCACATCACATCGTGAAGTCAGTAATTCACACATACATAAACGAAGTTATCATCTTTAAGTGAGTGAAAATGTAAGAAGAAAAATAATATATATTATATTTATATATTGAAAAATATTTAATTAATATCATAATTATTTCATTTATATCATACATAATCATTAACTATATCTTTATTACATTCCATGTAAAATTTTATTGAACGACCAATCATAATGCTTTGCGAGGCGGTAGTCTGTCGTACACACGAGTGAAGTTATCGTGTCCCCTAAGAAATAGAAAGTAATATATATATATATATGTATGTATATACATATATATGATATAATGACTCCATAGGTATAAAGATGTTATAAATATCATACATATACATTTGACCCATCATCATAACCTGCCGTGAAAGGTGGTGAGGGAAGAATGATTGAACTTGGTTCCCGAGGCGGTTATCCAATGTACGCATGAACGTTGATTTCATAACCCATTTTATGGAAGGGGATATGGTTTTAGATAATTAACATATCATCAAAATATCTCAATATATGGAAGATAATGATGATATTATATCATCATGGTTTAATTATAACTGATAGAAATGGAGAAAGAAAAAAATAAAGGTTATCATTGGAAAAAATTACCTCTTATTCGGGTATCCTCATTAATTTTCACCAATTACTTCCTATATTGGATTTATGTCCAAAATAAGGCTTATAGGATTTTATTATGGATGTTCTGAAGTGTTTTTGGAAGGTTTTAGTTGATCCAAATTCCATGTTAGTTGTGAAGAAGTGATGAGAGTGAGTTCCGTTTTATAGTTGAGTAGGAGTGGTATTTTTGTAAACACCCAAAAGTATTCAATATTGGGAGGTCTCTCTTACCCATAAATTCACAAAAATGGATAATTAAAGGTTTTTTGGGATTATATATCCACGATTCATCTCGAAAACACAATAAAACGCATTTTTAAACATTTTTCCCTTAACATCTAAGTTTCCTTATTTTTATCATTTTGGTATTTTACTACGTTAACTTGTATTTTTAACCTATGTAATTTAGAATTTAATAATCAAATAAAATGAAAATTTCTAGCTAATTTAAATCCACTAATTAAAAATATTATAAAAAATTTATAAAACATAAATCCTATGTGTGATGGAAATTAATTTTACCAAATCAGATGTAATGTGTAAAACACTACTTTAACCTTGATCATGCTAACAAAGTTTTACTATTTAGGGGTCAATATATTTATTATTAAAGAACAAATTGTACATTAATAGACCATATTTTATTTTTACTAATATTTAAATATCACTATGATAAATTTAGTATTTTTAGTGATGTTAATCATATAATAAAATTTCATTTGTTTCAAAATAACATTAATGTCAATTTTGACATTATTCCTTCAATTTCAATTTAAAAATATTTAGGAAATGATAGGATTTAAATACATTGTGTTATAAACTATTTAACATTATATATTGATGTAAAAAGGTAAATATAACACATTATTTTATTCAATTTACTTCACTTTTAATATATGGAGGGTCATATATTTTATTTTATTATAAAATAAAAAATTACCGGGTTGGGGTTTATTAAGAATTTAATATAATTAATTAACCCAAAAATTATGAAATATTAAAATAAAAAAAATAATTTATCTTTTAGAATAATATTTAGAACTAAACATATGATTTTTTATCCTAATCCAAAATCTTTATTGATATTAAAAGAAAAATAGGGTTACTTTTGTCTTCCTCTACTAAATTTCTTATATAGGTCGCTTTCAGGATATATTGTCCCATAAATTCATAAAAACATATACTAAGGTCATAATGGTCGAAATATGTCTAGAAAATGGGTTTTGGAAAAATTGGTAGGTCATTTTATCCCTTATATACTTAGCTTAACCCCATGGTATATCCTTTTTTACATTAACACTGGTAATTTATTTTTAATTTATTCTCGATCTATTTTGGTCATGATTCATGTTGTAATTATTAGAAATTAGAAATTATTATTATTCCAAATATGGAATCCATTTTTCCAAATTTAATTCATAGAAGTGAAAAATAATAATATAAAATTAATACCATGGATGTGTCGAGAAAGCCGATTTTTAAGAGAAAATGTTCAAATTCTTATAATGTTTTTCTATTAAAATTAAATAGGAAAATGATTACAATGAAATAAATTGGATTAAATTATACATAAATAAATTATTTATAATTTAAAACTATTTCGAAATACAATTTAACATTATGATTTTTTTAAATAAGAAGTTCATTTTCTTTAAAAATTCAGTATATCACACTATTCATAAAAAATCATTTTAGAAAAATCCAAAAAATGAACATACAATAATTTGGAACTTGTTAATTAAAATATGATGTTTATTTTTTAAATAAAAATTTTCAACAGAGTTATAAATTAAATCAAAATCATTTGTGAAAAATGTGATTAAACCGTATTTGGTTTAAACTCGGTGTTGTGGGCATTACAAACTATCAGTGAAATTAAATTTATTATAAAATAAATATATTGTAATGTCTTGAGGTGTTACATTCTACCAACCTTATTTAAATTTATTACTATCAATTTAAACTTTATATTGGTAATCAAGGGTTTGACATTTAAAGATACCATTTTTGAAAAACTCACATTATAAAAGGGTTAATAAAACATTCTCTTAATAAGAGGGAAAATAAAGTACAAATGTTATATAGCATAACATATAAATGAGACTATACATAGGAGAAAACTTACTAAAATTGATGATATAAACATGGAATAAAATCATAAATAATTATAGAGAGTGGAAGAGTTATTTGATCACAAAAAATTGAATGATCATCAGAAAGTTAAGGGCCTTAAATACATAAATATACGATGATTTAAAAGAGCACCAGTTCAACACAAATGAAGGTATTATGATAAAAAAAATCAATATCATTTTTATAGAGTTTCAGAATTATTTTAATATCTACAAATATAAGGAAATATAATTACATGATATATGTTTATTTCAAAAGAACAATTTAATCATTCGGTTGTGCTTTGATAAATTTCAAATACATCACTTACTCTAAGAAATGAATATCCAAAAATGAATTTTTTATTATTTAATCACTAAAATGTACTTTTAATGGATTTTAAGATCTATAAAAGGGTGAAAATTATTTTCTTCTATCTCTAACTATTTTTCAAAACTAGTATGGTCAGTACAAGTTATCCAATATGCATAAATACTCATATGGTGAAGTAATACATTAATATCTAAAAACTCATCAAAATATTAACTAAAAATATTTCATAAATGATTAACCTCAAAGACCTTCCAAAATATCAATATCCAAACCTTGGTATATAAGGCCACTAAATATTAAAAATAATGTTACCATTAATACCCTATACAATATGAAGTATCTCTTAATAGTCACATACCAAACTTGTGAATACCATCATCACGTATTTTACAAAACTAGGTAATAATATAAATTATAATAAAAGATTATTTAAAAAATTAATCCTTCCTTATTACTTAAGTAAAAAATTAGATTATTTGATATATTCCTCAAATCAAAATATGATGTAAACTCCATTAATGAAAGAATAAACCACTTTCTCAACAAATAATTAATCAGTTCCAAGGTAGGGAGAACAATACAATTTAATTTATCCATATCAATCATCTCATTATCCTAAAAAAATTACCTCAAAGAAGATAAATTGTCCGATGAACCACTTGAATCAAGCATGCATAAAAAGAAGACACAAGAAAAAAGAACGGTTAATATCAAGCAACAATAAGATCACACATTTTCAAAGAAGATCAATATATGGTTAATCAAAAGAAAAATCTTGACCAAACATAATCATATTAACAAATCCATTATTCCAAAAACTAGAGACACTAGAGACACTAGAACGGTGACACAAGCACGATGACATAAGAACGGTATACAAAACCAACCAACACAAGAACCATTCCATTTATCTCCAAGGTAGTGAGCATTTTTTTAACCTTTCAATCACAAGAACAATGAAATTTATCTCCACATATGTATAAAAAACTTTTACTCTTAGGAATTTACAATGTTGTTTCCTTCAACAATTATCACATGTGTGACAATCCTTCTTTCTCAGCCCCCTTTATCAATATTTTTTTATCATCCTCTTCCTATATTTCATAACTTAGAGTACATAATACTTAGATTGTTCCTTATATGTCTTGTTATCACATGATACTATGTTATTATGTAGGGAGAATGTTTGAGAGACTAGTTCCCCTCAAAATATTAGCTTTAGCCTATCAAAAAATTGATCATTCTTAATATTTTCATTACAGACATTGATGTGGTTCCCAATCCTTTTATTATGCAGCATTTCAAAATGACATCATACACTATATTGGATCATATCATTATGAAACATATTTTATAATCTCAAATATTGTAAAATTCAAAAAAATAAATTGAAAAATTTATGCATAGTTAATATTATAATCATAATCGTGGTTTCATTGGGGATATCTCTTTTTTGAATCCTTCATAATTTTCTGTAAAGAATAAGTGAATTTTAATTATAAGGACCCACATGAGTGTTAAACTAGGTGTACAATGAGGCCAATTTTCATGTACCGGGTGAAAATTAGGTTAATTCCAATCCACCATTTTTATATTTATTACCCCTAGATACTTCTATAACATAACCACAACCACTTATAGTATCCAGACAGAGATGTATTGCAAGGAAACCCCATATAATCTCTATCTTACCAAAACCTTAGGATGTAGTTCTATACATATCCTCAAAGTATAACATAGGTTTATGATCCCTAATCTATGATTTTCCAAAATCAAGTTCCCAAGATTTATATTAATCTTTCTCATATACCAACAATAATTTCCCAAATCCCAGTAGCCCGGAGCAGATTCATACTTTATTCAATTAAGCATAAGATACATGTAATTGCATCATGAAGGGATGAATAACTTAGTTGTATTTATAAAATCGATACATAATTGAGTCTTATATTACATTTTAGCACACAAATTACAAAAATAATTTTTTAAAAAATTAACTTTATTCCCTATATCATACCCTTTCATAACAAAAAATAGTACACATCATGGGTTTTGAGGGGAAGGAAGAAAAAGGGTGAGCTCAAATTGTCACTAAGGGGTAAGAATAGTGTAATATACCATGAATCAATCAGAATAATCAATATTGAAATGCATTTAATTAAAAAACATTACATTTTATCAATAACATTATCATAATATGGTAGGATGAAATGATGCTCAAGTAATTCTAAATAAATAATTGCATCAGCATGAAAGCATAACCATGGATATTCTATATAATCCAATAACCATATAGAATATCAGTAACTAAATTCATAATGATAGAATTTATAATACCAAACATATGAATTGTGATGATCTATTATCAAGATAGTTACATTCAAGATATATATTCAAGGATGTTTGAATCTATAGGTAAAACCTATCCAAATTTTCTAACTGATTTGCCTCATGAGACATGTTGATGCATCTAGGGGATATATAAAGTATGATACCCATTGATAAAGTACTAATTATTTTTCATTAATTATATGAAAGGGTGAAACATAAACAAGGTAAACATTAATATTTAAAAAGTATCATAATAATGTAGAAACATTCCCCAATCAATAAACAAAAACATAATCCATCTATAGCAATAAAGAGAATAATATCAAAATAGAACATCCACTAACAAAGTGATAATTAAACATAAAAATAAATAATAATAATGATATAAATAAAACATGTTACTAGTGGATCATAAGTACAGTAATGTTTTTATTTCATTGATGAATATAAAATATATAAAAATATCTTTAAAAACATTTTTGAGAAAAATGTCCTTTTCATTTCGAAAATCTGTTTTTAAAATATAAAAAATATTGAAAATAATTTTATTTTTAAATAAATATGAAAAAATATTATTTAATCTTTAAAACATTTTATGTTCATGATGGTGTACAATTTCGTACATGCTATACATGTTAAAACAATGATCCTGTTAACATTTTCAGGAAAAGAAAAATGGGAATTATTTTGAAAAATACATAATATTTATTTTAAAACATTTTTTAAAATGTAAAAATGGGTAAAAATTGCTTTAATAAAACATTTATAATGTTGTAAAACATATTTTAAAACATTTCGAGAAAACCTAGTTTTCAAAGAAAAATACATTTTTGACTGAAGAGTGAAGTGAAGTTATATTTTCTTAAAAGTGTTTTCTAAATTAATTTAATTTCCAAAGAGTGGAAATATTGAAGTATTGATTGAAAATAACATTAATAACCATTAGATAAGAAAATTAAAATTTTTAATTTGAAAATATTCAAGTGATTTACATCAAATAATATTTATGAATAAAAAATCTCAGTTTGAATGAGATTTTGAAATAATACTATAAAATTATCAGAATGTTGAAGTGAGAATTAATCAATGAATGGATTATGTATATCAACTATAAATCCAAATAAAAAGGGAAAATACCATATAATATATAAAAAATTTATTACACACATAAACTTATCATGACATAATAAATTACGTATAAGTTTAACCTAATGAGTGAAAATTAAGTTAAGAAATCCCATATCTCATGCTTCCTTTTTATTGAATATTTTTTAAACTATTTTATAATGGTTTTAATTTCTTATTAAAATTTCTCTAAAAAAATATTTATATTTTTAATATCATATATTACCCTTTTATAAAATATTATTAAAAATTCATTAATAATCATTCATTATTTATGTAATGACCTAAACTTTTTAAATATCAATTTTTTCCTGAAAATATGTGGTATATTATTTTTTATTAAAGAAAAATATAAAAATTTAATAATGAAGTGAATATTATAGATATTTGACCTTTGGTTGTCGAAAATTATATGACCATTGGTCAATATGACTATTGGTCAATATGACCATTGGTCAATATGACCATTGGTCAATATGACCATTTGAAACTGTTAAGAATAATTTTAACATTATAATTAGTGTCATAAATAAAAATGATAGTGGTGAATTAATGCTAAAAGGAGACATGATGGCCTCAACCATTGGAGTTATAACATACGAATCCCATTTATTAGAGCTTGGGATGGAGGTATCGTCACTAGGATTTTCTCTTGAACAAGTCCAAACTGAGCTTCAACATATTAATCTTGAACAAAATCACATATGGGAGAATTTCATGTTAGTGGAAATATCCACTCGAGCGATGTTATCTGAGCCGCCCCAAGAATCTATCATCAATGTAGACCTTACCCTTATTTATTATATTGGTGTTATAAGACTTTATGTTTCAAGTCCCTAGTTACTTTATGTTTAATAACATTTTATAACTAAAATTGTTGTTTCATCAATTCTATTTTAGGAATAGTTTTTCATATTAAATTTGAGTTGGAATTTGATAAATTGGGTTTTCAGACAGAAATTTTACATTTCAGAGAGGATATTAGTATCATAATAAAATAATATATTATTAATAAAACTAATTTTATATGAATAATATGGTTAAAAATTATTATTTAAATAGAAATGATAAAATAATATTTTTTTTTCAAGTGTCATAAATTTCACTATAAAATTTCATAATGCATTTTTCATTCGCAATTATTTTTAATAACTAAGGATTTTGGTATTAAAAATATAAAATTATCATATTTAGATAATAATTATTAAAAAAATATAAATTTTGAAATCATCACATTGAAATTAGTTTAGGGATAATTTATGAGAATTTTCTAAAATAGATTTGTTTTTTCGTAAATAGTAAAAATACATTTTGGGTTTTTTGGTATGTTTAATGACATTATAATGATGTAATAAGTTATATAAAATTATGTTAAAATCCTTTTTATCATAATAACACAATGGTTTTCTCAATTTCCCAACACCATTGGCATATACCATGTGCAATTCCATGGTTTTTTATTTTCCACTACCTAGGTGTCCAAGTAAATTAATAAAAAAAATCTTCTTTTGCTATAAATGCCCACCCATTTAATCATTTATGTTCACTAAAAATTCATCCTAAAATAATATCTAATATTTTTAAATCCCAAGTAGTCCTACCATGGTTTCATCGAGTTCCCAAGGTCCCAATCATTGAGTTTTAGAAGTTACCATTCAAGGTAAAGGAAATCTCAACTTCTCTTTTCCTTTGTAGTTCAATTTTTATGTGGTATGTCCTTAAAATTTCGAAGATATGTTATTATTTCCATTTTATTATCTCTCTATAATTTATTAAGATCCATTTATTTATGGTAACCCTTACCCCTCCTTTTTTATTTTTTTCTAAAACCATGTTTCATAACCGTTATGCTGTTGAATTTTATTCTCAAAATTTCCCTCTTTTTATCAAGAAATTCTCTTATTATATTTTGGGAATACCCAAACCTCTTTTTTAAAGTATTATTAACCTATATGTAAAAATCATCTATTTTATTCTATTAATAACATAAATAAATATCACTTTCCTTTTTAGGTCTAATAATGACATAAACGTCTTATATTTAAGCTTTTTTTTAAACGACAAGATTTTTATATGAAACTGGTTTATTTTATTATAAAAGGGATATTTATGAAATGTTTTATTATTTTTTTTATAGATAAAATTAAGTAATAAATATTAAGGTTTCTACCTAATAGTTCTCTAATTCATTTTGTGAAGAATTTAATCTCTAAAGATGACTTGTTTTATGATACCTTGGTGAATAACCATGGTAATATTTATGACACCTCAGTGAAAAAACTTGGTGATATTATTATGAATGTTTAAAATAAATTTAATAGACACATTTACATAATACTATTCATGTTATTTTATTTATGATATTTTTCATGTTCTCTTTTTCATTCCATAATTACATTCCTCATGTTATTATCAATATTTCTCAGGATCACATGTAAACTGTTTCACCTGTTCTCCCTTTCTAGGCCTTATTATCACCCTTTCCTTTGATCCATGTCCCAAGGTAATTATATGCAGTAATTGTACTTAGGATGAACCTAAGATGAATCATTTCAAGAGGATTATAAGAAATTTTTATGTTTTCATCTATTAGGTACCTTTTTTCCAAGAAACTGTACTTTAAAAGACCATATCTTTGTAAAATGAAATTTAAATTTATGTAATTAAAAGGAAGGATTTAATAGTTGGTATCAAAATATTGTTTAGTTATTTGTGGAAATTGTGATTTGAAAACATTATGAAGAACCCTATAAAAAATTGAAATATATAGAAATATGTTTTTATTCTGGTGAAGTATTTAGTAAGTGGTTTCTGAGCAAAGAAATCCATGTGTGGATATTAACAAGTGGGCATGGTTGTGGAATATATTTACCTAGTGATAACAACTCTAACAAGGTGTGTGAGTCTTGACTCGGCATAACCTGGTACAAGATAATGGGCCATACTACACACCTATTTTATCACTCCCAGGGGATATTTTTTGTTAATCACATGATTTCTATGAACCATTATGAAGGATTTATTGAAAATATAATTGTTATTAGAGAATAACATAATCAAGAATGATATTTTATGTCATGAAATTCTATTAAAAATATAATAATATTAAATCGAATGTGTTTCATACTAAGGATTTGTTATTTTATAAAATATATGGATATAGGAGAAACCATGTAAATGGTGAGTGCAAAGGACCTGGCACTGATGGCCTTATGATGGAAGATGGAATGGAAAACATCCTGAAAATGACGAATCAACTTACTCGAGTTATGATCAATAACTAGAATCAAGCCAATATACTAGATTCACCTCGAAGTGAAAAATATTCTATTGAGTCCTTTACATGTCAAAAACCACCTTCTTTAAGTGGATCTAATGATCCATTGATTACCAAACAATGGATAAGATCTATAGAAAAGTTAGTTTTTTCTACTCCATTGTTCAGTACAAGAGAAAGTCACCCTGTATATGTACTGCTTAGAGGGAGAAGCTGATTAGTGGTGGACAGTGGTTAAAAACATGAATCCAAGAGGGGAGATTGATACAATGGATTGCGAAGAATTTATGGGAACCTTTTTCAAAAAAATATTTCCCCGTTCAATGTGAATGAAAATAGAGAAGGAATTCCTAGACCTAAAAAAGATAGAAAATGAATATGTGGGAAGCTATGAGATGAACATAAAAAGGAATTCTCATTACACCTCTATCTTTTTCATGGATCCTATTTTTATGTTTGAAAGATTATTAAGTGGACAAAGGCCCCATAAACAGAAGAATCTATCCAACTGAGACTATGACAACTGTGAGGAGATCACGAGGAGTGTTATGATTTTTGAATAGAAGTTTGTTAAGACATATTGGTGTCACAAATTTATTGATAAAAATAGATTAATGGAACCAATTCTAGCGAGTATATTTGATCATTGAAGAGGAGAAAAGAAAGTGAAACTTTCTATATAAAAAAATGTTGGAATAATAATTTAGGGAAATTCTTTCTATAGAATAGAAAAAGTTACAAGTATATAAGATATGAAAATATTTCTTATAATATTCCTTCTAATGTGAAGCCTTAACTTATCAACACTAAAAAATAGAATATGGGTCAGGTTCATCTTAGAGTCCAATGCTTCATGTGTGGACAGCTTGGTAACTTTACCAATCACTATCCAAATCCGACATTAATAGTGGGTAAGCACCATCAACATAAACATAGGACAAGGGAGCATGGTTGGGATTTCTCTATATTGAAATTTAATGTTTAAGCCCCAAATAATGTGGTAGAAGGTACTATCGTTGTTATCCTGCATATTTCAAGTAGATTGTTTGATTCTAGTTCTAACCATTCTTTTATTTCCTCCAAGTTTTCAAAGAATATAGAATCAATCCTAGAAATAATATAAGTAGATTTATTTAACAAGAATCCTAGAGGAATATTCTAACCATCAACATTATATATAAACTATATTATTCAATTTTGAGAGCATAATCTCATCGCTAATATAGTAGTCATTCCCATGCTAGAATTTGACATTATACTAGGGATGGAAAGGCTCTCAATGTATAATGTTAAGGTCAACCGTAGAATTAAGGAAATATCAATTGTCTTGAATGCAAACCCAAATGTTGTTTTTAAAAATGAGATATCTTGGCTAGAGGTTTTTCTAAAATCACCGCCTGTATCCTTATTTAAATAGATGATTGGTGAAGATAAATAATGAAATGAAGGTATAAAAATAGAAAAAGTACACATCATTAAGGAACACATTAACATACTTCTTGAGGATTTACCAAGACCTCCCACAAAAAGAGAGGCATAATTCCCCATTGAACTCATTCCTAGATCCAAACCGATATCAAATACCCCATATAGAATGGAAAATGTGGAGCTAAAGGAATTGAATAAACAACTTCATGATCTTTTGGATAAGGTTTTTATCTAACCATGTGTGTCTCCTTGGAAAGAACCTTCTATATTTGTGAAGAATAAGGATAGATAAATGAAACTATGAATTGATTATAGATAACTTAATAGGATCATAGTGAAGAAACAGTACCCTCTTACAAGTATTGATTATTAATTTGACCTGCTTCGTGTGGCTCAATTCTTCTCCAAGATTGATCTTTGATCGAGTTATCATCTATTGTGGGGGAATAATAAAGATATTCCATAGACCACCTTCCTATAAAGATATGGGCATTATATGTTTGTTGTTTTTTCCTTTTTCTTGACTAATTCACCTGTTATGTTTATGAATTTTATTAATAAAATCTTTAGGCACTACCTTGATAAATTTTTGATAGTTTTTATTGTTGATATTATAATATATTCCAAAGTCTTGAGGATCAGGAGTATCGTATAATATTTATATTAAAAACTATAAGGAATTTGTGGCTTTTTAGAAATCTCAGAAAATGTGAATTTTGGTTACAAAAAGATTCTTCCTTGGGGAAGATTTTAAATAATGAAGGCATCTCAATGGATTTTGCAAAGAGAAAGGTTTTGGAGGAGTGGACTCATCCTATAATAGTAACTGAGATTTATAGTTCCCTTATATTAGAGAAATATTTTTAGATGTTTCTTGAAAAAAATTAACAACATTCTAATCAACTAACCATGTTATCTTAAAAATGTGTCAAGTTAATCTAGATAATGGAGTGTGAAGAAATATTACATGAGCTGAAGTAGAGATTGGTAACTTCCACTATGTTAAATCAACACTCTATCAGAGAAGGATTCATTTTTTTATCGATGTATACCTGAAAGGGAATGAGTGTGTCCTAACAAAAAATGAAAAGGTGTTTTCTTATGCATCTCTAAAGTTGAAGCCTCATGAGAAGAACAATCATACGCATGACCTGATTTTGAAGTAGTTTTTTTTTCTGAAGATATAGAGGCACTATCTTTATGGGGATAAATTTGATATATACATATACTACCAATGTTTGAATTATATTTTCACACAAAATTAATTGAACATGAGATACATGAGATGGTTGTCACTATATAACAACTATGATTATTCAATTAATTATCTTATTAGAAGAGAACAAAAAGTTGTTTATGCATTATGTAAGAAATAACTTATTATTCTGTCTATGACAAGGATTCAAAGAGATCCTTTGATCAATGACCAAGTAAAACTGGACATGGGAATTGTAAGGGAAGGGAAATCCTCATCCCTATCCCAAATATTTTTTCACCCATAATTACTAGAGAAGATCAATAAATCTTAACTAGATGATGCTTTGTTGAAAAATAAGATAGATTATGTGAAGGATGGGAAGTTTCATGAGTTTAATATTGATCAAGAAGGTGTACTGAAATTTTTTACAAGGCTTTGTGTTCCATCTATTCTAGAAATAAAGAAGGATCTTATGGATGAAACCCATATCTATACATTCTTTATACATCCTAGAAGCACTAAAATTTATAGGGACCTTTGTGACCATTATTTGTGTTATAACGTGAAAAGGGAGATTAATGAATACAATATAAGGTGCCTAGTGTTCCAACAAGTGAAGGAAGAGTGAAAAGTTACTAAAGGGGTATTAAAACCACTACTCATACAAACATGGAAGTGGAACAATATCACTATGGACATTTTCATTAGTCTTCCAAGAACATCCAAATGAAAAACTGTGATATGGGTTATAGTGGACCATCTAAAAAAGAATATCCATTTCATAAAAATTCGACAAGATTTATCTCTTGGACAACATTCCAAGATATACATGAAGGAAGTGGAAAGGATTAATGGGGTACCACTCTCAATCATATCTGGTCATGATCCAAGGTTCGCATAAAAATTATAGAAAAGTCTTCAACATGCTCTAAGTACCAAGTTGGATTTCAGTATGTCTTTTCACCCCAAACATATGGCCCATTTTAATGGACTATCTAGAGACTCAAGAAAATGCTGAGAACATTCTCAATGGAATTTAATGGTGTATGGGATAAACGTATCCCATTAGTTGAGTTCTCATACAACAAAAACAACTTCCATTAGAGTATTAAAATGGAACCCTATGAATCTTTATATGGGATGTTATGTAGAAATATTACTTATTGGGATGAATCTGGTGAGATAAATATTCTTAGAGCTGATCTTGTGAAAGAGATGATAGAAAAGGTTCATGCTACCAAACAACACATAATGGTTGATCAGAGTCAGCAGAAGATATATTTTGACAACCATCAAATAGAATTATAGATTGATGTTGGAAATAATGTCTTCCTTTGAATTTGACCATGGAATACATTCATGATGTTTTATAAGAAAGGCTTTCTCATCCATAGATACATTGTACCATATTAAATCCTAGATTACATATGAGTAGTAGCCTATCGGCTAGCACTTCCAAAAAACCTAGCTCATGTTCATGATGTTTTCCACATATCTCTATTGAGAAATTAAATACCTAACCCTTAACATGTACTGAATCTATAGGTGGTACAACTGGAACATGGAATCTCTTTACGAGGAGCATCTAGTGGAGATCTTGGTCAGTGAAGACAAGGTTCCATGCAATAAGATAACCCACCTCATCAAAGTGTTGTGGAGGAACAAAAAATATGAAGAAGTGATGTTGTGGAGGAATACAAAATAAGAATAAGTGATGTGAGAACCATACGAAATAATGAAACATAAGTACCCACACATTTTCTCAAATGAGGGAATGAGATGAAATTTCAGGGATGAAATTTCTGAATGGGGGAACAATGTAACGACATGAACTTTTTGAATGATAATTGTTTCCTAAAAATATGAGTTATATTATTTTTTACTCAAAAAAACTATACCCCCTTACTAATAATGTCAGTATAATTGAAATGTGATCGTACAGTTTTGACAGTTACATGACTATTTGTCAATATGACCATTTGAAACTCTTAATAATAATTTTAACATTATAATTAGTGTTATAAATAGAAATGATAATGTTTAATTAATGAAGAAAGGAGAAAGGATGGACTCAACCAGTAGAGTTATGTTGTACGAAGCCCATTTTTATGAGAATGGGAGGGAGGTAGCATCATTGAGATTCTCTCTTGACTAAGCCCAATATGATTTTCAATATGTTATGCTTGAACAAAATATCATAGAGGAGAAGTTCATGTTAGTGGAAATTACCTCTCAGGTGATGTTATCTGAGATGCCCGAAGAATCAATACCCATCACACACCTTTCCCTTAGGTTGTGTGTGACTATTATAAGGGGTTATGTTTCGAGGCCCTAGTTACATAATTATTAATGGAATTTTATGAATAATGTTTTTTCTATCATTTCCATTTTAAGAATCATTTTTCTTAATGAAATTTAGTTGGAATTTGATAAATTGGTTTTTCAAATAGATATTATACTTTTCACAAAAGATATAATTTTTAAAATAAACTATGATATGATAAATACTACTTATTTTAATGAAATAATATGTTTAAATCACTAATATTTAAAAATAAATGATAAAGAAATTTTGTTTTTTTCATGTGTATGAAATTTCACTATCAAATTTCACTAAGCATAATCTATCTGATATTATTTTTAATAACCAAATATTTTTATATTTACAAGTAAAAATTCCCATATTTAGATAATAATTATGATAAAATAAATATCATTTTTTAAATCATAATTTTTTAATTAGGTTAGGTTGAATTTAAGACATTTTTCTAAAATATTTTAGTTTTTTTGTGAATAGTAGAAAATAAAATTTTGGTTTTTTCGGAATGTTTAATGACATCATAATAATGTAAAAATTAATATAAAACACTGGTCAAATATTTTGAATTAATATAACATAATAGGTGTCCCAAGTGGGTGATACCATGGGAATATACTAGGGGCAAACCCATGGTTTTTTATTTACTACTATATAGGTATCTAAAGAAATCAATAAACAAATCCACCTCTTCTTCTTTAAGTACCCATCCATTTCATCATTTCCATTCACTACCAATTAAAAATTCATGAATCTATGATATTTTTACCTCCCAATGAGTCCTCTCAATATTTTTTTGTGTCCCCAAATTTTAGTTTTAGGAGTTACACTTCAAGGTAAGTGAAAACTAAAATTCTATTTTCCTTTCAAGTTTTCTTTTTTAGGTGGTATGTCTTTAAAATTTCCAAGATACATTCTTCAACACATTTTATTCTTTCCCTTTACTACAATAAGATTATTTTATTAATGGGATACACTTGTACACTCTCTTATTAATTTTTTCTAAAACCATGTTTTATATATGTTTTGTTGCCAAATTTGCTTCCCAAAATTTCTCTCTTCTTCTCATGAAATTATCTTATTATATTTTATGAATACACATACCTCTATCTTTCCTAGGGGTATTCACCTATATTTTAAAATTATCTATTTTATTCTAGTATTAGCACACATAAGACTCAAATTCCATTATATGGATTAATAATGACATAAAGATCATATATTTATGCATTTTTTTTAAAAATTGCATGATTTTGATATGAAAATCGTTTGTTTTATTCTCTACAGGTTATTTATGAAATGTTTTATTATGATATATGTGGCTCAAGTTAATTAATAAATATGAATTTTGTGCCCTAGTATCACTCCGGTTCATTATATAATGAATTTAATCTCTATAGATGACATGTTCTATGATACCTTAGTTAATAAACTTGGTAATTTTTATGACACCTCGGTGAAAAAACTTGGTGATATATTTAAAAATTCCTAAAACAACTGGTGTAGACATATTTCCAAGTTATGATTCATTTTATTTTATTTATGATATTCCTCATGTTCTATTATTCATTACATAATGATATTCCTTGAGTTATTATCTATATTTATGAAGATCACATGTAAAATGTTTCTCTTCTTTTCCCTTACTGTGCCTTATGCTCACCCTTTCCTTTGATGTTTGTCCCTATGTTTACATATGTAGTAATTATACTTATGATAAACCTATTATGAATCATTTAAAATGTATTAGAGTAATTTATTATGTTTTTATGTATTATTTACCTTTATTTAATGAAACTATACTTTAAAAGATCCCATTTTTATAAATCGTAATGTAAAGTTATGTAATAAAATGGCAGGATTCCATACTTTTCATTATTCTGTGGGTTAATTTCCTTATTTTCTCAGGCATGTTTTGTCATGAATGATCCAGTTCATCAACATATTATAAATTTCTGTCATATCCAAAATAATAATCAATACATAATTATCATATTTTTATATCCACTATACTTTTAAAAGAAACCATGAAATAAGATTCTGAAGAAATGAAGTGTCTTACGATCATGGATACGGTAGGTCGTGCGAATGCATGAGTAACATTTCCATTTTTTAATGATAATTATTCAAATGAGATAAGTAATATTTTATCTTTTTTAATGATAAAAATATAATATATAACATACCATTTAATTAAATTTAACTATATATATCATATGTGTATTGTGGTTAGAAAAAGGGAGTCACATCGCTTCATGATGGTGGTAGTCGACATGTACATGAATGATGTCATCATATTTATGTGTGTGAAAATATATGAAAGAAAATGATATATATAATATATAATAAGTGATAAATATTTTATTAATATCATTATTATTTCATGTATATCACATATAATCATTAACATTACCCTTATTACATTTTATTTAAAGTATTTAATGATGAGTCACATCCCTTCGCGAGGTGGTAGTCCACTGTACAAATGAATGACATTATCTTAACCTCTATGGAATGGAAGTTGAATATATATATATGATATGATAACTCTAAATGTATATGTATGTTATATATAATATATATATACTTTATATCCACCATCATACACAACTGTGAAAGATGCTGATGGAAGAATGAATAACATTGGTTCACAAGGTAGTAGTCCACTGTACACACAAATGTTGATTTCATAATCCATTTTATGGAAGTAGAAATGAATGTTGGCCATGAAAATTTTATAACAACATCCCATTATGTGGAAGATACTGAGGTTATTATATCATCATGTTTTAATTGAAATTGAATGAGGTTTAGAAAGAAAAAAAATATATGCTAGTTGAAGAACATTTGTTTCTCTTCATATATCATCATTAGGTTTTCACTAAATCCATCATAGAACAGATTTATGCCCAAAATAAGGACTCTATAATGTGATTAGGGAATTTTTTAAGTGATTTGGTTAACTTTTGTTTGAACTAAATGGCGAGAGAGGTGTGAAGAAGTGAGGGGAGTGATTTATCTTTTATAGTTGACGAGGAGTTGAAATATTTGTAAATACCGGAAAGTATTCAGTTTGGTAGGTATATCTAACACTAGGTTTCTCTAAAATTTATAAGTAATTGTTTAGAGGGATTATATGGTCAATCAATCCCTCCACCACACAACTAAACACATGTTTTCAACATTTTTTGATTAAATTATATGTTTCCTTATTGTTTCCAAAAAAATCACTATAGTAACTACTATTTTTATCCTATATATTTTAAACATTATGAATTAAATTAAATGAAACTTATTAGATAATTTGGACCCATTTATTCGAAATATTATATAATATTTATAAAATATAAATCATATGTGTATGGGAAATAAGTTTTAACATAGACACATGTAACGTGCAAAAACATAGCTTTAATCGTAATCACACTAACATAGTTTTTAATATTTAGGGGTTAGTATATTCCTTATAAAAGAACATTTCATCCATGAATAGATCATAGCTAATATTATTTATATTTAAAAAATCAATTTGGAGAAGATATAATTTTTAATAATTTTAAATCATTTAATAAAATATTATTTATTATAAAACAACATTAAAGTCAATTTTGACATTATTCATTTTATTGGATTTTAGATATATCTATATAATGATGGAATTAGATTATTTTATGTTCAAACCTGGTTAAAATTATATATTAATCTTAAAATTTAATGTAACATAATAGTTTATTCAATTTAAATCACTTTTAATATTTTTAGTATCATTTATTTATTTTAACTGTTATCTAAATAATTAATGAGTTGGTGTTTCTTAAGAATCTAAAATAATTATTTCTTATTAAAAATTTAAAAAAGATTATCAAGATAAAAAAACAAATTTATCTTTCAAAATAATAATTATAACAAAAGATATGTTATTTTTACCAATCCAAAATCCTAATAGGTATTAAAAGAATAGAAGGTTCATTTTTTTGTCTTTTTGTTTAGATTAATTATTACATAGATCACTTTTGTAACATCCTGACTTGGATTCCACTAAATCAATCCCCCAATAAAGTTGGTTATGATGCCTCAAGTGCACCACCTAATATGATAAAGGCTACTAACTAGTAGCGAGGTCCTAGCGTGTTATAGTGGGGAGAATAAGCCTTTATATAATAGTATTAAAACATTGTAAATAGCTAAGTATCGTAAACAACAGTAAATAAAAAGAGTGAGGAAGAATTATATAGAATAAAATAGAACATGTAGTAATAATAAATGAAAATTATATCAAATATGGAATATCTATTCCATACATAAAACACTGGTCACCCACCCGGCCATGCATATAGATACAAGAGTAAAAAAATGAAATGAATGTAAATTAATTTACTATTAACTCAGATCCGTGCCATATACCTAGTCTCTAGACAATTTCTAAATACACCGTCCGAAAAATAAGAAACCACATGAGCATCTATGCTCTAAAATGAATCTTCAGGCCTCATCACAATACACAATGAAATTGTGCTCAACCTAAGAAGAATACATAAGGTCTACACACACACACATACCAAGGTGCGTGTGTAGGGGATAGAAATAATCTCATTAGGCCACCCTAAATATGAACCTATATGTTTTCTACTCTTAATGTATGAAAAATAAAACTACTCATCCTAGATTAGACACAACTGATAATATAAGTAAATACAATATACGTGAATCCAAATACCAAACTCGGGTCCGTTTTCTCGGTAAACTGGGCATGTGCCACCACAGAAGTCCATATCTATATATGTATACATGTATATTACCATGCCTATAAATATGTACATAAATATTAATATTCATGATAAAGTGAATAAAATAAAATAAAACTGAAAATAATTTGATCCTTTTATCCGTAATATCAATCGTATGGAAATTATTTGCAAGGGAATTGAGATGGACATCATGCCACTAAAGTTGTGTCTCATTAAGTTGATATATGGGTTGGTAATCCCAATCAAAAAATACCTACTCTAGCTAGTGTAGTAAATGTGTTTGAGAAAGCTACATCACCACTTGGGGACACTCATCCTACACTTGGGATCACCCATACTCACCGCCAATCAATGTAACAATGGATTATTTGGAAGTACCTCTGGACATCTTGTAAATGCTAATTAAGATATATGCCATGTTTCTCATTCCATATATATCCATTCCAATGTTTGATCCCTAGATATCGATCCATAGGCGGTAATGACATTGTGACTTGAATAATCCTTAAGGGGCTCACCCTTAGGAAATCTAAAATAGGAATGTCCCCCAAACTCATGTACATGCTCGATATCCATTCATAATAAGAGTATCACTGGTGCATCCACCCGACCTAAGTGGGAATTATAGGAGTCACTCAATGATAGCGTAATCATCCATCATGTACATGTCACATCAACAGTGAGGAGCGCCATGTCCACTACCATGATCTAGAAATCGAGTAGGGAGAGCATAATCATCCTCATCGCTCGGGAGAGCATAATCATCCATGAGTATACATCAATGATGTGGAATTCCATGTCTAACACTATTATCTAGTAACCAATCAAGGAGAGATAAATATTCCCTATCCCACGGTTGAGAATAATCATCCATGAGTATCATCATATTGAGGGGAGAGTAATCATACTCATCATATATTATATCTAGAAGAGAGGAATCATCCTCATAACACGGAAGAGCATAATCATCCATGAGAATTCCTACTAGGGATGCCATGTGCACACATTATAGTCATAGTCTCATGAGCCAGATACCGTGAAGCACCTATGGAAATCATAATAATATAATAATAAAAATATATAGTCTCAATAGCCAGATCTCAGGTAGTACCTCTAGGTATATAAGTAAATATGGAAATAACATGGCTTAGAAGCCGAATCCTAGGGAATCACGTCCTGGTAACCCAAAGAGAAATAAAGATGCCTTGTGTCAGGATTAAAAACCACCACTAAGGATGAAACTATTTTTTACATTTTTTGTATCAGTAATAACCATGTGAAAGTATAAAAAAATGAGTGAAGCTATTTGAACACCTAAAATCAACACTACTGTCACATACCAATGGGCTTACAAGTTTAACATGGGTTATTAGGTGAAAACTGATACCATATTTACCCAACCCCAATGTTCTAACAAAATGTTGTTCAAACAATGGGAACCCACTAGGTTCATCAAGTAAAAAAACAACAGAGGAATCCTACATGGGATCCTTAGTAGTAATGGTAATGTATGAATCCTACACGGGATCCTAATGGTTCATACATAATAGAAGGAATATGACTTAGGATCCTTAGATAAAAGATAAATGGAGAATTCCTACATGGGATCCTCGAAGGATAATTAAATATAGGAATATACTATGGATTCTACACATAGTAAGAAATACTTAGGAATCCTGAATGGGATCCTATGAACAACACATAGGTGAAGGTTTCCTATATGGGAACCTCTATAACAAAGTACGAAGGAAGTGGAATCCTATAAGGGACCCTCTCAATAGAGTACAAAGTTATAGGCATCATCCATGGGATACACACAACTACATATAGTTATAGGTATCTTATAAGGTATTCCCTAGATCATCTTTTAAGAAAAGGCATCCCAAAGGTGATCCTTAATAATTGGAAGAAGATTGAGACTTCCTACTTGGCATTCTCTAGGTCAAAACTTAAATAGAGGAATCCTACAGGGGATCCTAAAAAATAACTAGACTCATGGAAAAATATCTCAATAGGGAACATCTCATAAGGGATACATCCTCAATGAAAAATCTATAAGGAAATGGTTAGGAGAGATAGATCATGGCCCATTTGAGATCAGGTCTCTGTCTCTCAGGATACACTAGATATAATTACTGGAGGGAAAACCTCCCCACTAGGAAATAGCCTAAAAATCTCCCTAAGAGTCCTCAAAACACAACAATGGTCTAACCATAATCATATTCATGAGAAAATAATCTTAATGGACAACTCATAGGTCCAATTCTGAATCCTGGGTGAAATGATATGAAAATCCCAGAAAGGGTTACAAGGGTAAAGTACACGTCATGTATCCATGAGTAATGGTGTGTACTCTAGAATCCGAACCAGGGTATTTACTCAATTCATACATGGTGTGTAAAATAAGTACAAAACATGTAACCTTCAAGAGGTACTTGATCGTTTACCTCACCAAACCTAGCAATGTACTTTGGCCTGGATGTATGCTTCTACACAGATTGCAACCCACATGGGGTTTGGCCGTGTACTCTACATCGCCATGTGCCCCAACACCGGTAGCTTGGATGGGTACTCGGTTACATATACAAGTACTAGTAAAAGTAATTTACATCATTGTACATGGAGTTTACTTATAAACCCTCATCTTCCCTTAATAGGAAGAACCCTCAATGTGTGTTCCCTGAACCACACATCGTGTAGTCGGGTCTCCCTGGATGGAAAACCATTGAATCACCCTGGAACCTGCATTTCTTTCCCAAAAAAATATATCAGGCCACAAGGGTTCGTAATAAATAATGTAAGGGAATTAAAAATTAAAAACATAAAATATAATGGGATATGTGATGAAACGTAAAAATAGCCCACCATTGGGCAGAATCCGTCGAATCTTCACCTATTTTTGTGGTCAACGGTTTTTGCACGTCGATCTGGCATGTCCTGAGCTCAATAGAGGTTCCCACTCTCCCTTTTATCACTCCCTCTACCTTCCCCTCTTTGTATTAATTGAAGGTGGCCCATTACAGGTGTATGGGAGAATCTAGGAGAAAAGTAAGGAAAAAGGAAAAGCAAAAAAGAAAAATAATAAAAATAAAATGAAAAGAAAACAAAAGGGGTCCCCTGCCAACTTGGGAACCCAACTTGAGTTTATGGGCCACCTAGGAAAAAAATCCATTTCATAATCAACAAAAGATATAGAATCTAAACTAACAATCCATTAAAAATATGTTTCTGAAAAAACCTATGAGGGCAATTTAATATTTAATTTATAAAATATTAAGTATTAATTATTTCGTTAAAATATGAACAACTTGGAATTTCACCAAAAACTTTTCCTAGGGTAAAAAAATTATTGCAACACCAAGGGAGTGGTCATAAAATCATCTGAGGTCATCAACTAGGTAGAAAATACTATTTTACACCTTATAAGTATCTTAAATAAAAAATTAAAATTTCTAGTAAGAAATATAGTCTGAAGAAACAACAGTCTTTATAGTTTCCCAAACATTAACCTTACCATCCCTAATAAGTCTGGTGGTAAGACTTTAAACCCTAATCTCAACCTGATAATATTCACAACAGCTATATGGATTATCAAAGGACCGGTCTCAAAACGTCAAAAACTACCTCCTACAAGGGAGGCATTCAACTACGACCGATGTGGTACTCCATAATATAGGAATACCCTTATCATCATCTCATAACCAATATCTGATCCCAGTATCCCATGAAAAATTCAAAAATACAATTGAAAATGTGGATCACCACCCATAAATAGCTGATGTTACACTCTTCACTATATGCCTTACCTTACATTACTCATTGAATGTAACCCCAAAAGGTTCCCTTTCCCAACAATGAATGATATTTAAAAAGAAAAGAAGCCCAGAGTAGGGTCAAAAGTCTCTCAACATACTGAATATTATTTCAGGATAGATCATGATAGCCTTTAACCAGGAGTACACTATGATTCTACAAAAGGGTGTGAACATCTCCCACCAAGCCATGCTCGCATCCTTTCAATACTAGACCAGAATTCATCCACGGTTTAACTGTATTATTTTAAACAATTCATTTTGATGTCTCCTCTACCACAAAGTAACATTCGTCATATAATCACAACTCATGTGCATCCCTTCCATAATAAGCCTTCAAAGTTTCAGTCCTCATATCACCCCCACTACTCACTAATTTTTGATTAAATGGTACCATGTGAACCAGCGTGTATATTTATCACCAGACTCATAATCCATTGAGTGTTCTATTACAAGACTAAGAATACCATGATAAAAGAAACCTCATCCTAATTAGTTAAGAATCACCTTTGGAACTCCTCTTTGAAATTGATAACCACCCCTGTTCCATGATTTAATTCACGACCACCTATTACACAGAATTGTTCCAGTCATGAGTTTATACCCATGCTCTGACAACATTAATAACAGTGGAAACACTAGCTGACCAGGATGGGAATTGGAACATTCCTCCCAGTCTAAGCCAGTCTTGAAACAAAAAAACCCAATGCACTTATCAAAATTTAATGGAATCAACATGCCCATAATGAAAAAATCAAGCACCTAACATGCCTCAATCAAAAAATTATCATATAACCAGATCCGTACCTAAAAGGCATATGAAAACACTATCCAAACTCTCTCATGTAGTCTTCCTTCGAACAAAATATAATTTGACCTACAAGGATCTGAGTTGAAACTAATGGTCTCTAGGCCTCCCACATAGTCCTATAGAACAAGTCTCATGACTGGTGAATGTTTTCTAACCACCTATCCCAAATGATTAGAACATATCTAATGATGGTAATGGTCCAAAAGACCTATGAGCATCAAAACTAAAAACACAACCTACAGGGGTTTGATTCTCACCGAGCATCCTCATATGGAACAACTCTCGAGAGGCCATGATACCAATGTAGAAGAAAATATTGAACTAACACTCACTAGAATCAATATACGGTAATACAACTAGGAGGACTAGTTCCAAGAAATTTCCTAGTATCCATTAGCATCATAATCAGTGATCTAACTAGATAACCCCTAACATGAAAAACAATTCCCTACAAGGGATAAAACAAAGGGCATCTCAATCCATATAGACCTACTAGGTTCACTACTCCTCTTGTGTATAAGTAATGAGTCATCATCCTCAATACCAATTCCTCAAAATAGACCCACATAACATTCCATCATAATATATTATCTATATGTAATTATTCACAAATAAATAGGCCTCATTCTTTAGTAAAAATCACACACTAGAAGGCCAATATGATGTGAATCTTACGTGTTGAATATGATGCATGAGAGGCCCCTTTCCTTTGTCATTAAAGAGTCAAAATCCATCACTGGACTCTAAAAAATGCTCAAAGAGACATAGATCCATAGTAAATCATAACCTTCACACATGTGCATCATTCATGCAGAAAATCATATACAACTGTAACACTTCAGATCAATAAAAAAATCCCATACCTTTGGAAAACCATGAATTATTACAAGAATAATTATTCTCAATACACCAGTTTGATATCCTTAAAAGGTAGTGAAACATTCCTCATAGTTTTTTCTTTCATGTCCCAAATAATAAAGACTGGGAAAAGAACACCTCTGGTGTCCCTTTGTAACATCTTGACCCAAATGTCTCTAAAATAGTGCCCCGAGTTAGTTGGTTATGAGACCTCAAGTGCACCACCCTATATTACAAAGGTTTCTAACTAGTAGTGAGGGCCTTGGGTGTGATATCGGAGAGACTATGTCCCCATATCAGAGTAAGAAAATAGAGGAAATAGATAATAATCATACACAATAGTAAATTAATAGATTGAAAAGTAATAAAATATACTAAAATATATCATACTATAAAAATAAAGGAAAATTATATAAATGATTGAATAACTATTCCATACATACAACTTTAGTCACCCACTAGACCAACCATAAAAAAAGAAGATAAAAAAATGAATTGAATAAATGTATATGGATCTATTACCAACTTCAATCCAAAAAACATTCCCGGTCTCTAGACAATATCAAATTGTACCAATCTGAATAGAATACCCCACAAGAGCATATCCTCTCAAATAAGAAACTCTGTACCTCATATCTATCCACCATGAATTTGTGATCAACTAGAAAAGAAGACATATGGTCTAAATAGACACTGAAGTGAACATGTAGGGGTGATAAAAAATATCATTTGGCTACCCCAATGATGAGCCTATAAAATTATGCTGCTATAATTGTATACAAAAGAAAACTGCTTAGCCTAGTCGAGACACAAATGAAAAAGATAAGTAAATCCAATAAATGAGAAACCACCATCAATCCCTTGGTTTGTAATCTTGGTAAACAGGGAAGGTGACACTATGGATGTCTATATCTATATTTGTATACATATATAGTCTCACACCTATACATATGTATATGAATGTGAATATTCATGAGTAAGGGAATAAAATAACATAAAACCAAACAACATTCGATTCTTGGCTTTTTAATCCTGATCATCAGGACAAATATGAAATGGAATTGAGCAGGAAATCATACCACTCAAGTTTTGTATCATTATTTCAATGTTTGGGTCCGTAATCCCAATCTATATATACCTACTTTGGCTAGTGCCATAAATTTCTTTGAGCTAGCTACATCACCACAAGGTGATAATCATCCTACACCTAGGTTCCCCAATACTCAACTCTAATAACTTTAAAAATGGATTATAGGGAGGTAAAAAAACTCTAAATGGTCATTGAGCAATATTTTTTTCTCATTCCATGTAAATTTAGTCCAATTTCTTATCCTTGGGTTTTGGTCTATAGGTGGTCATGACATTACAACTTAGATAATCCTAAAGGATCTCACTCTTTGGCGATGTGAAAACTGAATTCCCTCTGGACACTAGGACATTATCAGAATCCATTCACAAGAAGACTATCACTAGTGCGTTCATCCTGACCCTAGGGGGTATTCTAGGTGTACCTCGAGGAAAGAATAATCATCCATCGAGTAAAAGTGACATCCATAGTGAGGAGCACCATCTCCACCATAGTGATCTAGAAAAAGTTCAGGGAGATTATAATCATCCTCATCACTCATGAGAGAATATTCATCCAAAATTATACATCAAGGATGTGTAATACCATGCCCAACACCATGATCTAGTAACCAATCAAGGAGAGAATAATCATCCCCATTCCATGGAAAAGTGTAATCATCCATGAGTTTTATCAGATTGAGGATATAATAATCATCCTCATTATATATCAACTAGAGGAGAACGAAATCATCCACATCACTTGGGAGAGTGTAATCATCCCTGTATATTCATAATAGGGACACCATTCCATGACATTATAGTCATAGGATGGATATTTGAATACCAGGAAGGACCAATGGATATCCCAATAACATAATAATCAAATCATTTTGGATCAACAACCAAATTCTAGGTAGTACCTCAGGTTTTACAAGTTATTATGGAAATACCATGGCTCAGATAGAAGATACCAGAGAAGAATATATAGGAATCCCAAAGAGAAAGAAATATGCCTCACATGATACCCAACAACTACAAACTATGAATCATCTCCGATGAACATCATTGCATCCGCAAAATCCAAGTAAAAGTAAAAAAAATTGAGGGTTACACAATGCCTATACCCAACACTACTATCATATCCCCATGGTCTTACAATTTAGAAATGAGTTCTAAGGTTACACCTAAAACAATCTCTTCCCAAACCAAATGTACTAACTTAGGTTTGGTCTAGAAACATGCACCCATTGGGTCCATCAAGTAAAAACATATTATAAGCATCCTAATTGGGTCCTCAAAAGGAAAGGGAAATTAGAAATCTAGCACGGGATCCTCAAGGTCCAAGATTAAGTGAATGAATCCAACATAGGATCCTTATCTAAAAGGTAATAGTATAAATCCAATATGGGATCCTAAAATGGAAAGTCAATAGAGGCATCCTACAAGGGATCCTCAGAACAGTAATAAATAATGAGGCATCCTACATGGAATCCTTGGAAAAACACAGGTGAATACATTTTATAGGGGACCCTCTACGACCCAGTATGAAGGTATAATCATCCTATAGTAGATCCTTTCAATAGAGTACGAAGGTATATGCATCCTTCATGCAATCCTCAGAACTGCATATAGGTATAAGATTCCTACAAGGGATTCCCTAGTACAACTTATAATAAAATTCATCCAACAATAGATAATTGGTAATAGAAAAAAATAGAAGCATCATACTTGGGATACTCTAGTTAGAAACTTAAGTAAATTAATCCTACAGGGGATCCTAGGAAATAACTAGATTCGTGACCTCATTGGCCAGGAGGGAACATCCCACAAGGGAGATTTCCCTAATGAAAATCTATAAAGGAATTGTTACAAGATATATCTCATAGATAATCTCATATCAGGTCTCTCTATTTCATGATAAAATATATATAATTACTAGAGTAAGAAACTCTATATTACGATAAATCCTTAAATACCACCGTAGAGCCGTCAAAACACCACACTGGTCTTACCATCACAATGTATGAAGAAAAATACCCAGAATGATGTACTCATGTGAAAAATTTCAACTCTTGGGAGAAATGATATGAAAACCCCAGAAAGGGATACAAGGGGGAAATAAATGGCGTGTCTCCATGAGTACACGACATGTACTCTTGAATCCCCACCTAGGTGTGTACTTCTTCCAGACATAGTGTGTAATCTCCCATGGAAAAATCGTGTAAGATGGGTACCCAGAATGTACCATACATTGGTACATTCCAATGTCCCCATTCTTGTTTTTTCATGTACACTGGATAGGTTGTGTACTTCAACATGGTGTGTGACCCGCATAGGGTCTTACCGAGTACTCTACACAGCCATGTGACCCTACATGTGCAGTTTGGCCAGGTACTCAGCTACATGGTCAAGTGCCATTACACAATGTGTAAGTCCTATTACATGGTATGTACTTCAAAAACTTAATCTTTTATGAATAGAAATAACACATGGAAATTTTTCCCTAAACCACACATCATGTAGTTGAGATTTCCTAAATGGAAAACCATTGAATCACCCCAAAACACCTGTTTATCCCCTAAAAATAACAGATCGAGCCACATGGGTCAACAAGAAATAATGTAAGATAATTAAAACATAAAAATCATATATATGGGGATATATGGAGAAATTTAAAAACAGATAACCTTTGGGCGTAATCTATCAAAGCTTCACCCATTTTAGCAGTCCACAGTTGACACACATCGATCTGGCGTGTCCCAAGCTCCACGACAGTATCTCCCTCTCTCTATTTTCTCTCTCCATATCTATTCATATATTTATCTATGGAAAAGAATAGCCTTAAGATGAATAAATTATATTCTAGGAGGAAAATAAGAATAATGGAAAAAACAAAAATAAAAAGAAGAAAAAGTATAGAAAATTAAAAGGAAAATAAAAGGGGAAACCCAACAGACCCCATCACCCAACTCGATTTTAGACCCCACCTAGGAAGAACTACCCATTATGGACTCAATAGTGGAGATATAATCTCAATATGACCATATATTCAAATTATATGGTTGAACGAACCTACATGAACAATTTAATATTTAAATTATTAAATATTAATTATTAATTACTCCCCTAAACTTTGATCGGCTTGAAATTCTACCAAACTCATTTTCTAGAGTAAAGACCCAATTTTGGAACACAAATAGTGGATAAAAAAATTATCTGAGGTGTTTTTCTAGTGGAAAATGTTTATTATACCCCTTATAAGCATTTTAAATAAAAAAATTAAAATTTCTGCTCAAAATTTGGATTTGGAATAAAGTGGTTCCACACAAAATTCAACGAATAGTGTCCAAAAACTAATAAAAATATATCTAAAATTTATAATAGTATATATATGGACATAAAACGTGCGTTGAAAAAACATTTGGTCATTTTTACCATTATATTCATAGTTTATCCCTTGAAAAATTCATTTTTACCTCAAACGTGATAATCAATTTTTAATATTTTCACTATTATGTTTGGTCAAAAATAGAGGTTCACATTATGATAAATTATAATTATTATAATTATAAATGTGGAATCCATTTTTTAAATTTCAATTCACATAATTGGAAACATTTAAATTAAAATTTATCCAATAGACTTATCAAGGAAGTGTGTTTTATAGAGAAAATGTTCAAAAGTTTACAATGTTGTTATATCAAAATTAAATATTAAATTGATTAAAATGATATAAATTTGATTAATTAATATCTAATTGAACTATTTTTACTTTAAAACTAATTATAAATATAATTTCACATTATAATATTCTAAACAAAAATGTTTTTTTAGTGAAAATTCAGTATTTTTAACTATTCATTAAAAACAAAAATTTAAAAGTAATCCCCAAAAATTTCCATAAGATAATTTTGAAAATATTATTTCAATACCCAATTTTATTTTTTCAAATAATTTTTGTAAAATTGTTAAAAATTAATTCTACAATAAGTTCACAAATGAAAACTAAACCATGTTTCGTTTAAACCAGGTGTTTCATGGATTGAAAGCTATCAAGAAAGCTAAATTTATTCCAAGAGAAATATATTATAATGTCTTAGGGTGTTTTAATTTAGAAAAGGATAGTATTTGGGACCATTTTATATTGGTGTTACTGGTTTTTTTATTTTTATCTTATTGGTATAGTGATGTATACTACCTAATATGGGGATGTGTGAATTTTTAATATGTGAACAATTCATTTTGATATAGCATGATTTGTGTGTGGTTAGATATTTGAATTGGTCACGATTTCTATGATATATATTAACTAATGTGTCTAATTATTATATTATTCTTTTTTTATTTCACTCTGATATGAGGGTATAATCTCTCATCCATTTCACATTGGACCCTCACTGCTAATTATTAGCCTCTAGTGTATGTGAAGAACTCCATGAGGTCTTGAGTAGACACCTCTAGTTAAGACACTATATTGTGGTCATGGAATAGAGGAAGGATGTCACAAAAAAGATTCAGATCCATCTCATTATTTCAAACTATTTGGGTAATGTTGATGGGTGATATGGATCAATCCGAACATAGTACAAAACGACTTCTACAAAGCAGCTAACCCTCATGTGTTAGGAAGGATAAGTTACCAGGCATGAGATTATTGTTCATGCCTATCAATTTTACTGTTGACCACATTCATCATATAAATTATTTTAAAATTTATGAATTATGATATTTCATGTCATGGTCAGAATGAAAAGAGGTTGTTTGTTCATGAAACATATTATCAATGTAGAATTCCCATGTCATTCATGTGATTGATTATGATCATTTAACTTGATTATAAAAAGGTATTGTTATTTGATGTTTAATAAATAATTTATTTTTACCCTTATAAATTTATGGTGACATCTTACATAACCGATTATTAAAAGATAAAAACTTATTGTCTGATAACTTCTCTTGAAATTTACATTCCAATCATTAACTAAAATGAAAATTATTGATTATAAAGTATTTTATTCGGTAACATATAATTGAAAATCCATTTAACTAAACCTCATTATAAAAATTCCGGAAAAAATAAAATTGAAATGTGAAATGATGTGGGTCATGTGGTTACTATTTAAAACTTATGTGTATATGTTATTGACCTAGTGTATTGGTAGATGAGTATAGTGATAACGTATGAGTTGTAAGTTTTCTTTGTTATATGATATAATAAATGGAGGGATGTTGTTCATGTTACCACTTTTTGAAAACTATCACATTCTGAACTAGTTTAGAAATGTGTTTCAGGGAATTTGTATTTAATTGTAGACTAAGTAATCTATAATAGTGTCCAGTTGATTTGTAGAAGTGTGGAGATATGATTTCCCTAAAGTTTATCAAGAAAAATCCTCCTACGGTACAAATATTGGTGGTAGATGATTAACTTTGAGAGAGTTCACTACATGCAGTATAGGTGATTGAAATAAAGGTTATGTGTTATATATTGATGATGGTTAATATTACTAGGTAGTATTATCTTGATCACCCACTATTATATGCTATTTAGGGTGGTCCCCAATTAGCTATGCTCTTGATGGATTTTATCAAGATTTTTTTTGGAATACTAGAGAAACCTTAATACAAGAGTGTAAAATTTGTGGTTTATATTCTTAGAGGGTGAGTGAAATGGTGGAGAGAAATAATATTTTAGGAATATATACATGTGGTATTTTATTGGAAGGACATAGATCCCCTTTTCCTTGACTACTTCTTCCCATATACCTTGAGAGATGATGGTTCTTTTATTTCATACACCTCATATAGGGGAATATTATGATCATAGTCTATTATAATCATTTAATTGAATTATACTATTTTCACCATATTCCATAAGTAGTTGATGTAGGTTGAAAAAGATGATTTGAGTATAGGATATAATATGAGATTTGAGTTCTATTAAATGTTTTTTATATTCCATCATTTTCTGATGTATTAAAAATAAAAAAAATTAGGGAGGACCCTAAGAAAAGGTAGTGTCTTATGGAAGATTTATTGTACATGGGTACTAGTGGTATGTCTTTAGGTACAATGAAATGATATTTTTATTGTTCATTCTAGATAAGTTGTGTGAATATTAGACCAGGTGGTGCATCATCTCTTCCTCCTTTGGATGATAATAGAGTGTGGTACCACCAGTGTGGGAGGAGTTCACATTTTCATTCTCACTATAAACAAAAACCATTACATTAACATGCATGTGAAAAAAATGGGCATGAATAATGGTCCTACAAGAATACTTAGTGGATTCCTAGTGAGAAGGAATATGGGTAGGTGCAGGGTTATAGAGCTAAATTAATTATCTCACAGTAGGGGGGAAACAAGTGTTCTACCATCCATATGGGTTATGGTTGTGGGTGCACTACTCAGTGTCAAGATCTCCAACTCCAATAGGGGTTAAACTCAAGGAAATAAGGTAGTGGTTTAGGGATGATGTTATGGTTAGTTGTGTGATATTCATCATATTCTTGTTGAAAAGGATGTTGAACCTTCAGCAATCCAATTTATTATTCTTATGTTCTCTACATTAGATTCAACACTATTTAACAAAAGAGTTTCATAAACATTAATTGCTACTCATTTTATTGATTGTACGGGTTTATCTATATATTTTTAATATGGGGTGATAAAAATTGAAACACTCTTTTGAGTGTGGTTTAAGGTCATTCTCCTGTGTGGTAGGTGTTCAATAGAGGTTGGTGTCTATATATACCTCTAGGATATAATTGTGTTCAAAATTACTAGTTTTTATTTTATTCATGTCCTGGAATATCTAGTAATTTTTTTTTCCATATCAACTATTAAAATCAACAATTGTATTTTATTCATTCCATGGGTGTTAGTTATGTTCATTATAGAGAGTGGGTTATCTAGAAAGTTTGTACATGGCCTAAATATCAGTAGATGGTTGGGATTGTAGACTATTTAGGTAGTTTGGTGTTAGATGATAGGTAGTATTAAAAATTAACATTTATTTACATATTGTATTAGTTCCAAGATGTGTTCCCTATATATTTCTCTAGAATTACACCCAAGAGGGATACAAATTTTACCATAACGCTCATGTTGTTTTTAGAGGCTATTTTTACTCCACTCCACAAGATGGATCTTATATAGCTTCAGGATATTAAGGCCTAGTTAGAGGACTTTTAATCCACGGGGTTTATATGGATAATCACATATCCTTGAGGTTATCAAGTATTTTTTTCAAAGATGGAGGATGATTCATTGAGGTTCTATATCGACTATCAGAAATTGAATTAGTTGATAGTTAAAAACGAGTGCACACTCAAATGTATTAATGAAACATTTGATAAATTGAGGGTTCTACAAGGACACTATAAGATCGATTTGAGATTGGGTTACCACTATTTTGGGTTAATACCATAGAACATAACTTACACAACCCTAATGAAGAGGTAATATCTATTTGAGTATTCAGTAAAATCATTCATCCAAACGAACACATCCACTATATTTATGTCCCTGATGAATAGTATTTTTCATCATTACATATGAACATTCATGGATATCTTCATGGATTAAATCCTTGTAACACCCCGATCCCAGTTACCCAGATTTGATTCATTATTTTAATACATTGGCATGATTACAAGGAATCAAGTCCCGAAGGACCGATCAGTTTAGCAGTCTTGGGAAATAGATTACATATATGAACGTTACATTACATTATAAAATGAAAAAAACCTTGCCTCCATTGACCGCATTCAAATCCCTTATACTATCCCCATAGGTCAGTCATAAAATACTTCTTCATATCCTAGGAAAAATTAAACATATAAGGGGTGAGCTTAGATTCTCAGTAAGGATAACAATATAGAGAAAACTTTAATAAATATGACTAAAAATTTAAGGGAATGTATAAAACTAAAACAAAATCCTTTTAAACATAAACTTTTGCATAATATGGCAAAGATAAATCAAATAATTCCATTTACTTATTCACATTGATATTATACTAGTCGAATAATCACATGTAATATCAATAGATAATTTCATAATGATGGAATGCATAATGCCAGACATCATAACCATGTAGTCAAGGCCTCATGCCAATACTACAAATAATATTTTGTCAAGGCCTTGTTCCAAGACACTAGTTTGTCTCACGAGACCTACCGATGCATCAAGGAGCTATAGTGGGCTCCACCCATCACTTACTAAGTCCAATGCATTCCTTATTTGAAAAGGTTGAAACAGAACATAAACATTCATATTAAAACTAGTATATGAAATGTTAATACATTAACCATAACCCATGAATGGTATAAAAATAACACATCCATAGTCAAAATTATTATAATACCTTCAATACAATATTGAATATTTGTATCATAATAAATCAACTTCAATCAAGAATAATATCCTAAAAGGATGATGACATAGTTGAAAATGATCAGTAAAACTTTTTGAGAGAAATATCCATTTTGTGAAATCATTTAAAATTCATACATTTATAAAGGATGAAATTTAAAATATATTTTTGAATCAAAGTGTCCCATACCAATTTGAAACTTTATAAAGGAATTAACAATTTAAAATATTCATGTCCATATAAATAAATTCATAAAACTATTTTCAAAACATAGACATTAATGATAAATATTTATAAGAATATATATTTAAAAAATTTTAAATGATGTTTTAGTTAAAGAGTACCTTAAAAGAATCATTTTTAAATGTATTTTATGAAACATGTACATGGATGATAAATATGTCCCATAAAATACTTACACATGAACAATCTCAGATAATAATGAGATTGAGGAATTAACACTTACCTTGTAATTTTCCTTGGTTGAGGGTATGTTAAGATTATGTATAATAGTTAAATAATTTTATTAAATTATAAAAGATCCACATACATAAATATGATATCATATATGATCTTCTAATATTTATTTTTTAATAATATTTTAGTAGTATCATTGTTTCAGGTGTTAACTGATTCATTTTCCTTTATATGTTTTATTACGTAAGTCATATTTGTTATGGATATGATGTATTTGATTCATATACATAATTATATAATGTTATTAAATATTATTTTTAATAATCAAATGAAAATTATTCTTGAATGGTTACGAGGGGTAATGAATCTCACCACGTTCGTGGAGACGGTAATCCATACGTACGCACAAACGCTACTTCCATTTCATTTTTTTTATTTTAAAAGGAAAGAAGACCAAATTATACATAGGTATATTATTATTTCAATATAATATAATATTATATATATATTACGTATGTTCATTAATACCATCCTTTCTACGTTCCATGTATAGTATGAACGAGTCATATCACTTAGAGGGGGCGGTAATCCGCACTTTCTCAAATGAAACTATCGTATATATACAACATGAAAAAAATAAAGGTATAATATAAAATAGAATTACAAAAGATTATAGATAAAATAAATATCTTAAATATCATATATAATTTTAGTTCCATCATAATGTCCAACATAAGAGGTGGCAGTAGAAGATTGAACAATCATCGTTTCGTTAGGCAGTAGTTCACCGTCCACAAAAACATTATGTTTTATACCAATTAGATGGAGGTGTGTGTAAGTTTAGTTAAAATACATCTCATAAAAATAACCTAGTATATTGAGTATACTTATTTTGTTATAAAATAAAGGAATAAAGAGATTTTAGGGGGTTGGAGAAGTAAAATAAAAGAAAAGAACTTAAGAGGAGATGTTACCTTTAAATCAGGTAACTCCCTTTGGTATGAACCAAAAGGATTCCTTGAAGTGAATTCTACCTAAGGTAAGTCTTATAAGAGGAAGAGAGGGATGTATAAAGATTAATTGTTTAGAGTTTGGAAGAGACAAGGGGCTTGATAGGTGTGAGAAATGGGTTAGAGGTGAGGGCCTTTTATAAGGGGGAGGAGGGGATTTTTAGGAATGTTTGAAAATATTAGTTTATTATATAACGAGTTTTGGTTTATAAAGGTCAAAAACTCATTAAAGTAAAATATAAGATGAATAATTTTAAAAATAAAATCATCCAATAATAATTGGACAGGTTTTTTATATTGTTTTAATTTTTATAATATCATTTACTAAAATCATTTTTTAATGAGGTAAACACCACATCACTATTATGTCATAAATAATTTTATTTATTTGATGTCTAAATTTTTTTAAGAACTACCATGATGTAGGAAATATTTTTAGATTTCAAATGAATATTTATAGTCTAAAATATAACTTATCTAACCCCTTATAAAAATTAGTTTACTAAAAGATATATGTTTATGTCATTTTTGTCTTTACTTTAAATTGATTAATATAAAGTGTCATTATCAATATCAAGTGGCTCCATGGGGTCCCAAAATAGACCCAAGGATGCCCATGGTCGTAAATGTATCATCAAATAGTAACAGGACACATGTTATGGTAATTTAATATTATTATAATAATATTTGTTTACCCTTATTTACCAGATTTACCCTTTAACCATGGTAAATAAAATATTCACTGAAGTAAATATTCATAATGTCTAAAAATAAAAGTTACATATTTAAATAATTTAGACCTCCTGATTCCAAATATGGAATAATTTTTTCCAAATTTAAAATACATAAGTGGCAGAAATTAATTTAAAATTAATTCCCATTGTCAAAACAAAAATCTTGTTTTTAAGAAATAATAATTATGAAAAGATTGAAACTTGTTTATATCCAATTTAAATGTGAAATTACATCCAATGACCTAAATTATATCAAATGATAAAATATAATCTAATGATACTTTAAAACCACTCAAATGTAGAATTTAACACTACAAATTATTTCGATTAAAAAATTTGTTTTTAATTAAACTTTTGTATTTTTCATTATTCATCAAAATATTAAAGTTATCAGAAAAGTACCAAAAATTTATCCAAACTAAATTTTTATGTCCATATTCTAAAGAATAATTTAATTTCATTAAATTTAATATATAAAAGTTTCAAATATTGGTTTTAAAAAAGGTTCTCCATTAAAAGGTGGTAAAATTACATTTTTTGAAAAATACTTATTTTACCTGAAAAAATGGATATGTTCTAATATTATGTCTAAGAAACACATATTATGGATTCTAAAATTATATAAAGTATTTAAAATTCAAAATTTAGTTAATAATATTCATACCTGCGTTTTGAATGGCTAGTTTGGTAAGTCGTGGTGCGCTCGAACTTGGTGTTACGTGTAATGCAAGTTATTGAATTTATTTGAAGAGATACCGTACTATGAAATCTTGGGGTGTTACATTCTTCCATACTTAAATAAATTTCATCCTTTCAATTTGAAAATATTCTTTGAAAATAAAAGGTTAAAAATAGAAAAATACCTTTGTGGAAAGCCCACATCAGAAATTGGGTTAATGAAATTTAGTCTTAATAATAGGAAAAGAGAAATGAAAAAGTCACCACCAAATCAGGGTCTCGATTAAGAGAACATTGGTGGAAATTAGAGACACATAATTTGAGGAAACATGTAAATATTTATAGGAAGTTATTTAGGTCATCAATAATAAATAAGTGTAAAATTTAGGGCCTCAAAGCCATCAATCTATGATTATTTAAAATATCATTGGTTCAAAAAAACATAAGGTATTAGGATAACACATTTTTGGTTTTAAGATCCCTTCTCTAAAGTTTAATAATTAATTTATTCATAAAATAAGAGGAAAAAAAATATACTTGACAAGTAGAGTTTCATTATCCAACTAATTCCTACAATAAACTCATCTTTCACTCCAAAAGATATTAGAATTAAAAAATATTCTATTTATCCAAATCATATAGTGTTCCAAAAATAGTTAATTTATAATTAATTTGTCAGACTATTTAAAAATAAGCTACATTATACAAACTAGGGCATCACGTAAGCCTGTGGTAGGTGATTACCCTTTTCACCCTTCGGTTGCGAGTTCAAGTCTCGCGGCCTTGTCGGACGCTATGGGTTGTCGTCCGACCTCCGGGTTGTCTTTTTTATGATAATACAAAAATAATCTCAAGAAATGATTTAACCTTAATAATAGTATCCAATATCAAACTTAATATATTCCAACCTTTATACTTATCCACAATACTTCTGTCCGAACTCACAGTCCAAAATTTATAAGGAAGGTCACATAATATACATGTGAATACCTTCATCGTGTATTCTCTTAAAATGTGGTAATAAAATGAATTTCAATAAAACCATATTTGAATAGGTATGTACTTCCTTATTCCTTCTGTAAATCATATAATACTGGATATACTCCTAAAATCCAAAAATGTTTTAATCATCAACAATGATGGAATAAAAGAACCATTAATTAGTTCTAATACAGTCAATAATATCCAATATAATTTATCCAAATCAATCATCTTTTATTCCAAAGTCAATACCATAGTATCAGGGCCATATTAAAGTTTATCTTTCCTTCAACCATGTATTTTCCAAAAAGTTTAAATTGATATTGATTCACTTTTCTTGGTACCACACAATATCAAATCCTTAAGGAAATAGTACTGTAATATAATCCTTATATACTCCATAATTATTATAACCAGTACATCGTTGATACAACACCCAAATAACATAATTATTTAATATAAACATAAGAAAACTAGTCATTACTCTTCATCTATGGTAATATAATAACTTGATTATTATCCAAAAATATCATTTTTGGTATACTATGATGATTGGGGCATTGATCCGCATAGTGTCCCAAATCCTTGCAGATGAAGCATTGTACATTTGAAACCTTTTTCTTACCCTTGTAATCACGTACTTGGGGTCCTTTTTCTCCATACTTATAACAAACTCCCATTCCATTCAAGCATTTACCAAGGTGATTCTTTCCATAGTTATCACATATGGGAGAATTCTTTTTTCCCTTATTCCCTTTATCCACATTTCTATCTACCATTCTTTTCTTCTCTGGATTCCCTTTAAAGCCATATGACTCATAGAATTTTTTACTTATCTTATTAACACATGATACTATTTCTTCATATGATGATAATAAATGGGAGTCGATTTCCTTTCTAAATGTTGTCTTAATACCATGAAGTATATGATCCTTCTTACTCTTTAGATCATGCATATTGTCGGATTTCTCATTCCATCTACTGGGAACCATTTCTAAACAATGACATACCCTAGGTTAGGTTTATGATTCAAAATTAATAATTCCAAACTTGTAAAATACCTAACATAAAATGAAAATATTATTCATATAATCTATAATCATAAAAAAATGTTTTCTTTGATGATGTATTTACTCATAAATCCTTCATAGTGGCTTGTAAAGAAAATGTGAATTATCCTAAGCGTATCCCCTGGAAGTGTCGTAAGCAAGAGTGAAACAAGGCTTTTTGTCGTAAACTAGGACACCCCGGGTCAAGCCCGAAACTCCTTGTTAAAGTTTTCACTCCTAGGTACATCTGTTCCAGATCCACCTCTACCTGCTCGTATCCAGATAGGGATGTATTTCTTGGAAAATTCACAAAATCTCTACATTACCAAAATTCTAGGATGTTCTTCTTTACTAATCCTCAAAGTCTATCTTTGGGTAATGTTCTATAATAATATTTTTTCTAAATGTAGTTTCAATGGTTATTTCTAAATTTCCTCTGATACCAACTGTAACACCCCAACCCCTGTTATGCAAAGCTGGTGCATTAGTTTAATACATTTTCATGATTATAATGAATCAAGTCCTGAAGGACCGATCAGTTTTGCAGTCTTGGAAAATTGATTACATGCATGAACACTACATTACATTATAAAATTAAAAACAAAAAAAACATAGTCTCTGTTGAACACATTCATATCCCTTATAATATCCCTGTAGTTCTATCATAATATATTTATTCACATCTTGGGAAAAATTAAACATAAAAAGGGGTGAGCTCAGATGCTCAGTAAGGATAACAATATAGTAGAAACTTTCATAAATAAGAATAAACATTTAAGGAAATGTATAAAACTAAAACAAAAGCCTTTTAAACTTAAACTTCAACATAATATGGAAAAGATAAATCAAATAACTTCATTTACTTATTCACATGGATATTCTACTAGTCAAATAATCACATGTAATATCAATAGCTAATTTCATAATGATGGAATGCATAATGCCGGACATAATAACCCCATAGTCAAGGCCTCGTTCCAAGAATTCAAATAAGATTTTTTCAAGGCCTTTTACAAAGACACTAGTTTGTCTCCTAATACCTACCGATGCATTGAGGAGCTATAGCGGGCTCCACCTATCACTTACGAAGTCCAATGCATTCCTCATATGGAAAGGTTTAAACATAACATAAACATTCGTATTAAAACTAGCATATGAAATGGTAATACATTAAACATAAACCATGAATGGTATAAAAATAAAACATCCATAGTCAAACATATCTCCAAACCTTCAATACAATATAAAATATTTGTATCATAATAAATCAACTTCATTCAAGAATAATATCCAAAAAGGATGATGACATAGTTGAAAATGACCAAATTTTTTTTGAGAGAAATATCCTTTTTTGTGAAATCATTTAAAAGTCACAAATTTGTAAAGGATTAAATTTAACATATATTTTTTAATCAAAGTTTCTTATACCATATTGAAACTTTTTAATGGAATTAACATTTTAAAACATTCATGTCTATATAAATAAATCCTTAATACAATTTTGAAAACATAGGCATTAATGATAAATATTTAAAAGAATAAATATTTAAAACATTTAAAATGATGTTTTAGTTAAAGAGTAACTTAAAATAATAATTTTTAAATGTCTTTTAGGAAACATGGACATGGATGATAAATATGTCCTAGAAAATACTTACACATAAAAAAACTCGGATATCATGAGATTGAGGAATTAACCCTTACCTTGTACTTTTCCTTGGGTGAGGGTACTTTAAACTCCTTTATAATAGTTAAATCATTGTTATTAAATTATAAAAGAACTGCATACCTAAATATGACATCATATATGATCTTCTGACGTTGCTTTGTTAATAATATTTTAGTAGTATCATTGTTTCGGGTGTTAACTGGTTCATTTTACTTTATATGTTTTGTTACATAAGATATATTTATTATGGATAGGATATATTTGATTCACATCCAAAATGATATAATGTTGTTAAATATTATTTTTAATAATCAAATGAAAATTATTATTGAATGGTTATAACGGGGAATGAATCTCATCGCATTCGTGGAGACGGTAATCCATACGTACACACGAATGCTACTTCCATTTCATTTTTTTTATTTTAAAAGAAAAAAACCAAATTAAACATAGGTATATTATTATTCCAGTATAATATAATATTTTATATATGTTATGTATGTTCATTAATACCATCCTTTATACGTTCCTTGTATGGTATGAATGAGTCATATCACTTTGAGGGGGCGGTAGTCCGCACTTCCTCAAATGAAATTATCGTATATATACAACATGAAAAGAATAAAGTTATTCTATATAAGAGAATTAAAGAAGATTATAGATAAAATAAATATCATAAATATCATATATATAATTATAGTTCCGTCATAATGTCCACCATAAGAGGTGGTAGTAGAATATTGAACAATCATCGTTTCGTGAGGCAGTAGTTCGCCGTCCACAGAAACATTATGTTCAATACCCATTTGATGGAGGTTTTTGTAAGTTTAGTTCAAATACTTCTCATAACAATAACCTAGTATATTTATGATACTGGTGTGTTTATATAATACAGGAATAAAGATTTTTTATGGGGTTGGAGAAGTAAAATAAAAGAAAATAACTTAAGAGGAGATGTTACCTTTAAATCGGGTAACTCCCTTTGGTTTGAAACAAAAGGCTTCCTTGAAGTGTCTTATGCCTAAAATAATGCTTATAAGACAAAGATAGGGATGTAGGGAGATTAATTGGGAAGAGGTTGGATGAGACAAGGGACTTAAGAGGTGTGACAAATGGGTTAGAGGTGAGGGCTTTTTATTAGGGGGAGGAGGGGCTCTTTAGGAATGTTTGAAAATATTATTTTATTATATAATTATTTTCGGTTTCTTAAGGTCAAAAAATCATTAAAGCCAAAGATAAGATAAGTAATATTCGAAATAATATCATCCAATAAGAATTGGATAGGTTATGGATATTTTTTTAATTTTTATAATATCATTTATTTAAATCATTTTTAATGAGGTAAACACTGCATCATTATTATGTCATAAATAATTTTATTTATTTGATGTCTAAAAATTATAAAAAAAATACCATGATGTAGTAAATAATTTTATATTTAAAATTAATTTTCATTGTCTAAAATATAACTTCTATAACCCCTTGTAAAAATTATTTTACTAAAAGATATTTGTTTATGTCATTTTTGTCTTTACTTTAAATTAATTAATATAAAGTGTCATTATCACTCTCAAGTGGCTCCATGGAGTTCCAAAATTGACCCAAGGATGACCATGGTTGTAAATTTATCAACCAATAGGAATAAGACACATGTTAGGGTAATTTAATATTATAATAATAATATTTGTTTACCCTTATTTTACCAAATTTACCCTTTAATCATGGTAAATAAAATATTTACTGAAGTAAATATTCATAATGTATAAAAATAAAGGTTACATATTTACACAATATGGAACTAATGATTCCAAATATGGAATCCATTTTTACAAATTCAAAACACAGAAGTGGAAAAAATTAATTTAAAATTAATTCCCGTTATCAAAACAAAAAGCGTGTTTTTAAAAAATAATAAGTATCAAAAGATTGACACTTGTTTATGTCTAGTTTAAATGTGAAATTACATAAAATGACCTAAATTATATTAAATGATAAAAATTTAATTTAATTATACTTGTAAACCTCTCAAATATATAACTTAACACTATAATATATTTCAAATAAAAAAGTTGTTTTCAATTAAAATTTAGTATTTTTCACTATTCATCAAAATGTGAAAGTTATCAGAAAAGTAACAATTTTTTTTACAAACTAAATTTTTATGTCCCAATTCTAAATAATAATTTAATTTCATTAAATTTAATATATAAAAGTGTCAAATATTGGTTTTAAAAAAGGTACACTATTAAATGGCAGTAAAATTGCATTTTTTGAAAAATACTTCTTTTAACTGAAAAAATGAAATTGTTATTATATTATGTCTAAGAAACACATATAATGGATTCTAAAATTATACAGAGTATATAAAATTCAAAATTCAGTTAATATTATTCATAACCTCCTTTTGAACAGCTAGTTTGGTAAGTCGTGGTGTACTTGAACTCGGTGTTGCGTGCAACACATGTTATTGAATTTATTTGAAGAGATAAAATACATTGAAATCTTGGGGTATTACATCCTCCAATAGTTTATGTCATTATAGAGACACACTCAGTTCCTAGAGATCATGTGGATCAATCTTAAAGAGCATCGACTTTACACCAAAATCCCAACGTTTCATTTTAGTATTGACCTTGTTCAACATATGCAGAATGTTATATTTGATATATGTGTATCTATTAACCCTGAGAAGGTTATATGGGTTCTATCATAGGAGATTCCCTAAACACATTTTTATATAGATATACATTTGTGTTTTTCTGTTTATTATTATATGTTTATCCATGAATTATTCCATTTGGATGAACCAATGTTAGGCTAGGGGTAAAAGGGTGTCAATTTTTCCTGGTCTAATGCAAGTGAGAGTTATTTTAAAGGGTTGAAAGGAGAAATGTATTTAGCACCAATCCTAACATTATCCAAGCTGTTAAAGGAGTGAATCATGTGTTTTGAAGATTCATGGGTTAGGTTATCTATAGTCTTTATGAAGGGAGGTTGTGTGGTTGTGTGTGAGTCAAGAAAATAGACGTATCATGTGTGAAATTACCCTATGATTGACTTGGTATTGGTAGTATTAATACAAAACCTATGATGCAGGAGGTGTTATATTTTAGGATTTATTTTATGGGGTATACAACACATATAATCCTAAATTATCATTTAATGGAGGGTCCATGACTTTTACCAGATAAGGTGGGTACACAATCTATTATCATATGATTTTGAATTGGTATACACTCCTAGAAAGGGAAATGTTATTATAGATTAATTGAGATGGAAGACATTGACCTAGGTGGTTCAGTTTTCTATAAATTAGTAGAAATTGGTGCCTCTTTTGGTTAGGATACATTTTGAAATTCAGGTTTACTAATGTTGAGTGACCCATGCTTATTTTTCAATTATTCCATTACTTTTTAGTAGGGTAATGAAAATACATTTATCAAATCTAGATTTTTTGTCCCAAAGGGACAATATATATGGTGGGGATCGGCCACTAATTTTGGATCCTTAAAAATGATGAGATTATGCACATTCATTGTTTCATATAGGTTCCCATGGACATTGTTCAATATCTATTACGATATTCTCACCCCATGGACATAAAATGATAGTGATAATGGTTGGTGCTGAATAATGATGTCATGGGTTTTGTCATGCGGTGATCTACATGTCTGTAAGTGAAGGTCAGGAAACATAGTCTTCAATAATTTTTTCCAATACTAAGTAGAAATTATATGAGGTCATAATGGATTTCATGATAGTGTTTCATAGGATACCATATGGTGGCTACACAACATGGGAATTAATGAATCAATTGTCCAAGGTGTCTAACCATATAAAAAATTGGTTGTGATTTTCAATCAATAATTTAGGAAATTTTTTTTGGGAGAGAGTTCACTTACGTGGGATCATAGATAGTTTTGTCTCAAATGAGGATTCACTTATCACATCAATTTCTAAGAAGGGTTGTAGAAGGAACATGGTAAAAAGGTGCACATAATTACTTCTTAAGACACATCGATTGATGGATAATCAGAACATAAAATTCATATTTTGGATGACATGATGAGATAATGCATCCACGATTTTGATGAATCCTAGGAGAACCACATCAAATTAGTGGAGTCTAGAAATAATAATAGTAATCAAGTGAATATATAGATGGAAAATTATGATTACTTCTATGAAAGTTCAGGTAATTCACCTCTGTGTTGGTCGGAAGCTGGTGAGGTAGAAAGTAAAAGGAGAAGTCTCATGTATGAGACAACAGTATATATTCAGTTGATTTGGAAATGGATAGAGACAACCCAGAGTATATAGATAACATGTAAAACTAGAAACACCATAATATTGATTTTGAGGTTGTAATGACCCGCTTATCCTCATTGGCTTGGGAGTACAATGAGTCATTACTAGACCTTAAGCGACATCCCCAAGGCACCAAAGGTTTGCAATAAATGCCGAAGGGTTTCAAAACAAGTGGGGGATGATTTAACCTTTTTTAACATACCAAATAACCAACAACCATAACCAAAAAAATTAACTAAATTATTCATGATAAAAGCTAAGACAACTCAACCATTTATTTTATAATAAACCAGCCAAAAGTACCACAGCGGAAACCAACACTAAATCAGAGTAAACAGCGGAAATACAAACTAAAATACCATAATATGACAACCCAACTCCATGCATCACAAGCGCCAAGCTCCAACATCATGAACCAGCCCAAGCATCACGAAGTAGTGCTACAAACATGCGACACTTTACCTTTGCCAACATCCTAGTATATGACATCTGAAAAGCAACAACGTGCCAAAGCAGGGGGTGAGTAATGAAACTCAGTAGGTTCTCCCCGATTAATTCCCAACCCATGACTCTAGGATAAAACATGTTAGCACATTTATATAAACCAATTTATATAAAACAATTTCCAAAACGGTTCATTATATAACAAGTTCCATGTCAAAACCATTTTCCGACAAAACCGTCTTTCTCAAGATAAGCAACCAAGAAAAGTTTCCAATCAAATTCCCATTTTCATTTTGGAACATTATTTCCATTTCACAAATCCACACAACCAACCATTCATGAAACCTGGACCTCCCTATACTTGCGAGTGGTGAGTTATCCTTCCACTGAGTCGTCACTTAGTGGACTACCTTGATGGGGGTACTTCACGCCCTTATCCGTCCCTTTTGATGGGGGTACTTCTCACCCTTATCCATCCCAATGCATATAAACACACACCACAACCCATGAAAATCCATTCCAAAACCAAGTGTGTTCAAAACCTTTCAATAATGCATCAAACCTTTTATTGAAAACCATTTCTTTCAAGCAACAAAACCATAACCAGTTCAAAATCACCATTTTAAATTCACTCCAAGAAACACTTTCCAAAAACACATAATTTTCATCACCTGTTACTAAAAAGGGGTTTCAACCATTCTTTCACAGTAGATAAACAAACCATTTCAATCAAGGAAAACAATTTGAAACTAACCATTAAAGTTATAAGAAAGAGGAATCGAGAGTGAAGCCACCTACCTAAAAAAAATAGGCGAAACTAACCAAGAACTGGGTCAAAACACCACGAAACCTCCTTAGATTCCTTACCCTCTCACCAAAAAGACCAAAATCTGACTTAAAATTCATCCACTACATTAGATCTACCCACCTTGGGCGTAGATCTAAGGATCCATCAAGAGGGAAGAAGGAGATCTAAGAAAACTAAAGGAAACAAGACTTACCTCGATCAACTGTCCTCTAAACGCCAAGGCAAACCTCCAAATCACTTCCAAAACACCTGTTAAGTGTTATCCCACCTTCACCAGAGATAAATCCCGAGTTAGGGATGTCTAGGAGCAACAACGAGTGGGTTTAAAGATAAAACGGATTAGATCCTTAAAAATAGGATCTAAGTTGACTCAGCCCATGGTTAGTCCGCACGGTTAGTCAAATCGTGCGCTAACTATGCGATAGTCACTGCTTGGAAGGGGCGCTCCGCACGACCTCCTCGCACAGTTTTCCCAAATTGTGCACACACCGTGCGGTCTCCTCTGTCCAAAGTGACACCACCTGCACGGCTTCCACATGGTTTGGGCAACCCGTTCGAAGCCCGTGCGTCACCACCTTTTTTTCCCTTTGACACTTTAAAAGTCTCCAAACTTTCCCAAAAATTTCCCATATGCTTCATGTACATAAAAATCATAAAACAAGGCTTAATTACCAGAAAATAGAGGTACTACATTCACCCCAACATTGGCCTTTCCATCCTTGGAATGTAGAAAACCATCGCTTTCCTGAAAGAGTTCTGGCCACTGCTCTTTCATTTCTTTCTCGCGTTCCCAAGTCTCTTCCTGAATCTGACCATGCTTCCATAAAACCTGCACTAGACTGATGATTTTTCCACACAAGACTTTCTCTTTCCTATCCACAATCTGTACTGAGATATGTATCAACGAAGCATCAAGATCTAGGTCAACGTGATCCCATCTGATCACATGGTCATGATCAGGCTGATGCTTCTTCAACTGAGATACATGGAAGACATTATACACTGCACTGAACCATGGTGGTAATGCCAATGGATACGCCACCTCGCCAACCCGTTCCTGTATCTCAAAATGGCCTATATATCGAGGAGATAATTTTCCCTAATTCCCAAATCGACGATGTCCAAGCCTTGGAGAGATTATCAAAAAGACATGATCACTCACTGAAAACGACAACGGTCTTTGGAGATGATCTGCATAAGATTTAAGACGACTCTCTGCCATCTCCATACTCTTTTTTATCAACTGAATCTTCTCTGTTGTTTCTTGGACAAGGCTCAGCCCAGCTAGTGAAGTCTCAACTTTTTCCACCTAGCATAGGGGAGAACGACAAGGACGCCCATACAATGCTTCAAACGGAGCCATGCGTATCGAAGCTTGATAGCTGTTGTTGTATGAGAACTACACTAAGGGTATATGCTACTCCCATGATCCCCCAAAATCCCTTACACAATCCCACAACATGTCTTCCAATTTTTGTGTCGTCCTTTCAGATTTTCCATTCGTCTGAGGATGATACGCCGTACTCATATTCAATTGAGTTCCCAGGGCTTTCTGTAAGGATCGACAGAAACGAGATGTGAACCTCAGATATCTATCTGAGACGATAGACACTATTACACCATAACTCTTTACCACTTCTCGGATATAGATTTTTCAAAGATCTTCCAACTTATGAGCTTCAAGAATAGGGATGAAATGAGACGACTTGGTTAGACGATCCACTATCACCCAAATGGAATCGTGTTTCCGGACCGTTATTGGAAGCCCTGTAACAAAATACATTGCTATCTAATCCCATTTCCACACTAGGATAGGTAAACATTGTAACATACCAGCTGGTCTTTGATGTTCTGCTTTAACCTGCTGAAAAGTTAAGCACCATGAGACGAACTCAACCACCTTCCTTTTCATGTCGCTCCACCAAAACTGCGCCTTCAACTCCTTATACATCTTCTGTGTACCTGGGTGTACATCCCATCTTGAATGGTGGTAAGCATGAAGGATTTGTTCCTAAGCAGTTAAAGGTACAACCATCCGATCTCGAAACCGCAAAACTGAACTCCCATCCAGCTTCTATCCCTCAATGGTCTCCCCACCATTGAGTTTTGAACTCATTGCAACACAGTCTACATCGAATGACTGTGCCTCCTTTACTATCTCCAAAAAATCAGGAACAAGCACAACTAGAAAGAAAACCGCAATATCAGCTTGGTCTTCACATTCTATACACATTTCGGCTAGGACCGACATCAATTGCCACTCATCTGAAGCTTCTTTCGCCAACTGAGCATATGAATTTATGTTGAATGCATCAGCCACCTAATTTCCATTAATCTATTTATATATCAATTCAAAGTCGAACATTTTAAGATAATCCATCTATCTCCTCTGCCTCAGATTCAAATCTCGCTGTGATAAAATGTGTTTCATGCTTTTGTGATCCGTAAACACAATAAAATTCTCACTAAAGAGATAATATATCCATGTTTTCAAAGCATGGACGACTACAGCCAACTCCAAATCATGTGTTGGGTAGTTATTTTCATGCACTTTCAACTATCTTGAGCCATAAGCAACAACATGGTCTCCCTGTATGAGAACACATCCCTACCCAAATCCTGAAGCGTCACAATACACCACGTACCCCTATCCTGATTCTAGAAATGTAACACCCCAAGCTTCTACGGTACGCTTCTCTTTGAATAATGTGATAGCGTGTGTTGTACGCAACACCGAGTTCTAACACACCATAACCAATCAAACTAGCCGTTATGAATAGTAATACCTAATTTTTGAAATTATATATATTTTATATTTCAAAATGGACTTCATTTTTGGATTTTTAATATCGAATTTAGCCTAAGGTGAAATTTTGGTACTTTTCGGATAACTTTAATATTTTGATGAATAGTGAAAATTACTAAATTTTAATTAAAAACAACTTTTTTAATCAAAATAATTAATAGTGATAAATTATGAATTTGAGTGGTTTTAAAGTATATTTAGAATATAGTTTTACCATTTAATATAATGTTGGTCATTGGACATAATTTTACAATTAAACTGAACATAAACAAGTGTCAATCTTTTGATAGTTATTATCTCTTAAAAACACGCTTTTTGTTTTGACAGCGGGAATTAATTTTAAATTAATTTCTGCCACTTCTGTGTTTTGAATTTAGAAAAATGGATTCCATATTTGGAATCAGGATGTTCAAATTGTGTAAATAGGTAACTTTTATTTTTAGACATTTTGAATAATTACTGCGGTAAATATTTTATTTACCATGGTTAAGGGTAAATCTGGTAAATAAGGGTTAACAAATAATATTATAATAATACTAAATTTCCCTAAAACGTGTCCTAGCCTTATTGGTTGATACATGTTCGACCATAGGCATCTTTGGGTCGATTTTGGGACCCCATGGTGCCACTTGTAGGTGATAGGGACATTTTATTTTAATTAAGTTAAAATGAATACAAAAATGACACAAGCATATATCTTTTAGAAAACCAATTTTTACATAGGGTTATATATGTTGGATTTTAGATTATAAATATTAATTAGAAAGATAAAACGATTTCCTACATAAGGATATTTTATTTATAATTTTTAGACATTAAATAATTTAATTTATTTATGACACAATGATGAGGAAGTAATTACTATAATAGTGAAAAATTAAAATAATTGATATTATAAATAACCAAATAAATATAATATGAAACTTTTAATGAATTAAAACAATGTTATAGGATAATATGATATATTAGGATTTCTTTAATTGACTTTGTTAGAAATAATCAATCTGTTATGAGTTTCACAAAAATCAACTATTGAATAGTGTCAAAATTGACATAAAAGAGTTCTTAAAACAAATATTATATTATTAATTGATATTAAATTCCTAAAAATCTAAGGTTAGGCCAAGAGACTTATATCATTATAGTTTCATCAGTAATGGACTACTTGGGGGACGCTTGGATTTATATAGTAAGTTTATTAACCATATTATATAAAAATACAAAGAGACATTTTAAAAGTGAAACTAATTAACTTAGAGTTAATACTTAAAGATAAGGTTAATATAAGTACCCAAACCTGTCTAAATTCTATTGGTTGAGTTGTTTTCGACCCATCCCCACCTTAACATTTAAATAATCAACTTTGGAGCCATTATAAACCGAATATGAATTTATTATAAATTAATATTTCTAGCTTTTCCAAAGGTTCCCCTCACCCCTCTTATAAAAGGGAACTCCTCCTTCCCATTTCTTCACACATTAAAAGCCTTTTGTTTCAGCCAAACTCTGACCAAATACTCTCCCAACATCCCTCACTACAACATAGAGGCATTATTTTGATCAGAAAGCCAACCTAAGGAGCCCTTTTGATCAAATCAAAAGGAAGAACCCGAAGAAGAGGTAATGTTTTCACCACCCCTTTTCAAGTTCCTTTCTTCTTCCACTTCTTCTTTCTTTGTTATTACCATTCTAAAATAATAACTCCAGTATATTATATATACTGTTATGTTATTGTAAATATGGTACAACCATATTCAGTATTCTATCCACCCTTTGAATAACATGTCACCATACGTGCGTACGAACGGCTTACCGTCTTCACGTCGTGGTGTAATTGTTATTCAATATATTATTATTTGGATGGGTATAATAATGATGTGTAACTCATGTAAATGATAAATATAACATGCTAATTATTCTGTATATATGATATACCATCCATTTATATATTATTTTAATATCAAAAGAATGATATTGTCGCTCGTGCATACGTACGGACTACAGTCTCCACGAACGCGATGCGATTCATTATCCATCGTATCCATTGAAGTATAATTATCATTTGATGATTTAAAAATGATGTTTAAGGACTTGATATCATTCTGGATATGAATAAGATACAACCTATCCATAACAAACATGGATTATGTAACAAAACATATAAAAGAAAATGAGTAAGTTAACACCCGAAACGACGATAATTAAAAGATATTATTAACAAATCAATGTTAAAAGATCATATATGATATCATATTAATATATATGATTCTTGTATAATTTAATAACAATTATTTCACCATTATATAGGAGGTTAAACTACCCCAACCAAGGAAAAGTACAAGGTAAGGGTTATTTCACAATCTCTTCATTATCCGAGGTTGTTTATTCATAATTATCTACTGGGATCTCTTTATCATCCACATCCATGTTTCTTAAAAATATATTTCAAAACATTTTTACTATTTACTAAAATATGAGTTAAAGTCATTTATACCCTTTTTGACTTTTATAAGTGGTTTATAAAGGAATATTTCCGTCGTTTTCAAAACAAGGTCCTTTTTAACCTTTTCGACAAGATTAAGGTAAGAATGTTTTTTTTAACTTATACGGCGGGTGCGGCTATTTTCCGCCGTTATAAAATAGTCGAAGCTTCCCTTACAAGCTTATAAGAATATTTTAAAATAAAATGTTTTATTTTATAAATATATGACTCTTAAATTATTTCAAAATAGAAAGAGTTATTTATCTAAAAAGAGTTTTGATTTCATCTATGTCAACATACTTTGATGGATTTTATGGTTATTTGAAGTTGATTTATTATGATACAAAACTTCTATATTGTATTGAAGGTTTTGTGATATGTTTGACTGTGGATGTGCTATTTTTATACCATTCATAGGTTATGATGAAAGTATTGACATTTCGTATGCTAGTTTTAATACGAATGTTTATGTTATGTTTAAACCTTTTAATATGGGAATGCATTGGACTTAATATGTGATGGGTGGAGCCCGCTATAGCTCCTCGATGCATCGGTAGGTCTCATGAGACAAACTAGTGTCTTGGCACAAGTCCTTGATAAAATCTTATTTATAGTCTTGGCACGAGGCCTTGGCTATGTGGTTATGATAGTCTGGCATTATGCATTCCATCATTATGAAAGTGGTTATTGATTTTGCATGTGATTATTCGATTAGTAGAATATCCATGTGAATAAGTAAATGGCATTAATTCATTTTATTTATGCCATACTATGTTGAAAGTTCAAGTTTGAAAGGCTTTTGTTTTAGTTATACATTCCCTTAAATGTTTATTCTTATTTATGAAAGTTTCCTCTATATTGTTATCCTTACTGGGCATTTGAGCTCACCCCTTTTCTATGTTTTATTTTTCCCAGGAAGTGAAGAAGTAAATTATGAATGACCTGCATGGATATTATGTGGGGATATGAGTGTGGATTATGGATACAATATGTTGTTGTAGTAGTTTTTCATTTTATGATGTAATGTAAGACTTATGAATATATCTAGTGTTTCCAAGGCTACTAAACCAATCGGTCTTTTGAGATTTGATCTTTCTTATGGTCATGCCAATGTTATGTAATAATGCACCGACTCTGGGTAACTAGGGTCGAGGCGTTACAGTTGGTATCAGAGGAAGTTTAGTACAAACCTTGGAAGCTAGATTTAGATAATCTCTGATTAGAGCATGCAGACCTAAGATGAACTTTGAGGATTAGTATAGAAGAACTTCATAGAATTTTGGTATTGTAGAGATTTTGTGAGTTTTCCGAGCAATACATCCCTGTCTGGATACGAGCAGGTAGAGGCGGATCTGGCACAGATGTACCTATGGGTAAAACCCAAAAACACCGCTTTGAGCTAGACTTGAACAGGAACTGGTGCACGACAATGGTCCTTGCTGCACTCTTGGTTACGACACTCTCGGGGGATATGCTTAGGATAACTCTCATTTTCTTTACAAATCATTATGAAGGGTTTATAAGTATATAATTCCTCAAAGAAAACATTTTTATGATTATGGATTATATCCATAAATAGTTCAATTTATGTTAAGTGTTTTATAAGTATGAGATTATGTATTTTGATTCATAAACTGATCTAGTTTATGCCATTTTTTAGAAATGGCGCCTAGTGGAAGAAATGGAAACCATATCAATGCACGCACTCCATGTAGGGATTTCCCTCCTGCTCAAGATAATTATATTGGAGCTGGTGATGCAACTGGTGCCGATCAGCTAATCACCATACTGGGACAACTTACTCAGGTTATGAATAATAACCTTACCCGTATGGAGCACCCTAATCCACATCATGGAGGATAAATGTTAGATCGATTCATGAGGAAACAACCACCAACGTTCAATTGGAGTACAAATCCCTTAGTAGCTGAGCAATGGATAAATTCCCTAGAGAAAATATTTCAGGCTTTGGGGAGCAGTGAAAGGGAAAAAGTTATCATGGCAGTTTACCGCCTCACTGGAGATGCTGATCAATGGTGGTCATTGATTAAAAACATGAAGGAAGATGATGAAGTATCAAATATGGAATGGAGGGAGTTCAAAGATCTGTTTTTAGAAAAATACTTTCCTCGCAACCATCGAGCAGATATGGAAAGACAATTTCTGAGTCTGAGACAGAAGGAGGATGAGAATGTCGCAAAGTATGAGGCTAATTTTACAAGGTTAGCAAGGTATGCTGGAGATTATATACGTAACCCAAGAAGTAAGATTGATCGTTTCTTTGATGGGTTAAAACCATTTATTCGTCGAGCATTAGTATCACAATCCTTTTCGTCGTACGAAGACATTGTCTCATGTGCTATCAAGATCAAAAAGGAATTCTCTAAGTCTTATGACTTTAAAGAAAAGAAAGAGAAGAAGAGGCTTGCTGATCAATCTGGGAATAGAAATAAGGGGAATAAAGAAAAGGTTGAATATCCATCTTGTGGTAAATGTGGGAAGAAACACCCCGGTACTTGCTTGAAGGGAATGGGCGTCTGTTACAAATGTGGTGAAAAAGGCCACCAAGCTCGTGATTGCAAGGGGAAGAAGGAAGCTACCAATGTTCAGTGATACAATTGCAGGGAGATGGGACATTATGCAAATGAATGTCCTAAGCGTCAGGAGAACTTACCTCAGAAAAGGCCAAGGGATCAAGGCCATGCTTATTCTATCACTACTGCTGAGGTATAAGCTCCGAAAGACGTGGTGGCAGGTAATTTAATGGTTTCCTCAAGTTTAGCAAATGCATTATTTGATTCTGGATCATTACATTGTTTCATATCTTCCTAGTTTTCTAAGAAAATTAGATATTTACAGTTTGATTTAACAAGGGAGTTGTCAGTTAAAACTCCTAAGGGAAGTATCATTGCAACAAAGTTTTGTGAATCAGTCCCCATTAGAGCATATAAATGTTCTTTATTTGCTGATCTCATCGTCATACCTATGATTGAGTTTGATATAATCCTCAGTATGAACTGGCTTTCGGACTATGATGCGAATATTTATTGTAAGAAGAAAGAGGTTACGATTCTTGATGATAATGATAAGGAACACCTTATCTTTAGAGCAGAATCATCACCACCTAATTCTTATTTAGATCCACCCCCAGTAGCTCAACTAAATTCAATTATTGGGGAGGAAGAGAATGAAATAACTGTCTGTGAGGAAAGGAATGTTCAAATAGAGGATGTACCTATTGTGAAAGAATTTGTAGATGTATTTCCGGAAGATTTACCTGGACATCCTCCAGAACGAGAAGTTGAGTTTTCCATTGATTTAATTCCTGGATCAAGGCCTATATCAAAGACCCCTTATAGAATGTCCACTGTAGAGTTAGTCGAACTAAAGAAACAACTAGAGTAATTGAGTAATAAAGGATTTATTCTCCCTAGTGTTTCTCCATGGGGAGCCCCTATTCTTTTTGTTAAAAAGAAAGATGGATCTATGAGGTTATGTATCGACTACAGGGAGATCAATTCTATAACGATAAAGAACAAGTATCCCCTAACTCACATTGATGATTTATTTGACCAGCTGCATGGAGCTCAATACTTTTCAAAGATTGACCTTCGATCTGGATACCATCAGTTGTGTGTAAAGAAGGAAGACATTCTGAAGACAGCATTTCGAACCAGGTACGGGCATTACGAGTTTACTGTAATGCCTTTTGGATTGACTAATGCACCCTCTGTATTCATGGATCTGATGAATAGAGTTTTCAAGGAGTATATCAATGAATTTGTGGTGGTATTTATTGATTATATCTTGGTATACTCCAAAACCTACGAAGATCATGAAAATCACTTGCGCATTATCTTGAAGACTCTGAGGAGGGATGAATTATATGGGAAGTTTAGCAAGTGTGAATTCTGGCTTCAGGAGATTTCTTTTCTTGGCCATATTGTCTCTAAAGATGGAATCTCTGTTGATCCTTCTATGACCAAGGCAATCCAAGAATGGCCAGCACCTACGAGTATAACTGAGGTACGCAGTTTTATTGGTTTGGCAGGTTATTATCGACGTTTCGTCCAGAATTTTGCCCGATTGGCTAACCCATTAATGAAGCTCACACGTAAAGGGGTTAAATTTGTTTGAAAAAAAGAGTGTGAAGAATGTTTCGAAGAACTGAAGAGAATATTAGTCAATGCTCCTATATCGACTCTACCATCTGGGAATGATGGGTTCGTTATTTATAGTGATGCATTGAAGAAAGGACTTGGTTGTGTCCTTATGCAGAATGATAGGGTTATTGCCTATGCATCACGACAGTTGAAAATTCATGAACAAAACTATCCTACTCATGATCTCGAGTTAGCAGCTGTGATCTTTTCTTTGAAGATATTGAGGCACTACCTCTATGGTTAAAAATGTGAGATTTATACTGATCATAAGAGTTTGAAGTATATTTTGTCACAAAAAGAACTCAACATGAGGCAAAGGAGATGGCTTGAATTACTCAAGGATTATGATTGCACGATACACTACCACTTGGGGAAGGCAAACAAGGTGGCAGATGCTTTGAGCAGAAAAGACCAGGGAGTTTTTAACAATATGATAATTGAAAGGGATCCAATTTTCATGGATCTAGTGAAGATGGACATGGGAATAACCAGGGAAGGCGAAACATCAATTCTTTTTTAAATGGTTGCCAAACCATCTTTACTAGAAAGGATTAAGAGTTCTGAGACCTATGATGAAGAATTTAAAAAGAAGATTAAAGCTGTGAATGATGGGAGATTGAGAGACTTTGTGTATGAAGATGGAATTTTGAAATTCGGGAAGAGACTTTGTGTTCCCGATTTACCTGATCTAAAAAGGGAATTGCTGGATGATGCTCATAGTTCCAATTTCTCTATACACCCTGGGAGCACAAAAATGTATAGATATTTGAAGGAACATTTTTGGTGGGACAACATGAAGAGGGAGATTGCTGATTTTGTGTCAAGATGTATGGTTTGTCAACAAGTGAAAGCTACAAGGCAACAGCCTATAGGAGTCATGCAACCTCTTCCCATACCGGAGTGGAAATGGGACAATATTACGATGGGCTTTGTCATGGGGCTACCAAAGACTCCTAGAAGGAACGATGCAATATGGGTTATTGTTGATCGTCTTACCAAGTCAGCACATTTTCTTGCTATAAGAGAATATCTACCTCTGGAACGTCTGGCAAGACTATATATTAATGAAGTTGTGAGACTTCATGGAGTACCCCAATCGATTGTTTCTAATCGTGATCCCCGTTTTACTTCAAGATTCTGGAAAAGTCTTCCAAAATCCCTAGATACTGAACTTCATTTGAGCACTGCTTACCATCCTCAAACAGACGGACAATCAGAATGGACTATTCAAACCTTAGAAGACATGTTGAGATCATGCTCACTTGACTTTCAGGGTATGTGGGATCAATATTTACCTCTGGTAGAATTTTCCTATAACAATAGCTTCCATTCGAGTATTCAGATGGCACCATATGAAGCTTTATACGGAAAGAGATGTCGTACACCAACCTGTTGGGATGAAGTCGGTGAAAGAAAACTTGTAGATCCAGAACTGGTGGGGGAAACGATGGAAAAGGTGAAGGTAATCCAAAATCACATCAAATCAGCTCAAAGTAGGCAGAAGAGCTATGCCGATAATCGAAGGAAAGATTTGGAATTTCAAGTCGGTGATCATGTTTTCCTGAAGGTATCTCCATGGAAGGGAGTCATACGTTTTGGTAAGAAAGGTAAATTGAGTCCCAGGTACATCGGACCTTTCGAAATTCTAGAACGAATTGGGGCTGTAGCTTACCAATTGGCAATGCCGCCAAGTCTCTCTAAAGTTCACGATGTGTTCCATGTATCTCTATTGAGGAAATATATGCCTGACCCAACGCATGTAATCACCTATGAAGAATTAGAACTGGAACCCGATCTGTCTTATTGCGAAGAGCCCGTCAGGATTCTTGATACGAGAGAACAAGTACTGAGAAACTGGACGACACGTCTGGTAAAAGTTTTATGGAGAAACCATAAGATGGAGGAGGCAACGTGGGAACCCAAGGAACTTATGATGAAGAACCACCCGAGTCTTTTCATGTGATAAGTATTCTAGAAATTTCGAGGATGAAATTATTTGAAGGAGGGGAGAATGTAACACCCCAATCTTCTACGGTACGCTTCTCTTTGAATAATGTGATAGCGTGTGTTGTACGCAACACCGAGTTCTAACACACCATAACCAATCAAACTAGCCGTTATGAATAGTAATACCTAATTTTTGAAATTATATATATTTTATATTTCAAAATGGACTTCATTTTTGGATTCGGAATATCAAATTTATCCTAAGGTGAAATTTTGGTACTTTTCGGATAACTTTAATATTTTGATGAATAGTGAAAATTACTAAATTTTAATTAAAAACAACTTTTTTAATCAAAATAATTAATAGTGATAAATTATGAATTTGAGTGGTTTTAAATTATATTTATAATATATTTTTACCATTTAATATAATGTTGGTCATTGGACATAATTTTACAATTAAACCGAACATAAACAAGTGTCAATATTTTGATAGTTATTATCTCTTAAAAACACGCTTTTTGTTTTGACAGCGGGAATTAATTTTAAATTAATTTCTTCCACTTCTGTGTTTTGAATTTAGAAAAATGGATTCCATATTTGGAATCATGATGTTCAAATTGTGTAAATAGGTAACTTTTATTTTTAGACATTTTGAATAATTACTGCGGTAAATATTTTATTTACCATGGTTAAGGGTAAATCCGGTAAATAAGGGTTAAAAAATAATATTATAATAATAATAAATTACCCTAAAACGTGTCCTAGCCTTATTTGTTGATACATGTTTGACCATATGCATCTTTGGGTCGATTTTGGGACCCCATGGTGCCACTTGTAGGTGATAGGGACATTTTATTTTAATTAAGTTAAAATGAATACAAAAATGACACAAGCATATATCTTTTAGAAAAACAATTTTTACATAGGGTTATATATGTTGGATTTTAGATTATAAATATTAATTAGAAATATAAAAATATTTCCTACATAATGATATTTTATTTATAATTTTTAGACATTAAATAATTTAATTTATTTATGACACAATGATGATGAAGTAATTACTATGATAGTGAAAAATTAAAATAATTGATATTATAAATACCCAAATAAATATAATATGAAACTTTTAATGAATTAAACTAATTTTCTAGAATAATATAATATATTAGTATTGATTTAATGGACTTTGTTCTAAGTAATAAATCTGTTATGAGTTTCACAAAAATCAACTATTGAATAGTGTCAAAATTGACATAAAAGAGTTCTTAAAACAAATATTATATTATTAATTGATATTAAATTCATAAAAATCTAAGGTTAGGCCAAGAGACTTATATAATGATAGTTTCATCATTAATGGACCACTTGGGGGTCTCTTGGATGTATATAGTATGTTTATTAACCATATTATATAAAAATACAAAGAGACATTTTAAAAGTGAAACTAATTAACTTAGAGTTAATACTTAAAGATAAGGTTAATATAAGTACCCAAAACTGTCTAAATTCTATTGGTTGAGTTGTTTTCGACCCATAACCACCTTAAAATTTAAATAATAAACTTTGGAGCCATTAGAAACCTAATATTAATTTATTATAAATTAATATTTCTAGCTTTTCCAAAGGTGCCCCTCACCCCTCTTATAAGAGGGAACTCCTCCTTCCCATTTCTTCACACCTTCAAAGCCTTTTGGTTCGGCCAAAATCAACCCAAATACTCTACCAACATCACTCACTACAACCGAGAGGCCTTATTTTGATCAGAAAGCCAACCTAAGGATCCCTTTTGATCAAATCAAAAGGAAGAACCTGAAGAAGAGGTAATGTTTTCACCACCCCTTTTCAAGTTCCTTTCTTCTTCCACTTCTTCTTTCTTTGTTATTACCATTATAAAATAATAACTCCAGTATCTTATATATAATGTGATGTTATTATAAATATGGTACAACCATATTCAGTATTCTATCCACCCTTTGAATAACATGTCACCATACGTGCGTACGAACGGCTTACCGTCTCCACGTCGTGGTGTAATTGTTATTCAATATATTATTATTTGGATGAGTATAATAATGATGTGTAACTCATGTAAATAATAAATATAACATGTTAATTATTCTTTATATATGATATACCATCCATTTATATATTATTTTAATATCAAAAAAATGATATTGTCGCTCGTGCGTACGTACGGACTACCGTCTCCACGAACGCGATGAGATTCATTATCCATCGTATCCATTAAAGTATAATTATCATTTGATGATTTAAAAATGATGTTTAAGGACTTGATATAATTCTGGATATGAATAAGATACAACCTATCCATAACAAACACGGCTAATGTAACAAAACATATAAAAGAAAATGAATAAGTTAACACCCGAAACGACGATAATTAAAAGATATTATTAACAAATCAATGTTAAAAGATCATATATGATATCATATTAATATATATGATTCCTGTATAATTTAATAACAATTATTTCACCATTATATAGGAGGTTAACCTACCCCAACCAAGGAAAAGTACAAGGTAAGGGTTATTTCACAATCTCTTCATTATCCGAGGTTGTTTATTCATAATTATCTACTGGGATCTCTTTATCATCCACATCCATGTTTCTTAAAAATATATTTCAAAACATTTTTACTATTTACTATAATATGAGTTAAAGTCATTTATACCCTTTTTGGCTTTTATAAGTGGTTTATAAAGGAATCTTTCCATCGTTTTCAAAACAAGGTCCTTTTTAACCTTTTCAACAGGATTAAGGTAAGAATGTTTTTTTTAACTTATACGGCAGGTGCGGCTATTTTCCGCCATTATAAAATCGTCGAAGCTTCCCTTACATGCTTATAAGAATATTTTCAAAGAAAATGTTTTATTTTATAAATATATGACTCTTAAATGATTTCAAAATAGAAAGATATATTTCTCTAAAAAGAGTTTTCATTTCATCTATGTCAACATCATTTGATGGATTTTACGCTTATTTGAAGTTGATTTATTATGATACAAAACTTATATATTGTATTGAAGGTTTTGTGATATGTTTGACTATGGATGTGCTATTTTTATACCATTCATAGGTTATGATGAAAGTATTGACATTTCGTATGCTAGTTTTAATACGAATGTTTATGTTATGTTTAAACCTTTTCATATGGGAATGCGTTGGACTTAATATGTGACGGGTGGAGCCCGCTATAGCTCCTCGATGCATCGGTAGGTCTCATGAGACAAACTAGTGTCTTGTCACAAGGCCTTGGAAAAATCTTATTTATAGTCTTGGCACGAGGCCTTGGCTATGTGTTTATGATAGTCTGACATTATGCATTCCATCATTATGAAAGTGGTTATTGATTTTGCATGTGATTATTCGATTATTAGAATATCCATGTTAATAAGTAAATGGAATTATTTCATTTTATTTATGCCATACTATATTGAAATTTCAAGTTTGAAAGGCTTTTGTTTTAGTTATACATTGCCTTAAATGTTTATTATTATTTATGAATGTTTCCACTATATTGTTATCCTTACCGGGCATTTGAGCTCACCCCTTTTCTATGTTTTATTTCTCCCAGGAAGTGAAGAAGTAAATTATGAATGACCTGCAGGGATATTATGTGGGGATATGAGTGTGGATTATGGAGACAATATGTTGTTGTAGTAGTTTTTCATTTTATGATGTAATGTAAGACTTATGAATATATCTAGTGTTTCCAAGGCTACTAAACCAATCGGTCTTTCGAGATTTGATCTTTCTTGTGATCATGCCAATGTTATGTAATAATGCACCGACTCTGGGTAACTAGGGTCAGGGCGTTACAGGAAAAATCAAGATGGGTGCTGATGTAAGGTGAACTTTCAAATCTTGAAAAGATCTCTGACATTCCTCAGTCCATTGAAAGAGAGAATTATTCTTTGTCAGAGCTATCATTGGTGAAGCTAGTCATTGGAAATCACACATAAAGTGTCGGTAATAACCAGCTAGACCAAGAAAACTTCATATTTCAAAGACATTCTTCGGTGGTTTCCAAGAAAGAACAGCTTCTATATTTTTTGGATCCACTGAAACACATTTCTCAGAAACAACATGGCCCAAAAAGCGTATCTCATGTATCCAAAAATAACACTTTGATAATTTGGAATACAGTTGATGGTCTATCAAGATTTCCAACACTATCTCCAAGTGTTGCTCATTCTCAGTCCTTGTTCTTGAATACACCAATATGTCGTCCACAAACACCACAAGAAAAGAATCTAGATATAGCTGAAATATCCAATTCATCAATGCCATAAAGACTGCTGGTGAATTTGAAATACCAAAAGGCATGACTACATATTCGTAGTGGCCATATCTGCTTCTGAAAGCTGTCTTTTGAATATATTCCTTCCGAACTCACAACTAGTGATATCCTGACCGCAATTCAATCTTAGAGAACCACTGAGCCCCCCTCAATTGATCAAATAGTTCATCAATGTGTGGAAGTGGATATCTATTCTTTATCGTAACTTGGTTAAGTTTACAATAATCCACACATATCCTCAAAGTTCTATATGATTTCATTACAAATAAAACTGGTGCTGCATACGGAGACACGCTTGTCTGAACAAAATATTTGTTTTCAAGTTCTTCTAACTGCACTTTCAATTCCTTTAACTCTGTTGGTGCCATCCTATAAGATGGAAGTGAGATTGTACTGGTCCCCAAAAGGAGATCAATCGTAAACTCCACTTCTCTTACATGTGGTAACCTTGAGAAGTTTTCAGGAAAAACATCATGAAATTGATCCACAACTACTGGAAAAATGTTATTCACGATCTCGTCCATCGATTCCAAATTTAACACAGCCAACTAGTAAGATATTGTTGCCACTACTAGTGCCAACAAGCCCGTTTCACGTGCCTTTACCACTCTTTCTTCTCTAAAGAGATGTTCGACGCCATCCTCTTTTTCGAAACTGACTGTTCTGCTATAACAGTCGATGTGAGGCATGAACTCTATCAACCAATCCATACACATGATTATATCATAGAAATCCATCTCCATCACAGAGAAATCCCATTTCAGCTTAACTCCATCAACAGTTATAGAATATGCTCTACACACGAAGGCTCTACCTTCTCTTTCACCAAGATGAGTTTGAAGTTTTATCACAGAAGGCATCATTTCAAGTTTTAAGTTCAGAAAATCAGAAACTCTAGAAGAAAGAAAAGAATGCGATGCATCAGTATCGAACAACACTTGCATGGGGGTAGAATTCAAAAGAATCGTACCTCTCACCGTAGACAGTCCAGACTAGTCATCCACAATCACATGTTCTGCTCTATACAATTGCTTTGTTGCTGCACTTTTCTCCCTATTGCCTTGTTGATATTGCCCTGCTTGAGGAGTCATGGTGTTCCTGGAATCACCATATCTAGCTCTGTTTTACTGGTGAGACTGATTTTTTCTGTCCTCGCCCTGTTGAAGCATAAGATGCTTGCGACACCTGAGAAGTGTCACGAACACCTGACCGTGGAGCACTGCGACAATATCGACGAAGATGCCCCATCTTGTTGCAATTGTGGCATGCTCTCAGTGGTGTTGTACATTATCATTTCATGTGATCAATCGATCCACATTGAAAACACCTGTCTTTCATCATGGGTCGTGGAGGAAGATTCACCAATCCAGCCGTCTGATTTTGATTCACACTCCCACCTTGGAAGTAGGTTCCCCTCTTCCAATTTTTCCCAGCATTAGAGTTCCCACCCGTTCCCATGGGTATCATCATACTTCCTCCTTCCAGAACTCATGAGATGTCTCTTTCAGCTACTATTGCTCTGTTTACCATCTCCGTATAATCCGTAATACATAGCACAACTATCTTCGAGCGAATCTCCTGTCGCAACTCTGATTCAAAGATGCGTGCTTTCAGCGACGCACTTGCAACAATTTCTGGTGAAAAGCACACTAAATTCATGAATTTAGCCGCATACTCCGTAACAGAGATATTCTCCTACTTTAGGCTGAATAAGTCTGTCATTCTCTGGATCTTGAACGTGTGAGGATAGAATTGTTTATTGAACAATTCCTCAAATTCCTCCAAGCCCAGGACTTGATCCACATTAGCCTACACCACTAGCTCCCACCACTATCGTGCAAGATCCTCCAGCATATAAGTCACCAACTTTACTTTCAGATCTACTGGTCTGCTAATGAAATCGAAGATATGATTCATCATACTCAGCCACACCTCTGCACTTTCTGGTTTATAATCACCACAAAAGATGGGTGGATTCTACTTCTGGAACTAGATGGAATGGTCTACATGCCTTGACTCATCCCACCGATTCCCCGTGTCCACAGTATAAAACTCTTGAACTATACTTTGGACTAGCTTCTGGTTCTCATGTGGTTCAGGTGCGACCACATTCTCCACTGCCTCTTCTGTTTGGTTTCTAAGACACCTAACATGTGCCATTTTCTATACAAACAACGCACACCGTTAGTATCACTTCCTAGAAACTTAAGGCTTAACATTTCAAGTATTATCACATCACTATCACAACCTTGATTTCTAACCATCAATCTTTTTCGCTTTTACCCATTTCTAAAAAAAATCTTTTCTTTCTTTTGAAAATAAATCTATTTTCAAAATATATCAACCATTCTCTTTTCTAAATATTTCATTTGAAAACAAGTTTAAAATTTTCAGAAATCACGCTTTTGCATCAAACCATAATCCATTTCTAAAAATGATATATGCACTCCTAGTGGGAAGTCATTCCTCTAATGTATGTCATGCTCATATCATTGGCAAGACCCATGAAAATGAGATTTGTTATCTTATAAGTGTCTCCAAAACACTTATGTACCCAACTCCCTGGTAAGTTGAAGTTCAGCATAAAAAGGTTAGCTACATTTTTTTATGATCTACATTCCAAGTTCTGACAATACTACTCCTTCCTAAGATGACCACCCAAGGAATAGATACCTAAGAATTCAATGCCAAGACCAACAAAAACTGATGACTACTTGTTTCACAAAGAAAGGAACAAGCTGATTGCATTTATACTCCAAGGACCGAACAAGCTGATACCATTTGTAATGACGTAATTATCCTCATTGTATTGAGAGTACAATGAGTTATTACTAGGACTTAAGCGACATCCTCAAGGCGCTAAAAGCTGGCAATAAATTCCGAAGGGTTTCAAAACAAGTGGGGGACGATTTAACCTTTCTAAAAATACCACAGAACTAACAACCATAACCAAACAAATTAACTAAATGATGAATGATAAAAGCTAAGACAACTCAACCATTTATTTTATCATAAACCATCCAAAAGTACCACAGTGGAAACCGACACTAAATCAGAGTAAACAGCGGAAAGACAAACTAAAAGACCACAAGACGACAACCCAACTCCATGCTCCACAAGCTCCAAGCTCCAACATCACGAACCATCCCAATCATCACGAAGTAGTGCTATAAACATGTGACACTTTACCTTTTCCAACATCCCAGTATATGACATCTACAAAAGCACCAACGTGTCAAAGCAGGGGGTGAGTAATGAAACTTAGTATGTTTTCCCCGATGACTTCCCAACCCATTATTCTAGGATAAAACAGGTTATCACATTTATATAAAAGAATTTATATAAAGAAATTTCCAAAACAGTTCATAATTTATCAAGTTCCATGTCAAAATCATTTTCCGACAAAACCATCTTTCTCAAGAAAAGAAACCAAGAAAAGTTTCCAATCAAATTCCCATTTCCATTTTGGCACATTCATTCCATTTCACAAATCCACACAACCAACCATGCATGCAACCTGGACCTCCCTATACTCGCGAGTGGTGAGTTATCCTTCCACTAAGGTGTCACTTAGTGAACTACCTTGACGAGGGTACTTCACACCCTTATCTGTCCATTTTGATGGGGGTACTTCTTGCCCTTATCCATCCAACCTTTTGATGGGGGTACTTCTCACCCTTATCCATCCCAATGCATATGAACACACACCACAACTAATGAAAATCCATGCCAAAACCAAGTGTGTTCAAAACCTTTCAATAAAGCATCAAACATTTTATTGAAAACCATTTCTTTCAAGTAGAAAAACCATAACCGGTTTAAAATCACCATTTTAAATTCACTTCAACAAACACTTTCCAAAAACCCACAATTTCCATCACCCGTTACTAAAAAGGGGGTTCAACCATTCTTTCACAACATATAAAAAAACCATTTCAATCAAGGAAAACAATTTGAAACTAATCCTTCAAGTTCTAAGAAAGAGTAATCGAGAGTGAATCCACCTACCTCAAAAAAATAGGCGAAACCAACCAAGAACCGGGTAAAAACACCACAAAACATCCTTAGATTACTTCCTCTATCACCAACAAGACCAAAAACCAACTTAAAAGTCATCCACTAACTTAGATCTACCCACATTGGGCGTAGATCTAAGGATCCATCAAGAGTGAAGAAGAAGATCTAAGAAAACTAAAGGAAACGAGACTTACCTCGATCAATCATCCTCTAAACGCCAAGGCAAACCCTCAGATCACTTCCAAAACGCTTGGTAAGTGTTCTCCCACCTTCACGAGAGAGAAATCCCGAGTTAGGGATTTCTAGGAGAAAAAATGAGTGGGTTTAAATATTAAATGGATTAGATCCTTAAAAATAGGATCTAATTTGACTCCACACACGGTTAGTCTGCACGGTTAGTCAAATTGTGCGCTAACCGTGCGGTAGTCACTACTTGGAAGGGGCGCTCTGCATGACCTCCTCGCACAGTTTTACCAAACCGTCTGCACACCATGTGATCTCCTTTGTCCAAAGTGAAACCATCTTCACGGTTTGGGCAACCCGTGCAAAGCCCATGCGTCACCACCTTTTTTCCCTTTGACACTTTAAAATTCTCCAAATTTTCCCAACCATTTCCCATATGCTTCATGTACTTAAAAAGCATAAAACAAGGGTTACTTACCACAAACCGGGGGTACTACAGAGGTGGGTGACTAGGTTTAATTAATAGTGTTACTCATATTGGGACAAAAATAAGTAATGAGGTAAGAAAATATATCACCCTGGTATGTAGGATAATTTGAGATTGTTTAGATGATTAATCGAGTAAAATACTATCTAGTTATTCCTTATAATTTTAGTGTCACACATGATTTTTTATGATTTGTTTTATTTAAGGATATATTATAATGTTTTGTTATAGAATATCAATAGAAAAAATTTTGGGTTCAAGGATGATGTGTCCTTTGGGGAGCATCTAGTTTGTGTAGTTGATCATTTTGGAAACACTCTTAATGGTAATAATGTTTATTAGGTGTAATTAAAGTTGAAAAATGGATGCATACAAGAGGAGATATGGGAGATATATTTTGATATATGTGCTCAGTGGTGAAAGTTATTTTTTGATGTGTCCCTATGATGTTTATGGGTGAACGTCAATAATGATTTTCTATATATTGGGATGGTTGTAAAACTATTATCCTATTTAATGTACCTTTTCTTTTTAAATTTAAGACCTGAAATGCTTTCTTTCTTGATTATTTCTTATTATAATTGTTCATGGGATGTTAGAGTGGCTTTAGAAGAATTTTAGACGTTTTATGATCATGGTTTTGTAAATTTGGAATTTTAACATAGGGAACCTGGTTAGTGCATGATTAGTGCTTACTATGCCATCAAACCAGATGAGGCGTAAAGGTAGGAGTGCTAGTTTTCAAACCATGCGATGGACTCTAAAAAACATGCAAACCCTATAATAAAATTTACATGTGTTTCTCCTTGTGAACACATGGTTTACCTAAGTATATAACCTAATTAAGAAATGTAGGATTTCTTATGTACTGGTATCTTCATGGTTTGTGAAATATTTTTCCAACTACAAGGCCAAACCCTATGGCCTTTAAAATGTGAAATTCACCTATTTTCATATATGATTTTGTATTTTTAAAGCCTCTATTTTTCCCATTTTCGACCATCAACACCTCCCAAATAAAAAAATATCTTCCCTCATTCCTATTATTAGTGTTTCTCCCTCAAATATCCTCAGAATAAAGTTCCATTTATTGCATTAGAAAGATAGTGGATGATCTATTATTTAATTCTCTTTATTTAATTGTTTATTTCACTATCTAGAAAGCTTGTTCCATTATGTACTATTTTTTGTGTATCCTTATTCTTTTATAATTATCACCATTCATTCTCAATTTAATGATATATTTTTGATGAGTGTACTTATATAAGTATAATATAGGTGGTCTTGAATAATTCACTCAACATTATTATGATTTTTGTTGTACATGTGATGGGTGGTCACACCAACTCGCCACACACATGACCAAAATTAAAAATTGTCAATTATGTGTCCCTAAATAATGAAATTTCCCTCTTCACATTCCTTAAGTAGTTTTTTTGAGTAGACCTATAATTTATCCACCACTATAAGTGTTATTCTACTAAGACATTAATTGGGAAAAGTTAAGGGGAGACCCTTATGGTTTTATGACTAAAGTAATTGATCAATTTTGTTGTTAGGTATTCCTATGAAATGATCTAGGATCTAGTGTAAAAGTTCATTTTTCATGTCTTAATGTAATCTAAATAATATGATGTTTGAGTGATGTGATTATGAATTTGAATGATAAATAATTGTTTTGAATTCTATGGTTAAAATTATCTTTGATTATGATTTCTAAATATTGTTTTTGAATGTCATGGGGACATCCACATTGGATTCATATTAATTAAAATAGGTTTGTAATTCCTTTATAAATCCCCCTTGGATTAAAATTTATTACTCTCATTTTGGAATTCCTTGATGAAAATCCCATTCGAATATTTTGTTCTTCTAATGGATGGTATGAAATTAGGAACTTGGATTAAGATTAAGTAGGTATAGACAATCTCATGTGTCACTATTTGAACTAATAATAAAGATTAGAATTATTTATTTATTTCATGCATTTATTTAAGTTTAAATATTAGTATAAACAATATAAATAGACTCATAATTAATTTTGAAATCATTGGTGGTGATATACTATGTCATACTCACACCTAACTCAGGTCACTAGTTAGTAACTCAATAGACTTCATGTTTATGGGAATATACAATGGTAAGTTCCGTATGATTTTCTAATGATTTGGACTACTGGGTTGGGGATTGAGAGATATGGATGAGGCTAGGTATTGGGACTAGTTTTGGTGGAGTCTCTAGTTTTATTTCAATTTTTATTATTATTGGATGTGGATGTATATGACCTATTATGGGGATGTATAACTTATTGATATGTATATGATTTTTTATATACCATGGAATTTATCTTTTAATATATAGAAACTAGTAATGATTTTTATAATTTAACTTATCAGTTGTGTCTGATTTTTATTATTTTACACTTTTACTACACTTTGATGTGATGGTATAGACTCCCCACCCTAACAAAGTAGACAATCATAGCTAGTTACCAGCTTCTGGTGTATGGGGAGGTGTGCCACCAGAGGTCTAGTGGTGACTCCATCGGTTTGAGCATTATTCAGTGGCTCTAGACCTGAGGAAGGTTGTCACATGATTTCTACACGATATAGATCTTTCTTGATTCATATTTATTTCCTATAAAATCCCAACTACATTCTTATAATTTATATAAGTAATAAGATCCAATTTCAAATTATGTTGTAGCGAACTCATTTCTTCTTCAATATATGACCTCCATTGGTGTATCTTTTTATAATCCACAATATCTTGTTGGTTTTATAGAATACCATCTTAATTATAGAAAGATCGTAACAAACTTTATCATCATTCCTTGATTTCAACTCCTTGATATTTTATAACAAATTTCCCTTTAATTAAAAATAGTACTAAATCCATTATTTCACACACAACACCAAAATAAATGGAACCACGAAAAATTAATAGAGATAAAATATTTCAATTCAATCAAAACAATAATGAATTATTTGAATAAAATGTTAAACAAAATTAATAAATAAATATAATAAATAAATACACATGTAAAAAATAAAGAACATAAAATCAACATCCTCAAGGATTTTCATGACTATCATCCCCATGTTTACAAAAATTAAAAGAAGAAAAAAAAATAGAAATATAATATAAAATTTGAAATAACAGTAAATGGGATGAATAGATTTAGTGATATTTACAAGGCTATATATGGGAAGTAAATGTGAATATTTTATATTTAGCCCTTGGATATATATCCATTACAAATATGGTTATTGGTAATATAATCATTGAACATATGGTTATTTCTTATGCATGTATCCAACAGGAATAATGATGTTGTGTAATAATTAATATCAAATTGAAAATAATATAGTTTGAAAATAATAAATAACTCTGAAATGAAATAAAGAGATAATTATTAATCAAAATAATTTATTATAAAAATATATTCTTTTTTGTGTGACATATTATTTTTTTAATTTTTTTATTAAAAAATTATTTAATGTATTTATAAAATTCAACATAATATTACAATAATTTTTTATTGATAAATTTTATTTGTTTAGAATTTAAATATTTAATTTCAAGGGAATTTTATTTACATCCTTTAATTTTTAAACATGGATATTTTTTAAATAACATTTTTAAAGTGTTCTATATTTTTATATTAATAATTTAAATTGATTAGTTTTATATTTTAAATATAATTTAATTCTTAAATATTTAAACAAATATATTATCACACATTTTATATGTAATTTTTAAGAAATATAGTTAATAATACACAAATTTTTGAAAGGTTATTTTAGAAAAACAACATTTTCTCTATATTTTATTTTTTTTCTTCTCAATAATTAATTTATCATATTTATAAATTGAATTAGATTAAATGGATTCTAAATTTGTAATCAACAAATAAAATTTTTCCAAGGTGGTCAATTTCATTTTTAGGATTCAAAATAAGTTACCAATGTAAAAAAATTGACTTCCTGAGGTTAGTGTAAAATGATGTTAAAATGGGTTATGATATATTGTAAAGACATAAAATATCATAATAATTATCTCTAAAAGTTATTATATGTGTTTTATTGACCAAACCTTATACCCCTACATTCTTTTTCAGCTTTGTATACACATGAATTAAAATTAAAACCTTATACATTAAGGAATAATAATTTGAAGAAATGACACTCAAAACACACATATAAAATGAAACCTCCTCAATCACTTCCAAAAATTATTTTCATTAAAATATCTCTTAAATCCCAACTCATTTTCCCTTTCCTAAATCCTTATTAGCCATTATGTATCTTTGGGTTATTAAAAATAAGTTAAAATCCTTTATTTAAAAGGAACATGTATTGAGGAGTGAATTGATTAAAGAGGTTAAATAGATTTCATAGATTTTGAGTGTAAAGGTATGGGTTTTCCCTCATAGTTGTCTATATCTATGAAATATGATTCTATATTATCCACTTTATTTCCTTATATTGTTAATATATTTCCCCATGAATGTCTTATATAATATTTTTAACTTCATTTATGGGGTTTTCATAGTCATATTAGATTCTTTCTTTCAATGACTTTTGATTCAAAATTTTCCAATTTCATAAGGTTTTACCCTTCTAATCTCACTATGAAATTGACTTTATCATTTGTAATTTACTACGTTGAGAATTTTTATATTATTTCTATCTAAAACCCCATATATTTTCTTCTCCCCTAGTTATTCAGGGGGATTATATATATATATTATTACCATTTTTCTCCCCACTGGTTTTCAATTTAACAAAAATAATGTTCGCAAATCTTGACTAACCTTAACAATTATTTTTTAGTTGTAAATATTTCTCATCCATGTCCACATTCTCAATATTTTTCTATAGATATATTTATATATTAATTAATAATTATATATGTTTATATTCTACTAGAATTTACATTCTTTATAGGGGTTTGAAAGGAATAATTTTTAACATTTTCCAGTCAATAAATTTTATTTTTATTTTAGTTGATTAAGAATGTTTTAAAATAATTTTCTTTAAAAAAATTTGGGCACAAATAAAATTTAACAGTTTTATATTTTTTTTACTGAAGTTCTATTTCTAATATTTCATGGTTCTCCATTGGTATTTTTTTCTATTATTTTATAAATTACATTACACTAAAATAAAATGTACCAAAAGTAATGGATATTTTGTATATTATATTTAATAAAAGAAAATTATTTCATATATTTTTATTGATCTATGTCAATATACTTAAATGTATTCTACTCTTTAATTTTGAAAAAAGATGATGATATGATCCACCTTCATACTCTGGATTTATTATGATAATGTCTTATGGAATTTTTTCTTGAAACCTACTTATTTCCTATTGGTTAATCAAGTGATGGTAATATTATGATTCTTCAAATGTTTAAATGGAAAACATATGTGTGGTTTAATATTCTATGATATATGGGTCTAATATACCTCCCTAGTTAATTGGTTACTGTTTCATAACTCATTAGATAAGGTTTTAGTACATGGTTGGTGACACAAATCCAAAAATGTTGTAGTACATGGGTTGTTATCCTAACCCCAAATGTAAGAGGTAATTAGATGGATAGTAGAATTCCAAAAGGTTGTGGTATATGGATGGTTATCCAAATTCCAAAATGGTGCATTATTGTTTATCACAAGCCTAAAAAGGTACATGATTTGTTATTAAAAGACTAAAAAGGTAAAAAAATTATCCCAAGTCTACTACATTTTGGTAATGGGGATAACCAAGTACCTTATGTGATAAATGACTCAAATTTTAATCTTTATGTATGTTCTATGTATATATTTTTTCATATAAATATGTTATGAATCATGTCTATTACATTTTCATATATTATTTACTCATTTTTACACCGTTGTTACTCATGTCTTAATTTATTCTAAAAAAATTATCTAACGAGTTAGGTTTTATGATCTATGTTTTATTAGGTATGATTTCCATATGTTATGTTTGTCTAAATTGATTTTGTTCTCATACCCATATTTTAAAATTATGATCACTTACGATATTCTATTATTGTCTCTTATGTTTACCCTTATAGATTATATGATCTATCCCATTTCATATTATACATCCACTAGTATAGATCAATGTGCATAGAAAATGATATGTATTGAAGAGGGTCTAGTGTGGTCCGATAATGAATAAATTTTCACAAGGATGTAAAATATGTTGTTTTTTTATTTAATATCTTATGAAACTAAAACTTCTTGTATTGGGATTGTGTGAATTTTTTTTGGAATTTTTTATATTATAGAAAATGATATAAAATATATGTGTGTTATGAATATGTTATCTCAGTTGGTATCAATGAGAATTTTTATAGATTACATTCTTAGAAATGGATATTGGAATGCAAGACTAGGGTGATTCAGTTGGTATTAGATTGTGGGTTAGTTATGTATAGTAATTAAGATATAAATAATAATATAATGTATCATAAAATAATCAATTATGAACTAAGAGTGAGGTACGAAAAATCTAAACTTTATAAGTTTACATGACAAAGTGTTAATTTAAATAATTTTATGATTTCTTTACCATATCATGTATGTTCTTACTCATATTATTATTATTATTTTGATACTCATAAAATCCATTTATTACTTTATTCATTAGATATAACAAAGAGTAATCAATTTAACAATTTTTTTGATGTGAAATGTAATGCTCATCCCAATGATAAACCAAATGGGATGGGAGAAGGAGTGAAAACCATTAGGGAAGTGTTATCGTAGGTTATGAATAATAACCTAAAACATTTTGAGAACATGATTTCACCAAAGAAGAAGAACCATGAAATTGAGACATTCAAGAAACAACAACCACTATTGTTTGTGGTTTGTTTGGTCCATGCATTGTCGAGTAATGAATTAACTAAATAAAAATAATATATTTCTTCCTCCAGTTCATGGAATATGAAAATGTTGTTTCAGCTATTTATCATTTGGAAGTTGAAGGTGATCAATGGAACTCAGTAATATAGAACATGAGTAAATAGTAATAAATAGACTCCATAGACTAAGAGATCATTAAGAAGGTATTATTCAGTAAAACATTTCCTTGAAATCTTTATACCAATATAGAGATATATATATTTATAAGCTAATAGAGAATTCATATGAATCTATTGGTTGATATGAAGTAAAATTCACAGGATTTGTATGTTATGATTCATTTTTTTATCATTTTCCTTGAAATAAAAATAAATAATTTATTTAGTTTCATAAAAAAATGTCTCTAAATGGAATGGATAATATAGTACTTTGGTAGCTATAACAAAATTGATTGACATTCTGTTAAGGTAGAAATGAATATTCTAGAGTCTCTTTATCTAAACTATTTTTGGGTAAGTATAATATTGGTGTTTCGAGGGAACTCAAATGATATAACACCTGAATTGTCAAATATTTATCATTATATATACCAAAATTTTAAGAATAAGTGTCGGGATAATGGTCCCTAAGGAACATGTAAATTCTAAATGTGTGGAAGGGGAGTACATTGTTCACATGAATGCTATATAGATTTTAAGAGGCCAACTAATTAAATTGAAGGAGGGAAAGCTAAGACTATTGCATCACCTACAATACAATTCTTTAATTATAAAGAGTTTAGTATTTATGCAAAAAACTACACCAAATCAATAATTAATGGTGAAAGAAGATGTCAAAAACCTCTTAATACAATGGAAAAAGGGAATCCAATGCAATCACACCAACTATAGTGGGTCATGAAAATGAAGTTTTGTATGGTACTCTCATAATCCACTATGGAATATCAACTTAGTTGTTTATTTATATACTTATTAATACCTTCATATCTGGGAAGTTTTTTATGGGAATAAATTCACAACCCTAATGATTATATATTAAATTATTAGTGAAAATTAATAGTGGTGTGATGATGGAATCTAACTTGGGTTTTTGGGAATATTATTCCTCCAAGAATTATTATTACCCATTTAGTTGAAGTTGATGAGTTTTTAGTGTTAGATTAGATATCTCTACAAAAATTCATTATTAATTATCAAGATAAGAAATTCATGTTTAATATCTCAAATTAACATATGATCTTCTATCGACATTAGGAAAACTATGAACTCCCAATGGGAATTAAATCAATTATATAGGTATTAATACCAAAACATGAGGTGTATTTTTATAAAATGACTAGCAAGAAAACTAATATTTTTGGATATGCCTTTTATGAGGGAAAATATGAGATTCCTAGTATTACATAAGACTGTGAGGTTGATAACTCATTAGAAACCATATTGTCTTTTCTACCTTGTGGACACCATCACCTATTTTCATTAGTGAGAGATAATTATAACTTTTTGGATGCAATTTATTTAAGTAATTAGAATGTTACGTGATGATATTTTAGTATATATTTTCCATTAAATAAATATTATGTTGAATATACCATTTTTCATGAAATATTGATACAAAAAACTATGAAATTTTTTATTGAGGCAAAATGTTATAATGAAAGATAAGAATTAATTCATTATTATAATACAATATGAAACAAAATTATGAAAAATATAATAGTAATGAATCCATATGTAAATAAAAATACCAAGAACATGAAATCTATATCCTCATAAATTTTAATATGGATCATCACACCACTTGAAAAATTTGATATAACGAAAAAATTGAAATATAATAAACATAGTGAGAGATAAGAGAATTAGTCGAATGATTTTAATAATGTTCTTATGGATATATATAGGATTGAAATATTATTTTTGTGTATATGGTCCTTGATTTACATTCATTTTAAATATGGTTTTTGGATATATAATCATTGGGTATACATGTATCCCATTAGTAGATCTATGTTGTTTAATTCTTAGTAATAAATTAAATTTATTATAACTCATAAAAATTAAATAATACAACAATGAAATAAATAGAAAATATTAAAATTAAAATATTTTATTATAATAATATATTTTTATGTGTTACATATTATTATTATAAAAAACATTATTATTATTATGAATTTTTTTGATTTATTTTTAAAATTAAATGGCATATTATAATATCTTGGTATTGATAAAATGTATTGTTTAATAGATAAAAAATTAATTTTATGGTAATTTGATTAATATATTTTAATGGTAAAAAAGAGATATTTTTCAAATAACTGTTTTTAAGATATTGTGTATTCTTTTCATAATAAATTAAATTTATCACATTTAAATAATGAATAAAATGTACTGTTTTAATTTATAGAAAAATAGATCAACACTCATTTTATTCATAACTCGTATGGATTTTGATTAATAGAACATATTATTCAAAAACTAACATTTTTATAGAATTATCTTTTTCTAAATATTTTATGTTTTAGTTTAAAGAAGAAATTTCCCATATTTGAAAATTTATTTACATTAAATGGGTAAAAAAATTTAATTACAGTGTATGAATTAAGTAAAGAGGTCAATTTTTATTTTAGGTATATAAATAAGTTACAAAGGGAAAAGTAGAGTTACTATGGTAAAGGTAAAATTAGGTAAAAAGGGTTTAAACTAGGAGTTGAGGAATTAAAATATCCAAAATCCCTTTATCTTAATGTATAAATTTGATTTTTTTTGACTAAAACGTAATCCACCAACATTATTATCCCACTTCGTATCCAAATTCCATTTAAAATGTCAACCTTATACCTTAAGGAATGTGAATTTACTGAAATGTAACTCAAAACTTACTTATAAAATGATCTATCCTCTACAACTTCCATAACACTATTTTATTTCGATGAAATGTTGAATCCCTAAAAATTTAACCTATTTGAAATAATTCATAGACATTTTATATTCTTTAGTTTAATGAGGATATCCTAAATCTTTAATTCTAAATGAAATCATATCCGTAAGGAGATAATTCATCGATGTGGTTATTTTTTTTAAAAAGTAAGGAGTACAGGTAAGGGTTTTGTCACATAAAATTTTCACTCATTGATAAATGTTATATATTAATCACATTCATTATTTATGAGGTATTCATATTGACCCATGAATTTATATTAAAATATTTTTAGGTAATAATAGGATTTACAGATCCATATCATGCTATTTATTTTAATAACCTTTGATTCAAAAGTTTACAATCCGATTAGGGTTTTTTTTCTAATCTCACATTGAAATATTTATTTTATTTTTTAAATTCATATTTTTGGAAATCATATTTTCTTTCTATCAAATAATTTATCTATTTTTATCACCTCTATTTATTTATGAGGTTTTCGAATATTATTTCCCATTTTCTTCTATTTATACCACAATTCAATCAAAATAATGCTCGTAAATGACGTCAAACATTTTATCTTCTTTTTTTCCAATAAAATTTCTTCAATATTTCAATATTTTCTGTATTGTTTTATGGATGTATTTATATATGAATCAATGATTTTGAAATGTAATTTTATATTAACATTGAATTTATTTTCAAGTATTTAAAAGTAGTGTATTTAAATGTTTTCCAAACAAGCCATTTTCTTTTGATTTTACATTATTCAAAAAAGTCTGAAATGAATATCAATTTTTAATTTTTTTCTCCATGAATTAATTTTATTAATTTTATAAATATTTAACTTATAGTAGTTTCATTTCCATAATTTCATGTTTTTTCAAATAAATTTCTATTCACATTGTTTTATAATTTTAATTCCATTAAAATATAATTTATCAAAATTAAATGATATTTCTTCCATTTTTTATGAAATTTTATAATTTTCTTATAATGTTTTATTCATCTCTATAAATTTTATTTTGTATTTTCTATACATATTTAGGGATATAATATAGTGATATCATCCACATTATTTCTCTATATAGATTATGATGATGTGTTATATATGTTTTCATGAAACTCATTTCATTCCCATGTGTTAATTAATATATGAAGGGATTGTAATTTTTCTAATATTTATGCGGTACACATTCATATGGTTTATTATATATGATGGATTGGTATGATATTTCCCACCAATGTATTAGGTAAGGTTTTATATCTCATGATATAAGGTTGTGTACATTGGTGGTCTATCTGAGACCAAACAGTTGTGGTATATGGGTGGTTAGCTCAATCCCAAAAGGTTGTGCTATATGAGTAGTTAACCCAACCAAAAAAGGTTGCGGTTCATGGGTGGTCATCCCAAAATAAAAATGGTATATGGTGGGGGTGACCAATCAATAAAATGTACACAGGTTTTTATCCCAAGCCCAAAAACATACAATGATTGTTACCCCAAAATTTAAAAGGTACACAATGGGTTATCCTCAGACTAAAACCCTGTACTAGTTGTTATCCCATGACTAATATACTGTGTAAATTTATTGGCCTAGTCCATTATATGATGACCGACTTAGTGGTAAACCCCAATGCATATTTTATGCACATATTTTTTCTATATTAATATGTTATAGATCATTACTATATCATGTTAGAATATAATTTACTCATAATTTTACACTCAAGTTAATAATTTCTTATGTTATCACAAAATTATTAAGTTAGTAGTAAGGTTTTGTTATCTATGTTTTGTTTTGTATGATTTTGTTATGATATTTTCATGTACCTAGATTATGTTCTCATACCAATATGATCATATTTGTTTTCCACTTTTGATAATCATGTGTAATATTTTATATTTACCCTTACTGAGTATCTGTGATCAACCCTTTCTTTTTTTCCATAAATCGGGTCATAAATAAATGTATAGTCTCTAATATTTCAAGAAGTGGAGTCTATTATCGGTAGAATCTGATGAAAATCTCCCAATGATGTAGCAATATATTGTTTATGAATTTAATCTCCCAAGACACAAACAATTTGTGATCGAGGATTGTGTAATTTTTTTTGAAAATTATTTAAATTATTGAAATGATGTAAAATATATGTGTTCTATGATTAGGTCATCTAAATTGTTATCAATTAATAATTTTTAAGTTTTTATTTTTAACACTGGATCTAGGAGTTCGAGTCTGGGTCACCTTATGAAATGTCTTTTTATGTTCAATCATGATCCACCTGCTATAATGTACTAATTATATGGATTATATTTTTTTATTGAAACTTACTCTTTAATTGAGATATTAATATCATCAATTATAATGTCCAGGACACTCCTGGTCCCTTACATAGTCAATTTATGGTTTTTGGTGTGCCCTGGATACCATGGTTGAGTTAGGACGACATCAGTGTCGGTGGTGGGGTGTCACCATGGTGTCACCGATTGGTTTGACCGATCGATCTCACCTATCGATGCCTTAGAGGAGTGTCGGGTTTCTTTCCCCATTTTTTCCCGTAAAATCTCCTTTAAGTTTTAATACCTATATAATGTGGAATAAGGATGTTTTAAATCCTATAAATGATGTTTTAAATCCCGAGGAGTGGGGCGACACACAACTTACCCAAACTGAGTTCCTCTTTTATGTGTTTTCTTCATTCAAAGGATATCTATCAAATTACATTCATCTGCCGCCCTATCTTCACCGTATCTAAGGAAAATTATAAAATCTAAATTAATTCTATCACGTGTAACTACCCAACCACCTGGTGAAACCACGATATTCCTTTTAAGAGCTTCGAGATTTCATATCTTGTAACTCCAGGATTGTGCCTTTTATCACACCGAGATCTTCTTCCTTGGTCTCTTTATTTTCCTTGGTGCACTTGGAGTTCCTCTTTCTAAGACCAATAATACGCTCACGTTGGAGACCTTCCCGCTCAACCTTCGTAGAGTTTTTCTTGCTGCTCGCATGACTACATTTTTCCACACAAGGAGGAAACATTGATCCTTGATCATCCATGTGGGTATTCTTCCTTCATCCCTCTTTTTTATGCATCATGCGGGGTGGGTTTGATGATGTTACCTCGGGACATAGATGAACCAACATTAAGGAAGATAATAAACAGTTTTTTGAATAATAAAGCGGTGAGAATGATGAATATGTTTATGTGTTCTTTTTATCTTCTATTTTATGTTTGGAATTGTATGGACTCATTTCCACTTAAAATTATGTCCATTGGTGGTCCTTTCTTGTGAAATAATGAAGCACTATTTTTTTGGATAATCTTGTGATTCAATGGATATAACATGAAAACTAGTCAATCACCTAAACTCAGTTGATTTAATATATTCCCAATGAATAATAATCCTCGTGTGATCACCCCGGTTAACCAAACGCAGGGAAGGAATTTAATGAATAGTGAGGTTAAATCTTAAAATTCCTTGCTCTATTCTGGTGATATGTGTGGTGGCTTTGTTTGATGCTGTGTGGGGAGACGTAGATAGGAATGGAACCTCTGGTTCAAGGGTTGTTGGTTTTTTGAATATTAGACCGTGTAGAGCGAATACGTTGGGGCATTTTTTGGATCTATTAATTAGAGGGATCTCAAAGATCCCTTTTATTGTTGTGACTTTACAAGAGAACCGGTTGTGAATGCTTAAATGTCTGCTTGGTTGTTTAACCTTTAGTTGTTGTTTTGTCTTGTGGTTATTCCTGTTAGTTTCCAAATAGTGAAGTAATGTTTTAAATGGAATCACTCAAAAATGATAACGAGAATGGGTACAATGGGGGATTGTTTTTCAGAAATGGGTTGTGCTTTAGTTGTGGCTGTTGTGTATTTGTGCATGTAGGGATAGTAGTGAGAGTGGATGTGTATAGACTGGTTTTCTATTTCGCAACCCTTAGGTTGTTGTGAGTGTTTGATTACCTATATGTATAATGTTTAGTTCTTGTGTTTCTTATATGCACCCCGCCCATGTTGATCACTTTGTGTTGAACACCCCCATTTCATGGGGTAAGGTTTTTTCAACATTCTTATCAATGGCTTGTTATTAGCTCCCTTATGCTCCCTCTCCCAGGTAGCCCATGAATCTTCAGGTAGGCTGTGGTTACCTAAGGTTCATTATGAACCAAGAATCTTTGGGTAGGGTTTGTGGTGGTGGTTGGTCCAGGTGTGTGAGGGTAGTTTTGTTTCCCAAGAGTCTTCGGGATGAGGCCCTGGTGTCTTCAGACATGGAAGTGGTGATTTTGGCCTAGGTGTCTTTGGGTGTGGTGGTGGTTGTTGTGGCCTAGGTGTTTGCGGGCATGGTTATGTATGGTTGTGGTGGCCTAGGTGTCTAAGGTAGGGATTCATGGTTGTGGTGTCCCCTAAGATTGTTGTTGGGGTGGTAGTGGCACTCCATTGGAAGTAGTGGGGGGGATGATGTGTAGGATGTCCTAAATAACCTATGGGAAAGTGGTGCGGGAAACCCAAATATTGATGTGTTATTATGAATACCTTACCTGAAATTCATTATTTAGGGAGTGTACCTTGGTGAGGGTGGGAGGACAGTCTCCTTTCTAAGTGCATCAGTTATCTATATTTTCTCATAGGGAAGTAGAATGTATCCCTACTTGTTCATGATAACTTTTGGTGTTCCCTACTGATTATACCTATATACTCACCCTACATATATAAAACATCTTTTAGGTTTCTTGGATGAATTTTAGGACCGTTCTAGACCCTTTTAGTTTGGGCTTCATGAGTTTTCATTTTTTTTCTTTGTTTTGGTACTTTTCTTCTGAGTTTTCTTGTACTTGTAACACATTATTTTGAACATTCATATGAAAATGGATTTTTTTGTCTTTACTTTTACTTCAATTGTTGGACTTGTTTGGATTTTACTATCTTATCTCCCAATATTGTTCTATAAAAGGTTATTTACTTCCATATTACATGATATTCTATACCCTAGGTGTTATTCACAACTCTGGGGCCTAATGAAGGCGGGAATCAGGGGTCATTATCTCTCCTTCAACTTGACAGATGAAGGGTCTGGCAGTTTGTTGTAACTTCCCTCATCTTGGTGAAGGCGAGTCATGGTTGAATGATATCAGAGGGAGGTTTTGAGATATATGATGGATTTTAGGGTTAATAACAGTGAATATTTCATGGGATGGTAGGGAAACAATGTTAGTAAATCCTGGTTTGTGAAATAGGCCAGGGAAGACCGTCTATGACACAGGATTTTAGGGCCCCCCATTATTCGATGCAAGGACTCTAGGCCTACCAAATGACTAGCTGAGGATACACTGATTGTAGGGAGAGACCCTAGGAAACATATGTACATCATGATGACTTGTGTACTTGTGTGTCTTGGGTGTTTTGAGAATTCAAAATAAATAAAAATTTTAAAGCAAAATTTAAAAGGGATCTTCTAAACTAATAGGACTTTGTAATTACTTGTTTACTTTGTAGCTATGGCACCCAGACGACATCCCCGAGTGGTGCGGGCATTCGAGGCCCAACAGATAGTTCTATTCAATCAATGGAGTATTGACCGAGAGGAAGAGTATGAAATGTGGTAGACGACTCTACATTCTTCCCAGCGGTAGACCCTTGGGAAGTACGAGGGAAATGTTTTCAACTTGGAGACAGAGGGTTGGATTGAAGAGTTAGAGATCACCTTTACGTTGATCCGTGCTCCAAGAGAGTATTGGGTTCCATTGGTAGTCAGTTAGATGAGGGGAGAAACATGTTAGTAGTGGACACTCTACCTCGGAGAGAGAATGAAGACTAATGTTTTGTGGGCTCATGTCGAGAAGGATTTCTGGGCAGAATTCCTTTATTCTACGGTGAATACTGAAAATAGGAAAGATAATATAAACCTACATTAAGGGAGTATATCGGTAAGGGAGTTGGGGATCATTTTTAAGGATCTCCTTCTATTCACTCCCGACCTCTTTCCAGATGAGGAGTCTTGGGTGAGATATTTAGAGGAGGCACTCCGACCTTCTCTACAGTATGTTGTTACTCCCTTTACTCTACAGACGTACATGGAGGTCCAAAAGAAGGATGAAGTGGTATAGAGGATGAACACGTTGGGAGGTGTGCTGCGAGAGGGGATATGGTTGTGCTCGTCGAAGGGGAAGGCTGTTAGCTGCAATCCTCCAGAATCAAAACCTTCTAGGTTTCGGACAGCAAGGATCAGGCCCCAGCAGTTCCAGTTTCGATCTCCTGGTTCTTTCCATTTCCCAATAGGCCTTGGACTAATATTCTTTATATGTGGAAGCTATTAGAATCTTCAAAATCAGTGATCAAACCTAGTGCGGCACAATGGAGGTGGGAAAGGTCAGTGCCCACCTCAGTAGTAGTAGTTCATAACCAGGACCTTTCAGCAGCCGTAGGAGGGACAACAAGCTCCCGCTTCTTTGAGTACAGACGTTGAAGGAGGAGGCTAACCTCAGGCCACTCTTTAGGGACCTTGACCATGGAATGGTTGGGGAGTCGGTCGATATTATAGAGAAAAAGGAGATGGGCGTGGGATGTTTCAAGCCGTAGAGGTAGCACTTCAAGCATGGAAAAAGGTATTTAGTGGTAAAATCAGTTTGTTTAGAACTCTTTCCTGTGCCATGTTTGACTCAATAGCTTCACACTCCTTTGTTTCACACGGTCTAGCCCTTTCATTGGGCCTAGATGTAGAAAGAATCTTCATTACCCTAGTGCTGAGTATGCCAGTTGGTGGTCAGACCAGCCTTTGTGATGTCTGTTGAGGATGTAGACTGATTTTGGGGCCACATCAGTCTAGTGGGGATCTCTTTCTACTGCAAATGCTTCCATACGATAACATCCTAGGAATCAACTTACTATTTTCTGTACATGTTGTTGTCAAATACTTCCGTAGAAAGGTTTTATTATAAGATATTGGCGGCCAACACGTATCTTTTGTTGGTGAGTGAGGTTTCTAGGAAGGAAACTGGTGTGTGGAGCCCCTTTCCTTTTTAGCCGAACTGTCAGTGGAATCGGCAGACTCAGAGATGATGGAGGTTCCGGGAGTTGTCAGAGAATTCTTGGACATTTTTTCCATGGAGGTTGTTACTCTACACCCTTGACAAGACATTGAGTTCAGGATAGTCTTACAACCAGGTGCCCATCCGATTTTGATGTCTCCTTATCAGATGGCACCGTATGATTTGTGAGAGGTGTGGATTCAGATTGAAGATCTGATGAATAAGGGTTTTGTCTGACCCAACATGTCACCATGGGGTTCTCTAGTCTTGTTCGTGAAGAAGGAAGATGATCATCTCAGGCTGTGCATAGTCTACCGAAGACTGATTCAGGCAACGGTCAAGAACCGTTACCCTCTCCTGAGGATACACAATCTCTTTGACCAACTGAGGGGAGCAGGTTGGTTCTCTAAGATCGATCTACAGTTTTGGTATCACTAGTTAAGGGTTAAAGATGGTGATATCTCTAAGATTGATTTCAGGTGCAGGTATGTGCACTTCGAGTTCGTAGTCATGTCATTTAGTGTTACGAACACACCTATTGTGTTCATGGGGCTCATGAACTCTATTTTCCATGTGTTCCTAGACTGGTTCCTCAATATGTTCATCGACAACATCCTGATCTACTCAAGATCAGAGAAGGAGCACACTCAGCACCTCAGGATGGTCTTGAAGATCCTTTGATACCACTAGCTCTATGGGAAGTTTTCCAAGTAAAATTTCTTGACATGACGTGTGAACTTTTTTGGGCATGTGGTGTCTCAGCATCGGGTAGCGGTGGATCCATCTAAGGTTGAAGCAGTTGTTTCTTGGGAAGAACCCCAGAATGTGACAAATGTTAGTAGTTTTGTGGGTCTGGCTAGCTATTATTGAAGTTTAGTACTTGACTTATCTCGAGTTGTAGTTCCTTTGATATCTTTGAAAAAAAGGACCAGGTCTTCGTGTGGAGTGAGAAATTCCATGTTTCTTTCATCTATTTGAAGAAAAGTTTAGTCAGTGCTCTAGTGCTTAGGTTATTAGAGGAAGGGGTGTTGTTTGAGTTGTTTTTTAATACTTTTGTTCTTGGCTTGGGGTGTGTGTTGATGTAGCAGTAGGAAGTGATCAATAATGGGTATAGGCAGTTATGTCCTCAGGAGAGTAACTATGACATCCATGAATAAGAGCTTGTAGAAATAGCGTTCTCATTGAATTTATGGAAGCATTACCTCATTGGGGAGCACTTTGTGGTCTTCACATATCCTAAGATTTTAAGGAATATCTTTACCCAATAGGACCTGAAATTTCTACAATGATGGTGGGTGGAGTTTCTTCCAGACTATGAATTCAAGATCTCTTACACTAAAGTTAAGGGGAACGTTTTGGTCGATTCCTTGAGCCGAAATTCATAGAGGGAAGATGTTGGGGAATCTATGGATTCTTGGAAGGTGATGGAGGAGTTGTCTACCTTAAACCTGGATTCAAGGGTGGATAGTGGTAGAGGTTGTCTATTTCAGATGACAGTGCAGTCCTCTCTTTTTGGTAGGTGGATGAGTCTCAATGGGGAGACTTAGAGAGTGAAGTGATACACGATTAGGTTGACTAGAGACATGCTCCAGAAGGGTGGTCAGAGGATGGTCATAATCAGATGCTCTTCTGTGGGAAGTTGTTTGTCCCAGAGATGACGCATGAGGGAGTTCTCTATGAGTTCCATATATCACCCTTAGCTGCACAACCAGGAGTTTCCAAGATGTACCGAGGCCTAAGGGAACATTTTCGGTGGCCCAGGGTGAAATAGTTTATGGAAGAGTTTGTGGAAAGGTGCCTATTGTGTTAGTAGGTGAAGGCTGAACACCGCGTCCTTGGAGATTTGTTGAAGCCTTTAGATTTCCCTGAGTCGAAGTGGGAAAACATCTCAATGTATTTCATCATAGGACTAACCAGGTTTCAAGGAGGATACAATGCTATCTAGGTGGTGGTAGTCTGGCTGAGGAAATCATCTCACTTCCTGGAAATCAAGGAGTCGAGTGCGGTGGATGCCTTAGAACGTAGATACGTAGATGAGGTGGTTCAATTTCACTGAGTTCTGAGGTCAATAGTCTTGGATCGATAGGCACTATTTACCTCACGAATCTAGTGGGGATTGTTGCATGATTTTGGCACCCAACTACACGTTAGCACAACTTTCCACCCCTAGACAAATGGGCAGATAGAGCGGACCATCTAGATGTTGGAGTACATGTAGTGATCATGTGTTTTGGACATCGGGGGATCAGGGGTATGATATTTTACCTTTGTATAATTTTCCTACAATAATATTTATCACCCTACTATTAGCATGGAACCATTTGAAGCCTTGTATGGGAGGCTGTGTCATCCACCCTTCTGTTGGACTGAGGTTGGGGAGGTAGGTGTTCTTGGCCCATAGGTAGTGGAGAGCACAACAGAGAAGGTTCATATTGTGTGTTAGAGGATGAAGGAATCCCAAGACTGACAGAAGTCATATGTCAATCATAAGACAGGGCCCTTAGAGTTAGAGGTTAGAGACCATGTTTTCTTGAAGGTTTCCCCTCGATGTGGGCAGTAGAGGTTCGTCAAGGAGAGTGTTCTCTCTCCTAGGTTCATCAGGCCTTTCGAAGTGTTGGGGAGAGTCAGTGGAGTGGCATATCTACTGGCGTTGCCACCATATTGGGAAAGAATCCACAATATATTCCATGTATCTCAGCTCTATCATTATCTATATGATGACTCCAATGTCCTCAACTAGGGAGAATTGGATATCGAGGACTATGCGACATTCATGGAGAAACTGGTGAGAATTGAGGATCGTAAGGAGAAGGTCCTTCATGGGCAGACCATTTCATTGGTTCATTTTTTGTGGAGGCATGGTGTCCTCAAAGAGAGTACCTGGGAATGGGAGGCCCATATGCATTCCCATTAGCCAGATCGATTTTGAGTTTTGATCTTGTGTTGATTTGGGCTTTGCTGTGATATAATTCTTGACCTTATTTTGTATGAGATTAGATGTTTCCCCTTGTTCCCTAAATGTGTATGAAAGTCTTGACTATGGGTAGGGGAGGACCTAATCCCTAATAAAGATGTATTAATGTGGATTTGATTAAACCCATGTGGGCGAGTCAGTGACTGCCGTAGCAGATAGTATCTTGACATGGGAGAAGAGACTCCCTAATCTGTATATCTCGACATTATGACCTTTATATGTTGGTATGGTTACTTGGGGGAGAGGAGAAATAGTGTATCCCTATTGTTTCAAGAGATATATAAGGGAGAGGTATTACTAGAAGATGAGAGTAGTTCCTGGTTTCATACATCACTAGGTTGGTTTGTCCATGAGAGGTATCTTTCGAGTGGTTGTTCGGACCCCTCTCTTTTCTTCGGGTTTAGTTTTGATTCTTGATGATGAGAATAGTTTGATAGGTATATGATGTAATGGAACAGACCCTCCTGGTCCAGTAATTTTTCTATTTATAGTTCTTGGGGTGTCTGGGATGCCTTTGGTGAGTCAAGACGACATTAGTGTTGGTGGCGGGGTGTCACCATGGTGTCGCCTATCGGTTTGACCGATCAGTGCGATATATGAGTGTTGGGGTTTACTTCCCCAGTTATCCTATAATGTCTCCTTTATGTTTTAATACCTATTTAAAGTGGTTTAAGGCCATTTTAAAGCCCATAAATGATGTTTTAAATCCATAAGAGTGGGACGACCCTCGACATACCCACACTGAGTGACCATGTTACGTGTTTTCTCAATTCAATGGATATCTATCAACTTACTGCTATCCACTAGTCTGTCTTCAACATCTCCAAGGAGAATTATTAAATATAAATTAATTACATCATGCCTAACCACCTAATTGCATGGTGAACCTATGATCCTCATTTTAAGAGCATCGAGATTTCATATCCTATAACTCCAGGATCGAGCTTTTTATCACACCGATCTCTTCTTCCTTGGTCTCTTTCTTTTCCTTGGTGAGCATGCAGTCCCTCTTTCTAAGAAGAATCACATGCCTATCCTGGAGCCCTTCCCCCTCAGCCTTCATAAAGTTTTTCCTATTGCTCTCATGACTACAGTTCTCAGCAGAAGGAGGAAACATCGAGCCTTGATCATCTAAGTAGGGATTCTTCCTTCGTCTCTCTTTTCGGTGTATCATGCGGGGTGGGAATGATGATGTTCCCTTAGGACATAGATGAACTAAATTTAGTAAAGATAATAAATATATTTTTAAATAATGAAGGGGTGGGAATGATGATGATGTTGATGGGTTCTTTCAACCTTCATTTTTATGTTGTAAATTGTATGGAATCATGCACATTGAAAATCATGGTCATTGGTGGTCCTTTCTTTTAAACTAATTAAGCCCTGTTTTTCTGGACAATCTTGTGATTTAATGGATATAACATAGAAATTGGTTAATCACATAAAATCAGTTGATTAAATGGATTCCCAATGAATAATAATCCTTACACGATCACCCTAGTTAACCAAATGGAAAGAAGTAATTTAATGAATGGTGTGGTTAAACCCAAAACATCCTTACTCTATTCTGGTGATATGTGTGGTGGATCTGTTTGATGTCATGTGGGGTGATGTGGATGGGAATGGAACCTCTAGTTGAAGGGTTACAATTTTTGAATCTGAGGCTGTGTGGAGTGGGTATGTTGGGTCTTGGTTTGGTTCCAGTACTTCAAGGGATCTCAGAAATCCTTTTTTGTGACTTTACAAGATAACTGGGCATGAATTTTTAAATGTATGCCTGAATGTTTTACCTACAATTGTTTTTTTATCTTGTGGTCATGTCTGTTAGTTTCCTGGTAGTGAAGGAATGTTTTAAATGGAATTACTCGAACATGATGATGAGAACATGTAAAATGGGGGATTGTTTTCCATAAATGGGTTGTGCTCTGGTTGTGTCTGTTGTGTATTTGTGCATGTAGGGATAACATTGAGAGTGGTTTTATATGGGATAATTTCCTTTTTCATAACCATTAGGTTGGGATGAGTGGTTGATTACCTATATGTATAATTTTTAGATATTTTTTTCTTATGTGCACCCCACCCATGTTGAGAACTTCATGTCGAACACCCCATTTAATAGGGGAGGGTCTTTTTTCCAACATTCCTATGAGTGGCTAGTTATTAGCTCTTTTCTGCTCCCTCTCCTAGGTATCCCAAGACTCTTCAGGTGGGATGTGATGACCTAAGGTTCATTATGTCCCAAGACTCTTCAGGCAGGGTGTGTGGTGGGGGTTGGCCCAGGTGTGTGTAGGCAGGTTTGTTTCCCAAGAGTCTTCGGGATGAGGCCCAGGTGTCTTCGTGTGGTTATGTGTGGTTCTGGTGGCCCAGGTGTCTGCGGGTAGGATGCATGGTTGTGGTGTACCATAAGGTTATTTTTGGGGTAGTAGTGGGACTGTAGTATAACTGGTAGGGGATGTCTTATGCGTTGGGTTTCTTAAATATCCAGTGGGAAAGTGGTGCGGGGTACCCAAATAAAAATGTGCTATTACTATTACCTTACTGGACTTTCATTATTTGGGGAGTGTACCTTGGTGAGTCTGGGAAGATAGTCTCCTTACTAGTTGCTTTAGTTATCTCTACTTTCTTATGAGGCATTAGAATGTCTCCCCACTTATGCAAGAGATATTTTGGTTTTCCCTACTGAGCATACCTGTATACTCACCCTACATATATAAAACTCCTTTCAGGTTTCTAGGAGGAATTTGAGGACCATGCTAGACCCTACTATTTCAGTCTTCAGGAGTTTTCATTACTTCTTTTCTTTCTTTTAGTAATTGTTATCAGAGTTTTCTTGTACTTGTAACACTTTATTTTGAACATGCATATGGGAATGGATTTTTTTTGGATTTACTTTTACTTCAGTGGTTGGAGTTGTTTGGGGTTTACCATTTTATCTCCCAATCCTATTCTATAAAAAGGTTAATTTATTATATATTATGTGATATTCTATACCACTGGTGCTAGTCACCACTCTAGGGCCTATTGGTGTTGGGACTCGGGGTTCATTTTCTCTCCTTCAACTTGAAGAAGGAAGGGTCTAGGAGTCTGTTGTCCTTTCCCTCATCTTGGGGAAGGTGGGTCGTGACAGCAATGAACTCTATTTCTATTAATATTGATTGGTGGATGTTTTAGTTTTATTCACCTCAATTAAAACTTTAACCAAGATATCTATCTATTTTTTGAAGCATTTTACATCTCCATTATAGATTAATAAAATTTGACATAAAAATTTTGAACAATCTTCATTTATTTTGAACCCTATTGTCATAAATACATAAAACAACACTAAATCCAAAAAAATATTTCCTTATTTACTCTAGGATACAAATTTTATTCTTTGAAATGTAAATTGGAATTAAAACTAAATATGTGTTGTATGTCTAATCAAAATTATTCTCATTAGAAGAAAAATTTATCCAAATTTCACAATTAATTATTAGAGTAGGTAATTAGTTATTATTATGTTCTGTAAACATTAATAATTCTTCCCAAAAAGATTTTTTGAATCATGAATGAGATAATATATATCATACCCTTTTCAATGATTGCATGAATCATTCATTTTTTTCTTTCCATTCAGTTTTAGTGTTACAATAAATACTATATTCCCTACAATAACATCATCCTAATAAACCATATCGAATATATCTGATTTTAATTCGAAATTATTTTCTCATATCCTACACATAATCATTCTTCTCAATTTATTTTCAATTATTTTCATCTCTTTAAGGTATAAATATTTTTAAAGACTAGTTCATTTAAAAACACATATTTAAGAGTTTTATATAAAGTATTTCACATTATTATATTCTCAAGATAATTTTGGTTTTGAATTTCATAGAATTTGAATGAAATTATATATATCATACACATATATTATAAAGTGTAAAATTCTACTAAATATCAATTTTTTTAAAATCTAATTCATAAATTTATTATTATATTTTATTCAGGTCTCATTTTCATCATTTAATGAAGTGAAACTGTAGTTGGAAGATAAATCTTGTTGCAATTCATACTGATCTTGAGCCCTATGAAAAAAAAATTAAAATGGGGGATGAAAAAAATCATTGAAATGGATATAAATTGGAATTGAACCCCCTTAGTCCATTTGATAAACTATGAAATCAATAATATTTTTTTAACTTTTAAAATTTTGAGCTCAAATATTCATTTACATACTAATGAAATCATCTTTGTTTGACAATGTTTTTATAAAATGATTTATAAGAAATAATGAAGGAAAAGTCATAATCATGAGTATTTCATAGAATAAATGAGAACCCATAAAACATTTTTTGTTGAAAAACATTAATTTCACACTTAAAAGGGTCATATACATTCAAAAAATATAATATCATATTCTTAAATTATAAAATAGAATAATTTCCATAAAAACTCTTTTTAAATCATAGATAAATAATAATGTTTCCTTGGGGAATCATCATAATATAAAACTTACATGAACCCCTAAAAATGGAATATAATGATCAGTTAATTATGACATAACTTTCGGAATAAACGAATCATTACGCCACACATTGGAGTGCTACATCGAGATCATATTTCATAATGAAATATTTTCATGGACTATAACATACATTAAATATATATATTAATTCATTTACATCCTAAAATATATTAAAATATTATATTTAACACATATGTAGAAGCACATTCAGGATTCATTTAAAAATAATTATAAATGTCCTTTTTCATTTGAAAAATATTATAATAAAATGTTAACATAAGAATCGGAAAAATCATTTTCATTAAAAAAATATAAATTTATTAATTAGTAATGGTCATTATGGAAGTAAATTTTATCCATGACATTTACATTAATGAATATTCTATTAAAAAGTTTCCCAAAAATATCATGCATATAAAGAGTTATGTTTACACTTTTAAATAACTAAGAAAAATGTCAAACAATGTTTTAAAATAAATTTAAAAAAACATTTGAATACAAGAAAAATATTCTTTATTCAATTTCATAAATATTTATATATTGGAAAAGGTTTCAGAATGAATATGTTAAAACATTTTAAATAATGTTTTAATTAAAATATCTTACCTCAAGTCTGACTCATCCCATGAATTATTTAAATAATTCATAGTAAACATATGAAAATTATTTAATTTTTCAAGAAAAATTTTTTGGGTTTATTCCCATATCATATGAATTTTCAATTAGGTTATTACATTTTATAATATATTTACTAAATCAACTAATCTCATTTTGGATGTTCTGAGGATTTTTGGTTAAAAATCCCAAAGCAACATTGGTAGGTTAACCACAGTCAATGTTGTAATTATCCCATAATATATATATTATTAATAATAAAATTATAATGATTTTATACATTAAATAAATTCTCATAACCATCTATGAATAGAAAAAATTAATCATGAATCACATTTCTACATGGTTGTGTTAGTTCACACGTATGCATGAGAATCATTATATTTTCCAATGGATGGAAGCATAAAATGAAAATTAATATATTATAGTTATAAAAAACTAATTATGTAATAAATATCATATATATTCATGAAATAAATAATAATAAGCATCCATTTAATAAGGTGATGAAAAATATTACACATCACTTCATGAAGGTTGTAGTCCACGTGTATACATGAGCAGTGTTTTCATCTCCCATAACATGGAAAATGAGATGAAAAATTGTTTTATCATAAGAATAATAATATTTTTGTGTATTTTAGACACTGAGGTTATTATATAATAATTTTTAGTACAGTTTTTATGGAGGTAGAAAATGAAATTAACATTAAATAACTACTTTAAGAGTTATGCCACTTCCTTTGAATACCATATTTGTCTTACACATTTATCCTTATAGGATTAAATTTTTGAGAGACCCAATCCTCTAAGATTAGGTTTTGTGATTTGGGAAGGTATATAGATAAGTATTTTTCAAAAAAGGATTCTCATGGTTTATAAATAATGATGGTGAGGAGGTTACCTTTTACAAGTGAGTGTAGTGGAACACTTGAATGTTTCCTTAAAATTTAAATATTATTAGCACCTTACTCATGGTAGTGTGGAACAACATTTTTTTAGAATATAATTTGATAAGGGTTAAAATTATCTTATCAAATAGGATTTATTATTTGACTTTTTTACTATATAAAATTTTTTAAACCCAAATTAACCAATTTTTTCACATGATCATAGTGACTACATTTTTACCATTGTTAATATTCATAGAATCCAGAAATGAAATTGAACACACTTATAAATTTAAAAATCATGATTAAAAATATTAAATCTATTTTTAAATATTGAATCTGTAGTGGTGTCCAAACATAATTTCAATATAAGGATGCAAAAGGCATTTAAAACATTTTTTTAGAAAAAAATGTGGAATAAAAACGAATTTATACCAAATTAAAGTATACTTTTTATTACAATGGAATTAGTTGAATTATTTCTAGATAAATTGTTCTAATTTTATTTTAAAACCAACATAAAATAGAATTGTAATTTTTGAATACATGAAAAAATGGAAATTTTTTAAAAAACTAGAATTGTTTCTATTCACCTAGAAGCATCCTTTTAAGGAAAAGCCTAAAATTTCTCCCTAAGATAAATTTTATACTAATAATAATGAAATTTATATAATTTTTTCAAAAAAAAATTATAACTAGTGAGAAGATAATCCATATGTCTATGCATAAATAGTGCTAAACTATTTTTAGGTAAAATGTATTTTTAAACAATAAAATGAATTTATTCTCATTTTTTTGTAGTAAAAACCCATTAGTGATAATTAATTTATTTAAATCAATATATTAGGATTAAATTTAACAAAATAATTAATTAATAATGACTAATTTAATTTATTAATTAAATGAACATTTCACACAAAAAAATTTAAAAACCATTTTACCTTTATATGATTTTATCTACGTTTACAAAAAAATTATTGTATGAATGATTATTCATTATTTTACATGTATAAAAATATTTAAAAATATTTAAAACTATAAAAAATTTATATATATCAATTTAAATGAAACATATAAAATATAATGAAAACCAAATTTTATAGAAAAAAATTTTAAACATTACATGTTCTTAACCTTAGATTATTTAATTTTTATAATTGAATATATTTTAATCACATCCTAAAAAATTATAAATAAATTTTTATTATAATAATTTTTTTAAATATATTTCATAATCTGACTTCTCATATTCATACTATGAGATCCTAGATTTTCTTATTAGGTATGGATCCTATTATTTTCTGTGCAAATACTTGTTCTGTTATATTTTTTTCTTAAACCCAAAAACCACACATTAGGACAGGTAATTTTGTTTTTGGATGGAAGGTTACATGGGAATGAAGCATATATGTAGGGAAATATCACGACATGTACTAAATATATGGCGTTTATTTAAAATACATGATGTATATTGGCATATATAAACCCAATTCACAATGTCTATTAGTTTTTTTCACTGGAAAAAATTGGATCATTACATGAAGTGTAATATTTTATATGATGTGTAAATTCATGGGTGGTTTTTAAAGGAGAAAACCTTATTCATTATCTTAACCTCACCCCTATTCTTCTCCCTCACATACCAGATCCTCCCGATGGTGCTCCACTTCTGGCCTAAAGTTAGGCTTGGATTCCATTCATCCATCTGACCTATAATTCAATATCCTTCTATCACATTGGATATCCACACGTAATCTCCACACTCCATTGTCTCCTTTCATCATTTTTCTTGTTGTTGATGGAGTTATTTGGTGTAAGATAATATGTCCTACTTTATAGGAATTCATATGTTTCAATATTTGCATCCAATATGGACCAAATAAATGGTCAATAGATGATTAGTAGTGTACTAAAGGATTATGTTAAGTCATCTATGAATTTTCCCTCATGATATCACATATTTATAAACTGTTTCTATTGTGTTCACATTATTTTCACCAGGCGTTGCTTCTATAGTTCTTAGGACTTAAATTTAAATATTTTAAGTGAATTATGAGACCTTAATGAATCTTTTCTCGTATTCCATTGGTGTTTGAGACCTCAAATCCAACCACCCATTTAGGGAGTGTACCATGTTATTCTTTATTGAGCATTATTGTTATTATTTAGAGTACTGTTCATGTGTGATTGGTTGAAATTTAAAAAAGAAATTGATTTAATCTAATAAATGAAAAAAAATTTCTGAATGGAAAGAGTATATGCATACGTGTAGATATCACATCTATCTTAGTTTTTTACAATTAATTTGATAAATGGTTGCATGTCTTTATTCCACACTGTCATGCATGATGAAATATAACAGAATGAGCCTAATGAGATATAATTGGAATGAGTACTACATGGTCTTTAATGAATAATGTATATAAATGTAATGAGTATATGATACCTATTATATATGGATATGTTTACCCTCTATAAGAATAGAGAGAATTTATACATCCATGGATTTGAAATGGAATGCCTTGAGCACTCCGAAGATTCCATTCTGATTTATTGAGCTTCTTTCCTTGGGAGATACCCAACTTGTAACATGGTCCTTGTATATTAATGGATTCCATGAATAACACCATAAGATTCCTTCATATTATCTCCAAAAATTATAATTCCTCAGATACACTCCTTGGATTCATCTTGATGTCTACATACATGCCACACCTTTTGTCATTCTACATGGGTCCAAACATGATTACCCTAATATTTTCTATGTATGTTATCCATAGAATCCGTTAAAAACTCCTCCAGTGGAATTAATTGGGGTGTATTATTAGATTACACTTAGTCCCTTATGATAGTATGTTGGATATCTACCTTGAGATAGCTCGACCTTCTATGGTCAATAATTACATGGTTTACCTAGGATACTCAATTATTTAAATTAACTCTTACTATACAACTGACACATTATTATCCTCTATTTATTATAAACTAAATCATAATTAATTAAATTAATGCAATTTTAGAGACACCAACTGAAGGTAAAGTAGGAATGGGTTGTTTACATTTGTACTACTTTACCATTATATACATAGACACTCTTACAGTATATATTCAAAGATTTGGTTTTAATAGAATTCGTTGGTGGTGGTATACAAATATTTATCACTCAATCTATCTAGATAGTATTTGGAACATGTGAGGATTATATGATCATAGGATTAGAAAAATGAAAGATTTCTGCTTTGGAAACCTAACTTCTTGATTTAAGATGGGAGCTTGGTTGTAGATGACTTAGACAGTGCTCAAGATTCTTCGATAGTTTTTCCCTATTTCATTATTTCATATATTATGTGTTTTAATATCTATTTTCTACCAAGTATGTATGTTTTTTGAGTTTTTTAGATATTCAATCATAATTTGTATATGATATAATTTTTGGCTTTTGATTACTATTTATTTCTTTGATTCCAATATTTATTTCCAATAACATATTCATTTTTATTATGCATCTGTTGTTCAATAATCTTTTCCCCCATTTTTATCCACTTAGACAATAGGGAATAATCTCCACAAAGATACAACCTAGGCCCTCACTCCTAGTTTGAAGCATATGAGGTATGGGGAGGCTTTCTTGAGGCCATGTGGCTAACTGGGATTAGTTACTCATGAGTGAACTAGGACCATGACATCATAAATTGGTATGAGAGTGATTTATTTTATTGTCATTTTTTTGTCAAAATTTATACATAAGAATAGAAATGTTTTAAAACATGGTCACAAGTCATGTTTGGGAGTAGCCAACCCATATTTGTGGTAAACACCAAGTTATTTAGGAATGTGATTTTTTTATATTCCCCATATTATAATTGAGATATTTTTATAGTTGGATCATGTCTGTGAATTGTGGTATTTTTTATACATTAATGAAATTCTAACTTTCCCATGCATGACAAGGAACATTGGTAAATTAACTATCATAAGTGTTATGAACCAACCCGAATTGACCCCAAACCAGTCACCCGAGTCAGCCCGAGACAAGGCTTGCGAGGCTTTCTCAATCCTCTGGGGCTGGAAACTAGTGACATAGAATCAATAGAGAAACAAGGGAATAAAATTCCCCAATTAAATAAACTTAAGAGAAGAAAATAAATAGAGAAAAAAAAATAATTACAATTACCAAACTGAATATCATTCATACAAAAACTAAAATTACAAAAACAGAATTATAAAACCCAAACTGAACTTGATAAACACTATATGTCTATCTGACCCCGAGGGTCACTCTATGATACCAAAACTATCCATCACCGATGGATATTGAAACAAATCTGTAACTTACACCAAAAGATAAAAAAATAACTATAGGAGTGAGTATTAAAATTCAGTAGGCATGCCTAGACAATCTATTCCCATTTAACTTCCTTTAAATAAAAGAAATATCAATTTCAGTATTGGAATACAATATAAAAAAGTATGTTTTCCACAAATTTCCACTTTAAAACAAATCGCACTCCATTTCTATTTTATATTCAAGTACTTATTCCTTACCAACGAAGAAACAATATGTGTTTAACGGGGAATGATGATATTTTCATTTTAAAAATCATAAAAGTGATTATAAAACATTATCTGAACACTTTTCATAAAACTTTAAAAACCAACACATCAATTTTCACAAAAATAAACCATGAAATAGGTAAGCTGCAATAGTCACAAAACACGGGAAATGGAAAAATAGAACACACAAGTAACCATAAAATAATCCATCTCAGTCATCCACCACAGATAACTAAGTTCCTACGGACATGGGAAAACCTAGGAGATTAGGGGAATAATCTAGAATATACTTAAGTCTGACTCATCCTAATGGAATGCCTAACCCCTTGATATCAACTCTCCCATATTCTCAATCACACCCAACCTTTTCTGACCAAGGTGAACTATCCTAAAGCAAGGAAATCTCCATGCTATGGGCCAATAGCCAGAGAAAAATCATATTCTAGTGAAACATGCATTCATCCAAAATACACTAGATATTGTAAGTTCCCATGTAAATACTAAAGTAGGGATGAATCAAAAATTCCAAAAAATAATCCAATCACTTTCACATACATCATACCTAAGAAATACACACAGCAAGTCACCCCTAAGTAACCACAAGGAAAAATCTCTTGACTTTAAACCATTTAATCACAAAGGATTTTCCTAGTTAGGGACATGAAAAACATTCAACATAACCAATGTAACAAGATTATATAGGGAATGTTTTCAAGAACACCAATTTTAGAAAAGTGTTAAATATTCCTCAAACACCCATTGAGAAATCACTTATTTCCAAAAGGAAACCAAAACATTTCTATCATAGGTATAATAATTTTCAAAGAACCAAATACACGCCACTTTAAAATCCAAACCCACTTGAAAAAATGTTAAATAAAACCAAACCATCATTTTAAATGAAACATATACATTTAAAAATCAAAATTATGCTTCAAAACCCATAATCTACTCGCAATATCTAGCAATTTTGTTTCAAAACATGGTGTGCATAGCTTAACCAAACAATACCATAAAATTCCTAACCATTAAGAAAACCACTTAATTTCTAATAAAACAATTATTATAAAAATAAAACATCACTATTTATTATCTAATTAAGGATTGAAAAGAAGGAAACCAACAATTCTTAAATTTAAAGAAAAAGTGAAAAGTGAAACCTGCCTAAACCCCATGATGTATCAGCAATGCCCACCTGAAAAAAACATGTAAGGGTCCCATGAAGAATGAAAATCCCAGAGGATCCATACCCAAAACACCCTGAATTAAAACCCATAGAAACATGAACCCTAGATCCATAAGACTAAGGAAGAAGATAAACTCAAGATAAAATGCATGAATAAGGAAGAGGAAAAAAGAGTAGAATATTAACATAAATATTCACAAAAAATTAAATAAAACTCTATATCCCCAGCATGGGAGAGTATAGGAATCATGGAGGAGAAGGTAGATGAACCCTAGATCCATTAGACTAAGGAGGAAGATAAACTCAAGATAAAATGCATGAATAAGGAAGAGGAAAAAAAAGTAGAATATTAACATAAATATTCACAAAAAAATTAAATAAAACTCTAGATACACACCATGGGAGAGTATAGGAATCTTGTAGGAGAAGGTAGAGGCTCCCATTAGGTTTCACAAACTAAGAGGATACAAAACGGGGCGTTTTGGGTTTAAAAATACAAGAGGGTATAAATGCAAATTCACACTTTGAATGATTGAGACAGGTCACACAGTTTTTCCATAAGGTTTTCAAAACTATGTGGAAACCATGTATTACTAACTATCCAAGGGGAATATGTTTTATAGTTATCCCACATGGTTTTCCAAACTATGCGTCAACCATGTGATCTCCTCTGTCTAGGAGGAAACTGACAACATACTTTCCTGGGGGATGTTGGATGATTTCCTCTAATAGTTCACCAACCGTTCTATACCTACTATCAATCCCAAAATCCCCACCTTTCACCAAAAAATATGAGAGGGACTAGTGAATAGAAATAAGGAATAAATAAACAGTGTTACATCTCAAAATAAAATCACAAATGTGTAAATTCTCCCCACTATTACACTTTCTGCCCTTAGAAAGCCAAAAAATATCCAGTTGATCGATTGAAATAATAAGGTTCACATGATCACACGATTCAACACCACAAATATATGAATATCTCAACCACCACCAAATATAAATTACCCCACTTAATTGGAACGATCTAATGATCCAATACCACTTCCTGAACAATAATGAAAAATCGAGCTACAACTTCAATAACCCTGTTTCCAAAAAGTCCATTGGGTGTACTACAAAATCCCAACTTTCACTAAGAAGGAAATAATCAAAACCAAAAATAATAAAACAATACCCATTATCAAGATAAACCAAAGGCTAAAATATATTACCAACACGGGAGTCTGGAATAGAATCCCCACCATTTGAAACCACCAAGCTCTGACCAACATGCAAAACCCAACATGGACCAACCCATGAAATCCCACACAGACCAACCCTATACTACAAGGGGGTGGAAGTAAAAGAAAATCCAAACCAAGAGGAATCCAATCCATGATTCATTATCTCCATAAGACTCAAACATCTTCATATGATCACAAAACAAAACCAAAACAGATTCACAAGGGATGATATCAAAAAGCAAACTGACCTGGTATTTACATTTGAAAAGGCACAACCACTAGAATTACAGGAGGGTAAGACCACAAATATTTTTTCAACAAGGAGAAACATAAAATGAAAAAAAACTACGCTAAGAACATTTAAATTTATTACACCCCAATGGTGGAGATAAGAGAAGATTCACGGTTCCCCATGCCACCTGAAATTCCTAACTATGTGAAGACCTCCACCCCGAGACCTATTGTTCAAACCCAAATGTTATAAAGCATCTTCAGCCCGGTATTCAGGATTTAATAACCCCATATAGATATTTGGTCTTTTGGTGTCACGAGTGGCCACATAGTATCCTAGGTAGAACCAATAGAACATGACATACCATGAGACTCGCTTTCCTCTAATAAGACAGTTCCACCAAACAAAGAGGTACACCCACCTCAGCCCCTTTCACCCCAAATGAGAGGCAGAAGAAACAAGGTACATGCGGAACACACTTCCACTTAGAATGGAAAAATTCAAAATTTACAAAAGAAAAACATGTTTCCATTGAAACAATAGTTCCCAAAAGATCTATAATATCAACCATTATAATTTAATGAAAAATAAAACACCTCAAAACACCAGCAAAGACAACCAATAAAACCAAAATAATTACAATTACATTCTCTTGAAAAAAAATTGGAATGAAAAACAAAACTTCATCGGCTGTACACTAAGCAATGGTATTCCATGGATCCTAAATAATGAAAATTATCATGTCAAATTGGGAACCAATAACCTCTTTCCATAAATCCTCTATCTTAAACACACATTCTTGCATCTGAGTGCTCAAAAGAATACCATAGATCAAAATATGACTTTTTTCCATCTTAGAATGAAAATGTTCAACCTATGGGCCAAATCATCAATCTACCACCCATTTTAATCATCACAAAAATTCATGAAAATCTAAGTAATTCAATCAAAAAATAAAATTCATCTAATTAAATAAATTTACCTCAATTAAAAAAATCTTATTCCATCCATAATTATTTGATTAATACTTAGTTTATTACAAAATTATTATTTGAAATAGATTTCCAAAACTATATTTAAAATAATTTTTTGTTTCCCAAAAAAATAATTTTGATAAACCCCAACTTTTTATTATATAAATATAATCTTATTATAACCATACCCATTTTACCCTAAGCTAATTTTATATAAATCAATTTTTCTAAATATTTTTTCAAAATAAATCTGAAAATCCATTTTCCATAATTTCAAATTAGGGTTTTTTCAAAAAAATTCTAACATCAACCAAAACCCATAATAACTCATAATTGGAAACTAGTATCAATGTGTGACTTGATCATGCTCTTAGAGGACATATACAAATCATACCATCATCATGGGGGTCATTCCAAACCATGTCCTTAGATCCAAATGGCTTGCAAGGCCTTGTGATCTAATTGATATCACTATACCAACTCCCATTTTTATATCCAAAACATAAAACATCCAATAATATGTATATAATCCAAATTAAACCTGGATTCCCCTTGAAACATGAGGTTTGGGATTGAAAGTGTTGTCCAAACACTACCTCATAGCTGCACTGCATGTTCTGATAGTACTAATTTATCTACCTTAACATCCCAAATAAAAAAGGAAACTCTAAATTCTAGGTCCCCCAAAGTACCTAACCATCCCTGATTTAATTTTTTCATAAACCAACCCAATTCCACCATGAACCAGTCACCTGAGTCATCCCGAGACTACGCCTGAAGGTGTTTTCGACTCTCCCTAGATAGAAACCAGTGCCATGGAATCAATATTTAAACAAGTAAATTATTTTTTCTAATAAATTATACTTAACAGAAGAAAATAAATAGAGAAGTGAAAAATAAATACAATTAACAAACAAAAAATAATTTATAAAAAATTGAAAATACAACAAACTGAACAAAAAACCCCAAACTGAATATAACAACAACTATGTCTCCATGCGACCTTGATTGTCACTCCCTAATAACAAAACCAACCATCACCCAAGATGATCAAAATTAATCCAGAACCATCACCAGTAACTAAAAATAATAAATAATGATAGACATGAGTATTAAAACTCATTAGGTGTTACCAAACAATCAATTCCCAATTAAATTTCATTAAACAAAATAAAAATGAATTTAAGGTTTGAAATAAAATATACCAAACTAATTTATCCACATAGTTCCACATTAAAATAAATCCGGTTGAATTTCCCTTTTTCATTGAAATCCATGTTATTTACTAAGTTAGAGTCATTATCATTTTAAATGGGAATGATGGTGTTTTAATTTAAAAAAAATGGGAAAGTGAGTGTAGAACATTTTATCAACACTTTTCATAAACCATTGAAAACCAAGACATCAACTTTCATAAATATAAACCACACAACAAAGTAGAATAAATAGTCACATAACAAGGGAAATTGAAAAATATCACACACAAGTAACCAACCATCAATGCATCTCAGTCATCCACCGTAGATAACTATGTGTCAAAGGTCATGGGAGAACCTAGGTGTAACACCCCGAGATTTTATGAAAAATATTCTTTTTAATTTCATTAATGTATTGTGTTGTACGCTACACCAAAAGGAGCTTGCAAAACATGCATCTTTGACTTGCCTTGCATTACACGCAATCACGACCTTCCTCGATAGCGTGTGTAGTACGCAATACCGAGTTTCACTAAACAACGATATGCTATTAAAATATTATTAAAACTAGCCGTTATGAATAGTAATAACCACCTTTTAAAATTTTAGAAATTTTATCTCTCAAAATGGACTTCATTTTTGGATTCGGAATATCGAAATTAGCTTAGGGTGAAATTCTGGTACTTTTCGGATAACTTTCAAATTATGATGAATAGTGAAAATTACTAAATTTTAATTAAAAACAACTTTTTTTAATCAAAATAGTGATAAATTATTAATTTGAGTGGTTTTAAAGTATATTTAGAATATATTTTTACAATTTAATACAATGTTGGTCATTGGATGTAATTTCACATTTAAACCAGACATAAACAAGTGTCAATCTTTTGATAGTTATTATCTCTTAAAAACACGCTATTTGTTTTGACGACGGGAATTAAATTTTAAATTAATTAATGTAACTGATATGTTTTGAATTTGGTAAAATAGATATAATTTTTGAATTCATAATATCAAATATATCTTTTGCCTAATTTTTTGTATTTTTCTGGAAACTTTCATTTTTTGATGAATAGTGAAACCACTAAGTGGTAGTTAAAATAACTGAATTTTTCATAAAACTTAATTTTACCACTTCTGTGAGTGGAATTTCGAAAATCCGAGAGACACGGTTAATATCAAGAACTAAAATGTGGTTCAATGAGATGAAAATAATTTTTGGTGAATAGTAACTTTTTACTTTTTTTTACCACGGTTAAAAGTAAATAGGGTAATTAAGGGTAAAATGATATTATTATTACCCTAACACATGTCCTAATTCTATTGTATAAGTGTAATTCGACCAAAAACAACCTTAGGAATAAAATATTACCATTTAAGCCCACTTGGATTAGATTAGGAAATTTATTATTAATTTATTTGAAGAAGGGTTAAAATAGTTAAAATCAATGTTTAATAAGTAAATAATTTTTAATATTGGTTTATACATAAGATAAATTCGACTATAAATATTTATTAGAAAGCTAAAAATATTTCCTACATAATTATATTTTATTTGTAATTTTTAGACATTAAATAATTTAATTTATTTATGACACAACGATGATGCCGTAATTATCTTATTAATGAAATATTGACATAATTGATGTTATAAATACCCAAATAAATGTAATTTGAGACTTTTTATGAATTACAATAATTTTCTAGGCTAATATGACATGTTATTATTGATTTTTATTAACTTCTTTCGAACTAATCATTCTGTTATGATTTTTACAAAAATCAATTACCAAATAGTGTCAAAATTGACATAAAATAGTTTTAAAACAAATATTATATTATTAACTGTTATTATATTCCTAAAAATCTAAGGTTCGGAAAAATTACTTAGATAAGGTTATATATATTAATAATAAACAACTTGGGGTTCGTTTGACTTTTTATAGTAAGTTTATTAACCTTATAGTGTAAGAACACAAAAAGACACGGTAAAAGTAAAATTATCTAACTTAAAGTTAGAACTAAATGATAAGGTTAAAATAGTAAACTAAACTTGTCCAAATTCTATTGGATGATAGGATTTCAACCCATCCCCACCTTAGCTTCGAAATAACTCAATTTGGAGCTATTAAAAACCGAATTTGACTTTATAATAAATAATATTTTTAGTTATTCCAAAGGTGCGCCTCTCCTCCCTTATTAAAGGGAACTTCCTCCCTCTCTTCCTCACACCACATTGAGCCTTCAAGCTCGGCCAAACCCTGACAATATATTCTCTCCACTTCCCTAGATACATCCTAGAGGTCCTGGTCTTCTTCAAAGACCAATTTTAGTGCCCTAAGAGGAGGTATCAGAGAGGTGCTTCAAAGAAGAGGTAATGTCTGTTACCGATTCTTTCACCTTTATTTCTTCTTCCACTTCTTCTTCTTAGGTTGTTTCATTATGAAGTAATAACATCAGTATCACTCATATACTGATATGTTATTATAAGTATGAAACAACCCTATTTCACCATCTATCCATCCTACGGAAAACGAAATCACCGCGCGTGCGTACGTACGGAATACCGTCTCCACGCCGTGGTGTAATCTATTTTCCACCACCACCTTACTTGGATGGGTATAATGGTGTAAATAATGACTATATATGATTATTTTAAAGTTATATGGATTCTGAAATAGTATATATATATTCCAATACAATTCAACAATCATGGGAACGATATCATCGATCGTGTGGAATACCGTCTCCACGATGTGATGCGACTCGTTCTACATGATCTTCATTGCATAATGATTATATAAATGAATTTAATGAATTAATATGATATATATTACCCTAATACCATTCTGGAAATGAGGTATCTATGACCTAAAAAGAAAAATAATAATTTATTCAACAAAACACGCATAATAACAAAAAGTAATAAACACCCGAATAATAAGTAATAATGAAATATTACCAATAAGAAGCTAAGAATATGACCATATATGATATCATAAAAATAATTATGATTCTGGAATAAGTCAATAACATTATTTAAATCATTATACAGGAGGTTCGGACACTTACGAAGCAAATCGGACCTAAGGTAAGGGAAATATCACAATCTCATTTTTATCCGAGATTGTTTATTCGTAAGTATTTTCTGGGGTGTATTTTATCATCCACATCCATGTTTCATCAATATGTAATATTATTTCCATCCACATACAATTTTTTAAATCCATTTTTACCCTTCGGTGAGTTTTTAGTAATGGATAAGAAAGGAATCTTTTTTCGTTTTTCGTACGAGGTACTTTTTGACTTTTCAGACAAAAGTACGAGAAGAATGTTTTTTTAACTTATACAGCATGAATGGATTTTTAAAACATTATTTCCAAGAAAGGGACTTTGTCCACTAAGATAGTATTGGCAATGAGTCTTGACTAATAATAAATGATTCTCTATGATTATGTGTGTATGCCACACAGTTTCATGTTTTAAGTTATGATTATTGGGATTACATTTCACTACTATGATTTATCCCATGTTATGAAATTATGATCTCTTTTTCAGGTTAAGATTTCCAAAAGATATGTTCTTATGAATATGATGTGATTGATATTTCTTTTGTTTACCCTTACTGAGCATTTGAGCTCACCCTTTTATGTTTTCTTTTCCCCAGGATATAAAGAAAGGTTTTAGGTAAGAAAAAAAAGAAGATCTTTATGGGAGATGTTGAAGATATTTCACCATGATTGGAAGATTACGTTCCGAGTTTCCAAAGACACTAAACTATTACGGTCCTTGTGTGTGTGTTTTTGTTATGTACTAAGTATTCCGCAAAAGTAATGTAATGTCCATGTACGTCAAGCTTCCGGTCTCTACAGTTGGTATCCGAGGAAAGGTTTAGTCAACCTTTGGAAACTAGGATGCGAGAACTTTAGTGAGATCCCTAGAGATATTACTAAGGTATGTCTTGGGATGTCCCTAAGGTTAAGTATACGTATAGGTTATAGTCCTAGAATTATGCTAACGATCATATAATTAAACCTAAGATGTTAGATATTGAAGTTACCCCCCCCCCTTTATTATGTTGTTTTCCCTAGCATGATTTTTGCCTCTCACACTATTCTTTTTGGGTTTTAGATGATGGCTGGAACCCGAAAGAACCGTGTTGATCAATGCAATGGACAATGCAATGATTGTCCTCCTGAACAAACAAATGTTATGGGAGATGGAGTGAAAAATCTTATTGCTATACTTACACAAGCTATGAATCATTCTGGACTTCCAAATGAGCAGAGAAGGGAACAATATTCTATTGAGTCCTTCATGAGGCAACGTCCACCTTCTTTCAGTAGGCCTTCTGATCCACTTGTTACTGAACAATGGATCAGTACCACTGAAAAGATATTTTCAGTTCTTCAATGTTCAGAACATGATAAAGTCATCTTACCAGTATATCGTTTGGAAGGTGAAGCTGATGAATGGTGGAATCTTATCAAGAATACGAGGCCAAGAGATGAAATTGAGTCCATGGAATGGGACGAGTTCACGAAATTATTTTTCAATAAGTACATTCCTCGTATTCTTCGAACAAATATGGAGAAGAAGTTTCTTGAACTAAAGAAAAAGGATGATGAATCTGTTGGTATATATGAAGCAAATTTTACAAGGCTTGCAAGGTATGCATCTGGCTTTGTCATCCAACCTGAAACTAAAGTTGATCGATTCTTCAGTGGCTTAAAAACAAGTCTTCAAAGGTCATTAGCTATAAGAGACTTCAGTAGCTATGAAGAAATTGTGCGTTGTGCTATCAAGGTAGAAATGGAAGTTGGTGTTACTTATCCATCTCATAGTTTTGACAAGAAACAAAAGATGGAGTTCAAGGAGAAATCTCAGAATAATGGTGAAAAGAAGATGAATGTTTCCTTATGCTCAAAGTGTGGAAAGAAGCATGGTGGAGATTTTCTTAAAGGGACAAGTAAATGTTTCAAATGTGGAAAGGAAGGTCATCGGGAATTTGAATGCCGCAATGATGGGAAGAAGATGTCTAATGATGCAAACAAAGGAAGGGATACACAGAATAAATCTACTATAGTTCAATGTTTCAAGTGCAAGGGGATGGGACATTATTCCAATAAATTCCCTAATCCAAGGGTTAGTGATGATCGACATGAGCAACCACTTAAGGCAAATGACAAAGGGAAGTCACATGCGATCAGCATTGGCGATGTTGAATATGACAACGATGTGGTGGAATGATTAAGTGTTTATGTAATGGGATTCCAAAATAATGTTGAGTATTGGAATATTTATGTATTGGTCTATTGTGATCTTCAATAATTTTATGGTACCGGTAACCATGGAATGTGATTGAGATATTTTTGGAAAAAAGCTGATATGCGCATAATGAAGGGAAAACGAGAAAATGACATATTTGACAGTATTCATGAGCTCATGATTGATATAAGGACTAAGTGATATCATGGTTTGAGTATATAGAATTTTGAGGATTTTGGTATGTGGAAAGTGTTAACTTTTAATTGCATTCATGTTTTCACTAAGGTTCAATGGGTATTCAAGAGAACACATGATTAAGGCCTTTGAATGTTTGTAATGTGACCAACAAGACATATCTTATGATATATGTGGATCAACGATGGTATTAAATCTTTGGTTATCGTTTTCACTATATTATGAGAGTGGACTGTTGTATTATGGATAATCCTAAAGATCGGAATGGACTATGTTGGACATAAGTTAGTATTGTTTAAGGATAAAAGTTTTTTCAATATTATTGATGGGATGTTATAGTAATATAGTTTTAGAAAAAAGACAACCTGCAGGATGGGCGACAACCCTTCGCGTCGGACAAGGCCGTGGGAATCGAACCCACAACCGAAGTGCGACTGGCCTTTATCGCCTACCACTAGCCTACAGGAAGTCCCTGTTTAGTAGAAACTAGTTTTATTATATTAAGAAGTATGATATATGAAGTAAAAGTCCATTTTAGGAACCATATATGATTAATCTCACTATAGATGGACTTATGTATTTTTTGATAACTTTTCTAACCTTTTGTTTGAGACAGATGGAATGACCCATCATTCTATCACATGATCTGATAACACATCACGAATAAAAAATTCAACTTCATTTCTTTAAGAGATGAAGTGGAAATTGTCCAAAGAACGACCAACGGTGAGACTATACCAAAATAACGAAAGTATTTCTTCTAATTCCAATTTCATCAACTTTAGGGAAATGATCTTGAAAACCAAAAATGTTGTCCTAGTGCTCTTATATCTGATGAATTAGATGGTACCTTAGATAGTCACAAATTTATGGCTTTGTGATTGCTGGCTTTTCCATAGCCATGTTCTCTACCACTCTCCATCAGAACATGATGGTTAGATTTCTCTTCCATATCTATATTTTCACCTATGTGGAAACCCAGTGATTAGTTTATTTGGGTAACCGTTACGTTTCATACTTTTGTTTTTAAAGATTGGTTTTGGTATTACTTCTTACGATGTGGGTTTCTATTAAAGAAACTTTTGAGTAGTAAACCATTTATAACCCTGACGAATTTCGAGGGCGAAATTCATTTTAAGGGGGGTAGAATGTAACACCCTGAGATTTTATGAAAAATATTCTTTTTAATTTCATTAATGTCTTATGTTGTACGCTACACCAAAAGGAGATTGCACAACACGCATCTTTGACTTGCCTTGCATTACACGCAATCACGACCTTACTTGATAGCGTGTGTAGTACGCAATACAGAGTTTCACTAAACAACGATATGCTATTAAAATATTACTAAAACTAGCCATTATGAATAGTAATAACCACCTTTTAAAATTTTAGAAATTTTATCTCTCAAAATGGAATTCATTTTTGGATTCAGAATATCGAAATTAGCTTGGGGTGAAATTTTGTTACTTTTCGGATAACTTTCATATTCTGAGGAATAGTGAAAATTACTAAATTTTAATTAAAAACAACTTTTTATAATCAAAATAGTGATAAATTATTAATTTGAGTGGTTTTAAAGTATATTTAGAATATATTTTTACAATTTAATACAATGTTGGTCATTGGATGTAATTTCCCATTTAAACCAGACATAAACATGTGTCAATCATTTGATAGTTATTATCTCTTAAAAACACGCTATTTGTTTTGACGATTGGAATTAATTTTTAAATTAATTAATGTAACTGATATGTTTTGAATTTGGTAAAATAGACATCATTTTTGAATTCATAATATCAAATATATCTTAGGCCTAATTTTTTGTATTTTTTTAGAAACTTTCTTTTTTTGATGAATAGTGAAACCACTAAGTGGTAGTTAAAAAAACTGAATTTTTCATAAAACTAAATTTTACCGCTTCTGTGAGTGGAATTTCAAAAATCTGAGAGACATGGTTAATATCAAGAACTAAAATGTGGTTCAATGAGATGAAAATATTTTTTGGTGAATAGTAACTTTTTACTTTTTTTACCACGGTTAAAAGTAAATAGGGTAATTAGGGGTAAAAATGATATTATTATTACCCTAAAACATGTCCTAATTCTATTGGATAAGTGTAATTTGACCAAAAACAAACTTAGGAATAAAATATGACCATTTAATCCCACTTGGATTAGATTAGGACATTTATTATTACTTTATTTAAAGACGGGTTAAAATAGTTAAAATCAATGTTTAATAAGTAAATCATTTTTAATATAGGGTTATACATAAGATATATTCGACTATAAATATTAATTAGAAAGCTAAATAGATTTCCTACATAATTATATTTTATTTTTAATTTTTAGACATTAAATAATTTAATTTATTTATGACACAATGATGATGCAGTAATTATCTTATTAATGAAATATTGATATAATTGATGTTATAAATACCCAAATAAATGTAATTTGAGACTTTTTATGAATTCCACTAATTTTTTAGGTTAATATGACATGTTAGTATTGATTTTTATTAACGTTTTTCGAACTAATAATTCTGTTATGTTTTTTACAAAAATCAATTACCAAATAGTCTCAAAATTGACATAAAATAGTTTTTAAAACAAATATTATATTATTAATTGTTATTATATTCCTAAAAATCTAAGGTTTTTTAAAATGACTTATATAAGGTTATCTATATTAATAATAAACAACTTGGGGTTCGTTTGGCTTGTTATAGTAAGTTTATTAACCTTATAGTGTAAGAACACAAAAAGACACGGTAAAAGTAAAATTATATAACTTAAAGTTAAAACTAAATGATAAGGTTAAAATAGTAAACTAAACTTGTCCAAATTCTATTGTACGATATGATTTAGACCCATCCCCACCTTATCTTCGAAATAACTCAATTTGGAGCTATTAAAAACCGAATTTGACTTTATAATAAAATAATATTTTTAGTTATTCCAAAGGTGCCCCTCTCCTCCTTTATAAAAGGGCACTTCCTCCCTCTCTTCCTCACACCACATTGAGCCTTCAAGCTCGGCCAAACCCTGAAAATATCTTCTCTCCACTTCCCTAGAGACATCCTAGAGGTCCTGGTATTCTTCAAAGACCAATTTTAATGCCCTAAGAGGAGGTATCAAAGAGGTGCTTCAAAGAAGAGGTAATGTCCGTTACCGATTCTTTCACCTTTATTTCTTCTTCCACTTCTTCTTCTTAGGTTGTTTCATTATGAAGTAATAACATCATTATCACTCATATACTGATATGTTATTATAAGTATGAAACAACCCTATTTCACCATCTATCCATCCTACGGAAAACGAAATCACCGCGCGTGCGTACGTACGGAATACCGTCTCCACGCCGTGGTGTAATCTATTTTCCACCAACACCTTACTTGGATGGGTATAATGGTGTAAATAATGACTATATATGATTATTTTAAAGTGATATTGATTCTGAAATAGTATATATATACTCCAATACAATTCCACAATCATGAGAATGATATCATCGCTCGTGCGGAATACCGTCTCCACGATGTGATGCGACTCGTTCTACATGATCTTCATTGCATAATGATTATATAAATGAATTTAATGAATTAATATGATATATATTACACTAATACCATTCTGGAAATGATGTATCTATAACCTAAAATGAAAAATAAGAATTTATTCGACAAAACACGCATAATAACAAAAAGTAATAAACACCCGAATAATAAGTAATAATGAAATATTACCAATAAGAAGCTAAGAATATGACCATATATGATATCATAAAAATAATTATGATTCTGGAATAAGTCAATAATATTATTTAAATCATTATACAGGAGGTTCGGACACTTACGAAGCAAATCGGACCTAAGGTAAGGGAAATATCACAATCTCATTTTTATCCGAGATTGTTTATTCGTAAGTATTTACTAGGGTATATTTTATCATCCACATTCATGTTTCATCAATATGTAATATTATTTCCATCCAACTACAATTTTTTAAATCCATTTTTACCCTTCGGTGAGTTTTTAGTAATGGATATGAAAGGAATCTTTTGTCGTTTTTCGTATGAGGTACTTTTTGACTTTTCCAAAAAAAGTACGAGAAGAATGTTTTTTTAACTTATACGGCATGAATGGATTTTTAAAACATTATTTCCAAGAAGCTTCCTTTACAAGTTTTCAGGTTTATTTTTAATCAACTTCTTTTAGTTTATAATTGTATGACATTTTATGAAAGGAAAGTGTTTTTGAAGTAGAAAGGATATTTTCCACAAGAATGAAGTTCAAGTGTTTTATCAAAATTATTTTCCATCTAAGATAATAAAGGGTTCTGATTCTATCCCTATTATTACATTTATTTTATTATGTTGTGATGGAATTATTTTTATGAATTACTTTATCTTATATGAGTTGTTTTATGATGTCACGATGTTTAAGATTCCAATTTTTATTACATGGGTTATGCTATGATGTATGGTTTATGATTTTGTGGCACACATAAGAATGGTATAATTATGAGATGGGTGGGACCTATATCTCCCTCCAATGCATTGGGTAAAGATTTTATATCTCATGAGATAGACATGCATGGAACGGTAAGTTATACCGGTTCAGTGAAACAAGACTGAAACGAGGAATGAACTCAGTTCAGAAAGGGACTTTATCCACTAAGATAGTCTTGGCAATGAGTCTTGAATAATAAGAAATGATTCTCTATGATTATGTGTGTATGCCACAAAGTTTCATGTTTTAAGTTATGATTATTGGGATTACATTTCACTACTATGATTTATCCCATGTTATGAAATTATGATCTCTTTTGCAGGTTAAGATTTCCAAAAGATATGTTCTTATGAATATGATGTGATTGATATTTATTTTGTTTACCCTTACTGAGCATTTGAGCTCACCCTTTTATGTTTTCTTTTCCCCAGGATATAAAGAAAGGTTTTAGGTAATAAAAAAAAGGAAGATCTTTATAGGAGATGTTGAAGATCTTTCACCATGATTAGAAGATTACATTCTGAGTTTCCAAAGACACTAAACTATTACGGTCCTTGTGTGTGTGTTTTTGTTATGTACTAAGTATTCCACAAAAGTAATTTAATGTCCATGTACGTCAAGCTTCGGGTCTCTACACTAGGATATCATGGGAATAATCTAGAACATACATAAATATGACTCATCCAGAAGGCCTACCTCACATCTTGAAATCAACTCACCCACACAATCGATCTCCCCTACCTATTCTGACTGAGGGTGACTATCCTAAAGAGGATAAATTTCCATGATAAGGGGGACTAGCTAGAGAAAAATACTAAGTTAGTGAAGAAAATATTCACTGAAAAACACTATCTAAGCTAGGTTCCCATGTCAATATTACAGCGGGGGTAAGCCAACAATTCCAAACTATCATCCAATCACATTCACATACATAATATACAAGAAACACACACAACAAGTCACCCCTAAGTCACCCAAGGAACAATCCCTTACCTATCATACATTTAATCAAAAGAGAGCCTCTCAGTATGGGACTCACAAAAAATTCAAAAAACCCAAGGAAATTGTATTTTTGAAGGAGAGTTTTAAAAACATTTTTTTAAAAAGTACCAAACATGACTGAAATACCCTTTGAGAAATCACTTGTTTCCAAAAGAAATCCAACACATTTCTGTCACATGTCAAACCATTTTTTTTAAAAAAGAACACAAATATTTTAAATCAAAAACCACTTATAAAACCCAATCAACAAAGCCAAAACATAATTTTAAATACAAAAAATACATTTAAAAATAAAAACCATGGTTCAAAAACCATAATCTATTTACAAAGGCCAACTGGGAAATTTATAAAACACTTGTTGTGCTTATCTTAACAAAAAATACCATATACTTTAAAAAAATAATAAATAACTTCATTTCACATCAAATAATTATTCTAAAAATCACAATTCACTGTTTAATATCCCAGGAGGGTGTGAAAATCAAGAAACTAATCATTTATAAATTTAAAGGAAAAGTGTAAAGGGAAACCAACCTCGAACTTGTGACGCATCAACAACGCCCACCCAAAATACTCATAAGGGTTCCAAGAAGTAAGAAAAACCAAGAAAACCCTTAAACAAAAAACTTAATTAAACACCAAAGAAACATAAAACATATATCCAAAAGGACAAGGAAGAAGAATAACTCAAGAGAAATTGGAAGAATTAAAAATAGGAAGGACATAGGAGTATATTACCTTGTATATTCACCACTTAACATGAATAAAACTCTATATCCACACCTTTGGAGAATATAGGATTTTTGTAAAAGAAGTTATATGATCCCTTAGGGTCACATAAATGATGAGGGGAATAAATAAGGCATTTTGGGGTTAAAAATTTGAGAGGGTAGAAATTAAAATTCCCACTTTTAATGACCTGAATAGATCACACTGTTTTTCAAACTAGGTGGAAACCATGTGTCTCTCACTATCCAAGAGGAGCATTCCACAAAGTTAGTCCCAACTCTTTTCAAACCATGGGGCCACCATGCAATATCCTCTATCTAAAAGAAAATATGGTTCACTCATTCTTAATGAAGGGTGCACAGTTTCCTCTAACTATGCACCAACTGTGTTCTACATGCTTTAAAACCCAAAATCACTACTTTTCACCAAAAACTCCCATACAAACTAAATATTAAACAAGAAACATAAAATTAAAAAAAGGTGATTATGTTGACTGTTATTGATTAGTGTGCCCTGGTTGTGATATATTCTTATTCCAGTAATGTATTTTATAGTAAATGGAAATTTAATTTTTAGAATCTCAACATCAATCTAAATGGTGTTTTCCCATTTACTTTATGGTGGTGTATAAAATATCCAATCTTATCCATGTAAACTAAGTAACCCTAGTTGTATGATATGAGATTTAGTTGTGGTTATCTGAGTCCAACAGTAATTTATATCAAGTATGGACCTTTATAAATTATAAAGGTTAATTCATTGAATTGATCCATTGTATTTTAGATTTTATATTAAGAGACTGAATGTTGGGGGATGGTTTCAATAAAATACATTTCTATATTAGTTTATAATGAGTATGAGTCTTTCTAAAATAGGGATGGTAATCCATTTAATTGATATTTTTATTATGTATATGCTCACATAAGAACATAAAATGTGAATTGTGGATTATGATTAAATTTTTTCTGGTAAATTGGAAGGGAAAGTGAGACATATGGATTGTTTTTATCCTAAACTTTAAACTGATCACTCCCATATACTAGAACCATTATGGTTGAAAACATAAATAATAACTAGTAATATGATCTTAGACACGGTTAGTTGGGATAATATGCCTTAGGTAGGGATCCACTATGTTTATCTCACTACTATAAGTAGAGGTTGGTTGTTGGGCCTTGAGTCCTTTCTCACTCTGGGCGAGATATATCTCTCTCTCTGTACTTTTATCAAATCTTTTTCTGAGGCATGTGTTCAACATTTATAGAGAATTTCCCCCATGAAATCCTCAAGTCATGCTCTAGGAATGTGGTGATTATTAGGCTCCATTTATGGTGTTCCCTAAGCCACCCGTTTTACCTCCAAGAGTTACACCTTCAAAACTACATGTTTTTATCGAACTAGGAACTAACGCTATGCTTCCAGAGATTTTACTACAATTGATCCAGTCTATATAGGTTTCATCATGACCTTTACATATGTTGTCTGATCTTAATTGTGAGTTCCAACAATAGCATACTCCCATATTTAGAGGGTATGGTGGTCCTCAGGCCTCTGAGTCATAGCTAAATTCCATTTTATCTATCATAGAGCTTTGGGAGATTCATTTAGGTAGGAAGGTCAAGATCTCCTCATACATGATGCATTAGTCCTCCTAGAACTAGTGGGGTGTGAACAATCAATATTTTCATCATCAGGACATGGTCTGGGTAGACTTCTAGATCACCTTTTTTGATTACTTTTCCAACAGACACTAAGATATTATCAAGATGGAGAGTTTATGGACCTGTAGAAGGGTTATGTATATATATATCATAGACTATTCAGTGTGCTTTTACTAAGATTAAATGCTTTGAAATTATTATTATAGGTGGTGATCTTCTTCGAGCAAGACACTTCAAGGATGGGCTCAAGTATTTCAATGGCTCCCAAGAGAATTTCTTTTGCCTATATAATATTTCTTATATCATGAAACAAGATCATATAATCCATGACTATTTTAGGGAAGCTGATTGTACATGGAACAAAGGGATAGTTCCATGTAATGGTAGTACTTATTATAGAGGATGGAAGCAACACCTTGAGGGTTTTTATTGAAATATTTCTATATAGAGTATTTATACTGGTAACTCTATTTTATTCCATTAGTGTGGATGGTAGGGGCTTGTGAAGCCATAGTGATATAGATACCTAATTGAGTTCCATTCTTATGGATGGACGATTAAACATAAAAGTATTTTTAAAGACCTTTACATCTATTTTTATAGAAATAGGTCCCATAATAACACCACCTTCGAGAGAAGGATTAGTGACTCCACATCAAGTAGGATGTTGGAGTAGTATTGCGAGAACATGCCAAGGAGGATTTAATTTTCGAGGTATCCATACATCTAATTTTCATCAATAGAAGAGTGGAACTCCTCCCTGTAATCATGTTGTATCATAGAGTCATAGATTATGATAGTTTCATTCATTATAGCAGATACCTGAGGAGAAGAGTATAGGACAATATACTGTATGAATTATAGTTCTAGTAGCCACTACTAATCTTTTTTTTCATACATGTACCTCACACTCCTTTTTATTGATCGTGGAAAGGCTTGTACTTAAAATTCTATAATTCTTTGCATCCATGAACCTATAAGAACCATTTGTTTTATAGTCTTAGGTTATATGCTAATAGATAGTTTTTACTCTTGATATCGATCATTATCGCTTCTTGTGGAATTTCATTATCTTTGACATATTAGGGTTTTTTGTCAAACATGGGATAGATTGGATCAAGCCTCATCATTCCTATATTTTCGGTTATCACTAATGGGTGACTTTAAAATTTCATAAGGGTGGTATATTGTTACATAAGAGTGAATGAGATATCTAGATTGGTCAATTAAGATTAAAGAATCATGGGTTGAGATGAGTGAAGACCTAGATTTGTAAAATTTTCTTAGTTTATAGGATGGTGGATCTACCATTTCTCCCACTTATGGTGGATCTGTTTAGTGATTTTTTTAGAAAACATCTCTATACTAACTCCTAAGAGATATATAGTTTTCAATCAAGCTCATTCTATAATAATCTCAAGTATTTATTCATTAATACAATATGGAACTTACTAAGATGATTTGTTTGACCGACTATGATGATCCGGAGTGTTCTGGAATATTGACCTTACATTAGGATATCATCTAATGTGATTTATGCCTTCATAAAAACCATTTATAGCCTTCTAATGTCAGTTCGATTTATATGGGTACTTATTTATGTCATTCAATCTTACGAATAAGACCTCTATTATCAAATACATGATGAAAAGGGTTTTCCACCCCTACATGGATTCCTTCATTGTGGTTCTTCTGGATTAAATCACGGTGTATACTCCTACTTGAAGAGACCATGCCAAATATCTTGGTATTGTATGAAATTGACTGATTTAGAATCAATTATATTATATGCTCACAAATTTACACTTTGGGGTAAAAAATATTCAATTTTGGCTCATATTATCTTGGAATCAGAAGTATCAGTTGAACCAAAGAAGGTCAGTAATGTAGTTCATGGGAACATCCTAAGAACTTGTTTTTGATATAAAGAGTTTCTTAGGGGTAGACGGATATTACCAGAATATTATACCAGATATATCACATCTTGAATAACCTCTTACTAATCTCACTAAGAAGGCTATGACATTCTTGTGGTCTAAAGCATGTGAGAAATCCTTTCAGGAGATAAAAGTAGGAATTACTTTAGTACAAATCCTAATTCTATCAAGTCCTAGTATAGGTTATGCATTTTTCTATGATGCATTATGCATTTTTATGGGTTTCATACTGGTTCATAAGGATCGATTCATTACATATGGGTCTGTCTAGTTAATACCTAATGATATACATTACCTAATTCTTGAAATCGTCATTCATACCTTGCTTTGACAGAGACATTATCTTCTGGAAGAGAATTTTATGGTATTTACATACCACAATATCCTCAAATATATCATTAATAAATGTTAATTAAATATAATACAGTGGGGATGGGTCAAGTACCTTCAGTATTTTGACTTTGATCTTGCCTATATGCCTGGAAAGGGAAATGAAGTAGAAGATGTGCATATCTATAAAACATAGGCATAATTCTTTCAAGAAGAAATCGATTAATATAAGATGAAGACCATATTTTATGAGATGCATCTAGAGTTTAACTAGAGTCGCAATGGGTCTTTTCTTTCAACCTTAGCAGTTAACTTTTCACTCCTTAATAGAGTGAAGAGAAGGCAGTTTTCATACACTGAGGTTTTAGTCCTACAGAAAGTATTTTAGGTGATGTCCCACCTCTTGACTGTTCTATCGAAAAATATGAGAACATAAATTTCCATATAGGTATCTAGGTTTCTATATAATTGTGATAGTATTCGATGTTAGAATCCCATGCTTATTTGTGGGTAGTACACTAAGGGAACTCCAAGATGTTTTATGATATGTGCCACCATTACTGGTAACTTCTAATGAAACATAATACCACTAATTTTATAACTAACTATTCCACTTTTTAGAAGGTGAAGGTGGAACATCATCATCCTACCAGCTTGTTAAAACCCTTACCAGTCCTGAAATGGAAATGGGATGACATCATGATGGATTTTTTGACTAGTTTACCATGGTCACTTTGAGGTAGTTACATGGTTGGGAAGTTATTAATAGGAAAATGTATGTGTCCCACTTCCTTCCTATTATAAATATCTTTTTAGTGGATGATATTGGCAGATTATACATCAGGGAGATTATAAACCTACACGGGGTCCCTTATACTATTGTTTAAAAGAGAGATTCTTATTTAACATCATGGTTATGGTAATGGTTATAGAACCTCAGACCAATGGCATGTCAGAGTAGACCATAAAGGTGGTGGAGGACATGCTATGATCATGATTCCTTGATTTTGGTGGATCATGGGAGAAAAATATATCCCTCATAGAGTTTTCCTACAATAATATATTTTAGGAAACAATTAATATGGACCAGTATGAGGCCTTATATAGTGGGCCATGATGTTCACCCCTATGAAGGCTAGAGGAAGGGGATACAGTGCTATTAGGTCCTCATATTTTCCAAGAGAATTCAGATAAGGTGTAGTTGATCTGAAATCTAATGGCTACAAATCAGTCTAGATTGAAATATTATACCAATCATCATCAGCAACCTATGGAGTTTGAGGTCAGGAATCGTGTTTTCATACGAGTATCACTCAAGCTTGTGAATAGGTGGATATGGTGGAAATGGAATCTATCTGCTCATTTTTTGGGCCTTTTTAGATCATTGATATTGTGAGTCCGATAGCTTATCGTTTACTATTACCTTATAGGTACTATTCCATGCATGATTTCTTACACATTTCAAATCTTCTGCATTACCATGTTAACCCAACTAATAATTTTAATCTCCTAGATGTTGAATTGGATATCAAAATTTTCTTTGAGAAGATTCCCATTTACATCATTCAATAGATCATGCAGACTCTTCATAGAAGGTTTTTTCAATGGTACGAGTGCTATTTTAGTATGTCCATGTACAAGTTGATACATGGCTGAGAGAGGTTGGTGTATATGTTTAGTGTATGGAGTTGTTCTCAGATGAATCTTTACAACCCTTGGAAGGGAAAATCATGGATGATTTTGTTTGGGGGATATAAGATCCAAATTTTTAATACCAAGTGTGGATCCTTTTAATTTTTGATCAACCTCATATTGATCTCACTTTTTTGTCTTATACTAAGAAATAGTGCCTTAGGGTGGGCCATTTCTTCATTGGAGAGAAGGTAACAGGGGTCTGGAGCCTCTCTATAGGCCAATTTCTTATTGTGTACTAAATAAATGGAATGTATTTCAAATAGAAAATGTGTATTGGTCTACCCTAACCTGATTTAGGATGTGTATTAGTTTTTCTATCAGGAGAACACCTAATAATTACATGATGTGTAAAACTTTACACAGTGTGATTTTTTTTGGTTTTTTAAGTGGAATAACCATATTAATTTTCTTACTCTCTCCCATATTCTTCCTTCTCGCATAGGATATCCTCCTAGTGAAGCTCCCATTTTATACTAAAGGTAGGATGAGATCCCATTCTTATATCTACCCTCATATTTTTGATCCTTCTATTATGTTGGATAGTCACTGGTATGCTCTCCACTTCATTAGCACCATTCGTCATTTGTCTTTCCATCAATGGGGTCTTTTGATCCAAGCTAATATACCTTATATTAATGTTATTCATCGATTTATCTATTTTCTTCTAATATTAATGAAATCAATGGTTGATATTATATGAGGAGAGTAATATAGGATTTAGTTTGGTGTTCTATTCCATTTCACTCATGATCTTAATTTTTTATAATTTTTTGTCATTGTGCGCATTCTGGTTTCACCGAGTATTTCTTATAAAGTTATTATTTAATAAATTTAAATTGTTATATGTGTATTATGAGTCCATAAGGATAAATTTTCATATTCCATTGGAGCTTGAGACCACAACACCAACCACCCATTTATGGTATGTACCCTATTATGCATCTTTGGCCCTTGTCCGGATTATTCAGAGCACCATTTGAGTGTGATTTGTTTACATTTAAGAGAGAGAGATTGTTAATTTAATAAATGAAACTTAAATTGTGAAATTGAAAGTGTATTTTCATATGTATAGATATCAAATGAAAATTATCCATTAAAATTAATTTATTAAATGGTGTTATGTCCTTATTCTACCTTGTCATGTATGATTAAAGGTAATGGAATCAACTTAACGAAATATAATTTGGAAGATTATTACGAGGACTATGATGAAATATTTATATAAATGAAATAAGTAAATGGTTCCTATTTCATATTGAACTTTTTCTTATTTATAGGAATTTTTATACATGATCCATCACTGGATTACCGAGTGAATTCCTTGAACACTCATAAGATTCTGTTCTGATTCACTAAGTTGATTTACAAGGGAGATACTCACCTTATAACATGGTCTTTATTTATTAGAGGATGATTGGAATGACACTATAGGATCCCTTCAATTTCTCTCTGGGAATTATAATTCCTTAGAAAAACTCCTTAGATTTAGCTTGACATCTACAGACATGTGATGCCTCGGGTTATTCTTTATGGGTCTATTCATTCTTAGATCAAGATTAGATAGAAACTCTTATAGTGTAATTCCTTGGGTTTTCCTATTGGATAAGACTTAGTTCTATATTGTAGGTTTCTTGGTTTTCTACCTTGAGCTAGCATGACGTTCTAAGGTCAAGGATTGCTTGGTTTACCTTCGATCATATCTTATTATCATTATCTTTTAATTTACTACTGATAATTTATTATAATCGATTTATTATAAACTTAATCATAATTAACTAAATTAATACACGTTAAGATACACTAGTTGAGTCTGATGCATGTATGAGTTGTTTACATAAGCATTTCTTTACCATTATATACCTTCACACTATTACATTATATATTCATAGACTTGGTTTGTATAAACATAATTGGTGGTGGCCAACTGAGAATTATCTGAAACACTATCAGGGTCACCATTATTTCCAGGGAAGATTATATGATTTTGAGTGTGGTAAAAGGAAATAATCCCTCTTTATAAACTAGATTTCTTACCTTAGAATGGGATCTTGGTAGTAGATGACTAAGCTGGTTCTCAAGATGCTTGGATTTTTTTTTCCCTTTTTGATTCTTTTATATGTCATGTATTGTAATGCCTTCCTGCTACCATGCATTCATGTTTTAATTTTTTCTAGACATTACATCATATTTTTTTGTGATATATTTTACATATTTTGATTATAATTTATTTCATTGATTCTTATATTTTTTTTTCAATACCATTTTCTTTTTTACTTTGATTCATTTGAAAAATTATCTTTTTAACTGTTGTTCTCCACTATGAATAGAGGGTATAGTTTCCCCCACAAACACACCCTAGTCCCTCCCTACTAGTAAAAATACTTTGGAATATGGGTAGGTGATATTAAGGGCATGTGGCCAACCTATTTCAGTTACTTAGGTGTGAACCAGGTCTAGAATTTCACACATACTTGCCAATCCAATCGCTAGGTTATAACCATTATATTTACATACCAATGTTGTGGTTTTTTAAGATCGTTATTGTGTGTGGTATAAAAAATCAAGCATAGTATTCAAATAAATAATTACAGATTCTAAAATATTATGGTTTTATAATAGAACACTTCATCCATATTCCACTAAAATATAAAAAACATATCATGCATAATCATCATTTAATGTAACAATGTAATGATTACATCCTAATGAACCATTACATGATGTTCCCAAGACATCACAATAGATATAGTCAAGAACTACCTTTTTGGGATGTGTTTTGTTTATTAAACAGACTCTATTATGTGTAATCATCACAACTATCTCATAGAATTATAGTTTTAATATATTTGTACCCTTATAAAAACATTTCCACAATAATATATACAAATTATACACTCTATTATGAATGGGTCTCATAATAAAAAAATGTAAGTGTGTTGATCAGTACATTATGATATAACTTCTCTAATTATATCACTCTCAGGATTAAAGTAAAAAAAAATACCATTACAAGTACCTATAATTGTATGTAATTCAATAATGATTAATCTTCTGACTCTTCAATCAATGGAAATATAATGACCAATTATATTTAATCCTCCTAATAATATATGGTTATTCTAGATATATGGTATTTTTCTCACATTTATAAGGTGTAAAATTATACTATCATGAATCCTAAAATCTATTATTCCAATATCTATCATGTGGTAAGGGTATTTATTACCCTTTATCACCACACATCCATCAAACTTCTTAAGGGTTGAAAACCAATATCAATTATAACACATGGGTAGTGAAATAATCTAAATCCTGAATCATTACTTATGTGTGGTTGAACATAAAGTAATAAGGAATGTAAAAATGTTAATATCAATAGTTTTTTGTAGAACATTCACCTTTAATTTCTCAATATTTGAACCATCCTACTTCTGTTTCCCTTTTATATCAAAATAAGTGCACTCCTCTTTCTTGAGTCTCCTATAAGTGGAGTGACCTCTTAAATTTGATCATAATTTACCTCATTTAAATATTCTAGGATTCATACAAGATGATATTCCTAATGTTTTAATCAATTCCACTGATGTGAAACCTATGTGTTCACACATGTCTATTGTCTTGTACTGATTGTTTTTTAAAAATTATGATATATATTAAAATTTTAGATCATCATTACCATATCATACATTAGTGGTTAAGTGATCATAACTATCATATATTGGGTTCACTAATAAGATGGATTTTCTATTATTATTAATAATTACATAAAAACATATAAAATGGTAAAGAATATTATTCAATCTCTTTAGGGGACAAATACAACACATAACCTTCATTTATAGAAAGAAAAATAATTTATTTTTATGATAAAACCTATTTTAAATGCTTGTGTAAATGTCTATATTATCAAACATATTCCAAAAAATCTTTTTATAGGTATCTATTATCACATTATATTTCTTATATGTGTCAAAAAAAATTGATTCACTCCATAGGATTGGTGGTTGAGACTCCTATAATCAATATCCAAAATATTAGTGGGTTTTATTTAAAGGTAAAATCAAACTCTTGTTGAGTTATCACATCAAGAAAATATCATTTCCAGATACCTAGTTTATTCATCACAAATAATTTTACCTCATTCAAATTTCTATTAAATACCACACTTTAATTCCAAGATAAACATTACATCCCAGTATATCTTTCTAGAATTATCTTCGCATGTAGAATCATGATACTCCTATATTGATGATATTATGTCAAATTAAAATAGTTTTAAATTAAAATAATAGAAAAAATAAATGGATCTAAAATAGAAAAAATTAAAAATCCACTATAAAATCACTTCAAATGAATTTCAAATTACTAGAATATTTTTTCCTCTAAAAATCCTAATTTTTTTTGAATTAAATATAATAAAAGGAAAATTTTCCCATTATGTTTTTTTATCAAAAAATATATAGAGTTTAAAAAATGTAACCTTTTCGAAAACAAAATCATTATTTTTTTATTCCAAAACATGGAATGTCCCTCACATTTTTCATTAATTTATTTTTAATTTACTTTTTAATTTAATTTTCCATTGAAAAATATCCCACCTCCCCTTTTTACATTATATTTCCCCATGTAATTATATTATCTTCAAAAATAAAAAAAAAATAATATTTTAATTTCCTTTTTAACCCCTCACTTCCACTTTTACATTGGTACAGTAGGGGAGAAGCAGAATCATAATCAAGGATAGAATCACCAACACAGTATATTAGTTGGGTTACGGAAAAAAATGTAAGGGTATTTCATGTTGAGGATTATATTTTTAGAATAGGAATGAGGTTGTATTTTTTTTCTAATTACATGAACACACTATGATACTAGTTTCTTTTTTGGTTTCTCTTGATCGAACAAGAACACACTAGTAAGATAAAACAAGGGATAATTTTACATGGTTCATTATGAATACCCATTTCTATATGGAAGGAAAAAAACATACTAATAAAATAACAATGACTAGGTATATTTCATTAATATTCCATAATTCTCTCCACCCCACCTTTTATAAAATGAGATAAGAAGAAGAAAAAATATAGTGTGTTTTCTAGTAGGTAATACAAAATCCTTGTATATTTTCTCCAGGTGGAATCATCCTTGACATCAAGTCTCCCTTGACAGTCACCCACCACATTGGATGTGATATTTTCATCAATATTTCTATTTTTATATCCCTTATATCTCAACTATATTAAAATTCGAGCCATCATTTATTGTCACCTTACGAGTTGAAAAGGTCACTAAGTGCATAATGGTTTTATCTTGGGATGGAAGAGTAGTTGTGTTCACCACATGGGTGGTGTTCACATATTTTATCTAATGAATGGTTTTACTTTTAAATTAACTATTTTTATGTGATCAATGTACTCATCTATTTTTGGGAAACTAATTTGGTTATTTTTATTGAGGTTATACCAGTTTGTGGCTTGTTTTTTGGAATTTATTTTAGACTAAATTTCTATGAGTGGTTATCTTTCATGTCACTATGTTGGGATTATTTTGGTCTCCTTTGTGATTTTCATTATCACTATGATTAACACGCATCGGGCCATATGGGGTCTAAGGGTTCTATCTCAATGAAATTGATACCCTTAATTCATTTCAATATAATAAATATGGAAGGAAACTGAAATAGTAAAGATTATTCTATAAAAAATATGATTTTATTGGGCTGTATGGATGATATTTATTTACGCTTTATGTGGATCATTAGATTTTTTACCCCTATATTTTATTTATTACATATACTATCTAGATTATTAATTAAAATAATTATTATCTTTGTTCACTTTAGTTGATATTAAAGTTTTGAGATGTTATAAATATTTTGAGTCATATATATATATAGTATTAGATTAAAACTCTCTATATTAGGCCTATTGGGAAATTTATCTGTACTTTGGTGGTGCTTTTCCAAAGTGTAATCTGTCTATTTGGAGTATCCAATATTATGAATTTGGTCAATGTAATAATAACTTCTTTCATTGTACATCAATCAAATGTAAATGATTTTATATGGGTATAATTGTATTTTTTAGAGATGTTAATGAAGTTTAACTGGTCCATAAAGATTTAATTTTAAAAATAAATCCTTATTCTATAAATAATGCCATTATATATGGAATTTATAGAGAATATACATTATTTTTGAGGACCTATTTTACCATTGTTTTTACCTCATCCACCAAATTTCATATTGTCAAAATGATATTCCTCATTTAGTCAAATTCCATAAAATTTGGAGTAACTTTTCTCATAGATGATTTTAGGTCCCCATAGCATTTTAGTTTTTATCAATTATATGTGAGGTGGTGGATCTATGAAGTTTAATTGTGTGGCAGAATATTTAGGTTTTCATGTTGTAATTAATTAAAAAATGTATCTTTATTTTTAATGTGATAGTGTTCATGTTTTTTGGGAATTTCATTTTTCCTCTACATCACTAATTCCACAAAATAAATATATATATGTTCATTCCTTTAATATGGTTATATTATTATTTAGTAATACCAGTCCAAAATTTTGGAAAAATTATTTCCATTAGGATTTAATTATGCTAGAATAAATTGGTTCATATTTATCTTGGCGGTCTTCTAAGATATGATTCTTTTTTATACTACATACTCATAGGGCTCAAGAAACGTTATAATGAAGTGATTTCTCATCTTTTGAGGTGATACAAATTCAAGTGTCAATATTTTTTATGGAGAGATAATTGGTTAACTTATATAATTTTTGGGATTCCAATATCTTGGTCTTATAATAATCCTTTGTTAACCTTTTTTATTTTTTTTTGTTTTTTACTTTTTTGGAATTATTTTTTTCATGTATTTACTCTAATACGTGGTTTAATGAATCTACTTTGGGTGTTTTTACTTTTTTTGGGGAACATGTTTCGCATTTTTTCTTTTATTTTTGGATCATGTCATGAACATTATTTATATAATTTAATAATTTTTCAATATTTCTAAAAAAATTCTCCAATATAGCATTGATTCAATAAAAAAGTTTTTAACCTTTTCGGAGATGAATTGGGTTAAAATATTCTAAAATATATATCAATAATTTAATTTAACCTTCTTTTACATAAAAATAAATTATAAGTTTAATAAAATATTAAATTTCAAAACAAATGAAAGTATTAATTTTTTTTGTAATATTTGACAAGATTACTCTATCTATATTGTAGTAAAATTAAAAATATAAAAAAATTAACAGGTAGAAAAATAAATTTAACATTTTTTCAGGTTAAAATCACTTTCATTAAATTGTAAATGGTTTTGATGTCTTAATAGTTTGTTCTTTTTTTAGTTATATAAAACCTCACAAAAATTATTATTTTTGAGACATTCAAAGTCTATTATTATGATAATAAATAGAAAAATAGAATTTCCTAACTTTTTATATTTATATTTATGGTAACCTACATCAAATTATCTGTATTACATTGGCTATAAATATAACCTATGTTTAAAAAATTTAAAACATAGATATGTCTTTATTTCATTTAATTGGATTATATTTGAGATGTTGATAAGCTAAAATAGACTTATAGATTAAAACTAATGGTCATTAAAGGTTTTAATTTTAAAAATAATACATTAAGGAAAATTACTCGATTGGAAGAAAACATGAGGTACATGGACTAAAAATTTATGATACAAGATTATATTAATACAAATAAACTTAGATCTTCAACATAATTTGCTTTATTTTGGCGATGACCTTTGAGTCTGAATATCTCTTATTGATATTCATTTTCTTTTCATAGAATAAGTCATGAAACATCTGTAATTGTGGTTGGTAAGGAATTTTAAACAATTTATATTAAATTTCATGTTGAATTTTAGCTTCTTACATTCATGGAATGAAGTATTCTTAATCAGAGGAATTTTTTTATTAATATGTATATTGATGAAGAAAACCAATAGTAAAATAATAAAATAATGAGATAATAATGATAATTACCATGATGGAATCGTTAAATGGTGAAATGATTAAAAAACCATATGAATAGAAGCAGAATTGATAAAATATTTAGGTATAGGGAGAAGTTATTTTTGTGTATATATATATATTTATTTGTTGAAAATAATTTCTAGTAGCATTACAAATTTTATATGTGAACATAAAAATTGAATATGGAGAAGGAAAAAACATAATATGTTTTTCTAGAAATTGGAATATTTTACATTTAACAATGTTTAGTATTATAATTAATGATAAAAATCATTTTTAATAATTGTAAAATCAATAATAAATTTAAAAACTATAAAAATATATTAACAACATAGATTTTTTACCTAATTTGAAACATATTTTTTAAAATATATTTGGCATTGGATATAAAAACAAAAGATAAAAATATTTTTAGACCATTTTCAATATCAATATTTTAAATATCTTATGTTAAAAATTAGGAAAAAATAGATAGGGGAATATTTATTTTCCCAATATTCAATTTGAATTGTTGTAGAGATAAAATGAACGTGAATATCAAAATTAATGGTCATTAAAAGTTATACATCTCCATTTTTTATTTTTATAACCATAAAATTGGATCCATAAGTCCATTTTAGCTCTACAACTACTTCTATGAAAGATATAGAAATTATTTAATCCAATATCTATAGGATTTATATTTATGGAATATTATTTGAAAAAGTAACATTTAAAATATACATGAAATTATTTATTTAACATTAGTTTATGAAGAACCTGACTTAAAATTAATTTTAGAGTACTTTTAACACTTTTTCATCAAAAAATACACATTGAAATATATAAATGACTTTTAAAAGATAATGTTGAAGATATTTTTTCTACTTGTGATTGTGATAATAAATTTTATTTCTCCTTATGATTTTATGATAAATAAATACAAAAGTATGCATTTAATGGGAAATATAGGTTTTGTCTATGAGAAGAAACTAAATCAATTTTCTTGATGAACATAACTTTTTTTCTACTAGAAAATATTCCAAAAATATTAATATAAATTAATTTTTTAATGTTAGGATCAATGTGATATTCATCTAATAAATAATGGGTGAAGTAAGAGATTCAAATACACCCTAGAGTGAAAATAATTAATTTATGATTAACAAAATGACCTATCCCAATAATAAAATATAAAAAATAATAAATCTAAGTGTAAAAATTAATACTAAGACAGATCCTAGGTTTTATCAATGTTTGATGTTTTTTTGTAAAGGTTATATATAAATTTAATGTATTCATGTTTATTAGTATTGTGATGATAAGGAATTTGAATCTTGAATCAATTGAGAGATAATTTCTTATTAAAATTACATTATTGAAAAATTATGTAGTGTTACTGAAATGTATATTGAGGTCAATATTCTCTAATATTTCATCTTGGAAATAGTATGAAAATAATACCTATATGCTATATTTAATGTATAATAACAATAATTTTATTTATAAATAGTTTAATAGTTATTAATGTGAAAATTTATTTCAATCATTCCAAACATATTGGCTACTAATAAAATTGGTTCACATAAAATTAAAGTTGTTGAAATTGCCTAAATTAGTCAATAACCTAGAATATAAGTACATATTATATGGTAATAGACATAAACGTAATTTTTTATGTGTGAATAAATTTATATAAATATTAAAACGGTAAAAAAATATATAAAAAATATATTATATGATACAAAATATTATATAACCTTATATAAAATTATAAAAAAATTGATTTATGTTTAATGTTATGTGACTAAGTTGAAAACATAAAAAAATACATTGGTGATGAATGATTGAAGGAGACAAAAGTGAACTAAATTCATAAAAGTATTTAGATTCAAAACTATGATAGAATTTATCACATGGTAATATTTAATTAATTTTCTTATTATTACATATTATGAAATTATAGAAGATATCATATAATGAATAAAAATTGATTAAGGGAGTTTATTGAGATGAACTTTTATATCCATTAAAGAGTCATTTAGAAATTGAATAAAAAAAATGCTTATAAATGAGACAATGATATTGTTTTTGGTTGAATTTTTCATCAATGCGAAAATAATTATTTTTTAGAGGATAATATTTTCTTGGTTAAGGTTCTTGTGGAATGGAAAGATGTTTAAAATCCATTTCATGATCATTTAATGAATGATGAATTATTCTGTAGAATCACTTTAAAGTATAATAGTATATGAAGAATTGTTTCCTTAAACTTGAGTTTTAGTGCTAGGGATGTAACCATTTATTTGTAATATGAAATCTATCAATATTACTATGTTTAGCACCATTATTTGGGTGGATCATATAGTAGGGTGGACATATAGGATTTCTTTCAAATGGACTTCTTGATGAAAGAAATGAATTTTCAAAACATCTTAATAGAAAACTGGATTATTTTTTATAATTGTATATTTTTATTTGTGATTTTAATGAATAAATATAATTCCAATTTATTAACACACAATACACTAAAAATATTAATCTAAAATTACTTGGATTCAATTTTTATGATCCATGGATTAAATTAACATTTGAAAAATGTTAGCAGCAAAAAATGGTGAAATTATAATTCTAAATGAAGAGTTTGTTATCCTTTTATGTATGTATTAAATTAGAATGAAATATTCTGGTATTATAAATAAAATTTGAGGAAGGTACAAAAAGTTAAAGGAAAAAATAGTGAAACATATTATGGAAATAAAAATTAGATGTTTGGATACTCATTCAAATGTCCAAATATTTATAAATTTATGGTTTTTAGTAACAATGTTTATGGATTTTATACTCTAAATAATATGATATTATTTAGTTTTTTTAAAGGTTGTTTCAATTCAATAAATTTATAGTGTTATAAAATATCATATTTAAGTTTTTTTTAATTTATAAAAAATTTATGTATTTGATAATTCAGTGATGAATTGTGCTGATGATGAATTATAAGATGAACAAATTTATTTAGGAAAATATTTCCAGTTTAATACATTTTAAAGGAAACCCAATATTTTATTATTAGTTAAATAATATAACATTCAGTGTCATTGTTTCTCCTTATACATTACAACTATTTGATATATATAGAAACATTGAATGGAAGTTCAAATAATCATATGTGATATAGTTCATGGGATCATCCATATTTAGTATTTTACACAATATTATGACATATAAGGAAACATATAGTGTTGATGAATCTAGACATATCAATAAATTAGTTGTAATGAAAACTAATATTGTTGGTCAGTGGAAACTCGGGTGGATTATATTTCCATGTAAATAGAGTTAAAAATGATGTAGCATCCCCAGTCTTAGGTACATGACCCTATATATATGTACATTAATCTTATAAATGTATTGGGATAGGATTAAAGAAGTATTTATAGGTTTAAACATTCATTAGTGGTGTTTATATAGGTTCACATTCTATACATGGTTAGTAAAATCCATGAACCACCTCCACAAAATTGTGAAATATAGGATAATAGTCACTAGTTAGGTTCACGATTAGCACACAGTTTGGACAAACCGTGTGAGTAAATAGGTGAAACAATTCATCTCATAATAGAGGTAAAAACACAGTTGGTGCATGGTTTTTCAAACTCTGTGGTCCAACCCTGTGAGTGGTGACCTTAAGGAAGTAACACCACAGAGTTGTCTCATAGTTTTCCATACCGTCAATGTATAGTTTCAACAGAAAAAACTGTGTATCTAATCTAAATTAAGTCCCCTACAACTCATTAATCAAATATTCTATCAATAAATCAAATTTATTTTCCTATGTAGTCTTGATAGATGATACCCTTCAATCCTAAAATAATTTTTAGGAAAATAAAAGTGAATTGGATATCCAAATTCAACTATAAGTCAACATTCTTCAATGTTCTTCTTATATATATTCATTTTCTCAATACTAGACCCATATATGATGTCTGTAGATGATATATCAATGTTATATGATGGTAATCATGGTAGATTGTGATTGGATCTATTTAAGGTAATAATATACATGATTGTATCAAGATAATCATTATTTCATTCTTTGTTTTCACCAACAATTTTGAGGAATGTGGATTCTCTCTCATCTCTACTTGACATAGAACTTGAAGGATTAAAATTATTTTAACTAATATCTTGCAATTTAACTGAAAACTATGTGTGATTATTGATGGAAACCACATTTGGGTTATGGGTTTGGAATTTTGGATATTTAATGGTTTCATGGAAAATACTCTTTGGTGATAATTTTAAAATGATATTTTTAACATTTTGGTTTTTCATTTCCACATGGAAACTGATTTTGAAATAATTTAAAGAATTAAATGTTTTGGTGAAATGTATTTTTTCATGGTATTTGGAATACATGGTGATGTTTGATAATTCATATACTTAAACCTATAGAAGGGGTGTGTGTCATTGGGCCACCTCTTATTGGCCACCTTTTCATGACTTAGTGGTTTGAGAAGAGACTGCTCATAAGTATGGAATTGTCACTAGATAATTCATGGTTTGTGTGGAGACATGGTTAATGATATTCAAAATAATTGAGAAAGGTTTTATTCTTTGAAAAACAAATTCTGTAGAACTATTTTATTGATTTTGTATAATATTTTTTATATAAAATGTGTTGACCAGTTATTTTTCTAGTGGACAGAGTTGTGAAGTATTTGAGGAAATGTTAATAATCTTAGACTCACCCCTTTCATGGAAAATTTTGCGTGTTTATATATGTTTACAATTAATAAATAGGTAAATGTTATGTATCTCATTTAATTAGTGAAGATTCTTCATATCAAGGGAATGGCATGTGAATTTGGAGCTTGGACTAGGTTCGGTTTTTTCTCCTCATGATTCGACTTAGGTGAGTTTGGTTTCAATTTAGTTATATTTTCTGGTAGATGCATTTTGGTTTCCACTTTTACTCTGATATTGTAATATGTTTTCATTATGATTTGCGCTATTTTTCCCACTCATGAATCATATATAGGATTGGATGTTTATTCTATATATGGTTTACACCTTTTATCTTTAAAGTGAAAATCATCCCCCATTTGATCTTGAGGATATTAGAATATATTTACAGCCTTTAGTTTCATGGGGATGTCACCTAAGGCCTAGTAACACCCTCACCTCTTCCAAATCCAATCGGTGAGGGGAGAGATGTTACTAGTGAATATAATTATTTTTATTTAGATTAAATTCTCATGTTTTAAATATTTATTATCGTATTTTTTCAACACCTTAAAAGATTTATAGCAATTTTCAATATTTGGGTTCTATAGAATTGGATGGTAGTTAAGTAAAATGGAATAAAATAGACACATGGATCCTTATTGGATTATAATTAGAATCCAGTCAAAATAGGGTTATCTATAGAAATTCATTTAACCCTAAGAACCATAGGGTATGTTACTAGGTATTCAGTGGTAGGGTATTTTGAACTAGTTGAGTGGTCATAAGAGATAATGTTCACAGAGTGTAAATTGGGTTCTTACTAAGGGTTTACTCAGTTCCTAGTATATCCCAGACTTGTTTTTTTACATGGAAAATGAAATTTCAAGGTTAAACATTTAAAATCTCATATGGGGTTCTCATTTATGGGATGACAGTCATAGGGGGAGGACACCTTATCTCAATCATTTTACACATTTGTGTATCCCTTTAATATATGTTGGATGGGGATTCATCTTTATAAAATAGTGAAATTGTCTCTTCCTATGGATTTCCTCTATTACATCATCTCTTTGTTCATTGATTTTTGTTTTTTGGATTTAGGTATTGGATGATGATTCCGAATGAGCATGGTAAAATCATCACAAATTGATTTTGATTTTTTTCAATAAAAGATTATTCTTAAGGGGGTTGAATGCATCATATTACTTGATGTTTTATTAGATGTGCTTAAATATACTTTTTTATTATATTTTTTGTTATATTTAAAAAAAATTAGAATCAAAATTTATTCACTGACTTTTTTCCCTAGATTCATACTAGCGGTGGTACATACCCCATTTCCTATGATTTTTATAATTATATGTTTCCAAGTGAGTTATATCAGTTTATGCCAATGTTATTTGATTTTATAATTAAATGTGTTGATGGATTTTAATTTTTTATAATTAATTAATGTTCATTTTTTATGTATTTAGAGACTCATTCTCTCGGGTGATATTGGGTAAGGTATTGGATGAGTTTTAGTGATGGTGTATGAGAACTGCATAAGGGGATAACTCTATGAACAACATTTGTGCTCCCTAATATTACCTATTTATATGTGAGTTAATATATAGTGTAAAATATAATTATATATATGTTGGTGTGAGAATCTTGAGATTGAACCTTAGGGGAGTTATTGTATGTGAAATAAGGCTTGTGATGTGTATTGGCCTCTTAATGTGTCTACTAGGGACTTTAATTTATTAGATTTTTTTAAATAGAATTATCTAAAATATGGGAGGATCAATTAAAATGAAATTGGATCCCATATAGGGTTTCTAATATTTATCTATGACTCTGGTGTGCTAAGGAGGTAAAGTATTGGTATGTCAATATTGACTAGAAATATATCTTAAGGTGATTCTTTGGATTCCTATAGGACAAGTAGTATGATATACCATCATCAACAGACATGTGAGGTTGAGTCATAATTGAACCAAAAATGGATATTTTTTTATTAAGTGATGTGTCTGGACTATCTAGAAAATGATAGGTCCTCTAAAAATTATTAGTTGAAGATGTGCTTTTCAATATCTATATAGACATGAAAAGGTGATGAATACTTGGGGGAATAGAATCATGAGGGGTTTCGTTATCCATAAAATGATTTTTTATCCTTTTATAGAATCTTTGATTGTTCCTCATCAATGGAAACCCTTTAATTTTTCAAGCTAGTGGTGAATTATCATTTGTTGATGGAAAAAATAGATTGATGAGTGTCTTCTTTATAATTACCCATGTTAAATGAAAATTTTAATGGGAGAGCACATTATGTTGAGGGAGGATAGATTTGGTATGCATGTTCTTGGTGTACAACGTTATTACTATTGATTTGTTCACAATGTGGACTGGTTTTGGTTAAATAAATTCAATGTATGATAAAATATTCACCATATTTATGTTTATGTCATGGATTATTATATGTTTATTAGTGATAAACTGGTCTATTTTTTTATTATATTATGGGAGATAAATCATTCATCCTTATTTATAATTATTTGTTGAATGAAAATTGTGGCCATTTGATATTTGAGACAATGGTTATTAATATGATTTATAGGATGGGATACTTTTCCCACATTTATGAATTATGGTAGCCTATATTTCTTATGTTTTTATGATTGGTTATATAATTTTCTCCATAATTGATGAATCATCCACCAAAACTATTATTTTATTAGTGGTTACTCATTCACCCATACTCTTGTTCTTATCAGTGATAGTTTATTCACCATTTTTTCTGATTATGGTGATATCTCATTCATCTATTGTTATATTATATCAATATCCCATTTATGTTTTATTTTATTGAGGTGATATTTTGTTCACTGATAGATTATCCTTTGTGATAGCTTATTCAACCTATGTGATAACCCATTTTTATAGATTGTTGTTAAGGATATCCTATTCATTTTTACTCCCATTATTATGGAAATAACCTATTAACCTCATGGTTAGTTATGGTGATAATGTAATGAATTAGTATTGTGTTATTAGTATTGATGATCCATTCAACTCTACTTGATATTGACGATGATACCTAATTAATCTGTTATATTATTTTCAAAGATAATAACTAATTCATTTTATAGTTACTACTAGACTTTGGGATTGACTATCGCATTCCACCAATGGGCGATATAGTGTTTAGTTAAACATTGAGATGAATTCTTGAGAACCCTCAGTTTTAAAGATGTATGAATGTGTAGTCTTTAAAAATTCATTACATTTAGTAAAATTGTGATAAAAAATAATTATTTTTATTAGGGGTAAAATTATAGGTAGCATACAGTGTTTTATGCTCAAACCCCACACATTAACTTCAATGGATTTTCACACCTTATGGTTCACATTAATGTTTGGGATATTTCCTATGAAATATGTGATATTTAAGTAGATATCCACATGGATTCGAAGTTTCTATTGAGATAATACCGACAATATGGATTTTGTATAATTTTTCTACTCTTTGTTTCATTCTTGTACAATATATAACATTTATATCAGGTTAAATTAAGGGACAACTTCAATATATACTCAAAACTGATATGCGAGTGAATCAATGTTTAAAACATTTTACCCAATTATAAATCTATAACATTTTACCTCTTAGACCAATTAGGATATTAATTCACATTTTCTATTATTCTTATCATATGAATGTAATGAAACAACGTAAAGATGGAACATTATATTTTTACAACGATCAATACTCAATAGTAGTATTTAATACTTCGCATATATGGTGACTATATGTACCTACATTTTCCACTTTAATATGATATTAAGAATAGTTGTATGGATAGAAAAAATATTAATGTAATGTATGATTCCCTATACATTATGAGGGGGATAAAAATAATCTTGAATCCCTAAATTGATGGTTACTTATCCAACATGTATCTCCCCACTAGTTCTTTATACTAATATTATAGATAGTGTCCAACTTATTCTTAAGAGACTTTGTATCATTAAGTAAGCATTCCACCAGATGGTAATTATGTTGGATGTTGAAGTAAAAAATTTATTTTCAACTTTCATCTTCATTTATTGTTACCTATATAGCAACAAGCATGAAACATTTCTTCAACTTCTTCCTTTATCAATTATCATTCCATATAATCCTCTTTCTAATCATGTTAGTCTATTCTTATACATCTGATGATGATTCCCTAGTTATGTTTTATTTCTAGTGAATGTTTGATATATATATATCTATTCTTCTTATTCTTCTTATTCTTTTTATACACCTATTAATTTAGTATTATATGTACGGTGTATTTTTTATGGATGTTTAAACATTCATTATTATATATATTTTCATCTAATCACTAATTGATAGGAAACTCCATCTATTATCTGGTCGTTCCCTTTCTTTGTTCATCACCTAGTGATTTACTCTCATTCACTTCATTATCTACATATCATAACCCATTATCCATTCAAAGAATCTTCCAAAGAAACATCTAACCAAATATGAATATATATCACACTTTATAACCAACAATTTCTTATAAAAATTAATATGAAATTACACTACTCCTCATATAAAAATTTTTAAACAGTAATTATACTATTGAAATGCGTTTTATAATCCCACTTAAAAATGTTTGGGAGGGAACTTAACTGTATTGTCCCTCTTAATCAAAAGTTTAATTTTGAAGTTTTTTTACATTCCAATTTCATCAGATTGCTTCTAAATTCTTATGGATTATTCTTGATAATGCATAATGTTTCTTGAGATCTCTCCCTTTGGTTGAATTCTTTAAAATATACATTAAGGAACTAAATAAAACTTCATGCAGATTGATAGATAAAAAAACATTTAAATTTCAGTATTTCATCATCATTTTTATATGAGTACAAAATATTTTTAAACTTATTCAAACATTCTATCTAGTACAACAACATAAAATATCTTACAACCAATTAAATTTTACCCAGTGTCATTTTATAATGTTTTAAGAACATATTGATATATTTTACAAGACACTTCCTATGGCTGTTGATATGATTTAGAAGATTTCATTTGATCACTTCTTTGTTATGATGAATAGGTTTTGTTCTTCCCATTGAATGTATATTCAGTATACTATGAGGGGGGACTTCTTTCATCTAATGGGTTCATATATATTTATTTTTTTTCTAATACTTGGTGGTCCTTGATTGTTATAATCTTGATTTTCTACATAGTGTATTCATTTAACTATATACAATGACATTGTAAAAATAACCCTGATTATTTTATAACATTTTATCATGTGACATATATTTGAAACTTATACCTGATTAAATATTTTCATAATCCTTATTAACAAATATCTAAACATATTCCAAGAAAAATATAGTTTAGTGGAACATATTTAAATCATATGTTTTAGGAAATCAATTTTTGTGTGTGATTCTTTTCTATTCAAGGGATCCTTCTCCATCTATTTCACTACCTTGAATTTATTTGTATTTTCTCTATAATATATTTCTTCATCTGATAGACTTGAATTGATGCATTCATGACACAATCCTCTTTACAACATCGAACATTATACAGTGAGTAACATAATATTTTCATACAAATTTTATAACTATAATTATTCCTCCATATATTTCACTCTTACCAATGAGGTTCTATAATATTATTGCAACTTATATAGAATTTTTTGGAAAGGAATTATCTATCTCGTTTTAACTTCTTTAATAAATCATTATACATTCCTTACTTAACATGTAAAACTTTTTATAAGTATATCAAATGAAGTATATAAATGACTTCATTTGACTTAAATAATCATTTCTTAATGTTCAAGAACCTAAGTTCTTTTGTAACTTAATATCTTTATGACTCAACCATTTTCACGGTATCTATATAATATCCCATGGATGTAAACCGATTGAACCCTCTTTTAGATACTTTTTCCTTCACTAGAACATTATTTTAAATCACATTTATAAAGAATTATGATGTTTGATCAATGAAGAAAATTTAACATATAAATTTATCATCTTTGTTTGTTTAATCATTATATTTTTAGATTAAAATGGGAATATAATTAGTCGATTTTTTCCACTTTACATCTTATTTATTAAATCCATTTAGATTAGTTTAATATGATGGTGAATGTTTCTTTAATTATTTCCAAAATTTTATTCTCTCATATTAGACTTTATATATTGTTTCATTAAATAGACACTCTTTTCAATGGAATTGTTTAGAAACCAATGTATGATGGTGAAGCATGGAAAAATATATATGGATACTCTAATATAACCATAACTTTACCATTATAAGATTAATGAAAATCTTACTATATCATTACATAAATATGGAATACCTTTATGAAGCATATATAAAATTTACATGGAAACAATATAACTTTATATATCATAATATCAACTAGAAAATACTCTTCTCATGACCTCATTCTGATTGAACTCTTATGAATACTTCAGTACAATCTAGAATATATGATAACCTTTTTCATTAGACTCTTTCTGATTGTATGCACTATCTTCATCCATTTGGAATCACAACATTCTTAGGGAATATCCTTAAGAAAACATCATCCATTTTTATTACTAAAATTCTTAAGGAAAATACTTATATTCTTATTATAAAACTTATTAATGAAACTCCATAATTAATAATTAAAAATATTGATAACAAATTTGATTCTCTAAAAAACATGACACATGTAGTATAATAATAGAATGTCTCATCCATAGTCCTAATTAAACTCAATATCATAAAAGAACATTATTAATTTAATAAAACACGAGAACTTCATTTATTCTTATTTCAACCATCTATGAAATCACTAACTTTGTTTCTAATATTATATACTTTAATTGAACTATGTCGTCCCTACTTTTTACTACATAAACGTTTCATTATGTTTTATAAAATAGAGGATCTTTTAAAGTTTGGTTTCTTAGAAAAAATGTACATAATGCTTGGAAAATTAAAACATTTCTGTAATACACATGAGATACTTCATCATAGGGTAATCCAAATTAAATTTACTGCATCTCATGACCTGGGTACATAAATTAATGGAATGGGTGAGCATAAGGCCCTGTAAGGGAAACCAAGAGAAATGGTTTACTTGTGATCTTGATGAAAAATGAATAAGAAAATGAGGAATATCATTATGGAATGAAAAATAGAACATGAGGCATATCATAAATAAAATAACACAAAAAATATCTCATAAATTTGGCCACAAAACTTATTTTATATATTCATTATAATATCACCAATGTTTTTTATTGAGATTTCATACATATTACCAAGGATATTCACCATGGTATTATAAAACATTCCATCTCTAGAGATTAAATTCTTTACCCAATGCATTAGAGTAATATCAGGGAATAACCTTTATATTTATTAATTAATATGATCCAAATATATCATAACAAAAAATTTCATTAATAACCTGTGTATAATAAAAGAAATGGGTTACATATCAAAATCATGGGTTTTAAAATAAACGTGCTTAAAGATAAGATCTTTATGTCATTATTAAGCCATGAAAATTGGTGATAGGTTTCATGTATGTTAATCCTATAATAAAATAGATCATTTCTTTATCTATTTGAATACAATGAGAAAATAATGAGTTTTGTGTATTCAAAAAATAAAATAAGAGAGTTTCTTGCGAAAAAGAGTGAAATTTTGGGAAGAAATTTTGACATCATAACAGATATGAAACATGGTTTAAAAAATGGAAAAAAGAGAGTGGAAAAGGGTCTCTCATTCATAAAATAATCTTAGTATAGTAAAGGGATAGAATAAAAATTACATAAGAACATAGTTTTTATGTTTTAAAAACATACCACATAAAAAAGGAACATAAAAGAAAATGTGATACTGAGATTTCCCTTACCTTGAAGTGTAACTCCTAAAACTATATGATTGGGACCCTGGGTGATTTATTCCACATTGCCATGAATACTTGGGAGTTAAAAATGACATATATTCTGGGTGATTAATTGGGAATGAATTATAAAGGAGAAATGGGTGGGTATTTATAGAAAAAGAGTAGGATTTGTTTATTAATTTCCTTGGACACCTAAGAAGTGGTAAATGAAATATCATGGGCTGGACCATGGTATTTTTCCATGGTATTGGAAACTTGGGACACCTATATTATATTTTAATTTATAAGAGTCAACCATAATTTTATATTAATTGTTTTAGAAAATAAAAACTAATGTTTTCATAAAATAACATTTTTAATGTTAAAGTTTGAATTTTAATATATGGAAGGTAAATTATATATTTCAAAAGTGAATAAAATATATTAAAATAATAAATATTAATAAAATAATATATATTAATCTAGGTATTGTAGTTAATTAGTCATTACCCCCTATTGACATAATTATGATGTCCTTAAACATACAGAAACACTCAACATGTATTTTTTACTTTTTAGAAAAAAAATAAAGTATTTTAGGAAATTATCATTAATTCACCCCAACTTAATTTATATGTGATGATTTAAAAATGATATTAATTTTATCATAATATTTATCTAAATTTGAGCATTTTAATTTTCTAATATAAAAATCCTTATTTATTAAAAATAATAGCAGATAGAAAATATATATGGAAATTCCATATTGAAATTTCTCACACTTAAAAAACAAAATTATTTTACCATTTATATTTAAATAGTAGTGTTTTAACCATAATATTTCATTAAAATAAGTATTATTCATAATATCTTAGTTTATTATAATATTTATATCTTTTTAAAAAAGTAAAATTTTCATCCCAAAAACGGATTTATCAAATTCCAACTCAATTTTATTAATAAAAAATAATCTTAAAATGGAATTGATGAACAAAAATTTTATTTATAAAATTTAATTAAACTTTAAGTAACTAGGTACTCAATACTTAACCCCTTATAACACATATATACATCCTATTGTTAAGGTGTGTGATGGTGACATATTCATTGGGAGGCTCAGATAACATCGACCCGGTGGTAATTTCCACTAACTTGAACTTTTCCCATAGGTGATTTCGTTCAAGATTAATATGTTGAATATCATGTTAGTAATTGACAATAGAGAAGACTATTGATGTTACCACCTTCCCAAGTTCCAACAAATGGGATTTTTACAACATGAATCTATTGGTTGAGGCCGTTGTTTCCCCTTTATTAATTAATTAACAACTACCATTTCTATATATAACACTAATTATAACATTAAAATAATTATTAATAGTATTGTTTCCAATGGACATATTTAACAACGGTCATATTGACCAATTGTCATATAACTGTTGAATCTCAATTGTCACATTTCAATTTATACTCACATATTTATTAAAGAGACATATTTTTTTTGAGTATAATATAAGACACATCTTTAGGAAATAATGATCATTCAAAACGTTCAAGTTGTTATACAAACATAACAACATGATGTTTTTGTATTTTCATCGGTATGATAGAATACATGAAATTTTACTATTTCATTGAAAGACTTTTAAAACCGACAACATCCATTGAAAAAAAATAAAACTCACACAATTTTTGATAAAACATATCCCCATTTTTATTTATTGGAAATAAATCTAATTTTATTTCAATAGGATTATTTCAATATTTGAATCATTGGTCGTTATTTTTTGAAACATTCATTTTAATTTCAATCCTCAAAATTAACAATAAATACTATTTTCATTGGAATTGGATATACATAAATTCCCATGTAATGTTGAATCAATAATTTTACTCTAATTATATGTGAGCCAAGCTCAGTGTAGAAAAAAAGATAATTTTATTTAGAAAATAAATCAAACCATTACCAAATAATCTTAATATCACATGGAATAAGAAATCTTAAAAATTTATTAAAGACATTTCTGATTTTATTCTAGGCTAATGACAATAATATCATATATAAACAATCAGTAATATAAATCTACTAAAGACTCTTACACTATCTATAGAAAACAGATAAAAAACAATCAAGTCCAAAAAATATGAATAAGCATCATTGGGGAACAACTATATTTCAGTTTTATTATCTCATTGATTAAATAAATGTATCCCACTTTGTGTTAGTTTTTTTAAAGAATGTGATATTAATAAAATTTTACCTTTTCTAATGAAATAATCATGAGGTGCATCTAGAATAATTAAATTTTCATGAGATAATTATTGTATCTCATTCACCAATAATATTCTAATATATTCCCCCAAGGAGAAATTATGATTTTAATAATAATGATACTATTTAAAATATGTGATTTAGGTATTCTTTTTGAGAAATAAAAAAACGTATCTTTTCTTATGTGGATTTCTATAAAATTTACGCATATTTTCCAAGGAATATCTATTCATAAAATCATTAGTGAACTAGTATGGGATACATTCCATGATGAAAACAACCTAATCTAGTCTAACAATGATTTGTAGATATCCATTAACTTCGTTTCTACCCCAATGATTATACTTCACCTCTAATCCCCTATTTTGAAAGAAACAAATTTAAAACACAATGGTTGATGAAATAAGGTGGGCCTTCCTTGATTATCTATGTGAACATTATGTTTGAGATAGTTTAATTAACAGTGTTTCCCCATTTCCTACAATATTCATTCTTTCACATCTAAACTTAAATTCTAATTGAGGTTGTGATGATCATAAAAATTATTTAATTTCATTGTGTGTAAAATATAAATTATAAAGAGAGTTTAAAGCGCTCATATCACAGACCAAACCACTAATTTATAATATGGAAACTTTTATTTTCCCTTTTCACAATATTTATCTTGTGTTTACTCTATTTTATGAATATTATAAAAATATTCTAGTTAAATAACTAATATATCATTAGGAACACTGGAAGTGAGTTTGTATTTTCCATGTGGATTCTTTAGAGTTCAATATTTTTTATTATCTCTCTTGTATGTAATATATTTCTTCAACTTCTTTGATATTGAATCCATGGTCTTCTCACCTTTACAACATGAAATATTCTTGGGAGATTTTTTCTTTATAAAATTTTATTCTTACTTTATAAGGATAGTTCTTTTTTTCTTATCCAACATATATAGAATTCATCTCTTATAATAATTGGATACATGTCAAGATGATATTTCACCGACCATGTGACCACTATATTTTTCAATATCATAGGTATTTTTAATCTTTCCAAAACCACTATAATTTTTCAAATTTTACATACTCTATGGATTTTTCTTGTTCATCACTAATTTTCTCCCCTTGTTCGTGGTATTCCATTGTCATTTACCATTTAGAGGATTATATGAAAAACACAATGAACAATTATTGAATCAGTTATAGAGCCAATATTGACCCATAACCCTTGATCTTATTATATTTTCTTTATGAAATTTTTTAGTCTATTTCAAAACATGTTGAGCTTTTTGAGGGGAACCAGCTTTCACACTCTTTTTCCTATACACCCTAACTGAGGTGGTCGGATTCTTATAATTTTTCAACACACACTCGTGTATGGATTTTATATTCCACCAACCCAATATATAGATTTAGACTTAGAAATAGTATTAAAAAATAATATGGATAGTGTCTATTTCTTCTAAATTATATATGGTAGATCACTTAACGAGGTCATGATATTCTTATCAAATTTTAGAGTTCCTTTAACCATAAAATAATCCAATGAGAATTGTGTAGTAGAATAATTTTTTTTTATTTTGGGAACTCTGAATATGTGTCCTATAAATATTTTCTAACTTATCATAAAAATGTATATAATTCATATTAATGGTGTTTTTATAATCATCAATCGTAATCACATTTTCTTCACAAAACATATTACTCATTCAATATCCCCTTCATGTTGATTAACTTAGTTTTTAAAAAAAGATTCATGTTCTTGATTTTAATGCATTTAACTTTTAAATCCTTGACATAAATGCTATTTTTTAACTTTTCTTCAAGTGAATAAATCCTTTAATCCAGATTCTTCTTCAATCCATATTTCTATACAAATTCCTTTTTCTATTTTCTTTCAAATTTTGAGGGACATATTTCTTGTCCCATATTTATTTCATCAAAGGATCCAACTTGATTGGGGAGCTTTATATATTATTTAAAATTCCCTTGAAAATACGTTTCCATGTTATTAGATTCTTTTTCAATCTTGGTGATCTCTTTCTACAACATTTTAAAGACTCCACTAATAAGATAAAATATTTATTTGGGAACAAAATGTAGATAATCTCTAAATATATAAGGAAAAATATATTTAAATGTTTTCTATTGATCAACATCACCACTTATACTAAGATCCCATTCTTGAGGAAATTTTATATAATAATTTTCACATACCTCTTGTTGACATAACATACGTGAGGAAGAAGTGTTTACTTATCCTCGGTGGAAGTATGAACCAACAGTTCATTACATTATAGGCTTCATATACCATGTTCATTATCATGTCTTGGAGAAGCTAATACTTCCTCTTCATTAGAAAAGAGGGATAAATTCTTCTTATTTCTTTTCTATTTCTTTCTCCTACACATCAAGATCTTGGTAGAAATATAATTCTTCTTAGAGATTAATTACTCTATATTAAAACTAAACATCATTCTAAATTTTGGAAATAAACTCAAATTTTCAAAAGAGAATAACTACTACATAGAGAATCAAACATGTGTAAATATTACCTATGATACCAATTGAGAGGAACACATAAAGATTTAATAAAAACTAAGAGGGGGTGAATTATTATTTCAAACTTTTTACACAATTATAACTCTTTATCTTTTTAACTTAGAGATATTTGGATATTCATTTTTCTTTTGCATTTTACTTATCGTGTTCGAGTAATAAAATAATGTAATGTTGTAAGATAATATTTTTTAAACATTCAATTCTAAATAAGAGTACATAATACTAGCCACATATAGTGATGGACAATACATGGATTATCCACTATAAAATGATAATGATAATAGTGGTATACAAAGAAAAAAATATGTATCCAAAGTTTGAGTACTTACACATTAGGAGGGGGGATAGAAAAAATATTGAATCTATGGAATAGTGATGTCTTGGTCCAATATGAATCTCCTCGTGGAGTATTTATACTTCCACCAAAGGTAGTGTCCTCCATATTCTTAATGTACTTTGTAACACTAAGAATTCCTTCCTCCATATGAGAGTTTTTTTGTATGTTACAGTTCTTCTTATCCATTTTCTTCTTTTTCTAATGTAACTCTAATAGTTGCGAAGAAGAAAAATTACTTATATATCATTCTTAATCTAGATACTATATTTATGGTACTATATCTAATCATGTCCATTTGAGGATATTTTTTATAATGACGATTTTTTGAAGGATCGATAGATCCGTCTTCTTATACAACTTGAACACCTAATTTTCATACATTGTTTGACCAATATACATTTTTATGGTTGTTCACACATTATTTATTATATGAATTTTCATATAATATTTAACTGATAAGAAACTATATTGGGTAGCTTTCTGATCTCTTTAACCATTCCTTATATGGTGTTTTAGGATCATTCGATGCTTTAGATTCATTTGATACACCCTAATCCATCCGAAACTTCTTCTCTCAAATGGTCAACCCAAATGAAAAATAATTTAGGATTGATGGACAATAATTTCTTAAAACAATATTCAAAATTTTAAACTTTTCTTATATGAACAAGTTCACTATTTTTCTTTACCATTTCATCCCTTTATATTGGAACCCTTATAGATGTTTGGATGTGAAATATAATGTATTTTCCTACTCGCTGAAACATTGAATTTCAAATCATCTGCTAATTTAAATTTCAATAGAATATTTCCCACATATTTTGGAAAATTCCTAATCATGATCAATATTTCTTTAAATTTACCCCTTTATTCAAACATCATTAAACTAGATGTTATGGAAGAACTGAAAGATAACTTAACATGGCTAGATCAAAAATAATGAATGGTTAGTATTGCATCATCATGTATATAACATTAAAAAATAATTATGTAGTAATTAGAACAATATATCCAATATGAATTCATAAAGCATATTCCATCGGTTAACCATTTTCTAGTGTTCCTTTAAACATTTTTGGAACATATCAATATCCTTTGCTAGAAACATCCTATGGCCATTAAAATGATTTATAAACATTCACTGAATAACTTTTTTTTTTTTGATAACTCTATCTAGATCTTCCCAAGGAAACTCTTTTTAGTATGATTTCATAGGTAACTTCTTCCTTCTATTGCATTTATATATTTTTTTAGTATCCCACTCTCTATTTAATCCTGGGATATCCCTTCTACTCCATCTCAATGACGGATTTATAGAACTATATTAGATGATGTTGTAAAACTCATCCTAATATCTTAATAAAATTTTATTTTATTTCCTCAATCACAGATGTATGCTCAATAAAATTTATTCTTAATCCCAAAAAACCTATTTGTAATAATATTTCATGGAAAAACTCAGTTTGGTGCAATATAACTAAATCATCTATCTGAATACATTGTGATTTTTTCCAATTCCCTTATATCTAATGATGTCTTCTCCTTCTTGTCCACTTCCTTTCATCTTTTCATATTTCCTCAATCTGATAGTTTTTATTTTAATAGAATTGAATTTATTTCTTTATAATACATCACACAATAAAACTCCAAACTATATAAAAATGTAACCATATATTTCCATACAAGCTGTCTATATGGAATCCTTCCTCATTATATTAAACTCAAGATGTTGATGTGCAATAAATTTTTTGAAACATATAAAGTCTTATGCAATATTGTACTTATCCATTTAATTAAAACATATTGATCACATCATTTTAGCTTATTTAATTGACATCTTGATCTTTGTATGAGCCCAACCAATGTTTTTTACCGCTGTTCATCAAACATTAATCAATATTTCATAATCTTTGGGGAGCTAATTCTATCACCATATAATATCTTTAGGAATTAAAAATTTTCATAGTAAATCTACAATATATTATTGACATAATATAAATGATATATCTTTCGAAGGTTATTCTCTTTATTAGATATTAATATCGAATCATAGAGATAAATCACTATGATGTTTGATAAATAAATAACATTTCACTTAGGAATTTCTAATACATATTTTTCTTATCATTCTCTATCTATTGTAAGTTATGAATATAATCACTCAAACAATTTTTTCCTCTTTTGGATTGATAAATTTCACCCATTCACATTATTCAAATATAACTATGAATGTTACTTAAGTGTTTCCCCAAAAAGTTCTCAATATAATTGAACATTTCAACTTATTCCATCTAATAGTCACTCCCTATAATGGAATAGTTCAAAAACCTCCATCTAATGGTACTACTTGAAAATCATTACATGGCTAACCTAATGAAACCATTTTATTACCCTTATGTAGGCATTTGAAATATTGGTGTACATTTACACAACACTGGGTTTAAAATTACATAGCATGAGTATCCATTACATATTCTCAAGGTACCCTTAAATAGAATAATATCATCTCATAATTCCTCTTCTAATGACATTAGTATGATCATTTAATCCAAATACATTAGTATAATAAACTCTATCCAAACACTTTGGAGCACTAGACTCTATCCAGTTATTGGTTCTATATCAATCTGTTTGACTTCAAAATCTTCTTAAGGAAACTACTTAAGGAAACTTAATCAATTATTCTATGGAAACTTATTAAATAAACTCCTTATATTTTTTATTTGAAATAATTCTTAAGGAAATTTTTTATGGAATCTTCCATAATGTTGATAAAAAAATTTCTTCCCTGAAAAATATATCACATGTTATAGAAATTATGAATATATCACTAATGATATCCTATAAATTAAAAGTCTAAAAAGAACATTATTAAGATAATAAGACTTGGGAACTTCTTTTCTTCTTCTTTCATTCATCAAATCAATCAATAACTTTGTTACTAAACTTATATTCTTAAACTAATACTTTCAACGAAAAACTATTTATATCTTCTTCAACATATTGACATCAATGAAATCATTCAATTTAATTGAAAACTATTGACAACCAATAACATCCAGTCAAAAGAAAAACTCACACATAATCTAGAATCAAAATATCTTGCATCGATATAAGACTATATAACTTATAAATACATTTTTTATATCATTAATACATTATTGATTTAATTTTTCTATTATAAATCAATTTATTGAGTATTAGTAATTTATTTCATTTTCAGATATTTAAGTTATATATTTTATTATTTTCAACTATGATATTAAGGTTAGAGTCTCACCACATGATTTATCTATCCCTCAATATTATATAAAACCTATGGTATATGAGAAAGTTTACTAGTGGAATATATTGACTGATTAGGAAACTATTTGATTTTTCAATGTTTGGGACATTAAAAATTTGTATCAAATCATTTTTTTAAATTCATACCCTACACGATATGGTATATAAACCTAGGAATGGTCTGGACCTATGATGGATGCAATGATTATGCATGTGAAACATCTACATGAGACAAAGTTTAACTGAATTTGGGGTTACAATTGATGTTCTTACATTACCCTATTATATTTTTCTTATTTTTATAATATCCATGTACTATATTTTGGGGTTATTGATTTAATTTTTTTATTTAGGATTAAGATAACATGTTTCATGAGTTTATGTACTATTTTTATCACATAAAGCTCATATGAAATATTTTTTATTATGTATGATTTATAACATGGTTGAAAAATGGGAGTACAATATTTAAAATTTTAATAATAAGTTATAAACTATTTTACTACATAAGTTATTTGGATAATTTTACCTGATTTGGCCCATTATTAATGGTTTTCCCATGGTACTACATAATATACTATTATATTGATCTTATGTAAATTGTGATCCCAACACTAGGAGTGGGAAAGTTGGGTATGGGGTACCCGATATGCATGTAATCCTAAGATATCACTGTTTTCATGTGATTCAATGGGTTATATGTGAATGACTATAATATTATGCTTCATGAGTTTTAAACTATAGATTTTTATTGTCTTTATAAATACTGAGAGGTCCTACTGTCAATGAGATGAATCTTTGGATATTAGTTAATTGAGTACATTATTAGTGTAAAAGTGTTGTTTTCTTATTATACTTATAGAGAAGGTATGAATTGTGAGGCTGTACTGAGAGTGGTTGGGTAATCCTTAACATGAGGATTCATTTGAGATTAATATCATGGTGAGATGATTGATTGACAGACTCGAAATAAGGGTGATTGTTGGCTGAGTGATATTTCAGATATGTTGGATAACCATGGATAAATATATATTGGAGATGATATATGGTTCTCATGTGAGGGACATAATTAAAAATCATTGGTGGTATGGTCAGTTATATGATTATGTGTGCATACATATGAGTTATGGGATGCAACTCATGACAACATATGTTATGTGTGTATACATGTAGTTTTTATTCAATATTTATATTGAGTTTAACGAACAATGATGGTAATTATTCACCATTGTGAGACTATTCTTTTATAGATAATATATTACCTTGGGAATAAGATTATTAGCATATATATGATATATGTTTTATATGGGTATGTTTGACCGATGATTGGCCTAGGGATGGGGATTATAGTGGTTTTTTGGATGTGATCGACCTTCAATTGCACATGGGACATATTTATGGATGGATTTATGATATATATATATAGTAAAGAGATTATTTCATGAGAGTCAAATGACACCTAGGGTTATTTAAAAATAATGATGGGTTTTACATGGTGTTTAAATACATCAGCTTCTTGGTATGTAGGTTTTTAAGGTCCATAATTGTTTTTAAATCTTGTGAGAACCATATGGTTAATTGACCTTGAGAGGGTCCTATATATTTTCATGGATTTTATGGAACTTATCCACCAAAATTTTTTCGAGAGAAATCAGGTGATATTTTTTTTTGTAATAAGAATTTTGATGTGATTGATTATTGAAGATTTTATCAAATGGTGAGAGGCACCTTGAATTTTATTAGGATATGGATATATACTTTTTCAATTGAGTTTATATAATATGTGAGGGTGTTATGTTGATCATTATTGGGTATGATTAGTTGTGGATTAACCCGTGAGGACATCTGGAATGAGGGATGATAGTGATTTTTTATATTTTCTCTTTAATATGATGATGGGATTCTCAAGGGATAATGAGAATTATATTTATTTGAGATGGTAAAACTATTTGGGTGTGATGTTTGACAACACAATTACTATATATGGAGGTTAGATAATTAGTTAATTTCTTAAAACCTTAATGAACAGGATGTATGTGTGTGATTATCATAGGATCCGGACAGTTCCTCATCTATAGGGTGTAGGGAACATCTAATATTCTAAATACACTAGTGGGACAATATGTATTCTAAATTAGGTGGGAATGAGAGAGTCACCAGGGATTTCATTTGGGTCACTATCCAAGAGGTGTTCATTGAGACACTATGTTGTACTGTTGTATTAGAGATGGTTATAAACACTAGATTGGGTTTGTATGATATGTCTATCAGGTTATAATAAGTGAGGCTCATGGGGGTCACCATTGGAATGAAAATATTACATAAGCTTCATGAATCTCATTTATTGATAATAAAGGAAATGTTATTATGGAGAGTACCCCATATATGACCTGACTGCATGGTACTCATTTAGAAAAATGTTATTTCACATTGGTGGTGGCATGTTTGGAGAACTATGATGAATAGTGGTTATGGTGTGATTTTTAAACTAAGAAAAAATTGTCATGGATATAACATGTAAAAGGAAAATACATAGGTGTAGTAATTTATTTGTGATAATCAATTTGATTCAGTGTGATTCATAACTAGCGGACTTGATTTGTGGGATATTGTTCTAGTATGATGACCAGGTTTGAGTTCCACGTAATAGAATATTATAGAAACTAGATGTCAATAATTTCAATAATTATAAAATGTTATAATGGCCTATATAAATAATAAAATATTTATGAGAGTGATTAATTCTCAATATTTTAATTTTAACTTCAAGACTCAAATATTTCGAGGACACCTATGTACAACACTAATATAGCGATTCTCCTATTCAAATTTTAGATTTCCACCAATAGGGTATGCCATTGAAAAATTTGATATTCATAGATATCTTTGAGAGTGAGATAATAATATTAAGATCAAAAATTTATTCATCATTGTAGTGTATAAGAGATTGTAATTATTATGGTAGTTCATGTTGTGAGGTAGTGTCTAGAATTTTTATTATATGAATTTATATGGGTACATGAACATTTATCAAACATGTTATTAATAAAATGATTAATGTTTGTGTTGTAATAGGGCATGAGGTGTCTAGTGATTAGGAAGTTTCACTTTTTTGGATGGGGTGGGTTACACCATAACTAGTAGAATATATATCTTGTATTAGTTCTTTTCTTAAAATTAATCGAGGAGTCCAATGTGGATTCCTAGAGATAGTATTTATTAGGGTGGTGTGGTTTTTATAGGCCATGATATTGTTAATAGGTGGCACCCAAGGTGGACCAACATTACATAGAACTATTTCCATACTGAAATTAGTTTTCATTATTTAAATTAATTTTTATGGAAAATTTTACTGATTGTGATTATGAAAATATCTGGTGTTTTTGGAATGGTTTTAAAGGTTTGATTATTATATAAAATAATCTTGGTTAACCAAAAGGGATTTTAGTGGTTTTTGAGTACCCAGTTGAACTGTGGAATGTACCAAGTGAAAATTAAAGGATTAATATAGAAATACATATTCTACCTGGTACCTAGTGGATATGAATCAGGTATATAGTGGGGTAGATAAAGGATATGGATATCTTGGAATGGATATTGGGTACATGGTGTTGATATATCGGGTACTTAGTAGATCCCCAAACAACCATTTTAGCGAAGGAAAAAAAATCTCATCTGGGGGTCAAAATATTAAAACATACTTTTTGTGGATTTTATTTTTGGGACACCAAACATTGAGAGAGGTTTAAAATAACTCCCAATTATTTCTCCTTAGTTTCCCCATCTGTTCAAGGTTGGATGGGGCTTGTTCTTAATGAAATACTAAATTAATCACTTCCCCTTTCTTTCCTTCCCCTCCTTATCTCTTTGTTTATTGATTTCAATGGGATGAATCTTGATATTTGATATAAATATCATTATTTTTTGGTGGAAAAAACTTGATTCAATGGGATTTTATTGGAATATATAAGTGGAGGATGAGGTCATATAATAACACTGTGTACCATGATGCTTCATTATAGGTGTGTAATTTTCCTTGTTATTCTTGTATTTTTCATCAAATTGGATGAAATTAGTTAGATAATTGAGAACGGGATCTATGGATTTGGCTCGTTTTAGGAATGAATGAAAACATATGGTGGTTCAAACCCTGTTCCTCGTGGTTTATGAAATGAGACTTCATCTGTTTAGTTATATCAATTTATTACTAAGTTAACTAATTACATAAATTAATGTGTTAACTAATTATATTTTTTAAAATTATAAAAATTATATTCAGAATGGATTTAGGGAATTATGATCATGGGATAGATCATGTATGGGATTAAATGAACTTTTCTGATGATTGATATGGATTTCTTTAGGGGTCAACTACATGATCATGGTAGGAGGACCATAATGTTACCTATTTTTATTTTTATGAATATATTGTGTGGATTGTAATTACTACTATGTAGGTTATAGGAATAAGAGATGGAACCATTATTGTGTTCCTTTAGTTTAGGTGGGACTATATATTTCTTCAATAATAATATATAGTCCTCTAATGTTTTCAATTTATTACATAGCCACAGATTTCTATGTCACCTATATGGATGCTCAGTTAAAGAGAAACATGAATCCATAGAGGGTGTCCAACCTGAAGCTATAGTTGTAATTTCATATATATATATATATATATATATCTATTATTGGTTTATTATACTCACCTATAAATATGTATAGGGGCTAGTATATAGATTATTATAGGACTAGGTATTTTACATATATCTATTAGTATGAATGTGAGTATAACGTGGAATGAATCCAAATTTGGCTTCCTTTATTCTTCAGCAATGTGTAAGGACTATTTAGAGAATGATAAATCCTGTAAACCTTATGTGTTGAACACATGACCATTGATGACCATGCCAAATTTGTACAGTTAAAATATATATAGGTAATAAAACTACAATGGTTTCAATTTTCCCTAAATTGAGTTTTTTAGAATTCTATATCATCATTGATTATTCCTTTCTGATATAACTCGTATATTTGTTATGATAAGTGGTGAATTAACCATTTTTATTGACTTTTATTTTTGTTATTTCTTTCTTTAACATGACTCTTATTAGATGGGAATTTATATAGGATCCTAAGGAATAAGTATATATTCCAGTATTGATATACATATTCTAAGTGTAAAACATCCTGAAAATGTGTATCCTAGTGAGTGGATTAGTATTACATGAACAAATTCCTAGGTGACAAACCATTAACGATGGTTATATTTATGTTATGGATTATGTAATATTTATCAATGATTATATATTCACTTTTGATTATTTTCATATTATTGATGATAAATTTATCACTCTTCTTTATTGTAATTAGATGCATGAAGTCCTAGGTTGTTCACAATACTGGAAAGCGGTTTTTTATATGATTTCCATAATGTTATTATTTTCCCACCTATAGGAATAATTATTAACCATTTGTCAAATTTATTTTTTATTTTTGATTTCTCATTCACCAAAAGTGATGACCCTTTCCCTTAGATTGTTATTAGAGTACTGACATTCTATTCCCCTCGTACTCACATTATTATTAGTGATAGAACCTTCAATATTTTGGATTATAATGACACCTCATTCAATTTTTATTATATTATGGTGGTTTCACATTCATTATCAATTTTGTTATGGTGATAGATCATTCACATAGTGATTATGAATTTCTAAATTCCATTCACCATATGTGATAACCCATTCACGTAGATTATTTTTGGATAGAGTTATAGAAAAATCACCCATTCAACTATTATTATAGTGTTTGATCATTCACCTCATGGTTTATAATGGATATTAACTATTCTCTTGGTATTTTATAATGATTTTTGAAGATCCATTCACCCATATTCAATATAGATGATGATACCATATTCATGGATTATATTATTTAAAAATATAATAACACGTTAAATATATTGTTATGACATAACTATGAGAGTACCTATACCATTCTAGAACAAGATAAAGTTGGTTTATGTTTTTCTTTCTGGATTCTTATTACATACCCTCACCACAATAGTTCCATGCAAGTGTTTAATTTACGTATTTATTTCATTTAGTGAAACCTTTCCCATATATAGATATTTTTTAAATGGTAATTATTCGTGGTTTCCTACTATATTATATTCTCATAAATTATAGGAACACTCTGATATACATGTAGACTTTATTGTAGACATCAAGGTTCTGGAAGTGCCCCTAGTATATCTGAGTGAGATCGTGGAGTGTAACACAATTGTGTTACTATTATTTACTATTTTATATTATTTTAATATATTTTTGGGTGTAACATGTTTTAAGAGTTTCATAGCCTTTATTTTTAATATTTGGGATTTTTTTGTCTATCAGATGGTTTTTCCAAGGTTAGTAGTAACAATGTTGTAACTATGTGATAGTTTTTCAATTCACAATAATGTGATTTAATATAGTTGGTTCCTAGTTCCACAAGTTTCATGGAGTGTTATAGGGAATCATGAAATCCATTTTTCCTTATAGGTAACTTTCAAAGGTAATGAATGGTTATGAGAAAGCATGTAGCCAAATCGTGTGGGTACAAGAACATGGATAGAACAAGTTTTATATTTGATTCATGGTTTACCAAAACTAGGTATCCAAAAAATGTGAAATTCGTGATTTAAATTTAATGGTAAAATTATATTTTTACACCTATGAATTTTTAGACTTTGGATTATTCTCTATACTCCCATTAATTCTTCCATCTATTTTGGGCTTTAGTAGTATCCCCACGTCAATATTTCTTCAATTTTTATTTTCCTCCTCTGAACATCCTATGTTCTCCAGGGTAATATCCCTCTTTTACCCTCAATTTTATTTTTACCTCTTTATTGTCCATTTTCCCATAGTTTTCTTCTCCCAAGAACTCCATATCCCTATGAATGGGGGTTTTGTGGTTTTATTTTTGTTATAACATAATGAGTTTACTATAAAAAACCTATAGAACATGATTCCTTTATTTTTTTGGTGTTCTCTATGGAAGATGGAAAATTGCGACTTGATTTCAATCCAATTGTGGTAGGTGTTTCGGTGATCATCATTTATCACTCAATTCATGGAATTATTGATTTTTATTAATTCATTTCAAATTAATTCATAGCTATGTATGATGATTTGGGTGATAATATAAATGTTTTCTATTGAAATTGTAGGTTGGAATAAAGGGATTTACCAGAGGATTTCAGGTCCCTTTTCTAGAATTAATAATTTTATGTGAGAATCATATTTGAAAATTTTTGGGTAGGTTCCTTTGTAACACCCTAAAATTTTAAAATATATTTATCCTTAAATAAATTGTAAGTGTTTGATAGATTTTTTGATAGGAAATGCTAAGATTAAAATGAATCATGATATATTATAACATAGTCAATAATTTGACATGTATGAATAGGATTAACTACATTATAATATATATATATATATATATATATAATTTTTTCACAAAATTAAAATATATTAGTAAATGGTTTTCAAGGTTTCTCCTAAGAGGTCACAAGGTTTATCAAACGATACAAAAAATAATAAATGTACCACTTCCTAGGGTTATACAGTTTTCTCCAACAATACACACTGTTTGGGAAAACCATGCGGCAACCACGCACATCCCCAAAATTTTCAAAATTTCAAAATTTCTCTCTAGAAACAACCCCAAATAAAACCCAACCAAAGAATGATTAAAAAGAGGGGTTTTAGAATACCTGAAAATAATAACATGATGTTACAACCTCCCAACCATAGAAACTTTCTGTCCCTAGAAATCCTACTTAGAAGCTTCCATGACAAAAAGATGAGTCTATTTCTATCTTATCAGTGCCTCCCTCTATTATATCTCATGAGTATCAGAACCATGCTTCCATAGCACTTGAACCAAATGTATCATCCACCCACAATGTACCTTAGATTTAGAATCCACTATCTCGACTGGTCATTTAGTTTGGGATAAATCAGGTTCATCCTCAATATCAATCCATCTCAGAACAAGACATGGGTCGAATAGATATTTTGAAGCTAAGATACATTGAACATGTTATGTTTCAATAAAATATGCAGTGGAAATGTTAACCAGTAATCAATATTTCTCACATGTTTAACAACCTCAAAAGGTCCCAAAAATTGAGGATAAATTTTCCATTTCCTCCCAAGCCATCGGTGACCTAAAGGGGTAAAACATCCAAAAACATATGGTCACTAACTGAGAATTCTAATGGTATATGGTGTTGATCTTCATAAGTCTTATAACAGATCTGTTCCATCATCATTACTTGATGAATAATCCGAGTCTTTGTTTTTGTCTCTTTATCCAAGATTGGTCTAACAATGAAAATTTCACCAATCTATGACCAAAACAACAGAGATTTACAAGGTCAGTCATACAATGCCACAAAATAGATCCATTCTAATACCGATCTAGTAACTATTGTTATAAGAAAACTCAACTACCCTGAAATTCTCATCCCAATCTCTACAAAAGTTGAGAACACAAGTATAGAGTATATCCTCAAGAATCTATATATCTCTATATTTCTATCCATTCAAAGGCATATGGTTTTTATACTCAAATAGACTTGGGATACCAGTTTCTCCTGAAGTCCTATAAAAAAAATAAGTGAACTGAATATCCCTATCAGAGAAAATAGTATATGGAAGTCCATGAAAATGAAGAATATATTTCACATAGAGATCTCACAATTACTCAACTTTAGTTTCATCCAGAATGGGTATAAAGTGAGTTGATTGTTTTAGCTGATTGATGAAAACCTATATCACATTATTCATTCTCTAGATACATGGAAACCCAACCAAAAAGTCCACAAAGATCTCATCCTGCCTCTAGGTAAGAATTGGATGTGGTTAAAGAAAACCGAAAGGTTTCTGGTACTCGGCCTTGACATTTTGGAAAGTGTAACAATGAGAGATAAATTAAGAAATGCCTCGACTAATACTGGACCTCTATAATCGAAACTGCATGTCGTATAATATCTATGTGGTCCTTGGGTGCACTGCTAACTAGTAGTTAGGTAAATCCCCCATCACAGCTTTCTATACCGCTAAAGGCACAAAAAATGATTATGAAAACATAGAATTCCCATGGTGGATAATGACTAGTTAGGCACGGTCTCCCTACTATAAAGAGAGTATTTGATGCTTAAGAATGTGTTATCATGATGCTGATCCTGAAGAATCATATCAAAAATAACAGTGGTCAAATAAACACTAGCCAAATAAAATTTGGGAAATGATTCCTAGACACCAATATGAAACTATATAATGATATCTATCATGTTATAGTCTTCTAATGATTCCTTCATAGCCTTAGTTGGAAGTTTCCTACCCAAGGCATCTGCGATGAAATTCACATTCCCTATGGTATAAGTGATTTAAAAGTAAAAGTATTTCCGGTACTCCACCAAAAACCTATAGATAAGATTAAAATAATTTGGAGGAGATATTAATCAATCTTTTATGCTTGAAAATATGGTAAGAATTTATCTGTATAGCTAATGCTGCCAACTCATAAGCATGGGCATCACAATTATAATTTCAAATATATGGGTCAGATAATTGTTATCATGTGTCATCAACTGATGATATCCACAAGCAACGACATGATAACCCTACATATGAACACAACCCAAACCTGAACATGATGAATTAAAGAATACCCCATATCCTCAACCTTCCTATGAAAGAATTTACAACAGTGTAGTAGTCACATTATTCTTCATCTCAGCAGAAGAACACTGACATTTTTCATCTTAAGAAAACTTCACTCCCATTCTAGTTAGAGAAGTCATCAGAGAGTCTATCTTTGAGAATTCATTTACCAACTCACGATAAAATCTTGCTAAGCTGAAGAAGCTTTGAATCTCAAAAACATTTTTGTGTTTGTTCCCATTTCATAAAAACTATTAAATTTTTATGATCAACTTATATTCCATGTTCTTACACCATATGTACCATGAACTTCACTACCCCAATCCATAAATTACACTTTAAAACATTGAAAAAAGGCACTGATCTCTTAACAAGATCATAACTATTCTCATATGACGCACATGATCCTCTTCAAACTTATATTAATTGAGGATTACATCCCCAAAGAATACCACAATGTTATCAAGATACTTATGGAAAATCTTATTCATCAAAGACATAAAAACTATAGAATCATTGGTTAAAAAAATTCATAACAAGGTACTAAAAATGGTTACAACTACTAAAAAAGGATATTTTCATAATTTTTGATTCTTTCATCCTCAACTGATGGAACACTGACTGAAGATTATTATTCAAGAACCACTTCTCCCCTTTAAAATGATCAATCATTTCATCAGTCTATGGAAATTGATAATTATTCTTTACTCAGAATCTATTGAGTTTTCAGTAATCAACACTTTGGTAGAGTGGACCATTAGACTTCATATCAAATAGAACTAGATCTGCCTAAGCTGACACACTCAAGGATCATATAATGAATTAATCTAGAATATCATCTGACTAGGTCTTCAACACTTTCATTCTAGCTGCTTTCATGTGGTAAGAGGGAATAGAAACCAGTTTAGTACCAGGAAAAAATCAATAAGAAACTCTACCACCCTTACTTGAGTAAAAACATATAATCTTTAAGGGAACAAATTAGTAAAATTGATGAAAAATGGAGAGAGATCATCGTTGAAAGATTACATATACTTTTTAAAATAAAACACTGATATTACACTATGACCATCTTCTTCATGGATTTGTAATCAATTTTTTTTGTAGAAATTTATTCTTATATAATTTTAGACTTCACTATCACTTTATATGAAACTGATTTCTCATTTATGTTCTCAAATATTACACAATAACTCAAAAATATATAGGTTTCACACTGCCTTAATATATTTCATCAATTATAAAGACATTCATATTTTATAATTATATTATATTTATTGTATTTATTTTTATAATGTAAAAAATATGATATATTTTCTCCCAACCTTCTCATGGTAATAAAACAATCAATCACATTATCAAATAAATAATAAATAAACTTAGTTGGATGATTCCATAATCCCTACCATTTATTATAAAACATTTCAATTTAACTACATTAACATTTTAATTTCCTTCATAAACGTTCAAATTATTTTCCAAAGTTCCATTAGAAATGTTAGAAATCATTAATTTCATATAATCACTATCACTCGATTATCCAGTCAGGATATTTTGATCATTTATAAAAATACAAATATCTAAAATATTATTTCATAAATATAATTCCTAATTCCCTTCTTAACTAAATTTCATGAATTAAAACTATTAAAATATCCATTCCAGATGATCAAAAGTTTTATACAATAATATTTCTATATTTTATAATTAAAGCCATCAAATATAGTAGATCCTTTATTATTTATTCAATTATACCTTAATTAAGAAATTAATTATATTTTCAAATTAAAAAAAGTAAAATAAAACTTTATGGAAGTATCCAATGTAAAGAATAAAATCAAAAAATATAAAATTTTAGAAGAAAATATAAATAAGAAATTATCAATTATGATACCACGTATCAATAGTATAATTTCCTTTTTATGTCAAATTCATAATAAATGTTGTTGAATTTGGATAAAAATATGTAAGAAAAGTGTTTCTTTATACTATTTTATTTATAATGTATCTTATTCTTGAATTAGAAAGAATGTGTATACTATATTCAGATCAATCCTTTCTAATGTAATCAGAGATAGGAAAGTAACTATATTTATTATAACAATAAATATAAATCAATGGCATGAAATATTCTCAATGTTTTTTTAATAAAAAATAATTTTTTTATGATGAAAGGGTCTAAAAATATATATGTTTCTAGTTCATATAAATAATTCATAATATTATTTGAAATTTACTACCGATAGATCAAAAATAAAATTATTTTTATTATAATTAAGAGAGATCATTTATTCAAAATTCCATAGTTTATTCTAAAATAAAATATAATGATATCCCTATCTATATTCTGCTCATATAATATAAATGAATTCAATATTTATTTCCATAATGAAAATAACTATATTTTTTTAGTTTAACCCACTTTTACATTTGCTTATCTTGATTTATATCCCACTATAAGTAAAAAAATAAACTATTTTATATAAATAGTCATAATATACTTGTTTCATCCCTCGATCAATGGAAAACTCAATTTTGAACATTAATTACCTCACAAAATTTAAGAACATGTTAGATTTTCTTTTTTAAACAAGGAATATCCTATAAAAATTCAAATAAATATCAATTAAAACAAAAATTTTTTTTCAAGAAAACCCCTAGAGACTATCCTCCTCTATTGAAATAATTTTCATGTTTTTAAATCATTTAAATGAATGAAAATCACTATCTCAATAACTCTAAATTACTCCAAAAACATTACACTATTAGTATGATTACATTTTTTTATTTTATGGTCAATATAAAAATATAAATGGTTGAGGAATCATTAAAAAACATTTGACATAAAATTATATTAAACAAAACTATTTACATAGTCAAATTTGATAGTTTATATAATAATACAACGATATAGTAGGGAGATTCATTAAAAATCATTCAATAATTTAATAAGGATGAGATATTTTTTCACTAGAGAATGGAGTTTACAGAATAATAGAACTCTAACATATGATGTGGTTCTACTAATATCTCCTCATATAAACTGTAACACCCTGAGATTTTATGAGAAATATTTTTTTATGTCTTATGTTATACGCAACACCAAAGGAATCTTTCACAGTAGACAATACAGACTTTTCTTGCATTACACGCATTTACGACCTTCCTCGATAGCGTGTGTAGTACGCAATACCAGGTTTCACTAAACAACAATATATTATTATGGACTAGACATTATGAATAGTATTAACTACATTTTAAATTTTATAACATTATTATTCATCTTACACATTTTCTATAATATGGTAAGAGAACAAAATAAATTTTTTAGGTAAAATAAGTATTTTTAAAAAAATGCAGTTTTTCCGCCTTTTGATGGCACACCCACATTAAATCGAGTTTTTAACATGTTTATAAGTTCAATTTGAAAAAATAAAATTCATCTTTTGAATCAGTATATAAAAATTTACTTTGGATAAATTTTTGATATTTTTCTGATAACTTTCATATTTTGATGAATAGTAAAAATACGCTAATTTTTAATTAAAAACAACTTTTTCCATTGAGATAATTTATATGGTTAAATTATAATATTGAATGGTTTTAAAGTATAAATAGAATATATTTTTACCATTTAATATAATTTATTCCATTAGCATTAATTTCACATTGAATTCATAGGTAAAAACATTTCAATCTTTGACAATGTTTTAACTTCTAAAACCTGTTTTCTTAACAACGAGATTTATTTTAAATTAATTACTGCAACTTAAGTGTTTTGAATTTTGAAAAATGGATTCCATATTTGGAATCAGTGGGTCCGAATTATGTTAATAGGCTACTTTTTATTTTTTGGGCATTATGAATAGTAACCAAGGTAAATTTTATTTACCATAGTTAAAGGTAAATCGGGTAATTAAGGGTAAATATAAGATTATAAAATTACCCTAACACCTGCCAAAATCCTATTGGATGACTAAAAGTCGACCCATATCACCTAAGGGTTGGATTAGATTCATTTAAAGGACTTTTTTCCATGAAAATAATTTAATTATTATTAAAACCAAAGAATGTGACAACATGTCACTTTCTTAAATCTTATAAGTATAATAATTTTAATTTAGTGATAAACTTAATAAAACATCAAAAATGAATAGTCTACAGAACTATAATACAATTATATACATCATAGGAATTTATTTATAATTTTTAGGGATTAAATAATTATCATTAATTATGACACAATAGTGATGTTGAAATTATTTTATTAATTAAAATATCAAATAAATGGTTTTAAAAATATTAAAATAAATATTATATGAAGTATTTAATGTTCTACACTAATTTTCTAGATACATATGACATTTTATGAATCTATTAAAGCTTTTATTTCGAACATATCTTCTGTATATATTTTATTTAAATTCAAATAAATGAATAGTGTCTAAATTGACACTATTGTTATTTTATAAAAATAACATATTATAAAATTTTTTAAAAATCACAAAAATATTTAAAAATTATAAATTAAATTTAATATGGTCTAAAATGTCATAAAGTTTCAAATTATGGAAAAGTCACAACACATATGTAATTATTTATAATAATTTAAAATTTAGAATATTATTACCACAAATAAAATTAAATTGATAAATAAGGATAAATCAAGTTGATAGTGTTTAAAATAAACTCATAACATGTCTAAATTTTATTGTTTGATTATATTACAACCCTATATCATCTAATATTTGGATATGAATCATTTTTGAAGTTTTTAAGTGGGGTTGGGATTTAATATAAACTAATATTTCTTATATTTCCAACGGTGCCCCTCTCCTCCCTTATAAAAGGGAACCTCCTCCCTCTCCTCCTCACACCAATTTGAGCATTAAATCTCGGCCAATACCTGCCCATTTCACTTCCCCACTTCCCTAGAAACATCCTAGAGGCCCTGGTCTTCTTCAAAGACCAATTGTAGTGCCCTAAGAGGAGGTCTCAAAGAGGCACTTCAAAGAAGAGGTAATGTCCGTTACCGATTCTTTCAACTTTATTTCTTCTTCAACTTATTCTTCTTTAGTTGTTTCATTATGAATTAATAACATCAGTATCACTCATATACTGATATTTTATTATAAGTATGAAAAAACCCTATTTCACCATCTATCCATCCTATGGAAAATGAAATCACCGCGCGTGCGTACGTACGGAATACTGTCTCCACGCCGTGGTGTAATCTATTTTCTATCACCACCTTACTTGGATGGGTATAATGGTGAAAATAAATAACTATATTTGATTATTTTAAAGTGGTATTTATTCTGAAATAGTATACATACACTCCAATACAATTCCACGATCATGGGAACGATATCATCGCTCGTGCATACGTACGGAATACCGTCTCCACAATGTGATGTGATTCGTTCTACACGATCTTCATTGCATAATGATTATATAAATGAATTTAATGAATAAATATGATATATAGTACACTAATACCATTCTGGAAATGAGGTATCCATAACCTAAAGAGAAGAATAAGAATTTATTCGACAAAACATGCATAAGAACAAAAGGTAATAAACACCCGAATAACAAGTAATAATGAAATATTACTAATAAGAAGATAAGAATATGACCATATATTATATCATAACAATAAGTATGATTATAGAATAAGTCAATAACATTATTTAAATCATTATACAGGAGGTTCAGACACTTACAAAGCAAATCAGACCTAAGGTAAGGGAAAATATCACAATCTCATTTTTATCCGAGATTGTTTATACTTTGGTATTTAATGGGGAGTATTTTATCATCCACATCCATGTTACCTCAATATGTAATATTGTTTCCATCCCCCTACAATTTTTTTAAATCCAATTATACCCTTTGGTGAGTTTTTAGTAAAGGATATGAAAGGAATCTTTTGTCGTTTTTCGTAGGAAGTACTTTTTGACTTTCCGACAAAAGTACGAGAAGAATGTTTTTAACTTATACGGAATGAATGGATTTTTAAAAAATTATTTCCAAGAAGATTTCTTTACAAGTTTTCATGTTAATTTTTAATCAACTTATTTTAGTTTAAAATTGTATGATATGTTAAGAAAGGAAAAATGTTTTTGAAGTAGAAAGGATATTTTCCTCAAGAATGGAGTTCAAGTTTTTTTATCAAAATTATTTTCCATCTAAGATAATATAGTGTTATGTTTCTATACCTATTATTACATTGATTTGATCATGTTGTGATGTAATTATTTTTATGAATTCCTTTATCTTATATGAATTGTTTTATTATGTCACAATGTTTAAGAATCCCATTTTATTACATGGGTTATGCAATGATGTATGATTTATGATTTTGTGGCACACATAAGAATGGTATAATTATGAGATTGGTGGGACCTATATGTCTCTCCAATTCATTGGGAAATGATTTTATATCTCATGAGATAGACATGGCTGGAACGACAGGTTAAACTGGTTCAGTGAAACATGACTGAAACGAGGAGTGGACTCGGTTCAGAAATGGACTATATCCACTAAGATAGTCTTGGAAATGAGTCTTGACTAATAAGAAATGATTCTCTATGATTATGTGTGTATGCCACAAAATTTCATGTTTTATGTTATGATTATTGGGATTACATTTCACTACCATGATTTATCCCATGTTATGAAATTATGATCTCTTTTGCAGGGTAAGATTTTCAAAATGTTATGTTCTTATCAATTTGATGTAATTGATATTTCTTTTGTTTACCCTTACTGAGAATTTGAGCTCACCCTTTTGTATGTTTTCTTTCCCCAGGTCAGGAATAAGGGTATTAAGTAAGATATGCCAAAAAGGGACTATAGATATGATGAAATAAATGGGAGACAATGTAGATGCTTTATGAACCAGTGGTTTATGTTTCCCAGTTTCTAAAGACACTATACCTATACGGTCCTTTCATGGTTTTGTTATATGTTGTAATAAGTATGCTTCAATTTTGAATTATTAACTAAGTATGTAAAGTATGGGTCGCTATAGTTGGTATCAGAGTAAAGGTATAGTCAACCTTTGGAAACTGGGATGTGAAAGCCTTAGTAAGAAACCTAAGGATATGTCTAAGCATAGAACACAATATTAGTGTTTTAGAAATGGCCATGAACAACCTATGATAAGACCTTAAGTGTGAAATTTTATTCTTGATTATGTGGGTTTCCTATTATAATTAGTGTTGCTCCCACTATTCTTCTTGGTTTTAGTCAATGACTGGAACCCTAAGAAACCATGTTAATGTGGAATGCGATGGGCAATGCAATGATTGTCCCCATGAGAAACCAAACGTTATGGGAGATGGAATGAAAAATCTTGTAGCCATGCTCACACAGCTTTCTCAAGCTATGAATCATGCAGGACTTCCAAATGAGCAAAGTAAGGAGCAACATTCTGTCGAATCCTTCATGAGGCAGCGTCCACCTTCATTCAGCGGGTCTTCTGATCCATTAGTGGCTGAACAATGGATCAGTACCACTGAAAAGATATTTTCAGTTCTTCAATGTTTTGAACATGATAAAGTCATATTAGAAGTGTATCGTTTTGAAGGTGATGCTGATCAATGGTGGAATCTTATTAAGAATATGAGGCAAAAGGATGAAATTGAGTCCATGGAATGGGATGAGTTCAAGAACTTTTTGTTCAATAATTATTTCCATCGTATTCTTTGAACAAAGATGGAGAAGGAGTTTCTTGAACTGAAGAAAAAGTATGATGAATCTGTTGGTACCTACAAAGAAAATTTTACAAGACTCACAAGGTACGCTTCCAGAATTATTATCCAACCTGAGAGTAAGATCGATCAATTATTTAGTCGCTTAAAACCAAGTCTTCGAAGGGAGTTATCCACAAGGGACTTCAATAGCTACGAGGAAATTATTCGATGTGCTCTCAAGTTTGAGATGGAGATTGGTGCAACCCATTAGTCACATGGGTTTGATAAGAAGAGGAAAATAGAATTCAAAGTAAAATCTAAAGGCCACACTGAAAAGAAGATGAGTTTCCCTTATGCTCAAAGTGTGGAAAGAAACATGGAGGAAATTGTCTTAAGGGGACAAGCAAATGTTATAAGTGTGGAAAAGAAGGTCATCGGGAAATTGAATGTCGAAATAATGGGAAGAAGATGTCTAATGATGCAAATAAAGGAAGAGATACACATAATGAACCTACTACACTTCAATGTTTCAAGTGCAAGGAGATAGGGAATTATGCCAATCAATGCCCAAATCCAAGGGTTAATGATGATGATCGACTTCAACAAACTCTTATGGACAAAGACAAAGGAAAGTCACATGCAATTACTATCGGCGATGTGGAGTATGACAACGAAGTGGTGAGAGGTACACTTACCATCCACTCTAAATTAGCAAATGTTTTATTTGATTTTGGATCCACCCACTCTTTTATTTCTGAAGAATTTTCTAAGGGTATCACCATATTACCTCAACAATTAGATGTTGATTTGGAAGTGACAACTCCTAATGGCACAACAGTCGCATCAAAAGTTTACAATTCTTCTCCGATTGAAGTTTGTGGGAAAATGCTTCCTGCAAATCATGTGATCCTTCTTATAGTGGAATTTGACGTGATTCTTGGCATGGATTGGATTTCTTTATATGGAGCTCATATCAATTGCCAAAGAAGGGAAGTCACATTTCATATTCCGGATCAATCTATGATCATCTATCGATGCAAGGATGAACATAACCTTCCAGTGGAAATTTCATCCATATTATGGGTCTTGATTCCACTAAATGAAGGTTATTTATCTCAAATGATTGGAGAGAAACTCACGATTAATAATATGACCATTTTACGAGAATTTGATGATATATTTCTGGAGGAATTGCCAGTTCTTCCACCAAATCGTGAAGTTGAGTTTTCAATAGAACTCGTACCGGGTGCTTTGCCTATTTCAAAGACACCTTATAGAATGGACCCAATTGAGTTGCAGTAATTGAAGAATAAAATCCAAGAGAATATTGATAAAGGATTCATACGCCCTAGTGCGTCACCTTGGGGAGAACCTATTCTGTTTGTTAAGAAGAAGGATGGATCAATGAGACTCTGCATTGATTATCAAGAACTTAATAAGATCACTATCAAGAACAAATATCCTCTCCCACGCATTGATGACCTATTTGACTAACTACGGGGAGCTCAATAATTTTCCAAGATTGATCTTCATTCAGGGTATCATCAATTAACGGTCAAAAGGGAGGATATACCAAAGACATATTTCTGTACAAGGTATGGACACTATGAATTTATAGTGATTCCATTTGGTCTTACTAATGCCCCTTCTATCTTCATGGATCTGATGAATAGAGTCTTTAGAGACTATCTTGATCAGTTTGTGGTAGTCTTTATAGATGATATTATTGTCTATTCAAAGAGCAAGGAAGAACATGAATATCACTTGATAATTCTATTAAAGACCCTAAGAAAGGAGAAGATTTATGCCAAATTTACCAAGTGTGAATTTTGGCTTCAAAAAGTTGCATTTTTGGGTCACATAATCTCAAAAGAGGGGATATATGTGGATCCAGCAAAAATGGAGGTTATCGAAAGATGGTCGAGACCAACAACAGTAACTGAGATCCGAAGTTTTCTTGGTTTGGCTGGATATTACCGATGTTTTGTGAAAGATTTTTCAAGGTTATCTATCCCACTCACCAAGTTGACTCTAAAAGGAGTTAAGTTTGTTTGGACGGAGGAATGTGATGAAAATTTCAAAGAGCTAAAAAGAAGGTTAGCCAGTGCACCTGTGCTCACACTACCTTGCAGTGGAGAAAGGTTTGTGATCTACAGTGATGCATCCAAGAAGGGACTGGGATGTGTTCCCATGAAAAATGATATCGTGATAGCTTATGCGTCACGACAGTTGAAAATCCATGAGCAAAATTACCCAACTCATGATTTGGAGTTAGCTGCGGTAATCTTTGCATTAAATATTTGGAGGCATTACCTTTATGGTGAAAGGTGTGATATTTATACTTATCATAAAAGTTTAAAGTATATTTTCACACAAAAGGAGATGAATATGCATCAAAAAAGATGGTTGGAGCTAATTAAGGATTACGACTGCTCAATCCATTACCACCCTGGGAAAGCAAACAAGGTAGCAGACACATTAAGTCGACAAGACCATACTAGCTTATCCATGATGAGGATCACAAAAGATCCAATATTTATAGATTTTCAAAGGATGGATCTTGGAATTTTAATGGAAGGGGAGAAATCTTATCATTCTCAAATGAATGTTCAACCATCTATACATGTGAATATTCAAGAGGTATGGAAAGAAGATGTCCAGTTACAAAAGAAGGTGATAAATGTTCTGGAATTCAACCTTGATTGTGATGGGATAATAACTTTCTGGAATCGGGTTTGTGTTCCTCCCATCCCCGAATTAAAGAAGGAGCTGCTGGATGAGGCTCATAGTTCTTCATTCTCTATTCATCCTGGAAGTACGAAGATGTATAGGGACCTGAAAGAGTACTTCTGGTGGGATGGAATGAAAAGAGATGTTGCTGAATATGTCTCTCGATGCTTGGTTTGTCAGCAAGTTAAAGCTGAGAGACAGAAGTCTAAGGGGATGTTACAACCATTACCCATACCAGAATGGAAATGGGAAAACATAACTATAGACTTTGTCACTAGACTTCCTAAAACATCCAAAGGCAATAATGCTATCTGGGTCATAGTTGATCGTCTTACAAATTCTACACACTTCATTGCTATTAGAGAGTATTTCTCTCTAGATCATCTTGCCAGGATATATGTAAAGGAAGTGGTAAGATTGCATGGAGTACCACTTTCTATTATATCTGATCGGGATCCGAGGTTTACCTCAAAGTTCTGGATAAGTCTTCAACATACTATGGATACAGAGTTGAGTTTCAGCACTGCTTATCATCCTCAGACATATGGTTAGTCTGAGAGGACAATTCAAACTCTAGAAGATATGTTGAGAGCTTGCTCTATAGATTTCAAAGGTGGTTGGGATCAACACCTACCTTTTGTGAAATTTTCTTATAATAATAGCTTTCACTCCAGTATTCAGATGGCTCCTTATGAATCTCTCTATGGAAAGAAATGCAGGACTCCAACTTACTTGGATGAAGTTGGGGAAAGAAAGCTATTAGGACCTGATCTCATTGATGAAATGGCAGAAAAGGTCAGATCTATTCAATAACACATAAGAGCATCTCAGAGTCGACAGAAAATTTATGCCGACAACCGAAGAAAAGACCTAGAGTCTGAAGTGGGTGATAAAGTGTTCTTACGAATATTTCCCTGGAAGAGGGTCATGAGATTTGGAAAGAAGGGAAGGTTGAGCCCTAGATATATCATTCCTTTTGAAATTCTGGATCGTGTTGGAAAGGTAGCTTACCGATAGGCGCTTCCACCGAATCTCTCTCAAGTTCACTATGTGTTTCATGTATCTCTCCTGAGAAAGTACATACCTGATCTTTCACATGTACTCAGCTCAGAAGTTATACCGCTGGAGCAAGATATTTCTTATGAAGAACAGCCGATAGAGATTCTGGATCATAGCGAAAAAGTCCTATGGAACAAGACCACTCACTTGGTGAAAGTTTTATGGAGGAACCACCAATTAGAGAAGCTACATGGGAACTTGAGGATATGATGAGGGAGAGGTATCCTCATATGTTTGTAATGAAGTGACGAACTTCGAGGGAGAAATTAATTTTAAGGGGGGTAGAATGTAACACTGTGATATTTTATGATAAACATATTTTTTTATGTCTTATGTTATATGCAACACCAAAGGAATCTTTCACAGCACACAATACAGACATGGCATGCATTACACGCAACCGCGACCTTCCTCAATAGCGTGTGTAGTACGCAATATCGGGTTTCACTAAACAATGATATATTACTATGGACTAGATGTTATGAATAGTATTAACTAAATTTTGAATTTTATAACATTATTATTCATCTTACACATTTTCTAGAATATGGTAAGAGAACAAAATAATTTTTTCAGGTAAAATAAGTATTTTTCCAAAAATGCAGTTTTGCCGCCTTTTGATGGCGCACCCACATTAAATCTAGTTTTTGAAACATTTATAAGTTCAATTTGACAAAATAAAATTCCTCTTTTGAATTAGGATATAAAAATTTACTTTGGATAAATTTTTTATATTTTTCTGATAACTTTCATATTTTGATGAATAGTAAAAATACGCTAATTTTTAAATAAAAACAACTTTTTCCATTGAGATAAATTATATGGTTAAATTGTAATATTGAATGGTTTTAAAGTATAAATAGAATATATTTTTACCATTTAATATAATTTATGTCATTATCATTAATTTCACATTGAATTCATAGGTAAAAACATTTCAATCTTTGACAATGTTTTAACTTCTAAAACCTGTTTTCTTAACAACGAGATTTATTTTAAATTAATTACTACAACTTATGTGTTTTGAATTTTGAAAAATATATTCCATATTTGGAATCAGTGGGTTCAAATTATGCTAATAGGCTACTTTTTATTTTTTGGGCATTATGAATAGTAACTACGGTAAATTTTATTTACCATAATTAAAGGTAAATCAGGGAATTAAGGGTAAATATAAGATTATAAAATTACCCTAACACCTTCCAAAATCCTATTGGATGAGTAAATGTCGACCCATATCACCTAAGTATCGGATCATATTCTTTTAATGGAATTTTTCCATGAAAATAATTTAATTATTATTAAAACCAAAGAATGTGACAACATGTCACTTTCTTAAATCCCATAAGTATAAAAATTTTAATTTAGTAATAAACATAATTAACCATCAAACATGAATAGTATCCAGAAAGCTAATACAATTATCTACATCATTGGAATTTATTTATAATATTTAGGTATTAAATAATTATCATTAATTATGACACAATAGTGATGTTGAAATTATTTTATTAATTAAAATATCAAATAAATGGTTTTATAAATATTAAAATAAATATTATATGAACTATTTAATGTGCTCCACTAATTTTCTAGATACATATGACATTTTAGGAATCTATTAAATCTTTTAGTTTGAACATATATTCTGTATGTATTTTATTTAAATTCAAATACATGAATAGTTTCAAAATTGACACTTTTGTTATTTTATAAAAATAACATATTATAAAATCGTTTAAAAATCACAAAAATATTTAAAAATTATAAAATAAAATTTATATGGTCGAAAATGTCATAAAGTTTCAAATTATGGAAAATTCACAACACATATGTAATTATTTATAATAATTTAAAATTTAGAATATTTTTACCACAAATAAAATTAAATTGATAAATAAAGATAAATCAAGTTGATAGTGTTTAAAATAAATTCCTAACATATCTAAATTTTATTGTCTGATGAGATTACAACCCTATATCATCTAATATTCAGATATAATTCATTTTGGATGTTTTTAAGTGGGTTTGGGATTTAATATAAACTAATATTTCTTATATTTCCAAAGGTGCCCCTCTCCTCCCTTATAAAAGGGCACCTCCTCCCTCTCCTCCGCACACCAATTTGAGCCGTCAAGATCAGCCAAGCCCTACCCATTTCACTTACCCACTTCCCTAGAAACATCCTAGAGGTCCTGGTTTTCTTCAAAGACCAATTGTAGTGCCCTCAGAGGATGTCTCAAAGAGGTGCTTCAAAGAAGAGGTAATGTCCATTACCGATTCTTTCAACTTTATTTCTTCTTCCACTTCTTCTTCTTTAGTTGTTTCATTATGAATTAATAACATCAGTATCACTCATATACTGATATGTTATTATAAGTATGAAACAACCCTATTTCACCATCTATCCATCCTACGGAAAAGGAAATCACTGCGAGTGCGTACATACGGAATACCGTCTCCACGCCGTGGTGTAATCTATTTTGCATCACCACCTTACTTGGATGGGTATAATGGTGAAAATAAATAACTATATATTATTATTGTAAAGTTTTATTGATTCTGAAATATTATACATACACTCCAATACAATTCCACAATCATGGGAACGATATCATCGCTCGTTTGTACGTACGGAATACCGTCTCCACAATGTGATGTGATTCGTTCTACATGATCTTATTGCATAATGATTATATTAATGAATTGAATGAATAAATATGATATATAGTACACTAATACCATTCTGGAAATGATGTATCTATAACCTAAAGAGAATAATAAGAATTTATTTGACAAAACACGCATAAGAACAAAAAGTAATAAACACCCAAATAACAAGTAATAATGAAATATTAAATAAGAAGCTAAGAATATGACCATATATGATATCATAACAATAAGTATGATTCTGGAATAATTCAATAACATTATTTTAATCATTATATAAGAGGTTCAGACACTTACAAAGCAAATCAGACCTAAGGTAAGGGAAAATATCACAATATCATTTTTATCCGAGATTGTTTATACTTTGGTATTTACTGGGGTGTATTTTATCATCCACATCCATGTTCCCTCAATATTTAATATTGTTTCTATCCACCTAAAATTGTTTAAATCCAATTTTACCCTTTGGTGAGTTTTTAGTAAAGGATATGAAAGGAATCTTTTGTCGTTTTTCGTACGAAGTACTTTTTGACTTTCCGACAAAAGTACGAGAATAATGTTTTTTTAACTTATACGGCATGAATGGATTTTTAAAACATTATTTCCAAGAAGGTTTCTTTATAAGTTTTAATGTTTATTTTTAATCAAATTCATTTAGTTTAAAATTGTATGACATGTTAAGAAAGGGAAAATGTTTTTGAAGTAGAAAGGATATTTTCCTCAAGAATGGAGTTCAAGTTTTTTTATCAAAATTATTTTGCATCTAAGATAATATAGGGTTCTTTTTCTATCACTATTATTACATTGATTTTATCATGTTGTGATGGAATTATTTTTATGAATTCCTTTATCTTATATGAATTGTTTTATGATGTCACGATGTTTAAGAATCCAATTTTTATTACATGGGTTATGCAATGATGTATGATTTATGATTTTGTGGCACACATAAGAATGGTATCATTATGAGATGGGTGGGACCTACATATCCCTACAATGCATTGGGTAAAGATTTTATATCTCATGAGATAGACATGTCTGGAACGACAGGTTAAACTGGTTCAGTGAAACAGGACTGAAACAAGGAGTGAACTCGGTTCAGAAATGGACTATGTCCACTAAGATAGTCTTGGAAATGAGTCTTGACTAATAAGAAATGATTCTCTATGATTATGTGTGTATGCCACAAAGTTTCATGTTTTAAGTTATGATTATTGGGATTACATTTCACTACCATGATTTATCCCATGTTATAAAATTATGATCTCTTTTGCAGGGTAATATTTTCAAAATGTTATGTTCTTATGAATGTGATGTAATTGGTATTTCTTTTGTTTACCCTTACTGAGAATTTGAGCTCACCCTTTTGTATGTTTTCTTTCCCCAGGTCAAGAATAAGGGTATTAAGTAAGATATTCCAAAAAGGGACTATAGATATGATGAAATAAATGGGATACAATGTAGATACTTTATGAACCAGTTGTTTATGTTTCCCAGTTTCTAAAGACACTATACCTATATGTTCCTTTCATGGTTTTTTATATGTTGTAATAAGTATGCTTCAATTTTGAAGTATTAACCATGTATGTAAAGTATGGGTCGCTATATAAACATTAATTACATTACTTATAAGTGAAATTTTTTTCCCATTAAATGTTAATTAAATTTATATTTTAGCGTTTAACAAATGTATAAATGTTTTATTTTTTGTTAATTAGAATATAAATGATATTAATGTCTTTTTGATGGTTTTTATAAAGTAATTTCTCCTTGTCCTAAAGAAAATTTAATTTATTATTTAAAAAATAATCTTATTTTAAATTTATTTTATAGTAAATAGATAAATTTACTAGATTTCTAGAATAAAATTCCTCAAGGATAAGTGTATATAGGATTAACACATTGACCAGAGGACTATAGTAGCTACAATTGTTCCCTCCATACTTATAGAAATATTTTCACACTAACTCAATGACCTTGATGACAAATTTGTGGCCCATCATCCCATCACTGTATAAAGTTTTGTGAGTCCTTATATCCTAGAGTAATATCTATTTGTTGAACAATTTTTTATAATGTGGTTTTCAGCATTCCATATAATACTCTTATGGGATGAATAATAACTCCCATATAGTGGTCCAAGAGACCCATGCCAAAAACGATTTACATAGAGGTGAAGGATAATAATGGAAAATTTGAAAAGTTGTTGAGATAAACTCTAAATTTAATTTCAAGAACCGACATCACATCCCCCTAAATGATCAATGTACCAATATTATATGTTTCATAAAGTGGTATTATTTTAAAAATAATTAAAATAATTTTACTATATCATAATTTATTACAAACTTTCCTAGTAAAATTAGGTATTACTTATAGATACCTAAAATTTATGTGGTATTATAAGGTATATGATATTTATATTTAATATATATGGTGTTTTGGTTGGTTTGAAGGTGGTATTAGGAATTTTAGAAGGGCCTTTGGAGGGTACAAAAATAAATTCATGGTTGGAGGACTATACATTATTACCAGATAGTCATGAAAGTATGTTTAAAAACAAAGTATCCAATAAATGAGGTGTGTGGATATTTAATGAAGAAAGTGTAAAGTGTGTTTTATGAAATCACACATGAAGATGAATTTGAGATATACCAAAAATAATTAAAGAAAGAACATAAAATATAAAGAACAATATTCAATATGTGTGTTATGGGTTTAACATGAGAAGACCATATAATCATGCATGAAGTTGAATTGAATAATTTTAGGGTTTTCAAGAAAATTATTTCATAGAATAATATTTAATAACAAATGTAAAAAACATTCACACATCAAAGTTAGGCTGATACTAAATTTAGAAAAATTAATTAAAGCCCTCGCATTTGATTCATTGAGGAAACTGATCTGTGATGGGTGATCAAATAATTGGGAAATTCCATCTGACCCAACCAATTTTTTTTGAATATAATTAAAGATTAAAAGATAAATTCATATCCTATATTCTAATTTATAAAGATCATAAAATCATCTTACATTAGATCAAGCATTGAATAGAGTTGAATCCTACCAATTGGTGCCGGGAGTAGTTGAAGTATCCTGATTGTATCCAAGATCCATAAAATTAAATCTATTAAAGATAGATTAATATTTATTTTGTTTGGATCAAAAATAAAAATGAGTTTCTCTATTGGTGATAGATAAATATTATTCAATTGTTTGATAGTGATAAATCTGTAACGTTTTTGAATAACAGATTAAATAATGGATTAGGATTTCTTCCAAACCTTGTAAATCTTATGTGCCTCTCTATATACATTATTAAAATTAATAATTAGGTGTTATTGAGATATAATATTTAGCATACTAATAACCTTGAAAATTCTTAGAGGTTTAATTGAAAATAAATGGAATTCGTAAAAGTAAACCATAAATTAATGCATCTCATATCAATGTTTAATCGATATTAAGGCACAATAAATGGTATTAGAGTTTTAGGTTCCCACTAATTATCCAATAATAAGTCTAATTGATAGAGAATATATATTATTTAAATAGTCAAGATGTTCCAACCTTTTATTGGGTGAATTATCATAGTTGGAGTAATATGATGTTACCCAACCTGTTGACACATTACTTAGATGTGATAGGTACCACAACAATGTGTTTTCCAAAAATTTATGATTATTCTTCTATGACACAAGATGATAATATAAATATGGAGTTATATGTATGGGGTTAAAATTATATCATTATGGATCTATCATAGAAGGTCTACACAATGTTCATGGATTTTCAAATTGTTAAGGAGATATGGGATAAATTTTTAAGTAGCTATAAAGGTAATGTCAAAGTCAAGGAGTCCAAACCTAAAGCTTTTGAGGAGAAGATTATAATATATAAATATGGATAAATATTTGACAATCGATTAATATTTACCAAGTAAAATGATATTATGAGTAATATATAGTAATTTGGCGAGAAGCTGGATGACTCTATCATTCAATAAAAATTACAACAAATTTTCCAGATCATTTTGATTCAAATGTTTTAACCCTAAAATAAAGATATGAAATATCTATTCAATAAAAAAAATTCTCATATCCTTTGAGATGAGAAAAAATCCAGCTTTCAATAAGAATTAAAATTTTGAAATATTTTTTGAAGTAGTAAGGAAAGGTAATGTTAATTAAGAAGAGATTAATGAATAAAATAATTAAAATAGAGATGAAGATGCTGATGAATTTAGTGAAATTTTTTCCCTTATATTAAATGTTTTCAAAAATTAAAATTAAAGGGAAACAATAAAAGACCACATAAATTCTTCCATGGTGGTAGCTCTGGTTATTTTATAAAGAAAGTTTCAAAGAATATGTTTGAAGAATCAAAATAAAAATTAGAATCAGATGGTGAAAGATTGCATAAAAAATTAGAGAAAAAGGAGAATAAACACTATTAAAACTCGAAGATAAATATTATGAGAAATTCTAAGAAATAATAATCATGAATTTTTTATTTATATAATAATGTTTATTTTTTTCCCATGAAAAGAGAAGAACAGATTAATCCAGTTGTAGTAATGATGAAGAGGAATAAACAAAATATGAGGGAAAGATAGAATAAAAATAGAATAGTTCATGGAATGTATCAAATATCACAATAATTAAATGAATATTTTGGAGAAATAAAACAAAAAATTAACTTGTTAAAAGAACAAGTAATAAATAGTTCTTGTTGATAAATAAAAGGATGGGATGATCAAGAAATAAGAATCTTTTGTTATTAAGTTCAAGATGCATAAATTGATTTTTTTTGAACAGGATAAGATGATATATGATCTTGAATAGAATTCGACATCCCAATAATAAGAGTTATTTGAGACATAATCTATATCTATCATATTTCAACATGAGTTGAATAAATAAAGAGAATATTTCAATAAATCTATTGAGATAAAAGGAGAAGCATCTCTAGATTGAGAGAAAAAATATAAAAGGACACCTAATCTTATTTATGGATGTCATACTTCTAGTAGTGTAGGTGTGAAATATAAAACTAAGTTTATGATGGAAAAAAATAATGAGAGGATATATTTAACATCTCGGTATTAGAAAAAATTATCAAGAAGGCCATAACCCTTTAAGAAAAGAGAGGCTGAGTTTGCAATAATACAACAACAACACATATCGGGTTTTATCAAGAACCAATCTAAGGGAATAAAGTTTCTAGTATTTTATTGGTATTGTGGTAATAATTCTCATAAATACTATTATTTCTAATTTAATGTTCCTTTAATAAGAATGAGGCAGGAATATAGGGGATTTTAAATTAGAATCCAAGGATAAGAACTTAGAGAGAAAAAACATGTAAACAGATCTTCACCACAACTATCTGCATACAAAAAATCATATTATGGAAGAATATTTTGGTAGATGTAGTTTAGAAGGTCATAATACTTTGGTTTTCATTAAAATACAGGAATGAGAGGTTTTATATGCTATGAATGGGAGGAGGTATCACAATAAAACTAGTGGATAATCATGGGAAGACGTTAAGGAGTACGAGAATGATAGTAATTATTTTCTAGATATTGGAAAAACAATTGAAATTGATAAGACTTTATAGGAGGATAAGAAAATTATTAAAGCTTATGAAAATTAAATGGTCTCAAAAATTGAAGAGAAATATAATTAGATGTCATCCAGAATTCAAAACTTGATGATTTAGAGGACTAAGGTGAAAGATAGTATTTCACACAAATAAGATTTTCAAGGTAATAATGAATATAGTCAAATAGATGAGACTCAAAAATAAGAAGAAGAGTCCAAATAAATCTTCCCCTGATAAAATTCCTAGAAAATAATATCCCACATTGAGAGGAATCTATCAATATTAATTTTGATTATAAGAAACTAGGAGGTCCCTCCTTATTCCCTATATTTTTCTAAACAAAAAATAAAGGGATTTGAAGGAGATTTTTGAGGCTATCACTTATGGAAAACATGATAAGATTCTACTTCATTGAGTTTTATAAATTCTATGAAATGGAAGAAACATGTTCATCCCTTTAAGGGGGAAACCTTGAGATAGAATATGAAAACCTTGGGATAGATTCAAAATTAAAGGTCAATGTATAACAATCAAACATTCATCCCTTTTTATTAATTGTATTATCTTGTTAATTAAGTGTGAGTTCTTAGTTGATGAAAAAATAATACAGGGGGGGAGTCTATAGTTTTTTCTCCTAAACATTCAAATGTGTTTGTTGATTTATGTGAAGTATTTATTATTTCATTGATAAATATAATTACTTAAAACCCCATGAATGATAATTGAGATATTATTATAATTGTTTCACATAAAAGGTATGTTATGGATTCCTTATATTTCCCAGGTTGTATCTATCTTATTTTCTACAGTCGATTAGCCCACGTAGCATAGATTTGATTAACTAAAGGAAATATTCAATTAGAACCATGTGAGATCATTCCTCTCATAGAAGTAATTTTGGAAATTTTATATAAAGCAAATGATTGTGTTTTCATAAGAAAAATGGGAGGTGAAAAGTCCCCAATTTATCCTTATCATTTTATTTTCAGTGGGAGTGAATGTTTTACAGCACACATATTGAATTTTGGATATATGAAAATGATATTGACAAAAAAATATAAAGAGGGATATTTTTGGGACCATTGCATAATTTTTCATCAGTGATGTGTAAATAGGTGTTTGGTATGTTTGGATGAAGTGTTCATTCTTGGAAAACTATAATGGATTCATCTAATGGAATAAGATTCCAGGATAGGGCACTGTGCTTTGGAAAATTGTGATGATTGTTTGAATTTTTTTTAAATGAAAACGATATGTGTCAGGGAAGAAAAATTATTAACTTCAACATAAAAAAGAATAGTTTTCATGGAATTTTTTCTTTTCATGAGGAAGATATTAATAAATCCATAGAAATTAATATTTTCTTTCATGAGGTTTGGTTGAAGAATTATAATTGAGAAAGGTTTGTATTTCTCATCTATACATAAAATTGTTACATGTACATGTGAATTGGTGTCCTTACTAAAAAATATTGGCCAACCAATAAGACAGCCTAGCCTTGCACTACTGAAAATAAGATCTATACCAACAGTTTTTGGAAAACTACTGGTATAATTCACTTATATGGACCTATACCAACGGTTTGGCCAAAAACATTGGTATAGGTCACTAATTTGGACCTATACCAACCGTTTTGGAAAACTCGTTGCTATATGGGGGACCTATACCAACAGTTTGGGGAAAATCGTTGGTATAAGTCACTTATATGGACCTATGCCAATAGTTTTGGCCAAACCTTTTGGTGTAGGTCCATAACAGAGACCCTATAACAATGGTTTTCCCCAAACTATTGGTATAATTCCCCCTTATACCAATGATTTCTCCAACACCGTTGGTATAGGTCCTAAGATCAATGAATCTATACCAATGGTTCTCAAAACCGTTGTTATAAGTCTATACCAATGGTTTTGAGAACTGTTGGTATAGTTACATGTATTTTTTATGGAATCTTCTTAAAGAGAATATTAAATAAATAAAACTTCAAAATATTTATGATAATATATATATATATTTATGAAATTATATTCACAAAATTCAAGTTAAGTTAGTGGTTAGTTCTTTCAATCATAAACTGTAGGTACTGGGATCAAAACCCACTGAATGCTTCTTTTTTGAAATACATATACCAATGGATTTATGGAACCGTTGTTATAGATTTTTCATATTATTTATACCCACAATTTTGGGAAAACCGTTGGTATAGACCTATCCCCACATCTTACTTTGCCATGGTTCTCCAAACCATTGGTATAGGATATACCAACGGTTTGGAGGCCTATACCAATGGTTTCAAACCGCCGGTATAGGGTATTTTACTACTAGTATTTCTTGACCAATGGCACATGTGGGACCAAGGTCAACCATTCCAAATTGGAACTAGTTTGGGAAAGATCGCATGAATCTTTTAAATCCCATGTATTCAGCATAAAGATAGAGTTCCTATAAGGCACATGGGTTGGGAAAGAATCATGTTGTGCTGAAGCCCGTGGTGAGTGTGTGTGGGTGTATGGGGGTAGATCCCCAAAAACCTACTCGATGAGATCGTGGCATGATATAGCTAATAAAAACTCGTGAAGATAAATGATGAAACTAATGGGGGGAGTATATGAGTGGGATACTATTCACTCATTAAATATGTTATACATATAACATGCACCTCTCGATAAAATCTATCCAAACCATTCAATTTTTTTGAGAATCATATTTATCCTCCCGACCATCGATGGCACTGCTTCTCATCTGTAAATATTTTCGAACCACTAATGATTGAACTGAGGTAGCCGTGATTTATCTAAGGCTGAGATGATGAGTCATCAAATCACTATGTATGGATAATACAGGCTTCATTAATGTGATAACATGATCAAAAATAAATTACTAACTATTAATATAGTTACAGGAGGTAGTTCAATCATCTAATTACCATGGATGAGGTCAATCTTGAAGTAATATTGGGTTTTTGATTAAAATGGAATGAATAAGAGGAGTTTTCACATAACATGAGATGACTTGATTTTTGGTGTCTTATAAATTATCAACTATGTTTTTTGATATATTTAGGAATTCAAAATGTTTGAATAAGTCTTTAACATGGCATAAAATTTGGATATATAGGCGGTGTAATGAGGCTGTGATCGTCTCCTATAAAATAGAATAACCATCGACTGAGGGTGTTTCTATCATTTTTTTGAAGTAATATAAATTTCTGAAGAAAATAGAGCTACAAAAAATTTATAGTTGGAAATTAGTAGGTTATATGATGATTATTTATACATGAATAAGTGAATATACTATGTCCCTCTTGACATGAGAACCATGAACTCAATACTCTCATGAAGAAACATGTTTCTGTGAAGCATCTTAGGATAACACAATTTTTGTCTCCTTGGTTGGTTTAAATAATAATAAGATACATCAATATGGTGTAGTCATACACTATTTATGATGATAAAGAAGAGTATAGGTCTCACCCACTTGTATTTTCATGAAGCTCTCATGTGATAAAATTATGCGAGGAGAAAGTTGAATTGTGAGACTTACGCAAAGAATAAGATTTCACCCAAACCAATTCATATTTCTTCATGGAAGAAAAAGGTTTTCATGTGGATTGAATTGTGTGAAATATAAATGAATTTGATAACATGAATTCAAGATAATTAATTGAGGTGCGTGAATATTGAAAGAAAAAAGTGTAAATTTTGTTGCGTACATGCACACGTGAATAAGCATTTTAGATAAACCAAAATAGAATTGAAGGAAGAACATAAAATATAAACAATAATATTTAATATGTGTGATGTGGTTTATAACATAATAATCCCATGAAATAGTTCATGAAGTTTACATAAACAATTTGAGGTTCCACAACATTATTTAATCATGGAATAATATTGAATAATTCTTGTTCATAACTTTCACACATCCTAGTGTGGCTAGGACATCAGTCAGAAAGAATAATTCAAGCCTGAACGTTTTTTTCACAGATAAAATTAATCAGATATAGTTTATCATATAATTGAGAAAGGATAACAGACCTAATCAGAGGTTGTTGAAGATAATTTATGAGTACACGATCAAGTCAGATCCTACAATCATAGGATGGAATATCAGAGAATACTCCAATAGAGGATCAAGCCTTGAATAAAGGTGAATAATTATTTTTGGTGATGGGAGAGAATGAAGTATTCTAGATGGATCTTCGAGAAAATGGATTCTCTCAGTTTTAGTCTGAGAAATTAGTATTTTAGTTGGATCCAAAATAAAATGAAGTCTCTTGGTTGGATCTAGAGAAATTGTATTCACTCTCTTGATAGTGAAGAATTTATAGTTGGGGGGGAAAACAGTTAGAATAAGGAGTATTATATCTTATGAACCTTGTAAATACTATGTGCTTATTTCTCTCCATTGTTAAAATTTCACATGAGGTGATATTGAGAGATAAGATTGGGAAGATCATGAACCATAACAGGGTCAAGAGGATTAATAGAAACCAAAAGGTATTCATAAAAATAAACCACTAATTCACCCCTTCCCTATCAATGTTAAATCAGACATATGGAACTACACAAGACACCATGTGACTACTCTGGGTCCAATAAAACAATCCAAATTTAATTACCATGAATATGTTTCCCTTATTAGGATATATGAGTTGTTTTCCATAATTAAATAAATGTCACTTATTCTACTTTTATGTAGATTCCTTTAGTCCTTGCTGGTGCATGTATATATATGAATATATCTATTTAAATATATTATTGTATACACATGTGGTAATGTTCAGATATATTATGTCTTAGTTTAAAGTGTGAATGATCGGCTAGGTTTCCCTGAAGAACCTAAGACTGAATTATTTTCAATTTTTTATTTATTTACTTATTTAATTTTTATATATCTTTAAAATTTTTATATTTTATAATCATAGTTGCTGTTCACATATTGATCTTATATCACACCCTATTCATGACTCCATTTCACTGGGGTACACAGGCTTACCGTAGGGTTATTGAATCCAGTTTTGGATTCGAATTACTTGCTATTATTCTAGGATATGGGAGTTAGGGGCAATGGACTGAGCCATAACTCATGATTCTCATGGAGTTAGACCTTTGGGGATTTTTTTTCATTTTGATATACATGTATGGTATTGTGAATCCTATTTTATTTTTTTACTATTTTAGATTTTGATAACTCTTCATGAAATTTAGGCATGGTTGTATTTTTTTGTCCATCCTATCAGTTATTATATTTATCTTACACTATTTTCATTAATATATCTTCCATTATCGATTGTTTCATTATCTATTATCACTCTATTTTTCTTTAATCATGAGGGAATGGTATCCCTTCCATACCATAATTGGACCCTCACTGCTAGTCAGCAACCTCTGGTGTATGGGGAGGTGCACTTAAGGCCATGTGACTGACTAGTTTGGGGAATCATTTCAAAGGATCCCAGGTAAGAATGTTACATCAATTTTGTTGTGTTAGGATACCAAGTTACCCATATTAAACCCTTATAAAGAATGGATTACACTTAAAATATATATCCCCACCCTTATGCAGTATTTTAAATCTCATGGTTACCCTTACTCAACCTTTAGAAAACCTAGGGAAACCTTTATGTAATGGTAGTATATTTATTTAACCCTTATGCAGTGACTAATTTACATATACATAACCTTTAATAAATCAATATTACCTTTACATAGTGGATTAATTACCTATAATCAACCTTTATTAACTTTAGCATGAACTCCACTATATTTTAGAAAATAAAACCATTTTCAATGTTGTACCCCACATAAAACACCGAGCTTGAACGAACTCTAATATATATAACTGTTATAACATAACGTTAAATTGGTGGGTATAAATAGTATTAACTAATTTATGAAATAAATATAAATATATATATATATATGTGTGTGTTTATATATTTATATTTCCAAATCAATATAAATTATTGATAAATTTTCAGTATATAATCAATCAATTTATAGTAATGTAATTTTATTCTTCAAAAATATGTTTTCTTTAAAATATGGTTTTTACTTATTTTCATGAAAAAATATAATAATTAATTTTTGGAAAGTTTATAATATTTATTTTATAAAATTAAATTTATTTTTTAAATTTGAGTACAAAATTTATTGTGGTGAACTTTTGGGATTTTTTGGAAAATATTGATTTTTTCAGTAAATCATTGCAATTACCAATTTCTATAAAATGCATTATATTCTCAATAAATTATGAAAAATAAAAGCCTAATTTATTTATATTATTTCAAGTGAAATAATAAATATTTATTTATATTTAATCTAATTAATTAATTTTAAATTAATTTCATATTGAATTTTTGAATAAGTTTTTACTTGGGTTTAAAAATTATATTTTTCTAAAGACTGTTTCAAATTACATAATGTTTATCTTTTTTAATTAATTAAAAAATACCTAATGAGGAATTATATAATTTAAATTTATATATTATATATCAATAAATATTAATTTATATTAATACATTAATTATTATTATCCATAGAGTTAATATAAAATCATCTTTTCCTTTAAAAATACAATTCTTGAAAAAATCATTTTTTCTTTGCATCTATGGGTTTAATATTAAATCAAAATTTTAGAATTAATTGAATTTAATTATTTAAAATGGATTTTATATTTATAATAATCATAATTTATATATGCTAGTATGTTGAACATAATTTTTTACCATAAAGAACAGTGAAACAAAAAAAAATTACTATGGTAAAGTTGAAAACAGTTTTACCCAACTGTTAATCTAAAACTATAAGGGTAAAAATAGACTAAACAATTTTATAAAAAAAATATTTTATGAAGGTATTTTAACTTTATCATTTCTATTTCTTGATAATTTTATATTTTTTAGGCTTTTTCATGTGTTTAATGTGGGTAAAAATATTTATTTCCAAAAAATACAAGTGTGTCACTCACCTCACTTATAAATGACCACCCACTATCCTATCTTCTTAAAAACATAAAAACATATTTTTTGGAAAATCCTTGACAAAATAAATTCCCAAATTAATTTTTCTTATCCTTTATTTATTTATTTGGTTATAAATTCATTTTATTAATTCTTTTGGTATAATCCTAAAGAGGTTGTCTAAGGAGAGGTAAAATTTCTAACTATTCTTTTTTATTTTATATCTTTATCCAATACCATAAAATATTATTAAACTATTATAATATAAAAAAATTATATCATATATATTGATATGTTATTATATTAATTTATTATTGTAAATCCAACTCATGTTCCATCAAATGGGATACGAAATCATCATTTCAGTGTACAACATACTACCTTCTCTTGAACCGGTGACATTTTTTCCATAATCGCATATCATGCCTTATTTTAATGACGAATGTAAAGTATATAAATGATATTAGTAACATATTTAAACATATAGAGTTATGATATCACATATAAATTTTACTTTCCATTCCATGGGGTATATGATAACATCACCTGGGTGTATGGAGAACTACAGCCTTATGAATTGATGTGATTCGTTTTTCCTTAACACTTTACATGGAATTTAATAATGATAATGTTAATTAATGTATTTTATCTTCATGAAATAATAATAATATTCAAATAATATTTAAAATTATTAAAATATAATTTATCTTTTTATTTCTTACACTGAAAAATGATAACATCATTCATATACATATGGACTACCACCACCACGAATAGATACGATTCCTAATTCATCACAACATCAAAAATAATGATACATATAAGTACATTTAAAAAATTAATATGTTATTTATGATATTATGATAATTTTGTAAGGATTAAATAATAAAAGCCTTCTTTCTATAATGATAATTGAAAAATGGAAACATTACTCATGCATACGTAGGGCCTACCATCACCATGATAGTAAAATAGTTCATTTTGTATAACTAATTTTCATAATTGGATTAATAATTATTGATTATGAATAAATATCTTAGTTTTTTCATGATTTATATTCTTTATATGTTGAAATAATTTCCACTTTGACCATGGTCAACACATTGAAGTCATTTTGAAACAATTAACCAAACTTCTTTAAAAAACCCAATGTGGACTTAACTAATTAATTATTAAAATATGTCATTATATAGAAATAAAATATTTTTTTAAATATAAGGTATTAATATTGTAAAATTTTATTATTAAATAAAATAATTGATGTAGTCTTATTAGATATGATTTAAAGGATATTCATGGAAACTCAAGACTTGAGGCAAGGGGTTTCTCTCATCTCACTTTTACTTTTATGAGACACATGTGATATCAGAAAATGTTTTTTTGGTCTATAAACTATCCATTTTACATGTAATATCATGAATCCTTCATATATAATGGTATTTTAAGTTTCAATTTAAATTATTTTATCCAAGGGGATTTTACTTGAATGTTACCAAGTTGTATAGAATTTATATAATCCATTTATTTTCACTAGATTATAATACTTCTTTATAGTATTTGATATTCTATGATTATGTGTATACTGTATTCATATTATATTATGTTTTATTTCCACTTTTTTATGTGGATTCGAATTTGATAAACATAATTAATTCATTGATTAATTCTTAAATTTAATGGTATGATTTTTAAGGGTCATTTATCTCAAATTATATTTTATTGAGACATACATATATGATATGAACCTATATTAATTTGTGAGGTGAATATATAACCATTTTATAGGATATATCATGTTATTACATATCTGGATGATATTTAAATTATAATTTTTTGTTATTTCTTTATGGGTCTTATGATTGAGGAGTTACTAATATTGAAAAGAAATTATTTAAAATATCATTCATTTTGGGATTTTTTATGTTCAAGGTTATTTCTAATGAAATAAATTGATATTAGTTTCTTTAACCACATAATTTTTTTATCCTCTTGTTATAAATTAAAATCATTTTATAAATTTAAATTTACTCTCTTATTGACTGATGAAATTTCAATAAATTCATTTTTATGTCATACTGATCATTTATTTTTCCTTCAGATCAGGTGTCTTTCTCTTCCATATCAATGTTTTCTAAAAAATGTAAAATATTTTATTTTATAAAAATAAATTATTTCCAAGATAAATTTTAAAAGATCTTTTACCCTCTTTTTAACGGGTTTAAAATTAAATTTTATAAACTTTTCCAAATGAGTGACATTAAATAACATTTTCAAAATGTTTTGAAAATAATGATAATTTTTAATGACTATGACTTGAACAGATTTTCCCATAATCATGTACATTATTTTCCTTGAAGTATTATTTATTTGTTCTCATTTTTATTCTTAATGAAATTTATTTTCACAATATTTTTTGAATTTTACAATTTTAAAATTTATTTTAAAAATGAAAATTTTAATTTCCCATAAAAAAATTTATAGTATTTACATTCATAAAAATTAATAACTCTTATTGTTCCTTAAACTCCATTGGTGTTATTCTGTAATGACACCATCATCATTATTTGTCTGCATATATTAAAATTATTTCAATTTCATGTATATGAAAACTATTTTTTTCATGGGTTAGTCATGTTTTAGAGATATTATTATGAAACTTTTTTCCTTTCCATGGGATATTAATGTTTCAAATATATTGTTAAGGAACTTTTTTCTTTTACACGGGATAAATTTATTGTTATAGAGCTCATATGTTTTCCCACGATTAATAATCTTTTGAAAAGAATAATGTTTATTTCAACTATTTTATGATGAAAGAAATTCTTTATATACTTTATTCATGAGTGGTTTATTGGATATTGTTTATAATAATGGGCGGTTCTATTATAAACCTAAGAATAGTGGTACTATTACAAACCAAGAATGGGTGGTTACATTATAAAAAAGTATGGGAGGTTATTTTATAAAATAAGGATGGGAGGTTATGTTATTATCTAAGTATGGGTGGATTTGTTATATCCCTTTGATGCATTGGGTACTCTGGAAATAGAATTTTTCTATATTGGTTGTTCTATTTGTAAGAGTGATATGATGATAATGTTCTTAATATACAAATACAATCACATTATGATTTCTATGGGTTTAAAATGTGTCCTTTGATTGCTATTGATATCACATGGGTCATAATTATTAATTATAATGAATCTTTCCTTTGTTAAATTAGTAGGACATGTTTTTATGATTAATTATTTAGGTATTCATGGGTATTAATATTCCTATATTATATTCATTCAATTTGATTATTTCCTCATACAATAGTTCTCTTCTTATGCTCATTGGTGACATTTAGTTGTTAATTATTTTGTTTACCTTACTAATAATTTGATCTCACCATTCTTATGTTTCCTTTTTCCCATGTTATCATGTATAATTTAGAATTAATTATGAATAAGAGGGTATCATATGGTTTATATTTATGACCTAATATGGAATAATAAAATCCAGGAATATTGGGAAATATACTCTATTCAATTCCTGTGTATTATTAATGTAAGAGTTTGTTCTAATTCTGTAAAAACCAAAACATAAAAGGTTCTTGAGAATGTAAGTGATCTTGTATTTCATTTATATATTTTATGTTTTTGATGGTAAAAATTATGTCAACTTCATTGGTGTCAAATCCAGAAATATAATTTGTATGATTTCAACATCGAATTTGGGAGTACGAGTCTAAGGCTATTATAGTTGGTATCAAAGGAAAAGTTTAGATAAATTTGGATATTCAGATGTATTCATATTAGGTTATCTTTATATTTATGTTACAATCATAGGTCTATATTATTAATGTTTATAATAATATCATAGTCCAAAAAACCCCTCTTAGGTTTTAATATATGAGATCATAAAGTGATTAATGACATTTTAGGAGTCTTTTTAGTTGGTAGAAGTATATGTAAATATTGGGTTTAACTTGAAGTATGAATTTAAATTTTTTGGAAATAATATTTAAGGTACTAATAAACATTAGAGTTTATATGATCATGGATATTAATATAATTATGGGAATACAAGTGTTATCGTATATATAACCATGAGATTTAAAAGTACATTGGTGACTGAGAAATTAATGTTATTTCAAAAAGAGATCTCCATATTTTTGGGATTGAAAGCTGAAAGTTGAGAGATAGAATTTTAGGATAAATAAATCTTTAATTTTGAGGTTACTTAATAATTATTTAGTTTTATCTTTGGGTGTTACTATTGGATTTTACAGTTTAATGTATTATTTCATCATATGATGGTTTACTCATTTTGGAAAACATATTACCATGTGATGACCATTTTTTTGTTTAAGTCTAAAGTAATGGGTACTATCTTGATTATACCTTTTATGTTTATTTGGTACTTCAAAATTTGATTTTAGTTCATAATGTAAAATAAATCAGGTTGAATACTCATCATTTGGAGAAAAAGAAGATTTTATGGTAGAAATTTATAAAAGGATGAAACTATACTAATCAAGTAAGTATAATTCCTTTTTATCTAAGTATATATGGTAAAATTAATTCTAAAAATCTAGGAAAAGGATCCAAAAATAGAATTTTGTCCTACTATCAACATTTATGATGACATCAACAACCTTTTTCAGACCTTATTGGTTTATGGTTTTGTTGGTGTTAAAATCACCTTAATCATTCACTTTATTATGATAAATGATCTTTGACTATACATATCATTATTTGGGAATTGTAAGTTTCTTTCATTTACAAATATTCACTTCTCACCTTTTTTCTCATATTTGGAAACCTATTATGTGATATTATATATGACCTTTGCACTTCCCCTACTCTTTTAACAAGAGGGCATTTTATTATCCCATTTTACTATGTGGGTTTACAACAAAAGTATTTTCAAAAAATAAAAACTTTTATTATCAAGATATAATTCAAATTTTTAGGATTAAATTTATAAAATGGAGGCATGATGTAACACCCTGATACTATGGAAAAAAACTATATTCGATGGAATATTCAAATCGCAACATTGAGCTGAAATGCCCCGTGATATATATAAACATTATAAAATGGAAGATAAATTAAAAGGTATTAATTATATTATATACTTGAGTATATATACATATATATTTCCGAATCAATATAAATTATTGAAATGTTTTTATTAAATAATCAATCAATTTTTAGTAATTTAATTTTATTCTTCAAAAATATGTACTCTTTCAAAATTGATTTGTATTTCTTTTCATGAAGAAATATTATGATAAGTTTTTCAAAAATTTATAAAATTTATTTGGTAAAATTAACTTCATTTTTTTAAATTATCATATCAATATTTACCTTGGGTAAAATTTTCAAATTTTTCAAAAAAATGTTTATTTTTTGGTGAATAGTGAAAATGCCTATTTTTCTAAAAATGAATTTTATTTTCAATAAATTAAGATATTTAGATGCACCAATAAGTTTTGAATGTTATTTATTGTAAAATAATAATTATTTCATGATATTTAATCTACTTAATTTTTTTTAATAAAAATAACATCGTATTTTAGAATAATGTTGTCATTGGGCTTAAAAACATGATTTTTCTTAAAACTGTTTTAGAGTGCATATTGTATCTAATTTTAAATAAATTAAAACAAACCTAATTAAGAATTATTTAAACAAAATTTATATATTTTACATCAATAAATATCATTTCGGAGTAATTCAATAATTATTATTAGTCATAGAGTTAATATAAAATCATATTTTCCTTAAAAAATACACTTCTTGAAAACCCGCTATTTCATCATGTCCATGGGTTTATTTTTAAATTATATTTTTCCACTTATTAAAATTTAATTTGGTAAAGTGGATTAAATATTTTCAATCATTTTTATTTATATTACCTAATAATAAAAAATTAATTTTTGACTATAATGAATTGTGATAATAGTAAAAATAAATTATTCGGGTTAAGGTTAAAACGGTTTTACCATGGATAACTGAAACGATAAGGGTAAAAATGACCAAAAAACATGTTTTAAAAAAAATTCATGACATATTTAAAAAATTATAATTTCTTATTATTGATAATTATCCATTTTGAAGCCTTTTAACTTGTGAAAATTTTGGGTAAACCTTTTTCTTTTCAAAAATTGCAAGTATGCCACTCACCTCACTTATAAAAGAACACCCACTCCCTTCTCTTATTAACAACTTAAAAAAATTTGGTTCTACCATGAACAACCTAATTCAATTAAAAAATTTTAACCCATCATCCTAGATGCCTTTTTTCCATTAATCCATTCAATGAATACTTTATATATAATCATAAATAAGTGATCTCAGAAGAGGTAAAATCCCTAACTATGTGTTTTTGTTTTATTTATTCCTCCAAATCCTTCAAATCATATTCAAATAAGATAATATGATAACACAGGTATATAATATACATTTATATGTTATTATATTGAACTAATAACCTAAATATCCTCTTTTGTTAAATCAGATTCAAAATAATAAATTTTGTGTATGACAGACTACCGCCTAACAAAAAAATGTCATTTGTTTTCCATAGTCACATATATAAAATTGTATTAATGATGTATTTTAGGTATATATATGATATGTTTTATATATTTATACTTATTTATTAATGATATAACATATACCTATTATTTCTCATTCCATGGTGGTACAAAAATGTCACTCGTGTGTACGAAAAACTACCACCTCGAAAAGCAATGTGATTTTGTTTTCACTAATGCATTACATGGAATGTAACAAGGATGATGTTAATGAATATATTTTATATAAATTAAATAATAATGATATTAATTTAATTTTTTTATCATTATTAAATGATAATATATCATTTTATTTCTTACTCAAAAAATGATATTAGCGTTTATGTTGAAGGAAGAGGATGCGGGTTGCGTGAGTTATTATTTCTCTTTGCTTCAATGGAGACTATGGTTTCAATCCAATGGGGATTTCTTCAGGACATTTTATAGGTTAAATATTACTAGGATATATATTTTTTAATCACAAAATAATTCCACATTCATATTGGAAGATAGAAAGGTTTCTCGGGGTGAGAGTAAATCTGCAGCTTAGCCTTCACCTGGCATGAGAAGTTATTCTTTCTCTCTCTATAAGGACTCTACTGTTACTATGAATCATCAAAAGGGTAAAATTTTCAATATGTAATATAAATATTATGAGGTTTTAAAACACCTAAAAATTATTAATCACTCGATTATTTCACGAATAAATATTCCCAGGGGTGTTAAGTTGTGGAATTTTAAAGATCTAGTTGTGCAGAATTCAGTTGGGTGGTGATTTAACATCTATTGATGTGCAGCGATGGGTATAGTCTTTTTTTATATCCTATTCCCCATGTAATATTTGAATATGTAGGTGTGGGGTCTCGGCTCGATCTCCCTGAAGCATGGAATCATGAAAATTCGAAAGTGGGATAAAAACATCAATACAATGGAGGTTTGTAATTACTTTTCTCAATTGTTGGTTATAATATATTTCCTAAACTAGTTATATTGGAATCTAAATATTCTTTATGAAATTTTATTATAATTTCTATTCCTATAAAACTGGAAAATGAGACTGAGTTTTCTATTTTTGGAATCATGCATGTTTTCTAGTCAAGGTCAATTTGGGTTCCATTTTAGTAGATAAAATATTTCTCTCTAATGATTTGGATGAGTCTGAACTGAATGTATAATATGATATGGTACTATAGTTCTGTATTGATTATAAGATTATTTTCTTGAATTTATTGAAGTGAAAAATATCTATGATTTTCTCCATCTTCTCAGATCATGGGAATGATGAAAGTTCTTGTATCAAGAAGGCCCTTATATGAAGTCCACTGGTCTTGCTAAATAGGAGTAGATGCAGGGTGGAGTACATTCAGCAAGGAATACCATGTTTGGAAGTGAACCAAGACACTCTTAAAATTTGATCAAAAAACATATAGTTTTAAAGAAACTTGATGATTCACTTCTAGATGGTCCTTATAGAATGTACAGGGGGGATTCTATTGAATTAAATGGGTCTACACTGACTCAATCGACAAGAATGACTAAAGAGAATAATGACACTCTTTAAAAAGTACATCCCAAAACTAATAAAATTATGGATTCTTCCATAAACCTCTCTATACCTCCAAATAATCTTGTAAAGGTTGTGGGTGACTAGATCTGGAATGTACCTTCCTCAAATTTAGACAAGTAGTCTTGGATTGACGTTACTAAGGAGGATTAGGTCATTCCACCATCACATGTATATATTTCTTCTAATTATGATATCAATGATCGTTATGAGTTACAAGTTTCAATCCAATATGAGGTGGATTGATAATTTTATTAGGAACATAATTTATTTCCTATTTAAATGAAGGTTAAATCCATGATGGTAGGATTTTCCTCCCTTTCACCCCAGAAGTCTTTGGCTGATCCTGAGGTGAATGCGCCTCCTTGTGTGGGTTCATAGTTGGATGGTAACAAAGGAAAGAGATCCTTAGATTTGGATATCTCTACTCCTACTAATTAGGATCCTCCCAATTTGGTTCACCCTATAGGTAATGATACTCCCACAGCTTCCAATATATCTGGGGTGGCTCATACGACCTTTGGTCCATAAGGGAAAAAAGAATCTTCACCCAAGTTAGTGGATGTATAAGGATTTTAATTGGTTCCTTTTAGTAACTCCAAATATAATTATTATGAGCCTGGTCTAACTCCTATTATTGTGCATTCTATTAATATAGAATTTTACCCTATCATTCTCCATCTTCAGGTGGAGCATCTATCTTTATCTCCAACATACAAGAAGGTAAGTTCTATCCTCACTGAATTTTCATATGACCCTTAAACCAAAGATATAAAAGGTATACAATATGTTCCATGTAATGTGTAGGTTTACTGTCACAACCACTTTGGAGGTCTATATTATTTTAATGAGGTGAAATAAAGTGACGAGCATGGTACTTTGGTATCCAATAAGAAAGCTTCATAATATTTTTTAGGTGAAGTGTTGATCCCTACAGTCAATGACATTGAAGACACCTTGATTTTTGACCCTTATAAGAAATTGTAATCTTAATCAGATTATAGGGGGGTTACTCAAATATCATTGAAATTTAAGGGATTATGTAGTAGTATAAGACTTGGGGGAGTGGATAGAATCCCATAGGTTGATGTCTTGGGTACAGTAGAATTAATTGGAATGCAATACAAGATAAGGAGTGAAGGATAGGGGCTATGATTGAAAAGAAGTTTTGTATTTTATTGTTTTTCATTGATGATGGAATTATTTCCATGTTTTACCCAATCCTTAACTTTCTCTATTTTTTTTATTTAATATGGGGGCATTGTCACTATATTTAAAAAACATCATTCCTGTACGTGGGGACTACAATCTCTATTAATCAATGCGATTATTTTTTCATCACCACATCAAAAGAATGATAAATTTAAGTATATTTAAAGGAATAATATTTTATTTTTTATATTAGTATATCTATGGGATGATAAAACAATATAAACCTTCTTTCCATAATGAGTATTAAAAAATAGAAATGTTACTCAAGCGTACATGCGGCCTACCATCTCCATGATTGTAATGTAGTTTATTTTTCATAACTAATGTTCATGATCGGTTTTAAAAGTATAATTCATGAATAAATATGATAATTGTTTCCTGATTATTATTCTAGGATGTTGAAATAATGACCTTTTTGACCATGATCCACTAACCTAATAAATTTTTAAACAATGAACCAAATGTCCTCAAAACACCCGATATGGAATTAACTGATTAATTATTAAAATATGTAATTATAAAGAAATAAAGTAAAGGATTTAATTATAAGGTATTAAAACTATATTTTTTAAATAAATAAACTAATTGATAAAATATTTTTATAAAATGGTTAATGGACATGATTGGAATATTTGGACTTGAGGTAAGGGGTTTTTTATATATCAATTTTACTTCTATGAGACATATTACATATTCACCACTCATTTTAATTATGTGGTGTATATAATATCTATTTAAATGTAATATATTGCATCCATCATACATCATGGTATTTTAAGTTTAAATTACTATTATTTCATCCAAATAGATTTTACTGAAAGGATACCAAGTGGTATAGAATTTCATAACTCAATTTCTTTTCATTGGATTATATAACTTTTTCATTCTATTTAATATTAAATCATTTTGTGAGTAATGAATTTTGATTATATTTTATTGTATTTACTATTTTTTATGAGTATTCAAATTTGAAAAAAATAATTGATTTATTAGTAAACTCTCAAATTCAATGGTAAGATTTTTTATGGGTTATTCATCTCATATTCTATTTAGTTTAGACATACATTTAGGATATACACATTTATGCATTTTTAGGTATATATACATCCCTTTTACATTATATATCATTAAATTACTTATACTCATGATATTTAATGTTTCATTTTACATTATTCTTTTATGTGTCTTATCATTGAATAGTTTCCAAAGTGGAAAAGGCTTTATGCTACAATCTCCATTCTTTTGAGATTGTTTATGTTTAAGAATCATTTAGAGGAAATAATTTGATTTTATTTTCTTTAAATACATCAATTTTATTCTCCTATCTTAATTAATTTGGTTTATATGATTGATTTAATTTTCCTACTTTATTGATTGATGAAACATCAAGAAATTCATTAGTGAGGTATGCCAATATTTTATTTTAATTTCAGATCGGGTATCTTTCTCTTCCATACCCATGTTTTCTAAAAAATTCAATTTTTTTTCTAAAAATAAATTATTTCATAAATCCATTTTACATTCTCTTTTATGTTCTTTTAAATGGTTTTAAAATGGAAATTATTAATGTTTTCCAAATGGTTAACTTTTATTCCCTTTTAAAAATGATTTTGATTAGAATGTTGATTTTTTACATTTATGACATGAATGAAATTTACAACTATCATTTATATTATTTTCCATGAAATTTTTTTTATATGTTTCCATGGTTTTTTTCAAATAAAAATATTTCCATAATATTTTTTGAAGTTTATGTTTTTAAAAAATATTTTAAAAATGGAAAATATATTTTCATTAAAAATATTATTTTCATGATATTTCCATTAATCAATATAAATAAACATTATTGTTACATATTATCTATTAGGGATATTTTGTAATGATATAATCTTCATTATTTATATACATGGATTATGATAATTTAAAATAGATTGTTAGGGAACCTATTGCCTTTCCACAAGTTAATCATGTTTCAAAGAGACTTTTACAGAACCTATTTCATTTGCATGGGTTAATAATATTTCAAATTGATTATTATGGAACCTAATTCATTTTAAATGGTTGAAGATATTTCTATATAACCCATTTATTTTCCACAAGTTTATCAAGGTAGGAAATTAATAATGGTTATTTTAATGAGTTTTTGATGAAATAAATTCTATATGTACATTACTCATGATATGTTTCTTTGAATTTGTTTATAATTATGGGTGGTTTCATTATAAACCAATTACGGGTGGTTACACTATAAAACAAGGATGTATGGTTCCTTTATAAACCAATGATGGGTTTTCACATTATTAATAAAGAATAGGCGAGTCCGTTATATCCCTACAATGCAATAGTACATAGAAGATATAAGCTGACCATATTGGTTATACCATTTATAAGAGTGATGTGATGATAATGTACCCCGGATTATAATACATTTTCATTATGTGTACTATGGGTTATAATTGTTTCCTTTGATTGATCTTGATATCACATGGATCAAGATTGTTGAATCTCATAAATATTTCCTTCATTAAAGCCTTTGGCCATGTTTTCATATTTGATGATCTATGTATTTCTTGGTATAAATATTAATTTGTAAAAATAATGAACTTTGATTATGTCATCAGACCATTTTTCTCTTCTTATTCTCACTAATGAAATTTAATGGGTAATTCTTATGATTATGCTTACTAAGAATTTTACCTCACACTTCTTATGTTTCCTTATCTACAGGTTTACATGTATGAGGTTGAATGAATTATTCCTATAAGTGTTTCACATTGTTGATGTTAATTACCCAATATAACATATGAAAAATGGTTATGGTTGGAAAGATACTATCATAAATTGTTGGGTATTTTTTATATAAGTGCTTTAGTTAATTATTTAAAACACTTAAACAAAACAGTCCCTGAGAATGTATGTGATGTAATATTTCCTGTTAAAATTGAATGATTTGGGTGGAGAAAATTAGTTCACCATTATTAGTATTAATGCCAAAAATTTAATGTTTATGATTTCAACAAAAAATCATTGAGTATGGGAGTAGAGACCTGACCCCAGATAACCTAGATTCAGTGTCTGCTATCAACTACATTGGCATGATTACAATGAATCAAATCTTGAAGCACATAGAGTGTAATAGCCTTGGTAGACCTGATACATAAATGAGTATTGTATTATAAATGAATACATTAATTAAAACGTAATTGTTTTTTAAATAAATAACTTTGAGAATAACTTTATTCTATCTAGTATATTCCGTCATATCTTTCATAGTTCACTTCTTGGATTCCTGGGGAATGAAATATAATAAGGGTTAGTTCAAATGCCCCATAGAGGAAAAATACAAAGGAATAAATAATAAATCAATGAGTGTAATAATTATTTCATGATGAATAAGTGAACACACAAACCATGAAATCAAAAAAATGATAAGGAAGTTCACAAAAAATATGGTAATGTAATAACTAGATACACATGCCACTATAATAACAAGATAAGGAAAAAATTAATATATAATGTTCAGAAACTGAAATTTATGTCATCTAATAAATGAACTAAAAATGAAAATTTTCCATAGATATGTCAATGTAAAATCTCCTTGATGAATAATTACTGAAAATAAATAATGGAAATTCATAATTATTGTACTCTATGTTTCCTACAAACACTGAACCATTACTTTTAAGAATGTTCAAAAGATAGTTTAGAATATTATGTAAAAACCCATATAAAGAAACTAGGAAACTAACAGGTCTCATGAGACTACTGATGCATTGAGGTGCTATCTATATCCAAGATCCACTCATTTCGTACTTGTCTGAAACATTCCTCATCTATCGAATAATCAATTAAACGATGTGCCTTATCAAATATCTGTATGAAGTAGAAGATATGGATTTATTTGTGTTTCCAAAAATAATCTAATAACTTTCCAGATAAACAAGATATGAAAATGGTATACAGTTTACGAAATGAATATATATATGATAAATTATATGGATAATTATGGGAAATTCAATGTCAAATGATCGTAGGAAACCAAATATTTCAAGGGGAATAATAGATGAATGAATAAATTGAATATTATCATTGGAAAGATCCATCATAAACCATCTATAGGAATAATAATTATGGTATCAATAAATAATATCCACTTGGGAGTAAAATAAAGGGTTATTATTTTTGATGAATAGAAATACTATAAAAATATATTTTAAAAATGTTCTTGAGGAAAATATCATTTTATTATTAAAAACATTTTGGAAGAAATTTTCATAAATCACTTTTTAAAATATTTTCCTAAAAAATTAACATTTTTAACATGAAATTTGATATTCAAAGAAATGGTGGTGGTTAAATCTATACAAGTCATACGAGGTAAAAACAATATTCCTTTTGCACGGTAAAAGGTTAGAATAATTCCTTGTTTAGAAGGAGACACAAATATTCCTTTTAAAACATTGGTAAAAGACATAAAGGGTAAAAATTTATTTACCAAAAAAATTTAATTTTTTTGAAAACATTTTAATAAAACCTGGTTTTTAGAAGAAAATAGGTTCTTTGACAAAGAGAGAAATAAATTTGGGTTTTCTGAAAAACATTTTCTAAAACTTTTTGAGTACCAAAGAGTGGGAAAATGGAACTAATACTTGAAAATAGTCATTAATAACAAGAGGATAGAAATAAAAAAAGGTTTAATTGAAAAAAAATTATATAATTTTATCAAATGTAAATACCATTTAAAGTACATTAAAATTATTCTGGAGAAAAGTAGTCATTAATTATTCTAAAGTGTCCCATACCACTTTGAATTTTTTTAAATAATAATCATAATTAAGGAATAACATTAGATTATAGTTTTAAATATCATGATGATAAATAAATTCAGGATATAATATATAAAAATTGACATTAGTTACACTACACAAAATATGTAAGTAGAGAATATAACATTTATCTCCCTGATGTAAAAAGTGAGATGAAAATCCCTTACAATGCGACCTTTTGGGTGAACATAATTTAACTTCATGTATGATAAAATTATATTAATATTATACTTTATTAATAAAATTTTTCAATTTTATCATCACTTTTATTTCACTTATTACCATTTTATATACAACTAATTAAATAATTAATATTTCATCAGGAGTTTTGACCAAATCCGGGTTATATGTAAAAAATAAATTTGGTAGGTGAACTATGAAAAATGGGTCTTTATATAACATCTGTAGACTAAAAATCATGATATAATTATAATATTTATATATCAATAATACTTATTGAACCAATCAGTAAATTTGAATTTAAAAAATGAACCAATGATAAAATCATGGAGACGATAGGTTGTACATACGGATGAGTAATTTTCCAATTTTTGAATGATCGTTATGGAAAAAAGGTAAGTAACACTTTATATTTTAAAAATATCAATATATAATAAATACCATGTAAATTAATAATATATATTTATATATATATAATTATTGATATGTAAAAGGAATCTCATCATGTTGAGTAGGTGGTAGTCCACATGTCCATGAATGATGTTATCACTTTTTAAGTGTGTGAAAGGGTAATAATGAAAATGATATATTATATTTATTGGAAGTAATTTATGTAATTAATATAATATATTTGTTTTTTATGTAACATATTCTTAATTAAAACCATCCATTATAAATTATATTTATAGCTTGAACGAATCGCATCACTTTGAGGAGACGACAGTCCACACTTCCAGAAACAATGTTATCATTTTTACACAAAATGAAAAGTATAAGGTTAAAAAAATTAAAGAAGATTAAAGAAATAATAAATATCATATTTATCCTATATAAATATATTTACCATCATAATGGCTACCATGAGATGTGGTAACAGAAAAAATGAAAAATCTTCATTTAGTGAGGCGGAAGTTTCTTTTACATGTAAACAGTATCTTCATTATCCATTAGATGGAGGTGGGTGTAATTTTAGGTAAAAAAAATATAAAAAATGTCCTAGTAATATTTATTATATTTTTTGGTTATAAAATAATGTAATAAGTATAGTTTCAGGATTGGATAATGGAAATAAAACTAAATAGCTTAAGGGAATATGTTACCTCTTAATCAGGTAACTTCTTTTGGTTTTTACCAAAAGTCTTCCTTTGATTGCTTTATTATAAATAAGAGAAGTATATAATTTATAGTAGGTATTTTTAGGGTCTATATTTCTAGATATTGGTTAATCCAATGTGGCTTTAGAGTTGTGAGGAAGTGGTAGGAGAGGAGGACTTTTTGTAGGGAAAGAAAAGGACTCACTTGGTATTTTTGAAAATAGGTTAGGTGTACACATGTTTTTACCTAAAAAACCAAAAAAAATAAACAATGGAGGGTTAATTGATGTATTATGTCCATCCAATGGGATTTTTACAAGTGGATATGTCATTTGGGCCCTTAATTTAAATGATTAGTCCTTTGTTAAGCTTAATTTTTCCTTAATAGTGGTAATTCATTATAATTACTTTCACAAACATTTTTTTTTCAAAAAATAAGATAACCTTATTTTACATTATGAATTACTAGGATTAAAAATATTGAATCCATTTTTATAAATTCCAATCACATAAGTGATATAAGCTTAATAAAATTTAATCCTATATATGACATGAAAATACTATTTTTAAAAGTAAAAATGTCTAATTTTTTTTAAGTTTTTATAGTAAATTCCAAATTGAAATTGATTCCAATGACCTAAATTGGATTAATTGGTAAAAATATGATATATTTAAACTTTAAAACAATTTTAAAATATTATTTAAATTTATAAATAAATTAGATGAAAAATAAATTTTGAATTAAAATTCAGTATCATTCACTATTCATTAAAAAAATGAAACTTAATAGAAAAATACTTAAAATTCACCCAAACATAATTTACATGTTTTTATTTAAAATATTAAGTTTATTTTGACATATAATATCTATAAAATTTCAAAAAAATTTATTTAAAATAGGTTCTATATTAAAATGGGATAATAGTGCCTTAATAAAAAAAATGCATTTTTATGTGAAAAATTTGGTTTCTTCTTATTTTATGATTATCAAATATATTGTATGAATATAAAAAATATTTTATCAAAAATAATATATATATATATATATATATATATTACATTTATCTAACTCACTAATTATAATTATTTAAATTTATTAGTATAAAATAATATTGTGAACTTAAAAATACTTTTCTATAAAAATATTCACTTTTTATTAAATTGGTCCTTATATTAATTTATAATTTAACCAATGAATTAATTTTATATTTCTGTAAACCATATATTTTTATAATTTAGTTAAAACTATTTAAAACCATTAATTTAAAGGTTATTTTAAATCTTAAAATATCAAATAATAATATAATATATTGTTGTTCGGTAAAACATGGTTTTCCGTATAACGCAAGACATCAAAGAAGGTCTCTATTGCATGTAATACATGTTAAATTAGTGTTATATGAATTGAAATATATATAATATATTGAATCTATTTTAAATAGTAAATATATTATAATGTATTTGGATATTATAATCCCTTCCACATTTGGTGTCACATGTCATACATGCTAGCGAATACAATGTTCTTAATTTAAAATTTTGGGGTTTTACAATCTCTCCATATTAATTAAATTATGTACTTGCAAATTAATCTTTATTATGGTTATTTTTTTTGATATTTGTTATGTTTAAATCCCACGTCATGATAAGGGTTTTTAAAACATCTTCTTTAAAATAAATAATGGGAAGTTAAAATTTCACATGTAATAACATATAACTAGGTATAAAAGTTGTAAAACATTTGTGGAAAGTAGATCTATATACTAGGAGGAAAATAGTAATTATTTATTGTGGTTATTGAGGTCATCAATCACAAAAAGTGAATGTTAAATAAAATGTTGAGGGTCTTAAATACATAAATCTATGAATATTTAGAAGGCCATTGATTCAAAAAAAATGTATTAGGAAAATATATTTTTTATAATTTTCTATTGTCGAGTAATTATTTTAAATCCTATGAATTTAAGGAAATATACTTATATGGTATATTTTTATAAAAAACATTCATCCTTTGGTTGTGCTTAGATAAATTTTACAATTCATTCAAAAATTAATCTTGATATATGAAGGGAAAAAATTTATTTATAAAGGATATTAAGGCCCATAAAAGAGTGAAACGTCTAAATATTTATCCATAACTACATTCCAAAACTAATATGGATTATACATTAATCACTACGGGAAAAACCGGGTTTAGCGGCGGTTTTGTGGCGGCGGTTCAAAAAACCGCCGCTAAACATTTTCACCAAAAGGTTTCGCGGCGGTTTTTAATAAACCACCGCGAAACCCGTATTTTTTTCAACAAGCCCGACTCTTCCACCCACCCCAATCGTTCCCCCAAACCCCTCCCTCCCTTGTTCCCCGAACCCCCCCGGCGACCCACAACCCTCGATCCCCACCGTCTGGCGACCCCCTACTGTCCGGCGACCCGCGACCTCCGGCGACCCTGTGACCTCCATCTCCGGTGACCCTGCGACCTCCATCTCCGGAGACCCCATGACCTCAATCTCTAGCGACCTACTTACTAGGTGCATACTAGTTATGTTGTTTCAAGAATTAGGGTTCAGTTGAGTATATTAGAGGTTTTGAACCCTCTAAAATGTTTTTTAGATGAGTTTTTTAGTTTGGGAATTTGAAAAAGGTAACAGGAAGCCTCATAAGACAGATCATGTGGTTATGGATGTATCCTACATCCATTGGCCAACAGTGGACTGGCCAGAGGGCTTGTAGGCTGGAAGGGATCCACTAGCCAGCTGAAGGGGTTTTTAATGGGTATAATTACATGTATTACCTTTATTTTTTAGAGGTAAAACCACTATATCCATTATTTTATTTTCATTCAGGGACCATGGATCTCCCATCCTCCCTTCTCTTAGTTCACCCTTTATGTGGGATGGCCTGGGTTCCATTTCCTAGCGATCTTTGGTAAGTTTCTACTTCCAATGATTTCCTCTCCTCTCCTCTACTCATTGTATCTATAATTGTTTATTTGTCTAGTTAGGAATTTGAAAGGAACTTCGATTTAAGGATGGTTTAATTTCCCTAGGATTAAAGGGATTCCATGCTACATTGCTTAAGGACATCTCGAAATAATTTTTGTATGTTGTCACCCATCATTTTTTTGGAGGTGTGTCACAATGTGAGTTTTTTTAGTGTATTGAGAAAAATAAAATATTGTCTCTTATGTTTTCGGTAAGTAATTATAGGTATTTTTCCTAAGATTGTGTTGGTATCATGTCATGAACTTTAGGAAGATCATTTCTCTCAGTTTTGGTGTAGAGAGAGTATATGGTGAGTAAATTACTATATATTCCTAAGGGTTTTATCATGGATAATTGTTGGAATATATTAATTAATTTTAATGTCCTTATAATTAATTAATATTTATTGGTTGGATGTAAAATAGGGTTTTATGTGTTCTAGTGTTGGTTTTTGGTCTTTAAGAAGGTCAAGTGGCAGGTTTTCGGGCTATAGTTAAATGGGAAAAATTATACTATGTTGGTGGTCCCTAAATTCACCCATAGTCTTACTTTAACCTTTTTAGTGCATGTGACAATTGTCTCATTATTTCTCACTTATGGCCATGGAAAATTTTATTAAATGTTTTAAAAATGAAAATGTCTTATTAATACCCCTTGTATTGTATAAAGCCTTATTTTAATGAAATTACTTATAAAAAAACATAGTAATAATTTTGACTATAGGTTTGACTAATTAAATGGTTTTTAAAATAGAAATGGTATTATTAGAAAATTGTCTTAGAAATTATTTTTCAGTATTAGTAAATTGATTTTTTTTGAAATGGAAATAATTTTTAATCTCTTTCTATATTTTTAGAGGATAATATTGATTAAATAGAGGGTCATTAACATATAATTCATTTTTATTTATAACTTGTGAATGTAAAACCATTTAATTTTTCATTTTAAATGTGGAAATCTTGTCAAAATATTGAAAGATTAAATGTGAACCATGAGATGATGATGAAATGGGTGATATATTTGGAAATGATTATTGGCATTAAAGTTAGGTTGGTAAATGGGATCTACTAGACTTGGTTGCCCGATGAAACCAGGGTTGTAAATGGAATGTGGTCAATTAGGGATGTTATTACTGTTGAAACTAAATAATGAGTTAATATTATTAAATGGATAGAGTTTCCTTCTTGTGTTTTGTGATTTTTAAGAAGGCCTCTGAGAGCTTCCATGGTTTCCATATGGATTTTATTGATGTGGAATGTTGTGAGTGAAACTTGGATTCTAATAGGGGGATTAGATGAATTTTAGGGTTTGATGAAACCGTTGGATTCATTAAGGGTCAATTCTATATAATTCCTTGAGAAGGCCTCTGGATTCCACTTAGATTCATCACTGTGAATACCTTGGTGTGGCTTGCCCTTATATTCAGGTAGTTTCTTACTTATCGAATGCCATGGATTAATGTTGTGGATTATTTTTGGGTACCCTTGTTTAATTTTTCAAGATGGTCTCCCTAAATTCATCTTAACCAAATTGGAATGAATTCCTTCGGAATTAACTTTGGATTCCCATCAATTATTTCTTTTGAATGTAAAATATGGTTCCTTGAGTTCAGACTAGTAAACTGGATATAGTGTACAAGATCCTAGTTTTTATAGAGCTAATCTCTTATTTAAATTTTGGTTTGAATCTCTAAAAACCCATTAATTAAATTCTAAAATAAGTGTATGAGGAAGCTCAGGGGTGTCCCGAGGGTGAGGGAATGAGAGAAAAGAAAATTGGGTCTTTTTTTTCAGGTATCATGGTTAGTGCAAACCGTGTGTGGGGGTGGTCAAAGCATGAAACCATGGATAGAGGAATTCCACAAGATTGGCACACATTTCGTTAAAATGTGTGGAATTTCTAAGTAACTGTGTGACTTGGGCCTCACATATAAATTTTATTGTGCATGTTTTATGAATGGTTTTGAGAACTATGAGGGGAAACCTTGAAACCCATTAAAAGTTGAAAAAATTACATTTTTTCCATATTGGAATTTTTAAGTCTCCACCCAGTCCCCCCTCCCCCACCTTTCTCCTACCTCTAGCCCTAGTGATGAAATAAAACCCTCAAGATATCCCAAGGACTGATCTCCCTCATTTATAGGTCGTTTGGAGCACAGTCAGTTTTGGATCTAAGATTTGGGTAAGTCTAATATTTCTCTTGATTCTCTTTTCTGGATTATAGCCTGTAACTTGGGTTATCTTATTCCTAATCTATAAAACCCTTATTCTCTGGTGGATTCTAGGTTAAGACTTCAAGTGGTTCTCAAATCCTAATATAAGTCCACTATTAGGTGTGTATTCATCATCATATTTGATTTTGGTGGTCTATAAGTTATATCTCATAGTTTTTAAGTATATTTGTGCATATAAGGTTGTGTTCTTGTTTCCCCTCAGTTGTTCTTTTGGTTTTGTTAGTGATATTTGGTAAAATGGGTCTCTAAATGATGAATTGAACACCTCATGATCCTTATGGGATGCATAGAGGATGATTTCACTAATTTAAGGCCACCCATGGGGTGAACCAACATTCCCAAACAAAGATATTTGTAAGTATAAGTGTGGAGTTGACATGTGATAATGTATACCCCATGGTAAATATGTTAATGTGGTTGGTTGGGTTGAAAATGGAATACTAAAAGTTGTTCCTAGGGTTGATAATTACACAATGGATTGTTTGGTAATGACATGAAAATGGGATTAATTGAGTTAATTAAGATTGTACCAATTGACTTATGAAATACTTTGAAATTCCTAAGTGGATTAGTGTATACAAAATAATGAATATGTTAAATTGGTAAAAGATTATGTATTGAGTAATATGTTAAATGGATTTTCTTAAGGTAATTCATGAATATGTTAAAAGGGTTAATATAAGGGAATTATTGAATATGCCTCATTGGATGGGGCATGAGAATGGAAATTTTGCTAAATTGGCTATGTAATGTAAATGGAAAATGTGTTAATGGGTTATGGAATAATATTAATTCATATATTGATTGTTATGGATTGATATTCTTATGTGTATTGTTTTGAGTATGGTTGCGATATGGTGTCTGTGTGTGTGTGTGTGGAAATGGATAAATAAGCATGTGCACATGGCTTGGTGGTGGGATAAAGGACTGAGGATCCTTCCATAGGTCGGTTTGGACTGATGCTCTAACCCCACCCAAGAATGCATGGGTTATGGAGTCGAACTGATTCTCTATACCCCTAATGGTTGAATTTTATGGAACTACCTAGACTGAGGCTCCAAGGTAAGTGTGATGTATTATTAGGAATGTTTATACCTTGTGAGATAGGGAACTTGACTTATACTCTTATGCATGATAACTGACCCATATTTATGTTAACGTAGACTAGAATGTTGTATGTGAAAGACTTTTGAATCATGACTTGTATCTAGTAATAGTTACACAATGTGTAACCTAGTTATACAGTGTGAAAGACTTTTGAATCATGTAAAAAAAGCTGGTTAAATATTAGAGTACAAAAAATATCTAACTTCACCATTTTAGGTATCTTACTAAATAAATGGTTAATAAATGAAAAAACATTGAAATTAAGTGGGGGAATTATCATAATGTGTTATCACTGTGTTGGATCTAGTGAGAAGAATATTCATTGTCTTATAAACAAGTATTAATAACATTGTTCAAATTATGAAACTAAATATGGTAAAAAAATATTCCATAATATTTTTATTGATCTATAATATTGATAAGTGAAGGTAATGATTATTAAACATAATCCAATGAGGGGAAACTCTAGAAATGGGAACCCATGCATTGGTATTATATATTAGTGATTTTGGATGGATGTTATAAATACCAACTAGTATCCCATTTCTAGATATGGAAAATAAAATAAAACATTTAATTGAGATGACCAAGCATGTGAGTATATGAGATGTTCAGGAAAGTTGTAGTATTTTTTGTGAGGGTGTGGAAGTAATATGAGTGGACCAATGTATCTCATTAATGTAGTGGGGATAGAAATTTCTTGAGGAAACATAAATGTGTGATTGAAAGTGTTATGATAATTGTGTATCCTGATATTCTTATTGCTCCTCAATGTGGTGTTCACGCTGTCTCCTAAGGACCAGACTTGTTTGGTTTGTCTGGGCATGCTAATTAAGTGGTAAATGTGATCAATGAATCATCTTTATTATATTATGCATACTTTATGATCAATTGGTCATCTTTATTATATTATGATTCTGCAATCTTACACTATCGTATATTTTGTGTAGGCACATTGTGATATACATGGATAAAAGCTGGATCACATTACCGAGGAACACACCTCAGTATGTTAAGGGTTTGAATGAGTTTTTAGATTTTGCGATTTCTAATCCATCTGTTGAAGGGAAAATAAGATGTCCATGTCCAAAATGTAAATTTAGAACATGGTTGAAGAGAGCCGAAGTTTATGAACATTTAATACTGAAGAAATTCCCTGGTCAATATTTGTGTTGGAATTGGCATGGAGAATCGAACAATACAGAAAGATTGACCACTGATGTTAATCCACAGAATGAGGTCCCAAGTTCGTCGACAATGGAAAATGAAATGAAAAACCTCATAAATGATGCATTCGGCACTGCAAGACACCACTATCAGCATCAAAACAAATCAGAACAACCAGAAGAGGGTGCTACAAATTTCAATGTGACAAGTTATGTTTTTGATACTGTAACACAAGTAGATCAAGATTGGAACATATCATTGGATCCTCCTCTTGTTTCTATAGAGCTAAATGTAACAGAAAACTTTACTGAGAAAAATGCGTTTCATGATTTAGTTGACGATGGAAATCAAGAGTTTTATAGTGGGTGTTTGAAATATTCAAAGCTTTCATTTCTGCTGAAGTTGTACCATATCAAATGTCTATGTGGAATTACAAATAAGGCAATGTCCATGATATTGGAATTGATTCATGATGCATTTCCTGAAGCAAAAATCCCAGAATCTTTTTATGATATGAAAAAAGTTGTTAACAAGATTGGTCTGAATTATATAAAAATACATGTGTGTCCTAATGATTGTATGCTTTATTGGGGAGAGGATTCAAGTAGACAGAATTTCAAGAAATGTTCTTATTCTAGATGGCATTCAAAGGGTGATGTTGGAAGTCTGACTGAACATAATTTCATGAAGAAGAAGAAAATGAACACACCTGCAAAGGTTTTGTGTTACTTTCCTTTGAAGCTGTGATTGCAAAGATTATTCATGTCATCAAAAACCGCAGAACACATGAAGTGGCATTCTGTAGATAATAACAATGATGGGTTAATGAGACATCCACGAGATTCCCAATCATGGAAGACATTTGATTCATTACATCCAGATTTCTCAGCTGATCCTAGGAATGTTTGATTGGGATTGACTGCCGATGGATTCAACCCATTTGGGACTTTGAGTATAAGTTATAGCATTTGGACAGTTGTTTTGATCCCTTATAATCTGCCTCCGTGGATGTGTATGAAACAATCATCTTTTATCATTTCAATGATTATTCCTGGAAAACAAATGCCTGGAAATGATATTGATGTATACTTGCAGCCTTTGATTGAAGAATTATAGGAGTTATGGAGTAACAGTGTTGAGACATTTGATGTTTCTTCTAAAACAATGTTCAAAATGCATGCTGCTTTACTGTGGACCATTAGTGACTTCCCTGGGCTTGGGAATTTATCTGGTTGGAACACTTATATGGGTTTGGATTGTCCCGTTTGTAACTTTGATTTTGAGCCCAAACGGCTACCTCATAGTAGAAAATGGTGCTTCTTATGCCATCGAATATTTCTCGATGCATCTCATAGATTTCGGCTGAACAAATCAAAATTTAATGGTTTCATTGATCGTAGACCACCTAAAAAAGTTGTTAACCGGTTCGAAAATATTGACATAGCTTGAAAATGTTGAAACAGAATTTGGGAAGGTTTATCATTTGAATGATAGCGGAAAACGGGTCCAAAGTGCATCGTCAAGTGAAATCAGAACGCAACAATGGAAGAAAAAAAGTATATTCTTTAAACTTTCGTATTGGGAATTTAATTTGTTGCGCCACAATCTTGATGTGATGCATATTGAGAAGAATGTCTGTGATAATTTGATTTTCACATTACTTAATGAGCATGGAAAGTCGAAGGATCATCTTAATGCTCGTAAAGACTTATAAGTAATGAACATAAAACGCAATCTCTAGCTAGATGAGAATGAAAAGTATGCTCCGACCATTTTCGCAATGAAAAATAGGGATAAAGATACATTGCTTCGAATTTTAAAGAATGTGAAGGTATCTGATGGGTATTCAAGTAACATCTCGAGGTGTGTTGACTTGAAGAATCATAAGTTACATGGATTGAAAAGTCAGGATTCACATATTTTGTTACAGCAGTTACTACCATTGGCATTGCGTACATTATTACCTGAAAAAGTTACTGCTGTTGTACTCCAATTCTGCACATCTTTCAGGCAATTATGTGAGAAAGTTGTACATCCATTTCCGCTTGACAACCTCCAGGAGAGGTTTGTATTGACTCTTTGTGCAATTGAGATGATCTTTCCTCCATCGTTTTTTACTATCATGATGCATTTAACTGTGCATTTGGTTGAAGAAGCTAAATTAGGAGGCCCCGTTCATTATCGATGAATGTATCCAATTGAGAGGTATTTTCTTTATATGTTTTGCAGTTAAGTAAACAATTTTTGACATTTAAATAAATGCATAATATTATTATTTTATTTCACAGATATCTCAGGCATTTGAAATCATACGTGAGAAATAAAGATCAACCAGAAGGCTCTATTGCTGAAGGATATTTGGCCGACGAATGTCTTACCTTTTGTTCCAGGTATTTAGATGATATTGAGACAAGATTTAATCGAGTTGGACGTGTTGAAGACACATCAAATCAATGTCAATTGCATCAGAAATCAAAAATATTTCCTGCTATTGGCTGATCAGTTGGGAGGACCTCAAATGTGACACTGACAGAATTGGAATTATTATAGGCACATAGATATGTGCTGCTGAATAGTGAAATTGCAGATCCATTTATTGAAGAGTTGAGGATACAAACAAAGAGATGAATGAGAGGCCAAACACGAAATGAGAAAGATATAACGAAAGCTGTGAATAAAGATCTTGTAGAATGGTTTGCACGATGTGTAAGTTCATAAATATTGCAATAAATAAGAATATTAGTTTGACACATACAATTTGTAAATCTATTAAATTATATTTCTTTTTTCAGATCATTAATACTGATACTCAAGCAGACTTGTCAAAATATTTGAAGTTTCTTTCTAGAGGTCCTATAAATCAATTTATAAAGTTCGACGCTTATAATGTGAATGACTTAAGATTTCGTACAGTTGATCGAGAAGTGGGTTTGAAAACACAAAATAGTGGTATATTTACATTTTCTTAAGTGGGATACTATGGAAAGCTGCATGATATTATTGAATTAAACTACCATGGACATTTTTCTATTGTTTTATTCAAATGTAAATGGGTCGATATTATCAGAGGTGTTAAAAGAGATTCATTGCAATTTACTTCTGTGAACTTCTCTCGCTTGATGGATGTTGGTGATCGTGAAATGCTTGATCCATATATCTTAGCATCGCAAGAAAAAATGGTATATTATGTGAATGATGTTGTGGATGAAGGGTGGAGTGTAGTTACTCACATAATACAAAGAGATTTGTATGATATGGGTGATGAAGTGGAAGATTTGACCTCTGAAATTGAATGTCATCAACAATAGGAAGTAGAATTATTTGTCCATCATGATATTGAAAATATTAGTCTTGCAAGGATGAATGAAGTGGATGAATCAATGGAGCAGGAAACTGACATGATTGAAGGGGTAAATGATTGTATGCACAATTATTCATTCATGCAGCAACCACTTGTTTCATTTCTGCAGTCATTCATTATCATTGTTATATATATTTTGTTTGTTAGTACTGGGCATCTATTATCATTTTTAATTTTTTTGAAATATATATTCTGAACTTAATTTTATTTGATTAAATGACAGGAATGCAAAGGAGGAAGCGGTATACTATTTCTTCTAGTTCTCCGACGGATGCCGATCCATCTGGGTCACTCCCCACGACATCTGAGGCACCAGCTACCTACACCCCTGCACTATCTCCCCCTGCACCATCTCTCACACAATCAGAGGGACACCCATTAGAGGCTGAGTCGTCGACTCCCCCTACAGGTGCCTCATCAGTTGTGCGGCGACAGACCCCTTCCAGTTCAACCCGAACACACTGGAGGGTCACAATCATAGGTATAAATTTTAATTAAATAAATTTATTGCATTTTGTTTATACTAATTTTTTGCTAATTGAATATGACAAAAATAAAACCGTGGAGAAACACTTAAAAAGTTCAGTTGTTTGGAACTTGAATAGCGAAAAGATAGTCGTGCCATTTGATTCTTATGGGGTCCCTACGGATGATTCTGCGGGGTTACTTGGCCAGATTATAGGTAAGTTAGTAGCGGAGCCCATTTCCATTCCCATTTCATATGATGATTGGAGACATATGCCTCCAAACTGGACAAATGAAGTTTTCTATTCTCAAATAAAGGTAATTTTATTACATTATGGTTTAATTGAATGTCATGTTACTAATATGTTCAAAATGAATTTCTGTATACAGATGTTCCTCCACTTCACAGTTGCTGATGTGATAGCACAGAAGTGGACTTTGAAAAATCTCAGTAAAAATGGAAATATTTCAAATGGATATTGTGGTGTGATGTCAATGATACTTTGTTGACCTTGGAACAAATGTATGACAAGCTACCCAATGGGGTACCGAAAGAGCAGTGGAAAGTTTTTGTTGACAGGCATCGTGATGAGAAGCAGATAGTATTGAAATATATATTATTATATTATCCTCATTTTACATCAATACATGTATATGAAGAGGAGGTGACATTGGATAAATTACTGTTAAATTGCACTTTATTTATTTCAGGATCTCTCGTGACAGAATGCATCAAACAGGGCGAAGAAAGTCATCCCTCACACGGCGGGATCAAAAATATTTTCTAGAAGTCTAATGTCATTGGTAATATTTCAAATAGTTTAAATATTTATAATAAAATATTATCTATTTAATATATTGAATTTCTGATTTATCTTTGCTTATTGCAGTCACAAAATTTAGGGCACGAAGCCTCCCGGACTGAACTATGGTTGGATGTTCACAGAAAATCAGATGGCTCTTTTGTTAATGAGCCTACCAAAGAAGTTGGGGTATGAAGACAAATTTTTATTATAATAACTTATTATCAGTTTTTACTATGTTAATATGTATTGATATTTGATTTATAGGTAAAAATTAAATAACTATGGGATTCCAATCCTGGGCAGTCCTACTCAGTCTCCTAGGATGACCCTGTTGCTCAAGTCCTTGGGAAGGAGCATCCTGGTAGAGTGCGCATGATGGGTTTGAGACCCATACCATCTGAGGTCTTTAGCAGGCCATCAGGGATTCCAGCCACATATACTCCTGGTTATAGTCAGCCCATACCTGAAGATGCTCAGAGGGATATTTCTTCTCTACGAGCCACATTTCAAGACCAAGGGGCTCAGATATCCGCTATGCAGAAAGCATTGATTGATTTATATCAGCAGATGAGCAGATATGCCCTGAGTGGTAGTGCACCAAGTGGTGGTGAGCAGGTAAATCACAAAAAATCAAAATCATTTAGTTTTCAAACTTTTATTGGTTTTAAGTTTAATTATAAATATGCAGCAATATTTAATTTTCAATATAATGTTCTTATAGGTGGTAGCAGGAGATGGAGGTGGAGAGGGTGATGATGCATCATCAGACCATGAGTAGTATTGTTGATGTGTTGAACAAATATAGGAAAGGTTGGTTTGTATATATAACATGTGTGGTGTATGGAACCTTTAAAAAACCATTGGTCTTGGAGGAGCTTCAGTGGCTAACCTTGAATGATCATAATAACCTTAGGTGGTAAAGAGAATGATGTGTTTGTTTCATTGGTTAGATGATCTATGGTAATAGGCTCTTTGATGTTTCTGTTGTAAATTCATCTTTGGGAATTGGACTCATTAGGGTGTTTCATGTCCAAACAGCCATGTTGAATGGATATCACTAGATCTAGATGGTTTTCTAAGGTGATTTTCATGATCATTAATAGTTTTTATGATGCACGTCACCACATCACATGAAAACCAATGCAACTCCCTTCCCATGAAGCTTCCCTCTTTTCTAACTTTTATTTTATGAACATATTGGGAGATTGTTAGATGACATGTCACATGATAAAAAAGAATAATCAGAGGGGTTTTACATGATTAATTGGGCTATTTTATGGGGCTTCACATGATCAGGAACAGATCACATGAATTGCATAACCCCTTTGCATGATGTTCCTAGGGTCATGTGATCATGAGCCTCATTGAAGTTCACATGGTCCTTGTGACCTAGGTGATTAATCTATATGTATACATGCTATAATTTTCTTTCCTTTTGTTATATATTAATACCTATGCTTTGGGTATTTCTTTGTTCCTAAAATATACAATGCTCATTTGGCTAGCATTAAAAAATGCCCCCCCACAAAAGTGATGTTCGAAGGAACGAGGACTCAGTTATGAGGTAGGAAATGACTTCATGAGTCTTTTATGCTTTCTATGGTTGGAATTAAAAACATATTTTGGTCTTCTATAATTCCATTCATATTCCTTGAGGTTCCCTATAAATAGGGGGTGAGAGGCTGGTCATTTGACCGGTGACATGAAGCTCCATATCTCTCAAAACCTCCTCTCTCGTGCGATTGTTTTGCAAGAAAACTTTGCATGACCTCATCACAGGAACCATACAAGAGACCTAATCATGTGATCATGTCACTTGACCTCTTTGTGTGATCACCTTGTCTAAATATCTCAGTTAATAAATCCATGAACTAATCAATGGTAATTTATTTGAACTTTGATGCACACCCTTGTCCATTAGTCTATCTTATGTGATTCAGTTGTCTCTTGAGGATTTTTTCATGATCTACTAATCTTTATGTGATTCATGTGACCTTCACATGGTAACATGATTATCTGTATTAAGAAAAATCATGTGATCAAAATATGTTTTCTGGGTTATGTGATTTTCGTGACCTAGAATGGATCATGTGGTCCATGTAATGTTTTCCATGTTATGCACTTATTTTGTTTGATTAGCACAACTAATTATCTCTTAATGGTTACATATCTTCTAATATATTCTCTATTCTCTTTAAATATGTCCTCTATTTCTCAAATGTCTTCTTATGTGGTAGACTGGAGAGACCTTATCTCCTGTAACCATAATGTCAATCATCGATACAAAGTATTTTATAACAATGATGTTTTAAAGGTTCTTATTCTGACTAAACATCAACCCATTTAATACTCATTCCTCCTCCTTATAGGACAAACGACTAGTAGTGATCCCTCCCCTCTCTTGTTTGGCACATTTTGATCCATACACTTTAATCCTTTATGGAATCAAATATTTTCAATTTTGATCATCTCTAAACTATAAGTATAAATCCATGTGACCCCCAATCTCTTGTTTCATTTGATGTTATCTTGTGTTTCATTCTAAATCCATAATTTTAGGTATTTTTTATGCTTTTGGTATTCTTATAGAATTGTATCAACTTTTTCATAAACATTAAATGAAAGGGTGTTTATGAATATTGCGTAGGTGGTGCTTAAATTTTCTCCTTATTATATATATGTTGTATGTGTTGTTTGATGCACAAGTGTAGAAGGGAAGGTAACAATGGATCAGGATGGAACAAAATTAGATTTCCTCATAGATGAGATTCAGGAAAGGTTTGTTAGGGCTGTGTAAGGTCCTCTGGTTTATAATTATTAATCATGTACATCCATGAATTAAATTGAAATTGGTGGTAGAACTTGGAATGATAACCAAGAGGGGTATGTATTAATGTGAGATGATAATATCTTAAAAGTTATTTAAAGAAATTCCTCAATGATGGTGAATTATATACAACATAATTGATAGTGGAGATCTTATCCAAGTAAGAGTGACTTGAGTAAAATGATGTATATTTTTGGTTGGGTGTAATTAAATTCTTGTTAATACTTAGTGCTTTAGTTGGGTTTCATTCCAATGATGTTTCTATATTGTTAATTAGGTTTGGCATAATGCTAACCATTTATTTGGCATTCTATATAGGTTGGCTTTTTTTTTACCATGTTTAACACTTTATAATAAGTTGTATAAGATGCCAACTATCATTCTTATTGGTTTATGGGTTGGGTGTGATTCCAACCAAATTTTTGTGGTTATGTAGGTTATACATGATTCTGACAATTTATCTTGGTTTTTACATAGATTGGGCTTAATTCCAAATATTCCTATGACTTCTTATATGGGTTGGGTGCAATTAAAACTAGTGTTCTTGTTAGTTACATGGGTTGAATGTAATTCAAACTATTGTTATTATTTATTATATGGGTTGGTTGTAATGTTAACCATTGTTATCTTTATGTATATATGTTGGGTGTAACACCAAACCTTCTCTTCTTTGATAGTTGTGTTGGGTGTGATTAAAACCATGAATGTTTTTAGTACATGTGTTGGTAGTGATGTTAACCATGTTGGGTTTAACACCAAACCTTCTCTTCTTTGATAGTTGTGCATGATATTCATCATTATGAGGAGACATATATTTTTTAGTTTATCATGTACCATAAACCGTAATTCCATAGTGAGTTGATTAGTTGATGGTTTCTATGAACCAAAACTATTTATCTAGCCCCTGGTGAGGTAAAAATTGGCCTATGAAATATTTTTAAGCTTGGGGGAATACTTCTTTTAGTGGAAACATATGATGAATTCCTTCCCGTTGAGAATTTTTGGTGTAACACCCCAAGCTTCTACGGTACGCTTCTCATTGAATAATGTGATAGCGTGTGTTGTACGCAACACCGAGTTCTAACACACCATAACCAATCAAACTAGCCGTTATGAATAGTAATACCTACTTTTTGAAATTATATATATATTTTATATTTTAAAATGGACTTCATTTTTGGATTCGGAATATCGAATTTAGCCTAAAGTGAATTTTTGGTACTTTTCGGATAACTTTCATATTTTGATGAATAGTGAAAATTACTAAATTTTAATTAAAAACAACTTTTTTAATCAAAATAATTAATAGTGATAAATTATGAATTTGAGTGGTTTTAAAGTATATTTAGAATATATTTTTACCATTTAATATAATTTTGGTCATTGGACATAATTTTACAATTAAACCGAACATAAACAAGTGTCAATCTTTTGATAGTTATTATCTCTTAAAAACACGCTTTTTGTTTTAACAGCGGGAATTAATTTTAAATTAATTTCTGCCACTTATGTGTTTTGAATTTAGAAAAATGGATTCCATATTTGGAATCAGGATGTCCAAATTGTTTAAATAGGTAACTTTTATTTTTAGACATTTTGAATAATTACTGCGGTAAATATTTTATTTACCATGGTTAAGTGTAAATCCGGTAAATATGGGTTAACAAATAATATTATAATAATACTAAATTACCCTAAAACGTCTCCTAGCCTTATTGGTTGATACATGTTCGACCATAGGCATCTTTGGGTCGATTTTGGGACCCCATGGTGCCACTTGTAGGTGATCGGGACACTTTATTTTAATTAAGTTAAAATGAATACAAAAATGACACAAGCATATATCTTTTAGAAACACAATTTTTACATAGGGTTATATATGTTGGCTTTTAGATTATAAATATTCATTAGAAAGATGAAAATCTTTCCTACATAATGATATTTTATTTATAATTTTTATACATTAAATAATTTAATTTATTTATGACACAATGATGATGAAGTAATTACTATAATAGTGAAAAAATTAAAATAATTGATATTATAAATACCCAAATAAATATAATATGAAACTTTTAATGAATTAAACTAATTTTATAGGATAATATGATATATTAGTATTGATTTAATTAACTTTTTTCTAAGTAATCAATCTGTTATGAGTTTCACAAAAATCAACTATTGAATAGTGTCAAAATTGACATAAAAGAGTTCTTAAAACAAATATTATATTATTAATTGATATTAAATTCCTAAAAATCTAAGGTTCGGCCAAGAGACTTATATAATGATAGGTTCATCATTAATGGACCACTTGGGGGTCGCTTGGATGTATATAGTAAGTTTATTAACCATATAATATAAAAATACAAAGAGACATTTTAAAAGTGAAACTAATTAACTTAGAGTTAATACTTAAAGATAAGGTTAATATAAGTACCCAAACCTGTCTAAATGCTATTGGTTGAGTTGTTTTCGACCTATCCCCACCTTAAAATTTAAATAATCAACTTTGGAGCCATTATAAACCGAATATGAATTTATTATAAATTAATATTTCTAGCTTTTCCAAAGGTGCCCCTCACCCCTCTTATAAAAGGGCACTCCTCCTTCTCATTTTTTCACACCTTCAAAGCCTTTTGGTTCGGCCAAACTCTGCCCAAATACTCTCCCAACTTCCCTCACTACAACCTAGAGGCCTTAGATTGATCATAAAGCCAACCTAATGATCCCTTTTGATCAAATCAAAAGGAAGAACCCGAAGCATAGGTAATGTTTTCACCACCCCTTTTCAAGTTCCTTTCTTCTTCCACTTCTTCTTTCTTTGTTCTTACCATTATAAAATAATAACTCCAGTATCTCACATATACTGTGATTTTATTATAAATATGGTACAACCATATTCAGTATTCTATCCACCCTTTGAATAACATGTCACCATACGTGCGTACGTACGGCTTACCGTCTCCACGTCGTGGTGTAATTATTATTCAATATATTATTATTTGGATGGGTATAATAATGATATGTAACTCATGTAAATAATAAATAAAACATGTTAATTATTCTGTATATATGATATAACAACCATTTATATATTATTTTAATATCAAAAGAATGATATTGTCGCTCGTGCGTACGTACGGACTACCGTCTCCATGAACGCGATGAGATTCATTCTCCATCATATCCATTAAAGTATAATTATCATTTTATGATTTAAAAATGATGTTTAAGGACTTGATATAATTCTGGATATGAATAATATACAACCTATCCATTACAAACATGGCTTACGTAACAAAACATATAAAAGAAAACAAGTAAGTTAACACCTGAAACAATGATAATACTAAGATATTATTATCAAATCAATATTAAAAGATCATATATGATATCATATTAATGTATATGATTCTTGTATAATTTAATAAAAATTATTTCACCATTATACAGGAGGTTAACCTACCCCAACCAAGGAAAAGTACAAGGTAAGGGTTATTTTACAATCTCTTCATTATCCGAGGTTGTTTATATGTAATAATCTACTGGGATCTCTTTATCATCCACATCCATGTTTTCTTAAAAATGTATTTCAAAACATTTTTATTATTTACAAGAATATGGGTTAAAGTCATTTATTCCCTTGTTTGAATTTTTATAAGAGTAATCTTTCCGTCATTTTCAAAACAAGGTCCTTTTTAACCTTTTCGACAGAGTTAAGGTAAGAATGTTTTTTTTTCTTAAAAGGCCGGTGCGGCTATTTTCCACCGTTATAAAATCTTCAAAGCTTTCCTTACAAGCTTATAATAATATTTTCAAAAGAAAATGTTTTATTTTATATGTCTCTTAAATGATTTGAAAAGAGATATTTCTCTAAAAAGAGTTTTGATTTCATCTATGTCAACATCCTTTGATGGATTTTACGCTTATTTAAAGTTGATGATACAAAACTTCTATATTGTATTGAAGGTTTTGTGATATGTTTGACTGTGGATGTGCTATTTTTATACCATTCATAGTTTATGGTGAAAGTATTTACATTTCATATGCTAGTTTTAATACGAATGTTTATGTTATGTTTAAACCTTTTCATATGGGAATGCATTGGACTTAATATGTGACGGGTGGAGCCCGCTATAGCTCCTCGATGCATCGGTAGGTCTCATGAGACAAACTAGTGTCTTGGCACAAGGCCTTGGAAAAATATTATTTATAGTCTTAGCACGAGGGCTTGGCTATGTGGTTATGATAGTCTGGCATTATGCATTCCATCATTATGAAAGTGGTTATTGATTTTGCATGTGATTATTCGATTAGTAGAATATCCATGTGAATAAGTAAATGGAATTATTTCATTTTATTCATGCCATACTATGTTGAAAGTTCAAGTTTGAAAGGCTTTTGTTTTAGTTATACATTGCCTTAAATGTTTATTCTTATTTATGAAAGTTTCCACTATATTTGTATCCTTACTGGGCATTAGAGCTCACCCCTTTTCTATGTTTTATTTTTCCCAGGAAGTGAAGAAGTAAATTATGAATGACCTGCAGGGATATTATGTGGGGATATGAGTGTGGATTATGGAGACAATATGTTGTTGTAGTAGTTTTTCATTTTATGATGTAATGTAAGACATATGAATATATCTAGTGTTTCCAAGGCTACTAAACCAATCGGTCTTTCAAGATTTTATCTTTCTTGTGATCATGCCAATGTTATGTAATAATGCACCGACTCTGGGTAACTAGGGTCGGGGCATTACAGTTGGTATCAGAGGAAGTTTAGTACAAACCTTGGAAGCTAGATTTAGATAAACTCTGATTAGAGCACGTAGACCTAAGATGATCTTTGAGGATTAGTATCCTAAGATGAACATTGAGGATTAGTATAGAAGAACTTCTTAGAATTTTGGTATTGTAGAGATTTTGTGAGTTTTCCGAGAAATACATCCCTGTCTGGATACGAGCAGGTAGAGGCGGCTCTGGCACAGATGTACCTAGGGGTAAAACCTGAAAACACCGCTTTGAGCTAGACTCGAACGGGAACTGGTGCACGAAAACGGGCCTTGCTGCACTCTTGGTTACAACACTCCCGGGGGATATGCTTAGGATAACTCTCATTTTCTTTACAAATCATTATGAAGGGTTTATGAGTATATAATTCCTCAAAGAAAACATTTTTATGATTATGGATTATATCCATAAATAGTTCAATTTATGTTAAGTGTTTTATAAGTATGGGATTATGTATTTTGATTCATAAACTGATCTAGTTTATGCCATTGTTTAGAAATAGCACCTAGTGGAAGAAATGGAAACCGTATCAATGCACGCACTCCATGTAGAGATTTCCCTCCTGCTCAAGATAATTATAGTTGAGCTGGTGATGCAACTAGTGCCGATCAGCTAATCACCATACTGGGACAACTCACTCAAGTTATGAATAATAACCTTACCCGTATGGAGCACCCTGATCCGCAGCGTGGAGGATCAATGTTAGATCGATTCATGAGGCAACAACCACCAACGTTCAATGGGAGTACAAATCCCTTAGTAGCTGAGCAATGGATATTTTCCCTAGAGAAAATATTTCAGGCTTTGGGGAGTAATGAAAGGGAAAAAGTTATCATGGAAGTTTACCGTCTCACTGGAGATGCTGATCAATGGTGGTCATTGATTCAAAATACGAAGGAAGATGATGAAGTATCAAATATGGAATGGAGGGAGTTCAAAGATCTGTTTTTCGAAAAATACTTTCCTCGCGACCATCGAGCAAATATGGAAATGCAATTTCTGAGTCTGAGACAAAAGGAGGATGAGAATGTCACAAAGTATGAGGCTAACTTTACGAGGTTAGAAAGGTATGCTGGTGATTATATACGTAACCCAAGAAGTAAGATTGATCGTCTCTTTGATGGGTTAAAACCATTTCTCCGTCGAGCATTAGTCTCATAATCCTTTTCATCGTACGAAGACATTGTCTCATGTGCTATCAAGACCGAAAAGGAATTCTCTATGTCTTATGACTTTAAAGCAAAGCAAGAGAAGAAGAGACCTGCTGATCAATCTGGGAATGGAAATAAGGGGAAGAAGGGAAAGGTTGAATATCCATCCTGTGGTAAATGCGGGAAGAAACATCCTGGTACTTGCTTGAAGGGAATGGGAGTCTGTTACAAGTGTGGTGAAAAAGGCCACCATGCTCGTGATTGCAAGGGGAAGAAGGAAGTTACCAACGTTCAGTGCTACAATTGCAGGGAGATGGGGCATTATGCAAATGAATGTCCTAAGCATCAGGAGAACTTACCTCAGAAAAGGCCAAGGGATCAAGGCCAGGCTTATTCTATCACTACTGCTGAGGTAGAAGCTCCGAAAGACGCGGTGGCAGGTAATTTAATGGTTTCCTCAAGTTTAGCAAATGCATTATTTGATTCTGGATCATCGCATTGTTTCATATCTTCCCAGTTTGCTAAGAAAATTAGATATTTCCAATTTGATTTAACAAGGGTGTTATCAGTTAAAACTCCTAAGGGAAGTATCATTGCAACAAAGTTTTGCAAATCAGTCCCCATTAGAGCACATAAATGTTCTTTATCTACTGATCTCATCATCATACCTATGATTGAGTTTGATATAATCCTCGGTATGGACTGGTTTTCGGACTATAATGCGAAGATTTATTATAAGAAGAAAGAGGTTATGATTCTTGATGATAATGATAAGGAACACCTTATCTTTAGAGCAGAATCGTCACCACCTAATTCTTATTTAGATCCACCCCCAATAGCTCAACTTAATTCAATTATTGGGGAGGAAGAGAATGAAATAAATGTCGGTGAGGAAAGGAATGTTCAAATAGAGGATGTACCTGTTGTGAAAGAATTTTTAGATGTATTTCCGGAAGATTTACCTAGACATCCTCCAGAACGAGAAGTTGAGTTTTCCATTGATTTAATTCCTGGATCAAGGCCTATATCTAAGACCCCTTATAGAATGACCACTATAGAGTTAGTCGAACTAAAGAAACAACTAGAGGAGTTGAGTAATAAAGGATTTATTCGCCCTAGTGTTTCTCCATGGGGAGCCCCTATTCTTTTTGTTAAAAAGAAAGATGGATCTATGAGGTTATGTATCGACTACAGAGAGATCAATGCTATAACGATAAAGAACAAGTATCCCCTTCCTCGCATTGATGATTTATTTTACCAACTGCATGGAGCTCAATACTTTTCAAAGATCGACCTTCGATCTGGATACCATCAGTTGTGTGTAAAGAAGGAATACATTCCAAAGACAGCATTTCGAACCAGGTACGGGCATTACGAGTTTACTGTAATGCCTTTTGGATTGACTAATTCACCCTCTGTATTCATGGATCTGATGAATAGAGTTTTTAAGGAGTATCTCGATGAATTTTTGGTGGTATTTATTGATGATATCTTGGTATAATTCAAAACCTACTAAGATCATGAAAATCACTTGCGCATTATCTTGAAGACTCTGAGGAGGCATGAATTATATGGAAAGTTTAGCAAGTGTGAATTCTGGCTCCATGAGATTTCTTTTCTTGGCTATATTGTCTCTAAAGATGGAATCTCTGTTGATCCTTCAAAGACCAAGGCAATCCAAGAATGGCCAGCACCTACGAGTATAACTGTGGTACGTAGTTTTATTGGTTTGGCAGGTTATTATCGACGTTTCGTCTAGAATTTTGCCCGATTGGCTAACCCATTAACGAAGCTCACACGTAAAGGGGTTAAATTTGTTTGGAAAAAAGAGTGTGAAGAATGTTTCGAAGAACTGAAGAGAAGATTAGTCAATGCTCCTATATTGACTCTACCATCAGGGAATGATGAGTTCGTTATTTATAGTGATGCATCAAAGAAAGGACTTGGTTGTGTCCTTATGCAGAATGATAGAGTTATTGCCTATGCATCATGACAGTTGAAAATTCATGAACAAAACTATCCCACTCATGATCTCGAGTTAGAAGCTGTGATCTTTGCTTTGAAGATATGGAGGCACTACCTCTATGGTGAAAAATGTGAGATTTATACTGATCACAAGAGTTTGAAGTATATTTTCTCACAAAAAGAACTCAACATGAGGCAAAGGAGATGGCTTGAATTACTCAAGTATTATGATTGTACGATACACTACCACCTGGGGAAAGCAAACAAGGTGGCAGATGCTTTGAGCAGAAAAGACCATGGAGTTTTGAACATGATGAGAATTGAAAGGGATCCAATTTTCATGGATCTAGTAAAGATGGACATGGGTATAACCAGGGAAGGTGAAACATCAATGCTTTTTCAAATGGTTTCCAAACGATCTTTACTAGAAAGGATTAAGAGTTCTCAGACCGATGATGAAGAATTCCAAAAGAAGATTAAAGCTGTGAATGATGGGAGATTGAGAGACTTTGTGTATGAAGATGGAATTTTGAAATTCGGGAAGAGACTTTGTGTTTCCGATTTACCTGATCTAAAAAGGGAATTGCTGGATGATTCTCATAGTTCCAATTTCTCTATACACCCTGGGAGCACCAAAATGTATAGAGATTTGAAGGACCATTTTTGATGGGACAACATGAAGAGGGAGATTTCTGATTTTGTGTCAAGATGTATGGTTTGTCAACAAGTGAAAGCTGGAAGGCAACAACCTGGAGGAGTCATGCAACCTCTTCCCATACCAGAGTGGAAATGGGACAATATTACGATGGACTTTGTCATGGGGCTACCAAAGACTCCTAGAAGGAATGAGGCAATATGGGTTATTGTTGATCATCTTACCAAGTCAGCACATTTTCTTGCTATAAGAGAAGATATACCCCTGGAAAGTTTAACAAGACTATATATTAATGAAGTTGTGAGACTTCATTGAGTACCCCTATCGATTGTTTCTGATCGTGATCCCCGTTTTACTTCAAGATTTTGGAAAAGTCTTCAGAAATCCCTAGATACCGAACTTCTTTTGAGCACTGCTTACCACCCTCAGATAGATGGACAATCAGAACGGACAATTCAAACCCTAGAAGACATGTTGAGATCTTGCTCACTTGACTTTCAGGGTATGTGGGATCAATACTTACCTCTCATAGAATTTTCCTATAACAATAGCTTCCATTCGAGTATTCAGATGACACCATATGAAGCGTTATACGGGAAGAGATGTCGTACACCAACCTGTTGGGATGAAGTTGGTGAAGGAAAACTTGTAGGCCCAGAACTGGTGGAGGAAAAGATGGAAAAGGTGAAGGTAATCCAAAATCACATCAAAGCAGCTCAAAGTAGGCAGAAGAGCTATGCAGATAATCGAAGGAAGGATTTGGAATTTCAAGTCGGTGATCATGTTTTCCTGAAGGTATCTCCATGGAAGGGAGTCATTCGTTTTGGTAAGAAAGGTAAATTGAGTCCCAGGTACATCAGACCTTTCGAAATTCTAGAACGAATTGGGGCTGTAGCTTACCGATTGGCAATGCCGCCAAGTCTCTCCAAAGTTCACGATGTGTTCCACGTATCTCTGTTGAGGAAATACATGCCTGACCCCACGCATGTACTCACCTACGAGGAGTTAGAACTGGAACCCGATCTGTCTTATTGCGAAGAGCCCGTCAAGATTCTTGATACGAGAGAACAAGTGCTGAGAAACCGGACGACACGTCTGGTAAAAGTTTTGTGGAGAAACCACAAGATGGAAGAGGCAACGTGGGAACCCGAGGAACTTATGATGAAGAACCACCCAAGTCTTTTCATGCTGTAGTATTCGAGAAATTTCGAGGACGAAATTATTTAAAGGAGGGGAGAATGTAACACCCCAAGCTTCTACGGTACGCTTCTCATTGAATAATGTTATAGCGTGTGTTGTACGCAACACCGAGTTCTAACACACCATATCCAATCAAACTAGCAGTTATGAATAGTAATACCTACTTTTTGAAATTATATATATATTTTATATTTTAAAATGGACTTCATTTTTGGATTCTGAATATCGAATATAGCCTAAAGTGAAATTTTGGTACCTTTCAGATAACTTTCATATTTTGATGAATAGTGAAAATTACTAAATTTTAATTAAAAACAACTTTTTTAATCAAAATAATTAATAGTGATAAATTATGAATTTGAGTGGTTTTAAAGTATATTTAGAATATATTTTTACCATTTAATATAATGTTGGTCATTGGACATAATTTTACAATTAAACCAAACATAAACAAGTGTCAATCTTTTGATAGTTATTATCTCTTAAAAACACGCTTTTTGTTTTAACAGCGGGAATTAATTTTAAATTAATTTCTGCCACTTCTGTGTTTTGAATTTATAAAAATGGATTCCATATTTGGAATCAGGATGTCCAAATTGTGTAAATATGTAACTTTTATTTTTATACATTTTGAATAATTACTGCGGTAAATATTTTATTTACCATGGTTAAGGGTAAATCCGGTAAATAAGGGTTAAAAAATAATATTATAATAATACTAAATTACCCTAAAACGTGTCCTAGACTTATTGGTTGATACATGTTCGACCATAGGCATCTTTGGGTCGATTTTGGGACCCCATGTTGCCACTTGTAGGTGATAGGGACACTTTATTTTAATTAAGTTAAAATGAATACAAAAATGACACAAGCATATATCTTTTAGAAAAACAATTTTTACATAGGGTTATATATGTTGGATTTTAGATTATAAATATTAATTAGAAATATAAAAAGATTTCCTACATAATGATAGTTTATTTATAATTTTTAGACATTAAATAATTTAAGTTATTTATGACACGATGATGATGAAGTAATTACTATAATAGTGAAAAAATTAAAATAATTAATATTATAAATACCCAAATAAATATAATATGAAACTTTTAATGAATTAAACTAATTTTATAGGATAATATGATATATTAGTATTGATTTAATTAACTTTTTTCGAAGTAATCAATCTGTTATGAGTTTCACAAAAATCAACTATTGAATAGTGTCAAAATTGACATAAAAGAGTTCTTAAAACAAATATTATATTATTAATTGATATTTAATTCATAAAAATCTAAGGTTCGGCAAAGAGACTTATCTCATGATAGGTTCATCATTAATGGACCACTTGGGGGTATCTTGGATGTATATAGTAAGTTTATTAACCATATAACATAAAAATACAAAGAGACATTTTAAAAGTGAAACTAATTAACTTAGAGTTAATACTTAAAGATAAGGTTAATATAAGTACCCAAACCTATCTAAATTCTATTGGTTGATTTTTTTTATACCTATCCCCACCTTAAAATTTAAATAATCAACTTTGGAGCCATTATAAACCGAATATTAATTTATTATAAATTAATATTTCTAGCTTTTCCAAAGGTGCCCCTCACCCCTCTTATAAAAGGGCACTCCTCCTTCTCATTTCTTCACACCTTCAAAGCCTTTTGGTTCGGCCAAACTCTGCCCAAATACTCTTCCAACTTCCCTCACTACAACCTAGAGGCCTTAGTTTTATCAGAAAGCCAACCTAAGGAGCCCTTTTGATCAAATCAAAAGGAAGAACCCGAAGAAGAAGTAATGTTTTCACCACCCCTTTTCAAGTTCCTTTCTTCTTCCACTTCTTCTTTCTTTGTTCTTACCATTCTAAAATAATAACTCCAGTATCTCACATATACTGTGATGTTATTATAAATATGTTACAACCATATTCAGTATTATATCCACCCTTTGAATAGCATGTCACCATACGTGCGTACGTACGGCTTACCGTCTCCACGTCGTGGTGTAATTGTTATTCAATATATTATTATTTGGATGGGTATAATAATGATATGTAACTCATGTAAATAATAAATAAAACATGTTAATTATTCTGTATATATGATATAACAACCATTTATATATTATTTTAATATCAAAAGAATGATATTGTCGCTCGTGCGTACGTACGGACTACCGTCTCCACGAACGCGATGAGATTCATTCTCCATCGTATCCATTCAAGTATAATTATCATTTGATGATTTAAAAATGATGTTTAAGGACTTGATATAATTATGGATATGAATAATATACAACCTATCCATTACAAACATGGCTTACGTAACAAAACATATAAAAGAAAACAAGTAAGTTAACACCCGAAAGAACGATAATACTAAGATATTATTATCAAATCAATATTAAAAGATCATATATGATATCATATTAATGTATATGATTCTTGTATAATTTAATAACAATTATTTCACCATTATACAGGAGGTTAACCTACCCCAACCAAGGAAAAGTACAAGGTAAGGGTTATTTCACAATCTCTTCATTATCCGAGGTTGTTTATCTGTAATAATCTACTGGGATCTCTTTATCATCCACATCCATGTTTTCTTAAAAATGTATTTCAAAACATTTTTATTATTTACAAGAATATGGGTTAAAGTCATTTATACCCTTGTTTGACTTTTTATAAGAGGAATCCTTCTATCATTTTCAAAACAAGGTCCTTTTTAACCTTTTCGACAGAGTTAAGGTAAGAATGTTTTTTTTCTTATATGGCGGGTGCGGCTATTTTCCGCCGTTATAAAATCTTCAAAGCTTTCCTTACAAGCTTATAAGAATATTTTCAAAAGAAAATGATTTATTTTATATGTCTCTTAAATTATTTCAAAAGAGATATTTCTCTAAAAAGAGTTTTGATTTCATCTATGTCAACATCCTTTGATGGATTTTACGCTTATTTGAAGTTGATGATACAAAACTTCTATATTGTATTGAAGGTTTTGTGATATGTTTGACTGTGGATGTGCTATTTTTATACCATTCATAGTTTATGGTGAAAGTATTGACATTTCATATGCTAGTTTTAATACGAATGTTTATGTTATGTTTAAACCTTTTCATATGGGAATGCATTGGACTTAATATGTGACGGTGGAGCCCGCTATAGCTCCTCGATGCATCAGTAGGTCTCATGAGACAAACTAGTGTCTTGGCACAAGGCCTTGGCAAAATCTTATTTATAGTCTTGGCACGAGGCCTTGTCTATGTGGTTATGATAGTCTGGCATTATGCATTCCATCATTATGAAAGTGGTTATTGATTTTGCATGTGATTATTCGATTAGTAGAATATCCATGTGAATAAGTAAATTGCATTATTTCATTTTATTCATGCCATACTATGTTGAAAGTTCAAGTTTGAAAGGATTTTGTTTTAGTTATACATTGCCTTAAATGTTTATTCTTATTTATGAAAGTTTCCGCTATATTGTTATCCTTACTGGGCATTAGAGCTCACCCCTTTTATGTGTTTTATTTTTCCCAGGAAGTGAAGAAGTAAATTATGAATGACCTGCAGGGATATTATGTGGGGATATGAGTTTGAATTATGGAGACAATATGTTGTTGTAGTAGTTTTTCATTTTATGATGTAATGTAAGACATATGAATATATCTAGTGTTTCCAAGGCTACTAAACCAATCGGTCTTTCGAAATTTGATCTTTTTTGTGATCATGCCAATGTTATGTAATAATGCACCGACTCTGGGTAACTAGGGTCAGGGCGTTACATTTGGAATGATAAATGGTTTCTTGTTTGGTTTGTTTTTCAGGCCAGTGGTACAGTATAAGCAGAAATGCTATTTTTTTTTCAGGTTAGCATTTCGTGGCGGTTTTAACCACCGCTAATGTTTTCCCACTTATACATTTAGCGGCGGTTTAAACCGCCGTGAAATCACGTTGGAATTAGCGGCGGTTTTAACCGCCGCTAAGCAGGCGCATGGCACGCCTGAATTTCACGGCGATTATTGCCACCACTAATTAAATAGCCCTTAAAACCGCCGCTAAATTTACCAAAAACCACCACGAAATGAGGTACTACGACGCTTTTCTTTGACCGCCGCGAAATGCATAAAACCACCGCTAATAGATTGCCGACGCCAAGTTTAGCGGCAGTTTCTATAAACTGCTACCAAACCATATAGCGGCGGTTTAAACCGCCGCTATATGAAAAATAAACCGCCGCTAATAGGCGATTTTCCTGTAGTGAATTTATGAACCGAAAAATCAACACTACTAGTTTATCATTAGTATATATTCATCAAAGTGTTCAAATAAAAAATGACATATTGACTAGGATATTGTGTAGGTCAGTGTTTGGAATTAAACCCTAATAATACTTTTCTCATTGGTTTAAGACCCATGGTCTTTCCAGGCTTGATTGGTTTCATTCAAAATGCATGTTGTCATTTTAATATAATTTCAAAAATAAATATTATGGAAATCCTGGAAATAAAGATAATCACTAAATAGAATTTTAATAATGGTTTTCAATGCAACACCAACACATAAATACTTCATCCAATTATTTCCACATAGATCCTTCCGTGGTATAGAGTTTATCTATAATATCAATAATAGTATTTTTGAATCATGAATTATTATTTTCAGTCTAAAACACCTTAGGTTTAACCTGGGTAATAGTTTTTTATATCCTTCACAATTTTTTTTAAATAAAATGTGAATTATCCTATGCATATGCCCTATGAGTGTAAAACCAGATGTACATTAAAGACCATTATCATGTACTAGGTTACATTTAGTTATGTACGACACACTTTGTTAGAGTTGTTACTCCTAGGTACATATTTTCTAGAACTATGTCAAGTTGTAGTTTCCATATAAGGATGTATTGATTGGAATACCCAAAAAATATCTATTTTACCAAAAAATATATATAGGTTTTCTATATTAATATTATAATTCAATCTTAGGGTTATTTTCTCTAATCTATGTTTTTCTAAATCAAGTTCCCAAGGTTGATACTAAACTTCCTTTGATAACAACTATAGAGACCCAACCCTAGATAACCAAAAGAAGATTTCTTCTATCAATTATATTGGAATTATTACAAGGAATCAACTCCCAAAGGACTAAGAGTTTAGTCATATTTGTAAACCATATACATAAATGTGTCTCATATTACAAATGAATAGACTAATTACAACATAAATGTTTTCTTCTACCTAAATAAATAACTTCAATAAAAACATTATTCCATCTATTATATCCCAACATATCTTTCATTATACACTTCTTTGATTTATAGGGAAATAAACATAATAAGTGTTGGCTCAAATGGTCATTAAGGGAAAAATATGGCATAATAAATAATGAATAAATTATTTTAATAAATTTGGAATGGTAAACAACTAAACAAACATAACATGTAATCATTAAACAAAGAAAGAAATTCATAAAAAATATGGATAAATAATAACTATAAACACATTTCATTCAAATAACTATATAAGTAAAAAAATGAATATGGAATGGTAAGAAACTGAAACACATTCAATCTAATCCATAAAATAAAAATGAAATGTATCCATAGATATGTCGATGCAAAATCACGTGGATGAATATTAAATAAAACTAAATATGGGGAAATCTTAATTATTGGATTCCATGTTTCCTAGGTACTTGAAACCCTTACAGTTAATAACTTCCAGAAGGCAGTTTATCATATCAGGTAAAAACCCATCTAAAGTATCTATGCAAAAGACTCATCCCATGAGACTACAGATGCATCAAGGTAATATCTATAATCATGCCCCATCCTTGTTGTACCTATCCAAAACATTCCTCATCTATCGAATAATCAATTTAACAATGTGCTTTGTCAAATATCCTTAACGAGTAGGAGATATAGATTTATCAATATATCCCTAAATAATCAAATAGCTATCAACAAAAAAACTGTATGAAAAATTTTATATGGTTTAGGAAATGAACTTATCCGTGATAAATGATATTGATAATTATGAAAAATTCAATGTTAAATGATCAAAGGAAATTTTATATTTCAAGGGGAATAACAGATGAATCAAGGAAGTGAATATTATCCTTTTCCAAATCAATCATAAACCATCCATAGGATGAATAAGGATTGTATTAATAAATAATATCCCATTTGGAGAAAAATAAATGTTTTTTTCAATCATTAATAGAAATACTATAAAAAAAATTTTAATAACGTTCATGAGGAAAATATCATTTTATTATGAAAAACTATTTGAAAAACTTTCCTTTGAAAATAACTTTTTAAAATATATTCTTTAAAAAGTAACCTTTTAAACATGTATAGAATGATTCGAATAAATGATGGTGGGTAAATCTGTATAAGTCGTATGAGGTAAAAAGAACATTCCTTTTGCATGGTAAAATGCTAAAAAAAGTTTTTTTAGAAATTGATAAGAATATTCTGTTGAAAATATTAGTAAAATAAAAAAAGGTAATTTTTGTACAATATCACTTAAAAAAACATTTCAATTTTTTTTAATAAATAATGGTTTTTATAAGAAAACAGGTTCTCTAACTAACAGAGAAATAAATTTATGTTTTCTTGAAACAAATTCTTAATCATTTTGAGTACCAAAGAGTGGAAAAATTGTATTAATACTTGAAAATAGTCATGAATAACCAATAGAGAGAAAAATTATAGATTTTATTGATAAGGTTTTATATAATATCCTCGAATGGAAATACTATTTAAATATCATTAAAATTATTCTTAAGGAAAATAATATTTAAACATTTCAAAGTGTCTCACACCTCTTTGAAACATCTTATATCATAAACCACGTGAAGTAAAAATTTTAAATTAAAGATTGAAATACCATGAAGATAAATTAATTCATGATATTAAATAAAACAATGGCTAGTATGTCACCACAATAAATAAGTAATTGGTGAATATTACATTTATATTATAGATGTTAAATGTGAGATGAAAATCTATTACCTTGAATTTACTTTTAGGTGAACGCCCTTTAAATTTGTGCACAATAAGCTTATGTCAATTTTGTACATTATTAAGAAATTTTTTTCAAGTTTATTATTAAATTTATTTCACTTAGTTCCATGTTGTATAGAATTACTTGAACAATTAAGGTAACATCGGGTGTTTTGTCCAAATTCAGTTTGTATGTCAAAAATAACTTTCGTAAGTCAACTATGGAAAAAGGGGTCATTATATAACATCTATAGGATAATAATAATGACATAATTATCATATTTATACATAAATTATACTTTTATAAAGAAAAATTTATGTTGTTTATAAAAAATTAACCGACGTTACAATCATGGATACGGTAGGTCGTATGTACCCATGAGCAACGTTCTAATTTTTCAATGATCATTTAGGAAAGAAGGTAACTAACATTTTACCTTTACATAATTATTATAATAAAATAAATACCATTTTACTTAATCATATATACTCTTCTATATAATTTTTTTAATTAAAAGTAATCTCATCATGTGGAGGAGGCGGTAGTCCACATGTCTACGAACGATGTTATCACTTTTTTAGTGTGTGAAAGGGTAATGAAGAAAATGATATTTTATATTTTTAGAAATATAATTATCTAATAAATATAATATATATTTTTTATGTTACATATGTTTAATTAAATTCATACTTTATACATTTCATATATAGATTGAATGAATCACATCGCTTTGAGGAAGCGATAGTCCACACTTCCACAAATGATGTTACCGTTTTTAAAAAAATTGGAAAGTATATGGGTAAAATAATTACCAAATATTAAATACATAATAAATATAATATATATCATATATAAATATATTTTACATCATAATTTACACAATGAAATATGGTAAATAAAAATGAACAATCATCAATTTTGTGAGGTTGTAGTTTGTCGTACACATAAACATTATGTTCGTTATCCATTATATGTAGGTGTATATAAGTTTAAGTAGAACCCATAGCATAAAAAATATATTATATTGTGGATATTGGTCTTTTTATACAATCATGTAATAATAACAATTTAGGTAATGTAGAAAAAAATTAAACTAAATAGCTTAAGGGAAGGTGTTACCTTTTAATCAGGTAACTTCTTTTGGTTTGTACCAAAAGGACTTGTTTGATTTATTTTTTACGAAGTGAAGGATTATAGGTTTATATTAGGGATTTTTGGAGGTATTTTGTTATATTTTGGTTGATCCATAGTGGCTTTAGAGGTGTGAGTAAGTGGGATGAGGGGGCCTTTTATAGGGGAGGAAAAGGACTCAAGTGGAATTTTTGAAAAAAATTAGGTGTACCCACGTTTTATCCTAAAAAAATCATAAAAAACTAAATAATTTAAGGTTAATGGCCTAATTATTTCCAACCAATACATTTTGGACAACTGTGTAGGTCATTTCGCCTCTTAATTTAAAGGTTTAGTCCTTTTTTGAGCTTAAAGTTTCCTTAATAATTATAATTAATTTCAATTACTTTAATGAATCCTTTTATAAAAAACTATGTTGAACATATAAGAAATTATAAATTATTATGATTCAAAATATGGAATAAAATTTCAAAATTCAATCACATAAGTGGAAGAAATTAAATTTAATCTAATCCCATATATGAGGTGAGAATGCAGGTTTTTAAGGTAAAAATGTCCAAAGGTTTTCTATGTTTTTTGGTCAATATAAAAATGAAATTGATTCCAATAACCTACATTGGATTAATTGATCAAAATATGATCTATTTTACCATTAAAACCAATTTAAAATATTATTTGAAAATATAAATAAATTAGATTAAATATTATTTGTGAACTAAAATGATATAATTTTCATAATTCATTAAACAATGAAACATAACATAAAAATACCAAAAATTCACCTTTACCTATTTTTTTGTTTTAATTTCAAATATTAAGTATATTTTTACATATAATAATCATAAAATATAAAAAATAGAATCAATATATATTCTCCCTTAAAAGGTGCTAAAAGTGGCTTAATAAAAATATAGGTTTTTATGTGTAAAATTTAGTTTGTTATAATCATATGCTTATAAAATCTATTAGAAGAATATAAAAAATATTATATTTAATATATTATATATATATATATTAAATTAATATACCACTCTAATTATAATTAATTTAATTTATTACTATAAAATAACTTTGGGAATATAAAAATAGTTTTTTATTAAAATATTCCCTTTATATTCAATAGGTTCTTATATTCATTTCAAATTAAGTTGTAACCAATTAATTCATTTTATATTTGAGGAAACCATATATTTTAATAAGTTAGTAAATACTATTCCTAACCAATAATTTAATATCTAGGTTGAATCTTAATATACTAAATAATAATATAATATATTGTTTTTCGGTAAAAATTTGTCTTTCATGCAACACAAGCCATCGAAGAAGTTCGCTCTTGCGTATAACGCACACTAACTCAGTGATGCATAAATTGAAATATAATTAATATACTGAATATATTTTAAATATTAAATATATTATAAAGCCTCTAGATATTATATTCCCTTAATTGTTTAGTGCCACTTGTAATACACTTACTTTAGAATTTCAGGGTGTTACATTCTCCCCGCATTAATTAAATTGTGTCCTCATAATTTAAATTTTATCATGGTGATATTTTTTTATATTTACTATATTTAAATCCTACATTGTGAGAAGGGTTCGTAAAAAATTCTCTAGAAAATAGATAATGGGAAGTAAAAAGTTCACATGGACTAACATATAACTAGGTATCTAAGTAGGACAACATTAATGGAAAGTAGAGATACGTACTTATAAGAAAAGTATAAATATTTGTTGAGGTGACTGAGGTCATAAATCACAAAAAAATTAATATTAAATATATATTTTAGGGCCTTAAATACATAAATAATTGATGATTTAAAAGACCATCAATTCAACAAAAATTAATCTATTAGGACAACATTTTTTTTATCATTTTCCTAATGTTGAGTGATTATTTTATTGCCTAAAAAATTAAGGAAATATAATTACTTGATATATTTTTATAATTAAAATTTTATCCTTTGGTTATTCATTGATTAGTTTTCCAATTCATCCAGAAATTAATTTTGATGAGGAAAAGACTAAAATGCGTTTCTAAAGGATCTTAAGGCCCATAAAAGGATAAAAACTCTGACTATTTACCTCTAACTATTTAAAATAACTAATATGGTTTATACATTAATTTATAAAACTAAAAACCAATACTACCGGTTTATCATTAGTATATATTCATCATATTGTTCAACTAAAAACAATGACATATTAACCAGGACATTACATAGGTCGGTGGTTGGCGTTAAACCCTTATCATCCTTAGGATATGGTTTCACGATTCAGGGCCTTAACATATTTTATTGGTTTTAATCTAGCATACATGTTTTCCTTATAATATAATTTTCAAAATAAATATAAAGAATATCCTTGAAATAAGGTTAATAACTAAATATAATTTTAATAAATTTTTTCAACCCAAAACCAATACATAAATACTTCATCCACTTATTTCCACATAGATCTTTCCTTGGTCTAGAGTTTATCCATAGTATCAATTGTGGGATTTCTAAATAATGACACCTTATTTTCAATCTAAAACACCTTAGGTTTAACCTGGGTTATTCACTATCAAAATCCTTTATAATGTTTTTCGTAGAAAATGTGAATTATCCTTTGATTATCCCCCAGGAGTGTCAAACCAGGTGTGTAGTAAGTTCTGTTGTCCTATACCAAGTTATGCTGAGTCAGGCCCAACACACCTTATCAAAGTTGTTACTCCTAGGTACATCTATGTTAGAACCAAATCCACTTATATTATCTAGATAGGTATGTGTTGCAATAAATACCCAATAAAAATCTATTTTATAAAAATTATAGGGTGTTATTCTCTAGTAATCTTCATAGTCACTATTAGGGTTATGTTTGTAATCTATTTTTTCCCTAAATCTAATTCCCAAGGTTGCTACTAATATTCTTTTGATACCAACTATAGAGACCCGACCCTAGATTTCTCAGATCCGATGTCTTATATCAATTACATTGTCATTATTATTCAAATCCTTAAGGATCGAGAGTTTAACATTCTTTGTAAACTAGATACATAAATGAGACCTGAATTAAAAATGAATAAAATAATTACATCATATTTTTTTATTCATTCTAAATAAATAATGTCAAGAATAAATTTACTTCATAAAGTATATCCTTGTATATCATTCATAGTGTTCTTCATAGATTCTTGGAGAAATAAACATAATAAGGGTGATATCAAATGATCAATAAGGGAAAAATATATTGGAATAAATAATGAATCAATTACTGTAAAAATTATTGTATGGTAAATAACTGAAAACACATAACATGTAATAAATAAATAGAGAAGTAAGTATATAAACAATATAGAAAGTTAATAACTAGAAATACATTCTATTAAAATAACCAAATAAGGGGAAAATCAATATGGCATGGTAAGAAACTAAAATCCATTCCATCTAATCAATGAATTGAAAATGAAATGTATCCAATGATATATCAAAACGAAATATAATGGATGAATAATAATTGAAACTAGATGAGGAAAATGCTTAATTATTGGATGCCATATTTCATAGGTTCATAGAACCATTATCCTCAAGACCTTTTACAAGACTGTTTTTCATATTAGGTAAAAACCAATCAAAATTAGTGAGACAAATAACTCATCCCACGAGACTACCTATGCATCGAGGGGATATCTATAATGGGGCACCACCCTTGTTGTATCTATACAAAAAAATCCTCATCTATTGAATAATCTATTTAAAAAAAATTCTTATAAAATATCCAGAAGGAGTTGATGATATGGATTTATCAATATTTCCCCAAATGATCAAATAAATTTCAAGATAAACACCATCTGAAAAAAAATATAGGTTTGGAAATGAACATATCCATGATAAATGATATGGATAATTAGGATAAATTTCATGTTAAATGATCATATGAAATTGAATACTTCAAGGGTACTAATGGATTAATCAAGGAAGTTAATAATATCCCTAGACAAATCAATCATAAACCATCTGGAGGAAGAATAAGTATGGTATCAATAAATAATTTTAAATTTGGTGTAAAATAAAGGTTTTTTGTCATTGATGAATATAAATACTACAAAATGATTTCTTAAAAATGTTCTTGAAACAAATATCATTTTATTATGAAAAAACTTTTCTTTGAAAATCACTTTTGAAAAAAATTTCTATAAAAAAGTATGATTTTAAACATGAAAAAGAATAATCAATGAAATTATAGTGGGTAAATCCATACAATTCATGTGAGGTAAAAAGAACATTCCTTTTACACTCTAAAAGGATAGAAAAATTCATTGTTCGGAAAGTGATAAGAAGATTCCTTTGAAAAAATTGGGAAAATAGAAAAATGGTTAAAACTCATTAAGGGGCATAATCATCAATAAAATGAATAAATTAATTATTTTATCTTGGATGTTGTAACAAATAACTTTTTAACGGTGACTCAGATTGAAAATATGAGACTGCCGTTGAGTTTGTAATGGAGTTTTTTACCTAAGCACGACCTAAAATGAGTGGGTGCGAGATGTTGGGATCCTGTGACAGTTGGTAGGTATGGTTAAGAGGTTTACCCTAAACCTAGTTAAAAACAATAAATGGATTTTTATGGTATTTCATTAGGGTTACCTCTTCCTCCTTCCACCACTAATGAGATTCCTATTTTGACGACTCAACGATGAAGTTTAGTTGTAGGTGTTCATCAATGGAGATCAAAACTGAAATTGATGTAGAATTTATCTTAGTTTCCACACTCTGATTCCAATTACTAAATAATATTATGTTTATTTTCATTTTTTTTTCTTTTTTTTGACCATCATCATCAATTTCCAACCTAACATGACCATCGATCCATGCGTGGAATCAATTGTTTTTCGTGTTTTTTGTTCATTCTTCGTGGAAATCATCATATACTTTTGGATACATAAAATAATCATTGGAATGCTGAGTGGAGCATAGTTCTATGAATATCTCACCTGAGGTTTCTGAAAATGTGTTTTTATAGTTTTTGGATGACCGGAGGAACCCCGGTGGTCTGAAAAAAGGACCATCAGAGAGTCACCAACAGCGGCGCACAGCGGTAGTGACTGCGTGGAGCAAGGAAGCCGAACGAGGCATTTGAGGGCGGGCTGCTGGGATCGACGGGGATGGTAGTGTGGTTCGTGGGAAGTTTAGCGCGTGTGTGGTCAAGACAACAAGCAAGATGGTGGTGTCACATACAAGACCTGGCAAGTGGATATGGAGATCGACTATTGACTACTGGAGCATGGAAAACTGCGAGGTGACTAGGTGGAGGAATTGAGGAATTATGTGGTAAGTGGTTGGTATTTTTGGTAGATGACATCCGCGATAACCCGCAATAGAGGCTATGAGATGGAATGTGGTGCAGATGAGGCCAAGCCTAGGAGGAAGCTGTCTAGACTAGAGGGTAGTGGGCTGGGAAATGTGGCAACAGGTCTAGCTGGGAGCAGGTTGCGGATCAGTGAGGCAAGCCGAGTGGGCCTGGCGAGTCTTTGGTTGTGGGTTCAAACCCCATATCTCCTTAACAGAGCATCTGTTTCATGTTCCTTCTTTGGACACATGATCCTCTCATTGATATGGAACTCTTGAGGCTATTTTTAGAATTTTAGGATTTTTTTCATCGCTTAGTTTTATGGAACAACTAAGTTTAATAATAGTAATAATAATCTAATTATTATTATTAAGAAATCTTATTTCAGACATATCTTCTAAACGGGACGTCCAAATGATGCAGCTTTAGCAGAACATGACCATAAAATTTAGTTGTAAATTTCATGACCAATTTTGAGTGTTTAAACCAAAATAAAGGCGAGGGACCTACAAATCCATGTATGGGTGTGCTGTAGAGAAATGAATTTTTTTTACCCGATGGCCATTTTAGAAGAATGAATTATTGAAATCATGTGTTCTTTCATGAGGATAGAAATAGATAAATCTGTATAATTTATTTTGGGATTGAGGTTTGGCTCCCATGAGATAGAATTTGAGCATAATTCATCGACATGCAAATTTTTTATCGGATGCCTGATCGGGGAAAATGAATAGTGGATCTTGAGTTATTTTCACATTGATCGTAACTTTGTGATCCTTTTGGATGTATGGATCCTTATTTGTTATATAACTAAATTTCTATGTTCTGGTTTTGGAACGGATAGTGGTTTTCCCCGATGGAGGTTTCATGCATACCCTCTAGTATGACTGGGAAATGGTGTTCCCCGATGATCTTTCTGAGTTATCCTCTAGTAAGATCTGAGAAGTGGAGTTACTCAATGTTCCAATATTACCCTCCATCTAGGATGGGTAGTGGTATTCCATTATTACTTTCTAGAAATAACCCTCCAGTCAGACTGGGTAGTGGAATTCCCTGGATGAATCACTGGAATTACCCTTCGGTAGTGTCTGGGTAGTGGTGTTCCCCGATGAAGTTCTGGAGTGGTACCCTCCAGTCAGGCTGAAAAGTTGTGTTCCATAGTGACTACGAGAGAATACCCTCGGTTCTACAACATAGTGACGAGGTGTGGTTTGATATAGCTTTGGACTAAAAAAGAAGAGGGTCACTTTACCCAATGAGAGGTGTCCTTATGACGTGACCTAATAATGTGCGGGCGAGTCAGAGCTACCCAAAGTGGATAGTATAAAGGTGTGGTGATTGATCCACTTTTACTGACGTGTTTAGGGAAGACATGTGGAATGTTGGGCATCATTGATGTGTACTTATGGAACTATTGGTGACTCTTCTTCTTGGGTTGTTCTATGAGATTTAGATCCCCTTACACTCTAATTTGGACTTCTTTTGACTGAGAACACACACACACACACACACACACAGATATATATATATATATATATATATATATATCCTATTTCAGTAGTCACTCCTTGGGTTTTGGTTACAATCCTTTTAGGAGAGATGAATACATGTGGGGTATGACACATTATTTTTGTGTATATCTTCTAATGGTTAGATGAATCAACTCTCATACTATAGGTAGTGAATACTTGATGAGAAGTTCATCTTCTCACAGTTTCTATCTCTTTATGTTTGGATGAGTTTACTTCACTTTCTTGTTGTGTTGAGCTGCACTCATTTACTATACATTGTTCTATCTACTTCCTTCCTCTTTATTGTACCTCTTATTACACCCATTCTATTTTTTGGGTGTCCTACTAGGTATGCATATACTCACCCTGACATGGGATTATCCTGCACATATCGTACCTTGTATAGATGACAGTTAGGTTTGAGCGAGACTTCAGAGGAGCTCAGGGATACATGTTCTTAGACCACATATAGTTGTCATTGTGTGGGATCCAGGAGTGGGGCTCTCTTGGAAATTTTAAAATCCCTTGTTTCTGTTAGGTTTAGACACTTTTCTGGTTGGGCGTTTATTTTAGAAATTTTCATTTTAGTTTATATTACATTCCACGTTTCTAGTCTCGATGCAGGAGGCGGTGATGCAGGAGTTCCACACTTCACCCTTAGCTATATATATAGGGGTGGGGAAGATGTATAAGAATCATCAGACACAAGATTTGTGGTCCAGAATGAGACAAAGCATACCTGATTTCATCTCATGATGCCCAGTTGTCAGTAGGTTAAGGCTAAGAATCAGGTTTTAGCGGGTTTATTGTAGCATCTTGAGGTTCCAAAGTGAAAATGGGAGGAATATCCATAGTCATCATCACAGGGCTTCCACTCATAGTGAAAGACCATGACTCCATCTAGGTGATAGTGGACCAACACATGAACTTGTCGAATTTCCTTGCTTTTAGGGAGAATATTTCAGTGGAGAGTTTGGGATTTTGTATGTACAAGAGATCATTCGCATTAATAGGGTGAACTCAAAAATTGTCTCTGATCATGATGTGTGGTTTACGTCATGATTGGGGAGAGTCCTACATGAGGAATTCAGGACCCAGCTACGAATGATTATAAACTTTCACCCCCAGACCTATAGGTATACCGAGTGCACTATCCATGTGTTGTAGGATATGCTGATAGCTTGGGTGTTAGTTTTCGGCCAGAGCGGGGACGACCACCTGCCTTTGGTAGATTTTTCATACAACAAAATCTACCACTTTTCCATCGGTATGGCATATTTTGAGGCCCTATACAGAGACCCTACATGCCACATTTTTATGGAAAGAGGTTGGAGATTCATCCCTCATGGGCCCAGAGTTGGTGGAGGCGATGACAGAGAGTGTTCAGGTTATCTGTGAACAGATGAAGACATCCCAAAGTTGATATAAATCTGACGTATATTACCATTGTAGGACTTGGAGTTAGATCTGGGAGACCATGTCTTCTTGAGATTCTCCTTATGATGTAGAGAACACAGGTTCTTCTAGGGAGGAAAGTTATCCCCAAGGTTCATAAAACCATTCGAGATCATGTAGATGCTTGGTGAGTTTCCTACTGCCTCTCCCTACCACTATAGCAGGAGTGGGTGCACGACCTCTTCCGTGTGTCAAATATTAGGTGATACATTCATGATCCTATTTACATCATTGGCTAGGGAGAGATAGACATTGAAGATGCATCCACCATTGCATATCACCCGGTTTTGATTAAGGATCGACGGGAGTGGACCTTACGTGGACAGACCACCCATTTGGTTCACGTGCTATGACAACATAGAAACATGCAATAGAGTTCCTAGGAATGGGAGATCCAGATGCGGGCACGGTATCCTGAGTAATTTTCCTTTATTTTCTTTTTTGTGAACTAAAATATTGAAATAGGGAATGATGGAGAGAACTAGTTTTCACCTTTTAAGAGTTGTAAATGTTTCTATATATATATTTATAGAGACAGGCACTGAGATGGAATTCGATTCTGAGGCCTAGTGTATCATTTTTTTGTTAAAATATTAAGTATATTTTATACTATGCATGTGAAGGAAATAAGATAACTCTTTAAATATTTCCCTGATCATAAATATAAGGGAATGGTTGAGTCTAGGTGTTGTTTTTACCCTAATTAGGACATAACTTTTGTCGGTGCATGACATCTGTGGGAAAATTCACTAAGAGGCATAATCATCAATACAATAATTAAAATTAATTATTTTTTCTCAGATTTCATAATGATTAAATTTTGAATAAGGACTCCGATTGAAAATATGAGACCGTCGTTGAGTTTATAATGTATCAATTTACCTAAGTGTGTCCTAAACTGACTGGGTCTAGGATGTTCAAATCATGTGTCCATTGGAAGGTATAGTTATGAGGTTTACCCTAAAACTAGTCAAACCCAATAAATTTATGTTTATGGGATTTCATTAGGGTTACCTATTCCTTCTTAAACAATTGATAAGCTTCCACCTCTCCTTCCTCCTTCAATGAATTGATGACGATGTTTAGATGTGTGTGTTCATTAACAAAGATTAGAATGGAAATCGAGGTAGGATTTATTTTATGTACCGATGTCTGATTCAAATTCCTAAATCATATTAAGTTTATTGTCGATTTTTTATTCATTTTTGATCATCATCATCGATGTCCAACCTAACACGGTCATCGATCCATCCATGGTATCAATTTTTTTCATTATTCATTTATTATTTTTAGAGATCATCGTCTACTTTGAGACATGTCAAATCATCACTGGATCACCAATGGGAGAATAGTTTTGTGAAGCTCTCAACCTGAGTTTTCCAAAAAAACATGTTTGTCATAATTTTTGGATGAATGGAGGAGCCCCAGTGGTCCATGGAAGGGACCATCAAAGAGCTGCCGCCACATAGATGTGGTGGCCGCGTTATGTATTGTGGCCTGACAAGGTGGCAGGACGATCCGGTCGGATGAGGTGCCCAGACGAGGCGGCCAGATGAGGTGGTCGAACAAGGCGGCTGTAAGAGGTAGATTGATGAGGAATTTGGAAAATGATTCAGGACGAGGTGGAAAAACAAGGAGGTTGTCAGTGGTCCACGGCTAGATCTGGATGGTAGTGCGGTTTGCGAGCGGTGTGGTTGTCATGTAGTCGAGCCAACGAGCAGGATGAAGGGGCCACTAATGAGAGGCGGCATATGGAGATGGGGGAGCGGTATCGAGATACTGGAGCCAGGGAAAAGGTGACGAGGCAGATGGTGGAGCGGCTGATGCCGAGCCCAAGAAGCAGCAGGCCAAACTAGAGGGTATTGGGATTTGGAAGCTAGCAAAAGGCCAATCAGTGAGCAGGCCCTAGGTGGGAGAGGTGGTGTGGAATGGACCAGGTGGGCTGAGTGGGCCTGGTGATTCCTTAGGCCGTAGATTCAAACCCACAATATCTCATAAATAGAGCATCTGTTTTACATGTCGTCTAAGAAAACACGATCCTCTCACTGAGATATACCTTTTGAGGCTAATTCATGAATTTTATGATTCGGTTTCTTGGATCAGTTTCATTAAATACCTAATTTTAATAATAATAATATAATTATTATTATTAGGAAATCATGTTTTGGATATATCTTCTAAATATAACATCCAAATGACAATGTTATGAAGGTCACAAGCCTAAAATTTAGGCAGACTTTTCAATACCAATTTTTGGTGTTTAAACCAAAACCAATATGTGGACCCCACAAATCCCGGTTCAGGTGTAGTGCAGAGAAGTGAAACTTTTTCACTAGATGACTGTTTTGGACAAATTAATGGTCAATATCGTTTATTTTTTATTGAAGATCGTAATGGCATGATCTATATAATTTATTTCATAATTGTGTAATGGGCCCCACAAGAAGCCATTAAATCGTAATTTATCAACATACAAATTTTTCAACTGATGTCTAATCGTGGTGAATTAATAGTAAATATAGAGTGTTTTCTCCATAAGGATCACAACAGTGTGATCTATTTGGATGTGTGGAGCCTTGATTGTGATCTCATTAAATTTGGATGCTTTGGGTTTGTCTTGCATAGTGGTGTTCGCTAATGGATGTTTTGGGCTTACCCTCTAGTACGACTGGGTAGTGTAATTCCTTGATGATATTTTTGAGTTACCCTCCAGTAGGATCTAGTAGTGGAGTTACTTGATTTTCATGTCTTACCCTCTAGCTGGGTTGGGCTGTGGCATTCCTTGATGACTTTCCAGGTGTAACCCTCCATCTAGGCTGGTCAGTTCTGTTTCTATGATGACTTACCAGGCTTACCCTCCAATAGTTTCTGGGCAGTGGCATTCCCCAATGACTTTCCCGAGAGGTACCCTATAACCGACCTGGGTAGTGGCGTTACTCAGTGACTACTAAAGAAGTCCCTCAGTTTTGCGACATAGTGATGAGATTTTGTTTGACCTACATTTAAACACATGAGGAATAAGGTCACTTTCCCCACTGTGACATGTCCTTGTGACGCAACCTAAAACCGTGTGGGTGAGTCAGAGACACCCAAAGCGGATAGTATTAAAGTTTGGTGATTGATCCAATTTGACATACCTATTCATGGAAGATGTGTGGAATGTTGGGAATCTTTTATGGATACTTAAGGAAATGTTGAAGACTCTTCTTCTTGGGTTGTGTTGTGAGATGGAGCTCCCCTTACTCTCTTGTTTGGGTTTATTTTGACTGAGTATATATATATATATATATATATCCCGTTTTAGTACCCACTCCTTGGGTTTTGGTTACTCTCCTTCATGGACAAAAGAATATACATGAGGCATTCCACATGCTTTCCATGTCTAGGTTTGCGTGGTTGGATGAGTATACTCTCCTATTATACGTAGATAAGGCTCAGTGATAAGTTCATCTTCTCACATATAGATGCGGTTTTGGGGTAGTTATATCTCGATCCCTAACATGGGTTAGGTCATGAAAATTTATGAAAATAAATAACATATATGATGAGTCAGACACAAGGTAAGGGACTTTCATAAAAAAATCATCTTTTAATGTTTTATTTTTAACTCTATTTCTCCCATTTTCATGTTCAAAATGTTTTATTAAAACAATTATTTATTATTTATTGGATGTTAAAGGAAATTTTTTACTATATTTCACTTTATTTAAAATTTATTTAAAAATTATTTTTTTATGGTTTTATGTAAGGGACACTTTATCATAAAACCACAATTTAAATTTTTTTACATTTATCTTCAAAACCATTTCCTTCTATGTCCATGTATCTAAAATGATTTTGTGAATGTACTTATACAGACATGAATGTTTTTTGAAAAAAAATTTTGTCTTTCATTTAACATTTTTGAGAAATTAATCTTTTTACGTAATTTTTTACCTTCATTAAAGAAGAAAAATGTAATGTTTTATTCTAACATATATAATGACAATGAATTTTTTCACTACTATAACAATTATTTGATGTTTAGATTACTTTATAAGAATTCATGTTTTATTTAAACAAAATACCTATTTCCATGTATTTGGATATTTTGGTCTTGAATATTGTTTTTTTAATGAAAAGTGTATTTTAATATCTGAAAGAGTTTTTTACATAGGTTTAAAATAGTTTTCAAAGGTTTTGTGATGAAGAAAATAAAATCTTTCTTATTTTAAGATTATGGGGTATTTATTGGGAATTTTTATGATGAAATGTTGTTTCATTATAAACTAATGATGGGTGGATATGTTATTAACCAAGGAGGGGTGGTTTTGTTATAAACAAAGGACTGGTGTGTCTGTGATATCCCTCTAATGAATTAGTTTTTCCTGATAATTATGCAAGTTGACCATATTGGTTATTCCATTCATAGGATTCATATAAATTATAATTTCCCAAATTACCTATATGATTTATTAATTTTTTAAATTGGTTTTAATGGATTTTATTGTGAAAAAAGTTTTTGTTATTTCATGTGGAAATGATTTATTTCATTCTCTCAATAAACATTGAGATAAAGGTAATAATTTCATGGGTTTTATTGTTTTCACTAGACTAATGGATTTTATATTTTTATATCTATTGATTATATTTTTATGTTAATCCCACATTTTAAATCTTTTTCATAGGGTTTAAGGAAGGGTAGAGGAAATTAAGAAGTAAATTTAAATTCATGGTGATTTTTCATGAAAGGAAATCATATTTTTTTAAATGTATCTTATTATCAAAAAAATAGATACTAATCAAAATATATCACTTCATAATTTATGTTTTTTATGTTTTATTTGTGACTAAATTCTAAAAAACATTAAACCTAAACTATGTTTTGGAAATGAATATGAGTTCTAGTCCAAAGATACTTGAATATGTTATGTTTAAGTATAGGTCCTTATATTTCCAATCATAAAAAGTCATAGATAATTTTAGAGGTTAGGATAATGTTAATAGAATTCCCTTGAAATACTTTACCTTATGGTTAAGTTCAGATGATATATAATTTAAAGATTACCATATTTATTTATTTAAACTACATCTTTTCTGAATCTTTTTTCACTAGTAAAATTGGGAAGTTGTAGTTATAAGGCACTAAGTAGAAAACATCATTGAAAATCACCATCTTGAGATAGTTATAATTGTAATTGAGTAGTTTGTTATTGTGATGCATCAGTTGACACAAGATATAAATGGTGGTGTTGTCCATACTAGAGAGAAGCCTGATATTTCTTGTAGTAGCATTATTATAGTGGATTATTTTATGAAAAACAATCCTCCATTTTTGGAGGGTCCTTAGATCTAGTTGAATCCAAAGGATAGATGAATTATCTTGAAAATATATTTTATATCATGGGATTTTTGTATTGTCAATCGTTAATCCATACTATTTATCATTATGAAGGTAAATTTTATCGATGGTGGTCTCAAGTTAAGAATAATAGGGAGAAATATTTTCTTGATTCCATGTAATGGGAAACAATTAAGAATCATTTTCTATAATAATGTTACACTAAGGTATTTTGAATCAAAACTGGAAAAAAATTCCAAATTTTTACAGAAAAATAAATATTTTGTAGCTGTGTATTTACAAGACTTTCCTAGTAAGTACCAGATTTTTTGGGGAAATTTATTTAAATACTAACATATTTTACATCATTTTGAAACCATGTTTATGAAGATCATTGGCCTCATGATAATTTAAAATCAATGATAATTTTTTCATTGTGCTGAGAAATTTGAGATGTAGTTTTCTAACACTTTTGTGCCTTGAGATGACAAGAGTATGAAATGTTTTGGATGAAAATATATTAGTAATAATCCATCAATGAAATATGTAGGTTATAAAATCAAGTTCTATCCTTTAATAAGAGTGGATAAATGAATCCTAGATAATTTTTTATAAAATTTAGAGATTCATTCAATGTGGTGAGTTTCAACATATAGTTCATGATTGGAAAGGATATGATCTTAATAGTTATAATACCAATAATGAAAATGTAGTGGTATGATTATTTATTTGGAATGAGTTGAGTCATTATTCTAACAAGTATCCTAATTTAGTCATTCATGTGGGAAATCATCAATACCTAAAGAAAATAGGTGTGTAAATTTTTTTACATCTATTATGGTTGATGTTGGGATTTCAAATGAAGTGGTGACAGGTATGTTGTTGGTTTATTTGAATTATTCAAGTACCCTTTTTGACAATGGATCTTATCATTCCTTAATTTCTAATAAATCTTCTAGAAAAATTGAAATATCACCACATGAAATGAAGAAATAACTTTTGGTCAAAATGTATGGTAGAATTATTAAAGAAACCAAGATTTTAAAGAATCATAATATTATTATTATATTGAGAGACTTTGTTGATAATGTTCTTTAACTGTCCATAGTAGAGTTTGATATTATTTTAAGCATTAATTTTATTTAATTATATCTTGATAAAATAAATTTCACCAATAAGGAATTTTTATTCTATTATTTACTACCTTTGATAACATATTATGAATATAAAAAAATGATTAGATATGGATACTAATTTTACTTAGCTAATTTTTATGGAAAGAATGAAATTGTTCAAATTATTTATTTTCCAGTAGTGAATGACTACATGGATGTATTTCCTAAGGAATTACATATTTTTATTCCAAATTTGGAGGTTTTATTTAAAATTAACATTGTTCTTGAGTCTAATCAGGATTTAAAACACCCCTATAAAATTGATCAAGTAGAGATTTTATAATTGAAAAATCAATTGCCTGAGTTGTTCGATAAAGGTTTCATCTAACCAATAACGTCACCATAGGGCTATCTTTCTTTGTTTGTTAAAAATATAGATGGTTAAAGGGGAACATACATTGATTATTGATCCTTGAATTACATAACTATTAAGAACATGTATCATTATCCTCATATTAATGATTTATGCGATCAACTCCAAGGAGCACAATATTTTTTAATGATTGATCTTTGGAAGGGGTGACATTGGTTGATAGTGAATGATGAAGATATTACAAAGACTGTGTTTCATACTATATATTAGAATTATAATAATTTATCTATTTTATTTTGGTTTTTTAATGAACCTTCTATATTTATGGACCTTATGAATAGACTTTTATGTGAGTTCTTTGATATATTTATGGGTTTTTTTAATTGATGATGTTCTAGTATATTATAAATGTATGGGGGATCATGAAGGAACTTAAGGATTCTTTTCAAAACCTTGAAATAATATAATATAAATGGAAAATTAATTTAGTGTGAATTTTGGTTTCAAAAAATCACTTTACAGAGGCATGTTGTTTCTAAATATTGAATAATTATAGATCTTTTTGAAAAAAAAGTTGACGAAGAATAGAAAACACCCTCAAATATTATAATGATTCATAGATTTCTTGTATTAATGGGATAATAAATGTTTCTTTAAAAATTTTATTAGTTCTATATATCATTGACAAACTTAAAAAAATGGAGTTATATTCATCTAGAAAAAATAATGTGATAGTTTTTTTAGGAACAAAAAAAGATTATTGGTGAAATATATAGTTTTAGATATTCCCTCCAGAAATGGTGAATTTTTCATCTATATAGATCCTTTATTAAAGGGGATGTTTGTGTCCTAGTACAGACTGATCAGGTAATTTCATAAAATTTTGAAAAATGAAACCTCATGAGTAAAATTATTCTACACATGATTCGGAATTAGATTCTATTATTTTTTATTTAAAAATTTAGAGGCATAATTTATTTAGGTTAATATATGAGATATATTTTGATCATAGAATATTTAATTATATATTCACCCAAAAAGAATTGAACATTATATAGAAAACATGGTTTCAATAGATCAATTATTATGATTACATGATTCATTATCATCCTATAAAGGAAACCAAAGTAGATAATTCCTGGATTCATAAAAATAATGTTACATTAACCATGTTACATTTGGAACATAACCCTTTGGTTAATGTTTTTATGAATTATGTCCTAGAATTAGTCTATGTAGGTACCTCCACCATTTCATTTAAGGTGTCAGAACAATTGTACATTTCAGAAATAATTAAGAAATCATAGAAGGAGAATCTTGTTTTATTGAAAAATGTAGAGCCGGTTAAAAGGGTATGTTTCCTGAATTCAATTTTGAAAAATAAGGTATTTTGAGATTTGGAAGTATATTATGTGTGTCATGTGATTCCTTATTGAAGAGAGAATTACTGAGTGAATCTTATGGTTCATTGTTTTCTATTAATCATATTGGTACTAAGATATAAATGACTTTTAGGAGTATTAATGGTGGGATGGAATGAAATGAGATATTGATGACATTACAATAAAGTATTTGACTTGTAAATAGGTTAAAGTAGTATGAAAACAACCTAACGGTATTCCTAAACCTCTTTCTGTGTTGTTGTAGAAATGAGAAAATATATTAGTGGATTTCATAGTGGGATTTCAAAGGACATCAAGTGGTAGCAATTCAATTTGGGTAATTATTGATTGGTTAACAAAATCAGCCCAATTCCTTCCCATATGAGATATTATATCCTTAGATCAAAATTATTGACAGTACCTCAAATTGATAGTTAGGTTGAATGGGGTTCCTCTCTATATTTAATATTACCATGATCTAAGGATCACTTTAAATTTTTGGAAAAGATATCAGAATCATTAGGGTACTAAATTAAATTTCAATACATCTTTTCATCATAAATAAAAAACTGTGTGAGAAAATGATTTAGAAAATAGACGATATGATTCATTCACATTCAATGGATTGTTAGGGTAGTTTGGATCATCTTATTTTATTGGGTTTTTTATAAAAAATTGTTTATTCTAGTATACAGATGGAACCTTTTGAGGCATTATATGGAAAGTGGTATTACACACTAGCTTTTGTGTTGAAGTAAGAGAAAAGAAGTTGATGGGAAAGAATTTGGTAGAAGAAATGGCTGAAATAGAGTATTTTATTTATCAACATATGGGTATATATTAGTTTAGGAAAAAACTTATGCAGATAATTGGAGGAAAGATTTCTCTTTCATGGTAGGTAATCATGTACTTCCAAAAGTATCCCCATAGAAAACAGTTATTGATTGTGGTAAAAAGGAAATTTTTTAAGGTTCATTAGACTATATGAAATCATGGAAAATTTTGGATTAGTTTTTTACTAAGTTTCATTACCTCTATGATTATCTCATGTACACAACGTATTCCACGATTCAATGTTAAGTAAATATGTGCCAGATTCATCCCATGTTTTGATCCCTAAAGTAGTTTAATTGTAATAAAGTCTTTACTGTTAGGAATATAATGTTCATATTATTGAATATATGTATCATATTTTTTTTAAATAATGTGATCCATCAAGTTAAGGATTTATGGAAAAACAATATGGTTGAATAAGTAACATGGGAATCTAAAAATTTTATGAGGGAACAATATCCCAAATTGTTTAATAAGTGAATAAAATTGTGAGAATAGGATTTCAAAAAGGGGGAATATTTTTAATACCATATTAATGATATATTATATCATTTTATTTTTTTTAATATTTAATAATTATATAATTATATTCATTATAAAAATATTAGGCAATTTTTAAATAAAAAATTAAATAGTTTTAAGTAAACTCATTTCCAATGAATTCTTATTTAAAATATTATTTTATAAACTATAGTATTTTAATTTGTAAAAATATATTTTATTTTTTATGTTATAATATAAAAATTATCTTTTGGTGGAATATTGAGATTTTTTAAAAATATTGTTTTACTGAATAGTGAAAATACTGAATTTTGTAAAACTGTCACTTCTTTTCAATAAATTAAATTATTTAAAGGTCTAAATACTATTTAGTTTTATTTAAATTTACATAAGTATTATAAATATATATTTATCCAAATTAATTAAATTTTAATCATCTTTATATAGGGTGTTATTATAAGTTTAATTTTTTGATTAAAAACACATTTTTTAGAAAACTGTATTAAAGTGGATGATGTTTCTCCTTTATAATTAATTAAAACAGCACTAAATGAGGAATTATTTAAATTAAATTTATATATTATATATCCAAAATTATTAATTTAAATTCATACATTGATTATTATTATTATCCACCGAGTTAATATAAAATCATCTTATGCTCAAAAAAGACATTTTCTAAAAAAACCACATTTTTCAACACATATGTGTGTTTATTTTCAATTAAATTTTATAATTTTGTGAATTTGTTTTAGTAAAATGTACTAAAAATTTTAAATATATATTTTTTTATATTATATAATAAGTTTATCTTATTTTTTTAATAATGAATATTTGAAATAGAAAAAAAACATCATGGTTTCAGTGAAAATGAGTTTACTAGGGGTTAAACTAAACCTATAAGGGTTAAAACGAACTAGAAACTTTTATTAATTTTTTTTGGAATTTTTATACATTAAATTATAAAATTATCTATAATATTTAAAATAATTAACCTTTCATTGTGTGAAAATTTCGGTATGACTTTTTCATTACAAAAATTCCTAGTGTGACCTCTCCTCCACTTATAGAAGGACACCACCTTTCCTTACCTCTTCCCACATTAATTGAGTTATAGATCATGATATCACTTAAAAAATATATTAAATACATCCACCCATAAATTCTAGAGGAATATTTAGTATTATAAATCCAATATATGAGTTCTTTAGGTGTAATCCAAAAGTGGTGGTCGGAAAAAGAGGTATCATCGCAAACCAAGATTTTCTGTTTTCTTCATTATTCAATCTCATTCAAATTTTCTAAAAAAAATATGATATGCCCGAATGGACCGAAGGCCTTCTTTTTATTTTTATTATAGATAATCCCCCTTTTAAGGGTTGAAGGGGAACCCGTACATGACCCGTAGGCCCAAGGCACATGGCCCGACATGACTCGCAATACATGACCCACAAGCCCAGAGTTATACCATGACCATTACATGACCCGTAGGCCCAACCCACTAAGAAATGATAACATCATTTGTGCATACGTGTGGACTATTGCCTCAACAAAGTGATATGATTCTTTTTTCATATCCACATCACATGGATGATATATGTAAGTTTATTTAAATAAATAATATGGTATTTATTATATTATGATCATTATATTAAGACAACATAATACTTACCTTCTTTCTATAATTATCATTCGAAAATGGAAATGTTACTCAGGCGTACGTTGGACCTATTGTCTCCATGATTGTGACATAGATCATTCTTCGTAGTTATATTTCATGATTGGTTTTAAAAGTATAATTGATGTGTAAATATAATAATTTTTTCATGATAATTTTTCTTCAAATTTTGTATTATCGATCCATTTGACCATAGTCAACATTCTAAATACATTTTTGACATATAAGTCAAATACCGTCAAAAAATCCAAATTGAACTAAATTGATTAACTAATTATGTATAACCGGTTAATTGATAAAATAAAATGAATAATAAAAATAAAAAAATAAGTATGAAATTAATATTTTTTTTATTTTGGATGATAATGACCATATGTGATGCGTTGAACTCAAGGAAAGGGACTTTATTTTAAAAAATCACCTTTAAAAGATTCCCCTACAACTATTTTTCTTTAATTCCCATGTTATTAATAATTTATTAAGTAAATTATTATTTATTATTAAATGGATGATAAGGTTAATTTTTTACCATATTTCTATTTATTTATAATTTTTTTTAAAATGAATATTTTTAATTTTTTTACTTATTGTACACATTAACATAAAACCTCAATTTAAATGTTTTTTATATTTATTTTAAAACCTTTCCATTTCATTTTCATATATTTAAAATTATTTTTTGAATTCACTTATATATATATATGAAAGTCTTAAAAATATTTTTTTATTTCTTTAAATGGTTCTCACAAAGGAATATTTTTAAAGAATATGTTATTTTCATTAAAATAGACAATTAGAGTGTTCTATTTAAACATATATAGTGATAATGAATTTTTCCGCCACCATAACCAATATTTTATGTTTTTATTACATTACAAGAATTATTTTTTTATTCAAATAAAACCATATTTATATTTTTTTGGGATATTTTGGTATTTAAATTTATTTTTTAAAATAAATGTGTATTTTGTTATCTGATAGAGTTTTTCATACTGGTTTAGAATACTTTTTCAAAAAAATTATAATGGAAAAATGTACATTTCATGTTTTATGCCTATAATGTGGTTCTTTTGAATTATTTACGATTAAATTTTGGTTCTATTAGAAACTAATAATGGATTGTAACATTATCATCCAAGTATGGGTGGTTCCGTTATAAACTAAGTATGGGTGGGTCTCTGTTAGCCCTCCAATGCAATAGGTTCTTCGGAGAATTATGAAAGTTGACCATATCAGTTATTGTATTTGTAAGAGTGATATGAATGATGATATCCCTTGTTAACTGAATTGATTTTCTTTTATTTATATGGGTTTTAAAGTATTACTTGAGAAAAAAATCTGTGTGATTTTTGTGAAGCTGATTTATTTTATTTTCTTAAAGAACCTTGAGAAAAAGGTAAATATTTCATGGGGCTTGATGTTGCCACTAGGCTAGTGTATTTCATATTTTTGTGTACCATATTGATATTTTTATACTCATATCATTTTTTTAAAATGCCTTTCATCTTTTTAAGGATGGTTAAAGGAAAATAAAAATTCATGTTGAAATTAGTGAAATTTTTTGTGGAAAGAAATCATTTTTTATTTTAAATGATTTATATTATAGGAAAATTGATACATATCAAAGGTGTACAATTTATAATTTATATTTTTTTATTTATGAGTTATGATATAGTTCTCTAAAACCCTAAACATAAAAAAATCTTTACGAAAATAATGCCGATTGTAGTCCAAATTCACTAAAATACGTTTTGATTAATGTCGAGTACTTATATAAGAAATTGGGGATGTGATTAAACAGAGACATCCTTATTTTTTGTAATAGTTTTATGAAATTTCCTATGTAAAATTCATTTTAAGGGTTTTTAAATATAATACTCCATGATTTTATATGTTTTCCTTTGAAATAAACCTGATGTTTTTGAAATATAGCTTTATAGGCAACCCCGAGTCTATATGAACCACAATATAGTAAACTATAATAATCAAGAAGTTAAATTGATAGGTATGAATAGTAATAAAAATATTATGAAATTTTTTTATAAAGTCTTAATATATTTAAAATTTATTGATTAATGCATGATAAATATGTACTCTATTTTTTTAACATCATTTTACACAATAGAAAAAAATCAAAAGTTGTTTTAAAATATTTTATCACATGAAATTTATATATAATTTTAAAAAAAATTAAAAAATTATTTTAGTAAATTAATACAATTTTTATAATAATATTTTCAATATTAGAGTATGGATAATTTTTAGTATTTTTCTAAAAATATTTATTGTTTTTGTGAATGGTGAACGACTTTGATTTTTGGGAAAATAATAATTTATTTTCAAGTAAATGAACCATTATGTATTGAATTTTAAATTAAATTAATAAATTTATCCTTTAATTATAAATAATACAATTAATTACATTGTAATAATCATTCTACTTGATTTTGGTATAAGTAAATGTTTTTTCTTAAAAACACATTATCCTAAAAATTGTTTTTATGCGTGTAGTGTGTTTTTATTATAATAAAGTAACTAAATATTTATTTATTAATTATTTTTATAAAATTTTTAAAATATATTTTGAATATAATATTTTATTATTCATTTATGGTTTTTATAAAGAAATTAATAAAAGTAAATTTTGTTTCAAGTTTGAAAATTAATTTTTGGAAAACCAATTTTTGTTACAGTTTACATGCCTAATTAAAATTAAATTATTTCACTTATGTGATAAAATATATCTCATATATTTAATTATATTAATTATTATAATTTTATAGGATCATTTAAAAAAATTTATTATGAATAGTAAAAGAAACTATAACTTTTTTACTATGGTTATGGTTAAAACAATTTTACCGAGCGTTAAGCCATGATTTAAGGGTATAATTTCAAATTCAAGCTATTGAATTACTATTTTTTTAAGATACATAAACCTTATATTATATTACAATCTAATAAATTTTCATGTGATACATATTTTCCATGAATGTGACTTTAAATCATTGAAATATTTTAAGAGATTTCATGTTTGTCCCTCCCCTTGATTATAAAAGGGACCTCTCCTCCTCCCTTATTCACTCCATTTGAGCCTTATAACATGGACAAGACCTAATGAAAATACTTCCTAGAATCCTTCACTTTATCCTGGACAATTTTATATTTTTCTGATGTTAATCCCCCAAGGCATAAAAACAAATTAAAAGTAGGTCTCTCGAAGTACACGTATCGATCTTAACCAAGCCCTAGGAATTTTATATATTCTTCTACTTCCTATATAATTATTTCAACCATAAAAACATGATGAATATAGTATAATAAATATATTTATTTGTTATTATGATGATGAAACATCCATTTACCACCTTTTCTATATCCAATGGGAGATAAAATTATCGCTCGTGCATACATGTGGACTACAACCTCCACATGGAGAAATAAATCATTTTCCACCGCTGTCATTAATGATTAGTTATTATGATATATTTAATTATTTTATTTTATATTTATATTTTAATATTATTCTTTGAACAATAATTAATATTTCACTTGATTTCATCCCATCCATCAAAAAATTAAATTAGCAATCATGCGTATGTTCAGACTATCATCGCTGCATAGTGTTGTGAATCATTTTCATCACCACTATATATGAATTATTATAAATATTTGTATAAATAATATATATGGTATTTTTATCATGAGTAACATTATAGAGATTGAGGAACCATGATCAATGTTCAAGTAACATAATCGATGGACCCAAAACATACAGGAATAATTGATCGTTTAACATTCAAAATTATTATTACAATGACAGGTATGGGTTTTATTTTATAGTCTCATATTTACCAGGGCTGTTTATGATTAAATTTTAGGATGATGAAATTTTATGTTCCATCTCACCCAAATAATATTAATTTTATTCTCCTATGTTTATTTTGGTAGATATCATGTTTTCCATTAAATTTCATCTCCTTATAGACTCTATATATACAAATAATCTTTCTAAAGAAAATCATCCATGTTTTTTAACTCGAAAAGGAACATTTTCTCCAATGTCCATATTTTCGTAAAATTGTTTCCATGAATGTTTGAACTATTCTAAAAAATTTATTTAAATACAATTTTAAATATTTTTAACTTTAATTACCAATGATTAAAAATAATTTTCTTAACATTTTCCAAATGTGGTACTTTTTAATTTTTACCCACAATGTGAAAGGAATTTTGGTTTTAACATATGTTGCATGAATGGAATTCCTCACCATCATGAATAATATTTTCATTAAATAAGAATTTATAAGTTTTATTATTTATTTTCAAAGAAATTTTTTTCCTTAATACTTTTTAAACCATTATATTCTAAATAAGTGATTTAAGATAAAAAATTATTTTCCCCAAGAAATGTTCTGGTGATATTTTAAATGAATTATAATCTATAAAAACAGCCTTTTTTATTGATTATGATTTTTTTAGGATAAAATCCAATGTTTTTATCTTTATTATTTATCTGTATAGTTTATTATTTTTATTATTAAATAATTATAAAGCTCTTATCCTTTCCATGGGTTAATATATGATTATTTGAAGAATATTTTAGGATCTTTTAGCCCACATATGTATTGTTTTCATTATATGAAATTTGGTCCTATAATAAAGTAAGGAAATTGTGTTATGTTATAAAGAAAGGTTTGTTGGGTTCATTATACCCCTCTAATTCATTGGGTATATATGGATATCTCATTAGATAATAAGGACTGGAATGGAAAGTCAACCCTATTTAGAAATGGAATTTTTCTATTAAGATGGCCTTAGGAGTGAACCTTGAATAAGGAAATGATGGGAAGGGGAGTTAACCGAATCCAATATGATATATTTTCTTATGATCCGTTATTAAGGAAAATATTTTATATGCTTATGTATATTCCAAAAAATTATGTCAGATAATTATGATTTTCTTTCATGGATTATAATTTATTATCAATGATTACCCAATCTTTTTTTTCATTTTTATATAAAAGTATTATTACATGTTTCATTATTAAGGAATTTTGGATGATTGGGTATGATTATTGTAAGTCTTGATGATGTTATCATAACATTATTCTTATATTATTCTCACTTATGATTATTCATTAATATGTATTTAATTTAGTATTACTAAGAATCTAAGCTCACTATTTATTTTTCCCCTATGTTATGAAGAGATATTTTATTTATGATATGTCAAATAATGGTGCTTGTTGTGAATAACCTAATCAGAAATTGTTTAGATAATTTTTTACTAGTTTTATTATGTATTATTATTTTAAAATACACTAAACATTGGTTGTCTTTAGGTGTGTATTATTGTAAATATATTGAATATTCATCTAAAATGATGTAATATTTATGAATTAAAAGTTTGGGTTGTTATATAATGTAACATGAATAAAAAGGTTCTATGTGGTGATGATTTGGTAAAGGAAATTATATAATCACTCAATTTTTCATTCCTTAACTACTAAGGGGGAATCCTTATAATTATGAGATTTATTTATTCATGTTATAATGTAGAGAAATTTAATGGTGAAATTATGGAAACAACTTACCCCGTTATAATAATTCTTGGTCATCTTTGGGAAAAGGGGGATTCATGGAATTCCTTCTCTATTGGTGGAATATCATTGAGTTTAATTTATCTACAACTCTATTCCCAAAATAATAAATACCTCACATTCCTTATTCATGTTGTTCTTTATAGTGAAGGAGACATTGATAATCTATAATCATGTTGTGATCATCCAGCTTCATGTAATAATAGATGATGTAGGGATTCACTTTATTTTATTATTTTCATTCATGTTGTGTGATTATAATTCATTAATCTAGAGAATAAATAAAAATGACTATGACATTAAAATTTGTAAAATTATTAGGGGATTAAAATTATAATATTTACTAAATATTTGGTGATAATTTAATTAGGCTTTATTATCAAGGATAAAATTATGAAGATGTCAAATGGGTGAATAGTTTGATTTATTTGTTTTCCTTTGGTAATAATTTTTTGTTTCAATCATGGGAAAAATTATTTCATTCAAAATTCCTAATTTCTAAAATAATTTTTACCATGATTCGTATGCTAATGTGTGAAAAATATTATTATATAAAAATATTAAAAGAAAAAATTTAAATAAATAATTCTTATTTCACTCTTGGAACATGAAATGAGTCCATTTATATTTATATAAACATATCCATTACCTGACTATGTTTATTAGAGTTTTTTGATAAATTGTAGTGAATAATTATTTTTCATTGTAATCGAATTATGTAATTTAATTTTATAAAGTTTTAACATAATAAAAAAATAATTTTCTAGCTCGATTTTATTTTTCAATAATCCATGATATTTAATTTAATTAAAATTTTATTTCTAGCATAGGGAAATTCTGGAGATGAGTCATCCACTTTCTTCATGTATTTTTTTTCAAGAAAATTATTAGTATAATTTCCCAAACACGTTTTATTATTATTTATTTTTATATATAATAATAATTATATTCGATATAAAATATTTTTTGATAATTTATTTTCTTAGGAAATAATAAATTTATCATACAATTAAAAACGGATAAAAACCATTTCAGCTATGAATTAAAAAAATTATCTTATCTCATTATCACTTTCTTTGATGAAATTAAATATGAGCCCACCTTTGAGTAGTCAAATATTCATTCGGCTACTAAAATTGTGAACATTTTCTCCTTTTATTAATTAATGACTTCAAATACAGTTTGATGAATCTATAATAGAGGATAATATAACAATCAAATGTTCATTCATGTGGTGTAAATGATGTGATGGTATCAGGCTCATTTTATTTAACAACAAAATGATTATGGATAGATAAAGAAGGTTATTTTGTAATTAAATTAGTGGGGTGTGATTATTAACTCATAGGTGATGGGTTTCGATGGAAATTATGGTGTGGATAATGGGAAATTTTCCAATATCCATTATTTCACTAAAAATGGAGTTCTTGAAAAATTCCATTTTTTCCTAGATATGTCTTCCTTAAGAGGGGTGATTTTATGTTGAAATATAAACTAATTTTTTTAACCTAGTATAGTTTATAGTCTAAAATTTATTAGTTACAAAATAATTATAGTTATAAAAAAATAAATATAGTAAATAACATTGAGGTTTTGATCTATTTGAAGTAAATAAACCAATCTGAATAAGAAAAATAAAAAAATAGAAACAATCTAATGGAGTTTTTGAATACAATACATGATCTATTTTAAATGATGTTATAAAGGATATCACCAGTTCTAATCAAATAAAACCTTAATTTTTAATCAAAATAAGAAGGATTATCCACAACTATATCTATGAGACATATGTTTGATACCTAAGAACATCATGAATCTTAATAGTTAGATGATTCAAGTATAAACTTGGAATTCTTTAATAGATGTCAGAAGTAGTTTTCCAATCTATGAGCTCCTTTTGAATCACCCAATAAATATAAATTCCAAACTTAATACTTTATCAAATGAAAATTTAAAATTAAACCATATTTATATCATTTAAATCTCATTGATGAAACAGATCATAAGCAATCAATTACAAAGGGAAATAATAGATCTTTTACAATCTGATCCTTAAAAACATATTCTCTAAGAAATAATCTAATAAAAATAAAAAATGGATTCTGTCAAAATAATTGGGATAATGAAAATATTTTTTAACTACCCCTACCTTGGTATCCTAGATTCAGTGGATACCTTATTACATTGGTGTTAGATACAAGTGAACTAATCCCAAAAGACTGAATATTTTAGTAGTTTTTGTAATTGAGATACATACCTGAGTCATTCATTGGATTTGAAAACAAGAAATTAAAGATATTAAAAGTAAAAATAACCATCCATGAAATCATTCTAGTATTACTTCTTCATATCCTAGGTAAAGTGAAATAAATAACAGTGATCTCAGATGATTGGTAAGAGTTATGAAAAAGAGAATCTATCATGATTAAATATGGCATAATCAGTATGAAAAGGTAAATATATGAACACACATATGATTTAATCAATTTCTTGACTTTCATGATTAGATAAGGAATAATCATTATATAAAGGTAAATAAATGAACACACATGTCATTTAATCAATAACTTGGGCAAAAAATTCATCCACGGATAATATTAATGCCATAATATCAATGATAATAATAACTAATTTCTTAATAAAGGTGTCATGTCTCAACCCACTAGGGCCCACCTGGCCTGTGATAAGATGATTGTGACTACACCCAGCCTACCTCCAGTAGGCCAAGGGTTGGTGACCAATGTTGAGTGTGAATAATCCATATATGATTGGAATTATAAAAATGTACCTATACACATGAAAAGGTCTCCAAACCCATACAATGCTGATAAAGTAAAATAAACTAGTATGAAAAATTTATGCACAACATCTATCCCACATAAAAGTATAAAATAATATTATAAGTGGTAAGGGTACCAAATACATCCCCAACTAGAAACATCAGAGTCAACCTACATAGAAGGTGAGGATAACTATTAAATGTAACCACCTAGAAAACACCTCGGTAGGTATAGACCAACTATTCTCCTCCTACTCTATGTCATCCTAGGGAATTGTAAAAAGGGATTTTTTCTACATAATAAATGACACATTCAGGGATACCCCATGAAGGGGTGAGTATAAAAATACCTAATAGGACACCCTGAAATCACTAATCCTAAATCATCAATAGTATTCAACTTATAATAGTAATATAGTAATAAAAAAGCAGATATACTAATAAAATAAAACATGTCTCAAGTGGTCTAAAAAAATAATTACAGGAAAAGGATTCTTCTCAGGGATTATAGGTTATGCTCGATCCCAGGGTACTGCTCTAAGATCCATACTATCACTGGTGACTATTATCTAAGTGGTCAGGATCATTAGCCCCACCCATTAATTACTCACTATATCTAAGAAGATCTCATATTCTAGGTAGGGGATCACACCAAGGGCCACTGGGGGAAACCAAAAACCCTAATAGATCTTCCAACTAGATAGGGGATCGACACACTTTGTGTGGTGGTCAAACCAATACCATAACCTCCCCATATTAATGGTAGAGGATCCCACTTTGGTCTCGTGGGGTGATGCATAAAACCATATCCATTACTGAACCCAAATATAACATCATAATCTAATATCGAGGATATAATGTTTCACTACACCACCACATGATACGACTAATGCATCAAACTCCAATGAACATGGTATATACTGAATATATTAAGGTCCACAAACCATCTATGAGTAAGTAAACTCCCTTTATATAGGGTACATAGTGTGTACCACAAAATATGGACCTGCCCATATCCATGCTTGAGTTATTCTACATATTCCCTTGTACATTCGGATGTTCCCTTGTACACCAGGTTGTGTATGAGTACATATTTCATCCCTTGTACTTTGACCATGTATGACTATAGATCTTATCCCATCTACTCATCTTGTTCCCATGTTTCCATTGAGTGACAGGTCATCCCACTAGCTAGAGGTCACACGATGTGTGGTAGAGACCACATGGTGTGTGATCCTTATCTCTTCCATAAATAACCAAGAATTGTAATTCGGGCCCTATATTGCTTGTAATTCAAGATTACATTCTTTATAACACGAGTTTTATATAAACCCATATTTCGTCCCCCTCAGAATCCATCCATACCTCCACCACTACAAATCTAGATTAATATCATAGATCAAGGGTCAGCCAACACTTTCTATCATCGGTACCTAGGATTAGAGATCCAATATTCTCGAAAATCACTCTGTTGAGTGGCATCATTATCATCACATGTAAAACCAGTAATAAAGAGGAAAAATATTCCAATCGAATCCACCTACAGTAATCCTATATCATTTCACCCTAATCACATTCTACATCATGACATGAACCCGCGATATTTCCCCATTGCACTATAAAATGGTCAGGTAACGATCAAATAACCTATGTTCATAGAATTGAAAGGAAAATAAATTTCCTGATATAAACATGAAAATAAATGGGGAAGAAAAACATTAAGCATAAACATAATGAAAAAACTTAAACTCTTGTTTATTTTGGCCTTGATTTTTTTCATAAAATAAATGAAAAATGAAGAATAATAAAATGATTAAATAAATCAACCATTGATGCATAAACCAATTCTTTTTTTGTAGAATTCATCCAAAATCAACACAAGCTAAATAAAAATTATGAATCCACATAAATAAAACAAAATAAAGTAGTTTTTTGTAAATCTGAGGAATAAATTTTTTTTTCATCGTTAGTGAGATCTATGATATCTATTTGTATAGAAGATATGTGAGATAACGATCTGAATCTATAATGTAATGTTTTATTCCAATTTTTATCCAAAGGCGCCTCTATATGTCTCCAAGGATATGCATATAGCCATAATACATATCCATAAGATTTTATTTATAGAGGAAGGATTTTTTATGGTTCTTTAATGAAATGACATAAAATAAATTATTTATTTATATATTTTTATCTCTTGTGATAATTTTTTCACAAAAAATGATAATGAAAAAGTTTATATCATGCCTATAATAAATCCCACATTCTGAACGAAAAAGGTACCCTCAATTTTTAGATTCAATACTTTTTGTAGAGTTTTACCATTTTTTCAAGAAAACTTCATGCCTATGATATTAATATATATTCTATTCTTTAAAAATATCAATTATGGTCTCATCGTCCCTCAGAATATTTCATCGTCTTAGCACCTAACTCCTTAAATATTTCTAGATATATTTCAATGCCTTAGAAGGGGAAAATATATACAACACATTTTTCCCACCTTATGCATTTTCAACCAGAAAATAAAAAAGCACTACTCAAAATCACATGGGTATTGAGCTCATATCTGGGTATCCTACACCCAATTTCTCTCCTAAGAATTCTCATGCTACCACCAAACACACTCAAATAGAATATTTTACCCTAAATAAACCTCTTCTATCAGTCCTATATGTACATCAATACTCTTCAAGGGTATCTCCATCTTCAATTTCAATATCACTATAGCCGATAACCTGTGAAGGATCATGCACATAACTCCTCAGTTACAACATGTGGAATATGTCTTGTACCCTTTTCAATTTTGAATATTGATCCAAGATTTATTCCAACTCACCAAATATATGATATTTTTTTTGGAAATGTACAATTAATATAAGATATATCTTGATTCAATGGAAAAATATCTGCAATCCACGTCATGTGACACCTTCATGAAAACATTGTCTCCCACCTTGAACTCCACAGACCTCCACAGTCGGTCAAAAATGACTTATGAAAGATCTCTATAGTACTCACAAACTCATATATTATCTTCATCTTCTCTATCATAGATCGTTCCAACTATGGTCCAATGAGTGATGAATCACCTAGATTAGTCCCAAAAAGTGATGATCTGTAGGGTAGCTTGTACAAGGACATGAATGGTTCCATACCAATGGTGGAATTTTACTTATTGTTGAATGAGAACTCCACCAAGTGTATTTTATTATAATAAAAATGGATGGATTATAACATTAAATATCACATCATTTTCACCATAACCAGAATGGTATTCTTTTTTTTCCTTTAGTAAGGGGGTGAAATGATATTCTCAAATGCAACTGAGTCCCAAACGCTTCATGAAATCCTCTCCATAATCATGATTTGAAGAGTGTATTAGGATCTAAAACAATCATTATGGGGTATATGATGATACAGAATATATCCTATACATAAAGGCTTCTCAATATCGCTACTTAATAATTCTATAAAATGTATTGGATGTGAGCTGACTTGGTGAGTCATTTTATGATCACTCAGATGGAACTCTATCCTATGGATGTACATGGTAATCCCATCACTAATTCCATCAATGTCTCATCCCACGTTCACTCTAAAACCTCAATCATATGAGATAAACCCACTGGAACTTGATTCTCATCCTTCACCTACTAAAAATTGAGGCATCAAGAGAAAAACTCAACCATTAACTTCTTTATGCCTGGCCAACAGAAATAATACTGAAAGTTGTGGTACATCTTCACTACACCTAGACTTACTACCAAGTGGGATGTTAGAAACTACCTCAACACCTCCTCCTTCAATGTCACGGGTACCATCATCCATTATCTAAAAAAGATATCATTCTATCATCCTTTTGAAAATCCATTTGGAGAACATAAAATGGATATCTGAGTATGTATAGTGTCATAGTAATTATCTTCTTTCTAATATTCCGCAACACACTATAAAATTGGTTGGGTAGATATTATATACTAAATATATAAATCACCATCCACGACCACCAAGGAGTGCTACAAAAAGGTTAATTATTATGATGCCTCAACCAACAACTAAGAATAAGATCTCTTATAAAGATCATCTTCCACCACATTCTCCTTATTAAGAGTATAGACTATATTGAATTCATAGTCTTTGATATCTATCCATAACCTCAGTCCCAGGTTAATATCCTTCCGAGAGAATATATACTTGATACTATTTTTGTTATAGTAGATGATAAAATATTCACGTATAACATAGTGTCTCCATATACTCAGGGATAAGACTACTACTTCTTACTCAGGATCCTAGGTCGCATAGCTCCTCTAATTAAATATCAATTTCCAAGAACTAGAGAAATCATATCTCTCCTATGAGTTAGCACATAGCCAAGTCTGTTCTATGAGGAATCATAGAACACTACATACTCGACACCCTCCTATAGACATAAAAATATGAGTGCTCTCCTAAAACTCTTCCTCAACTCCTAAAAATCGCAATGAAAACATTATTTCCAAGATGATGGTTCCCCCTTAAATGTAAAAGTATTAAAAGGTGTCGATATCCTAGAGAAATCGTCCAAAATACCCTACAGTTGTCTGCATACCCAAGGAAGCTCCATAAATATGTCACGCTCCCAATTGGATCACAAGATAACACTTCCTCAACATTTTCCAAGTCTACTACAACACCATCAACTGAGATGATGTTTCCTTGAAGAAGGAAATCCTGAATCAAAAGCTAACCCTTTCAGAGCTTTTGATAAATCTAATTCCCTCATAGTGTGTTTAGAACCATCCTCAAGTGTGTGAAGTTTTCCTTAGTGGATGCCATGTACACTAGGATATAATTGATGAATACCACCAAAAATAGGTCTAATAAAGGATGAAATATCTAATTCATGAGTCCCATGAACACTAATAGGGTTTTCATTATGACTAAGTGCATCAAACATTACTCATAGTGATTGTATCGATAAATGAATTTCATCTTCAGAATATCCTCATCCCATACTCACATATGAGGATAGCCTAATCTAATTTCAATCTTCATAATCCATTATTCACCTCTCAATTATTCTAAGAGTTAATTAATCCTTGGTACTGGATAATTATTCTTTACTGTCATCTACTTCAAGCACTGATAATCCATACACTATCTAAGGCTCTCATCCTCCTTTGTGGTAAATAACATTGGGGATGCCTGGTGGGAAACATTGTGTCTCACGATTCCCTTCCTCTTCACGTCCTCCAACTACACCCTTATCTCCAAAAGCTCAACAAGATACATATGATATGTTGGTCCATATATTGGGGCCTTCCCTGGGTGTAATTAAATGTAGAATACTATCTCTCGGTGGTGAGGTAGATTAGGCATATCCTTTAGAAAGATGTCCTCATACTCTATGACCACCATAGTAGACCGGTAGCCCATAAAATATACTACTCCAAGATTCATTCGTGACAATTGGTGATTAATTAATTATTCTCTAACATGTATGATCCCATTCAACCATACCTAGGTTTCCTTCCCAATCATAAAGTATAAAATCATCCAATCACTACGGACACATCATATTCTCTTCTTGGAGCTATCAATATGGGAATGAACTATTGATATCCATTTTGTATATTATGGTGACATTCTAAGGCCTCATCACTACACAAAAGATATCCCAAAAAAATATCACCCCTCCAAGATTTAGGTCACAATATCGGTAAGAGTTTGTGATCATTATGTCACCTTTTGTCAGTGACTCTAAGCACAAAGTCTAATGTAATGACTCAATTGGAATATCTATAAATCAAACCGAGGAAGTGTTTAGAAAGTAATGACTTGAACATTTGTCTCCGATTACAAAAACTAAGGTAAAAATGATACAGATCATACCTCGTATCATCCTTGAGACTTGGATTCATAGGCCTCCATTGCATGCAGTTATCCTCAACATTTCCCACTGACTCCTTGAGCCTAGTATAGACCACCTAGGGGTGGTGGTGGAAATATGTCAAATATTCTGCCACATCCATCTACTCAACTCAATCCTCTAAAATTTCAGCCTCACTAAAAACATCACTTATTATAACTTTGTATTTTATTGATTGGTTCCTTAACCATCTACCTATTAGCTATTTGAAGAGTCAAACAATCTGGATCTAGATGTCCCTAACTATCACTTAAAAAGAAACACCTCTCCCTTGACTAACTCAATAAATCATGAGATCCCTAAACTATTGATCTTGGAATCCTCCTGAAGTGTATGGAATTTTTGAATCCTTGAGGGTACCATTTTCTAACCATTTTTTATGCCTCCACTCTTGGGTTCCCACTACTAGGACCCATGGTCAACATCTTCTCTTCCATGAACCTCTCTAAAATTAAGCTCGCTCAACCACTCTAGCATAATTGGTGATGAAAAGAGATATCACTGAATACTAAAATATCACAATATAATTCTCTCGACAAGTTTTGTTCTTGGATGAATGGATCTCACACCATATCCAGGGAGTATCATGATATATTAGTAAACATCCACAAATACTCCACAAGGGTTATACTACTGTGATGTAGATGCAAAAGCTCCTAAATGGATACTTATCGAAACATGGATAGATATAACCCATCCTTCAAGAGAAGATCAATGTATGACCGGGAGATAACAGTCTCATACTATTACTGAGTAACCTAACTCCATTATCTCCCAATAGAGCATTTAAGGAGAGATTTTGTGAGGACTTCCACCGATTTGTATGAATCCTCATGATGAAAAACAACTTCGGTGACTTCCTATAGCCAATCCTCATCTACTTGAGGGTATGGATCACCTTGAATCCTAGGAGGTTACTGCCTATGTATCTAATGTAGTGATCTTAGCCTTCATAAATCATTATCTATTACTGTTGGTACTAACTACTACTTAGTAAGTTCTGTCTTGACTGTAAAGCCACTCGGAGGTACCACATCTATTTCAGATCCCTTTACCACAACCTCATCACTTGGTGGATCATCCTCATGATCAAGAAGTGAGATCCTTAATGGATATATTTGTGGATACATCATGAAATAAAAAAATCCACAGTCAAATCATATATCTAGGGAGTTGACTTCAGAAGTAAATGCAAACCATAACGAATTCCCATATTATTCAAGTACTAATTTTCCTCCATGAAACCAATGTCATCATGTAATAATTTAACAAGTAGGTCATCATAGTCATGGTGAATGGATATGCCACCCACTACACCAGAACCACAGTCCCTATCTGAAAATTAAAACTCCATACACATTAATGTTTTTCCATAAAACCCAGTCCAATCTCACAAAAAGAAAAAACATATATGTTCTAGTCCTATGGTGGAACTGACTACTCTGATACCACACTATCATAAACCAACCCATCATGGACCACCTATATAGTGATAATATGAGTGTTACAACCCCAATCCCACATCAAATAGGTCAGTTGTTTGAGACCATCCTTGAGAATGTGTAACCCATACATGGGAGGCATTAAAGTAATGTACTTATATACACTCACACATCTCCAAACCATACAATGCTCAGAATGTAAAAGAAAATGAAACTAAAATTTCATGTAAAACATATATCACACAACATAGTATAAAAATTACTAAAAGTGATAATTCCTTCAAATACAAGCCCAACTCAAAACTGTAGAGAGTCTAACCTCCTCAGAAGAAGTAAAACACTGTCAAATGAAACCACCAGGAAAACAACATGGTCTGTCAATACCAACTACCCTTCACCTTCTCCCTATCCTCATATGACATCATCAAAAGAATATTCATCTACATAATACATGACATGTGTGGTCAAATCCCATGTTCGTTTTAGTGTAAACATACCCATTAGGACACCACAAAATCACTAAGTAAAAATCCTCAATAGTATCCACCTCACTATCATAATACAATAATAAAAAATATAGATATACTCATAATAGAAAACCAGTATCAAATAGTCTTAACTAATACTACTATCCACAATATACTGCTTGAGTATTATAGGTAAAGCTATTTTCAAGATAAATCATTCCCCAAGAAATTCTATTACAGGTGATTCTCATCGAATTGGTTATGATCATTAGTCCTTTCCCAAGAATTACTCATTTTATCTCATAAGATCTCATCATCTAGGTAGGGGATCACACTCAAGGTCACTGGGGGATACATCAAACCCGATTGGATCTTCATTCTAGATAGGTGATTTATTCACTTTTTATGGTGTTCATGCCGATACCACGAACCTAACATAGAAATGACAGAGGATCCCACCCTAGTATGACAGTGGTATGCACTGAACTCCATCTAATACTGCACCCATAGAGGGGGTCATAATCATGTTTTTAGGATGTAATTTTTCACTTCACCCTTATGTGAAAGGACCAAGGCATCTCACTCAACTATACTTGGTCTATATTACAGATATGAAGGGATCCAATCTCTATATAAGGATGTACATGGTGTGAACATATGGTAAATGGTATGTACTGCTAAATTCAAACATTCTTGTGTCTATAAATGTGTTCCTCTTCCCATTCCCATATAACTTGGGTTGTTCCCATGTATACCCAACCATGTCTATATACACATCTCTTCCCATGTACTATGGACATGTCTGAGTACACGATGTAGCCCTTGTACTCATTTTGTTCCCATGAATCCTTTGAGTTACATGGAATTCCACAATCTAGAGGTTACACAATGTGTGGAAGAGACCACACAATGTGTGACCCTTGTATCATCCACATAAACCCCTGTAAAGACCCGTAAAATTCAAGGAAAGTTTTTTCTTAATTTTATTTGGGATTTTACAAGAATGTAGTTTCTGACGGCACTTGATTATGAGGCCCGGTGTGCCCGGAATTACTATCCAAAGATTAGCTCGGGTATGTTCAGTGAACGAACGAGCGGGAATTTCTAACTTTTTAACCGGTGCTCGAAATTGAATTCTGAGGGCACCGATGGAACCATAGCACCGGTAATTGATTAGGAACGCCATTTTCGGAGTTGCGTTTACACGAGAGAATTTATTAATTTATGTGGAAGGAAAATTAAAATTTATGCAACAATTTTTTCTTTACATTAAGTGGTATAAGCTTTGGGTGGAAGTTGGGTAACTACCCAACTTCCCAAGAGAGGTTATAAGGGTGGTGGGGCCCACAAGAACCCCACCCCTTCACATTCTTATACCCCCTCAACTCACCATTATGTATGACAACTTGTCATGAATTAATTTAGTGGAATTAATTCAAACTCTTGAAATTCAAAAGTTATGTAATGTTAATAAAATAAGAGATGAAATTATTTTATTTGGGGTTGGAACCTTGTTGTGTGAACGTTGGGAGAAAAGCCAAGGGACTTGAGGAACTTCTTCGTCTTCGACGAAGAACGAGAAGAACACAACGGTCTCTGACGAAGAACACTGAGTTCTTGGAAACCGATTACGCAAAGCCGTGTACCGCGACGCCGTCGACATTTTCTTCCGCGACATCTTTTCCCGCGATGAATCCTCGTTCGACGAACCTCCGTTCAAGCTCGCACGAGGTAGGGGTTTATTTATTTATTTATTTATTTTGTTCGTAAATACTACCTTGTCATTCTTCGTGAAAATACGACCAATTGCTATTGATTAACGAGAGGGGGTCGGACCGCACAAACATGGCTGACCCTCCTCCTTTATCCATGTTATTGTTTCTATTGTATTGGAACGGGAATGGTGCGGTGTCGTCGCACCGCGCGGGATCCTGCGGTAGGTAATTCACGGCGTCGTCGCGCCGCGCCGTGAAATTGAACCAAGTCGTGGCGCCGTCACGCCACGCCGGAGAACCGCAAAAGCACCGCGGCCGGCGAGGGGCCGCGGTAGAGGGGTGCGGCGCCGTCGCGCCGCACTGGATGAATGAAGGCCGCGGCCGGTACCGGACCGCGGAGGAGCATGGGAAACGACGGCCGAAAATGGGCCGTCGGCGTTAGAGCAGGACCGGCGGCCAGAAACGGGCCGCCGGCGTCGGAGCAGGGAGGGGACCGGCCGTCGCCGGTCCCGTGATGGCAGAAACCGGCCGGACAGGAGGGAATCCGGGGGTCCAAACCCCCAGCTGGCCAGCTAGCGGCCCCCATTAAGGGGGGCCATGGCTAAAAAACGTGGGGGGCAGCGCCCCCCCCCCCCCCCCCCCCGTAAACCAAACGGCTCGACCGTTCGACCGAGCCAGTTGGCCGCACGCCAGTGCACCGGGCCGCCAGGCCGGGCCGCCGAACAGGGTCGGGCCGCCGGGCCGGGCCGGGCCACTCCAGCCGGGCCGACCTGGAACTGGGTCAGGTCGACCCAGTTTGGGCCGCCCAGGGGGTCTCAGGCCGGGTCGGTCCGGGCCTAAAACCCTAGTTTTCGGACCCTTTTTGGTCTTTTGCCCATATCTCGGGCTACAGACCTCCGATCGACGCGCCGTTAGCGGTGATGCGATACTTGGATCAAGACGGTCGTTTCTGTATATCGCACTCAAATTTTCGGAGAACTTTCGATCCATCTGGGTTGGTTCGTACACGAAACCAACCGGGCCCTCAGAGCGGAAACGCTCATATCTTGAGCTCCGAACGTCCGATTGACATGCTGTCGACTTTGTTGAATTCCTCTTAGCGAGACGGATCTTTTGGCTTACTCCTCCCGAGTTTTGGATGCAGGTGGAGTACGGTCGGGTTGGTTTTGACTTAAAAACCAACCGGGCTTCTGGGACGAAAATGCCAATAACTCTCAGACCGGGCGTCTGATTGACGCGCCATCTACGACGTTGAGTTCCTGTTGACGATACAGAACTTTTGGATACATCAACTATGTACTATGTTTCAGTTGATGTATCAGCCTCTCGGCTCGTGGAGCGGACCCTCCCGAATGAACTTAATATGTGCGGGAACCCTAGAGCTGGCTGCGTTACGACTGTGACGACGATGACGACTGTACAGAGATCCTCAGTGGATTCGACGACGACGACTACAGCACTCAGCGATCCTACGTGGATCAGTTCTACCGATCCTGTGTGGGTCTGATCCTGTGTGGGTCAGTGCTCAGCCGTTCTGTGTGAGCCAGCTCCTACAGATCCTGTGTGGGTCCGATCCTGTGTGGGTCTGATCCTGTGTGGGTCATTGCGGGGGTTAGTTACCTATCAATCCTGTGTGGGTCAGATCCTATGTGGGTCATTGCGGGGGTTAGTACCTATCGATCCTTTGTGGGTCTGACGGCTTAGATGAATCAGTGTCAATATCTGATCATCTCTATCGTCTTTTGAAGAAGTATACCTGTGTGAGATGAATCCTGTTTTTCTTTCCTATGTGGATTGTGTTGTGCCATCCTGCATGAATTTATGTTCTACTTTCCTATGTGGATTGTGTTGTGCTATCCTGTGTGGATTTATGTTTTTCTTTCCTGTGTGGACTGGGTTGTACTTGGGCTCGGATGTTAGAGCCGAACAAGAATTGATGACTTAGGTATATATATGGGCATATACCTAAGCAGTGTCGGATGTTACTTCGTGATTGTATCATTCCTTTGTGGATTATCCTTTGTGGATTTTGGGAGACCATCGAGGGTCTCGGGGTCCCTACTGAGTAGCTTATACCCACCCCTGCATGGGATATGCCCGCACTACGTTGTGTTGGTTGCAGACAACGAACAACGTTGATCGTGGTTGAGGCTTGCGGAGCAGGACGGTACCTGGAGGTGGACCACTGGGCGGGACGTACCCAGAGCGGACGGTTGGACCCGAGGAGCTTTGAAGGCTATCTATACCCACCCTTCAGGTGGAAGTTCCAGAAGATGGATCAACGTTGCAACTTTACTTTTCAGTTGCTGTTTTCCCTTCTAGTTGTACTTTACTTTCATTTTGGGTATGTATACTGCCCCACTTACTTTTCCGCACTTACTGTTGTACTCAGTTTTTACTTAGTGTTTACTTCTACTTCTTGCTTGCTCTGTGGTGTTTGTTTACTTTAAAAAGGTAATGCCTTCCCTTTTTACCGGGATTTACACCTTGGTGCTAGTCTCCATCCCCTGGCCATTGGGAGGCGGGCTTGGGGTAGTCACGGCACTGGCCCCGAGGACGGGTCGTGACAAATTGGTATCAGAGGAGTTCGATTCTACTGCAGACATCAGGACTCTGATCTTTTTCTATGTGAAGCAGTATTGTTACACGTATTGAGTGTGGTTATCAGTCTAGGGAGTCTAGGGTTGGTGCGGCGGTCAACGTATTTGTACACCAGGACCTTGACTTCTGATTTCCGACTTAATGCACGAAAACATTGATTGCATGTGTGTTTCAAGTTTTCTTTGTGATTACTTTGTGTCAGCTCACCAGGTATATTGTTCTAACCATGGCGCACCTGTATCCCTTTCAGGATGGCCCCACGATGGCATCCAGCTAGGGTTCCGAGAGTTGAGCATGACGACAACCCACCGAGCGATGGGGCCTCAGTGCAGGGCCCTTTGACAGTTGAGGCACCGACGGTACCTTTACCTGCCGAGCCACCGATGCTTCCAGCCCTATCCGCTGACGATGCACGTCACCTTAGTGCACTGCATGAGTTCCAGTGCCAGCGACCGCCCAGGTTCCATGGGGAGATGGACCCCAGGCAACCGAGGACTGGCTAGAGGCAGTGGTATGAGTTTTCCGGTTAGTGAGGACACCCGTAGACCTCATGGTGATCCTCACAGCGAGCCTACTGCACGCGGCAGCGGGCCGATGGTGGAGCTTGATGCTCCAGGTGCACGATGAGGCATCTCTCCTCTGGACAGACTTTGAGAGCCTCTTCTGCTCAGAGTTCGTCCCAGCCACCCTCTGTGCTGTGCGCATCCTGGAGCTTCTTCAGTTGTGGCAGGGCAGCTTGACAGTCACCCAGTACTTGGCGAGATTTACCGATCTCTCGCGCTACTCGACCGACATGGTACGGGACCCATTCTTCCAGGCTCGAACCTTTGAGTAGGGGTTGAGACATGAGATCAGGGCATCACTGATCTCCCTCAGTATTCCGACCCAGGCAGGAGTACTAGAGTGATCCCTTTTGATCGAGAGATTTCTTGCTGAGCCTTCTTCAGCGCCGAGACCCACCGTAGGGTGGTACGTAGTAGAGTCTTCTGCAGCAGGAAGTCGACAGATAAATCATGGGTCCAGGCAGACCAGACCCTCAGGCAGATGACCTCAGGACACTGGCTCAGCAGTGCGGGCCACATAGAGCGGAGCCAGTCTTTCGAGAGGCAGGCAGTGCTACTCATGCGGCGGGCAGGGCCACATGGCTCGTGACTGCCCGACCCGTCGTGCCGAGGAGCAGCAGACGGTTGAGAGGCCACCCAGGCAGAGGTAGAGGGTTGAACGTGGTGGTCCACAGGGAGCAGGAGGATGAGGTAGAGGAGCTGGTCGAGCGGCAGGTGGTGGATGACGCTTTGAGGCTCTAACACCACCACCACCAAGAGGTCCACCCCGGCCACAGGGAGCTAGCGGGCAGAGACAGGCACATCTCCAGGAAGCGGAGGCCTACGACCACGGCGCGCCCGAGATGATTTGAGGTACTATCTGTGTCTATTCCACCCTTGCTACAGTACTTATAGACATAGGAGCAAGTCATTCTTTCATAGACACTGCCCTTGTTCGGAGCTTGTAGATTCCGACAGAGCCGTTGGCTCGATCCTTATGGCTGGAGACTCCTACGGGAGCAGACTCGACGATTACGCACTGGTGCCGGCAGTGTGAGCTTATTCTAGGAGGTGAGAGCTTTGGATGAGATCTTCTTGTAGCAGCGTTGAGGCCTTACGATGTCATCTTGGGCATGGATTGGTTAACTACAGTCTATGTACAGATTGACTGTATTAGGCGCAAGGTGTGATGTGTACGCACCGACGGGAGCAGGTTCACCTTCATCGGTGAGAAGGGAGCCTTTGCAACACAATAAGGACTCTCGCAGAGGAGAGGACAACCCATCACTCATCAGTTCGCTGGCCTCATCCTAGGAGAATTTGACGTGCGAAGTCCTGGTTTTCCTGCAATGGTGGATCAGTATGCAGACGTTTTCCCCGAAGACGTTCCAGGACTACCTCCTCGCAGAGAGGTAGAATTTTATATTGACCTGTACCCTGGGACAGCCCCGATATCGACTCCAGCATATCAGATGGCTCCCTCCGAGATTCAAGATCTACGGGTATAGTTGGAGGACTTGCAGGGAAAGGGGTTCATCAGACCCGGTGTTTCACCCTGGGCTTCCCCGATTTTGTTCGCCAAGAAGGCGGACGAGAGCTTGTGACTTTGTGTTGACTATCGTCGCCTGAACCAGGTGACAATGAGGAACAAGTATCCGCTATTGAGGATTGATGACCTCTTCGATCAGCTGAAGGGAGCACGGTGGTTCTCAAAGATAGACCTCAGGTCAGGCTATCATCAGCTCAGAGTTCGGGACGAGGACGTGCAGAAGACGACCTTCAGGTGTCGGTATGGCCACTATGAGTTCTTGGTTATGCCATTCATCATAACCAATGCTCCAGCAGTGTTCATGGCCATAATGAACAGGATCTTTCAGCCATACCTTGATTTATTTGTCTTGGTCTTCATCGACGACAATTTGATTTACTCGACGATTGAGGAGGAGCACACCTATCACTTGCGGGTTGTGCTAGACACACTCCGAGAGCACCAGCTTTATGGTAAGCTCTCAAAGTGTCAGTTCTGGATACGTGAGGTCCACTTCTTGGGACACTTCATCTCTGAGGCGGGAGTTGCAGTGGATCCAGCTAATATCGCGGCAGTGCTAGCTTGGGAGCCACCCAGAAGCGTGACGGAGGTGCGGAGTTTCTTGGGACTAACTGGATACTACCGGTGATTTGTGCCAGACTTCTCCAGAGTTGCGGCACCACTCTCAGCTTTGATGAAGAAGGGGAAACCCTTTGTTTTGTCAGACAGATTTCAGTAGAGCTTCCAAGAGCTGAGACAGAGATTGACTAGCGCACCTATCTTGAGGTTGGCTGAGGAGGGAGTAGGGTACGTAGTATACTGCGATGCATCGGGGACCAGACTCGGATGTGTCCTGATATAGGAGTGGGAAGTGATCGCCTATGGATCACGTCTCTTGAGGCCTCATGAGCAGAACTACGCTACCCATGAACTGGAGTTATCAGCAGTGGTCTTCGCTCTGAATACATGGTGGCACTATCTGATGGGCGAGCGCTTTACAGTATTTTCTGACCATCAGAGTCTCAGGTACATCTTCTCTCAGAAGGACCTAAACCTGAGACAGCGGCGATGGCTCAAGTTCCTCCAGGACTATAACTTTGAGATATTCTATACTCCTGGGAAGGGGAACGTGGTAGGCAATGCTCTCAGTAGGAGGACGGGCATTCAACTACTTGAGGAGGCGACAGAGCAGCTAGCCGCTTTGTAGATATCCTTCGTGGATAGAGATGGGGCAGCTTTCCTTCAGTCTCTCACAGTCACTCCTCCACTACTACAGCAGGTCATAGAGGCACAATGTGGGGATGCTGACTGTGAGACGCGACGTGCATAGATATACTCAGAACAGGCACCTGATAGTTTCTCCTTCGGAGCTGAGCACGACGTCATTTTCAGAGGACGTACCTTGGTACCAGTTGCATTACGGGAGGAGGTACTGAGAGAGTTTCACACTTCTCCCTTGGAGGTACATCCCGGAGTGGCGAATATGTAACAGGACCTCAGACGATAGCACTGGTGGCCAAGCATGAAGAAGGCTGTGGCAGAGTTCGTTTCTCGATGCCTCACCTTCCAGCAGGTGAAGGCAGAACACAAGGTACCAGTAGGCTTGGTACAACCCTTTGAGGTCCCAGAGTGGAACTGAGATGGGATATCTATGGACTTCGTGACTGGAATTCCACGCACATCCAGAGGTCACGACTCCATTTGGGTGATTGTCGACCGACTCACCAAGTCGGCACACTTCTTACCCATCAGAGAGTAGGGCTCAGTGGAGAGATTGGGACATCTCTACGTTCAGGATATTGTACGGCTTCACGGTGTCCCATCATCTATCATCTCCGATCGAGATGATCACTTTACTTCCCGGCTTTGGAAGGGGTTACAGGAGGCGTTCAGGACGCATCTACATCTGAGCACTGCCTTTCACCCTCAGACAGATGGTCAGACGGAGAGGACCATTCAGACTCTCGAGGACATGCTCCGTGCATGTGTCCTAAACTTTGGTCGCAGTTGGGAGGACCACCTACCCTTGGTGGAGTTTTCATGCAACAACAGTTACCACTCCACCATCGGGATGGCACCATATGAGGCATTGTACGACCGACCTTTCAGATCTCCTTTGTGTTGGACAGACCCTGGGGAGTCAGCACTTGTGGGACCAGAGATGGTCCAGGCCACGACAGAGAAGGTCCAGGTCATCCAGGAACGGATGAGGACAACTCAGATCCGGCAGAAGTCTTATGCTGATAGGAGGCGGAGGCCAATAGAGTTCGAGGATGGCGACCACATCTTCTTGCGTGTCTCACCTCGACGTGGATTACAGAGATTTGGACGAGGCGGCAAGTTGTCTCCATGCTTTATTGGACCCTTCTAGGTCCTTAGCAGGATCGGCGAGGTGGCTTATCGCCTGGCTCTACCACCTCAGTTGCACCGAGTTAACGATGTCTTCCACGTATCTCAGCTGAGGAGATACGTGCACGACCCGACGCATATCATTGACCATGAGGAGCTAGACTTTGATGATGGGGCGACTTTTACAGAGGTCCTAGTGGAGATCGAGGATCGACAGGAGCGGGTCCTACGTGGATGGTCGATTCCTCTAGTGTGCATCAGATGGCATCACGGGAACCTCCAGGAGAGCACTTGGGAGCGCGAGGCTCAGATGCGTGCTCAGTACCACCATTTGCTTCCCTAGCTTATGATGTATCTTTACGGTGACGTAAAGCCCTGAGGTGGGAGTAATGTAAAGACCCGTAAAATTCAAGGAATTTTTTTTTTTAATTTTCTTTGGGATTTTACAAGAACGCAGTTTCTGACGACACTTGATTATGAGGCCCGGTGTTCCCAGAATATCTATCTGAAGTTTAGCTTGTGTACATTCAGTGAACGAATGGGCGGGAATTTCTAACTTTTGAACTGGTGCTTGGAATCGAATTCTGAGGGCACCGATGGAACCGTAGCACCGATAATTTCTTAGGAACGCCATTTCTGGAGTTGCGTTTACACAAGAGAAGTTGTTAATTTATGTGGAAGGTAAAATAAAATTTATGCAACAATTTTATTTTTACTTTAAGTGGTATAAGCTTTGGGTGGAAGTTGGGTAACTACCCAACTTCCCAAGGGAGGTTATGAGGGTGGTAGGGCCCACACAAACCCCACCCCTTTACATTCTTAAACCCCCTCAACTCACCATTATGGATGACAACTTGTCACGAATTAATTTAGTGGAATTAATTCAAACTCTTGAAATTCAAAAGTTATGTTATGTTAATAAAATAAGAGATTAACTTATTTTATTTGGGGTAGGAACCTTGTTGTGTGAACTTTGGGAGAAAAGCCAAGGGACTTGAGGAACTTCTTCATATTCAACGAAGAACGCGAAGAACACAACGGTATCCGACGAAGAACGCTGAGTTCTCAGAAACCGATTGCGCAATGCCGTGTACCGCAACACCGTCGACGTTTTCTTCCGAGACATCTCTTCCCGCGATGAATCCTCGTTCAACGAACCTCCATTCAAGCTCGCACGTGGTAGGGGTTTATTTATTTATTTATTTATTTTGTTCGTAAATACTACCTTGTCGTTCTTTGTGAAAATACGACCAGTTGCAATCGATTAACTAGAGGGGGCCAGACCACACAAACACGGCCGACCCTGCTCCTTTATCCATGTTATTGTTTCTATTGTGTTGGAACGGGAATGGCGCGGTGCCGTCGCACTGCGCGGGATCATGCGGCACGTAAAGCGCGGCACTGTCGCGCCGCACCGTGAAATTGAACCCTGTCGCGGCACCGTCGCGCCACGCCGGAGAACCGCAAAAGCACCGCGGCCGGTGAGGGGCCGCGACGGAGGGGTGCGGCGCCGTCGCGCCACACCGGACGAATGAAGGTCGCGGCCGGTACCGGGCCGTGGAGGAGTATAGGAAACAGCAGCCAGAAATGGGCCTCCGGTGTCGGAGCAGGACCGGCGGCCAGAAACGGGCCGCCGGCGTCGGAGCAGGGAGGGGACCGGCCGTCGCCGGTCCTGTGATGACAGAAACCGGCCGGTTGGGGTGGGCCGGCCGGACAGGAGGGAAGTGGGGGGTTCAAAACCCCGACCGACCAGCTATCGGCCCCCATTAAGGGGGGTCACGGTTACAAAACGCGGGGGGCAGCACCCCCCCCCCCCCGCAAGCCGAACGGCTCGGCCGTTTGGCCGAGCCAGCTGGCGCCGCACGCCAGTGTGCCGGGCCGGGCCCAGGCCGGGTCGGGCACGCCCAGGTCGGGCCGGGCCGCGCCCGGCCAGTCTGACCCGGACCCGGGTTGGGTCGACCCAGGGGGTCTCAGGCCGGGTCGGTCCGGGCCCGAAACCCCAGTTTTCGGACCCTTTTTGGTCTTTTGCCCATATCTCGGGCTACGGACCTCCGATCGATGCACCGTCAGCGGAGATGCGATCCTTGGATCGAGATGGTCGTTTTGATATATCGCACTCAATGTTTCAGAGAACTTTGGATCCGGCCAGGTTGGTTCGTACACAAAACCAACCGGGCCCTCGGAGCGGAAACACTCATATCTTGAGCTCCGGATGTCCGATTGACGTGTCGTCGACTTTGTTGAATTCCTCTTGGTGAGACGGATATTTTGGATTACTCCGATCGTGGTTTGGATGCATGTGGAGTACGGTCGGGTTGGTTTTGACTTAAAAACCAACCGGGCCCCTGGGACGAAAATGCCAATAACTCTCAGATCGGGCGTCCGATTGACGCGCCGTCTGCGACGTTGAGTTGCTGTTGACGATACGCAACATTTGGATACATCAACTATGGACTATGTGTCAGTTGATGTATCAGCCTCTCGGCTCGTGGAGCGGACCCTCCCGAATGAACTTGTTGTGTGCGGGAACCCTAGAGCTGGCTGTGTTACAACTGTGACGACGACGGCGACTGTACAGAGATCCTCAGTGGATTCGACGACAATGACTACAACACTCAGCGATTCTACGTGGATCAGTGCTACCGATTCTGTGTGGGTCCAATCATGTGTGGGTCAGGTCTCAGCGGTTCTGTGTGAGCCAGCGCCTACAGATCCTGTGCGGGTCCGATCCTGTGTGGGTCTTTGCGGGGGTTAGTTACCTATCGATCCTGTGTGGGTCAGATCCTATGTGGGTCATTGCGGTGGTTAGTAACTATCGATCCTTTGTGGGTCCGACAGCTTAGATAAATTAGTGGCAATATCTGATCATCTCTATAATCTTTTGAAGAAGTATACATGTGTGAGATGAATCCTATTTTGCTTTCCTATGTGGATTGTGTTGTGCCATCCTGTGTGGATTTACGTTCTACTTTCCTATGTGGGTTGTGTTGTGCTATCCTGTGTGGATTTACGTTTTTCTTTCCTGTGTGGACTGGGTTGTACATGGGCTCAGATTTTGGAGCCGAATAAGAATTGATGACCTAGGTATATGTATGGGAATATACCTAAGCGGTGTCGGATGTTACTTCGTGATTGTATCATTCCTTTGTGGATTATCCTTTGTGGATTTTGGGAGACCTTCGAGGGTCTCGGGGTCCCTACTGAGTAGCTTATACTCACCCCTGCACGGGATATGCCCGCACTACGTTGTGTTGGTTGCAGACGATGGACAACGTTGATCTTGGTTGAGGCTTGCGGAGCAGGATGGTACCTGGAGGTGGACCACTGGGTGGGACGTACTCGGAGCGGACGGCTAGACCCGAGGAGCTGTGGAGGCTATCTGTACCAACCCTTTAGGTGGAAGTTCTAGAAGACGGCTCGACGTTGCGGCTTTACTTTTCAGTTGATGTTTTCCCTTCCATTTGTACTTTACTTTCAGTTTGGGTTTGTATACTGGCCCACTTACTTTTCCGCACTTACTGTTGTACTCAGTTTTTACTTAGTGTTTACTTCTACTGCTTTCTTGCTCTGTGGTGTTTGTTTACTTTACAAAGGCAATGCCTTCCCTTTTTACCAAGATTTACGCCTTGGTGCTAGTCGCTAGCCCCTGTCCATTGGGAGGCGGGCTTGGGGTAGTCACGGCACGGGCCCCGAGGACGGGTCGTGACAACCCCATCTCTATATTCAAGTCCCGACACAGTGTGAAATTCCGGATTACACCCCACGTAATGTGGATTTTCTAGAAACATATGATTCCTCCTTCACATCATCCTTCCTTTCCACCACTATCATAAATCTATCCAATAATCATGGATCAGGGGTCAGGTGACCATTTACATTTCTTTCACTTAGATCTAGGCTCCAATCTACTCAGAAATCACTTTTTGAGATTCACCAATATCGCCATGCATCAAAATGAAAAGTGGAACTCCAGTCTAATCCAATCAACAACTGATTATACTCCATCAGCACACATCTATACCACACTCAATTGCAAACAACACCTTTGGTATTGATATCTTACACCAATGAATGGTCGTGTAACGATCAAATAACCATTATTAATCGAACCATGGTCCAAATAAATTTCATGTGATGAATGTTGAAATATACTATGGAGAAAACCATAAACTAAAAACATGAGGAACTATCCTCATCCTTTTTTATTTCATTCTCGATCTATTGTCATCAAATTGACGAATAAATAGGAATAATCAACAATGAACAAATTCATCAACATATGTTGACCGAATCAATTCTTGTTTTTGGAATTTATAAATGTTTGACATGGGATAAATAAATATGATAAACCCAAATAAATATGACATCCTACTTTGATTTTGGATAGATCCATAATGAAAAAATAATCTCTATTTTCATCATTAATAAGATCCATGATCTCTATTGGGGTACATGATCTGTGCGGTATCAATCTAATCCTCCGATCTGATTTCATCCACCAAGGAATCTCCAAAGGGTATTTTATATTTTTTCAAGGTTAATTAGCCAACCATGAGACTTAACCATAATTGGTTATTTATATAGGAGGTCCATTGGTAGTTATGTCTGTGAAATAAAATAAATATAATAAAATATTTTTTTATTTTTAGCATTTATGACAACTTTTTCACAAACTCCTCATGCCAACAAAGGTTATGTTGCACCAAGGGTAATGACCAAGTTCTGAACTCAACAGTGGCCTTTGATTTTCAATATGATAATTTTTTAATTATTTATTCTAATTTTTTGGAAGTCTATTCCCAATTGATATTAATATATTTAGTATTATTAAAATATCAATTATGGTCAAATCGGACCTCAAAATTTTCTGTCTTCTTAGCGCCTAGCCTAGAAATATTACTAGATATATTTTAAAGATTTACACCACAAATTTTATGATTTTATAAAATTAAATGATTAATATTGGATGTCATGATATCATATATCATGATATTTATATCATCTAGACAATTCACATGATAGTTTAAAATAAATGGTTAAACCCCACATAATGTTATCTTACTAATTCACCTCATGAGTTTATCGATGCGTCAAGGGGATATATAAATTCAAGACACACTCATCTCATAATTGGAAAAAAATTTCTTATATATCGAATGATTTATTTAATTCGTGAACAATATTCCTTATCAATAAATTTCCATATTGAATAATGAATATGGAATATCAATACATCCCCAATAAATAATATTACTTTCAAAGTAAAACACCATTTTTAGAAATGATGTATTTTTAAAGTAATAATAATATCCATGATAAATTAAATTGATATTTTAGGAAAATGTAATGTCCAATGATCATAAGAAAGATAATATTTCAAGATAAAGTTAATGATTAAAAAAATTAATCAAGAAAGAGAATGTTAATACTTTCCCTACTCAAACCAATCGTGCACAATCCAGATAAGGAATAAGGATGGTATCATTACATAATATCCCCGATGGTGTATATGTAAAATAAATTGTTGTTGTCATTGGGGAATAGAAATATAGTAAAATATATTTAATAAATTATTGAGGAAAATACACTTTTCACATTGAAAATAACATTAAAAACATAAAATATTGAGAATATTAGGAAAACAATTTTCCCTAAAAAGAACCCTATAAAAATTTAAAGTAGCCTTAAAAGAAATGATTGGTCATAATGGTGAAAATTTTTCATTCAATATGAGTATATGAAAAAAATATTCCTTTCAAATTTTCATAAGAAAGGTTAAAAGTACTTTTTTGGAAAATGATAGGAATATTCCTTTTATAAATTTTTGTAAAAATTCAGTTATTTGTAAAAATGAAATTAAATAATCAAAGTAAAACATTTTTTGAAAACATGTATTTGAATGAAAATGGGGTTTTAACCAAAGGGAATAATGAAGATTGATTCTTTTAAAAACATTATCTCAGTCATTTTAAGTACCAAATAGATGAAAGGGGTACTATTACTTGAAAAAATATGAATATACCTATAAGTAGAAAATTAAATGGGTTTATCATAAAATTATCAAATAATCTTCTGTAATGAAAATTTATGCACAAGCAACTTCGATTAAAAATATATTGATACATAAATCTCTTATAACTCTGGTAACTTTTGAATCGTAATCTCCATTAAAAAAATAACATAAAGTGAAACATTAAATACCATGAATATAGATTGATTAATGATATAACATATCAATGTATCATTATATACACCTCATAAAATATATAGGTCTATAACATAACACATGACCCAAATATTACAATTTGAGATATAAAACCCTTACAATGATAATAATGTTGAAGTGAGAATTAATCAATGAATTAGTTATGTGTATCAAATTTAAATTAAAAAATAAATTGGAGGTAAAAAATAATGCAATAAAAAATCATTAAACACATAATCTTAAAATATCAAATAAAATGAAAAAATAATATATCCCAATTAAAATAAATTCAGTTATGAAATTATTTACCAATTTGTAAGATTCATGTAAAATCCACTTGGATGAAATAATTCAAAATAGAACCTAATATTCCATGAAATATGTAAGATTAATATTATTACATTTAAAAGGGTATGTATATACTTCATATAAAATAAATTAGTTTAATAACATTAAAATATTCATTAATGAAAATAAATTGAGAAAAAAACCCATACCACATGATTCCTTTTGTTAGAACGCAATTTAATTTTCCATATAATTGTTTTAGGTTTTTTATGAATTTATAAAAACACCATATTAATTCTTAAAATATCTTATATTTTCATATAATGACATCATATCACCCATTCATTAATAGTATTTTATTATTATTATGGTTTTGAGTGATAATTACCTCATTTTCTCTTGCATGTTTTGTCATGAATGTTATGGTTGTTGTGTATTAGATATAGATAAATCATATCTAGAATTATATAAGTGTTAAAAATATTATATTTCATTATTTTTTTCATTTCTAAAACCATTATTTAAATTTTTACATCGAAAATGAATCACATTGCTTCATGGAGATGGTAAACTGTACGTAAGCACGAGCGACGATGTCATTTCTTAATGGGTGGAAGGGTAACAAAGTTGTTGTTGTGTTAATTTTAAATAATAAAAATTTTATCATATATATGACATATATTAATTTAATTTATACTTTTTTACATTCCATGTAAATCATAATTGGAAAACGAATCACATCACTTCTTGATTTTCTAGTATGCCTTACACATGAGCAACGTTAGCCCGTTTTAAATTGAATAGAAAGTAAGAATCTGTATGTGATATAAAAAATATATAAGTATAATTATAACATAAATATTATATATATATATTATATCCATCATTATTTCTATGGATTATAGATGTTGATTGAAAATGAGTCACAACAGTTTGCGAGGTGGTAGTCTGTCATACACATGATTGACGATTTTGTTTCCTATTTTATTAAAGAGGAGATGAATATAGGTTATTATATTAACAAAATAATATAAAATTATATTTTAGATACTGGTTCTATTTTATCATAATAATTTAATAAAATTTTAAGGATGTGTAATAAAAATAAAAAATGATCATTTAAGAATGTTACCTCTTCTTTGGACAACCTCTTTGCTTTTTCACCAAAGACCTTCATATGTTCTCTTTCTGATCAAAAGAAGTACTCTAGGATGTTTTAATGGAATTTTGGTAGTTATTTTGGAAATTAATTTCTAAACCAATGGTTTTTGGAATTATGTAATGTTTTTGAGAGTGGGTTCCCTTTTATAAGGGAATAGTAGTGACAATCTTGTAAATACCGAGTACAATTCAATAATGGGAAGTCACACTGATGAAAAGTTCCACTAAAATAGAAAAATAATGGATTTTTGGAGTGGTAAGGATAAAAAACTATAAAATTACAAATAAATATTTTTAAAACATTTTAATCTAGTTACCTCTTTAGTTTGACCCACCTCCCCCTGATGAATCTGTTTTAAAATTAATCGTAGTAACATATTATTATTATTTTTAAATTATATTTTGAAAAAAACTAAAGTTGATCTTATTATATAATATTAATTGGGTTTATTATAAATCTTTAATCCATTTTATCAAATTGAATTTATAAAATTTTAGTAATTTAATTTAATATTAAACCTGTAGACGTGTCGAAAAGACATTTTTTAAGAAATTCAATCTTCAAGCATATGATGATATTTTAATAACTATATTAAATGTAATATGAATTAAATTAAATTTAATTAATATGTATATATTATAAATATAATTCAAATAATTCATGTTTAGGGGTTAGGTGAATTATTTAAAATGTATAACCATTATGCACTTAGAAAGAGTTTTAAAAAAAATGATTTTTAAAGTCAAAAAATAAACTTATATTAAAATCTAGTGTAAAGATGATTTAACTATAATTAACTGAATAAAATATAACAAATGAATACATATATTACTTATAAATTATATTATAATAATAATTTTACTTTTGAATTACTTAATTTATTAAAAAGAATTGGTGGTTTTACCAAAAATTGGCATTTCTCAGTATTCCCTGAAAAATCAATATTTTTTGACAAATAATAAAAAGTAATCCTAATTTAATATTTATATGATGATTTATAAAACTATTTTAATATTATAAAATAAAATTTCTAATATTACCAAAAAATAATTATAATATTTTTTCACAATATTCAATAAATATTATTTTTGATGAAAGGGTGTTTTTATAGAATAAAATATATGTATTAAAAGTTGGGTGATTATTTATCAAGAATTTATCATAAATTTATAGTGGTTTGGAACTTTATATATATTCCATAAAGTTTTTAATCATATTCATACCCTCCAATTTGATAGCTAGGTTATAATAGTCATATTTAAATGATATATTTCACGGGACGTTTAAGCTCGATGTTGTGTGTCATATACGATATCAGACACATTTTTATTATTTTTAAATCTTAGGGTTTCATCAACCAAAAGATATATATGATATTAAATTTAATTAAAATAAATATAATGTAAAATCATGTGTTTTTTCGTTCTCTACACCTTCATCAAATTGCATCCTCACAATTTGAACTTGCACTGAGAACTCATTGGTTAGATATTTAAAAAATCCTATGTATTAATCCAAATTCATTAAAAGGGTTAATATAAATTCCCTCTTTACTGTGGGAAAGGTCATTATGAATGTAATCTATAATAACACATAACTGGGTTAGCATAAAGGTGATCATTTGAGGGAAGTTAAAATATGGACATGGAAGAAAATTTTAAATAATTATGAAGAAAGATAGTGTTCATTAATCTTAAGAAACTGAATGATCAAGAGAAAGTTAAAAATCACAAAACCATAAATCTGTGTTGAGTTAAAAGACCATTTTTTCATCAAATATGAAGGTTATGGTATAATATATTTTTTTCAAGACCCGTTTCCTATATTTGAGGAATTATTTTACTATAATGATATATGAAACCATAAAATATTATAACGTGATATATTTTTATTTTAAAAGAACAATTTCATCATTTTATTGTTCTTCAATCAATTTCCACTTTATTTCTTACCATATGAAATGAATATCCTTGGTGAATTTTTTATTCATGAATCACTAAAATTAACTTTTAATGGATCGTTTGATCCAAAAACTAATAATTATCTATTCCTTATATATTTGAATATAAACTAAAACTAAAATGGTCACCATAAGGTAACATAATAAAAAAATATATAAACCTTCATATAATGAAATAATTCATTTTACTTCAAAATTTCCTCCAAAGGTTCAACATTGATTATTCAAAAAGAATAACCCTACTTCCCATTAACCTCAATATTCCCATTATTAAAAAAAATTCACCTCAAATGCGATCTCATACATTTTTAACTTACCTATATAAAAAAATTATTTGTATTCTCTGCAAATAGTCATTTATGTGAAAACCTAATCATTATATATATGCCTCGACCAAATAAAAAATATCCAAAAATATCATAATTTACCTCAAATTCATAATTATTCTAAAAATATTTGATCCCATAATATGTTTCCCCGCCATTAATTCATTAATTTAAAAATAATTTAATACTAACAAGTATATCACATAGGCTATTGGTAGGCATTTTATCTTTGTCACCCTTCGGTTGTGCGTTCAAGCCCAATGGACTTGCCTGATGTTACAGGTTCTCTCTTAGAATGGGGTTTGTCCTTTTTCTAAAACCATATTAATATAATTATAATAATGTTACCAAAAATATGATAAAGATCCTCAAAAATAACATCAATCATGCTTTCAATTTCTAACCATTGATATTTTCTATATGACTTACAAAACAAAATAGTCCTAATTGGATACTATAACCTAAACATCAATGATCATATTAACCCCAGAAGTTATCAAAAACCTTATACTTATGTTAATAAAAAAAATTAATTATTTCTCAAATAACCTGTTAACTAAAAAGATTTATATGTAAGGGTTATATACACCTCAAAAAACCTTAAAAACTCAAAAAATGTATCCAAGGTACTTCCATCACATAAAAAAATAAGGGGTGTCTATACCATTGAAATTATAATTAAACTTATAATTATGAACACATTATGATGCCTAAAAATATTAATATTTACTCACATTAATAATTAAATGAGTGTCTTTAGGGATATATATCTATTTTCAAATCCTTCATAATAGTTTATAATGAAAATTTGAACTATCCAAATCATATCCCCTTAGAGGGTCAAACTAGGCTTGAATTGTGGCCCTTTTTAATGTACTAGGTGACAATCAAGTCAAAGCCCAATAATCCCTTTTTGCAGTTATATCCCCTACGTACAAATTTTATAGAACCATATAAAATTATTGTATCCAGATAGGGATGTTTTTATATTAAAACCACATAATATATACCATAATAAAACATTATGATGTTCCCCTATACTTATACTCAATTCCAATCATAGGATTATATTACCTAATAAATGTTTTCCAAAATCTACTTCCCATATTTTCTACTAATATTTCTCTAATACCAATTATAGGGGCCCCTACCCCAATATCCCAGAGTGAGTGGTTTCTTTATTAGATTATTTCCAAATTTAAATAATTAGATCCCAAAGAATTGATTATTTTTGTAGTCATGGTAAACTAGATACATAATTTAGTATTGAATTTTATTTTAAAACATTATATTAAACTTAGTGAACATAAAAAAAATTCTTCCTTAAAGTAATTCAATGATTTCTTATTGAAATCCTAAGGAATGTAAGAAAATAAAGGTGCTATCAGATAATCAGTAAGAGTTTCATAAAGATGAATCTATCGTGAATAAATAAGGTATAATTCATATGTGATAATTAGTATGGTAAGGTAAATATATGAACAACAAATTTAATTTAATAAATAATTTTATGATCATGATTAGATAAGTAATAATAAATATGGAATGATAAATAACTAAATACACATGTCATTTAATCAATAACATGAGCGTGAAATGAATACATATATAATATTAATACACTAATATCATGAATAATAATAACTAAATTCTTAATTATGTAAATGATTAATATTGGATTTCATGATCTCATTCATCATGATATCTATATCGTCAAGACTATACAAAATAAATTTTAAAACTATAGCTAAATATCCATTTAAATTTGTCTTCATGATTCACTTCATGAGAGTATCTATACATCTAGGGGAAACATAATTCTATTCCTCATCCATCATTTTATTCCCAACACATTCATCATATATTGAATAATTTATTTATTTCATGAATAATATGCCTTATCAATAAATTTCTATATTAAATTAAGAACATAAAATATCAATATTTCACCAATAAATCTTATAACACTCATAGTAAAACATTTTATATATAAAAGTTGTCTAATTTAATTACTAATAATATCGATGATAATTAATATGGATACTGAAGAAAATTTAATTTGAAATTGTCATAATAAAGTTAATATTTCTTTTGAAAGTTAGTGATTGAAAATATTATTCAAGAAATATAATTTCAATACTTTCCCAGGTCCAGCTAATCATAAACCATCTAGATAAAGAAATAGTATGAAATCGTTACAACATATCCCCATTTTAGTATATGTAAAATAAATGGTTGATGTCATTGATGAATATAAATACCAAAAAAAAAACTTAAAAACATTATTTAGGAAAATACCTTTTTCACATTTAAAATAACATTTCAAATATAGAAATTTCCATAATTTTTGTAAAATAATTCATTTAAAAAACATTGTGATGTTTTAAATGAATATCCAAATCATTGAGTTGTCATGATAGAATAAATGTTGTGTTCATTTTTATCTTTTTAAAAACAAATATTCTTTTCACATTTTTGTAAGAAAGGTCAAAATTACCTAATTTGGAAAATGATAGGAAGATTACATTTAATAAATTATTTAAGAAGAAAATTATGATTAAAAATGACTTTGAATATTCATAGTAATTTTTTTATAAAACATGATTTTTTTATGAAAATATCTTTTTTACTGAGAAAAATGAGGAAAAATATATTAAAAAATATCTTCACAATCATTTTATGTACCTATGCGAGGAAAATGGTACTACTAATTTAAAATTCATGAATTACTATTAGATAATAAAATAAAATGTATTAACTAAATAATAATAAAATAATTTCTTTTATTGTAAATTCAAGAATAAATAATCCCAATTAAAATGATATTTAAAAAGAAATATCATTCCACGTTGGTAAATTTTGAATCGTATTCTCCTAAAAGAAATAACATTAATTGAAATATTAAATACCATGAATATAAATATATTCCTAAAATAACATATCAAAGGGGTATTATATAAACCTCATAAAACTTATAGGTGTATAATATAACAGATGTCCCAAAGCTGAAAATTTTAGACGAGTAACCCTTATAATGATCATAACATTGTAGTGAGGATTAATCAATGAATATATTATGTCTATTAAATATAAATCCACATAAAACAAGTAGAAATACTACTTAAGATAATAAAATGTTTTTACACACATAATATTATAATATCAAATACAATTAAGATGTAATACAACCCAATGAAAAGAAATTGAGTTATGAAATTCTTTAACACTACGTAACATTAATGTAAAGTACCCTTGGATGAAATAATTCAACATAAAAAATAAAATATAATTAAATATGAACGATAACTTATATTATATGTAATATCTGAATTATATTCACCATATAAAATAAATTAAGTGTGTAACATTACAATACGCCTAAGTGAAATAAAATTGAGACCAAATCTCTTACCTCGCACTTATTTTTGGTTTAACATGCTTTAACCACCAGTATAATGGATTTAATAATGTTATTAATTTATAATATAACAATATTCAAGTTTATAATATCATATATTATCCAATTATAACATATTAATACCCGTTTGTTAACAATGATTTATTATTATTATTGATTTCGGTGTTAATTGTTTGTTTTCTCATGTATTTTTTGTCATGAAAGTTGTGGTTAATATGTATAGGAAAATTTTCCATCATATACATAATTATATTTATGTGATAAATATAATATTTAATTGTTGTATTAATTTTGAAAATCAATCTTGATAAATGTACATGTAAAATTAATCATATTGTGGAGATAGTAATTTATATGTAGGAATGGGCGATGGTTTCATTTCTTAATGGGTGGAAGGGTAATTAAGTGAGTGATATATTAATTTTAAATAATAAATATCATTTCATATATAACATATATATTTATTATGTTATATCCTTATTACATTTCATGTAAATCATAAGTGAAAAACAAATTGCATCACTTCGTGAGGTGGTAGTCCTCCATACACATGAGTGACATTATAATATTTTAAAAGGAATTGAAAGTAAGAAGTTATATGTGATATTACAATTATATAAGTAAAATTATATTTTAAATATTATATTTAAAAAATAATATATATCATTGTATCCAATCATGTGAGGGTGTTTATGGAAAATGAATCACATTATTTTGTGAGATGGTAGTTCATCGTACACACGATCAAAGATTTAATTTATCATTTGATGGAATATGAGATTGATATAGGTTATTCAATTAAAATAAAAAATACTATTATATTTTAGATACATTATAAATTATATCATCATTTTTTTAATAAGAATTTAAGGATTTGGAAGAATAAATAAAAAATTCTTGTTTAAGATCATAACTTCTTCTTCAGATAACCTCTTTAGGTTTGCACTAAAACACTTCCTATGGTGTATGTCTAAACAAAATTGACTATATGTTGTTAGTATGGAATTAATTAAGTTATTTGGACAGTTATTTTTTAAATCAATTGGTTTTTTATGTTTGTATAGGAGAGGAGAGGGGGTTTATTTTTATAAGGGAGGAGGAGTTGCATTCTTGTAAATACAAAAAAAACTATTAAATATTGAGAAGTCACACCCAGTAAAGTGCCACATAAATTTAAAATTAAATCAATTTTGGATATATAAGTCTTATACATACATCTAAAATTCAAAATAAATACTTTTTAAAAATTTTATTCTAGTTACATCTTCTCTTTAGCCCTTAGTAAATCAAATTTGACATTAACCATGGTAACAGATTATTAATATTTTTACTATTTATTATAACCAAAAATAAAGTTGAACATATTATCTAATAATAATTATTTTGACTAAAAATAGTAAATAAATTTTATCAAACTCAATTCATAGAAGTGGAATAATATAATTTAAAATTAAATCCATAGACGTGTTGAAAAAATGGTTTTTTAAGAAATGAATTCATCAAACATAAGATGATCTTATAATAAATATATGAAATGTAATAATAATTAAATTAATATAAATTCATAATTATAGTCACATTATCTATAAATTTCATTTAAATCATTCCTCATTATGTTCATTTATAATTATTTAAAATAGAGAAACATTATGAACTTTAAAATAGTTTTTAGAAAAAGTATTTTTTAAAGCCTAAAAATAAACTTAATTCAAAATTCAGTATAAATATGATGTAAATGTAATTAATTGAATTAAATATAACTATATAATATTTTTTTACTTTTAAATAATATTAAAATAATAATGGGAATTTTAGATTACTAAATTTATTAAAAATAAATCATAGTTTTACCAAAGTTAGTATTTTTCATTATTCATTGAAAAATAAATATTTTCTTCAAAATACTTAAATTTCATCCTAACTTAATATTTATATTATAATTTAAAATATTATTTTAATTTTATAAAATAAAATTTATAAAAGATATAAAAATTAATTATAATAATTTAGCACAAAAATAAATAAAAATTATAATTGAAGGAAACCTTTTTTTTATAGATTAAAATATATTTTTTAAAAGTTATGTTCTTATTTATTAAGAATTTTTCCAAAAAATTATATTACATATGACCTTTATATATATTAAATATATATTTATTTATATTGTTCCTGACTAATTTGATGACAATGTTATAATGGTCATATTTAGATAATATATTACATGGGTTATTTAAACTCTGTGTTTCATTTTGTAAACACTATCAAACAATGTGTTATTATTTTAAAAATGTAGGGTTACATGTACAAAAAGATCTTGGACAGATTAAAATTATTTAAAATAAATATGTTAAAAATTGTGGGGTGTCATAGATCGAATGTAAAATTTAAAGTTTATCTTCAGTTCATCAAAGTCTTTGTCTAAATTTATATGCATTGGTGTAACCAAATATCAATGATAATTCCAAGTTATTTAAGACTCATAACAAAAAAATATGAAACAATATATTTATCATTCAATGTAATTTATGTTTCTTCAAGATAATCTGAAAATTACATGGTTTTGAATAATCTCATCATAACATGTTATTCACATGACTAGTCCAAACAACTTCAAAACTAATGAAAATTCAAGTTAATTAAAACAAGGAGTGTCTTGTGATTCATCAAAAAAATATATCTTAAAAAAACATTTTTACTAGCCATTTATAAAATTTAAAATAGTTGTAATGGGTGAAATAGAGATTATAAAAAATTAAATTGATTTATAAAATAGTTTTCAATAACCGGTTTAATAAAATAATATATATAAGTATATATATATATATTATTAAAATCCATTATAAGTGAATGGGTAATTAAATATAAGTTCAAATGAAGTGAAAAAATTAACACTCAATTTTTTGAGTAGTTTGAATCAATGTGATCATGTGTATACTCTTTACTTTCTGCATTCTATGAAAGAAATGACACTCACTTAACAAAACATCATCTTTTAAAGTATGGGATAACCTTTTATAGAGATTGAATTTTATTTCTCAAGACACAACTAGTTTTATCCAACCTTTCTATAGACCAAGGTATGACCCTGAACAACCTAACATTTAATGGGATTACTAGCCAAACATACATGCCTTCTATATTTGTGGTATATAAAAAACAGGCTTTTGAAGGTAAAAAAAAGAATAAACCAATAAATAATTTTTTAAAAAATTAAATGAGTAACAAAAAATTAAATAAATTAATAAAATAATAATATTAATAAACAAAAAAATTCAATGATGCTTGATCAATTCAATAATGAAGTTGTATATTGTAGTTCCTTTTCAGTGATTATAATAGTAATAGTAGTCATAGTAGAAAACATTCAACACATTATCAAAATAGACGATCTCGTATTTCTCTCATGTATCACACATGTCGCCTTTCTTATATTATCCATCATGTTATTTAAATAAATTTGTTTATTTAATTCACCAATGGTCATCTCATCATCTCTATTATCTTCATCCGATGGGTGTTTCCAAATTTTGATCCACCAATTGAATCATTAAACAAGTTTCAAAAATCACTCAAAACTGTGTGGTCAAAAATAATATAGATATATATATATATACTAAAATAAATTCCTGTACTATAGGAAAATGAATAGTGTAAAATCCTTTTATAAGGAAAAAATATAATCATGTGTATGCATGATTTAATGAAATATAATAATGATTTATAATTTTTGTATGCACCATTTTGTTTTAGAATAGGGGTGAATTAATTTTATATATGAGTATTCTCATGTCATTGTATGAGTTTTCTTATATCTATATATGATTCCTCATATACATAAAAACATTCATACAATGAATGATTCATTTTGAGTTTTCAACTAATTTATATAAAATATCACTGATTCATATAAAATAGTGTTTGAATTTTTGAATGAGTGATTCCATGACACATATATGTCATGCGTTGTGAAATTTTTTTCATAAGATATATTAATTTTTTTATAAAGTAAAAGACTACATTTAATATATTATAGCTTCATAAAATAATTTTACCACATTATATGAATGGTGAAAAATGTTTTTCAAAAAACTGAAACACAAGAAACATGATTGTCTTCAAATACATACAGAATAAATAGAAAATGAAACACAAATTGATAGTAATTATTGGTGTGGGAAATTAAATTTATCCTATATTAAAAATTTTATGTATTATAATATTCAAAACATCAAAATATATAATCAAAATTTCATCACTAACAAATAATATTAACCAAAGAACTAGAGATTTACTCTTTTTTGATAATTATAAAAGGAAATAAGAATTAAAAAAACAAATATGAATATTAGAAAAAATATGTCGCCCTTTTTAAAATTATTTAAATTAATAAAAAAAATTTATTCAAATTATCCCATTTCATAAATTACATAAGATCTTAAATAAGTAGTACATGTTAGAAAAAGATTAATGAAAAAAATTAAATTATTTTGAACTCCCAGAGAATAAAATCATACTAACATAAATACATTAAAAATAAGTAGGATTGTAATAATATTTTGTATATTTAATATAAAATCAAATAGTAATGTTTAAAATTTCAAATATATTCTCATAAATCGATACATTAAAACATATCCTTTCGAAACATTAAATTTTGAAAAAACACATAAAAATTCTATTCGTAGAAACAAAATCTCTATCATACTATGTTCAAATATTATTTTATATGGCATAATTAATAACAATGTTTTAGTAAAAATGAAATCTAATTGATCACCAATTAAAATAACTTCCAAAACATTACCTACTTCTAGTAATATGATCTCTAAAAAAATTAAATATCATATGTATATGATTTGTTACGAACCAACTCGGGTCAACCACAAACTGGTCACCTAGACCAATCTGTGAAAAGGTCCAAAGGGAATTGGAGATCCCCATGGGATGGAATACAATGATGGGCATCAAAATAAATAAACTGGGAATAATTTATCCTAGAAAAGTAAAATATATAAAAAAAATAAACTGAACAACCTATTAGTGGGAAAAGGAATAAACTATGAAATTAAATATACCTCAAGTGACCTTGTGGGGAACCATAGAAAATTAAAAACACTGACTCCAAGAGAAATAAAAAACTACAGGAACCTAAAACTAAAAAATAAATTAGGCTTTAGCACCGAGATGCTAAGTAAGAATGCCAAGGATAAAAAATTCCTTATAAACTTACCATTAAAAAAACTGAAATATGCTAGTTTGAAAATATTACATAATAAATCAATTTTTTTCATTGTCTTCAAATTCAAGTAAAATGTTTTCATTTTTAAGGAAATAATTTCTATTCCACTACATTTTGATAATAGATTCCAAGCATGAATTTATATTTCAAAATGAAAGGAAATCAATTTAAATTAAATTATGGTTTTCACAAAAATGGAATCAAGTATGAAACAACTAAAATGAAAATAACATCACAAGAACCATGTCATAAGTGAGAAACATGGTCAATACCTATTGGTAAATATCATAATGGTACACTAGTAACCTCATACCTCAGTGAAACATGGATTAAAAACCATGACCAAAAGCATTCCCATGCATGATCTACTAGTGGGGGACGTCCCCATAACATCGTCATCTCTAATAATCATCCGAGTTTAGTTAATGTTGTAATAATCAATCCAGCTAGACGAATTCAAGACAAACTAGTTACATATCATCTAAAGTACTTGTCCTAGTCCTCTCACCTAGATATCCTGGTCTTCCCATGTGTTCTATACCAACTAGCGGTGAGTTTTCATCAAACTAACAAACAAGAACATGTCATTTTATTTATTTAAAAACACAGTCATCGTCTCATCACCTATCTCCCTCCTTCAGTACATCCCCCATTTTCCATCACAGAAAAATTTACAAGCCTATTTTTTTTTGGAACATATTAAGAAACACACATTAACACTTGCATTACATTTATCAATCTAGTGGAAATTCCTCAAGAGGGGTTTTCCAATTTCTCAAACCATTCTCAAGGTGCCAAATGAGCCTCATTAATTTTATAATGAACATTATCAACTATAAAACACTATTTCTCAACATCATTAATTTCTAAACTCTATTAAAAAATACAATTACACAACAAAGGAATTACAAATTTAGAAGTAAACTTGAAAACGTGATTAAAACAAATCAAACCTTTTAAGAAATAAACTTGCCAATTAACCTCAAATTCATACCAAAACCCATGAATTTTTCAAAACAAACCAAATCATACAATTTCCCCCTTTTAAAATCTTACAAGAACCCACATTCAGTCAAGATCAACATTCACATCTAGTGTACATACCAAACATTTTGGGAAATACCTGCCACATACCGAAAACCAATTTATAAACCACTTTTATAGATATATCATTTATGACTGATTGGGAATTAGAAACATAATAAATTTCCAAAAACAATGTCAAGAGAATCTATCAACAAGAAAAACGCATGTTGAAAACAAAGAAAAATTATGAAAAAAAATGCAGATTCATGTCTATCAATCACAACCATATCATATAGCTTATAATTAAACTACATAAATATAAAACATATTTATAAAAAAATAAAAAAAAATTATGTATTTCAATTTAAAGTTTTAGGGATCGCGACCCTACCAAAATCACGCCACACTTTGATAACGACCACCCGAACTGACCTTTCACACTACACACACATGCATTTATAAATATATATATAAATAAATACCTCTTGTTTCATTGAACATATTACCCATTACAGGAGGTAATATGTAAAAATATTTCATATATATATATATATATATTCTTTACCCTATTCATGCACATGTAGGCACTCTCGACACCCGCATCTCAAAATCACTACAGCGAGGTTCAACACACTCTTTAAAAATTAGCAAACTCAAAATAATGTGGAAAAGACCAACACACCCAAACTAAATTATTTAAATCTCAAATATCAAAAAATATCTAATTAAAAATAATCCTTAATGACTAAATCTACGAAATATTACCTAAAAACAATGGAGAAACCACATGCCTTCATCTACCATGGCTAGAGAGATCAACAATAGGGCCAACAAAACCAAATCACCAAGAATCGACCAAAATAAAACCCCCAAAATGAATTAGGGTTTGTCGAAACCTTTTGAAACACAAAAAAAATAGAGGAAAACCACCAATGTGATTGATTATAATGGATCTAAGGACCATACCTTGATGAATTGGAGAGAAATCATGAACAAATCAGAAGAAAATGGCCGTGGAAGGAGGGACCGCGAGAGGGAGGCATGCATGCTATAGGGGTTTCGGCTAGGGGTGTGTCACGCCGTTGGGAGGTCGCGACCAAGGAGGGGTCATGCCATAGTGGGGATCCGACTAAGGGATCTCACGAGGAGGGAGGTTGTGGCCATGAAGGGTGTACTGGAGAGGAGCTTGCTCTAAAAGGAATGGGGGTCGGTGCATTGTGCTTCAAGTGGGGAAGAAGGGATAAGAGAACCTTTGAGGGTTTAAAATAAAATCTAAATAAAATAAATAAAAACTTAATAATACTAATAATAATAACAATAATAATAATAATCATCACCATCATCATAATTTAATAATAATATTATTATTAATATTAATAACAAAAAAATAAAAATAATATGAATATTATTATTATTATTATTAAATATTCTTTTAATTTTTTATTTCATATTTTTGTCATATTTTATTTCTTTCCATTTCAATTTTATTTTATTTTAAAACACTAAAATATCACACGGTTACCTGGGTGAAGCCACACAGTTCCCGAACCGTGATCTACCCATGCTAGAGATGCTTCCAAACCCAAAATGCCAATTTCCAAATAAAACCTCAAAAATTCAAACCAGGACCCAACATGGTCAAACACAAAATAAAATAAAACTATGGATGAATAAGATAATTAAAATAAAAGTGAAGTGTTGGTGTGGGGTGTGACAGTTATATCCACCAAGGCACTTTTTAACACCTAAAAGTCCCAAATGACTCATTTGGTCAAAGCACGGATCACAACACAATGATTCTGAAAACCATAAACTGATCATTTAAGGACTGAATTTCGAGAACTCACTCGATAACACAAGGAATATTCAATGATATCCAAAGAAACTAACTACTTAAATGAGAGAACTGATAATGAGGAAACCTACTGTCCAAATAAAACCATAACATGGAACACCCCGACCCCTAACAAAGAAATTACCAATGATCAGTGGAACTTACCCCGATATTCATTATGTGACCCATTACCCAGCTTAATAACTACCACAATTATGGTCAGGTGGAAAAATAACAAAGGATTGCTACCTCAGGAGCTCTTTTAAGACTGGGTTTCCCTTGGGTTCATTTCATGATGGTCTCCCCATCATATTAGGATATTGGCTAACATTGACCCTTCCAAATAGAAACCACTCACAAATCCAAACCCAACTTCTGAAACCTGTGAGACCAGTGATGGGTCTTCCCACCATCTTATGAACAAGATAGCACAATTTGGTCCATACCTTCCATCACCAACCCACCATCACAGACCAATTCCCACCACAAGAGAATGCAAATGAGGGTTCTCAATAAAAGGAACCTAAAATGAACACCATTTTCTAACTCATCACTTCCTCAAGACACAAGAATCTTCAACGGTTAACACCCAAACCCCAAAATCATTTAAAAGGTAGACTATTCACTTGGAAGTATACATTAAATGAGACACACCCATGAAAACTTCAATAAATATGATATCGATACATTCAAAGAAAAATGGCCAAATAAAATTTCCATGGGAGAAGTAAAATTCAACCAACATTGGAGAAAATAGGTTGGATTCGTGTCCCCCCCCCCCGCCACATAGTGACTACCCAACAACATGAAAATCTTCACTCTAGGACCTATTTATAGATTTATAATTTTTTGAAGCATCTTCTGCACCGTAGTTGGAAACCAACAACCTTAAACTGAGTCTTCATCCTTCGATAACACATCTTATATAACTTTTCTAAGACTGCACCCACAGCAAGCCTTAGAAAGATTAAGGAAAAATGGGCTTAGAGGTCCAAACCGATAACATTGAAATCAATGAGCATATGGTTCATATATCATGAAACAGGGAGTGAAAAGGGAGACACACTAGAAATAGGTTCCTCTAGTTCACACTCCTCATAATATTGGGAACCTTTCATGAGAACCCCAAGAAATTAAAACACCCACTTTCATAATCCACCCATTATAACTCAACATCCAAAAAGAAAAGGAAAAGTACCCTTCACCAATCCAAATAGGGTCCTCTTAACGAATCCAAAAATATTAACACTCGCACGACATCTATATTTTCTAAATACTCTAAGACACACTATACTTACTCAATGTTTACAACAAAAACTATAAAACCTCGACCACTAAAGGGAAAAAAACAACACACAAAGACTTATAGACCCCAACACTCCCTTTGGAGTCTGGAAAAAACCATCAACTGAAAGATATTCTTCATAGGCAATAGAATTGTTTTGGGAGGCATACTCTAAATGTGAAACATGAAACCAACTTGAAGAACATCTCAAAACTAGCCACCACATCCAATAATTAGTCAAAACTAAACCAGAATATCATTTCAACCCAAAAAAACCAATTCAAAAACCAAGCATCACACAATAAAACCAAAATTACATAATGCATTTTCCATATTAAAAAACATCTGAACAACAGAAACCACTTCAAAATCCACATTAATTTCAAATCCTTTTGGAAAAAAATCATTCCAAAACACCAACTTCTCAAAACATGCTTTCAGAAAATTGAATAGGGATTAGTACCCAAGCACTCACAATAGAAATTCAATGACATCAAACATGTATACACATTATCATTCCAACTCAGCACGCACCCACACATACCACCTTTATGTCCACTATCCTTATATGTGAGATCCATAAAAATTCCAATGGTCAAACAAATCATTTCCAAATTCCTATTTCTAAGAGATATCAGTTTCATATTTCAAAAACCCAAAAACATTTTCCAAATCCTCTTTTTATTAACACTTTATAAAATCTTTCAAAGATCCCAATATAGTTGCCAAAAGAACTTCCATTTAAAAAATAACTTATTTCATTTTTAAACAAAACAATATTTTTATTTGGGAAATCTAATTTCTATAGACCAATCATAAAATTTTTCAACCCAAGAAAAACACCACAATAACAACTAAAACTTACCCAAAAAACATACCAAAGAAACAAATTAACTCAACAAATAAAGATTCAAAATTCTCAAATAAACAACTGTTACACGTGGTTTAGTCACACAGTTTTTTAGACCATGCACTAACTAGGTGAGCACATAGGAAGTCATCAGAGGCAATTTCAAGGTATGTACATTTCTTTCTAGGACATTCACAACAACCATGCACCCTCCAAAATGACCACCGAATCTCAAAACTAACAAGAAACACCCAAAAATTACTAAGTAACTTGAATATAACTGAGAACCAAGAATTGAAATTGAGGCAAGACCATCCCAGACCACCCTAGAAATTCAATCATCTTTCCTAATATGTGGTGATCAAGAACCTACCCACAATCAGCCACTTGAATTCTGAAAAGCCTAACTCCAAACTATTGTAAATCCCCAAAATACGTGGGCTAAACCTCCACAGATACCATATTGTCAAGAACCAGCCTGGGTAGACCCTTAACTGGTCACTTGGCCCGATCCATGACAAGGCCTGAAAGGATTTCCCGATCCCCATGTGCTCACATCTAATGTCAAGATCGAAATAAAGTAATAGGGAATGATTTATCCCAGAAAATATATCAAAATAAATAAAAACAAACTAAAAAAACTCACGCTGGGAAAAGGAATAAACTATGCAATGAATCATAGCTCAAGTGACCTAATGTGTCACCACATAACACAAACCACAATCTCTCCAAGAGAGATTACAAACTAGAAGAACATGAAACTAAAAAATAAAGTAGGCATGAGCATTGAGATGCTAAGTAGTAATTCCAAGGATAAACAATTCTTTATGCCCTTACCTTTAAAAAGAAACCCAAAACATTCTAGTTTGAAAATAATACATAATAAAGTAATGTTTTTACATTCCTTACAAATTCAATTAATCTGTTTACATTTTTAAGGAAATCATTTCTCTTCCATTTCATTTTCAAAATAGATTCCAATAATGAATTAACATTTCAAATGAAAGGAAATAAATTTAAATTAAAATATGGTTTTCAAAAAAATACATCATGTACGAAAAAATTAAAATGAAAATCACATCCCAAACACCATATCATAAGTGAGTACCACGGTCAATCCCTATAGATAACTAGAAAAATGGTACCCTAGGAACTTCATACCTCAGTGAAATGGGTCTTAGAAACCATGACCAACAGTGTTCTAATGCATGAGCCACTAGTATGGGACACCCATATAGCCTAGTGGTATGCAATCATTTTCCATGTTTATTTATTGTTGTAAGCATCAATATAGCTAGAGAAAATTAGGATGAACCACTTCCATATTATCTAAATTACTAGTCCTAGTCCACCCACCTAGATACCATGGGCTTCCCATGTGCTCTATTTAAAGTGGTGTTGAGTTTTTGTCAAAATAACAAACAAGAAAATTCCATTTTTTTATTTAAAACACATTCACCCTCTAACCACAAATCTCCATCCCGGAGTACATCCTCCCTTTTTCTCTCTCACAAAAATTCACAAGCCTCTTTACTGGGCACATATCAAAAATCACACATTGACACTTGCATCACATTTCTGAAACTAGTGGGAATGACTCAAGAAGAATTTTCCACTTTGAAAATCATTATCAAAGTTCCAAAAATGCCTCAATAATTTTACAAAGAACATTATCAACTTAAAAAATGATTCTTAACATCATTAATTTCCAAAATATTCTTAAAAATATAATTGCACAACCAAAGAACAAACATTTAAAAGCAATCTAGAAATCATGTTTAAAACAAATCAGTCCCTTTAATAAAGACTTACCAGTTAACCTCAAATTCATACCAAAACCCATTCATTTTTTCAAACTAACTAAATCATGAAATTTCCCCTTTTAAAATCGTACAATAACCCACATTCATTCAAGATAAACTTTCATAACTAGTGTACACACCAGATACTTTTGGAAATACTTTCCACATACTCAAAACCATTTTAAGAACCACTTTTAAAGATATATAATTTAGGACTAATTGATCATTAAAAACATAATATATTTTCCAAAACAAGGTCAAGATTATTTACCAACAAGAAAAACAAACATTGAAAACTTAGAAAAATTATGCAAAAAAATGAAGATCCATCTATAACAATCAAAACCACATATCATAGCTTATACATAAACTGTATAAATATAAAACATATTTATAAAACAATAAATCAAACTATGGAATTAAATTTGAGGGGTTAAAATATGGAACCCACCTCAAACATGCCACAATTTGATGATAACCACCCAAACCGACTTTCTCAATATACAGACATGCATTTATAAATTAATATATAAATACCCCTAGATTCATTGCACATATTCCCCACACCATGAGGGAATATGTACAAAGAGGTTATATATATATATATTACTTTCCCTACGCATGAACATGTAGGCACTCTCGACACCCACAACCCAAAATCACTACATTGAGGTCCAACACACTCTATAAAAATTGACCAACAACTCAAAACTCCACAAAAAAGTCCCACACACCCAAAATAAATTATTGAAAACTCAAATATCACAAAATCCCTAAATAAAAATAAACCACATTGAAGAAATCAATGAAATATTAATCGAAAACCATGGTGAAACCCACTGACTTCATCAACCACTACAAGAAAGATAAACAATAGGTCGAAAGAAACCAAATATCCTAGAATCAACTAAAAAATCCCCCAAAATGAATTAGGGTTCGGCCAAACCCTACACACCATAAAAAAGAGAGGAAAACCACCAAAGTGATGGAGGATAAGGGATATAAGGACCATACCATGATGGATTGATGAGAAATTGTGAAGAAATCGGATGAAAATGACCATTGAAGGAGGGACCATGAGAGGTAGGCACACACGCTACACTGGTTTCGGCCAGGGGTGCATTGTGCCATAGAGAGGTCGAGACCAAAGAGGGTTCATGCCGTAGGGGGGTTCAGCTAAGGTAGTTTGTGAGGAGGGGTGTCATGGGCATGGAGGGTGGGCTGAAGAGGAGCTTATACTATAAGGAATGGGGGGGGGGGTTGGTGTGTCCCATTCCAAGAGGGGGATAAGGTATAGAATACACTTTGAGGGTTTAAAATAAAACCAAAATAAAATAAATAATAACATAATCATAATCATAATCGTAATCATATTAATCATAATAATAATCATAATAAATCAATGATAATGATAATAATATTCATATTAATAATAAAAATATAATAATAATATGAATATTAATATTATTAAACATTCTTTTAATTTTGTCTTTCAACTTTTTACATTATTTTATTTCATTTTTCATTTAAATTTTATTTTATTTTGAAACATAGGTAGACCGCACGATCACCTGGGCGAGGTCACACTATTCTTGAACCATGCTTTACCTTCACGCTAGATGCTACTGGGCCCAAAAAGGCCCATTTCTAAATAAAATCTCAAAAATTCAAACCGAGACTCACCCCACTCAAACAAAAAATAAAATAATACCAAGGATGAATAAAATAATTAAAATAAAAGTCCAATGTTGGGTTGTGGTGTGACATGGTTATTTCTTGAATGATGTAAAGGATTATTTGAAATTGAAATAATATAAAAATTATCACATCAAATAATACTCTTATAAAAATGTACATCCAAACTATAAAAAAATCTATTTAGTCCTGCAACATTGAGAAAAAAATAACGGTAGTAATGTAATAAGCCTCAGTTGTGTATAATGAAACCAATAATTTCATCTTTAAAATCCATGAAATCAAAAAAATCAATACCATGACATATACCCAATGTACTCTTTTTTTCAATTTTTAAATATTTAAAATTTGAATAAGAATAATAAATTGAATCAAAATAGCTCTTTATATAACAAAATAAACTATATTTATTCACTTAATATATCTAAAGATTATTTTAAAAATTATTCAATGAAATTATTTAGTATTGTATTGAAATATAGTACGCAAAACATAATATCAAGCCTAAAATTATTCTAATAATATAAACTAAATATCAATCCTCTAAATAATTAAATTTCTAAATGATTAGTAAATTAATCTAAATCAAATTTTGAGTTAATTCTAATAGGCTCTATAAATATAACTAAAATTAAGACCAGGAATTTAAACTAAGTCATTAGAATTCTTAGACTAATTAATTTAAATTTCATCACTTCCTTTAAAAAAATGATATTCTAAAAATAATTTCATTTCTCCCATTAAAATCATATAACATTCAATAGTCATAAATTGAAAAATATCATTACAAAAAAAATTACAAGAAGAAATATATCATCAATATACATTTCTGAAATAAAAATATCATTATAAACCATTTTAATAATAAAATGGATCTACTTTAACATTATTAAAATATTTATTCAAAAAAACAATAACAGTATTACATAACAAGAATCAAGAGATTTATTAATACTAAATAAATATTTTGATAGTTTATAAACATTATTTTAATCTTTAACATGTTTAAAACAAGAAGAATGATTAAGAATTTTATTAAATCAAACTATTTAAAAGTACACTTTTAACTTCTATTGGAAATAATTTAAAAACATGAAAACCTAAAAAAAATAAAAAAATATTAATAACTTCAATCCAAAGAACATATAAATAAGATTCATCAAAATATATACTTTCTTATTTGAAAAAATATTAAGAAACTATACTATATTTATTCATTAAAATCTAAGAAATTAATATTTTTTATTTACAAATATCCATTTAGTTACAATAATATGTTTATGTTGCAACCCGGGACACCATGGGACATAATGGGTGAATCATGGTGTTAAAATTTATTTTTATTTTTTGTATCTTATAACAACATTGGTTGGAATTTTTTTAACCTATTTTATTGAAATTCACAATCACCACAATATAAAATTCAAGAAATAAAAAATATATGATAACATTTTTTCTTGGTTCGCCATTAAGGATTATTCCAGGGAGTAGGCATCAACGATGTGTGGGTCATACCAAAATCAAATATGATTCATTTTTTGTGAATTATAGTAATTTTATCAGGGCTTCTTCATTCTAGGTACACTTCCTATATAATGAATTCATTTATAGTTTATAACCTCCCTTGGAATTTCTGTATTTACTCTTCCTCTCTACACTACTTCAAATGAAGTGTTCCACAATTTAATGACTTGATGGTCACCTAAAAATTTTCATGAAAATATTCTTTGATTTGAATCAGGATATCTTGTATATGATACTCTTATTTTTTTCCTTAGTATCCCATCATCTACCTTATGTTTCCACACAGACACACACTAATCATTATTTAACCTTCCTTACATGTTAATGCTATGTAGAATATTGTTCACTAACCTTTTGATTCACACTATATATACAATTCTTCAAAAATGGCTTTACACTATGTGGAATAGTTCTTCACGAGATGCATCATGGATCTAAAATGCGTCTTTCACATCCCTTCACAGACTTTATTAATAAAATGTTTCTTTCTAAACTACTTCAAATAACCTCATAGGTCTACTAAACAGACATTTAAGTATAGATTTTTTATGCATACTTCCAAACATTTATGTTTTATTAATAATCTACTAATAATATTTATACATATTATCTTAGTAATGATGTGAATAATGGTTTGTTTATAGGAAATCATCCATCTAAAACATGTTAAACACTGAATTATAAAAATACCCTTAACACTAATCACTCTATGTAGCATCCACACACAAACCACCTTCACGAATAATCCTCCATTATGAGCCACTCGGAATCACCACCAACCAACCGTAAACAACACACCTTTAAGAATGGTTTAGTTATTAATGATATACTTGAAATCCACACCACTATCCCACAAACAACTTTAATATTTAGCTTTCCATAGTGCCTTCACACAGTTCCAACCTTTGTGGAGAACTTAGTGACCAAATAAATGGCATAAACTATCTACACAGACCACCTAATTCAATATATAGGACATTTACATTATAATTTGGTTGTGTACCTTATATTGTTTATGTACTTTATATATTATCCGCCTTCCATTAAAAAAATATTTCACCCAACTTCTCGTAAACTCTTATTTTTCATATATAAATGTTTGGAAAGTATCACCATTTACTTAGAAAAAAATCCCACATTCTCTTCTAGTATTCCATTCCTATAAACCATATTTAATAGTGTACTAAATCGTGTATCATTATACAAATGTATCAATAATAAAAAAACATACAACCATTCTCTAGATCAAATCATGTTATTTATAATAGTTTATCTTTAGGGGGATTAATTAAATTTCAAAAATTATTCATAGTAAAATTATAATGTTCATATTCAATATAAATAATTTGATTAGAAAATTTTAAACCATAATTAATATTATTAGGAGACAATTTAGATATAAAATCAAAATTAGAAAACTAATTCAAAAAATATCTTCTTATTCTAGTTTTGGAATCAAGTAATTTTTTAATATGGTAATCTTTATGAGTTTTCCATGATTTTGGATCAGATTGAGAAGGGTTATTATATGCCTTAACTAATACAATATTTTTTCAAGTTCATTTTCATCAATATTAAACTCTATATAATAATATTTAATTGGATATAAAGATAACTTCTTGTTTGCATTATTTTATTCTAATTTGACATGCATAGATTCTTCTACAACCATAGTTTTTGGTTTTGAAATATATGCGATTTAATAAAATTCTAATAACCTTGGAAAAATATTTCATCAATTTTACTATCAAATTTTTCTATTTTACCCTCAGTATTTGAGATAAACATATTATATTTAGAATCATTAAAATATCCAAATTTAGGTTTCTTTCCATTAAATACTGAATTATGAGTTTTCTTTAATAATTTTAGAATATGAACACTATTTAAGATATTAAAAGTTTTATTTATAGAATCATTAAAGAATAATTTCGGTAGATTAAATTCATTCATTATAGCTCTATCTGTTTCTAATGTAGTCATACTTTTCATTTCTATAATATAATTTTGATCATGTGTTCCAGGGGAAGAAAAATACTAAGAAAGAACATTTTCTTTAAGAAAAATAAAATTTAACAATAGGAAATTCTCCACATCTATCAAATCTTATATATATATAATTATGTAAACTTATTATATATAACTAATTTACAAAAAGTATCAAAATTAGACAAAGATTCATCATTATGGGAAAATAAATCCATGTAAACCAATTAAAATAATAAACAATAAAAAAATATATTTCAATCAAACTAAACAAGTAGTTGTAACTCTACCATATAAATCATGATAAAAAATTTCATGATGAATTAAAAATTTTGCCATGTTACTAGATCTTAAGCTTTCCTTATGTTTTTTGATTATAATCATGAATCTCAAACCAAATATTAACTTACATTAAACTTGAATAGTTGAAAACAATTCCATGCATTAGAAGTTTGTGTAGAAACCAAATAATAATAATGATCAGGCCTCTTATACCCTAAGATATGATTAGTTCGATAGAATCAATACAATTAACATTTTGATTAGTTATCCTAGATAAATAAATGGAATATATATTATCTTTCTTATATTCATAAAATTAAACAAACCCATTATTTAAAACTGGAAATTTATTATCTTGAAACAAAAAATCACATCCCATTATCACATAGTTGCAAAAAAATTATTAAATTATTCTTTAACCCTTCACCATATAATACTTTAGAAATATAGTTTTAGAAATAACTACATAAATAATACCCATAACATTAACATTTAAAATATCTCTAAAATTATAGGAGACTCCATCACATTAATTAAAAGGTACAATGTTTTATGGATCACTCATAATATGTTTGGAGTAGCCACTATATAAATATAATGATTCATTGGGATACTGAATACATATTACCTAAAATATAAGTTAGTAATGTTTTTTTGTACCAATATTTTCATGGGTTCAATTGGATTAGTGATTTAATTCATAGATACATAAATAAATTTTAGACATATGTTATTGGGTAATCTAAAAGGAAAATTATTAGAAATAAATTGTTTAGTATTACATTAAGATTGAGTAAATACAAATAACCATTTATTATCACAATGAACATTTATATTATAGATAAAACATGTAGCATTAGAAACACTTCTTTTAGAACATTAAAAAAATAATGTTATCTAAATCATGGTTATTTTATTATTATCACCAAATATAATTTTTCATTATTTGGATTATTCAAAGCGAGTGTCTTATGATAAATATTATTTCATTGAAAAATGAAAAAATCATTGAATAAAAAATTTAGTTCTAATGATTTTCATTTTCCTTTTGTAAAATATCATAATAAAAAACCATTTTATTAAAATAATAAGATATATTTATAATATTCTAATTTTCATCAGTCAATTTCTTATTTTGTCTAACAAGCTTCTTATTTCGTCCTTTTATATCATTGAATAAGTTATCATCCGTTAACACATATTTCTGTGAAAATTTATTTTCTCAATACAATTCATTAAAACTATATCCTTAAAAATATGAGTCATAAAAAAGCTATAACTAAAGTATCTACTAGCATTTTAATATTTGTGTCCACTGAACACATATTAATAGATTATTTGACATTTATAGAATAATTCGTTTAGTATGATACTTCTGTATAACATTATCCATCCACCAATTATCACTACTCCTTCTTCCATTATATCTTATTTTTTAATTGATTAATTAGTTTATGGAAATATTTATTAATGTGTTCCTTATTTCTACACTCAAAAAATTATGTTTTGAGACATCATTATATTTAATAGTATTTATCTTCATATCTTCTATCCTATCATCCTTATGAAAATATTTTCTACATCTATTCTTCAATCCTTTCTTACTTTTAATATATAATATATACCTTTAATAAAGTGATCTATTTCACCTTTCTCACATTCTTGTAAGTCTGAATCTGAAGGGTTATAAAAAATATTTATATTTAATTTAAAATAATATCTTTCATTTCAATTCCTCATTATTCACTTTATGTTTCGCCTCAAGTTCGTATTGTAATAGTTAATTGATAATTTAAACCAATGTATATTACATAAAATTATTTTACTCATATATAAATCTCAATTTTTATTCCACTTCTTTAGTAGATATTGTAGCACACTTTCAGAAAAATGGTTTTTCTGATACTTCTCCTAGAGCACTCAACCCATTTATGATTGTTGGGAATTTTCTAAACATTTTGTTCATCAATTCATCTTTTTCACATCATAAAGTATTGGTATTACACACATATAATTCAATTTTTTTTGTATGAGATTATTTTTCCCATTTTCTATAACTTTTAGTGTCTTTTATATGTCTTGATTAGTCTTATATGCTGATATATGGCTACACACATTCAAACTAGTGGAATAATTTAATATATTTATGATTTATTCATTTAAAACATACTTTACTACATTATTTCAAATGAAAGAATTTGGATAAACTTAATGTAGTTTATATGGTTTTATGATTTTCTTTCTAGTGTTCTAGGATTAAATATTTAATTTGTTCTTCAATTATTCATTTCATCTAGTTATAATCATTCTCATCGCTGTATTGTGGTTTTTAGGGGATTCATCCATAATTAAAATTCATTCTAGACATCTAACAATATTTGTGTTCCTTTTAATATTTTCTCTTGGAGTTTTTTTCAACAGCTAATATAGTATAATATAATATCATAGAAACCAGAGCTCCATAGGTGAGATACATGATACCAATTTTCCACCCAGTATGATATATAAAAAAGGTCTTGAGCAGGGGAGGGGTTAAAAAAACTTTTTCATACAATGTAATTAATTATACATATGAGTCTTATAGTTCCTTCATACAAGTATTATCATGTCTATGTATAATTAATCATATACTTAAAAAATCAGAAAATGTATGAATCATTTTACATTGGGTATAAGTTGTATATAAAACTATAATATTCATATAAAAAATGTACGAGTTAGTGTGTGAGTTATTTAATGATTTGTGTCATTTTTACTTTATATGTGTCCTTAAAGAGACATCAATATTTAATATGAAAATAGTTTACATTTTAAATTCAATATATTTGTATGAAATATGTCTACCCCCTTCATGTGAAAGGTGTAAGAAGTTTTTCCAAAATAATCCAATATATAAAAAAATATATTTCAATAATAATTTATGAATAAATAAAAAAATCAAAACTTATTATTAGAATATTAAATGGTATGAATTAATAATTATATAATGTTGAAAATATGAAGTTTTATAATGATATGAATATAAAAACAAATTATAAAAAAAATCAAAAGTAACAAAAAATATCCATCCTAAAACTAAACTATTCCAAAAAAATAACTCGAAAATATCTCTCTTTTTTATTATCACAAAACAAGAAAAACAATATAAAATAAAATGAAATGAAGAAAAATAGAAAACTTCTCGTACTTCAATAAAACATACTCATCATAAAAATATTAAAATAATTATTGGAAATATTTTCTCCCCCTCTAATATTCCTCTTTACTTTACTAATAATTCTACCAAAAAACCATTATTCACTTCTCCCCATTAACATCAAACTTATCCCCTAAACTATGGAATCTCATAACTTTAACACACATTATTCCATAATTTTTTATATAAAAAACTCCTAACACAATCTCAATTGATAAAAGGATGGGATTCTATTTTTAATTAGGTAAATAACATAATAAATTAATAGGGATACAAAAACATTATTTAACCCTCCTTAACATGCTATTAAAATTCAATCACTCTATTAAAACTTAATGGGATAACTTGGGGATGTGCATAATAAAGGGGTCATCTATGAAGCCCAATAAGGGAATAATACTAGAATAAAATGATGGAAGTAATAAATGTTAGTAAATAGGAACATAAAAGTTATATAAAATGCGTGATACTCATAAAAATGAACATAAAAACAGGATATAACATGATAATATCAAGTAAACATATGAAGACTAAAACAACATAAAACAAGACATTAGAAGCATAAGTCAAGGATAACCATCAACAAACCATTACCTAGTATTTTTAGGATAAACACTCATGATCAATACATAGTATATCATTAGATAAAAACATTACCTAATTTAGTATAGGGTTATATAATTCTGGTCCCAACTATAAAATTCATATCATGTGCATGCAAAACTGTGCCATATAGATCATACAACATAAAAAAAGATTTAATAACTTTTCATATCATTATTGAAGAGTATAGTTAAAATAAAAGGATGTACCTAATAAATTAATTATATGTAAATATATTTGAACACCATTGAGTGTAAATAAAAATGGTTATTCACTATGCACATGTTTTTAATAGAGAATAAGAGGATAATATTGACAGTATAACAGGTGTATATAAATATTCATGGAAGGGTTTAATCATAATGAAAGGAGGTATCTCATTAATTTTAAATAATATGGAATGTAATTGGATGTTTAAAATAATATTAAAACATGGTAAATTTGAAATCAAAGTGTATAACATAATGAACATTCTTTAATAATGAAGATGGGATATGTAACACCACGAAATTCTAAAGTAAGAACCTTTTATTTGATAGCGTGTATAACATGTGACACCAAGTGTGTAAGGGAATATATTACCCCACTAATTTTAAATATTTTTACTATTTTAAATAGATTTTATATATTATATATTTCTTAATGCATGCAACACCTATTTAGCTTGTGTGACAAACAGGACAGACTTTCTTTGAATGCTTACATTATATGTAAGACCGATTTTTACTCAACAAAAATATATTAATAGAACATTATTATTTCATATAATTGGGTGTAACCTAGCCATTAAATTAGTAGTTATTAATAAGAATTACTAACTTTTGAAAATATATATTTGAATTTAATGGTTACCAATTAATTAGAAACAAATATTGAAAGCAAATGAATATTAGAGAAATGTTTTTTTTATAAAAACCTATATTTATACACCCAAACATGTTTTAACTTAATAAATTAACATAATTAATATTATTGGAAGATTTTAATGAAATATGTATTATCTATTTAAAAAATTATTTTTATATTCTTCCAATATAATTTATAGTTATAAAATAAGGAAAACCCCAATTTTAGGAATAAAAACTAATATTTTTATAATAGAAATTTTACCAACTTTTAATAGAGAATCCTTTGAAATATAATTACAAGAAATTTTATAGACTTTATATCTCACAATAAAATTCATATTTTAAATAAAAAAAATATCTTAGGGAGATGTTTGTGGTATTTTTCTTTAACGCTTCCTTTTTTAACGAATAATGAAAAATAATGAATTTTAATTAAAAACATCTTTTTTTCCTAATATATTTATAAGGTTAAATTATATTTTTATATGGTTTAAAAATTTAATTGGAATAATTATGGATCAATTAATCTAATTTAGGTCATTGGAATCAATTTCACTTTGAAATTGGATATAAAAACATAGAAAGATTTTGAATGTTTTTTCTTTAAAAACATGCATTATTGTCCTATCTGTTGGTTTAATTTTAAATTAATTTATACCAATTCTATGACAGGAATTTGAAAAAAAAGGATATTATATTTTCAATCATAATAATTTATAATTTATAATATGTTCAACATAGTTTTTGGCAAAAAAATATTATTGAAAGTAATTAAAATTATTTACAAAGATTAAGGTGAAGTTATGGTTGATAAGGGACTCAACCTTAATATTAAGGGACCAAATGACATATAAACTTCTTCAAAATCCATTTTATGAAGATATTGAGACCCTATAATTTATTTTATCTAATTATAACAATTATTGGATCCACTATCAATGTTAAAAATTTGGGTGTAATTCCTTTTCCAAAATTTATAAGAGTGTCACTCCTCCACTATAAAAATCGCTCATCACCTCCCACTTCCTCACACCTCTCATGAAACATTTAATAAACCACGATATAACCAAATAGATCTTAAAAATAACTCTTCTCATACTATAATCCTCCACTTGGTAATAAATCTATCCAAGGAATCACTTTGGTGCAAACCAAAAGGAGATACCCAAAAAAGAGGTAACATCTTTCATTAAGCTATTTTTTTAAATTTTTATTCTCCACCCGCTCAATTATTCATATTCAATGATTATGAAAAAATATAATAAATATTCTAGGATTTTTATATGATAATAATTTGTCCTAAAATCATGAAAAATTCAATCTAATGGCTAACGAACATGCTTTTTATGAGTGCGGTGAACAACAGCCTCACAAAATGATGATTGTTCATTTTTCCTTTGCCACCATTCATGATTGGGAATTATAATGGAAAATATATTTATATATGTTATATATTATATTTATTATGTCTTTATTATTATTTAATTCTTTTCTAACTCAAAACCTTATAATTTCCATTTTGTGTATATACGATAACATCGTTTGTAGAAGTGTGGACTATAGGCTCCTCAAAGCGAAGTAATTCATTCACACTATAAAAGGAACATATAATGTATGGTTTTAATTAAAAATATGTTACCTAAATTACATATATTATATTAATTACATAATTACCATTTTTTAAATATAACATATATCATTTTATTTGATACCCTTTCACACACTTAAACAGTGATAACATTGTTCATAGATGTGTGGACTACCGCCTCCTCGACATGATGTGATTATTTTTACATCATAAGAAATATATATATAAGTATATATTATTACATAATATTGTATTTATGATATAAGGATCATTATTCAATGATCTAAGTAATATACCTACTTACTATAACTATCATTGAAAAATGGAAACGTTACTCATGCATTCGTATGAACTACCATCTATATTTTTCTAACATTGGATCATTTTTCATAACCATATATCATAATTGATTTTAAAAGTATAATTGATATATAAATATCATAATTATTTCATTATTATTATTCTGTATATGTCTATAAAATTACCCCTTTGACCATAGTCGATCTACCATAGTTGTTTTTTACACATAAACTGAATATGGTCAAAATACCCGATGTAAAAATAGTTTAAGTATTTGTTTACTAGATAATAATAAGTGAATTAAAAGAAATAATAAACATTAAAAATTTTATCAATCAATTAAATAGTTAACATATGTTTATTATTCAAGAATATAAATAAACACATGAGAATTCGGACAAAAGCTAATGGATTTCATCTCAATTTACATTCCATTGAGACTTATATATTATTATGCACCAAAAAACTTTTATGTAGTGTATATACTACCATTTTACATGGTATATCATGAATCTAATTACTTTCTTGATATTATATGTTTCATTTAATTTTATTCCTCCAGGGGTATTATGATTTAAAATTTTCAAAGTGGTAAGGGACACTTTGGAATTTTTAATCCTTATTTCAATCAAAAATGTTTTAATGATCTTTATATGGTATTTCCATTCATCAAAGTCAAAAACCCATATTTTTACTTATCCTATAATGGTAAATTTATTGATAAATATGTACCCCTTATTCAATATAGATATTTGGTTTTAAGGCACACTATTTATTAATTAAATCGATTGTTTGATATTTGATGCATGATTTGGACTGGTAGATACGGGCAGGTCCCGGTTATAGATAGCCCATAAATTAATATGTAGTCTCATGTGAAGAATCAATTTTCAAAATAAGAATATTTTAAAATATCTTGAGAATAGATCACGGTAGTATAGTAGTTCTTGTTCATGATACATGACATCCAATATTAAATAATTTTCTTCATTTCAATTATCATTTTTATTCACTATATTTTGAATCGACATATGTATGGGTGAATCTCATTCCCATTCCATTGATTAAATGAATTTTTTTTTTGTTTCTTACCTTTCCATATTTATTTTTCCTTATCTAGTTATTTTAATGTTATGTGTTATCATTACTTTACCTTTCTATGTTGATTATTATTATCATTTCATTATTTCATCCTCTTTACATTCCCTTACTAAGAATTCATTATCACTCTTATTATGTTTCCTTTTCAGCTTATGAAGAAGAAATATTTGAATAAGATTTAAAGGATTCATCTTATTTCATTCTATTATGTATCATGTTTTATTTTTTATTTCCCAATGTAATATAGGTATCATGTATGTAATTTGGTTTTCCAAGACTACTAAAATGTTTGGTCCATTGGGATTTTAATCTTATATCTATTCCAATGTGACAAAGTAATTCACAAGCTGAGGGATTTCTAAGGTTTGGGTATACAGTTGGTATCAGAGAAAGTTTAGTTGAAACTTTGGGATCTATATTTAGAAAACATATATTATGTATCATAACTCTAATATAGACTTTGAGTATAATTATAGAAGAATATACTAGATTTTTTGTAATGTAGAGATTTTTTGGGTATTCCTAGCAATATATCCATGTCTAGATACTAAAAATGGATGTGGTTCAGGAATATATTTAACGTGGAGTAACAAATATATCAATATGTGTCAGGCTTGATGTGGCACAACCTGATACCTGAAAATGGACCTTATTGCACACCTGGTTTAGCACTACCCTGGGATACACTAAGGATAATTCACAATTTATTTACAAACCTTTATGAAGGATTTTAATGTAATTACATCCCCAAAGAATCCATGTTTTTTATTATGAAATTATTTTTTCAAAACATTTTCAATTTATTATTATTATTTCACTAGTTTTAGGATTATACATTTTGGTTCATAATGATATGATTTAATTTTGTGTATGTATTCATTTAGAAATGGTTCCTAACAAAAGGAATGTGAACTACCCCAATCCACGTGATTTAAAGTGTAATAAGGGTCATATATTTTATAGTATTAAGCCTTAATTTAAAAGGATATTAGTATCCCAAGTATTCTTATCATATGAGGAAATAGTATCATGTCATAACAAGTTCTCCAATTCCTGTGGATTTCACGAAAAGCAAGAAAAAAGGGTATTAAAGAGAAAAATATGGAAACTGATAATTGTGGAATGAAACACCAAGGTACATGATTAATAGAAATGAGATTTTGTTATATGTTTGGAGAAAAATTCCATCATGTTCTTGATTATAAAGGAAGAAAAACTTCTAATTTTCAATGCTTCCACTTTAAGGAGGGAAACACTACACAATTAAATGTATCATATGTCAAAGGAATATACCCCCAAAGAGGATAATTGATCATGATCAAGATTATGCCACTGCCACATATTAAGATGAATGATTAATGTGATTATGTTTGGATTCAATAATTATGTCATTTAAGTATTTTATCGATTATGTATTGGTTATTAGAAATATAAAATATATGACGATTATACTACAATACCTTTTTAATTTTATCTTTGGATATGGTTTTAGAGGTTATTGTATTAAATCACCATACGATGAAACCTTTATTGTTAAATGAAATATAAATAGTTCTAGGAATGAAAAAATAATAATATTGTGATTATATAAATGTACCAAGTATGTATATTTACTAATTTTCTTAGAGAGTGAAATAATTACTCAACTCTAGGAAAAATGATCTTCAAACAAAAAATGTTGTCCTAGTACATTCATTTCCGATGAATAAATTCTCCCCTTAGATCATCACAGATTTATGGATTTTTAATTATTAAATTTCTCCTAAAAATGTTCCCTATCGCTCTCCATCAAAACTAAATTGTTGTATTCCTCTTCCATTTCCATTTTTTCACTAACGTTCTCCTATTTGAAATCCTAGTTTTGGTGTCAACATCAAAATTTTTATTTATATATTCTTTAATAATATGTGTTATTAATCCAATTTTCAATGTTGTTCTTTAAAAAATAGTTTATTTTCATTCCATATCTTTTTGAGATCAAGTTCAAATTTTGAGGATGCAATTTATTTAAAGTGGGAAGAATGTGACACCCCAAAATTCTAAAGTAAGAACATTATATTTGATAGGGTGTATGACATGTGACACCAAGAGTTTAAAGGAATATAATACCTCGATACAATAAAATATATTCACTATTTTAAATATATTCTATGTATTGTATATTTTTTCAATGCATTCAATACCGAGTTAGCGTGTGTTACTCACAAGAGCGACTTTCTTCGAAATCTTACATTATACACAAGACTGAGTTTTATCGAACAAAAATATATTATTAAAACATAATTATTTTATATAATAGTATTTTACCTAGAAATTAAAATAGAGGTTACACAAATTATTACCTCACTTATGAAAATATACATTTGAATTCATTTTATACCAGTTAATTACAAACGAATATAAAACCAAATGAATACAATGGAAATGTTTTTTATAAAAACCTATTTTTTGGCACACAAAGGTGTTTCTCCTTAATAAATTAAATTAATTAGTATTTATTGATTATTTTAATTAAAATTATATACTATATATTATATCAAATAATTTTTGTATGCCTCTAATTTATTTTATTTTCATAAGATAAGAAAACCCCCAATTTTATTCTTAAGAATAAATATTTTTATAAAGTCATTTATATTGACTTTTAATGAAGAACACATTTTAAATCCAATTTTTGGAACTTTTATAGACTATATATATCAAAATAAAGATAATATTTTAAATAAAAATATAAAATTATCTTAGGGTGAATTTTTGGTATTTTTTTGTGAAGTTTCATTTTTTAATAAATAGTGAAAAATAATGAATTTTAATTCAAAACTACTTTTTCATCTAATTTATTTATAAGAATAAATTAGATTTTAATATACTTCTAAAATTTAATTTGACAATTTTTTTATTAATTAATCCAATTTAGGTCATTTTAATCAATTTCACTTTTAAATTGGATATAAAAAATTAGCAATCTTTTGAATGTTTTTACTTTAAAACCCAACATTATCATCCCGTTGACATGATTAAGTTTAAATTAATTTCTACCACGTATATTATTGGAATTTGAAAAAATAGATTTCATATTTTCAATTATAATAATTTATAATTTATTATAAATTCAAATTATTTTTTTACCAAAATTATTTGTGAAAGTAGTTAAAATTAATTACAACGATTAAGGTGAAATTAATCTTGACAAGGGACTAAACCATAATATTAAGTGACCAAATTAACTTTAAACTTTTAAAAAATAAATTTGATGGAAATATTTAGACCCTATACTACCTTGTATATAATTTGGACCATTATTGGATCCACTTTCAATGGGAAAAATGTTGGTGGAATTCTTTTTCCAAAATTTATAAGAGTGACACTCATCCTCTACTATAAAAAGGCTTTATCTCCTCCCACTACCTCACTCTTATTAAGCCAGTTTGGCTCAACCATTATCTGAACAAATATCTCCTAAAAATATATACAATAATCCTCGAATCCTACCCTTGGGAATAAATACATCCAAGGAATCACATTGGTGCAAACCAAAAGGAGTTACCCAATGAAGATGTAACAACATTCCTTAAGATCTTTAGTTTTATTTGAATTTGCCACCCCCTAAACACTTATTATTCCATGATTTTGTAAAAAAAAGTATACGAAATATAATATGATTTTTTATAAGTTTTATACCTACACTCATAGAAGCATCCATCTAATGGGTAATGAACATACTATTTATTAGTACGACAAACTATCGCCTTATGAAACGATGATTGTTCATTTTTCCTTTACCACATTTCATGGTTGGGAATTATGATGGAAACTCTATTATATATGTTATTTATATGGTACCCATTATATATATATTATTCTTTAATTCTTGTATAACACATACCCTTATAATTTCTATTTGGTGTAAATACTATAACATCGTTTGTGGAAGTGTGGACTACCGTCTCCTCAAAGCGATGTGATTCATTCACACTATACAAGGAATGAATAAATAACAGTTTTAATTAAAATCATCTAACATAAATGAATTATATATTATATTTATGACATAATTAAAGTTCTATAAATATAATATACTTCATTTTATTTATTACCCTTTTACACATTAAAAAAGTGACAACATTATTCGTGGATGTGTGGACTACCACCTCCTCAACACAATTTCATTTCTTTTACATAACAATAATTAAATATATGATCATATATTATTAAATATATTTTATTTTTGATATAATTACCATTCTGTAAAGATCAATGTCACTTACCTTCTTTCCATAATGATCATTGAAAATGGGAACGTTACTCATGTGTACGTATGGCCTACCGTCTCAATGATTACAACATTAGTTAATTTTTCATAACCATATATCATGATTTTTTTGAAAATTAAAATTTATGTATAAATATGATAATTATTTCAGTATTAATATTCTTGAGTTGTTTATATATTTAACCCTTTTACCACAATCCATCTACCAAATCCATTTTTTCAGATAAACCGAATATGGTCAAAACACCCGATGTAAACATAGTTATTTAAGTTGTTGTTTACAACATTTTAATAATTTAAGTTAAGATAATAATAAACTTGAAAAAGTTTATCAATCAAGTAAATAATTAGCATAAATATTTTATTCAGGAATAAAAATACACACGTGACAATCCAGACTCAAGGTATGAAATTTCATATCAATTTTCATTCCATTGAGAATTATTTGTTATTATACACCAACACACTTTTATTTGGTTTATATACTACCATTTGACATTTAATATCATGAATATATTCATTTTTATGATATTATAGGTTTTTGAGATTATTTTTTCATAGGTAGTATGATTCCAATGTTTCAAAGTGGTATGGTAAACTTTGAAATGTTTAAGGATTATTTTCCTCCAGATTGTTTTAATGATATTTAAATGGTATTTCTATTCATCAAAATCAAAAACCCTTGTTCTTAATTATCCACCACTGGGAACATTATTGATAAATCATTATCCCTTATTAAATATAGATATTTGGTGAAAATTCACACTGTTTAATAACTAAATCAATTATTTGATATATGAGTAAAGATTTGGACTGGAAGATATAGTTAGGGACCAATTATAGATTGCCCCTAGATGAATCAAAAGTTATATGAGATGAATTATTTTTCCAAATAATAATAGTTTAAATTTTCTTAAGAATTGATAATGATGGTATATTGGTTCATGTTCCAGATACATGATTTCCTATATTAAAGTATTTCCTTAATTTTATTTATCATTTTTATCACTAATATTTTTTGTCGACATATCTGTGGGTGCATTTCATTCTCATTTCATTAATTAAATGGAGTGTGTTTTAGTTTCTTACCTTTCCATATTTATTTATTTTATCTAGTTATTTAAAGGGTATGTGTCATCATTTATTTACCATTCCATTTTATTATTATCATCAGTTCATTATTAATTCTTCTTTACTTACCCTTACTAATCATTTTAGATCACTCTTATTATGTTTCCTATACATTTTATAAAGAATAAAATTTTTAAAAACCATTTAATGATTAATATTATTTAAATTAATTATTTATAATGTTTTATTTTATATTTCCCAATTATATAATGGTATTAGGTATTTAATATGGTTTCCCAAAACAGATAAACTATTAAATACCTTGGGATATTAAGTTTGTATCTATTCAAATTTAACAATGTAATGCACCAGCTCTGAGATTTCTGGGGTCATTGTGTTATTGGATAATCCCATTAATTTGGTATAGTAACAACTTAGGTAAATGTTATATTGAGAGGGGATAAATAATATCTCATTATAAGAACCTAAATTTTACAGTAAAGGGATACTTATAGACAAATTACATCATAATAAATTTTTATTTTAAAGGCTAAATTCAAAGGAGGTGCTTGAATGGAAAAGAAGAGACAGATATAGCTATATACCTTACTTGAGAGGTCACTTATAAAACCTTGGGAGGATCTTAAAATGAGGTTGGGAAAATATTGGGATAGATTTATAGAATTATAGGGAAAATAATTTCATGATAAATGCATTTTGAGTGAAGAGAAGTGTGAGGTTGGGTGGGTATTTATAGAAAAATAGGGGAATTATTTACTAATTTCTAAACATTGGTTTTGGACTTTATATTATAAAATAATCAAAATAATATATTCCCATAGATTTTTATAATATTTTATACCAAAGTGGTGTGGTTGTAAATATAATATAAGTATATGAACCGAAATCTAAAAAATAACACCATTGGTGGTGTGGAAGTGATTCATGTTCATGATGAATTTATTTTAAAACCTTAAAATATAAGATAGATTTCAGAGGATTCATTAACTGATTATAAAATAAACTAAATAAATTAAAAAAAATAGATTATGTTAACGATTAGACCTATATTTGGTCATAGATTTCATTTATATGATTTATTACATAAACTTTTGGCTATTATAAAGTCGTAATACTTACAGTATATTTATACTGTGTTTAATTTTTTACAAGAAATTTGATTGTCTTAAAAAATTATGAAAAATTAACCATTGGATAATTTAGACATGATGATTTCGGAAATGATTTTTTTAAAATGTTTAAAATATTATAATTTACACACTTAAATAATTATATTTATTTATTGTAAAATTCTATTTTTTATGATAATAACAACATTCTGACCCACATAAAAATTATATTTGACTTAATTAAATTAAATTATAATTTATATTTAAATAAATGGTATTTAATAAGAACATTTCATGAAAAAAAATTATTTTATAAATTCATTTATTTAACAAAGAAATTGTTCTTATCAAAACAATATATTTCCAAAAAATATTATTTTAGTTTATTCGTATGAAAATATATTTTTTATCAAAATCATTATTTTATAAATTATACATAGTAATAATAAAAAGGGATAAATTAATTCATTATTTTATTTATAAAAATATACATAAATTCATACTACTATGGTTTATATAAATGTCTCCTTATTACACCAATATACACTCTAATGGTATGGTGTGCAATGATGGTGCTCTTTTGGGGTGGTTTCGCAAACATAGTTTGGTCTGTGATCTCAATAATCTGGAAAAAATTATATAAATGTGTTTTATCAAGATTTATTTCTTGAATAAAATATTAGGATTGGTCAATAAAAAATACTATTTATTCTATTCCCCACAAAAATTATGATAAATGGCATTCATAGGGTATGATCCAATAGGTCGAGTCCATTGCTTCTCTCGTCTATATCAATTAGACTTTATCAAAACCCTTACTATATAATAATCATAACATTTACTATTAAATTTATATATAATCAATTTTAATGTTTTATAATGTAATTTTAAATCTAATAGGATATATTTTATAATTTTTCAAAATAAAAAATTAGTACGTGTGTTTTTAATAACAATATTACTTAATAATGAATTTATTAATTCAAAATGTAATTTAATTGTTAAAAATTATGGCCTTTAAATTATTCCCCTCTTAAAATATTTCACCCTATAAATTTAATTTCAAACACTAAAACAAATGAGGTTTCAATTATTCATCACCTCTTCTGGTTCCAAATTTTCCTCCAAAAACTTGTGGTTCTTCCATGGTACTTTGACCAGGTGAGTTGTCTTATTTCATAGAACATTATCTCTATAAACTATAATCTTCACCTGATTCTCCTCATACGAATTATAATTCTCTATGGGTACCACCACTAGATTTAGTTAATGTGATGGTTATGTACGGTACTTCCTTAAGAGGGATACATGGAAAAAAACATGCACTTGGGAAAGGTTTGGTGGTATTGATAGTCGATAGTATAACACCATGAGATTTATTAAAATATTCATGTTTCAAATTAATTTAATATATTTTATATTTTTCATTAAAAGAAAAACTATGTTTATACTGAGTTACAGTAAACACTGAGTTTTACTATAATTTCATGAAACACTAAGTAAATATTTTTCTACACACAACATTGGCTTAGCTTGCATTATATATAACACTAAGTTTTTGTAAAACTATATCATATTATTAATATAGTAATTTAAGTGAAACTTTTATAACCTGGTTGTTAAAATTAGTGATACAAATAGTAATAATGACTTTATAAATATTAATTATAATGGTTACATATAAAATAGACATATCAATGAAAAAATGCATAATTTTATGTAAATACTTTATATGATTGAAAATACTATTTTTAGGTTTTTATATTTTTTTGTGAACAATTATAAATTTAATTATTGGAAATTTTTGAAAATTATTATTATAAAATAAACTTTATTTTTGAAATCATAATATAAAAATTATCTTAGGGTAAATATTTGGGATTTTTTTAAAATATTTCATATTTTGATAAATTGTAAAAAAACTAAATTTCAATCGAAAACTGAATTTTAAATTAAATAATTTATAATGATAAATTATATTTTAAATTTAATTTCAATTAAAATTAGTTCAATTTTAAATCAATTAATAAATTTTATATCATTTAATCAATTTCATGTTGAAATTGGATATAAAAACATTATAAACTTTGAACATTTTCTCTTTAAACCCCTGCTTTCTCATCACTTTCGTGAGATTAATTTTAAATTAAAATTTTCAAATTACATGGATGGAATTTAGAAAAATGGATTCCATACTTGGATTCATCATAATTTATAATGTATAATAATTTCAACATAACACTTGATCTAAGTGAATCGTGAATGCAGTAAAAATTAATTACCATGACTAAGGTAAAAATGGATTCATCGAGGGGTTAAACTAAAATGATAAATGTGAAAATGACCTAAAATATTATATACATTTTATTTAATGAGTTAATTTAGTCTTTGACCATTTTATTCATTGAAATATGTCATATAATTTCCAATTTCCTTTGAATATGACATATATAATAAAGTAAATAAAGAAAAAAGACACAAAAGATACATCTCTTAATTTTAATATCTATAATGATTTAGGATGGGGAAAAATTGGTTCTTTTATACAAATTATTTTTAATTATAAATGATTTATGGTTTTTATAATAATTTATATTTAAATTTTAGAGATGAATTAGTTATCTAAAATTATTAATAAATTCCAATGCAACAATTATTTAGTTAATAAAAAAAATAACTAATAATAAAAATAGTAAAAGAGAAGTAAATTGAATGAATTATTATGTTTATTTAATTTTTTACTTAAATATAACATGTTAAATAGGTTTTAACATAATATATTAAAATTTCATTTTGGTCTTGATTTTTTATTTAAATTGAATGAATAATATCAAAACTGACATTAATGTTATTTTAAAATAAATTTTATTTTATTAATTGATTTAAAATTACTATAAATCTTATATTCTACCAAGTTATATTTAAATACTAAAACATATCCACTATTTTCCATTATTGGACCAATTTTTCAATTATAATGACTATATGGACCATTAGATAGTAAAAACTCAACTATTGTGATTAACGTTAAAGTAGTGTTTTTGCATGTTACATGCACTTTTATTAAAAATAATTTCCAAAACACATATTATTTATATTTTTTAAATTATATATAATTTTTATAATTATAAGGTTCAAATTATCTAATAATTATCAGTTTAATTTATGTGTAAAGGCTAAATTTCCAAGGTTAGAAAACTAGATACCGTAGTGATAAACCAAAATGGTAAAAACAGGGAAACATATGAGATAAAAAAAAGAAATGTTTAAAAATGTATAAAAATATTTTTAGAGGTTTTTATTGACCATATAATTCCTATATATCTTCATTTATTAATTTTTGATCCACTTCAGGTAATTTTTACATCCCAATAGTGAATACTGTTAAGTATTTACACGAATGTCACTCCTTAACTATAAAGGAGAACTCACTCCCCTCACTTCTTGACACCTCTCAATCCATTTTTATCGACCATGGTATTTCTAAATAACTTCCAAATATCCTGATACTCATCCTATAATACTTATTTTGAATATATATCCAACCTTGAATTTCTTTAGTGAAACCTAAGGAGGATACACAAAGAAGAGGTAATGTTCTTCAATGAGAATTTTTATTTTATATCTTTCTCCACCTCCATCAATTATTATTATAAAATTATGATATAGTAACCCCATTATATTCCATATTATTATATTTTTTCACATTAATTTAAAAACCTAAAAGTGCATTTCGTTTTATCAAATGCGTTATGAAATCATCATTCATGTGTACGGAGGACTACCGCCTCATGAACTCGTGTCGATCAATTTTCCTTTACCACCATTAAAGTTGGGGAATAATGATAGATTTATATTTTATATGTTATATATTTGATATTTATGATTTTATTATGATTTTCTAATTTATATATCGCACATAACTTCATCAATTCCATTTTGTGGGTATATGATAATGTCGTTCGTGTGTATGATGGACTACCGCCTTGTGAAGCGGTGTGATTTATTCTTACTTTACATGGAATGTATAAATGATTGGTTAAAAAAATATGTGATATATTTTACATAATAATACTAATTCAGTTATAATATATATATATATATCATTTACTTTTCTTTTGTTCCATATGAGAAGAAAATGGAAATGGCGTTCATGCGTATGTACAGTCTACCGTCTCTATAAACGGTGTATTTCAGTTAATATCACTAAATGTTATGGAATAATATAAATACATATAGAATATATATATATATATATGTGATATTTTTATCATAGTTTACATTCTATAAAATTTTAAATCATGACCAAAGTAAGAGGACCAAAAAATAACCAGTCAAAACATATGTGATACAGATAGCAATTATTACCTGAAACATAACATTAACATGAAATTATTAATAAAAAGTTAATAAAATGTAATAAGAAAATAAAAAAATAGTATTATATATATGAATATGGTTCTATAATATATTTATAACAAATTTATATTTATTATACAGGATGTTGAACAAGTACAATGGAAGTCATGACTTAAGGTAAAGGGATTTCTAGTCTCACATTTATTTCTGAGATACTTATGTCATATTCACCACTTATTTTTTTGGTGTATATACTTACCTATGAAATTATATATCATGAATATAACTCATTTAATGATAATTAATGTTTCCATTGATTTTATTCTTTCATAGGTATTATGAAAAAAAAGTTTCTCAACTAGTAAGTGATTTTTGTCTCACTTTTCCATGTTTGAGACATATGTATTGTTTCACACTGATACTCCTTCACAAAGAGTATATATGGACCCTTTGACATTTAATATAATTAATATATTCATAATAATTATATTTCAGTTTAATTTTATGTCATTCCTCCACGAGGATTACAAATCAAGGTTACCAAAGTGGTAAGAGTTTTATGTAACAATCTTAATGCTTATCGGGATTGTTTATGATTATGTTTCCAATAATAAAATCATATGATATACCTCTCAAGAAACTCATGAAATTTTTTACCCTTTTTTAATTTCATGAGAATACAAGTTTTCACTTTATTTTCGTCTCTTCATATACTCAATATTTCTAAAATAATTTTTTAAAAAAGTTTGTCTTTTTGTTCGAAATATTTTTTCATTCAAAATCAATGTTTTCATAAAAATGTTTTCTAAATTTTTTAAATATGATCCAATGATTTATAAAAGAAAATTTTACCCATGTTTTAATTTTTTAAAAAATTGAAATTAATATTAATATCTTTTTCTAAAATAATTCTTTTTTGGATTTTATTGAAAACGTGAAAATAATATTTTTTTGTTAGCATGCATGGCATGAATAGTGTTTCCCACTCTCATGACCACTCAATAATTTTAATATTCCCTCAAAAATTTTCAAATTTCCGTTCAAAGAAAATTATTTTTAAATTTTTTTAGTTTTTAAAAAGTTTTTTTCAAAGAAGAAACTATAGTTCCCTTGAGAAAAGATTTCAATGATTTTTAAATCTTCCTTTATAATTTTTCAATGTTGTTTTCAAAGAAAATGATTTTGAAAATGATTAATTTTTAAAATTTGATTTAAAATTAATGTTTTTTTCTTAAGAAATTGTCCAAGTGATATTTCCAAATCCTTCTCCATCTAATATGAAATATTTTGATATAATGTTTTCTCTAATGGGGATATGATCCAAAGGAACTATTCTTATTCATTATTTTAATGGTTTATGTTTATGATGACATTTTTTCTATGAAGACTGTTTCTCTTCCACATATTATACCATGATAAAATTCTTTTGAAAACCAATTATTTTTTTGGTTATTCAATGATGAAATTATTTTTGAAACCTATCTTTTTTACATAGGTTAAGATATGATGAAATGTTTATGATACCCATTTAATTTCATGGGTTATGATATGATAAATTGTTATGATCTTTTGGAACACATATATATTATTTCATTTTGTTAAATATGGGACCTATATCCCCCTCAAATGATTTGGGTAAAGATAAATACTCTATGAGATCAGAGGCTACATCATTGGTCAGACCATACCTATAAGGAAGGGTACACAGGTGGTAATCCAAAACCCACAAAGGAGGGTACAATGGTGGTTAGCCCTAGCCCAATGCAAGTCCATGGGTGGTCAGCCCAAGAATAACATGTTATGAATGACTTGGTGTGTATCCTTGACATAATATTTTCTATACTTATGTTTATACCAAAAAATACCTGCCTAATGACAATGTTAAGATCTTATGGATCATGTTCTTTGATTATACTATGACTTGTGTCTTATGAAATGTCAATATTTATTCCATGAATATTGTCTATAATCGATGACAGGTTTTGTATGAACTATATATGTTTTGTTAATGATCACATGAACATATTCTTATCTTTTTTTTATGATCATAGATTATTATCTCTTATATTTACCCTTACTGAGAATTTATGATCACCCTTTTCTATGTTTCCTTTCCTAGGGTTATAGAGAATGTTTTTAAGTAGGAGTGTTAAATGGGAATATCATTATGGGAGTCACTGAAGTTCTTTCACCATATTAGAATTTTACGTTCAATGTTTCCAGAGGCACTAAAATATTACAGTCCTTAGTAGTAATTTTGTATATTCTAATGAATATTCATATAAAATATGTATTATCCATATATTTTAAGTTTAGTTATATATCAATAGGCTATAGATTCAATGTGATCAAGTATCTCAAAGTGGGATGATGTATCTAGGACTAATATTTCCCATCATCCAAAATATTATGTATTTCTTCCCCAGTGATATATGAAGGAACACCTTCTCTCCAACCTCAAACTTTATGTCTCTTATATTATTATCTCTAAAGATTTTCTATCATTTTTTTTATTTCATATGATGTTGAAAGGTTTGAACCTTCTCTATCATCACTTGGATAAGATCATGTATCATAATCTTTCACTCTACAACTCCATCCTAACATGTTGGATTCTAAAACCTTTTCCCATACAGAGCCTCATAAGGTTCCATTTGAATATGATTATGGATTTTTTATATATGAAAACTCAAATAGAAAAAGGTATTTATCCCAAAATACATGGAAGTTTATTGAAAACAATCTCATAATTTCTTAATTTTTTTTAATGGTTCTCTTAGATTGACCCTCCATCTGAGGGTGATAGGTAGTACTAAAAATCAACTCTATATCTCATTCTTATTTATGGATTCTCTAGACCCTTGAGGTTTGCCTCATATATATATCAAATAAAATGGAATTTGGTAATCCATATAGTTCTACAGCTTCCATTATGTATATCTTAGGGATTTTATCAGGAGATAAATATTACATAATAGAAATGAAATTAATTTCCTTTGGATAGTGGTCAACTACTACCCAGATATCATTATTTCCTTTTTATTTCCTGGGATTCCTACGAAAAAAATCCATGGTTATATTTTCCTACTTATAGAATATTATGGTAAATGGATTTATTATACCCTTAGACTTATATTGTACATAATTTAATTCTTTGTATATAATGTGTTGATATATAAATTTTTTAATCTCCCTCTTCATGTTATCCCACCATAAGTTTTTCTTCAAGTTACTATACATCTTAGTGCTTCCTGGATGGATAGATAAGGATGAGTTTTGTTAATCACCCAAAAATTTCAAATTTATTATTTTTTTATGGGACATATATTCAGGTTCCAAACCATATAACTTTTTCTTTAGTATGTTTTAATTCCAGAATATTCACTACATTTTTATGTAGATCCACATCATCTTTATGGGCCTCCTTAATCATCTCTAGAATATAAAATTAAGTATTTATTTGAGAAAGTTAGAATAAATATACTTTTATTATTCTCAGGACAATCCTTTTCATGTCTACTAATATCGGATTCCTTTAAATCCTCATCATGTATGGGGTTATAGGATACTTTCCCCTTAGAGAATCTACCACATTGTTTTCCTTCCTAAGATGGTACTAGATTGAAAAATCATAATCCTTGATCAGTTCTAACCACAATCATTGTAACATGTTGATTTCTTTTAGTGTGAATATATACTTGATTATTATATGATCCATATATATGTTACACTTCTCCTCATCGATATATTTTTTCCAAATCTTCAACATGATGATCCCTGCAACCAATTCCATGTCTTGTGTTAGGTAGTTTTTCTCATAGGTCTTTAATTTTTGGGAGACATAGCCTATTAATTTTTCATCTTTCATGAGTAAAAAAACCCAAAACCTATTTGGATTCATCATTGTAGATCACAAATTCTTCCCCATTATTCGATAATGTGGGTATAAGTGTATTTATTAGCATCTTATTTAACTCTTTAAAGGTCTTATCGTATTTAGATATCTAGAAACACATCACTCTATTCCAAGTTAGCTTTATTGGGGGTCTTATAGTTAAGATAAGTCTATCAAGAAATAGATATAGTACCTAGATAGTCTAAGGAAACTTTGGATCTCTATCACAATTGTTGGTCTGGGCTACCCTTCAATTTCCATTATTTTCAAAGGATCTATAGATATCCATTTTTGGGTGATAACATGCCTAATTTATTTTATATTCTCTAACCAAAACTCATATTTACTCTACTTTACATATAAATTTTCCTTTCAAAAGTTCTTATTTATAGCATTAAAATGATCTTCATGTTCCTCCTTTATTTTTTAGTAAATAAGAATATGTTCTATAAATATTACCAAAAAATTATCTATGTGATCTCAAAAGACTCCATTAATTAAGTCCATATATATCTAGATCATCAGTGAATCAAAATGGAATCATTATAAACTGGTAGTACAAGTATCTTTTATGAAAATAATACCTGGGGATATCACTACAAAAAAGGGGCACTGGCGTCAGTTTTTGTGGACCAGTGGCAGTTTAAACCTTTGCATATTAGTATAATGGATATTTTAAAAACTTCCACATATTACATGGTCTATAGTCATTTAGAGGCGGTCTAATTAATTATATGGTAGTTTTACTGTGTATTTTTTAAGTATTTATTTGCAGTTTATTTTTTATTTAGAAGATGTTTTTTTTATTAAAAAAATCCCTCATAAATATTTAAAAAACTAAAATAATCATTTCTGATATGTACAGTGGTGGTTTGTTTTAGTGGCAGTTAATACTAACTGTCGCTAAACATATTTTATGTAATTTATTTAGAAGAGATTTCTAAACACTGCCTCTAAATAATATTTTTTTAAAAAATATCTAATAAAAACTTTAAATATCTATATAGTTACATGAAATAAACTAAAACATGAATATATGATAAATAATCATACATACTTCATACATCCATAATAAATATATAAACATCCACAGTCATCATAACACCAATCTTAGTCATCCCATACATTTCTCAACCAATACCAAGATCATCAATATATACGTATAACATATTTCCAACAGCAAGTCATGGCCAATATACATAAAAGTCACAAACTCTACTACATTTTTCTACCTCCACTACATCTCATAAATAGAAACCGACCACGTCTTCTCATCAACTGTAACAAAAAAGGAAACCAAAATTGGAAATAAACAAAATAAATCCCAATTATAGTAAAATAATTGACAAAATTTTAACATACCATGGAAACTAAGAGCCATAATGGCTGCCTTCTGAAAAATATCATCGATCAGAATGGTCATCCTCTTTCCAACTCCACGCATATTCCACCTATAATGAAATCCATAATATATAAGAAAAAATACGAAAAATAAAAGACATAGAATATATTCAAAATGATGCACATAAAACTGTTAATTTTTCAATCAAATAGTTGGCCTTTTAACATAAAAAAATAATATATAATGTAAAACATTTTAACAACATATACATACCTATTTAAGATAGGGTTCAATACCTAAGCTAAAAAGGGATAAGTAAATATTCAAAATTATTTTTAAAGTGACGTGCGATATGATTGAAATTCAATTAATAAAAAAATACCATACTTTGATATCACATAATGTCTTATATTTCAAAAAATGACTTAGCGGTGGTTTTAAAATGATTTAATGTGAATTTGTGGTCATTTACTATGGTTTTGACCGTTCCATACACATTTTTTGTATTTTAAAACACTAAAAAAATGGCTATGGACTATAACGACCCAAACATTAATTAATAAAATTCTTCTTGATCAAATTAAATGTCTTATTATTTAAAATGGTTATATGGCATATGAATTATTTGGTTTTATGATTTTAGATCACAAAATACTATTAAGAATTTTTACCATTGCTAATATAGATGTTGAACAGTGATCACATGATTAGTATAAATATAGGGCTTTAACAAATCTAATTTACTCAGAAAAAAGAAGTGATAGATTTATCTAGTATAATTGATCCATATGAAGCCCATTTGTCAGAGATCAAAAAGGATTTGGCATCATTGGGATTCGCTCTTGACCAAGCCCTAGGTGAGCTTCAACATGTTAAGCTAGAACAAAACCTCCTACGGGAGAAGTGGAAGTTGATAGAGATTACCACCCGAGCAATGTTATCCAAGTCGCCCGAATAGTTTTCCACCATCGCACACCTTACTCTTATGTCAAAATCGGGTGTCATAAGGGGTTATGAAACAATACCCTAGCACTCTAATTATGTGAATTATTTTGGTATAAAATAAAGAATATACATTCATTTTATTATTATTACTTTGTAAAGAGTTTTTTATGCTCAAAGAGTATTTTTAGTTAATATTTAATTTTGAAATATATTTTGATGAATTAATGGATTTTTGAATTAATAATATTTTAATAAAATTTTATTACTAAATTAATTTTTATTAAATATAAATTATTGTATAATTTTTATGAATACAATTTTGATTTTTATTAATGTTTGAAAGCTGTTTTTATCAAAACCCATAAATTTTTTATAAATGTCATTTTTTACTTTAAAAGTAAAAAATCAAATATTTAGAAAATTATTTAGATAAAATTAATATTATTTTTTTAATGATGATTTTGAAATTATCCTATAGTTAATTTTTTTATAACTTTCTGAGACAGTCTGATTTTTGGGTAAAAATTAAATATTGTTTAATTATATAATGCGTTTTATGACATCATAATGACCCAATAGTGATGTAATAAAATAATATAAATGATATGTTAGGCCAATATATGTTTTATTATTAAAATAATGTGCTTTTCTGTTTGTTTGATTTATTTTAAAAAGCTTTAGTGGACCCTCCAAGACATAAAATATTTTAACTTTTTAAATTGATTTCCTTGAGAGTGTGACTGACCTCCACATAAGAAAGCCTGGTATTTTAAGATATTAGGCCATTGGACTTATAAAATAATTTTTTCCACTCCCCTTTGAAAAAACCATGGGCAAAAATCATGGGATGGTTTGTGGTTTTGATTAGTTTATTGTGTGGTTCCCAAAACCTAAATAATAAAGAATTCCCTCTCTTTTCCTATATAAACCCATCCAAGATCCGACTTCCACTTCACTCAAAGCCTTTGGAGCTCAAAAAAGCTATGAATTCCTATCTCTAGAATCCTAAAAAGGTGCCCTAAGCTCCTAAGAATCCTTTCTCAAGCCCCTCCCAATCTTTTGGGGTCACACTTCCATGTAAGGGACTTTTTCCTTTCTCATTTTTGTCCAAATTTCATTATATTGTCATACCCTTTTAATTTCAATTGAAAACATTGGGGTATTATTTCGCACCTCCCCCATACTTACCTATTTATTTTTTAATAATTATATACCTCTTTCTCTCTCATTAATTCCTCCCTTGTACACCTATTTTCATGCCGAAATTCTATAAATAAATTTTCTCTCCTCATTTACATTCAAGCAATTATTTTGAATTTTGAATATAAATTCCATTAAATATGTTGAGAAATGTATCTATATTACCCCCCTTAAATTAACTTTCATGTAAATATTATTAGACACCCCTTTATCTCTCATCAACCATTTTTTTCAATTCTTATGTCACGCTGTTATGCTGCCAAAATTGCACCGCGATTTTCCAAGCCAAAGTCATTGTATAGTGAATACCATGCTCATTTCTCTATTAGGGGCATTCACCTTTATGCACATTTAATTATTGTTTATGTAGTTTTATGTATTAATTACACATTAATTTATCATGTAATAAATGATTATGTTTAATGAATCCATATTTTATGATCCATGTTGCACACTTACACATGAAATGAAATGAATAAGATGGGTGTGCCCTGATAGTGCTCCAATTCATTGGTTAAATATTAGTATTATGATATGTCAAGTGCAATGATTCTTTACTCATGATAATTTTAGTTCAATGAGTCTTTAATCAAGCTATGTTTTCAATGATCCTTGGCTCATACAAATACCATGTTAAGTGTTGTTGCCACATTTCCATGTTATGATAATCATGCTTTATCATAACTTTATGTTCTTGTTTCTCTTATGCTCCATTGATATTCCAATTTCCTAACATCTATTTCATTATTCATCTTATTCCTTTTTTACTCCCTTATGGGGCTTCATAGCTTAACCCTTTCTTATGCATGTCCTCAGGTTATCAAATGAAATGCTAAGTACGAAGGAATGTTGTGGTCATGTAAAAGAAGTTTTCAATTAAGATGTTGTGTTTTATGTTCTAAGTTGTTATGTAATCTTACTAATCCCCAAATACACTATACCTATAAATCTTATATGTTGTATCAAGTGTTGTTTTTATGTAATAAAAATGTTTATGTATGAAATAAAGAGAAATGTTGTTATAGTTGGTTTCAGAGGATAGGTTTAGTTTTTTTAGGATTAAGATTAGAAAACCCTAGTGAAAGTCATAGGGATAAGACTAAGTATAATAAAAACATCCCTAAATTTTGGTGAGTATTTATTAAGTGGTTTATTAAGAAAATACATTACTATCTGGATATGAGTAGGTAGAGGCGGCTCTGGAAGAGATGTATCTAGGGGTAAAACCCAAAAACACTGCTTTGATCTAGAATCGAACGGGAACTAGTGAACGAAAATGGGCCTTACTGCACTCTTTGTTACGAAACTCTTGGGGGATATGCTTTGGTAAGTTCATGAACATAGTATGAACCATTATTAAGGGAAAAATTCCCCTAAAAATATATTTTTGGATGTAGATCATGGATAACATATATTGGAGCATATAGATTCATAAGTTAAGAAAATAAAAGTAATTTATAATTCATCCATTTTTTGTCTCTGGATTACCCTTTATGGGTTACCCATAACTTTCCTTTTATTCCAGCCAATGGCCAGTAATAGGAGGACTTGGGCTAACAACCGATGTGAAGATCAATGTGATGATGGTTCTAATGAGATGTCCAGTCTGATGGGAGTGGGAATCACAAACTTTGTCATGATACTCTCTCATTTAATCCATATTTTGAGTAAAGACATAGTAAAAAACGAACGTTCAACCTCCCCTAAGAAAACACAAGTTGTAATCGAGGGATTTAGGAGACCAAGGCCTCTTAATATCAATGGATCATATGATCTCTCAATTGTTTAACAATAGATCAAATCCATTGAGAAGATATTCTCCATCCTTCAGTGTTCTAAAAAAGAGAAGGAACTTCTGGATTCTTATCATATAGAGGTTTAAGCTGATCAATGATGGACAATGATCCAAAATATGAAGCCTATGGAGGATATCAAGGCATTGGAATAGAATAATTTCCGTAAAAAAATTTGAAAAATATTTTCCTCACACACTCCGACTTAAGATGGAAAGGGTCTTCCTTTCCCTCAAGCAAAAATACAAAAAATCCATCGAAGCGTACAATGAAAATTTTACTGGGCCTTCATGATACTCTTCCAGCTTTTTTTTACCCCTAAATGTAGGGTTGACTTCTTTTTTGTGGGATAAAATCTAGCCTATGGAAATCCCTAGAAATCTGTGACTTTGAGAGCTATGAGAAAATTGTATGATGTGCCCTCAAAGTCGAAATGGTGATCAGTGAATCTCAGGGGTATCATCAGGATAAGAAGCATAAAGTATACTTAAATTCTGTAAGTTTGATGGATAAATCCAATGCTGCTAAGAAAATACAATACCCCACTTGCCAAAGGTATAGAAAGAAGCACCAGAGAAATTACATAAAGGGGAATAGGAAATTCTTTAGGTGTGGAAGAGAAGGGAACCTTGCCATTAACTGCCAACAAGAAAACGTACGGCTGCGAAAGAGGAGAGGAAATCTCTTTTTGACCCTCAATGGGTTGTTCATTATTTCAACTACAAAGAATCTAGGAACTTTTCCAACTAGTTCCCTAAGCCAAGGGTTTTTAGAGGCAACCAACAACCTCCAAGGTATAAAGGATAATATTTTTCCATCAATACCACTGAAGTGAACCCCAAAAATGAAGTGGTGATAGGTAAACTAGTTATCCATTCCAGAATAGTGAACGTACTATTTATTCTAGTTCTACAAATTCTTTTATATCCCGAAAGTTTAGTAGAACAATCCCAACACCACCACAAATCATGGATATAAAGATGTTAGTGAGAATAAAAAATGGGTAAATCATTGTATCCCTTGAATATAACTCCTCCCCTGTCATATTTGTGGATTAAACTTCCAAGAGAACCTCTTCATACTCCCTTTGGTGGAATTTTATGCAATTTTTGGAATGTATTTCCTTTCCTTATATAGATCCAACATAAATTGTCATGAGAGGGAAATCACTCTCCATATGGAGAATCGACTTGTACAAGTAAAAGGAAGAGGACAAATCTTATTTAGCACCATTATCTGAAGCATGGATATTACCACCTTATGAGCACGTGTATATGGAACAGATGATTGCGTCTAAGGAAGAAACCATCCTTGAAGACATTCCTATTGTGAGTGAATTCACTGAAGTGTATCCCAAGTAATTTTCTAGTCTTCCTCCTAGAAGAGATGTTGAATTCTCAATTGATCTTATACATGGGGAATTGTCGATATCCAATACTCCATATAGAATGGTTGTTGTGGAGCTTGAGGAGATGAAGAAAAAACTACCAGATAATCTTGATAAAGGGTTTATACACCCAAGTGCTTCACCCTGCGGTGCATCAGTCCTCTTCATTTAGAAGATGGATGGGTTAATGCGCCTTTGCATTGATTATCGTGAGATCAACAAAATCATGATAAAGAACAAGTATCCTCTTACAAGAATTGATGACTTGTTCGACTAGCTACATGGAGCACAATACTTCTCCAAGGTGGATCTGTGGTCGGGATATTATAAGGTAAGGGTGAAGAAGGAGGATATCCCCAAGACTTCTTTTCATACAAGGTGCAGGCACTATGAATTCATTGTGATGCATTTTAGACTCACTAATGCACCAGAAATATTTATGGACATGATGAATATAGTCTTTAGGGATTACCTCGACAAGTTTTTGGTATTCTTTATTGATGATATTTTAATATACTCCAAACCCAAGGAGGATCATGAAGAGCATCTAAGCACTGTACTAGAGACCTTGTGAAAGGAGAAGCTCTATGAAAATTACATCAAGTGTGAGTTATAGTTGCAGTATGTCTCATTCTTGGGTCATATCATCACAAGTAATGGTATATCTATGGATGCCTCCAAGACAACTGCAATTGAGGGATGAATGAGGCCATCAAGGGTAACAGATATCCATAGCTTATTGGGTTTAGCTGGATATTATTGCCGATTTGTGAGAAATTTCTCAAGTTTGTCAAACCCTCTTATCAAGCTAACTCATAAGGGAGTAATGTTTTCTTGGAGTGATGAATGGGAAGAGAGATTCAAGGAGTTGAAAAGGATAATTATCACTATGCTCATTCTCATACTACCCACAAGTGGAGAACTTTTTGTGGTATTTAGTGATGCTTTGAAGAAGGGATTGGGTTGTGTGTTGATGCAAAATGAAAAATTCATTGCCTGTGCTTCAAGGGAATTTAATGTTCATGAGAAAAACTATCCAACCCATGATCTGGAGATGGCTACAGTAATCATTGATTTAAAAAATTGGCAACATTACCTCTTTGGGAGATGTGTGAAATATATACAGACCACAAAATCTTCAAGTATATATTCACAAAAAAAGAGTTGAACATATGCCAACAAATTTGGTTAGAGCTAATCATAGACTATAACTGCTCAATCCATTACCACCCTACGAAAGCAAACATGGTGGCAGATGCTCTATGTAGAAAGGACCCATCAATTCTATCATTGAGAAGAATTGAAAATGATCCAATCTTATTAGATTTGATGAATATGGATATGGGAATCCTAAAAAAAGGAACATCGCCAATCCTTTCACAAATGATTTCTCAACCATCTCTTTTTTAAAGGTAAAAGGATGCTCAAAAGGATGATGTGGGAATTCAGAAGAAAGTGGAAACTATCATAAAAGGGAAATCCTCAGAGTTCAATGTTAATGAAGAAGGAATTGTGATATTTGGGAAAATACTATGTGTTACATCATGTTCGGAGTTAAAGAAAGACTTTTAGATGATGCAAATTGTTCAAATTTCTCTATTTATCCGGGAAACAGAAAGATATATCAAGTTATCTGAGATCATTATTGGTGGGATAACATGAAGAAGAAGATCATCGAGTATGAAGGACCCCAGGACACCCTGAGAGGGGAGGGGTGAATCAGGGTGTCAACTATTTCTTTTAAACTAATGGATCTTGTTCCCACGTTGGTAGAAACTATTTTAACCTGTATAATGGATATGAGAATAAATAAAACAATCACATTCAAAGAGATGACACATAACTTTTTACTTGGTTCACCACTAAGGGCTATGTCCAAGGTGCACACGCCAATAGGTTTTCGGTCGTACCAAATTCCACTATTCTTTACTCATTGTGGATTATAAAGGTTTGGGAATAGTCACTCTGTCCCAAGATCACTGCCTTTACACCAGTTCAGGGATAGCCTGTTGCATCCCTCGGGTCACTCCCATTGACTCCCCCTGACTCACTGCCTTTGGTGAAGTCCCACTCAGTTTATAGACGTGAAGGTCTCTTGAACATCTCTAATGAATACATCCTCTTTAGATGCTCTGTTGAAGTACAACTCCCACTCATTGTCTAATCTCACTTTGCACCAAAGGTATCAGGAAAACTTCCAGTTTTCGCGCAGCCCCAAAAAAACCAGCGTACTTCAACCACACCTGGTGTGCTTCTCCAAGCCCAGCACGCAAGTTTCAATACGGCATGAAAGTTCACCTCTCCCACTTACGTGACACTCACTTCTTCAACGTTAAACTTGCGCGACTCACATCCTTTTACGCCCAAACCGATTTTGGCGTACAACTATGAACTATCTCGCTTCTTCAAATCCTGGCGTGCATGTGTCACCAAACAACCTGTGCGACACCTCCTTCACCAACTCCAAACTTGGGCGACTCAACCCCTTTCTCGCCCAAAACACATTGGACACGCAGCAAACAACTGTCGCACAACTTCAGATTGCGCGACCCAACACCACTTGCGCGACCACAAATCCTGCGCGACGGGAGCTCTGATTTTCTATAAGTCTGAACTTCATAACAAACAAGGAGGGGTTAAGCTCTATTTATAGGAATTTGGATAACCTTCACAACGGCACGCAAGTCTTCCTTCGGCGCACAAGTTTCAGCGCGCAAGTCTCTCCCGTGCAAGTCACTTGTGCGACCAAACATAAAACATGGGCACCCTTCTCCCTTTGCTATATTATCATGTTCTGAACTTGAAAATATTATGGAGCGCAAGTTTCCTCTCCATCAAGACAACGGTGTACATGTATCTTTTCCAAAACCACTTTTCTCCATTTTTCAACTTTCAGGCCCAAAAATTTGGAAAACACTAGAAAATGGTGCCACCTTCAAAACTATTATCTTCTTGTTCTATATGATCACTTTGCTGTCACACATTCTGAACATTCACTGAGGATTGACAACAAACACAAACAAAACTTCAATTCATGCAAAGAGCGACCATGGTTCTAACAATCTCCCCCTTTGGGTTTGTTGGAAATCAGTAAATAAATGCAATAGGGCACAAGCCATAGGCAAACCACATACATAAGAATCAACTTAGCCAACACTCTAAGTCTACATGAGCAATGTTCGGTGTAGAAAACAAGAGGGGAATCTTGAATTGGGTTCCTGTCCAATGTATTCCTTCCCATCCTATCACCGAAACTGAATTCTCTATGTGTCCCAAAAGCATTACATGTCTGAATTTATTTCTTTCTCCCCCATTGACAATAAACCCAAAGATCGGTAATTGTTCATTGTTAGCTGAAACCACACTCTCCCTGGATAGTATCTCCTACACAAACCTGCATCGCATCCATAAACAGATTAAAAACAATTAACATAATTGGGGAGAGGGGAATTTCCTAACCTCCTTATGCACTGGGAGGTGGCTGAACACCGAGGTTCAAATGAGGATTCTCAAACACAGCCGTTGAAAGTGGCTTGGTCAGGATATCATCCTCTTTCTCATCAGTTCCCACATGATCCATTCTAATCACGCCTTGTTCAACATTCACTTTGATAAAGTGATATCTAATTTCAATATCTTTTGTATGAGAATGCTAAACCGGATTCTTTGTAAGATTAATTGTGCTCTTTTTATCATAGTAAATCACCATTGGTTGCTTCACCTCATCACCAATATCCGTTAATTGTCGCTTCATCCATAACAGTTGAGTGCATGCCTTTGTGGAGGATATATTCTCAGCTTCAATAGTACTAAGAGAAGTACTTTCTTATTTCTTGCTCAACCATCCAACACATTTATTCCCAATATAGAATGCTCCACCACTGGTGGACTTTTTTCCACTACATCGACAACCCAGTTAGCATTATAAAATGCTAATAATTCATTGTCTCTTCCTACAACAAAGTATAAGCCATAACTGTGAGCACCTTAAATATACCTCATGATTCTTTTTACTATTGTCGTATGTTCCTCCTTTGTATTACAATAAAAGTGGGCCACTAGACAGGTTGCAAAGACAATATTTGTCCATGTCGATCTCAGGTACAGTAGACTCCCAATTATTCTCCTGTACATAGTGGGGTCTACTGATGCCCCATCCTCATGCTTTCCAACTTTTGTTCCAACTGAAATCGGAGTTGATATTGGTTTAGAGTCTTGCATATTAAACTTCTTCAGTAGCTCTCTTGCATACTTTTATTGAGAAATGAAAGTGTAATCCTACCTTTGAATCACCTGTAGCCCCAAGAAATATGTGAGATCCCCAATCATAGACATTTAAAATTCTGATTTCATGTGATTGGAAAATTCATCCACTGATTTCTGCCCGCTGCCACCAAATATGATATCATCAAGATAGACTAGAACCATGAATTGATCTTTTAGAGAATTTTTCACATATAGATTGTGATCTACTCCTCATCTTTTGAATTCCAGCTTCTTGAGATAAGAATCCAGTCGAGCGCACCACACCCATGGTGCCTACTTCAAGCCATAAAGTGCTTTCTTCAGTTTGCAGACCTTTGTTTCATCAGTACCAAGAACAAAACCCACTAGTTGTTCAATGTATATTTCTTCTTCGAGTACACCATTCAAGAATGTTGTCTTGACATCCATTTGATATAATTTATATCCTCTTTGGAATGCCATGGCAAGGAAAAGCCTAATTGGCTCCAATCTAGCCACTGGAGAAAAGGTTTTTTTCAACATCAACACCTTCAATATGGGAGTATCCTTTACATACTAGTCGTTCCTTGTTTCTAATAACACTTCCATGATCATCAAACTTGTTCTTGAAGATCCATTTTGTACCAATCACATTGTGACCTTCGGGTCTCTGGACAAGATCCCAAGTCTGATTCTTGTCAATCTAATCTAACTCTTCATTCATGGATTTCACCCATGATTCATCCTTTGCAGCTTCTTTAAATGAGGATAGCTCCATAACTGAGAGAAAAGCAGATTGCGTGTTATTCCGCATCCTCCTTCTTTGTGTGGGTACACTCCTGTCCCCAATTATGTTAGTTGGATCAATCTCACCTCTTCGATTTCTCCTGCGAGGTTCAGTTGCATTCTCTCCAGCCATAGTTTCTTCTTCAGATTCTTCTTCTAATTCAACATCATGATGTGACTTCTGAGTGTTTTGTACAACATCCTCTATTTCTGTATTTTTATTTTCTTCCTTGATTCTTTTAAAATTGAATCTTTTTCAAGTTTACTCCTAATAGTAACAACTTACTCCTCAAGACACTTAGCAGTCTTGGACTTTTCTTCTAGTCTGGAGGTGAGGTCATTGATGACCTTTTCATGCTCTTCAATTCTCAGCTTCAAATCCACTGCATCATCATTTCTTTCAAGTATTTTAGAATTTACTTTCACCAATTATTCCAGTCATTCAATTTCAGCTTCAAGTTGATCAAAATATTCAGTTGATTATTCTACAATTGATTTCCATTTATTGCAACTCTTACATTTAATCTTAAGCTTACTAAAAACAACCTTAAGTTGAAACTTGGGATCTGAACTAGTTTTCAACAGATTTTCTCCACCAGTATCTTCTGATTTTTTAACAGTGGCCATCATGGAAACATGGTTCCCAGTTTTAAATTGTGGTTCTTCTTCATCACAGAATTCATTATCATCTTCTTCCTCTTCACAGAAAAAACTCTTCTTTGGTACTTTCTTTCTTGATTTGAAGTCTCTCCATTTGAAAAACCTTTTTTGAGGCTTCTCAATGTTTTCAGAATCTCTATTATCATCATCGATCTTTCTTGAACACTGAGAGGCAATGTGACCAACTTTTCCATAATGAAAGAAAGCCAGAGGTAGCTTCCCTTTGAATTTCCCCTTTCCCTTCTAAAACTTCTTTGCAATGAGAAAACGAATTTTTTTTCTTCATCATCCTCAAAACTACTATCTTTTGAGATTTTCAGTTTCTCAATGGCTTTGAATGCCATTTCCTTGCTCACTCGAGTCGTAGCATCTTCTGTTTTGACCCTCATTTCATATGCCACCAGGCTGCTCAGTAGATCATCCAGAGAAAGTTCAGAACAATATCTTTCCTCATGGGCTGAAACCTTTGCATTGTAAAGGGGTGGAAGCCTTCTTAATATTTTCTTCACAATGTCTGCATCTTTGATTTCTTCACCTAGACCCCTAATTGCTCCAACCACTTCAGTAATTCGTTTGAAGAAGGAATCTACATTCTCATCAGGATGCATCTTCAGATCATCTAACCTATTGTGCAGGACTTGTAGTTTCACCTCCTTCACTTTTATATCTCCTTCATAAATATTTTCAAGTTTATCCCACATGTACTTTGCTGAAGTGAAACTCATCACTTTTAAATAGATATGATCAGATAGTACTACGGTGAGAGAAATATGTGCTTTAGCATCTACATCAATCATAGCCAGCCCTGTTGGATCAGTAACATGTATACCATTCATAGTGGAAAATAGAACATCCATTCCAATAGATCTTATATAAGATCTCATTCTATTCTTCCAAATCTAAAAATTACTTCCATCAAAGAGGGGAACTCCCCTAACACTGGCTGAATTTTCCATGGCGGTATAAAATAGATCAAACACCAACAACCTGGCTCTGATACCACTTGAATGACCCCGGGACACCCTGAGAGGGGAGGGGGGAATCAGGGTGTCAACTATTTCTTTTAAACTGATGGATCTTGTTCCCATGTTAGTAGAAACTAGTTTAACCTATATGATGGATATGAAAATAAATAAAACATTCACATGAAAAGAGATGACACAAAACTTTTTACTTGGTTCACCAATAAGGGCTATGTCCAAGTAGAATACGCTAACTGGTTGTCGGTCGTACCAAATTCAACTTTTCCTCACTCGTTGTGGATTACAAAGGATTGGGAATAGTCACTCTGTCCCAAGCTCACTGCCTTTACACCTCTTCAGGGATATCCTTTTGCGTCCCTTAGGTTACTCCAGTTGACTCCCTCTGGCTCACTGCCTTTCATGAAGTCCCACTCAGTTTATAGATATATAGGTCTCCTGATTATTGCTAATGAATACATCCTCTGTAGATGCTCTGTTGAAGTCAAACTCCCACCTGTAGGCTAATCTCACTTTGCACCAAAGGTATCGGGCAAACATCCATCTTTTGCGCATCCCAGAAACAACTGGCATATTTAACCACACCTGGAGCACATCTCCAAGACCAGCATGCAATTTTCAAGATGGCACACAAGTTCACCTCTCCCACTTTCACAACACTCACTTCTTCAACTTCAATGTTGCGCAACTCACATCCTTTTACGCCCAAATCGATTTTGGCGCGCAACTATGAACTTTCGTGCTTCTTCAAATCCGAGCACGCAAGTGTCACCAAACCACCTGTGAAAACCCTCATTCACTAACTCCAAACTTGGGTGACTCAACCCCTTTCTCACCCAAAACACCTTAGACGTGCAGCAAACAACTGTCACACAACTTCAACATGCACGACCCACCACCACTTGTGCGACCACAACACCTGTGCGACGGGAGCTCTGATTTTCTCTAAGTCTGAACTTCATACCGAATGAGGAGGGGTCGACCTCTATTTATAGGCATTTGGATACCTTACATGACGGTGCACAAGTCTTCCTTCAGCGTGCAAGTTTGGGCACGCAAGTCTCTCCCACGCAAGTCACTTGCGTAACCAAACATAAAACTTGGGAGCCCTTCTTCCTTTGCCATATTATCATGTTTTGATCTTGAAAACATATGGCGCAAAATCTTCCTCTCCTTACAGAAAATGGTGCGCATGTCTCTTTTCCAAAACCACTTTTCTCCATTTGTCAACTTTTAGGCCAAAAAATTTGGAAAAACTTGGAAAACGGTGCCACCTTCAATACTATTATCTGCATGTTCTGTATGATCTCTTTGCTGGCACACATTCTGAACTTTCACTGAGGATTGACAACAAACACAAACCAAACTCCAATTAATGTAAAGAGAGACCATGGTTATAACAGAGTATAAATCAAAGTGCTTGGTATGTTAGTAAGTGAAGGTTGACAGGTAGAAGTCTAAGGGGGTGATGCAACTATTACCTATACTAACATGGAAATGGGATAACATCACCAAGGACTTTGTCATTAGACTTCCAAATACATCCAAAGGAAGCAATGTTTTATGGGTTGTTGTAGTTCGTCTTACAAATATACCATACTTCATTGAAATTCGAGAGGATTTCTCATTGGGTCAACTAGCACTGATATATATCAGAGAAGTGGTAATGCTACATGGAGTACCATAATCAATTCTATCCGATCAAGATACAAGATTCATCTCTAAGTTTTGAAAGAGTCTTCAACGTGCTCTGGATACTGAGTTGAACATCAATATGTCTTATCATCTTGAAACTGATGGACAATCTGAGCGGACTATCCAAGAACTTGACGACATGTTGAGAACATGCTTAATGGACTTCAATAGAGGATGGGATCAACATCTCCCTCTAGTTGAGATCAATTACAACAATAGTTTCCACTCAAGCACCCAAATGGATCCTTATGAATCCCTTTTAGGGAAGAGGTGTATAACACCAGTATGTTGGGATGAACTTGGGGAGAGAAAACTCTTAAGTCTAGAAATGGTCGAAGAAATGGTGGATAAGGTTAAGACTATCCAACAACACATTAAAGCTAGTCAGAGTCGATAAAAGAGTTATGATAATAATCATCAAAGAGACCTAGATTTTGATGTTGGAGACATGTTATTCCTCTACATATCATCGTGGAATAGGGTTATGAGATTTGGGAATAAGGGAAAGCTTAGTACAAGGTACATCGACCCTTTTGAGATCCTTGATCGCATTTGAGTCGTGGCCTGTTGACTAGAACTCTCACCAAACCTATCTCAAGTACAAGATGTTTTCCATGTATCACTCTTGAGGAAGTACATACTTGAACCATCACATGTACTCAATCCAGAGGTGGTACCATTGAAGAATGACCTCTCCTATGAAGAGAAGTCGGTGAAGATCTTAGATCGTAGGGAAATAGTTCTATGAAATAATACAATGCCCCTTGTCAAGGTGTTGTGGTAAAACCACAATATTAAAGAGGAAACGTGGGAATCAGAGGAAGTGATGAAGTAAGGTTACCCTCATCTATTTTAGTGTGGGAGAAGGAAATTTTGAGTGAGAAATTTCTTAAGTGGAGAAGATTGTGACGACCCAAAATTTTATTTTTGAAAATTCCTCTTGATATAATTAAATGTATAATTATGTAAAATAGTTATATAACATATGAACTTATTTAGTATATGATTTTGGATTTAAAAATACCATTAATAATTGTTATCATTTCTAATATAGTATTCGAGCAGTAACCACATGATTAGTATAAATATAGGGCTTTAAAAATCCAATTTACTCAGACAAAGGAAGTGGTGGCTTCATCTAGTTGAATTGCTCCATACGAAGCCCATTTTTCAGAGCTCAGAAAGGAGATGGAATCATTTTTCTTCACTCTTAACCAATCCCAATCCAAGATTCAATACTTCAAGCTTGAACGGAACATACTATGGGAGAAGTGGAATTTGATAGAGATTACCACCCCAATAATGTTATCTAAGCCACCCCAAGAGTCTGTCACCATCACCCACCTTACCCTTAGGTCATATGCAGTTGTTATAAGGGGTTATGTAACAAGACCCCAGAACTATGATTATTTGAATTATTTTTGTATATAATAAATAATATACATTCATTTTATTATTGTTACTTCGTAAATAGTTTTTAAAGCACAAATAGTATTTTTAGTTAACATTCAATTAAGAAATATATATTGATGAATTAATAGATTTTTAAATTAAATAATATTTTAATAAATATTATTACTAAATTAAATTTTATTAAATATTAATTATTGTATAAATTTTATGAATACAATTTTGATTTTTATTATGGTTTGAAAGTCGTTTTTATCAAAACCCATGAATTTTCGATAAATGTCGGTTTTTATTTTAAAAGTAAAAAATCAAATATTTAGAAAAATATTTAGATAAAATTAATATTACTTTTGGAATATGTATGTCAAAATTATCCAATAGTGAATTGTTTATAATTTTCTAAGACAGTCGAATTTTTGGGTAAAAATTAAATATCGTTTATTTATATAATGTGTTTTATAACATCGTAATGACCCAATAGCGATGTAATAAAATACTATAAATGAGATTTTCAGAAAATATATGTTTTTTAATTAAAATAATGTGATTTTAGGTTGGTTTGATTTATTTTACAAAGCTTTAGTGGTCCCTCTAAGACTTATTAAACATTTCAACTTTTTAAATTGATTTCCTTGAGAGTGTGACTCACCTACACATAAGAAAGCATAATATTTTAAGAAGTTAGATCATTGACCTTATAAAATATTGTTTTACACTATTATTTGGACATAACCAGGTCAAAACCCAAGGTATGGTTTGTGGTTTTTATTTGTTTAATGTATGGTGCCCAAAACCTAAATAATAAATAATTCCCTCTATTTTCCTATATAAACCCACCCAAACTCACAATTCCTCTTCACTAAAAGACTTTGGAGCTTGAACAACCTCTACCTTAATCTCTATAGAATTATCCCAAGGGTCCACAAGCACCCAATAAGCCTCTCTCAAGCCCTCCCAGGCATTTGGGACCACACTTCCAAGTAAGAGATTTCTTCCTTTCTCATTTTTGACCAAATTTCATTATGTTGTTATACCCTTTTAATTTAAATTTCAAATGTTGGGGTATAACTTCCCACATCCCACATAATTATCTATTTATGTTTTAATTATGAGATATATATTTCTCTCTCATTAATTCCTCCCATGTAAACCCATTACCATGCTGAAATTCTGTAAGGAATTTCTCTCTCATCCTTTACATTCCAACTATTCTTTTGTATTATGAATCTAAATTCCATTAATATGTTGGGACATGTATCTATATGGACCCCTTACATTCCATTTAATTTAAATATTATGATACAAACCTTTATCTCTCATCTACCATTTTTACAAATTCTTATGTCACGTCGTTATACTGCCGAAATTTCACTATGATTTTCTAAGCCAAATTAATTATGTAGTGAATACCATTCCCATTTCTCTACCAAGGGTATTCACCTTTATTCACTTTTACTTATTGATTATGGAGTTTAATTTATGAATTCCACATTCCTTTATCGTGGAATAAATGATGATTTTTTGTTAATCCATGTTATATGATCTATGTGGCACACTTATGCATGGAATGAAATGATTAAGAAGGGTGCACCCTGATAGCGCTCCAATGCATTTGGTAAATATTAGTATCATGATACGTCAAGTTCAATGCGGGTTTACTCATGCTAATACCATGTTAATTGTTGTTTCTACATTTCCATGTTATGATAATTATGCGTTATCATGCCTTTGTGTTTATGTTTCTCTTATGCTCTATTGATATACCTATTCCCTAATAAGTATTGTTTTCTTCATGTTATGCCTTGTTTACTCCCTTAATATTCATTATGGCTCACCCTTTTCTTATGAATGTCATTAGGTTATCCAATGAAATTCTAATTATGAAGGAATGTTTTGGTCATGTAAAATAAGTTTTCAATAAAGATGTTGTGTTTTATGTTCTATGTTGTTATGTAATGTTCTTAATCCCCAAAGACACTATACCTATTGATTTTATATGTTGTATCAAGTGAAGTTTCAATGTAATAAATTTTGTTTAGGTGTGAAATAAAGAGAAGGGTTGTTATATGAACATAACTGGAAAACTATCATTTGGAATGATGTTTTGTTAGAACCTACATTTCATAATTAAGTATATGTCTTTTCCCCTAATTTTAGGGAAATCTAATGTTTTTCATTGGTTTTGACTACCCTTCACTTGTTCTTAAAGGTTTTTTACATTTAAGAAGTGGTTATTGAGTCATTCTTACCACACAGCACATAGGATTGATGTGTTGCCTATGATTACATGTCAGAAATAACGTAGAGGTTGTTTTCCAATTATATCATGTCAATATGGGGGTTTTTCTATGCTTTTGGGTGTTCCACACATGTTTTAGTGTTTTAAAACACTAAAAAGAATTTTTTAACCATAACGGGAAAACTGTCATTTGAAATGATGTGCCTCCAGATCTTACATTTCAAAATTAAATATACAACCATTTTTCATATATTTTATGGAAATATGAGGTTTTTTTCTTGGTTTTGACCCCATGAAACATGTTTTTAAAGGTTTTTAAATCATTAAGAAGTGGTTGCTAGTTAATTCTAATCACACCACATAATATATTGATTTTTTATTTGTGAATACACATAAAAAATAACTCATTAGTGATTTTCTAATGATTTCACATCAATATGAGGTGTTTACTATGTTTTTGACTATTCAATGCATGTTTTAGTGTTTTAAAACACTACAAATGAATTTATAGCCATAACGGGAAAACCATCATTTGGAATGATGTGTCATCAGTTCCTACATTTCAAAATTAAATATATGGTTTTTTCCCATTATCTTAGGAAAATATGAAATTTTTTGTTAGGTTTTACCCCTCGACACATGTTTTTAAAAGTATTGTGCCTTTAAGAAGTGGTTAATTAGTCATTCTAACAACACCTCACATCAAAATTATGTTTTTTCTATGCGTACAATTGAAAAATAACTCATCTATATTTTCCAAATGATTTGACATTATTATGAGGTCGTTTTTTATAGTTTTGACCATTCCATGCAAGTTTTAGTGTCTTAAAACACTAAAAATGTGTTTCTAGCCATAACAGGAAAACCATAATTTAGAATTACATGTTGTTGGTCCCTAAAATTAAAAATTAAGCATATGGTTTTGGTCCCATTATTTAAGTGAAATGAAACATATATTTCTTGGTTTTGACCCCCTGATACAAATTTCTAAACTTTGATATCTTTTAAAATTTCTTATTGAGTCATTTTAATCACACCACATGTTGAATGAATGTTTTGTTTTCTTATACATGTCACAAATAATTAAATGTTGGTTTTACCATTATTTCACGTCTATATGAAATCATTTGTTATTATTTTGATCATAAAATGTGCATATTAGTATTTTAGAACACTAAAAATGTATTTATGGGCATCACAAGAAAATTGTATCTTGGATTGATGTGGCGTTGATTCTTACATTTCACAAATAAATATTTGGTTTTTGAACTATGATAACATTTGTAATCATTAAATATTTTTTGAAAAATATAACTATATAATTAATATATTTTTAATAAAATTAATTATTTCACATACCCTACCAAGTGGTGTACTATTTCACACCCTATCTAGTTAGACCACACATCATGCCCTTTCCATTCATACCACACCTCATTCTCAAACTTCCTCGCAGCTGCAACACAATATCCTCTCAAAGGAACATGGTGATCAATGCTATGAAAAGAGGTTTACTGCAATAAATTATAATCTATGTGGTATTTTTTTTACAACTGTTCACGGTTTAAACTACTAATACATTATTTAGTGGATTTTAAGTAAACTGTCATGTATTTCATAGTCAATAATAATTTAATGGTGATTTTTATAGTTGAGAAAAATTTTCAATATGCATTTTTTATGGGTACTCAGTGACGGTTTTTTTATTTGGTTGGTGATAGTTTTTAAAAAAACAACATTGGAAAGTTAATGGGAAAGCCCACCATCTCGCAAGCAAGATTCACTACTGGAAAAGAAGGTTATACCAACTGTTAAAAACCGTTGGTATAGGCTGGAAAACCGTTGTTATACCCTATACCAACGGTTTTCCAAACCATTGGCTAGTAAGCCGTGAGGAAAGCCTTATACCAACAGTTTGATCCAAACTGTTGGTATATGGGTTATATAAATTTAACCCAATGTATACCAACGGTTTATAACCGTTGGTAATGAATTTTAGAAAGTCTTATACCAATGGTTTTAAACCGTTGGTAATGTGATTTTCAGGAAAACCTATACCAACTGTTTAGAACCATTGGTATTGGCTTTCCAGCAACACCTACACCAATAGTTATAAACCATTGGTATTGGATTTCCAAAAATCTAGACACCTATACCAACAGTTTAAAACCGTTGGTATAGGTTATTACAGAAATACAGAACACCTATACCAACGGTTTTAAAACGTTGGTATAGTGTTTTTCCAAAATCCCAGCACCCTTATAACAACGGTTTATAACTGTTGGTATAGAGTTTTTCCAAAACTGCACACAATATCCCCCCTCCCTCCAGTAGCCCCTCCACTGTACACCTGCATACAGACTTGAAACAGACTTGAAAATGGATTTTGCAGCTCATGTAAATGAAAAATCCATTTTCATGAAAACCCATTACAAAACCATCTCAGGTTATGCAATTACATGAAAATGGATTTTTCAGCTCTCCCATGCACCAACATTTTCAAAACCAAAATGAACATGTTGTATTATCAATGCAAACTAATTTTAAAACCCAACTCACTAAACTAAATGACAATGTAGAAACACACAACATCCAATATCTTATCACCTCAATAATACTCCTTAGCATGAAATATTGTATAAAATAATTTTAATGTAATATTACCAAGTAATGATATATTGAATGTGAACAACTAATTGATACAAGAAATAAAAGTTGGAACAAATAATTTACACATTATTAAAGATATTAACCTTCAGTTGAGGTCATTAGTAATGAGAAAATCTATAATCAAATGCATTATGAAGATGAATAAAACCTGAATGTGTGAATATTATATTGTGAGACTGAATAAAACATGATAAAAAATCAGTAGTTAGAGATTCCAAGCCAAATAATGACTAAAAAGAGAGAAATAAACAAATTTGGATTGCTTCAGATCTATCATTGATCAGTTACATGGGGCCGATGAAACATAAGGCTTTATTAAGATCGTAATGTGATATTAGACCACTAGATTGAAGAAACCAATGATTTTGGTGCTTGGTTGAGATAGAAACAAGATCTATGGTCTGATAATCAAACTGTAAGAACCCAATTACCCATTTCCATGTATGGATTTTTTATTCGGGTTGCTTTGAGGAAAATGTAAAATTGGGGAATTTTGATGTACAATCCATGTACATCAGTGTACACACCATGAACATTTATATCCTTTCCAGACCATGTACAAGTTGTGTCTCAGCCATGTACCAAGTCATGTTGTGTCGTGGTCGTTCCTCTTAAGGTGAGGCCCAGTAAAAGCTTATACACAGTGTGTATTGTTAAAGGAAATGTCGTGTATTTTATTTTTTTATTTAATATAAGGGATAGGGGTCATGTCTCATTTACAGAATTAACATCTTTTGACCTTGGTTCATCCATGTTCGACCAGGAGTGACAATTATTCTTTGAGCCACTGATTCTCCTATCAATGTCCAATCAGAACGCTAGAAGGTGCATTGGGATCCCACCAATGAGTTCTACCTTCACCTTAATCCTATCCTCCTGATTCCTCTCCTCATTTTATAGATATAGATTTGATAATTTATGAATCTTTTGTGGATTTTCAATTATCTAGGATGAATCAAGATCTGATATTCAACAATATTGTTCTCACGACTACGATGTAGGTGGGTTATGCCTATATGTTGTTTTGTCAAGAATTATATGTGCCTAAAACTCATATACCCATGTTTTTGGTATACATGACTTGGAATTACACTGTGATTATCATATGATATTGGTTGATTAGGTTATTAAGGTTATTTCTTTGAGATAGGGAACCATAGGGTTGTGTTTCCCTTGATTTATTTGTTAGAGCTATTGGCCCATGACGCCTTAGATGCATACTGCTTTCCATGAATTTTTTTGTTTAGGATTGATTATTGATTATTAAAAAGTGATGTGATAGTAAGATTACATGAGGTGATTTGATTATTATTATGCCATGTAATAGTTAGATTAGATGAGGTGTGTTGATAATAGTCTGCAATGTAATAATTTAAATTAAATGAGGTACTTATTTTTACCTATTAATAGATTAATTACATATGATACATGTGGGTGAGATTGTTATATGTCTGAGGGAGAGACTGTGATGCATGAGGGAGAGGATGTGTTTTTTTTCTGAGGTCAAGACAGTGACATGCGTTTAGGCAAGATATTGATGTCTCCAAGGAAAGTTTTAGCTATTTTTTACTTCAATATTTAATGGTTGTTGATTTCTTTATACTATGTTTACTTTTGTACCTTGTTTTTATACATGTATATTCACTAAAATTTGGGCACAAATCTTGTGGTGGATGCCTACTGGTATTATGTCTCACAACCTGTTTGGTTCATGCTTTGGGACCAAGCAGATTACACTGAAAAATCTGTATGTCAGTTGTTGTTTTTACTTAAATTGTTTTCCATTTCAAAGAAAATTGAGACACTTTGAGTGGTTTTGGCCACACCGGAACTCGGATTGAGGCGGGGTTGACTCGTACACATCACAAATGACCCATGGATCGTTTTCATAATGTTTCAACATAATCCGAATGTGTTTGGTTGGTTTTCTGTATGTCGTTTATTTTAATTAAAAGCGCATCCATTTAAAAAAAAAGACACTTTTAGTGGTACCGGCCACACAGGCCCTCGGATTGAGGCGGGGTTGACTCGTACACGTCACAAATGACAATATAAAAATTTCTCAAAATTAATCAATTTAATACATATAAATATTATAAGTAATTGGATATTTTTTGTTTGTAAATTATATTCCTAATCAATGAAAATATATAAAATAGAGAATAAAAATGTTAAAAATAAATTTTTTAACCAAAGAAATTAACCAATATGTCATTATCATTAAAATCCATTTATCAAAATCAAAAATACACGCACTTATTTATATTTTTTAACCAAGGGAATTCATCACCTAATAAATCATTTTCCACCTCAAAAACCCTCATTTTATTATTTTTAAAATGAACCCCCAATATTACCCATGGATCTAAAACACATAATTTTTCATGTCATGTCCTTAGGCCCTAAATCTTACTTATGGATGACCATATGTCCTTAGGCCCTAGACCACCCATGACCCGACCCGACCCGACCCGGCCCATGGACACCCCTAATTTCGAATGATTTTTTTTGAATATTAAGATGTCCATATTAACTTATCAAATCAGCTATTATACAGGGAATCACAGTACCAAGGAATAATAAAGGTCTAGGTAATAGACTAATCATACAATAAGAATCAAGTGAAAAAAAGAGATCTGATAACAACATCCCTGTGAAGCAGAAGAAATCCCTGGAGTGGAAAACCAGGTTCAAAAATAAAGAGTTATACAGAATTCAAAAATGAAATGGATCAATCTGCCCCTGATCACCATCATCATCACCACTATCATCATCGACCTCATCCTCACCGCCATCTCTGTCCTCGTCATCATCCTTGTCATCGTCCCCATGCTCATCGTCAGCCTCATCCTCGTCCTCAGCCCCATCCTCACCCTCGGCCCCATCCTCGCCCTCGGCCCCATCCTCACCCTCTTCCTCATCCTCATCCTCTCCCTCGTCCTCTTCAGCATCCTCGTCATCGCCAGGAACTTCATGATCTCAATCGCCACCAGAGCTGTTGCCTGGTGCATTGGATAATGCACCCATCGACGACATTAATGTCTGACAAGCCGCGCTAGCCTTTGGTGGAAGTGATGAAGAGAAATCTTTCATCAGTTTCATAAATTCTTTGTCCCTCGTTTGAACTTGTACTTCCAACTCTGTGACCCTTTTATCATATTGTATTACTTTCTCTTTGACCTGTTCCAACTCATTTTTACTAGAATGCATACCTGGAGAGGACTAATACCTCGTCGGGACTATATTCTTACCAGGTCGGAAGCATACTCGACCAGAGTGCTCCTCTCCCAAAACCTGATCTAAATGATCATGTGGCCCAAAATTGTCAGGCTCTTGGGCATCAAGAGCCTCTAAAGCAGCCTATTAAAAATATTAATAGATTAATAAATTTCAAAATAGATATTAAACTTTGAAATAAACAAATTAAAACTTACAATATTTTCTTGGGTTGATTCATTTACCGTAGTTCCATCTTTTTTTCTTCTACTCGAGCAAAACAATTTTGCTCGAGGGATATGTCCTTCAATATTCAATTTGTGCTTCTATAATGACATTGAAACAATATAAAGTGAAAGTATAATCATATATTCAATATTAAATAAATCACATAATTTAAGTAGGAAATAATAAAAAGGGAAAGTCCTAAAGAAAAATTATAAACAACTATATCGTACCAGCTGCCTCTCATGATCTGACATAGTTGTGCACCCCAAAGTGTGGAGGTATTGCTTTGAATCAGTGTTTTTTTTTGTTTTTCTCAAAAGATTCCTAAATAATTTTTAATAATAAATAAGATTATATTAATGAAAAATATGAAAACTCTGATTTAAATACCTCAAATAAGATTAATACCTTAAATTTGGCAGTCGCCCAATGGGTAATCATTTGGAGATATTGCTCTATCGGGAAGTCATCCACGATAGGTAAAGTCTCTAAATCTGTTCCCACCCTATCTCACCATCCAACATACAGGTCATTCTTATAAGCTCTCCAAAGCTCTCTCAACTCTTTTAAACGCGCTGTTCGTTCACCTTCGCCATCAGGGAAGTTAAACCGAAGCTGAAACCCAATAGATTAGTTCATATTAATACAAAAAAAATACTACATTAAATCCAATAGATTTTTTACCCATATTTGTGCCCATGCGTTATCTTTGACATCGTTTGGAAGTTGTCTCCAAGAGAGAGGGATGACCAGAATGATATCGGAGTATTTGGCTAGCATCGCCAAAAAACCTCGACATTCCTACCCAGATTTCTCAATCATTTGTCCATCAGCATTATATTCAACCATCAACTATGTCTGGCGGTTCCATACCACACGAAAGCGAGTATTCCCCCTCCCCCGCCTCCTATCTATAGATGAATCTGTTATTAAATAAAAATAATATCAGTACAAGTTATAATAAAATAGATTTTGGTATAAAAATTTTATAGAGTCAGATAAATATACATGTGGTATTCGGATCAATGGGCGTCACTGGATGTGCAGAAGCTGAAGGAATATCCTGTACAGGTAGAGTGTCCCTCAGTGTACACTCCTCAGCCACATACTGTGTCGCATCAGGAGTCGAAGAAGGTGGAATATAATAGCTTGGGGATAATGAACCAGAAGCAAAAGATGATGGCATAGACGTCTGGCCAACTGGTAGTGTAAACATCAGAGGTCTAAATATCATGTGTGTCCTTGGAGACACACCAGGATCAAAATGGGGTGAAGAAGATACGTCTATGGTGGTGGATCATCTAACTCTCGCCCCATGAACTCTCGTACCACCAGCCTCAGTACCGGGCCCACTAGATGATCGTCCATCTCTGACACCACCCCCCTCCTACCACCAGCCACTCTACTGGGAGCAATATCAGGATCCTCGTCAGATATCTCTCGTCTAGGGGGTCGATCCTGAAAAAAAGTTTAACACATAAGTAAACACATGATATTATAAGTTATTGAAATATTTATATTTTAAATAAAATACTCACAACAGGGATTAGTGGAGGAATACCCATCTGTATCATGCGACGATTATTATCTGTCATCATTTTCCGTCACCTCTCTTCAATGGGTGTCATTTCCTACAATGAAAACAAATATGGAAGTAATTAAAAACATATAACTAATGTGTAACCCAAAAAATATATATATAAAAACCATGCTGATAAAAAACATAATGTAAAAGAAGATTTATGGTGGTTTGAAGGTAAGTACAAGGATACACACTCTGAATGATGTAGGTGAAACATGTAGGTGAGAACACGACTGTATGATTCTATATATTTCCCACCACAACTTCAGGTTCACAATCAACTCTGAAAATTGAGTTATTGGCGTCATCATAAGTAATAAATGGATTGCTTCCAATTGCAGTAGGGATAGTGTCAACTTCATCATCACCATCATCAAAAACATGTCTAGGATTTACTTCAAAAATTACACCGAATTTAGGATGACTATGATCTTTGACATAAAAAACATGTTTAACCATTGATGCCAATACATATGGTTCATCGGTGGAAAGAGTGTGAGTCATGTCAATAACTCGAAATCCACAATCATCAATAAGGGTTTCTTGCCTCGTCATTGAATCAAACCATTGACATTTCATCATCGTGACTCGACCATGTGAGTAATAATCCAAAAATTATTATTTTCTCCATGACTCCATAATAAGCAACATTTTCAGAACGAGGTCTAGTATCCGATGAACTGGCATAACAGTCTGTTGTGGCAGTTAGAATAACACCATTATGTTGTGTTCTCATGTTTTTTGCTCGTTCAGTGATAAAAAATTTGTATCCATTGATCACAAGTGATTTACAAGCACGAACCATGGTATTAGGACCAAAATCCAAAGCTCTTGTTTCCTCAGAAACAGAGTCAGCAGGCAAACTCGATACCTGAAATATAAAAAAATAGTAAAATTAATTAAATATTATTTTTATTTAGTTATTACAGAAATATTTTTACCTTCAACATCAACCAAGCAGAAAACCCTTTGCTATGCAAAGCCTCTTTCCTTCTCAAATATAAAGAACAATACTTTCTATATATCAATTCTTTATGTTCTCTGTAGATAAAAATAATAATATTTTAACAAATATTTAAAATTACAAGAGATAAGATAAGAGATAAATATACAATTTACTTACTTGATATACTCATCGAACAAATCAAAATTGAACAATAATGTGTGATATGCCATCTCTCGCTCTTCAAGGCTTAATGTCGTCAATGTATATGATCCAGGAATTCCTCCTATCTGAGGAAGTGATGGAAAACTGGGTTCAATTTTCCCATATTGTTCTTCATTTCTCATTGGTCTGTTTACTCTTGTAGTAAGATCAGACAAATAAATTGCGCAGAAATCCATACATTCTTGAGCCAAGTAACCGTTCACAATAGAACCTTCGGGATAATTCCTGTTCCGAACATATGATTTCAATGTGCACAAGTTTCTTTTAGTTGGATACATCCAACGGAAAGCAATGGGTCCTCCAAGAAGTATTTCTGTCGGAAGATTGACAGTCAGATGCAACATTCATGTAAAAAATGATGGAGGGAATATTTTCTCTAACTCGCACAAAATTATTGGTGTCTCTGCCAACATTTTTTGCAAGAAGGATTTGGATATCCTCTTATCACAAAGATCTCTAAACAAATAGCACAAACGAATAACTGAGACTCTAGCATTATTGAACAAGCGATGACGGATTGCTATTGGAATCAACTCATGCAAAAGGACGTGATAATCATGAGTCTTCAAAGATTTCAGCTTCAAATATTTTCTATTGACCCGTTTTTATATATTGCTTGAATAGACATCAGGAACTTTAATAGTCTCTAGCACTTCCAGAAATTGATTTTTTTTCAGCAGGTGTCATCACATAAGAAGCACATGGAACTTGACATTTAATTTCACTGATACTGATAGGATGCAATTCTGGTCTGATCCCCCAATCTACCAAGTCACACCGAGATCGTAAATCATCTTTTGTCTTCCCCTTGACATTTAGAAGAATCAAAAGCAAAATTTCACATATATTATTTTCAATGTGCATTATGTCTAAGCAATGATGTAACAAGTTGGTTGACCAATACGGCAACTCAAAGAATATACTTGTCTTCTTCCAATTGTAACAAGTATCATTGGAAACATTTTTCCTCTTTCTAGATTTCATTACACCCTTCCCAAATTAATAACTGAAATCTTTCAATTCATTAAGAACATCAGTTCCAGACATACGCTGAGGTGGAGCATCATTCTCTATAGTATTGTCAAATCTTCGACGATTGTTTCTATATGGATGGTTCAATGGCAAGAATCGTCGATGTCCCATAAAACTAAAACTACGACGATATTTCAGTCTTATCAATTGAGTATTATTCATAAAAACAGGACATGAAAATTTTCCTTTAGTGCTATATCCAGACATCATTGCATAAGAAGGAAAATCATTGATCGTCCACATAAGCACATCACGCATCTGAAATATGTCTTTCGAACATGCATCGTATGTGGGCACACCCACATCCCAAAGAAGATTGAACTCTTTTATTAAAGGTTGCATGTATACATCTATATCATTACCGGGATCAGAAGGGCCAGATATCAGTATACTCAAGAAAGTGTAAGGATTTTTCATACACAACCAAGGGGGAAGGTTATAAATGTGTATGAAAACCGGCCATGTGTTGTGCGAAGTAAGCATCTGCCCAAATGGATTAAAACCGTCACATGAAAGACCCAGTCTCACATTACGCACGTCGGCTACAAATTCAGGATATCGAGCATCAAATCTCTGCCATGCAAATCCATCTGCAGGTTGAACCAACTCTTCATTATTCTTTTTTCTCTGGGTGTCATGCCATCGCATTTTTTCGGATATTTCATCAGACATGAAATGGTTCTGTAATATGGGTATCAATGGAAAGTGCCACATTACTTTTTGTGGAACACGAGATGGTGATCCATCATTTTTTAGCTTCCATCGGGAGGTTCCACATTTGATATAATCTTTTTTTTAGCAGTTTCCTACCAAAATAAGCTGTAATCATTCGAGCAAGCATGAATTTTTTTTAGAATCCAAGTTCATCAACTAACTTCCATGCCATATATTGGTTTGAGGGAATATCTGCATCAACTGGAAGTAAGTCCTTCAAGAAGGTAAGAATGTAATCAATTACAGTATTTGAAATCCCATACATAGTTTTCCCATGAAATAATCCGATTAAAAATTCCAACTTTTTCATTTTACCTTATTGCTGATATACTGGAGTCGTCACAGCATCATTCAGTTTTTTTACCCTATCAACATCATCATTTTCATTAGACGCATCATGTGTTCTTGTATCGAAATCTTGTTGGCTGGACATCCTTTCCTTTTCATGATGCCGAATAAATGGAAACTGATCATATATCAAACTCTCCAATTCAGTCTTATCATTTGGATCATCAACATTTTGAGATTCCATTTTCTCTCCATTGTGATACCACACATAATAGTTTGTTTGGAAATGATATTTGGTTATATGATAGCTAACTGCGTCACGACTCAACCAAGGTCATCCAACACAATTAAAACATGGGTAGTGTATGCGACCACTATCTAAAGCCTTGTTAAATGAAAAATCTAGAAATATGTTCAAATTATTTTGAAAATCGGTTGAAATCCGATCATTTTCGTACATCCAACTTCTGTCCATTTTGTAAAAAAACTGCAATAATTCATTTCAAATCAATTCAATAATATTGAAGTATAATCAAAAAAATATTTAGGTAAATGACAATTGTTTACTTTATATAAAAGCATAACTGACACATTACTCTATATGAGAATCATATTAAGAAATACAACAAAATACAGTGTATATAAGAAATTAAGATACATAATTTCTAATGACTATATTCAAGGATTTCACAGTAAGGGGTGCGGGGTGTCTAGGGGGGTGGGGTCGTCCGAGGGGTCGGAGGTGTCCAGGGGGTCGGGGGGTTTCTAGGGGGGTTGGGGTGTCTAGGTGGGCAGGCTGTCCGTGGGGGTGGTCAGGCTGTCCAATGGGGTAGGGGGAGTCCAGGGGGGTGGTCGGGTTGTCCAAGGAGGTGAGCGGGGTGTCCAGGGGTTGGGTGGGGCTGTCCGAGGGGTACAGGGTGTCTAGGGGGTGGGCTGTCCAAGGAGGTGAGCGGGCTGTCTGAGGGGGGGCTGTCCAAGGTGGTGAGCGGGCTGTCCGGGGGGGGGGGGGGGGTACATGGTGTCCAAGGGGGTGCGGGGTGTTTAGGGGGTGGTCGGGCTATCCAAGGAGGTGAGCGGGGTGTCCAGGGGGTGGGTGGGGCTGTCCAAGGAGGTGAGCGGGGTGTCCAGGGGGTGGGCTATCGAAGGAGGTCAATGGGCTGTTCGGGGGGGGGGGCTGTCCAAGGAGGTGAGCGGGTTGTCCGGGGGGGACAGGGTGTCCAAGGGGGGTGCGGGGTGTCCAGGGGGGTGGGCGGGCTGTCCAAGGAGGGTGCGGGGTGTCCAGCGGGTGGGCGGTCTATCCAAGGAGGTGAGCGGGGTGTCCAGGGGGTGGGTGGGGCTGTCCGGGGGGGGGGGGTACAGGGTGTCCAGGGGGTGGGTTTTCCAAGGAGGTGAGCGGGTTGTCCGGGGGTGGGCGGGCTGTCAAAAGAGGTGAGCGGGCTGTCTGGGGGCGGTACATGGTGTCCAAGGGGGGTGCGGGGTGTCCATGGGGGTGTGGGGTGTCTAGGGGGAGGTGGGGCCGTCCGGGGGGTTGGAGGTGTCCAGGGGGTCAGGGGGTGTCTAGGGGGTCGGGGTGTCCAGGTGGGTGGGCTATCCGCGGGGGTGGTCAGGCTGTCCGATGGGGTAGGGGGAGTCCAGGGGGGTGGGCGGGTTGTCCAAGGAGGTGAGCGGTGTTTCCAGGGGGTGGGGTCCCATTTAAATAAAAATTTAGTGAAATATTAGTAGAAACATTTAAAATTAATTGTGAAATATGATTTAAAGTGTATAAGTTAAAATAAAATATCAAATAAAAACAAATTGAATTTGAATATTGAATGTTTAAATTAAGTCTCAACCCAGATTAATAGTTTTAGTGGGAAAAAAGAAGTGTCACTAGTTCTTTTTATGATTATATTCCATTACATCTCTAGTTTTAGGAGAAGTTTGTGTTTAATGACCTGGTTTAAAGTGTGAATGAAATTTCCTATAATTTTGAGATACGAACTATGATATTTTTCATTTATGATGTGATGTTTTGGAATTTTAAATACATGCAACTATGAGGACCTCCAGTTATAAAAAATGAGGGAGGAAATGAACATGATCTAAAGGTAGAGTTCCATGGGATACATGTGGATCATACATTTTTTCTATCTATGGAACCACATGTCGATTCGTACATTGGTTCTGAATAAATGTTCTTTGAGGGGTTTTATCACTTCATGAAGACTTTTTGAGGAACTCTGATGCATACCTTGATTATGGTTGAGATGACCTGTGTGTTCTGGTAGATTTTTTGTCCAATAATTTTGGTTGATGGTCTCCCATGATAAATTGATATTTGGATTGAGACTATGATATTCACCTTAAATAATCCGTATAGGCCTCATCATTAGAGAGATAAAATCATGAGATATATGCTATGCGAGGAGGAAAAGTGTGGGTGTGATGCACCAAACAAGACTAGCTATCTATGAGGCATGGTATGGGATGATTTATAGACTAGGATCTATAAATAATTTTACTTCAAGAATCTATCGACATATAGGGATAATGAATTCATGCATTAAAAGTAGGGAACCATGACTATTATTGAGTACTAAAAATGTTTTATAGAGTTTCATCATTTTTCACCAACGTACATTTTTGATGAGATATTGTGAGAGAGACACTTTAAGAGAAGTCATTGAAATGTTTTATGATCCATGGATGACGTGTTAATATTGACCTATAATACTGAAATTATGAATTAGAAACTATTTATATATTAGAAGCTGAGGGAGGTCGTGGGAGAATAGGATGGAATTATAGACTATTGAACTAGTATACCGACATCATGTGGTAGGATTTTTTTTTGGGATTCCAATGAGATGAGTAACAGTCATGATTGAAGTACTGGTTTCTCAAATTTACTACAACAGTGTGGAAGAGGGGGCATTAAGAACATTTCATGTGATCATGACCCAATAGAGTCTCAACCATGTGGAAGGATAGTCAACATGAAGTGTTTCTGCTGGACCATCCCTCTAGCAGTGACTTGTGATAGACATATTCGAAAACAAGTTTTGGAATTTTTTTAATAGCTCAATATCATAAATAAAGATATATAAGTGATGTTTGATCATGTTGTGGATGTGGTGGTTGTGGCTGTGTCATCCATGCCATAATTACACTGAGAAATTAGTGTGTTCCTATTCAAAACAATGATGTTTTATTACATGTCCATGGTTCATGAAATATCTATTATGTAAAACCCACCCACATGGAGAAGGGTGGCATACGATCTATAGTGAGAGGTAAGATCAAAGTAGCCTCTACTAGTAAATCCTCTCATTTTGATACTGACGCATCACATGGATTCATATCCTCACATGTGGTGAAAATACTATGTCTCATTATACTGTCTTCAATGAGGGTAATGATTCTAGAAATCTAAAAACTGAAATATTAGATAAAGAAGAAGAGGAACCTGAAGGAGGTCAAATATCCAAACGGGTCCGGAAGAAGGAGCTCCAAAATCACCTAAATAAGCCGTTGCTGCTCCCGTTTAGGGTTCTGTATCCGAATGGGGGAGAGGACGGGCGGCTGGCAATTTTGGGGAAACTTGTGCCAATGGTTTTTAAAAACCGTTGGTATATACTTTCAGGGAAAACCTATATCAATGGTTCTAAAGAACCATTGGGAAAAAGCTCCCCAACCACACCTATACCAACAGTTTAATTAACCGTTGGTAAAAACCTCCCCCATCCACATTTTCCCCAAAGGTTCTCATTGAACTGTTGGTAAAAATCCCCTTAAACACATCATTACCAACGGTTCACTATAACCGTTGGTAAAATCTTATCTAAACCATCCTTTACCAATGGTTCTATGAAACTATTGGTATGTAATTGTGGGGAAAACCCCACATTCCAGTAGTGCTTCCCAAAAATTGGCCCATAGATTCTGGAAGTGTCATGGGTAAGAACCCCGAAATCATTAAATGGAATGATAGTATTAAACCCCATTAGGTACCATACATAATTCATGTTCATATTTGTATCCCTTATATGTTTGTATATATCTATTTTACAAATGCATTAAAAAATTTAAAAAAATATAATATTTTTTTAAAAAAAGTGTGTTACATACCAGTAATGATAACTCGCCAATAGCCCCTAGATAGAGGGGTGATGAACTTCTCTACCACCAGAGGTGAATCAGGCAGTGGGTTACTAATGGTATATTGGGAAAGGGATGGCTCACTAATAATATTAGGTATAATAGAATCATTAGGATCCATATAATATATCGATAGTGGTGGCGTGCTCTGAGATGCTAATCGGTTAGGATCCTGAAAATTTTTTGTTCTAGAGATTTTTTCATTTCAAATGGTTAGGGTATATTAATTTTATAAAAAAGGAAAAACAATAAGTTTTTAAAAAAAAAGATAAAGACAAACCAGAACAATTTATATATGTATTAATCACTTTCAATGAGAAATTGTAATATATTTTCATTACCAATTTATACATTAAATTTTATTCATCTTCATTATATTCATTATTACTAACCTCGATTCTAACAAGTCCTTCATTTTCTCCCTCTCTTAAAAGTTCTATTATTTTCATATTTTTAGGAGAAAATTGTTCAATTTTTTTGATTGATGAGGTTCACTTTCACAAAGAAATAATTGATCTTCCTCACCCATATCATATAATTCTCTCTAGATTAAGTGTAAAAAAACCAACCTTCTTGTATTTCTTCATCCTCATAATAAACCATATTCACTTGTGAATCCAAGATAAATGGATCATGTAATGCACACTCACTGATATCCTTCAAGAAATAAAAGTTAACAAAATTAAAATGTAAAAAATCTTTCATTATACCCCTATTATTATTAACACACATTCATTTGAATAAGAAAATTTAAAATAATCAATGATATTTTAATTCAATTATATCATTCAGCTTACCATAGTATCCCACCTCTGCAAATGTAAATATGCCACTATTATGAGTTTTCAAGTATTCTTCATGATAAATTGTATGAAAACAGAATCCATGAATATTGTAGGCATTGAATCTATTAGCTTTCCATAGAGGAACTCAAGCCAATAAATTCAAATCATTCCATATTCCATTCTGATTCTCAACACTCATTATTTAGAAAAAGGGATATAAGTTGTTGCTTTTAACATGGTAAGAATAACTATGTGTTTATAATATGAATATGAGTATATAATTACACAATGTAAGAACCATTTGACAAGATCCTTGTCAACAACTTTTGTTAATTCCAAATCATTTCGATCTTGACCCCTTAGTCACCTCTTTGTTTTCAGTCTCAATTCTTCAACAAATGGATATACAATAACACTACTAAGTAGAACATATATATGTTCTTTTAGAAACTCCAATTTAATAAGTGTAAAATTTTACCCCATTCCAATTGGTTTTCCAATGGTTGAAAATACCGATGAATTATTTTCAGAATGAGAATTACTGGAGTTTTCATCAGCACATCCAGCATGATTGAATCTAGTCTCAATCCCATCAAAATACCTAGAACATAAGGCCAAAAAATCTTCGTCTATGTAACCTTTAGTAATATAGACTTCTTGTTGACCTTTATTCCTTATAAATGATTTCAAATGACCTAAGAACCTAATGGAGAAAATAAAAAAATATTAAAAAATTATTCAATGATTTGATAGCATAAAATTCACCAATAAAAATAAAAAAAATGCCGATGTACCTCTAAATTAGATACATCTATCGATAGTGTACTGGTCTGCCATGTTTAGCTTATTCAAGCTTTGTTGGATTTATATTTTTTCCAAAAATACCATTTAAAAAGGTACAAAAACTCAACTAAAACCATAGTTACTTTTTTAGTCAAATTATTACACAAATCTAATAAAAACAAATGCTCTATCAAAATATGTGAATCATGAATTATAAATCAATGTAACTTTTTATGTTTTAAGTCAATATTCCTTGATATGTTACTTGAATATCCATCTAAAAATTTTAAATTCTTTAATGTTCGAAGGAATATGCATTTCTTATAATTTTTCATTGTAAAAATAGTTAAACATAATTTTTAGTCTCATTTTCTCACAAACCATGCTTTATATTCACTAACTCTAAATCCTTATGAGCATTAAGATGATCCTTTGATTTACCCTGCTCATTAAGCACTGTAAAATTTTCATAGTCATAGATGTTCTTATCAATATGAATTGCATCCAGATTATGATGTATCAAATTAAACTCCCAATAAGGAAGTTTAAAAAATATAATATTTTTCTTCAATTGTTGATTTAAATCTTCTTTATATACTATACCTCAAACCCCTTTCCCCCTTCCTTAAACTGAATACATTTTACATATTCTTCAATGAAACTCATTAATTGTCCCAATATTTCTTAACTGGATAACACCTTTGGTGACACCATCATTTCAATATCTCCATTGAATCGTGGATTTTTAAACATGAATTTATGAGAAACATCAATAAATTGATGATGACACATACAACCCCATTTTCTTCTATGAGTTGATCGTTGAGGTTCAAAATCAAAATTAAAAATTTGAAAAGCCAAATCAGTATGAGTGATCCAACCAGATAAATTTCCTTGTCAAGTAAATTCACTAATTTTCCACATTAAAGCAGCATGAATTTTGAATAGTTGTTATGTTGAAAAACTATATGTTTTTATTCCATCATCCCATAATTCTCTCCATTATTTTATTTGAGTTATAAGGTATACATAAATTTCATTTCCAAGAATTTACTTTCTTGGAATAGTTATCAAAATAATGAACGATTTATTCCACATATAAATCCATGGGGGTAGATTATAGGGGATCAAAACAACTAGAAAAATGCTATAATTTGTACTTAGTACCAAAAGTGTTAAAACCATCTAAATATAATCACAAATGTACATTCCAAGGATCTAAAGAAAAATCTCAATATAGTGAGTCAAACATCTTCATGGATGTGGAATCTTTTGGATGTCTCATAAATCTGTCATTACTATATTGAACATTCCACTTCATATCATATGTAGTCTTAGGTGACATGAATAATATTAATAATCATGGTTTTAGAGGAAAGTAATGAAATACCTTTGGAGGAGTTTTATTATTCTTCTTCTTCTTAGGTTTTCATTGATATGTACTCTCATTATTTTTCATTGAATTCCATCTAATTGTATGAAATCTTATTCATTAATATTTATCAGACTCTCCCCCTATTAAATAATGCAATCATTGGGGAATGCATGTATCTTTTAATAATCATGTTCAATTTTGTTTATGAATTTCATCATCTCATATAATGATGCAAGGATCTTAGCATCAATTATTCTTCATGAAGAAACACTAAAATAATGGACATATATTTGGTAGTAATTCCAAAAAGACATTTGAAATGATACAACTTCATTAAAAATACATCCTCAAATACAAGGCACACCCTTTATACAGTTCTAATTTTCTGTCTTCAACTAATTATATAAAAATAATTTTTTTCACTGATGTTATAAGAAATATTAACCATATCATGATAAATTGAAGGTTTTTTTGATCTATTAAAATATTAGACATTATATACTGTAAAACGAAATGTATTATTTAACAAATTTTGAAATGAATTATTCTCTTTCAAGTAACTTTGTATTTTGTTGACAGTATTTTCATTATTCTATATTTCATTAACATTTGATTCACCATGCCAAATCATATATAAATATCAAGTAGGAATTTTTTTCAATATCAATTGATCATACACTTCATTTCAATTCAAACATCACTTGAATTTACACTCAAGACACATTCATTTTATTCTACCATCCACTGATTGGTTTTCAATTTCAAAATCTAAAAATTATTCCAATACCTTGGTATATTGCGGTGTGTTTTAAGGTAAATTAAAGAATATTTTATTCATAGGTATTGGATTTTATTATCCCCATGCATTCAAATATAAATATATAAGTGTTTAATAAAATAGGTACAATCAAAATTAATGAAGGATCTATATGGGTTAGAATAATATTCAAGAGCATGTTATTTGAAGTTAAAAGCATGCTTGAAAAAATTAATAATTAATGATGGAAGTGTGGAAAACAAACTCTATATTAAATATGATAAATATGTGTCAATTTTTTATATTTTATATGTAGATGATATTATTTGTATGGGAGAAAAATATATTGGTGTATTCTACCCTAGTGTTCTAAATAATGAGAGTTCATTCCATTGAAAATTATCTACATTGATCAATGTCTGAACAATTTCCTATGGTATAAATAAGACCAAGATAATCCCTTTAAAAACAATAATTAAAAGTATTCTTTATTTGGATGTCAAACACTATTTGATGGCTAAAATAGATAAACACATATGTTTAAGGTTGTTATATGTTCTTATACATCATTCTAACATTTTAGGTCATTTTATATGTGCACCTAAATTTCCTTCAAAACTAGTAATCACTTATCATGTTATAAAATAGTGGCCACGCATCAATTATCACACAAGAATATAGTTAACCGTTTAACATATAATCTCACCCAAACTCTATAAACCCTTTTAGAAATATCATCTTCTCATTAATTATGAACAATAATCAATATGAATACCCCATATGGTAAATCAGCATGCCATAGCATTAAAATTTTCAAAATATATCAAGGGACAAGGTCTATGGTTAAATTTTAAGACTATTTATTAAATCATCCAACCATAACGTTGAATACAATTTGATAAACCTCTTTATAAAATTTTCTTTGAAAAATAAAATGCTCAATAATAATAAAGTAACTATATTCAAGGTAACCCAACATGATTTCTCAAAAATACATGTGTGCCCTTGGAATTATTGATTTTCTATTAAAAATTATTTAAATTACCAAAAAAAACTTTTAATGTCTTGAAATCACGTAATAAAATAAATTTCAGTATTTTATCAAATGTTTGTTGTGTATAGTAGATGAAAAATTAATTTGAAATACATGCTTCCATATAAAAAAATTTCACATTCAATGGAAAACAAGTGAAACATGTTTTACAATTAAAATATATTTATATACACATATAATAATTTCATTAGGAGTCTAAAACCTTTCTTAAAGAGGAATGAAATTAGTGTTTACTAATTTAATTAACTTTACAACCTCTAATCAACCACTTCCACAAATTGTGACATTAAATCACTAAAAAAGGCCAAATAATCCTTAATATGTGAAAAAGTAAACCTAAAATCATAAAACAAATCATGTTAAAATCAATTTAAAAACCGCCTTGGTCATCCAAACCATTGATCAATTTGAAGGATGGGGGGAAATGAAGTGGAGGGGTAAAGAAGTGGAATTGAGGGATTTACCTATAATAATTGTTATGAATACATATTAAAAGTTAAAGAGAGGCCCTTGGATGGATCGAATAGATAGGGGAGGTGTTCCTAGTGTGTATGGGTTAAATGGGAGGGTATATGAGCCGTTGAGGAGGGAAACCAAGCCTGGGAGAGGGAGTTCGAAGGGAATTGGGTATAGGTCACCATCGAGGAGGGGAACCGCAAGGGAGAGGGAGGTTGGAGGGGGGCTCTTCTTCACTTATAGGAAGTTGGAGGTTGGATTATAGGGGTCTGGGTATCTGTCGAGGATATATTAGGGAGGTCAGAGGGGGTTCAGTATCACCACCATAGAGAGGGAGGTCATAGGGGGGTTGTGGGGTTGGGGTCGCACAGAGGTGGGGAGATGAGGAGGTCAGAGAGGGGGAGGATTGGGTATGGCATCACATAGATGGATTAGGGGAGGGGGAGGTAATAGAGTTTTTTAAAACATTTTTGCAGCACATTAAAGGAAACTTCCACTAATTATTAAAATAAAAAAAAATATAGAGGTGATTTGACTAAACTAATTATATATTATTATTATTTAAACCAATTTTATTTTGTGGCGGTTACTATAACCTCCTATAATAAACCACCAATTTCTAGTTCTTTTTTGTAGTGCATCCCCCTTCACCACCATTAATTGATAATATCCTGACCAAATATCCACCATAGAGAAGTACGGGGCTCCACATAGCTGATCGAATGAGTCATTAATCCATGGTATAGAATACTTTATCTTTATCGTGATCTTTTCAAGCTCATGATAATCAATGTATAAGAGCATTGAAATATCCTTCTTCTTAATGAAGATGACTTATGTACCCCATGTTTAATCACCAAGGTGTATAAAGAATTTATTTATATTTTCTTGTATTTTCTTCTCCTACTCTTCATGTTTAACTTTTTATATTCTATATGGAGTCTTGGATAATGAAAAATAAGTATTTATAAAAATTATTGAAACTCAACCTCTCTTATTAGAGTAAGATCGGGGAATTCTTCAAGAAATGTAACATCATATTCCCTTATAATGGGAATTTCATCGTGGATGATATTTTCATTAGTCTCAATCATTTTATCTAGACACACTTTATCATATTAAAGTAATATCAATGAAAGATATGATCATATCAAAATATATTCATCATCCTCCTTGCACTTATATAGAATCAGATGTTGATTCATGATACAATGTTTAATTTCCCTCTCTGGAAAATTTATGTTTTCTATATATATGGAAATTTAATCCATACCAATAATAACGAAAAATTTTAATAAAGGGAGTATAAAAAGGTTAAATGGTATTTTAATCCCAAAAAAATTAATATGTTTGAGTTATATACTTAGAATGTAAATTTTTTCCTATTTTTCATTTGTACCACTAGCTCAATTACCATATTTTGAGGTTGTGTTTTAATAGTTGTACTAAATATGTCTTATATGAAATAATTCATAGAACCAGAAATAAATAGAATGTTCATTATTCTTGACTAAATAATCAGTGTACCTATCACCAAATCATTATCAAGACCCACCTCAGTAATTGTGATGGCATAAGCTCGTTATTTCTCTCTAGGCCTTAGAAGGTATTATATATAGTCATCATTGAAAACCCATGTCATAGTGAATTGAATCATATAGTTTCCATGTTCTATGAAGTTGAAACAATGGATATAATGTTGAGAGTTAATTAAATCATTCCTCTCATCCATCACATTGGTGGATTTCTCCCTTCAGCAGTTGTTACCTAGGAATCCTTCCCACACCAAAACAAATTCTTATCCCCTTAAAAAAAATTCTTACATTCTTCTTCCTACACTTTTGACAAGTGGGATATTTTATTTTATTTTCACCATGAGATTTATCCATCACTATTCTATAATTGAAAATCATTCTTCACGTCCTATCCTTAGACCATTTAGATTCACTGATCTGTATTTTGACATTAAGGACACATCAGATAGTTTTTTTAAACATCTTGAATCTCCATAGATCTTCATAGATTTAGTTGTTTCCCACTAAAGAAGTGTTCAAATTAAATTTTTCAATTAATTAAAAATCTGTAGGTATATCAAATATGTCTTTTCAAATTTTCCCCATACACCCTAATAGATTCTTCATCCTTATTATTTAGTTTTAGGAACTTTATCAACATTTTTAGTAAGAGAGTTCTAGTAAAATATTTATCCAAAAAATTCCAGTATTCTTTCAACCTCTTCAGTTCGATCTTCTCCTCAGGATTCAAATTTTTTATCAACATCCACCATTTATAAGATTCTACCTCCATATGATAAGCCACCATCACATAATTCTCATCCTAAAAGAATTGAAGGATATAGAAGATATTTTCAATGGATTGGATATATTGTTCTATGATTATGGAATCTAAAGATCCACTGAAAGTTTGAGACCTTTTTCATTTAAATGTATCAATTGAAACTTTCTCTTTGTTATGGGTATTTGGGGTTTTAACCTGATTCATTTTTCCATTCATAACATGAGTTAATTGAATAATTATTTTCATTTAAGTTCTCAAACATTTCCCCCATTACGTTGGGCATCTCATTTCATAATTTCCCATAAAATTGTTGATGAAATAGTTTCACCTATTTCTACCGAGTAACTAAAATAATAGAAAAAATAGGGATGAGATTTATTAAAATTTTAAACACATAAAATGGAAAATATAAATATTGAATAGATAACACATAAATTACACACATTACTTAACCAATGAATATGTAGGATTCAATCCAAGTTATCCATGGTCTATTTCTGTACATAAAATTTTTGGGTAATTTTTTTCCATTAATAATGGCTCACAAAGAGTTTTCGAATTTTAAAAATCATATCCCTCATGAGTTGTATACTAGTTATACTAAATGTACACTTTTCCATTCACTAGGTTATGATCGATTCAATGCCCAATGCACCCTTTTGGGGTTATTACCCCTAGGTACAACTGTTCTAAAGACACATCCACTTGTAGTATCCAGATAGAGATTTTTTTTCTTGGATACCATTTAGTCTATACTCTACCATAATTTAGGGATTTTTCACACTATTTATTCATATCCCAAGGACATTCACATAATTTTTCTAATCAAAAACCCCAAATATTATACCTTTCTCTTATACCCATAATGAAAACCCATATAAAAAAACCTTAATTCGTTATTCTTTACAAAAAAGACACATATAATACGATCCAAAAATATAAAAAGGAATAGTTCATTTGGGTAATTAGATGGATAACATAATAAATTGTTATTGACATACAAAATAATTATTTAATAGTCCTAAACATGCTTATAAAACTACATTTCAAATCTAAAACTAGAAAGGATAACCTGGGGATGTACATAAAAAATGGGTTTGATATAAATCCCAATAAAGGAATAATAAAAAAGTAACACAACTAAAGTAATAATTTTCTTTCAAGAGGCATATAAATGTGAAAAAATGGGTGAGAATCATAAAACTGAAATTGGATATTTATATAAGATGGTATTTTCAAGGTAATATTGGAATTTTGAAACAAAAAAAAACATGAAATCATTTGCATAAGTCGTGGATAATTGCCAAGAAATCATAACAAAGTGTTATTAGGATAAATTAATGTTCACTATACATTGTATATCATGGGGTAAGAACATTACCTAATGTTTTGGAGGGAAATATAATTTTAGGCCCACCCATGACCTTGGTATCATGTACATGCATAATAGTACAATATAGATAATACAACATAACAACAAATTTTCTCAATTTTAATCCAATAATAAAGTATTTTTGGTTACATACATGTAATTAATCAATAAGTTAACTAAAATTTCATATTTTATTAAAAACCAAGAGTAGAAATAGGGATGGATATTCATTGTGGAAATATTTTTCATGAAATGTCATAGGATAAATTTAGCAGCTTAATAGGTGTTCAAAGAAATTCATGGAAGGGTTTAAAGAGAGTCAAAGGTGGTATCTTGTTTTTTTTACATAATATGTAAGGTAATATGGTGTGTAAGAAAATTACTACATGAAAATTAGGAAATAAAAAAGTATAAAATAAACAAAATTCTTGTATAAAGAGAAGGAGGAGAGAATTTTATTAATTGGGTATAGTAACGACTTGGGTAAATGGTATAATGAGCGGAAATAAATATGCTTCCAATTATAAAATAATTCTATAGTAAATATAAATTTATAGACACATTATAACATAATAAATTGGTATTCAATAGACTAAATTCAAAGAATGTTATTGAATATAAAAGAATAGAGAGATATCCCTTACTTTAGAGATCATCTCTAAAAGCATTGGAGAATCTTTTTAAGGGATTAGAAACACATTTGGAGGTATTTATAGAGGAATATGGATAGGAAATTTTAGATCGGTGGATTTTAATGAAAATATGTTGGAGGATTGGAGGGTATTTATAGAGAAAGATAGGGGAAATCATTATTAATTTCTAAAATTTGGTTTTGGATGCTATATGATAAAATAATCAAAACCACAAACCTTACCATGGTTTTTGGACATTTTTTCATCCAAAGAGTAGTGGTTTTAAATATTTTATTAGTATATAAACCAGAAAAATAAAATAATACCATTGTGGATTTGTAGGTGAGCCATGTTCATAAATAATTTATTATAAAACATTGAAATATACTATATGATTTGGAGGATTTATTAAAGGATTATAAAATTAATTAAATAACATATAAAACATAATATTTTATAGAGGAAAATTATATATGTTTTTATATTCCATTTATAGAATTTATTACATCACTTTTGGGCTATTATAATGTCATAATACATACCGTGTATTTATACCATATTTAATATTTACCCCAAAATTCATATTTCTCTGAAAATATTGAAAAATTATCCATTACATAATTTCAACATGATGATTTCAAAAATGATAATTATTTTTAAATAATATTTAAATAATTAATAGATTTTAAACATTTAATTAAAATTCCTTATTTACTAGAAAATTCAATTTTTTATAAGACTAACCACTTTCTGGCCCGTATAAAAATTTACTGCACTTCATTAAATTATATTATCATTTATTTTCAAATAAATATTATTTACTAAGAATATTTCATCAATTTTTGTTTGAAAAAAATCATGAATTTATTAAAAAATATAATTTTAATCAAAACATTATATTTAACATAGATAAATTTTTATTAGCATCATACCAAAATCAAATTTTTTATCAAATTAATTATTAGCTAATATATATTAATAATAACAATTACTAAAAATAATAATTATATTATTTATAATAAAATATAAAAATTCATACTTCTAGGGTCTGGATACATAACCCTTTGTTACCCTAATGTGTGACTTAATGGTAAGGTGTGTGATAGTGGTGTATTCTTGGGGTGGTTCGGAAAAAATTGTTTAGTTCTTGATCTTGATAAGTTTCAAATTCTCCTATAAAATTTTACACTAAAGATTCAATTTTTGATTATTAGATTGGGTTGGTCAAAGCCCAGTGATTTCATATCCCTTGAATCTTTGATAAATGGGCTTCATAGGGTATTATCCTACTAGTTGAGGTCATCACTTCTTCTATCAATGTCAATTAGAAATTATCATAAACCATTTAAAATACTAACATTAAAGGTAACTATACAGTGATGATATTATCAATGGTTAAGATGATTAATGGTATTTCCAATATAACAAGATATATTTTATAATTGGTCCAAAATAAGCAAATTATTTTATTTGTTTTCTATTATTATATTTGTTAATAAATAATTTACTCATTAAAAATGGAATTTCAATTATAAAAATTTGGGTTGTTTCATCAAATTCCTTCTGAATTCTCATTAAATTATTTATCTGATATCTCTAGGGAGTATACTCCTTACTGAATAAAAAAAACATAATTTATCCCCCATTGGTATTATCAAAAAGTTCACTAGGGAAAAATAAAACAACGAAAATAATGTGAGGAGAGTTAAGAAAATGTAATCATGAAAGGAAAAAAAACTCTTGTAATAGTAATATCAATATCATGTAACAATATATAAATAATAATATGAATATGTAATAGTAAACATAAAAATATTATAAATACATAAGGGTGATTGAAAAATCAAAATACATTTGTAAGAGACAATAAACCCACTAAAAGCATAAAAATAGGTAAAAAGTATTTTTTAGAGTTAATCAAACTATAGATATTAGATCTTCATTAAAAGAATCTTAATAAAAAAATATAAATAAAAGCTACCTTCTCAAATATTACTACCAATAATCACATCAAGTAATATAAAATTGATAAGGTTTAGTTCTAAAATATTTTTAACATAAAACTTATAACCTCCATTAAAATTCCTTCAAGAATATATTTTGTACTTACATATTGAATTAGAATATTTTCATATAACTAATTCATGTCCAAACCATTCTCAAAGAGATTTTTTGTGTTAAGAGAATGAAATAAAATGATGTGAAAAGTGATTTGTCACCAATAATCATACCAATATTCTATTTAACATATTTGAATCTATTTAAATGAATTTATTTGGTAAATATATCGTCAAGTTTATATTTTATTCTAAAAAGATTAAAAAATATATCTCTTTTTAGTGTGTGGTCCCATAGGAAATATTGACTTATATCTATTTTTATCCCATGAATAATGTGTTGGATTCCTAGATAATGAAATAACACTGGTATTCACAAAAGGAATCAAATTTTATGTAAAACTAATTCTATTATCAATGATTCTATGATGTTTCAACAATTATTAGGTGAAGAAACGTCATTATACTACTTATTAAACTTTAGTAGTGGAATGTGGAACTAAATTTTGCCTCTTTATGGAAAAAGAAACTAAATACTCAACTAAAAAATAATGTTTTATTGAATTATATTTCTGATCTATTTTACAACAAAAAAATATTTATCTAAATAACTCTTAAGAGTAAAACTAAATCAAGAAGAATAAAATAGTCCATGTTTCAAAGATCAATTATGATAATGGAAGATCAATTTGACTACTTGAAGATGTGTCTTATTTATATGGGATTGGAATCTCACACATTATAACTCATATTATATACTCTTCATTCGAATAGATATAAAGTAATATAAATTTCTGATCATCACCCTAAATAATTATTCATCTATCTATTTCTCAGATTCATCAAGATCAATTTTACATGAGGTACATATCAATATATTTATAGGGTAATTATTTTATAAACCAAAATGATTATTAAAATATCACATATACTTATACGAAGTTAAAATATTTCCCTCAAGTTTCTAAGATATCTATATTACAAGAAAGTAATTAAGATCACCCAATATACTCATCTTAAATTCACTATACAATGGTTCTGAAATACTATCGACATGTGTTCCTTGGGTTGAACCAAATATAATTTCCTTAACATAGATTTGTATTATTATGTTTTTTTTAAGGACATTATTGATAAAAATAGTATAATATTTTTTTCCTTTAACAAATTAATTTTAATATAAAAAATAGGAAAAACAATCATAATAGTATATTGAGGATTGTTTATGTCTATAAATTTTCATTGTAAGTTTATAAATATTTTTTATGAAATTAATATCTTTACAGAAAATATGGTTGTCCAATATAAACATCCTCATGAAAAATACCATTAAGTAAGAAACTCTTTATATCCCTATAATACAGTGTATGTAGAACCCTAGGACTTTCATACAAAAACATTACATCATTTTGATGAATATTCCCCATATAAGATTACGATGAACCCCATAACATTGAAGGTTTAGTGTCTTTGGAGATTATATATATAATTAGTATTTAGATACATTCTTCATCATCTATCTCTTATTTCTACAAAATATGTTCCCTTATTTACATGCCCTACTTAAAACCCATATTCATAACCTGGGGAATGGAAATATATGAAAGCGTGATCTCTGATGCTTTGTAAGACTAAACATAGGAGATATTAATATATGATCACATAAATCATAATATTGAAAAAATGTATGAGATCATGTCTGTAACATAAAAAAGTTAATACCTGATATGTCAAAGATCAAAAACATGACTCATGGAATAAAGAATTGTCTTTTAAAAAGGAAATAATCCTAAGAGTGAGTGACACACTCTTTTTTCATATTTTTAATTAAATTTAATTCATTTTAAATAAAATTAAAACAAAAGTAATTGAATTATTGGAATCTATTTATCTAAAATTGAAATGGATTTAAAAGTGGTTTTTAACGTTTACTTTTTATCAATAATAATTTTATGAATGGTTTTTTTGATATTTTTGGTTAAGTTTTATAAAATATTCATATGTGTTTAATTTTTTTTAGCAGTTAAAAAATGGTCCACCTCATGTTATCCTTCAACTAGAGCTCCACATGACACTTAGAAAGACCCAAGGGGGTAGATAGGCATGCCCCCCTGAGAGACTACTTGAGTGGTTGGTCCATGGGGAATAACACATGGAATGTATAGAAGGGATGAAGCTTGTGTGTGCATCGACCGATGGTGTCCACTTCCATGTGGTGACAGGGAGAGTAACTTGTTGGGATGGGGTTTTCCATAATATCAATGGGGGTCCTCCAGCCCCCGACTAACTTCACTGTGTTAGTATATCATTTCTTGGGTAATAAACCATTGTGGCTCTGTATAAAACATCCAATGTGCGATTCTCTTTTATGGTTCACTATAATTGTTTTATAAATTCAAATTCAACCAGCCTATTTTTCATGAACCCTAATCGGACACCACTATATTGTTGACTTCATCACTTCTTAGTTGTTCTATGTCACTAAAGTTCCCTACTATCCTAAGAGATCGCCATATCTAACCCCTAGGAAGCTTGATCTAGATTATTTATACAATGAAAATTATTTTAACGAATGTTGATTATCCTTAGGGAATTTCTTGACCACCATGAATTCTTTATGAAACCACTTTAAATGTCGGATTAAGGAGGATCTCAAATACCACTACATCCCCTCACAACTTCCTTCACCACTAACAACCACCACTGAAGCACAGATAATCCTACATCGCCTACCATTTATCCTAAGAAAACCCATTCATGTATCTCTTACAAACTTCCACATAATCCATTTTCCACATTTCAAATCGAGAAATCCTAATATTTTCAGAGGACTAAATTCAGATATTTTCAATATCCTCTTTCAAATAGGATACTAGGACTCAGGTTTTTTTTCAAAGAATATGAGGATGATGGATTCTCCAAAAATATATAAAAATAGACAATGATGATTCCAAAATGAGGATGCACGTCTGGGGAGGAGAACCTATGGAGAAGAATACTACTACTCTTTCTTTTGTCCTTTATTTTTATTTTATTTAGTTTAGATTGATTTTTAATGTAATTGTAATTAAGTTTCTTTTATAAATTAATACATGCATTATTATTTAAGTATAACACCCACCAATTATTCATCATTATTATTATTATTATTCTTCAATTAATATTCTATCCACTTTAATTTTCTTCATTTTTTCACTTTTATTTTATTTCTTCTCCTAATTTCTTCTTCTTTAATTTTTTCAGTTACTTCGTGTGTTTATTTTCTTATTATCCCATTATCATTCTTTTTTTCTACTATTATCTTAATATGATTCTAAAAAACATGACCTCTTTCCCTCGATAATGTGGGTCTAACCTAAGTCTTGGAATGGGGGAGTTATGCGGTGTTTCCAAAATTCAGCATCTGAATTATTATGTATTATTTATGTTTGTGTTGAGAAAGGGTGAAGTACATGATTTTGGTAGTTTTTCACTATAACACTGAACTCAAAATCATTCCAAGGTTTTTATTTAAATGGTTTCCAACCCTTTTACTAAACACCATCTCTTAACATGATGGAGTTGATCCATTAAATTGATTATACAATATATGATAGATTTGGGTCCTTGAAGTTATCACACTCTTGATTGAGGTGTTCTATAAACATTGATTAACAGAGGATGTGGAATATAGTTTTCTATAGTAATTAAATATATTACAATCACGAAAAAATAATAGTAATTTAAGAGTTAGATTTCATAATTAAACAATCAAACTAAATTTAAACAACAATAAGAAGAATGATGAAACCCATGAACCAAACCACAAAGTCCAAGTTCTTTCTTTTGTAATCAAATTGTGTTATTTCATATTTGTGTAATTTTTAGAATTTCATTTATCATATTAAATTAAATTGTTTTCATCTTTAACTAAAACAATAAAAAAACTTTCTTCGGTGAATTAGATGAAGTAAATAATTTTGAATCTCTTCAAGTGAGATGACCATGGTCAGCTACTGTGCTGCACTAGGAATTTTTTTTGAAAGTTTACTTTTCCATGCCCTTTGAAATAAGTTTCATCAAAACTTGCTATGTTTTTAGGGATCTAATTATATTTTTATTACTTATTCTATTTCTCACACCGTAGATAGTTTTTGTTACATTAAAAATCCAAAAAAATATTTTTCTCTTAATGTTTTCAAATGATCATTTTTTTAATTCATAGAATAGTAGCTCAGGGGTGAAGGATCAAAATTAATTATTAAAAATGATATGAAGGTTCTCCAAAAAAATCTTGTATAACTCACTTACATGGATAAGAATATGTTGAATGTACATGACATAGGACAATCATTTCAACAACTAGCTGAGATTCCCAATCAACTTAAGGGTGATATTCAATGACTAAAGGCTGGGAAATAAGTACCATTATAGCATCCCAATTTTACTAAAGGAATCCAAGAAGTTAATACTAAACTCAAATACCATCAAAATACAATCCATTTTAGGAGATATATATAATAATAACATGATTAGATAGATTGTATTCATGATATGGAATACTTTACTACTAAGATACAAGTGTGATATCAAAAATATATGGTCAAATTATGGAATAATTATGAGGTGAAAAATGATATCTCTATTCCTTAACAATTAAAAGATTAAAAATCATTGTAAATATCTCTAGTCATGGAATAATACACACCAAAATAGTGGGATATGAATAAAATATGGAGTATCTCTACTACATACCACCACATTATACCATCCAACTCCAAGATTCCTTCACCATTTAAGAATAGATTGAAATAAAACAAATAAGGGAGTTGATATTATATAAAAAGATATTTTATTTTATTTTATTAAATATAAATTCAGTATTAATTCCCACTTCATTGAAGTTTCATATTCAAAAAAATCCTTATTATTACTTATAGGAAGATGAAGAAACAACATTTTTACTAGATGAGGAAGACACTGAGCTGTCTAATTTTATTAAACATGAATTATTAGAGGTCCATAAAGAGATCCAAGTAGTTAAGCCAAATAAAATAAAGACATAAGTTTCTCATCATAAAATGGATAATATTTATAATTATTCATATTTAAATTTTAATCAAGTAAAAAATTCCTTCTTATATTCCCTTTAGTCATTAAATTCATAGATCCCCTATTGAGCATGCATGGGACAAGAAATATGAGGTTTACCAAGTAGAAACCATGAAGGATATTGATCTATACTTCATCCTACCCCCACCATGAAATCTACACCTAATTTTAAAGGTGGGTGATTTGGTATACTCTATCCATGAATGATTCCTCACCATGAAGGAATACGTGCATGTTGGGAAAAACCACATGTTGTGGTTCCAATGTAAAAAGATACACCCACCATAAAATTATGGGAAAAATCTAGTATTACCCATTAGAAGAAGTAAAAAATATAGGGCCCACTGGGGGGATCATACCAAGATTTATCATTTCCTTATTTCATGTATTTTCAATTTTAGTGTTAGGAATTACATTAGGAATAACCCCCCCCCCATTCTTTTTGAGATTAAATTTAATGATCCTTGATTTATGATGATTTATTATCATCTTTAGGTTCATGATTATATAAGTTATCCCCCAAAAACTATTTGAAGGATGAATACTAAAACTTCTTTTCAAAAGGGATATCACTTTTAATGATTATCTTTTAAACTCCCTATATTTTTTTCTTTCTAAAAACCACTTTTGAGCATTAAACTGAAAATTTTATACCCATATTTGATATATTTCTATACATGAATTATCTAGGAGACATGATTTTAATAGTAATAATGTGATTCCATGTTTTATGTTTCAATGAAAATGAGATTTAATGAGGGAAAATGGAGAATTTAATAATTTTATTGTATCATGGATAATGAAATGGGGACTCGTTATTTGAGAGAATTAGTTTATTAATGTAAATGAGTTTTTCCTTCCATAATTTATCATGATTTGAATTTATAAAATTTATGTGAGTTTATTTCTTATTATTATTCACTCCATGAGTGATTTTACAAAATCATATGTTCCATTCCTGAGAGGGTTTCTAAACAAAATACTTTCTATTTAATCTTGAGCATATTTTGTGAGTGATCTTGGGACATGTAACCTTCTAGAATGTGTATTGAACCTTGTCAAAGCTAATGACTATGAAAAAAACACATTTAAAATGATTAAGGAATATTTTTATAAGTCCTTATCCTTGAAACCCACCTTTACATTAATCCTTATTTATCCCATATAGACCATGAAGAACCTTGATTGGGATGATCCATGTGTCAACCCATTTTTATCCATTCCTACACCACTCTTAGTATTTTCATGATATTTTAAAGTTGAAGTGTGTCTGTTGGGGAAGTCATGGTAAGAGGGACGAAATTAATTTTAATGAAAACGTGTGGTGGTGATAACTATGGGTATTGAAAAAGGTTATCGTTTTATTCTTTATAATATTTATTGTTTCCCCTTCTTGAGTAAAAAAATGAAAAAACATGTTTGAACTTAGCAGAATAAAAAAACACCATTACCAAATAGTTGATTTTCATCATTTGTGGTTAGGTAATGGATATGAGGTTCATTACAAGCATGACATTCAAAAAAATAAAAATAAAATTAAATACAAAATCACAAGGGTTCACAAATCATTCATTATTATTTTATTGGTCAGGATATTTACTTTAAGTTTTGAGAAAGTGGGAGTTTCTATTTTGAAAGGGATAATTTAATTAATCTTTTACTTTAGATATAATGTTTTATAATTTAAGATACAACCCTCCTCTTTGTGCCTTAATTTTTAAACATAAATTCTTAACAACCTTAAGCCTCGTAGCCATTAGAACTGTTATTGTAAATTCATCTTGGTTTTATGTTCCTTTTATCTTTATAACATAGATAAAGTAATTCCTTTACTAGCCTATGGATAAGGAGAATGTTCTCATGATATGAGAATAACTATACTTGAATTATATCATGAGTGATTAGAGAAAAGATCCAAGTGAGGTAAATCATGATATAGAAATTTTAATAATAATGAATCATGGATCTTGAATGGATGAAAGAATAAGTTCCATAATTTTCAAAAGGGAATAACTATAATAATTGAATTTATTGTTTCTTTAAAAAATGTGAAATTAAATTAATATTTTATGTGGAATTTAAAATTTTTATTTTAAGTTAATAATTATTTTATTTTATTGATTTAATGTTTGAATAATGGTATCATTGGAACCCTCTTAATTCCATGTTGAGATTGTATGCTTAAGGTCAAGAATAGTTTATGTGTGGGGTTATTTGACACACATTTTTTTCCATATTTTTAAGAAAGTTTAAATAATTTTAAATGTATTTCCAATCAATATTCACATTATAGTAATTGTTTTATTAAATTGTGTAAATTTGTTAATCTAAAATTGAAATGGATTTAAAAGTGGTTTTAATGTTTAATTTACATTAAAAATGATTTTATTAGTGGTTTTTTGATAGTTTTGGTTATGTTTTTAGAAATATTTATAAGTTAATAATTATTTTTAGGGGTTGAGAAAAATGGATCAGTACAAGCTAGCCTTCATCTAGAGTTCCACACACCACTTAGTAGGCCTAAGAGGCCGGCTAGCCATACAGCCCACCAGGATGGCCTACTTGAGTGGTTGGAATGCAGAGAGGAAACTAAACCATGTATATATGGTAAGAAGATCATTTTTTTTCGACCAATGGTGGTTAATCCCACAAGTCGATGGGAGGAGGCTCTCACTGGGACCGGGGGTTCCACGATAGTAGTGGGGGTCCTCCCGCCCCGACTAACTTCATTGAGTTGAGATCTCATGAATTGGGTAATAAACCATTGTGTCCCCATATTATAATTCTGATGTGGGACACGTTTTTAGGGGTTACTAATCATATTTTTAAAATATTAATACATCCTGCCTATTTTTTACACACTCATCTCAGACACCATTATGCCGTTAACTCCACTACTACTCTTCCATTTGACATCACTGCCACCATATTCTATCAATGTTGATCACCATGTCTAAACCCTATGAAGTTCAAGATCGATGAAATCAAGCTTTCTATGACATTTGACCACAATTGATAATCCAGGAGGCCTATTCTGACCACCATGAAGGCTTTATCTTCTGACTTCAAAGGCCATATAAAGGAGGATATTGATCACCATCGCATCCCCTCACTACTTTCTTCTCCACTATCGAACACCACCAATTAACCATTTCTTCCATGTCACCTAACTCAAATCCCATGAAAACCAATTCATGAAGCTCCACCATGTTGTAATGAAGTCCACTATCCACACTATAAATCATGAAATACTAAGATTTTTGGGGGTTAAATTCACATATTTTAATATCCTCATTCAAATGGGATCTTGGGCCTTGGAGTTGTTTTGAAGGAATTGAAGGCGGATGGATTCTACCTACCTCTATAAAAAAATCCATGATCCTTCCAGGAGGAGGTTAGACACCTAACGAGGTGTACCTATGGATAATCATACTTCTTACCTATCTTTTTTTCTTTATTTTTCTTTTATTTAGTTTATTTTTATTTTTAATGTAATAACAATTCAGTTTGCTTTATAAAATTCATGCATGCAATTTTATTTAAGTGTCATCACCCACTAATTATTCTTATTTATTTTTCTTCTTCATCTTATCTATATTATTTGGTTAACATTCATCCCACTTTAATTTTTTTAATTTATTTTATATTTTATTTTATTTCATAAACTTTTTTATTATTCTTTTATTTATTTTTTTATTTCATGTGTTCATTTTATTATTATCTCATCCTCGTAGTTTTTATTTTTATTTTATTATATTTATCTAATTCTCACCAATGTGACCTCTAACCCTCTATAATTATTGGTTAACCTGATTCTTTTCCAAGAGGAGGTATGTAGTGTTTCAAAAATTCTATGCCTGAATTCTAATGTAATATTTATTTTTACGGGTAGAAAGGGTTAAGTGCATGTGTTTGGGGTTTATCCACTATGATGATGAAGTAAAAATCATTTATATTCTTTTATTGAAATATTTTCTCTCCCTTTCATAGAATAATATCTCTTCAAATGATGATTTTGAGACATTCAAGGGATGAAATGGCATATGATGGAGCCGATCCTTGGAAGTTGTCACACTCTCGATTGATTTTTGCTATCAACCTTGATTATAGAAGGATGTGGAATATATTTTTCAACTATAATTCAAGATTTCAAAATAATGAAATAAAATAATGGTAGTTTAAGAGTGAAATTTTATAATTAAACTATTAATCTAAATTTAAAAACCTAAAAAAGATTGATGGAACCCATAAACCAAACCAAAAATTCCAAACTCAATCTTTTCTAATAACATTCTATCATTGAATGTTGGTTTAATAAAAACAAAAAAAAATAGTTCTAAGGTTAATTATATTAATTAAGCTAATAATTGTGAAGATACTTAATTAAGACAACCCTAGTTAGCTACTCTGTTGCACTAAAACACAGTGCAGAAGTTTTCTTTTTCCACACCCCAAAACAAGCATGTCATTAATGAGAAATTTAAAAAAAATATTCATGAACCATATATTCACTTCATAAAAGTGTGGCACCATCATATGTTTAGAAAAAATTTCCTATGACATGGTTAACTATGGGTACTATCAAATCATTGTGGATCAATTATCATCTCATTTTTCTCGTAATTGATCAAGCCCATCGCCTTATTTCCCATAGTGGGTCAATCACATCGACTTTTTTCCCATAGTTATCTCATGAGATATAAAAATTTACCCTCATAATTAGAGGTAAATATAATTTTGGTCCTATGAATCACATATTTAAAACCATTATTATGTGTTCAATGGGATTATAATGCATTCATTATATCATCATATCATAAGTCATACAAATAAAAAGGGTTTCATAAACATTTCATAAATTCACCATAGCATAACCCTCTGAAAATAAATGGATTTAATAAAAAACTAGTCATCGTAATAGTAAATCGTACAAAGAATGAATAAGGATGGTATCACTGAATCATATCACTAATAAAACCTAATTACCATCAAACGATAGTAAATTTGATGAAAATTACTTTAAATAAATCCCTAGAATATTTCGTGAGGAAAATATCATTTTCACAACAAAATCCCTTATTTAAAATATAAAAATTTACCAAACATTAAGAAATATATTTTCTTTTAAAATAAACTTGAAAAATATTAAATTAATCTTCAAATAACTTGATTATCATGACAATGGTAAATTATATTCATGTCATATATGTTAAAAGAAAACATTTCATAAATACTTTTTTAAAAAGTAAAAAGTACCTCATTCAGAAAATGAAAAGAAGATTCATTTTAAAAAATATTATAATTAAAATCATGTGTACAAATTTCTTTAAATAATCATATAATAATATTAAAAAAACTTTTATATATATATTTAGAAAACATGGATATGGAAGAGAAATCATTTTTGACTAAAGTGAAAAATAAAGTGGGTTTTCCTTAAAAATGTACTTTTCATCTATTGAGTTCTTAAAGTGTTTTAAAATAAAAGAAAACATGTATTCATCATATGTAAATAGATTATAATAAAAATTCAAGGTATTTATTATAAAAGGATTATATAATTTCCTTAACAGAAATTAAAGTATAAACAATATCGATTAAAATAGGATTAAAACAAAAATCCCTTACCTCAAGTATCATCTTTCTTCATACATGTTTGAACCTTGTGTATAATAAAGATAGAAGTTTAATATATGTATTCAATAACTATACACATATATTTCATAAAATTTATGATTTACTTATGACATCTAATCAACCATTTATAAAAACCTTTTGATTTAAAATCATTATTTCTTATGATAAGTAATTTTTTTCATTCATATTTTGTTTCGGTAGTCTTGGTCCTTGTACATTGATCAGGGTTTCATCCTCTCTATATCATTCCAACCTGAACCATCATGTTTGAGTCTGAAGGTCACATAACCTCTTGCATTCCTCCCCATATACAAGTGGCTTTCACCTAGTTGTAAGTGTATGGTTGCATTAGTGGGGAGACTATACCCACAATATCATCTCATTTGATAAAAAATAAACAATAAACAATATAATAATTTTTCATAGTAAACATATGGAAAAATAAAGATATAGTACATGAATTACAAATAAATTTCCTCCCAATGTTTCAACCCTATCTGGAGTAATAAGATGCAATTAAATAAATAGATAAATGGTGGGTCCTCTAGAGTCCATCCTAGAATTCTACTAGCTATGAACTATACTCATCTATCCACCATAGGGTCATTTCCCTTCACCAAATCCCTCATGAAATCTACAATCACACTAAAATTAATGAGTAGGGTATGATTACAAGACTCAGTAGGACACCACTAATGTTTCCTTAAACTTATTTCATTAAATATAATAGTGTATGGAATAATAAGTATTAATGCATAACAATCATAAACATACATCCCAAAACTAAGTGATCGTGTGCTAACCAAGATTCGAAAAATCCCAGATTATACTTTCTTCGACTTCATGCCATAAATTTACTATACGTAGATAAGTATATAAACCATCAACAAGGATGTTGGTGAGTCACTTGGATTCCACACGACATCGAGTTAAGACAACCTACCCATAAATCCATAAGGCATCGAGTAATGCATGGAATCCATAAGGTATCACCTATATGTGACCAAAATAAGATCCAAAAGGAATTGGGTAACACTTATAATCATACGGAATCAGGTATAGGTCATCTACAAGGAATCCACAAGGCATAAAGTAGAGTATAGGTTACAAAGTTAACATGTTTCTCCATCATCATCGATGCACACCATACACACACCCCATAAAAAGTAATCATACCACGATGGCCAACAGTCAAGTATACACATACAAATACTCCATAAGAAAACATGAAAATTCATAGCATGATAATATCCACCACATGCATAATGAGAATATAACATCAACATGTATCATCACGTGAATCAAACATCGTCATGGAATCTAACTACCATTTCAAATATCATGGAAACAAGTCATATGGTATCATGGGATACACACATAGCCACATGTGATTACATATCAATCATGAATATCAAATATACCAACACAATCATTCATACCATAAAATATATGTGTAAAGAGACCCCAATAAGTTAATTAACTTCAGACTTCAAAATTCATCAACATTGTCATAAACCAGGCCGGTGTACCATCCAACCCGACACCCAACCCAGTATGTTGCATGGCCTGAAAGGCATTCCCAAACCCCAAGGGCTGGAAACTTGTACTTAGATATCACCAAAACACATTGGGAATGATTTTACCTGATCACATAAACATAAACAACCAACATTAATAAATAAGACAAAACTAAATATTCAAAACCAAACTTGACATAACAAATTTTCAGATTTATGTTTAGAAAATTTAAACAAAAACCAAAACATGATAAAAAATGAAATAAGAACTATCCCAAAACCACCATATATCAAGAGGAGTATTTCCCTCAAGCCACCACCACAACACCTCTAAAAATATGATCTCTAGCAACCCAAACCACCATCTCCAAATGCCCTTCCATTACCTGAATCAAATGTTACCAATTCTACTTACACCCAAAGGTGTAAGTATGTTGTGAGAAAAATCCTAGAAGGATTCCACCCAAATAAAGGATTCCATGCTATAACATTATAAGATGAATTAATTTTAACATTATACAAAATCCTTTAAAATGTTTTTAATAAATAATTTTAAAGGAAAACCATTTTCAAGGGATCACATTAAATGAAAACAATTACTCAATAAAATTTATTAAAAATGGAATACACTCAATTTACAACATATTCCAATGTATGGAACCATATCATATACTCCACCTTTCACAGGATAGCACCATGGGAAAATCCATAGAGCAATCTAGCTCGATTGAGACAGTAGAACCTCATACCTTAGGGAAATGTGGTATAGAAACCACAACCATCAGATTTCTCATGAAGGAGCCACTATAAGGGAACATTCCAGGGGCCTAGTATTCTCCAACCCTCATAATACTTTAGTTATTGTTGTAAGAGTCAATCATGCGAAGTGAAACTGGTACTATCCACTTCTTTATCACTAGCATAATAGATATATTCATCCCACCTAGATATATGAGATTCCCTTGTGCTCAAATTAATGTTTACATGGTACACATATCACCACTCTCACAAACACATGAAAAAAACATTTTTAAATACAATTTTCCACCACTTGGATAATTAATGAAACCCATTTTTAAAATTATCAATATAAAGGAAAACAATTAATTTAACCATTTATGTGGTCCAAGACCCTTTCAAATCCACACTAACACTAATTTCCCTTTAAAACATATCTTCCAATATTATAAAATTAATAGGTCAAATTAAAAGTGCAAAATAAGGAGGTCCTAATTCCATAAAAACCCATTTCATTTAAATAAATTCACTTTCAAATGCATTAGCACCTCAAGTTCCCTTAAAAACATGTTTTTTACCTTTCAATTAACCCATAAAAAATTTCCATGAAACACCACAATAAATCAAACAAAAAAACATATCCAATTTCCTTTATAAGATCCATTACCATCACATAATCATTCCAACCCCATCTAAAACGCATTTTTCACCACAAAAATAAAACATAGATCATATAAAAAATTAATCAAACAAGCATATGAAATCATCTATAATTGATAGAGTATGGAACCACATACCTCAAGCTAAGAAAAATCTGTAAAATGGTGTGAAACCACAACCCCACCCCCACAAGACACTATAAAATAAATATTGAATAAAACATAAATATAGGACCCTAATAATCATGATTAAACCCTAAAAATGTCACCCTACCTGCTGGACAAATTAAATTCCCATAACGAAGGGAATTAACCCTATAAAAGAGGGAGAAATAAATAAAAGACGGACTTACTTGTAGAATAAAGGGGATACCACAACAAAATCTCCCCAAAATGGAGGTCCAAGGGAGAAATGGAGGAGGGAGAGGCACCTAGGGTGAAGGTATTGGGACCACTTTCGGTAAAAGGTTGTATTTTTTGTCAGCAGTTGTTAATGAAGATCAAAATGAAAAAGGAGATGAAGAAGAACTCCCAAGTTATTGAGAGTGATAAATTCAAACAATTTTTGAACTGGTATAAAGTTAAAATTACATGTATCATAGGTGATGCATTATCTACAATAATGAAACTACCTCAGATAGTGTTGAAGGGATTCAAGTTATAAAGTGATCATGCGGCATCTCATCGTTCAAAGAGACCTTGAAAGAGCGTACCAGAAGAGACATGAATCAATGTATGAGGGATAATGTGTAGACTTGAATATATAAGAATGATCATACAAATATAAGAAGATGACTCCAGTCATATTCATTGTTGACTGGAAAGACTGATGTTGCTGGAAGATAGATAAGTTCCAGTACTTTCTCTAGAAAAATATGAAGATGTTAAAGGTGATCAATCAAAGACTATATATCATGAAAGATAAGGTTTGTGATGAGAGCATATTATTTTTGAAGAAGAAAGATGAAAATGAATTAGCCTAGTTGTTCTTGCTGAAGCATATATTTAAGGATTTCTATATAAGAGTGAACAAGACGCGGAATGGTGAAATAAATCGGCAATGGAAGAAAACTGCGTACCTCGGAGCATAGACCACGTACCATGTCTAGGAAAGGTTCACGGTTGCGTACCATGAGTGGGAAAGGTATGCAGAATGGTTCACATAATGGACCGCGGTATCGAAAATGGTTTTCCTTGGAAGGAGTTGTGGTACGCGAAATGGCTTTTCGTTGGTGGAAGAGATGCAGTACGTTGACCTGCAGACACACAATGCGCGGTGAAGGTTCTCAGTTCGCAAGAGGGTCACAGTACGTAGTTGAGGCTTACCGTACAAGGATGGAGTTCATTATACATTGAAGTTTTTCCCACATTGAAAATTTGGGTAAAACGGATTAGAAAAATTTGTGGAGTTATTTGCCTATATATAGAGTTATAATCCCATAATTAAGTGGGAGTGAATTCGATAAGAAAGTATCATCGATGTAGAAGAACTCAGCTAAGTCTAAAAGTAGTATGTGGGAGAGATTATGCATATGACTAAGTGGTATGTGAAAGATGAAACATTTCACAATATTGGACGGATTGGCCTACAGAATAGATTTTTCATAAAAAAAGTGGTATGCGGGAGATGAAATAATTCACAGAATTTGATAAAGTAGTCCATGGAAGGAAGAAACGGTACAACAAGGCGGTATGCAGAGGCGGTATGCGAAGGTGGTACACAAATTCAGTATGCGAAGGAGGTATGTGAAGGCAGTAAGCAGAGGCGGTACGCAGAGTTCGTACGTGGAGGCGGTATGTGAAGGTAGTGCATGAAGCAGGTGCATTGTGTGGAGAAGGTGTAGTGCGCAGAGCAAGCACAGTGTGAGGGCCAGGATCGGTACATGGAGCAAGTGGAGTACATGGATCAGAGGTGGTATGTGGAGCAGTGGTTGTACATAGAGTAGGTGCAGTATGCTGAGCAGGAGAGGTATACAGAGCAGGTGTGGTATGTGGACCTGGAAAGGTATCCATATCAGGCATGGTATGCATATCATAGATACTCTATAAAATAAAGGACAACTTGGAGAAATGAAAACATCATAAAGGGTGTTTGTGATTCTAGGGGGAAGAAGGGGGAAGAAGTTATAGTGCATTGATTAAATGCACTAAAGGAGAAAACTGAATATAAAAGAGAATTAATTCTGGACATCAATGCAAGTAATGTCTCATGTTGAATAGAGACAATTACTTTTCATGCCAATCTGTTAAAGCGGTATTCAAGTAAAAAAACTTAGTGAGACCTCATCCAAGGCGGTGAGCCATGGGGAGTCAATGGAAGTGATTTGGGGGAAGTATTGAGCTATTCCTAAACCTTTTTAAGTGTAGTGTTCCTAGGAAATAGTGATTGTGCTCGATCCTTTATAATCCACATCCAGTGAAGATTATTTAAATTTGGTATGATTGAAAACCTATCGGCGTATGCTCTTTAGACATAGCGTTTAGTGGTGAACCATGTAAAAACTGTTTTGTTTTTCCTCTACATGTGAATGTTTTAATTACTACACATATCCATCATACTGGTTTTAGAAATGGTTTCTACCAACATGGGAACAAGATCCGGTAAAGAACAGAAAAAGTTGACACCCTGATTCACCCCCCCCCCACCCCCACAAGGTGTTCTAGGGTCATTAAATTAGTATCAGAGCACAAAGGTTTACATATGATGGATAATCTTTATAAATTCTATTTAAAAGAGGATTTGAGTTTTCTTTCCTGACTCAATAATGAAGAGCAATCTTAATGAATTCTTAGTTATCACTAAGCAAAATTCTATACCCAGAAAGACCATGACAAGCAGAAAAAAGGAAGAGAATAGGTAGTTTATTAATTTCCTTTTATCTATAGAAGATTATGTTTATGGTTCTCTATGAATCTCCAATAATGAAAAAAATATCAGGCTTGGAAATTAAAGAGCATGTTGCTTAGGTTTCCAGCAAACATATGGATTCCGGCAAAAGTGGTGATGTTAATCAAATTTTTACCTCACATGAGCTAGAAAGTGATCATGAGAAATTAAGAACCTATCTACATGATAATCCTGAAGAAAGAGTTTTTTCTATTCGTAGAGTATTTCATTTCATTTAGGTTGAGATCACCCAAATGTAAAGATAATCTTACAATATGGAAAATGGATTAGTAGGAAAAAAATTCAGAATTTTATAAGCTCTCCAGAAAAATTGAAGCCTTTAAAAAAAGGACTCCATAAGATTCTGGAAGAAAGGATTCATGCACTTAAAGATGAGATAAATAAGATAAATGAAGAAACTGGTTTATATTTGAATGGAACTTTGAAGAAGATAAATGAAATATAATATTATTTTCAAAACTACATTAAGATGCATAAAGATGAGGTTGAATGATTGAAAAAGACTTGGGAAGAGAAAATGATAATGATTGAAGATCATAAGATCATCCATAATATGGAAAGTCTAAAATTCGAATCTCAGTTGACAAATCTTGAGAAGACGCATACTGAGCCTTTACAAAAGAATGAAATAGTTGCTAATTGTACTCAGTTTCCATTGTAGGATTCTAAATCTGAAATACCTTTAACATGTGACAAGAAGATCATGACTTCTTTTGATGATCTATCTCAAGAAATAGTGTTTGTTGCTACTAAATGCTCACTAGAGGAACCTAAAATTGAAATACCTCCAACATGTTATAAGAAGATCATGAAATATTTTGGTGATATACCCCAATCAGTGGAAAATATTAACGTACCATCCAAACAATCATTTACTCATGTTTCTAAATATTTTTTCACAAGAAGTGCAGACTGTAAGAGGAATTAAAAACAATTATGGATGAGGAAAGGTTAGGAGTTACCTACCACCATGGATAGGGTGGATATGAAGAAAAAATTTTGGAATATAGTTCCCCAAATAGATCACAGAAAATCAAGAAGAATACCCAACAATATTATCTAGAAGATATCAAGAAGTCAAGATTTGTGGGCCAATGTTGGTGTTGAAACAAGTTTGGTAATTGTGCATTAGATTGTTGGTACAATAGTCAAAATGAAAAAACACAAAGGAAACCCATCACAAGGGGGATAAATCTAGAGGGGTAGAATCCAAATCCAAATATTCAGAAGATAAATATACTAAAAAAAGATTTGTAATACTTGACAACATATATGATTTATGCAATGGTAGTGGACACTTGGTTGGTATGTGATCATCTCAAATTCCATCAAATGATGATAAGAAGCGAAGACCACACAAGCTGACTGAGAATGAAAAATAAATCGTGGGAATAAATTAGAATAATATTGTGAACACAAATTTCCCCAAGAAGATCTCAAGTAAGGAAGCTTAGAATACCCTAGTTTTTAGAGCCATGAAACTAAAGGGAGATTCATCCAAAAGAGAAACTAATAGGGATGACACTCAGATGAACCTGTGTGGAAGATCCATACCTTCTGAAATAGTTCTAAATGACATGTTTGTCATCTAGATTGAAGAGTTTGATATAATAATGAATCTTGAAAATGAACAGGCCAAGGATGGAATTAAAGGAAAAGAAAAACTTTCAGGTGATGAAGATAAAGTGTATGAGATATTACAAACCAAGAGAAACACATGTGTTAAAGAAGTTATGTGTGAGAGATGTATGAAATCTGGTCACATTGAAAAAGGTCTTTTAACCCTAACACCATGGAAAGAAGTAGTCATTAAGAGGATTAAGAATTTTTCATTCATGATGGCTATTAATAAGAACAATTCTCCACACAAAGTAGAACAGAATGTGAGAGAGCCATGCCACATCAACACAGATTAGAATATATTTTCATATGTGAAAGCATGAATAATAGAGAAAATGGAGCATCTCGGTTGAGAAAACCATCTCATCCTTTATTATCACATTGAATAAGAGAAAAGGAACCACATTATTCCATTAATCATTTGTGTATTGTATTTGTGCTGATAGTGCAGTGAATTGAAGGTGAATCATGATCTCATGGGGAGAACCTGAGAAGTAGTGAATGTTTTCAACTCTTGATAGCTAAGTTGGATAATTTTAAACCCTTGTAATATTCTTTAATTTATATTAAAATATTAAAATGATAATGAATCACCCTTGATGAAGATGATGAGGGGTGTTTCCCTAGAGGGGGAGACAAATGAAGAAACTTCCAGAATTATTATTTCAATCAGTGTCAACTTCATTTGGTATTAAATTCAATTTCTTTGTAATTTCTTGAAGAACATGTCACTAGAAAAGCTATGTAATTTCTCAATCTATTGTCCTTGTTTACATAGAATGACGATCATTTTACAGAGGGGGGGGGGGTAACTGAATTAATTAGTGAAATAAGAATAATGGAATTTCCACAAGGTCACTTATCCTTCCAATTGATCTTGAATGTTTTTGATCTATTAATTGAAGTGAGTACCGGAGTTTCAAGTTGATTATTTGCTATCACATTCAATTTCTTTAGTCTGGAATGAAAGTGGAAAACCCTTGAAGACAAAGTACATGAGTTCCCATCTCATGAGGTATCATGATCAGTGAATACTGGACAACCTTTTTCTAAATAAAATCCTCTTATTTTCTACAACGGGCATTGCTCAATTAGACATAGAGTGAAATGATTGATGGAACATTTCTTAAGAAAGGATCAATACCCTTTTCCTAGGAACTCTATATTTCTTTTCAATAAGGGGGATAAAAAGTGAAATGAATGTTCAAAAAGTGAGAGATAATGAAAACAAAAAAGGGGACAGAGAAGATTATCATTTTGATATTGACACCTTCATTTGAGGATGACTTTTTAGTATTGAAAAAAAATACAAAAGGGAATATTGTAGGGACCACTTTGTGTATAAAGTTGTATTTCTTGTAAACAGTTGTCAATGAAGATAAAAATGAACAAAGAGATGAAGAAGATCTCCCAAGTTACTAAGAGTGATAAATTTAGACGATTGTTGAACTGATCTTAAGTTCAAAGTACATGTATCAAAGGTGATACATTGTCTAAAACAATGAAACTATCTCAGAGAGTGTTGAAGGGATTCGAGTTATAAAGTAATCAAGCAACATCTCATCATTAAAAGAGACCATGAAAGATCATACCTAAAGATTCATGCATCATTGAATGAAGGATCATGTAGAGATTTTAAGATTTAAGAATGATCACACAAATATGAGAAGATGATGTTAGTCATATTTAGTGTTTACTGGAAAGACTGATGTTGCTGGAAGATAGATAAGTTGTAGTACTTTATCTGGATAGATTTGAAAATGCTAAAGGTGATCGATCAAAGACTATATATTACAATAGTAAGGTTCGTGATGAAATAATATGATTATTGAAGAAGAAATATGAAAATTAATTAGCATGGGTGTTCCATCCGAAGTAGATATTTAAGGATTTCTACATAGCAGTGAACAAGATATGGAATGGTGAAGGAAATAAAAAAAGGAAGAAAAATGCGTACATAAAAATGTGGACTGTGTACCATAACCAGGAATGGTTCACAGCCACGTACCATGTAGTAGGAAAGGTATGCAGAACGGTTCGTGGAAAGGGTCGTGGTATTAAAAATGGTTATATCTGTAGAGAGTTTTGGTACACGGAATGGCTCATCATTGGTGGAAGAGATGTAGTACGCAGATTGGCAGACACACGGTATGCGGTGAAGGTTCACAGTACACAGGAGGGTCATCGTACATGGTGGAGGATTACCATATGTGGATGGAGTTCAGTATGTGGTGAATTTTTTCCGACATTGAAAATATGGGTAAAACGGATTAGAAAAATTTTCTGATTTATTTTCCTATATAAGGAGTGATAATCTCATCATTAAGTCAGATAAAATTCAATATAAAAATATCAACGTTGTGGAAGAACTCAGCTAAGTTCAAAAGTGGTATGCAGGAGAGATTCTGCATAGGATGAAGTGGTACTAGAAAGAAAAAACAGTTCGTGAAATTGGAAGGAGTAGTCTACATATGAGATTTTGTGTGAGAAAAAGTGGTATGTGGGAGATGAAATAATTTGCAGAATTTGAAGAAGTTCACAGGAAGAAGAAACGGTATACCAAGGTAGTACGCAGAGGTGGTATGTGAAGGTGGTAACCAAAGGCAATATGTAAAGGTGGTATGCAGAGGTGGTACATAGAGGTCTTACACGGAGGTGGTACATGAAGGCGGTGCACAGAGAAGGCACAGTGCGTGGAGTAGGTGTAGTGAGAGGAGAAGGTGTGGTGCACGGAGGAGGTGCAGTATGCAGAGAAGAGGTGGTATTCATAGCAGAGGCGGTACAGAGAGTAGGCATGGTATGCTCAGTAGACACGGTATGTGGAGCAGCCATGGTACGTGGACCAGGTGCGGTACACAGAGTAGGCATGGTACACAGATCAGAGACAGTATGCAGAATCATGGACAGTTCATGGAAATGAAGATCATAAAGGGAGTTTGTGATTATAGTTGGAAAAGGGGGGAAGAAGTTCTAGTTTGGTCAGTAATTGAACTAAAGGAGAAAACTGGATATAAAAGATCATCATTTAGGGACTTTGATTAAAGCAGTGTATCATGCTGAATAGAGACAAAGAATTTTCATTCCAATTTATTGAAGTGACCTTCAAGTCGATAAACTGAGTGAGACCTCACCCAAGGCAGTGATCTAGGGGGGGTCAACAGAAGTGATCCCAGGGAAGAAGTGAGCTATCCCTAAACCTTTTTAAGGTTAGTGTTCCTGGGATAGAATGATTGTTCCCAGACCTTTGTAATCCACATCTAGTGAAGATTAGTGGAATTTGGTGCGACTGAAAACATGTCAGTGTATGCTCATTGGATGTAGCCCTTAGTGGTGAACCAAGTAAAAACTGTTTTGTTGTCCTCCTACATGTGAATGTTTTAATTACTTCACATACCCATCATATAGGTTTTAGAATGGATTTCTACCAACATGGGAACAAGATCCCGAAAAGTAGGGAAAAATTCGACACCCAAATTCATCCCCCCCCCCTCTCAGGGTGGTCTAGGGTCCTTCAGGAGGAAACCGAGTGGGGGATTAAATGAGATATTGTAATTTAAAATTAGGGATAGATAAAAAGGAGAAATCCAGTGTTTATTGACTTGGAAAGGCTTCACGGTTTGCCTACATGAATTTCCAAATGTGCGGAAACCATATGATCTTTACTATCCAAACATGACATATTGAATGGTAATCCCGCATGGTTTAAAAATTTTACACTAACCATGCAATAACCCCATGTCCAAAAACACCACTTAGCTATAGTGTTACCTGGGAATGGGAACACAGTTTGAAAAACCATGCACCAACCTGTTTCGCCCGTTATTTACCAAAAAAATTATATTTTTCACCAAAAAATCAAGAAAACCCCAAAGGGAAAAATGATATAAAAAATTATTCAAAAGATATGCCCCAAAATTCAAGACCCTCACACCAAGAACTCAACAGGAAAACTGAGATCCAAAAATGGATCGAAATAAAGGGTGGAATCAAAATCTAGCTGTGAAAATTATCCCCACGATAAGGCTTTAGTCCCTCGAAAATCCACAAAAATACATGATATGATAAGAAACCAATAAGCCTTCATAGATTAAGGATGTTTCTAATTCATTTCATTTAAAATAAAACAAAAACACCACAAGGAAGAAGATATTTTTACATGTTGAACTTGGGAGGCTTGAATGGACTCCCCGCCATACACCTTCTACACTTAGAAATCTATAACACCTTCAATTGATTGATTAAAAGAAAGGGATCCTCATAACTAGATAATACAACCTATAAATACAAAATAACTATATAAATTACCAACTAAATTTCATGACACTTAAATAAAAAGAATCATCAGACCCAAATCACTTCTCGAAGAGATATTTCCACAACCTGGAATCAACCAAACAGTTGGGCACACTCCAACCCCAACATTAATTCAAGATAAGAACTTGAAATTAAATAGCTCAAAAAGAGACTACCCACTTCTAAGATGACATCAGAAACTAAATAAAATTATTAGAACAGGGAAGACTAAAACTAACATTGATTTAATCTAGAATACATTTTTAAGAAGAACTGTAGTGGGTCTCCCCACCAAAGAACCAATCGGCTCTGCAAACTTGCACATACTGACATTGGAAACTAGTCATGGGTCAATATAGGAACTTAATATAGACCAAATCCTCACCATAATGGGCCTGATGAATGAAAATAATAACCAAATAGATAGCACTATGAAATTCAACATCCCCCAAGGGATGTGACCATATTTAGATGAACACAAACCAGAACTAAAACTAATTTACAATGATGACCAAAAAAGTAAAACTACATGCAGATTCACATCCCAAAAAGGTATAACAACTGGAGTTCATGAAAAATAGACAACCACACCTCCTTACAACCAAGAAGGAGCACTTCCACCCACATAGGTCACAAATGAAGAATGGGGACTTCATGTCACTGCCCACAAAATAGGACCTATCAAAAATAAAAGAGTTACAATATTGAATAATGAACGGTCCCCGTCACACATTGGAGACCAATCCAAACCAAGGTCTCTCACACCACACATGATTCCTGACTATGTTCAAACTTCACTCTAGGTCCTATGTCTAGAACCCTAGTGTTTGAGGAATCTCATTCCTCACATCCAAAAGCTGACAATCCTTTATCGGAATACTTTATTTGGTTTCACTAGAAACCAAACAACATTACATGCAGTACCAAAAGAACATGAGGCATTTAGAGAACCACTTTTCTCCATCATGACACTCTCACTAGGATAATGACTTAAATAATTCATATGCATCATCCTCTTTCACCTCAAACAAGAAAAAACGGAAACAAGTTTTCCACAACATACACCTTCATTCAAAATGGAAAAATTCAGAATTTATGAAAGGGTAACACACTTCTATTAAAAAAGAAGTTCTGAGAAGATTCCACAACATCTTATTTTTTCTTTTAATTAGTGAATGACACTATAAAACACCATCATACATGACCAAATCAATCAATAGAATAATTACAAATAAAGGGACTTCAAAATGAACCCCAAATAGTGCACTACACCTAAAAACGGGAAGTGGTGTCTTCAAAGAGGTGGAATTACCTCCACAAAACTTCCTGAGAAAATCCTAATAGATCTGTTTCATGTGACATGGGAATCCACAGTCACGATAGATCTTGGAGTATCCAAACACAATGGATTATTTTGAAAATAATTTCCATGCTAATAGAACATCTTGATCTGGTGATTAAAGGAAGTTGATGAAATATTGAAAGGCCTTTTAAGACCTCATCCAGCACCAACATCCTTAGGCCACTTTCCATTACTGTAATTTCCCTTCACTATTTCTAGGATAGACCTTCAAGATTAAATAATGTAACCATTACCATTGATGAATCAGGGAACCAAGGTGTATTTCAATTCATCCCACATTCACTCTTCAACTACAAGAGGGTTCACTTAACTAAAAACTAAGAGGTTGATTCAATTTTTGAAACTAAAGGAGAAATTTCTTACATTGATCAAGTAGAGGGTCTACCAACGAAAAATAACCTATGTGCATACCTCTAATATGCACTGATTCTTTATGGTGGAGTACACTAGAAAAAAAGGAAACTTAGGACCCAATCAAACTTATCCATCAGCAAAAACAGACAATAGAAAAAACCAAACACACAATGTGAACCTACTCAAAGGCCTTCTAGAGTATTTTTTAAAATAAACCAATAACCATCATCTCAAACCCATATTATTGAAAAAATATTAAAACTTGAAACATCACTCAAACAAGTAGAGTTTTCAAATGTAAAACACCTTACAAGAAATACTCCCAAACCACAATGAGACACACCACACAACCACTGGTTACTATAACACTGAACTTTCTCTTAAAATCACCTTTGAAAATAAAATAGTATTGGTGGGTTTCTTATTCACCAATGGTATATCATGGGGCTCACACATTCATGTTATCGTGACATGCCATACACCCATTCACTTTCCACACATATCCTATGCATTTGGTCACTCAGGGGAATACCAGAGGCTACAAAAAAATCATTTCTCCTTTTCAAAACAAACATTCAACCCACAAACTTCTCAATTTAATTCCCATTTCAAAAATACATAAAACATTCCAAAAGTTAACTTACCACCAAATTGAAAACCATTTTCAAGATCGGCACATTATTTTATTTCATTTATTTTGAAAATAAAAATCACATTACCTCAAAAATACTTTGGTTAAAAACAAATTCCAAACCATCTATAAAACAATATTCTTCTTTCCAAACAAATGTTTTCATTAAGACCCAGACCTTGATTATAAAAATCTAACCCCCCTAATACATTCTCATTTTACCCAAAAGTTCATTTCATAAAAATCCATTTTCTAAATTATTTATCATAGTTAATTATAAAAATCCATTTTCACCTTTAAAAAAAATCAAATAATTACCAATTGAAATCTTGCTTTTTAGAATTCCAAAACAGGGGTCTTTAAAAAAAATTCAGAACCCATGAAGACACTGAATAGTTCACAGGAGGAAACTATTATCAGTGGGTGATTTGGTCACATTGTTGAAATACATAAATCAATCACACTACCATCACATAGAGTATCCTAGGACTATATCCCCAGCTCCATATGGATATCCAGGTGCTATGAGCTCACTAATACCATTGTCCCAACTCTCTTTTCATCTCTAAAAATAGAAAAACACCAATAAGAACCAAGGAGACCAAAAGAAACCTGACTTCCTATGGAGACTCAAGTCTCATCACAAGGTGTGTTATCCAGGAACCCTACTCGTAACCAGAACATCAAGTCCCAATAATCCTAGCTATAATCTACCTAGATTCTTCCCCAAATATTGTTACCCAAAAAGTGTCCAACCTACCTCTGATACTGTTTCGTCACGAACCAGGCTAGAGTTCCATCCAACTCGATAACCAACTCAATCCATGGCAAGGCCCGAAAATAATTACTGATCCCCATGGGATGGAAACTACTTCCTAGGTATCAAAAAAACACTTTGGTAATGATTTTACCCAATCACATAAACATTAACAACCAACAATAATAAATAAGCCAAAACTGAATATACATAACCAAACACAACATAACCAATTTCTAGATTAAAGTTTAAAAAATTTAAACAAAAATAAAAGTAGGGTATAGACAAAAAGGGAATAAGATCTATCCCAAAACCACCATATGAAAAGAGGATTATTTCCATCATGCCACCACCACAACACCTATAAAAATCATACTTATAGAAACCAGAACCACCATCTCCAAATTCTCTTCCTATATATGTATCAAACATTACCATGTCTATTCACACCCAAAGGTGTTATTATGGTGTGATCTAAATCTCAGAAGGATTCATCCCAAAGAAATGATTCCATGATATAACATTACTAGAAGAATTAATTTGAACACTATAAAAAATCCTTTAAAACATTTTTATGAAATCATTTTAAAGGAAACCCATTTTCAATAGAACAATTTCATGGAAACCCATTACTCAATAAACATTCTTAAAAATTAAATTCACTCAAGGTCCACTATATGTCCACGAATGGCACCATATCATATAAGCTACATGTCAAAATAGAGATCCATGGGTAAATCCCTAGAGTAATATAGTTCAAGTGAGACACTTGAACCTCGTACCTTAATTAAATGTGGTATAAAACCACAACCATCAGTTTTCTCATGAACAAGCTATTAGGAGGGAACATTCAATGGGTCTAATGGTCTCTAATCATCATCATAGTTTAGTTATTTTTGTAATCATAAATCATGCTACGTGAAATTGTGACTTTCCACTTATGTATCACTAGCATACTAGATCAATTCATTCCACCTAAATACATGGTATTCCTTAGTTATTAAATTAATATTCACATGTCACATGTATCACCACTCTCACATACATGCAAAAACCATTTTCAAATAAATTTTTCCTTTAATTGGATAATTCAAGAAAACCATTTTTAAAATTATCATAAGAAATGAACATAATTAATTGATCCATTTCCGTGGACCAAGCCCCTTTCAAATCCACACAAAAACCAATTTCACTTTAAAAATTATTTTCCAATATTACACAATTCATAGGTAAAATTAAAAGTGCACAAAAAGGAAGTCCTAATTCCCTAAATATATATTTCTTTCGAATAAATTCAATTTCAAATGCATTCGCACCTCAAGTTCCCCTAAAACATGTTTCTAACCTTTTAAACAACCCATAAAAATTTCAGCAAAACACCGAAATAAATCACACACAAAAACATATCCATTTTTATTTATAAATTCCATAACCATCATATAATCATTCCAAAAACATCTAAAACACATTTATAATCACATAAATAAAACCTAGAGCATGTAAGAAATTAGTCAAGAAATCATATCAAATCATCTACAATTGCTAGAGCATGGAACCACCTACCTCAAGCTCAGAAAGAATAGAAATATTGTGTGGAACTGAATCTACACCACTACAAGACCCTAGAAAGAAAATATTGAATAAAAACATCAAGATCAAACCATAATAAACATTTTTCAACCCTAAAAATGTCACCCTACCCTCTGTAGAAATGAAACCCCAATAAAGAATATAAGGATCCCTATAAAAGTGGTAGAAATAAAGACAATAGGGACTTACTTGGAGAATCGAGGGGAAAACCCACCAAAATCACCCCAAAAATGGAGGTCTAAGGGATAAAATGGAGGAAGGAAAGGCACCTAGGGTAGAAGAACCCGATTGGGGGAAGCAATAAGGGAGTAGGGTTTAAAATCAGGGAGACGGAAAAAGGGAAAATCCAACTTTTAATGACTTGGATAGTCCTCATGGTTTTCTTTAAAGGTTTACTAAACCATGTGTCAACTATGAATCCCTTTCTATCCAAATAGGACATGTCATATGATTATACTTCACGGTTTACAAACTATGCGCTAACCGTTTGATAATCCCCTTTCCAAAAACACGACTTGACCGCACGGTTTCCTTGGAAAGGGTGAACGTTTTTATAAAAACTATACTCCAACCATGCACCACCTACTATTTACCAAAAGTTTCTTATTTTTCACCAAAAACTCAAGAAAACCCTAAAGAGAAAAATGACGTACCAAAATTTCTCAAAATAGATTCCTAAAAATTCAAGTCTGTCACACCTAGAACTCGAGAGAAAAACCGAGATCCAAAAATGAACTAGAAAAAAGGCTGAAATCAAAACTTGAGTCTGACAGACATCATAGGCAAGGATAATCTACCATGTTTGGTTTGTATGATGGAGTGGAAACCTCAACAGTAAAGAACACATGCTCTTGGTCCTTATTATCATAGTTATCATCATGACAATATTCTAGGTACATCAAGAGTTCCTAAAACCAAAACTATATATTTTATTTCAAAATGAAATAAAATTTCACATTTGATAAAGCATTGTCTATCGATGATAATTTCTAAATAATCATTTTAGGCCAATTCATGTGCTCTTAAAATTCACCTAAATATTAATTATAAAATCAAGTTTGAAAATTTATATCCCTAATGTATTTTGACAACACATGTGATATTCAATATAATTATTCTTTAAGATGCCAAAAATTATCCTTGACAATTTTATAATTATCCTCTCATAATTTGATATTTTTGATGTATTATAATTACCTTATAATTATACTTGGATAATTTTTATAATTGTCTCCTAATTATTTTCCTTAAAAATCATCCTTTCATAATTAACTTAGGATAATTTAATTTTACAAGTTATCCTTTAGTAATTTGATACAATTATCCTTTAATAATTCATGGTAATTATTTTCAATAATATGTATAATTTTCCTTTGATCATTCTTGATAAATTGTCCCCAGATAATTATTCCATTATAATTTTTCAGATTTATCATTTAGTAATTCGATCTTTTATCTTTTGATGATTTTGACATTATAATAACGTGATAATTCATTTCAATTATCTTTGATAATTTCATGGAATAATAATTTTAGAATTCTATTAAATTATCCCATTATATTTATTCCATGATAATTTATCATCAGTTATCCTTTTATACTATTTTTCTATAAATTATCCTTCAATAATTTATTTTGAATTATGCCTTTATAATTCTAGGTTTTATCATTTTAATTTAAAATCAACCATTTTTTAGAATTTTATATTGGATAATAAAATAAAAGAAAATTAAATAAATAATAATAATAAAACAAACCTAGAATAGAAGCTTCACACATAGGACACACAGGGAAGAATATGGCAGTCTTCGTGCCTGGAATTGTGTAAGGGGTTTGATGTAGGCCTCATGTGTTACATGAAAGTGGGATAAAGTGTCTCCTAAACTCTATAGTGTCAACCAACTAAAAATATAAAACCATTAGGCTATTTCATATAACCACACCACATACATTTTTTCCCAAATTTAATAACACCGATTTAAATGGTGTTTAATCCCAAACAGAGTGATTCAAAAACACATCATTAATGCATTTCCAGTTTTTATGGTAAAAAATGGATGTTTTTAATAATTTGGAAAAGAATTTTAATGATGAACTGGAGGAGGGAGTAATTGAAGAAGGAGGTGATTTATTTAAAAATGTATTTAATTAATTAAAATAATATTAAATATATAAAAAATATTTTAAAAAGTTAACCTTTCATGTGATCTGAACAAATACTTAAAACACACAAGTGTTGTGTCATTCCTAGGTTAAATCTCACATCTCGATCCTAACAGTGATCTCGTATTTCTCATAAGACACACTATTTGAGATATATTCATTTATTTTCAGAAAAAATATATAATAAACTTATTAAATAAGTGATCCTCACGTGTGATGTTACTAAATTCCTAATGCAATGAAACGTTAAAATGTTCCTAGGGTAAACCTTGTATCTGATATTTTACAATGGTCTCATATTTCTCATATGAAATACTGTTTGAGAGATATTTAATTATTTTCCAAAAAAAATATATATAATAAAAATATTAATTAGGTTATCCTCATGTGATATTTTACCAAAAACAAGATGTGAAAAAATGTTATATAGAACCAATGGTAAACCTCACATTCTAAACAGAATGGTGATATCATATTTCTCATATGAGGAATCATTTGTGAGATATTAAACTATTTTTTGAAAAATATATAATGAAAATATAAAATAATTCATCCTCACGTGTGATGTTGCCAAATTCTTGGAAAAAAATTTATATCATTCTTTAGGTAAACCCCACATTCTGGACATAATGGTAGTCTCATATTTCTCAAAAAAGATACATTTTGGGGGATATTTAATTATTTTTAGAAAAATATATAATAAAAATATTAAATAAGTTATCCTCACGTGTGATGTTACCAAACGTCAGATATGAATAGATGTTATATTGTTATTAGGGTAAACCCAAAATTCTGAACCTAATAGTGGCCTCATATTTCTCATACGAGACACTATTTTAGAGATATTTATTTTTTTGGTATTTTTTTTGCATGTAACATAATATATTTATTATATTTATTATTTCATTGTTGAGGCTCTATGAGACCTAAAATACCATGTTATCTTAGTTCCTTACTCTGAAAATATTTAACATAATATTTAGAGATTTTAATTGGGATTTTTCTTTATACAGATACTTTAAAAAATCTTTAAAGTATATTTAATGAACAGTTACATTTTCACATAAAAATTGTCATAAATTTTTATCAACCAGAGATTTTATAGTCTTTAAAAAAATTAGGATATTAAAATATCAAAAAAATATATCATGATTATTATCATGTTTGTTTGTTAAATATATATTTAGGTACATAAATTGTAGGAATGTATAGAAAAATGAATTATAGAGTTCATGGAGACGGTAGACCATACGTACGCTGAAACGTTGTTTCTATTTTTGATGGATGGAACGAAATTGGGTAAAATAATAATTCACCTTTTTTTGAATACTTATTATATCATATAAATAATATATATTCATCAAATCCATCATTATTATCATCTATATAAAGTGGAAATGAAAAATTAATCACATCGCTTCATGGAGGTGGTAGTCCGCACGTATGCACAAGCGACACTATCATTTTCCAACAGATTGGAAGGTAAAAATGTATGTATGATATTATCATTATAGAAGAATAATTATTTTATTAATATCATTTATAAATATTAAACCCATCATAATAACCATCCATGGATGATGGGGTGGAAAATAGATTATATCTCTATATGGAGATGGTAAGTCATACGTACGCATGATCGATAATTTCACTTCACATTTGAAGAAAACTAGGGTGAATAAATAATTATTCATAATAATAATAAAATTTTTGTATATTTAGTATACTAATGTTATTATTCGATGATGAACACCATTTATTTAGAGGAGTAATAATAATAATAAATTAAAATAAAGTGACTGGTTAAGGTGATTACCTCTTATTTAAAAGAACTCCTTTAGATATCCACTTAAGGCTCCTAAGGTTGGTATTTTGGGAAGAATATACCCTTTAAAATTTGTATAATTATTTTTGTAATATGATTTAAAGGTTTTTCAAGCTAAATGGATCAATGGGGCGTAATGAAAGAAAGGAGCTGAGGGGGAATCTTAATATCTCTTGATAGATTAAAATATAATAAGGTGATTCTAAAAAACAATTCTTAAAATTGTATATGAATGAAATGATAAATATTATAGGGTCTAAATAAAATCATACAATTAAATTTTTACAAGTTTAAGTGTCATTTTAAACCTTATATTTTTTTATTAACCCCTTAGTAAAACACTTCTTACCTTAATCGTGGTAACGATTTTTCACCCTTAAAGTGCCCTAATTTTACATATAAATTAACAATTGGTTAATAAATTGATAAGGGATGATAATTTAAACTATATATTATCCAAAATTTCCTATTTCAATATTTTATGATTTAAAAAATAATAATAAATTATTATTCATATAAAATATCATTAATGTCATTTTTACAATATTTATTTAATTTGACTTAAAATACATCATGAAGAAGATCTAATTACAATATAATTAATTATAAATACCTAATATTTCATATTTATCTAAAAAGTTAATGAAATACTATAACTAAATCAAATTATATAACTTTTAAAAAATTTAAAATCCTTTATTTTGTTTTTCTATTAATTTAAAAATATTATGTGAGGGTTGTGTAAGAATTTATGGTAATGATATAACAAATAAATATTTGAAATAAATTACTATTATTAAATAATTTCATTAATATGAAAATAAAAGATAATATTCATTCACAACATTCTATTTTCCCTCTTTTAAAACGTAATATATATTTAAATTTAATAGAGTAACATTTTTTATTAATCTTGGATTTAAATATTATATAGGTAATTTTGATGGACATATTCCTATTAAACATTTAAATTTAAAACCTAAGTTTATAATGGTTTATTTCGATACATTAAATAATTGTTATTATGAAATATGGTCACTTCAACATTTAGTTTGAACTAAGGATAACCCAATTTACACTTTATCGAGGTGATAAATTTTACCACGGTTACTAATCATAATATCTAAAAATAAAGGGGTCCTATTTACCAAATTTATACCTCTTGATTTCAAATCTGGAATCAGTTTTTAAAAATTAAATATATATAAGTGTCTAAAATTAATATTTAAATATTTTTTCAAAACATGATTAAAATCATTTTTTAGAAAAATAAATTTTTATGCATAAAATTGGATTTATTCATATATCATTCCTTGAAAAAATATTAGAATAATGTTAAAAAAAATATTGAATATATAATATATAAATTTAATTAAAATAATTTAGTAATAATGATTAATTTAGTTTATTAATATAAAAACACATTTCATTCATAAAACTGTTTTAAGAAAAATATCTCCTTTATTTTCAAATGATTTTTATTTTCATTTATAATTAATTTAAACCCAATGAATTAATTTTAAACATCTGTAAACCATATGTTTTTTTCATAATTTATTTAGTCCTATTCATATCCACCAATCCAATGTTTAATAAATTACTATCACATTGAATGATAATGTTGTTGACACCAAAAGAATGAGAAGACAATGAACAAGGGGGATGCCTCCCAGACTGCCCCACGGAGCCCTTTTGCAGAGCCCCATGGTCCCATGCCTGGTGCGGATCAAGGAGGCGGTGACGCTCCATGACCCGTTTTGACATTCGTGACCCGCTGCGGAGCAAGAAGGCGGTAACGCTCTGCGAGCCATTTTGACGTTTGTAACCCACCGTAGAGCAAGGAGGCGGTAACCCTTCGCGGCTACATTTAACGTTCGCGATCTATCGTGGAGCTAACTCCAGCTTCACGCTGAGCGAGATCTTCTTTTTGGAACCTCTTGACTATAAATACAGGGCTCCCCTCTAGTCCAAATGACAGAGCATCCGACCATTCACCTTCGGAGCTCTCAAATCCTGAAGCACCACTTGCTCTACGAACCATGAGTTCTTCAAGGTACTTCTTCTTTACAAAGTGCCTCTACCTTGGCATTAATTGAACCCCTCTTCTTAGAGGGAAGCCTTTCGCGAAGCCCACGAGCCTTCACAAAGTAAAGAGATCCCCATGGGGACTCGGGTTGTCGCGAAGAGTTAATGCTTTGCGAAACACCCACCACACCCACATGACATGTATTCTAAGGTAGGGTCTCTGTGCTTTTCTAAGTACATTTCTTCATGACACCCTTCTTAACGAGGCATCCCTACTTCATGAGGCTTTTCTTCGCGAGTACCTTTCCACTTCGCGAAGCTGCTCCCATATGCACATATGCCCTATGCCTAGCCTAGGCAACTTCACTTCATGAAGCACATCCCTTCATGAAGCCCCTCCACTTCATGGAGCACAAGAGCTTCATAAGGCTTCTACTTATGACCCCTTTTTCTCTAAAACTCCTTTTTCATGCATCCCTTCAGGTTTTCATGAAGTAATTTCAAAATCCCTCGGACGATACCACCCATTGTGTTGCTTCGCCTTATGCTTCATCGCATAGGCACGCTAATGGATATTTCTTCTTCACATATCCACACTAACTTGGACCCCCCCCCCAATAGTTCTCTCCATAACACCCCCCCCACCCTCCATGGCATTGCTGGTCCCTTCGCTTCACCAAGGTGTAGAGTTTTCCAGTCATGTAAGTCCTAGGGGTGCAGAGTAAACCCACCTTGTCCGAGCTGCAGGGCGTTAAACTGCCAAGCACAATCATCCTCACCACATGACGTTGAACTGTGACATCACCCTATGTCATGCATGTGGGGTACCCCATCTCAGAAATTCCCTATGCCCACTAGTCTCCACGAGAGTGAGATCATTACTCACATGGAATGATATCCTCTTTATCGGAGCAGCGTCCATCCACGGGTAAAGGGAAACGACCCTGATGTACGCCCCTAGCTTTCCCTGCAGGAGGTAGCACCTATACTCCTCTCTTCCTAGGTGCCAAATCCCTCTCCCACTGGTCTTTTTCACCACCCAGGCCTCTACCCTGGAGTAAGTCCTAAACTCCATCTCTCTGGGCTGTTAACCGTGTGTAAGCCCTTGTTTCCTCTTTGGGACGCTAACCACGCATGAGCCCCACTTCACTTCCCATCGATGCACCTTTCACGAGGTGATCGTCAGGTCTTTGTTGTCTCTTGTTTCTCACGCCGAGCATGACTCATGTGGGCTTAGAGAAAGCACTGACCATGAAATCCTCCCTGGGTATCCTAGAGTGTAAGCCCCACACACCACCTAAACTACGAGGTCTTTGATCCTTGCCAAGGAAGGGTATATAGGAAGCCTTTGTGAGGTTCAAGACCACCAACTATCTGGGTCCCAGGTCCTCCTTCACATCAGTACACCCTGTCCTGCAAGACATTAAATTCTGGACCTCAACCAGTGGAAATCCGTTGTTTCCCCAGTCAGTGGTAAGCCGTTGAACCCTACTTGAACTACGTGGTATTTGATCCTTTCCAAGGAAAGGTACATGGGACGCCTCCTTGAGGTTCAAGCCCACCACCCCTTGGTCATTCTGACCTCCTTCACGTCATTTCACCAAACCCTCCTAATCTACATGGTCATTGATCCTTTCCAAGGCAAGGTATGTCAAACGCCTCCCTGAGGTTCAATCCCACCACCCCTTGGTCGTTCCGACCTCATTCATGTCAGTTCACCAAACCCTCCTGAACTACGTGGTCTTTGATCCTTGCCAAGGCAATGTATGTAGGAATCCTTCCTGAGGTTCAATCCCATCATCCATTGGTCCTGAAAATCTTCATGCCGGTTCCCACTCCCACTGAACTACGCGGGTTTTGATCCTTGTCTCCTAGACAGGGTACGTAGGAAGCCTCTCTGAGGTTCAATACCATCCATCAGTAAGCCGTTGTCGACCCCATCCAACAGTAAGCCATTGTGCCTCCATTTAGAAGGTAATATGTTGCACCCATATGAACTATGTGGTCTTTGATCCTTGCAAAGGCATGGTACGTAGGAATCCTTTCTGATATTCAATCCCAACACCCAGTCGCTCCGACCTCTTTCACGTCGGTTCGCCCACTCCACCTGAACTACAAGGTCGTTGATCTCTGCCAAGGTGTGGTATGTAGGAAGCCTACATGAGGTTCAATTCCACCATCCATCTGGACCCCATGTCCTCATTCACGTCAGTCCACAGTCCCCCATCCCATATGAACTACATTGTTTTGATCTCTGTCTCCTAGGCAGGGTACATCGGAATCTTCCATGAAGATCAACTCTATCCAGCGGTAAGCCGTTGTGACCTCAATCAGCGGTAAGCTATTGTGTCCCCTAATCGGCGGCAAGTTGTTATAATCCCCTTTTCTAGGACCCCCATATTTGGTCTGTACTTGTGGAATGAGACCAACTTGGTCTGCTAACCATGCATGATCCCTATACACATCATCGGTTTTTCGTCCTATGTGCACGCCCCAATTCATGTCCATTGCCTGGTCTTCCCTTTGATCCTATGTGTTTTGCGAATTTCATGCCCCAACCCAGAGGTTCCACTTCCTCCGGGTCCAATACAAGTTTCCATTCTCACCGGCCACCTCCTTAGGCGTCCCTTCGCCCTACCAAATGACGCGGACTTTGATTCCCTACCACGGGGATATGTAGGAAGTCTTTTCGACACTCAATCACAACATTATCGTCATCCTCATGGAAGTTCCATCCCATTCACCATCCAATTCATTCAAACACTCCATCATCCATCCTAATTATTACCTGGGCTGCCACATCCGGATGGGATCATGCCACCTCATTCCCCATTCCCCTCAATAAAAATTTAGAATCTAACCACACGTTGGCCCCAACATCAGTGTTCCCTCCAGAGGTTTTACCCATATGATCCACTCTAATCAGTGTTATGATCAGTCCAGTCCATCTCCACTAAATGTTAAACATGCGTCATACCCTGTGTTAAATATTGGAAGGTGAAGAACACCTCAGATACATGCCTATGGCATATGATTTCCCGCGTTCGACGTGGGATGCCTCAGGCTCCCGCACCCTCGAGAAGCCCTATAAAAAGGGGAAGAAACCCAGACATGCTAGTGTCCCAACATCCAGACATGCTAGTGTTGTCCAACTTGGTTACTCCCCTGACTGAAGGTTGCAGCCTAGACCAGACCCTTTGGAATGACCCGACAGAAGTAGTGCAATTAACTGGTGTCCATGAAGATATGGTACTAGGAAGAGTTTCATGAAAAACTTCATAAATATATAAGGTATACCCGGACTAGGTGACGAGTTTCAAGGAGGAATCCATGGAAGGAAGAACCGACATCCCATAATCCCATTTTGATCCAGGAGAAAACATCCCTAAGTAAGAAACGGATGTCACCCGCCTTTGGAAAGCGTGAATGCGGGGCAATGAAACTGTACCTTTCGCATTCTCCACAGATGGACACACATGCCCCGGTGAAAGCATCAGAAACAAAAATGGTGAACCTGAAGTGAAGATATTCTCCTGAATATGGATATTAGTAGTATTTGAGACATCAGTGGATTGGTGTGTCACTGAATCTAGATATTTGGCGCCGGGTCCCGCTAAGAAAATAGTGGGCCTGGTGTGAAAGTCACTAGAAGTTGGGGCAGTAGAACATTGGACATCTTGGTCTATTATGTTGTCAGTATGGATCCATCTTACCAGCCATGGAAGAAAGGATGGCACTGGGACACTGGTTTTTGATTTCCTTTTTCTTTCAGCACTGATGAGTTAATCTCCTTGCTTTCAAAAACCAAGCTGCTGCACTCGGAGCTCGGTCACCGCCTTCCCACTGATGCAGGGGAAGGGTAAGTGGCAACATGACACTCCCATGTAGCTCGGCATCTTCCTCAATGTCCTCTACACCCATGAACATTGGGAACAAATGCCCCATCTCCCCGTCCGAGTTCATCCAATGAAGGGTGATCAATGACCTCATACGCTGGTATGAGGAGTAGGGTATTATCCCGACTTGGGATATTGCACACCTGAATTTTGAGGCGTCTATGCCTAGTCATCAATATGGCCCCCGAGGTCCACGCAGGGAGCCACTGCTCCCCTCTCCACCATATAACCATTTTGGGAGCCTGTCCCTAAAATTCCTCGATGACTCCCTACCCTATGCTGATGAGGTAGGGGATGTCTGGGCTAGCCCATTTAGAGTCTCATTCCAAGGGATTCCAATGAGGGCTCCCACCCGGCCGAGTCAACACCATCGCCCGGTCTTACTGGGTGAGTAGTAGGTAAGTCGTGCACGTGTACCACTAACTCCGGTCCATCTGACCCTACGCCAGTGTCGGGCGCTTGCCGAAGAGGACGTCTACCAATGGGTGTCAACGTCAGCGGCTACTGCAGCCTGGGCCACCGCTGATGCATATCACCAACTCCCTGTATACGCTGAGCAGGGACGTTCATATGCTCAACCTGGATTGAGGCCCCAACCACCCCACCGGTAGGCTGGGTCGACTATCTTGGTCACCAGCATAGGCAGTGGTCGCCACGGACCAACCCACAGCGATGTCGCCCAGTATAGAGGCCCTCCCCATACCGCTACCATGGATAACATGAGCCTTACCCACTTATAGGCTTATCATGGAGGTCTGGCATGTGCCACCTTCACTCAAAACAAGGTTCCTCCCCGCATCAGTGACGCTCACTACAGAAGTCTCTCTCATGCCCACTACACTGGATATAGAGTCATTCCTCCCACCACAGACTGTTGGTATGGGGACGTAGCACATCCGGTCACTCTTCAATGTGGGGACCCTCCCCATTTCCTCATATAAACTGGAAAAGGCCCTCCTTGCCTCATCAATCAGAAGACTGGGGGATAGCTTCACCTCACTAGCACCCAGCACAGAGGTCCTACCCATGTTCAGATCGACCAGTGTGAGGCCCCTCCTCATACTGATGTCATCATAGGGAAAACTCATGGGGGTCCCACCCATGCTCCTATGGGCTCGATCAGAGTTTCTACCAGCTCCACAACTTCCCACAAAGGTCCTCCCCATTTCCATTTTGATATCTACCCTGACACTCCTCACACCTCAGCTTTCTCGGGTGGAAGTCATCCTCACCCCAGCACCAGTATGGCTGAAGGACCTCCTCGTGTTAGAAATATGCCATATCTAGAAGAGCCATCTAGGGGTAGGAAGGCGGATCATAACCACCATAAAAAGGATTCAAGGAAGGTCCGGACAGAGATCAAACTAGTCAGCTTCTCAGACTCTGAAGAAGAATACAACTCGGCACAGGAACCCTCCCCTCACTCATTTGAGTCAAGGGCTGGGGCAGGAAAAAGGCACATCAACCTAGTACTCCCAGAATGTGAGGTTCATCGGATTGCTACCCCCATCTTCAGGTATATCCACGAGGATGAAAATATGGCAACCCCGTAGGTTACGTTCATGCAATCACCACCATCATCACCAGAAGCACTCTCTACCTTGACTAGAGATCACGAAGAGCTATTCTCGAGACCAATGGTGGGCGAGCAGTAGTGAGGCCTATCACCAGTATCCCTAGTCCCTGTTCCAAGAACTGTGACTGTCATCCCATCCTACTACAATGTGGAGGCAGAGTCACTACACTCTTTAGAGAACAGCCCGAGATTCGGTGGCCAGTCAGCCTGTTCGCCGTATTCCCCACCGGCCAGCCTACCCTCCCAGCGGTCTGCCTCAGTACCGTTGCCAGTTCTTAAGCTACCCCCAGTTGACGAGTGGGGTAACGAAGGGCCAGAACCAAAATCCAAGCCAAGTAGCTTATGGAATATCCTCACAGCGGACCACTTCCCCGAGATGTTCTGGCCCGTGGCAGCGCTGAATTTTGGCGCACCGAAATCCCTAACCCCAGAGGAAGTTGAGTGTTTCTTCCAAACCCTCTGGGCGATGCACTTCTGCCTTCGTCATCAGTGAGTGTTTTATCCCAGGATCCAAGCGCATTTCAAAGACATTGGTTAGCAATGCCATCTAGTTTATTCGGCTACACTCCCTATGGCCCAGTACCCAGAGTCACCAGGCCGTCGTAAGGCCCTCCAATAGCAATGCGTTCGGAGATTCAAGGTACTCCTCAAGATTATCAAGGAGGCTTCCTCCCACGTGCAAATCCATTTTTGGGGGAAGTATGCTGCCCTCCTCTTCAGTTCTATTTGACGTCAGCCCGACTCGCTTGGCGATATTGGGGACATGCCCCCATGAAAGGTCATGGTCAACATGGACGACATAGTGGACGAGAAGAATGAGATGGAGCTTCTTGATGGGGACATACCCTCTGAGGGCTTCCCACTACTCCGGGATCCATCGGGAAGAGTTACTCGCCAGCAGAGGAATCTACTAGGTCTCCCTGTGCCCACCAAGGCATTGGTCTTTAGCCAAAATCACGGTACGGGTAAAGAGCACCTCAGAGCTTCCAAACACTCGGACCCACCTGCCTCAGTGCAGAAGGAGGAGGAGGACCCTGAGTAGGCTGTGTTGTGCCAACAACTTTCCGAACAGAAGAAGTTTTTCAGTGACCTCCTCACTGAATGTGCTTCAGAGCGATGATCGGACTACGGAAATCCTAGGCCAGGGAAGTAGGGGCAAGAACAACTTCCCCTGGGTGAGCTACCTCTAGGTGACCCTGACCATCCTACCCCTGTAGACAGGGTTGAGGCCGAAACTTATGGAAAGAGGGCACAATATACCTCTCCAAACCCTCCGGAACGGTGTGAAAATCCAAGGAACCCATCTCGGATTCCCCCAACTACCCCACAGGTCACCCCACCAGCCACGCCACAAGCCTCTAATCCACCTTACCATGTTGAAGAACCCTCCCAAGCAATTGTGGTTAGGGATCCCAGTCAAGACAGGGACCCCCATCCAGATTATCTAATGATGACACTCATTGCCCACCTTGAGGCGTTGGAAACGCGAGAGGTGGCACTCCCACCAGATGGCAAGACATATCCAGCATGGGTGGATGATATGCCAGCACCCCCAGGTTTCGAAAATCCCACCTTCTCCCCCTTTAATGGAATAGGTGACCCACCACAGCATCTGGCCCACTTTTCTTCAAGGTGTGGGCCCATGTTGGGAACCCCGGCGCAGCAAGAGGCCGCCAAGCTCTGATTTTTTGTACATACATTGGAAGGGCCTGCATTCGTCTAGTATAGCCAACTCCCCATCAGGTCAATAACAGGATGGGAGGATCTCTGCAGGCAGTTTCTGTACCAGTTCAGCTCCACCACGCGAGAGAAAAGTATTGCAGACCTCTTCAAGTGAAAATAGAGGCCTGATGAGTGTGTCATGGACTTCATCACCTGATGGAAAGGGCTCACATATTCCCTTGACATGCCACTGACTCAAGAGAAATTACTGAAAATGTGTGTAGGGAATGTTAAAATAGAACTGGATCCCTCTATGATCACCCAGACCTGCCCTGGAGGATTCCGAGACTTCTATGATAAGGCCCAGTTCCTGGAAGAAGCCCTACAATAGGCTCGCCAAGCACGTCTGTTGCCCCCTGTAATTCTCGCAAGGAGGGAAGACAGAGCCTATCTCACCGCGGTGGCCCATGTAGAGGCCCCGAGACAGCTGGAATTATTACCAATGGGGCTGCCTCCACAACCTCGCAGAGGCCCACCACCACAAGCGCAACCTCCATCCCTGCAACGTCCGCCTCGGAATCAGTAGGTGCCCCCGCACAACGTGCAGCCACCACCCAGGCAGGATAACCAGGCTCCTCCATCCCCCCATCAGGGTCAGGCTCCAAGGGCACCCTTTTTAGAAAGAAGAAACTGAACCTACTCTTTTATTGAGAATCAGGTTCCCGGCTATTTCTGATGGTCTTGGAATAGGGGATTGTGGGTTTTCCTGAGTGCAGAAGACCAGAAGAGGCGAATCTCACTGATCTCCCCAACTGATGCACCTATCACCAGATCTTGGGATACACTCTCAAGTAGTTCTATGTGTTCAAAGACTGGCTCCAAGACCAGGTTGTTAATAACATAGTCAGGCTGGGCCCAGCCTAGTGCAAATGGCATGAGTCTTCGTAAGGTCAGACAGCAGCAGCGATAGCGAGGGCGAGTGGTAGCAGGTTTCTAACTGCAGGTCCCAAAAGTATGATGACTATATGGCTTGCAAAATGGTCACCCATTCCCATGGTATCATCCTTGTACGCCTAAATCGAGTAGATCCTTCAAAAGCTGTGGTCACCACTTCTGCATTTCCATCTCAGACAGCCTCTTCCCAGAAGAGAAAACACTAGTGGTGCAAGGGAAAGAAATGTGCCCCGCCAATTCCATCATCATTCCATACTCTTAGATAATTAATGACCCCAGAGATGGGGATTCCTCCTAGGATTTACCCAGTAGTGGATGACTCTTCAAGTGATAGTCAAGGGTATGCTTCAGTTAACACCGTGGAGCTGGTAAAGCCCTACATGACTCCCAACGACGAGGATCACCAGGCGGACCTCCCTAACGTTCCCATCTGACGCTAGCGTCAGTGGAGTCGTGGCTACATGGTTCATCGAGGCACATCTGTTTTCACCTCCAGCTAGGTTTTTCACACCACTGAGACTAGAAAGTAATCCCAGCACAGAGTTCAGCACGTTCAGCCTCGTCATCTGGTGCCATCAGGCCCGGCTCCACCGTCGTTTGTGCTACTGGACCAAGTAGATTCACCGAGACCACGTCATGATCAGTCACGCTCCACCATGGACCGATGTCAGTTAGCTACCCCAGCATTGTAGTCACACCGCATACTTCGACTAGTGAGCAGCAGAACATTCCCACTTTCAGCCAGCCGCCGGTCCAGCTGGCAGATCCCGCCATACTTCCTGTCGCGGAGTGTCCTCCTAAAAGCAAAAGCTCATGCCTGGTACAGAAGTATGATGATCTAAAACATCTTTCCATAATTCTATCCATTCACTCTATCCTCGAGGCCCTTAACCTATCATCAGATATGCGTGAGGCCCTCGCTGAGGCTTTAAGAAGCCCCCTCCTGTTCGAGATGGAGGTAGAAGTTGTAGATGACTTTCTTGTAGAGGCTCTCGAGAATGCTGAATGCTAGGCCATTATCTCATTCTCCAGAGAAGATTAAGGTTCTCCCATATAGGGTCACATTCTCTCACTGTACATCACCGACCAATTCAATGGTGTAGAGGTTTGCCTATGTCTTGTTGACACCGACACTGAGATTAACCTTATCTCGACTTGGACACCGCAGAAGCTGGGTTTATCCGAAGATAACTTTACTCCCTATGACCTAAAAATCCACAGATACGATAGGATAAAGTAGACCCTGGTCAACAAGATCCATTTTAAGACCCATTTCGGTGGCCTAGTTACCAGTATCGAGTTTATTTTTGTCTCCTAAGACACCACGTACAATGCATTAATGGGCAGACCATGGCTCCACCTTTATGTGGCGGTTCCCTCATTGTATCACCAGTGCCTCAAGTACTCCCTCAATGGTTGATTGGGCATGCTCCAAGGTGACACATCTCCTTTTTCCTCTTGTGAAGCCCGCTACTTGGATGATGACTATTACAATAGAAAGGACAAGAAGATTCGGGCCAATGAGATCGAGAATGCTGCGGTTGAGACCAACCCCTTGGTTGGCCTAGATGACTCCTACGTCTTCCCGATCCATCAATTGGAGGCCACGACCCCCGATATGGGGCAATGTTTTGCTGTCTCTGGTACTAGGGGAAGAATATTCTTAGGTCTAAGCAATGTCATGAGATCACTTCGTATTCTTATATGAATTAAGCCTCGGTGATCCCTGAGCCCCCTACTCTCATAAGGTATCGAGATGTCCGTCCCATTGTAACGAAGATAGCTCATACTTTCCTGTTTCACCATGCTGGAATCAACCAGCTCAGGACGATGTGCCACTATTGATATGATATTATCATGTGTATCCCCTTGGGCTGAAGACGAGATGGGATCGGGTTGACAGCCTTCATTTCTATGGTTTCGGCACTACCGGAATCTCCCGATGCGATGACCACTGCTGCTTAGGTTGGTGCCAGCCTCCCATCGGAATCTTCCAACCCAGAGGAAGCTCCTCCCACTGGGGATCCATACTCCCCAAGCGAAGAAGAGTATTTGGAGGATTCTCCCATGCCTTTGAAGAGGGAGTTTCCGCCATGTTTGATGAACTGGTACAGGTGAACCTCGGTAGCGAGGTAGACCCAAGACCCATGTTAATCAGTGTTTCCATGTCCCTCAAGGATCAGCAGTGGTACGTAGACTTCCTGAAAAAACATTGTGATGTATTCTCCTAGAGCTACGATGGGATGCCAGGACTAGATCCTCAGGTATCCATCCACCGCCTCGGTCTCCCTGCAAATCATCGCGGTATCAAATAGCCTCCCAAGAAGAAGCACCCTTATCATGGTTCCATGGTGGAGGCAGAATCTAATAAGCTCATCATAGACAATTTTTTTAAGAATTTCTAGTACCCCAAATGGATATCCAACATTGTGCCAGTCAGGAAGAAGAACAGACATATCAGAGTCTGCATCTAAATCCGGGATCTCAACCGTCATTGTTTGAAGGATTATTTTTCCCTTTATGTGACGGAGTTGCTGATTGACGCTATAACTGGATTCTTATCCCTCACCTTCATGGATGGGTACTCCGGGTACAACCAAATTCTAATGGCCCCCGAGGACAAGGAGTGCACAACCTTCAGGCCGCCATAAGGTATGTTTTGTTACTAGTTCATGCCCTTGGGCTTAAAGAATGTAGGTGCCACCTATCAGTAGGCCATGAATCACATATTCAAGCCAGTGCTCGGGAAATTGGTGGAATGCTATGTGGACGATATGGTCGTCAAATCTCACCAGTGTCGGGACCATCTCAAGGACCTTGATAAAGTGTTCTTCTTCCACCGTTCTTGCCACTTGAAGATAAACCCATTGAAATGCGCCTTCAGGGTCACCTTTGGGAAGTTCCTCGGATTTGTTTTCAGATACCAAGGTATCGAGATTAACTCTGAGAAGATCAAGTCCATCAGCCAGATGTCTCCCCCAAGCAACATTCGGGAGCTTCGAGGTTTTCAGGGCCACATAGCCTACATACGCTGATTCATTATGAATCTGGCCAGAAAGTGTAAGTCATTTTCTCGTCTCATGATTAAAGGCAGACTCTATGAGTGGGATTAAGAATGTCAGAATGCATTTGATGAAATCAAGTAGTATCTGCTCCATCCTCCGGTCTTAATGACACTAGTCTTTGGAAAGCCATTGGTCCTTTATGTGACCACCCTAGAACGATCTCTAGGCACCCTTCTCACCCAGAAGAATAATGAAGGGATAGAGAATAGCCTTTACTACCTCATCTGCATGCCTCTCGATACGAAGACCAGATACTCCCCCATAAAAAATAGATGCCTTGCACTGGTATTCGTTGTATAGAAATTGTGACATTACCTGCAGCACCATGAGGTATAACTGGTGTCCTGGGTAGACCCACTGAAGTATATCTTGAGTCGTCCCATGCTGATAGGCCAGCTGGCACGATGGGAGGTAATCCTCCAGCAATTTAACATCAGGTTCATGCCTCAGAAGGTTATCAAGGGACAAGCATTGGTAGAATTTCTTACTGCCCATCCAACCCCCACAGACCAGTCTCTGGACCTAGATTTTTCCAACAAGGCAATCCTCTCAGTAGATCGTTCCATCCCATGTTGGAAAATGCACTTCGAAGGCACTTCCCAAATCCCCATCGGTAGGAGGCTCAATGATCCCAGACTCAGCAGAGTAAGACTAAGTATTGTCTTTATTACACTAGATCAAGCCATTCTTCCATACTCATTCCTGCTATTATAAGGCTATACCAACAATGAGGTAGAGTATCAGGCTGTCATCACTAACCTCGAGCTGGCTCTCGAGATCGACACGACCCATTTTCATGAGAAAGGGGACTCTGAACAAGTCATCAAGCAGATTAATGGTGACTATGTCGTTAGGAAGTCAGAGCTCGTACCATTATTGGAATGCACTCTACAGCTAATGGCCATGTTCATATCTCGGCCAGAGGTTACTCATGTCCCTCGATCTCAGAACGGTCAGGCTGATGCCTTGGTTGGCCTAGCCGCATCACTTGTAGAGCTCGAGAAGGATGGTATAATTATCCACATGGAACACCGGAGATTCATCGCTCCTGTCACTCCAGATGACGATGATAGCCCACAGATAAGCCATCTTACCATCGGCGCCTCAATGTCAGGACCCCCAGGTCCCCCAGATGTAGTGATTTAAGTGACTCCCAATTAGAGGATACCCTTGGTTGAATACCTTCAACACGGTAATATCCTGTCAGACTAGGCCTAGCATGAGTGAATCTGATGTCTCACATTGCATTTTACCCTCCAGAGTGGTCCCAATCTTGTGAAGATCCTCTACAAGAGCGGTTTTGATGGTGTCCTCCTCCGTTTCATCAAAGGAGTTGATATTCCTCAGGTCATGTAGTAGGTCCATGCTGGTTCTTGTGGGGCACATCAGATCTGGCCGAATCTTCTCACCAGATCTAGAGACTGGGGTACTTTTGGCCCTCCATGATCCATGATTGCATCGAGTTTGCCTATAGATGTCATGTGTGCCAAGTTCATGCCAACATTGTGCATCGACCACTGGAGCCTCTTCACACTACCATGTACTCTTGGCCCTTTGTAGTCTGTGGACTGGATGTAGTGGGACAATATCCACCAGTGAAAGCTCGCTAGTGTTAGTTCATCCTGACCACAACAAATTTCTTTTCCATGTGTGCAGAGGCAGTCCCGCTCAAGGAGATCAAGGCATGTTCTATCTTCGACTTCGTGAGCTCCAATATCATATACCAGTTTGGAGTCCCTCACGTCGTCCTCACTAATAACGGCACCAACTTCCAGGCGTCCGAGTTCAAGAAGTTGTACGCCAAGTACAACATTTGTTCTAACCATACCTCCTGCTACCACGTGCAAGAAAATGGGCAGATTGAGGCGTTCAACAAAACTCTCTCTAACATTTTTCAGAACAAGAAGAGTTTGCTGGAAAATCTCCCCAACGCCCTATGGGCTTATTGGACAACAACTCGAAATTCCACCCAGGTGACCCCATACTCCCTGGTGTATGGGTCAGAGGTTTTCCTACCTATCGAGATTCGGTTTCCTTCATTACGCACAGAGGTCTATGATCAGCAGGCACCAGATAAATTAGTTGAAATTCATCTGGCAGAATTGGAAGCACTTAATGAGAATATGCTTTGTGCCCTGCACAATCTAGAAGGGCATCAGAATAATATGGCTAAATCTTTCAACAAGAAAGTTAACCTCTGTTACTTCTTGCAGGGCGACTTCGTATTGGCCCTCTGGACACCAATGATACCTAGCAGGAAAGCACCCAAGTTGGAGCCCAAATTAGAAGGACCTTACATAGTCCAAAAGGTCTATCCTAATGGTGCATAGTCCTTGGTAACCATGGATGGTGAGCATATAACTCCTCCCACTAATTCCAAGCTCCTCAAGAAATACTTTACATAAGACTACTGGTCCTGCACGACCCTAAACTGTCGGGTCCCGCATGACCTTAAACTGCTTAGGTCCCACATGACCTTAAACTATATTGGGTCCTACAAGACCTTAAACTACTACCTCCTGCACAATGTTAAGTTATATATCATCCTGTAAGACACTAAACTACACCCATAGAACTATGTAAGGCTTGATCCCCATTCTTATGAGATACATTGGAACGCTCAGATTCCTCCTCTTGAGTCCAACACCAAACTCTTCTCTTTGACTATCCCCCCTTAGGTGTAGTTCTCTCGGAGGGTCCTTACATGGTGTAGTGAAGGCTTCTTTGTCCCCACTCATGTAAGAATTGCGACGACCACACTACGTGCTTCCTCCAATTTCTTTTATTCTCCCACATCCTCACCGCACGATGCTAAACTGCATGGATTCCAAGAACTATGTATGGTTTGATTCACATCCTCATGGGATACATAGGAACAACCAGACATTTTTTCTGTTGGCCCAGCCCAAACTCTGGAGTCTCCCCTCGGGTCAAAGCATATGGTGTGGCGTAGGCTTTTTCCTTAATCCATGTTGAGTTTATCATGGTCTCACCATGCATCCTATTCCTCGGAGACTTCCACCTCTTTCATCGTCCTATTTGATGTTGAAATGTACATGCACACTTATTCTTCACTCACACCTTTTATGTGGGACTCCATCATATTTCATGCCTGAAAGGACCTCCGAATGGCATGGATGCTCGGCCAAAGGGCCCTTGTACCATCTCAGGCCAACGTCCCCAAAGATTTCGAACAACAAATTGATAAAAGTCTCATGTTTCAAATACGGTCAGCAGTTGATCCTCATTTGTTGTTCCCATTCCAGGTCACACGATATGGACGTTGTGTTTCAAACATGGTCAAAATCTTTCTTTTTTTGTTATCGCCACCTCCATAAGTCCCTAATAGTGAGTGTAGTAGTTCATCCTACCCCATCTCACCTTCAAGATGAGGTCTCTCTTGGGTGGTTCCAGCTATATGACCCATATATAATGGTGAGAGCCAAGTCCAACTCCTTGTTTCCCACACCGATCATTGCTCACGTGGGCTTAGGAGCTATGAGGAGGCAACACTCGCATCAGAATTAATATGACAACAGTTGGCTGGAACGCCCAATTTTAGGTCCCTCGGCCTTCTTGGGCCTCTTTCCCAAGTTCTCACTTGGGGTTTTACGATGTGGCATGGGATTATGTCCTCATTCAGGTCGGGTTACTAGTCGTGCCATACACCCCCCCCCCCCCTCTTTGGGGTATCCTACCCCTATCTTTGTCTCCTCTAGAACTACGTATGGATTGATTCTCATCCTTATTGGATACGTAGGACTGCTCGGACATTTAGAATTTGTTTCCATCCTCATATCGGCCCCTTGGCCTGCATTCCCCCAGGGAGAGGAGTATATGGTGTGTTATGGTATTATGTCCTCATTCATGTCTGGTTTTGTAACAACCACGCCATTTACCTCCTTCTCCTGAGAGTTATCCATCCCCTTGTTGTATATTTGTCTTTTCAAATCGGTTGCTCCCTAGATGAGACCCTCGACCCACTTCGGTGATTCACCAATGTTATCAAGAGTGCTCTGGTTCATCATCTAGAGTGTCAGATTTTACCTGGATATGGTTTCACCCATTTTTCAGGCTTCGTGTTCCCCTTCATCTGGGATTCCATAATCATTCACACCCAAAGTGACCCCAAATGGTATGGATGTTCGGCCTAAGGGCCCTCCTACCAATACGGTCCAATGTACTCAAGGGTTTCGAAAAAAATATTGATACAGGTCCCGCGTTGCGAATACAGTCAGTGGTTGATACTCATTTTTTGTTCCCATTCCAGGCTAACGTGATATGGATGCTCTGTTTCGAACACCGTCACTAGTTATCCTCCATCATCATGCTAGCCCCTTCATTCCTTGAATGTTGGTTACATGATTCACATTATTTTCCACCCCATCATGTCCAAATAGAATTTTGATACTCCTGGAACTATCCCTTAGTGCACATTTTCACGTTAGGAGGAAAAAAGTCGTGGTAAGGGTGCCATTCAGGGCTCCGCACCGATTTCCCTTTGGTGTACGTTCCAGGTATTCCAACAAACCTCTTATGCCCATTTTTCCCACACTGAGTTTGAATCATGTGGGATTAGGGATCAGGTTGTGGTCCGCACTTACTTGGAAGGTTTTCGCCCCTCTATGGTCCGAGCTCTAAGACCATAAACTAAAATATCTTTTAAGAACTACGTACTGCTTGATTCCCAATCCCATTGGATATGTTAAAACGCCTAGACATCTTTTCTTTGGGTCCAGCTTGAGTTCCACTAATTTATCTCTTCTATTCTACCTTTGGGGATCTAACTCTTACGGGACTGCATGGCTTGGTATGGGCTTCTTTCCTCATTCACGTCAGGTTTTCATTAGCCGCACCACGTACGCCCCTTTCTTGGAGTTTTCCCCCTACTTCTTATCCCACATGACATTAAACTGTATGTAGTCCCACACTACATTAAGAGGCACCTTCAAGAACTATGTTCGGCTTCATTCCCATTCTAATGGGTTACGTAGGAACACCCAGACATCTTGTCTTCAGGTCCAGCTCAATCGGGAGCATGTCTCTCCCGCCCCATATCCTCTAACCTTTTCTGGCCCCATGTCCCGAGGTTTCTTTCTCGGAATCGTGCACAGTATGGTGCGGACCTCATCCTCATAAGCTTTATCATGCCATGTGCATCCCTTATGGAACCTCATCTCTCCTGTATACGTCTGAGGCATATGACTTTAAACTATGATGCTTGGTCCCACACTACATTAAATTGTTGTGTCTATCATGCATGACGTTAAAAATACATGGTTGGTCCCATCACATGACCCTAAATTGTGACATTATCATCCTGTCTGCATGACAAAAAACGGCATTGCTCCGTGATATCCTCACTCGAGGAGGCATCATTTTTGGTACCGGGCATGCACCATACCATTTTTCAATGCCTCCACATGGATTGATTTTTGTAGAGATGCATGGACTTTCTATCCTAGGTCCATCGCTACAGAAAAAACACTCATTCATCCTAAAAGACAAACAATATCTATCAAACATATCTTCTTTTTTTGTATGGGCTAGACACGCACAACCTTATTATACCCGGCACTGGTATCCCTCCGTGCCATCTTAAGAACTATGTGTGGCTTGATCCTCATCCTCATGGGGTATGTAGGAATGCTCGTGCACTTTGCCTTGGGCCCAACTTAACTTTCGTTTTCAATCCGTCGACCTAAAACACCCCCATGGAACACATGGTGGTTGGAACCCCAGGTTCCCATTCACATCGGGTTTTATAATTACCCCACCATGTGTCTCCTGCATTTCCTACCACCCATGGTCTGGCCTCTATGACCATAGACTAAGACCACTCCACATCCTTTCCGAAAGATGTTAAACCGCATGACATCTTCCAGAACTACATGTGGCTTGATTCCCATTATCATGGGATATGTAGGAACGCCCAAGAATTTTTGTCTTTGGGTTTAGCCCCAAGAATATAAAAATCATGTCATTTCTTTTTCGGCCCCTTGGCTCAAACTCATTTAGGAACATGTGGTGTGGTGAGTACCTCTTAGGTTCTTGTTAATGTCGGGTTTTTCAATAGCTGCACCATGTGATTCCCATATCTTTTCCCAGCATGGTTCGAGTTCTGTGACCCAAAACTAAGATCTCCTTATGGGAACTGTGCGTCACGTTTGGCTATTTCGCCACCCTATGCACAACCCATTAAATCAAGCCCCCCTTAATGGTCCACCCTAGGAACTTAAGTTGAAAGTGTGCGACCTCAGGACCCTTTCCCATGGGAAGGTACTTGACTCCCTCTATATGATGCATCTCATTGTCGTACTCGGATGCGTTCTGAAAAAGAACATGAAGTGTGGAATTTTCACAGGGAAAATCCCCCCTTTCCATATCAATTTTTTTTGAGCCCTCTATTTGGATCATCATCCTCTTCCACATCCTAAGGGACCCCCTTCACGTCCTGGTCTTATTCCACCTCGTCTTACCTACCATTTCTAGCCAACGTCCCTAAAGATCCTGGATGAAATTTGTGATAGGTCTCGTGTTTCGAACATGGTCAGCGGTCGACCCTCATCTGTCTGTCCCCATATCAGGCTAACGTGATATGGATTCGGTGTTTCAAACATGGTCAACAGTTATTCCTTGTCATCGTGCCACCATCATTGTGGTCCAGATCCTGAGCATCATGATTGACATGTTTCCACTTCCTTATGTTCAAGTGGAATTCCAACATACTCTACTTTACTCCTCTATTCATCTAAGTGCGCTATATAGGTGGGTTAGAATCAGTGGGACATCATTCACCTAGTGTCCCATTGTCCCTAACTTGTGCCTCCCTATACTAGGAAATTCCCATCACTACTTCTTGTTTCCCACATTGAGCACGACTCATGTGGGCTTAGTAGTTATAGTAGGACATGTATTGGTGCAACCATGTCACGTGTATCTTCCCTCGCCCCACATGATGTTAAATTGCTCTCTCAGAACTATGTATGGCTTGATTCACATACTCAAGGGGTATGTAGGAATGCTCGGCCACTTTGCTTTGGGACCAGCCTAATTTTCAATCTTGGTCCCCTGACCTGAAGAGTTTCCTTCGGGGATACGTGGTGTGATCCGAACCAAGTCCTCATTCATGTCGTGTTTATAGCTACCGCACCACATACTCCCTTCCTGGGATCTTCCCTTTCACTACACATCCCATGGTATGACGTTAAACTTCACGAGTCCATATGTCCTCAACGCATGACACTAAATTTTTGTTCTACCCAGAACAAGTATGGGATGCCTTATTTTAATCATGGGATGTGTCAGTTTCTAGAGAGGATTTTCCCTACCGGTGTTAGTCTCTAACCACACAGTGCCCCAAGAACTAAATTTGGATTGTTTTCTATTCTCATGGGATATGTAGGAACCCCTAGACTTCATGTCTCCAGGTCCAGCCCCAGGAATAATGATTCTCGTTCCCCCCTCTTTTTTCGGTCCCTTGACCATAGCCCTTTTGGGAAACCATGAAATTACATCTTTACCCTGAACAAGTTCAGGATGCCCCATGATAACGTTGGTAGGTGTCAGTTTCCTCATCAGAGAAGTCCGGTTTGGAAGTATGTTTGATCCCTGATCAGACCGATGTACACACCTAATGCGTTTCCACCACAGTGGAGTAATTTCAAGAGTGTTGGACTCCAGTCAAACAAACCCATTACTCCACTCTCCATGACTTGAGTGCCCTTTATTCGGATCCTCACCCTCTTTTACATCTGAAGGAACCCCCTAACAGTATGGATACTTGGCCTATGGCTCACCTACTGCCTTGGGCTAACATTCCATAAGACTAATGGATAACATTTCGGGTCAGGCCCCATGTTTCAAACATGGTCGGTGGTAGGCCCACATTTGTTATCCCCATTTCAGGCTAACGTTAGTAGGATACTATGTTTCGAACACGACAATAATTACCCTTCATTGTCACGCCACCCTACAGTGTTCTGAGTTTTGGGTATTGTGATTCACATGTTCTACTCCCCTATGTCCAGATTAATTCCAACGCCCATGGCGTTACCCCATCCGTGCACAAGAGCACACTAGGAAAATGGTAATACGACTATTCTGATAGCTTGATTCTCTGTTCAAGTATCCCCCATTTCTTTTAAAAAATCCGAATCTGTTTTCCAAACCCCGAGATACCTAGACCTTGGTTTACATTCCCACATTTGAATGGAGTAATAAGGTGGTCATCCCTTGTTTCTCACATCGGGCCTGACCCATGTAAACTTAGGGAATTATCGCTGGATGCTCCATAAATATGATGGGAATGCAACAAACCAATACAAATAACGGAACTCATGCATGCATCGGGCATAAAACAATCAAAGCACTAAAGTACGTTTGAGGGTATGTAATCACTACAGTACTCGAGGGTCGATCCCTTCCACGGAGGGATTATCCCCATCAAAAGAAAGTTGCCGCTCCACCACCCTCTGGCTTGTGGCATCCAAGATTTGCTGCCACCTATTCAGTTCCTGCTCGTCCTCGGTAGATATGGGGTGCAATTCATCGGCCACAGTCCGGGACAGCTCTAGGTCGATCAAGATAACGATCATCTTCTTGGAGGAAGACTTCATTCCCTCTTTTGCCTCTACTACCTGGGCAATAATTTGCAATATTAGCTCAGATTGTGAATAGAGGAAGTATAAGTGGTCATCTACCTGACTCTGCAACCGATGGACCTCATTTTCAGCCTCCTAGAGCCTCTTTATGTTCAATTCTTTCCTCTTCTATTAGCCCACACCAAGGCCATGGTCATACTCCCGAATCTTCTCCTCCATAAGATCTCAGACAAGTATGTGAGGACGATGGGCATCCACTCCCCCAGCACATAGTTTGCGCAGTCGTGAGCAAAGTCTGTCCATCTCATCTAGACATAGTGCTTGGGGGTGTTATTAACGAAGTGCGTAATTAGATTCCATGATCGGAGACATACTATTTTTTTCCTCTTAATCAGAGGTCGCTCCGTCCTAGTCAGCATAGTTGGCAGGCTCATATGCGGGGAAATCCATTAGGAACTCGTCAGCAGGGTCTGCGTCTGGCGTTCGATCAGGCGTGGTGGGACCTGGGATATCTGAACAATCCTCATCATTGGATCCCACCTAAATATTCTCCGGCACAGCCCCTCTGGCGGTCCCACCAGTGATCAGGAGCACCGTAGTTCATTCTGTCTGGATATCCACCTCCATGATCACCAACATTTCTCTGGGAAGGACGCCGCCAGAAGCCCCGACCAATCTCTCCAAGGCGTCCCATTCCATATGAAGAACTGTGCACACCAAAGAGGGCTTGGACGTCAGTTGACATGGTCGGTGGGTGAAAACCATGAATTTGCTATAAGAGACTTACAGAGATCGAATTTTTGGTCCCGTTCGTGGGTTGATGCCATTGGGACCCAGAGGTGTAGCCCCCCATATATTTTTGGAAGGTCTGAAAGCTCTGGAGGGGTCACCTTAGGTGTCCTGGCCCTGTTGGATGTAACAATTGATGCAGCCACATGTGTGGATCATGAAGGCACCGCACATGCATCCACTGAAGGACGAGAACAGGTTCTGTGTATGAGACTCTCATGCATAGTGCAAGTATTAACAAGGAGTCCAGAATGACCTGGGAGGATACCTTGAGGAAGGGGCTTGGGATTTTACCTCAAGGGCCTCTACAAATTCTTAGAGGTTTGAGTCCTGATTTTCGAATTCGTTCTCCTCCAACGGGCTCCCTCTACCGGCCTCATCCCCCTACGAGGACTCATCTAATTCTTCCGACAGAGGAAAACACTCTCTCAGTTCAGCAGTGGACAATTGTGGGGGGACCGTACAATCCAGCAGCACCTTGACACGGTCTGGCATTGGATGCGGGGCACCTCGGGATTGCACAAAGTCCTCTATCTCTACCAATTATTGCTCCACCTCTTCCCGGGACACCACAAAGCCATCCCTAATAGGGCATATCCCCGAGAAATCCATCCAGAGATGGTTCAAGTGTTTCCACATCTTGGGCGGGCTGAGGAATTTCCGGTTGACTTCCCAGATTTCTGAAACCTCTAGGAAGACAGCATTCTCCGGCATGTCTATATGGTGCAACTGTTTCCCTAGAGCCTGGGTGGGTATCCTGTGGAACCCTCTCGGTGGTCTCCCATCTGGATGAATTTTTTCTTCTAGAACTGTCGGGTCTTCTACCGATGTTGGATCTATCGCTCCTACCTCCTCTTCAACTGGTGAGGGTCCCACCACCATGGTAGCCCCGCCACCGTGAGATACCCTTTCCGCCTTCCGGCCCCAGACTCGAGGTTGGGGAGGCTCACTATCATCAACCCAAACAGTTGATTGCTTCAGCATCTCCCCTAGGTAGGCCGCCTCCCAGCTTTGGGTATACTCTTTTACCATCGCGAGGGAAGCAGAAGACAGTGGAAGCTCATTCTACATTTTCTCGTCTTCCTGTGTGAACATGAGCCACATCTACCTCATCACACATGGGTGTTCCTCGTGGATCACCCCTAGATAGACCCTCAAGGTAAGTCACTGCATGCACCAAAATTTCTAGGAAAATCGGTGCAGGGTGTATGACTTGAAGAGGGGATCAGGTTCCACCCTTGCCACCAGGAATCCACCTTGAAAGGCCCGGAGATAAGACCAGTGTTCTTCCATTACTTGGCTGTCATTGGTAAAAGCACCCATTGGCAAATTAAATGGGTGAAATTTGAATTCCTCCACCTTCCACATTCAGTTCAGTACCAACGTTGTGGTCATCTTGGCCGAAAGGCTTCCTGCGACATTCAGAATAGAGGGGCAATAGTTTGACCCCGAAGGTGAAATGGGGTTCAGGTACTCATAAACCCCCCTAACATGCACCACTATCGACCCATATAGTAGGTGGAATGGCCTGCATATCCTCTGTGGCCTCTTCCCCTCTCCGATGTGCCACAACATCTTGTATTGCTTAGCCAGCATTAGGATCCTGAGGTTGGATTGCCTTCCCGTCACCAACATGGATGCCATGATAAATGTGTTGGGTCACACGCCCATGTTTGTATCCCTCACCAGCAGAATCCGACCACAAATGAGAGCCACGATGAATTCCTCCAGCCTGACTACTGGCTGCTGCTCGGTGCTAATGCTGAATGCCTAGGTTTTCTATTGGCATTCCTCCAAGAGCCTCCAGTATGAGTTCTCCTTGCCTCGTTAATCCCCATTTGGTCAAGTCTGAGGCTCACCAAAAACTTAATGTCTTCCGGGAAGTTCATCAACTTCTTGAACCACCACCTGAAATGGACATCCCTCATGACTTATTTGTCCTCTTCCGGTACAAAATCCATCAATGCCATCTCCAGCCGCAACATTTTCTCTGGAACCTCCCATTCACTCATGATAGGGAGTAATTCATCATACATCACCCCCAAAATCAGGACCCCAGAGATCTGGTGCACATCCCACAAGATGATACCAACCTCCCCATGGTGTAGGTTGAAGGTTTTGTTTCTTGATGACCACCTACTCAGTAGCTCCGGCATCAGCTGCTTATGAAAATAGATGTGAAACTAGGAGGCCCAATCCGCTTCATATAGGCCCACTCTCCTCATCTCATCCCCCAAACTCTTCACATGAGGAACTTACCCCATAGGCCCATGCCCAATCATCTGTGAAGATGCCACCCTGGCGCATGTCCCACTTCTTAGACCATCCCTTCCTCGGGTTCCTCAAGGCTGCCTTCAAGATTGTCTGGTACATAGAGAGGACGTCTCCGATTGCAATGCCTCCCCATCCACATTGTTCATGTGGTTATACAGGTAGTCAGCATCAACGGGCGTGGAGTCTACTTGGACATGGCCGTCAGCCGCCCTGAACCATTGGCGTTGACGCGACATACTCCTGAACCAGTAAGCTGGCTCGTCCCTACATTCTTCATGAATGAAGACATCATCCCTCAGCCTGAATCCATACAAATTCAACCTCTTGCATAGTGGATAGTTCATTTGGATCTCTGATAGCAGATCCACCAACTAAAAATGGTCGGAATGGCTCAGTATTAACTCCCCTAGTCCCAAGTTGTTCTTCATATCCTCCCTTCGGGAAGCATCCTCGAAGACCCCCTGGCAGCTTCCTGATGTTCCATTCAGTTTTAATTTTGAGTGTTTCCTATGTCCGGTTCACGAAGCACTATCGTGGAGCAATGTCGCAGATCTCGTTCGCAAATAATTTCATAGAGCCCTACCCCTACCTTCCAAAAGAATGTCACTAGGCGCTGTCATGGAGTCGAGACGCATTGTGCGCTGTGAAACAACAGCTCCGATTTGCAGAGAGAAAGTGCAGAGTATGCGGAGCTTTGAGAATCAAGAGCACTATGAGCAGAAGACGCGAAGGAAATAAAGGAAAAAAGGGGGGTCAACTCCCCTATTTATAGGCGACGACCTTCGGAGCTTCACGGTGCATCCATGCCATATTGAGCTTCATGGCACGCCTAGCCGGAACGTCACCTATCCGCTTCATGGGACCTCTTTGTGGAACAGCTTCGTAGACACAAGATATTTTTGGAGATTGACCCTCTGAATTTGACCCTTGATTTCTCCTCAGCTCTAAGTCTGAGGGGGGGAGTATTATTTGATGCCAAAATATTGGGAAGACAAAGAAAATGAGGGACACCTCACAGACTGCCCAACGGAGCCCTTTCGTGGAGCCCCATGGCCCCACGCCTGGTGCGGATCAAGGAGGTGGTAACTCTCTGTGAGCCGTTTTGATGTTTGTGACCCGCTGCATAGCAAGAAGGTGGTAACACTCCGCAAGCCGTTATGACATTCGCGACCCGCCATGGAGCAAGGAGGTGGTAACCCTCTGTGACCACATTTGACGTTCGCAATCCTCCGTGGAGCTAACTCCAACTTCACACCTAGCAAGCTCTGCTTCGCAGTGCCTCTTGCCTATAAATATAGTGCTCCCCTCGATCCCAAAAGACATAGCATCCAAACTTTCACCTTATGATCTCCCAAATGACGAAGAACCTCTTTCTCTATGAACCATGAGTTCATCAAGGTACTTCTGCTTTGCGAAGTGCATCTCCCTTAGAATTAATTGAGCCTCTCTTCCAAGAGGGATTCCTTTTGTCAAGCCCACATCCCTTCGTGAAGGAAGGATATCCCCATGGGGACTCAGGTTGTCGTGAAGCATTTATGCTTCATGAAACACCCACCACACCCACATGACCTGTATGCTAAGGAAGGGCCACTGTGCTTTGCGAAGTACATTGCTTCACAATGCCCTGCTTCGTGAGGCATCCCTACTTCGCGATGCATTGCTTCGCGAGTACCATTTCACTTCACGAAGCTCCTCCCATATGCACCTATGACATATGCCTAGCCTAGGAAACTTCACTTCATGAAGCACATCCCTTCACGAAGCCCCTCCACTTCATGGAGAACAAGAGCTTCACAAGGCTTCTACTTATGGCCCCTTTTTCTCTAGAACTCCTTTTCCCGTGAATCCATTTAGGTTTCCATAATGTACTTTCAAATTCCCTTGGACGATACCACCCATTGCCTTGCTTCCCCTCATGCTTCTTCACATAGGCATGCTAACAGCTATTACTTCTTCTCATAGCCATGCTAACACAGACCCCCCAATGGTTCACTCCATAACATCCCCCCCACCATGGCATTTCTAGTTCCATCACTTCACTAAGGTGTAGAGGGTTCCGGTCATGTAAGTCTTAGGGGTGCTGAGTAAACCCATGTTGTCTGAGTTGCAGGAAGTTAAACTACCAAGCACCATCATCCTCAGCACATGATGTTAAACTGTGACCTCTCCATGTGTCATGCACGTAGGGTGCCCCGTCTTGGATATTCCCTACGACAACTAGTCCCCACGGGAGTGAGATCATTCCTCACATGGAATGATAACCTCTTTATTGGAGTGGAATCCTTCTGCGGGGAAAGGGAAACCAACCTGATGTAAGACCCGAGCTTTCCATGTATGAGGCAGCACCTCTACTCCTCCCCTATTCCTGGGTGACAAATCCCTCTCTTACTGGGCTTTGTCGCCACCTGGGCCTCCACCCTGGAGTAAGTCTAAATCTCCATCTCCCTGGGCTGCTAACCATGCATAATCCCTAGTTTCATCTTTGGGCTGCTAACCACACATGAGCCCCACTTTACTTCCCAAGGAAGTACCTTTCATGATGTGATTGTCAGATCTTTGCTATCTCTTGTTTCTCACAACGAGCGTGACTCATGTGAGCTTAGAGAAAGAACTGACCATGAAATCTTCCCTGGGAAGCCTAGAGTGTAATCCCCACACACCACCTGAACTATTAGGTTGTTGATCCTTTCCAAGGCTGGGTATATAGGAAGCCTCCACGAGGTTCAATCCCACTAACTATCTGGGCCCCAGGTCCTCATTCACGTTGGTCCACCCCGTCCTGCATGACGTTAAACTCTGGACCTCAACCATCGGTAAGGCATTGTTTCCCCAGTCAGTGGTAATCCATTGAAACCTACCTAAAATACATGGTCTTGATCCTTTCCAAGTCATGGTACATAGGACGCCCCCCTGAGGTTCAAGCCCACCACCCCTTGGTCGTTCCGACCTCTTTCACGTCGATTCACCAAACCCTCTTGAACTACATGTCCATTGATCCTTGCCATCGTAAGGTACGTAGGATGGCTCCCTGGGGTTTATACCCACCACCCCTTGGTCGTTCCGACCTCCTTCACGTCGGTTCACTAAACCCTTATGAACTACATGGTCTTTGATCCTTGCCAAGGCAAGGTACGTAGGAAGCCTCCTTGAGGTTCAATCCCATCATCCATTGGTCGTGACAATATTCATGTCATTTCCCACTCCCACTGAACTATGCAGGATTTGATCCTTGTCTCCTAGACAAGGTATGTAGGAAGCCTCTCTGAGGTTCAATCCCATATAGAGGTAAGTCATTGTCGACCCCATCCAGCGGTAATCTGTTGTGCCTCCATTCAGCAGGTAAGCCATTGCACCCATATGAACTACATGGTCTTTAATCTTTGACAAGGAAATGTATGTGGGAAGCCTCCTTGAGGTTCAAGACCAACACCCAGTTGCTCCAACCTCTTTCACATCGGTTCTCCCACTCCACCTGAACTACGAGGTCTTTGATCTCTACTAAGGTGTGGTACATAGGAATCCTTCAAAAGGTTCAATCCCACCATCCATCTGGACCCCAGGTCCTCATTCGCATTGTTCCACCAACCCCCATCCCATATGAACAACGTGCGTTTGATGTAAAGACACGAAATTTCCATGTAAATTTTTTTATTATTATTTAAAAATAAATGGTAATTTTATGAGTCCGCAAAAATTTATGGCACATGATTATGAGGCTCGGAGTGCCCAGAATGAATTTATGAACATTATTTCGGGTGTGTTCGGTAAATGTGCGAGCGGGTTTTTCTAACTTTTAAACCAGTGTTCGGAATGGAAATCTGAGGGCACCGTTGAACTCGCAGCATCGGTATTCACTTAAGAATACTTTCACCTCGACGGTAGTTGGTCGAGGGTGAAAGTTAATTTTTGGGTTTTACATAAAAAGAATAAAATGAAATAAAGTGTAAATTTTTTTATTTTGTTTTGAAACTCCCATGTGGAAGTTTCATAGGTGGGAACCACCTTAATTAACCTCCCATGAGAGGTTATTGTTTTGGGGACCACCCAAGGCTTAAACCTCTTTAACTCCCCCCTTAATGTGGGAGAAACCTCTCAACTCCCTCCTTAATGTGGAGGAGCCTCTTGAGCTTCCTCCACATTAATTGTTCCAATGACATACATTAATTTTTTCAACATGTGTGTGTGTGTGCCAACATAATTTTTTCTTATGTTAAATTATATTGGCACCTTTCTTTTGGTGGTTAAAGGAGAATAAGAGAACTCTTTGGAGAATCGCGTAGATTCCCATCCACCAACGAAGAACGCTCTCACTGACAAGAACGCCTTCGACTACGAAGAAGAAACGAATGAGCCTGGGATCAGAGGCGTGTGGCGGGCGTGATGAACACTGATATCTTCGACTTCCTCCAGCGTGGGACATCTTCATCTACAATAAATCGATGTTTGTACTTCCTTCTCGTGCCAACGTCAATGAACAATCCAAGGTAGGGGTTATTATTAAATTCTTGAATGCTCTCGATTAATTTCCCCATTCTTGGAAAGCAAGGAGAACGTGAATCAACCAAATGAGTTGATCCACGATTTGTATTAAATTGAAGAGTTTTTCATTCTTCACTCTTATTTTTTGTTGAGCCGCTTGCTACCGCTCTAACACGGAGGGTGCAAGACAAACAATCATGGCCCGACCCCTCTTCTATTCTTCCTTATTGTGTTCTTTGTGTTGGAAGAAAGTGGATTACTCCACGATGATGAATGAAGAGATAGGTCTACTAAACCGGCCGCTGGCGAAGGCACGATGCCCCACCGTCCACGGTCGAGCCGCCGCCCGAGCCGCCGCCACCGTCCAAGGCCGAGCCACTGCCCAAGCCACTACCACCATCCGCAGCCAAGCCTCCACCTACGACCTCACCGCCCGAGCCACCGCCACCGTCCACGGCTGAGCCGCTGCCCCAGCCGCCACCGTCGTCTGCCGCTGAGCAGCCGCCCAGGTCGCTGCCACCGTCCTCGGCCGAGCCACCACCCCGGCCGCTGCCACCGTCCTCCGCTGAGCCACCCCCCACGGCCTCACCGCCCAGACCGCTGCCACCATCCATGGCTGAGCCACCGCCTGAGCCGTCGCTACCATCCGCAACCGAGATGCCGCCCATGGCTTCACCCCCCCCCCCCCCCCCAAGCCGTCGCCGCCATCTGCGGCCCAACCGCGCTGCCCACGGCCTCACCGAGCCACCCCCTGACCGAGATGCCCTTGCGACACCCCTCGGATGAGCCGCCCACGCGGCACCCCTGGGCCGAGCCACCCTTGGGACATCCCTGGGCCAAGCCACCCTCGCGACACCCTCTGCGGCTGAGCAGCCCTCCTAGCACCCCCCTACGGCCCTCTGTGGCCCCTCACGTCCTGCCAAACCGTCCAGCGGGCCAGGCCGCCAAGCGTGGGTCGGGCCAGACCTAGAGGGCTGGGACAAACCCAATGGGCCAGGCTGGGCGGGACCCAGTGGGTTGGGCCGGGTCAGTCCGACCGGGTCAGACCGGACCCGAACCCACTACGACCCATTTATGCTCTTTTTGCCATAACTTTGGCACCATATGTCCATTTGACGAACCTCCAGTGGTGATAAAAACATCATAGTGAGAAGGTGCCTTTGAGTATACCCCACTAGAGTTTTTTATTATTATGGGGCACAATCAGGTTGGATCGAGCACAAATCCAATGGGGCCCTTGAGACTAAAATGCTAATAACTCAGAGACTGAAAGTCTGATTGATGCACTGTCTGTTGTGTTGAGACCCCTAGGCCATGGAGAACCTTTGAGATACTTATTTGTGGGACATCATGGTAGTTGTAGAATTGAGCAGTGGTTTGGGGAGCGGACTCTCTTAGAGATGAGCAAGCCTAGTGCGAAAACCCAGTAACTGGTTGTGACTAGCAGAGTGCTCATAGCGATCCTGTGAGGGTCTTCTCTTAGCGATCTTGTGTGGGTCAGCTCCTAGTGATCCTGTGTGTTTTATCTCCTAGGCATCCTATGTGGGTCAGCTCCTAGCGATCCTGTGTGGGTGAGCTCTTAGCGATCATGTGTGGGTCAGCTCCTAGCGAGCCTGTGTGGGTCAGCTCCTAGTGATTCTGTACAGGTCAGCAGCAGAGCCTCTTAATGGAATAAGATGATTCAGTATTTATAACAAATCATCTCTACTACCATAACTAAAGATAAACCTGGTGTGATCCGAGTCAGTACCTATGTTTTTTCTTCATGACTGGGATGGATTACTTGAAAACTCAGGTATATGTATGGGCATATACCTAAGTAGTGTTATCTATTGATTTCATACTTTTTGGTTTATCCTTGGTGGATTTAGTGAGACCTTGAGGGTCTTGGGGAACCTAATGAGTATCATTATACTCACCCCTACATGGGATATGCCCGCACCTTGTTGTATTGGATTTAGATGATGAACAACGCTGACTAAGGATGAGGGTACCAGGACTAGACGGTGCTCGAAGGTGGACCATACAACGTGTCGGTTCGTAGAGGATATGGGTGGACGTGGAGTGATGAGGAGGCGATTTGTACCTAACCTTCAGATAGAAATCGAGGTGGATGATCCAGGAGATACTTTTCACCTATCAGTCATCTTGTACTTTCTATTTTTCCTTGTACTTTCCAGTTGGTCTTGTATTCTGGCCCCTTTTTCTTTTTGTACTCACTCTATTTACTATTAAATTTACTTGAGTTTGTATCTTGTTGTTTGCTTGGTTGTGTGTTTACAAGTTATAAAGGCAATTCCTTCCCAGTTCTACGGAATTACTCCTTTGGTGCAAGTCTCCATCCCATGGCCTAAGGAAGGCGGGCTTGGGGTAGTCACAGCATGGGCCCCAGGGGACGCGTCATGAAAAATTGGTATTAGAGGAGTCTTTTTTACCACAGAACATAGGACTATGATCTTTCTCTTTAATGACAAAAGTTTTAAGTGTAGTGAGTGTGGTTATCAGTTTAGGGAATCTAGTGTTAGTGCGGTGGCCAACGTATCCATACACCAGGACCCTGACTTCTGATTTCTGACTCAGTGCACGAAAACACTGATTGCGTGTGTGTTTTGAAGAGTTTTTTATGACCTTTTGAGTCAGCTCACCAGGTATAACTTATTAACTTTTGCGCACTTGTTTCTTTTCAGGATACCTCCACACAAACAGCCAGATAGGGTTCCGAGGGTTGTACACACTGATAGCCCACCGAGCGACGAGGCTTCAGTGTAAGGCCCTTTTCTAGTAGAGGCAACAGCGGAGGCACCAGTGGTACCATTTCCCATTGGGCCACCGATGCCACCAGCCCCAATAGAAGATGATCCGTGACGCTTGAACGCATTGCATGAGTTCCAAAACCAGAGGCCACCTAGGTTCAGGGGAGAGATGGACCCACTGGTAGCCGAGGATTGGTTGGAGACTATAGTGAGAGTCTTCCGACTGGTAGGGACACCATCTGATCTCATGGAGAACCTTGCCGCTAGCCTTTTATAGGCAGCAGTGGGAAGATGGTGGAGCTTGATGCTCGAGGTTCATGAAGAGGTGACACTTCTATGTGCAGAATTCGAGAGCCTGTTTCATGTAGAGTTTATCCTAGTGACTCTTCGCATAGTGCACATACAGGAGCTTCTTCATCTGTAGCTGGGTAGCATGAATGTAGCTCAGTGCTCAGTGAGGTTCACTGACCTCTCACGCTACTCCACTGATATGGTGTGGGGCCATTTCTTTAGATCCTGAATCTTTGAGCATGGAATCAGGCGTGAGATCAAGGTTTCAATTATCTCACTCAGCATCCTGACATAGGCAGGGGTGTTAGAGATAACCCTCTTAGTAGAGAGTTTCCTTGTTGAGCAGTCACAAGCAGCGAGACCCACCACCAGTCATCATGTAGCATAGTCTTCTACAGCTGGCTGTAGATAGATGTTTCAGAGGTCCAAGAGGACCATACCTATAAGTGGATGACCGCATGACTCAGGATCGGTTGTGCGTGGAACCCAAGGAAGATCCATTCATACCAGGAGTGTGCAATATTACACATGCGGTGGGAAGGTTCACATGGCTCGTGACTGTCCGACCCACTGTACGGATGATCAGAAAACGGTTGAAGGACCGCCCATACAGAGACAAAGGTTCAACTGAGGAGGCCCGTAGGGAGCAGGTGGATGTGGAAGAGGAACTGGTTATACAGTTGGCGATGGGAGACGATTCGAGATGTTACCACCACCACCACCAGGAGGTACACCCCGACTACAGGGAGCAGGTGGACAGGGGAGAGCTCAGCTCCTGGTAGCTGAGGCTTATGATCATGGTGATCTGAAGATGATACAAGGTACGATTTTTTTCTACTACACCATAGTTGTAGTACTTATAGACACAGGTTCCAGTCATTATTTTAATGCCACTGCCCTCGTTCAGAGCTCTGAGATTCTGACGGAGTCGTTGGCACGATCCTTATGTCTAGAGACTCCTACAAGAGAAGATTCGATGATTACGCACTGGTGCCAGTAGTGTGAGCTTACTCTAAGAGGAGAGAGCTTTGGCTATGATCTCCTAGTAGTAGCGTCGAGGCCTTACGACATCATCTTGGGTATGGAATGGTTATCTACATTCCATGCTCAGATTGATTGTATTAGGCGCAAAGTTCGGTGTGTCCGCACGGATGGGACTAGGTTTACCTTCACCGGAGAGAAGGGAGCCTTTACAGCACAGGGTGGACTTACCCGGAGGAGGGTGCAGCTGATTACACATCAGTTGGCTAGCCTTACCCCTAGAGCGGTTGTTGTGGAGAGTTCGAATTATCCTGTAGTGTTGGACCAGTATGCGGATGTCTTCCCTGATGATGTTCTGGGTCTACCTTCTCACAGAGAGGTGGAATTTTACATTAACTTGTACCCTAGGATGACACTGATATCTACACCATCATATCAGATGTCTCTCGCGGATCTTCGTGAGCTGCAGGTATAGCTAGAGAACTTGAAGGGGAAGGGATTTATTCGGACCAGTGTTTCTCCTTGGGTAGCCCTGATTCTATTCGCCATGAAGGTGGATGGGAGCTTGAGGCTATGTGATGACTATCAGTGCCTGAACTAGGTGACCGTGAAGAACAAGAACCCACTTCTGAGGATTGATGACCTCTTTGATCAGTTGAAGGGAGCACGGTGGTTCTCAAACATAGACCTGAGATCAAGCTATCACCATCTCAGATTACGAGACGAGGATGTGTAGAAGATGGCTTTCAGATGTCCGTACAGACACTATGAGTTCTTGGTTTTTCCATTCAGTGTAACCAATGCTCTAGTAGTGTTCATGGGACTCATGAACAGGATCTTTTAGCCATACCTTGATCGCTTTGTAGTAGTCTTCATCAATGACATTCTGATCTACTCGGCAACTGAGGAGGAGCATGCCTATCATTTGCAGGTAGTACTGGACACACTCTCAGAGCACCAGCTTTATGGTAAGCTCTCTATGTTCTAGTTTTGGATCCGAGAGATTCACTTTCTAGGATATGTCATCTTGGAGGTTGGAGTTTCAGTGGATCCAGCGAAGATTGAGGCGATACTTGCTTGGGATCCACCTAGGATTGTGACGGAGGTACGGAGTTTCCTGGGTTTGGATGGATACTACTAGAGGTTTGTGCCAGAATTATCCAAAGTTGTATCACCACTATCAGCTTTAATGAAGAAGGGGAAACCCTTCGTGTGGTCGGAGAGATGTCAGCATAGTTTTTAGGAGCTGAGGCAGAGGCTGACTAGTACCCCCATCCTGAGGATCCCAGAGGAGGGCGTAGGGTACATATTCTACTACAACACATTAGGGACCGAACTCATATGTTTCCTGATGAAAGATCAAGGACTGGTCACATATGGTTGTTGACAGTAGAGAAAGAATGAGAAGAACTACGCTACCCATGACTTGGATTTAGCAGGAGCGGTCTTCGCCTTGAAGATGTGGCGGAAATATCTGATGGGCCAACGTTTTACAGTGTACTCTGATCACAAGAGTCTCAGGTATATATTCTATCATAATGACCTGAACCTAAGACAGCGATGTTGGCTTGAGTTCCTCTAGGACTATGAATTCTAGAGAGTCTATACTCCTGGGAAGGGGAATGTTGTTGTAGATGCACTCAGCAGGAGATCTGGTATACAGCTGCTAGGTGAGGTGATGGAGCAGTTGGCTGTTTTATAGATATCCTTTGTAAATAGAAATGGAGCAGCTTTCCTTCAGTCTCTTACATTCACTCCCCCACTTCTTCAGCGAGTAAGGGAGGTGTAGTGTGGGGACGCTGACTCCGAGACACGATGTGCTCCGATATCCATAGGACATGCACATGGTGGATTTTTTGAAGGATGGGAGAATATCATTCTCTTCAGAGGACGTACCATGGAACCAGTGTCACTTCAGGAGGAATTGCTGAGAGATTTCCACACATCCCCTGTAACAGTATATCTAGGAGTGGAAAAGATATACCAGGATCTCTGACGACAGCAGTGGTGGCCAGTAATTAAGAAATTAGTTGCAGAGTTTGTCTCTCGGTGCCTCACTTGTCAGCAAGTGAAGGCGCAGCATCAGGTACCAGCAGGCTTGGTTCAACCTTTGGAGGTCCCAGAGTGGAAGTGACATGGGATATCCATGGACTTCCTGAAAGGGCTTCCACGTACATCCAGTGGTCATGACTTGATTTGGGTTATCGTCGACCGACTCACCATGTCGTCCCACTTCCTACCAATCAAAGAGCACAGTTCAGTAGAGATATTGGTATGCCTCTATGTGTAGGAGATTGTACGGATACATGGAGTACCATAGACGATTGTCTCCAATCCTGATGCACGCTTTACTTCCCGGATATGGAAGAGGTTGCAGGAGTCTTTCGGGATGCAGCTTCATTTGAGCACTACCTTCCATCCTCAGACGGATGTTCAGACTGAGCGGACCATTCAGACCCTCAAGGACATGTTGCGTGCTTGTGTCCTCGACTTCGATTGTAGCTGGGAGGATCACTTGCCTTTTCTGGATTTTGAGTACAACAACATCTGTCACACCACCATTGGGATGAGACATTTTGAGACGTTGTACGGGGGACCTTGCAGATCACCCTTTTGCTGGACTGACCCAGGGGAGTCAGCACTGGTGGGACTAGAGAAGGTACGGGCTACCACAGAGAATGTAATGATCATCCAGGAGCGGATGAAGACTGCACAGAGCAGGCATAAGTCTTATGCCGACCGGAGACAGAGACCTACAGAGTTTGAGGATGGCAACCACATATTTCTATGGGTCTCACCTCGACGAGGATTCTGGAGATTTGACTGAGGCGGAAAGTTATCTTCGAGGTTCATCGGACCTCTTCAGGTCCTCAGTAGAGTTGGCAAGGTGGAATACCGCTTATCTCTTCCACCTCAGTAGCACCGAGTGCTTAACTTCTTCTATGTATACTAGCTGAGGAGATACGTGCACGACCCTTCCCACATCATCGACCATGGAGAGTTGGACGTCGAGGATGGGGATACTGTTATGGAGGTTCCAGTTGAGATTGAGGATCCATAGGAGTGGGTCCTTCGTGGATGGTTGATACCTCTGGTGCGCGTTCAATAGCAGCACGGGAACATCCAGGAGAGCACATGGGAGCAGGAGGCTGAGATGCGTGCTCAGTACCCCCACTTGTATAACTAGTTATGAGTTGTGGCTTACGGGGAGGTAAATACCTAAGGTGGGGAGAATGTAAAGACCCGGAATTTCCATGTAAATGTTTTTTTATTTAAAAATAAATGGAAATTTTACGAGTCTGCAAAAAATTTACGGTGCGTGATTCTGAGGCCCAGAGTGCCCAGAATGAATTTTTGAACTTTATTTCAAGTACATTCAGTAAACGTGCAAGCAGGTTTGTCTAAATTTTAAACCGGTGCATAGAATTGAAATCTGAGGGCACCGTTGAACTCACAGTGCCGATATTAGTTTAAGAAGACTTTCACCTCAATGACAGTTGGTTGAGGGTGAAAGTTAATTTTTGGGTTTTTCATGAAAAGAATAAAATAAAATAAAGTCTGTAACATTTTATTTTATTTTGTATTGAAACTCCCATGTGGAAGTTTGACAGGTGGGGACCACCTGAATTAACCACCCATTAGAGGTTATGATGGTGGGGACCACCTGAGCCTAACCTCCCTTGAATGGTTATGGTGGTGGGGACCACGCGAGGCTTAAACCTCTTGAACTTCCCTCTTAATGAGGGAGAAACCTCTCAAATCCCTCTTTAATGTGGAGGAGCCTCTTGAGCTTCCTCCACATTAATTATGCCAACCCCATACATTAATTTTTCCAACATGTGTTTGTGTGCCAACATAATTTTTTCTTAAGTTAAATTATATTGGCACCTCTTTCTATTGGTGGGGAAAGGAGAAGGAGAGAAATATTTGGAGAATCGTGGAGATTCCCATCCTCCAACGATGAACGCTCTCACTGATGAAGAACGCCTTCGACTACGAAGAACCAGCAAACGAGCCCGGGACCAGAGGCATATGTCGGGCATGGCGAACACTGATATCTTCGACTTCCTCCAACGTGGGATGTCTTCATCTACGAAGAATCGACATCTGTACTTACTTCTCGTGCCAACGTCAACGAAAAATTCAAGGTAGGGGGTTATTATTAAATTCTTGAATTCCCTCGATTAATTTCCTCGTTCGTGGAAAGCATGGTGGTCGTGGATCAACCAAAATGAGTTGATCCCCAATTCGTATTAAATTGAAGAGTTTGTCTTTCTTGACTCCAATTTTTTTGTTGATCCACTTGCTACTGCTCTAATGCGGAGGGTGCAGGCCAAAAAAACATGGCTCGACCCCTCCGTTGTTCTTCCTTATTGTGTAATTCATGATGGAAGAAAGTGTCTTACACCACAATGACGAATGAAGAGAGAGGATAGCTAAATAGTCTGCCAGCAAAGGCACGATGCCCCGCCATCCCCAGCCGACCCGCCGCTACCATCCATGACCGAGCCACCACCTGGGTTGCTGCTACCGTCCCTAGCCGAGGCGCTGCCCGCTGCCTCACCGCCTAAGCCGCTGTCGTCGTCCATGGTCGAGTCGCCGCCCGAGCTGTCGTCGTTGTCTGCAGCCCATCCATCACCGGCGGCCTCGCATCCCATGGCCTTGCCGCCCAAGCCGCCGTCGTAGTGCACGGCCGAGCCGCCGCCCAAGCTACTAACGCCGTCCGCAGCTGAGCCGCCGCCCGCGGCCTCACCGCCCGAGTCGCCGCTGTCGTCCCCGCCCGAGCCACTACTCACGTCGCCCCCGCTGTCTGCAGCCGATCCACTACCTATAGCCTCACCCCCAAGCCACTGTTGCCATCTGCGGCCCCACTGGGCCACCCGCGGCATCGTCGAGCCACCCCTCGGTCGACCTACCCTCACGGAACCCCCCGGTCGAGCCGCCCACGCGGCACCCCCGGGCCGAGCTGCCCTTGCAGAACCCCCGGGCCAAGCCGCCCTTACGGCACCCCCGGGCCGAGCTGCCCTTGCGGCACCACCAGGCCACGCCACCCTCATGACACCCTTTGCGGCCGAGCCGCCCTCACAGCAGCCCCTACGGCCCCTCATGGCCTGCCGGACCGTATAGCGGGCCGGGCAGGACCTAGTGGGCCAGGACAAACCCAATGGGCCGGGCTGCCCAGTGAGCTGGGATGGACCCAGCGGGTTGGGTCGGGTCAACCCAGACCGAGTTGGGCCAGGCTGGGTCGGTCCGACTGGGTCGACCCATACCCAGACCCACTACGACCCATTTACGCTCTTTTGGCCATAACTTTGGCACTGAACGTCCATTTGACGAACTGTCAGCGGAACTGGAATCCTCAGAGCGAGATGGTCCCTTTTAGTATACCCCACTAGAGTTTTGGATTGTGATGGGATATGGTCAGGTTGGATTGAGCATGAATCCAACCAGGCCCCCAGGACTAAAAGGCTAATAACTCACAGACCGGGAGTCCGATTGACGCATCTTCTGTTGTGTTGAGACCCCTATGACGTGGAAAACCTTTGAGATACTTCTTAGTGGGAAATAGTGGTAGTTGGATAATAGACCAGTGGCTTGGGGAGCAGACTCTCCTAGAGACGAGAAAGCCTAGTGAAGAAACCTAGTAGCTGGCTGTGACAAGAAGAGTGCTCCTAGCGATCCTGTGCGGGTCAGCTCCTGGGGATCCAGTACAGGTCAGCTCCTAGTGATCCTGTGTGGGTCATCCCCTCATGATCCTGTTTGGGTCATCTTATAGCGATCCTATATGGGTCATCTCCTAGCGATCATATGTGGGTCAGTTCCTAGGAATCATGTGTGGGTCATCTCCTAGCGATCCTGTGTGGGTCAGCTCCTAGAGATCCTTTGTGGGTCAGCTCCTAACGATCATGTGTGGGTCATATCCTAGTGATCTTGTGTGGGTCAGATCCTAGTGATTCTGTGAAGGTCAGTAGCAGAGACTCTTAGCAGAATAAGACGATTCAGTGTTTATCACTAATAATCTCTACTACCATACCTAACGATATTCCTGGTGTGAGCTGAGTCTGTACCTTTGTGTTTTCCTCATGATTGAGATGGATAACTAGAAAACACGAGTATATGTATGGGAATATACCTAAGTAGTGTTATCTATTGATTTAATACTGTGTGGTTTATCCTTGGTGGATTTTGTGAGACCTTGAGGGTCTCGGGGGTCCCTACTGAGTATAGTTATACTCACCCCTGCACAGGAAATGCTCGCACCTTGTTGTGTTGGATGCAGAAAATGGACATTGCTGGCTAAGGATGAGGGTACTAGGACTGGATGGTGCTTGAAGGTGGACCATACGACATGTCGATTAGCAGATGAGACGGGTGGACGTAGAGTGCTGAGGAGGTGATATGTACTTAACCTTCAGGTAGGAATCTAGGTGGACGATCCAGGAGCTGCTTTTCACCTATCATTCATCTTATACTTTCCAGTTTTCCTTGTACTTTCTAGTTGGGATTGTATTCTAGCCCCATTTTCTTACAGTACTCATTCTATTTACTCTTCAGTTTACTTGAGTTTGTATCTTGTTTTGTTCTTAGTTGTGTGTTTATATGTTATAAAGATAATTCCTTCCCAGTTCTATAGAATTACGCCTTTGGTGCTAATCGTTAGCCCCTGGCCTAAGGAAGGCGGGCTTGGGGTAGTCACAGCACGGGCCCCAGGGGATGGGTCGTGACATTTGATCTTTGTCTCCTAGGTAGTGTACGTAGGAATCTTCCATAAAGATCAACCCTATCCAGTAGTAAGCCGTTGTGACCTCAATCAGTGGTAAGCCATTGCGTCCCCTATTCAGCGGCAAGCCATTGTAATCCCATTTTCTAGGACCCTCATCTTTGGTCCGTCCTAGTGGAATCAGACCAACTTGGGATGCTAACCATGTGTGATCCCTATACACATCATTGGGTTGTAGTCCTATGTGTACGCCCCAATTCAAGTAAGTTTCCTGGTCTTCCCTTCGAGCCTATGTGTTTCGGGAAGGTCAAGCCCCAACACAGAGGTTCCACTTCCTTCGGGTCCAATACATGCATCCATTCTCATAGGCCACCTCCTTAGGGGTCCCTTCACCCTACCAAACTACGCGGACTTTGATTCCCTACCACAGGGATATGTAGGGAGTGTCTTTGAGACTCAAGCCCAAAATTACCGTCATCCTCATGGCGGTTCCATCCCATTCACCATCCACTTCATTCAAACACTCCATCATCCATCCTGATTCTTACCTGGGCCACCACATCCCAGTGGGATCATGCCACCTAATTCCTCATTCCCCGCAACAACAATCGGGAATCTAACCACGCGTTGGCCCCAACATCATTGTTCTCTCCAGAGGTTGCACCCATCTGATCCACTCTAATCAGTGTTTTGATCAGTCTGATCTGTCTCAGCTAGACGTTAAACCTGCGACATACCCTATGATAAACATGAGAAGCTGAGGAAAACCTTAGATACATGCCTATGGGATATGATTCCCCACGTTCGCCGTGGGATGCCTCGGGCTCCCGCGCCCTCGAGAAGCCCTATAAAAAGGGGAATAAACCTAGACGCGCCGGTGTCCCAGTGTCGAGACACGCCAGTGATGTCCAACATGGCTACTCCCCTGACCGAAGAATGCTGCCCTGACCAGACCCTTTGGAATGTCCCAACAAAAGCAGTGAAATTAACTGGTGTCCATGAAGATAGGGAACTAGGAATAGTTTTACGAACAACATCTTAAATCTATAAGGGAGACTCGGTCTAGCTGAGGAGTTCCGAGGAGGAATCCATGGAAAGAAGAATCGACATCCCATTATCTCGTTTCGATCAAGGAGAAAACGTTCCTAAATAAGGAACATATGTTGCCTGCCTTTGGAAAGTGGGAATGTGGGGCAACGAAACTATGCCTTTCGTGTCCCCCGTAGACAGACGCACGCGCCCTGGGGAAAGCATCGGAAATAGATGTTTTAATTATATATCATGGTTTTCTTTATAATCAGTGTTTCATGTAACACATGTTATCAAATAATTCAAATTTATTTAAATAGAAATATATTCAGAAATAAAATGTTTTGAATTAAAACCACCTTAAACTGAATTTATTAATCAATATTATTTCACTCTTAAAAAAAATAGGTAATATCTCTATTTCATCACATCCTCGGGTTCCTAAGTAACTTCCTCTAATTTATGGTTTCTCCAAAAAACAATTAACTGGTGAGTGGTCTTGTTTTATATGAAATTATATATAAAATCAAGAATATACTATAGTTATTCACCATAAAATATATCTTCATCCATCAGTATAAACTTTGAGTTTGGTACATGTGAAGGATCATGTATGTAATTCCTCTAGATATATATGTGGAAAACAACATAAACTTGAGAGATATTCCATGGAAGTGCTAAGAGATAAGCTACCATCCCAATATGATCAATAATTAAAAATGGGTTGATATATATAGTGATAAACATTCCCTTATTTCCAAATCTCATAACCATATTCAAGGAAATATTTGTAGGAATACCTTTTACCCAACATCAAACTCTAGATCTCATCGAATATTTTGAGTATAACTTTTCAATAAATTTTAATCTTCCCATAAGTGATGCGGAATAGATCTTACCTTCTCTAACATTTACTCAGCTTGATCAGGTCACAATAAATTTCGTTATCCAACCTCATCCCAATACATTTGAGTTCTACACTTCAATCTATATAGGGTTGTATAAGGACCGTATAAATGCTCTAGTAAAATCTATTGTTGTATGAAAATTATAGTAAAGGAAGGTGTGAATCCCAATAACCTTTTAAATGAAGAGAATAATATACCAACATCTAATCAAGGGTTTGAATGGTTTTCTTAGAATAAAAATATATCTGAATATTATAATTAGTTTTAAAACATTAATTTTTATTCAAATCATATTGAAGACTATTCCAGAACATTGATGTAAACCTCAAATCACGATCGTATAAAATAGAACATTATACCCTATACAATGTCACCACTTACCTAACGTATATTCTAGAAAAATGATCAAGGTATAAATCTTTACTCATGGAAATGAAGTGTACTAGATTTTTATGGAGATCAAATACAACCCAAATAGCTTTATGGCCTTTAGATTTTCTGTGGATCACAATAAAGAATCAATGGCGATGTTTTCCAATTTTAATTTTGGTAAGGGAAATGGTTTTAACACCCCCTTAGATTTATGTCTCACATAATTAACTTAATTACATACCAAGAACTGAGATACATAGTCTACAATATCTATCCTCATGTTTTCCCACAAAAAATATTATTTCATATATCTATGTATCTTCATGCATCTTGGATGAAAAGAAAATAACGAATTATGTGCCTCATTCAAAATATTCTTCTTAAATTATAGTATACATGGAACACACACATAGTTCCCAAACCTTATAATTCCATCATAATCATGGTTAAACTCAAGAATATTTTTGACTTTCTTCTATAGTTCCACATCTTTCGTCTGCACATCTTTAATCCTCGCATGGATATATGGTTGAACACCCATTTGAGCATGATACAATTTCTCCCCTTAAATTTTTCTATATCTATCCTTTGAATATATATAAATATTGGGTCATTTTTATCATCATCATTGATAATCTAGAATGATCCTTTTGACTGAAATCATCACTCACCTTGTTAGCTTTCCAAACATGATAAAAATGATCAAATCACCTCCTAATTCAATTCATTAAGTCAATAAAGATAGTGGGGGAATTAGTATGACCAAATGGAATCACTTTAAATTTATAGTTTCCATACCTTTTATGAAATATTATCTTTGGTGTATACTCTTTATTGAATTATTTTTTGATAATATATAGATTGAATATAAATCTTTCAAAAGTATTAATCTCAACATAATTGATTAAAAAAATAATAGATATGGGATTAAGGATACTTGTTCTTGATTTTCATCATGTTAAGTTCTAAAAAATAAATGAAAAGATGCATTGACCCATCTATCTTCTTAAAAAAAACATGTATACCTCGTGCTGATGAACTATGGAATATGAATACCTTATAAATATTCCCCTACAGTTTATTCATTATTTATTTCAACTTAACTAGGGAAATTCTATAAGTATTCTTTGAAATAGGATTAGAACTAGGTATGAGTTATATTGAAAACTCAACATCATTCTCAAAGTATGACTATATAGTTCTTATGGAAAAACATGAAAAATTCCTATATAATAAGTCTATCCTAAATTTATAGTTTCTTCCTGACCATATGAGATATATACCCTTTAAGAATAGTAATTAACACCCATAAGAGAGAATTAATTTCCATTGTATGTTCAAAATCATACTCACATAGATAAATGATCATAGGTTCATTTAGAATATGAAATCTGACTTCCCTTACTCCTCAATTGATATGGGAACCATATAAATAAATATATAACATTCCAATAATCAAATAAAATTTATCTAAAGGAAGAATACAATGATTTTCAGGATGTAATTTCCCACAACCATCAATTCGAGAGGAACTATAGACTTGATATATGGCCATCATACCATTTTAAGTGTTCACCTATAACCCAATAAATAATCACTGATGTGGTAACTATATACCATTATAAAATTCTTTAGATATATAAGAGTGGGTATATCCATGATAAAATATGAAATTTTTTGTTCTAGAGTGCATGTTAAGTGTATATTTCATCATGTCATTCTCATGACCCACTTTATAAGTTATGATATCAGGAGATTTCTTTTTTATATTTGTGATTAAGAGGTAATTTATTATAATAATTATCCAAAAACTTCATATTTTTTCACTATGTGTTATAATTCCCATATTCCTTACATATTAATCCATGGAGCATGGTTAGTGCATTAGTTTCAATATACTTTTCCTCCATTTCATAAAACATACTATACAATTTCTTTCGATATTAATGGTCTTTATAACCCAACTTTCATCATTTAAATCACCTCCTGATTCAATTCATGAAATTTCATTGATGCTTTATCCCACATTTTTGGCCTGTAGATAGAGGGAGTTTATTTCAACCATTGGATTTATTTGAGTTTTCATGAGAATTCATTTTGTAAAAATTTACTCCTAGGTACCAATGAATTCATCCTCCTTTTTCTTAGGCTCAGGTTATTCTTTATCTTTATTTTTATATTGAATATGAGGTAAGTACATACTGAAAACAGTATCCCATTAACTCATCCCATACAATATATTCAATTTCAACTTATTAACTCATATTTTTAATAATATTCCACTATTGATTTTATTCTCCTTAAAAATTATAAATATCTAAGAAACCCTTTTCATGTTTTGATCATTGTTGAAAAAAAATATATTTTATCAATGGTGTTGATCCATCACTCTTCCATTATTTCATTATAATACCTCCTAAAATAAGGTCGAAGTTTTTTTCATGAAAGGTTCAATAGTACATTTTCCCTCCTTTGATCATTTAGAATCTCAGCATGATTCATGGAGTATGAAAGTTACATGAGAATAGAAAAATTATTTTACATTACATCTCCAACAAAATTTGGTTGTTTAGGAGGATAATCACTTCATTGTCCATCATAATCATTTTTAACATTTTTCCTTTTGGTTCCTTTAAATGTCTAAAACCAAAAAAATTGTAATCATCAATATATAATAATCAAAGTGAACTATCATATAATTATTAAATATTATTCAGATGATATCTAAATCATTAAATCATATTAATCTATGGAACCTTAGGTTTAACCATGGTCATCAGGGTTCATTTCCATGACATTAGGATGTTATCCAATAATTATAATTATTTATAAGGGTCTTTACTAATGTTTTTATAATAATTTACATAATTAAACTAAATAAAATTTTGATACCAACTTCAGTGGACCCAGAATTCAATACAAATATATTACATCATTTTATATGAATATTCCATATAACACCCTGAAATTCTAAAGTAAGTACCTTAAATTCTATAGTGTTCATGAAACTCGACACCAATTGTGTAAGAGAAAATAATATCCTGATACTTTAAAATATATTTACTATTTTAAATAGATTTTACATATTCTTTATTTTGTAATGCACTCTATACTGATTTACATTATGTTACATACAAGGGCGACTTTCTTTTAATGCTTACATTACATGAAAGATCGAATGTTACTTAATAATGATATATTATTAAATATAAAAAGATATAACCTAGCCTTAAAATAAATAGTTATTAAAATGGGTAAATAATTTTTGAAAAAAATATGGTTTAAATAAATTTAAAATCAATTCATTGGTCTTAAATTAATTATAAATTAATATGAAAATCGATTGAATATAAAAGAAAATTTTATAATATTCAAAAAAAATGATCTGCCTTGATATATTTAATTAACCAAAATTAGTGGTTTATATTAATTTAATATATATATATATATATATATATATTTTTAAATATAATATTTTTTATGTTCAACCAATAGATTTGATAATCATAAGATAAGAACAAACCAAATATTACACTTAAAAACCTATATTTTTATAAAGGCAATTTTATCTCCTTTTAATGGAGAACCCATTTTAAATATAATTTTTAAACATTAATTAATTTAATGTGTCAAAATAAACTTCATATTTTAAATATAGACATAAAAATTAGTTTATGGTGAATACATTATATTTTTCTAAAACATTTCATTTTTTAATGAATATTGAAAATACTGAATTTTAGTACAAAACTGTTTTTTCATATAATTTATTTATAATGATAAATCGTGTTTCAAATTGGTTTTAAAGAATAATAAGATCATATTTTCATAAATTAATGCAATTTAGGTCATTGGTATAAATTTCACTTTGAAATTGAATGTAAAAAGTTTTCAATCTTTTGGACGTTTTTACTTTAAAAACTTAAATTATCATCCCACATAGGGGATGAGTTTTAAATTAATATCTACCACTTCAATTATTAGAATTTAAAAAAAATTGATTCCATATTTGGAATCATCCTAATTTATAATGTATAATAATGCAAAAAAAATTTACCAAAAATATTAGTGAAAGTAATTGAAATTAATTACAATTATTAATGTAAAGGTTAATCTTTATAAAGGACTAGACCTTTAATTTAAGTTCCCAAATGAACTGGACACTTGTAAAACACCAAATTTATGGCCATATATCAGCCATAAAGCCTCAATTATTTAGTTTTTTTGTCTTTATGACTTTTTTAGGTAATAACATGTGTACACCTAACCTGTTTCCAAAAATTCAAATTGATTCCCTTTTATTCCCTATAAAAGGCCACCACCTCTCCCCTTTCCTCACACCTCTCAAAAAACTCAGGTTTGGTCAATATCATACCAAATATATTAAAAAAATCACTCCCATAAACCATGAAGCCTCACTTTGGGTATTAATCCTTCTAAAGAAGCCTTTCGGTACAAACCAAAAGAAGTTACCCTATTAAGATGTAACGTCTTCTCTCAAGCTCTCTAGTTTCATTTCCATTATCCTCCCATAAAATATATTTATTAAATTATAATATAGAAAGATCAGTATAATCAATATAATATTATTTTTAATGTAAATTGGTATACCTACACTTACACACACCTTCATCTAATGGGTAACGAACATATTGTGTCTATTTACGGGGAACTACTGCCTCACGAAACGATGATTGTTTATTTTTCCTTTACCACCTATCATGGTAGAAATTTTGACATAAAATATGTTTTTATATGTTATATATGATATTTATAATATCTTTATCCTTATTTAACTTTTATTTAGAACATGGATTTATGCTTTCCATCTTGTGTAAATATGATAATTTCATTTGAGGAAGTGTGGACTATTGACCCCTCAAAGCGATATGACTCCTTCTTTCCATACATGGAATGTATAAAAAATAGTTTTAATAAAATTATGTAACATATACCACATATATATGATTTTAGAATTACAATATACTTATTTATCATTTAGTTTTCATTATTTTATTACAATAATGAAATAGAAGTTCCATTCCTATGTACATATGGCCTACTGTCTCCACGAACGGTGCACTTCATTTCTAATATCCAAATATAATGGACTAATATAATCACATATATAATAATTATGTATGATAATTAATCCATGGTTTACATTATAAATATTATTAAACCATGATCTAATTAATTATAACAACAAATAACAAGTTAAAACTTACTCGAGCAAACTAGGCCATTAACACAGGAAACAGTGAAATTAATGAAAGAGTGTTCACAAAAGGGAAATAAAATATTATAAGGAATTAATATATGATATTATAGACATGATTATGTTTCTGTTATAAGTTAGTAACATATTTTAATCCCCTATAAAGAAGGATAAATACCACACAACTAAATGAAGGTTAAGATGACAGAATTGTGTCTCAATTTACATTTCATTGAGACTAATTTTTTATTATGCACCACTTAACTTTTATTAAGTTTAAATAATTAATTTTTCGTGTTATATAATGAACCCCCTTATTCTCATGTTATTCTAAGATTCATTTAATGACATAAATTCTAGATATTATAATTCAAATATTTCAAAGTGGTATGGGACACTTTGAAATGTTTAAATATTATTCTCCTCAAGATTGTTCTTAATGATAATATTTGACGTATCACTTCCATTTGTAATCATTTTTCATTATAAATTTACTTGAATATCCATATTTTCATATGATGGATATTATTATTTCCTAAACTGTATATCATCTTATATACAATTTTTATTTTATAATTGTTTTATTAACTAGTGAATTATTGATAAATCTGTATCTTTTATTCAATATGGATATTTCATAAGGCATATTTTCTATCAATTAAATTGATTATTATATTTGAGTAATTATTTTTAAATTAAATGATAGGTGGACCACATAATTTATATATCTCCTCGATGTATCAAAATGTTCTTATGAGACAAATAAGTTGACCAAATTAAATGGGTTTATATCTGTAGTTTCAACTGTCTTTTAGAAGGTCTGGACGGTATAGTTTTTTATATGACTTAGAAATGACATCCATTAAGAAATAATTTACCTCATTTAGTTTAAATTATTATTCATACATGGTATTTTTCATCAACATATTTATAGTTATATTTCATTTCATTTCATTGATTAAATGGAATGTGTTTCAGTTTATTACTATTCCATATTGATTTTTCCTTACCTAGTTTTTTTAATGGAATTTATTATATGTTATTTACCTTTCCATGTAAATTTATTCTCATTGATTCATTATTTCTTCCACTTTAATTACCTTTACTGAGCATTTGAGCACTCCCTTATTATTTTTCATTTCTCCAGGTTATGAAGAATAAATATTTGAATAAGCTTTCTAGGATGTAGTTTATTTTGTTTTATTATGTATCATATTTGTAATTTCTATTTTCCAATGTATTATGGGTGTCATGAATGTAATATATATTTCCAAGACTATTAAACTGAAGGGTCCTTCGAGATTTTATTATTTGTAATCATGCTAATGTAATAAAATAATGCACGGACTCTGGGATTCTGGGGTCAGGGCATTACAGTTGGTGTCAGAGGATGTTTAGAAATAGCCTTGGAAACTAGATTGAGAAAAAAAAATTATAAATCATAACCCTAAGATAGAACTTTCAGGTGAGTATAGAAGAACAACCTAAAATTTGTGTAAGGTAGATATTATATGGGTATTCCTATAAATAAATATATGTTTGGATACTATACGTGGATGTGGTTCTGACAAAGATGTACCTATGAGTAATAACACTAACAAGGTGTTATGGGCTTGACTCAGCGTAACCTCATACATGACAACTGGCCTTACGATGCACCTTGTTTGACACACTCATGGGATATGCTAAGGATAGTTCACATTTTCTTTACCTACCGTTGTGATGAATTTTAATGTAAATATTTCCCCAAAGTAACCAAAGTTTATGATTCTAGTATTCATGATGCATAAATTTATGTTATCTACTATACCATATTTAGAATTATACAAATATAAAGAATTTATGAGATAATATAGTGTATTACATTGTTTAGAAATGGTTTATAGAAGGAAGAATGTGATTATTACTCATAGAAAATGTTCAAATTTCCCTACTAAAGAAACAAATACAGCTGGTATTGGAATGAGCAAGTTATGGATATATTAGGGAAACATAGTCAGGCTATGAAAAATAACCTTGCCTGAATGGAGAAACCTATTCCATAGAGAGAATCTCCAATGTTGTATCTCTTTACACAGTAGAGGTCCCCATTGTTTAGTGGGAATATAAGTCTAATTATAGCTGAGAAATGTATTAATTCTCTACAAAAGATATTTATTGCCTTAGAATGCAGTGAAATAAAAAATGTTACACTTGTGGTCTATTGTCTCCAAGGTTACACTGACCAGTGGTGGTCTCTCTTCTATAATAAAACGGAGGAAGAATAAATTGAACTCATGGAATAGAGAACTTTTAAGGATACATTATTTGATAAATACTTTCCCCGTGATCAAAAAATTGAGATGTTGAGGAAGTTACTTTTTTAATGAAAATGGAAGAGAGTCTTCCAGATTATGAATCAAACCTTACAAGGTTGTCTAGGTATGTTATGGATTATATATGCAACATGGAGTGAAATATCGACCACTTTTTTGATGTACTTAAGACAAGTCTCAAAAGGATGATAGTGACTCAAAACTTTTCTCCATATGATGAAATTTATTTATGTGCTATCAAGATAATGAAAGAATTCTCCAAGTCCTATGGATTCAAGGGAAACCAAGAGTATAAGTGGTCTTTTGAACACCATGAAATGGGGAATGAGTCAAAGAAGATTAAGGGAATAAGGATTTTCCAACATGTGATAATTATGGAAAGAATAAACCTAGTTAATGCTTGAAAGGATTCAAAATTAATTATAAGTGTGGATAAAAGGGTCACCATGAAAAATAATGTAGTGGAAAGAAGTAAAATACTTCTATTCAATGTTACAAATCCAAGGATATAGGGTACTATAAAAACGAATTCCCCAAGCGTCAATAGAATATACCTCAGAAGAAGCTAAGGGATCAAGGTCAAGCATATGTTATTGACAAAACTGAAGTTGAATGATTAATGTACTTATGTATTTTAATCTAAGATATATGTTTTAAAAATATTTTGTTCTCATCATATGATTTATGAAATATGTAAGGATTTTACTGTAATAAATTTTCAATAATTATTTTAGATCATATTTTTATTGGTATAAAAAACTTTATATAGTAAAAAGTTAAACTTTTTATAAAACACATGATTGAGGGAATGAAAACCCTTAAAATATTCCTGATGTTGTGATAATGGTGAAGAAATTATTGATTTGGACAAGTGTTGACTACATTAAAATTGATTAATGACTTTTCAAAAGGTGTTCTATGATATCATTGATGGAGCTTACAATAGTTTTGGATTTAATTAATATATCCAATAACATTTTTTTAATTAAATAATAAGTAAGAATTCATGTTTCCAAAAAGATAATATGGTTATTCGAGTTAGTACCATATTTTAAGAGGATACATAATGAAGTTATTCACAGTTTTTGAATGTGAAAATTTAGATCTACTTCATTTTGATTAAAGGCTAATGATAAGTTCATTTTTTTAAATTCAATGACTCTCCTTCAGAAGTGATTGGATCATAATCTTTTGTAAAAATTAACCATTTATAAAATGGTTTAATTTGATCATTGGATGATATTTTAGAGGTTGATGTATTAATTCACTATATGATGCATCATGTGATAAGAGATGAAGTATAAATTGTTCAATTATTAATTAAAGGAAAAAATTATGTTTATATAAATGTATATTACATATATTTTTAAATAGTGAAATAATTTTTTAACTATAAAAAAAATTGTTTTGAAACAAAAATATTTTCCTATTATCGTAATTTTTTATGATATAAATGACCATTACTCACACATATGTTTTATGTTTTTGTGGTCAAAAACCTTCATTTGAACATGTTCTCCATAACTCCCCATCATAAATTTATTGTTCAACTATTTATTCCATATACATGTTTCCATTTCCCACCTATGTTCTCCTATTAGAGAACCTAGTTATCTGACCGTTGTACTTTCCTTTATCTCTTATTAAAAAGATGAGATGTTAACTCTTTTTACAATGTGGGTATTTAAATAATAGTTTATTTTCAATCCCTATATTTTTTAGATAATGTTTAAATTGTGAAGACCTAATTTATTTAAGGTGGGGAGAATATAACACCTTGAAATTCTAAAGAGCCTTATATTCGATAGCGTGAATGACACGCAACACCAAGCATGTAAGGGAACATAATACCCTGATACTTTAAAATAAATTTAACATTTTAAATATAGTTTATATATTCTATATTTGTTATTCACTTAGCACCGATTAACCTTTCATTACATGCAATAGATACTTTCTTTCCAAGATCACATTACAGGCAAGATCAAGTGTTATCGAATAACGATATATTATTAAACATAAAAAGACATAACCTAGAATTTAAATTATTAGTTATGAAAATGTGTAAATAATTTATGAAAATATATGGTTTACATAAATTTAAAATTAATTCATTGATTTTAAATTAATTATAAATTAATATGAAAACCCATGGAATATAAAAGAAAATATTATTATTTTCACAAAAATGTTTTAGCATAATATATTTAATTAATAAAAATTAGTGGGTTATATTAATTTAAAAAATATTAATATATATTATATATTAAATATAATATCTTTTATGCTCATCCAATAGATTTGATAACATAAGATAAGAACAACCCAAATATTACACTTAAAACACTATATTTTTTAAAAGGTAATTTTACCGTCTTTTAATTTAAAACCTATTTTAAATATGAATTTTGACACATTAATTAATTTAATATGTTTAAATAAACTTCATATTTGAAATATAAACATAAAAATTGGTTATAGGTAATTTTTATATTTTTATAAAACATTTCATTTTTTAATGAACTGTGAAAAACACTGAATTTCAGTTCAAAACTGATTTTTCATCTAATTTATTTATAACATTAAATTTTGTTTCAGGTTTGTTTTAAAGTATATTTAGATATTATTTTTATTAATTAATCTGATTTAGTTCATTAGGAACAATTTCACTTTGAAATTTAATATAAAAACTTATTAATCTTTTTGATGTTTTTACTTTAAAAACCTGCATTGTCATCCCACCCGCGGGATGAATTTTAAATTATTTTCTGCCACTTCTATTATTAAAATTTTTAAAAATGGATTTAATATTTGGAATATTTAACTTTTTTTATGTCTAATAATACAATCTTTTTTTACAAAAAAATATTATTGAGAGTAATTAAAAATAATTACAAATATTAAGGTAAAATTAAGCATAATAAAAGAATAAATCTTTAATTTAAGGGCCCAAATAACCTATAAACTTATAAAAAACTCATTTTATGGCTATATCTCATCAATAAAACTTTAATTATTTATTTTCTTTTTGGTTTTTTATGACAAATTTTTTAGGTAAGAATATGTTTACACCTAACTTTTTTCCAAAAATTCCAGGTGAGTCTTTTTCCTTCCCAATAAAGGGTCTCCACCTCTCCTCATTCCTCACACCTCTCAACCAATTTAGGTTCAGCCAAGATATTCACAAATATATTCCACAAATACCTCTTCTAGACCTTTAATCCTCAATTTGTTCATCAATATTTCCAAGGAATCCTTTTTGTAAAAACCAAAAGAAGTTACCTGATTAATAGGTAATATCTTCTCTCAAACTCTCTAATTTCATTTCCATTATCCACCACCTGAAATATATTTATTCCATTATTGTATAAAAAAATATTATAATAAATATAAAATTATTTTTTTATGTAAATTGGTCTACCTACGCATACACAAACCTCCATCTAATGGGTAATGAACATACTATTTTTGTGTACGGCGAACTACTGCCTCACGAAATGATGATTGTTCACTTTTCCTTTAACGCCTATCATGGTGGCTATTATGATGTAAAATATATTTATATATTTTATATGTTATATTTATAATATATTTATACTTATTTAATTTTTATTTATAACATACCTTTATTGTTTCCATCTTGTGTAAATACGATAATTTCTTTTGAGAATGTGTAGACTGTCACCCCCTCAAAGTGATATGACTCATTATTTCCATACATGAAATGTATAAAAGATGGTTTTAATAAATATATGTAACATATATAACATATATATGATTATATAATTATAATATACATATTTATCATTTTTTTTCATTCTTTTAATACAACAATTAAATAGAAGTTGTGTTCATGTGTATGTACGGCCTACCGTCTCCATGAACGGTTCACTTCATTTCTAATCTCCAAATATAATGGAATACTATAAATACATATATAAGGATTATATATGATAATTAAGACATGTTTTAAATTCTTTATATGACTAAAACATTATCTAATTAATGATAACAATAAATAACAAGTTAAAATTTACTCAAGAAAACTAGGCAATTAACACCTGGAATAGTGAAATTAATGAAAGAGTGTTCAAAAACAGGTAATAAAATATTATAAGGAATTAATATATGAAATTATAAATATTATTATGGTTCTGTTATAAGTTATTAAAATATTTCAGTCCACTATATATGAGGATAAATTCCACATCACAAAAGAAAGGTTAAGATAATGGAATTTCATCTCAATTTACATTTCACTGAAACTTATTTGTTATTATGCACTAATTCACTTTTATTCAGTGTAAATACATACCTTTTTCATTTTATATCATGAATAACCTTATTCTGATGATATTATAATTTTCATTTAATGACATAAATTCTGGATATTATGATTGAAATGTAACAAAGTGGTATGGGACACTTTGGAATGTTTGATGATTATTCTCCTCAAGAATGTTCTTAATGATAATCTTTACAATATAACTTACTTTTGTAATAATTTTTCATTTTAAATTTTCTTAAATATACATATATTGATATGATGTATATTATTATTGACTAAACCATATATCATTTTACATATGGTGTTTACTTTGACAGTAATTTGTTTAATTGGGGGGTTATTGATAAATCTGTATCTTTTATTCAATACAGATATTTGATAAGTAACATTGTATATTGATTAAATTGACTATTATATATTAGAAATTATTTATACATGAAATTATGGGTTTATACTTTAAATTATATAGCTTCACGATGCATTGAAAGGTTCTCATGATACAAAAAAATTGGCCAAAATTAAAGAGGTTTATATCTGTAGTTTTAACCATCTTATGAAAGGTCTTGACGATATTGGTTTTTATGTGACATAGACATGAAGTCCATTAAGAATGAATTTACATCATTTATTTTAGTTATTATTCATCCATGATATTTTTCATCAACATATCTACGGATACATTTTATTGATTAAATGGCATGTGTTTTAGTTTCTTACCTTGGCCAATTGATTTTTTTATCTAATTATTTCAATGGAATGTATTATCAGTTATTTACCATTCCATGTTAATTTATTCTCATTGATTTATTATTTTTTCATATGTAATTTCCCTTATTGACTATTTTATCTCACCCTTATTATGTTTCATTTCTCCATGTCTTGAAGAAGAAATCTTTGAATAAGCTTTTAAGGAAGGAGTTTATTTCACTTTATTATGTATCATGTTTATAATTTCTATTTCCTAATATATTATGGGTATCTTGTTTGTGATATGGATTTACAATACTTCTAAACTGAATGGTACTTTTGGATTTGATTCCTTGTAATCATGTCAATGTAATAAAATAATGCACCAGCTCTGGGCTTCTAGGGTCGGGGTGTTAAATTCAATATATAACATTACGATATATTCGAGAACCATGAAATTTTAGTTTATTTTTTATAATAGATACATAAACATATTATTTAGATACATTAATCATCATATCCTGCCTATTTATTCACTATTTACACACTTCTTTACATACCCTACTTAAAACCATTCTTTATAACCTAGGAAAGGAAACATAATTATGGGTGAGCTCAAATTCCTCATAATGGTAAACATAAGAGATATCAATTTAATGTTATATGAAGTCATAAGATAATAATTAGTGTGTAAGTATAGTAATGTTACTTAAAAAAGTCACACACAATATTTCAAATATCATAAACATGATTCTTGGTAAATAGCATTATCTTTTCAAAATACATGAGTCAGGAGAGTAATAAATCATCATTAATCAATCATAAACTATAAGTTCATGTAATAAATGTATGTAATGATCATAGGTAAAGAAATAATTTCATATTTTAATTTCAACTAACAAAACTATAAAATCACAGTGGATTATCTCTCATCGTCAGTTTTCCATAGTTTATATATCACGTCGAATTGTTTATGAAAGTGAATCAAACACATCGACTTGTTTACTACATTGGATCGAGCACATCGACATTTTTCTAATAATTATCTCATTAGATATAAAAATTTTCACAAATAATAGGAGTGATATATAATTATAGTCCCAACCATCAAATAATTAAAACCATACAAATGTGTTCCCTAAGATCATAAAACAACCATCATATCATTATATCATAACCCGTGTAAATAAAACGGGTTTCATAAACATTTCGTAAATTCACAATATCATAACCCCAGGAAAATAAATGTGTTTGATTAAAATATATTCATCATAATAATAAAATATATAGTTTAATATTAATTATGGCATAATTTAATCATATCTCTATTAAAACATAATTTCTATCGAAGGATGTCATCATAAAAGAAAATCCCTTTAAATGAATGACTGGAATATTTCTTGAGGAAATTCCCTTTCAACATTGAAATAACTTAAGTCACATATAAAAAATTACCAAATAATAAGTAAAATTATTTATTTTGTAATAACCTTGAAAGCTTTTATAGGAATATTCAAATAATTTAGTTTTCATTACAGTGTAAAATTTTTGTTATACCATATAAGTTTAAATAAAACATTACTTTCACCCATTTTAAAAAAGTTTAAAAGTACCTCATTCATGGAAAGGATAGAAAGATTTCTTTTAAACAATTATTTAAAAATTAAATCATGGGAAAATTATTTAAAAAATAACTTAAGAATATTAAATTCATTCTTGAAAACATTTTTAAAAAATAGGGATATTGAAGAGAAAGGATTTTCAACCAAAGAGAAAAATAAAATAGGCTTTAGTTAAAAACATTATTTCGATATCTTAAGTACCTAATGTGGGGAAAATGATAAGAAATAATATATTCTTCAGAATTAAGCATAATAGAATAAAAATAAAATTTATTTATTAGATAAGGATCATATAGTTTCTTCAAATGAAATTCAAGCATAAAAAATCATGATTAAAATATGATTAAAATGAAAATACCTTAACTCAATTATCTTTCTTATTTATACATGGATGAACCTTCTATATTATAAGTAAAATATTATTATATATGTGTTCCAAAACCATAATAATATATATTATACCATGTTTTATTTAATTACGATATTTTATAACCCGTTTTTTAATTATTTTTTATTTGAAATCACTACTCTGGGTGATAACTACATCATTTTCCATGCTTCTTTCAGTTCGGTAACCCCAGTCATTAAATGTTGAACATGGTAAAATAATCTAAAAAGTTATAATAATGATATTAATATCATATATATTCATTATAAACATATTTATAATCATCCATAAAAGGTAAGTATGTTAAAATGAATTATATCGTTCATGTAGATGGTAGGTCGTACATACACATGAATGTTGATTCTATTTTTTAACAGATGGAATGAAAGAAAGATAAATAATAATTTAACTTTATAAAATAATTATTGTACAATATATCTCATATAAATTCATAAAATCTATCTTTATTTCCATCCATATAAAGTGGAAACAAAAATCGAATCACATCGCTCCGTGGAGATGGTAGTCCACACGCACGTATGAGCGATGTTTTTTTCTTCCAATGAATTGGAAGGTAAAAAGGGTAGATATGAAATTATAATTCAAGAATAATAATTATGTCATAATTATATTATTCACTAATTATACCCATCATAATATCCATCCATGAAATATGGTGACGGGAAATGAATTGCATTGCAATGTGGATATGGTAAGCCACATGTACGCACGAATGATACTTTCACTTCTCATTATATGATAAAGAGGGTGAATATATAGGTTTCATAGTCATAATAACATTTCAAAATATTTAGGATATTGTAGTTATTATTTTCTGATAAATACCTTATCTTTATAATACTCACAAGAAGAAATAAAATTAAAGTGATTGGTTAAGGTGATGACCTATTCTTTGAAAGAAAACCTTTAGATCTACTATTAAGTATCCTTTGGTTGGTATTTTTGGAATAAAGGAACCTCAATAATTTATATAAAGGTTTTTCTAAGACAATTTTTCAGCTTTTGGTTTTTCTATAATGATTAATGTGGTGTAAAGAAGATAAATGAGGGGTCTTCTTTTATAATTAAGGGGAGGGGAACTCTTGTAATGCCTTAAAAGATAGAAATACAATAAATTAATTCTCAATAAAAATGATTCCAAATGTAAATTAATTTGAATAAAAAGAGTGTATGGTAAAATTTTCATTAAAAAATTAAATTTATACAATTTTTGTATCATTTTAAACCTTATCATTTTTATTAACCCTACACTCAACCTTTTTTAACCTTAACGTGATAACATATTTTCACACTTAGTGGGAAGTAATATGACATTTAAGGTAAAAATTGGTTAATAAATGGATAATAGATAATAATTTAGACCATTAGTTTTCCCACTTTTCCACTTTTAATATATTTATAATTTTAACATAATTTAATAATATGTCATTTTCAAACAATATCATTAATGTATTTTTTGACATTGTTCATTTAATTTCAATTCAATTACATCAATACAAATATGAAATTTGAATATAAAGCATTAAAAATTTCCTAATATAAAAAATGTATCTAAATAATTCTTGTAACACTGTAAATCACTCACATTATAATTCTTCTAATATTGATATATCATTTGTTTTATTTTTTTACAAATTGAAGAAATATTATGTCTGTGTTGTGTAAGAATTTAAGATAATTATATAATCTATAAAAATTTAAAAATAAATTACCATAATTAAAATAATTTCAATATTCTAAAAATAACTATTAATATACATTCACAACATGCTTTTTTCCTATGTGAACATATAATATATATTTAAAATTAAGAGATTAACATTATGATTTTTTTCATTAAATATTAAATAGGTCATTTTAATAAACATGTGTCCCTTAAAAAATTATATTTAAATAATAAGGCGATAAGGGTCTATATATATTCACTAAATAAGAATTAATATTAAAAATAGTGACCTTGACATTTAGTTTTAACCAAGGTTAGCCTTATTTACTCTTTACTGAGGTAATAAATTTTATCACGGTTACAATTCATAATGTCTAAAAATAAAAGGACCTATTTACCAAATTTTGGCCTCCTTATTATAAATATTTTATCTAATTTTTATAATTCAATTTCATTAAGTGTTATCAATTCATTTTAAAATAAATACCCAAAAAATGATAAAAATATTTTTAAAAAATATATATTTTTAATCGTAAAACTAGATTTATTCTTATCCCATTCTTATAAAAAAATTATATGAATGTTAAAATATGTGGTTGAATATATAATTTAAAATTTTCAGTAAAATAATTCAATAATCGTAATTAATTTAATTTATCAAGATAAAAACACATTACTCTCTTAAAAAGTTATTTATAAATACATCTACTTTTGTTTTCTATTTATTTTTGTTTTAATTTCTAATTAATTGATTAAAAATGTATTAATTTTATATATATGTAAACCATATATTTTTTCATAATATCTTTATTCATATTCATATCCTTCAATCCAATGGACAAGAGATAACGGTCACGTTGAATAATAATATTTCAGTAGTATATCCCGGTTTGATTAAAGTCAGTGTTGTGTCTAGCACAAGATATTAATGAAATAAAATTTATTTAAAGGGAAATGTATTCTAAAATATCAGGTTGTTACACATTAAAATCTATATTATATTTCAGGTTTAATAGAATATATTTAAATTTAATTATTTCTATTATAGTAAAGGTTTCTCTATAATCCATGCACTCATATTGAATATAACCCTTATCAATGACATTCTCCTTATTATAAACAATCATTCCATTATAATAACACTTATTTTGGAAGACCCATTTAAATCCTATAACTAGAATGCCATTTATAAATTCATACAAAATATAATACTAAGTTTATTTGAATATATTAATATCTTATTTTATAGTAATTATCTCAATATCCTAACCTGAGGCATCATCTTTCATTTTAAGATCAAATTGAGATATGAAAAGAAGATAGTTTCACTCATATCATGAGGAAATTTTTGTTCTAATTGGTTAATCTATATTACTAATGATTTTAACGGTGAGATAATTAATTAATTGCATATGGTTTCAAGGTAAAAAAGGAATTTTGTTCCATATCTATTGAATGAGTTTCTTCTATTCGGCCTCTTAAAAATTATAGTGACCAATGTATATGGTTTAATATCTGGAAGAAAATCATAAGCAGTTTCCAAAAAATAGTCTGTATTACATTCATAATCATTAAATTTTAACTTATTATTATGATTACATTCATGAAACTTTACATTTACCATTTCTTCAATGATATGTATCCATTTTTTGAAAACACAATGATCATTACTTATTATTTAGTTACTATGAATAATTATTTCATCGTATCTTATATCCAATTTATTAAGATTATCTTTAGTATTCAAAATGATCTGGTTGTATCTACAAACTCTAAAGTAACTAAATTTTTTATTCCATTCATTCAAAAATTTAGAAAGTTTTTAATTTAAATAAATATTATTTTAAACTTAATATATAGTTTAATAGTAAATATTAATGGATTTAGAATAAAAATTATTCACAACATAATATTGACATAACATAGACTATGAAAATTATTAAAGTATTATATTACTCCTTTTAACTACCCTATTTGTCTATAGATCTATTAGTGTGAAAAAATAATATGTAATGCATATTTCACTTCATAAATATTCAAATATATAATGTAAAATTCCAACTCAAGATCCACTTAACCAGTTCCCTGATATGGTGGGTTACATTTCCCTATGAACGCTTCCTCATATGCCAGTTGTTGTCGACTAACAGTGAGGGTCTAAGGTTGTATAATGGGGAGACTATACCCTCATATCATAGTGGAATAACATATATATTAAAGAAAAATACAAAATTGGAAACAATAATAAAATGATGGCATAGTGGAAACAATACAATAATAATCCGAAGAAGCGTAAACAATCCAGAAACTGAAATAATAATCAAAAAACCAAAAGTTGAGTCATATACATGATGATGTCATGGAATGATGATATAAAAAAAGTGAATATGGAATGCAGGTTACAATCATATACAACATTCTATACAAAAAGACAAAAAAATTCCAAAACACGGCTCCTCTTGCAATGCGAGCATGTTCTCGGTCATATGCTCTCATGCTCCAAGTTATAAGTAAAATGAATAAAAAACCTATCACAAAGTGATTTCAATTATCCATAACTACCAAAAAATTTATACTCAAGTACTAACTACATACCTAGTAGGTGTGAGATAAACTAATTAAGGCACCACCAATGATGTCTATAAATAATCCCGCCAGTGTACATAGCATATTAGTGTACAGGTAAACTGAATAATAACCAGTGTTGAATAATAAATACCAGTCAGCTCATGCTCCATCCGGAGACCTGAAAGACTCTATCTACTATGGAGAAAGACTGAATATGTCTGATTCGAGTACCATATATATATATATCTGTGTGTGTGTGTGTGTGTGTGTTTGTGTATATAATATATATATATATATATAGTTTTATACTATATACATGTATATGATTTAAGTACTTGTTGACATAAGTAGGAAAATACCTGGATACAAAGTACAAGCTAGACTCAGGGCATAACTCAATCATCCATGACTAGTCTAACAAGCTATAAGCTCTAGAAAATGTTACAATACCTGGAACTCATATTAATGTGAGACATCATTCCCATAACTCAAGATGATGGGGTGAGTTTTTAGGCCCAACAACCTTTATAGAGGAACATGTAACATCCTTCCTATCGGCCAGATAAAAATATAATGGTGTGAGATGTCATGTACAACACCCGATGTAAAATATTATGAAATTTTTTGCTCAAAAACTCCCTTATCCATTACTGAACAACCCTTAATAATGGAATACTCATAATAATAATTATCACTGGGGTATCACATCTTATACATCATAATCATAAATCCCCAATACAACCAAGGGCATCACCATTCATATAATCCATAAATAAAATTTTACATCACTTATCATTCCCTTTCCATCAATTATCATTAATTATAGTTAATCCATTTAATCTATTATGTAAGTAAATTAAATTAAATGGTCAATCCATACACTTAAGAGGTTATTGGTCATCTAGATAGATGTATAAAATAGGTAAATACGATTTCCAAGAAAATCCAAACACATATCAGGTGTTTGTTCCATTAAAAAGTTATATATTAGAAGGAAATTAATGTAGAAAACCCTTAGGGGTGTAAATGAACAAGTTAAACAACCTTTAATCCTTTATAAAGTGTCTACATGTGTATACTAACATTGTTATGATTATTTATAAATGAAGAACACAATTAAGGGAAGCATAGAGAAATGGTCGGCGTGTGATACAATGGAGAATCAATGAAAACATCACGACTTTTAGAGAGTGAAACTAAAACACCTACCTTATAGTTTTAGAAGACACCTTATCCAATATCGGTTTTACATATAAAGTATAATGGAATAAATTAGAGAAATTGTCCAATGGCCGGAAAATAGAGTGAATGATCTTGCACGGAAATAGGATAATATATGATAATAGAAACTAATACTGAAAGAAATAGTATTAAGGATCTTACCTATAGTTATCCAATGCTTCTAATAGAATTTTATTTGGAGCCTAGATGAATGAGTTATTAAGAATACTATGATGAGAGCTTGAGGAGGATCTCTCATGGGTGAAGAGGGGGGTATTTTTTCCTCTAGAGAGAAAAGAAGAGTGGGTGAGGTATTAGAAAACTTGAGGTTAAAATGGTCTTTTACCCAAGAAATTATAGGTCACATGGTTTGGCCACACTTTTATCCATATTGTGCACCATTCGTGTGCCACCCACTTCCTAAATAGGGACCCTGCATGGGCTAGGTTCATTGTTTTCCTAACCATGAACAAGCCATGCTAAACCCTCTATCAAGATATTTTAAATTATAGCACATTTTGGGACCTCAGATCTCATTTTTTCATAAAACTATGTGGCTCCCTACTCCCCTCTAAAATTCCCCCACACTGTTAGGGTAAACCATGTTGTATGGGTTTCATGGTTTTTGATAACCATTTGGCCAAGTTTGTTTCCCAAAATCATAGGGTTCTAGGATCTGAACAAGCCCCAGACACCCTAGAGACATTTTTTATTCTATTAGATAACATTACAAGGTCCAAACAAATAAATTTAATCTGAAACTAATTGATTCATACCTTTAAGAATTTATGGGTTGTTACAACCTACCCTCTTTAAATAAACTCATCCCTGATTTGGCCTTTTATTAGTAAAGAGGGATCATTAGAGAATATCTTTGGCCACTAGGCTCATATACCAGCTTCCCACTCTTAGGCCTCATCCTATACTCATTTTTTATTCCATATCACCTTTACTAAATTAAATAACCTACCTCATAGAGTATTAGAACTCCGATAAATGATATGCAATGGATATTCCTCAAAACAAGCATCCACATCTAACTCAACCTCATCAGGTTGAAATATAATTTATGGGTTTGGATAAAACTTCTAAAGCTGAGATACATGAAAGAAAACATTCATAAACTGGTTTCTCTATGTATGTTCTATATGGTAAGTTACTAGTTCGATCCATTTCAAAACCACAAAGGGTTTAATTAATCGAGGTTAAATATTACCCTAACTGTGAATACATCGATGGCCCAACCTGTGTGAAACATGTAAGAAAAACAGATCTCAAACCTCAAAATCAATAGTTTTTTATATCGATTGTAATATAACTACTATCTAGATTGAAATTTCAACATATTCTTTCTGATCAAATGGAAATACTCTGAAGTCTCCTAGATAAGATGTGGTCTAAGAAAATTTACCTCCCCTACCTCTAACCAGAACAATCTTATCAGCAAGTCCTAGCATATAAGGATTCATAATAATCCATCTGAATGGTGACATGAAATATATTAATATAAAATAACTTAACTAGTAATATTTTTTTGTATAAATAACCCTCTAAATCAAGAACACATGCACAAAGAATATTCTCTAAGACCTGAATCATTTTCTTTGTATTTCCGTCAGTTTATGGGTGATAGGTCATGCTCAGAAGCACCTGTATACCCATGGTCTTCTATAACCCCTTCTTGAACATAGATGTGAAGATGCAGTCCATGTCATATAAGATATAACATATATCTATATGAAGATTTATGACCTACCAAATTTATAGTGTCCCTATATCATCTACCAAGAAGCCCTCGTGAGTAGGTAATAAGTATGAGACCTTCATCGAACGATCAATGACTACCCATACTATATCGTTTCCATGATGTGATCTAGGAAAACTAGTCATGAAATCCATAGTGTAATAGTCCCATTTCCAATTGCGAATGGACAATTAATATAAATGTATTTTATGTCACTGATGTTCTTCCTTCTCTTACTGACAGGTGGAACACTGAGTGACTAAACATCAATCTCCCATTTTATGCCAAGCAACCAATACTAGCAACATAATTCTTGATACATCTTGGTGGAATCGAGATGTAGCGCCAATATGAGGCAAGAAATTCTGAAATTATCTCCTCTCTGATGTCTACTAGGACCCAAAAATTCCCATGAAAGAATAGGGTCTCATCCACATCCACAGTCAATCCAGAAGTTGATTCTTCATTGGAGATACTTTCCCTTAAGACTAAGTCCTCATGATAAAAAATCATCCTCATTATCACCCATTCAATAAGGGTATGGGTCATTGATAAATATGAGAGGATAGTCTTCTAATGAGCTTCCTGAAACAAAACATGTATCTCTAAAAACAAATCCATAAGCTTCCACTCACCGTTGGCCTCCTAAACCTCCTATTTTTATATCTTTTGGCTCAATACGTCAACTACATCATTTCACTTTTTAATCATGCTAGATTCCTCAAAATCAAAGGATTGTATTTACTCAACCCATATATGTTTCCTCAAATTTAAGTAATGATATGTGAATATATAATTTAGGCTATTATGATCAGTGAATACTATAAAATTATCTCTTAGTAAATAGTTTCCCCAATAGTATAAATTGTGAACTACATCTATTAGATTGAGGGCATGTGTTGGGTAATTACTCTCATGAGACCTTAGGTGATAAGAACTTTATGCTATGAATCTATCACCCTACATTAGAATAGCTATAAAACTAATTCTTAATACATCACAGTTGATTTTATAACTTCTTCTCCCATCTAGAAGAATTAGTATTGGCACTGAAGTCAATCTTCCCTTTAACTCCTTGAAATATGCTTCACAAGATTCTTACCATAAAATTTCACACTGTTCTCAGTCAATCCCATAAGAGGCACTTCGAGGCATGATAAATCCTATATGAGGAATCTTTATTACCTTTATATTCCCAAGAAACTTCTTACAGTAAAGACTTTCTGGGTCTTCTTATAAGAATCTATAGATCTAACCTTCTATGTGTCTAGTGAATCTTCTAACTTCGAGATGATATGATCCGAGAAGTGAAATTTTTTATCCAAAAGTTAAATTTTTTAGATTAGAATAAATATGGTGCTCCCTTAGTGTATTTATAATGATCTTAAGATGTTGGTAAAGTTCATGTCAAGAAAGATAATACACTAGGATGTCATCCACAAAGACTTCCATGAATGAATCAAGATATGGGTGTAAAACCCAATTAATTAGATCCATGAACATATCATGTGTGTTCATGAGACCGAATGACATTAAAAGGTACTCATAAAGACTATACATGATCCAAAATGTTGTGATAAGTATTTATGATGACTTAAAATGTACTTTATGATATCCCAACATCAAATCACTCTTTGATAATACCCTCTCTTCTTAGATCTAATCAAAGAGTTCATTAATTTGAGGCAGTACATACCAGTTCTTTTCCATAACTTGGTTCAATAGTTCTTAATCCATGAAAATCCCAGGGGTAACATCCACATTCTTGGAAAAGGTAATGATGAACCCCATAGAGAAGTGTTTGGAATTATAAAGACATTATCCCCCAAATATTCTAACAATTTATTGATCTCTATAAACACCATAGGTTCCATCTTATAAGGAGGAATGGACACTAGTTCCACTCTTGGAACTAGATAAATGGTAAATTCTACCTCTCTCATTGGAAGTATCCCATAAAAGTCATCAATTAATATTTCCATGAAATGGTCCACTATAGGAGAGAAAATACTATGAAATTGACCTTTATCATCCAAGAAAATACTATCAAAAAAGGATATCATTATTCCCATCCCTTGATGCTCATGTCTATCTCAAGACACATGGACATTCCATTCTCCATTTTAAACATGTCTACCACCCTATGGTGATTTAAATATCACCCTTTAATGATAATAGTCAATATATTCTTGATAGGAAACGAATTGGTCCATCTCGATAATTACATCCAACCCTATCATCTCAAGGATGAAAAGATTCCATGCAAGGAGATATCCACCAATCTCAATGGGAAAATCCTTACAAATATGAATTCTCTCTGATCGGATACCAAAAATGGTATCAAGTGTCATAATTCCACTATAAATCTCTATCTCGAGGACTAGAATATCCATAATTTTCTAGGATATGAAGGAATGTGATGTGCATATGTCAAATAAAGTAGACCCCAAGGTAGACTCTAATAAAATAGAAGCCTCAAATAGTTGAAGGTTTGACACTTTGTTTCTCGGACATAAGATACACTTCATGAAACTGGACAATGCCATGACCCTGATTCATAACTTCACTTCCCTAAGAAATCCCACTCTACTGGTGTTGAAATTCCGGAGTTTTACAACTACTACCTCGACCACCACCTTGGCTAGAGTGGTCAGTGGTATTCCAACTACCTGTTTGGTGAGATGCCACTAGCCCCACTCCAGAATGTGGTGTAGGTGAAGATTATATCTCTCTAGGAACTAATGGAAATATCCTATAGAAATTTTGTATGTTTCCCATATTATCCCAACTTCTACATTCCACTTGGTCTTGTATAGACTGGTTTTTCATGTGTCTCAGCTTCCCATATTGGTGAAATATAAGGAATTTGTTAGTATGAACAATATGACTGTTGTTACCCCCATGAGAAACCAAAAAGTCACATTTTCATCAACTACAAGAAAAACTAATGGATCTAAGTGATATCTTCCCTAGCTCAGTATTTTAGATTGCCTCTTATTACACTAAGTAATGAGACCCTAGTTAACTTTATTAGAAATAGTCGCCAGCCTAAAAATATATTGACTTGAAATTGGATGGTGTATACCATCTCATCCTTGAATCATCATGAAATCATAATATTTTCTCCTGATAGAGTCAATGAGAAATAACATAGCTTATTAAAACAATCATAATACTCTATGATCGACATGGATCCCTACAGAAAGTTCATAAACTCTCTAATCTAGTCATACCTCAATGTCTATAGAGATAAGTAATCACAGAAGATCATCTGGATTTCCAACTAGATCAAATCTCAATATCAATCTACCTGGTTAATAACATCCCAAAATATCTTGGCAGAACTGCATATCATAAAATCATTGAGTTTGACCCTCTACCCTATAGTCAACTCTAGATGATAAAAATTATAAATCATTCCCTCTTTCCATGACTTTGTGGCATGTGGTCCGCCATCCCCCAAAAATATGGGAGGATCCTGCTGCTGGAACTCCAAAGTCAACTCTACCATAGTCGGGGAAGGTTGAGCAGAACCTTTCATAGACTGCATCATATAGAAAAATCCCTCTTGGAACTAGGAATTGGTTCACATGTTAGGAATAGTAGGTGTCTTCATCTGTGGCACTATAAGAGGTATCACCGACGGCTTAGGGACCACCACCTCTGGTACATGTTTTCTAAAATTTTCTTGGCGTATAACTCGAGGCTATTGTGGTGGCATGATTCAACAATGAAAATAAACACCTTAGAATAGAACATAGAAGTCAAAAATATTACAGATATAAAATAGGATAGGTACACAACCGTCTTATTTAAAATTTCACACCTATATGAATTCCATAAAATACAGGTCTATGTGGTAAAGGAAAGAAAATAACAATACCTAATAACATAAGAGACTCCCCCAACTTCCCACTACTAATTCTAGGTTTGGGTCTATGCCTCATATAAAAGAAGGGGTTTTGTTATATAGAGTGTCAATTTCAAGGTATAGAGGAAAACCCTCTTTACTTTACAACTAGTATCCTATTTAGAAGTATCCATTTTACTTAAAATTTTAAATTTGATTGAGTTCATACTCTTTGTATAAATTCATTCATATATTATACTGTGAAACTATAATATCCCTAAAATTTTAAAGATAATAAAAACCCAATTAATGATTATATATAAGTGTTTTTATGTAAAAATGTAACTTTTCCATAAAAAGAACTTAATAAATGTTTTATATAATTTTTCATAAGGGTAAAATCCCACTTAACTCCATGGAATATTATATTGAATATTTTCAGGTATAAAAACCAAGTAATATCAAGATTCTGAGGCCCATAAAGACTCTTCATAGAAGGAATAAAACTATTAAATAGATTAAATTATGCATGCATGATTTATCAAAAATAAGTTAATATCTACCAAACAGTGCAATGTATGAGAAATATGATACCACTGTTAGGTCCGGGATGTTGGGTTTTCCCTAGGTGGGCTATAGAATTTATGCGTGTTAGATTTTTGTTCAGGTCACTCAAGATGATAAGTTATTTAATATTTTTTATTTAATTATGTTTTCAAAAACAATTTAATATCTCTAAAATAGTGAGTGGTATGATAAATATGAGACCACTATTAGGTCTAGGATGTGTTCTTCACCCTAGGATGGTTATAACATTTATGCACAATGGAAATTTGTTTAGGTCACTCGTAATGATATGTTGTTTAATAATTTCATTAAAATATTAATACTAATTTAGTTAAAAACTTTTTTTATATTATTAATCTTATAATCATAGAGGAACATCATTTTTAACTGATGGATAAATCTGAAATCTTTTAAATCATAACTTTGTAATCCATTTCATTTTCAATGACTTAATGAGGATAAGCTAATGACTCCAAAATGAATTTTTAGTTGAATCATGGATTAAAAATGGTGTTTTAATTTATGATTTTAATGTTGTTATTTTGGGTTATTAATAACTGAATCATTTTATTGGTGATTATGGTGGATCTAGATGAGTTAAATAGAACCTAGAACCCCTATGCATGAAATTGATGAAACCCAGTCGATTTAACTTCAGTGCTTGAGGTGTTTAAAAAATCTATTTCTCCTCTGGTGCAATGTGTGTGGTAAATTATTCCCATGTTCTCCTTCTTATTATTTTTTGTTTTTACTATTATTTCAATATTCTAAATTCAATATATTTTACTATATTAATATGGATTACACATTTTCAGTGTCATTGGATTTTTATCGATGAGTATAATACAATCCTATGTTTTTTTAATGTAGCATGGTATGTTCAATCTGATTTTTCCCATTTTTTATGGATAATTTAAAAAAAATATCAAAAGAAAAATTTACTAAAATTATAAAAATATAATTTTGAAATTTTAACAATGATAAATTTAGAATGTTATGAAATGATAATTGCAAAATTTTAATAGAATATAAGTTTTTTATGACATTATAATCACATCGATTGTTTAAAGCATGAATTATTAGGAAATTTTCAAGTGATAATTACGAAAAAAATTATAAATGTGTAATTTTTTGATATTATAAAATATAATATTATTCAAATTATTAAAGGATAATTATAATATAATTATCACATGACAAATAGTATCAAAATTATCATATGATAATTACGCTTACTGTCAATTAATGATTATTTTAATTATAAAACGATAATTGTGAGATTATTATGGATAATTATTGAAGTATAGTTACAAACACGTGTATTGATTTAAAAATATAATTAAAATTATCTAGGTGAGATAAAATATTATCACATATATCATTTTAAATTGATAATATGAAAATTATCCAGGAGAGATAAAATATTATCACATGTAATATTTTAAAACTATAATTTTAAAATTATTCGAGAGATATAAAAATATTATCACAGTTAATATTTTAAATGATAATTTTAAAATTATCCTAGAGAGATGAAATATTATCACATGTAATATTTTAAAATGATAATTTTAATAATCTGTGAGAGCGATAAAATATTATCACATGTAATATTTTAAAATGATAAATTGAAAATTATCATAGAGTGATAAAGTATCAGTGCATGCCATATTTTATTTATTTTTTAAAAAAAATATTTTTTTTTGGATTTAGAGACCCTTGGTGAACCTCAACTATCAACATTTTTTTATAATAAAGTCGTTAAGAGGTGTTCTTGACTGGTTTATACTTGCCTTTTTTTACATCGATGACTTTTGAGGTTCGAAGTTCCTTACCCGTTTGGGATCATTAACACATGTTTTCTTAATATTAATATTATATGATTGTGCTATATTATGATCACATGTGGGTGTTTGTGTGTGTAGCTCTATAAACCTTATGTTACAGTTCATTACATGATTACTTGTAGCTTGTTATTCATGTTTGATGTTAATTACATGTATTTTATGTGTTACCTTACTTGTGATGATATGTTATTATTTCTCATGCATCTTATCATCCTATGTGTGCTTTGTGGTATTGTTCTTGGAACCCAAGGTAGGTGGACCATCATGAAAAGTTTTTCCCATAGAGGGAGATTGCACACGACCTGTGATGATGAGGATTAGGGAACTATGCATAGGGTAGGGATGTGATGATGCCTCGAGGATTCTATGTGATGCACTCGAGGACTAACAAATGATAAGTGGTTTGTTACTCGATAACTAGGGGATGTCGAGTAACTCTTAATGCCTAGGGAATGCTGAGAACATAACCTTCTTGATGACTAGTGATGCTGAGTTGCACGATCACATGATGCTGATAAGCATGATTCATTACCCTTTTTGATAATCCTTGATTCTTTTGATACCTTGATTATCCATTAGGCGTACTGTCAAACCATGTACAACTAGGGGCTTGTGGAGGATTTTTTAGTGCATGACCAATCTATTTTAGATTGTTGGTTACTATGCTTCTTATGCATTTATTATTATTATGGAATACACTTTTATATTTGATCACATCAGGTTAAGGATACATCAGTGGTGTCCTACAGGGTCTTGTACTAACACCCTAATCGGTCATTTACTTTTTATGTATTCCATATTTACATTTTCCCATGTTTACATAGATTATATTTTATATGGTTTATTGTTGATTAACAATCATATGACATGATAATGAGGGTATAGTCTCTCTACTGACAGACTCAGACCCTCACAGCTAGTCAGTGACCTCTTACATATGGGGAGACACACATGAGGTCACGTAGCATCTTGCTCGGACCTAGTGGTTTGGGTCGGGATTTCACAAAATGGTATCATAGGATTAGGACTCACTAACTTGTTTCTTCTCCTATCTTGGTTTTGGATAGGGTAGATAGGAGGTTGGACAGTGGGATATAGGCATGGGAACTATGTTAGTGCATGGATATCACTGTACAGTGGACCTATGAGTTTCCATAATGTTAGGAATTTATGTTTTGTTGTTACCATTGATTAAATTCACCTTAGGTGATACACATGATGTTTATATGATTTATGAGATTTCCGGTGTGATCATGCATCATGACTAGGCCCATAGGTTCACATTCCATTTATATACATGTTGTACTGCATAGTTGTTTATTAATTAAAATCCTTATTTTTGTGCTATTAACTTTGGATAGTTTCTATTGTGTGATATATCTCTATTGGAATTAATTAGTTGAATTGAACATGTTGTTGTGTTAGTATGTATATGATGACTATGACAAACACGCAGGGATGGAAACAGGGGTTAGTGCTAGGAAAGGTATACCTTGGGTTAAGGGTATACTCCTAGAAGAACCTTATGTAATCCCATAGATTGGTTAATATAAAACTTGTGTGATCTCATATATTAAATAGGTTTTATCCTAACAAATCTGTTTCTTTTTTATGTGTGTTCCTTCACGTTGTAGAAGATATCGACTTAAATTAGTTCATAGAAATGCTTGGGAAGTACGTAAAAATATATCCGTAAGGTAGGTAGTTTAAAAATTACCACTGGACCTATAATAGAATATAGATGATATTTCTCCCACACTTGCTCTGTGGTATAGGAATCATGGGTATTTCAACTATAAGTTTTTTTCTTATTCCATGTCTTAGACATAAGAGTTCAGTACTCTGGTCAAATATTCCCTTACTTAAATTACATCATTCTTCCTTAATCTTGGGAATTTGATTCACTAAGTATGTTGAGTAGTGTGATCATTATATTGTGGATCTATTACTATGTAGATACTCTGAAGGATACATAAGTTAAGATGAAAATATTGTATGACCTATAGAGATCCCATTTCGATACCCGGTATCATATGGTGCCAGCTGATTTGAATGAGCTCTAGGTTTAGATGGATGATTTGGAGAGGATATACCATACACATGAAATGGATCTAAAAGTTTTAGTCTATTCTATGGATTTTTAGTGATAGTATCTCTTAGGTGAGAGATTTTTTTTATACAGACAATAAGATAATTCTCTATATCTTTACATAGGGTGACCTAAATCTGAGAAAAAGGCATTGGGTTGAGTATCTACAAAAGTTAAACCTTGAGATGTTTTATAAACTTGGAAAATGTTACATAGCTTTGGAAACTTTTATCCATAAGATGTAGCTAGATCCGGTTCTTAGTGAGAGTCCATCAAATACTCTGTGATGCATGGTGAGCTTGTTAGCTGACTAGAGGATGGATGATTCTAAGGATCATGGATCTATGACTAGCTCCCCTTTTTTATCACATTCTCACTTTTGGAATAGGTGAAGACTATTAAGGATTCAAACCAAGAGTGTTCGGTGATGAGGGAATAGTTGGCTGGTGGTTACTCAATACTCAGATGGTTAATGGACAGTGGTGATGTGATCTGGGTACAAGATAGAGTAGTAGTGCATGCTTCCATTGGATAGTAATTGATGAGGGATTAAAATTCCACCGAATGGGTAGTACATCCTAGTGTGACTAATATGTATCATGATTCAAGCGTAATTTCTAGTGGAAATGAGTGAAGAGAAACATTATTGGTTTTTTCCCTAGATGCCTTATTCATGATAGGTTGAAGGCCAAGCACCAACACCCTAGTGGGTTGTTGAATCCACTCCCAAAACCCATTGTATTTATGATAAGACAACATGTTGAACATTGTGACATGGTTTCCTTGGACCTTGAGATGTCATGAAATAGTCTCAATGATTTTCGGTCATTTAGTGATGTCTTCTCACTTCTTATCGATCAGAGAGACTAACTTAGTGGAGGAGATGGAAAAGATCTATGTCCAAGAGATCGTATTCTCGCATGGAGTTCCCTTTAGAATTGTTTCAGATATATATGTACATTTTATGTCATTATATTGGAAAGGATTGTAAAAAACTATAAGTATACAACTAATATTGATCTCAGTGTACCATCCTCAGCTAGGTGGACAGTCCGAGTGGAATATATGCATATTATAGGATATGATTCAAGATTGTGTGCTAGAATTTGATGCTGTGTGGAATGATCACCTAGACTTAAATGAGTTCTCATTAAATAACAGTTGCCAGGATTAGAATCATATGTCACCTTATGAGGTTCTATACAAAATACCATGTCAATTACCTCTTGTTGGAATGAGGTAGATATGGCAGTGGTTGTGGGATCATATTAATTTCGAAAACCTATGAGATAGTGAATTTGATTTTGAAGATGTTGATCACCTCTTAGAGAAGACATAGATATTATAAAAACTGTAGGAGGAGACCCTTGGAGTTTACTATGCACAATTAGGTTTTATTATGAGTGGATCCTTGGTTAGGTAGGAGACATATGAGGAATCATGGCAGGATAAAACCTATTTTTGTTGGACCCTTAGAGATCATCGAGTGGATAGGGGCAGTGGCATATTGTCTGGACCTCCTTTCTCACTATCGAGGTATGAATGACATTTTTTATGTGTCACAACTTCAGAGGTACATACCAACCCAGAGCATGTTATTGATTATGAGGATTTTGAACTAGGTATTGATGCATCTTATGAGGAGTGTTCGGTGAGGATTATATATTTATGTGAGAAGGTTTTGTGTGGAAAGATAGTACCAATAATATGGATTTGGTGCTGGAATTGATGGATCTAAGAGGAAACATGGGAACGTGAGTCTGATGTTTGAGCCTAATGGCTTGATTTATTTGAGGACCACAAGAGATACATTTTTAGCTTAATAAGTCTATATAGGGGGATAATTTTAATATCCTTAATTTTTTAAAGATAATAAAAACCCTCTTGTTGTTAATTTATAAGTGTTTTTATATGAAAGTGTAATTTTTCAACAAAAATGAAATTAATATATGTTTTAAATATTTTTTTGTAAGGTTAAAATCATATTTGAATCCTTGGAATATTATATCAAATATTTTAAGAGTCAAGTGCTGAGTAAGTATGATATTGTGAGGCCTCTAGAGCTTCTATGCTGACAGAATAGAAATTTTAAAAATATTAAATTATGTGCATATGATTTATCAAAAATAATTTAATATCTCCCAAAGGGGGAATTGTTTGAGAAATATGAGACCACAATTAGGTATAGGACATAGGGTTTTCCATAGTTGGGGTATGACATTTACGTGCATTGGTTTTTTGGTCAGGTTGTTCATGAGGATAATTTATTTAAAAATTTTATTATATTATTTTTTCAAAAATAATTTCACATCTCTTAAATAGTGTATAATATGAGAAATATGAGACTACCATTAGGTATGGGATGCGATTTTTACCTTATACAGGGTATAAGCATTTTTTGCATCATACATTTGGTCAGGTCACTCAAGAGGATAAGATATTTAATATTTTTATTAAAAGAATAATATTAGTTTAATTAAAAAAATTAATCTTCATCTTCCATGCATGAAGGATCACTATTTTTAACCAATGGATAAATCTAAAAGCTTTCTAATCAACTCCATTTTAATCCATTTAATTTGAATTAATGATGAGAAATTAATGACTCTGTAATGAATTTTTGTTTCAATCATGGATTAAAGTGGTTGTTTTAATCCAAGGTTTTAAATCATTTGATTTTGGGTAATTTAAAACTGAATCATTCGCACAATGATTTTGGTAGATATTGAATAGTCCAATAGAACCTGTAATCCCTATACATGTAATAGATGAATCCCAATCAATTTTATTCCAGTGTTTGAGTCATTTGATGAATCCATTTATCCTCCGGTGCGTTTTGTGTGGTGGCTTCTTCCCACATTATTCTTAGAATTATTTTTTTCTTTTTATTATTATTTCAAAATTCAAAACTCAATATCTATTGTGATATTTATCATTACTATACACTATTAGTATCATTGGATTCATATCATCGAGAAGAAATATAATCCCATGTTTTTTTTGAAGGAATAAAGGTACGTTCAATCTGAGTTTTCACTTTTTTATGGATAATTTAAATAAAATTTTTCAAATGATAATATTACCAAAATGATCAAATGACAATTGTGAGGTTTTAAGAATGATAATTTTGGAAAATATAAAATAATTATTATGCAGTTTTATCACAAGATAATTTTCTTATGACATGATAATCACATCTAATGTTCAAATGATGATTTATTAAAAAAAATCAAGCGATAATTACAATGAACTATCAAAGGATAATTGTTTGAGATTATTGAAGATAATATTGTTTGAATTATTAAATAATAATTATAAGATAATTATCATGTGAAAAATATCATCAAATTTATAATAGGATAATTATTTGTATTGTCAAAGTATAACTATTATAATTATAAAACGATAATTATAATATTTTCAAGGAAAATTATTAAAGGGTAATTTCAAACACATGTTTTTATTTTAAAATATAAATAAAATTATCTAGGTTAGATAAAATATTATCACATGTAATATCTTAAATAATTAATTTGAAAATTATCCAGGAGAGATAAAATATTATCACATGTAATATTTTAAAACGATAATTTGAAAATTATTCAAGAGATATAAAAATATTATCATATGTAATATTTTAAATGATAATTTCAAAATTATCCTAGAGATATAAAATAATATCACATGTAATATTTTAATATGATAATTTTAGAATTACTTAAGGTAAATAAATATTATAGCATGTAATATTTTAAATTGATAATTTGAAAATTATCCTGGGGAGAGAAACTATCATCTCAATTTGATATTTTATTTCTTTTTGAAATAAAATAGTTGCTCTTGGATTTCTAGAACATTAGTGAATCTAGAGTTTTGATGTTTTTTTATAATAATTCAATAAAGAGGTGTTGTTTACTGGTTTATCCTCACCTTTTTTTCATCTATTACTTTTGAGGTAGGTAGTTCCTTGCCTTTTTGGGCTCATTTACACATATTTCCTTAATATGATTATGTGTAGACATATTTTTCGATGACATTTCCGGAATATGATTGAATGTAGGTGTGTGTATCTATATGTAGCCCTGGAAACCATATGTTAAACTTCTTTCCATGAGTACTTTTAGATTATTATTATTATTGTTTGATGTTGATTACATGTATTGTGTGTGTTGCATTGCTTATGATGATATGTTATGCTCGCTCATTATCCAACCATGTTGTGTTTGCTTTTGTGGTATTTTATTAGAACCTAAGGTAGATGGAACATCATCACATGTTTATCCCTTGGAGGGGGAGTGAACATGACCTGTGATAATGACGAAGAGGGACATATACAAAGAGTAAGGATAAGATGATACCTCGGGGATTCCATGTGATGCACTCAATGACTAGCGGATGCTAAGGGGTTTGTTACTCGATGACCATGGGATGATAAGTAGATCTCGATGCCTAGGGGATTTTGAGAACATGGCTTTCATGATGTGTAGTGATGATGAGTTTCAAGATGAAAATATGTCGATTGTCAGGATTTATTAGCCTCATGGATAATCTTTGATTCTTATAAAACTTTGATTATCCATCAGGCATAGAGCTGATGCTGGTATGGCTAGGGGATAGTGGCAGATTAATTAGTGCATGACCGCTCGGTTTTTAATTTGTTGTTACAATCATTGTGATGAATTTATTATTATTATATCCCACACTTGTATATTTTAGCACATCAGGTTAAGGATGCATTGGTGGTGTCTTACTGAGTCTTGTATTCACACCCTACTCAGGGATTTTGGCATGCTTGTAGATTTCATGAGGGATTCAACAAATAGAAAGGTCTATGTGGCATACTACTGAGCTGAGGATCATAGAGATAGTGGCGGGCTAGGATGGACACCTACGGTACTTGTAGTTTAGTATTTTTTTACTTTTCTACTTTATTTACCCTTGACAGACTTTCTACTTTTCGGGAGATACTTTTATTTACTTATCATGTATTATGTCTTTACCTTTATGCATGATTAATAGGATTATTTATTATATTGTTTATTGTTGATTATTGATCTTGTGACATGATACAAAGTGTATTGTCTCCCCACTGACAGACTCATACCATCGCTACTAATGGGCAGCCACTTGTGTACGGGGAGGATCACATGCGGTCACATAGAATTCATCTTGTACCCAATGGTTTGGGTCAGGATGTTACAGTAAACAGTAGTTACAGAACCCAAAATATGGTATAATTGATTAATTTAGGTTTCATCGCCAAATTATGTAGAAAAAAACTCTTTAGATTGATTTTATAACTTTATTTTTTCCAATTATATTCTCCCTTCAATCGATATCAGAACATTTCAATATATAATAATATACAAATAAAATATAGGAAGCAAGAAAATGCATGCATAAAGTAGATGTGGTGAATAAAAATGTCTGTCATATTATTCCTAACATGCCTATAATTTTATATGAGATGTTGATTCCATGATTTAATAAGAAAAGGACCAATTATATATCAACAATAATATAAATAACATTGAAAAACATGTGTGTCGCCGCATGGTGAAATTGTATGACCTATAATTGGAGAAAAATAGGAATAGAAATAACTCATCCCATGTAATTTGGGTTTCCCTTGTATGTGAGTTAGAAACTCCCAGGAACATGCTCATTTTAAAATTCTATTTCCTCATTGTCTCCTATGTAATACCCAAATAGTAATACAAATGAAAAAATAACACTCCGATACTACTTTGTAACGTACCGACCCAGGATCCACTTAATTGGTGCACTGAACTGGTGGGTAACATGGTCTCAAGTGTGCTTCCCCATATTCTAGAGGCTATCGACTAGAATCGAGGGTCTAAGGTGGTACATTGGGAACAATATACCATTATATCAAAGTGGAACAACAGATATAATAGATAAATAGAAAATAGGGGAAGAAATAATAAATAGATGGCATAGTGGAAACAAAAATATAAAAAACTACAAAAGTGTAAACAACCAAGTAACTATAATAATAATAATAATCAATACATCATAGGATGAGTCATATATATGATGATGTCATGGAATAATGATATACCAAAAGGGGAATAGAAAATACAGGGTACAACATTATACAACATTCTATATAAAAATAAAAATAAAGGCCAAAATACTGCTCCTCTAGAATCACGAGCATAAGCTCAGTACTCTTCTCCCATGTACCAAGCTATAAGTAAAATGAATCAAGAATATATAAACTGTTCTTTCCCTTTTCCATACCTAAAAACATAAGATATACTCTATTACCAAAGGAGGCTTGAGTAGGCCTAAGATATACTTAGTAGGCCACCACCAATGGTGTTTAGAAGTAATCCAGCCAGTGTATATATTATTTTAGTGTGCAAGTAAAATGAATAATAAATGATGATGACTAATAAATACCAATCGGATCAAGTTCCATCAGAACACCTGACAGACTCTGCCTGCTTCGGTGTAAGATGGAATATATCTGATCTAAGTACCACATATAATATATATATATATATATGAAATATACATTTATATAAACTAAGTAATTGTAGACATAAGTTGGAATAGACATGGATACTTGGTGCTAGCTAGACCTGGGGCATAACTCAAGCATCCATTACTAGTCTAATAAGATATAAGCTCCAGTAAATGGTACAAGTCCTGAATATCATATGAATGAGAGAAATCATGTACGACACTTGATATGGATGAATGTGGAAGTCCATGCTTATCACATGGATATAATTATAATGGTGTGAGACGTCATAATCAACACCCGATGTAAGGGGGTGTGAAAGGTCATGCCCAAAAATTCTCTTAAACACTAATCACTATCCCATAATAATGGAATAATCTTAATAAAAATAATAATGAATTATGTATCACCTATTATATATTATAATTATCAATCCCCAATACAACTAAGGGCATCATTGTTCATATAATCCATAAATAAAAGCGTTAAACACTTAACGTGCCCTCTCCACTCGCTATTATTTATTATATATAATAAAATAAATCCATTAATAAAGTTAATTCAATTCCATGGTAAATCCAAACACATAAGAGTTTCTTTGGCCATTGAGACAAATGTATAAAAGAAGGAAATTCCATTTTTTTAGACAATCTGAACACTTAGGATGTTTTTGGTCCATTAAAAATATATTTTAGAAGGAATGTATTGTAACTCACCCTAAGGGGTGGTAATGAACAAGTTCAACAACATTTAATCCTTTAACAAGGGTCTAAGAGAGTATAATAACATGGTTATGATTATTTAGAAAGTAAGGACACATTTAGGGGAAACGTGTGGCATTGACCGTCATGATGCACAATGGAGAATCTATGAAAACATTGTACTTATAGAAAATACAACTAGGCCGCCTACCTTAAGGACTTAGATGACTTCTCAACCCATATAGACTTCATATTTGAAGTTTATGGGAATAAATAAGAGAAATGGTCTAATTCCATAAATATAGGGAAAATGAGCTCTCGCAAAAATAGTACAAGATATGGTAATAGAAACTAGTAGCGGAAGAAATATGTTTAAGTACCTTACCTCTATCTATACAAATCTTTTTATGGCATTTTATTAGAAGTTCTGATGAACAAGTTATCAAGAAACCTAAGAGGATAGCTTGAGGAGGATCTTTCATGGGTGAAGAGGGGGTGTTCTATCTTTTGGAGATAAGAGAATATAGGGATTAAGTATTAAAACACTTGAGGGAAAAATTTCCTTTACCCCATAAATTCTATGTTTCATAGTTTGGTTGCACGGTTGGCCAAACTGTGCACCAATCGTGCACCACCTACTTCTTAAATAGGGACCACACACATTCCCGGGGCACTTTTTCCTAATCTTGCACAAGACATGTGAAACTAACTATCAAGATGTATTAAATTGTCACATGGGAGTTCACCTTGGTTAACACGGTTGCAGGAAACTGTGTGGCTCCATTCTCCCATCTGAAATGCCCTGCACGGTTGGGGGAAACTATACAATATGGGTGGCATGGCTTCTTCTAACTATGTGTCCCAGTCTTTCTTCAAAAATTATAAGATTTAGGTCTCCTAAAAATCTGCATACACCCTCAAGACATCTATTACTCCATTATATAACATTACAAGGTCTAAACTAAGAAATTTCATCAGAAAAAAAATGATATGTGCCTTTGAAAAAATCCTGGTCATTACATATAATTCACAAACACTCCACCATGAACACTCTAGATAGTGATAATAGGTAGGTTATTTTAATTTTGAATATAAGAAAAAAACTATTAAAAATGATAGTTCTTTCGATTTAATAGTAACGAAATTAACCCAAGTATATTTGGTGTAATCATTAACTAATACCTACACATGATTTTTTATTCTAGTATTCATAGTTTTTATTATTCTGAATAGATCCATTTACACTAACTAGAATGGTCCAAAATATTAATTTACCAATTTTTCTAAAACTAAACTCATTTTTCTTAATATAATGTTATGGATCATAGAAATTGGATGAATTAAAATTATTTTCTAGAAGATCCTTCATAATTCCTCTCCTAGAATGTTTTTATAAATTTGAAACCTTATATTTCCTAGCCTTTTATACTAAATCCAATAATTATCCTCAATAGTACTAAGGAAAATATGTAACATATTTTCATGGATCATAATAAACAATAACTAATCATGTGGAACTACATGACCTCAGGTTCACCTCCTCATACATCAAAGTCTAGGACTATCAATGGGAGTCTATGCTGGTACTGTGATTAAACTATACCCAAGGTATCATAGTGTGCAATAATATAAAAAATGAAAACATCAACCACATAATATATCATAAAAAAATTAGTAAACATATCCATCATTAATAAATGAGGTGCTACATACAAACTCAAATGATCATGCCAATATACAAGATATTGTTTCCATCAGTTCAATCCCATATATAAAAAAATACAGAAAGAAATAAATCAAAAGGATCTAATATAACTCTGATCTATATCTTGTCCTAAATATCAAACTCCTTCCAAAATAACATGATGAACTATCTAATATCTAGGGCCTCATCACAACTTATACCTACAATAAGTGAAATCTTCTTGGGTACCCAAGTTTAATGGATACCCAAGAAGAGTGTGAGTATATAAAATAGTAGGTCACCACCAATGGGGTCATATAGAAAAATATTATATGTAGTGATTTGATCTTGTAACAATATTAGAATAAAAAAATAAACTGTTTGAGATAAATATAAAACACTGCTAGTCCTCAAGTTCCACAGCGACACCCAAGACTGGTTATACCTTCTTGGACAACACCAGACTATTTCTTATCAGTCAGTGTAATTATATCATTATAATAATGACCAAAGGTTCTATCACCCAGATATATAGTGATAATGACCCTAGGGCTAAACCCACATCTATATACATGATAATGATAGCCTATAAGGGTGTATGTAGAAATATATCCCTCATTACCCAAAGATACATATCTCCCTCAAACTTAACTCAAAATAATACTACAAACACAAAATGGGGTTTATACATGTCTCAAGACCTCATTATCAAGTGATACATATTTTCTCGTCTCCTGATCCTATAACATATCACAACCACCTACTAGGGTATATAGAGGTATCATCCCCTTATTTCACTAAGATACATATAACCCCAACATTTGACCCTATATCATATCATAAACCTCCCTGAAGGATGTTTTCTTTAGTATCATAGACATCCTTACTAGGGGATCTATCTATTTTAAGAAATATAACATTACCCCTTGGCCATTTCCATTTCACAAAAACACTGCCCAAGGGTGTAATATATATCAAGTATATACTTAAAAATAAAAATAGATCTTAGATGTGGGTGACCATTTTCCTAACCAATCACACAATCCACGGTCATACTCCCATGAGAATAACCCTTTTCACCATATTAGAAAAGGACGGAAACATCACATTGGGTTATGAGGTGAAACCTATGATCACCAATACCCATTCATGGATCCTCCATCCCAATAGAGTCTCATACCTATGGTCCACACATAAAATTTCCCAAGGTATCATCATATCTTATAAGCCTTGTAAAGGTACCACTAATCTATTTGATTGAACTCATCCCTCTAAGTAAATAGTGTCACTTGATACCCTTAAGGTCTCATTGTGGCCTCACTAGCCTCCTATGAAATTCTCATAAGAAGAATGGCCTTAAGACCTCTCCAATTCCCAAATACTCTAGGTTGTCCCAAACACCCAACATATTCATTTGTCACACATGGGTCTATCCAGTGAGGTCATCACTTCAGAATGTGAAAGGAACACTCACTCTATTTCCCTATCACCTATACTAAATCCCTAAGGCATCTCAAAATACTCATATGGTCAACCCCAAGACCATACATCTATGCTTGTTAGTAACCTCTAAACAATGTATCTACGAGTTCCTACTACTAGGGTGGTTGTATAAAATTAATCATAATTAATAAACACCCCTCATGGGGTCTCAGTGTGTAATTTCCCCTAATCAGGTTCTCACTCACTAGTCTAAACCAGGCTGGTTATTATACCTCAAGTGCATCTATCTATATTCCAGGTGTTTTTTCCTATCAGCAGGGGTGTAAGGAACATGGTGGAGAGATTATACCCTAGAGTATATAGTTTAAATAACAACAAAATAAATATTTGAGTAATTCAAAAGTAGAAATAGTACAACAATAGTAGTAAAACTGAATAGTGAATGAAACTATCCAATCCAATAATATGAAAAATAATTTAATTATAGGCTAAAATGTATCAAAAATCATGTTGAATTTAATACAGATAAATGAAAAAAACCCCATGGAATACACTATAGACCCCAGTTCTAATCCCCACATCATTATCATCTCTAGGATACAACCCTTTCTATAAGAAAAAATCTACAATAAGGTTCTTTTCCGCTATCCAAACCGGTATCTAGGAAATCTTCTTGGGTACCCAATGATGGACTGAATTGGGTGTGATTAAAACTCAGTGGGTCAATACCATCATGTCTAAATAAAACCAGTATAATAGTAAGTGAAATAAATAATGTGATAAAAATTAGTATTAATTAATACATTAATACAATATATAGAATAAACATATGGACCCTCAAGTTCCTGGTTGACACTCAGTGTCCAGGAAAACCTACTTCGGTTCCATGTCGGGTTTCATTATCACATGGCTGATCTTCTTGGGTCATGATGCATCAATTGTACCATGTATCAAGATACACAATTGGGCTCCATGTGACTTCCCATGCTGTGGTCACATAAATCATTCAAGGATTAAATACCATGTCAAGGGGAAAGTAACCATCCCATACTAGATCCCATGAAAATTTTCATGCTGGATTCACTTACATCTTCCCATGTCCACATCACAAGGGGTGCATCTTAGCTCAATCTATGGGTTCTTATTTCCCAAGATGAACCACCAACTCTAGGTCTCACATGAAAGTGGTCCAAACCCATAGGTATCTAGTAAACAAACATACATAAAAGAAAACCATGTGTACCTTTCATATCCATTCACATAACATTCCAAGTTAGTTAATTTTTCTCATTCTATTAACCAAGAATATATTCTAAATTGGTAGATTCTCCTATGATGGGATGAACCACCATAATCTAACCATTCCAAGATTCCATTTATCTTAATTAACTTTATAAGCTATAACGTGTTAAAAAATCACTTCATATTATTTATCTTAATCCCAATTTTATTTAATGATGATTCATTATAACTTCAAGGGAAGGCTCACCATGTGGTCATCCACAAGCCCAGTCTCAACACCAACGGATCCATTGGGTTCCAATAGGAGGTCTAAGCACTTAATATTTATCAATCATATATCTAATAAATTATTTTTTTCACATGCACTGTGTGGATTCATGATAATAATTATTTCACATACCTATATAATTGAAAATATACATTAGGATAAAGTTATAAACCTCCCACCTTCATTTAGTGTTCAAATAAACACTCCCAAGGGAATGACAAAGAAGAATGAAGGTGAAGGTGATCACAATAAAGACCTACATCACACAAGCATCAAGATCAAAATCCTAAATCAATTAATAAAAGGAGATCATATATATATAATAGATGATAATAAAAGGAAGAATAAAACCATAGAAAAGGAAATAATAGGGGATTAAATTCTATACTAAGACATCAAAAAGTGTAATCACCCTAGGGTTTGAGAAAAGAGGATACATAGTGAATGAAATATTTTTTAAGATTCACTATATAAAAAAACATTTCACCTAAGGAATTCATAATATGAATATCGTGCTTAGGGTATACACCAAAAAATACATCAACTTAGGTCAAAATTATCCTAATCGAGATTTTACATGATGTAAATCAGTTTTATGGTGTGTAATCATTCCATACTTTGAACTATTTCATGAAATATTCCTAGAAATATCATTACAACATGTAACCCATTCACTATGTGTAAGTGTCCAGAAGATAGATCACAATCTATATTCTATAGAAAAAAAATCTAAACCACCTATGAAGATTTTTAATTTAATATAGAACCCTCATAAATGGTTGTCACATTTTTTCACAGACTCCATTAATTCAAACCAACATAGATACCTAAATATTAGGTCATTTCCTTGGTAAAAACTCTCCATCCCAAAGAAAAGGTTCAGATACCATGGTTTTAAATAAATAGAAACAACTCTAAAAGTGTCTTAACCAAAAAATCAAAGATGGACATACCTATAAAAACATGGGATCTTATAACCTCCCTAGCATATAACATCTCATCCCAGAGTTGATCTAAGAAAAGCTTTGGTGTCTCGAAGAACAAGTTTTTTCACTTTTATCGTAAATTATATTCCATATCCCATGTCTCCTCTTGAACACACTCATGCTTCCAGTACACTCGTACTAGAGGTATAGTCATTCCCTAAAAATATTAGTCACTACAGACCAAAATCTATATCGGATGCTCCTAAAATGATGAAACTACAACAACATAGATGTTATCAAAATATACTACATGATAGGGGTCAGGATGATATCATTGAAGTTATGATTCATGAAGAACATCATGAATAGAACTCTATTGATGTAGATGGGCCAATAGGTACACCACTAGACCGGCCCACCCAACTATCTCAAACATCGTGACAAACTCATGCACCATCATTCCCTATTTTTTTATATAGAATTACCCCAATTGAGGCCAAACCCATTGGAAAACATGATGAACCACCTCAGACTCTAGATTTAATCTCTGATGGTTGGAATAATATTTATTATAGCTATGTGTGTTCATTAACTAATTCCTTGTAAATAGTACCTAATCAGACATCTCTTGTATGAGACTATATCCAACGAGCATTAACTCAGCCACCTTTAACCAAAAAAGAGAAAAATGGAATGTAATTCCATACAAATCCCCAAAATCTACCATATTTACTGATTCTTAGAAGAATTTTTTGTAATAAAAATATATTAATTACAAATTTTTCTCACATGAACCAGTGAAATCCTTCATGTAGGCTCATAACATAGCCTCCAAAATTTGAGTCATTTGTTCGATTGGCCATCTGTCTGAGAATGATTGGTTATGATTAGAAGAACCTAAAATCCAAGATCCTTCTTAAGAACCTTAAAAAACTAATACATTAAATGTTGATCTCTATTATAAATTATTTTCTTCAAAACACTGTGAAGTTTAATTATATCTTGCATGTAATGACTACCTAGATCATCCACAGTAAAGGTCTCCCTGATGGGAAAATTTTGAGATACCTTTGTCAATCGATCTAAAATAACTCATAATAAATAATTTTTAGGGGATTACTAGGTAAAGTCATTATGAAATCCATAGTGACATGGTCTCACTTCCATTTAGGAATGGTTAGAGGTTGTAGCAACCTAGTTTCCCTCTAGTGCTTGGCTTTCACCTAATGAAAAGTGAAAAATGTCACTAAGAATCCCTCTTCCTCCAATTTCATTACAATAAAAAACTACTATCTATGGAGATCATGATACATTTTTTTCATCCCTATTTGTATTACCCATATATAATCATGAAACTTTCTCATCATCTCCTCATGAAATCACATAGAAACCCATACAATACTATGGAAAATAATAGAATTCACACAACCAAGAGAGAATCGTAATGGTCGATTAAAACTGTATAAGTTGACACTCAGTGATAAGACCTATGGATTAGATAACTTATTTGTCCTGATCAAATCCAAAATTATAGGTATAACATATTTCTAAGTCGAATCCACTCATCCTTGGGACTCCAAAACAACTAGATGCATTTCTACAAAGAGTTATATCATATTACACCCATTACAAGACTCCTGTACTGACTCCACCTACATAATTTATCTCAAATAATCATAAATGATATTTCTATTTCTTTGGGTATAATCCAGCTCTAAATTGAAATACTATAGATACTCGACTAACCTCATTTGCTAAAGGTTCAGGTGCCACCCAGAGGAGATGCACCTAAGGCGCTTGTGGTCCATGTAAACCAAAAACCTCTCAGCCAAAAGATAGTGTCTACAGTATCATAGGGAATATATCATCATATCTAAATCCATATCATGATTTGGATAATTCCTTTAATGTGGTATTTTCTTTCTGGATCTATAAGAAAGCACTAGATCCTTCTGTATGTGAACTACTCTGATTATAACTCCAAATGCATCATAGTACATGGTATATGCCTTTCATAAAACTGGTAAGGTGAGTATCAGGGCTGAGTTCAGCCTTCCTTACAACTACTGAAAAAACCTCTTATAGTCCTATGAACAAAAAAACATCACTCTTTTCTTGGTCACCTCGGATATCGGTGCTATTGAAAAGAATAAGTCCAAGATGAAATGTAGATAATACTCTAATAGACCAAGTAACCCCTAAATCTAAAATATACTCTTGGGTGTCTCCCAAAATACTATATCTACAGCCTTGTTTGGTTCTACTGACACTCTATCCTCTGAGATAACATGACCCAATAAGTTTTCCTTTTAGATCCAAAAACTACATTTGGTTAGCTTTGGTATAAATTTAATGCTCTCTCAATGTATATAAAGTGAATTCAGGATGTTGGGCTTGATAATATACTAAATAGGAGTAAAATTAGATTTCATCAATGAAAAACACCATAAACTAATCTATAAAAGGATGAAAGATATGATTCATCAAGGCCATAAATACGGCTAGTGCGTTCATCAGACCAAAAAACATCACCATAAACTCATATAAACTATACCTACTTCGAAAAGCAGTTTGAGGTCATGTCAATAATAGAAAATATTTTAGAACACCTCAAATAATTGAAATGATATTCAATGTTTGGAATAGGATACAGATTCTTGACCTTAATCAAGTTCAATATCTGATATTATACACACAAGCACAATGTCCCATCAGTCTTCTTTGAGAAATGCCTTAGAGAACCCCTAGGTGATGTACTAGGATGTATGAATACATTTTTATAGATCTCCCAACTAAACATTTAGTTATTCATTCTATTCTAGTGACATCCTCTAATGAATAATAAAAAATATCTCTTATCTCGGAACCAACTTGATCATGAACTCAATATCCTGCTCGGTAGGTAAGACATAAAACTCTACAAAAAAATTTAAAAACTACCACCCACTAGAGAAAAATTATCAATATATATTCCACTATAATCTATATAATGAACTATTATTTTAGCCATAAAACAATACAATATTCACTAAATTGTTCCTATATAACCATCCTGAAGATTCCACTCACCCTAGTGAAAATATATGCCTCTTTATAAAGATAAAAAGGTAACTCCCCTCTGGTAAAAGTATATATGAGCATGGTATTGAACTAAAAAATCCATATAAATAATAAAATCATAACATGTCATTTCTATAATAAAAACTTCCCAAAAGAAACTATAACCACCTATTTTTAGAGAACATTCCTTACAAGTCTTGAGATTATCTAACCACACTCCAAAAGGTATAAGACACCATCCAATATTTCAACAACCAATCCCAAATAATTTGAAAAAAATAGATTATATATTGCAATTTTATGCTACATTATCTACAAAAACTCATGATAGGGTAGATGATACAAGAATCAAACCACTAATGGTAAAAGGTCTTGTATCCAAACTTGTTGTAGTAGTGTGCATAACATACAGATTACATGTCCCTCTACCTTGGGCTCTTTTATGAGTCCTCTAATATAATACATATGAGTGATACTACCACTCATTAATTACAACACTACATACCCTAACTCATCCATAACATCTCATTGAACTACATATACTAGTTTTCTAAGGAAATGTTGTGTCTTTTCTAGAATTAAGAGCATGGTTTGATTCCCTTCCACTACTCTACTATTGTGAGTTCCTGTATAACCACTAATGATAATCCGTCCTGCTCCAAGATCGACACTCCATAGCTGGGTAAAGACATTGATGGAAATTTTAGAGGCTCTTTCCACACTAAAAGAACTAAAATATTCCATAATTATGATATGGTTGTCCACTCCCCTAACTTCCCTTCCTGCTACTGACCTTGTGGTAACTATCATAATGACACTACTTTCTGCTAGAAGAAGGGCTATCAAATCACCCTGATAAAACTACATGGACACTTTATGAGGAATCACATATATTTTCCTCCATGATGAGATCCTCATTCATCACTTCTTTGAATATACTTAGGATAAAAACATTCACTAGACATTGTATCTCTTAAGAAAGACCATACTAAAAATGTCTAACCATGGCTACCTCATCAGCTACTAAGGATGGAGAAAAACACTAATGGTTGGTGAATCTTATAGTATAGTATGTCACTAAAAATATATCATGTGTTAGGGGAATCAACTCTTGCAGCTTACCATCCCTTAATGTCTATGAATAAAAGTGTAATAGGAACTTTTCCTCAAATCCTAATTGTGTAAGCTCCTCATACAGTTCAGCTTTCTCCATGATGTCCCAATAACAATTTGATAGTCCCCAAATAATATATGTAAAAAGATTTACCCCCCCCCCCCCCCACATGTAGGTGTTTTTTGGTTTTTAAAGATCATATGGACTTAATTTTCCTAGAACTCAATAGCCTAGGGACATCTCTACCAAGTGAACATAGGTAGATGTTTCAGCTGAAACTCTCTCATCAACTCAGAAATTGAAGATATGGTTTGAATAATCTCCCTATCCATGGATTGCAAGACCCATATGAAGTTATCATCAAGATAAACATCCATATAATTCTAAATATCCATAGGAAGATCTGGTATAGCTATGGTAGGACTGTGCTAATTTCCTCACTCCTGAAACTCAATTTTAAAATGGAAAATATGAATTTTCTCTACAAGAAAAACACACTCCTTGGAACACTGGATAAACATCAAGGTCAACCTCAATTGGTAAAAATAGTAGATAGCCACTAAAATAAGGTTACCTTTTACTTTTCTTCACAAGTAAATTGGAATTACACATTATTTATCTCATTTATTACTTTTTAGAAGATATAGCCATAATCTTATTTCACAATGTATATAAGAAAAATATATCACATGAAATAAATATTTCTATATCATGAAAAATTCATGTGAATATATTTATATATATATCCCTAAATTCTTACCATGATGTATGCGTACTCATATCATGCAATGATGGGCCATGGGTATAAATCTTGGGAAATGGTAATGTTACAGAACATGTGAATCACCCAAGGTAAAGTAATCTAAACCATAACAAGTGAACAAAACAAACAAAAATTTCATCCCTATGAACTCAGTTTTACCCCATACATGGGTTAAATACTCCCCTGCACAAACTCATTGCCAACTTATGACATGTACATAGCCTCCTATCTAAATTTAAAAAATAGTAAAGAAATAGAAAATAAAACCTTCCCCCTAATACCACTTTATAACAATCTCTAATTCAGAACTATCTCATCTAGCGAAATTGGGTTAGTTACTAGACCTAAAGAATATCTCCAAGTATACCAGAGGAATTTGACTAGAAGTGGGGGTGTCTGGAACATAGTGGAGAGATTATACCCCCTATTTTAGTGTCATAATAATTTTAGGACAAATATTAGAGTTATATAACTAGAGTAGTAGTAAAAAAATAGTAAATAAACTAAATAGTGAAGGTAGTTATCCAATCCAATAATACATAAAATAATGTAATGAAACACTGAAATTTATATAAGTTTCAAGCTGAAATTAATAAAGATGAATGGAAAAACCTTCCAAAGAAGACACGAAATACCCCGGTCTTAATCCCCATGTCGGTCTGATCTCTGAGCTCCAACCCATTTAGTAAGAAACAATCAACAAAAAGATTTTTTCCTTTATCAAAAACTGCATCCATGAATTCTTATTTGGAACCCAATAGTTACCCTAATAGGGAGTGACTAAAACTCAGTAGCTTGACAACACCTTTCCTAAAAAACTATTTTAATAGTATCTGAATACAAAAAATTGATAAATACTAATACTTATTAATAAATTAATACCATACATAAAATAAACCTATCAACCCTCAAGTTATAGGTTGATACCCAGGGCCAAAAAAACTTTATTCAGATCCATGATGGATATATCTATCATATAGTTTATCATCCTTCATCAGGATCGATCTCCTATAGCATGTATCAATAATCACAATTGGGCTCCATGTGAAGTCCAATTCCATAGTTTCTAACATCATTCTATGTTGCAATTACATGCCAAGGGGAAAGTAACAATCTCATTTTATATCCCATGTGAATTCCCATGATGGGGTCAATTATGTATTCCCATGTGCCTGTCGCAAGGGATGAATCTCAGCTCAATTCGTGGATTCTCTTGTGATAGGAAAACCATCAGTGCCACTTATCACGAGATAGTGGTCCAAGCCCTCAAGAATCCTATTAGAAAACATATATACAAGTAATCAATTTATACCTTTCATTTTCATTCAAATCACATACCTAGTTAGTTAATTTATCTCATTCTATTAACCAAGAATATATTTTCAATTGGTAGATTCTTCTATGACAGGATGAATCATCACAATCTAACCATGAAAAGTTTCCATTTATCTTAATTCACTTTCCAATCTGTAACATGATGAAATCTCAATTCAAATTGTTAATTCAAAAATCAATTTTCATAAATGTAAATTCTTTGTAACTATAATGGAAGTATTTTTTGTATGGGTGGGTCCAAACCAAGACTCATTTCCACTAGACCTAGTGGGTTCCAATAGGAGGATTATGAACTTAATTTTTATCAAACATAGATTTAATAAATTATTTGGGTAATGCATACAACATTACAACATGGTCATAATAATCTCACATACCAATATAATTTCAAACAGACATTGGAGTAATGTTCTAGAACACCCACCTTAATTTAGTGATCAAAGAAACACTCCCAAGGGAACTCCAATTAAGAATGAATGTGAAGGTAATCACAAGGAAAACCAAAATCGCACAATAATGAAGATCAAAATCATGATTCATTGACTAAAATGATATCACAACGCTATAATGAAGGATGTTGGAAGGAAGAAAAAAATTAAAGGAACTCAATATGGGTGAAATTATATATTGAGACATAAAAAAGGGAAGGATTCACCAAAAAATAAACTAGATTTGACCTAGGTTTTGAGATAATAGGTTTCATGGTGAATTAAATGTTTTTCAGGTGTTTCCATAAAAAAAACTTGATTCACCTAAGGATTTCATGAAGTGAGCCCTCAATTCACAACATGAATGCACCGCATGGAATATATGAGAAAAAAGACATCACCTTAGGTTAAAATATCCCTAATCAACCTTTTCATGATTTGAACCAATTTTATGGTTTGTAACTATTTCACTCTTTTAACTAGCTCATGGCATCTTCTCAACAACACATTTATGTCATGTAACATATTCACAATGTGAAACTATCCCACAAATATATCAAAACCAATATTATATAAAAAACACCACTGAAGCTTTCCAAACCCATGTAGAATCCTCTTAAGCTTTTGACACATTTATACCTAGACAACACTAATTCAAAAAAAATGCATCCCCAAACTTTAGGTTATTTTCCTTGAAAAAATATTTATATCCCTCTGAAAAGGTTTTAAAAAATGTTTTAAAAAAATATTATCCCAAGTAAAAGAGTCTTAACCAGAAACTCAAATAGGTACATACCTATAAGAATATGTGATCTTACATGTTTTCCAAGGAATAAAATTAAGATTCAGGGACTTGACCATCGATGGTCGAAGCAATCAAGCTAATGCCAAGGTCCCCCACGGAATTTTCACTTTGTGTGGCCCATCCAACCATTTAATTTTAAAAAAACATTTTATTTAATGACGGTAATATCCCTTAGTTTCAAAAATATATAACACATTCTACATAAAAAATTCATATATACCATAGTTCATGTATATAAGATCACCTATCTCATTTTGAATCTTTTCCATTTAAACACATAGCTTGGTTTCTCCACACAAAACTATATAATTTCCATCAAAGATAATCCTTCCACATGAGGCTCTAAACCATTCCATGAATTAGTACTAAATTATTTATAACTGTTATAATTAATATATCCATTACCCCAAAATAGACATAATTCCCAAATTCTAACTGGTACAACCTGTCACACCAAAACTGCACCCACTTTTTCCTGAAATGATAATCACAAACCCCCATCCATAACATAGATAAAATAAACAATAAATAAAAAAAATTAATTTAATTTTAAGAATAAAGTTTATAAAATTCATTATAGTGACATACCTCGCCAAAATGGAGAGTAATTATGAGTCTACGTTGTTTCAGGATATCCTCAATCTAGACTACATGAAATTCCCCTAACATCATGATTATTTCACAGTTATCTAGTATAATCATACCTAATCCCAAAACTAAATAAATCCAAAATTTTAGAATAACTATGTAGGAGGAAAAGGGATGAAAACAATGGGAAAGTCTCTCCTTGAATATTTAAAAAATTCCTCTAGAATGGATAAAATCAAAGAAGAAATAAGGTGGGAGGAGGATCATCCAGATGAGGTTCATGAAAATAAAAGAGAGGTAGGGGCCGACCCCTTTTAAAATCATGAGGGTAAAAATCGTAATTTTCCCCCAAAATTCCCAACTAGCTTGTTGGGGGCCACCTACATCATACAGATGGCACCGTCCATTCACCAGTTGGATAGCATCTCGTCATCTTCTACCCTGTGGCTATAGTTGAAGTTATCTGGTGCTCCCCCAAACCACCCTATCACCAAAAAAATATTATTCCTAATTCAAAAATTAAATTTTTAATGTGTTCAAACTCTTGAAATTCCATTATGAACCAAGGTTTCAAATTAGATCTCTTCACTAAATCAAGAAATCAAAATCTTTATGAAAACCAAAGCTCGTATGAGAACAATATTTTACAACATCCCCACTATAACACTTATTATCTTTGGGAAACCTTATTTTTATCCAAAAATATATCCTAACACATATCGTTAACCAATTAATTCTCAGAAAACTATGATTTCTCTCAGAATTCCAAACACACTCACACAACACACCTTTAAGCATATGTCTCTCAAACCATTGAAACACAATCCACTGCTCATTTTCATTACTAAAATAATGATATGGTTCTTAATAAAGATCATATACTATAAAACATTGTATTTTCATCATCAAATATGTAACGAATCATCCCCCGGGGCCCGTGTTGTGACTACCCCAAGCCCGCCTTCCATAGGCCAGGGGCTGGCGACTAGAACCAAAGGCGTATTCCCTAAAAACTGGGAAGGCACTGCCTTATATCTTGTAAACACACACAACCAAGAACACAGCTGGATACAAACACAAGGTAAACTGAATAATAAATAGAGTGAGTACAGTAAGTAAAAAGGGGCCAAAATACAAGCCCAACTAAAAAGTACAAGAAACTGAAAAGTAAAAGTAAACTGGGATAGCTCCTATGAACACCTGCCAAGTATCCTACCTAAAGGGTAGGTATAGCTCTCGAATGGTCATATTTACGGTATGCCTCACCTATAGTCCACCTCTGAGAAACCTCTAGTCCTGGTACCCTCATCCTCAGTCAGTGTTGTCCGTCGTCTGCACCAAACACAACAGGGTGCAGGCATAGGCCATGTAGGGGTGAGTATAATGATACTCATTAGGGACCCCAAGGCCCTCAAGGTCTCACATAATCCACAAAGGATAAACTACAAATCATGAAATCAACTGACAACCCTACTTAGGTATATGCCCATACACATACCTATGTTGTCATGTATACCCATCTCAATCATGAGGAAACATAGGGTCCAACTCAAAATCCCAAAGATCAACTATTCCAAAAAGGAAGGAATACCATGAAGGTAAGTACCACAAAGGTACGCCACATAGAAGAATACCACCAAGGTATTACCACGAAGGAAAGTACCACAAGGTACAAACTCAGCTCACATCAGGTATATCTTAAGTGCAGTAGTTGAGATGATTAGATGTAACTACTCAATAAACTTACACGGTTAAGATGAAGACCCATTAAGGATCCCAAATTACAGACCCACACAGGATCCTAGTACATCGTCAGACCCACACAGGATCCAAGTACATCATCAGACCCACACAGGATCCTAGTACATCGTCAGACCCACACACGATCCTAGTACATCGTCAGACCCACACAGGATCCTAGTACATCGTTAGACCCACACAGGATCCTAGTACAGCAGACCCACGAAGAATCCTAGAGTAGTCCCACATGGATTCCTAGAGTGTATCCATGTGGGACCCTCAATCACAGACCCATGAAGGATCCCTTTCTAATGTTACAGCCAGCTACAGGGTTCACTTACTAAGATCGCTTGTCTCTGGAAGGGTCCGCTCTCCAAGCCACTGGTCAATACTCCAAATTTCATGAAGTCCCACGAAGAATTATCCCAAAGTACTGCCATGTAAAAGGGGTCTCAATGCAATAGAAGATGCATCAATCGGATGCCCAGTCTGTAGGTTATTAGCCTTTTTGTCCAGAGGGCCTAGTTGGATTTGTGCTCAATCCAACCCGACTATACCCCAACTTTATCCAAATCTCATGTGGGGTATACTAAAAGGACAGTCTCACTCCAAGGTTTCTCGCACCATAGACGGTTCGTCAAATGGACGCATGGTGCCAAAGTTATGTCCAAAAGATCAGAAATGGGTTGAAGCTGGTCCGGGTCCGGTCCGACTTGGCCTGCTGGGTCTGGCCCGACCCGTGTTGGGCGACCTGGCCTAGAGACCCAGCCTGGCCGCATGTGGGGGGGGGGGGGGTCGCATGCCCCCCGCTTCCATGCACCGAACGGCCAAAGTCGTTCAGTCACCAGTAGCTCGTGGGACCCACTGTGGTCCCGCTCGGTCAAGCTCGGTGGGCCGAAACGTCCAGCCCCTTGTCTCCTCCAAGCAGCACTTCATGTGCCACCCCTCCACAGCCAGTCGAACGCCAGCCTCCTTCCCTTCATCGTCGCGGCCATTGCTCGTCGGGCGACGCGGATGCGCGCCGCTGCCCTCGTCCTGTGGCTGGCCACCGCCAGCCGCTACCTTTTCTCCACCATGGCCAATGGGCTGATACCCTTCTCCGGTGGCGCGGTCACGCCGCTGCCTTTTTTGTGGTCGGTCGTGGTGTTGGCTGCCTCTCTCAAATCCCACTGGTGCCAATCACCGACACTGGTCACTGTCCTCCTTCATTGTAAAGAAGGAAACAAATATTACACAAGGATTTGCAGAGTGGTCGGACCATTTTAGTTTGGTCCACACCCTCCACATTATAGTGGTAGTAAGTGGCTCAATTATTTCTTGAATCACAAAGAATTGTCAAGAACGAGTAAGGGGAAAATTCAAAACCACAATGCCTACCTCGAAGGTTTGTTGACGTCGTGAGGAGGGAAGGATGGATGTCGGTTTGTCGTTGTTGAAGATGCCCCACATTAGAGGATGTCACGAGGAAGAAGCCAAAGTTGTTGGATAATGTCAGTGTTCTTCATTGGAGAAGTGTTCTTCATTGGAGAAGAAGAATTCCTCAAAAGTTCTCTCCAAATTCTCCTTTGCCAAGACATCCCCCAATTCCACCAAAACAAATGAATCGCCAACATATTAAATTATGTTTTGTTAATTTAAAATAGAATTTGCCATTAATTTTATTAGTGTTGGCATAATTAATTTATAGGATAAAAAAGGTCACCTAACTCATTAAAGTGGGAGTTCAAGAGTTGGGTGGTCCCAACCTTTGAAATCAAATTAGGGGTTTTAGTTCGGGTGGTCCCCATAGAAGTTTTCAAGAAAAATAAAAAGTTAAATATTTTTTCATTCTATTCCTCCACAAAAAGGTGAACAAATAACTTCTACCCTTAACCTATAACGGTTTAGGTGAAGGTCTACTTAAGCGAATACCGGCGCTGCAAGTTCAACGGTGCCCTCGTATTTCAATTACGAGCACCAGTTCAATAGTTACAAAAACCTTCTCACACGTTTACTGAATGTACCCAAAAATTTCATAAATTCATTCTGGCCACACCGGGCCTCAGAATCACATTCCGTCAAATTTCAGACTCATAAAATTCCTATATAGTTAAAAAAAATACATGGAATTTCTGGGTCTTTACAAAATAAATCATTAAATCTATATTTCTCCCCACCACAAGACCTAGTTCATAAGCTAGTTATGAACCAGGGTGCCTCCCCACCATCAAAATTTCGTAAAAAACATTCTCAGAGGTCCAAAAAATGATCATTACGGTTCCCAATACTCTACACCACCATGCATGAAAGGGGGATAGTATAATTATGGTACTAAGTCTCACCTACCACATCTATTATAAAACATATGGGCCACTAGCATACAATCATAACACCAACATGACTGCTTTTACTCTATAATCCCTAGCCACTTCTAAAAACATATGCATCATATCCCAAACAATTTAGATGATTTTTTTCCACCAACTGTGTCCAATTACATGAAAAAACATCAGTCGGGCCTCTTTTGGTCAACAATTCTCAAGTACACTCGGATTTAGAAACTAAGGAACATCTAAATTAAACAATCACGATGCCTCTATCCTAGGATATATCTTTTTATCATTTTAATACACTCATCAATTTATTTTCCTAACTTCTACTAAAGTTCCATGGTCATATCCTCAACCACCCAGAATAATACATCTTGATCTACCATACCAAGATCCCCAATGTACCTCTAACCTTATCATTGTCAGATCATCTCAATTTATCTAGATCCCAAGGTCGATGATGAGACTCTATTTAGTATGATACTTTAATTTATACTTTTTATTCACCAAGGAATCTAGATGAATTATCATCCATATTATAGTGACCCTTCTTTTTCTAACTTAATATTACATCACATTAAAGATAAAAAATATAATATTTTATAAAAAATAAGATCCAAATGTTTAGTATCTTAGGGAAATTAGGACCAAACATAACATTTACATAATAAAATATAAACATTATTTAAATCCTCTTTATCTAGATTCTTAGTGGCCCTTTCTTTATCCTTTATACAAGTAATCACTTGAAGATATACATCAATGAAAGTGGTGAGCTAAAAGCCCAGTAAGAGGATAGATAAGAACATGAATAAATATAATATGGGTGAGAATAATAATCATCATCATAATATAATCATGGTATCATCATCATTATCATGAGAGGAAGCATTATATAGAGTAATGGAATGTGGTAATGCATGAAAATGAAACAACATGTCTCATTGGTCAACTACCACACATAGTTGTGAACAAAGATAACATTGTGTTCATGCATAACATATGTGAATCATCATAAAATCATCATTGTGAAAAAATATAGAATCATGTTCATGAATATTGAACATTATCCCATGAGATAAAACACATTACCCAATGAATTTGAGCGCTATATAATTCTGAGTGCACCCGTCAAATCATAACATTTACATAATCTTTCATTCGACATAGAACGTATATTAATCATAGGCATAAAATTACCCATCGAAAGTAAAGGGTTAATTTTCATAAACCATAAATTCATGAACAAACTTTTGGGTTCCAAAAAGGGAATATAATACGGGTATTGGAATCATCAATATTTAGTGAAGAGGAAACAATCATAAGTGAACTTGAATATGTCTTTTTAGAAATAATAGTTCTTCTGGAATAATATTTTCATTTATCATAAAAATAAAATTGGAAACATGTATATCACAGTATTGAAAATTAAATGATAATAAAATTATATTTATATAATATTGAATAAAATATCCATAAAGAAATTTGGAATGAAATATTGATAACCCAAAGGAAGGAAATTGGGTTTGAGAATCCCCTTGAATTATGTATGAATGATTTCTTCACTTTAATATCCTAGATAATCAAATTAGATTAAAAAATTAAAAAATTAAAAAAATATTCTCTATATATTTGATTCATTATAATTTTAATAAGTTCATTTATGTCTATTTTTACTAGTTGTAGTGTTCAATTACATCATTTGGGAGAGTTCGTTTTCTTGGATTTCATGATCAGTTTACTTGTATACATGTATGGAAGATCATGTAAAATGGGTATAATTACCCATAATTGATATTATATATTATTAATGATCATAAAGAAGTTAAATTGATCTTATATATTATTTTTTCAGATATTAGTTTGATTCATTAGATAAAATGTTAATGATAGTTGTTTAGAATATTTTGGCGGTTTTTTTATCCCAACGAACTCATTTTTGTTTTATTATTTAATATAATGTATAAATGTTTGTTATCAAACATAAAAAGGTTATAAAATAAATTTTACAATCTTTTTAAACACTTGTAATTTTTTGAGACCATCCTTGAAGGTGACAAATGAAAATGAAAACTTTCCATCCATGAAGGCAATAAAATAGCAACCCATGGATGATGTATCTAATTTTAGAATAAAAGGTAGAGGAGAAGAGGTTTGATGATAGATTATTCCATTAACATAATAAAAGTATAGTATATATAAGATATTGTAGTTATAATTCCACTTGGATAAGGGTATATGAGGATATAATAATAAAATAAAATAAAAAATTAAAGAAAATAAAAAGAAAAGAAATAGGATTTTACCTCTTGAATTCTTCTCCTTAAGAACCACCTTAGGGAGATTGGTTTTGGTATTTTGTTAAGAATAAAGGCTCCTGGGAATGGGGGAGAGTCTTGGGAATATTATTGGGTATAAATTGGAAAATATTCAAGGATTTGGAGTTGTGAGGAGAATAGGTGGAGAGGGTGGTATTTATAGGTGTGGAGAGGGGTGTTTTTAGACCATTTTATTCATTAGTTTCTTATTTTGGCTCAAGACTATGAATAGATTGAACCTTATCATTAAATATGTTAAAATAATGAATTCAAGTTTGAGTTTATGGGCTTAAATCTAACATACATCATCTATGACTCAATAATTCATGTATTTTTTAAATACCATAAATTACCATATTTTACTATTCACTAAAAATCAACTATTTTAGAAAAATACCAAAAAAAACACCCTAACCATTTATAGATGTGTAGAGTTAAAAAAGGTACTCCATTTTATGAAAATAATTTTTTAATTATGATAAATTTATTTTTAAAATAAAATCATCATTTTTTCAAAAAATACAGACTTTAAAATTATAATTGATTTTAGGAAACTTTGAAAAATTACTTAAGGTATCATAGAATTATCTTATATTAATACTAAAACAAAATAATAATTTATGAATATATTTTATTAAAATAAATTTACTATTAAATCATTATATTAATTATAAAATTTTATATAAACATTTATGTTTTATAAGAATTCCCACACTTAATTAAAAAATTTTAAAACCATTATTTACTTATACTATGATATATTATTATCATATTATCTGTTATAAGATGCCTAAATTTTACTAATAATTTCATATATGATGTTACTATTCTATTTTCTGAATTACTATTCCTAATGGTCACATTACTATTCTAAAGGTCAAGTCAATATTCCATCAGTATAGGTTCCCTAATTTCTAGAAATACCTTTTATTTCATTCATTATTCATTTGTAATATTTTTATTATTTTCTCAAAGTGATTTTATATAGTATATACTTTATAACATAATTATAATAAGGGAGTTTCCATTGATAAAATTTTGGGCTATTACATTCTTCACCCCTTATGAAATTTCACCCTCGAAATTCTGTTTTACATTATATGTTAAAAACAAATGAGGGTACTTCTCCTTCATCACTTCCTCTGTTCCCATGTTTCCTCCTCATACTTATCATTTTGTCATAGTACTTTGACCAGGTGAGTAGTCTTATTGCATATAAATTTATCTATAGAGTCCAAGAACTTCACTAGATTCTCCTCATAAAAGAGATCATTTTCCAATTGTACCACCTCTGGATTCAGTACATGTGAGGGATATGGTATGTACTTACTTGAGAGGGATACATGGAATACATCATGTAATTTAGACATAGTTCATGGAAGTACTAGTTGATAGGCCACATATCTGACACGATCAATAATCTCAGAGGGATGATGTACCTAAGACTTAGTATTCCCTTTTTCACAAATCCCATGATCCTCTTCCATGGAGATATGTCAAGGAATACCATGTCTCCAACCACAAACTCTAGGCCTCTTGGACTATTGTTTGTATATCTATTCTATCGAATTTGGCCTTCCTTAATTTGTTTTTTAATGGTTTTAACCTTTTCCACCATTTCTTTAACAATTACATGTCCTAGTAGCTTACATTCGTTGACTCTATCCCAGCAAGTCAGTGTTCTATATCTTTTTCAATAAAGGGATACATATGGATCCATTTTGATACTTGATTTGAAATTTTTTTTAAGAGAATTAATCTAGGGGAATATGTTGGTCCCATCCTCCTTTACAGTATATAACATGCCCACAACATGTCTTCCATTGTTTTATTTTTTCCACACTTATTGACCATCAGTTTGAGGATGATATGTCATGCTGAATTTCAGCTCAATGTTTAGATCATGTTGGTGACTTTTCCAAAACTTGGATGTGAATCTAAGATCTTGATTGAATACAATAGATAGTGGTACTCCATGAATCCTTCCAACATATATAATGTATATCTATTAAATTTGATCCAGTAAGAAGTCCTCTCGAATTATGATAAAGTGAGATTTCATTATAAGACGATCAATAATAACCAATATAGCATTGTTTCTTCTAATGCCTTTTGATTTTCCGATGAAAAAGTCCATGTTAATTTTTTCCCATTTCTATGGTTGTAGGGGTAATGGCTTCATCATCCAATTAGAATTTTTCGTTTTAGCCTTCACTTTCTAACATACCAGACACATCAATGTATATTCAGTGATCTCCTTCTTCATATTTTCCCACCAATAGTTCTCTTAGAGATCTTGATACATATTTTTTCTCCCTTGGTCAATAGAGTTGTTTGATCTATGTGTGTCACTCAGAATATATTTATTTATCTCTATATTGGATAGTTCACAAATTCATGACCCAAATCTTATTACTTCTTCCACATCAATTTTGAACTTTGTTTATTTCTCATTTCTCATGGCTTCAACCTTCTTCTGAATTTTAACATCATTTCATTGAGAATCCTATATTTTCTTTATGAGGGATGTTTGAGTAATAATTTGAGAAATTATTGATGATGTTACTTCCTTAATAATTCCATGTTTATTTTTTTTAATGAAAATAAGATTGGATACCTATTAATTCTCATCATTGATAATGTTGCATAATCCTTTAAACTTAGAGCATATGCCACCTTATTTCCCTTAACAGGATTGCAGTGGAGCGAGTAGTCATAATATTTGATGATATCTAACCATATTCACTAGAAAATATTAATCTCCTTCTGTATGAATATATATTTTAGTCTCTTATAATCAGAATATGTCGGTCAAAGTACAATACCCAAGTGGGGGTGAATTGAGTATCTATAAAAATTTATATTTATAAATTGGCTATTTTAGAATTTCCCCCAAATAATAATATAATATAAGTTAGTTTGTAGTGAATTTATAATATTCCTAAATATTCAGTTACATTCTCAAAATATTGATTAGTTCTCAGCTATACTAATATAAAATATTAACACAACTTTTGAAACTAACCTATTGGTTCAAAATATCTATAAACACTTTCTAAACAAACTATCAGAGTTCAATTTAGTTTTATGAAATATGTGATAAAAATAGAGTAAAACTAAAAGGTAAAAAAAATCAGATATAAAAAATAGGTTCAGTCTCAAGCTGAGACTTAGTCCCCTTCACTTGTTTATCACCTACCACCAAGATTGTTAAATTAATAAACAAGTTTTGATCCACACCCTATATCGGGGTTCACAACAGAACACCAAGATGTCTAGGTCACACTTGACCTCTACCACAGTTCTTCAATGGAAAATAGAAAAGTGGTCACACTTGACCTCTTCCACAGTTCTTTGTCGGATACAAAAGTATAAATGTAGAGTGAGTTTGAGGATATCAAGTATCCTCCAGTTATTCATAGGATTCATTGTGTGTGTAAAAAACAGATACACACACTGCTCAGAAATGTAAATAAATAAACAAAAAATCTAAAGATTTAGTGTAAGGTTTAGAATTCTTTTTGTGTTATGCAGTGAATCTATGGACTCGTTTGATGTAGTGGAGTAGAAGTTCTAGTCCTCTTATGGAAGTTGACTCCAAAACAGAGTGTCTTATCCTTTGTGGTCTGGATTCCTGGAGGTGAAATGTTTAGCATCTTGTTCTAAATATGTTCAGAGAATCTCAGAAGGTTTTTCTTCACTTCTTGATCTTCTTTCTTTCTCTTCCTTTTGAGTTCCTATGTTTTTAAGTATGCTTGAGAATTACATGAGTTCTCAGGTTTTCTTATTCATGTTACTCTGCTGCCTTGTTTTCTCTTTCATTGAATGATCCATCTTGTAATTATTTTATACTTCGAGGTCCAGCGGACACAATTATTTTCCCATGTGCATGTACCTCATAATTTCTTCTGAATATCCTACCTACAACATTAAATAATTTAAGAAGCATTAATTTTTCTAAATACGACTTTTAGATATAAATTTGAATTAATAAATTAAAAATAGTTTTTATGACAATCGGTGAGTCAAAAGAATCGGTGAGTCAATAGAATCAGTTTTTCAGCTTCGTTCTGTCAGTATTGGTGGCTCTCTATAGTTATGTGTCCTTTTAATTAGTATTAGTGAATTCTTTCCATCGGTGTCAGTGGCTTGGGGCATCAGTGATTCATTTTTACAATCGTTTTGTCTAGGCATCAGATAGTTATCATCGGTGACTTGTTTTGAACTATCGGTGTTTCGTCTATGGGTGACTCATCCATCGGTAAGTCCTTTGAACTAACGGTGTGTCCCCCATCGGTGATTCATCCATCGGTGTGACCGAGCATCGGTGAATTGTCCATCGATGTGTCATTTTTTCTATCGGTGAGTCCTACATTGATGTCTTCTTCAATTGGTGAGTCCTCATCGGTGAGTTAGCCAATGGTGAATCCATTGAACTGTTGGTGTTAGGGACTTTGAAAATTTTACAAAGTGTTTGTCTTATACAGAATAACATCAGATTAAGTTAAATTCCAAAATACATGAAAATATACACTTGTAAATATATTGAAACATATATATCCATAATGTATTGACTTATTCAAATGTATTATATCATGTGACATAAGTTATACATTTATAAATATTTTTTGACATGATTAACATTACTTAAAACTTAATGTCATGAATTATCAGGATTCGTAAATTGGCATGATTTGTTATTATTATAACAACTATCTCACATAGGTTCCAATAATCTCTCCCTTTTTGATAATCACAAATCATGGTTTTAATGAGTTATATAAGAAGTTAAGGAATAATAATTACTTGAATTAGCATACCAATAGTGAATGTGAATTCTTAATATAACTATAATGTATTTCCTTTTATGCTCCCCCTCAATTATTTTATTAGAGTACATATATATTAAAGGTCCCTTTTAAGAGAGTTATATCCAAACATTTTCATGCTTCCTCTTAGTAAATTGTATTAGAGAAGTCTGAGTGATTTGTATCAGAGGTGGGATATATATATATATATTCTGTTGATTACATTCTATCTTTCTTATTCTAGAGTTACTCTCCCCCTTTTATTAAGAGTTTAGGTCATCCATAAAATTTTTCCCCCTTTGATGAAGAGTTTTTGTCATCCATAGATTTCTACCCCTTTTGGGATTAGAAAAAAGGAGAAAAGAAACAAAAAAGATAAATTAAATTTGAAACATATTAAAGTCAAAATGATATTCACTTAGGTAAAAAGAGTACAAACATCAAAATATATTAATCAAAAGAAAAGTACATAGCCCTAAAAAAATTGATCCACAGCTAAGGCTTAGGCTTCTGAGAGATTTCCCTTTGTATGAAGGGTCAATACGAGGATTAAGAGGTGTAGTTGTAGATGTAGGAAGGGTTGATCGAATGGAAACACCAGGTAAGGTAACACCTGTAGGAACATTAGCTGCAAGGCTTGGTCTCCTCTTGAACAGAACACGACTTTGAGTTTTATCTTGGATCACTAGCCTAATCTGAGATAAAGCTGGAGACATTGCCATCTAAGTAGGAGGCGGTGAACCAGGTCCAATGGAAGCTGCTGCAAGGACCACTATCACTTCCGCTTTCACATTCAGGTTGGGCTTCAAAAGCATAACAAAATCATTGATTGTTTCACCCCATACTTCATTTCATTTTCAAAATATTCCTCTTTCTCCATAAGCTTTTCCAAAGTAGGTGTAAAATCTTTCAACTGGACCACTTTACTTTTGAAGGCCTCAGTCACTTGAGGAATTTTGAGATTCTCAGCCAAGTGCTTAAAGTTTCTAATCAGAACATGATTGGTGTAGATTTTGGAAAAATACTTGTCCACTTTTTCTCTGATATATTTTTGATCAGTAGATGCCTCATTTGTACACTATCTCACCATGCTATAAACAAGTTCAATGTTCCTGTACACCTTGGAAAGTGTTTCTTTATCATAATAACTTTAAATAGATATCATCACTTCTCTCATCGCATTCTAGAGACACTCCATATCAGTAGCATTAGACCTGGTACCTTTAGAACTAGAGGCACCAGGAATCATCTTTCCAAGATCCTCCTTTAACTTCTTCAAATCTGCACTCAATAGATGTGTAACCAGGTTTCTAAGAACCTCCATAACACCAAAAAGTGTGGTTCTTAAATCATTGGATAGAGATTCCAACTCACTACCCATTATTTCACTTCTTCTTTCAGCATTGTATTGTTTCTAATAATAGTCTCGGCTATAGTGATTAATTTGGGATGTATCTCCTAAATGACCATCCTTGTAATCCTAGGAGCATCTTCCTCTAAAATACTCATGGAAGTAGAGGCTTCATTTCTGACTCTAATAGAGGTTCTCACAGATTCACATATATCTACTTTGAATTTCTCAAGATCAGACTTGGTGACATAGTCACTAGGAACTGCAGGAACAATAGGCTCATCAACAGGTTAGACTGATGAAGTAGGAGAAAACAGTTCCACATCATCTTGTGGAGCAAGAGGGTATATCATCTCCTCATCTGAGTCATAATCCAGTCCAAATAGAATATAACTACGATTTCTATTCCTTTCATGAGAACAGGTCTAGTCTCTAGGATCCACAGTATCAATCCAGACTCTTCTTCAATGAGGCTTTCCCTCATCCTTAGCTTCATCTTATACTTCTTCTTGAGATCCTGTCAAAACAACATTTGGAGGCACTGGTAATAACAGAACTTTAGGTTCTACTTGAACTTCATCCACTCTAGACACTTGAGGCACTTTAGCCACTTGAGGATCTCCTTCAATCTGAGGCATAGGTGAAATCTAATCCTCAACCTCTTCCTCTTGTACTCCAGCCATGATATCATTATGATCTAGAATGATGTCTTGAGCATAATTATTAGTGTGTTCATGCATGTCCTAATATTCAGCATCTCCATAATCATCATGAACAGCAACATCCTTTCCAATAGGATTAGCATAATCCTATATATCAGCCTCATCATCTTCTTTATACACAGACTCCTCACCAAAACTATCTACAACTTTTCTAGCTTTTAGTTAGTCACTAACTTTCTCTCCTTCATTATCCTCAACATCATCATCACCATCTTTCCCATCAGTCTTGCTCACATATCCTTCAACTCCAAAGGCTTCAGTCGCTTCCTCATCTTCATCACCCAACAAAGTTTCTCGAGAGGGTAGTTTTAAAGGTGGAATTATAGGTCCATATGTCATGTCTTTAGGGCTTTCAGCAATATCTCGGTCAATAATATCATCAATAGGAGACCCCTCTTCTCTTGGAATCTTAGTCTCTACTCCCTCTTCATCTGAATAAACCACCAGCTCACTAGGTTTAAGACCTGGATCATCTTGATCCCTTGGTCTGGTAGAATAATCTATGGGATTTTAATCCTCGTATAATATTTCTCCATCTCCTACCCACATTCTCCTCATGAATTCAAAAATATTTTCATTATTTTACATATGTCATTGGTCAGAAAAAAACACACTATAGAAATTAATCACTTCTTCTCCATCCTTAACACATACTAGCCTCTTCAGCACTGCAGAGATCATCCTTGGGTAGAATAAACATGTTGGTTTCTTAGATGAAATGATCATCTCAAAAATGTGTACCATGTGGTACCTACATAAGTTCCCATGCACCCCATTCTTAAATAAATAAATCAGGTAAACATCTTGATACTTCACTTTATAAAAATCTCCCTTCATTGGGAAGATTTGGTGTTAAATAGATTTGAAAAGTAATCTGGCCTCTCCTTTTAATTCTGTAGCTGTTTCTATCCTTGATTACACATTTCCAGTCAATTATTTCAAATCATTTTCATATTAAAATAAATCTTAGGTAAGAGGAATGTTACCCTAATAATAAGTAATGATTCCCTTATGTGGCATCTCTAAACACTCATCCCATTCTTTAGAAGAAAAATAAATTTCTTTTCCCATCACCACAAACTTCATCCAAGCCTCCTAATATCCTTCCAAAGATACTTTAAAGTTATGATAGAACTGATGTACTAGCTAGGGATAGAACGATCACTCATTGTTTTCAAACCAGATGATCCACCCTTGAGATTCCAACACTTTCAGCAAGAGTGAATTTCTCCACAATAGCCACTCAGCAGACACCTCCTTCTCAATAGTTACCATATGGATTTCCAATCACAGTTTCACAGAACCTGGGGCACTACTAGATTCACCTTTTTGACACTTAGATGATGATGATTCACTCGGTCCTTCCATTGCACACTTCATTATTTCCATTATGAAGGTTTGGGTTTTAAGGAAGTCAAAATGTATAAGGTTCGAAAGGTAGGGTGAGGGTAGTGAAAGGTCGAAGTGTGGATGAAGTTAATTTTCTCATTTAGGGATTGTACTTCTTAAAATAGAATATAGAATAATGGTAAAATAAGAAACAACTAAACTATGTCATTTTACTTGAAATAAAACAGACAAACCGATTTACTAAAGATATCCTACCAATATCGGTTTAATTTTAACAATATATGTCTCACTCAATCAGTATTACACAATCGATTTCATGCCATCAGCTTTATTAGATCAATTTCACTGATCAGTTTCACCTGATCGGTTTCACCTGATCAGTTTCACATATAAATAGATCTTTGTAAGGAAATAAGGTCGAATAGTCTTTATTGATTTATTATTCCTATTTCATGCCTAATGTATCTCATTCTCTCATAGTTTAAGGGTTTGGTAAAAATGTCAGTAATTTGATGCTCAGTCCCAATAAACTCAAGAGTTATATCACCTTTTTTATAGTGATCTCTCAAAAAGTGATGTGTTACATAAATATGTTTTGTTCTGGAATGAAAAATTTCATTCTTAGAAATTTTAATAGCACGTTAATTATCAAATTTTATAAGGATATGTCTAAATTGAAATCCATAATCTAATAAAGTGTGTTTCATCCAAAATATTTGTGCACAACTACTAGAAGCAATGTACTCTGCTTTAGTAGTTGATAATGAAACCAAAATTTTCTTTTTACTACACCCTGAAATTAGAGACTTTCCCAAAAAGTGATATGTTCCAAAGGTTCTCTTTCTATCAAATTTACATCCAGCAAAGTCAGCATCAGAATAACTAACCATATCAAAAGGTTGTCCTCTTGGGTAGAATAATCCTAAATTAGTTATATATTTGAGGTATTTGAAAACCCTTTTTACAGCATTTAAATGTGACTCTTTTTGGTTTTCATGAAAACTTTAACATGTAAATACACTAAACATGATGTCTGGCCTACTAGAAGTTATGTAAAGAAAACACCCAATCATTCCTCTATAAGCAGTTTGATCAACATATTTTCCATTTTCATCAATATCTAACATAAAAGTAGAACTCATATGTGTTTCACTACTCTTAATGCCATCAAATCCATATCTTTTCAAAAGATATTTTGTGTATTTACTTTGATTTATAATAATTCCTTCTTTGTTTTGAAATATTTTAAATACAAGAAAATATTTAAGTTCACCCATCAAAATCATATAAACTTCACTTTGCATCATTTTTTTAAAAAAAATTACATAAAGAATTTTTAGAAGATCCAAAAATAATATCATCTACATATATTTGATCTATTAAAACTTCTTCAGAAATTATTTTTAAAAATAAATTTGGATCTTCAACTCCTTTTTTAAAACCTTTAGAAATAAGAATGTTACTTAACCTTTCATACAAAGATATTGGAGCTTGTTTCAAACCATATAAAGCATTAGATAATTTGAAAACATGGTTTGAAAAATTTTGATTTGTAAAACCCATGGGTTGTTCTACAAAAACATCCTCAATTATATAACCATTTAAGAATTCACTTTTGAAATCCATTTGATAAAGTTTGAAATCCAAGTGTGCTTCATAGGCAAGTAAGATTATTATAGTTTCAAGACTAGATACTAGTGAAAATGTTTCCCCATAATAAATTAATTCTTCTTGATTATAGCCTTGTGAAGCCAGCCTAGAATTGTTTCTAATTATATTTCTAGCTTAATCTACTTTATTCCTAAACACCCATTTAGTTTCTAGGGTCAAGGTATCTTTTGGTCTTTCAACAAGCTTCCAGACTTTATTTCTCTCAATCTGATTAAGTTCTTCATGCATAGACATCACCCAAAATTCACCATTGATTGCATCATTAATATTTCTAGGTTCAATTTGTGATAGTAATTCTTTATGTTCAAACTAATTTTTCAAGGAAGCTCTAATTTTTATTCCTCTATCTAAATCTCCAACTAAAATATCCAAGGGATGGTTTTTAAGGGTTATAGTTGGTCAAGTAAAAGTAGGTCTAGTTATTTTAGGTTCATCACTTGGTTCTGGTTTGTTATGGTTAGAATCTGTGGAATTTCCAGAACTATAAGTTTTTATATATTTCATTATAGGATTTTTAGAAGGTTTTTCATTAATGTCCAGATTAGACATATCCTATACAAGATTTCCTAGTGAAGTATTAGGTTTATGTGGATTTATTTCATCAAACATGACATGTACAGATTCTTCCACACATTTGGTTTTCTTATTAAATATTCTATAATATTTTCTTGATGTTGAATATCCATGAAATATTCCTTCATCACTTTTAGAGGAAAATTAATCTAGATTATCTTTAGTGTTAATAATATAAACTTTACATCTAAACACTTTAAAATAATTTACCTTGGGTTTCCTATTATTCCACAATTCATAAGGATCTTTATTAAGGATATGTCTAATTAAGACTCTATTTATTATGTAACAAGTTGTATAGATAGATTTAACCCAAAAGTAAATAGGTAGATCATATTCATTGAGCATAGTTCGGGCAATTTCTTGTAGGATTATATTTCTCCTTTCTACTACACCATTCTGTTGAGGTGTCCTAGGGGAAGAGAAGTTATGACTATATCCATTTTGTGAGAAAAGAGATTTAAAGTCTTTATTTTGAAACTTACATCCATGATCACTTCTTAAGGATATAATTTTAAGTCCACTAAGAGTTTCTATTGTCATAGCATACTTGGTAAAATTGGAGAAAGCTTCGATTTTGTGAGCTAATAAAACTGACCAAGTATACCTAGAATTGTCATCCACAAGAACATAAACATAGTGCTTCCCATTGGGACTTTAAACTATAGATGGTCCAAACAATTCCATGTGAACCAACTTGAGAGGTTGAGAAGTTTTAGATTATTTCTTTGGTTTGAAAGATATTTTATGTTGCTTTCCTTTTTGACAAGGATTGCACACTTTATTTTCTGGAAACTCTAATTTGGGAAAGTATTTAACTAAACCTTTTATAGTCAATTCCTTATGGGAGTTTACATTTAAATGTACTAGTATTCTGTTCCAAATACATTACTCTTTGTGAAAGGCACTTAGGTAGGAAACATTCTGTAAGGCTAGTGTGTCTAAGTTTATAGCATATACATTATCATTTCTAAGAGTAGTAAATACTAAGTTATTTTTAGCATAAAAAACATGGCATGAATCATTTTTTAATTTTACATTAAATCCATCATCACATATTTGGCATATTTTAATCAATTTATACATTAATCCATCCACATAAAGTACTTTGAAAATTGAAATAGAGTTCGGGTTGCCAATCGGGCCTCAACTGATGATTTTTTCTTTACCATTGTCACCAAATATGATAGGTACTCCATCAATTTTGATGAGATTCTTGAATTTTGAGTAGTCTCCTATCATGTGTCTTAAACATCCATTGTACAAGTACCAAATATTTATATAGTAACACTTTAGGCAGTTTACCTACAAAACAATTCATCCAAGAAACGATTTTGGTACCCATATTGTTCTGTGTCCAGAAAAATTTGTAATAAAAGATTTAGGAACCAATAATTTTCTTCTATATGTATAATATAAGGTATTTAAAAGAAAAATTATTTGGTCTAGAAAAACTAGATGTAGTAAAATATTTTTTTGAACTGGAACTTGTAGTAAAATTGTGATTTTTGGGAAAAGAATCATATTTTCTAGATTTAGTCATAAAATGTGTTTTTCATAAATCTCTTTGTCTAGGTTGATATCTAATGAGAAAATTGTAATTTGGATCTATCTAATTACCAACGATTTGAGTAATAGTGTTTTTTACATTGGTACACTTTTCTAAATATTTTTTCAATTGCTCCTTAGGCATTTTTAATTCATTGTTTTCCTTGTGCAACTGAGCATTCCTTTCTTTTTCAGTAGTGAGTTCAGACTTAATAGTTGTAGTAAGAGAATGATCTTTCTTTAGGGATTTATATTTATATTTTAGTTCATTACAAGTCTCTTCTAGCGTGTAACCTTATTCAAATAGTTCATCACTTTTCATATTTTCATACTCACTTTCATTTTCATAATAATAAGAATTGTGTATAGGATAATCTAAGGTTACCTCAGATTTGTTTTTCATAAAACACATATTTTCAATGTCATTATTATCATCATGAGATGATACTTAATCACTATAGTTATACGCAAAGGCACTCTAGGTGGCCTTCATATCTTTCTTATACTTCTTGTATTTGTTTTCATACTTCTTTTTGTATTTTAGCTTTGGACAGTCAGTTTTGACATGTCATCTTCTCTTACATTCATAGCAGATAATCACATCTGATTTGTCATTTATTTTAGAATCCTTTTTCCAGCTACCCTTGATATCATATCTTCATTTATAATTGGGCTTCCTAAAAGACTTCTTCTTTATATAATTTATTTCTAGTCTTCTGGCCAGTTGAGCCATCTCTTTATCACTATTAGATGTTGAGTCATCATTACTAGAGCTTTCAACAGAGGATAAAACTTTCTCATTCTTCTTATTCTTAGATGTAGTAGTCTTGAAAGCCAAAAACTTTCTCTTAGGTTCATCCTCCTCTTATTTTTTTGACTTTTATCTCTTCTTAATACATCATCAGTTTTCCAATGAGTTCTTTCACAGATAATTTACTGATGTCACATGATTCTCTAATAGATACAGAAGTTCCTCTCCATATATCAGGTAAACATATGAGAATCCACATGATTTGTTCTTTGGAAGTAACATCTCTTCCTAGAGAGATCGTCATGTTCATTATTTCATTAAACCTGAGATACATGTTAGAAATAGGATCATCAAGATTCATCTTAAAGTTATCATATTTAACAGTATATGTGTTACCTCTCATTTCCTTAACACTAAAATGTTCTTCATGTGAAATAGGAAAATTATCCCAAAATTTGTGGCTTGTTTTACATGTAGAAATTTTGTTAAATTCCTTATCTTCTAAAGAGAAGTATAAGGCATTCATGTCTTTAAAATTATTTTTATAAGCAGTCTTAGTTAGTTTATCCTAAGTAGTTCTATTAGTATCATGAATCTTATACTCATCTACAATTGAAGACCAAATTTCAAAACCCGTACTTTCTAAATGCATTTTCATTTTAATTTTCCATTATGCATAATTTATTCCATTAAAGAATGGAGTTCTATTGGTAGTAGCACCTTCCATTCTATTATCCATAATATAATTTTAAAACAATATTTTAAAGAGTTAAAAATTTAGTATTGACATAAATTTTAAAATATTTGAACTACAACTAAAATCTAAGTTGAAAATGTTTGAAAAATCTTTGAAAACTAAAAATTCCTAAACGCCTCTAATACCAAATGTTTTTTGGAGTAGAATACTCAAGAGGGGGTGAATTGAGCATCCATAAAAATTTATACTAATAAATTGGATAATTCAAAATTTCACCCAAATAAAAATATAATTTGAGTCAGTTTGTAGTGAATTTATAAGATTCCTAAATGTTCAGTTACTTTCTCAAAAGATTTATTAGTTCTCAGCTATAATAATCTAAAATATTAATATATATTTTGAAACTTACCTACTGGTTCAAAATAGCTATAAAAACATTCTAAACTAACTATCAGAGTTTAAATTAGTTTTATGAAATCTGAGATAAAAATAGAGTAAAACAAAAAGGTAAAAACGCAGCAGATATAAACAAGATGTTCAGTCTCAAGTGGAGACTTAGTCCTCTCCAATTGGTGATCACCTGCCACCATTAAGTTTAAATTAATAAACATTTTTTGATCCATACCCTAGATCGAGGTTCATAGTAGCACATTAGGCTATGTAGGTCACACTTAACCTCTACCACAGTTCTTCATGGGAAAATAGAAAATAGTTCACACTTGACCTCTTCCACAGTTCGACATGGGATACAAAAGGATAAATAGATAGTGAGTTTGAGGATATCAAGTATCTTCCAGTTATATGCAGGAGTCAGTGTTTGTGTAACAAATAAATATAAACACTACTTATAAAATTAAATAAATAAACACAATATAGATAAAGATATAGTGTAAGGTTTAGAATTTTTTGTGTATTACGCAGTGTAACTCTAGACTCATTTGATGTAGTGGAGCTGAAGTTCCAATCCTCTTATGGAAGTTAACTCCAAAACAGAGTGTCGTATCCTCTGTGGTTTAGCTTCCAGGAGATAAAATTTTTAGCTTCTTGTTCAAAATATTTTCTGAGAAACTCAACAGTTTTTTCTTCACTTCTTGATCTCCCTGTATGCTCTTCCTTTTGAGTTCTTGGGTTTTGAAGTATGCTTGATAATTTCCATAGTTCTCAGGTTTTCTTATTCCTGCTACTCTTCTGCCTTGTTTTTATTTCACTGAATGATTCATCTTGTATTTCTTTTATACTTCGTGGTCCAGTAGACACAATGATATTCCCATGTGTATGTTCCTTGTATTGTCCTCTTAATATCCTACAGAAAACATTAAATAATGTCAGAAACATTAATTTTTATAAATATTATAGTTAGATATAAATTTTAATTAATAAATTAAAAATATTTTTTATGACTATTTGTGAGTCATAATAATCAGTGAGTCAATATCATCGGTCATTCAACATCGGTATGTCATCATCGTTGACTCTCTATAGTTGTGAGTCCTTTTCATTAGTATCAGTGACTCCTTTCCATCGGTTTTAGTGACACAGGGCATCAGTGAGTCATTTGTACTATCGGTTTGTCTAGGAATCAGTGAGTCATCATGAGTGACTCATTTTGAACTATTTTTGTGTCATCCATTGGTGAATCATCCATTGGTATGTCCATTGAACTAACGGTGTGTCTCCCATTGGTGAGTCATCCATCGGTGTGAATGAGCATCAGTGACTTGTCCATCGGTTTGTCATTTGTTCTATCGGTGATTCCTACATCGGTGTCTTATTCGATTGGTGAGTCCTCATCAGTGAGTCAGCCAATGGTTAATCTATTGAACTATTGGTGTTAGGGACTTTGAAAATATTACAAAGTGTATGTCTTATATAGAACAACATCAGATTAAGTTAAATTCTTAAATACATGCAAATATACACTTGTAAATATATTGAAACATAAATATCCATAATTTATTGACTTGTTGAAATATATTATACCATGTGACATAAGTAATTCATTTATAAATATTTATTGACATGATTAACATTACTTAAAACATAATGTTATGAATTATAAATATTTTAAATAGGCATGATTTGTGATTATTAAAACAACTATCTTAGATAGGGTCCAATAGAATATATTTTAGACTCTCCCTATAAAGATAATGCCACCTGATTTTCAATTCAAATATGACAACCACCAACTCCAGATCATGTGTAGGAAATTTTTTCTCATTAATTTTCAAATTCCTTGAGTTTTAGGCTATAAATTTATCATTTTTCATCAGTACACATTGTAATAACTTCTTTGAAACATCTTTTATACCACAAAGAGTTCCCCACTTGTCCGAAGTGTGAGTACAAGTGCAGTGATAAGCCTCTTTTTCAACTATATGAAAATTTCTTCACCTTCTCTGGTCTAGAAAAACTTTTTTCCTTTCCATGTTAGATTAATTAGTGGTTCTGAAAATCATGATAATTTATTCAAAAATTTCCAGTAAAAACCATATAGAATAAGGAAACTATGTATCTTTATTACAGATGTTGTCAGGGGATACTCTTCAGTTGTATTTGTCTTGGAAGGATCCACATATATTCCTTTTTTAGTGATAATGTAACGCCCCGACCCTAGTTACCCAGATTCGGTGCATTATTACATAACATTGCCATGATCACAAGAAAGATCAAATCTCGAAAGACCGATTGGTTTAGTAGCCTTGGAAACACTAGATATATTCATAAGTCTTACATTACATCATAAAATGAAAAACTACTACAACAACATATTGTCTCCATAATCCACACTCATATCCCCACATAATATCCCTTCAGGTCATTCATAATTTACTTCTTCACTTCCTGGGAAAAATAAAACATAGAAAAGGGGTGAGCTCAAATGCCCAGTAAGGATAACAATATAGCGGAAACTTTCATAAATAAGAATAAACATTTAAGGTAATGTATAACTAAAACAAAATCCTTTCAAACTTTAAATTTCAACATAGTATGGCATAAATAAAATGAAATAATTCCATTTACTTATTCACATGGATATTCTACTAATCGAATAATCACATGCAAAATCAATAACCACTTTCATAATGATGGAATGCATAATTCCAGACTATCATAACCACATAGCCAAGGCCTTGTGCCAAGACTATAAATAAGATTTTTCCAAGGCCTTGTTCCAAGACACTGGTTTGTCTCGTGAGACCTACCGATTCATCGAGGAGCTATAGCGGGCTCCACCCGTCATATATTAAGTCCAATGCATTCCCATATGAAAAGGTTTAAACATAACATAAACATTCGTATTAAAACTAGCATATGAAATGTCAATACATTCACCATAAACTATGAATGGTATAAAAATAGCACATCCAGAGTCAAACATATCACAAAACCTTCAATACAATATAGAAGTTTTGTATCATAATAAATCAACTTCAAATAAGCGTAAAATCCATCAAAGGATGTTGACATAGATGAAATCAAAACTCTTTTTAGAGAAATATATCTTTTTATTTTGAAATCATTTAAGATCCATATAAAATAAATCATTTCCTTTTGAAAATATTCTTATAAGATTTTAAGGGAATCTTTGAAGATTTTATAATGGCGGAAAATAGTCTCACCCACTGTATAAGTTAAAAAAAACATTCTTACCTTAATCCTGTCGAAAAGGTTAAAAAGGACCTTGTTTTGAAAATGATGGAAATATTCCTTTATAAACCACTTATAAAAGTCAAAAAGGGTATAAATGACTTTAACTCATATTCTAGTAAATAGTAAAAATGTTTTGAAATATATTTTTAAGAAACATGGATGTGGATGATAAAGAGATCCCAGTAGATAATTATGAATAAACAACCTCGGATAATGAAGAGATTGTTAAATAACCCTTAACTTGTAATTTTCCTTGGTTGGGGTAGGTTAATCTCTTGTATAATGGTGAAATAATTTTTATTAAATTATAAAAGAATCATATATATTAATATGATATCATATATGATCATTTAACATTGATTTGTTAATAATATCTTTTAATTATCGTCGTTTCAGGTGTTAACTTACTCATTTTCTTTTATATGTTTTGTTACATAAGCCGTGTTTGTTATGGATAGGTTGTATCTTATTCATATCCATAATGATATCAAGTCCTTAGAAAACATTTTTAAATCATCAAATGATAATTATACTTTAATGGATACGATGGAGAATGAATCTCACCGCGTTCGTGGAGACGGTAGTCCGTACGTACGCACGAGCGACAATATCATTCTTTTGATATTAAAATAATATATAAATGGATGGTATATAATATATACAGAATAATTAACATGTTATATTTATTATTTACATGAGTTACACATCATTATTATACCCATCCAAATAATAATATATTGAATAACAATTACACCACGATGTGGAGACGGTAAGCCGTACGTACGCATGTATGGTGACATGTTATTCAAAGGGTGGATAGAATACTGAATATGGTTGTACCATATTTATAATAACATCACAGTATATATAAGATACTGGAGTTATTATTTTAGAATGGTAATAACAAATAAAGAACAAGTGGAAGAAGAAAGGAACTTGAAAAGGGGTGGTGAAAACATTACATCTTCTTCAGGTTCTTCCTTTTGATTTGATCAAAATGGCTCCTTAGGTTGGATTTCTGATCAAACTAAGGCATCTAGGTTGTAGTGAGGGAAGTTGGGAGAGTATTTGGGTAGAGTTTGGCCGAACCAAAAGGCTTTTAAGGTGTGACGAAATGGGAAGGAGGAGTTCCCTTTTATAAGAGGGGTGAGGGGCACCTTTGGAAAAGATAGAAATATTAATTTATAATAAATTCATATTCGGTTTCTAATGGCTCTAAAGTTGATTATTTAAATTTTAAGGTGTGTATGGGTCGAAAACAACTCAACCAATATAATTTAGATAGGTTTGGGTACTTATATTAACCTTATCTTTAAGTATTAACTCTAAGTTAATTAGTTTCACTTTTAAAATGTCTCTTTGTATTTTTATATAATATGGTTAATAAACTTACTATATACATCAAAGAGACCCCAAAGTGGTCCATTAATGATTAAACTATCATGATATAAGTCTCTTTTCCGAACCTTAGATTTTTAGGAATTTAATATCAATTAATAATATAATATTTGTTTTAAGAACTCTTTTATGTCAATTTTGACACTATTCAATAGTTGATTTTTGTGAAACTCATAAAAGATTGATTACTTCTAAAAAATTAAATTAAATAAATAATAATATATCATATTATCCTATAAAATTATTTTAATTCATTAAAAGTTTCATATTATATTTATTTGGGTATTTATAATATCAATTAGTTTAATTTTTCACTATTATAGTAATTACTTCATCATCATTGTGTCATAAATAAATTAAATTATTTAATGTCTAAAAATTATAAATAAAATATAATTATGTAGGAAATCTTTTTATCTTTCTAATTAATATTTATAATCTAAAATCCAACATATATAACCCTATGTAAAAATTTTTTTTATAAAAGATATATGCTTGTGTCATTTTTGTATTCATTTTAACTTAATTAAAATAAAGTGTCCCTATCACCTACAAGTGGCACCATGGGGTCCCAAAATCGACCCAAATATGACTATGGTCGAACATGTATAAAACAATAAGGCTAGGACACGTTTTAGGGTAATTTAGTATTATTATAATATTATTTTTTAACCCTCATTTACCGAATTTACCCTTAACCATGGTAAATAAAATATTTACCGCAGTAATTATTCAAAATGTCTAAAAATAAAAGTTACCTATTTACACAATTTGAACATTCTGATTCCAAATATGGAATCCATTTTTCTAAATTCAAAACACAGAAGTTGCAGAAATTAATTTAAAATTAATTCCCACTGTCAAAACAAAAAGCGTGTTTTTAAGAGATAATAACTATCAAAAGATCGACAGTTGTTTATGTTCGGTTTAATTGTAAAATTATTTCCAATGACCGAAATTATATTAAATGGTAAAAATATATTCTAAATATACTTTAAAACCACTCAAATTTATAATTTATCACTATTAATTATTTTGATTAAAAAAGTTGTTTTTAATTAAAATTTAGTAATTTTCACTATTCATCAAAATATTAAAGTTATCCGAAAAGTACCAAAATTTCACCTTAGGCTAAATTCGATATTCCGAATCAAAAAATGAAGTCCATTTTGAAATATAAAATATATATAATTTCAAAATGTAGTTATTACTATTCATAACGGCTAGTTTGATTGGTTATGGTGTGTTAGAACTCGGTGTTGCGTACAACACACGCTATCACATTATTCAAAGAGAAGCGTACCGTAGAAGATTGGGGTGTTACATTCTCCCCTCCTTCAAATAATTTCATCCTAGAAATTTCTAGAATACTTATCACATGAAAAGACTCGGGTGGTTCTTCATCATAAGTTCCTCGGGTTCCCACGTTGCCTCTTCCATCTTATGGTTTCTCCACAAAACTTTTACCAGACGCGTCATACGGTTTCTCAGCACTTGTTCTCTCGTATCAATAATCTTGACAGGCTCTTCGCAATAAGACAGATCGGGTTCCAGTTCTAATTCTTCATAGGTGAGTACATGCGTTGGGTCATGCATGTATTTCCTCAATAGATATACGTGGAACACATCGTGAACTTTGGAGAGACTTGGCGGCATTGCCAATCGGTAAGCTACAACCCCAATTCGTTCTAGAATTTCGAAAGGTCCGATGTACCTGGGACTCAATTTACCTTTCTTACCAAAATGTATGACTCCCTTCCATGGAGATACCCTCAGGAAAACATGATCACCGACTTGAAATTCCAAATCCTTCCTTCGATTGTCGGCATAGCTCTTCTTCCTACTTTGAGCTGCTTTGATGTGATTTTGGATTACCTTCACCTTTTCCATCGTTTCCTCCACCAGTTCTGGACCTAAAAGTTTTCTTTCACCGACGTCATCCCAACAGGTTGGTGTACGACATCTCTTTCTGTATAACGCTTCATATGGTGCCATCTGAATACTCGAATAGAAGCTATTGTTATAGGAAAATTCTACCAGAGGTAAATATTGATCCCACATACCCTGAAAGTCAAGTGAGCAAGATCTAAACATGTCTTCTAAGGTTTGAATAGTCTGTTTTGATTGTCCGTCTATCTGAGGATGGTAAGCAATGCTCAAATGAAGTTCAGTATCCAGGGATTTCTGAAGACTTTTCCAGAATCTTGAAGTAAAATGGGGATCACGATCAGAAACAATCGATAGGGGTACTCCATGAAGTCTCACAACTTCATTAATATATAGTCTTTCTAGACGTTCCAGGGGTAGATCAACTCTTATAGCAAGAAAATGTGCTGACTTGGTAAGACGATCAACAATAACCCATATTGGATCGTTCCTTCTAGGAGTCTTTGGTAGCCCCATGACAAAGTCCATCATAATATTGTCCCATTTCCACTCCGGTATGGGAAGAGGTTGCATGACTCCTCCAGGCTGTTGCCTTCCAGCTTTCACTTGTTGAAAAACCATACATCTTGACACAAAATCAGCAATCTCCCTCTTCATGTTGTCCCACCAAAAATGTTCCTTCAAATCTCAATACATTTTGGTGATCCCAGGGTGTATAGAGAAATTGGAACTATGAGCATCATCCAGTAATTCCCTTTTTAGATCAGGTAAATCGGGAACACAAAGTCTCTTCACGAATTTAAAAATTCCATCTTCATACACAAAGTCTCTCAATCTCCCATCATTCACAGCTTTAATCTTCTTTTAAAATTCTTCATCATCGGTCTGAGAACTCTTAATCCTTTCTAGTAAAGATGGTTTGGCAACCATTTGAAAAAGAATTGATGTTTCGCCTTCCCTAGTTATTCCCATGTCCATCTTCACTAGATCCATGAAAATTGGATCCCTTTCAATTCTCATATTGTTCAAAACTCCATGGTCTTTTCTGCTCAAAGCATCTGCCACCTTGTTTGCCTTCCCCGGGTGGTAGTGTATCGTGCAATCATAATCCTTGAGTAATTCAAGCCATCTCCTTTGCCTCATGTTGAGTTCTTTTTGTGAGAAAATATACTTCAAACTCTTGTGATCAGTATAAATCTCACATTTTTCACCATAGAGGTAGTGCCTCCATATCTTCAAAGAAAAGATCACAGCTGCTAACTCGAGATCATGAGTAGGATAGTTTTGTTCATGAATTTTCAACTGTCGTGATGCATAGGCAATAACCCTATCATTCTGCATAAGGACATAACCAAGTCCTTTCTTCGATGCATAACTATAAATAACGAACCCATCATTCCCAGATGGTAGATTCAATATAGGATCATTGACTAATCTTCTCTTTAGTTCTTCGAAACATTCTTTACACTCTTTTGTCAAAAAAAATTTAACCCCTTTAAGTGTGAGCTTTGTTAATGGGTTAGCCAATCGGGAAAAATTATGGACGAAACGTCGATAATAACCTGCCAAACCAATAAAATCGCGTACCTCAGTTATACTCATAGGTGCTGGCCATTCTTGGATTGCCTTGGTCTTAGAAGGATCAACAGAGATTCCATCTTTAGAGACAATATGGCCAAGAAAAGAAATCTCTTGAATCCAGAATTCACACTTGCTAAACTTCCCATATAATTCATGCCTCCTCAGAGTCTTCAAGATAATGCACAAGTGATTTTCTTGATCTTCGTAGGTTTTGGAGTATACCAAGATATCATCAATAAATACCACCACAAATTCATCGAGATACTCCTTCAAAACTCTATTCATCAGATCCATGAATACAGAGGGTGCATTAGTCAATCCAAAAGGCATTACAGTAAACTCGTAATGCCCGTACCTGGTTCGAAATGATGTCTTCAGAATGTCTTCCTTCTTTACACACAACTGATGGTATCCAGATCGAAGTTCAATCTTTGAAAAGTATTGAGCTCCATGCAGTTGGTCAAATAAATCATCAATGCGAGGTAGGGGATACTTGTTCTTTATCGTTATAGCATTAATCTCCATTTAGTCGATACATAACCTCATAGATCCATCTTTATTTTTAACAAAAAGAACAGGGGCTCCCCATGGAGAAACACTAGGGTGAATAAATCCTTTATTACTCAATTCCTCTAGTTGTTTCTTTAGTTCGACTAACTCTACAGTGGCCATTCTATAAGGGGTCTTCGATATAGGCCTTGATCCAGGAATTAAATCAATGGAAAACTCAACTTCTCGTTCTGGAGGATGTCCAGGTAAATCTCCCGGAAATACATCTACAAATTCTTTCACAATAGGTACATCCTCTATTTGAACATTCGTTTCCTCACCGACAGTTATTTCATTCTCTTCCTCCCCAATAATTGAATTTAGTTGAGCTACTGGGGGTGGATCTAAATAAGAATTAGGTGGTGATGATTCTACTATAAAGATAAGGTGTTCTTTATCATTATCATCAAGAATCGTAACCTCTTTCTTCTTACAATAAATCTTCACATCATAGTCTGAAAGCCAGTCCATATCGAGGATTATATCAAACTCAATCATAGGTATGACGATGAGATCAGCAGATAAAGAACATTTATGTGCTCTAATGGGGACTGATTCGCAAATCTTTGTTGCAATGATACTTCCCTTAGGAGTTTTAACTGACAAATCCCTTGTTAAATCAAATTGGAAATATCTAATTTTCTTAGCAAACTGGGAAGATATAAAACAATGCGATGTTCCAGAATCAAATAATGCATTTTCTAAACTTGAGGAAACCATTAAATTACCTGCCACCACGTCTTTCGAAGCTTCTACCTCAGCAGTAGTGATAGCATAATCTTGGCCTTGATCCCTTGGCCTTTTCTGAGGTAAGTTCTCCTGACGCTTAGGACATTCATTTGCATAATGCCCCATCTCCCTGTAATTGTAGTATTGAACGTTGGTAGCTTCCTTCTTCCCCTTGCAATCACGAGCTTGGTGGCCTTTTTCACCACACTTGTAACAGACTCTCATTCCCTTCAAGCAAGTACCAGGATGTTTCTTCCCGCATTTACCATAGGATGGATATTAAACCTTTCCCTTCTTCCCCTTATTTCCATTCCCATATTGATCAGCAGGTCTCTTCTTCTCTTGCTTTGCTTTAAAGTCATAAGACTTAGAGAATTCCTTTTCGGTCTTGATAGCACATGAGACAATGTCTTCGTACGACGAAAAGGATTGTGAGACTAATGCTCGACGAAGAAATGGTTTTAACCCATCAAAGAAACGATCAATATTACTTCTTGTGTTACGTATATAATCTCCAGCATACCTTGCTAACCTTGTAAAATTAGCCTCATACTTTGCGACATTCTCATCCTCCTTCTGTCTCAGACTCAGAAATTTCCTTTCCATATCTGCTCAATGGTCGCAAGGAAAGTATTTTTCTAAAAATAGATCTTTGAACTCCCTCCATTCCATATTTGATACTTCATCATCTTCCTTCATGTTATGAATCAATGAACACCATTGATCAGCATCTCCAGTGAGGCAGTAAACTGCCATGATAACTTTTTCCCTATCACTACTCCCCAAAGCCTGAAATATTTTCTCTAGGGAATTTATCCATTGCTCAGCTACTAAGGGATTTGTACTCCCATTGAACGTTGGTGGTTCTTTCCTCATGAATCGATCTAACATTGATCCTCCACGATGTGGATCAGGGTGCTCCATACGGGTAAGGTTATTATTCATAACCTGAGTAAGTTGTCCCAGTATGGTGATTAGCTGATCGGCACCAGTTGCATCACCAGCTCCACTATAATTATCTTCAGCAGGAGGGAAATCCCTACATGGAGTGCGTGCATTGATACGGTTTCCATTTCTTCCACTAGGTGCCATTTCTAAACAATGGCATAAACTAGATCAGTTTATGAATCAAAATACATAATCCCATACTTATAAAACACTTCACATAAATTGAACTATTTATGGATATAATCCATAATCATAAAAATGTTTTCTTTGAGGAAGTATATACTCATAAACCCTTCATAATGATTTGTAAACAAAACGAGAGTTATCCTAAGCATATCCCCCGAGAGTGTCGTAACCAAGAGTGCAGCAAGGCCCGTTGTCGTGCACCAGTTCTAGTTCGAGTCTAGCTCAAAGCGGTGTTTTTGGGTTTTACCCCTAGGTACATCTGTGCCAGAGCCGCCTCTACCTGCTCATATCCAGACAGGGATGTATTGCTCAGAAAACTCACAAAATCTCTACAATACCAAAATTCTAGGAAGTTATTCTATACTAATCCTCAAAGTTCATCTTAGGTCTACGTGATCTAATCAGAGTTTATCTAAATATAGCTTCCAAGGTTTGTACTAAACTTCCTCTGATACCAACTGTAACGCCTTGACCCTAGTTACCCAGAGTCGGTGCATTATTACATAACATTGGCATGATCACAAGAAAGATCAAATCTCGAAAGACCGATTTGTTTAGTAGCCTTGGAAACAATAGATATATTCATAAGTCTTACATTACATCATAAAATGAAAAACTACTACAACAATATATTGTCTTCATAATCCACACTCATATCCCCACATAATATCCATGCAGGTCATTCATAATTTACTTCTTCGCTTCCTGGGAAAAATAAAACATAGAAAAGGGGTGAGCTCAAATGCCCAGTAAGGATAACAATATAGAGGAAACTTTCATAAATAATAATAAACATTTAAGTAAATGTATAACTAAAACAAAATCCTTTCAAACTTGAACTTTCAACATAGTATGGCATAAATAAAATGAAATAATTCCATTTACTTATTCACATGGATATTCTACTAATCGAATAATCACATGCAAAATCAATAACCACTTTCATAATGATGGAATGCATAATGCCAGACTATCATAACCACATAGCCAAGGCCTCATGCCAAGACTATAAATAAGATTTTCCCAAGGCCTTGTGCCAAGACACTAGTTTGTCTCATGAGACCTACTGATGCATCGAGGATCTATAGTGGGCTCCACCCGTCACATATTAAGTCCAATGCATTCCCATATGAAAAGGTTTAAACATAACATAATCATTCGTATTAAAACTAGCATACGAAATGTCAATACTTTCACCATAAACTATGAATGGTATAAAAATAGCATATCCACAGTCAAACGTATCACAAAACCTTCAATACAATATAGAAGTTTTGTATCATAATAAATCAACTTCAAATAAGCGTAAAATCCATCAAAGGATGTTGACATAGATGAAATCAAAACTCTTTTTAGAGAAATATCTCTTTTTATTTTGAAATCATTTAAGAGACATATAAAATAAAACATTTCATTTTGAAAATATTCTTATAAGCTTGTAAGGGAAGCTTTGAATATTTTATAACGGTGGAAAATAGCCGCACCCTCCGTATAAGTTAAAAAAACATTCTTACCTTAATCCTGTCGAAAAGGTTAAAAAGGACCTTGTTTTGAAAACGATGGAAATATTCCTTTATAAACCACTTATAAAAGTCAAAAAGGGTATAAATGACTTTAACTCATATTCTAGTAAATAGTAAAAATGTTTTGAAATATATTTTTAAAAAACATGGATGTGGATGATAAAGAGATCCTAGTAGATAATTATGAATAAACAACCTCGGATAATGAAGAGATTGTGAAATAACCCTTACCTTGTACTTTTCCTTGGTTGGGGTAGGTTAAAATCCTGTATAATGGTGAAATAATTGTTATTAAATTATACAAGAATCATATATATTAATATGATATCATATATGATCATTTAACATTAATTTGTTAATAATATCTTTTAATTATCGTCGTTTTGTGTGTTAACTTACTCATTTTCTTTTATATGTTTTGTTACATAAGCCTTGTTTGTTATGGATAGGTTGTATCTTATTCATATACAGAATTATATCAAGTCCTTAAACAACATTTTTAAATCATCAAATTATAATTATACTTTAATGGATACGATGGAGAATGAATCTCATCGCGTTCGTGGAGACGGTAGTCCGTACGTCCACACGAGCAACAATATCATTCTTTTGATATTAAAATAATATATAAATGGATGGTATATCATATATACAGAATCATTAACATGTTATATTTATTATTTACATGAGTTACACATCATTATTATACCCATCCAAATAATAATATATTGAATAACAATTACACCACGACGTGGAGACGGTAAGCCGTACGTACGCACGTATGGTGACATGTTATTCAAAGGGTGGATAGAATACTGAATATGGTTGTACCATATTTATAATAACATCACAGTATATATAAGATACTGGAGTTATTATTTTATAATCGTAATAACAAAGAAATAAGAAGTGGAAGAAGAAAGGAACTTGAAAAGGGGTGGTGAAAACATTACCTCTTCATCAGGTTCTTCCTTTTGATTTGATCAAAAGGGCTCCTTAGGTTGGCTTTCTGATCAAACTAAGGCCTCTATGTTGTATTGAAGGAAGTTGTGAGAGTATTTGGGCAGAGTTTGGCCGATCCAAAATGCTTTTAAGGTGTGAAGAAATGGGAAGGAGGAGTTCCCTTTTATAAGAGGGGTGAGGGGCACCTTTGGAAAAGCTAGAAATATTAATTTATGATAAATTCATATTCGGTTTCTAATGGCTCCAAAGTTGATTATTTAAATGTTAAGGTGGGGATGGGTCGAAAAAAACTCAACCAATAGAATTTAGACAGTTTTGGGTACTTATATTAACCTTATCTTTAAGTATTAATTCTAAGTTAATTAGTTTCACTTTTAAAATGTCTCTTTGTATTTTTATATAATATGGTTAATAAACTTACTATATATGTCCAAGAGACCCCCAAGTGGTCCATTAATGATGAACCTATCATGATATAAGTCTCTTGGCCGAACTTTAGATTTTTAGGAATTTAATATCAATTAATAATATAATATTTGTTTTAAGTACTCTTTTATGTCAATTTTGACACTATTCAATAGTTGATTTTTGTGAAACTCATAACAGATTTATTATTTCGAAAAAATTCAATTAAATAAATAATAATATATCATATTATCCTATAAAATTAGTTTAATTCATTAAAATTTTCATATTATATTTATTCGGGTATTTATAATATCAATTATTTTAATTTTTCACTATTATAGTAATTACTTCATCATCATTGTGTCATAATTAAATTAAATTATTTAATGTCTAAAAATTATAAATAAAATATCATTATTTATGAAATATTTTGTATCTTTCTAATGAATATTTATAATCTAAAATCCAACATATATAACCCTATGTAAAAATTGTTTTGCTAAAAGATATATGCTTGTGTCATTTTTGTATTCATTTTAACTTAATTAAAATAAAGTGTCCCTATCACCTACAAGTGGCACCATGGGGTCCCAAAATCGACCCAAATATGCCTATGGGCGAACATGTATCAACCAATAAGGCTAGGATACGTTTTAGGGTAATTTAGTATTATTATAATATTATTTTTTAACCCTCATTTACCGGATTTACCCTTAACCATGGTAAATAAAATATTTACCGCAGTAATTATTCAAAATGTCTAAAAATAAAAGTTACCTATTTACACAATTTGAACATTCTGATTCCAAATATGGAATCCATTTTTCTAAATTCAAAACATAGAAGTGGCAGAAATTAATTTAATATTAATTCCCGCTGTCAAAACAAAAAGCGTGTTTTTAAGAGATAATAACTATCAAAAGATTGACACTTGTTTATGTTCGGTTTAATTGTAAAATTATGTCCAATGACCAACATTATATTAAATGGTAAAAATATATTCTAAATATACTTTAAAACCACTCAAATTCATAATTTATCACTATTAATTATTTTGATTAAAAAAGTTGTTTTTAATTAAAATTTAGTAATTTTCACTATTCATCAAAATATTAAAGTTATCCGAAAAGTACCAAAATCTCACCTTAAGATAAATTCGATATTCCGAATCCAAAAATGAAGTCCATTTTGAAATATAAAATATATATAATTTCAAAAAGTAGGTATTACTATTCATAACGGCTAGTTTGATTGGTTATGGTGTGTTAGAACTCGGTGTTGCGTACAACACACGCTATCACATTATTCAAAGAGAAGCGTACCGTAGAAGCTTGGGGTGTTACAGATAACATTCCCCAAGAATGATACTTCCACCATTTATAACTCACATTTATTGTATTTTTCATAACTTTTTTCCCTCCGCAAAGTCTTCAACACAGCATTCAAATTCTCTTCATGTTCCTCCCTACTCTTGGAGTATATCGGAATTTAGTCAATAAAGACTATGGATTTTTTTTTTTTGAGTTAATGTCTAAATACTCTATTAATTAATTCCATGAATATTTTTAGAGAATTTTGGATTCTAAAAGGCATCACTATGAACTCATAGTGTTTATACCTCATTTGAAAGGTGTTCTTGGGAATATCCTCCTTCCTCGCATTTAATTTTTCATATCCCGACCAATGGTCCACCTTAGATAAATAATTGGTCCCACGTAGCTGATTGAATAATTCATCTATCCATGGAAGGGGATACTTTTTCTTTATCATTAATTTTATTGAGCTCCCAATAATCAAAATAGAGTCACATCAATCCATCCTTCCTCTTGAAGAAGAGGACTGGTTCGCCCCATGGTGAAGCACTCGGGTGTTCGAAACCCTTGTCTAGAATCTCTTTTAACTGATTACTTAGTTATTATAACTCAGTGGTGGCCATTATATAAGGTGTCATTGATATATTCAGAGATATAGGAATAATTTAAATTTATAACTCAGCCTCTTAATCAGAAGGAAGTCCAGAAAAGTATTCAAGGAACACATTAGTGCAGTCCCTCACAATGGTCGTGTCTATGATCATTATTTTATCCTTTATCTCAATCATTTGAGCTAGATATGCTTGCTAATAAAGAAACAGTATCCAATATTGAGATGATTATTATGAAGGAGTTTCATCATCATCCTTACACTTATACAGAATTAGTGGATTCCATGGTATGTGAATATTGATCTCCCTTTCCCGATAGTTGATGTTGGCTTTGCATAAAGATTGTAAATCCATGCCAAATATTGCATCAAATTCCACTGGAAGAAGTATGAACATATTTTTTGGTAGGTTCAGTCCACAATTATTAACCTAGGAGGAGTTATATACTTTGGATTCAAGAATTTCCCCATTTTCTATTCTCACATATAACTCAACCTCCATATTTTGAGGTTGTGTTTGTATAGTTCTACTAAACTTGAAAGATATGAAAGAATTAATAAAACCAGAATCAAATAGTATTTTCTCTATTATTGAATGAATAACCAGCATACCAATCACCACATCATTTTTGCGCACCACCTCAGCAGTAGTGATGTCATAATCTTTCTATGTATCCTTTGTCATTATTGGCTGTAGATGCTGATTAGCATTGAGGACTTAAGCTTTTGTTCTCTAGCTTGCATAATACCCTTGCTCCCTACAATTTAAGGCTTGAACCATCTGCAGTTATCTCCTTTCCTCCACCAAATTATCCAACTTCCTCATGTATCTTATTCATTCATGATCTTGGTGGCCTTTTCTACCACACTAAAAGCATCTCCCCATCCATTTGAGGTAGTTCCAATGATGATACTTGTCACATTTTTGATGTGTGAGTAGTTAATATTTCATTAAACCTTTTTCAATAAATCCCCAAAATTGAAAATATATCCTTCATTTCTTGTCTCCATAAACATGGGACTATTCTCAATCTCTATATCGTCTTTTAAATCATATCGAAAAACTTATTCATAAAGTATCAAATTTCTAGATCTATTCAATGGTGTGGTTTTAAACCACTAAAGAATCTATCTATTTTTCTATAATTGTAGTTAACAAAACCTAAGGTGTACCTTGAAATCCTTGTGAAAATTTCTTCGTAATCCTTAATTGATTCACCTTCTTTTTACTTCATCTAATTAAATTCTCTCTCTATCTTCGTATGCAGAGTTTGAGGGAAAACCTCTTTAAGAAATATTTTCTTATTTTCTTCCTACTCCATCACTATAATATCATCCTTCAACTTAGTGTTCCTAATCAAAAACCACCATTGATCAGCCTCTCCATCCAATCAGCAAACATCTAGAGTCACCTTTTCCATCTCAGAATAGTGAACCATAGAAATGATATTCTCTATTAAGTTCACCCATTATTCCTCGACTAGTGGATTAGAAGATCCACTAAATGTTAGTGGTAATTTCCACATAAAAGACTCGATATCCAGTTACTCCCTATTAGAGGAAGGGTTATATTCCACATTATTTAGGTTATTGTTCATGACCTGATATTTTTTTGTAATCATTCCCATGAAATTTTGAACTACACCTCTAAAGGCATTGGGAATATCACTCAGGCAATCGTTGCATTGTCCCTCACATGGGTTGTTGGACTAGTTTCTCCGAGATCCCACCATTTTCTAAAATAGAAAGGTTTTGAACAAAAAATAAGTCAAAAATTCAGGAAAAAATTATTCCATTGTGAAATTAACTCTAAATAAATATCTTTTGTGATCTTTATGTTTAGCATTTTTCAAAAACAAATATTCTTGGGTTCTTAGCCTCATACTTAAGGGTTTTCACTAATGTTCCTTAATTATAATTCCTAAATTAAAAAAAATTCTTTGATACAAACTATAGAGACACTTATTTTCTTACATTACAATTACATAATTTTAAATATAAATAATATAATAGTGTTTCGAAACCAGGATCCCAAGGTTTAGTGTATTGGAAAAATTAGGAAATAGCATAATGTTTACATATTAAAAAAAATTATTTAATTCTTTATTCTCTATATTCTCAGTGGACCTCTTTTTATCCTTAGTATACGTAATCACCTATGGATATACATCAAAAAAGGGGTGAGATAAAATCCTAGTAAGAGGAAAAATAAGAACATTAATAAATATAAAATGGGTGAGAATAATCACTATCCTCATAAAACAATCATGGGATCATCATAATAATCATGACAGTAAGAATTAGATAAAGACATGGAATGTGGAAGTGCATAAAAATGAAACATCATGTCCTTGTGGTCAACTACCACACATAGTTCTGAACACATCTAGCATCATGTTCATGCATAGAATATGTATATCATCGTAACATAATTATTTTTATCAAGGATAGAATCATGTTCATGCATATTTCACATTATATCATGATATACATCATATTACCCAATTCCTGGTAACACCCTGACCTTATAAACCCAGATTCGGTGCATTATTTTTTTATATTTACATGATTACAAGAAATAAAATCTTGAAGGACCAATGTGTTTAGAAGTTTTGGAAGACCATATTACGTACATGATACCCATAGTACATTAGGAAAGATATAAAATACAACATCATACATAATAGTATGAAATAAACTCCATCCTTTGAAAATCCATTCAAGGTTTTCTTCTTCATAACCTGCGGAAAGTAAAAACAATAAGGGTGAGATCAAATTCTCAGTAAGGGTTTTATGAAACAATAAAAAGAGAATTAAATTCAATAAGTCATTGAAATTATTTCAATGTAAATAATATGAAAAAAACATTCCATTAATAAACTGGGAATGACATCAACCATATTACCACTCATATCTATCGTGAATCGAATATGGTTACGGATAGCCTCACCAATAAAGGAATAAATTAGAATATTACTTGGTTGAATGATCTTATTAATTATTTAATCCTTATTCATGAAAAATATTTTAATATTATTCCATATTTCAGACCCATGTAAACTCTTTTTTATAATAATATTTCTTTTGTCTTTTGTCAAAGGCACTACTTTCTTCTAAAAAATAAACATGGAATGAAAATGCACCCATAGATTTTGTCATAGTGAAAATATCATAGAAAGTAATAAATGACTACTTAATAAATAAAATTATTATTTAATATAATTCATATATTTTGAAAATGAACCATTATACCATCATGACAGATTAAGTCTGTGGGTAGAAACTCATCTGATTCTATTTGGAAACAAACACAAAGGGTTTGTCGCAAACTGTTTTATCTCATGAGACCTGTCGATGTATCTAGGGGATATATTAGGATCTTATAATCACTAAAATTCCAAATCATTTTTTATAAATATATTTAATTGAATAAAAATATGCCTTATAAATATCTGTATTGAGTAGAAGATGTGGACTCGTCAATATTGCCTCTGTTAAAACAACATTCCAAAGAAACACCGTATGTAAAATTTTATAAGGATAAGAAAATAATCATATCCATTGTAAAAGAATATGGATATTTAATAGAAATATAATTTCAAATAAAAATTGATCTCAAATGTTAAGTATATCCACCACATAATAATTATTAAGTGCACAATACCAAGTAAGTCTCAGGGAAATGGAAATTGAGACAAAGTCCCTTACCACATTGTAATCAATCGTATCGTATGACCAAAAATTAATAACAAAAAAATAAATAATTTAATACCATGAATATAAATAGAATCATGATATTATATATAAAAAGTCATCAAACATACTCCACATACAAGAAATTAGTGGCAAACAATGGAAATCTCACGGAAATAAAAGTAAGATGAGAATCCTCATACCTTATGTCTAAATGTATTTTGTACTTGATATTAATGTCTTGAATAATAAAATTAGGCTCATTAATTAGGAATTACTTAACCTTATATAAATTTAATTTATTTATTAGGTTCATTTATTTCTTTTTAGATGGGTTAAGAGATTCAATTATATCATTTGGGAGTGCATGTTTTCTTAGTTTTCATGATCGGTTTGCTTGTATAAGTGTATGGAGGTTCTTGTAAAATGAAAATTGAAATATAGAATTGAATTTTTGTTTTATTAATGATAATACATAATTTAAAATTATCATATAAATCCTTTGGTTATTTTGGAAGAGGATGAATCATTATATAAAATTTTCATGATAAACACTTGGATTATTTTGGTGGTTTTTCGATCACCAGAAACTCATTTTGTTTTATAATTCAATACCAAGTGTATAAAATAATTATAGAACATTAAATATGATATATTTTATTTATTATAATCTGGTTAAACCATAAAAATGGTTTCGTGACCATAATTGAAAATGGTAAAAGAAATTGAAAACTCGTCGTCCTTAAATGTGATAAATTAACACATCTCAGATGGTGTTTTCATTTTTAGTATAAGAGGAGGGGGAAAGAGAGATGATGATGAAATATTACATTAGCATAATAAAATTAAATTATATTTAAGTTACTAGAATTATCAAAGAATTTGGATGAGTGGAGGTGAGGAGATAAAAACAAAAGAATATATCTTGTGAAAGAAGTTGAAAGGAAAACAAAGATAGGTTTACCTCTTGAGTACTCTTCCTTGAGAATCTCCTTAAGAACTTTGGTTTTGGATTTTTTGTGAGACCAGAAGGTCTTGAAAGTGTGGGGGGAGCTTGGTAAGATTATTTGTTAGAACTTATGAAAAGCTCAAATCTTGATAGGTGTGAGAGGAAGATGGGGTGAGGAGTGGTTTATACAATAGAGGAGAGGAGGGTTTTTGTATTATTCTAACCATTAGATTATTATTTTTCCTCAACAAAATGAATAATCTTGATTATTGTGACTAAAAATAGTAATTAGTGTATGTGAACTCGAACCAAGGGTTCTTACCATAGTAGTACATCATCCATGACTCAATAATCTTGTATTTAGCAATTATCATAAATTATCGTATTTTATTATTCACAAAAAAATCATGTATTTTAGAACAATCCCAAAAAATCACCCTAACCATTTTTCTACATGTAGAATCAAAAAAATTAAATCCATTTTTGGAAAATAATTATCTAAATATGAGAAATTAAATTTTTAATTAAAATCACTGTTTAGTCAAAAAAAATACAATTTTTAAAATTATAACTGATTTTATAATACACTAAAAAATAAATAAGTTCTTATTGAATTATCCTAAAATCATAGGTCAAAAAATATTTATTTAATAATGAATTTTATGAAAATATTATTTATTTAAAATCAATTTATTAATTTAAAATTATAATTAAATATTTATTACTCACAAAAATACCAACACTTAATTATTAAAATATCCACTCTCATTTATAAGGTACCTAAATTTAATTAATACTTATATGGGTGATGTTACTATTCATAAGGGTACATTACTATTCATAAGGTTCATATTACTATTTATAAGGGTAGTTACTATTCATAAGGGTAGGTTACTATTCACAAAAAAAATAAGTTGATCCTATTAGACTCTAAATATAAAACGAATTGCAATCATGTATGTTTGTTTTTCAAAATTCAAATAACAAAAGTGGAAAACTTATGTTTAATGTCTAGGTTATAACTATATTATAACAACATAGTGTTGTTTTGTAGTGCCTCTGTGTCGTGATCATATAAGATATCTAATGAATTGAAATTATTGTAATAAGAACATACCATAAAATCTTAGAGTTTTATATTGACAACTAGAAAATGGATCTATTGCCATGGATCTATAGCCACAGTTTTAAAACTGTGGCTATTTGTGGCTGTAGCTACGGTTCTGTGGCCTATAGCCACAATTTTAAAACGGTGGCTATAGGCCTATTTTTTGTGGCCTATATCCACGGTTTTGTGTCCTCTGACCACTGTTTGAAAAACCATGGCCATAGGACAATTTTTTCATTTCCATATATCCACGGTTCTCTAAAAACATGGTTAGAGGGTTCTCGCGCTTCCACTGGAAAAAAAAATTCCCGCAACAAAATTTGCGGGAAGCCCTATCGCCACGGTGTTGAGTCTATTCCCATGGTTTTTATTAATATATATATCATAATATATATATATATCCAAATTGTGGCATGGTGTAGTGGTAAGTGCGTTGGACTGCATAGTGGAGGTGCAGGGATCAAAAACCGCTGGGGACATTTATAATTTTGGCTATTGCCATGGTTTTCTGAGTCTATTGCCACAGTTAAAACCATGGCTATAAGTCAAGCACCACGGTTTCAAATTTGGAGGCCTATTTCCAGGGTTTTCAAAACCGTTTCAATTGTCCTGGACCTACTTCCATGGTGATAGTGGACAGTGTTGGCCAAAACTGTGGTTGTAGCCTTTGGCCACGGCTTTGGGGCCTATTGCCACCGTTTTGAACCATAGCAATAGCCCTTTTTCCATTTGTGATTCTTCCCTCCTTCAAAAATTTCATCCTCGTAATTTTTCATGACCTCTAAAAAGGTGTGTGTGGTTCATCTTCATAACACCCTTAGGTTCCCATGTTGCTTCCTCCATTTTATGGTTTCTCCGAAGAAATCCTACCAGTCGAGTTTTCTAATTTTTCAATACTTTCTCTCTAGTATCAAGAATCTATATAGTCTATTCATAGTAAGATAAATCAGGTTCCATTTCTATTTCCTCATAGTTAAGTACGTGTGTTGGTTCTGGAATGTACTTATTTAACAGTGACATGAGGAACACATCTTGAACTTTGGAGATACTTGATGGAATTGTTAACAGTAAGCTACCGCTCCAATTATTTCTAGAATTTAGAATGGTTCGATGTACCTAGGGCGCAATTTCCATTTCTTATTGAACCTTAATACACCATTCCATGGAGATACTTTTGGAGAGACATGATCTCCCACTTGGAATTCCAAATCCTTTCTCCAGTTGTCAGTATAAGTATTTTTTCTAATTTGGGATACTTTAATATGGGTCAGAATTTTCATTACCTTTTCCATTGTCTCTTCAATAAATTTTGGGCCTATAAGTTTCCTCTCACAAACTTTGTCCCAACAAGTGGGAGTTAAAAATCTCTTGCTGTATAATGCTTCATTTGAAACAATTTGAATACTATAATGGAAACTATTATTGTATCCAATTCCACCAAAGGTATGTACTGAACCCATATACCTTGAAAGTAAAGTGACCATGACCTTGACATGTCTTCCAATGTTTGAATAGTCCTTTCATATTGTCTGTTGGTTTAGGGGTGATAAGTAATACTCATATGAAGCTTAGTATCCAAAACCTTCTGAATACTTTTCCACAATTTTGATGTAAATTGGGTATCTCGATCAGACAAAATCGATAGAGGTGCATTATGAAATCTTACAAATTCATTAATATAGAGTCTTTCTAGGTTCTTAAGTGTTAAATATTCTCTTCTAGTAATTAAATGTGCTGATTTTTAAAGATGATAAAAAATTACCAATATTGTATCATTCCTTCTTGGAGACCTTTGTAGTAAAATGAAAAAGTCCATTGTAATATCATCCCATTTCCACAGAGTTATAGGAAGAGGTTGCTTGACTCTTTTAGGGTGTTGTCTTTCAGCCTTAACTTGTCTAAAAACTAGGCATATTGACACATAATTAGTAATTTCTCTGTTAATACTATCCCACCAAAAATGTTCCTTCAAATCTCTTTATATCATGGTTCTGCCATGGTGTATAGAGAAATTTGAGCTATGAGCATCATCTAATAGTTCTTTTTTTAGCTCATATATTTATGGAACACATAACCTTTATCCAAATCCCAAAACTCCATCCTCATACATGAAGTCTTACAATCTTACATCCTTAATGGATTTAATTTTCTTTTGAAGGTTCTCATCATCATATTGAGAGCTTTTTATCTTCACCAATAAATATGGTTTAGCTATCATTTGAAAAAGAAAGGATGTTTCCTCCTCCTTAACAATTCCCATATCCATCTTTACTAGATCCATGAATATAGGATCTCTCTTAATCCTCATTGGGGTCGTAAGTCCATGATCTTTCCTTCTTAATGCATACGTTGCCTTATTTTCCTTTCCTGGGTGGTAATGTATTGAACAATCAAAATCTTTGAGTAACTCAAGCCATCTCCTTTTCCTCATGTTGAGTTCTTTCCATGTAAAAATATATTTCAAACTCTTATGATCTGTATATATATCACATCTTTCACTATATAGGTAGTGTCTCAATATTTTAAGAGCAAATATTATGGATTATAACTCAAGATAATGAGTTGGATAATTGTGTTCATGAGTCTTCAACTTCTTTGATGCATAAGAAACAACTTTATCATTTATCAAAAGGACACAATCCAGTCCATTCTTCGATGCATCACTATATATCGAAAACCCATCATTTCCAGATGGAAGAGTCAAAATTAGATCATTGACCAATATTCTTTTCAATTATTCAAAAAATTCTATACCTTCTTTTTTATACAAACTTAACCCCTTTACATGTGATCTGGGTAAGCGGGTTAGCCAATCAAGAAAAATTCTAAACTAAATGCTGATAGTAACCTGGTGAGACAATAAAACTACGTACCTTGCTTATGTTTTTTTGGCATTTTCAATTCGTGGATTACCTTTTCCATCATATTATTAACTGATATTCTATCATTAGAGACAATATGGCTAAAAAAAGAAATAGTTTGAAGCCACAATTCACATTTACTATACTACCCATATAACTCTTTTCTTCTAAGAGTCTCTAGGAAAACCCACAAGTGATTCTCATTATACTCATATATTTTGGAATATATCAAGATGTCATCAAAAAATACCACAACAAAATCATCAAGATATACCTTGAAAAGAATTTTCATTAGGTCCTTGAAAATAAAGGGTGCATTAGTTAGTCCAAATGGAATTACTGTAAACTAATAATGCCCATACCTAGTTCAAAATACTATCTTTGTAATATCTTCCTTCATCACATGCAATTAATTATATTCAGATCAAAGTTCAATCTTCAAAAAATATTGACCTCGTGAAGTTGATCAAATAAATCATCAATACGACAAAGGGGATACTTGTTCTTTATTATAATATCATTGATTTCTCTATAGTCAATATACAACCTCATAGATCCATCTTTCTTCTTGACAAAGAGAAATGGGGATCCCCATGGAGAAACACTAGGGAGAATAAATCCCTTGTCACTCAGTTCCTCTAGTTGTATCTTTATCTCTACTAATTACACAATAGACATTATCTTGGGATTCATTGATATAAGTATTCCACCAGAAATTAAATCAATAGAGAACTCAACTTCACGCTCTGGAGGATGACCAGATAAATCCTTTAGAAATATATTTTCATATTCTTACACAATAGTTACATCCTCAATTTAAAGATTTATTCCATCACCCATAGAAATCTTGTTCTCTTCCTCCAAAAGAATTTCATTCAGTAGATCCACTGGGGGTGGATCTAGATAATAATTGGATGCAAAGGTTTCTTCTCTAAAGATGAGGGATTATAAATCATTCTCAAAAATTATAACTTCCTTCTTCTAGCAATATATTTTAACATCATAATTTGAAACCCACTCCATCCAAAGTATTATATCAAAATAAACCATAGGTATGATAATAAGGGTTATAACTAACACATGTTTCTATGTTATAAAAATCTTTGTTGCAATGATACTTCCCTTGAAAAAATTAGATCTAGAAAATTCCTTCATAATGGTTTGTAAAGAAAATGTAAATTATCCTAAGCATGTCCCCAGAGAGTGTCAAACCAGGTGCGCATTAAGGCATGTTATCATGTACTAGGTTACCCTGATTCAAGCCTAGAACACCTTGTTGGGGTTATTGGCCCTAGGTACATATGTACCAGAACCACATCCACTTGTAGTATCCAAAAAAGGACGTATTTCTAGTAATACCCACATAATATCTACCTTACCAAAATTATTGTCAAGACCCAAACCTACCGGTACCGAACCGTAACTACCCCAAGCCTGCCTCTGTAGGCCAGGGGCTGGCAACAAGCGCCGAAGACATAACAATCTCAGAGAGGAATTTGCCTAAGTACCTATACACACACACACAACCCACTCAATGAAGAAATGAAGAGTAAAAATAAAACCAAATGACAAACAACTATAACGCAACCAAAGTCATGCATTAACTTCTAAATAGAACAAGTATAGTGCTGAAAAGTACTGACAAGTAAACTGAACAGCAAATGGAAAACCACGCGCCCAAATAGAAAGGTGCCAAAACCTGGAAATAGGTAAAAAAAAGTGAACATTTGGTGATTCTCACACTCAGAAATCATTCTACGACCACTGGACACAGGCCAAGCTCTTGTGTCCTCTATGCTCCTCTGGAGTCTTGATCAACTTGTCCGTCATCTGCTAGGGCACACCAAGTGCGGGAAAATCCCAAGCAGGGGTGAGTATTAAGATACTTAGTAGGATTCCCTAAAAGCTCGTGGGAGAAACAAAAGAGATACTAAAATGGTGAGCAGTAGATAGAACAAGAACAGTGTAAGAGTACAAAAGAGAGAGTGTCGCTCAACCCGACAAGAGAAAGGAAGCATGCTCGTCCAACCAAGAGGAGCTAGACACAGAAATCATGTGGCATACCCCGCGTGTCTTCGTCCCTCCTAGAAGGAGAGTAACTGAACCCAAGGGGTGGGAACAAAAGTAGGGTGTATATATATGCTCAACAAGAAACCTGAACGAGTGTGTAAGGGGATCTCTACCTCCAAGCTCAGCCCAAGAAAAGTCACCAACAGTTCAAAGGATATCCATCACTGATGCCCAACAGTCCCATACAACAAAGTTGTATTATCATTGAACCATACAACCAAGGGTCCCGCTTCGGTAACCATGGAGAAAAGTCACTGACTAGCCTCATAGAAAGGTATGAGTCTGAATGAAGTCATTGGGTAACCCACTGCCCATCCCAACTAGAGGGTAAACTCCATGAGGTTGTCGGGTAACCCACTGCCCAGCCTTGCTGGAGGTTTAAACCCCAAGAGGTTTTCGGGTAACCCACTACCCAGCCCTGATGGGGGGTAAAACCCAAGAGGTCTTCAGGTAACCCACTACCCAGTCCTGTTGGAGGGTAAACCCCAAGGTGAACGGATAACCCACGGCCCAACCCTACTGGAGGGTAAACCCTGAAGATAACGGGTAACCCACTACCCAGCCCCACTGGAGGGTAAAACCTAAAGTCAACGGGTAACCCACTACCCAGACCCACTGGAGGGTAAACCCTAAGGTCAAAGGGTAACCCACTACCCATCCCCACTAGAGGGTAAACCCGGAACTGGTTCGATAACTTCGCACTGCCTGTGCCATCAATGGGTTTCACTAACACCACTACCGTGGGTAGGTTCAGAGTGCGTTAAAAGAACCTCCGACCAACACCCTTTCATGTTTCCACATTTAATGAGAACTCAAAAGAGGCTCTGCATGCCCAAAAAGATTACACCGTTGTAATCCTCATAGAAAAACACGCGAGATAGACTATTTACTTGCTGGAAATGGCTCCTGATGAAAAAGTTATTCAACACCGCTTTATACCCATACGACGTCTCGTGGGGCCCAAACCTCGGTCCCAAAAAAGTTCAGGCGAACTGTGCCATCACGATGCTCTTAGAAAAACATGCCAAATCTACTATTCATACGCCCCAAACGGACGTCTGATGAAAAAATCACAGTACGGTGCACATAGCTTAAAAGACGACTTGTGGGGCCGACACCTCAACTCCAGATTCAATGCTTGAAACCACCCTGGTCAACTATGCATTGATGACATGGTCACAACGCCACTGATGGCACCTAAAATGGACTCCGGATGCAGAAGCTTCAACTCCCCGCGTTATGCAAACGGGGCCCTATGGGGCCCACACCTCGACCCCGAAACGCATCATGCAGATTGTACAATTGTGTTCCTTGTAGATAACCATGAGGCATATGCTATTCATTTGCCCTGAACGGACTTATGAATCATAAGTTGTAAAAATGTGGCATACGTCCGAAAGCGGCCTTGTGGGGCCCACGCCTCGGGCCTGAATTTAGGCGGGCGGATTGCGTCGTCGCAATCCCCTTGGAAGAACACTCAGAAATGAGTGCTAAAACACTCCAAATGAATGTTGGGTGAAAAATTGGTGTTTCACTGTAAAACATGTGAATCAGTCCCTTGTGGGGCCCACACCTTGTCTCACACTCGAACGCTTTGGAAAGTATCTCAAAAAGTCTGCATGAGGACTGGGGTCAGGTTGCCGCTGACGGCACTTCAATCGGACATCCCAAACAGGAGTTAGGTCCGACGCAAGAATGAATAATTAATTAATTAATTAATTAATTAATCGCATTAAGCATTTCGTGCCACCGAGCAACGAAACCAACCCGCAAGGGTTTTGAACCAACTTTGGAAAGACAGTCTCAACTCCAGTGCCACAGCGCCTCTGACGGCGCGCCAAACGGACGTCCGTCTCGCAAAGCACGTCCATCAAAAGCTTTAACAATAATTTATTATTATTAAATTAAAGCATCTCGGGTCACCCTACCTTGGTCATAGAACTCAAAAACCAAAAAACCCAATTCAAAAAGGGTCGTGTCGCTGACACGAACCCACACCTGCTGACAGCGCGTCAAACAGATGCGTTGTTTAGGAGATGTGCACCCTTAAAAAAAGGGGGCCCAAAATTGGGCATGTCCAGACCGGTCGGCCCAGTCCGAACCGTCGGCCCGCGGCCCAGCCGTGGGTCCGGTCCAGTTCTCCACGGCCCACTGGCAGCAGCCCATCCGCAAACCACCAGACCCCATGGGTCCGGTTCTTCTATGCAGACCGACCACATGGCCGGTCTTGTCTGCGCGTCGCACCAGTAGGACTCGCGCTTTGCGGGTCCTTGTCCATGGCACTCCCCGAGGTCAGTGCCTCGAGGCTCCCACCAAGCACAGCAGGCTGAGGGCGACCCCTCCGCCGACCAAGGGAACCGCCCGCCATCGGCACCCGCGCCGCCTAGTCTCTTGCTCCCCGCTCCGCTGCGGCCGCCTGGATGCCCCAACCTGCTCGGCTCCTCCCGGTCACCACGCCGCAGCCGCTGCCTGACCACATCAACGTTGCACCACCCAATGCCGCCAGTCCCCGCGACTCCTCCCGGCTACACCCTGTCCGCGAAAGCCACAACCGACATCGCCGTCCTCCAGCCGCATCAGACGTCAGTCCTCCGTGCTCCACCTCGGCCTAACGTGCCGCACCGAACGCCTCTAGACGGCTCCACCACTGCGCCACCTAGATCTCCGGCCACCACCCTTGCCGGAGCCGAGGCTTCCGTCGGCCATCACAACTGCTCCGGCGGCCCGATTTCAAAACCGAAGACAGTTTTGGGATCCTCGGGATGAGGCCTTCATAGCACCTGCCCTTGATCAACGATCCAACGGTCGATTGGTGTTTCCGAAAAATTCGGATGAAGAACGACGAAGAACGCGGGTTTTATAACAAGACTCGGATGATGGCCGTGTTCATTTGTCCATCGTCCTAATTCTAAAATTGTATAATTTAAACAACGGAATTGACGAAAACTCAAGAAACTGAAGAAGGTGTGAAAATTAACCAAAAATCCCACCTCGAATCGGTCGTTCGTCACTGGCGACGCGTTCGCTGCGATCCCACTTCTATCTTCCAAAGTTTGTTCCTCAATCCAGTGAAGAACGGAAAAGAATGCCAAAGAACAAGAGAGAGAGAGAGAGAGAGAAGAAGAATAATAAGAAGAAGAAGAAGAATAAGAAGAAGAATCATGGGTTCTCCCCTTATCTCAAGCGTATTTATAAAAACCGGCCGAAACGCCACCCACGGTCATGGATTCCAAAACCTCTGCGCCCGCTTATTTTCTATCTCTCCTAGGCAAAACACCCAATTAAAAACTCAATGGAAGTCTCGGATTTCCATTCCAAAAATTCGTTCAAAGGTTATTTGAAAATAACGCCAGTGATAAAATCACTAAGTCGTTATTTTAAAATGACGATTTTTCCCCTAGGTGACATCTCTCATAGCAGGCCCGCGCCTGCAACTTTTACACCCCACCTAGTGTAAACAGCACCCTCCGGACGCAACTGTGCCCTTAGATTTCCGATCTGAGCTACCTTTTAGGAGAAAACACAACTCAGGCACGTTCATAGTATAAAAACACTTAATATTTTTATAAAATCTATTTCTGGCACACCGGGCCTTGGAATTGAACGTCGTCTTAGATCCTAGCTCTAAAAATATTTGTAGAAATATTCTAAAGTCTTACAGGGAAAAAAGAGGGTCTCTTCATCATTCCCTCCTTCAATATTTTCATCCCCAAAAAGAAAAACTAGAAAAAACAACACGGGATACAGAGCTCACACCTAGCTCTCTCACTTCCAAAAAAACTTTCACAACACCCTGCTGGCACAAAACGCGAACCAAAGGAATGGTTCATACTTATAAGGTCTGTTAATTTTGATTACATGTGTAGGAACATGCACGCACCTCATTAGATGCGACGCGTGGAAGACGTCGTGCACCCACTCCTACTATTTGGAGGGTAGGGAAAGATGGTAGGAAACCTCTCAATCTCTTGCACGATTCCCGAATGGCCCAAATAAACTCAGGGGGACTTCCCCGGTCAAACCTATTCTTTCCACGTCGTGACCAAAATCACGATTTGTTACTGGAACATGGTCTCGTGATTCCCTCCTTGAGAATACCCATCTGGTGAAACACCCAAGGATATACGGTCACACAAGTTTCACAGTTGGTGCATCACAACCGAGACTCTCTTATACGCTCAAAAAGTGGATGATTCAACACCATCAACTGAAGAAAATTTGTACACTCCTACTCCACCAAGGTCAGCTGTTGGGATGCCAACTGCTCTGAAACTTCCCACACTAGTCGAGCCTGGGACTTCTTACTAAGGGAACCTACTACAACACTACCATTTTTTCAGAACATAGACTACCTAAAAAACATAGTCCTGCAGAAAATTCAACCAGAACTGTCGTATCAAGTTCAAGCCTCTTTGGGTGAGGACAAACCTAAGACACTGGTGGTCTGAGAAAACCACAAAGTGCTCTCCCAAAAGATATCATCTCCACATTCTCTGGTAAAAGGCTACCACTACCTGCACCACAAAGTGAAACGCATAGTTCTGTTTATGGGGTGTCCATCACCTCAACTTGTACTTGATAATAGTATCGAGATTGATGTTGAGTACACAAGGTACCAAATAACAGGGCAGGTGAGAAAACTCATTCAACCGCCAGAGGCTAGACACGGAAAGCATGTGGAATACCCCACGTGTCTTTTCCCCTCTTGGAAAGAGAGTAATCCCCAAAACAGGCACTCTGCCAAACCCATTAGTGGAACCTCAAGCAAAGGGAGGTCAAGCAGAAAAGCCCCACTGGGAAATCCAGAACCTGCTCTGACACTCCACCGCAGAACCCTTCCATTAATGCACATGTCAGATAGACTCATCCACCACACCTCAATACTATCCACTTTGGATGGCACTGAATCTCCCCCGTGGTTTTGATCGCATCACAAAAACGCATCTCAGTGGGGGAAGAACCCCTCTTTCCCGTGCATTCAAAGCTACATCGGACAACACCAACACAGGGTTACACCGACGCCCTGCGTCACCCTTGGTAACTCCTCGAGCAAGGAGTTAGACGAAAAGAGTACCTCTCATAGTGTCTAACAAGTTCTACTGAGAAAGGTATAAAAAGACACAGAGCGTACCTCTTATCATCTCATGCATTGCAGGATTGTAGACATCCATAGCACAAAGCCGCCCACGGCCCCGTCCGTCAGCTCCCTGAGCCTGACATGGGCCACTTAGTGGTGGAGAAAGGACCTCGAAATGTCGTCCTCCAACCATAGTTCTTCCTTATTTTCTTCCAACACCGTCTCCTTGGGGACCACCCTATCCTCACCTGGGAGTTCTCTGACCACGACACTGCCTCTATTGTGATGGTGCATCTACCAACTATCTGGAAAACTCAGCACATTTGGTTGAGTAGTCTCATGCCGCGTGACCTCGCACATCACCATCATATCACTAGTCCTCCCTAGGCTGTCATGGTGCTCTACTATGTCCCCGACCATGTGCCTGAGTCTCATCAAGGGGAGACCTCCGGTGTCGAGGCCCTGCCAATTGGCATACCTCTGATAGAAATTTCTCTGTCACCAGTGCCTGCTCCAGTACCCTGAGATTGGTGAGGAGGCACAAGGGCACTACACTAGCACGAATATCCTCTACATAGACCTCACTCAAACTTATGTGCTCGGAAGTTGTCATCATGGACCATGTCCAAAGAGTACCGAGTAAGGTTTGAAAACCCAGTCACGTACTCAGCCACAGCCATCACTCCCTACTGAAGTCCCAGCAGCTCCTAAAACCCTATAAATTGTAAGTAAAAGGGGTAGTACTCCTCATGAAACAGCTAGTAGAAGTCATCCCACGAGAGTACCAACTCATCGTGAATCTGAGTAGCCCTGTCTCTACTACGCCAAACGGCTTGGTGGAAAAATACTGGTTGTCAAGCCGCCATCTAACCTGTCAGTGTCTGAACAAGCCTGAAGAGGCGAACCACTAACTCTAGCCAAACCTTCACTATCTGAGGGTATGGCTCACCGTGGAACCTCAACGGTCTATGATACTGGAACTCACGTAGTGCGCCCAACCTACTCTTGTCATCATCCTTCACTGTCGGTACTATCTGCTACTCCACAGGTGGAGGTGCTGCTGCCTATCCTCCTGGAGAAAGGGTAATCGTATGATGGATCTTGAACTGAGGCCTCATCGCTCACAGAATTGTCATCACGAACTGGAGCTAGTATTGTGGCTGGCTATCATCGTGGAGATATCCTAAATCTGATCGAGGAGTACTGTGGTCAAATGAGAATATATATACCAACAACGATGGGGAGATGACTCCAGAAAGAAAGTAAAACACTCAATCCTATATGATGCACGATCCAAATTCCCTATAACAAGTGTCTCAGTGTGCCAAGTTGACAAGTGGATTATCAGGGTCCTGGTGAATGGATATGTCGGCCGCCACACCATCACTGTACTCCCTGGCCTCAGAGCCGCTCTCAAGACACGTTGACACTATTGCCCAAAAACTCAACCAATTCCTTTTTAGGGACATTTGAAAAACTCCCCAAGGAACGAACCACCTCTGATACCTCTTTTTTACTACCCGACCCTACATGTCTCGAGCCGAAACTACCCCAAGATCACCTCCATAGGCCATGGGCTGGCGACAAGCACCGAAGGCATAACAATCTTGGGGAGGCCTTTGCCTAAGTACCTGTACACACACACACACAGCCCATTCAACGTAGAAATGTAGAGTAAAAAGAAAACAAAAGGAAAAACAACTATAACCCAACCACAGTCATGCATAAACTTCTAAATAGAACAAGTATAGTGCTAAAAAGTACTAACAAGTAAAATAAACAGCAAAGGGAAAAACACGCGCCCAACTAGAAAGGTTCCACAACCTTGAAACAGGTAAACGAAAGTGAACAGCTGGTGAGTCTCACACCCAAAAATCCTTCTATGACCGCTAGATGCGGCCCAAGCACTCGTGTCCTCTATTCTCCTCCAGAGTCTCCATCAACCTGTATGTCGTCTGCAAGGGCACACCATGTGCGGGCAAAGGCCAAGCCGGGGTGAGTATAAAGATACTCAGTAGGATGCCCCGAAAGCTCGAGGGAGAAACAAAGTAGATACTAAAACGGTGAGCAGTAGATAGAACAAGAACAGTGTAAGAGTACAAAAGAGAGAGTGATGCTCAACCCAACAAGAGAAAGTAAGTGATCTCGTCTAACCAAGAGGATCTAGATATGGAAAGCATGTGTCATACCATGTGCGTCTTCACCCCTCCTAGAAAGAGATTAACTAAACCCAAGGGGTGGGAAAAAAAGTAGGTTGTATATATATGCTCAAAAAGAAACCCGAATGAGTGTGTAAGGGGATCTCTACCTCCAAGCTCGGCCCAAGAAAAGTCTCCAATAGTTCAAATGATATCCATCACTGATTCCCAATAGTCCCGTACGAAAAATTTGTCTCATCATTGAACCATACAACCAAGGGGCCCGCTCTGGTAACCATGGAGAAAAGTCACTGACTAGCCTCATAGAAAGGACTGAGTCTGAAAGAAGTCATCGGGTAACCCACTGCCCATCCCAGTTGGAGGGTAAACCCCAAGAAGTTTTCGGGTAACCCACTGCCCAGCCTCACTGGAGGGTAAACCCCAAGAGGTTGTCGGGTAACCCACTGCCCATCCCCACTAAGGGGTAAACCCCAAGAGGTCGTCGTGTAACCCACTGCCCAACCCTCCTAGAGGGTAAACCCCAAGGTGAATGAGTAACCCATTGCCCAACCCTGCTAGAGGGTAAACCCTATGGTTAACGGGTAACCCACTACCAAGCCCCGTTGGAGGGTAAACCCTAAAGTCAACGGGTAACCTACTACCTAGCCCCGCTGGAGGGTAAACCTTAAGGTAAATTGGTAACCCACTACCCAGCCCCACTGGAGGGTAAACTTGGAACTTGTCCGATAATTCTGCATTGCATGTGTCATCACTAGGTGTCACTAACACCGCTACCGTGCATAGGTTCGGAGTGCGTCAAAGGAAGCTCTGACCAACACCCTTTCATGATTCCACATTTAATTAGATCTAGAAAAAGTCTCTACATGCCCAAAACAGATTACACCGTTGTAATCCTCATAGAAAACACACGAGATAGACTATTTACTCACTAGAAACGGCTCCCGATGAAAAATTTATTCAACACCGATTATGTCCATACGGCGTCTCGTGGGGCCCGTACCTCGACCCCGAAAAAGGTCGGGTGAACTGTGCCATCGTGATGCTCTCGGAAAAACATGCCAAATCGACTATTCATATGCCCCAAACGGACGTTTGATGAAAAAGTCACAATACGCTACACACAGCTTAAAAGACGGCTTGTGGGTCCCACCCCTCAACTCCGGATTCAATGGATGAAACCACCCTGGTCAACTTCACCTTGATGCTAGGGTCACAATGCTGCTAACGGCACCCAAAACGGACTCTGGATGCAGAAGCTGCAACTCCCCGCGTTATGCAAACGGGGCACTGTGGGGCCCATACCTCAACCCCGAAACAAGTCACACAGATCGTACCATTGCGTTCCTTAAAAATAACCATGTCGCGTAGGCTATTCATTTTATTTGAACGGACTTATGAATCATAAGTCATAAAAATGCAGCATACGTCCGAAAGCCGCCTCGTGGGGCCCACACCGCAGGCCCGAATTTAAGCGGGCGGATTGCGCCATCGCAATCCTCTTGGAAGAACACTTAGAAACAAGTGCTCAAACACCCCAAACGGATTTCAGGTGAAAAAGTGGTGTTTCACCGTAAAACGTGTGAATTAGGCCCTTGTGGGGCAGCACCTTGTCTCCAACTCGAATGCATCGGAAAGCATCTCAAAAAGTTCACACGAGGACTCGGTTCACGCTTCCGCTGACGGCGCGTCAATCAGACATCCCAAACAAGAGTTAGTTCTGACGCAAGAATAATCAATTAATTAATTAATTAATTAATTAATCGTATTAAGTGTTTCGTGCCACCGAGCAACGAAACCAAACCGTAGGGGTTTCGAACCAACTTTGGAAGGACCGTCTCAACTCCAGGGCCACAACACCCCTGACGGCGCGCCAAACGTACGTCCGACACGTGAATCATGTTCGTCGCAAGCTTTAACAATAATTTATTATTATTAAATTAAAGCATATCGGGTCACCCACCCTCGGACATAGAACTCAAAAACCACAAAACCCAATTCAAAAAGGGTTGTCTTGCTAACACGAACCCGCGGCTGCTAACGGCGCATCAAAAGGACGTGTTGTTTAGGAGATATGCCCCCTTGAACAAAGGGGGCCCAAAATTGGGACGGTCCAGCTCGCAGCGGTCCGCTGGCCGCTGCCCATCCGCAAACCACCGGACCCCTCAGGTCTGGTTCTTCCAACTAGACCGGCCACATGGTCAGTCATGTCTGCGCACCTCACCAGCAGGACTCGCACTTTGCGGGTCCTTGTCCGTGGTGCCCCCCGAGGTCAGCACCTCGGGGCTCCTTCTAAGCGCAATAGGCCAAGGGTGAACCATCCGTCGGCCGAGCGCACCGCCCGGCACTGGAGCCCGAGCCACCTGGTCGCCTGCTCCCCGCTCTGCTGCAGCCGCCTGGACACCCCGACCTGCTCGGCTCCTCCCGGTCACCACGCCGCAGCCGCCGCCTGGCCTCGCCGGCATTGCACTGACCGACGCCGCCGGTTGTCACGACTCCTCCCAGCCGCACCCCGTCTTTTCCGGCCACACCCGACACCACTTTCTGTTGTCCGCACCCGACGTCGGCCCTTCGAGCTCCACCTCGACCTAACGCGCCACACTGAATGACTCTGGTCGGCTCCACCATTTCGCCACCCCGATCTCCAGCCACCACCCTTGTCGGAGTAGGGGCTTCAGTCAGCCGCCACAACTGCTCCGGCGGCCCGATTTCAAAACTGAAGATGGTTTTGGGATCCTCAGGATGAGGCCTTCGTAGCGTCTTCCCCCGATCAATGATCCGATGGTCTATTGGTGCATCCGAAAAATTCGGATGAAGAATGACGAAGAACGTGGGTTTTATAATGGGACTCTAACGATGGCCGTGTTCATTTGGCCATCGTCCTAATTCTAAAATTGTAGAATTTAAACAACGGAATTGATGAAAATTCAAGAAACCAACGAAGGTATGAAAATTAACCAAAAACACTACCTTGAATCAGTCGTTCGTCATTGGCGACACATTCGTTGCGATCCCACTTTGATCCACCAGAGTTCATTCCTCAATCTGGTGAAGAACAGAAAAGAATGCTGAAGAACAAGAGAGATATAGAGAGAGTGAAGAATAAGAAGAAGAAGAATCATGGGTTTCCCCTTATCTCAAGCGTATTTATAAAAACACACTGAAACTCCACCCACGGTCGTGGATTCCGAAACCTCCACACCTGCTTATTTTATATCTCGCCTAGAAAAAACACCCTATTACAAACTCAACAGAAGTCTCAGATTTCCATTCTGAGACTTCATTCAAAAGTTATTTAAAAATAATGCCATTGATAAAATAACTAAGTCATTATTTTAAAATGATGATTTTTCCCCTGGGTGACATCTCTCACAGCAGGCCCACGCCTGCAACTTTTACACCCCTCCTAGGGTAAACGGAACGCTCTGAACGCAACGGTGTAATACCACGAGATTTTATGAAAAATATTCTTTTTAATTTCATTAATGTGTTGTGTTGTACGCTACACCAAAAGGAGCTTGCACAACACGCATCTTTGACTTGCCTTGCATTACACGCAATCAGGACCTTCCTTGATAGCGTGTGTAGTACGCAATACCGAGTTTCACTAAACAACGATATGCTATTAAAATATTATTAAAACTAGCCGTTATGAATAGTAATAACCACCTTTTAAAATTTTAGAAATCTTATCTCTCAAAATGGACTTCATTTTTGGATTCAGAATATCGAAATTAGCTTAGGGTGAAATTTTGGTACTTTTCGGAAAACTTTCATATTCTGATGAATAGTGAAAATTACTAAATTTTAATTAAAAACAACTTTTTTTAATCAAAATAGTGATAAATTTTTAATTTGAGTGGTTTTAAAGTATATTTAGAATATATTTTTACAATTTAATACAATTTTGGCCATTGGATGTAATTTCACATTTAAACCAGACATAAACAAGTGTCAATCTTTTGATAGTTATTATCTCTTAAAAACACGCTATTTGTTTTGACGACGAGAATTAATTTTTAAAATAATTAATGTAACTGATATGTTTTGAATTTGGTAAAATAGACATCATTTTTGAATTCATAATATCAAATATAGCTTAGCCCTAATTTTTTGTATTTTTCTGGAAACTTTCATTTTTTGATGAATAGTGAAACTACTAAGTGGTAGTTAAAAAAACTGAATTTTTCATAAAACTTAATTTAACCGCTTCTGTGAGTGGAATTTCGAAAATCCGAGAGACATAGTTAATATCAAGAACTAAACTGTGGTTCAATGAGATGAAAATAATTTTTGGTGAATAGTAACTTTTTACTTTTTTTTACCACGGTTAAAAGTAAATAGGGTAATTAAGGGTAAAAATGATATTATTATTACCCTAACACATGTCCTAATTCTATTGGATAAGTTTAATTCGACCAAAAACAACCTTAGGAATAAAATATGACCATTTAAGCCCACTTGGATTAGATTAGGACATTTATTATTAATTTATTTAAAGAAGGGTTAAAATAGTTAAAATCAAAGTTTAATAAGTAAATCATTTTTAATATAGGGTTATACATAAGATAAATTCGACTATAAATATTCATTAGAAAGCTAAAAATATTTCCTACATAATGATATTTTATTTTTAATTTTTAGATATTAAATAATTTAATTTATTTATGACACAATGATGATGCAGTAATTATCTTATTAATGAAATATTGACATAATTGATGTTATAAATACCCAAATAAATATAATTTGAGACTTTTTATGAATTCCACTAATTTTATAGGTTAATATGACATGTTAGTATTTATTTTTATTAACTTTTTTCGAACTAATCATTCTGTTATGATTTTTACAAAAAATCAATTACCAAATAGTGTCAAAATTGACATAAAATAGTTTTTAAAACAAATACTATATTATTAATTGTTATTATATTCCTAAAAATATAAGGTTCGGCCAAATTGCTTAGATAAGGTTATATATATTAATAATAAACAACTTGGGGTTCTTTTGGCTTGTTATAGTAAGTTTATTAACCTTATAGTGTAAGAACACAAAAAGACACGGTAAAAGTAAAATTATCTAACTTAAAATTAAAACTAAATGATAAGGTTAAAATAGTAAACTAAACTTGTCCAAATTCTATTGGATGATATTATTTCGACCCATCCCCTCCTTAGCTTCGAAATAACTCAATTTGGAGCTATTAAAAACCGAATTTGACTTTATAATAAAATAATATTTTTAGTTATTCCAAAGGTGCCCCTCTCCTCCCTTATAAAAGGGCACTTCCTCCCTCTCTTCCCCACACCACATTGAGCCTTCAATCTCGGCCAACCCCTGACTATATCTTCTCTCCACTTCCCTAGAGACATCCTAGAGGTCATTGTCTTCTTCAAAGACCAATTTTAGTGCCCTAAGAGGAGGTATCAAAGAGGCGCTTCAAAGAAGAGGTAATGTCCGTTACCGATTCTTTCACCTTTATTTATTCTTCCACTTCTTCTTCTTAGGTTGTTTAATTATGAAGTAATAACATCAGTATCACTCATATACTTATATGTTATTATAAGTATGAAACAACCATATTTCACTATCTATCCATCCTACGGAAAATGAAATCGCCGCGCGTGCGTACGTACGGAATACCGTCTCCACGCCGTGGTGTAATCTATTTTACACCACCACCTTACTTGGATGGTTATAATGGTGTAAATAATGACTATATATGATTATTGTAAAGTAATATTGATTCTTAAATAGTATATATATACTCCAATACAATTCCACAATCATGGGAATGATATCATCACTCGTGCGGAATACTGTCTCCACGATGTGATGTGACTCATTCTACATGATCTTCATTGCATAATGATTATATAAATGAATTTAATGAATTAATATGATATATATTACCCTAATACCATTCTGGAAATGAGGTATCTATAACCTAAAAAGAAAAATAAGAATTTATTCGACAAAACACGCATAAGAACAAAACGTAATAAACACCCGAATAACAAGTAATAATGAAATATTACCAATAAGAAGCTAAGAATATGACCATATATGATATCATAAAAATAATTATGATTCTGGAATAAGTCAATAACATTATTTAAATCATTATAAAGGAGGCTCGGACACTTATGAAGCAAATCGGACCTAAGGTAAGGGAAATATCACAATCTCATTTTTACCCGAGATTGTTTATACTTTGAAATTTACTGGGGTGTATTTTATCATCCAAATACAAGTTTCCTCAATATGTAATATTATTTCCATCCACCTACAATTTTTTAAATCCAATTTTACCCTTCAGTGAGTTTTTAGTAAAATATATGAAAGTAATCTTTTGTCGTTTTTCGTACGAGGTACTTTTTGACTTTTCCGACAAAAGTACGAGAAGAATGTTTTTTTTAACTTATACGACATGAATGGATTTTTAAAACATTATTTCCAAGAATCTTCCTTTACAAGTTTTCAAGTTTATTTTTAATCAACTTCTTTTAGTTTATAATTGTATGACATGTAAAGAAAGGAAAATGTTTTTGAAGTAGAAAGGATATTTTCCTCAAGAATGGAGTTCAAGTGTTTTATCAAAATTATTTTCCATCTAAGATAATAAAGGATTATGTTTCTATCCCTATTATTACATTGATTTGATTATGTTGTGATGAAATTATTTTATGAATTCCTTTATCTTATATGAATTGTTTTATGATGTCATGTTGTTTAAGAATCCTATTTTTATTACATGGGTTATGAAATGATGTATGATTTATGATTTTGTGGCACACATAAGAATGGTATCATTATGAGATGGGTGGGACCTATATATACCTCCAATGAATTGGGTAAAGATTTTATATCTCATGAGATAGACATGGCTAGAACGGTAGGTTATACCGGTTCAGTGAAACAGGACTGAAACGAGGAATGAACTCGGTTCAGAAAGAGACTTTGTCCACTAAGATAGTCTTGGCAATGAGTCTTGACTAATAAGAAATGATTCTATATGATTATGTGTGTATGACACAAAGTTTCATGTTTTAAGTTATGATTATTGGGATTACATTTCACTACTATGATTTATCCCATGTTATGAAATTATGATCTCTTTTGCATGTTAAGATTTCCAAAAGATATGTTCTTATGAATATGATTTGATTGATATTTCTTTTGTTTACCCTTACTGAGAATTTGAGCTCACCCTTTTATGTTTTCTCTTCCCCAGGATATAAAGAAAGGTTTTAGGTAAGAAAAATAAAGGAAGATCTTTATGGGAGATGTTGAAGATCTTTCACCATGATTAGAAGATTACGTTCCGAGTTTCCAAAGACACTAAACTATTAAGGTCCTTGTGTGTGTGTTTTTGTTATGTACTAAGTATTCTTCAAAAGTAATGTAATGTCTATGTACTTCAAGCTTCGGGTCTCTACAGTTGGTATCAGAGGAAAGGTTTAGTCAACCTTTGGAAACTAGGATGCGAGAACTTTAGTGATATCCCTAGAGATATTTCTAAGGTATGTCTAGGGATGTCCCTAAGGTTAAGTATACGTATAGGTTATAGTCCTAGAATTATGCTAACGATCATATAATTAAACCTAAGATGTTAGATATTGAAGGTACTCCCCCTTTATTATGTTGTTTTCCCTAGCATGATTTTTGCCTCTCACACTATTCTTTTTGGGTTTTAGACGATGGCTGGAACCCGAAGGAACCGTGTTGATCAATGGAATGGAAAATGCAATGATTGTCCTCCTGAACAAACAAATGTTATGGGAGATGGAGTGAAAAATCTTATTGCTATACTTACACAAGCTATGAATCATTCTGGACTTCCAAATGAGCAGAGAAGGGAACAATATTCTATTGAGTCCTTCATGAGGCAATGTCCACCTTCTTTTAGTGGGCCTTCTGATCCACTTGTTTCTGAAAAACGGATCAGTACCACTGAAAAGATATTTTCAGTTCTTCAATGTTCAGAACATGATAAATTCATCTTATCAGTATATCGTTTGGAAGGTGAAGCTAATCAATGGTGGAATCTTATCAAGAATACGAGGCCAAGAGATGAAATTGAGTCCATGGAATGGGACGAGTTCAAGAACATATTTTTCAATAAGTACTTTCCTCTTATTCTTCGAACAAAGATGGAGAAGGAGTTTCTTGAACTAAAGAAAAAGGATTATGAATCTGTTGGTATATACGAAGTGAATTTTACAAGGCTTGCAAGGTATGCATCTGGCTTTATCATCCAACCTGAAAGTAAAGTTGATCGATTCTTCAGTGGCCTAAAACCAAGTCTTTGAAGGGCATTAGCTATAAGAGACTTCAGTAGCTATGATGAAATTGTGCGTTGTGCTATAAAGGTAGAAATGGAAGTTGGTGTTACTTATCCATCTCATAGTTTTGACAAGAAATGAAAGATGGAGTTCAAGGAGAAATCTCAGAATAATGGTGAAAAGAAGATGAATGTTTCCTTATGCTCAAAGTGTGGAAAGAAGCATGGTGGAGATTGTCTTAAAGGGACAAGTAAATGTTTCAAATGTAGAAAGGAAGGTCATCAGGCATTTTAATGCCGCAATGATGGGAAGAAGATGTCTAATGATGCAAACAAAGGAAGGGATATACAGAATGAACCTACTACACTTCAATGTTTCAAGTGCAAGGAGATGGGAAATTATGCCAATAAATGCCCTAATCCAAGGGTTAGTGATGATCGACATGAGCAACCACTTAAGGCAAAGGAAAAAGGGAAGTCACATGCGATCACCATTGGCGATGTTGAATATGACAACGATGTGGTGGAATGATTAAGTGTTTATGTAGTGGGATTCCAAAATAATGTTGAGTATTGGAATATTTATGTATTGGTATATTGTGGTCTTCAATAATTTTATGGTACCTGTAACCATGGAATGTGATTGAGATATTTTTGGAAAAAAGCTGATATGCGCATAATGAAGGGAAAATGAGAAAATGACATATTTGACAGTATTCATGAGCTCATGATTGATATAAGGACTAAGTGATATCATGGTTTGAGTATATAGAATTTTGAGGATTTTGGTATGTGGAAAGTGTTAACTTTTAACTGCATTCATGTTTTCACTAAGGTTCAATGGGTATTCAAGAGAACACATGATTAAGGCCTTTGAATGTTTGGAATGTGACCAAAAAGACATATCTTATGATATATGGGGATCAACGATGGTATTAAATCTCTGGTAATTGTTTTCACTATATTATGAGAGTGGACTGCAGTATTATGGATAAGCCTAAAGATTGGAATGGACTATGTTGGACATAAGTCAGTATTTTTTAAGGATAAAAGTTTTTTCGATATTATTGATGGGATGTTATAGTAATATAGTTTTAGAAAAAGGACAACCTGCAGGACGGGCGACAACCCATCACGTCGGACAAGGCCATGGGAATCGAACCCACAACCGAAGTGCGACTGGCCTTTATCGCATACCACTGGCCTACAGGAAGTCCCTGTTTAGTAGAAACTAGTTTTATTATATTAAGCAGTATGATATATGAATTATAAGTCCATTTTAGGAACCATATATGATTAATCTCACTATAGATGGACTTATGTATTTTTTGATAACTTTTCTAACCTTTTGTTTGAGACAGATGGAATGACCCATCATTCTATCATATGATCTGCTAACACATCACGAATGAAAAATTCAACTTCATTTCTTTAAGAGATGAAGTGGAAATTTTCCAAAGAACGACCAACGGTGAGACTATACCAAAATAACGAAAGTATTTCTTCTAATTCCAATTTCATCAACTTTAGGGAAATGATCTTGAAAACCAAAAATGTTGTCATAGTGATCTTATATATGATGAATTAGATGGTACCTTAGATCGTCACAAATTTATGGCTTTGTGATTGTTGGCTTTTCCATAGCCATGTTCTCTACCACTCTCCATCAGAACATGATGGTTAGATTTCTCTTCCATATCCATATTTTCACCTATGTGGAAACCCAGTGATTAGTTTATTTGGGTAACCGTTACATTTTATACTTTTGTTTTTAAAGATTGGTTTTGGTATTACTTTTTACGTTGTGGGTTTCTATTAAAGAAACTTTCGAGTAGTAAACCATTTATAACCCCGACGAATTTCGAGGGAGAAATTCATTTTAAGGGGGGTAGAATGTAACACCCCGAGATTTTATGAAAAATATTCTTTTTAATTTCATTAATGTCTTGTGTTGTACACTACACCAAAAGGAGCTTGCACAACATGCATCTTTGACTTGCCTTTCATTACACGCAATCACGACCTTCCTCGATAGCATGTGTAGTACGAAATACCGAGTTTCACAAAACAACGATATGCTATTAAAATATTATTAAAACTAGCCATTATGAATAGTAATAACCACCTTTTAAAATTTTATAAATTTTATCTCTCAAAATTGACTTCATTTTTGGATTCGGAATATCGAAATTAGCTTAGGGAGAAATTTTGGTACTTTTCGGATAACTTTCATATTCTGATGAATAGTGAAAATTACTAAATTTTAATTAAAAACAACTTTTTTTAATCAAAATAGTGATAAATTATTAATTTGAGTGGTTTTAAAGTACATTTAGAATATATTTTTACAATTTAATACAATTTTGGTCATTGGATGTAATTTCACATTTAAACCAGACATAAACCAGTGTCAATCTTTTGATAGTTATTATCTCTTTAAAACACGCTATTTGTTTTGACGACGGGAATTAATTTTTAAATTAATTAATGTAACTGATATGTTTTGAATTTGGTAAAATAGACATCATTTTTGAATTCATAATATCAAATGTAGCTTAGGCCTAATTTTTTGTATTTTTCTGGAAACTTTCATTTTTTGATGAATAGTGAAACCACTAAGTGGTAGTTAAAAAAACTGAATTTTTCATAAAACTTAATTTTACCGCTTCTGTAAGTGGAATTTCGAAAATCTGAGAGACACGGTTAATATCAAGAACTAAAATGTGGTTCAATGAGATGAAAATAATTTTTGGTGAATAGTAACTTTTTACTTTTTTTTACCGAGGTTAAAAGTAAATAGGGTAATTAAGGGTAAAAATGATATTATTATTACCCTAACACATGTCCTAATTCTATTGGATAAGTTTAATTTGACCTAAAACAACCTTATGAATAATATATGACCATTTAAGCCCACTTGGATCAGATTAGGACATTTATTATTAATTTATTTAAAGAAGGGTTAAAATAGTTAAAATCAATGTTTAATAAGTAAATAATTTTTAATATAGGGTTATACATAAGATAAATTCGACTATAAATATTCATTAGAAATATAAAAAGATTTATTACATAATTATATTTTATTTTTAATTTTTAGACAATAAATAATGTAGATTATTTATGACACAACGATGATGCAGTAATTATCTTATTAATGAAATATTGACATAATTGATGTTATAAATACTCAAATAAATGTAATTTGAGACTTTTTATGAATTACACTAATTTTATAGGTTAATATGGCATGTTAGTATTGAAATTTATTAACCTTTTTCGAACTAATAATTCTGTTATGATTTTTACAAAAATCAATTACCAAATAGTGTCAAAATTGACATAAAATAGTTTTTAAAAAAAATATTATATTATTAATTGTTATTATATTCCTAAAAATCTAAGGTTCGGCCAAATGACTTAGATAAGGTTATATATATTTATAAAAAACAACTTGGGGTTCTTTTGGCTTGTTATAGTAAGTTTATTAACCTTATAGTGTAAGAACACAAAAAGACACGGTAAAAGTAAAATTATCTAACTTAAAGTTAAAACTAAATGATAAGGTTAAAATAGTAAACTAAACTTGTCCAAATTCTATTGGACGATAGGATTTCGACCCATACCCACCTTAGCTTCGAAATAACTCAATTTGGAGCTATTAAAACCCGAATTTGACTTTATAATGAAATAATATTTTTAGTTATTCCAAAGGTGCCCCTCTCCTCCCTTATAAAAGGGCACATCCTCCCTCTCTTCCTCACACCACATTGAGCCTTCAATATCGGCCAAACCCTTCAAATATCTTCTCTCCACTCCTGTAGAGACATCCTAGAGGTACTTTTCTTCTTCAAAGACCAATTTTAGTGCCCTAAGAGGAGGAATCAAAGAGGCGCTTCAAAGAAGAGGTAATGTCTGTTACCGATTCTTTCACCTTTATTTATTCTTCCACTTCTTCTTATTAGGTTGTTTCATTATGAAGTAATAACATCAGTATCACTCATATACTGATATGTTATTATAAGTTTGAAACAACCCTATTTCACCATCTATCCATCCTACGGAAAACGAAATCACCGCGCGTGCGTACGTACGGAATACCGTCTCCATGCCGTGGTGTAATCTATTTTCCAACACCACCTTACTTGGATGGGTATAATGGTGTAAATAATGACTATATATGATTATTGTAAATTGATATTGATTCTTAAATAGTATATATATACTCCAATACAATTCCACAATCATGGGAACGATATCATCGCTCGTGCGGAATACCGTCTCCACAATGTGATGCGACTCATTCTACATGATCTTCATTGCATAATGATTATATAAATGAATTTAATGAATTAATATGATATATATTACCCTAATACCATTCTAGAAATGAGTTATCTATAACCTAAAAAGAAAAATAAGAATTTATTCGACAAAACACGCATAAGAACAAAAAGTAATAAACACCCGAATAACAAGTAATAATGAAATATTACCAATAAGAAGCTAAGAATATGACCATATATGATATCATAAAAATAATTATGATTCTGGAATAAGTCAATAACATTATTTAAATCATTATACAGGAGGTTTGGACACTTACGAATCAAATCAGACCTAAGGTAAGGGAAATATCACAATCTCATTTTTACCCGAGATTGTTTATACTTTGAAATTTACTGGGGTGTATTTTATCATCCACATCCATGTTTCCTCAATATGTAATATTATTTCCATCCACCTAAAATTTTTTAAATCCAATTTTACACTTCGTTGAGTTTTTAGTAAAATATATGAAAGGAATATTTTGTCATTTTTCGTACGAGGTACTTTTTGACTTTTCCGATAAAAGTACAAGAAGAATGTTTTTTTAACTTATACGGCATGAATGGATTTTTAAAACATTATTTCCAAGAAGATTCCTTTACAAGTTTTCAAGATTATTTTTAATCAACTTCTTTTAGTTTAGAATTTTATGGCATGTAAAGAAAGGAAAATGTTTTTGAAGTAGAAAGGATATTTTCCTCAAGAATGGAGTTCAAGTGTTTTATCAAAATTATTTTCCATCTAAGATAATAAAGGATTATGTTTCTATCCCTATTATTACATTGATTTTATTATGTTGTGATGGAATTATTTTATGAATTCCTTTATCTTATATGAATTTTTTTATGATGTCATGTTGTTTAAGAATCCCATTTTTATTACATGGGTTATGCAATGATATATGATTTATGATTTTGTGGCACACATAAGAATGGTATCATTATGAGATGGGTGGGACCTATATCTACCTCCAATGCATTGGGTAAAGATTTTATATCTCATGAGATAGACATGGCTGGAACAGTAGGTTATACCAGTTCAGTGAAACAGGACTGAAACGAGGAATGAACTCGGTTCAGAAAGGGACTTTGTCCACTAAGATAGTCTTGGCAATGAGTCTTGACTAATAATAAATGATTCTCTATGATTATGTGTGTATTCCGTAAATTTTCATGTTTTAAGTTATGATTATTGGGATTACATTTCACTACTATGATTTATCCCATGTTATGAAATTATGATCTCTTTTGCAGGTTAAGATTTCTAAAAGATATGTTCTTATGAATATGATGTGATTGATATTTATTTTGTTTACCCTTACTGAGCATTTGAGCTCACCCTTTTATGTTTTCTCTTCCCCAGGATATAAAGAAAGGTTTTAGGTAAGAAAAAAAGGAAGATTTTTATGGGAGATGTTGAAGATCTTTCACCATGATTAGAAGATTATGTTCCGAGTTTCCAAAGACACTAAACTATTACGATCCTTGTGTGTGTGTTTTTGTTATGTACTAAGTATTCCGCAAAAGTAATGTAATTTCCATGTACGTCAAGCTTCGGGTCTCTACAAACGGTTCCCTCAGATTTATGATCCAAGCTAAATTTGAGGATAGAACACAACCCCGCCACGTGCATAGTATAAAAACACTTAATATTTTTATAAAATTTATTCCGGGCACACCGGGCCTCAAAATTGCACACCGTCTTAGCTCCTAGCTCTGGAAATATATGTAGAAATATTCCAAAGTATTACAGGGAAAAAACTGAGTCTCTACAATTATAGTATGTTCTTATATACTTATCCTCAATATCTATATTAGGGTTGTTCTCCCTAATCTATGTTTTCTAAATTCAGTTCCCAAGGGTTCTACTAAACTTCCTCTGATACCAACTATAACACCCCGACCCTATAAACCTAGAGCCGATGCCTTATTTTATTATATTGGCATGATTAAAAGAAATAAAATCCTAAAGTACTGGTGAGTTTAGCAGTTTTTGGAAGAACAAATTACATACATGATGCCCATATTATATTGGGAAAGATTGAAAATACAACATGATACATAATAGTATGAAATAAACTACATCATTTGAAAACTCATTCATGGTTTTCTTCTTCATAACCCAGGGAAATAAAAAGTAATATGGGTGAGCTCAAATGCTTAGTAAGGGTTACATGAAGAAATAAAATAATATGTAAAGTCAATAAGGCCTTGACATCATGGCAGGGTAAATAATCTAAAAAACACATGCCATTAATAAAATGGGAATGAAAATATACCCATAGATTTTGTCATAGTGAAAATCTCATGGAAAGTAATAAATGAGTACTGAATGAAGAAAATTATTGTTTATTGGACATCATGTATCTAGAAAATGAACCATTATACCATAATGATGGTTTAATATGTGGGTAGAAACCCATATGATTCTATTTGGAAACAAACACTAAGGGTTTGTCTCCAACTGTTTTGCCTCATGAGACCTGTCAATGCATCAAGGGGATATAGAAGGCCCCACCTTTCACTGCAAGTTCAAGGAATTATTTATCCATAAATTTAATTTATGAAAAATATTCCATATAAAAATCTGTATTGAGTAGATGATATGGACTCATCAATATTCCCTTTGTTAAAACAACATTCAAAATAAACATCGTATGTAAATTAGTATACAACTAAGGCAATAATCATATCCAAGGTAGAAGAATATGGATATCTAATAAAAATATAATCTCAAATTAAAAGTGATATCAAATGGGAAAAATATCCACCACATAATAATTATTATGTGCACAATACCATGTAAGTCTCAACGAAATGGAAATTGAGACAAAGTCTCTTACCACATTATAATCAATCGTATCATATGAACAACAATTAATAATCACAAAATTAATTATTAAATACCATTAATATAAAGAAAATAAAGATATTATATATCAAAAGGTAGTATACATACACCACTTATAAGAAATTAGTGGAAAGCAATGGAAATCTCATGAAAATAAAAGTGAGATGAGAATCCCCTTACCTTATGTATCAATGTATTTTTCACTTGATCTTAATGTCATGAATAATAAAATTAAACTCATTAATTAAGAATTAAAAAAATTATCCACATGAAATTTATTTATTAAGTTCATTTATGTCCTTTTATATGGGTTAAGATATTCAATTTCATCATTTTGGAGTGTATATTTTCTTAGTTTTCATCATCGGTTTTCTTGTATAAGTGTATAGAAGTTCATGTAAAATGGAAACTGAAATCTATAATTAAAGTTATGAGTTATTAATAATAATACATAAGGTTAAATGATCGTATAAATCATTTGGTTATTTTGTTATATGATTAATCATTATATAAATTTTTATGATAAATTCTTGGATTATTTTGGGGGGTTTTCGATCACCACAAACTCATTTTGTTTTAGAATTTAATACCATTTGAAGAAAAATGATTCCAGAAAATTAAATAGGATATATTACATATATTACTATCTAGTTAAACCATAAAAATGGTTTCATTACTATAATTGAAAACGGTAAAAGAAATTGAAAATTGGTTATCCTTGAATGTGATAAATTAACATATCTCAGACGGTGTTTTCATTTTTAAAATAAGAGGAGGGGGAAGAAAGATGATGATGAAATGTTCCATTAGCATAATAAAATTACATTATATTTAAAATACTATAATTATCATAGAATTTGGATGAGATGAGGTGAGGAGAGTGAAACAAAATAATGGAACTTGTTAAAGAAGTTTAAAGGGGAAGGAAGAGAGGTTTACATCTTGAGTACTCTTCCTTGAGAATCTCTTTAAGGCCTTCGGTTTTGACCTTTTGGTGAGTCCATCATGTCTTAGAAGTGTGGTAGGTCTTGGTAAGATTATTTGGAAAAAACTAATAAATTAACAAAGCTTGAGAGATGTGAGAGAAAGAGGGGGTGATGGGTGGTTTATATAGTGGAGGAGAGGAGGGTTTTGCACTATTTTAACCATTAGTTTATTATTTTTCCTCAAGACTATGAATAGACTTGATTATTATGACTAAAAAAATAATTTGTTCATGTGAACTAGAAATAATGGTGATTACTATATCAGTACATCATCCATGACTTAATAAATCATGTATTTAGCATTTACCATAAATTATCGTATTTTACTATTCACAAAAAATTCAAGTATTTCAGAAAAATCCAAAAAATTCACCCTAAACATTTTTTATGTATATAACCAAAAGATTAAATCCATTTTATGAAAATAATTTTCAAAATATGAGAAATTTAATTTTTAATTAAAATCAACATTTAATCAAAAAAATATAGTTTTTAGAATTATAACTGATTTTATAATACCCTGAAAATTTAACTGAGGTATTGTTAAATTATCCTAAAATCATAGGACCAAAAAATATTTATTTAAGAATACATTTTATGAAAATTTAATTTATTTTAAATCAATATATTAATTTAAAATTGTAATTAAATATTTATTAATCACAAAAATACCCACACTTAATTATTAAAATATCCACTCGCATTTATAAGGTACCTAAATTTTATTTAGAGTTATATGGGTGATTTTACTATTCATAAGGGTGCATTAGTATTCATAAGGGTCATATTACTATTTATAAGGGTAGGTTACTATTCATAATGGTAGGTTACTATTCACTAAAAAAATAAGTTGATCCTACTGGACTCTAGATATCATACTGATCGCAACCGTGTATGTCCATTTTTCTAAATTCAAAATAGAGAAGTAGAAAAATCATGGTTAATGTTGAGGTTATAAATATATTATAACAACATAGTGTTGTTTTTTAGTGAATCAGTGTTGAGTGCATATAAGCTATCTAATGAATTGATATTATTGTAAGAAGAACATACCATAAAATCTTAGGGTTTTATAAATCACATTACAACATTTACACAATCATGCATTCCACATAGAACGTATATCAATTGTAGACATAAAATAAACCATTGAAATGAATGAGTTTATTTTCATAAAGCATAAATTCAGGAAAAAAAATTTCTTCCAAAAAGTTAATAGTATACTAGTATATGAATCATCAATATTTAGTGAAGTAGAAACAATCTCAAGAGAAGTGAAAGATGTGTTTTTAGAAAGACAAGTTCTTTTTGAAAAATATTTTCATCTACCATGAAAATCAGATTGGAGACATGTATATCCCAGAATTTAAAATGGAAGGATAATGAAGTTATATTTTTGTATCATTGAATGAAATATCCACATATAAATTTGGAATGAAAGAGTGATAACCCAAAGTAAGCGAATTGAGTTCGAGAATCCCTTTACCTAATGTTTGAATGCTTTCATAACATTAATATCTTATATAATAAAATTAGACTCATTAATTAATAAATAAAAAACCTATTATACATGTATTTTATTCATTATAATTTTATAAATTTCATTTATGTCTATTTTAGTGAGTTATATTATTAAATTTCATCATTCGAGAGTGTTTATTTTCTTGGTTTTCATGATCAGTTCACTTTTATACATGTATGGAAGATCATGTAAAATGGGGATAATTACCCAGAATTGATATTATATTTTATTAATAAAATTCAAGAAGTTTAATTGTCCTTATATATTATTTTTTTAATATATGAGGATGATTCATTAGATTAAATGTTAATGACGGTCGTTTAGATTAATTTGGTTGTTTTTTATCACAACCAACTCATTTTGTTTTATTATTTAATTTTATTTATAAATGTTAGTTCCATAAAATAAAAAAAGGTTATAATATTAATTTTAAAATCCTCCTAAACCATTATAATGTTTTAAATATTATCATTGAAAATTTTAAATTAAAATGAAAACTTTTTGTCCATGAAGATGATAAAACAACACCTCACAGACGACGTTTCCATTTTTAGAATAAATGGGAGATGAGAAGATGTTTTATGATAGATTATTCCATTAAAATAATAAAATTGTAGTATATATAATATACTTGAGTTATAATTCCACTTATATAAGGGTAGATTAAGAGAGAATAAGAAAATAAAATAAAAATAAAAATAATATAAAATAAAATAAATAGGATTTTACCTCTTGAATTATTCTCCTTGAAAACCTCCTTTGGGAGATTTGTTTTGGTATTTTTTAGAAAAAAAAACGATCCTATAATTTTTGTAGAGTATTTCAAAGAGTATTGGGTTTAAATTATAAAATATTAAAGTCTTTGGAGTTGTGAAGTGAATAGGTGGTGGGGGTGGTATTTATAGGGGAGGAGAGCGGTGTTTTTTGATTATTTTATTCATTAGTTTATTATTTTGGATCAATAATATAATTATTATTAACCTTATAACTAAATATATTAAAATAATTAATTTTATTTCTATATTATGGGCTTTCATCATTAATATATCATATATGACTCAATAATTCATGTATTTGTTTAATACCGTAAAATACCATATTTCACTTTTCACCAAAAATTTACCTATTTTAGAAAAATCCCAAAAAAAATTGCTTAACCATTTTTATATGTATATAATTAAAAAAATGGACTCCATTTTTTTGAAAATAATTTACTAAATATGAGAAAATTATCTTTTAAATAAAATCATCATTTATTCAAAAAATACTGATTTTAAAATTATAACCGATTTTATGACACTTTAAAATTTTTATTAAGGTCTCATAAAATTATCTTTTAATCATAAGAAAATAATAATAATAATTTATGAGTATATTTTATGAAAATAAATTTTATATTAAATCATTATATTAATCATATAATTGTAAATAAAAATTAATATTTTAAAAAAATACCAACACTTAATTAATAATTTTTAAAATAATTATTTACTTATACTATGATATAATTATATAATATTATCAGTTGTAATATGACTAAATTTTATTTATATATTCATATATTATGTTACTATTCTATTGGTTGAATTACTATTCCTAAGGGTAACATTACCATTCCAAAGGTCAAGTTACTCTTCCCTCAGTATAGGTTCCTTAATTTCAAGAAATACCTCATATTTAATTAATTATTCATTTATAAAGTTTTTACTGAATTATCAAAGTGATTTTATGTGGTTTATACTATATTAAATAATTACAATAAGGGAGTTTCCATTGATAAAATTTTGGGCTGTTACACATCTACCCATCGACATCACAATGCCAAAACGTGTTTCCAATGAATAATCCCATACCTCTAAGAACCTTATCGAACGAGGGTTACTACAGCCATGAATGATATCACACTTCATACCATATTAAAATCACCATCATGACACTACTAAACCAAATTATTAACCACCATGAGCCACACCCCATCCATCACTGAAAATAACGACCAGTGTGGCCAAGTTTTCTCATAACCAAGCATTGAAAATAAACATAAAGTTATTTTTTTAGATCAAAAATAGATAACCCACTATATCAAATGAAATTAAATCTATAACAAGGGTAACCATCAACAATTGGACACTAGTTCACTCCCCACTACATGAAATTACTCATGTTACTCCTTGAGCACAACCTCAAAAGGCTCATGATTAATCATATGTGTTCTACTCCTCCCAAGCCACATTCTTTAAAATATCAAGATATTATACCAATAAATAAATAAATAAACCCCATTGGTCCTCAATCCCCTACAATATCACTCTATGATTTAAAATTCAAGAGGTACCATGTTTGAATAATGTTTGTCACCTTCGATCTCTCTAAAATATAAAGGACATACAATCCCATATCACCTGATCAATAAAAGTTGAATCGTGATATTTTGAGTCTCAAATCATAAATTTAGGATAAAAATTATCCAATTCATTTAAATTACTCCTATCTAGAGAACCTTTGTCATATCGCCTTAAAATTGGGAACATCAAATGTTCCTTGGTTAATTAAAGGACTACCTACTAACTGGATTCGTTCCCAAACCATGAGTGTCTACCAACTCTCCCTCCATGCTACTAATGAAAATCTAGAGTCATCGTGGGTATGAAATCAATTGATCCTACCAAAAAATATAATTGATATAAAAAACACAAGGACTCAAGGTGATTTCCTAGAAAGAATTCCCAAGGAATCCAAAATTCCTTTTTATCCAAACCTTCTAAGGGTATTCAAATTCCTTTTCTAAACCCTCTCTTTGAATTACCTTAAAAACCACAAGGAACCAACCCACTAAAAATAATGATTTTTTTATCAAGGGTCACTTTTCTCTCCCACCTAAATCAAAGGTCATATCTCATATAACTAATTACATGTAGGTATCATCAATACACCCATATTAAGATTCACTAGTTAAATCATGTTCCAAACAACCCACTCTAGGGTATAACATATGCATCACATTCCATGATCACCACCCACTCATGGAAAACCCATACTCTCCAAGAATCTATACTATAAGAATACTCCCTATAGGATCATGTATCATATAAAGGCACACAGATATAAACAAATCTCCCAATAAAAACCCAAATAATGGGAAATACAATATCCTCTTTGATTAAGTAAAAATTCTTTCAAATATATATGGGAAAAAACTATAAAGGTTTTTACTAACTTATAAAATAATTACAACTATAGAGGAATCACCACCAAGGGTTCTATCCCTAGGAAATTTAAATCTCAGGTCTACCTATTAGGGTATTTTCACCTCTTGTGACCAAGTAACTACATATTCTCCATAATTAAGGTACCTCTCAACATATATTCACATGAAATACCATCAAAAATAGATATATATTTATACATGTCATTCTTTCTGAGAAGAAAGCCACCAAGAACTTATACAGGAAAATTTCAAATGAGCTGTTATTGAAAAATTAGGCAGTTGGACCACTATCATCAATGATAAATATCACACTAGTAGGCCTACATGTCATGTGAATCCCAACATTCCATGAATGATGTATGTAGATTTCTATTTCTATGATGGGATAAGATTCAAAACTAAAAAATAAACAAAAAAATTCATAAACTCCTTGTACATCATATGAAGGAAATCATATAAATGCAATAGAAAAATCAAATGACATCAATAAAATTACCCCAAAAACATGGATTTCTCACTATAATAGGTTCTTATGACACACCTACATTATATCCATCACATGATATGACACATTCCTACATCACTTAGTTACTATACGCCAAATAGTAAAACAAAATAAAAACAACTTTTGATACCACTTTATAGCATATCAACAAGGCTCACTATGAGTCAAAAACTATATGATGTTGCTACGTGACCTAAAGAATTCCTCCTTGTATTCCATAGGCTACGTACTAATAGTGGGGATCTAGGATGGTACTATAATTAAATTATACCCCATGTATTAGAGTTTGAATTAATATAAAAAATATTAAAAGGCCAAACATATCAAAAATTATAGAAAATAAAAGAAGTAAACATATCAATAAATAATAAATGATGTGATTCATATACTCTCAAATGGACATGAAGACATAGAAGAAATTTCTCCCATCAGTTTGATCACATACACAAATAAATGATACAAGGAAGAAATATATAATTATCTACTAAAAATATGGTCCATATTACATCCCAGTCACCAGACTCCATCCAATCTAACTAGTTGAATGTTCCAATACCTAGGGCCTAAGCCCAACCTATTCCAACTACAAGTGATATTTTCTCACATACCTAAGTGGAATGGACACTCTAGTGGGGTATTAGTATATAACTCTGTAGGTAAAAACCAACATAGTCTCATAAATAGCTTGTAAATGTAGTGATATATGCATGTGACTATCTCAAAATAAATAAATATACTAATAAAGAAAATTAAGGAATAATTTTAGCCCTATGAACAATAAAATAATTGTTTTTTTGGGATTTCAAACCACCACCAAGTGTTTCTATGAATGTTTCAAAAAAAACACCACTAAATTTTGTGTCAGTATCCAACCTAGTGTGGTTCCTTCCATTAAGTGGTGGATTTTGGTAAGTGTTTCAGAATGTATATTTATCGATAGTTGTTTTAGAGGATATCTCCTAACCAAAAAATGGAGATAATTTATTGGTGGTTTAGACCACTGCTAAATCCTAAATATTTTTTGGCAGTAAACCCCTCACAAAAAACAAAAAAAACACTGCTAAATAATAGTAAGTCATACTTTGCAATGATTTTCACCACCATGAAAAAAAATTATATAGTATCAGTTTAAACCACTATTAAAAATAATATGGAATATTTATCAATGGTATAAACTGCTACTAAATACCGATTTTCAAAAAAAAGAGTTTCAGAATCTACTGCCCCAGAACAACCCTGAAAAAAACAATACACAGAACAGTCCATACAAAGGAATAAATAATATTTAAACCTTCCAATTTTACATAAACTAGAAAATTCCATATAATTTCTTAGATAAATGAAATGTAAATTAAAATATATAGTATATGTCATGTGTATAATATTCTTTTGATAAACCCATATAAAAATAAAAACAAGCCATATTGTAATTCAACTTTTACTATTAACATAAACCAAATTTTGTTTACCGCTAATTTTTAATTAAATAAAACGTTTTTTTATTCACATCCACATAGGAAGATTATAAGGGATCAAAACAATCATCAAAATTCTATAACAAGTTCTCAAAGTCTCAAATGGGTTGAATCCATCAGCATCCAATCCCAATGGAACATTCCTAGGATCAGATGATAAATCTAGATGTAATGAATCAAATTTCTTCCATGATTATGAATATCTTGGAAGTAATATTAACCCATTATTGTTATTATTTATATAATTCTAATTCATGTGCTTAGTGATTTTTCATGACATGAATAATCTTTGAAATCAAAGCTTCAAAGGAAAGTAACACAAAACCTTTGAAGGTGTGTTTTTTTTCTTCTTATTCATAGTAGTATGTTGATTCAAACTTCCAATATCACTCATTAACTACAATCTAGAAGAAGAAATTTTTTTTAATCATGTATACTTGAATCATGTCCCTGATAAAGCATGAAATCATTAGTACATGCATGTATTTTTTTATAATTCAGAACAAGATTGTTAAAAACTTTTTTCATATCATAAAAAGTCCAAGGGATCTTTTCATTATGAAATACATCATAAAAAAATTACAATATCATGGATATATCCTTATTTTTAATTACACATACTTATTTTATACGGTATAACTTTAGTAAAAAATAAGGTTTTGAATATTTCTAACTTCCACTATAAAACTCTTGATTCCCATCATCAACTAAACCATGAAACACATTTTTATGCTCAGTGAAGTTTTCTCTTGTGTTATTATCCACATAGTCAAGAGGAGGATCCAATGATATGTTAGAATCCTAATTTGGTTGTCCTATAGTCTCAAAAACATCACTTGTCCAGTTTCTATTTTTAACACCCCAAACTGGTTGTTCTTGTATATTTTTATGTTGATGTTGGTGTCTTGTAATGCTGAAATCATATTTTATAAGGTTTTGAATTTCATTTTTTGTCTTAAATGAATTTTGGAGCTTATTATATTGATTAACATCATTTCTCCAACTTTCTATAATGTTCCATTCTCCTTTCCAAATCCAACAGAAATATTGAGTAGGGAATTTCTTCAATATCTTGTGTTCATAAACATTATCTATCTTTAACCATCTACTAAATCTATATTTAGGACATGGAAATTTTATTCTCCCATCAACGGATCGATTAGAAATTTCAAAATTGAAAAACTCCTCAAAACCCTTAGCATACTGAGGTGCGTTCCTCGGTATTGTGATTCACCTTTTATCCATATATATCATAATGTTCCTACACATTATTAAAAAAATTTAAAACACATAAGTATTACTAATTTTGAGAAGAGATAATGGTAAAAATATGATAAAGTGGCATTATTTGGAATTAAATATATTCACACTTTAATTAAAATGTAAATTATTTGAATGAATAGATAATCAATTGGAATATAAAGGTGTGTTGGCTAGTTATTAGTTTCCTAGAATTGAAAAATATGGTAATTGATGCTCAAAAAAATAAAAATTTTAGTTTTATATTGGGATTGGTATTTGTTAAAACATTCCATAGAAAAGGAATTTAGGGATCAAATCACAATTTGATCCAAATATCCCTAACCACAAACTCATAATACAAAAAAACATACTAAAAATAGTATTTCAAATCAATCATAGGTAACACCAATAAAACATTTAAGAGAATATTTTTTATAACATCCCACTAAAATAGGTATGAAAAAATTCCACCATTATAAAAGAACTTACTAAAAACTATAAAATTATATATTTAAAATAAATTAGAGGTTTCCTTTTATAAATTATTTCTCCCATAGACCATTAAAAGAGAAATCAATAAATATTTCACCATGTATAAATACTAGAAATATATTATAGAAAATATATAATAATATATTTTTTAAAACTTCTCTTAAATCTAAATAAAATTTTAAAAAACCATCCAATGATATTCTTTAATTTAAATACCTCATTGTTAAAAAATATGGCTCATAAAAGTTGATCACATAGACATTAGTAAAAAACATGTAACCAGAAATAAAAAAACAATCGACCAATTTCCACTAATCATTACATTTACATGTACTATTATTAAATTCATCAACAAAACATTTCAATAAAATAGTTTAATATAAAAAATAAGGTCATCATGTTCTAATTAAATCTGAATCTTTTTTAATTATTTTCAACTTGGGAGAAAAAAGTAGTACATGTCATATGCAGTCATATTCCCTATTAGGATTCTCCATGATTAAACATCTTCCCAAAAATATTTTTGTTTTAAACCATCATTCTCAATTAATTCATGTATTAAAACCAAAAAATGATATTACATATTTCAACATGCTCTCGTGAATAATAATATAATAATTAGGATAATATAAAATAGCTTAAAAATTAAAGTCAGTTGTCCATTATAACATTGTTCTATTTTATTTACTATTATAATCATTATACTAGACTTAATTTTCTAACTATGTACATAAACTAGAATATAAAACAAAATTATTTATTATATTTTAAAATTAACCAAAACAAAAATAGTTTACCTTCTATAATTCTTTTTTACTAATAATATTAGTTATAAACTATAATTCTAAATCATGTAATTTATGTGAAAGCATGACATATCATGAAAACTACTAATGATATGATGAAAGAACATTTTCTATCATTTTAATGGGTCCTATACAGTATATATATGACAACTACCATTAAAAAAGTTAGGCAGAAAACATGTAGTTATGATTCTGAGTACCATTCTAAAATTATTAACATTTTTTAAAAATAGATTGGATTTTGATTAATAGTTAGTCAGTTATTTCAAATTAAATACATTAATGGTCTATCATCCAGTTCCACAACATCTTTATGTTCTAGTAATCTATAAATCACAAGTAAGGGATAAAAAATACAATTCATGCATGATTTAGTACAAATAATAAATCTTATTTACCTTATTCATGAATCTATTCATTAGAAACTATTGGTTTCATCGACAAGTTGTCCCATAAATTTCTAGAAAAAAATCATGACATCATTGACCAATGCATATGAAATATATCACCACATGAATGTTATAATCCTAGTGGGAAGTCTCCTTATTAATGCATGATACCCACCTCTCATCAGTTAAACCCATGATGATGACATATATATATCATTAAATATTTCAAGAAAAATATTTCATACTTGTACCACCCTAGTAAATTGATTTTAGTATAAATATTTTATTGAAGCCTTTTTATACTATGAATTTCCAATACTGAAAAATTCTATCTTCATGAATATCATCCCAACCCTGACCTATTTTTTAGGATATACTTGAATAACACTAACCATAGATGCAACTCATAAACACCAAAAGTTGTAAAAAATCCAATGGTTTACAATATCATTATAAGATTATTTAACCTCATATATGAACCAGCTAGAACTGGACAACCAAAAATAATATAATAAATAAATATTATGGTTGATCGAAAATCAAACAATCTAATGGAAAATAATAATACCACAATCAGTCTTGCAATAGTCAAAAATACACTACATAAGTCAACAAATCTAATGACACAATGTCATATTCTCGATAAATAGAGAAATAAACCTATATGAACTCACCTCCAGTGTGGGATTGAGTGAAGGAAATGGTAGGGAGAGAACTCAGTAAAGGATGATGAATCAAGAAATGAAAAGGGGGGGTGTTGTGACCGTAGTTCTAGAAAGGGAAAGGAGGGCACAGGGCTATGACTGCAGCACCAGAAAAGGCTCGGGGTCAAGGGATCGGAGGGCTCATGAGATTTCTGAGACCCGGTGAGGTGAGAAGCATGGTGGTTCTAGGGTTCTAGTTTGACGGGGAAGGGGATCTCATGTGATAAGAGTGGGGTGTAACGGAGGGATTAGAAGAACCAATGAGGGGTGGTGCTAGGGTTCAAGTTCTGGGGGTACGATAGAGGCCTCAAGAGTGCTGGAAAGGTGGTACGGTGCTAGGGTTTAGGGTCGAGGGGAAAGGGGAACTTTGGAGAGAAGGTGGGGTGTGATGGAGGAATTGGGAGCACTGGTGAGCTAGGGTTTGGGGTCAGGGGTGAAGGAGAGATCGGCGGAGGGATAAGCTTCGAGGAAGGAAAAAGTATGTTTTTTTAATAAAAACATAAAATTTAGTGGTGTTTTATAAAAAATTCCATGAAATAAGTTGTTTTTTAGTCAGTTTAGTAAACCTCCACTAAAAACAAATATTTTGTAGCGATGGTTCCATAGTGATAATCACATCCAGTTATACCTACATTATCCAATTCAAGACTATCTCTAAGCATGTCGTACAATCATTCCAATATAATAATGACTCTAGATTATTTCACCTTGGTATATAGTGATAATTACTTGGGGGATAAACCCAACCTATTATACATAGCAATGACCATATACAAGGGTTTATATAGGTATCAGGACCTCATTACATGAAGATACATATTTCTATAAGGCATTAACCTATATCATATCTAAACCTCCTACTAGGGTGCATGATAGTATTTTTCCCTTATTCCCAGGAGATATATATTATCCTGACACCTGACCATATATCTTATCACAATCTCCTACTAGTAAATAAACAGGTATTTGTCCCTTATTACCCTAAGATACATATCACCTTGGTGCCTGAACTAATATCATATCAGAGACATCCCAGAAGGGAGTTTTATTTAGTATCATAGACCTCCCTACAAGGGGAGTTTAACATTTCAATCAATATGATACTACCCCAGGTAATTTCTATTTCATAGAAAAATATCCTCGAGGATTAATACCAAACCATGTATCAACACATAAATAAAAAATATCACAAACACAAGTGGCCATCTACCTCACCCATCACACAATCTGAATTCATACTAACTGGAGTAAAACCCATTTCATCAATTACAAATTGGACCAAAGAACCAATCAAGGTTCTATGGTGACACCTATGACCACAACTACCCATTCTTGTATCTTCCCAATCACATTGTTATTGTATCTCTAGGTCACTCACCAAGGTCATGAAGGTCTCATAATATCTAGGATGCCTCATAAGGATCCCTTAACCCCACTCTAATATCTTATATTGAACTCGCCCCTCCAAGAACATACACCACTCAAAACCTTAAAGTTCGCATTGATAGCTTACTATCCACATAGGAAAAACTCTTAAGTAAAATGGAATTAATCCCTCTATCTTTCTATGATAGCATGTGTTGGACTAAATAGAAAAACTATTCATCCATCTCACCTAGTTCTATTGTCCCTTCTATTCATACCAAAATTTGTAAGTAACCCTTTTCTTGTAGTCATATCACATAGTACAGGTCCCTAAGGCACTCATTTGGCCAAACCCTAGACCATCCTTCCTAGGTCATCACTAACCTCAAATAGAATGTCTCTAAGGTAACCTAATGATTGGTTCATTATGTCACATTAAGTTTAATAATCAACCCCCATGGGGCCTCAATTTTCATGGCATAAAAGCCCTAGTCAAAGCCTCATCCTTATGTTTCTGAAGAAAACAAGTTAGAGCCAAGGACCCCTGTGGCCTCTGCACTTTTGTACAGTCTAACCATGTATTTCATTTTAAATATAAAAAAATATTTAATCTTGTTAATCACCCTCATTGTTGATACCTATTAATACATTCCATATAACAAATACATGAATACCATTGGGCATGTACAGAAGATCACCTATCTCATTTCAATACCTCTCTATTAAAACACATGGATTGGTAGCTTTTCCCAATCAATTACAGGTTCCCAACAATCTTATCGACTGACTTAAGGCTCAAAGCTATAATAAGAATCTACAAATTAATAGTTATAAAAATTATAATTAATTTAAAATTTTACTCAAAATAATCATAATACTCAATTTCTAATTGAGACTTCTCATCATGCCAAAACTATTCCCACCCGAAAAAATACAATTTAATTTAATTTTGGGAAAGATATTATAAAATTAACTATAGTAACTTATCTCTCAAAAATAGTATGCGGTGATAAGATTATATTGTATTTTCATGCCCACGTGCTAGGATGAAAAAATACACATTACATCAGGGTGATTTGACCATGATTTTTTTAAATATCCATGATCACTAACCCAAATAAAACTAAAATTAGGGAATAAATAAGGAGAATAATAAATAATTCCAATGGGGGTTTACTATCACTTTGAATCCCCTTAAAAAACCTCAAAATACTAAAAAAAAATAAGAAACAAGGGGGAGGTTTGGTCGAATGGGGTTCATTCCCACAAGAGATATAGTGGAGGAAAATTTCCATCTAAAAATATAGATGGAAGGAATTTTAATTTCTCCCCAAAAATTCCACATTAGTTGGTTTTTAATAGGACATTTGATTTACAGTGGCCACCTACAGTGTGGTGGTGGCCCTATCCTACCACCAGTGATCCAGTAGATCACTGGTTTCTCATCGATGGCTATAGATGTTTCCTGAAAATACCTTTAATACTCTCATGAAACTCTCATACACCTATTAAACCATATTACTCATCCAAAACCACTTTTTTGTGGTGTTAAAACTCCCATAATTTCATTCTGAACCCTAATTTCAAATTTGATGCCCCCGTTAATTCAATAATTCGAAATCATTTTGAAAATCCAAACCCATAAATAAATGAGATCTTATAAATGAAAATCCTATAATGTAGGGTCCTCTATGTTAATAGTGTAATTTTTTTCATTCTTATTAATACATAACATATTAACTCCTTATAAACTTATAATGAAGTATTTATCACTAAAAAGTCCTTTTATTGTTGACAGAGAGAGAGAAGGTAGAAACTTGCCTATGGGGGATGATATTGATGAAGACTGAGGGAATCATCCTTGAAAATGAGATAAAAATCAATGGGAAAGGACCATGTGAGATAAAAATAGAGATACCAGTTCTAAGGTCACCTTTTAATTCCAAATAAAAAATATTACCCATATACCAAGTGTTACAGCTACTAGTACTCATCCATTTCTCCTAAAATCAATGAAACTAAAGAAAATTTACCCAAAAATGTTTTTGTCCTAAAATATTAGTGAGTATAACCTTTATATCCCAATTTTCTAACCCTATGATGTTGAAAAAATTATAGTTCTTTAAAAATATAAACTCCATAAATTTTTAATGATTAAAAAATTTTCAAGGATAAATGATTCATCATAGTCTTAAAACATTTATAGAGCTGAGAAACTAATTCTTCTAAAATAAAATCCAAATCTTAATAATTTTCATTAATCATAGATCTTCTAGTCTTTGAGTCTTTAGACATATAAAATTGAGTAATCTATAATGTTCTCTAAATTCCATTAGTTGTCTCACATGAATATGTCTAACTGTAAATATGTTTCATCATCGATCAATGAAAAGTATTAGAAACATTATAGTTATATTAACATTTAACCTTCACCTCACAAGTAATGTTAGAAATATCTTTCTTTGGAATATTAAAATTCCCAAAAATCATATAATAATTATCTATACCAATGTTAATCATAAAAGTTTAATATGGTCTCTCCAATACTCATAATTTGAGCCATTAAATATCAGTGGTTGACTCAAATACCAGTAAAATAATTTTCTTAATGGATTCCCTTTAATAGAAAAATAAATATTTCCTCTAATATAAGTGGGTGTAAGGAAAAAATATAGAGTAAGGATGTGATAAAAAATATTTTCCAACATATTGAATCATCAAGTGGGGGTTGGATTAAAGTTGAAATAAAATTGTTAATATTTCCACAACAGATGCTATATAATTCAAAAATTATAAATCCTAAACTAATTAGATTAATAATAATAATAAACATAATTAAAATTAAACAACTCCGAAAATATGAACTATCCAAGGTAAATAAACCAATTGTAATAGTAATAAAAATAAAACAATTAAATGGAGATATGGATGGAAATATATAAACTAATTTAAAATATATTATGAAAGATGTCACCACTTCTAATCAAAATAACTCTTTTCTTTTAATCCAAATCTATAAGAGTATTGGTGGAAAGATCTGAGTGATATATGTTTTGATACCCTAAAACATAATAGATATAAATAATTATAAAATTCCAAACAAAATTCAAACTTCCATGAATGATTTTAGGAGAAACATATATATCCCAAATCTCTTATTTTATCACTAGAAAAATAGTATGTTATCACCTCTGACAAAATTTATCTAAAAAAATATATGTTATGAAATTATTATCCTAGAAGTATGTTTGATCAGGAAAATTCAGAAGAAAATGATTAAAAATAAAATCTTATCGGTTTTATAATTAGATCCTAATAAACAAAATCTCTAAGGAACACTCCAAATATAATTAAAATTATAATCTCTTAAAATTCCAGAGATAGTGAAAATATAAAATGTAAAATATATAGTTAATTTTTCATTCTTTCAATCCTCGGTCAGAATTTGTATGTGTTGTTTGTAACAAACTCCCAAGGGTAAACTCTGAGTTCTCTAGGACTCATGATAAACAAGGAAGATTCTATGTTTATTTTATTTAATTTATTTTTGGTTAATTCATGATATTATGGAAATTAAATGGTTCAAAATGATCTAATCAAAAAAATTATTTTGAGGTTAACTCTATAAAAAAAATATAACTATCAAAAATTCTATTAAATTAATGTAAAATAAGGGTTGTGTTGTGATTTATCAAAACAACAGATCTAAAAAATCATTTTAGGAAAACGAATAAACATTCTTGATTATATCATGTGTTTTCTAAGCACACATGTTGGGTAATTATGAATCAATAGTTTCTCCTTTTAATGAATTCTATATGACTTGTAACCCTTAGAAATATCATTATTAGAATATGTGTTTGAGTTAGGTTGGTCATACATGGAATTTTGAAAATCAAAAACCATGTGGATCAATGTCAAAAGTCACATATAAACAAACTGAATGCCATGGTGTGTATCATAGAAACCCACTAAACCAATGTGGAAAAACCTACATTCCATTTACACCACTCATATAAACTGTTTAACCTAGTCAGTATGATAATTGTTTATAGTTTCTTTTATTCATATAGGATTACACAATGTGGTTGACAAAATTCTTTATTCCATGTATACCCCATGAACAGATATGTACATGTCATGTACATTATCAAATGTTATATAGTCTATGTAAGGTTAATGGTGAATTCATTCATTGTATGTTAATTTATATCTTATAACTAATATGTATGTCATTAACCATACTAAAAATGTTATGTATGTGTATTTTTCATGAGGTAAGTTATGGAAGTACATGAGTATCCTTTCCTAAAATCCATATATAGTTTTTACACTAAAAGACATAAATTATAATAGGACATTCATATGTTTGAAAAATATTTCATAAATAATATTTATCACTTGGATAGATTTCTAATTCATCTCATGGATAACATTTTTCTAGTTTAGGTACAAGATAAATACCTTTTCCAAAATTCCCTCTCCATGTTACATAGTTTATTTCAATAATATCTATGATAATGGTCATATATAAGGGTTCCAAAAGGTGTGATCAGATCCATTGACTGGTTTCTGGAAAATTTTATGTGGGATCCAGGTGCGGAGGGAAGAAATCACTGGGTTGCTTGGTGTAATATGGAGAATCCAGTGTGTGAGGGAGGTATTAATGTGCGGAACCTCAAAGATACCTTTTACTTCATACACGTGAGGATGGCTTGGAGTGTGCTGGAATGTCGTAAACTGTGAGGGATTACCATGAACAGGTAAGCATCTTGCATTCGGGACCCTGGGGTGGGACTTTTCTCCCTGATTTGGGCGATGGTGAGGCCCATTATTTCTGTTATTCAGCTATTTTCCCGATGGATAGTGGGAAAAGTCGAAATCTCATTCTGGAACCAAAATTGGATCGGATCGATACTCGGGTTCCCAGGCTATCTGGTACCCGATATCACCTTCAGGGAAGCGAGAAGCTTTCCTGCATTTGTTGACATGGTGTTGGATAAGGAGCAGCGTGAGATTCTTAGTCTCATTGAGCTGAATGAAGAGGAGGACCAGTGCGCCTTAACTGCTTCCTCATCGGGATGGTTCTCATCCAAAGACTTTAGCCACATTGTTCATGACCAAGTGCAGAACGGAAGGTGGGACGAGACCATTTGGGTGAAAAATATTCCCACCAAATATAACTTCCTCACATGGAGGATAAGGAAAGGCGCTCTCCCGACTGATGACAATGTCCATATGTGTGGTATTCATTTGGCGTCCAGGTGTGTGTGCTGCACTGTTCACAGTGAGGAATCCATTGCACATCTGTTTTTTGGTAGTGAATGGGCCAGTGAGGTATGGAAGTTTCTTGGGGAATTCATGGCTTTCCTTACCTCAACTAGGGATAGTCGGCCCTTTATTGACATATGGTTCCAAGGTACAAGGCATGGGGGACATGAGCGGGCGACGCGTTTGGTGGTGATGCATGCGGGGTGCTGGTGTATTTGGCAGGCACGTAACAGGTCGAGGCATGAGGGAGGGCAGGTGACAAGCTAGACTATCATCACATGGGATAGTAATTTATTGATTGATTTTAATAAGGTCGTTGGATCTTGGAAGAATGCACCATCTATGAACAGATTTCAGCTAGGTGGTGGAGTGGTCCCTATGTCCAGTAATAGGAGGGGTGAATGGGTTTTCTGGCGGATTCATGTCGTGGGTTTAAAGATGAACACAGATGGTTCTTGCATGTTGGGGTATGCACAAGGAGTCGGGGTGGTGTGCGATAGTAGTGGATCAGTCTACTTGGAGTTCTCAGCCAAATTTGGTCTGGGGTCTTCCCTTCAGGAGGAGGCATTGGCATGCAGATTGGTCTGGAGTTATGTAGGCAAAAAGGGTTAGAAATTTCTGAAGTGGAGTTAGACTCAATGATTGTTCACAATTCCTTGAAAGGTTACGGTGACGTGCCTTGGTCCATTTGTTATGTTATCAAAAAATTCAGAAAGTGGATTAATATCAAAGTTCGGGTGCTTCATACATAGAGGGAGGGGAATAAGGTCGCTGACTACTTGGATTTAGTGGAGGTTTCCAGCACGGCGGAGGTGTTTCATCACAATGTAGTCACCATCAAGGTAGAGGGGGTCAACTTTATTAAGGGGGATGCACTCGGTCTACATTATTTTAGGCCTCCTTAGCTAAGGAGAGGACAATGGGGGGAGGGGATGAGCCCTTTGGCGTATTTTGTGTCTCCTAATTTGTTTCTGCTAGTCATTAATAAATAAAACAATATGATGATGATGATATCTATGATAATGGAAAAGTATCTTACTTTTATGTTTCAGGGGATCCTAGTTTGACATTAACATAATTACTAATTTACTTTTACCCATGCTTCCTGGTGGGTTTACATATGATAACCCCTATATCAAATATCACTGCACTACTTAAAATGAATTTTTCATATCCATGGTGGCTCCAATAATTTCTAAATTTCATCTTAAATATTTAAAAATTAATTTTACACATTATTATATGCATCTTATGTATTATATTTCTCCTCATCAAGTACATATTTAAATTTAACAACCTTATATAGAATCTATATTTTTGCTTCTGAAACTATATGCAACTTTCACAATCCATTTCCAATTAACTTCTGAAAATTTAAATTCTTCTCATATTCCATTTAAATATTATATAAATTTCCAATAAATTGTGAAAACAAATTTTTAGTGTTGTATTTTCTCAAAAAAATTCCAATAAAAATCAATCAAAGAATTAAAAATCAATAAATCGATGTGTTTCTTCTTAAATTAAAAATCCCTACATTTATAAAAAAAATATATTAATTTCCTATAAATTAGAAAATTTGTAGGGATTAAGTCATTAAAATATAATGAAAAAAATATTGATTTTATACTCTATATAAATACCCCCACACATATAACTTTGAATCCATGAAAAGTAATCATCAAAGACATTTCCAAAGTAAAATTCAAGCCACCAACCAATGTGAACTGTAATTCTAACAAATGTGTCACCCAAACTAGTCTTGAATCCTCAATTTATTTATTTATATTTAATAAATTAGTTATATTCAGACAATATCAACATTTCCAATCCCCAAATGTGTATTAATAACAAACTCCTTGAAAATAATTCTCTCTTAACATTGGTTCGAATTTTAGTAAATCATTTCCCAATCCAAACACAAGCTTCGGTCTCTATAGTCATGTTGAATTCTTCAATATATTCCCAATGAGTTAATTACTTGTGTTAATAAAGATAAATATACTATAATGTTTTTTAGTTAAGATTTTTTTTGTTTTTAATGATAAAACATCTAAGGTAAAATATGTAGGTTTGGCACTATTTGAAGAAAAATTCATGACTCTAGTTTTACAATAAAAAATCACATCCTTCTCATGGGATTTTCTAATGATTTATCTCCCAAAAACATTATTTTCATGGAATATTCATGACTTCATAGTTTTATTCATATTTTTTTCTTTTTATCCACTATTTTAATAGCTTTGTGACCTATTTGATATTTCCAATTCTTCTCGGTGTATTTACATTGAAGGTAGATAGAGATTTGTGGAGTTAAAAAAATTTAACCACCTTGTTTAATTTTTTCCCAACATATCATACATTAGTTATATATTATATTTTAAAAAAATTTCATAAATAAATTCCTTAACCTGATTTTATCATTCAAAATATACTCCCTACAACCACCAATTTATACAACTTCAAAATATATTTTTCCCAAGATTTTTTCTTTCCAAAGAAGACTTAGTTGATGAAACAGCTAGAAAATAACACCTTCCCTTATAATTGAGTTCAACTAGGATCATAAAATTACATTTAGAGAAGGTTCTAGAAGGTATTAATGGAGTGTAATGTATCTATATAACAAGGTTTTTCATGGATACTAAGGGATAAAAGGGTCAAATTTAAGGGTAGGCTTGTTTATTGTATAAAATGGGATTTTAAAACTAAAAATATTCCTCAATAATTTGAAACACAAGTTCCTTAATTCTATAAGGACTTTTAAAAATTCACATTATTTTCTAATTAATCATGTAAACATAGTTCTCTTAAGTGTGAATGAATTATAAAGAAGATATTAAAATTTGTTTTGTATCCTCACATGTATGTGATTTCAATATAGAAAAGTATTTTATGGAATGGGATTCAGAATTTTATGGTCTTTTCATGAATTTCCAAAAAAATTATACAAAAATAAATTCATTTAAGTATTATATATGTTACTTTTCATGTGTCAAGTTATCTTCACTAATTGTAATAGGTTCATAATTTATAAAGGTATTAATTTTATACACATGGGGTTTAAAAAACAAAAATAATAATAAATTAAAATATAAAAATAAATAAAAACAACAAAAGTGAAAAGAAAAAACACAAAAACCTAGTCTAACAAAGGATGTTCCCCTCTCAGAATTATTTTCAGCAAATTTTTCATTGTGAAAAAATTTAATTGAAAATTTGATAACAGTAATTATAATACAACACAACACAAATTAGAAGGATACAACATGTACTTATATATATCTATAATATTAGATAAGAACCTCCTCCCTAATAATTTTATAGAAACTATATCTAACCTGCTTCATTCTATTACCATTGACTATAAATAGTTTATAATTCCCTTGTTCTTTAATCTTCATAGAACCTAAAGGAAATAATAAAAAAAAGATCCAGAATCTTTTGAATGAAATTTACATCAGAATATTGTTAGTACTTGAGGATATTAGGTGAATGATACCCTAATATGGGGGTTAATTAGGGTATTTAATCTATTATAATTTTATAAAATTTCCATAAACTCTCACTGCCTCAATAGATCTTGATCACTTAATTATAAAGGTCATGGATATTAATCTGTTGATACATTGATATAGTTACATGACCTACTTATTTAATTAGTTTATCTTATGATAATTCTAATCGACTATATAAGATAGTTTCATATATAATATAAAGGAATTTAACCATGTGTGACCCTTATATTTTTACATGGTTCACTACTACAGGATATTCCATCAATCATCTAATTGAAAGTCTGTTGATGAACCCAAATCACAAAGCTCACTCTTTATAGTGTTTTAACTTGGTCACACTTCAATGGGGTAAATCCCCATACAAAATATCAAGGTAGAAACACTCTCATGCTAAGATAACTTCTCTCACAATTTCTCTCCCTTGGGTTACTACATCATGAAAATAATAACAAATTAACATGCATTCTATGAAAAATATCACATTTTTTTGAGATTCATCGAGTATGAATATGTGTCACTGGATTATTTGTTTACCTTTTATGATAAGCTATAAAATCCATTATAGAAAACATCATCACATTTTTCTAGGATTTCATTGAAACGCCTAATTTATTTGAAAAATATTATGGATGTGTTAAAGCTATTTTCAAATCCTTCTAGTCAATAAAATTAAATATCCCTTTACTTTATTATAAAACAAAAATGTCCTATCATTCCCCTTTGGAATGTTCTTTAATCAGTGTAAACCATATCCTTCTTCTATTTCACTTCTCTTCTATGATATTCAGATGTATCAATGTGCATATATTTTAGATCTAGTTTGTATTTTTAATATCCTTTCCATGTTTTAAGAACTTTTATAATAACTTTTAGAAGCCTTCATCCCTTAATCAGATGGGTCATATTAATTCTACTTACTCTTAACACTCTCATGATTTCAACATGATTTCCACAATATCATTCAATCATATAACTTGTTGGGGAATGTACTTTTCATCTTTATTGTGGACAATTAGTTGATCGACATTGATTACGGAATGGATGGCTCATTTAGTGTGGACCTCTCCTAAATGGAAGATAAATTGAAACCTTTCTGATCTCCATTTACATTTTAGAACATATCTCCATGGATCAAACTCTTTTTTTACTTAAAATGGTAATGTATGGGACTCTATACAATCTTGGGGGAATCTCAAAAATATCATTAAATGATGAAATACTCAAATATACAGTAAAAAACATAAAAATTAGAAACAATGAGTCTAATTTATGAATACCTTGTGTTATGGTTAGTGTATATAGCATAGAGGTTTCTAAAATGAAAGATCCATATAAGGCCAAAAAACTTGATATATGGCCTAGAAATATTATTTGAAACATTACGAAGTCAACACCATACTAATTACCACATATAAATATTTTATTGTGTGGTTGATCAAATTGTGGCATGGCTCATAATTTTTAAATTTCAAATTATAAAATTACTTGGGTAGGATTTCCTTTATATACACGAGCACTCTATTAATCATTGTATAAATCCCTTAGGTCCAACCTACTATAGGTTTCCATCACTCCACCCTGGCCTATAGACCTATCTTAATTCCCCTTCATTTTTCACTAATCTACACATGGCCTGTGAAACTCCTCTAAATGCATCCCTCCCTTTTGTAGCAGCTTTCATGATCAATATCCACCTATAGGGTGGCTAGCTGCTTCAGCTGCTAGCCATGGATAGCCTTATTTTTTTCATCTTTTCTATAGTGAAACCTATTTCACAAAAAGTGTGTCTCATTATAATATGAAATGAAGTGTGAAGGAGGAAATATTATAGTATTTTCATCAACCTTATAAATATTTCCTCACGATGCATCCTAGGGTGCTACAGAGTGGTTTTGGTCCTCCGGATAGATTTATTTCCAACTTATTGCGGACCTTCTTTTATTTTAGTACAATCAATCTCCAATACCAATCCCTATTTATATTGAAAAAAAAACTAACACAGCACAACATAATAACACATGTTTTATAAAAAATACAAAAATAAAACATTACTTAATATTTTTTCAAAACAAAATCCAACATGAACCCTTAAGGTTTAAAAAATATCCCCCTTTGTATTTTTATAAAGAAAAAATTAATCCATATTCACAAAATCCAACAAAACATTCAAAAAGTAAATTTAGTTAACTTTTTAAAATTTATTCTAATGTGAATTCTCAATCTCCATTATTATAAATGAAATGAAATGAGAACACCTTTAATATTTACCTTTAAATGATCTCCACCTTGGTTAATAGAAAATAGAGGCTTCCTTTACTAGCTTCTACCCTTAATTTTTGAATTTCATGGGGAAATATTCACAAAATTGGAAACTCCTCCTTTATAAATAATCTCATTGAACTATTATAATTTAGACAAACATTAACCTTTAGCTCTATTAACATGATGATTAACCTTTATTTATGCTTACCATTGTTATAAATTATTGGTTGGACTATGAGATAGCCCCAGACTCATTCTCCCAGTTCTGGTGTTAAAAACATAAATCTTTATGTACTGAGATTGATACCAACTACAGTGACCTAATTTTAATAATCAATAATTAGTAAATCAAAATAAATTTTTTTTGATTCACATATATACCCAAGACCTTTTAGTTTTAGAATCACTACAAAAAAACAATATTTTTTTGGCGGTTTTTTAGCAGCAGTTTTAAAAACCACGGCATAATTTTTTTTAATTTTTTTTATAAATCTTTTAAAATATCTTCTAAACAAAAAAACTTCAATTTTTAGGGCCGGTTTTTTCGAAACCGCCACAAATTTTAAGAAAATTTGAAAAAATATTTATTTATTATTTATTATTAATTATTTACGATCAGATATATGTTATTATTTATAATTTTAAATATTTATAATGTGTCAATTAATTAATATTTATAATTATTAATTAATAATATTTTTAAACTGAAAACAAATCTTCAATAAGTAGAAGAACATACTTCGGAATCAAATGACCGTAACTTCTAATTCGAGAGTCCATTTCAACTCCACAACTAGTCAAATCAAATTTTATCAAATGAGAAAAAATCAAGTGAGATTTAAATCATGTGATAATCAAAGGAAAAAATATATTCAAAATTAAAAAGTCGAAAATCAAACTCGAACTTCCAACGATCATAACTTTTAATCCGGGTGTCTGTTTGGGCTCTACCACATATCAAATCAATGCCTGCAATGAGCTATATGCTGCTTAAAACTGGTACCAAATCTTTGAGTATTATACCACTTTTTATTCCACCAGAAAGGCATAGAAGGCCTCTGAAACATAGGTTTTAGTTACTGACACCAATTTCTTAAAATCCAAACAGTTATAACTTCCGATCCCAGTGTGCGTTCGGCCTATACCACATAGCATATTGATTCTCATTTCATGATCTTTAATTTGAATTATTATGGAACTGAAAAAGGAGTCGCTGCTCATATTTTATGGTCATTTCAGTGTTTTGAGGGTTTTAAGAGGTTCTCAACATTTTATGATTTATTTATTTATTTATTTTATTTATTAAAATTTATTTATGTATTTATTTATTATTAATTATTAATTAATTATTAATTATTTATTTATTTGTTACTTATTATTTATTATTTATTATTTATTTATTTATTTAATATTTAATAATTATTTATTTCTATATTTATTATTTAGTTATTATATACACATTAATTATTTATTTATTTTTATTTTATTAATTAATTAACTATGAATTATTTATTGTTGGTTTATTATTCATTTATTATTTATTTATTTGTTATTTATTTATTTACTCCTTTTTCATTATTTATTAACTAATTATTAATTATTATTTATTTATTATTTATTTATTTATTAGTTATTTATTAAATATTAAATATTGAATGTTAAACATTAGATAATAATTATTAATTATTAATTAAGAATTATTAATTATTAATTATCAATTATTATTTACTAGTTATTAGTTATTATTAATTATTAATTAATTATTATGTATTTATCTATTTATTTATTTATGTGTTTATTTATTTATTATTCGTTATTTATTATTTATTCTTTATTCTTTATTCTTTATTCTTTACTCTTTATTATTTATTTTTTATTATTTATTATCTATTAATTTATTTTTAATTTACTAAATTTTAATTTATTATTAGTTTATTATTCATTTTTTATTTATTTATTATTTAATGATTATTTATTAATTAAATATTAATTATTTATTAATTATTTATTAAATATTTAATATTTAATATTTAATATTAATTATTATTTATTATTTATAAATTATAAATTAAGAATTGCTAATTTTATAATTATCAATTATTAATTGTTAGTTATTATTAATTATTAATTGTTTATTAATTATTATTTATTTGTTTATTTATCTTTTTATTTATTTATTTATTTATTTATTTATTATTATTATTTATTATTTATTATTTATTATTTAATAATTTATTTTTAATTTACTAAATATTAATTTTTTTATGCATTTATTTTTTATTTATTTATTATTTATTTATTTATTCTACATTAATTATTTATTAATTATTAATTAATTAATTATTATTTATTTATTAATTATTTATTAATTATTTATATATTTTTAAATATTAAATATTAAATATTAATTCTTAATTCTTAATTCTTAATTCTTAATGATCAATTATTAATTATTAGTTATTATTAATTATTTATTATTTATTATTTATTATTTATTATTTATTATTTATTATTTATTGTTTATTATTTATTATTTATTATTTATTATTTATTATTTACTAATTATTATTTATAATTTTTTATTTATTATTTATTATTTATTATTTATTATTTATTATTTATTATTTCTTTATTATTTCTTTTTTTATCTATTATTTGTTAATTTATTATTAATTTGTTATTTATTTATCATATATTAAATTAATTTTGAATTAATTTATTATTTATACATTACTTATATATTATATGTTATATATTTTATATTTTATATTATATATTATATATTTTATATTTTATATTATGTATTATGTATTATATATTATCTTTTATCTTTTATATATTATCTATTATCTATTATTTATTATCTATTATCTATTATCTATTATCTATTATCTATTATCTATTATATAATATGTATTATATATTATGTATTATATATTATATATTATATGTTATATGTTATGCAATATTCAATATATGAAATATAATATATATTATGTATTACGTATTATGTATTATGTATTATGTATTATGTAGTATGTATTATATATTATATGTTATATGTTATATGTTATAAATTATTTATTATATATTATATATTATTAATTATTAATTATTTATTACTAATTATTGATTATTGATTAATAATTATTGAATAATAAATATTAATTTATAATTATTTAGTGTGTATCTATTTGAAATGTATTACTTGTTTTTCCAATTAATATATATATGTGTGTGTGTGTGTCAGTATATTAAATTCGATTTATTGACCACAAGAAGAGTCTGCTGGAGTGGTAAGTCTTTGGAGAATAAGCAAGAGGTATGTGGTTCAAATCTCACCCAACGCAGAATTTCTATATATGACATGGGCATATGCATAGACATGGACTTGTGCATGGAGATGCGCATGAGCATGGTAATAATAAATAAATTAATTAATTAATTAAGAAAATATAAAAAAATTACGAAAATATAAAAAATAAATAAATAAATTACAAATATAAAAAAATTAAAAAAAATTAAAGAATAAAAAAACATTTAGCGAAGGTTTAAACCGCCGCTAAATAATTCTAGGACGGTTTTAAAAACTGTCGCTAATTATTTCCTAACACACAATTTAGTAGCGATTTTCCAAATCCATCGTAGAATGATTTAGCGGCAGTTTTAACCGCCGCTAAATGCAAATTTTGGTGTAGTGAATTTTAGAAAATTAGGGGAAATAACCTTTATGTAATAAAACCTATGCCTTTATTATTAAATCATTAATTTTTCCATTATACCGAGAAATTATTATTTCATAATAAGTCATCAAAATCTCCCATAAGATTATACACATATGAAACCCTTCCAGAAATATCGTACATAATATCTTTTTTCATAACTGTGAGAAATGAAATCATAAGAAGGGTCAACTAAAATACTCAATAAGGGTAAACATAGAAATTATCAATATAGGATTACAATTGAGTAAATAGTAATTATATGTGTATGATAACATGATGATAACTTATGAAAACATATCAAATAATTCATACACCATAAATAATGATTCGGGGAATAAGCATTTTTCAAAAAAAAGATGATTCATAATAGTGCATAATCATCAATAATCTATCTTGAGTCATGAAAGAATATCATAATTATAATACATAAGGTTTTTGAATAAAATTGTGACATAAACAAAATTATAGAAATTATATTTCCAGTCTTATCACCGTCAAATTCATCACATATTAGGATTGGGATAACCACATGTGTTTCTTTTATAGGCTTGTGCCAACTGCTCGTTCACCCTCTTAGGCTTGGGATAATCACTAGTGTAACCCATTGGGCTTGGGATTACCTCCCATGTTCCCTATTGGTCTTGGGATAATCACATGTTTACCCTTATGGTCCTGGGTTAATCATCAATGTACCATATTTGTCTTTGGACAACCTCTCATATACCCTTGTTCTTGGGAAAACCTACCATATACCATTTTTAGATATTCAGATAAAAAATATTACCAAAAACATTGGACATTTTTAAAAGAACCTCCCATCATATAATTATAAACCATGCATATTTATTCCATAAGATCACAAAAACATTCAGTATTTAATAATTTCTTAATTAGGAAATGTGGATGACATGGGTTTCATGAAAACATCCTTAAAACATCATCAACATAAATCATCCCTAGAAATAAATTGTATGGTATCATAAGATCATATCCCAAGTAATGTATAAAAATCCTTAAAAGATATGTTTATACAAGAAAAAATATTTTATGAATTCAACATAAACATACATTGAAAAAATAAGAGAAAACATACTTTTATTTTGGTAAATTTTAAAAACAAAATATTCCAAGAAATATAGGTATAGTATTTTCTTTGTAAAATATATATAAAATTATAAATTAAGATTCATGAAAAATAAAGAACATGATGGACGGAAAATATGTTCATGTTGTAAAATTTTACATACATTTGTGTTTCTCTTTCGTAAAGGGTGTAAAAATGACATGTTAAGAAAATTAAAGGGAAATCCTTAAAAATATTTGTAGATAAATTAAAAGATAATATACAAATAATATTATTGATATTTTAATAGTATATAAAAACTTCTATAAAAAATTTTAAGAACATGGATATAGAAGATAAATCGTTATAGGCAAAAAGAAGAATTTAAGTCAAATTTTCTTAAAACATTATTTATTTATTTCTGAGTACCAAAGTGGGGAAAATTGAAAGAGTTCTTGAAAATCATAAAAATAACCAAAGTAGAAGAAATTTATTGGGTTTAAGAGATAATGGTCATACAATTTCCCATAATGTAAACTAAAATATAAATAATCTAAATAAAAATTATGATTGTAACTTAAACCCTTATATTTATGGTGACATTTAAATCAAAACCTCATGAAAGATAGTACAATGTATTGATTTTTAAATCCATATAATTATTGTGAGAAGCATCATAAATTTCATTCAGGGTTATTATATATATCACGCTATATAAAATAGGTGCTGAATATGGTATATATCTTAATGAATGAAAAGTGATATGAGAAACCCTTTTCAAGATTCATAAAATTTGAAATATTAATCCATTAATGAGAAGATTATTTGAAAAAAATTTAAATCCAAATAAACCAATTGAAAATAAAATATAAATAATCATAGGTCATAAAACACATAATATTTTCATAACATAGTCAATGGAGAAGTGATATATCCAAATGAATGGAATTTGAGATAAAAATCCCTTTACCTCGGACTTACGATTAATTAAACACATTTTAAAATACTATATATTAAATATTGAATTTTTTTAAATATATAAAATAACTATATTAATTGATATATTACTATATATAATTCCATTATAATTTATTATTCCCCACTTAATAGTAAATCTTTGTGAAAATAAATATTATTTTTTAAAATATTTAGTTTTCCGTGCATGTTCTAATTTGCTGGTTTTATTCCTTGAACATTGTTTATGGTTTCATAATTTCCAAAATTTTCATGGTTATGTAAATCATGATTTTTAAATAGTTTTGTAGTTACATGATCACTTTATATAATTTATGTTAACGGTTCACATGGAACTATTAAAAAATCCATTTTGTAGTGATTATTTAATTTATCAAAAGAATTGAGTTTATAAGAAAATATACAATAAAATATCACCACTACAGAATTATGATAACATTATAAATAAATTTTTATTAAATAAAATTTTTATCACATAACATTCCTTAATCATAAATGTCATAAACATTATAGAAATGCTTATGTATGTGGTAAGACCAACACAAATAATAACACCTCAAAACGGTTGAATGATTAATAAAATGTTATTCTATAATGATAATATCAATTTTAATGAATATTAAAAAATTTATAAGTATAATATTTAATTATTATATATACTTTTAGAAGAATGATTTTTGTTAGTGATTAAATTTAATTACATCACTTCATAGAGGTTGCAATATTCACCTATACATGGGTGGTGTTTCCATTTTTCAATAGATTGATAGAAAGAGATGTATTGTAACTACCCCAACTCCTATAACACATATATAGTGTCTATAATATTACATTAGAATAATATTTAAGGTTTTTCATCTTAATGGACCGATCACTTTAGTAGACTTGAAGAACTAGATACATACATGATTCCAATTTTATATTCTAAAAAAATATAAAACATAACGAAATAAAATGTTCAGCATCCTTGGAACTCATTAAAATATTTCTTCTTCATATGCTGTTGAAAAGAAACAATATAAGGGTAATATAAAATACTTATTAAGGGTTATTTATGATGATTAAGTAAGGTATAGTGAATTTGGAAAGGTTAATAACTAAAGAAACATTCAATTTAATTAATAACTTGAGAATAAACACATCCACAGATAATTTCAATGTAAAAATATAATGGGTAATAATAAATAAATTATCAATGAAGTATATGATTAATATTGGATGTCATAATCTCATACATCATGATATATTTACCATAAAACCCTTTTTCCAAGATAGTTTAATTGATGGGTATGTATATTACAAAAACCCATTTAATAAGGCTAGCCAGCTAGTTTGTCTCATAAGACCTGTCGATGCATCAAGGGGATATATAATTCTGGGCCACGGCCATCACTACATGTCTATTATGCTCCTAATATATTGAATGATCAATTTAATTAATGAGAAATATACCTTATCAACAAAAATCTATATTGAGTAAAGAATATTGAATATTAATATTTACCCAGTCAATCAAATAGCACTCAATGTAAAACAACATATGTAGAAATAGTATGAGGCTTATAAAATAAGAATATATATGATACAATTAATATGGATATTTATGAGATATTTAATTTATAGTGATCATTATAATTTCAATGTTTTAAGAGATGGTTAATGACCATAAAATTAATCAAGATATGAGGGGTAACCATTAGAAAAATAGATTTTATAGCAAAATCGTGTCTTTTAAATGATAGAAGAAAATGTAATTGAGGTATTTAAAATAATTTTTCATAAATATTTTTATTTCTAATATCATTTAAATAATATATATGAATATATAAACCATAAAACGATTTTGGCAGTGAGAAATTTGAGTAACGTCATATATATTAAAAAAACATTACTTTTAAGTCTTATAAATAAAGTATAAAATGAACATTTCAAAAAAATTATAAATATTATTTTTAAACAAATTAAAAGGTAAATGATATATTAAAATTTCATTGAGGAATTTTTTTAGTAATAAAAATGAATTTTGTAAAAAAATTGAAAAATATGGATATGGAACAAAAATATACCCAATCAGAAGGAGAAAAAATATTGGATTTTCATTTAAATATTATATTATCTGATTGAAGTTACAAGGAGAGGAAAATTCAGAAGAAAATATATAAACTCCTTATATTTCAAAAGGATAAGAAAATATATGGATTTTATGAAGGATAGATTATAAGACTTCATCAATGAAAATAAGAGAAATCCAAAATAAATGAGATTTTAAAATAAATTCTTACCTCCTTGATAACATTTAAATTATAACCCCTTTAAAGAGTAAACATTAAATGAAACTTTAATCATGATGAATAAATATATTTTCATGTTAAATACCTCAAAGGGGTGGTATACACACCACATGAAAATAAGTAGGTGCATAATACCAAGTATGACTCAATGGAGTAGAAATTAAGACAAAATATCATACAAAGATCATATAATTGAAGTGATAATTAATAAATGAAGATATTATGTGAAACCAATGAAAAAAAACGAAATAAAATTTTAAATACAACATATATAAATAAAATGTTACTTCTCGTATAATCAAGGCATCACATAATCAATCAAGAAGTGACACAACAAAATGACATGGATAAGGATGTTTTGAAGATAAATGGATATAGTTTGGTAAATCATTGTTTCTAAATGTGGTGTACAGAAAAAAAAAATATAATGGGTTTACTTTTATAAGTGATGGGAGGTTCATTATTGAAATTTATTAAATTATTAAATTAATATAATTTTTTTTATTTTGACATGAATCCAAATTGATATAATTAAAATATAATATGAGTAAGATTCTAAATACTCTTATAAAATTAAATTTTAACATTTTTTGGTTATTTTTTACACTTATATTTTAGTTTTAACCCCCCCCCCTCATTAACCCTTTTGATAATTACAAAAATATTAATTTTTTTCAACATTTAAGGATCAACAATGTTACCATAAAAAAATTAGCCAATAAACGGATTGGGAAAGACATTTTAGACCATATTTTATCCCACTTGTCCTTGTTCAATATTTTTATGATTTTCAAATAATTAAATAATATATTATTTTCATAAAATATCATTAAGGTTATTTTGGACTCTATTCATTTAATTTGACATTAAAAACATCAAGACAAATATTTAATTCAAATATAATCCTTAAAAACATCACTAATATGTTATATTTATCTATAAAATTCATGGGACACAATAATTTAACCAAATTTAAATACTTTTAATATTTTTAAAATAACCTACCTAATTTTCCAATTAATTGAGTAAATATTGCGTCGATTTTGCGCAAGCATTTTAGATACTTATTAAAAAAACATATAATTAAAAATAATCTAAAATGATAAAAATAAATTAATTAGTTTCAAAAAAACATTTTTATTCATTTATAACAAATTTGTATCTTTATATGAACATGTAAAATAAATTAAAAGAAAATAAGGGACATTTTGGAATTTTATGTACTTAAAATAATATAAATGTCATTTCTATGGTCAAATGGATCAATAAAATCATATATTAAAATATGTTATGTCTATGGATTAATTTCTCTTATAAAATAAAATCATGTAAATTTTTAGGTTTATTTTTAATGTCTTATTATATTATTTTTAAATTTAATTATCTCTCTTACCATTTACCGATGTAATAAACTATACTTGGGTTTTTATTCATAATGACTCAAAATAAAAGGATACTATTTAAAAAAAATAACCACACAGTTCCAAATATGATATCTATTTTTCCATATTAATTTTCTAGAAGTGGTATAAATTAATTTTAATATAATTGTGTAAAATTCAACGTAAAAAATTAACTTATATCAAAATCATAATAAATGTAGATTAAAATGATATTATTCTAAATGAAATTAATCGTATGTTACATTAATAATAAATTAAAATATAATGATACATTTAAATTTCTTTATTTAATGAATACAAATGACAATATTTTAAAAATTGGTATTATAACTATTCATTTAAACTCAATCATTTCATAAAAAAAATCATCGTATTATAATTTTAGTTTTTTGATTTTAAAAATTAAATTTTTTTATCAAATAAATTTTTTAAAATTTATATAAATTAATTATAAAATCCAATCAGATGATGTAATAAAAACCATTTTTGAAGAAAATATATTTTAAAGCATAAAATGTCTTTACTAGAAATTGAGTTCTTATATACGAAGAATTAATCAATAAAATTGTATTGAGTGTGTAATTTATATATATATATATATATATATATATATATTATAATATATATAATCTCATTTATGCCTTCCAATTCAATGACTATGTTATAATGGATATATCTAAATAATAAAATTTCATGGTTCATTTAAGCTCAGAGTTGTGTGTTGTATATGCTATCAAACATGGTGTTATTTTCAAATATCTGGGTGCTATATCCCCCACCCCCTCTCCAATACCATTAAATAAATTTAATCATCAAAATTTAAACTTCTTCTCAATAATAAATGGTTTTAAATTTGAAAATTACTTCATAGAATACTTACATCCTAAAAAAATATTAAAACATACTCTTATAAAGAGGGAAATAGAGATATAAAGGTTATCTTGAACAATAAAAAACATGGTTTCCAAATAGGAAAACAGTAGTGGGATGTAAAAATATGGACATGGAGGATAATCCTAATGCCCAAGGACTAATATATAGTGATAGAAACATGGTAAGTATAAAGTTAATGACCACAAAACCATAAATATTTGATGGGTAAAAATACCATATATTCATCAAAATTTATCATAATAGGGTAAAAAAATTGGGATCATTAGCCAAGAGTTAATGAATTTCTCTACAATAAATACTAATCACATATGGAAATATAATTACTTGAAAAATATAATTTCATTTTTTAATCAATTTCCAACAAAATTTCATTCTTTCTCTAAACAATTAGTATTCAAGATGAATTTTTCATCCCTGAAGAGCTAAATTAAACTTATAAATGATAAAATAATACAAAAATGGGTAAAAATATACACCTCCTATCATTTAATTTTATCTGAAAATGAAATGGTTACCATAAGGTGATATAATATCCAAAATTTATAATCCTTCATATATAAAAATAATAAATTTTACTTCAAAATTTCCATAATAACTCAAATGGTTCATCTTTTATTATTCCACAAATAAATAACTCAAAATAAAAATTAACCTCAATAACCTCATCATTAAATAATTTTTTAACCTCAATGGTGATCTAATAACTTTTAACTTACACTCCCAAAATTTAATTTCATTCTTCCCAAATAATCTTTAATGTTAAACCACATGTTAAACCTAATGGTTTCATATACTTCAACCCAATGAAGAATCCCAAAAATTTAATTATTCACCATGATAAATCAATATATATTCTTATAATATAGTGATCTTAAACAAAATACCATGAATCAAATTTAGATACTAACCTGAAAGTTAATCCTTAGCATGAAAATAAAAAACCCCAAAAAATTTACTTTTTTAACCATAAAAAAAACATATCCCATTATCCAATAGACTATAAAAAATCATAGACTAACCCAATGGTTTATTCAAACCTCGATAGTGTATTCTTCCTAAAACCCAATAAATGTTTCAAAACAACTCAAAATCAAATCACTTAAAAACTCAAAATGGGTATTTATGGATTTGAACTTATAGAAACCTTAAACTTATAAACTAATGATGATATCCATAACTCTTAAGTTTACCACACATGAAAAAATATATTCTTATAAAAATTAAAATAATCCCAATTCCTCAAATAAAATCAAAAATTATTTCCATAATTCTAAAAATACAATAAAATTCATCCAAGATAACCTAAATCACTTTTTCATCAAATCACTAACCAATTTCAAGGTTACCAGTACTATCCAATTTTAATTATTAATTTCAATCATCCCTTTATAACAATACGTAATAACTTAAATCCTTACACTTTAATTGTTTTCATAGCATTTGTCTTACCTTGGTCTAGAATTTTACACTTAGATTAGATAATTGTCCCAGATAGTTCTCATATTCCCCACGTATAATACATTTAACTATAAATGGTATATTTGGATGAACTTCATATCCATCCCTCAAAATATTCATTTTTTCTCAACAATTCGTTGATCTATACCCATATTTTCCTCACATAAAACATTTTATCATTCCTATGAGACATTATTTAGGGTGTCCCTTTCCATATTTCTTACTTGAAGGTAATTTATATTTTTTCCTTCTAGAGTCTCGACCATATAAGAACTCTATAAGCTCTATTATTCTATTATTTTGTGAGTATGATAGTCAATTAAGGTGAATATTATTAATCATATATTGTGATAACTAATTGTTCATAATAATAATATATTTTACTCTATTCATCGTCAAATTTGGTTGCCCATAATCACTGCATTATTCACCACATTCAGTGTTAACATGATTCCTCATGGTTCCATCCTTTAACTAAAACCAAAAAATATATAGTTTGAGAATCAATGATCCTAGTGTTAAACCAAATAATTTTTATCTTACCAAAATTTTAGGACTTTATCCTATACTTATACTTATCCTAAAATTTAGTCATAGGGTTATTGTCACTAATCTATGTTTTCCTAAATCTAGTTACCATTGTTTCCACTAACTTCCAATGATACGAACTATAAAACCCCCAACTGTAGTAAACTAGATTTGGTGTGTAATTTATTACATTTTCATAAAATACCTAGTATATGATCCCAAAGGACCAATCAGATTACTAGTCTTGAAGAACTTTATTCATACATGAATCCCATTTTTCATTGGAAATAAAATATTAAACATAGAAAAAGAAAATGTTCAAAATCCATGGAACCCATTAAAATATTTCTTCATCATATACTAAGGAAAAGGAAAAAATAAGGGTGAGATAAAATTCTCATTAAGGGTTAAGTATGATGATTATCTAAGGAATAATCAATATGATAAGGTAAATATCTAGAAACCCATGTCATTTAATTAATTACTTGAGCATGAGATAAATCTATGGATAATATCAATGCAGTAATCTCGGTGATAATAATAACTAAATTATTAAAGATAGAGATGATTAATATTATACATCATGATCTTATACATCATGATATCATTTCTTTATTCAATATAGAATATCAATATTTCTTTATTGAATAAAATAACTTTGAAGGTAAATCACTGTATATAGAATTGGTATATTATAACAACCCTACTTTTTATTACACACTTAAACCTGATTTATTACATAAAATCTCCACTTGATACAACATAGAATATCAAGAGGTATAGTGTATTTTGGGATTAGGAACATTAAATAACATCTTATAACATAAAACACACAACATATTTATTGAAAACTTCCTTTAAATGACCACTACATTCCCTCACACTTAGCATTGCATAGGATAACCTGAGGACATGCATAAGAAAAGAGTGATCTATAAAGCCCAGTAAAAGAATAAACATGGAATAACATGAGGAATACAATACATGTTAGAAAATAGGAATATCAATTGAGCACAAGAGAAACATGAACATAAAGGCATGATAAAGCATGATAATCATAACATGGAAATGTGTCAACAACACTTAACATGGATTTAGCATGATCCAAGGCTCATTGCAAATAGAGCATGAGTAAATATTCATTTCACCTGAAGCACGATTAAACCCTCATTTCACTTGAATTATCATGAGTTAACACTCATTTCACATGACGTATCATGATACTATACTTACCCAATGCATTGGAGCACTATCATGGTGCACCCTTCTTAAACATTTTATTTTATGCATAAGAGTGCCACAAGGATCATACAACATGGAATATATCATCATTATTTATTCCAAGATAAAGGGATGTGGAATACATAAATGAATTTTTATAATTAATAATTAAATGTGAATAAATGTGAATACCCTTGATAGAGAAATGGGCATGGTATTCGCCATACAATGACATTGGCTTGGAAAATCGCAGTATAATTTCGGCAGCATAACGGCGTGAAATAAGAATTCATAAAAAATTGTTGATGAGAGATAAATGGGTTTACCATCATATTTACATTAAATGGACGGTAAGAGGGTTCATATAGATACATTTCCCAACAAACGTAATGGAATTTAGATGCATAATACAAAAGAATTACTTAGATTTAAAATAGGAGAGAGAAATCCCTCATGAAATTTCAACTTGGAAATGAGTGTACATGGGAGGAATTAATGAGAGATAAAGGGATATACCATCATCCAAACATAAATAAGGTAGTATGGTGGAGGTTTAAAATCATACCCCAAAATTTGAAATTGAAATTAAAAGGGAATAACAACACAATGAAATTGAGACAAAAAAAATGAGAAAGGAATATATCCCTTACGTGGAAGTGTTATCCCAAAGGCTTGGTAGAGGCTTGAGAGAGGCTTCTTGGGAGCCTGGGGAACCTTGGGAGGATTCTAGAGAGAGGATATCAGGTTTTGGTCTAACTCCAATGGCTTTGAGTGAAGAGGAAGTGGGAGCTTGGGTGGGTTTATATAGGAAAAGAGAGGGAATTCATTATTATTTAGGTTTGAGACACCTCACGTTAAACTAATCAAAACCACAAACCATAACATGGTTTTTTCCCCTGTTTTTTTTTTCCAAAGGGGAGAGGAAAAAAAATATTTTATAAGGCCAATAGCCTAAATTCTTAAAATAATAGGGTTTCTTATATTGAGGTGAGTCACACTCTCAAGGAAAACAATTTAAAAAAATAAAATGTTTTATAAGTCTTAAAGGGCCCACTAAAGCTTTGTAAAATAAATCAAACAACCCCAAAATCACATTATTTAATGGTAAAACATATATTGGAAGAAAATAATGTTTATATTATTTTATTACATCACTATTTGGCCATTATGATGTTATAAACACATTATATATTGAAACGGTATTTAATTTTTACCCAAAAATTCGACTATCTTAGAAAGTTATGAAAAAAACACCATTGGATAATTTCGATGTCCTGATTCCAAAAATAATATTCATTTTATCTAAATAATTTTCTAAATATTTCAATTTTTACTTTTAAAATAAAACTGACATTTATAAAAAATTCATGGGTTTTGACAAATACTACTTTCAAACCTTAATAAAAATTACAATTGCATTCATAAAATTATATGATAATTTATATTTAATAAAAATTAATTAGATAATAATAATAATAATTTATTAAAATATTATTTAATTAAAAAAACCATTAATTCATCAAAATATATTTCTTAGTTGAATATTAACTAAAAATACTATTTTTTTCTTTAAAAACTATTTACAAACTAACAATAATAAAATGAATGCACATTCTTTATTAAAAAATAATGTACATAGTCATAGTGCTAGGGTCGTGTCATATAACCCCTTATAACACCCGCATAAGACTGAAGGGTAAGGTGTGCAATGGTGACAGACTCTTGGGGTGGCTCGGATAACATCGCTCGGGTGCTAATCTCTATTTACTTCCACTTCTCCCGTAGTCGATTCTGCTCAAGCTTAACATGTTCAAGATAAGATTGGGCTTGGTCAAGAGCGAATCCCAATGATGCCACATCCTTTTTGAGCTCTAACAAATGGGCTTCATACGGGTAAAGTCTACTAGATGAGGCCATATCTTCCTTTGTCTGAGTAAATTTGATTTGTTAAATCCCTATATTTATACTAATCAAGTGATCACTATTCAACAACTATATTCGCAACGGTCACAATTCATAACGGTATTTTAAAATCCAGAAACATAAACCAAGGAATTTTATATTTTATATAACCATAATAAAACATTTAATTAGATCAAGAGGAATTTCCATTAATGAAATTTTGGGTCATTACAATCTTCCCCCCTTAGAAAATTTGACCCTCGAAATTTCCTTTTCCAACACTAAAAAAGATTTGGGTAACTTTGGTTCATAAATTCCTCTAATTCCCATGTCACTTCTTCAAACTTTTTGTTTCACCACAACACCTTGATGAGGGGCATTGTCTTATTTCATAGAACATATTCACTACGATCTAAGATCTTCATTGGTTGCTCCTCGTAAGAAAGATCATCCTCTAGATGTACTACCCCTGAAGAGAGTACATGTGAAGGATCTGGTATGTACTTCCTTAAGAGGGATACATGAAAGACATCATGTAATTTGTCCATATTAGGTGGAAGTGCTATTCGATAAGCCACAGCCCCAACACGATCAAGAATCTCGAAGGGGCCGATGTACCTAGGACTTAACTTCCCTTTCTTTCCAAACCTTGTGACCTTATTCCATGGAGATATGCATATAAATACCATGTATCCAAATTTAAACTAAAGGTATCCTTGAGAGTTATCTGCATACTCTTCTGTCGACTCTGGGCTGCCTTGATATGGTGCTAAATGGTTTTCACCTTCTCCACCATTTCTTCAACTATTTATGGTCCTTGCATCTTATGCCTACCGACTTCATCCCAACATTCCGGTGTTCTACACCTCTTCCCATATAGGGCTTCATATGGTTCCATTCGGATGCTCGAGTGGAAACTGTTATTGTCGGAGAATTCAACCAGTGGAAGATGTTGGTCACACACTCCTTTAAAGTCCATAGAACATGATCTTAACATATCCTCCAGTGTATGAATAGTTCGCTCAGATTGTCCATTAGTTTGAGGATGATAGGCCGGACTAAAGTTTAGTTCAGTATCTAAAGCATGTTGAAGACTCTTCCGAAACATAGAGGTGAATCTTGGATCTCGATTGGATACAATAGATAGTGGTACTCCATGCATCTTTACCACTTCCCTAATATATATATGTTCCAGTTGATCCAATAAGAAATACTCCTGAATTGAAATGAAGTGTGCAGACTTTGTTAGATGATCCACAACAACCTGGATTGAATTGTTTCCTTTGGATGTATTCGGAAGTCCAGTGACAAATTCCATAGTGATGTTCTCCCATTTTCATGCTTTTTTGTGAAATGGTTGCATCATCCCCTTATACTTCTTCCTCTCTGAATTCACTTGCTGACACACCAGGAAATTTGATGTATACTCAGTGATCTCCCTCTTCATATTATCCCACCAATAATGCTCTCAGAGATCTCGATACATCTTTGTGTTTCCAGGGTGAATAGATAAATTTGAACTATACACATCATCCAAAAGTTCCTTCTTTAGCTCTGGACTTGATGGAACACATAGTCTTTTCCCAAATCTCACAATTCCTTCTTCATTAACAATGAACTCCAATTATTTCCCTTTTTTGATAGCTTCCACTCTCTTCTAAATTCCCATATCATTATTTTGATCATCCTTTAACATTTCCAAAAGATACGGTTGAGAAATCATTTGTGATAGGATTGATGATGTTCCCTTTTTTATGATTCTCATGTTCATCTTCATCAAATATAAGAAGATTGGGTCCTTCTCAATTCTCATAAATGATATAATTGTTGGGTCCTTTCAACTTATATCATCTGCCACCTTCTTCGCTTTCCCAGGGTGGTAATGGATTGAGTAGTCATAGTCTTTGATCAACTCTAACCATCTTCGTTGGTTCATGTTCAACTCTTTCTGTGTGAATATTTACTTGAGGCTTTTGTGGTTTGTATATATTTCACACTTCTCCCCAAAAAGATAATGCCTCCAAATTTTTAAAGTGAAGATCACAGCAGCCAACACCAAATCATGTGTTGGATAATTCTGATCATGAACATTCAATTGCTTTGAAGCATAGGCAATGACTGTCATTTTTCATCAACGCACTGCGCAGGCCCTTCTTCGAAGTGTCACTGAATACCACAAAAAGTTATCCACTTGTGGGTAAAGTGAGTATGGGCATAGTGATAAGACTCATTTTTAACTCCTTGAAGCTTTCTTTGCATTCATTACTCCAAGTAAACTTTACTCCCTTTCGAGTTATCTTGGTAATAGGGTTGTACAATCGTGAGAAATTTCCCACAAATATTCTATAATATCCAGCTAACCCCAAGAATTTACGGATATCCATTACCGATGTTGGCCTCAGCCATCCCTCAATTGCATCTGTTTTGGAGAGATCCACAGATATCCCATTGCTTGTGATGATATGGACCAAGAATGAGAGCTCCTTTAACCAGAACTCACACTTGTTGTACTTTTCATAGATATTCTACTTTCGCAAGGTCTCTAGTATAGTTCTTAGATGCTCCTCATGATCCTCTTTGGTTTTAGAGTATATCAGAATATCATCTATAACGACTACCACAAATTTTTCAAGGTAATCCCTAAAGACTATATTCATCAATTCCATGAAGATTGTTGGAGAATTAGTGATTCCTAAAGGCCATACTATGAATTCATAGTGCCCTTATCTTAAACGAAAATAATTCTTGGGGATATCTTCCTTATTCACCCTTACTTGATAATATCCCAACCACAAATCCACCTTAGAGAAGTATTGTGCTCCACAAAACTAATCGAAAAAGTCATCGATTTGTGGGAGAGGATACTTGTTCTTTATCATGATTTTGTTAAGCTCACGATAATTGATGAAAAGGTGCATTGACCCATCTTTCTTCTTAACGAGGAGGACTAGTGCACCCCATGGTTAAGCACTTGGGCATATAAACCCTTTATCCAGATTCTCCTATATTTCTTTTTTCAACTCCTCAATCTACAAAACAACCATTCTATATGGATTCTTGGATATTAGAAATTCCCCAGGTATAAGATCAATTGAGAATTCAACATCTCTTCTAGGAGGAAGACCAGGAAATTCCTCGGGAAACACTTCAGCGAATTCCCTCAAAATAGGTCTGTCTTCAAGGATGGTTACCTCCTTAGACTCAATCATCTGAGCCAGATAAGCATGCTCATAGGGAACTAATATCCATGCTTGAGATGATGGAGCAAAAGAAGATTCATCTTTCTCATTGCACTTGTATAGAATTGGGGGTCGATTCTCCACATGGAGAGTGATTTCCCTCTCATAGAAATTTATGTTGGCTCTATATAAGGAAAGTCAATCCATGCCAATAATTGCATAAAATTCTACCAGAGGGAGTATGAAGAGGTTCGCTGGGAAATTCAATCCACATATTATGATAGGGGAGGAGTTATATTCATGGGATGAAATGATTTTCCCATTTGTCGTACTCACCAACATCTTTACTTCCATGATTTTTGCTGGTGGTGGGATTGTTCTACTAAACTTTTGGGATATAAAATAATGCATAGAACCTAAATCAAAAATTACATTCTCTATTATTGAATTAATAACTAGAGTACTTGTCACCACTTCTTTTTCGGGGTTCACTTCAGCAGTAGTGATGGAAAAATCTCTCATTTGATGCCTTGGAGGTTGTTGGTGGCCTCTGAAAACCTTTGGCTTAGGGAACTGATTTGCAAGATGCACTGGTTCTTCGCAATTGTAGCAATGAACAACGCATTGAAGTTCGAATGGATCGGTCCTCTCCTCTATTACAACCACTAGTTTTTCTTGTTGGCAGTTAACAGCTAGGTGCCCTTCTCTTCCACACCTAAAGCATTTCCTCGCCCCCTTCAGGCAATTTTCGGGGTGGTTCTTTTCGTACCTTTGCCAAGTGGGGTGCTGGATCATCTTAGAACCATTGGATTTATCCATCGGACCGCCAGTATTGAAGTCCACCTTAAACTTATTATCCCAATGATACCCTTGAGATTCTTATATCTCCATTTCGACCTTGAGGGCACATCGGACAATTTCATCATAGCTGTCGAAGTCACATCTCACCAGCACTTTCTATAGGCTAGGTTTCAGCCCACCAAAAAAGCGGTCAACCTTGCATTTGGGGGTAAAGACAAATACGAAGGCGTATCGTGAAAGCCTTGTAAATTTTTTCTCGTACGCTCTTACAGATTCATCGTCTTTTTCCTTAATAGAAATTAAGTCCCTTTCCATCTTAATTTGGAGGGTGTGTGGAAAATATTTATCGAAAAACATCTTCTAGAAATGCTTCCATTCCAACGCCTCAATTTCTTCCTCAGGCTTAGTATTTTTTATCAACATCCACTATTGATTGGCTTCACCTTCCATATGATAAGCAGCCAGAAGAACATTCTCTTGTTCGGAACATTGAATGATGGAGACGATATTTTCAATGGAGTTGATCCATTGTCCGTAGATTGAGGGATCAGAAGATCCATTAAAAGTAGGATGCCTTTGTCTCATGAAGATCTTGATAGCGACTTGTTCTTTCTTAGGGGGGTTGAACATTCCTATTGACCCATTTTTCTATTAAAATATTGAGTTAACTGAGAGATAAGCGTGAGAATGTTCGTGATTCCTGCTCCAATTGGATTGGGCATCTCATTTTCATAGTCATCACATTGATCTTCACATCAGTTATTATCTCGAGTCCTCTTATTATCATTCATTGGCTAGAATAAAAGGAAAGTTAGGGGTAACAAATAAAGGGTAATCCATGGAAAAACTGATGACTTATAAATAACGTTTATTTCCTTAACTTATGAATCCATAGGCTTCAATCTGTGATATTCATGATCTGCTTTCTAACATATATTCTTAGGGGATATTTTTTAATTCCCTTAATAAGGGTTCATACTAAGCTTGTGAATTTACCAAAGAATATCCCCCAAGAGTGTCAGAACCAAGATTTCAGCAAGGCCTGTTGTCGTGCACCTGTTCCTATTCGAGTCTAGCTCAAAGTGGTGTTTTTGGGTTTTATCCCTAGGATACATCTATGCCAGAGCCGCCTATACCTACTCGTATCCAGACTGGGATGTATTTTCTTGATAAACCACTTAATCAATACTCACCAATAATTAGGGATGTTTTTATTATACTTATTCTTATCTCTAAGTCTTAACTGGGGTTTTCTAATCCTAATCCTAAAAATAACTAAATATGCCCTCAGATACCAACTATAATAACCCTACTTTTTATTACACACTTAAACCTGATTTATTACATAAAATCTTCACTTGATACAACATAGAATATTGAGTGGTCTAGTGTCTTTGGGGCTTAGGAACATTACATAATAGCTTATAACATAAAACACACAACATCTTTATTGAAAACTTCCTTTACATGACCACTACATTCCCTCATACTTAGCATTTCATGGGATAACCTGAGGACATGAATAAGAAAAAGGTGAACTATAAATCCCAATAAGGGAATAAACACGGAATATCATGAGGAATACAATAAATGTTAGAAAATATGCATATAAATGGAGCACAATAGAAACATGAACATAAAGGAATGATAAAGCATGATAATCATAACATGGAAATGTGGCAACAACACTTAACATGGAATTAGCATGAGCTAAAGCTCATTGCACGTGGAGCATGAGTAAATCCTCATTACACATGAAGCACGAGTAAACCCTCATTTCACTTGAATTAGCATGAGTTAACACTCATTTCACATGACGTATCATGATACTATACTTTAACCAATGCATTGGAGTGCTATCAGGGCACACCCTTCTTAAACATTTCATTTCATGCATAAGAGTGCCACATGGATCATACAACATGAAATCAACCATCGTAATTTATTCCATGATAAATGGATTTAGAATACATAAATCAAGCTTTATAATCAATAAGTAAATTTTCATAAAGGTGAATACCCTTGAAAGAGAAATGGGCATGGTATTAACAACAAAATGACATTTGCTTGGAAAATCGTAGTGCAATTTCAACAGCATAATAGCATGAAATAAGAACTCACAAAAAATGTTTGATGAGATAGAAAGAGGTGTCTCATCATATTTACATGAAATGGACAGTATGGGGGTTCATATAGATGCATGTCCCAACAAACATAATAGAATTTATCTTATCTTTTTGATAGATATTGTAAAAAAATCCCATCTTTCTGAATCTTGTAGACTTTTTAATTAATAAATTGTGCTTTGGTCTTTGACCAAAGCTTTACCTTTAAAAAAACAAAATACTTACATGGATGTAAAAGAGGAGAGAGAAACCCCTCACAGAATTTCATCTTGGTAACGGGTGTACATGGGAGGAATTAATGAGAGAGAAAGGGATCTCACATCATCCAAACATAAATACGAAAGTATTGGGGAGGTGTGAAATCATACCACAACATTTAAATTGAAATTAAAAGGGAATAACAACATAATGAAATTGAGACAAAAAAATGAGAAAGGAAGAAATACCTTACATGAAAGTGTGAACCCAAAGGCTTGGGAGAGGCTTGAGAGAGGCTTCTTGGGATCTTGGGGCACCTTGGGAGGATTCTAGAGAGAGGAGAGTAGGGTTTGGTCGAACTCCAAAGGCTTTTAGTGAAGAGTAAGTGGGATCTTGGGTGGGTTTATATAGGAAAGGAGAGGGAATTATTTATTATTTAGGTTTGGGACACCTTACATTAAACTAATCAAAACTAAAAACTAGACCATGGTTTTTGCCCATGTTTTTTATCAAAGGGGAGTGAAAAAAAATATTTTATAATTCCAATGGAAGAACTTCTTAAAATAATAGGGTTGCTTATGTGGAGGTGACTCACACTCTCAAGGAAAACAATTTAAAAAGACAAAATGCATTATAAGACTTGAAGGGTCCACTAAAGCATTTTAAAATAAGTTAAACAAACCCAAAATAGAATTATTTTAATGGTAAAACATATATTGACCGAATATAATGTTTATATTATTTTATTACATCACTATTGGGTCATTATGATGTCATAAAACACATTATATATTTAAATGGTATTTAATTTTTACCCAAAAATTCAACTATCTCAGAAAATTATGAAAAAATCACAGTTGGATAATTTCGATGTATTGATTCCAAAAATAATATTTATTTTATCTAAATAATTTTCTAAATATGTTAAATGGGCTTCTTATGGGGTAAAGTCTATTGGATGAGGTCATCGCTTCCTTTGTCTGAGTAAATTGGATTTGTTAAATCCCTATATTTATACTAATCATGTGATCACTGTTCAATGGCTATATTATCAACGGTCACAATTCATAACGGTATTTTAAAATCCATAAACATAAAACCAAGAAATTTCACATTTTATATAACTATAATAAGACATTTAATTAGATCAAAAGGAATTTCCATTAATGAAAGTTTGGGTCATTACATATATGGTTTAGGAAATAAGAATATACATGATACAAATAATATGTATATTTTAGGTAAATGTAATTTCCAATTATCATAAAAAATTGATTGTTTTAAGAGATAGTTAATGACCACAAAATTAATTAAGAGATGATATATGACTATCAGAAAGTTGATTTTATAGTAAAATCAAGTTTTGAAAGAATTTAAGAAAATCAAAGCGAAACATTTAAAATAAATTTTCATAAAGATTATTATTTTTCAAATAATTTAAATCTTATATAATAATATAAAGAACCCAAAATGGTTTTGTTGGTGTGAAATTCCATTAATGTCATATATGGTAAAAATAAAAAATTCCTTTTGACTTTTATATAAAAATTCAAAAATGGCCCTTTCAGAATATAATAAAAATATTCTTTTCAATCATTCTAAAAATTCAAGGATAACATAAAATTTCCTTGTTAAAAAAATTATTAATAAAAAATTTACTTTTTCAAGAAAATTTGAAAAATATAAGAATGGAGGAAAATATACCTGATCAAAAAAAAGAAATAGGATCTACATTTCTTTTAAATACAGATTTTCTTAATTTATATTATAAAGAGAGAAAATTTTGGAAGAAAATATGGGAAATACTTTAATATATGGAGGATAATAAAATATATGTATTTCTATGAAGGAAAAATTACAATACTCCTTCAATGAAAATAAGACTAATCGCAAATGAATGAGATTGTAAAATAAATTCTTACCTATTTGGAAACATTTCAAATTGAAACTCCTTGAAATTTTAAATGTGAAATGAAACATTAATCATCATGAATAAAAATATATTCATATTAAATAACTCAAAGTGGTTGTATATACACCACATAAAATTAAATTGGTTCAAAATACCTAATATTTCTCAATGGTCTGGAAATTCAGATGAAATATCTTACAAAGATCGTATCATTCAAATGAGAACTAATAAATAAATTTATTATGTTCAAAATATTTAAATGAACACAATAAAAGTGGAAATATGAAATATATAAATTAAATTTTACAAGACACATGATCTTAGCATAACATAATCAATGAATAATTGATATAACCTAATGAATGGAAATTGAGTAATGAAATCCCCTATAAAAAGAATATAATTATAGTCAGAATTAATCCATTAAGTGATTATGTGTATCAAATTTAAATCCAAACAAAAAATTGGAAATAAAATAAAAAATAATCATAGGTAATTTCACACATAATATTTTTATATCAAATACAATGAATAAGTAATATAATACAATGAGAAGAAATTGAGTTATAAAACCCCTTACCTCACGTTTCTCCTAAGTTGAACATTCTTCAACATCCTATATAATTTTTTTAAATGTTATTAAGTTATACTAAAACCATTTTAATATCAATAATATCATATATGATAATATTTAACATCTTATAAATAGTTCGTTAACAATAATTCATTACTATCATTGTTTCGAGTGTTAACTACTATATTTTATCATGCATGTTTTGTTATGGAAGTTTTGGTCCTTTCCATTTTATTATGGTTCCATACTCTAAATAATTTTAATCATAATAAAACTATCATATATATTAATTAACTATATACTTATTACCACTTATTTAAATAATAATTGAAAAACATATCATACCACTTTATTGAGGTGGTAGTCTACACGTATGCACGAGATATATTATTATTTTTCAGTAGATTAGAAGGTAAAAAGTTAGATATGATATTATAATTCTATAAAAATATTTATTTCATAAATAATGTATATATTCATTATTTATATAACAACTCTTCTCTTTATTACACACTTAAACATGATTTATTACATAAAATATTCACTTGATACAACATGGAAGATCGAGAGGTCTAGTGTATTTGAGGCATAGGACCATTACATAATGACTTAAAACATGAAACACAACATCTTTATTGAGAACTTCCTTTACATGACCACTACATTCCCTCGTAATTAGCATTGCATTAGATAACCCGAGGACATGCATAAGAAAAGGGTGAGCTATAAATCCCAGTAAGGGAGAAAAAAAGGCATAACATGAATAATATAATACATGTTAGGAAGTAGTCATATCAATGGATCATAAATGAAACATGAACATGAAGGTAAGATATAGCATGATTATTATAACATTGAAATGTGGCAACAACACTTAAAAGGGTATTAGCATGATCCAAGGCCCATTGCACATGTAGAATGGGTAAACCCTCATTGAACATGAATTAGAATGATTAAACCCTCATTTCACTTGATATATCATGATACTAATCTTTACCCAATGCATTGAATCACTATCAGAGCACACCCTTCTTAAATATTTCATTTCATGCATAAGTGTGCCACATGGATCATATAACATAGATTCATTAAATATCATCATTTATTCCACAATAAGGGAATGTGGAATTTATACATGAAACTATATAATCAATAGGTAAATGTGCATAAATTTTAATACACTTGATAGATAAATGGGCATGGTATTCACTACATAATGACTTCGGCTTACAAAATCGCAGTGCAATTTCGGCAGCATAACGGCGTGACATAAGAAATCATAAAAATGGTTGATGAGATAGAAAGGGATGTCTCATCATATATACATTAAATTGATATTAAGGGGTAATATAGATATATTTCCCAACATATTTAATAAAATTTATATCCATAATACAAAGGAATTTCTTGAATGTAAATGAGGAGAGAGAAATCCCTTACCGAATTTTGGCATGGTAACGGGTGTACATGGAAGGAATTAATGAGAGATAAAGGGGTATATCATCATTAAAACATAAGTAGGGATGTATGGTGGAGGTTTTAAATCATACCCCAACATTTTTAATTGAAAATAAAAGGTCATAACAACATAAAGAAATTTGGACAAAAATGAGAAAGGAAGAAAATCCCTTACGGAATTTTAGCATGGTAACAGGTGTACATGAGAGGAATTAATGAGAGATAAAGGGGTCTATCATAATTAAAAAATAAGTATTACAATATAGTGGAGGTTCAAAATCATACCCCAACATTTTTAATTGAAAATACAAGGGTATATAAATATAAATATACATGGACAAAAATGAGAGAGGAGGAAATCCCTTACTTGGAAGTGTGATCTCAAAGGCTTGGGAGGGGCTTGAGAGAGGCTTCTTGGGAGATTGGGGTGCCTTAAGATGATTCTAGAGAGATTGGGGAATATTTTTGTGGAGATCCAAGGGCTTTGACTGATGATAAAGTGGGATCTTGGGTGGGTTTATATAGGAAAAGAGAGGGAATTCTTTATTATTTATGTTTGGGACACCACCCATTAAACTAAAGAAAACCACAAACCAGACCATGGTTTTTGTACATGGTTTCTTTCAAAGGGGAGTGGAAAATGATATTTTATAAGTCCAATGACCGAAATTCTTAAAATATTAGTCTTTCTTGTGGGTAGGTGAGTCACACTCCTAAGGAAATCATTTTAAAAAGATAAAATGTTTTATAAGTCTTGGAGGGTCCACTAAGGCTTTGTAAAATAAATCAAATAAATTGAAAATCACATTATTTTAATGGTAAAACATATATTTTCTAAACATAAAGTTTATAATATTTTATTGCATCGCTATTAGGTCATTATGATATCATAAAACACATTATATATTTAAATGGTACTTAATTTTTATCCAAAAATTCGACTGACTAAAAAATTTATAAAAAATTCACCATTGGATAACTTCGGAATCCAGATTTAAAAAATAATATTCATTTTATCTAAATATTTTTTTAAATATTTTTATTTTTATTTTTAAAATAAAAACTGACATTTAGAAAAAATTCGTGGGTTTTAACAAAAAAAAAGCTTTCAAACCTTAATAAAAATTTCAATTGTATTCATAAAAATTATACGATCATTTATATTTAATAAAAATTAATTTATTGATAATATTTTATAAAATATTATTTAATTCAAACATCCAAAAATTTATCAAAATATATTTCTTAACTGATTATTAACTAAAAACATACTATTTATTCTTTAAAAACTATTTAAAAAGTAACAATAATAATATGAATGTATTTTATCTATAAAAAAATAATGTAAATAATAATAGTGTTAGTGAATTGTTACATAACCCATTATGACACCCACATAAGACCGAATGGTAAGGTGTGTGATGGTGACAGACTCTTGGGGTGGCTCGGATAACATCACTCAGGTGGTAATCTCTATCAACTTCCACTTCTCCTATAGGTGGTTCTATTCAAGCTTAACGTGTTAAAGCACATCTTGGGCTTGGTTAAGAGTGAATCCCAATGACACCACCTCCTTTCTAAGATCCAACAAATGGGTTTTGTACGAGGAAATTCTACTGGATGAGGTCATCGCTTCCTTTTTCAGAGTAAATTGGATTTGTTAAAGCCCTATATTTATACTAATCATTTAACCACTGATCAATAACTATATTAGCAACGGTAACAATTCTTAACAATATTTTTAAATCCAAAAACATGAAACCAAGTAAGTTCATATTTTATATAACCATTTTGCATAATAATACATTTAATTATATCAAGATAAATTTTCATTAATGAAAGTTTGGGTCGTTACAATCTTCCCCGTTAAAAAAATTCTCCCTTGAAATTTCCTTTTCCCATACAAAACATTTGCAGGTATCTCCACTTCATCACTTCCTCTAATTCCCACATTGCCTATTCAAACTTGTGGTTTCTTTACAACATCTTGACGAGGGGAATTTTCATATTTCAGAGAACTTTTCCCCTACGATTTAATATCTTCACCAGCTTATCTTCATAGGAAATGTCATTCTCTAATGGTACAACCTCTAGATTGAGTGCATGTGATGGGTCAGGTATGTACTTCCTCAAGAGTGATACATGGAATACATCATGTACTTGAGATAGGTTTGGTTGGAGTGATAGTCGATAGTCCACTACTCCAATATGATCAAGGATCTCAAAAGAGCCGATGTACCTTGGACTAAGCTTTCCCTTCTTCCCAAATCTCATAACTCTCTTCCATGGTGATATGAGGAGGAATACCATGTCTCTGACATCAAAATCTAAGACTCGTTGATGATTATCATCATATCTCTTTTGTCAAATATGATCACCTTTAATGTGCTACTATATGGCCTTAACCTTCTCCACCATTTCTTAGACCATCTCTGGACCTAGGAGTTTTCACTCCCCAACTTCATCACAACATGTCGGTGTTCTGTACCTCTTCCCATACAGGGCTTCAAAAGGATCCATTTGGATTCTTGAGTGGAAACTATTATTGTATGAGAACTCAAAAAGAGGGATATGTTGACCCAATACTCCTTTGAAGTCCATTGAGCATGCTCTCAACATGTCCTCAAGTGTTTGGATAGTCCGCTCAGATTGGCTATCAGTTTGAGGATGATAAGTTGTACTGAAGTTTAGCTCAGTATCCAGAGCATGTTGAAGACCCTTTAAAACATAAAGGTGAATCTTGGATATCTATCAGATTCAATTGATAGTGGTACCCCATGTATCCTTACCTTCTCTATGATGTATATTCATTCCAGTTGATCCAGTGAGAAATCCTCTTGAATTGCAGTGAAGTGTGCAGTCTTTGTAAGATAATCTACAATAACCCAGATAGCATTGTTTCCTTTGGATGTCTTCATAAGTCCAGTGAAAAAGTCCATGGTAATGTTCTCACACTTTAATTTTGTTATGGTTAGTGGTTTCATCATCCCCTTATAATTTTTCGTCTCAGCATTCACTTGCTGACATTACAGGCAGTTTGATGTATATTCAGAAATCTCCCTTTTCATATTGTCCCACCCAAAGTTTTCTCGGATATACCGAAATATCTTTCTGCTCCCTGGGTGAATATAGAAGGTTGATCTATGTATGTCATTTAGAAGCTCCTTATTTATCTATGGATTATATGGTACATATAATTGTGACCCAAATCTCACAATTTCATCCTTGTCAACCACGAACTCTGAGGATTTCCCATTTCTAATAGCTTCCACCCTTTTCAGAATTTCCACATCCTTTATTTAATCATCCTTTATTTTATCTATGAGTAATGGTTGAGAAATCATTTGAGAAAGGATTGATGTTGTTCCTCCCTTCATGATTCCCATGTCCTTCCTTAGTAAATCTAAGAATATTGAATCCTTTTTTATTCTCATCATTGATAAAGATGTAGGACCCTTTCTTCTTAGAGCATATTTCGCCTTGTTCACCTTACCAGAATGGTAGTGGATTGAGAAGTCATAATCCTTGATGAGATCTATCCATATTTGTTAGTGCTTATTAATCTCTTTTTGTGTGAATATATATTTGATCCTCTTGTGATCAGTATATATCTCACACTTCTCCTTATATAGATAATGTCTCTAGATTTTCAATGCAAAGATCATAGCCACCAACTCCAGATAATGTGTGGGATAGTTTTTCTCTTGGATTTTTAGCTACCTTGAGGTGTAGGCTATCAATTTATCATTTTTCATTAGCATACCACTTAAACCCCTCTTTGAATAATCACTGCACATCACAAATAGTTCTCCACTTATTGGGAGTGTGAGTGATGGTTTCGTGATAAGCCTCTTTTTCAACTCCTTGAAGCTCTATTCACATTCATCACTCCAAGGAAACTTTACTCCCTTTTGAGTAATCTTGGTAAGAAGGTTGGACAATCGTGAGAAATTCCTCACAAATTGGTGATGATATCTAACTAACCCCAAGAATCTATAGATATCTGTTACCAATGTTGGCCTCATCTATCCCTCAATTGTAGATGACTTGTAGGGATCCACAGATATCTCATTGCTTGTGATGATATGGCCCAAGAATGAGACCTCCTTCAACCAGAACTCACAATTGTTGTACTTATCATAGAGCTTATCCTTTATCAAGGTCTCTATTATAGTTCTTAGATGATCCTCATGCTCCTCCTTGGTTTTAGAGTATATAATCATCTATAAAGACTACCAAAAATTTGTCAAGGTAATCTCTAAAGACTCTATTCATCAGGTCCATGAAGATTTTTGGAGCATTGGTGAGTCCAAAAGGCATTACTATGAATTCATAATGCATGTACCTTGTATGAAAAGTAGTCTTGGGGATATCCTTCTTCTCCACCCTTACTTGGAAATATCCCGAGCGCAAATCCACCTTGGATAAGTATTATGCTCCACATAACTGATCGAAAAAGTCATCAATTTGGGGCAGAGGATACTTTTCCATTATTTTGATTTTGTTGAGCTCATGATAGTCAATGGAAAGGCGCATTGACTCATCCTTCTTCTTGATGAAGAGGACTGGTGTACCCCATGGTGAAGCACTTCGGCATATAAACCCTTTATCCAGATTCTTCTATAGTTGTTTCTTCAGATCCTGAGGCTCCACAACAGCAATTCTATACAGAGTCTTGGATATTGGAAACACCCCATGTATAAGGTCAATTGAGAATTCAACATCTCCTTTTGAAAGAAAACCAAGAAATTCAATAGGAAACACTTCTGAAAATTCCCCCACAATAGGCTTGTCTTCAAGGATGGTTGCTTCCTTAGACTCAATCATCAAAGCCAGATATGTGTGCTCATAGGGTAGTAATATCCACTCTTGAGATGATGGTGCTATATAATATTCATCTTTCTCCTTAGGCTTGTATAAAATCGGGGGTCGATTCTCAATATGGAGAGTGATTTCCCTATCATGGAAATTTATGTTGGATCTATATTAGGAAAGTCAATCCATGTCGATAATTACATCAAATTACACTAGAGGGAGTATGACGAGGTTCTATAGGAAGTTCAATCCAAAAATTATGATAGGGGAGGAGTTATATTCATGGGATTCAATGATTTCCCCATTTGTTGTACTCACTGACATATTTACTTCCATGATTTTTGGTAGTTTTGGGATTTTTCCAATAAACTTTCGGGATATAAAAGAATGAGTAGAACCAGAATCAAAAAGTACGTTCTATATTCTTGAATGAATAACTAGAATACCTATCACCACTTCATTTTCTGGATTCACTTTGGCAGTAGTGATGGAAAAATCTATCCCTTTCCTCCTTGGAGGTCGTTGGTTGCCTCTGAAAACCCTTGGCTTAGGGAACTAATTTTCAAGGTGCCCTGGTTCTTTGCAGTTGAAGAAATGAACAACGGGTTGAGAGTCTAACAGATCATTCCACTCCCCTATCAAATTCATGGGTTTTTCTTTTCAACAGTTAATGGCTAGGTTCCCTTCTCTTCCACACCTAAATAATTTCCTCGTCCCCTTTAGGAAATTTCGGTGGTGCTTCTTTTCGCACCTCTGGAAAATGGGGTTCTGTATTTTCTTATCACCATTGGATTTATCCATCAAATCTCTATAATTGAAGTATACCTTATGCTTCTTATCCCCATGATACCCCTGAGATTTTTCGATCTCTATTTCAGCTTTCAGGGAAAATTAGATAATTTCCTCATAGTTCTTGAAGTCACGGATCTCTAGAGATTTCCATAGTCTAGGTTTCATCCCTCCCAAGAAGTGGTCAACCTTGAATTTAAGGGTAAATACAAAGCCGGAGGCGTATCGTGCAAGCCTTGTGAATTTTTCCTCGTACGCTCTGATGGATTCGTCGTCTTTTTTCTTGAGCGAAAGGAATTCCCTTTCCATCTTAAGTCGGAGGGTGTGGGGAAAATATTTATCAAATAACATTTTTCGTAAAACCTTCCATTCCAACACCTTGATCTCTTCCTCAGGATTTGTATATTTGATCAATGGCCACCACTGATCAGCTTCACCATCCATATGATAAGCTGCTGGAAGAACCTTCTCTTGTTTGGAACATTGAAGGATGGATAAGATCTTTTCAATATAGTCGATCCATTGTTCGGCGATTGAGTGATCAGATGACCCATTAAAAGTAGGAGGACTTTGTCTCATGAAGCTCTCAAATGCAACTTGTTCTTTATAGGGGGTTAAACGTTCCTATTGACCCATGTTTCTATTCAATGCTTGATTTAACTAAGAGAGTATCATTACAAAGTTATTGATTCCCACTCCCATCAGATTGGGCATCTCATTAGAAAAGTAGTCACATTGATCTCTGCATCAGTTGTTAGCCTGAGTCCTCTTATTACCAGTCATTTTCTGGAATAAAGGAAAGTTAGGGGTAACACATAAAGGGTAATCCAAAAACAAAAATGGATTACTTATAAATTACTTTTATTTCCTTAACTTATTAATCTATAGGATCAAATATATGTTATCCATGATCTACTTCCCAAAATTTATTCTTAGGGGAATTTTATCCCTAAAAAATGGATCATACTAAGCTTCTGAATTTACCAAAGCATATCCCCCGAGAGTTTTTTAACCAAGAGTGTATAAAGACTCGTTGTTATGTACCAGGATACCCCGGGTCAAACCCAAAACTCCTTGTCAGAGTTTCCACTCCTAGGTACATATGTTCCAGAGCCACCTCTACCTGCTCGTATCCAAATAGGTATGTATTTTCTTGGTAAACTACTTACTAAATAATCACAAAAATTTAGGGAAGTTTTTATTATACATAGCCTTATACCTAAGTCATTCACTAGGGGTTTCTAATCCTAATCCCAAAAATATATAAACCTATCCTCTGATACCAACTACAATAACCCTACTATTTATTACACACTTAAACATGATTGATTACATAAACTATTCACTTGATACAACATGGAAGATCGATATGTATAGTGTATTTGGGGATTAGGAACATTAAATAGTGACTTAAAACATGAAACCCAACATATTTATTGAAAACTTCCATTACATAACCATTACATTCCCTTATACTTAGCATTGCATGGGATAACCTGAGGACATGCATAAGAAAAGGGGGAAATATAAAGCCCAGTAAGGTATTAAACATGGAATAAATTGAATAATACAATACATGTTATGTATTCGGCATATCAATGGAGCATAAAAGAAACATAAACATAAAGGCAAGATATATCATGATTAACATAACAGGGAAATGTGGCAACAATACTTAACATGGTATTAGCATGAGCCAAGGATCATTGCACATGGACCATGAGTAAACCATCATTGCACTTCAATTAGAATTATTAAACCCGCATTGCACTTGATGTATCATGATACTAATATTTACCCAATGCATTGGAGCGCTATCAGGGTGCACCCTTCTTAAACATTTCATTTCATGCATAAGTGTGCCACATGGATCATATAATATGGATTCATTAAACATCATAATTTAATCCATGATAAAGGAATGTGGAATTCATACATGAAACTTGATAATAAATAGGTAAATGTGAATAAAGTTGAATACCCTTGATAGAGAAATGGGCATGGTATTCACTACACAATGACTTTGGCTTGGAAAATCGCAGTGCAATTTCGGCAGCATAACGACATGACATAAGAATTAATAAAAAATGGTTGATGAGTGAGAAAGGGATGTCATAGAATATGTACATGAAATGGACAGAATGGAGGAATATAGATACATTTCCTAACATATGTAATGGAATTTAGATTCATAATAGAAATTAATTGCTTAAATGTAAATGAGGAGAGAGAAATCCCATACGAAATTTCATCATGGTAACAGGTGTACATGGAAGGCATTAATGAGAGAGAAAGGGGTGTCTCATCATTAAAAAATAAGTATGGAAGTATGGGGGATGTGATAAATCTTACCCCAACATTTTTAATTGAAAATAAAAGGGCACAACAACATAAATAAATTTGGATATAAATGAGAAAGGAATAAAATCCCTTATAGAATTTCAGTAAGGTAACAGGTGTACATGGGAGGCATTAATGAGTGATAAAGGGGTCTATAATCATTAAAAAATAAAGATTACAGTATATTTGAGGTGTGAAATCATACCCAAACATTTTTAATTGAAAATATAAGGGTATAGCAACATAAAGATACATGGAAAAAAATGAGAGATGAAGAAATACCCTACTTGGAAGTGTGATCCCAAAGGATTAGGAGGGGCTTTAGAGAGGCTTATTGGGAGATTGGGGTTATTTGGAAGGATTATAGAGATAGGATAGTAGAGTTTTGTCAATATCCAAGGGGTTTTAATGAAGAGGAAGTGAGATCTTGGGTGGGTTTATATAGCAAAAGAGAGGGGATTCTTTATTATTTGTGTTTGAGACACCACACATTAAACTAATCAAAACCACAAAACAGACCATCATTTTTTACCATGGTTTTTTCCAAAGGGGATTGGAAAACAATATTTTATAAGGCCAATGGCCTAACGTATTAAAATGTTAGGCTTGCTTGTGTGGAGGTGAGTCTACTCTCAAGGAAATCATTTTAAAAAGATAAAATGTTTTATAAGTCTTGGAGGGTCCACTAAGGCTTTCTAAAATAAATCAAATAAACCTAAAATCACATTATATTAATGGTAAAAAATATATTGGACAAACATAAAGTTTATAGTATTTTATTATATCACTATTGGGTCATTATGATGTCATAAAATACATTTTATATTTAAACGGTACTTAATTTTTACCCAAAAATTCGACTATCTCATAAAATTAAGAAAAATTCACAGTTGGATAATTTCCACATCCAGATTCCAAAAATAATATTCATTTTATCTAAATAATTTTATAAATATGTGAATTTTTACTTTTAAAATAAAAACAGACATTTATTGAAAATTCATGAGTTTTGATAAAAACGACTTTCAAACCTTAATAAAAATTTCAATTGTATTAATAAAAATTATACGATCATTTATATTTAATAAAAATTAATTTAGTGATAATATTTTATTAAAATATTATTTAATTAAAAAATTCATTAATTCATCAAAATATATTTCTTAATTTATTATTAACTAAAAAATACAATTTTTTGTTTAAAAACTATTTACAAAGTACTAATAATAAAATGAATGTATTTTCTCTATATAAAAATAATGTACATAATCATAGTGCTAGGGCCTTATTACATAACCCCTTATAACACCCGCATAAGACTGAAGGGTATAGTGTGTGATGGTTATAGACTCTTGGGGTGGCTCGGACAACATCGGTCAGCTGATAATCACTTTCAAATTCCATTTCTCTCATAGGCGATTATGTTCTAACTTAACATGTTGAAGCTCAACTTGGACTTGGTCAAGAGTGAATCCCAATGACGCCACCTCCTTTTTGAGCTTCGAAAAATTGGGCTTCGTATGGGGAAATTCTACTAGATGAGGCCATCACTTCCTTTTTCTGAGTTAATTGGATTTGTTAAAGCCCTATATTTACACTAATCATGTGATCAGTGTTCAATGGCTATATTAGAAAAGGTAACAATTCTTAATGGTATTTTGAAATCCAAAAACATAAAACCAAGGAAGTGTTTGTTTTATATAACCATTTTACATAATAATACATTTAATTAGATAAAGAGTAATTTTCATTAATGAAATTTTGGGTCGTCGCAATTTCAAGATTTATAACCAGGCAACTAAAATGTTGATGAGAAACAAATTACACTATTGTGTGGAGACGATAAGCCATGTGTATTCCTGAGTAGTGTTTTTTATTTCAGTAGGATAGAAAAAAAATGTAATATGGTTTTACCATTATCAAAATTAAATCTAGGAATATTTATGAAACTAGGATTATTATTATATAATGGAATAAATTGTTTTATAAGAAGTAGAAGAAGAATAAAATTTGAAAGAGTCGATAAAGATGATTACCTCTTTTTCAGTAGACTTCATTCGAATCTCCTCTTAAGGTACCTAGCATTATAATTTTTTAAAGACTGGAACCTCTAGAAAATTTATAAATATGTTGAAAAGATAAATGGGCAGAGTGTGGTTGATATAGGTTTCTCAATGTGGTGTAAATAAAAGAGATTAGAAGTGTCCTTTTATAAGTGAGAAGAGGTTTTTCAAGTAAAAATTACTCCAAATTGACATGATTATAATATAATATTAGGATAGTTATAAATCATATCATACAATAAAATTTGAACATGTTTTGGTTATTTTTTCATCCAAATTTTTTATTTTTAATCACCTATTAACCCTTTTGATAATTACCACAATATAATAGTTTTCTACCATTTAAGGGTAACGATTATTACCTTAAAATGTAAATTATCCCATAAATGGAAAAGGAATGAAATGTTCGAATATATATTATCCCCTTTGTCCTATTAAAAAATTTTATGGTTTTTAAATAATTTAATAAAAAAAATTCATATAAAATCATTAATGTTATTTTTTACATTATTAATTTAATTTGAATTTTAAATATCAATAAAATTATGGAATTAAAATATAATCTCTAAACACATAACTAATATATTATATATATCTATAAAATTCATCTAACATAATAATTCAACAAAATTGTACTACATTTAATATTTTTAAAATAATTTTTCAATTTTTTTATTAATTAAATAAAAAAGTGTGTTGGCATTGCGTAAGCATTTTAGATTATTATTCAATCACTAAAAATTAAAAATAAATTACAATGATAAAAATAAATTAATAATGTTAAGAATAAAATTTTACTTTCCTTCATAACTTTTTATTATCCTTAGTTTAATATATAAAATAAATTAAAAATGTGAGAGGGGAATTTTGGAATTTTCTTTGTATAAAATAATATGAATGTCATTACTAAGGTCAAATAGCTCCAAAATGCAATATAATCAAATTTTTTATGTCTATGGATGAATTAATCCCTTTAAATTTTATAAATTAAATTTTTTAATTTAGTTTTAATGCCTTGTCTAGTTATTTTTAACCTTAATTACCTAATTTACCCTTTACCAATGTGATAATTTTTAACATGGTTACTATTCATAATACCTAAAATAAAAGGGACATATTTACCTAATTTTAACCTATTAATTAAAAACATGGTATCAATTTTTATAGATTAATTTTCATGAAGTGGAATAAATTAATTTTAATATAAATGTGTAAAACGAAATGAAAAATAGTTTTTTAGAAAAAAAGTGTTTTTATACAAAAAAAACTTATATAAGAATCATGAAAATTATTTATTCAAGTCATATTATTTGAAATACAATCGATCATATGTTACTTTAAGACTAAATCAAAATATAATGGGACTTTTAAATTACTTTATTTATTAATGATAACTGCCAGTATTTGAAAAATTATAATATTCACTATTTACTGAAATATTTATCATTTCAAAAAAATCCATAAATTTAACATAAGAAAATTTTACTATAATAATTTTAAAAATTATATTATTTTTATAAAATAATAGTCTTAAAATATCTATAAATTAATTATAATATTCACTCATAATAAATAATAAAACCATTTTTGTAGAAAATATATTTTGAATCATAAAATGTCTTTACTAAAAATTGAGTGTCTAAATCCTAATAATTAATCAATACATTTATATAGATTAGGTCCACTATAAATATATTTCATAATATGGTTAATCCAATTTATACATTACAATGAAATATTAGGGTTCTAATTGTTTTATTTTAAAATATTACAATGCAATATCATGCGTATAATTGTTTTATACGCCATCAAACATAGTGTTATTTTAAAATATTAGGGTGTTATAAGTATAAAATAATTTAACTTTCTAGAATCATAAATATATCAGGACTATCATATATATTAATTAAATAAACATATATATACATCTATGAGAGATGATAATGAGAAATGAAAAATATCACATCATGGAAGTAGTAGTCTGCATGTACGGATAAGTGATGTTTACATTTTCCATTAGTAGGAAGTGATATATATAATGGGTTTAGTATTAACATAGAAAAATTATTTATATTAATTATACTGATTTAATTGGTTAAATATGGTTAAAAAATATTTGGATGAGGTTTTGGAAGAAAAAAACATTAAAAGGTTTATAAAGAACATATTCACCTTCCTTGGATAATCTCCTTTGAAAAACACCTTAAGGCTTCTAGGATTGGTATTTTGGTAAGACTATAATGTTATAGGATGTGTATAATATATTTTCAAATCTATTTGGGTAAAAAAAAATTGATTTAAGTTATTAAATTGGTGTGAATAACAAATGTTCCAGGAAGATTAGAAGTGTCGGTGGAGGCATGAACAGCACGTATTTTTGTCATAATCCATGAAAAATCTATCATTTAAATGATGAATAATCATAATATATAATGGAATTGACATAATTATCAATTTATAAGACCATGTAAATAATAAAAATATTTTTTTCTCATTTAATTTCTTATTAAATTATTTAATTAAAGAATCGCCTTTGGTTGAATTATTTATTCATAGATAAATTCATAGACCACTTATTATCACACATTCATTATTTTAAAGGAATCAAGAGAGTATTCCCTTTATGGTTGATTTGAACATGATTTTTGATCCTCTTATCATCATTATAGAATCCTTCCGGTGATATCATGTATAGTTCTAATTCTTGTGATGATTGATGTTAATCTCAACTAAATACTTCAATTGAGAAGTAATTTGCTCTGGTAGGGGAGGAGAAAATACATGTTTCATTTATAGTGTTCAATAAGATAGTTTCCTAGATAAAAAAAATTATCTCTATAAATAATTGTGCACAACCAATAAATGTAGCTCTAACACTTGGAGAATGTCATAACTGGTTTAAAAATTTTGAGGGTTAGAAAATAATAATTACACAAGGGCCATTATTATTTTCTTAATCCCTCTAGAACCCCATATATAAAGAATAATAGAATTTTTATTATTTATTTGACATGCACTAAAATCATGGGTAAAATTATTATTATTTTATTTGGATTAATAAAATAATATTTATTCAAATAATATTTAATATGAAATTTCTCATCACGTCATTAAACTGAGTTCACCATCCTCCTCAATATCTGTCTGACCATGAATAATGGATATTTAATTTATTAACTAATTGTTAATGAAATATTCACCAATAAAAATACAAATATTATATTCATAGAAATTAGTAAATAAATATTTTATAAATTTTCCTATAACTAAATATATAAATATTTTCTTACCATGTGAATAAATAGAAATAAATAAATATTATGCATTCAAATAATTAAATATATAATTTTCTGGTGAATAAATATTTATTAAAATTTCAAATCACATATATACACTCTCTGATATTTTTTTATTAAATATATTAAATCAAACCAATCATAATAATGATTAAACCACGTACTATAATAATATGTATCCAACATGTTAAATTCATATATAATTTGACTGAGGTTCTGAATACACATAATGTGTGAGCCTATAGGAACCTTTTTCAGGGGCCTTAGGCTCCATTTCCTAATGTCCAAGGTTATAATCTAGTAACATGACAAGGATACCATAGAGAAATTAGTTAATTTCTCAATGAAATTTAACAACCTATAGATATACACTATGTTATAAAATATCTTTATCTTGTTATCTATAATCAAGTAGGTTGTATACATTCATCATCAACCAATAAGATCTATGTATCTTTCTATGAATTTTTATAAATTAACTTTCTAATAACATAAACATGATCATGGAATTAATCAAGTAGTTCAATTCCCATCAAGGGGCTTGACATATCAACTTTCATTAAACAATAAAATGGATTAATCCTTTCTCACATTATTCGTTAACAAAATGTCATTTAGGATGAATAGAATTTATCTTTTATTACCATGAGCATATGACATCATGGATTTCATCAATATATCAATTTAAGTGACCCGCGAGGTTAATTAATAATAATTATATAAGTATTTAGATCATTACACACATATATAGATAATAACAACAAATTACACATATAAATGTGGATTTCCTATTATAAGGTAATATTCCCATAATCTACTTCACATAATATTACCTAGAGTGTATACCATGACAAAGTATCTCAAAGTCCTATTAGTCTCTATAGCTAATAGCCTATATCATTTTTTCTCTTTCAAATGATATCATTCAACTATAGAACTTATATTTATGAATAATGATGTAGAACTTATAGCTTCTCATCATAGAAGATAACTTCTATGACCTTTTATTGAGATGAGTACCATTAGGACATTATCACAAACTATGTCACATATAATAATAATAATGATGTGATAATAAAATTATTAATATTCAAATACTGAATTCAAATATTCATAAAGTACATAGATGTCATTTCTAGGGCCCCAACTCCAATAGACACCCACTTTCACTTGATACAACTGCTAAAAACATTTAGACTGGTAACCCTAAAATGATTTTCGTGCCTCAACAATGATAATTCTTTAGACAAGGGGTCTTCATGTTTCCTTCAATAAAAACTCTACCCATAGTGACTTCATTCTTTTAAAAAGGAATCCCACAATTTGTGATATTTTTTAGTATGTTCAATGTCCATTGTTGTGACCATGGATTCTTTGTGAGATACACCACTTTAGTATTATCATAATAAAATATTATAGGATTATTATTTATAGGTACCACATCAAGATCTTGGGTGAACATATGAATACAAAATTCTTCATTTTCTACACCAAAAGATACTATATAAAAGTTTTCCACTATAAAATTGATGACAACAGGCTGCCTTAAACACATCTATATTACATATCATATATTTTGAAGGATGAAATATCATGATAGTGAATTAATATCATTTGATCAGTTTATAAACTAGAACCATTATTTCAACTCATGACTAGTTCCCCATCTGCTCCACATACTAGGAACATATCCTTAGTATGCCTCAGATAAATAATAATTGACTTAATAGTAGACTAATTACATTATCCTACATCATATTGATATCAACCTATCATTATTAAATAACATAAAACATTAATCATAGTACATAACATGGAACACATGATATATCATTTCACATATGAATATGGGATCCTATTAATTATCTGTGTCTCTCGTGTTGTGTATGTGAACACATTTTCATTGAGATATTTATACTATGTGACCCTATAAATAATACCCTATTTTTCCCATACTAAATACCTTTAGTATTTTTTAAATTTATATACTTTAACTTATTCCAATCATCCTTTTGGATCTATCACAAATGATCTGGATTTTGAGGATATATGTTTTTTCACCAAAGTCCTTCATAGAGAATCATTTTTTAACCAATAATTAACTAATTGTAATAGTAGTATTTCATTTATAATAAGTGATATATCATTAATATATACTATTGGGAATGCAATCTCACTCCCAAAAAACATTTTATATAAACATGTATCACATTATTTAATTATAAAATAAAAATACATTGTAATTTAATCAAATTGAATACTATATGCCCTAGATTCCTTCTTTAACCCACTAATGGATCTATGAAACTTATATGTCTAATAATAATTTCATAGAGTCATTAATCCTTTACATTTTTTCATAAAAACATCTTACAAATGGTTTTGGTTAAGGATATCCATTTGAAATCCATTTTTTAAATACTATAGTCATGAATGCTGCTATTGAAACTAGATTTATGATTGATTTAAATATGAGAAATAAATAAGAGTTTTCATCATTTTCAATTCATTGAAACTATTTAAAACCTTTAGCCACTATCTTTGATTTATAGGTAATCACATTACCTTCCATTTTTTGTTTTCACTTGAATACCCATTTGTACTAAATGGTATTTACATGAAATGGTGGACAAACCAAACACCCATATTGGTTCTAATATGTGGAATCCATCTTAGAATTCATAGATTCTTTCCATATTATATCATTTCACTTCTCTAATACCTCTATGTAGAAACTTTTACCATTATTGTCAAACAATAATGATTCACCATACTTCGGGACTATAAAATCATATCTTTGTTATTCTCTAACCACTCTAGTCCTCCTACTCATTTTTTTAGGAACAACATCTTATATAGGGACCTATAGAATATGTTCTTTTTACTAAATATTGTGTCTTATGATAATCAATTTCACTAAAATCAATCTTTCTCCTAATATCCTTCTTGATGATGGGATCCCTCTTAATAAAAATGGATTATCCCATGAGAGTCACCTTCTTTTATGAGGGGTTGTATTGATAGTATCCTCTTATTTCCTTCGAATATCATATAAAGATACAATTATTTCCTCTAGGTAATATTTTTTTTTTTGATAGATTTGTTCATAAAAAAACCCATTCTATCCCCATGCATGAATATGTGATTAAATGGGATTCTTTTAACTCTATTACTCAATAATAATATTGTTTTATACTTTGGTTATACCAAAGTTTAGTTTGAATGATGTAGTGTATAATTTATATCCCTAAAAAGGATAACAGAAGAGTTTTATGTCTCATCATCAAACATATCATCTCAATAAAGGTATGGTTCCTCTGTTCACAAACACTATTCCATTGTGGTGTACAAGGAGGAGTGAGTTGGAATAAGATCATTGTCTCTTTCTATGAATTTTTATAAATGAACTTTCTAATAACATTATCATGATCATGGAATTAATCATGTAGTTCAATTCCTATAAAGGGTCTTGACATATCAACTTCCATTAAATAATAAAATGAATTAATCCTTTCTCACATTATTCGTTAACAAAATGTCATTTGGGATGCATAGAATTTATCCTATATTACCATGAGCATATGTCATCATGGATTTCATCAATATATCAATTTAGGTGACTCACGAGTTTAGTTAATAATAATTATATAATTATTTAGTTCATTACACACATTTTTAGATAATAAAATCAAATTACACATATAAATGTAGATTTCTTATTAGAAGGTAATATTCCCATAATCTACTTCACATAATATTACCTAGGATGTATACCGTCAGAAACTCTCTCAAAGTCTGATTAGTCTCCATAACTGATAACCTATATCATTTTTTCTCTTTCAAATGATATCATTCAACTATAGAACTTATATTTATGAATAATGATTTAGAACTTATAGCTTCTCATCATAGAAGAGAACTTCTATGACCTTTTATTGAGATGAGTACCATTAGAAAATTATGACAAACTATTTCACGTATAATAATAATGATGATGTGATAAAAAAAATTATTATTATTCAAATACTGAATTCAAATATTCAAAAAGTACATAGATTTCATTTCTAGGGCCCCAAATCAAATAGACACCCACTTTTACTAGATCCAACTGCTAAAAAAATTTAGTCTAAAAACCCTAACTTGATTTTCATGCCTCAACTATGATAATTCTTTAGACAAGGGGATTATCATGTTTCCTTCAATAAAAAATCTACCCACTATGACTTCACTCTTTTAAAAAGGAATCCCTAAATATGTGATATTTTTTAGTATGTTCTATGTTTGTTGTTGTGACCATGGATCCTTTGTGAGATACATAACTTCAGTATTATAATAATAAAATATTATAGGATTATTATTTCTAGGTACCACATCAAGATCTTGTATGAACATCTAAATACAAAATTCTTCATTTTCTACATCAAAAGATACTATATAAAAGGTTTCTACTAAAAATTTGATGACAACAAGCTATCTTAAAATCTTCCATATTACATCTTCTATATTTTGAAGGATGAAATATCATGATAGTGAATTCATATCATTTGATCAGTTTTTAAACTAGAACCATTATTTCATCTTATGACTAGTTCCCCATCTGCTTTATATACTAGGAACATATCCTTAGTATGCCTCTGATAAATAATAATTGACTTAATAGTAGACTAATTACATTATCCTACATTATATTTATGTCTACCTATCATTATTAAATAACAGAAAACATTAATCCTAGTACATAACATGGAACACATGATATATCATTTCACATATGAATATGGGATCCTATTAATTATCTATGTCTCTCATGTTGTGTATGTGAACACATTTTCTTTGAGAGATTTATACTATGTGGCACTAGAAATAATTCCCTAATATGTTTTTCCATACTAAATACCTTTAGTATTTTTTCAATGTATGTGCTTTAACTTATTCCAATCATCCTATTGGATCTATCACAAATGATCTTTATTTTGAGGATATATGTTTTTTCACCAAAGTCCTTCATGGAGAAGCATTTTTTGAGAAATACTTAGCTAATTGTAAGAATAGTATTTCATTTATAATAAGTGATATATCATCAATATATACTAGTGGAAATACAATCTCACTCCCAAAAAACATTTTATAGAAACATGAATCACATTATTTAATTATAAAAAAATACCCTATAATTTAATCAAATTGAATACTCCATGCCCTAGATTCCTTATTTAACAAATAAATTGATCTCTGCAACTTACATGTCTAATTAGAATTTCATAGAGTCATAAATACTTTAAATTTTTTCATAAAAACATCTTACTAATGGTTTTGGTTAAGGATATATATTTGAAATCCATTTTTTAAATCCTATAGTGATGGAATGCTGCTATTGAAAGTAGATTTATGATGGATTTAAATATGAAAAATGAATAAAAGTTTTCATCATTGTCAATTCATTAACACTATTTAAAACCTTTAGACACTGTCTTTTCTTTATAGGTAATCACATTACCTTCCATTTTTTATTTTCTCTTGAATACCCATTTGTACCAAATGGTATTTAAACTAAATGGTGGACAAAAAAACACCCATATTGGTTCCAATATGTGGAATCCATCTCAGAATTCATATATTCTTACCATATTATATCTTTTCAATTCCCTAATACCTCTATGTAAAAAATTTGACCGTTATTATCAAACAATAATGATTCACCATACTTAGAGACTATAAAACCATATCTTTATTATTCTCTAACAACTCTAGTTCTCCTACTCATTATCTTAGGAACAACATCTTTCATAGAGACCTATATAATATGTTTCTTTACTAAATATTGTGTATTATGATAATCAATGTCACTAAATTCAATATTTCTCCTAATATCCTTCTTGATGATGGGATCCCTATTAATAAAAATGGATTCTCCCATGAGAGTCACCTTCTTTTCTGAGGGTTTGTATTGATTGTATTCCCTTATTTCCTTTGGATATCATATAAAGATACAATTATTTCTTCTAGGTGATATTTTCTTGATATATTTGTTCATAAAAAACCCATTTTATCCCCAAGCATGAATATGTGATAAAATGGGATTCTTTTAACTCTATAAGAATATTGTTTTATACTTTGGTTGGACCTATGTTTAGTTTTCATGGTGTAGTGTATAATGTATATCCCAAAAAATTATAACAGAAGAGTTTTATGTCTCATCATCAACCATATCATTTCAATGAAGTTATGATTCATCTGTTCACAAACACTATTCCATTGTGGTGTATAAGGAGGAGTGAGTTGGAATTTGATTACACACTCCTTTAGAAATTCAATTAATTTTTGGATAAGATACTCACCACCTCAATCATATCAAAGATTAATTATCTTTATACCAACTTAATTCTCTACATATTTATTGAATTCCTTGAATTACATAAATGATTCCTACCTTTTCCTCATTAATTAGAAAAATTTGTATCTACGTAAATCATCATAAAAATAATAAAGTAAGAATACTCACCTCTAACTTCTAATATAAATGTTCCACACTCATCAGTATGTAAAAATTATATAAGTACTATATCACATTCTCCATTCCAACCAAAAATATTATGTGGTCATTTTTCCTTGAAAAAATCATCACATATATCATGATGTTTTAGCTTAAAATAGTTTAAGTAACTATCTTGATTGATCTTTATCAAATGCTTCTCGTTTATATGACCAAGACGGTGATGCCATAGTTGGGTGTGAAATGATTCATGTGAACTTTATTCGTTATGAATTTACAATACTCTATTTTCATTATTTAATACATATAGATCATTATTTAAATTTTTCATAACATACATGTGTTTCCTTTATAAAATAAATATCTTTTATTTCTGAACATGAAAATAAAACCATTTGTATCTTAAAAGGACATAAAAATTAAGTTTTTGGTAAAAATTGATACATAATAAATATCATTTGATACCAAGATCATCCCAATTGTAAATGAATTGTGGTAGTTTATAATGGCTAGAGTAGTCATCCTCATACCATTAGTAGAATGAAAATTCACATATCCTCTATAAAATCATTCCAAATATACTTGGTTACTATATTTTAATAAATATGTGAGAAATAAAAGTTGTATCTAATACCCTATGTGTCGATATAGAAATATTACAATTAATAATAAACACACTTGATTGTCCCCCTCACCTATTTAACTAGGTGAAATTATTCTTCCAGTGTCCTAATTTTCCACATGAAAAAAAATAATTCATCATTTTCCTTAGTCATTTTTATCTTTGTATTTATAGAAGGATGGTTCTCATGATCCTTAGACTTGGTATGAGTCTAGGTCCCGCTTACCATGTTCTTCCTTTCCTTTTTACCATAAATACCACAGGATTTTCATTCCCCAAGTCTTTATAAACTAAGTTAATTAATATAAGGATTTTTTACAGTGACTTCTCACCATTTCCCATATTATAACTAAAATTAAAACTAGAGAACCTATTAGACACAAAGGATAAAATGATATTTTCAAGAATTTCATCAGGGATATTAAATCCCTAGATATCCAAGAACTAAATGTTGTAAATCATCTTTACTACATAAGTCCTAGCTAGAACTGACTCTCCTTGTTTTTACATGAACATTGTATTGGATATCTCATATCACCCATGTCTTTTCTTTATGTAGGTGATACTTGTTATTATAAACATCCATATCATTATATTCCTTTAAAATATCATTGTATATAGATGAAATCATGAATAATTGGTCATTTGTGATGTCATCTGAATGTTCCACATCAAAAGAATATACTTATTCACTGGCCTCTTTTTTAGTAACCTTAGGATTATGTTTTTCTAGCACATATAATTTACATTCATGGAATAGTATAACACATAAACACCTATACCATTCCTAGAAATTTAATCAAGAGAGAAGGTTATCCCTATATAGAATGGATCACTATGATATAGTATAATTTGAGAGTGTTTCTATTTATATAATAAATAAAAGTATAATTTTTTGACTTTATAATGATTACTTAATTAGATAATAAAATATAAATTTAATCTCTGATTATTTTATCGAAATAGATTTTCCACCGCCACTTGTTTTAGATTACCCATCACATGGATATTATAGAGGTAGGAATACATATTACCCTTATCATAATCCAAACTAGGGTTAAATAAGTTATTTGAAGGGTTTTTTGTAGGCATAACTTCCCAATAGTGTTAACTCATATCTCTTTGATCTATTGAGTGTAGTCCCTGATCCTGAAATCCTAGATATGAATTTCATCAATGCTTTTCCTTTGAGATACATAAATTATGGCATAGGAAATTGACACTTAATGTGAACTAAGATCATTTAAACCATGAACGAAAGGTAAAATTCCCCAATAATTGAAAGCATCCCGAATTGGTGTGATCAGGAACTTTGAACTATGGTTTTATTTTAACTCAATTAATAGAAGGATATACATAAATAATATTTGATTTGAGGTATTCTTATGTATGTGCGTAAACTTACCATTTTATCTTATTACATTCTTGTTAATATTAAATGGGTTTAACTTAAGTGGTTAACTTTGTCTATATAAATTTCACACATATTATGATATTTATTTTAATTCCACCATGCATGCTTGTTAATTAATTAGTTTAATGATTTTAACGTCTATAAACAATTAACCATGCATTTGATAAAAATAAAATAAATAATGTTGTATGAACATGAGATTATCTAAGGCTTGGTTTATCTAGTTACATAATTCCACTAATGCTACATTATACCTCATTTATTGGTATAAACTTGGCCCTAAACTTGATCCACCTCCAATCACCTAGGTGCTCCATCTATTGTGTAATTTTACTCAAACACTGGTATGGTGAACCATAGGATTGATTAAGGGGAGTTTATATAAGAGTAATGGTGGGTATGTATATCCTTAAATAATGAGAGAATCAAAATGACTCGGATTGCATTATTTAATTTAATAAATTATTAAAAACCCAGGCAATAATAAATTAAATAAACCAATACAATTACTAATCTAGTATAAAAACATGGTCATCCAAATTGTGTGCAACGAATATAAAAAAGTAAACTGGTTATAATTCACTTCAGTTTGTTCCTTATTATTAAGAAAAATCACTTTAATTAATTCAATTTATTTATTTATTCTATTTATCTTAAAAATCATCTGATGTCTTATGGAGATTCCCATCAAAAATTTGAAACATAAAATAAAAAGTATGATCATTATTTTAAGATAGTTATTTTAATATCCCTAGTTTTTATGAATTATTTTTTCAAATAAATTAAATTTCTTTAATAACTAGTATTATATGAAACACCAATTAAAACTTGTGCTACATGCAACAATTTATTATATTTTGTTACACACAACATTTAGTTTTAACAAAATGACAATATGTTATTAATATAGTTATTTAAACATGCATGTTATAACCTAGCCATTAAACATGGGGATATTAATAGTAATAAATACTTTTAAAATGTTAAGTATAATGTTTTTATATATTGAAAACATATTTATAATAAAATACATATTTTTGGGTAAATTCTTTATATGTTTTTAATGAATTTTTATGAACAAAAATAAAATTAATTTTTGATATTTTAGAAAATTAATTTTATAATATAAACTTAATTTTTTAAATCATAATGTCAAAGTTATATTAGGATATTTTTTTTCTTTTTCTGAATAATTCAATTTTTTGATAAATAGTGAAAAATACTAAATTTTAATTGAAAATTGTATTTTACCCTAAATTATTTACAAATTTAAAATTTATTTTAAATTAATTTTGAAGTATAATTTGTTCAATTACACATATATTAATCTAATTTAATCCATTCTAATCAACTTCATATTGAAATTTGATATAAAACATTTTAATCTTTTAAATATTTTTTATTTAATTTCCTATTTTCTCATCATGTCTATTGGATTAATTTAAATTAAAATTTTCCAATTATATGAATTATATTTGTAAAAATGTATTTCATATTTAGAATAAAAATGATTTCTAATTTCTAATAAGTTCAACTTAATTTTTTAAAAAAATTAATATTGCATACTATAAAAGAATTAACTATGGTGGTTAAGGTAAAAACAAAAATGAGTTCATACCCGAGTGGTAAGGGCTCTTGCTTGGAATCCAAGAGACCCAAGTTTGAAACTGGGTGGGAGTGAATTTATGAGGAACTGTAGTAGTTACTGTAGTAGGTACTGTTTGGTATTATTGTAGCCGAAACTATTCATCCAATTTGGGACTTCGGACCACTGATTTGGGCCTATGGGTCTCAGGGACTTCGGGCCATCAATGCCTATTGGCTATAGGGCCTTCGGACCATAGAGACTTAGAAGCAGCATAGGTAAACCACATTGGATCAAGCCCCAGAAGAGGATTCAGAGCATGTAGAATCCACCAAAGTAGAGATAACTAGATTGGAAGAATGAGAGTGTATGGAAATTTCCATCAGTACCAAGACTCATGTAGCTCTGCATTGGGAACATTCTAGGTGACTAGCCCTGAAAAGGGGAGATTTAAATCCTTCAATGTTGCAGATTCTAGGGAGGGTAAGTTTCAAGGGTCAAGGTTTGGAATTTTGTTCATGTATTAGGACTTGTGCCTCTAGACCTTTGGATCATGTTATCGGCCTCATGCCACTGGGCCTACGGCCCATGTAAGGGTTCCCCTTCAACACTTAAAAGGGGGATTATCCATAATAGATAAAAATATAAGGCCTTCAGGATATTCAGGTAAAGGTAAAAACAAATTTACTAAGGGGTTAAACTAGAATGATAAGAGTGAAAATGAACTAAGTTATTATATTAATTCTATTGGATGAGTTTATTTTGATATTTTCTATCAAATTATCTAAAATTTTCAAATTTCATGACACTTTCCATTGAATATGACACATATATTGATTTAAGTAATGGAAAAGACAGAAAAGATACTTTTCTTACTTTTAATATCTATAAAGCCTTAGGATAAAGAAAAAACAACATATGTTATGTTTTATATATAATTTTGAAATATAAATGAGGTTTTTGTCATGATAATTTATTTTTATTTTTTTGATATTAAATAATTACTTTAAATGCTTAATAAATTATAACATGGTAATTAATTAGTTTAAAGTTAAATAAAATAAATAATACTAAATATACTAAAAGTGAAGTAAATTTAATGAATTGTTGTGTTAAATTATTTTTGTAGATGAAAATATCATGTTACATAGCTTTTAATATAATATATCATAATTACATCATTATCTTGATATTTTTAAATTCAATTTAAATGAATAAGGTCAAAATTTAAATTAATGTTATTTAATGATAAATTATAATTTTAAAAATTATTTAAAATTACTAAAAATACTATATTCTTCAAAGTGATTTAAAAAAATAAATATCAAATATTTTTTATTAATGGAAAAAAATTATTTTATAATCAATATATTGATCCCTAAATAGTAGAAATTGTGTTAACACGCTTAAGGTTAAAACAATGTTTTTTGCATGTTATATTTGCTTGTGTTAAAATTAATTTTCAACACACATATGATTTTTATCAGATAAAATGAATTAAATATTTATAATAAGTGGGTTCAAATTATCTAATAATAATCATTTTAATTCAGTCCTAAAGAATAAATTATCTAGGTTAAAAATTTTAGTTACTATAGTAGAAGAACTGAAATGGTAAAAATAAGAAAACATGGAAGTTAAGGAAGAAAATGTTTAAAACATGATTTTTATTTTGGGGTTGACGTTTTTATTAACCAAATAATACATCCACCCCATTTATAATTAATTTTGGAGAAACTTTAGTAATTATTGACCTCCTAATAGTGAATACTTATGGGTATTCACAAAAATGTCACTCCTCCTCAACTGTAAAAGGGAACTCATTCTCATCCCTTCTTCAAAAAATAAAACCTATTTTGTTCTTAAAATATTTACTCAAATAACTTCCAAAAAACCCTCCAATATTCCTAGAATCCTTAGTTTGGGCATAAATCCACCCTAGTAAGGCATTAGTGCAAAATTGAAGATAATACCCAAAGAAGAGGTAATGTTTATCAACAAGCATCTTTATTTTATTTATGTATACACCTTATTGAATTATAATTAAATAATTATTATATAATAACATAAGTATATTAAATATTATGATATGTTGTTATGTTAATTTAGTTACCTAAAACCATCTCCAAATCCACAAAATGGGTTAACAAAATCATCTTTTGTTTGTATGGAGGACTACCACCTTGTGAACCAATTTCATTCATTTTTTTATTAAAACCTATAAAGGCAAGTAATAATGATGTATTTATTATTTATATATGATATTTATTATTTTTTATGATTGTATAATTATTATATCACACATACCTTTATACTTCCTATTTTTTGGTAATACGATAACATCGTTCATGTGTACGGTGGGCTACTGCCTCGTGAACTGATGTGATTCATTCACACTTTACATGGATGGAATTAAGGATGGTTTTAATGAATATACATGATATATATGACATAAAAATTATTCTATAATGATAATATATATCATTTACTTTTATTTATTTCAATCCTATAGAGAAATGGGGAAAAACATTATTCATGCATACGTACGACCTACCGTCTCCATGAACGTTGCATTTCATTTTATGTCACTAAATTAAATGGATTGAGATAAATACATATATAATTAATATATATGATATTTATATCATTTTTATAAATCTATATATAATAGAACAGTTATCAATGTAATATAACCAAAAATATAACAACTCAAAACATATACAAAAAACAAAGCAATTATTACCCAAAACATAAGTTTAACATGGAATTTTTAATAAAAGGGTAATAAAAGGTCATAAAAAATAATATATGTTATGATATATATTAATATGGTTCTATAATATATTTATAATACACATATATTTATTAAACTAGAGGTTTAAATGAGTAGTACAAAATCCAAGACTTAAGGTGACAGACTTGTATCTCACTTTTTACTTCTATGAGACACATGTAATAATCAAAAAATATTTATTTTATATGGTGTATATACTACCCATAAATTTATATCAGTATTATTATAATATAAACTATTGTGGTTTACATATTAATTTGAGTATCTCTCTTTCATGTGGTTTACATTCCAAATGTTATCAAATTGGTAAAAGATTTTTGTCTCAATTTTCCTTATTTGAGATGTATGTTATGTTATACACCTATATTCCTTCATGAGGTGTATATAAATCCTCTATTACATTTAGTATCATTAATTTATTCATCCTAATTATAAAGTAAGTTCAATTGTATTTTATTCCTTCATAGGGATTACGATTCAAATATACCAAAGTGGTTTATTAGGATTGATTATGATTATATTTCCAATGATAAAATCTTATGATCCATCTATTAAAAAACTCATGACTTTTATTCTACTCTAGCTATGTCACGATAATATATGTTTTCCCTTCATTTTACTCAAGATTTCAAAAATATTGTTTTTATAAAAAATCTTTATTTCGGTCAAAAAATATTTTTCTTCAAAAACCATATTTTATAAAAAAAATTAAAAAAAATAGTGATTTTAAAAGAAAGATTATTTATTCAAGAAATATTTTAAAAGATCTTTCAAGATCATTTTCTGTATATTATGACATCCTTTTATGTTGCATATGCTTTACTATGGGTATGAACAAAAGATATAATTATTATTCTTTCTCTGAATGGATTATTATGGAATGATGTTTATGAAATATGCTTCTCTTCCATGGGTTATACCATGATAGAATTATTATAAAACCCACATCCTTTTCACAAGTTATTCTATGATGAAATAATGAAATGATTATGAATCTTTTCAATTTTCCACAGGTTATGATATTATAAAATGTTTATGAAGACTATTTCATTTCATGGGTTATAATATGATGAATGTTTTTTGATATAGTGGCACACATGTGTATTATTTCCATTATGTGATGTATAAGACCAATATATCTATCTAATGCATTGGGTGATGATAAATATTCTATGATCTCATAGGGTACATGGGTAGTTAGCCCAACCCAAAAGGAGGGTACATTGGTGGATAACCCAATCCCAAAAGGGAGGGTACATGGGTGGTTAGCCTAAGCTTCAATGAGGGTACATGGGTGGTCAGCCTAAGATTAAAGGAGGGTACATGAGAGGTTATCCAAATTTTAAAGTAGGTATATGGGTGTTTAGCACAGGAATAACATTTTTTGAATTTCTTTGTGGGTAGCGTTGACATAAGATTTTATATGCTTATGTGTATGCCCCAAATCTATGTCTTATTTCAATATTATGTTATCATGGATCTTATTCATTGATTTTCCTATTATTTAATTCTTATAAAATACAAAAATTTATTCCATGACTCATGTTTATGATCTATTATTGGTTGGGTATGAACATTGTAAGTTAGGTTTATTATCATGCACCACTACAAAAAAAATGCTTTCATTAGAGGATTAGTTTTTCATTTAGATGGGGTTATGACCCCCTCTAAATGTTGTAGTGGTGGTCACAGTGAATAATTTCTAAATTGGGTGCCTAATGTTGTTAGAGGTGTTTTTCATGAACCACTGGTAAATGGAGGAGTGAATTAGAAGAAGTTTAATTAGAATGGGTTTAAACCCCTTCAAATTTGGCTCTAAATTCACAAAAAAAACTGGAACTTTAGAAGGGGTTTAAACCCCATCTTATTTAATTATTATTTAAAGGTGGGTAGAACCGCATATAATTGATATTCAAAGGAATATTTAGATGTGGTTTTTAAACCACATATAATTACTTAATGTTTTAGGGTTGGTTTAAACTACCCCTTAATATTCCCATTTTTAACAAATATATCTATTCTACCATTATGTCGTACCATAAATCCCCCCCAACCACCTCCAATTATTGACCCCATCGAGCATCCCCCCATCATGTTCCATCTATTTCTTACTCCTAAATCGAGCAACCCACCCCCCACCTCAACAGTTCCCTCTGGTTCTCCCCTCCTCCCACTAGAAAACCCTATGTGTGAATTCCCACCCTATCCCTCCAAAACCCAGCCGTGTAAAATTCTCTTTTAGAGGGGGTTCGAACCCTTAATGGGTGAGACAACAAGTGCCACAAACACCCAACTTATACCATAATGCGAGTTAAACGTATGTTATTAATATACATATCTGACTATTTATATACATTTCAATCTTTATTAAATAATTTTTATTTACATAATATATTTAAATATAGTTAAATATATAACCTATATATAAATTTAAATAAATTATATATTTATATGTATATTAACTTACATTTGAGTAAGTATATTTTTACATTTATTTATAATAATATTTATGTTATTTATATACACATATGTTTATATATTTATAAATATATTTTTGAAAATTATTTATATACTTAAATACATACCTATATAATTACATAATGTCTTTAAAAATATATTTGTATAATATATTTAAATAAAAATATTTATTATTATTCACATTAATATCTATTTATTTTTATAAATTGTATAATATTATATACAATTAATATTATATGAAATACAATTTATACAAATATTTTATATGAAATAAAATTTATACAAATATTTATATAATTTTATATAAAATACATTTTTATATTATATATAATTAATATGTATATTATATATAATTAATATTGTATGAAATAAAATTTATAAATATATTTAATTGATATTATATAAAATAAAATTTATAAAAATATTTATATAATGTATTTCAGTATATATATTTATTATTATGTACATTAATATATATCTGTATTTCAATAAATATAACTGTATAATATTATGTAAATTAATATATATTTATATGAATAAATTATATTTTATTTCATGTTAATTATATATAATATCAAAGTTGTTGGTTAGAGTAGAGTACTCAAGTGGGGGTGAATTGAGTATCTATAAAAATTTCTGTTAAAAATCGGTTCTTTGAAAATTTTCCACAATTAAAAATATAATCTAAGACATTTAGTAGTGAATTTATAAGATTCTTGAATGTTCAATTAATTTATTAAAATATTGATTACTTCTTATCTATAGTAATCTAAAGACTAATACAACTTTTAAAACTAAACTACTGATTCAAAATAGTTATAAACACTTGATAAACCAACTATCAAAGTTCAATTTAGTTTTATGAAATTTGTGATAAAAACAGAGTAAAAACTAAAAGATAAATACAAAATGGAAATAAACAATAGGTTCAGTCTCAAGCTGAGACTTAGTCTTATCCACTTGGGGATCACCTGCCACTAAGTAGTTTAAATTAATAAACAGCATGATCCACAGCCTGGATTGGGGTTCACAATAGAACACAAGACTATCTAGGTCACACTTGACCTCTATCATAGTTCTTCATGGGAAAAAAACAACAACCAGGTCACACGTGACCTCTTCCACCATTTTACGTGGGATAAAAATAGTAGAAAGATTGTGATATTATAGGATATCAATTATCCTCCAGTTATGCATAGGAGTCAGTGTGTGTGTAACAGAAAGATACACACACTGCTCAGAAATGTAAATAAGTGAACACAAAATAGCTTAATGATGTAGAGTTAGGATTACAAGGATCTGTGTTTTATGCAAGGAATATCTGGACTCATTTGATGTATTGGGATTGAAGTTTGAGTCCTCTTCTAGAAGTTGACACAAAACAGATTATCTTATTCTATCTTCCTACTATAGGTATGGATGTGCAGGTATGTGCTTATCCTTCTTTGAGATGCTAAAGAGAATTTTCAATTCGGTGTTCAGCTTGATTGAGATTGCCTCATGTGTTATTTTGTTCTTGAGTTCACAATTATTGCATTATATTTGATATTCTTCCATTATACCTCTCTCACACGCAACACACACTACTTCTAGTCCACCCCTTTTTTTCTTTTTTTTCTCACATGCTTATTTTCATCTTTAAACTTTTTATCCTGACAATGTGTATGTGGAGATACCGTGTACATCATACTATTTGATGTAAAGTTTACAAGTGGTAATTAATTATTTCAGAGTCATTAAATAATACAAATATGACTGTTAGAAATAATATTAAAAATACATATTTAAACTGTCTATTGGTGACTCATCTATCTGTGTCTCATTCTATCGATGTCTCATTCTATCGGTGTCTTGTTTCACTCGGTGAGTCCTTCCTTATGCCGGTGAGATAGTTGAACTATCGGTGAGACCTTTCATTGGTATCATCATGCAATGGTAGGTCATTTGGAATGATAGTAGATCGTCTATGTTGGTGAGTCATATACAATAGTGAGTCGTTTTTCTGTTGGTGTCATGTCCAACGGTCAGTCGTCTGTCTGTCGGTGTCTTGTCCAATGTTGAGTTATCTGTCTGTTGGTGTCATGTCCAACAGTGATTCATATGTATGTCGGGGTCATTTATAACGGTGAGGCTTTCCAATAGTTTCATCATTACATATTGAGAACATATACCTGTTTGATCTATCTGTCGGTGAGTCATATGTCTGTCGATGAGTCACATGTCTGTCTGACATTCCAGTAAAGTTAGAGAGTGTTAAAATCCATAAACACATAGATAATCAGGTGTAATATTGTTTAGAATTAAACACACATAAATAGTTATCATAACTTAGAATATTTAACATAAGGTAAGATATATGTTAATATATGACATGATTTGTGATAATTAAAACCATTATAGTTATAGATAATGGCCAACCACATCTATGGGCCAATAATATCCCCCTTCTTGATAATCACAAATCATGGCATTATTAAGTACCATTGGAGAATGATTAAATTAAACAATTAATATTGTATCAGAGAGAATATTAACATAATGTATCAGATATAATAATGATAATAATGCATAAACACATAATAATATAGAGAATATTAACATAATGTATCAGATATAATAATTATAATAATGTATAAACACATAATAATGTTTAAACTCATAATAATGGTAAATAAAGGTCTCTCAATTTTAATAATTCTTAATTAAATTCTCCCCCTTTTGTGGTTAACAAAAATTGGTAGGTGAAGAAAACACCAAAAATAGAAAATTAGAAACAATGAAATAGCATTCATAAATAGATTACAATTGAAAATAAATGGTACAAGGAGTCAGCCCTATCAAAAAAAGATCAATCCACACTACAGGGTAGGATCAAGGGGTTCTTTCCCCTTATCATAAGGATCAATGGAAGCATCATCGTGGAGATTACGCTGAGAATCAGGAGGGTCTAAAAGGATTTTAAGAGGAGGTAGAGGCACTCCTTTAGGAATTGTATAAGTGGGGGCAGGACTTTGCTGAGAAAGAATTCGAGGATGAACAATTTCTGTATTGACTTGTCTGATCTGAGATAAATCCTGAGAAACTGATATCTGAGGTTGAGCAGACACAGAACCAGCAGATCCAAGTGGTGCAGTAGGAGGTACCACAATGGCTTCACTTTGAACTTGGAGATATGGTTTTAACAACTTGATGGACTCTTTAATGATCTATGCACCATATTTCATAGCCTTTTCAAAATGGTCTTTGTTTTATATAAACTTGTCCAACAAGGGAGTAAATTCTCTCAACTTCGGAATCTGATCCTTAAAATCCTGTGTCACTGGAGGAAGAGTAATATTTATGGCCAAATACTTAAGTAGACTATTCATTTGATGCTCTGTAATGAGTTTGGAGAAAATTCATTAATCCTTTTCGTTAACTCTTCTTGATTCTATGAATCACTCCTTGTATAATACTTCATATGATCATGCACCTTATCTAAAGTTTCCTCAACTTTTTCAATAGTTTCAATCAAATATTGAAGCTCCTCTTTAAACATTGAACTAACAGTAGAAACATCTACAGATTTGGAAGATTGAGTAGGTAGAGAATATGTTGAAGCAAGAGTAGAGGAGGTAAGTTTGTTAACTTCTTTTCTTATCATGGAAAACTCAAGAGATTTAAAATGAGAAACAAGGTTCTCAAGTCATTTGATGACTGTCTCCATTGTATTTTTGTACTCGGTTGTGAAGGAATTGATGTTAGTGGTTAACTTCTTCATATCATTCCCAATCTTGGTGTTTCTTATCACAATAGTCTTTATAGTATTAATTAAATTTCTCTGAGTTTATTTTATCAAAATCTTTGAAACCAAAGCAGCATCATCTTGAGACGGACTAGTTGAGGCAAGAGTAGAACAAGAGGCACTAGCTTTCTCTGCATCATCAACCACATATCAAATTGATTTCAAATTTTTAGTCATCTCATTATTCTCTCTTCTAGATTCATCAATCTAATACCTCGTTTAATATTGAATTGATTGTCTTATGGAGGCACATATCTCTTTCTTGAATTGTTCAAAATTGTTCTTAGTGACATAGTCACTAGTAGTGGTCTCATTCATTGGTTCCCTTATAGCAAGTGTTAAAACTATGTCATTAGAATCTTCATAATCTAGTCCCAAGGCTATATAACCTAGATTCCTTATCCATTCAGCAAGAATATTAGACTCTAGAGGAGTAAGAGTATCAAGCCTTACTCTTCCATTTTTATTCTCTTCATCAGCTTAAGAAACTAGTCCTTGAGGCTCATCCTCAGTGTCACCCTTCTCAGCAAATTTCTCCCCCTCAATCAAGGTTTCCTAGATAGGATTCTTTTCCTTATGAAGAGTTATTTTCCTAGTATAAAAAACTTGAGAAATAGGTTCATCTGGAGAAAAATTTTCTTCTTGAATGGAACCCTCAACAAATACACCATTATTAGCTTCAGAAAATTCCATACTCACAGCATCTAGATTCTCATCAGGATGATCGGATTCACTATCACTTTCATCACTTTATTCACTATCATCATCCTCATCCTTTACATCCCCAACTTCATCATCATCATGTTTATCTTCTTCTTCCCTTCCTGATTCTAAACCACTTTAACCACTACCAACTTCATCATCATAATCTTCTTCTCAATATTCTTCTTCATCTTCTTCTTCATCTTCTTCTTCATCTTCTTCTTCATCTTCTTCTCTGTCTTCTTTTCCATTGGATGCACTGACATACTCTATATTGACCTCAAATTATGTTTCTTCACTTACATTAGATTTGAGAAATGGTTCATTAGAGGGTAAGTCCATAGGTGGACTTGTAGGTCAAATAAGGACTCTTTTTGTTGGTCCAGAAGTATCTAGGTCACTTCTATCATCAACTGGTGATCCCACATCTCTAACCGGAGTAATAGGCTCCTCTTCCTCGTCTAAAGAATAGGTTACTTGTTCATGTGGACTGAGGCTAGGATCCACTAGATCCCTTGGTCTAACTAGATGATATATGGGATTGAATTCTCATATGATCTATCTTCAACACAAACTCATTCCTTCCTCCATGGGTTCCAATTAATTTGCATTCTCTTACAAATGTCATAGTATAAGAAGATTCCACTAAATTCACTAATTATAACATCATCAGCTTCACATACACACCATTTTTCCTTTAGCATAACTAAAATCAATCTGTAATAGAAAATATAATTTGACTTACAACCTGGTTTTATTATCTCATTAATGTTCACCATAAAATATCTTCACATGTTCCATTTAAATCCTTTCCCTATAAAATACACTAAGTATACATCTTGATACTTGAGTGAAGAAAATTTCCCTTTACTGGGACAAATTTGGTGAGGAATAAACTTGAATAAAATTATGTACTCACCATTCAATTCTGAAGCAATGGGTTTCTTGTGTTCCTCATTTCCATTTATCTCTTTCAGTGCTATCTCATAGAAAAAGAATTCACTTTTAGTAGGAGAAGTACCTTGGTAATCATCAAAACTTCCTTCATTAGGTACCTTAACATAGTCAACCCAATGCCTTGAAGAGAAATATATTATCTTCCCTTTCACAATCGTCTTCACCCAAGAAACATCACTTCCTGTAGAAGTTCAATATTCATGTAGAATTCATATTCCATCTTCAGATAAAATAATGTGTCATTTTTTGCGAACCATTCAAGACATCCTTGATCTTTCAGTACTTTCAACAAAGAATACTTTCTTTCCAAGAGACATTCCACCAAAAATTCTTTCTTTGAGGTCACAGCATGGTTTTCCAAACCAGGATTTATAGGACCTATAGTTTTGCTTGATTCCCCTTTCTGTTTCTTGGATTCATGAGAATCACCCTCTTCTAGAGCTCTCTTCACTCATTCCATTTTGATCAGTTCAATCTGGGGGTCTGAAGGTGAAAGTTCGGGGGTAAAGTAAGAGAGTTGTGGCTGAGAGAGAGAGAAAGTATCAGTAAAGGGAGTATAGTGGATTGATTCAAATTTATACCATTTTGGATTTTGAAATTTCACATTTGTGAAATTATGAACCGAGTCCACTGGAATTAACAAAACAGTTTCATTTTGATAAAAACATGAAAAATATAAAATTAATGAGCCATCAATATTGGAATGATGGACTCTGTAAAACACTAATAGTGTCGGTATGGCAATGGTGTTGGCATGACAACGGTGTCGGCATGACAATGGTGTCATCATGACAATGGTGTCGGCATGACAATGGTGTCGTCATGACAACGGTGTCTGCATGACAATTTCATATAAAAATATTAAAGGAACGGAAAACACAGGGTCTTATGGATTGATCATTCCTTAATCATGTTTGATGTAATTTATTCTTTTAGAGTTCAATGGATTAGTGAATATGTCAACAAACTTATATTCAGTTACAATAAATTCTAACATGATATCACCCTTTTGATAATTATCTCTCAAAAAGTGATGTCTTACATCAGTATGTTTTGTTCTAGAGTGATAAATTGGGTTCTTAGAAATGTTAATAGCACTTTTATTGTCACATTTTATAGGTACATGTCTAAATTGATATCCATAGTCTAGAAGAGTGTGTTTCATCCACAACATTTGTTCACAACAGCTACCAGCAGCTATGTATTCAGCTTCAGTAGTAGATAATGCTACATAATTTTGTTTCTTACTACACCATGAAACCAAATACTTTCCCAAAAAGTGGAATGTGCTAGAGGTTCTTTTTCTATCTAACTTTCATCCACCAAAATCAGCATAAGAATAACTCACTATATCAAATGATTTTCCTTTGGGGTAAAACAAACCTAAATTGATATTATGTTTGAGGTATTTGAAAATTCTTTTAACAATATTTAAGTGATATTCTTTGGGATATACTTGAAAATTGGCACACATACACACATTAAACATTATAGCTGGCCTACTAGCAGTCAAGTAGAGAAAGATTCAAATCATTCCTCTGTAAGGGGATTGATCAACAGATTTACCATCTTTATCAAGATCCAAATTACTAGTAGTACTCATTGGAGTGTCTCTACTTTTAATTTTATCAAAGCCAAATATTTTTAAAATATCTTTTGTATATTTACTTTCATTTAAAATGGTACCTTATTTATTTTGAAAAATCTAAAATCCAAGAAAGAATTTGAGTTCGTCCATTAAACTTATTACAAATTCATTTTTCATCATCCTTGAAAACTCAATACATAAAGAATTTCTTGAAGATCCAAAAATAATATCATTAACATATATTTGAACTACTAAAACATATTTAGATATTCATTTTATAAAAATATTAGGATTAGTAATTTCTTTTGTAAAATCTTTTGAAATTAGAAAACTACTTAGTCAATCAAACCAAGCTCTTGGAGCATGTTTTATACCATATAAAGCATTTTTTTAATTTTAAAACATGATTTTGAAAATGAGGGTTTGTAAAACCAGGGGTTGTTCAATAAAAACATCCTCAACTATACATCCATTTAGAAATTCACTTTTAATATCCATTTGATAAAGTTTGAAATTAAGATGGGAAGCATAAGCAAGCAGGATTCTGATGGATTCAAGTCTAGCAACAGGTGAAAAAGTTTCTTTATAGTCAATTCCTTCTTATTGACTATAACCTTGTGCAAATAATTTGGCTTTATTTCAAACAATATTACTAGATTCATCTACTTTATTCCTAAACACCCATTTAGTGCCTATAGTCAAGGCATCTTTGGGTTTATCCACAAGTTTCTAGACATTATTCCTTTGAAATTGATTAAGTTCTTCCTGCATATCCATCAACCAAAATTAATCTTTAATTGCATCCCTGATGTTTTTAGGTTCAATTTGTGGAAAGAAGGCTTGATGTTAAACCTGGTTTCTAAGAGAAGCTCTATTACGTGTCCCTTTATCTAAGTCTCCAACTATAGCATCTAATGAATGGTTCTTGAGAACATAGACATAGGGATTCCCATTTAAACTAAAAACTAAAGATGGTCCAAACAAATCAATGTGAACCAACTGTAAAGGTTGAGAAGTTGAAACTTATTTCTTTGATTTGAAAGATATCTTGTGTTGTTTTCCCTTTTCAAAAGTATTACAGACTTTTTAATTTGGAAACTCAAGTTTGGGTAGATCCTTGACTAGTCCTTTTCTATAAATCTTTCTAAGAGAGTGTACATTACAGTGTCCTAGTATTATATTCCAGATCTATGACTCTTTGTGAAAAGAACTTAGATAAGAAACATTTTGTGATGATAGTGTGTATATGTTTACATTATATACATTATCATTTCTAAGAGTATAAAATACAAATTCATTTTTATTGTTAAAAAAAATTCAAGAATCATTTTCAAATTTAACATGAAATCAATCATCACATAATTGGGAAATACTAAGCAAATTATATTTCAATATATCAACAAAAAGTACTTTCAAAATTTAAATAGAGTTAGGGTTACCAATATGGACTAAGATGATGATTTTTCCTTTACCATTGTCACCAAAGGTGACATATCCACCATCAATCTTGATTAGGTTCTTTAAGATTGAGTAGTCTCCTATCATGTGTCTTGAACAGCCATTGTCCAAGTATAAAATATTTCTTCAGGTGCTCTTTAGGCAGTTTACCTACAAAAAAATCATCCAAGAAATGATTTTGGTACCCATATTTTTCAGGGTCTAGAAACATGAGTAATAAAGATTTAGAAACCCACTGTTTTCTTATGGGTTTCCTGTGTATAGAATATAAAGTATTTGAAAAATAAACTTGGTTTGGTCCAGAATAACTAGAGGTAGTAAAAGATCTTTTAGAACTGTTACTAGTAGTAGAATTTTGTTTTTTAGGTAAAAGAATATATTTTCCAGATTTATTTAAAAAATGTGTTTTAGATAAGTTTCTCTATCCAGGATGATATCCAATACCAGAAGTCTACTTAGGATCTATCTATTTACTAAGAATTTGAGTAAGAGTATATTTTCCATTGGTAAACTTTTCTAAATCTTTCTTCAAATTCTCATAAGACATTTTTAATTCATTGTTTTCTTTGAGTATTTGATCATTCTTTTCCAATTCAGTAGTAATTTTATATTTAATAGTTATTGTGAGAGCATATTGTTTCTTTAAATATTTATATTAATCTTTTAGTTCATTGCAATTATCTTCCAACATGTTACAGTATTCAAATAGTTCATCACTTGTCATATTATAAAACTCACTTTCATTTTTAAAATGATAATAATTGTATGTGGGTGAATATAAAGTTACCTGATATGTGTTTGTCATAAGACACATATTTTCTATGTCATATTTCTCATCATGAGATGATGTTGATTCACTAGAGCTATCCTCAGAAGCACTCTAGGTGGCCTTCATAGATTTATTATGCTTCTTGTATTTGTTTTCATACTTCTTTTTGTATTTTAACTTTAGAAAGTCAGCATTGACATGTCCTCTCCTCTTACATTCATAGCAGAAAATCTCCTCTAATTTTTCATGTCTTTTCCAGTCCTTTTTTCCAACTGCCCTTGTTATTGTATCTTCCTTTATAATTGGTCTTTCTGAAAAACTTCTTCTTTATATAGAATTTCTTGAATCTTCTTGCTTTTTGAGCCATCTCTTCATCACTATCTGATGTTGAGTCATAATTACTGGAGCTTTCAATAGAGGCTAGCACATTCTCTTTTTCCTTATTCTTAGAGGTAGTAGTCTTAATAGCTACAAATTTTCTCTTAGGTCCATCCCCCTCTTCTTTGTTGACTTTCAACTCTTCTTCATACATTATCAATTTTCTAATAAGTTATTTGATAAGTAATTTGATGATATCACATGATTTTCTAATTGATACAAAATTTCCTCTCTATCTATCAGATAAGAATCTGAGAATCCTCATGATTTATTCTTTGGTAGTAACATTTCTTCTAGGAGAGATCATAGTTTTCACTATTTCATTAAACCTAAGATACGTATCTAAAATCAGATCACGAGGATTCATCTTAAAGTTAACATATTTAATATTATATGCGTTAAGACTCATTTTCTTAACACTAGAACTTCCTTTATGTGAAACAGACAAAGTATCCCAAATTACATGGGCTGTTTTACATGTAGAAATTTTGCTAAATTCCTCAGCTTTTAAATAAAAGTATAAGGTATTCATGGATTTATAATTATTGGTATAATAAATATTAGTTGGTTCATCCCAATTAGTTCTAGTAGTATCATGAATCTTATACTCATCTACAATTGATGACCAAATTTCCAAACTCATTCTTGCTAAGTGCATTTTCATTTTAATTTTCCATTGGGAATAATTTGTTCCATTAAAGAATGGAGGTCTATTGGTAGCATCACCTTCCAGTCTGTTATCCATAATAAAAAAATTAGAACAAGATTTTAAAGTGATAAAAATTTAGTATTGATATGAATTTTAATATCTTTGAAATACAACTAAAATCATAGTTGAAAAGATTTGAAAAAGCTTTGAAAACTAAAAATTCCAAAATCATATGATACCAAATGTTGGTCAGAGTAGAGTACTCAAGAGGGGGGTGAATTTACTATCTATAAAAATTAATATTAAAAATTAGTTCTTTGAAAATTACCCCCAATTAAAAATATAATCTAAGTCATTTTGTAGTGAATTTATAAGAGTCCTGAATGTTCAATTAATTTCTCAAAAGATTGATTAGTTCTAATCTATACTAATCTAAAGATTAATAAAACTTTTGAAACTAACCTACTGATTAAAAATAGTAATAAACATTTTCTAAGACAGTTATCAATGTTCAATTTAGTTTTATGAAATTTGTGATAAAAACATAGTAAAAAACTAAAAGGTAAATACACAGTGGAAATAAACAAGAGGTTCAGTCTCAAACTGAGACTTAGTCCTCTCCACTTGGTGATCACCTTCCACCAAGAAGTTTAAATTAATAAATAGTTTTATCTGTACCCTGGATCGGGATTCACAATAGCACACAAGACTGTCCAGGTCACACTTGACCTATACCACAGTTCTTCGTGGGAAAAAAACAACAACCAGGTCACACACGACCTCTTCCATAGTTTTATGTGGGATACAAATGGATAGAAAGACTGTGATATTTGAGGATATCAAGTATCCTCCAGTTATGAGTAGGATTCAGTGTGTGTGTAACAGAAAGATACACACACTGCTTAGAAATGTAAATAAGGGAGCACAATAGAGCTTAAAGATGTAGAGTTTTGTTTAGAAGGCTCTGTGTATTATGCAATGAAGCTCGGGACTCATTTGATGTATTGTGATTGAATTTCGAGTACTCTTTGGGAATTTGACACAAAATAGAGTGTTCTATTCTGGCTTCCAGTAATAGGTATGGATGTGTAGGTATGTGCTTCTCCTACTTTGAGATGCTTAAGAGAATTTTCAATTCGGTGTTCATCTTGATTGATATTGCCTCATGTGTTATTCTGTTCTTGAGTTCATATTTGTTTCATGAGATTTGATGTTCTTCAGTTATGCCTCTCTCGCACGCAGCATGCACTACTTCTAGTCCACCCCCTTTTTTCTTTATTTTTCTTACATGCTTGTTTGCCTCTTTAAACTTTTTTCCCTGACAATGTGCATGTGGAGATACCTCATACATCGTACTTTCTGCTATCAAGTCTATAAGTGGGAATTAATTATGTCAGAGTCATTAAATAACACAAATATGACCATTATAAATAATATTAATTAATGTAGATTTAAAAAGTCTATCGGTGACTCATCTATCGGTGTCTTATTCTATCAATGTCTCATTCTATCGGTGTCTTGTTTCACTCGGTGATTCCTTCCTTCTGTCAGTGAGATTGTTGAACTATCGGTGAGACCTTGCATTAGTAGCATCATACAATGGTAGGTCACTTGTACTAACGGTAGATCATCTATGTCGGTGAGTCATATGAAACGGTGTGTCATGTGTCTGTCGGTGTCATGTCCAATGGTGAGTCATCTGTCTGTCGGTGTCTTGTCCAACAGTAAGTCGTTTTTCTATCAGTGTCATGTCCAACGGTGAGTCTTCTGTCTTTCAGTGTCATGTCCAATGGTGTCAGCATCACATAAATAGAATAAATGCATGTTTGATATGTTTTTCAGTGAGTCACCTGTCTATCTTACATTTCAGCAAAGTCAGAGAGAGTTAAAATCCATAAACACATAGATAATTAGGTATAAGCTTGTTTAGACTTAAACACACATTAATAGTTAACAAAACTTATAATCTTTAACATATGGTAAGATATATGTTAATATATGACATGATTTGTGATAACTAAAACCATTATAGTTAAAGATAGTGGCCAACAACATCTATGGGCCAACAAAAGCATAAATATATTATTTAAAAATATATTTACTATTACAATAATATAAATTATAAAAACTATAAGACTTGGTTTTTATATGATATATTTTTTAAACAAATTATATTTATTTATATATTTATATAATATGATTATGTATATATATTATATATAATTAATATTATATGAAATACTACCTATAAAAATAAATATATATTAATGTAAATAATATTATACAATTATATTTTTGTATACATATAAATAAAATCTAATAAATAATTTATATAATCTGTTCATATAATGAATTTAAATACATCTATATATTTTTTTTAATGATATATATATATATATATATTACAGAATTGGTTTTTTTAAATAGTTTGTGTTCACAACCCCCTCTAAAATCCAACTATATATTAAAAAAAACTTAGAGGGGGTCTGGAACCCCCTATAAATCTAATGATTAGTGAGGGTTTTATATAACACCCCTATAATTTATACCAAAAATGAATTTATAGGGGGTTTTAACCCCCTATAAATTTTATAAATTATAGAGGGTTGTTCATAACCCCCCTCTAAATTACCCCCTATAATCTACTATTTTTTTTAGTGTACCCTTATGGTTATCTTATTATTTCATATGATCACAGTTGGATTTCTATTGTGTTTACCCTTAATAATCATATGCGCTCACCCTTTATTAGGTTCCATTTCTGAGTAGACCAGTTTGGGATATACCTAGCACTGAGAGGGGGGTGAATCGGTGTTAGGGACTTTTGAAACCAATTCCAAATTTTTATCTCTGTACCTCTTGACCTATTAGGATCTTGATTCTCTTATTCTCTTTTCCCTATCACATGAAATAATATAAAGCCGTAAAAATATGTACATGATATTTTTACAAGGTCCGCCACTCAATAAGAGTAGATACGTCTTTTCCATGCATGGATATGACCAGTGCATGGATTCTCCACTATAATTTCATATGTTGTTACAGTGGAGTGGCTAGGAAAATAATACTCTAGCCAGTGTGAGTCCCTAAACTTTAGAGGGGGTGGGAAACAATCCTCTTCCCTAGACTGGTGATATCTTGGTCCAACTTGCAGCCTCTTACTGGTTCTTTATACTGCCTATGGAGACAGTATTCTTCCTTATTTAAAAGGTAGGGTCTGCTCTTGATCTATTTCAGTGCTCTTCACTTGATTACTTTCAAAGAAGTAGGCAAGCAATTCTCTTCCTTCTTTCTCTTCTTCTCTAGTCCAAAAATCAACTGCACTAGTTCTTCTCTTTTTTCCTTCTTAGCGCAACAACCGACTACACTAATCTTCTTCTTTCTTTAGCAAGAACCGCATACACTAATGTGATTTTTTAAACATTGAGGATTAGCTCACATAGCATCATATGAATTCAATTGCCCTGAATAATTATCATCCTTCATTTGGGAATACTCTTTTATTCTTCTTCTTCTCTTCTTTCTCTTTGAAATGGTATAATAAGGAATAGTACTCCAGTGTCTTAATCTCTTTCTTCAATTCTCAATACCAATACATGAGGGTATCGGTATACTTCCTTATTCATTTGTGCAGATATGATTTTAGTTTCACATCTATCTCCTCATCACACAAGAAACAACACCCCTTCAAACAGTGTATATAAATTGTGCAAGTAGAGAGTGTTCACCTTCGTGCAAGCAGAGAGCTCCACATGTCTTCTTCTTCACGCAGAGTATGCTTGATTCTTATTCACATAACCAGGAATTATTGGTGGATTTGTCTTCGTGAAGCGCTACAAGGGTGAGTATTCACCGGTTGTGTACTCACGGGATCTCCTTCACAAAACACAGTGAGTGTTTGAGAAAACCACTCACATGTTTGTGATTTCTTCTTCGCACAGAGGATGTGGTTATCCTTCTTCACAAGACACTTCAGGAGTGCATAGCACTTGTTAAAGGCCTGCGGTACCCTCAAATTTTTCATGCACCCTTCTAGGTAGCATGCGCATGAAATTCAAACCTTGCACGTAAAAATGCCTTTTGAAAAAAAAAAGGCTTTTCACGCAGTCTTCACTTTTCTACTTAGAAGCTGGTAGGAACTCCCATATGTACAACTGAATACATGCGAAGACCCCAAATTTTTCACTCATCCTTCTAGGTGGCTTTCACATAAAATTCAAACCTGGTGTGAAATTTTTTTTCGCACAACTCTTCTTTTTCGCGTAGCACAAGTTTTTCTCGCACAACACTTCACTTTTTTGTGCAGCACTACTTTTTCGCGCAGCACTTCACTTTTTCACGCAACACTTCACTTTTTCGTGAAACACGCCCTTTTTCGCACTGCACTTCCTTTTTCGCACAGCAATTATTCTTTTCATGCACCACTCTATAATTCAAATTTTTTCATGAGTCCGAGATCAGGATTTGTCTAAGTGTCAAGCCTTAACAAATGAGAGGTGGTCACCTCATATTTATAGGAATTTTTGACCCTGTGTGTAAAACCCCTTCTTGCGCGTAAAACTCCTTCCTGCACGTAAAATTATCTCTCAATTCTTTAATTATGTGCACCTTCCATTATTTTTGCGCACCGCCTAGATTTTTTGTGCACCTCATGAATTTTCCATTTTCATCATTCTAAACATTAAGCCTCTCTTTCACAAAAAACATCAAATGCACATTTTGCACACAACTAATTTTTACGCGCACAAGTCTGATGTTCCGCACACATTACATGAACATCTTGGATTTTTTCACGCACCACTTTCTTTACCAATTTTCGATCTTCTGATCTCGAAACACCTCTTGGGTGAAAAAATTCATTCCTCTATTTCACGCACCACACCAATATTTTGCACAGCCTTTATTTTTCACACACTTTGTCCAATTTTCCATGCACTCCATGCCTTTTCCATTTTTTGATGTTCTGACCTTGAATCATACCTAGAATGCAAAAATCTAAACCATCTTCAATCTTGCATGCAACATCCATTTCCAAAAACACATTTCTTCATCTCCCAATTTCCAGGCCCTAAAATTTGGCAAACACTGGAAAACAGCACCACCTTAAAATGTTTTTTTGTGCCACCTCCAGATTGTCCATTCATTTGTCATTTCTCTCTCTACTGATTCCCATATCCATTGTTTATTTTTCATCATGAACTCCACTATTGTGATAGATATCCTTTGAAAGACCTGATTTAGCATCGTTAGAGTTACAATGGAATGTACTAAAACTTCCCTATCTTCCAGTAGCATCATTCCTTCCAATCAAAATTGTATATGACTAGAATCATCATTTCTCCCCCTTTCCTTCATGAGGCTTGCATCACAAGTTCTCCTAATTATGATATTTGTGAAATACATATCAGAAAATCATCATCTGGTTTAATCACCATTCTTCATTGTTGTAGACAATGTATAACCTTTGATACATGTGTTTTGAACTTAGGATCATCTCAATAATCATCTAAATTCATTCATGGAGAATTCCACAACGATGACATTCAATGCTATGATTTCATAACAATTCACCAGAAATTATCACTTTATTCGATCTCCATTAACTTTGGAGTCCTTCTTCATCTCCTTCTTCATTTTGACCAGTGTTGACAACTATTGACAACAAATACAATATTCATACACAAAGTGGTCCCAATAATTTACTCGGGTTATAAAAAAAATTATGTAGGGTATGTCTATAAAGAGTACTAAATGGGAATACCTTTGTGGGAGACTTTGAAGATATTTCACCAGATTAGAGGATTGTGTTCTAATTTTCTAAAGGCACTAAACAATTATGGTCCCCAAGCATGTTTTTGTGTAATGTAATTAATATTCATCTAAAAAGATGTAATATACATGTATGAGAATCCTATATATCTATAGTTACATGGAATTGATTGAGAATTTATTAATTTTTCAATCCTTATTACATATTCAATAGATCAAATGTTAACAATGTAATTAGGTTTTTTAATGATGTAATTAATTATTCTTTATGTTATTAAATATTTTTATTTATTGGGTGAATACATGTAAAGTACTAATGTGATATGTGTCATGTTCATCACCATTTTTTGTATCTTGGATGAAAACATAGGGACTCTATGTGTATCTTGTCCTAGTTTCATGACATGTACTGACAAGTTACATGCCATGTAACACTCTAAGATTTTAAAAGAGAAACATTATATTCAATAGTATATATGGCATGAAACAAAAATATTAAAAGAGAATGTAACACCCTAAGACTTTATGACATATTTATTTTTAAATAAACTAAATCTCTTTAACAACTTGAAATACACACAACACTAGGTTTTAATAAAACCTAATACTCTATTAAAATATTGTTTAAACATGACCATTAAAACCTATTTGTTAAGTTGGTGGGTATGAATTGTAATAAAAAAATTAATTTAATTATATGTTTTATAAAAGTATCAAAAAATTTAATGTTTATCTATTTATTAGAAATAAAATAATAACCATTTGAAAGAAAAAAAGAAATTTTTACTGAAAACCAATATTTTTTAAAATGGCGGTCTAGTCGAACTTTGCACACATAATTTAAAATTAATTTTTAAAACATTTAGAAAATTTATTTGAAAAATAAAAATAATTTTTAATATATATAAATTTCAAAATTATATTTGGGTTAATTTTTGATAATTTTATGAAAAAATTAATTTTTTGATGAATAGTGAAAAATAATGATGTTTTTAAATAGCCATTTCATTTAAAATTATTGAAAAGGTTAAATTATTTTTTAAATTGTCTTCTGATGTGAAATTAGTTAAATTATAGTAAAATTTAACTAATTTTGGTCATTTTAATCAATTTTATATTTAATTTTGATATTAAAATATTCTATACTTATGAAAACTTTCTCTTTAGAAAATCGCTCTTTCATCGCATCTGTGGGTTAATTTTAAATTGATTTCTACCAATTCAGTGTATTTAATTTATAAAATTGATTCTAAATTTAGAATAAGAATAATTTATATTATCTAATAATCTCAACATAATTTTTTACGATAATGAACAGGGTAAACTATAAAAATAATTATTGCGGTTAAGGTAAAAACGGGTTTACCATGTGGTTAAACTAAGAACATAAGGGTTAAAAATGATATAAAAGTTATCCCACAACATTTTATTGACATATTTATAACTTATAACAACTTTTTTTTGATAATGACCCATTTTGATGCTTTTTTAATGAGAAAAACGTGTGTATGACTTTATCTTTTCACAACTTCCATGTGTGTCCTCTCCCCCACTTATAAAAGACCACCCACTCTCCTCCCCTATTCACACTTCTAAAACCATTTTTATTTTACAAAACCTACCTAAATACCTTTATTACTTCCCTTAACACATAATAGATTAATTATTTTGATTATTTATCCCTCTTAATAAGTCTTTACATATAAACCTAAATTGGATCTCCAATGAAGAGGTAAAATTCTTAAACGGGAATATATGTTTTTTTATTATTCCACCACCTTCAAACCTTATTAAACTATGATAATATAACAATAATATTATCTAATATATACTTATATATTATTATTTTAATTTTATAACCCATATCCATCTCCACTTTTATCAAATGGGAAATGAAACCATCGATCGTGTGTACGAGAGACTACCGCCTCACAAAATGATATAATTTGTTTTCCATAACCAACTATAAAGGATGGATATAATTATGTATTTAAAATATATATATATATATATGATATTTATGAAATTTTTATACTTTAATAATTATATCACATATACCAGCTTACTTTCCATTCTTTGTGGGATATGATAACGTCGCTCATGTATACTATAGACTACCTCCTCGTGAAGCAATGTGATTCATTTTTTATCTTACGATTTACATGAAAGGTATTAAGGAACAATTTAATGTATATATGTTATATTTATGATCTATACATAATCCTAAAAATATAATATCACATATATCTTCTTACCTTCCAATCTGTTAGAAATCAATAATGTTGCTTGGGCGTATGTGTGGACTACAGTCTCCACGTAGCGATGTGAAATATTTTTCATTTTTTTACCTGAATAGTATTTAGTATTTTTTTGATTAATATAAATAATATATATGAAATTTTAATTATTATAAAAATATTTATTAATATTTATTTTTATTTTATTCCATCCATCGACAGAAAAGGAAATAACATTCATGCGTACATGCAGCCTACTGTCTCCATGAATGTTGTAATTTATTTTCTATCTCTAAATTTAATAGATTACTTATATTACATATATAATTGATATATATGATATTTATATCTTGTTTAATATTATTTTAATTATGTAACTATGATAAAATTAAAAGGACCAAAATTACCAAACTAAAACATGCATGAAAAACTATGCAATTACTACCCGAAACAGTGATTTTAGAAATGAATTGATAATAAACAGGTGATAAAAGACTATAATTAAATCATTTATGATATGAGATATATGATTATTTTTATTTAATTTATTTATAATAAAATTATATTTATTATACAATAGGTTTGTACATATACAAAATAAGGCAACCCTAAGGTAAGGGTTTATCATCTCACTTTTACTTTCGAAACACATACACCATATTCAACACTTATTTCTTTATGTGGTGTATATACTACCCATTTTTATATGTTATATCATGAATCAATTTCCATTAACTTTATTTAATGTTTAATTTGATTTTATTTCTTTCATGGGGATTATGATTCAAAAGATACCAAAGCGGTCAGGGTTTATTTAAAAATCTCATCATTATTTGAGATTGTTTTTATTTAAGTATCCCTTAGGGGAATTATTTGATATTTATATCTTAAACACAAAATATTTTATTCTCATATGGTAATTACTGATACTTTTCAAGTAATAGTACCATTTTTACACTCTTTGGTACTTAGAATGATTGATGAAATGTTTTTAGTAAAATCCAACTTTATTTCTCTCTTCGATCAAAAAACATTTTTCTTCAAAATCCATGTTTTTTAAAAATGCATTAAAATTGTTTTTAAAAATTTTCAAATGAATCATTAAATAAATTTTTAACCATTTTTCCTTTTTTAAAGTATTTTAATGTTATCTTAAAGACATTTTCAAAATAATGCATGTTTGGATTTTATCAAAAATGGGAATGGAATATTTTTTTAATTCGTATGGAACAAATTGAATTTCCAACCATCATGACCAATAAATGTTTTAAAGGTTATTTTATAAGTTTTAATGGTTATCTTCAAATAAAATTATTTTAAAAATGTTTTGTGAAAAAAAATTTAAATGTGATTTTTAAATTTCCAAGGTTATTTTCCTCAAAAATGTTTTTAATGATAATTTTATGGTATTTCTATTCACTGAATACATCAAAATTTTATTGAATTTATAATATACTAGTGATATTTTTTATTTATATCATCATTATTCTTTATTTTTATTCTCTATGATTAATTTGAATGAGGATTTACAATTGTAATATCATTCACCATGTTATTCTAGATGGTTTAAGATAATGTTTATTTGATTACGGTAAGTATTAACATTTCATATGTTAGTTTTTCAACACAAATGTTTATGTTGAATAATTTTCACCCCTTTAATATGATGAATTAATTATACTTAGTAAGTTATGGGTGGGTCCTAGTTATAGATATCCCCTAGATACATCAATAGGTCTCATTATACAAATGATTTGGACAAATTAGATGGGTTTCTACCCACCGATTTATACTGCCTTGTGAAACATCTTGAAATTATTTTTCAAATGTCTAGAATTTTTAACTCCCTCACAATGATATCAATTATTTATTTCTATTTGAATATTCAATTAGTTAGAATATAAATGGATAAGATTCAATATTATGTTACTATTTATATAGATTCATTTTTTCCCCAATTATTTCTTCCATATTATGCTTATTTTATTGATTAAATTGCATGTGTTTCAACTATTAACCTTTCAATATTGATTATTCTTATTTATTAATGATATATTTCTATTTACAATTACCCTTAATGGGAATATTATCTCACCCCTCTCTTATGTTTTATTTTCCCTAGGATACTAGGAAGTGTTTTGTGATTGATATGCACGGATGTGCTATCAAGAATAATAGTGTTCTCAAGGAAAATACATTATTTATTTTATATTTTAAAATTTAATTTTAATTTCATGTATGTATCTAGTTTACAAATTTTACTAAACTATTTAATCCTCCAGGATGTGATTCATTGTATCTAGTTCCAATGTAATAAAGTAACCACCAGCTTCAGGCTATTGGAATTATATTCTTTATAGTTTGTATTAAAGGATGTTTAGTAGAAACCTTGTGAAATAGAGTTATGAAAACATAGATTATAGAACATTAAAATATGATATAAATTGAGGATAAGTATTGAATAACATCCTAAAGTTTTGTTAAGGTATTTATCTTGTGGTTTTTTCAATAAATACATCTATGTATGGATACTACAAGTAGATGTGGTTTTGGCACAGATGTACCCTGGGGTAATAACTCTAAAAAATTCATATCAATATTGACTTTATCTTTACTTAGTACATGAAAATAGGCCTTACTGAACACCTAGTTTTATACTCTAGGCTGATATTCATGGGTTAATTCTCATTTTCTTTAAGAAAAATCTTGAAGGATTTGAATAGTTGACAACCATGAATAAACAAGGTTAGAAATAAGGTGTTATATATTGAAAAGAATGTGTCGTGATTTAGACATCATATAAATTATTCTTCGTTAATCTATTATTTTCACTATGATTTGTGTTACACACACTATTATTTTAGGTTTTAGTTAAAATATGGAACCAGAGGGAATAAGGTTAACATTGAATGTGATATAAAATGTGTTGATGAGAAATAAAATGGGATGATGACTGTGGTGAAGGATATTATGCTTATAACTAATTAGGTATCATGATATATAATTAATAAATTTCACCTTAAAAAATATAAGACTCACCAAATAAGATAAGTATGGAGGCCATTAAGAGTATTAATAGTGAATACTATTGTGTAAGGAAGGTTCGATTTCCTTCATGTTAAAAATGTGGAAAGATACCCAAAGGAGTGTGTCTCAATGGAAAATGAAAATTTCTTATGTGTAGAAAATAAGTACATAATTCAAGTAATTTTCAAGGAAAAATGAAATTTTTATCTAATGTAATGGATGAGAATAATTTTCCCCCTAAGGTATTATCTATGTTTGAATATTTTAAATTTTTAAAAGTATAGGTATTATGAAAAAAAATATTATGGGGAAATCCTGTGAAGATAATCATCAAGGTTTTATGAGTAATGGTTATTTTGTTGATGATAAAGAGACTAATAATGGAATATGAAAGGAAGGGGGATTTTAAAATAAGATGATGAATCCTAGTATATGGTTTAAGAATGAAGTGTAATGATTAATTTTCTTATGATTGGATTCAAGAATTATGTTATATAAGTATTTTATCAATGACATTTTGGTTATAAGAATTATGAAATGTATAATGATTATTCTATATTAATTTTTTTTAAGGATTTCAGAGCATATGTTTAATGGTACTAATGACCTAGAAAATATTTTCATTAGAAAGTTGATCTTTTTAGAAAAAATGTGATTGATGGAAGATAATCATTAACATGTGCACTATGATGAGATAATAATGATGAATATATGCTTATGGGATAGTATTAGTGACCACTAAATTGGTTAGTGATTTGATGGTTTAGGTTATATTTTTTGAAGTTTACTTTATGTTTGGATTTATGAAAAATATTCGAAAACCTAATATTTTATTATTTGAAGAACGCATGGTTTAATTAAGGTTTTATGGTGATCCATGTATTCACATATTTTTAATGTGACATTAAGAGCCAGTTTATATTGTATTGGGAATATAATGATGATTTAGTGACTTTCTTTCTAAATTGTTTCAAGCATATTTTGGATGATCCTTAAGTTTAACTATTTATGGAATTGAATAATTTGAACATAGGGTTTTATTTATAACTTTTTATAACCTTTTTTGGTTTTAGTAAATACAGGAGGAATATAATATTACTCTTTTATGGAACTTATGATTTATTAAAATTTAATTTAGTACTTCAGGAATAAAAAATTCACTTTTGGATATTAATTTCTTAGAGTTAGAGATGAAGTATAAATTTATTTAATCACAACCAAAGAATTCAATTTTTATTATGAAATGTAAATATATCAAGTAATTATATTTGCTTATATTCTTAGATAGTAAAATAATTCCTTAAATATAGGAAAAGAATCTTAAAATAAAAATATTATCTTAAGACATTAATTTCTGATGAAACTATAGTCTTTTTACCCATTGAAGATTTATGGATTTGTTGTTTTAGCCTTCTTTGGATCACCCACATTGTCATGGTCAATGATCTCTACCAATATCTATAATTATTTACACTTTTCTTCTATGTTGATATCTTCACTTCCCACCTATGTTCTCTTACACGGAAATGTAGTTCTGTGATTAAAATAGAGGACCTTCACACATCCCTTTATATATTATCAAAAGGATTTTTTATTATTCCTTATAAAGATATGGGATTTTAAGAAAGGTATTATCAAATTTTAAACCCTTAATTACCAAGATCAAGATTAAATTATGAGGATGAAATTTATTTAAGAGGGATAGAGTGTAACACCCTTAGATTTTTAGAGAGTAAAATTATATTCAATAGAATATATAACACATAGAAAAAATATTATAAGATAACTTAATGCAAGGAAACTTTATGATATAATTATTTTTTAAATAAATTAATTCTCTTTAACAATATGCAATGCACGAAATATCGTGTTCAAAGTAAACATGATACTCTATTAAAATATTATTATTTAATCGTGACCATTATAACCTAGATATTATGTAGGATGCTATGAATATCACTAACTTAATTATAAAAAGTATATGGTTTAAAAATTTATAAAATAAATTCAATGGTTATCTATTTATTAGAAATAAAATAAGAACCATTTAAAAATGTTTTTTGAAAAACATTATTTTTATAAAAGGTGGTCTAATCGTGATTTGTGAACATAATTTAAAATTAATATTTACCACTATTAGAAAATTTATTTTAAAAAATAAAATTAATTTTTTAAATATATAGGTAAAAATTATCTTTGGATGAATTTTTATATAATTCTCTGAAAAATAGTTTTTTATGAATAGGGAAAAATACTCTTTGTAATTGAAAATTTCCTTTTAATTTTAATTATTTAAAAAATTAAATTATATTTTTTTTAATGTAAATTTATTTCAATTATATTTTTATTTTACTAATTTATCTCATTTTAATCAATTTCATATTGAATTTTAATATTAAAACATTCTATACTTATGGAATTTTCTCTTTGGAAACTCGCTCTTTCATCGCATCTACAGTTTAATTTAAAATTTAAATTTTCCTATTCTTTGAATTTAATTTGAAAAAAAGGATTCCATATTTTTAATAATAATAATATATATTATCTAATAATTTCAACATAGTTTTATACCATATTGTATCATGAAAACAGTAAAAAAACAATTTCCTCGATTAAGGTAAAAATGGGTTTAGCAGGTTATTAAACTAAGATGATAGGGGTTAAAATGAACTATAAATTTTCAAAAAACCATAATATGTATATATTGAGACCTTATAAACTATGAGTTTTAATAATTACTCATTTTTGAGTATTTTTTCATGATAAATAATAGGTATAATTTCTTCTTTTCAAAACATCCATGTGTCTCCTCTCTCCCACTTACAAAATGCCACCTACTCTCTTACACTCTTCACACTTCCAAAACCATTTGGTTCTTCCAATAACTTCACAAATAAATTCCATAATTACATACACACATTAAATATAACTTTTTATGATTATTAATCCTTACTAAGAAGGTATTTGGTATAAACCAAAAGAGGCTCTCTGAATAAGTGGTAAAATTATTAATCATGTGTATTTATTTTATTTCTTATTACACCTCCTTAAAAACTTATTTAAATATGTTAATATGAAAATGAAATTATATAATTTAATCTGATATGTTATTATTTTAATGTAATAACCAATATATATCTCCACTTCCATCAAATGGGAAATGAAACTATCTATCCTGTGTATGGCGGATTACCGCCTCGTGAATCGATGTAATTCATTTCCCATCACCACTTTTCAAAGATGGATATAATGATATATTTATCATATGTATATTATAATTATGAAATTTTTATAATTATTTAATTATTATATCACATATAACTTCTTAATTTCTATTCCTTGTGGGATACGATAACATCACTCGTGTGTGTGGCGGACTATCGCCTCACAATGCGATGTGATTTTTTTATTTAAAAATTACATGAAAGTTAATAGGGTTAAATTTAAAGAATATATGTGAAATTTATGATCTAAAAATACTTTTTTATATATAATATCACATTTTACTTCTTACCTTCCAATCCATAAAAAAAATATCTCTTGTGCGTATGTGTGGACTACCGCCTCCATGTTTTGATGTGAAATGGTTTTCATTTAATTTTTACATGGATGGTAATAAGGATATATTTTATTAATAAATATTATATATATGAAATTATAATTATTCTTTAAATATTAATTAATATTAATTTCTTTTCGTTCCATCTGTTGAGAAAAATGGAGACATCATTTATGTGTACATACAGTATTCTATCTTTATGAAAGGTGTAATCCATTTTCTATCTCTAAATTTAATAGATTAATATAAATACATATATAATGAATATATATGATATTTATATAATTTTTTAAATTATATATATGATTTAACTATGATTAAATTAAAAGGACCAAAATTATTGAATTAAAAAAACATGAAATACGAATCAAATACTAATTGAAACTGTAATTTTAATAAATAACTGATAATAAACGAGTAATAAAATACTACAAGTAAATAATATATTGTGTGGGATATATTATTATGGTTCCTTATTATATTTATAATAAACCTATATTTATTATATGGTATTTTCGAACACAAATAAAGTAAATTGAACCTGAGGTAAGTTTTTCTCATCTCACTTTTACTTATGTGACACATATGCCATATTCACCACTTATTCCATTATGTGGTATATATACTACCCCTTTTTATATGTTATATAATGAATATATTTCTATCAATGGTATTTAAATTTTCATTTAATTTTATTTTTTTCATGGTTCTTATGATTCAAAAGTTACCAAAGAGGTAAGGGTTTACTGCATGATCTCATCATTATTCGGGATCATTTTTATTTTAGTGTCCTTTGGTGAAATTATTTGATATTTATATCTTAAAATCAATTTTTATAATTATAATCTAGTTATTTATGAAATTATTCAAGTAATATAGTCATTATTTCACTCTATGGTACTTAAAATGATAGATAAAATTCTTTTTAGAAAATCCAACTTTATTTCTTTCTTAAAAAAATCATCAAAATTAATGTTTTATAAAAATGTTTTAAAAAATGGTTTTATCATTTTATAAAAAATTTATTAAAGAAATTTTTTCATATTTTATCTTTTCAAAAAAAATGTTTGAAAGGAATCTTCATCTCATTTTCAAAATAGGGCCCATTTGTCTTTTACTAAAAATGCGAAAGGAATATTTGTTTTAATATGTATGAAATGAACATAATTTCCCACTATCCTGACAACTAAATGTTTCAATGATATTTTTATAGGATTAAGATGTTACTTTCAAATAATTTGTTTTTCCAAAATTATTTGTGAACATTTTTTTTAAAAAAAAATTATTTTCAAATTCAAAATTGTATTTTCCTCAAAAATGTTTTAAATGACATTTTAACAGTATTTATATTCATCTATGACATAAAAAATTATGTTACTTATGATCTAATGGGGATATATATTATTTATATCATCATTATTCTTTATTTAAATGGTTTATGATTAGTTTTACTATGGATATACAATTTTATTACCATTCAACATTTTATTCTAGATGGTTTATGATTTTGTTTGTTTGATTGGGGTAACTTATAACATTTCATATGTTAGTTTTTCAATAAATATTTTTATGTCAATTATGTTTCACCCCTTTCATATAAATAATAAATTAGAATTATTTAGTGATTGGTTCATCCTAGTATTAGATATCCCCTCAATGTAACGACAGGTCTCATCACACAAATATGTTGGCCAAATTAAATGGGTTTCAAACCACATATTTAAACTCTCTTTTGAATGGTCTTGGCAGTATGTTTCAAAAGAACAGAATTTTGTATTCCATCATTATTATATAAGTTATTTAAGTCCATGTTATTATTCAATTATTTATAATATCTATGGATAATTTTCATGTTTATGTGATTAATTATATGGATTTATTTGATCCTAATTTATTTTTTCCAAATTATGCTCGGTTTATTGATTAAATGGCATGAATTTCGGTTATTTTTCATTCTATATTGATAATGATTTTTTATTTATGATATATTTCATTGTGTATTTTCCCTTTATGATCATCCAATTTCACCCCTTTCTTATGCTTTATTTTCCCCAGGATATGAGTAAGTGTTTTTTGATTGATATATAGGGATACACTATGAGGAATATTAGCATTCTCAAAGAAAACACTTTGTATATTAGATGTTTTAAAATATAATATGAATTTAAAGTATTTATCTATATTAAAAATACTATTAAACTATTCAATCATCTATCATAGTATTCCTTATATCTATTTAAAATGTAATAAAGTAACCACTGGCTCTGGGCTACTAGAGTCAGGTTCTTTACACATCATGTGTTCCAATTTTTGTGTGCATATATAACATGCCTATGGAATCAATGTGTTCTTATGATCTTTCAAATAATGAATCAAACATTGTGTAAACTAGCTATATGTTTTTTATCTCATTGATGATATAGAAATTCAGTATCATGTGGAGTTATACTATGTATTTAACAATATAGATATCACGAATTTCACTACTAAACTACGTAGACTACACTACATGTATACCATCTACACACCATGGATTCTGATATACTGTGTGTTAAGATAGCCTAGTAAAAAATTGGTGTAAATTAAATTCACCATGTTTTACTAATTCTTTATGAATCATGTATCCCATTAAATGTCCAAATATAGTGAACTTTTGTACAAGACATATACTTTTGATCACAGGTTGTGTATTCATGTTTACTATATAGATTAATCATCACATCCTGGCGGGATATTTGATATTTATTCATCTATTATTAATCTATATAATATGATATGAAATTTTAATGAAGAAATTATATATGTTTAAATAATATTAATTAAACTCTAGATTAAATAATTAATAAACTAAAAGTTATAAACTAACCAAAATTGTGTATAATTGATCAATGAATAATAAATCATTATATATTATCATGTGACCACATTGATAACCGTTGAAGGATCTAGGTGTAGTGGAAGTTTCAATAGAGGCATAGACTAAATGGATTTTTTTTCATAATCCATGAATAATTGGTGATGTACATGATGCATAATCATCATGACCAATGGAATTAAATCAAGTATTAATTTAAAAAACCTATAACGAATAAGAGGGGATTTTTTAAAGTTTAATTTATATTTAATTTATTTTATTAATGGATTATATGTCATTAAATTCTTCCTCCAATGATGAATCGATACACCATTTCTATTAATATCATCATTACATCAGAGTAATCAAATGTAGATTCCCTTAACTATTGTTCCACATAAGCTTCTCAAACCTCTAATCATCACTGTAGAATCCAATGGGTTATAACATGGATGGTTATAATACTTATGATGATTGATGTTAATTGAAATTAAATCCTTCAAAAGTGGAGGAATTATCTTGGTTGGATGAGGATAAAATCACAACATTATTCATATCATTTTAGGGTAGAGTTCTCTAGGGCTTAAGATAATCCCCTTTATAACTCATTATGAACAACCGAAGAATTTGGACCTAACCCTTAGAGAATGTCATAACCGGGTCTAAATAACACTATTGTTAGAAATAATAATTGCACAAGGGTGGTTATTTTTTTCTTAAGATGAAGAAAAACCTAGGGATAAATAATAAAAATAATATTATTTTCACATGACATGCACTAAACTCCCAGATAAAATAAATATTTTTTTGAATAAATAAATTAATATTTTTTTCAAATAATATTTAATCTGACATTTCTCACTAGGCCAGTACACTAAATATGATAATACTCCAAAAGTTTTAAAAACCCTTGAATAATAACTTTTTAATTAAATAAATAAATATCACTATATTTATTTTTAATAAATAAATAAATGTTTTATTCAAAAAAATTGTGAATAAATATTTATTAAATTTTAACATATCTAACCAAATAAATATTCACTTACCATATGAATAAATCATATTAAATAAATATTATTCATTTATGTAATTGAATATATAATTATATAGTGAATAAATATTTATTAAATATTCTTATCTCGTATATATTTTCTCGAATAACTAGCGATTAAATGTGTTTGGTCAAACAAACAAGGATAGTTATTAAACCACATATGGGGAATATTATTTTTACAATAGGTTTAATTCATTTAAATTTCACTTAAGTTTCAAATAAACTTATTGTGTGACCCTCTAGGTCTCTTTCTCATTAGAATAAGGATACAATTCCAAAAATCCATGGTTAATGTCTAGAAACACTCCAAGGCTCCCATAGAAAACCAAGGTAGTGTAACAATGACATATAACCTCATATGAATGTACACTATATAAAATAATCCTTTTATCTCAATATATATAATCAATAAGGTTTAAAACTAGTTTCATCAACCTACATACTCTATGTCACTTTCTTTGACTTTTAATAAACGAAATTTCCTACAACAATTCAGTGAACAAGGACATAATCAGGTAGTTCAATTCCCATTAAAGGGTCTGACATATCAACTTCTATTAAATAATAGAAGTAATAAATCCTTTATTTCATTTTTCTTAAAGTACATTTTTCATTAACACAATTTGGTCAAATAATGGAAAAGGAAATGATATTTTCTAGTTGAAATAATGAGTTTCTTATAGTCTATACACTCTCTTCATTTTTATTGTATACTAATAGGGAAAATTTGTCTAAATATATTTTTTAGAATATTGAAACCTTTGTTTTTTTAATTATTTAGATACAAATAACCAATTGGATTTAAAAAATTGGAAAAAAAATTCCTAAAACCATCAATGTGGTCAATTATTTCTTAACTACCTCTAAAAGTGTTATGTTCAACCTCTTCCAAAACTACCTAATAGTTTTTGGATACTTCTTATAACTAGATTTTATTCTTCAATATCAAAGCTCTAATTCAAGAAAGATCAACTAGGGTCCATCTTATGGATTTCTTATTCTTTTTAAGGACTCCTAAAATTTTACTTTCTTGATCTATGGAGAACCCTATATTAATGATCATAAGAATATTTTCATTTTCATTTAAACAATAATATTTGAGATTCTTAAGAAAAGGTTTTATTTGTACATTAGTTGGGTTGTTTTCACCAAGAAAAGAGGATATTATTTACTCAAAACCATTGATATTATCTCCTAAAAAACTCCCAAAACAAGCTAATTTTTAATTGATATTATTATATGAAAAGTGTTTATCATGATTTTAAAAAAAATTATATTTAGAAAAAATTATTATTTTAAAAACAACATTTACTCTCTGAATAAAAATCATTAATTTTAGAATATTTAGAACACTCCCCACCTAATTGGAATTTAAATATATCTGTTTATTCAAGAAAACCAAATGAATATTCATTATATTAATGAGTTTTAGAATTTCAATGTGATATAAAACTAAATCTTAATTTTTAGAAGACTCATATATATAAGTTTTAGTACTTAATTCCAATTCAAATGAAAAAAATTTACAATCATTTAAATCATATTCAGTGGTTTCCAAAGTCACAATTTTAGAATCTTAAAATGGTGGATCATTACATGTGAAATATAGAAATAACTTAGTGGAGAACCAAATATCATATTATCTTAGTGATATTAGTTATCCTCTATTTGATATTTCATGGATTCAAAAAGATTATAGTAAATAGGTTTCTTTATAAATTCAAGTTATTGTTTAAATTTGTAAACATTTATAATTTATTTGGTAGTTTTAAGAATATTTATTCCTAAAATTAAAAGTAAAAGTGTGATAATCCAATCAACTTATATATTGAAAAATTGAAAAATAGTATAGAAAACTACACCCATTTCACTTAGAAAACATAATCAATTACTCTATTATATCTTTTGATATATGGGCTAGCTAATTGGATCAAAATCCAAGTATTATTGAGTTATCCAACCTGTAATGTATAGTAAATAGAGTGAGGCATAAAATTTATGGAAGCCGATAAATCTAACATAACATCGTTAAATCCAAACTCCACAATAGTACATGGAATAGGCAATGTTACTAAATCTTTTCACTTTATAAGGAGAGAATATTGAATCGTAAAGGGAGTATTACTTTTATAGTTTAATATTTATCTTTTATTTAACTTACCCTTTTGAAGGAACATATCTTTAAAAAATTTGGAATATTGGGTAATTTCTTTCATAGCACCTAGTAAAGGAATATAAATTTTAACATTCAGCAAAGTATCTAAATTATTCTTATCTAATTCACTCTCAATATCTTTCTTTATTAGTGGTCTACTCCTAGGGAATAAAAGTGGTAGTTTGGGGAATATATTAATCATCATTATCACTATTTTTATAATGATAATAATATATCATTATCCTCTTGTTTTTTTGAGTTCTCTTATGAAAAAAATACTCTTTTGAAAATGGTTTTTATTTTATAAAAGCCTTTAATTTTTCAAAAGGATCAATACGTTTTAATCTCTCTTCAATGGGATATAAATTATTAGAGAAGGTAGGGAATTTTCATTATTAGGTTTATGATTAAAATATATAGGTTGTGGGATATTTAACTCAATTCCACTTAATAGTTAAATAAAACTATCCTTCTACTTTTCATTTTAATTATTATTTACATCAGTCAGTGAAGACAAACATCCCCTCATTTGATTCCATATTATTCCAATGTTAGTATACATATTCCCATTTGATTTCACAACATATTAAACCTAATTTATTATTGTTTCACAATTTATTCAAGGATATTTTATATTTATGAGAAATTTATTTTGGATATAAATTCCATATAGTCTAATCATTGGATTTACTTTAGAAGTATCTTGGTCATGGGTTACTTTTTTGTCATTGGAAAAATCTTCCTTATTATTCAACCTATCTAAATATGTCATTATATTGGTTATTATATACTTTGTTAAAAAATTTATTTCTATGGAAATGAATTTACTAGTTGTTTTATTAGAAATTTATCCTTGGAAAAATAACATTTAAAATTTAAGAATATTCTTTCATTTTTTTAATTGGTCATTATAATGTTTAGGGAAAAAAGTTACATAGTGAACTTAAGGTTGGAAACTAGTTTTAGGGGTTGGATTAGTGATGTATTAGAAAACATAATATACCACAACATTGTGGTGAGGTAACTATATTTCCTCATAATCATTTTGTTTATAGAATGAGAAGAAGGATTTTCCTAGGTGGTTTCCATGTGAATCAGACCCTTAGTTCCAAAATATTTGGAATTTTAGGCCATGTTTGCAATAAGATTTTTAGAATTAGCTGGGTATTTATCTACTAGATAACCCTATACAACATAATCTATCATTATCATGTCTAATATAACTATTTCTTTATAAAAATATTTAACAATAAATTGTTCACTAATATGATAATGGGGTAGTAAAAATAGAATATTTTGAATATATCCTAGTACAAATGTAAACTTTAACCTTGGGATTTGATCCTAAATATTTCTTTCATAATGGTAGTAGTTATACTAATATGGAAAATATTCCCTCAAAAAATTTCTATAACTCATTCCAATCCATTATTAGAGTTGAGTATGAGTAGAAGAACCATGTATTTTCCACTCCATCTAAAGATAAAGGAAGATATCCTAACATCATTTAGCCCCCATTCACTCTTAATGGTTTCATGTTAAAAAAAGATAACTAAATTATGTATGGAATTTTTGTTTATCTTACCTAATAAACCCATGAAATTTTTTATGTTTATGAATGAAACCAAATTTAATTTCAAGTCCAGTAAGTTATTTATGGTATTCCACGTTATTTTCAGGATAATATTTATATTGAGTTCTTAATTTGATGTAAGTTATATTATCTGTAAAGGTTCTTGCAAGATAAAAATACTCTCTTCTTGGTAATTTGATGGTTTCAAAATATAAATATAATATTACGGATGATCTATGAAATTTTCCACACTTAAATGGTCAAAAATGAGTTTTTCTCGTCCACAACACTCATTTCCCAATCTATAGAGTGATTAGACGTATTTATTATGTAAAATATATATTTTTCATATCTTTTAGAAAATATTTATTACATATTAGCTACAACTTTAATTTTACTAATATAATCATGTTACATATCATCTAAACTAAAAAATTTTCTTATAAATTAATTTTTTATAAAGATGGAGTTTTGTAAGATTTTATCTATATGGAAAATTAAGCTAGAAATGATACATGAGGATTTTATTAATTTGTAGAGTAAAATAAGAGGAGTTGCACTCTATAAAATAGGGAGCTATATAGAATTTTCTCTCAATAAAATCACACTTGATAAGACTTATAAAAGATTATATTTTGGTGATGGAAGTCATTCCAAGGGACGTCGAAGCTTACTATGAATGACATATATTTTGAGTGGCACGTCATGGTAAATTCCTTCATTATGTAATATTGAATTTGAATCATGTGAATACTCCAAGACTATTCTATGAATCATGAGAAATTAAAGTTAATCACATATATTCATTTGAAAGAAAAAAAATTAGAATAAGTTCCACAGTACATTTGAAGAAGGATTCTCAATGATAATAGAAGATGAGAAGAATTCATAGAGGTAGGTTTTTCAAAATAATAGGAGATCAGAATGAATCTAAAAATAAGTTAGGGGGATCTTGAAAATGGTATTAAAACTATGAAAATAGATAACTCAACATGAGGGAAGAGATAATATCAAAGATAAGTACACAAAAGTACATGGGATTAAAGGAAAAAAGTAACAAATTGGGTTCATATCTTGTGTAGCTAGGTCCATATAATAACCAAGGTAGTAGTGAATTATTGAAAACCTACATGAAAATAATGTTCTTTATCTAACTAGTTATTTATTCTATAATTGGATATTTTTTCTATTTATATTATAAATTACTGATAAATAAATAAAAGTAAAGTAATTATTTTCATGGTTTAAATTTATTAATAAAATTGATATTTAAGAGTATAGTGTATTTGATTAGTTTTAATGTGTTCATTATTTTTTAGTGATTAAATGGATTATATTAGAGAAAAATCACCCATACTGAGATTTTTGGTATGATTTAAATGTAGGATTTGGTGTACATTCTAATATTTTAGAGTGGAAATTGATAAATTTAATGGGAGAAATTTTTTGAAAATGAATAATTGTGAGTATAAAGGGAAAAATAGTTCACAAGTACTATATTTAATCTATTTACTCACTTCCTTTCATCAAAAAAACATTTTTTATAACATTCATATAATCACTTTTTATACTTCTATTACATTCATTTTTCTATCCTTTTTATCCATAAATTATTTATCAGTGGAAATGTCTCTTAATTTTACATATCTGGTGTTATTATGATGAATTTTATGTATGAGATGATTTACATTTATACATAATCCCTAATGACTTTTGTATATGATAACCACATTTTCTAATCTCACACCACTGCTTCAAATGATATTTATATATCCATAGTGGCAATAGCCTTTGAATGTTTTGTTCACTGATTATATGAAATGAAATTTATACAAAATTTTATAACTATTATGTAATCTTTTCCTCATATTTATGGACTTATTAAAATTCAACCAACTTCCATAGAATTCAACACTTTTGTTCTAGAAATATAGGTAACTTCTAAATTATGTTCCCAAATAACTTTAAAAAATTTAAATTCTTCCCATATTCTATTTCAATATTCTAGAAAATTACTGCAAATTTTGAAATAATAAATATTCAATGAATGATTTCGTCAATTAATTCCAAATAAATGAATAAAATAATTAAAAAAAGTAATCTAGACTGTTTATATTAAATTAAAATTCACTCCAAGTATTAAAAATATATTAATTTCACTTAAATTAAGATTGTAATTATGATTAAATATCTTAATTCTAAAGTATAATAATAATTATTTTATACTATCAATCGTCTATTTATATTATTCATTGTTATTTCATTCCAGAATGATAGTTTTGGGAATACTAGTATTATATTTTGTGTATCCTCTCATATAGAGCATAGTAGAATGATTTTTATAGTCCATGGAAGGTATTCACATTTTTTTGGATATTTCAATGATTTTAGATTTTCTAGAGAGATGAAAAATGGTGGGTGATGCATTTAGAGAAGATATATAGATGGTACTCCCTTATGTGTCAGGGTGTGACCCTCCACATTTGGGGTTTTGGGTACTCCTATAATGAAATATACATGATATTTCATGGTCCTTAATATGGAATATTTAGTTCAAGTACTCCCCCATGTGTTGGGGCAGGGTCCTCTATCAATGCATTTAGTACCCCACCATGTGTAAGGGCAGGATCCTTAATTAGTTGAGTTCTTACTCCCTCTTTTTTGGGGTAGGGTCCTCTATCATTAGTTTCAGTACTCCCCCTTTATGTTAGGGAATGGTCCTCCCTAGGGGTCAGGTATTCCCTAATTTGATACACATATACTTCAATAAGTCACAATCCCCCACTGTTGTTCTAGAGAGATGGCATGGAATTTATAGAATACTTGTATATTCAAATTCATTGAAAATGTGACTGAAAAGATCCTCTATGATTATTATAGGGTCTTTATCATCTAGTTAGAAGTATTTATACAAAGAAATCAATGAAATCAATTGATAGTCATGGGATCAAACACTTATGTTAGACCTCATAACCTTTGAGTTGTATGGGATTTGTCACATATCTATTTTTATTATCTCTCTCTTATGAAATTTCATACAAAAAAATCAACATCTCTATAAATTACATAAATAATGTTATATACATAGGTTGGATAATTAGTAATTGCACAATGGATCTTAAGAAATCTATTAATTTTAAGTGAATCCCAATATAGAATTATAATATGTTTATTATTACTATTATTATTTCCATGATGTGTGTAAAAATCATGAAAATATAAATATAATTTTACCCATACCATTAACCATACCAAACAGTTCTCTTTGGAATTTATTGAACCTTGAATAATAACTATTTTTTAAAATAAAAAAAATATCACTTTATTATTCATTAAATAAATATTTATATGACTAAAAAAACTTTAATAATAATTATTGATTATTATTATAGAAAAAAATTATACAAATTTAAAATTCAAATTTAATTTAATTATGATTCAGTATGCACTTAATGTGTTACCCTCTAGGCCTCTTTCTCAGGGGAATTTAGTTAATTAGAATAATTTACAAGATGAACATATAGAAACATGTAAACATACCCATGGGGAAATATATTAATGTCTCCATGAAAACAACCTCATATTGATTATCACTATGTCATATAATCCTTTTTCTCAATATCTCATCAATTAGGTTTCAAACATGTGTAATATACCCATTTTATTGATATATTTTAATTTGGAATTACTAAATTTAAATCATTAATAAAAAATAATGGCCATGGATGTAATCAAATAGTTATATTCCAATCAAAGTTTTGGAGATATATACTTGTAATAACTAAAAAATTTTAAATCCATTATTAACTTCTACATTAATGTCATGTCACTTATGATGCACCTAACATATCCTACTGCACTGCTTTAATTTTTTGTCACTTTTTCATCAAAACATATAAATATGTGACTCATTATATTCATTAATGTTGATCTAATATATAAGGATCAGTAAACACATTTTTATATAGGAATATATAAAGAAACAAATAACTTGTGGTATTTCAATGGGAGAGTATGTTCTCATAGCCTCCTCTCTAAGATATTATCAAGTGAAAACTTCATAAAAAATTTCTTAATGTCTTATCATCCTCCAATACCTAATATAATACATAATTTTTGTCCCATAATATAGATTTCATTCCTCCATAGAACATATATTTATGAATATTTTCATGGTTTTTCATGCTTGTCATTATAGTGGGAAACTAATATAATATTTTAGTGTGATAGATACCCCAGGGAAATTACCACATTAATATTATGAAAAAGAAGAATAATCTTATGATAATATATTTATTAATATTCAAAACTATTAAAATAATGTTAATATAAAATAAAAAGTATTTTTTTAGGGTACCAACTCCCATAATGACATATCATTATGTTGATGCCTTTGAGATGCTAGAAACCTTTTAAGCCTTTATAGCCACCCTACAATTATAGATTACCTTAATATTATTGATGATGGGTATTATGGGACTTATTCTACCCTAGGTATCACTTGTAACACCCCAAGGTTTTAAAAATAAATTCATATTCATATTCTCTACATAATGACACTTTGTTTTAAGGAGATATTTGTAAACTAGCCGTTAAATATAATATGTCCTCTTCAATTATTTGAATTTCAAAAAACGAACATACACTGTTGTGATCAGTAAGTTTTTTTGAGTCTGATTGGAAAAATTATATTTTAAGTGAATAGTAACATGCCCATATGAATAGTATTATTACCCTTATGAATAGTAATATGACCAAATGAATAGTAACCTCACCAATGAAAGTATTTCTAATAATTTATGTGACCTTGATTAATTTTTCAAGGTGTTATAAAATCAGTTATACTTTTAAAATTGTTATTTTTAGAATAAATAATGATTTTATTTAAAAATTAATTTTCTCATATTTAAATAATTATTTTTGATAAAATGGAGTTTATTTTTGAATTCTATATATCGAAAAAAAGTTCAGGGTGAATTTTTGATACTTTTATGAAATACTCAATTTTTTTATGAATAGTAAAATATGGTAATTTACTGTATATATATTATATGTTAAATACACTATTTATAGCATCATGGATGAAGTAAGAACCCTTGGTTAGAACTCACATGATCTATTTAATGTTTTTAGTCACATGAATCAATATTATTCATAGTCTTGAGCAAAAATATTAAACTAATGATTAAAATAATGGAAAACCCCTCCTCTCCTCCACTATAAATATCACCCCCACCCCCCTCTTCCTCTCACACCTATAAAGCTTTGTGAATTGTCTAAATTCTATCCAATACCTTTAACAATTCTCTTACCCACGTCCAAGATCTTCAAATCTCACCAAAAGTTCAAAACCAAAGGCCTTAAGGAGGATCTCAAGGAGAAGAGATCAGGAGGTAAAAATCATCTTTCATTTTATTGTGTTTTCTTTTCAATTATTTTAATTTCTTATACTCTCTTCACCTACCCTTATCAAAGAGGAATTAAAGATTAATTATTATATATATTCTGGATTTTTATCATGTTTATGGAAAAATCAATCATCATTCTTCCTCTCCTCTTCCTCTTATTCTAAAAGTAAAACATCATCTGTGATGTGTCAATTTACCGACATTGTGGATGATGTGTCTTAAATTTTATTTACTTCCTTAAAATATGGTTGTAAAACCATTTTATTGGTTCAAATAGATTTTAAATTGTATGATATTACCTATATTATGTTCTGTAATTAACTTATATTCATAATATTAAAGTTATATGATGAAACAAGTTCATGATTATTGAAGAACCACCAAAATTATCTAAATGAATATCACTAATGATTTATCTAATGATTCATCTTCATACCATATAAAAAATTATTTATGGAATAATTTGATATTATTAAACAAATTAATACCATTTCATTACACTTATGGGTTTTTTATTCCATTCAACAAGAAAATCCTTTACGAATCGTCTATGGAAATCATGTAAAGCATGCACCCGAAAAAATAGAAATAAAAAATATTTTTAATAAATGGGTCGAATGATGTTGTAAAATGATCACATAAGGTGTTATAAACATGATTATTCTTCTATAAAATATTAATAACACCCTTTTAACCATTATACTAGAGGTTTAAACAAGTTTTATTTAAGAGGAACCCGAGGTAAGGAAATTCTTAACCTAATTTCTATTCTTTAGGTTAACCTTCTACTTCATTAATTATGTGACACTAAGGTTATTTGTGTAATTAATTTCGTTTATATTTTGATTTATTATGTTTATTTACATTTTATACACATAATAATTTCATTACATTAACTCTCACTTCAATTATATAATATTTTTAAGGGACTTTCCTTTAAAAATCCTCTTTTAAAATTTTATTTTACGAAATACAAAAGAAACGTTTTTATGAAATTATTCATGTTTTATGATTATGTTATAGTTCTTGGGAATTTTTTATAATGAAGGTTGTTACCTATATCTCCCTCCAATACATTGGGTATGTGTAAGTTAGAGGTCATCCGTATGGTTACTCCAAGTGTAACTGTGATGGTTACACCATAAGGTAGCTGTGAGGATTACATAGTAAGGTAGTCGTGAGGGTTATAATTCATAAGGTATCCATGAGGATTACAATATAATTAAGTAATTCCCCAAGATACCCTTATGGTTTTATATATGTTCTTTAATGTTTTTTTGAAATCTCATGTTTCACAAAGTATATATGGTTGAGAAGTATGTCTTTGTGAAAATGATTTTATATGTTTATAATTATTCATGGATTAATGGATTATTTACTTATTTTTATATCCCTTGCTAATATTTTTATGTTCATACCATGTTTTTAAATGTTTTTTATAGGTTATAAGTATGTGTAAGATAAATAAGGAAATCAAGTTAAATGTTATTAAAAAAATTAAAAGAAATCAAGTTATTGTTTTGTGTTAAAAAATTATGTTTTAGAAGAAATAGATACTATTTTAATGGTACCCACATTGTATGATTATGGGTTGATATGTATGAGTTATGTCCTAAATTTATAAAACTTTAAACCTAAAATATATTTGGGAATGTAAATAAGTATAATCTAGATGAAATATCTAGATTATTTAATTTTTAAGGTCGGGTCCTTATAGTTGATATTAGAGCATGGTTTAGAAAACTTTAGGAGTTAGTGTGATGTTAAAAAAATACCATAAATGATTTTTAACATATGTTTATGTTGAAATGGTATAGCATTTAAATATTACCAAGTTTCTTCATTTGAGATATGTCTGTTCTGAATGGTTTTCTGCATAAGAAATAGGGAAGTTGAAGTTGGAAGGAACTGAGAGGCTAATATCTTTCCGAATATACAACTGAGAATGGTGGGAATTAGAACTAAGTAGTTTTTAATAGTAATGTCTCAACTTATGTAGGCCATAAATGGTGTTGGAAAACATATAACATAACAACTAGAGCTACCGCAAAGGAACATGATGATATTGGAACATTTTATGAGGTAACACCGTCCTTCTTTCAGTGGATTTTCCAACCCAGTAGCAGCTGAAGGATAGATTAAAGCCCTTGAAAAGATATTCAATATTATGGGATGTTCATATAATCAAAATTTTAGTCATTACATTTATCATTTTTAAGGTGAATATGGTTAGTGGTGTTCAATGGTCAATAATATCAAGTATATATATGACATTGAAGCCTTAGAGTGGGATGAATTTAAAAGTATTTTACTTGAAAAATATTTTTCTAAGGTATTTAGACTTAGGATAGAGAATATATTCCTTGAATTAAGGAAAAAGGAAGAAGATTCAGTGGCTGTGTATGAATCAAACTTCACCCGACTGGAAAGGTATGCTCAAAATCTTATTCACGATCTTGATAGAAAAATAAATCTCTTTTACTCAGGACTGAAGTCAAGATACCAAAGGGAATTGGCCTCCCGATAATTTAAAAGTTATGAGAAACTTATCTGATGATATAATAGGGTAGAAATGGAGTTTTCTAATGATCACCTGTAATTTGAAAAAAAACTGAAGAATAGGTCCAGATGGAAAGTGATGAGTAAGAATAAATCAAATAAATCTGATGGTAAGAAAGACCAGTTTCTAGTTTGTGAAAAGTGTGGTAAAAATCACCCTGGGGAATTTCTTACCAAAATCAAGAAGTGTTTTCGATGTGGTAATTTTTGGATATATTTCCCTAAATTTTAATGAAATTTATCTTAAGATCAATTATGATAAGAAAACAATAAATTGTATCAAATGTGGTGAAATGGGTAATTATGTGAATGCCTTCCCAAAGAAAGATCTGAGTGATGGAAAGAATCCAGACTATAAGAAGAAAGATGTAGTGAGATCCTTTGTGACTACGTCAGCAGATGTCAGGACATCCAATGAAGTGGTGTGAGGTACTTTGTTTATTTACTCAGACTTTTCGAAAGTCTTGTTTGATATGGGGTCTACACATTCCTTTATTTCTAAGAAATTTTCTGGTAAATTGGAAATATCACCTCAAAAATGAGACCCGAAATTATTATTAAAACGCTAAGGGGAAATGTTACAATAAAAAGTCATTTTAAGAATCTTCCTATTATTATATGTGGAAATACATTACCTAAAAACCTTGTTGTTTTTTCCTTAGTAAATTTTGATTTCATTCTGGGTATGTATTGGATTTTTTTATCATGATAATATTGATTGTAGATATAAAGAAGTTTTTTTGAAAAAAGATCTTCAGTTTGTATAAAATAATGAACCCATATAATTGATAATGTATCAGGAAGCTGAGAAAATTTTGAAAGATGGAAATGAAAGTTATCTTTCTCATATTGTTGAAAACAATAGAACTATTCAGATTAATGATGTTCCAATGGTAAATGAATACCTTGATGTTTTTCTAAATGAATTGACCAGTGTTATACCTGATTGGGAAGTTGAATTCACAATTGAATTAGTTCTTGATGCTAATACAATTTCAAATCCCACTTATTAAATGGCTCAAATAGAACTTCTTGAATTGAAAAATCCATTGTAGGAGTTTCTTGATAAAGGCTTCAATCATCATAGAACTTCACCATGGGGAGGTCCTATTTTGTTCGTTAAAAAGAAATATGGTTCCATGAGAATTTTCTTTGATTATAGAGCTTTGAATAACATTACTATTAAGAGTAAGTATCCCTTTCCTAACATTGATGACTTGTTTGATTAGCTCTAGGGAGCTCAGTATTTTTCCAAGATTGACTTGAGATATGGGTTCCATCAGCTAAAGGTGAAGTAGGGTGACATTCCAAAAACATCTTTTCCAACTAGATATGGTCATTATGATTTTGTTTTTATGCTATTTGTGTTAACTAATGCACCTATTGTATTCATGGATATTTTGAATATAATATTTCATGAGTTTTTGGATAAGTTTATGGTGGTTTTTATTGATGAAATTCTAGTATATTCTAGAAGTAAAGAGAAGCATGAAAAACATCTAAGGGTTGTTTTGAAAGTTTTAAAATAAAAGAAATTTTATGGAAAATTCAGAAAGTGTGAATGTTGGTTGCAAAAAAATTCTTTCCTTGGTCATATTTTTTCTAAATATGGCATAACTATTGATCCTACTAAAATGAAAGTTGTTGAATAATGGACAAGACCCACAAATATAACCGAGATTTGTAGTTACCTTGGTTTGGCAGGCTATTACTAGAGGTTTGTGGAAAACGTTGCACGGTTATCTAGTCCACTAACTAAGTTAACTTTAAAATGAGTTAAATTCATCTAGAAAAAAGAATGTGATAATGATTTTTGATAATTGAAAAGATGATTGGGGAATTCTCATGTTTTGACCCTACCATCTAGAAATAGAGAGTTTTTCATCTACAGTGATGCTTTATTATAGGGATTTAGGTGTTTTTTGATGTAGAATGATTATTTAATTGCTTATGCTTCAAGACAACTAAAACCTCATGAGTTAAATTATCCCACACATGATTTGTAATTAGCATATGCGGTTTTCTCTTTAAAAATTTGGAGGCATCATTTATACAGATCCAAATGTAAAATATATAGTGACCAAAATATTATAAAGTATATATTCACTCAAAAGGAATTAAACATGAGGTAGAGAAGATGGACTGAATTGATAAAATATTATGATTTCATAGTAAATTAATATCCTAGAAATACAAACAAATTGGTAGATTCCTTGAGTCAAAAACATCATGCATCATTAACTATATTATGGTTGGAACAAGACCCTTTGATTTATGATTTCATGAATTTTGGATTTGAATATTTTGGGGTATGAAATTACCCTATTTTTTTCAGGTTTCAGTGTATTCATCTTTTCCAGACAAAATTAATCAAGCATAGAAGGAAGACAAGGAGTAATAGAAAAAGGTATAATTGGTTAAAATGGGTACGTTTCCATAATTTAACATTGATAAAGATTGTGTTCTAATATTTGGGAAGAGATTATGTGTGCCTTGTGATTCTCAGTTGAAGAAATAATTATTTTTTGAAGCTCATTGTTCTCCATTTTTAGTTCATCCTAGTAGGAAAAAGATATACAGAGACCTTCAGGAGTATTACTAGTGGGATGGAATGAAAAGATATATTGCAGATTTTACTGTGAAATGGTTGACATGTTAATAGGTTAAATCAGAGTTGCGGTTACTGAAGGGGATGCTTCATCCATTACTGGTGCCAGAGTGGAAATGGGAAAATATATCCATGTACTAAATTGTGGGGCTAACGAATAATTTTTGTGGTAATAATGAAATTTGGGTTTTTATTGATTGACTGACTAAATATTCTCATTTCTTTCCTATTCGGGATACTATGTCTTTGAATCGTCTTTCTTGATTGTACCTCAAATAGATTATTAGGTTATATAGAGTTACTCTTTCTATTGTATATAATTGTGATCTCAGGTTCACTTATAACTTTTTTAAAGGCCTTCATAAGTCATTGGTAATAGGGTTAAATTTCATTACAGCTTTTCATCCTCAATCAGATGGGCAGTCAGAATGGATGATTCAGACCTTGGAGGATATGATTTGAGATTGTACAATGGATTTCCAAGGAAGTTAGGATCAACATATCTCTTTATTTGAATTTTTCTTATAATAACATTTTTCATTCTAGTATACAAATGGAACCTTTTGATGCATTATCTGAGAAGTTGTGTTGAACTCCATATTTTTGGGATAAAGTTGTGGAAAGGAAGTTTATGGGACTAGAATTAGTATAGGAAGTGACTAAGAAATTAAATATGATCCAACAACACATGAGGACAGCTCAGAGTAGGAAGAAAATTTATGTAGATAGTAGGAGGAAAGAATTTTCTTTTAAGGTAGGTGATCGCGTTTTTATTAGAATCTCACCATGGAAAAGTATTATGCATTTTGGGAAGAAAGGAAAGTTGAGTACATGGTTCATTGGACCTTTTGAAATCTTGGAGAAAGTTGGATTGAATGCCTAATTAGTATATTTTCCTCTGAGTTTATCTCAGGTAGACAATTTTATTCATGTTTCGATGTTGAGAAAGTATGTACCATATTCATCTCATGTTTTGATCCCAGAAGCAGTTCAATTAGAAGAGAACCATTCTTAGGAAGAGAAACATGTTCAGATTCTTGATCGAAGAGAAAAAGTATTAAGGAATAAGAAAATCCACCAGGTAAATCTTTTGTGGAGAAACTACATGGTTTAAGAAGAAACATGGGAATAGGAAAATGATATGAGGGAAAGGTACCATCACTTGTTTAATAAGTAAATAAAATTACAAGGACCCAATTACCAAAAGGTGGGGAGAATATAACACCCCAAGGTTTTAAAAATAAATTTAAATGCATAGTCTCTATATAATGACACTTTTATTTAAGGAGATAGTTATAAATTAGCCATTAAATATAATTTTTCTGCTTTTATGATATGAATTTTGAAAAAATAGAGATACACGGTTGCAATCAGTATGTTATTTGGAGTATGATATGACAAGTTTAATTTCATGTGAATAGTAACCTATCTGTATGAATAGTAATGTTACCCTTATGAATATTAATATGGACAAATGAATATTAACATCACCAATGAATGTATTTCTAATAATTTATGATACCCTTATTAATTTTTCAAGGTGTTATAAAATCAGTTATAGTTTTAAAATAGTTGTTTTTGGAATAAATTATGATTTTATTTAAAAATTAATTTTCTCATATTTAGAAAACCATTTTTATAAAATGGAGTTTATTTTTTAATTCTACACACTAAAAAAGTTTCAGGGTGAATTTTTGATATTTTTCGGAAATACTCAAAAAATTATGAATAGTAAAATAGGGTAATTTACCATATATATACATAATATGTTAAATACAATATTCCTAAAATTATGGCTGATGTAACCACCCTTGGATCAAACTCACATGATCTATTTACTATTTTTGGTCACATGAATCAATATTATTCATAGTCTTGAGAAAAAAATTAAACTATTGATTAAAATAATGGAAAACCCCTTCTCTCCTTTACTATAAATACCACCCTCACCCTCCTCTTCCTCTCACACCTCTCAAGATTTGATAATTGTATAAATTATTCCCAATCACCTTCCCAAGTCTCATCCCCACATCCAATACATGTTGGTCTCACCAAAAGGACAAAACCAAAATCCATGAGAAGGATCTCAAGGATAATAGATTAAGAGGTAAAAATCCTCTTTCATTTTCTTGTGTTTTCTTTTAAATTATTTTCTTTTCTTATAATATCACCACATGACCTTATCTAAGAGGCATTAAAGATCCATTATTTTATATATTATAGATTTTTGTCTTGTTTATGGAAAAATAATCATCATTATTTCTCTCCTCTTCCTCTTATTCTGAAATTAAAAAACATCATCTGTGATGTGTCGATTTACTGACATCATAGATGATGTGTCTTCAATTTTCTTTACTTCCTTAAAATCTGGTTTTAAAAAAAATTAATGGTTTAAAAATATTGTAAATTGTATTATATGACCTCTCTTATGTTCTTTAATTAACTTATATGCATAATATTAAAGTTATATGATGAAATAAGTTCATGATTATCAAAAAACTGCCAAAATGATTTATACAAATATCATTAATGATTTATCTAATAATTCGTCCTCAAACCATATAACCAAAATGATTTATGGAATCATTTAATATTATATAAACATATTAATACCATTTAATTCTACTTCTAGAGTTTCTCTTCCATTTGATATGAAAATCCTTTACGAACTGACCATGGAAATCATGTAAATCACACACACGAAACAATGGAAATAACAAAATATTATAAATAAATGGGTCAAATGATATCATAAAATGAGCATATAACATGTTATAAACATAATTATGCTTCTATAAAATATTAATAACACTCATTTAACCATTATTCAAGAGTTTTAAACAAGTTTTATGTAAGAATAACCCAAGGTAAAGGAATTCTTAACCCAATTTCCATTCTTTAGCCTAACCTTATACTTCATTAATTATGTGCTATTGAGGTTATTTATGTACTTATGTTAATTTATATTTTGGTGTATTATGTGGATTTAAATTTTATACACATAATACTTTAATTATATTAACTCTCACTTCAATTATATAATATTTTCAATGGAATTTCCTTTAAAAATCCTCTTATAAAATTCTATTTTATGAAATTCAAAAGCAATGTTTTTATGCAATTATTCATGTTTTATGATTATTTTACAGTTCTTGGGAATTGTTTATGATGAAGGGTGGGAACTATATCTCTCTATAATGAATTGGGTTTGTTTATGTTGGATTTTAGTCTTATGGTTACTAAAAATGTAACTGCGATAGTCACACCATAAGGTTGTCATAAGGGTTACATTGTAAGGTAGTCGTTAGGGTGACAATTCATAAGGTAGTCATGATGTTTACAATATAAGTAAGTAATGACCCAATATATCCTTATGTTTTTATATATTTTATTTAATGTTTTATGCAAATATCATGTTTCAAAAATTTAGTATATATGGGTGAGAAGTATGTCTTTGTGAAAATGATTTCATATGTTTATAAGTATTCATGGACTAATGGTTTCTTTCCTTATTTTTATATCCCTTTCTGAGATTTTTATACTCATCCCATATTTTAAAATGTTTTTCACAAGTTTTAAGGATGTGTAAGAGAAAGAATGAATTCAAGTTAAATGTTATGAATATTTTTCAAAGAAATCATGTTGTTGTTTTGTGTTAAAAAATTTATATTTTGGAAGAAATAGATATTGTTTTAATGGTAACGTATTTGTATGCATGTGGGTTTATATGTATGAGTTATGTACTAACTTTCTAAAAATATAAACCAAAAATATCTTTGGTAATATAAATAAGTGAAATCTAGTTGAAATATATATATTATGTAATGTTTAAGGTCGGGTCCTTATATCAATAGTTTCTTGTGTTATACAATCCTGTATAGAGTTGAACTATAAAGATTATTTTATTTCATTTTCCATGGTTTTCTTGATAGTAGAGAATATATGGTTCCTTTAGGATACCTTATATATTTCTTAGATATTGGGTTTGAATTGACTTAATGGTATATCATAACTTTTTGTTTTTTGATCCCCATTATTACACCCAAGATTTTAAAATAAGATAATTATATTTGATAGGATATTCAACATGCAACACCGAGCTTAAAGGACTTGTGAAATATATAACCATTATAACCTAGTTGTTAAATTGGTGGGTATGAAGAGTATTAGAAATTTAATGAAATATATATATATATATATATATCCTTATCAATATAAATTATTGGTAAATTTTTTTAAAATAATTCGTCAATTTTTAGTAAAGTAATTTAATTCTTCAAAAATATGTTTTCTTTAAAAAGATTTTTATTTATTTTAGTTAAAAAAAATTATAATTATTTTTTGTAACTTTTTATAAAATTAATATGATAAAATTAACTTCATTTTTTAAATTTCCAAGTCATAATTTACTTTCAGGGATTTTTTTAATTTTCTGTAAAATATTGATTTTTCATTGAATAATGAAAAATAATTATTTTTGTAAAAATATCCTTATTTTTAATAAATTAAAAAAATTTAAAGTACCTTTATGATTGTAATATTATTTAAAATAACATAATAATTAATTAGTTATATTTATTCCACTTAATTAATTTTTAACCATCTTCATATTGGATTTTAGTATATGCTTTTTTAGGGTTTAAAAATGGGATTTTTCAGAAACTGATTTTTAAAATAATAATGTTTATCCATTTAAATTAATTAAGATAATCCATAATTAAGAATAATTAAAATGAAATTAATTTATTATATATCAATAGATATTATTTTAAATTTATAAAATGATTATTATTAGTCATAGTGTTAATATAAAATCATCTTTTCCTCAAAAAATACACTTCTTAAAAACCTTCTTTTTCATCACATTTGCATGTTTTATTTTAAATTAAAATTTTCAGATTTTTTGCATTTAATTTGGTAATATGTATTAAATATTTTTAATCATCATAACTTATCTTATCTAATAAGTTCAAATTAATTTTTTACCACAATTAATAGTGAAAATATTAAAAAATAATTTCCATAGTTAAGGTAAAAATAGATTTATAGTGGGTTAATAAAAAGATAAGGGACAAAATTACCTAAAATATGTATAAAATATATTTTATGTACATATTTAAAAAATTTAATATATAAATATTTATATTGGACCATTCTTTATCCCTTTTTAATGTGAAAAACATGGATACACATTTATCTTTTTAAAAATTATAAGTTTTCCACTCAACTCACTTATAAAAAGTCACCCCCTCTCCTATCCTCTTCCCGCATTCTAACCCTTTTAGTTCACCAATACCAGCCAAAATCACTTCCAAATTACATAATCTCATCTTATAACCCTTGGTTTTTTCATAAAGTGATTCTATTAATACATTAGGTATAATCTTAAAGAGGTGGTCCAAAACGAGGTAAAATTCTTGACTATGTGTTTTTGTTTTATTTATTCTTCCACTTCCTTAAAATATTCATAAAATATTATAATTAAATAAAATATATATATCATATAAACTGATATTTTACAATGTTAATTTAATATCCAGAATCTACCTCCTCTTCCATCAAATGTGATATGAAATCACCATTTGTGTGTACGGCAGACTACCGCCTCACGAACCAAAGTCATTTGTTTTCCATCACCTCATATGATGGCATGATATAATGACAGATTTAAAGTATATAGGTGATATTTATATCATATTTATACTTCAGAGTTATGGTATAACATATGCCTTCTTTCTTTTCATTCTATGGGGGTACGATAACGTCGTTTGGGTGTACAACAGACTACCACCTCGACAAGCGGTGGGATTCATTTTTCACTAATGCTTTATATGGAAGGTAATAAGAATAAATTTAATATATATATATACATATTAAATACATGAAATAATAATGATATTAATGAAATATTTATCATTTTAAAAATATAATATAACATTTTCTTTCTTATACTGAAAAATGATAACATCGTTCGTGTGCATGTGGACTATCGCCTCCACGAAGCTATGTGGTTATTTTTTCATCAATAGATCACAATAATGATGTATATAAGTATATTAAAATAAATAAAATGGTATTTATTATATTATTATCATTATTTAAAGTTAAAATAATACTTAATTTCTTTCCAAATTGATCAATGAAAAATGGAAATGTTACTCATGTGGGTGTACGGCCTACAATCTTCGTGATCATAATATAGTTCATTTTTCATCACTCTTTTCATGATTGGTTTTAAAATTATAATTTATGATTAAATATAATAATTATATCTTTATCATTATTCTTTATATGTTAATATAATGGCCTATTTGATCATGGTTGACACACTAAAGTTATTTTGAAACAATGAATGGAACATCCTAAAAACACCCAATGTGGAATTAAATAATTAAGTATTTGAGTTTGTAATTAAAAATAAATAAAATAAGTAATTTAATTATAAGGTATTGAACCTTTAAAATATAATTGATAAATAATATAATTTATTTAATCTTATTATACATGATTTAACTGTCATACAAGGAAATTTTGAACTCGAGGTAAGGGTTTTATTGTCTTGCTTTTACTTCTATGATACATATTCCATATTTAGAAATTATTTTTATTATGTGGTGTATATAATAACCTTTAATGTATTTTATTATTATCTTAATTAATATTATTGGGATTTAAAAATCCATATTAGGTTCTCCCTTTTATAATGTTTTGATCCAAATATTACCAAAGTCATAAGGGACTTCATCTCAATTTCCCTTCATCAAGGAATATTGTAATGTTACACACCTATATTATTTTATGAGGTGAATCTACTAAAATTTTTAAATGTTAAATAATTAATATAATTATGTTATTAATACTATAAGTTTCATTTAAAGTTATTATTTCATTTTTCTTATGATTGAAAAGTTTCCAAAGTTGAAAATGCTTTATGTTATAATCTACTTTCATTCGATATTTTTAACATTTAAGGATACTTTAGATGAAATAATATTCTCTTATTTTATTGACCCATATCTATTTTCTTCTCTTATGGTTTTTAATTTGTTTCACATGTTTAATTTCTAATTCCTCACTTATTTACTGATGAAATATCAAGAAAGTATTTTGTATGCAATACTAAATTGTTATTTTCTTTTTGATTGGGTATCATTCTCTTCCATATACATGTTTTCAGAATATTTATTTTATAAAAATCTTTTATTTTATAAATCCATTTTTGATGATATTTTACCTTATTTTAAATGTTTTTAAAAATAAATTTATTAATGTTTTTCAAATGAGTCACGTTTGACTCCCATTTTCAAAATGTTTTGAAAACAATGTTAATTTTTAATATCAATGACATGAAAATATTTTCCTGCCATTATGTCCATTATTTCCTTAGTTTCCTTTATATGTTTCCACAGTTTTTTTCAAAGAAAAATATTTTTTTATTATTTTTTTAATTTTTATTTTTTTGAAGTGATTTTAAAAATGAAATGGTTATTTTTATCAAAAATGTTTTTAATGATATTTTTATGGTATTTATATTCATCAAAATCAACTCCCCTTATTGTTTCTTATTCTACAGTGGGGATATTTTGTAATTAAACTATCCTAATTAATTCTCTAGATGGATTATTATTTTTTCAAAGAAATATTTATGGAACACATTTCTTTTCCATTGGATAATCATCTTTTAAAGATATTTTTATGAAACTAATTTCTTTTCCATAGGTTAATCATGTTTCAAAGAGTTTTTTATGGAACCTATTTATTTTCCATATGTTATTCATGTATCAAAGATATTGTTATGGTACATATTTCTTTTTCCAAGGTTTAATCTTATTTCAAATAGATTTTCATGGAACTCATTTATCTTCCATGTATTAATCGTGTTATGAAAGGAATAATTATTTTTTATGAGTTTTAACATTAATCGTAATATCTATGTACTTTATTTATTATTCTTGGATGTTATATATGATTGGTGCACCCATATAGTTTCGGGTGTTCCTAGATAGTGTTAGGTGATCCTGATATAGCTTATATTATGGGTGTGCCCAGATAGCACTCCAATACATTGGGTAATGATTATGTTCTCTAGAGAATTATATTAAAACTTGGCCATATGGTTATTCTGGTTGTAAGGGTTATATAAGGGTTCTATTACGATGATGTTCCAAGATAAAAATATGATTTTATTAAAATTTTTATGTTTATAAATATTTCCTTTGATCAAGATTGATATCACATGGCTCCTGGTTATTTATTTTTATAACTCTGGCCTTTTCGAAAGCCTTATTCCATGTTTTCATATTTTATGATTGAATTTTTGATATTTATGAATATTCTTATGTTATGAACATGTAATTTTATTATGTCAGCATACCCTTGTGCTCTTTTTATGCTCACTGATGTCATTCAAGTATTAAGGCATATGTTTACCCTTACTGAGCATTTGATCTCACTGCCTGAATGGCCCAAAGGCCTTCTTTTTTTATTTTACTATGGATAATCTCCATTTTAAGGGTTTAAGGGGAACCCGTACATGACCCGTAGGCCCAAGGCACAAGGCCCGACTGACTCGCAATACATGACCCGAAGGCCGAGAGGCATACCATGCCCAATACATGACCCATAGGCCCAACCCACATGAACTTCCCCTCCCCAACTTCTGATTCATTGATCACCTAGATCCCCACCTTGCATTGATGATTGGCTAGTATTTCCTCGTACACAGCTGCATAGTGCTCAGTCTCGATGGCGGCTACCATACCCTCTCATTCTTCCACTCCGGTTAGCTCTGCTTTCTGGTGGCTGCTACTTTTGTTGCTCTGATCCTCTTCTAGGGCATGTTCTGTGTGAACTTGACTACTCCATGGTCTACGTGGCCCGAAGGCCTTTTTGATGACTCGAAGGCCCTGGAGACCCATGAGCCCAAGCCGGTGGCCCGAAGGCCCAAATCAGCTGAATAGTTTCAGCTACTATAGTACCGAATAGTAACTGCTACAGTAACCTGGAAATTCACCTCCACCTGGTTATATAAGAGTTTTCCCTAATTATCAAAGTTTAAACCTAAAAGTTCTTTCAGAATATAAGTGAATCCAATGTTTCATTTTGGTATTTTATATTTTTGGATAGATAAAATTGGGTCACCTTAATTCTTATCAAATCCATAAATATAAAGTTTATGATTTTAGAACTAGAAGCGAGAGTGTAGGTTAAGGGATGTTATAGTTGGTATCAAAGGAGGGTTTGGAAAACTTTGGATATTAGGAGTTTTTTCATGTGATGTTATATTTGGATTTATAGAATCAATTGAAATTTTATTAGATTAAGGTTGATCATAATTTTAAAGTCTTATAAACCCATTTTAAGGTTTCTTTGGTTTAATGTGAAGTATAAATTTATGTTTTGTGGAAATATGTTTTAAGGTATAGTTAACATTTAGGGTTTACATGATATTTTATTATTAAGGTTATTTTTAATAATGTTTAAAATATTTCATGGAATTTTATAGGGATATAATTTCCTAAAAATGACAACTTTAAGGCTAGTTGATAACTCATCACATCCATCAAGGCTATAAGGATTGAAACCACAACTGAAGGGAAACAAGGGTGCAGTGCCTACCACTGGCCTTTGTGATGTCCTGAAGAAGATCTATATATTATTGTGATTGTATGTTTTAAGATATAGGTATCTTTTTAGGTTAATGAACTCATTAATTTTGAGTTTATTGAGGTTATTTGGGATATAGTGTTATTCATTTATATAATTATTTAGTTTGAACTTTCTATATTACTTTTTAATTTTTAAATTTAATGTATTATATGAATGTTTATTTATTTTGGGAATTATATAAAAATGTGTTAAACATTTGGATTTTATTAATGTATAAATACATGTGTAACATATTTATTATCTTTTTTATGGCTATGTGGTCCATAAAAATTTTATTTTAATGATTCATGCATGAAAAAAAAACACCGTGAATACTCATCATTTACAGAAAAAGATGAGATTATGGTATAAATTGATAAAAGGATGAAATTATACTCATAAAGATAGTATATTTACTCATTCAATTAGTCTAGATGGTAATGTAATTCCTCATATCTAGTAAAAAGATCTTAAAAAATAAATTATCATATTACCACCATTTTTTATGATATAAATGACCTTTTTTCACATATTTGGTTTATGGTTTTTTGGTTGTTATCATTCTATTGATCATTCACTTTCATGTGATCAATGATATTTATCACTCTATATAATTATTTGGAATTTATTATTTTCTCCCATGTCTAAATATTCACTTTCCACCTTTTTTCTCCTATTTGGAAACCTAGTATGTGTATTTCCATATGACTATCGTACTCCCTTTTTTTACTTATCAAGTATAGGTTTTATTAACCCTTTCTAGGATGTGGGCTTCCAATGTAGGTATTTTTTTTAAATTTAAAAACCCTTATTAATGATTTAAATTTAAAATCATGAGGATTAAATTTATTAAATTGTGAAGTATGTAACACTATATAATTTTAAAAGAAGAGAATTATGTTCAAGAGTGTATTTGACACGCAACACCAAGCTTAAACGACCCACGAAATATATAACCATTATAACCCAGCAATTAAATTGGTGTGTATAAATATTATTATCTAATATTATATATATATATATTTAATTGAATATTAATTATTGAAAAAATTTTAGTAAATAATCAATCAGTTTTTAGTAAAGTAATTTTATTCTTCAAAAATATGTTTTTTAAAAAAATGGTTTTAATTGATTTTCATGAAAAAAATATTATAATTAATTTTTGGAAATTTTGAAAATGAATTTTATAAATTAAAATTAAATTTAAAAATTTGAATATCAAAATTTACTTTGGTTTAAATTTTGGTATTTTTTTGGAAAATATTGTTTTTTTGATGAAAAATGAAATATATCGATTTTTGTAAAAATCTCATTTATTTTAAATAAATTAAGTAAATTTAAAGTCATATTATTTTTTAAATATGATTTAAAATGAAATAATAATTATTAATTTATATTTAAATCACTTAATTACATTTTAATCATCTTTATATTGGGTTTTAGTGTATATTTCTTTTCGGGTTTAAAAACGATGTTTTTTTTAAATCTATTTTAAAATGAATAATGTTTCTCTATTTTAATTAATTAATGTATTCCATAAATTATAATATTTAAAATTAAATTTATATATTATATATCAATATATATTAATTTAAATTCATACAATGATTATTATTATTTACAGGTTTAATATAAAATTATCTTTTTATTGAAAAATACACTTCTTCAAAACCCTCTTTTTCATCACATGTGTGGGTTTTGTTTTAAATTAATTGCTACCAATTATATGAATATAATTTTGTAAAATTTATTCCATATTTTGAATCATCATAATATATATTATCTGATAATTTCAACCTAATGTTTTAGCATAATGAATAGTGAAAACAGTAAAAAATAATTATTGTGATTAAGGTAAAAAAAGATTTACTGATAGTTAAACAAAATAGATAAGGGTTAAACTGACATAAATACTAGTATAAAATATATTTAATGGATATATTTAGACTTTATAATGTCTAATTATCTATAATTACCCATTTTGGATCCTTATGTCATGTGAAAAACATGGGCACGCCTTTTTATTTTCAAAATTTGCTAGTATGCCACTCACCTCACTTATAAAAGGCCACCCGCTCTCATCTCCTATTCACACCTTAAAACCCTTTTTTCAGCCAAAAAATTACAAATAAATTCCAAAAATATATAATCTGATCTTATAATCCATTTTTTGGTCAAAAATTAATTCTATGAATACTTTATTTATAATCTTAAAGAGGTGGTCCAAGAAGAAGTAAAATTCGTAACTATGCATTTTTGTTTTATTTATTATTATACATATTTAAAATATTATAATAATATAATAATATAATAACACAATTATATGATATATACATATATTTTTTATGTTAATTTTATAACCTAAATCATTCTCATCTTTTATTTAATGGGATATGAAATCATCATTCATGTGTACAGTGAACTGCTGCCTTGTGAACCGATGTCATTTGTTTTTCATCATCATCGCTCATGGATTCATATAGTGATGGATTTGAATTAAATATGTGATATTTATAATATATTTATACTTATGGATTTATTATATCACATATTCCTTTTTTACTTTCTATTCCATGGGGATATGATAATGTCGCTCGTGTGTACAGCTGACTACCACCACATGAAGCAATGTGAATCGTTTTTCACTAATGCTTTACTTGGAAGGTAATATGGATAAATTTAATGAGTATATGTGATATAAATTAGAAAATTATTATATTGAGGACATAATTATCATTATAAAATCATAATATTTCATTTTCTTTCTTACACTTAAAAATTAAAACTTTGTTCGTGTACGTGTGGACTATCACATCCATGAAGCGATGTGATTATTTTTTCATCACCACATCCCAAGAATGATATATATATAAGTATATTTAAATAAATAATAGGGTATTTTTTATATAAATATCATTATATAAATATAAATAATACATACATTTGTTCTAATGAAAAATGGAAATGCCACTCATGTGTATGTACGACCTACTGTCTCCATGATAGTACCACAGTTCATTTTTCATAACCATTTTTTCATGATTGGTTTCAAAATTATAATTGATGAATAAATATGATAATTATTTATTATTATTATTCTTTATATTCTGAAACAATTACGTCTTTTACCACATTCAATACACCGAAGCCATTTTGAAATAATAAACCGAACATCCTCAAAACTCCTAATGTGGAGTTACCTGATTATGTATTTAAAATTTTAATTAAAAAATAAATAAAAAATGATTTAATTATAAGGTATTAAACCTCAAATGGTTTATTAATAAATCAAATAATTTATTTGATCTTGTTATATATGAGTTAAAGGACATAAAAGGAAATTCTGGACTCGAGGTAAGGGTTTTCTAGTCTCTCTTTTACTTATGTGATCCATATACCAGATTAACCACTTATTTTTATTGTATGGTGTATATACTTCCCAAAAATGAATTTTATAATTATTTTAATGAATATTATTGGGATTTAAAAATCAATATGTGTTCCTCCCTTTTATTAGGTTTTGATCCAAATATTACCAAAGTCGTAAGGGACTTCGTCTCAATTTCCCTTCATCAAGGATTATTGTAATGTTTACACCCCAATCTTACTTTATAAGGTATATATACTTACACTTTTATATATTATATATTGAATATAATTATGTTATTGATATTAAAAGTTTTATTTGAAGTTATTATTTCCAGGTTATTATGATTTAAATTTTACCAAAGTGAAAAATGCTTTATGTTACAATCTCCTTTATTTTGGGATTGTTTAAGGTTACATTAGAGGAAATCATATGCTCTTATTTTATTGAATCACGTATCCTTTCTTATTCTATATAAATTAATGTGTTTTACATTTTTAACCTAAATTTCCTCCCACATTTATTGAAGAAACATTAGTAAATTCATTTATAAGTAATATTGATCTTTTATTTTCTTTTATATCGAGTATCATTCTCTTTCATATCCATGTTTTAAAACACATTTTCAGAAAGGTTATTTTCTAAAAATAAAATATTTAATAAAGTAATTTTACATTATTTTTTACCTTCTTTTAAATGGTTTTAAAATAAAATTTCTTAATGTTTTCTAAATAGGTAACTTTTAACCCCCCCTTAAAATGTTTTGAAAATAATGTTTATTTTTAACATATATGATGTGAATAGATTTTCCTTCTATCATTTCCATTATTTTTCTTAAATTTTCCTTTGTATGTTTCTATGTTTTTTCAAAGAAATGTATTTACAAATATTTTTTGAGTTCTTGGTTTTTAAAAGTTATTTTCAAATTAAAAATGTTATTTCCTCAAAAAAAATAATGAACTTAAAATGTTATTTATATTTATCAACATAAAACCCCCTTATTTTTAATTTTGTTCCATTGGGGATACTTTGTAATTATACCATCCTTACTCTTTCTCTGGATGGATTATTATTGTTTTAAAGAAATTTTTATAGAACCCATTTATTTTCCATAGGTTAATCATATTTTAAATAGATTTTAATGGAACATGTTTCTTTTATATGGTTTAATCATGTTTTGAAGAGATTATTATGGAACCTTTTCATTTTACATGGGTTAATCATGTCTCAATAGATTGTTATAGAACTCATTTTTTTCATTGTTTAATCACGTTTCAAAGGTATTTTCATGGAAATCATTTCTCTTTTATGGGTTAATCGTGTTATGAAATGAATAATGATTATTTTTATAGGTTTTACGATGAATTGTAATATATAAGTAATTTATCTATGGTTATTAAACATTATATATGATTTTTGTTCCCAGATAGCATTAGGTGAGTCTGATATATAATATATATAATGTTTTTACCCAGATAGCATCAGGTGAGCCCGATATATCTTATAAGATGGGTTCACCTATATAAAGATTTAATGCATTGGGTAATGATTATGTTCTCTATAGAATTATATTGGAATTTATATGTATGGTTATTCCAATTGTAAGGGTTTTTTAAGGGTTCTATGATGATGATGTTCCAAGATACTAATATAATTTCATTATGCTTTCCATGGTTATAAATGTTTCCTTTGATCAAGATTGATATCACATATCTCATGATTATTGATTGAGATGAATATTTCCTTTATGAAGGCCTAATTCCATGTTTTTAGGTTTGATAATCCATGTCTTGATGGGTATAAATTTTATTATGTTTTTTTCATACACTTTGATTATGTCATCATACCCTTATTCTATTCTTATTCTCACTGATTACATTCAATTTTTAATGAATATTTTTACCCTTACTGGTCATTTGAGATCACCCTTCTTATATTTCCATTTCCCTAGGTTATCAAGAGTGATTTTGAATGAATTGTTTATAGAAGGGTTTCATATGGATGATGATAATTACTTAATGTAAAATAAGAAAAGCTAGATTAAGTGGGATAAATGATCATTTAAATACATGGGTATTGCTTATTTAAGAGTTTTCTCTAATTATATAAAACTATAAACCTAAAAGGTCTTTGATAATGTAAGTGAATCAAATTTTTCCATTTGAAGTTGTAAATTTTGGATGGAAAAAATTAGGTCACCTTCATCGGTATCAAATCTAGAAATGTACATTTTATGATTTTGTCAGCAGATATGGGAGTGTGGGTTTGGGGATGTTATATCCATACTAGATATGTTTATAAACATACCTATGTGAGATTCATTCCCCCACATGCTCTATGTGTGTGGATATTTCATCATTTGTAAATGAATTCCATAGATATGGGAAAAGTATATTTTAAGGAGATATTTCTAAGTAGATGATAGTAGTTCATGGTATATAATGATATAAATATACTCTATTTTATAAGATTCCAGAAATAAAAGGTATCATATTAAAATTGGAGTTAGTAATACCTGGTGGTTATTTTATTTTTCATATGAATTTTCTCTTTCGGGGTTTTTTCTATATGGCATGAGGTTGACATTTATATATCCTGATTAAATTGTAAACAGTTTAGTTATTATAATCATTTACTAATATTATTTTCTATTATATTTTATTAGAGATGCATTTATGTTATAGTTTGTTATACACTAAGTACTTCTGTGTATATTTATTCCTTTATAGTTATAGTCAACAGACTCAGGCCTATTGGAGACCAGCAAGGTGTGGAATAATCAGCTTACTATAGACCTATATTGGGTCTTTATAGGTAGGTTCATGTCATAATGGTATCAAAGAAGTTCATGTCTAAATATATTAGGTTTCAATTTAATTTTATTGTTATTTTTAGTTTGGGTGTAGAGCAAATATGCAGTGGGGGTCTTGAGTTTTGATATTAGACTAGTGAGACCAATATAGTTGTGTTGTCTAATATATCCTTTCATCGGGACTTTAATAACTTGTTTTTCAATTGGAAACTCTAAGACACTATTTTTGGGGTATAGGTAAGTTGGTATATGTATCATTTAGTGGATAGACAATATTTTTCGTATCCTCCAAATGTCATCTCACCCAGATATTCTCTAAGAACCATGGGTACCTCTTATCAAGTTGAGAATGCTACCCATGGACAACCATAATATATTTTGATACAGGGTCCCAACACACCAGAACTAGTGCTTTAGTACCTTTCCACTAATCAGTAGGGAAATAAGGTTTTGAAATAAAGACCAATTGTAAATTATCATTTTTCTATATATAGAGTTAAGATCATTCCCATTATATATGACTAGTTTGGATTTATTTATAGTGAAAATGGTAGTTCCTAATATGATGAAAAATACTATATATAGTCTAAATCTTCTATGTTATATGTGTAAAATAGTTTTATACTCTTTATGGGGTTATGAGGTGATCATGATCCATGTATTCTAGATGACTGGTTGGATTTTTAGATTTAAACTACCTATATATTTTATAAATTTGTCAACTAGATAGTAATTCATTTATTTTATTTATCATTCGTGGTGAATAAAATAATTTATTGATGATTATAAAGACCCAATATGGTACTATCCTACCATGAATAGGGTTATTGATTCTACATAGGATTGTGGGTAGATAACGAATATACAAATTCAAAATTGATTCCTATAATCTATTGTGTTTGAGAAAGGACTCTAAAATGATGTTTTCTACTAGGTTTATACCTATCCTAAAACCCTCAGTTATACCAGAGACCTAAAGTGAGAATTTTTTGAATTTTATTTTCCTAGTATAATGCACCCCCCATATTTCAGAATCAGATGGTTCCTTCTTATGCAGTGCCATGGATAGATATCCATGGGGAGGGAAGCTATGAGATTAGGTACTTCCCTATATAAGGATCTAAAATATTTATAGGAGGTAGTGCTATTTAGGAGTTTTAATGAAAAAATATCTAGATATTGGTGATTATTTAATCCATTCCCATATTCCACCCTTAGGTAATCCTCATAAGAAAAAAATTGTTTCTGATTATATTCTGGATGGTTTATTTTGGTGGTTGACTTAGAGTAAGAAGTAAATGAAATTTTTTAGTGTATGACTTATATCATTCTTATAGATAATAATTATCATAAATTTTGGAATTAATAATTTTTCATTATATTTTTCTTATTCTATGGATAATGATTTCACTAAATCTACAATATAAACCCTTATGGATGGAGGCTCCTACAGATAACGGTAATCTTCTATTCCTGACTAATGATAATGTGAAATTTTACCTCTATAGAGGTGTTTAATTTTTATGATTGCTATAAAATTTCTATTTGTTAATGATTTGAGAATATAGATCTATATAGTCGATGTTGGATTGGTTACCCATAGTGGTTATTGAACTCAATAAAAGTAACTTGGATGATTTCTCATAGTTACCATCATCAAGTATTTAGTTCCTATGTCAGCCAGCTTTAGAGAATGCACTTATATTTATTACAAGTTATCAAATAGTTTATATTATCTTAGGTAACTAAAGTTAAAATATAATACCTCTTTAAATAAGGTTTTTATTGGGCTCTACATAGTATTCACAACCTCTGCTTCTTATAGATTCAAATTAGTTCTAGTTGGTAACATCTTCGGGTTTTTTAATGAAACTTAAGGGATAGAGTTCAAAGCATCATTGGTATATTTCAAAAATCATAATGATTTTATTAATACTAATTAATTCCATTTAGTTATAATATACAGGTATTTTTTCCTTAAATGATTTCACCCTCATTTGAACTAAAATAGAGGGTGAGAATCTCAAGCATTTAGAGGTCATTTTTTATCATCATTAAAAACATAAATGTTAAGTAAATCATTTGAGTTGTGAGTTATGGTTTTGATAAATCCATCCATTTGAGCCTAATAATTTAAATTTTGGGGTAGTGAATAATATACAATGAGATAAAGGATATAACAAGCTATGTAGTTAGAGTATCATAATGATGAGGTAGTTGACACACATAGTAAAAGTTTTTTTTTCTCGGTGCATGTTAGAGATATTTGAGTATCTTTCATTTGTTCTTGGATTTCATAAAATAGGTGGTATGTCTTTCCCTAGTTTAAATGGTCCTTATATATCTATAAAAGTGATAAACCCAATATGGAAGCATCCATTTTGGAATAATGTGGAAATTGGAATTCAGGAATGGTTCCCCAAATTCATTCCCTTGTAGGTAAAGAATACACCATATTGATTTTGGAATTGAATATTGATATATTTTTAAGACTCATATTTGGTGGTTATGAGTATTTTAGGACTAAGGTTACCAAGTGTTTATAGGACCTTGTAGGTATAAAATAATTAGTATTTGTTGTGTGACCATTTTTTCTATACAATGAATGAAGTTTCACTAAGGGTTCTTTTTATAGTCACCCATGATTGGTAGGTATTATTATAGGTTTTAGGGATAAAAAAGAATCATTATTTAAATATTTAGGACTTCAGACATTAGATTATAGTGGAATGGGTCCCTAAAAATCACTGATTTTTGTTGTGAGAGTCTTTCATGGGCCTCACATACAAAATTTATTAACCAAGAATGTAATCTAGTGAGACTGACTAGGGTTGTTCTCAAGGATTAATTGGTCAGTTATTCACTAGTCTAAATTAATTATGTATATTTTTATTTTTTTCTACGATTTGTAATTATCCAGAATTGGGTTTGGAGTTTTAATTTTTTTATTTAAAGGAAGTATAAGAAATGGAAGTATCTAACACACAAAGTTACAAGGGAAAGGGAATAGATTTGGTTTTTATCAGATAGGTTCTTCATTATTAAAAAATTTTCTCACCAAAAAATCAAGTCCCAAATGATCATATATTTCTCTTATATATCTCAATTATAGAACTACACATATATAATAAACCTATCTCTATATATCTAAACTCACCTCCTCAATACTGTAGGCTAAATGAATATACTCAATCAAGGCATCCATTGTTCCCACATCTATCACATATCATATATTATTCATACCTCAGTCTAAAAAAATCCAATGGTATATTGTGTAGGTCAATAAAATATTGGATATAAATTATAATAAATTTGAGAATTTAGTAGTAATCAAGAAGATAATAGATGGTTTTCATCAAACTTCTTTCCTCTCAGTCACAACTGTATTGAAGATAACAATCAGAATTTAAACAAATTGAATATCATGGATTAAAAATGCCTATGAAATATCCCACAAGGAAATTTCCCTTAATTTTTTTCTCCATAATCATGAATTTTTTGAGATAAATAGTATTACATATAGATTAAGAAAACATAGAGGATTGGGGGAGAATAAGAATGACACAATTGAATAATAAACATTGCATAGAATAGAAATTAAATACAGGAATTACAGAAGTTTATAAATACAATATGAAGATATTTAATAATTTATATAAGGATAAGGGAAACATATTTATACAGATCACAGCTCATACTTCCTTAATTTCCCTCAGATTTAGTGTCACGTTCTCCATTATAGAATTCTTCCTCAGAAGTATAACACATTTCTAACTTAGAGGGTCTGGATGGATTCACTTTCAAAATATCATCATGAATATTCATAATTCATAATTTATTCCCATAATCAAATTTCATACATAATTGATAAAAATAATATCATAATTGATTTTCTGTATCAGAGATACAGTGGAAATCAAGTATTGTATGAGGAATTCCATTCAAGTATGTTGTTGCAACACTCACATGAGAAGTTTGAGTGATGCATCTGCTGAGTGTAAGAAGGACCTAAATAAGATTCTAGGATTCAATATTAAGATTTTTCCTACCCTTTTCCTTTGATTCTAGAGAGTAGACTTGGGTATGATTTGTGAGTCTTGGCTCAAGCTCCTGAGAATCTTTAGTTGAGGGATGCAATTGGTGTATTGGGATATTTCAATAAAGTTTTAAGTCAAACACTCTTTCTATAGTGATCTTAAAATATATAGATAGTGTAGTGGTAATGAATGAGGCATCACCATCTTAAACTCTACAATGTAAGAAAAAAAATGCCTTCATAAATCACAATTCTAGTATATTGGTTGTCATTTAATTATTGGATCCATCCAAGAATTCGTAATAGTGGATGATAATTCTATGTATAATCTTTTCACATTGGGTCAATTTTATTTCATAAAAGTGGTATGAATCATCATTTATTTGGATTAACATGGATGATTATAAAAATTTTATTGATCTTCATGAGGTGTATCTCAAGATTAGTGGTGAAGCATGATGTGGATTTGAATAGATAATGGTTTCAAGGATGTATATATGATCAAGTAATACAACATGTGATGGGTGGAAAGAGGTATTGCACTAGTTTAAGAAATTTTTCTAACTCTATATATTCACTGCTATTTGAATATTCAACCTCACCATTGGGTAATAATGAGGCCTATCCTTTAATATTTAACATACACATAGAACTAACTCAATTTCGGGTTCATATTTGATCTCAAGTGACTTTGATTCGAAATTCCTTGAATTAGGTCTCCACTTCACTAGCTTTGGTCAGTTATTCAGTGAAAATTTTATCTCCTTTAGCTATGATCAATCATCATATTATTTGACTTCACTTAGATTTGACGACGTATGGTTTATATCTATTACACCTTCACATTCAAATCTTATCTCTTTAAACCCAGGATAAATTTCAACACTGTAGAAGATACTTTCAATTAAGCATGGGTATTTCTCTCTAGGATTGGTTCTCATCAGTTGCTCCTCATATTGTTTAGCCTTAGATTTCAATTTTTGTAAAATTGGAATCCCCAAATTTGATTTATCGTGAAAATACTTCTTTAGGATTTATTTTGATATATTTAATTTTCTAATATTACTTTCTAATAATCTTCTTCATGAATCACATAACTGGTATGAGGTGTGATTAGTTGAAGTTCTAGTCTCATGGTTGATTGAAAGGGTCCATCCAGCTATTTTTGATTTATCATATATTCAATGGAGCACAAAATCCTAAGATTTCATGTAATAAGTTCATTTGAGGTAGCACGGTAGGTAATCTGTAAAGACCCGTAAAATTCAAGGAAAAAATTTTCTTAAATTTTCTTTGAGATTTTACAAGAACGCAGTTTCTGACGGCACTTGATTATGAGGCCCGGTGTGCCCAGAATTTCTATCCGAATTTTATCTCGGGTACGTTCAGTGAACAAGCGAGCGGTAATTTCTAACTTTTGAACCGGTGCTCGGAATCGAATTCTGAGGGCACCGATGGAACCGGAGCGTCGGTAATTGCATAGAAAAACCTTTTCCGGAGTTGCGTTTTCACGTGAGAGGTTGATAAAAATTGTGGAAGTTAAAATAAAAATTTAACTACAATTTTTATTTTCTCTAAGTGGATTTAAGATTTGGGTGGATGTTGGGTAACTACCCAACTTCCCTTGGGAGGTTATGAGGGTGGTGGGGCCCACACGAACCCCACCCCTTCACATTCCTTAACTCCCTCAACTCACAATTAAATTTGATAACTTAATTTTTAATAACTTATGATATTAATGAAGTGAGTTTAATGTGAGTGTTTGAATTTCAAACTAATGTCAAGTTAATAAAATAAGTGTGGGATTATTTTATTAAGGGTTGTTTTCTTGTTGTGGAGTCTTTGGGAGAAAAAGGCTAAGGAACTTGAGGAACTTCTTCGTCTTCGATGAAGAACGCAAATAACACATCGATCTCTGACGAAGAACGTCGAGTCCTCAGAAACCGACTACGCGACACCGTATACCGCGATGTCGATGACGTCTTCTTTCATGACGTCTCTTTCCGCGATGATCTTTTCCGCGACGAACCTTCGTTCTTCTCGTTATCAAGGTAGGGGTTTGTTTAATTTTTGTTTGTGATTACTACCTTGACGTTCTTCGTGAAATATGACCAATTGCTATCGATTAACGAGAGGGGGATGGACCACACAAACACGGTCGACCCACCTCCCTTATCTATGTTGTTGATTCTAATGTGGATTGGAACAAGAATGGCGCGGTGTCGTCGCACCATGCAGGATCGTGTGGCAAGGAATGTGCGGCGTCGTCGCACCGCGCCGTGAAATCGAACAAGGACGCGACGCTGTCACGCCACGTCGGAGAAACATGAAGACACCACAACTGGATCGGGGCCACGGCGGAGGGGCGTGGTGCCATCGCGCCGCGCCGGACGAACCAAGGTTGCGGCCAGTTCCGGGCCGCGGCGGAGCAGGGTGACCAGCGGCCGGTTCCGGGCCACCGGCGTCGGAGTAGGGGGGACCAGTCGTCGCCGGTCCGTGGCGGTAGAAGCCGGCCGGCCAGAGCGGGCCGGCCGGACAAGGGAAGGTCGGGGGTTACGAACCCCCAGCGGCTAGCTCAAGCGGACCCCCATAATAGGGGCCGCGGTTTCAAAGCCAGGGGGCAGCCCCCCCCCCCCTCTCAACGGCTCGGCCGTTTGGCCGAGCGCCTGGCCAGCGCGCCCAGTGCGCCGCGCCCAGGCTGGGCCGACTGCTTGGCCGGTCCGCCAGGCCGGGACGCGCCTAGGCCGGGCCGGACTCAGACCCGGTTCAGGTCGACCCAGTTCGGCCCGACACTGGGGGTATCGGACCGGGTCGGACCGGGCCCGAACCCCTTAATACCGAATCTCTTCCGGTCAGACTCCCATAACTTGTGCTACGGGCCTCCGATCGACGCACTGTCACTTGCGATGCGATTCTTGGATCGAGATGGTCGTTTTGGTGTATCGCACTCAAGGTTTCAGAATACTTTGGGTTCGGCCGAGTTGGTTCGTACACAAAACCAACCGGGCCCTCGGAGCGGAAACGCTCATATCTTGAGCTCCGGATGTCCGATTGACATACCGTCGATTTTGTTGGATTCCTCTAAGTGAGACGGATCTTTTGGCTTACTCCGCCCGAGGTTTGGATGTAGGTGTAGTATGGTCGGGTTGGTTTTGACTTAAAAATCCAACCGGGTCCCTGGGACGAAAAAGTCAATAACTCTCAGACCGGGTGTCCGATTGACGCATCATCTGCGACGTTGAGTTCCTGTTAACGATACGAAACTTTTGGATACATCAACTCTGGACTATGTGTCAGTTGATGTATCAGCCTCTCGGCTCATGGAGCGGACCCTCCCGAACGAGCTTGCTGTGTGTGGAAACCCTAGAGCTGTCTGTGTTTGCGACTGTGACGATGATGACGACTGTGACGATGATGACGACTGTACAGAGATCCTCAGTGGATTCGAAGGCGACGACTACAGCACTCAGCGATCCTTTGTGGATCAGTGCTACCGATCCTGTGTGGGTCTGATCCTGTGTGGGTCAGCGCTCAGCGGTTCTGTGTGAGCCAGCGCCTACAGATCCTGTGTGGGTCCGATCCTGTGTGGGTCATTGCGGGGTTTAGTTACCTATCGATCCTTTGTGGGTCAGATCCTTTGTGGGTCATTGTAAGGGTTAGTACCTATCGATCCTTTGTGGGTCCGATGAATTAGATGAATCAGTGGCAATATATGATCATCTCTATCGTCATACAAAGATGTATACCTGTGTGAGCTGAATCCTGTTTTGCTTTCCTATGTGGATTGTGTTGTGCTATCCTGTGTGGATTTATGTTTTGCTTTCCTGTGTGGACTGGGATGTACTTGGGCTCGGATGTTGGAGCCGAATGAGAATTGATGACTTAGGTATATGTATGGGCATATACCTAAGCAGTATCGGATGTTACATCGTGATTGTATCTTTCCTTTGTGGATTATCCTTTGTGGATTCTGGGAGACCTTCGGGGTCTCGGGGTCCCTACTGAGTAGCTTATACTCACCCCTGCACGGGCTATGCCCGCACTACATTGTGTTGGTTGCAGATGACGGACAGCGTTGATCGTGGTTGAGGCTTGCGGAGCAAGATGGTACCTGGAGGTGGACCACTGGGTGGGATGTACTCGGAGCGGACAGCTGGACCCGAAGAGCTGTGGAGGCTATCTGTACTCACCCTTCAGGTGGGACTTCCAGTGGACGGATCGCCATAGCGGCTTTACTTTTCAGTTGTTTTTTTCCCTTTCTAGTTGTACTTTACTTTCAATTTGGGTTTGTATACTGGCCCACTTACTTTTTTGCACTTACTGTTGTACCCAGTTTTTACTTAGTGTTTACTTCTGATTGCTTGCTTTGTGCGTTTGTTTACTTTACAAGCCAATGCCTTCCCTTTTTACCGGGAATTACGCCTTGGTGCTAGTCGCCAGCCCCTGGCCTATGGAAGGTGGGCTTGGGGTAGTCACGGCACGGGCCCCGAGGACGGGTCGTGACAAATTGGTATCAGAGTAGTTCGGTTCTACCACAGAACTTTGGACTCTGATGTTTTTCTAAGTGAAGCAATAGTGTTAAGAGTATTGAGTGTGGTTATCAGTCCAGGGAGTCCAGTGTTGGTGCGTCGGCCGACGTATCCATACACCAGGACCCTGACTTCTGATTTCCGACTTAATGCACGAAAACATTGATACATGTGTGTGTTTCAAGTTTTCTTTGTGATTACTTTGTGTCAGCTCACCAGGTATACTGTTCTGACCGTGGTGCACCTGTTTCCTTTTCAGTATGGCCCCACGATAGCATCCAGCTAGGGTTCTGAGAGTTGAGCATGATGACAGACCACCGAGCGACGAGGCCTCGGTGCAGGACCCTTTGACAGCAGAGGCACCGGCGGTACCTCTACCCGCCGAGCCACTGATGCTTCCAGCCCTAGCCGCTGACGATGCACGTCGCCTTAGTGCACTGCACGAGTTCCAGTGCCAGCGACCGCCCAGGTTCCATGGGGAGACGGACCCCCAGGCAGCCGAGGGCCTGCTGGAGGTAGTGGTGAGAGTTTTCAGGTTAGTGAGGACACCAGCAGACCTCATGGTGATCCTCGTAGCGAGCCTACTGCACGCGGCAGTAGGAAGATGGTGGAGCTTGATGCTCCAGGTGCACGATGAGGCATCTCTCCTTTGGATGAACTTTGAGAGCCTCTTCCACTCAGATTTCGTCCCAGCCACCCTCCGTGTGGTGCTCATCCAGGAGCTTCTTTAGCTGCGGCAGGGCAGCTTGACAGTCGCCCAGTACTCGGCGAGATTTACCGATCTCTCGCGCTACTCGACAGACATGGTACGGGACCCATTCTTTCGGTCCTGGACCTTTGAGCAGGGATTGAGTCATGAGATCATGGTATCGCTGATCTCCCTTAGCATTCTGACTCAGGCAGGAGTACTAGAGCGATCCCTTTTGATCGAGAGATTTCTTGCTGAGCCTTCTTCAGCAGTGAGACCTACCGCGGGGCGGCACGCAGCAGAGTCTTCTACAGAAGGTAGTCAACGGATGACTCATGGGTCTAGGTAGATCAAACCCTCAGGAAGATGATCTCAGGACACTGGCTCAGCTGTGCGGGGCACACAGCGTGGGGCCAGTCTTTCGAGAGGCAGGCAGTGCTACTCATGCGGTGGGCAGGGCCACATGGCTTGTGACTGCCTGATCCGTCGTGCCGAGGAGCAGAAGACGGTTGAGGGGCCACCCAAGCAGAGGCAGAGGGTCGACCGTGGTGGTCCGCAGGGAGCAGGAAGACGAGGCAGAGAAGCTGGCCGAGCAGCAGGTGGTGGGCGACACTTTGAGGCTCTACCACCACCACCACCAGGAGGTCCACCCCGACCACAGGGAGCTGGCGGGCAGAGACAGGCACAGCTCCAGGCAGAGGAGGCCTACGACCATGGCACTCCCGAGATGATTCGAGGTACTATCTGTGTCTATTACACCCTTGCTGCAGTTCTTATAGACACAAGAGCAAGTCACTCTTTTATAGCCGTTGCCCTTGTACAGAGCTCGGAGATTCCGACAGAGACGTTGGCTCGATCCTTACGGCTAGAGACTTCTACGGGAGCAGACTCGACGATTACGCACTGGTGCCAGCAGTGTGAGCTTACTCTAGGAGGCGAGAGATTCGGCTGGGATCTTCTTTTAGCGGTTTCGAGGCCTTATGACGTCATCTTGGGCATGGATTGGTTATCTACAGTCCATGCTCAGATCGACTGTTTTAGGCGCAAGGTGTGATGTGTACACACCGACGGGAGCAGGTTCACCTTCACCGGTGAGAAGGGAGCTTTTGCAGCATAGGATGGAATCTCACAGAGGAGAGGACAGCCCATCACCCATCAATTGGCTAGCCTCATCCTAGGAGCATTTGACGTGCGGAGTCCTAGTTTTCCTGTAGTGGTGGATCAGTATGCGGATGTTTTTCCCGACAACGTCCCAGGGCTACCTCCTCGCAGAGAGGTAGACTTTTATATTGACTTGTATCCCGGGATAGCCCCGATATCAACTCCAGTGTATCGGATGGCCCCCGCTGAGCTTCGAGAGATATGGGTACAGTTGGAGGACTTGCAGGGCAAGGGATTCATCTGACCCAGTGTTTCACCCTGGGCTTCCCCGATATTGTTCGCCAAGAAGGCAGACGGGAGCTTGCGACTTTGTGTCGACTATCGTCGCCTGAACCAGGTGACAGTGAGGAACAAGTATACGCTACTGAGGATTGATGACCTCTTCGATCAGCTCAAGGGAGCACGGTGGTTCTCGAAGATAGACCTCATGTCAGGCTATCATCAGCTCAGAGTTCGGGACGAGGACGTGCAGAAGACGGCCTTCAGGTGTCGGTATGGCCACTATGAGTTCTTGGTTATGTCGCTCGGCTTAACCAATGATCTAGCAGTGTTCATGGCCCTCATGAACAGGATCTTTCATCCATACCTCGATCGATTTGTCATGGTCTTCATCGACGACATTTTGATTTACTCGACCACTAAGGAGGAGCACGCCTACCACTTGCGGGTTGTACTAGACACACTCCGAGAGCACCAGCTTTACGGAAATCTCTCTAAGTGTCAGTTATGGATACATGAGGTCCACTTCTTGGGGCACGTCATCTCTGAGGCAGGAGTTGCGGTGGATCCTGTGAAGATCGAGGCAGTGCTATCTTGGGAGCCACCCAGGAGCGTAACGGAGGTGCGGAGTTTTTTGGGACTAGCTAGATACTATCGGAGATTTGTGCCAGACTTATCTAGAGTTGAGGCACCACTCTTAGCTCTTACGAAGAAGGGGAAACCCTTTGTGTGGTTAGACAGATGTCAGCAGAGCTTCCGAGAGCTGAGACAGAGATTGACCAGTGCCCCTATCTTGAGGTTTCCTGAGGAGGGGGTAGGGTACGTAGTCTACTGTGATGCGTCAAGGACTGGACTCGGATGTGTCCTGATGTAGGAGAGGGCGGTGATTGCCTATGGATCACGTCAGTTGAGGCCACATGAGCAGAACTATGCTACCCATGACCTGGAGTTAGCAGTAGTGATCTTCGCTCTGAAGACATGGTGACACTATCTTATGGGCGAGCGCTTTACAGTCTTTTATGACCATCAAAGTCTCAGGTACATCTTCTCTCAGAAGGAACTGAACCTGAGACAGCGGTGATGGCTTGAGTTCCTCCAGGACTATGACTTTGAGATAGTATATACTCCTGGGAAGGGGAACGTAGTAGCCGATGATCTCAGCAGGAGGACGTGCATTCAGCTACTTGAGGAGGCGACAGAGTAGCTAGCTGCCTTGCAGATATCCTTCGTGGATAGAGATGGAGCAGCCTTCCTTCAGTCTCTCACAGTCACCCCTCCACTACTGCAGCGGGTCCGAGAGGCACAGCATGGGGACACTGACTGTGAGACGCGGCGTGCACAGATATCCTCAGGACAGGCACCTGATGGTTTCTCCTTTGGAGCAGAGCATGATGTCCTTTTCAGAGGACGTACCTTGGTACCAGTTGCTTTACGGGAGGAGGTGCTGTGAGAGTTTCACACTTCTCCTTTGGCGGTACATCCTGGAGTGGCGAAGATGTACCAGGATCTCAGACGATAGCACTAGTGGTCGGGAATGAAGAAGGTTATGGCGGAGTTCGTTTCTCGTTGCCTCACCTGCCAGCAGGTAAAGGCAGAGAACCAGGTACCAGCAGGTTTGGTACAGCCCTTGGAGGTCCCGGAGTGGAAGTGGGACGGGATATCTATGGACTTCGTGACTGGACTTCCACGCACTTCCAGAGGTCACGACTCCATTTGGGTGATTGTCAACCGACTCACCAAGTCGTCTCACTTCTTACCCATCAGAGAGCAGGGCTCAGTGGAGAGCTTGGGACGTCTCTACGTTCAGGAGATTGTACGGCTTCACGGTGTGCCATCATCTATCGTCTCCGATCGAGATGCTCGCTTTACTTCCCGGCTTTGGAAGGGGTTGCAGGAGTCGTTCGGGACGCAGCTACGTCTGAGCACTGCCTTTCACCCTCAGACGGATGGTCAGACTGAGAGGACCATATAAACTCTCGAGGACATTCTCCATGCATGTGTCCTCAACTTTGGTCGTAGCTGGGAGGACCACCTACCCTTGGTGGAGTTTGCGTACAACAATATCTACCACTCCACCATCGATATGGCACCATACGAGGCGTTGTACGACAGACCTTGTAGATCTCCTTTGTACTGGACAGACCCTAGGGAGTCATCACTTGTGGGACCGGAGATGGTCCAGGCCACGACAGAGAAGGTCCAGATCATCCTGAAGCGGATGAGGACAGCTCAGAGCCGGCAAAAGTCCTATGGTGACAGGAGGCGGAGGCCACTAGAGTTTGAGGATGGCGACCACGTCTTCTTGTGTGTCTCACCTCGATGTGGATTACGGAGATTTGGCTGAGGCGGCAAGTTGTCTCCACGCTTCATCAGACCATTCCAGGTCCTCAGCAGGATTGGCGAGGTAGCTTATCGCCTGGCTCTACCACTTCAGTTGCACCAGGTGCATGATGTCTTCCATGTATCTCAGCTGAGGAGATACGTGCACGACCCATCGCATATCATTGACCATGGGGAGCTAGACGTTGATGATGGGGTGACTTTTATGGAGGTCCCATTGGAGATCGAGGATCGACCGGAGCGGGTCCTACGTGGACGGTCGATTCCTCTAGTGCGCATCAGGTGGTAGCACGAGAACCTCCAGGAGAGGGGGCCGAACCGCAAAAACACGGCCAACCCACCTCCCTTATCTATGTTGTTGATTCTAACGTGGATTGGAAGGATAATGGCGCGGTGTCGTCACACCGCGCGGGGTCGTGCGGCAAGGAATGCGCGGCGGCGTCGCGTCGCGCCGTGAAATCCAACAAGGATGCGACGTCGTCGCGCCACGTCGAAGAAACCCGAAGACACCGCGGCCGGAGCAGGGCTGCGGCGGAGGGGCGCAGTGTCGTCACGCCATGCCAGAAGAACCAAGGTCATGGCCGATTCCGGGCCGCGGCGGAGCAGGGTGACCGGCGGCAGGTTCCGGGCCGCCGGCGTCAGAGCAGGGGGACCGGCGGTCGCCGGTCCGTAGCGGCAGAAGTCGGCCGGCCAGAGCGGGCCGGCCGAATAAGGGAAGGTAGGGGGTTACGAACCCCCGGTGACCAGCTCAAGCGGACCCCCATAATGGGGGCCACGGTTTCAAAGCCAGGGGCAGGCGCCGCCCCTCTCAACCGCTCGGCCGTTTGGCCGAGCGCCTGGCCAGCGCGCCGCGCCCAGGCCGGGCCGGCTGCCTGGCCGGTCCGCCAGGCTGGGCCGGGCCCATGCCAGGCCGGGCCGCGCCCAGGAGGGCCGGACCCGGACCCGGTTTGGGCCGACCCTGGGGGTATCGGGCCGGGTCGGACCGGGCCCGAACCCCTTAATACTGAATCTCTTCTGGTCGGACGCCCATAACTTGTGCTACGGGCCTCCGATCGACGCACTGTTAGTTGCGATGAAATCCTTGGATCGAGACAGTCGTTTCGGTGTATCGCACTCAAGGTTTTGGAATACTTTGGATTCGGCCGAGTTGGTTCGTACACGAAACCAACCGGGCCCTCGGAGCGGAAACGCTCATATCTTGAGCTCCGGACGTCTGATTGACGTACCGTCGATTTTGTTGGATTCCTATAAGTGAGACGGATCTTTTGGCTTACTCCGCCCGAGGTTTGGACACAGGTGGAGTATGGTCGGGTTTGTTTTGACTAAAAAACCAATCGGTCCCCTAGGACAAAAAAGCCAATAACTCTCAGACCGGGCGTCCGATTGACACGCCGTCTGCGACGTTGAGTTCCTGTTGACGATACGGAACTTTTGGATACATCAACTCTGGACTATGTGTCAGTTGATGTATCAACCTCTCGGCTCGTGGAGCGGACCCTCCCGAATTAGCTTGTTGTGTGCGAAAACCCTAGAGCTGGTTGCGTTTGCGACTGCGACGACGATGACGACTGTACAGAGATCCTCAGTGGATTCGACGGCGACGACTACAGCACTCAGCGATCCTTTGTGGATCAGTGCTACCAATCCTGTGTGGGTCTGATCCTGTGTGGGTTAGTGCTCAGCAGTTCTGTGTGAGCCAGCGCCTATAGATCCTGTGTGGGTCCGATCCTGTGTGGGTCATTGCGGGGGTTAGTTACCTATCGATCCTTTGTGGGTCAGATCCTTTGTGGGTCATTGCAGAGGTTAGTACCTATCGATATTTTGTGGGTCCGACGGATTAGATGAATCAGTGGAAATATCTGATCATCTCTATCGTCATACAAAGATGTATACCTGTGTGAGCTAAATCCTGTTTTTCTTTCCTATGTGAATTGTGTTGTGCTATCCTGTGTGGTTTTACGTTTTGCTTTCCTATGTGGACTGGGATGTACTTGGGCTCAGATGTTGGAGCCGAACGAGAATTGATGACTTAGGTATATGTATGGGCATATACCTAAGCAGTATCGGATGTTACTTCGTGATTGTATCTTTCCTTTGTGGATTATCCTTTGTGGATTCTGGGAGACCTTTGGGGGTCTTGGGGTCCCTACTGAGTAGCTTATACTCACCCCTGCATGGGCTATGCCCGCACTACGTTGTGTTTGTTGCAGACGACGGACAACATTGATCGTGGTTGAGGCTTGCGGAGCAAGACAGTACCTGGAGGTGGACCACTGGGTGGGACGTACTCGGAGCGGACGGCAGGACCCGAAGAGCTATGGAGGCTATCTGTACTCACCCTTCAGGTGGGACTTCCAGTGGACGGCTCGTCGTAGCGTCTTTAATTTTCAGTTGTTGTTTTCCCTTTCCAGTTGTACTTTACTTTCAGTTTGGGTTTGTATACTGGCCCACTTACTTTTCTGCACTTACTGTTGTACCCAGTTTTTACTTAGTGGTTACTTCTGCTTGCTTGCTCTGTGCGTTTGTTTACTTTACAAAGGAAATGCCTTCACTTTTTACCGGGAATTACGCCTTGGTGCTAGTCGCCAGCCCCTGGCCTATGGAAGGCGGGCTTGGGGTAGTCACAGCATGGGCCTCGAGGACGGGTCGTGACATAATCTTCCCTTATAGAGGTATATTAAGAGAAAGAAACACTTCTCTATTGGGATTCCTTGTGGTAATTTATATATTCTAGTCATGGTTAGTTGATAATCCCTCTATGTGGTAATTTGAGAGTTCCTTATTGCGGTTATTATATAGACCATGTGAGTATTATTGTAGTCAGGTTGACCCATTTCCAAAATTTTGAGCATGAACACTTGAAATCGGACTTTTAGTTAGTTGTTGGGCAATGTTATTTGACTTATTGTGCCTCCTTCAAGTAATCACTTGGACTATACTACTTTGTTAACATTTTTTTCTTTAAACTACAATATTAAAAACTGAGGTTATGTATAGGAAATATCTGACTTAATTATATATTGAATCTAAATAATTGGAAATCAAGATTTTAATTCCTTTTGTTAATTAAACCAAAAATCATTGAGAAAATGATTTTCCATATATTCCAAAATGAATCAAAATAAATCATTTAGTTCTAGATAAGATTTAAATAAATTAAAATTAAAATTAACAGCCTTTCAAATAATTAAATTCTTAACTCAATGTATGGATTCATTATAATTTTAAAAGGGTAACAAAATATATAAAAACATTGATTTAATCTATTTAATAGATTAATTATAAATTTTTTAGAAAATAATAAAATATATTAATTAATTGGTATTTTGACAGATTTTAAGTGGTATTTTAAATGAAAAATCTTGATAAAAATTTTAAAATTTGATGCTCGATCACTACCACGCACATGAATTGTTTCACTCTTGGGTAATTTATTCTCTATATATTCAATATAAATTTAATTCCAAATAAAAATTCATGTAAAACACAAATATTTTTAGATTATATCTTTGCTTAATTTATTCTCAAACATTCATGTAACTTCCATGGACATATTATTTAAAAAGAGAATTTTAAATTAAGATATGAGATATCCACTGACTAGCTCAAAATCCACCAGCAATATCCAAATATTTAAAAATATTTATAATAATCAAAAATAAAATTTTAAAATACTAGTTTCTATGGATTTATTAAATAAAATAAAATCAATGAACCAGAAAAGATATTCCCATATAAAATCTAAACAACCAAGACAAAGTGATGGATCATTTTTCGGTTTATTCCATTGAACATTTCATTATGACTCATAAATGAATTTAATTTATAATTCTCACATTAATTCAATGAAATATTCTTTGTTCAGGATTGAAATATATAAATTTAATGGGAATTAAAAAATTTACTAGTGGAACATGTAATTATCCCTTTATACTAAGTTCCATAAACTACAGTTCCAATTTACACTTCATTGACAAAAATCAAATAAAATTATGATAAGTAAATTTACCTCATCTTCAACAAGGTTCAATATTACCCTCACCTGAATGAAATCATTATTAAAAATTAGAAACTTATTAAAAAAATTCTAAATTATTATAGTTCAAATAAATTATTTAATATAAAAAAATGGAATTTTCTCACATACCTAGCTCCTAACGTCTCAAATATTCTTTTGGGGATCCCAATTACCCATTTTACTCTAATTTAAATGTGCTTATATAAATTTCATTTGAGTTAGATCCCTAATATTTTCTTTCAACTATTTAATAAATTACAATGAATTAAGTTCTCCACTCCAACAACCTCAAGTTTTATTTTGAATTCCATAAAGATATTTTCACTGAAAATCATTTTCATCATTCAAAAGACTGTATTTATTTGGAAATAGTTGGGAAACTCACTAAATAATCATTTAATATTTTAAAGATAAAAAAATGAAAAAATTATTCACAATCACTTTGAGATAAAAAAATGTATAAAGTTTTCAATTAATCTCAAGAGTGATGGAAAACTTAAAAAACTATACAGAATTATTTATACCTATTAAAAATAGAATAGAATTTTTTTATTATTTCATTTTTTTTCAAAAACATATAAAATAAAATAAATGAAAAAAATAAATAAAAAGAGAAAGAAAAGACTAAAGATATGGTAACCATGAGTTACCCTAACCCCAAACAAATAAGTTAAATCCTCAATGAACCTAAACAAGAATCATGCATGTTTCAATAATATTTTAATTGGGAAGCATGAAAAAAATGATATATTTTTTAGGAGACAACCTATATATTTTTATTCCTTGATTTTTTACAAACTTGGGAAGGTGTTATTACCAATATTATTGGATTCTAATAGTCTTTATCTAGGTATTGAATCTTATGTTCACTTGTATCCTATATAGAAAAGAAAATATAAATTAATAATTTATTCAAAATAAAAATATAGAATTGAAAAGTAAAAGAAAAGTGGAGGAACTGGAAGCATAATATTGGGTAACCCCACTAGAGGTTCTACAATTTAATCTATCTACATCCAAATATCATTAGGATTGTCTCTAATGTTTGTGCGGGTTGGGATTTTTTGGTAATAACCACCACATTTTTATCTTCCCATAGAATCACATCTTCACTTTATCTTGGATATTCCCTCAAATAGAGATATTAAAGGCTATTCCCTTATAAGTATAGTAAAAATACCTACATTGGTTTGGAAGGATGAAATATGGGGCCTCCTTTTGTTCTGTTTGGATCAATATATACAATTATACTTCTACCTATACTCAAAATTCCACCAAAATAGTCTTTAATAAATATTCGAAATACTCCTCTTCAATTTGAGAAACCATTAATTCCATTTCCATTGGTATTTTTTATTCTAATGTGTTTTCATCATGTGTATCCCCAATGAAAATGGTTATGTATAGCATGGTCATGGATTCATCATAAACACAGTGAAATTGATGTTTCAATTCATGTAATTAATTTGAGTTCATATAAAGATAAAATCTTATAGGTAGATTATTTATGAGCTCATTATTATTAGCGAGGTCCTCCATACTAGATATATCAAGAGTGGAAAGTGATTATATTAAATTCTCTTTGAAGACCATAATTTCATTATCTTATTCCTCTAATTTGTTATCTAGTAATACTGAATCAATATCATTAAAACATAAGAGTTTAAATATAAAATGAATTTGATAATAATTAATGTGAACAAAGTTTAGATTTCAGTCATCCCACTCAATTTGTTTAGTTAGTATCTCATGTCACTCCTTGAGTGCCTTCTAATTATCTCATAAATGTTTGGAAGATAAATATTCTCAAGTAGTTCATCCACCTCTTATATAGCCTATTGAGAAAATAACATAGGCACCCATCCATTTTATCTATCTTGTTTGCTATTCTCAACAAGTTATTGGATAGTGGTGACTATTATAGTATTAATTTACTACAACTATTCTAGTTGTTATTGTTTTTGTTTAGCCTTCAATTATAGTTTCATTATTAAAAAGCTATTAATTTATTCTTTAATTTATTCCATTTTTGGTTCATCTTTACTCATATGGTATGGGGTGAATAAAAATCACAATACATTTTTAGAAAAATAATTTTTAAATTTAAAACATTAAAATATTTATAATGTTAAAAAACATGATTTCCTACATAAATTGCTAATAGTAGTGTCAGATATGTGATAGTATATCATAGTCCATTAATACAAAATTGATTAACCTTGAATAAAGTCATATGGGACATACTAAGGCCTTACTCAAGGATTCAATGGTCGGTTTTTCACTAATCTCAATATCTTATATATATTTTGTTTTTTTATATTTTAGAAGCATTTAGAATTCAGATTGGTGTTTTTTTATTATTTAAAAGAACATAATCAAAATAAAATTATCCAATAAACAATGTTCAGGGTGAAAGTGAATAGCCTTGGTTTTGATCACAAAGGTTCTAAATTATAATAAGTTTTCTCACTAAATAATAAATTCACAACCAATCATAGATTTCACTTAATTATATGATTTTTATAACTAAACATATAGTAGAAACCTCCCTCTATATATCTAGCCTCACCACCTCCATGGTGTAGGGGAGATGAACACTCTCGGTCGAGGCATCCACTACTCCAACTCCTATCTCTAACCACATGATTTTCATACCTTGTTCTACAAAACACCAATAGTATGGTTAATAGGTAAATCTATAGGTTAGAGGGATGATTTTATAAATATTAGAATATAGCAGCAATCAGGTAGATAATATATGATAATCATAAATCCACCTTCCTCCCACTCACTTCTACATTGTGAATGATGTTAAAATTTTAATGAATTGAATATCAGGGATTCTAAATGCCTATGAAATATCGCCTGGGGAAAAATACATTTCTTAGTTCTCCATATTCATAGAGTTAGAGATATTTTTAGTATGAAACATATATTTATAAAACACAGAGAACTTGGGGATAAGTTGAACAACACATTTGGACAAAAAACATAATAGAGAATTTAGAATAAATATAGGAATTATAAAAGTTTCTATATACAAATGTAATATGTGAAATATATTATACTATGATAATTGAAACATATTTACATATATCATAGAAAATTTTCCTTCATTTCCCTTGAATTTAATGTCTAGATCTCCATTATTCCATTCTTCATAGGATGTATGGCATGTGTCCAGCTTAGAGGGCCCAAATGAATTCACTTTGTTAGAATATTATTAAATCATCCTAGTTTTATATTTATTCCAATTATAAAATATTTTATTTATTTGAGAGAAATATGACTAGAAATTATTTTTTGTGTCAACAATATAGTGGAAATTAGCTACAGTGTGATGAGTTCCCTTTAGGTGCACTATTGCAAGCCTAGTATGAGAAGACTCAATGCTGTTTTTTTGTGCAGGATGGATCTAAATATATGTTTGGGATTAAATATTATGTTTGGTCCTACTCTTAGGCATCCTTATGAGTGTTAAGGATTGGTTATAATTTTTTAGTCTCTACTCAATCTCCTAAGAATATTTATTGGAGGGAACTAACTGGTGTAATAGGATATTTCATAGTCTTTTTATTCTAACACACTGACTGTGGTGATCATAAAATATGTGGATGGTATAGAATGAATAAGTTAGTACTCATTGTCTTTGATCATAAATAGTGAGAAAACACATGCCTCTAACAATCATAATTATCATGTATTTATTATCATGTCATGGTTGTCTTCATATAAGAATAAATGATGTTGGATGATTATTCTGAGTATAGTCTTCCTCACATTATGATGAGTTGAATTCATCAAATAGTTGTGACTATTATTTTATTGGGATTATCCTTTCCAAGAATATAAATTTTATTGATATTTATAAGGAAGATCTCTATCCTAGTGGTTAATTTTTATGCATATTTTAGTAAAGAACAACTTTGGTACTTCATGGAGAATTAGGTAATTTTGTTTTCTATGGGTGAGAAGAGTTTTTTCACTGGTTCATGCATTTGATCAAAAAACATACATGAAATATTATTTGGATCTGTAGACACACCATTGGGCAATAGTGAGGCCTCACACTTCATCTTTAGTTAGCATATGTAAGAAACTCAATTTTGGTGTTATCTTCAATTTTAAGTGACTTTAGTTTATCCTCCCTCAAATTAGGTCTCATATTCACCAGCCACTATTGGTTCATAAATTTCAATTTTATATTCTTGAGATAAGGTAAATAATATCTTATTCATTAGATATATTTTATAATATTTTGTTCATTTTTTTACATTCACATTAAAATCTAGCCTCCCTAAACCAGTAACGAAGCTCAACACAATAGCAAAGGTTGTTGGTCATTTATGGTACATCTTCTAAAACTTTAATTTTCACCAGTTCCTCCTCATATAATTTTGGATTTTATTTCTATCTATGTTAATTAAAATCTCTAAATTTTATTTCCATAGAAAAAAAATTCTTTCAGATTGGTTTCAATAACTTTAATTTTCTGAGTATTTTTCTTCAATCATCTTCATCATCACTATCGGGGTCAGTACAAGGTGTGGATTGATAATGTCCAATCCTCATATTCAATTTAATGTGTTCATGTGAATGGTTTTTCTTTGAGTTAGGTTTAAAGGAGTATTGTAGCTTGATATTTCTTACAATAAATTCATATGAGAATGTGTGGTTGGATATCTTCCCTTCTTTTAGTTGGTTGGAGAAAACTAAAGTCGATCATAGTGATGAATTGTTATAATATATAGCTAATAGTCGTAGTCATTTGAGAGTATCTCCATGTCAAAAGTAGATAGTTCCCTATTTTGGTTAGTAAAATGACTTTATGTGTCTTTTTATGGTTAGTTTGACCTTTTCCAAAATTTTAATCACTATTACTTCAAATTGGCCATGTGGCCAATTGGTGGGCACAGTTAGTTGAGTGATTGTGACTCCTTTATAAAATCACTTGGATTGTTATCCTTTTTCTGTATTTTTTCTTTAACTTCTAAAATGGAAAACCAAGACTCAATATATAAAATTATTGTATTTAAATAAAACATGAATCAAAATAATTGAACATCAAAATCTGAATTCCTTTTATTAATTAAAAATAAGAAACATCAAAAAATGGATTTCTATAAATTCTAAAAAGGTATAAAATTAAATAATTTAGTTCTAGATATGATATAAACACTTTAAAATAAGAATTAGTAGTATTTAAAATAATTAAATACTAAACTCAATGTATTTATTCATAATAATTCAAAAAAATTAATAAAATATATAAAAAATGATTTTATAAATTTAATAGATTAATTAAAATTTGAATATAGAATAAGAAAATGTATTAATTACATAGTATTTTAATTTATTTTAAGTGGTATTTTCAATTAAAATTATTGATAAAAATTTTTAAAGCATTAAAATATTATTGCATGGCGATAAATGAAAGTCGATGTTGTGTGTTTGTATACTCACAGGTCATTTTCTCATACATAAATAGAAACCTAACAAAGAGACCTTTAGTTGTAGAAGTTAAAATGATTATTTTTCATTTATTATTAATTTTAGGGAGATAGATTCTCTCAATGTTAGTTCCCCTAATTTTGAGGATTAATAAGGATGATGTTTGTGGATCATGGTTTTCTTTATCCTATATGGATAGATGGAATTTTTTTGAAAACGAATTCAATATGAAATAAGTGTATAAGATACATCACATGAGCATATATCATTTTCTAATTCCATTATTTTATAAATATAATCTATGTGATTCTAGAGTAGATGTGAAGTGTGTTTCTAATTTTATGTGTTTCCTAGGTGTACTCAAGTCCTGGACCTCTAATGGTAGATTGTGTATGCCTAATTGTAGGTTGTATTCTATGAGAGGTAATTTAATTATATTTTAATTAATATATCAAGTTGTTCTATTTTCATTTATAAAAATTTCTAAAGGTAGGGAGGATGTAACAAGTATGTTTTTTCATAAGAAATACTTAATTTATTTTTATAATTTTTTGGTTTAGATCCTTATATAGGTTGAAATAGTAAATTTAACTTTGAAGTTGATCTTAAAAAAATATTAATGGTGTCATTGAACATGGAATGTTTTATTTACCCTTGGGTTACATTTTGGGGAAACTATAATTTAGTTTTTTTATTTGGGATATCTAATATTTATTAAATAAATAAATATGTATCCCATGAGTGAGATATTAGATTCTATCTTAGTGACATTGATTTATATAATAATTCATTTGAAATTTTTAACAATTTTTTTTGAGGTGGTCGTGAAGTTGGATTGTTTAATTTTTGAATTATGAATTTTAAAAAATAAATAATATTTTAAATATACTATTTTTAGTTGTGTGCATGTGTGAATAATTAATAAATCCTAAATAGAGTCATGGATTGAAATTCCTACATTTTGTTGGAATTTTTAACTATGTTATTTTCCGTTAGGTGATATATTTTCCAATAAAATATTTGAACCTTAGCACTAAGAAGTTTTTTGTTTTAATCTAAATAAAAATAAAATGTTGTTTTTTACTAATAACAACAATAAGGTGTTGATTTATTGGGTTACATGGTAGAGGAGTTTTCATGTGGTGATAATGTTTAAAAGGAAATTATATAATCACCCATTTTTTCATGAAGTTTCCACTAAGATAAATTATTTATAATTATGAGGGGGGGTTATTCATATTTTAATGAGGATAAATCTAATGGTGACATTTTGGAAATAATTATTGCCTCTCTAATTCTTCTTATTCTTAGGTGAGAAAATAGGAATTCATGGAATTACATCTCCATTGGTGCATGCATTTTGAGAGAAATAAATCTTCTTTATTTTCCCAATTTAAGAAAGACCCCATGTACTTTATTTATGGTGTTATTCATGGTGGATGTGACATAGAAAGATAAATATCATGGAATTATTATACAATATTATGTAATCATCAATAAGGTTGGATTTCTTATTATTTTATTGACATTATTCTTGTTATTTAATTCAATCCCCTTCCCCTCATGTTCAAATCCCATAAAAATTTTATGGAAATGAAATAAATAAAAAAATGAATTAAAATATGATTATTTACAAATTATATGGTTTAATTTAATCAAGGTTTATTTTAAAGGGAAAATCATGAGGATTTTAAATTCAAAAAGGATATGTTTTATTGTTTTTCCTTCAGTAATGGGTTTTGGTGTGAATCAAAGTAAAATTAAATTATTTCAAATTTCATTAATTCCAAAATAGTTTTTCCCATGATGAATATATTTATGTGTGAAAAGAAATTATAATTAGAAAAGAATAATATTTAAATAAATTTTTATTTTCTCTCTCAAGGCTCACACAATATATATTTATATCTTTCTTCAAACATATTCGTCATACAACACTAGTTATTTAATGATTTTTATATCATGGAAAGAGTGATGTTTTTTAATATTAATCTAATTAAATAGTAAGATAATATTATTTTATAAATATAAACAAATAAACAAATAATTTTTACCTCATTTTATTTCTTCTTTTATCATGTTTGTTAATTTTTTAAAATATCTTATCTCTAGTATCGGGTGAGCATGGGGGAAGCCTCCACATTTTTTTTGGATTTTTTTTCAAGAACATTCCTTTGATTATTTCTCTAATACAGACTATTCTTTATGAATATTATATATAATAATTATTTTTATAGATAGAAATTATTATTTGATAAATTATTTCTTTGTGAAATAAAACATTAATCATATAATCGAAACACATTGAGAAAATTTTTCCCTAGGATTGAAAATGATAATCGTGTCTCATAATCATGTTATTTAATTAATATGAATGTAATCCCATTATTTATTATCAGTATATTCCTCCAACCACAACCATTTTGAATATTTTTCTCAGTTTTTCATACATGAGTTTGAATATAGTTTCATGATCCTACAACAGAGGACTACTAAAGATTCATAAGTTGAAGAATGTGATAATGACGATGTGATAGTTTTAAGAATAGTTTGGAAAAAAAATATTAATAAATGAAAATGTTTCCCATTAATAACATATATGGGGAGTGATGATGATTTTGGAGGCAATAGGTTCGTCTGAAAATATAGTAATACTTAAAAGCGATGGTAGAAATCGCAGTCACAACACGAAAAATAGAGTGCTTGGAAAAGTCCAAACCGCATAGAGTATAGTCCCATCACACACATAGTGTATGTATAAAAAATTATATAATATATGAAATTAATTTCAATAATCATGTTATCATAAGAAATATCATCATGTGACATTTTTTTACTTAGGTTTATCAGACATAGCATATTTATAATCACACGTCATGTAACTCTAGGTCACATGTTGTGTATAGTTAAACTAAGTGTCTCATAATCTACCTTGTGTACACATCTATCCTATGTATAGAGACCCAAACATTGGGTACACAACCCATACATGTAATGTAACATGGTCTTATAATAATAGTTTAAGGTTGCTTTTGTGAACATAAGATTATTCCATGTGAATTACATGCTGAATATTCCACAAAGACTCTATGTATAGATATGTATGAATCATGTACATAATAATATTCCATATATTCTATATAATGATAACTTGGAATTCCATTGATATATATAAAATTAGATCACATACCTCTTATCTATACACATCATGTAGAATATTGTACATGGAAAGTATGGGGATTTCACACAAGTTGAGATGTGGCAGTACATGACCACCCTCTCCTAAGATCCCTACATGCTATGTACCCTACTGGAAAACCATTTAATATTCCATTTATATAATTATTCATAATTTCTCACCTAGATGATAGTTTTGGATGTATAAAAATTCAAATTTATACATATTACCATGTGTAACATAATATTACAATTCTCTTGGACATTAGAAGTTATTCACATTAAATTTCATAGATCTAAAGGATTTTAGCTACACTATAGAGATAAAATATAGTGCGTGAAATTTTTATAGATGATAAAGAGTTTTTACTCCCCTGTGCATCGGGGAATGGTACTCTATGTATGGGGTTATACGTACTCCCCTAGTGATATACACATGACAGAGTATGGTCCCCCATATTACATATAGAGTTTATGTATGCCACTATGTAATAGGGAAGGGTCTGCTATTAGTAGAGTCAGTACGACCCCTAGTGTTAGGATAGGGTCATCCATTTGTATAGTTTGTACTCCCCCATATATTGGATTATGGTCCTCCACATGGTTCTGGTACTCCCTCAAACTTTACATTTATACCTCGATAAGGCACAGTCCCTTTCTAAAATTAAAAAGAGGTTACATGAAATTTATATAATACTAATATTTCAAGAGTTATGGAACTTACAACATGTCAACATATATATTACTTTGATATACTAGTGAATTTTTTAGTCTATGTGGCTACCTCCCATTTATGAATTAAAATCAGACTGCTGACTACAAGTTTTATGGGACATACATTAACCAACATATCACTGGTTACTTGTGTGATACTATCATCAATGTATCTTATCTATAAAGAATATTTTATTTCCTTTCGCGTGGTTTTCCTTACATCATTGCATATCTGGTTCATTTGGGATACCTTCTTTCATTTTCTGAACTTGGGTTTCAGCTGACTTATTGGTTTATCTTTACATTGTGTTTTGGGGGAATACAAGTATAAAGGCTAATACTAACCCTTCCATGAGATTTATTCCCATTTTTGTCATTTCTGTGTAGATATTGCATATTTTTTAGATTAATTTAGTAGATATGGAAGTATTAGAGTTAGTATAGTGGTTTTTTAGTAGATGATAATGGTTTTTAGTGGATAAAGTTGAAGATGGAGTTTTTTCTAGGAGACCACATGGATAGTTGGTTTCATCCCATACCTAGATTTGGTATTAACTATTTTTTATTGTCTTTGGTAAATTTATTTTTCCTTTCATCCTTTTATCTCTATAGAATTTTTCTTGACATTGATATCCCATTATTACATTTTATACAATTCAGTTGTTTTAATAAATTATTGATAATATTGTTTATGATTTCATATTATAGATGTAATTATTTTATATGTTATTATAGTCTAAGGTCGCCCATGTATGGTTGTGCCTTCTTGTCTCTAGTATCCAACCTCTGTCTTGTTGGAGGAATACTTGGGGTGGTACACTCTGCTTTCTACCAACCCAGGTGGGGTCCCTATAGGTCAGGTCATATTCTCATGGGTATAAAAAATTTGATTTAATGACTGAAAGTAATAATAATAATTACCATAATAATAATAATAATAATAATTTATATTTATGTTTTTATAATAAACAATATTTTTCATAACAATTTTATTAATGTAAATTATAGAATTCATTTTAACTATTTAAACAGTATTATAGAGGAATATTATCTAAATTTTAATAATCTATTGAACTATTAAACTTCCATACTTATGGAATGGAATGAACACTATACCTTATAACTTCAAAAACTTATGGAAGTAGTGGATATTGACCATTGATCGATATAATTACATCAATTCAAGTTTGGAATTAGGAACCACAAAACCTTAAAACAACCAACGGAAGAAAAAGTAATCTAATAAACAAATAATACATAATAATAATAGAATTAAAAATAATAATAATATTTAAATAAAAAATAAAAATATTATGTATCAATTATATAAATAATTAAATTTGATTAAATATGATGTTATAGGAAATATGAAGCAAGTTGTGACTCAATGTAAGGGTTTCTCTCAAAATATCCATTCTTTTCATATATGATTAATCTATTTTCTATATTCTCTAATCAATATCATATTCAAGGTCTTGAATGTATTAATATCTATTTTACCTTTATTTCATTTAAATTAGTGGACTTTTTTCATCCCTTATAGATTTATATTTCATACCTTACGTTGTTTGTAAGATGTTTTCCCAGCATTTTTATTATCGAGGTTATGTTTTATCTAAACTTATAACCTTATAAATTATTATTTATATCTATATAATATGATTACTTTATGATTTTATTTATTACTTATTCATAAATTTTATGGGGGTATTCCTAACTATATGGTTTCCTTCCTTTTAGTCTTTTAATTCAAACCCTATAAAGTTTATAAGGGATTATTTTCCATTTTTTATTTTTCCTCTAAAATATTCTTCTATTATATCTCTATCTATTTTTCATGGTTAGATTATCATGGAATTTTATTATTAAAATAAATTTTAAATGAATTTGAATCTTCCTTTGAAAATTATTTTTAATGTGATTTATTTCTCTGTTTTGATAACAATGTCTCCAGATATTTTAAAAACGCCTTTGAGGATTTTTCTTTAATTTTACAATTTATTATTATCATGATTACTTTTATATATATATATTTATATTACTTATTTTATTATTTATTCATTTTTTAAAATTTCATTTTCTTACATTTATCTCCCCCCTTAAAAATTATATTTTCATAACTAATTTTAATATATCATAAAAACAAATCAATTGTTTTCTTAAAACATATTTTGATCCTTAGCTACCTTTAAAATATTTTCATCTATTTCAATTCCATTATATATTAAAATCATGAATATTTATTATTTTTTATTTCGTCATATGGTTTCTATCTAAAAAATATATCCTATGATAAAAAATCATCTATTTTATTATCTATATTTCTATGTATAGTTGGTATATTGGAAAGGAAATCTCTATGAGAGGAATGATCCACCACTACCTTTTCCATACCATATATTCAACTATGAAAATAGATAAATATTCTATCAATTTATTTTCATTGTATATAACTTGTACCACATTCTTATAATATAATAGTGTTCACATAGATGCCAATACATTCAATTGACTAAGGAGAATTGTACACTGTACAGGTACTGTAGCAGGCACTGTAGCAGACTGTACAGTGTGCAGGTACTGTAGCAGAACTTTACATTGTATAGGTACTATAGCAGAATTGTACACTGTGTGGGTACTGTAGCAGGCACTGTAGTAGTTACTGTAGAATGTATTGTTTGGTACTGTAGCAGCTATAAATATTTACCTTGGGTCACCGGTTTGGGCTTCGAGTCCTTAAGGTTTTTGGGCCACCCAGGCCTTTGGGTCAATAGGGATTTCGGGCCACCTTTAAGGCCTTTGGGCCACCTCAAGGCCTTCGAGCCACATGCAGTTTCCCCAGACACACTACAAAAAAAAAAGCAACCCCAGAAGAGGATTCAGAGCTGGTGCACTCACCAGAGCATATCCAAATGGATTTGTCAGAATAAGAGGGTATGGGTATGCCATCAGGACCAGCCTGTGCTTTCACAGGAAGCCTAGCCAGACGGCCATGTGAAGGTGGGGAGATACTATCATGATGCAGATGCTGGGGAGGGTCAGTTCGTTATAGATAATCTGGTTGAATTCCCTAAAGACCTTCGGGTGTTGTAATCTCCTATGCCTACGAGCCATGTAATATCTGAGCCTATGGGCGTTGTAAGGGTTCCCCCTTATCCCTTGAAAGGGGGGTTATCAAAAATCAATAAAAATAAAGGCCTTAGGGCCATTCAGACTAAGGAAATTATAGACTTGACTATATACACATATATATGGTGTGAATACCCAAAACATAATTATCTTGGTTGAAGTGTATTTACCTAGATTTCTAAATTATTTCTTTAGATACCCATTTTATTTCAAATGGTTAACCAAGATATGGATTTTATGGATTTATGACTATTTTAATATTATAGTGGCATGCATATGTATGTAAATATCATTACGTGGTAGGTGGGATTAAATTATATAGCCCTCAAATTCACTAGGTTGTGATTTATATCTTATGGGAGCTCCATGATATGCATGAACATGATACAAAAATCATTTTTTACAATGTTATTCATGCATATGATGTGGTTATTTTGTCCTTTATGTTAAGGGACAAAAGAGCATATCCTAGTCCACTGTGATATGAAGGTATTAGTGGTTATCCTTGATATATGATTATGACATCCTATTGTTATTTATATTCCAATATCCTATTTCATGAGATATTCTTATCTTAGGTCAACATGGTTCATTATTGTTATCCTAGGATTTTATATCCTTAATCCATGGTATGGGTTATGACTTTATGTTTATCCTATTTTGGATTTTATTCTATGTTATATGATTATGTTGTCATGCCTCAAGAACCCTTCTTATAGTTTCATGATATTATTCTATTAAAACTTATATTTATCTCATTTTCATTTTCCTTAAATATTTTTTGATTTATTTATATCTCCTATATGTCTTATTGATTACAGTTTACCCCTTACTGAGTGTTTTATATCACACCTTTATTATATTTATCCATTTACCCATTTGAATGTAGTGGTTAAATGAATTGTGGTTGGACTATAAGTGGTCTTAGATAAATGATTCAATTTAATTATATGGCATAAGTGTATGTTTAACAAGTAATATGTACCAGTTCCTAAAGACACCAAAATTTGGATTCTAAGTAACAGTTTTAATTTTTTTTGTGTAAAAATTATATATATTTAGTACCAGTTCCATAAGTGTGGGTATGAGGGTGATTCAGTTGGTATTTAAGTAGAGTGTCATAATTTTCAGTAATTAATATAGGCTAAGATTTTCATATAAATCATTAGATAGATTAAAATTATCCTCAGAGTGTATATTTATGAATAACTAGTATAAAAATTGAGGATTAAAATTTATAATTTTTTTATGCATAATCATATTGTCTTATTAAAATAGATAATGTTTAATTTAACAAAAAGGCATAATATTATAGTTAATGAAAATCATATAAAACTTAAATAAGTGTTTATCAAAGAGTAATATAACAAGGATTAAAATTCTTTAAGGGGTGGAATATAACATCCTAGATTTTCAATAAAAAATTATAAAATTTCATTCTAAAATTTTATATATAAGTGTTAGATACATTTATTTTCATTTTTTTTAATGATATGAATATTGAATTTATATAAATATTTATGAACTAATTATATTAAATTATTGAATGATTTTTTTCATTAAAATTTTAATTCAATTACAAGTATATTTTATTAATAACAGTTTTTTAATAAAATAGTTTTACAAAATCACTTTTCTTAAATTCATGATTCTTTTTAAAAATATGATTTTAATTGATAACTATATTACTCTAATTGATAGTTTCATTATCATATGGTCAATTTAATGGTAAGGTAGTAATTTGGATATAATTGGTAATATGGTATTATACATGTTTTGTAGTTGAATAATTATAAAATACAACCAATGAAATTAATGTAATAACTTTTAATATCATAAAAAAATATATGTTCAGAATTTGATAAAATAAATGGGAGAATTGTATTTTAAAATAAAATATTATTTTATTTTTCATTTATAATTTCACATATACTTCATTTTTAAATAATTTTTATCATATTATATATGCATATTTTGATAATCTAAACAATTACTTTTAAAACATTAGATAACTTTCATTATGTTAAAATAATATTATGAAATATTTTTTATATTAATTTGAAAAATTAATTTACCATATATATAGTGTATAAATATTACAAAATATATTGTACATTGGGTTAAGGTAGTCATTATAAATGTAACATGGTGAATGGAATAGAATTATAACTAAAATGCATACATTTCATATTAATAAAACTATTTTATTGATAATTCCCACTTAATGAGAAGAATAATTTCATAGAAAATTGTATGTTTAGAATGTAGAAATAATTTTTTATCATTTTTTTAATAATTAATTAATTACTCATATCAAAATAAATAGTTATTTCAAGATACTTTTTCCCATGTCTTATATATTTTTATTTAAAAATTAAATTTTGAATATTTTGAATTTTAATTTTATAAAATTGACATAATTTTTTTTAATAAATGTATCAAAATTGGTATATGGTCATTTTTTGTTAATTTTATGAAAAAATTGGTTTTTTGGTCAATCTCACACTTTTTATTTCTCTATTTATAATATAAGTTCTTAAATTCCATTATGATTTTGTATCCTTCCATGTTTTGGGGATATTTTCACCTTTATAGTTCCCTTTCTTTTATTCCATAAGTCAAACCTTGTGATGTTTATAGTGAAATATTTTCTACTTATTAACATTCTATACAAGAATTTTTAAATTTATCTCTATTTACATTTCTAGACTCTATTATGGGTAAATTTTATTATAAATATATTTTTTAAAAAATAATTTTAATTTCCTTTTGAAAATGATTATTGAAATTTATTTATCTCCCTATTTTTACAATAACTCTTCTAATATATTTTGAAATATCTTTTCATGTTTTCCCTTAAATATTCCTCTATATTCTTGTAAATATTATTTTTAAAAGTAATTATCTATATTGCATTTTTCAATAATTATTCATTTTTTAAAATAAAATTTTCTTTTATTTATGTACTTCTATGAAAATGATGTTTTCCTTATTTATTTTAATGTTGTGTAAAAACAATGTGATGTTTTTCTTAAAACCTGTTAATTTTTTTATCCTCTTCTAAATTATTTTCATATATTCTCATACTATTTTATATTCTGCTCTTTAACAATATCTTATATTTTATTTATTTGAATGGTATTTTTTTAAAAAATAGATCCTATATTAAAATAATATATCATTTCATTATAAAATATCATATGTATAGGTGTTCTAGTGGAAATTAAATCGCTAAGAGAGGAATGATCTATCACTACATTTTTCTTAACTTTTCATCAACAATGTAAAAATATTATTATTATATCAATACTTTTCCATTGTGAATTTCTTGTACTTACTTCACCATATTTAAGGTTGTTCACCTATATACCCATATATTCAATTGGATAAGTAAATTAATGAAATGATCATATAACCTTTATTCTATACATTTTGAATACCCTATACATCATTATCTTAGTTAAGGGGTATTTACCTAAATGGATACTTTTTTACTTTGGATGCCTGTTTTATTTTAACAGTTTTATCATGATAATATTTTGATGTATTATTAGATACTTTAAAATTTATGTGGTGTATATATATATATATTGATATATCATAATGTGAATGGTGGTTTGAAAATTTATATCCCTCTAATGCATTTTTAAATAATTATATATCTTGGGGTATCTATGTTATGAAATTTCATGATGGAATTATATTATCTCAAAATATTATATGTTTTCATGATATAGTTACTTTACTCTATTATGTTATGGGATATAGACAATTATCCTAGTCCATTATGATATGAATTACCTAGTGTAAAACCTTAACAAATTATTATAATACCCTATACTTATGTATATTCAACTATCTTATTTCATTTCATATCACTATATTATATAACCTTGGTTTATATTTCTAATCCTATTATTTTATATCCTTATATAATATTATGTGTTATTCCTTTAGGGTTATCCTTTTTCATATTATTTTCCTTGATATATGATTATTCTCTCTTTCCTCGTGAAAAATTTGTATTATTTCTTGTTCTCAATTTCACAATCATCTCATTTATCCCAGGACTATGTATCTCACTAGTATATGATTTATTGATAACTCTTATATGTATTATTGATTATGTTTTACCACTTATTTAGCATTATATATTGAATGGTTTTAGAGGGATGACAACTATTACAAAAAAAGTAGAATATAACACAAAAACACAAGAAAAGTGAGGATCTATATATATATATATTTATAATGAATAATAAAATGAAGATAATATAGTCTACCTTTCTCAATGGATCTATACTATGCAATATTCAAAAAATAGTTATCAAGACCACTGAAGAGAAACCACTGAGTTCTTTTCTAACACCACAAAAAAATTAGTTTAAAATAATAATAATCTCGATAACTTTCTTAATACACAACACTGATATTTAAAATAATTGATATGTATTATAAAAATATTATAATTTAAATGTGACCTAACCATTGAATTCATGGGTAATAATGTGAATAAACACATTAAAAAATATATTTATAGTAGTTCTACTCAATACAAATTATAACATCCTAGGACATGCACTTGTAGATCCTGTACTGAAATATATTACTTTACATTTCCATCTATGATGCTGATAATTTTGAATAAATTTTTTTCATCAAAACCTCACAACATCAAAAGGAAAATTTTGATCACTTATATTATGGAGGACCTTTTAGGTTTAGTGTTTTAAATAATTTACACAAACTCCTATATAAACAATTTAAAAGTCATCAAACAAATATTTCTCCTATTTAACCCATATTTTCTTATTTCACAATATGTCATCAACATCATCCTTATAAAATCCTTTATAGATATAAATCATTAAACATAATTCTTTAAAACCTAGGGAAAGGGAAATATAAAAAGGGTAATCTCAAATGCTCGGTAAGGTAAAATGTAAGAATTAAAAAATGAATTTCATCAGTGAGCATTATAAGAGAATAATAGTATGATTACATGATAAAAATACATGATTATAACATAAGAATATTCGTACCCATAAATACATGGATCATCAAATATGAAAATGTGACATAAGGCTTTATCAAAGGAAATATTCATAAGATTCGATAATCATGAGCTAGGTGGTATCAATACTAATCAAGAGAAATGTCAAAATCCCATATAAAGAATATATATAACATATTGGTATCTTGTAACATCATCTTATAAAACCCATAAAAAAACCTTACAAATGGAATAAACAATATGGTCATCTTCCATATCCAGAGTAACCAATGCATTAGAGCTCTATCTAGGTGCACCCATCATATTGTCACGACCCGACCTCGGGGCCCGTGCCGTGACTACCCCAAGCCCGCCTTCCATAGGCCAGGGGATGGCGACTAGCACCAAGGCGTAAAATCCCGGTAAACAGGGAAGGCATTGCCTTTATAAGTAACAACCACCACAGAGTCAGCAAGCGGAAAGTAACTACAAAGTGCAGAAAAGTAAAGGGGGCCGGAATACAAGCCCAACTGAAAGTACAACTGAAAAGGAAAAGAACAGCAACTGAAGAAAAGACGGCGGCCTCGTGTCGTCCACTGGCAATCCCACCTGAAGGGTGGGTACAGATAGCCTCCAGGCTCCTCGGGTCCCACGTCCGCTCCGAGCACGTCCCGCCCAGTGGTCCGCCTCCAGGTACCGTCCTGCTCCACGCCCCAACCGAGATCAGCGCTGTCCGTCGTCTGCATCCAACACAACAAGGTGCGGGCATAGCCCGTGCAGGGGTGAGTATAAACTACTCAGTAAGGACCCCGAGACCCCCGAAGGTCTCCCGAAATCCACAAAGGATATAGCACAAAAAGGAAGGTGCAATCACGAAGTAACATCTGACTCAACTTAGGTATATGCCCATACTTATACCTAAGTCCCCAATTCTAGCTCTGCTCACGAGCTCAAGAACAACTCAATCCACACAGGAAAGCAAGACTCAAATCCACAAAGGAGAGTAAACAGTAAATCCACATAGGATAGTTCAACACATTCCACAAAGGAGAGTAACATAAGATTCAGCTCAACCAGGTATACTTTTTCAGATGACGTCAAAGATGATCACTGATCCATCTAAGTCGTCGGACCCATGAAGGATCGATAGGTACTAACCCCCTCAAAAGACCCACACAGGATCGGGCTCACACAGAACCTGTAGGCAGTGGCTCACACAGAACCGGTAGTAAGGACCCACACAGGATCGGGCCCACATAGGACCTGTAGCACTGATCCACGTAGGATCGCTGAGTGCAGTAGCCGACGCAGTCCACTGAGGATCTCCGCACAGTCGTCGCCGCAGTCCACGAAGGATCTCTGCTCTGTCGTCGTCGCAGTCCACGGAGGATCTCTGCTATGTCGTCGAAGTCACAGCCAGCACTAGGGTTCCCGCACACAGCGAGCTCGTTTAGGAGGGTCCGCTCCACGAGCCGAGAGGCTGATACATCAACTGACACGTAGTCCGAAGTTGATGTATCCAAAAGTTCCGTATCGACAACAGGATCTCAACGCAACAGACGGCGCGTCAATCGGACGCCCGGTCTGAGAGTTATTGGCATTTTCCTCCCAGGGGCCCGGTCGGTTTTTTAGGGAAAAACCAACCCGACCGTACTCCGCCTATGTCCGATCCTCGGGCGGAGTATGCCAAAAGTTTCGTCTCACTTAGAGGAAACTACCACAGCTGACGGTACGTCGATCGGACGTCCGTAGCTCAAGTTATGAGCGTTTCCGCTCCGAGGGCCCGGTTGGTTTCGTGTACGAACCAACCCGGCCGAACCCAAAGTCTTCCGAAACCTTGAGTGTAATATACCGAAACGACCGTATCGATCCAAGGATCGCGTAGCCACTGACGGTTCGTCAATCGGAGGTCCTAGGCCCAAGATATGGGAAAAAGACCGAAGAGGGCCCGAAAACGGGGGTTCTGGGCCCGGGGCGACCCGGCCCGAACCCCCCCCTGGGGGTCGGCCGAACCGGGTCGACCCGACCCGGCCCGGCCGACCGGACCGGCCGGCTCGACCTCGGCCGAGCGGCCAAGGGGCGCCGCGGGTTTGACCCACGGCTTAGGTGGAACGCGGCCCGCGTGGGCCGCGTGTTGGGTGGCCGGACCGCGGACGCGGTCCGGCGGTTCGTCGCCGCCGCGCCGGCGACCCGCGCCGCCGCCGCCTTCCGCGGGCCGCCGGAGTTGCTCCGGTGGCCCGATTCCTCTCCCGTCAGCGCCGTTGCTCCACCCGGGGGCCGATCTTCACTGCGGGATCAACGGATCTCCCTTGCCGCACGGTTCGTCGTCGCTTGCCAAGACCGCACACAAAAAGGATCGGCGGAGGGTTTTCGGGTCTTGTTCGTTAGACCCGCACCCTCCGCGTTAGTCATAAGCAACGGGAGAAAGGGGCTACAACAATTTTTAATCAAGATAAAAATTGTTCACTTCTTTTTCTTTTAAACGGCAATTCAATTTTAATTAATTGAAAATATTCATGCCGGTTCTTTATTCAAAAAGAAATAAAAACACGGGAATGAATCATCAAGAATTAAATCCCTACCTTGTCGTCGTCGTCGGACGAGAGGTCGTCGCGGATTTGGTGATCGTCGCGGAAGAGACGCTCGTCGCACCGCGGGAAGGAGTCGCGCCGACGATCTCCGGATCAAGATCAAACGGATTTAATTAATTTAAATCCGTTGATATCGAATTATAAAAAGGGAGAATTTAGAAGATTCGATTCTCACCTTTAACCGCCGATCGTAGGTTTTCCGCGGAAGAAGAAGCGCCGAAGAAGAAGAAGGTCGCGGAAAAAGTTTGTCGACGTCGCGGATCACGGTGTGCGTCGTCGAATTTTGGTTCCGGCGTTCTCCGCGTTCTTCGCGTTCTTCGCGTTCTTCGCGTTCTTCGCGGGGAGGGTGGAGGCCCAGAGAATAAAGAGTAATCCTCCAAAATAGACACGTTGGTCTATTTTATTAATTCGCCAACGAACACAAACGCGTAAGTAACGACCCATTAAATTCGTTGAATTAATTCAACGAATGAAACAGCCCATTTAATTCACGAAATAAACCGCCCAATTAAATGGACTGTTAAGAAATTAAAGAAAACGTGCCGGTTGACTTTTCAGTTACTTTGACGGGTTTTCGCGGGTGCGTTACTTAGCGAAAGAAACGGCGGGGCTCGTGCGGGCCCCACCTCACAAATATCCTACCAAGGGGTAGGGTATTTCCGGATAGCACCCTATCCGCTTTAACTCAGTTCAAGTGGCTTCCAAGCGGCTTAAGTGAAATAAAATAAAGTTGTCGCACAACCTTTATTTTATTTCCGACTTAAAGCCCAAAATTTTTAAAACCACGGTTGAGCAAACGCAACTCCGGAAGAGGCGTTTCTAAGCAAATACCGGCGCTGCGATTTCATCGGTGCCCTCAGAATTCGATTCCGGGCACCGGTTCAAAAGATAGAAAAACCCGCTCGTCCGTTCACTGAACGTACCCGAGCCAAACTTCGGAAATTGATTCCGGGCACACCAGGCCTCGGAATTAGGTGTCGTCTGAAGCTGCGCTCTTGTAAAATTCCAAAGAAAATTAAGAAAAAATTTCCTTGAAATTTGCGGGTCTTTACATTACTCCCACCTCAGGGCTTTACGTCCCCGTAAAGATACATCAAAAACTAGGGGAACAAATGGGGGTACTGAGCACGCATCTGAGCCTCCCGCTCCCAAGTGCTCTCCTGGAGGTTTCTGTGCTGCCATCTGACGCGCACAAGAGGAATCGACCGCCCACGTAGGACCCGCTCCTGTCGATCCTCGATCTCCACTGGGACCTCCGCAAAAGTCGCCCCATCGTCCACGTCTAGCTCCCCAAAGTCGATGATGTGCGTCGGGTCGTGCACGTATCTCCTCAGCTGAGACACGTGGAAGACGTCGTGCACCCGGTGCAACTGAGGTGGTAGAGCCAGGCGATAAGCCACCTCTCCTATCCTGCTGAGGACCTGGAAAGGCCCGATGAAGCATGGAGACAACTTTCCGCCTCGGCCAAATCTCCGTAAACCACGTCGAGGTGAGACACGCAGAAAGACGTGATCGCCATCCTCGAACTCTAGTGGCCTCCGCCTCCTGTCAGCATATGACTTCTACCGGCTCTGAGCTGTCCTCATCCTCTCCTGGATGATTTGGACCTTCTCTGTCGTGGCTCGGACCATCTCTGGTCCCACGAGTGCTGACTCCCCAGGGTCTGTCCAGCACAACGGTGATCTGCAGGGTCTGCCGTACAACGCCTCGTATGGTGCCATCCCGATGGTGGAGTGGTAGCTGTTGTTGTGCGCGAATTCCACCAAGGGTAGGTGGTCCTCCCAGCTACGACCAAAGTCGAGAACACATGCATGGAGCATGTCCTCGAGTGTCTGTATGGTCCTCTCCGTCTGACCATCCGTCTGAGGGTGGAAGGCTGTGCTCAGATGGAGCCGCGTCCCGAACGCCTCCTGCAACCCCTTCCAAATCCGGGAAGTGAAACGAGCATCTCGATCGGAGATGATAGACGATGGCACACCGTGAAGCCGTACAATCTCCTGGACGTAAAGACATCCCAAGCTCTCCACTGAGCCCTGCTCTCTGATGGGTAAGAAGTGTGCCGACTTGGTGAGTCGGTCGACAATCACCCAAATGGAGTCGTGACCTCTGGAAGTGCATGGAAGTCCAGTCACGAAGTCCATAGATATCCCGTCCCACTTCCACTCCGGGACCTCCAAGGGTTGTACCAAGTCTGCTGGTACCTGATGCTCTGCCTTCACCTGCTGGCAGGTGAGACATCGTGAAACGAACTCTGCCACAGCTTTCTTCATGCCCGGACACCAGTGCTGTCGTCTGAGATCTTGGTACATCTTCGCCGCTCCGAGATGTACCGCCAAGGGAGAAGTGTGAAACTCTCTCAGCACCTCCTCTCGTAAAGCGACTGGTACGAAGGTACGTCCTCTGAAAAGGATGTCGTGCTCTGCTCCAAGGGAGAAACCATCAGGCGCCTGACCTGAGGATATCAGTGCACGCCGGGTCTCACAGTCAGCGTCCCCACGCTGAGCCTCTCTGACCCGCTGTAGAAGTGGAGGAGAGACTGTGAGAGACTGAAGAAAGGTTTCTCCGTCTCTATCCACGAAGGATATCTGTAAGGAGGCTAGCTGCTCCGTCGCCTCCTCAAATAGCTGAATGCCCGTCCTCCTGCTGAGGGCATCGGCTACCACGTTCCCCTTCCCAGGAGTATAGACTATCTCAAAGTCATAGTCCTGGAGGAACTCAAGCCATCTCCATTGTCTCAGGTTCAGGTCCTTCTGAGAGAAGATATACCTGAGACTCTGGTGGTCAGAAAAGACTGTGAAGCGCTCGCCCATCAGATAGTGCCGCCAAGTCTTCAGAGCGAAGACCACTGCTGCTAACTCCAGGTCATGAGTGGCGTAGTTCTTCTCATGTGGCCTCAACTGGCGTGATCTGTAGGCGATCAAGGCCCGCTCCTGCATCAGGACGCACCCGAGTCCAGTCCCTGATGCGTCGCAGTAAACTACGTATCCAACTCCCTCCTCAGGCAACCTCAAGATAGGTGCGCTGGTCAATCTTTGTCTCAGCTCCTGGAAGCTCTGCTGACATCTGTCTGACCACACAAAGGGTTTCCCCTTCTTTGTCAAGGCTGAGAGTGGTGCCGCAACTCTGGAGAAGTCTGGCACAAATCTCCGATAGTATCCGGCTAGGCCCAAGAAGCTCCGCACCTCCGTCACGCTCCTGGGTGGCTCCCAAGCTAGCACTGCCTCGATCTTCGCGGGATCCACTGCAACTCCCGCCTCAGAGATGACGTGCCCCAAGAAATGGACCTCACGTAACCAGAACTGGCATTTTGAGAGCTTGCCATAAAGCTGGTGCTCTCGGAGTGTGTCTAGCACAACTCGTAGGTGGTAGGCATGCTCCTCCTCAGTCGTCGAGTATACCAAAATGTCGTCAATGAAGACCACGACAAATCGGTCGAGGTATGGCTGGAAGATCCTGTTCATGAGGCTCATGAACACTGCTGGAGCATTGGTTACGCCGAACGGCATAACCAAGAACTCATAATGGCCATACCGACACCTGAAGGCCGTCTTCTGCACGTCCTCGTCTCGAACTCTGAGCTGATGATAGCCTGACCGTAGGTCTATCTTCGAGAACCACCGCGCTCCCTTGAGCTGATCGAAGAGGTCATCAATCCGTGGCAGCGGATACTTGTTCCTCACTGTCACCTGGTTCAGGCGACGATAGTCGACACACAGTCGCAAGCTCTCGTCCGCCTTCTTGGCGAACAAAATCGGGGAAGCCCAGGGTGAAATACTGGGTCGGATAAACCCCTTGCTCTGCAAGTCCTCCAACTGTACCCGCAGCTCTCGAAGCTCGGCGGGGGCCATCCGATATGCTGGAGTAGATATCGGGGCTGTCCCGGGGTACAAGTCGATGTAAAAGTCTACCTCTCTACGAGGAGGTAGCCCTGGAACGTCATCGGGAAAGACGTCCACGTACTGGTCCACCACTGCAGGAAAAACTGGACTCCGCACGTCCACTGCTCCTAGGATGAGGCTAGCCAACTGATGAGAGATGGGATGCACTCTCCTCCGCGGAAGTCCATCCTGTGCTGCAAAGGTTCCCTTCTCGCCGGTGAAGGTAAACCTGCTCCCGTCGGTACGAACACATCGCACCTTGCGCCTAAAACAGTCGATCTGGGCATGAACCGTGGATAGCCAATCCATGCCCAAGATGACGTCGTAAGGCCTCGACGCCGCTACAAGGAGATCCCAGCCGAAGCTCTCGCCTCCTAGAGTAAGCTCACACTGCCGGCACCAGTGCGTAATCGTCGAGTCTGCTCTCGTAGGAGTCTCTAGCCGTAAGGATCGAGCCAACGGCTCAGTCAGAATCTCCGAGCTCCGAACAAGGGCAGAGGCTATGAAAGAGTGACTCGCTCCTGTGTCTATAAGTACTGCAGCAAGGGTGGAATAGACACAGATCGTACCTCGAATCATCTCTGGCATGTCGGGGTCGTAGGCCTCCACTGCCTGGAGCTGGGCCTGTCCCTGCCCACCAGCTCCCTGTGGTCGAGGTGGCCCTCCTGGTGGTGGTGGGGGTAGAGCCTGGAAGCGTCGCCCACCACCCGCTACTCGGCCAGCTCCTCTGCCTCGTCCGCCTCCTCCTTGCGGACCGCCACGGTCGACCCTCTGCCTCTGCCTGGGTGGCCCCTCCACCGTCTGCTGCTCCTCTGATCGGCGAGTCGGGCAGTCACGAGCCATGTGACCCTGCCCGCCGCAGGAGTAGCATAGCCTGCCTCTCGGAAGGCTGGCACCCCGCTGTGTTCCCCGCACTGCTGAGCCGGTGTCCTGAGGCCGTCTGCGTGGGGGTCTGGTCTGCCTGGACCCGAGAGTCATCCGTCGGCTACCTGCTGCCAAAGACTCAGCTACCTGTCGCCCTGCGCTAGGTCTCGCCGCTGAAGAAGGCTCTGCCAGGAAGCTCTCGATCAGGAGGGCTCGCTCCAGTACTCCCGCCTGGGTCGGAATGCTGAGGGAGATCAGCGACGCCCGAATCTCCTGCCGCAAGCCCTGCTCGAAGGTCCGGGCCCGGAAGAAGGGGTCCCGTACCATGTCGGTCGAGTAGCGAGATAGGTCAGTGAACCTCTCCGCGTACTGAGCGACCGTCATGCTGCCCTGGCGCAGCTGGAGAAGCTCCTGGATGCGCACCGCTCGGAGGGTGGCCGGGACGAACTCAGAGCGGAAGAGGCTCTCGAAGTCCGTCCAGAGCAAGGATGCCTCATCGTGAACCTGGAGCATCAAGCTCCACCATCGTCCTGCCGCCGCCTGCAGGAGGCTCGCCGCGAGAATCACCATGAGATCCGCTGGTGTCCTCACTAGCCTAAAGATCCGTACCACCGCCTCTAGCCAGTCCTAGGCGGCCTGGGGGTCCGCCTCACCGCGAAACCTGGGCGGTCGCTGGCTCTGAAACTCATGCAGTGCCCTGAGGCGACGTGCATCGTCAGCGTCTGGTACTGGTAGCATCGGTGGCTCGGCGGGTAAAGCTACCGCCGGTGCCACTGCTGGCAAAGGGCCCTGCACCGAGGCCTCGTCGCTCGGTGGGCTGCCATCGCGCCCTACACTCGGAACCCTAGCTGGCTGTCGTCGCGGGGCCATCCTGAAAAGGAGAACAAGAGCACCACAGTCAGAACAGTATACCTGGTGAGCTGGCACAAGTAATCACAAGGAAAACTTGAGACTTTCATGAAGCAGATCAGTATACCTGGTGAGCTGACACAAGTAATCACAAAGAAAACTTGAAACACACACGCAATCAATGTTTTCATGCATTAAGTCGGAAATCAGGAGTCAGGGTCCTGGTGTACGGATACGTCGGCCGCCGCACCAACACTGGGCTCCCTGAACTGATAACCACACTCAATACACTAAACACTATTGCTTCATATAGGAAGAAAAGACGATCAGAGTCTGCGGTAGAACCGACCGCCTCTGATACCAATTTGTCACGACCCGACCTCGGGGCCCGTGCCGTGACTACCCCAAGCCCGCCTTCCATAGGCCAGGGGCTGGCGACTAGCACCAAGGCGTAAAATCCCGGTAAACAGGGAAGGCATTGCCTTTATAAGTAACAACCACCACAGAGTCAGCAAGCGGAAAGTAACTACAAAGTGCAGAAAAGTAAAGGGGGCCGGAATACAAGCCCAACTGAAAGTACAACTGAAAAGGAAAAGAACAGCAACTGAAGAAAAGACGGCGGCCTCGTGTCGTCCACTGGCAATCCCACCTGAAGGGTGGGTACAGATAGCCTCCAGGCTCCTCGGGTCCCACGTCCGCTCCGAGCACGTCCCGCCCAGTGGTCCGCCTCCAGGTACCGTCCTGCTCCACGCCCCAACCAAGATCAGCGTTGTCCGTCGTCTGCATCCAACACAACAAGGTGCGGGCATAGCCCGTGCAGGGGTGAGTATAAACTACTCAGTAAGGACCCCGAGACCCCCGAAGGTCTCCCGAAATCCACAAAGGATATAGCACAAAAAGTAAGGTGCAATCACGAAGTAACATCTGACTCGACTTAGGTATATGCCCATACTTATACCTAAGTCCCCAATTCTAGCTCTGCTCACGAGCTCAAGAACAACTCAATCCACACAGGAAAGCAAGACTCAAATCCACAAAGGAGAGTAAACAGTAAATCCACATAGGATAGTTCAACACATTCCACAAAGGAGAGTAACATAAGATTCATCTCAACCAGGTATACTTTTTCAGATGACGTCAAAGATGATCACTGATCCATCTAAGTCATCGGACCCACGAAGGATCGATAGGTACTAACCCCCGCAAAAGACCCACACAGGATCGGGCTCACACAGAACCTGTAGGCAGTGGCTCACACAGAACCGGTAGTAAGGACCCACACAGGATCGGGCCCACATAGGACCTGTAGCACTGATCCACGTAGGATCGCTGAGTGCAGTAGCCGACGCAGTCCACTGAGGATCTCCGCACAGTCGTCGCCGCAGTCCACGAAGGATCTCTGCTCTGTCGTCGTCGTAGTCCACGGAGGATCTCTGCTCTGTCGTCGAAGTCACAGCCAGCACTAGGGTTCCCGCACACAGCGAGCTCGTTTAGGAGGGTCCGCTCCACGAGCCGAGAGGCTGATACATCAACTGACACGTAGTCCGAAGTTGATGTATCCAAAAGTTCCGTATCGACAACAGGATCTCAACGCAACAGACGGCGCGTCAATCGGACGCCCGGTCTGAGAGTTATTGGCATTTTCGTCCCAGGGGCCTGGTCGGTTTTTTAGGGCAAAACCAACCCGACCGTACTCCTCCTATGTCCGATCCTCGGGCGGAGTATGCCAAAAGTTCCGTCTCACTTAGAGGAAACTACCACAGCTGACGGTACATCGATCGGACGTCCGTAGCTCAAGTTATGAGCGTTTCCGCTCCGAGGGCCCGGTTGGTTTCGTGTACGAACCAACCCGGCCGAACCCAAAGTCTTCCGAAACCTTGAGTGTAATATACCGAAACGACCGTATCGATCCAAGGATCGCGTAGCCGCTGACGGTTCGTCAATCGGAGGTCCTAGGCCCAAGATATGGGCAAAAGACCGAAGAGGGCCCGAAAACGGGGGTTCTGGGCCCGGGTCGACCCGGCCCGAACCCCCCCTGGGGGTCGGCCGAACCGGGTCGACCCGACCCGGCCCGGCCGACCGGACCGGCCGGCTCGACCTCGGCCGAGCGGCCAAGGGGCGCCGCGGGTTTGACCCACGGCTTAGGTGGAACGCGGCCCGCGCGGGCCGCGTGTTGGGTGGCCGGACCGCGGACGTGGTCCGGCGGTTCGCCGCCGCCGCCTTCCGCGGGCCGCCGGAGTTGCTCTGGTGGCCCGATTCCTCTCCCGTCTGCGCCGTTGCTCCACCCGGGGGCCGATCTTCACTGCGGGATCAACGGATCGCCCTTGCCGCACGGTTCGTCGTCGCTTGCCAAGACCGCACACAAAAAGGATCGGCGGAGGGTTGTCGGGTCTTGTTCGTTAGACCCGCACCCTCCGCGTTAGTCATAAGCAACGGGAGAAAGGGGCTACAACAATTTTTAATCAAGATAAAAATTGTTCACTTCTTTTTCTTTTAAACGGAAATTCAATTTTAATTAATTGAAAATATTCATGCCGGTTCTTTATTCAAAAAGAAATAAAAACATGGGAATGAATCATCAAGAATTAAATCCCTACCTTGTCGTCGTCGTCGGACGAGAGGTCGTCGCGGATTTGGTGATCGTCGCGGAAGAGACGCTCGTCGCACCGCGGGAAGGAGTCGCGCCGACGATCTCCGGATCAAGATCAAACGGATTTAATTAATTTAAATCCGTTGATATCGAATTATAAAAAGGGAGAATTTAGAAGATTCGATTCTCACCTTTAACCGCCGATCGTAGGTTTGCCGCGGAAGAAGAAGCGCCGAAGAAGAAGAAGGTCGCGGAAAAAGTTTGTCGACGTCGCGGATCACGGTGTGCGTCGTCGAATTTTGGTTCCGGCGTTCTTCGCGTTCTTCGCGTTCTTCGCGTTCTTCGCGGGGAGGGTGGAGGCCCAGAGAATAAAGAGTAATCCTCCAAAATAGACACGTTGGTCTATTTTATTAATTCGCCAACGAACGCAAACGCGTAAGTAACGACCCATTAAATTCGTTGAATTAATTCAACGAATGAAACAGCCCATTTAATTCACGAAATAAACCGCCCAATTAAATGGTCTGTTAAGAAATTAAAGAAAACGCGCCGGTTGACTTTTCAGTTACTTTGACGGGTTTTCGCGGGTGCGTTACTTAGCGAAAGAAACGGCGGGGCTCGTGCGGGCCCCACCTCACAAATATCCTACCAAGGGGTAGGGTATTTCCGGATAGCACCCTATCCGCTTTAACTCAGTTCAAGTGGCTTCCAAGCGGCTTAAGTGAAATAAAATAAAGTTGTCGCACAACCTTTATTTTATTTCCGACTTAAAGCCCAAAATTTTTAAAACCACGGTTGAGCAAACGCAACTCCGGAAGAGGTGTTTCTAAGCAAATATCGGCGCTGCGATTTCATCGGTGCCCTCAGAATTCGATTCCGGGCACCGGTTCAAAAGATAGAAAAACTCGCTCGTCCGTTCACTGAACGTACCCGAGCCAAACTTCGGAAATTGATTCCGGGCACACCGGGCCTCGGAATTAGGTGCCTTCTGAAGCTGCGCTCTTGTAAAATTCCAAAGAAAATTAAGAAAAAAATTTCCTTGAAATTTGCGGGTCTTTACACATATAATCTATAACAGGTTAACCCAGTACAATCTGGGTGCACCCATAATTTATAATTTCTAAGAACTAAATAAAAAATAGAATTAATCAAAACTCGTTAAAAAACCTTTATTATTTTAGAACATTATTAACCCGTGAAAAGGAAACTGTATCCCCTATAATATCTTTGAAAAATGATTAACCCATGGAAAATAAATGGGTTCCAAAACAATATCTTTGAAACATGATTAACCTAGGAAAAATAAATGGGTTCCAAAAAAATCTCTTTGAAACACGATTAAATCATTGAAAAGAAAGTTTTTAAAAAATAGTATCTTTAAAACATGAATAAACCATAGAAAATAAGTGGGTTCCATAACAATATCTTTATTACATAATCAACCCATAGAAAAGAAATGGGTTTCATAAAAATATCTTCTAAACAAACATAATCCATCATAAGAATGAATGAGGATAGTATCAATACAAAATTTCCTCAGTGAAGGATAAGTGAAAACAATGTTTTTTTACATTTATTAATGTAAATAACCTTAAAATATCATTAAAAACATTCATGAGGAAAATAACCTTTTAACATTCCAAAGTATCCCATACCACTTTGAAATATTTTAATCATTTACCCCATGAATGGAATAATGTTACATAAAACTTATAATATCATGAGAATAATGATATTCAAGATATATCATGTCAAATTATAATTATACACACCTCATAAAATAAGATAGGTGTATAATACAAAAAACAACTCAAATAAGGTAAATTGTGACAAAAATCCATTACCGCTTTCGTAACATTGAAACTGTAAACCTCAATGAAATAGGGATCACAAAAATGATTTATAAAACTTATAAATTTAAGGATAATAATCATAAAATACATTCATTGGAATTATATACACCACATAAAAAAATAAGTGGTGAATATGGAATATATCTCATATAACTAAAAGTGATACGAGAAAAACCCTTACAAAGATCATATCATTAGAGTGAGAATAAATCGATGAAATAATTATGTGTGGAAAATTTAATTACACACAGTAAAAGTTTAAATACATTATAAAAAATAATATTTTATTTCACACATATTCTTCGCATAACATAATCAATAACAAATATGTTTAACCCAATGAAAGGAATTTGAGTTAAGAAATCCCTTACTTCCTGAGTAACTTTTAAAACATGAGATATGTGAAAGAATAACAAAAATTAAAACATTTAATATCATTAAATAAATTAGAATCATGATATATAAATTAAAATAATAGTATATACCCCAAATAAAATTAACTAGGTGCATAATAACAAATAAGTCTCAATGGAATGTAAGTTGAGACAAAACCCCTTACAATTGTGGTGACATCTGAATCTGAATCCCCAAAAGTAATCAACATCAAATAAAAAATTTAAATACTATGAAGAAAAAATAATTCATGATATAATATATAAAAATGGTTAGTATATACACCACAAAAAAAATTAAGTGTTTATCATGGCATATGCCTTACGAAGGTAAAAGTGAGACAAAATCTCTTACAACTATGGTAACATCTGAATCAAAAACCCAAAAAAGTGATAATAATAAAATTAAACATTTATATACCATAAATATAAAACAATTAATGATATAATATATCATATGGTGTATTATATACACCACACAAAATAATTAAGTGGTGAATATGACATTTATCTCACATATGTCAAAAGTGAGATGAAAATCCCTTACCTTGAGTATGATTTGTCCTGATTTTCCACTATATTCCTAAATAATAAACATATATTGATTATATAATTTCTTAATAACCTTTTACAAGTTCATTATTACTATTATTTCACTTATAAACAATTTATATACAATTACTTAATCATTAATTTTTAAGTCAAATGTTTTGACCATATATGGTTTATGATTCAAAGATGACTTTGGTAAGCCAAATATAATCGATGGTGTCATTATTAAAAAATGTGCAGAATAATAATCATGAAATAATTATTATATTTATATATAAATTATAATTTTAAAACAAATCATGATATAGTTTTATGAAAAATGAACTAACGTTACAATTATGGAGATGGTAGGTCGTACGTACGCATGAGTAACATTCCCATTTTTCAATGATCATTATGGAAAGAAGGTAAGTAAAATTTATCATTCCAAAATTATAAATATATCATAAATATAATATTATTTAATTATATATAATTATACATAGAATTATTGTGATTTAAAAGGAATCACATCGCTTCGAGGAGGTGGTTGTCCACAGGTCCATGAACGACATTGTCACTTTTTCAGTGTGTGAAAAGGTGTTAAAGAAAGTGATATATTATATTTCCAGAAATGTAATTATGTAATTAATATAATATATATTTAATTTATTTCACATATTTTTAATTAAACTCATACTTAATATATTCCATCAAAACTATGAATGTGTCAAATCGCTTTGAGGAGGCGGTAGTCCACACATTCACAAACATTTTTATCGTATTCCCACAAAAAGGAAAGCATGAAGGTATGTGTTATATAAAAATTAAATAAGAATAATAAAATTATAAATTAAATATATATAATATATAAATATTAATTCCATAATTATCCCCAACCTTGAGAGGTGGTAATGGAAGAATGGACGACATCGGTTCGTGAAGCGGTAGTCTGCTGTAGACATGAAAGATGATTGTGTATCCTAATTGATTGAAGTGTGTAAGGTGTAGGTTGAAACCTTAACATAAAAATATAAGTATATTTATGATACTTAGTTTATTATATAATCATGTAATAATAATAATTTTAGTGGTTTTATAAAGTAATAAAATAAAATTGATCGTTGAAGAATGTTACATATTTTTCAGGTAACTCCTTTTGGTTTTCTCCAAAGGGATTCCATGGATTACTTTATACCCAAATTTAGGATTCTATAATTATATTAGAGATTTTTTGATCTTATATGGGTAGTTTTTTTATGATAAAAATGTCTTTATGGGTGTGAAGAAGTGGGGAGGTTGAATACCTTTTTATAATGGAGAGGGAGTGGTATTTTTGTAAATATAAAAAGGTAAACACTATTGGGAGGTCTCTCTTACATAATGTGCCTCCAATAATTATTTAAATTAGATAAAATAGGGTATATGGTAAAATATTTTACATAAAATTTGTTTTTACATGTTTCTAGATCATTATTCCATTTAATATTAAAGTTTAAACACTAAGTAAACTAATTTTTACCTTAATCTCTATAATTAATTTTAATTATTTTCACTAATATTTTTAGTCAAGAATAATTTTAAATTATTAGAAATTATAAATTATTATTATTCCAAACAATTAATCCATTTTTCTATATTTCAATTACATAATTGGAAGAAATTAATTTAAAATTAACCCCACAGACGGAACGACAGAGCAGGTTTTTAAAGTAAAAATGTTCAAAAGTTTGCTATGTTTTTATATCGAAAGTAACTATGAAAATTATTCCAATGAACAAAATTGGATTAAATTATTTTAAATTTATCTAGTTATACATTTAAACTTATTAAAAATATAATTTAACACTATAAATTATTTATACAAAAAGAATAGTTTTCAATTAAAATTCGATGTCATTCATTATTCATCAAAAATATGAATATTCTCAGAAAAATACTAAAAATTCACTCAAAGTAAATTTTGATATTATTATTTCAAAAAATAATTTTGTTTTTTAGAATAAAAATTATAAAAATTTCAAAAATTATATTTAAAATGGGTGCGCCATTAAAAGGAGGTAAAAATGCCTTTTAGAAATATATATCTTTACATGCTTAAAATTAGATTTATTCTTATCTTAACCCTATAAAAATTATGATATGAATTTAAAAAAAATATTAAATATTTATCATATAAATTTCATTAATATCTTTCAATAATGGGGATTAATTTAATTTATTGAGATAAAATGTCATTTTGGTCATAAAAATAGTATTCATTAAAACACATCATTTATATTTAATTAGACTTTATTTTCATTTATAATTAATTAGAAACTAATTAATTCATTATATAAACATTTTTAAACCATATAATCATAATTTAGTTAATCATATTCAATCACTCTATTCCAATTTCCAGGTGATAACTATCATATTAAATATTAATATTATATTGTTTTCCGGTAAGACTCGGGATTATGTGCAACATAACTCATCAAAGGAACTCGATGTTGTGTGTGATGTGAGATAAAATTTGTTTTGCATTCAATGCAAGATAAATTGTTCATTTCATGTAAAATAAGATATAAAATAATTTAAATTAATTTTAAAGAAGATATTTCATAAAATATTAGGATTTTACACAAATGTAATGAATAATTCTTAGTAAATTAGATCTCAATTTTTAGTGAAGACATTTTATATTTCAAAAATTTATTTTCTTCAAAAATTATTTTTATTTCATTTTTTAAGTGAAAAAATTAATTAATTTATAATAATTTTCTAAATTTTATTTTAAAATGTTACTTATTTTTTAAAATCAATATATAAAACTTATTTTAGTGTGAAATTTTGACATCTTAAGGAAAATATTGATTTTTCAGTGAATACTGAAGAATATTGATTTTTTAAAACTATCTTTTCTTTTCATTTAAAAGTTTAATTATTATTTTAATTTAGTCCTAATGTAACATAGGTATTCTTTAATTATATATAATCTAATTAGTTATATATGAATAATAATTGTACTTAATTTTGTTATATATTCTTTTTTAGACATAAAAACACATTTTAAAAAAAATTATTTTTTGTTTCATTTTAAGAATTTATATTATAGTTTATTTATTCCACTTATAGAAATGGAAACATCAAAAAATGGTTTCATATTTTGAATCAGGAGGATCAAATTTGGTAAAAAATTCCCTTTGATTTTTAGTCATTATGAATAGTTACCTTAGTAAATATTGTCACCTTGATAATAGTAAATCTAGAAATTAAGGTTTAAAATAATATGTTAAAGAGTAAAAACCCATAAAACTTTTCTTTAATATATTTTATGAGTGGGTATCTACCTTAATCATACAATATTATAATTTATGGAAATTTCATTCCTTTTTTCTTTTAAAATGACTTATATATTATATTAAGTTCATATAAAGTAAATAATGTCACTCTCTTGATTTTAATAGTAATAAAATTTTATTATAATGGTAAAAGTAACTTATGTTGGGTTATAAAATTTATTTTAAATATAAATCATTTTTATATAATTTTGATTTATTTTTAATTTTTTAGTGATGAATTAATTACCATAAATTCCTGTGAAATGTCAACTTAGTGCTTCAACAAGTAGTAAAAAAATCAAGTAAATAATTCTAAAAATATAAAAGTAATATTTTTTGGGTGATTTAAAGTATACCAATAATTTTTAAGATATATATTATAGATTTATTAAAGGTTTATGTACAAATTAATTATCTTTCATGTTGTTTTCAAATTCAAATTGTGTGAATAATTCTTAAAATGACATTAATAATATTTTATGTTAAATAATATTTTATTAAATTATTTAAAATTAATATAAATTTTTAAATATTAAAATTATAATTTTTAATAGTCTAAAATTTCATCCCTTTTCCATTTATGACTGAATTTTCATCTTATATGTTAAATTATAACCCTTTAATATTGAAAAATTCATTACCGTTGTGACGGTTAAAATTGGTTAACCAATGGGTTATTCCAAAATGTAAGGCATAAAATGATATAAAAAACTATGAAAATATTATTGAGTAATTATATTAAGACTATATTCTACTTATATTAGAATACATTCCATTATTTAACCATTTTACATGAGTTATACACATATTATATTAGAATATTTAATGTATTTCTAAAAAATGACATTAATGATATTTTATAATAAACAATATATTATTAAATAATTTTGAATTCAAAAAAATGTTATCTTCATCTGATTAAATGGTATATGGTTTAAAATATCAACCATTTTCTATTTATGGATCATTTTTCTTTTTATGGTAACATTCTTGACCCTTAGAGAGTAAAAATATTTGATATTGTGGTAATTGTCAAAAGGGGTAATTGGAAGTTAAAACAAAGAGATAGGGGTTAAAAATCACCTAAAATTGCCCAAATTTTATTTAATGAGAGTAATTATAATAATAATAACCATATAATATAAATATATAAATTTTTATCCACCTAAACTAGAAAATTAATTTATATTAATATAATACTTTAGGTAATACCAAGGGTGACCCTCTCTACACTTATAAAAGGGAACCTCTTCTCCTCTCTTCCTCACACACTTTCATCCATATATCTAGAAAAAAACCCTACAAAATTATATTCTCAATATAACTATCCATTAATTATATATTTTATTCTTCTTAAAATATCATTACAAGGGTCCATAATAATCAATCTAAATGAAGTCTACTGAAGAAGAGGTAATCGTCTTTACCAACTCTTCCAAATTTCTTTATAATTATACCTCCTATAAATCTATGTTACCCATAATAAAATTATAAATAAAAAATAATAAATATAATTATATGTTATTATGGTTATATTATAACTATTTCAAATATCTTTTTTATCCAACTAAATGAAAAAACATTGTTTGTGCATACGTACGGTTTACCGTCTCAACGTAGAGGTGAAATTCATTTTTCATAACCTTTTTATTTAGATTGTTATAAGGATTTAAATAAATAATATATATTATATTTATTAACTAATAATTCTTATGAAATTATAATATCACATCCACTTTCTTACCTTTCAATTTTTGGAAAATGATAACACCACTCGTGCATATGAGTGGACTACAACATCCACAAAATGATGTGATCAGTTTTTCATTTTTTTTTTCTTTACCTAGATGGTAATAATAATAGAACTAATGAATATAATTGATATATATGATATAATAATTATTTTTAAAGTTGAATTATTTTTTCAATTTATTTCTTTCTATCCATCAAAAAGTGAAAACAATGTTTATGCATACGTATGACATTCCGTCTCCATGAACGGTGTAATTCATTTTTCTATCTCTAAATTTTATGGATGACTATAAATATATAAATAATTAATATATGTAGTATTTATATCCTTATTAATAATATAAATATTATATAGCAATGATCATAGTATAAGTACTATTACTACTAAACCGAAATTCTCATAAAAATTAAATAGTTAACACATAGAAATGATGATTTTAAAAAGGAATTATTAATAAATGGATTTTGAAATGTTTTAAGTGGGTAACATAGGATATTATAATAATTTAAGTAATTATTTTAAAGAATTATAATAAATTTAATTTTATTATAAAGGATATTAATGGTCTTTCAAGCAAGTCAAATTTATGGTCATAGATTTTTGGCTCACTTTTACTTCCATCAGACACATGCCATATTCAAAAAAAATTTCTTTTATTTAGTGTATATACATACCATGAATGGATTTTATGATTCTTATAATGAAAATTATAGGGATATAAATGTATCTATTTCTTGGTTTTTTAATTTAAAATTAAAAAAACCATAAGGGGTTTATGTTACAATCTTGTTATTTATCAAGATTATTTATGATTAAGTTTCCAATAATGAAATTTTATGACTGATATCTCAATAATACCATGAATTTTAGTCTCCTACAATTATTTATAAAGAATAAATAATCTCATTTCATTTTAATCTCTTTATGTTTTCAATAGACTAAAATAATATTTTTAAATAAAATTTACTTCATTTCTCTCTTCGATCAAAAATAATTTTTCTTCCAGGTCTATGTTTTATAAATTTGTTTTTAGGAATGATTTTATTATTATGTTATGATTGTTTAAATACATTTTTATAGTGTTTTAAATGTTTTAAAATGGTTTAAAAGGAATCTTATTTCCATTTTTTAAATGTGTTTCTTTTTTATTTTACAAAAAAATATTATAGGAAACATTATTTTAACATACAAGACATGAACATAATTTCCTGCAGTCATGAACAATAATTGTTTTTAGTATTTCTCAAAAAAAATTACAATATTCTTTTCCAAAAAAAAAATTCCTTAATTTTTAGGAAATTTTTTTATTTTAATATGTGATTGAAAAATTAAAAGGGTATTTTTCTCAAGAAATATTCCAGTTATATTTTAAAATAATTTTTCATCTATGAAAACAACCTTTGATATTATTTATGAATTAATGGGGATATGATCCATTAATACTATATTTATTCTTTCCCTATATGGTTTATGGTTATGATGATTAAATATCAATGAAACCCATTTTCTTTTCCATGGTTTAAGTTTTGAAGAATGTTTTTATGATCTTATGGCTTACATATTAATGGATTTAGGATTATGTGATGGGTAAGATCATAATTATCTTATAATATAAGGAATTGAGTAAATATTAATGTTCTATGAGATCAAATATTATATGGGAGGTTATCCTAAGATCAAAAAATAGGGTACACTAGAGGTTATCCCAATCCTAAAAGAGGGTACACATAAGGTTATCCCAACCCCAAAGTAGATACACTAATAGTTATCCCAATCCTAACATGTTATGAATGTATTAGTGGGAATCCTTGACATAATATTCCTATGATTATGATTATGATTATGACACACTTTATGCCACTATTTTATGATATGATCATATTCCAATGTTATGTTCTCATGGCTCATGTTCTTTTATCCATTTATGATACTTGTCTTATGAACTGTCAATATTTTTGTAATGACTCATGTTTATGATCTAAGAATTACTAGGTATTTTTTCAAAGTTTAATCTCATGTTCTAATAATATTTATGCTCATGTTATATTTAAATTATCAATGATATCTCCCTTTTTTACCATTACTGGGTATCTGAGCTTTCCCTTTGTTATGTTTTTTCTCTAGGATCTGGAGAAAAGTTTTACATATGATATGGAAAATAAGGATTCTTATTGTGAAGAATTAAGTGTCATATGATGTTGATCTTTCATAAACTAGTTTTTTATGTATCCAAGTTTTCGAAGACACTAAACCATTAAGGTTCTATCATGGTTCATAATTTTATATAATGAATATTAATCTAATAAGTTGTAATATTTATGTATAAAAAGTATGGGTCACTATATTTGGTATCATAGTAGTGTTTAGTCAATATTTGAATATTATGATTAAAGAACTTTATCAAGAACCATTGTTATAAGACTAACTACAGGATAAAATTCTAAAGATTTTGTAAGGATAATATTATGTGGTTTTATTATAAATTTAACTCTTTCTAGATAATACAAGCGGATGTGGTTTGGTAATAGATGCATCTTGGGTTAACAAACCCCAAAAAGAGTTCATCGAGTATATCTTGGCTATCATTCTAGTGCACAGTGAGTGTTTCTCTACTATACACCTAGTTTGATACTCTCTTGGGATATTCCTAATTTAATTCACATTTTCTTTTTGATCTATTATAAAGGATTTGAATATATTATGGTCATGGATGACCTATGTTAAAACAAATATTTCATAGATTGAAAATAATTTTTCAGGATTTAGACATCCTATAAATAAGTTTTCATGATTATGATTATTTTTTATCACACTATGATTTATGGATATATTCAATGGATAAAACTATGATGAATGTTATTAATGATTAATATGATGAAAAATGTGATTATTATAAGAAACCAAATGGGATGATGACTGAATTTAATGATATTGTCGTGATTTATAAGCAGTTATCATCCTATATTATTAACAACATGTACCTTAACCAACTCATTGAATCGCCAAAGAATAAAATAATGAATTTATCAGAGAGCTCAGGTGGTAGAGACCATGGAGGATAGAAGGATCAATTTTCTTAATGTATTAAATGCGTAAATATATTACAAGGATATTTTCTCAAAAGAATAATAAAATTTTTTATGTGTGAAAAATATGGTAAGAGAGTAATGAATTATCGAGGAAAAATGATGAGTTTAATGGAGAAAAATAATGTTCATCCTAGCGATCCATTTATAGTTCTTTGTCTTAAATATGGGGAACCTAGGAATTATTAGATTCAATTACCTCTTCTAAAGTTTAACTCTTAGATCATGGATGGACCTATGTTATTCCAATCCTTGAATTGAAAGGATTGAAGTGTTTATGTATTGGGATTATAGAATTATATTGTATTGGTATTTTTATCATTGGTATTTTAGTTATGAAAATCACAAAAAAAATAAGGATTATTCTATATTATTTTTTCTATAAGTATTTTCAAGAATATTTTGAATGGTATTAATAACCTATATAAGTGATTCAATGGTAAGAAGATACCTTTTGAAAACAAATTATTAAGGGAATGATAACCCTTAATATATGCCCAAATTTTTCATAATAATGTATAGTTGACATAAATAGATTATAAACATTGATAATGTAAATGGGATAGTATTGGTGACCTTGAAATTGGTTCATTATTTGATAAAAAAGTGATTTAAGTCATCAATGATAAAGTTTATTTCATTTTTAAACTTATAGAATATACTCAATAGTCTGTGATTTTATTTGAGGAATAAGGATTCTGTTAAATTATGGAATCATATGTGTTTTCATTTATGTTTTATGGTTATTCATTTTATTAATATGTTTTAAGAGAATATATGATCAAGTTATTCACATGATTAGTACATGAAATTGTGATTTACTTTATGTTGTTTGTGTAAGGACCCTAACCCTAGTAGCTAAGATTCAGTGGTTACTTTATTAAATTGGAACTAGATATAAGAAATTGCATCCCAAAGGTTGGAATAGTTTATAAGTGTTGGTAAACTACATACATAATTTAATTTCATATTACTATTGGAAACATAAAATACAATATAGTATTTTCTTCGAGTACATCATTATTTCCTCAAGCTTCACCCTACATATCAATCATAATACACATATTGGCATCTTGAGGAAAGCAAACATAAAAAATGGGTGATCTTAAATCCTCGGTAATGGTATGATTACATTATAATCTATCATGAATAAGTTATATTCATTATAGCAATGAAAATAACTAAAAAACATACCATTTAATCAATAATTTGAACATGAAGAATAATATGGTAGGAGTATATGATGATCAAATAATTCCATATCAATAATCACATGAGCTTGAAACTTAACCATGGAAATTATAACTAATTGAACAATCACATGGAACAATAATGAATAATATCATAATTAGGAAATGAATAATACTGGAAATAATAAACATATCATCAGGGCCTCGTTCCATGAAATCTTACATAAATGGGTAAGGCATCGGCCAAAAACCCAATCTAGTTTGTCCAATGAGACCTATCGATCCATCGAGGGGATATATTTGGCCTCTCATATCACTAAAAATTAAAATGAATTACCCATATGAAATGGGTGAAGCATAATCAATAAAAACATTCATATTAAAAAACTAACATATGAAATGTTAATAATTACCCCAATCAATACATATAATCATAACCCATTCAGAGTAATATGGTGAATGGTATCAAAATAATACATCTAAAGTATAATATATCACAACCCCCTCCCCAAAAAGAAATTTCAATGAGGAGATTGATTTCCTGAGACCTACCTCTAGTAGTCCTCGGGTGGGCGACTAGCATCGTGGGTGTTTTAAACATGCATATGGGAGGCATTACCCTCTAAGAGAAGCTTGATGAAGAGAGAGATAAGTAGGATAAAACAAAAAAAACATTCTCAGAAATATATATATATAAAAATTCAATTTCATATAGTACTAAAAAAATGAATGGAAAACTGTAAGTACCAAAAAGGTAAACATAGTAGTGGCCACAAAGTCCAAACAGCTCGTGTTAAACCCCAAGCTAGTAAATTCTAGCCCGGTCACCAAATTTATCTATATGACCTGAAAATAGTTCATATATATATATATGTAGGTTGATCATAATGGTATACTCAGTAAGATCCTTCCTGAAGCCTCTCATTTAAAAGATAAAGACAACATGCTAAAGAAAGATAACAGTTGTGAGCTAAATCATCACCTAAACAAGCATACTAAATTCCCAACCTCACCATGGATATCTCTCACCATGTAACCCATATAATATAATATAATAATAAAATATCAAGGTAACCTCGTTCATGCTTCCCCTCTAGTTTTCCAATCTACCCCAATGTCGCATGTCCTGATCCATATCTCTCCAAAAGTAAGTCATCCTGAATACACTTGGGTAAGGCATCACAACATGCACCTTATACATCACATAACCACACCATCCCATATATGCATATAGTAACCATGTAGTTTCCTAGTGCCACCACATCTCGTATGATGTATATAAAACATCAGGTATTCCAACTCAAGCCATTACATCCCATACATCGAGTAAGTACCTCAAGATATCACAGCCTATATACATCATACCAATAATAAATTGTTTTATACTATCTCTGGTAATACATGTTTATGAAATAACCACAATCCATCACATCCATCTAAACACATATATGTGAAAACTAACTACTGTGGATACCATCACAAGTAACTAACAAGAGAAGAGAGCAGGGCCATAGGGGGTAGTCAGCCATCCATCCTCCCATCGAAATATTGGGGAAAACACCCTCCTAGAGTCCACTATATGTCAGTTTCCCTAACTGATGTGGGTGGGTTAGGGTGTTAAATCATAGAATATACATGATATAATATAGCTCACAACCACACTATGGTCATAACCTAGTGTCAGAATCAACTGCAAGTAACATCACTCGTACTCCCGGCTTTCACTACTAAGACCATATATCCTCTAAGCACATATGCATATATAAAAACTACATTAAATTCATTATTTATTTTTATCATTTTACACGTGTTAATTAATTTATTATCTATTAATTAACCATTAAAAATTTTCCACATTTCATTACATTAATCATTAGAGTAAAGTATATTCCCTCCAGGCTTAACCCAAACCAAGTCCATGGTTTATCAAGATTAACATATTTTTATCATTTTAATTCCATCATCAATCAACCCCATGGGTTAAAAATTTATTCATTAATTATTATCATTATTTCATATCTAGATATTATAGGAAAACCATCCTCAGCTATCACTAAGAGGAAACATACAATCAAGCACCTCTAGTTTTCTCAACTAGTGGATAAAGGAATACAGATAAAACAAGTGAATTGTCTAAAATCCATTAAATAGATTCAAATTATAATAACATATCTCAACATCGCATCAATGGTTATTCCCTTATTTAACATGTTCCATCACTTTTGATGTCATCCAGACACCCACATGCATATGCTGATGTATCTCACCATCACATGAGCCAACTACTACCACATCATCTGGGACTCCCTACCCACATATCACAATATCCATCCCATGCTCATCCATCCCAGGAACACATCACATCTGGGCCTCCTATACCTATATCACAAGGCTCGTATCTAGATCACATCATAAATCAGAAAGAACAAACAAGTAATCAATAAAAACACTAGGCCCTTAAAACAAGGCATTTTGCCTTCACATGAAAATGATCTATCATGGCTCCAAAACAATCCACTCATCCTTCTCAAGTAAATGGGACACATAATCCCCAAAAATTATCTTTATAAAATGAATTTTTCTTATTCCATATTGAAATAACTGATTCATTTATTAATAGGTTCCAACTACAGGCAACCTAAGTCATAAATCTATAACAAGTTGTCAAAGGCAAAACATGCTCTTAAGATTTATTTTGGTCTCAAAAAACCTAGATAAGTACTATTCTCAATTAACGTGCCTTTTTAATTATCTTAAAGAATAACCATGCTTTAAATTATCTATCAATTCCAATTAAACATGTGAATTGCATCAATTTGATTCTCGTTAAATCACATTAGCAACTAGATTAAAAACATGCCTCTTTAAATTATTATTAATTCAATTAATCATGTCTTTATGTTATTTATCAATTTCCATCAATAACAACATGATAATACTTGATAAAGTATAGATATCACACTATCTAGAAAAACAAGAGGCAAAATACCATCACGGTATAAAGAAATAGCACCGTAAACATGCGATCGATTCTAATTTATTTAATTAGGTTCAATGATTATTAGTTTAATTTAATTACCATTAAAAGGGATAAACCATTATCAATTTATGATTTCATGTAAGTGAAAGATAAGAAATGACTCCCTTACCTCAAAAGTTTTCAATTTTCTTCGCAAGAGAACAGATCAACGTTATGGATCTCTGATCGCCTATCTCACAAGAATTACATCCATCTAAGTATTCCATAGAACAACCACACAAAAAAAACTAAAAAATCCATTAGAAACATGGTAGATTATCCTCCAGTGAATGGGAGGAATAAATGTGATGAAACAACATAAAACTAGGATAAACCGCTAGAAAATAAAGAAGTAATGCACCTTGGATCAACTCGGGTCACCACGGATAGAAAATGGAAGCCCAAGGATTGATTTCCATTGAAGGAATATCCAAAAAAATGGTAAGGGAGCCACTGATCGCCTGGTATTGGGAGAGAGATCCACTGACCATAGGTTTTGGAGAAAACTCAAGTAGTTAAAACATTTAAAGATATAAAACTTAAAGGATTTAAATGACATGTAATACCCTTTCTGGTCATGTAATACTCAAGGTTAAATTTACAAAGAAAAAGGTGTCCCCTTTTTATTATTTGACCATGAAAATATACACATTGTGAAATGGCCCTACATATGTTGTGAACTGCACATACATGATTTTAAAGTCTTACACACTTTGTTTTCTTCTTTCTTCTATCATTTTGCATCCAAACCCATCTAGAAAACATCCAAGCCTCATTCAAGCCCCATGAACCTCAGAAGCATGAAAAGGGTCGGACCACATAGATCTAGGTCCTTAATTTAGATACCTCTCAAAAAATTCTTGTCCTCAATAATCCAAAACCAAACTAGAGAGAAAAAAAAATAGGGATGTCAGAATAGCCACCCTATGAGATTCCACTCAAAGATATTTCCACCATATGAGATCAAACACCTCATCATAGAAACAAGTGAAAAAACATGCAACAACAACAATCATCTCCTAAACACTCTCTTGGGGTGGTACCTCTCAAATGAGAGTACATCCACAATAATAAATAAGGTAAAATCATATCACAAACCAAATGGATCAAAATCCCTAAGGAAACAATGTTACAATAGGAGAGCTAAACATCAAACATTTCGGGGTACTGAGCACGCATCTATATCTCACATTCCCAAGTACTCTCCTCCATGCCTCCACAAGACACAAACAAATGGAATATCATGATCATGAAACACCTTCTCCTGGTGGTCTTGGATCTCCATAGGTCACACCTCAATGTTCACATCATCATCAACATCAATCTCCCCCCAATAGATGATATGAGAGTCATCATTAAGATAACGAAGGAGATATGATATATTAAAATCATCATTTATCCATCTCATCTATAGGGGAAGTTCTGTTTGATTCTTTATGGCTCCAATATGATCCAACAGCTCGGAAGAGATGAGAAAAGTAGAGATAAAGCTTACTCCCAAAATCAAATATTCACTTCCTATGATGAAGAGACACCTTCAAGAACACATGATCTCCAACATAGAATACCATAGGCCTTCTCCTATGATCATCATAGTATTTATTATGATCTTTTGTTTCCTTTATCCTTTCATGAATCACCTAAACCATATTTTTCATATTCAGTACCAGTTCTGACCTGAGAATTACTACCTCTCCAACCCCTTTCAATTAGAATGGTGAATAAAAAGGTATTATAAACAAATATTCAAACAATGTTATACCAATGGTGGATTGGAAACTATTATTGTAAAAAAACTTGACTAAGGGTAGGTGCCTCATCCACAAACCTCTATAATCTAGGACACAAAAGAGAAACATGTCTTTAAGAATCTGGATGGTCCACTCTATTTGACCATCTTTCTACAGATGAAAATAAGTTCTAAGGAATAACTGAGAACCAAAAACATGATGGAGTACTCTCCACACCCTGAAGTTAAAAATGTGAATCTTTATCAAAGATTATCATCCTCGAGACTCAATGGAGTCACAGCACCTCCTCCTAATACTTCCTCTACAAAGCCTCCATGGATCTCAACTCTATGATATCTATAAAGTGGGATGATTTTTTCAAATGATCCATTATCAACTATATAGAATCCTAGACTACCAAATATGGAGTTAAACTAGTAACTAAGTCCATTTATATGTCCTCACAATTCAATTAAGGGAAATCTAACGGATGGAGAAAACCATTAGCAACACGATGCTCAGGCTCTAACTTCTAGTAGACCAAACATCGAGAAACGAACTCTACAACTTCACACTTTAGCCCAATCCACTAAAAATAACCTCTCAAGGTGCGATACAACTTTTTCACAGTAGTATATACTGCCAAACATGAACTATAGAAGTCATGAATAACCACCTAACACATCATTAAAGGAACCAAAATCCTTCCCAAGAACAACACCTGATGATGTCCATCCTCTAACTAACCATCAAGGGAATCGCTAAAAAAACTCAGTCTCTCTAGACCTCCACCTCAGAATCCCCTGACTAAGAATCCTCCACTTTATGCAACAATAATGATTTTAATGTCATTTGGAAATTAAAATATCTTCCTACAACCTCTCTCGTATCAAGATTCATCGATGCAAGTTCTTCCATCACTCACTTAGAATCCTCAAATTCAAATACGGCATAACTACGTGACTTCATAATTGCGCATTAGCTACAACATTCCCCTTTCCTGGAATATATGAAATATCAAAGTCATGATCCTACAAAAATTTCATCCACTGATGTTGGAACAAGTTCAAGTCACACTGGGAGAAGACATATGTCAGTCTCTTATAGTTAGTAAAAAACAAAAAAGGCTCACTAATGAGGTAATTTCACCACAATTTCAAAGAAAATACCACTACTACCAACTTAATATCTTGATTGTAATAGTTATGCTTAGGGAGACATAACTACAAAGACCCATAATAATCAACTGATCTTCATTTCATCAGAACTTATACTAAAGCATCATAGAAAACCTCAAATTGAACTCCATGTGTAGGAAAACAAAGGACTGGGGAATTGACAAAATTCTCCTTTAGGTACTCAAATTTTGTCTGACACTACTCAGTCCAAATGAACTCATAATACTTCTAGTTCAATGCTATTAGAGGAGTTGAAATCGGAAATAAATTGGCTATAAACCTTCTGTAATAGCCTGCAAGACCAAGAAAACTTCACACCTCTTCAACTTTCATGGGGGTTGCCCAAGATACAACCAAATATATCATATAAGGATCCACAACTACTCCCTATTGGGATACCAAATTCCCTAAGAAATTAACTCTGTGAGCCCAAAACTCACACTTCGACAACTTCCCAAATAGCTGCTCATAGTGAAGAACTCCCAAAATGGCATGCAGATGCTCTGCATGCTCCTCCTCTGATATGGAGTACACAAAGGTTTCATCGATGAAAACCATCAAACAATTATCTAGGAAATCTATGAACAATGTGTTCATAAACCTCATGAAAACAACTATAGAATTCATCACACTGAACTGTGTTACAATAAATTCATAATTCTGATGACGACAATGGAATGAAGTATTCTAAACATCCTCATCCTTCACCTACATATAATGATATCCAAACTGTAAATCAATATTTTAGAATAATATTTCTCCCTTCATATGATCAAATATATCATCAATCTATGTAATATGATAATGATTCTTTTATTTCACTTGGTTCAAGTGATGATAATGGATACAAAGTTGAAAAATTCTATCATCCTTATTCATGAACAAAACTAGTGCACCCCAATGTGACACACTAGACCAAAAAAACCATGCTATAATAGATATTTGAGAAGTAATAGTGGATCTTGAAACTCAAAATGTGTCTTACTATATGGATACATTGAGATAAGAGACACTCCTGGTTGTAGCTCAATCACAAACTTGATCTCCTTGTAAGGGGGTAATGTTACAACCTCCTCTAGAAAAAACATTAGGTTACTCCTCCATAACCTTGGTAAACACCAACTACTAAACCTTGGATGAGCTCAACATCATCTCATCCATCAAATATGACAAGTATGGAACATGCCTCTGACCCATATAAGGGTATTTATCACCAATAAACCCTGATGGATCTCCATAAGCATCATAGAACATGACTTGCCTCCTCCAGAAATATATGATATCCTTCATTGAATACAACCAATCCATGGCAAGGATGATGTAATATGGATATATCCATAAACATAAGAAATTCCCCCAAGAGCAGTGGTCCTAGCACTAGCTCATAGTCTCTACATGCTTCATACAAGTCAGCTCGACCTCCAACTGGCATAGTCAACACTAAGGGCACCAACAACCTCTCTACCTCAAGTCCCAAAGCATGGACAATGGTAGGTGATGCAAAGGAGTGTGTCACTCCTAAATCAAAAGTAATTCAATAAAGTATAAAATAAGAAAATGGTACCTTGAATGATGTATGGTTCGCTCGATATTGGAAACCCTAAATCCTGATGTTGTCCATGACCTTCTCCACAACCTCATTATCCTTACTAAAGACCACCTCCATGTTTTTTATCTACTTTATAAGGACAATGAGAATCCCAGGGATTTCCTCTAAATACCATGTCTCCTCTCTACTGATCCAAACCTGGCCACCCTATTGTTGTTGTCTCAGATGAAACTATCTCAATAGAGGAACTAGAAGTGTAACAAATGGAACATGCTAACTACTCAGAAAGTTCAGAAACTCACACCACTGATGACCTCGTCATACAAAATAACAAAAATTTCCTTTAGAATAAGTCTAAGACACATTGCCCCTGTTGAAACAAGATGATTAGGGTTGGGACCTACCCCTGGATAACCAAAAACTATTCTATCTAGACAACTAGGAATCCTAGACCACATCTTTTCCTCATGAGGAATCTTGATGAATCCCCTATCATAACAACCCAGTTTTGGCCAGTGTCCTCATGATAAACACAACTCTCACCGGCACCTTGAGATAAGTATTTAGTATAAACGAGGTGGCCTAGCGCTAGATATCTGGATGAAAAACCTCTTCTAAATGTCATGCCCTAGCCTCATCATCTAGAAACAGGTCTCAATAATATCATAGAAGGGCCCTAAAATGGACCCAAAACTATTGAACATTTGAGATCCCCTGCTGAAAGGTTAGAATCACCTAGTGATTGGACACCTTTGTGGTCAAAGAAATGAAATATATGATAAAGTGTTCTTATAACTTCACCCATGAGACTTCCGACTCCTTGTGATCTTCGAGGAACATAAACCACCACTACCTCACTACTCCACACAGTATCGTCACAGCCAATGAAACCCAGTGCTCCTTCTAATCATGGATAGAACTGAAGGCTATATTAACCTTATCTAACTAGTCCTCTGTGATTTTATCTAAAAATAATATCTCATACTTCTTCAAACTCTAGTCCTAAAACTCTTGGAGTTTCCTCCTCCAAGTGTTTTCATCATCGAACTCTACTCTGTTTCGATCAGCTGGCACATCCTATTGAACGTCTTTAGTGTGAACTTGAGGAGGACATTAACCTAGAGCCATGATAGAAAAATAAAAAATAGTTAGAGCTCCCAAACATAGAATATAAAATATTTAACATTAATTGATTAATTAATTAATTGTCTTTTTAAGGTTTTATCCTATCATAAGGTACACCCATTTCAAACATAGGAGAAAAGAAGAATGATTCAGGATCCTTTCTTAGGTCTCTACACTGATACCAGTACCACTTAATTTAGTATGATCAGTAAATATAAATATTTTTTCATTAGATCATAGGGGTACATAAATACCTATGTCTCAGCTAGTCTCTCGTGTTTACATCGCTTACTAAACTTAGCTAATATTCTTTCTCTACCAACCCATGCAACCTCACATGTACCTAACCCCAAAATCCATCTTATCCCTCAACTTGAACCTTTGATACCAATATGTCATGAACTCCTCCCCACAAAGATACCTCAATGAGGGGGGAGATATAGTTACTACCAGAGTCCCACTTCTAGTAGGATCTGGGTTGGCCACTAGTATTAAGGGTATAAAAAACATGTAAATGGGAGGCATTACCCTCTAAGATAAACATGTAGAAGATAGAGATAAGAAGGGTACAAAAAACCAACATTGGGTCAGGAATATATATATATATATATATAAATTAATCCAAATTAAAAATATACAATGTCATACAGTACTAAAACAACTTGAAAGGAAAAATGCAGGTACCAAAAAGGTAAAGATAGCAACTACCATGATGCCCAAATAGCTCATGCTAAACCTTGAGCTAGTAAAGTCCACCTTGATCAACAACCTTCTCCAGATGACCTAAAAAATAGTTCATATATATGTAGGTTTAGCATAAAAGTATACTCATTAGAATCCTCCTTGGATCCTCTAGTACAAAATATAAAGAAATCATGCTAAAGCATAGTGAACAATAGTGAACTAACTCATTACCTAAACCTGTATAATAAATTCCCCACCTCATCATGGCTATCTCTCACCAAGTAACACATATAAGATAGAATATAATATAATAATAAAATATCAATGTTACCCCACTCATTCTTCCCCACTAGCTTTCCTCTCTTCCCCAATGTCGCACGCACTGATTCATATCTCTCTAAAAGTAAGTCAGTCCGAAGACACCTAGGAAAGGCGTCAACATGCACCTTGTGCATCACATAATAACACTATCCCATATCCATATATTGTAACCAAGTAGTTTCTAGGAGCCACCATGTCTCATATGACATATGTCAAATATCTAGTATTATACATCAAGCCATTGTAACCCATACACCAAGCAAGTACCTCAACCCATCACAGCCTATACACAACATACCTATAATAATCCTTTGGATACTATATCTGATAATACATGTGTGTGAAATAACCACAATCCATCACTTCCCTCTGAACACATATATGGTAAAACTAACCGTTATGCATACCATCACAAGTAACTACCAATCGAAGAGAGTGTCCCCATAGGGGGTAGTCATTCATCCATCCAACCATTGGAATGTTGGGGAAAACACCCTCCTAGAGTCCATTGGGTGTTAGTTTCCCTAACATCATGGGTGGGTTATCATATTAAATAATAGAATATACATGATATAATAAATCTCCTAACCACACTATGGGAATAACCTTGTCTTAGACTCCACCACATCTAACTTCGCTCGGAGTCTTGGTTTCCAGTACTAAGACCAAATATCCTACATGTACACAAGAATATAGAGGAGATACACTAAATTCATTCTTTATTTTTATCATTTTATATGCCTTAATTAATTCATTTTCCATTAATTAACCATTAACTTTTTTTCACATTTCATTACATTAATCGTCAGAGTAAATTCCATGAACTCTAGGTTTAACCCAAACCAAGTCCATGATTTATCAAGATTAACATCTTTTTAGAATTTTCAATCCTTCATCAACCAACCCTATGGGTTAACCATTTATTCACTAATTATTAGAATTATTCCATATCTTGGTACTATAGGAAGACCATCCTAAGCTACCACCAAGAGGAAACATGAAATAAAGAACCCTTAGCTACCTCAAGAAGTGGGGAAAGGAATGTGGATAAAAAAAGTGACTCAGACGATGTCCATTAAATAGATTCAAGAAAGAATACCAACTCTTAGCATATCATCAATGGGTAATCCCTAATTTAACCCATTAAATAACCTCTAGAGACATCCTCGACACCCACATGCATGTACTGATGCATCATTCCATCACAAGCATCAACTGTTTCCATATCATATGATCCTCCCTACTCACATATCACAATGGCCATCCCATGCTCAATCATACCAGTCTCACATCACATCTAAGCCTCCTCTCCCCATATCACAAGTCTTTTATCCAATGCATGGCACAAATTAGAAGGAACAAACAATAAATCAACAGGGAAATTGGGCCCACAAAACAACACATTCCACCTTCACATGAAAATGAGCTCGCACGACTCCAAAATAAGGCCCTCGGACTTCTCAAGAAAACGGGAAACCTAAGCCCCAGAAAATTATCTTTATAAAACTACCAGTTCTTATTTCATATTTAATTAACTGATTCATTTATTAATAGGTTCCAACTATGGGAAATCTAAGGCATCAAGCTTTAACAAGCTATCAAAGGAAAAACACGCTCTTAGCATTTATTCTAGTTTCAAAAAACCTAGAGAAATACCATTCTCAATTAAAATTCCTTTATAATTTTCAAAAATCATAAACATAATTCACATTATCTATAAATTCCAATTAAACATGCGTATTTAATCAATTTTATTAACATCAAATCACATTAACCACTAGATTACAAACATGAATCTTTAAATCATTATTAAGCCAATTAATTATCAATTAATTCTAGATTTATGTTCATTACCAATTTTAATAAAGAAAAAAATGATAAAAAATCATACAACATAGATATCACACTATCTGGGAAAACACGAGGCAAAATTTTATCAAGGTATAAAGCAACAACATCATCAACGCGTGATTATTACCAACTTATTTAATCCAGTTAAACAATTATTATGTTAATTACATCACCATTCAAAGGGCTAAAACATGCTCAATTTTTTAGTGCATGTAATTGAAAGAGAGGAAATGAATACCCTACCTCAAAAGCTATCAACTTTACTCACATAAGAATGAACCAACATTACGGATCTCCGATCACATTTCCCGCAATAACTACATCCATTCGAGGTTGATGCAGCACAACTGCACCATCAAAAACCAATAAAACCCCATTAGAAACATGGGATATCATCCTCCAGTGCATGATAGGAAGAAACAAGATTAAATGAGATCAAATTATAAGAATTATCTAGAAAATGAAGAAGGAACGCACCTTGGATCAACCTAGGTCACCACGGATCGAAGAAAAAAGGACATGGATTTATTTCTATAGAAGGAATCTCCAAAATTCCAAGACGAGATCCACTAGTCATCAGGGATTGGAATAGAGAGCCACTAGGCATAGGGTTTATAGAAAACCTAGGTGGCTAAAACATTTAAGGATGTACAACTTTGGGGATTTATATGATGTGTAATCCCCTTTCACATTGTGTAATCCTCAGGGTTTGGTTTATACCAAAAAATGTGTTTTCTTTTTATTATTTAACCCTAAAAATATATACATAGTGAACTAGCTCTAAAAAATTCATGAATTGTACATACATGATATGTAATAATTTCACATCGTGTATTCTCCCTACTTCAAATATTTCACAGCCAAACCCATTTAGACCACTTCCAAGCCTCCTCTGAGCTCTACGAGCCTCAAAAACATGAAAAGGGTTTCACCACATAGATCTAGGTCCTTACAATATATATCATAAAAAAATATAGATATATAATAAGGATGGAATCATTTTAATATATTCCCAATAGTTCATTATTGAAATAAGGATTTTTGTTGTTAATGAATATAAATACCATAAAAATCTATTTAAAACATTCTTAATAAAAATATCCCTTTAAATTTGAAAATGAATTTTAGTAATAAAAAATTTATAGAATAATAAATAAAAAAATTATTTAAAAATATACTTATAAACATGTAAATTAAGCATAAAATAAATTATAGTTCATGATAGCAAACAATTTTTTACACACTGTATAAGTTTAAAAAACATTCATTTCACACTATTGTAAAAATGTTAAAAAATGCCTCATTCAGAAAATGAAATGAATATTACTTTAGAAACATTTTTAAAAAATTAAAACATGGGTAAAAATGTATTTAATAAATCCTTTATAGAATGTTAAAAAAAAATTAAGACATATTTATAATACATATATATGAAAGAAAAAAGGGTTTTCGACCGAAGAGAGAAATAAAGTCAGTTTTATTTAAAAACTATCATTTGTTCTCTTTTGTTCTTAATGATATAAAAACATTTATTATCCAGAAATAAAAAAGAGAATAAAAACATGATTTTCTTGAAATATAGATAATAAAATTTCATCATTGGAAACTTAATTATGATCAATCCTGAAAAACAATAAGATTGTAACATAAACATTTATCACTTTGGTAACTTCTGAATCATAAGAACCATGATGGAAATAATATAAAACTAAACATTAAATACCATGAATATAAATTTATTATTTATATAACATATCAAATGGGTAGTATATACACCACACAAAAGAACTAGGTGGTGAATATGACATATGTCTCACGGATTACCACAGGTCTGATTTCATTTGTTCGTGTCTGTACCTACAATATAATAAATATATATTTAATATATATATATATATATATTAAAAAAACTTAATCATATATTTCATACCATATATTTTTTATTTATATTCTTTTATGACCCTTTTATTCACAATTCTTTGTTAAAATTGTTATTTCAGGTGATAATTGCTTCATTTTTCATGTATGTTTTGGTTTGGTAATTTTGGTCATTTTTCTTTGATCATGGTTATATAAATTCTAGAATGTTTAAAATTATATAAATATCATTTATAATCTTTATATAAGTATTTATATTAATATATAAAAGTTATATATAGAAAATGGATTACACCATTCATGGAGACGGTAGGTTGTACGTACACATAAATGTGGTTTCCATTTTTCTTGACGGATGGAATGAAAGAAATGTATATAATAAATGGCCTTTATAGAGACATTATGATTTAATATATATCACATATATTATTTAAATTTATCCTTATTAACTTCTATGCAAATCGTTAGTGAAAAACAATTCATGTCGCTTTGCAAGGTGGTAGTCTACCGTACACACGAGCGACATTATCATATCCCCACAGAATGGAAAGTAAGAAGGTATATATGATTTCATAATTTTATAGGTATAATTATGTTAAAATTATATTAAATATAAATTTTAATATACCATTATTACCATACATGTAAAATCAAAATGGGATAAACATGTCGCATCGGTTCACGAGGCGGTAGTCCGTCGTACGCACAAGCAACATTATTATTTTCCAATGGGTATAAAGGTAAGAAGTTAGAAGTGATATTATAATTATATATGTATATTAATGAAATAAATATAATATATATATATATATATATATTCATAATCCATCATTATATCCAACCGTGAAAGGTGGAGATGGAAAATGAATTACATTGGTTCTCGAGGAGGTAGTCCTCTATACACACAATGGACAGTTTCATTTCCTGTTTCATAGAAGTGGAGAAGGATATAATATATTACATTAACATAATAAAATATTGGTATATGTGATATAATAGTTTTATTATATTATAATTATTGAATAATATTTAAGGATGTGGAAGAAGAAATTAAATAAAAATGCTTGTTTAAGAACATTACCTCTTCTTTAGACGACCACTTTATGTTTGCACCAAAATCCTTACTAGGATGACTTTGTGATCAAATAAAGGCCTATAGTATGTTTTTAGGTAATTAAGGAAGTTATTTTTTAGGTCTTTTCCAAACCAAATGTATTTTAAAATGTGAAAATGGGAGAAGAGTGGGTGACCATTTATAAGTGGGGGAGAGGACACATATGGAATTTTTTAAAATAATAATGTGTAACCACATTTTTCACAAGCCACAAGGATCCAAAATGAGACATTATTGAAAATTATATTTGATAAAGTCTCAATATTTCCATAAAATGGGTTTTTTAAACGTTTCTATATCATTTTACCCCTTATCAGTTTAGTTTAATCCCCCATTGAACCCATTTTAACCCTAAACACGATAAATAATTTTTATTGCTTTTACTATTCATTATGACCAAAAAATTAATTTGGATATATTATATATTCTAAATTAATATTATTCCATATCTAGAATCCATTTTTACAAATTCATTTCATAGAAGTGGCATAATCCAAATTAAAATTAAACCCACAGATGCATCGAAAAAAATAGTTTCCCAACGAAAAACGTTCAAAAGCATACAATGTTTTTATATCATAATTCAATATTAAATTGATTTCAATGAAATAAATTAGTTAAATTGTAATATAATTGAACTAATTTTACTCAAAAACCAATTTAAAATATAATTTAACTTTGTAAATAATTTAAATAAAGATGTTGTTTTCAATAAAAATCTGTGTTTTAACTATTCATCAAAAAATTAATCATTTATGAAAATTTTCAAAAATTCTCACTGAGATAATTTTGACATGGTTATTTTAAAAATGAATTTTATTTTTTAAAATATATTTTCTAAAATTTTTAAAAAATGATTTTACATTATGTGCGCAAAGAGTGACTAAACTACCTTTTAGAAAAATATAGTTTTTCTTTCAAATTATTATTAATTTATTTTTAATAAATAGATAACCATTAAATTTTTTCTATACATGTGTAAACCATATAATTTTCATAATTTTTTAGTATTATTAAAACCCTACAAATTAACAACTAGGTTATAATGTTCATGTTTAAATAATAAAATTTTAATAGAGTATCATGTTTCGTTTAAACTCGACGTTGCGTGCATCATAAGCTATCGAAGTGATTTAATTTATTTAAAAATAAATATATCATAAATTATTGTGGTGTTACATTATATTCTATTATTGGTGTTTCATATCATATATTCTATCGAACTTGATGTACCTCTTTTAAAATATCAGGGAGTTACATTCTACCCTCCTTAAATAAATTGTGTCCTTGAAATTTAATCTTGATCTCAGCAATCAAGGTTTTGGAATTTGACAATACCTTTGTTGGAAACCCATATCATAAAAAGGGTTAATAAAATATCCTATTATAATAGAGAAATGGAAGTTCAAAGGTCATATAGAATAACACATAACTAGGTTTCCAAAATAGAGAACATTAGTGATGAGTGAAGATATGGAAATAGAAGAAAAGAGTAAATAATTATGGAGAGTGATAGAGATCATTGATCACAAGAATGTGAATGATCTTGAGAAAGTCAAAAACCACAAAAGAATAAATTTTTTATGAGTGAAAATACCATTGGTTCATTAGATATGATGGTAATAGGATCACATTTTTGTTTCAAGATCATTTTCCTAGAGTTGAGGGGTTGTTTTACTATTATGATAGAGAACTCTAGAAAATATACTTAAAATATTATCCTTTTTTCATGATTATATCAATTTACACTTCATTTATTACTCCAAAAAATGAACATACTAGATGAATTTTTTATGCCTGAAGCACTAAAATTAATTTTTAACGGATCAAAAGATCCATAAAAGAGTAAAAATTTATTCCTCCTGTCATTACTAAAACCAAAATAATTATAAAAAGTTATCTAGTATAATAAATTAATCTCTAATACCACAATTTTAACTCCCAAAATTCAACTTAATCCATTCCATAAATGGTTAACCTTATGACTTGTCCAAAATATGTCTGACAAAATTCAAAAATCCAAAATTTTAGAAGGATAATCAATAAATCAACATTATATTCCCCATACAATATAAATTGGATCTTAATGTCACATTCCAGATATTTTAATACCCTTATCACTATAAATCTGTGATGAAAACATGCATTCTTCCAAAAATAAAATCTCAGGTTGTAGAATATATACCATAAATCCAAACATTCTGTAAATTCGAGCAAAGATAATGTAAACAATCAAATCAATAACCAATTTCAAGGTCACCAATACTATCCTATAAACATATATTTATCATTATTATCTCAACATCAAGAACATATTAAGGTTTATTTTCCCTCAATCATGTTTTTTTCCAAAAAGATCAACTTTCCATTGAATCACTTTTCTTTGTACCATTCAAAAAGTGTCTTAAAATACTTATAGAAAAATCATTGTAGTGTAATCCTTATACATTTCAAGAATATCATTGATAAAAAAACTTATACAAAATAATTCTTGAATCCAAATACAAAAGTTATTTTATCATTCTACTTCAGTTGTATTAATAACATAAACTTGACCTTGTTGCCTTAGCTTCTTCGAAGGTATTTTCCCTTGATTCTTGGGGAATTCATCTACATTGTTCCCCATCTTCATGTAGTTGAAGCATTAAACATTAACAACATCTTTATTGCCCTTGAAATCATGAGCATGGTGGCCTCTCTCTTAAAACATGTACCAAACTTCCATTCCCTTCAAGAGAGTACCAGGTTTTTTCCTTCCACGATTATCATATGTAGGCAAATCCTTCATTCCCTTATTCCATTTGTCCATCTTTTTTTCTATCATCATCTTCTTATCTTGCTTAACTTTGAAGACAAAAGTCTTGGAGAATTATTTTCCTTTCTTGATTGCACATGATACTATGTCCTTGTATGATGGGAAGGTTTGGGAGACTAGTTCCCTTCAAATATTTGGCTTTAACCCATCAAATAAATGGTCAATATCGCTCTTTAGATTGTGTACATAGTTTGTAGCATGTCTTGTAAACCTTGTGAAGTTTGCTTCACAATTAGAAACATTTCCATCCTCCTTTTATATTAGACTTGGGAATTATCTCTCCATATCCACTCGTTTCTCATGAGGAAAATACTTTTCCCAGAAGAGTAACTTAAAATCCTTTAATTCCATGCTTGTTATTTCTTTTTTCATCTTTTTTTTTAGAATAAATTACCGCCATTGATCTGTAACACCTGATAGATGATAAACTTCCATGATAACTTTATCCATTTCTTTACTACCCAGAGTGAGAAATATCTTCTCTAAGGATCTTATCCGTTGCTCAACTACAAATGGATTTGTAGTCCCATTGAATGGTAGAGATTTCTGACGCATGGAGCGGTCTAACATTGTTACACCACATTGTGGATCAGTAGGTTACTCCATACGGGAAAGGGAATTACTCATGACCGGAGTTAGTTTCCCCAATATGGTTATAAGTTAATCAGTTCCAGCTATATATCTATCTCTAGCTTCATTATCTTTCCCTGAAGGGTAATCCCCGTATAGAGTATATGCAATAATATAGTTTTCATTCCTTCTATTGGGTGCCATTTCTAAATAATGGAATGAAATATATTAGATCATAACATTATGAAACATAATATATAATACCAAAACTAGTGAAATACATAACATAAATTAAAATTTTTATGTATAGCTAATATCATAATCATAGACATTGTTTCTTTGGGAAAATCTTCAAATTATAAAAATATTTTCAAATCCTTCATAATGGTTTATAAAGAAAATGTGAATTATCCTAAGAATATCCCCCAGAGAGTGTCAAAGTAGGTGCACAGTAAGGTCTATTTTCATTCACTAGGTGATAATTGAGTCAAATCCCAATGCACCCTTTTTGGAGTTATTACCAATAGGTGTAACTGTTCCAGAACCACATCCACTTGTAGTATTCAGACAATGATGTATTGGTAGGAAAAACCACATAATCATTTACTCGCCAAAACATTAGGATGTTCTTCTATACTTATCCTTAAGGCCTATCATAGGTTTATATTACCTAATCTCTATTTTCCTAAATCTGGTTCTCAATTTTTCTACTAAACTTAATCTGATACGAACTATAAAGGCTCTACCCTAGTGGCCTAAAGTCAGTGGATACTTTATTACATTAGAACTAGATATGAGAAATCGCATCCCAAAGGAATGAATAGTTTATTTTTATTGGTAAACTAGATTCATATGTGAATTTCACATTATAATTGGAAACATAAAATACAACATAATATACATCTTGGAATCCTGGGGTAAGAAAACATAATAAAAGGGTGAGCTCAAATACTCAATAAGGGTATGCATACAATGGAAGCTATCATGAATAAGGAATAGTCAATATGTAAGGTAAATAACTGAAACACGTGTCATTTAATCAATAATTTTAACATAAAGAGTAATATAATAGGAACAAATGATGATCAAATAATTTCATATAAATAATCACATGATCTTGAAAATTAAAAATGTATATTCTAACTAATCGAGTACTCACATGGAACATCAATAAATAATATCATAATGGGGAAATACATAATTATGAACATCATAACCATACCATCAAGTCCTCTTGATAATACATATTATATATATGGGTAAGGGCTTAGCCAGAAAAGTAAGCTAGTTTGTCTTATGAGACCTACCGATTCATCGAGGGGCTATAATGGGCCCCACCCATCACTTAAAAAGTCTAATTCATTCCTCATATGAAAGGGTTGAAACATAATCAACATAAACAGTCATATTAAAAAACTAACAAATGAAATTTTAATAATTACACGAATCAATAAGCATAATCATAAACTATTTAGAGTAATATAGTGAATGATATCAAAATAGTACATCTATAGTCAAACTAATCATAAACCATCTAAAGAGATAATAAGGATGATACAATTATTACATATTCCCAGTGTAATGTAAGTAAAATAAGTTTTATTGTTGTTGATGAATAAAAATACTATAAAAATGACATTTAAAACATTCTTGAGGAAAATATACCTTTTAATTTGAAAATCACATCCAAAAATCAAAAAATTCTAGAATATTAAGAAAAAAAATCTTTAAAAATATACTTGTAAAATTTTAAAGGAAGCTTCAAATAACTGAGTGTTTATGATGGTGGGTAATTCTGTACATGCCGTGTAAGTTCAAAAAAAACATTCCTTCCACCACACTATTGTAAAAAGGTAAAAAAATGCCTCGTTCATAAAACAATAAAAAGATTCCTTTCAAAAAAAAATATAAAAAATCCATAATGGGTAAAAATGTATTTAATAAATCCTTTTTATAATGTTAATTCATTTTTTAAATTTTTTTATAAAACATGTATATAGAAGAAAAATGGTTTTCGACCAAAGAGAGAAATGCAGATGGTTTTCTTTAAAAACACTCTTTTGGCCTCTTTTGTTCTTAAAGAGTGGAAAATGAGAGGAAAACATGTATTCTATAGAAATAAATTGAGTAGAATAAAATTAATGAGTTTCTTGAAATATAGATCATAATAATTCATCATTGGAAATTTAATCATTAACAATCCTAAAAAACAATGATATTGTAACATAAACCTTTACCACTTTAGGAACTTTTAAATCATAATCCTCATGAAATAAATAACTTCAAAAAAAACTTCAATACCTTAAAGATAAATGGATTCATGATAAAACATATAAATAGGTGGTTATATACACCACACAAAAGAACTAAGTGGTGAATATGGTATATGTCTAACGGAAGTAAATGTGAGATGAGAAACTCTTACCTCAAGTCTGATTTCCTTCATTTATGTTCATACCTACAGTTTAATAAATATATATTTATTATATATAAATTATAAAATAATAATCATATATTTAATACCATATATGTTTTACCTATAGCCTTTTATGATCTGTTTATTAACAATTCTTTGTTAAAATTGTTATTTCAGGTGATAATTACTATGTTTTTCATGCAAGTTTTGGTTTGGTAATTTCGATATTCTTTTCTTTGATCAGGGTTAAATAATTTTCATAATTTTAAACATAATATAAATTTCATATATAATCATTATATAAGTATTTAGGGAAATCTATAGAAGTTACAGATAGAAAATCGATTACACCATTCATGGAGACGATAGGTCGTACATACGCATGAATAATATTTCCATTTTTCTTAATGGAGGGAATGAAAGGAAGGTAAATAATATATCACATTTAGATATTCATTATGATTTAATATATATCACATATATTAATTGAATTTATCCTTATTGTGTTCCACATAAATCCTTAGTGAAAAACATGTCTCATCGCTTCGCGCGGTGGTAGTCTGTCGTACACACAAGCGAAGTTATTATATCCCCACAGAATTGAAAGTAAAAAAGTTATATGTGATATCATAATTCTATAGGTATAATTATGTTAAAAATATCATATATATTCATTTTAATCTATCCTTATTACCATCCAAGTAAAATGGAAATGAGAAAAACAAATCACATCGGTTCGAGAGGTAGTAGTCTGCAATACACACAAGCGAAGTTATTGTTTTCCAATGGGTTGGAATGTAAGAATATAGATGTGATATTATAATTCCAAAAGTATATTAATGTCACAAATATCATATAAAAATGTTAAATACATCATTACATACAATCATGTTATGTGGTGATGGAAAACGAATTACATCGGTTCGGGATATGGTAGTCCACCGTACACATGATCGACGGTTTCGTTTCCCATTTGACGAAAGTGGAGATGAATATTGATTATTAAATTAACATAATAAAATATAATTATATGAAAGAGGTTTTATTAGAGTATCATGAATGAATAATATTTGAAGAAGGTGGAAGAATAAATATTATAAAAATGCATATTTAATAATGTTACATCTTCTTCGGACGACCTCTTTATGTTTGCACCAAAAGCCCTCCTATGATGGATTTATGATAAAACCAATGTCTTTAGGATGTTGGTATGGAGTTAAGTTATTTTTATAGGTATTGTCTAAACAAAATGGCTTTGAAAGTGTGAATAGGGGGTGACCTTTTATAAGTGGGGGAGAGGACATATAGAATTTTTGAAATGAATAAAGTATACTGACCCTCTAGGAGCTCAAAATATTCAACTAAATCATCAACATATACAAAGGGAAGAGTTCGAATAAGATCGGGTTCAAAATAATAAATATCACAAATGAACATAGCTTCTTCGAAAAATATTCCAACTTCGTGAATGTGCACAGCTCGTTGTTCCATTTAGTCAAAAAAATGCTCCTAAAAGTGGTTTCGGGTCAAGAGTGAGGTAGTCAACCTCCTCAGACTCTTAAAAAATAAACACCTCCTATTTGGTGTCTTACATGGCATAAGAGATGATATTTTGAGTCGGTCCGACCTGTTCTATCATGAAAAAATCAGCAGGCCGGTCAGTGCAGTAAAAATTATCAGAATGAAAATCAGAAAATGAATTTTTCTCAAAAAGTTGTCCAGCTTCTATAATTTCAGCATCTCTCATCTCTTGCCATCTTATTAAACATCCTTCGACATGAGGATCTTGATTCTTCAGCCAAACTTCATCCTCCTCGATCTCCACATCAACTGACGGTGGGATTTTCACTTCTTAATGAAACTCTTCTGGAAAATACTCAGGAAAAAGGTGTGAGAATTCTTTAAGTTCTTTGGCTAAGGCTTCCACACTAGGTTGTCTAAACTCCTTATAATCTTTAATAAATTCAATAAATTTTTCTTCACTTCAAGTTTCATATTGTTCCTTAACTTTGAATGCAATAGATCATACAAAGTCTTCCGACTACAGTGGAGGTTTCATTTTTTAAAAAAAAAAATTGAAAATGAAAAATCACTAAAACAAACTTGTCTCACCAACAACGATGCCAATTTTTGATAGTATGTCATATGAAATATCAAGAATACATTTATAGTTCCCTAGACATAGAACAGTAGCTAACCCAATGGTCGGTCTCAAGGAGGCAATGTGTCTAGCCTAGTGATAAATCTAAAATATTTTTATGATTTTATCTATTTCAAAATCAATAAAAGGTAACATGAAACATAGGTTGGAAAAGGATGAAAAGAAAATGAGAATAGAAAAAACAAAGAATAGAAACAGGAACAAAGAGAAGAATAAAAGTTAACAAGAACAAACCAATTCAATGTTGAATCACTCTACTGCCTAGCATAGATTTAAAAAGATTAAATCATCCAGGCTCAACCACGCGTAGTGCAAGCTGGATCTCTCGAAAAATGCACCCCCACTCATTGAAAAATGAATGAACACGTACCAATCGCATCCCGCACATGAGCTCTCTCCTAAACTATGAAAAGATTTTCTAGGTCAAAACAATTTCACATAGGATCTCTCCTTATGAAAAAGTGATTATCGCTAGACCAACAAATCACACAACTTCTAAAAACTTAGTTGAGTACACAAAAGAAGAAGAGAATAAACGAATAAGAAGGTGAGAGTATCAAACCATCTCTGAAAGAAAGTTTTGTCTCGCGTCACCTCAATTCATGATTGCAACTTGCAAAGAGTGAAGAAGACATTGACAATCAAACTAGATTTTTGATCTCCAAGCAACAATGAGCATCTCCTCCTAGAACTAGGTATGCAAATTAGTCCTCCATGTCCAGACGTATAAGATCACAAAACAGAGAGCAAATATGAAAAAAAAAAACAATTTTTATTTACAAAGAATAGAGTTACATAAGATAGAAAACAAGAAGAAGAGAAAGAAAATGAGAGAATGAACATTCCTGAATGTGGGAGAGGTCCTCCCATCTCTAGACATGACGTCCTATTTAAAATCATAAAAAAATAAAACAATTACAAAATGATAGTCAAATAAAATGATTCCACATGGGTACCTTCATTCAACACCTCCTTCACTCTGACACCACCAAAACTCCTCCAGAAAATAACACCGCCAGTTGGAACGAAGTGTTGGCACCAGGAAAAACATCCAACTCTCTGAAAACTGGGTGTTAATCACAACCCAAACTGAAAAAAAAAGTTTTGACACAAGGCTCGGACACATGCCCTGCTTCTCCCTATCCACGACTTCTTCAATGGATATCATCAGCATCAAACAAAATTCCTCAAAGCATTTCATGGAACATGTTACAGTCCTCGGTATCCAACTTCAAATCTGCAACAAAGAAGAAGAAAAACTTCCCATTTCCATTTTCCAATCAAGAACCTACAAATCCAAACAAAGGCACCCTGCAAACAACAAACTCAACACCAACTCAGATCACCGATGAAGAATAACATCGTAAGGGGCAGTTGAATTAATCCAGTATGGAATTCAGATTTAATAGGTGCTGATTCAACTTAATCGAACAATCTTAGACATCCAAGACTCGGACCATGTGCAAATCATCAGATCATCTTCGTCAACACGCCACTGGTTCAATTCAATCTTCTTTCTAGGACCTCGCATCTACCTTCAAACGCAAACAAAGGTCGTAAGAACAGAACGAAATCGGATGAAGGATCAGCTAAGAAACTTGGTACCGATTCGGCTCAGACGACCTTCATCAGTTGCGGCTTCGTTTCATCCGAGATTTCCGATCTCCATAGTCGGTTCTTCATATTCTCATTAGCTTGAACGCGCTAGGGTTCAACATCAACAGCGAAGAATCTCACCCCGTTGATCAACTTCTCCTCAGATTCACGGTTTCAAGCACCACGGATGAAGAACCATCTTCGGCTATCTTCTTCATCGGCCCAGATCTCGTTTTGGAAAAACTCAGATCTTCATCAACAATCGAGGATGAAGGTTGGATCTCGCTCGGATCTCCTACAGTGCGATTCGAGATCCTTCGGCATCAACAGATCTGATTTTTCATTTGGGAAGCTTCGATTTCCCACAGGCGCAGCCAGATCTCAGGTCTCCCGGTTCGGTCTACTTCAGAAGGTTCGTCCTATTTCCTTCTCAGTTCCGAAAGAAATCGGAGCTGTGTTGCTGAGTTTCCTTTTCATCGAAGGCTCAGGTTCCAGATGCAAACCCGCTCAGACTCCCAGTTCATCAGCACCGCCACTGATGATGGTCGACGACGGTATTCATAACGGAGGTAAAGCACGAAACATCAAAGTAAAATTTTAATTAAATCTGTGATTAATTAAAACCATTTAATACCAAAAATTAAAATTCCACAAACACAAAACAAACAATAAATTAAACTAAAAACTAAAACACTAATAAATTAATTGAATCGAAAACAATGTTAAGAAATAATTAAATTAATTAATCACGGATTTAATTGTGAAACATCAAAGTAATATTTTAATTCAATGTTAAATTAAATAAAAAAGGCATGATGAACTGACAATATTCACAAACTAAATTAAAAAAAATAACACAATAATCATAAAATCACTAATTAACGACAAATAAATCAGGACACTAAAATTTACCACCTAAATGCCTATTTTATCATTAAATAAACATAAGAAATGACATAAAACGATTTGGAAAAGTGCATTAAATAAGAGCTACATCAAATGACATCACACTTAAGCATTGATTCTCCTCAAGTAATGTCACAACCCAAGTCGGAGTGTCATCCAACCGGACACCCGACTCGGTATGTGGAATGGCCCAAAGGGCGTTTCCGATCCCCATGGGTTGGCAGCTAGTGCATGAGTATCAACAATACAATGCGGGAACAATTTCACCCATTATTATAAGCATAAACAACCAACATAAATAAACATCACGATGATAAATAACCAAAGCCAAGCAAGGCATAACAATTTTTAGATTCAAGGTTTTACAACTTTAGACAAAAACCAAAATAGATATAATAAAAAGAGAACGACAAACTATCCCAAAACCAGCATATGACAAGAGAGATGTCACCCTCAAGCCGCCACCACCACCACCTACACAAGGAAGACCACTAGCAACTCGAACCACCATCTTCATACATCTTGTCTTTACCTGAGTCAAACATAACCAAGTCTACATACACCCAAAGGTGTATGCAGGGTGTGAGCCAAACCCCGGTAGAATGCCACCCATAAAAAGAGATTTCATGCTAAGACATTATAAAACAAATTAACATGAAAGTTAAAAAAAAATATAGAGACATTTTTATAGAAAACAATTTAAAGGAAAACATTTCAAGAGAACAACCTTTTTAAAGGAAGAACATGCTTTGCTTCTAAATTAAACCACAAAGTGCGTCGTATGCCGACGACAAGTACAAAATCGCAAGAGAGCACCATGTCACGGGAAGACCTTATAGGCACTAGCTAAAATGGGACACTAGGAACCTCGTATCTTAGTGAAACGTGGTATAGAAACCACAACCAACAGTATTCTCATGCACAAGCCACTATAAAGGAACATCCCAAGGGCCTAGTGGTCTCCAATCATCATCATGTTTGAGTTGGTGTTGTAATCGTCAATCCCACTAGATAAATCCGGGACAAGCCACTTCTGAGTCAACTAGCATACTAGTCCTAGTCTTTCCACCTATATACCCACATTTCCCTTTGTGCTCAATTTTCTCTTCACAAGTCACATAGATCACTACATTCACATGCACAATTGCTAATAATTATAAACACACTTTATAAGTCACCATTCCCACAACCAAAATCGCTTTCAAATCCAAATGCACACCAAAATCATTCCAAAACATTTTTCACACAACTTGCACAATTTATTAAACCACTTTCACCATTCATGAAACACCTTCAAGAAGCACAATGAGGAACACACTTGAAACACAACCAATTTCCTTCAGAAAACTACTTTCAAGCCATATGCGCCTTAAAACCTTTCAAAAACACATTCCACGCCTCATATACAATGCGTTGAACATAACCAAGAAGAAAAGAAGACATATCAAAATCAACAAATAATGTTTAAACATGGAACCACCTACCTTAAGTGAAGAAACTTCCAGAAAACAGTGCAAAACCACAACCGCACCTCATTTGAACCCTAAAAAAGGAAATATTAAGCTGTAAACATCAAGATCAAACCCAATAAATCATGATCCAACCCAAAATAGGTCACCCAACCCGCTGAAAAAATGAAATCCCAAGAAATAAGAGGAGAAACCTTAGAAAATAGGAAGAAATCAAGAAAATAGGGACTTGCTTGAAGAATCTTGGAGAAATCCCACCAAATCCATCTCTAAAATAGAGGTCTAAGGGTGTAAGGAGGAGGGTTAGAGTCACCTAGGGATAAAAATACCGAGTGGGAAGAAAATGAGGAATTTGGGGTTAAATCCCTAGAGGATACAACAATCATTTTAAAAAATTTAATGATCTGGACAAGACGCATGGTTTACCCACACAGTTTTCCAAACCGTGCGGCAACCATGCGCCCCTTACTGTCCAAGAAAGACATGTCGTATGGTTAGCCCTCATGGTTTAAAAACTGTGTGCTAACTGTGCGATTAGACACTATCCAAAAATACCACTTGGTTCCACGGTTACCTGGGTAAGGGCGCACGATTTTCCAAACCATGCGCTAACCGTGCACCACCTACTGTTAACCCAAAATTTCTATTTTCCTCCAAAAACAAAAGGAAAACCAAAAGATAAAAATTATAGAAACAAAAATAAATAGAAAAATACCTCAAAAGGAAATCATGGGTGTGACAATTCTTCCCACCATGAAAACTCTCCTCCCCATGAAAGTCAAGTCAAATCTTAATCAGAGAATAAATATAGATACTCTTGCTTAACCCACAAATTATGCTCCCAAGTCTCATGCTCATCATTATCGTGTTTCCAAAGAACTCGGATCAGTGGAATAGATTTCCCACGAACTTTCTCTTGGGAATCTATAATCCGTACTGGGTTTCTCAAAAATTGACAAATCTGGTTTCAACTCCAACTCTTCCCAATTCAATACATGAGACGGATCTGGTTTATATTTCTTCAATTGGGAGACATGAAAAACACCATGAATTGACATAAACTGTGAAGGAAAGTCTAACTTGTATGCCACCTTACCAACCCGTTTGGTGATCTCAAAAGGTTCAAAATACCTTTGAGTTATCTTCCCTTGCTTGCCCAAACAACGATGAACCAAGAAAGGTGTCACTTTCAGGAACACTCGGTCACCCACAGAAAACTCAAGACCTTGACATATCTAATCAGTATAAAATTTTTGGTGACTCTGAGCTATCAAAAAACACTGCCTAATCAATTTGATCTTCTCAGATGTATCTTATACTAAGCTCGGCCCCAACAATGAGGTCTCACTTACCTAAGCCCACAAAAAGGAGGTCGACACGACCGAATATAGAGCACCTCAAAAGGATCCATTCAAATTGAGTATTTTTAACTATTGTTATATGAAAACATGGTGAAAACCAAATGTCTATCCCACAAACTTCCAAAATTCAACACACATTCCCAAACCATGTCTTCCAAAATTTGGTTTTCCCACTCCATTTTACCATCTGTTTAAGGATGGTATGCCATGCTAAACTTAACCTGCGATCCCAATTCCTTCTGAATTCCTTCATAAAACCACAAGGGAAAATATGGGTCCTTATCAAAGGAATTTGCAGATGACACACCATGAAGCCTCATAACCTCCTGAACATATATCTGGCCCAACTCATCCACCTTTTCTTAATCTCTGGTCGGAATGAAATGGGAATATTTTCTCAAATGGTCAATCACCACCCAAATTGAATTCCTCCCCCGGAGTGTACAAGGCAAGCCTAAAATGAAGTCCATGGTGATCTCGTCCCAATTTCAGGTAGGAATGGGTAGTGGCTGGAGAAGACCAGAGAGCCGTTGACGCTCTGCTTTTACTTGCTGACAGGTATAACTCCGTGACATGAAGTTAGCTATATCCCAACTTATACGTGGCCACCAGAACTACCGATGCACTTCATAGTACATCTTGGTAGCACCATGATGAATATCCCACTAAGACTGGTGACTATCATACATCACTACCTTTCTCAAAGACAACAGCACCACAATGTGGTCCTTAAAGCACAAGATTCCCTTGGGAGATAACAACCAATCACAAGGCATATCCCCACCATGAAAGAACTTCATAAACTGCTAGAACAACTCATAATTAAGTTTCTCCTACTGAATCAATCCCAGAAGAGAGGGAGTCAACTAGATACTGGAAAAGAATACACCTCCACTATGATCCTTGGTCTCTAAGTGCATCTGAACAAAGATCCCCATCAAAGTACATTCATCACTAGACTCTTTCAATGCCCGCACTGGAAATTTCCTACTCAAAGAATCCACCACCACATTACCTTTTCCCAGGGTATAGACTATATCAAAGTCGAATCCCTAAAGTCACTCCACCCAATGATGTTTCCTTAGATTCAGATCTTCATGGGAGAAAATGTAGGTCAAAATCTTATGATCAGAATAAACCACAAATTTCGTCCCAAAAAGATAATGATGACACATCTTCAAGGCATTCATCACTAATTCTAACTATAGGTCATGGGTTAGGTATTTATTTTCATGTGATCGGAGATGGTGTGAGCTATATGCCACCACATGATCAATATACATAAGCACACACCCGAGACCCATACCTGAGGCATCATAATAAACCACATAGCCCTTCCATGATTCTAGAAAGATCAACATAAGAGTGGTATTCAATCGCCACTTAAGCTACTCAAAAGACTCTTGGCACTTTGGGCTGCCTTCAAACTTCACCCCTTTTTGGGTGACAACCTCCATGGAATAAGTAAGCTGAGAGAAGTCCTAAACAAATCACCCGTAATATCCTTCGAGGCCTAGAAAACTTCTAATCTCAAAAAACATTATTCGACTTCTCCCATGACACGACTTCACTGATATTCTCAGGGTCTACCAAAACCCCTTGTTCTAAGATAACATGGACCATAAACTTCATATCTCTAATCCAGAAGGTTCATTTAGAAATTTTGGCATAGAGATGATGATCCCAAATAATTCCCAAAACAATCCTCAAATGCCTCTCATGATCCTCCTCAGATTCATAATAAACTAGGATGTCATCTATTAATAACATAATGAATGAATAGAGATACTAGTGTAACACCCTATTCATAATCTCCATGAACACCGTTAGAGCATTCTTCAACCCGAAAGGCATAATAAAGTACTCAAAATGGCCATTTCTGCTTTGGAATGCTGTTTTTGGGATGTCTGCCTATCTCACTTGGACTTAGTGATAACCAGAACACATATCAATCTTAGAAAACCACCTCACCCATTTTAACTAATCAAACAAATCATCAATGTGAGGTAAGGGATACTTGTTATTAATCATTACCTTATTTAGCTTTCGGTAATCAATACACAACCAGAGAGATCCATCAGCCTTTTCGCAAACAAAACTAGGGCGGCCCAAGGTGAGATGCTCAGGAGAATGAATCCATTGGATTACAAATCATCCAACTGTACCTTTAATTTCCTCAATTCAGTGGGGACCATATGGTATGAGGGAAAATATATCGGTTGAGTTCCCAATTCCAAATCGATAAAAAACTTCACACCCTGCTCCAGAGACAAACCCTAAAAATCCTCTAGAAAAACCTATGGGAATTCATCCACCACAGGAGGTAATCCAACCTCAGGAGAACCTCCATCATCCCCCAATGTGAGCGATAATAATTGAAAAATGAGATTACCTAATTCTGAGAGTGGGGGTCCAACACGACCTGACCGAGGATCCCATTCTCCAAGAAAGACCCGGGTACTTCCATCAGGTGCCGCGAAACTCACCCACCTCCTATAGAAATAGATATACACATAAAAGTGCACCATCCAGTACATACTGAGGATTAAATAAAATAGGTATATCTTGAGAATAAGGAAATTCCATTCTTACTCAACCCCTGACATGGTGAGTGCACAAGACGGACACTTGAGACCTTTCTCTTTCTTCTTTCCAAGTGGCGTTACTAACTCCATCGCATATATAATAAGCTCAGTTAGAAAACCCAAAACACCCACAATACGGGCATAGATAAATGAAACAGAAGCACCAATATCAAATAAAATAATGTCCAAGGACGATGCAATCAAAATAGTACCTTGAACTGTCGCAAGCCCTACATATGCTTCCGCGGGTGCTTGGTCTATGACATGGAGATGCCTCACCTCAGTATTTCACTGAGAAAAACCACTAGCCTGCGGTTCAGACCTGAAATAGATTTTCATAGAAGATGATTCAACCCTTCTTCCATTACCACCAAACTGATAACTCGCTGACTTGGATGGTTCTAACTGGTTTGACATCCCCCTAGAAGCCACATATCCTGCACTGATCTGATAAGGGTGTGCCACTTTACAATAGTGCTGCAAGTGTCCTATAGCTCCACATTGGAGACCAGGTTTGGGAGGAGATGTGCATACAGGTCATATGTGCCCTGCCTTCCAATACTGATGCCACATGATCAACCCAACATCAGAATCCACAGATGAAGACAGCCGAGAAGGATGGTCTGAACTACCACCTCCCTTCTTTCCCTACTCATCCTGCTTCCTCTTCATTTCCGAAGAAATGCCACTGCCCTCTATTTTCATAACTCCAAAGGAAACAAACCTTCCCTTACGGTCAATCTCCACCATACAATCATGGTCAACCACCCCGACATATGTTTTTATCTTAAATAGAAATACTTGAGAATAAATATCTGGCTGCAACCCCTTTAGAACCTTTGAGCCTTCATCTACTTGTAGGAAATGATTTTAGGTGCGTACCATACCATCTCCGCAAATATATTAGCATAATACATCATTATCATATCTCCATGGGTATGATCCATGAACTCCCAAGACCTAGAATAGGCTAAAACCTCTGTACATTACTGCTTGTTGAAAATGATCTTGAAATCTTTCCAACTTATTTGTTCCTTCTTCTTAGTTTGGACCACTGAGTCCCACCACCTACGATTGAGACCTTATATCAAGAACAAAGCACATTTCACCCAGACTACCTTAGGAGTGACAAGGAACTTGAACATCTATTCTATATTTTGAAGACACTCCTCTGCTTCCTGAGGTTCAATACTTCCTCAAAAAGAAGAGGGCTTGTTTTAAGAAACTCTTGTGCTTTGTCCTTATTAGGACCTGGTTTAGTTTCTCTATCAAGAGTAGGACTAGAACCCTCTCCCTATTCAAAAGCTTGGAAAACCCAGACCATAACTTCCACTAGTCTCCAATCAATTGGTGAGGGAGAACTCTCTCTGGCCTCTTCCCGTAGTTTCATGGGAATTCTATGGGGATGCATTTTTCTACAATAAGGAAAAAACACAAAGAAAACCATCAATACCACCATCCTGAAAATTTTCAGCAATAACAAAAAATCCCAAACACTTATGAAAATAAAAACATAACCAAATCCATCATAATAATAAGAAAAACTAAACAAACCACTTCACCCCTACCCAGTGTTCATATACAGTATATAGCCTGTACGTCTCGCATGGAGGAGATGTCGAATAAAATCCCAACATCACATGGCGACTTGAGTCCCATCACAAGGTGTGCTAGCCAGCCACACCACTTGAAACTAGAACTTCAAGCATCAATAATCCTAGATCTATTCTATCCAAACTCATCCTGAAATAAATTTACCCAATAGAGTGTAACCTTCTCTGATACCATTTTCTCACAAACCAAGTTGCAGTGCCATTCGACCTGACACCCGATCGAGTCCATGGCATGGCCTGGAAGGAATTCCCAGTCCCCACGGGATGGAAACTAGTTGTTAGGGTTGGTTTCCTGTGAGCCAACTATTTTGTACTTTGATTACATGAATGTACACTTATTATATATTGTTCATTATTCTGCATGACTATAATATAATAATGTCCTGGAATATTTGTTGCATTGATAAGGTCATGACAGATCCCCGCTATGATGAGAACCTTGAAATTCTATAATAATATTCTTAAATAAAGTTCTACAGTTGGATGACATACTATGATAGGAAACATAGTATACAGACCGTCATGTGCGAGTACTCGTAAGAAGACGAGACTCTCTCTCATGGAGTTCTCACTTAGTAATCTCTAAGATGGGAGATTATGCGAACAGACCTGCCAGTAGTAATTCTGCATGTTTTGGTGTCATCAGATATTTCTATCTACGAGCATGTGTGATGGTCCTTAGACTGGAAGATTATAATTAACTCATGTCATGACTCATGCACTTAGATTTGCTGATGAAAACTGTCACGAAGACAGTTGGCGGGAAGTAGGGTACGTTGGGTGCGTCACGAATGACATGTTGTTAATGGATAAGTCGAGGAAGGATTTGTCCCTTCCATATTTATGGAAGTAGATATCTTGGGCCCTTTTATTGAAATAGAACTGTCGAACAAATTCCATGGCCATTGTGACATGATGAGTTTATTTCTGGAAGTCAAAGAATGACAGATCAAACATATAGGTTTATGACAATACCATGAAACCTACTTAATGAGATATTGAGACAAAGGGATTAAGTTACACGGTAATCGTTCGTATGAGGTGATACGTCAATGTGGCATCAACTTCTTTCTCTTGGGTGCCTTGACCCGTTGCTAGACAGTAATCTTGGACTTTAGGCAAGCCCGCCTAATGCCAATGAGAAAGAGGCCGAGAGGGCCACACACTAAGTGTATCCAAATATCTCAAGTAGAATAAAGATTATTCATGTATGTGGATTAATAATTATTCAATGAAGCCTAAATCGTTTTAATTATGGAGGAAGAAGGAAATGAAAAACAAGATATACACGTTGTGTATTAATGATTACATGCCGTGTAGTTTTTCATGGAAAACAAGTACACGCCGTGTATTAATGATTACACGCCGTGTAGTTTTTATTTTGGAAAGGAAATGAAAAACAAGTACATGTCATGTATTAATGATTACATGCCATGTATTTTTATGGAAAATAAGTACACACCCTGTATTAATGATTACATACCGTGTAGTTTTCCAGTCGGGATTTTGAGGATATAATATTGTTTTATTAAATGATATTTATTATAACTAGCGTGGGCGCATGTCAAGAAAGTAATTATTCGACATGGGTGTTTTCAATAAGAGTTAATGAAATAAATAAAATGTGTAACACTTATATTTATTGTCATAACTCTATAACCTCAAACCCGATTATAAATATCCTCACAAACCCAACTCTTTTCCTCAGAGAATCGTTGTGCACAACAATTCTGGAGAATTATCTCAAGATCGAAAGAAATCCTTCCTCCAAGAATGCTCTCAAGACCGAGATAAATACTCTTCATCGGATCAAGATGATATAAGGCGGGCAATGCAAGAAAGGGTTTCTCTATAATAGCACCCAGAGACTCCTTTGGCGATGTCTAGAGATACGTGGTGCATGTGTGGATCACAACTAGAGGAAGTCTACCCTTGGCTTCTGCGACGCAATGAAAAATCACATCATAACATGATCAAGAATATCAATGAATAAAGAACACCCAAAAGGTACTTCTTGTCAATTAATTAAATTAATTATAATCAACCAATGACGATCCACTTTTGTGGTTCCGAGACCTTTATTCTTCTTTGTCTATTTCTGTGAATCGATCTGTGGAGACTGGCATTTATCATCATATTGATCCCGAATTGATCATTGATAATGACAAAAAGCCAAGTGGGAACATCCACCCATGTTCTTCCGTTGCGCCCGAGACCTTCTATTGGTATCAAAGGGAGGTTACAACGTTGATTATAGTTATTTAATTTTTGTTGATAATTTACGCATTTATATTTGATTCAATTCATGATAAATTGTTCTATTAAACTGAATGAACAAGATCTGTTCTTCCTCCTTCGTTTCTGGATTCACATCACAGAAACGACCTTTTAATTTTAATTTTTTTTAAAATAAAAATGAGGAACTCATCCATAGGAGCTGCTCTTTCTGTCTGTACAACACGAGAATACACTGCATGTAATGAAAGCTACACGTCGTGTACTTAGGTTCAACGAATAGGTACTGGTCCACCAAACCACGCCATGTGAATTGAGTATAACTGAGTTTTATTACACCTTATTGACCAAAAATGAACGACGTATGGAACCAGAATACACGGCGTGTATTTTGAATCAACATGTCATGTAGTCCGATCTGGACCAAGTGAAACCATGTACAAGGAGAAGCCATGTTCCACGTACATGGGATTGCTAGGCCGGTAACCGTGTAACAAGGAAGTACACTCCGTGTTAGATTAATCTACACACCGTGTACTCCAAAATTTCCAAAGTACAGAAAACACGCCAAAGCCCCCAACATGTACTTTGGATAAAGGGTGAAAAATAAACGCCGTGTAATATTTCTTACACACCGTGTACTTTCCATAAATGGAATTTCACCAGGTTTCCTCCAAAAGTACAAAGACCTGTACAAGGGATATGGATGAGAAGAATCTCAAGGAAATTTAGAAAGGAATTTAAGATAAAGAATTGATTAATTATAAGATCATAATTAATTAATTTCAAGCGCGAATTATCTTAAATAATAGAACGATTAAAAGAATTTGAATTCTAAATATGCATAAATGTCGTTGCATGATATGGATGATCATGAGCTAGACCAAAGACCCTTTGTATGTGTGTATGATTTCATTTAAATTTGTTTAATTTAAAATTAGTTGGCCTGTGAGCCTTCTTCCAATAAAATGTAGGGTCTGCGTACCCATGGTTTCTTTAATGTAAACCCCATGTAATGGAGGATATCCCAAGCTAGAGGAGAAAATTCAAAACCCGAAGTTGAGGTGAAACCAACCCAAGAAAATACAAAGGTGGACAGGTGGGAGATGCAAAACACGAACCATCGGTTCGAGGTGTTTTTCCCTAGGTCAGGGTTAGCTTATCAAACCGCTAGATAGGCTAACCAATAGAAGCTCATGATCATGCCATATTATTTTATTTTTTTCTGATTGCATGGTTTATTTATTATGCATGTGTTGTCACGATCACATAGTTAATGAAATAAACAAGCATGCAAAGATGGAATAAAATAAAAACTGGACTATGCGTAAACATTATCAGAACATGGTTAATCACTTAAGTAAGAATCACTTAATATTAACAAGCATGTGATAATGAAAAACTATGCATAAAGAATAAAATCCCTCAAATACCATATTAAGTCAGACCAAGCCTTATGTTACTTGATTAAGGGAAAGACTCAATAAAACTATGTGTTTGACCAACCCTTGTTGGGTCACTTATTTTATAAAGGAAGCTCTTAAAGTTTCGGGTTAACTTAAACATTTTAAATCAAGCAGAGTAGCCCTTGCTAGACTTGTTGTAAAATGGAGGCAAGTGTTGAGGAAATCCAAGTCAGGATTTTAGGATTGGGGAGTCCACTCAACAGATCAAGGAACTATAAGCTCACAGTTGGCAAGGACCTGCCTACCTAAATACCTTCAAATATCTTGACCAACCCTTGATGGGGTTATGCGAAGGGGAATATGGATCCTTTCCACTATAATGTCAAAGAAACTGAACATTCTGAGTTCAATGGTGAGGGCCATTGGGACTTGATAAAATAGTGGGAGAATTAATAAATTCATTTATTATTTTTCATAAAATGTAATCAAGAAAGTACTGATAAATCTACTCTTTTAATTTTTAGAATCAATATGACAAGCTCATCAACCACATTCTATCTACGATAAATTCTAGATAAATACAATATCCTCACCGGCATTAACTCTCAGGAATGATTTAGGCGCCTTCGGGTTATCCTACACCATGAACGAAAGTTTTACGTGTTGGAGTCCTCACTTCCTGATTCGCCTGCCCAAGGGGCGAATGATGAATATTTCATGGTCTATGATCAACATTTGAACGATGCACTAGACACTCAATGTTTTATGCTATCATCAATGTCTAGTGAGCTCATGAAGTCTCATGAAGACATGGATGCTTATAGCATGCTCGAGCACCTCCATGGTCTATACTAGGAGAGAGAAAGACAGGAAAGGTTTGAGATCTCCAAGGCTCTATTTTAGAGCAAGATTGGAGAGGGTGACCCAACCGGGCCTCATGTAGTCAAGCTCATTGGCTAAATTGAGCGCTTGGAGGTTCTAGGGTTTAAAATCCCCGAGTAACTGGGTACCGATCTCATTCTCCCATCACTCCCCAAAGCTTCTCTAACTTTGTTGTAAATTTCAATATGAACAACATTGAGAAGTCTCTGTCTGATCTTCTTATCCTCATTCGTCAACTGGACAATGACATGAAGCATGATAAGCCTTCTGTCATTATGGTGAATAAAAGGAAAGGGAAGGCGAAGAGATTTAATCCCAAAGCTTCTTCAAGGACTTCCAAGAAAAGGAAGATCAAATGGGAGGCAAGATAACAGGAGGTTGTTTGTTTCACATGTGGCAAGAAGGGCCATTGGAAGAAAAACTGCACCCGGCCAAGGAAGAAAGGGGAAGCTTCAGGTGCATTTGTTATCGAATGCAATCTATCTGTTTCTACCAATTGGGTATTAGATACTACTTTTTGTGCTCACATATGTATCCAAATATAGGAACCAAGTAGATTTAGAAAGATTGACCGAGGTAAGGTGGATCTACTAGCATCCAACGGAGCCAGAACCACTACTGTAGCTGTCAGAGACTACCACCTCACATTGACTGCTGGGATGGCCTTGGTTTTGAAAGGATGTTATTATGTACCCTCTGTAACCAAAAACATTATTTCAGTATCCAGATTAGATACTAATGGATTCATCTTCAAGTTTGGAAGTGGATGTTGATACTTTTATAAAGATATCATTTGTTTTGGTAGGGCACATTTATATAACGACCTTTATGTGTTAGACAACACAAACCAAGTAATGGAAATCGATGAAAAAGTTAATTCACATGACTCATACCACACCCAACTTTGGCATCACTGTCTAGGTCATGTCAATGAGAAACATTTGAAAAAATTACATCAATATGGGTATTTAGATTCTTTCAAACTAAAACTACTTGGTGTATGGCATGCGTGTCTACAAGGCAAAATGACCAAAGCCCCATTTAGTGGGAAAGGTGAAAGGGATAAAGAGATTCTATAATTAGTTCACAAAGATGTTTGTGGACCATTTCTAGTTGAAGCAAGGGGTGGGTTCTCATACTTCATAACTTTTACTGATGATTTTAGTAGATACAGATATATTTAATTAATGAGGTATAAGTCAAATTATTTTGATTGGTTCAAAGAATACAAGAATGAAGTTGAGAACCGGCTTGGTAAGAAGATTAAGAAACTTCGCTCAGAAAGAGGAGGAGAATATCTTAATCACAACTTCATTGATTTCTTATGGGAGTTTGGGATTCTATCTCAACTCACTCCTCCTTACACACCTCAGTGGAATGGTGTAAGTGAAAGGAGGAACCGCACCCTATTGGACATGGTGAGATCAATGATGATTCATGAAATTCTTCCATTATCCTTTTGGGGATATTCATTACAAATAGCAGCACACATACTAAACCAAGTACCAACTAAATCGATAAATGGTATTCCATACGAGTTATGGAGTGGATGCAAATCCATGTTATCGAATTTACATGTGTGGGGTAGCGAAGCATTTATTAAAGCCTATTCAGGTAACAAACTTGCACCCTGAGGCACAAAGTGTATCTTTATAAGATATCCCAAGGAAAAAAGGGGATATTACCTGTAAAACCCATCAGATAAAAAGGTACCAGTGGAAAGACACGCCATATTCTTTGAGAGGGAGCACATTTCAAAAAGAGATAGTGGGAGTGAGATAGACTTCAATGAAGTCGAGGCTCAAGATACACAAGATTTGGTACAAGAACAGATTCCACAAAGCCCTGTGGAAGAACAATCTATTCCAGAGACACAAGAACTGCGTAGGAGCACAAGAGAGGTGAGAGAACTAGAACGATATGGTTTTCTTGTCACCGAGGATGGTGACTCATTATTGGTTGACAATGATGATCCTCTTACCTACAAGGAAGCATTTAAAGGCACATACACTGCCAAGTGGCAAGAAGCCATGAATTCTAAAGTGGATTCCATGTACCAAAACCAAGTCTGTATTTTAGTAGATCCTCCATTTTTTGTAAATCCTATTGGTAATAAATGGGTATTCAAGAAGAAACTGGACATGGAGGGCAAGTCATCACCTATAAGGCACGACTGGTTGCAAAAGGTTTTAGATAGCGTCAAGGAATTGACTATGATGAAACCTTTTCACCAGTTGCGATACTGAAATCCATCAGAATTTTATTGGCCATTGCTGCTTACCATGACTATGAAATTTGGAAAATGGATGTCAAAACATCATTCCTTAACGGGAATCTCCAGGAAGATGTCTACATGATACAACCTGAAGGGTTTGTGACTCCAAAGGATGCCAACAAGGTATAGAAGTTGCAGAAATACATTTATGGATTAAATAAAGTATCAAGGTCATGGAACATTCATTTTGATGAAGCCGTAACAGAATTTGGCTTTGTTAAGAATGAATGTGAGACTTGTGTCTACAAAAGGTTTAGTGGAAGGGAAGTTGTTTTCCTAATAGTATATGTTGATGACATATTACTAATTGGAAATGAAGTACCTGTCTTACAGTTAGTTAAGGAATGGTTGGATAAATGATTCTCTATGAAAGACTTGGGAAAGCTGACATATATTCTTGGGATCAAGATCCATCATGATAGATCTAAGAGAATGCTGGGCCTAAGTCAAAGTACATAAATTGACAAGATACTGAAGAGATTCAGTATGGAATAGTCCAAGAGGGGATTGTTTCCAGTGTCACATGGAATTCATCTTTCCAAGAAAATGTGTCCTTAGACACATGAGGAAAGAAAGAAAATGTCAAGGATCTCTTATGTATCTGCGATTGGGTCAGTCATGTATTCTATGCTATGTACAAGGCTAGATGTTTCTTACGCATTAAGTGCGGTAGGTAGATATCAAGATGATCTAGGAGACCTCCATTGGATGGCAGTCAAGACTATCCTTAAGTATCTGAGGCGTACTAAGGATATGTTCCTGGTTTATAGCGGAGATGAGGAACTAGTCATCATAGGACATGTAGATGCTAGTTTCCAGACTGATCAAGATGACATGAAGTCGCAGACTGGATACATCTTCAGTTTGAATGGAGGTGCAATGAGCTGGAAGAGCTCAAAGCAAGGTGTGGTCATAGATTCTATAGCAGAGTCCGAGGATATCGCAGCTTCTGAGGCAGCTAAATAAGCAGTATGGATGCGAAGCTTTGTCCAAGAGTTGGATGTAGGACCTAGCAGTAAAGATCCTATCACACTCTATTGTGATAATACTGCAGCGGTGACACTTGCAAAAGAGCCAAGGTCACATCAGTGGATAAAGCACATACTTCGGAAGTATCATCTCTTGAGGGATTTTTCTCAGAGAGGTGAAGTTGCAGTGAGAAGTATATCCACGGAAGACAACGTGGCAGACCCCTTGACTAAAGCCTTGACTCATCAAAAACATGATCATCATGTGAGGTCTAGTGATCTAAAAGTCGTAGGCATTTGAATCTAGTCCAAGTGGGAGTTTGTTAGGATTGGTGTCCTGAGAACCAACTATTTTGTACTTTTATTACATGAATGTACACTTATTATATATTGTTCATTATTCTGCATGACTATAATATAATAATGTCCTGGAATGCATTGATAAGGTCATGCTAGATCCCCGATATGATGAGAACCTTGAAATTCTATAACAATATTCTTAAATATAGTTATACGGTTAGATGACATACTATGATAGGACACATAGTATACATACCGTCATGTGCGAGTACTTATAAGAAGATGAGACTCTCTCTCATTGAGTTCGCACTTGGTAATCTCCAAGATGGGAGATTATGAGAATAGACCTACCAGTAGTAATTCTGCATGTTTTGGTGTCATCGGATTTTTCTATCTACGAGCATGTGTAATGGTCCTTAGACTGGAAGATTATCATTAAATCATGTCATGACTCGCACACTTAGATTTGATGATGAAAACCGTCACGAAGAAAGTTGGTGGGAAGTAGGGTACGTTGGGTGCGTCACGAATGAAATTTTTTTAATGGATAAGTCGAGGAAGGATTTGTCCCTTACATATTTATGGAAGTAGATATCTTGGGCCCTTTGATTGAAATAGAACTGTCGAACAAATTTCATGGCCATGGTGACACGATGAGTTTATTTCTGGAAGTCAAAGAACGACAGATCAAGCATATAGGTTTATGACACTGCCATGAAACCTGCTTGATGAGATATTGAGACAAAGGGATTAAATTACATGGTAAGCATTCGTATGAGGTGATACGTCAATACAACGTCAACTTATTTCTCTTGGGTGCCTTGACCCGTTTCTAGACAGTAATCTTGGACTTTAGGCAAGCCCGCCTAATGCCAACGAGAAAGAGGCCTAGAGGGTCACACACTAAATGTATCCAAGTATCTCAAGTAGAATAAAGATTATTCCCATATGTGGTTTAATAATTATTCAAGGAAGCCTAAATCGTTTTAATGATGTAGGAATAAGGAAATGAAAAACAAGATATACACGCCGTGTATTAATGATTAAATGCCGTGTAGTTTTTCATAGAAAACAAGTACAAGCTGTGTATTAATGAGTACATGCCGTGTAGTTTTCATTTTGGAAAGGAAATAAAAAACAAGTACATGCCGTGTATTAATGATTACACGCCGTGTAGTTTTATTGAAAACAAGTACATGCCGTGTATTAATGATTACACATCGTGTAGTTTTCCAGTCGGGATTTTTGAGGATATAATATTGTTTTATTAAATGATATTTATTATAACCAACGTGGGTGCATGTCATGGAATTAATTATTCGGCATGGGGGTTTTCAATAAAAGTTAATGAAATAAATAAAACGCATAACGCGTATATTTATTGTCATAACTCTATAACCTCAAACCTGATTATAAATATCCACACAACCCCAACTCTTTTCCTTAGAGAATCATTGTGCACAACAATTCCGGAGAATTCTCTCAAGAACGAAAGAACTCCTTCCTCCAAGAACGCTCTCAAGACCGAGAGAGATCCTCTTCATTGGATCAAGACGATCTAAGACAGGCAATGCAAGCAAAGGTTTCTCAATGATAGCACCCGAAGACTCCTTTGGTGACATCCAGAGATACGTGGTGAATGTGGGGATCACCACTAGAGGAAGTCTACCCTTGGTTTCTACGACGCAATGACGAATCACATCAGAACGTGATCAAGAATATCAACGAAAAAAGAACACCCAAAATTTACTTCTTTTCAATTAATTAAATTAATTATAATCAACCCGTGGCGATCCACTTTTGTCGTTCTGGGACCTTTCTTATTCTTTGTCTATTTCTGTGAATTGATCCATGGAGACTGACATTTATCATCGTATTGATCCCGGATTGATCATTTCTAATGACAAAAAGCCAAGTGGGAACATCCACCCACATGCTTCCACTGTGCCCGAGACCTTCACTAGTTCCTGGGTATCAATAGTACAATGTGTGAATGATTTCTCCCATTATTATAAGCATAAACAACCAATAGAAATAAATATCACAATGATAAATAACCAGTGCCAAACAATACATAACAATTTTCAAATTCATGGTTTTATAGCTTTAGGCAAAAAACCAAAAGAGCTACAACAAAAAGGGAAAAACAAAATATCTAAAAACCACCATATGATAAGAGGTATATCACCCTCAAGACACTAACACCTACATGAGGAATACCACCAGCAACCCGAACCACCATCTCTAAACATCTTGCCTTTACCTGAATCAAACATAACCAAGTCTAAATACACCCAAAGGTGTATTCAGGGTGTGACCCAAAGCTCAGTAGGATTCCACACAATTAAAAGGATTCCACACTAAAACATTATAAGACAAATTAACATGTTTTTTTTTAAAAAATATAGAGACATTTTTATAGAAAATAATTTAAAGGAAACATTTCAAGAGAAGAGCCTTTTTAAAGGAAGAACATGCTTTGATTCTAAAGTAAACCACATAGTGCACCATATACCAATGAAAAATAAAAAATTTCAAGAGAGAACCATGTCACATAAAGAATTTATAGGCACTAGTTAAAATAGGACATTATGAACCTCATATCTCGGTGAAATGTGGTATAGAAACCACAACCAACAATGTTCTCATGCATGAGCCACTAGGAGGGAACATCCCAATGGACTAGTGGTCTCCAATCATCATTAAGTTTTAGTTAGTGTTGTAATCATCAATCCTCCTAGATGAATCCAAGATAATCCACTTATGAGTCAACTAGCGTACTAGTCCTAATCCACCCACCTAGATACCTAGGTTTCCTTTCATGATCAATTTTCATTTCAGAAGTCACATAGATCACTACATTCACATACACACATGACAATAAATATAAACACACTTGATAAGTCACCATTCCCACAACCAAAATTGCTTTCAAATCCAAAAAAACATCAAAACCATTCCAAATCACGTTTAACACCACTTGCAAAATTTATTAAATTACTTTCACTATTTATGAAACACCTTCAAGAAGAACAACAAGGAACACACTTGAAAAAAAACCAATTTCCTTTAGAAAACCCACTTTTAAGCCATACACACCTTAAAACATTTCAAAAACACATTTATCACCTCATATATAATGTATAGAACATAACCAAGAAGTAAAAAAACATATCAAAATCACTAAATAATATTTAAGCATGGAACCACCTACCTGAAGTGAAGAAACTTCTGGAAAACGGTGCAAAACAACAACATCACCTCAATTGAACTGTAAAGAGGAAAGATTAATCTGTAAACATAAAGATCAAACTCTAAAAATAAAGATAAAACACAAAATAGGCCACCTAACCAGATAAAAAATTAAACCATGAGAAAAAAGAGGAGAAACCCTAGAAAAGAAGATGAAATCAATAAAAGAGGGACTTACTTGGAGAGTCTTGGGGAAATCACACCAAACCCACCACAAAAATGGAGGTACAAGGGAGAAAGGAGGAGGGTTGGAGGTTCCTAGGGATAGAAATCATGAGTGGGGAAGAAAATGGGGAATTTGGGGTTATGTCCCGAGAGAAAACAACTGTTATTTAAAATTGTTAATGACCTGAACAAGATGCATAGTTTACCTAAACGGTTTTCCAAACCATGTGAAAATCATGTACCCCTTATCATCCAATAAGGACATGCCTCATAGTTATCCTACATGGTTTAAAAACCGTGCACTAACTGTGTGATTATCCACTATCCAAAAACACCACTTGGCAACACGGTTACCTAGGCAAGGGCGCACGGTTTTCCAAATAGTGCGCCAACCGTGCACTGCCTGTTTTTAACCCAAAATTTCCATTTTCTCCAAAAACACAAGGAAAATCAAAAGAGAAAAATGTTAGACAAAAAATAAATAGAAAAATAACTAAACATGAAATCATGGGTGTAATAAGAAATCACTTAGTACATTTCAATAGTATAAAACAAATCTCTAAATAGAAAAATTATAATTCCACTAAGAATTTATTTTCGAATTGATTTTTTCTCATGGATCCTTTAAATTAGAAAATATGAATTCCCCCTCAAAATAAATTTCTTCAGTTCAAAATTCATTACCATTTTACAAAATTTATTTAAATTGAAAATTTAAAAGTGAATTTAACAAACGTCAATTTGAGTCCAATTGAAAGTCTAAAATTTTCTTTAACCCTAGTTGACCCGACTCACAAAATTAATAGCAATAATAAATACACACTCTACATAGATAAGGAAGTATAATAACTAGTAGAAAAATAAATAAACCATCTAGCAGCTTAAAGAATAAGAGATGAAAGAATAAAAAATTTGTGGCTCAACTCAGATTAGGATTTTCATTTCATTATCCATTAAAATGCATATCTTATAAGTTTAAATTTAAATTTATTGTTCAAATTAAATAATTTTTGCAAGAAATTTTCCCAAGATTTTACGGAAAATCATTTTTTTAAGAAGGTAGGAGAAAATATTTAATCCATTAAATACAAAAGTTATTAAAGGTTAGTCACCCCAACGTGGAATCACAACATTCAATTCTAAAGAAACATTTTCATTCAGTGAAAATTTACAAGTTATGCTTAAAAACATAAAATTTTAAAAAAATTTAAGGGTTTTTGATGGGTTATCAAAAGTCAAAAATTTATGAAAGAAATAGTTATAAATAAAATTTATAGATTATTACATTATTATTTAAATAAAATTAACTAAAACTTAAGAATCAATTAACTAATTAATATATTAAATCTAAAAATACAAATAGAATAAAAAATTAGTACACAGAACATACAATTAGATAATTACTCAATGAATTAATAAAGAAAAAAATTAAACAAAACCAATAATTAAAACAAAATTTATTAAATAAAATAAAGAATGAAAATTTGAAACATTAAACAATAAATCAAGCATTATTATTATAAACATAATTAATTTATTAATTCCACTATAAATTAATCATAAAGTGATTATTAACCAGAATAAATTCATTTTATCATTAAATACTTATAAAAAACCCCAAAAAGGATGTGTAAAAATACATTAATTTAAGGCCCCATCAAATTTATCCACACATAAGCATTGATTGTACTCAAGAAATCACTTAGTACATTTAAATAGTAGAAAACAAATCTCAAAATGGAAAAATTATAATGCCACTAAGAATTGATTTTCAAATTGATTTTCCCTCATGGATTCTTTCAAGTGGAAAATATGAATGGCCCCTCAGAATAAATTTACTTAGACCAAAATTGGTTACTATTTTACAAAATAAATTTAAATTGAAAATTTAAAAGTGAATTTAATAAACGTCAATTTTCATCCAATTGAAAGTCCAAACTTCTCATTACCTTCAGGTGACTCGACTCGCATAATTAGAAGAAATAATAAATAGACACTATGCTTGGATGTGTAAGTTTAATAATTAGAAGAAAAATAAATAAATCACCCAACAACTTAAAGAATAAGAGATGAAAGAATGAAGATTTTGTGGCTCAACCCAGATTTGGATTTTCATTTCATAATTCATTCAGATGCATATCTTATAAGTTCAAATTAAAATTTAAATTTCAAAGTAAATTATGTTCATAAAAAATTTTCCCAATATTTTACCAAAAACCATTTTTTAAGAGGGTAATAGAAAATATTTACTCAATTAAATCCAAAAGGTATTAAATATTAATTTCTTCAAGGTGGAATCATACCATTCAATTCTAATGAAAAATTTTAACCAAGTGAAAATTCCTAAGCGATACTTAAAAATATACAATTTTGAAATTTTTTAAGGGTTTCTTATGGGAGATAAATGAATTATAGATCAAGAATAGTTAAAGACACCCCCAAACTTAAAACCCAACAATATACCCATTTTTGAATTCAATGTGGAAGAATAATTATGAAAATTTAATTTTAAAAAGATTTAAAAATTCAAAAGTGAATGATTAATGTTTGAGGGACACATTGAAGTTCAAAAATAATTTTCCCACATAAAATTAAATAATAACTGCATGCATAAAAGGTTCCAATTGGTTACTACATTAATAAATTCAGCACAAATTCATGGTTTTCAAAGTAGATGCACACTAATATATAATGTTCAAAAATGATTTTCAGCAAAGTGTAAAATTAAGAATTCACACAACATTATCATAAAAAAATATAGTAAAAAGTGTAGTAGCATCCAGTAGATTAAAAAAAATCATTTCAACAAGAAAAAAAAATTTAAATATGAACTATGCATTCATTTATAACACCCCATGTATCAGGAAACAACATTTTTAAATGATAGAAGAATAAAGGTATGAGAATATGAATTTTTACTCCCCTAGTTTGAATCATTAACACTTAATATCCAGGAGAAGAAACCTACCTTTTTTAACTTAAGTTAGTAACCTTGGTATGCAAATTTCCATCTCCTAAAATTTGAAAAATCCAAACATTAAATTCTATAATTTAGTGTTCAAAACAAGAAAAAATAGAGTTAGAATTTTTAAGGGGTTTGAATCATTTTTCTTCAACATATAGCTTCTTTAGGTCTTCGAAAAACATTAAATTTTTATATCAATAAAATATAAAATTCTTCTCAAAACCACACATATAAAACCGAAATTTAAAAAGAATGTGCATTAAATATTTTAGGATAACAAAAAATATTTTCAATAAAATTAAATTTTGTAGCATGTTTTTTATCTATTATAGAAACCAAAATCACCCAAAAACATGAAAAGTGGAACAAAAAAGAATCAAGAATGTACCCACCCCCACACTTGATTTACATCAAATAAAAATAAAGTAAATTATTTAAAAAATTAAGGGGTGGAATGATATATCCTATAAGTTATAGGGTGAGAAATATGTTAACCAAAATGAATTTTCACAAGATGGAATAAAATTTCATCTTATTTTCCTATAAAGGAAACATCAAACATTTATTAAAGAAATACTTAAGAGAAAAAAAACTAAAAACATAGTGAAAATATAATCTTGGTTTTAACCCCCCCAAGAGGTGTTGTATTTAAACTGTCCATATATGGACAACTTTGAGTTCATACCCAGTCACTTGGGGGGTTTGGTTTCTTACTTAGGAACCACTACATCAACCTCTTTCCAATGTTTTTTCTTACACAATGATTCCATGAACCAAAAATGAAATCTTCATGCTTGAAGCCTTCTTTATCAATGTAGAAATATTTCACCACCTCCTCTTGAATGAATTACATTATTGAAGTGAAAAGAAGGTGTGAGTAAAAATTAAGGAACCTTGACCTTAAACAAAACATTAAAATCAAACTTGATATTAAAATAAGCTTCACTAATTTCCAAATTTAATTGAACTATTAAAAATGAGGGAAAATGATAAGAAAAACTAGTGGGCTGGAGAAGTTCCTCTTTAAAATATTCCACCTTGATTATGGAAAAAAATCATATTTAACAACCCCAAGTTTATATTTTCAATGAGTTTTGATAGCTTCATAAATTCCTCAAGTGGTGAGATGGAACAAACAATTTTTATTTGCAAAGAACAGAGTTATAGAAGAGAGAGAACAAGAAGAAGAGAGAGAGAGAGAGAGAGAAATGAGAGAAAATGGAAATTCTTTAATGATAGAGAGTTCCTCCCATCTATATACATGACTTCCTATTTAAAATAATAAAAGAATAAAAAATTAAAAAATTATATTCAAATAAAATGCTTCTATGTGTCATCCTTCATTAAAAATCTCCTTCTTAACATGACACTAGAAAAAATCCTCTAGAAAAATTAATGATCTATATACTATAGTGTAAGTGTCAGGAAGAAATGACATCCTTCAATGACCACTTTTCAATCAAATCCCAAAACACTAACAAAAACTCTAATGGCTCTGACACATGACCCTTCTACAACAACTCTCAAAGATATATTGTTGAAAACCTGGTGTGAATTCCTAAATGGCCTTGAAAACATATAACTCAAAAATAGGTAGGTCCTATTCCATTTCAATGTCGATCCCCAACAAATCTAGCACAATGTAGGGTTGGCCTTCTCTAGATTTTCTAAACTAAAATGATAGATACACTATAGGAGAACCTAGATAAATAGTCTATCTTCTCCAATAATCTGATGCACTGCACTCGAGTCGACCTCAGCATCGGTGGAAATAATCCTGGTACAAGAGTAACTCTTCTGGTAAACACCAAATGAGCTCATAATCCACATAAAACCTGGATTCATCATGGGACAACGCTTAAATAAACCCTTCAAAAACTGATTTTCATCTTCATCTTTTTGAGAACAAGACTCGATTTTAAGTCAAATATTCTTTAGTGACCTCAGATATGGGGTTGTTCTTAATTTAATGCACTTGGTTTATCATTTTATTCTTTAAGCTCAGGAACAGATGTTGATTCACATTCGAGTTCATCACTGCTCTACTTTTTCACCAGAAATCGACGGTTCAGAAGCAGATATCTTCTTCAAGATTAATTCATAACCTTAGATCTTCCTCTAACCTCATTCATATACAAATATGTGAACCTATTTATATCCTGAATCTGAGCTCAAATTCAATTATTCATTCTTCTTTCATGGTCAGACTAATTTAATTTAGTTCCCACCTTCGACTCGACTGGATTTAGGTGTTGGTTTCAATCGAAACTACATCTAAGATAGTAGCGGATATCCGACATCATCGATATTCAACTAGATCAGCCATATATGATTACTTCATTCTATTATTGTAGTTATATGGGTAATTGGAATCCAAAAAACTTCATCCTTTGATTCAGTTGTAAAAATTGATCCAAAATATGCTTCTGTTTCATCACTGTGTATCCTATGTGGGAATTTTAATACAGGAACCCAAGAAAAATTATCTAACATAGATTTTATTACTTGAAAAACATATTATCTTACATAGATCTCTCATCAAATATCTTATAGATTCACTAATTCTCCTATGGACAGGCCCCTCGCAGGTGGCTGGGGTGGCAGGGGGTTGGGGTGTGGGGCGCCGACCGTGAGGTCGAGTCCTTGAATGGTGTTTTTTTTGTAGCGTAAGTATGTAATGTAAGTTTATTATTATTATTATTATTAATTTTAACTCTCATATGGATAAGAATTATTTATATAATGTAGGAATGAAATATATCTTAGACACATGGATTTCCAAAGTGCTGAAATTACGTCGCTTCCCAAATAATTATCCAATGATGTTGCTTGGAATTTATCTGAAGACAACTTAAAATTGTAATTGAAAATAAATCTAATGCAATAATGTGATGAAAAAAATGTACTACACCCTAAAAATAAAATAGATTAAATAAACTAATGATAGATTAAAATAAATTTATAAAAACAGTTTAAATTGTTAAAACTAAACAATATTACATATTAAAAACAATTTGATTAAAATACGAACTGATTGATTAATTAACAAAAGTCAAAAAAATTATGAAATAAATAGTTATAAATAAATGTTACAAATTATTAAATTATTATTTAAATAAAATTAAATAAAAATTAACGGACAATTAATTAATTAATATATTAAAGCTAAAAATACAAAGAGAATAAAAAATTAGCACATGGAACATAAAATTATATAATTACTCAATGAATTAATCAAATACAACAATTATTCAAAACTAATAATTCAAACAAACATTATTAAACAAAACAAAGAATAAAAATTTGAAACATTAAACAATAAATTAAGCATTATTATTATAAAAACTAATAATTTATTAATTCCACTATAAATTAATCATAAAAGTATTATTAACCAAACTAAAATCATTTTAGCATTAAATACATATAAAACCCTCTAAAAAGGATGTGAAAAAATACATCAATTTAAGGCCACTTCATATACCCACATTTCTCACAATAATAAAGGATGAAAATAGGTCATTATCAAAACTTATAGGTTATATGGTAGAAATATGATCATACAATGGGTTTTGGAAATGTTTCAAGTTCATTTTACCCCATATCTTTTTAATTTAACCCCCTATGTAAACTTGTTTTAACCCTAACCATTGTAAATAATTTTTACAATTTTTACTATTCATTATGACAAAAAAAATCAGTTGTCTTTGTTATATAATAAAAAATACGATGATTAAAAATATGGAATCTATTTTTAAAAATTCCATTCCCCAATGTAGTGTAATCTAATCTAAAATTAAACCCACAAACACATTAAAAACAGTTTTTACAAATTAAAACATTCAAATGTTTAAAAAGTTTTTATATTAAAATTTAATGTAAAACTGATTCCAATGACATAAATTAGTTAAATTATAATATAATTAAACTATTTTTACTTTAAAACTAATTTAAAATATAATTTATCTTTGTAAATAATTTTAACTAAATGGAAATTTTCAATAAAAATCCATATTTTTCATTATTCATTAAAAAAATATTTTAAAAAAATTCTAAAAAAATCACCCAAAGATAATTTTTAAATTTTGATTTAAAAATTAATCTATTTTTTAAAATTAATTTTAAAAAATTATTAAAAATCAATTTTAACATTTGTGAACAAGACGCGATGAAACAGTTTTTTAGAAAACATTTCTTTTTCATTCAAATGATTATTTATTTATTTCGAATTAATATACAACCATTTAATTTATTTTATACATGTTTAAACCATATAATTTTATGTATTTAGTTATTCATATTCATACCGACCAACTTAACAGCCAGGTTATAATATTAGTGTTTAAATAACAATATTTTAATTGATTATCATGTTTCATTTAAACCCAGTGTTGCATACATCACAAGCTATCGAAGAGATTAAATTTATTTAAAAATAAATATATAATAAAGTATCGAGTTGTTTCATTTCATTCTAAGATTTTTATTTCATGTCAAATATTCTATAAAACATGATGTTCCTCTTTTAAAATACCAGGATGTTACAGTCTAGGGATAAATGTTAATATTGATTCTTAAAAAAATGTTTCATCAAATCTTTTGGATTTTTTGATTTTGAATTTGGTCAGACATATTTTTGATGAGTCTTAAGGTTAAATTTTTATTAAATTTATTAAGTAGAACTTTGGGGATTATTATTAAGGTTTTAGATATTAATGTATTATATTGGATATCTTATGATTACCATTTTGGGTTTGTTAAATATTTAGAGAAATAAGGAATGATTTTTCATTATTTTATGTATCTTATAATCCATTAAAAGTACATTTTATTGATTGAGGCATGATAAATTCATCTTGGAATAAGATATGAAGATGAAATTCATCAAAGAATAACTAAATGATAAAATTGTGCCTCTAAAATGGAATGAATTCAAGTAAGTACATATTATCATGTTCAATATGTTGAAATTAATGAATCCCTCAACATTAAGAAAAGGATCTTCAAATAAAAATTTTATCAATTTGCCGTAATTTTCAATAAATTGATGGTCTTTTCATCCCTTGATGATTTATGGTTTTGTGTTCATTAACTTTCTCATGAACATATTATATGTCACTCTCTATCATTATTTGAAAATTATTTTATCCATCATGTCTATATTTTCACAACCCAATAATCTTCTCTTATTTGGAAACCTTTTTGTGTGTTATTCAATATGAACTTCATATTTCCCTTTCCGTCTTTTTAAGAGAAATTTTTATTATCATTTTTTACAATGTGGGTTTTCAACAAATTTGTTTTCAAATTTCAAACCCTTGATTATCGAAATCAAGTTGAAATTACAAGGATAGAATTTATTTAAATAGGGACAATGTAACACACTAAAATTTTTATTTAAAATAATAATAATCTTGATAGCTTTCTTAATATGCATTGTCGAGGTTTATGTGAATTGAGATGTATTATAAAAATATTATTATTTAAATGTGACCTAGAATTTGAATCAGATGGTATGAATATGAATAAAAACAAAATGAAATATATATATATAGTAGTTATACTGAATACAAATTTATTGAATAATTATTAGGAAATAAGAACTCAATTTTTAGTGAAACCATTTTATGCTTTAAAAATGCATTTTCTTCAAAATTATTTTATATTATATTTTGTGAGTGGGATTTATATTTAAGTTCTTAAAATATAATAAATTTTATTCTATAAAATGATTTTAATTTTTGAAATCATCATATCAAAATTATCTTAGGGTGATTTTTTTTGGATTTTTAAGAAAAGACTGATTTTTAGTGAATAGTGAAAAATACCAATTTTAATAAAACTATCTTTTCATTTCCTTTAAAAGTATCATAATTATTCGAATTTTATCTTAAATAAACACTGTTAAAATTTAATTAAATATAATCTAATTAATTACAGATTAATCAGCATTATACTTGATTTTGGTATATGTTTATTTTTAGGTTTGAAAACACATTTTTCAAGAAACTAATTTTCATTGATTTTTACGCATTTATATTAAAATTGTTTTATGAAACTTATAGAAATTGAACATTTAAAATTGGGTTCCATATTTTTAATCATGAGGTTCAAATTTTTTATAAATTCCCTTTTATTTTTTCATTATGAATAGTAACTTTAGTAAATTTTGTCACCTTATTAAGGGTAAATTGGGTAATTGAGGTTTAAAATAATATGATAAATGATAAAAAACCACAATAATTGTTCATAATCTATTGAATGATTTATTTTATATCATTATCTTCTAATATTATAATTTATGGAAATGTTGTGTCATTTTTCATTGAAAATTAATTATTTATTATTTTAAATAAATATAAATTCAAAAAATTTACTCTCCTTATTTTAATATCTATAATTTTTTATAGGTATAAAAATAACTTATGTTTAGTTATAAATGTTTATTTTAAAGATAAATAATTTTTTTATCATGGTAATTTATTTTTATTTTTTAGTGAAAAACTGATTACCTTAAATGCTCACACAATGTTGACCCAGTGCTTGTGCAAGCAGTAGAGAAATCAAGTAAATAAATTTAAAGTCTCTAAAAGTAATATTTTTTTATAATGTAATGTTTCAAAATAATTTTTAAGAGATATATATAATATATTAGAGATGTTTTAAAGGTTTATATTAGAGTTATATCATTTCCATGTTGTTTTCAAAGTCAACTTATGTGTATAGTTCTTAAAATGACATTAATAGTATTTTATGATAAATAATATTTTATTAAATTATTTAAAATTCATAAAAATATTAAAGGAGTTTAATTAGGGTGATAAATAATCAAAATTTCATCTCTTTTCTATTTATAATCCAATTTTAACCTTATAAGTAAAATTATAACTATCTAATATTGAAAATTTCATTACCGCAGTTAAGCTAAAAATTGATTGCACAATTGGTTAATCCAAATGATAAGGTCTAAAATGATATCAAAACCTATAATAATTTGATTATAAAATTATATTAATACCTTATACTCATTGTATTCAAATATGTTTCATTTTTAACAATCTTAAAAGAGTTAGACACATATTATATTAAAATATTTCATGTATTTCCAAAGATGACATTAATGAAATTTTATAATAACAAATATTTTATTAAATGATTTATAATTGAAAAAAATAATATATTTGGAATATGGGATATGTTTGAGAAAATAAACCATGTTCCATTTATGGGTCACTTTCCTTTTTATTGTAACATTCTTGACCCTTTAAGAGTAAACACATTTATATTGTGGTAATTGTCAAAAGGGGTAATATGGGATTAAAACAAAAAGAGAAGGGTAAAAACATAACCTAAACTTGTCAAAATATTATTGTATGAGATAATTTACACTCATAATCATAATATCAAAGAAATATCTCTATTCAGATCCAAATTAACTGTAAAACCAATTTATATTAATTTAATACATATGTAATTCTAAGAGTTCCCCTCACCTCACTTATAAAACAACACGTATTCTCCTCTATTTATCATACCATTTTACCTATATAGATTGACTAAAACCTTCCAAAATATCTTCTAAACATACCTAAACAAAAAATAGAGTTTTTTTATTCTTAAAAGACCATTCTAAGGATCCTTAAAAAAAATTTCAACAAAAGAAGAGGTATTCATATTTACTGACTCTTTCCAATTTATTTCTTCTTATTCCTCTAAATATGGTGTACCCATCCTAAAATTATAACTATATTATGTAATGTCCTAGAATTTCTGTATAAATTTTTTAATTATATGGAATTATTTCTAGACCGCAAAATCTGACAGCAAGTGATTCCGAGGCCCAGAGTGCCCAGAATGATCCGTCAAAAAATGTTAAGTTTCAAATAGCACACGTCAGTGGTTTTACTAAAAAACTAGAATAAATCATAAACGGGTTCCTAGATCAGAAATCTAAGGGCACTGTTGCATTAATTATGGCAGGTTTACCCTAGGTGCGACTTAAGTTTAGTTGGAGCATGCCTACAGTGAGAAAACCTGGAAATGGAATAACTATAAATAAAATAATTAAATAAAAATTATTTTATTTTTAAAATGCTTATAACTCAAGAACAGTGACTCAGATTAAAAATCTAATACCACCAATGAACTTGTGAGGGTATGTTTTCCTTAGGTAGATACTAACTTTGACTAGCGCGGGCCACTGGTGGAAGTTATTTTTTGGCTGTAAATAAAATAATTAAGTGAAAATTATTTTATTGTAAAATCCTTAACTTCTAAACGGTAACTCGGATTGAAAATCCATGAGTACGGTTGAGCTCGTGAGGGTGTGTTCCCCTTAGAAAGAGCCTAACCTCGACCGGAATGGGTCGAGGGTGACTGTTAATAATTTTTTGAACTTTTTTTAAAGGTACGTTCAGTAAACACATGGGCGACATTTTTTATCTTTTGAACCGGCACTCGGATTAAAAATATGAGGGTACTGTTGAATATGTAGCACCGAGATTTTCTTAATGGAGAATTAACTTTGACTACAGTAGGTCGGGTGAAAAAGTTAGTTTTTTCAACTTTTAAAGCAATACTAAAATAATAGAATTGTTATTTTTTTTTCCTACCACCTGTTGAGCGGCAGTGGTGGAACCGATGGGTTTTCAAGCCATTTAATGGCTTGACTCTCCTGTTTTGTAACCGCACCGTTGGAAATTAAGAGGTTCATTCATTAATGAACCTCATTAATTCCTCGGTGTGTTACTCACCCTTCCCCTTCTATTTATATGAAGCTCGGGTTGGGGTTTTTGGCATGACTTCATCAAATGAGGAACCTCTAGCAAAGTACCGCAACATCTTCCACCGACGGAGGACGGAAGCTTGGGCGACAATGATCCAGGATCGACGAACGCCAAAAACTTCATCGAGCGAGGACTCTTCTCCCTCCACGACCATGATGTTACCTCCATTTAAGAGGTAGGTGGTTTAATAATAAAGTTTATCTTTGTTGGATTAAATTACTGTCGCCTGTTATGATGTTAACACAGAGGGCGCTGGCCAAACGAACAAGGTCCGGACCCTCCGTTGCTTTGTTTCTTGATGCATTCTTCGTGGGAATATTTTCAACTCGATGGAAAGCAGAAAACGGATGGCATGAAATGAAAATGACATCACAGGAGGGCCGTAGGCACGTCTGTAAGGAAAAACCGACCACCAGAGCTCACCCGGTGGCCCACGGAAGATCTGCCAGCGCGACACCGGTGACCGGCACTCGCTGGCCGCAGATGAGGGTGGCACCGCGGCAGACGAATAGGTGGCTGACTCTTGGCTGGCCATGGAGGTGGGAGGTGGTGCGCCGTCACGTGTTGCGATGAAGGGAGGGACCCGCTCCCTATGGGTCCCACAGGCACCCAGGCGGCGCCACCTGGCGTCTCCAATTAAAGAGTCGAACGGCTCTATGAGCCGTTCCGAAGGCGGACCACACGACCAAAATGTGGGTTGCACCAACCAGCGGGCCATGCCTCCGTATCCCCGCCCAGCCAGGTCGAACCTGGGTCGGGTCGGGCCAGGTCGGTCCGACCGGGTCATACCAGACCTGGACCCCTCTCGGGCCTAGATACGCTTAAAAGGCCGTATCTTGCGAACCAGGAGTCCGTTTGATAAACCGTCTATGGCACTGGGATCCTTGGAGAGAGATGATCCTTTTGGGATAATCCACTAGAGTTTTAGAGAAATTTGGAGTATAGCCGTGTTGGATCGACTCCGAATCCAATCGGGCCCTCAACACTAAACTGCCAATAACTTACATACCAAGTGTCCGGTTGACGCATCGTCTATTGTGTTGGAACCCTTATGAAATGATGGATCATTAGGTAACTTCTTCATAGGACTTTGTGCTGGTTGAAAACTGACCGATGGCTTGAGGAGCGGTTTCTCCTAGAATCAAGTGTTCTATGAGCAGGAATCGAGTGGCTGGCCGTGAGATGGAGGTTGGAGATAGATCATACGGAGGTTAGTACCAAGAGATCTTATGTGGGTCAGAACCTAGTGATACTGTGTGGCTCATCTCCTAGAGACCCTATGTGGATCAGCACCTAGAGACCCTGTGTGGATCAGCACCTAGCGACCCTGTGTGGATCAACAGCTAGCGACCCTGTGTGGATCATCACCTATCGATCCTGTGTGGATCAGAACCTAGAAATAATGTGTGGATCAGCACCTATCTATCCTGTGTGAGTCTTGCGGGGGTTAGTACCTATCGATCCTGGGCGGGTCGGATCATGTGTGGGTCTTGCGGGGGTTAGTATCTATCGATCCTGGGTGGGTTAGATCTTGTGTGGGTCTGTGGGGCTTAGTACCTATCAATCCTATGTGGTTCAGACTCTGTATGGTCAGCAATAGTGCCTCTTGACATAATAAGATGATCAATATTTACAACTAATCATCTGTACTTTTGTACTTTAGTTATACCTGGTTTTGAGCTGAGTCTTTTGCTTTGTGCTTTGTGTTTGAGATCATGCTTTGTGGTTTTCCTTTGTGGAATTCTGAGAGACCTTCGAGGGTCTCGAGGTCCCTACTAGGTATTGAATCACCCCTACACGAGCTTCTCCACACCTTGTTGTGTCTTGTGCAGACGACGGGCAGCCTTGAATGAGACTCAAGGAGCTAGGACCTGACAGTGGATGGCAGTGATGGTTGACGTGGAGATCTGTGGAGATGAGTTGTACCTACCATTCAGGTAGGATCCTTGGTGGACAATCTCATGAGCTATTTCCTTTTTTTAGTTGTAGTTGTATCTTTTCAGTTGGACTTGCATTCCTGCCCCTTTACTTTCCATACACACCTTTACTACCGTAGTTTTACTTCGTGGTTACATCTTATTGTGTTCTTGGACTATGTGTTTATACAGGTTTAAAGACAATGCCTTCCCGTTTTAGGGATACACCTTTCCAGTGCTAGTCTCCAACCCCTGGCCTATGAAAGTTGGGCTTGGGGTAGTCACAGCTCGGGCCCCGGGGGATGGGTCATGACAAAGTGGTATCAAAGGGGTCGGTTCTACCCAAGGAAATAAGTGTCTATGTTTTCAATGGAGCAATATTGTTAAGTGTCTTGAGTTTGGGTTTCAGTTCGGGGAGTCCAGTGTTGGTGCGGTGGTCAATGTATCCATACACCAGGACCCTGAATTCTGTTTTCTAACTTGGTACATGAAAACACTAGTTGAATGTGGTTTGAAGATGTTTTTCTATTATGACCTTTTGACTGTGGTTCATCTTGATTCTCTATCAGGATGCCTCCACATAGATAGCCAGCCAGGATTCCAGTGCATGAAAATGAGGATGGTCCACAAAGTGATGAGACTTTGGTACATGGACTGTTGCCCGAGATGGTACCTTTGGGTGGTGTCCCAGCGATACCACTTCCCGTTGGTCAGTAGTTACTACCGGCGCTACCGGTAGAGGACACATATGGGCTTAGTGCCTTACACAAGTTTCAGTGACAGATACACCTCAGGTTCCGAGGCGATCCCAAATCACAAGCAGCTAAGGACTAGTTTGAGGTGGTGACTGAGTTTCCATCTATAAAGGGAACCATTAGATTAGATGGTGGTCCTGGTAGTGGGCATTATTTGTGGCTCAGCAGGGTGATGACAGGGTTAAGATTTCCCTTATCATATGATGAGGTGAATTTTATTTGGGAAGAGCTTGAGAACCTTCCTAAGATAAGGGGTCTCTTGCCATAAAAAGCTAAGGGGTATCTGTTCCCAAGAGCTTCTACAGCTTCAACAAGACAACATGTCGGTAGCTAAGTATTTGTCGAGGCGTACCGACCATTCTAGGTAATCGACGAATACGGTACAAATAGTGCTTTAGGGCTCGGGCCTCCGAGAAAGATGTGTTTAGGGACATCCAAGATGACACTATTCCTTTGTGTATTCCTAATTTTTTTAGGGTGCTAGAGAAAACCTTTGTGGTTGAATGTTCTTTGGCTGAGCAGATACAACCAGTGAATGTTAGCAGTGGGAACGCAGGAAACTGACGACAATCTTAGAGACTTGGGCATGTAAAATGTTTTGGGAAGTGGAAGTGATAGGGATAGATGAATCTGTAGGGTAGAAGACGTGGAAGAGGAGCTATGAGAGCATCGAGAGGTGGTATACATTTCAACATGTTACAACCACCACCCCAATATGGTCCCCACTAGGCCCAGGGAGCTATAGGACAGGGGAATATAGTAGCTGAATGCGGTCAAGGAGCGTGACCCAAGGGCTCTAGGAATGATTCGAAGTACGGTATATATATACTACTAGCTTCTGTATTAATATACATAGGTACTAATCATTCCTTCTTGCCACGAATCATGTTCAAGACCTAGAGTTTCCGGTTAAACCATTGACTTGACCCTTACATCTAGAGATACCTATGGGAGGAAACTCGATAATAAAACTTATTCCGATGGTGTGATTAAACCCTTGAGGTGAGAGTTTCAGTTGGAACCCCTTGGTGACAACGTTAAGGCCTTATGCCGTTATTTTGGGTATGGACTGGTCATCCACAATTCATGCTCAGGTTGACTGTTTTAGGAAAAAAGGATGCGGTATATCCGTAGCATTGGAATGAGGCTTCTCTTAGTCAGTGAAATGGGAAACCCAGGCATTATGGGTTAAACTCATGCATAAGAGGTTTCAAATGATCACTATTGAGTTGGCCAGCCTTACCCTCGCGACAACAGGTGTTTTGACTTTTTAGTTCCCAACAGTAGTGGTAGAGTGTGGGGACATCTTTTCAAAAGATGTTTTCAGGATCTCCTCCCTGAAGGGAGAGGGACTTATGCATTGATTTGTACCTAAGGATGACACCAATATCTATAACTGCATATTGAATAGCTTATGCAGAGCTTCAGGATCTGAGAGTATAGTGGGGAGAATGGTTTATTGTCTACCCCGATCACAGAAGTCTCAGGTATATCTTCTCACAGAAGGACCTGAACTTGAGACAACAACGATGGATAGAGTTCCTCTAGGACTATGACTTTGATATAGTCTATACTCCTGGGAAGGGGAACATAGTGGTAGACACACTTATCAGGGGGGCTGGTCTACAGTTTCTGAGTGTGGAGACAAAGCAGCTAACCGCATTGTAGTTATCCTTCGTGGATAGTGATGGAGCATCTTACCTCCAGTATATGATAGTTACCCCCCACTCCTTCAGTGATTTATGGAGGCACAACTTGGGAATGTTGACTGTGAGACCTGACGTGCTCAAATATCCTCAGGACGAGCTCCTGATGGATTTTTTGAAGCTGGGGAGCACACCATCCTCTTCAGAGGACACAACATGGTACCAGTGACGCTATGAGAGGAGGTGCTGAGGGAGTTCCACAAATTCCATTTGGCGGTACACCTGGGTGTGCTGAAGATATACCAGGACTTACAGTGTCATTACTGGTGGCCAAGTATGATGAAATCAGTGGCGAAGTTCGTATCACGATGCCTCACTTGTCAACAAGTGAAAGATGAGCATCAGGTTCTTGCATGTTTGAGCACCGATTTTACCCCCAGACAGATAGTCAGACGAAGTAGACTATACAGACCATGGAGGACTTGCTTCATGCTTATGTCCTAGATTTTGGTTATATTTGGGAGGACCACCTACCATTGGTGGAGTTTTCATAAAGCAATAGTTATCACTCGACCATTAGAATGGAACCTTTAGAGGCCTTGTACGAGTGACTGTACAGATCTCCTCTATGCTGGACATACCTAGGGGAGTTAGAACTTTTGGGTCCAGAGCCAGTATAGGTTACCACCAAGAATGTGCAGATCATCTAGGAGAGGATGAAGACTGAACATAACAGACATAAGTCTTATGCCTATGGTAGATAGAGACCCTTAGAGTTCGAGGAGGGAGACCATGTCTTCCTACGAGTCTCACCTCAACAAGGAATGCAGAGATTTGTCCAGGGAGACAAGATATATTCGAGGTTCATCGGACCTTTCCAGATTCTTAGAAGAGTTGGTGAGGTGGCGTACTGCCTAGATCTTCCCCCATAGATGCACTGGGTAAATAATGTTTTCCATGTGTCGCAGTTAAGGAGATGCGTTCATGATCCATCGCACGTTATCAACTAGGGCGAGTTGGACTTTAATGATAGAGTGACTTTTACGGAGTTACCAATGGAGATAGAGGATCGACAGGAGTGAGTAATTTTTGGACGGTCGATCCCTTTGGTATGAGTTTGGTGGCAACATGGGAACCTTCAAAAGAGCACATGGGAGCGGGAGGCTCAGATTCATGCTTAGTACCCTCATTTGTTTGATTTACCTTTGTTATGGCTTTTGGGGACATAAATACCTAAGGTGGGGAGAATTTAATGTCCCTGAATTTCCATATAGTTTTTTTTTAATTATATGGAATTATTTTGAGATCATGAAATCTGAAGGTACGTGATTCTGAGGCCCAGAGTGCCCGGAATGATCCGTCGAAAAATGTTAAGTTTTAAATAGTACGCGTGAGTTTTTTTCCTAAAAAAGTGGAATAACTCTTAAATGGATTCCTAGATCAAAAATATGATGGCACCATTGCTTTCAAGATGGTGGGTTTACCCTAGGAGTGACTTAAGTTTAGTCGGCTCAGGCCTCCGGTGAGAAAAACTGAAAATGGAATAACTATAAATAAAATAATTATATAAAAATCATTTTATTTTTCAAATGCTTATAACTCACGACCGGTGACTCAGATTAAAAATATGAGACCACCATTGAAGTCGTGAGGGTATTCTTTCCTTAGGAAGATACTAACTTTGGCTGGCGTGGGCCACCAATGGAAGTTAGTTTTTGGCCAAAAATAAAATAATTAAGTGACAATTATTTTATTGTAAAATCCTTAACTTCTAAACGGTAACTCAGATTGAAAATATGAGAGCACTGTTGAGCTCATGAGGGCGTATTCCCCTTAGACAGAGCCTAACCTTGACTGGCGTGGGTCAAGGGAGACTGTTAATAATTTTTAAATTTTTTAAAGGTACATTCTGTAAACGTGTGGGTGAAGTTTTCTATCTTTTGAACTGGTGCTCAGATTAAAAATCTAAGGGTACTATTGTATCTGCAGTGTCGAGATTTGATTAAGGGAGTCTTAACTTCGACCAAAGTAGGTTGGGTGAAAATTTTAGTTTTTGCGACTATTAATGAAATAATAAAATAATAGAATTGTTATTATTTTTTCCTACCACCTGTTGAGCGGCGGTGGTGGGAACGATGGGTTGTCAAGCCATTTAATGTCTTGAATATTCTGTTTTGTAATTGCACTATTGGGAATTAAGAGTTTCATTCATTAATGAACCTCGTTAATTTCTCGGTGAATTACTCACCCTTCACACTCTATTTAAATGGAGCTCAGGTTGGGATTTTTGACACGACTTCATCAAGCAAGGATCCTCTAGCAAAGTACCGTGTCATCTTCCACAGGTAAAGGATGGAAGCTTGGGTAGAAACGATCCGGGATCGACGAACACCGGAAACTTTATCGAACGGGGACTCTTCTCCCTCCACGACGGTGATGTTACCTCCATTTATGAGGTAAGGGGTTTAATAATAAAGTTTATCTTTGTTGGATTAAATTGTTGCCGCATGTTATGATTTTAACGTGGAGGGTGAGGGCCAGAAGAGCAAGGCCCATAACCTCCGCTACTTCATTTCTTGATGAATTCTTCATGGGATGATTTTAAACTCGATGGAAAGCGGAAACCGGGTGGCACGCAATGAAAGCGACGTCCCAGGAGGGCCGTAGGCACATCCAGAAGGAAGAACGGACCACCGGAGCTCACCTGATGGCCTGTAGAAGATCCACCGGTGCGACACCGGTGACCGGTGCTTGCTGGCCACAAATGAGGATGGCAGTGCTCAACGCCATAGTGTAAGAATAGGCAATCAACTCTCGATCGGCCACAGAGGCGGGAGGCGGCGCGCCGTCGTGCGCCGCGGTGAAGCAGGCTGTGACTTCGAAGCCACGATGATGGGAGGGACCTACTCCCTGCGGGTCCCATAGACAACCAGGCAGCGCCACTTGGATTTTCCAATTAAAGAGATGAATGACTCTTTGATCCATTCGGGAGGCGGACCATGCGACCCATGCATGGGTCACGCCAGCCGGCAGGCCGAGCCGTCGCGACCCAGCCCAGCCGGGGCGGTCCGGGCTGGTCCTTGAACCAATGGTCTGAGCCCGCCATGGACCGGCCTAACCGGGTAGGCCCAAGCTGGTTCGGGATGGGCCGAGTCAAACCTTGGCTGCGTCGGGTTGACCCAAACCGAGTCAGACCGGACCCAGACCCCTCTTGGGCCCAGATATGCTTAAAAGGCCGTATCTTATGAACCAGATGTCTGTTTGATGAACCGTCTACAGTGCTGGGATCCTTGGAGAGAGAAGGTCCTTTTGAGATACACCACGAGAGTTTTGGAGAAAGTTGGAGTATGGTAGGGTTGGATCGAATCTGAATCTAATCGGGCCCTCGGTACTAAAATGCCAATAACTTACAAACCAAGTGTCTGATTGATGCGCTGTTTGTTGTGTTGAAACCCTTATGACATGATAGATTATTGAGTAACTTCTTCATGGGACTTCATGCCAGTTGAAAAACGGCTGATGGATTGAGGAGCAGTTTCTCCTGGAATCAAGCATGCTATGAGCAGGAATCCAGTGGCTGGCTGTGAGATGGAGGTTGGAGACAGATCATACAGAGGTTAGTACCGAGCGATCTTATGTAGGTCAACACCTAGAGACCATGTGTGTCCCAACACCTAGCGATCCTTTGTGGATCAACACCTAGTGACCCTGTGTGGATCACTACCTAGAAATCCTATGTGGATCACTACCTAGAAATCCTATGTGGATATGCACCTAGCGACCCTATGTGGATCAACATCTAGCAACTCTGTGTGGATCAACACCTAGTGATCCTATGTGGATCAACACCTAACGATCCTGTGTGGATCAACACCTATCGATCCTGTGTGGGTCTTGCGGGGGTTAGTACCTATCGATCCTTGGCGGGTCGGATCCTGTGTGGATCTTGTGGGGGTTAGTACCTATCGATCGTGGACGGGTCAGATCCTGTGTGGGTCAGTGGGGTTAGTACCTATCGATCCTATGTGGGTCAGACTCCGTATTGTCAGCAGTAGTACCTCTTGACAGAATAATATGATCAAGCTTTACAAATAATCATCTGTACTTTAGTTATACCTGGTTTTGAGCTGAGTCTTTTGCGTTGTGATTTGTGTTTGAGATCATTCTTTTTGGTTTTCCTTTGTGGAATTTTGAGAGACCTTTGGGGGTATCGGGGTCCATAATGGGTATTGTTATACTCACCCATGCACGGGCTTCTCCCACACCTTGTTTTGTCTTGTGCAAATGACGGAAAACCTTGACTAATACTTAGGGAGTTAGGACCTGATGGTGGACGGTAGTGACGATTGACGTGGAGAGCTGTGGAGACAAGCTGTACCTACCCTTCGGGCAGAATCCTCGGTGGACGATCTCAAGAGCTGTTTTCTGTTTTCAGTTGTAGTTGTAACTTTTCAGTTGAGCTTGTATTCCGTACTCTTTACTTTTAGTAAACACCTTTACTACTACAGTTTTACTTCGTGGTTTCATCATGTTGTGTTCTTGGACCGTGTATTTGTATAGGTTTAAAGGAAATGCCTTCCCATTTTAGGGACACACCTTTCCGATGCTAGTTTCCAACCCATGGACTATGGAAGGTGGGCTTGGGGTAGTCACGGCTCATGCCCTGGGGGACAGGTCATGACAAATTATCATAAATATATTTATATTTACTTATTATTAGGTTAAAACTATTTTATATCTCATTTTCATCCTATGAAAAGTGAAAATATAGCTTGCGCATACGTACGACTTACCCTCTCCACATAACAATGAAATTCGTTTTTGATCACCATTTTATTTGGATGGTTATAAAGATATAAATAATGAATATATATGATATTTATGAAATAATTATACTTATGAAATTATAATATCATATAGACCTTCTTACCTTCCAATCTTTTGGAAAAAATAATGTTGCTCGTGCGTTCATGCAGATTACCACCTCCACGAAGTGATGTGTTTTTTTATGTCATGTATATACTACCCATGAATTTATTTTATGATGATTTTCATGAAAATTATAGTGATATTCTTGTATCTATTTCATGGTTTTTTATTCTAAATTTACCAAAGTGGTAAGACATTTATGTTACAATCTCATTGTTTATTGAAAATGTTTATGATTAAGTTTACAATGGTGAAATGTCATGACCTATATCACAAGAATCCCATGATTTTTCTTCTCCTTTGGTTTATTCTTGATTCTAAATTTTTCCATTTAATTTTAATCTCTTTAAGTACTTAAGATACAAAAAGAATATTTTTTTTTGAAAAAACAGACTTTATTTCTCTCTTTAGTCAAAAATCATTTTTATTTTATGTCCATGTTTCCTAAAAATTATTTTAATAATATTTTTAATATTATAATATGATTTTTAAAGGCATTTTTACCCATTTTTTTACTTTTAGAAAAGAAAAGTTAAAAGGAATATTCATTTCATTTTCTGAACGAAGTACTTTGTAATTTTTACCAAAAATATGATAGAAATATTTATTTTAATATACACTACATGAGAGAAAATTCCTATTTTAATGAAAAATAAATATTTTAAAACTCACTATACAAGTTTACAATGTTATTTTAAATGATTTTTTTCTTAATATTGGGAAATTGTTAGATTTTAATATGTCATTTAAAAATAAAATTGGAATTTTTCTTAAGAGATATTTCGGAAATATTTTAAAGGAATTTATCATCTTTGATATCATCCATTGATGTTACTTGTTATTTACAAGGGATATGATCCAATGACACCGTACATATTCTTTATCTAGTTAGTTTATGGTTATGTTAATGAAATATTAATGAAACTCATTTTCTTTTCCATGGGTCAATTTATGATGATTTTTATGATATTTTGGAATATATATGAATGGATTTATGACTCTATGATGGGAGGGCCTAGAATTATATATCCCTCATATGCATTGGGTAAATTTTAATGATCTACGAGCTTAAAAATTATATAAGAGGTTATCCCAATCCCAATAAATAAGGTACACAGGAGGTTATCCCAAACTTAGAAGAGGGTACATATGAGGTTATCCCAATTCCAAAGAAGGTACACTAGCATTTAGCCCATGATAAACATATTATGAATGTCTTGTTGGGTATTATTGACATAATATTTCTATGATTATGATTATTACACACATTATTCCACTCTTTTATGAAATGATCTTATTCCAATGTTATGTTCTCATGGATCATGTTCTTTGAACCCATTATGATTCTTATCTTATGAACCTCCATGATTTATACCATGACTCATGTTTATGATCTAAGAATTTATGAGTATGATTTTAAAAGGTTGGGATCATGTTTTAATACCCTTAATGATCATGTTATGTTTAAATAATCATTGATATCTCTCTTTTTTACCCTTACTGAACATCTAAGATCACCCTTTATTATGTTTTCATTTCTCCAAGATATGAAGAAATTTTTTAAGTATGTTTTTTCTAAGAAGGGTGATAGCTATGGAGAACTATGTAGGAGATGATGTAGATCTTTTATGAACTAGTTGTTTATGTATCCAAGTTTTGAAAGAAACTAAACCTTTTAGTTCTAGCATGGGTAAAAATGTTATATAATTAATATCCATCTAATGAGATGAAATATTTATATATGAAAGGTATGGGTCACTATATTTTTCTTCCTAGGGTATACATGGATTATTGGAGTCTCCCAAATCACTAGATGGTTATCCCTAGTATCCATATTATATTATAACCTTTTGATTGAATGATTAAGGGAATAATTTCTAAATATTTACAAAAAATTTGTTTAATAGTTTCACACACATGTCTATTGAATGAAAAACACTTATATTGGAGTATCAGGAACTCAAAATGTTTGAACTATTAATGAAGTTTTCATAAATTTAGGAAAATATTCAGTTATTTGAAATGTTTGGATTAATTATCCATTATTTTTTTAAATGTTTAAATAAATATTTTTACTATTTAGAATCCTCAAATTTGTTATCATATGATGAATAAAAAATAATGATAGTGTTTGGAGATGATTTTATTGATTCACATATATTATTGCATCATGAAATAATAATATTCATGATCCAACATGGAATAATACCTTATACTATGTGATGTTTCACACAAGGATAGAACACAACATGGCCTAAACCCCTATACCATGGTCTGGTCTTTTAGTACCTATTTTTATCAATATACCTCTTGAATTGAAGTCTCAAGGACTTAGAATTTCATCTTATGTTAGATCATATGAAATAACTTATGAAGATATGTCCAAAATTCCTTTTTAGTATATTCCAAAACTCCTCTTGGAAAATATTTCATCCATTTACACCATAAATTACATCATATTAAACAATTATGAAAACCCATATAGAACATATTCTAGATGTAATAAAAAACAGAGTAGCTCTCAAATTTTCATAAACATGACACTGATCTTCACATCCACAAAGTGTGACCCTACTATAATTTATAGTGTTTAAAACAATTATAAATTGATGAATTAAAAAATTTAATCAATGAGTGGCCTCAAGAAAAGCATCAATGATACTCAATCTTCAAAGGGATCTAGAGTGATCTTTATAAAACACATTTATCTCTATATATGTGTCCACCAGAAGAATCATATACAATTATACATAATTATATAATCCATTTTTCTATGACATCATGTGACCACAAGTCTTGAAGTATGTCAGTCTCGTATATCAAACTCAAATGTTCTTGATTCATTGAGAATATTGAGAATTGGTTGATGAATATATTGTATTTAATTCTTCTAAGTGGATAAGAACATTATATGAACCCCTCATCCATAAAGATAATCACATAAAATGAACCTTATTGATACTTGAACATACTCTTCCTCATTCTGTCTTAATAAGGGGTCCAAAAGTCATGCTTGTCATACTAGAGGAAAAATCCCATATTGGTTAATTCTAAACCAATAACAGGATCAACAACATACCCAACCACCACTGATTAGCTAAGACATAATAATTTCATAAAAAAAGTATCAATGTATAATGGTTACCATGATAGTTATATTTACAATATCTGTTAATAAGATTCAGTATAAAACATGCACCCCCAGCATTTTAAAGATAATGTGTATGGCACTCCATATAGTAATATTGGTAGGTCATCCAATATACAAAACTAAATCAATGTATTGTTATAATATTTTATATCTCTATATGAAATCCAACCCATTATAAACACAAAATTTAATCATATCTAATAATAATCCATGAAAAACATTGGTTATGGATAACTCAAAGCTATACATTGAGAGGTTAATTATCATTACACATTATAAGATATATGTTGTTGAAAAAAATAAAGTGGAGTCTATATTTTGTATAAAATTGTATATTTTATATTCCTAAACTCTTAAGAATTATAAAAACCATACAAAATAACCCATCTAATCATATCACATATGATATACCACCAAAGAGGATTAATATTTGCTATATTTTTAAGGTTTGGTTAAACTCATTACATGTTGTTGTAATTTCTACTACATCTCTATATGACCATCTTCTAAAACTTTTCCACTAAACTTAGTTAGTGAGTAACATTAAAAAAGAAATTTTTTTTAAATAATGGAGTTTATTAGGAGAAATATTTCTATTTTTCAACTAATTAAAAATTTTAATAAAACTTATTTACTTCAAAAAATCCAATTTTATGATGCTAATAACTTTTATTTTCTACTTATAACTCTTTCCATGTCCATCGTCATAATCAATCTTGGAAACATTCATTAATAATTTTATTTTAAATATTTTTTTGTAATTATATGTAACTATTTACATTATTTCATCATTACCAATACATTCTTAAATTTTTTAGGATATAAAGTGTTGTTCACTTCATTATGGTAACTAAATTTAACTCTTTAAATTTTATCTTTACTAACATAATATAAAACTATAGGCCTGTACACCTGGATATAGTGCAAAAACGTACTCTTTACAATTCTAGATATGATACTAACAGATGTGGTTTGATTTTAACCATCCATAATTACAACATAAAAATAAAATATTAATTCACTTATATACTCAATACCTTTAGGTGTATAGTTTTATATAAATAGGAAAACCCTTAATGTAACTAAACACATATCTTTCTATAAAAATTGGATATTTTCAAATTATAGCTATATTTTATTATTTCATAATAAGTCATCACCATATCCCATTAAAATTTTACACACATGAGACCATTATAAACATAAAATACATAACATCCTTCTTCATAACCTAATGATGTGAAAAAATAAGAAGGGTGAGCGCAACCAATTGGTAAGGGTAAACATTGGCATCAACAGAATATAATTAGTGATAAAAATATGATTATAATGGTATGAGAAAATAATCATAGTGTATGAGAAAAAAATAATAGACTTCATACATATCAAAATTGGGATCATAAAACATGATTCATGACATATGAAAAGAGTCATATGAGTTAAAAACCATTAACCACGTGAAAACAATCTTATTCAAAGGAATAAATAAAAATCGTAGAAAGCATAGATAATCATGTTAGTATCATGGGAAATCATAATTTCATTAAATAATCAACTAAAAAGGATAATTACACCATTATATTAGGAGTTAATTCCCTTCAGTTAACTCTATCATCTCTTAGAAGTTACTTATATTTCGTAAAATCTACCTTCTCTTAAGAGTGAATTGTATATAGTTCACTCTATCACATTACCCAATACATTATAAAAATATATCTATCTCACACATAATAATTATATATATAGGGCTCACCCATAATCATTAATAATTTCCAAGAACCAAAACATTAAAAAATTACATAGAGATTTTATTTCATCATAAAACTCATAGAAACCACCATTATTCCCTTTATAACATGATTAACACATGGAAAATGATTATTAGAAATTTTATATAAAACATTATAATAAAAAATACAATGAAAATATGCGGATGTTATCATCATAAAATATCCCTAGTGAATCATTATTAATATCTAGGATATTGACACAGATGAAAAATGATTTTAAAAGATAATTTGAATATTTCTTTGAAAATAGGGAAAATATATTTTTATTTTGATAAATTTTTAAATAAAATTACAGGAATATTGATAAAAAAGTTTTCAATAAAAATTGACTTTGAAATATGTAAAGTAATCTTGAAATAAAATAGTGTTCATGAGGGTGGGAAACTTTTTCAGGCGATAAACATTTAAACAAAGATTCCTTTCAGAATGTTTTATGTAAAGTCATAAATAACATGTTTAGAAAACATTATAAAATTAATTTGTAAACAATTAAAAATAATTTAAAATATATTTTAAAATAAATTTAATTAAATAATAATTGGTTTATATAAAATAACATTATTGATTTGTTAATGAATATGGTAAGGGAAGAAAAAGTATGTTGACTAAATAGAAAACAAGACTGACTTTTCGTAAAAATATTTTCTATAATGTTTTATGTACCAAAGAGATGTAAAAAAAGGAAAACATCAATATATAAAAATTAACCATATTATATGAAAATATATGTGGTTTAAGAGATAAATATTATATAATTTACCTAAATAATATTCAAACATAAATAATCTTGATTAAAAATGAGATTGAAACATAAACCCCTATCGCTTTGGAAACTTTTGAATCACAACCCTTGAAAGAAATAACTTCAAATGATAATTTAAATACCTTGAATATAAATAGATTCATGATGTAACATATCAAAGGGGTAGTACATGAACCATATAAACACAACTAGGTGTATAACTTGAAACATGTTTCCGTGAAACAATATTGACATGAATCCTTACAAAGATAGTCACATCTAAAGTCAAATTAAATCAATGAATTTGTTATGTGAAACAAAATTAAAAACATATAAAACTCACGTAAAAAAACATGAAAAATTAGAATATATTTAAAACATAATTTTTTCATATCATAGTTAATAAATAAGTTATATAACCTAGTGAAGTTAAATTGAGTTAAGAAAACTCTTACTTCGAGTCCGGATTTGTCAAATACATTCATTATTATCCTAAATAATAAAATTATTTTAATTATTTAAAACATTAAGAACTATTTTGGGGTTTATTATCTTACCATAATCACTTTTATTTAATTTATTACCAACTCTTTTATAGTTACTAAATCGATTGAGTTCATGTTGGACATTTTGAGGACGTTTGGTTCATAATCTAAAAATAACATTAACAGTTTGAACATGGTAAAAGGGGCTATGTTTACATAATATATAGAATAATAAAAAGGATATAATTTTCATTTTTATACATTAAATAAAATTTTATTACCATTAATGAAAGGTATACATGAGAAAAAATCACATCTCTCTGTGGAGGTGGTAGTCCACATGAAAACACGTGCAATGTTATCATTTTCCAATAGATATATTGTTAAGAAATAACGTAATATGTTATTAGTAAAAAATAATATTTATATCATAAATATAATATATATTCATTTTATCTATAATTTTAACCTTACATATGAAGTGTTGATGAAAAAAACACATTGCTTTGTGAAGGTGGTTGTCCACACATACACATGATTGGCGTTTTCCTTTCACAATGGATGAAAAAATGAGATAAATTAAGGGTTTTTCCATTAAAATAATAAAATCACACTATATTGATGATTATAATGTCACTATATGATCATGGTTATATAATATTTTAAGGGTTTCAACAGGAAATAAACATGAAAACAATCTGTTAAGAGTTATACCTATTCTTCAAGAAACCTCTATTGGCTTACACATTTAGCCTTTTAGGTTAGAATTTTAGTGATAAAAAACCTCTAGGAAATGGGGGGGGGGGGTAAGGTTGATAAAGGATTTATTCAGATAATTATTTAGTTAAATGTCTAAAAAGGTGTGATTAAGAGATAATAGGAGGTTCCCATTTATAAGTGAGTTGGGTGTTAATATTGTCAATACATGAAATATTAATATATAATATGTTCCTAACTTATGAAAAATAGAACCAAAGTGATATATATTATAATATAATAAGAATAAGATCAATATAAATTCAAAAATAAAATTTTTACAAGTTTAGGTGGAATTTTGAGACATATCTCTTAGTTTAACCCCCTCTTTAACCGTTTTAACCATAACTATTGTAACAACCTTTTCAATATCTAATGGTTATGAAAATAATTTTAAAAATACCAAGTGGGAGATAAATGTAAAATTAACTATATAATGAAAAATTTCCGATAAAAATGAGTTATGATAATATTTTTTTTTTATTTTTTAGTGATTTAAAAATAATTTCTAAATATTAAATACCATTTAAAGTCATTTTCATGAATTTTAACATATTTTGATTTTAAAGATGTCAATATAATAATGGAATTCGAATATTCAAACTTCCCACATAACTTTAACTTAAAATTATCGATGGAATTATTTTAACACAATAATTCATCCAGAGAATATTACATTAAATGTTTTTAAAATTATTTACTTTATTTTTCTACTACATGCACAAGATATGCGTTGATGTTGTGTAAAAATTCTAGGTACTTATATAACCACTATTTTTAAAAAAAAATCATGACATAAAAATAATTTATTTGTCATAAATGTTTATATTTATTAATATTCATAACATCTTTTTACACCTACAAAAATATATAATAAATATTAAAATAAATAGTATTATATTTTGTAATTATCCTTTACTTAAAGTAATATAAAATTTATAATTAAAGTAATATATATAAAAATGAAAATTTTATAATATAGGATTTTTAAGATCAAAATAAATTCATAAAATGAAATTAAGTCATGTGTTGGGTTGATTTTAAGACCTTATCCTATAGTTTTAACCCCGTTTCACACATTTTTCCCTTTACTATAGTGATTAATTTTTATCACGGTTACTATACATTATGAATAAAAATGAAATATACCTTATTAAATAATTTGAATATGATGAATATATATGGAACTCATTTTCTATGTTTTAATTCCCATAAATGGTGAAAATTATTTTTAATATAAGTGTACTGAATGTAACAAAAACGATTTTCAAAAAAAAAACACTCATTTAAGCATAAAAATGATTTTATAGAAAAATAATGACTAATATTGATTAACATTAAATTAATTGGATTATTTTTAATAAAATTGAAATAATTTTATTTGAAATTAAATCCAAAATATAATTATAATTTGTAAATAATTTAAAAGAAATGATTGTTTTTATAAAAATCGGTATTTTTAACTCTTCAACCAAAAATCAATCATTTATTAAAAAAACCCAAAAATTCACTATAAGATGTATTTTATATGATGAAATAAAAAATTATTTCCATTTTACCATCTAAATTTTCTAAAATTAGTAGAAATTAATTATAAAATTGGTTTACAAAATGCAATAAGAACCCATTTTTGAAGAAAATTTATTTTTGAATCATAAAATAACATTATACTCATTCCATTAATAGTAACAATAATTAAATGAAAATTAATTATTTTTATTGAATATATAATCTTTAAATTTCAATAAATTCATTCATCAATAATTATTAATTTAATTTATTAAGTTGAAAATATGTTTTACACAAGAAAAATATCTCTTTTACCTTCAAATTAGTTTATCATCATTTCTAATAAATTGATAATCAATTAATGATTGATTATTAATTTTATTAAGGAAAAACATTATATATATATATAATATGGTTATTCCTATTCATACTCTCTATTAAAATGTTTTGGATATAATGTTCATATTTAAATAATATTTTAATAGTATATCGCATATTGTTTTTATGATCGATATTATGTGTAGAACACAAAATACAAGATAATGTCATTTTAAAATAAAATCTCAATATATCACATACTCCCCCATAATAATTTTTTTTCTTCATAGTTTTGTATCATGTACAGTGAAAAAAAGACTTAAAACATTTTAAACATAAATTTCAATAACTGGAAGATAAAACATTTGATCATGAAAGGAAAACCCTTTTTAATATTTAGAAATATATTTTCTAAAATCATAAATAAAAAATCCTTTTGAAATGTAGAAAAAATGATGCATGTAGGTCACCTGGAATAAACATAAGAGAGTACCAAAATAAGGATAACACTTTTTTGGATGTGAAAATATATAAATGTAGAGAAAAACTTTTTATGAGATAACATTTTACTTTTAAAAGGAAAAAAATGAGAGGAGAGAAACAATTCATCATAAATGATTATAAAAGGAAAAAACTACATCTTCATGATTCTTTTTCTAGATTTTTGGGATTATTTTTCAACCATTATAGATAACGTGAGAAAATATACTTACTTAATTTATTTGAATCAATAAAATCAATGTCATCCGTTGGTTGCGTGTTTCAATAATTCTCTATTTCATCCCATATTCAAAATGATAAATATCCATAAAGAATATTTCTTATTCAAACAACAAGAAGATAAACTTCTAACATATAAGGATATACAAGGAAATATAAAATATATTCCTTCAGTATTTATTAAAACTGAAATGTTTAGCACAAGGCAAGATAATACCCAAAAAGAATAAACCATTTTACAAAGAAATAATAAATTTATTCATGAACCCCCACCCCTCCATGGGTAACCCTAGTGATCCAACATTGAAGAGAAGGATTAGTCCCCAAGACCACTTCCAATAGGCCCCAAGTTGGTGACTAGTGCTGAAGGTGTAAAATACTCAAATGGGAGGAATTACAGTCAATATCCTTATATCATAGCATAAAACCACAAACCAATTCACCAAGCTATAAAATAAATAACCCAAAATCCCATACATGAAGTATCTCACATGAATGAATATTAAAAAAGATAAACATAGATATATATCCTATTATTAGATAATACCAATAGTAATTCTTATAGAAGAAACCACAAATACCCAAGATTTGAGCTGGTACATACCAAATAGATAACCAAATCCTTCCTAGAAACCTAAAAAATAGTTTATATATACATATGATGAGTATAACATGTACACATAGTAGGATCATACCCAATATATATCATGAAAAAGTGAAATGTTCATACTAATGTAACATTGAACAAATAGCAGAGCTAACCAGAACATGTATAGGTCTACAAGTACCCCAACCACACCAAGGATCAATCTCCAAATAACACATCCTGAATTATAAAGTAATATCATAATAATGCAGATAAAGGTAATCCAATACCACATTCATTCTTATTTTCCACTCAAAAATAATGATAAGACATCCTTTTCTTCTATCCCATCTATATCCTTGAGTGAAAACACCAAGAATATATAGCATGTATTGCGACACCAATCACATCCCAAGTATTGAAACACCGACCTCATATATCATATATAGTAACTAGGGTAGTAGGTTATCATGAATGTGTGGGTCATCAACCTCATGTCCTCGTTATACCACACATTCCCCCACTGTATATCTCATAATCCACCACTAGTTAGTATTGCTGAAGAAAGAGCAGAGGAGATGGGGTAGTTAGCTATCCATATCCTTCCCATCCTGTATCTTAGAGAAAAGAAACCCAAGGGTTTCTAAGTATCAATCAGAATACCCAAATTAGGTTGGGTGCATAGAAATATCATAAAATAATAAAAGTATATAATAGTATCACAAAAACCTAAACCTATTGGTTCACATAATAAACATCACCACAACCATCATCGGGTCACTAATGATATTATACTACCAAGTGTTTCCTAAAATATAGAATAACCAATCACAATATTAAAACTAAGGGCCACAACCCAAATGTCATGACCCGCCTTCACCAAAAGGAGGGAAGGGTTAGCAGATTTCTAGGCCCTTCCTTCTTTAAGTTGAAGGAGAGATAATGACCCCCGAAACCCCCCTTCAATAGGTCCCGGAGTGGCTACCAGCACCAAGGGCATGAAATCACACACTAAATGGAAGGCATTACCCTTTTTCTTTTAATAGGATCAGGAGATAAGATAGTGAATCCCACAACACAAAAACTAAAAATAAAAGTAAAGACAAGAACCATTCCCAATGCATGTTACAAAATTAAAATCCACAATGTATAAAGAGACTACAAGGCAAGTACCAAAAGAAAGAACAATAACAACTGTAATGATCTGTCACAAGGTCTGAGCTAGTATGGTCCAACACGATCCTCGAAGTCATCCTGGAAACCTGATAGCAGTTTTATATACGTAGGGTGAGCATACAAGTATACTCAGTAGGGAAAAACCAAAGACTCTCGTGCACAAGTGGGGAGACATACTAATGACCTGTGAGAAAAGAAATAACCAGGCACCTAGCAAGGAAACTAACCACCCAAGCCTCACCAAGGCACACTCCCAAAATAATGCAAGTCAAGTAATATATAGTAATAGCACATCGATGTTTGGGTACCCCACACCACTTTACCACTGGTTAATGAAGACATCCTATGCATCGAACCAATCCCGCCATTCTCATCGCAGTCCCACTACCATACCCCACCCGCACACACCTGGGCCACAACCTCACCGCAGTCCCACTGCCAAACCCCGCCCGCACACACCTAGGCCATAACCACTATCCCGCCTGTAGACACCTGGGCCACAACCACCACACACAACCACGCCTGCAAACACCTAGGCCGGAACAACCACTGCTATGCCCGAAGACATCTGGGCTAGAAGAACTACTACCATGCCCGAAGACACCTGGGCCTCATCCCGAAGATACTTGGGAAACCACCTACCCGTAAACACCTGGGCTAACCACCGTAACCACCCCACCTGAAGATTCTAGGTCTAATAATGGACCTCAGGCCATCAAATCCTGCCCGAAGATACTTGAGCTATCCGAGAAAGGGAGCAGAAAGGAGCTAATAACCAGCCACTAATAGAAGTGTTGGAAAAAACACCCTCCCCCATGAAATGGGGGTGTTCGACACTAAGTGCTCAACTTGGGTGGGGCGCGAATAAGAAACACAAAAACTACAAGTACATTTATAGGTAACAAGCACTCACCCAAATATAGGTTTTTCTTCATCTAGCCTAAAGAACACTATCCTTACTATTCATTTGTAAGAGAAGAGAACAACACCCATGCCCAAGTCACAAATCACACCAAACCAAATCCCTATTTTTCCCATCCTTGTTTTCATGTTCATTAATAATGTTTAAACAAGTTTTTGTACCTACTTGGGAAACTAGTAAGCATAATAACAAGCCAAGGAAAGAGTACACCCAACAACAATTTAAACATTCAAACCCGGTTCTCTTGTAAAAGCACATAAAGTGAGACCCCTCCAAGTGTTGGAACCAAAGAGGTCAAAGTGAGATATAGTCCCAAGTTCCCAGAACTATGAATAAGAAGGTTTCACAATAGAAGATGATCCCACCCCAATTCGTGATACAAACAGAGGATCCCATCCTCACCCACATCACCCCTAACAATCTAAGCCCCTATCCCAGAAAACTATAAGGTCACCCGTACTCAGCCCGTGGAGGAAACAACCAAACCAATTCTAACAACACAAGGAAGACTCAATAGGTATTTTCAGTTTTAAAAGATTTAACACACTCCATGATTTCAATTCCACTGGGATTAAACTGGGGTTATCATCAAAAAGGAGTTGATCTTGGTGCTTTCAATTTATTTAGCTGAATATACGTATTTAACCAATTTCCTTTACACAGCAAATGGTTCAAAACCAAAATACAATCCATTTAAAAATCACAAGAGGTAAGGGTTTATTAGTGCACAGAGAAAGACCACCAACGACCATGATTTTCAGTAGGTGTAAGCCCGCACAATTCAGAAATCATTAATCATGAAAGAGGAGAAAAATAGAGCAGCATCATCGATCACACCCCTCCCCTTAATTCTTTAGATTCCATTTATTATCTTCATTAAAGTTTGGTTTATCCAATTCTACAGAAGTAGTAGCGTACCCACCCCACAAGATACACAAAAAGGAGAGACGAAGGTGAAACCCCTACTTGACTGATCATGGATCGACGTTAAGTCCCCGCGTGAGTAGATGAAGGTCTACAGAAAATGATCAAGGAAAACTTCGCAGGGTGAGGTACGAATTTCTAGGAGGAAGGGTATTCAGAGCGCATGGTAATTGAGAAAGAAGAAACGTAGGGAGAAGATTAGCCTTAGGCTATAAGGGCTAATAAGGGCTAAGATACAGCACGCCCGAGACGGTTAAGATACGGAGAGAAAAACTCGAAACCTCGTAGGGAGCGGGATCGTGGGTTGACCACGCGGTTGGGCCACCCCACATGCGCAACATGAAAGATCCCCACCCTTCGGAGCGGTTAAAACAGATGCACCCCCACCTTAAGGAGGGTATCTTACCAAAAATTTAATTTAAATACCATAAATGGGCTTTAAGGGGGTCAAAACAGGGTTAAAAAAACATTTTGCGAAAGAGGAGGCGCTACTGGAAAAACCCATGGGGTTCACTAGTAGGCTAGGTCTACCAGTTAGCCGAGGCTACCGGTAGGCTGAGCTACCGGTAAGACGAGCTATCGGTAGGACGAGCTACCGGTAGGCCGCGACTACCGGTAGACGGAGCTACCGGTAGTCCGAGCTACCGGTAGGCTACGGCTACCAGTAGGCCGAGCTACCAGTAGGCCGAGCTACCAGTAGGTAGCAGATACCGATAGGTCGAGCTACCGATAGGTTGAGCTACCGGTAGGTGGAAGCTACCGGTAGTCCGAGCTACCGATAGTCCGAGCTACCGGTAGGCTGTGGCTACCGGTAGGCCGAGATACCAGTAGGCGGCCGAGCTACCGGTAGGCTGTGGCTACTGGTAGGCCGAGCTACTAGTAGGCCGAGCTACCAGTAGGCTGCGGCTACCGGTAGGCCGAGCTACCGGTAGGACGAGCTATCGATAGGTAGAGATACCGATAGGCCGATATACTGGTAGGCCAAGATACCGGTATGCTAAGCCTACCGTTAGTCTTAAGCTTCACCAAGAAGCCTTGATAACTTTCCCAGAACACCCAACATCAGATTTTCACCAAGTAATGGACCCCAAAACCCTGGGCCATTACACAAAATTCCAATACGTGTCTTGTATACCATTAGGAACAATCCCCAACACATAATCTATTGGAGATACCCCAGTAAAAAAAATTATTTAGTGTTAGAGTTTTAATATTAGTTTTAAAAAACTGACCTTAAAAGTGAAGTAGGAATCTTTTAACATCAGTTTTCTATAAAACTGATGTTAAAAGAATTTTAAAAAATTATTTTCCTAGTAAATCCCCTCATTTTCATGATGTTATATTTCTAAAACCATCATCCCCTTGCCTATTGAAGGCACATGACCGGGATCTATCTTCACTTTCATTTAAAATTTTAACTTCTTTTCACATTTTTCTCATAAATATTTTATCCTTCATCCTTATTTCATAATCCTCAACATTATTTAATCCACTAAAACCCTAATCTTCTTGACTCATAACCTCTCTCCAAGGTTTTTATTCATTACTTTTTCTACTTCATTTTTTAATTTCATTTTTTTAACCTTTCAACTTTTATCAGTGAGAAGATGAATATGTGATTACATTGGAAATTACTTTAATAATGTGGGTCTTAATTCCTATACATAAGGAGTATCCATCTCATATATTTGAGGAGAAACTCAAGATTGAGGATATTCCTATTTTATGAGAGTTTTTAAGGAATTTATAAAATTATTTCCTACTCTTCCTATGAATCATAAAGTTGATTTTTCAATAAAACTCATACCCATTATTACACTTATTTAAAATACTCTTTTTATAATGTTCCTAATTGAGTTGTAGGAATTGAATAAGCTACTATAGTAGAATCTTGATAAGGGATTTATGTTCCCTAGTGCATCACCATGGGGTGAATTTATTCTTTTTTTTAAGAATAAATATGGATCTATGTGTATTTTCATTTATTATCAGGAACTTAACATGATCACTATCAAGAACAAGTATCCACTACCTCTTATCGATGATTTGTTTGATCAATTAAAAGTAGCTCAATAATTTTCCATGATTATCCTTTATTATGAAAATCATTAATTTAGGGTTAATAAGGATGATATACCAAACATATCATTCCATATGTGGTATGGGAATTATAGATTTTAATTATTCCATTTGGAAATACTAATTCTCCTTTTATATTTATGGATTTAATGAATAGAGTATTTGATTACATTGATTAGTTAGTGGATGTATTTATAGATGATATTCTTATATATTCAAAGATTAAATAAGGTCATAAAGATAATTTTATAATTGTGCTACAGACATTGCAGAAGGATAATTTATATGAAAAATTTACTAAGTGTGAATTTTGGATTCAGAAAGTTTCATTCCTGGATCATATAATCATAGGTTAGGTATATCGGTGGATCCTTTAAAGACACAATTTATTGATAAATGGAATAGACCAACCACAATAACCAAAATATATATTTTTCTTAGGCTATCTAGATACTATTTATGTTTTGTGAAATATTTATCCTGAATATCTAATAAACTCACCATGTTGACTCAGAAGTGGTTAAGTTCTTATGGATAGAGGAATGTAATGATAATTTCACAGAGATAAAGATAAGGTTACTTATTCAACCTATGATTACAATACCCTATAGTGGATAAGGGTATGTGATCTATAGTGATGCATAAAAGAAGGGATTGGGATTTTTCCTCAGGAAAAATTATATGGTTATAGCTTATGACTTGTGGAAATTGAAGGTTCATGATTAAAATACCTAACTCATTATTTGGAGTTAGATATAGTAATTTTTTATTTAAAGATATGGAGTAATTATCTTTATGAAGAGAATGCGTGATATATATACTGATCATAAAAGTTTAAAGTATATATTCACTCAGAAAGTGTTGAATATGTGCTAGAGAAGATGGTTAGAGTTGATTAAAAATTATGACTACTCAGTTCATTACCATCATGGGAATGCAAACAAGGTGGAAGATGTTTTGAGTCCAAAGGATCATGATATATTATCTATGATAGGGATCAAAAAAGACATAATATTTCTGTATTTTCAAATGATGAACCTTGAAATCTTGAAGTAATGGGAGAAATATTTTCTTGCTCAAATGAATGTTCAACCATCTATCCATTTGAATATTAAAGAGTATCAAAGGAAAGATGTAGAAATATAGAATAAATTGAGTAGTGTTCCTGAATTCAACCACGATTTTGATATAATGATAAGGTTTATGAATAAATTATGTGTCCCATCAATACCAGACTTGAATATGGACCTATTGGATGAAGCTCATAGTTCATCATTCTCTATTCATCTAGGAAGTACAAAGTTATATAGGGATCTGTAAGAGTATTTATGGTAGGCCAACTTTAAAAGAGATATTGCAGAGTATGCATATTTGTGCCTCATATGTTATAATGTTATGGATGAGATAAAAAAGTCTAAGGGGATGTTGTAACCATTACATATACCATAATGTAAATGAAAAAACATCACCATGGTTTTTTTCATTGGACTCTCCAAAACTTCTAAAGGATTTAGTTCCATTGGGTTGTAGTTGACCACCTTATGATGTTATCATATTTCATTTCCATTAAATAAGGTTTATCTCTTAATTAACTATCCAGGATATATATTAATAAATAGGTAATATTTCATGGAGTACCACATTCTATTATATCTGATCGGGATTCAAGGATTACCACAATGTTCTGTAGAAGTATTTAGTAGGCTTTAGATACATATTTGATTTTTAATACTACATATCATCCTTAGATATATGTTCTATAAAAAATGTATATTCAAACTCTAGAATACATGTTGAGATATCTATCTATAGATTTCAAAGGTGGTTGGGATCAACACTAAACTTTGGTGGATTTTCTTACAATGGTAGCTTTCACTCAAGAATTTAGATAGCTCATTATAAAGATATATATGGAAAGAAGTATATAAATAAAATTTTATGGGATGAATTTAGAGAAAAAAAGATATTGGGACCTGATCTAGCTGAAAAAGTAGTAGAGATTGTTTTATCCATTCAACAACACATAATAGTATTTTAGAGTAGATAGAAAACTCATGCTGACAATCTTCAGTAAGATTTGAAGTTTGAAGTTGGGGAAAATGCATTCCTATGAATATCTACTTGGAAAAATTATATGAGATTTATAAATAAGGGAATGTTAAACTCTTGACATATCAGTGCTTTTGAGATTCTTCATCACATCGGGGCGGAAACTTATCACTTGTCATCTCCACAAAACCTCTCTCATATTCATGATGTCTACCATGTATTTCTCATGAGGAAGTACATACCTGATCCTTAACATGTACTAAAATCAGAGCTTGTACCACTGGATAATAATCTTTACTATAAAGAAAAATTAGTAAAAATCATGGATCGTAGAAAGAAAGTTCTATGAAACAAGACCAATGACCTGGTAAAATTTTTATGGCAAACCCATAAATTAGAGGAAGCTATATGGAAACCTAATGATGTGATGAAATCAAGATATCCTCATTTTTTGTATTAAATTGATGGAATTTAAAGGGTGAAATTAATTTTAAGAGGGGTATAATGTAACACCATAATATTTTATGATATATTTTTTTCTTTAAATAAATATAATTTCATCGATATCTTGCAATACATGCAACCCCCATTCTTAATGAACTATAATATAGTATACCATTAAAACCTAGTTGTTAAATTAGAAGAGTAAATAGAAATAAACACTTTATTATTAAATAAATATATGAATAAATTTTTTAGATAAAGAAAATATATTGATAAATAAGTACTCAATTTTTAATAGTCATTATATGATTTAAAAATACATTTCCTTAAAAATAGATTTCATTGGATTTTGTGAGAAAATAAAATAATTAATTTATAGAACTTTTAGAAAATTTATTTTAAAAAAATTAACATCATTTTTTGAAGTCAAAATGTCAAAATTATCTTAGGGTGATTTTTAATAATTTTTTAAAAAGATTGATTTTTTGATGAATAGTGAAAAATAATGTTTTTTTATTTAAAACCACCTTTTCATTTAAATTTTTTAAAAAGTTACATTTTATTTTAAAATTAAAATTAATTTATTTATATTAATAATAATAAAATTAATTTCATTATAATTAGTTTTGTGTTGGATTTTGGTATAAAAAATTGTTATACTTCAGAAAACATTATTTCTGGGAAAACGATTCTCGTCATTTTTTATAAGTTTAATTTTAAATTTAATCCTTTAAATTATATGAATTGAATTTGATAAAATGGATTCTATATTTGGAATCAGAATTTTCAAATTTTATAAAGAGGCCACTTTTAATTTTGTTCACAATGAATAGTAAATACTGTAAAAAAAATGTTGTCTCAGTAAGGGTAAAACAAGGTTGAAAATTTAGTGTAAGGCTCTAAAATTTCTCCAAAACTTGAATTTATCTTATTGGATGAGTGTATTCCATCCATAATAATCCATTTTTCGAATATATTGAAAATTTGAGTCATTTTTATTTGATTATTACCCTTATATTATTTTATGATTAGAATAAATTCAAAATGTCACTCTCTTAACTTTTGTATCTATAATTTTTTTTCATAAGAATAAAAAGAGGAAAATTTCAATTATAAATTATAATTTTAAATAATAATTAATTATTTTAACATGTAAACTTATTTTTAATTTTTGTAATGAAATAATTACATTAAATGCTCACCCAACGCCAACACAGTGCTTCTCCAAGCCGTTGAAAAATCGTGTAAATAATTTTAAAAACTCAAAATATGATATTATTTGGGTGAGTTATAGTTAGCCAAGAAATTTATAGATATATATAATATTTGTTTTTTTTAAGGTTAATATTTTAATTCCATTATAATATTTATAACTTTAAAGTCAAATTAATGGAATAGTTCTAAAAATGACATTAATCATATTTTATAAAAAACATCGTTTTATTAAATTATTTAAAATTAAAAAAACATATCATTTTCCAATTGAATGGGATATGGTTTAACATATTAACCATATCCTATTTATGGATCACATTTCCTTTTATATACCCTTAAATTATAAAAAACTTTGACATTCCGGTAACTATAAAAAAGGATCATGGTGTTAAAACTAAGTGATAAGAGCTAAAACATCACATAAACTTGTAAAAGTATTATTTTATGAGAATATTTATAATTATAATCATTTTAGATTCTAAATTTATCAATTTATATCCACTTATACATGAAAATTAATTTATATTAATTTAAAACATTAAGTAATTCCAAGACTACCCCTCTCCTCACTTATAAAAGGGAACCTATTCTCCTCTCTTCCCCACACCTTCTGAGACTTCTATATTAGAAAATAAATACAATAAGGTGTAATCCAAGACCTTAATATATTAATTAACCATTTTATAGATCTTATGGTATTTCTGAAAGTCTATCCTTCCTAGGATTAAGGTGTAAGACAAAAGAGATTTCTCAATGAAGAGGTATAACTCTTAACTGGGTACTTTAGCTTTTAAATATTCTTCTACTTCCTAAAAATATATGTTAGTCATAATAAAATAATAACTTCAATATCTTAAATATAATAAAATTTTATTATTATGGATCCACCATTATCCATCATCTATTCCATCAAATGGGATGTGAATGTATCACTTGTTCGTACGTATGAACTACACCCTCCACATAACCATACAATTAATTCTCCATTACCACATTTCATGGATGTTAAATAAAATTGGTTTAGTGTTAAAATATTATAAATATGATATAATAATAAAATAAATTATAATTCTTATTTATATTTCTTTCATTCCATCCATCAAAAAATGGAAACAATGTTTATGTGTGTGCAGCCTACCGTCTCCATAAACGATGTAATTAATTTTTCTACATATACCTTGTAAAGATGGATCTATCTATATTTATAATGAATATATATTATAATTAGATCATAATTAAAATTATATATATATATATATTATGGAACCATGATGAAAGTACATGGACTAAAACTTTCAAACTGAAATTTCTATAGAAAACAAAACAGTTAACACTCAGAACCAATGATTTTAATAAAGAATTATTAATAAATGGGTGTTAAAATGTGATAATTGGATCAAATATGATATTATAAGTATGTAAATGTTTTAATATAATTATAAAAAATATATAAATTTATTAAATATGAGTTAAGAGTGTTGTTTAAGAAAATTTTACTTGAGGTAATTGATTTATGTTACAATCTCATTATTTATCGATATTGTTTATGATTAATTTTATGATGATGAAATTTTTTGACCTATCTATCCAGAATATTTTTAATTTTATTATACAATATTTTTTATAGATATTACATGATTTTATTTCATTTTCCTCTCTTTATGTACACAATATACTAAAATAATATTTTTAAGGAAAACCTATATTATTTATATCTTTGGTCGAAAATCTATTTTCATCCACATCCATGTTTTCTATTTTTTTTTTAAATAATGTTTTTAATATTATCTTATGACTATTTAAATTAATTTTTACCCATTATTTAATTTTTAAAAATTGTTCTAAAATGAATATTATTGTCTTTTTCTAAAAACAAGGTACTTTTGAATTTTTACTGAAAATGTGAAAGAATAATTGTTTTAATAAACAAAGTGTGAATGGAATTTTCCTAAATCATTAAAATTTAATGATTTTAATCTTAAATTAAAATTTTTCTAAGTTTTTATTCAAATAAAATGTTTTCATTAATCTTTATAAAAAATAGACATTAAATATGTTATTTCAAAGTGAAAAGTGTATTTTCCTCTAGAAATGTTATAGTGATTTTTAAAGACATTTTTATTCTATGATAACATCATTTGATGTTACATATGATTTACTATGGATGTGATCAACTGATACCATCAACTTTCATTATTTGGATGTCTTATTATTATGATTATTTAATCATGATTCTATAAATCCCATTTCTTTTTCATAGGTTTATTAATCTATGATGAAACCTTTTTGAAACCTTTTTCTTTTCTAGGGGTTATGCTATAAGGAAATTATGAAATTTTTATGAAACTTATTTCCTTTCCAAGGGTTAATCTATGATTAAAGTTTTATAATATTATGGCACACATATGTATTATTTTCATTATGTTATGGGTTCACTCAGAATTATATATACCTCCAATTCATTAGGTGATAATGGATATATCATGAGATAATAAGGACTAGAATGGGGAGTAAACCCATTTTAGTAAGGGAATATTACCACTATTATAGTCTTGTAAGTGAACTATTAGTAAGGATACAATGAAATTGTGAGTGAACCTAATCAACTATCATAGTCTTGGGAGTGAGTATTGACTAAGGAAATAATTTTATATTCTTATGTGTATGCCACAAACTTAGTTATTATGTAATTTTTATGATCTCATGGATCATGTTCTTTGATTATTTTATAATTCATGTCTTATGAACTACCAATACTTCTTCCATGACTCACTATTATGATCTATGATATGCTGGGTATGGTTTTCAAAGGTTAGTCTCGTGTTCTTATACATTTATGCTCAAGTTATTCTTAAATTACCAATGATATCTCCCTTGTTTACCCTTACTAAGAATCAGAGCTCACATTGTCTTATTTTTCCCTTCCCTAGGTTATGAAAAGTGATTTTAAGTTTGATATGACTAAAAAGGGTGATAGTTATGAAGAACTAAGTGATAGATTATGTAGATCTATTTTGACCAAGTCATTTATATATCCAAGTTTCTAAAGACACTAACACAATATGATTCTTTCATGGACTATAATGTTATGTATTTAATATTATTTTAATAAGATGTAATATTTGTGTATGAAAATTAGGGGTTACTATATTTTTTCTCCCATTACTCTATGTAATTTTACAAAAATACCATTTTATATTTATTAAGATAATAAAAAAAATATCTCAGCAAAACTTCATCTCAAATCATGGCCCAACTTATGTCCAGTACAGTTCTCTTCATTAACCTGCTCATGGAATGCCACTTATTATCATGACGCAACACCTGAGTACACAACATATTAATAATGAATTTACATGATAACTTTTCTGAATCAATACATGATGATTTTCCTGTGATTATTAAAAAATCAGATCATATTAGCATCATAAAAAATATACAAAAAATTAGCGATTCTTAGTCTATAGATTTAGTTATATATTATGACTCCATTATATAGAATATCACATGGATTGATATTTTTTCATCATAGAGAATATATTAACATTGAAGAAATAAATTAGAATCATAGATTTTTGTGATATAGTAATTATTAAAGCACATATTTAGCATCAACATGACTACATCTGCATTATTCTTGAGTACTCATTTTCATCCTTTTCAATTGATATTCTTATCAGATAATAGTATTAGATTCTTTTAATATCCCAATATTTAATCAGGAACATTTTGATATATATTTTTTATTTAGAATCCTTAATGAATTAATCATGCATCATCTGGTTTAATTTTGATTCATAATCATTAATTATGGAAACCATTTTTTTTATATTTCATAAATTATTTACTAAGAAAAGAATAACCCTTACACAGTTCGTAATGATGTTTACACATATTTAGGTCATAATTATTCATAATATAATTATTTTTACATAGATCAATCATATTTTTACATTCTAGAATTAATTTTAAATAGCACTGAAAGATATTATATGTAACATCCCAGGTTTTTGGAGCGGGTCAAATTCCTCACCCATTTTAAATTTTCAGAGTTTAGTGTGTAGAACAAATATTTTATCATTTAACAAAGCTTAATTCTAAGATTTAATTTAACCCAAGACCATTATTTTAGATTATTATTAATACTCAATAAGTGTCTCATGGTTTTATTTGGATTTTGGGTGGGTTAGACACCAAAAACAAAAAATTCTAGGGTGCGTAGACTGGGGCACACAGTTTTGACAAACCGTACGATCTCCTAGGAGAAATTGTGTGGTCTTATAGGTTTAATGGACATGGTTTTACAACCATGATAGAGGAGAATCATATCCGTGAAGAACCTCTATAGCTTTTAGCAGAGGTAATTCACACAGTTATTCCATGGTTTGGCAAACCATGCAGGAAGACCGTGAGAGGTACCCCTTTGGAGAGTGGGTGTCACATGGTTGGTGCATGGTTATCCAAACTATGTGAGACAAACATGTGCCTCATTAATGAGGTGAATTTATGGTTTTTACCTCTCATATATTTACCTATTTTCTTCTCCTTTCTCCTCCCATTATTATGTGCAGTAGAGGGGGTTCTTCCATTTTCATCCTCCCTTAGGATTTGAGCCAAATTATTCATCTGATCTCCATTCTTCAAGTCATTGGGTGCATTGAAACCATAATGGTAAGAAGTTTAATCCTCTTTTCATTTTTCTTCTTTTCCCTATCTATACAGTGCACTAAATTTTAGTGATATGATTTACCCTCTGTTCAATGAATTCATCTAAAATGCTTATTTCTTCCAAATCAGCTCAAGTTTGAGTCTATGATCGGATGTATGAGTGTCTACCAACATGAGGTAGGTGGACCTTATCTCTGTCTATGATTTTTTAATTTTTTGGGGGTACGACTTTGATTTCACTATTTTTTTGACTGAGACAGAACTTATTAAATTAATGGGTGTCTTATAATTGATTAAATTGATCATGTGAGATGCCTATGGGAATGAAAAAAATCAAGACTACAAGTGGTATGAGCCTAGTGAGAGGCTTAAAACCTTGAGAACATTAGGCTAGGGTGTTGTTTTACTTGAATTGTTTTGTTTTAACTTTATGAATTACTTGTGATAGGTCCTGTGGGAACTGGACGGGCTTGGCCTGAGGATCAAGGTGGTGATGACCACCTGAGTTGAGGTGATGTGATCATCAGGTTGGGTGAGGCCTAGATTATATGAGTGATTTTCACCATAGGTTGGGAGACTTAGTCATCAGTTTGAGGTGGTGAGATTGTTAGGTTTTGAGAATGGAGTGAGTGATTTGAGGTGGTGTTAACCATTAGATTGAGTGACACAGTCACAGGGGAATGATGTGCTAGATGATGTGACTTAGGTATTTATTTGGTGACCACCACTCACCCATGTTGGATAATACTCCATTTGGAGTCATGTGCACACAGTAAGACTTAGATGATGAGGTGGTATTGACTGATCTTGTGGGTAGAGGCCTATGTTAGATTCAGCATAGAAAAATGGTTGGAGATGATTTCCATATAAAGACATAAATATGGCGATGATCCATTGATTTATGGTGATGAGACCATCGGTTTGGGGATGAGGATTGCCATGCATGTGGCTATTGGGTTGGGACTGTATGAGAGGACAAACATTGACATTCCTCAGGACATTGAATATTAATATTAAAATGTTATTACTTAGAGGATATACATTGATGTACCTCAAACATCATTCTTTGAGTGATGGGGTTTTTTATAAGACGAGGTCCGAGTGACCAAGTATTTTATTAGGCATGCCTTTGGGATGTTGGATATTTATGGACACAAGTTGTCAGTTGGAACAAGGTGTATGATGAATTTATTAGAGGTGGAACCGACGATTCACCTATATTGATATACCCTAAGGGATGCCTTGGTCTTAGACTAAGGATTCTCTCCACTACTGTTATCGGTGATAGTCAAAGAAGGTGAATGCTTCCTTATGGATATTGAGAATAAGGGAACATATTATATTTATGATGCAATGTGCTTATTTACTTCTTTTAGTATAAAATTGTATAATCATAGAGGTAATATAGGCACATATTGGTGGTGGACAACTAAGATTATTTCTCACACCCTAGATGGGCCCTTCAGGATGCATGTAGACTTTATGGATTTATATTTAGATAGAGATTCAGGATCAGGAGTTGGATATTAGTCATTACACCAGACATTTTTTGTGGGATGCATGTTAAGGGACCATTGGTTCTTGCCTCAGCTAGAGTTTCCTTTTGTATCAGCATGCTATTATATGTACGTACTAAGGCCGGTCATTGGAGACCCTTTTTCTTAATGTATTTTATGTCCTAGATTGAATACATGTTTTTATTTAGTAGCTAAAAATTGTATCTTATGTTTTTTAATTATGAAAATGGTTTATTATGAATTTTTGATTATTATTACTGATATTATTGTTATGCTTCCACCATGGGAAGGTTATTGGCCTAGGTCATTATGGTATTCCTTTACACTATATTATATTTATTATACCATTTTTATATCATCACTAGAGGGTATAGTATCCCCACTATCACCTCATTACACCCTCGCTGCATGTCAGCAACCTTTTGCATTCAGGGAGGCATGCTTAAGGCCCAGTGGCACTCGACTCGTAGCATAGTTTGGGTGGCTAAATGGGTCAAGGTGCTAAATATGGTACCAAAGGAGTTTATTTTACCTATTTTTAGGTATTAATATTTTTGATATAGTAGAATGAATATTTGGATGTTGTCAGAACTGGGTTAAATTCTCTTGTTTGGGTGCCTGCAGCCCCATGTAAGGGGGACAAACCAAGTTTCTAGAGGTGGGAATTACTGTTATGTATTTCTATTTTTATAGTTGATATGATTTCAACCTTTAGTTGTTTCATTGGATGTGAATTATTATCTATTATTCCATAAGACCCTTGACCTGGTATGGTAAGGGAGGATCTTTATACCCTTGGACTGATATGGAAAGTGTGATTGTTTATGCTTTTTATAGGCACATAGGAATTTATTATATATGCATGTGCCTATGATAAATTATTTTTTTATATGTTATACCTATATATATGTATAGGTATAGATCTTATAGGAGATGGAAGAGATGATTCCATGGGGTGATTTTGATCACTAGGTTGGGTTATGAGGTCATTAGATTGAGTCTACATGGTTCATGAGGATGGAAATGACCCAAGGAATATGGGGGTGAGCTACTTAAAATCTCAAAAAATGAAGTTAAGCAGTGTTTTCCTACCTAGCTTTTCTTTGTTGGAAATTTACTCTGCTACCTCGTATTGATACATGATGCCCAAATCTGATGTAGGTAGGTGAGGGGACATGAGGTTGGGTTTATACATGATACCTAACATTGATAGGGGTGGGTAAGTGGCCTTGAGGCTGGATGTCATGAAACATGGTTGTGATGGGGGAGGGTAAGGGTACTGAGATGTCACTCCTTATTACTACTTTCCCTATCTACATTATATATATATGTTATTATGGTTGTCTAACAATTATATTGGTATTCATTGGGATCCACCTAGATGGGATCCAATTGAGTATTAGGTGGGCAATGATTTGGTGCTGCAAAACGTGCATAGGTTGAGACCCCTGAGGGCTGGGGTGCATCCCTAAAGGGTAAGGAAAAGCATGAACCGTAAGTATAAGATTAGGTACATTATCCAATGATGGAGGTTTAGCTACTGGATTCAATAGATTTTGGTCAATGGATTGATGAGAATATTAGAGTGAGTCTGGTACGTGTCATCCAGGGGATTAATAGGGGAGTTCACAGAACAAATCCTTCCATGGAATACTTGACTCAAGAGTTCCAGTCGCAGCACCCATCACTATTTTTTGGTAAGGGTGGACCATAGGTGGCTGAGAACTAGATCAAGAAGATGTGGATGATCATAAATCATCTTGATACACCCTCATGCCAGAGGGTGAATTTGACTATGTATATGCTTAGGGGATCATCTAAGATCTAGTGAGACATGAAAGTTTAGGAAAGAAGACATGAGGGACTGGCCTGGATGGATTTGGAGTCCAGGTTCTTCGAGAGCTTATTTCTGGAGATGCGAAGGGAAGAGAGATATGAGAAGTTATTTAACCTATAGTAGGGAAACATGTTTGTCATGGACTATGCAGTGAAATTTACTGTGTTTTCTCACTTCAGGTTAGCCTCATTCTTAGAGACGGTGAATCGGTCACTCATAGCTGAGGGAAATTTGACAGATCAGTCTTAATCGTGCTAGGTGACGGCTTCATGTGATTTTACTAATGTTGATTTAGATAGAAGAAAGTGATTCCAAGAAGAGTTTTAGTAGGGAAATAAATCCAAGGGAAAATGAAGAATACTGAAGAGTTGGACATCAATGGCGTGCTACAAGTGCAAGCAGTCAGTTCATGCAGATGAAGGCACACACCCGTGTGGGATCACATACAATTTTTAACTGATATGTTTTTCATAGTTTACACATGGTTAGTTAAACCATGTACAATGACCATTTGGGTTCCCCCTTATCTCAGAAGAGGGCGCATGGTTTGTCCAACCATGTGACCAAACCATACAGCCCAATATTTTGGGTAAAATTAAAAAATTTACCTTAAAATATATTTTAAACCTAAACCAAATTTATTTCTCCTCTCATGGATATAAACTCAAATGTGGATCTATCCTTCAAAATCTAGATCATAGGGTTTGATACCATTTCTCTATTCTATCTCAGAATCAAACATCATCAGTCTCATTGGATTTGAGCTAGTGAGTACTAATTTCGTTTTGTTCCTTTCTTTGTTTTCCTTGGTATCAGCTGCGCTATTTAGGTGAAAGATAATATTTCCCATTATCTGTGTTTTCTTCCTTTCTTCATTTTTGTCTCAATATAAGTCAAATCATAAGTTGATATTAGATGATAAATATACTATATAACTATGTTAGGTGGTCTATACTTTTCTCGAGTGGCTTGGTGCTTTATTGAGAAATTTTTCATTGTGTTTCCCACCCAAATTTCCATAGAGGCCCCAAAAAAGAATTGAATAATTAAATTCAATGTAATGGAACCTGTTAGGGATATCCACTAGTTATTTGGGACTTATTAGAGGGTTTTTACCAAACCAAGGTCACCCATAGGGTGTGCCTCTGAAATTTACCTTTTTTATACCACTCATAGGGTGTGTGTTAGAGATTTCCTAGTTAAAGTAATCCCATTTATAAATGAATTGAATTGATTGGTTAATTAGGAGATCATGATTCTTCATTTTACATATGTTGACATGATATGGATTGAATGATTTAATTGAATGGTTTATATGGATTTTTATATGAGTGGGTATACTCATTGAACTTGAATTCTTTTGAATTGATGAATGGAATGAGATGTTAATTGAAATTGTAGTTGATGGCATGGTTGGTTTACCATGGATCTTGATTCCATTTAGATTACATAGACATTTCACCTATGGGACTTTATTTATTGTAGGAGATACCTTGGACCTGTATGATCCTTATATATTTATTTCATAGGATGATAATGGAATTTATACACCTTGGATATGTATTGCAGGAGTCACATTGGACATGATCTATTGACATGAGCATTGGACTCCACTAGTGTTGTTATCGATTTTCCATCGAGATACTCTTGGGACTTGATGTGGATGACTTGGTCTTTTCTACCTTGGATCTGGCCCTATGGGGTATGAAACTTCGGATTATATGGAACAATTTTGGTAAATGTGATAGGTTTAATTATATGGCTTGGTCATGGTTGATATGAGATAAAGTTTATACAAAAAAGATATGGGTGATATGATATATTGTGTATACAGAATGGTCATTGTATTTACTTATTTTTACCTTAATGCTACCTTGATATAAGATAATGACACTTATTTTTCACAGATCCTTGTATGGTTGTACAAGATCATGTGTTAGTTTACTATTTCTAGGGGCACTTACATTCAGTACTGTCAAACCTGTTATATTATGCACTCTTCATTAACTTGTATTTCACAGCCATGATATGTTATTGACATCTTCGGTGGTGACCTACTAGGATTATATCTCACAACCTTTTAGGTCCGTCGATGGGTACCCAAAAAAACTTTATGGATGTAGATAGGGATTAGTCAAAGAACACATAGTTCTATGCTTTCCTTTGTTCTATGCTTAGAAGTAGGGGAGCACATGACCAAGCTGAGGATTGTGAAGCTTGTTTTTTGTTTCTTTTTGGTATTTTGTTACATATACTATACCATTACCTATATACCTATTTTGGATAATTTTTATACACCTGACATGATCATAATTGTATATGAGATTAATTCTAGCATTGTTATATATATATATATATATCTTTTGATTGATTATCTATTGTCTGATTGATTTACTACCTTCTCTATTTGACTATTATTATTATTATTATATTGTGTTACACTCTGAAATAAGGGAATAGTCTCCCCAAAAACACACCCCATTCCCTCACTACTAGTCTAATGCCTCTGGTATTTGGGGATATGCTCTTGAGGCCATGTGACTAACTAGGCTTGAGGCACCATTTAGTGGAATCCATCTTCGGGATGTTATAAAGTGGTATCATAGGAATTATTTTCTAGTTTTATTTAATATTTTGAGACAATATAAAGGGATAGGATGGAATAGGAATTTGGTAATGAGTTTTTCCTGGGCATAGATAACCCACATATAGGAAAAAGCCAAATTTTACTCTAATAAAAATTGATGTTTTCTAGATTTTGGAATTACAGTTGATTTTATTCCACTTTAAGGTGATGCACTTGAATTTTAATTTTATCCTTGATATTATTTTGGGTTATAATTTGTTTCAACTCAATGAGATGAGGGTATGTAATCTCATGAATCATTTTAGGTAGTTTATAAAATTCATATGTCATGAATTATTCCATGCCATATAGGATGAATTACTTGTTTTCATGTCTTTTTGATATGTTCCTTATTTGATATACATTCTATTTTGATAGATATTTTGCACATGGAATAAAGAAAAATGGTTGGTACTCAGAGTGAATGACATAACCTAAGAAGTGTTTTCCCGATTAGGGTACAACATACACCCTAAGTAGCCCATTGTATAATGTTGAGTCATGCACCATTAGTTGAATGGACTATAATGTGTTATGTTTTGGATTATGTGGATGCTATATTTTAGATCATAAAGTGTATGGGCCCTTATTTATTGGAAGTGGTGAACCATTTGTTGAATCCATTTAAAATTAAATGTAAAATAAATATGAAAATGAAATTGAAATTTAACTTGTGAAATAGAGACTTTACCTTAAATCAAATTTTGAGTGGGATTTAGGTAGCATCTCTAGTGATGTTTATGACTATTTATTTTAATAGACCTAGATTTAGGATTAGGCTATGTGGTACGATCTGTTTATAGGAAGTTTTTACCTGTCCTATTATTTTTTCTATGAACTTTGATATTTATTATTTCTGAGGCATGTGTTTGGAATTTGTAGAATAATTCCACCATTAAGACCTCCAGTTTTATGCTAGGAGGGTGGTGAAGACCATGCTTCAGAGGTAGTGGGCCATGGGATATCAGTGGATCCTCCTATATTTCAAGCTGATGCACCGATTGTTGTTCTAAACACTGGTGTCGAGGGACTATTCTGTGAGAGATTTACACACTTTTTATAGACTTTCTAGGGAAGTAATACAAGTCTTGTGTTTAATAATTTTGTGAGCTCTTTTTGCAAGTAGTGGTCTTGTTTGTGAACAATGGTTTCCCATTTATCCTCAAAATGGATTAATAAAAATTTAAATTTGGATGGATGTAGACTTTCCAGGGAGCACTGAAGCCTACCTCATCTATGGATGAGATGAATTATGTGGTCCAGTAGTTGAATCCTCCCACTTTCTTAGGGAATGGTGATCCATGGGCCTTTATTCTATGTCTTGACACTACCGTATCAATATTTGAGCATCTGGATAAACCATCTGAGAGGAGAGTAAAGCGTGTGACTTATATTCTTTAGGGAGTAGAAAATCACTAGTGGGATGTTTTGAACTAGGATGATGCAATTCCTGATATGGTTTGGCAGGATTTCCAAACCATATTCTATTTAAACCTTTTCACTGATACTCTGAGAGAAGATAGGTCTAGTGAGTTCATGTGTCTCAAGTAGGGCGTGATGAAATTCATGGAGTATTCAACATGCTTTATAGATCTTTACTTTATTAAACTGATATATCTTGTTGATTAGTTTTCTAGGGAGATACGCTTCAAGGAAGGTCCCTGACATATAATTCAATCTCCAGTAAATGTGTTTAGATTGACCTCTATTACTGAGATAGTAAACCATGTGCTAATTATAGTGTGGAACCTGAGGGAAGTTGGGGGCATAGAGCAGAGTTGTATAGTATCTCAACCAGTGGTTCAACATCTTCAGATATGAATCTCCTTTTGTGGCTTCTCATGATATGAGTACCATCTAGGCCACTAGTGCTAGTAGTGACGTTTTTTTTCATCAATGTGGCAGACATGGCCACATGAGGAATCAGTGTAATCATGACCCAGTCGAGTTCCAATTTGTAGTAGGATTTTCCATGTGTAATGCTTCTGTGGGACCTTCCCTCTAGTAGTGAGTGGTAGGGGGTCATCTCTAACACTAGGTTCAAGAGCGGGTTTCTCATCTCCATGTTATGTAGGGAACTCGTGTAGTACTATTAATTTAGGCCAATGTGGTGGTGGTCATGGATGAGGTATCTAGACACCAATGGTACCGAGAAAGCCGAGTGGGCCTACTCCAGGTAGTTAGGATGTGTCACAGGGTCGCAGTTCAAGACATATATATTATATACATCCTAAACCTAACGATTAGGGTTCTAGAAAATCTATAGTGATTGGTATGATTATAGTAGTATCAACTCTTTTATCTGATCTTTTTGACATAGTTTCACCACATAGTTTTATATTTGTACCGATTGTGGAGAGCCTTGGGCTTGTGAATCAGTTTTATGAGGGTGTTCTGAAAATTGATACTTTGTTATGAATTAAAATGGAGAATTTATGTAAATTTAGGGAGTTACCCCTTGAGTTTGGTGGGTGTCACTTCATATAGAATCTTTTTATCCTCAGGATGATTAGGTTTTATATCATACTTGAGATGGACAGAATAATAGCTTATCGAGCCTACGTTGACTACTATCATCAAATAGTGACTTTCACATCACCATAGTGAATAGTTTATACTTACAAGGGTGAATGTAATGTATAGGTGAGTTGAGCTGGACCACATCATTATGGGATGGGTGGGATGAGAGAACACATTAATAGTTTATATCTGGATGACCAGGGAGCACGCTGGGCATATTTCCCTCTAGTGGTTGATAATTTTAGGGTCATTTTCTTGGACGACTTTTCTAGTTTACCTTTTAAGAGAGAGGTTGATTTCTCCATCAAGCTAGTGCCATGAGCTACAATAATATCCATTACTTATTATAAGATGAATATAATGGAGCTGTAGGATCTCAAGAGGTAGCTAGAGGATTTGGAGGCAAAGGGGTTTATACGACCTATAACTTCTTCATGGGGTTTTCCAGTCCCTTTTGAGAAAAAGGTAGATGGTACCCTTAGGCTATGCATGGATTACCAAAAATTGAATCATCTAATGGTTAATAACTAGTGTCCCTTATCACAAATATATTACATGTTTGATTATCTATAATGAGCTCGGATGTTCTTGAAAATTGATTTGATATCAGGATATCACCAGGTTCATGTTTGATATACAGACATACCTTGTAAAAATTTTCATAGCAGGTATGGTCTATATGAGAATCTGGTTATTCCATTTGGTCTCACAAACACGCTAGTGGTTTTTATGGAATCGATTAATCGAGTTTCCATGGATGATATGTTCTTGTATTCTTACGATGGACACAACCATGCCAAACATATTGTGATCATTTTGGATACATTGAGAGAGAATCAATTATATGATAAGATCACTAATATCCACTTATGGATTGATAATATTCACTTCCTAGGTCATATTATCTCAGAGATAGGAGTATCAGTTGACTTAGAGAAGGTGGGAACTGTTGTTTCATGGGAGAAGCCCAAAAATGTTATTGATACATAGAGTTTCTTGGGTAAAGATAGATATTATAGTCCTTTTATATAGGAATTATCATGCCTATAAGCACAACTTATAGGATTGAATAAGAAGGGTGTGAGGTTTTTATGGTCAGGTACCCATGATATAGCCTTTCAAGAGATAAAAGGTAAATTGATTACATCATCAGTCATGATTCTCCCATAGTAGGGAAGAAGCTAAAGAATGTATTATAACACATTAGAAATAAGGTTTGGAGTAGTGATGATAAAGGGAGATAGAGTCATGGTGTATGGGTCTCGACAGATGAGGCCACAAGAGAGTAAATACCTAACGCATAATCTCAAGTTAGCTGCAGTTGTTCATGATTTACGTTGTTGAGAAATCATTTACCAGGAGATCATTTTGTGGTGTATATGGACCAAAAAATCCTCAAGTACATATTTTCACAGTGTAATCTGAATCTAAGGAAGCAAATGTGGTTTTATTACCTATATTCTTTCAACTTCAAGCTTGCCCATACACTTGGAAAAGGAAATGCAGTGATTAATGCATTTAGAATGAGGACTCAGATGTAGGCAGTTTAGGAAGCTAGTAGCAAGTGGAAGCTATGGATTTGTTCTCTGAGATGAATATGCAGGTGTAGGACAAATAGTGGTAGACTTTTCTTTTATCCATTATTGTGACTTATACCCTACTATATAGATTAAGGATGAGGTATCTATCAGATTTAGAAGGCCTAGTCCTTTGGGAGAGTGTGGATGGTGAAGACCCACCTCCTGGTAGGACCGTAGGTGAGGATGAGATCCTATGTATCCATTTTCATGTTTGGGTTCCAGTGGACATATGGGAGAAGCTAATGTAAAAGTTTCATGCCTCAGTTTGGGTGGTGCATCCTGATGTTACCAATATGTATTGCGACTTACATTATCTGTACTAGTGGCTAAGTATGAAATGTGAGGCAACTAGTTTTTGATGAGGTCTTCCACTCATCAACAAGTGAAGGTGGAACATTAGTGACCAACCAGAATTTTACAATAGTTAAATATTCTTGGGTGGAAATGGGATGATTTCATGACTGTTTTACCAAGGTTTTCTTGAGGTATCGATTTTGTATGGGTTGTTGTGGGCAGTCTGATGAAGGTTTCTCATTTCATTCCAATCAAGGAGACCTTTAGTATGGAAGATCTTGGGAGGTTTTATATCTATGAGATAGTATGACTTCACAGGGTCCCATGGACAATTGTTTTGGATATGGATTCCCAATTTACATCTTATTTCTTGAAGATTTTTCAAAGGGACTTGGGTACATAGGTTCTTCTCACCATGGAATACCACCCTCAGACTAATTTCTAGTTAGAGCATATAATACAGGTTCTTGAACACATGATACGAGCAATAATCCTAGATTTTGGGGCTCTTGGGAGTGGAATATACCCCTTGTTGAGTTCACCTACAACAATAGCTAGTAGGTTATGACACATACAGAACCTTATGAGGCTTTATATGGTAGTAAATGTCAACTACCCCTATTTTTGTTAGAGGTAGGATTTATTGGGACCGCGTTTCATAGAGGATAATTATGAGAAATTCAAGTTGATTAGAAAGTAGATGGATACTGGAAATTATTGAAAAAAACATTATGTCAATCACCAAAGAGGGCCTCTTGAGTTTGAGGTTAGGGATTGGGTATTTTTACATATCTCATCAAGTCTGGGACATAGATGGATTGGGAGACAATGTAAGATTTCACCATGATTGGTTGCGCCCAAATTTACCCAAGTTGTATGGTGTAAGCGGTCATTGTAGTGCGACTTGGGTTATCGATCCTCAGATACCTAAGAAGAAACCTAAGAAACATTCATTCTAAGAAGGCAATTTGATGGTGTTGATTTTGGATGGTTTTAAAGAACACTAAGAAACCGAAGTGAATGAAATTCAATGAAAATGGGTTGATCTTAGGATTATGCTCGGGGTGGATTGAATGAATTTTACTTCTTTAGACAATTTTGGTTTTATTAATTCTTGATGAATCCATTCTTAAAAAATAACACTACCTTCATCATTTTCTAGTTTGGTGCTTACTAAACACAATTACTCATCCCCTATAAACTTAGAGAACCAAATTCATGATCTCTCCAAGGTATATGCTCATTTAGTACTGGAATTTAGCTTTCTCAAACACAATGAAGATGAAGAGTAGAAATAACTGAAGAATGGTAGTCTTAAATTAATTAGCCAATTAACAAAAATTCGTTCATAAAATAACATTCAATCCAGCATTTGCATCCTCCTATGATAAACCCATTAAAGGGTTAGAACTCCATTGATGGTATACTCTCAATGGTGGGTGGAAGATGGCTAACAAGAATTAGATTGAAGAAATTAAAACCGTGGAAATAACGAGCACTCCTCCGTGAGTGTGAAAGAAATTCACACCTATGTGTGAACTAATTTACAACAACACAGAGATATCACTATGCTTTGTGATAATGAAGTTTTAATAAAATAAATGGAAAATATATAAGAGAAATAAGTTTATTAATAACATAAAGATACAAAAAATAAACTTACATGGAAATGGAAAACATTACAAAGGAAATTTGGAAGCATAACCTTACAATGAAACAAGAAACACAAGATGATAAGAAAAATATGAAATGCTTATTACCTTCACCACCAGATACTTATATAGGAATATTAGGAGCCTTAGTTCCACCCCCAAAAATAAATTCACCCCCCAATAATTAAGAGAGTCAAAAGGAGGGTGAATAATAAAAAAGAAATTGACATTACAAAGTTGACCACAAATCCATCCAGATTCTTCCACCGTTTGGACGTGTGAATTTTTCATTGAATAAGGCCGAATCCGGAGGGGTCGTAGAATAGAAATATTCTCAGACTTCTGTCCTCTATGATTTGTAAAAATTTTAGGAATTTTGGCATAGCCGTTTGGATGTTATGGTCTAAATGGTGGGATGTCTTTATGTGCATTCATGTCTGGCCCACCATTTTATCTCAACTTAAGATCCCTTTATCATCATGAAAACTTCAGAATTATATCTTTCCATAGTTGAATAAAATTATCCTTATATTTTTATATTTCTACTGTAAAAATTTTAGCTTCATTTGGCTTGGTTTGTGAGCCCCACATTTGTTTGTTGGGCCTTAGGCCCATAATGCTTTTTCCAGCAAATATTTGCATTTAGGCGCAAAAATCTCCATCTTCCCTTGGGATTAATCCATAGGAACTAAAATATAAAATGTTCCAAATAAAGTTTTGAATCATATACCAAAATACCAAATTAAAATAGTGAACAATGTATTTTTCACAAGCAATATATTGAGTGGGCCCAAAAGGACATTTTAAGCATGAATTGACCAATGATGGGAAATGAAGTTCAATTTCTGAATTGGACTAAAATTGATGTTTTTGCACTTTTAAACACATTAATATTAAGATATTAACAATTAATATTAGCCAATTTCAGTGACTAATCACACCTCCCAACTTGAGTTTTGCTAGTCCCGAGAAAAATATATTACAAATATGAAATTCGAATCCCGTTTTCCAAAAACATTTTAATACACATTGATCACCCAAAGAACTCATACCAAAAAAATTATAAAACCCCTAAAAATAATTTAAAACAAGCTATGTCCATAAACATATCCCAAGCCCAAGCCCATTAATTTGTTCAAATTCATCGCCACATTTCATCCAATTTCAATTAAGCATGATAAAGTGTTGTGCATCACAAAAGATATGGGACCCATTTTATTGTTCAAGGGGAAAAATGGAAGTGCTAGGTGGGAATCACATTAAACCTTAAGATGAGTATCCATTTTTTTTTGATTTTTTTGTTTGTTTTTTTTGTTTTTTTAACCACAATAGATATGAAAAGACTAACTCTGGGCAAGAAAACTATGGAGTCACGATCCCAAAGTGTCGGACGCCACACATATTGTCAATTCCATGATCTACAATAGAGATATAAAGCCTAACTCTGGGAAATACAACTATGGAGTCACAATCCCCATGTTCCAGATGCAACACATTTGGACAAAACATTTCTCTATGTGGTCATTATTTTTTTTCAATTTATTATTATTATTTTTTTGGATACTCAAATTAAACTAAAAGTGACCCCAGAACCCTATGCTATAATGAAAGGGACCCAAGAACTCAAATTTACACCCAAGATCCAGTAGACGTGCATTGTGGAATTTTTATTAAGAGGATGAAAATGTAAACTTTAAAAAATCACATCAGACAACCGCACTTTCCAAAAACTATGCTCATTAACTTAAACTTTCATTAAAATCAGAATCAAGGCATGAAAAATTATTTGATATCCAATCTCAGAGTTTGCAATGTGTATTATCATGTTCAAGGTTAATGGAATTTTTCATTCCATGCATGTTCTTATTAAAAAAAATCATTTTTTATTTCATCGCCCCCCACATAGAATAACACTATCCCTAGTGTTTAAAGAAAACTTAGAAGTGGGTAGAGGAAGATGAGATGTGTTCTAAAAAAATTTGAAAGAATAAACATGGAACAAATTCACCTGGTTTTTAAGTTGAAGTTCATGATGCTCCAGATTACTCCATTGATATCTTGGGAGATTTAGGCACCTCCTTGATCGAATATGTATCACCCAAAATAGTCCATGAACCATAAAAAGAAGAACAAACAAGGCAAAAAAACAACAACAAAACTATGTATTTAAAACCAAGTATCAACATTTTTATGGTTTTCCTTGTTTTTTTTAGTTTTAAAAATCAAACTGATGATACATTGTCTTCTTTATATTTTTTGGCTAAGGTATTACTCCGGGATCACACCGCGTGACACAGATGAATATGGTGCTCCCATTTCATACCCATCCTTACTCATAAAAGAAGAACATGTCAACAATCCATTTTTTTAAATACTTACTAAAGCATAAAATAAAATAAAATAAACTGATGATACATTGTCTTCTTTTAAATTTCTGAGTAAGGTATTACTCAGGGATCACACCACGTGACACGAATGAATACAATGCTCCCCTTTCATACCCATCCTTACTCATAAAAGAAGAATAGGTCAACAGTCTATATTTTTATTTTTTTATTTTTTTATTTTTAAAATATCAAAATGATTTATTAATCTTATTTTAAAAATAAATATGATTCCAAAAATATTGGAAACATGAAAACCACGAGTTGCCTCCCGTGCATCGCTTTTGTTTAACATCGTTAGCTCGATTTGAACCCCAAAAATAATCCAATTCCAACTTTCAACATTTTTAGGACCTCATTTTTATCCAACTCAACAAGATTTAGATTAATTATTTTTTTAGAATTTTTTTCATGCACAAACCTATGTTCTAAAATGACTGAAAAAATCCAAGTAATATCAAAAATGGTGGATTCAATTTCTTTTTTAGTATTTCCAAAGACATTAAGAATCATTAACTCTTTATTGGTTTCAAGATAAGAAATTGTGAAAATTAGAAGTTTTTGGCTATCCCCAATGAATGGAAACTTAAGGGTGTATGGAAAGTCCTTTTGTTCAAGTTCAGGTAGGCTAACACTTTTAGACATAAGTTGGGACTTTGAATCAAACTCAATTTCATTTTCAAAATTTCTCAACAGAATTGGTTCCTTTTGAATAGAAAATTCAACCACAAAATTGGAAAGATCAATTTTAGGAATGGGTATGGACTTAATGTTCATGATTTCTCTCAATGGTTCAATGGTTGGTGTTTTTGAAAATTCATCAATGGAGTTATACTTAGGAGACTCAATCCATGATGACAAATTATCCTCTTTTGAATCAAAAAATTCAACTTCATCCTACTTTAAAGACCCTTCAACAATTCCTTGATCCTATTCATCTATCCCAGATCCAAAGGTCGGTTCTTCAATAAATTTATAAGAAGTTTGTGGGACAATAGAGCCTTTTTATCAATGACGAGGAAGGGATAACATGAGTGGGAATGGGTTCTATATCCATCTCAAAGTTTAGTAATTATAATCTCAAATATGAAACCTCAAAATTCATTTTCTCCATTTGTTGACACAATTTTTCAAGTAATGGTTGTGGATCATTATGGGAAAGGGGTTGAGAAATATGGTCTATTCCAGGTGGATAATTATGTTGTTGGAATTGCATAGGAGGGTGTTTATATTGGATTTGTGGGGATTGAAACTCATTATATGTTGGTATGTTTTGTGGATCATAGGAGTAAAAACATTGTGGTTCATTAGGTTTTTGATGATCCCACATGTAGAAACTAGGATGTTCATTGTACATCACACATGGGGTTGGGTGATCAAAGTAGGGTAGGTTTCCCATGTTTGGACTTGTTCCAAATTGAATTCCATAGGAGTGAGGGGGTGAGAACAGAGAAGAGGGATGAAAAAAGGGATGATACTATCTAAGATAAATTACTTAGGTCCCCGAAAATGGTGCCAAAATTTGGTTGCGCCCAAATTTACCCAAATTGTATGGTGTAAGCAGTAATTGTAGTATGACTTGGGTTATCGATCCTCAGAGACCTAAGAAGAAACCTAAGAAACATTCATTCTAAGAAGGCGATTTGATGGTGTTGATTTTGGATGGTTTTAAAGAACACAAAGAAACCTAAGTGAATTCAATTAAATGAAAATGGGTTGATCTTAGGATTATTCTTGGGGTGTATTGAATGAATTTTACTTCTTTAGACAATTTGGGTTTTATTAATTCTTGATGAATCAATTCTTAAAAAATAACACTACCTTCATAATTTTCTGGTTTGGTGCTTACTAAACACAATTACTAATCACCTACACACATATAGAACCAAATCCATGATCTCTCCAAGGTATATGGTCATTTAGTATTTGAATTTATCTTGATCAAACATAGTGAAGATGAAGAGTATAAATAACTGAAGAATGGAATTCTTAAATTAATTATCAAAATAACAACAATTAGTTCATAAAATAACATTCAATCTAGCCTTTGCATCCTCCTATAATCAACCCATTAAAGGTTTAACCCTCTATTGATGGTATACTCTCAATGGTGGGTGGAATATGGCTAACAAGAATTGGATTGAAGAAATTAAAACCACGAAAATAACGAGCACTCCTCCGTGTGTGTGAATGAAATTCACACTTATGCGTGAACTAATTCACAACAACATAGAGATATCAGTGTACTTTGTGATAATGAAGTTTTAATAAAAGAAATGGAAAATATAGAAGAGAAATAAGTTGATTAATAACATAAAGATACAAAAAATAAACTTACATGGGAATGAAAAACATTACAAAGGACATTTGGAAGCATAACCTTACAATGAAACAAGCAACACAAGATGATAAGAAAAATATGATATTCTTATTCCCTTCACCACAAGATCCTTATATAGGAATATTAGGAGCCTTAGGTCATCCCCCAACAATAAATTCACCCCCCAATAATTAAGAGAGTCAAAAGGAGGGTGAAGAATCAAAAGGAAATTGACGTTACAAAGTTGACCACAAATCCAGCCAGATTCGTCCACCGTTTGGACGTGTGAATTTTTCATTTAAGAAGGAAGAATATAGAGGGTTCATAGAAGATAAATATTATATTCCTTCTGTCCTCTATGATCTGTAAAAATTTCAGGAATTTTGGAGCATCATTTTGGAAGTTATGGTCGAAATGGTGGGATGACTTTATGTGCATTCATGTCGGGCCCACCATTTAAATCTCAACTTCAGATCCCTTTATCATCATGAAAACTTCAGAATTAGCTCCATCCACAGTTGAATAAAATTATCCTCAGATATTTATCTTTCTACTGTAAAAATTTTAGTTTTATTGGGCTTGGTTTGTGGGCCCCACATTTGTTTGATGAGCCTTAGCCCCATTATGCTTTTTCCAGAAAAGTTCTGCATTTAGGCACAAAAATATCCATCTTCCCTTGGGATTTATCCATAGGACCTAAAAGATAAAATGTTCCAAATAAAGTGATGAATAATATACCAAAAAAATGAAATTAAAATGTTGAACAATGTATTTTTAACAAGCAATATATTGAGTGGGACCAAAATGACATTTTAAGCATGAATTGCCCAATGATGGGAAATGAAGTTCAATTTCTGAATTGGACTAAAATTGATGTTTATGAACATTTAAAAACATTAATATTAAGATATTAACAATTAATATTAGCCACTTTCAGTGACTAATCAATGATATGTCTGGCTATTTGATATTTTGAAGAGAGTCGGGTGGTAGCCTATCAGTTGTAGTTACTTCAAAGGTACTAGGACATGGACACCATATTCCATGTATCTAAATTATGACTTTATCATTAAAACCCATATAAAATTATATATCTTGTGGATGTGGAGTTATAGGTAGATGTGTCCAATTAGGAGCATCTTATTCGTATCGTTGATAGGAGAATGCAGGTTCTCCGAGGTTGGTCAGTTCTTCTAGTATGGGTGCTATGGTATCATGAAAGATTATAGGATGATACTTGGGATCAAGAGGTTGATGTATGTTCTTATTGAATGGAGTTATTCTCAGATGAATCTTGACCACCACTGAGAGGGAAATTCAGGGATAAATTGCTTTAATGGGGAATGATTGTAAGATATAGGGTTTTTGTATGAAGTAAATATCTTTTTGTTTTGGTTTAAATGATTGTTTATGGACTAATGTGAGTAACCTTTAAGGTTACGGGTGTATTTGAGGTTTTTGGGCCTTGTTCTAAGCTCAGAACCCAACTTTTTGGGAAAACTAAGCAGGTTGCATGGTTACTAGTAATCATGAAAGGCCTAGATAGAGGAATGAAAGATCCCACATAGTTTTTTAAACCATGTGTATAGAGGAGAACACCCATGCAGGATCTCCTAAAATTTTTAATAGAGGTGTTTTTCATGGTTTTCACATGGTTAGTGAAACTGTGTGTAGTGACCCTGCGGGTGCCCCCTTAGCACATCAGAGGGTGCACAATTGGTGCACGATTTGGACAACCGTGCAGCCAAACCATGCGGCCCAATATTTTGGGTAAAATTTAAAATTTCCCTTAAAATATATTTTAAACCTAAACCACATTTTTTTCTCCCCTCAGGAATATATTCTCAAGTATGGAGCTCTCCTTTGAAAGAAAATATTAGTATTTTCTATCATTTCTTTGTCCGATCTCAAAATCAAGCACCATCAGTCTCATTGGATTCACACTGGTGAGTACTCAATTCCTTTTGTGTTGTTCTTAGTTTTCCTTGGTATTGACTGTGATATTTAGGTGCAAGATAATATTCCCTATATTTAGGGTTTTAATCCATTCTTGGTTTTTCTCTATAACCAAGTCAAATCAGAAGCTGATACTTGAAGAGCACTCTTCTACAGATCTATATTAGGTGGTCAATACTTTTTCCAAGTGTTTTGGTGCTTTATTGAGCTAGTTTTCAGTGTATAACCCACCAAACATTTTTGAAAGGCCCTAAAAATGAATTTAATAATTAAATTGAATGCAATGGAACCTATTAGGGATGACCACCAGTTCATTTAGACTTGTTGGAGGTTGTTTCCCTAACCAAGTTCACCCCTAGGGTGTGCCTTTGGGATTTCACATTATTATACCAATGATGTGGTTTGTGTTAGATAATTCCTAGTTAGAGGAATCCCATTGATAAATGAGTTTAATTGATTGATTAATTAGTAGATGATAATTCCTCCTTTTCCGTGTGTTAACATGCTATGTATTACTTGATTTAATTGAATGGTTTATATGGATTTGTATATGAGTGGTTATACTAATTGAACTTTAATGCCTGTGAATTGCTAAATGGGATGAGATATTAATTGAAATGGTAGTGGATTCTTTGTTTGTTATACCATATATATTTATTCCATTTAGATTCCAGGGAAATTTCACCCATGTGTATTAATTTATGGTAGGAGATACCTTGGACCTATATGCTCCATGGATCATAATTCCATAGGATGATAATGGAATTTTACCCCTTGGATCCAGATTGCTAGAATCACATTTAACGTGCTCTGTTGACATGATCCTTGGACTCCACTAGTTTCATTACTGAGCTTCTATCAAGATGCTCTTGGGACTCGACGTGGATTCCTAGGTCTTCTATACCTTGGATTAAGCCTTGTGGTGTCAGAAACTTCTATTTATACGACATGACAATGTTAAATGTGACATGTTTAATTATATGGATTGGTCATGGTTGATATAAAATACAGGTTATATGACAAGGCTATTGGTGATATGATATATTGTTTATACGACATGGTCGTGGTATTTAATTCTGTTTACATTACTACAGCCTTGATATAGGAGCTTGAAACTTATTTTGTAGGGAGCCTTGTATGGATTTATAGGATCACTTGTTATTTTACCTTTTCCATGGTTACTTTACATTCAATACCATAATACCTATTATATACTACACTCTGATTTATCTTGAATTGCACTATTAGGATTTTTTATAAACACCTTAGGTGGTGACCAACTGGGATTGTATCTCACACCCTGATTGGGCTACCATTGGGTACCCGGAAAGAATTTCTGGATGCAGATAGGGATTGGGGAAAGCGCTTGTAGTTTGATTCTTGAAATTTTTCTATGATTAGAAGAAGGGGAGAACATGACTGAGCTGAGGATCGTGATGCTAGATGGGATAGTTTTTGGCCTTTTTGGTTTTTTTACATGTATTGTATTGTTCCCCGTATACCTGTTTTTTCTTCTTTATAGACACATGAAATGATCATCATTGTATATGAGATTAATTCTATAATTATTATCTATATCTCTATTTTTTATATTTATATATTGTCTGATTGATTTATTTCTTCATTTATTTGACTGTTATTACTATTCTATTGTGTTACACTCTAACACGAGGGCATAGTATCCCCACGGACACACCCCATTTCCACACTACTAGTCAGAATCATTTGGCATTCAATTAGATGTGCTTGATGCCATGTGACCAATTGGGATCAGGGCACAATTAAGTGGAACCTGAGTCCAGGATGTTACATCGAGTATCTCAAGAGGTTATGTAGGAAGATATCTTAGATAGTAAGTAATCATGGACCAAGGCAGACTCAGGGTTCTAAGATAAGACTAGAAGCGGTAGTAGGAGCTAATAGTTAGGGGTCTAATATACTCATAGGTCATGGTAGATATAGTGGGACCCAATAGCAGGGTCAATGAATGGTAGATGGTATAATACCATAGGGTAGTTAGGCTTTAGGAAGTATGACTTCAGGCTAGGTGCATGTTGTTGAGCTTCCAGGGCTAGAGTAGGTTGGTGAGTTGATGATGGTTAGAGGTACGTCATGGGCGTGATCGAGTTTTTTTATTTATTTTGGCATGGAACTTATGTAGGAATGTCCATTTTTGGTGAACGATGTTCATTGGATGTATCTATGTAATAAAAAAGCATTGTTTAGTAGGTTGGAATTGGTTTAGAGGTGTTATATATATATATATATGTGAGGTGTGTGGCACCAAGATTTATATGTGAGAATCAATGGATGCATAGATTTTATGATGTGAGTTGGAATCTAGGAATCATTTCAATGCATTAATTGTTTGTGGTGCGAGGAACTGGGATTGATTTTAAGCATCAGATAAGATGCAGAACCTCATATGTGTCATGTGCAGCATGGACACGAGGAGGGAATCTGATGTGATACAGAACATGATTGGTTTTAGGTAAGAAATAGTTGAACTTGATGAGGTGAAAAATTAAAGATGCGTCATGAGAGTAATTTGAGTATGAGGATGGTCGGTGGACCATCGATTTTATATGTGTTTTAGGCCAGGAAGCGTCCGGGGCAGGTAACTCCTAAGGCAGGGAGCCCCTTTGAGGTAGTTTACCTGTGACTTGTGACTGTGGTAGACAAGGGTTTTCTAAATGGGATTTTAATTTTTGTTACCTTCTTAGAGTTTTTTGTAGCTTGAGTATGAGCTATGTTAAGTTAGGGAGATGGAAACATTCTGGGTTTTTGGAACAAGTTGAATTCTTCGCCTGTTTTGAATTTTCAGAGTTTAGTGGGTAGACCAAATATTATATCATTTAAAAAAACTTAATTACAATTGTTACTTTGACAAAATACCATTATTTTAGATTATTCTTAATACTCAGAAAGTGTCTTAGGGTTTTGGTTGGGTTTTGGGTGCATCAGATGTTGAAAACCCAAGTTTATGTGGTGCACAGATTGGGGCGCATGATTTGGAGAAAATATGAGGCCTCCCAAGATAAACTGTGAAGCACTCTAAGTATACTAGACATGGTTTTGAAACCATTATATATGGGGTGTACAGTCATGTGGAACCTCTATAGTTTTTATTAGAGGCGATTCACATGGTTTTCACCTGGTTTATTAAACTGTGTGGGACAACCATGTGAGGTACCCCTTTAGATAGTTGGTGTCCCATGGTTTTTGCATGGTTATCCAAAAAGTGAAAGCCAACCATGCACCTCATTAAAAGGGTGAAATTACCATTTTCCATCTCCTATATTTATTTATTTTCTTCTCCTTTCTTCTTCCATTGCATGCATAATAGAGGGGGTTTATTCATTTTCCTCCTCCCTTAGGCTTTGAACTAAATTCTTCATGCAAGCTCCGTACTTCAATCCGTTAGGTGCATTGGAACCAAAATGATAAGACCTTTAATCATATTTTCTATTTTCTTATTTACTCTAACCATATGGTGCAATAAATCTATGTGAACCGATTTACCCTATTTTCAGTCCATTCATCTAAAATGTTGATCTCTTCCAAATCGGATCGTGTTAGAGGCTATGATCGGATGTACAAGTGTCTACCAACATGATGTAGGTGGTTATTATCTTTCTCCATGATTTTTTGGTTGTTTTGGGGGTGTTTATTTGAGCATTCCATTGCGTTGACCAAGCGATACCTTAATAAATTAATAGTTTCCTTCTAATTAAATAAATTGATCATGTGAGATATTAATGAGCATGCTCAATCAAGACTACAAGTGGTATGAGAATAGTGGGAGGATTTAGACCTTTGGAAGATTAGGTTGGGGTGTTTTTTATTTTAATTGATTTTTTTTAATTATATCAATTTCTTGTGTTGAGTTCCATGGGAATTGGATGGGCTTTTCATGAGGACCGAGGTGGTTATGACCACCTAATTTGAGGCAATGTGATAATCAAGTTGGGTGAGGCCCAAATTATATGAGTGATATTGATCACATGTTGGCTGACTCGGCTATCAGTTAGAGGCATAAAGTTTGTTAGGTCTCTAGAATGACTTGAGTGATTTGAGGTGGTTTTGACCATTATGTTGAGTGACACTTTCGAAGGGGCATGAGGTGCCTAATGGTGTGGATTATGTATTTATTTGGCGAATTTTTCTCATCCTTATTGGCCAATGTGCCATTTGGAGTTGTGTGAATAAAGTATGAATTAGATGATGTGGTGGTATTGACTACTCATGTGAGTAGAGTCCTCTATTAAATGTGGATTAAGGAAATGGTTGGAGGTGTTTTTCATATAAAGCCACAGGCATGGTGTGGATCCACCAGTTGATGGTGATGAGACTGTTGATTAGGGGCTAAGGCTCACTATACTTGAGGCTATTGGGATAAGAATATTTGGGAGGAAATAAATTGTCATTCCTAAGGATATTAGTTTTTAAGCCGAAGATGTTATTACTTAGAGGACACAAATTGTTGTTCCTTGGATGTCTTATATTAAGCCGACGAGGTTTCTTATGAGCAGAGATTTGTGGGACTAGTTATTTGCTTGGGTGTGCCTTAGGGGAATCAGATATTTCTGGACATGAGGTGTCAGTTGGAATGAGGTGTTGGGTGACTTTATTAGAGGTGGAACCAAGGGTTCTCTTGGATTGATATACATCAGGGGATGCCTTGGTCTTTGGATAAGGATCCCCAACACTATAGCTACCAATGATGACCGAAGTAGGTGAATGATTCCTTATGAATGTTGATCACAAGAGAAGAAGGTTATATTTATGATGTGATGTACTACTTTACTATTTTTAGTATACACCTATATAATAACATATGTATGATAGGAAAATGTTGGTGGTGGCCTATTGAGATTCTTTCTCACACCCTACATGGGCCCTTAGGGACATGTGTAGAATTTATGGATTTTTATTTTGGTATATGTTCAGGATCAATAGATAGATCATAATAATTATATTGGACATTTTTCATGGGATGAATGGAAAGGGACCATTGGTTCTGTCCTTAGTTAGAGTTTCCTTTATGTAATTTCTTTTGTATCAACATGCTATTATATGTACATACTGAGGTCGACCATTTTCATCCCTCATTCTTATTATATTATATGAAATTTATTATATTCATGTTTTTATTTAGTATCTACTAATTGCATCTCATGATGTTTAATTTTAAAAATGGTTTATTCAGAATTTATTATTATTATTACTGCTTCTATTGTTGTGCTTCCCCCATGGGCCGGTTACTAGTCCAGGTCATTATGGTCTTTCTTTCTATTGCATTATATTTATTGAACATTATAATATTATCACCAGAGGTCATAGTATCACAACAATCACCTATTTACACCCTAAATGTTAGTCAGCATCCTTTGGTGTTTAGAGGGGCGCACTTAAGGTCCATTGGAACTCAACTATTAGCATTGTTTGGGTGGATAAACAGGTTGGAGAGCTACATTAGACAAAAAATACAACAACCATCAACACATCCAAGGGGAACATAAAGTCATTTGTAATAAGTTTAGAGTTAATTGAGTTTGAATGTTGAAGTATTAAGACAATGAAGTATTTGATGTAGTATAATTTGAGTATTTACATAAGGTTGATTTTATAATTCATAAGTCATATATTTTTTTCCTATATTATATTACATAATATATGTATATAAAGGGATTTTTTAGGGTCTAATAAAAATTATTAGAATATACAGAAATTATTTTATCTTAGGCCCAAGATCACTATGCATAGAAAAAGTAAATTGTGTAAAAACTAGAAATGAAGAACACTATAAATAGATTACCTTACACCAATGAAGCTACTGCAACATATTAAAAAGTTTATTTTAATGAGATTAATGAAGATCATAGAAATGGTAGATGAAGGCCTTATTCCTATATAAATATCCATAGATTGATTTGAATCTCTCTTTGTATGAGATGGATCCAACATCACCCGTACTGTCCTTACACATCATTATGCTAAAGATTAAAAGGATGAGATATATGGGTTACAAAGAGGTCTGGACAAGCATAAAGTAAGCACACATATACCTTATTTTCATCATATGTCAGTCTTATAAAGGATATTGAATAAACTATTTGGATATTGTTGTATTTTCTCAGGCCCTTGTAATGAATGAGTAAATTCCACAACCATTTTTTTTACATAAATGCATACTCATCCAATACATTTCATCTAATGAAATGGTATATTAATTGGTATCCCCTGTGGATGATTTCTCAAGTTTCCATTATAGGCTGTATGGAATAATAAACCCATTATGCATGAAAATAATTTTTTTCATATTATACGATGTAAATTATATATATCATATATATAAGGGTTTATGGAATATCTCTTTTAATCTATTAATTTCACTGAAGGGAAAAAGAATTTTTTATATGTCACCATATAATACATTTTATACAATAACTTGTGAAACCATATCCAAAAATCCTTTTTTATATCTTCTCAAAAACTTTTGTAAAGCTATCATCAAATTCACCTTATATTACATCATATATAATACCTTTTGAATACTCATCCAAAACTATTTTTTTTGGATTAACTCAAAAAAAAAATTAGATTATATCTCTGATTCAAACTCAATACTCATTAATTCAACCACAATGTGTAACCCTACAAGACTTTATATATTTGGAAACAAATATGATTCTTTGGATCAATATATGCAAGCAAAGAGTTGCCTCTATAAAATAATTAATAATACTTAAGAAATAACAACATCTTGTATGATTTATATCAAACACATATATATTTATACTTGTGTCCACCAATATACATTATATGAAAATGTATATTCTCATATTTTCTCTTTTTCTAAGACATCAAGTGACCATGGTACACAGAGTATGTCAATCACATATAAACATCACATTTTTTATCGATTCTCAGAGCATAAAATCTCTTGGCCGATTAATATATCACATGTCATTCATCTTCTTGGATGATCACATCACATGTAACTTATCCTAATATGTATAAAATATCTAGTTGCATCTCACACTCCCACTATCTATCTTAATCGAGGGATTAGATTTCATACTCATCATGTGAGAGGAAAAACATTACCTTAGTTATACTAACTATGGATTTCACTATATATTATACTTAAATAAATATTATGCTAATAGCATGACTTACATGAAAACCCAAATTAAACTGAAAAACCTTAAAATATTTAGAATATTAAATACAACCGTTAAAATTTTACCGTTAAATTATCTTGTATAAATTGAAGTTAACATACTATAAGATCTATGAAAAAGTTGGATAAAATGGAATCTGGAAGTGGATATATTCTATATGAATCCCATTTATCCAAAATTAGAAGGGAGGTGGCTTCACTAAGGTTTTTCTTTAACCAATCCTAAGTTGAACTCGAGAAATTATAGTTTATGAAAAACCATATATAGGATAAGTTCAAGATCGTGGAGATTTCCACAAGGTCTATGCTAGCTAGGCCACCAACTAAAGCGAAAAACAGATTTTATCTCATGATTTGGTATTATATAGAGATAATAAGGGATTATTTAAGAATAAAATAGGATTATATCAAAATTTAAAAAAAATTATATAAATATATCAGGAATTTATATACTACTCATTTTTTTTTTCTAAATTCACTTTATGCTTAAAAAATCTATTTTTCAGAAATATAAATTTTATTTCAAGGAATTAAGCTTATTTTTATTGAATAATAATAAGTTATATTAGCACTATATTAATTATTATTTTTTCAAAAACAAATTAATTATTATACAAAAATCCATTTTTCTATAAAAATAGGTTTTTAAAAAACAGCATGTTTTTAATTAAAAATTAAATTTAAAAATTTTTGGATTTGAATTTGAAAAAATTAATATAAATTTTTATTTATCACAATCATATTATCTTAAGATGAATTTATTAGGATATTTCACAAATAATTAATTTTTAGGTGAATTGTTAAAATACTGATTTTATTAATGTGGTCAGTTTTATGAAATTAATTTATTATATGAATACACTAAAAGTTTTGAAACATTTTTATTATTAAATTTTATATTATAAATTATAATAAATCGTTTTAAAATTATATTTTTAATTTACAAACTCATCCTCAATATTTCTAAAATTTATGTAGTTTCTATTAAAAACTGTTCATCAAATGTTTTTTTTAAATTAATTATAACATGATAAAATGATGTTTTTTTACTTTATTTTTAAATAAATAAAGTTTTTATGATAATAATGATTTTTAATTAATTTTAATTAATTTTATTGATAATTATACCCGATCATAAATCATTTTTTATAAAAATAAATTTTTTCAAAAAATGGGGTTTTGTGCATTACATATGCTTGTGTTAAAATTAATTTTCCAAACACATAGGATTAATATTTGATAAATTAGAATTTATATTTATAATAAATAATTCAAAATTATCTAGTAAAGATCATTTTATTTTTTAGATTAATGGATAAATTACCAAGGTAAAAACTAGTTACTGTGGTGAATACTAAAATGGTAAAAGTGATTAACATTATAGGTAAAGGGAATAAAATGTTTAAAACAAGTTTATTTTTGAATGTTTGAGGTTTTTATCACCCTAATATTTCTTCCAATCAACTATTTATCAAAATTTTATGGACTTTTTTTGAGATTGACTTCCCATTACTGAATAGTTTTTGGTTTTTACAAAAATATCACTCTTTTTCACTTATAAAAGGGAAACTCCTCTCCTCACTTACCCTCACACAAAAAACCAAAATTATCTATAAACAATTTACCCAATAATATTATAAACACACAAATATATCTTAAGTGGGTTATGGTCTTCTCAAAATACCATCCTTCAAAGGCTTAATTCCATTTACAAAGGAGATAATCCAAGAAGATAGGTATAAGTTCCTAACCTCTCTTTCCCTTTTATATTTCTCAATGTTCTTTTCTTATTATATAAATTTATTTTTACCATATCATAATGATAAAATTTTTATCACTGTTGTAATTATATTTTATTATAATGATGCAACAATAATTAACCAACCTCTATTTTTCCATTTTGAAAAACAAAACCATGAATCGTGTGTTGTGCGGACTACCACCTCCACACAACAATGTTTTTTTATTTTCCTTAAAAATCTTACAAGGATAGTACTAAAAGGTAATTAATTGTATAATTATTATTTTAATGATATATTATTTATTCTTAAATGATAAACCATATAACACCTTATCCCAATATATGAAAAATGAAATTTTCAACCATGTGTATGGGTGGACTACCGCCTCCATGGGATGATTGATTTCCCTATTTAATTTCAACATCGCCTTACATGGATGGTTATAAGAATGATTTTAAAGGATACGTATTATTTTTATGATATCATTAAGGTCCATTTATAACAAATTTTAGAGTCTATTAATGATATGATCAAAAAACAATTATCATAAATTCATCTATTTAAAAAAACATATTAAGAGGAAAGTCATTAAGTTAGGTTATGTAATATTTTAATATACATAAAGTAATATTATCATACCATTATAATTATGATATATCACACTAATAAACCCTAAATTACATCATTATGATATTTTTTTAATTATTTTACAACTAAATCTTCTCACAATCATCAATAATCATGGTATGTTCATGTTTGGGTCAGATTGACCACCAACTTGAACAACCCCATGAAATTTTATAATGGAATATTATGAAAAAATAATTTCAATTATAATATGATATAAATATTTAAATAATTAATTTATATATTCTAGAAAATATAAATAAACATTGAAATTATTATATAAGAAAATCATCTTCATAGGTTGAAAATAACCAAAAAATGCTTATTATAGATATCATCTTCTAGGATAAAGACTAAATTAAACATAGAAGAAAATTTTAACATCATAAGAAATTATATTTCATACATTATAGTAACATTAATAAATATTTAATTAGAAAATTTTTAATAATAAAAAATACTGACATTTCTCTTATGAAAATACTACAAATGGTCAAAACTATAGACACCAGATGTGGGGAAATTTCCAAAAAACTATATAATATATATATATAGTTAATGATTATAAATGAAAATTAAGAATAGTTTTATGAATTAATATTTAAATAAAATATTATATGAATATATTTATATTTTGTTTACCTAAGTTTAGATCACATCTAACTAAGTAGGGAAACAAGGTAAGGGATTTCAACTCAATTTTCCTTAATTATAACATAGTTTGTATTTATGCACCAATTATTATTTAATTTGTGTTTATACTGACTATATGATATAAAATTTCATCAATTATATATTTTTCGTGGTATTTAAAGGTTAATTCCATTATCCCCATTTCATGGAATCTTTTATTGAATTTTACCCTGTTCGTAAGGGGTTTATTTGTCTCAAATTTCTCAAATTTGAATCCCTTGAGACAAGTTTAAGCTATACAACATGGTTATTTTTCAATGGTTTAAATATTTCCATCATTATATTCAATGTTAATTTTAATTTCATACCTCTAATGGTGTTTTTATTCAAATTTTACAAAGTTTATAAAAATAATGGCTGGAGGATGAGCCCGTAAGGGGATTCACGATTTAGGGTTCCTTCCGGTGCCACCTTCATCTCTCCTGTCTCAGGTCGGCTCCAGTCCTCTCTTTGGTGCTTCAGTTCGACGCCCTCGCGGAGTGTGGTCTCTTCCAGTGGCAGAGATGTGTGGGATCATTCTTCTTAGAAAACCTCATCGTCTTCTGGCCTCTTCTATCCCTATCCTCTGAGTTAGCTAGGGCTTCCATGACGCCGCGATGTTGGTACAAGGTTCGAGTTTCAGATGCCGTGGTATGGGGGTTGTCACTGCATTTGGTGCTGGATGTGAGTGTGAGGGGAGGATCTGGTATTCGTGTGAGGATTTGAAGGTGGCGCCGGGATCTGCGGTTGATTTGTGGCGAGGTATTCATATGGAAGTCTCTGATTTGTGAGGTCGTCTCTCCGGTGTTGTTTTGTTGATTTCTCTATTGTCTGGATTTATGGTTGTGTTGCTGCTTGAGTTTCATTTTAGGGGATCTTCATTTTTTGGTTTGGATTTACTGTTTGCGTTGAATTCGGGCATTTGGGAGTGTATTGGTTTTGAATTTGTTTGAAGATCGTGGAGGTAGTGGAGGTTTGAAGGTGCGAATCGGTGCGTGGTTCTCAAAACTCTTGATTGCTAGGTTCTACGGGTAAGTAAGTGGAAAGTAGGACCTGAATATCGTGATTTGAATGATTGGGGGTTTGAAAATCAAAATACCACAGGTCTAATTTTTTTTGTTTTTTGATTATGGTGTTGAATGCATGGTTATGGTGGAGCTGTTGGTTGAATGTTTGGAATCAGTGGAATGGAATTTTTGTATTGTGAATCTTTGGGTCTCAATTGGTTCGAGGTTTGTGGGTTGCTACATCTATCTCTCAAGGGGTTGCTTTAGATGGGGTTTAGAGAAGAGGGTTTCTCCTAGTCTTCGCTATGGATTTGGATGTTTGAGAGAGTATGACTTTTCCATCAGTTCTAGGCCCATGCATTTATGCACGGGACAATTTTCCAACAGCGAGGAGTAGGAGGAAGCTGATCTTATTGTCTTTGATGCTGGGTAAGGGCTCTTCTGTGATGGCTTGATGTTTGACCTAAAACTTTTGTTCCATGGTGATATGTTGTTAAGTTGTGGAGTCTTGTATGCTTTCTCACTTTTTCCTAAAAAGCGTTTGAATAATAAAAATTTAAATTTTCAGTCAAAGTTTATAAGGTGTTTTCATGACTCAAATACTTTCTTTGGGTCATAATAACTCTTATTTGACTATAATATTTCATGATTGATCTATTATAACCTATAAATCTGTTTTGTTTTATTAAAAACTTATTTTCTAGTGAATTAATTACACACACCAAATTCTTATTCCTTGATAATTCTATTGTTTTTTAAATTCATTTTTGTTAATAATAATTCTCATTTCTTTTAATGGATTTTATTTTATGTCCATGTTTTTACATAACACCAATATTCTTTTTTCCCTATTGGAAACTGATTTTTTTATCTCCAATGATCCTTATATTTCCCTTTATTGATTTTAAATTAATTTTCCCCGTTTTTTTAATGATGTGGGTTTTCAACAAGGTTATTTCAAAATGTTCAAAAGGTTTTATACCATTTCAATATAAATGGTTTTATCATCCACTCCATATTTTTTTATAAAATTTATCCTTTTCCAAGTATCCATTATTAAATATTATTTTTAAAAGTAAAGGTTATAAAAAACTCACTTCTACTATTTGAAAAAATTATGTATTTTTTGAGTTTCCATTATTAAAGATTCTTTTTGAAATTAAATACTTTAAAAGTATTTTCACTTCCCCTTTTTTAAAACTCTATGTATTTTCAAGTCTTTATTATTAAATATTCTTTTAAATGTAATGTTTTTAAATTATTTTCACTTATAATTTTTCAAACCTTATATCTTTTCAAGTATCTATTATTTATAACTCTTTATAAAAAAGTTTTCAAGAAGTATTATCTTTCCATTCTCAAAAATGTGTTTTTGAATGTAATTTACACTTTATCTTTTATAAAATTATTTAATAAGGTTTCTTGAAAACTTTTGTATTTTCACTTCAATTATTCATGTCTTATCTCCCATGAAGTGATATTTTTATTATACTCTATATTCTATTATTTTATGAATAATTTTGGTAAATAATATTTTTATATCCTATGATTTCTTAAGTTAATGTGATGTGACGAGTTTAAGAAACCCATTATTTTTTCATAGAATATTTAAGTTCCGATGATGGTTGAATTTAAGTGGATCACGTATATATTGATTATTATGGATGGGGTCTTATATCACACTCCAATTCATTGTCTTATGTTTATATCTCATGAAATATTCAAATATAGACATAATGAGTTTTTTTCCCATGGGAATGGGCATGATGGGGTTGGTCACATTTTCTGGTGTGATCATAATGAGTTTGTTTACGTAGGCGTGAGACTAATGGGTGTGCTTATATGATTTTTTCAATGATTAATTTAGTGGAATATTCCAATATTTTTAATCAAGTTATGTCAATTTTAAAAATGCATTTAATTTCCATTAAATGTCATTTTTTCAAGAATATGCCTTATTTTTAAAGCATTCCGCACATTTATATCATGTTGACATGTTTTATGATTAATGATATGTGTTTGAGAAATACATACCTTTTATTCTTCCTTAATGATATTTTTATGATATCATGTTTCTCCACTTGGTTTTATGATAATCATACATGGACTTATGATATTTTTTTAATATATTTTTGTCTCCCTCATATTATCCTTCAGGATTATGATTTTACAATATGCATTTTCCCTTACAAAGTGTTTGAGACCACCCATTTCTTATTTTTACAACCCCCAAGTTATGAATATGATTATATAATGTGAGATGTATTTAAAGGGTATATAGGAGCATAATTATGTATAAAATTATGCATGTGTTATAAAATAAGATGTTTATATAGATAATCACCAAGACACAAAACCATTCGGTCTTTGGGTTATGAGACTGTTTGTGATATATATTATTTAAATCATGAGATTATTTTACTACTTATGATAATTTTATCATGGGTCACTATATTTTGTATCAAATAAGGGTTTATTTATTTTTTATATTATTTTATTCATTTTTAGAGATTAGTTTATTTACCTTTGGATTTAGGGTTATAGTAGCTTAGTAAAAACCCCATAAATGAGCCTAAGTATAGGATGATATCCTAAAATGTTGGTAAAGTCTTGAGTATATGTTTTTATCTATAAATATAACCACGTATGGATACTAAAAGTGTATGTAGGCTCTATATTATTTTTACCTACAGGTTATAACCCCAAAAGGGAATATTGGGTATTAACTCGATCATTATCTTGTGCATGAAAAAGAGGCCTACCTATAAATCTAGTTTGAAACTCCCCGGGGATTTGATTTATTTGATCATATAATATTTATAAACTACCATAAAGGATTGATTTCCCAGTTACTTTGTGGTATTTGGTTGAGAAACATAATATAACTCAGCTCAAAATATCCTAATTCAAACTATGATTGATATAGGTTGAACTAGACAAACTTAGTCCAATGTGACAATTTAAAAGAATAATACATTTTAAGGTTGAAATTAATTTTATGATTATAATTATTTCCCCATAATTTAAATGTTTCTCCACTCTTTTAAACCCTTTTGTATTTAATAATGGATGGAAATAGAATAAACCATGAATGTGAAGGTTAATGTAGATATTACCTCAAAAAGAAACCCATCAGAATGGGAGTTGGAATGAGAAATCTTGTGATTATGCTAAACCAACTATCATAGAAAATGATTAGAAATGTGATCATAGTAAATTTACTAAACACAAAAAAGAATATAACAATTGAGTCTCATGAATTATCAAGTGATAAAGATGATAAAGGAAAAAAATTCAATTTCTTACATGTGATTTTTTTTTGAAAAAGAACTAAGAGAATTTATATAAGTTGACTGGAAGATTGTTTACTTGTGGAAGATGATCTCATCAAGCATCAATCTATCATAATAAAATAAAGAGGTCGATTAGTATAATGATATTGGAAAACATTAATCCAATGGAATAACTAATGGTTTAATTCTTTACATGTGGAAACCTTATAAATTACCCAGGTTAATGTCATAAATATATGGAAGATATAAATGATTGGTGTTAATGAAAATCATAACAGAGGGAATAAGGCATATCATGTTCAATGAATTTTGATGAGTTGGATTATGATAACTAAATATCCTACTTTATAATTGCTTTTATGGGATCTTTATTCAATCTAATCTATGTTTTCTAGTTTTTTTATAAGTGTACTACTAAGATATTTTTTATAAAATAAAATATCTAGTTAAATTATAGTGTCTTTTAAAATATAAGTTTATGATAATATAAATCTTAGTATGGGTCATTTAAATGGATTTAATGTAATGGTTTTACTATTTTAATATAGACTCCCTATTTATGGATTGTGGTTAGATTAACCATAACATCCTCCTTATTAGAAAATTGGATAGGGGTAGACACAATAAATAGGAGTTTCCACATAGAGATATTAATAACACTAAAATAGGTGATGATATAAATATTTTTTATTTGTAATCATCTGTTAATGCACCACCATCGGGTGTAGGCCCCAATGTTCCTAGATAGTTTGAAAGAACCATGAAAATGGTGGATATAGAATATGACCCACTAAAATCACTGATTATGCAACATGAAACTGTGGTCAAGAGAAAAGGGGGGAGGCCACCTAGTGATCTCAAATCTGGGAGCAGTTCAAAAATTATATTTGATGCACCAGATCACATGAGCCTATGCAACATGTATGGGAAACAATTTGGGTCTTGGAAGGACTTATCTAGACACATGAAATGCCACCTATATTGGATGTGTTGAGGTGTCCATCCCCTGTCAAAAATTAGCAAAGATTTTTTTATGGATAGTGAAATGAAAGGACTGGTGTAACAAGTTGGAGAAGTGACGGGTGGTGATATGTTGAAGCTAATGATGCAGGTGAGGGATAAGATGGAGAGGGTTCATGTCGGTTTATTGAAACAACTACTCTATAAAGGTTTTTGAGGGTTTTGAATAAGGATCTCAATGAGCCTTATCGGGATGTGGACCAATCTTTATCAACTTCATCGTTCAACATAAACTTTTTGTCAACACCTCCAAGTTAAGGATCCATGGAGGGTGAGAGATAGGTGTGTACTGTTTAACTATTATATACATAGGGAATCCAATTTCAAAACTTAAACCAACTTATTATAATATATCACTTAAAGTTAAAACTATGAACTCATGGAAATTAATAACAAGTCCTAACACCAAATCATGAGATATATTTAGCTCAAATGGTTAGGAAAAAGAATAGTTTTGGAATTATGCCTATTATAAGTGAATATATGTTATTTATACTTCATTATAAAATTAAATCTCAAGTTATATTACATATACCATTATCCGACTTCATTTGTAAGTCATAATTAAAATTATAAGGATAAAATTTATTTAATGGGGTAGAATATAACAACCCAAGATTTAACTAATAATATCCTTAAATAAATTTTATGTTAATAGATTACCTCACATGAGAAACCAAGTTAAAATGAAAAACATTGATATATTTTTAATTTGAAATATGATCATTAAAATTTACACATTTAATTAGCTTGAATAAACTAATGTAACAATACTGCAAGATCAATGAAGAAAGTATGAAGAAATGGTATCTAAAAGAAGACATATTCCTTATAAATCCCATTTCTTTGGAATTATAAGGGAGGTAGATTCGCTAGGATTTTCCCTTAACCAAGACCAAGTACGACCCAAGCAATTACATTTTGACCAAAACCATATATTTGATAATTTCAAGCTTATAGAGATTACCACAAGGTCCATGCTAGATGAAACTCTTCCCAAAACTACAAAAATATCTTTTCTAATTATTTGGTATTACATGGAGATCATAAGGGGTTATGTAAGTAGAAATTATAATTATATCAAAATGTAATAAAAAATATTTATATAGATATATCATGAATTTATATAATCCTCCAAAAGTATTTTTTCTAAATTCAATTTATGATTAAAAATGTATTTTTTAGAAATTGAAATTTTATTTCAGGGAACCCTTTTTATTTTTATTGATTAATAATAAGATAAATTAGCACTATAACAATTAGTAATTTTATTAAAAAAATTATTATACCAAAATTTGTTTTTCTATAAAAAGTGTTTTCACTATATTTTATGTTTTTAAATGAAGATAAAATTTATGAATTTTAGGATGTTAATTTGAAATAATTAACAAATTTTTTCTATTTATCATAGTAATATTATCTTAATATATATTTTTCAGAATTTTTGAAAATAAATATTTTTCAGCTGAATAGTGAAAATACCGATTTTATTAATATCATCAATTTTATGAAATTATTTTATTATATGAATAAATTGAAATATTTTGATTTTTTTTGAAAATTATGTTATATATTATAAATTATAATAATTTATTTTAAAATAATATTTTTAATTTATAATCCCATGATCAAAATTTTGAATATTTATGAAGTGTTTCAAGGAAAACCATTTTTAAACTTTTTTAATATTTATAACATGATGAAATGAAGTTTTTGATTTATTTTATTGTCAAATTATAATGATAATAATTATTTTAAATACATTTTAATCAATTTTATTTATAATTCAACCCAAATCACAAATCTTTTTGCTTAATTTTGTTTTCAAAAAACATATTTTTGTGTGTTACATGCGTTTGTGTTAAATTTAAATTTCCAAAAAAATAGGGTCTTTATTTTAAAAATTTTAATTAATATTTGTAATTAGTGGTTCCAAATTATTTAATAATTCTCATTCTATTTCTCTATTAAAAGATAAATTACCTGGGTAAAAATTAATTACCATGGTGAAAACTAAAATGGTAAAAGTTAGTACCCTTAGAGGTAAAGCGAATAACATGTTTAAAACATATTTATTCTTGAATTTTGGTGATTTTTATTGACCATATATTCCCTCCACTATATTATTTATCTATTTTTTAGGCACTTGAATTGACAATGACTTCCCATTATTGAATATTTTTTTGGTATTTAAAAAAATATCCCTTCATTTCACTTATAAAAGGGGAACTCATATCCTCAATTCCCCTCACTCCAAAATCCAAAAATATTTGTCCAAAATCAACAAATATTTTTTATCCAAACTTCTATACATCTTAAATAGTTTCTTTTCTTCTAAAAACACCATCCTTTATAGTTTAATTCCCTTTATAATGGTGATAATCTAAGAATTGAGGTATAAGTTTGTAACCTCTCTTTCCCTTCTCTATTTCTTTATGTGCTTTCCATCTTCTATAAATTTATTTTTTCCATAACATAATTATAACATAAGTATCATTATTATGCTAATATTTTCTTATAATTATGTTAAAATAATGAACAACCCTCCCTTTTCCATTAATAAAAATGAAATCAAGAATCGTGAGTTGTACGAACTACCACCTCCATGACATAGCATTTTTGTTGTTGTCCATATCCAACTTATAAGGTATATCCTAATAAAAAATTTATTATATAATTATGATATTAATTTTACATTTTATATTATTAAATGATAAATAAAATTAATCCATTTCCCCATTCTATAGAAATTGAAATCGTCAACCATGTGTATGTGTGAACTACATCCTCTAGGGGATAATTGATTTCCATTTTTCATTTCATCACCTCCTTATATTGGTAGTCATGAGAATTATTCGGATAGATAAATATTATTTTTATGATATAATTAAGTTTATGGTATTAAAAAATAGGGGGCCTATTATTTATATTATCAATAAATGATTATAGTAAATTTAATCATTTAAAACAAGCGTACTAAGAGGAAAATAATTAATTAATGTTTTGTAATATTTTATTATCTATCACTTCATATTATAAATAATATATAATTATGTTATATCAAACTAATAAGTACTAAATGATATCCTTATGGTACTAGTGTAATTATTTTATAACTAAATCACCTCATAGTCATTGATAATTATGGCATGTTCATGTTTGGGTCAATTTGACAAACTACTTGAAAACAGATATAAAATTTTATCATGGATGATAATAAAAATTTAATTTAATTTATAATATTATTTAAATATTTAAATGAATATTTTTTATTATGTAAAATATACATCAATATTTGTCTCATTAATTAATAAAACACACCTAATAGGTTGAAAATCACTACAAAATGTTCGTTGTCCATTTCATATTCTAGGAGAAAGTATAAAGTTTTACTGGAAGGAAATAAATCATTATAATTCATCCATTATAGTAAAATTAATAAAAATTTAATTTTGTACCTTGGAATATGAACAAATGTTGACACTAATCTTACGAAACTACTATAAACGGTCAAAACTAAAAATACATGATGTGGGAAAATAAGAATAAATATATAATATGCATAAAGATAATGATTATAAATTAAAATTAGAAATATAATTAGTTATTAATATGGTTATAAAATATCATATTAATATAGTTATCTTTTTTACTAGATTTTAGAGCACATCTGACTAAATAGGGAAACAAGGTAAATGATTTCTTCTAAACTTTCCTTCATTGAGACAAAATTTGTATTTCTGCACCAATTATTATTTAAGTGATGTGTATAATTAATATTTTATATAAATTTTAATGAATTATGTTTAATTAATTTTATTTTAAATTAATTATATGTAATCATTTTATTGGGTTTTTATTAATTTTTACCCATGTCGTAAGGGTTTCTGTGCCTCAAATTTGAATCCCTTGAAACATGTTTAAGCTATACACCATGTTTCCTTTTTAATGGTGTAAATATTTACCTAATTTCATTTTTTATCAATAATATCTTAGATTTAATGATATTAAATGTTCTTTTTAATGTTATGACTCTCATTGGGTTTTGATTAAAATGTTACAAAGGCTTTAAGGGGTTTTTGTGACTCAAATCCTTTCCTTAGGTTATAATCACTCTTATTTGACTATAATATTTCAATATTAATATAATATAACTTAGGAATATGTTATTATATTTTTACACATTATTTTCAAGTTAAAAATTTATTCTAACCAAATTCTTTTTCCTTGATGATTTTATTTTTTCATTAAAATGTATTTTTGCTAAGAATAATTTTCATTTATCTTAACATATTTTCTTCCATGTACATGTTTTTACTTCCCCCAAATTTTCTCCTTTACTAAGTGGAAACTAAATTTTTTATCTGTAATGATACTTTTATTCCCCTTTATTCATTTTAAAACAAAGGCTTCTCCATCTTTCTAGTGATGAGGGTTTTAAACAAGGTTATTTCAAAATGTTCAAAAGGTTTATCTATCCTTTAAATATAAAAGGTTTAATAATCCACCCTACATTTTATTTTGATAAAATTTCTGCCTTTTTTAAAGTTTCGATTACATAATATTATTTTTAAAATTAAATGTTATAAAATTATTTTATCTTCCCCTTTTTAAAAACTTTATGTCTTTTTAAAGTTTCCATTATTAAATTTTCTATTTAAAAGTAAAATATATCAAAGTATTTTCACTTCCCCTTTTTGAATACTTTATGTCTTTTCAAGTCCTAATTAGTAAAGATTCATTTAAAAGTAATGTTTTAAAATTATTTTCACTTATCTTTTTTGAAACCTTATGTAAAGACTCTTTTTTCACCTATTATACTTTGTCATATATTAATGAATATTTTTAGAACATGGCAATGAGACGGTGTGAGATTCTAAGGCCCGATAAGCCTTGATGTAGATATAATATAAATATTAAATATATTATATCACAAGTACAATGTTTTTTTGAAATAATGGAATAAATAATGAATGGTGTAACACCCCAAGATTCCACAGTACGTTTCCTTTTAAATAATGCAATAGCTTGCGCTATACGTAACTTCGAGATTCTAACACACCACGACCAATCAATCTAGCCGGTATGAATAGTAATACCCACCTTTTGAAATTTCATAAATTTTATTTTTCCAAATGGACTTAATTTTTGGATTTTTAATTTCAAAATTATCTTAGGGTGACTTTTTGGTACTTTTCTGAAAACTTTCAATTTTTGATGAACAGTGAAAAATACTAAATTTTAATTAAAAACAACTTTTTTTAATCGAAATAATTTATAGTGTTAAATTATACAATTGAGTGTTTTTAAAGTATAATTAGATTATATTTTTATCATTTAATATAATTTAGGTCATTGGATTTAATTTCACATTTAAAATTGACAGAAACAAGTGTCAATCTTTTGATAGTTATTATTTCTTAAAAACACGCCTTTTGTTTTTAAAACGAGAATTAATTTTAAATTAATTTCTGCCACTTCTGTGTTTCTAATTTAGAAAAATAGATTTAATATTTAGAATTATGTTTTCTAAATTTTGTAAATATGTAAATTTTATTTTTAGAAATTATGAATATTACTTGAGTAAATATTTTATTTACCATGGTTAAAGGGTAAATGTGGTAAATAAGGGTAAAAAAATATTATTATTATAATATTAAATTACAATAAAATGTTCCATATTCCTATTGTTTGATAAATTTACAACCATGGGCATACTTGGGTCGATTTTTCGACCCCATGGAGCCACTTTAGAATGATAATGACACTTTATGTTAATTAATTTTAAGTAAAGACAAAAATGACATAAACATATATCTTTTAGTAAAACAATTTTTACATGGGGTTATATAAGTTATATTTTCGACTATAAATATTCATTCTAAAGATAAAAATATTTCCTACATAATGGAATTTTTTTTATAAATTTTAGACATCAAATAAATATAATTATTTATGACAGAATAATGATGCATTGTTTACCTCATTAATGAATGATTTAAATAAACGAGATTGTAAAAATTAAAACAATATCCAAAACCTGTCCAATTCTCATTAGATGATTTTATTTCACACATGAGTCATCTTATCTTATACTTTAATGAGTTTTTGACCTTTATAAACCTAAAATCATTATATAATAAAATAATATTTTCAAACATTCCTAAAGAGCCCCTCCCCCATTATAAAAAGACCTCACCTATAACCCATTTCTCACACCTCTCAAGCCCCTTGGATTGTCCAAAATATTCCCAATTAAGCTCCCAAAATCCATATCTTCCTCTTAGAAGCATTACCTTAGGCATAAGGTACTTCAAGGAAGCCTTTTTGTTCAAACCAAAGGGAGTTACCTGATTTAAAGGTAACATCTTTTCTTAAGTTCTTTTATTTTATTTTACTTCTCCAACTCCCTAAAATCTATTAATTACTTTATTTTATAACAAAACCAGTATACTAAATATACTAGGTTGTTGTTATAAGAAGTATTTGATGTAAACCTACACACACCTCCATCTAATGGGTATATAACATAATGTTTCTATGGATGATGAACTATTGCCTCACGAAACGATGATTGTTCAATATTCTAATACCACCTCTTATGGTGGCCATTATGATGACAATGTGATTATATATGATATATATGATATTTATTTTATCTATAACATTATGTAATTCTCTTTTATAACATACCTTTATTCTTTTCATGTTGTATATATATGATAATTTCATTTAAGGAAGTGCGGACTACCGCCCCCTCAAAGTGATATGACTCATTCATACAATACATAGAACGTATAAAGGATGGTGTTAATTAAATTACTTAACATATATAAAATATTATATTATACTGTAATAATAATATACCTATGTATCATTTGGTCTCTTTCCTTTTAAAATAAAAAAAATGAAATGGAAGTAGCATTCGTGCGTACGTATGGATTATCATCTCCACGAACATGATGAGATTCATTCCCCATCGTAACCATTCAAGAATAATTTTAATTTGATTATTAAAAATAATATTTAACAACATAGTATCATTCTGGATATGAATCAAATACATCCTATCCATAACAAACATGACTTACTTAACAAAACATATAAAGGAAAACATATCAGTTAACACTTGAAACAATGATACTACTAAAATATTATTAACAAAGAAATATTATAAGATCATATATGATATCATATTTATGAATTTGGTTATTTTATAATTTAATAAAAATTATTTAACTATTATAAAGGAGGTTAACGTACCCTCGACCAAGGAAAAGTACAAGGTAAGGGTTAATTTCAAAATCTCTTTATTATCCGAGGTTGTTTTTATGTAAGTATCTACTGAGACCTCTTTATCATCCACATATGTGTTTCTTAATAATTTATTTCAAAACATTTTTAAAATTTACTAGACTATGGGTTAAAGTCATTTATACCCTTGTTTTAGTTTTTATAAAATGTTTTGAAAGGAATCTTTCCGTTATTTTCCAAACAAGGTACTTTATGACCTTTTCAACAAATTAAGGTAAGAATTGTTTTTTAACTTTTAAGGTGGGTGAGGTTATTCTCCTCCATTATAACACATTTGAAGATTCCATTACAATATTATAAGAATATTTTCAAAATAAATATTTTCTTTTATAATTACATTAATTTTAAATGATTTCAAAATAGAAAGAGATATTTCTCTCAAATAGTTTTGATTTCATCTATGTCAACATCCTTTAATGGATTTTATACTTGTTTGAAGTTGATTTATTATAATAAAAATATTATATATTGTATTGAAGGTTATGTGATATGTTTGACTTTGGATGTGATATTTTTATACCATTTATGGTTTATGGTTAATGTATTAACATTTCATCTGCTAGTTTTAATACGGATGTTTATGTTTTGTTTCAACCTTTTCATACGAGGAATGCATTGGACTTAGTAAGTGACAGGTGGAGCCCGCTATAGCTCCTCGATGCATCAGTAGGTCTCATGAGACAAAATAGTGTATTGGAACAAGGCCTTGACAAAATATTATTTGTAGTCTTGGCACGAGGCCATGACTATGTGGTTATGATGTCCGGAATTATGAATTCCATCATTATGAAATCATCTATTGATATTACATGTGATTATTCGACTAGTTGAATATCCATGTGAATAAGTAAATGAAATTATTTGATTTATCTTTGCCATATTATGATGAAGTTTAAGTTTAAAAGGATTTTGTTTTAGTTTTATAAATTGCCTTAAATGTTTATGCTTATTTATGAAGTTTCCACTATATTGTTGTCCTTACTGAGCATTTGATCTCACCCCTTTCTATGTTTTATTTTTCCCTATATGTGAAGAAGTATTTTATGGTTGAACTGTAGGGATAGGCTAAGGGATATAAGTGTGTTCAAAGGGTACAAAATTTTGTTTTTGTTTTTATCTCATGATGTAATGTAAAACTTATATATGTATCTAGTAATTCCAAGGCTACTAAACTAATTGGTATTTTGAGACATGATTCCTTGTATCATGCCAATTTTATGTAATAATGCACCAACTCTAGGTAACTAGGGTTGGGGAGTTACAGTTGGTATCAAATGAAGTTTAGTATAAACCTTGGAAGCTAGATTTAGAAAAATTATGATTAGAGAATGTTACCCTAAGATAGACTTTGAGGATTTGTATAGAAGAACTTCCTAGAATTTTTGTAATGTAGAGATTTTGTGTATTTTAAAAGTAGTAAATCTCTTTCTAGATATTATAAGGTAGAGACGACTCTGGCACAGATGTACCTAGGAGTAAAAAATCTGACAAGGAGTTTCGGGCTTGACCCAGGGTATCCTGGTACACGACAACGAGCCTTGCTGCACTCTTGGTTACGACACTCCCAGGAGATATACTTAGGATAGTTAAAATTTTCTTTACAAATCATTATGAAGGATTTATGAGTATATACTTCCTCAAAGAAAACATTTTTATGATTATGGATTATATCCATAAACTGTTCAATTTATGTTAAGTGTTTTACATGTTTGGAATTATGTATTGCGATTCATAAACTAATATAGTGTATGCCATTGTTTAGAAATGGTTCCTAGTGGAAGGAATGTAAATTGTATCAATGCACGTAATCCATGTAGGGATTTCCCTCCTACTCAATATAATTATAGTGGAGCTAGTGATGAAACTAGTGCTGATTATCTTATCACCATACTGGGACAAGTCTTTCAGGTTATGAATAATAACATTACGCGTATGGAGCACCCTAATCCACAATACAGAGGATCAATGTTAGACTGCTTCAAAGGAAACAACCAAAAACATTCAATGAGACTACAAATCCATTTGTAGCTGAGTAATGGATAAGTTCTTTAGAGAAAATATTTCATGCTTTGGGGAGTAGCAAAAGGGAAAAAGTTGTCATGGAAGTTTATCGCCTCACAGGAGATGCAGATCAATGGAGATCATTGATTCAAAACACAAAGGAAGATGATGGAGTATAAAATATAGAATGGAGGGAGTTTAAAGAGTTTTTCTTAGAAAAATACTTTCCGCGTGACCATCGAGCAGATATGGAAAGATAATTTCTAAGTCTGAGGCAAAAGGAGGATGAGAATGTCGCAAAGTATGAGGCTTATTTTACAAGGTTAGAAAGGCATACTACTGATTATATACGTAACCCAAGGAGTAAGATTGATTGATTCTTTGATGGGTTAAAACCATTTCTCCATTGAGAATTAGTCTTAGAATACTTATCATCGTAAAAAGATATTGTCTCATGTGCTATCAAGACAGAAAAGGAATTCTCTAAGTCTTATGACATTAAACAAAGAGAAGAAGAGATCAACTGAACACTCTGGGAAAGTAAATAAGGAAACATGGAAGAAGGGAAGAGTTGAATTTCCACCCTATGATAATTGTGGAAGGAAACTCCCTGGTGCCTATCTAAAATGAAATGGACTATGCTAAAAATGTGGATAGAAAGTCCATATTGCTGGTGGTTGTAAGGGGAAGAAAGAAGCTAAAAATGTTCAATGCTACAATTATAGGGAGATGAGACATTATTCAGATGAATGTACTAAGATCCAATGAAACTTACCTCATAAAAGTCCAAGGGAGAAAGGCCAAGCTTATGAGATCACTACTGTTGAGGTTGAAGATCTGAAAGATGTGGTGGTAGGTAATTTAATGATTTCCTAAAGTTTATCCAATGCTTTATTTGATTCTAGATGATCAAATTGTTTCATATCTTCCCAGTTTTCTAAGAAATTTAGATATTTCCAATTTTATTTAACAAAGGAGTTTTCAGTCAAAACTTCTAAGGGAAGTATCATTGCAACAAGTTTTTGTGAATCAATTTTCATTAGGGAATATAAATCTTCTTTATCTGCTGATCTCATCATCATAACCATTATTGAATTTGATATAATCCTCAGTATGGATTGGCTTTTGGACCATGATGATAAAATTTATTGTAAGAAGAAGGAGGTTACAATTTTTGATGATGATAAGGAGTACCTTATCTTTAGAGTAGAAAAGTCACCACCTAATTTTTATCTAGATCCACCCCCAGTAGCTCAACTAAATTCAATTATTGGGGAGGAAGAGAATGAAATAACTGCGGGAGAGGAAAAGATTATTCAAATAGAGTATGTACCTATTATGCAAGAATATATTGATGTGTTTCTAGAGGATTTACCTGGACATCCTTCAGAATGAGAAATTGAGTTTTCCATTGAATTAATTATTAGTTCAAGGACCATATCAAAGAAACCTTATAGAATGGATAGTGTGGAATTAGTGGAACTAAGGAAAAAACTAGATGAATTGATTAATAAGGGATTTATTCCCCCTAGTGTTTCTCCATGGGGAGCCCCTGTCCTTTTTGTTAAGAAGAAAGATGGATCTATGAGGTTGTGCATTGACTACAAAGAGATCAATGCTATAACAATAAAGATCAAGTATTTCATACCTAGAATTGATGATTTATTTGAACAACTTTATAGAGCTCAATATTTTTCAAATATTGAACTTCGATCTGGATATCATCAGTTGTGTGTGAAGAAGGAAGACATTTCAAAAACAGCATTTCGAACCAGGTATGAGCATTATGAGTTTACAATAATTCCTTTTGGACTGACTAGTGCACCGTCTGTTTTCATGGATCTAATGAACATAGTTTTCAAGGAATATCTTGATGAATTTGTAGTGGTATTTATTGATGATATCTTAGAATACTCCAAAAGCTATGAAGATCATGAAAATCACTTGCACACCATTCTCAAAACCCTCAGAAGAAATGAATTATACAGGAAGTTTAACAAGTGTGAATTCTAGATTCATGAGATTTCTTTTATTTTCCATATTATCTCTAAGGATGGAATATCTGTTGATCCTTCTATGATAAGAGAAATCCAAGAATGGCCATCACCGAAGAGTATAACTGAGGTACACGGTTTTATTTTTTTAGCAGGTTATTATCGGTGTTTTGTCCATAATTTTACCTAATTAGCTAACCCATTAACCAAGATCACACATAAAGGTGTTATATTTTTTTTAGACAAAAGAGTGTGAAGAATGTTTTGAAGGAACATTTTTGGTGGGACAACATGAAGAGGGAAATTTTTTATTATGTTTCAAGATGTATGGTTTTTCAATAAGTGAAAGCTGGAAGGAAACATCCTGGAGGAGTCATGCAACCTTTTCCCATACCTGAGTGGAAATGGGATGATATTACGATGGACTTTGTCATGGGACTACCAAGGACTCCTAGAAGGAATGATGCAATATGGGTCATTGCTAATCGTCTTACCAAGTCATCACATTTTATAACAATAATAGAATATTTACCACTTGAATGTCTGGAAAGACTATATATTAATGAAGCTTTAAGACTTTATGGAGTACCCCTATCGATTATTTCTGATCGTGATCCTTGTTTTACATCAAGATTCTGGAAAAGTCTTCAGAAGGCATTGGATACTGAACTTTTTTTGAGCACTGCCTACCACCCTCAAACAAATGGACAATCAGAATGGAATATTCAAACATTATAAGACATGTTTAGATCTTTCTCACTTGACTTTCAAGGTATGTGGGATCAATATTTACCTCGGGTAGAATTTTCCTATAACAATAGTTTCCATTCAAGTATTCAGATGGCACCATATGAAGCATTATATGGAAAGAGATGTTGCACACCAACTTGTTGGGATGATGTTGGTGAAAGAAAACTCATAGGCCCAGAACTTGTTGAGGAATCATTGGAAAAGGTGAAGGTTATCCAAAACCACATCTAAGCAGCTCAAATTAGGCAAAAGAGCTATGCCGATAACTGAAGGAAAGATTTGGAATTTCAAGTAGGAGATCATGTTTTCTTGAGGGTATCTCCATGGAAGGGTGTTATATGATTCGATAAGAAAGGAAAATTAAGTCCGAGGTACATCGAACCTTTCGAAATTATAGAAAGAATTGGAGTTGTAGCTTATCATTTGACAATGCTTCCAAGTCTCTCGAAATTTCATGATGTGTTCAACGTATCACTTTTGAGAAAATACATAACTGACCCAACACATGTACTCACCTATGAATAATAGAACTGTAACCCGATATTTCTTATTGAGAAGAACCTATCTGAATTCTTGATACTAGATAACAAGTATTGAGAAACCAGACAACTCGTCTGGTGAAAGTTCTATGGAGAAATCATAAGATGGAAGATGCAACGTGGGAACCCAAGGAACTTACGATAAAGAACCACCCAAATATTTTTATGTGGTAGTATTATAGAAATTTAGAGGATGAAATTATTTGAAGGATAGAAGAATGTAACACCCCAATCTTCCACGGTACGTTTCCCTTTGAATAATGCAATAGCTTGCGCTGTACGCAACTTCGAGATTCTAACACACCACGACCAATCAAACTAGCCGTTATGATTAATAATACCCATTTTTTGAAATTTTATAAATTTTATTTTTCAAAATGGACTTCATTTTTGGATTCGGAATACGAAAATTAGCTTAGGGTGAATTTTTGGTACTTTTCTAAAAACATTCAATTTTTGATGAATAGTGAAAAATACTAAATTTTAATTAAAAACAACTTTTTTTAATCGAAATAATTTATAGTGTTAAATTATAAATTTGTTTAGTTTTAAAGTATCATTAGATTATATTTTTATCATTTAATATAATTTAGGTCATTGGATGTAATTTCACATTTAAACTGGACATAAACCAGTGTCAATCTTTTGATAGTTATTATTTATTAAAAACACATTTTTTGTTTTGACAACAGGAATTAATTTTAAATTAATTTCTGACACTTCTATGTTTTGAATTTGGAAAAATTGATTCCATATTTAGAATCAAGAGGTACAAATTGTGTAAATATGTAACTTTTATTTTTATAAATTATGAATATTTACTTCAGTAAATATTTTATTTACCATGGTTAAAGAATAAATTTGGTAAATAAGGGTAAACAAATATTATTATAATAATATCAAATTACCCTAAAATTTGTCATATTCCTATTTTTTGATACATTTCCGACCATGGGAATCCTTAGTTCATTTTTAGGACCCCATGGATCCACTTGAGAGTGATAATGACACTTTATATTAATTAATTTAAAGTAAAGACAAGAAGAACATAAACATATATTTTTTAGTAAAACATTTTTTACGTGGGGTTGAATAAGTTATATTTTTGACTATAAATATTAATTTGAAAGATACAAATATTTCCCACATCATGGTATTTTTTTTTGTAATTTTTAGACATCAAATAAATAAAATTAGTTATGACACAATAATGATGCATTGTATACCTCATTAACGAATGATTTAAATAAATGTGATTATAAAAAATTAACAATATGAAAAACCTATCCAATTATTATTGGATGGTTTTATTTCGAACATGAGTCATCTTATCTTCGACATTAATAAGTTTTGGAACTTTAGAATCTGAAAATCATTTTATAATAAAATTATATTTTCAAACTTTCCTAAAGAGCCCCTCCTCCCCCTAATAAAAAGCCCTCAACTCTAACCCATTTCTCACACGTCTCAAGCCCCTTGGATTGTCCAAACTATGCCCAATTAAACTCCCTACATCCCTATCTTACTCCTATAAGCCTTAACTTAGGCATAAGGCACTTCAAGGAAGCATTTTCGTTCAAACCAAATTGAATTACCCAATTTAATGGTAACATCTCCTCTTAAGTTCTTTTCTTTTATTTTACTTCTCCAACCCCCTAAACTCTCTTTATTACTTTTTTCATAACAAAACCAGTATCCAAAATATACTAAGTTGTTTTTACGATATGTATTTAAGCTACACTTACACACACCTCTATCTAATGGGTATAGAACATAATGTTTCTGTGGACGGCGAACTACTGCCTCACGAAACGATGATTGTTCAATCTTCCACTACGACCTCTTATGGTGGCCATTATGATGGCAATGTAATTATATATGATATTTATGATATTTATTTTATATATAATCTTATATAATTCTCTTCTATATCATACCTTTATTCTTTTCATGTTGTATATATACGATAATTTCATTTCAGGAAGTGCAGACTACCACCCCTCAAAGTGATATGACTCGTTCATACCATACATGGAACGTATAAATGATGGTGTTAATGAACTTACGTAACATATATAAAATATTATATTATAATTTTATAATAATATAACTATGTATCATTTGGTTTTATTTCATTTTAAAATAAAAAAAAATGAAATGGAAGTAGCATTCGTGCGTATGTACGGATTACCGTCTTCACAAACGCGATGAGATTCATTCCCCATTGTAACCATTCAAGAGTAATTTTCATTTGATTATTAAAAATATTATTTTAGAAAATAATATCATTCTGGATATGAATCAAATACATCATATCCATAACAAACATGACTTATGTAACAAAACATATAAATGAAAACGAATCAGCTAATACCCGAAACAATGACACTACTAAAATATTATTAACAAAGCAATATTAGAAGATCATATATGATATCTTATTTATTTATTTATTTATTTTATAATTTAATAACAATTATTTAACTATTATACATGAGGTTAACATACCCTCGACCAAGGAAAAGTACAAGGTAAGGGTTAATTTCACAATCTCTTTATTATCCGAGGTTGTTTTTTACGTAAGTATCTACTAGAACCTCTTTATCATCCACATACGTGTTTCTTAAAAATGTATTTCAAAACATTTTTACAATTTACTATACTATGGGTTAAAGTCATTTATACCCTTGTTTGACTTTTTATAAATTTTTTTGAAAGGAATCTTTCCGTCATTTTCCAAACTAGATACTTTATGACATTTTCGACAAATTAAGGTAAGAATGTTTTTTTAACTTATACGGAGGGTGAAGTTATTCTCCACCATTATAACAACTTTGAAGCTTCCTTTACAATCTTATAAGAATATTTTAAAAATAAATGTTTTCTTTTATAATTTCATGACTTTTAAATGATTTCAAAATAGAAAGAGTTATTTCTCTCAAATAGTTTTGATTTCATCTATGTCAACTTCCTTTAATGGATTTTATACTTGTTTGAAGTTGATTTATTATGATACAAATATTACATATTGTATTGAAGGTTTTGTGACATGTTTGACTATGGATGTGTTATTTTTATACCATTCATGGTTTATGGTTAATGTATTATCATTTTTATGATAGTTTTAATATCGCTGTTTATGTTATGTTTCAACCTTTTCATATGAAGAATGCATTGGACTTAGTAAGTGACAGGTGGAGCCCGCTATAGCTCCTCGATGCATCGATAGATCTCATGTGACAAACTAGTGTCTTGGCATAAGGCCTTGAAAAAATCTTATTTGTAGTCTTGGTATGAGGCCTTGACTATGTGGTTATGATGTCCGACATTATGCATTCCATCATTACGAAATTAGCTATTGATATTACATGCGATTATTAGACTAGTTAATTATCCATGTGAATAAGTAAATGGAATTATTTGATTTATATTTTCAATATTATGCTGAAGTTTATGTTTAAAAGTATTTTTTTAGTCTTATAAATTTCCTTAAATGTTTATACTTATTTATGAGGTTTCCTCTATATTGTTATCCTTACTAAGAATCTGAGATCACCCCTTTCTATGTTTTATTTTTCCCAGGATGTGAAGAATTATTTTATGGTTGAACTGTAGGGATAGGCTAAGGGATATAAGTGTGTTCAAAGGGGACAAAATGTTTTTGTTTTTTTATCTCACGATGTAATGTAAAAACTATGTATGTATCTAGTACTTCCAAGGATACTAAACTAATAGGTCTTTCGGGACATGATTTCTTGTATCATACCAATGTTATGTAATAATGCACCGACTCTGGGTAACTAGGGTCGGGGCATTACAAATCATGTCTCAGATAAAAAATCTAAGACCTATATTAAATCCATAATGTTGGTTTTACCCTAGGCACAATATAATCATTGTATGTGTTGGTTGTTTCATTAAAAAGATGTCATGGGATAATTATTAAAAATATAAATTAGGTTATTTATTTATTTGGTTATTTAATTTTACCGACCTAATACTATTGTATTTAAACACAATTATGAAAAATCACTAAGGTTAGCCCCATAACCCAAGAGATTAAGAGAGTGCCATTGGAGGAAGTTTCTTGGATGATCAATAGTGGATCATGCTTTGGTGATCGGTGCGCCTACAATGTTCATGGATATCACCAACAAAAACACCAACCATTCATCATCAGCAATTGATTCAAACTTGAGGTATGACTTTTTTTGGATTTAACCCATTTTAATTATCCCATTTTGAATGAAAATCAATTATTCTAATAGTTTTATTCGCAGGTCAATGAATGATTTATAGTTAATTCAATTATCATCATAAAACATAAGAATTGATATTGTTTGATTATTCATATTTATTCTTCATCACCATGAGAATTTATTGAGGCCAATATGAACATTAGAGTTTTTTATTCCTCAGTTATGTGTTTTATGAATTTCTTCCTTCATTATTCATGTGATCATCATCAGTATTCCATTAGCTAATGGGTTGAAAAATATTCAGTGGAAGATCATTATGTAATCGATATTTGTAACGACCCAAAATTTCATTAATGGAAAATCCCTCTTGATCCAGTTAAATGTTTCTTTATAAAAAAAATGTTTTTATAAGATGTCAAATTCTTTAGTTTAACGTTAAGATTTGTGACCGTTACTTTTATAGCCGTTGAACAATGATCATCTGGGTAGTTTAAATATAAGGCTTTAACGAACCAATTTTCTACTCAGACAAAGGAAGCGATGGCCTCATCCAGTAGAATTGCCCCTTACGGAGCCCATTTGTCGGAGTTCGGAAAGGAGGTGGCATCTTTGGGCTTTGCCCTTGACCAAGCCCAAGCTGAGCTTCATCAAGTCAAGCTCGAACGTGATCGTCTACGGGAAAAGTGGAAGTTGATTGAAATTACCACTCGAGCAATGTTATCCGAGCAACCCCAAGAGTCTGTCACCATCGCACACCTTACCCTTAGGTCTTATGCGGCTATTTTAAGGGGTTATGTAACAAATAAGTATCACCATGTTCATGTACATTATTTTTGTATATAATAATGAATATAATTTCTAGTCATTTTTGATACATTGTAATTAGTTTTTAAAGTACAAACGGTGTTTTTAGTTATTATTTAATTAAGAATCATATTTTATTAAATTAAAGGATTTTTGAATTAAATAATATTTTAATAAAATATTATTATTAATATTAAATAAATTTTTATTAAATATAAATGATCTTATAATTTTATGAATGCAATTAAATTTTTTATTAAGGTTTGAAAGCCATTTCTGTCAAAACCCGTGAATTTTTTTATAAATGTCGGTTTTTATTTTAAAAATGAAAATTCACATATTTAGAAAATTATTTAGATAAAATAAATATTATTTTTGGAATCAGGACGTCGAAATTATCCAACGGTGAATTTTTCATAATTTTCTGAGACAGTCAAATTTTTGGGTAAAAATTAAATACCATTTAAATATATAATGTGTTTTATGACATCATAATGACCCAATGGTGATGTAATAAAATACCATAATCCTTATGTTCGGAAAATATGTGTTTTATCATTAAAATAATGAGGTTTTGGGTTTGTTTGACTCACTTTTCAAAGCATTAATGGAGCCCTCAAGACTTATTCAACACTTTGCCTTTTTAAATTAATTTCCATGGGAGTGTGACTCACCTCCACATAAGAAACCCTAATTTTTTAATAAGTTCGGACCTTGGCCTTGTAAAATATTGTTTTACTCTTTTCTTTTCCAGAAACCATGGGCAAATACCATGGGATGGTTTGTGGTTTGGATTATTTTAATATAAGGGGTCCCAAACCTAAATAATAAAGAATTCTCTCACCTTTCCTATATAAACCCACCCAAGCTCCCACTTCCTCCTCACTCAAAGCCCTTGAAGTTCGTCCAACCTCTGCCCTACTCTCTCTAGAATCCTCACAAGGTGCCCCAAGCTCCCAAGAAGCCTCTCACAAGCCTCTCTCTAGCCTTTGGAAGCACACTTCCAAGTAAGGGGTTTTCTTCCTTTCTCATTTTTTTTTGTCAATTTTTCTTTAAGTTGTATTTCCCTTTTTATTTCAATTATGAATGTTGGGGTATGGTTTCGCACCTCCCCCATACTGCCCTCTTATTGTTTGAATGATGGTAGAACCCTTTCTCTCTCATTAAATTCCTCCCATGTACACCCGTTACTATGCCGAAATTCCGAAAGGAACTTCTCTCTCTTCTTTTACATTCAAGCAATACTTTTGTATCATGAATCTAAATTCCATTTATATTGTTGGGACATGTATATATATGATCTCCTTACTGTCCATTACATGTAAATATGATGAGGAACCCCTTTCTCTCTCATCAACCTTTTTTTTATGAATTCTTATGTCACGCCGTCATGCTGCCGAAATCGCACCGATTTTCTAAGCCAATGTCTTTGTGTAGTGAATACCATGCCCATTTATCCATCAAGGGTATTCACCTTTATGAAAATTTACATATTTATTATAAAGTTTCATGTATGAATTCCACTTTCCTTTATCGTGGAAGAAATGATTATGTTTTATGAATCCATGTTTTATGATCCATGTGGCACACTTATGCATGAAATGAAATGTTTAAGAAGGGTGCGCCCTTTATAGCGCTCCAATGCATTGGGTAAAGTATAGTATCATGATACGTCATGTGCAATGAGTGTTGACTCATGCTAATTCAAGTGCAACGAGGGTTTACTCGTGCTTCAAGTGCAATGAGGGTTTACTCATGCTCCATGTGCAATGAGCCTTGGCTCATGCTAATTCAATGTTAAGTGTTGTTGCCACATTTCCATGTTATGATTATCATGCTTTATCATGCCTTTATGTTCATGTATCTCTTATGATCTATTGATATGACTATTTCCTAACATGTATTGTACTCCTCATGTTATTCATTGTGTACTCCCTTACTGGGCTTTATAGCTCACCCTTTTCTTATGCATGTCCTCAGGTTATCCCATGCAATGCTAAGTACGAAGGAATGTAGTGGTCATGTAAAGGAAGTTTTCAATAAGGATGTTGTATTTAAAGTTTAAAGTTTTTATGTAATGATACTAAGCCCCAAAGACACTAAACCTCTCGATCTTCTTTGTTGTATCAAGTGAAGTTTTATGTAATAAAGCATGTTTAAGTTGTAATAAAAAGCAGGGTTGTCATAGTTGGTATCAGAGGATAGGTTTAGTTATTTTTGGGATTAGGAAACCCTAGTAAAGCCTTAGATACAAGACTAAGCATAATAAAAACATCCCTTAGTTTTGGTAAATACTAAGTAAGTGGTTTATCAAACAAATACATCCCTGTCTGGATACGAGCAGGTAGAGGCGGCTCTGGCACAGATGTATCCTAGGGGTAAAACCCGAAAACACCGCTTTGAGCTAGACTCGAACGGGAACTGGTGCACGACAACGGACCTTGCTGCACTCTTGGTTACGACACTCCCGGGGGATATGTTTTGATAAATTCACAATCTTAGTATGAACCCTTATTAAGGGAAAAAAATGCCCCTAAGAATATATGTTAGAAGGAAGATCATGAAAAGCCTGGATTGAATCCTATAGACTCATGAGTTAAAGAGATTAAAGTTTATTTATAAGTCATCAACTTTTGTCTTTTGATTACCCTTTATGTGTTACCCCTAACTTTCCTTTTATTCCAGCCAATGGCCGGTAATAGGAGAACTCGGGCTAACAACCGTTGTGAAGATCAGTGTGATGATTGTACTTATGAGATGCCCAATCCAATGGGAGCGGGAATCGCGAAATTTGTCACGCTTCTCTCTCAGCTAACTCAAGTTTTGAATAGAAACACTGGTCAAGGGGAACGTTCAACCCCCCCTAAGAAAGAACAAGTCGCTATTGAAAGCTTCATGAGACAAAGGCCTCCTACTTTTAGTGGATCATCCGATCCCACGATTGCTGAACAATGGATAAACTCCATTGAAAAGATATTCTTCATCCTCCAATGCTCTGAAAAAGAGAAGGTTCTCCTGGCGGCTTATCGTATGGAGGGTGAAGCTGATCAATGGTGGACGTTGATCAAAAATACGAAGCCTGAGGAGGAGATCGAGGCTTTGGAATGGAAGGTATTCCGGAAGATGTTTTTCGATAAATATTTTCCACGCACCCTCCGTCTTAAGATGGAAAGGGACTTCCTTTCCCTAAAGCAGAAAGATGAGGAATCTGTGGGAGCGTACGAGGAAAACTTCACAAGGCTTGCACGATACGCTCCCGGCTTTGTCGTTACCCCCGAATGAAAGGTTGACCGCTTCTTTGGTGGGCTGAAGCCTAGCTTGCGGAAAGCATTAGCGATCCGTGACTTCGACAGCTATGAGGAAATTGTCCGATGTGCCCTTAAGGTTGAAATGGAGATCGGAGAATCACAGGGGTATCATGGGGACAAGAAGAAGAAGGTGGACTTCAATGCTGGTGGTCCGATGGATAAATCCAACGGTTCTAAGAAATTCCAGCACCCCACTTGCCAAAAGTGTGGAAAAAAGCACCCTGGAAATTGCCTTAGGGGGACAAGAAAATGCTTCAAGTGTGGAAGAGAAGGGCACCTAGCTGTTAACTGTCAGCAAGAAGGACCCGCGGCTGCGACGGAGGGGAGGAATGCTCCGTTCGAACCTCAACGCGTTGTTCAATGCTTCAAATGCAAAGAACCGGGTCATTTTGCGAATTAGTGCCCTAATCCAAGGGTTATCAGAGGCAATCAACAACCTCCAAGACAACAAGGAAGAGCTTTTGCCATCACTTCTGCCGAAGTGAACCCCGACAACGAAGTGGTGACAGGTACGCTAGTTATTCATTCAAGAATAGCGAACATACTTTTTGATTCAGGTTCTACGCATTCTTTTATATCTCAAAAGTTTAGTAGAACAATCCCTGCACCACCACAAATCATGGAAGTAAAGATGTCGGTGAGTACGGCAAATGGGGCAATCATTGCATCCCATGAGTATAAGTCCTCCCCTGTTATAATATGTGGATTGAATTTCCCAGCGAACCTCGTCATACTCCCTTTGGTGGAATTTGATGCAATTCTTGGCATGGATTGACTTTCCTTATATAGAGCCAACATAAATTGTCGGGAGAGGGAAATCACACTCCATATGGATAATCGACCCCCGATTCTTTACAAGTGTCAGGAGGAAGATGAATCTCCTTTAGCTCCATCATCTCAAGCATGGATATTACTACCTTATGAGCACGCATATCTGGCTCAGATGATTGAGTCCAAGGAAGAAACCACCCTTGAAGAAATGCCTATTGTGAGGGAATTCGCTGAAGTATTTCCCGAGGAACTTCCTGGTCTTCCTCCAAGAAGAGATGTTGAGTTCTCAATTGAACATATACCTGGGGCGCTACCAATATCCAAGAATCCATATAGAATGGCTGTGGTTGAGCTTGAAGAACTGAAGAAACAACTACAGGAGAATCTGGATAAAGGGTTTATACGCCCAAGTGCATTACCATGGGGTGCACCAGTCCTCTTCGTCAAGAAGAAGGATGGGTCAATGCGGCTTTGCATCGATTATCGTGAACTCAACAAAATCACGATAAAGAACAAGTATCCTCTCCAAAGAATCGATGACTTGTTTGATCAGCTACGTGGAGCACAATACTTCTCCAAGGTCGACTTGCGGTCGGGATATTATCAAGTAAGGGCGAAGAAGGAAGATATCCCCAAGACTACTTTTCGTACAAGGTACGGGCACTATGAATTCATAGTAATGCCTTTTGGACTCACCAATGCTCCAGCAATATTCATGGAATTGATGAATAGAGTCTTTAGAGATTACCTAGATAAATTTGTGGTAGTCTTTATAGATGATATTCTAATATACTCCAAAACCAAGGAGGACCATGAGGAGCATTTAAGAACTGTACTGGAGACTTTGCGCAAGGAGAAGCTCTATGCCAAGTACAGCAAGTGTGAGTTCTGGTTGAAGGAGGTCTCATTCTTGGGCCATATCATCACAAGCAATGAGATATCTGTGGACCCCTCCAAAACAGATGCAATTGAGGGATGGCCGAGGCCAACATCGGTAACTGATATCCGTAGCTTCTTGGGGTTAGCTGGATATTATCGACGATTTGTGAGAAACTTCTCACGATTGTCCAACCCTCTTACCAAGCTAACTCGAAAGGGAGTAAAGTTTGCTTGGAGTGATGAATGCGAAGAAAGCTTCAAGGAGTTGAAAAGGAGGCTTATCACTGCACCTGTGCTCACTTTACCCACAAGTGGGGAGCTTTTTGTGGTATTCAGTGATGCTTCGAAGAAGGGATTAGGATGTGTGCTGATGCAGAATGATAAAGTGATATCCTATGCCTCAAGACAGTTGAAAATCCATGAGAGAAACTATCCAACGCATGATCTGGAATTGGCGGCGGTAATCTTTGCCTTGAAAATCTGGAGGCATTATCTCTATGGAGAGAAATGTGAGATATATACTGACCACAAGAGTCTTAAATATATATTCACACAGAAAGAGCTTAATATGCGCCAGAGAAGATGGATAGAGCTCATAAAGGATTATGACTGTTCAATACATTACCACCCTGGGAAGGCGAACAAGGTGGCGGATGCCCTAAGTAGAAAGGATCCAACAATTCTATCAATGATGAGAATTGAGAAGGATCCAATCTTCTTAGACTTGATGAAGATGGACGTGGGAATCATAAAGAAGGGAACATCATCAATCCTTTCACAAATGATTGCTCAACCATCTCTTTTGGAAAGGTTAAAGGATGCTCAAAAGGATGATGCGAGAATCCAAGAAAAAGTGGAAGCTATCAAAAAGGGAAAATCCTCAGAGTTTAATGTTAACGAAGAAGGAATTGTGTGGTTTGGGAAAAGACTATGTGTCCCATCAAGTTCGAAGCTGAAGAAGGAACTTTTGGATGATGCACATAGTTCAAATTTCTCTATTCACCTAGGGAGCACAAAGATGTATCGAGATCTCCAAGAAAACTTTTGGTGGGATAATATGAAGAAGGAGATCGCCGAATATACATCAAAGTGCCTGGTGTGTCAGCAAGTGAAGGCAGAGAGGTAGAAGTTTAAGGGGATGATGCAACCATTGCCCATACCAGAATGGAAATGGGAGAACATCACCATGGACTTCGTCACTGGACTTCCAAGGACATCCAAAAGCAACAATGCAATCTGGGTTATTGTGGATCGTCTTACAAAGACTGCACACTTCATTGCTATTCGGGAGGATTTCTCTTTGGATCAACTGGCACAGATATATATCAGGGAAGTGGTACGGTTGCATGGAGTACCACAATCTATTGTGTCTGACCGAGATCCAAGATTTACCTCTAAGTTTTGGAAGAGTCTTCAACATGCTCTGAATACTGAACTGAACTTTAGTACGGCCTATCATCCTCAAACTGATGGCCAATCCGAGCGGACTATCCAAACAGTTGAGGATATGTTGAGAGCATGCTCAATGGACTTTAAAGGAGGATGGGATCAACATCTTCCTCTGGTTGAGTTCTCTTATAATAATAGTTTCCACTCGAGCATCCAAATGGCACCATATGAAGCCCTGTATGGGAAAAGGTGTAGAACACCTGCATGTTGGGATGAGGTCGGTGAACGTAAGCTGCTTGGACCAGAAATGGTCGAAGAAATGGTGGAGAAGGTGAAAACCATTCAGCAGCATATCAAGGCAGCCCAAAGTCGACAGAAGAGTTATGCAGATAATCGTCGATGAGACCTTGAGTTTAAAGTCGGAGACATGGTGTTTTTACGCATATCTCCGTGGAAGAAGGTCATGAGGTTTGGAAAGAAAGGGAAGTTAAGTCCAAGGTACATCAGCCCCTTCGAGATTCTTGATCGTGTTGGGGCTGTGGCCTATCAACTAGAACTTCCACCTACTATGGCCAAGGTGCATGATTTCTTCCATGTATCCCTCTTAAGGAAGTACATACCAGACCCTTCACATGTACTCTCTTCTGAGGTGGTACAATTAGAAGACGATCTTTCTTATGAGGAGCAACCAGTGAAGATCTTGGATTGTAGAGAAAAAGTTCTACGAAATAAGACAATGCCCCTCGTCAAGGTGTTGTGGAGAAACCACAAGTTTGAAGAAGCAACTTGGGAGTCGGAGGATATGATGAAGCTAAGTTACCCACATTTGTTTTAGTGTGGGAAAAGGAAAATTTCGAGGGCGAAATTTCTTAAGGGGGGAATGTTGTAACGACCCAAAATTTCATTAATGGAAAATCCCTCTTGATCCAGTTAAATGTTTCTTTATAAAAAAAAAACATGTTTTTATAAGATGTCAACTTCTTTAGTTTAACGTTAAGATTTGTGACCGTTACTTTTATAGCCGTTGAACAGTGATCATCTGGGTAGTTTAAATATAAGGCTTTAACGAACCAATTTTCTACTCAGACAAAGGAAGCGATGGCTTCATCCAGTAGAATTGCCCCTTACGAAGCCCATTTGTCGGAGCTCGGAAAGGAGGTGGCGTCTTTGGGCTTTGCCCTTGACCAAGCCCAAGCTAAGCTTTATCAAGTCAAGCTCGAACGTGATCGTCTACGGGAAAAGTGGATGTTGATTGAAATTACCACTCGAGCAATGTTATCCGAGCAACCCCAAGAGTATGTCACCATCGCACACCTTACCCTTAGGTCTTATGCGGCTATTTTAAGGGGTTATGTAACAAATAAGTAGCACCATGTTCATGTACATTATTTTTGTATATAATAATGAATATAATTTCTAGTCATTTTTGATACATTGTAATTAGTTTTTAAAGTACAAACGGTGTTTTTAGTTATTATTTAATTAAGAATTATATTTTATTAAATTAAAGGATTTTTGAATTAAATAATATTTTAATAAAATATTATTATTAATATTAAATAAATTTTTATTAAATATAAATGATCTTATAATTTTATGAATGCAATTAAAATTTTTATTAAGGTTTGAAAGCCATTTCTGTCAAAACCCGTGAATTTTTTTATAAATGTCGGTTTTTATTTTAAAAGTGAAAATTCACATATTTAGAAAATTATTTAGATAAAATAAATATTATTTTTGGAATCAGGACGTCGAAATTATCCAACGGTGAATTTTTCATAATTTTCTGAGACAGTCAAATTTTTGGGTAAAAATTAAATACCATTTAAATATATAATGTGTTTTATGACATCATAATGACCCAATGGTGATGTAATAAAATACCATAATCCTTATGTTCGGCCAATATGTGTTTTATCATTAAAATAATGAGGTTTTGGGTTTGTTTGACTCACTTTTCAAAGCATTAATGGATCCCTCAAGACTTATTCAACACTTTGCCTTTTTAAATTAATTTCCATGGGAGTGTGACTCACCTCCACATAAGCAACCCTAATTTTTTAATAAGTTAGGACCTTGGCCTTGTAAAATATTGTTTTCCTCTTTCCTTTTCCAGAAAACATGGGCAAATACCATGGGATTGTTTGTGGTTTGGATTATTTTAATATAAGGGGTCCCAAACCTAAATAATAAAGAATTCTCTCACCTTTCCTATATAAACCCACCCAAGCTCCCACTTCCTCCTCACTCAAAGCCCTTGAAGTTCATCCAACCTCTACCCTACTCTCTCTAGAATCCTACCAAGGTGCCCCAAGCTCCCAAGAATCCTCTCACAAGCCTCTCTCTAGCCTTTGGAAGCACACTTCCAAGTAAGGGGCTTTCTTCCTTTCTCATTTTTTTTGTCAATTTTTCTTTAAGTTGTATTTCCCTTTTTATTTCAATTATGAATGTTGGGGTATGGTTTCGCACCTCCCCCATACTGCCCTCTTATTGTTTGAATGATGGGAGAACCCTTTATCTCTCATTAAATGCCTCCCATGTACACCCGTTACTATGCTGAAATTCCGAAAGGAACTTCTCTCTCTTCTTTTACATTCAAGCAATACTTTTGTATCATGAATCTAAATTCCATTTCTATTGTTGGGACATGTATATATATGATCTCCTTACTGTCCATTACATGTAAATATGATGAGGAACCCCTTTCTCTCTCATCAACCTTTTTTTATGAATTCTTATGTCACGCCGTCACGCTGCCGAAATCGCACCGATTTTCTAAGCCAATGTCTTTGTGTAGTGAATACCATGCCCATTTCTCCATCAAGGGTATTCACCTTTATGCACATTTACATATTGATTGTAAAGTTTCATGTATTAATTCCACTTTCCTTTATCGTGGAAGAAATGATTATGTTTTATGAATCCATGTTTTATGATCCATGTGGCACACTTATGCATGAAATGAAATGTTTAAGAAGGGTGCGCCCTTTATAGCGCTCCAATGCATTGGGTAAAGTATAGTATCATGATACGTCATGTGCAATGAGTGTTGACTCGTGCTAATTCAAGTGCAACGAGGTTTTACTCGTGCTTCAAGTGCAATGAGGGTTTACTCATGCTCCATGTGCAATGAGCCTTGGCTCATGCTAATTCAATGTTAAGTGTTGTTGCCACATTTCCATGTTATGATTATCATGCTTTATCATGCCTTTATGTTCATGTCTCTCTTATTCTCTATTGATATGACTATTGCCTAACATGTATTGTACTCCTCATGTTATTCATTGTGTACTCCCTTACTGGGCTTTATAGCTCACCCTTTTCTTATGCATGTCCTCAGGTTATCCCATGCAATGCTAAGTACGAAGGAATGTAGTGGTCATGTAAAGGAAGTTTTCAATAAGGATGTTGTATTTCATGTTTAAAGTTTTTATTTAATGATCCTAAGCCCCAAAGACACTAAACCTCTCGATCTTCTTTGTTGTATCAAGTGAAGTTTTATGTAATAAAGCATGTTTAAGTTGTAATAAAAAGCAGGGTTGTCATAATATTAGTCCTAAAAAATCCTCACCATAGGTTGAAGATCAAGATTAATAATACAATTTTAATGTATGATGATGATGGTGGATTATTCAGGACTGGGTTGGGATTTCATCGCTTCGTAGTTTAGGAATCTGATCAATACGGTGTGATGTGGATGCTTCAAGACCAGATTCGGAAGGTTGGTTTCCATACACTGGTAATAAAAAAGCATGGATGATCCAAAATCTGTGTTTATTAGTGGATTTGGTAGTGGAATCAATGGTGGATGCATCATGGGAAAGACAAATAGAGTTCACTTGAACAATATAGAGTGTAATCTGGAAGAACACATTCCATGTAGTCCCCCCTACTGTGGTGATGGGGTTTACACATAGAGAAAAATATCACACGTCGTGTGGTAACCACCACACGTCATGTGACCCATGGTTGGAAGCTCAACGCATACCCATAAGGTATATGGGCATGGGCATGGATAGACACACGAACATGGGATAATACTTGGACATGGCCTAGTACACGAGCATTACCAAAGTACATGGGCATGGCCAAAGTAAACATGCGTAGGCATATATACATAGGCATGGTCCAGAGAACATGAGAAAAACCAGGGTAGGTGAAGACATGTCATGTACTCTCATTACACACCATGTAATTTCTCTAGTTTAGTTTGAGGCCCTTGTTCTCTTTAGTGTGGACCAGATTCCATAAGGTGAATTCTCTTGGTCCGCCCTATAGGGGTATAGTGAGGCATCATATCCTAAGTGAAGGATATGATCCCCTCTATATGATCAATCTTGGATAGAGTTTTAGGAATATCCCATGATACACAAGGTGGGAACATCTATCATATCCTCATTACTAGGCGGGGTTCTAGGAATCGACATAACCAATATACATGGGCATTGATCCCCTACTTAGTGGGTTAATCAAGATATAGTTTTTGGTGTACCCCATGGCCATGGGTGTGATCCCCTATCTATGTATTGATCCCTTTAGAGTTCTAGTGAATACTTCTCTATGGTGAGGCCTGATGATCATTACCTATTGGATGGGCATCCACTACTACAAAATAGGCCTTTAATAGCATTATCTTTTATTAGTTCTAGAAAAAAGAGCTGATAAAGTGTTCCCTTAATCAATGCTTTATTTGTAGAATTGATAAAGGGTAACCTTTATCAACACTATTTTTTACGCCCATAAATAAATCCTTTATCACCACTTTTTTAGCATCGATAAAAGTCAAAATAGAATGAAATAATTAAATACATAAAAAATAAAAAAGAGTATATTTAAAAAATATTAAAAAATTTATTAATTAAATAACTATTGATAGAAATGAATAAATTGATTCTATTATATATAAATTATAAATAATAATAAATAATAAATAATAAATATATAGATATATGTAAAATCAAAATTAAGCAAAGAAAAATTAAAAATAAGTAAATTAAGAAAAATATTAAACATTTTATTAATTACAAAATTATTGATAATGTTAATAAATAGTATATATTAAATATATAGATATATACAAATGTTTATAAATATGATTTATATAATAAAAAACATTTATTCTTTATATAAAATATTAATATATTTAATGAATAATGTTTTATAATAAAAAATTAACAAGAATTAAAAATACTGACGAATTACATCGAGTAATGGACATAATTGAATGTCGTTTGATTTTTCAATTTAACATAGATCAAATGTATTATATTGATTTCATATATATGTAATATTAATTCATTTTTATATATAATGCACACACACAAATATTTTTTTGGGAATTTAATCAATTTCTAATATTTATTTGATATATATATATCTACTATGTTTTAATATTTTCCATATGTATTCATCTTTATTTCAATATATATCCATTTTTTAATGACTTATATTTAATTAATCAAAGTTATCCAATTTGTCAATATTTTTAAAGTGTACTCATTTATAATTATTCAATTTTAATCATTTTTAACATGCATGCTCTTAAGATTAAATATTCATTAATAATGTTAAAAATATATTTGTAAAAAACTATTTATAATTAAATATATTTATAAATGTATATTTACTATTTCTATACATTTATAATAATTATTAAATATATAATATTTTAAGAAAATTAATTATATAAATATAAGTAAATAATTATATATATTTAAATAATTATAAAATTATAATAAATTTATATAAATAATGAATATATTTACTATATTTATATTTATATATATTTATTATATATATATATAATTATATAAATATATATAATTATATAAATATTATTTTTAAAAAAATTATTTATATAAATATAAATAAATAATTTTAAATTCAAAGAACTATAAAATTATTATTTTATAAAAATTATTTTTATAAGTATTATAATTATATTTAATAATTATACTTTTTTTAAAATCATTATTAAAAAATGATTGTAAGTATTTATCTACTCTTTTTTAGTGCTGATAAATCTCTATCTTTATCAGCACTTATTAACTTAGTGCTGATAAATTGGATTATTATCAGTGTTTTTTTTGGAAGCACTGATAAAAGTGTCCTGATCTATTTTAGGAACCCTAACCATCATGAACCAGTTCGCGATATTTGAGGCTCTCCATAGAATCCACCTACTACCAGTGCTCCTCGTTGTTGAATCCAAGCTCAAATCTAGGATAGAATAAAGGATCCACCTATTCCAAGGCTTGAATCCAAGGATCGAATGATTCAAGGGTCAAACGAAACCAAGGCTTGAATGAAATCCTTGTTTTTTGATATCTATAATTTCCCTCGGTTATCCACTGAACCTTCTCATCCCACATCCATGTATCCCAACAACTCAAGTTTCACTATCCTATAATAAAACAACCCAAAATTCACTGTTTTTAGATATATTGAAGTATCATATTCCCTAATAGCATGTGACTCTCTATGGTACACGATTGGTACTATGCGAATTGAAATATATCACACCCAATGTTGGGTTATGTTGCTGTGAGGTATAATAGGCTCCCAATACCTATATTCCCTGACATCTACCTCATTATAATCATCAACCTGTGAAAAATTCATCCATATAGCAGTCAATGTTGTCATTGGTTTGGAATATTCCATTGAAAATCAATTGGGAACATCTTTTTCATATTTTTATTGAGAAATTAATGTGCTATGATTTCCTTAATTCACCTATAAACTAAGGAGAATGTATCACCAATAATAGACATTAGATATCAAACCTCATATGATCTAAAAAATTTGCATTGTGCTTTATCCAATCCTTAAATATTATTTCTTCGACATATATGAGTACCAACATCCTTTGATCATTATCTTTATTGATGTAAAGGCTGTGATAAACTCCACCTCTCTTAAAACCAGGTTTTCTTAGGTATTCATACAACCTTAAATATCAATTCATTGGTGATTTAGTTATCATATACAAATAATTCTTTAACTATCACAGAATTTTCTCATTTTCATCCACAATAAACCCATCAAATTTCTAAATGTACACTCTCCCTTAAGAACTACATTGAGGAACATAGATTTGAAATCCATTTGGTATACTTTTAACTATATTTCAACTAAAAAATCCAAGAAAATTAATTTTTTTCCAACTAGTCTATGGGATTAAATTTAGCATAAATATAAATTCATTTGATCGAGGAGTTCCCCTTCCACACTATATATTCATTATTTTGATCAACTTTTCCATAGTGAATGAGTTTATTACTAAACAACCACTTGGTTTTAGTAACATTAATATCTTACAGCCTTGGAACAATTTCTCATGTCACATTTTTCTTATTCGGATCAAGCTCATCATGCATAGATTTGATCCAATCATCATCTTTATCAGCCTCTCCAAATGTTTTAGGCTCTAAATGGGAAAATAGGTTTTTTAGAGTCTTACTCCTTCAATTTTTCACCGAAACTGTTTGATCACCAATGAAAATTTAGTCATTTATTTTAGCCTTATCTGTATTTATTGTAGTGGATAATACTTCTTCATTTTCCTCAAAATCAATGTATTATTTTGAGTCTACCTCAACCCCATGTGATCAACCATATGCTACTCAATTCAACATTAATTTCCTATAATTATTCATCATTATTTTAATTATTAGCCATCACCCTATTATAATTAGTAAAAAATATCTATAAATTTTATCTTTTCATCATAAAAAAATATCAACCAACCCCTTTTAAGTTATTATTTAATTGTATCATTATCTAATATGATCAATTTTTTACTATCAAAAATCACTTTCATATTTTAAACACAATTACAATAAATGTTTACTGACACCAAGTCAAAAAATGGTCTAGCTAGTTTTCTATACATTTGTAAAAATGTATCCATCTTTGAAATGATAACCCACTCATTAATAATTCTTAAAAATCACTTCATTTCTTTCATCACACATCTAATAATCACTATGTATGTTTTACTTTAATCCATCTAAAAACCGATCATTCTTTAACATTGACTTTTGGTTCCACCCTTAGGAATATCTGAATATCATCCATGTAATTCTCACAAATGGGAGGCATTACCCATTTTAGAGAAAAAAATGGAGTAAAACTGTCATCCTCATTAGTTTCATCTCCCGAATAGTTCTTATTCCAATTTTTTTCTTAGGACTCACCCCCATCTCTTTTATGTTTCTTGTCTTAATCTGAGCTGTAGTCCTCATATGGATGACTACTAATTTGAGTATTTTAAGAAACATAGGCATATCTCTATAAGATATGGAGGATGAGTGGAAAACAACAAAATGTAATGATAACTGTTCAGAAGATGAGATGATGGGGACAGTTTTTTTTATCACTTTCACCTTTGAATGAATTCAGAGGAAAAGTCTTACCATAGTGGAGTAAATATTTTCTTAAATTCAATTACCCATTTTCTTCAAAGCATACTGAAATTATTTGAAATAATTAGATGTTGAGTTTCCCTTATTAGAATTATCTATAACTTTCACCTTTGATAATTAATATATTATGTGTATTTATTAATTTACTGTACAAAATGAATATTTTATCAACCCAATAGAATATTTATACTTTCTCTCAGACACTTCAAATCTTCTATACAAGGTATATTATTTTCTCATCATCCTACTAACTCGTTAATTGATTATTTGGAAAAATATATTTGTGTTTTTTATTATCATTCTTTATTTACTATCAGCATATCCCAATGTTCAAAAATATATTCACAGTAAAATTATTATCCATATAATTTATGTATTATTTCACATTTAAGTTTAATTTATTTCTTTTTAGTATTACTGATATAATATTTGTTTTCTTACAGAGATAGATTATTTTGTTTGAGTTAGGGTGATTTGTTTAAAGCTTCTCATGCTCACGAGGGATTGGACTTCAAGCCTATAACTGAAATCATGAAAATAAGGAAATGCATCAATAATGCATACAACCATCAGGAAAAAGTGAATTTATACTACTTATTTAATTAATTTTTCCATCATTTTATCTACTATTTGTAAGTTAATTTCATTATCATTTTTATCTAATACTTATTTAGTATTTTCATAGATATTTTTGGAGGTATTATTTTTCTTTAAACTATCTTCAACAAGCCACAAAATAGATAAAACATTTATTTCTGCTAATGTTACCACATTTTCTATTTTCATTGCATTTCTTTGTCCAACTACCAACGCTGCATATTGATTCGATGTTTTTTATAAAAAAACTATATCATTGTTGAAATAAATAGGATTAGAGGAAGATCATGTACCCATTTTGGAAACTTCTCATGATATAATGGGCACATGAGCTTTCTTTTCTCTTCTGAAATTCATCAACAAGAAAGGTTTTTTGGTTAATAACATCGAGTCAATATGAAGTGTTGGTAGTTTAACATATAAATGAAATAGAAATAATGGTAACATTGGAATCTATAATTTCTTTTTGATACATTGGGACATATAGGAATCAACTGTACTAAAATATGATATATAGTATGACTAGTATGACTCAAAGTACTTCTTTTTATTTAAAATTGACATTAATTTTAGTAAAATGGACAACTAAGATAATAAAAACTGAGAAAAAATATTCTTATTATTTTTAATACTTTAGGAAAATTATCCATAAGTCAGTTGGGATGTGTAGAAATTACCCTCCCCTCAATTTAACGCATGGTGTGACTGCTATCACTCAAAGTGCATCTTTTTATTTAAAATTGTCATCAATTTTAGTAAAAAGGACAACTAACCTACTCAAAACTAAGAAAACACATTCATATTGTTTTTGCTTTATGAAAACTATCCATAATTAATTTGTGACATGTATGAATTATTTTCACCTCAATCTGATACATGATGTGCCCAGTATGACTCAATGTGTCCATTATGAGTTTAAAATCAACAGATAGGTTCAAAAAATGTCACTCATTGAATAAAAATAAAAAACACTCTCATTTTATTAAAAATTTGGTACATCGGTTAATAATTCATTTTTTGATGTGTAGAAATTAATCTCACATCAAATTGACACATGATGTGATCAGTATGATTCAAATTGTGTGTTTCCAATTTAAAATTACATTTTAGTAAAAAAACAAGTGATGTATTAAAAACCAAATAAACACATTCATATTTATGTGATACTTTAGTGAAATGATCCATAATTCATTTGACATGTGTAAGAATCATCCAAACCTAAATCCTATTATCAGTGTGACCGATATGACTCCAAGTATATCTTTTTATTTAAAATTGAAATCAATTTTAGTGAAATGGGAAAATGCCCTACTCGAAACCATGAAAAAAATATTATAATGATTTGATACTTTAGGGAAACGATAAATAATTTATTTGTGATGTGTAATAATCATCCTCACCTCAATATGATACATGATGTTCTTGATATGACTCAATGTGTTGGTTATCTGTTTAAAAGCGATAGTTTAGTTAAAAAAGTGTCACTCACTGGAAACTAGAAAAAATGTTCTTGTATTTTCTTGATAACTTAGTAAATAAATTCATAAGTCATTTTTGACTTGTAAGAATTGGTCTCATGTCAAACTGATACACAATGTGATTGGTATGAGTCAAAGTGATTGTTTGCAGTTTAAAATGACATTTTAGTAAAAAACAAAAGTGACATAATCATAACCAAGTAAACACATTTGGATTGTTTTTATAATTTATTAAAATGATCCATAAGACATTTTGGATGTGTAGTAATCTGCCTCACCTTAATCTGATGCACGGTGTGACCGGTATGACTCAAAGTGCATCTTTTTATTTAAAATTGACATCAATTTTAGTAAAAAGGACAACTGACCTACTCAAAACCAAGGAAACACATTTAGATTGTTTTGATGCTTTAGGAAAATGATTCATAAATAATTTTTGGAATGTTGGATTCATCCTCACCTAAATATTATGGATCGTGTGACCAGTATGACTCAAAGTGTGTCTTTTTATTTAAAACTGACATCAATTTTAGTAAAAAGGAAATCTGACCTACTAAAACCCAAGAAAACACATTAAAATTGTTTTAATACTTTAGGAAAATTACCCATAATCCATTTGTGATGTTTAGGAATAATATTCACCTCAATTTTATACACAATGTTCTCGGTATGACTCAATGTGTCTGTTATTATTTTAAAATTGAGATTTTAGTTCAAAAAGAATCACTCACTGAAAACCAAGTAAATATGATTATATTATCTTGATAATTTAGAAAAACTATTGATAATTCATTTTTGATGTGTGGGAATTGGTATCATGTCAAACCAACACACGATGTGGCCGGTATGAGTCAATGTGTGTGTTTCCAGTTTAAAATGACATTATAGTAAAAATGAAAAGTGACATACTCAAAACTGAGAAGACACATTAATATTGTTTTGATACTTTAGGAAAATAATCCACAAGTCATTTGGGACATGTAGGAATCAATGACACATCAATATGATGCACATTGTATTCAGTATGACCCTAAGTGAATCTTTTCAATATATAAGTGTCACTTCAATTTATAATACAGATCACATTTCCAAAACCGAGAAAACAAGCCTAGATTGTTTTCTCATCATTATATATACTATTACTTAATTAATTTCTTTGTAATTTTTATCTTATACTTATTTAGTTAATTTTCATAGAGATAATACTTGAAGAAGAACAAGAAAAGGGGTGATGTGCAAGAATCAACTGCAACTCAATCTGATACACAATGTTCCTGGTATGACTCAAAGTTTAGTTTAAAATTAACACTTTATGTTAATTTATTTCTTTATATTGTTACTAACATAAGAATTGTTTTCTTATACAAGTGTGTTTTTTTCTCGAGCAGGGGTTAGGATCGAAAGATAAAGGAAGACTACTATTTTTGAATGTATGTAATAATTTGTACTTATGTAATTGTATAAACCAATGTTTTAAATTTCTATTATATAGTGTTTTTTCATATATTTGTGTTGTAAATTTTATTCCATTTAAATTCTATATTCATACTTTATTTTTCTGATTTCATGGTGTCTTTTGTGTTGTTTTGTGATGTTACATCATAATTCACTGGTGTTATAGTGTGTTGTTGCAACACACTACAACATGCCCCTTTATCAGTGCTTTTTTAGTGCTGATAAAAGATTAGGGATTTTAATTTTTCTCTGGTAGTCAGCACTTCTCTAGCTCTGATAAAGTCCAATTTTAACGTTGTTAAAGGCCTATTTGTAATAGTGATCATCCATATTATGAGTATCATGGAGTGAATTCTCTCATATGAGCATTAACTTTAATATTTGAGTTGAATCCTAGGCTGGAAGTGTGATTATGAACTTACCTAGATACTTAGTGTCAATCTTAAGTATATCTGGATTATTATTATTATGTCTCATATTTTTATTAACATTTCTTTATAATGATTAAATGATCACTCTCTTGATGATTTGTGTTTGGTGATTTCAAGGTGTCCTACTGGGTATTGTTATACTCACCCATGCATAGGCTCCATAAGCACATGTCATGTATTATGCAAACAATAAGCCATTTTATGGGGTTCTAGCTGGACCCAAAGTAGAAAAAGTATAGTGAGATAAACTAAAATTTCTTTATTCCAGGTGTTTCATTTGATAGTCTTCCCCACCTTCTTATCACGTTTAACTATTTTATAGTTTTGGTGGGATTGTATTTGGATCATTTTTCTTTACATACTATGTGGTACTCTAATAGTGGGGTTTATATGTATGTATGAATTATTGTTTTAACTATCAGTATTTTCTAGGTATTTGGATATGTGTGCATGCGTACAAAAACTTTATGATAAGGAATCACATGCATGTGATATTCCTACTTGATGCTTGTCACCATCCCCTGGCCTATTAGAGGTGGGATTGAGGTGATGGACTCTACTTATCACTAGCTAGGTAGGCCCTGGTGGGTTGGGTTGTGATAGAGTTGTATCAAAGTACCTTTCATATTAGGATCAGAGTTCTTAGATTCTCTAGCTGTGAGGTTTAGTTTAGGAACTAGGACAATATCATTTAAGTTTTTTGAGTTTTTCTCTCGAGAAAGGGACTCCAATGTTAGTGTGGAGGAGTATGTATCCATTAACCAAGACTTCTATAAATTATTATTGACTTTGTATATGTAGGAATTGATTACATGTAAAACATCGACACATAAATCATAGAGGAATGATTTATAGTTTTCATGTATTTCTTGAGTAATATCTCCATATATAGTCTTTACTATGGCGTGTTTTGACTATTTTTGGATTCCTCCATGATGATTTCAATCTAGGATTCTGTAGAAGGATTATGAGGATGATCTTCCTAGTGACGAGTCTTTGATATAGAGACCTGTTATGGAATTTGTACATCCGGGCCGTTTTCCAGTCTTACCCCCACATGTTGAGAAATAGGTTGTGATAGTAGTACTGGAAGATAAGGCACATATGCAGGGAAAACTTCATGAGTTTTAGTGATATTGAACTCTTATGTTTTAGGTTGATCGAAAACACTAGGTAGCTATGGATTATATTGAGATAGTTATCAAATTTTTTCACCTTTTTAGGAAACCTCCAGACCATATAGTGGTCCTAGCGATTAATCTTCATGGCTCTGTAGGGAGATGGTGGAGTCTAGTGACTCTTTCATGTGATGAGGTGAGTCTTTAATTGAGAGTGTTTGAGAATTTTTTTTGGGGAGGAATCATATCTAACTAAATTTCAAGTGGCTCATATATGGGGTAATCTAAAACTTCCTTAAGGTAGCTTGACTTTTTCAGAGTATTCATCGAGGATCACCAACCTCTAATGATAATCTATCCAAGAATATATTATTCTAACCAAGAAGACACTGATAGTTGGTGCTGGTAGTGGAAACATAGGAGTTTAGACTTCGACAGTAGTTAGCAGAAACCAGACATAGAGATCCTAACATGTGAGGCACTTTAGGAGGAAATCTCCAGATAGAGGCTCTATAGTTTGGGGATCTCAGTATGTCTCTATTTAACCAAGAGAGTGATATGGTGATACTATTTTAATTTTCAAGGATATGTTTCATGGTATTGTATGGCCCGTTATGTATTTGAAAGATAGGCAATTGATGGACCACCTAGGAAGATCTAGTAGTTCGATCAGGATGGTCCATAGGGTGGAGGATGTGGAAGAGGATTTGGGAGATTAGTAGGAGGTGGTATTTATTTTTATCTATTTCCACCATTTCCCCTATGTAGTCCATGCCATGATCAAGGAGTTTGTAGTCAGGGAAGAAGAAAACTCCATAAAGTGGAGGCCTACAAACTAGAGGTTCCAAGGATAATTAGTTGTATGATTTATGTCTTTTCCACCTTATATTATATACTAATAGACATAGGCCTGAGACACTATTTTATTTATACATTATTAGTTCAAGAACTTGATATTTTTATTTATCCTTTAGATCAACCCTTGTATTTGAAGGCTCCTACTCATTTGGTGAGTTTGGAGAATGGATTTTCATTTATGTAATTTTTTACATTTTATTGAAAGTGTTAAAAAAATAAACAAAGAAAAAATTTTGTGTCTTAGGAAGGTCAAAAATAACTCTCCCTCAATGTTTGATATTTTTATAACTATTAAAATTAGTTTCATGAGGATATCAAACCTGGGTTGGGAGATGAGTGTGATATTTGTTTCAAGTTCAACTTTCGAAAAAAAAGAAAAGAAAAAAATAACACTTGCATTATATATTCTTGTGTCATTGGGAGAAGTTTTTTGTTCTTGTATATATTTCACCTTTTCACCCCCTTAAAATTTTATCCATATATTTTGTTTCATCCTTCACTCAATGAATCCATTGTAAATATGTGTTTCTATTACCTTCCATGTCTTATTTTAAATTGTGAATTTCTTTTTCCATGTGGTTTATTTTTTTTAATTTTTTTTTTTTACAAAAAATAAAAAACTATCCACTACCTAACACACCATCCCACGAAATAGAGCCAATTGATTCACGGAAAATTGTCTCCTATCGACTGTTCAAGGGTCTGGTGCTCTACTAATGTGTATAGTGGCACTCATATCAAATCCTCAGTGATGGTACTTTTTTAGAGTCGATTGTTTTTGTTTTGTTTGTATTTTTAATGGGGGGGGGGGTGTTTGAAAAACTTAATTAAATTTATTAATGTATGCTATTTGATTTAAAAATTTGATGAAGATTTTGGTGAGTTAATTATTTGGGATTTTAAGATTATGATATCCTTGATCTTTTCTTTATATTTCATTAAATTAACACCCACTCCGCAAGATGATTTTGATCGGAATTCCTAAGTGTTGAGGCTATAGTCCAAGCCTTAACTTAACTTAGGGTTATAATCTAAATTGGAAATTGTTTATGGTAGTGTATCTTGTTCCAATAATCCATGGAATTGACATGTTAAAGAAGGAATGTCATTAATCCATGAGATTTTAAGTTCAACATACACAATGTTAACCTAAAGAATACTCAATGACCAAAATCCATCAATCACTTAATATACCCAAATAATGGCTCACCCCAATAGTATATTTACTCATAAATTTATATGTTTACTAATATGGTTTAATATTTTTATGGAAAAGAGTTAAAATAAAATGAAAAGAACGAGATAATAATGGATTAGTACACCTAACACACACACGAACTATGAAGAGAGTTAAAAACAGGCTTTCAATTGAATGGGAAAGCAAAAGAAGGGAGTGATTTTCTACATGATTTATTTTTTTTTTAAGAAAATTAATATTACAAAATAGAGGGTGTATGATAATAAGAGATAATGAGAAAGAAACATTCATTAAAACATAATTACAAACACAAAAACTTACGAGATTACAAACAAAGAATAATGAAAAAGTAAATCAGAAGAAGAATGGAGGAATGGTATCTCAAGTAAAAAATTGAGTATGAAAGATACTACCAAGACGTTGTTAGATACGTAGTTATTTAAAACTATCCTACTTCACTTTTAAATTCCAAACCCTTTCCAAGATAGGAGGGGGATGTATTTATAGCCCAAGGTGGTTGACTGTTTGCTTTCTAAATCCACCCCTCCACCTGGCTCACCAATTTGATAATTTAGACAGACAAATCTGGAGAAATATTATTCTTAAAAGTTTTATATAAGAATGCTTACAGTCTACCATAAAAATTTGGTGGCCATTGTAATTAAGGAGACAAAGTTATGACAGTTTGAATAAACAAATTTAATCTGTCCATTTATATCTAGGATTTTTTAAAGGCAGAAATGTGAATTGGTTTTTGAATTATAATATGCTCTAAAATCCAAACCATTTATTCTATAAATTAGGCTAGATATATCATGGATTTCACATTGTAAAATTTCAGCTCCATTTTATGTCTACATTAGAAGAAAATTCAAGTATTTTGTGGTGATTTTAATTACCATACAAAATGGTGGGATGTACTTCAAAGCATAATTTGTGATCCTTTTTGGTAGATTTGGAAATTTAAATTTTTATCCAAGATTATTTTGGATATTCAATAATATATTTACAAGTTTTATAAAATTTGGACTTCTATTTTGAGCCCAAAAATTATATCATCATTGATGGTCCAATTTCTTTACAGATTCTTTGGGCCTTCTTGTATGGACCATATAAACCTTCAAATGGAAAAATTGGACCAAACTCCAATTTAATGATTTGTAGGAAATTGAATAAGGAACCATAAAAAACAATAATAATATAATTCAGATAAGTTGGGTGAGAGTTATAATTACAATATTAAACTACTTGATTGGATTAATTCAAATAATGCTCAAAAATTATATTTAGTATTAAAATAGCGGTATTTCACACCAATTATGCACGTTTACATGAAAATTAATAAAGGGAGTAGAAAAAAAGTAATGAATAAATTAATAATACCACCTAAATAAGTTGATTCAATGATCACACACTACTTATGATGGTGTGACCAAACTCTTGGAGGATATATATTCATATTGGATATATTTGTAGGAACAATGAGGCCTTAAACAATATTCTTAGGCATGGACTAAATATCTATTTTTCAATCCTAGATTGACTATTTCAATCAGAGGATGTGGTGTTTCCACATAGATGGGATGATATTTTCTTTTATCAATGAGAATGAAACTTAATAATAGAAATATGGGATCATACACCTGAGAATACAACTAATTACTTACATGTTGGTTAGTATTACCCTTAGGGAAGTGGAGTTATAGATTTTTAGATTCATGCGGTGGAAAAGTATGCAGATGTATCCCCTGAAGACGTTTTAGGCTTTCCTCTCCACTGAGTGATAGAATTATACATAAATATACACCTTGGGATTTCCCTGATATCTACTCTATCATATCAAATGTCTCCTATAGAGCTTCATGAGATGAATGTGTAGTTTTCAGAAATATATATAAAGGGCCTTGTCATACCCTATTATTACCCCTAGGAAACCCCAATTTTTTTCACCAAGAAGGTGGATGGGATCTTGAGGTTATGTTTGGATTACCATTTCCTAAACTGGGAGACTGTGAAGAATAAGTATCGACTATCAAGGATCGGGGACCTCTTTAACCAGATGAAGGAAGTATGGTGGTTCTTGAATATTAACCTTACATTAGGCTATCACTAGCTTCGAGTTCGGTATGAGGACATATAAAAGATAGAATTAAAATATTTATATGGTCACTATTATTACTTGGTGATGCTTTTAGACATGAAGAACACCCTCTTTAGGTTAATGGGACTCATAAACCACATCTTCCATCTCTTCCTATATTGTTTTGTGGTGGTCTTCATCAATGGAATCCTGATGTACTTAGTGTCTAAGGAGGAACACACATGACATCTAAGGATGGTACTATACATACTCAGATATTATAAGCCTTATGGAAATCACTCTATGTGTTAGTTAAGGAATTAAGAGATCCACTTCCTAGGATATGTAATCTTAGAAGAGGGAGTGGTAGTAGACCTGGAGAAGCTTGATTTAATGTTATCTTGGGAACCACCCAAGAGTATGTATGAGGTTTAGAGCTTACTTAGGTTATCAGGATACTATTAGAGATTCATTTATGATTTCTCCTAGATATTAGTGCCTTTTACTTCTTTGACCCAAAAGGGTAAAACATTCATGTGGATGAAGTGGTACTATTAGGCTTTTCAGGAGTTGTGGTAGAGTTCGATGAGTTCCCACATATTGAGACTACTAGAGGATGATGTTGAGTAAGTAGTGTTATTTTATGTCTCTAAAACAAGTATTGGATGTTTTATTATTTATAGACTATGAGTTATTGCCTATGGGTACCAACATTTGAGACTACATGAGAAGAACTTTGTGACTGATGATCTAGAGCTGGAAGTAGTGGTCTTCTCCTTGAAGATGTGGCGACACTTCCTTATGGGTGATTGATTTATCATCTATTCCAACCAAAAGAGTCTCAAGTATATATTATCATGGAATGATCTCAACTTGAGACATAATATATGTCAATAGTTCTTCTAGGATTATAAATTATAGAGAATCTATACTCCTAAAAATGGGATTGTGGTAGAAGATTCTCTCAGAAGGAGATCTTGGTCATAGTTTTTAAGAAGGAAATAAAAACAGTTAACCTTATTGTTATTTTACTTGGTGAAAAAATATGGTGTAACTTTACTATAGTTTATGGTTGTTACCACATGTCTTCTATAATGTGTTAGGTAGGCTCATCTTAGAGATACCAACTGTGAGACATTGCTTATTTATATATCCAATGGACGTACTTCTAATGGATTTTATAAAGGTGGGGATCACATTATCATTTTATAAGGATAGATATTTGTAACAACGATATTGTGGGATGATATTTTAAGGGAGTTTCATACCTACCCCTTAGAGGTATATCTAGGTTTGGAAAAGTTGTACTAGAAAATTCAGCGTCAGTTCTTGTGGTCTGGAATGAAGAAGTGGGAAACAGATTTTTTCTCTCGATGCCTCACTTGTGAGTAGGTGAAGGCTGAGAACCAGGTTATACAAGGTTTTTCTCAACCCCTTGAGGTGATGGAGTGGAAGTGGGATGGTATCTATATGGAATTCATGATGGTAATCCCACAATCTTCTAGAGTATATGATTCTATTTGGATGATCATATACTGACTCACCAAGTCAAACCACTTCCTAGGCATCTAAGAGCAGAGTTTATATGAGATATTATGATTCATTTATGTATAAGAGATAGTCTAGATTCACAAAGTTCCCTATAATATCATTTAAAACCATGATTCTCTCTACACATCACAATTATGGAAGGTATTTTAGGAGGCCTTTGGGAATTAGTTGTGTTTGAGTATAGTGTTTCACTCCCACAATGATGTCTAGAGAGAAAGGACTATTTAGGTTCTATAAGACATATTACATGCCCTAATGTTGGAATTTGTTCATAGTTGGGAGGATTACCTACCCTTGGTGGAGTTTTCATACAAAAATAGATATCATTCCACTATTGGTATGGAACCATTCAAGGCCTTGTATGGGAAACCCTACAATTCACCATTGTACTAGGTTGATCTAGGGGAGTCAGTACTCATAGGCCCAGAGTTGGTGTGAGGAAAAAATGGGAAGGTAAAGATCATCCAGGAGTGTATGAAGACTGCCCAGAGCCATTATAAGTATTATGTATACTGACGAAAGAGGCATTTTGAGTTTGAGGAGAGAGACTATATATTTATTAAGGTATCACCTCGACATGGGTTGTAGAGATTTATATAGGGAATAAAGTTGTCTCCTAGATTCATTAGACCTTTTAAGATACTATGTAGAGTTGGTGAGGTGGTGTACCACTTAAATCTACCACTCTAGTTAGACCGGATACACAACATCTTCCATGTGTCTCAACTGAGGATGTCTGTGCATGACCCATCACATGTTATCGACTCTGGTGAGATAGAAATCAAGGATGGAGCTACATTTTTAGAGTATCTAGTAGTGATCAAGGATTGGTAGGATAAGATCCTTAATAATAAAGAGATTCCCTTGGTGTGTATCTTGTGGCAGTATGAGAATATATAGGAGAGCACCTAGGATCAGGAGATCTTGATGCAAGCTTAGTACCCTCACCTGTTTGAGTAGGTCTTTTATTTTTAGGTCAAAAATTGATAAGGTGGGGAGAAAATAATGATAATTTTTTACCTTATAATACTTTGGAATATTTAAGGAATATTTTTGGAGCTAGGTGTTAGGATGGTATGAGATTATGAGGCCCTATGATCCTTTGTATAGATATAATAAAAATATTAAATATATTTTATCTCCCACATTGAGTTATTTTTAAATAATAGAATAACTTATGATCAGAGGCTCAGATCATAAATCTAAGACATATGTTAAATCCATAATGTGTGTTTTACCATCAGCACAACATAAACTTTTTTGGTGATGAGATTTTCATTAAATAGATGTCATTGGTGAATTATTAATTAGATAAATAATAAATTAATTAATTTTGTTATATAATTTTCCATACCTAATTTTATTCTATTTAAATATGCTTAAGTAAAATCCCTAGTGTTATCTGTATAACCCTTGGGGTTAAGAGAAGTTTGTTGGAGGATTATTCTAAGATAATCAATAAAATACCATGCTTTGGTGATCACTGTTCCAACAGAGTTTATAGATATCACCAAAAAAAATTCCAACCATTCATCATCAAAAATTGATCCAAACATGAGGTAGGATTTTGTTTTGTGGATTTACCCCATTAATATTATACCACATTGAACATGAATCAATTATTCAATATTTTGATTCACGGGTCAGTGGATGATTTACGGTTAATGTAATTATCTTTATAGAATGTAAGAATTGATATTTTTTGATTATTCCTCTTCATTCATTGTCCCTATGAAAATAGACTGAGGCCAACATAAACATTTTCTAAGGTTTATTCCCCACTTTTTTGTTTTATTAATTTCTACTCTTGCTCTTTATGTGATCATAAATAGTATTACCTTGGATAATGGTTCGAAAAATACCCAGTGGATGATATATTTTCACTTGATCTTAGGTGTAATGAATCATCATCATAGGTTGGGTATCGTGTTCAGGGATGTGATTGTGGTTTGTGATGATGACGAAGGATCAGTCATAATCAGATCATGAGTTCCCTGTTTCAAAATTCAAAAGTTTGATCGATTTAGAGTGACATGGATTCTTTATGAAAAGATTCAGGTTATAGGATTCCAATCACTAGCAGTATCCAAGTACAGATGATCCCATATCCATTTTTATCATCATATATGGTGGAGGAATCAATGGCAAGGGTAGAATGGGTGATATTCATATTAAAAACTCATATTTCTATGAAAATACTAATTACACAACATTTAATCCAGAAGAAATTATGTTTTGTAGTCCCCCCTTCTATGGTTATAAAGTTTATACATAGAGAAAAATATCACATGTTGTGTGGTACCCACCACATGCCATGTGATCCATGGATGATAACTCAGTTTATACCCCTAGGGTACATAGTTAGATACCTGAATATATAAACTGTAATGACCAGAGTACATGTGCATGAACTAGTACTCATAGATGGATTGGTACAGGGGAATGACCAAAGTACACATGCCTGGCCAAAGAACACAGTAATGGAAAATGGTACATGAGAATCAGTCAGAGCACATAGGAAGACTTGGGGAAGGAAAAGACACTCCATATAATCCTAGTATACACTGTTTAATTTCAAAAGGGTAGTTTAAGGCCCCAGTTCTCTTCAATGTGGACCAGATTCCTTATGATGCATTCCCTTGGTCCATCCCCATGAGGGAAGAGTGAGGCATCATGTCCCAAGTAAAAGATATAATCCCATTTGTGGGATTAGTCTCAAATATAGTTTTAGTAATCCCCCATGAGATTAAGGGTGGGATTCTCTATCATATCATCTTACTAGGTTGGGTTATAGGGATCTATGAGACCAACATACATGGTCATTGATACCCTACTTAGCCAGTTAATCTAGTTAAAGTATTTGGTATCCCCCTTAGACCTGGGTGTGGTCCCCTATCTGTGTGCCAATCTATTTTGTGTTATAACATGTACTTATTCATGGTGATTCTAAATGAGAATGAAATATAGGATGAGATCCATCAGCATTATGAGGAACATAGAGTGACTTCTCTTAGACATGAATTACTTTAAAGCTTCAAGTAGAATCCTAGGATGCTAGTATGGTTGCGACATTAATATGAGTCTTAGTTTCAATCTTGATTATATATTTTTTATTATTATTAAGTATAATATTCTGATTAACTAATCTTTGTGATTATGAGGTGTCTAATCTATTTATTCTTTATGGTTGGTGGTTTTGAGGTGTCATATTGTGTATTATTATACCCACTATTGTATAGGAAATAACCACCCATGCTTTTTCTCATGTAGACTATTGGCTGTTCGATGGGGTTCTAGGTAAACTAAGAGTAGTTGAAGCGTAGTGAGCTAGGAAAACCATAATTCATGCTAGGTGTTTCATTTGATAGTCTCCCATCCTTCTTAGTAGGTTATACTCTTTTATAGTTGCAGAAATATTGTATTTTCCCATTTTTTCTTTCTGTACAATGTGGTACTATGGTAATGGGCTTTAGATGTATGCATGAATTATGGTATCACTTGTATTATTTTACCTTTCAGAATTGTATGGGTATTTAGAGATGTTTTCATGTGTAAAAGTACATTATTCTAAGGCCTCCCATGTGTTTTATATCCCTACTAAATTCTTGTAATCAAACCCTAGACTATTTGAGGTTTTATTAGGGTGTAACACTCAGTATATTTCCATCCAGGTGAGCCTCGGTGGGTCAGTTCATAACACCTTATTTCTTTTTAAGGATATTTTATTAGGAAATATTTATACCAAGGTTTTCAAAAATTATTCACTTTTCATTCTCATTTTTTAAATAATTTACACTTTATCTTTTATAACAATGTTTAAAAAGGTTTTGTGAAAACTCCTCTATTTTCACTTCAATTTTCCTCTAAGTTTTATCTCCCATGAAGTGGTGTTTTGATAATACTATATATGTTATTTTGTTTTTAATGCTTTTGGGAAAATAGATTTTAATATCCTATGATTTCTTATGTTCATGCTATAATGATGAATGATTTAAAGTGGCACCCATATGTGTGGATGATGATGGGTGGGGTCCTGTATCACACACTAATGCATTAGTTTAAGTTTATATCTCATGAGATAGTCAGGTGTGTACATAATGGGTTTGTTCACGTAAGAATGATCATAATGGGGTTTTTCACATTTTTAGGCATGGATATAATGTGTTTGTTCACATAGGATTGAGAATAATGGGTTTTATCACATGGTTTTTCATATTCTTATGTTTATTCCACCTTCCCAAGTTGTTTGTAAAGTTATACCAATTTTTCATGATGCATTTAATTTCCATGAAATTCAATTTTTTCATAATCATGAATTATTTTTAATGTGTTTCACACTTTTATATCATAATAACATGTTTTATTATAATTGATATGTTTTTAGCCATGTCATATATTTTATGATTACTTAATGATATTTCTATGATCTTATGTTACTCTATTAGGTTTTATTATTATCATACATTGTCTTATGATCTTTTATTAAGATATTTATCTCTTCCTCATATTCTAATTCATTTTTATGATCTAACACTTTACAATATGAATTTTCCCTTTTTGTGAATTTGATCTCAACCCTTTATTATGATTACACTCCCTAGGTTATGAAGATCATTGTATCATATGAAATGTTTTGAATATTTCTAAAGTATCATGATTATGTATAAAAGTTTGAAAGTGTTGTAAAATAATATGTTTAAGTATATAATCTCTAAGAAACTAAAACTTTTATTCTTTGGGTTATGAAACATATTTTGAGATGTATTATTTAAATCATAAGATTATTTTACTATTTATGTTATGTTTATAATGGGTTAATATATTTTTTATTCTCCAACCAATAACTTAATCAACAACATACTAAATCACCCATGTGTTAGCTAAGTCGACATGTGGACTTTTGTATATAGGATATAAAATAATAAAGGTTCACATGATAGATATATCTCAAAATTCAGTTGATTTGGACTCAAATATAATACATTCCCCCGTAGTATACCAAATACATAAGTATGACACACTATGTGGTATACTTAGTGGGTTACCCGATACACCAAAGACCCATTTTTTCACCTCATGAGCATATTTTTTATCTCTATAAAGGAATAATACTCATGTTAACCTTTAAATTTCATCATAAACTATAACACTCCATGACGCAAATCAGTTAAGGATAAGTAAATGTTGGCCTTTAATAGGTCAATTATCATTAAACTTCATGAAATGTATATTTATATATATATTTTGTATCCAATATGAAAGAACGATATAGTGTATATTGTGTCAAATATTATACCTTATACATCTTCAAAACTCTTTTAATAATATTTAACAAACTCAAAATAAGAACCTGTCTCTCATATCATATTTTAAAAACTTCCAAATCACCTTTATGTATTTTTCACTTTCATGGGTTTTGTTAACTCATGAAATTATTTGTAATTCTTGCACATCTCTATGTGACTGTCCAATAAAACTCTCCAACCAAAATATTTTAGTGAGTAACATATATGAAGAAGGAAAGTTTGAATATTGGTTAGATTTTGGAATTATATTTATAATATTCAAATCATTGAACATATTCAGAATCCTTAACTTCATAACATAAAATATGAAAATTTAAACTTATGTTATCTTCTAGGAACTCTTTTTAGGTTTGTCAATATCATCCTAGAAACCATTTCTGTAAAAAATTTCCTTAAAATATTGTATCTATTTTCATTATTCTTTACTAGTACATACTAAACTCTTTTAGGATAAATTTTTATACATTTTTTATGATAAAAAAATAACTTTTTACATTTATATTTTCTACAATGACCTAAACTCTTTTAAGATTTCATGTGTAATATAAATTATAATTTAACTAGTACACTACTTTAGGAAATAGTGATATTCCCATGTAATGGAAACTAAATATAACTCTTTACTTCAGACATCCTAGACTCTATTATGATTTTACTTGTAAAATAATTTTAATCTTAGACTGATATTATTTTTATTTTTTAACTTTGAAATTCTATAAGTAAAAACATACACCCACTAGATTCTTAGTCACATCATTCCTTTCAGAATATCTTACTAATATGCACAGACTATTTTGTGATTAGGAATTGACATTTATTTAATTTTAGTAGTAATAATTAAAAATGAACTATTTTTCTATATTCTATTCTACATGTCTGATTATTTTTTATTTTGAAAAGAAATATTAACAAAAATATACCATTTATAAATTATGGGAACTCATTCCCTTATATTTTATCAACTATATAGATAAAAATTTTACCCTAGAAAAAAATCATTTTTATCCTTTTCTCTTTAAAAAACATGATATATAATTTGATGAATAATAAAACATGTGTATTAAATTAGTAATCTAATTTTTTCTAAAAAAACTCTTTGTTATTGAACCACTTCTCTTATTACATAAGAGAAAAGAGATGAAGATACACATATTTTACTTAGATTAATCTAAACTTGATAGACTCTATTACATTAAAAACATCAATTTAGTAACCCATTACTTCAATACTTGAATTAAAATTATAGGATTTATCAATTATTCCTTTCACTTTGAACTCATTTATATTTAAAACACTTGTAAAATATACATTCAGTTTACATACCCTTAAAAATTATATAATTTATTTCTATAAAACCTATACCTGACATGAAAATTACATGGAGTTTTTTAAAACTCCTTCACATATCTTGATAATCCATTATATGTAATTATTACTCCTCCTCCCTAAAAAATCTAGGTTTCAATGATCTTGACCATCTTCTTATAGAAACATTTATGAATTTATTTAAATAATTTTTCTTCTTCCAATTTCAAATTTTTACTACTTTCACCATCTATAGAGAATTTGTACCTAGAAATCATATTCTAAGTTCACTTATTCTCAACACTTTAATAAAATTAGGTAAAATTTTCTTTAATATATTATCTTATATGAACATTTCCATCATTAAAATTAGGATGAACACCATAACCAAAACAATCCATTTTCAGTCTACCTTAATTCATGTTAAAAATTGAACAAATCATAAAATAGGTATATTAAAAATATCCATCACATTTTATTAAACAAAAATTGTCTAAAAACTATTCTCAAGATAAAAATGAGATAAAATACACATCTTAGGACAATATAGATTAATAATGAAACATTTAAGTTATCAATGCAGTAAATTCTTTACTCCATTACATTAATGACAACCTCAAGCTCCAAAATTCAATTAATTATCTTTTTCTAGCATCATATATATTTAAAATAATTTTAAATCATTTAGTTGATATTATATATCTTTCATAATTATATTATTTAATTCTATAACATTTACTCCTAGTGGGGGATATATTAATTTATTCTTATAACCCTTTAGGTAATATTGAAAATTATTCTCCAATGGAAAACTTATCAGTGCATCCACTGTAACACCCCGAGATTTTATGAAAAATATTATTTTAATTTCATTAATGTCTTGTGTTGTATTCTAAACCAAGATTACCTTGCGCTATACGCAACACCGTATTATCTTGCAGTATACGCAACACTATTCTTGGATCGCGTTACACACAATTTTGATAAGAGTTATTCTACGCAACATTGAGTATATATATATATATATATATTAAATGTATAAATGAAATATGGTTGGATTCTGTTATACGAAACAACGAAGGATTCTTTCACAACATGAAACCCTGACTTGGCTTGCATTACACGCAATCACGACCTTCCTCGATTGCGTGTGTTGTACGCAATACCGGGTTTTAATAAACAGTGATATATTATTATAATATTGTCATGAACTAGCCGTTATGAATAGTATTAAATAAATTTTTAATTTTATAACATTATTATTCATCTTACACATTTTCTAGAACATGGTATAAGAACAAAATAAATTTTTCGAGTAAAATAAGTATTTTTCAAAAAATGCAGTTTTGCCGCCTTTTAATGGCGCACCCACTTTAAATATAGTTTTTGACATGTTTATATGTTAAATTTGACAAAATAAAATTCTTCTTTTGAATCAGGATGTAAAAATTTACATTAGATAAAGTTTTGATATTTTTCCGATAACTTTCATATTTTAATGAATAGTAAAAACACGCTATATTTTAATTAAAAACAACTTTTTTCATCATAATATCTTATGTGGTTAAATTATAATATTGAATGGTTTTAAAGTATAAATAGAATATATTTTTACCATTTAATATAATTTATTTCATTAGCATTGATTTTACCTTGAATTCGTAGGTTAAATCAATTCAATCTTTTGCAATGTTTTAAACAAAAACCCGTTTTTATTCGACAATGGGATTAATTTTAATTTAATTTCTGAAACTTCTGTGTATTGAATTTTAAAAAATGGATTCCATATTTGGAATCAGTGGGTCCAAATTATGTTAATAGGCTACTTTTTATTTTTGGGAATTATGAATAGTAACTACGGTAAATTTTATTTACCATAGTTAAAGGTAAATCAGGTAATTAAGGGTAAATATAATATTATAAAATTACCCTAACACATGCCAAAATTCTATTTGGTGGCTAAAAGTAAACCCATATCAACTAAGGGTCGGATTAGATTCATTTTATGGTCTTTTGACCATGAAAATAATTTAATTATTATTAAAACCAAAGAAAGTGACAACATGTCACTTTCTTAAATCTTATAAGTATAATAATTTTAACTTAGTGATAAACATCATAAAACTTCGAACATGAATATTATCCAGAAAGATAACAAAATTATCTACATCATGAGAATTTATTTAGAATTTTTTTGGGATTAAATAGTTATCATTAATTGTGACACAATAGTGATGCAGAAATTATTTATCTAGTGAAAAATCAAGAATATAGTTTTTATTAAACTAATAGTGACCATAAAAGGCACAAAACCCTGAAAAAAACTTATTGGTCATGTAAATGGAAACTATAATCATCCAATGGTAGAATATTTGACCATTTGGAGTCTTATACAAGCAATTATGACACTTATATTATTCTATTTTAAATGATGCCAAAGTTGTCACCTTCATAATTTAATAAATATAACAATTTAAATATTGTGATTTTAAGATGATAAATTAGAGTAAAAGTATTATTGTGAAAGGTAATATATTTAACTTCATTATAGGAATTTATTTTAAATTTTTATGTAACAAATAAGTATATTAAATAATTATACAAAAAATGATGTAGTAATTATTTTATTAAGAGATAAACCAAATAAATGGTTTTAAAAATAATAAAATAAATATTATATGAACTATTTAATGTGATACACTAATTTTATAGATACATATGACCTTTTATTAATATATTAAAGCTTTTAGTTTGAACATATATTCTGTATATATTTTATTTAAATTCAAATAAATGAATAGTGTCAAAACTGACACTATTGTTATTTTATAAAAATAACATATTATAAAATTGTTTAAAAATCACAAAAATATTTAAAAATTATAAATTTAAATTTATATGGTCTATAATTTTATAAAGTAAACAATTATGAAAAATTCACAACAAATAAGTAATTATTTGTTATAATTTAAAATTTAGAAATTTATTACCACAAATAAACTTAAATAGATTAAATAAGGATAAATCAAAATGATAAGGTTTAAAATAAGATCCAAACATGTCTAAATTTGATTGGTTGATAATATTACAACCCTATATCATCTAATCTTTTAATATGAGTCATTTTTGGAGGTTTTTAAGTGGGGTTAGATTTATTATAAATTAATATTTTTAAGAATTCCAAAGGTGCCCCTCTCCTCCCTTATAAAAGGGCACCTCCTCCCTCTCTTAATCACACAACTTTGAGCCTTCAAGCTCGGCCAAACCCTGCCAAATTCTCTTCTCCACTTCCCTATAAACATCCTATAGGTTCTGGTATTCCTCAAAGACCAATTTTAGTGCCCTAAAAGGAGATCTCAAAGAGGCGCTTCAAAGAAGAGGTAATTTCCGTTACCGATTCTTTCAACTTTATTTCTTCTTCCACTTCTTATTCTTAGGTTGTTTCATTATGAAGTAATAAAATCAGTATCACTCATATACTGATATGTTATTATAAGTATGAAACAACCCTATTTCACCATCTATCCATCCTACGGAAAACGAAATCACCGCGCGTGCGTACGTACGGAATACCGTCTCCACGCCGTGGTGTAATCTGTTTTTCCACCAACACCTTACATGGATGAGTATTATGGTGTAAAGAATAACTATAAATAGTTATTATAACATCATAATGATTCTGATATATTGTATCATCCACTCCAATTCAATTCAATAATTATGGAAATGATATCATCGCTCGTGCGTACGTACGGACTACCGTCTCCACGACGCGATGAGATTCATTCTCCATGTTAAACATTTAAGAATGATTATAAAGTATATATAAGCAATAATAATGAAATATATGACATTATAAAGCTAATTTATTTATGTGTATATATATGTATGTCATCTACTTAATTCCACTCAATTCAATAAGGAAACGAAAACAACATTCATGCGTACGTACGACCCACCGTCTCCATGAACGGTGTATTTCATTCCATTTATCGATCCATTATATATATGTATATTCTGAATATATATTATATATAAATAATGTTTTATATTCTATAATTAAGTAATAATGATCTAAGTAATCATATGAATAATTACAAGTTAAAACACAAATGACAAATGAGATGATTTTACCCAAAACGCTACTCTAACATGAATTTACAAAAGAACGGGTAATATAAAGTCATAAGTGAACCATATATGATATAATAAAAATGAATATGATTCTTTAATAAGTCAATGACATTATTTAAATCATTATACAGGAGGTTCAGACACTTAAGAAGCAAATCAGACCTAAGGTAAGGGAAATATCACAATCTCATTTTTATCCGAGATTGTTTATAATTTGGTATTTACTGGGGTGTATTTTATCATCCACATCCATGTTTCCTCAATATGTAATACCCTTCGGTGAGTTTTTAGTAAAAGATATGAAAGGAATCTTTTGTCATTTTTCGTACGAGGTACTTTTTGACTTTTCCGGCAAAAGTACGAGAAGAATGTTTTCTTTTAACTTATACGACATGAATGGATTTTTAAAACATTATTTCCAATAAGCTTCCCTTAAAAGTTTTCAATTTTATTTTTAATCAACTTCTTTTAGTTTAAAATTTTATAACATGTTAAAGAAAGGAAAGTGTTTTTGATGTAGAAAGGATATTTTCCTCAAGAATAGAGTTCAAGTGTTTTATCAAAATTATTTTCCATCTAAGAAAATAAAGGGTTCTGTTTCTATCCCTATTTTTACATTGATTTGACTATGTTGTGATGGAATTATTTTTATGAATTCCTTTGTCTTATATGAATTGTTTTATGATGTCATGATGTTTAAGATTCCCATTTGTATTACATGGGTTATGCAATGATGTATGATTTATGATTTTGTGGCACACAAAAGAATGGTATCATTATGAGATGGGTGGGACCTATATCTCCCTCCAATGCATTGGGTAAAGATTTTATATCTCATGAGATAGACATGGCTGGAATGGTAGGTTATACCGGTTCAGTGAAACAGGACTGAAACGAGGGTGACTCGGTTCAGAAATGGACTTTGTCCACTAAGATAGTCTTGGAAATGAGTCTTGACTAATAACAAATGATTCTCTATGATTATGTGTGTATGCCACAAAGTTTCATGTTTTAAGTTATGATTATTGTGATTAAATTTCACTGCCATTATTTATCCCATGTTATGAAATTATGCTCTCTTTTTCAGGTTAAGATTTCCAAAATGTTATGTTCTTATGAATATGATGTGATTGATATTTCTTTTGTTTACCCTTACTGAGCATTTGAGATCACCCTTTTATGTTTTCTTTTCCCCAGGATATAAAGAAAGGTTTTAAGTAAAAAAAGGAAGATCTTTATGGGAGATGTTGAAGATCTTTCACCACAATTAGAAGATTATATTCCGAGTTTCCAAAGACACTAAACTATTACGATCCTTGTGTGTGTGTTTTTGTTATGTAATAAGTATTCCGCAAAAGTAATGTAATGTCCATGTACGTCAGGCTTCAGGTCTCTACATCCACTCCTTTGTTTCATTAAATTAAAAGTAATTTCAAGATCAAAACTTCAATTAATTTTCATATTCTCACCTCTCATATATTTACTAAACTTTAAAATAATATAGCCGATATTATATACCTTTCATAATAATAGAATGGAATTCTATAACATTTAAAATTGGTGTGGACTCACTATAAGTATTATTTTAACCTTTTGGATAATATAAGAAAAATATTTCTCCAATGGCCAGATATTCCACAATGATAACATAGTCCATCATTCTTCTTATTTGGTTTAGTTGGAAGTGTTGATCACCCAAAACCTATTTTCAAACCTTTATGGTCAAAAGTTTCACCATTTCATTTTTTTACCATCAACAAGATACTTGAGATTGGGAAAACTGTGTCTTTAGTATTCTTCAACATATTTAGAGATTGGGTAGAGTTTTATGGAGTTCAATTATATTATAATTCACAATAAACTACTATAATTATTCAGGTGGTAATTGAAAAATTCAATTTGTGTCCAATTCAAGTTTAAGAGGGGAACTTAGCCTCTCCATGTCATTAACATACCCAATCATATTTACTACATGAGTGGATACCAAGGTTTGTTTTTCCATCTTTCACCAAGAATGATCTTTGAAACTTATTACCATTTATGCCTATATTTCTCCTGATAAATCATTTTAGATAATCTATCATTTGATAGGAATCTAAGATCACATTTTTATTTTGTAACTTATACTCTATGGGAACAATCATGATTTTTGTGACTTCCTATGCATCTTTTATATATTTAGGAACATCATTTAAATATTTTTTTTGAAAAACTTTTCTTGTTGGTTTCTTAATAAAAGTTTGTTCCAATACATAAAGCTTTCATTCTTATATGAAATTTATTCTCAAATTTTGGTACTATTTAAGGGAGTTTCTACCATTTAGATTTTACATGTCAATTATTGGTCTCACGGTCCTATTTGTTGATGATTTAATTTATCTATAATATAATCTTCTATTAGATGAGTATAATTTTATAGATATTTAAAATGAATTTTTATTAAATAAGATCCCACTAAAATGATGACCCCTTTTTATAAAATATTATATCCACTTTTGGGACAAGATAAATACTTCACCATAACATATACTAGTTTTATCATGTGAATAAATGATGATTATTTAGGTAGGGAATTTTTACAATCACAACAATTGTGAATCTTAGACAGTAGAGTGGATAACTCTTTATCTAATCCATCATATGGATAATCTAAAATCCATTCCTCTGGTATGCTAACCATTAGGTTTTCCTGACTAGTATAACCTAAATGAAATGTCAAAAATAAGTTATCAAATAAAAAACAATTAGTACTCATGTTGATCTTTCCAATACCCAAAAAGTTATCCAAAGTCACTTATAACTTTATTTCCTTGCATATGATAATTCAGGGGTGAACATGTTGAGCTCGACAATACTTGGATGGATGATTGAGGTCTTGAAAGGTGCCATGTTGAAAGGAATATAGGACTTAGTATTTTAAGGGTGATTAATCATACCATATTATCACTTGTTATTCCATTTTTATTCTTTCTTATAATGATTTTAGTTTGGATTCTTATTCCCTATACCAAATCAATATGTTCAAACCATATTGATGTGTAACCCTTTACCTGATCCACATGTTTGCGTTACTCAACCAAAAATAGGATCAAAACAAATTCTTACATATAACTTATCACAAGAATAAGGTAAATGAACTCTTTATGTAAATTAATAGAGTTATATGATATTGATAATCTCTACATGATTGATACTAAAGAATAGATATACAACCCAATTCATTTTTCTATACATGACATAAGCCTCCAAGTTGGTAGGTTGTCCAACCCTAAGTCCCTATCATTGCAGAGACATTTCTAAATATAGATAACTAAAAAACCTAATATGCATAAACTAAATTCGATAATTAAATTCATGTTTATAACTTCAATTTCCAACTGAGGTAAAGTTAGATGAAAAACTAAATTATTGTGGTGTCATTACTATAAAAAATTAAAGGCTCTATCATAGAAGAAAACTATTATATTAATTTTTTCATATAAAATTTTCAAAACATAGAAATTTTATAACTATGAACAAAATAGGGAATAACCTTTAAATAAATTAACAATTAAAATATTAAAAAATAATATAACAATTTATAAACATTTTATAAATAAAACTAAAGTATCAATATACTATAATTATATAATCATTATAGATATTCCATAATTATGAACATAATATTTTATATTCATTACAAGATGAAATCCTTTATATTCATCATTATAAGGATTTTTTTTAATTATATGATATTCTATGAATTATAAAAAAATTTATAATTCAATTAATATTATATAAATATTTTTCGTAATATATATATATATATATATATATCATTTACTTGATATTTTTATTTAAAATGAGAGAAACTCATTGATGCGATTCATGTAATAACTAAGGATTTTTAATTTAAAAAATCTAAAACAATTAGTTATTAATAATTCATAATATTAAATATAAGCCATATTTTTTAATTTTTATACTCTTTAAAAATTACCCTTATTTTTTCAAAATAAATAATTATTTATTATATCCTAATGTATGTCAACCAACGTGATAAAAGTTATTTTAAATATTAACATTTAATATTTTGAATATTTGATAAATAAATGTTTTATAAACATTTATATATAATTAATTATAATTAAATTATAATTAATTTATTTTATAAAGTTTTTATAAATTTAAATAATATGAAAATTAGTTAATTATTATTTTCAAACAATTATAAAAACATAAGCAAACATAATATTTTTTTTAAAAAAATTAAGTTTTTGTATATAACATTAAGTAAAAGGGATGGTCTATATAACACCTAGAGAGGTTTATGAAATATTTTTATTTATTTGATATCTTTTGCTACATGCAACACCATGTTTAAACAAACCACGATATATAGTTAAAATAATATTGTTTAAAATTAAACATATCACCTAGCCATTGGATTAGTGGGTATGAATTAGACTAACTAAATTATGAAAAATATATGTTCATATATGTATAAAATTAATTCATTGGTTTTAAATTGATTATAAATTAAAATTATAATTATTTTTAAAGAAAAAATAAATATTTTTCAAAAATATAATTTTTTTGCACATGATTTATTTTTATCTTAATAAATTAAATTAACCCATATCGGTGAATTATTTTAATTAAAATTATATATTATTTACTTTATAAAATGTTTTAAACAATCAAAAAATATTTTTCAAGGAACAGGATAAGGGAAAATCCAATTTTTTGCTTAAAAATGTAATTTTTCTAAAAAAACAGTTTTTTCACATTTTTCACACTGAATTTAAATTTAATTTCTTTAACTTGTAGGTATTGAATAAAATAAAATTAATTACATATTTCTAATCAAGAGTTTCAATTTTTTTAAATACACCCCTTTTATTTTTTATTAATATGAAGAGTAATCGTGGAAAAATTTACAACCTCATTAAATGATAAATTTGGTTAATCTTGATTAAAAATAATAGATAAGGCCATAATTATTCATCCAAATTCTTATTGGATGAAATTAATATGATGATTAAAACATTAGGATCATAATTGAGTTTTTAATGGACACTTTGGCCATGAATATGACTTATATATTATTTAAATAAAAAAGTTACAAAATGTCACTCTCTATTTTTAATATCCATTATGTGTCCACATAGATGAAAAGTAAGTTATGAATAAATATAATTTTTTAATTTTATATTATTAAAATTATTTTCATGATATAAATTTATTTTAAATTTCTATTAATTATATATTGATTTTAATTGATTATGAAACACCGATGCTGTATGTCCCCATTTAATAAAACATATAATGAACAAATTCAAAAATATTAAAAGTGATATAATTTAAATGATTTGATGTTTCCCATGAATTTTATAGATCAATAGGACATATTATGGAGGTTTTAAAGCATTATATTTCAATTCCACAGTTTTATTGATGTGTTTCAATTTAAATTTAACGATTAGTGTTAAAATTGAAAATAATGATATTTTATCAAAATAATATTTTATTAAATTATTTAAAAATTATAAAAATATTAAAATAATAAAAGTTCAATATTATATCGTATAAAATGTCATAAAATTTCCATTTATTGGATAATTGAAACCTTATAAGTAAAAAATTATGCCCCTTAATATTGAAAAAGGTGATACTATAGTTAAAATTACTATTGGTTAACTAAGGGTTAATAGAAATAATATGGTTTAAAATGACACAAAAACTTATAAAAATTATATTAGTTTTTTTAATTAAAATATACTCGTACCTTATCTTATAATCCATGTACATTTTGATTCATTTTTATTGAGAATTATTTTATTATAATTTAATCTTTTGAGAAATCCCAAAAGTGCCCCTCGCTTAAATTATAAATAGGGCACATCATACCTCACTTATTAACACAACTTTTAGCTTTAAAGTACATCCATAATCTAAAAACTTACCTTATAAAATTCCTTATATACAATATAGAGGTTATTGTCTCCCGAAAAGACCAACCCCAGAGCCCTTTAGAGGAGATATAAAGGAATCATTTCTAAGAAGTGGTAATTGCCTTAACTGATCACTTTCTTTTATAATATTATTTACCTCTTATAAATCTATGGTATGTATCATAAAATAATAAATTAAGTATCCTAAATATTATAAATTTTTTTATGATTATTAAATCACTATTATACATCCTCTTTCTCACCAAACAATAAGTGAAAGTGTAACATCCCGCCACATCTCATTGGATTGAGAGGGAGGAGGAATGATACTTGGCCTTAAGCGACATTACCAAGGTGCCAAAGGCTAGAAATAAATTCCTAGGGATTCAAGAATAAATTGGAGAATGATTTTCCCTTGAGATAAAACAAACCAACCAAACAATCCACAATAAAAAAACTACATGATGCATGTCGACAAAACAACCAAACCCATACATTACCAAAAGACAACCAAACTAATCCATAATAATCCCACATTCAAAATAAAACCAAGCCAAAATCAGAGTACCAAGAAGAAGACTACACAAGACTCCACAAGAACTTAGACACCATCCATAGCTCCACACCAAGCTCTATGCTCCAAGCACCGCAACATCACCAAAGCATCATGCCGAATCTCTAGAAAATTGAAATGCCTTAATATTATTTGTGTCCAGGAACACAACATCTACAAAAGCACAAAACTGCCAAAGCATGGGGTGATTACAAATACTCTGTAGGTTTTCCCCAAATTACTTCCTTACACATGACACAAGGATAAAACTGTTAGCACATTTATAAAAAGAAGTTTATATAAAACACTAAATTGCTCAACCATTACCACATGCCAAACATACACTTACCAAGCCATGTCAAACAAGAGAAAGAAAAAACCATTCCATAATCCATATTCCCAGCATGCATTAGCACAAAAAATTCCATCTTTGTAAAATAACACATAAAATAGAAACTATTACGATGGGGATTCCACCCATCCCATTCACCCTATTCCCAACTAGCGGTGCTTCCTGACTACTATCCATAATGGTGGTTCTTCCAACCATTATCCATCACATTTTATAGTGAGACTTCCTACCAAATTACACAAAACCAACACAAGCTGTAACACTTCATTAAACAACAAGCACAAATCACTAAGGCCACACAATAAGCACACAACCATTTTTAACACATGCCAATTCACTTCAATAAATCATCCATTTATTGAATACAACCTTTAACAAACTTTACATTCCCAACCAAATTTAAATAAAAAAATATTTATTGAAAACCATATTTCATAAAACATTTTTCATATTCATCCACTAACGATTTTAAAATCAACATTTTAAAATCACACATCAAAGCCCATTTTTTCAATAATAACCCATTTTCACAAAAATCCCAAAAATCATCACCAAATGGATTTAAAATAAGATTCTAAAATAATTATACCAATAAATTTCAAGAAAAAAAATTAATTATAACAAAAACCAATTGTTCTAAACAAGTGGAGTTGAGAGAGAAGCTGCCTACCTTTAGGGCTCCGACGAATTTGATCCACATGCAACGACACCCCAATCTAGGAAAACTCTCCACTAAAAATTCTCTAGATCTCCTTCCTTATCATAAACAAGACTTAAAATCAACACCCAAGAAAAAAAACCCTATATCAACACATAATAGGTGTATATCTAGAAAAATTAGAGAGGGGGAAGATTAGATCTAGAGAAAACAACAATGAACTAAGTGAGGAAACTTACCAGAGGAGAATCGGATCAAAAAAATCAAGAAACCCCTTATATTTTCTTCCATAAGGAGTGGGAGAGCACCACTGACCCTTTAGAAGAGGAAATCCTGAGTGAGGCTCGAGTGGGAGAGATTTTGGGTATTTTTAGGGAAATCCTAACTAATCATTGATTTTTAAAAAACCCATTTTTATGGGCCGCACGGTTAGCCCGCATGGTTAGACAAACTGTGGGCTAACCATATTCATGCTGCTATATTGAAGGGGTGCCTCAAACAGCCCACCTACATGGTTAGGAAAACTGTGCACAAGGAGTGCGTACCCCACTTCCCGCACGGTTCATCTCGGATGGTTTCTCCTAATCGTACTCAAACCGTGCGGCCTTAAAAAGGCCTCCAAAGTTTTCCAAAACCTTCCCAAAATCTCTCAAATTCATAAAAAATCATCCCAAGAACTTGAAACACATAAAAAGGAATACAAAAAGGATACATACCTCAAACCGGGGGTGCTGTATTCTCCCCACCATTGGACTTTCCGTCCTTGGAATGTAGAGAACCATCTCGTTATTGAAAGAGCTCAAGACATTGCTCGACCATCTCTTTCTCCCGCTCCCAAGTCTTCTCCTGAATCTGAATATGCTCCCACAAAACCTAAAAAAACCCAATGATTTTACCACACAATACTTTCTCATACCTATCCATAATCCGCACTGGCACATGCACCCACGAACCATCCGATTCTAGCTCAACAAGATCCCAAAAAATCACATGGTCATGATCCGGCTAATACTTTTTCAACTATGACACATGAAACACATTGTGCACCACACTAAACAATGGTGGAAAATCCAAACGATAAGCCACCTCTCCAATCTTCTCATGTATCTCGAAGGTCCCAATATACCTTGGAGATAACTTACACTTCTTCCCAAACCGAAGATGTCCCAACCTAGGAGAGATTCTAAAAAATACATGATCACCCACCTCAAATGACAAAGGTCATCGACGATGGTCCGCATACAATTTCTGATGACTTTGATCCATCTCAATCCTCTTCCTGACCAACTTGATCTTCTACATAGTCTCTCAGACAAGGCTCGGTCCAATCATCAAAGTCTCACCCATTTCCACCCAAAATAGCAGAGAACAACACAGATACCCATATAATGCCCCAAACAGAGCCATATATATTGAGTCCTGATAACTGTTATTATGGTATAACTCCACCGATAGCATGTTATCCTCCCACGAACCACAAAAATACATCACATAAGCCCTTAAAATATCCTCCAAGGTTTGTATCATCCTCTCAGATTGGCCATCTGTCTGCTGATGATACACCATGCTCATAGTCAACTGTGTTCTAAGGGTTTGATGCAAGGATTTCTAGAAATGAGATGTGAACCTCAGATCTCTATCTGATACAATTGAAACTGGAACACCATGCCTCTTTACCGCCTCCCAGATATGAATTTTTTATAGATCCTCCACCATATGAGATTCATGAATCGAGATGAAATGGGTTGAATTTGTGATCCAATCCACAATCACCCATATGGAATCGTGCTTCTGGACCGTTCTTGGGAGACACGTCACAAAATCCATTACTATCTTCTACCATTTCCACACTGGGATAGGTAAATAATGCAACATTCCAACTAGTCGTTGATGCTATGGCTTGACTTGTTGACATGTCAAGCATCTCGAGACAAACCCGGACACATCCCTTTTCATACCAGCCCACCAAAACTTCACTTTAAACACCTTGTACATTTTATGAATTCTATGATGGACAACCCATCTAGAATAATGATAATCCCGGAGAAGATCCTCCCAAAAATTCATTGGTACCACCATCTAATTTTGAAAACACAAGACTAAATTCCCATTCAGTTCCCATCCCTCAATGGTCTCCCCACCATTGAGTTTCAACCTCATCACCACACATTCAAAATCAGATGACTGTGCCTCTTTAGCCAAACCATCCAAGTCAGGAACCCAAAAAACTAGAAAGAAGACCTCTCTTCCACCCTGTTCCTCACATTCCAACTACATGTCGTCTATGACCGTCATCAACTGCCACTGATCCGATGCTTTTTTCACTACCCGAGCATATGGTTATCTACTTAATGAATCCGCCATCGAATTTCGCTTACCTAGTGTGTACATTAAGTTTAAATCGAACATCTATAGATATTCCATCCGTCTATTTTTCTTCAAGTTCAAATCTCTTTGTGAGAAAATATGATTTAAGCTCTTATGGTCGGTAAACACTATAAATTTCTCAACAAAGATATAATTACGCCACCGTTTTAAAGAATGAACCACTGATTCTAAATCCAAATCATGTTTTGGGTAGTTATTCTCATGAAACCTCAACTGTCGTGAGCCATATGCAACCAAATGATCCCCTTTCATGAGAACACACCCAAACCCTGATCCCGATGCATCACATTACATCACGTACCCTTTCCCTAGTTCAGGAAAAACCAAGATTGGTACTTATATAAGGTGACCCTTTAGCTCTTCAAAGTATTTATGACACTTCTCATCCCATTGAAATGGAATATTATTCCTTTTTAAATTTATCATCAGCGAATCCAATCGTGAGAAATCACAAACAAAACGTCGATAATACCCAGCTAGACCAAGGAAGATCCATATCTCAAAAACATTCTTCAGTGGTTTCCAAGAGATAACAGCCTATATCTTTTCTAGATCAATTAAAACACCTTTCTCAAAAATAACATGGCCAAGGAAACAAACTTACTATATCCAAAAGTCACACTTTGACAAGTTGGCATACAACCAATGGTCCCTCAATATCCCCAACATGATTTCCAAGTGTTACTCATGCTCTACCCTTTTTCTCGAATACACCAGTATATTATCCACAAATACCACCACAAAAGAATCCAGATATCTATGAAATATCTAATTCATCAATTCCATGAACACTGATGGAACATTCATTAGACAAAAGGGCATAGACACATACTCATAATGTCCATATCTACTTCTGAAAGCTATTTTCGGAAAATCCTCCTTCCTCACCTGCAATTGATGATACCCTGACCTCAAGTCGATCTTGTAGAACCACTAATCCCCCCTTAACTGGTCAAACAAATCATCAACGCATGTAAGTAGAAATCGATTATTTATCATAACCTGATTAAGTATATGATAATCAACACAGAGTTGCAAAGTTCCATCAGCCTTTTTAACAAACAAAACCGGCACTACCCACGAGGACGTGCTAGGCCAGATAAACCCTTTGTTCTCTAAATCTTCCAACTACACCTTTAATTCTCGAAATTCTAATGGTTTCATTAGGTAAGATGAAATTGAGATTGGAATGGTCCCCAGAAGGAGATAAATCATAAACTCCACTTCTCTCACAGGTAGAAACCCTAAGAATTATTCAAGAAATATGTCCATAAACCGATCCACAATCGCTGGAAGAAAACTCTGCTCAACAAATTCCAGCAATGCCAATGAGAAATACTCTAACTGATATAATATTGTTCCAACAGTTGGTGGCAAAAATCTTGTTGCACCCTAATTCTCACTCTTCTCCCCCTAAAGATATATCTAGCATCATCCTCCATCACAAAACTAATCATTCGCACATAGAAATTGATGTGGTCCTTAAATATTTTGCAACCAATAAATTCCTAGGATTATATCATAAGAATCCATCTCAAGCATTGATAAATTCCACATCAATTAAATATTGTCCACAACTAAGCAACACACTCTGTAGTGGAAAGCTTGAAATTCTCTTTGACCTAGAAGAATTTGTAGTTTCAAAAAAGAAGTCATCATTCCCACCACTAATCCCAACAAATCAATAATGCGAGAAGAAATTGAAGAATGAAAATAACCCGTATCAAACAAATCTTGCATGAACATGGAATTTAAAAGAATAATACCTCACACCATGGATGGTCCCAACTGATCATCAATTACAGCCTGCTCATCTCCAAAAAACTGCTTACTTTCCATGCTCTTCTCTTTATTACCCTACTGAGGAGTTGTGGTGTTCCTAGAATCACCATGAATAATCATTTTCTACTACCGATTGGTATGATATTTCCCCCATCCTGTCGAGGAATAAGAGCCCTGCAACCCCTGAGGAGTGTCACAAACACCCGACTATGGAGCATTCCGACAATAACGCTACATATTCTCCATATTCTTACAATTATTTCATTCTCAATGTTGTACCATACAATCCCTTTTTATTTGGATTATAGAACCACATTTAAAACATCTTGGATTAATCTAAGGCTTCAGAGGAAGATTCATTGATCCTGCCGCCAGATTCTGAGCCATACACCCACCATAGAAATAAGTGTCCCTCTTATTCTTAAACCCATAGTTTGAGTTACCACTATTTACCATGGATACCATCATACTTCCCCTGCCTATAGCCCCCAAAAGATCCCACTCAAACACTGTATCTCTATTCTCCATTTCTATGTAATCATTTATACACAACAATGCTATCTTGGAATGAATTTCCTACCTCATCCTAGCTTCAAAAATTTGTGCCTTCAACAATGTACTACCCACCACCTTGGGTTCAAACCGCACTAAGTTCATAAAATCACCCAAATATTTCATAACCACCATGTTCCCTTTCTTCAAACTAAATAAATCCATTGTAAGCTGAATTCAATGTATGAGGGTAGAATTGTTTGTTAAACAATTCCTCAAACCCCTCCCATGTCACACCTTGGTCCGTCACAACTTGGAGTACTATCTCTCACCAATGAAGGGAAATATATTCCAATATACACATGGATAAATTCACTTTTAGATCTATCGGTGTTCCCATGAAGTCAAATATCCTATTTATTCTGTTCAGCCATGCTTCAACCCTTTCTGGCTCTAAATCACCCCTAAACATGGGTGGCATATGCCTTTGAAAATTAACCACATGATCCACATGATTTGGTTCATCCACTTTACTCCCACTTTCCACAACTTGGAAAGATTTCACTATACTCTGGACTAGCTATTAGTTCACCTAGGGCTCAGGTGTAACCATATTTTCAGCAGCTTCCTCTAGTTGGTCTCTACTACACCTACCCTGTGCCATTTCTATCAACACAAAAACAAATATAAGTACCATTACCTTAACAATAAAGGGTATACAATTTTCAAATTCCATTTCATAAAAACTACCACAACTAGGATTTTCACAAGTTAAAATTTCCCATGTTTCACTATTCTAAAAATTCCACCATGCTTTGAAAATCAACCAATTTTCAAAATACCATGAATTTCCATGGTTCAAACCCTTATGATTTGAAACCCAATCCATAATTTTCCAAAATACACATATTCATACCAAACCATAAATCATTATACCCCAATGAAATATTCATTATAGTGGGAAGTCATTTCTACCATGCATGCCATGCTCATCTCATTGGCTACACCCATGACAATGAGATATCCAATGCCTATATGTGTCTCTAAACACTTATGTACCCAAATACCTAGTAACTTGAAGTTCAGAATAAAAGGGTTAGCTATATCCTTTTATGCTATACATTACAAGTTCCAAAAATCAAACTCCTTGATACCATCCCGACTCAAGGAATAGACCAAGAACGAATGTTAACACCAAGACCAATAATCAATTCCAATGGACCGAACAATTTTTCTCACTTGAAATCCAAGGACCGAACAAACTGATACCACTTGTAACATCCCACCCCATCTCATTGTCTTGAGAGGGTGTAGGAATACTACTTGGTCTTAAGTTACATTCCCAATGCACCAAAGGATGGTAATAAATGTCGAGGGATTTGAGAATAAATTGGGGAACATTTTTCCTTTGAGATAAAACCAACTAACCAAACAATAACAAACTACTTGATGCATGTATACAAAACAACCTAACCCATAAATTACCCAAAGACAACCAAACTAATCCATAATAATACCACATGACAAATACAACCAAGACAAAATTAGAGTACCAAGAAGAAGACTATACAAGACACCAGAAGAACTAGGACAACATCCATAGCTTCACACCAAGCTCCATGCTCCAAGCACCACAACATCACCAAAGCATCATGTAGAACTGCTAGAAAAATGTAATGACTTACTCTTACCTGTGTCCCGGAACACAACATCTCCAAAATCACCAATGTTATAAAGAAGGGGGTGAGTAAAAATACTCAGTATGTTTTCCCCAAATTACTTCCCTACACACGCTATTAGGATAAAACCTTTAGCACATTTTTATAAAGCAGTTTATATAAAACAATAAATTTCTCAACCATTACCACATACCAAAAATAATCTTAAAAATACATGTCAAACAAGGGAAATCCAAAACCATTCCATAATACATATCCCTATCATGAATTATCACAACAAATTCCATCTTTATAAAACAACACACAACAAAGCAACTATTATGGTGGGACTTCCGCCCATCCCGTTCAACCCATTCTCAACTAGCAGTGTTTCCCGACCACTATCCATAATGGTGGTTCTTCCAACCAATATCCATCAACTTTTATAGTGAGACTTCCCACCCACATGCACACAACCAACACAATCCATAACACTTCATCAACCAATAAGAAAAAATCACCAAGGCCGCACAATAAGCACACAACCATTTCCAACTAATGCTAATTAAATTCAACAAATCACCCATTTATTGAAAACACCCTTTAACCAAATTTACATGCCCAACCACATTTCAATAAAAAATATCTTTATTGAAAAACATATTTCATGAAACATATTTCATAATCACACAACAAAGCCCATTTTTTCAATAATAGCCCATTTTCCCCAAAATCCCCAAAATCATCACCAAATGGATTTCCAACAAGATTCAAATATCATTATACCAATTAATTTCAAGCTAAGAAATTAATTGTAACCAAAACCACTAGTTCTAACCACGTAGAGTCGATAGATAATGCACTTACCTTTAGGGTTCCGGCAAATTCGACCCACACGCAACCGCACCCCAATCCGGGAAAACGCTCCACTAAAACTACTCTATATATCCTTCACTATCATAAAAAAACTTAAAATCAGTACCCAAGGCAACAAAAACCCTATATCTACACATAAAGGGTGTAGATCTATGAAACCGAGAGAGAGAAGAGTAGATCTAGAGAAAACCACAAGGAACTAAGTGAGGAGACTTACTGGAGAAGAATCAGCTCAACCACACCAAGAAAACCATTCTATTTTCTTCCAAAATGAGTGGTAGAGCACCCCTAACCCTTGAGAATAGGAAATTCCAAGTGAGGCTCAAGTGGGAGAGAGTTTGGGTGTTTTTATGGCAATCCCATCTAATCCCAAATTTTTAAGAAACCCATTTTTACGAGCCGCACAATTAGCTCGCATGGTTAAAAAAACTATGTGCCTACTACTGTCTCAAAGGTGTGACTCTCATGGAACACCCCTCACGGTTATGCAAACTTTGTGCAAACCGTGCGTACCCCACTGCCCGCACAGTTAATCTCGCATGGTTTCTCCTAACCGTGGTCAAACTGTGTGGCCTTAAAAAGGCCTCCAAGGTTTTCCAAAACCTTCCCAAACTCTCCCAAACTCATCCAAACTCATACCAAGCACTTTAAACACATAAATAGTCATAAAAAAGTCTATATACCTCAAAATAGGGGTGCTATAGAAAGTATCGCTCTTGTGTACATATGAATTACCGCCTCCATGTAGCAATACAATTCATTTTTCATCACCATATTTTATTTATGGGTATTATGATGGGATTAATATTTATATATGATATTAATGAAACAATTATAATTCTATAATAATAATATAATTTCTACATTATTACCATCCAATCCTTTGAAAAATGATAATGTCACTCGTGCGTACATGTGGACTACCACCTCTACAAAGTGATGTGATTATTTTTTCATTTAAACTTTACTTGGATGGTAACGAGGATTAATTTTATGAATATATATGATATATATAATATAATATTTATCTTTTAAAGGTGAATTATTTTTTTCCTTTCTTTTTTTCCATCCATTGGAAAATGAAAACAACGTTCATGTGAATGTTCGGCCTACCATCTCCATGAATGGTGTAATTCATTTTTCTATTTCTATAATTTATGGATAACTATAAATATGTATATAATGATTTTCATTTCATAAAAAATATCTTGGAGATGTTGGAGGAAAGATAAATATAAAAATACCAAAACTACTGAACTGATATACTCATGATAAACGAAAAAGTTAGCACCAAGAAATAACAATTTTAATAAGGAATTGTTGAAAAAATGGGTGTTTAAATGTTATAAATTGATCACATGTGATATTTTAAGTATTAAAATGAATATGGTACAAAATTATAATAAATATAAATTTAGTATATAGGAGGTAATAGTGATTTCTAAGAAAGGAGAACTCAAGGTAAGGGTATATTACACAATCTCATTAATATTCAAGATTGTTTATGTTTAAATATCTATTTAGGAATATTTCTAATAAATAACAATGTTTTCTAAAAATGTTTTTAAAAATGTTTTTAAAAATGGTCTTACCATTCTAATATTATTTTTTATATTTATTTTTACCCATGTTTTACTTTTTATAAAATAGTTTAAAAGGAATCCTTTTATCATTTTCCAAACAAGGTACTTTTTTAATTTTTCAAAAAAATATAGAATGATTATTTTTTAACATATACGGATTGAACATATTTTTCTACTACCATGAATTAATTTTTCATTGAAACACACTTTAAAAGTTTCAAGGATATTTTTTAACAAAAATGTTTTACTTTATAATTGCGCAACTTTTTTAAAAAATGATTTTAAAATGGAAAGGTTATTTTCATCAAGAATTATTCCAAGTGATCTTTAAATTTTTTTTCATCTAATATGACATTGTTTTATATTACATATGGTTTACTAGGGATATGATCGAAGGATTATCACTTTATTATTTTTCTATATGGTTTATGTTAATGATAAAAAGATAAAATTTTTATGAAACCCATTTCTTTTCCATGGGTTATCTTATGAAGAAATGTTTATGAAACCCATTTCTTTTCCATGGGTTAAGTTATGATGAAATGTTTTTTTATAACAATTTATTTTAATGGGTTATTATATGATGAATTATTTATTATCTTGTGATATACATTTTTAATATTTTCATTATGTTATGGGTTAGATCTATTTCTCCCTCTAACACATTGGTTAAAGATTGATATCCCATGAGATAAACATGACTCGAAGGGGGAGTGAACCGAGTTCAGAAATGGAATCTATAACTATGATAGTCTTGGGAGTGAACCTTAACTACTATAATGGTTTGGGAATTGAAATCATTCTACTATGATAGAATTTAAAATAATCCTTGACTACTAAGGAAATGATTTTCTATGCTTTTTTGTATGCCAAAATTCCTTGTTTTATTCCTATATTATGATCTCATGGTTCATGTTATTTTATACCTTTATTATTCATGTCTTATGAAAATACAATATCTACTAAATTTATGATATTTGATATGTAGGGTAAGGTTTTAAAATGATAATATCATGTTATTATACCCTTATGCTCATGTTGTGCTTATTTGATCGTTGATATCTCCCTTGTTTACCCTTATTGAGAATCTAAGCTAGCCATTTTATTATGTTTTATTTACCTATGTTAGGAAGAAAGTAAATAAGTATTATATGTCTAATAAGGGTTCTATTTACGAATAAATAAGTAGGAGATGATGTAGATATTTTATTAATCATTTTTTTATGTTTCTAAGTTTCCAAAGATACTACACCTAAACAATTCTAGCATAGATCAAAATGTTATGTAATGAATATTCATCAATTAAGATGTACTATCTATGTATGAAAATTATAGGTTATTAAAGTTGGTATAAAATAAAGTTTTAGTTAAACTTTGTAAACTAGGATGAGAAAAACATTAGTAAGAACCTTAGGGGTTAGTTAAAGTATAGGATAAAATCTTAAAGTTTTAGTAATGATCATGAATGAACTAGGTTAATCCTATAGTTTCATAGAATAACGTGTCACAATTTATACATCCTATAAATTAGTTTTCATGATTATATGGTTTCTCACCATGATTATTGTTTCTCATACTATGATTTTTGGTTTTAGACAATGGATGAAACTTGAATGATTCATGTTAATGCTGAATTTGATGGAGAATATAATAATTTTATTCTACAGAAACCAAATTTTATGGGAGTTAGAATGAAAAATATTGTTTCTATGCTCAATCCACTTTCTCAAGCTATGAATCATCCTGAGCCTCCAAGGAATAAAATGAGGAAACAACGTTCTATTAAGTCCTTAATGAGAAAATGGCTACCTTATTTTAGTGGGTCTTATGATCCACTAGTTTCTGAGAAATGGATTAGTACCACTAAAAATATATTTTATGTTCTCCAGTATTTAGAACATGAAAAAGTTAATTTTCCTACTAATTATTTGTAATAAAAAGCAGATTAGTTTTGGAATCTTATCAAGAACATGAGAGAACAAGAAGAAAATAAATCTATTAAGTGGGAAAAATTTAAAAGGCTATTTTTCAATAAGCAATCTCCTTGTATTCTTCATACAAAAATAGAGAAATAATTCCTTGAGTTAAATTATAAGGATGATGAATCAATTGGAACTTATGAGGAAAATTTCACAAAATTTGCAAGGTATGATTCTGGTAATATAATATAACTTGAAATTAAAGTTGATCAATTCTTTGGTGGATTAAAACCAATTATTTAAAGTGTGTTATCCATAAGGGACTTTAGAAGCTACGAATAAATCATTTGATATGCTATCAAGGTGGATATTGATATTAGAGATACCCTTCAGTTGTAACGACCCAAAATTTTGAATAAATCTTGTTTCCTAATTTTATGTGTTATTTTATTTTGTTTTTATACTCAACAAAAATGTTTCATTTGATAACATGAGTATAATTAAAATGAGACCATTGGGTTTTGACTGTTATATGACCATTGGTCAATATGACCCCTGGAAACTAAACGTTTTGATTATTGTCTCTAAATACAAGTAATCTTGGTTAATTATTATAGAAAGAAGAGTCGATGGCCTCACCCAGTAGTCTTGGACCGATCGAAGCCCATCTAACAGAACTTGGGAAGGAGGTAGAACCACTGGGCTTTGCTCTGGACCAAACCCAAGCCGAACTTCATCGTGTGAAGCTAGAACAGAATCGCCTTTGCGAGAAGTTCAAACTGATAGAAATTACTACTCGTGCGATGTTAGCCGAGCCTCCCTCAGATTCTCTCACCTTAACACACATTACACTTAGGTCCTATGCTGGTGTGATAAAGGGCTATGTAAGGAGACCGTAACTGCCTTGTGTAATCCTTTGTTTTAAATAAAAATTGGGATTTCTTCTTATGATGAAGTTTATGAATTTTCAAATGACCGAATAAATATAGTATGCATATTTTTGATGAATTTTAGAAAAAAGGATATTTTAAAAATGTTTATGTAAACCTTAAATAATTAAAAATGTGTAATGATATTCAAAAAATGGTCTTCTACAATTATGCTCAGTACGAAATTTAGAGTCTAATAAGATCAACTTAATTTTTGATGAATAGTAAATTATGAATAGTGATTTTATGATTAGGATTAGTAATGTGTCCAAATGGATTAGTAATCTCACCTAAAGAAAGTATTAATATAATCTAGGCACCTTGATTAAGTAATGTGATTCAATAAAATAGTTAAATAACGATTTCATAAATTATTATTCAAGTATTAGTTTTTTTGAGTGAATAGTGTTTTTAATTGAAAATTAAATTAAAAATATTTAAAAAATTATTTTTATAAAATAGATTTCATTTTTGAACTCAGATCACTGATATCATGTTATGGTAATTTTTGGGGTTTTTTTCTGAAAAAAATGAATTTTCGGTGAATAGTGTATTTATTTAAAAAATAAATTAAAAATATTTAGAAAATTATTTTTATAAAATGGAGTTAATTTTTGAAATTAGAGCATTGATATTTTGTTAAGGTGAAATTTTGGGATTATTCTGAGAAAATTGAATTTTCGATGAATAGTGAAAATACAGTTTTTAAGTTACGGTGCTTAATGACATCATTAAATGATGTATTAAGTATGTAATCAATATGGTCGACTTATGAATAGTAAGATAAGTTATGAGGTGTCCTAAGTGGCCAATACCATGGGCAAATACCATGGGAAAACCCATGGTTTTGCCAAAACCACTAATGAGGTGTCCCTTGGCCATTAATGCCTTGTCTCCTCACTTTCCCTATAAATACCAAGACATCCTCTCATCCATTCGACTCCCCACTCTCCCCCAATGAAGTTTTGGTCTCATTACCTCCCAAGGAGTCCTCCCAAGGTTCCCCGAAGCCCTCAAGGTCCCAACCATTGAGTTTTAAGAGTTACGTTTTAAGGTAAGGGATCCTATCTCTCTCTTTCTTTTCAAGAAATCTCTTTTATGTAATTTATTTTATGCTCCATGTTATTATGTTAAAGGGTGATCTTTTATACTCCTATTACTTACCTTTTCATGTTCACATAATGGGAGATCCCATCTTAATCTCATTATTTCTTTTTATGAAGTTTTAAGTGGCGCCGTTAGGCTGCCGAAATTTTTGTAACAGATTCTTTCTCCCTTCTCATTTTTCAAGATCTATTTTCATGTAAAGTATTTCAAGTTCCTTTTTATTATGTTGGGTTATGATCTCTAAATTTATCATACTGATATTTTATGATCATATGATGAGAGACCCCATTTGATCTCTTCAATTCAGTATTTTGAAGTTTTAAGTGGCGCCGTTAGGCTGCCGAATTTTTAAGTGGTTCTTCACCCTTCTCGTTTTGAAGTTCTAATTTCATGTAAATTCTTTCAAGTTACTTTTTGTTATGTTGGGGTATGATATCTATATCTATCATACTGTTATTTTATGACCATATTATGAGATACCCCATTTGATCTCTTCAATTCAGTATTTTGAAGTTTAAGTGGCGTCATTAGGCTGCTGAATTTTTAAGTGGTCCTTACACCTTTCTCCCTTTTCAAAGCTCTAATTCCATGTCAAGTCTTGCAAGTTTCTTATTATTATGTTGTGGTATGATCTCTATATCTATCATACTGATATTTTATGTTCATATTATGAGAGACCCTATTTTATCTCTTCAATTCAGTATTTTGAAGTTTAAGTGGCGTCGTTAGGCTGCTGAATTTTTAAGTGGTCCTTAAACCTTTCTCCCTTTTCAAAGTTCTAATTCCATGTCAAGTCTTGAAAGTTACTTTTTATTATGTTTGGGTATGATCTCTATATCTATAATACTGATATTTTATGTTCATATGATGAGAGACCCTATTTGATCTCTTCAATTCAGTATTTTGAAGTTTAAGTGGCGTTGTTAGGCTGCTGAATTTTTAAGTGGTCCTTGCACCTTTCTCCATTTTCAAAGTTCTAATTCCATGTCAAGTCTTGCAAGTTCTTTTTTATTATGTTGGGGTATGATCTCTATATCTATTATACTGATATTTTATGTTCATATGATGAGAGACCCTATTTGATCTCATCAATTCATTTTTGGTTGATGTTTATGTAACGCTGTTAGGCTGCCGAATTTTCATAAGAGAAATCTTATTTTTGTCTTCCTTTCATGTTTTTCATTTCATATGGTATATTTTCAAATTTCATTACCATGTTCTTAAATCCTTTATATTCTGTCCCTCTACTGTTTTATGGGTCATTTATGAATGTTTGACCCATGTCCCCTCTCTTTTCAATGTTTTCTAATAACCTTGTAACATAGCCGTTATGCTGCAGAATTTTCATCTCAAAATGTCTGTCTCCTTTTTCTAAAGATATTTTATTTTATTAAGTGAATACTCAAAGATCTACCTTTTATATGGGTATTCAAATATATACCAAGATGTTCTATTTTAAATTCTGGGATTTACATACATGAAACCCACTTTCCCTTTTCGTGGGTTTAAAGTGATGTAAAGATCATGTCTTTAAAGCAGTTTTTAAAACGTTATGATTATGAAATGAAACCCATTTATTTTATGCTATATGGGTCATTTATGAAATGTTTGATGATGATATATGTGGCTCACATGATAATAAAGTCAAATTTAAGGGTGTGCCCTGATAGCGCTACAATGCATTAGGTAATGATGTAACCACTAGAGATTACAATTTTCACGATATCTTGGTGAATAACCTTGGTAATTTTCAAATGACACCTTGGGGATGGACCTTGGTGATATGTTCATGATTGTCTATATTAAATATTGCAGCCACATCTTCAAGTTATGAAAAATGTTATTTTTATTATGATATGCCTCATGATTTCTTTCTCATGCCTTAATGTTCTTTTCATGACCTTATTGAAGTATCTCAAGTTCACATGTAAAATGTTTATCTTGTTTCCCTTACTGGGCCTTCTGCTCACCCTTTCTTTTGATGTATGTCTCCAGGTTATGAGATGCAGTAATGAACCTAGGATGAACATGAGGAGAATCCTTTCAAGTGTTTAAGAAGAATCTTTTATGTTTTCATGTTTAAAGTTCCTGGTTTCCAAGACACTAAACCTTAAAGATCCTAGGTTTTGTAAAATTTAATGAAAGTTTATGTGATAAAAAGGCGGGATGCTATAGTTGGTATCAAAGGATGGTTTAGTTATTTGTGGAAATTAGGATATGAAAACTCTAGGAGGAACCCTATAGAAAAGTTTAAATATAGGAAATCTTCCTGGTATTTTGGTGAGTATTGAGTAAGGGGTTGCCAAGAAAATACATCCCTGTCTGGATACGAGTAGGTAGAGGTGGCTCTAGCACAGATGTACATAGGGGTAAAACCTGAAAACACAGCTTTGAGCTAGACTTGAACGGGAACTAGTACACGACAATGGGCCTTGCTGCACTCTTGGTTACGACACTCCTAGGGGATATTCTTTGGTAAATTCATAAGCTTAGTATGAACCATTGTTAAAGGAACAAAGATAAAATAAAATAAAGATTCACATAAGAATATATGATCATGGATAACCTAGATGGGAACCTAGGGGATCACAAGTTAGGGTATACTTTTCTTCTACAAGTTATCCTTATATGCATTCAGTTCCTTTTCATGATTATTAGCTAAGTACTTAAGCCCCTAATTATGCTTTCTCTTCTTAGTTAATGGTGGGAAATGGAAGAACATGTCCCAACAACCAATGTGATAGGAAATGCGATGATTGTCGTATTAATATGACAGGGATGATTAGGGGATTAAAATATGATTATTATTTTGGAAGATGTTCACTATTTTGGGGACCCTATATGATCGAGGTAAATAGATTACTACGGTATTTTCATTGAGTAAGGTTGACTTATATTTTGAAGAATCGATGAATTTAAGGTGGACTTATAGTAATTTAGGTTACTTATGGGAATGATTAACCTATCTTGGGTAAAATATGTTTAGGTTAGATACTTTTGTTATAAGATGTTAGGAGTGGTTGATGTTGTTTGGAGATGAACAATGAAGTTTATTTTGGAAGACTATGTTATCAAATCCTTCTTGTATTTGGGTTTCAATCTTAGTTTGGTTTATTTTGAGGAATTTTAAGGACCGTTATTTATGGAATGGACTATGATGAACTTTGGGTAGTACCATGGAACTTTGAAGATTTAAAAGTAGTTTCCATTCCTATGGGATTATTTCTTTTTTAAGAGTTGTTTTACCTTACCCTTTCTGTTTTTTGGATAATGTTTAAAGATAGAAGAAATAGATAGTTAATCTTTTGTGGATTATGTGATTATCTAGAAGATGATTCTTGTGTTTTGATGAGACCAAGTAGTTTTGAATGCTCATAGTTTGGAGAAAAGATTAGTTTTGGGTAGAAACTTATTAAAGGATGAAACTCTACATGAAGATAGATATATTTTCTTATGTTTTTGTTTTATGTTGTAAATGAATTCCTCAAAATTATGAAAAGGAACGTAAAACAAAAACGTTGTTGGTTTACGTTTCCTACTAGGTAATCAAATACCATTTACACACATCATAAGTTTTGGATTTTCTTATGGTTAACTTTCTCCTAATCATGTTTTCTATCACTCTCCCTCATAACTTGACCCTTTGTTTTCTCCTCCATGTTCATGTTTTCGTACATGTAATCCTAGTGTGGGATAACTCGGGTGACCTTTGTACTTACCTTTTTTTTCTTTTAAAGTAATAGTTTTACTGACTCCTTTTCCGATGTGGGACTTTCAATGAAATTTCAAAAACCAATTTTAAAAATTGCGAGGACACAATTTCTTAAGGGGGGAAGATTGTAACGACCCGAAATTTTGAATAAATCTTGTTTCCTAATTTTATGTGTTATTTTATTTTGTTTTTATACTAAAAAAATGTTTCATTTGATAACATGAGTATAATTAAAATGAGACCATGGGGTTTTGACTGTTATATGACCATTGGTCAATATGACCCCTAGAAACTAAACGTTTTGATTATTGTCTCTAAATACAAGTAATATTGGTTAATTATTATAGAAAGAAGATTCGATGGCCTCACCCAGTAGTCTTGGACCGATCGAAGCCCATCTAACAGAACTTGGGAAGGAGGTAGCACCACTGGGCTTTGCTCTGGACCAAACCCAAGCCGAACTTCATCGTGTGAAGCTAGAACGGAATCGCCTTTGCGAGAATTTCAAACTGATAGAAATTACTACTCGTGCGATGTTAGCCGAGCCTCCCTCAGATTCTCTCACCTTAGTACGCCTTACACTAAGGTCCTATGCTGGTGTGATAAGGGTCTATGTAAGGAGACCCTAACTGCCTTGTGAAATCCTTTGTTTTAAATAAAAATTGGGATTTCTTCTTATGATGAAGTTTCTGAATTTTCAAATGACCGAATAAATATAGTATGCATATTTTTGATGAATTTTAGAAAAAAGGATATTTTAAAAATGTTTATGTAAACCTTAAATAATTAAAAATGTGTAATGATATTCAAAAAATGGTCTTCTACAATTATGCTCAGTACGAAATTTAGAGTCTAATAAGATCAACTTAATTTTTGATAAATAGTAAATTATGAATAGTGATTTTATGATTAGGATTAGTAATGTGTCGAAATGGATTAGTAATCTCACTTAAAGAAAGTATTAATATAATCTAGGCACCTTGATTAAGTAATGTGATTCAATAAAATGGTTAAATAGTGATTTCATAAATTATTATTCAAGTATTAGTTTTTTTGAGTGAATAGTGTTTTTAATTAAAAATTAAATTAAAAATATTTAAAAAATTATTTTTATAAAATGGATTCCATTTTTGAACTCAGAGCACCGATATTATGTTATGGTAATTTTTGGGGTTTTTTCTGAAAAAAATGAATTTTCGGTGAATAGTGTATTTATTTAAAAAATAAATTAAAAATATTTAGAAAATTATTTTTATAAAATGGAGTTCATTTTTGAAATCAGAGCATTGATATTTTGTTAAGGTGAAATTTTGGGATTATTCTGAGAAAATTGAATTTTTGATGAATAGTGAAAATACAGTTTTTAAGTTACGATGCTTAATGACATCATTAAATGATGTATTAAGTATGTAATAAATATGGTCGACTTATGAATAGTAAGATAAGATATGAGGTGTACCAAGTGGCCAATACCATGGGTAAATAACATGGGCAAGCCCATGGTTTTGCCAAAACCACTAATGAGGTGTCCCTTGGCCATTAATGCCTTGTCCCCTCACTTTCCCTATAAATACAAAGACATACTCTCATCCATTCAACTCCCCACTCTCCCCCAACAAAGTTCTGGTCTCATTACCTCCCAAGGAGTCCTCCCAAGGTGCCCCCAAGCCCTCAAGGTCCCAACCTTTGAGTTTTAAGAGTTACGTTTTAAGGTAAGGGATCCGATCTCTCTCTTTCTTTTCAAGAAATCTCTTTTATGTAATTTCTTTTATGCTCCATGTTATTATGTTAAAGGGTGTTCTTTTATACTCCTATTACTTCCCTTTTCATGTTCAAATAATGAGGGATCCCCTATTACTCTCATTATTTCGTTTTATGAAGTTTTAAGTGGCGCCGTTAGGCTGCCGAAATTTTTGTAACAGATTCTTTCTCCCTTCTCATTTTTCAAGATCTATTTTCATGTAAAGTATTTCAAGTTCCTTTTTATTATGTTGGGGTATGATATCTAAATTTATCATACTGATATTTTATGATCATATGATGTGAGACCCCATTTGATCTCTTCAATTCAGTATTTTGAAGTTTTAAGTGGCGCCGTTAGGCTGCCGAATTTTTAAGTGGTTCTTCACCCTTCTCGTTTTGAAGTTCAACTTTCATGTCAATTATTTCAAGTTACTTTTTGTTATGTTTGGGTATGATATATATATCTATCATACTGATCTTTTATGACCATATTATAAGATACCCCATTTTATCTCTTCAATTCAGTATTTTGAAGTTTAAGTGGCGTCGTTAGGCTGCTGAATTTTTAAGTGGTCCTTGCACCTTTCTCCCTTTTCAAAGCTCTAATTCCATGTCAAGTCTTGCAAGTTACTTTTTATTATGTTGGGGTATTATATCTATATATATTATACTGATATTTTATGTTCATATGATGAGAGACCCTATTTTATCTCTTCAATTCAGTATTTTGAAATTTAAGTGGCGTCGTTGGGCTGCTGAATTTTTAAGTTGTCCTTGCACCTTTCTCCCTTTTCAAAGTTATAATTCCATGTCAAGTCTTGAAAGTTCCTTTTTATTATGTTGGGGTATGATATCTATATCTATCATACTGATATTTTATGTTCATATGATGTGAGACCCTATTTTATCTCTTCAATTCAGTATTTTGAATTTTAAGTGGCGTCGTTAGGCTACTGAATTTTTAAGTGGTCCTTGCACCTTTCTCCATTTTCAAAGTTCTAATTCCATGTCAAGTCTTGAAAGTTCATTTTTATTATGTTGGGGTATGATATCTATATCTATCATACTGATCTTTTATGTTCATATGATGAGAGACCCTATTTTATCTCATCAATTCATTTTTGGTTGAAGTTTATGTAACGCTGTTAGGCTGTCGAATTTTCATAAGAGAAATCTTATTTTTGTCTTCCTTTCATGTTTTTCATTTCATATGGTATATTTTCAAATTTAATTACTATGTTCTTAAATCCTTTATATTCTATCCCTCTACTGTTTTATGGGACATTTATGAATGTTTGACCCATATCCCCTCTCTTTTCAATGTTTTCTAAAAACCTTGTAACATAGCCGTTATGCTGCAGAATTTTCGTCTCAAAATGTCTCTCTACTTTTTCTAAAGATATTTTATTTTATTAAGTTAATACTCAAAGCTCTACCTTATATATGGGTATTCACATATATACCAATATGTTCTATTTTAAATTCTGGGATTTACATACATGAAACCCGCTTTCCCTTTTCGTGGGTTTAAAGTGACGTAAAGATCAAGTCTTTAAAGCAGTTTTTAAAACGTTATGATTATGAAATGAAACCCATTTATTTTATGCTATATGGGTCATTTATGAAATTTTTGATGATGATATATGTGGATCACATGATAATAAAGGCAAATTTAAGGGTGCGCCCTAATAGCGCTCCAATGCATTGGGTAATTATATAACCACTAGAGATTACAATTTTCACGATATCTTGGTGAATAACTTTGTTAATTTTCAAATGACACCTTGGGGATGGACCTTGGTGATATGTTCATGATTGTATATATTAAATGATGCAGCCACATCTTCAAGTTATGAAAAATGTTATTTTTATTATGATATTCCTCATGATTTCTTTCTCATGCCTTAATGTTCTTTTCATGACCTTATTGAAGTATCTCAAGTTCACATGTAAAATGTTTCTCTTGTTTCCCTTACCGGGCCTTCTGCTCACCCTTTCTTTTGATGTATGTCTCCAGGTTATGAGATGCAGTAATGAACCAAGGATGAACATGAGGAGAATCCTTTCAAGTGTTTAAGAAGAATCTTTTATGTTTTCATGTTTAAAGTTCCTAGTTTCCAAGACAATAAACCTTAAAGATCATCGGTTTTGTAAAATGTAATGAAAGTTTATGTGATAAAAATGCGGGATGCTATATTAGTCTCATATTTTTGACAAGAAAAGAAAAATTGAATTCAAAAGTAATTCTAAAAACCATGGAGAGAAGAAGATGAGATTTACTTTATGCCAAATATGTGGATAAAAACTTGGGGGGAAATTATTTGAAGGGAACCGGTAAATGTTTCAAGTGTGGAAAGGAATACGATTAAGAAATTTAATGTAAAAGTAAAGGGAATAAGTTGTATAATGATTCAAATATACTGAAATCTCCATATAATGCACCATCCAAAATACAATGTTTTAAATACAAGGAGCATTGGCATTATGCTAAATAGTGTCCAAATCTTAATTTCAATAAATATGATCGACATAAATAAACTTTTAAGCCTAGAAATAAAGGTAAATCTCATATGATCACTATTTCTGATGAGGGGTATGATAATAATGTGGTGAATGGTACACTTACCATCCACTCTAGAAATTATACTATCTTATTTGATTATATGTCTATCCACTATATTATATATAAATAAATTTTTATGGGTATCATAGTACTACCATAAAAATTAGATATTGATTTAGAAGTAAAAACTACTAATGGTATGATGATCTTGTCCCAAGTCTATGATTCTTCTCTAATTGAAGTTTGTGGGAATGAGTTTCCTAAAAATATTTTCATTCTTACTATGGTTGAATTCAATATTATTTTAGGAATATATTGAATTTATTTACATATATCCCACATCAATTACCAAGTAATGAAAGTTACATTTTATATTATAATCTAAAATATGATCACCTATAAATTTGATGAAAATAATGAATTTCCAAAGGAAATTAATCCATTTTATGTAATTCCCTCACCCTAGAAAGCCCAGAGTTGGTGCATTACTTTATTACATTGGCATAGATACAAGATTCAAATCCCAATGGATCCAAAAGTTCAGTAATTTTGTAAAACTATATTACATACATGATACCCATATTAAATTTGGAAATAGAAAATAAAACATGATACATAATAAAATGAAATTAACAACATCCTTTAAATATTATTCAAATATTTATTATTCATATCTTGGGGAAAGGGAAAAAAATACGTGTGAGCTTAAATTCTCAATAAGGGGAAGTAAATAATAATTAATAATGAATTAATGAGAATAAATCAAGATGGAATGGTAAATACTTGATAACTTATGCCACTCAAATAACTAGATAAGGAATAATAAATATGGTAAGGTGAGAAACTAAAACTTGTGTCTTTTAATCAATAAACAGTGAATGAAATGAACCCATAGATATGTCGATGAAATAATCTCATGGATAATAATAATAAATGAATTCTAAATAAAGGAAATTATTAATTATTTGATTTCATGTTTCCTAGGCACATGATACCTTTTCAATTAAGATAAAACAGTTTAAACTATTCTGATTTGGCCAACTCATTCATCTCATGAGACTACTGATGCATCGAGGGTCTTGCATTAACTAGTCCCTAACTCATAGTTATTAGATTAAATATTCCTAAACCCATGTATTTCATTTAAAAATAATTCATCATATATAAAATAATAAATTTAATTAAAAAATAACTCTCCTTATAAAAATTTATTTATATTGAATAGAAGATACATATTTATCAATAATTCCACAGTTAATTAAATAACTATCAAAGTGAATACCATATGTAAATATGATATGTGGTTTAGGAAATAATAATATCAATCACCCAATAATGTTTATATTTAATTAAATATTTAATTAAAAATGATTACATCAAAGTGATTGTCTCCAGAGAAAGCTGACAATCATAAATGATGGTAAGATTGCAAAGGTAACTTTTACTAGTTGGAAATTTTCAAGAAAATCCCCTTGGGCCAGATAATTCAAATTAAGGCATAAAATACCATGAATTATGAGTGAATAATGATATAAAATTAAAATGGGTCAGTATATAAACCAAAATAAAGTGAATTTTTGTATAGTAATAAATAAGTCTCAATGGAATATAAATTGAGACAAAAAACCTTACCTTGTGTTTCCTTTTTTTGAGTGAACATTTTTCAACCTCATATATAAGGGTTTTAACGTGTTAAAAACTTATAATAGAACCATATCCATATTTATAATATCATATATCATTTTATTATGATATATTATTTCTCATTTTTCAACAATATTTTATTATTTCCCCTATTTTATTTGTTAATTGCCAAGTTTCTCGAGTAAATTTTGACTTGTTATTTTTTGTTCCTATTAATTAGATCATGATTTAATCAGATAAATATTGTAAAAAATGATTATTTATTATATATATTTATTATATATATATTTATAATAATCCATAATATTTGGAGATAAGAAATGAAATGCACCGTTCATGGAGACAACAGGTTGTACATACAAATGAACTCTACTTTCATTTCTTTTTCATATTAAAATAAGGAAAATTAAATGATATATATATGTATATTATAATTAAATTATCATATATATTTCATATATTTCACATATTTTTATTAAAACCATCCATTATACGTTCCATGCATAGTGTGAACAAATCACACCGCTTTAGGGAGGTGGTTGTCCACACGTCCACAAACAATGTTATCATATTTACACAAAATGGAAAGCATAAGGGTATGTGTTATATAAAAATTAAATAAGTATAAATATATTATAAATATTATATATATCATATATAAACATTATTTTCATCATAATTCCCACCATGAATGGTGGTAAATGAAGAATGTACAATCATCATTTCATGAGGTGGTAGTTCACCGTACACATAAACTGTAAGTCCATAACCCATTAGATGAAAGTATATGTAAGTGTAGGTATAAAACTAAATTTTAAAAAATATCATTATATTTAGGATACTGATGTTACTATTTAATCATTAAATAAGAATATTTTAGGGGGTGGAGAATGCAAATAAAACAAAATAGATTGAGAAAGGATGTTACCTCTTCTTTGGGTAACTCTTTTTGGTTTTCACAAAAGGGATTAATTGGATGGATTTATTCCCAAAGGGAGGATTTTAGGATGAGTGTAGGGATTTTTTTTGAGATTATTTGATCATATTTTGGTCGATCCAAATGGCTTGAGTGGTTTGAATGAGTGGGAGGGTTGAGTGGTTTTTTATAGTGGAGGAGGAGTGACATTCTTGTAAATTTGGGAAAGGGAATTCCACCCATGTTTTCCCCATGTAAAGTGGATCCAATAATGGAAAACATTAGATAAAAGGTATTATAGGGTCTAAATATTAATATCCAATGGATTTTGAAAATTTTTCTTGGTCATTTTAGGCCTTAATTTTAAGGTTTATTCCTTTGTTAAGCTAATTGTTCTCTTAATCGTTTTAATTAATTTTAACCACTTTCACTAATATTTTTGGTAAAAAAAATAAATTAAAATTATTAAAATTTATAATTTATTATGATTCAAAATATAGAATCCATTTTTCTGAATTCAAATAACATAAGTGGCAGAAATTAATATAAAATTAATCCTGCAGATGTGATGACAATATAGGTTTTTTAAGTAAAAATGTTCAAAAGTTTTCATTGATTTTATATCAAATTTCAAAGTGAAAATGATTATAATAACATAAATTTAATTAATTTATAAAAAATTTATATTATGTGACTTTAAAACTAATTTTAAATATAATTTAACCATATAAATAAATTAGCAGAAAAAGCAATTTTGAATTAAAATTTAGTAGTTTCACTATTCATTAAAATCTGAAACTTCTCAGAAAAATGAAAAAAATTTACCCTAACCTAATTTTGACATTTAGATTTCAAAAATAAATTTTATTTTTTCTTATTAAATCCATAAAATTTTCAAAATTTAGATTTAAAGTTGGTTCTCTATTAAAAGGTGGTAAAATCGCCTTTATAAAAATATAGGTTTTTATGCATAATTATGGGTTTTTTCTTATATTATACTTATAAATTATATTAGATGAATGTAAAAAATATTTTATTTAATATATAATATATATATTAAATTAATATCACTTGCTAATTGTAATTAATATAATTTATTAGGATCAAATGACTTTATGAGCATAAAAATGGTCTTTTTATAAAAACATTTCCTTTATATTCAATTGGTTCTTATATTTATTTATAATTAATTTGTAAAAAATGATTACTTTTATATTTTTTTAAACCATATATTTTCATAAGTTAGTTAATACTATTCATAACCATTAATTTAACAGGCATGTTATATCTTATTATATTAAATAATAATATTTTTAATAATGTATTGTTGTTCGTTAAAACTCATTTTTGCATGTAATGAAAGCTATCAAACAAGATTGTTATTTCATGTAAGGAAATATAGATTAGTTTTTTCATGAATTTAAATATATATATATAATATTGTAAATTGTAAATATAATTTAAAGTCTCAGGATATTATATTCTCTTACGTGCTTGGTGTTCTGTGTCATGCACACTATCGAATAAAAGTTACAATTTTAGAATTTTTGGGGTGTTACATTCTACCCACCTTAATTAATTTTCATCCTCTCAACTTAAAAATGTTATTGCTAGTGAATGTTTTTATATTTGTAAATTCCTTAATTGAAATCCCACATTGTGAGAAGGGTTGGAATAATATATTATTAGAAAGAGTGAATGGTAAGTACAATGGTCACATGGAATAACATATAACTAGGTTCCTAAGTAGTAGAAAATTAGTGGAAAGTGGAGATAAACCAATGGAGGAAAATAGTAAATATTTATAGGAAGTGATTGAGGTAACAAATCACAAACAAGTGAATTATCTATGGAATATTGGGGGCCTCAAATCCTTTAATTCATGATGATTTAGAAGACTATAGCTTCAACAAAAATAAATGTATTAGGAAAATATTTTTTTTTTGTTTTAAGATCATTAACCTAATACTGAGGAATTGTTTCAATATATAAGAATATAATTAAATATATTTTTTTTATTTCATTAACACAATCTTATCCATTGGTTATGCCTTCAAATATTTCTACTTAATTTCTTAGAACACAATGAATTATATAGTGAATTAATAAATTAACCTATAAAACCTCATCCAAATGTTAAATTAAAACATTTAATAAATGGATAACTTCTTCAAAAGATTACGATCCAACAATTTAGAAGGAAGGTCACCATATTCCCAAAATAAACTAATCAAATAACATGAAGTGGATTTTATTCATCACATACCTAACATGTGAATATGGTAATAACATGAATTAACCTAAAACCTTATTGAAAACATTCATGATTCTTATTACTTAAATAGAAAATATATTATAGGATATATTCCTTAAGTCCAAAAATTATGTAAACTCTATTAATGATAACACACACCACTTTGTCAATAAGTCATTACTTTGTTTCAAGATACTCAACACTTATCCAATTTTTGTTATCTAAACCCATCTTTTATTTATCCAAAAATCATTGTATTAACATTAGGAAAATTTTTATTGTTATATTTACCTTAACCATGTTTTTAAAAAAAATTACTTTCTACAGAATAAATTTTCTTAGTACCATTCAACATATGATCTCATATCCATAACAAAAAAAAATTCTGTAAAATCATCATATATTCCATAATTTTTATAACCAGTACATCATTGATAAAATACTCAAATGACATGTTATTGAATTTAAACATAAGAACATTAATCATTACTATTCATCTTTGGTAGTGGAACAATCTTGACCATGACACATTAGTCTCTTTTGGGTTATATTATTTTGACACCTGAGACATTTATTTGTGTAGTGTCCCATATCCTTGTAGTGGAAGCATTGTAAATTTTAACTTTCTTTTTTTACATTGAAACCATGAACTTGGTGGTCTTTTATCCACATTTATAACAAACTCCTATTCATTTAATGCAAGTACCAGGGTGTTTCTTTCCAAAATTATCACAAGTGTGAAAATAATTCTTTCCCTTCTTCAATTTATACTTGTTTTGACCTACCGTCCTATCATTTACTTTCTCTCCTTTGAAGCCACATGACATGGATAATTATTTTCCCATCTCATTATCACAAGATATTATGTACACATATAATAAGAATTCTTGAGATACTATTTACTTTGAAAATATTTTCCTAATACCATAAAATATATGATCCTTCTTACTCCATGGATCATTTACATTGGTGAGGTTCACATTACTTTTAATAGGTGCCATTTTTAAATGAATACATATACCAAATTAGTTCATATAATTATAAAACATATTTTATAATCATAAAACTAGTAAAATATTTAACATAAATCCAAAAATTTATTTATATCTAATCTAATAATCATAAACATGGATTCTTTGTGGATATTTTTACTTTTAAATCCTTCCTAATGGTTTGTAAAGAAAATGTGAATTATTCAAAGAATATCCCCCAAGAGTTTCAAATCAACTGTGCAGTACGACCCGTTTTTGTGTATCAGACTATGATCGAGTTGGGCCTGATGTACCTTGTCAGAGTTGTTACACCTAGGTACATCTATTCTAGAACCATGTTCACTTGTAGTATCTAGACATGGATGTATTTCTAGGAAGACCCACATAATATCTACCTTACCAAAATTATAGTATGTTATTATATACTTATACTCAAATTATATCTTAGTTTTATGTTACCAAATCTATTTTTTCTAAATATAGTTTCCAAGGTTTCTTCTAAACCTACATATAATACAAACTATAAAACCCTGACCCTAGAAATCCCAGAGTTGGTGCAAAAAATTATTACATTGGCATAAATACAAGATTCAAATCCCAAGGGAAAAAATAATTTATTAGTTTTGGAAAACCAAATTACATACAAGATAACCATATTATATTGGGAAATATAAAATAAAAAATGATACATAATAAAAGGAAATGAACAACATCCTTGAAAGATTATTCAAATATTTTTTCTTCATATCCTGGGGAAAGAAAACAAAATAAGGGTGAGCTCAATTTCTCAGTAAGGGAAAGTAAAGAGAAATAAAAAATTAATGTATGAGAGTAAATCATCATGGAAAGGTAAATAATTGACAAAGAATCATATTCAAATAAATAGATAAGGGATAATCAATATAGAAAGGTGAGAAATTGAAACCCGTGTCATTTAATCAATAAACTAAGAATTAAATTCATTCATAGATATGTAAACACAATAATCTCATGGATAATAATAATAAATGAATTCTAAATACAAGTAATTCTTAATTTTTGTACATCATGTTTCCTAGGAACATGATACCTTTACCATCAAGATAAGACAATTTACACTATTTTGATTTGGCCAACTGATTCATTTCATGAGACTAATGATGCATCAAGGGGCTTGTATTAACCATTACCCAGCCCATAGGGATTGAATTAAATGGCACCCAACACATGTATTTCATGTTAAAATCATTACTAATATATCAAATAATACATTTAATTAAAAAATAATCGTCCTTATCAAAATTTATCCATATTTAATAGAAGATATATATTTATCAATAATTCCCCAGTTAATCAAATAACTATCAAAGTGAACACCACATGTAAATATAGTATATGGTTTGTCCAATAATAATATCCATAACCCAATAATGTTTATATTTAAGAAAATATATAATTAAATATTATTATAATAAATTTATTCTTTTAGGAGAAAGTTAAAAATCACAAAATAAGGTAAGATTGTAAAGGTAAATTTTACCACTTGGAAATTTTCAAGAAAAACCCCTTGGGAGAGATAATTCAAAGTAAAACATAAAATAACATGAATTATGAGTGAATCGTGATATTAAATTAAAAATGGAAATTATATACATCATAATAATGTGAATTGGTGTATAGTAATAAATAAGTCTCAATGGAATGTAAATTGAGACAAAAACGCTTACCTTGTGTTTCCTTTTTTGGGAAAACACCCTTTAAAATCATGTATAAATGTTTTAAACATGTTACCAATTTATAAAAAAATGATAATCATATTTATTAGACCATATATTATCTTATTATGATATCTTATTTCCTGTTTATTAAAAAGATTTCATTATTTTCTCTATTTTGGGTGTTAATTTCCTAGTTTCTCAAGTGAGTTTTGACTTTTTATTTGTTGTTACTATTACTTAGATCATGATTTAATAATCTAAAGAATGTAAAACATGATGAAATTATAATATATATTCAGTAAATATGTATTTATAATAATCCATTATATTTGGTTATAAGAAATGAAATGCACTGTCCATGGAGATGATTGATCGTACGTACGCATGGATAATACTTTCATTTATTTTAATTATTAAAAGAATGAAATGTAAATGATACATATGTATATTATAAATAAATTATCATATATATTTCATATATTTCACATATTTTTATTAAAACTATCCATTATATTGTTTCTATGTATAGTGTGAATGAATCACATCACTTTGAGGAGGCGGTAGTTCACACATCCACAAACGATGTTATCATATTTAAAAAAAATGGAAAGAATAGGGGTATGTGTTATATAAAAATTAAATAGAATAAATATATTATAAATAACATATATATCATATATAAATAGTATTTCTATCATAATTCTCACTATTAGAGGTGTTAAATAAAGAACGAACAATCATCATTTCGTGAGGTAGTGGTTCGTCGTACATAAAAACGTTAAGTTCATTACCCATTATATGGAAATGTGTTTATGTGTAGGTATAACCATTAATATAAAAAAATATTGGTATATTAATGATACTGAGGTTGTTACATAATAATGGAATAAGAATATTTGAGGGGGCGGAGAATGTAAATAAAACAAAAGATCTTGAGAAAGGATGTTACCTATTATTTGGGTAAATCCTTTTGGTTTGCACCAAAGTAATTATTTGGATGGATTTATTTACAAAGGGATGATTATAGGATGAGTTTAGGGATTTTGGGATCTTATTTTATTAGATTTTGGGCAATCTAAAGGTCTTTAGAGGTTTGAATAAGTGGGAGAGTAGAGTGCCTTTTTATAGTGAAGGAGGAGTGGGATTCTTATAAATTTTGGAAAAGGGAATTCCACCTACGTTTTTAAAATGAAAAGTATCCCCAATAAGGAAAAAAATATGATAAAATGGAGGATATGGTCGAAATAGGAACATAAAATGGTTCTTTTACAAGTTTCTAGTTCCTTTTGGGCCTTAAGTTTAAGGTTTAATGCTTTGTTAAGCTAATTTTCTACTTAATCATTGTAATTAATTTTAATCACTTTTAATATTTTTTTGTTCAAAAACTAATTTGACCTTATTAGACATATAAATTATTCTTATTCAAAATATGGAATCAATTTTTCTAAATTCAAATCATATAAGCAGTAGAAATTAATTTAAAATTAATCCTGCATACGAGACGACAATAAAGGGTTTTAAAGTATACATGTTCAAAATTTTGCTATGTTTTTATGTCTAATTTCAAAGTAAAATTGATTAAAATGACATAAATTAGATTAATTTATAAAAAAATATACAATTTTACTTTAATATGATTTTAAAATATAATTTAAACTTAAAAATAAATTAGAAGAAAAAGCAGTTTTGAATTAAAATTCAGTATTTTCACTATTAATTAAAAAATGAAACTTATCAGAAAAATAACAAAATTTCAACCTAAAATAATTTTGAAATTTTTATTTCAAAAATTAATTTTATTTTTTTCACATTAAATTCATAAAAGTTTCAAAATTCAAATTTAATGTAAGCGCTTCATTAAATGTCTGTAAAATTGCCTTTATAAAATATATGTTTTATGTATAAAATTGGGTTTGTTATTATCTTATGATTGTCAAATATATTGAATAAATGTAAAAAATATTTTATTTAATAAAAAATATATATTACATTAATATCACTCACTAATTTTTATTAATTTCTTTTATTAGAATTAAACAACTTCATGAGCATAAAATTGATTTTTATAAAAATATTCTCTTTATATTTAATTCTTTATTATATTCATTTCAAATTAATTTGTAACCAATGAATTCATTTTATATTTGTGTAAACCATAGATTTTCATAAGTTAGTTAATAATATTAATAACTAATAATTTAACAGCTGTGTTATATCTTATTATATTAAATAACAATATTTTTAATAATTTATTGTTGTTTGGTAAACTCAATATAGCGTGAATGAAAACTATCGAAAAAGGTCATTCTTGAATGTAAGGAAAGATAGATTAGTGCTTGTGTGCATTGAAATATATAGAATATATTTGGAATAGTAAATATTCTATAATGTATCAGGATATTATATTCCCCTATGATCTTGGTGTTCTGTGTCATACACGATATTGAATAAATGTTACAATTTTATAATTTTTAGGGAGTTACATTATATGGTTCATAATTCATATTTTAAAGGAGAGTTTATATCATATGGGTGGGAGAAAATCAAAATCAAATATATGATTATTATTCAGGATTTTATTGATGTATTTCCAGAGAGTTTACCAGTCTTCCACCAAATCATGAAGTTGAGTTTTCAATAGAACTCATACCTGGTGATAAAACTATTTCTAAGAATACATGTAGAATAGCCCTGATTAAGTTGAATGAATTAAAAACGAAACTCCAAGATAATATTAAAAATGGATTCATTTAACCAAATATTCCACCTTAGGGCTCACCTATTCTATTTGTTGATAAGAAAGATTGATAAATGATACTCTACATCAATTATTGAGAACATAACAAGATCACTATCAAGAACAAGTATCAACTACCACATATTGATGACTTATTTGATCAATTGTATAGAGTTCAATATTTTTTCAACATTGATCTTCATTCTGGATATCATCAATTGAGGTTCATGGAGGATCATATACCAAAGACGGAATTATGTACAAGGTATGGACACTATAAATTTATAGTGATTCCATTTAGACTCACTAATTCCCTCACTATCTTCATTGATTTAATGAATAGAGTATTTATAGATTACCTTGACATGCTTTTTACAGTATTTATAAATGATATTCTTATTTATTAAAAGACAAATGAAGAGCATGATAATCATTTGAGAATTGTGTTGAGGAACTAAAGGAATGAGAATATTTATTAAAAATTCATAAAGCGTGACTTTTTAATTCATAAAGTTTCATTATTTGGTCATATAATCTCAAGTGAGGGTATATAAGTAGATCCTTCAAAGAAAGAATTTATTGAAAATTAGATCAAACCAACCAATGTGATTGAGATTTATATTTTTATTGTTTTGACTGGATATTATTCGTTCTTTCTGGAGGATTTTCTAAGACTATCTAACCAATAACCAAGCTAACTCGAAATGGATCCATGTTCCTTTAGAAATATGAATGTGAGGAATGTTTTAAGGAATATAATATGAGTCTAGTTAGTGATCTTGTTCTTACACTACCCTAAAATGGATAAGGGTTTGTAATTTATAGTGAAGAATCAATGAAGGGACTAGGATGAATCCTCATGTAGAATGATATGGTTATAGATTATGCCTCATGAAAATTTAATGTCCATGAGAAAAATTACCAAAATCGTGATTTGGAGTTAGCTATGATAAATTTTTCTTTACATATATAAAGGCATTATCTCTATGGATAATGGTGTGACATATATACTGATCAAAAAATCATAAATTATATATTCACATAAAAATATTTGAATATTTTCTAGAGAATATGGTTATAATTGATCAAAGATTATAACTTCTTAATACATTACCACCCTGGGAATGTGAACAAGGTGGAAGATACTCCAAGTAAAAAGGATTATATTAACTTATCTACAATTTGGATAAAAAAGATCCAATATTTCTACATTTTGAATGGATGGATCTTGAAATCTTAATGGAAGGGTGTAAATCTTATCTTTATCAAATGATTGGTCAACTAACATTCTAAGTGAAGATTAAATAGGAACAGAAGGTAGATATAGAGTTATAAAAGAAAGTGATAAGTTTTCTTGAGTTAAACCTTAATTGTGATAGAATAATATGGTTTATGAACCATTTCTATGTCACATTGGTACCATATTTTAAGGAGTAGATGAATAAAGCTCAAAGTTTATCATTCTCAATTCATCCTAGAAGTATGATGATCTATAATGATTTGAAAGAGGATTTCGTGTGGGATAGAATGAAGAGACATATTGTAGAGTATGTTTCTTAGTAATTGGTATATCAATAGGTTAAGGCTGAGAGACATAAGAATAAGGGGATTTTATAACCATTACGTATACGAAAATGGAAATGGTAAAACATCACCATGTATTTGTTTTAGAATCCCCAAAACATCTAAAGGTAATAATGCTATATGGGTTGTAGTTGATCTACTTATGAAGTCAGCACAATTCATTACCATTAGAGAATATTTAACTCTTGATAAAACTACTTGGTTATAAATTAATGACGTGTTATGGTTTCATGATGTTTCCCAATCAATTATATCTGATCGGGGTCTGAGGTTTACATCAACATTTTGGAGAAGTCTTTAGCAGCCTCTAGATACAGAGTTATGTTTTAGCACTGCATATCATCCTAATATATGTATTTAGTATGGTAGGACTATTAAAACTATATAATACATGTTTAGAGACTTATCTATGAATTTAAAAGGAGGTTGGGATCAACACATTTCTTTGGTGCAATTTTATTACAACAATAGTTTTCACTCTAGAATTTATATGGATCCTTATGAATCCCTCTATAATATAAATTATAGAACTCCAACACGATGGAATGAATTTGGAGAAGGAAATATATTAGGATCTAATATATATTTAGAAATGGATAATAATTTTAGATCCATTCAAAATCACATAGGATTAGCTCATATTCAACATAAAAGTTTTGCTGACAATCATCAGAAAGATCTATAGTTTGATATTAGTGACAATGCATTCTTAAAAATATCTCCCTAGAAGGGGGTGATGAGATTTGAAAATAATATAAATCTAATAACTTGGTATATTATTCCTTTTAAAATAATTGATCATGTCAGGAAACTTTTTTATCGATTAGTTCTTCCATCAAATATCTCTCAAGTTCATGATTTGTTCTATGTACCTCACATAATGAAGTACATACCTGATCCTTCACATATAATGAACTCATAGGTCATACCGTTAGAGAAAAATATTTATGAGGAGAAATTGGTGGAGATTCTAGATTATATATAAAAAGTGATATGAGAAAATACCACTCACCTATTTAATGTTTTTTTTGGTGAAACCACTAATTTAGGGAAGTTGTATGGGAACCTAAAGATGTGATTAGGTGGAGGTATCCTTATCTGTTTATATTACAGTGATGAATTTTGAGGTTAAAATAAATTTTATGGGGGGTAAAATGTGGCAACCCAAGCTTTTAATTAAATATTTCTCTTTTAATAGTTTTATTTATCCAATATATTTTGTTACAGGCAACACAAAGTTTAAATGAACCACAATATACAATAAAAATTTTATTATTTAAAATGATAGTTATAAACTAATTTTTTGATTGGTGGGTGTGAATATAATGAACTAAATTATGAAAAATTTATGGCTATATATGTATAAAATTATTTGATTGGTTATCAATTGATTATAAATGAAAATAAAAATCATTTGAAAGGAAAAAATAAATATTTTTACAAAAAATATTTTTTTTGCACGTAATGCATTTTTATCTTAATAAATTAAATTAACCACTATTGGTGATTTATTTTAATTAAATTTATATATTATTTAATTTATAAATCTTTTTAATCAATCAAGAAATATTTTTTCTAGTCATAGGATAAGAAAAAAACTAATTTTATGCTTAAAATTTATTTTTTCTAAAAAAAGTTGTTTTTCTCCCATTTTTAATGCTTATTTAAAATCACTTTATACAATTTATGGGTATTTAATAAGATAAATTAATTATATATTTAGAATCAAGAGGTTTAAATTTTCTAAATTGGTCCCTTTAATTTTTTGTCAATATGAATTGTAATCGTTATAATATTTATCACATCGGTAGAGGGTAAAAAAGGTTAATTTGGATTAAAAATAATTTATAAGGCCACAATTATTCTTAAATTTTTTTTTAAATGAAATTAATTTTATCATTAATACCTTAGGCTAAAAATTGAGCTATTTAATGAACACTTGTCCATGAAAATGACATATATTATTTAAAATAAAGTTACAAAATGTAACTCTCTTTATTTATAATTTCATTTATGTGTCCACCTAGAGAAAAAATTAAGTTATGTATGAATATTAGTTTTTATTTTGATCATAATAAAATTATTTTCATGTTAAAATTTTATTTTTAATTTTTAGTAATTATATAATGACCTTAATTTCTTATGAAATACTAATGTAGTATGTCACCATTAAATAAAAAATATAGTAAATAATTATTAAAATATTAAAATTGATATAATTAGAATGATATAATGTTTCCTAAGAGTTTTGTAGATCTATATGAAATATTTTGGAGGTTTAAAAGCATTATATTCTAATTATCCCTTTTCCTTTATGTGTATAATGTTAAATTAAATGAATAGTGTCAAAATTCACAATAATTATATTTTATCAAAATAATATTTCATTAAATTATTTAAAAATCATAAAAATATTAAAATAATTTTTTAATATTATATGGTCTAAAATTTTCTAATTTTACCATTTATGGGTTAATTTTTACCTTATAAGTAAAAAAATACACCCCTTTAATATTGGAAATAACGTTATCGTAATTAAAATTAAAATTAGTTAACTAAGGGTTAATCAAAACGTCAAGGTTTAAAATGACACCAAAACATGTATAAATTATATTTTTTGATGTTATTACAACCCTATACTACCTTATATTCTAATAAATGTACATTTAGAGGCATTTGGATTGAGAATAAATTTATTATAATTTAATCTTTTGATAAATTCCAAAAGTGCCCCTCACCTCAATTATAAAAGGGATCCTCCATCATTTTTTCACACCAATTTGAAATTTATAGATAAAAAAAACTCTAAATATTTTTATTATAAACTCCCCTATACACATTCAATAGGTTATGGTATTCCCAATAGACCAACCCTAGATCCCTTTAGAGGATATCTAAAGGAGTCATTTCTAAGAACAGGTAATCTCCTTAACTGATCACTTTATTTTATACTCTTCTTTACCTCATATAAATATAAGTTAAGTATTATAAAAAAATAACATAAGTAGCCTAAATATTACTTGATGTTATTATTATTCTGAAAAAACCATCATACACCCTCTTTACAATCAAATGATAAGTGAATGTATTGCTCATGTGTACGTACGACTTACCAACTCCACATAAAGATACAATTCAATTTTCATCACCATACTTTATGGATGGGTATAATTATGGGTTTAATATTTTTATATTATATTAATTAGACAATTATACTTCTTTAATAATAATATCACGTCTAACTTCTTTCCATCCAATACTTTGATAAATGATAACGTCGCTCGTGCGTATATGCGGGCTACCACCACCACAAAGTGATGTGATTAATTTTTCATTTATATTTTACTTATATGGTAATGATGATAAATATTATGATTATATATGATATATATGATATAATAATTATATTTTGAAGGTTAATTAATATTTTACTTTATTTTATTCCATCTGTTGAAAAATGAAAACAGTGTTCAAGCATAGGTACTGCCTACCGTCTCTATGAATTGTGTAATTAATTTCTCTATATCTAAATTTTATGGGTGAATATAAAAATATATAAAAATATATTGAATTTATATATAATATATATCATGATAAATATTATATATATAATTTAACTATGATAAATTTACAATTATTGGAACTACATAACTGATGTACTCATGATAAAGGAAACAGTTAACACTTGAAAATTACAAATTTAATAAGGAATTATTGAAAAAATGGGGGTTTAAAATGTTATAAATAGACCTTATATGATATTAAAAGTATGAAAATTACTATGGTATATAATTATAATAAATATAAATTTATTATACAGTAGTTTAGTGTTCTTTTAATGCACGATGAACTTGAAGTAAGGGTATATTTCACAATCTCATCGATATTTAGAATTGTTTATAATTAAGTCTCTACTAGGGAATATTTATCTTTCATATCCATGTTTTTAAAAAGAGTTTTAAAAAAAAATCAAAAAAGAATTCTATTTATTTAACATTCTCCTATGATTTTTTAAATACATTGTAACCATGTTTGACTTTTTACAAAATAGTTTGAAATGAATATTTTTATCTTTTTCGAAATGAGGTAATATGTGTATTTTTCGGAAAAAATATAGAAGGAATATTTTTTAACTAATATATAACAAACATGTTTTTATGTCTTTTTGAATAAATTATTCATTGAAGATTTCTTCACAAGTTTAAAGGGTTGTTTTCAAAGACAATATTTTCCTTTGTAATTGGGTATCTTTTTAAAACAAAATGATTTTGAAGTGGAAAGGTTATTTCACTCAAGAATTATTCCAAGTGATATTTAAAAATAATTTTCCATATAATATGAAATTATTTGATGTCACATATTTGTTACTATATATATGGTCCAACGATCCCATATTTATTCTTTATCTAGGCAGTTTATGTTTATAATGAAAATGTGAAATTTTTATGAAAACCATTTTTTCCATGGGTAATGTTATGATGAAATGTTTATGAAACCCATTTATTTTCCATTGGTTATGTTATTATTAAATGTTTATGAAATCCATTTCTTTTATTAGGTTCTAATATGATGAATTTTTTATGATCTTATGGAACACATATGTATTATTTTTCATTATGTGATTGGTGGGACCTATATATCCCTATAATGAATTGGGTAAACATTCATATCTCTGGAAAAAAATAATACTAGAATGTGTAGTGAATCCATTTTAGTAAGGGACTCCATCCGATATGATAATCTTGGGAGTGAACCATGATACTACGATGGTTTTGGGAGTAAACCAATTCCACTATGATAGCCTTGGAAATGATCCTTTACTAAGGAAATGATTTTCTATGCTTATGTGCATTTTAGAATTGCATGTCTTATGCCTATATTATGATCATGTTCTTTGATTCCATTATTATTCTTGTATTATGAACATCCAATATTTATATCATGATATAATATTATGATATTTGATATGTTGGGTATGGATTTTAAATGTTAAGATCATGTTTATTTACTCTTATGCTCATGTAACGATTATGTGGTTTTTGATATCTCCATTTTTTACATTTACTGAGCATCTGAGCTCACTCTTTCCTTATTTTTTATTTCCCTAGGTTATGAAGAATGTTATTAAGTATGATATGTCTACGATGGGAGAATGTTACGAATAAATAAGTGTTATAGGATATAGATATTTTAGGAACTATATTTTTATGTTCCCATGTTACAAAGATACTATACCTAAACGATTTTGGTGTGTATTGAAATGTTATGTAATGAATATTCATCTATTACGATGTAATATATATTTATGAAAAGTATGGGTCACCATATCTTACATATAGGAGAAATATTTTACTTTTATACATGATAACTGCATAAAGGCAACACCCACTACCCATATGAAAACATTCCATGCATGGGTGGATTTCTTTAACCCTTTCACAATGTATACTGCATAAGGGTACTGATATTTTACAATTACGTAAACCATTCCAAAAAAGGTAAAAATAAAATTACCCTTATGTCAAAACCCTCACTTAAAGGTAATCTACATGTTACCTTTACATGAAATCCTTCATGAAAAGGCAAGTCATGAACTTCCTTTATATTAACCTTTCACATAATGTTCAATCTTGAACTAATTTTAAATGATCCCCATGTGTATAGATAATATTGTGATTACCTTTATGTAGAATATGTGTAAAGGCAAACCGCATTAAAATTATAATTTCTAGAAAAAAATGTTTATATTTTCTTCATGATTTATTTTTTTAATGTATGATTTCATCAAACTAAAATATGAGAGTTATTGATACTTATGAAGGGATTTTTTAGGATTTAATAAAAAAATTTAGAACATGGAGAAGTGATTTTATCTGATTCCCAATATCACCCATTCATAGAAAAATGAATCATGGAAAAAAATTTAAATAAAGAACATTGTAAATGGTGTACATTAAACTAAATAGGATGTTGTAACATCTTCAAAAAAAAAACCATCAAATGAGTTTGATCAAGATAAAAAAGTGAAAAAAATCCTTCTACCTCCGTAGGTATCTATAGATCGATTTGAATTTATTGTCATATGAGAGGGATCCAACTTCACGCATAGTGTTCTATAACCTCAATTTGATATAGTTGACGAAGATGAGAGCTATGGGTTTTAGATAGGTTTGAGTAAGTATCATCTAAGCACAGATCTACCTTACCATCATCATATAAAAACCTTATATAGACTAGTGAAGACACTCTTTGACTATTACTATATCTACTCAAGTGTTTGTAATGATTGATTAAATTCCACAGTCAGTGCATTGATCACATGAATGAAAATTATTCCTAGATGTGTCATCCTATAAAATAGTTATTAATTTATATCTCAGTGTATTCTTGATTAAGTTTCCAATGTAGGTTTCATGGAATAATACACCCATTAAGAATGAAAATAAAAATTTTCTTATAATAAGATATATCTTATATATATCATATACATATAAGGATTTTGGGTGTATAACCTTCAATATATCCCAATATTTATCATTTTTTTTGGAAATCTGAAACTTTTTCAAAAAAATAATAATAAATACCTAAGTGATGTCCCTAATAATTTTTTTAAAACATTGGACCTTATATTTTTTACAAGTAGTATGTCATCATTACGGATAATGAGAACTCATTACAAAAATGTTAAAGATCACTTCTTGTTACGAACTTCCCTATGGAATATGTTGTTTATTAGATGTTCTCTTTTTTTATCAAGGTTGTATCATCATATTCTCAATCCTTCTAAACTTTATTCTACCTCATTTCTGCAAAATAATTTTTTGGGTCATCGATATGGTTTATTCCTCAGGTATTGGAAAATTTCAAAACTCCCCAATTGGAATTCACGGTGCACTACTACTATTTTTAAATAATGTCAAGATAGTACATTGGATCAACATATAGTTCCCAAAATATGTTCACATATTCACATGTTATAATGAATTTCACTCATGGAAACCATAGTGCCTGAATGTTTCCATAGTCACAATGCCTTTAGTCTAGTAATACCACCAACACTCAACTATTGCTACCTTGGTTGGGGTCATGATACTCTATCACTTAGTGTTTAAATTCTTCTTAGTTTAATAACCACACTCAAAAAAGTGTAATCTTCATCAATATTTTTGGTTGAGGATGGTGTGTGACTATTTAATTTATAGAAAATTCTTCACTAACTTCTTTATCTTTCTCATCACCATAACATTATTCTCCATAAATTCCATCATTTGATCATTTTTCATCATTAAATTTCTATTACAACTTATTTGGGTTATCGAATCGGTTGTAGTCTTTTACATAATATGGAACAGTCTCAAAATCTTGGTATGGACCTTCTTCGATGAATCTTTTATGGATCTATCATCATATAATGTAAGGATTCTACTAGATAGTAAAAACCTCCATGTATAACTCTATTAAACCATTAGTAAGCCATTGGTTAAATAATGTTGTTGCCTACACCAAATCTTCATAATCTTGTAATGGATAAGCTAGATGTCATAACATATCATGGTATTGAAAATCTATATTTCTAATAGACTAGATCACTTAATCATCTTTCATATTTAACTAACCATGAATTCTTTCATGAAGTTCTCCTAGGGTAACACAATCTCTTATGATAACCACTTAAGTTGGTTGTCTACTGTATAATGCTCCTTGGTCGGTTTGAATAATTTCACTGTAGTAGTAGACACAAGCACACATGATTATCAAAATAAAATAATTGGTTGTGATCATGACTCCAAAAGTTTTATACAACATTAACTCTATGGAATAATCATGTAGGGTTTATAATGTTATAATTGTATAATGTTCTTTTGTGGTATAAGGAAATTATTATAAAACAGTCAATGATTTCAATAATTTATAAAGAATATATGAATTTACCAAATCATATCCTCTAGGAGTATCAAATAAAGTTTGTAGTTAGGCCTCTCTGTCATGAAATCAGTAAATATTGAGTTAATAATCAACCAACCTTTTTATGATTAGTAACCCCAAGCACATCTGTGCTAGATACTGTATCCACATATTTGTTTCTAGATAGGAATATTGTTGCTTATAAAACCACACAATCCTTACTTTAATAATTTATTGATAGTTAATTAATAAATATTAATAATAAGTTATAAATATTATTAATTACACTCTCATATTATCTGGTAATTAATTTAAAATAATTAATAATTTACTAACTAAAAAAGATTATTATTATTTATAATCATAATAATAATTTTTAACTGCATAATAATTAATAATTATTATTAGTGATTAATAATTATTATTTATTAATAATAATTATTATATATCAATAACTAATTGTTACATAACAGTAATTAATTATATATTAATAAATTTCATAATAATAATTATTGAATATTATTTTTAATTAAGTAATAATTACTATATTTAATAATTACATATTATCATTAAATAATTCCTAGTTAGTAACTAAATAAGAATTTTAAATATAATGTAGTAACTATTTAATAATTATTATTCACATTTATTAATTAATTAGTAATTAATTAGTAAATATAAATACTAACCTGTAATTATTATTAAATACAAAGTGATATTAAAGAGTAATTTATTCATAACAATTATTAAATTCCCAACAAAGACTAATTATTAATTGATTACTAATTAGTACTCATTAAAAAAAAATTAATTACACGCTAATATTATTAACTATTATTATCAAATTACCTCAATTTAACTAAACAACTAAGTAAATAAAAAATTTAAAATAAAATAGATACTAAATAACTATATAAATACAAAAAATGAAATAAATTTGAAAAAATACATCTAAATAAAACTTATAATTTTTTTACACTTTGAACATTATCATAATAGAATTATTGCACACTATTGTTCAACACCATAGAAAATGTGAGAAAATATCTAGAAAAGAGTGTGAGGTAGGGAACAATCGGTTTTACCATGAGGGATCTCAGCCAAGATCTCCCATTAGGGAGTTTTTTATGCATTTTCTAAAACAATAAGAGTAGGTTCATTTTATTTTGTAATATGTATCAAAAAGGCAGAAGGTGGTGTGTCTCCTTTTCCTCTCATAAATATGGATCAATGAAATAGAAAAGGAGATTGAGGTATTCCCACCTTTCTTTTAAAATAAATAAAATGCGGTTGGGGAGTGGTCGCCTTTCACTTAATATAAAGGCGAAAGGCGGCAGGGGGTGCTGCCTTTCCCTTATGTGCCTATAAAAGCTCACCCCCTCCTCCCTTAAAAATTCCTTCATATATCTAAATTATAATCTCTCAATCTCTCTCTAAAATAATATTCCTCAGTGTGTGGTGGTTCCGATGAATGAAAAAAGTGCATATTTTTTTTGTGAAGCATAATTTTGAGGTATTTTTTCTTATTTATTTTAAAGTTATTTATTTATTTAATTGATTTTTTAGTTAAATATAAATATATTATTTATTAAGTAGTTTAGTTATTTATATATAGTTTATAAATAATAGTTATTATTAGTAGTGATTAAGTATAGACTAACAAATGAATAACAAAGGATTAAAGAATGATTACATATAATAATTAGGTAATAATAATTAACTAATGAATACCATATGATTAAATAAATCTTAAGGTATAATTAATTAAGGATTAAGTAATATTTTGCTAATTTTTCGCTAATGAATAAATAATGATTAATGAATTATTAAATAATGATTAAATAATGATTAAGTAATGATTACGTAATGATTAATAAATGATTAAGTAATGATTATAGAATAATCAACTAATGATTAACTACTGATTTAGTAATTATTAACTAATAATCAAATAATTATTAACTAATGATTAAATAGTGATTAAATTATGATTAAATTATGATTAACTAATGATTAACTAATGATTAAGTAATGATTGATTAATGATTAAATATTGATTAACTAATGATTAAGTAATTATTAAGGAATTATTAAGGAATAATTAAAGAATGATTAAGGAATGATAAAAGAATGATTAAAGAATGATTAACTAATGATTAACTAAATAATAACTAATAATTAACTAATGATTAACTAATGATTAACTAATGATTAACTAATGATTAAAAAATGATTAAAGAGTGATTAAAGAATGATTAACTAATGATTGAGGAATGATTAAGGAATGATTAACTAATGATTAATAATAATTAAGGAATTATTAGAGAATAATTAAGGAATGATTAAGGAATTATTAAAGAATGATTAACTAATGATTCAGGAATGATTAAATAATTATCAACTGATTATTAAGTAATGATTCAAGAATAATTAAGGAATGATTAAGAAATGATTAAGGAATGATGAAGGAATGATTAAAGAATGATTAAAGAATGATTAACTAATAATTAAGGAATGATTAAATAATGTATAATAAATTATTAAATAATGATTAAATAATGATTAATTATTGATTAAGTAATGATTAATTATTGATAAAAATAATTATTAAGGAATGATTAAAGAGTGACTAAAGAATGATTTACTAATGATTAAGTAATTATTAAAGAATGATTAACCAATGATTAAGTAATTATTAAATAATAATAAAATAATGATAAAATAATGATAAAATAATGATTAAAGAATGATTGAAAAATGATTAAAAAATGATTAACTAATGATTAACTAATGATTAAGGAATGATTAAATAAAGACTAACTGATGATTAAGTAATGAGTAAAGAATGATTAAGTAATTATTATCTAATGATTAACTAATGGTTAAATACTGATTAACTACTCATTAACTAATTATTAACCAATAATTAACTAATGATTAATGAATGATTAACAAATGATTAATGAATGATTAAATAATGATTAAATGATGAATAAATTTAGATTAACATAAAATAAACATATGGTGAAATATTTAAAACTAGATGGCAAGGAGGATTAACTACACAAATAATTTGTTACTCCTATGATTTAGATGATTAATCCATAATTTCACAAGTATTTTGTTAATTTTGAAGGATATGTTTTATATGAATGAAATTATCTTTATAAACCATTGAAAATACCTTTAGGAAAGTTAAAAATTATACTAAAAATCATCAGTTTCATCTTTTAAGATATAAGAAAATGTTCTAAAATTTTGGTAGAATAAAGTTATGTGGTTATCTAAGTAATAAAATCCATGTCTAGATACTACATGTGGATGTGGCTCTGGCATAGATGTACCTAGGTGTAAAACCTGAAAACATCGCATTGAGATAGACTCGATGGGGAACTGGTGCATGGAAACAGACCTTTTTTTACACCTGGTTTGACATTCCTGAGGGATATTATTTAAATGATTCAAATTTTCTTTATAAACTACTAAAATACATTTAGGAAGATTAAAAATTGCACTATGAAACATTAGTATCGTATTTTAGGATATAAGAATACATTATAAAATTTTAGTATCATAAAGTAATAGGGTTAAACCTTATTGTCAATAGTATTCCTATAATGTTTTGGAAACTGAGGTAAAAACAATAGAAAACATTAAATATGTTTATTTATCCATGATAAAATGAAAATTATGATCATATAATGTGAAATGGAAAAGAAAAACCCCATTAAATAACACATGAATTCTTTACAACAGACAAGAAATACCTTGAAAATTTTCAACAGAATATAGTTTGGATGAGACAAGTATAACATTGAAAGTGAAGTAAAATATAGCTTATTTTCAAGTGATATCTTAATAACATCTTCCAAAGGGATGTACATAACTTTTGAATTTTATAAAGCTTTAAAACTTATAATTAAAATCCTCTCTATATGGAGATGATGTCATTAGAAGGTGAAAAGATTTTCAATATTTAAAAGTTAAGTATATCCCTTCAGAAGATGTTATTGAGCTACCACTAGATAATAAACTAGATTATACATCACTTCTAAAGTCAGGCTCATCTCATCCAAAATATGTTCCATTAGAAAATGTAAAGGTATTTCCTATCAACTGTAAATCAATCATTTGTTATTTAATGTTTTTATTCTTGTACGCTTTATTTTATATGATCATAGTTGTCATTTTATCATGGATAAATAAACTAATTTTATGTTTTATCTTATTTTTACCTTAGTTTTCAAAATATTCTCTGACTTATTTTCTTATAAAATTTTATATAATGAAACATTAGTATCATAGTTTAGGATATAAAAAGATATTATAAAATTTAGTTATAATAAAGCTTATATGTTCAACCCTCATTGTTAATATTATTTACACTATCAAAATCATAATCGAAAAACCTTTTTTACATATAGAGTCATGTTTTCTTGTGTCTACTTCTATACAGAGATTATGAAAACTAATCAATGATATTTTTATAGTACACAACCAGAAAAAATGTTTAGGACCTCTTATTGTGCAACCCTAAGTGAAATTTAAGATATAATTCATGATTGCATAAATCTGGGGCTTGATCAATAGATCAAGTCTATTAGCTATAGATATTTTCAATTCCCGACTACACAATGGAATCTAGCTTGTCTATTTATTACTGATGAGTAGTGGGTCCAAGAAACAAATTTATTTTCCCAGTGTTCAAATGGTTCCATGGTGGAGTTATATGTTTAGGTTTATACTGTATAACAATAACATCCAATTGTATGAAGACGTAGACTTACAATAGTGGTTGAAGAAGCTCCATCCCAAGAAATTAAGGCTCCTACCTATGATTCTGAAGAGAAAAACCTAGATGATATTCTAGATATACATGCAAATCCAACATCTAATGAGGATTTTTTTAATGATGAAATACATGAAGACAACAATGCTAATGAGGAGGGAGCATCATAAGTAAGGGAGGAAGTTTCTAGAAATATAGTATTTGTACCATAGAATTGACCCTCAATAAATCATCCACCACACTTCCCATCTTCGTCGGAATAAATGGAACATTTTCATGAATTCTAATGCAATGTTATCAAACATATTACTAAGTTTCCTTGAGTTATAATGTATTTATTTATTTAGTGATCTGGACAAACATTATATGTTTGAAGGGATTTTACAAGTAAAGATGCATTGAAAAACATACTAAAAATATTTCATATTAAGTGGAATTGTATTTATTTATTTAAGGAATATATCCATAAAAAATATTTCATATGGTGTTATAAATATGAGGATTATAATAGGATTTACTTGAGAGAGATTCAGGACTTTTCATTTGGAGGTTGAAGAATTTTGAAGATTAAGGCATCTCATACTTGCATTCAGCCAAACCTAACACAAGATCATACTTAATTGGATGTTAACTATGTGTCATCTATTGTTATCAAGATGATTAGGACCTTACAAGATATTCCTACAACCCTTGTGTAGGAGATGATAAAAAAAATTGCTTATAGGATTTCCTATAATAATGCATGGATGGCGAAACATGAGGAAATTGTGAAGGTTTATGGTGATTGGGATGACTCATATCAGGTGTTTCCATAATTGATAGCCATACTGAGACACAATGATCAATTTTTATTCCATATTTATATGAATTAACATGTTTTTCTAGATAACCAACTTTATCTATCTCGTGTTCAATTTCTTCGGTTGTTCTAGGTATTCATCCCCTATATTTCTATATTTCATTTCATCAAATAGTTTATATAGATTGATGGAACATTTCTATATGGAAAATAAAAGGGTGTATTGTTATTTATGTCAATCCAATATGGAAACCGTTCACCTATTCCTCTTGAATTTTATATTTCGGAGAAGGAAAACAATGAATCATGGAGTTGGTTTTGGGAATGTATCAGTAACCATTTCACTCACATTCAGGGTGTCTATTTGATATCTGATCGGTATTGTGCAATCAATGAGGCAATCAATATGGATCCTGATATATGGAGACCCCCAAATTCACATCATCGGTACTACATCAAAACACATTACTATCAATATGAGAAAAAAATTCCATAATTAACCAATAAAGAAGGCAATCATGTGGCTTGGTATGAAATGCTGTTATTATTTTTTAATATTAAAACATAACGATAAAATTAATTTATTTGAAATATGATCACTTTAGTGTAGCATATGATCCAGATTAATGAAGGTTTGAATAAACTTTCAAAAAATAAACACAAGTATAATCAAGAAGTGTATAATTATATGACGTGGATTCCAAAAGAAAAATGGACATTGGAATATGATATGGGGAAGAGGTATAAATACACAACCACAAACATTTTGGAGTACATTAATGGTGTCCTCAAGGGTCTTCACAAGTTACCTATAACTTCCCTAGTTAAGGAGACATTTTATTGTTGTGTGAATAACTTCATTGATAGAAAAAAACTAGCCTCAGATGAGATTCAATAGGATCTAATGTAAGGAAAAAACTTCCAATTAGATATTGAAAAGGAAATTAAAGGATCTTATGGTTACCGAGAATGAATTTTCCACTAAGAAGACTCCTGATTTGAAGTTCAAGAGTGTTTGGACCCCATCCCCCGTAGAAGCGGTGAAAAAATGGTGGTATTACTAGAAAAAAGGCAAATACAACATGTAAAATTCTAATCAATATGGTTTCCATGCACACACACCATCACAACATGTTCCTCTGTGAACATTTCATAGGAAGCTTATGTTGATCTAGTGTACCAACTACACACCATTGATAACTATTATGTTGTACCATGGAAACCAATTGGGGAGTTTTGATATTTTCAAATGCTTGAAAACTAGCTAATATTGATACCTGACATCAATAGGCTGCGTCAATGAGGGAGATTGAAGTATAGTAGGATATGGAATGAGATTGAATGAAATCAATAATAAAGGAAAAGATTGAGACGTATCATATGTCATCAAGAAGTTCATAACCTATAAATATGCCCAAACATTACTGGATTAAGTTCACACTGTCATCCACAATGATGAATTATCTTCAATATGATCTTTTCATATTGTTAATTATATGGAATTAATATAATATCCTTAATTTTGTATAATTGTCTAACATTTATGAATACTTTTACTATAAAAAAATAATAAGACTTTCATTTTCACATTAAAAGGAATATGACAAGTACATGTGAGGTGAAATTAAATAATACTCAAACTATCCATGGATAAAAAATAAAGAAATCACATGAGAAAATAATCAAGAAACATACCATCATGTGTGAAATCATACAAAAATAAAAAATCCCATAATTTGAGAACTAACTTATTAGTTAAAGTCAAACTAATGTTGTGTTAGGTTATAAAAAATAATTTTTCTTCATTATCTAAAAGTTTATTATAAAATAAGTAACAAAATGTTTTGGAAAGTGAGGTAAAAAGATGAGAAAACATAAAATAAATTTATTTATCAATGATAAAATGAAAAATTATTATCTTATAAAGTGAAATGGACAAGAAAAAACCCACTAAAACACACATGAATGATTTATAATATACTAAAAAGACCTTGAAAATTTTCAAAAGAATATATTTTGGATGAGATGAGCCTGACTTCATAAGTGAAGTAACATTTTGGTGACCATAAAACATCATGTCTTACATTCTACAAGTCATAACATTTTGTTGACCATAAATTTATATTTACATTTTACACATAAGAATTATTTCATTTTTTTACATATAGATGGAGAATACTACACTAATCACTGAGTAGTATTGGCATGTTTCCCATGGCATGGTAGAGGGTCATCACGTTCGATGGATCAAGGTGCATCGAGTGCACCATCATCATCACATGTTGCCTCCAACCACCATTATACTATACCTATGATGTGTTAGTTTTTAAAAAATTATGGTATCTGATTTCACATTTATTGATCATCACCTTATAACAACCCTCATTGAGATATGGAGACCAAAGACACACACATTCCACCTACTCGACGGAGAGATGACCATCACCCTTAAAAATGTGGAAATCCTACTTGGTCTTCCTATCTAGGGGGATGTAGTTATTAGACTCACCCATGGAGACTGACATTATCATTTATAGAGATAAATGGGTATCGACATTTTGTATGATGATGATGCTACTGATGGTGGGTCAATATCTATGAGGTGGCTTGAGATACACTTTGTACAATTAACCAATAACGTTGATGAGTGGACTACCATGTGTCATGACCATGCCTATATGTTTTGGATCATTGGAGGGAAATTATGTGCTGATCACTCATGTATGAATGTGCACATGATGTATCTGGGGATACTAGAGTATTTTCACTAGGATGGGAGATACAACCGGGGATCTGTGTGCTTGGATTACACTTATAGAAAATTATACATTGCATTCCATTTAAATTGAACAAATCTTAGAGGATGTGTCATCATTATTCAGTTGTGGGCATGTGAGAGAATCCTTCCTCTCTCCCCTATTGTTTCTAATCAAGATATTTCTATTAATATGATGCATGTTGCTCTACATGGATGCTGGTATGATCACTCATCTCTGTTGGTTTCTAATGCTACTAGGAGTTACTGAATTTAATTTCTTATTATTCATCACTTCTGATATTTCATTTTAGAGGTAGTGTCAGGCACACCACTTAATTAGTGGTCTGATACTCCATTTGACAACATATGATCTCATGTTGGAAAATATCCTACCCATCAATGTAAGTATACCCAATCTTTAATTGACTAAATTTTTTCATAATATCACCAGATTTGGTTTTTAGTTACAAACTTTTTTGAAAAATCTAAAATGTCATTTTAGATTACATGGATGTCATAATGGGATTTATTGGACCGGTTTCTTGTATACTTCACTAATGGACTTCAGGATGATATGGTTTTATTGACTCTCATTCACTTTAATATTATTGAGTGGTACTATCCTAATAGATTCATGTTCTAGTTGGGCTGTGATCAACACATTCCACTTGCACCAAGATAGTCACCAGTGCTTCATTCTATGAAGCTGATGGGGAGGAAAGATATCGAATGGAGCCAACAACATTCTGATTATCTTTACCTCTAGGGAATATGATCATTGCTTCATCTTGATGATGTATGTATGATGCAATTCCATCTATCACAATAGTTTAAGTATGATCCATGGTATAGAATGTTGTCTATAATGTATATTACTCCACACGAAAGAGGGATTTGAGGTATAGTAAGTCAATAAATTTCCATTAGTTTATTTATTATAATATTTTTATAATTCATTTTGAATATCTTTATATCATACTCGACTATACTGGATTATCCGCTTGTCTAGTCTAGTGGAGGAGAAGGTTCCTAGCAAGGAAGCAATCCATTCTGCAACACATGGGATGATTCTATCTTATCATGTGGTTCATGATAATAGCTTCAATTTTCCACCCTAGGGATATGATGTTCCTTCCAAAGGAGTGGAGGCTTCTACTCAAGAGCCTCCTCCCGTAGATGCTGATGTTGAAGAAACATGATGACGATGACGTAAACAGTGTTGTGCGGCACATGAGGCCTCACCTATTCCACTCGTAGAGATTATAGCACTTAAAATCCAGCCTCATCCATTTGGGTATGTGCATCAAGAGGCATTTGATCCATCTGTGTTAGAAATATATCCATATTTTTCTCTAGGTAAATATTATTTGAGATTCTATCAGGGGTCATTTCCCATGCCTCCAGCTTTCTTTCCAGATCCTTAATAGGGTATATGGTTCCCCAAAACAATGAAAGAAGGTCCTTTTGCACCCATAGTGGGAGAAGGATCAGGTGCGTAGAATTATATCCAATTGAAACCTCCTCCCATTGGGACACAAGAATAGTATCCAATAGTTTAGGATCCAGCACCTGAGGATCATCCCTCTCTAGGTCATTATACTCCACCCCAATGCAGAGGTTGATAATCTTGATACATGCATCCTCTTCGCACACCATCATATGGGACAGGACATCACCATAGTGAGTGTCTATACTCATTCATGTATATTTTTTGTTTCTAAAAAATGATGAGATTATTTTTAATATCGACCATTTTGACATGTTTAGCTACTGTTTAAATTTTCATTTATATTTTAGTTACAGTTTATATTTTATAAGTTTTCAAATTAAGCTACTTGAAACATAGGAAAACTTTTCAAATTTCATGTATATAAATTTAAAATATTATAAAATATAAACTTTGAAAACAATATAAATAAAACATAAAACATTTCCTAAGAATATAAATTTTTTTGAATATAAAAATAATTTCATAGATATAATAAATAATTTAAACTGAAAGGAATGTAAAAAAATATTATAAATACAATTGTAATGGTTTAAAAAAAGAATATATTGTGTCACTAAAATTACTTTTCATCGATTGTTTTTAAGAAATGATTATAATTTTGAATTATTTTTTATATGTTCAGGAAGTGTTTCAAATATCATTTAGATTTTATTTATATTTTATAAGTTAGATACTTTCAAAACCACCAACTTCAAACATTATTATGTTTCCTGTAGGTGACATTGAAATAATATAACTTATAAAATATAATTACAATCTAAGAGATATTTGAAAAAGTTACTCAACATATAAAACGTAATTCAAAATAAAAAAAATCATAAATATAATAAGTAAAAGTTAATTTTCAGATCAAAAAATAAATTTATTAAAAATATAACATTTTCACTTTCAAATATTAATAAGATAATTATAAATAAAATAAAATAAACACAATATATATATATATATATATATATATCATATTATACAAACATGTATATTTTAAATAAAATTCTTATTTTATTTTTTCTAAAATGAGGTAGAGGCCCTACCACCTTTCCAATTAACCATAAGGTGGAAGGGACTCTTCTGTCTTTCTGCAAATATTTTTTTATAAAATTGTCATATAGTTATTTATTATTATTTTTTCTTCAGAAAACACATAAACAACTCCCCATTAGGGGTTGTATTCTCTCCCTACCCACACTGTTCCCCCTCCTGGTGGCTCCTCGATCTCGACACATTCCAGTTAATTGACGACTCTAGGATCCCCTATTGTGACTCTTGCTCCCATTTTCCAATGCGTCTCGCTCTTGGATGGTTCTGTAACATCTTGGTGCTATTGGATTAAAAGGTGAATGGTCACACAAAAAATATAAAAACACATGAACTCAAACACCTAAAATGTAGTAAAGTAAGTGACTTTAATTGGGAAACTTTCATTATACTATGATTTGAAAAGAAAATTCATTCCTAAATACACCTTTTTAAGGAAAATAGAATAAAATCACAAAAAAAAATAGTTTCTTTAGATAGGGTACATGGAAAGAAGTATCAATGTGTTTAGTTATACAGATATGTGGGGTGCTATTCATGGGAATGTAAAAGTGGGTGCTACAGTGGTGGCATGGATAGTAGTTTCCACAGGTCTAGGGGTAGTTTGGGGGTGTCGCTATGATTATTTCCAACAATCACCCCTGATCATGGAACCAAGATATTTAAAATTTATATGAGATCATTCTTATTGATTGCAGGTTCATCACTTTGAAAGAAATCAGGGATACTATGATCAGTGTCATGTTTCAAAACAATGTCATCATCCTTTGACTTTGACTAGGTTGTGGCATAGTTTTTTTGACACCGTTCACTGTCACAGAAGTTCACCCCTAGCCCTTCCACTATCACAAATCATGCTTTACCCAGAACTGAGTTTTATCAATGCTAAACCTACAACACTTATAAAAGGATAATTTTATCATTTCTAAATAAAAGCACTAACCTTTATTAGTGCTGATAATGCTTCATCTTTATCAACTCTTTTCTTAGCATTGATAAAATATTTTAATAAAAAATATTATTAATATATATAAAATTATCATACTTATATTCAAAAAATAATGTTTATTTATACACATTAATTAAAGAATGCATGTATATAATTAATATAAATAAGATATATTAATAAATATAATTTTTAATAATTCAAAAAATTATATAAATATAAATTATGTATTGATAATATGTGATATTTGAACTTATATATTTATATAAATGCTAATGTGAATATATGTGTATGAATTATGTTATGTCTGTGTGTGTGTTTGTTTTGTATGTGTTTATATATCAGTGCTCTCCAAAATATTGCTTTCTCAAACTTTCCACCTATTGGAGGAGGATTTTCAATATCAGTGCTCTCCAAGTCTGAGTCAGCCTTTGATGGAACGTCCTCCTTCTTGGATTCCCAATCTATATGGCCATGCCCCTGATAATTATATATACTTATACTTATAAATATATATTTAAAATTATTTAAATATATATAATTATGTAAATATATATAATTATATAAATATATTTATAATTATATAAAATTATTTATAAAATATTTATTTATAATTATAATTATAGATAAATATATATTTAAATAATTATAAAATTATAATAAATATATTTAAATACAAAATATATTTATTTTATTTGTAATTATATATAATTATATTTTTTAATTATATTTATTATATTTTTAAAATTAAACCTTTATTAATACTTTCTAGTGCTCATAAATATATATCTTTATCCATACTAAAAAAGTGCTCAAGAAACCTATATTTATCAGTGCTAGAATTTTGGCATTGATAAAGAGTAATTTTATCAGCACTTACTATTTTAGTGTTGATAAAACTATTATTTATCATTGATTTTTTGAAAGTGTTGATAAAAGGATTACCCATTATTTTAAAAGGAACCCTAACAGAGTCTCATCTCTCATGCCATTAAAGATCTCGCAGAACCCAATCACTACCACCACTCTCTCTCTTCATCAATATTATCAACGAAATCGATCAACTCCGAATATAAGGTATGTGAAAATTTATTCTATTAGTTTCTCAATATCCACTACTTGTTACTCAACACCACGCTACTCTCATCAAAACACGATAAAATACACCAACCTTTCCTCAATAATCCATGGTTAATGGTCAAAACACACCCATCACATTCCAAAATAGCCAACTCAGGTGTCATGTGCACTTACTCATTGTAAAACTCAAGTTTGGATGACAAGTTGTGTGGATTCTTGAGTTTTCCTTATCTGTTGTTGGTGTACATGAATTTATATTTATGGTCCTTTCTCTTCAGATAATGATTATTTTTGATGTTTATAAATCTATTCTTGTTTGGGGGTGTAGTTGGGGTTGAACTAGTGACACATGGTAAGCTAGAAAAGTTTGGTAAACCTTGTGGAGCTCCTATACATATTTTTGAGTGGATCCTTATGACAACAACATGATTGGCACATGGCTTTCAAACCGCATGTCCTAGTCTATTTCTATCATTAATTATCCTTGTATTTTGTTCCATATTTCCATTGTTTCAAAACTATTTTGATTATAGAATGTTCATATTATTTATGTGATGTGTAATTTTAAAAGATTGAAATATTGGTTCCAAATGGAAAGGGATTGGTTTTGAAAACAGTGATTGAGTTTTCTAAGGCAGTTTTATAAATTATTCGGTGTTTGATTCTCTAGAAAATTTTTTTAATGGGTAAATATTTTGTTAAAAAGTGATTTTAAATAAAGGGTAACATGGTTTTTAGTGATGAAAATCATTTTTAAAACTAATAAAAAGTGTCTCAAAGATTTATTCAGATAAGGTTCATCAGTTTTTTATAATGTAAATTTTATTTTAAGGGTAAATGACAAGTTTTAATGTTAATAAATTTGATTTTTATGATGTTTCAGAATGAGGATGATATTTGGGATTTCAATGATGATCTCAATAAAGGATCTTTTAAATTTCACATTGAATTTAAAATGGATTTTTGTGATTTGAATTTAGATTTAATATATTCAAATGGTTTTAAAAGGGGAATTTTGAATTGTTTGGAGTGTCAGAATTAATAATTATTTTTAATTAATATTTTCAAATTAATATTTATTTTTAATTAATAATTTTTAATTAATAATAATTTTTAGTTAATCATTTTGAATTAATAATAATTATTTAAATATTTTTTTAAAATAGAAATATATTTATAATAAATATATTTATATATTTAAAAAACAAAGATTTGATTTAAAATTAAAATATTTTTTTTTATTTTTAATAATTGAGTATTAAAAAACTACATTTTTAATAAGGTTTATTTTTTCCATATTTAAAAAACTTTTATTTTATTCTCTTTTAAAAAGTTTCATAAAATAATATGAAGAGAAATCATAATCATTTATTTTATTTTACTATATTTCGTATTGAAATAAAATGAAGATAAATTCAAATTACAATCATTTATTTGTTTAAACATATTTTTAAAATTTTAAAATTTTTATTAATATACATGGGTTAGTATAAGATTTTTCTATTTTTTTGTCTTGAAATTATAATGATATAATAAAATCAAAGTATGTGATCACTTGGGATCAATTTCTGCCCCTCAAACATCTTTGTTAGTTTTAAAATTTTCCAAATTGTTTGAAAAACATGTGTATAAGTGATCTAATTTGTACTTGATCTACCTCACTAATTATCCACCTAATATCTCTTGCCACAAGCCATTATTGGTTCACCCTATCCTTCACCTTCACATTCATTTTTACACATTTTCATTATTTCTTACTCTGTTTTCATGGAGCTCCTATATAAGCACTGAAAAATCCCTTCCCTCTTATCATGTAAGGTGGTGACTGGAAATGATTAGTAGGTAGGGTTTTTATGGTGAACAACTGGTAATCAACTCCAAGTTCCATGTATCCCTCCTTATCCCATATTCCACCAAATATCTCTTTCCTTGAGCCATTATTGTTCACCCCTCCCTCTCTTTCATGTTCACTTTCACTCAATCATCACTATTTCTCACTCTAATTGCATGGATCTCTTAGTTGTGTGCCACAAAATCCATGCCCACTTATCATGTAAGGTGGTGACTTCAAATGATACATACAAAGGGTTTTTTCAGTGTACAACTGGTAATTAGATTCAAGTTCCAAGTATCCAACCTGCTCAAATGTTCCACCCAATCTCATTTGGGTCGATCCATTGTTAGTTCACCTTCTCCCTTGAATTCATGTTCATTTTCACTCATTCATCATTGTTTCTCACTCTGATTGCATGGAGCTCATAGTTGTGCACTACAAAAACACTGCCCATTTATCTTGTAAGGAGGTGACTAAAAATGATAAGCAAGATGTGTTTTTGTGGTGCATAACTGGTAATCGTCTCCAAGTTCCAAGTATACCTCTTTTTCCCATGGAATAAATTCAAAAAATTCTACCCATTTTCTTCTAAGTATCCCTCCTACTCCCATGGATTAAAACCACATTGTCTTTTAATATCATGACATTACCTTGTGTATTTTATTTTTAGTGACCATTAGAGTATCATATTCTAATATTATAATCTTTTTATGAAACCAAAATATGGAAATTAAATTGTTCCAAATGTTGAGAAATAAAATTTTAATGCTGAGAAATTTTAATTTCTTGATAAAACCAGTTATCAAGAATTCATATAGATAGCTTTTTTTGAATTACTACATTAAAGGCCCTATGTTTATTGCCTCTATGTTGGGTTATAATAGGGGAGAAATATCTCTTGGGATCCAAATTAGTGAAAGAGATGGTATATTAGGTTCATATAATATTGAAAATATTAACGATAAACCATGTTAATAAAATCATAAGCATTAATAAACCTATTGATGTCTTTAAAATCATAACCATTAATTATCTTACCTTATAGAAATATTTTAATCACAATATGGAACTTTTCTATGAAATGGTTTTAACAATTTATTTATTTTGTTAAATATTAATAATACTGAATCAAATAAGATTGATATGAATCGAAAATGGATGGATTCCAATCATATGACAAAATAGTATTATGATGGGGTGAAATAGTTCATCAAGTATGCAAAAGATCATGCATATAATCCTTCTCAATTCCTTTTCTCGTGTTTACTTTGTTGTTATTCAAGTCTAATTAGTCTAGAGGAGTTGGAAGAACACTTGATCTATCACAGAATAGATCAAATTTATTAATGTCAGACTAAACACTAGGAAAAACTCAATATAGCTAGTGAATGGGATAAAACTATATTTTATGGATCATCTGATATGATCACAAGTGTGGAAAATGATGAAGACCATGTCGAGGATGTGATTACAGGTGTGAATGATGATGAAGATAATATTAGGGAAATTAAAATTATAGTAGAAGATGAACTTCATGATTTTCCAAAATTTTATGAGAAGTTAAAAAGTTGTGAAAAGATTACATTATATACTAGTTTTACTAAATATACAACATTTCCAACCATACTGAAGCTATATATTTTAAAATATAGCAACAGATGGAGCAATGTGGGTTTTATTAAACTACGTTTTCTTTTGAATGATATTCTTCTAGAAGATATGATCTTACTTGCCAAAAATATGAAACTAATTGAATGCTACATTCAATGGGTATGATCTATGAATGAATACATGCTTATCCAAATGATTTTATACTTCTTCTCAAGGACCAAAAATCACATAAAAAATTCCCAAAGTGTGGTGCTTCTTGATATAAGAATGATAAATCTGGTCCTATGAAAGTTATATGGTACTTCCCAATCATTCCAAGGTTTAGGTACATATATGAAAGTGGGATACTACAAGATAATTGACTTATCATGAAGATACATGAAATAAAGAGGATAAACATTGTAACATTGTAGACTCTCCTCAGTGGAAGAGAATTGATCATGAGTATCCTGAATTTAGAAGCAAGTTGAGAAACCTTCATCTTGTACTATCTACAGATGGAGTGGATCCTTTTGGTTTTCAAATCAATACTCATGGTACATGGATAGTTATGTTGGTAAATTATAACTTCCCATTGTGGTTAGGTATGAAATGAGAATACATTATTTTATCTTTGCATATATCAAAACTAAAACAACCGGGTAATGATATTTATGTTTATTTGGTTCCATTGATCAATGATTTGAAATTATTGTAGGATTCAGGTGTTACATTGTATGATTCTTAGAAAAATCATGATTTCATATTGGGATCCATGTTGTATGGGATGATAAATGACTTTATTTCTTATGGATATTTTTCAGGATATAACATTAAAAGAAATCAAGGGAGTTCAATTTTTGTTCCAGGTACATAGTCAATTAGGTTGAAAAATTCTTCAAAGATTGTGTTTATAGGACATCAAAAATTTCTACTTCAGTAACATAAGTACTGATCTTGGATGAAATCATTTGATGGGAGTTCAAAATAATTTACATCACCATCTACACTAATAGGTGTTAAATTTCCTGAGAAAGTAAAAGATATAGACACTTGTTTACGTTTTTTTTTCAAAAAACCTTACAAAAATCTGACTAGAAAAAGTGCTCATTTTTTTGAATTACCATACTAGAATTTTTTGTATTCTTGTAATTTTATTTATTTTATGCATGTTAAAAAATATGTATATGATAGTGTCATTGGAATGTTACTAAATGAACCTGACAAAAAAAAGGATGAAATTATGGTTAGGTTGGAAATGGTTGATATGAGAAAATGTGAAGAGTTGGCTCTAGTGAAGGGTGAAAAAAAATATTTTCATCCTCTATATGCTTACACTCTTTATAGGAGGAAAATATATCTGTTTTGAAACTTATTGAATAATGTAAAGGTTAAAGAGGGGTATTAATCGGATATCAAGAATATCATGTCAATGAATGGTTTAAATTTAAAGGGTCTAAAATCATATGACTGTGATGTTTTGATGCAAGATCTAATTATTGTAGCTTTATATTAAATTTTCCCAGGAATTTATGTTATACATTAACCAATATCTATTTTGTTTTCAAAATTATATGCACAAAAGTTATAGACATGGTGAAATTTCCAACTATGGGAAAGGAAGTTTCTATCATTTTATGTGAATTGGAGATGTTCTATCCACCAAAATTATATGATATGATGATTCAAAAGACGGTTTACTTGGTAAGAGATATTTGACTTTGTGGTCCTAAAAATTATAGATAGATGTACCCCGTTGAATGTTATATGAAATTTTTGAAAAGGTATGTAAAAAATTGAATTCATCTAGAAGGTTGTATTATAGAGAAATATGTTGTTGAAGAATCCATTTAATTTTGTATTGACTACTTGTCCAATTTCGAAAGCATTGGTCTACAAAAATATCTTCACACTGGGTGGCTTGTTGGTGAAGAAATTTCTAGAATAGATATTGTCACAATCACTATTACAGATCAGGAGTAGGCCACCCTTTAAGTTTCGTATAAGAGTTTAGAGGTTTCCGCATATGATAAAACCCACAAATAAATTATTAGTAATTTTAATCCATCAGGGGATAAAGGTTGGATATCAAATAAACATACTCAATAGTTTATTGGATGGTTTCAAGGCCATTTTTTAAAGAGTCATTTGAAAATCTAGTTTCAATTTTAGAATGACTTCAATAGAAAGATGGAGGTCTAAGAGTGAATTTATTATCTTATAATGGTTATGTAATTAATGGTTATATGTTATATAAAAATAAACATTATAAACATATCCCCATGAAAAGTATTGGAGTTACACTTGTGGTTGAATCGATGCATGTATCTGGTACCAATTATAAGAATCAAATTTATGTGAATAATTCATACTTTTGAATCATCAAAAAAATATTGGAGTTGGATTATACAACATCCCAATTAATGATTTTTCAGTTAAAGTGGGTTGATAATAGGAGTTATATTAAAATTGATGAACTAGGATTTGTCATAGTGGATTTTATTAAAGAAGTTTACAAAGATGAAACATTAATAATGGAATCATAGGAAGTACAATGATTTTATTTTCCTGATCCAATAAATAAAAAGCGAACAATTGTTCTATTATTGAGCAAATCCATTGAGGGGTTTTTTGTTAATTCAATTGAGGATGACCCTTTTATTGGGAAATCACAATCATTTAATTTTAGTCTAAATATATACGGTGTATTGTATTTTAGAGGTGTCAATAATGAATGGATTTGGATACTCGGTAGAGGGTTTAAATTCATTCAAAAATCGAAAAAATATTTCAATAATAAGGTTATATTTTTTTTGTAATATACATCGTGGTACCTCATATTATTATCTATTTAATACTATATTTATATAATATAAATTAAACTTTCAACAAATTTGGAAGGTAATGACTTATATACATGTCGATGCTCCCAATCCTGGGGAACAATAGGTTTCTAAAATTATTGGTGCTCCCAATGAAGAACAACAACAACATTTTACACATGATGATGATACCGATACATAGAAAAAACATATTGATTATGTTGAAGATAAAGAAATGGTAGATGGTGAAAAACAAATGTCCAAAAAAAAAACAGGAGAGACATAGAGTGATTGTGTTAGAAAAAATTATTAAGGTGAAAAAAGTCATCAAATTTGAGGTGGGATGGAATGCACATGGCCATATGGTTAACCCCAACAAGGTCATGTTTAATAGTTACATTGGGCTCACCACTCGCATACATGTTCCAATTGATGTATATTCATGGAACCATGATGTTCTCACTCTGAATACATTAATTTGGGAATAAATTAGGGTACAATTATGATATAATTTCATTATTTTACTATATAAAATAATGAAACATTTAATTTCTATTAATTATCCCTTATGGAGTGAACTTATAGTAGATGAATCCTGAATGAAATTTGTATTAATGATCACTATAAAGGATCAAAGAGGCTTTCTCACAATTCTTATGAAGTTTCATCTCAATGATATTGAATGGAAAATAAACTCACACCCACCATAGATGTATGCACACCTGATAAACCACTAAGCATGGGATGTGTTTATTGGTCATTATGAGGAGGAATCTTTTCATGTACATTATTATTGGTAATATTTTTCTTGAAAATACATGTATTAATCACTTTTATTGACAATTTGTAATTTATGAATGAGAAAGTTAGTGTTGAAAATAAGCAATGGACAATAAAACCAATGTACCCCTACCGTGAAGCAAGGATGGGGTATGATTCACTTGAAAAAAATTGTATGTATTTTAAATATAATGTAAGACTTTTATGTGACATAAAAAAACATAATTATGTTCCTATGTTTATATATAGATTGATGAATTGAAATCCAAATCCACTTCCATACCACATCATATACTATGGAAGAAGTCATGTTTAAATAAAAAACATAAACTAATAGATGAAAACACACAAAAAGTGTGGGAAACATGTGTAAGTATGGAATAATAAATCTTTTTTACTTTAAATCTATATTACATAATAATGATTAATTATTTTCCTATATTATTTTATCTAACTTAGAAACAAGAATCATCATTAGATATACCCATTTAATAGTTACTATAATTGGCCTTGAAGCATCCATAATAGTATGGACACATTAGAGGTGTGGGTTTTGGGGTGTCACCTAGAACATATTTTGATAAAAGAAATCAATAGAGAGATAAAGATAATAAACTTGAAAAGTTTTAGGAATGATTAAATTCTTTAGAATAAAATTTAAATTGGAAGTCAAAGATGACAGAAAATGTTATGGAAAGAAAACAAATATAATAAACAACATAGGAATAACAACTATGTGAAGATCCCCCTTACCCCAATAGCTTTGAGGAAGCCCATTCCCCTAAAAGAGTTGTCTTATAAGAGGTAATTAATATTTTTATAATTGTTTTGGTGAAATTTGAATCAGGAAGAAATTGATACCTTCGTTATACTGATATTCTACATGGTTAAAATGATTGTGATTTATATCTATCAACACCCACCCATCACCTTGTTGTGATAGTTATCATGTATAATATCTAAGGAGATATTCTATACCACAGACAACTTCCAATAAGTCTTGTAAGAGTTATGACTAATGTAGATCAAGATCTATGTTCTGAGCTACTTGCTCCACTTAACAATGAAAATATTCATATGATCGAGAAAGATAATGGAACATTAATAGCTTGGCCTTTAGATATTTTAAAAACAATTTAACAAGGAGGTATTCTTTTACAATTTAATTTTCATGAATTTGTTTTTAACAATTATTTAAAAAAGGTCTGAACTGATGAATGTTATTATAGCTGGTTAAAGGGAAAGGGTTAAAATGAAAGGTTGAATAAAAAATATCTGAAGGAATAACCAACCAAACAATTAAAAATATCTTCATAAACTACTTTTACCCAACCCATTCAAATTCCTCATTTACTAACATTAAAGGTTCATGTGGATATAATGTTTTCAAGTTTTGTTATGACCATAATTTATTATGAAGAATATATGTATGGGGTTTCCATTATAGACTATATTAGTCTTGATAATGAAAATTAAATCATAACACATGAATTTCTATGAGTCTTGTAAATTTATACATGAGGTGTGATTTTTTGAATTTTCTATCCAAAAGCTAATCTACTATGTTAATTATGAATGAATAAAATTTATATTTTTTTGTAGGCATATATATGAATACTATTTTAAGGGAAACCCCTATGAATAGAAATTTGGACTCATTAGTCATTACATCACTTATACACAATAATTAAAATTTGAACCAAACCAAATTTAAGTAATAGAGGAAAGATTGGCCAAAATGTTTGAAAAAAATATTATAGACGACAAACACTTCTGAACACCCACGATATAGGGGTAAAACTCTAAAATTTAATCATATAAAATATATTTTCATTTATTTACATAATTACTGATTTTTAGGAAGAATTGGTTACATATTACAGTCAATTTAGATACTCCAAAGATCTATTTTTTGGATTCAATTCATGGATACCCAAAACACTAACCTCACATTATTAGGTTTATCAATTTGAAATACACTGAATATAATGTTTTAAAACTAAAATTCAAGTTATAAATTTTATATTATATTTTAATGAAAATTATATTATGATAGGGTGGTGTTTAAATATCACAAAAATCAAGGGATGAGGACATTACATGAATAAAATGAACCTATTGACTTCTACGAGTGGATAAGTATTAGGGTATATATAATAATATTTCACAATCAAAACATATATAAAAATAAATTACTTATTTTTTAAATATTTCTATATTTTCCAAAACAAACCAATAGAAAATATTGTGGTTATTATGTTTAAAAATTTACGAAAGATATTATATGCCATAAAAAAACTAGCATCCCCAAAAAGGTATTTTTGAAGATAATTATAATTTCATTTAAAATATTTATTAACACTATTTATACTTTTCTAGTACTATGAGGACTGTTTATAGTACTCATACTCACATGAAAAAATATATTTGTTTATAATTGAATGGGTAGCATACCTAATGTAGGAATTTATATAAACATCATGAAAAGGTGATTGTCTGCTACTTATTTAGTTGATTTTTCTCATCATTTTATCTATTTTTTAGTTAATTAACTTCCTTATCATTTTTATCTATTACTTTAGGAAAATGATAAAAAAATCCATTTATGATATGTATGAATCTAATACACCTAAATTTGATACACATTGTGTCTATTATGACTCAAATTGTGTAATTTCAGTTAAAAATTTACATTTTAGTTTAAAACACATGCCACATACCAAAAACTAAGAAGACACATTTGTATTTTTTTGATATTTTAGAAAAATTATCCATAAGTAATTTTTTATGTGTAGAAATCATATAGACCTCAATCTGATGCATGGTATGACCGGTATGACTCGAAATATATGTTTTTAATTTAAAATGACATTTTTGTTCAAAATTTGTGACACTCAATGAAAACCAAGAAAATGAACTAAGATTGTCTTAATAATTTAGGACAATAATTCATAAGTGATTTTTGATATGTAGGAATTAGTCTCACCTTAAACTAACACACGATGTGACCAGTATGACTCAAAGTGCATGTTTTTAGTTTAAATTTACATTTTATTAAAAAATACATATGAAATAATCAAAATTGAGAAAAAAATTGGATTATGTTGATAATTTATAAAAATGATCTTAAAATATTTTTTGATGTGTAGGAATTAGAATCATGTCAATTTGATGCATGGTGTGACCATTATGACACAAAGTGTGTGTTTTTAGTTTAAAATGAAATTTTAGAAAAACAAAAAATGATGTACTCAAAATTAAGAAAACACATTCATATTGTTTTAATACTTTAAGAAAAAAATCCATAAGTCATTTTTGATGGGTAGGAATTAGCTTCACCTCAATCTGACACACAGAGTGACTAGTATGACTCCAAGTATAATTTTTTATTTAAAATTGACATTTTAGTAAAAAAGAAAAATGACATACTCAAAACTGATAAAATGAATTTATATTTCTTTTTTACTTTATTAAAATTATCCCTAAGTTATTTTTAACGCGTAGGAATCAACCAAACCTCAATCTAATACACTAAGTACCCAGTATGAATCAAAGTGTTCGTTATTCGTTTAAAATTTACATTTTAGTTCAAAACATGATTCACTCACTAAAAATAGAGAAAACATTCTTGAATTCTATTGATACTTTAGTAAAAAAAATCATAAGTTGTATAGGAATCAATCTCACATCAAACTGACAAATGATGTGACCGGTATGACTCAAAGTGCATTTTTTCAGTTTAAAATGACCTTTTAGTAAAAAAAGTGACATACTCAAAATAGAGAAAATGCATTCAAATTTTTTATACTTTAGAAAAAATATCTATAAGTAATTTGTGATATCTAGTAATTATCCTCACCATAATTATGTACATGGTGTAACCAGTATGACTCAAATTATTCCTTTTTTATTTACAATTTACATTTTAGTAAAAAACGACAAGTGACATACTGAAAACAAATAAAACGAGTTCGTATTATTTTGATACTTTAGGAAAATAATCCATAAATCATTTTTTGTAGGAATCTTACTCAACTCAATATGATACATAGTGTTCCCGATATGACTCCATGTGTCTGTTATCAGTTTGAAATTGAAAATTTAGTTCAAAACGTGTGCCACTCACTGAAAACTAAGAAAACACACTCATATTATCTTGACAATTTTGGAAAACTATTTATATGTCATTTTTAGAGATAGGAATCAGTCTTATGTAAAACTGACACATGATGTGACCGATATGGCTCAAAGTGTGAGTTTTTAGTTAAAAATGAAATTTTAGAAAAAAAATTTACATACTCAAAACTAAGAAAATGCATTCATATTATTTTGATACGTTAGGAAAATGATCCATAAGTTACATTAGACATGTTGGAATCAACCAAAACACAATATAATGCATCATGTGACCAGTATGACTCCATGTGTATCTTTTTATTTAAAATTTCCATTTTTATTAAAAATGAATAGTGGCATACTCAAAATGAATCAAAATAATTATAATTACTTTGATACTTTAGTAAAATGATCAATAAGTAATTTTTGACATTTAGGAATCAACTGCACTTGAATATGATACATGGTTTGTCTAGTATAACTCAAAGTGAATGTTTCAGTTTAAAATTGAAATTTTAGTTGAAATCACACATTATATACTCAAAACTAATAAAAAATGATTGTATTCTTTAAATACTTTAAGAAAATAATCGATAAGTCATTTTAATGTGTCAAAATTATCCGAAACTCAATTAAATACTTGGTGTGCCTTGTATGACTAAAAGTGTCCATTATCAGTTTAAAATTGACATTTTATGTCAAAACATGTGTCACTCACCAAAAACCAATAAAACACACTCAAATGTCTTGATACTTTAGGAAAATGTTTCATAAGTAATTTTTGATGTGTAGGAATCAATATCATGTTAAACCAACACACTATGTGACTGGTATGACTCAAAGTGCATGTTGTCAGTTTAAAATGACATTTTAGTTAAAAACACAACTAACATACTCAAAAATGACAAAACACTTTCATATTGTTTTTACACATTATTAAAATGATCCATAAGTTATTTTTGACATTTAGTAATGATCCTCACCATAATATGATGTATAGTGTGCCTGATATGACTCCAAGTGTGTCCTTTTATTTAAAATTGACATGTTACTAAAATCAAAAAGTGACAGACTCAAAATGAATAAAACACAACCATATTTTTTTGATATTTTAGTAAAAATATCCATAAGTCCTTTTTGATATGTTTGAATTACATACACCTCAATAGGATACATAGTGTTCCCGTTATGATTCAAAGTGTCCATTTTCAGTTTAAAATTTAAAATTTAGTTCGAAACATGTATCACTTAATAAAAACTGAGAAAAAAACTAGTATTGACTTGATAATTTAGTAAAATGTTTCATAATACATTTATGAAATATAAGAATCAGTCTCACATAAAACTGACACACAATGTGGCCGGTATGACTCAATGTGTTTTTCTAGTTTAAAATTACATTTTAGTAAAAAAAATTAACATACTCGAAACTGATCAAATGAATTCGGATTGTTTTATACTTTATTAAAAAGATTCATAAGTCATTTGTGGTTTGTAGTAATTATATTCACCTCAATCTGACATATGGTTTGACCAGCATGACTCCAAGTGTGTATTTATATTTAAAATTAATATTTTAGTAAAAAATACATGTTGCTACTCAAAATGAAGTAAATGAATTTTTATTTTTTTTATACTTGATTAAAAATATCCATAAGTCATTTTTTATGTTTAGGAATCATCCACACCACAATCTAATGAACGATGTGGCTGGTATGACTCAAAGTACATGTTTTTAGTTTAAAAATGACATTTTAGTTGAAAACACACGTCATGTACTCAAAACTAAGAAAAAACATATAAATTGTTATAATACTTTAATAAAATGATCCATAAGTCATTTCTAACATATAGGAAATAGTTTCACCTCAACCTGACACACAGTGTGCCTAAAATGACTCAAAGTATCCGTTATCAGTTTAAAATTGACAATTTAGTTCAAAACACGTGTTGATAACTAAATAAAACACGTTCATATTCTCAAGATAATTTAATAAAATGATTCATAAGTCATTTATGGCATGTAACAATTGGGCCCACATCAAACAGATACATGATGTGATTGGTATGACTCAAAGTGTGTGTTTTCAATTTAAAATCACATTTTTGTAAAAAACACAATCGACGTACTCAAAAATGAGAAAATTTATTAATATTGTTTTTATAATTTTTGAAAATGATCCATAAGTCATTTTTTATGTGTATGAATCATCCTCACCTCAATTTTTTACACAACGTGACCGGTAATACTCTAAGTGTGTATTTTTATTTAAAATTGACATTTTAATAAAAAAGATTAGTGACATACTCAAAATTCAAAAAAATTATTTATATTTATTTGATACTTTATTAAAACAGTCCATAATTCATTTTGGATGTGTTGGAATTATCATCACCTCAATCTGATACATGGTGTGACCGGTATGACTCAATGTGTCCGTTATTAGTTAAAAATCAAAATTTTAGTTTAAAACGTGTCATTCACTAAAAACTAAGAAAACATGATCATATTGTCTTAATAATTTATGAAAATGATTCATAAGTCATTTTTTATGTGTAGGAATTAGTCTCATGTCAATTTAACACACAATATGACCATTATAATTGAAATAGATCATTTTTAGTTTAAAATGACATTTCAGTAAAAAACACAAGTGACATGATCAAAACCAAGAAAAGATATTTGGATTGTTTTTATACTTTAAGAAAATGATAAATAAGTTATTTTTGATGTATAGGAATCATCCACACCTCAATCAAATTTACGGTGTGACCAGTGTGAATCCAAGTCTGTCTTTTTATTTAAAATTGACATTTTAATAAAAAAGACTAGTGAGATAATAAAAATAAATAAATAACATTCCCATTGTTTAGATACTTTATGAAAATTATCCATAGGTCATTTTGGATTTATAGGAATCATTTTCACCTCAATCCGACACATAGTGTGTCTAGTATGACTCAATGTGCGTGTTTTCAGTTTAAAATTGACATTTTAGTTGAAAAGACATGTAACATACTCAAAACTGAGAAAACACATTTTTTTTTATTCTTTAAGAAAATGATCCAAAATCGATTTTTTGATGTATAAGAATCACCCGTATCCCAATCTAATACACTGTGTTCACGGTATGACTCAAAGTGTCAGTTATAAATTTAAAATTGACAATTTAGTTCAAAACATGTATCACTCACTAAAAACAAAAAAACATGATCATATTTTTGTGATAATATAGGAAAATGATTCATAAATCATTTATGACATGAATTAGCCTCACACTAAACTAACACACGATGTGACCGGTATGGCTAAAAGTTCATATTTTAAATTTAAATTTAAATTTTAGTAAAAAACACAACTGACATACTCAAAAAAAATAAAATGCATTCAGATTTTTTTATTCTTTATAAAAATTATTTATAAGTCATTTTTTATTTGTGTGGGAATCAGCGTCACCTAAAATTGATGCACAGTGTGATCAGTAAGACACAAAGTGTCCGTTATCAGTTTAAAATTGACATTTAATTATTGTATTTCTTTATATGTATGTTTAATTAATTTATTTATAGTATTACTAACATAAGAATTATTTTATTATACAGGTGAATTATTTTTCTCAAGTTGGGGTGGTTTTTTTGGTAACCGATACCATGATCAAGATTTTTGAGAGGGGTCGGGTGCTAAAATGAATGAAACTATTGATGTTTTTGAATGTTTGTGATAAATTGTACTTGATAATGAAATTTTAAAATACAATGTTTGAAATGATTACAATATAGTGTTTTTTTATTTTTGATATTATTTTTTTCAATTAAATTACTAATTTTCCATATCCTGTATTTTTTTTCTGCTGTCTTTATTTTGTGCTATAGTGAGCTTTAATTTTAATATCACACTATAATAGCATGGCCTTTATTAGTGCTACTTCTAGCATAGATAAAGGCCCACCTTTATCATCACTAATTCTATCACTGGTAAAGGACCACCTTTATAAGCACTTTTTCTAGTGCAGATAAAGGTTCCCCATTATCATTGTTTTTCTAGTACTGATTAATGGGTCTCTGTTTTAGTGGTTCTTAGATCAACAATTCATTTTTATTTTTGTTGATGGATTTTTCTAGTTCTTTTAAAATCCTTTTGTCTAGTAGTGTTCATTGTTTTGGTGGGTAGTGTCGTGCGCTTGATGCTACTAGGTGTAGCATTGCAAGGAATCAAAATTGTTTTCAACACAACCCTCTTTCATGATACTAGTCCTAAAACAATTATCAAAGATGATTGGAAGTCATTCATTGGTAAACCAATAGTGTCACTAGTAATGAGATCCACAGTGAAGGTGTTGATGTCCCAAAAAACAAGATCTACTGAAATTAAATCCTAATCCAATTGATTCTCCAAGAACTTCACATCTTGTGTCACATAAATCTTTTTTTCCTATTGATCATATATATATATTTACCCTTATTTAAAAATGGCCTTGTAGACACTCCCATATAGCATTCTCAAACTGAAAATATTACAATAGAGCCATGGTATAAAATATACCACACTGAGCACCCTAATCTCCTCATTATCTCACTAGAACATAACATCAATTTTAGAAAAATCTCCATGGAATGGCCATCTCTGAAATTCACCATGCCTTTTACTAAATCATTCAATAATGAAAAACATTTGTTTGGATCTGATCATGTGGTTTTGGAACCTTATGTAAAAGTACCAAACATTGTTTGTAACATCCATTTGGAGTATGTTCTTCTTATTGAGGAACACTGTATGGGGCATGTTCATAACCCCCAAGATAATATCATAGTGTTTATATATTAAAATTCTAGATCTTTTGTCTTCCACCTGATTCAAGTTCATTTATTCTATTTCTTCATGTTGTGGTTTTCTACAATCTTTCACATAGTTCCCACAATTTTTACAGTAATAACACTTGACCTAAGTCATGTCCCGAACACCTCTTGATGCCAAAAATTATTTTCTGTCATTTTCATTGTCTCTAAAAACACCAAATAGGAACTTACCATATTCTATCATCTATTGGAATACAAGACACACCTCAATTAGTAATAGGGGACCTTTTATTTCACTAGTGTCGTTGTCAAGCTCGTAGCACTCCTCTAAATATTCAATTCAAATCATGTATTCCTTAATGGTAGGTGTCTTAAGATCAACTAGAGTCTCAATGGAAATAGAAACAAGTGTATAAATCATATGAAAAAAAATTAATTTTTTGACAAACCACTCATCCTCGATCTTTTCTCCTATAAGGTTCATATTGTTAACAATACCGGTGAGGAACATGGATAAATCATTGATTGTAACTGAACTGGATATAATTGAACTCTATGTGAAAAATATGAACTTTTATATTTTACATGAGTTTAGAAACCATCCACATGGTATTTAAAACATATCATGGAAGATTGGTTACGTCCTTTATGGTGAGCATTACTAGAATCTCAAATGGTATAGCTTATAGAATAGAAGACAATGTTATTCGATCATCCTGGTTATCAGGGTGCTTGGGGTTGATCACAACCCAAAGCCCTTAAACCTATAGATTGAACCTTATCAAAAGATTCTAATATCTGTAGTTTTTTCATGTCAACATATGGTAGACTATCATGAATCTCATATCCTCCACCAATTAGTGCACCTCAACATTAAGTCTGTTATTGCCTCTTATGCTACTACTATTGTTGTAGATATATGGTATGAGTGAGGATTTTGAACAAAAATTAGATCTATAATTTTTCATTATAATAGAACCATCATCAAACCTTTTATTCCAAATATTTTATTAAAAGGAGAACAAACACACACAAAATACAAAAATGTAAGAACTCAAACATGAAAAATACAGCAAAAAATGGACTATAATTGGGAAACACCGATTATACTATGATTTTAAAACAAATATGTATAGATATTTAAATAAAAAAGAAATAAACTGATAAAAAATTATTCTACTATATGGGGTTACATGGGATGAAGTTTCAAATAGGGTAAATATTTAGAGACATGGGGTGCATTTTATGGGAATGAGGAAGTGGGTGCTGTAGTGGGGGCATGCATAGTAGTTACCTACCAGAAGTGGGAGGGCGGGGGGTGGACATGATTATTTCCAATATATGATTTTTAGATTCCAATTACTTAGATATGCATGCCCCAGATCTATGGTTTTCACTAACTTTATTCCCTCTATCTCTCACACATCATCTTGGTTGATAATGGGTTCATTCGAGCATTGTTTAGTGCCTTCCAAATACCATCAAACTCACCTTTAGTAGTCGATACCCAGGTTTTCAGTAGCATTATTTATTCATGGATGGTGTCTCCCCCTTCTTTTTTCAAGGGATTCAAGTGGTTGGATGGGTGGTGGGTGGAAAAACCCCCACCAAACTCACCAAAAGAGAATGAATGGGGAGAGGTGGCCTATAAAATGGGATCTCCCCTGAGTGGTTTTAGAATATCTTCACTAGCATTTAATATTTTATGTATGGTATTATGTGAGGTGGATTCCCCATATATTCAAGATATATTTATGAGGGTTATTATACTTATAATTGTGAGGGAGTGTGTGCCCAATTTTATCAATAATGAGATACTTCTATTTGTTCATAGTTTTTTTATGAATTTCATTTTGGTGGTTTTCCATATTACACCTGGTGTCATTTATATCCACATTTCTTTTCACTTTATTTGATCTCACAATTATCACTCCACTAGTGGGTCAATCATTTTTTATCCCAAAAATTGGTATCAAAGGGTTGTTTTTTCCTTGTGTTATTCAATTTTTAGTGTATTAGTAATTATCATAAATTTAAGTATTCTATGTGATTGCGACCGTGGTTGATCTTTCACAAAAGAAAAAATTTATTAATATTATTACATACAACATTGTGAAATAGAAAAGGCTATAGAATGATAGTGTGTCTGAATGGTGGTGAAATTTGAAATCAATAATTTCAATGGGAATAATTTCCCATTGTGAAAAAATTAAGATATAGGCAGTGTTGTGGGAGGATAACTACCTAATGGAAATTATAAAAAGATCTGAAGGTGTGTTTATGGAGCATGGTTCCAGTGGGAACCAAAATAATGGAATGAATGGAAATGTGTTGGGTTCTTTTGTAGGTGGATACGTTCTAGTTAGTGTAGAAATGATGACTGCAGGAAGTAGACAACATCTCAACAAATGCACAAATGATCAAATTGTGAGAAACATGGCACACGATAACTAAACTAGAATGGTTTGATTAATATGAAACTATCCGAGAAGGACTTTTGCACATGGGGAACGATCACACCTTTTATATCATTATATTTGATACCTTTCAACTAAATATGCATGATGAAATAGTATGAACCATAAAAGGAGTACATCATTTGAAGGGATGAAATAAGAACATATTGTATTTTGTACAATTTTATGATATCAGATTCAAGACACTCCAAAAGAATGGAGTGATGATAATTGTGATGGAGAATCTTCTAGATATGAAGGAATATAATATCTCGATGAACCAATACATACTTAGGGGTGAAACATACAAGGAGGTAGAGATATTTTTCATATGAACTACCTAAATGAAAGCGTTGATGGTGTTATGTCATCCTAAGCATGACCATATATCTAAACAGGGTTTAAAGATTATTTCTAATCAGAATTTTCTTCCTAGTGTTACAAAGGTATCATTAATATTTTTGTATGATTTTTTTTGAGAAATAAACATAGTTCAATGTTCAGGATGTCAACAACAAGAAGGAAATAGATCTTAGAGTTGATCCATTCCGATGTTTGGAGAGCACCAATTATATCCCTGGGATGATTAAGGTACTTTGTATCATTCATTGATGATTATTCTAGGAGATGTTGGGTGTACCCAATCAAGATGAAAGATGATGTTTATGAAGTATTCAAAAAATTCAAAGAATGGAAGGAGATTGAATTTGGAAATAATTTCAAGTTTTTTAGCACTAAAAATGGTAGATAATATATAAGTGAGGAGTTTGATACTTTTTTATGGGGAAGGAATCAAGAGATATCTCATATTGGAATAAACTCCTCAATAAAATAGAGGGGGAGAGTATATTAACAAAACCATATTGGATAAAAAAGGGCGATGTTGAAGATTGTAGGAATTACCAAAATATTCTAGGTAGAAGTAGTGAATACCACCTATTATGTGATCGACCGATCTCCTCCAATGAAAATTGAACTGAAGACACTAATGGAGATGTGTAATGGTAAAACTGCTAACTATTGTCATTTACATACATTTGTATGTTCTGTATATTCACTATTTAATGAATAGGAAATATCAATGTTGGATTCAAGATCCTCAAAATGTATCTTACTAGGGTATACTGATGGTGTGAAGGGGCATCGTTTGTGGTACCTCACTGACCACAAAATTATCATCTATAGAGATGTAATTTTTGTAGTATACAAGGTGAAAATGATAATTGATGGAGACATGCAGAAATATAATACATAAACTATAGTAGTGGAGGTGGAGGAAAAATCCAAGGAAGAACCAGTTTCCACTTAATCATTATTACAGTATGAAGATCAAGTACCGGTTGAGTCTGGACCATGAAGGTCAACCCTATTAGTTCTAAGAGCATTAGAAGGGTTCATTGGTAGGTGATATATTTAAATTTATTTTTAATTATCATTTCGAAAAACCATGAGCGAGAATCTTTTCTGTAAATTTTATAATTTATTTATTTAATATATGAAGAAATTAATACTTAGGATTAGAATCTTTCTTCACTGATGAATGTTGATCATCAGAAAAGGACCTTACAGATTTCCTTTATTTCACTATGAGGATCCAATGATAGAATCCCTCTATCGATGATCTACATGGGCTCCTATGATCTCCGACCAACACCACTCGATATCTGGGTGATAACATGATGAATAAAATGTCTTGTGTTGTTTTTTCTTGATCACTCGTTCATTGGTTGTGAAGAAATATATCTTTTGTTTCTCATTCTTGAGGGGGAGAGAGAAGGAGGAGTTGAGAGAGAATTATTTGTGCATAACAATTCCCTATTTTGATGCATCGATCGATAATCTACATAATAGACATAACAACCTATTTATAGATTTATGTTTTAAGTTAAAATAATTATTTAATTCATGAAAACCATTAAATAATATAATAACCTTTAATAAACCCCATGGAACATAATAAAATAATAATAATAATATTTTTTTGTGTGTATACACTTGTGTAACAAGTATTATGTAACCGACTTGTTAATTAATATTTGTCACATGACTCGGTCGTGGTTTGTTCTAACTCCTCTAGCATTTTTTGAATTCCTAAATAAAAATATTTTATTCACTTAAATAAATATTCTATTTAAAAAAAGTGACTAAATATTTTTTAAATATTAAATAAAATAAATAAATAAAATTTATCCATAATCCTTTGAATATATATTTATTTAATTTATGCAATCAATAAAACTTGAATAGAATCATTCCTCGATCATTAGAATAATATTTATTCCATTAATTAATTTCAAATAGAATTTAATAGAGATCATTGTAAACACTTAGTTTGTGAACCTCTAGGATTATTTCTCATAGGACTTATGTGGGGATTCATAAATTCTAATATTACTATCTAGCAAAGAGTCAAGTCACCCAAGAGAAAGAACTTATTATAATAATGACGAAAACCACATATGAATGATCACTATATAATGTAATCCATTTTTTATAATATCTCATCATACATGTTGCATATCTATTTTACCAACCTATATACTTGATACATATTTCTTTGACTATCTCAAAGAAACACATCGTTAAACCATGGACATGGAATTTATGGTGACAATTCTATTCCAATAAAAGGGATGAGATATTACCATCCATAAAGATTGAAGGAAAAAATCCTTCCTCTACTTATCCATTAATGATATTTCAATCATGACGCACCTAATGTACCCTAACTTTCTGTGAGCATATTTCCTCACAATTTTTATTATAAAATATAAGTGTGTGAGTCATGAAATGTATTAATGATAATATTAAAGTCTAAGGACCATTGAAAATGCTCACTGATCAGAAGAATCGATTACACCAAAACATTCATAATTTCTACTGGTGGTTATATTCTACTAATCTACCATCTTGAAGATTACCAAGTGCTATATTCACTAGAAGACGCCTCATCCACTTATGAGTAATCACACCTGACATTCTAAATACTATGTGTCCCATCATAGTATGTTATACAACTATAGAATTATGTAAATAATGTTTTAATTTCACTTCAATGTTATCATCATAGTAGGGAACTAGTATGACCTTATCAATGTGAAAAATATTATAAGACATTATTACATTAAATCCATGAAGAATAATGAAAAATATGTTTAATTAATATTCAACATATCTAATATACATGTAATCAAAGTAAAAACTATTGATCCTAGGACACCAACTCTAATAAACTTCCACCTAGACTAGAGCTAATTCCCTATTACTTTTAGTTTGTTAGACCTCACATGATAATAATGCTTCTTCTAATTCAAGGTTTTGGTCAAGGGGTACACCAAAATGTATTCTATGGAAATAAATCTCATTTCAACCTTATATATCTGAAAAAATCCCTCAAGAGATGATACTTCCGAAGTATGTGTTTCTTACACTGATGTGACCTTGGATATTTTTCAAGATTCACTATTGAAATATTATAACAATAGAGTGTGATATGATCTTTGCTATTAGGTATCCTGTCAATATATTGAAAAAATTTATGCATCCACACTTCTTCTTTATCTACCTCAGAAGCCGCAATATACTCAGACTCTACTGTAGAATCTATGACCAAAACCTACTTTGAGCTCTTCCAGCTCACAACACCTCCATTAAAAGTGAATATGTATCCCGTTTGTGACTTCATGTCATCTTGATCAGTTTGTAAATATCACATGCATATACTCTAATGAATAGTTCCTTATCTCCTCCATAAACTAGGAACATATCCTTAGTATGCCTCATATACTTAAGGATATCCTTGAGTGTCATCCAATGGTGGTCACTTGGATTAGATTGATATCTTCCTACTGCACTTAATACATAGGCGACATCTAGACTAGAATATAACATAGAATACATGAATGATCTAATAATTGATGTATATGTAATACTTTCCATTCTATTTATTCTCTCATATATCTTAGGACACATTTTCCTAGAAAGATGAATACCATGTGACACCAGAAATAATCCACAATTTGATTGTATCATACATAATATCTTTAGTATCTTATCAATGTTTGTACTTTAACTTTGTTCAAGAAAAATCTTGGATCTTTCATGATGGATCTTGATCCCAATAATATATTCTACCTCACCCAATTCCTTCATAGATAATAATTTATCCATCCACACCTTAACTAACTGTAAGACCAGTATTTCATTTCCAATGAGTAATATGGAATCAATATATACTATTAGGAAAACTACTACACTCCCACTAAACTGTTTGAAGAAACTAGAATCACACTCATTTTTTTTGAATCCAATTTTTTTTATGGATTCATCAAAACAAATGTTCCATGACTGAGATTATTTCTTTATTCATAAATATTTTTTTTCAATTTTTATATCTTTTTGGAATCCTTTGGAGTCACAAACCCTTCGGGTTGTTTAATATAAACATCTTCCTAAAGGTTCCTATTAAGGAAGGTCGTTTTGACATCCATTTTACAAATATCAAAGTCATGGTAAGTGATAACGTCAAGTAGAATTCTAATGGATTTTATTATTTCAACTGCTGAAAAGGCTTCATCGTAGTTAATGCCTTGACTCTACTTAATCCCTTTCACAACGATTAATTCCTTATAGGTACTAAATTTTCCTTCCATATCAAATTTCTTCTTGAATACCCATTTGAACCCAATGGTATTTAAATACAATAGAGGATCTACCAAAATATATAAAGATAATGGAAGACTCACATGACTCTTATTTGATCTAACCATGTCCAACAAGGTGTGGTTACTCCTTTCGATTACACTATTCCACCAAGGCATATAATTGAGCATAGATATTTTCCTGAACACCCATAAATAATCTATTAATTCTTGATTATGATATTCTCTACCAAGTTCTGAGTGGAGGATTTTAATCTTCTTAACAATCTGGTTCTCAACGTCATTATTTTATTACATGAATTTATTAAAAGAATCTAATTTATACCTAATTAAGTAGACATGTCCATATCTACTAAAATCATCAGTAAAATTTATGAAGTATGAGTACCCACCCATTTCTTCAATAAGTAATGGTACATACACATCGATATAAACTAATTCATGAAGCTCTTTATCTCTTTTCCTTTCCCACTAAATGGGGATTTGGTCATTTTACTTTGTAAACATGCATGAAATACACCAAGTGGTTTTATTTCAAAAGAATCTAAATATCCATCTTGATGTAGTTTAGTCAAGATCTTTTAATTTACATGACCTAGCTAGTGATGCCAAAGTTTAGTGTGGTATGATTCATGTGAGGTTGTTTCGTTATCAATTGTCATTACTTTGTTTGTGTAGTACAACACATAATGATCGTTATTTAATTGTGACTTGACATGACAAATGTTATCTTTATAAATGAAGAAAAATTTATTTCCAAATTTGAAAATAATACCATTTGTATCTTGTCTGGATACTCATATAATGTTTTTGGTAATAGAAGACAGATAATAACAACCCTTTAAAACCAAGATCATCCTAGTTTACAACATGATGTGGTAGTCACTGATATCTATAACAACAAGTTTTTCTTCATTGGATACTCATAGAACTACCTCCCCTAGGTCAATATTTCTGAATCAATTTGGTTCTTATATTTGAATAAAAATGTAAGCACCAAAACAGTATCTAATAACCAATTTCTAGAAATAGTTAAATTGAACTCAATAATAAATACACCTTAAGCTTCCCCTTGCTTATTTGGCCGTGATCAATTTTTCTTCTAGTGACCCTTCTTACCAGATGAGAAACAAACAACTTCATGTTCCATTACTTTCCCCTTGATATTTTCTTGGAAGGGAATGAATAATCTTTGGGATTAAATATATTTGCTTTCCCTTTCCTTTTTTTTCACCGTAAGGATGGAAAGATTTTTTTTCTTCATATCCTTGTATACTTTTTAAAGGGGAGTAAAAATATCTTACAAATACTTCTCAATGTCATTCATATTAAAAGTTACAACAAAGATAGATAATCTTGGAGGGAGTGATACCATAATGAGATCAATGTTGAGTTCCTCGAGGAGTTTAAAACCTAGAACCTCAAGGAACTCAATGTAGCCAATGATCTTGAATACGTGAGGCCTAGATGGGGCACCCTCTCTAAGATTTCTCTGAAAGAGAACCTTGTATATCTCGTACCATTCATATCTATCTCTATCCTAGTAAATACCATGGAGGTTCTCAAGCATGCTATACACATCCATGTTTTCTTGAGACTTTGTGAGTTCACTATACATAGACAAAAGCATCTAACATTGAATGATGACCGTGTCACTCAAATGTTTTTTATAGACCATGAACTATTCATCACTCACAACTTTAGGAAGTAGATTAGGCATTGAGGATTCTATCATGTAAGATTTATATTCAGGGTGTAGCACAACTTAAAGGTTTCTAAACCACTTATGGATATTACTACCAATGAGGAGGTTTTCTTTCTCTAGTATTGATTGTAGGGATAATGTAGAGGATGAGCTTTCCATTTTATTATACAATTAAAATGGAATATTATTAGTACTTTTATTGATTATTTTTTTTATGAGAAATAATAAATTGATTTTATTTTATTAATTTTTATTAAATATCCCACTATTTTTTCAAGTCCTAATATCTCTCACCATTGAACTTGGGATTTCTAGTTTCTGTGAATTTATATTGGAAAAGATATATATGCCCCATCGCATAACCTCAATAAGGATTGTTCAAGATACATGAAGGTATTTAGGTAGGAAGGTCTTTGCCAACTATGGGCTTGCAACTCATTGATCTGTTGAGTTGAATCCCCTATCCTAAAATCCGGACATACATTTCCTCAATAGTTTCCTCCAAGTTACATCAAGTCTAGCAAGGAATACTACTCTTGATGTAAGATGGTTAATTAAATTCATAAAATTCATAAGAACACCACATTAAAAGTAAGTTTCCCAATGTGGGTTGGTCAAACACTTAGTTTCACTACAAAATAATTATCTTTTTCCAACAGGGGTATATATGTTGGTAAAAGTGCATTTTCTGTTGGTAAAACATTTTACCAACAGAAATTGTCCTGTCACTAAACTGTTGGTAAAAACTCTGTCGCTAAATGTTGTCGCGACAGATAAAATAATTTTATTGCAATTATAATAATACCAACGGATAATATATATGTTGTTAAAAATGTTTAACATTTTAATATGACTAATATATCTGTTGGTAATATTAATAACATTTATAAAAAATATTAAAAATTAATATTTATTTGTAAATTATACTCTAAATGTTGGTATTCCAATATTTATTGTCAAAATTTAATATTTTATTTATTAATATAATTATATATAATATATAATTATATTTATTATATAATATTTATAAAATTAGCTTATATAAAACACCAAAAAGCCCAAACTTTATTTTAAAAATCACGCTCCAGTATAATTTAAATTCATGTTCAAACTTCATGAAAAGACAATACGCTCCAAGAAACATATTACAAACAAGTTTAAACATGTCCAATCACTGAGAGACTTTACATGGAACTCAATGAAACTTTATCTACAATATATATCTCGCAAACATTGAGTGTCAATATCTTGGAATCCCCGTAACATCACATGAGCTATTATCTATTACAGTGGATCATGACATGCACAACTTCATTATCATCTCTTTCACTACAATGGAAAACCCTTCTATGCTTGAAGTAGCACTTTTCTCTGCTCGCTCCACTTTAAACATGCATCATCTTGCTCTGATCACACAAACAAAAAAAATTAACAAATAGTTTTCATTTAAATGAAAGATATAAAAATATTAAGACTTGGTATAAAACTATCATCCATTTACAATAACAAGAGGATAATCTAACCAGTGGAAAATAAACCATAATATAATCTAACTAATACAAAAACAACCATAAAATTATCCATCCTGGCCACAACAAGACTATATAGAGAATAACAAAAAAATTTCCATAACGTGTGATATAAAAATAACTAGTGATTACACTAATATAAAAATTCCTAGAAGAACCGATGGCTGAAAAAAAATTAATAAAATTGAAACCATATAATACATGAGTTGGATAACATGTGACCAAAAACCATTTATAATGACACTAAATTCAATTAAGAGTGACACATAACTCAAAATTCTATAAACTAATCCAAACCACATGAGACATGTTTTGGTTTTCCATCCCACGCCCCTAAAAATTTTATTAAAGAAAATGAAAGTTGTAGTGGTGAAATTTCACCATCAAAGAATTGAAAGAGATTTCAAGTATACATGAAATTAACACACATATTAGGGAGAAAGAAAGCTCACCAAGAATCTCATACATTCTCCATCAAAAGCTGACTCAATATACCACATATGAAAAGGTTACAATTAGGCCATAATCACAACCATTTGAGGGAAGTGAATATGGAAAGAGAAACTAAATATTTAACATTGATTCACCTAATAAAAACATTAGTAGCTGCTAGAATGGAAGGTACATGAAGAAATTGAAGGGATTTACAAGCCATGAAATTTGAAATTGGGGATCTCCCCCTATTTGAAATGAAAAAATGAACTATTTTTAATCGGGATTTTCAATGGTGTCTAATAGGTTAAAGCACAATACCCTTAGGTACCCTGTGGTTCAAATAGAACCACATGCATCCCACTAGGTGCATAGAACAGGACCACAAGGAATGTGTTGCCCTTGTTCAACTAATCTTATTCCCCTTAATCCTCTATTATTCCCATCCAGAAACCCTTTAATTCACTACCGTACTCATGATACACTAAAAATGAAATAAAATGTCCAAAAATTAATGAAAAATATTACCTATAATGGTAAGGAAAATTCAACCACCCCGAGAATATTTAACCAACTTCATGTGGGAACCAATTTAGCCATATCATATACATCTTAGCCACCCACTCCCAAGTTTTATCTTGGAGCATCCCATGATAGAGCTGTGAAACAGGATCTGCAGGGGGGAGGGATAAGCCCATAAAAGTTTCAACTCATGTGAGTTTTCCCATAAAACCCACATCCAAATGAAAAAAATATCAAGCCATCCCCACTCTACAGTGATTCTTTATGTGACTTACTCACGAGAAAAACCTGAACCTTTGAGAAGCCTCAATGAAAATCTTAAAAACTGCACGAACATAGATTATTACACCGAAATAAAAAAATCCAGAACTGTTTCAAACTTCCTATAACATTAAACAAAACTCCAAGTAAGCCAACATCAAGCAGGGGAAAGAAAAAGAATAAAATATTGTGCCAAAAAGTAGGCAGGAAATATTCCACCCAAGATTATTGAATATGAGAAAACATGTTATTTATTTACATTCTATTTTTATAAAGCTGGTTCTTAGAGAGAATAAATAATATCCTGGCCTCTTTGAATCTACCTCAAAATAAAGCTGACCTGGCCACTGATATGGGGCAGAATTCATAGGCTATGGTGAATACCACTCATTAGGATGAGATGGTTATTGATAAGGGAGGGGTAGTTGATCCTCTTAATATCACTCCAAAAGATAAGGATGTTATTAGAAGCCTCAATGATTGGGATAAGTAGACTATGAATCATAAGCTGATAACAGAGAGGCTGCTCATGTTCTAAGTTTACACAAAAGGATGTAAATAATGATGACTCAAAAGGCAAGTAATGCTGGTTTTACTTAAAAAGCTTTATCTATTCATCAACTTGAGAGTAAAATTGGTTGAACACAAAGATTTTCATTTTGTTTTTATGAGGGAAAATGTGTTCAACTATCCAGGTTGAATGTTAAGGGAACCAAAAAGGGATGTACATTCAATTGCATATATCACAGGTATCGACTAAATAACTAGATATTTTAATAAAATAACCAAATCTTTCTTAGAAATGTTTATATAAAATCCTTCAATACTTTAACAATTTATGAAAGTTTGTGCATACATGTGTTTTAAGTGTTTGTGAATAGGCACCACCAAATAATATTAACAGCACCAGGAGAAAGCCCAAAAACATTTCTAGAGTGTATAATAATTAATAACACCAAGAAACCAATACGAAAATCCATTTATATTAATGAAATCAACTAAAAACAAAAATGAAACTTGGACTTAAAGAAAATCTCGATGCATCATGCAAGGAAACTGCAACACCCAGTAATGAAAAATATATATAAAGTGTTTATATATGGGAGACTGCATGAGTGAAACACAATTTTAACCCCAATTAACCCTCAATTACCTCATTTGAATCAAGTATGAGTCCCTCCTAATCCACGGTTGTAGACATATTGAATCAAATTGAATGCACCAAATAGGCCCCACCCATTAGATGAAGGTTCGCATGTTCAACTCAAGTTTTTAACATTACGTTCCCTTTTAAAGAAAAAGGCATGTGGTGATGATATAAAATCATGAAATATTGATTCAACAGTAATGAAATTAAATTGTTCTCCTAAGTATTAGAATGTATAGAATGAATCTTTTCTCAAACTATAAAGTTATCCAAATATATAAATCCAAACCCATGAACATGTTATCCACTACCCCAAAACGCTTTACAGAGCTATAATATTTCTCGACGTTTACATTGACAACAACAGGGTTTGAAAGCTACAAGTCATTCTTTGACACTAGGTAAGAGTTTTAGGATGAATTGTTTGAACCATGCCAATAACTTTTTTTAGCAGCCAAAAGGGAAGGTTAATAAATTAAATCTACACCTCCAAGAAGATCTTCACTCCTCGGGTGGCGATAGTCCTCAATAAGATAACCCAGGAGAGGGAAAGACGCATAGAAATTTGTCCATGATTCTTAGACAAACTCTTTCCTATAACAATACTACCCATCTATTTCAATCTAAATATACTCCACATGGGCCTTTGAATCATCTAACTCCACATAGATACAAGGGGAAATGATCAATCATCCTAATAATAGATGGATTTGGAAAGGGGAGAGGTAAAGTAGGGAGACGTACCCATATGGTTGAGGAAGCCGAATCTTGATTCATATAAAACTCAAACAACCTGCTAAAAAGATAGAATTTGAAAGAATTGAAGGAAATATGTGCACTGGTCCAAGCACAATCCAGATCATATTCATCTTTGAAACAATTATAAAGTGTCATGGATCAAGGATACTCACTATAGTTTGATTCTAAAGATATCATGTTCCATTAATGAAGCAACAGAAGGCACCAGCCGGGGGATGTCACCATTCAAAACGAGCCACAAATGATAAGTCGAGAAGAAAAGAAGACGCTATGGACTCTGATGGATAAATCAATAGGGGTGAAGCTCCGTGTTTGAAACCTAAAACCATGGGAAATCGAGAAATTTCAGGAATGCAAGGAAGCCGACATGGGTTAAAGGGAGGAACAACACCATGAGGAGGAGGCAGAAGGGGAGCTGAGGACCCCTCTCCTGCAGTTTTCGAACGGGTCATGTACAACATGAGGAAGATAAGGAAATCACAATGGACATCGAAGAATAAGAGAGTAGTGGAGAAGGAATGCTAACCGGAGGATACCACTTCTGAAATCAGAAGCAAAGATGGCACATTCCATGGCCAGAGGAGGGCGGAGGCCCGCCGCTAGGGTTCTTCTGGTTGGGCGTGCGACACAAACAGAAAGGGGAGACATAGGGGACGAAGGGAGAAGAAAATGTAGAACGTAAAAATAAAATAAAATAATAATAATAAACATTTTTTTACAAGAAAATGAAATTAACATATGAAAATGCGGCTAGAGACTTAAAATTTTTGGAAATAGAGTGTCATATTGTTGGTATAATTTCAAAAAAAATCATGATGTACAATAAATTTATATATAATAAAAAGTTTTAAATTTATATATATTTTGAATAAAAAATTATATTATATAAATATAATGAAATTATATATACATGAATTTCTATTTTTAGTTTTTACTACATTCGATCTTATTCAGGTCTCCAAAAATTATAATCATTTATCATTAATTTTATATTATATATATATATATATATATATTATCACAAACAAATAATGTTTCAATGAAAACATATGATTATATGATTTTATTAAAATATTTTTAATTTATGACATTTATTGAAAATAATATATATATATATATATATTCTATTTTTTGGTAAAATATATTATTTTATTGGATAATTTATAGCAACATATTTTTATAATGGTAAAAAAATTGTTGATAATAACAATTAATAGTAACAGATTCATCTGTTGGTAAAATATTTTTTGGTGTTAAACAATCAATAACAACAAATATAACTGTTGGTGAAAATAATTGTTGGTACATAAAATCTATACCAATAAAATTTAATATATGTTGGAATTGGTCATTTTTACCAACAAATATATCATCTATCAATAAATTTCTGTTGGTATAAGTGATTTTTTTTTAGTGTTTCAAGGCTTTCATTCCTAATCATGTAATGGAAGGCCAAGTCTAACTTTATATTAAATTAAGTTATTTTAATTAATTATGCATAAATTTATTATCTCTTTTTATCCTTTACATGTATTTTTAATATTAATTGGATGTTACTTAATTAATTAATAATTATGGATAAAAAATTTATGCATAATTAATTAATTTAATTTATTTCATTTAATATTAATTCATTTACTCAGGTGATCATGGCCTTACATCTATAAAATAAATTATTTCATAGACAAAAGTAAATAAATAAATCAAATGTTCATGATATTTATTTAATAGTTTATTTAATGAGTGGAAATTAAATAAACCTTTGACCTAGTTGAAATAACTTCTAATTCTGGCCTTGGAAAGAGTTACAATATTCCACCTATCCACCTATGTATCACTTAAATTGGCATCATAATGGTTTCATCTTGAACCACCTCCATGTGCCTTGGGATACTCTATTAATTACATGTATTTATGACTCACACATCGTTGAGGGGAACCAAATTATTTATTAAAAGGGGATTACATAAATAACCTTGGACACATGGGTCCTATATAATAATGGAGGGAGAGATGACGCATGGGCCATCATATTTAATTTAGTAATAAATAATTGAAAACTCATGAAATAAATTAAATTAAAAAAACCAACACAAACATAGGTCTTGGTCAAGCTCATGAACAGTAATACATGAAATGAATACGCAAAAGTAACTAGATATCATTAATTTATTTTTTCATTCTTCATTATTAAGACGAACATGCTTTCATTAATTAATTAATTCTATTTCATCTACAAGATCATACCAACTTAATTGGAGATACCCATAATTTATGGTATTCATGGAAATTAAACACAAAAACCAATAATCACATATTAATTACAATAAATTAATTAAGAATTTAATATTCATTAAAACCATTATTAAATTTTCAAATACACATTCATTTGTTAATCAATAAAATTAGGTTTTAATTATTCAATTTTTAATTTAATGTATTTTTTTTAATTTTTTTCTTTAATGGGGGACTACATGGAGTGTATATAACATCGACATGCCATGTATCTTAGTTTTTGTATATCTAGTCTACACTCTAGGGTCAGTGATGTATACCTTGGTCAGACTACATGGAATGTATAGACCAAATCCACATTGTGTGATCCCCTTATCATTTTTCTAGAATGCACGCATCGATCTCTGTCATGTGTTTTAGATGTGGGAACTGAAGGACTACATGTCTTGTATTCCGTATACGTGTAGTGTATATCATAAAATGATCTAGGTTGTCAGTATTATGTTGTTTCGACCATGTATAATGACCACAAAGATTTTTTTTATTTTCAATTCTAACCCATGTAGACTACACGGTGTGTAAACCAATACATGTCCTATAATCCAACAACCATATTCCAGGTTGGCCGATCAACATGAATAATACACCATGTGTAATTAATATGTGGCATGTCGTGTATCCCTAAACACATCCAGATGTAGTGCACTTGGGTACACAGTGTGTACATATGAGTACATAATGTGTAGCCCTATCTTACTGACAAAAAACTGGCAGTTTCCCAATGACATATCTAGTCATTCTTCACATGTTCTTAAAACAATAATAAAATGAAATACTTAAGGAATCATGATTAATATTTCAAATCATGTTAATTTAAATCAAATTAAATAATTAATAACATAAAATCAAAATCTAACCACAACTTCACATATATCAATAATCAAATAAATAATTATAAATTTAAATGTTACTTATATGATACCACTTGTTGGTTTTGAGAATAATGGAAGTGTTTTTTAGTGGGAGTTATATTCAAATTTATTTAAATTAACATTTCCCAAAACCATGAGTGAGGATATTTCACATCAAATTTATAATTTATTTATTTATTACCTAAAGAAATAAATACTTAAGATAAGGAAATTTCTTTGTTGTTTAATGTTTACCATCCAAAAATACCCTTTAGGATTGCCTTCATTTCATTATGAGGATCCAAGGATTGAATCAATCTAGAAGGGATCCAAATGTTCTCATATGACCTTTGAACAATGTTATTTCATCTATGGGTGCTAGCGCAATAAATAAAATTTATTCTTTTGTTTGTTATTGTTTTCTCATTCTTCATTATTGAATAAATCATTCTTACATTTTTCATTATTGAGAGGGAGAGATAAGGAGTAAATAGAGAATTAATTGTGTGCCACAATTCTATATTTTTAATTCACTGATTGATACTCTACACAATAGGTATAACCATCTATTTATAGAGCTAGATTTTAGGTTAAAATGACTATTTAATGAATACCAACCATTAAATAATATAATAACCCTTAATAAACCCCATCCCAAATAAAATAATAATAATGTTAATATTTTTTGGTGTATTCCAACTTGCGTAATAACAAGTATTATCTTGATGACTTCTTAATTAATTTTTGTTATCAAAATCGGTCTTCGTCCATTCAAAATCCTCAACAATTTTTTGAATACCAGAATAAAAATAATTTACTCTCTTAAATAAATATTTTACTCAAAAACTAGTAAATTAATATTTATTAAATATTCAATAAAAAATAAATATATTTTATTCACAATACAGTGAATTAATATTTATTTAATTCATGCTAGCAATAAAACTTGAATAAAATTATTCCTCATTCTTTAAAATAATATTAATTCCATTAATTAAATTCAAATATAATTTAATTGAGATAAAAAGAAACACTTTGTTTGTTACCCTCTTGGTTTTTTTCTCATTGAAAATAGGCGGGCTTACCTAATTTCCAATATTACTATCTAGCAATGGGTTAAGAAACCCAAGAGAAAGAACTTAATGTCATAACGACAAAGAACACATACAAATGTTTACTATGTAATATAATCCCTTTTTCACAATATATCATCAAGAAGGTTGCATATCCATATCACCAACCTATATGATTGATATGTCTTTCTTTGACTATCTATATTAAACACATCATTGCACCATGAACATGGAATTTAGGGTGATAGTTCTATTATAATCAATGGGTCAAGATACCAACTTTTATAAAGATAAAAGGGACAAATATTCATAGACTTATCCATTAATGATATGGCAATCGTTACACAACCAATATACCCTACCTGAATGGGAACTTATGTAATCTTGGTTTCTGTCTAAAAATATAAGTACACCAGTCATGACATAAATTAATGATAATCTCAAAGTTTAAGGACCATTATATACACTCATATATAGGAAAAACCGATGACACAAAAATATGAGGAATTCTTACTAGATGTTCTTTTCTCATAATCTCCCATCTTGAATATTATAAAGTGTGAAATTCAAGAGAAGAATCTTTATCTTCTTATGAGTATTCACAACTGATTGTCTAAATACTTTATGTCTCATCATAGTACGTTATCCAACCACATAAATATATTAATAATATTGTGATAGTACTTCAAGGTTCTCATCATAGTGGGAAATTTTATGAAATTATCAATAAGAGAAACACTATAGGATATTATTGCATTAAATCCATGCATAACAATGAACAATATATAATAATATGTCTAATTAATATTCATTACATAAAATATACATGTAATCAAAATACTAATCGTTGGTCCTAGGACACAAACTCTAACACACCTACTATAAAAGATCACTAGTATGGAACTCATACAATGTGGATGATAGAAATATTATGTACTACTTGTTGATGGAGGATTGAGAGTCATCTTCTTTTTTAGAGGTGACTCAGAGCCTAAATGTATCCTTATGGATGGAAGCGATGTAGGAAAAACTTGAAGATTTACACAATAATAAAACTTAGGATGAAATTTCATTACCTTATGGAATGAAGGTTATTAGAAACAAATTGGTATTTAAGATCAATAGGGATGAAGAGAACCATGTGGAAGGATATCATGCCAGACTGGAGGTCAAAGGATATGCTTAGAATGAAGGTATTGATTTCAATGAAATATTTTATCCTATTATTAGACTGACGATTGTACAGATAGTTATGGTGATGTGTGCTACAAACATTTAACATATAGAGAAGGTGGATGTGAATACATATTTTCTACATGGTGAACCCAATAAAGATATATATATATATATGTTTCAACAAGAATTTTTTGGAAAATAATTCAAATAGAACTTGGTTTTTAGGTTGAAAAAATCTTTATACAATATAAAGAAGGTGTCAGGTGTTGGTACAAGAGATTTGGTTCATATATCATGAGACTTCGATACAATAGACTTTATTCAGATCCCTGTTCATATTTCTGGGGTTTATATGGTAATTATTTCACCATTCATATATTTTATATGGATGAAATGATGTTTACAGGACCCAATAATGATTAAATCCATGAGATTAAGGAATAGTTTGCAAGAGAGTTTGATATGGAGGACTTGGGAATAATAAAAAATATTCTTGGGAAACAGATTTACCAAGACATAAATAATGGGAAAATTTTTCTATCACAGAAGAATTACTTATAAAAACTCATAAAATTATTCAACATGAATGAATGTAATCAAATCCCCATTTAACTTCCTATTAATTTCAAGTTATCCTCTATGATGCATCCTAGAAGTTAATCTGAGAGGATGGAGATGTCTTGAGTATAGTATGCATCAGTAGTGTGTGTGTGTGTGTGGGGGGGGGGGGTGAGGTTCTCTATAGTTTATATTGGATCAAAAATTGCACATAAAGTGAGAGTAGTTAGTTGGTACATGGAGAATCCCAGATGAGAGAATTGAACCATATTGAAGAGGATCTTAAGATAAATCAAAGAGACCTCAGATGTTGCATAATGTTATGGAGGATCAGATTTCACTATCATAGGTTATGTTTATTCAAATTATGCAGGTGATTTTTATCTGAATAAAATGCACTACTAGTTATGTGTTTACTCTTATAGGAGGAGATGTGAGCTAGATTTCAAAGTTACAGTCAGTTGTGGCTTTATCTACGACCGAGGTAGAGTACATGGAAACTATACAGGCTTGTAAAAAGGTTATGTAGATGATAAGATTATTGGAAAATATCAAGAACATACATAAGAATATTACATTATTTTGTGACAGTCAGAGCGCCTTTCAAATTATAAGGAATCCATATTTTTATTCCATGAAAAATAACATTGGGGTAAAATATCACATTTTTTGAGATTTGGTGGAGGAAGGAAGTGTGGATATGTAGAAAATTAATACTAAAGAAAATATGGAAGATTTACTTATAATGTTGATTTACTCTAATAAGTTTAGATAGTTCAGATCCTCAAGTGGCCTCATAGAGACATGAGCAACATGTTTGGTTGATATAAAGGATGTGGGGAGATGTGATTGGTTCCTAATAAAATTTTAATGTGGGAGAAATATTAGTAGCATTATTTATTCAAATACAGTGATGTCCCCTTATTTTTTCAAGGTAGGAAGGAATTTGGATATGTGGTGGGTGGATTAATTTCACTAAACCCACTAATTGAGAAGATGAGGAATGGGGAGAGGGAAACTATAGAAGGAGATCTCCCCTAGAGATTTTAGAATCTCATCACCAATTTTTTGTCTTTTATGTGAGGTATTGTGTGAGGTAGATTCCCAATATATTCAATATATATTTTTTATGGATATTCTTCTTGGAATTGTGAGGGAGTGAGTACCCACTTTTACCCAGAGTGAGATCCTTCTATTTGTTTTTGGGTTTTTAAAACTTTCATTTTGGGGGTTTTAAAATTACAAATTGTTTCATATAATTCTATATATTTTTTTACTTTATTTTATATTGAAATTATCACTACACTAGTGGTTCAATCATTTTTAGTCCCAATACTGGCCCTGGTCTATTTTTGATCGGGATCGTAGTTTCTCTACCACCCTCCTTGATGTATCGAACAACATTTGATGGTCTGTCATTTTTATCACCATAGTAAGTAGGCATGGTGTACTACTATCCTCTGATGGCGAACTTAGGTGTTGGAATATGTCATGATTTGGTATCCTTATTAGCATCCCCTTAGGTGGTGATGGCCAAATTTCCATATATAAAAAATAATATTAAAACAAAATCCCTACAAGTGGTATATGGGAAACTAATTACCAAAGTTGGGTAGTTTTTTTTCAGTCACCACTGAAAAGAAGGAACTTTCCAAGATCACATGTTTTGATCAGATTAATTTTGGAATACACTTTTTATGAAAGTGCCTTCCAAATTATATATGAAAATAAGGTGATTTATTTAAAATCACATTCTTAAAATATTTTGAATAATGCGCTTTCAAAGAAAGGGCCTTCCTCTATTCCCTAATAAAACATATTCTCAATGCATAACCCCCCATCACAATCCCAACAACCATCATGCTCCCATACCCCTCCCATCATTGATTCCAAAATCACCTATAATAGAAATCCTGGTAGCCATCGTCCTTCCATTATCGATCCTAGTTTAATTCCCCTCCTATTATCCTCTCATCATTAATCCTGACAAAATACCCCTCCCTTTGTCGATTCAGTTCATCCAAAACATCAAAACCAACTCATGCTTCGACTTTGAAGAATTGAGATCCAACATTTATGAATCATAGATCCAGTTTTACAAAACTACTCCATCGTACCCCCCATGTAACGTCCCAGTTTCTGAAGCCACCTAGAGGCTCCCCATACCCGGTTGGTCACATGGCCTCAAGTGCATTTCCCCAAATTTCAGAGGCTGCCGACTAACAGTGAGGGCCTTGGGTCTGTTATTGGGGAAACTATTCCCTCATTGGAAGAGTACACTGCGGATGTAAACAACACATACAATAGAGGAAGCATTAAATATCCAACAAAAGTAAACATCGGAAGACTAAAACAATAAACAACTGGAGCACACACATATATATGAAATGATGCATGATACATATGTCTAGGAAGGCAGCCAAACAATTCACAATGCTGAATACAATACTAAACCAAAGTAAAAAAGAAAAATAGATAAACAACTCCTCAGCATCACAAGCCACGACTTGATCCCATGCTCTCCTGCTCCAATGCAATCAAGTACCTGAAGTCGATGGACACTTTCCCTTGTCTATACCTGCAATAATTCAATCTATTTGGCCCCAAAAGCATGACTCAAATAGGGTGTGAGACGAAATCCCAATAGGAAACCACCTAAAGATCTGAACCTAATAGTCAATGATCATATGTTAGGTAATAATACAGTAAGCAGAAGACAATAAATAGTAAAAAGGATGATACACAATAGTAAACAATCCACATATCAACAAGCAGCAGTGATGTAAACAACTAACCACAAACAAGAATCCCTCTGGGAAGTAATCACAGCCATCCCCTCTGGTTCTATCCAAGAAGTACCAACAACCCTTTGGGCAGTACACTCAGCCAAACCCCTCTGGTTTGGTCATATAAAATATAATACTCTCTGAGGAAACATGCTCAGTCAATTCCCCTTATAGTCTGAGGTAGTCAGGGACTCTCTGAGGATGATCTTGCAGCCAATTCCCCGAATATCCTCAAGGTCTAGAGACTCTCTGAGGAAGCTCACTCGGTCAATTCCTTATATAGCCTAGAATGGTTTAAGGAAATTCAAACAAAAAAAAGACTCTCCAAGGAAGCTCACTTGGTCTACCCCTGTATAGTCTATAAAGCTCAAGAATCTCTAAGTAAGCTCACTCGGTCTATCCTCCTGTGGTCTTTAATGTCCAAGACTCTCTGGGAAGCTCACTCGGTCTATCCCCTATAGTCTGTAATGTGCAAGACTCTATGAGGAAGCTCACTCATTCTATCCCCTTATAGTCTATAGGACCAGGTTCTCATGGCCCCGTGAAAGTCAATGCATAATGATGCTATATAGCCAAAGTAAACCTACAGAGCTACTTGGATAACCACTCTACAGCATAACAAGCATGTCAGGGAACGGTACTCCATCCTACGGTCTCAAGGCATGGAAAACAGGTATAACGACCAAAGGCTAAACAAGACCAAAAGGTCGTAAATAGAACAAGGCATGGGAAAAACATCCAAGCATAGCAATTATCTTTATAAATAGCCAAATTACCTCTACACAAGCATAAAAGCAAGGCAGGTAAACAACAACGGAAAAATAGTAAACATGCAATACCCCGTTCAAGGATATTGGTGGAATTTGAACATAATACTCAATGAATTTGAATGGAAAGGCACAAAACACCTACTTTGATGCTAGGATATCAATATACTTGAACCACAAGGCTTTAATCTCCTTACAATGTCATATATCTATGAAAACATACAAAACGTTCAACCCACGATAACTTGCCAAAGAGGTGGAATTGGAAAACGATTATCTAGAAGAAGGAAGAGCTTACCGCTGCGGTTCCAATGCAATCAACAGTGGTTGATTCGTAGAAAAGATGGAGGCTCGGGAGTTCAAATAAGTTCTGGCACCGTACGACTTCTCTCAGTCGAACATAACCTAGAAGAAGACGATTCTGGCAGTCAGACGCGAGCCCAGTCCATTTAATGAAAAAAATAAAGTACACGAAATGTAATTTTGGAGTACACGACATGTACTAGGATTTTTCGTACTCCGCTTTAAACGGCCTCCACATCACCCCACACGACCATCTATGTGGCCCGGACACGGCCAACACACAGCCATGCGCAACATCGAAGTACATGGTGTGTACTTATAAAGTACACGATGTGTACTTCAAAAATTTCCAGAAACTCCTATTTTCTCAAAAACTCTATAAAAAGAAAAAACATACCTAAAACAAAGATCCGGGTTCTTACAAACTTACCCCCTTAAAGAAATTTGTCCCCAAATTTCCCTAGCGAGGCGTGGAAGAAGAAACCCTGAACAGCTCTAGCCACTACGATAGTACATCTGCCTTCCTCTCCCAAGTCTCATCCTATACTCGACCATGCTGCCATAGCACCCATACCAGAGGAACAGACCGGCCATAGAGAACCTTCGTACTATGATCGAAAATCCATATAAGTTTCTCCTCAAACGATGCATCCACTTCGATCTCAACCTCCTCAGGTTGAAAGACATGAGACGGGTCTGAAATGTAACGTCGGAGTTGGGAAACAAGGAAGATGTCGTGCATAGCCTGGTACCTCTGAGGTAACTACAACTAATAGGCAACCGACCCAACTCTCTCCAACACCTCAAATGGCCCAACGTACCTCAGTGAAAGCTTACCCTATCTCTAAATCCTCCTGTGTCCCAACCTCAGTGCGACACGCAGGAAAACCTGATCCCCGACCTCAAACTCTAGAGGTCATCTCTGCTGATCACCATAAGACTTCTGTCAAGACTGTACTGTAGCAATCTTCTTCCGAATCAACTCTATCTGTTTTGAGGTCTCCTGAACAAGACAAGGTCCCAGAAAAGCCACCTCTCTTACCTCCAGCCAGCATAAAGGTGATCGGTATGACCTACCGTACAAAGCCTCGTAAGGTGCCATCTGAATAGTTGCCTGAAAACTGTTGTTGTAGGTGAACTCAACAAGAGGTATATGCTTCTCCCAAGAACCTCCAAATTCCAGAATGCATGCTCGGAGCATATCCTCAAGCACCTGAATCATACGCTCGGACTGGCCATCTTTCTGGGGATGGTATGCCGTACTCAAAAGTACCTATGTACCCAAAGCCTTCTGAATCCCCTGCCAGACCCGAGAAGTAAAACGTGCATCCCTTTCTGAAAAAATGGAGTATGGAACTCCATGTAGATGTAAAATCTCTCGGATGTACAACCTTCCTAGCTCATCAACACTGAAGGTCACCTTGATCGGAAAGAACTGAGAAACCTTCGTAAGACTTTCAATGAAAACCCATACATCATCACTCCCTCGAGGTGACCTCAGAAAACTGATCATGAAGTCCATTGAGAAATTGTAACACATACACTCCGGAATGGGTAACTGCTGCAAAAGACCTGCTGGTCGCTGATGCTCCGCTTTCACCTGCTGACAAGTGGAACACCTCATGACAAAACCAGCAACATCTCTATTCATACCCGGACACCAATACTGGCGGTGTAGATCACAATAAATCTTGGTGACGCCAGGATGAACTTCCCAAACTGAGGAATGAAAGTCCCACATCAACTCCTCGGATATATCTGCTGGCACCCATACACGTCCTTGGAAATGCAAGACCTCATCCTCTCATACTGTCCATCCAGGAAGAGGGTCCCCTCCTGACACCCTCTCCTGCAGTACTAGGCCTTCCGAGTCTGATAACTGCCTCATTCGTACCCGATCAAGAAGAGTAGAGGCAACAGTTACATAAGATAGAAAAGTCTGCCTCTGTCTGTCGTGCACCTCCAAATGCATCTCAGATAACAGAGCCATAAGCTTCTACTCACTGTTGGCCTCCTGAACTACTTGTATTTTAGTTCTCCTGCTCAAAGCATTAGCCACTGCGTTGACCTTTCCCAGCATATAGGAAAGCTCAAAGTCAAAGGACTATAGGTACTCAACCCACCGGCGCCATCTCAAATTCAGATCATGCTGAGTGAAGATTTACTTGAGACTCTTGTGGTCGGTGAAAACCAAAAAGATATCACCCAAAAGATAATGTCTCCAACAGCGTAAGGCATGAACAACGGCTTCCAACTCCAAATCATGTGTCGGGTAGTTCCTCTCATGTGGCTGTAACTGCCGAGACCCGTAAGCAACGACTCTATCTCTCTGCATAAGCACAACTCACAGACCGATACCTGAAGCATCACAATAAACAGTAAGGCTCTTTCCCGGCTCTGGCAAGGCTAGTATCGATGCTAAAGTCAACCTCCCTTTCAACTCCTAAAATTCTGAATCACAAGAATCTGACCATAAGAACTTCTCTTCTTTCTTGGTCAGACCTGTCAGTGGTGCTGATAGGCGTGAAAAGTCTTGTATGAAATTTCTGTAGTATCCAGCCTGGCCTAGAAAACTCCGCACCTCAAAGATTTTCTTCGGCTTCTCCTAGGAAACTACTGATCTCACTTTCTCTGGGTCTACTGATACTCCTGCCTCTCAGATAAAATGACTCAAGAAGTGAATCTGGTCCATCCCAAAGTTGCATTTCAAGATCTTAGCATATAAATAATACTCTCTCAGTGTACTTAAGATGATCTCAAGATGGGTAGCATGGTCGTGTCGAGTGTGAGAGTACACCAAGATGTCATCCATGAAAACAACCATGAAGGAATCCAAGTATGGATGGACCACTCGGTTCATCAGTGCCATGAAAACTGCAGGTGCGTTCGTGAGACCAAACAACATAACCATATACTCGTATAGACCATACCTACTCCAGAATGTTGTAATAGGTATATCCGATGGTCTAACGCACAACTGATGATAACCAGATCTCAAGTAAATCTTCAAGAACACTCAGGATCCTCGAAGCTGGTCGAAGAGATCATCGATCCTCGATAAGGGATATCGGTTCTTGACTGTAAACTGGTTCAACTTCCGATAGTCCACACAAAGTTTGAGGGTACCGTCTTTATTCTTCGAAAACAGGACAAGAGAAACCCAAGGAGAAGTACTGGGTCAGATGAAACCCTTTTCTTGCAACTCCTCCAACTACTTCTTGAGATCCTATAACTCAGGTGTAGCCATCCTATAAGGAGGAATGGACACTGGTGCCGCTCTTGGCACAAGCTTAATAGAAAATTCTACCTCACACTCTGAAGGTAAACCTGAAAAGTCCTCTGGAAAGACATCCCTGAAACGATCCACCATTAGAGGAAAGTCTATTTGTGATGTACCCTGGTCATCCAGGTATAGGCTGGCTATCTGGGCTATAAATCCTCCTAGCCCATGATGCTCAGGTCCTGCTCGACTCACCTGGACATCCCACTTGCCTCTATGAAGAAAGGATCCACCCTCGGGTGATACGAAACTCACCCTGTGATGATAGAAATCAACGACTACCTAGAACGGGAATAACCAGTACATTTCGAGAATGACATCATAGCTCATCATCTCTAGGACATAGAGGTCCCATAAAAAGTGATACCCTGCAACCCTAAGAGGGAACTTTTTGCACTGACGTACACTAACCACTCTAGTCCCCAACGGTGTGTCTAGCGTCAAGTTATTGGAAGAGGAAAAGATGTAGAGCCCATAGCTCTCCACAACAACAAAAGAGATAAAACTATGCGTAACACCAGTATCGAAAAAAGATGAAGATAAAACTGAGGCTACTAAGATCATACCTCGAACTGTAGAAGGGAAAGGATCCTGCTCCTCATGGGTCTGCTCCACTACAAAAGTCTGGCCTATATCACGACCTTGTGACCCTGGATGACCACTCTGAGCTGATCCACTCTGCTGTCACTGGTATCCTGGTGACTGACCACCACAGCCGAAACCTCTACCTCGGCTAGAACGGTCGGAAGAACTCTAGTTCATAGACTGGTGAGAAACTGGCAATGCATTTCCTGAACACGGGGTCATAGAAGAACCCCTACCACCAGCTGTAAGTGAGAAGATCTGACAAAAACACTGAAGATGGGCCATCTTGCCACAATATTGGCACCCCATCGGGTCTCTCTGGCACTGAGGCCTAGTATGCCCACTCCTCTCGCACTGGTAGCATACTACCTGGCTGCCCGAAGATACATTCCACCTACTATGATCTCATCGTGCAGACTCATTGCGGCACTTCCTAATAGTAGTAGGAGTAACAATGACTCTGGATGTCGAACCGCCCTGGCTCACTACTCTAGAATCCCTCAGATTGCGCTCAGTGATCAGTGCCTGGTTGACTATATATGATATCAAAGTCAACTTGAAGATGTTCACCTGAGAGAAGATGTCATTCCTTAGACCATCCTTGAACTTCCACGAAAGGAACAACTCATCGCCTCCTAGAATTGGCATGAAACGATGAAGCTCAGTAAAGCAAGACGAGTACTCCATAACCAAAAGAGTACCCTACTGTAGACTCATAAACTCCCAGGCTCAATCGGCCCTCAAGGTCTCCTGGTAGAATTAATCGTAGAAGATGTTACGAAACTCATCCCAAGTCATACTTTGTTGGCGCCCTAACTGTGAGATCACCTCCCACCACCTCTTGGCAGAGTCTCGTAGCATATAGGTAGCGAGCTTCACCCTCTTCTCTGAAGTATATCTAGATGCTCGAAAATTGTTAGCATGGCCTCTAGCCATGACTCTGCAACCTGAGGTCCTCCATCCCCTGAGAAAGTAGGAGGATACTGCTGCTGGAAAACCCACGTCAACTCTGCCATCGACGGGGCAGGAGGTGGTGCTTCCTGGATGGTTTGCCTCATCTTCAGAAAGTTTTCCCTAAACTGCGCATCGGTGCCTGCAACTGGTATAACTGCTGGTGCCTAGGCTGAAACAACAGGAGGATCTATAGGAGGTCCCTGGTCGGCCATATCCGGTGTCTGATTACCGTCTGGAAGCTGACGTACAACCGGAGGATGTATCAATGGCATAACTCTGAAAGGTCAAAAGCACACCTTAGATCAGGATTATCAAAGACCGAGAACATGAGAGTACAAGAGGGGAACATGAGAAAGAAACATTCATTTTTTACAAAACATGACTACACTACATGTATAAAAACTACACGACGTGTTCTTTTAAGCCATTCACATGAGCGTGTACTTCTGCCACAACTGGTCGTGTAACACCCCAAACACATGGCGTGTTATCCCCACACATGATGTGTACTTGAACTCTATTCCCCTCCCCGAGTCTCCTTACATGTCTAACCCACATGGTCCTCGTAATCCTAGAATACACGGCGTGTTCACGAAGGATACGATGTGTACTAGTTGAGGTCTCAACGACTCATGTTGTTATTTACATGGTCGGTTACATGGTTCACTCTACACGGCATGCACTCTGAGATCACGACGTGTACTTGAAGGTTTTCCCCGACCCATGTTGTTCGTGACACAGCTGGGTACTTAGGTTACATGGTACAACGTGTGATAATAGGACACATCATGTATAATCGAAGTTTCATCCATCAGTGTCGTTAGTCACACAGGTAGACACACGGTCACTACAACACGGCGTGTACGTATCATACACGGTGTGTTCCTGAAGATTTTTCACAACCCTATGTTTCTGCCCACACGGTCAGTGACAAGGTTTAAAAACTACACAACATGTATTAATAAAGTACCCGCAGTTTATTCTGGGATTTTCCTGGAAGTAGCTCAAAAACTGCTCCGAAGCCCAGAGAACACAAAAAACAAGAGTTAAGGTGCCAAATTCCGATCCTTGAGGGCCCATACTCCCCGCGAATCAAATCTTGGAATCTTATACAAGTTATAACAAGGCAACCGGGAAATGATCCACCAAATTCCAGTCCATGAGGACCCATAACACCTCAAGAACCAAAGTTTGGAATCCATCTAAGAAAAGTACAATACAAACAAATTCTCTATCAAACAGAACAGATTCTATCAAATAATCTATCATACCAACATGCATAATCTACACAATGTCTATCACAACAACATGTAATCGCTAATGCATCCTAGATGGCATGGAAAGAATGCATGACATGCGATTTCTAACAAGTGACGATATGATGCATGAGATGGAATACCCTCATCTCATCGGGTTGTGACATAAATAGAATTGAAATAAAAACAACGGTAATAGCACAAAGCATGTGAATCACCCAACGGTAAAATCATATCAACTATAAAAATTGAAAATTCTAAAGAAATTGAAATAAACAAAGTAGATTGGCTTTTCCCTGTACATGAGTTAGCTACTCCCAGGAACAACTTATTACCAAGTACCTATTCCATCCTATCCCTGGCTATAGGCTCCAAACAGTAAGTCAAGAGAAAATAATTCCTCTGATACCACTTTTTAACGTCCTTATTCCAGAATCCACCCAGAGTCACCCCGTACACGGTTGGTCACATGGCCTCAAGCGTATTTCCTCGAATGCCAGAGGCTTCCGACTAGCAGCGAGGGCCTTGGGTGTGTTAGTGGTGAAACTAAGCCCTCATTGGCAGAGTACACAGTGGAAGTAAACAACACATACAATAGCAGAAGCAGTAAATATCCAAAAACTGTAAACAATGGAAGACTAAAACAATAAACAACTAGAGCACACAGATATATATGAAATGATGCATGATACATATATCTAGGAAGGCATCCAAACATGTCACAATGCTAAATACAATACTAAACCAAAGTAAAAGAGAAAAACAGATAAACAAATCCTCAGCATCACAAGCCTTGGATTGGTCCCATGCTCTCATGCTCCAATGCAATCAAGTACCTGAAGTCAAAGGGTGCTTTCCCTTGTCTATAACTGTCGCAATATAATCGGTTTGGGACCAAAAGCATGACCCAAACAGGGTGTGAGACTAAATCCCAGTAGTCAACCACTCTAAGATATATGACTAATAGTCAGTGATCATATTGCAGGTAATAGTACAGTAAGCAGAAAACAATAAATAGTAAACAGGATGATACATAACAGTAAACAATCCACAGATCAACAAGCAGCAGTGAAGCAAACAGCTAACCACAAATAGGAATCCCTCTGGAAGTACTCAAAGCCATCCCCTCTGGTCTTATACAAGAAGTACCAGCAACCCTCTAGGAAGTACACTCAGCCTAACCCCTCTGTTTTGGTTATACGAAATATAAGACTCTCTGAGGAAGCATGCTCAGTTAATTCCCCTTATAGTCTAAGGTATTCAGGTACTCTCTGAGAAAGATAACATGGTCAATTCCTCTTATAGCCCCAAGGTCTAGAGACTCTCTGAGGAATCTCACTCGGTCAATTCCTCTTATAGCCTCAGGTCAATCACAGACTCTCTGAGGAAGCTCACTCGGTCAATTCCTCCTATAGTCCGGAATGGTTTTAGGAAATTCAAACAAAACAAAGACTCTCTGAGGAAACTCACTCGGTCTACCCCTCTATAGTCTATAAAGCTCAAGAATCTCTGAGAAAGCTCACTCGATCTATCCTTCTATGGTCTATAATGTCCAAGACTCTCTGGGAAGCTCACTCGGTCTATCCCCTATAGTCAATAATGTCCAAGACTCTCTGAGGAAGCTCACTAGGTCTATCCCCTTATAGTCTATAGGAATAGGTTCTCACGACCCCATGCAAGTCAGTGCATAATAATGATATATGGACAAATTAAACCTACAGAGATACTTGGATAACCAGTCTACAACATAACAAGCATGTCAGGGAACAATACTCCATCCTACGGTGTCAAGGCATGGAAAATAGGTATAACGACCAAAGGCTGAACAATACCAAAAGGTCATAAACTGAACAAGGCATGGGAAAAACATCCCAGTATAGAAATTATCCTTATACATAGCCAAATTACCTCTACACAAGAATACGAGAAAGGAAGAATAACAACAGGGGCAAAACAGTAAACACACAATACCCCGTTCAAGGGTATTGGTGGAATTTGCACATAATACTCAAGGAATTTGAACGGAAAGGCACAAACCACCTACCTTGATGCTAGGATATCAATATAATTGAACCACAAGTCTTGAATATCCTAATAACGTTGTAGATCTATGAAAATTCACAAAACGTTCAACCCACGATAACTTGCAAAAGAGGAGGAATTGGAAAACAATGCTCTAGAAGAAGGAAGAGCTTACCGCTGCGGTTCCAACTTAATCGACGAAGGTCGATTTGGAGAACGGACAGAGGCTCGTGGGTTCGGAGAAGTTCTAGCGTCGTACGACTTCTCTTGGTCGAACGAGACCTAGAAGAAGATGATTCTGGTGGTCAGACGCGAGCCCTGTCTGTTTAATGAAAAAAAGAAAGTACACTGCGTGCACTTTTGGAGTACACGACGTGTACTAGGCTTTTCCGTACTCTACTTTAAGAGGCCTCCACATCACCCCACATGACCACGTGTGTGGCCTAGACACAGCCAACACATGGCCTCGCGCGACATCGAAGTACATGACGTGTACTTCAAAAATTTCCAGAAACTCCTCTTTTATCAAAAACCCTGGAAAAAGGAAAAACATACCTAAAACGAAGGTCTGGGTTCTTACATCCCATAACAAGAATTTTCATTTTGATTTAATGTTTTATTTATTTTTTCGAGTTAATATTTATTGTAATTTGTATATTAGTTTTTATATATTTTGTTTTGTGTGTTATATTATTGAGTTTAAAATTATATAATATTTTATTGAATTGTGTTTTTTATGGTTTATATTTTTGAAATTTGTTTTTTATAATTATTAGGGTTATTTATATTTTTTATGGTTTAGTTTGTGATTTTATTATGGTATTTTTATAACACAAATATTTTAGTTTGAGTTACAACATTCTATTAGGTGTGTGTGTGTATTATTTAATTATATAGAATATTTTTGTACATTAATTAGTTATTCTGTAATTAATATATTATTATAGTGAATAATATATATATATATATATTATTGCATTATAATTAATTTCAATTGATAAAAATAATATATCCAATAATTCAATATGATAGTTGATAATAAATTACATATTTAAAAAAAAATTGAATTTGATTTTTTAATTTAAATATTTTTGTTTATTATTTTTTTGTGATATATATATATATTATTTAATTGTATAAAATATTTTACTAAATTAATTAAGGATTTTTAATTAATATTTTATTTCAATGTAATATATATATATATATATATATATTTAATCTAATAGTATATTATTTCATTGTAATTTAATGATCAAAATAATTGAAAAAAACAATAAAACAATATATTATTAATATATAATTGTATTATAGTCAAAATATATATTATTTCATTTTATAAAGTATTTTCTTTGTTAATTAATTAGTAATTTTTTAATTAATATATCATTTCATTATAATATATATATATATATATATATATATTAATTTATAAGTTAATTTTTTAAGTTACCTAAATTAACTTTTTTAATTAACTTCAATTGATAAAAAATTAGATTAAATAATTCAATTTGATGGTTAATAATAAATTAAATATTTATAAAAGAATTTTTAAATTAAAATTTAATTTAAATGTTTTGGTTTGTAATTTTATTATTCTATATATATATATATTAATTAATTTTAAAAAATAATTAGTGATTTTTTAATAAATATATTATTTCAGTGTAATATATATATATATATATACATATTAATCTGACAATATATTACTTCATTATAATTTAACAAGCAAAAGAATTGAAAAAAATAATCAAATAATTTATTATTAGTATATCATTGTATTATAATCAAAATATATAATATTGAAATGTATAAAATACTTTATTTGTTAATTAATTAGTAATTTTGTAATTAATAATTTATTTCATTTTAAAATACATATTAATTAGTAAGTTAATAGTAAGTTAATTTTTTAAGTTATCAAAATTAATTTTTTTGTAATTAATTTATATTTATAAAAACATTATATCAAATAATTAAATTTGATAGTTGATAAAAAATTAAATATTTATAAAAATAAATATGAATTTGAAATTTAATTTAAAAAATTTGGTTTTTATTTTTATTGTGCAATTTTTATATATAAGTTTATTTTTTAATTATATAAAATAATTAGTGATTTTCAATTAATATATTATTATAGTTTAATATATATATTAATATATTAATATATTAATCTAATAATAAATTATCGAATTTTAATTTAATGAGAAAAGGAATTGAATAAAATAATCATATAATTTATTATTAATATAATATTATATCATAATAAAAATATATATTATTTCATTGTTTAATTTTTTTTGTTAATTAAATATAATTTTTGTAATTAATAAATTATTACATTATAATATATATAGATATTAATTAATATGTTAATATTAAAATAATTTTATAAATTACTTAAATTAACTGTTTTGTAGTTGATTTTAACTAATAAAAACATTAGATTACATAATTCAATTTGATAGTTGATAATAAATTAAATATTTATTAAAATAAATTTCAAATTGAAATTTAATTTAATTAATAAAAATTAAATTTTTAATATTGAACTAAATTTTATTTGTTCATTATTGTATTGTATAGTGTATATATATATTATTGCATTGTTTAAAATAAAAATATATATATTTAAACAGAAATTTAATTTCAATTAACAAATTCTGAAATATAGCCATATAATTGTTTGTGTTTATATATCATGGTGGGGAATTAGTATATGACTATCATGAAATATCATATATTGGTGGTCCTACAATATTAGTAAATCTTATTGGATGTGATATGATGAACACAGATATCAAAAAAATTCACGATCAATTGAAGCTTGTGGGGAATTAGTGTATATCATCAATCGTTTATAGACTTCCTAAAACTTAGGATAATCTATATTACATGCATCATCATTTGGTCAATGATGAAGATATGAGGATTCATTATGATACCTATCTAGAGCATGGAAGTCTTAGTGTGACATAATTGTATACTGATGTTAGTACAGTTGAAGATACCACTTACATATAAAAACATTTCATATGATGGTGGATTTTTTGAGGGGTATATGTTTACATATGTGGTAGTTTCTCATGGTGGATCAGGTTAAGAAAATACATGTAGAGAAAATCAAAGTGTTTAGTTGACAGTACATATAGATGTTCTTACAACATCTGTTGTTGTAGCTTATCCACATATGGTTGTGATCAATGATGCCGATGATGATCATTTTGAGGATGAGGAAGTATCTAAAAGAGAAGGTTAGATGATTCTAAACAATGATCTATAAATAAAATATGCCTGAATGTTTCCCACATCAAATGATATTACACCAGTGGTGACTAAGTTTGATTGGTATGCAATGAATCCAATAACTGAGGTCCCATATATTTTCCAACAAAGAATTGTTGGAAGGATTGATGATGAATTATCTAGTGGAAGAAAATTTGAGATCAAAGAGGCATTAAAAATAGTTATAAATCATTTACATGTGAATATACATTATAGTTATCTTATAGATGAGTCTATAATATCAATATTTTCTATAAATTTTCAATAGTTTAGTGAAACATGAAAGATTTGATTGCAAGCTACCCTTTCTAGAAATTATACTTGTTGGAAAATTACAAAAAATTTAGGGTGAATCTATGGCTATCTCATGATCATTAACACCTAAACTCAAGATTCATATGCTCCATTAATATTTGTATAACCAGAGTTAATTAGAATGTTCATTTTGAGTTAATATATGAACTCATGGAGAGTGAATATGGATATAAAATCATATACCATAAGGCATGGATTACAAAAAGAAAGATATTGAGAAGGTTTATAGAGATTTGGAAACATCATTTTAGGTGTTTTATTTTTGGATAAAGCATTTGATATAAAATTTTCAGGATTTTTATCAATTTGAAATCATGTAGCATGTGGTGAACAATCACACCTATATAGGTAAAGTCTAATTTTTTCGTATATTTTGGTAATTCATTCCTTGAATCACAACATTCAATCGCTGAAAAAAATTATTCAAGTGGATAAAACATTTTTATTTGGAAATTGTAATGGAGTTATCTTGATTTCTACCACTCGGGATGAAAATAGATGTCCCATTCCACTGGAACTTTTAATGTTAGAGATGGAGAATCTAGATTCATGGAGTTGGTTTCTATATTTTCTTCATGTTTATGTCATTGATAGGCATGGGATATGACTTATTTCATATCTTCATCATGCTATCAAATATGTTGTGAATATTGAGGATATTGGTAAGATAAACCCCATTCCTACCATCGTTATTTCATGAGACATATTTTCAGAAATTTATAGACAAAATTTCACAATGAAAATACTAATAAATCAATAATAAGATTAGGTATTGGATAAAACTTTCTTAAAATTTGGTGCTTATGATTATTTTATATCCATGGGAACCTGTTTAAATTTTTATTACATACCTTTACAATATACAAACCAAGACAACTAGTTTTCTATTAAATACTGGAAGAAATAATAGGATAAATGAGGATGTCTAAAAGTACATAATGTGAATCACAAAGACGAACTGGTCATTGAGTTTGATGAAGGGAAGAGATATGGGAACACGACTATAAATTTTTTGAATGCATCAACAATTTCTTCAGGGGGTTATAAAATTACCGATCATTGGTATTGTTTCTCAAACATTTTACAGATGTGTAAAATAATTTGTTGAAATATCCCAGGATATGGAGAAAGAACTATTATAGGGTCATCGATACTAAAAATGTTTTAGAAAGGTGCTTGAGGTAAATCAAACCCAAGACACATCATACTTGGTACAATATTTTCATAGGAAGGGAAGTTGTATTAATGTCTAATAGGGCCAGGATCCACTGACTGGTGTGTGTGGTCAAGTGATGACTAACCTACTTGAGAACCACACCTATGAATGTGGTTACTTCCAAGATTACAAGATGCACTTCTCTCATGTACTTGTAGGATGTTATCATTTTCACCTCTCATGGGAGTGTTATCTAAATCCATTGTATAGACTCGATAGATTGTAGAATTACTATAGTGCTGAGTTGATCCCAATTACAGATGTATCAATATTAAATGACCCTCTACATCTTATAATTACTATTCCAAATACATCTTGGTTTCATGGAAAAGTTCATCCAAAAAATACACGTATAGGAAATGAAATGGATTGGCCTCCAAAGAAAGGGGTGCAACAATGATGTGGTAGGTACAGGGAAGAGGGACATAATAATAGATAATATCTTCAGAATGATAGAATGAAGGGTTCATTATCACTTCCTACTTTATTTTTTTACTATTGGTTGATTATTTTAATTGTTTTATTTTCCATTTATAATGTCTTATCTAATGAAGTATTTCATTATCAAATTTATTTATCTTCATATAGATTTATTGGACTCTATATGCATGTGATCATCTGAAGTATCTTTCATATTATTATATGACGGGATGCATGATTATACTATCATGGTTCCACTGATCCATTTTCATATTTTTTATTGGAACCAACCCAATAGGGTCACAAGGTAGTTTTAATACTGAAAGCTTATTTTGAGGCCCCTGAGTAAAATTTCAAAGGTACACAATATTCGACTTAAAGGAAAATAGGATCATAGTTGGAATATTTTACATGATCCATACATATCCATGTGGGATTCATGTGATAATCATTTAATCCCTAGATTTTTTGGACAATGTATCCATCATGGACCCCACACTATGTACATACCCTGGTATATACGAGTGGCTAGATGATTTATCACTTATACTGGATTGGAATATTATTCCATGGTAAATTAATTTCATTACACTTCTGGATTCTTTATTATTAATGTCTTGATATGATATTTACTTTTTTTTTCAGGGTGCTGATATCGATTGGTTTCATGATATGGTCATACCCAAGGCATGAGATACAATCATTATTGGCGAGTTGAGTTCAATTATTTAGTTGATGACAGGTGTGCTACATAGTGTTGAGTGCATATCTCTACTGTCAGAGTGTACTCATCACCATCAGCCCATTCCACCTCAGGTCGTGATCAATCCATCATACATTGATGAGGATCAACCTTAAATATTACATCGTTCACATCATTCCTCTTCTCAGATAGTTCCATATGCCACAACACAACCATTGACTAGACCTTCTTCATCATACGTGGAATCATCCGAGACATTGCCGACACACCCTTCATTAGAGTGGGGAACCCGTTATGACACTGATTAGGTTACTGAGTTTTATATTGTGAAATATATGCTATCTGCAACTCATATAGGGGAACATTCCTTGGATTAGGTCACCTCATTGTAGATTCCACTCAGTGATTTTCCTCACTCCAATCTAGCTAGCTTCTGTACCGACCCAAACTTTCATTAATGTAAATTACTCTTGATCTAGTTAAATATTTTCTTATTGTTATATAAAATATGAACTTCATTGGTTTTATGTTTCTGGATTTTAAAATACCATTATGATTTGTGACCATTTCTAATATAGTCATTGAATAGTGATCACATGACTTGTATAAATATAGGGCTTTAACAAATCCAATTTACTCAGAAAAAGGAAGCGATGGCCTCTTCTAGTAGAATTTCCCCATACGAATCCCATTTGTCGGATCTCGGAAAGGAGGTGTAATCATTGCGCTTTTCTCTTGACCAATCCCAAGTAGATCTTAAACATTTTATGTTGAGCGGAATTGACTATGGGAGAAGTGTAAGTTAATAGAGATTACCACTTGAGCGATGTTATCCGAGCCACCCCAAGAGTCTTTCACCATCGCACACCTTACCCTTCAGTCTTATGCGGGTGTTATAAGGGGTTATGTAACACTACCATAGCACTATGACCATGTACATTATTTTTGTATAAATAATTTGCATTCATTTTACTGTTGTTACTTTTTAAATAGTTTTTAAAGCACAAATAGTATTTTTAGTTAATATTCAACTAAGAAATACACTTTGATGATTTAATGGATTTTTGAATTAAATAATATTTTAATAAAATATTATTATTATTAAATTAATTTTTATTAAATATAAATTATCTTATAATTTTATGAATGCAATTGTAATTTTTATTACGGTTTGAAAGCAGTTTTTGTCAAAACCCATGAATTTTCGATAAATGTAGGTTTTTATTTTAAAAGTAAAAATTCACATATTTAGAAAATTATTTATATAAAATGAATATTATTTTTGGAATCAGGACGTCAAAATTATCCAACGGTGAAGTTTTCATAATTTTCAGAGATAGTCGAATTTTGGGGTAAAAGTTAAATACCGTTTAAATATATAATGTGTTTTATGACATCATAATGACCCAATAGTGATGTAAAAAATACTATAAACATTATTTTTTTCTAATATATGTTTTATAATTAAAATAAGGTGATTTTATATTTGTTTGATTTATTTTACAATTCTTTAGTGGACCCTCCAAGACTTATAAAACATTTTGTCTTTTTAAATTATTTTCCTTGAGAGTGTGACTCTCCTGCACATAAGAAACCCTATTATTTTAAGAAGTTAGGACATGGGAATTACAAAATATTTTTTTCCAATCCACTTTGGAAAAAACCATGGGAAAAAACCATGTGCTGGTTTGTGGTTTTGATTAGTTCAATGTGAGGTGTCCCAAACCCAAATAATAAAGAATTCCCTCTCCTTTCTATATAAACCCACCCAAGACTCCACTTCCTCTTCACTCAAAGCCTTTAGAGTTATACCAACCCATGACCTCCTCTCTCTATAATCCTTAAAAGGTGCCCCAAGCTCCCAATAATCCTCTCTCAAGCCTCTCCCAATCCTTTGGGATCACACTTCCAAGTAAGGGATTTCTTCCTTTCTCATTTTTGTCCAATTTTCTTTAAGTTGTTATGTCATTTTCTTCAATTAAAATTGTTGGGAAATAATTTAAAAACTCCCCCATAATTCCCTATTTATGTTTGGATAATGGGATACCCATTTCTCTCTCATTAATTCCTCCCATGTACACCTGTTACCATGCCAAAATTTCATGAGGGATTTCACTTTCCTCTCTTACATCCATGTAATCCTTTTGTATTATGCATCTAAATTCCATTAAGTTTGTTGGGACTTGTATCTATATGACCCCCTTACTGTAAATTTCATGTAAATATGATGAGAAATCATTTTATATATCATCGAACATTTTTATGAATCCTCATGTCATGCCGTTATGCTGCCAAAATTGCACTGCGTTTTTCCGAGCCAAGATCATTGTGTAGTGAATACCATACCCATGTCTCTATCATGGGTATTCACCTTTATGAACATATACATATTGAATGGTACTTTCATTTATTTATTCCACATTACTTAATATTGGAATAACTTATGATGTTTATTGATTCTGTGTTATATGATCCATGTGGCACACTTATGCATGAAATGAAATGTTTAAGAAGGGTGTGCCCTAATAGCGCTTGAATGCATTGGGTAAAGTATAGTATCATGATACGTCATGTGAAATGGGTGTTGATTCATGATAATTCAAGTTCAACATGGTTTTACTCATGATTCATGTGCAATTAGGTTTTACTCATGCTCCAAGTGCAATGAGCCTTGGCTCATGCTAATTCCATGTTAAGTGTTATTTCCACACTTCCATGTTATGATTATCATGCTTTATCATGCCTTTATGTTCATATTTCTCTTGTTATCCATTGATATTCCTATTGTATAACATGTATTGTATTCCTCATGTTATTCTATGTTTATTCCCTTACTGGGCTTTATAGCTCACCATTTTCTTATGCATGTCCTTAGGTTATCCCATGGAATGCTAAGTACGAGAGAATGTAGTGGTCATGTAAAAGAAGTTTTTAATAAAGATGTTGTGTGTTTTATCTTCTAAGCTGTTATGTAATGTTCCTATGCCCGAAATACACTAGACCTCTAGATCTTATATGTTGTATCAAGTGAAGATTTTATGTAATAAATCAGGTTTAAGTGTGTAATAAAAAGCAGGGCTGTAATTTCTTCTAGTTGCATGTATAACACTTGAGTAAATGGGAGACCGGTTCTAGTTCTGCTACTAGACACCCTATTGAGAACATCACACCTGGACTTGTAGCTGAGGAAATTTCATGTGGACCTCTAGTTGAGCATACTCTTAAACCTACCAAATAGACTAGTCGATATGGGCATACTATCAGAGAGTTGAGATATGGGGCTGGAGGACACTTACATACCCATAAACATTGATGATGTATCACTATTACAAATATTATAATGAAATATATAGTAACATATATATTATAATAATATTAGAATATTATATATATATATATAACATTATCATTAACATATATTATAACACTAAAATTAGCATATTATAAAATTCCATTAAAAAGTTTCATTTTTAAATAATGAATTTTTTATAATGTATATTAGGATATATTAAAATAAATATATATTCTAATACTAAAAAAATATTCTTACATATAAAATTTATTAACTAATTTATACTAATATATATTTATATATTTTATAATGAAATAAATAATAATATTATAAAATATTATAAAATTTTATGAAAACATTCAGTTTAAAAAAATTAATTTACACAAAAAATGTTATTAATTACATTATTATGAAGTATTATTACATATTATGAATTAAATTATAAAAAAATAAAAATTATATTATTAAATATTTACAGCAGTAATTATGAATAATGATATAAATAATATAAATATTAATGTAACTAATTATGTAGTTAATAATATAATTAAAAATAAATATTAATTAACTTATTAATATTTGAAATATAATTATTAATAGCAATGCTATTATAATAAAATTATTATACAAATAATAATCATTTATAGTAATCATAATGGTAATGTAATTAATATTTTAATAATAACTAAATAATTTATTATTATTAATGGTATATATTATCTAATTATTCATGTATTGAATAATAATTTATAATATTATAATTAATAATCTGTATAATTATAAATAATAATACTATTATTTACATCATCATCATCATCATTATTAATATTATCATTAGACATAAAAATTTTAAAATAAAAATAATTCACACGAAACAAGTGATTATTATATAATTTTAATTAATATTATTATTATTTTTAACTTGGATAATAAAAATATAATTAATATTTGTTACATTATTAATTATTAATATTTATTTTTAATATGAAATTGAAATTATTATTATTTTCATTATTTATATTTAGTATTAGAAATTATTTATATTTATATATATAAACAAAACAAAAAAAAAATAAAAATTTATAAAAGATCTGTGGAAGGAGATGTCCCCGACTTCACCATCTTCATAAAATTTCTAAAGAAGGCCTTGTCCCAAAAAACACAATCTCAATAAGTATATTTATGATGTAATTGTATCAAACAACACATTCTTTAAAAAATTTCTCAAGAAGGGGTTGTCTATGAAAGTTCCTTTTTAATATTTGTTTTCTAAAGATGACGATCTATAGAAAAGCACCCAACCTTCTATGAAACATCCTTCCACTTTGAATGGTTGATTGGGAAATTGTTTCCCAACATGCATATTTTTGAAAAAAAATTCCCTTTATTTTAAAAAACAACAGAAAAACTAGTCACCTTGGTGCTCTTGTTGTTGGATAGACTTGACAGGGGTTGCACTCTCCCATTATCATACAGAAATGTAGATGTATAGGGCACAAAGAAATTCTGTTATTCCATTGACGCACATGGATGGTGAGATAAAAGGATAGAACTATCAAGTGGATCCTCCAGAATATCTTTTTTCATCACAACCTTACACACACTAATGTTAGAGATATGGATGATGGTGATGATCAAGTCATTGACATACAACCTGATGATCAGGAGAGACACATTGTTTCCACAAGTGTACATAGTTTTCTTAGATCCACTCTTAATAAATACCAGCATCATAATGATGGTGTGAATCTTAGAATTCCATACTCTTGGTGCTTGTAGAAGGTCATAGGGAACCTTTTGGAGCTAGATCACCTTGTTATCATAGTTGTCGACAATGAAACCAAGTGTTTTCCTATGATATATCTCTTATTTTGGGGTCATCATTGATGAATTAATATTTAACACTCATGTTATGTCCTCCCATGATTATTATTCCACCACCGTGAAGAGTATCTGAACCAATTCCTTAGAAAAGACAGGGGTAAGTACCTCCAAAAATTCAATCCTATGCTATTAGATACAACCATATTCAAAGAGCCTATTTTTATGCTTTACCATTGTGGTGTCACTACAATAAAAAAGGTATTTAGTGACAAACAAATGATTAACTCTATAGCCATGTGTATGGATTCTATACAAACAACCCTTTGATAGTTACTATAAATAGTAAATTTTTTTTAAAAAAAACACACAAAATACACTCAACAATTGAAATTTTATAAAAACGAAAAATAGGCATATTTTAGAAATACAGTACACAAACTAAATGATATATAATTACATATGATAAAAAATAACCTCATCCAATCATTTTTCAAACTCTCCAACCATTATCTCATATAAATAAAAAACGACTAAGTTAAAGTAATGTAATATGGTAAAAAATAAATAAATAACTAGTAATTAAAAACCAATAAATTATATAAATTAAAATTCAATGCAATAAAAAATATATGGACATTTCCTTTCAACAAATTATTTGTTTCTAATAATTTTTTATTTAAAACCAATTATTTAATTATTCTAAGTACACCGCTCATTAGATTGATGTTTTTTCTACTTGTTCATGCCACAAGTAATTCAAAGACAATTTTCCTTTGATTTCATGTTGATTTAAGGTTCTTTTCTTTGGTTTTAACTATTACATGCACATTTTAGTGTTTTAAAACACTAAAAAGGAATTCACAGTCATCATGATCTAATAAAAATATGAATTTTGGTGTCATTAGTTCCTAAATTTCACATAATTGATACATATTTTCTTCCTATGATTCTATGGAAATTACATTTGTTTTATTTATTTTGACCTTCCAATGAATTTTTGTGAATTTTTTTAATTCTTTAAAAATTGATTATTCGGGTAATCCGACCATACCACACATTGGATTGAAATTCTATCTATACATATACACAAAAAAAATCAAAAGACAATTTTTGTATGATTTTTCTTAAATATGAGATATCGTTCTATGATTTTGATTATTACACACAAGTTTTATTGTTTTAAAACATTAAAAAGGAATTTTCAGCCATCTCAGGAAAATAATAACTCAAATTGATGTGTATTCAGATCCCACATTTCAAAAATATATACACCGTTATTATCTTATGATTTAAAAAATTTCATAGGTCATTTCCTTGATTTTGAGCTTTTTTCAGGCATTTTAAAAGACTGTTAATTGTTTAATAACTGCATATTCGGTAAATATGAGTACACCACATGTTGGATTGACATAACATGTACTCTTACATGTAAAAAATAATTCAGAGATAGTTTTTATATGATTTAATCTCAATATGATTTTTTCTATGGTTTTAACCATTGGACACATGTTTTTGCGTTTTAATACACTAAATGGTGTTTTTGGTCATCCAAATTAGACGAAAACACAGAATGACATGCCTCTAGTCCCTATATTTCATAAAAAAAATATTATTTTTCTCATATAATTTCATGGGAATTTGGGGCTGTTTTGTTGGTTTTAACTCTATAACGCATGTTTTTATAGACTCTTAATTATTTACAATCCTTTTATTTAGTTTGTCTAAGAACACCACACATTGTATTGATGTGTCGTCTATTATTACATGTTATAATTAATTAAAATAGTTTTACTGTGACTTATCATCAATATGAAGTGGTTTTTTATGGTTTTTACTATTACACATGCATTTTAATGTTTTAAAACACTAAAATGAATCTTCAGTCATCCAGGGAGATGAAAACATACACGAACACATAGTAAGTCTTTAAATTTTAAAAATAAATATACGGCTTTTATCCTATGATATCAAAAAAATCTGAGGTCATTTACATAGTTTTCACCCCAAGAATATGTTTTTAAAGACTTATGATTTTTTAATAACATCTTATTCAGGAAGTTTGAGTACACAAAAAGTCGAATTGACATGTTGTATACTCTTATATGTCAAAAATAATTAAAAGAAAGTTATCCTATGATTTTACATCAATATGAGCCAATTTTATATGAATTTTACCATTACATGATCATTTTAGTGTTTAAAAAACCAAAAATGAATTTTCTATCATTCTAGAAAAAAAAATTTATGTGTTGTGAATCCCAACATTTCAAGGATCAATATATGATTTTTATTCTATGATTTCATTATAATAAGATGTTTTTTTAAAAGGTTTTGACACCACGAAACATGTATTTGAAGATGGTTAATTCATTTAAAACTACTAATTCAGTAACACACTGAATGTTAGATTGACATGAAATTAACTCATTCACATAAAAATCCATTCAAAGAAATTTTTCTTAGGATTTCAGGTCAATTTGAGAAAATTTTATATGGTTTTGATAATTAAACACAGGTTTTAGTTTTCTAAAACACTAAAAACATGTGTTTAGCCATCTCTAGAAAAAGATAACTCAAATTGGTATATTGTTAGTCCCTATATTTTGAAAATAAATATATACTTTTTTTTATTTCATAGAAATCAGAGATTGTTTACTCTGTTTTGACCATATACCACATGTTTTTAAAGACTATTAATTCTTTAAGAATTACATATTCTACTAATCCAAAAACACTGGATGTTGGATTGAAATTTAACTATTTTTACAAAATATAAATAATCCAGACATAATTTATTTTGGATTTCACATCAATATGATGTCACTTTATATGGTTTTGACAATTATATGCATGGTTTAGGGTTTTAAAAATCTAAAAAAGTGTTTTAAATCATTTTGGAAAATAATAACTCAGATTTTTGTGTCACCAATCCCTACATTTCAATAATAGTCATACTATTATTGTGCCATGATTTTATAGAAATCAAAGGTTTTTTTCTTGTATTGAATCCCCTAGCATGTATTTTTAAAGATAATTATTTTTTTTCAAACTGTGTATTCCATTAGTCCAAGCACACCACACATTATAGTGACCTTTCTTCTCTTTATAAATGTCTCAAATATTTCAGTGTTAGTTGTAATATTATTCCGTATAAAACTGAGATCGTATGCTATGGTTTTGATCATTACATGCATGTTTTAGTGTTTTACAACACTAATTTTTTTTGACCATCCCAAGAAGCATACAACTCAGATTGATGTGTCTTTATTCACTATACTTTAAAAATAAATATAAAATTAATTTTAATAATTACATATAAATTTGAGATCATTTTATTGTTTTTGACCCCCTGATGCATATTTTTAAAGAATTTTAATTCCTTATGAAATGCATATTTGGTTAGCCTGAGCATACCACATATCATATTGAAATGTAGTATTATTTAAATTTCAAAAATAATTGAAATATTATTTTACTATGATTTCACATCAATATGAGGTCTTTTTATATGGTTTTGTCTATCACATGAACATTTTAGTGGTTTGAAACATAAAAAATGTGTTTTCAGTCATCTTGGGAAAACAAAAACTTGGATTAATAGGATCTCTATCCTTTAATTTTAAAAATCAATAAAAGTTTGTTTTACAATGATTTAATGATAATCAAAGGTGATTTGATTGGTTTTGACCCCCTAATGTATATTTATGAAGACTGCTAATTTTCAAGTACTTCTTATTCAGTTAGTTTGAGCATAATGCATATCAGATTGATGTTTCATCTAATATTACATGTGAGAAATAATTTAAAATATGTTTTCCAATGATTTAATATTATTTTGAGGTCATTTTATATTGTTTTGATCATTACATGCATTTTTTAGTGTTTCAAAACACTAAAAGGTGTTTTTTCTTCCCAGGAAAATGAAAACTTAGATTGATGCATCATAAATACCTACATTTAAATAATAAATATATGGTAGTTTTACAATGATTTTAGAGAAATTTGATTTTATTTTCTAGGTTGTTACCCCTTAGCGGATGTTTTTAAAGACTAGTAATTTCTTTAGAACTGCTTATTCAGTCAGTGTGAGTACACCACCCTTCAAATTGACATATTATCCAGTCACAAACATCATATATAATTCAAAGGATGTTTTCATATGATTTCACATTAATATTCGCTTTTCCCTATGTTTTTTACAGTTAGATGTATGTTTTATTGTTCTAAAAACCTAAAAGGCGTGTTTGGTCATCTAGAGAGAAAAAATATTGCATTGATGTTCTGTCAGTTTCTATATTTCAAAAAACAATATAAGGTTATTGTCCAATTTTTTCAAAGAAATTAGAGGTTGTTTTATTGCTTTTCACCCCCAAATTTTTTTAATTATTATTAATTCTTTAATAAATTCTTATTCAGACAATTCTAGCTGCCGCATGTTGTATTGGTGTGTCATCTCATTGTACACATTTCAAATAATTCAATGTAATTTTACCTATGATTTCACATCAATATTAGTAAATTTTTATGGTTTTGATCGTTACACACATATTTAGTGTTTTAAAACACTAAAAAATGAATTTTCAGTCATCCTAAGTAAAGGAAAATTTGGATTAATGCATCATAAATCCCTGAATTACAAAAATGAATTTATAGTTTTTTTCTTATGAATTAATGGTAATCATAGATTTTTCTTGGTTTTCACCCTTGTAACACATTTTTAAAGAAATTAAATTGTTTAAGAACTATTTATTTAGTCAGTTCGATTACACAATATGTTATATTGACATTCCATCTACTTTTACACAATACAAATAATTCAAAGGCAAATTTCCTATGATTTCAAGTCAATTTTAGGTCATTTTCTATGATTTTTACAATTACATGCATTTTTGAGTGGTTTAAAGCACTAAAAATGAATTTTAGGTCATATCAAAAAATGAAAATAGATATTTATGTTTCTTTATCCCTACATTTAAAAATTAAATATACAGTTATCAACCTACGATTTCATGGAAATCATAGGTTGTTTTTCTTGGAATTGACTCTATAACGCATGTATTTAAAGACTGTAAATTGTTTATAGACTACTTATTCGGTCAGTCTAAGAATGTTGTATGTCGTATTTACATATCAACTGCTCATACATATCCCAATCAACAAAAATATAGTTTTACTATGATATCACATAAATATGAGGCTGTTTTATTTTATTTCGACCTCTACACACATGTTTTAGTGTTTTAAAATAATATTAATGCATTTTTTTCATTACAAGAAAGTGAGTACTTATATTGATTAAAATTCAGTTCCTATATTTCAAAAATCAATATACAGTTTTTCCATATGTTTTCATGGAAATCAAAAGTTGTTTTATTGGTTTTGACCCTCTAGCGCATGTTTTCAAAGATCGTTAATTATTTAATAACTACTTATTCAGTTAGTCCAAGAACACCACACATCAAATTATTGTTAAATATTCTCAAACATGTTAAAAATAATTCAAATAATTTTTCCTATGATAACACTTCAATCGAAAGTCATTTTTTTGGTTTTGATCATTATACATTTTATTTGTGTTATAAAACCCCAAAAGGTGTTTTCAGTCATACCTAGAATAAAACAGCTCATATTAACACATATTCAGTCTCTACATTTCAAAAAATAAATATATAGTTTTTACACTATGATTTTAAAAAAATCATAGGTTATTTTCTTGGTTTTGACACATAGGTTCATTTTTTTAAAAATTTATTTTTCTTTAAGAACTACTTATTCAATCAGTTAGAGCACTCCACACATTTGATTGACTTTTTTTCAAATCAGACATGTAAAAAATAATTCAAAGATAGTTTTCATATGAGTTTATATCAATTTGAGGTCTTTTCTAGGTTTTTGAACACTGTATGCACATTTTATTTTCTTAATACACTAAATATGAGTTTTCCGTCATCCTGGGAAACAAAAACTCATATTGAAACGCATTTAGTTCCTATACATCACAAATTATTAAAGGGTAATTTTTTCTAGATTTTAACACTATTTTTAACTTATTTTCTTGGTTTTGACCCCCTCATTGGAGATATTTCATATTAATAATTGTATAAACTGTTAAATATTGATTTTGATAATACTGAGAAATTTGAGCATTAAATTGTAACATGGTTGACTTGTAAAGATCATAAATAAATAAATGATTATTATAATTTGTTTTTACACCAATCTAAATGTGTTTTATCAGTTTTTACGCTGTTTTGAGTGACATGTAATTTTAATTAAAGTTGAAAGGTGAAAATCTACTTTATAACATCTAATAAATTCAAGCATCTGATTGATGTAGGGTTGATTCATACATTACATAAGTTACACAATGAACATTCCCCGAATTTTTCACACCAATACAAGTATTTATTTATATTTTTAAACCCATTAACATGATATTCCACTTTTATACAAATGCAAAGTCCACATAAGACTTTCTTTCATATCAAGAAAACCAAGCATCAAATTGATGTGTGGTTGATTTCTACAAATCATACATGACTCAAAGATCACTTTCTAACGTTTTCACACTAATTTGAGATTTTAATTATTTTTTTGACCCCCAATCTGGTGATTTATATTTTATTAACAAGTGTTAATAATATAAAATCACACTATAATTTATATCGATCAATCAATGAATCTATTTGAGGTGCGGTTGAATCCTACTAATCTCAAATGATTCAAGGATTTATTTTAATAATTTTAATATTAATATTGACTTGTTTTCACAATTTTTACCCCCATATAGAAGATATGATATTATAATAAATGAAGAAAATGTTAAATTGTGGTTTCAATCATACCAAGAAACCTAGGAATCATATTGGTGCAAAAATGAATCATACAGATCATAAATGACTAAATAATTAATAACCTAATTTATGACAGAAAACCAAATGTGTTTTCACAGTTTTCCCCATTATGGGTGATATGTCATCTTAACGAATGTATAATGGTAAATAACAACATTGGACCACACCGAGTCATCCAAGAATCTGATTGATGAATGTTTGATTCCTATAGACCATAAATGGTTCTATGAATTTTATCTTTAGTTTTCACAAAAATGAAGTGTGTTTTCTTGGTTTTGACACTTTTTACATAATACATCACATTAATACAAATGTGTAGTCTGAAATAAACATCCCACCATATTGAGAAAACTAGGCATAGTATTCTTACGTAATTGATTCTCATAGATTTTAAATTAATTTATCACATTTTTTATTAAGAATTTACACTAATATGAGCTCGTTTTCTTATTTTTTTCACCTATATAGGTAATTTTACTTTTTGTAAAATATGTTAATAATATGAAATCATGATTTCCATTATACTGATCAATCAGTGAATTTTTTAAGTCATGGTTGATTCCTAAAAATAAAAAATGATTCAAGAATTACTTTCCTAGATGTTCAAATCATATTCAACTCATTTTCTCAATTTTGACCACCTAATGGGAGATATGTCACATTAATAAACATATAAAAATTTAAATGGTTTTTTTGATCACAGTGAGAAATCTGAGCATCAAAATGATATTCATTTGACTCATATATATCATAAATTACTTTTTAATTTTTATTCTATAGTTTAAAACCAATATAAACATGATTTCAAAATTTTGACCCACTAACAGGTGATATTTCATTTTAATAAAAACAAAATCTTGAAATGATACTTTGGATCATATTGAGAAATTTGAGCATTAGATTGATATGTGGTTGATTCCTATAGATCATAAATGGCTCTATTATCATTATCCTAAGTTTTCACACCAATCCACATGTTTTATATTGGTTTTGACCCCTTTTACATGATATGTCATTTTAATAAAAATACAAAGGCCACGTTAAAAATTTAATCATATTGAGAAAACTAGTAAAATTATTGATATGTGTTGGATTATTACAGATCATACATGGCTAGAATATCATTTTCCTATGTTTCCATTATAATTTGTACTCATTTACTTAGTTTTTACCCTTATTTGAGTGATTTTTCTTTTATTAAAAAGTGTTAATAATATGAAATTGCACATTTCATCATACTAATAAATTTTTGTATTGATTTGAGGAGTTGTTGGTTCCTATAGATGAAAAATCATTCTAGGATCATTGTAATATTTTTTCACATCATTTAAAAAAAAATCTCAATTTTAACACCCTAGAATGTGATATTTCAAATTAAAAAATGTAAAACAGCTCAAACGGTTTTTTTCGATCATACTATGAAATTAGAGAATCAAATTGACATACAACTAACTCATATAGATACCAAATAATTTTGTGATCATTATCTAAATTTTTAACTCAAATACAATTGATTTTTCTTGTTTTTGACCACCTCATGAGTGACATGCCATTTTAATGACAAAATAAATGTAAAATTCTATTTTAGATCATACTGAGTAATATGATCTTTCGATTGATGCAAGGTTAATTAAAATATATCATAAATGACTCAATGATCATTATCTTGTGTTTTTACCCCAATAAAAGCATGTTTTATTAATTTTCCCCTTTATGTGATATGAAACTTCAATAAAAATGTGAAGGGAACATAAAATTTTTTATCGTACCAAATAAAAAAGCATCATATTGATGTGAAATTTCTTCTTAAAGATCATAAATGACTCAAATATAATTTTCCAATGTTTTCACACTAATACAATATGACATAAAAAAACCTATTTCACTCATAATTAACTCAACTCGGTCTTCCATAGGGCCTCAATCAGATCTCCCATATTCCGGAGGATTCCGAATAGTAGTGAGCGTCTGTGAAAGGATAATGGGAAAGAATATACCCTTATGAACAAAGTGTGGCATAGTAGAATCATAATAGAAAAATGTGGAATCATAATAAATAAATAACTAATAGTAGAATAAGTAAATAATCTAACCATGTTAAATAAACTAGAATAACCATATCCACTATCATATATAGAATGATTCTCATGTCATGGTGATATAAAAAAAGGGATGATACATGGGAAATATATAAGAAGGAATATACAACATGGTATAAAAAAATACCAAGAGGCCAAAAATACTATCTCCACTATCATCACAAGCATAGGCTCGATCATCTACTTATATACTTCATTATAGAATAAAAAATAAAACATCCAACACTAGACCCTTAACTTTTTCCCTACCTATAATCAGAAATTTTATCGAGGTACCAATCAATGGCCTAAATTGTGTGTGATATATACTCATTAGTCCACCACCATCGGTGTCTATAAAAAATTCATTTAATGTATATAGGTTGTAAAAATGTGAAAATATAACAGGAGTAAAGCTATAAAAATAATTGATTTTATCCAATCCATAATTAAATTCTATAAAAAGCAGTCTATAAATGCTAAAGAACTATATAATAGAGAAAGGAAATAGTTATGGCCTACACCGGCACATCAAGTATCAGTAGCTATGAAATACATCGAATAATTATGTATCAGATCTATTAGATCTCGGACCTAGGGTTAATGTCCAAGGAATCCTCTTTGATCCCACATAACTTATCTATAGAAAACATTATGTAATATAGACCTACATGGTTTAGGAACTAGGGCCCATGTCCAAAGGAATCCTCATCGATTCCACAGATCTCATCTATAGAAAACTCGGTAGAGACTTGGATGGAGATCAAAAATCATGTTCATGAAAGACCAAGAAATCTAGATCCGAGGTAATAGTCTAAGGCATCCAATATAAAAAATGTAGGCTAGTATACCATAATACCTCACATTGGTTCCATACCCTTCTATCTATTATCAACATAATTTATTAAAATTTTTGAGGTACCTTGTTAGCGTTAATTCCCCTTGTCAAATGAGTTAATCCTAATCATTTAATAAATCATTTCAATTAAAAGTGATCAGGAAAGATTCCATGTTTGTTTCTATGACTTTAATTAATTATATTCATTGTATTATTGAAGGTACCAAGGGTCCATGTTAGTTCCCATTCCCTATTTCAACTGAATTCATCATATTATTTTTTTAATGAAATCATAAAAAATTGATAAGAATAAGGGACATGTTTTTTTCCTTTTCACTTCACTAATTAACTACATAACTTTTCATAAGCCAATGAATTTTCCATTTCATTCCACAACTCCTGTTTATTCGAATTCATTATTCCTTTTATTCATAAATGATGAGGTTTTATAAGAGGTAGTTAACATTTATTAATTAATTCAATTTATATATGGATATGATTAATAATTAACATGATCAAATCACCCCAAGGGTGGAATAATTATAACAATAGAGATAACCCACCTCAAGGGTGGTTCTAGTTGAGATCAACAACATCCAACTTGTGTAAGGTTATAATAACATGTTAAAATCAAGGATTAAACAATCAAGTTAATGATTTATTAACTTAAAGAGAAATTATTAGAAATTATAGAATATGACACAACAATGAAAGATATAAAAACTAAAACTTTTAAGGAAATTTTATATACCACCTACCTTATATGGGTAGTCCTCTCCTTATCTATTTCAGCCTTTAATTCGGTCTAGAATGGGGGAAATTGAATAAATGGATGAATAACTTGAAAATATTGAATATTATCTTTCATGGATTTGTCATTCTATATGGAGTGATAAACAAAGAATGTAAGGAATCATATTAAAGAGCTTACTGATACGGATTCAACATGACATATGATACTTGAATCAGACGTCGGATGGAAGAGATCTAATGAAACCTAGGTTGAGGAGGAGAATAGTTCTTTATTGAGAAACTATTTTGAAAGAGAAGTACAAGGAGGAGTTAGAGAAAAATATGGATGAGGGTAAAAAGTAAAACCCCCTTCATTTTCATGGGCCTAAGGTATTTATGTCTTTAATGGAAAAATTTCATCATAAATCACCCTTTTAAGGAGCTTTCTTGAAGGAATTACGATGTAAATTCACGTTTCACATAATAATATATCCATTTATGGTGTAAGTTTCCACCTAATATGGAATTTTGTAGGATACTTGAATCATAAGGATAGTTTATGCCATAAATCCATAGTTATCGGTGTAAACTATCTGTAAACCAGAACCTATAGAAGTTTCACAATCATTCAAAATCTAGAAAAACCATTACGAGGGCCCATATTGACATCTGATCTATAAATAAAGAGGAATTTTACCAAGAGAAAAAGGATGGATCATACAATCTCCCCTCCTTAAAAAAAATCATCCCCAATTTTCCCTTTTAAGGGTGGTAAAGCATAATTTGAAAATAACTTCTACCACTAAATAAAAAGTTCAGATCCTGCAATCTCCCCTCCTTAAAACAACTCATCCCTAAGCTTCCTCTCTTTCCTCTAACTAGTACAGAGGTGAATGAAATAACTTACCATATTAATCCTCATAAGGATCCATCTGTATAGTCCCTTGGAATCTATTATTGTATGTGAACTAGCTAAGAGATAAGTGTTTCTCCCATGAACCCTTCATCATAGTCATGTAAATTTTATTCCGAAAAAAAAGAAATGGGTCCTTACAAAGACATCAAAGGAAAAAAAACAAAACAAACCAAATAGGGCATAAGGGGGTCTAAAATAATAGATACCGAGGGAATACCCTATTATAATATTGACTCCTTCCAGCTTCATACTATTACAATCATGAAAGACTAAACATTTAGTGTCAAGAATATTTACCGAATCCAAGTATTCCGCCACCTTGTTTCCTTCCTGCCAGGTATTTGATTCTTTGGTGATGTTCCCCATTTTGTTTCATCATTTTTTATGAGATAAAGAATAGACCATGGATCCACACCCACCCCATGAAAGGAATTTTATAGGACATGTGAATCTATTTCTGCTTCCAAAATGTTCAAGATCCTATGTCTACAAATGTCGAGACCCTCAAGCATGGCCATTGCTTCTACCTAGAGTGCAGACCCTGGACCATGTCTGATAGTAAAGGCTAGAAATACCAACCCACTCTTGTCACACACAACCCCTCCACCATGAATATTACCTGAAACATAGGACCCATCACAATTTAACTTCAAAACAGCTAAAGGAGGCCTCTACAAACCCAGTTTCCCATATTATGACCACTTCCCTAAGAATAAGTATGAGAACCTGTTATGAAGCACTATAGGGATGAATCCTCTCTCTAATTACCCAAGGCCCTGAAAAAATAAAAGATCATATATTTCATTTTGATAAAAATCAGGCTACTATTCGAGGTCACCCCCTTATATATCCACTTATTTCTTTCATTCCACAGACCCCAAAACCCTACATGTAAAATCATGGTACAAGAAGATATCTCCATGCAACCCCTAGCCGATCCATGGTACCATCGGCCAAGAAAGTCCAGATAAGCCATATCCAGAGAGTAAAATTCCATAAACTCACCAAAATAACACCATACCTCATGCTCCCATTCACTCTCAAAGAAGATATGACCCAATATTTCCTCCTTATTCTCCTCGCAACAAACACATCTAAAAAAAACAAAAATACCACATCACTTAATATTTTCATCCATTGGAATAGCTCTATTCCTAATCATCCAGTTAAGGAGGTTGAGATTGGTGGGAATTTTCTTGGCCCAAAAGTATTTCATTCCATGGATCACCATGATCTGGAATATTAATAGTTGGAAAGTAGTCACTCATCATAAAATGGCTAGATGGTGAGGGTGTAAAGACACACATTTATAGTTCAGGGGACATCTCAATGATGTTACATAGATCCTACAGGTCTCTGTTCAAAACTACTCTGATAAAAATCAGGTACTAGAGGGATTTCTTGAAAGAGATGTTTGTAAAAGGTAAATAAGGATAACCAATGATTTTCCAACTCCAATTATGATTCCAGAACAAAACCCCACATTTTCTAATTATCCAACAAGAGTGGTGCCTATGTACATCAATAATAGGCCCAATATTAGACCATAGAGGATAACTATGACCTTCCAAAGAAACCTTCTCCCTTAAAGAGGTACCATGCATGGTATGCCCCCATAAATAATTTTTCTCCACCACTTCCAAAGCTAACTTATCATGCATGCGGTGAATAGTTTCTTCAAGACTGCAAACATTAATCCCACCCTCCGTAGCCATCCAATCCATCATCTTCCATGAGACCAAATGTCTTTTTTTCCTTTCCCCTTTGGATCCCAAATAAAATTAGCAATATTTCTACAAATGTTTTTTATAACTCCTTTTGGAAATTTGATCAAAGAAAGATAACGAACTGGAGTGGCCAACAACACACTATTAACTAGTTCTATTCCTCAAACAAAAGATAGGTAAATATTTTTCCAGTTGAGGAAACAATCAAGAATTCTGCTAATAATAGAATCAAAGTCACAAATACGAAGACTTCTCGAGGATAGATGGGCCACTAAATATTCAGTAGGAAACTCCCCTCTCTTCATATCTAGAATAACACTCACAATATTAATCCGACTTGGAGGGGATTTTTTAGAAATATAGAAACTGATTTTGCTCTTATTAACAATTTGGATGCTCCAATGACAGTAACTATCCAACATCCTATTCAGAATTCTTAACGACCTACTTACATTAATGAAAATCATTATATCATCTTCCAACATAATATAGGACACCTATGGGGACTTTAATCTTCACCGACATGGGAGAATGTCCATATTACTCAGGCTCCTATGAATATCAAGGATGAAAATATCTTGGGAAATGATGAAAATTCTTATGGATATAGGGTCCCCCTACCTAAGACCATGAGTTGTCTTAAAGAAACCATAGGACTTACCCATAAAATATTCAACCAACCAAGCAGAACTAAAACATCAAAAAATAAGGTCAATATTCCAAGGAGAGAACCCCATACCTACCATTACTTTATTGATAAAACTCCATTCCATACGATCATAGGGTTTATTCATGTCATGATTTATGACCGTGTTGGATCCACGAGTTTTGAGTGTGATATCCTTGCACATTTCTTGAGCCAAAGATATATCCCCCTGGATAGATCTCCCCTTTACAAATCAATGTTTTTCCATTGAAATCCATTTGGGAAGATGGATAGATAGCCTAGAATTTATAATACTGGCCTGAATCTTGTATCTTATGCTTAGACTGACCGTCGGTTTGTGGGTGATAGGTTGTGCTCACTAGTACCTATGAACCTAGTTACCTCTAAAACTACTTCCATAACCGTAATGTAAAATGAGCATCTCAAAATTATAAGATAGTACATGGAACTCTGTGAATACTTATGATCTCTCTGACATTAATCCTTCCTAGATCATCCATTGAAAAGGTCTCTCTACTGGGTAGAAAGTGTGGTACCTTTGTCAGTATGTTTATGATCAACCATATTGCATTATATCCTCATGGTGTCCTAGTTAATCATATAAAAAATACATAGTGACATCATCCCATTGTCACTTTTGGATGGGAAGTAACTAAAAAATCCCTACTATATACTGATGTTCCTCCTTCACCTATTGATCCATGGAATACCGAGTAAAAAACTAGCTATCCCCCATTTCATACTAGGGCACCATTATTAGTGTCATATATAATGATACATCTTTATAAGGAGAAGATAAACCAACCAAGAAGAGGAATGAGATTTTCACATCAGTTCTTCTCATATGTTTTAAGGAACCTAAAATTGTATAGGAATGTGTAAGACCTCATTTTGTCAATGATTCAACTAGGTGTTGGGTCCTCACCTAAAACTCTCTCCCATATGACCAATTCCTCCAGATCAGAAAGTTTCATCATCTTCACTCTATCTATAAGTAAAGAGGTCCTGGATAAATTCATAATAATAGACTACATGTGATTCTCTTGAACCTATAAGTGCACATCAAAAAAGAGGGATATAAGCCACTACCCACTTATGGCCTCATGAACTACATGTGTTTGAGTCTTTCATCTCAGAGCATCACCAACAACATTTCCTTTACCAATTTTATAAGAAATATCGAAGTAAAATGAATTTAGATATTCAACCCATCTTTATTTATAGATATTTAATTCATGTAGTGTAATTATATACTTGAGGATTTTGTGGTCCATGTAAACTACAAATAACTTTCCCATTAAGTAATACCTCTAATAATGAAAGGCATGAACCAAAACTGCTAACTTGAGATCATACGTTGGGTAATTATGTTCATGAGGCCTCAATTAGAGAGACTCAAATTCCATTAACCGATCTCCATATATTAGAATAACTCCCAGCCTGATTCCTGATGCATTATAGTAAACCATATAGCCTCTTCCAGGATTAAGTAATATTAGGATTGTTTCCAAAGTTAATATCCCTTTCTACTCTTTAAATTCCATCTCACATGCTTTAAAAAATGTAAACTTGACATCTTTCTTGGTCAATACTATGTGTGGTGCTATAATTTGTGATACATGTTTTAAAAATCACTTATAATTTCTAGTTATGACCAAGAAAGTACATATATCATAAATCTTCATGGGATTATCCTTGAAAACAATATATTTCACCTTATCAGGTTTAACCGATACTCATATCTCTGACATTATGTAACCTCTGAAGTATACCGGGTCAATCCAAAAGTGGAATTTGGTAATCTTAGCATATAGATAGTTATCTCTCAGAAGGATCAAAACAATATCAAGATGTTGGGTAAGTTCATGTCATGTATGTGAGTAAAACATGTTGTTTTCCATGAAGAATACCACAAATGAATCCAAATACAGGTGGAAAACCAAATTCATCAAAGACACAAATAATTTCAATGTTTGTAAGATTTAACATCATGAATGAATACTCATACAAACCATATCTACTAAGGAATGGTGTATAGGGTATATCTGATGGTTGAACAAACACTTGATGGTAAAATATCCTCAAATCAGTCTTTGATAAAACCCTTTCTCTATAGAGTAGGTCAAAGAGGTCATCTATACAAGGAAGTAAATACTAGTTCCTAACTGTAATCTGGTTCAAATGACGGTAATCCATGAAAATCGTGAGGTTAAATTCCACCTTCTTAGTGAAAAGGACTGGTGAACCCTAGGGGGATGTACTAGACCATATAAATCCATTAGTATTCAAGTCCTCTAGCTGTGTTTTGAGATACTCCAACTTAGTAGTATCCATCATATAAGGAGGAATGTATATAATTTTTTCTAATAACACTAACTCAATAGTAAATTATATCTCTCTCTTAGGTGGTGGTCTCAAAAAATTCATCTAATAATACATCCCTAAAATGATATACTATAGGAGGGAATTCATCTGTATATATTCCTTAATCATCAATATAAAGACTAGAAATATAGGCTATCATCCCACCCATCCCAGGATGATCATGTCTAGCTCGACTTTACTTGACACCCCCTTCACCCTAGTGAATATAACTATTTATCTGTGGCGATGTTAAATATACCATCAAGTGATAGAAATCAAAATAATAATGATAAGTAACCAACCAGTCCATCCTAGTAATGATTTTATAACCTATCATCTCGAAGATGAATTGGTTCTATATAAAATGATACCTGCCTGTCTCAAGTGGGTTCTCCTTGCACTAGAGTACACTATCTGATCTAATACCCAATGGAGTATTGAGTTTCATCACTCTATTGAAACACTTTATCTCCAGTCCAAGACATTCTATAGTCACCATAGATATAAATGAGTGATAGTTGCCTATATAAAATATAGAAAACTAGATTAGAGGCTACTAAAATCATACCTATAATCATAAATGGACAAGAAATATACTCTTCAAGGATTGGATGCATTGCACATATATATATATATCCTGATTCAAGACCTTGAGATATATCCTAACTACCCCAGGCAGGCCTACTCTTTTTATGTTGTAAATATGGTGTATGTCTCCCATAGACACAACCATCTCCTCAGTCTACATGGATGGTAGTTTTTTATCTCCCTAGCTAATATAGAGTTGTTGATTATTCTCCAGAAGGCCGAGCTGATGTAGATGCTCATCCACTAGACATAGGTGGAAAGGTAAAAAACCCTCTAAAAATGGACCATCCAACTATATGATTTGCACTCATATGAAGCTATATCATATTGTTGATTCATATTTCCCTACTTACCACACTGATGATAGATCACTGGGCTACTCGAGAACATTCCCTAACTACTGCTACCTCATAAAGGAAAACTAAGCGATTCTTCCTACCATTGGTCAAAGTAGTTCTCAGTATAAGATCTGAACTACCCTGTCTCACATCCATATCCTATCTTAGGTTAGCTATGTAATCACGGCCAGTTTCACTATCTTTGTGATATTGGTAAAAAAACACATTCAACTTCAATAAAATGTCATTCTTGAGACTATCCTCCAATCACCTATCCAGGGATATCTCATCATCTAAAAGGATCAGTGAAAAACACTGGAGCTCCATGAAATGAGTAGAGTGGTCCATAAATGATAAATAACCCTACATTAGGTGTATAAAATATCTAGCTCTTTCATCCCTCGACATCTTAGGAAAGAAATAATCATAAAAAGGATATCTGTAAACCCATCTAGGTCATATCTCGATGATGATATTCTTAGGCAATAATGTCTCAATATCATCTAGTAGAATGTCCTAGAATATATATATAGTGATCTTCACTCTCCTATAAACATGTGTCTCAAGTTTATTGAATATTTATAGCATGGCCTCCAAAAATAATATCATAGTCTATGGACCACCATACCACAAAAATGTGGGAAGGTGTTATATCTAAAACTCTCATATAAACTCTTTCATTGTAGGGGAAGGTCACAAGGCTCCCTACATTGTCCACATGATCCAAAATAATTACTCTTGAATAAGGGAATCAATTACCTGGATAAGTATAATGGGAGGTTCCACACGTTTCACTATTAGAGGTAATACTAGTGGCTCAAGACCCACCACCTTTAAGGCATGGTCTTCGACACCCTCCTAGCCCACGACTCAAGGATTTCATGGTGTAATTTCTCTAGTAATTCCATGAACACTCTTCAGAATAGATTCTATAATTATTTAAATAATAGAAATAAGAATAAGAAAGGTATAATACTTCCTATATTGGAGTCAAACCCCTTTTATTGCTCCTATTATCAGGTATGGGTGGTACATAAGATCATAATGGTCATAAGAGACACTCCAAACTTTCCAATACTAAGGTAGGGTCAAAGGAAATTTCTCTACTTTATGTCAGGGGTTCTAACATATGGAGTTCCAATTGAACGTTATAAAGGAAAATACCCTTTAATTGGCAATTGGAATCCCCATTTGATGATAGATTTATCATTTAATTTCCATATAATCTATTGTTCATATGTGTATTATATATATATTTTCATCATGGTCTAGTTAGATGCATTATCATTCCCAATTTATAGAGTAATTTATTTATAAATTGAAATTGGAATGACATGTAACAACAACCAAACTCTATGATGGTTCAATTAGATGGATCACCATTCCCAGTTTATAGAGGCACACACACTCTTTAAATTTAACCAGAATCCATGTAATAAAAACTGACTTACGTTTCAGATCATGTGACTAATGTTCCATGGCTCAAACAGTACATAATTAGTTAATTAAAATAACACCATCAAGATATATAGGAAAAAAATTTAGTCTGATGCAAAATATTTAATTAAAAAATTATTTATCTAATTTATCCTATAGAAACATTAGTCTGATAACAAATATAACAATCCTATCACTACAACATGTTTTGGGTAATTCTTGTAGTAAAGTAAATATAGCATGAAATGTTTATGGAATATGAATCATTAAGTTCCTATAATGATTCATGATCAATACCACCTTGCCATACCAGGATAATGGAAAAAATAATTTATAATAATAAATGCCACAAATCATGTGTATCATCCAATAGTTAAATCAGTATGACTGTAATAGGCACAATCCAGATCATCAAGTCCCAAACAAGGAGATTCGGATTTTTCCTATATGTGGGTTAGCTAATCCTAGGAATAGACTCATTACCAAAATTTGACACACCCATAGTCTCATGTCTAATAACCCAAATAGTAATAGAAAAGGAAAAGATTCTCTGATACCACTTTATGACGTCTCGGACCTAGTTTACTCATTGGGAAACCAAACCCAGTGTTCCACATGGCCTTAAGAGAATCTCCCCATACTCCAGAGGTTACCAACTTGCAACATGGGTCTGTGAGAGGATGGTGGGAAGACTATACCCTTATGATCAAATTGTGTCATAGTGGAATCATAAAAGCAATAAATAGCTAAAGCATAATAAATAAATAACCAGCAGAAAAATAAGTAAATCTTCCAACCATGATTAATAAACAAGTAAAATCAATATTCATTGTCATGTATAAAATGAATACCATGTAATGGTGATATAAATAAGGGATGGTACATGAGAAATAGAGAAGAAAGCATATATAAAATGCTATAAAGAAATATAAAAAGACAAAAAATATTTGATCCACTAGAATAATGAGCATAGGCTTAGCCCTCTACTCCCTAGTATTATCCAAGCATAATAAATCATGCATCTAATATTAGAACCTTCCCTTTTTTCCTACTTTAAATCTTGAATAATGTTTGGGTGTCAATCGTTAGCCCAAATAGGGTGTGAGAAATACTCATTAGTCCACCACCAATAGTTTCTATAACAAATCCAATCCATGAATATATGTTACAGTAATGTGTAGATATAATAGGAGTAAAGTTGTAAAAATAAGTGATGTGATCCAGTCCATAAGAACATGCTATAACAAGTAGTCTATAAATGATAAATAACTATATAATAGAGAAAGTAAACAACTATATCCTAAAATGGTATATCATGTATAATAAGCTATGAAGTATGCCAAACAATTATGTATCATAAATGTGATGCCCCAAAACTAATATCTCATGTAATAGTAATATTATGGTTTTATTTGAATGTTATCTGAAAAAATTTGCAGACTATAAATACCAGAAATTTCATTTAAATAAAACATCGAAGTGTTTAAATTACAACAAGGTAAAAGGAAAACAATAATAACAAAAAATACCTATTAAAATATCTATTATAATTACAGGGATACCCCCCAAAACAAAAAAATCCCCAAGAAGATAATATGGGTCCTTCGGATCCATCACAACAAATATTAGTATGGATAGAGCCTTTGCAACAACACTGAGCATCAGTGGAATAGTGTGCAATATCTTTTTCAATTGTCATGAGTTTAGGATGCCCTAATTTTTTGTTTTATATGGAATCTACCCGAAAATTACCCCTTAGGTGACTGTTGGAGATGCTTGTGACCATTTTTTTTCTTTTAGGGTAGCTTGAATTTAAAAATAAGTGACCGTTAGTAACTTGAAAAACCAAAATAAATTTAAGTGGAAAATTTAAAGATACATTGAATAGAATTTCATAAAACTATATATATTAAGCATAACAACTATTTTGATGCATTTAGCATATCTTAAGTATCATATTTAACATCACGGTTTTGAATTGAAGAGTGTACTTAATAAAACTAATTATGATTCCAAAACATAGGTAGGCTTCGCAAATACTTTTTAAATGTTTCAAATGTTTTAAAAATTTCATAGTGTTACTCTAAGTATTATAAATTTAGTGTATTCAATTTTATAAATCAACTTTCAAAGGTTATATTTAACTTTATTTGGTATGAATATAATATAAATATAAATATACATATATATATTATTAGTAACTTTAGTATAAAGGCATGTTGAGTGTTTTATGTAAAAGTGTACGTTGATTTTCCCAAGATATCATGTTTTATAAAATTGATTATTTTTCATTCATTTTAGTTTATTTTGAAAGTTTTTATATTTAAAAAAAATAAACCCCACAAGGGCCGGCCCTCTAGCCGGGCCAAGGGAGGCATCACGTGCTAGGAAGCTGAGCCTAGCCCTTAGCCTTAGCACAGTCCAACCTATGGGCTTGTGTGCATGAACTGATCAGGGGGCATAGCTACCTCGAAGGGCGCATAGGAGCAGAGCGCACCACCGTGCGGGGAGACACGACGACATGGGTGGGCACAAGAGTGCGCCTGTAGAACCCGGTACAGGGCTGTACTGGGAGGGGGGAAGGAGTATTCTGAGCCATTACTCGGAGCTCCTGGCTTATAATGAATCCGCAAGAGTCCCTTTGTTTTGATGTGGGACAAGGAAATTTTGACCTGAATCGAATCCAGGTCATTGGATCATGTCGAATTTGATCTGAGTCATCTATTTCAATCTGGTGCTCGACTCTTAGAAGCCGTGGAATCCTCCGTATTTTTTGGGCACCGTTCAATCCAACACGAATCTAATCTCGGCCATCCAAGATTTTTAAAACACCATGTCGTACTAGATCCATCCGATCTACCACTAATCTAATCGCGACCATCCATTTATTTTTTATTGCCACATCATCTTGGGCCGCCCGATCTTCTCCGCATTTAATCTCCACCATCCATTCTTTTTCCAGATTTCCTCACCTACAACACCTTCTTCTTCCTCCCGCCTGTGCTGGACCAGTAACCCCTACCATCCCTTTCTCTTTTTCCACACCTGTGACTCCTTCCATCACCATTTGAGGCCTCCCTTGCCCTCATTTGTTCCACAAAGACTTCCCCATATCTTTTTATATACCGAGTAGGCCTCGGTTTTCCAACAGTAGCATTAAATATTCTGTATATTTTATACATAATATAGTTTAAAAACAATCCATTGCACCCCATTTCCCTCGGTTGTTCCTCCTCTCCTCAAACCTTTAGAAATCTCCCAGGCGCCCTTCCTGAGCCTCTCCTCCTCCTCAATCCAAGTAAGGGATAAGTTTTCTTGTGATGTTGTTTTTGAGAGTATATACATATATATGTATGGCCATAAAAGTATATTTATAACCTTGCGGTTTAGTTAAAATGTTCTTCTATGTGGATCCTAGTTCTTCTAGTTTTCGAGTTCAAGTAGTATTATAGATGTAAGGGAATTATGTTGAGGTGTATACATTTATACATAAATATGTATACTCAATTTCATAAGTGTACATCCTTGTGGTTTGGTTGAAAACCCGCATATACCCGGTCCAAGGACTTATGGATTTTGGGTTATGAGGTAATTTTTTAAACATGAAGGATTACTTTTCTCATGCAATATATATACCTTATATATCTTATTATATATGTACTTATATATATATATATATATATATATATATAACCATACAATTTTAAGAGAACCTCTATTATGTTCGGTTTCAAAACCAATAAACTTTGAGTTTCAAAGATGAGGTTGAATTTTTTTTTAAACATGTAGAATTATTTTTTCACACACACATATATATATATAGAGTATACACGGGCATTTATAATTATACAGATTATATAACTCACCATCTGAACCGGTTTTATGTCTTTTAACATTGAACTTCTATGATTAATTTATCTTTTTGGAAAAAATGTTTGTGCCAATTAACTTTGGTGTAGGACTCAGTTATAAATGTAAGTTATATATGTTTACATAAATATTTATGTAAGATTGTTTAACAAATAAACCATTTAAAATTTTATATTATGATTTAAAGTTTTAGGGACTCTAGTTAATTAATATGTCTAGTATGTTAAAGTCATATGGGTGTCAATGGATTTTTGGTATAAACCCTTTAATACATGATGTATATTCTAATATGTGAATATATGTGTACACATGTAAAATTTGATCCTCAATTTTATTTATAAGGGTTGCTAAGAAAGAATAAAACACGTTGTTTTCGAAATATGTTTAGTTTTGATTGAAAACACTACTTTTATACCCTTGTGTTTAAATTGATTTACACAACACTATACCCTAATTTTGGATATTTCAAATTTTATACTGTTGATGCATTTAGTAATTTTGGAGAGTTCATGAGTATAAAATTTGGGATTTACTACTCTTACATACATATTTATGAATCACTTATTTTCAAACATAGACTAAATGGTGTTAGTTATGGTTGAATTTCATGCTCTTCATGTTTAAATTTATGTGTGCCCTGGGATACATTAAACATAAGCTTACCAGAAGTGAAAGTTTGGGTATTTATGTCTTTAATACCCCTTTTGAAATATTCATCTTATCTTCTAATTAAGCACCAAATCCATGATGAAATTACAATGTGTAATTTATCAGTTAAAATTTTAGAATTTAGGGTTATCATTTTATGTAACAAAACTTATATTTATTTCAGTTCATTGGTTGTCATCACATATTCCATAATCTTCTTATCATACTCACCATTAAATTATATAGCCATGTAGTTTATAGTTTTGTAATTAATACTTATATGCTTGATTCACTATATATATATAAATGAAAATGAATGAAATTAAAACTCTTATAAACTTTTATGGAATTTTGAATTAAATTATTCATGGTGGTATGAGATACCTTGAATAATATGAAATGTGAAATTAAATATTCAAAGTGGTATGAGACATTTTGAATATACGACCCTATTTAGATTATACGGAATGTAATAGACTCGGTATAATAGGTTGGGGACCGGTTAATGAAAGCCCCTCGATGCTTCGATAGTTCTCACAAGACAATCAGGTCATGGCATGAGGCCATTGACATTTCAGGTCTTGACACGAGGTCTTGACATGTTCTGATATTATACGTTTCCTCATTATGTCTATGATAGTTAATTAACCAAGTGGATATTCGACTAGTAGAATATCCATGGTTAATAGCCAGTACTTATGAGTATCAAAAGAAGTAAATGGTTATGGCATGACGTATAATTAGCCCTCAGTGATATATTAGACAGTGTATGTTTCACAATAGTGAAGAATGAAATTGAATCCATTACCATTATGCACAAATCTGATTATGTATCACTCTTAGTTATTAAATTTGTACTTTCATATTCATATGTCGTAATTATTTAGTATGTTGTTTACTTATTACTCTATATGAGAATGCCTATAATTGAATCATGTTCCCTTGTAGTTATGTTATTATTCTTTTAATTGTGCACTTTTATTTCTTAGACAATTGTTATGATATGTTACATATGTTACAATTTTTTTTAAGAAAATGTGTTATGGAAAATTTTAAAGAAATTTTTCAAAAGTTATAATTGGTATATTAGGTTATTTTAAAACCCCATACTGCGCATTCGTATGCTCACCCTATTTTTTTTGAAATAAAATTTTCAGGTATCATTTTTTAGCCGAAGAAGCATGTCAGAAGTATCTGGTTTCCTAGAACCTGAACCGATTCGATCCTCTGTATGGGACATGATGTTTAAAAATTTCAATACATGGTTTTTGTAAAAATTACACATAATTTTTCAAGGCACTGACTCTGGGTATTCTAGAGTTGGGATGCCACAGTTGGTATCAGAGGATTCAGTTTAGATAACTCTAGAAAACCAAAACTGAATAAAGAAAAATTTAATAAAGCATTACTAAGTGTGATGTCTTTTTATTTTTCAGATGGAAAATAGAAATAACAGTCTTTTGTCACTTCCTATTAAGCCCCTACAAACCAAAATTTCCATAGCCATCCATGAAAACTTCATAAACTATGCCCACATTCACATGAAATGAAACACCTCTACGACGTGTCAAACTCTCCCCATGTACTTCAACTCCACTGAGGAGCGGGTTTGGACAACCTATTTATGATGAAAACCCAATTTCTATCCTATGCACATTGGGGAAAATACTTCGAGGGACTTTTTAGATGCTTCACCTCAATATAAGACATCCAGTACCTTATGTATTTCAAAAAAGTTTCAATAGTGGGTGACCTCTGCGCATCATACATGTGCCAAATATTGTCTTATGGCCATTGTGGTCAAGTAATGGACTTTAAAATTCTTGAATTTGAGGCCTTCCGTTCTGTGTACAGACATCAAGTACATACTGATGTCTCTCATCTTTGCACCCCTCATGTCTCACTCTGGATACACCATATGTGTAGCCATGAGATTGAACCAGACTGCTCGGGTTGCATTTGGTTTAGGGAGATCGAGAGTTTTGAAATTCTTTTGGGGCTCTGTGTAAACGGGAACTAGGGAAACCATTGTTCTTGGGTGTTATGTACTAGTTGTTTATGAAAATATAATTGGTTGTTTCTTCTTTCTCCTACCATTCTAGTATTTTTGTTACACTGATTAGACTTTCATGAAAAAATTTATTTTCATATGGAAGGAAAAACTCATATCTTATCTCTCCCCATTGAGGTACTAGAGGCCACTATGGTCAGAACTTGTGTAGAAGAATACCTTCCTTTTTCAAATCTGTGAAGAACATGAAAACATCTTTATGAGGTATCGAACAATCTGGACATTCTCTGCTCCTGCCAAGGGAATTACAACATCTACCACCACATAGCCACCACCCGACTCACTGAGTATAGGCGAAGTGGAAAGTACCATTAAGGTCTTTTCCTATGCTTCACACTTTCCCAAAACGTCACAACCAGGGTAAGGTTTCAAGAGGCTTCCTTGGAAGGGGATCTTTTCACAACCTATATGCACCAAATCCTAAGTTTCACTTTGTACGACCACATCTACGACATCGACATTCTCATAAAAGAGGCAGTCCGATGAGTTCTTAGAGAGTTTGCCCATTTTGACATCTCTAAACTCTCTACCATTCGAGACTCCCTCTGGAAGCCCAAGTGTATGTTGCATGAGTTTAACCCATGCTGTTCAAGGTGTGTCTGGGCTAGAGAAGCAGAAGAGTTGAACACCAATTTGGGTATTTAGATGGCCACACCTGAAGATCCCCCACAATGAATTATGCGGTGAATAACTTCAAAGAGTTTCTTTTGGCATCGTTATATGAAATGAATTTAAAGGATGAAATTCTTTGTAGAGGGGAATAATTTTACACCCCAAACTAATATATCATGTAATAGTAATATTATGGTTTTATTTTCATGTTATCCGAACAAATTTGAAAACTACAAATACCAAACATTTCAATTAAATAAAACACCGAAGTGTTTAAATTACAACAAGGTCAATGGAAAACCATACTAACAAAAAATACCTATTAAAAGACCTATTATAAATATAGGGATACCACCCAAAACATAAAACACCCCAATAAGATAATATGGGTCATTCAGATCCATCACAACGAATATTATTATGGCTAGAGCCATTGCAACACCACAAAGAATCAGTGGAATAATGTGCACCATCTTCTTCAATTGTCTTGAGTTTAGGAAACCTTAATGTTTGGTTTTATAAGGAATCTACCTGACCGTTACCCCTTGGGTGACCATTGGAGATACTTTTGACCATTGTTTTTCTTTTAGGGTTAGTTGAATTTAAAAATAAGTGACTATTAGTAACGTGACAAACCAAAATAAATTTAAGAGGAAAATTTAATGATACATTGAGTAGAATTTCATAAGACTATATAACTTAAGAATAATAACTATTTTGGTGCATTTAACATATCTAAAGTATCATCTTTAACATCACTGTTTTTAATTGAATAACATACTTCATGAAACTAACTATGATTCCAAAACTTACGTAGGCTTTGCAAATACTTTTTAAATGTTTCAAACGTTTTAAAAATTGTATGGTGTTACTCTAGATTTTAGGAATTTAGTGTATTAGATTTTATAAATAAACTTTGAAAGGTTATATTAAACTTTATTTTGTAAGCATATATAATATATATATATATATCTTACTAGTTACTTTAGTATAAAGGCATCTTGAGTGTTTTAGGTAAAAGTGTACTTTGATTTTCCCAAGAAATCATGTTTTATAAAAATGATTATTTTTCTTTTCTTTTAGTTTATTTTGAATGTTGTTCTATTTTAAAATAAATAAATAAACCCCACAAGGGACAACCCTTTAGCCGGGAAAAGGGAGGAACACGTGCTTGGCAGCAAGCCTAGCCCTCATCCTCAGCACAAGCTGGCCTGTGGTCTTGTGTGCACACACTGATCAAGGGGAATAGCTACCCCAAAGGGTGCACAGGAGTAGAGCGCACCACAGTGTAGGGCGGTATGACGGTGTGGGTGGGCACATGAGCACACTCGCAGAAGCCGGTATAGGGTGGTACCGGGAGGGGTGAAGGATTATTCTGATCTATTTCTTGGAGCCCCTAGATTATAAAGAAGTCGCGAGAGTTCCTTTGTTTCAATGTGGGATAAGGAAATTTTGGCTAGGATCGAATCCATGCCGTTGGATCATGTCACACACGATATGGGCCATCTATTTCGATCTGATGCTCGACTCTTAGCAGTCGTAGAATCCTCCACATTTTTTGTGCATTGTCTGATCCAACATGGATAAAATCTTGGTCGTCTGCGATTTTTAAAACACCACATCAAACCAGAGCCATCCGATTGACCGCAGACCTAATCGTGACTGTCCATTTCTTTTTAATCACCGCATCATCAGTGGCCGTCTGATCTTCTCCGTGTTTAATCCTCACTATCCATTCTTTTTCTGGATTTCCTCACCCGCAACGCCTTCTTCTTCCTCCTGCCAGCACTGGACTAGTAACCCCTACCCTCCCTTTCTATTTTTCCATACCCGTGACTCCTCCCATCACCATCCAAGGCCTCCCTTTCCCTCCTATTTTCCACAAAGACTTCCCAAGATATTTTAATATACAGAGTAGGCCTCGTTTTTCCAACAATAGCATTAAATATTCTATATATTTTATAAATAATATAGTTTAAAAACAATCCATTGCACCCCATTTCCCTCAGTTGTCCCTCTTCTCCTCAAACCTCCAGTAAGCTCCCCCAACCCTTTCCCGAGCCTCTCCTCATTATCATGTCAAGTAAGGGATAAGTTGTCTTGTGATGTTGTTTTTGAGAGAATATACATATATATGTATGCTCATAAAAGTATATTTATAACCTTGTGGTTTAGTTAAAATGTTCTTCTATGCTGATCCCAGGTCTTCTGGTTTTCGAGTTTAAGTAGTATTATGGATGTAAGGGAATTATGTTGAGGCATATACATTTATACATAAATATGTATACTCAATTTCATAAGTGTACATCCTTGCGGTTTGGTTGAAAACCCACATATACCTAGTCCAAGGACTTATGGATTTTAGGTTATGGGGTAATTTTTTAAACTTGAAGGATTATTTTTCCCATGCAATATATATATACCTTATATATCTGATTATATATGTACTTATATATATATATTTAACAATATGATTATAAAATAACCTCTATTATGTTCGGTTTCAAAACCTATAAACTTTGAGTTTCAAATATGAGGTAGAATTTTGTTTTAAACATATGGAATTATATTTTCATATATATATATAGTATACATGGGCATATATAATTATACAGTTTATATAACTCACCATCTGGACTGGTTTTAAGTATTTTAACATTGAACTTCTATGATTAACTTATGTTTTTGGTAAAAAAGTATGTGCGAATTAACTTTTGTGTAGGACTCGGTTATACATGTAAGTTATATATGTTTACATAAACATTTATGTAGGATTGTTTAATAAATAAACCCTTTAAAAATTTATATTATGATTTAATTTTTTAGGGACTCTAGTTAATTAATGTGCCTAGTATGTTAATGTTGTATGGGGGTCAGTGGAATTTTGGTATAAAACCTTTAATACATGATGTATATTCGAATATGTGAATATATGTGGACACATGTAAACTTTTATCCCCAATTTTATTTAGAAGGATTGCTAAGAAAGAATAAAACATGTTGTTTTTGAAATATGTTTAGTTTTGTTTGAAAACACTACTTTTATAACCTTGTTTTTAAAAAGATTTACACAACACTATACCCGAATTTAGGATATTTGAAATATTATACTCTTGACGCATTTAGTAATTGTGGAGAGTTCTTGAGTATAACATTTTGGATTTAGTACTCTTACATACATATTTATGAATCACTTATTTTCAAACATATAATAAATGGTGTTAGTTATGGTTTAATTTCATGCTCTTCATGTTTCACTTTATGTGTGCCTTGGAATACGTTAAACATAAGCTTACCCGAAGTGAAAGTTTGGGTATTTATGTGTTTTATACCCCTTTTGAAATATTCGGTTTATCATCTAATTAAGCACCCAATCTATGATGAAATTACAATGTGTAGTATATTAGTAATTATTTTAGCATTTAGGGTTATCATTTTATGTAACAAAACTTATATTTATTTTAGTGCATTGGTAATCGTCACATATGCCATAATCTGCATATCATACTCACCATTCAATGACATATCCATGTAGTTGACAGTTTTTTAATTAATACTTATATGATTGATTCACTATATATATTTAAATTCTAATGAAGGTAATTAAAACTCTTATGACTTTTTATGTAATTATGAACTAAATTATTCAAGGTGGTATGGGACGCCTTGAATAATATGAAATGTGAAATTAAATATTCAAAGTGGTATGGAAAATTTTGAATATACGACCCTATTTAGAATATGAGGAATGTCATAGACTCAGTATAAAGGGTTGGGGACCGGTTAATGAAAGCCCCTAGATGCATTGATAGTTCTCATGAGACAATCAGGTCATGGCATGAGGCCATTAATATTTCAGGTCTTGACACGAGGTCTTGACAGGGTCTGATATTATACATTTCCTCATTATGTCTATGATAATTAATTAACCAAGTGGATATTCGACTAGTAGAATATCCATGGTTAAGAGCCATCACTTATGAGTATCAGAAGAAGTAAATTCTTATGGAATGACATATGATTAGGCCTTAGTGATTTATTATCCAGTGTATGTTTCACAGTAGTTAAGGATGAAATTGAAGTCATTACCTTTATGCACAACTCTAATTATGTGTCACTCTTAGTTGTGAAATTTTTACTTGAATATTCATATGTCATACTTATTTATTATGTAATTTACTTATTTCTCCAAATGAACATGCCTATAATTGAATCATATTCCCTTGTAGTTCTATTAGTAGGCTTTTAGTTGTGAACTTTTATTTCTTAGAAAATTGTTATGATATGTTACAACATTTCTTAAGAATTGTTTTATTGAAAATTTTAAAGAATGTTTTCAAAAGTTATAATTGGGTATATTATGTTATTTTAAAACCCCTTACAATGCATTAGTATTCTCACCCTACGTTTTAAAATAAGTTATTCCGGTATTAGTTTTTAGCCAAAGAATCATGTTAGAAGTAGCTGGTTACCCAAAATGTGAACCGAATCGATCCTCTGTATGGGAAATGATGTGTAAAAATTTCAGTACATGGTTTTTGTTAAAATTTACACATCATGTTTCAAGGCACTGAATATAGGTATTCTGGAGTTGGGATGTCATAATAACTATGAGGTCCATAACCCATGAATAAGGTCTAAGGAATCATCTTTGATTTTATGAAGATTTTACATAGAAAACTCAGTGTAATATAGACCTACATGGGTAAAGACCCAGGTCACATGGCTGAAAGAATACTCTTTGAGTCTATAGATATCATCTATAGAAAATTGAATAAATACTTGTATGGGGCCCAAGGAGCATGTCTGAGGAGGTCCAGGAAAGTTACATACAAGGTAACAGTCAAAGGCATCCAATATAAAATATATAGGTGGGTCATTAGTTCCATACCAAAATACCTCACATTGGTGATATACCATGAAATATATTATCAACATAATTTATTAAATGGTTAAAGGGGCCATGTTAGTGTCTATTCCTCTTATCAACCGAGTTTATCATAACCATTTCATAACCCATTTCACATAAAACTGATAAAAAAAGATTCAATTCTAGTGTTCATTCCTTTAATCAATTACATTCAATGAATTATAGAAGAGATCAAGGTTCCATGTTAGTTTCCATTCCCTATATGAAATGAATTCATCTTATTCAACTATATAATCAAATAAATTATAAGTGGTAGGAAGAAGGGCCATGTTAATGTCCATTACACTTCACTAATAAATTATATAACTTTTCATAAAAAATGTATTGTCCATTTCATTCCACAAATCATGTTTATTCTAATTCTTTATTCCTTTAATTCATAAATGATAAGTTCATATAAGAGATAGTTATAATTTATCAGTTAATCCTATTTATATATGTCTCCCATTAATAAATGGTGAGTTCAACTCACCCCAAGGGTGGAATAATCATAACAATATAGTGAACCCACCTCAAGGGTCGTCCGCGTTGAGGTTGGAAACCTCCAATTGTAACGACCCAGATTTTCATGAAGTTATGGATCATTTGTTTTCGGTTCAATCCCTTTTTTTATCATGGTAAACATACTATACAACCTAAGGAAGGTTTTAGGAGTGTCTAAGGACTTCTCGGAGCCTAGAGATCCATAAATTGGACAAACAGAGTGGGATGCATGGTTATCGCATGGTTAACACTAACCGTGTGACCTAACCATGCGGGTAACTTGTTATACAAGAGAGGAAAAAAAATTTGTCTCCAAACATGAGATCCAGGGTGCACACCCATATATGATTACAAACATCTATGACATAGGCATTTTTGATAGCTTACACATGGTATGAAAAATCATACACATGACCTATGTGTTCGACTTGACTTACAAATAGAATTTCCTTCTTTTATATAATTTTTATTTGACTAAAGAACCTTCAAAGTGTTTGGATGAGAACCTATGTTTAATTTTATTTCCTTGATAATCAAATGGATTAATTTAAATAAATGATAATGGGTGGAAAGTCCACACAAAGTGTTTCATATCTATATTTAAATGGTTTATATTATTGTGACTATCATGGATAGATTGGGACTACTGATTATAATTGTTTAGAGGTAAAACCTCACTATTATTATTAAGATTATTCCATTACTATTAGATGGTGAACAATGATTAAGGGTTATGTTGAGAATGAAATTTCATGCTCTCTTATGTTGGGTGCTAGGCATGATGTCTCACACTATTATACTTTTACCTAGATGATTGCCATGACACTCCTTGTTCCCTTGCTTTAGGGGTTGGGAATGACGACTCACCCCCAATATATTGATTGATGGGAATAATGTGTCACATTAATATGATATTATGTGTTTATACCCTTACTATACCCATTTTCTCATTAAACTAGTTATAGACACCTAAGTTATGTCCTAGTCCAACTATCACATTGTATCCATTTATATGGCTCTAAGCATCCTCTCCTATAGTGTGCATATACATGTATATATAATATAATATATATATATATATAATTATTATATATACATGGATACTAATAATAAATACATTGAACTATTCTAAATATGGTAAATCTAGCCAGGTATCCTATGGGAACTTGATTTAGCTTGTATTTATTATTCAGCATTTTTTATTATTCATTTATACCTACACACTGCATTTCTATTTACATAGGTTAGAGTATCTATAGAAACTGTTGGCGGTGACCTACTGAGTTTATCTCACACCCTACTATGGTGTCCCTTGGTAATTGAGTAGACCTCATGTTTACAGGTATGGATAAGGGAAAGAACCCTAATATTTATGCTTGATTTGTTTTACTTATATCCTATAACATGTGAGCGGAGGACCAAGCATATTCTCATAAAGCTAGTGGAGCTATTTTTTGGAATTCGGTATTTTTTATATTATGTTGGATATGTATTCCCCCTGTATTACCTATTTCCCTTTTTTGTATATCATTATGAAATGAAATAATTATATATAACTTAGCCAATGGCTTTTGGTATGTATTAATGTTACTTGTTTTTAACACTTCTGTAGTTAATTATTGTATTTTTTCCACTATACCATCTATTATATCATTATTTGACTATTATATATTTATTTATGTTATCTAATGTGAACTATGATATGAGGGTATAGTCTCCTCATTGTACCACCTTAGACCCTTACTGCTATTCCATAGTCTCTGACATATTAGGAGGTTCACTTTAGGCCATGTGACCCACCGGCTTAGAGCACAAGTTAAGTGGCTCCCAGGTCGGGACATTACAAAGTGGTATCAGAGCCTATTTTTTCTTTTGAATTACTATTTGGGTGTTATACAGGATAATATGATCTGATGGAAGTTGGTAATTATCCTATTCCTGGGAGGAGCTAACCCATGTATAAGAGAAACCCAAATTACCCTGGATGGGTTATTACTGAAATTTGATTACACATGTTACAATTGATATGATTTCACCGTTGGGTGAAGTACATGCTTTTTACTATTATTATTTTTGGTGTTGTTGAAACAAACTTCATTCCTTGGCCTATTATGTTAAGGAATTAGTATCCCATTCATCATTATCGACACCTTTGGACTAATATGCCACACATTTTTTCATATCGCGTCTAATTTTTGCATGTATTTTCCTTCTGTATATAGTTATTTCCTTGATTATTATATTTTTAAATGTGTTAACATTTCTTTTAGGGATAATATAATTGGACTAATTAAAGTTCTTACATCAATTTAAATGGTGTTTTCGTGCATATATTGTTTATGACACATTAATTATCCAATTATACCATACTGTGGGTTTTGGACCTATTGGTTTAGGACCGTGATATATGTTTATATTTATATAAAGGAATATAAAATCAGAAGAATTTATATATTTAAAAGTGAAAAAGTTATCATTAAATTAGAATCCAATTGAAAAGTAAAGGGTTTTTTCTTATATACTTTTTAATTTACACTCTATACACTAGAACTTCTATTGAATGATATGAGACCTATACCCAAACCCTACCTTTATAGTGGGTAATTTTGAGTTTCCCTTAGGTTTTTATGGCATGTTACGGTTTTCATTACCACCTAAACATAGATTTTTGAGTAGAAATAGATGTGTGAACTTTTACATAAGAAGGAAGTGTGCGTGTCCTTTTATCTATCTATGATATCTTTTTACTGCTAAATTATTTTCTGAGGCATGCATTTGGAATTTATGAATCATTCCCCCATAATATACTCGATTCATATGCTAAGATTGTGGTGATGAACATGCATCATAGGTGGTGGGTCTTGAGATGAAAGTGATATCTCTTGTAATCCCCCATTCGACACCACCTGTTGTTCCCGATATGGGCATCGATTCCAATTTTCAAGAGGGATTTTTCCACATTTTGCAGAAAATGAAAAAAGGCACTTGACATGGTCCAACTATGGTAGAGTTGACTCAAATGTTTTAGTAGAATCATCCTCCCACATTTTCATTTTACGGTGGACCTCATGCTAAAAAATCATGGTTGGGGTCTATATTTTCTATTTTTGATCATCTGGAGATGCCTTTAGAGCAGGGGGTTGAGCTCACTGCCTATATATTCTGTGATTCTTCCAAGTGATTGTGGGATGTCATTACCCAGGAAAACCATCATCAGCATATGATTTTGGAGGAATTACAAATGATATTTTATGATTAATTTTTTCCACAAACCCTGAGGGCTAACCGGGATAGATAATTCATAAACCTACAACAGGGATCCATGTTTGTTATGGAATATTTTTCTCACTTTACTAAGCTATAAAGATTCACACCGACCTTGTTTGGTGATTATTTTAGGACTTCCCAGTGATTCAAAGTTGATCTAGTATATTCCATCTAATCGCAGGTCAATGTATTTTAGTTGATGACTATTTTTTATATAGGCAACCATTTTCTAATTAACAAGTTGAATTTGAGGGAAGATGATGGTTGGAAGCAGGGTGGTTCATCACCCAAACATACTAGCGGTTCTTCTAGTAGGAGAAAGAATCATTTAAAGGATTCTCATGGGGGTATAATTAGATAGATGGATCAGAATAATAATTTCTTTATTGTCATCGGTGTTGGAAGCTGGGGCACACAAAACCTCAATGTATAAAAGATCCAATTGAATGTAGAGGCTACGAAAGGATGGGGAATATTCAGCACTTTTACATGACTTTTACATTAGTGCTTAGTGAGAGGGGATCTATACCTACCCCATGTTTTGAAGCAGGTCCCATAGTATCTCTCCATGAAGGAATCTAGAATACCACTGTATTTTCAAGATGAGGTGGCATATGAGGTAGAGGTAATCAGACTCAGGGACTTGTAGTGCTAGTAGGGCGGGCTTGCTCAGGGTAGCAAGGTTGTGACTCAGGAATACAATATGGGCCAGTTACATATAATGCAGCCCATGCTGAAGGAGTAGAGTGCCGTACCATCTACTTTTTAATGTATTATTATAGTATCCTATAATTTAGTGTTTGCTTTATTTAATATAGGATATTCTCACACTTTAATAGAGGATGAAATTATAGAGAGTATGGGCCTCAAGATAGAGTATTTTGTAGCAACATGATAATCAATACCCTATTGTGTATTTAATTAGAGATATTTCACTGATGTAATTATTATCCCCTAGATATAGGTAGATATCTCTTCATATGGAATCCTTTCATCCTCAACATGACAAGGTTTTATGTAATTTTTAGGATGGAATGGTTAGTTCCATATCGATCCCATATTGTCTTTTATCATCATAGGTTTATGTTTATATCACTAGAGGGTGGTAGAAATGTACACAAGGGAGAATGGGATGTCCATGCATCTCGAGTGGGACCTGATCATCAGGGGATGAGAGAGTGATAACCTATATTTCTTGTAGTTTCTTGGACGATTTGGGGTTATGACCTTTTATTTTTCCTAATATGGTGGATAATTTTATGGATTTATTCTTTTATGACTTTTCTTGGATACCTCCAATGAGATAGATGGAATTTACCATTGATCTAGTTCTAGGAGTAGCAATAGTGTTAATTCCTCCTTAGAGGATGATACCTATGCAGCTTTTTGAGCTTAAGAAATAGTTGGAAGAATTGGAGGATAAGGGTTTCATATGCCCCAAAACTTATCCATGGGGTTAACCATTACTTTTTTTAAAAAAGTTGGATGGAACCCTCATGCTTTAAGTGTATTATCATCGGTTTAACCAGCATACAATGCAGAACCAGTATCCAATGCCTTGAATTGATGAACTATTTGATCATCTATGAGGATCAAGGGTGTTTAAATAGATTCATTTGAGTTTGGGATATCACCAGATTAGTGTTAGAACTTTATACATGTAACACCCCAAGACTTTTCCTTATTTTCCTTTAAATGTTTTGATAGATTCTCAATACAAACAAACACCCGATTTAAACAAAACACTACTTAATAAAATTTTGCACAATTAATCAAATACAAACTCTTTTAGAGAGTTTATATAGTAAATTTATATATTATATATCCAATTAAATTTTTTTACTGTTAGATAATATATTTTATGGTCATAAGATAAGAATAAACCAAATATTACACATAAAATACTATATTTTTTATTAAAAGTTGTTTTTCCACCTATTGATGGAGAACACATTTTAAATAAAAATTTTAACCCTTTTATAAATTTAATATTAGAAAATAAATATCATATTTTAAATAGAAATATAAAAATTATCTTGTGTTTAATTTTTTGAATTTTTCTGTGAATATTCATTTTTAATGAATAGTGGAAAATACTGAATTTTAGTTCCAAACTGCTTTTTCATATAATATATTTATAAAGTTAAATTAAAATTAAAATTTGTTTTAATATTTAATTAGATATTATTTTTATCAATTAATCCAATTTAGGTCATTGGAATTGATTTCAATTTGAAATTGACTATAAAAACATAGCAAACTTTTGAATGTTTTTATTTTAAAAACCCACATTTTAATCATGTCTGAATGATTAAATTTAAATTAATTTCTACCACTTATGTGAATGAAATTTGAAAAAATGTATTAAGTATTTAGAATAATAATAATTTATAATTTATAATAAAGTAAATTTAGTTTTTTTTATCAAAAATATTAGTGAAAGTAATTAAAATTGATTACAATGATTAAGGTAAAATTAAGCCTAATAAGGGACTAAACTTTAATATTAAGGACCCAAATAACCTATAAACTTGTCCAAAATAAATTTTATGGACATATTAGGAACCTATCATAAATTTTATCTAATTTGGACCATTATTTATCAACATTCATTACAAAAACATGGGTGGGGTTCCTTTTTCCAAAATATTACAAGAGTGTCACTCCTCATCCCCTATAAAAAGCCTACTTTCCTCCCACTTCCTCACACCTATCAAGCCACTTATGTTAAGAAAATATCTACAAAATTAACTTCCCAACATCTCTAAATTTCTCCTTTAATCCTCCATTTGTTCAGAAATCAATCAAAGGAATCATTTTGGTGAAAACCAAAAGGAGTTACCCGATTAAGAGGTAACGTCTTTCCTAATGATCTTTTATTTTATTTCTATTATCCACCCCCTAAACACTTATTATTCCATGTTTATATAGAAAAAAAAATATAATAAATATACTAGTATGTTTTTACACTAATGGTTAGAAATAAACTTACACACACCTCCATCTAATGGGTAAAGAACATGATGTTTACGTGTACGGTGAACTACCGCCTCACGAAGTGATGATTGTTCATTTTTCCCTTACCACCACTCATGGTGGAAATTATGATGGAAAATATGTTTATATATGATATATATGATATTTATAATGGCTTTATTCTTCATTAAGTTCTAGTTATAACATACCTTTATGCTTTATATCTTGTGTAAATACGATACTTTCATTTGAGGGAGTGTGGACTACTTCCCCCTAAAAGCGACGTGACTCATTCATTCCATATGTGGATTATATAAATGGTGGTATTAATAAACCTATGTAATATATATAACATACACATGGTATTGTAATTATAATGTGAATAGGTATCATTTAATTTTCATTCTTTTAAATACAGTAAAGAAATGAAAGTAGTGTTCCTGTGTACGTATGACATACCATCTCAATAAACAGTGCACTTCATTTCTTGTCTCCAAATATTATGGACTATTATAAATACATATATAATGAGTATATAAGATAATTAATTAATGTTTTAAATCTTTAATATGATGAAATCATGATATAATTAATAGGAACAAAAAGTAACATGTGAAAACATACAGGAGAAAACTAGGCAATTAACACCCGAAATAGTTAAAACAATGAAAGAGTATTAAAAAAAAGGTAATAAAATGTTATAAGAATTTAATATATGATATTATAAACATGAGTATGGTTATAGTATAAGTTATTAACATGTTTTAAACTATTATATAGGAGTATAAATACCCCATAATGAAATTAAAGTTAAGGCAATGGATTCTTGTCTAACTTTTCTTTCCATGAGGTATATGCCATATAAACCACTTACTTCTTTTATGTAGTGTATATAATACCCATTTTTATAAATTATATCATAAATAATTTTAATTAATGGTATTAACAACTTTAATTCCTGGGGATTATTATTTAAATGTTTCAAGTGGTATGGGACGCTTTGGGATATTTAAATATTATTTCCTCAAAAATGTTATTAATGATTATCTTTGAAATTTAACTTTGTGATTGTTAACTTAATATTGAAATAATAACTTTATTATAATTATTTTTTATTGGATATTACCTTGAATATATATATTCTCACACAATGGATATTATTATTTTCTAAAACATATATCATTTTACATACGGTGTTCACTTTGAATGTTTTTTGATTAACTGGGGAATTATTGAAAAAATTTGTATCTTCTATTCAATATGGATAAATTTTGATAATATAAATTTGTTTATTAAATATATGAGGAATTATTTGGACATGTAATTTTTAGGTTGGGAACTGTTTAAGTCAATCCCTACAGTTTGGGGACCGGTTATTTAAGCACCTCGATGCATCAGTAGTCTCATGAGATGAATCATTTAGCCAAATTAGAATAATTTAAACTGTATCTTGATAGTAAAGGTATCATGTTCATGGGAAACATGATTTCTGATAATTAATAACTAAATTTATTGATAATTCAATTATTATTTATCCATGATATTTTTCATAGACATATCTATGGATGCATTACATTTTAAGTTCATTGATTTAATGGGATGTGTTTTCAGTTTCATACCTTTCTATATTGATATTTCATTATTTAGTTATTTTAATAGAATTGTTTAATTAGTAATTTACCCTTCTATGTTATTTATAATCATTGATTTATTATTTCTTATGATTTACTTTACCTTATTGGGCATTTGAGATCACCCTTATTATGTTTCCTTTCCCTAGGTTGTGAAGAGGAATCCTTTGAATAAGCTTTAAATAATGTATTTTATTTCTTTTAATTATTTATCATGGTTATATTTCCTATTTCCCAATGTATTATGGGTATAATTTATGTAATTTATTTATCCAAATATTTTAAACTTAATTGTCCTTCGAGATTTGATTCCTTGTAATCATGCCAATAAAATAAAATAATGCACCGGATCTGGGCTTCTACGGTCAGGGCATTACAGTTGGTATTAGAGGAAGTTTAGAAGAAACCTTGGAAACAATATTTAGAAAACTTATATTATAGTACACAACCTTAAGATAGACATTAAGGATAAGTATACAATAACTTCCTAGAGGTTTGGTAAGGTAGTGATTATGTGGGTATTCTTAGCAATTCAACCCTATCAGAATACTAAAAGTGGATGTGGTTATCGAAATGATGTACCTAGGGGTAACAAATCTGAAAAGGTGTCTTAGGCCTAACTTAGGGTAACCTGGTACACGACAACATGCCATACTGTGGACCAGATTTGAAACTTCCAAGGGATAAACTTAGGATAATTCATATTCTCTTTACCTAACATTATGAAGGTTTTAAATGTAAAAATTCCCTCAAAGTAACTAATGTTTTGATTTACGATGCATAAATTTTTAATTTATGTTGAGTGTTATACCATATTTAAAATTCATGATTTTATGATCCAATCTAGTATATTCCATTTTTAAAAAATTGTTCCTGGATGGATGAATGGTATTAATAGTCATAGAAAATGTAGATAATTACATACTGAGGAAACCAATAGAACTAGTATTGGAAAGGTGAAAATTATGGAAATATTGGGGAAAATTAATCAGGTTATGAAAAATAACCTTAAACAAATGGAGAAACCTATTCCATGGAGAGAATAACCTATTATGGATTGATTTTTGTAGTAGAAGCCTCAATTTTTTCGTTGTACTACTAATCCAGCTGTAGATGAGAATTGTATTAAGTATCTAGAGAATATATTTAAGGACTTGGAATGTAGAAAAAAGGAAAATGTTACACTTTAATACTATTGTATCTAAGGATATACTGATCACTGGTGGTCTCTAATCCATAATATAAGGGAGGAAAAATAAATTAAACTCATGGAATGGATAAATTTTAAGGAGACATTATTTGATAAAAACATACCTCATGATCAATAAATTGAGATGAAGAGAAAGTTTCATAGCTTAAAGAAGAGGGAATAAGAAAGTGTTACAGATTATGAATCTACCTCTACATGGTTAGCCAGGTATTCTATAGATTATATATGCAACACATAGTTAAATATTGACCACTTATTTGAAGGTCTTAATCCAAATATCCTAAGATAACTAGTCTCTCAAACTTTTTAAACATATAAAGAAATATTTTTATGTTACATCCAAAATGAGAATGAATTATTAAGATCATATGTATTCAAAGTAAACCAATAGAATAAGAGGTATTCTAAACATCATGATAAGGGGAATGTGTCAAATAATAAGAAGGGAATGAAGAAAATCCCACATTGTTAGAACTGTGGGAAAAATCACTCTGGGAAATGCTTGAAGGGAATGAGAGTTTGTTTTATGTGTGGAGAAATGGGTCATCATATTAAAGACTATAAAGGGAGGAAGGAAAACACTGATTTTAGCACTTCCCATATAGGGATATGGGGAACTACTCAAATGAATTCCCCAAGCATCAAGGGAATTTACCAAAAAAGAGGACAAGGGGATATGGAAAAGCGTTTGTGATCACTATGGTAGAGGTTTAAGTGATAAATGATATGGTGGAAGGTACATTAATTCTATATTAAAATTTATCCAATGCCTTATTTTATTATAGATCATCACACTCTTTTATATAGACCATGTTTTCCAAGAAAATTATAAATTTTAATTTTGATTTAATAAGGGAGTTTTTAGTCAAAACTCATAAGGGAAGTATCATTACAATAAATATGTGTCGATCATTCCCCATCATGACATATAAATGTACTTTTTGTACTGACATTGTTATCAAAACTATGGTTGAATTTGATATAATCCTCATTATGGAGTGGCTCTCAAAATATTATGTAAATATTTTTTTCTAGAAGAAGGAAATTACAATTTGTGAGGAAGATGTAGAATCCCTCATCTTCAGAGCCAAATCATCCTCACCTGATTCTTATTTAGATCCAAACTTAGTAGCTCTACTGAATGAAATTCTTGGAAAAGAAGATCAAACAATGTCTAGTAAAAATTGAGTTAATCTTGAAATTGAAGATGTACCTATTATGTAAGAATACATTTTTTTTAACTTTTTGAGGAATTACACAAACATCACCAGAGCATGAGGTTGAATTTTCAATTGATTTTATTCCCAATACAAGACAAATATAAGACTCCCTATATAATTTACACTATGGAATTGATATATTTGAAGAAACAACTATAGGATTTGGGTAATAAAGGATTTATTATCCCTAGTTAATCACCACGGGGAGCGTCTATCCTCTTTGTTAATACGAAAGATGGATCCATGATGTTTTTCATTGATTATTAGGAAATAAATGCTATTATAATAACGAAAACGTATCCTCTACCTTAAATTGATGACTAATTTTATCAACTTCATGGAGCCCAATATTTTTCAAATATTGATATTCGTTTGGGGAATCACCAATTGTGAGTGAAGAAGGAATACATTAAGAAGATAACTTTTCAGGTGAGGTGTGGACCTTAAAAGTTTATAGTAATTCCATTGGGATAGACTAATGCACCCTCTATTTTTATGAACTTAATGAAAAGAGAATTCAATGAATATCTTTATGATATTTTGTGGTATTAATTGATGATATTTTGGTGTATTCTAAAAGCTAAGAGGATCATGGGAATCAATTTTGGATCATTATTAAGACTCTTATAAGGAATGTGTTATGTTTGAGATTTAGAAACTATGATTTATGGATTCAATAAGTCCCATTTCTTGACCATATTGTCTCCGAGGATGGGATATCAGTCAATCCTGTAAAGAAAAAGGTAGTTAGAGAATGTATAATACCAACAAACATAAACAAGGTTCATAGTTTCATTGGTTTGGAAGGTTAATATCAAAAACCCGTTTAGAATATTTCAAGATTGGATAACCCGTTAACCAAGCTTACACGTAAATGGGTTAAGTTTGTATGGAAAAAGGAATGTGAATAATGATTTGATAGACTAAATGAAAGATTATTCAAAGATCCAATTTTGACTCTACTATCTGATAGTGATGGGGTTTTAATATATAGTGATGCATCCAAGAAGGGACTTTGTTGTGTCTTAATGAAAAAAGATAAAGTTATTGCATATGAATCAATGGAATTAAGGGCTCATGAACAAAACTATCCAACCCAAGATCATGAATTAATAGCTATAATATTCACTTTGAAAATATGAAGACATTATCTATATGGTGAAAAACGTAAGATATAAATAGTTCATAAAATCCTTAAATACATATTCTCATAGAAAGATCTCAATATAAGACAAAGGATTTGGATTGCGCTACTCAAGGATTATGATTTCTCAATACACTACCACCTAGGGAAAAAATAAAGTAGAAGATGCCCTGAGTAGAAAAGATCATGAAGTTCTGACCTAGATGATGATTGATAAGGATTATATGTTCATAGATCTAGTATATATGGATATGGGAATTTCAAAGGGAGGGGATACATCAATAATTTTTCAAATAATTGCACAACCATATTTATTAGAGAGGATAAAGAATTTTCAATCTGATGACGAGGACTTTTAGAATAAAATTAGAGTTGTGAATAATGGAAAATAGTAGAATTTATTTGTAAATATGGTGTTATAATGTTTGGGAAGAGGCTATATGCTCCATTTATACCTAAGATAAAAAGGTAATTGTTGGATGATTCCCATAGATCAAATTTTTCTATACACCCTAGAATCACAAAGATGTATAGGGACATGAAGGATCATTTTTTTAGGATAACATGAAGTGGGAAATTGCTGACTGTGTTTTAAGATGTTGTGTTTTTTAATAAGTGAAAGTTGTGAGGTTGCATCTTAAAGGAGTCATGTATCCTTTTCCTATTCCTATGTGGAAATGGGATGAAAATACCACAAAATTTGTCATAGGACTACCAAAGACTCCTTCAAGGAATGATGCAATATAGGTTATCATTGATTGAAAAAATAAATATTCTCATTTAAATCCATAAGATAATATCTTACTCTTGATAAACTTTCAAGGCTCTATATTAATTAATTTTTAAGACTTTATTTCACACCTCTATCAATTGTTTTTGATCAAGAACCATTCATTATATCGAAATTATGGAAAAGTATTCAGAAGGATCTCGACACTAAGTTTCATTTGAGCACTTCTAACCATCCTAAAACTATTAGATAGTCTAAAAGAACAATTAAAACAATGGAAGACATGTTGATATCATGATCACTCTACTTTCAAGGTATGTGGGATCAATACTTACCTTTGGTAGAGATTTCCTATGATAATAGTTTCCATTAAAATATTCAAATGGCGTCGTATGAAGAATTATATGAAAAAATATTTTATACTCTAACATGTTGGGATGAAGTTGGAAAAAGGAAAGTCGTAGGCCCATAACTTTTTGAAGATATGATGAAAAAGGTAATGAATATTCAAGATCATATCAGATCATATCAAAGTAGGCAAAAGAGTTATGCTGATAATCAAAGGAAAGATTTAGAGTTCCAAGTGGGAGATCGTATTTTATTGATAGTATCTCCAAGGAACGATGTTATCATATTTTTTAAGAAGTGATAAATGAGTCCCAAGTACATCAGACCCTTCAAAATTCTTGAAAGGGTTATAGTAATTGCTTATCGTTTAGCATTGCCTCTAAATCTCTCAAGGGTTCACTATGTGTTCCATATATCTCAGCTAAGGAAGTAAATACTTGACCCAACACATGTGATAACCTCTGATGAAATTGAGTTGTAACCTGACCTTTCATATTGAGAATAATACATTTATATTCTAGTTACCAAAGAGAAAGAATTGAGGAATCAGACAACTCATCAGGTAAAAGTTCTCTAGAGAAATCAGAAAATGGAAGAAACAACATGGAAACCAAAGGATTCTATGAAGGAGAACTACCAAAATATTTTTGAAGGTAATTCCCTAAAATTTTGAGGATGAATTTTTTTGGATGGAATAATGTATTACCCAAATACTTTACCATATTTCCCTTTATATTTTGTTGATAGATTTGCAATACACACAACACCCGATTAAAAAAAACACTACTTAATCACATTTTGTACAGTTAATAAAATACTAAAAATTTTATAGAGTTTATATCATAAATTTATATTTTATATTTCTTCATAAATATTTTTACAGTCATGTAATATATTTTATAGGAATAATATAAGCACAAACCCAATATTACACAAAAAATACTACTTTTTTTTATGAAAAGTGGTTTTGCCCCCTTTTGATAGAGAACCCATTTATAATCCAAATTCGGACCAATTTGTAAATTGAATATGTCAAAATATACTTCATATTTTTAAGATAAAAATAAAAAATATATTCGAGTGAATTTTTTGTATTTTTCTATGATGATTTATTTTTTAAAGAATAGTGAAAAATACAGAATTTTAGTTCAAAACAGCTTTCTCATCCAATTTATTTATAATTTTAAATTATGTTTTATATTGTTTTTAATAATTAATTAGATTATATTTTTTCAATTAATCAAATTTAGGTCATTGGAATAAATTTCAATTTTAAATTGATTATAAATACATAGCAAACTTTCGAATGTTTTTTACATTAAAAACCCGCATTTTCGTCTCGTCCAGGAGATTAAATTGAAATTTATTTCTGCCACTTATGTGATTGGAATTTTGAAAAATGGATTCCATAATTGTAATAATAAAAATTTATAATGTCTAATAATTTCAACTTATTCTTTGACAAAAAATATTAGTGAAAGTAATTAAAATTAATTATAACGATTAAGGTAAAATTATGCTTAATAAGGGACTAAACAATAATCTTAATGTCATTAATGACCTAAAAAAATTTCCCAAATCCATTGGATAGATATATTCTGAAACTATCCTCCATTTTATATAATTATAACCATTATTTATCAGATTTAGATAAAAAACGTGGATGGGGTTCATTTCTTCCAAAATATTACAAGTGTGCCACTACTCCTCCACTATAAAAGCCTGCTTTCCTCCCACTAACTCAGCCCTCTCAATAAAATTAGTTTTGAAAAATATCTCACCAATTAACTCCCCAAAATCCCTCACTTCCACCTTGAATCCTATATTTTGGAAGATTTCAATCCAAAAAATCCTTTAGGTGCAAACCAAAAGGAGCTACCCGATTAAGATGTAACATCTTTCCTAAATATCTTTAATTTTATTTCCATTCTACACCCCTTAAAATATTATTAATATATATATATATAATCCATTATAATAAATATACTATGATTTTTTATAATAATTTTTATACCTACACTTACTCATACCTCCATCTAATGGGTAACAAACATATTGATTACCGTACGATGAACTACCGTCTCTTAAAATGATTAATGTAAATTTTTACCTTACCACATCTCGTGGTGGAAATTATGATGAAAAATATGTTTATATACGATATATATGATATTTATAATATATTTAATATTCTATAATTTTTCTTTATAACATAAGTTTATGATTTCCATCTTTTTAAATACGATAATTTCATTTGAGAAAATGTGGACTACCACCCCTAAAAGCGACGTGACTCGTTCAGGCCATTAATGGATTGCATAAATGATGGTATTAATAAACCTATGTAACATATATAAAATATCTATGATACTATAATTATAATATAAATATGTATTTTTTACTTTTCGTTCTTTTAAATACAACAAAGAAATGAAAGTAACGTTCATACGTATTTATGGCCTACCATCTCTATGAACGATACACTTCATTTATTATCTATATATATTATGGACTATTATAAATACATATATACTTAACATATAATATAATAAAGTCATGTTTTATATCCTATATATGATTAAATCATGATCTAATTAATAGTAAAAACAAGTAACAAGTCAAAACATACTTGAGAAAACTAGGCAATTAACACCCAAAATAGTTAAAATAATGAAAGAGTGTTAACAAACGGGTAATAAAATGTTGTATGAAGTTAATATATGATATTATTAACATGATTATAGTTATGGTATAATTTAGTAACATATTTTATACTACTATACAGAATGATAAATACCACAATACAAAATGAAGTTTAAAGTAATGAATTCTTGTCTTACTTTTCTTTTCATGAGGCATACACCATATACACCACTTACTTATTTTGTATAGTGTATCGACTAGCCCTTTTTATACACTATATCATGAATAAGTTTTCTTCATGGTGTGAAAAAATTTAATTCTTTGGGATTATTATTTAAATTATTCAAGTGGTATGATATCTGTTGGGATGTTTCAAGATTATTTTACTCAAAAATGTTCTTAATGATTATATTTGAAATATCACTTTATTTTGTGATTGATAAATTAATCTTGAAACAATAAATTTATTATAATCATTTTCCATTGTAAATTACCTTGAATATATCTATTATCACATAATGTATATTATTATTTCCAAAAACATTTACCATTTTACATATGACGTTCAATTTGATTGTTATTTGATTAACTAAGGCATTATTGAAAAATCTGAATCTTCTATTAAATATGGATAAAGTTTGATAAGAAAAGTTATTTATTCAATATATGATGAATTATTTGGACATGAAATACTTGGTTTGGGGACCATTTAAGAACATATCTACGGTTTGGGCACCTATTAATGTAATCCACTCAATGGATTAGTTGTCTCATGAGATGAATTAGTTATCCAAATAGGAATAGTTTAAACATTCTCTTTATATTAAAGGTATCATGTTCCTAGGAAATATGACAACCAATAATTAGGCATTTCCTTTATTGATAATTAAATTATTTTTTATCCAAGATATTTTTTATCGACATATCTATTAATGCATTATATTTTCAATTCATTTATTTAATGGCATGTGTTTTATGTTTCTTACCTTGCCATATTGATATTTCCTAATATAGTTATTTGAATGGAATTGTGTTATGAGTTATTTAACTTTCCATGTTAATTTATTTTCATTGATTCACTATTTCTACAGATTTAATTTCTGTTAAGGAGAATTTGAGCTCACCTTATTATGTTTCTTTTTCATAGGTTATAAAGAGGAATCATTTGAATAAGATTTCAAGGATTCAGTTTATTTCTGTTTATAATGTATCATGTTTGTATTTATTATTTTCCAATGTATTATGGGTATCATGTATGTAATATGTCTATCCAAGTCTACTAAACTGAATGGTCCTTTAGGATTTGATTCCTTGAAATCATTCCAATGAAATAAAATAATGCACCGGCTCCAAGATTCTAGGGAAAGGGTGTTACAATACATACCTTTTACAGCTTTCAAGAGGAGGTATTGTCTTTAAGAGTATCTTGTAATGTTTTTTGGTCTCATGAATGTGCCAACTATTTTGATATGTTTAATAAATTGGGGTTTCCACCCATATCTGGATTCATTCATGGTAGTCTTTTTGAATGATATGTTAGTGTATTGATGCTCTTAAAACAACCATTTACAACACATTTTGATCATACTAAATACACTAGGAGAGAACCATATTTATGTTAAACTATGTAATTACCAATTTTGGATAAAAAAATTACACTTATTGGGTCATATAATTTTGGAATCCAGGGTATTAGTAGACATGTAAAAGGTAAGAGTCATAGTTTTTTGGGACAATCCCACAAACATCCTTGAAATACAGAGTTTATTGGGGATATATAAATATTATAGATGCTTCATCCTGGATTTCTCATTCTTAGAAGTGCCTCTTATAAGCTTGACTAAGAATGGTGTGAAATTTTTTTGGTGAGAAACTTTTGAAATAACCTTTCAAGGGTTGAAGGGAATATTGACTTCAACACCAATCCTAATTATTTTGGAGCTAAATAGAAGATATAATGTTAATTGTGATGAATTTGTTTGGGATAAGAGTTGTTCTGATGTAGGATGAGTAAGTCGTAGTGTATGGGTATCATCAGTCAAGGCCTCATGAGCATAATTACCCAATGCATGATCTTATGTTAGCTGTTGTAGTATATGTTTTATGATTTTGGAGGCATTATTTAATTGGGGAGTATTTTTTGGAATTCTAGGATCAAAAAAATCTTCAAGTACATCTTTACATATCATGATCTGAATCTCAGGTTGCGCAGATGGGTGAAGTACCTACAATCATTTTATTTCAATCTTACCTACACACCTAGAAAAGGAAATGTCATAGGTGATCCTATGAATTGTAAGACTCAAACTAGGAGGTTCTAGTGGCAATTGGAGAGTGGTGTCTCATGGCCTTGTTTTTAGAAATACATGTTAAGGTTCAAGAGGATCATGGATAGACTATCATTTCATCTTTAACAATGACCTCTACAATTTTGAATGGGTGAGGATGAGGAAACTCTGAGATCACAAAGGCTTAGTACAAAGGGAATGTATCTTGGATACTGATTCATCTTCTGGTTGGATGATGGATGAGGATGATACCTTTTTCTTTCATGGGAATTTTTGGGTCCCAACAGACATTTGAGAGGAGATGATGTGGGAATTTCATGCCTCATTTTGGGTGGTACCTCCTAGTTTCACCAAGATGTATCAGGAATTACATCACTAGTATTGGTGGCATGGTATGAAATATGATATATTAGGATTTATCACCCAGTTTTCCAATTGTTTGTAAGTGAAGGAATACCATCAATGATTGGTAGTACTTTTAAAACTATTTTCTATTCCTGAGAGGGAATCAGATAATGTCTCTATGTAATTTATGACGGTATTTCCTAGATCCACCCAAAGAAATTATACACATTGAGTAGTTATTAATTGGTTAATAAAGGTAATACATTTATTACCTAGTCACAATAAATTCTCATTAGACAATATAGAGAGTCTATACATTAGGGTGGTCATACATCTTCATAGATATCCTCATTATATCATTTATAATAGGGAAACTCATTGTGCATCTAGATTAAGGTATGGGTTATAGGAGGCCTTGTGTACACGAGTGATTATGAGCATGGACTATCACCCTTAGACTGAAAAAATGAAATATTGCATGATTCAGGTGTTAGAGGACATGCACTGTGCATGTGTACATGAGTTTGGGGGTTCTTAGGAGAAACACATACCTCTAATTGAGTTCTTTTATAACAAAATTTTCAATGCTACTATTCAAATGGTTCCTTATGAGGCTTTATATGGAAGGCCTTTCTGAAACCTCTGCACTAGTCAGAGGTAGGGGAGACAACACTCTATGGACCACTTCTTGTTAGGGAGACATCATAGAAAATAAAATCAATTAGGACGTGTATTTTGACAGATCATTCCAGACAATATTCATATTCCAATTGACACTGGAAACCTCTTGAGTTTGAGGTTGGGGAATATGTTTTCTTGCATGTTTCACCCAAATTGGGTGACAATTGAATTCAAATCCTAGGTAAGCTTTCACCTAGATTCATTGGACTCTGTTAGGTTTTGCAATGAATCATACCATTGGATTACTAGATTGAAATTAATTAGAGATACTGATATAAGTATGATATATTTCACATATCATAACATATTCAATATTATCAAGACATTCCACATGTTCAACAACCTGATGAGGATGAGTTAGATGTGGATACTTCCTTTACAGAATATACAGTGCGTATTATGGATTATAGCGTGAATACATTCTAAGGTAGGTCAGTTCCTTTGTTATAGGTTCTTTGTATGAAATATTGAGTATAGGAAGAGTTGTAAGAGTGGGAAGCTGATATAAGAGCCCAGTGACAGGAGTTTTTCTCAGATGATCTCTATTTACCCCCTGAATGCCAACTCGGGGAAAAGTTTATTTAATAAGGGGAGTTCATAACAACCCAAATTTTCATGATGGTGTGACTCTTTCTTTATTCAATCCTTTTTATCTTCTTAGACATTATCTATGGCCTAGAGAAGGTTTTAGAAGTGTCTGATGCTTTTTCGGAGCCCAAAGCTATGAAAATTGGACAAACAGAGTGGTTTTTATGGTTAGTCACTGGTACAAAATTTATTTTTCATATTGTCTTTATAACATCAGGTATTTATAACCATAGTTATAAAACCATATGTATATCCTTTTCACATTGGTTATTACAGAATCAACGTGAAGAAGAAAGTACCATTTTTTTTACATTGGTTACTATATAACCAACATGAAAAATATGGCATCCATATTTATCACATCGATTATAAAAAACCGAAATGGTATAGATTATTTAACACATAGGTTATACAATAACTGATGTTATAAAGCATTGATATTTTCTTTATCATATTGGTTTTTTTTAACCAATGTTTTAAATCGGAATTTTATGTCAGTTATTGTATAATCGATGTGGAAAATCTAAAAATAATAATTTATCAGTCATAAATTATTTAAATAATGTGATAAATTTTTTAATATTTTATGAATTCATGATTCGATTGATTTCAGTGTTATTTCATCACGTGAAAGAAAACTCATCTCTCTCGCGCATAGAAACCCTAAGATAATTTTTTGATATTGTGGCCAGAAATCTAAGTTTTCCTTCATTTTACATCCTCATTTTTCTTCAGCTCATTGTATTAATTTTATATTCTCATATATAAAATCTAAATTAAGTCTCACACTTCGATTCTCACTCGATTTTAGTTTTTCAAATTCATAGGTGCCCTATCTCTCTTTTTTTTCGATTACATTTTCTCAAATATCGCATTACTACTCACGTTTCATTAGACTAATTATTGCACATTGTTATATAGATATACCCATCACTAACCTAAAATAACCATATTAATATACTTTAGTTTTTTTTGATTTAAGTGGAAAGGTGTTTATTTCATTACATGTTAATGTTATATGTTAGATCATAAATTTCAGAATTATATCTTATTGTTATGGTGTTTCTACTTTTGGAAGAGTTCTTGGACTGAATTGTTTGATAGATGTTTATTGAAATTTGATGTATTATTAAATCAAACATCCATATTGGAAACATTTTTTTTGGTTTAGGTTAATGTAAATTTTTTTCAATACCTTAACTAATTATATTAATTTTTCATTTTGAATGTGTATTGTTAAGAAATATTACAAATCCATTTTATTGGTTGCCTCATATAACCATGCCTAACTTGGTTCCCGATATACTCTTGTATTTATTTTTATTTATATATTACATATAGATTAAATGGTTTTCTTCAAAATATAGAATAATAGAAATGTAGGTCTTATGGACATATTATATAATTATAGATGCATCTCATTAATCATCTTACTTGTGGACTAAAAGAAAACATATAACAACTTAGGGGAAAATGTTACTGACTAATCTTACATCATATGTTTAGTGGAAAATTTAGATATCTACATTCATTTTGTATAATTACTATTATATATGAATTTCCATGATTAATTTAATTAGAAATCACGAAGTATTCATAATTCTCTTAAAAGCCTTATTATATGTTATATATTTAATTAGAGTCACTATGATATTTTTCTATGTTTCTATTAGTGGTTTAGATCAAATTTATCAATTATATTTAAACTTATATTCGATTATTATCTAAAATTTATAATTATAATTTTCAAATATGCATATATATATATATATAATTGTTTAAATTTCAATGTTTTGTTACTTTCTAATGATGACATATTTGATATAAATATAAAACTAGTTTGACTTGATTAATTTATTCTCACTTTTATCACTACAATATTCTTTTGAAAATATATTTTTTATATTTTTTTAGATAATAAAAAGTCTAAGTTAGATTACATCACTTTGAATAAGTGATGAATATGATGAAGGTGTTGATGTTTTTTTGTAATTTTCTAAACAAAATGTTCCAAACAACGACATGTTTTTTGTCCATGGTATGTTTAAATATAAAAAACATAAAAATAAAAGAGACCAAATATCATTTAATTTTTCATGGTTTTAATCCAAGTTACAGCCCTTAGATTTGACATAGTGAATCTGGGAAAAATTACAGATCTAATTATGATGATGCTTTACAAGATGATAACTTGGGTGAAATTGGAGAAATTATACATGATATTGAAATAGAGGCTATTGAGAAAGAACAAAAAATTGAGTTTCTATATGGTGATGTTATAAAACCATTATATCCAGGTTATATGGAATTTAATATTTTTCATCAGTAATAAGATTGATTAAATTGAAGGTGAAACATGGCTGGAGTGAAAAGAGTTTTACTGATTTGCTATAGTTGTTGAAGGATATTATCCCTAAAGACAATGGTATTCCTGATTCACATTATAAAGTGAAGAAAATACTATGTATGATGGGATTAGGGTACAAAAAAATGCATGCCCACCGAAATTATTATTTTCTATATAGGAGGGAATATGAATTTATTTCAAAGTTTCCTAAATATGGGATGTCATGATATAAGTTGAAAGAAAAATTACATATTGATTTAGTAGTTACAGAGACCCCTACCATGAAAATTTGGTATCTTCCTATAATTCATTGTTTTAAACATTTATTTTAAAATTCACATGATGAAAAAAGGTTAAAATTTCATAAATATGAATAGACATGTGATGGAAAATAATGACATCCAGCTGATTGTTCATAGTGGAAGAAAATTTATTAGAAAATTTTTACATTTGGAAATGAAGTTAAAAATATTAGACTTAGACTATTCATGGATGGAATGAATCCATACCAAATCCTGAGTAGCACACATTGTTCATGACCTATTTTATTGGTAATTTACAACTGATATACTGAACTTTGTATGAAATAAAAAATATTTCATGTTGAGTTTAATGATATCAGGACCAAAACAACCTGGAAATGATATCGATGTTTTATTGTCACCATTAATTATTGATTTGAAACTCTTATGTGAGGATGGTATTAGGGTGTATGATTCATATAAAATGGAATATTTTCAACTACTTATAATGACTATGTTCACTAAAAATGACTTCCCCACCTATGTAAATTTTTCTAGATACAATGTTAAGGGGCTTAAAGCATGTCCAATTTGTGAAAAATATACTTCATATTATCAACTTAACCATGGGTGAAAAATAGTATACATGGGTCATAAAAAGTTATTGTCTATGGATCACTCTTATAGAAGATTAAAAAAGGAAATCAATGGCACAATTTTTTTTATATTTCTCTAAAACCATTATCCATTGATTAGTATTTTGAGAGGGTGAAAAACATTGATGTGACATTTGAAAGGACACATAAATATACTAATGATAGATATATTTGGAAGAAAAAATCAATATTTTTTGAGCTACCATATTGGATATATCATGTGGTGAAACATAAAATTAATTTCATTCTCATGGAGAAGAATATCTATGAATGCTTGATTGGAAAATTTTTAGACATTAATGGAAAGAAAAAAGTTGGGTTTACTAGAATATTGGACATACTGTCAATTGGAATACGTTTAGAGTTATCTTCCACTCGTTATGGAAGAAAAACATTTCTTCCCCCAACTTATCATAGATAATCCATGAGGGAGAAAAATAACTTTTGTTAGTGTATTTATGATATCAAGGTTCCATAGGTTTATTCATCAAATGTTAAATTTTTTATTCTTTAAAGGATTTGAAGTCGATAGGTATAAAATCTCCTGATTGTCACATTATTATACAACAACTTCTACTAGTTGCATTGCATGGAATGTTTCTTATCTATGTTAGAATGACTATCATGAAGGTGCATTATTTTTTCAATTCAATTTTTTATAAGGTGATTGATCTGAATGCTTTGAAAGTTTTGGAAAACAAAGCAACTTATATACTTTTTCAATTGAAAATATATTTTCAACTATCTTTTTTTGATATAATGGTGCATTTAATGGTTCATTTGGTTTTAGAAATAATGTTGTGAGGACATGTATATATATGTTTTGTGTATCCTTTTGAAAGGTATATGAAGATATTTATGGGGTTTGTTAATAATCCATATTGACCTGAAGCCTCCATTGTTGAAAATTATATTTATGAAGAGGTTTTTGAGTTTTTACAAGCTACTTGTCTGAGGTGGAGCACACTGGTTTGCCTCCATCTCACCATCAACAAGATAATAATGGTGGAAATGGGATCCATGGATTGAAAGTCAAGTCTTTTTTAGGTGAAAAGATACATAAGGTACATTTATACATCTTGAATAACATATATTATGCTCAACTGAATATAACATTTCATTTTAATGTGTTGAAACAATGTCAACCAATGAATAAAGATATGTGTATTTTGAATAAGCATAACAAAACTTTTTTTTGTCATGGTGTTACAAGATCATTCTTGGTAGATAATATGCATTAGAAACATTAATATTAGTAGTAGGTGGTCTATGTTTAAATGTGATAACATAGTCCATGTATGACATTAATGGCTATACATTTAACATGAAATATTAGGAAAACATAAGTGCAATTCAGAATAATAGTATATTGGAGTTTGTATAAGAAATGATTTTATTGAGTTCTAAAGACAAAAACTTAATTTATGAATCATGTGAATCTTATAGAGTCATTGAAGAAATATGGGAAGTTTATTACATTAAATTTAAAGTTCCAGTGTTTAACTAAAAATGGTTTATCAATAACAATAGTTTCCGACATTATGAATTGAGAATAAAACTTGTTAATATAAATAGATTAGAATACACCACTGGTCCTTTTATAATAAAAACACATGAAAATAAAATTTTCTATGTTCTTGATCAATCTGAAATGTAGTGGTTTATTTTTTTACAAGGAAAAAATAATATGCTTGTGATGATCGACTTGATGAAGATGCTAATTTATGTGAGATCCCTACTTCCATGGAAATATTAATAGATAATAATGATTATCACATCATAGACATGGTTTGTACCATAAGGAATGACCATTATGAAGGAATTTAGGAAAAATACTCTTTAGTACATTCCTAATATTATATGTAACATGTGTTTCTTTGTAATTTTCTTTTATAAATTTCATAAAATGTTAGATATTTGGATTTTATTTTCTTTATTAAAACACATTTTAAAACTAATAAGTTTAAATATTAATTTATATTAGTTTAGTTTTGTTTAGTTTGACATGTTTACACTTACGTAACTTATCTATTTATTTATTTTTATGAAATGAAATTATTTTAAATCAAATATATTAAATAAAAAAAATATTTTTTAAGAATATATTGGGAAAATATTCTTTTTTTGTGTAAAAAATTATTTCTTATATTGAACCATTTTTAATATTATTACCCCATTTTTCGATTTTCTTTCATTCATTTACATGAAATTTCATATATCATTACTATTTTAATCATTTTATTTAACTATAAAAAATATGAATAATAATGTGTTAAGTTTAATTTATTTTTCTCTTGTATTTCATAATTTTTTTGATTTTTTATTTATATTAGTATTATAATAGTTTATTTTTTTTATTTGTGTACTAATTGTTTGTTTCTTTGATTTAAAGGATAATGATAGATCAATCAACTGATGAAACACATAATTTTGGGGATGAGGGTACACATACCTCTAGGGAGGAATGTGCAGATGCTCCTCTTGATGATCCCCATCCTTATTTACAAGAGTCATATAATCCCATAGAGCCAAACAAGAGTTTGAGGGTTGGTAAATGTGGAAGCACATGTTTACTAAAATTATCAGTTTCTCGTAGCCAAGACCAAAGGATAGTTTTAGACTTTGATGATAATGATATTACAATAGGTCCTAATGCAAAAAAATTTAATATTTTTGTATTAGTTCAGGGTAAAATAAAATTCATCATTTTGATTAATGATTGGAGAAGTGTTGACAAAGTAACACTATTTTAGTTGTGGGATACCATTTTGGTAATATCATTTGTTAATGTTTTACTAATCATGAAATGTTTTTAGTAATATATGTTTTCCCTTTCTTATCAGATGACATATCATATACCTGACAATGGAGGAGTCTGGAGGAAATGTTTATCAATGGCTACAAGGAGATGGATGGATTTAATATCAACCATCACATCTGATTTCATTTTTGAGAATATGCAACATCATAATATATGTGATATATATCCTTTTATAGATGAATAAACATAGAAACAATTTGTTGAAAGTAGAAGACAATAATTATTCTTGGTAAGTTTAATGTAAACATTAAGAAGTTATATTATATTAATGATCTTATTAGTGATTTATTATTCATAATAAACATCAATCAAGGAGATCTCATCAGGAGATCCAATCTAGAAACGTATACCCTCATACTTTATATCGGGGAAAGTATACATTATTGGAAGAAAAAATAATGTCTTAAAATTTTCAAAAACTAAGCACCGAGTATTCAATCTTTTGAGAGGTTGCCCCTCCACCCCCTGACTAGACATGAAAAATGGAAGAGGGCTCGAATGAGCTAAAAAGGGAAATATATTACAGAAAAATCAAGAGTTGTAGCTAAGTGTATTGTAATATATTTACTGTATTTATTTATTTATTTATTTTAATTAAATTGTTTATATATTTTGAAACATTTTATAATTTTTCAAAAAACTCATACAAGATTATCTTGAGGAGTAGAGAACACATGGGGTATTTGTAACTAAGGGGATGCATGATGTTTTATATATAACATTGGGAAAGCCTAAACAACAGGGTCATGTATGAGGATATCTGGTAGGTTTATCCATGAGAAAAGTGATACCACATTATTTAGCTTCTATAATTGAGGATATTTATGAAAAAATAGAATATTTAGAGGCTGAAGTTCAGAATATTAATTTTATGATGGAGGATAAGATTAGAGCGTCGGTACGTTCCATGTTTACCGACATAAAATGACAATTTCAGACTATATAACCCACTCCTCCACCTCTTCCAGTAGTTCCCACTCCTCTACCTCCTCCTACATACCCCACTTTTTATCCTAATCCTACACCCCTCCTCCATAGCTTAATCAATATTGTGAGTTATATCTCGATGATCCAAATTTTTATATTGTTTCATATAGGATAATATATTATATTAGAGATACCATTCATTATCAATAGTTATAGATAGAGAATCATAGGGTAATTTTATAAGATATTATAGATATCTTAGTTGTGGTACCATTACCTACAGATGTGGTGATACAATTGGAAAAAGTATAGACCACTTTTTGGTTTGGCCATCTAGACTTTTGCGACACATTATCATAAAGTTATGTGTATATTTTTTATTTTATTTAATTTTATTATTAAATTTTTTTTAACAATTTAAAGTTTAGATATTTATCTATTTATTTACATGAAGACTTTAAAGGTAAATAAATATTATATATACAACAAAAAATACAAAGAGCTATGACTTCCGATACAGATTATAGTAATATTGAATGATTGTCTAAAAATTCAAATTTATTATTGGGTGTTTATGATATTATAATGGAAGCTAATGTATGTGGGTATGTAATTACTGTGGGGATTTTTAACAATGACATCATGGAGCTTGTATCAAGAGATAAGTTGCAAATCAACATGATTCAATTTTTTTCCATTTAATTCTTAACATAAATATTTCCCTGTATTAAATTTATGGAAATTTTTTACATATGTATGTTTTGTATTAGGTATCCTTATAAAATGTGAAAGGAGAATGAAAAGAAAAATATATATAGATTTATGGACCTATATTTCATTTCACTTGATATGTGAAAAATGACTAAAGAAGAAAGAATAGTTTATATTACTGAAAGATTTTCACATAATATAATTACTTAGTACTAAATGTTTCCTTATTCGGAGAAGTATAAAACATATATCTCCAAAATTGTTTTTAATTTTTTAACATAATAACCACTAACATTAAATTATGTTTTATATCAATGACCATTGGATGTTAGGTGTTTTTTGTCCAAGGGAGAAGACACTTTATTGGATATTCTCTATCCATGGTGATGTGTGAGGAAATTTTAAGAATGTATTGGAATTATAAGTTTTAATTTCATAATAGTTTTTTATATTATAATGAATTTTTAATTTATTTCATTGATATTATTTTTTAACTGGTGATGGAATTTCTTTTGGGTGACTATAAAGAAAAGAGCACCAAGATCAAATATGTAGAAGTAAAGGTGAATTTTCATTATAATTAGCACATTTTTGATATATTACTTAAAATTGTTATTTTTAATTGACAAAATCATTTAAAAAAAATCATGAACAAGAAGGTATCAATGAATATAGATATTATGTGTTAAGATTTATGTATGAAATAATTACAACTGAAATAATTATGAAGTTTAATCAGGTCATATTTCTTTATAAACTAATAATTAATATTTCATTTGTTTTATTCATTATAAATGTTCAATACTTTCCATTTAATTTTTATATTTTTGATGAATCTATCCCTTATAGTGAAAAAGATCTCACAAACTTACAAGTGTAATGGGAAATTCATTTTATAGGTTTTGTTTTATTTTAGTTTATTTTTAGTTAATATTGTAATTTTGAATGTTTTAATTGTAAATGTATATTTTCTAGTTGTTTTGGATGGATTTTAGTTTGTTTTTAGTTAATATTATAATATCGAATGTTGTAATTGTAAATGTTTATTTTATAGTTTTTTCTGTTTTTTCTGTTTCTTCTTATTTCTATTTGTTTGTTTTTTTTGGTTAGTAGTAGAGAGGAATGTTTAATTAAAATATTAAAAAAAATCCACATCCATTATTTTATAACAGTTATTAAAAACCTATGTTATTGTTTTTTCACATTGGTTTCTAAATAACATATGTGAAAATTACTTTTTTTACATCGGTTATAAAATAAACAACGTAAAAATCCCTTTATCTCAAGGCCTTTCCACATTGGTTATATAGGAAACATCATGGATTAGGGTTTTTATATAGTTTATTTAATAATAGTTGTAAACAACTCTTCATGTAGAATATTTTACATGTCAGTTATGTATAAACTGATGTGGAATATTTTTTTTCTTACATCAGTTATTAAATAACTAACATAGAAACACCTTATCAGAGTGCTTTATTACGTTGGTACCTAGAAAACCGACCTAAAAAACAAGTTATATGTTACATTTACAATGTTAATTTTTTTAATTGATGATAAATACATATTTCAAACATCTCTATTAATAAAAACAACTAATAACCAACATAAAAAAGAAAAAAAATTACATTAAGAATAATTTCTACACTAGTGGGTGCACATTTAGTACTAGGTGTGCGACTAAAATGTATAGGGAACTTGTTTCACAAGATAGGACACATGGTTTTTCTATAACTATGTGAGACAGGGTTCATGCCTATGCATGATTTTTTAAATCTCTAATAGAGGAATTTTTCATGGCTTGTTTATGGTCAGGAAAACCATGAACCTAAATCATGTGAATGTGGTTCAAGGGCAGTGGCTTGTGCATGGTTGGTTCATGGTTTCTCCAACTAAACTATGAAACCTAGTTCCTAAGGGTAAATTTACCTTTTTTACCTTAATGATCTTAAATCCCCGAACCATCTTTTTCTTTTCCCATTTCTAGTGACTGGATCCCTTTCTCTTCTCTCGAAGGCTTTTCCTTCTCTATGCTAGCTATTGAGATAACTCCGTGACCTAACCTCTTATTTGATTTCATTTTGTCATGTTGTATTCATCAAAGTTAGATCTTATATACTTATGTTCATTTTTTCATTCTTCCTTCTTTTAATGATGGTATTTTGGTGTAATCTCATTTTCCCTAATTTTAGGTTATTTTCCTATTTTGGCGATTTCTTCCATTCTTCTTCGAATCAAAGTAAAATGCTGGATGAGTGGTCGTTATCAGACCTAAGGTGTGTTGTCTAGTAATATTTTCCAAAATTTTAACTATTTTCACAATTTTTTCTTATGTTCCACTTGTCAGAAAATTACATGCAATGATTTGAATTACGTTTTACCTTATTTAATAAATTAAAATACGATATGGTACTCCCATAGAGCCCTATTAGTTTATTTGAGGTTTCCCACCTCTTTATTTCCACCCATTTGGGTGTGAAAAATGAAAATCCATCCTTATATCCAATTGTTTAAAACAAAAAACACAACATATGTGTTTGGATTTTCATGAAAATGGAATTTCCCTCTTCTATATAATTAGTTAGTTGACTAAAAAACCTTATAAGTGTTTTGATGAGCTCCTAAGTTGAATTTATTTTCCTTGATAATCAAATGGAGTAATTTAAATAAATGATAATGGGTGGAAAGGACACCCAAAGTGTTGCATATCTAAAATTACATGGTTAATATAATTATGACTCCCATGGATAGATTGAGAAAGATAATTATAACTATTTAGAGGTAAACACTAAGTATTATTATTAAGAGTATTCCATTACTACTAGATTTTGAATAATGGTTAAGGGTTCTATTGAGTATGGTGTTTCACACTACCTTATGTTGGGAGTTGCGTATGATGTCTCACGTTATTATATTTTATCTAGATGATGGGCATGACGCTCTATGTTCCCTTTCTTTGGGTGTTGGGAATGATGACTCACCCCACCATCTCTAGTGAAGGGAATACTGTCTCACATTCATATGAGATTATATGATTATACCCATGCTAGATACATTGGCTTATTAGACTAGTTAAGGATTCCAGAGTTATACCATGGTTCTAGCTATCACTATTATCCATGTATATGGATCTAAATGTCCTCACGTATAGTGTGTGTATACATGTATACATAATATTTATATATATATTTATGTTTATTATATATATTTGGCTAGTGGTAAAAAATAAAACAACCTATTACGAAGTAGGTAGATCTAGCCAAGTGTCATGTGGGTACCTGAGATGGTTAGTATTTATTATTCATCTTTTTTTTATTATTCATTAATACATACACGTTGCATTTATATATACACATGCTGGATATTTATAGACACCATTGATGGTGGCCTACTAATTTTATCTTAAACCCTACTCGGTCCACCGTTAGTACACAATTGGACCTCATATCTGTAGGTATGAACAAGGGTAAGTACCTTACATTAAATGCTTGATCTATTTTACTTATTTCTTGGATCGGGGGAGAAGAGGACCAAGTTTTTGCTCATGATACTAGTGGATATGTTTTTTTTACTTTTTTATTATTGTATATCATGTTGTATATGTCTGTACTAGATATTCTATATTTCCTTTTTTATATATCTTCATGACACAATATCATTATATATGACTTATCCAATGAATTTTGGTATCCATTATTTTTTCTTCTTGTTTATTTTTCTGCATTTGATTATTATATTCGTTCCACTGTTCTGTCTATTATATCATGATTTTTATATTTTTATATTTATCTTATCTATTGTACCACTCTGATATGAGGGTATAGTCTCCTCATTGTACAACTTTATACCCTCACTTTTCGTTGGAAGCCTCTAGCATATGGCGAGGTGTGCTTGAGGCCATATGATCCACTAGCTTGGGGAACTTGTTAAGTGGATCTCAAGTAGTAACATTACACTAAAATTGTGTAAGGTTGTAATAACATGTTTAAATCATGGATTAAATAATCAATTTAAAGATTTATTAACTTAAACAACAACTCTTGGAAAGTATGGTGTGTGGAATAGAGATGTGAGCTATAAACTCTTAAGCATTTAGGGAAAATGTATAGACTACTTACCTTAGATGGGTAGTACTCTCCCCATACATTGTTGTCCATTAATTCGATCTATAATGGTATAAATCAGCGAAATAGATGAATAACCTGAAAATAGGGCATGTTATCATTTATAGATTAACTATTTCATATGGAGATATAAAAGAATAAGGGAAGAAAGATGATTTAAGAGATCAACTATACAAATCCAACATAATAGATGACACTTGAATCAAATACCAGACAATGATGTTACAAAGAAACCTTGGTTGAGGAGTAGAAGATCATTCCATCACGTAGATACTATATGAGAGATGGTGTAGGAGTAGTTAAAAAAAAGGGGGATAATGGTAAAAATAGGAATTATCCCTTTATTTTCATGTCCTGAGGGATTTATGACATAAATTGAAAAATTACACTATAAATATCCCTTTTAATGAGCCTTCTCAAAGGGATTGTGGTTTAAATTAACATTTTATGTTGAAAGATAGGTATTTAAGGCATAAAACTCCCCCTTACAGGGTATGTTGTAGGATACATATGTCAAAAGGATGATTTAAATCCTAAATACATAGTTTACAGTATAAATAATCTCCAAAACAAAACCGACATAATCTACAGAATCATTCAAATTCTAGAAAAATAATTAATTGGGTGCAAATTAACATCTAAACCATAACTAAAGAGGAAATTTTCCCATTAAAAAAGGATGGATATTATATCAAAGTTCATTTGCTCAGTTTTTACCCTTACTCAAGTGATTTTTCTTTTATTAATAATGGTTAATAATTGAAAATCATGCATTCCATTATACTGAACAATAAAGGCCTTGATTTGAGGATCAATTGTTTTATGTGGATAAAATTTTATTCAAGTAACATTTTTTTATATATTCACATCATTCAAAACTCATTTTTTGGATTTTGAATCCCATATCGGTGATATGTCATATTAATAAATATATAAAAGGTTAATCTATTTTTTCGATCATGCTAATAAATTTTAGTATTTGATTGATTCGTGAATGAATCCAATAATTAATAAATGAATCGATGATTATTATCATAAGTTTTGACACCAATAAAAATGTTTATTCATCATTTTTACCCCCAAATTAAAGATATTTCATTTTAATGAAAGACTAATGGTGAAATTATACTTTGGATTACATCGAGAAATCTGAGCGGTTGATTAATGTGTTGTTGATTACTAAAAATCATAAAAGACTTGATGATCTATCTCATAAGTTTTCACACTAATCTAAGTAAATTTTCTCATTTTCTCCCCCTTGATACACATTTTTTAATTCTATAAATGCATTAAAAATTGTTTATTCAAAAAGTTCAAGCACAATACACATAGTATTGATGTGGTATCTACTCATACACATCAAAAATAATTCAAAGATTATTTTAATATGACTTCACATTAATATAAGGTCATTTGATATGGATATTAATCTTACATGATAATTTTAGTGGTTTAAAATTATATAAGTGTGTCTCTGGAAATCCCGATAAAATGAAAACTCATATTGATATGGTGGTAGTTTCTACATCTCACAAGTAAATATATATATTTTTTCATATGATTTCTATCACGACCCGTCCCCCAGGGCTCGTGTCGTGACTACCCCAAGCCCACCTTCCATAGGCCAGGGGCTGGCGACGAGCACCAAAGGTGTAATTCCCTAAAATTGGGAAGTCATTGCCTTTGGAACCTGTAAACACACACAACAGATACGAACACGAGTAAACTGAATAACCAATAAGTGAGTACAGTAAGTGAAAACGGGGTCTGAATACAAGCCCAACTAGAAAGTACAAGAAACTGCAAGTACAAGTACAACTGAGGAAAAAGGAAAAACAACCCTTGGGTCGTCCTTCTAAGTTCATACCTGAAGGGTTGGTATAGATCGCCTCCTCAACACTCCACGTCCATCCATCTCCTCTATGCACTGACACGCCGTAAGGTCCACCTCTAGGTACCGTCTAGTTCTGGTACTCTCCGCCTCGGTCAGCTTTGTCCGTCCTCTGCATCCAACACAACGAGGTGCGAGCATAGCCTGTCCAGGGTTGAGTATAACAATACTCAGTAGGGACCCCGAGACCATCAAGGTCTCACAAAATCCAACAAGGATAAACCACAAAGTACGAAATCAACAAATAACCACACTTAGGTATATGACCATACATATACCTAAGATATCAAGTAATCCATCTCAATCATTAGGTAAACACAAAAGTTACTGACTTAGATCAACCAGGATTTTATTCACATTAACAAAACCTCATCTGCTGTAGAACTCCTGTTCGACCGAGTATAGTGGGCCTGCTGCGACACCAAGGCGCTTCCCACTAACCTTGAACTGCTGAGGTACTCCTCCAATCGAGTACCATGGGTCTGCTGCATCACACAGAGGCGCTCCCCACCGTGGGTCTGCCGCGTCACCAAGGGGCTCCCCCTAATAGCAAGCAGAGGTACTCCTCCTATCGAGTACCACGGGTCTGCCGCCACAACTAGGAACTCCTCCGCCATGGGTCTTCCGCGACACCAAGGTGCTCCCAACTGGGCTAGTCAAGTCACTCCGAGTCGAATCAGTCAGTAGTCGTCAGGTCGCTACCAGCTACTAGGCCTCCGCACTCGGCTCGCTCGTCACTAGAAGGATCCGCTCCACGAGCTACTGGATGATACACCAACTATCACGAAGACCCAAAAAGTAGTATCTCAAAGGTCCGCCATGTCATAGGGGTCTCAATGCAACAGACGACACGTCAATCGGACGCCCGGTCTGTGATTTATTAGTCTTTTAGTCCTAGGGGCCCAGTTGGATTCGTGCATGATCCAACCTGACCATTTCTAAACTATACCCCAAAATCTAGTGGGGTATACTCAAAGAGAACTTCATGCTCCAAGATTACCAATGCTGCTGACGGTTCGTCAAACAGACGTCCGGTGCGAAAGATAAGGCCAAATAAAGTAAAGGGTCGTAGTGGGCTCGGGTCTGGTCTAACCCGGTCAGACCGACCTGGCCCCACGCAGTCTGGGCCGACCCAGTATGGTTCTACCCGGCCTCACCCATTGGGTCTGGCCCGACCCATTAGGCGGGCCAGCCTGTTAGGTTCGGTCCGGCCTATTGGGCCTATCCCAGTGGGCCGCGAGGGGTCACGGAGGGCTATAAGAGCACGAACTAGTCATGGGGGCACGGACCGGCCGCAGGTCGGCCCGAAGGGCACCGCAAGGGAGCATACTGACCGCAGGTCGACGCGAGGGTGGCTCGGCCTGGAGGGTACCGTGAGGACGTGACTCGGCCCGGAGGGCGCCGTGAGGGGCGCGGCTCACCCTGGGAGGCCGACTCAGCCGGGTGTCGTGAGGGGCGCGACTCGGGCGTCTCATTCTGAGAGGCCGGGGCTGGTTCAGCCAGCGGCGGTGTGAGGTGCGTGGTGCTGTAAGGTGTGAGGGGCAGCGGGGCAAGCAGATTGCAGAGCCACGGTGCGCGCGGGGCGCACGAAGGCTGACGGCTTGGTTCGGCCAACAGTGGCACGGGGCACGTGGGGCGCGCGAGATGTACGGAGGTCATCTTGGATAGGGTTTGGGAGGGAATGGCCGGTGAGGGTTGCACGGCCGGTGAGGTGGCGCGGCTGGAGAGGACAGTGACACCGGCGAGGGCGGCGCGACCGGCGAGGGCGGTGTGGCCGAAGACAGTGCGGTTTGGCCCGCAGCAGCAGAGCATCGTGGGGGCCGCACGAGTTGCGGAGGCCGCGGGTAGTGCAACTTTTACCTTCATTACCTTCGTCACCTACATCGCCTTTGAAATTGCTTTCCTCCTTTTTGAAGAACACCACAAAGAAGATCGGCGGAGGGGTCGGACTACATTGGTTTGTTCCGCACCCTCTGCGTTTAGGGTGGTAGCAAGAGGCTCACAAGTATGAAGCACAACAACCCTCATTCTTCATTTTGATAGGAATGAAGAATGTGGGAATAAATCATACTTAAATAAAATTAAACCCCTACTTTTGTTCGTCGACCGTCAACGTTGTCGCAAGAAGGTGGACGTCGATTCGTTGTAGACGAACACGTCCTACGTCGAAGAAGGTTAGGAGGAAAGTAGTCGAAGTCAAGGTTGAGGTTGACGTTCTTCGTCGGTTGGAGCATTCTTCTCCGGTGGTATACGTTCTTCCTTGGGAGCTTTCTCCTAAGTTCTATCCTCTCCCAAGTTCCACCAAAATGAGAATGCCAAGCCAAAATAATAAATTATGTTATCTATTATTTTGTTGGCAAGAATTCGAAAAGCCAGTTGATTAAGGTGGGTGGAACAATTACATGTTAGTGGGGTTGGAATATTTAATTGGCAGGTACGTTGGCACAATTAATTGGGTAGAGGGGGTCAAGAGGCTCCCCCCTCATTGATGAGGGGAGTTGAGATGTTTTCACAATTAAAATGGGGGTTTAGTTCCGGGTGGTCCCCACCACCGTAACCACTCGTGGGAGGTTAGGTTCGGGTGGGCCCCACCACCATAACCTCTCATGGGAGGTTGTAGTCAGGTGGTCCCCACACTTCATTCTCACAAGGAGGCTTAGTTATGGTGGACCCCATCTCCAAGTTCCACATGGTGTCTCAAAAAAAAGTGAAGTTTATTTTATTTTAATTATTTCCACAAAAAACTCAAAAACTATCTTTTATTCTCGACCCACTGCCGTCGAGGTGAAAGTATTCTTAAGAAAATATCGGCGCTGTGAGTTAAATGGTGCCCTCCGATTTCAATTCCAAGCACCAGTTTAAAGGTTATAAAAACCCACGCGTACATTTACTGAACGTACCCAAACAAAACATCAGAAATTGATTCTGGGCACACCGGACCTCTGAATCACGCACTGTCAATTTTTGCAGAATCGTAAAATTTCAATTTATTTAAAAAAAATTTACATGGAAATTACACGTCCTTGATTTCTCCACACCTCAGGCTTTACGTACCTTTAAGCCACAACTCAAACTAAGGGAACAAGTGGGGGTACCAAGCATGCATCTGAGCTTCCCACTCCCAAGTTCTATCCTCGAGGTTCCCATGCTACCAGTGAAGGAGCACCAGAGGTATCGACCATCCATGAAGGACCCGCTCCGGTCGATCCTCAATCTCTATTGGAACCTCCATAAAAGCTTCCTCATCATCGACATCCAACTCGCCATGGTCGATGATGTTGGAAGGGTCGTGCACGTATCTCCTCAGCTGGGATATGTGGAAGACGTCATGCACCCGATGTAACTGAGGTGGAAGAGCTAAGCGGTAAGCCACCTCACCAACTCTGCTAAGGACCTGAAAAGGTCCGATGATTCTCAGATATAACCTGCCGCCTCGGCCAAAACTCCGTAGACCTCATCGAGGTGAGACCCGTAGAAAGATGTGGTATCCATCCTCAAACTCTAGAGGTCTCCGTCTCATATCAGCATATGACTTATGCCTACTCTATGCAGTCTCCATCCATTCCTAGATGATCTACACCTTCTCCGTGGTAGACCATACCATCTCTAGTCCAACTAGTGCTGACTCCCCTGGGTCAGTCCAGCACAAAGGTGATCTGCAAGGTGGACCGTACAACACTTCGAAAGGTGCCATCCCAAATTTGGAGTGACAACTGTTGTTTTATAAAAACTCCACCAAAGGTAAGTGATCTTCCCAGCTGCGAATGAAGTCAAGAACACAAGCACACAGAATATCCTCAAGGGTCTGAATGGTCTGCTCAGTCTGGCCATCCGTCTTAGGATGGAAGGCAGTGCTCAAACGAAGTTGTGACCCGAAATCCTCCTGCAACCCCTTCCATAGCCGGGAAGTAAAATGTGTGTCATGATCGGAGATAATCGTCAAAGGTACTCCATGTAGCCACAAAATCTCCTGCACATAGAGGCATCCTAAGCTCTCAACTGAACCCTGCTCTCTGATCGGTAAGAAGTGGGCCGACTTGGTGAGACGGTCGACGATCACCCAAATCGAGTCATGTCCCCTGGATGTACGTGGAAGTCCTATCACAAAATCAATGGATATACAATCCCACTTCCACTCTGGGACCTCTAAAAGATGAACCAAGCCTGCAGGTACCTGATGCTCTACCTTCACTTGCTAACAAGTGAGGCACCGAGAGACAAACTCGGCAACTTCCTTCTTCATTCCCGGCCACTAGTGTTGTCGTCAGAGAACCTGGTACATCTTCACCACTCCTAGATGTACCGCATGTGGGGATGTGTGGAACTACCTCAAAACTTCCTCCTGAAGTGACACTGGTACCATAGTACATTCTCTGAAGAGGATGACGTGCTCCCCACCTTTAGAAAATACATCAGGTGCCTGCCATGTGGATATTTGAGCACGTCGTGACTCACAGTCAGCGTCCCCATATTTTTCCACTCTGACTCGCTGAAGATGTGGGGGAGTGATTGTAAGATACTGAAGGAAGGATTCTCTATCTCTATCCACAAAGTATTTTTGTAAAGCAGCCAGCTGCTCCCTCGCCTAACCTTGCAGCTGTATAGCAGACCTCCTGCTGAGTACATCTACAACAACATCCCCCTTCCTAGGAGTATAGACTATCTCGAATTCATAGTACTAGAGTAACTCAAGCCAACGTCACTGTCTCAGGTTCAGGTCATTTTGAGAGAAGATATACTTGAGACTCTATTGATCAGAGTACACGATAAAACGTTCACCCATCAGATAGTGTCACCACATATTCAAGGTGAAGACCACTGCTGCTAACTCCAGGTCATGGGTAGCGTAGTTCCGCTCATGCTGTCTTAGCTGTCATGAACCATAAGCGATCACTGATCTCTCCTACATCAGGACACATCCGAGTCCAGTCCCTGATGCGTTGTAGTAGACTACATACCCTACTCTTTCTTCTAGAAGACTCAAGATGGGGGCAATAGTCAACCTCTTCCTCAGCTCTTGAAAGCTCTGCTAGCATCTCTATGACCACTCAAAGGGTTGCACCTTCTCCGTCAAGACTGATAGTGGTGCTGCAACTCTGGAGAAGTCTATCACAAACCTCCGATAGTATCCAGCCAAACCTAGGAAACTCCATACCTCCGTCACACTCCTGGGTGGCTCCCAAGCAAGTACTACCTCAATATTCACTGGATCCACTGCAACTCCAGCCTCCGAGATGACATGTACCAGAAAGTGAACATTTTGGATCAATAACTAGCACTTAGAGAGCTTACCATAAAGCTGGTGCTATCGGAGTGTGCCCAGTACTACCCGCAAGTGATAGGCATGCTCCTCCTCAGTAGTCGAGTAGATCAAAATGTCGTTGATGAAGACTAAAAAAAATGATCGAGGTATGGCTGGAAGATCCTATTCATGAGTCCCATGAACACTGTTGGAGCGTTGGTTATGCCGAATGGCATAACCAAGAACTCGTAGTGGCCGTACCGACAGCTAAAGGCTGTATTCAGCACATCCTCGTCTCCAACTCCTAATTGGTGATAACATGATATGAGGTCTATCTTTGAGAACCACTGTGCTCCCTTCAGCTGGTAAATGTGGTCGTCAATACTTGGGAGTGGGTACTTGTTCTTCCTAGTCACCTAGTACAGGCACCGGTAGTCAACCCAAAGCCTCAAAATCCCATCCACTTTCTTGGAGAACAGAATCAGGGCCGCCCAGGGAGAAACACTGGTCTAGATGAATCCCTTCTCCTGTAAGTCCTCTAGCTATACCCGCAGCTCATGAAGCTCCGCGGGAGCCATCCAATATTCTGGTGTAGATATCGTTGCCATCCCGGGGTATAATTCAATGTAAAAGTCTACCTCCCTACGAGGGGGTAGACTTAGGACATCATCAGGGAAAACATCCGCGTAATAGTCCACCACTACAGGATAGATAGGACTCTCCACATCAACTGCTCCAAGGGTAAGGAAAGCCAAATGATGAGTGATCGGCCTAACTCTCCTCTGAGCAAGTCCACCCTGTGCTGCAAAAGGCTCCCTTCTCACCAGTGAAGGTAAAACTGGTCCCATCCGTGCGGACACACCACACTTTGTGCCTAATATAGTAAATATGAGCATGGACTATAGATAACCAGTCCATACCCAAGATGACATTGTAAGGACTCGAAACCGCTACTAGGAGATCCCAATGGAATCTCTCTCCCCCTGGAGTAAGCTTACTCTACCGGCACTAGTGTGTAATCCTCAAGTATGATTTCGTAGGAGTATCTAGCCCTGAAGATGGAGCCAACGGCTTTGCCGGAATCTCCGAGCTCCGAACGAGGGCAGTGGCAATGAAAGAGTGACTGACACTTGTGTCAATAAATTCTGCAAATATGGTGGAGTAGACACAGATTGTACCTTGAATCATCTCCGGAGTGCCATGATCATATGCCTCAGCTTCCTGGAGCTGAGCTCTCCCCTGTCCACCTACTCCCTATGGTCGGGGTGGACCTCCTAGTGGTGGTGGTAGTAACACCTCGAAACGTCGCCCACCACCAGCTACACGACTAGCTCCTCTGCCACGTCCGCCTGCTCCCTGCGGACCGCCTCAATTGAATCTCTGTATCTAATTGGGTGTTCCTTCGACCATCTGATGATCATTAGAAAGATGGGTTAGACAGTCATGAGCCATGTGACCCTGCCTGCCGCATGAGTAACACTGCCCTCTCCTAGCAGGTCTGTCTCCACATTAGGTGCCCCGCACAACCGATCCTGAGTCATGTGGTCGTCCACCTATAGGTTTGGTCCTCTTGGACCTCTATGGCATCTGTCTACTGCCAGCTTCCAAAGACTCCGCTACGTGTCAACTGGTGGTGGATATCGCTGCTGGAGATTGTTCAGCAAGGAAACTATCCACTAGGAGGGATCTCTCAAACACCCCTACCTACGTTAGGATGCTGAGTGAGAGCACTGAAGCTCTAATCTCTCGGCTGAGTCCCTGCTCGTAGGTCCGGGCCCTAAAGAATGGGTCTCGTATCTTATCAGTGTAGTAGCATGAGAAGTGTGTAAAAATCACTTAGTACTGGGCTACTGTCAAGTTTCCTTGTTGTAGATGAAGTAGCTTCTGAATGCACACTGCGCAGAGAGTCACTGGGACAAACTCTTCCCAAAGAAGGCTCTCAAAGTCTACCCAGAGAAGCGTCATCTCGTCATGAACTTGGAGCATCAAGCACCACCATCTGCCTACTGATGCCTGTAAAAGGCTGGATGTAAGAATCACCAAGAGGTCAACTGGTGTCCTTACCAGTCCGAAAACTCTCACCATGGCCTCCAGCCAATCCTCAGCCGCCTGTAAGTCCATCTCTCCCCTGAACCTGGGTGGCCTCTGGCACTGGAACTCATGCAACGTGGTCAAGTGGAATGCACCATATATTGCTATGGCTGGTGGAATCAGTGGCCCAACAAGGAGTGGTGCCACTGGTACCTCCCCCAAAAAAGGGCCCTACACCAAGTCCTCATCACTTGGTGGGCTATCTATAAGTATAACTCTCGAGAATCTAGCTGGTCGTCCGTGGGGAGGAATCCTAAAGAAACAGATGAGACACAATCAAAAGGTTAAACCTGGTGAGCTGACATGGTTGAGTTGACTTAAATAGAACTTTTAAAAACACACATGCAATCAGTGTTTTCGTGTACTGAGTCAGAAATCAGAAGTTAGGGTCATGGTGTCTAGATGCGTCGGTCGCAACAGCAACACTGGACTCCCAGAACTGAGAACCACATCCACTACTCTTAACACAATTTATTTATAGAAAAGAAAGATCAGAGTCCTATGTTATCCAGTAGAACCGACTCCTCTGTTACCAATTTGTCACGACCCATCCCCCGGGCCCTTGTCTTGACTACCCCAAGCCCGCCTTCCATAGACCATGGGCTGCCGACTAGCACCAAAGGTGTAACTCCCTAAAACTGGAAGGAATTTCCTTTAGAACCTGTAAACACACATAGTAGATATGAACATGAGTAAACTGAATAACCAAAAAGTGAGTACAGTAAGTGAAAAGGGGGATAGAATACAAGCCCAACTTTAAAGTACAAGAAACTGCAAGTACAAGTACAACTAAGGAAAAAGGAAAAACAACCACTGGGTCATCCTTCGAAGTTCCTACCTGAAGGGTAGTTACAGATCGCCTCCTCAGCACTCCACGTCCATCCGTCTCCTCCGTGTACCAACACGCCGTAAGTTCCACCTCTGGGTACCATCCTGTCTTAGTACTCTCCGCCTTGGTCAGTGCTGTCCGTCATCTGCATCCAACACAATGAGGTGCGGACATAGCCCGTGCAGGGGTGTGTATAAAAATACTCAGTAGGGACCACGAGACCATCAAGGTTTTACAAAATCCAACAAGGATAAAACACAAAGTATGAAATCAATAGATAACACCACTTAGGTAAATTCCCATACATATACCTAAGTTATCAAGTAATCCATCTCAATCATGAGGTAAACACCAATGTTACTGACTCAGCTCAACTAGGATTTTATTTACATTAACAAAACCTCATCTACTAGAGAAATCCTGCTCAATCGAGTACAGTGGGCCTACCGCAACACCAAGGCACTTCCCACTAACCTTGAACTGTTTAGGTACTCCTCTTGTCGAGTACAGTGGGTCTGTTGCGTCACACATAGGCGCTCCCCACCGTGGGTCTGCCGCGTCACCAAGGTGCTCCCCCTAATTGCCTGCGGAGTTAATCCTCCTATAGAGTACCATGGTTCTACCACCACAACCAGACTCTCCTCCACCGTGGGTCGGCCGAGACACCAAGGCGCTCCCAACAGGGCTAGTCGAGTCACTCCGAGTCGAATCGGTCAGCAGTCGTCAGGTCTCAGCCAACTACTAGGTCTCTGCACTCTACTCGATCATCACTGGAAGGATCCGCTCCATGAGCTACTGGACGATACTACAAGGGTCACGAAGTCCCACAAAGAAGTATCCCAAAGGTCCTCCACATCATAGGGGTCTCAATGTAATAGACGGGGCGCCAATCAGACGCTCGGTCTGTGAGTTATTAGCCTTTTATTCTCAGGGGCCCGGTTGGATTTATGCACGATCCAACCTAACCGTATCTCAACTATACCCCACACTCTTGTGGGGTATACTCCAAGGGACCATCATGCTCCAAGATTACCAGCGCTACTTAAGGTTCGTCAAACGGACGTCCGGTGCCAAAGATATGAGCAAATAAAGTAAAAGGGTCATAGTGGGCCCAAGACCGGTCCGACCCGACAAGACCCAGTCTAAGTCGATACGACATGAGCCGTTGGGTCAGACAAGCCCGTTAGGCAGACCGAAATGTTAGGTTCGGCCCGGCCCATTGGGCCATGCCTAGTGGGCTGCGAGGGGTCGTGGTGGGCCGCGAGAGCACGGACCGGTCGCGAGGGCGCGGACCGGCCGCAGGTCAGCGTGAGGGCGGCTCAGTCCGGAGGGCACCGCGATGGAGCGGCTCAGACCAGAGGGTGCCGTGAGGGGTGCTTCTTAGGCATCTCATCTTGGGAGGCTAGGGCTGGTTCGACCAGTGGCGGTGCGAGTCGCGCGGTGCTGCGAGGTGCGCGGGGCGGGCAAACGGAGGAGCTGCGGAGTGCGCTGGGCGCATAGAGGCCGACGCCTTGGTTTGTCCAATGGTGGCACGGGGCACGTGGGGCACGTGGGGTGCTTGGATGCTGACTCATCCAGGGTTTGGGATGGCATGAGGGGTGATGGCGGCATGGCGGGCGAGGGCGGCGCGGCCAGCGAGGCGGCACGGCGGGCGAGGATGCTGCGCCCGGTGGGGGCGACGCGACCGGCAAGGGCGGCGCAGCCTGTGGTGGTGCGGTTCGGACCATGGCAGTGGATCATCATGGGGGCGGTGCGGGTTGCAGAGGCCACGAGTAGCGCGACCATTACCTTTATCGCCTTCGTCCCCTTTGTCGCCTTTGACGTCGCTTTTTCTCCATTCCGAAGAAGACCACAAAGAAGATCGACGAAGGGGTCAGACATCGTTGGTTTGGTCTGCACCCTCCACATTTAGGGTGGTTTCAAGAGGCTCACAAGTATGAAGCACAACAACCCCCATTCTTCGTTTTGAGAGGATAGAAGAACATGAGAATAAATCATACTAAAATAAAATTAAACCCCTACCTTTTTTCGTTGGTTATCGATGTTGGTGCAAGAAGGTGGAAGTCGATTTGTTGTAGACGAGCACGTCCTACATCGAAGGAGGTTCCGAGGAATGTAGTCAAAGTCGAGGTCGAGGTCGACGTTCTTCGTCAGTTGGATCATTCTTCACTGGTGGAATACGTTCTTCATTGGGAGCTTTCTCCCAAGTTCTCTCCTCTCCCAAGTTCCACCAAAATGAGAATGCGAAGCCAAAATAATCGATTAAGTTATATTTTATTTTGTTGGTAAGAATTCGAAAAGCCAATTGATTAAGGTGGGTGGCACAATTAAATGTTATAGGGGTTGGAACATTTAATTGTCATGTGCGTTGACACAATTAATTGGGTAGAGGGGGTCAAGAGGCCCCCCTCATTGATGAGCGGAGTTGAGAGGTTTTCCACAATTAAAATGGGGGTTTATTCCCGGGTGGTCCCCACCACCATAACCTCTCGCGGGAGGTTAGGTTCGGGCCCCCCCCACCACCACAACCTCTCATGGGAGGTTCTGGCAGGGTGGTCCCCACACTTTAATTCCCACAAGGAGGTTTAGTTCTGGTGGACCCCACCTCCAACTTCCACATGGTGGCTCAAAAGTAAAATAAAGTGAAGTTTATTTTATTTTTATTGTTTCCACAAAAAACTCAAAAACTATCTTTTATTCTCGACCCATTGTTGTCAAGGTGAAAGTTTCCTTAAGCGAATACCAGCACTGTGAGTTCAACGGTGCCCTCAGATTTCAATTCCGATCTCTAGTTCAAAAGTTATAAAAACCCGCTCATACGTTTACTGAACGTACCCGAGAAAAACATTAGAAATTGATTCCGGGAACACCGGGCCTCAGAATCATGCGCCATCAATTTTTGAAGACTCATAAAATTCCCATTTATTTAAAAAAAATTACAATGAAATTACAGGTCTTTACAATTTCATGGACATCAGAGGAAGTTTTCTTAGTGTTTACACCTAAGAAAATGTTAATAAAGATTGTCAAATGTTTAAAAACTGATCATTCAATAATTATGTGCACATGACACATTAGATTGAAATTTAATATATGTGTAAATATAAAAAATATTTAAAAGATAGTTTTAATATGATTTAAAGTCAATACGAGGTCTTTTGATTGGGTTTTGACCATTACACGCATGTTATAGTAAATCACTAAGAGCATAAAAATTTATTCAAGTAATTTTTATTAGAATTCTATAATTGGAATTAATTTATAAGTCATATATTTAATAATATAGAATTGAATATTCTTCATTAAAAAAAATTAAATAGTTGTATCTTGAGTATTAATAAGGGATATAGCATATCAATTTATTTATGTAAATTTTAAGGAAAAAATTAATGAGTGATTTAAATATGAAAATACATAGGATGTATTAATTCAGAAATTTTGATTGAATGGATGAAAAAATTAGATTGAATTACATCATATTATTTCACATATTATAATGAACATCCTTCTCCTTACCAACAATAACACCAAAATCACTATACATTAAATACCAAAGAAAATTAATAGGAATGCCCTATAAAATCCACCATGTAGTTTTTGATTGAATATAACCTGTTGAGAAATATGACAGAACCTATTAATTTTGATATGTATATTTAAAAAATAAGTGGTGTCTTAATTTTTAAAAAAACAATTGTGCTTAAATTTTAGATAAGAACAAATTTAATAAATGGAAGAAAAAACCAATTTTCATAAAAATTGATATTTGTTGTAAGAAGTTTCTGATAAGTGATATAAAAAACCATAAATAAAAAATAAGATGAAATAATATTGGTAAATAAATAGTCAATATAGAAACAATTATAATCATTAAAACCATCAACTTACTCTTTATGTTTATCACTTTTGAAATTAATTACATTACAATGTTGTTTCTTTTTTCACCCAAACTCTATTTGAGACAGTTTACATGTTCATATGGTACATTTTGAGAATAGATAAATTTTTCATGTTACTATTATAAATGAATACTATCCCACATATAAATTAGTTCGAGAAAGTCTGTTTTTAGTGTTGAAATTTCCCTAGTTTCAGTCAAAAATTAAAAATGGGAATAAAATAAAAGTTTTTTTAGTTTTAATCAATAAATTCAGTTCATGATGTATAATCATCTAATAAAAAATACATCCTTTCATTAAATAATTGTTAATGATGGAATAAAATCCAAGGTTAATTCAGGTTGAAAGAGCACCTTTTAAGAATTACTAAAATATCAGAATCATATTAATAATGTATTTCTTCTATTATTTCATAATGCATGAGAATATTTTTTTTCCATTTCATGATTTTTTTAAATATTTATAATAAAAATAAAATATTGAAACATAGAAGTAAAATATTAACTATTAGGGATAAAAGTGGAATTAGTTTTCTTGTTTAGTTATAATAATATATTGGAGAGTCCTTTAAAGGAGTGACCATGAGTAGTTTTCACATGATGATATAAATACATTATATAAGATAATTTATGGTGCTTTTCCATAATATGTAACACCCTAAAATTATAATGTAGGGACATTAAATTCGATAGCGTGTATGATACGCAACACCAAGAATATAAGGGAATGTTATTACCTAATAATTTTTAAAATATTTACTTTTTAAAGAAATCATTATAATATATTGATTTCAATTCACATGATACTTAGTTAGTGTATGTCAGACATAACCGCGAGTTTCTTTAATGGTCTGTGCTACATGCAATATTGAGTTTTAACGAGTAACAATATATTATTAAAATATTATTATTTAATATAATAATATATAAACTAGATGTTAAATTAGAATTTGGGAATTTGATTAACTAACTTATGAAAATCTATGGTTTACAAAATATAAAATGAACTCATTGGTCACAAATTAATATACGTACAATTTGAATATAAAGTGAATGTTTTTATAGAAAAATATTTTTATGCTCTAAAAGCTATTTTATCCTAATAAATTAAATTAATTACAATTAGTAAATTATATTAGTAAAATATATATGATATATGTTAAATAAAATATTTTTTCATTCATCTAATAGATTTTATAGGCATGATATAAGAACTAATCCATTATTTCGCATAAAAACATATATTTTTATAAAAGCACTTTTACCACCGTTAAATAGAGAACCTTTATTAAAACTAATTTGTGATACCTTTATAAATTTTATATGTTAAAGTAAAATTAATCTTTAAAATTTTAACATAAAAATTATGTTAGGGTGAATTTTTTGTATTTTTTGGTGAAGTTTCATTTTTTAATAAATAGTAAAAATACTGAATTTTAATTAAACATTTCTATTTTGTATAATTTATTTATAAGGTTAAATTATATTTTTCTTGGTTTTAAAGTAAAATTATATCAACTATAGGAAAATTAATACAATTTAGATCATTATAATTAATTTAACTATGAAATTTGTTATAAAAACCTAGAAAACTTTTGGATATTTTTACTTTAAAAAACCCAATTTGTCATCCCTTATGTGGGATTAAATTTAAATTAATTTAATCTAATTATGTGATTGGAATTTGAAAAAATTGATTCCATATTTGGAATCAGAATAATTTATAATTTATAATATTTTCAACATATTTTTTGATAAAAAATATTAGTGAATGTGATTAAAATTAATTACATCGATTAAGAGAAAAATTAGCATAACAAGGGAATAAACCCTAAACATAAGGGACAAAAGTACCTAGAAACTATTTTAAAAGATATTTTATGTATTTATTTATACAATATACACCTTTTTATATACTTTTTACCATTATGGGTTCAACTTTCAATGGTAAAAATTTGGGTTGAATTCTATTTTCCAAAATATACAAGAGTGCCACTCCTCTTCCACTATAAAAAATCACTCAATCCTCCCACTTACTCACACCTATCAAGCCAATTTTTCTCGATATATAACTATCAAAATATCATCTCAAAATACCTCCCCTCAACATATAATCCTCACTTTTCCCTAAATCCATCCAAGGAAGCCCTTTGATGCAAACCAAAAGGAGTTTCCCAAAGAAGATGTAACATATTTCCTCAATCTCTTTAGTTATATTTATATTCTCCACCCCCTAAACAATCCTAATTCCATGATTATTTTTTAAAAAAAATCATCAATATATTTATATGTTTTAAGGTTAAGGTTTAGACCTACAAATACACACACACTTCCTTCTAATGGGTAATGAACTTACCATTTATGTGTATGGTGAACTATCGCCTCACAAAATAATGATTGTTCATTATTCCTTTTCCACCTCTCATGGTGGTAATTATGTTGAAAACTATATTTATATATTATATATATGATATTTATAATTTATTTATTATAATTTAATTATTATATATAACATACCTTTATTCTTTCCATTTTGTGTAAATACGATAACATTGTTTTTGGAAGTATGGACTACCTCCTCCTAAAAGTGATGTGATTTGATCACACGATACATGAAATGTATAAAGTATTGTTTTAATTAAACATATGTGACATAAAAAACATATATATTATATTCATGAAATAATTAAATTTCTATAAATATATTATATATCATTTTCTTTATTTCCCTTTCACACACTTTAAAAGTGATAACGTCGTCCGTGGATGTGCAGACTACTACCTCCCTGACACAAAATGATTCCTTCTACATCACAATAATTCTATACATAAGTATATATGGTTAAATAATATGGTATTTATGATATAATTATCATTATTTAAATATTAATTTTATTTAGCATATTTCAATAATGCTCATTGAAAAACGGGAATGTTACTCATTCGTATGTATGGCCTACCGTCTCTATGATTGTAATGTTGGTTCATTTTTCATAAACATATTTAATTATTGGTTTTAAAAGTTTAGGTGATGTATAAATATGATAATTATGTCTAGATTATTGTTCTGGATATGTTATATAATGACCCTTTGACCATAGTTGACCAACCACTGTTGTTTTTGACACATAAATCACAATTGGTCAAAACAGCTGAGGTAAATTCAATTGTTTATGTAGTTGTATACAAAATTGTAAAAAGTGAAATTAAATTAATGATAAAAATTAAAATGATTATGAATAATTTATATAATTAAAATAATTTTATTATTCGAGAATATAAATACAGACGAGATAAATCATACTCAAGGTAAGGGGTTTCCATCTCACTTTTTATATTTGTGAGATAAATATAATATTATAAAATTAATTCTTATATATAATACCAATTTTGATATATTATATCATGAATTATTTTTTATTCATGGTATTTAAAACCTAAATTTAATTTTATTCCTTCATGACGGTTATGATTTTAAATGTTTCAAAGTGGTATGGGATACTTTGGAAGGTTTAAAGATTATTTTCTTGAAGAATAATTTTTATGATTTTTCAATGGTATTTTTATTTGAAGAAATTATATTATTTTTTTGAATAAAACCTTTAGGTTTACTCTAATATGGTTACTAATGACCTTTTTCAAGTACTAGTACCATTTTCCACTCTTTGGTACTCAAAATGTTTTATAAAATGTTTTTAATAAATCCTGACGTCATTAATCTCTTTAGTCGGAGAACCAGTTTTCTTCTAAAAACCATATTTTCTAAAAAAAATTTAACCTTTAAAATATGATTTATTAAATAAACTATTACCATTTTTATCTTCTACCAATGTTTTCAAAGGAATTTCCTTGTCACTTTTCGAACAACACATTTTTATAACCTTTTTACCGTGTAAAAGGCTTGTTCTTTTTACCTCATATGACATGTAAGAATTTACCTGCTATCATTTCTTTGAAGCTTACTTTTCATGTTTAAAAGGTTACTTTTTAAAATAATATGTTTTCAAAATTAATTTTTAGAGAAAAGGTTTTTAAAAACAAAAGGAAATTTTCACCAGGAATGTTTTTAAATGATTTTTATAGTATTTGTTTTCATCAATGACAAAAACCCTTTATTTTTTAATCCACTTGGGATATTTTGTATTGATACCTTCCTTATTCCTCCTCAAGATGGTTTATGATTTATTTTTCCAAGTATAGTTTTCAAATTAAATTCCTTGATTCCTTTTAGTACCGTTGAAATATTAAATTTTTTATGATCACTTGATGTTGAATTTCCCCTAAATATCCATGTCATTTTTTCATTAGTATGATTATTTCCTGAACCATATAATATTTTTCATATTGTATTTACTTTGAAATTTATTTTATTATTTGGGTAAATATTGTAAAATTTTTATCCTTTATTCAATATGGATATTTGATAAGGAATATTTTTTATTGATTAAATCGTGTATTTAATATGAGGAATGATTTGGACATGTAATGATAGGTGGGTCCCAGACTTTATATAGCTCCACGATGCGTTGAAAGGTTCTCATGAGATGAAATTAGTTAGTGAAAAACCCTTTGAGTTTTTTTCAAAGAAGAATATATGGGTTTCTATCCATATACTTAAAATTTATCGAGTATATATCATGATAGTATAATGGTTCATGTGCCAGATACATGAAGTCTAATAATTAAGTGTTGCCTTTATTTTTATTTAGTTATTATTTATCCATGAGATTTTTCATCAACATGTATATGGATGAATTTCATTCTCAATTCATTTATTAAATTGAATTTATTTCATTTTCCTACGTTTCTATATTGATTTTTCCTTATCTAGTTATTTTCATGCATGTGTTTCCAATTATTATATTACCATATTTTTTATGATCTTTCTTCTCAGTTTATTGATTATATGGTATGTTTTTTTATTTATTTACCATTATATAATTATTATTATCATTGATTCATTATTGATTATAATATAAATTATCCTTATTGAGAATTTGAGATAACCCTTATTTTGTTTCATTACCCTAGGAATCCAAGAAGCGTACTATGAAAGATATGCATGGATATACTAGGTGTAATAAAGTTATCCTTGAAAATAAAAATATTTTATAACTATTGTATTCATTTGTAATACTAGACTCATGTATGTATCTAGTTTACAAATACTAATAATTTTTTTGGCCATTTGAGATTTAATTCCTTGTAATAATTCCAATTTAATGGTATTAGACACATGCTCTAGGCTTCTGGGGTCGGGTCGTTGCAGTTGGTATCACAGTAACTTTAGTAGAAATGATAGGAACTAAATTTAAGAAAACATAGATTAGAGAACATAACCCTAAGGTCTAATTTACAGATGAATATGGAATAACACCATAGAATTTTGGAAAGGTAGAGATTATGTTGGTCTTAATTGAAATTCATCTCTGTCTAAATACTACAAGTGGACATGGTTCCAATGTAGATGTACCTAGGAGTAATAACTCTAACGAGGTGCATCGGGCATGACTCGATGTAACACTGTACATGACAATGAGCCTTACTGTGCACCTGGTTTTATAATCCTAGGGGATATGATTAGGATAATTATTATTTTATTTACAAACCTTTATGAAGGATTTGAATAGATAATGATAATAAATGACCTAGGTTAAACCATAGGTATCATAAGATTGAAAAATAATTTTTCAAGATTTAGACATCCTAAAATGGATTAGATGTTTTTTCCAAGATGATAATTGATGCTCACACTATGGTTTTTGGTTTTAGGAAATTACCTCTTCAAAAGGATAAAATATAGACAAAGGAATGACCTATGTTGAAAAAAATATATGAAGTATTTATGTATTGGGGTTGTATTGAAAACCTTAGTTAAAAGTCTATTTAGTGATTAACATTATTTCAAGGGTGTACATCATATTTATTTTGGAAATTATACTAACATGGTTTTAGAAAAGGAAAAATTGTGTGTTGGGTGACAACCAATCAAGTCCGAAAATGTGGTAGGGCTTGAACCCATGACCAAAAGATGATATGGGTTTAATGATATCCACTGACCTATGAAATTTACTGGTTAATATGTCATCATTTTTAGTTAAAAAATTTGATTAATAAATACTAATGATGAAATAGTAGTGTGAATTTTTAGATTTATAGATTAATGTCTTAATGTATTGGATTTGGAGATTAGTTAGATAAAAATTTAAATACTTTTCACTCTTTTATGGTCCTTACGATATCATAAATGTTTATTTTAGTGATTTAGGGATTGAAGTTAATTTTTGGATATCCATATCATGGAGTAAGTGATGAATTAGAATTCGCTCAAATCATAACCAATAGATAAAATTGTTCTTATGAAATTGAAATTTATCAAGAAATTATATTACCTTATATTCTTAGGTAGTAATATAATTACTCAACATTATGAAAATGATCAAAAAATGTGTTGTCCTAATACCTTTTTTTTGAACCGATGTTCTTTTAAATCATTAAAAATTTATAGATTTGAGGACTTAAACTTTCATTTGATCATTAAATTTTTTTTGATTGATGACTCCTATCACTCCCTATAAATATTTACCCATCCCCCCCAAGTATGTATCTATAATTTCTAATAATTTTCTTCTAAGTAGAAACCTAGTTATACGTTATTCCATGGGAACATTGTAATTATCATTCCCTATTATAGAGGGGATATTTTATTAACTATTTTCATGATGTGGGATCTCACCAATACAAATTTAAAATATCAGACCACAGATTATAGAGAACTAATTTAAATTTTAAGGAATCCATTTATTTAATGTGGGTAGAATGTAACGCCTCAAAATTATAAAGTATGGACATTATATTTGATAGTGTGTATGACACGGAAGACCAAGAAAAAAATGGAATATAATATCCAAGGAATTTATAATATATTTACTAATTAAAATAAACTAAATATATGCTATTGATAGTAATCCACATGATACCGAGTTATTATACATCAAACACAACAATGAGTTTCTTCAATAGTTTGTGTTACATGCAAGACCATGTTTTACCAAGCAATAATATATTATTAAAATATTATTATTTAATATAATAATATATAACTCATCTGTTAAATTAGAGGTTATGAATAGTATTAACCAACTTATTAAAATCTATGGTTTAAAAAATATAAAATGAATTCATTGGTTACAAATTAATATAAGTAGAAATTTAATATAAAGGGAATGTTTTTATAGAAAAGTAGTTTTATACTCACAAAGATGTTTTATCCTAATAAATTAAATTAATTACAATTGGTGAATTATATTAATGAAATATATATATTATATATTCAATAAAATATTTTTACATTAGCCCAATATATTTTATAGGCATGAGATAAGAACAAAACCATTATTTCGTATAAAAATCTATATGTTTATAAAGGCACTTTTACCACCCTTTAATGGTGAAACTATTTTAAATCAATTTTTTTGAAATTTTATAAATAATATATGTTAAAAGAAACATAATTTCTGAAATAGGAACATAAAAATTTGGTTAGGGTGAATTTTTCATATTTTTCTATGAAATTTAATTTTTTTAACAAATAATTAAAAACAATGAATTTTAATTCAAAACTGAATTTTCTTCTTATTTATTTATAAGGTTAAATTATAGTTTTTATTAGTTATATTTTAAAATTATATAAATTATAAAAAAAATAATCCTATTTATTTCATTAGAATCAATTTCACTTTGAAATTGGATATAAAAACTTACCAAACTTTTGGACATTTTTACTTTAAAAACTCGCTTTGTCATCCCGCCTGTGGGATTAAATTTAAATTAATTTCATCAACTTATGTGATTGGAATTTTGAAAAATATATTAAATATTTTTAATCATCATAATTTATAATGTTTAATAATTTCAATATAGTTTTTGATAAAAAATATTAGTGAATGTGATTAAAATTAATTACATTAATTAAGAGAAAAATTAGCTTAACAATAGACTAAGCCCTAAACTTACGAGCCAAAATGACACAGGAACCTGTAAAAAATCCATTGGATGGACATATATAGAAACTATACTACATTTTATATAACTTTTACCATTTTTGGAGAAACATTAATAGTAAAAAACGTTTTTGGAATCCCCTTTCAAAAATTTACAAGTGTTACTCCTCTACTATCAAAAGGAACTCATCCCTCTAACTTCCTCGCACATATCAAGAAACTTTGGATCAAATAATATCTACCCAAATAGATCCTAAAAATACCTACCCTAAACCCAGAATCCTCATCTTTTTCATTAATTCATCCAAGAAATCCCTTTGGTTCAAACCAAAAGGAGTTACCCAAAGAAGTGGTAACATCTTTCCTCAAGCTCTTTAGTTTTATTTCCATTATTGACCCCTAAACTCTACTTATTAAATGATTATATAATTAAAAATTATCCTAAATATTCTAATATTTTTATAAGTTAGGGGTCAAACCTAAACCTACACACACTTCCATCTAATGGGTAACAAACTTATCATTTGTGTGTAAAGCGAACTACCGCCTCATGAAATGATGATTGTTCATTATCCATTACCACATCTCATGGTGGTAATTATGATGAAAATGATAATTATATATATGATATTTATAATTTCATTATTCTTATATAACTTTTATTTGAAACATATCTTTCTACTTTCCATTTTTTGTAAATATGATAACCTCGTTTGTGGAAGTGTAGACTACCGCCTCCTAAAAGAAATGTGATTTGATCACACGATACATGGAATGTATAAAAGGTGATTTTAATTATAAATATGTGAAATAAAAAACAAATATATAATGTTCATGACCTAATTACTTTTATGTAAATATAATATATATCATTTTCTTTACTACCCTTTCACACACATAAAAAGAGATGACATCTTTCATGGACATGTGGACTACTGCCTCCTCGACACGATTTGATTCCTTTTAAATCACAAGAATTGTATATATATATATAAGTTTATATGATTAGATAATATTGTATTTATGATATAATTATAATTTTTTAAAGATTAATGTTACTTAACTTCTTTTTATAACGGTCATTAAAAGATGGGAACATTACTCATGCATATGTAGGCCTACTATCTCCATGACTGTAATGTTGGTTCATTTTTCATAATAATATTTAATTATTAGTTATAAAATTAAAATTCGTCTTTAAATATGATAATTATTTCATTATTATTGTTTTAGATTTGTTATATAATGACCCCATTGACTATAGATGAGCTACCAAAGTTGTTTTTGACACATAAATTGAATTTGGTCAAAACACCTAACGTAAACTTAATTGTTTAAGTAGTTTTATATAAAATGGTAATAAGTGAAATTAAAGTGATGAAAAACATGAAAAAAATTCAAAATAAAGTAAATAATTAACATAATTTTATTATTCAGGAATATAAAGACACACGAGACAAGTCAGACTCAAGGTAAAGGATTTTCATCTCACTTTTTACATATGTGATATAAATATCATATTCACCACTTAATTATTTTACATATTTACCATTTTGATATATTATATCATGAATTATATTATCTTAATGGTATTTAAAACCTTTATTTAATGTTATTACTTCACAAGGTTTATGATTTGAAATGTTTCAAAGTGGTATGGTACACTTTGGAATGTTTAAATATTATCTTCCTCAAGAATAATTTTAATGATCTTCCAATTGTATTTCCATTCCAGGAAATTATATTATAATTTTACAAGAATCCATTTAAATTTCCTATCCCATGGTTATTCATGAACATTTTCAAGTATTATTACCATTTTTATACTCTATAGTACTCAAAATATTTTAGAACTTTTTAAAGAAAAGCTGACTTCATTTCTCTCTTTAGTCAGAGAACCTATTTTCTTCTAAAAACCATGTTTTATAAAAATATTTTCAAAAAGTATTTTTACCCTTCCCAAAACTATTGATTAAATACATTTTAACCCTTTTTTTCTTTTACCAAACTTTTCAATGGAATCTTCTTGTATATTTATGAACAAGACATTTTTCAAACCTTTTTACCATGTAAAAGGAATTTTCTTTTTAACTCATATCGCAGGTATAGATTTAACCACTATTATTATTTGAATATTACTTTTCATTATTTAAAGGTTACTTTTTAAAGAAAATTATTTAAAAAGTGATTTTCAAATAATAATTTTTTTCAAAAGGGTTAAAAAAATGATATTTTTCTAAAGATTGTTTTTAAAATATGTTTTATAGTATTTAAATTAATCAATGAAAACAACCCTTTATATTTTACTCTACTTAGAATATGTTGTATTGATACCATCCTTATTCCTCCTTTGGATGGTTTATGATTTATTTTTCCCAGGATATTATTGACATTCAATTCCTTGTTTCATTTTAGTCCCCTTGAAATATTAAATTTCCTATGACCATTTGACATTGAATTTCCCGTAAATATCCATATCATTTTTCATGGAGATGATTATTAATTGAACAACATACAATTTTTCATACAGAGTTTACTTTCAAAGTTATTTTATTATTTGGGGAAATATTGATAAATCCTTATCCTTTATTAAATACAAATATTTGATAAGGCATATTTTTTATTGATTAAATTGATTATTCGATATGAGGAAGGATTTGGACATGCAATGATGGATGGGTCCTGAACATTATATATCCCCTCGATGCATTGATAGGTTCTCATGAGATGAAGTTATTTGGCGACAAACCATTAGAGTTTTTTTCCAAGAAGAATATACAGGTTTATACCCATAGACTTAAACTTTATTATGGATATATATTTATGGTATAATGGTTCATGTTCCAGATACATGTTGTCTAATAATTAAGCATTTCCTAAATTTTTTTCAGTTATTATTTATCCATGGGGTTTTCATTGACATATTTGTGGATGTATTTCATTCGCAGTTCGTTGATTAAATGGCATGTATTTCATTTTCTTACCTTTCTATAGTGGCATTTTCTTATCTAGTTATTTGAATGGAATGTGTTTGTAGTTATTACCTTTTCATATTGTTTATGCACTTGCTTCTCGTTTTTTTTATTACATGGTACATGTGTTCATTTATTTACCATTCCATAAATATTATTCTAATTGATTCATTATTACTTCAGTAATACTTTACCCTTATTGTGTGTTTGAGCCCACCCAACTTTTTTTTTTCATTTCCCTAGGAATTCAATAAGTGTACTATAAAAGATATTCATGTATATACTAGGTGGAATAAAGTAATCCTTGAAAGAAAAAAATTAGGTCGTAATTAATTTATTCATTTGTAATATAAGACTCATGTATATATCTAGTTTACCAATACTACTAAACTATTTGGTCCTTTAGGATTTGATTCCTTATAATCATGCCAATTTAATGGTTGTTGAAACTAGCTCCAATATTTTGGGGTTGGGTCCTTATATAATAACATACAATGGGTGATCTACTTTTTGTTTTTGAGGGGTGATTTTTTTCTATGTTTATACCAATAAGTGATAACAACCTAACATCTATTAGTTACAAAAATATTTAAAATGGCTGTAATAACATATATGAAAGACATTAAGAATAATTATGACCATACAAATCATATATTTAAATGCACCATGTTGATGTAATGGTAGTGTTCAAAAATTATATAGGTGAACTAGTAATATATACTATTTTAGGAACTTCAATATGTTAAAGGAAAAGGAACTTCACGATGGTGGTTGGTAAAAAATATTCTATTATGTAGAAATTTAAGATTTCATTAATATTATGAGAAGTTTATTTCAAGTGTTATTAATGAACACCAAATAGAATAAAATCATATTTTGATTTTTCTACCCATCAATAATAATTTAAAGAAAAAATATATACACATAAATGTTTTTAACAAACAAACTATCATGAATCTATATAAACCCTAAAATTACAAACTAAATCCATATGTGTGTATAGTTACCCACCCCCAGTTATCCACCAATTCCAATTTAAAATTTCCCCTTCACATTTTGAAGTAAATTAAGACAAACATTCATAAATAATACCTTGATAATAAGGTTTAATCATTATATCTAGAAATATTTACAAAACCCAAGGACCTAAAGGTTTATTTTCTTAGAGATTACCAAAAAAATAACTTATTTAAAACAATTGAAAACTTTTATCCAGGAAAATTATCCTCTAGTCCCTTTCTGGACATCCCACATGATACAATCATCTTTATAACCTAGGGATTGTAAACATAAGAAAGGTTTGGGTATAAAATCTTTGTAAGGAGAAAACATATCATAATGGATTAAATCATAAAAATGAAGGATAATTTGATAAATATATTAATAACATAATAAAATCTCAAAATACCATGGATATTAAATATAAAAATTCATGGAGAAGCATAATATCATAAGAATATAATTATGTATCCATTAATGAAATAATTAGGCTAAAAACCAATTATCAATAATCATAAAACATGTGAGTTAGTCTACTTAATATGGAATTGATGGATGATCATTGATCTGGGTATTGAGGATTGTCACAATTGGAGGGAAGAAAACTTTTTAGGATTTGTTTTGGAAAGAAATGCAGGCCCAAACAAGAGTATTATCCTTTATTTTTTATTCCAAATCTGTTCTAATGGATCATAAGCACATTTTAAGTGGATATTACCATGTTATCCATCACTTTATCCCCCCATGATCGGGTTTCTTATGCCAATTAATAATAAAAATATAACTTTCAAATTAATGAAAACTTAGAATAACATAATAAAAAACTTGAAAATATATCCCAATAATAAAGAAAGGATATATTGTTCTTGTGAACCTAGATACTTTCCAAACTGTTCACACATAAAATTGTGAGTAGAGCTTGACGCCTTCACACTCACCCTTTGTGAACCTAATGACTTTCTAACCTATTCACATGTAAAATTGTGATATGGTTTTAACAACATCACACTCACCCTTTGTGATACTAGTGACTTTATAATATGTTCACATATAAAATTGTGAGTAGAGATTAACACCATCATAATCTACCTTTATAAACCTAGATAATTGCTAACCTGTTCAAAAAAATTTCTATCTCATGAGATATAATACTTTACCCAATTCATTTTAGGAATATATAAATACCACCCTTTTAAAAAATAAATACATTTATATGGAAGTTGAAAAATAAAATATTCATCCTCTGATAAAGAACCCTTGGAAAATATTGGGTTTCATAAAACATTTTTAAACATCACATAACATGAACTTAAGAAATAATATAATATCATAACACTAATCTTATAAAATAAATCATATCATAATAATATATAAAGAGTGATCAAAACACCACTTCATGAAAAATAAACTTTTGAGGGTAAATATATGTGGAAATAATAAAAAATCACAAAACCTCTTCAAAATATCATAGTGTAGATTTTATTCAAAATCATTTTTATAAAACAGAAAAAGAACATTTCTTAAATACTTGTTGTAATATTTCCAAATAAAAAGTCCTTTAATCCATATAAATTTTTAAAAAAGGATAATTTAAAATAATTAGAAAATATTTATTTTTAAGATAATATTTAATAATGAAAACTTTAAAAACACATAATGTTTTCAATAGAAGAAATTAAAATACATTGAAAACGTTTAATTTTAAAAATAATCCTTAAGTGTGGAAAATTTAAAAATATATAAAATTTTCATTAAAATAAGTGGAAATGCTTGGAAAAAGTTTACTATTAAAACTAATATTTAATAATGGAAACCTAAAAAGGACATAATGTTTTTAATAAAATAAGTGGAAATAATTATAAATATTTTAATTTTAAAAATAATCATTAATAATAGAGACTTGAAGAAGAATTAATTATTTCAATTAAATAAGTGGAAATACAATGAAAAATTTTAATTTTAAATAGAATCATTAATAACAGAAAATTAAAGAATACATAAGATTTTCAATAAAAGAAGTGGAAATATTTTGAAAAAAATTAATTTTTTTTTAAAATATTTTATAATGGAGACTTGAAAATATATAAGAGTAATCAAAAGAAAATATAAACATGATGATAAAATTTTTTATTTTGTAAATGATGGAAAAACCATTTGAACATTATAAAAAATGTTTTTGAAAACACACATTTCATAGAATATTTTAAAACATCCAAATTAAAATAATTTAAAGTGAAATTTAATTTTACCAATGATTTAAAAAGTATAATAAATTGATAGAGTCTTAAAAATGAATGATAGTATAAATTATCTATATGGATTATTACATTTTTGAGGTATCCATTTTTTCTAAGAAAGTTGTAAATAAATCCTTATGGTTTTTGTAACATTTAAATAAAAAAACTTGAATTATAATGAACAAGAAATTGAAGTCATAATACCATGAATGTATAATTAATTCTTGATATAATATATAATATAGGAAATATACACCACACTTAAATGAAAATATATGTATGACATAATCAATTTGTCAATGAAGCAGAAATTGAGAAGAAAATCCCTTAGCTTGTTTCCTTTATAAGTTGATTTCCCTATAACATAATGTAAAACATAAATATATAAAATAATATATAATTAAATAACATTAAGCATAAATATTAAACTTTTATAATCTTTATTATAATTATTTATCATGAGTACATTAATTATTTATAGCATATTATCACCATCGGGTGTTAATAACTTTAACTATTTTTCACTTGTTTAATAATTTTGATACGGTTACCCATCATTTAATATATTTTTCATTATTTATATACAATATAAGTTTATTTAATATATAACTTATATTTATTTGAAATTTTCTTATTTCATTCCATTTTCAATTTGGTTATGTTACATGAAAACAGAATTAATAACGACTTATTTTGATAATTTTAGAGAATGAAAATTTTACTTTAATAATATAAAAAATATTTAATATAATATTTTAAGAAAAATATAATAATAATAATTTTATTAATTTATTATAATAATATTAGTTTCCATGTTACCATTATCATCAATAATCACATTTTAAATCATTTTTCACATAGGTGGTTAAACCGACCCAAACTTGAACACGTTTTAACTCGATTGGAGAGTTTGGTTAATGAGGTGATATAATATCATTATAATATAATAATAATGATAATTTTTGTTTTCATTATGGTGAACCATATCTGAATATTTACATATAATTTATGAAAATATGGATGAAAATTGAAAAATGTTTCATCATGGGGGCAGTAATCCGCACATAAGTAGGATTAACATTCTCGTTTCTCAATGCGTGAGAGGGGGTGAAGGTGTATATTAAGTTTAAATTTTATGGTCATAATTATATGATATATATAATATTTATTATTCATTTCCAATATTAATAACATCTATTAAAACTAGTAACAAAAAATAAATGATGTCACTTCATTGAGGTGGTAGTCTGCATAACGCACTAAGGTTGTTCTTTTATTTTTCAAAGTGCATGAAAATAAATGAATAAGGGTAGTGCCACTAATACAAAAAAATATAAATATAATAATTTTACTAAACTAATCATATTATTATAGTGATAAATTATTTTTAATATTATGATTAATATGAAAAGCGTAATAGGAGATAACACTTATGTTGGAGTCTTGATTTTTCTATTAAAAGTTCCCATGAAATTTACGGGATTAGGAAAACTACGAGTGAAAAGTAGATTATGTTTTTGTGATAGGGATATAGGTTTATTAAAATTTCATATTTTAAAGGATTAATTTAAAAAATAATTGTGTATGTAAAAGGGTAAAATTGATCCCCTTTTATAAGAGAGGAAAATGATACTTTTGGGAACACTCATAATTTTTCAATAATTTCATGGAACTATTGAAAAATTAGTGGCTCAAAATATTTAAAATTATTGAATTTTGGTGTATTTAGGATTAAAAATGAACAAACATGTGTTTCCAAACATGTTTTAAACATGTTATATGGTTTTTACAATTATGTATTTACATTTTTCTTTTTTACTTTTAAACTAGGTAACATGTTTTTGAAAAAATTTGACTTTATGTTTTATTAAAAATAAAAAATAACCCATATAATTTTTTTGGTGTTATAGAAATAAATTTATAATATATTTAATCATATTAAAATTAGAAATATTTTTAATTTTTTTAAATTAAATAAGATGATGTGTAGAAAAAATTACCTTATTAAAAAAATGGAATTTTGGTCATTATTGATTCTTAATCTTATTTATTATTGATTAAAAATTAAATGAGTGTTAATATATTTATTTGTGTGTTTATAAATAATATCAGATTAAATTTTTAATGTATTTCAATTTAATTTATTTGATATAAATTCCTTGATATTAATAAAAAAATAATTTTAAAATAATATTTTCACCGTTATCGTGGTATTTAACATGAATCCCATAAATCTAAATTTTATAAACAAAAATTAAATTAAAAATATTAAATAATATTAACATTATGTTTCAAATAAAAGAATGATTTTATCAAATTAACCTTCTATTTTTAGGGGAATTTATCTTAACGTTAGCACATGTTTCATGTAAAAACCCATTTATTAAGAAAGTTTATTTTTAAGAAAAAAGATTTATGATTATGAAAGAAAAATCAAATTCCATTTGTTCCAATGAATTCAAAAAAATTATTATCATTCATAGACTATTTATTTAAAAATAAAATAAATAAAATACTTCATTTCATCATGTTATAATTAATTAAATAAAATAGTAAGAAAATGTTATTCATTAAAACATCGTAAATCTTCAATATATTAAGTTTGGGATTATAAATTCAAAAATATATTTTAACACTATATAATATATACTTTTATAGGAAAAAGTTTCAAAAATAAAAAATGTAACATCCCAAGTAAGTAATTAATAATAGATATTTTTATCTATGTCTATTAATGATTAAGATAGTGTTTTAGAGGCTTAAAATGAAAATAAATCCAATCTTAAGCATGGAATACACTAATATTTTTAAAAGATTGTTTTACTACCTTTTGATGGAAAACCATTTTTAAATATATATTTTGAAAATTTTATAAGCTATGTTTGTCAAAATAAACTTATTATTTATGATTGGGACATCAAAATTTACTTTGTGTGAATTTTTGGTATTTTTCTGACAATGTTCATTTTTTTAATGAATAGTGAAAAATACTGCATTTTACATCAAAACTGCTTCTTAATCTAATTTATTTATATGATTAGATTGTCTTTTGAATTGGTCTTAATGTGTAATCTGAATATATTTTTACCATTTAATCCAATGGTGTTCATTGGAATCAATTTCACTTTGAAATTAGACTTAAACTGGTGTCAATCTTTTGATACTTATTGTTTCATAAAAACACGCTATTTGTAATGACAGCGGGAATTAATTATTAAATTAATTAATGTGACTTATATGTTTTTAATTTTGTAAAATAGACTTCATTTTTGAATTCAGAATATCAAATATATCTTAGGGTAAAGTTTTGGTAATTTTCTGAAAAACTTCAATTTTTGATGAATAATGAAACCACTAAGTGGTACTTATAAAAATTGATTATCCGTTTAAATGAAATTTTTCCATAATTGTGTTTTGAATTTCAAAAATCCGACAAACATGGTTTTCATTAAGAAGTAAAATGTGGTTCAATGAGATTAAAATAATTTTTTGGGGAATAGTAACTTATTAAGTTTTTAATTGCGATTAGTAGTAATTAGTGTAGTTTAAGGTAAAAATAATGCTTTAATAAAATGAGATGAGATTGAAACATGTCCTAACCTCATTGGTTGTGTCATGGCCGACCAATAAAAGCCATGGGTCAACTTGGGGACCCCATGGAGCCACTTTGGTTGGGAAATGACATAAATAACTTTTTATTTAATGTAAAAGTAAAAATGACACAAACATAATATGTTTTACGAAAAAAATTATTACATGGGGTTATAAAGATCAGATTTTTGATTATAAATAGTCATTGTAAATATAGAACTATTTCCTACATCATAGTATTTATTTTATAATTTTTATACTTTAAATAAGTTAAATTATTTATGACATCATGATGATGCAGCGATGGCCTCATTATTTAACGATTTAAATAAAATGGAAAGATAATGTAAAATCTAAATCCTACACAGGGCCAAAACCAATTGGATGAGTGGATTTAGAACCCTTATAACCTTATCCTCTAATTATATCAATGTGGGACCTTTTGGATCCGAAAATCTTTTTAAAATAAAGTAACTTATCTTTACTTTCCTAGAGTGCCCCTCCTCTCCTCTTATAAAAGCCCCCCACCTCTACCTCATTTCACACACTCCTCAAGCCTTTGGCTCGGCCATCCCCTGACCATTTACTCTCTCCACATACCTCTATTACTCCTTGAAGCCTAACTTTGGGTAGAAGTCTTCCCAAGGAAGCCTTTGAGCTCAAACTAAGGGGAGTTACCCGATTTTAAGGTAATGTCTTCTTTTGAGTCCTTTTGTTTTATTTTGCTTCTAAAACCCCCTAAAATCTTTTTATTCTTTTCTTTTTTAACAAATCCAGTATCCTCAATATACTAGGATGTTGTTATAATAAGTATTCGAGCTACACTTACACACACCTACATCTAATGGTTAACGAACATACTGTTTCCGTGGATGGTGAATTTATGCCTCTAGAAACGATGATTGTTCAACATTCTTTTAACACCTTCAAAGGTGGCCATTAAGATGTCACTATATTTATATATGATATATAATATGTTTATGTTTTCCTTAAGCTTCTGTATTTTTCTTTTTGGTCATACCTTTATGGTTTCCATTATGGGTAAACACAATATCTTCATTTTAGGAAGTGCGGACTACCGCCCCCTGAAAGTGATTTGATTCGTTAATACCATATGTGGGATGTGTAAAGGATAAAGTTAATGATATTATATATGTTATTATACTGGAATTATAATATACTCTTATATCATTATGATTCCATACTATAAAATACGAAATATAAATGAAAGTAGCGTTCATGCGTACGTACAGCTTACCGTCTCCATGAACGGTGCATTTCATTTCTTACCTCTAAATGATTATGTAATATTATAAATACATGTATATGTTGGATATATATGATATATATGATATCCAAATCATGAATATCATTCTGGATATAATGAACCATTGACCACACGAACAACATGTAATTGTAAGAAGTTCACTTTCGACTTAAGAACCAAATATCGACAAAACAAACATTATTAACTTAAATGGTTACATAATGTTTATAACATGGAAATAAGTGATATAAAAGGAATAATGAACTTTAAAAAGGTTCTTAATAAAGTATAAATTAACTCAAGTTTATTATTCAGGACGTTAAAGAACGATCGAGTCAAGTCGGACCTGAGGTAAGGGACTTCATCTCAATCTCCTTTCATTGAGGAATATTTTGTTTTATACACAACTTTCTTTTATACGGTGTATAAACCCCTTTGACTTTTACTTTTATACAAAAGGAATCTTTTTTACGAAGCGTTTTACAAAATGACAAAAAGGATTGTTTCTTTTAACGAACGCGGTGACAACGACCTTTTCCGCCGCCGCGAGTATTATTTAGTCTTTGGCTTCCTCAACAAGCCGTATTGTTTTTAAAATAAAATAAATACCATATACTCTTTTATGTATTTTGGTATTGAAAATGGTTTTGATAAAGGATTCTATTATGTCAATATATTTATGATATATTATGATTGAAATGTGGAAATGTTATCATTCCTTTATATTGGTTTTATGTTTTATGATTTTATATTGGTACTTGGACATTTCAACGGGTGGTTACGTTATAAACCATATGACGGGTGGTGCCGTGAATACCAGGACGGGTGGTTACGTTATAACCTCCAATTCATTAGGTATGGAAGTCGGCCGTATGGCTATTCCATTAAGTATGTATGGAAATTGGCCGTATGGCTATTCCATTAAGTGATATGTGTGGAAGTCGACCGTATGGTTATTCCACTTAAGTATGTTTATGTCCCAAGTTACCTTTATATATGTTATGTGTTCTTTATATGGGTTTTATGGTAATCCTTTGGTTACAAAAAGGTAATTAATGATACTTTATTCAGTGAAGAGTTTTTACTACTTCATGAAGGTGAAGGTATTACTTTGATAGAGTATACATGGTTTACTTGATGTTTGAAAAACTAACAGTTTTCATTCTTTGTGTATCACTTACTGAGCTTTTTATGCTCACCCCAAGTTTTTTGAAATGTTTTTCACAGGACTTAATGTGGAATAAGGTCAAGGATGGGATCAAGGGAATGTCATGCTATATAAAACATGGAACTAGACATGTTTCTTTTTAAGAGTTTTTTTTATTATGGAAACTTAGTAGAAGTGTCTACTTTATAATATTTTGAGATGTAATAGTTATGTTCTAATTCTCTAAAACTCTAAACCTGAAAAGATACTCAATGCGAATTATTTATTTAATTCAATATTAAGTAAGGTTTAAGGCCGGGGCCTTATAGTTGGTATCAGAGGTCCGTTTAGACAACTTTAGGAGTTAGAAAATTGTTAAATTATAAGTTAATTTATGGTACGATTAAAATGATATAGCATTTAAAGATTACCATGTTGCTTCACCTAAGATATTTCTGTGTTAAAAATGGTTTTTCATAGAGGAAATAGAACAGATTTTCTGGGAAGGCATACATAGGGAAATGACCTTTCAAATCAGTATCCTGAGATGGTCAGAATCAAAATTGAGCAGTTTACTGTAGTGATGGCTTAGTTGACTCAGGTGAAAAATGTTGGTTGTTTTTATTGATGATATTTTGGTGTTTTCTAAAAGTAAATAGGAGCATGAAAGACATTTAAGGGTTATCTTTCAAAACTTAAAAGAAAAGAAAATATTTGGAAAATTCAGCAAGTGTGAGTTTTGGTTACAACAAATTTCTTTCCTGGGTCACATTATTTCAAAAGATGGAATAACTATTGATCCTACTAAAACAAAAGTTGTTGAAGAATGGCCGAGACCCACAAATGTAACCGAGATCCGTAGTTTTCTTGGTTTGGCAGGTTACTACCGAAGGTTTGTAGAAAATTTTTCACGATTATCTAGTCCAATGACTAAGCTAACTCGTAAGGGTATTAAGTTCATCTGGACAAAAGAATGTGATGATTGTTTCTAGGAGTTGAAAAGAAGATTGGTGAATGCTCCAGTTTTGGCACTTCCTTCCAGGAATGGTGAGTTTGTTATATACAGTGATGCTTCGTTGAAGGGACTTAGTTGTGTTCTTATGCAGAATGATCAGGTAATTGCTTATGCTTCATGACAGTTGAAAACTCATGAGGTAAATTACCCTACACATGATTTGGAATTAGCTGCTGTTGTTTTTGCTTTAAAAATTTGGAGGCATCATTTGTATGGAGTAAAGTGTGAAATATATACTGATCACAAAAGTTTAAAGTATATATTCACTCAGAAAGAATTGAACATGAGACAAAGGAGATGGCTAGAATTAATCAGGGATTATGATTGTACAATTCATTACCATCCGGGAAAAGAAAAAAAAGTGGCTGATGCTTTGAGTTGAAAAAGTAATGCTTCATTAGAAATGTTGCGTTTGGAACGTGATCCTTTGGTTAAATATTTGATGATCTTTGGCATAGAAGTTGTTGGTACAAGATGTTATTCTGTTTTGTTTCAGGTATTAGTGAAATCTTCTCTATCAGACAGAATCAAGAAAGCACAGAAGCGAGACAGTGAGTTGCAGAAAAAGGTAGAGCTGGTTCAGAAAGGTAAGTTGCCTGATTTCAACATTGATAGTGATTGCGTTTTGAAATTTGGGAAGAGATTGTGTGTGCCTTGTGTTTCACAGTTGAAGAGAGAGTTGTTATGTGAAGCTCATAGTTCTCTGTTTTCAGTTCATCCTGGCAGTACTAAGATGTACAGAGATCTGCGGGAGTATTACTGGTGGGATGGAATAAAAAGGGATATTGCTGATTTTACTGTGAAGTGTTTGACATGTCAACAGGTTAAAGCAGAGCGGAAGTTACCGAAAGGGATGATTCAGCCTTTACCAGTGCCAGAGGGGAAATGGGAGAATATATCCATGGACTTTGTTGTGGGATTACCGAAGAAATCTCGAGGTAATAATGCAATCTGGGTTATTGTTGATCGCTTGACTAAATCTGCTCATTTCCTTGCTATACGAGATACTTTTTCCCTAGATCAACTTTCCCGTTTGTATCTTAAAGAGATATTCAGGTTACATGGAGTTCCCCTCTCCATTGTATCTGATCGTGATCCCAGGTTCACATCTAACTTTTGGAAAGGCCTTCAGAAGTCGTTGGGTACTGAATTAAATTTTAGTATAGCTTTTCATCCTCAATCAAATGGGCAGTCAGAACGAACAATTCAGACCTTGGAGGATATGCTACGTTCTTTCTCTATGGATTATCAGGGAAGTTGGGACCAATATCTTTCTTTGGTTGAATTTTCATATAATAACAGTTTTCATTCCAGTATACAGATGGCACCATTTCAGGCTTTATATGGGAAGCGGTGTCGAACTCCAGCTTTCTGGAATGAAGTGGGTGAGAGGAAGTTGATGGGACCAGAATTGGTAGAAGAGATGGCAGAAAAAGTTCAGCTGATTCAGAAGCACATGAGAACAGCTCAGAGTAGGCAGAAGAGTTATGCAGACAACAGGAGGAAGGATCTAACTTTTGAGGTAGGTGATGATGTTTTTCTCAAAGTATCACCATGGAAAAGTGTGATGCGATTTGGTAAGAAAGGAAAGCTGAGTACAAGGTTCATTGGACCATATGAAATTCTGGAAAGAGTTGGATCAGTTTCTTACCGAGTGGCTTTACCTCCGAGTTTATCTCAGGTACAAAATGTTTTTCACGTTTCGATGTTGAGAAAGTATATGCCAGATCCATCTCATGTTTTGAGTCCAGAGGTAGTTCAGTTGGAAGAGAACCTATCTTATGAGGAACAACCGGTACAGATTCTTGACCACAGGGAGCAAGTGTTACAGAATAAGGTGATTAAGTAGGTAAAGGTTTTTTGGAAAAACCACATGATGGAAGATGCAACATGGGAATCTGAAAATGCAATGAGGGATAAGTACCCCCGTTTATTCGATAAGTAAATAAATTGCGGGGACGCAATTTTCAAAAGGGGGGAAGGATGTAACATCCCAAGTAATTAATGAATAATAGATATTTTTATCTATGTCTATTAATGATTAAGATAGTGTTTTAGAGGCTTAAAATGAAAATAAATCCAATCTTAAGCATGGAATACACTAATATTTTTAAAAGATTGTTTTACTGCCTTTTGATGGAAAACCATTTTTAAATCTATCTTTTGACAATTTTATAAGCTATGTTTGTCAAAATAAACATATTCTTTATGATTGGGACATCAAAATTTACTTTGTGTGAATTTTTGGTATTTTTCTGACAATGTTCATTTTTTTAATGAATAGTGAAAAATACTGCATTTTACATCAAAACTGCTTCTTAATATAATTTATTTATATGATTAGATTATCTTTTGAATTGGTCTTAATGTGTAATCTGAATATATTTTTACTATTTAATCCAATGGTGGTCATTGGAATCAATTTCACTTTGAAATTAGACTTAAACTGGTGTCAATCTATTGATACTTATTGTTTCATAAAAACACGCTATTTGTAATGACAGCGGGAATTAATTATTAAATTAATTAATGTGACTTATATGTTTTGAATTTTTTAAAATAGACTTCATTTTTGAATTCAGAATATCAAATATAGCTTAGGGTAAATTTTTGGTAATTTTCTGAAAAACATCAATTTTTGATGAATAATGAAACCACTAAGTGGTACTTATAAAAATTGATTTTCCATTTAAATGAAATTTTGCCATCATTGTGTTTTGAATTTCAAAAATCCAACATACATGGTTTTAATTAAGAAGTAAAATGTGGTTCAATTAGATTAAAATAATTTTTTGGTGAATAGTAACTTATTAAGTTTTTAATTGCGATTAGTGGTAATTAGTGTAGTTTAAGGTAAAAATAATGCTTTAATAAAATGAGATGAGATTGACACATGTACTAACCTCATTGGTTTTGTCATGGCCGACTAAGAAAAGACATGGGTCAACTTGGGGACCCCATGGAGGCACTTTGGTTGGGAAATGACATAAATAACTTTTTATTTAATGTAAAAGTAAAAAATGACACAAACATAATATGTTTTACGAAAACAATTATTACATGGGGTTATAAAGATCAGATTTTTTATTATAAATATTAATTGGAAAGCTAAAACGATTTCCTATATCATAGTATTTCTTTTATAATTTTTAGACTTTAAATAAATTAAATTATTTATGACATCATGATGATGCAGTGATGACCTCATTATTTAACGATTTAAATAAAATGGAAAGATAATGTAAAATCTAAAACCTACACATGGAAAAAACCAATTGGATGAGTGTATTTAGAACCCTTATCACCTTATCCTAGAATTATATCAATGTGGGACCATTTGGATCCGAAACTCTTTTTAAAATAAAGTAACTTATCTTTACTTTCCAAGAGTGCCCCTCCTCTCATCTTATAAAAGGCCCCCACATGTACCTCATTTCACACACTCCTAAAGACTTTGGATCGGCCATCCCCTGCCCATTTACTCTCTACACATCCCTCTATTACTCTTTGAAGCCTCACCTTGGGCAGAAGTCTTCCCAAGGAAGCCTTTGAGCTCAAACTAAGGGGAGTTACCCGATTTTAAGGTAATGTCTTCTTTTGAGTCCTTTTGTATTATTTTGCTTCTCCAACCACCTAAACTCTTTTTATTCTTTTCTTTTGTAACAACTCCAATATCCTCAATATACTAGGATGTTGTTATAAGAAGGATTAGAGCTACACTTATACACACCTACATCTAATGGTTAACGAACATACTGTTTCCGTGGATGGTGAATTTATGCCTCCCGAAACGATGATTGTTCAACATTCTTTTAACACATTCAAAGGTGGCCATTAAGATGTCACTATATTTATATATGATATATAATATGTTTATTTTTTTCTTAAGCTTCTGTATTTTATCTTTTTGGTCATACCTTTATGGTTTCCATTATGGGTAAACACGATATCTTCATTTTAGGAAGTGCGGACTACCGCCCCCTGAAAGTGATTTGATTTGTTAATACCATATGTGGGATGTTTAAAGGATAAAGTTAATGATATTATATATGTTATTATACTGGAATTATAATATACTCTTATATCATTATGATTCCATACTATAAAATAAGAAATAGAAATGAAAGTAGCGTTCATGCGTACGTACGGCTTACCGTCTCCATGAACGGTGCATTTCATTTCTTACCTCTAAATGATTATGTAATATTATAAATACATGTATATGCTGGATATATATGATATATATGATATCCAAATCATGAATATCATTCTGGATATAATGAACCATTGACCACACGAACAACATGTAATTGTAAGAAGTTCACTTTCGACTTAAGAACCAAATATCGACAAAACAAACATTATTAAATTAAATGGTTACATAATGTTTATAACATGGAAATAAGTGATATAAAAGGAATAATGAACTTTAAAAAGGTTCTTAATCAAGTATAAATTAACTCAAGTTTATTATTCAGGACGTTAAAGAACGATCGAGTCAAGTCGGACCCGAGGTAAGGGACTTCGTCTCAATCTCCTTTCACTGAGGCATATTTAGTTTTATACACAACTTTCTTTTATACGGTGTATAAACCCCTTTGACTTTTACTTTTATACAAAAGGAATATTTTTCTACGAAGCGTTTTACAAAACGACAAAAAGGAATGTTTCTTTTAACGAACGCGGTGACAACGACCTTTTCCGCCGCCGTGAGTATTATTTGGTCTTTGGCTTCCTCAACAAGCCGTAATGTTTTTAAAATAAAATAAATACCATATACTCTTTTATGTATTTTGGTATTGAAAATGGTTTTGATAAAGGATTCTATTATGTCAATATATTTATGATATATTGTGATTGAAATGTGGAAATGTTATCATTCCTTTATATTGGTTTTATGTTTTATGATTTTATATTGGTACTTGGACATTTCAACGGGTGGTTACGTTATAAACCATATGACGGGTGGTGCCGTGAATACCAAGACGGGTGGTTACGTTATAACCTCCAATGCATTGGGTATGGAAGTCGGCCGTATGGATATTCCATTAAGTATGTATGGAAATTGGCCGTATGGATTTTCCATTAAGTGATATGTGTGGAAGTCGACCGTATGGTTATTCCACTTAAGTAAGTTTATGTCCCAAGTTACCTTTATATATGTTATGTGTTGTTTATATGGGTTTTATGGTAATCCTTTGGTTACAAAAAGGTAAGTAATGATACTTTATTCAGTGGAGAGTTTTTACTACTTCATGAAGGTGAAGGTATTACTTTGATAGAGTATACATGGTTTACTTGATGTTTGAAAAACTAACAGTTTTCATTCTTTGTGTATCCCTTACTGAGCTTTTTATGCTCACCCCAAGTTTTTTGAAATGTTTTTCACAGGACTTAATGTGGAATAAGGTCAAGGATGGGATCAAGGGAATGTCATGCTATATAAAACATGGAACTAGACATGTTTCTTTTTAAGAGTTTTTTTATTATGGAAACTTAGTAGAAGTGTCTACTTTGTAATCTTTTGAGATTTAATAGTTATGTTCTAATTCTCTAAAACTCTAAACTTGAAAAGATCCTCAATGTGAATTATTCATTTAATTCAATATTAATTCAGGTTTAAGGCCGGGGCCTTATAAAAAATGTAATCATATAATAAAATAATTTCATAAAATTGATGGCATTAATTGGTATTTTCAACATTCACCTGAAAATCTATTATTTTAGAAAAATATCAAAAAATAATCCGCAGATAATTTTTTTGTGGGTAATTAAAAAATGAATTTTAATTTATAAAATTTGACTTCAAATAATTTAAAATTTAAAATTTTAAAATAAAATGTATAAAATAAATAAAATAATTTTTATTGGAAATAACCTTTTCAATATTAACTCATTTTAATTGTTTACCATCTAAAGGAAATAACTATTCATCATTTACCATAAGAGTGTTTATTATATATTAAATAATAATTTCTTCTTAATATTTTGTGTTTTTTTATGTTATGTGTAGCATGTGACATAAGTTGTAAGATCCCACATCTTGATGGATAGAAATTTCCAATGAAATTTGATTTTTTGTCACCGAACAAGTCAAATATTTAATTAAGACTTTGAATGAGATTATGATAGTTGAAATGCATCAGAATGGTGTTTTGATATTATTAATGATGACCCAGGGTATCTCGGGAGTTCATACAAGATCTGAAGGCTTCGAGGTAAGGATTGGGAATTTTGGAGTCTTCTAGCAAGGGTGTATGGTTTGGTGTGGACGGTCTATGAGAAACCATGTGACACCATTATGTATGAGAGTTTTTTAGTTCATTTTGAACTAAGAATAGTTGGGATTCATGGTTAGATCATGGTTTTGGGTAAACCATGCAAGGAAAAAGGAGAAACCATGTGAGGCTGAGGAGGTTCTGAGGCATGATGCACAAGTTGTGCATGATTTTTGAAAAACCATAAACCTTGTTGTAGAGGGGAAAATGATAAAAGAACGATTGTTGAAAAGTTTTTCAAACTATTTGGTACAACCATGAAAAGATGGGATTTCTAGATAATAGGTGTTCTCATGGTTGGAGCAAGGTTTGGAGAATCGTGTGACCAAACCATGTGAGGGGTGGATGTAGATAGATCCAAATCACGTTTGGAGCATGGTTTGGAAAGCTCTATGGCCAAAACATGTGGATTCCTTGGATTTAATTAAAATGGTTTTTTTACATTTTAAACCTCTGGGATTTTTATTCACCCCTCCCCTTTTTCTCCCTCTCATGCACCCGAACTAGAGGAGGGTTATACTCCCTTCTTCAAGCTTCTCCAAGGAGGCAACTTTGTGGTGTTTCATCAATGTTGAAGGTGATATTTCTCTTCCTCCTCCTTCCCTTTATTCATTCCCTTGGTTCGTTATAATTTATATGTAAGAGTTTAGGGATTTAGTTTTGAATCCATAAGATCAAAGTGGAATCCATCAAGGATGATGGGGATTTTGATCGTCTAGGGTAGAAGAGATCCCAAGACGGATTCCACAGTTTGTTGCATAGTGTTTCATCGAGGTATGTGAGTGAGGTGGTTTTTATTAGTTTTTTTCAAATAAATTAATTAAATTAATTTTTGATTTGGTATTCCCTCTTAGGTATTTTCCCGAGAATGGTGTCAGGGATATGTTATGGACCTCCCATAGTGGTTCCTTGGAGTTTCTATGAGAGATATGCACCCATTGAGTTTTCCAACATTATATCATGATGTGGTATAATTTCTTAATTAATTATAACTTTTAAAATTAATTAGTTATTGTTATTTCATGTAATACTAGATATTGGGTGATCATGATGAGCACAGTTTGGGTGTTGAGGGGTTTGAATGAGGCTTATATAGACCTCAACAAGGTCATCATGCTTTGTAAATGATTTGGAAAGCTTCATGATGAGGTAAGTGGTCTTAGAGCTTCATCCAATGTATTAATATTTGTTTTATATGTGAATTTTGGTTTATCCCTTATATAGAATATGTGTTATGCTTGGTTACTTGTTTTACAAAATTGGTATTCACCTAATATTGACACCATGAACCTTCCATGGATCCCGTCAGATCCGTGGTGAAGTGAAACCAGACTTGTGGACACCCATGGGGTGTTCTGACCTTGGGAGTGGTGTGTTTTATTTGTTAAGTTTTATGAAATGTATATGATGTTTTTTAAATGGGTTTCAATGTGTGCCTTCTGTTTTGAACTTGTTTTGGAATGTTAAAAGTGAAAAACCATGTTTTGAAATGATTCTAGTTTTTAAGTGAGGTGTGAAACTCAATGTAATTTTTAATAGATTTAAATGTGATTTCAAATATTGATTTAAAATGGTATTACAATGACTTTTTAAATGGTTTTAATTGAATATGAAGGTCTTTGATTTTTTTTGGTTTTCAAAGTGGACGATCCTTATTTTAAAGTTTTTTTTTTCAAAAATTTTAATGAAATTTTTTGGTTTTAGTGTTCATGGAATATTAAAGGGGTTAGGTTCTATTTTAGCCATGTGTTTATTTAAAGTTCATTGGGATCATGATATATTTTTTGAAGTGTACTAAAAATGGAAATAGTTAAAAAGGGTGTGTTTTATTCTTAAATGGATTGAATAATATTTAACAAATATATATTTGAGTGAAGGATGAAATGGTTATGTTATGAATATAGTTTTATATGATTAATGTAATGTATTATGGAAATGTTGAATGAAATTATAATGATTAATAATTACATGATCGGGGATGGTCAGACATGATGTGTGGAATCCCAATTGGATACATGGAATGGGGCTCTCTGTTTTTGAACATGTGACTAATGGTTTTGGGATATTAGTCTAATGATCCACTTTCCAGTTTTTGGGTGGACCAAACATATGCTCTTGAAACCCCGGTGAACTTTAGTTTTCAGGGGAAGGGTTGATGATCCTAAACCTATGGGTATGGACATGGAATTCAATATCAAGGTTCAGATGGTCAGTCATAAAATTTTAAATCCTAGTTGGATTCATGGACTAATGCTATATGTTTATTGAATTGCGACCTAATGGTTGGGATGGTCGAACATGGTGTTCCAAGTACTAGTTGGATTCATTTACTTATGATCCATGTTTGGAAACTTGTGATCTAGTGGTTGGGATGGACAGACATGATGTATCAGATCCTAAATGGATTCTTGGACTGAGGCTTATTGACTTCAAATGAGTGACCTATGTGATATATGGATCAGATGACTAGCTTAGGCCAATGATGTCTTGATGGAAATGGGTAAATTTTGGAAAAATATTAAAAGAGATTAAATTAAATAATGTTAAATAATGAAAACTTTTTTATTTACCTTATTTTCTACTATTATTTCTTATCCTACATGTATTGCTACACTAATTGGTATTTTCTTTAGACATTGTTGGTGGTGGCCAACTAAGTTTTACTCACACCCTGCTCAAAACACCATTTCAGTTGGGTACCTAAGAATCTCTTACATTTCTATTGTAAGAACATGTTTGGGATGATGACCATGTTGAGTATTGATTAATTGTGTAGGATTGATCAAGTGGTATTAGGTGTTTGGATGGGTTCATATTGATGATGTTGGGGAGCCTTTTTGTAGTTTCGTTTATTTCAATATGTATTGTAACGAGCCCAGTGGGCGGTTGGTTGTATGTATGACATTGTCTTTGGGGAACTTATTGAATTTCATTTCACTACAATATGTTTTCAGTTTCAGTTTGTTTATTCTTTCCTCTTACTTTAATGTGTATGATATTTAGTTATTGACTTCTGGTTCTGAACTATTATATGATTGTATAGTCTTCTTATAGTACTATATTAGACCCCACATCTAGTAAGTATCCTTAGGAATACATATGAGTTTTTGATTTCTTATAGTGGCCTTGATCAGGGAATTGAGTTAGTGGCTTCAAGGTTGGGATGTTATAAAGTGGTATCAGAGCCATTTTATTTTTCTAATATTTTACAATTGAGGATTTGGTTTAAAATAGATAGGAATGTGATAGATATTGAGATGGATATCAGGTTGTTTTATCATGAAAACCTATTCTGATAGTATGTCTAGACTATGAGGGGCTAGGATTGTTGTTCTGGTTTGTAATGTCACAGTTGTACATGATCTTTCCTTCAAGCGACACACATTTTGTTTGTATTTGATAGTTTATGATATATTTTAGGCTCTTGGCCTATTTTAAAGAGGCATGTGACATTGTTTTAACTCTCGGACTAAATAAGAAATATGTGTCTCATTCATCATGATACGCACATAGGATCCATAAGTTATAGGTGATCTAGTGCGTGATTTTATGGATTTCTACTTACGAAAATTTATGTGGATCGACAATGGGCACTCAGTGGTGAAGAAACCAGTGTGTTCCTCATGAACAGTTAGTGTAATGACCCAAGAAAGTAATTATTGTGTGGTTATAGGATTTTTGGATCCCTTTTGGGTGGAATCTATTTGAGGTTGGTATTAATTATGGGTCCTCTAGGGAGAGGTTTGATGCATAGATCCTTGGAGAGGACGAGTGCCCAAGTTATGGGAAGTTGGTTGGTATATGACACATCTTTGTGTGAGACCCTAGAGGAGGGTGTTTTAAATTTTTGATGTCATGCGATTATGGGACAGGTGCATGTTTGGTGCCCCATGAGTTGTGGTCTTCTATTAGTTGGCATAGACCTAGGTGGTTGGACCTAGTGTCTCATTGTGATACATTACCGGTGGGGCTTGGTGGAAGATACTAATGATCTTATTGATATGACTCTAGTATAGGGAGTAAATTATAAGTCATTTTTGTGGATAACTCATGAGAAGGGTTATCTGGGTATTGAATTCCATTGGGTTTAGGAGGCATAGATGGATGTTTTATACTTTAGAAAAAATGTTAATAAAGGGTTTAACAGGTTTTGAGGTTTTAGAATGTTGGATTATTTTGGATTTAGGAAAAATCACTTGAGTTCTAGTGTTTTAGCCTTTTGGTTGGTTTCTAAATTGGGATAATTGTTTTGGTTCCTTGTTCAGTTGATGAATGTGAAGATGGGTGTTCCTAATGGTTATGAGATAGATCAGAAGCATAAGGGGTGCTCGGGGAAATGTGGTTTTATGTTAATGTTTCTGTTTCATGTGGATATCATTCATGTGAGTTTGTTTTGTTAATATGAACATGATGGTGTATAGTTTTCTTATGGGATGTTCTTGGAGAATTTCTGTGGTGGTGGAACATGTGGTTTTATAGGGCATGGCCAGTTTAGTGCATGGCTCAGTTACCTATGGATGCATCTTCAGGAATGTTTTTTTGGTTTGGTCAGATAATTTAAGTTTTGGAAATCACCAAGGGTGCTCTTTATTGGGAGATATTGGAACATAGAAGAGTCATTGAAAGTGGATAGGTCATGTATGTATAGGTTTTTTTAATCTTCACTCATTAGAGTTAGAATAAGGTTTGGTGGTGGGGTCACATAATAGAGTGTGTAATGGTTAGGCGTTGATGGGATCTTGGAGGCATGAGCAGATTATGATGTGCTGTGTCATTGGATTTTTAGATCATGAGTTATGATAGAATACACTCAAGGTTCTGTAGTCGAGAAGGCATCCATGAGTAGGCTAAGAACCAAAGTGAATTTGATGAGGCACTTATGGATAGAGTGGCCCAGGATCCTTTGGATGGGTTTGATATGTCCCCGAAGATAGAGGTGACATCAGAAATGGATGAGTGGTCATGGTATTTGTTGATGACATCTTAGTGTACTCTTAGTTAGTGATGATCATGCCCAATAACTTGATATCATCCTGAGTATACTATTAGGATAATGGTTATATTCCTAAGTACCATAATGTATTTTGGTTAGATATGGAGACTCTTGGAGGTTACCCTCGTAGAGAGGTTAATGTGGAGTCGTATGATGAGAAGTAAACCAGTAACTTTTTTTGGGTGAGGTCATATGAATGGATTGGATGTTAGAGAATATTGTGGGTGTCATTATCAAATGCATGGAATGGGTGATAGTTGAATGTTTTTTTTTGGTTTCTTAGTTGATGGATTGACATACATATCTAATTCTTGGGTTGTCATGTATTCAAGCACATACCGAAACGGTTTAGGGTGCTTGGGTGAGTTAGTGACGAGGAAAATTATATGGTGGGGATCTATGTACCGATTGTGGAGATATGAACCCTGTGCTAGATTTGTTGCAGGTGTGTGGAACTAGTTGTGGATTGGTTATGGTGGAATTTTAATTCCAATGATGAACTATTGAAGTATGTGCTTAGATTTTGTAGGGAATGCGATCATAAAATCTGTTGGGGTAGATGATCAAGTCAAACATTGGCTTCAAGATCACGATGGTTCTAGAAAGTAGTTCAACATGGATGGTAGGTATGCATCTGATTTAGATTGTTTTCAATGATGAAGATGGGATTCAATGATGATTGGTGTTTTTGTGAGTGTTGGGGTGCAGTAGGTTTGGAGCTGTGTCAGGTATGTTTTGGGAGTGCAAGTTCAGGTCTGGTTGGAATTTCCTGATGGAAAGGGTGTTATGTTTCAGAATTTTGTGGTTATAAGGAAAACTATAGGGTGGGGATTACCATATCTTTATGGGATATCAGGTGGTCTTTTAATAAATTCTCTTGTCATATGGGTTCAGGTAAGAACCATTATGGTGTTCTTGTTTTGGAAATAGGTGCAATCTAGGGTTCTTGTCCAGTTGAGGGCCTTAATTTGGAGGTTGTACCTTAGTAGTGTTTTGGGATATCAGAAGCTAAAAGAGGATGTCAGCTGAAGATTGTGTGAATTAAATTGGTTGAGTGGTGAATATCGATGACCAATAAGTATTATTGAGTAATATAAGTGTTTGGTGGGGGAATTTGTAAGACCCCACATCTAGTTGGATCAAATTTTTTGAAGGAATTTTATTTTTCATTACCAGATGGGTTGAATCTTGAATTAAGACTGTAAATGAGATTTTGGGTGTTAAAATATCTCATAGTGGTGTTTTGAGATGAGGAATTATTCTCGAGAGGTATTTCAGGTGTTTAAATGATATTCTAAGGCTCCAAGTTATGTTTCGGGAGTTTTGGAGTCTTCTAGAAAGGGTGCATGGTTTTGTGTGCATTATTTAGGAGAAACCATGAAAAACCATGATGATCCAGAGGTTTTTACTTCTTTTAAACTAAGAAAAATTTGGTTTCATGGTTAGATAATTGTTTGGGGTAAAATGTATGAGGAAAAATGAGGAACTATGTATCTTTTAGGAGGTTCTAAGGCTTGACGCTTGGGTTACTAAAGGTTTTTGACAAACCATAAACATTTATGTAGAGGAGAGGCAGTGTTGATAGCATAGTTGGCATATTGGTTTTTCAAATCATGCGGTACAACCATATGAATCTGGGGGTGTCAAGATATAGGGGTGCATAGGTTTGGGACATGGTTTGAAAAAATGTCCAACCAAACCATGCAAGGCGTCGGCCTAGACAGATCCAACTATATGGTTAGCGCACGATTTGGAAAACTGTGCATCCAAACCATGCGGCTTACCAAAATTTTATTAAAATGGTGTTTTTAAAATTTCCACTACATTTTATAGTCACCCTCCCCTTACTTTCCCCCTATGTGCGTTATCCAGAGAAGGGTTCTCCCTCTTCCTCTATTCATCAAGCCTCTACTTGGAGGTGATTTAGTGGTGTTTTTATCTTTTAAGTTTATATTTATCTTCTTCCTCCTCCCCTTTATTCCTTCCATTGGTGTAATATAATTTTGATATGTGGGATTTGGGTTTTTGTTTTGATTCCACCAGAGTAAGGTGGAATTAGTCAAGGATTATAGGGATTTTTATTTGGGTAGGAGAGATCCTGAGATGGATTCTCCACTTCGTTGCATGGTTCTTCATTAAGGTATGCGACCACAATGTTTTTATAAGGTTTTTCCAAATTAATTAATTAAATTAATTATTGATATGGTGTCACCTCTTAGTTGTTTTTCTGATAAGGATGTTAGGGATCCATTGTGGACATCCCATGGTGGTTTCTTAGAGTTTCGATGAGAGATAGAAACTGAGTGATTTTTCAAACGTTATGTTGTGATGGGGTTTAGTTTCCTAATGAAATATAAATTTGACAATTAGTTTATTTTTTTTGGTGTAATACTAGATCTTGGGGGATCATGAAGAGCTCAGTTTGGGTGATGAGTAGTTTGGAAGAGGCATAGGGGGACCTTGTAAAGGCCACCATGCTTTGAAAATTATTTGGAATGATTCATAATGAGGTAGGTGGTCTGATATATTTACCCAAAGTCTTAATATCTTATTATATGTGCATTGTGGTTTATGAATTATATCCCATTTGTGTTATTTTTTATTCCTTGGTTTAATTAATTGGTATTAAATTTATATTGACATCATGGACCTTGCACAGATCCCATTGGATCCATATTGATGTGATACTATACTTAGGTCCACTCGTGTGGTGTGCTGACATTGGGAGTGGGTTGTTTAATGTGTTAAGTTTTATAAAAATGGTTGGTTTTTGAAATGGTGTTCAATGTGTGATTTTAGTTTTGACCTAGTTTTGGGATGTCAAAAGCTAAAGGATATGTTTTGAAATGATTCTTGTTTTGATGTGAGATGTAATCCTCAAAGTGATTTTAATTGAATTTAAATTGGATTTCAAATGTGGATTTGAAATGGGAGTATGGTGACTCTTAAATTTTTTTTCATTTAATATGAAGTTCTTATACCTTTTTTGGTTTTCAAAGTAGAAGACCAATGTTTTAAAGTGTGGTTTCAGAATGTTTAATGAAATTTTTTGGTTTTAGTGTTGATGTAATTTGAAATGGTTCAGGTTCTATTTGATCAATGTGTTTGTTTAATAGTCCTTAGGACCATGATTAATTTGTTGAATTGGAAGGTAAATATAAATGGTTAAAAAGGGTGTGTTTTATTATTAAATGGTTTGAAGAACATTTAGCAAATATGTATTTATACAAAGGTTGAAATGTTTAAATTCTGAATCTGGTTTTATATGATGAAAGTAATGGATTATGGAAATGTTGAATGAAATTGTAATTATTAATGATGGAATGATTGGGTATGGTTGGATAAGATGTGTTAAATCCCAATGGGATAAAAAGAACAAGGTTGAATGTTTTTTTAACTACGACTAATGCTTTTGGGATGTTGGAATGATGCTCCAATCCCCAATTTTGGGTTGACCAGAATTATGCTCCATGTGCCTTGGTGCACCGTAGTTTTCACGAGAAGGACTAATGATCCTTAACCCATGGGTATGTACATGGAATTCCATATAATGCTTTTGATGGTCAAAAAAGATGTTATTAGTCTTGGATGAATTCATGGACTACCAATCTATGTTTTTTGAGTTTTGACCTAAAGGTTGGGATGGTCGGACAAGGCGTTCTGACTCCCAGTTAGATTCATGGACTGATGTTTCATGTTTTCTGACTTGTTACCTAGTGGTTGGGATGGTTCTACATGATGTAAAACATCCTAGTTGGTTTCTTAGACAGAGGCTCCTTGATATCCAACCAGTGAACTCTATGATATATAGCTCAGATGACCAGCTTAGGTTGAGGCAGTCTTGATAGAATTCGGTAACTTATGTAATAAATAATAGAAGAGATTAAAGTAAATAATATTAAATAATGAAATATTTTTATTTAACTTCTTGTATACTGTTATTCCTTATCCTATATGCACTTTTGTAAAGAGCGGTATTTTCTTTAGACACTATTGGTAGTGGACTATTGGGTTTTACTCACACCCTTCTCAGGCCTCCATTGTACTTGGGTACCCGAGCTTCTCTCATATGTTTATTTCAAGTACATGATTGGGATGAGACTCTTGTTGACTATTGATCAACCGATAAGGATTTATCGAGTGGTATCCAGTTATTGGATGGGTTTGGATTAGTCATGTTGGTGAGCCTGTTTTTAGTTTCTTTTATTTCATTATATATTATGAACGATCCAATTGGTGGTTGGTTGTATGTATTACATGGTCATTCAGGCCTTTATTTCAATTCATTTCACTACAACATGTTTTTTGTTTTATTTTATTTATTATTTCTTCTTACTATGATGTGTTTGATATTTATTTATTTACATCTATTTGTTCACTTTGATATGGAGATATAGTCTCATCACAATACCATCTTAAAACCCCGCTACTATTTAGTAGACTTTGGCATATAAGGAGGTTCCCTTTAGGTCTTGTGGCAGTCTGGCTCAGGTAACTAGTTCAATGGATTCTAGAATAGGTTGTTACATAATCTAAAACATAGCGTGTATTTTAAATGATCTAAAATCTCAATTCATTACACATTTCATCTATATAAACTAAAAAATCAAACACATTATCCTAAACACATGAATTTTTAAAATATAGTAATCGGTAAAAGTTATGTCACCCACATCATAAAAGTCATGAGGATGGAATTGTACTCAGTATGGTATCTGGTCCTTTTATACTTTAAAGCATTCTTAATTTAAATGAATTGAATTTTACATCATCAATCCCTATAAAAACCACAGAACATTCACATTCATATTGATTTCAAAAATATAAATAAAAATATAATAATACCATTTATTTTGGAAGGTAGTTAGGGGTTATTTGATTTTATACTCCATTAGAATAAACATTTTAAAATTCTTTTGAAACAAATTATTTTATAGAATGAGTTCATGAAAAAATTATTACAAATTAATGTTATAAGAAAAAAACTTCAAGAAATTTAAATTAAAAAAATCAATATGAAATATGGAAACAGTTTTTTAGGATCACTTTTTTATAAGTGATTTATGTTATAATAGTTTTTATTAAATAAAACCTTATGAAATTATTGTAGGAAATAAAAGTATTATTGCAATTAAAAGTGGAATTTGAAGGAAAAGAAAGTAAAAAATATATAATTTTCATTATATTCATAATGGTAAGTTATCATATGTGGATATAAATTGCATCGTATTTTCATGATGGTTACCCAAAAAAATCATAAAAAATAAATATATCAAATACACAATAAAATTAAAAATTAACCGACATATAATTTAAAAAAAAATTATCGAAAAGAAAGTAAAAAAATTAACAACAAAAAAATATAAATAAATAAAAGTATTAAAATATGAATAAATATATCATACATTCATGTTCAATAGTTAGATAAGGTTTCCTTTATGGGAGGATTTTTAAATAATTTCATAAGTGTATTAACTGAAATTCCAAGATTCTATAGAAATATTAAATGTAATGTCTATTTCTAATCATAATAACAAGGTAAAAAATTATACCTTTGGAAACCATTCATTCTTTGAAAATCATATAACAAATAATCTATTTTGACTCATTCAAACCAAACAAATTAAAAATTATAAATAAACACATAAATAAATTTAGGAATTTCAAGTCTAATTTAAAATAAATCTCATTAACCTTCAATACTATGTTAATATAAAAATTTATAAAAACATAAAATAAAATCCAAGGTCATGAGTCATTAAATGTGAATTTCAATAGTTTAATTTCCCTAAATCCATAATTACCCCAGTACCCCAATTCCCACAAATTATTCAATTAATAAAAAAATGGGATTTTATACCTTAAATTTGTATACAAAATCATCTAAAAACATTAGGAGAAGTGGTGGGGGAGGAGAACTATGGGTGAGTGTTAGGGGAATGAATCACTAGTCGGCCAAAGGAAAGTGTATAGGGAATCACATGGTGCTAGTGAATGAATCATTAGAAGAGGGTTCACACGAGGGATGTAGGGGTATGGGGGGGGGGGTTGTGAGTATGGAAGTTTACAAAAGGGGCATGGTGGGGGGGGGGGTTTGTTAGCAGGAGGTCTAACACAGAGAAGGGTGATGGATGCAAATAGGGAATTTTATAGGAGGATTAATTTGGGGGAGAGAAAATTGGGGTTCATGTAGGGATCTGAGGCATATAGGTGAAGGGGTGGGTTTTTGGTGAATTATAGAAACTCATAAAAATTATATTTAGTGGTAAATATTTTTACCAATAGAAACCAATAAATTGATATTTATTAGTAAATATTTTTACCAATAGAAACTTCTAAATATCAGTATGCCAATTACTAGGCTCATATAAGATTATTTTTTTTGTTATTTGTGTTAATAATGCTTTAACTTGGAGACTCATAAGAGATAAATTAGATTTGGTAAATAGGGAGATCGATGATATCCAATGTTTCATTTTCCTAGATCAAAATCATCTTCATAAGCATCATCTTTCACCAATATTGGTGTAGTTATTATTCACCAAAGGAGGTTGCCTCATCAGTCGTATCAAATTGTATCTTATCATGGTCAAGATCATGTAGTGTAATACTAGGTGGAATTATAGCCTAATGATGTTGTTGATGGAGAATAACCAAAGAAGGTCATCATTATGATATACATCTAGTGATTCTACTATGCTGGATAGTGGAAATGCGAATTTTACAATGAGTATGACCAGAATCACTACCATATCCATACATGCTTTTTTGTTTTCTGAGAATGAGCTAGTGGGCATGTGTAAGAATCCATGGTATCTGGAAGTGTTGTTGTTCTCCACAATCCCTAGTACATACATCATAGTATACTCAATAGTGAATGGATCCTCAACACTCATCATACCTTTTATATTATATATACTCTAATCCCACAAAACCACTTCATTGAAGGTTAAATGACATGTCACATGTATGTGATTTTCAATGGGGTCATATATTTGGTATGCCTTGGACCCAAACTCAGGCCTGATCAAGATCATTATTGTACTCAGGTTATCCAGCTTCTTTATGTAAGGATACACATTCTTGATATGTGTGATACCAATGAATTTGAAGAGAAAGCATATAGTCAAACACTTTCTATTCTAATCCACTTATTTCATCATTCAGTTGAGGATTTATATTATCATGTAGTTAAGGATGAAAATGATAGTGGAGTCGATCTCACCCCATGAAATTTTAAGGAAGTCCCTTTCCTTTAGAAATATTTGTTCTATGATGAACATGATTTGGTTATGGAATTGAAGAACTCCATTCTATTGTAGTGAATAGGGATTTATAAACTATCATTGTATTCAATTTTTAGTGTATTATTCACCAAATTCCACTGAAGTGAATAGATCATCACAGTTGGTACGAAGCACCTTTAGCCTCCCCCCTCTCATCAACTCTACCATTGAATAGAATTACTCAATCAATACTGAAGCTTGTTCCTTGCTTGTGGGTATAATAATCCATATGTATCAACTCAGTTTATTCCCCAGTAATAGAAAATTATGGTTCTATCTCAATGTAGTTGGCATGATTGACCTATATGGGTTGTTGTAAAAAAATGAAAAATATGTGATTTGAGGTGACCCAATCATTACATACATAAATATTACATAATTTTAGATGAATATTCAATACACAAAAAAATTATACACACCCTATAACTATAAAGGTTTAATGTATTTAGAGACTAGATACATAAAAATATTATTTTATAAAGGACCTTCAACATCTCCTTGAAATTTTCTATATCATATTTTTTTTAAAACACACCCTAATTAAAACCTTTCTACTTAGCCTAAGGAAGATGAAAACCTAAGATAGGGTGATCATAAATGTTCATTTAGGGTAAAAATAGGTTATATCAATCAATGAACATAAATAAGCATAAGGGTATGATAACATGACCATAATATAAGAAATTCATACCCAATAATTTAAATATATTTAATTATGAGTCATGGAATAATGATTTTTCATAATAAAATTCAATAGTTGTAAGAGTGTGGAATCATCAATAATTAACCATGATTCAGATAGCCTATCATAAACATAGTAATGTGGAAAAAGTATAAGCTTATGAAATTTTAAATACATATTAATAGTATCATGATACCTTATTTAGTTAAGAACAGGATATAAGGTCCCTTATTAAACTTATGTACATGAAACCATGTCCATGTATACAGTTGGGAACACAAAATTAGGTTCACATATAACATATTTATCTCACAAGATATCTATATTTACCTAATTCCTTGGAGGGATATAATGTACCCAAAAATCACATAAACATGATTGATAAATGGTCCACAAGAACATACAAACATTCATAAATTTATTATATCATAACACATGGAATGTAAATTTGTTTCATTTCTTTACTTCATCATAGAAAAACCCATGTAAAAGAAATAAGTTTCATAAATATTTCATCATAACTTAATTAAACCATGGAAAAGAATTAAGTTTCATATAAACATCATTGAATCATCATCATCATAATCCATCTAGAGAAAGAAAGTGGATTGTATCATATGATCATAAACCTAGTGAAACACAAAAAGACTTTAAAGGTGATGTAATAGATAAAAAATACATTTAAAATATCATTTTTACCTTTCATTTAATACTTAAGGAAAATATTCTTTTCTTTTGATATTTTCTACCAAAAAATTCCCAGAGTATAAAAAAAAAATTCTTTGAAAATAACCATGGAAACATATAAAAGTAATCCTTAAATAGAATAAGATTCATGTTGGAGGGAAAATATTTTCATTTGATATATGATAAAATAAAAATTCCTTTCATTTTTTTTCGTAAAAATTAATAAATGACTAGTTCAGAAAACATTGTAAAAAATAATTTTTTTAAAAATTGAAAATAAATTCAAATATATTTGTAAATAACTTTAAACAATCACTGTATTATAAAAAATAACATTCTTGAAAACATTTCAAATAACATGGACTTGGAAGACAAAGTTCATCGACCAAGGAGGAAATAAGGTTGGTTTTTCATAAGAAAACATCTACTTGATCATTTTAAGTACCAATAAAAGGAAAGTGGAATTAATACTTGAAAATTACAAGAATAACTTATGGATAAAAAATATTTTTCTTAAATTATAAGGAATATAATATTCCCCTCGGTGTAAATTTATCATAAAAAATACTAAAAAAATGAGAATGTAAAGTAAATCCATTAGAGATTTAGTAATAACTAGATCAAAATATTATAAAATTGGTATCCTTATATGGATTTTAAATCCATATAATTTCCATAAAAATAATCATAAAATACTTTCATGATTATTATATATTCTAAAAAAAGAAATAGGTTGTGAATATTTCATATGTCTCATAGAAATAAAATTGAGATGAGAAACCCTTACCCGTATCATAACATTCAAGTGAGAATTAATCAATGAAGGGATTGTGAGTAAAAATTACAAATAAAATTGAAAAGATTAAATTCAAAATGAAATAATTAGAGGTTATTCCTCACATAATATTGGAATAACATACTTAATAAGGAAGAGAAATAACCCAATGAAAATAAATTGAGTTAATAAACACCTCACCTTAAGTCTTATATTTCTTTGTACGGGTTCAAAAATCAATTATAATATATATATTTATTTTAAATATATTAAATAACCATATTAATACATATAAAACCATATATTATTTACTTATAACATCTTATCTCCCTTTTATTAACAATTCTTTATTAAAATCCTTATTTTGTGTGATAATGATTTCATTTTTCAGACATGTTTCGATTCAGAAGTTCATATCCTTTTAATTTGATCATAGAACCACAATACAAAAAATTTTAATCAGGTAATTATTATTATATATATCCATTATATCGACTTTTATAACTATTCATATAAAGTAGTGATTAAAAATGGTTTGTATCACTTCGTGGAGATGATAATCTATACATACACATGAGTGATGTTTCCACTTATCAATCGATGGAAAAGTAGAAATATAAATAATAATTATACTTTGTAGGATCATTATTATATCATATATATCATATATATTTATTAAATATTTCATTATTACAATAAATATAAATTTTAAAATAAAATAAAAAATCACATCGCTTCTTGGAGTTGGTAGTCCACACGTATGCACGAGCGACAATACTATTTTCCAATGAATGGGATGGTAAGAAGGTATATAAGATATTATAATTATATAATAATAATCATGTTATAAATATAATATATAAATATCAAATCTATCAAAATAACCGATAATGAATTATGGTGATGGAAAATTAACCATATTTATATGTGGAGGTAGTAGTCCCGACGTATGCATGAGTGATACTTTCATTTCTCATTTGATTGAAATGAGGTAAACAATGGTTTCAAAATTATCATAATTACATATAAATATATTTATTATACTAAATTAATAATTTTAGTATTGATTAAATATATTTATTTTAAGTATAAGAATAAATAATGTTTGAAAGCGTCGAGTAAGACACTTTTGGAATCATTGAGAGACCTCCTTTGGTTTACACCTTATTACTTAATTAGGATGATAATATGAGAAGAAAATAGTATCTAGTATAATGGGAAAGAATATATAAAGGATTTAGGGTATTTCTTGGGGGATCTAGAGTGCTCAAACTTTGTGAGTAAAGGGTAATTGGTGGTTCCCTTTATAATAAAGGGAAATAACACACTTGGAATTACTTAAAATTTTTAAATATAATATTTATCATGATCTTATTAAGTAGATAAAACAACCCATATTCATATATAAGATGTTATAGTTTCAAAAAAAATTAAACTAATCACATTTATAATTTTTTGGAGACATTTTAATCCTCATCTCAAAATAAAACCACATAAAACCCATTTTAACATTGATTATAATAACTTTTTATCATGATAACATAAATAAATTCTCACAAATAAAATGGGACTTATAAGAATTAGAAATTATGATTTAAAATTTTTAATATAATTTTTCATATTCAAAATATATAGGTGGAATAAATTAAATTTAATATAAGTATGAAAAACACATGAAAATCTGTTTTTTTGAAAAAATACCTGATTTAAGCATAAAAAATAATTTCACCATAAAATAAAGTAATAAGTTGATTTCAAAGATTTTTTTTAAATAATAATAAAATAATTTTTTTGAATTTTTGGATCAACCCAAAACCAAATGTCACATTTCAACCATAACATTAAATATGAAGTCCCAAAAATATTTTTTAAATTGGATAAAATAAAATTTATGTTCATAAAATAAAATCATAGGTTCCCAAATAAAAAATAATGCCTTAAAATAATTTATTTAACTAATTAAAAAAATATTTATTCAAAAAAGATTCATACAAGAGAGTAAAGTAAAATTTTAGAGATATTTTAAAGCCTTACCCCAACATCTTAGACTAGTTTTTCCAGTTTTAGCCTTACCGATGTGAAAATTCATTACTATGGTTACTATTAATCATGGAAAAAATTAAAAGGGTCATATTTAAAAAAATTTAAAACAATTGATTTTAAATATTTCATCCAACTTATAAGGATTTTTTTTTTGGAATTTTCCAAAATTATTTTAATATAAATGCATAAAACGTAGCAAGAAATGTTTTTTTGAAAAATATGTTTTAAGCCAAAAAATAGATTTATACCAAAATAGATTATAATTCCGATTAATATGTAATTAATTTTATAATTTATAATTAAAGGATAATTATTTTAATTTAATATAAAATTTAAAACATAATTGTAATTTTAAATTACTTGATTTAAGGAAATGAAATGATAGTTTTACGAAAATCATAGTCATCAATCTTCACTTAAAAATAAATCTTCTTAAAAAATATGAAAAATAAAAAATAAGATTAAAATGACATGAAAATTTTAAAAATGATATAATTTTTTTCAAATTAAAATTATAAATGTAGAATAGATTAATTATAATGTTCGGGCACAAAATAAAATAAAAACCATTTTTGAAGAAAATATATATTTGTAGCATAAAATGACTTTATTTAAAATTGAGAACATTATTATTATGAACTGATCAAGATATTTATATTATATAAATTTTTTATACTTATTTTTTTTTATATTTTTTTATTCATATTCCTACCAAAAATTTAATATCTAGGTTATAATGGTTAAATTTATGGTATATCACAATTTTATTAAAGCATCATATTGCATGTTAAGCAAGATATCAAACATGGTATTATTTTAAACTAAATTTTATAAGTGTTTTACAATACCAACACCCCCTAAATAAATTTTTTACTCACAAATTTTATCTTATTAATCAAATGTTTGATATTTTAAAATACCTTTGTTGAAAACCCACATTGAACAAGGGTATAATAAATCATCATTTGAAAAGGGGAAGTTGGAAATATATAGGTTACGTGAAATAACAAATAATTGGTTTCCCAAATAAGGAAAACATTAATGAGTAGTCGAAATATGGTCATGGAGAAAAAAGATAATATCTTAAGAGTAATATAGATTGATAGACAATATGATCATGTGAATGTTAATGACCAAAAAAACATAAGTTGGTTAGTGGTAAAAATGATCATCAAATATTTAGAGATACTTGTAAAAAGGAATAAATTTTCATTTTTAAGATCCCTTTTCAAAGTGTTGAGAATTATTTTACCATGTAATATCAGTAAATAAGGTCACTTGATTTCTTCAAATACATAAATGTAATTTCATCCTTTGGTTTCGTGTTTCAATTAGTTTCCACAAATTTCCATCCCATATTCCAATGATGTATAAAAAATATAAAATTTTCATGATTGAAGAACTAAAATAAATTTCAAATAGATAATAACATAAATAAAAGGATGATAGGTTGTTCTTAATATCTTTATTCAGTTACTAAAATAAGAAATGGTTGGTGCAAGATAACCAATTTCATGTTTAAAAATACTTATCAATTTACTTTATCAATATCAATAAACTCTTTATCCCAATAGACCATCATTATCTCTTAATAAAACACATATTAACCCTAAGAGTTATTTATTTTTTGATCATACTTTAATATATCACTAAAATATCTCCTTATCTCAAATTATTTTTCCTAGGTCATCTATACCATTTAATTTAATTATGATAATTCATAAAGTAAAACTAATGAAGAACAATCCTTATATAGTTCCAAATCCTCATAATTTTTTTTGACATATTAGAATATCATAGAAAAATATAAAAATTATCTAAACCCAATAAATAAAAAGCTAAATCATTATACTTTCATCATAAATGTTAAACTATGATCTATTATCGTGGTCCTTAATTTTTTCTTCCTATAATATGAAATATGAATCATGTCCTAAGAATTATCATTCTCAATTTATTCATGTTTCTTACTTTTAATATAATAAATAATGTTAAAAAATACATACCGTTCATATCTCATTTACAGTCTCTTTATCATCAATAGTAAAACCTCTAAATAAAATACCTTATTAATTCTATTATATAGCTTTCCCCTCTGACATCTACTTACATAATTACCATACATTCCAAAATTAAAACACTCAATCATAGAAGACACCTTAATGAAACCATTATTTCCATCCATTGTAGTAACTAAAATTTTAATTTTTTCTCAACAATTTATTACTTTATGCCCTTGTTTTCCACACATCATACACGGACTAAAGATCAAGTTGATACTCAACTAGAATTTTTTAGGGGTTTTTTTCTATAGGCGCATCGATGTTATACCAGCATCCATGTTCTTGTATCTAGATACAGATTTCATTTCTAGAAAACCACATAATATCTAATTTACCGAAATGTTAAGATGTTATCTAATTTTTAGACCTATCCCCATGGGTTTCACCAATATTATATTATCCTAATGTCTAAATATTCACAGAAACCCTATGCTAATACCAACTGAGGTGAGCAGATCATAACATAGATAAATATGACATCATTTTGAATGAATATTCAATACATAACAAAATTATAAACTCCCCAAAATAGTAAAGGTATAGTGTATTTGGAGACTATATATATAAACACCTAATTTCATAAAGAATATTTGAAATATCTTATAATTTTATCCTATAATAGTACTTTTCATAGACATTCCCAACTTAAATCCTTTCTTCTTAACCTGGTGAAAAAATTAAATATAATAAAGGGTGATCTCAAATTCATAGTTAGGATAAACATATGATATATAAATCAATTATCAAAATAAATCATAGGGGTAAACATACGATATATCAATAAATGATCACAAGAAATTATAAGGGTATGAGGAAAATATCAGAAAATAATAAATTCACGCCCAATCAATTAAGTATCATTAATAATGATTCATGGAACAAGAATTTTTCATAAAAAAAGGAAAAATTCTTAAGGGTTTGGAATTATCAATAATTAACCATGATCCATGAGAGTATACAATAAACCTAGGAATGTGGAACAAGAATAACATTATGACTTTCTAAACAAGTATAAATAGTAATAGTTTCACTCATTATATTGTGGATATGAAATCAAGTAATTGAATAAACTTGTGGACTTGAAATTAGGTTCACACATAATTTTATGGACTTGAAAATAGGTCAACAAATAATATTTTAAACATGAAATCAGGTTCATGTAAAACATAGTTTTTTCCTGAGTTATATATCTTTCCCCCAATGAATTTTAGGTCTATAATGGACACACCAGGAAAATAACCACAAATTATAAATATTGTATAAGATGATAAAAAATATTCATCAATTAATCATATTGTAACCCATGGAATGAAAATAGTTTTCATTCTATATTTTTATTATACCATAACCAGTGAAAAAGAAAAAAGTTTCATAATGATTTTATCGTAACATAATTAACCTGTGAAAAAATGGGTGTCATTGAATCGTAATCAAATAGTTAGTATCATAAGATATCTATAGAAATAAAGTGGATGGAATCATAAGATCATACCCTCAATGAATAATATAAATCATTTAAGGATAATGTCATAGATGAAAAAAACTATTAAAATATCATTTGAACTATTCTTTGAAAATATGGGGAAAATAATATTTTCTTTTGACAACATTTTAACTAAAAATTTCTAAAATATTTAAAAAATACTTTTTATTAAAATATTTATGGAAAATTGTAATGGAATTATGAAAGAAAAGAATAGTCATGATATTGTGAAAATCTATTCATGTCATATACATTAAAATAATGATTCCTTTTACACTTTTTGTAAAAATACATAAATAACCAATTCGTTAAAATTTTTAAAAATTAATTTTTTTAAATAATTTAAAAGAGATTAAAATACGGTTTAAAATTACATTAAAAAATCATTTTAACATATAAAATATAATTCTTAAAATCTTTTTAAATAACATGAACTTGAAAGATAAAGTCTATCTATCAAATAAGATATAAGGTTGGTTTTTATTAAAATCATTTTCCTGATCATTTTAAGTAAAAGAATAAGTAAAAATTTAATAATACTTGGAAATTATATATAAAATATATTAAGTTCAATGGATAAGTATCTTATAATTTACCTCATTGGAACTTTATTATAAACAATCCAAAAAAGAAATAATATTATAACATAAATCACTTATATATTTGGTAATCAATGAATAAAAAATTTAGTTAAATGGATAGCCATAGATGGATTTTTAAATAAATGTAATTTTTATAAAAATAATCATAAAATAAATCAATGGTCACTATATATTCCACACAAAAGGAAAAAAAGCTATGAATGTGGCATATGCCTCACATAAATAAAAGTAAGATAAGAAAACATTACAAAGATCATAACATTCAGGTGATAATTGATTAACGAAGTGATTCTGTTTAAAACATGTAGATCCACATTAAATAATAATAAATAAAATATAAAATAATCTCATGTAATTCCACATATAATATTGTTATAACATGGTCAGTAAGAAGAGATATGTAACCCAATAAAAGGAAATTGTGTAAAGAAATCCCTTACCTCAAGCCTCGTCTTATTTTATACAGTTTAAAACACATTATATAATAAATATATATTTCTTATAAATATATTCCATAACCTTATTAATACATATCATACCACATATTATTTACATATAACATATTATCACAAATTCATCAATAATTCTTTATTAAAATTATTATCCTGCGTGATAAATGTTTCATTTTTCATGCGTGTTTTGATTCAACGGTTCTAATAATTTTACTTTTATCGTAGTTAAATCATATAAAGATTTATAATCATGTCACAATTATTATATTTAATAATTATGTATGCTTTTATAACTATTCATATTTTTTGGTAATGGAAAATTAATTACATCACTTCATTGAGATAATAATTTTTACATACCCACAACTGATGTTTCCACTTTTCAATGGATGGAATGAAAGAAAGGTAAATAATAATTCACCACTATAAAATAATTATTATATCATAAATATCATATTTATTCATAAAATATTTTCTTATTACCATCAATTTAAAGTAGAAATGATAAACTACTCACATCTCTTCGCTGAGGTGGTAGTCCACACATACTCATGAGTAATATTATTATTTTTTCAATGGATGGAAAGGTAAGAAATTAGATAATGTATTAAAATTAAATAATGATAATTATTTAATAAATATAATATATAAATATAAATTCCATTATAATAACCATCCATGGAAAATGGTGATAGAAAATGAATCATATTTCTTCGTGGATGCGGTAATCTACATATACACATGAGTGATAATTTAATTTACTCTTTGATGGAAAGGGGGTGTAAAATAAATATCTCATAATAATAACAACATATAAGTACATTTATCATACTTTATTCATCATTTTAGGATGGATACAGTATATTTCTAGGAAGTAGAAGAAGAAATTAACTTTTAAAGGGTTATGTAAGACCATTACCTCTTCTTTAATTGACCTTATTTAGATTACACCTTAATCCCTATCAGGATGGTATTAGGGGAATACAATAACCTTTAGTATGAATTTAATGAATATTTTAATTTTATAGGATATGTATTAGATAAAATAGAGTGGTAAAACATTCAGAATAAAGGAGAAGTGGTGGTTCCCTTTTATAAGTGAGGGAAATGAAACTCATGGAATTACTTAAAATATTTAAATATAATATATATTATAATCATGTAAAGTGGTACCAAGGAACCTAAAAAATTATATATATGTTTTCATTGTTAGGAAATAAACTTAACCAATAACATTTAGAACACTTTTGACGATATTTTAAGCATTATATCCATATTAAACCAATTTAAACTCATTTTAGCCTTAAGTGTGATAATATTTTTTTTATCAATATAAAATAATTATATGATCAAAAATAAAAGGGGCCATATGGAATTAATTTTACTAGATTAAAAATTTATAGTAGGAAGAAATTAAATTAAATTATAGTGTGTAAAACACATGGTAACCATTTTTAGGAAAACACATTGTTTAAGCGTAAAAATCATGTCACTTTTAAATCATATAAGAATAAGATTTCCTTGAATTATTTTGGATAAAAAATAATAAAAGGAATATTTTTAGACTTTTTTATTTTATCAAAACCAAATGGAACCTTCTAACCATATCATTAAATAAAAAGACCCAAAAATAGTTTTAAATTTGGATAAAATATAATTTATGTTCATAAAAGTCAAGCATAGGTTCCCAAATTTAAAAATTATTTTAAAATAAATTATTTAACTCATTAAACATATATTTTATTGAACATAACTAATATAGTAGGATATATTCCGTTTTTAGAGATATTGTAAAGCCTTACACCATAGTTTTAGCCTCATTTTTCATGTTTTATCCTTAATGAGGCAACAAATATTTTCCATGGTTACTATTCATAATGAAAAAAATAAAGGGGACTTATTTAAAAAATTTGATCCTATTTATTTTGAATATGAGATAAGTTTTTAATGATTAAATCTCAATAAGTTGATCAAATTAATTTAAATATAAATCTGTAAAGCGCAATGTAAAAAAGTTTTTAGAAAAATGTGTTTTATGCCCAAAAATAAACTTCTAAAAAAATACAATGTAATAATAAATCATATGTAATTAATTATATTATTAATAATTAATGGTTACTTATTTTACTTTATGATTAAATTCAAAAAAAGAGTGATTTTAAATTACTTTATTTAATGAAAATAAAAGATAGTTTTACAAAAATCCTATATTCACTTACAAATTAATATTTTCAAAAAAATACATAAAATACATTATAAGAGTATTATGAAATTATGATTTATAAAATGATATCTATTTTATAAAATTATAATTTTAAGTGGTATAAATTAGTTATAATGTCCGCGCACAAAATGAAGTAAAACAATTTTTGAAGAAAACATATTTTCGAAGAAGAAAATGGATTTTCTAAAAATTCAGTACTTATTTTTTATGAATTAATAAATATTTTTGAATTATATAAAAATTTTATACATGTTTCTGAAAATTTAGTCATTTATAATCATACTACCAATTTAAAAACAAGGTTTTGACAGTCAAATTTATAGTATATCCCATATTGGTTAAATATCAGTGTTGTGGGCTAAAAAATCATTAAAGCATAATATTATTTTAAATGAAATTTTAGGATTGTTATATAGACTATGTGATGATTTTATTTATCAAGTAAAGACACTCTCTACTACTTCTTAGAGTAATAGTTGTCAGGTACTTTATTTACCTGATCAATTCATGACATCCCTCACACCATATCACGTTGAGAAATATTGGGTAGAGCCTATAAATTTTTGTGTCCATTCATCACATACCAATTCCATTCCTATTTTAATCCCCTTTCTAAAAAGTATACCAAACCATATTCCATGATAATTTTCCCCTCCCAATCCAGTTGTGAAAATCCTTTGAACTTGGCCATCCCATTAATGAATTTATTACATTTTTTACCATTCAATTATTTTTAATTATACCCAAATTATTTCCATGAGTTTGTTTTGACTAAGTTATGTCGATCCCAAATTTTAATTACAGACAACATTTTTTGTGTATAAAAAGTAATGAAACACCATCAGAAATTCAATATAGTTTTCTGTTTTAAAAATTCAGTCATGGGTTCTTATTGTGTCCTTCAAGTAAGAGGTGTTTGTGTGAGTTATAATTTTTTGGTTAGATGGAATCACTAACATTTTCAATCAAAGAGAGGTTATCTTGATCCCTGATATCGATATTTGAGCCTTCACCACTTCAATTCTTCCAGACTACATCATTGAATCCCAAATCCCATATTGATAGAGGAAACATCCCATTGATGTTACATCTGGTGGTGAAGGATATCATGGGATCGATGGAGTATCCAACCCTTAGAAAGATAAAAAAAATACTATGACTTTGTGATGAAGGTTATGATATTGTCAAGTGGGATCTAGGATACTATCAACATTAGAGGTTCTAAACTCAAGGAAGGTAGGATGGGACTGAAGGCCATCCTATGTGCTAACCCACTAGAGGTGATCTTCATAACCATCATCAAGGAAACTAATAAAAATTCTTGGGACACTGTCAAGACTATGTGCATCAAAATTGGTAAATAGTTCAAGGCCAATTCATATAATTTTCATAATTAGTATAAAGTTATTTATTTTTGCAATAGTGAATCAGTGGATGACGCCATGATGCGACTAGCCATGTTGGTCAGCTAATTCACAATCCTTGGTGGTCTAAAACCTCACCAAAAGGTCATTGTGATGTACTTTTGTGTCATTCCTACACAATTATCTAAAATTTATCTTTCAATTGAGATATTTCTCAACATCTAAATACTCCATGTGGAGGAGATATTATAGAGACTCAAAGAAACTGATGTTTGGTTTGAGCAGGTACCCACCAATAGTGTAGAAGGGAAGCTTATCCTCACTAAGGAGGAGTGGGTTAAACTAATGAAGGATCAGTGGATGAGGGGATCCTTCAATGACTCCAAGTCCAAAAACCATTGTCATAGATAACCAATATGAATGATTGATGATGATAGTGGTTATAATGGAAGCGAATGATTGAGATCTAGTGACAATTATGATATCACAAGGAAAAATTATTTAATTATAGAAAAATGTGAAATTATGGAAACTATTATCACAACATGTTAAAGAGGTGAAATACCCATATAACATAAGGTGACAATGAGGATCCCACACTTCTTATTTGGAGGTTTCTCAACACAATTTCTAATTCAAAACCATTGTGATCTGCCACTCCCAATTTCCCACTACCATGATTCACCCATCTCCAAATTTTCAAGTAAAAAGAATTAAACACCACTAGATTAGGAGGAGTCACACAATGATTCCATGTGGTACTTCAACAATGTTTCCAAAAACCATATAACTTTGCCCCATTCTATCATCACCATACTTACTCAAAGATCTATGGGACCATCAAGTTTGGTTAAGACTCTGTTTTCAACATCAAGGGATGAAGGGAAATCTTATTTTCCCGCAAGAAGAGTGAGGACCACATGATCATAGGGGTATACTTTATTCCATGTCTCACCATGAACATCATCATTTTCAGAAAACTTTACGAGAATAGTTTCTAGGTATTAATAAACTATGACATTCTAAGGATCTATGACTAGAAGAAAAACCTAATGGCTATGGTGAAGCACTTCCCCATCCATCTATACATTCTCATACTCAACATTACATAAGTAGTATGTATTTTAGAAATGGGGTTGAAATAGGAATGATGTTTTCACTATTTGGAGATGCACCGTAAAACTCTCATAGTAACGATTTAGAAGAACATAATTCCAAATGTATACCTTTTAAAAGTCTTTAAACCCCTAATATTTTAATCTTGAACTGGTAAAAAACATAAATCTAATCACCACATTAAATCAACCACATATATACTTTTTATAGAAGAAAAGAAAAACATAATCAAGCCCAAAAATTATATAGTTTAGATGAAAATAGTATTTTAATGGGTGAAAACTATAATCACATAGAAAAATGAACATACACAAGATTGAAAAAATCTCAACACTCCTCATATTCATACATCAACTAAAGATGAATTTTTCTTCTCTACTTGTATATTAAGGATCATTCATCTTGGCAGCTAGTCCCACATAAAATATATAGAGGTATTCTTTTTGTAAACAGATTACACCACAAACCAATATTAAATATTGTCCTTTCATTGATAAAGGAAGCCTCAAATACACCGTTACACCTTTATATTGATAGGTGTCAACTAGTGAGGATACATGTTTTTCAAGAATCAAAAAATTATTTCTAATACTTTCAGAAGTTCATTAAAACAATATGCTTCATATAAAATCCTTTTGTAAAAGCTGAGATGTACAGATACAGTATGAAACCTGATTTTTATAGAGGATACTTCTAGAAATTATCTTTTTAGAACCATACATCTAGAAAACTAAAGAGACTTCAAAAAACAAAAAATCTACCACTTGAAAACTACTGTACAGATTCCAACCTCTTTCCAAATTAAATAGAGTTCACCTATTTCATGTTTATTGAGAGTTACCTATATCCTCTTATTCAAGCCAGTCTAACTGGGGAGAATTTATATATTATACAATCTTATACAATAACATTTGTAAAAATTCCCACAATATTCTACATTCCATCAACCTTCCAAATTTCCAAAACTCTATTTTTTATAATATATTAGATGAAATGTAATTTCAAGTCAATGTTTTTTCCTTGCATAAAAATCAAGAATCTTAGCACAGTAAATTGAACTCTTATTATCAAAGAACAATTTTCCTCCTAATGATTATATCTAGAGCTCCTTTAACAATTGAATTAACTAGAAAAATGACCTCACTACTTTTGTAACAAAAACATATTTTGCATATGTTGTTGAAAAATTAACCACATGCTACAAACAAAACATCCAACTGATCATTGTAGTTCTAAAACTGAACTCAAAACCTATCATAATCTTCTAATAATACTTGTCTCTATTAAAATATACACCCTAAAAACCCTTTAATGAATCATTATTATTGAATCATAATACTAGATATTCTTAAAATTTTAGATAATATATGATCAATTTCACATCCTCTCAAAGTCTCATTTCAATATTTGACATAATAGACTCACAACTCCCACTATGAAGGAAAAATAAGGCCATGTGAATATAATTTCATACATAAAAATTATGATATCTTAAGATGGTTCCTATGTCTTGGAAATATTTATGTGTATGGAATGAGAAATTAAGAAAGGTTTACATCTATCAATTCTAAATAATTTAATGAAAATTAAAAAGTTTTACTTCTAGGATAATATTAAAGTTCATATTTTATTGTCCCTCTTAATTCTCATCCATAATATTTTCTTGGCATTACTAATATCCTTCATTTCAATCCTTATAGATAATATTATATTTAACTTCTCAATCAGTTGAATTTTCTATCCTGAAAGAAACATATCATCCATATACAAAAGTGGTATAATGAATGTTCCATCATCCCATTTCTTTTGACTGTAATAGTGATTGAAATCACATTGAGTGAAACATTATTCAAGTATAAAAGTATCAAACAAATAATTCCATGATCAATGGGCCTAATTCAATCCAATGATACTTATTTTCAACTTACAAAATATTTTACTCTTTAAATAATCTTTATAACCCTTAAGATGAACCATGTATATCAAATCCTCCATATCTCCATGAAGGAATGATTTTTGGATATCTATCTTCTCCAAGTGAAAATTATTGAAGGCAACAAAGATTAGCACTATCTGGATAGTAGCGTGTTTGATGATTAGTGAAAAACTATCTGAAAAATAAATTCCTTCATTTTGTTAAAAACGTTTCACTGCCAGTCATACCTTGTATCTCCTACTTCCATCATCTTATTCCCTTAGATAGAAATCACACTTTTTCTATATATCTTTCTTTCTCTATATATGTTTATCTATCTCCCATATTCCTTTATGTTTGGAGGAATTCATTTCCTCCTTCATGGATAACAACCACTTCTCTGAGTCGCTGAGGGCAGCACCTTATTTATTACATTACAGTTCACTGATATATATTATATGGAGAAATTTAATATCGTCCTTAAACCTTTGAACTAGTTTTCTAATTTTAGTCGATCTACTCAACTGAATTGGTTTTTTTGAACAACATGGTTCCAATATTCCATTTGATTCCATTTTTATAGCACTCTATCTTATGTCCTTGAATTTTCAAAACATTATAATCTTTCTTATGAGTTATATAGAAAATAATTTATTCATTTAATATCATTTTGTTCAACATAAATATGAAATGTTTTTTATCAAATTGATTATATTGTAGGTTTTATCTTTGCACTAAATTTTCTCATTGAATAAAATATGTCTTATATGGATTAATTTATTCTTCTCATCATCCCAAAAATGATATCCAAAGATCTCATCACCATATCTGAGAAGAAAATTTGTTTTTTATTTAGTTTCCAACTTTTATATATCCTTGAAATCAACATGAAAGTATACCACACCTCCAATTTTTTTGAGATGATATAATTCTGTTCTTTTACAAGACCAATGTAATTTCATATGTTCCTATCCCAGAGTTGAATTTGGAATTCTCCTGACCATGTATACCACCATTTTGTGGCTTCTACCCAAATTACATTTGACATTATTTAATAAATTAATATGCATGGTTATTTATCTTGTAGATTATTGTTCATTATTTTTTATACTACATTATGTTATAGATTTCTTGGACCTGCCTTTAAATTCCAAACTCCATTTTTCTAAAAAAAATCAGAAGTTGTGTCTAGTGTACTCTCCGCCATTTTTAGTGAAACTTCATATTATAATCAAATTCCCTTTCAGTCAAATCCTTCCACTTAATAAAATCCTTGAAACGTCATATTTATACTTTAGTAAGTATAACTAGACCTTTAGAGTGTAATCATAAATTAATTTCACAAAGTAAACAATATCCCCAATTGGGATTTTTAGGGATAAATCCTTAAACATTATAATGAATAAGTTCTATATTCATATTACTAGGCTTCAATCCATCCAAATTGAAGGAAACCGATTTATATTTATCCATCATAAAACTCTTACATCTTCCAAAATTCATTTTATTTAGTTTAAGTATTCCATTTTCTACTAGATAATTTTTATTTTTTTCACTGATTTGTCCATATCTACAGTTCAATACTTATATATCTTCTAATTAAATGATTTTGACCAGGAAAACATCATATTTATTTCCATTAACGTGTAAGGTTATATTATTCCCACCATGATAAATCACTTGGGATCCATTGTTTATTTTACAAATCCCTATTGATAAATTTATTCTCAAACTTGATTCATCAAGTTTCTAACTAATATGAGGTTCTTTATGAGACCTAAAACAATTCTAATATCTTTTAGGTTAAAGACACTTCCATTATTTATTTGAGTGATAAAAATCAATTTTCCTACTATATTTATAGCTTCATCATATTCTAAATATACTCTATCAAAGAGTTTAGATACATAGTCCAAAATTCACACCCCTCAGTAGTTTATTGGAAAGATACACCCAAGTCAATAACCTATGATTCTTATTGAATTTTCACTCTATAAAAACTCTTACCATCTTACATCATACTAACATAATTCTTTCTTCTGAAAGCTAAATTCATTCTGGTAGAATCTATTTAATTTCCCATTCCTTATTGAAATGTCTATTCTTTCCATAAATCAAGAAAGTAAGTCCATGAATAGTAAACCATATTTGATATATTCCTTAAAACTTATCCTCTGTTGAATTATTATGATGGTCATTCCATTGAGGTGAACATGCTAATCCAAAAATATTGGGATTACTTCCAGAAGGTACTTGTACTTCCTTCCTCCTCAAATCATCATTAAGAATCATATTCGGATTATCATCAAATAAAATCTTTGTCTTTCTAGTCTAATTACTCACTATTATCACCATAGAATCTCATCATTCCAGAAGTGAATATAAAATAAGAAACACTAATACAACATTTTTGAAAGTAACCTTCAGTAATTCATGATTCCAGATAATCATGATAAAAAACATTCACATAGACCATTGTTGGTATTCCTTCTTGTAGTCTCTAATTGAATAATATCTGATTCATAAAGACTTTATTGAGAACCATTGTCTTCTCATACATCTTATCCAACACATTCATAGTTTCCACAATTTTTTTATTATCCTCAACATTGAAGTCCAAATTCCATGCACAAGACATTCTTACCATGGATAAAGCCTTCTTATCCAAATAACCATTCTAATTTTTCAATATTCATTGGAAACTCTCCATAAAACATATCATTAAAATATTTTTGTATCATAATATAATCCAATTTTATCCTCCATAATCCAATGTTTTCCCACCAAACCTGCCCAATTGATCTTTCCTTCATCTTATTCCATTATACCTACCTACAGGTGTGTATAACTGAACCTACTCTGATACAACTTGTTGGGAACCGAAAAATAAGAACTCTCAGATAAAAAATTCAATAGAACATCCTTATGAATGTCTACCTTCCAAAAGTATTCAATCCCCTTGAACCTATGTCCTGTGAATAGGGAAAATTAATATCCTAATCACTACATGAAAGCATAAACATGCACACTTTATATAGAAATAAATAAAAATCATACAGACACATAGAAATTATGGGGTTTGGATGAATGTACTATTTCCATGGGATAAAACTAAAATCACTGTGATAAATGAAATTATAAGATATTACAAAACTATCAACTATCATCACATTCACAAATCAACAGAAGATGCAACATTTATCTCTACTTGTACATTGATGTTCATTTAACTTTCTCTCCGGTCCCACCTAATATATATATAGGTATTATTTAAATAATTATTTCCATAACCCTATGAGATTCATGACTATCATTTTTTTGACTGAGGAAACCTTAGATACACTATTACACCATCATATTTACCACTGACAACTAGTGAACACGTATGTTACCCCTGTATCAATTTTTTTGACACATTCAACAGATTATCAGAACAATATGATTCACCCAAAATCCTTATATAATATCCATGTTCAATAGTCACCATCATAATCCTTAGTCCAAAAAAGGTTTATCTAGTAAATTCTTGTTGTGTAACTCTCCTTCTAGAAAACTAAAGAGACTTCACAAAATCCAATAGACATGTGGGGTGCAGACACCTAAATTTATAGGCTATATGTAGGATATATTAATTCAATATGGTGGATGGGATGCCACTGATTGATCAGTTGGATCAATTTCTCAAATGATACCTTTCTAGGAAGTAGCAACATGTGTCTTTCTCTATGAAATTGAAACATCATGTGGAGAGAATCCTCTAACTTATCCAAAATTAACTTTGTGGTTTGATCATTCCAACAACATAGAGTGAGAAAAAATAATTCATACTACTCATAGATTATGTAATATTATACATGTGGATTTGTTTACTCATAAAAAGGACTATTCACTCATAGCAATCAACTACTTTCAAGACATAGTGGATGTGGAGATAGGGTCCGAGCTAAAGGTCCTTCGCACAAATTTTGGAAATGAGTTCACTTTGGTGGAATTTGGTGAATACTATTCCAATCATATCATACGAAGATAGAATATTAATTCATATTCACTATAGAAAAATAGTTTCATTGATTTTTGCATCCATACCATGATCAATATGGATCAAACTATGATAAAGGAAAAAGGACTCCATGGGAAGTTTTGGGGTGAGGATATCACCACCAATATTTTCATCCTCAACCATGTAACAAAAAAAATATTGATGGGATAATGCTTTATAAGTACTATCATAGAGAGTGGAACACATTTCACTTTCTATGTACCTTCAATTCAATTGTTAAAGTAAAGAGAATGAAACCTCACTTGAAGAAAATAGATGATTGGAGTACATAAATGATCTTTTTCAGGCACAAGTCTAGGTCCAAGGTGTAAAGAACTCAATATCAGTATCCTAGAGCCAATGCCTTACTTTATTACATTGGTACTATGAAAAAGAAATTGCATCCAAAAGTACAGAATAGTTTAGTAGCTTTGGAAAACCAGATATAAATATAATTGTTACATTATAACTTGAAATCACATACAACATTGAAACTCTATTGGAAAGATACCTATTCTCCTAGATTATCCCTGCATGACAATCATATTAAACATCTTGGAATCCTAGGGAAAAATAAAAAATATGAAATTGATGAGATCCAATGCTCAGTATGGGTAAGAAATATAGTGTAATATATCAAAAAAAAAAACATAAAAATAAGGCAAGGTGAATAACAAAAAACACATGCCATTAAACCATAAACATGAGCATAATATGGTAGGAATAAAAGGTGATCAAATAGTGACATACAAACAATTACATGAGAATGAAACATAACCATGGATATACTACTAGTAAAATAATCACATGGAATACCAATAACTTATCTAATAATGATGTAATGAAAAATACAAGACATCATAAATATACCATCAAGGCCTCGACCAAGAATTTTAATAAATGGGTATGACCTCTGCCAAAACCAGATCTAGTTTGTATCATGAGACCTACCGATACATCGAGGTTCTACAGTGGGCCCCATAAAACACTTACTAAGTCCAATTCATTCCTCATATGATCAAATTATACATTCATATTGAAACTATCATATGAAATGTAAATAATTTCCCCAATCAGTACACCTAATCATAAACTATCCAGAGTAATATGGAGAAATGGTATTAAGATAGTACATCCCAAGTAAAAAATGATCATAAACCAATCAATAAAATATGGTATATTCTATCAAAAAATATCAACATTAATTTATCATAATATCCAACAATGATTGTTGAAATAGATAAAAATACTCTAATAAAATCATTCAAAAATTCTGTAGAGAAATACCACTTTTAATTTTAAATCATTTATTTAAAAAGCTATGAAATTATAAAAGAAAAAAATTTTATTTGAAAATGAAATTGTAAAAAGTTAAAGGATTCCTCAAGTCATTAAGGTGTCCGGAAAGCGGTAAAATTATCTAATTCCATATAAGTTAAAAAAAATATTTTTTTTTAAATTTTAAAAAGAAAATTTAAGAGAGTATTTTTAAATGAAAGTGTGAGCATCATATACCCCATAAAAGTAATAATTATCAAATTAAATAATTGAATACCATAAAGATGAATGGATTCATGATATTATATATCATAAGGAATTATATCTTAGAGTTGGTGTATAATAACCAAATATTTTTACTTTTATTACATGTATATATGATATATTAAATATTAAATTAAACAACTTATTAAACATAGTTCATTGTTCTCTATAAATTTAATGTAATAAAATCCTAGAGTATTTTTCACATTGATAAGTTTATAATAGTTCCACACTGTGATGAGAACCCTAAAGTTATATGAAGATATTCTTAATATAGTTATATGGTTGGATAACATACTATCATGGGACACATAGTATATAGACCATTAGGTGAAAGTACTCATAAGAAGATGAGACTTATTCTCATGAAGGTTTCACTTGGTAATCTTTAAGAAAAGAGATTTTTGATTACATACCCGCTGGTAGGAATTCCACTTGTTTTGGTGTCATTAGATATTCCTATATGTGAGCATCTGTAATGGTCCTTAGACTTTAATATTATCATTAATGCATTTCACAACTATCTCAATTATATTTTCTGATGAAAACTATCATGAAATATGTTGGCAGGAAGTAGGGTATGTTGGGTTTATCATGAATGAAATGTTATTAATGGATAATCCAAGGAAGGATTTTTCCATTCCATCTTTATGGATGTTGATATCTCATCCCATTGATTGAAATAGATTTTCACCCTAAATTCCATGGATATTGGGTAATTATGAGTTTATTTCGTATATTCAAATAATTATTTATTAATCATATAGGTTGATGACACCATCATGTAACCTGATTGATGTGATATTGTGATAAAGGGGTTATATTACATAGTGTGTGGTTGTCGTCATTGTGACTTTATGTTCGTTCTCTTGGGTGCCTTGACCCATTTCTATATAGTAGTCTTAGACTTTAGGCAAGCATGCCTAATTCCAATGAGAAATAATCCTAGAGGGTCACACAATAATTATTTCTGTTGGTCTCGATTAAATTCTATTTGAATTTAATTAATTGAATAAATATTATTGTAAAGACTGAGGAGTAATCTTTTCCAAGTTATATTGATCACATATATTAAATAAATATTAATTCATTGGATTGTGAATAAAATTTATTTATTTATTTTATTGAATATTTAAAAAATATTTATTTACTAGTTTGTGAATAAAATATATATTTAAGAGAATAAAATATTTATTCAGGTGTTCAAAAATTGCAAGAGGAGTTCGAACGAACCAAGACTCTGTCTGGTGATAAAATAATTTTTTACAAGCTGGTAAATATTATTTATCATTTTTTCTCAAGTTGGCACACCACAAAATAATGATAATAATAATAATAATAATATGTGGAATTGACTGAAACATTATCCTTATTATTTCTTTAGAATACATACAAAAAGGGAGATACATCAAGGATGACAGAAGTAGTGAAGACCCATAGCGTCATTGATAACAAAAATAGACCCGACAGTAGGAAAGGAACCTAAATTGAGATAGAGTGAAACATTTTGGCTAGAGGTAGCCTGAGAAGCCAATAAGTCCACAACCTTATTCCCCTCACACCATGTGGGGGAGATACCCATATTGGTGCTCATGATCTTCTTGCACTTATGGATAATATAGGCTATTCTCCAAGGGATACTTCCACATCCAGACAAAGCATTAAAAAGAATCAAGGAATCTGTCTCCACCACCCTCAAAACTATATTCCTTTTATCACAGACCTCAATCCCTGTGGTTATAGCCAATTCCTCGGCCTGCAAAGCCTCACCTCTACCATAAAATGCCGAAAAAGACACCACAACAGAGCCCCAATGATCTATAATAACACCACCACCTCTCATCTCCCCCCCTAGAGAGACCCGTCCGTATTGAGTTTGAAACCGGCACATGGGGGATACCAACGTACCCAATGTCCTTTACCCGCCCTCCCCTGTTGAGAGCCCACACCTAGGTTAACAGATCTTATCGATGGAGCATCATGACAACCTACACATAAATTAACCAAATCCAGCACTATATTCCTCATTATGAAATTGATGCTTACACAGGTGTCAGAGGATCTATTGTGCCTCGAATCATTACTTTCCTTCCAAATAATCCAGCAACCCGCCACAAGAATGATAGCCCAAAAAACCCTCTATGGACTATGATCACCTGCACCATCAAACCACTAGTTCAGAACCTCCTCCTGCCTTCCACCTGAAACTTACCATCCGAAGAGCTATCCATGTTCCTACCAACTCCATCGGTCCCAATCACTGTTGAAAAATAAATGCTCTGCTGTTTCTTGTTGAGGTTCAGCGCAACACCAGTATCTGGACACCAAATTTATACCCATGCATTGTATATTATCAATAGTGGGAAAGGAATTTTGTCAGACTCTCCAAATCACAAAATTAAACTTTCCGGAGATCCCCTTGCACCATAACGATACCCCCACGGATCGCCAGAACTGGGGACCTGCCTTACACAGCCTAACTCTTTCAGAGAAAACTCACCTGATGTAGCTCCCATGAAAATGAGCTGGTCAGGGTCCTTAGATGGAATGATCTCCTTAAAAGAAGAAAGATGATTCCCACTGATAATGGCATGGATGAATTCCGGGTGCGCACTGGCTTCTATGAAAGTCATGTACGGTACTAGGCAGCCGGGAAACCAGAGAGTACCTCCTCCCCAGTTCTGCTTCCAGAAACTCACATCCCCTCTGCCCACCAGCCATCGCGCATGAGGATGAAGATACTCTAAGTAAGGACGAATCAACTTCCAAGATCTCGATGGCCGAAACCTCTGCACTGCCAAATTCAAGACGTATTTATCTTGTATGAGCTGGCCCCACAGAGTTATACCCTCTATTGCCTCCCATGAAATCTTAGCATGCATCCCTTTCATGGTTGAAGATACACTCCTCAAGTCTATGCCCCCTTCATACACAGGTCTTTCCAAATGCTTCCCCGAGGCCCAATGGTGCTTGCTCTCCATCTGGCTATCCCATATGAAGGAGACCATTAACCTTTCCAAATTTTCTATCTGATTTTTTGGAACCTTAACAGTGGACATGAGGTGCATGGTAATGGAAACAAGAACACTATTAACCAAAGTGATGCACCCTCCGAAGGAGAGGAACCAGTTATTCCAATTGAGAATGCGACCGATAATCTTACCCATGAGCTTGTCAAAGTGATGAACACGGTGGGAGTATGGACTCACTGGGGCACCAAGATAATCCATGGGGAAAGAGGCTCTCCTCATCTGCAAACGGAATTCCAGAGATGCAGCCCTTCTGGCCGAGAGGTCTCTAGCAGAGAAAAACATGGTTTTCTCCCCATTCACCACATGACCACTCCATTTACAGTATTCCCTAAGAACCACATTCATCCCATTCACTGATCTCCTACTACCATTGATAAATAAAATGGTATCGTCTGCAAAAATTAGGTGAAAAATTCCTTTCAGAGTATGTCTATCCCGAAAAGGAAGGAATCTACCCATGCTCATGATCCTCTTGATAAAAAAGTTTAGCACATTTTGGGATAAAATGAAAAGAGTGGGCGAAAGAGGGTCCCCCTGCCTCAAACCTCTACATGCCTTGAAGAAACCGAAATGTTTACCCATGAAAGAAGTGGAGATCCACGTCGAGCTAAAGCAGCGGAAGAGGAGATCATAGGTCCAATTTTAGAAACCCATGCATGTCAACACCTTTAGAATGAAACCCAATTCCATTCTATCGTAGGCCTTACTCATGTCAAGCTTGATAGCTAGGTTATTCCCAAAAACCTTATTGTTTATCCCACTTATCATCTCATGCACCACTCTGATAACACCCTGAATTGACCTACCTTTGATAAATCCATGTTTCTCTGCTGCAAACCAGTCGTTTAAGTGCACTAAAAGCCTTTTGTTGAAAATACTCGCAATGACCTTATAAGGAAAGTTACACATGATGATTGGCCCGTACTGATCAACAAGTTGGGGTTGTTTACCTTAGGAATCCTAACCACCTTTGTCGCACTGGCTATTCATGGAAGATGAACACCTTATAAGAAATACTCCATAGATCTCACCAAGTCACCTTTGATAGTATCGCATGCATCCCTATAAAAAGAACTGGGTATCTCTTCCGGCCCTGGAGCACTAATAGAGTTCAAAGACAACGCCGCCTCTCTCACTTCATCCTCTTGCGGAGACCTCCTCAACCCCTCATTGATAGCCACCGAAACACAACTTGGAATGTCCTAAAAATATCTATATCTTCACTTGGATAACTGTTTTCCATATTTGAATTTGGACCTGTAAGAATATCTTTAACAATGTCACTGGCCAGATTCCCCACTTTAATGGTTGTTATTCAATTAAAAGTTGAAACCAAAATCCCAGCTCTATAAATTGATAGCTTTTTCTATTGTTTAAAACATTCAAAACCAATTCCATGTTTGGGAATAGAGAATTTTTGCGCATAATGATTTCTCTCTATACTCCTACTTCTCTCTCCCTCCCAATAATGAGAAACCCAAGAGATAATTTCTTAAAGAACGAAGAATGTGAGATCAAGAACAAATAACACCAGACATTCGATTCACCATGATTTCACTCAAAGAATGAATTTAATTGCTTAGAGACTATTGGAGCACATGTGGATCACCGCTAGAGGGATTCTACCTTGGGATCCTCACAAGCGCAATGAATGAAATCTGGAAGGGCCTTCTCATATGATAAAAATTAATCAATAAAGAAAGTTCCCAAACACAAGTATTTATTTCTTTAAATATTATATAAATTAATTATAAATTTGATATGCAAGAACCTCACACATGGTTTAAGTTAATGATTATTAAAAGAAATTTTATTATATCTCCCTCCACTATAATGCTTCTACTGTGCCCAGAAACAATAAGTGGTATATGAGCGGTCTGTTTAAATTTTTAATTATTTATTTGATTGTTTATCTATGTTCAATCATGATTAGATTTTCATTTTTGTAATTAATTATTTAATCCAATTTAATATAACATGTTATCGACATATTAATCATGATTTGTTTAGTGTTTCATTTTTTTAGAGATTTAAGAACAAATGAATAACAATCAGAGATGCCATCGAAAAGTGTCAAATCTTTGGCCCATAAAGTTGGGTTATATGGCGTGTGGACATAACACATGTCTTATACTCATACACATTGTATATGGATGTGTTAATCCATTAAAAACATATGGTACTTTTATTGAACACCACGTACTGACTAGGTGAACCTTGATATACGACAACTGAGGTACATGTCATGGTGCTAGATGCCCATGCCATGTATTCTCCCATTAATGGACAGAATTAGAATTATAATAAATTTTAAAAAATGCAGCATTAAAACCTTATTTTATTTATTGGAACAACGTTTTCTATTATATAATTTAATAACATTTTTAAATAATTTTAAATGATCAATTAATTTACTAAAATAAATATGTCATTAATGGTACTTCCATTTATTTTCCATGAATTACAACTTGATAGGTATCTCTAATTAAGATCATATAATCATTAATATGAATGAGAATTAATTAATCAATACAAGAATATTCATCTTAATAATAAAGACCAAATAAATAAATGATATCTATCCAATTAATTTTTTCATATTTGGTGCATGTACGACTGATCATGAGGTTGACCAAGACCTATGTATGTGTTGGAAATTATTTAAGTAGATTTATTTCATGGTTTTGTAATTATTTAATATTAAATTAAAATATGGCCTGCGAGCCATCCCTCCCTCCATTATTATGTAGGACCTATGTGTCCAAAGATATTTATGTAATTCAATTTAACCAATCCTTTGGATCCCCCACCTGCATATGAGTAAAAAATATTTGTAATTAATCAAGAATATCAAGGTACGTGGAGAGGTTTCAAGACAGTGTAACACCCCAAGCTTCCACGATACACTTCTCTTTGAATAATACAGTAGCGTGTGTTGTACGCAACTTTGACTTCTAACACACACCACAACCAATCAAACTAGCCGTTATGAATAGTAATACCCAATTTTTGAAATTTTATAAATTTTATCTTTCAAAATGGACTTCATTTTGGGATTCGGAATATTGAAATTAGCTTAGGTTGAATTTTTGGTATTTTTCTGAAAATTTCAATTTTTGATGAATAGTGAAAAACACTTAGTTATAGTTTAAAACCGAATTTTTATTTAAATAATTATTTATTTTATTTTAATTAATTTTGCGTAAAAATAGATACATAATACCTATAAAAGTTCAATGTAATTAATTGGAGTCAGTTTATAAAAATTTTAGATATATACAAATTTTATTGAACTTTTAACCGTCTTATACCCATCTCCTAGGAGAATTTTAAAATTGACATAAAACATAATTTTACCACTTCTTTGAGTGGAATTTTGAAAATCCAAGAAACGAGGTTAATATCAAGGAGTAAAATGTGGTTCAATAAGAGAAAAATAATTTTTGGTGAATAGTAACTTTTTACTTTTATTTACCATGGTTAAATGTAAATAGGGTAATTAAGGGTAATAATAATAATAATATTACCCTAAAACATGTCCTAATTCTATTAGATAAGTATAATTCGACAAAAAACAACCTTAGGAATAAAATATTAAACTCTTTGGTCCACTTGGATTAGATCAGGACATTTATTATTATTTAATTCAAAGAAGAGTTAAAAGAGTTCAAATCAAAGTTTAATAACTAATTTTTTTAATATAGGGTTATAAATAAGATAAATTCGATTATAAATATTCATTAGAAATAAAAAAATATTTCCTACATAATGGTATTTTATTTATAATTTTTAGACATTAAATGATTTAATTTATTTATGACACAATGATGATACAGTAATTACCTTATTAGTGAAATATAAAAATAATTGATATTATAAATACCCAAATAAATATAATTTGAGACCTTTAATGAATTAAAAGAATTTTATAGGTTAATATGACATTTTAGGGTTGATTAAATTAATTAGGTTTGAATTAATAATTCTGTTATTAATTTAGAGAAAACAAATACCAAATTGTTTCAAAATTGACATAAAAGAGTTTTTTAAAAAAATATTATGTTATTAATTGATATTATATTCCTAGAAATCTAAGGTTCGGCCAAAAGACTTATATAATGATAGGTGTATCATTAATGAACCAATTGGGGTTCGCTTGGAAGTATATAGTAATTTTATTAACGATATAATATAAAAATACAAAGAGACATGGTAAATGTCAAACTATTTAACTAAGAGTTAAAACTAAAAGATAAGGTTAATATAGTGACCCAAAACTATATAAAACCTATTGGTTGGGTGGTTTTAGACCCATCCCCACATTAGCCTCAAAATAAGTCACTTTGGAGCCATTATAAACTGAATATTAATTTATTATAAAATAATATTTCTAGCTTTTCCTAAGGTTCCCCTCACCCCTCTTATAAAAGGGCACTCCCCCTTCTCTCAATTTAACATCTTCAAAGCCTTTTGGATCGACCAAAACCAGCCCAAATATCCTCTAAGATTCCCTCACTTAAATCTAGAGGCCTTAGTTTGATCATAAATCCAACCTAAGGAGCCCTTTTGATCAAATCAAAAGGAAGAATCCAAAGAAGAGGTAATGTATTCACCACCTTCTTTGAAGTTCCTTTCTTCTTCCACTTCTTATTTCTTTGTTATTTCCATTATAAAATAATAACTCCAATATATTCTATATAATGTGATGTTATTATAAATATTTTACAACCATATTCAGTATTCTATCCATCCCTTGGATGACATGTCACCATACGCGCGTACGTACGACTTACCGTCTCCACGCCGTGGTGTAATTATTATTCAATACATTATTATTTGGATGGGTATAATAATGATGTGTAATTCCAGTAAATAATAAATATACCATGATAATTATTCTGTATATATGATACAACATCCAATTATATATTATTTTAATATCAAATGAATGATATTGTCACTCGTGCGTACGTACTGACTACCATCTCCACAAATGCGATGAGATTCATTCCCCATCGTATCCATTCAAGAATAATTTTCATTTGATGATTAAAAATAATGTTTAAGGACTTAATATAATTATGTATATATATAAGATACAACCTATGGATAACAAACATGACATATGTAACAAAAAATATAAAAGAAAATGAGTAAGTGAACACCTGAAAAGACGATAATAATAAAATATTATTAACAAAGAAATATTAAAAGATAATATATGATATCATATTTATGTATATGGTTCTTTTATAATTTAATAACAATGATTTAATTATTATACAGGAGGTTAACCTACCCCCAACCAAGGAAAAGTACAAGGTAATGGGTTTCTTATCTCACTTTTAATTTTGTGAGTTTTCCATTGTTCACCACTTATTTATTGCATGTGGTGTATATTGTACTTCCATTTGATATATATTATCATGATTCTCTTCATATTCATGATATTCTGTGACTCATTTGGAGGTTATTGACTATTGTTCATATTACTTGATTGATTACAATGAGGTAAGGGTTTATTTCACAATCTTTTCATTATCCGAGGTTGTTTATGTGTAATTATCTACTGGCACCCCTTTATCATCCACATCCATGTTTCTTAAAAATGTATTTCAAAACATTCCTACTATTTTATAGACTATGGATTGAATTCATTTATACCTTATTTTACTTTTATAAGATATTTATCAAGGAATCTTTCCATCATTTTCCAAACAAGGTCCTTTTAACCTTTTCGATAGAATTAAGGCAAGAATGTCTTTTTTAACTTATACGGTAGGTGTAACTATTTTACGCTGTTATAAAATCATCAAAGCTTCCCTTAAAAGCTTATAAGAATATTTTCAAATTAAATGTTTCCTTTTATAATTAAGTGACTTTTAAATGATTAAAAAAAGAGATATTTCTCTCAAATAGTTTTGATTTCATCTATGTCAACATCCTTTGATGGATTTTAAGTTTATTTGAAGTTGATTTATAATGATACGAAACTTACATATTGTATTGAAGGTTTTGTGATATGTTTGACTGTGGATGTGTTATTTTTATACCATTCATGGTTTATGGAAAAATTGTTGACATTTCGTATGCTAGTTTCAATAAGAATGTTTATGTTATGTTTAAACCTTTCATATGAGGAATGAATTGGACTTAGTAAGTGACGGGTGGAGCCCACTATAGCTCCTCGATGCATCGGTAGGTCTCATGAGACAAACTAGTGTATTGTCACAAGGCCTTGACAAAAAATTATTTGTAGTCTTGGCACAAGGCCTTGACTATGTGGTTTTGATAGTCTGGCATTATGCATTCCATTATTATGAAAGTGGTTATTGATATTGCATGTGATTATTCGACTAGTAGAATATCCATGTGAATAAGTAAATGGAATTATTTCATTTTATATCTTCCATATAATACATTAGTTCATGTTTAAAAGGCTTTTGTTTTAGTTATACATTACCTTAAATATTTATGTTTATTTATGAAAGTTTTCTCTATATTGTTATCCTTACTGAGCATCTGAGCTCACCCCTTTCAATGTTTTATTTTTCCCAGGATGTGAAGAAGTATTTTATGAATGACCTTCAAGGATAGTATGGGGGGATATGAAGACAAGATGTTGTTGTAGTTTTTTTCACTTTATGATGTAATGTAAGACTTATGAATATATCTAGTGTTTCCAAGGCTACTAAACTAATCGGTCCTTTGAGACTTGATCTTTTTTGATCATGCAAATATTATGTAATAATACACCGACTCTGGGTAACTGGGGTCAGGGAATTACAGACAAAACCATAATGATTCCAACTCAGAAATACATAGTTGGACATGTGGAATGTTGTATCTCATGACAAGTATGACATAAAGAGTTATTTCCCCTAGGTCATAGGTTGATTTAATGTCTTCTCGTTAAATAAACTATTAGAGAAGCTCATGATCAGGTCATTTAATTAATTAATTATTTTCTTTCTAATGCACTAAAATTATATTTATTGATGTAAGATCGAGATCACAAAAAATGAATAAATTTATTGAAAAATATAGAATTTAAATAAATTCATTAATCATAAATGTTTTATCCAAACATGGTTAATTAATTAAGTAAGAATCCACTTAAATACAAAAAATACATGTAACATATAAATCAAGATTAAAATTTATACATAATAAAATAAAATCCTTTAATATAATATTAAGTAAGTCTAAGACTACTGTTACTTGATTAAGAACAAAACTCAATAGAACTACGTGTTTGAGTAACCCATTTTGGTAAACTTACTTTTATAAGGGGAGTTATTATGAAGATTTAGGGTTGAATTAACCTTTTTACATCAAAAGGAGTATTCCTTTCTAGACTTGGTGTAATTTTGAGGAATGTGTTGAGAAAATACAAGTCAGGATTTCTAGATTTGGGAGTCCACTCAATGGATCAAGGAGCTTCAAGCCTGTTGTTGGAAAATAGTTTCCTTCCTAAATACCTTCAAAATAGCTTGACCAACCTTTGTTGGGGTTATGTAAAGGATAATATGGATCCTTTATAATATACTTTCATAGCGACAAGACATTCCATGTTCAATAGTGGGGGCTATTGGGACTTGATAAAATAGTGGGAGATTAAATAAAATCAATTAATTTATTATTTCTCACAAAATTTGTAATCATGAAAAGTAAAAATAATTTTCAATTTAATTGTATAATAAAATGAAAAGATCATCATCCAAACTATCCCTATAATCAATATTGGATAAATACAATCTCCTCACTAGTAATAACTTCTAGGAGTGGTTTCGATTCCTTTGGGTTGTTCTATTCCATGAATAGAAATCTTATGTGATAAAATCCTCAATGCTTGATATTCCTGCTCCGGAGACAAGGTATTAAGAGTTCCTTTTCCATAAAAAACACATGAATTACATGGGAGACATTCAATGTTTGATGATTTCATCTATGTCTAGTGAACTCAGGAAGTATCCTGAAAACATTGATGTGTATAGCATGCATGAGAACATATGTGGTCTTTACCCTAAGAGTTCTAGATAAGAATGGTTTGATATTTACAAGAATATTTTTAAAAGTAATCTTGGAGAGGGTACCTCAGCTGTCCCTCACGTAGACAAGATCATTGGATACATTAAGTGCTTAAAGGTTTTAGGGTTTAAAATCCCCAAAGAAATGGGCACCGATCTCATTCTGAAATAAATCCCTCCGATATTATCAAGTTTTTTGTGAATTTTAGAATAAAAATATTGATAAGTCTCTCCCATATATTCTTATCCTCCTTCTCTAAGTAGATGAATATATAAAGAGTGAAAATCCTTCTGTCTTTATGGTGAACAAAAATAAAGGGAAAGTAAATAGATTTAAGACAAAATATTCTTCAAAACATTGCAAGAATAATAAGATCATAGGGGATGTAAGGGAACACGATTCTATCTATTTCTCATGTGACAATAAAGGACAATGGAAGGAAAATTGCTCCCAGTTGAAGAATCAAGGGGAAGATTTTGTTGCATTTGTTATCAAGTGAAATTTATCTATTTATAAAAATTTGGTATTAGATACAACTTGTGGTTCTTACACATGTATTAAAACACAGGAAACAAGTAGATTTAGAAACATTTAATGATGGTAGGTAGATCTATGAGTAGCCAATGGAGCTACACTTTATATTGTGTCTGTCAGGGACTATCACCTCACATTGCTAACCAGAATGATCATGGTTTTAAAGGATCGTTATTCGGTTCCCGTAGTTACCAAAAACAATATTTATGTATCCAGAATAGATATATATGGATTCATTTTCAAATTTGGAAATCAATGTTGCTTCTTTAATAAAGATATCATTTTTATTGTAAGGAACATTTACATAATGGTCTTTACGTATTGGATAAAATGAACCAAGTAATGGAAATCGATAAAAAAGTTACTTCACATGACTCATCCCACACCCAACATTCACATCACTTGTTAATTCATCTAAATGAAAAATTCTTGAAAAAATTACATCATGATTGACATTTACATTCTTTAAAACTAAAATAAATTAGTGTATGTCACATATTTTTACAAGTAAAAATGACCAAAGCCCTATTTAGTGGGAATAATGAAAGTCTAAAGAGCTTCTTGGATTAGTTCATTTCGATGTGTGTGGACCATTTCATGTTGAATCAAGGGGTGGGTACTAATACTTCATGACTTTTACTGATGATTTTAGTAGATATGGATATATTTACTTAATGTGGTACAAGTCAGATTTTTTGATAAATTCAGGGAATACAAGAATGAAGTTGAGAACCGGCTTAGTAAAAAGATTAAGAAACTCCACTCAGACTGTGGTGGTGACTATCTTAATAAATACTTCATTGATTACTTATAGGATTTTAGGATCTTATCAAAACTCACTCATCCTTACATTCCTTAGTGTAATGTAGTAATAGAAAGCATTAAATTCACCTTGTTGGACATGTTAAGATCAATGATGACTCATGTGAGTCTTTCATTATCCTTTTGGGGATATACATTATAAACAATGACACACATACTAAACCTAGTACCAAATAGATTGATAAATGGTATTCTATATGAATTTTTTTTGTCACATAAAGGAATTATTTTAATGTTATTTTTAATTTAATTTCCATTCTTTATTTGTTTTGGGGGTTTCCCATTCCTTTTGGAGGAAATGATGGGTTTTCAAAATTTGGCCCAAACTGTGATCCCATTTCCAGATTTATAAATAAATTTTTTTTCTTTTATAACTCGTTCATTTTTCAAAATTTTACACCCATTACGCTTTCCAATTGGAATCCTCTGATATATTAAAACCACCATATCATTTTGGACCCCATAGGAATCCAAAAATAATGATGGATTTTGGTTTTTTATTAAGGTGTTGGGCCAGCCTGAAAGGCCATTTCCTACTTTAAAATAATTTTTTAATTATTTAATATCTCATTAAGTTTTTATGTTTTTTCAGGGATTCTAACTCTCACCCGAGAAAACTTATCCAAGGATCACCCCATGATCTCCCCCCCCTCTTTGAATCTCATTTTCATCACGAATTTGGGCGAAACTTCTTTTTATTTCTCAAATCTCCTAGAATTGAAGAGGTAAATTGATTCCTTCATAAATAATTAAATTTTTAATATTTTAATTTCATTACAATTCATAAATGACCTAATCATCCTTATTAGAACCTCACTTTCTTTTATAGATGTTTTGAAATTCAGATACTGGTGTATTTGGGTCATTTTGTTCAAGATTTATTCAAGTAAGTGTTTCTATCTTCATTTCATTCCTTATATTTAGTGTTTCCTCCATCTTTCATGAAGTTATATAGTTTCTAGACGTTACGGTTCATACCTAGGGTTTTATTTGGGGTCTTTTTGGTGAAATCTTGCAGTTTAGGTTTCATTTTCAATTCCTTGTGGTGTGGCGGTGGTGCGGTTGAAGTTCCGCAACAAGATTTGGGGTTTTTACACAAAAGGTAGTTGATTCCATGTGTAATAATTATTTGATGGGTTAGAATGCTTGATTAAATTATTTTTAATATTCCTCATATACTGTGCATTGTATGAAAATCATTTTTTATGGATTTAGTTAAGCAATTAATTTTATTGTTGCGCTTTGTTTCAAGTTTGGTGTTTTCCATGTGTAAACCTTGTGGTAATCTATGGGTTGATGTTATAACACATGAAAGTGGTTTGTTATATTTTTATTGGGATGAAAATTATTCTTTGGTAGGGTATTGGTGTGATTTTGGGGTTAAAATAGGGTTTTTGAATAGGTTTTCGGTGTAAAACCTTGTTTTACTCCTTGAAGGTGTTTTATGAAAATGTGTGTTTTTCCTGTGTATCTTTTGTGGTTTAATTCGAGGTGATTTTATAGTACTTGAGAGTGGTTTAATAAATGTGGAAAGGGCGGAAAATTTTTATTTGGTAGGGTCTAGGTGTGATTTTGGCCTTGAAATGGGGTTTTGAAATGGGTTTTGTGTGCAAGACAAATTTATACCCTTTGTGATTGTTTTGTGAAAATAGTAAATGTTTTATTTGGTTAAAAAATGTGGGAAAAGTGTGTATATGTACTGTTTGGGTGAGTGTGTTCACCTAATATGGGGTTTTAAAGGTAAAGTGGTGATTTAAGATGTCAAACATTTTCAAAATGTTTTATAAATTGATGAAATGTTTTATCAAATGGAAAAAGATGGGCGAAACATGTTTGCGGGGTGTTTTGTGGGAGTGTGATGTGAAAAATGAATTTTTTTGATGAAATAAGTATTATGTGATATTTTTGTGGGATTTTATGTGAGTTGTACTAGCTTTTAAAGGTTTTATAAAAACTTTTAAAGGATATTTTGAAGTATTAAGAAAATGTGAAAAGTGTTTTGGGCTATTTTGGCGTGAGTATGATTTCAAAATGTATTTGAATGAAAAAGTGGATTATGTGACTTTCGTGATATACATGTGGAATATTTGGTGAATTTGTGATGTGGCAGTGTTAGTTTCAGTGAAAATTATAATCCTTGACTTGTTGAACTTGTTTGAGCATAATAAGGAAACCCAGGTATCTAGGTGGGTGGACGTGTACTGGTATGCTAGTGATCCCACGGGGTTTGGCCCTAGTTTCACATAAAAAGTTTGACACTTAAAACAATACCTAAAATATGATGATGATCATGATGGGGGGCCACTAGGTTATGGGTATTCTCTCTACTAGTATCTTGTGTGCATGAGAATGGATATTGTGATGGTTACACTCACTGAGATACGAGGTACCTGGGACCCACAACGTGCTAGTCCCTAGGGGTTACATTCCCATTTCTTGTGCTCATTTGTTACTTTTTGATTACTGTTGGCATACATTATGGTGGGATGGAAAATTCAGTAGTGTTGACATTATTTTTTATATTGTTGATTCTTTAAAATATCCCATTTGAAAACTGCTTTTATTTAAGTTGCATCTTTTAGAAATTGTTACTAGCATTTCATGTCTTCAAAACTTGTATGCTTTTCATATTCGAATGTCTATCACATGTAATATCTAAGTGGTGGTAACATACTAGGATTTGGATCACACCCTACTTACACTTTTGGGTGTAAGTAGACTTGGTTATTTTTGCCGCAGGTTTGGGTACAAATTTTGTGCCAATGGTTTGGGTTTTTAGCAGTCCATCGTGACATGGTGTTGTGAAGATGGCTTGAGGGCAGTGCCTCTATCCATTTAGACGTTCTTAAGCTGTAATTTTTTGTTTTATTAAATTTTTATAGTCCATGAGAGTTGTTTAAAACCCTGTAATTCAGTTCTAAATTTATTTAAAAGATGGTTTTGTCTGAAAAATCCAGTTTGGTTTTATTGGACATGTTTGTCGTTGTATGTTTATAAATATGGGTAAATAGTTTCCAATTTTCATTTTAGGATACCCGGGCACTTGTGCCATCCCATAGGGATCGAGAACACCTTTTGGGAATTTTCACGGGATGGGTCTGGTTCCGGTTTTGATGGTGACCAGATTTGATTCTTGACATTTGGAGTGGAATAAAAACCATGTTATCAAATTTACATGTGTGGGGAAGCGAAGCATTTGTTAAGGCCTCTTTAGGTAACAAACTTGAAACAAAATGCATAAAGTGTACCTTCATTGGATACCCCAATGAAACAAGGGGATATTACCTTTACAAAAACATATAAAAATAGGTTATAGTGGAAATACATTCCATATTCATTTAAGGGGAGCACACCTATAAAAGAGATAGCGGGAGAGAGATAAGATTTTTTGAAGTCGTGGCTCAAGGCACACAAGAGTTGGTACAGTATTTGATTCCAAAAATCCCCATGGAATAAGAATCTATACTTGGGACAAAAAACTATATAGGAGTATGAGTGAGGTTATAGAACCAGAACAATATGGTTTTATAGTTATCGAGGTTGGTGACTTATTAGTAGTTGATAATAATGATCCTCTAACCATAAAGGAAGTAGTAAGTGGCATAGATGTTTCCAAGTGGCAAGAAGCCATGAATTATGAAATGGATTCCATGTAAAAAAACCAACTTTGTATTTTGGTAGATCCTATAGTGGATGTAAACCCCATTTGTTGAAAATTTTTATTCAATAAGAAACTGGACATTAAAGGACAATTCTGTACCTATAAGGAACAAATGGTTGAAAAGGGGTTTAAACAACATCAAGGAATTGACTTTGATGAAACCTTTTCACTAGTTTCAATAATAAAATACATCATAATTATACTTTCCATTATCGCTTACCATGAATTTAAGATTTGGAAAATGGATTTCAAAATAGTCTTCCTTAACGTGAACCTTCAGTAAGATGTCTACATGACACAACCTGTGGGGTTTGTGACTCAAAAGGATTCCAATAAGATAGGAAAGTTTCAAAAATCCATTTATAGATTAGAGAAATAATCTAGTTCATGAAACATTAATTTTTATGATTCCATAATAGAATTTGGTTTTATAAAGATTGAATATGAGACTTGTGTCTACAAACAGTTTAATGGGGGTGTTGTCATGTTCTTAATAGTATATATTGATGACATATTACTTATTGAGAATGAAATACTAGTAATATAGTATGTCAATGAATGGTTGAATAAATGATTTTCCATTAAATAATCAGGTGAGGCAGCATATATTCTTGGGATCAATATCCATCATGATAGATCCATGAGGTATCTTGGCTTAAGTCACAATACATATATTGAAAAGATACTAAAGAGAATAAATATAGAAAAATCCAAGAGTGGATTGTTTATAGGATTAAATTTCCATGAAAATGTGTCTAAATACCCCTGAAGAAATAAATACAATGGAATGGATTCCTTATTCATCATTGATTGGGTCAATCATGTATGATATGCTATGTACTAGGGTAGATGTCTCCCTCTCCTTAATTAGAGTAGGAATATATCATGATGATCCAGGTTAACTTCATTGCATGTAAGTTAACATTATCCTTCAATATATAAGGAATAATAACGTTATGTTCCTGGTTTATAGAGGAAATAAGAAACTAGTCATTAGAGGATATGCAGATGATAGTTTCCAAACTTATCAAGATGACATGAAGTCACAAACAAGATACATATTAATATTGAATGGAGGTGTAGTGAGCTGGAAGAGATAAAAGTAGGATTTGGTCATAGATTCTATAGTATATTCTGAGTATAATTCAACTTCTGAGGTAGCTAAAGAAGTTTTGATGTGCAATTTCATCCAAGAGCTTGATGTAGTACTTAGCAGTAAAGATCCCATCACACTATATTGTGATAATACTGTAGCAGTTGCTCTCACAAAAGATCCCAGGTTACATCAGAGAATGAAGAACATAATTCTAAAGTATCATCTCTTCGGGTATTTTTCTCAAAGAGGTGAATTTTAAAAGAATAGGATTTCCATGGAAGAAAATGTGGCAGACCCCTTGACTAAAGCCTTGACTTAGCAGACACATGATTATCATGTGAGGTCTAACAGACTGAAAGTCATATGCAGTTAGATCTAGTACATATGAGAGTTTTATAATGTTTTTGTCCAAGAACCAACTATTTTTACTTCGATTACATGAATATTTGATGTATTAAATATAAATTAAACATCTTATTACATATTGCTTATTGTTCTACATGACTTTAATTTAATAATGTCCAAGATTATTTTTTGCATCGATAAGGTCATAGTAGTTCCCCACTATGATGATAACCTTGAAGTGATATGAAAATATTCTTAAAATAGTTCTGTGGTTGGATAACATACTATGATTTGACACATATTATATAGAGTGTTTGGTTCAAGTACTCATAAGCAAATGAGACCTCTTCTCATGATGTTCTCACTTGGTAATCTCTAATATGGGAGATTTTGAGAACAGACCCACCAGTCGGAATTCCACATGTTTTGGTGTCATAAGATATTCCTTTTTTGGGAGTGTGTGTAATGGTCCTTAGACCTTAATATTATCATTAATTAATTTCATGACTCGTGCACTAATATTTTATGACAAAAACCATCACACTATATGTTATCCAGAAGTAGGGTATGTTGTGGGTGTCATGAATGACATGTTATTAATGGATAATTTAAGGAAGTATTTGTCCATTCTATATTTATAGTAGTTGATATCTCATCCCTATGATTGAAATAGAACCACCACCCTAAATTCTATGTCCACGATATAACAATTTTTTTTTTCAGATAGTAAAATAATGATGTATCGAGAATATAGGTTGATGAAACCATCTTGAAACCTTCTTGATGAAATATTATGATAAAGGGATTATATTAAATAGTTAGTGTTCATATGTGGTCTTTGTCATTTCAACTTTAAGTTCTTTCTCTTGTCTTCCTTGACCAGTTTCAAGATAGTAATCTTGGAATTTAAGCAATCCCACCTAATGCCAACGAGAAAGAACCCTAGATGTTCATGCATGGAGTGTTTCTATGGATCTTAGTTAAATTTAATTTGAATTTAATTAATGAAATAAATATTATTATAAAGATTTAGGAATAATATTATTCAAGTTATATTGATCTCATTAATTAAATAAATATTTATTCACTACATTGTGAATAAAATATATTTAATTATTTTTATTGAATATTTTATAAACATTTATTTACTAGTTTCTGAATACAATATTTATTTAATAGAATAAAATATTTATTTCAATGTTTAATAAATTTAAGGGGAGTTAAAATGGACCAAGACTATGTCTGGTGATAAAACAATTATTTACAAGATGGTAAATATTATTTATCCATTTTGCGAAAGTTAAAACACCAAAATTATTATTATTATTATTATTATTATGTGGCATGGTATTTCATTAATGGTTATAAGTATATTTAATGTATATTATCCAATTAAAACTTGCAACCAAAATCCCAGATCTATAAATAGATAGTTATATCTATTATGTAAAACATTTGAAACCAATTACATGTTTGGGAATAGAGAATTTTCACACACAATGAATTCTCTCTCGACTAAACCTATTCTATCCACCTAATGAATGAGAAACCCAAGATAGAATTTCTTCAATGTCAAAGAATGAGCGATCAAGAGCGAGCACCATAAGACATTCGATTCACCATGTAGACACTTATAGGACGAGTGGCGTTGCTCAGAGACCATTGGAGCACGTGCAGATCATTGGTAGAGGGATTCTACCCTTGGATCCTAACAATAAAAATGAAGGGAATCTAGAAGTATCTTTTAGGATTATAAAAAATCATCAACATAGAAAGTTTCCAAGCCCAAGTATTTATTTCTTTAGATAGTAAATAAATTAATTATAAATTTTATGTGCAAGATACCCACTCTTGGTTTTGGGAAATGATTATTAAAATAAATCTTAATATACATCTATCCATAGAAATTATTCCTCCAAACCCTGAAACAACAATACACATACCCCACACATAAGTAATAGGTTTTTAATAAGTCATATCTCACATAAATAAAAGTGAGGTGAGAAAACCGTTACGTTATGTCTGAAATCATTCTATAGTTGTAATTAACATCCTAGATAATCAAATTAGATGAATTCATTACTTTATTAATAACCTATTAAACATATATTTTATTTATTAAAATTTTATTAAGTTTATTTAAGACCATTTTGATAGTCTATAATGTTTAATTTTATTGTTTTGGGTGTGGTCATTTTATTGGTTTTCATGATCGGTTCACTTGAATAAAAGTGTATAAGTTCATTTAAAATGAAAATAATCCCATGGAATTGAAATTATATGTTATTAATGAGATTTAAGAATTTTAAATGGTTTTATATATAATTTTTTTAATATGTTATGAGGATGATTCATTAGATAAAATGTTAATGAAAATGATTTAATTTATTTTGGTAGTTTTTATGACTATCAAAGATTTGTATCGTTTTATTTAATAATATGATTATATACTAGTTTTGGAACATTATAGAAGTTGTAATACACATGTTATAATATTTTTTAACCATTAAAATGGTTTTATAACCATCCTTGATGGTGGTAATGAAAAACTAAAACTCATCATCATTGAAGGCGGTGAACCGACACCTCACAAATGATGTTTTCATTTTTAGAATAAAAAGAGAATAGAAAAGCCTTAATGATGTATATTCCATTAAAATAATAAAATTATTGTATATATTTGATACTGAAGTTATCACGATGTTTTATAAATGGGTGGTGAGGAGAGGATAATAAAAGAAAAGAAATTAAAAATGAAAATAATGAGGGATTTTTCTCTTGAGTGTCATCTACTTGAGAGCCTCTTTAAAGAATTTGGAAATTGTCTTTCGGTGATACCATCAAGACCAGAACGTGGGGAAGAGGTTTGGGAGAGAAATTTTATAGAATATAAGAAATATATAAGTCTTATAAGGTGTGATAAGAAGAGGTGGGATGGGGGGTATTTATAGTGGGGGAGAGGGGTGTCTTTTTGATTATTTTATTCATTTTTTATTATTTTGGCTCCAGACTATCAATAATGTGTATTTATATCACTAAGTATAATAAATAGTGCATGTCAGTTCAAAATAAGGGGTTCAAAAATCATCCATGACTCAAACACTCATGTATTTGGCATAAAATGTAAAATACCAAAAATTACCACATTTCACTATTCCCAAAAAATTTAACAATTTTAGAAAAATAAAAAAATTTCACCCTATTGATTTTCAATGTGTAGATTTTATAAATTAACTCCATTTTATGAATATAATTTTATATATGTGAGAAATTTAATTTTTAATTTAAATCGGCATATATTCAAAAAATATAGATTTTAAAATTATTACTAATTTTATAACACTTCTAAAAATTAATTAAGGTCTAATTAAATTATATTATAATCATAAGATAGGAAAATAATAATTTATAAATATATTTTTTAAAATAAATTTTATTTTAAATCATTTTATTAATTAAAAAATTTTGAATAAGTTTTTATGTATAAAAAAATATATATTTAATTTATCATTTTTAAAAAACCATTTATTTATTACCTGATATAAATATATTATATTTTAATTCAAAAGATAACTAAATATTATTTATACTTTCATAGGAGAGGTTTCTACTCTATTGGTCAGATTAATTTTCTAAATTGTCACATTATTATTCCAACGGTCATGCTGATATTTTATAGTATGGGTGTTGTGTGCAACATAAGCTATAGAAGATGTTAAATTTAAAAGTGACATACCATAAAATCTTAGGGTGTTACACATTTCACAACTCATCTACAAGTGCATAAATGTAACATATGATGTCATCATTAATGAGGAGGCAATTGGGATTAGAGTGCCCATAAAAAACAAGGTGTGTTAATTATTGAGGATCCATCCACCATCGAGTTCACTAAGATGTATGTGCTTGGGATGATAGATACCAAAAAACCAATGGATGATAGGGATCATTATGAACTCCAATTAGTAAATGATCTATAGAAAAAATGACATCATGTATGGACATAGTGATTCTTGTTCAATTAGATGAAATGTAATTGAACTCGCACCCATATAATTTGTAAAAACCAGTCGACACTGATCATGATGATGCTCTTCTTTGGTTCCACACCATTAAAAATATCATTGGCCTAACAACCCCACATAGGCTTTCACTATGTGAGATTGACCCCAGAATGATATACATCACTAAGTATAATGAGCCCAACTCCTTTGAAGAAGTTGAAAAACACCAGGGTTAGTGCATGGTGGTAAAACCCCAAGATTCCATGGTATGTTTCTTTTTAAATAAATTCAACATCTTGTGTTGTACTCTATACCAATATAATATTTCACTATACACAACACCGAGTACGATTACACCATGACCTATCAAAATATACATTTAAAAAAGAGGTTATGAATAGTATTAACCAAAATTTTTAATTTTATATATATCCCATATAATTTTAAAATTCATCTTATGTATTCCATAGACATAATTTAAGGAAAACGTAAATTTTTTAGATAGAAGAATAATTTTTCAAAAAATACAGTTTTTCTGCCTTTTAATGGAGAACCCTTTTTAAATACAATATTTAACCCTTTTATATATTAAATTTGAAAAAATTAAATTCTTCTTTATAATAGGGGCATAGAAATTTAGTTTGTATAAACTTTTTGTATTTTTCTAATAAAATCCATATTTTAATGTATAGTGGGAAATACTGCATTTTAATTCCAAATTGGCTTTTCATATGACATATCTATTTAGTTATATTGTACATTAAAATGGTTTTAAAGTGTAATTATATTATTTATTTATCATTTAATATAAATTTGTCCATTTTAAGTAATTTCACATTGAAATTGGATATAAACACATGCCAATATTTTGATAGTTTTTACTTCTTAAAAACATGCTTTCTGGTTTTGACAACAGGAATTAATTTTAAATTAATTTATGAAAATTATATGTTTGTAATTTGGAAAAATAGATTCCATATTTGGAATCATAAGGTCCAAATTTTGTAAATAGGTACCTTTTATTTTTGGACATTGTGAATAGTAACTACAATAATTATTTTTATTTACCATGGTTAAAGGGTAAATCGGGTAAATAAGGGTAAAAAAATAATATTATAATAATACAAAACTACACTAACACGTGTATTAATCATAATTTATGATATATTTACTACTAGTATCATACTTATGTAGATTTTATGACCCCATGAATCCACTTGGGTGTGATAATGACCTTTTATAATGTTTAATTTAAAGAAAAGGGAAATATAACATAAACATGTATCTAATACCTAAAAATTTTTAATTTGGTTTATTTAAATGATATATTAGACTATAAATAGTAATTATAAATATAAATATATTTCCTAGATCATGGTATTTAATTTATAAATTTTAGAAATTAAATAAATTAATTTATTTATGGCATAATGATGATGCAGTGATTACCTAATTAATTAATGATTGAAATAAATGATATTATAATTATTAAAATAAATGTAATTTGAACTTTTTGATGCTATAAATGATTTTTTGGATGAAATTTATATTTTAGGGATTATTTAATGCTTTTTTGAGTGAATCGTGTTATTATGACTTTAAAAAAAATCAACTGCTAAACAGTTTCAAAATTGACGTAAATGAATTTTGAAAACAAAAACTATTTTATTAAAATATAGAATACTCATAAAAATATAAGATTAATTAAAATGACTTATATAGTGTTAAAAATATAATTAATTATCCCCTTGAGTTTCTCTTGTAATTTTATAGTAACTATATTAACCATATAGTATACAAATACAAGAAGACATGGTAAGAGTTAAATTATTTAACTAAGGGTTAAAAAAAAGATAAGGTAAATTCATGACATAAACTTGTATAAAACATATTTTTTTGAGATTAGTTCGACCCATAATCATCTAACCCTCAAAAGAAATTATTTTCTATCCATTATAAACTTAAAATAAATTTATAATAAATTAATATTTCAAGACTTTCCTAAAGTGTCCTTCACCTCTCCTATAAGAGGGCGCTTCTACTTCTCTTTTATTACCACATCCAAAGCCCTTTTTCTCGACCAAACCATACCAAAACATCCTACCAAATTCACTAAATTCATCCTATATTCCACGATTTTTTTTAGAAAACCAACTTAATGAGTTCTTTTGTGCAAATAAAAATGAGACACCTGGAGAAGAGGTAATCGTTTTATCCCTTCTTTCACAGTTATTTTCTTCTTCTACTTCATATTCCTAAGTTGTTACCATAATAAAATAATAACTACAAAATATAATATATTATAAGATTTTCTTATTATTATGGGAAAATATTATTCCTCCTTTTACCCATCCCATGCAAAATTATATCACCATGCATGCGTACGTATGGCTTACCATCTCCACGCTGTGGTGTAACCTATTTTTCATCAATACTTTATTTAGATGGGTATAATGATGAATATAAATGGCTTAAATAATAAATATAAAATTATATTATTTCTTTAAAATTCATATTCCATCCAATTCCATGCCATTTATCCATTAATGAAATGATAGCATCACTCATGTGTACGTACAACTTACTGTCTCCATGATGCGATGATACTCATCTTCCACGCTCACCATCCAAGAATGATTATAAAAATATATATTTTATGAATAATTATGACATATATGACATAATAAGGATAATGGAATAATATATATATTTATATATATACATACATGTAATTCAATTACTTCCATTCAATACGAGAAGAAAACGGAAACATCATTCATGCGTACGTACGACCTACCATCTCCATGAATGGTCTATTCCATTTGGTATATCTAACTATTATATATATTTATATTATGAATATATATGATATATAAATCATATTACATATTCTATAAGTAAGTAAATCATGATATATGTAATATTATCAAGAATAACTAGTACGATAAACAATGCGATTATTACCCGAAATGTTGCATTAACTTGGAATTGTAAATAAACAGGTAATATAAAGGCATAAAATAATCATATATGATATCATAAATATTATTTTTATTCTGATATATGTTAAAAATATGTTTAAAAAAATAATATTGGAGTTTCTTACAAGTACAAAGAATATCATACCTAAGGTAAGGGTTTTCCACCCGAACCTCTATTTTCATTTGGGTTACTTTTATCATCTACTTACCTCAATTAAATTATTATTAATTAATACGAACTCCTCATAAATTATGTGTGAATGTTCTTTATATGTGTACCAACCAGAATCCTACTTTTATTTATGTTGAATTATATGTTTTAAAATGATCTTTAAAAAATTCTTTCCTGTAGTATAAGCCCGACTCCAGGGAATTTCTCAAATTCTTACCAATTTTCAAGGTCACTATATAATATGTTTTTTAGAAACCATTATATTTATAAATTAAATCATTTTATTACAAAAATACTATCTTAATTCATTTATGGTTTTATACAAACACTTTTTCCAAAAAGAACTCTTCTTTTCAAAAGTAAAAGAGTATTTATCTCAATAATTACTCGATGATTATATAAGAGAATATTCTTCTATTTCAACACTACTTTTGATTATTATGTATTATTGGGATTAATATTTATGATATAATATTCCATATTTAATTTAATGGTTTATAATTAGTTTTTCTGCGGTTGTTCTATCTTAAAACCACTCACCAGTTTACTCTGAATGGTTAGCGTTTATACATAATGTTCGGGAAAAATTATTTATGTTTCATATGTTAGTTTCAATATGAATGTATATGTTGTTTATGTTTATCCCCATTAATATGAGTAATTAATTGGGCTTATTATGTGATTTATGGGGCCCACTATAGCCCATCCATGCAGCGGTAGGTCTCATTAGATAAACTAGTGTCTTGGAACAAGGCCTTGACAGAATATTTTTGTATGGTCTTGGCACAAGGCATTGACATAGTGGTTATCATATATGAAATTATGCATTCCCTCATTATGATATTAGTTATTGGTTTTACATGTGATTATTCAACTATTATAATATCTGTGTAAATGTTTAAATGGAATTATTTTATTTATTCTTTCCATAATTTGCTGAAGATAATGTTTTAAAAGGTTTGTGTTTTAGTTTTTTACCTCGCCTTATAATTTTATGATTATTTTTGATAGCTTTCGCTATATTGTTTATCCTTACTGAGCATCTGATCCCACCCATTTCTTATGTTTTATTTTCCCAGGATGCTGATAAGTTTTTTATGATTGATATGCAGGGTTAAGTTAGGGGAATAATGGCGTTCTCAAAGAATTATCTTTGTTGTGTTTTATGATAGAAATTGTAAAGTAAAGTTCATGTATGAGATCTATTTTCCAAGACTTCTAAACTGATCAGTCCTTTGGGATATGATTCCTTGTAATCATTCCAATGTATTAAAATAATGCAATAGATCTGGGCTTATGGGGTTGGGGAACTACAATAATGATGGTTTAAGGGATGAATTCAACCGAGGAAAAAACATATGAGAGCTCATAAATCTCCCAAATTTTCCATCATCTAATTAGGTTCATGTTATAATTCAAGTTAAATCACGATGAAAATAGTTTTGTGGAGAATATTAAGGCAAGGCTCATTTCAAAGGGATGCATTGAGTGGTATGAGATTGACTTCAAGGAGACCTTTTCCCCTATTGTACGCATGGAATCGATGAAGCTCCTCATTATGGTGGAAGAATAAGTAGGATGGAAGGTTAATCGCATGGATTCTAAATCAACATTCCACAATATAGACCTCTAATAGAAGTTATACATCGGGAAACCACCTCGATTCATCATAAAAAACTATGATCAAAAGTCTTTATAACATCAAAAGTCACTCTACAACCATTTCTAAGAACCTAGAGAATGGAATTCCAATATCGATGCTAGAATTATGACATTAGAATATGATGAGATTGTCTCTAAACATGCTATGTACACACATGGAAATGAAATATAACATTTGATCATCGAGGTCTATGTTGAATAATTGAACATCAATGAAACCAACGTAAATTAAATTAATACATTTAAGGTTAAGATGAATAATCTATTCTATATGAAAAACTAGGGGGTTCCTTCCTACTACCACACATTTAAGTATAAAAAGGTGTAAGAGACATTTCCTTATTCATATCTTCCTATACATCTTAGATACTAGAGAAGAGAAACATTGGTGAGAAAACCCCTTATCAAGTACTGATGGAGTCCTTCATGAAGTTGATAAGGCCAGGCTCAAACCTGGTGATTTATTCTACTTAGTATAGAAGCTTCATCAGTAGCCTCTAGTTCTTTTTGCTCATATTGACACACATTGCCTATGCAATGGTATGTGTAAGCTGGTTTATGGAGAAACCACATTAAGATAACTTTTCCATCATCAAGAATATACAACCCTATATTTATAAGATAAATAAATAGATATAATTATATACAAGGAAGGTACGAAGTAGGTTTATCTTGTTATTATTTAGTGATAGTGACATGGTTAATGAGTTTGATGATTTCATGAGCACCCCTAGGGTGTTCTTCATTCTAAAAAAATAAACCTACTACAAGGAAATTACAGAAAAAGGGGAAAGAAGAGTCTTTCTGAGAAGAGGAGTTAAATAATTTCAACCATTGTAGAGACCCGAAGCTTGACGTACATTGAAATTACATTACATTTGCGGAATACTTAGTACATAACAAAAACACACACACAAGGATCGTTATAGTTTAGTGTCTTTGGAAACTCGGAATATAATCTTCTAATCGTGGTGAAAGATCTTCAACATCTCCCATAAAGATCTTCCTTATTTTTTTACCTAAAACCTTTCTTTATATCCTGGGGAAAAGAAAACATAAAAGGGTGAGCTCAAATGCTCAGTAAGGGTAAACAAAAAAATATCAATCACATCATATTCATAAGAACATAACATTTTGGAAGTCTTAACCTGCAAAAGAGAGCATAATTTCATAACATGGGATAAATCATAGTAGTGAAATGAAATCCCTATAATCATAACATAAACCATGAAAATTTGTGGCATACACACACAATCATAGAGAATCATTTCTTATTAGTCAACACTCATTTCCAAGACTATATTAGTGGACAAAGTCCATTTCTGAACCGAGTCACCCTCATTTCAGTCCTGTTTCACTGAACCGGTATAACCTACCGTTCCAGCCATGTCTATCTCATGAGATATAAAATATTTACCCAATGCATTGGAGGGAGATATAGGTCCCACCCATCTCATAATGATACCATTCATATGTGTTCCACAAAATCATAAATCATACATCATTGCATAACCCATGTAGTAAAAATGGGATTCTTAAACAACATGACATCATAAAAAAATTCATATAAGATAAAGGAATTCATAAAAAAAAAAAATTTCCTTCACAACATAATCAAATCCATGTAATAATAGGGATATAAACAGAACCCTTTATTATCTTAGTAGGAAAATAATTTTGATAAAACACTTGAACTCCATTCTTGAGGAAAATATCCTTTCTACTTTGAAAATACTTTTCCTTTCTTAACATGTCATACCGTTTTAAACTAAAAGAAGTTGATTAAAAATAAACTTGAAAACATGTAAAGGAAGCTTCTTGGAAATAATGTTTTAAAAATCCATTCATGCCGTATAAGTTAAAAATCATTCTTCTCGTACTTTTGTCGGAAAAGTCAAAAAGTACCTCGTACGAAAAATGACAAAAGATTCCTTTCATATCTTTTAATAAAAACTCACCGAAGGGTAAAATTGGATATAAAATATTTTAAAAGGATTTAAATAATACATATTGAGGAAACATGGATGTGGACGATAAAATGCACCCTAGTAAATTCCAAAGTATAAACAATCTCAGATAAAAATGAGATTGTGATATTTCCCTTACCTTAGGTCCGATTTGCTTCGTATGTGTCCCAACTTCCTGTATAATGATTTAAATAATGTCATTGACTTATTCCAGAATCATACTCATTGTTATGATATCATATATGGTTCACTTATTACTTTATATTACCCGTTCTTTTGTAAATTCAATGTTAAAGAGCGTTTCGGGTAAAATTGTTTCATTTGTCGTCCGTGTTTTGACTTGTAATTATTCATATGATTACTTAGATCATGATTACTTAATTCCAGAATATAAAACATGATTTATATATAATATATATTCAGAATATACATATATATAATAAATCAGTAAATGGAAAGAAATACACCGTTCATGGAGATGGTAGACCGTACGTACGCATGGACGCTATTTTCTTTTCCTTATTGAGTTGAATGGAATTATGTAGATGACATACATATATATAAACATAAATCTAGTATCATTATTATGTAATTTATTTCATTATTACTTATTATATATACTTTATAATCATTCATGAATGGTTAAAGTGGAGAATGAATCTCATCGCGTCGTGGAGACGGTAGTCCGTACGTACGCACGAGCGATGATATCGTTCCCATGGTTATTGAATTGAATTGGAGTGGATGATACAATATATCAGAATCAATATGATGTTCTAATAACTATGTTTAGTTATTCTTTACACCATTATACCCATCCATGTAAGGTGGTGGTGGAAAATAGATTACAGCACGGCGTGGAGACGGTATTCCGTACGTACGCACGCGCGGTGATTTCATTTTCCGTAGGATGGATAGATGGTGAAATAGGATTGTTTCATACTTATAATAAAATATCAGTATATGAGTGATACTGATGTTATTACTTCATAATGAAACAACCTAAGAAGAATAAGTGGAAGAAGAAATAAAGGTGAAAGAATCGGTAACGGAAATTCACTCTTCTTTGAAGCGCCTCTTTGAGACCTCCTCTTAGGGCACTAAAATTGGTCTTTGAGGAAGACCAGAACCTCTAGGATGTTGATAAATAAGTGGAGAAGAGAATTTTTCAGGGGTTTCCCGAGCTTGAAGGCTCAAAGTTGTGTGATGAAAAGAGGGAGGAAGTGCCCTTTTATAAGGGAGGAGAGGGGCTCCTTTGGAAAAACTAAAAATATTATTTTATTATAAAGTCAAGTTCGGTTTTAAATAGCTCCAAATTTATTTATTTCTAGGCTAAAGTGGGGATGGGTCGAAATAATCTCATCCAATAGAATTTAGACAAGTTTAGTTTCCTATTTTAACCTTATCATTTATATTTAACATTAAGTTAAAAAAATTTACTTTTACCGCGTCTTCTTGTGTTTTTACACTATAAGGTTAATAAACTTACTATAAGAAGCCAAAAGAACCCCAAGTTTTTTATTATTAATATATATAACCTTATCTAAGTCATTTGGCCGAACCATAGATTTTTAGGAATAAAATAAAAATTAATAATATAATATTTATTTTAAAAACTATTTTATGTCAATTTTGACACTATTTAGTAATTGATTTTTGTGAAAATCATAACAGAATGATAAGTTCGAAAAAAGTTAATTAAATCAATACTAACATGTCTTATTAACCTAGAAAATTAGTGGAATTCATAAAAAGTCTCAAATTATATTTATTTGGGTATTTATAACATCAATTATGTCAATATTTCATTAATAAGATAATTACTGCATCATCGTTGTGTCATAATTAAATTAAATTATTTAATGTCTAAAAATTACAAATAAAATACCATTATGTAGGAAATATTTGCATCTTTCTAATTAATATTTATAGTCGAATTTATCTTATGTATAACCCCATATTAAAAATGTTTTAGTAACAAAACATTGATTTTAACTCTTTTAACCCTTCTTTAAATAAATTAATAATAAATGTCCTAATCTAATCCAAGTGGGCCTAAATGGTCATATTTTATTCCTAAGTTTGTTTTTGGTCGAATTAAACTTGTCCAATATAATTAGGACATGTGTTAGGGTAATAATAATATCATTTCTACCCTTAATTACCCTATTTACTTTTGACCGTGGTAAAAAAAGTAAAAAGTTACTATTCACCAAAACATTATTTTCATCTCATTGAACCAAATTTTACATACTGACATCAACAGTGTCACTCGGATTTTTGAAATTCCACTCACAGAAGCGGTAAAATTATGTTTTATGAACAATTCAGTTTTTTTAACTACCACTTAGTGGTTTCACTATTCATCAAAAATTGAAAGTTTTCAGAAAAATACCAAAAATTATGCCTAAGCTATATTTGATATTATGAACTCAAAAATGATGTCTATTTTACCAAATTCAAAACATATCAGTTGCATTAACTAATTTAAAAATTAATTCCTGTCATCAAAACAAATAGCGTGTTTTTAAGAGATAATAACTATCAAAAGATTGAAACTTGTTTATAACTGGTTTAAATGTGAAATTACATCCAATGACCATCATTGTATTAAATTGTAAAAATATATTCTAAATATACTTTAAAACCACTAAAATTAATAATTTATCACTATTAATTATTTCCATTGAAAATGTTGTTTTTAATTAAAATTTAGTAATTTCCACTATTTATCAAAATATGAAAGTTATCCAAAATTTCACCCTAAGCTAATTTCGATATTCCGAATCCAAAAATGAAGTCCATTTTGAAAAATAAAATTTACAAAATTTCAAAAAGTGGTTATTACTATTCATAACAACTAGTTTTAATAATATTTTAATAGCATATCGTTGTTTAGTGAAACTCGGTATTGCGTACTATACACGCTATCAAGGAAGGTCGCGATTGCGTGTAATGAAAGGCAAGTCAAGGATACGTGTTGTGCAAGATCCTTTTGGTGTAGCGTACAACACAGGACATTAATGAAATTAAAAAAAATATTTTTCATAAAATCTCGGGGTGTTACATTCTACCCCCCTTAAAATGAATTTCGCCCTCGAAATTCGTCGGGGTCATAAATGGTTTACTATTCGAAAGTTTCTTTAATCAAAACCCACATCGTAAAAAGGAATACCAAAACCAATCTTTAAAAACAAAAGTATGAAACATAACGGTTACCCAAATAAACTAATCCCTGGGTTTCTACATAGGTGAAAATATGGATATGGAAGAGAAATCTAACCATCATGTTCTGATGGAGAGTGGTAGAGAACATGGCTATGGAAAAGCTAGCAATCACACAGCCATAAATTTGTGACGATCTAAGGTACCATCTGATTCATCAGATATAAGAGCACTAAGACAAAATTTTTGGTTTTCAAGATCATTTCCCTAAAGTTGATGAAATTGGAATTAGAAGAAATACTTTCGTGATTTTGGTATAGTCTCACCGTTTGTCGTTATTTGGACAATTTCCACTTCATCTCTTAAAGAAATGAAGTTGAATTTTTCATTTGTGATGTGTTAGAAGATCATGTGATAGAATGATGGGTCATTCCATCTCTTTCAAACAAAAGGTTAGCAAAAGTTATAAGTCCATCTTATGGTTAATCGTATATGGTTCAAAAAATGAACTTATACTCCATATATCATATCTCTTAATAAAATAAAACTAGTTTCTACTAACCAGGGACTTTCTGTAGGCCAGTGGTAGGCAATAAAGGCCAGTCGCACTTCGGTTGTGGGTTCGATTCCCACAGCCTTGTCCTACGCGATGGGTTGTCGCCCGTCCTGCAGGTTGTCCTTTTTCTAAAACTACATTACAATAACATCACATAAATAATATCAAAAAAAAGTTCTATCCTTAAAAAATACTAACTTATGGTTAATATAATCCACTCCAATCTTTAGGCTTATCTAAAATACTTCGGTCCAAGCTCATAGTATAAATAAAACGATAACTTGAAATGTCGTCAACCAAGCATGTGAATACCATCATTTATCCCCCATATATCTTGTTGGTAACATTTGAATCATGTGAATACCTTAATCATGTATTCTCTTGAAAAATTAATACCCATTAAACCTTAGTGAAAACATAAATGCTGTCAAAAGTTAACTCTTTCAATATACCAAAATCCAAAAATTCTATATACTCAATCCATTATATAACCTTATCCTTATATCAGTCATGAGCTCATGAATACTATCAAACATTTAATTTTATCTTTATCCATTCATTATGCGCATATCATATACATTCCAAAAATATCTAAATAACCTTTCATGGATACTGGTGACATTAATCGTACACTTTCAAAACTCAAGGAAAGACAATAGTGTAACAATCCTTAGATGTCTCTTTATTCCATAGTACCATGGGATTACTTATACAACATTAAACATGATAAACATGTAATCATTCCACTACATTCTTAAACCATTGACCGAGCTTCAACAATTCTTTCATCTCACATATCATTTGTAGTCTCTTCATCATCATCCACATAAATACTACCCCTACGACCATACTAATTCTCTTCATGAGACTTTCCCTTAGGGCATTGGTTTGCATAATGCCCATATATTCCTCATTTAAAACATTTAACCATTGTTGATGTCGTAGCAATACCATTATCTTCATCCCTGGTGTTAACTGAACCTTTCCCTTTGCACTTACTAGCTTTGTGTCCTTCTTTTCCACACCCAAAGAATCTTCCAGTTCCTTTGAATCATTCTCCTTGATTCCTCTTCCCACATGATTTACATAGGGGAAATTGAACTTTCTTTCGTCTATGATCATCATGAAACTCCATCTTTCTCTTATTAGCCGAGTCAGGAAACTTACCAAATTTTACTTTATTGATCATATTATGAGATTGCTAATTCGGCATAATAATGATGTTTGGACTTCCAAATCCCATTTCATTTGGTTTCTCATGAAGAATATCATTCCATTGTCCATCATATCCTCAATTATCGTGAATCATCTTGTTTCCAGCCATTTTCTAAAACCCAAAAAGAATAGTGTGAGAGGAAAAAATCATAATAAAGGGGGAGTAACTTCAATATCTAACATCTTTGGTTTAATTTAATATCGTTACCATAGTTCTAGGACTATATCCTATACGTATACTTATCCTTAGGGACATCCCTAGACATACCTTAGAAATATCTCTAGGGATCTCACTAACGTTTTCGCATCCTAGTTTCCAAAGGTTGGCTAAACTTTTCCTCTGATACCAACTGTAGAGACCCGAAGCTTGACGTACATTGACATTACATTACATTTGAGGAATACTTAGTACATAACAAAAACACACACACAAGGATCGTAATAGTTTAGTGTCTTTGGAAACTCAGAATATAATCTTCTAATCGTGGTGAAAGATCTTAAACATCTCCCATAAAGATCTTCCTTATTTTTTTTACCTAAAACATTTCTTTATATCCCGGGGAAAAGAAAACATAAAAGGGTGAGGTCAAATGCTCAGTAAGGGTAAACAAAAAAAATATCAATCACATCATATTCATAAGAACATAACATTTTGGAAGTCTTAACCTGCAAAAGAGAGCATAATTTCATAACATGGGATAAATCATAGTAGTGAAATGAAATCCCAATAATAATAACTTAAAACATGAAACTTTGTGTCATACACACACAATCATAGAGAATCATTTCTTATTAGTCAAGACTCATTTCCAAGACTATCTTAGTGGACAAAGTCCATTTCTGAACCGAGTCACCCTCGTTTCAGTCCTGTTTCACTGAACCGGTATAACCTACCGTTCCAGCCATGTCAATCTCATGAGATATAAAATCTTTACCCAATGCATTGGAGGGAGATATAGGTCCCACCCATCTCATAATGATACCATTCATATGTGTGCCACAAAATCATAAATCATACATCATTGCATAACCCATGTAGTAAAAATGGGATTCTTAAACAACATGACATCGTAAAACAATTCATATAAGATAAAGGAATTCATAAAAAAAATATTTCCATCACAACATAATCAAATCCATGTAATAATAGGGATACAAATAGAACCCTTTATTATCTTAGTTGGAAAATAATTTTGATAAAACACTTGAACTCCATTCTTGAGGAAAATATCCTTTCTACTTCAAAAATACTTTTCCTTTCTTAACATGTCGTACCGTTTTAAACTAAAAGAAGTTGATTAAAAATAAACTTGAAAACTTGTAAAGGAAGCTTCTTGGAAATATTGTTTTAAAAATCCATTCATGCCGTATAAGTTAAAAAAACATTCTTCTCGTACTTTTGTCGGAAAAGTCAAAAAGTACCTCGTACGAAAAACGGCAAAAGATTCCTTTCATATCTTTTACTAAAAACTCAACGAAGGGTAAAATTGGATATAAACTATTGTAAAAGGATGTAAATATTACATATTGAGGAAATATGGATGTGGATGATAAAATGCACCCCAGTAAATTCCAAAGTATAAAAAATCTCGGATAAAAATGAGATTGTGATATTTCCCTTACCTTAGGTCCGATTTGCTTCGTATGTGTCCGAACTTCCTGTATAATGATTTAAATAATGTCATTTACTTATTCCAGAATCATAATCATTGTCATTATATCATTTATGGTTCACTTATTACTTTATATTACCCGTTCTTTTGTAAATTCCATGTTAAAGAGCGTTTTGGGTAAAATTGTTTCATTTGTCGTCCGTGTTTTGACTTGTAATTATTCATATGATTACTTAGATCATGATTAATTAATTCCAAAATATAAAACATGATTTATATATAATATATATTCAGAATATACATATATATAATAAATCAGTAAATGGAATGAAATACACCGTTCATGAAGATGGTAGACCGTACGTACGCATGGACGCTGTTTTCTTTTCCTTATTGAGTTGAATGGAATTATGTAGATGACATACATATATATACACATAAATACAGTATCATTATTATGTAATATATTTCATGATTACTTATTATATATACTTTATAATCATTCATGAATGGTTAAAGTGGAGAATGAATCTCATCGCGTCGTGGAGACAGTAGTCCGTACGTACGCACGTGCGATGATATCGTTCCCATGGTTATTGAATTGAATTGGAGTGGATGATAAAATATATCAGAATCAATATGATGTTCTAATAACTATGTATAGTTATTCTTTACACCGTTATACCCATCCATGTAAGGTGGTGGTGGAAAATAGATTACACCACGGCGTGGAGACGGTATTCCGTACGTACGCACGCGCGGTGATTTCATTTTCCGTAGGATGGATAGATGGTGAAATAGGATTGTTTCATACTTATAATAACATATCAGTATATGAGTGATACTGATGTTATTACTTCATAATGAAACAACCTAATAAGAAGAAGTGGAAGAAGAAATAAAGGTGAAAGAATCGGTAACGGAAATTACCTCTTCTTTGAAGTGCCTCTTTGAGACCTCCTCTTAGGGCACTAAAATTGGTCTTTGAGGAAGACCAGAACCTCTAGGATGTTTCTAGGGAAGTGGAGAAGAGAATGTTTCAGGGGTTGGCCGAGCTTGAAGGCTCAAAGTTGTGTGAGGAAGAGAGGGAGGAAGTGCCCTTTTATAAGGGAGGAGAGGGGCTCCTTTGGAAAAACTAAAACTATTATTTTATTATAAAGTCAAGTTCGGTTTTAAATAGCTCCAAATTGATTTATTTCGAGGCTAAGATGGGGATGGGTCGCAATACTCTAATCCAATAGAATTTAGACAAGTTTAGGTTCCTATTTTAACCTTATCATTTAGATTTAACATTAAGTTAAATAATTTTACTTTTACCGTGTCTTCTTGTGTTCTTACACTATAAGGTTAATAAAATTACTATAAGAAGCCAAACGAACCCCAAGTTGTTTATTATTAATATATATAACCCTATCTAAGTCATTTGACCGATCCTTAGATTTTTAGGAATAAAATAACAATTAATAATATAATATTTGTTTTAAAAACTATTTTATGTCAATTTTGACACTATTTAGTAATTGATTTTTGTGAAAATCATAACAGAATGATAAGTTCGATAAAAGTTAATTAAATCAATACTAACATGTCTTATTAACCTATAAAATTAGTGGAATTCATAAAAAGTCTCAAATTATATTTATTTTGGTATTTATAACATCAATTATGTCAATATTTCATTAATAAGATAATTACTGCATCATCATTGTGTCATAAATAAATTAAATTATTTATTGTCTAAAAATTACAAATAAAATACCATTATGTAGGAAATCTTTTTAGATTTCTAATGAATATTTATAGTTGAATTTATCTAATTTATAACCCTATATTAAAAATGTTTTAGTAAACAAACATTGATTTTAACTCTTTTAACCCTTCTTTAAATAAATTAATAATAAATGTCCTAATCTAATCCAAGTGGGCCTAAATGATCATATTTTTTTCCTAAGTTTGTTTTTGGTCAAATTAAACTTGTCCAATAGAATTAATACATGTGTTAGGGTAATAATAATATCATTTCAACCCTTAATTACCCTATTTACTTTTAACCGTGTAAAAAAAAAGTAAGAAGTTACTATTCACCAAAAAAATTATTTTCATCTCATTGAACCACATTTTACTTACTGAAATCAACCGTGTCTCTCGGATTTTTGAAATTTCACTCACAGAAGCAGTAAAATTAAGTTTTATGAACAATTCAGTTTTTTTTAACTACCACTTAGTGGTTTCACTATTCATCAAAAATTGAAAGTTTTCAGAAAAATACCAAAAATCCGGCCTAAGCTATATTTGATATTATGAACTCAAAAATGATGTCTATTTTACCAAACTCAAAAAATATCAGTTGCATTAACTAATTTAAAAATTAATTCCTCTCATCAAAACAAATAGCGTGTTTTTAAGAGATAATAACTATCAAAAGATTGAAACTTGTTTATAACTGGTTTAAATGTGAAATTACATCTAATGACCATCATTGTATTAAATTGTAAAAATATATTCTAAAAATACATTAAAACCACTAAAATTAATAATTTATCACTATTAATTATTTCCATTGAAAATGTTGTTTTTAATTAAAATTTAGTAATTTCCACTATTCATCAAAATATGAAAGTTATCCAAAATTTCACCCTAAGCTAATTTCGATATTCCGAATCCAAAAATGAAGTCCATTTTGAAAAATAAAATTTACAAAATTTCAAAAAGTGGTTATTACTATTCATAACAGCTAGTTTTAATAATATTTTAATAGCATATCGTTGTTTAGTGAAACTCGGTATTGCGTACTACACACGCTATCAAGGAAGGTCGCGATTGCGTGTAATGAAAGGCAAGTCAAGGATACGTGTTGTGAAAGCTCCTTTTGGTGTAGCGTACAACACAAGACATTAATGAAATTAAAAAGAATATTTTTCATAAAATCTCGGGGTGTTACAACCATAGTGTTCCAAGTCATCTGGTTGCATCATTTTCTGGGAGAATTTATGTCTTTAGATCTCAGTGTGTTAGTAACGAATATGGAAAAAATTCCACCATTTCATGGGTCAAGATCCCTGTCTTTTATGATTGGAACAAGAACCTCAACGCCATATTCTATTTCATCTAGGATTGTGTTGGTGTATCAAATATCATTCATGGGCACTCTCACATTGAGGAGAAGCTTGTAGATATTCTCATGAAGTCACTTCGGTGGGTTGAGTTCTAGGAGATTCATGAAAGGGATGGAATCATCAAGATCTAGAGAACATGATAGAAATAAGGGGGTGAAAATATTGAATTGTTTCAATGTGTTTTTCATATATATTTTTCCTCTTATTTAATTTTCATCACCCCCATTATCTCCCTCAACATGTTTTTATTAATCCATGTAGCTCCCACATTTTAATAACACTTTAAACATTTATAGTTTTTTTGTACATAATGAAATTAAACACCCCCATAAAATAACATTAGTTTTCTATTATAAATAACTTTATTGTATTGTAACACCCCTAGATTTTATGAAAAATATTATTTTAATTTCATTGATGTCTTCTATTATACACTACACCAAGTTTAGCTTGTACTATACGCAACACCGTATTAGCTTGCATTATACACAACACTATTCTTGGCTAGTGTTACACACAATCTCAAGTTTGTTTTGTGGATATTATTCTACGCAACATTAAGTATAGATTTTTTTTAATGTATAAATGAAATAAGTTTTGATTATGTTATACGGAACACCAAACAAAGCTTTCATTACACGCATCCCTGACTTGTCTTGCATTACACGCAATCGCGACCTTCCACGATAGCGTGTGTTGTACGCAATACCGAGTTTCACTAAACAACGATATGTTATATAAACTACCAGTTCTAAATAGTAATACCCACTTTTGGAAATTTTATTTTTCAAAATGGACCTAATTTTTGGATTTAGAATATCGAAATTATCCTAGGGTGAATTTTTGGTATTTTTCTGAAATGTTTCAATTTTTGATGAATAGTGAAAACACTGGGATACTATTTAAAAACCGACTTTTTATATAAATAATTCTTTATTTTATTTAAATTTATTTTAGGTAAAAATTGATACATAATACCTATAAAAGTTCAATTTAATTCATTGGAGTCATTTCATAATAATTTTAGATATATAAAAATTTTATTGAACTTTTCACCGCCTTTTACCCACCTCCTAGGAAAATTTGGAAATTCACATAAAACTTAATTTTAATGCTTTTGTGAGTAGAATTTTGAAAATCCAAGAGACACGGTTAATATAAAGGAGTAAAATGTGGTTCAATAAGGTAAAAATAATTTTTGGTGAATGGTAAATTTTTACTTTTATTACCATGGTTAAAAGTAAATATGGTAATTAAGGGTAAAAATGATAATATTATTACCCTAAAACATGTCCTAATTCTATTGGATAAGTTTAATTCGACCCAAAACAACATTATGAATAAAATATGACCATTTAGGTCCACTTGGATTAGATTAGGACATTTATTATTAATTTATTTAAAGAAGGGTTAAAATAGTTAAAATCAAAGTTTAATAACTAAATCATTTTTAATATAGGTTTATACATAATATAAATTAGACTATAAATATTCATTAGAAATATAAAAGGATTTCCTACCTAATGGTATTTTATTTATAATTTTTAGACATTAAATAAGTTAAGTTATTTATGACACAATGGTGATGTAGTAATTACCTAAATAATGAAATATTAAAATAATTGATGTTATAAATACCCAAATAAATGTAATTTGAGACTTTTTAGGAATTGAAAAAATTTTATAGGTTAATATGACATGTTATTATTTAATTAATGTATGTTTTTTGAACTAATCACGCTGTTATGATTTTCACAAAAATCCATTACCAAATAGTGTCAAAATTGACATAAAATTGTTTTTAAAACAAATATTATATTATTAATTGTTATTATATTCCTAAAAATATAATGTTCAGCCAATATACTTATATAATGATAGGTGTATCATTAATGGACCACTTAGGGATATCTTGGATGTATATGGTAAGTTTATTAACTATATAATATAAAAATACAAAGTGACATGGTAAATGTGAATCTAATTAACTAAGAGTTAAAACTAAATGATAAGGTTAATATAATGACCCAAACATGTATAAAATATATTGGTTGAGAGGATTTATACCCATACCCACCTTAGCTTCGAAATAAATCAATTTGGATCTATTAAAAACCGAATATGACTTTATTATAAAATAATATTTTAAGTTTTTCCAAAGGTGCCCCTCTCCTCCATTATAAAAAGGCACCCCTTCCCTCGTATCTTCACACCCTTTTGAGCCCTAAATCTCGGCCAAACCCTGACCATTTCTCTTATCCACTTCCGTAGAAACATTCTGGAGGTTTTGGTCTTCTCAAAAGACCAACTCTACTTCCTTAAGAGGAAGCTTAAATGAGGTTCATCGAAGAAGAGGTAATCTCTTCTTCCGATTCTCTCAAGTTTATTTCTTCTTCTACTTCTTCTTATTTAGTTGCCTCATTATAAAGTAATAAAATCAGTATTAATTATATAAGGATATGTTATTATAAATATGAAACAACCTTATTTCACCTTCTATCCATCCTACAGAAAACGAAATCATTGCGCGTGCGTACGTACGGAATACCGTCTCCACGCCGTGGTGTAATCTGTTTTCGACCACCACCTTACTTGGATGGGTATAATGGTGTAAATAAATAACTATATATGATTATTGTAAAGTGATATTGATTCTTAAATATTATACATAAACTTCAATACAATTCCACAATCATGGGAATTATATCATCGCTCGTGTGTACGTACGGACTACCGTCTCCACGATGCGATGAGATTCATTCTCCATGTTAACAATTCATGAATGATTATAAAGTATATATAATGAATAATAATGAAATATATGACATAATAATGATTCTATATTTATATATATATATATGTATGTCATCTACTTAATTCCATTCAATTTAATAAGGAAACGAAAACAACGTTCATGCGTACGTACGGTCTACCGGCTCCATGAACGGTGTATTTCATTCCATTTATCGATCTATTATATATATATATGTATATGATGAATATATATTATATATAAATCATGTTTTACATTCTGGAATTATATAAATCAGTATATCATTAATAATATCAAAATGCTGCTTTAACATGGAATTTACAAAAGAACTGGTAATATAAAGTCATAAGTAAACCATATATGATATCATAACAATGAATATGATTCTGTAATAAGTCAATGACATTATTTAAATAATTATATAGGAGGTTCAGATACATACAAAGCATATCTGAAGTAAGTTAAGGGATAATGTTTCAATCTAAATTGTTTTCTATCTGATATTGCTTATACGTAAGTATTTACTGGGGTTATATTTATCATCCATGTACAAGTTTTATAAAAATGTTTTCATGTATGTTTAGAGTCCTTTTTACCCATTTTTGACTTTTACTACATGGTATCTAAGGAATATTTTTTTTGTTTACCATACAAGGTACTTTTTGACTTTTCTGGAAAAAGTATGAGAAGAATGTTTTTTTAACTTATATGGTATGAACAGATTTTTACAGTTTCATATTGCCTTATTTTCATGAAGATTACTATACAAGATTCCATGATTATTTTCAACAAAATCCTTTTCTTTTAAAATTGAATGGAATTTTGTGAAAATAAATATATTTTCAAGAAGAAAGAATATTTTCCTCAAGAATTCTTTTCAAGTGCTTTATCAAAATCATTTTCCATATAAGATGAAATTATTTCATATGTGTAGGTTTCAAGTATAATGTCTTTATGATTTATATGGTTTCACTTTTCTTATGAATAAATGATATCCGTTTGTTTTATATGGATTATGTTATGATGGAATGATCTTTATGAAACCCAATTTATTCTTTGGGTTATGATGAATGATTTATGATTGTTTTGTGGCACGCGTAAGAATGATTTCAATATGAGCTGGGTGGGACATATATCTACCTCCAATGCATTGGGTAAAGAATTATATTTCATGAGATAGACATGGCTAGAACGGTAAGTTAATCTGATTCAGTAATACAAGACTGGAACGAGGAGTGAACTCAATTTAGAAAGGGACTTTGTCCACTAAGATGGTCTTGGCAGCAATGACTTGGCTACTATGGAAATCATATCATGTGCTTAATGGTTTCCATAATCACATGTTTTATTCCCATGCTATTTTATCATGATTAATGTTTATTTATGATCTATGCCTTATGTACTGCCATGTTTTATGTCATTGCCCAAGATTTTGATGTTTAAACATTATGTTCATGTTTTTAAGTTCAAATGTATATGATTTGTCTTATTTTATCTATGTTTACCCTTACTGAGCATTTGAGATCACCCTTTATATGTTTTCTTTTCCCCAGAATTTAAATAAATGTTTTAGGTAAAAAAACCAAAAGGGAAAGATCTTTATGGGAGATGTTGAAGATCTTTCACCACAATTAGAAGATTATGTTCCGAGTTTCCAAAGATACCAAACTATTACAGTCCTTGTGTGTTTGTTTTTGTTATGTATTAAGTATTCCGAAAAAGTAATGTTATGTCCATGTATGTCAAGCTTTGGGACCCTACAGTTGGTATTAGAGGAAAGGTTTAGTTAACCTTTGGAAACTAGGATGCAAAAACTTTAGTGAGATCCCTAGAGATATTTCTATGTTATGTCTAGAGATGTCCCTAAGGTTAAGTATAAGTATAATTTATAGTCCCATGATTACAGTAATGGTCATAGAATTAAACCTATGAAGTTATATATTGAAGGTACTCCCCCTTATTATGTTGTTTTCCCTAGCATTTTTTTTCCTCTCACACTATTCTTTTTGGGTTTTAGACGATGGCTGGAACCCAAAGGAACCATGTTGATCAATGTAATGGACAATGCAATGATTGTCCTCCTGAACAAACCAATGTTATGGGAGATAGAGTACAAAATCTTATTGTGATACTTACACAAGCTATGAATAATTCTGGACCTCCAAATGAGGAGAGAAGGGAACAATATTCTATTGAGTCCTTCATGAGGCAACGCCCACCTTCTTTCAATGGGTCTTCTGATCCACTTGTTTCTGAACAATGGATCAGTACCATTGAAAAGATACTTTCCATACTTATTTGTTCGGAACATGATAAAGTCATTCTAGCTGTTTACCTTTTAAAAGGTGAAGTAGACCAGTGGTGGACTCTAATTAAGAATACAAGGTCCCAAGATGAAATTGAATCCATGGAATGGGACGAGTTCAAGAACTCGTTTTTCAGTAAGTACTTCCCTCATATTCTTCAAACAAAGATGGGAAAGGAGTTCCTTGAGCTTAAGAAAAATGATGATAAATCTGTTGGTATATACGAAGAAAATTTTACAAGGCTTGCAAGGTAAGCATCTGGCTTTATCATCCAACCTGAAATTAAAGTTGATTGATTCTTTAGTGGCTTAAACCCAAGTCTTCGAAGGGAATTATCTCTCAGGGACTTCAGTAGCTATGAAGAAATTGTGAGTTGTGCTATCAAGGTAGAAATGAATGTTGGTGTTACAAATCCATCTCATGGTTTGGACAAGAAATGAAAGATGGAGTCCAGGGAGAAATCTCAGAAAAATGGTGAAAATAAGATGAATGTTTCTTTATGATCAAAGTGTGGAAAGAAGCATGGTGGATATTGTCTTAAAGGGACTAGAAAATGTTTTAAGTGTGGAAAATAAGGTCATCGAGCAGCTGAGTGTCGAAGTAATGGAAAAAGGGTTACTAATGGTGTGAATAAAGAAAATACTGTAGAGAACTCACCACCAACACTTCAATGCTTCAAGTGTAATGAAATGGGCCATTATGATAATCAATTCCATAATACAAGGGTTAATGATGATCGACATGAGCAACCACTTAAGGCCAATGAGAAAGGGAAGTAACATGCGATCACTATTAGTGATGTTGAATATGAAAACGATGTAGTGGAATGATTAAGTGTTTATGTAATCGGATTCCAAAATAATGTTGAATATAGTATCACAGAATATTGAAATATTATGTATTGGTCTATTTTGGTTTTCAATAATTTTATGGTACCGGTAACCATTGAAAGTGATTGAGATATTTTTGGAAAGAAGATGATATGCGCATAATGAAAGGATAAGGGAAAAATGAAATATTTGACAGTATTCATGAACTCATGACTGATATAAGGACAAAGTTATATCATGGTTTGTGTATATAGAATTTTTGGGATTTTGGTATGTGGAAAGAGTTAACTTTTGACAACATTCATGTTTTCACTAAGTTTCAATGGGTATTAATTTTTCAAGGGAATAAATGATTAAGGTATTCACATGATTGGAATGCGACCAACAAGATATATGAGGGATAAATGATGGTATTCACATGCTTGTTATATGACCTTTTTAGTAATCATTCTCTTTATACTATGAGTTTGGAAAGAAGTATTTTGGATAAGCCAAAAGATTCGAATGGATTATGTTGAACATAAGTTAGTATTGTTTAAGGATAGAATTTTTTTTCGATATTATTGATAGAATGTTATAATAGTATAGTTTTAGAGAAAGGAAAACTGATAGGATGGGTGACAACCTGTCGCGCCAGACAAGGATGCGGGAATCGAACCCAAAACCAAAGTGTGACAGGCCTTTATCGCCTACCACTGGCCTAAAGGAAGTCCCTGGTTAGTAGAAATTAGTTTTATATTATTAAGCGGTATGATAGATGAAATATAAGTTCATTTTTGGAACCATATACGATTAATCTCACCGTAGATGGACTTATGTATATAATTATTGATAACTTTATGTTTGATATAGATGGAATGACCTATCATTCTATCGCATGATCCGCTAGGAATTCGTGGAAGACAAATTCAACTTTATTTTTTTAAGAGATGAAGTGGAAATTGTTTAAGGCATGAAAAACAGTGAGATTGTATCAAAATCATGTAAGTATTTCTTTTAATTCAAAAAAATCTTCAAAATTAGGGAAATGATATTGGAAACCAAAAATGTTGTTCTAGTACTCTCATATCTGATGAATCGGATGGTACCTTAGATCGTCACAAATTTATGTCTTTGTGATTATTTTCTTTTTCAAAGCCATGTCCTCTACCATTCTTCATCAAAAGTTGATGGTTATATTTCTCTTCCATATACATATTTTCCCCTATGTTATCCTATGTGGAAACCCAGTGATTAGTTAATTTGGGTAACCATTACGTTTCATACTTTAGTTTTTAAAGTCAAGTTTTGGTATTCCTTTTTACGATGTGGGTTTCTATTAAAGAAAATTTCAAGTAGTAAACCATTTATAACCACGACGAATTTCGAGGGAAAAATTCATTTTAAGGGGGGTAAAATGTAACTCCCCGAGATTTTATAAAAAATAATATTTTAATTTCATTGATGTCTTCTATTATACACTACACTATGTTTAGCTTGTACTATATGCAACACCATATTATTTTGCAGTATACGCAACACTATTCTTGGCTCGTGTTACACACAATCTCAAGTTCGTTTTGTGGAAATTATTCTATGCAACATTAAGTATAGATTTTGTTTAATGTATAAATTAAATAAGTTTTGATTATGTTATACACAACACCAAACAGAGCTTTCATTACATGCATCCCTGACTTGGCTTACATTACACGCAATCACGACCTTCCCCGATAGCGTGTGTTGTATGCAATATTGAGTTTCACTAAACAATGATATGTTATATAAACTAGCCATTATAAATAGTAATACCCACTTTTTGATTTTTTTTCAAAATGGACTTCATTTTTGGATTCGGAATATGGAAATTATCCTAGGGTGAATTTTTTGTATTTTTCTGAAATCTTTCAATTTTTGATGAATAGTGAAAACACTGGGTTACTATTTAAAAACTGACTTTTTATATAAATAATTATTTATTTTATTTAAATTTATTTTAGGTCAAAATTGATACATAATACCTATATAAGTTCAATTTAATTCATTGGAGTCATTTTATAATAATTTTAGATATATAAAAATTTTATTGAACTTTTCACCGTCTTTTACCCACCTCCTAGGAGAATTTGGAAATTCACATAAAACGTAATTTTACCACTTCTGTGAGTGGAATTCAAAAAATCCAAGAGAAACGGTTAATATCAAGGAGTAAAATGTGGTTCAATAAGATAAAAATAATTTTTGGTGAATATTAACTTTTTACTTTTATTTACCACGGTTAAAAGTAAATAGAGTAATTAAGGGTAAAAATGATATTATTATTACCCTAACACATGTATTAATTCTATCGGATAAGTGTAATTCGACCAAAAACAACCTTAGGAAGAAAATATGACCATTTAGGTCCACTTGGATTAGATTAGGACATTTATTATTAATTTATTTAAAGAAGGGTTAAAATAGTTAAAATCAAAGTTTAATAACTAAATAATTTTAATATAGGGTTATAAATAAGATAAATTAGACTATAAATATTAATTTTAAATATAAAAATATTTCTTACCTAATTGTATTTTATTTATAATTTTTAGACATTAAATAATTTAAGTTATTTATGACACAATGGTGATGAAGTAATTACCTAAATAATGAAATATTAAACTAATTGATGTTATAAACACCCAAATAAATGCAATTTGAGACTTTATATGAATTAAACAAATTTTATAGGTTATTAAGACATGTTAGTATTGAATTAATTAACTCTGTTTGAACTAATCATGCTTTTATGATTTTCACAAAAATCCATTACCAAATAGTGTCAAAATTGACATAAAATAGTTTATAAAACAAATATTATATTATTAATTGTTATTATATTCCTACAAATCTAAGGTTCGTCCAAGATACTTATATCATGATAGGTGTTTCATTAATGGACAACTTGGGGGTCGATTGGATGTATATGATATGTTTATTAACTATAAAATATAAAAATACAAAGTGACATGGTAAATGTCTATCTAATTAACTAAGAGTTAAAACTAAAAGATAAGGTTAATAAAATGACCCAAACCTGTATAAAATATATTGGTTGAGAGGATTTAGACCCATACCCACCTTAGCTTCGAAATAAACCATTTTTGAGCAATTAAAAACCGAATATGACTTTATTATAAAATAATATTTTAAGTTTTTCCAAAGGTGCCCCTCTCCTCCCTTATAAAAAGGGCACACCTTCCCTCTTCTCTTCACAAATTTCTGAGCCTTGAAGCTTGGCCAACCCCTGCCCATTTCTCTTCTCCACTTCCAAAGAAACATTCTGGAGGTTCTGGTCTTCTCAAAAGACCAACTCCACTTCCTTAAGAGGAAGCTTAAATGAGGTGCGTCGAAGAAGATGTAATCTCTTCTTCCGATTCTCTCAAGTTTATTTTCTTCTTCTACTTCATCATATTTAGTTGTCTCATTATAAAGTAATAACATCAGTATTAATTACATACTGATATGTTATTATAAATATGAAACAACCTTATTTCACCTTCTATCCATCCTATGGAAAACGAAATCACCGCACGTGCGTACGTACAGAATACCATCTCCATGCTGTGGTGTAATCTATTTTCGACCACCACCTTACTTGGATGAGTATAATGGTGTAAATAAATAACTATATATGATTATTGTAAATTTATATTGATTCTTAAATATTATACATACACTTCAATACAATTCCATGAACATGGGAATGATATCATCGCTCGTGCGTACGTACGGACTACCGTCACCACTACGCGATGAGATTCATTCTCTATGTTACCCATTCATGAAAGATTATAAAGTATATATAATGAATAACAATGAAATATATGACATAATAATGATACTGGATTTATGTATATATATATGTATGTCTTCTACTTAATTCCATTCAATTCAATAAGGAAACGAAAACAACGTTCATGCGTACGTACGATCTACCGTCCCCATGAACGGTGTATTTAATTCCATTTATCAATCTATAAAATATATATGTATATGATGAATATATATTATATATCAATCATGTTTTACATTATTGAATTATGTAAATCAGTATATAAGTAATAATATCAAAATGCTGCTTTAACATGGAATTTACAAAAGAACGGGTAATATAAAGTCATAAGTGAACCATATATGATATGATAACAATGAATATGATTCTATAATAAGTCAATGACATTATTTAAATAATTATACAGGAGGTTCTGATACATATGAAGCATATCGGATGTAAGGTAAGGGATAATGTTGCAATCTCAATTGTTTTCTATCCGAGATTGCTTATACGTACGTATTTACTAGGGTTATATTTATCATCCATGTCCAAGTTTTATAAAAATGTTTTCATGTATGTTTAAATTCCTTTTTACCCATTTTTGACTTTTACTACATTGTATATAAGGAATGTTTTTTTTCTTTACCATACGAGGTACTTTTTGAAATTTCTGGAAAAAGTACGAGAAGAATGTTTTTTTAACTTATACGGCAAGAATGGATTTTTAAGGTTTCATAACGCCTTATTTTCATGAAGCTTACTCTAAAAGATTTCATGATTATTTTCAACAAAATAATTTTCTTTTAAAATTGAATGGAACTTTTTGAAAAGAAAATGATTTTCAAGAAGAAAGTATATTTTCCTCAAAAATTCATTTCAAGTGCTTTATCAAAACCATTTTCCATCTAAGATGACATTATTTCATATGTGCATGTTTCAAGTATAATGTTTCTATGATTTACATGGTTTCACTTTTCTTATCATGAAATGATATCCATTTGTTATATTTGGATTATGTTATGATGGAATGATGTTTATGAAACCCAATTTATTCTTTGGGTTATGATAACTGATTTATGATTGTTTTGTGGAACACGTAAGAATGATTTCAATATGAGATGGGTGGGCCCTATATCTCCATCCAATACATTGGGTAAAGATTTATATATCATGAGATAGAAATGGCTGGAACGATAAGTTAATCCGGTTCAGTAATACAGGACTGGAACGAGGAGTGAACTCGATTCAAAAAGGGAATTTTTCCACTAAGATGGTCTTGGCATCAATGTCTTAGCAACTATGGAAATCATATCATGTGCTTAATGGTTTCCATAATCACATGTTTTATTCCCATGATATTTTATCATGATTAATGTTTCTTTATGATCTATTCCTTATGTACTTCCATGTTTTATGTCATTGCCCATGATTTTGATGTTTAAACATTATGTTCATGTATTTATGTTCAAATGTATATGATTTGTTTTATTTTATCTATGTTTACCCTTAATGAGAATTTGAGATCACCCTTTATATGTTTTCTTTTCCCTAGGATTTAAAGAAAGTTTTTAGGTAAGAAAACCAAATGGGAAATATCTTTATGGGAGATGTTGAAGATCTTTCACCACGATTAGAAGATTACGTTACGAGTTTCCAAAGACACTAAACTATTACGGACCTTGTGTGTCTGTTTTTGTTATGTATTAAGTATTACGAAAAAGTAACGTTATGTCCATGTACGTCATGCTTTGGGCCCGTACAGTTGGTATCAAAGGAAAGGTTTAGTTAACCTTTGGAAACTAGGATGCAAAAACTTTAGTGAGATCCCTAGAGATATTTCTAAGGTATTCCTAGAGATATCCCTAAGGTTATGTATAAGTATAGGTTATAGTCCTAGGATTATGGTAACAATCATAGAATTAAAAATAAGATGTTATATATAGAAAGTTCTCCCCCTTATTATGTTGTTTTCCCTAGCATGATTTTTTCCTCTCACGCTATTCTTTTTGGGTTTTAGACGATGGCTGGAACCCAAAGGAACTATGTTGATCAATGTAATGGACAATTCAATGATTTTCCTCCTAAACAAACCAATTTTATGGGAGATGGAGTACAAAATATTATTGATATACATACACAAGATTTGAATCATTCTGGACTTCCAAATGAGCAGAGAAGGGAACAATATTCTGTTGAGTCCTTCATGAGGCAATGTCCACCTTCTTTCAATGGGTCTTCTGATCCAATTGTTGCTGAACAATAGATTAGTACCATTGAAAAGATATTTTCCATACTTCATTGTTTGGAACATGATAAAGTCATTCTATCAGTTTACTATTTAGAAGGTGAAGCAGACCTGTGGTGGACTCTAATTAAGAATACAAGGCCACAAGATGAAATTGAATCCAAGGAATGGGACGAGATCAAGAACTTGTATTTCAGTAAGTACTTCCCTCATATTCTTCAAACAAATATGGAAAAGGAGTTCCTTGAGCTTAAGCAAAAGGATGGTGAATCTGTTGGTATATACAAAGAAAATTTTACAAGGCTTGCAAGGTATGCATCTGGCTTTATCATCCAACCTGAAAGTAGAGTTGATTGATTCTTTTGTGGCTTAAAACCAAGTCTTCGAAGGGAATTATCTATAAGAGACTTCAGTAGCTATGAAGAAATTGTGTGTTGTGCTATCAAGGTAGAAATGGAAGTTGGTGTTACATAACCATCTCATGGTTTGGACAAGAAACGAAAGATGGAGTTGAAGGAGAAATCTCAGAACAATGGTGAAAAGAAGATGGATGTTTCTTTATGCTCAAAGTGTGGAAAGAAGCATGTTGGAGATTGTCTTAAAGAGACTTGAAAATGTTTTAAGTGTGGAAAAGAAGGTCATCGAGCAACTGAGTGTTGAAGTAATGGAAAAAGGTTTGCTGATGGTTTGAATAAAGAAAAGACTGCAAAGAACGCACCACCAACACTTCAATGCTTCAAGTGCAATGAAATGGGGCATTATGCTAATCAATGCCCAAATACAAGGGTTAATGATGATCGACATGAGCAACCAATTAATGCAAAGGACAAAGGGAAGTCACATGCAATCACTGTTGGTGATGTTGAATATGAAAACGATGTGGTGGAATGATTAAGTGTTTATGTAATCAGATTCCAAAATAATGGTGTATATAGTATCATGGAATATTTAAATATTTATATATTGGTCTATTGTGGTTTTCAATAATTTTATGGTACCGATAACCATGGAAAGTGATTGAGATATTTTTGGAAAGAAGATGATATGCACATAATGAAGGTTTAGGGAGAAAATGAAATGTTTGACAGTATTCATGAGATCATGACTGATATAAGGACAAAGTTATATCATGGTTTGAGTATATAGAATTTTTGGGATTTTGGTATGTGGAAAGAGTTAACTTTTGACAACATTCATGTTTTCACTAAGGTTAGATGGGTATTAATTTTTCAAGAGAATACATTTTTAAGGTATTAACATGACTGGAATGTGACCAACAAGATATATGAGGGATAAATGATGGTATTCACATGCTTGTTATATGATCTTTTTAGTAATCGTTCTCTTTATACTATGAGTTTAGAAAGAAGTATTTTGGATAAGCCTAAAGATTCGAATGGATTATGTTGAACATAAGTTAGTATTGTTTAAGGCTAGAATTTTTTTTGATATTATTGATAGAATGTTATAATAGTATAGTTTTAGAAAAAGGATAACCCGTAAGACGGGTGACAACCCATTGCGTCAGACAAGGATGTGGGAATCGAACCCACAACCAAAGTGTGACAGGCCTTTATCGCCTACCACTGGCCTACATGAAGTCCCTAGTTAGTAGAAATTAGTTTTATATTATTAAGCGGTATGATAGATGAAATATAAGTTTATTTTTGGAACCATATATGATTAATCTCACTGTATATGGACTTATGTATATAATTATGGACAACTTTATGTTTGAGATAGATGGAATGACCTATCATTCTATCGCATGATCCACTAGCACTTCATGGAAGACAAATTCAACTTCATTTTTTTAAGAGATGAAGTGGAAATTTTTCAAGGCATGAACAACAGTGAGATTGTACAAAAATCATGTAAGTATTTCTTCTAATTCAAAAAAAGCTACAACATTAGGGAAATAATCTTGGAAACCTAAAATGTTGTTCTAGTACTCTCATATCTGATGAATCGGATGGTGCCTTAGATCATCACAATGTTATGGCTTTGTGATTGTTGGATTTTTCATATCCATGTCCTCTACCACTCTTCATCAAAAGATTATGGTTATATTTCTCTTCCATATCCATATTTTCACCTATGTTGTCCTATGTGGAAACCCTGTGATTAGTTAATTTGGGAAACCATTACGTTTCATACTTTAGTTTTTAAAGTCATGTTTTGGTATTACTTTTTATGATGTGGGTTTCTATTAAAGAAACTTTCATGTAGTAAACCATTTATAACCTCGACGAATTTCGAGGGCGAAATTAAATTTAAGGGGGGTAGAATGTAACACCATGAGATTTAATGAAAAATATTCTTTTAATTTCATTGTTGTCTTCTATTATACACAACACCAAGTTTATCTTGTACTATACGCAACACCTTATTAGCTTGCAGTATACGCAACACTATTCATGGCTCGTGTTACACACAATCTCAAGTTCGTTTTGTGGAAATTATTCTATGCAACATTAATTATAGACTTTGTTTAATATATAAATTAAATAAGTTTTGATTATGTTATACGCAACACCAAATAGAGCTTTCATTACATGCATCCCTGACTTGGCTTACATTACACGCAATCACGACCTTCCCCGATAGCGTGTGTTGTACGCAATACCGAGTGTCACTAAACAACGACATGTTATATAAACTAGCTGTAATGAATAGTAATACCCACTTTTTTAAATTTTATTTTTCAAAATGGACTTCATTTTTGGATTCGGAATATCGAAATTAGCCTAGGGTGAATTTCTCGTATTTTTCTGAAATCTTTTAATTTTTGATGAATAGTGAAAACACTGGGTCACTTTTTAAAAACCGACTTTTTATGTAAATAATTATTTATTTTATTTAAATTAATTTCAGGTCAAAATTGATACATAATACCTATACAAGTTCAATGTAATTCATTAGAGTCATTTTATAATAATTTCAGATATATAAAAATTTTATTGAACTTTTCACCGTCTTTTACCCACCTCCTAGGAGAATTTTGAAATTCACATTAAACTTAATTTTAACGCTTCTCTGAGTGGAATATCGAAAATCCGAGAGACACGGTTAATATCAATGAGTAAAATTTGGTTCAATAAGATAAAAATAATTTTGGTGAATAGTAACTTTTTACTATTATTTACCACGGTTAAAAGTAAATAGGGTAATTAAGGGTAAAACTGATATTATTATTACCCTAACACATGTCCTAATTCTATTGGATAAGTGTAATTCGACCAAAAACAACCTTAGGAATAAAATATGACCATTTAGATCCACTTGGATTAGATTAGGACATTTATTATTAATTTATTTAAAGAATGGTTAAAATAGTTAAAATAAATGTTTAATAACTAAATAATTTTTAATATAGGGTAATAAAAAAGATAAATTAGACTATAAATATTAATTATAAAGCTAAAAATATTTCCTACCTAATGGTATTTTATTTATAATTTTGAGACATTAAATAATTTAAGTTATTTATTACATAATGGTGATGCAGTAATTACCTAAATAATGAAATATTAAAATAATTGATGTTATAAATACCCAAATAAATGAAATTTGAGGATTTTTATGAATTCCAAATATTTTCATGGTTAATATTACATGTTATTAGTGAATTAATTAACTTTTTTTGAACTAATCACGCTGTTATTATTTTCACAAAAATCTATTACCAAATAGTGTCAAAATTGACATAAAATAGTTTTTAAAAAAAATATTATAGTATTAATTGTTATTATATTCCTAAAAATCTAATGTTCAGCCAGGATACTTATATTATGATAGGTGTATCATTAATGGACCAGTAGGGGGTCGCTTGGATGTATATGGTATGTTTATTAACTATATAATACAAAAATAGAAAGTGGCATGGTAAATGTCAATCTAATTAACTAAGAGTTAAAACTAAAAGATAAGGGTAATATAATGACCCACACCTGTATAAAATCTATTTGTTGAGAGGATATAGACCCATACCCACCTTAGATTCTAAATAAATCAATTTGGAGCTATTAAAGACCAAATATGACATTATTAGAAAATAATATTTTATGTTTTTCCAAAGGTGCCCCACTCCTCCCTTATAAAAATGGCACCCCTTCCCTATTCTATTAACATCCTTTTGAGCCTTGAAGCTAGGCCAAACTCTTCCCATTTCTCTTCTCCACTTACCTAGAAACATTCTGGAGGTTTTGGTCTTCTTCGAAAACCACCTCTACTTTCTTAAGAGGAATCATAAAAGAGGTGCGTCGAAGAAGAGGTAATCTCTTCTTCTGATTCTCTCAAGTTTCTTTCTTCTTCTACTTTGTCTTATTTAGTTGTATCATTATAAAGTAATAAAATCAGTATTAATTATATATTGATATGTTATTATAAATATGAAACAACCTTATTTTACCTTATATCCATCCTACGGAAAACGAAATCACCGCACGTGCGTACGTACAGAATACCGTCTCCATGCCGTGGTGTAATCTGTTTTCAACCACCACCTTACTTGGATGGGTATAATGGTGTAAATAAATAACTATATATGATTATTTTAAAGTGATATTTATTCTGAAATATTATACATACACTTTAATACAATTCCACGATCATTGGAATGATATCATCGCTCGTGCGTACGTACGGACTACCGTCTCCACGACGCGATGAGATTCATTCTCCATGTTAGCCATTCATGAATGATTATAAAGTATATATAATGAATAATAATGAAAACATCATTCATGCGTATGTACGGCCTACCGTCTCCATGAACGGTGTATTTCATTCCATTTATCGATCAATCATTTATATATGTATATACTGAATATATATTATATATAAATCATGTTTTACATTCTGGAATTATTTAAATCAGTATATAAGTAATAATATCAAAATGCTTCTTTAACATTGAATTTACAAAAGAACGGGTAATATAAAGTCATAAGTGAACCATATATGATATCATAACAATGAATTTGATTCTGTAATAAGTCAATGACATTATTTAAATAATTATACATGAGGTTCAGATACATACAAAGCATATCAGACGTAAGGTAAGGGATAAAGTTGCAATCTCAATTGTTTCTATCTGAGATTGCTTATACGTAAGTATTTACTGGGGTTATATTTATCATCCTTGTCCAAGTTTTATAAAAATGTTTTCATGTATGTTTAAAGTCCTTTTTACCCATTTTTGACTTTTACTACATTGTATGTAAGGAATCTTTTTTGTTTACCATATGTGGTACTTTTTGACTTTTTTGGAAAAAGTACGAGAAGAATGGTTTTTTAACCTATACAACATGAATAGATTTTCACGGTTTCATAACGCCTTATTTTTATGAAGCTTAATCTACAAGAATTCATGATTATTTTTAACAAAATCCTTTTATTTTAAAATTGAATGGAATTTTGTGAAAAGAAAATGATTTTCAAGAAGAAAGGATATTTTCCTTAAGAATTCATTTCAAGTGCTTTATGAAAACCATTTTCCATCTAAGATGACATTATATCATATGTGTATGTTTTAGGTATAATTTCTCTATGATTTATATGGTTTCAATTTTATTATGATGAAATGATATCCATTTGTTTTATATGGATTATGTTATGATGGAATGATGTTTATGAAACCCAATTTATTCTTTGGGTTATAATGAATGATTTATGATTGTTTTGTGGCACGCGTAAGAAATATTTCAATATGAGATGGGTGGGACCTATATCTCCCTCCAATGCATTGGGTAAAGATTTATATCTCATGAGATATACATGGCTGGGATAGTAAGTTAATCCAGTTCAGTAATACAGGACTGGAACGAGGAGTGAACTCGATTCAGAAAGGGACTTTGTCCACTATGATGGTCTTTCCAGCAATGTCTTGGCTACTATGGAGATCATATCAGGTGCTTAATGGTTTCCACTATCACATGTTTTATTACCATGCTATTTTATCATGAATAATGTTTCTTTATGATATATACCTTATGTACTGCCATGTTTTATGTCATTACCCAAGATTTTTATGTTTAAACATTATGTTCATGTTTTTAAGTTCAAATGTATATGATTTGTTTTATTTTATCTATGTTTATCCTTACTGAGCATTTGAGCTCACCCTTTATACATTTTCTTTTCCCCAGGATTTAAAGAAATGTTTTATGTAAGAAAATCAAAAGGGAAAGATCTTTGTGGGAGATGTTGAAGATCTTTCACAATGATTAGAATATTACGTTCCAAGTTTCCAAAGACACTAAACTATTATGGTCCTTGTGTTTCTGTTTTTGTTATGTATTAAGTATTCCAAAAAATTAATGTTATGTCCCTGTACGTCATGCTTTGGGACCCTACATGTATTCTTATATCACCCTTTATGTTCTAGGAATTCATGTGAGTTCAAGTGTTTTGACTAGATTTCATCACTAATAGTGGTTTTTGGCATACCCGATGTCGCTTGATTATTTATATATCCAAGGGTTCGGGTTTTCTAGTGACCTCACACTCAAGAGTCCCAAATATAGTGGTTGACATTAAAACTTGATACTTCATCATTAACTCCAACACTATTGAACACAAAAACCTTTCATTCCTCTTGGGATCAGTTCTCCAGTCTCCCCAATAATAATTTTCATCATTTGATATCGCTTCTTTATGATGTACTTCAATGATGGTGGGATACACCCTTCATTAGTGCTCCAGCCTCATGAAAATATAGAGGAAATGCTGACTTTTTGGTATAATTGATTCACCATCCTAGGTTTAATTTTTTAATATTTAGTCTGGGATTTTTTTAGGTTGTATGTTTCTTGGAGTTTATTTTATTTGGTCTTCTTTTAGATTTTGTTTTTTTGTGATTTTCAGTTTCCTTTCATTGATATATGTCTATTATTTCTATTTTTTTTCTTATTTGGTAACATGAAATTGTATAAAATGATACTTGGATGATATCTATGATGTTTTTTTATTATTGACGTTTTGGTTTCTCCTAAAAATGCTTCATTGTTCTTTCAGTAGTAACTTTTTGTATGATTGGGTTTCCCACCACATATAATGTGTCCTTTTAAAAATGAAAAGTTATTGATAATTTTTAATCACTAAATGATAATTTCCCTGATAGATTTTTATCATAATTATATGTAGTGGAATATAAATAAATGATTGGTTTGATATACTCTCATTATTTAAATCTCTATATTTCTTCATTAGTGAAGAGAAAATTTGGAATAAAGGTCAGATTGAAGGTTATTTTCGGTTATATATTAGTTAATTTATTATGGTATATAGAATAATTTATTCTAATTATTTCATTTAAGTTATTCATAATGACTATTAAAGTGGAAAGGTTTTATAATCATCATTTTTATGCTCTTTATTTTGAGGTGTTAAAATATAGTTTTATGATATGTGGCATGGTGTCATGAACTTGTAAGATAACTATCCATTGAATGTTCTTCTATAACACCTCAAAACTAGTGAGTTTCATGGGGGTTAGTTCCACTCACTCAAGGTTAAACACACTTATAAATAGATTTTCATGGGGTTGTTATAAATGTTCACAGATTGTAAAAAAATTCTCTAAATGGTGTACTATATTATTTAGATTATGAATTGTGATTTATGGTATATTTTAATGATAGTACTAAGAGTTTTATCATGAAAGGATCATTGGTTTGAAAACATGTGGGTAATTTGGTAAAACTCATCTATGTAGGAAGATTCAATACTTTTTATGATATTCTTTAATCAACATATAATTTTTTTGATTGAATATGATATAATGAATTATTTTTTCATCTTTGATTTATTAGAAATCATTATTTGAATAAAAATATAAGAATTTTTTATTATATTATTTATTTTAAAATTCCTTAAAAAGTGGTTTCATTTTGATAAATTATTTAAATATGGTTTATTTTGAATTATCACATTCTATGTGTGAATGTTAGATTTTGATAAATTATTTTATTATGTTTTATTGGGAAACATTATATGTTTTTTGTGCATATGTGAAAATTGGTTTTTATTTGAATTATTTAATAAATTCTATGATTATTTTTTGTATTTATCATTAACATAGAGATCATTTTTTTAGGATATAAATGATTGGGAATACTTGGGCTAAGAGGTCATACATTATTCATTTTCCTGTAAAAAAGAATAGTTTGAGGTTGGACATGTGAGCATGTGACTACTTAGTTCACACGAGGGGAATTCTTGGATGTGAATTCTATTTTATTTCATTGGATTTAGTTCACTAAAAGAATTTTTCTATAAATAGGATTATATTTATGTATAAATAGCTGTATTATATCCTCTTTATTGGGAAAAAATCCATTAGAATAAGTTATATTTCAATGGATATATGAAGGTTTGAAAGTCTGGAAGACATGAGTTTCTAGAAAAATTACATATAGATTTTCACTGGAGAAAGTAGAAAAAATTCAGAGTGCTACTAGGGTTTATCTCTCACCTATATATATGAAGGCACCTCTTCTAAGTTTTGATTTTGGTTTACCTTTTATTATCAGATGTGTACTTCTATAAAAGGAACAAGGGACCTTTTGAATAGAGTATGATCTAGGATATAAATAGTGACTCAATGTTGATATTTGATCAAACCATTAAAGAGTGTCAATCCTTAATAATTAATCTTTACCAATATATTTTTTAGTTTTATATTTTAATTCTTATGATTCGGGTAGTAATAAAAGAAGTAATGTTTTCCCATGGATATAGTACACATTTTCCAAACCACTTAATCCAGTTGTGTTCATTCCTTTATTCTATTTTTACATTTGTTTTAATTCTATTTTTATACATTTGAATTTGGTTGAATGTGTCTGTGGGTCAACATTTTACAATGATTAGGGTGAAGATACTTCATATATTTCAGTATAACTAGTTAAGTGGGTCCTTCTAGAAAACTGGTTCCGCTATTTTCTGTCTAGTGATCTATAAATAGTAATTATAAGGAATGGGTTTCAGTTCTCAGAAAGTGGTATCAAATCTTGTGGTATATTTCTTGCTCAAAAAATCACTTAGAGGAACCTCATTTTTTTCTCACTCTTTCATAAACATTATTTTATTTTTAGTGGGAGTTTAATTTCAGTGGATGGTATGTCAATGGATAAATGTATGGTCCTTGTTTATAATTTTGATGGAATGGATTTATCCTTTTTGAGACTTAATATATAGGATTATTTTATTAAAATACTTTTATATTCCATTAAATGGTGTGCATTCAGAGAACATGGAAAATGCAGAATGGGAATGGTTGGATAAAAAGGGACATGGGTTGGTCTGGATGTCATTGGAATGAAATATTTCCTTTAATATCCATAAAATAATGAAAATTTTGGATCTAAGAAAATCCCCAATAGATATATATGATGATCCCATGACACTTAATAAATATTTTATGTTGTAATTTTTGTTAAACTTGTGATTATGGGAAGGAATACCAATGTTAAGTCACCTTAAGGACCCCAATATAATCTGAAGGAATCTTAAATATGTGATGGTGAAATTAGTGGATGATGTTTGGGTATTCTTACTATAATATTCATTACTAGATTCATGGGTCATGATGATAATGATAGTATGTAACTCCTTTGCAAAAAAATACTATGTATTTGATGATTTCCATAGCTTAATTACTAATAAAGAACTTCGATAGAGGGAATTCCAAGAACAGTCTGATAGTGCATTCAAAATAGAAAGATGGGTAAGGTCATCCCATTGGAGATATTATAAGAAATAATCAATTGATAAATCCTAAGAAATAATCTAGAAAAAGTCAGTTGGTCTAGGTCCTACATGGCAATGTTTTCGGAATAAATGACATATAAAAAATAAGTGAAAAGGTAAAAAAAGGAATAATATGATAGGGAATTAACTTCTAGGAGTTAAAATTTTGTATGTACTTATAAAGGAATCAATAAATTATTGTTTAGTGTTAATTTTTCAATGAATTCATGGGTGGTTTATTCCATAGAAAATTTCCATTAAAAAATATAATGTTAATACTTGGAAAATTATAAATCATAAGTTTTGGAAAAGTTTATCAAGTGGAAGATGAATATTTGGGTGTCATTAGAAAGGGTGATGTAAATATATGGATGAATATCAGTGATTTATTTGGACTAAAATGAGTTAAAAACATCTAACTACTATGGAAGAACCTCATTTCTAAATGATCACTTGATGTGGAAGGCTATGAAATGACATTTTCAAATGGAGACCATAAATTGACTCGAGGATCCATGGTGGAGGAATAAGGAGTAAATTATGGGACCCTATTTTTGATCAATATAACATCAAGAATTATAATGTTCATAACCACATCTTTGGAATACCTAGAAGTATTAAATTGTACTCTTGTTCATATCAGTGAGATGATTATTAAAGTTATAATATCTAATTTAACACTGAATCTAGGTCACATAGACATTGAAAGGTGTGGAAATTATTTATTGGTTTCTCATTTAATGTATTACCCTAAATGAAGGAAAAGATTCAAATTACGACTTGTGGTGAATTTATTACAGTAAAAGGAAGGAATTGACTTCTAAGATATTTTTTATCAAATAGTAAAACATAAAAATATTATGAAAATTCTAAGCATGGTGGAATCAGATGGTCTTTACATGAAATAGATGGATTTAAAAACATCCTTCTTTCACATTGATATAGAGTAAGAAATTTAAATGTTGAAATCAATAGGTTTAATGGAAGAATAAGACCAGAACATTGTTTGAAAAATGAAGAAATATCTTGATGGGATAAAGAAAAAGTTGAGATAAAGGAATTATAAGTTCGATGATTTTGTGCTTAAATAATGATTTGAAAGGTGAAATATGTACTATTCTGTATACTAGAAGGTATGGAATGATAAAAAATTCATCCTATTTCTCTTATGTGTGGAATATATTTTCATACCTAGACTATACGATAGACATATTTAGAAGTTGATGTTTTATTTATCAAGAACACTTTGCTGAAATATCTTGAATAAGATAAAACTATTTTAGGGATGTGGATCGAGTGGGATAAAAAAGTTAGAAATTAAAATGGAATAAGAGAGCCAGAACATAGATAATGTTTCATTTTCATCAATAGTAGGAATCATTATATATGTAATGATTTATACTTGGTCGAACATTTGATTTATAGTGGGAGTTCTAATTTATTTCATGTAAAACCCTAGAAGAGAATACTAGGAATCCATAAATTGGATAATATGAAACTATGAAGGATCAAAAGAAGTTTCTCTATGTTTTATGGAAGAATATTAATTACAAGGACTTATGGAAGAATAATTCACAAGATACTTAGATACCTATAATATAATTATTGGATTTTCGTTCCCATACAGTAAACATCAGTGGAATTATAGATATTACTTGTTCTAATGAAGGGAAATGAAAGGCTTTACACATATTTAGTAGATATCCATATATCTATATTAGTGATAAGTAATCAAGTGTTTGTTTCTTGGGATTGAGTAATTATTTATTTCTTTATGACAATATAGATACTTTGATATTTCTCTTACCATTGGTATTGTAAAATTATTATTATTTTCTATGAATTTAATGTTTTTTAATATAAAACAATTATATACACTCACATTGTTATCCGTTCTATTGTTCATATTTTGGGAAATCACTTCCCATAGTTTTACTTTAACTCTTGGAACTAGTTTATACCACATATAAATCACAGAAACACTCTTAAGTCAATGCGACACTATGATTCATATCTTATTTTTCAAGTCCCATGGTTGGGGAGTTATAAAATATTATCAGATGATGATTTTTAAGTTGAGTTATGGGAAGTTTGGTAAGTATAGTGAATATGATATTTAGAACATTAAATGTTGAAATGTATATATAAAAATTAACTACTAACCACTTTATAGTGAACTTTGAGTTACTAAGAAGTCATGGTAAATTAATGGTTGATATTGACCTTGTTATATATCTTTATTTGTTTCTAGATAATCCTCTATAGATAAAAACTATAAATAGTTCATACTGTATGATAAGAATGGTAATTATTGAATCACATGATCATAATTGTGAAAGATTTGGATTTCTATTCATGAATAGTGTATTTTTAATGACTCGATGATTTTAATCTTTATAAAATCTATTTTAAAAGGTTTTTGTGAAAACTGTATTGAATCACTATGATAAAGTTGTATAAAATTGAGTTAGCCAAAATAAAGAGGTAAAATCTACCTAGATGTGGTATTAAATGGATTTTTAGGGGTGATGATTGATTTAAAATTTTGTTATTCTGATTGAATTATTATATATATTATAAAATTATCTTTCCTATATTATTTGTTAATGGTCAAGGGTGAGAAGTGGTGGGATTTTAACAAGTATATCCTTAGATTATGTAAAAGATTATGTAGTTTATCTAAGAATTTAATAGAAAATATAATTAGGATAGGTTGAGGGAAAAATATTGGATATCATTGTTTTATAAGTGGATTCCACTATCATTTAACGATGATTCTACAATATATTCTTGTTTTTACAAATTCTATAGAACTTAAAGATGATGTTTGTGTCGTATTTTCTTGAATAACCAACTTATAAATGGTAAGAGATAATGATAGAAGATATAAATCACGTGGATATTAATTATAAGGTTTTATATAAGTTAATAGATGGATAGAATTTTTGGAATGAATTTAATCTTGTGAATACTCAATAATTTCTAAATATTATGAATGGTAATAAAACCAAAATGGAGTTCACATTGAAGCTTGTTGAACTTTTTTAGTATACATCATATTTTTTAAGGAATTAGAACCTAAAATAAAGAAGGTTTGAGATGTGGTTTTTACCATATATATAGTCAATGGTTATCTTTCTAAGGATACCCACTTATATAAAGGTGGTTAGTATAGAAGCTATGGTGCAAGTGGATATATAATACACACAATGTGTGAGAACTTTTATTCCCTAAATAGGTGCAGGGAAGAATATCTTCATTAGTATGGTGAGGAATAGGAAATAATTTAAATGAAATTATGTATATTTAATCTCTCACTTATTTAGTTTAAAAATATGACTTATGTGTTTTTAGTGTGGTGAAGTGGGATATCCAAAATCCTAGTGCTTAGTTCTAAAATTTGATTTTTTAAGTTTCGTATAATGGGTTATTTACAAAATTATTATGGTATCTTTTCAGGATTAATAGCAGTGGAACCTCAAACCATGTATAAGGATCAAAGATGAATATCGATGGATCAAGATAATCTGTGTTAGGGAATCATGGAAGAGTGGGAATATATATTAAATAGATGAGTTTAGTGTCCTTGAAGTTAGACATCTCATTGAAGTTGAATAAAAAAACATATGATACTTATATTGATGAAAGACTCTAAAATTATAGGTACCATTATGATTTATTCTCTATTAAATTTTACATTGTTTAATATTGGATCATCTGATTAATTTTTTTATGTATTACTGGTTTATCAAATGGGATTTAAATTTGATTTTATCCCATATTCTATGAAAATTGTTACTCAATTGGGTAAAAGTAATGATCGAGGATTTATGTTTCCAACCTTCAAAAAAATCATTTGTAATAAGGAAATTAATAATACATCATAGTTCATGAGATGAAAATATATGACTTGATTATTAGGATGTCTTGAATGAGTACATTCAAGGATCCAAATGACCTATGTAGTTAAATATTTCTCATTTTAGAATCATATGGGACTATCCATACTTTAAAAGGAGATTGGGAAATCCATGTTATTATTCATGGTCCTATGATAATTGATATTCAGTCAATATCTTAATTTTGGATGGGTTAATACTTTATCAATGGAAGGAAATAAACAACCTACTCTTCTAGTGGTGGTGGATCGGTGTCCAAATTTTTCCCATAGATATTTCTCTAGACTAATAATTAACAGAGACATATAATTTTATATTGAAATATCACCTAGAACAATCTTTATTTATATACCTTCTTATCACATGGAATAAGAAAAATTAATAGAGATAAGATTGAAACTGGGTGTGCTTAAACATAAGGAATTTATTCTAATAAGTGTTTCTCCATTAGGAAAATTAGTTCTCTTTACAAATAATATAACAGGAATCTTTTCTTTATATTATTATTATCACATGTTAAATTAGGTAGAAATAAATAATAAACGTTTCTTACCAAAAAATGATGATATTTTTAATGAACTAGAGGGGTCTTATCTATTTTATAGGTTTGAACATTTTTATGGGTATCATTAGTTAAGGGAAAAGTAATATGATATTCTAAAATGGGATTTTCATGTCTATATAGAGAATCTTATTTTTTTAGTCATACGTTTTTGAGTTACCAATGAACCTGCTATGTTTATAATATTAATGAATCAAATATTCCATAAATTATTAGATACCTTTGTGGTAGTATTTATGGGTAATATCTAGATATACTAAATAATAGAGGAAAATCATAGGAATCACATTGAGATTGTTTTCAAAATAATAATTGAACATAAGTTTTATATAATGTTCACAAAATGTTACATTTGATTCTCAAAGTGAGATTTATGAGAAAAGTTATTTCTAATATAGGAATTTTGGTTTATCCATAGAAGGTGGAAGTGGTGATGTTGTGAGAAATACCCAAGATCAAATATGAAATATAATATTTTCAAGGGTTATATGGATATTAATGTTTATATTTTTCTATTTTTATTTGAAATTATATTCTCCCAATAGATCCTTGATTATAAAATGATAAATTTTTTAATAGAGTGTGTTGTGTTAAGAGTTATTTAAGGAATTCAAGAAGATACTTCTTTGTGGTCCAATTTTTATTCTTAATGAGATGGGAGTTGGTTATAAATTATATTGTGTCACATTTTGGATATGATTAAGATATTTTATATTAAAATAAAATAAGGTTGTTGTGTATGGGTCTTCGCAGTTGACACCTAATGAGAAGAATTACCCTATGAACAATATGGAGTTATCCTCTATGGTTCATTATTTAAAAACTTGGATGCAATACCTTTTATGGATAATTTTATTTTTTATAAGGATTATATAAGTTTGGTATATTTTTTTTAATAGTGTGAACTCATATTTAGATAGATTTTTTTAGTATATCATCTTTGAAACTTTTGATTATGAACTTAGGTATACATTAGTGAAAGTTAATGTAGTGTTAAATTCTTTAATCATAAAGACACCAACTCAAGGGAAGAAGGAAACCGAATAACACAATGAGTTAGTAAGATTTTTTTGTAGATTTTCACATTGAGAAATAAGAAATAGTAGATAGTGGATTTATCTTCATTTTTAATGTGACATCTATTTGGATGGACTATGTGAATGAGAATAAGTTATTAAATGATGAATATAAGAGGATTGTGGATTCCGTATATAGTTACAGACAATTGATGGATGAATTGTTGGACCAGTTTTGTTGTATTTTCTTTTGGAATAGAAGAATGATGTTTTGAAAAATTTCCACCAATTTAGTTGGGAGTTACATCATAGAGATACCAAGATAGATCATGACATCATGCACTATTTCTTATTGTTGGAAATTAGTAGGTTTATTTCTAAATTTCTTTCATTTTATTTTACTTTTCAATAGGTAAAGGTGGATCAATAATTACTAGTGGGGGTATTACAACCATCACCCATTACATCATGAAAACAGAATGGCAATTCTATGAATTTCATGAATTATTTTCTAATATCACCATAATAAAGTAAATATTCCCTAAATCAATTATTCATGTGATTTACTTACTTATATCAAGACTGAAAATATGGTAATATCATAGGAAAGAAATATATACTTAATTTCACTCTCTTATCATAATATATGATTGCAAAAACTGTAAGTGTATTCTTTGGAATATAATCCTATTTTATGATTTCTGTGATTATCCCATAAAACATAAAGGAAAACAAATTAATAGTAACCATTTTAATCTCATACACATTTTTTATCATTAATTAATGTTTCATGTGATGAAATGTTATATATAGTTGGCTTGATCGAGTGTTACAAACTGGTTTGTAATTGCATGATTTTTTTATATATGAGTTTATGCATGGTGGATTAGGAGTGTCTTTATAGCCTATATAAATAGGTTGTCTCTATGAGATGGGTTCAGTTGATCTTTCTAATACATTTTGTGGATTATTACTTAATGATTTCTTCCTCATTATCTTTATACCTCAAGTGGAACTACCATTCCATGATAATATTAGAATATTATATTAGAAATATTGCCTTATCACTCTACTTTATATAAAACCATAGTAATTTCAGCTTCAGAACCTCATAAATTCCCCATAATAATTGGACCACTATATGATTCCTAGTGGAAGATTCCCATTGAGAGAGTGTATCAAAAGTAGGAAGTCTTAAAACATTACCCACAATTAATCTCCTTCCATACACACACTCAGTCAATGATCACAAACATTCAAAGAGAAATAATTACAAGAAATTGATTTATATAATGGAAAAATAACATAAAGGAGTAACATGTTGGGAAAAGGTTGTCCTACATGAATAAGAGAAACATTTCACTAGAATTAAAAAAAGTTACATTCAAATAAAAAAGTATGTTGATAATAATCCATTATAGAGTATTAAAATCTCTATGATTATTTGATGTGAAGCTTAATTTATACACTCATTGTTCAAATTTAGGATACACTAGACAATCATCTTTGTTCTACTAGCATCCAACTTTCATAGACAAGCCTCTATTTAGAATATGGATGGTGATCTCTTGAAACTCCATTAAACACAACCACATTCTATAGTATATACTTCTAGATAAATTATTCAAGAGTCTTATCCTATTTTCTAAAAAATATAGACCTTTGTGATACCATCAGAATATACAAACATTAAATGGTTCTGTTTTTTTCTAGACATATTAAACTGCCACAAACTTCACATTGATTCAAACACCTTCCACTAACCAAACTTATGGTAAACAAAATATTGGTGAATTTGACTTCCTATTATATAAAAATATTATTTTCATCTAAATAATATATCACATAAAGATTTTTTTACAGAAATGTCTAGGGAAACCCACCAATACTATGGAAAACAAACTTCCTCTTCCTATTTCACAACATACAGTGCTCACTCCATTATTCTTTTGTCCACCCAAGCCCCACTGCGGAATAATTTTAAATAATACTTTCTTTAAATAAATTTTTATAGGATATGTAGGTTGAATTTTTGATACCATATATCTTCCATATATCTAACACTTTCACATAAATAATGTTTCTGATAAATTAATACTTCAGTTTGAAATGATATTTCCTTGCGTAAAAATGGATTTTGAGATAGGTGAGTTGCACTATGATTATTATAGAAAACAAATCTTCCTTTCTAGCTGCTTCTAAGTTCCATTAATAACTACTTATACCAAACCGAATCCTTTTTTAATTCAATTACAACAACATATATATTTTTTATTTTACCTAAGGTAATAATATTTTGAAACCATGACATCCAACTAATTTTTGTTCATCTATAAGTAAATATAATGTCGATTGTGTACTTTAGAGCTTTAAAATTTCCAGTGAAGATGGAATCTAAAAATCATTATAATGGATATTCCTCCCCAAAACATAATGCAATATATTATATACCTTAAATTCAATGGATGATCCATTCAACAACATTCCAATGTTCCCTTATGGGTTTTTACATAAATCGACGTATAACTCCCATTAAAAATGATATATCATGCCGATTACAAATCATTATGTACATTAAAAATCTTAAAGCTAATGAAAAAAATAATTTATTGATATACTATTTATCATATTCCATTTTAGAGTATATTTATTTATAGACATAAAGAATATGATAAGAGAAGTTGACACAGTCTTATATCCAACCATTTATAACTTTTCAATAACATTTCAAATGTTGTCTTTCTGAGATATAACTAATATTACTTATTTTATATCTATTTATTTTCTCATCCTTAAAATTTTCTTATCATTCATGAGATATTTCATATAATTTTTTAGGACAATTTACTCTTAAATTTCCAAATATTCTTATCATATGGTCTAATTAGAAACATGTCATCAGCTTACAAGTGTACAATGATGGAAGTTCCATAATACTATTACATTTAGTGACAATAATTATTTTAATTTATCCTTACTAATCCTTCATTTAACAAGAATGATTTGAACTTTTATTCCATTTAGACGATTCTTACTTTAATCCGTAAATAGTTTTATTCAACATACAAACCCAATTCTGCTTCATATATTCCATGAAACCTAATGGATACTTCATGAAAATCACTTCTTATAAATTACCAAAAATAAAGGCCATATTTACATCCATATTCTATAAGTACAGATCTTGTAATACAACCATTCTCAACACCATCCAAATAGTTTCATGTTTAATTACCAATGAGATTTTTTTTCAGAATTCTACACCTTACTTCAATTGAAACACCTTTTCAATAAATAATTCTTAAATGTGATTCTATCCATTAGACTCTTCCTTTAACTGGTAAACCTACATATTCTATAGTGCTGAATTTCCTTCCCAGAAATCAGTTATCTCCTGAGTTCCATTAGAAATTAATGAAAATATCCCTTCATCCATTACTGATTTCAAATTTTTTGTGTCACTGAGAGTTTCTGCTTCTTCTAGGCATTCATATTCTCCTACATCTATTAAGATTATATTACTCATATCTACTCAAGATATCTAAACAGTTCTTATAATTATAGTGTATCTCCTCAAATAAAATGCCTACGCAACATTTCTTGGTTATAATAGAACTTTTTGAATCATAACTTCTAGTAATCCCACTGATGGTTGAAATTCACTTGAAATTTCTAATAATTCTTCTACTAGTCTCACCTTTGGACTTTTATCACTTTTAACATTCTCATCTGACTCCATAATTTGTGATATTCTATTATTCTTACTCTATTCGACTTGGATGTCAATAAATGATTTATTTTCTCAAATTCCTTCTTCTCTATGTGTTGGTCCTTCCACAAAAAATTCTTATTAAATAAAACATCTCAAAACATTATGATTCATTACCGATCACCATTCTATAGCTGATATAAAAATGTTCATCTCTATATCTGATTAAAAACACATTGTTTATTTTACCTCAAGAATTTATCAATCTTTAGAATTAACATGTAAAAACACTAAGCTTATGAAGAATTTATGATGGAAAAATTATATTATTTTACCAGATCATAGATCCTAAAGATGTTCTTACTTAACTACTGATGTTGGACTCCTATTGAAGAGATGTGTAGGTATGTATAGTGAATCAACCTAAATTATTTTTAACATACTGAAATGCAACCATCGTCTCTAAACCATATATATTAATGTAAAATTAAACCTTTAAACCACTCAATTGTACTATTTATTTTAATACACTTTCATATAATTCCTTATCCCAAAATTTTTTTCAATGTTTCATAAGTTGTATATAGTGTACTCGCATCCGTTTTTTGAAACAATACACATTAACTTCCAACCAAATTCTCTTTTCCCAAATTATTTTCATTGAATAAAATCATTAAATAGATCATTATTATGATTTATAAACTAAATCCTAAATTTTATAATATTATCCTCTATAATGGTTACAATGTAGAGGTAACCACTTTTAAAATGAAAAAGGAATGGTCCAGAAACATCAAAATGAACAAGTTTCAACCACTAAGATCTAGTATTCTATCCTTCTAAGTTTAAATACACCCTACTCTATTTCCCAACACACAAATTTCATAATTTACAATTTATATGTGACCAATATTTAGTTTTCCATTTTCCATTATAACATTTATATTCTTCTCACTATTGTGGAAAAGATTGTAATATCAAACTTCTAGAACATCTAATCCTAAACTTCCAGAAATTGAAAATTCATTTGAACATCAGGTCAAGTAAAATAAGATATCCCTGAATCTCAATGTAACTACCATATATTCTTGGGTTACCTTACATACCCCATTTATAAAGGTAGTGTTATATCCAACCTCATAAAGTTTTCCAATAGAAATTATATTTTTACACAGACTCAAGATGTGTTGAAATTTCATGAGATTAAAGAATCCTTAATTAATTATTTATATGTTTTCATCTCATTTTATAAAAATTTCTAGTGATTAAACATCATACAGATAACCTTTTGAAAACTTCTTAGATACATAATTTACCATGCATCTTTGTACACCTTTTGAATGAATGGTTTCTCCAAATTCAATCACCCAATATTCTACTATAGTATTTACAATCAACCACAATTTTTGTCTACCTTATACAGAACTAAAGAAATTAAACTACCAGTTTTGGATTCCCTTCTAATGATATCTTTGTGACTTTTACTGTTCTTTTAAATATTCCATTTTTTATAACTACTATAGCATATATAACCTAATCTTGTAGACTTACTCCAACTTATTTCCTGTGATTTATATTTTCACTATTTCTTTTGATTGAATTTCTTCCATTGAGGTGACCTTCTACTTTAATTATCATTAATCACACTTCTAGATGATTATTTGACTTCTATATTCCTAAGATCCTCATTAAAGATCAAATTATGGATATCCACAAACAAAAAATATATTATCCACTAGAATTACTGACTGTATTCACCATTGTGATCAATATTTCTGAATGTAATAATAATAAAAAGTAGAAACCATAAATAATGTATGAATTTTACCTTCATTGATTCAAGATACTCAAAGATCATGTTAAAATTATTCACATGGTCTTACACTAGTTTTCAATCTGATTGTCCTAGGTTGAAAATCACCACAATAATAAAACAGTGTTCAATGTTATTGGATTCTTATATATATTCTCTATATACATCATAACTTATATTATAGTTTTATTTTCCTAAATGTGTAGGAAAAATTCCATTCCAAAGAAATACTAATCAACACTAATTTCTTCCTATCCAACCATTTTTATTCAACCATATCCATATTTTTATAGAGTTCCCCTGATAATGAAAATTCTAGGTCCTTCTAAATCAGGTGGTACTATAACTGTATTCCCAAGAAAACAAAATTCCTTCCATAAAATTTATCTATCCTGATCGTGAATTCCCCACACAATAAAATACCCACTGATATTAAACTCCTATTTTAAATTAAAACAATTTATGGTAAGAGAGTGAAACTCGATTTTCTCTCAGGGTGATGAGTGAACACTAAGAATCACACTCTAATAACACTTTTTTTAGAAATTCAGACTCACCCCTATACTCTAATAAGACCACTAGATGTTTGTATTTAGATCAGTGGAACATACCTATTATAGATATACCGCTGGATAACACATAATGGAAAGACCATACCACCCACACACCTCCCAAATGACTGTACCGAAAGTAGAAAGTCATAGAACCCTACCCACCACACAAATTAATCCTTTAACACACTCAGAAAACAATCAAAAACATTAAAATAAATATAATTATTAGAAATTTATGTATATAATGAATAAAGAACATAAAGGAGTAATGTGCTTCATATAGGTTTTCCTACGTGTATTGGAGAAACACTATAACTTTATTTTCATTCACCATAATTGAAAAAAATTACATTCCACTGATAATTCAGTAAATATGATTTAATTAAAGAAAATTTTACTCAATAATTCTTAGATACACTATTCACTATTTGAATTTAGGATACACTATTTATAAGGTACCCACATCTTTTTATATGGAACTTTATCTGGTCATTTGGGTTCTTCCTCCCTTTAACATTCAAGTATATGACTCTATTTTGAATGATATTGTTGGTATATAGTAACACGTTTGACCTCAACCACATGTTTTATAAACAATTGTAGATATATAATTCTAAATGATTATCCAATTTTTTTATCATTCTAGAATTTTGTGACTCTATCAAAAGATAAAAAAATCCTATTGTATTTGTTATGAACCAACTCTAGTCAACCTTCGATGCCACTCGGGTTGGCCTGCGACATGTCATATGGTGCATTCCTAATCACACTGGGCTAGAAAATCGTGATATGGTATCAATACTGAGCACGTGGGAATTTTTTTATCCTAAAAAAGTATCATGATCCATCTAGGGATTATACATCCACACTAACAAATAGAAAATTAAAATAGTATAAATCATGTTAAATATAGTTCAAGTAGAATTAGTAACAATATACCATATCTAGATAATAAATGAAAACAAAACAGGATATCCCACATCACATAAATAAACAAGATATTCAAAATATGACCTTGATGAATTTATCCACTATAACCAAAATCCCAATATATCAAAATATATAGAATATCAAAATGTTATACCTAACTAAATCCACATGTCCCTTGGCTACCACCGAACTTCATCATAAAAAATGACATGGGCATCTAGATTCCCTCCCATGCGATGTAGCTCTTTTCCTTTTCCATGTGTCATTCATAACCAAGTTTTTTATGAGAAAAGGAATAGGTTGGATGTGAGGAAAATCTTTTTATTATAACACATGAATTTACACACCACCTTTCACAATACATGCCAATATATTTAGTTTGAAAATAATGCATTGAAAATCATTTCAGTGAAAATGATTTCAGAAATCCATTTATTCTAGAAAAAAATACATAAAGATGAATTGATTAAGAGGTAATTATATAATATACAGTGAGGGTAAGTAAAAAATATAATATGATCATAACCAAACAATACATGGTTATCACATAAAAATATTCCATAACAACCAAAAATATATGTGAAACATAGGGGATCTATAACCAATGAGATATATTGGTTTAGAACTTACTCATAGATCACTTATCTAGGCTATTTGGGCCTAAAAGAATAACCTAACATCCAGTGGCTCCATCAATTTCATTGGCACCATCCCCTAGATAGCTCATGCCTAAGGCTAGGGTATCACCCATCCTATAACCCACACAACCAAGGTCTCCCATGTTCACCAATAACTCTATTTATCACAAACATTAAATCCCATGATCAACAAATAAAATTTTCAATAAAATCCTATTTCAAATAATCTTTCAAAAAACATTTAAAGATAACATTTTTCTTGAAATTTTTTTATTAAACACTTAGTAGAAAAAACATGAATCTAAATGAGAAAGTCAAAAAATCCCCCTTTTTTCAACACAAATAAGAAATACAATAGAGCATGTATAAAAACCCAAATAATCAATAAAATCATTATAAATCAACAATAAATGAAACTCAAGAACCAAGGTACACCCCAAGAAATGTTTGTGTATGTAGAAACTTATAACTTGGAAGTAGAGGATCATCATCGCATTTTCAAAAGATTACTATGAGAAATGGATATGGATCCTCACTAAACTAAACATAAAAAAATCCACCAAAACAAAAAACCAAAACCTAGGTTTAGACCACCATGGACAATAGGGTATTAATAATGTGAAAGAAATGTAAGAACACATGGGTAGATAGAGGGTAGGGAATAGATCTAATAGAAACCATAATATTACATTGAAATTAATTTTAATCAAATAAGAACCATCAATAGAGAATGGGGTAAGAAGAGATCTGTGGATGGATCACCTATGATGAGAAAGTGGGGGGAGAAGTTTAGTTAAATCCTATCATGGGAAAGATTATAAATTCCCATTTTTTTCCTAGTGGACAATGTATCACATATTACCCCTTGTATTATAGTGTAGTGTTACCTCACTAGAACCCTAAAAACATAGACTAGGTGTTTCGCCATGATTCACCTCCATGATGTAGGGCCTAGGGTATTGGGATACCTAGGCCTATATGTCATAGCCTTAGAGCCACAATATGGGGAACCCCTAAAAGGTAGACTCATAGGTGTCAAACCCCAGAGTCTTGATGACATAACACCTAGAGATATAGTACAACACCTCCCATATACTCTCATCATGGAGTAACCTATAGGGCTATGACATGGTCAACTATAAAACAAAATACACCCCAATTCCATAAAAATAAAAATAGGCTCTGGACCCTAAAAAATTTAATTTTAAAACTAATATAAACAATTTAAAAACACACTAGTTCCCCAAAGGGAGACAAAATTCTACCCACCATGCAATTTTCTTCCCCTAGAATGTCCTCAAGGATTAGATTCTAAAAAATCATGAGGTCACTACAATTTTATCAAGGTATCACATTCCAATGTCTTATGACTATCCTAACTATGATACTACAACACACAATCTAAATTAATAAATTTACCTCTTAACACTTTGACCTGATGATAAAGAATAAGAAAAAGTTGTTAAATGATAGAAATTCCAGGTTCCAACTGAAAAATATTCCATTCCAACATCTAATATGGTTCTAGATAGTACTTATTTAGCTAAGAAATGTGGAACTCATTATGAATAGAGTTCATTTGGGATGTAAATTATAAACTATATTCCACATTTTTTATAAGTTACACAATCTCTAAAGGTTTAATATAACATGGTTACATCTTACCCTATTCCCCAAAATGATGGTTGCACAGTCAAAGGGAGAATCCATAAAACAATTGATCAAAACAAAAAAATACAATAGATGAAAATGATGGTCTACATGAGAATTCAGGTGACTTTGAGTTATATCCAACCTCTTTTGAATTAGTTATACCCTTCTTGTCATACCTTGAGTGATACTCCTCCCAGAAAATGACATCTCACCTAGCTCAGACCAATAATGAGGGAACCTACATGGTCATCCATATAAGGATTTGAATGGATATATATTTATTTGGGGTTTGTAGCTATAATTATAGGTCAACTCATAAAACTATAAGTGATTATCACATTATTAACTAAAATTGATGACAAAAACTCAGATCACATCCTTGAGAATATGGATATCCTACTCTGTCTTACCATTGTTCTATGGATGGTAGTCCATTCTCAATTTCAACTTAGAGCCTAAATCCTCCTAAATCAACTTCTAGAAATATGATATGAATCACGTTTCTTGATCTAGAATGATCACTGAAAGTAGACCATGAATCTAAAAGAAATCCTTGACATAAAGGTTCCCAAGCTCTTATACTTTTGTTGATTCCTTAATATGAATGAAATGATATGATTTTATTAATCATTTAATGATTATCCATGTAGAAAACTTCTCTCTAAAATATTATATAAATCTAATAATTAAATCTACGGATATTTCATCCCATTTCAATGTTAGTATCCGATTATGCTCCAATAACTCAACCGCCTTTTGGTTCTACACTTTGATTCTATGAAAAGTGAGAAATCGAGATAAAATTCCAAAATTTATCATTTAAATATAGGCCACAAATATTATAATTTTTTTATCATGGAATATATATTTATCTCCTAGGTGAATGGACTAATTACAGTGGTGAGCGCCACTCATTACATCTTACCTCAAAGCCAAGTGGACTACCAACCACTTCCAAAAAATGGAGAGTACCACCCGGAGACTGAGACAAGTCACTCAAATACCCACCACTATTTAAATACCTTATGATATCTTGAGAGTAATTATCCTCATAAAATCCATGTTGGATTCTCTAATCAAGTGAGGACATGATCTAGGCAATGGTCAAAACCATGCATTCATACCTTTCTTCGACCTCTATGTAGATTTTTGATAAAGACCATTAGACCTCATTCGACCTTAGACTCTTTTACAACTTGAGTCTATAATTTCCTACTCAATGCATCTATCAGTGTGTTTCCCTTTCATGGAGTCTATGAAAAGTTAAAATCATTGTTTTTAAGGTGATCTACCCACCACCTTTTTCTAAGATTCATATCTCATGGGTTAAATATATGCTTCAGACATTTATTATCTGAATAAACCTTGAATTTATCCCCAAATAGGTAGTGGAGATATGTTTTAAGAGCATGAATCACAAACACTAATTCATTACAGTGATTAGGGTAGTTCTCTTTATGATGGAAAAACTGTGGTGAACCATAGGCTACCACATAGTCTCTATTCATCAATACAAACCCTAGAACCATACATGAGACGCCACAGTAAATCACATACCCCATTTATCGATTTTATAGGATAAGAACAAAAAATGATTTCAATCTCACCTTTAACTCATCAATATAATCCTATAATTTTCCACTCCATTCAAAAATCAAAACCTTATGGGTTAGAGATTTCAATGAGATGATAGAATAGATAAATCCCACAAAAAATGCATATAATATCCCACTAGGCATGAGAAACTTTTAATATTAAAGATGTTCCTCAGTCTCTCCAAAGATATAACAACATAGATCTTCTCAGGGTCTGCTAAAATGCCCCATTAAGATACAATGTGATCCAGGAACCCCACCTCTAGGATCTAAAACAAGAAATTGGAAAACTTTTTCTTAGAGATGTTGGACCCTCCATGTCTCTAAAACAACATCTACATAACTCCCATGATCCTCTTTAATCTTTGCATAAATAAAAAATGTCATCAATGAATACTATTATGAAGGGGTCAAAATACTGAGGAAAGACTCAGTTCAGAAAGGCCATAAAAATTATAGAAGAATTAGTGGGATCAAATGACATAACTAGGTACTCAAAATATATGAATCATCCATCGAAGGAAGTCTTAAGAATGTTTACTTCCCTCACTCTAAACTGATGGTATCCTGGCCAAAGTTTGATCTTTGAAAACCATCAAGAACCACTAATATAATGAAAAAAATTGTTGATATGATGTAATTGGTACTTATTTTCTATTTTCATGAAATTGAGTTTTTGATTGTCAATGTAAATATGAAGGATTACATATTCCTTCTCATTAAATTGAATAGATGATTCCCATGGTGACATGATCAGGTATATGAACCCTTTACTCTCATGTTCTTCTAGATGGACCATTAACTCCTTTAATTATGTAGGGATCGTTCTATAAAATGGAAAATTAATGGGCATATTGCAAAGAAAAGATTAATAGTAAACTCCACTTCTCACTAGGGATAAAACTTGTAAAATCACTAGGAAATACCTTGGGGGTACCTCTCCACCACCAATAGAAGCCAGTCACATGAACCCCATTAAATGGCCTTATGAAATATCCCAGATAACTAACAAATAGAGACCCTGCCATAGGGATAATCAAACCTACTCTACGTGACCTAGAGTCCCACTCACCTAGAAACAGGTGAGTGTTTCCAATAGAAGAGAGACATGAAACCTTCAAATGATATCTATTAAATCTAATCCGTGAAGATAACCATTCAATCCATGCCAAATATTAGTTAAAAGGTTTCCAGATCTAGAATAATGAATTACCAAACAACCTCAGCAATAGAAACAACCACATGACACTAAAATTACAAAAAAAACCCCTCTATACTCTTTTCTAGTGGGATGGAGATATCCAAAAAAATAAAAAATGAACTCAAATTACATCTGAATACCCTTGGTATATTTTGAACCCACTCTACTACTCTGGTTAGAGTACCTTTAAGTGTGCCTAAGGTTTCATAAGCATCCACACCCATCGAATGTTTTCAAAGCTTCTTAGAAGTACTATTTGGCATACCTTTCCTTTCCAAACTAAAATCAAGTAAATAGATTTTCAAATATGGGCTCTATTTAAGTAGGATTAGTGGGGCACTGCACACTCCCACTGCTACCTCACTATGATTTCTCATGTTTTGTCTTTTTCTTGGAAGGGGAATTATTGATCCTTCCCATAACTATTGGAGCATAAATCATGCCATTAAATCTATATAGGTATACCTTAGAAATATCCTCCTTTTCAATAACGTCTACATGGATTGGGAAACATGTAAAAATAAGATAAGATCTAATTTTCTTCTTTCATCCCATCTCAAAATGGAATGTCTTAAAATAATTTTTTTACTAGAGATCAAGTGAAAGATGGACAAACTTGATGAAATAACTAAAATACCCAATTAAAAATATATTACCTAGCTTCATCATGATGAAATCATAATCATTCACCACTTATGAGGTCTCTAGGTAAAATTTATGTCTAAACATATTCTTAAACACAATTCAAGTAACATATTCATGAATCTTAGTAAGCACAAACGATCCCCATAACCTTTGGTTTAACACCTCCAACACATAGGTAGAAAATACAGCTTTATATGTCTCAGGGTTTGGTGGAATATGAACATATGTTAAATATTTTTTTAAATACTACACCAGTTTTGACATCCCCCAACACCTTGAAACACCTGCAGATTATTCATTATGAACTCTTGGGAATGATTTGTTATCCAGACTTTCCTTGTTTTACTACATTCCCTAAGAGACTGAATTTTCCTAACCACTGATTAAAAATATTGGATTCCATATGAGGATTACCCAGTGGATAATTATGTATGGTTTCTTCCCTCTAATATTTATAGGTCCTTCTGGGAGGCATGTTCTAAAAACATAAAACATAAAAATCTAATCAAAATAAAACTCATTTGAAAAAAAATAATTAAATGACTTGAGAAATCATCCCAAAACACATGATATAAATAAAACATTTAAAAACTCATCAAATGTCACATAAAATATTCAACTAACACAAAATCCGTACAACCCGAGTAACTCGATGTGTCAAACCAAAAAGATATCAATAAACACCCCCTGACACCCCCACTCAAGCCCTGACGGTTCTACTCCACAATACTACACTGCCCTGTCACCCATTTAATCTCCCCATAAGTCCTAAGGCATGTTCATAATGGCTATAGGTTTGATATTATCATCAGGGTATCAATACTAACCATGTGGGATAAATTTTACATTAACAAATCAGGCATGACTCATCTAGGGGTTGAACATCCATGCCAATAAATAAACACTGAAAACTATATAAATCATACTAAAATAGTGTAACCAAGAACAATATAAATAATAAACCATAGATATATAATAAAAAGAACTAAAAAATGATGTCCCACATCAAATAGATAAATAAGATAGTTAAAATATGTCTCATTCTAAGTTAGCCAATACATCTAAAATCCCCAAATATCAAAATATAAAGAATCCCAAAATGTCATACGTAGCTAATTAAACATGGCCCTTGGACACCACTGACCCATATCATGAAAGATTATATTGGAATCATTACTCCATATTATTCGATAAAAATATTATTCATTTACTTCTATTATAGAGAACCAAGTCTGCATGCACCCAAATACATATGAAAGGTGTAAGGAAAATCCCTACAGTACACCCCCATGAATCTACACACTTAATTTTATAACATAAACCAATGGTTCTACTTTAAAAAAAATCTTTAAAGACCGTTTGATTTTAAATAATTCCATATATTCTTTTGTTTTTGGAAAATAATCCATAATGATCAATAACATGAGAGGTAAGTCTATACAATTCATTATAGTGTAGAAAAATAACTAATATGATTATAACAAAATAATAAATGGGAATCACATGAAAGTAATCCATAACAACATAGAGTAGATGTGAAACATGAGGGATCTCTAACTAATGGGATCTAGGTGTTTAGGACTCACTCACTATGTTAACACACCTTTTTAATAAATGAATTTTAACATAATTCCATAACCAAAAATTTCTAGTGATAAATCTGAAAGAATATTTGAGGATTAGTGTTTTGGAAAATAGATACATAATACATTAATTACATAAGTAAAATATAAACATATACTTTATTTAGTCCTCTTGAAATAATCCTTTATTATTCTATCCTAGTTTACCTCACTGCAAGTGATTTCTTAAGGACACATATCTATATAAAAGGGTCAGAATACAGCCTAGTAAGGTATAAACATTGAAAATTGAACATGAATAATTAACATGGATAAATCATGAAGAATAACATGAGTGAATAATTAATTATAACTTTTAAATGTTTCCAAAATATAAAAATACGACATCGATAAGCATATCACCAAGGTTCAATACCAAGGTGTCATAAACCACATTAGCAAGGTTATTCACTAAAGTTTCAAAAAACATGTAATCTCTAAATATTAATTATTTACCCAATAATTTAGAGAATTATTAGGTAAAACCCTTTATATATCTTAATTAATGTGTTCCACATTGACCATAATAAAACATTTCATCAATAAATCATGGAGAATAAAGAACAAGTTTCATATAAAATCAATGAGTAAATATGTGTTTAAAGATTTGTACATTTTATCATTTTTAAACCATGAAAATGGAATGTTTTTTTCTTAAATGTAAATACACAATAAATTAATTTTATTTACATATATTTGAATATCCTTGAATAAAAATATTGATGGGTATTCCTAATATAAAATGGGTGGTATGGAAAATCCCAGAATGATTTTGGAAACCTAACATTTATACAAAGTAGTATATAGAACATTCTTAATGATAGAGAATATAAGTATATAATTAATTTAAAAACAATAAAAATTAATAGAATTATTAAATGTTCATGATAACATATTAAGTTTTAAATTATAAGACAAACTAAAGAGAAAGTACATAGATAAAAAGGTAGAGGAAGATAATCCATTACTTAGTGATATTGATTCATAAAACTTGAGGAGAGTTCCTTGAAAGCATAAAAACTACCTGAAAAGTACTATAGAGGTAAAATGAGTGTAAATTTATGCTCAATTGCTTTGGAGAAAATGAAATGGGGTGGATAGGTGGGTATTTATAGAAAATTTAGGAGAATTGTTTATTAATTTTTAAATATAGGCCTTGGAATTCAAAGTTGTGGAAAACACAAAACCATTAGCCTAAACATTGTCTTGCCTCATGTTTTATGAAATTAAGTGTGTGGATTTTGAAATATTTGAGATTCATAGCTAAACTTTAAAATTTTATAATACGTATTTTTGTGCAGGAAGATGGTTTTTTAAAAAATAATGATTTTAAAATCTTAATTACCATTTTAGGATTTGAAAAGTTTTTTATAGGTTTGGAAATTCATTTTAATTAATTAAAATACACAGAATTAATAAAATTACTTAATTTTGGTAATATATTGTGTTTTATTACTTATTGAAGCATTATAAAATATTTATGAAGTAAGAAAATATACAAAAAACAAAAAAATGTATTTTTAATATTCACTAGAAAATGAAGTATTTGAGAAAATTCTCAAAAAAAATCCCTAACCTAATTTTTACATGAACATTTCAAATATAATATTTATTTAATAAAATTAATTTTAAAAATATCTAAATTTTAACTTTTAAATAAAATTATTTATTTATTAAAAAATAATAGTTTTTAACATATTCAACTTTCTAACCCTTATAAAATTTACCTGGGACATTATAAAATTATATTATCATTTATATTTAAATAAATAGTGTTTTAAAAGACTATATCTTTAAAATAAAATTTATTTAAAATCTTAATAGAATATCTATATATATATATATATTCCAAAAAATTATTTTTATTTTCCTTATTTCTAAAAATCAATTTGTCATCTTCATCCTATATTCATATATACTTTAAAAAAATAATGAAAATGAAATTTCAGAAAACTATATTTCATTTATAAGAAGAAAATTTCACTTTTATAACACTAATTGTTTGATATATAAACCCTCATTACACTAGATATGCCCTAAGGATATGGTATGTGATAGTGGCACGTTTATGGGGTAGCTCAGCTACAATTGATCTTGTGGTAATCTCTACTACCTTGAATATATCCCTTATCTGATTCCACTCGATCATTAACTATTGAATCTCTACTTGGGATTTGTTTAGGGTGAACACTAGTGATGCTACCTCAATCCCATGTTCTAATAAATGGGTTTCAAAATGCATTATCCTACTTGTTGAGGCCATCATTTATCCATTATTCATAAATTATCTCTTCTCATATCATTTTAAATACACAAATTATAATGGTTACATTATTAAAAACTATTATAATACCAAATTTTTATATTGACCAACGATCATACTAACCAACAATTGGGTAATGTTTAAATCCTAAATGTCATTTTTTCCTTTAATCCTTGTATATAATCCATTATTCTCAAAACTCAAAAATTACTACTCATCATATAAAGAATCTACACTTCACTTGATAATTACTATCACATTACTAGCTCTTATTTATTTCTACCATTTTTATAGCAGGAATAATCCTCATTAGATAATTCGAGACTATGTATTTTACATTAATGTGTTTATTTTTCTTTTTTGTTTACCTCCTTGTAATATTTATATCTATTAAAGTAAATATTAATTTATGACATGCAATTTTATTATGAAATGTAATATTATTTCTATGTGATCATAATATAACAATCATTATAAAATAGGAGTTATTATTTTTGAGGGTACTGAATTCCCCCTTATTAAAAAATTTCTTCCTCATCCCACCATACAAAATGGGGGTATTTCTCCTTCATCACTTCATTAGGCTCTCGGGTTTCTTTTTTGAACTTGTGATTTCTATAAAAGATGTTAATGATTTGGGCTATTTTATTCCTCAACACTTCTTCCATTTCATCAAGAATATGATTTTCTTTTTCTTTTTCATATGATAGGTTAATTTAAAATTCCATACCATGATTTCTAGTATATGTGTTGGAATAGGAAACTGCTACAACATGCTTCATAATCTCAAATAGTCCAATGTACAATGCAATCAATTTTTCTTTCATTCTAAATATCTTGAATATTTTGTATGGTGATATTTTTTGGAATAAAATTTCCCCACAATTAAATTATATGTTCTTCCTTATGTTTTCATCATAAAAATTTTATCATCTCTAAGTATCCTTGATATGTCTATGGATCACATGAATATTCTTTATAGTGTCTTTCACAAATATATTCTCTATAACTTTTTATGTAAGACCCCAACTCTAGTAATCAAGATTATATGTTTAATTTATTCCATTGGTGCAATATGTACGAGATTTCACCATATAGGATTGGTCAGTTTAGTACTCTTGAAAAACTAGACACATACTTGGCTCCCATATTAATTAGAAATATAAAAAGAAAAAATAAGAAACATTCTTTTATCCTTGATATCATTCAAGTAATACTTCTTTATATAAAATGGAATGGGAAACAAAAAAAGGTTGAGGTCAGATGCTTAGTAAGGGGTACGTACAATGTAAATTATCATGTGTAAATAAGGCATTATCAATATGAAATTGGATAATGAAAACACATATCATTAAATCAAAAAAATTATTTAAATGGAAATTTATTTCTAATATCAATATATAAATATCATGTATAATGAAAATTTAATTCTCAATAAAGGAAATAAATAAATTAGTACATTCAGTAACATTCTATGTAGGCCTAAATTTTTTTATCATGAATCTTAATTTCATGGAATCTCAACCAAGTAATTAGTCTAAATAAATGGGAATGAATAAACCAAATAGGCATCTAATGTGGCCACCTATTTTTTCTAATGATACTTGTAAATGAATAAAGTAGATATCTATAATCGAGACCCACTAATCACTTTAATGTTCTATTCATTCCCCATATATTTAATGATAAATATAATTCATTCTCTAAATGCCTTAAAAATCAACATTTATCCATATTGAATTAAGAAAACAAAATATTACCTCAGTCAATGAAATAAAACAACATGATTATAATACATTTAGAGAAATTAGGTGGATAATATCATTATATTACATCCCATGTAATTCATAATAATATTTAAAATATGTTGACATAGATGGAGATACCTTGAAAATAATATTTTAGGATTTCTTTGAAAACATTAGAAAAATGCCGTTTAATTTTGATAAAAAAAATTTAAAATAAAAATTATTGGGAAAATACATTCATTTGAAAATAAACATGGAAACTTGTAAATTAATATTCAATACAATGTATGTTCATGATGTTAGGAAAAGTCATTCATGTTGTATAAGTTATAAAAGAACATTATTTTTGTACTTTTAAAAATGATAAGAAAACAACCTGTTTATAAATCATTTAAAAAGATTCATTTTAAAAACATTTAAAATAAATTTAAATATGGTTGAAAATGGATTTATACAATATTTGTATAATATAAAAGAAAATTGTTGAATTTTTTTTAAAGAACATGGACATGAAAGAAAATTTTCTTCAACTAATGAGAAAATATGGTCAGTTCTTCTTAAAAACATTTTCCCTATCATTTTAATTACCAATCAGAGGAAAATAGAACTATTAATTTAAAATTATATGAATAATAATATTATAATAAAATATATGAGATTTAGTATTTTATGATTATATAATTTCCCCAATGGAAATTTGTACATAAACAGTACTGAAATAAAATGAGATCGTAAAAAAATTCCCCTAATACTTTGGTAAGTTTTAAATCAAAACCCCTTAAAGATAAAACGTGAATAAAAACAATAAATAACATAAATAAATAGTTATTAATGATATAAATTATAAAATTCATTGTGTATATACCATGTAAATTAAATTAACTTCATAATATAAAACATGTCTCACTAGAATAGAAATGAGATGAATTTACCCTTACCATGGGTTTGGCTTAGTGGAACGTGTTTAATGCTCTTGTATAAAAACTTTAAATCTATTAAATACATGATTAAGAACATTTTTAATCTATATTAAATTTTTAAATGTACTTTTATAATCATTTTAAATCTATTCATTGAATAGTAATTGCTTATGTCGACCACTTAAGGTTGTTTGATTAGTTTTCTCCAAAAATTAATTTAGTATATTGATCATGGTTAATGGAATAATTTAATGTTTTAATCATTGTTTTTTTATATTTTAATCAACATAATTTGTATTCATTATATAAAATTTTAGAATAATTCATTCTTGGAGGTAATATAAGAACAAATTACATCACTTCATTGAGGTGGTAGTCTACATGTATGCATGAGAGATATTATCATTTTCTAATGTATGGAAGGGTAATAAAGTATTTGATTCAAAATATATAAATAATAATAAATATTTAATCAATATAATATATATTTCATTATTTTATCCTTTATAACCATTCAATTAAAATGATTAATAAAAATTAATTACACTGTTATGTGGAGAAGGTAGGCTATATATATGTGTAAGTGATGATTTCATTTTTAATAGGATAGAAAGGAAGTGAAAATGGTTTTAAAAAATTAAAAATAAAATTATAGTATATCAGTGATAATGGATTCATTATTTTAGGATAGATACAATATATTTAGATGGTATAGAAGAAGAAATAAATTTGAAAGAGTGGGGTAAGACAATTGTCTCTTCTTTGAGAGACCTCCGTTACATTACACATTAGGATTTCATAGGATGGAATTAGGGTAAGAAAAGTTGATCTATAAAAGAGTTAATTATTATAGAATGGTTTTTGGGAATTTATTGACTTAGTTTTAGGGGTAAAATTTTGTGAATATGTTAATAAAAGAGGCTCTCTTTTATAAGTGATGGGAGGTACACCCAAGGAATTTCTTAAAAATATTTAAAAATATAAAGTCACTTTATTGTGAAATTCACAAAAAAATTATCATATATTTGATTTTTAGAAGGTAAAGGAAGAACTAAAACCAAAATCTAAGGTTTAATAATGTTTTTTGCGCTATCTTGAAGTATTATCCTTTTTTTTATTTTTTAACCCATTTTACCCTAATCCTAGGTGATAAAAATTTACCATGGTTACTTTTAATTATGACAAAAAAATAAGTTAGAATTATTTCTTAATATTAATTATTATGATTAAAAATATGTAATACATTTTACCTGATTCAACTCCTAGAGGTTTCATAAATTACTTTTAATAGAAGTTCACAAAACGTAATGCAAACGATTTTTAAAAAATGTTTATTTTAAGCATAAAAATTATTTTACAAAAAATAAAATATAAATTCAATTATAATGGAATTAATTGGATAATATAAAATAAAAAAATAATTAATTTTTATTAAAACCAAACCAAAAAATAAATTAAACTTGTAAATACTTAAATAAGTGAAAAGAAAAAACAGTGTTTATTTGAACAAAAACATTACATAGATTTCTAAAATGTTAAGCATATGTTTCTAAGTTCAAAATTATATTTTATATGCATGATATTACATCATAAATATATATATTTTCTAGAAAAAAGGTTTAATAAACATTAAAGGTATTCTTATATCATTATAATTTCATAAAATTGATTTTTTTGTAAAATCTATATTTTTACTATTCCCCTAAAAATCAACTATTACTGAAAAATCTCAAACAAATTCCATAAGATAATTTAGACAAGATAATTTAAAAAATAAGTTAATTTTTTCAAATAAAATTTCTAAAAATGTTATAAATTAATTATAATTATTTTCATATAAAACACCAAAAATAAATTTATGAGGAATTTATTTTCATGGTATAAAATGAATTTATTCTTATAATTTCCCTACTAAAAAAACTAGATGAATTAAATTTTTTATGGAATTTATGATTTGTATTAAGTGAATAATTTATTTATATATTTTATAATTTTTTTTATTCTAATACAAACCCGCCAACCCAACGTCTAGGTTATAACAATCATATTTTAAAAATATCATTTCGTGGTTTTCTTAATCATAGGGTTGGGTATAGTGAACACTATGAAATATAGTATTTATTTAAAGAAAACTAAAATATTAGGGGGTTAAATTCTCTTATCATTACATAAATTTTATCCTCACAATTTTAATTCATTTTGAGCATATCATGAAATTTTGATATATTTTTTCTTGAAAATCAATTTCTAAGTTAGGAAGAGTGAACATATTATTCTATGAATAAATAATATGTGTAACTTTATATGACTTCCACATGTGAATTTTTTTTATAATATTGTCTTAATACTTTCCACACAAAAATAGTTTATTTTTCTTCCATTGATTAAGTTTGAGTCATTAAAAGAAAATAAACATACCTGATTCCTTTCAACTTTATAAGTGGAATTTTCCCCTTTGATGGATAATTTTATTAACATTACACTTTTTATTCTAAAAATGAATGACTGGGAGGAATTTTTTATGCATGAAACACGAAAAGTAACATTTAATGGATTATAAGACCTATAAAAAAGACAATTAATTTCTCCTATCTAAAAAATGATTAAAAAATGTTTAGATAATACTCAATATTAATAAACCATATTATGAATATGTAATAAATTAATTCGTTAAATATCAATAACAACACCCATTTAAATTATATGATACATTAACCTCTAAATTATAAAACCACTACTTCAAAATATATTATTTTATTCTATAACTACAAATTTCTAAATCTTAAAAAATAATTAAAGTTGAAAATTCAGTATTATGTCAAAGAAAAATACAGGTATAACATCAATTCCATTGTCTCATTCTCCAAATCCTCCTATTTATTTTGAATAAATGGTTCGTATTAATAAACATCTTTCATTAAACAATACTCTTCTAAATAACCTTCTCCCATTCAATATTTATCATAGCTGAAAATATTTTTTTCAGGGGACTTGAACCACTATTCAGCAATCAATGGATTAGTATTTTTATTAATGTATCGAGGTTTCTACCACATGATGAAATCAAACATAGGTGGATCGTTTTGTGGGATAACAGGTTTATCTATAATGAAAATATTTTTCATTATAACCTGTATTAGATTCACTAATACAGAAAAGATCTTCTTAGTTCCAACACCAATTTTATTGTCTTGCTCAGTAGGTAAATCCCTACATTTACTATGGGTGTTGACTCTCTTATTTTCGCTAGGCTCCATCTCTAAACAGTGGAGCACAATAAGTTAGTGTGTAATCATCATGAATATTGATTCATAAAATTAAAATCCCAATAATGACAAAAGTTCTCAATATCCTAAGTGAATATCATAATTCTTATGTCATATATGTTTATTTAAAATTTGGTTCTCAAGGTTCCTACTAAACTTCCTTAATATGAACTGTAACACCCCATATCTGGTAACCTAGATCTAGTTTTTTACTTTATTACATTGGTACAATATATAAGGGATCACACCATGAAGGATCGATCAATTTAGTAGTATTGGAAAACTATATACAAACTTTAATCCCATATTATATTAGAAATATAAAAACAAAGCATAAGAAACAATCTTGAATCCTTGAAACCATTAAAAATACTTCTTCATATCATGGGGAAAGGAAAAAATAATGGGTGAGCTCAGATGTCTAGAAAGGGTTATGTACAATGGAAACTAATAAGAGTGAATAAGGTATATTTAATATGTAAGGGCTGATAATAAAAAAACATTTCATTCAATCAACAAAATTAGTTTAATGAATATTAATTTCTAATATAAAAATACAAATAAAATGGATTATTTTAACTGAATTCTTAATAAATAAATGCATAAATCCAGACATTCAAGAACATTACACCAAGGCTTTGACTATATTATTATGAATCTTTCCATAAAAGACTCTCTATCAAGACATTATTCTTAATAAATGGGTATGTGTAAGCTAAATACCCATATAATATGGTCACTTGTTTTGTCTCACAAGACCTATCAATATATCAAGGGGCTATCTATAAACAAGCACAACTTTCCACTTTCACATCTTATGAATTCATCATATATCAAATGATCAATACAACTCATTCTTGAAATTCTGAATAAATCAACATATATCCAAATTAAAACAAGAATACAGAATATATTCACAATAAATGAAAAAACATGATCATAATCCATCCATATAAATATGGTGGATGTTATTATAATGACCTGACCCTGGTTCCACACACATTTGCCCTGATCCAGTTAGTCACATGACCTCAGGAACACCTCCCAGTATTGTAACATCCCAGGTAAATAAAGAATAATACATTTTCATATTTATTAATATTTTCAAATTAAATATTAATTTTACTTTAAAGGGGTTGCTATGTTCGATAGCATACCCGATACGCAATAAAGAGTTTCTTTGAAAACGTACGTTGCACACTAGTAATAAAATAATATTATTTTAAATGTTAGTTAACATGTAGCCATTGTACTGGCAGGAATGGATTGAAATAACTAAAATATGATTATATATATTTGTTAAATGTTTTTACATTTATCTAATAAAGGATAAAGGCTTAAAATATGAAAAGAATTCAATTTTAGGCTTATATACTCTAAATTTCACGAAAGGTCCACTTATCAACATTTGATGGCGAACAGTCATTAAATATAGTTTTTATCACTCTTATACATTCTATTGGCCCAAATAAAACTCTTCTTTATAATCGGGACATCAAATATTACTTTGTGTAATTTTTTGGTATTTTTCCGATAAAGTTCATTTTTTAATGAATAGTGTAAAATGTTGTATTTTAATTCAAAACCACTTTTTAATATAATTTATTAAGATGATTATATTATATTTTTAATTGGTTTTAAAGTGAAATTAGAATATATTTTTACCATTTAATCCAATGGTGGTCATTGTAATCAATTTTACTTTGAAATTGGACTTAAACTGGTGTCAATCTTTTGATACTTATTGTTTCTTAAAAACACGCTATTTGTTTTGACAGCGGGAATTAATTATTAAATTAATTAATGAAACTTATATGTTTTGAATTTTGTAAAATGGACTTCATTTTTTAATTTGGAATATCAAATATAGCTTAGGGTGATGTTTTGGTTTTTTTCTGAAAAACTTCAATTTTTGATGAATAGTGAAACCGCAAAGTGGTGGTTACAAAATTTGATTTTTTGTTTAAATGCTACTTTACCCTTATGTGTTTTGAATCTCAAAAATCCAATTTAAATTATTTTCATTATTATGTAAAATGTGGTTCAATGGGATTAAAATAAATTTTGGTGAATAGTAACTTTTATGTTTTATTAATCGCGATAAAAGGTAATTAGTGTAATTTAAGGTAAAAATGATATTATAATAAAATTAAAATATATTGACACTTGTCCTAACCCTATTGTATGAGCTATGGCCGACCAAGACAACCCATGGGTCGATTTTTGGTACCCCATGGAGCCACTTGGGTTTGATAATGACATTTATGCCTTTTATTTAAAGTTAAAGTAAAAATGACACAAACATGAAATGTTTTACTAAAAAAATTTTACATGGGGTTATACAAGTCAGATTTTTGACTATAAATATTCATTAGAAATCTAAAAAGATTTCCTACATCAGGATATATTTTTTATAATTTTTTAGACATTAAATATATTAAATTATTTATGACACCATGATGATGCAGCGATTATCTCATTATTTAACGATTTAAATAAAATGAAAAGATAATGTAAAATCTAAGACCTACACATGTCCAAAACCTATTGGATGGGTGGATTTAGAACCATTATCACCTTATCCTCGAAACACATCAATGTGGGACCATTAATAATTGAAACTCATTCTAAAATAAAATAACATTTCCTTACTTTCCAAGAGTGCCCCTCCTCTCCTCTTATAAAAGGCCCCCACCTCTACCTCATTACCCACACTCACAAAGCCTTTTGCTCGGCAAAAACCTGCCCATTTTGTCTCTACACATCCCTCTCTTACTCCTTGAAGCCTCACTTTGGGCAGAAGTCTTCCCAAGGAAGCCTTTGAGTTCAAATCTAAGAGAGTTACCCGATTTTAAGGTAATGTCTTCACTTGAGTCCTTTTGTTTTATTTTGATTATCCAAACCCCTAAACTCTTATTATTAATTTCTTTTGTAACAACTCCAGTATCTTCCATATACTAGGATGTTTTTATAAGAAGGATTCTAGCTACACTTATAGACACCTACGTCTAATGGTTAAAGAACATACTCTTTCCGTGGATGGCGAATTTCTGCCTCACGAAACGATGATTGTTCGATATTCTTCTAACACCTTCAAAGGTGGCCATTAAGATGTCACTATATTTATATATGATATATAATATGTTTATGTTTTCCTTAAGCTTCTGTATTTTTTATTTTGGGAATACCTTTATGGTTTCCATTATGGGTAAATGCGATATCTTCATTTAAGGAAGTGCGGACTACCGCCCCCTCAAAGTGATTTGATTCGTTAATGCCATATGTGGGATGTATAAAGGATGTATTTAAAGTTATTATATATGATTTTATAATGTAATTATAATATACCTCTATATAATTATTATTTATTTTTATTAAAGTATGATATAGAAATAAAAGTAGCGTTCATGCGTACGTACGACTTACCGTCTCCATGAACGGTGCATTTCATTTCTTATCCCCAAATGTAATGTACTATTATAAGTACATGTATATAATCAATATATATGATGAATGATACATATAAATTATGAATATAATTCTGGAATTAAAATATACATACCTCTCATTTAGTTTTAATTCCATTAATATGACAAATAAATGAAAGTAGCGTTCATGCGTACGTACGGCTTACCGTCTCCATTAACGGTGCATTTCATTTCTTACCTCTAAATGATTATGTAATATTATAAATACATGTATATTCTTGATATATATGATATATATGATATCCAAATCAGGAATTTCATTCTAGATATAAAGAACCTTTGACCACACGAACAACATGTAATTGTAAGAAGTCCACTTTCGACTTAAGAACCAAATATCGACAAAAAAAACATTATTAACTTAAATGATTACATATTGTTTATAACATGACAATAAGTGATATAAAAGGAATAAGGAACTTGAAAAAGGTTCTTAATCAAATAGAAATTAACTCAAGTTTATTATTCAGGACGTTAAAGAACGATTGAGTCAAGTCGGACCCGAGGTAAGGGACTTCATCTCAATCTCCTTTCATTGAGGCATATTTCGTTTTATACACAGCATTATTTTATACGGTGTATAAACCCCTTTGACTTTTACTTTTATACAAAAGGAATCTTTTTCTACGAAGAGTTTTACAAAACGACAAAAATGAATGTTTCTTTTAACGTACGCAGTGACAACGACCTTTTCCGCCGCCGCGAGTATTATTTGGTATTTGGCTTCCTCAACAAGCCGTAATGTTTTTAAAATAAAATAAATACCTTATACTCTTTTATGTATTTTGGTATTGAAAATGGTATTGATAAAGTATTCTATTATGTCAATATATTTAAATGATATTATGTGATTGAAATGTGGAAATGTAATCATTACTTTATATTGGTTTTATGTTTTATGATTTTATATTGGTACTTGGACATTTTACGGGTGGTTACGTGATAAACCATATGACGGGTGGTGCCATGAATACCAGGACGGGTGGTTACATTATAACCTCCAATGCATTGGGTATAGAAGTCGGCCGTATGGCTATTCCATTAAGTATGTATGGAAGTTGGTCGTATGGCTATTCCATTAAGTATGTATGGAAGTTAGCCGTATGGCTATTCCATTAAGTGATATGTGTGGAAGTCGACCGTATGGTTATTCCACTTAAGTATGTTTTTGTCCCAAGTTACCTTTCTATGTTATGTGTTCTTTATATGGGTTTTATGGTAATATTTTTGTTACAAAAAGGTAAGTAATGATATTTTATTTAGTGAAGAGTTTTTACTACTTCATAAAGGTGAAAAGTATTACTTTGATAAAGTATACATGGTTTACTTTTTGTTTTGATAAACTAACAGTTTTTATTCTTTGTGTATCCCTTACTGAGCTTTTTATGCTCACCCCAAGTTTTTTGAAATGTTTTTCACAGGACTTAATGTGGATTAGGGTCAAGGATGGGATCAAGGGAAAGTCAGGCTATCGAAAACATGGAACTAGAAATATTTCTTTTTAAGAGTTTTATTTTATGGAATCATAGTAGAAGTGTCTACTTTGTAATCTTTTGAGATGTAATAGTTATATCATAATTCTCTAAAACTCTAAACCTGAAAAGATACTCAATGTGAATTATTCATTTAATTCAATATTAAGTAAGTTTTAAGGCCGAGGCCTTATAGTTGGTATCAATGGTCGGTTTAGACAACTTTAGGAGTTAGAAAATTGTTAGATTATAAGTTAATTTATGGTATGAATGAAATGATATAGCATTTAAAGATTACCATGTTGCTTCACCTAAGATATTTCAGTTTTCATAATGGTTTTCTGCAGAGGAAACAAAGAAGCTATGTTGGGATGACATCAGGAGGAAGACAACCTTTCAAATCAGCAACCTAAGATGGTTGGAATCGGAACTGAACAGTTTGTTGCAGTGATGTCACAATTGACTTAGGCTATAAATGGTGGTGGTATCCATGCACGAGATTAGCCAGATCAACAGCAGAGGAACATGTCAGTGGTGGAACATTTCACGAGTCAACATCCCCCATCATTCAGAGGATCATCTGACCCCGTGCAAGCCGAAGGGTGGATTAAAGCATTGGAGAAGATTTTTGAGGTCATGGGGTGTTCAGAACATCAAAAGGTTAGTCTTGTTGTTTACTGTTTTGAAGGTGAAGCTGATCAGTGGTGGTCGATGGTAAAATATATCAGGGATAGTGATGATATTGAGGATCTTCACTGGGACGAGTTCAAAGGTATGTTTCTTGAGAAGTATTTTCCTAAGGCTGTTTGACTTAGGATGGAAAAGCAATTCTTGGAATTGAGGCAAGAGGAAGACTCAGTGGCTGCCTATGAAGCAAAGTTCACTCGATTGGAAAGGTATGCTCCAAAATTCATATGATATCTTGATAGTAAAATAAACCGTTTTTACTCAGGGTTAAATCCAAAGTATCGAAGGTCTTTAGCTTATCGTGAGTTCAAAAGTTATGAAAAACTTGTTCGATGTGCGGAGAAGGTGGAAATGGAGTTTGCCGATGATCAGGTGTTCTATGACAAACAGCAGAATAAGAGGTCTAGTTGGCAGACAAAGGGGAAGAATTCATCAAGTAAGTAAGGAGGTAAGAAAACCAAATATCCATGCTGTGAGAAGTGTGGTAAAATGCATCCTGGAGAATGTTTATCCAAGTCTGGTAAGTGCTTTCGGTGTGGTAAGTCTGGTCATATTGCTCGTAATTGTAAGGATGATGATCAAGCAGGCAATGAAAAGCCAGCGGTAAGATGTTTTAAGTGCAATGAAATGGGTCATTATGCAAATGAGTGTCTAATGAAGAACTAAACTGGGGGAAAGTAGCCAGACTACAAGCAGAAAGTGGTGGTGAAATCCTTTGCAACAACCTCAACAGATGTTGGGACATCGAATGAAGTGGTATCAGGTACACTGTTTGTTTGTTCAGATTATTCCAATGTGTTTTTTGATTCAGTGTCTACACACTCTTTCATTTCTGAGAAGTTTTCTAGTAAATTGGAAATTCCATCTCAAGATATGAATTCTGAACTTACGGTAAAAACACCCGGAGGGAACGTTGAGACAAAAAGGAATTATAAGAACCTTCCTATCCTTGTGTGTGGAAAAAATCTACCAGCAAACCTTATTGTTCGGCCTCTAGTAGAGTTTGATGTTATTTTGGGCATGGATTGGCTTTCTGTTTATCATGCTAAGATTGACTGTAGAGCTAAAATGGTTTCTTTTCAGAAAGATTTTTAGTTTGTGTACAAGAATGAACCCTTGATTCTGATAACATATCAGGAAGTTGAGAAACTAGTAAAAGAAGGAAATTAATGTTACCGTGCACATATTGTTGAAAATAAAGGAACTGTTTAGATTAATGATGTTCCAGTGGTAAATGAGTATCTTGATGTTTTTCCTGATGAGTTGCCTAGTATTATTCATGATTGGGAAGTTGAATTTACTATTGACTTAGTTCCTGATTCTAAGCCAATTTCAAACCCCCCCTTATCGAATGGATCAAGTTGAACTTTTAGAGTTAAAGAAGAAATTGCAGGAGTTATTAGATAAAGGTTTCATTCGACCTAGCACATCACCATGGGGTGCTTCTGTCTTGTTTGTTAAAAAGAAAGATGGATCAATGAGACTTTGCATTGATTATAGAGCCTTGAATAATATTACAGTTAAGAACAAGTATCCTTTTCCTCATATCGATGATTTTTTTGATCAGCTCCATGGAGCTCAGTATTTTTCTAAGATTGACTTGAGGTTGGGGTATCATCAGTTGAAAGTAAAAGAAGAAGACGTTCCGAAGACTGCGTTCCGTACTACATATAGCCATTATGAATTTCTAGTTATGCCTTTTGGATTAACCAATGCACCTGCTGTATTCATGGACCTTATGAATAGAATTTTCCATGAGTTCTTGGATAAGATTGTGGTTGTTTTCATTGATGATATTTTGGTGTTTTCTAAAAGTAAAGAGGAGCATGAAAGTCATTTAAGGGTTATATTTCAAACCTTAAATGAAAAGAAACTATATAGAAAATTCAGAAAGTGTGAGTTTTGGTTACAACAAATTTCATTCCTGGGTGACATTGTTTCAAAAGATGGCATAACTGTTGATCCTACTAAAACAAAAGTTTTTGAGGAATGTCCAAGACCCACAAATGTAACTGAGATCCGTAGTTTTCTTGGTTTGGCAAGTTACTACCGAAGGTTTGTTGAAATTTTTTCACAGTTATCTAGTCCAATGAATAAGCTAACTCGTAAGGGTCTTATGTTCATCTGGACAAAAGAATGTGATGATTGTTTTCAGGAGTTGAAAAGAAGATTGGTGAATGCTCCAGTTTTGGCACTTCCTTCCAGGAATGGTGAGTTTGTTATATATAGTGATTCTTTGATGAAAGGAATTGGCTGTGTCCTTATGCAGAATGATCAGGTAATTTCTTATGCTACAGGTCAGTTGAAAACTCATGAGGTAAATTACCCTACACATGATTTGGAATTAGCTTCTGTTGTTTTTTCTTTAAAAATTTGGAGGCATCATTTGTATGGAGTAAAGTGTGAAATATATACTGATCACAAAAGTTTAAAGTATATATTCACTCAGAAAGAATTTAACATGAGACAGAGGAGATGACTAAAATTAATCAAGTATTATGATTGTATAATTCATTACCATCCAGGAAAAGGCAATAAAGTTGCTGATGCTTTGAATCGAAAAAGTAATGCTTCATTAACGATGTTGCATTTGGAACTTGATCCTTTGGTTAAGGACTTGATGAACTTTGGCATAGAAGTTTTTGGTGCAGGATGTCCTTCTGTTTTGTTTCAGGTATCAGTGAAATCTTCTCTATCAGACAGAATCAAGCAAGCACAGAAGCAAGACAGTGAGTTGCAGAAAAAGGTAGAGCTGGTTCAGAAAGGTAAGTTACATGAATTCAACATTGATAGTGATTGTGTTTTGAGATTTGGGAAGAGATTGTGTGTGCCTTGTGATTCACTGTTTAAGAGAGAGTTGTTATGTGAAGCTCATAGTTCTCCGTTTTCAGTTCATCCTGGCAGTACTAAGATGTAAAGAGATCTGCAGGAGTATTACTGGTGGGATGGAATGAAAAGAGATATTGTTGATTTTACTGTGAAGTGTTTGACTTTTCAGCAGGTTAAAGCAGAGTGGCAGTTACCGAAAGGGATGCTTCAGCCTTTACCAGTGCCAGATTGGAAATGGGAGAATATATCCATGGACTTTGTTGTGGGATTACAGAAGACATCTCAAGGTAATAATGCAATCTGGGTTATTGTTGATCGCTTGACTAAATCTGCTCATTTCCTTGCTATACGAGATACTTTTCCCTTAGATCAACTTTCCTTTTTGTATCTTAAAGAGATAGTCAGGTTACATGGAGTTCCTCTCAGTATTGTATTTGACCGTGATCCCAGGTTTACTTCTAACTTTTGGAAAGGCCTTTAGAAGTCGTTGGGTACTGAATTAAATTTTAGTACAACTTTTCATCCTCAATCAGATGGGAAGTCAGAACGAACAATTCGAACCTTGGAGGATATGATACAATCTTTTTCGATGGATTATCAGGGAAGTTGGGACCAACATCTTTCTTTGGTTGAGTTTTCTTATAATAACAGTTTTCATTCCAGTATACAGATGGCACCATTTGAGGCATTATATGGGAAGCAGTGTCGAACTCCAGCATTTTAGGATGAAGTGGGTGAAAGGAAGCTGATGGGACCAGAATTGGTAGAAGAGATGGTAGAAAAAGTTCAGTTGATTCAAAAACACATGAAAAAAACTCAGAGCAGACAGAAGAGTTATGCGGATACCGGAGGAAGGCTCTATCTTTCGAGGTAGGTGATCATGTTTTTCTCAAAGTCTCACCATGGAAAAGTGTGATGCGATTTGGTAAAAAAGGAAAGCTGAGTCCAAGGTTCATTGGACCATATGAAATTCTGGAGAGAGTTGGATCAGTTGCGTACAGAGTGGCATTACCTCGAAGTTTATCTCAGGTACACAGTGTTTTTTATGTTTCGATGCTGAGAAAGTAAATGCCAGATCCATCTCATGTTTTGAGTCCAGAGGTAGTTTAGCTAGAAGAGAACCTATCTTATGAGGAACAACCAGTCCAGATTCTTGACCACAGCGAGCAGGTGTTACGGAATAAGGTGATTCATCAGGTAAAGGTTTTGTGGAAAAACTATATGATTGAAGAGGCAACATGGGAATCTGAAAATGCTATGAGGGATAAATACCCCCACTTATTTTGATAAGTGAATAAAATTGCGAGGACGCAATTCCCAAAAGGGGGGAAGGATGTAACATCCCAGGTAAATAAAGAATAATACATTTTCATATTTATTAATATTTTCAAATTAAAGATTAATTTTACTTTAAAGGGGTTTCTATGTTCGATAGCGTACCCGATATGCAATAAAGAGTTTCTTTGAAAACGTACGTTGCACACTAGTAATAAAATAATATTATTTTAAATGTTAGTTAACACGTAGCCGTTGTACTAGAAGGAATGGATAGAAATAACTAAAATATGATTATATATGTTTGTTAAATGTTTTTACATTTATCTAATAAAGTATAAAGGATTAAAATACGAAAAGAATTCAATTTTAGGCTTATATACTCTAAATTTCACGAAAGGTCCACTTATCAACATTTGATGGCTAACAGTCATTAAATATAGTTTTAATCACTCTTATACATTCTATTGGACCAAATAAAACTCTTCTTTAGAATCGGGACATCAAATATTACTTTGTGTAATTTTTTGGTATTTTTCTGATATAGTTCATTTTTTAATGAATAGTGTAAAATGTTGTATTTTAATTCAAAACCTATTTTTAATCTAATTTACTAAGATGATTATATTATCTTTTGAATTTGTTTTAAAGTGAAATTAGAATATATTATTACCATTTCATCCAATGGTGGTCATTGGAATCAATTTCACTTTGAAATTGGACTTAAACTGGTGTCAATCTTTTGATACTTATTGTTTCTTAAAAACACGCTATTTGTTTTGACAGCGGGAATTAATTATTAAATTAATTAATGAAACTTATATTTTTTGAATATTGTAAAATGTACTTCATTTTTGAATTTATAATATCAAATATATCTTAGGGTGATGTTTTGGTTTTTTTCTGAAAAATTTCAATTTTTGATGAATAGTTAAACCGCAAAGTGGTGGTTACAAAATTTGATTTTCCGTTTAAATGGGACTTTACCACTTCTGTGTTTTGAATCTCAAAAACCCAATTTAAATGATTTTCATTATTATGTAAAATGTGGTTCAATGGGATTAAAATAAATTTTGGTGAATAGTAACTTTTATGTTTTATTAATCGCGATTAAAGGCAATTAGTGTAATTTAAGGTAAAAATGATATTATAATAAAATGAAAATATATTTACACTTGTCCTAACCCTATTGGATGAGTTATGTCCGACCAAGACAACCCATGGGTCGATTTTTGATACCCTATGGAGCCACATGGGTATGATAATGACATTTATGCCTTTTATTTAAAGTTAAAGTAAAAATGACACAAACATGAGATGTTTTACTAAAACAATTTTTACATGGGGTTATACAAGTCATATTTTTGACTATAAATATTCATTAGAAATATAAAAAGGTTTTCTACATCATGATATTTTTTTTATAATTTTTTAGACATTAAATATATTAAATTATTTATGACACCATGATGATGCAGTGATTACCTCATTATTTAACGATTTAAATAAAATGGAAAGATAATGTAAAATCTAAGACCTACACATGTACAAAACCTATTGGATGGGTGGATTTATAACCCTTATCACCTTATCCTCGAAACACGTCAATGTGGTACCATTAATAACTGAAACTCAATCTAAAATAAAATAACATTTCCTTACTTTCCAAGAGTGCCCCTCCTCTCCTCTTATAAAAGGCCCCCACCACTACCTCATTACCCACACTTCCAAAGCCTTTGGCTCGGCCAAACCCTGCCCATTTTGTCTCTCTACATCCCTCTATTACTCCTTGAAGCCTCACTTTGGGCAGAATTCTTCCCAAGGAAGCCTTTGAGTTCAAATCTAATCGAGTTACCCGATTTTAAGGTAATGTCTTCACTTGAGTCCTTTTATTTTATTTTGCTTCTCCAACCCCCTAAACTATTCTTATTCATTTCTTTTGTAACAAATCCAGTATATTCCATATACTAGGATGTTGTTATAATAAGGATTCGTGCTACACTTACACACACCTACGTCTAATGGTTAAGGAACATACTATTTCCGTGGATGGCGAATTTCTGCCTCACAAAACGATGATTGTTCGATATTCTTCTAACACCTTCAAAGGCGGCCATTAAGATGTCACTATATTTATATATGATATATAATATGTTTATGTTTTCCTTAAGCTTATGTATTTTTCATTTTGGGCATACCTTTATGGTTTCCATTATGGGTAAATGCGATATCTTCATTTAAGGAAGTGCGGACTACCGCCCCCTCAAAGTGATTTGATTCGTTAATGCCATACGTGAGATGTATAAAGGATGTATTTAAAGTTATTATATATGATGTTATACTGGAATTATAATATACCTCTATATCATTATTATTTCTTTCCATTAAAGTATGATATAGAAATGAAAGTAGCGTTCATGCGTACGTACGGCTTACCGTCTCCATGAACGGTGCATTTCATTTCTTATCCCCAAATGTAATGTACTATTATAAGTACATGTATATAATCGATATATATGATGAATGATACATCTAAATGATGAATATAATTCTGGAATTAAAATATACATACCTCTCATTTAGTTTTAATTCCATTAATATGACAAAGAAATGAAAGTAGCGTTCATGCGTACGTACGGCTTACCGTCTCCATGAACGGTGCATTTAATTTCTTACCTCTAAATGATTATGTAATATTATAAATACATGTATATTCTGGATATATATGATATATATGATATCCAAATCAGGAATGTCATTCTGGATATAAAGAACCTTTGACCACACGAACAACATGTAATTGTAAGAAGTCCACTTTCGTCTTAAGAACCAAATATCGACAAAACAAACATTATTAACATAAATGATTATATAATGTTTATAAAATGACAATAAGTGATATAAAAGGAATAAGGAACTTGAAAAATGTTCTTAAGAAAATATAAATTAACTCAAGTTTATTACTCAGGACGTTAAAGAACGATCGAGTCAAGTCGGACCGAAGGTAAGGGACTTCGTCTCAATCTCTTTTCATTGAGGCATATTTCATTTTATACAGAACTTTTTTTATACGGTGTATAAACCCTTTTGACTTTTACTTTTATACAAAAGGAATCTTTTTCTACGAAGCGTTTTACAAAATGACAAAAATGAATGTTTCTTTTAACGTACGCGGTGACAACGACCTTTTCTGCCGCCGCGAGTATTATTTGGTCTTTGGCTTCCTCAACACGCCGTAATGTTTTTAAAATAAAATAAATGCCATATACTCTTTTATGTATTTTGGTATTGAAAATGGTTTTGATAAAGGATTCTATTATGTCAATATATTTAAATGATATATTGTGATTGAAATGTGGAAATGTTATCATTCCTTTATATTGGTTTTATGTTTTATGATTTTATATTGGTACTTGGAAATTTTACGGGTGGTTATGTTATAAACCATATGACGGGTGGTGCTGTGAATACCAGGACGGGTGGTTACGTTATAACCTCCAATGCATTGGGTATGGAAGTCGGCCGTATGGCTATTCCATTAAGTATGTATGGAAGTCGTCCGTATGGCTATTCCATTAAGTATGTATAGAAGTTGGCCGTATGGCTATTCCATTAAGTGATATGTGTGGAAGTCAACCGTATGGTTATTCCACTTAAGTATGTTTATGTATGAAGTTACCTTTATATGTTATGTGTTCTTTATATAGGTTTTATGGTAATCTATTGGTTACAAAAGGGTAAGTAATGATATTTTATTCAGGGAAGAGTTTTTACTACTTCATAATGGTGAAAAGTATTACGTTGATAAAGTATACATGGTTTACTTTTTGTTTTGATAAACTAATAGTTTTTATTCTTTGTGTATCCCTTACTGAGCTTTTTATGCTCACCCCAAGTTTTTTTGAAATGTTTTTCACAGGACTTAATGTGGATTAGGGTCAAGGATGGGATCAAGGGAAAGTCAGGCTATCTAAAACATGGAACTAGACATGTTTCTTTTTAAGAGTTTTATTTTATGGAATAATAGTAGAAGTGTCAACTTTGTAATATTTTGAGATGTAATAGTTATGTCCTAATTCTCTAAAACTCTAAACCTGAAAAGATCCTCAATGTGAATTATTCATTTAATTCAATATTAAGTAAGGTTTATGGTCGGGGCCTTATAAGTATGTTAGAGGCTTCTGACTAAAAGCGAGGGTTTATTATCGATCATGGGGAGACTATACCCTCTTTATCAGAGTATCATAATATCCTAAACAAATAAGAATAACCAAATGATATTACATAACTAGAATAAAACCAGTATCAAAAGATGACCAAAACTAGAAATACAATATTACAACTAAATACTATATATTCCTTTCCAAAGTATGTTCCATGTGTCGTAATGAAAACCCAATAGTAAAGAAAACATCAAATCCTCAACAGGTTATGAACCATATTTGGTTCCCTCATCCATGCCCCATCCCAAATCAGCCATCTAACATAGGGCCTTTCCCCTTATCCTGTCCTGCAACCATGTAGTCTATTCATGTACCAATTAAGCAGCCCAAGTAGGGTCTGAGTAAAACATAGTATTCCACCCCCCAAAACATCTAAATTAATCTAGTAAATAATAGTGTATGCAATTTTATAAATAATAAAATAAATAAAATAAAATAAATAGATTATATTTATTTAATTATTAATTATTTAACTGCATAAACCTCCATTTTCCCAAGGACACCTGAGTCTCAATACCTTATTTGGCCCACGATAGAGTCTAAACCATTTCAAACATTCAATTCAAAATTCATTTAATAAAAAGTCTTTCATTATCCATTTCATTTTAATTTATAATACGGATAATTGGAACCATAGTCCAATGCCAACATTTTGGGTCTAGGTCGCTATGTCTACGACCCTGTGGATTTTGATGCACCAGACCCTTTCCCACACTAATTAATAAATTTATTGCAACGGTATTTTAACTAAGCAAGTAATGCCCCAAACACAAATATCAATTTATCACTATGGGATTTTGATGCAGCATGCCATGCCCCCACACCCAAATATCACAGTAATCACATGTATCATAATTACACATATATCACTTCAATAAAAGTTAATCAGTATTAACCTTCTATTTACATTTCATGATCAAAACTTCTATTAATTAATCCAAAATTTAATTAACCCATTTCAATCAATTCCATAAAAATAATCTCATTAATTATTTAAACAGTTAATTAATCAAATTACACAAATACATATTCAGATCATAACATTAATTAATTAAAAAATTAAATAATCACATCAATATCTTACATTAATTCTTCAATTAATGGGTCACACAAATTTCATTAATTAATTCAACAATTAATTAGTCAATTCACATTTCCAATATTCTATAATTAATTCAATAATTAAATACTCAATTCACAATGTAAATATATCATAGTTAATTTAACAATTAATTACTCAATTCACAATATCAATGTCCCATAATTAATTCGACAATTAGTTATTCAACAAAAAATCTCAATAACCCCAATTTCACAATTCTTTATTTAATTAATTTACCACATTAATTAATTTCAAGGTAAGAAACTCAATTTCTAATACACATTATCAATTATACAATTACATACATGAAATTGAAATTAAGACTTTGGGATTTGAATAATAGACCACCTAATTCAATTCATTGAAAAATGATCACCCAACAAAAATTCGCAAATTGAAATGGCTAGGTCAATCCCACGACAAAGAATATGATCTATATCTGAAACATAGATTTAAAATCAAAAAATCAATATCTAATAAACCTAGATCTAGATCTAGAACCAATAGTGGATAAAATACCTATTTTATTCGGGGAGAGGAGCGAGAGGGGGAAAGAGATATCTAAATGGGAAGAAACCACGTACCCAGGTGGTGCGTATCTTTAATTCCATATTTGAATCGTGATGAATGAAGGTTAAAAGGATTTGGAATTCATATAAGAGCCTCCAAAATTGAGAGAAAACATTACGGGTCAAGTGGGGGTTGAGTTTGGGTTAATTTGTGGGTTAAGGTATTTTAAAATCTAATTTTAGGATTAATTAAAACTGCATGCAAGGTTTTCTAAGCCGGGGCACATGGTTTTCCAAACTGTATGCCTTAACCATGCACCTCTTCTATGGGGGGGGGGGTGTGGGTGGGTATACGGTTTATCCTAATAGGGTGCATGGTTTGGAAAAATATGCACCAGCCATGCAAAACCTCTCTATATAGGGTTTCCTGGTTTGTTGGGACTTGGTGCACAGGTTTGGAGAATGGTACGCTAACCATGCACATGTCATCCTCCTTCCAAGATTCTCAACATTCACCCAAAATCACCCGAAGGTAAAACCCAATCAAAAATTACTCAACATAAGGAAAAATAGTACCTATAAAAGAGCCCGAGACATCTCCAAAAAAGGTCGGAATCTTATAATCTCCCCACCTTACAACAACTTTTCCTCAAGCTATACTCCTAAACGTCACTAAGATTCCGAGTAAAAAATATTAGGCCACTAATACCTTATATCTTCTTCTCTCTCCCATGTTTCCTAATAAACAATCCCATGTTTCCACAATAAAAAAACTATCAACATGTTTTTTCCCCTCAACAATTTCTCAATACGACCCAACACACATATCGAATTCTTCTCAAAGGATACATCGGTCTCAAGCTCAACAGCATCTACATCGATCACATGATAATGGTTGGGGTGATACCACAAAACATGGGACACATGGAAAACATCATGCATAGAACTGTATCAATTTGGAATATCCAATCAGTATGCCACTGTCATGATCCTGTCCACAACCTCAAATGGTCAAACGAACCTGGCCATCAACTTGCTCTGTCTCTGTATCCTTCAGTAACCCAACCTAGGAGACACCTGAAGGAATACATGATCAACCTTTGTGAACTCTAGGGGTCATTGAAATTTATCATAAAATGAATTATGTCTACTCTGATCTGTATCCATACATTTCTAAATTATATATACCTCCTCCAATATCTCTTGCATGAGACTCAGTCCCAATAACTCTGACTCACCCACCTCTATCCAATATAGAGGTAGTCTACATGGCCTACCATAAATAACCTTATATGGTTCCATATTTATATTTTCTTGATAACTATTGTTATAGGTGAAGTACACTAAAACTAGGTTCTTCTCCCAAGTCCCACTGAAGTCTAGAAAAGATGCCCAAATCATATCTTCAAAAACCTATATAATACACTCTGACTACCCATGTATCTGTGGGTGGAAATTCATAATCAATAAAACATGCATACCAAGGGCCTTCTAGAAGCCTTACCAGAAGCTCGAAGTAAAACGTGGGTCGCAGTCTAAAGAAATAGTCCATGAAACCTCATACAGATATACTATCTGTTGAATATATAAATCTCCCAACTGTTCCACTGGGAAAGTCTCCTATACTAGAATGAAATGTGCTACTTTTTTCGGCCTAAATTGCATCATTCTTCTGAGGTGTTCTCACAAGACCCACCATAAATTACATTGTCATGTCATCCCACTTCCATTCTAGAATAGGAGACAGCTATAGGAAACCACCATATCATTAATGCTCATCCTTAACCCACTGAAAGGTGTAGCATTGTGTAATAAACACCACTATCTCTTTTTTCATTCTCGGCTAAAAAAACTTTCATTGTGGGTAATGGCTCATTTTGGTCACACCTAAATGTACTGCCCACTTTGAGGCATGAAACTCATGCATCAGATCCTCCTACATGCTATTAGGAACAACAAATTTATTATAGACATAGATGGCCTCATCTTTATCTATGGTTCAATCTGAAGGTGACTCCCTACTTTAAGGGTTTCCCTTAAGGTCAAACACTCCATATCCTTATATTGTCTATCCTTGATCCAACTCAAAAGTGCAGGCTCTACTAAAACTGATATGAGATCCATCAGCTCCTGACTCTCCTGAACCACAACATACATCTCAAGCAACAAATTCATCATCATCCACTCAACACTAGACTAATATAATTTCTATGTTTGAGTTTTCCTATTCAAAGATTCAGCCACACTATTTCCCTTTCGAGGCATATAAGCTAGCTAAAAATTAAAAGACCACATATAATCAACCCACCTCCACTGACAAAAATTAAAATCCCATTAATATAATACATACATAAATATTTTTTGATCAGTATACATAATAAACTTCTCACTAAACTGATAATGTTTCCAACACATTAAATTATAAACCATTGTTTCCAACTCATGGTCGTGCATAGGGTAGTTCCATTCATGAGGGCTCAACTGTCGAGACCCATACGCCATGAAAAAATATCCCTTCATCTACACTGACCCAAGAACTATCCTAGAAGTGTCACCAAACACTTTATAATCCTCACTTAGATTGGGTAGGATCAATATTGATGATTTCTTAAAATAATTCTTCAGCACCTAGAAGAAATTATCACATGCTCCAGACCATTCAAACATTATACCCATCTTGGTCAAGCCTAAAATAGGTGTTTCAAAATGGTAATAGTCTTAAATTAACCTCTGATAATATCCAGATAACCCCCTAATGCTATGGATTTTGAAAAAAATTCTTGGGTTGATCCTAAGAAACCACTACCTAAACATTCTCTTGGTCCACTGATTCACCCTCCAATGAGATTATTTGACCCAAGAAGTGTACCTGATCAATACAACATTGAATCTTAGATAGATTTTTGTATAGAAAATTATCTCTTAGTGTTCCCAAAATGATGTCAAGATATTAGGCATGATCTTTATGAGTATTGGAGTACACCAAGATTTCATCCACAAAAACAATCACAAAATGATCCAGGTACGTATGGAAGATTCTTTTCATCAAGTCCATAAACATTGTTACAGCATTCATCAACCCAAACTGCATCACGAAGAACTCATAAATGCCATATTTTCACTTGAAAGCAGTCCTCAGTATATGAGAATTTCAAACTCTCAATTGATGATACCCTAATCTCAAGTAGATCTTGGAAAAGTCACAATATCCTCTCAAATAGTCAAATAGATCTTTGATTTGTGGAAGATGATGCTAGTTCTTCATTGTCATCGGGTTTAACTTTCAGAAATTGATATTCAATCAGAGTGTCCTGTCATCATTCTTATCAAATAAAATAGGAGAACCCCCAGGTGACGTAATCGATCGGACAAACCCTTTATCCAACAACTCTTCCAACTAATTCTTATGCTCTTGAAGATCCATTGGTTCCATTCTTTAAGGTGGAATAAAACCTAGATCATCCCCCTCTATGATCTCAATGGTAAATTCCAAATCTCTCTCTTATATCAGCCTTGAGAAATATTCAGAAAACACATCATGAAACATGTCCACTACAGGTGGAAATACACCTCACTTTAAATCTTCTTGATTCAAAAAAAAAGACTAAAAATGGATGGTAAACTCCTCTAGTTTCCAGTGAAATGAACATTCATAGATCATCTTGATATCCCACTCTCCATGGTGAATGTACTTCTCACTCTCATGATATGTAAATTTTACTCCCTAGCGGTGTAACACCCCCTATTTCAAATAAGTAACCCTTATTTTATACATTTAAAGTATATAAAGTGTTTGGTTGATGTTTGGGATGGTTTGGAAATCTTTGAGAACGTTTTTGATGATTTTATTAGGGTGTAAGGTTGGTGTACAATTTGGGGAAATCGTGTAACACCTATAGGAAACTGTGCACAATGAGACATCAGTTAAGGTGAAGGTGCATAGGTAAGGACATGGTTTGTCCAAACCATGTACCCACCTGGGAGAAACCGTGAAACTTGAGACAATGGGATTTAGAATGGAACAAACATGGTTTTGAAACTGTGTGAGGTTCCTACTTGAAAAATAAGTTGTCCCATAGTTAGAGAGGGGGTTTCCTAACCTGGAAACTAACCATGCACAGTTTAAAAACAAGATCCACAAATTTTGGATCTTGGTCGGTATTAAGATTTGACCCCTCATATTTGCCCCAAACTAACCCTAACCTGTGATTTTCTCCTCTAAATGGTTTTAAATGATTCTCCCATTAATATAGAGGCAATCTAAAGGATTCTCTTGGTGTGTTGAAGCTGGATTCTCATGGTAAGTCATCATTCTTGGTGGTTTTCCTTGGCTTTCCATAGATCTACATCTCCCTCTATCAAATTTTCTTATATATATGTTCTTTGTGGATTTATATAAAGTATTTTATTCCTAATATGATTACATTAATCTTTTTTGGTGTTAAGGGAAGCCATCTAAGGTGTGTTTTTGGAGTTTCAACCCATTTCAGTGGATGTTTCCGTGTTGTTTTCCATTTTCACCATGTTTTTTGAGGTATGTGGCTTCACTATAGACTCCTCTATGTAGAATATGAAGGCTTTATTTCAAATTTATTATTTTTATATAATTTTAATGTTAAATTTATGTATTTTTTTTGAAAACCCTCTCTGGTGACAATTTATAGAATTGTGGAAATTGGGCATTTTTGTGGAATGTGGAATTGTTAACTTGATTTTAAAATAATGACTTCAGATTGATTGTTTGGTTTTGATGTATGAAAAATGGTTTCCAATAAAATTTTGGTTTTATTTAAATGGTTTTTTTAATGGTTTTCAATAAATCCATGGTTTAATTGAAATGGTTGTTTTTGCATTGGTTTTTGGCATAATGGTTGTGTGTGTTCATGAGCATTTGTAATGGATAAGGGAAAATATTATCCCCCATAATTAGTGAAAATGATAAGGGTTAGGGATCTCCCCTATCAAAATGGTTCACTAAGTTATGGATTAGTGAAAGTATGACTCACCTCTCGTGAGTATAGGGAGGTCCAAATTTCTTGCATGGTTAGATGTGTGGTTATGTGGAAAGAAATTATTTATGCCAAAATGAAATATCTGGAATGGTTTTAAAGAATTTTTTTATTTCTTTCCTTAGAAATTTCTTTATTTGAGAAATTTTTTTACTATAGAACCTATTTATATTTTAATGTGGACTATTTTAGAAATTGTTTTACATAATCTATTTCATATAATTGTGCTAACATGTTCTATCTGTTGGGAACGGGACTGCGCAACGGAAGCCAATGGGCCGGGATTTTTAAATTTTTCTGCATCATCGGAGTGACATAATCCTGTCAACTCCAGTGATCTCGTCCCAGCTTGGTCCGAGGATCTCGCAAGGTTCATAAGGAGCACAAAATAAAATTGAACGTTTACCTTGTTCAGAATTGACATGTAGGACACCGGCGATCGTTGCTCGAAGACTCTGACGTCGAAGCCCTCTAGATCGTCCACACACGCCTTGCGAATCTGCACGCGTTCCATTCGTCAAGATCCGGGTGCTAGCGCGGATCTACGATGCACACTTCAGCGCAGCGATGATCACCGCAAGGGAGGATGCTTCGATCCGGGATGGATAAGCTTGAAGATCCTCCTTGCTTGAGAGACTCTCTCTCTAAATTCCAGGAGGAGAGAGATGCTCTCTAATTTGACACATGAATAGTTATGGTGGGAGATCATCTCTCTCACTTATATAGGGAGTATTAAAACACACGGTGTAGGTTCCCGGCCCCCGTGTATTAGGCGTCCTCTATATAAGTGATGTAAATAATTATTTATGGAAAATAAAATTATGCCATAAGTAATATTTACAATTTATCACTTACTTGTAATATATAAATATATTACGTGATAAATCTGAGTCTTTGACTCGACTCATTCCTCCTGCTAATATTAAACGAACCTAGGATATTTAAATCCAGTCGAATAATATTAATACGTGTATTTACCATACAACTTGTAAATACATGTTATAAATAAATTCAACTAATTATTCTAACTCGAATAATTAAATGAACTTATTTATTCTTTGGTGATCCATAGAACTTGGATAGTACTCGGAACCTTTGGCGGGGCCCACCAAGTTCTAAATTCCTACTCACAGAATAGGGCAGATTTTCAAGGCGCTATCGTGTGTGACCCTCTAGGCCCTTATCTCAACAGCAGTGAATAATATCACCGACCTAGAGCGGGGTCTAGCAACCCATCGAGGCCTCTATAGAGATAAGACAAAGTCGAAGCAATGGCTACCTTCCTATGAACATGGTCAGTGTAATATAATCTCTTTGTCAACGATATCTCAATAAAGAAGAATGCATACTAGTGTCATCATTCTTTATTTGCTTTATTTTGTTTGTTGATTTGTCCGGACGGTCTTACCTTCGACTACCATGGCCATGGATTTAATGAAGGTGCAACCATCCTAATCAACCAGGCCCGAGATATCTCTTCGTAAACTTGGAAGCGACAAATCCTTTCTCGATCATTCAATCAATGCCATGCCATTAATGACGTACCCAATACAAACTACCTCTCCACGAATTTGTCTCCATGGTTTTCGCCTTATATCAAAAGTACATAATTAAATGACATTCATTGATAATGATCTCAAGTCAAGAGACGATTACACATGCCCATAGATAGGAACGACCAATGACACCAAAAACATGTGGTGTTCCTATTAAGCGGGTCTGTCCTCATGATCTCGTTAGCTAGAGATCATCAAGTGCGAACTTCATGAGATGAAGTCTCAATGCTTATGAGCCCCCAGCACCTGATGGTCACACATCATCTGTGTCCTTTCAGAATGATGTAACTGGACCATAGGACGTTACTTTAAGACTACTGTCATGGCATCTCAGGGTTCTCATTATAGCATGGGAACTGCTATAACCATTTAATGCGACAGGTAATCTAAGGACATTGCCATTGATGAAGTGGATGTAGAAGTATCTACACTATCATGGCAAGATAAACACATGTATAAAACCATACTGAATACATGTAACAGTAATCAAGGTACACGACAAGTTGGGTCTAGAGCACCCACTTTCAACACTCCCACTTGCACTAGAGCCAACTGCTAACAGGTTTGAATCCGCTAGCTCTCACATGTGAATCATGCTTCTGCTGATAAATGGCTTTAGTTAGGGGGTCTGCCACATTGTCCTCTGTGGCTACTCTGCTAACTGTCACTTCACCTCTCTGAGTAAAATCCCTTAAGAGATAGAACTTCCAAAGAATATGCTTTGTCCTCTGGTGAGACCTGGGCTCCTTGGTAAGCACCACTGCAGCAGTATTTTCACAATATACTGGAACAGGGTCTGCACTGCTAGGTATAACACCAATGTCTGAGATAAAGCTACGTATCCAGACTGCTTCCTTTGCAGCATCAGAAGCTGCAATATATTCGGACTCTGCTATAGAATCTGCAACCACAGCTTTCTTTGAGCTTCTCCAGCTCACTGCACCACCATTCAGGCAAAAGATGTAGCCTGACTGCGATTTCATATCATCATGATCTATCTGGAAACTAGCATCAGTGTATCCCCTCACAACTAGTTCCTCATCTCCTCCATACACCAGGAACATATCCTTAGTACGCCTCAAGTACTTAAGGATAGTTTTAACAGCTGACCAGTGCAGCTCTCCTAGATTAGCTTGATATCTACCCACCATGCTTAAAGCAAAGGCAACATCAAACCTAGTATATAGCATGGCATACATGATAGAACCCACTGCTGAAGCATAAGGGACTCTACTCATTCTGTCAATCTCCTCCTGTGTTTGAGGACACATTTTCTTGGAGAGATTAATACCATGTGACATAGGTAACAATCCTCTCTTGGATTGTTCCATATTGTACCTTTTGAGTACCTTGTCAATATATGTACTTTGACTTAGGCCAAGCATCCTTTGAGATCTATCTCGATAGATCTTGATCCCTAGAATGTAGGCCGCTTCACCTAAGTCTTTCATGGAGAATCATTCATTTAACCAAGTCCTAACTGACTGTAAGACTTGCACCTCGTTTCCCATGATTAATATGTCATCAACATATGAAACTAAGAAAACAATAGCATTCCCTTCAACCTTTTTATAGACACAAGGCTCGCTTTCATTTTTGACAAAACCAAAATCTCTTATGGCCTCATCAAAATGTACATTCCATGATCTTGATGCCTGCTTCAATCCATAAATGGATCTCTGCAACTTGCATACTTTATTGACATTCTTTGACTTTACAAACCCTTCGGGTTGAGTCATATAGACGTCTTCAACCAACTTCCCATTTAAAAAGGCAGTTTTGACATCCATTTTCCAAATTTCATAATCATGAAAGGCTGCTATTGCAAGCAATATTCTGATGGATTTAAGCATTGCCACTGGTGAGAAGGTTTCATCATAGTCAATGCCTTGACGTTGTCTGGAACCCTTTGCAACCAGTCTTGCTTTAAAGGTATTAACCTTACCATCCATGTCCAGTTTTTTCTTGAATACCCATTTACAACCAATGGGCTTCACATCAGCTGGAGGGTCTACCAAAATCCAAACTTGATTCTGATACATGGACTCCATCTCAGAATTCATGGCTTCTTGCCATGTAGCAGCTTCTTTGCCTTCTACTGCTTCCTTGTAGGTCAGAGGTTCATCATCCTCAAGGATTATTGTGTCACCTGACTCGGTGACAAGAAAACCATAACGTTCCGGTTCTCTAACCTCTCGCGTAGACCTACGCAGTATCTATGTCTCAGGAACAATTTCTTCTTCCACTTGTTCTTGTTGAGATTGTTCCTCCACCAACTCTTGTGCATCTGGAGCATTGACTTCATCGAAGTCAATCTTTCTCCCACTATTTCCAGTAGAAATGTGATCCCTTTCAAGAAATGTGGCATATCTTGCCACAATGACTTTTCTATCTAAAGGGTTATATAGGTTGTATCCTCTAGTTTCCTTAGGATAACCTACAAAGATGCACTTAGTGCTTCTGGATGCTAATTTGTCACTTGGTAAAGTCTTGACAAATGCCTCGCACCCCCACACTCGCATGTGTGTCAGATTGGGTTTCTTTCCAAACCATAACTGATATGGAATCCCATCTGTGGCTTTAGTTGGTACTCGGTTAATGGTATATGCTGCTGTCTATAAGGCGTATCCCCAAAAGGATAATGGAAGATTTGTACGACTCATCATTGATCTGACCATGTCAAGCAAGGTCCTATTCCTCCTTTCACTAACACCATTCCATTGTGGTGTATAAGGAGGAGTGAGTTGAGATACTATTCCAAACTCCTTCAAATGATCAATGAAAGCTTGGTTAAGATATTCTCCGCCTCGGTCTGAGCGAAGTGCTTTTATCTTCTTACCAAGTTGGTTTTCTACTTCACTTTGATATTCCTTAAAGAAACGAAAGGAATCTGACTTATGCCGCATCAAGTAGATATAGGCATACCTACTATAATCATCGGTGAAAGTGATGAAGTATAAAAAACCACCCCTTGCCTCTACTGGAAATGGACCACATACATCGGTATGTATTAATTCCAGTACTGCTTTTTCTCTTTCTCCCTTTCCTGAGAAAGGTGCTTTCGTCATCTTTCCTTGTAAACAAGCTTGACATACATCTAAGGGTTCTAACTGTACCGAGTTTAGATACCCTTCTTGATGTAATTTTTGTAATCACTTCTCATTTACATGACCAAGCCTAAAGTGCCATAGGCGGGTTTTATTTGAGTCATGTTGGTTATTTTTGTCATTGATGGCCATTACTGAGTTTTCTAGTTCTAGTATATATAAACCATTGTTAAGATGTGCCATACCATAACATATGTTATCCCTATAAAAGAGACAACTTTTATTTCCAAACTTGAAATAAAAACCCATAGTGTCTAAACATGACACAGAGATAATGTTTCTGGTAACAGACGGTACATAATAACAATTGTTTAAAACAAGAACCAAACCAGTTGGTAAAGTCAAGTGATAGTCTCCCACTACCAAGGCCGCCAGACTGGCACCATTTACAGCTCGGAGATCCACTTGACCTTTTGCAATCTTCTTGAACCTACTTGGTTCCTGTATATGAATACAAATGTGTGAGCCACATGCCGTATCCAATACCCAACTTGTAGATAAAGATAGATTACATTCAATGACAAAAATACCTGAAGCAGAAGCGTCAGCTTGCTTCTTCTTCCCTGCTTTGCAATTCTTCTTCCAGTGGCCTTTCTTGCCACATCCAAAGTAGACAGCTTCCTGCTCATTACTTTGCCTCTGAATCTTTGTCTTCTTGGCAGGATGATGCATTGGTGTCTTTGGCCTTGACTTGGCCTTAGACCCCTTTGCCTTGCCCTTGTTTTTCTTGTTCACCAGAAGGACAGATGTATTGGTGTTTTTCATGTCCTTATCATCTTGGCGAACTAAAGCCAAAAGATCCGGGAGCGACTTTGTCATATCATTCATATTATAATTGACAATGAAAGTTGAGAAGCTTGACGGTAAAGAGGAAAGAATGAGATCCACTGCTAGTTCTTGGTTCAGTTTGAACCCAAGGGCTTCAAGCCTCTAAATATACCCAATCATCTTGAGTACGTGAGGACCGGCTTGGTGCCCTTCTGCTAGCCTGCACTTATAAAGTGCACTTGAGATCTCATACCTTTCTTGCCTAGCCCTCTCCTCATACAGTTCTTGGAGGTGTGAAAGCATCTTGTAGGCATCCTCTTCCTCATGCATTTTTTGCAATTGGATGGACATGGATGACAACATGATGCATTGTACATCAAGTGCATCATCTACATGCTTTTTCTACTTATCTTTTTCCGTCTTTCTTGCTCCCTGAGGAGGCTCAGCAGGAATTGGGGATTCTAGCACATATAACTTCCTTTCTTGGCGTAGTACTATGCGCAAGCGCCTGTACCACTCCTAGAAGTTATTGCCGGTCAGGATATTTTCTTTATCCAGGATCGATCACAGTGATAAAGCATTTGTGGTGTTGGTGATTTCCATTTTGAATCTACATCAGATAAACATTTAGCAGTTAGTACTTTGTCTTGATTACCTTTTGACATTTTATGATTAACAAATTATTATATCATTTAATGTCTCCCACTATTTTAACGAACCTTAATGGCCCTCACCATTAGATTCAGAATACTCTATCGCTTGAGCATTCTAGTGGCAAGGATCCTTGAAACCTCCCTCGTAGTCTACAAGCTAGGGCTACGACACTACTTGGAGGGTTTCAAGGTAGGCGCTATGCTGGCCAACCACCTGTTCTTGTGGTTCCTTGTGTAGTTGAGCAAAGTCCCAGCTTTTGGAATCTATACTTAATTCCCTCGACCTCTTGCCTCTAAAGTGATAATAAGTTAGCTAAGGCTAAACCTTGATTACTCACTTTAGTTAAGTCGACCCATTCCTCACATGGAAACGCCCCGGTAGTAAGAGGCACTCTCAACTGAGGCTGAGGAGCACCCAAACAGCCGGTTTTGTTTAGATATGAGAAATGGAAGGCATTATGACTTAATATATCTTTGAGGGATTTTTAAATTATTAATTGACGAATATAATCCCTTTTCTATTTATTATGTTCAAACTAGGTTGTATCGCTCACAACTGAACATTCAAAAGAGTATTTATTCGTCATAACATTATGCATTTTCTCTTGTTTACTATCCTATGTGATCATGCAATAATCATGCAGTCGCATAAAAATAATAAACTATGCATAAAGTAAATCAAGCATTCCGACTGGTCTTGAGCATTCTATAATGATTGATCATTAACTGATCAATCATCACCTAGGGGCACACGTACCTGAGTCAATACAAGACTTGTGTCACTGCTGGCCCCAGTGCAAAGCCCAACTCATGTCTGGACTACCGCCTCATCTTGGCGGGGTCTGCCTCTCGGATCGTCACGAATAATTACAAATATACTCGCACGCAGGCGAGGGGGTCTGGGGTACAAAATACATATAGTGAAATGGACGTGCATGCCCTTATACATATTTGAATTAAAAGACGATTCGCAGACCGTCATTTATCTAATTAAATATTACAATCATCGCACGCATTGAATAAATAATTAAATAAATACATACATGCCAAACACACACAGGTCGGTCAAAAGCTCAAGACCATTCAGGGTGAAAGCACAATAAAATTAAACTGCAATAAATTTAAATTATGCGAGGGTGTTTTAATAAATTAAATGAATTTGATTAAATTCAAATAATTTATTTTTATCGGTACCATTTGTTTAATTTAATTTTAATTCTAAAATTAAATTAAATTAAACCATTAATTTAATTCTAAACTTAAATTAAATTAATATTCTTGGATTAAAATAAAATCTAAACCCCTAAATTAATTTCAATTAATTTAATTTAAAGAAAAAACTAAATTAATTAAAATTAATTCAGTGCCCAGTTACCTCTCGCCGGAGAAAAGTCTGGTGGGACTGCGTACCGCCGCGGGATGTCGTCCTGAACCGCGGCGTGACCGCGGCGTGACCGCGGCGTGACCGCGGCGTGACCGCGGCGTGACCGCGGCGTGACCGCGGCGTGACCGCGGCGTGACCGCTTCCCGCAACGGCTGCATATCCCGGCAGCCCGCAACTCCGGCAGGTGGTGACGCCGGAGCAGGGTAGTTCGGCAGGGGGTGAGGCCGGAGTGGCCGGCGGTTGCCGGCAGGGGCCGGTCCGGCGAGGGAAAGGCCGGCGCGGTGGGGCTCCGGCGCGAGGCCGGTCTGGTGAGGAGCCGCGACCGGCGCAGAGAAGGAGGGCCAGCGCAGAGGAGCTCCGGCGAGGAGCCGCGACCGACGCGGAGAAGGAGGGCCGGTCCGACGAGGCGGGCCGCGAGCTGCGTCCGGCGAAGGCGGTCCGGGGAGGAGGTCGCGGCCGGCGAAGGCGGTCCGGGGAGGAGGTCGCGGCCGGCGGCTGCGGTCCAGGAGGAGGCCGCGGCCGGCAACCCTAGGGTTTGCCGGCCTTAGGCGGCGCGAGGGAGAAGACCCGTAAGAGTCTTCTTCCCTTTTTGTTTTTTTTTTGCCTAAAAGTCCAGCCGCCCCCCCCCCCCCCCTTTTTATTTATTATTTAATAAATGAGAAGACCCCATTTTGGGGTCTTTGATTCTCTCCCCTTTTTTTGAACAAAAAGAATAAGACCCATAAGTCTTGGTCTTCTTCTTTTAAAATATAATAAAATTTATTATAAGTATAATCAAATATTTATTATAAACTATTTTATTATGTTTTATAATAATAAAATAAAATTATTTGATGTTAATTCTCAACACCAAACAAGCATGAACACGGGCGTCGATCCGATTAAAACTTTCAAATGATCGTATCTTGATCATTTGAAATCGAAACGACGCACGGTCAAATCCGAATGAACCGTCTCAACACCCCGCGATTAAATTTAATGCAATTTAATATTTTTTGACTCAGAAAAAACCTTGCGCTCCCTTTGATACCACTGTTGGGAACGGGACTGCGCAACGGAAGCCAATGGGCCGGGATTTTTAAATTTTTCTGCATCATCGGAGTGACATAATCCTGTCGACTCCGGTGATCTCGTCCCTGCTTGGTCCGAGGATCTCGCAAGGTTCATAAGGAGCACAAAATAAAATTGAACGTTTACCTTGTTCAGAATTGACGTGTAGGACACCGGCGATCGTTGCTCGAAGACTCTGACGTGGAAGCCCTATAGATCGTCCACACACGCCTTGCGAATCTGCATGTGTGCCGTTCGTCAAGATCCGGGTGCTAGCGCGGATCTACGACGCACACTTCAGCACAGCGATGATCACCGCAAGGGAGGATGCTTCGATCCGGGATGGATAAGCTTGAAGATCCTCCTTGCTTGAGAGACTCTCTCTCTAAATTCCAGGAGGAGAGAGATGCTCTCTAATTTGACACATGAATAGTTATGGTGGGAGAGCATCTCTCTCACTTATATAGGGAGTATTAAAACACGCGATGTAGGTTCCCGGCCCCCGTGTATTAGGCGTCCGCTATATAAGTGATGTAAATAATTATTTATGGAAAATAAAATTATGCCATAAGTAATATTTACAATTTATCACATACTTTTAATATATAAATATATTACGTGATAAATCTGAGTCTTTGACTCGACTCATTCCTCCTGCTAATATTAAACGAACCTAGGATATTTAAATCCAGTCGAATAATATTAATACGTGTATTTACCATACAACTTGTAAATACATGTTATAAATAAATTCAACTAATTATTCTAACTCGAATAATTAAATGAACTTATTTATTCTTTGGTGATCCATAGAACTTGGATAGTACTCGGAACCTTTGGCGGGGCCCACCAAGTTCTAAATTCCTACTCACAGAATAGGGCAGATTTTCAAGGTGCTATCGTGTGCGACCCTCTAGGCCCTTATCTCAACAGCAGTGAATAATATCACCGACCTAGAGTGGGGTCTAGCAACCCATCGAGGCCCCTATAGAGATAAGACAAAGTCGAAGCAACGTCTACCTTCCTATGAACATGGTCAGTGTAATATAATCTCTTTGTCTACGATATCTCAATAAAGAAAAATTCATACTAGTGTCATCATTATTTATTTACTTTATTTTGTTTGTTGATTTGTCCGGACGGTCTTACCTTCGACTACCATGGACATGGATTTAATGAAGGTGCAACCATCCTAATCAACCAGGCCCGAGATATCTCTTCCTGAACTTGGAAGCGACAAATCCTTTCTCGATCATTCAATCAATGCCATGCCATTAATGACGTACCCAATACAAATTACCTCGCCACGACTTTGTCGCCATGGTTTTCGCCTTATATCAAAAGTACGTAATTAAATGACATTCATTGATAATGATCTCAAGTCAAGAGACCATTACACATGCCCATAGATAGGAACGACCAATGACACCAAAAACATGTGGTGTACCTATTAAGCGGGTCTGTCCTCATGATCTCGTTAGCTAGAGATCATCAAGTGCAAACTTCATGAGATGAAGTCTCCATGATTATGAGCCCCCAGCACCTGATGGTCACACATCATCTGTGTCCTTTCAGAATGATGTAACTGGACCATAGGACGTTACTTTAAGACTACTGTCATGGCATCTCAGGGTTCTCATTATAGCCAGGGAACTGCTATAACCATTTAATGCGACAGGTAATCTAAGGACATTTCCATTGATGAAGTGGATGCAGAAGTATCTACACTATCATGGCAAGATAAACACATGTATAAAACCATACTGAATACATGTAACAGTAATCAAGGTACAAGACAAGTTGGGTCTAGAGCACCCACTTTCAACACTGTCGTAGTGGTGTGAGTAGGGAAGTCATTTGGGAAAAGCCTACTGAGTTTCATTACTGACCCCTACTTTGGAACTTTGGTGCTTTTTCATATTTTGATTATTATAACATGGGAAAAGGAAAATTATCACACTTCTTTAGCAGTTCTTAGTATAAGGCCCCAACCTTAAACCTTACTTAATCTTGAGTTATTACAAGATTACACATTGAGGATCTTTTCGGGTTTAGAGTTTTAGATAATTAGATCATAAAACTTGAATTACATTCCACATATAATCAAAGTGGTTACATAAAGATAGCATTCTTCTTTCCCATCAATGGAAACATATTTAAAATAAAACATGGATTCTTTCTTGACACTTCCTTGACACTATCATCATATCATGTACCTTTCCCTTGACCTGTGAAAAACATTTCAAAAAAACCTGGGATGAGCATAAAAAGCTCAGTAAGGGATATAAAAATATGGAAAGGAAACATGGGTACATATATACAAAAGAATGAAATCATAATTTACCCATAAAACATAAGCACTTTAACATACCTCATCAAATCATGAATAAATCATAGAAATTATAAGACATAAAGGTAACTTGAGGCATTCATAACTTTCTTACGTAGGGAGTAACTCTCTTGGTTACGTTTGGAATACCCATCACAGTATATTCCCTAAATCTCATCGGAGAAACCTTAACGTTTCACTCCTTCGCATTACCCAATGCATTGGAGAGCTATATCGGTCTCACCCGCCCTTTTTCTATCATGGAACCACCCGTCTTCATAATAATGCCCAAGAACCTCAACATAATAGTATCACATAAAACATGCATAAAGGACACATAAAATTTCCACCTTTCAATCACAAGATATCAATACAACACATTGATATAATAAAAACATTATGAAAACCATTTTCAATACCAAAATAAAAGAGAAGTAAAACATGGTATTTATTTTTCTTTTAAAAAGAAGGTATGGCTTGTAGAGGAAGCCGAAACTCAAATAATGGTCACGTCGGCGGAGAAGTCGTTGTCGCCGCATATGTATGACAAAAACATTCCCTTTTGTCGTTTAGTAAACGCTTCATATAAAAATGATTCCTTTTGAATAAATGTTAAAGTCAAAGGGGTTTATACACCATATAAAAGAAGGTTGTGTATAAAACAAAATATGCCTCAATGAAAGGAGATTGAGACGAAGTCCCATACCTCGGGTCCGACTTGACTCGGTCGTTCTTTAATCTCCTGAATAATAAACATGAGTTAATTTCTACTTGTTTGAGAAACTTTTTCAAGGTCATTATTCCTTTTATATCACTTATTTCCATGTCATGAACACCATGTAATTATTTAAGTTAATAACGGTCGTTTTAACGATCATTGGTACTTGAGTCAAAAATAATCCCTTTATAATTACAAGTCTTTCATGTATCCATTATATCCAGAATGGTATTCATGATTTAGATATCATATATGTAATATATATCCAGTACATGCAGGCATTTATAATATTACATAATCATTTATAGGTAAGAAATGAAATGCACCGTTCATGGAGACGGTAAGCCGTACGTACGCATGAACGCTACTTTCATTTCTATTTCGTATTTTATAGAATGGAATCATAATTATATAAAGGTATATTATAATTACAGTATAATATAATATATAATATCATAGTTTCATCCTTTATACGTCCCACATATGGTATTTAACGAATCAAATCACTTTGAGGGGGTGGTAGTCCACACTTCCTTAAATGAAGATATCGCGTTTACCCATAATGGAAACCATAAAGGTATGCACAAAATGAAAAATACAGAAGCTTAAGGAAAACATAAACATATTATATATCATATATAAATATAGTGACATCTTAAAGGCCACCTTTGAAGGTGTTAAAATAATGTTGAACAATCATCGTTTCGGGAGGCATAAATTCACCATCCACGGAAATTGTTTGTCCTTTAACCATTAGATGTAGGTGTGTGTAAGTGTAGCTCGAATAATTATTATAAAAACATCCTAGTATATTGAAGATACTAGAGTTGTTACAAAAGAAATGAATAAAAAGAGTTTAGGGGGTTGGAGAAGCAAAATAAAACAAAAGGACTCAAGTGAAGACATTACCTTAAAATCGGGTAACTCCCTTTGGTTTGAGCTCAAAGGATTCCTTGGGAAGACTTCTGCCCAAAGTGAGGCTTCAAGGAGTAAGAGAGGTATGTGGAGAGACAAAATGGGCAGGGTTTTGCCAATTCAAAGGCTTTGGGAGTGTGGGTAAGGAGGTAGAGGTGGGGGCCTTTTATAAGAGGAGAGGAGGGGCACTCTTGGAAAGTAAAGAAATGTTACATTATTTTAAAATGAGTTTCGGATTAAAAAGGTCCCACATTGATATAATTCGAGGGTAAGGTGATAAGGGTTCTAAATACACTCATACAATAGGTTTTGGACATGTGTAGGTCTTAGATTTTACATTATCTTTCAATTTTATTTAAATCGTTAAATAATGAGGTCATCGCTGCATCATCATGATGTCATAAATAATTTAATTTATTTAAAGTCTAAAAATTATAAAAAAATACTATGTTGTAGGAAATATTCCTATATTTCTGATGACTATTTATAATAAAAAATCTAACTTGTATAAACCGATGTAAAAATTGTTTTAGTAAAACATCTCTTGTTTGTGTCATTTTTACTTTAACATTAAATAAAAAGTTATTTATGTCATTTCCCAACCAAAGTGGCTCCATGGGGTCACCAAGTTGACCCATTGATTTTATTGGTCGGCCATGACACATCCAATGAGGGTAGGACATGTGACAAGCTCATCTCATATTATTAAAACATTATTTTTACCATAAACTACACTAATTACCACTAATCGCGATTAAGAACTTAAAAGTTACTATTCACCAAAAAAAATATTTTAATCTCACTGAACCACATTTTACTTCTTAATGACAACCATGTATGTCGGATTTTTGAAAATCAAATCACAGAAGTGGCAAAGTTTCATTTAAATGAAAAATCAGTTTCTTTAACTACCACTTAGTGGTTTCACTATTCATCAAAAATTGAAGTTTTTTAGAAAGATACCAAAACTTCACCCTAATCTATATTTGATATTCTGAATTAAAAAATGATGTCTATTTTACAAAATTCAAAACATGTAAGTTTCATTAATTAATTTAATAACTAATTCCCGCTGTCATGACAAATAGCGTGTTTTTATGAAACAGTAAGTATCAAAAGATTGACACTAGTTTAAGTCCAATTTCAAAGTGAAATTGATTCCAATGACCACCATTGGATAAAATGGTAAAAATATATTCTAATTTCACTTCAAAAACAATTCAAAAGATAATCTAATCATATAAATAAATTAGATTAAAAATAGGTTTTGAATTAAAATACAACATTTTTCACTATTCATTAAAAAATGAACTTTATCGGAAAAATACCAAAAATTCACACAAAGTAAATTTTGATGTCCCAATCATAAATAATAAGTTTATTTTGACCAAAATAGAGTATAAAATTGTCAAAAGATAGATTTAAAAAGGGTTTGCCATCAAAAGGTAGTAAAACAATCTTTTAAGAATATTAGTGTATTCCATGCATAAGATTGTATTTATTTTCATTTTAAGCCTCTAAAACACTATCTTAATAATTAACAGATATAGATAAAAATATCTATTATTCATTACTTACTTGGGATGTTACATCCTTCCCCCATTTAGAAAATTGCGTCCCCGCAATTTATTTACTTATCAAATAAATGGGGGTACTTATCCCTCATTGCATTTTTAGATTCCCATGTTGCCTCTTCCATCATGTGGTTTTTTCACAAAACCTTTACCTGATTAATCACCTTATTCCGTAACACTTGCTCCCTGTGGTCAAGAATCTGGACTGGTTGTTCCTCATAAGATAGGTTCTCTTCCAGCTGAACTACCTCTGGACTCAAAACATGAGATGGATCTGGCATATACTTTCTCAACATCGAAACATGAAAAACATTGTGTACCTGAGATAAACTCGGAGGTAAAGCCACTCAGTAAGCAACAGATCCAACTCTCTCCATAATTTCATATGGTCCAATGAACCTTGGACTCAGCTTTCCTTTCTTACCAAATCGCATCACACTTTTCTATGGTGATACTTTGAGAAAAACATGATCACCTACCTCAAAAGAGAGATCCTTCCTCCTGTTGTCCGCATAACTCTTCTGCCTACTCTGAGCTGTTCTCATGTGTTTTTGTATCAGCTGAACTATTTCTGCCAACTCTTCTACCAATTCTGGTCCCATCAACTTCCTTTCACCCACTTCATCCCAGAAAGCTGGAGTTCAACACTGCTTCCCATATAATGCCTCAAATAGTGCCATCTGTATACTAGAATGAAAACTGTTATTATATGAAAATTCAACCAAAGAAAGATGTTGGTCCCAACTTCCCTGATAATTCATCAAACAAGCTCATAGCATATCCTCCGAGGTCTGAATTGTTTGTTCTGACTGCCCATCTGATTGAGGATGAAATGTTGTACTAAAATTTAATTCAGTACCCAACGACTTCTGAAAAACTTTCCAAAAGTTAGAAGTGAACCTGGGATCACGATCAGATACAATGGAGAGAGTAACTCCATGTAACCTGAATATCTCTTTAAGATTCAAACGGGAAAGTTGATCCAGGGAAAAATTATCTCGTATAGAAAGGAAATGAGTAGATTTAGTCAAGCGATCAATAATAACCCAGATTGCATTATTACCTCGAGATGTCTTCGGTAATCCCACAACAAAGTCCATGGATATATTCTCCCATTTCCACTCTGGCACTGGTAAAGGCTGAAGCATCCCTTTTGGTAACTACTGCTCTGCTTTAACCTGTTGACATGTCAGACACTTCACAGTAAAATCAGCAATATCTCTTTTCATTCCATCCCACCAGTAATACTCCCGCAGATCTCTGTACATCTTAGTACTATCAGGATGAACTAAAAACGGAGAACTATGAGATTCACATAACAACTCTCTCTTCAACTGTGAATCACAAGGCACACACAATCTCTTCCCAAATCTCAAAACACAATCATTATCAATGTTGAATTAAGGCAACTTACCTTTCTGAACCAGCTCTACCTTTTTCTGCAACTCACTGTCTTGCTTCTGTGCTTGCTTGATTCTATCTGATAGAGATGATCTCACTGATACCTGCAACAAAACAGAATAACTTCCTGCACCAACAACTTCTATGCCAAAGTTCATCAAATCCATAACCAAAGGATCTCGTTCCAAACGAAACATTGTTATTGAAGCATTACTTTTTCGACTCAAAGCATCAGCCACTTTATTTGCTTTTCCCGGATGGTAATGAATTGTACAGTCAGAATCCTTGATTAATTCCAGCCATCCCCTCTGTCTCATGTTTAACTCTTTCTGAGTGAATATATACTTTAAACTTTTTTGATCAGTATATGTTTCACACTTTACTCCATACAAATGATGTCTCCAAATTTTTAAATCTAAAACAACAGCAGCTAATTCCAAATCATGTGTAGGGTAATTTACCTCATGAGTTTTCAACTGTCATGATGCATAAGCAATTACCTGATCATTATGCATTAGGATGCAACCAAGTCCTTTCAATGAAGCATCACTATAGATAACAAACTCACCATTCCTGGAAGGTAGTGCCAAAACTGGAGCTTTCACCAATCTTCTTTTCAATTCCTGAAAACAATCATCACATTCTTTTGTCCAGATAAACTTAACACCCTTCCGAGTTAGCTTAGTCATTGGACTAGATAACCATGAAAAATTTCTAACAAACCTTCTGTAATAGCCTGCCAAACCAAGGAAGCTACGAATCTCAGTTACATTTGTGGGTCTTGGCCAGTCTTCCACAACTTTTATTTTTACATGATCAACAGTTATCCCATCTTTAGAAATAATGTGACCAAGGAAAGAAATTTGTTGCAACCAAAACTCACACTTGCTGAATTTCCCATACAATTTCTTTTCTTTTACGGTTTTCAAGATAACCCTTAAATGTCTTTCATGCTCCTCTTTACTTTTAGAAAACACCAAAATATCATCAATGAAAACCACCACAAACTTATCCAAGAACTCATGGAAAATTCTATTCATTAAGTCCATGAATACAGCAGGTGCATTGGTTAGCCCAAAAGGAATTACTACAAATTCATAATGGCCATATCTTGTACGAAACGCAGTCTTCGGAATGTCTGCTTCCTTTACCTTCAGATGATGGTACCCCGATCTCAAGTCAATCTTTGAAAAATACTGAGCTCCCTAGAGCTGATCAAACAAATCATCGATATGAGGAAAATGATATTTGTTCTTAACAGTGATATTATTCAAGGCTCTATAATCAATACAAAGTCTCATTGAACCATCTTTATTTTTAACAAATAAAACAGGAGCACCCCATGGTGACGTGATAGGACGAATGAAACCTTTCTCTAATAAATCTTGCAATTGCTCCTTCAACTCTAAAAGTTCAATTTGAGCCATTCGATAAGGGGGTATAGAAATTGGTTTAGCATCAGGAACTAAGTCAACAGTAAATTAAACTTCCCGATCTGGTATTATTCCAGGCAACTCATCAGGAAAACATCAGGATACTCATTTACCACTAGCACATCATTAATCTGAACAGTTCCTTTATTTTCAACGATGTGTGCAAGGTAACATTCATTTCCATCTTTTAAAAGTTTCTCGGCCTCTTGATAAGTTATCAACAGTAAGGGTTCATTCTTGTACACAAACTTAAAGTCTTTCTGAAAAGAAACTTCTTTAGATCTACAGTCAATCTTAGCATGGTAAATAGAGAGGCAATCCATACCTAGGATAACATCAAACTCTCTAAGTGGTAGAACAATAAGGTTTGCAAGTAGGTTCTTTCCACAGATAAGCACAGGAAGATTCTTATAAATTCTTTTTTCCTCAACATTTCCCCCAGGTGTTTTTACCAAAAGTTCAGGAGTCATTTCTGGAGATGGTATTCCCATTTTACTAGAAAAGGTTTCAGAGATGAAAGAATGTGTAGACCCCGAATCAAAAAACACACTGGCATAATCTGAAAAAACAAACAAAGTACCTGATACAACTTCATTTGATGTCCCGACATCTGCTGAAGTAGTTGCAAAGGATTTCACCACCCCTTTCTGCTTGTAGTCTAACTGCTTCCCATCACTCAAGCTCTTTGTCAGACACTCTTTTGCATAGTGACCCATCTCATTGCACTTATAACATTTCACTAACTGTAAATCAAATTTGGTCTTACCTTCACCTTGATCCTTTTCAGTGCAATCATGAGCCTTATGTCCCATCTTACCACATTGGTATCACTTTACAGAATTCAGAAGACTTTCACCTGCATGCCTTTTGCCACATTTATCACAAACTGGAAACTTAGTTTTCTTACCATCAGACTTTTTTGAAGAATTCTTACCTTTCTCCTGCCACCTCGGTCTCTTCTTCTGTTGGTTGTTATAGAACACTTGATCATCGGCAAACTCCATTTCCACCTTCTCAGAACATCGAACAAGCTTTTCATAACTTTTAAACTCACGAGAAGGTAATGCCCTTTGATATTTTGGATTTAATCCTGAGTAAAAATGATTGATTTTACTATCAAGGTCTCAGATAAAATTTGGAGCATACCTTGCCAACCGAGTGAACCTTTCTTCATAGGTATCCACTGAGTCTTCCTCTTGCCTCAATTACAAGAATTGCTTTTCCATCCTAAGTCGAACAACCTTAGGAAATTACTTCTCAAGAAACATACCTTTGAATTCATCCCAGTCAAGAGCATCAATCTCATCAGCGTCCCTGATATTTTTAACCATAGACCACCACTGATCTGCCTCTCCCTCCAAACGGTAAATAGCAAGACTAACCTTTTGATTGTCTGAACACCCCATGACATCGAAAATCTTCTCCAGTGCTTTAATCCACCCTTCAGCTAACACAAGGCCAGATGATCCTCTGAATGATGGGGGATGTTTCCTCATGAAATGTTCCACCACTGACATGTTCCTCTGCGGTTGATCTGGCTGATCTCGTGCATGGATACCAACACCATTTATCGCTAGATTCAAATGCGCCATTACTGCAACAAACTGTTCAGTTCCAATTCTGACCATCTTAGGCTGCTGATTCGGAAGGTTATTTCCTTCTGTATGCCTTCCTAGCACTGCTTCCCTGTTTCCTCTGCGGAAAACCATTCTAAACAAACATGTCTTAGATGAAACAACATGGTAATCTTCAAATACTATATCACTTAAATTTGACCGTAAAAAAATATATTTTTGGATAATCATTTAATAGAATTCTAACTCCTCAAGTTATCTAAACCAACCTCTGATACCAACTATAAGGCCCCATCCTTAAACCTTACTTAATCTTGAGTTATTACAAGATTACACATTGAGGATCTTTTCGGGTTTAGAGTTTTAGAGAATTAGATCATAAAACTTGAATTACATTCCCCATATAAACAAAGTGGTAACATAAAGATAGTATTCTTATTTCCCATCAATGGAAACATATTTAAAATAAAACATGGATTCTTTCTTGACACTTCCTTGACACTATCATCATATCATGTACCTTTCCCTTGACCTGTGAAAAACATTTCATAAAAACCTGGGATGAGCATAAAAAGCTCAGTAAGGGATATAAAAATATGGAAAGGAAACATGGGTACATATATACATAAGAATGAAATCATACTTTACCCATAAAACATAAGCACTTTAACATACCTCATCAAATCATGAAAAAATCATATAAATCATAATACATAAAGGTAACTTGAGGCATTCATAACTTTCTTACGTAGGGAGTAACCCTCCTAGTTACATTTGGAATACCCATCACAGTATATTCCCTAAATCTCCTCGGAGAAACCTTAACGTTTCACTCCTTTGCATTACCCAATGCATTGGGGAGCTATATCGGGATCACCCGCCCTTATTCTATCATGGAACCACCCGTCTTCATAATAATGCCCAAGAACCTCAACATAATCGTATCATATAAAACATGCATAAAGGAAACATAACATTTCCACCTTTCAATCACAAGATATCAATACAACACATTTATATAATAAAAACATTATGAAAACCATTTTCAATACCAAAATAAAAGAAAAGTAAAACACGGTATTTATTTTTCTTTTAAAAAGAAGGTATGGCTTGTAGAGGAAACCGAAACTCAAATAATGGTCACAGCGGCGGAGAAGTCGTTGTCACCGCATACGTACGAAAAAAACATTCCCTTTTGTCGTTTAGTAAACACTTCGTATAAAAAAGTTTCCTTTTGAATAAACGTAAACGTCAAAGGGGTTTATACACTATATAAAATAAGGTTTTGTATAAAACAAAATATGCCTCAATGAAAGGAGATTGAGACAAAGTCCCATACCTCGGGTCTGACTTGACTCAGTCGTTCTTTAATCTCCTGAATAATAAACTTGAGTTAATTTCTACTTGTTTAAGAACCTTTTTCAAGTTCATTATTCCTTTTATATCACTTATTTCCATGTCATGAACACCATGTAATTATTTAAGTTAATAACAGTCATTTTAACGATCATTGGTACTTGAGTAAAAAATAAGCCCTTTATAATTACAAGTTGTTCATTTATCCATTTTATCTAAAATGGTATTCATGATGTAGATATCATATATTTTATATTTATCCACTACATTCATTCATTTATAATATTACATAATCATTTAGAGGTAAGAAATGAAATGCACCGTTCATGGAGACGGTAAGCCGTACGTACGCGTGAACGCTTCTTTCATTTCTATTTCATATTTTATAGAATGGAATCATAATGATATAAAGGTATATTATAATTCTAGTATAATATCATATATAATATCATATTTACATCCTTTATAAGCCCCACATATGGTATTTAATGAATCAAATCACTTTGAGGGGGCGGTAGTCCGCACTTCCTTAAATGAAGATATCGCGTTTACCCATAATGGAAACCATAAAGGTATTCCAAAAATAAAAAATACATAAGCTTAAGGAAAACATAAACATATCATATATCATATATAAATATAGTGACATCTTAATGGAAACCTTTGAAGGTGTTAAAAGAATGTTGAATAATCATCGTTTCGGGAGGCATAAATTCACCATCCACGGAAACAGTATGTCCTTTAACCATTAGATGTAGGTGTGTGTAAGTGTAGCTCAAATCCTTATTAAAAAAAATCCTAGTATATTGAAGATACTGGAGTTGTTACAAAATAAATGAATAAAAAGATTTTAGGGGGTTGGAGAAGAAAAATAAAACAAAAGGACTCAAGTGAAGACATTACCTTAAAATCGGGTAACTCCCTTTGGTTTGAGATCAAAGACTTCCTTGGGAAGACTTCTGCCCAAAGTGATGCTTCAAGGAGTAAGAGAGGGATGTGGAGAGACAAAATGGGCATGGTTGGGCCGAGCCAAAGGCTTTGGGAGTGTGGGTAAGGAGGTAGAGGTGGGGGCCTTTTATAAGAGGAGAGGAGGGGCACTCTTGGAAAGTAAAGAAATGTTACTTTATTTTAAAATGAGTTTCGGATTCAAAAGGCCCCACATTGATATAATTCGAGGGTGAGGTGATAAGGGTCCGAAATCCACTCATACAATAGGTTTTGGACATATTTAGGTCTTTCATTTTATATTATCTCTCCATTTTATTTAAATCGTTAAATAATGAGGTCATCGCTGGATCATCATGATGTCATAAATAATTTAATTTATTTAAAGTCTAAAAATTATAAAAAAATACTATGATGTAGGAACTATTTTTATCTTTCCAATTAATATTTATAATCAATTGTTTGACTTGTATAACCCGATGTAAAAATTGTTTTAGTAAAACATTTCTTATTTGTGTCATTTTTACTTTAACATTAAATAAAAAGTTATTTATGTCATTTCCCAACCAAAGTGGCTCCATGGGGTCCCCAAGTTGACCCATGGATTGTCTTGGTCGGTCACGACACATCCAATGTGGGTAGGACATGTTTCAAGCCCATCTCATATTATTAAAACATTATTTTTACCTTAAACTACACTAATTACCACTAATCGCGATTAAGAACTTAAAAGTTACTATTCACCAAATTTTTTTTGTAATCTCATTGAACTAAATTTTATTTCTTAATGACAACCATGTATGTTGGATTTTTGAAAATCAAATCACAGAAGTGGCAAAGTTTCATTTAAACAAAAAATCAGTTTCTTTAACTACCACTTAGTGGTTTCACTATTCATCAAAAATTGAAGTTTTTCAGAAAGATACCAAAACTTCACCCTAAGCTATATTTGATATTCCAAATTCAAAAATGATGTCTATTTTATAAAATTCAAAACATTTAAGTTTCATTAATTAATTTATTAACTAATTCCCGTTGTCATGACAAATAGCGTGTTTTTATGAAACAATAAGTATCAAAATATGGACACTAGTTTAAGTCCAATTTCAAAGTGAAATTGATTCTAATGACCACCATTGGATAAAATGGTAAAAATATATTCTAATTTCACTTCAAAACAAATTAAAAAGATAATCTAATTATATAAATAAATTAGATTAAAAAGAGGTTTTGAATTAAAATACAACATTTTTCACTATTCATTAAAAAATGAACTTTATCGGAAAAATACCAAAAATTCACACAAAGTAAATTTTGATGTCCCAATAATAAATAATAAGTTTATTTTGACAAACATAGCTTATAAAATTGTCAAAAGATAGATTTAAAAATGTTTTTCCATCAAAAGGTAGTAAAAAAATCTTTTAAGAATATTAGTGTATTCGATGCATAAGATTGTATTTATTTTCATTTTAAGCCTCTAAAACACTATCTTAATCATTAATAGACATAGATAAAAATATCTATTATTAATTACTTACTTGGGATGTTACACTTAGTGGTACTTGGTATATTTTGTGGAGTGAGGAGTGGATAGGTTGGAGATTTGGAGTTATGGTTGTCTTTGAGTTTTGTTGATTTTCTTGTCTTCCGTTTTGGTAAATGGGTTTAGTTTGATTTTAATATAAATGGTTTATTTGAGTTTCATTTCATTAATATCATTCATCATGTAGTGGTTTATTAGGTTACAACACGTTTGGTTGGTTATTTTATTTTTAAAGGGAAAATCACCCCCAACTATTAATGAAGCCCTTGAGATTTATTTCCATCCTTTAGCATCTTGGGGATGTTGATTAAGTCCAAGTAATGTCCCATCACCTTCTCAATATAATGAGGAGGGGAGGGATGTTACTAATGGGATCCATCTTGGTCCTTCCTAATATCTTTGTGGAATAAGTGGGATCATCTTGTTCGATCATTTCCTAACAAGTGGTTTTTAGTTATCACGGTCTTTGAGTTTAAATTCATTATGGTATTTTCACTATGTCGAGTTGGTAGAAAGGAAAAGTATTGTCAGAATTTGAAATTTAGAGAATTAAAAGATGTAGCTGAAAATTTTATATTGAACTTAAAGATTCCAAGGAGTTGGGTACATAAGTGTTTTATAGACACTTATAGGTTTTGGAATCTCATTGTCATGAGTTTAGGAAATGAGAAGAGTATGAAATATATTATAGTTTTGACTTAATTCTTAGAGTGCATGTCTTATTTTGAGTAACGATTTAATGAAATTATTTGATTTTTGAAAAATGTCAATGTTTTTTTTTTCAAATGGAAGATTTTGAAAAAGAACATAGTTGTGGTATTTTGAAAATGGTTTGATTTTCAAAAGTAAGAAGAATGTTTTTTATATGGTTTAACCTAGAAAATGGTTGATTTTGAAAAGCACTGTATTGATAGTATGATATGGTAGAATATGAAATTCTAAGACATTAGTTAATAGAGAGAGAGTGACTTCTGATTTTTGTTGTGTTTCTAGAAAATGGAACACGGTAGGTGTCATAGGAATCCACTGGAAGAAGTTTCTAATAATGTGGTTGCACCTGAGCCATTGGTGAAACAATAGCTGGTTTAGAGTATTGTACAAGAATTTCAGTCTATAGACAATAGGAACAAGAGGGATAAACCTAGGAAAGTGGATCACTCCTTCTAGTTTAAAAAGAAGAAGCCACACATATTTCAGGGTGATTCAAAACCAGATAAGTAAAAGGTGTGGATGATCAGGATGAATCAAATATATAATTTCATTAGTGTTCCAACAGAGATGAAAGTCAAGGTTCCGACATATATGATGGAGGATCTTGAATGCCAGTGAAGGTATTTAAAGGATCATGATAAAATGGACCAAGGTCTTACGTAGGATGATTTTAAATAATTGTTAAATAATAAATTATATCCTCATATGTTCAGAATCCAAGGAACTGAGGACTTATTCATCTTGAAGAAGTAAAATATTTATTTCATAGAGTATGTGGCTAAATTAATGAATTTAGTGTTTTTTCACCAGAAGATGTTTCTATTGCATCCCTAAGGGATTGAATTTTTGAATCAGGTGCAAATAAAATATTCTCTCAAAGATTTCCGCTCTCTGTATTACGGATTATATAGAGAAGTTCAATAGAGAGATGGTAGCTAAAAGGGATATCTCATGAGCTATCATATGAGAAAACATGTTGATACCTAGCGGAACTGATTGGAACTCTAATGCTATAAGTAAGTAGAAGAGGGAAACCTATTTCCAAGGTGGGAGTATAACTCAAAATCATACGATTAGATTGTTGAATCATCCTCAAAAACCAAAGATCCATCCTGGATGTTTTCAATATAGATCATTCGACCACATGAAGTGGAAGTGTATGAAACCACCTATAACATGCCATAATTAAAATCAGATGGGGAATCTTTATCACTATTGTCACACTACTCTGAGGTTGAGTATTCCAGACACTTCTCAAGTGTCAGATGCATCGTCTGGTTCGACCGGTCTAGGGTAGAATAATACCTCTCATTGGTAGAATAGAGTTATCCATGGGGATTCTAGGAATACCATGACTCCTCAGGCGGTGTAATCTCAATAGGGTAATAGATAACAAAGTGCAATGAGCAAGCAATTAGATTGAGATGAATTGGTTATGCTGGATGATTTTTCTAGACCATCAACCATGAGAGGTATGATTCTTTTGAATTAAACCCTTATATAAGATTTGTTTGACACAGGTGCATGTCATTCCTTTATTGCTTCTTATGATGTTGATTTGATGAGTTTAAAATATGAGATGATGTATTCTTTATTTAAACATCAAACTCCTCTTGGTGAGAGATAATGTCTAGCCTTTGTGTGTAGATAATGTTCTATAGATTTTTATGGAGATAAGTTGAGATGGGATTTTTATATTCTTGAGATGGATGTCTATGACATAATCCTGAGTATGGATTGGTTGGAAATGTTCAAGGTTCACATCGACTGTTATACAAGGACGATCAATTTCACAACTGAAGATGGTGTCAAGAATATATTTCGATGAGAATGAAATGTAAAGGTAGGTTCAGTGAGTTCATTGGAACCAGCAGTTGGAACAATCTCAGACCAGTTGGTAGTGTTGTCTTTGGAAATGATGGATGAGATCGAGATGAATAGTTTTCTAGTATAAGTTTATCAGTTCATAGATGTGTTTTCAAAAATATTATCAGGGTTTCAACCTATGACAGAAGTATAGTTTAAAATTGATCTCTTTTTAGGGACCAATCTTATTTTCATTCCATATTACATAATGGCACCAATATAATTAAGGGAGATGAATGTGTAGTTTGAAGATATGGAAAGAAAATGGTTCATTTGACCGAGCACATCTCTGTGGGCCTGTCTTGTTTGTCAAAAAGGCGGATGGAACTCTTCAGATATGTATTTATTATCATAAGATTATCCAATTTATGATAAAGAATAGATATCCACTTCCATGTATTGAAGATACAGTCGATCAATTAAAGGGAGATCAGTAGTTCTCCAAAATTGACTTTTGATCAGGATTTTACCAATTGCGGGTTCAGAAGGAGGATATTACAAAGACAAATTTTAGGAGTTGATATGGCCATTAAAAATATGTGGTAATGCTTTTTGGTCTTATTAATAAAGAATCAATCATTATGGAATTGTTGAATTGGATATTTCAGAGATATATGGATTCTTTTATGGTGGTTTTTGTGGATAACATATTGGTGAATTCAAGGAAAAAGGCTGAGAATGAGCAGAACATGGCTACATTGTTGGGAATATTAATGGATCATCATATAAATTCCAAACTTCCAAAGATTTTTGGATACAAGAGGTGTGTTTCTTTGGAAATGTAATCTTTGTAAAAGGAGTTTTTATGGATCCAAAAAAGATAGAGGGCTTTATCTCTTGGAAACCCTTCAAGAATGTTTTCTAGATACAAAGATTCCTTAGTCTAGCTAGTTAATACTGACTCTTTTTTTGTGACATATCACAGATATCTTTTCCTATGAAATCTTTGAAAAATAAGAATGTTTCATTCCAATGAGACGAGGAATGATAGATTTTTTTTAAGAGCTAAAGGTTTTCCTTACTTTAGCACCAATCAGGATTTTTCCGAAATGAGGACAAGGGTATGTGGTGTATTTTGATGCTTCGAGATCTGTGTTGGGATGTGTTCTCATGCAGGGAGATTATGTGGTTTCTTATGGATCATGGAACTTATGAGTACATGAGAATAACTACCTGACACATTATTTAGATATAACTATCGTAGTCCATGCTTTGAATACTTGGGGTTATTACCTCTTTGGTGAGAAATTTACCGTGTTTAAATATTATAAGAGCTTGAAACATATTTTCTCACAAAGGGATATCAGAAACTGGTAGGTATGTTGAAGTCTTTACCTATTATTGTTTAGAAATGGGAGAATATAGCTATGGATTTTGTAATAGGTCTCCCAAGAACAGTTCAGAAACAGGATTCCATATGGTTGATAGTGTTTTGGCTCAAAAGTCTGGCTAAGTTCATCCCTATTCATGAATCTCATGCGGTGGAGGACTTATAAAAAAGTTATATATGAGAAGTAGTAAAGAGGCATGACATACCATTTTCAATTAAGTCATAAAAAATCTGAGGTTTACCTCCTTCTTCTTTAAATCATTACAGAAATCCCTTGGGACTCAATTGACCATGAGTACAGTGTATCATCCACATATGGATGGACAATCTGAATGGATGATACAAACATCGGAGTACTTGTTGCAGGCTTTTGTAATGTATTTTTGTGTCTCATGGGAAGAGCATGTTCCATTAGTGGAGTTATCATATAAAAAATTTATCAAGCTTCAATATATATGGATCCTTTTGAAGCATTGTGTGACATTCCGTTTCATTATCCACTCTTTTGGGAAGGAATAGGTGAGACTTTACTAGTCAGGATGAGCCTTGTCCAAGAAATAATGGAGAAGATTTAGTTAATTAAAAAATGGATGGAGATGGCGCAGAGTCACTAGAAATAGTATACGTATAATCATCAATAGTTTTTTTCATTTTAGGTGAGTGATCACATGTTCTTGAGGATCTCTCCAAGTGTTGCACATTAACAATTTGGGATGTGGGGAAAGTTATCTCCTCGATACATAGTCCCATTTGAGATATTGGTATGGGTTAGAGAGGTGACATATCGGTTGGAATTTCCACTATGGTTTAGTGTTGTGAAAAATGTGTTTCATGTATCTCAGTTGGAAAAGTATCAGCCTAATCCTGACCAAGTGATTATATGTGATGATGTTGACCTAGAGTCAGATTCTTCATTGGTGCACATGCCAATGTAGATTCTGGAGAAGCTAGAGAAATTCTCGTGTGGAAAAAGAATCGGTCTAGTGTGGGTATTGTAGAAATATGGTAAGATTTAGGAAGAGAATTGGGAATGGGAGAAGGAAATGAAGGATAAATAGATAGAACTATTTGAAATCAATCATGGTTTTCTATTTTTTGAGGATATAAAGTCCATTGTTGGGTAGAATTAAGCACCCCAAGTTTTAAGTAAATAACTATAACTTTATGTATTTTAATTTTATAATGTGTTTTGGTGATGTTTGGGGGGTTTTGGAAACCATTTGGAATGTTTTTTTGGGATTTTCTAAGGGTTCATGGTTGGTGCATGATTTGGGGAAATCATGTAACACCTCTAGGAAACTATGCACAACGAGATAAAGGCTAAAGGGAAGGAGCACGAGTAGGCACCCAATTTGTCCAAACCATGCCGTCACCTAGGAGAAACCATGAAACTTGAGACATTGGGCTTTGGAATGGCTAGATCATAGTTTGGAAACCTTGTGATCCAACCATGTGAGGTTTCTACTTGGGAAATAAGTTGGTTCTTAGTTAGCACACTCTTTTCTTAACCGTGCAACTAACCATGCATGGTTTAAAAAAAATCTACAAATCATGGATCTAGGTCAGGATTAAGATTTGACACCTCATTTTTTCCAAACCAACCCTAACTCAAGATTAAATCCTCCCAATGGCTATACTGGATTCACCAATCAATCTATAGGTGATTTGAAGGCTTCTCATGGTGCGTTGAAGCCAGATTCTGAAAGTAAGTCATTGTTTTTGGTATTTTCCTTGGTTTTCCTTAGATCTACTTCTCCCAGCCTATTAGTTTCTTAGATCTATGTTCGTTGTGGATAGATATAAGTTATTTGATGCCAAATATGATTATATTTTTATTTTCTAATGTTAGGGGAAGGAATATAAGGTAGGGTTTTGGAGTTTCAACCCATTTACAAGGATTTTTTTGTGCCATTTTCTATTTTTTCAAAGTTTTTCAAGGTAGGTGACTTCACTCCCAACTCATCTATTTTGAATATTAAGTATTGATTTAGAATTGATTTTTTTATTGAAATTTGTTGGGAAATTGATGTGAATTATTTGCTAGAAACCCTCTTTGGTCACAGTTTATAGAATTGTGGAAATTGAGCAATTTTGTGGAATGTGGAATTGGTAATTTTATTTTATAATGATGATTTGAAATTGATTTTTTAGGTTTGATGCATGAAAATAGGTTTTCAATAAAATATTGGTTTTCAGAAAATGATTTGTTTGAATGGTTTTCAATAAAATCATGGTTTTATTAAAATAGATGTTTTGGAATTGGTTCTTGGAGTAATGGTTGTGTGTGTTCATGTTCATTTGGGACAGATAAAGTTAAGTAGTCTGCCCCCTAATTAGAGGGATGGATAAGGGTCAGGGCACTGCCCCATCAAAATGGTTCACTGAGTGATGGCTTAGTGAAAGTATGACTCACCACTCGCGAGTATAGGGAGGTCTAGGTTGCATGCATGTTTGGATGTGTGGTTTTGTGGAAATGAATGAGTTGTGCCAAAATAGAATTTTTTGAATGGTTTTAAAGAATTTTTTGGTTTCTTTCCTTGTAACTTGGATTATTAGAGAAAATTGTTTTACTAAGGAACTTATTCATATTCTAAAATAAACTATTTTTAGAAATTGTTTTATATAAAATATTTTATATAATTGTGATAACATGTTCTATCCTGGTGGAGTGAGAAGGGAATTCACTTTTAGAAAGCCTACTGAAATTCATTACACACCCCTTCTTTGAAACTTCGGTTCTTTTGTAGATTTTTTATGAGGACATGGGAAAAGGTAAATTATCACACTTCTTTAGTGGTTCTTGGTGATACTTTTGTTGATTTGTGGAGTGGAGTCTGGAGAATCTTGGAACTTTGGAATTATGGTTGTCTGTGAGTCTTTTTGGTTTTGTAGTCTTCTATTTCGGTACTTGGTTTTAGTTTGATCATAATATCTACTGTTGCTTTGAGTTTTCTTTCATTGATATCATGCATCATGTAGTTGTTTATTTGGTTATGAAATGTTAGGTTGGTTGTTTTGTTTTCAAAGATAAAATCATCCCCCAACTATTACTGAATCCTTTGGAATTTATTTCTAGCCTTTGGCATATCGGGGATGTCACTTAAGGCATGGTAATGTCCCACATCCTTCTCGTGTCAATGGGGAGGGTAGGGATGTTAAAAGTGGTAAAAATAAATGTGGTATTGGTATGTAACTAACCATTCCTTACACAAAATTAGGTCGAATCCTAAAATTTCAAGAATGTAAAGATCCCATAAGAAGGTGATACTCTCGAACCTTGAGAGAACACACTTTTCCCAAATAGATGTTTCTAGACTGTACTCCCAATGGAGTATCTATCACTATCAATCCGCTTATGAACTCCATTTCCAAGCTCAAACCATTCACAAGTTTTGAAGAAATAAAGAAATTAGGGGATACAATATCAAATAAGTGACTAGTGATCATCGAAGCTACAAGAATAGTACCTCTTACTGTCGATGGTCCAGCCTCGCTATACCCGAGTGTAGGATGAATAGCATGTAGTTGTCCTGCCTCTCTTCCCCATGATGCAGTCTATGTCCCCTGAGCTATACCACTCTGCTGATACGAGAACTCTTTCCTAGAAGCTTTGCATCCACTGTCTCTACCCCCATGGACAATAGAACTCCAACTTCTAGACTAATAAGGTGTAGAATATCCCCTTCCCACACTCTAGCTTTGTCTAGCTACTCCATTGATACCCGTTTGTCATGGGTTCCTGTAGAACCTCTATAGATGTCTCATCCTACTGTAGTCTCAGCACTCTATTGATGGTTGGTGGCACTATCATTGGAAGTGTCCTGGCCTACCACACTAGTGACAGAACACTTGAGTAAGATCCTAAGATAATGATCCCTCTGTCTAGGTACCCTGACTATCCATATGGAAACGCTTTTCCTCCACTAGAAGTCTCTTTCAGGTTCCCCTTCAAGGTGAGATCCTTATTCCCCACATCTGAAAACTTCTTCAGCTTGAAGATATTCACCTGGTGCTTAATTTCACAGTTAATCCCATCTAGAAACCACTTTTCCATAGTAGCCTCATATCCGTTCAACACTAGAACAATGTGTTGCAAATCTGTAAAGAGGCCAACATGGTCCATCACAGACATGCCTCCCTGAGTCAACCTCATAAACTAAACTGCTCTCTCCTGCCTGAGTGTCTCATGATAAAAGTTCTCCAAGAACTTATCCTTAAATTACTTCCACTCCATATTCTCTAGTTTTCCATCCCATGTATGGATGTCCCACCATTTCTTCACTTGAACACATAATATATAAGCATCTAATTTGAATCTCTTATCAGTAGGAATCTCCAATTGGTCAAGTATAGTATGGATACACTCAATATAGAACTCAATTGCCTCCGGTCCACCATCTCTAGTGAATGAATGGGGGAAATGAAATTGGAATTCCATAGTCAGATCAAACATGGTTTTCAGAACCTTCCTAGGGTCTCCTTCCATGAATTTCATAAACCGAGAAAAGTTCTCTCAGAACTACTCTCCGACTTCCTCTCTCAGCACTACCGATGCCTCAGGTTCCACTAATAGATTAACACCTCCAGCTATGTCCTCCTGTCATCCTCTCAAAAATAGTAGTCATGAAGGCGTACCTATACAATTCCAAACACATGTATCAAGACACATAACACCACTTTATCACATTTATGTAAATGGAAATCACAATATTGTGAAACAGGACTTTTCCCAAACCCCTTCACATGGTCAAAACTGAGGTGCTATCACTACCCTTAACTATCCTACATCTAATTCATGGATATAAAAGGTAAACACATTCTAATTATTCAATTTTCTCATTAGAAACCCATTTATTCACATTTTTTTTATCATTTACAACTTTCAATTTCATATTAGGAACCATTTTCAATTCAATTACATAAGAAAGGAAAAACAGTTCATGTTCAACAACTTACCCAAAACCTGTTTTCCTGTGCCTGCCTAAAATTAATCATGCCACAAAATAATCCTGAATGCCTATAATGTTTCATGAATACTCATCTCTCATTCCATACTAGGCCACAAGTCAAATCTCAAAAAATCTCAAAAATAATAATCTCATCGCACAACAAGTGCATCACCCAAGGTTAAATAACATCCATGTCACGACCCCCTCCCCACACGGTATACCCCTCCGGGGTCATAAATGGGAGAAGATAGATAGTGACCGCTAATTCATACCTCTAGTAGGCCCTGTGATGGTAACTAGAACCGAGGGAATAATAGACATGCATATGGGAGGCATTACCCACAAAGAGAACACATGGAGAATAAGATAAACACCAATCAACTCCTATACAGACTATAATATAAAATAAATCCAAAGTGTAGATATGTAATTCCATGAAAAAATACTACAACTAAAAGGAAAAACTATAATTACAAAAAAGAAACGTAAAGATGATAGCGACCGCAAATCCCAAATAGCTCCTACAACCCACAATCTAGTTGTAACCAGCATGATCTCAAACATGCTCCGAATGACCTGAAAAATAATATATATATATATATATATATATATATATATATATATATAGGGTGAGTATAATTGTATACTCAGTAGGTTCCTCCCCATATCCTCTCATGAAAAAGTTAAGAAATCATGCTAAATCCTAGTGAACAACAAGTGAAACTAACTAATCACCTAAACATGTATACTAAGTTCCCTACCTCACCATTTTTACTCTCACCAAGTATCACATACAAGAGAATATAATATAATAAATAATATCAAGGGTACCCTAATACCACTTCCCCACTAGTTTTCTTCTTTTCCCCGACATCGTACATCCTTAGAATCTCTCTGCCAAAAGGATATCCCAAATACACATGGGCGAAGCACCACACAATGCACCTCATGCATCAACATGCACCTCATGCAAAAAACCACCACATCCACATAATCAACATTAACTAGGTAATTTACGGGAGAAACCATATCCCGCATAATGTGTTTCGTACATCAATTATTATACCTCAATCCATTATAGCCCATACACCAAGTAAGGATCATCAAGCCATCAAAACCCATACACGTTATACCTATGGTTTGCTTTAGAAAAATATATCATGAATATATGTGTCTGAATAACCACAAGACAATACAACCCTCTACAATAATATATGAGGAAAACTAACCATCTTTCATACCTTCACAAGTAACTTCCAAGAGAAGAGAGTCGGGCCAGAGGGGGTAGTCAGTCATCTATCCTCCCACTAGGGTGTTGGGGAAAACACCCCCCCCCCCAGGGCTCAGAATCCCCTGGGTGTTAGATCCATTAACCAACAAGGTGGAGTAACATATAGAATCAAAAAAATTACATGGTATAATATATTTCATAGACACACAATGTTCATATCCTAGTCTTAGAATTAACTAAAGCTAACGTCTCTCGAACTCCCGAATGCCACTTCTAAGACCAGATATCCTATATGAACACAACCATTTAAAGAGCTAAAATAAATTAATTTATCCATTTTAATTAGTTTCACTTTACATTAATTAATTATTCAAATACTAATTATCCATTATCAATTTCCACATTGCATTTCATTAGTATTCAACAAAGATACATGCCCTCTAGGCATAAGAAAACTGAGTCTGTGGATTCTCAAAATTATAACCATAGCACTGCATCCCAGAAATCTCCAACTCCATGGGTTAAATATCATTTATTCATTTATTTAACAACATTACCACTTTCTATAATTCCATATATTCTAGAAAAAACATTCTAAGATACCAAACATAAGGGGCTCAACATAGTGAGAATATGAACTACTCATCGAGTCATTGTCACCTATATCAAGATTATAGACTCATCTAACCATGAGAAACTAAACATAGAAATCAAGTGGAATACTATGCGTGTCTTCGCCTCCCTTAGAAGGAGAGTAAGAAAAACCATCTACCTCAAGCAGTGGGGAAAGTAAAGTATATAAACAAACAATAGATTAAATAACCTTTCAACATTCAAATCAATGACTAATCTCATATTCAACCCATTACAACATCTTCGGTGTCCTCCCCGACACCACATTCATAAACTGATGCATCTCACCACTCCAAGAGTCAACTTCTACCAAAAAAATCTGGCCTCCCTTCCCCACATACCACAATATCCCTCCAGGCTCACCCATCCCAGGATCACATCAAATCTAGGCCACCCTACCCTATATACCACAAGTATCGTGTCAAGATCACATCACATGAAGTTGGAACAAACATAGAAACATGCTCTTAACCTCAAAAGGAGGCATTCAACCTTCACAGACAATGAGATATAATGACTCAAAATCATAAGGCACTTGGCCTTTACTATTAAGTGGAAAACTCAGGCCCCAAAAAAACATTATCTTTATCACACAATGTGTTCTTATTCCATCATGAATTAACTGATTCATTATTCATAGGTTCCAACATGGACAACCTAAAAAACAATCTATCACAAGATATCAAAAATTAAGTAAACAATTAATTTAACACGCCTTTAATTATTTTATCAACAAGCATCAAAATTATTCAGATTCATTAACCAATTCAATTAAACATGCACACATGAATCAATTTGATTAACATCAAATTAAAACAACAACCAGATTCATTAACATGCCTCTTAAATCCCTTTAGAAAATTAATAATCAATTAATTTTGGCTTTACCTTCTTTACCAATTTCCATCATGAACAACATGCTAAACCAAGAAAGCCATATATATCACATTATCTAGAAAATCCAGAGGCAAACTTTTATCATGGTACCAAGAAACTACATTACTACATGACAGATACCAATTCTTTAATCATTTTCATGTATTTAATTAGGTCAATTTAATTGTGATCCAAGGGGATAAATCATGATAACTCTACGATTTAACATAATTAAATAGAGAATTAACAAATCCCCTTCCTCAAAAAGGTCGCTAAAATTCTCCACACGAGAATAGATCAAAGAAACAAATCACGATCACCTCTCCTATGACAATTGCATCCACCTGAGGATGACGCGACACAACCGTACAAACCAACCATTAAAAAAACACCAATAGAAACATGGAGATCATGCACCATCGCATGGAAAAGAGAAATAGGAGGAATCGGATCGAAGGGACCGTAAAAACGAAGCTAGATCTTACCTTATATTGAAGATAGATCAAAAGAGGGAAATATAGAATCGATTCAAGATAAAGGAATCCCCAATAATTGAAGAGGGGGACCGTTGAGTCATCTACAGTCAAGAGATAGTGTTGTAGCCATAGGGTTTGTGAAAACCAAAGCATCTGAAATGTTTTAAAAACATACAGTAGTGAGAAATTACAAGATGGAAAATCCCCTTTCATGTCGTGTAATGCCTCGAGGTCTGTTTCCTCTAAAAAATGTAGTGCCTCAACACTTTATTTTATTTTTCATACCCCAAAGTATTTCATTCCGTAAGTACCACTTTCACACCATGTAAAAGTATTCACATCATGAAGCGTTCTAGGACAAGCCGTGAAACCCAACTTTGCGCCATGAAATTAAGTTACATGATGTGTAACCTCCCTGCATTCATTTTTTAACAAAAAAACTTCTCCCAAATTCTTTCGAACCTCCTCCGTGATCTTTGATCTTAAAGAAAATGCAAAAGGTCAATACATGTGGATCTAACCCCTTACATCATCTACCTCTCAAAACATTCTCATCCTCGAGAATCTAAAACCAACCCAGAGAGGAAATAGAAAGGGGTCATCTGAACAGCCATCCCTCATGATACCTCTCAAAGATTTTTCCACCAGATGATCTCACCACCTCACTAGAGGAACAAGTGAAAAACCACACAAAAACTAGAACTACCTCCTAAATACTCTCCCAAGAGATATACCTCTCAAAATAGAGAAAGCCACAACAAGAAACAAGAGAAATCCATCTCATAAACATAAAGGTCATATAACCACCAAACAAACAATGTTACAAGAGAAGAGATAAAAATAAAATATCTTAGGGTATTTAGTGCATATCTGTGACTCACGTCCCCAGGTACTCTCCTCCATGCCACTATGTTGCCGCAAGACACGAACCAAGGGGATAGAAGGCCTACAGAACACCTTCTTCTAGCGGTCCTAGATCTCTACATGCCACTCCTTGAAGGTCACATCATCATCAATATCGATCTCACCCTAATCGATGACATGAGAGTCATCATGAAGATAACGATAGAGCAGCGACACATGAAAAACATTATGTATCTGGATCATCTGTGGGGGTAGTGTTAACCGATATTTCATTTCTCGAATACAAGAAAACACCTCAAAAGGCCCAAAAAAGCGGGGATAAAGCTAACTCTCACATCCAAAACATTGCTTCCCTCAATGAGGAGTCACCTTCAGAAACATATGATCCCCAAAACCAAACTCCATAGGTCTTCTACTATGAATGGTATAGGATTTCTAATTATCCTTTTCTACCTTAATCCTATGATGAATCACTTCAACAATCTATATCATATTCTATACTAGTTCCGGCCTGATAATTGTTGACTCTTTGACTTTAGTCTAGCATAATAGATAAAGTCATGGTCGACCATACAAGGTTTCAAACAATTCCATACTAATAGTGGAGTGAAAACTATTTTTTGTAGGAAAAATATACCAAGGTAAGGTTCCTAATCCATGAACCTCCAAAATATAGGAAACTAGACCACAACATGTCTTCAAGAGTTTGGATGGTCCATTCATTCTGACCATCCATATACAGATGAAAATTAGTGCTAAGGAATAGATATGAACCAAAAAAATGCTAGAGACCTCTCCATATCATGGAGGTAAAAAAAGGATCTCAATTGGAAATGATATTTCTCGAGACTCTGTGGAGTCTCACCACCTCCTTCAGATACTTCCTCCACAAAACCAGCACTATGATCGGCTCATTGATCACTATAAAGTGGAATGATTTAGTCAAAATATCCACTACTTCCCATAAATAATCATAGCCTCCTTAATATCAAGGTAAATTGATAACAAAGTCCATCTTGATTTCATCTCACTTCCACTAGGGAATATCTAATTACTGGAGAAAACCATCCGGAACATATTGCTTGGACTTCACCTTCTGGAGGACCAAACATCAAGACACAAACTTTGCAACTACAAGCTTCGAACCAGGCCACCAAAATTGACCTCTCAAGGCATGGTACATCTTGGTCAGGCTAGGATGTACCACTAAGGGTAAACTAAGAAACTCCATGAGAACCATTTAATGCATCACCAAAGGGAAAAAATAATTCCTTGGAACAACACCTAGTGTTGTTCATCTTCATACCAACCATCAGGGGCTTCACCACAAACAACTCGGTCTCTCCATACCTCCACCTGATGATCCCCCAACTGGGATTACTCCACATGCTGCACTAGAGATGACTGTAATATCATCTGAAAAAGACAATATCTTCCCCCAACTTCTCCCATATCCATATCTAATGACAAAAGTTCTTCCATTACTCTTCACGAATCACTATATTCGCTCAATGCATCACTTTGAATCTTTTGGCTCAACACAATGGCCACAACATTTCCCTTTATAGGTGTATATGAAAACTCAAAGTCACAATCCTATAATAACTCCATCCACTGACACTTGAGCAAGTTCAAGTCACACAAGGAGAAAACATACCTTCGGCACTTATGATCAGTGAAGACCACAAAGTTCTTAGTGATGAGGTAATGTCTCCCTACCTTTGGGGAAAACACTACTACCGCCAATGAGAGATTGTGGGTGGAATATTTACGTTCATGGGGACATGACTGTAGAGACCCATAAGAAATGATTTATCTCTACTGCATCAGAACCCAACCCAAACCAAGACGTGAAGCATCAAAGAAAACCTCAAACTAAACTCTTTATGTTTTCAAGAAAAGAACTGAATCACTAACTAACTTCTATTTTAGAAACTCAAAAGCCTCCTGACACTAATCAGTCCACAAGAACACATGATCATTTCTATTCAACGTTGTCAGAGGTGCCACAACCAAAGAGAAATTGGCTCTGAAACTCCTATAATATCTTGCAATACAAATAAGCCTCACACCTCTACCACTATCACGGGAGATTCCAAAGAAAGAAATTCTTAAACCTTCAACAAATCCATATCTACACCATGACAGGACACAACATACCCCAAGAAACGGACTTCTCGAGACCAAAACTCACACGTCAACAACTTCCCAAACAACTTCTCATAGAGAAGAAAATCTAAAATGGAACATTGATTCTCTGTATTCTCTCCATTTTATGTGGAGTACACAAGGATTTCATCAATGAAAACCATAATGAACTTATCTAGGAACTCATGAAATAAAACATTCATTAACCCCATGAACATAGTCGGAGTATTATTTACACCGAATGACATCACAATGAACTTGGAATGCCCATGATGACAACAGAAAGTAGTCTTCGGAATTTCCTCATCCTCTACACGCATCTAATTATAACCTAAATACAAATAGATCTTTGAGAACCAACTTTCACCCTTCAGTTGATCAAATAAATCATCAATTCATAGAATAAGATAGCGGTTTTTCTTTTTCACTTGGTTCAAGCAAAGATAATCGATTCACAACTACAAACCGCCATCAACCTTCTTCAAAAAAAAAACCAGTGCACCCCATGGTGACACACTCGATAACACCAAACCAAACCACAATAGAACATCATGCTGTAAAAAAATCTCTCATAACTCAAAAGGCATAATCCTATACAGACACATCGAGATAAGAGACATGTATGGATGTAGTTCAATCCCGAATTAGATCTCTCATCAAGGGGGTAATTCTACAACCTCCTCTGTAAAGACATCAGGGTACTCTTCTATGACCATGGGAAACGAAGGCTACTAAACCTGTGATTAACTCAACATAAAATCATCCATCAAAGATGACAAGTACAGAACACACCTCTGACCCATCTGAGGGTCTCTCTCACCAATAACCACTGTTGGATCTCCATCATCATCGAAGAACATAATGTGCCTCATGAAGAAATCTATGATATCTGGCATCAAATAAAAGAAATTCATGCTGAGGATAACATCATATGGTTTTGTATGTAAACATAGGAAATATCCCCAAGAGTGTTTTTTCTCATCACTAGCTCGTAGTCTCTACATACTTCAAACAAGTCTGCAATACCTTTAATTGGAACAATCAATACTAAAGGCACTAGAATCCTCTTTACCTCAAGTCATAAATCATTGAAAAAAGAATTTGACATGAAGGAGTGTGTCACTCCTGAATCAAACAAGTCATGCACCCATGTAGAAAACAAAAAACAATTATCTTGAACAACGTTTGGATCTCTTGGTTCTGGAAATACTAATGTATAAAGATGAATACGACATAATCTACATCCTCTCTAACCCTACTTATGACCACCTACATAGATGTGCTCTACTCTCTTAGGATGGGGAGATTCCCAGGGTTTTCCTCTGCATACCACATCTGCGCTCTGTTGATCCCAAACTAGAGTAACCTACTGTTGCTTCCTCGGCTAGAACTACCTCAATAGAGGAACCTAAAGTGGAACAATTGGTGCACTCTGACTACTCAAAAAGGTCAAGCACTCTCACCATTGGTGACCTCGACCTCCATAAAAAATCATTTCATCCCTTGGCATAGGTATGAGAGCCACCTCCCTCTGAGAAACAATACATTAACGGTTGGGACCTACCCTCGACTGATCGGAATCCCTTTTGTCCTGACAATTGAGGACCCCAGACCGCAACATGACTTCATGAGGAATCATGAAAACTCCCCTCTCATGATGACTTGGTTATGGATAATTTCCTCTCGATGCCCTCTGCTCTCACCAGAACCTCGAGATACTTGTCACTGGATCTCTGTACACAAAGCATACTTCAAATTTCATTCCATGTCCTCCTCATCTGGCAACCAGTTTGAAGAATATTGCAAAATATTCCTAAAAAATCTTAAACTCTCACACACTAGATATCCCCTACCAAAGGATAAGGTAATCCTAGTGACTAGACGTATTTTCAGTCGAAGAAAGAAACTCATCCCTGAACTGGTCTCAGAACTCCTTCCATGAGGCTGCAGACTTTGCACAATCTCCGAGGAACAAGAACCACCATTGCCTCACTACCCCACATAACATCATTACAGCCAATGACACACAGTGCTCCTTCCGAGCACAGATAAAACTAAAAGCTATCTCAACCTCTTCCAACCAGTCCATCTCTGAATGCATCTGAAATAGAGCCCTTATACTTCTGCAGACTCTGGAACTGAAACTCTTGGATTTTCCTCCTCCAAGTGTCCTCATTTTCGAACTCTACTCTACGAAAAACTGTTGGTACAACCTGATAAATTGTTTTTGTGTGAACCTGGCGATGATGTCTACCTGGAGCCATAACTTCAAATGAACCAACATTTAGAGCTCCTAAACCCAGAATATGGAATATTGAACATTAATTTATTGTTTTCTTTTATTTTTTTTAAGTTAACATATCCCAAGACATGCCAATTAAATCAGAGGCTCGAAGAATAATGATGTATGATCCTTTCCTAGGTTTCTAACCTAAAATTGGTATCACATCATTTAGTATCCACTATAAGATTAAAGGTGTGTGCATCATATCATAAGGGACCCTAAATACCTGTGTCTCAACTAGTCTCCCATTTTTACTGGATTTTCTAAACTCAGCTGACATTGTTTCCCTACCAACCCATGCAACCTCACCTATACCTAAATCCAAACTATAACCTATCCCTTAATCTTCCTCTGATACCACTATGTCACGACTCCCTCCCCACAAGGTGTACCCCTCTTGGGTTGGAAATGGGAGAGGAGAGATAATGACCCCGAGTCCCGCCTCTAGTAGACCCCCGGTTGGCGACTAGCATCGAGGGTATAATAAACATGCATATGGGGGCATTACCCTTTAAGAGAACACAAGTGGAAGATAGAGATAAGATAGACACCAACCAACTCCTTCTCAGATTGTAATATAAAAGAAATCCAATGTTTAGATACGAAATGTCTTACAAGAACTACTACAATTGAAAATAAAAACTATAAGTATAAAAAGAAAAGTAAAGATGGAAGTGTCCACAAAGCCCAAAAATCTCCTACAACCCACAAGCTAGTAGTAACCAAACAGATATCCAAATTTCTCTAACTGACTTGAAAATAGTTTATATATACGTAGGGTGAGTATAACAGTATAATCCATAGGATCCTCTTCAGAGCCTCTTGTGAAAAGGTAAAGAAACCATGCTAAAGCGCAGTGAAAAACAAGTGAAACTAAATCCTCAACTAAACAGATAAACTAAGTCCATTGCCTCCCCATGTATACTCTCACAAATTATCGCTTGAAAGAGAATATAATATATTAAAGATTATCAAGGGTACACATCTACCACTTCCCCATTGATTTTCCACTTATCCCCAACATCGCATGTCCGAAGAATCTCTCTTTAAAAAGTCTATACTAAAGACACCTGGGAGAAGCACCCCAGCATGAACCTCATGTGTCAACATGCACATCATGAAACCCACCACCACATACATATAACCAAAAGTAACTATGTAGTTTCCTAGATCCATCACAGCCTCCATAACATGTATCATATATAAGGTATTATATGATGTAGTTTTTGTGTTTTTAATGGCTACTCCACTCATTCGGTTAGGGAAACTGACACCTCAGAGATTCTGAGCCCTGGGGGGTGTTTTCCCCAAAATCACGATGAGAGGATGGATGGACAACTACCCTTTTTGGTCCCACTCTCTTCCCTTGGTAGTTACTTGTCCTGGTATGCACAATGGTTAGTTTTCCCCATATATTTGTATAGAAGGATATAATGGATTGTTTTTATTCACACACGTATATTCTGGATATAGTTTCCTAAAGGATACTATAGGTATAACGTGTATGGGTTGTGATGACTTGAGGATCCTTACTCAGTGTATAGGCTATAATGGATTGAGGTATAATACCTAATATATGATACACGTTATGCGGGTTGTGGTGGCTTATGAAAAATACCTGGTTACTTTTGGTTATGTGGATGTGGTGGTGTGTTTCATGATGTGCATGTTGACGCATGAGGTGCATGTTATGGTGCTTCACCCAAGTGTCATTGGGCTAGCCTTTTTGAAGAGAGATGCTCAGGACCTGCGTTGTTGGGGATAATTAGAAAACCAGTGGGGAAGTGGTAGTGAGGTACCCTTGATATTCTTTATTATATTATATCCTCTTGTATGCAATACTTGGTGAGAGTAGCCATAGTGAGGCTGGGAACTTAGTATATCTATTTAAGTGACGAGTTAGTTTCACTTTTTGATCACAATACTTTATCATGCTTTCATTAATTTTTCACAAGAGGATCCGGGGAGGATTCCACTGAGTGTACTTTTATACTCATCCTATGTATATATAAACTATTTTCAGGCCAGTTGGAGTAGTTTGGAGATCACATGGTCACTACTTGATTTTGGGTTGTAGGAGCTGTTTTGGATTCATGGTCACTGTCATGTTTACATTTCTTTTGGTATTTTCAGTTTTTCCTTTTAATTGTATTAGTTCTTGTATGAAATTACATATCTTCACTTTGTATTTATTTTATATTGTAGTCTCAATAGGAGTTGGTTGGTGTATATCGTATCTCTCTCTCCCGCATGTGTTCTCTTAGAGGGTAATGCCTCCCATTACCATGTTTATTAAACCCTCGGAGTTAGTCTCCAACCCGAGGCCTACTAGAGGTGGGACTTGGGGGTCACTATCTATCTTATGCCATTTCCATCCCAGGATGGGTACATCTTGTGAGGAGGGGTGGTGATAATCTAACTATAACAGCAAATAACAATAAAAATCATCCCACCATGGGTACTTGGGTTTCCCCCCGTGCATGGGTTAGCTACTCCCATGCATGAGCTCATAACCAAGTCTTGGGTCTTCCTAGTATCCTCTATGGCTTTTCCAAATAGAAATACAAAAGAAAAATAAAAAATCTCATCTGATACCTATTTTTAATGTCCTATCATGTGTTCCACAGGCCAATGTCTGGAGTCGGTTCGTCACATGACCCCAGGCACGCCTCCTTGTATGCCTAAGGGCGCCGACTAGTAACGAGGGTCTATTATCATTCATGGGGAGACTATATCCACTTTATTAGAGTAGCACAACTACATAAAAAATAAGAATAACTAGATGATATAACATAACCAGAATAATACCAGTATCACAAGATAACTAAAAGTGGAAATACAATATCAAAAGTGAATAGTAGATATGTCATGCCAAAGTATGTGCCATGTGTCAAAATATAGACCCAAAATTAAATATATTGATAACTCCCCAGTGGGTCCCAAATCACAAATGGTTCTAAAATCAATGCTCAATCACAAATCAACCATCTAACATAGGGCCTTTTCCCTTATCCTATCTGGAAAACCTGAAGTCTATTCGAGTACCGATCAAGTAGCCCAAGTAGGGTATGAGTACAACTCGGTAGGACACCACCAATGGCGTCTAAAATAAATCCAATAAATAATAGTGTATGTAGTTTTATAATGAATAAAAAACAATAAATAAAGTAAATAGATTACATTTATTCAATTATCCTTTATTTAACAGTAAAAACCACAAGGTTCCCAAGGAATCTTGAATCTCAATACCTCCTTCAGCTCATGCCGGATTCTAAACCATTTCACACTTTTAGTTCATAATTAATTTAACAAAAAGTATTTCTTTATCAATTCCATTTAAATTTATAATATTTATAATTGGAACTATCTTCCAATGCCAACATTTTGGGTCCAGGTCACCATACCTAGGACCTCGTGGGCTTTTGATACAACAGCCGATGTCCCATACTCATTAACAAATTTATCACTATGAGATTTTAGTAGTCCATATCCCACAAACGAATATCAATTTATCACTATAGGATTTTGATGCAGTAGGATATGCACCACATATGAATATCAATTTATCACTATTAGCTTTTGATTCATCAGGACATGTACATACACAAATATCACAGTAATCACATGTATCCCAATTAAACATATATCACTTCAATCAAGGTTAATCAACATTAGCATTCTCATCACATTTCTTGATCACACCATCTATTAATTAATTCAAAAATTAATTAACCCATTTCAATCAATTCCATACTTACAAAAAATCTCATTAATTAATTAAAAAATTAATCTATCTAATTACACAAATACATATTCACATAATTCCATTAATTAATTCAACTATTAATTAATCACATCAATCTCTTCAATTAGTTCACCAATTAATTGGTCACGTCAATTTCAATAATTAACTAAACAATTAATTTGTCAATTCACAATCCCAATATTTCGTAATTAATTCAAAAATTAATTACTCAATTCAAAATCTAAATATCTCCTAATTAATTCAAAAATTAATTACTCAATTAACCATATCAATATCGCATAATTAATTCAAAAATTAATTATTCAATTCAGAATCTGAATATCCCCCATTTCACAATTCTTTAATAAATTAATTTACAAAATTAATTAATTTCAAGGTAAGAAACCCAATTTATCATAAATAATATCAATTCTAAAATTACATACCCGTAATTGAAATAAAAACATTGGGATTTGAATAGTAGGCCACCTACATCAATTTTTTGGAAAAAAATTTCCCAAAGGAAATCCCCAATTTGAAATGGATTGGTCAATCCCATAACGAAGAACATGATCTAAATTTGAAACTTGTATCCATGATAAAATTAATCAAGGTATTATAAACCTATATCTATATATAGAATCAATAATGGATAAACATCCCTCTTTTATTTGAGGATATGACCAGGACAGAGAGAGATCTAAATGGAATGAAACCACATACTCGGGTGGGGCAGAACTTCAATCTTGGATTTGAATCAGGAATAATGGAGGTTTAAAGCCTTCTAAATTAATTTGGGAGACTCCAAAATTGAGATAAAACATTAGGGGAGAGTGGGGTCAAGTTGGGGTTAATTTGGGGGTTTGGGTATTTTACGATCTAATTTTCTAATTAATTAAAACCATGTGAATGGTTTGCTAGGCAGGGGTGCATGGTTTCTCTTAATAGGGTGCATGGTTTGGAAAACTGTGCGCTAGCTATGAAAACCCTCTTTTTACATTGTTACACAAATTTTTGGGTTAAGCAGCACAGTTTGGAAAAACTGTGCGCCAACCGTGCACATGCCCTATCCCAACATTCTCAATTTTCACCCAACTACACCCTAAGGTAAAACACAAACAAAAAGTACTCAACACAAGGAAAAGGAGTACCTCTAAATGAGACTATAAATGGTCGGGATCTTATAGGTATAATTAGAATTTATCCCTATAAAATCATAAAACTCATCAAAGTATTTCAACAAAAATGAAAATAAATCTAAAATAATATTTATAGATTTCGTTAAAAACATGAGAAAAATATATTTTTTAATAACATTTTTAATAAACATTTCAAAAATATTGAGAAAATTAATTCCTTTGAAAATAAACATTGAAACTTTTAAAGTAATCTTTAATGAAAAGTATGATCATGATGGCATGAAAATTCATTCTTGTCGTATATGTTAGAAGAATACATTTTTTGGTACTTTTGTAAAAATTCAAGAAAACAACTTGTTCAAAAAACATTTAAAAATATTATTTTTTAAAACATTGAAAAAAATTCAAATATGGTTGAAAATGAATTTTAAAAATCATTGGATCATATAAAATATTATTCTTGCAAACATTTTAAAGAACATGAACATGTAAGAAAAGGTTGGTTGACCCAAGAGAAAATATTGTAATTTTTTCACAAAAACGTTATCTTGATCATTTTAATTACCAAAGAGAGGAAATAAAAATATTGCATTAAAATTATTAGAATAAACCTAGGACAAGAATATTTATGGGGTTTAAGAGATTAGGATAATATAATTTCCCCAAAGTATATCTGTACATAAATAATCTTAAAATAAAATGAGATTGTAAAATAAATCCCTTACTACATTGGTATCTTTCGAATATAAACACCTTAAATAGAAAAAAAAAATAAAAAAACAATGAATACCACAAATAAATAAGGATTCATTTTATTAAATTTAAAAGGTTTATTATATAAACTATTTTTTTAAAAAAAGTTTCATAATGTAAAAATATGTCTCATTAAAATACAAATTAGATGAAATTACTTTTATCTTGGGCATCCACTTAGTTTTTTGTGTTTGATCCTCATGTATAAAAAATTTCAATTTATTAAATACTTTATTAAGTGTAGTTCCCAACTACATTAGATTTTAAGGTCCTTTTAATGATTTTAAATCCATTCATTGAATAATTTTAGCTTACACCAACAACTTAAGGTTGGTCAGTTAATTTATCCAAAATTACTTTGGTATATTATTCATGGTTAAATGAGTTATGTAATGGTTAAAACATCACAAAAATGTTAATAGTTACATGAATATAATTTTTAACCATCATATATAATTTTAGAATCATTCATGCATGGTTGTAATAGAAGAACGAATCACATCGCTTCGTAGAGGTGGTAGTTCACACGTATGCATGAGAAACATTATCAATTTCTAATGGATAGGATTGTAAGAATATAGATGAAATTTTATATTTCCATAATCATAATTATATCATAAATATAATATATATTTAATTAATTATACATTTATAACCATCCAAGTAAAATGGTGATTCCGCTACATGAAGACTGTTGGTCGTACGTACACAAGAGAGACATTTTCATTTCCCATAGGATGCAGAGGAGGTGGAAAATGGTTTTAACATATTCATAATAATATCTCAGTACATTTTGAAACTATAATCATTATTTTAAGATTGATAGAAAATATTAAGATAAATTATAATAAGAAATAATCATTGAAAGAGTAAGGTAATATGATTACCTATTTTTTGAGTGACCTCCTTTGACTTAAACATTAAGCATTCTTAGGATAGTCTTAAGGTAATATAAGAAGATAAATAATGAAGGTAAGGAAGCTAGGAAGGTATTTTTCTAGGTTCTGGATTAGTTAGAGGGCTCAATGTTTTTGAATAAGGGAATAGAAGAGGTGCTCTTTTATATGTGATGTGAGGGACACACAAAGAATTAATTTAAATATTTTAATAATATAAATTAATTTTTCATGTGAATGTGGCTCCAAATTGTCATATATTCGACTATTTTAATGTAATGGTCGAAATAATACCAACCAACGAGGTTTAGGCATGTTTTTATGTTATATTGAAGCCTTATCCCTATATTTTTTACCCTTTAAAACCATTTTACTCTTAATCGAGGTGATAAACACTACCACAAAACAGGGCAAGGGAAGCGCTTCCCTTTATCAGTGCTAAACAGAAAGTGCTGATAAAGGGGTGAGCCTTATCAGCGCTAGCTAAAAGAGGTGATAAAAGTTTTTATTATTAATTTATTTAAAATTATTATATTTTTATTCCAAAATAATGTTTACTAGTATAAATTAAATAAAAAACAAATGTTTATAATTAATATATATTTTTTATAATTCAAAAAATATATATAATATTTTAATTGGAAAAATTATTTCTAAGATTACAATTAAATATATATATATAATTAAATAATTACAATATTATAATAAATTACATTAAATAATAAATATAATTATTAGATTTATTATATTTATTAGAGATTAATTAGATTAATTATATTAATTCATTGTATTTATTATATTTAATATATTTATTTTATTTATAAATAAATAATAAATTTTAATATATATATTTATATTTAATATTATTGACTATATATGTTTTTTCCAATGAATTTGGTCAATGAATATATGCGTATATGTTATGTATCATATGCATGAGTGTTCATTTGTACATTATATGATGTAGTATATTGATTAATTCATAATATTAACCACATGAACTATATATGTTCTAAAAGATGTACTTATAAAATTAAATTAAATATAATTAAATAATAAATATATTTTATTATATTTTTAATGATATATATAAATACTTTTCAAATAAATTTTTAATTATAATTTTATTAATATAAATATATTAACAATTATATACCAATATTTATAAATATATACTATTTATAGTTATAATTATTAATAAATAAATATATATTTATCCTATATAACAATTTAAATAAATATATAAGAATATATGTAAATTATTAAAATTATAACTTTATCAGCGCTATAATTGTAGCATTGATAAATAGATGTTTTATCATCGCTTTTTGAGCACTAATAAAAATATTCCTTTATCAGCGCTAAAAAATCACTGATAAAATACCTATTTATCAGTGCTAAAATTTTAGCACAAATAAATGTATGTTTTATCAGCGCTTTTATTTTATCATTGATAAAATATACCTTTATCAGTGATTTTAACTAGCACTGATAAAGGTTCTAGTGGTTTTTATAAAACAACCCTAACAGGCCCCTCCTCCCTCGCACCCATTCAAGCCTTTGTGTAAACTGAACCCTCTGTCGTGACCCCTCCTCCGCTATGACCGCCCACCTCCTCCTTAGTCACGACTGCCTTCTCTTTATCCTCGCCATGATCCCTTGTCCACTGTGACCCTGCTTCTCCTCCTCTGCCACCACTGCCTCCTCCTCCTCCTCCTCCGGCTGCCGAATCATCCTCCTCCATCGCGGTCACTGCCTCCTCCTCCTCCTCCTCCTCCTATGCCTCCTTCTCCTCCTCTTCCTTGTGCAGACCCCTTGTTCACGTGACCTGCTTCAGTTCATCCTCCTCATCCGATGACCATCCCAGCATCCTCCTCTACATTGCATGGATTACTCTCAGTGTGTCTCTTATGTAATGAATTTTTACTCTTCTACATTAGAAAGATAGTCAGTGTGCAGAGTTAGGTCTAATGGACCCTATAGTGGCATTGTTTCATGTTATTAATTACTAATTTCCTTGGTTGAAACTGTATGAATGAGATTATGATCAATCATGTGCTAAGGTTCATGGTTGGAGGTTTATGGGAGGGAAGAATTATGGTAATCACATGGAAATAGTCTTTATATGGATTGTTAATTGGTGTAGAGTGATAGTGATGTGAACTTTGTTGGTAAAGACCATGCCTTTACTAGAGAATTGGCTATCTTGAGTTGTGGGCCTTTATGGTAGTACTGCGTAGTATGATGTGGGGATGCCTTATTTGGTACTAGTGATGGAATAACTAGTGGATAAGTTGTTGTGTGAGATATATCAAGGATTATTTTGAATCTTATATCTTGTTGAGTACATTTTTTGTATTGATTATCCAAAAAAAAAATATTTATCATGGCTATATGAAACTGTGAAATCGACCTTAGAACAATTATAGGTACATTACATGGAAATGGGCTAATTTTGATGTTAGTAGAAATGATAATGTGGATTCTTTATGACCTTAAGGGTAGAGAAATCCACACATGGGGTGGTGTAGGTTGGTAACTAAATAGGAATATAGAGATTTTTTGTTGATATATTGTTACTTATAGGTCTTGGGATCATCATGATATATATTTTTACTATAGAATGTGCTAATGATGGATACATTTAGCGAGGCCTCTTAGGATGGGTCATGTATGATCTTCTTATGTAATAACCTCTTTCTCGATGCTAGGTATGTATCATTGGCTAGCTAAGATCTAGGATTAGGCTTATCTTTCATGCTTGTTCATAATATCTTAATCGTTATTATATATCTATGATGAGGATGAGGCCTAGATACCTTGGGATTTCAATTTAGAGGTACTCCACCAAGGTTAACATTCATTCAAAATTGTTAAAGTTTATGTTTGTATCTAAATCATGGGGTATATGCGGGTTTCTATAAGAAATAAATTATTTTAGTGGTTAGGACTGTGTTTAAGGTTAGCTATTCTATACCCTCCCTAGGATTTGATTAATGTATGTTCATTTATCCAAGGGATATGTCTTACATTGACAGTCATTCTCAGGCAGTAAGTTGGATCTTTTATGACCTTCTCACAATCCGCTTCTAGTATATATTGTTAGGTATGCGGAATACCTAGTATTAGTTATTTAAATTTTGTTATAGGTTAGATTGTTTATTTATCTTATGTAATCCTTTATGTATGTGAGTTTATCCATGGTACCCACCTTATGATAATGGGTTGGATCATGTGGGAGGTTGGCTATGTTATTCCCTCCATACTGTTTGGGGGGGGGGTGGATGTTTTTCCCTGAGACATATAGTCACATCACAATTCATGATCAAGATTTAATGGTTCTTCCTAGGAAATGAGTGTTGCAGTGTATACCTTGTGGTAATTCATCAATGATACATCATAGGGTGTGGTATGCAATAGACGCTTAGGCTACACCATAATGTACCCAATCCTTGAAATGAAAAGTGATTTTTTAGTCTTTTTAATGAAGTTACCCTATTCCTTATTAGCCATTTGACCCCATCACCCAAACCCCTCTTCCCTATAATTTTCCCCTCTCATAATTCACTCTTTAGGATCCCTAATGAACGTTTAATAGTTGATATCCCCCCTTCCTAGACAACACCCCTCCCCCACACCCCTACAGCCCACCCCCCCCCCCCACCTGGACAGCCCACCCCCACCCCACCCCGCCTGGGTAGCCCATCCCCCTAGATATCCCACACCCCACTCAGAGGCAGTACAAGTATTTTATGTTCCAGATCATGAAAATTGAAACTGGTCAATTGTTCTGTTATAGACTAAAACAACTGAAGGGTCAGATGAAATTTCAATGGAGGATTACCATTTCATTTGGAATTCACAATCATTTCATAGTGGTCCCAATATAGACAAAATTTTGTATTTCATAGCCAACCACAATGAAGGGATTTAAATAGTCGATAGAGGGGTCAAATATTTTCATCCTTTTAAAAAATAGAACTCTATAATCATGTTATTTGTTTATTTTAATATACATTGTGTTATGTTATGTTATCATTTATTCACTGGTGATTTTATGTAATCTAAATTAAATGATAAACCACTTCTGTAGATAATGACTTCTGCACCTGCTGATGCGCCTAATCCAGAGGCACCACAGGTCTCTCAACCTGCTACTGCTAGTCCCAGTGCAGAGCAATAATAGGTTTCTCAACCTATTGCTGATGGTCCCAATTATGAGGTACAACATGTTTCTCAATCGGTTTCTTTTGGTCCCAGTGCCGATGCTAGTTCTATGAAATAACATTATAACGATGCATTGGAAAAAATTGTTGTAAATGAAACCTTGACAGTTCAAATAAAACAAGAACAGCATAATTTGGAAGTGTTATCCAAAATCCCTAAGGAAAAAGGAAAAGGAATCAAATTTGAGGTGGGATGGAATAATAAAGGACAACCCGTTAACCCCAACTAATCCATATTTAGTAGCTACATTAGAATCATCACTCAACAATGTTTGACGATTCATATACAATCATAGAACAATGTTGTCACTAGGATTAAGACACTAATGTGGGAAGATATTACAGTAACATTATGATATCATTTCATTAATTTATTAAAATAAAATAAAATACTAAAACATTGACTTAATCTTAATAATCCATTGTAGAGTGAATTTATTGTATATTCCTCGCACAAGGAATATGTATAAAGAGTTGTATGAAGGATCCATAGAGGCTTCCTCACAATTTTAACAAAATATCATCTCAAAGATATTGAAGGGAAAATCAAGCCGCACCCAAATCCTCTTTACACACACTTGATATCCCAAGGAGAATGGGATGCGTTTAGTAATCATAGTGTAGAGAAAAGTTTTCAAGTACATTGTGTCTGGTAAAATTTTGTTTGACGTTTCTTGTATTCATTACTTTGATAGACAATTTTTTATTTATGAAACATCAAATGAGTGTTGAAAATAATGAACGGGAAACAAAAACAGCGTACTCCTACCATAAATCTAGGATGAGGTATGCTTTAATAGAGAAAAAATGGTACGTATTTTAAATCTACCGTAATAATATTATGTGACATAATACAACACCATAACCATGCTACTCTGTTTATAAAAAGATTGATGAATCGAAATCGAAAGACTCTTCCATCCCATGCCTTGTGCTATTGAAGGAGGATCGTGTAAATAAAGAGGGTATATTGATAGATGAAAACACAAAAAAAGTGTGAGAAACATGTGTAAGTATGACATATTATAAATTTTATTTAAATCAATATTACATAACAAAGACTACATATTTTCCTATATTTTCTATCTGACATAGTCACATGAATCAAAAAAACCCACACCATATGCATACATACATTCAATGACCTTGAAGCAGCCATAAGAGTATGGCTACGTCAGAAGTTCGGGTTTTGGGGGGACACTCTGAACATATTTTTAGAAAGAAAAACAAGCGGAAGATAAAACTGAGGAAATGAAAAAGATGAGAGAAAAAATTGCTTTGTTTCAAGTAGAATTACAATACCATTGATAGATGATAGCATGTTTGATGTTGTGGAGAAAAAAAGAAGAAAAAACTCAACAACAACCTGTTCTTGAAGATCCTGCCCCACCCCCACCAACTTTGAGGTGAGACATTCCCCTCAAAACCTGACTTAACTGAGGTAATAAATATTATAATAATTGTTTTTTTAATGTGAATCACACAGACACTGATACTATTCTTATACTAATATTCTATTGGGTGAAAATGAATATGATTTATATCTATCAACTCCCACCTTGTTGTACCCCACTCTCTTGGATTTTAATGATCACAATCACTCTCATCGTGATCTAATGTTGTTTCAAGTGTTCTTGTTAATAGGCATGATTTCAGGAGCAAGAAGTGGCAAAAAAGGAAAAGTGGACTGTTTTCAAGTCCACCGGCCAGCCGGTGTGGGACCACCGGCCTGCCGGTAAGGGCACCGGCCAGCCGGATCCAGCCCATCGGCCAGCCGGTGGACCAGGAAGAAGGCCTTGCCCTCTGCCAGGTGCCACCGGTCAGCCGGTGTCTGGCCACCGGCCAACCGGTGGCCCCAGACAGAATGGGATGCCCTCTGTCCAGACCACCGGCCAGCCGGTGGCCTCCTCACCGGCCAGCCGGTGGAACTCCTTGGAATAGTGAGACCTACTGTCTCACCACCGGCCAGTCGGTGGCCTTCTCACCGGCCAGCCGGTGGCTCCTGGGCAGAAGCACTCTCCACCTTCCAATGCACCGGCCAGCCGGTGGATCAGCACCGGCCAGCCGGTGTGCTCAGTCAAACTAGCCGTTAGGCTTTGACCAGGCTGGCCCACTTGATCCCCAACGGCTCCTAAAGCTCTCCAATGGCTATTTTGAAGTATTTGGGAGTATTGCTCCTATAAATAGACGTCCATGGATGCCGGGAAGACTCCCGATCATATACCGAAGCATACCAAAGCTATTTTGATCATTTGAGGCTCCTACGACAATTCTCAAAGGCCACTTGAGATCCAATTGCCATCCTTGAAGCTTGGGCTGCCTCTACATCAACTACACTCACCTCTTGGCGCTCAAGGCTTCCTCTAGTTTGTTCTAAATTATTTACTTCATTTGTTTAGTTCTTAATTGGGTTTGTATTAAAACAAACCACCCTTTTTCTTCCTTCTTTCAACTTGGGTTTCTTGCTACAACCATAATAAAAAAGCAAGCTGTAAGAAGGTGATCTAGCCTACCTTAAAACGGCTAGTGGGTTTCTTGCTATAGCCATTAAAAAGAAAGCGGTCGTATAAATCTCCCAACGGTTGAGTTGGGAGCGGAGACGTAGGCTTGAGTTTAAAGCCGAACTCCGTTATCAATTGTGTCTTGCCTTTTTACTTTCCACTGCATTTAAATTTGTTTTAAATTGTTAATTAATTTTAAAAAGGCAATTCACCCCCCCTCTTGCCATCACCTCCGACCCAACATTTGGTATCAGAGGGAGCGTTTGTGTAATACCTTAACCGGTTACAAACGAAAAATCCATAGTGATGGCTTCTTTCTCACAAGCACCCGAAGGGTATTCCATGACTCGGGCTCCATACTTCGATGGAACCGATTACACATATTGGAAAACACGAATGATTACTTTTCTTAGAAGTATTGGCTATCCTATATATAGAATTGTTATGCAAGGCTACACTCTTTCTAGTAAGGATGAATCTAATTGGACCCCCGAAGACATTGCCAATTTTGAGCTTGATGGCAAAGCCATGAATGCTCTTCATTGTGGGTTAGACCGTAATGAGTTTAATCGTATTTCTACTTGCACCACCTCACACGAAATTTGGAAACTTTTGGAAGTGACCCATGAGGGCACCAAAAAAGTCAAAGACACTAGGTTAGATATGTATCGTCAAGACTTTGAGAGTTTCACAATGCACCCACACGAGTCAATCACTGAAATGTTTACTCGTTTTACTGATGTTTGCATTGGGAGAAAGTCCCTTGGTGATGATGTTTCAGCAGAAACAATGCTGAAGAAAATTCTTTGGGTCCTACCAAGCTCTTGGGCACCAAAGGTGACGGCAATCCAAGAAGCGAAAGATGTCAAGAAGATGCCGGTTGAAGAACTCATAGGGTCACTCATGACTTATGAGATTACCATGAAGAGGCAAGCCGATAAAGAAGGAAAGATCTTCAAGGAGAAAAAGAACATAGCTTTCAAGGCAAAGGAAGAAAGCTCCTCCGATGATAGTGAATCCGAGATGGCTCAACTAGCAAGGAAAATGAGCAAGTTCATGAAGAAAAAGAAGAAATTTCAAAAGGCACGAAAGGAAGAGCCAAAGGCGGAGAAAGAAATCACTTGCTTTGAATGTGGAAAGAAAGGCCACATCAAACCGGAGTGCCCCATTTTCAAGAAAAGGATAAAAGAAAAGAAAAATAAGAAGGCCTTCAAAGCATCAACATGGAGTGCAAGTGATGACTCCATGTCTTCAAGCGACTCAAGCGATGAAGGTGGAAAATGCCTAATGGCATTTGATGAGGTATCCTCTTCTCACTCTTCTTCTCACTCTTCTTCCTCATCTTCTTCTTTTGATAATAATATGTCTTATGAAGAACTTCAAAATGCAAGAGATCAATTAGAGGAAGGTTTTCACGAACTTACCTCTAAATTTTTGACCTTGAAAAAGAAAAACAAAACTCTTATTTCCGAAAAAGACAAACTTCTCAAAGAAAATGAGGAGCTTGCCCTTAAAGTCAAAAATATTCCAAATGTAGATTCTTTAAATACTACCATTAAGGATTTGAAGGAATCTCTTGCCAAGTTCACCCAAGGTGAACAAAACTTAACTAAATTGCTAGGTTCTCAGCGTTCGGCTAGAACCACACATGGTCTTGGCTATAACAAGCAATCCACTTTTTCTAGGGCTCCCACTACTTTTGTAAGGGGGAGCTCTCAATACAAATTTTGTAATTATTGTAAAAAGACCGGTCACATGATTTATGAATGTGATTGTAAAAATTCTAGGTATGGAAGACCCAAATCCATTACCTACTCGGATGAGTATCATAGAAGGAATCCCTCTAGAACATTATGGGTTCAAAAGTCTCTTTTTGCTAATCTTTCCGGACCCAAACTTATATGGGTACCAAAATCTCTTCTTTCTTGATTTTGTAGGATAAATGCCAAAAGAGTAGGACCTCTAAAGGCTCGTGGTATCTCGACAGCGGTTTCTCAAGGCACATGTGTGGCGATCCCTCCGAGTTTAACTCACTTGAAGAATTCGATGGAGGATATGTCACCTTTGGTGATAACTCAAAAAGCAAGATCGTCGGAATAGGTACCATTGGTTTTGGTAGCTCCTCTTTTATTAAAGATGTTTTATTAGTTAAAGGTTTAAAGCATAATTTAATTAGAATTAGTCAACTTTGTGATAGTGGTTTTTCAGTCAATTTTCAAAATGATTTATGCAATGTGTTAGATTTTCAAAACAAGTTGATATTTTCTGCTTCCCGTTTTCAAAATGTTTACATTATTGATTTAAAATCTCTAGCTAGCCAAAATGTTAAATGTTTAAGTGCTCCTGACAATGAGTCTTGGCTTTGGCATAGAAGATTGGGGCATTGTAGCTCTCATTCACTTCTAAAGCTTAATAAGAACAAGCTCATTCGTGACCTTCCTAAACTTAAATTTAAGAAAGATTTGATTTGTGAGCCATGCCAACTTGGTAAGCAACACAAGTCTTCTTTCAAATCTAAGAAGGAAGTGTCCACCTCAAAATCTCTTGAACTCCTTCATCTTGATCTTTTTGGTCCTACTCCCGTAGCAAGCTTAGGTGGAAAATCCTATACCTTAGTTATTGTTGATGACTTTTCTCGTTTTACTTGGGTTTTCTTTTTAGCCCATAAGAATGATGCTTGTAAAACCTTTTTGAAATTCTCTAGGAAACTAGAAAACGAAAAAGGATATAAAATCATATCTCTTCGTAGTGATCATGGTGGTGAATTCGAGAACAAAGAATTCGATGAATTGTGTTCCTCTCAAGGATACAATCACACCTTCTCTGCCCCTAGGACTCCTCAACAAAATGGAGTGGTTGAAAGGAGAAACCGAACTCTCCAAGAAATCGCTCGAACCCTCCTTAGTGAATTCGACCTCCCTCAATATTTTTGGGCCAAGGCGGTAAACACTGCTTGTTATACTATTAATAGAGTCCTTGTAAGACCCCTTCTTAAGCAAACCCCCTATGAACTTTGGAAAGGAAAATTGCCCAAAGTTGGTTATTTTAAAGTGTTTGGGTGTAAATGCTTTATCCTTAACACAAAAGATAACCTAGGGAAATTTGATGCCAAATCCGATGAAGGTATTTTTCTTGGGTACTCCAACTCAAGAAAAGCCTATCGTGTCTTCAATAAACGTTCAAAAACCATCGAAGAATCATCTCATGTCAAATTTGATGAAACTCTTCCAAAACCTCACCCGGTCATTGAGGATGTTGAAGATAAGCTTGGTAAGCTTCATTTGAATGATTCATCTTCTCCTCCCAAGGAGGATGACCATCAAGAACCCTCTTCACCTTCTTCACCTTCCACCTTGCCTAAGGTTTGGAAACCTTCTAGAGACCTTACTTTAGAAAATGTCATAGGTGACCTTCAAGCCGGTACTCGAACTAGAAGATCTATCCTCAATGAAGTTGAACATCAAGCCTTCATTTCTCACCTAGAACCTCAAACCGTTAATGATGCCATTAATGATGAGAATTGGGTTCTTGCAATGCAAGAGGAACTAAATCAATTCTCTCGAAATAATGTTTGGACTCTTTGTGAAAGACCCAATGATCATCCAATTATTGGCACTAAATGGGTTTTTAGGAACAAACTTGATGATCAAGGAAACATAACCCGGAACAAGGCTCGCCTAGTAGCTAAGGGCTATAATCAAGAAGAAGGAATCGATTATGGTGAAACCTTTGCCCCCGTTGCTAGGTTAGAATCCATTAGGATCTTGTTGGCATTCGCCGCCCACTTAAATTTTAAGCTTTTTCAAATGGATGTTAAAAGTGCTTTTTTAAATGGTTTTATTTCTGAAAAAATCTTTGTTGAACAACCTCCCGGTTTTGAAGATCCAAAATTTCCAAATCATGTTTTTAAGTTAACCAAGGCTCTTTATGGCTTAAAGCAAGCCCCTCGGGCTTGGTATGAGCGGTTAACAAAATTTCTTTTAGAAAATGATTTTAAAATGGGTCAAGCCGATTGTACCCTCTTTTTAAAACACACTTCAAAAGATCTTTTAATCGTCCAAATTTATGTTGATGATGTTATCTTTGGTTCTACCAAAGAATCTCTTTGTACTGATTTTTCAGATTTAATGAGAAAAGAATTTGAAATGAGTTTTATGGGAGAATTGAAATTTTTTCTTGGTTTTCAAATCTTTAAAAATTCAAAAGGTATTTCTCTAAGCCAAAGCAAATACACAAACGAGCTTCTAAGTCGTTTTGGTATGGATCAAGTAAAGGAAATTAGTACACCCATGAGTACTTCATGTAAGCTTACGTTAGACGAAGCCGGGAAACCGGTGGATAACAAGCTTTATAGGAGTATGATCGGGAGTCTACTTTACCTAACTGCGACCCATCCTGACATCATGTTTAGTGTTTGCCTTTGTGCTCGTTTTCAAGCCAATCCTAAAGAATCCCATCTTAAATCGGTCAAAAGAATTTTTAAGTATTTAAAAGGATCCAAAAATCTTGGTTTATTTTATCCCTCAAATACTTCTTTTGAACTATCTTCTTATTCGGATGCTGATTTTGGCGAATGTCAATTAGATCGTAAGAGTACTAGTGGAACCTGTCATCTGCTAGGCAAGTCCCTTGTTTCGTGGAGTAGCAAGAAGCAAAATTGTGTTGCTCTTTCTACTGCCGAGGCCGAGTATGTAGCCGCTGGCAATTGTTGTGCCCAAATTATTTGGATGCAACACACTCTCTTGGATTATGGTCTTTCCTATGATCATGTCCCTATTCGGTGTGACAACACTAGTGCCATTAGTATCTCTAAGAATCCAATACAACATTCTAGGACAAAGCACATAGACTTAAGGCATCATTTCCTTCGTGACCATTTTCAAAAAGGAGATATCACTTTGGACTTCATTCCTACTGATTTCCAATTAGCTGATATTTTTACCAAACCGCTCCCGGTTGACCGTTTTGATTTTATTAAAGGGGAGTTAGGAATGATTCGTCAATGAGCACTATTAAATATTTGACTTTCTTGGCTTGCTTATATTTTATTTTTTAGAATTTTTTAAACATTTTTTCTTAATTCTGTTTTTTATATTTTTTATGACTTTTAGTGCCACCGGTCAACCGGTGGTACATCACCGGTTAACCGGTGGTGTCGGGTTTTGCTTAATGGGCCGGCCGAGGAAGGGTTAAAATTGATTTTAAAACCCTTCCTCCCTCATTTCTCTCTTCTCTCTCGGGCGGCTCCTCCTAAAACCTCAGCCCCTCCAAACCCTAGCCTCCCTTCTTGATTTTTTCCATCATGGGACCTCGATCCACTCGCAAAGGCAAGGTAATCGCTCAAGAATCTCCTCCTCCTCCTTCCATCCCTCAACTCCCGGACATTTGGCATGAAAAAGTTATTCTGCCGGGTAGAGTAATTGATTATCCTTGGCTGTCTACTGCTCGTCTTGAGCTTTTCTCGATTATTGAGTATCAACATTGGCATTCTTTCTTTGAACCCCCTGAAAAGGATGTCATTTATCCTCTTCTTGTCAAAGAGTTCTATGCTCATTTGACATGGTCCGTTTCTGATGACATTGATACCATCTCCTCCACTGCTCTTGGGCAACCCATCACTATCACTTCATTGGAGATTGCCCGGATGTTGGGGGTTCCTCATGTTGGACCCCATGCTTTTGCTCAGGGGGAGTTTCCTCGGGACCGTGAGTTTGATATAGCCGTAGCCCTTGAGCATCTCACAGGGCAGCCCACAAATCCCATTGTCAAGCTCTCCCAACTCTCTCCTAACCATCGTATTATTGAGCGACTCATTCAAACTTCCCTTGCGCCCCGTATCGGGGATCATGATAATGTCAAATTCATTGATATTTATCTTCTCTCATTTATCACCCGAGGCATACATTTCAATTTGGTCCGGTTTCTGTTCCGTGCCATGACTTATGTGGCTGAGCACCCGCGCCGGTCCAAAACTCTACCCTACGGACGCTTCTTGACTAAAATATTTTCCTTTCTTGATGTGCCTCTTCATACTACTTCCTTCGAGCAGCCAACGAAGGATAGCATAGTGAATTTTATGATGGTGCAACGAATGAACATCCGTTGGCACCCTTGGCGTTAGGAATGAATTGTCGACAAGGACGGTCTTCTCAAGGCCTACTCTCCTCAAACTCATTCCCATCCTCCTGCCAATGCCATGCCTCCTGCTATCGCCGCTGCCTATCCTCTTTCAGACAGTGAGGATAGTGATGATGATGAAGAGGCAGGAAGTGGTGACAGCGAAGGTGAGGCTGATGCTGCTGCTGATGAGGAGGCTGAAGAGGGTGATGATGCACCTGAGCCTGCTGAGGCTGTACCCCCTCCTGCTGATGCTGGTTGCTTGCCGGTGACGGCTGATCAGTTCCTACGCTTCCAGGATCAGATCGAGACCCGGCTGGACTTGCAGTTTTCCTACATCAGCTCTCAGTTTGATCAGCTCCTCTCACGGATTGATTCTCTAGATCGTCGCTTTGAGGCGGTCCAGGCTCCTCCGGCTCCTCAGACCTTCAGGCGCCGCCGTCACTCTCGGCCCTCTAGGAGTGAATAGAGCCGTTCCTATTTTTTGGCTTGTATTTGTATTTGTATTTTTTTTTGAACTTCCTTTGTATCGTTTCATCTTTTATGGAATTCAAGTTATCTTATCTATCCATCCTTTTTGTCATTACTTATTAGTATTTTTCTTTCATAATTTTTCTCCTATTTTGATAATCCCAAAGGGGGAGAAAACCTCTCTATTACATAGTTTTTTATTAAAATGCTCTTTTTACAAGTTCCTTTTTAAATTATTGATGTCATCAAAATCTGTTTTAAATGGTTAAGTTATTGTTTTCAAATGATTTCTTTAAAAAATGGAAAAATGGCATTTGGTTGCAATTTCAAAAAAAGCTCCTTTCTCAGTATTTCAATGCTTTCAAGATCATTATATTTGGCACGTCTCTAAGTTTTCCAAGTTCAAATTGTTTATTTAAGTTTTCAATTGACATACCCTTTTTTTTAAAACTTTCATACCTTTTTTTAAGGATTTCTTTTTTGTGATTGTGATCATCAAAATAGGGGGAGATTGTTGTACCCCACTCTCTTGGATTTTAATGATCACAATCACTCTCATCGTGATCTAATGTTGTTTCAAGTGTTCTTGTTAATAGGCATGATTTCAGGAGCAAGAAGTGGCAAAAAAGGAAAAGTGGACTGTTTTCAAGTCCACCGGCCAGCCGGTGTGGGACCACCGGCCAGCCGGTAAGGGCACCGGCCAGCCGGATCCAGCCCATCGGCCAGCCGGTGGACCAGGCAGAAGGCCTTGCCCTCTGCCAGGTGCCACCGGTCAGCCGGTGTCTGGCCACCGGCCAACCGGTGGCCCCAGACAGAATGGGATGCCCTCTGTCCAGACCACCGGCCAGCCGGTGGCCTCCTCACCGGCCAGCCGGTGGAACTCCTTGGAATAGTGAGACCTACTGTCTCACCACCGGCCAGCCGGTGGCCTTCTCACCGGCCAGCCGGTGGCTCCTGGGCAGAAGCACTCTCCACCTTCCAATGCACCGGCCAGCCGGTGGATCAGCACCGGCCAGCCGGTGTGCTCAGTCAAACTAGCCGTTAGGCTTTGACCAGGCTGGCCCACTTGATCCCCAACGGCTCCTAAAGCTCTCCAACGGCTATTTTGAAGTATTTGGGAGTATTTCTCCTATAAATAGACGTCCATGGATGCCGGGAAGACTCCCGATCATATACCGAAGCATACCAAAGCTATTTTGATCATTTGAGGCTCCTACGACAATTCTCAAAGGCCACTTGAGATCCAATTGCCATCCTTGAAGCTTGGGCTGCCTCTACATCAACTACACTCACCTCTTGGCGCTCAAGGCTTCCTCTAGTTTGTTCTAAATTATTTACTTCATTTGTTTAGTTCTTAATTGGGTTTGTATTAAAACAAACCACCCTTTTTCTTCCTTCTTTCAACTTGGGTTTCTTGCTACAACCATAATAAAAAAGCAAGCTGTAAGAAGGTGATCTAGCCTACCTTAAAACGGCTAGTGGGTTTCTTGCTATAGCCATTAAAAAGCAAGCGGTCGTATAAATCTCCCAACGGTTGAGTTGGGAGCGGAGACGTAGGCTTGAGTTTAAAGCCGAACTCCGTTATCAATTGTGTCTTGCCTTTTTACTTTCCGCTGCATTTAAATTTGTTTTAAATTGTTAATTAATTTTAAAAAGGCAATTCACCCCCCCTCTTGCCATCACCTCCGACCCAACACACCTATCTCCTTGTAGAGGGATATGGTGTTCAATATGAAGAATGACATGCTACACAATAGACAACTTCCAACAGATCATGTCAGAGTTTTGATTAAGATAGATAATGATCCAAGTGCCGAGATACCTCTTCCAAATGAAGATGACGACATTCATACGGTTGAACAAGATGTTGGAAAATTCATTTTATGGCCATAAATGCTTGTAAAAAAACATGTTGACAAGGAGGATATATATAAGGCCCCAGCCTTAAACCTTACTTGATCTTGAGTTATTACAAGATTACACATTGAGGATCTTTTCGGGTTTAGAGTTTTAGAGAATTAGATCATAAAACTTGCATTACATTCCACATATAAACAAAGTGGTTACATAAAGTTTTATTCTTCTTTCCCATCAATGTAAACATATTTAAAATAAAACATGGATTCTTTCTTGACACTTCCTTGACACTATCATCATATCATGTACCTTTCCCTTGACCTGTGAAAAAAATTTCAAAAAAACATGGGATGAGCATAAAAAGCTCAATAAGGGATATAAAAATACGGAAAGGAAACATGGGTACATATACACATAAGAATGAAATCATACTTTACCCATAAAACATAAGCACTTTAACATACCTCATCAAATCATGAATAAATCAAAGAAATCATAAGACACAAAGGAAACTTGAGGCATTCATAACATTCTTACGTAGGGAGTAACCCTCTTGGTTATGTTTGGAATACCCATCATAGTATATTCCCTAAATATCTTTGGAGAAACCTTAACGTTTCACTCCTTTGCGTTACCCAATTCATTGGAGATCTATATCGGGTTCACCCGCCCTTAATTCATCACGGAACCACTCGTCTTCATAATAATGCCCAAGAACCTCAACATAATCGTATCACATAAAACATGCATAAAGGAAACAGAACATTTACACCTTCAATGACAAGATATCAATACAACACATTGATATAAAAACATTATGAAAACCATTTTCAATACCAAAATAAAAGAAAAGTAAAACAAGGTATTTATTTTTCTTTTAAAAAAAGGTATGGCCAGGAAGCCGAAACTCAAATAATGGTCACGGCGGCGGAGAAGTCATTGTCGCCACATACGTACGACAAAAACATTCCCTTATGTCATTTAGTAAAACGCTTCGTATAAAAAATACTCCTTTTGGATAAACGTAAAATTCAAAGGGGTTTATACACTGTATAAAAGAAGGTTGTGTATAAAAAAAATATGCCTCAATGAAAGGAGATTGAGACGAAGTCCCATACCTCGGGTCCGACTTGAATCGGTCGTTCTTTAATCTCCTGAATAATAAACTTGAGTTAATTTCTACTTGTTTAAGAACCTTTTTTCAAGTTCATTATTCCTTTTATATCACTTATTGCCATGTCATGAACACTATGTAATTATTTAAGTTAATAACGGTCGTTTTAACGATCATTGGTACTTGAGTAAAAAATAAGCCCTTTATAATTACAAGTTGTTCATGTACCCATTATATCCAGAATGGTATTCATGATGTAGATATCATATATGTCATATATATCCAGTACATGCATGCATTTATAATATTACATAATCATTTAGAGGTAAGAAATGAAATGCATCGTTCATGGAGACGGTAAGCCGTATGTACGCATGAACGCTACTTTCATTTCTATTTCATATTTTATAGAATGGAATCATAATGATATAAAGGTATATTATAATTCCAGTATAATATCATATATAACATCATATTTCCATCCTTTATACATCCCACATATGGTATTTAACGAATCAAATCACTTTGAGGGGGCGGTAGTATGCACTTCCTTAAATGAAGATATCGCGTTTACCCATAATGGAAACCATAAAGGTATGCCCAAAATGAAAAATACAGAAGCTTAAGGAAAACATAAAATTATTATATATCATATATAAATATAGTGATATCTTAATGGCCACCTTTGTAGGTGTTAAAATAATGTTGAACAATCATCGTTTCGGGAGGCATAAATTCACCATCCACGGAAACAGTATGTCCTTTAACCATTAGATGTAGGTGTGTGTAAGTGTAGCTCGAATCCTTCTTATAACAACATCCTAGTATATTTAAGATACTGGAGTTGTTACAAAAGAAATTAATAAAAAGAGTTTAGGGGGTTGGAGAAGCAAAATAAAACAAAAGGACTCAAGTGAAGACATTACCTTAAAATCGGGTAACTCCCTTTGGTTTGAGCTCAAAGGCTTCCTTGGGAAGACTTCTGCCCAAAGTGAGGCTTCAAGGAGTACTAGAGTGATTTGGAGAGACAAAATGGGAAGGGTTTGGCCGAGACAAAGGCTTTGGGAGTGTGGGTAAGGAGGTAGAGGTGGGGGCCTTTTATAAGAGGAGAGGAGGGGCACTCTTGGAAAGTAAAGAAATGTCTCTTTATTTTAAAATGTGTTTCGGATTAAAAAGGTCCCACATTGATATAATTCGAGGTTAAGGTGATAAGGGTTCTAAATACACCCATAAAATAGTTTTTGGACATGTGTAGTTCATAGATTTTACATTATCATTTCATTTTATTTAAATCCTTTATTAATGAGGTAATCACTGCATCATAATGATGTCATAAATAATTTAATTTATTTAAAGTCTAAAAATTATAAAAAAAATAATATGATGTAGGAAATATTTTTAAATTTCTAATGACTATTTATAATAAAAAATCTGACTTGTATAACCCCATGTAAAAATTGTTTTAGTAAAACATCTCTTGTTTGTGTCATTTTTACATTAACATTAAATAAAAAGTTATTTATGTCATTTCCCAACCAAAGTGGCTCCATGGGGTCCCAAAGTTGACCCATGGATTTTCTTGGTCGTCCATGACATATCCAATGAGGGTAGGACATGTTTTAAGCTCATCTCATATTATTTAAACATTATTTTTACCTTAAACTACACTAATTACCACTAATCGCGATTAAGAACATAAAAGTTAATATTCACCAAAAAATTATTTTAATCTCATTGAACCACATTTTACTTATTAATGACAACCATGTATGTCATATTTTTGAAAATCAAATCACAGAAGTGGAGAAGTTTCATTTAAACGAAAAATCAGTTTCTTTAACTACCACTTAGTGGTTTCACTATTCTTCAAAAATTGATGTTTTTCAGAAAGATACCAAAACTTCACCCTAAGCTATATTTGATATTCCGAATTCAAAAATGGTGTCTATTTTACAAAATTCAAAACATGTAATTTTCATTAATTAATTTAATAACTAATTCCCCCTGTCATGACAAATAGCGTGTTTTTATGAAACAATACGTATCAAAAGATTGACACTAGTTTAAGTACAATTTCAAAGTGAAATTGATTCCAATGACCACAATTGGATTAAATGGTAAAAATATATTCTAATTTTACTTTAAAAACAATTCAAAAGATAATCTAATCATATAAATAAATTAGATTAAAAAGAGGTTTTGAATTAAAATACAACATTTTTCACTATTCATTAAAAAATGAACTTTATCGGAAAAATACCAAAAATTCACACAAAGTAAATTTTGATGTCCCAATCATAAAGAATAAGTTTATTTTGAAAAACATAGACTATAAAATTTTCAAAAGATAGATTTAAAAATGGTTTTCCATTAAAAGGCAGAAAAACAATCTTTTAAAAATATTAGTGTATTCCATGCTTAAGATTGGATTTATTTTCATTTTAAGCCTATAAAACACTATCTAATTAATTAATAGACACAGATAAAAATATTTATTATTCCTTACTTACATGGGATGTTACATCCTTCCCCCCTTTAGAAAATTGCGTCCCCGCAATTTATTTACTTATCAAATAAATGGGGGTACTTATCCCTCATTGAATTTTCAGATTCCTATATTGCCTCATCAATCATGTGGTTTTTCCTCAAAACCTTTACCTGATGAATCACCTTATTCCATAACACTTGCTCCCTGTGGTCAAGAATCTGGACCGGTTGTTCCTCATAAGATAGGTTCTCTTCCAGCTGAACTACCTCTGGATTCAAAACATGAGATGGATCTGGCATATACTTTCTCAACATCGAAACCTGAAAAAAATTGTGTACCTGAGATAAACTAGGAGGTAAAGCCACTCGGTAAGCAACTGATCCAACTCTCTCCAGAATTTCATATGGTCCAATGAACCTTGGACTCAACTTTACTTTCTTACCAAATCGCATCACACTTTTCCACGGTGATACTTTGAGAAAAACATGATCACCTACCTCAAAAGAGAGATCCTTCCTCCTATTGTCCACATAACTCTTCTGCCTACTCTGAGCTGTTCTCATGTGTTTCTGTATCAGCAGAACTTTTTCTACCAACTCTTCTACCAATTCTGGTCCCATCAACTTCCTTTCACCCACTTCATCCCAGAAAGCTGGAGTTCGACACCGATTCCCGTATAATGCCTGAAATGATTTCATCTGTATACTAGAATGAAAACTGTTATTATATGAAAATTCAACCAAAGAAAGATGTTGGTCCCAAATTCCCTGATAATCCATCGAACAAGCTCGTAGCATATCCTCCAAGGTCTGAATTCTTCGTTCTGACTGCCAATCTGATTGAGGATGAAAAGTTGTACTAAAATTTAATTCAGTACCCAACGACTTCTGAAGGCCTTTCCAAAAGGTAGAAGTGAACCTAGGATCATGATCAGATACAATGGAGAGAGGAACTCCATGTAACCTGACTATCTCTTTAAGATACAAACTGGAAAGTTGATCTAGGGAAAAAGTATCTCGTATAGCAAGGAAATGAGCAGATTTAGTCAAGCGATCAATAATAACCAAGAATGCATTATTACCTCGATATGTCTTCGGTAATCCCATAAAAAAGTCCATGGATATATTCTCTTATTTCCACTCTGGCACTGGTAAAGGCTGAAACACCCCTTTCGGTAACTGCCGCTCTCCTTTAACCTGTTGACATGTCAAACACTTCACAGTAAAATCAGCAATATCTCTTTTCATTCCATCCCACCAGTAATACTCTCGTAGATCTCTGTACATCTTAGTACTGCCAGGATGAACTGAAAACAGAGAACTATGAGCTTCACATAACAACTCTCTCTTCAACTGTGATTCACAAGGCACACACAATCTCTTCCAGAATCTCAAAACACAATCATTATCAATGTTGAATTCAGGCATCTTACCTTTCTGAACCATCTCTACCTTTTTCTGCAACTCACTGTCTTGCTTCTGTGCTTGCTTGATTCTATCTGATAGAGATGATCTCACTGATAGCTGAAACAAAACAGAAGAACATCCTGCAGCAAAAAAATCTATGCTAAAGTTCATCAAATCCTTAACCAAAGGATCACGTTCCAAACACAGCATTGTTAATGAAGCAATACTTTTTCGACTCAAAGCATCATCCACTTTATTTGATTTTCCCGGATGGTAATGAATTGTAAAATCATAATCCTTGATTAATTACAACCATATACTCTGTCTCATGTTTAACTCTTTCTGAGTGTATATATACTTTAATCTTTTGTGATCAGTATATATTTAACACTTTACTTCATACAAATGATGTCTCCAAATTTTTAAAGCGAAAACAACAACAGCTAATTCCAAATCATTTGTAGGGTAATTTACCTCATGAGTTTTCAACTGTCGTGAAGCATAAGAAATTACCTGATCATTCTGCATCAGGATGCAACCAAGTCCTTTCAATGAAGCATCACTGTAGATAACAAACTCACCATTCCTAGAAGGTAGTGCCAAAACTGGAGCTTTCACCAATCTTCTTTTCAATTCCTGAAAACAATCATCAAATTATTTTGTCCAGATAAACTTAACACCCTTCCCAGTTAGCTTAGTCATTGGAATAGATAACCGTGAAAAATTTCTAACAAACCTTCGGTAATAGCCTGCCAAACCAAGGAAGCTACGAATCTCAGTTACATTTGTGGGTCTTGGCCAGTCTTCTACAACTTTGGTTTTTGCAGGATCAACAGTTATCCCATCTTTAGAAACAATGTGACCAAGGAAAGAAATTTGTTTCAACCAAAACTCACACTTGCTGAATTTCCCATACAATTTCTTTTCTTTTAAGGTTTGCAAGATAACCCTTAAATGTCTTTCATGCTCCTCTTTACTTTTAGAAAACACCAAAATATCATCAATGAAAACCACCACAAACTTATCCAAGAACTCATGGAAAATTCTATTCATTATGTCCATGAATACAGCAGGTGCATTGGTTAGCCCAAAAGGCATTACTACAAATTCATAATGGCCTTATCTTGTACGAAACACAGTCTTCAGAACGTCTTCTTCCTTTACCTTCAGCAGATGGTACCCCGATCTCAAGTCAATCTTTGAAAAATACTGAGCTCCCTGGAGCTGATCAAACAAATCATCGATATGAGGCAAAGGATATTTATTCTTAACAGTGATGTTATTCAAGGCTCTATAATCAATGCAAAGTCTCATTGAACCATATTATTTTTAACAAATAAAACAGGAGCACCCCATGGTGATTTTCTAGGTCAAATGAAACCTTTCTCTAATAAATCTTGCAATTGATCCTTCAACTCTAAAAGTTCAATTTGAGCCATTCGATAAGGGGGTTTTGAAAATGGCTTAGCATCAGGAACTAAGTCAACAGTAAATTCAACTTTTTGATCTGGTATTATTCCAGGCAACTCATCAGGAAAAACATCAGGATACTCATTTACCACTGGCACATCATTAATCTGAATAGTTCCTTTATTTTCAACGATCTGTGCAAGGTAACATTCATTTCCATCTAGTACAAGTTTCTCGGCCTCTTAATAAGTTATCAACAGTAAGGGTTCATTCTTGTAGACAAACTGAAATTCTTTATGAAAAGAAACTTATTTAGCTCTACAGTCAATCTTATCATGGTAAATAGAGAGCCAATCCATACCCAGGATAACATCAAACTCTACTAGAGGTATAACAATAAGGTTTGCAAGTAGGTTCTTTCCACAGATAAGGATAGGAACATTCTTATAAATTCTTTTTGCCTCAAAATTTCCCCCTGGTGTTTTTACCAAAAGTTCAGGAGTCATTTCTTGAGATGGTATTCCCATTTTACTAGAAAAGTTTTCAGAGATGAAAGAATGTGTAGACCCCGAATCAAACAACACACTGGCATAATCTGAAGAAACAAATAAAGTACCTGATACAACTTAATTTGATGACCCGACATCTGCTGAAGTAGTTTCAAAGGATTTCACCACCCCTTTCTGCTTGTAGTCTAACTGGTTCCCATCACTCGAGCTCTTTGTCAGACACTCGTCTGCATAGTGTCCCATCTCATTGCACTTAAAACATTTCACTAACTGTAAATCAAATTTGAACTTACAATCACCTTGATCTTTTTCAGTGCAATCACGAGCCTTATGTCCCATCTTACCACATCGGTAGCACTTTCCAGAATTCAGAAGACATTCCCCAGCATGCCTTTTTCCACATTTATCACAAACTGGAAACTTAGATTTCTTACCATCAGACTTTTTTAAAGAATTCTTCCCTTTCTCCTGCCACCTCGGTATCTTCTTCTGTTGGTTGTTATAGAACACTTGATCATCGGTAAAATCCATTTCCACCTTCTCAGCACATCGAACAAGCTTTTCATAACTTTTAAACTCACGAGAAGCTAATGCCCTTTGATATTTTGGCTTTAATCCTGAGTAAAAATGATTGATTTTACTATCAAGGTCTCAGATAAAATTTGGAACATACCTTGCCAATCGAGTGAACCTTTCTTCATAGGTAGCCACTGAGTCTTCCTCTTGCCCCAATTCCAAGAATTTCTTTTCCATCCTAAGTCGAATAGCCTTAGGAAAATACTCCTCAAGAAACATACCTTTTAATTCATCCCAGTCAAGAGAATAAATCTCATCGGTCTCCCTGATATTTTTAACCATAGACAACCACTGATCTGCCTCACCCTCCAAACGGTAAATAGCAAGACTAACCTTTTGATTGTCTGAACACCCCATGACATCGAAAATCTTCTCTAGTTCTTTAATCCACCCTTTAGCTAACACAGGGTCAGATGATCCTCTGAATTATGGGGGATGTTGCCTCATGAAATGTTCCACCAATGACATGTTCCTCTGCGGTTGATCTGGCTGATCTCATGCATGGATACCACCACCATTTATCGCTTGAGTCAATTGCGCCATTACTGCAACAAACTGTTCAGTTCTAATTCTGACCATCTCAGGATACTGATTCGGAAGATTATTTCCTTCTGTATGCCTTCCTAGTACTGCTTCCCTGTTTCCTATGCGGAAAACCATTCTGAACAAACATGTCTTAGATGACGCAACATGGTAATCTTCAAATACTATATCACTTCAATTTGACCATAAAAAAATATATTTTTGGATAATAATTAAATAGAATTATAACTCCTAAAGTTATCTAAACCGACCTTTGATACCAACTATAAGGCCCCAGCCTTAACCCTTACTTAATCTTGAGTTATTACAAGATTACACATTGAGGATCTTTTCGGGTTTAAAGTTTTAGATAATTAGATCATAAAACTTGCATTACATTCCACATATAAACAAAGTGGTTACATAAAGATAGTATTCTTCTTTCCCATCAATGGAAACATATTTAAAATAAAACATGGATTCTTTCTTGACACTCCCTTGACACTATCATCATATCATGTACCTTTCCCTTGACCTGTGAAAAACATTTCAAAAAAACTTGGGATGAGCATAAAAAGCTCAGTAAGGGATATAAAATACGGAAAGGAAACATGGGTATATATAAACATAATAATGAAATCATACTTTACCCATAAAACATAATCACTTTGACATACCTCATCAAATCATGAATAAATCACAGAAATCATAAGACATAAAGGTAACTTGAGGCATTCATAACATTATTACATAGGGAGTAACCCTCTTGGTTACGTTTGGAATACCCATCACAGTATATTCCCTAAATATCTTCGGAGAAACCTTAACGTTTCACTCCTTCGCATTACCCAATGCATTGGAGAGATATATCGAGCTCACCCGCCCTTAGTTTATCACGGAACCACCCGTCTTCATAATAATTTCCAAGAACCTCAACATAATCGTATCACATAAAACATGCATAAAGGAAACACAACATTTCCACCTTTCAATCACAAGATATCAATACAACACATTGATATAAAAACATTATGAAGACCATTTTAAATACCAAAATAAAAGAAAAGTAAAACATGGTATTTATTTTTCTTTTAAAAAAAAGGTATGGCTTGTAGAGGAAGCCGAAACTCAAATAATGGTCACGGCGGCGGAGAAGTCGTTGTCGCCGCAAATGTATGACAAAAACATTCCCTTTTGTCATTTAGTAAAACTCTTCATATAAAAAATATTCATTTTGGATAAATGTAAAAGTCAAAGGGTTTTATACACCGTATAAAAGAAGGTTGTGTATAAAACAAAATATGCCTCAATGAAAGGAGATTGAGACGAAGTCCCATACCTCGGGTCCGACATGACTCGGTCGTTCTTTAATCACCTGAATAATAAACTTGAGTTAATTTCTACTTGTTTAAGAACCTTTTTTAATGTTCATTATTCCTTTTATATCACTTATTTCCATGTCATGAACACTATGTAATTATTTAAGTTAATAACGGTCGTTTTAACGATCATTGGTACTTGAGTAAAAAATAAGCCCTTTATAATTACAAGTTGTTCATGTACCCATTATATCCAGAATGGTATTCATGATGTAGATATCATATATGTCATATATATCCAGTACATGCATGCATTTATAATATTACATAATCATTTAGAGGTAATAAATGAAATGCACCGTTCATGGAGACGGTAAGCCGTACGTACGCATGAACGCTACTTTCATTTCTATTTCGTATTTTATAGAATGGAATCATAATGATATAAAGGTATATTATACTTCCAGTATAATATAATATATAATATCATAGTTCCATCCTTTATATGTCCCACATATGGTATTTAACGAATCAAATCACTTTGAGGGGGCGGTAGTCCGCACTTCCTTAAATGAAGATATCGCGTTTACCCATAATGGAAACCATAAAGGTATGAACAAAATGAAAAATACAGAAGCTTAAGGAAAACATAAACATATTATATATCATATATAAATATGGTGACATATTAATGGCCACCTTTTATGGTGTTAAAAGAATGTTGAACAATCATCGTTTCGGGAGGCATAAATTCACCATCCACGGAAACAGTATGTCCTTTAACCATTAGATGTAGGTGTGTGTAACTGTAGCTAGAATACTTCTTATAACAACATCCTAGTATATTTATGATACTGGATTTGTTACAAAAGAAATGAATAAAAAGATTTTAGGGGGTTGGAGAAGCAAAATAAAACAAAAGGACTCAAGTGAAGACATTACCTTAAAATCGCATAACTCCCTTTGGATTGAGATTAAAGGCTTCCTTGGGAAGACTTCTGCCCAAAGTGAGGCTTCAAAGAGTAAGAGAGGGATGTGGAGAGACAAAATGGTTAGGGTTTGGCCTAGCCAAAGGCTTTGGGAGTGTGGGTAAGGAGGTAGATGTGGGGGCCTTTTATAAGAGGAGAGGAGGGGCACTCTTGGAAAGTAAAGAAATGTTACTTTATTTTAAATGCGTTTCGGATTAAAAAGGTCCCACATTGATATAATTCGAGGGTAAGGTGATAAGGGTTATAAATCCACCCAAAAAATAGGTTTTTTACATGTGTAGTTCATAGATTTTACATTATCATTTCATTTTATTTAAATACTTTATTAATGAGGTAATCGCTGCATCATCATGATGTCATAAATAATTTAATTTTTTAAAAGTCAAAAAATTATAAAAAAAAAATCTATGATGTAGGAAATATTTTTATATTTCCAATTACTATTTATAATAAAAAATCTGACTTGTATAACCCCATGTAAAAATTGTTTTAGTAAAACATTTCTTGTTTGTGTCATTTTTACTTTAACATTAAATAAAAAGTTATTTATGTCATTTCCCTACCAAAGTGGCTCCATGGGGTCCCCTTGTTGACCCATGGATTTTCTTGGTCGTCCATGACACATAAAATGAGGATAGGACATGTTTCAAGCTCATCTCATATTATTAAAACATTATTTTTACCTTAAACTACACTAATTACCACTAATCGCGATTAAGAACTTAAAAGTTACTATTCACCAAAAAAATATTTTAATCTCATTGAACCACATTTTACTTATTAATGACAACCATGTCTGTTGGATTTTTGAAAATCAAATTACAGAAGTGGCAAAGTTTCATTTAAACGAAAAATTAGTTTCTTTAACTACCACTTAGTGGTTTCACTATTCATCAAAAATTGAAGTTTTTCAGAAAGATACCAAAACTTCACCATAAGCTATATTTGATATTCCAAATTCAAAAATGATGTCTATTTTACAAAATTTAAAACATGTAATTTTCATTAATTAATTTAATAACTAATTCCCGTTGTCATGACAAATAGCGTGTTTTTATGAAACACTACGTATCAAAAGATTGACACTAGTTTAAGTCCAATTTCAAAGTGAAATTGATTCCAATGACCACCATTGGATTAAATGGTAAAAATATATTCTAATTTCACTTTAAAACCAATTCAAAAGATAATTTAATCATATAAATAAATTATATTAAAAAGAGGTTTTGAATTAAAATACAATATTTTTCACTATTCATTAAAAAATGAACTTTATCGGAAAAATACCAAAAAAATCACACAAAGTAAATTTTGATGTCCCAATCATAAAGAATAAGTTTATTTTGACAAACATAGCTTATAAAATTTTCAAAAGATACATTTAAAAATGGTTTTCCATTAAAAGGCAGTAAAACAATCTTCTAAAAATATTAGTGTATTCCATGCTTAAGATTGGATTTATTTTCATTTTAAGCCTCTAAAACACTATCTAATTCATTAATAGACATAGATAAAAATATTTGTTATTCATTACTTACTTGGGATGTTACAATGTATGTTAATGGCTCACCCTTAAAAGTTAAAGGTCCAGCTTGAAAAATAAATTGGAAATGGATACCTTCTTGTTAACAAGTTTTTTATAAGAACTGACAGCCAAGCGATGACTGTTCCAATAGCTTGTTCAACCGTATGAATGTTGTCATCATCATTTGGAACAGGTATATTGGCACTCATCTCATTAGCTATGTTAATCTACATTATGATATGATCTGTTGGAAGTTGTCTTTTGTGTAGCATGTCGTTCATAATATTGAACATTATAGCCCTCACTACAAGGCGATAGGTGAGAGTTGATAGATATAAATCACATTAATTTTCACTCTGTATAATATTAGTATAAGAAAGTTATTAGTGTTTATGTGATTCACATTTCACAGAAAATATTACTAGAACATTGATTGCCTCAGCTAAGTCATGTTTTGAGGGGAATGGCTCACCATAAAGCTGATGGGGGTGGGGTTGGATCTTAATGCACATATTGTTTTTGTGATTCTCTGGCTCACGAATACCCGGAGATGGTGCCATATAGAGGATCAATTCGATTCAGGTTCTGAGACCAGCTACTTCTGAAATGTTTCTTCTTCTAAAAGCTGATACCTGAAAAATTTATTTCAAAAACATATAGTGAGCATACGAATTCCAAGTAAGGGGTTTAAAAATAACACACTATACCCAAAATAACTTTTGAAAATATCCTTTAAACCATTTCATAAAACAATATTCTTAAAGAAAATCGATAACATATGTAACTAGTCTTAATAAAAGTGCTTAACTAAATACATGCTAACATAATTACAAGGATACACGATTCGAAACTAGGCATGTTTGATAGGAGTAATGAATAAAAGAAAATTCAAAACATGTATGACATAAGAATACATAAGCACAAATTAAACAGATAAGTGTATTGAATAATAGTAGTTGCACATAAAAGTAATCACTTTGATTTCATACTTCAAATAATAAAATTTTTGTGTGCTAAACAAATGTCATGCCATAATCTTTTACTTTTATAATACTCATAAGTAATGGCTCTTAACCATGGATATTGTACTAGTTGAATATTCATTTTGTTAATTAATTATCTCACATAAAGAGGGAATGTATAATGCTGGACTATAATTTATGTGTTAAGTCCTCATGCCAAGACCTAAGGGCTAACTATAACTGGACCCAAACCCAGAAGGCTTACATTTATCAGTCCCCAACCCAGAACTAGTCCAACACATTCCTATTATGTTTAATAAGGCCATGTATCCAAGGTGTACCATACAAATTTGAATACCTAATTCCATTTCTTTTATTTGGGTGTCCCATACCACTCCAAATAATTAAATTTTTAATTCATTTTCATAAGTGATGAATATTAAATAGTTCAATTTAAAACATAAATTAATAACTTTACAAATACTTCTATAAACTTCTAATGCATTGCAATATATGTTTATAACTTCGAATAGGTATTATTCATGCTCAATTCATGTGGTGATAAATGGTAATAACATTGGAATAAATTATAATTTTTCAGTTATTATTTAGATAATAAATTTCTCAGTGGCATGCATTATATAGTAAACGTTCTTTTCACATGTGATATTGATTTAAATCACACAGGTAATGAATGGATGAGGCTTCCACATAAAATTATAGTTCTTTAATTTTCAAAATCCTTGGTTCATGGAAATGAACATTTATAGTTTAAAATGACTAAGTTTGAATTAAGACATAAGTCATTTGTTCACAAAGCATGTGCGGATAAACAGTCATGTCTTATTAAGTGGCCATGCCTTATGTTGCATAGCATATAAGGCCGATTGATTTCTAGCGCATCATTTGTTTTATGTAATTCATATATTTAATAAAACATATCAAAAACATACTTTAACCATCAAAGTTTATTTTAGGCCATGTTAATTCAGATTATGATTAAAACTTATAGGTGCATACATATATCCATATGTATATATATAGACATGTATAACATTTTATAGCAACATGGTTTAAGAAAAAAAATTAAAACCCTTTAAACACATTGATTTTAAAATCAGAACATAGTTCAGAAAATATAATGTTATAATTAAATATATAAATTGAAATAAACATTTATACAAAAGTATATATGTGTGTACCTTGGTAAAAAAAATAGACAACAAAATTGATCAGATTAATTAGACCCTTATAAAATATACATTTAATGAAAAATATTAAAACATAACCCTTACAAGTAATAAGATAATAAAATAAATATTCGAGACAAATTATAATGAACCCTTACAAGTAAATAATCCTAAACATAAATTGACAAGTAGAAAACAGCCCCTTACATGATTGCATGAATGTTGATCTGTTGTTTTGAACACACCCACATAGCATCAAACAAGGTATCCCCCTCATTTCAATTACGCAAGGAGAAAAGCCTTTATAGCCATACCTATACTGTTTAACAGGGACCAAAAGAGATTTTTTTTATTTATTTATTTATTTTAATAATTTTTTTATAGTGACGGGTTCAGATATGTGGTGCAAGCTCAGATTATAGCTGCCCATAATTCACATTAAATCAATTAGAAAAAGTAATGCAACAAAATTGACATAAGTAATATTAAATATAATTAAAAAAGGTCAGGGGGAACAAATTAGTAGACTAAAATTATATTCCCATTATTTATAGTCTAAAAGTAAAACATTCACGGATTAGTACATCAGATGACAATTGAAAAAAAAATCAGTAAAAGAATTCATATCTATGGTTCGACAAAATTGTGAACCAGAGAATGACACAACTAAAATCCAAAAGAGACTCGAAGAGAATACCTATCCATCTAGGTCTGGAAAAAAAGAATTCCTCACTGTCTGATCGCTCTCAATGTCATTTCTCCCACCTTAGATGAAACCTGTAAGCTGAAAAAACACCCCTGAATCTACTCGACCACATCTGATAATCATAGCGTCGTGACGTCGCTCGAAGACACCCCATGCACAATGCATGAAAATGAGGCCGAACCTCGTTTCTGGTTGCACGACATCCGACCCGATGCCCCTTGAAGACCCCGCGACCGCGACCCACTGAAACCCTACCGGCCTCCTGCTCGACGACCGCAACGTCAGACCCCACTGAGGCCTCCCTAGCCTAACCCATGATGGCACAACACCCCCCTCTGCAAAACCCTAATCGCAGACCCCAAATCTCAAAATGGGATTCCCCTCTTTTTTATTATTTTATTTTTCTCCTTCTTTTTCATTACACATTTTCCATATCATAATTTCCAATTGCCTTTTGAAATTTTTCTTTGTCTCAAATTCAATGAAATTATCAATTTATTATTATTATATCTTTACCTTTTTATATTTATGTTATTTTATATAGTTTATCATATCATTTGTTTAATATTAAAAAAATATTTATACCACTATAATTTTTTATTAAACCAGAATCCTAAAATTAATGATTTTATTAAAAATTAATCTAATCATAAATCTATAAATTAAAACTGTTAATTATTACTTTATATATATACTTGTGTATATAACAAAAATCATATAATAGATCAAATAATTGTTATAATTGGTTACAAAATATTTTTAAAAATGTTAATATTACACGCAAATATATTATTTAAAGTAAAAATAATTTTTTTATTAAATGCTCATTCATATATGTGAAATTTTAATCATTCTATTTAAAATGGTTATATTATATATTTATAATTTTATTAAAAAAAATCCAAAATGATAATAATATTATTGAACTTTAATCTAATCAAAATTTATAATAGGTATACATAATATTTTTGAAATTATAAAAAAGTCATTTAATTATTCATATAATAGATTCAATATTAGTTCACATAAGAAATGGCGTTAAAATATTTCCATGTAATAACTCTCAATGTCATATATAAAATTATACAATTAGTTTTATATAATTATAATTCAAATCTTGTTTACATATGCACACACACACACACAGACATATATATGTATATATATATATATATCATATTTGGAAAACAAACAAATTAGTAATATTATTATAGTTATTATTTTAAATATTATATTAAATAATTATTCGATAAGAATATATTATGATCGAAAATAATAGTTATTTTTTTATCCTTTAAAAAAATTGAGATAATATTTACTTTGAAGATTGTACTTTTTTCGGATAACAAAATAAAATCTCAATATTACCATTACATGAGAAACATGTTTTTGGGGTGTTACATTATTCCCCCTAAAAAGAATTGTGTCCTCGCAATTCTAAAATTCTTGTACATGAACCGTAGAAATACTAGACACACGTCACTCATGAGGTCCCTTTACATAGAATACCACTGATATTAGGGTGTTGACGACCTCAGGTGGATTCCTGAGGTTGTATTCTGCTGGTTGATTTCTTTGGCCTAGACACACTGTGAACAGCAAGAGTCAAATCTATGCCTAAAGCACTCAGCCTTCCATAAATAGGCATGAGAAGTGTGGAGGTAGGAAATTTTAATGTGGACTAAATCCCTATATGTCCCATGCACCACGTCGTTCTTGAAAATATTGAGGTCGTAGAGTTCTTCATATATACTAAAACTCAGGGCCTGGAATTGGTAGGCTGCTCGATGGTGACCATCCAATGAAACTTCTAGAAATCTACCTATAACTTGGTAGTTATCAGCAAATGTCAAACATAGAAAAATAGCTTCATGAAACTTCCCTCTTCGCCTATATGCTACAAATTTTCCAATTGCTATACGAAAATAGACAAGATTGCTTCATTGGTAAAGATGGAGAAGGTTCGGGTGTTTCGACACCCGATGGAGTTGTTTACAAGTTAGATGTAAGTCGGCATAGGGCTGGTACTCCTCGGAGCACGTCTTGATGATTATAGTCTCTAACGGTTTGGTAGGAAGAGATAAAATATTGGTTGGTGAACTCATGTATTTTGTATGAAAATTTTTAGAAGCCAGCCTTCAATATGGAAATTCTAGTTTAGGCAGAGTCATTGTTTAATATAAAAAAATATCAAAACAGATTATACAACATCATTCATTTAGACATGATTTATAAAACTCAATAAATTACGTAATCACTTTATCGCTCTCACAAAACACTAGTATTGATTTTCCGATGTCCTCTAAGATGAATCCTCATAGATTCCACTGATGTTGGGGATTTTCCTAGTTTTCAGACAAATGGATGTCCAAAGCAGTTCTAATTCCATTATGTCCTTGGTCCAGATGTAACGTGTGAAACTAGGGTCAACCTAATATGGAAATCTATAATTCATATTGGGAGAATCATGTCAGGTATCAAGTTGAGCGACATCGGTATGAACTTGATGCCGATAATGCAAACGATTAGTCTCATACTCAAGGGCTCCAAAGTCCTTAACTTGTCCACAGAGACCATAGGTCAAAATTCGAAATAGATATGCTGCCTAGAGATTATACCCTTGTGAAGCCTCCTCAAAATTCCTATAGATAAAAGAAATTATTGGCTTGGGTAAAACATTTAAATATACCCTCAAATTATTTCCCTTGTCATACATAGAACTGGAATTGAGCATTCATCATGAGGTAATAGACGAAACCCGCTCCTTAGTGAAGTTGGAGTACATGAGGAGAGTTGGATACTCATTAGAGGATTTTTTCATGATAAACAGATATTTTCAAAAGTATCATAGTTTTCTACACATGATTTCCCCCTGTGGTCTCTAAAACTTTTTTTGGAAGAGACAAAAGACAAGTACTTTTGTTTTCCATCTGAAAATTAACAAACCATCATTCTTAGTATTGATTAGTAATGTTTTCATTGTTATGTTCTAATTTTCCAGATTTGTCTAAACCGAATCCTCTGATACCAACTGTGACACCCTGGTTCTTGAATACTCGAATACAGTGTCATACCGAGGATCGATTCGGTTCAAGTTTTGAGAAATCAGCTACTTCTAAAATGTTTCTTCTGCTAAAAGCTGATACCTGATTTTTTTTCAAAAACATAGGGTGAGCATACGAATGCACAGTAAAGGGTTTAAAAATAACATACTATACCCAAAATAACTTTTGAAAATATACTTTAAACCATTTCATAAAAAAATATTCTTAAAGAAAATCTATAACATATGTAATAAGTCTTAATAAAAGTGCATGTCTAAAAACATGCTAACAGAATTTCAAGGATACACGATTCAAAAATAGGCATGCTTAATAGAAGTAATGAATAAAAGAAAATTCAAAACATGTATGACATAAGAATACATAAGAACAAATTAAACAACCAAGTTTATTGAATAATCATATTTGTGAATAAAGGTAATCACTTTAATTTCATACCTAAAATACTAAAATTGTTGAGTGCTAAAAAAATGTCATGCCATAAGCTTTTACTTTTATAATACTCATAAGTAATGGCTCTTATCCATGGATATTATACTAGTCGAATATCCAGTCAGTTAATTAATTATCTCACATAAAGAGGGAATGTATAATTCCGGACTTTAATTTCTGTGTCAAGGCCTCTTGCAAAGACCTAGGGGCTAACTGTAACCAGACCCCAACCCAGAGAGCCTTGGTAACCAGAATCCATCCTAGAGAGCCTCTATAACTGGACTCCATCCCGGAGGGTCTGCTATAATTAGACCCCAACCTGAAGGTCTTACTTTTACTGGTCCCCAACCCGGAACATACAAGTCCAATACATTCATCTTATGTTAAATAAGGCCAGGTATCCAAGGTGCCCCATACCGTTTTCAATACCTAATTCCATGTCTTTTATCTGGGGTGTCTCATGCCACTCCAAATAATTAAATTCTTAATTCATTATCATATGTGATGATTAATAAATAGTTCCATTTATCACGTAAATTAATATTTGTACAACTGATTCCATAAACATCTAATGCATTGCATTGCATGTTTATAACTTCAGATAGGTATTATTCATGCTCATTTCATGTGCTGATAATTGGAAATGATGTTGGACTAAATTATAATATGTCAGTTATTATGTAGATAATAAATTTCTCAATGACATGCATAATATAGTAAACGTTCTTTGCACATGTTTTATTGATTTAAATCACACAAGTAATGAATGGATGAGGTTACCACATAAAATGATAGTTCCTTAATTTTCAAAATTCTTGGTTCGTGGAAATGAAAATTTATACTTTAAAATGACTAAGTTTGAATTAATATAGAAGTAATTTGTATACAAAGCATGTGCTGATAAATGATCACGTCTTATTAAGTAGTTATGCCTTATGTTGCATATCAGATTAGGCCAATTGATTTTCATCGCATAATTTGCTTTATGTAATGCATATATTTAATTAAACATATCAAAAACATACTTTAACCACTAATGTTTATTTTATTCCACGTTAATTAAGATTATGATTAAAACATATAGGTTTATTCATATATCTATATGTATATATATAGACACATATAACATTTTTTAGCAACATGGTTTCAGAAAAACAATTAAAACCCTTTCAACACATATATTTTAAAATCATAAACCAGTTCTGAATATAATATGTTATTGTGAAATATATAAATTCATATAAACATTTATACACAAGTATATATGTGTGTACCTTTGTAAAAAAAATAGACAAAAAAATTGATTAGATTAATTAAACCCTTAAAAAATATACATTTAATAAAAAATATTAAAACACAACCCTTACAAGTCATAAGATCATAAAATAAATATTCGAGACAAATAATAATGAACCCTTAAAAATAAATAATCCTAAACATAAATTGATTAGCAGAAACAAATCCTTTACATGATTGCTGGAACAACGATCTGTTGTTTTGAACACACCCACAGAGCATCAGACAAGGTCTCCCCATAATTTCAATTATGCAAGGAGCAAGGTCTTTATAGCCAGACCTATACTATTTAACCAGGACCAGAATAGATTTTATTTATTTATTTATTTATTTTAATAATTTTGTTATAGTGATGGGTTTAGATTTGTGGTGCAAGCCCAGATTACAGCTGCCAATAATTCACATTCAATCAATTAGAAAAAGTAATGCAACAAAATTGACATAACTAATGTTAAATATAATTAAGAATGGTTGGGTTGAACAAATTTGTATACTAAAATGATATTACCATTATTTATAGTCTAAATGTAAAACATTCATGGATTAGTACAGCAGATGACAATTGAAAAAAATCAGTAAAAGAATGTGTATCTATGGTTCGACAAAACTGTGAACAGGAGAATGAAAAAACTAAAATCTGAATGAGATTCGGAGAGAAGACCTATCTATATAGGTCTGAAAAAATGAATCCATCGGTGTCCACTCACTCTCAAGGTCGTTTCCCCCACCTCGGACAAAACTACTAAGCCGCAAAAACACCCTCAAAGCTACTTGACCACACAGGATAATCCCAGCGTCGTGACATCGCTCAAAGCCACCTCATGCGTGACGCATGAAACTGAGGCCAAGCCTCCTTTCTGGTTGCACGACATCCGACCCGACGCCCCTTGAAGACCCCATGACCGCGACCTGCGGAAACCCTACCGGCCTCCTGCTCAACGACCGTAACGTTGACCCTGCTGAGGCCTCCTCAGCCAAACCCGTGATGGCGAAACACCCCCTATGCAAAACCCTAATCGCGGACCCCCAATCTCAAAATGGTATTCCCCCTTTTTATTGTTTTATTTTTCCCTCCTTTTTCTTTACACATTTTCTATATCGCGATTTCCAATTACCTTTTTACTTTTTTCTTTGTCTCCAATTCAATCAAATTATGACATTATTATTATTATTATTATATCTTTACCTTTTTATATTTAAGTTATTTTATATAGTTTATCATATCATTTGTTTAATATTAAAAAAATATTTATACCACTATAATTTTTTATTAAACCAGAATCAGAAAAGTAATGATTTTATTAAAAAATAATCTAATCATAAAATTATAAATTAAAACTATTAATTATTACTTTATATATATAATTGTGTATATATCCTAACTCATATAATAGATCAAATAATTGTTATAATTGGTTACAAAATAGTTGTAAAAATTTTAATATTACACACATAAATTATTTAAAGTAACAATAATTTTTTATTAAAAGATCATTCATATATGTGAAATTTTAAACATTCTATTGAAAATGGTCATATTATATAATTATAATTTTATTAAACAAAATCCAAAATGTTAATAATATTATTAAACTATAATCTAAAAAAAATTATAATAAGTATACAAATTATTTTCGAAAATATATAAAACTTATGTAATTATTCATATAATTTATTCAATATTAGTTCGCATAAGAAATGGCATTAAAATATTTCAATGCAATAACTCTCAATGTCATATATAAAATTATAGTATAAGTTTTATATAATTATAAATCAAATCTTGTTTACATATGTGTATATACATATATATGTATAACTATATATATATATATCATATTTAGAAAACAAGAAAATTAGTTATATTATTATAGTTATTATTTAAAATATTCTATTAAATAATTATTCTGATAAGAATAAATTATGTTTGATAATAATAGTTATTTTTTTATCCTTTAAACAAAGTGCGATGATATTTACTTTGATGTTTGTACTTTGTTCGTATAAAAAAATAAAACCTCAATACTACCATCACAAAAGAAAAACATTTTTGCGGCATTACAGTTGTTGAGTTGTTTCTTTACTTGGCCTCCCCCCATCAAACATTCTATCATCTCTCTCTGGTATTGTAATTATTCTTGAAACATAGCTATTGTTTCTATCATCTTTTTCATTTTCTCAGTTTGATCCTTCACATGTTTTTCTTTTTGAAAATATGTTCGGGGTATCACCCCCAAACCCGCACCTCTGACGCGACCATACTGATCTGGCTGCTTCAAGGCTGTTGAAAGTATGTCTGGATCTGGTGTATGCATTGTTTATTCCTATGACTATGTTAGATAGAGAATAATGGAAAACAAGTAGTCATTTTTATGTCAAAGAAAATTAAATAAAATTTATATTATGTCAGAATTACACATGATTCTCACACTTTTTGTGAGTTTTCATCTTTCAATATCCCCTCTTTATTTACAAGATCATCCTTCCATTGCACATGGCATGGGATGGAAGTGGATTTAGATTTTGATTCATCAATCTGAATATAAATAGAGGAACATGGTTATGGTGTTGTTTTATGACATATAAAAGTATTGTGGTATATTTAAAATACGTTCCAATTTTTTCTTAAGTGAAGCATACCCCATCCTTGCTTTACGGTAGGGGTACGCTGGTTTTTTTGCCCGTTATTTATTTTCAGCACTCATTTCCTATTTCATAAATAAAAAACAATCAATCAATTTGATTAATACAAGTAATGTCAAACAACCTATTACCCGACCCAATGTACTTAAAAAGTCAACTCCACACTATGGTTGCTAAATGAATCCCATGCTCATTGGGATATCAAGTGTGCATAAAGAGGAGGTGGGTGCGGCTTTATTTTTCCTTCAGCATCTTTAAGATGATATTTCGTTAAAATTGTGTTGAAGCCCCTATGAATCCTTCCTCCAACTCTTGATACATATTTATTGTGCGAGGCATATTGTAACATCCCAGGTAAATAAAGAATAAAGAATTTTCATATTTATTAATATTTACGAATTAAATATTAATTTTATTTTAAAGGGGTTGCTATGTTCGATAGCGTACCCGATACGCAACGATGAGTTTCTTTGAAACTTACGTAGCACACTAGTAATAAAATCATATTATTTTAAATGTTAGTTAACGAGTAGCCATTGTACTGGCGGGAATGGATAGAAATACCTAAAATATGATAAGATATGTTTTTAAATGTTTATACATTTACCCAATAAAAGATAAAGGCTTAAAATACGGAAAGAGTTCAATTTTAGGGCATATATACTCTAATTTTCACTAAAGGTTCACTTATCACCTTTTAATGGTGAACCGTCATTAAATATAGTTTTGATCACTCTTATACTTTATTTTGGACCAAATATAACTCTTCTTTAGAATCGGGACATCAAAATTTACTTTGTGTAAATTTTTGGTACCTTTCTGATAAATTTCATTTTTTTTATGAATAGTGTAAAATGTTGTATTTTAATTCAAAACCTCTTTTTAATCTAAATTATTTATATGATTAGATTATTATTTTAATTGTTTTTAAAGTGAAATTAGAAAATATTATTACCAGTTAATCCAATGGTGGTCATTGGAATCAATTTCATTTTGAAATTGGACTTAAACTGGTGTCAATCTTTTGATACTTATTGTTTTGTAAAAACACGCTATTTGCTCTGGCAGTGGGAATTAATTATTAAATTAATTAATGTGACTTATATGATTTGAATTTTGTAAAATGGACTTCATTTTTCAATTCGGAATATCAAATATAGCTTAGGGTGAATTTTTGGTAATTTTCTGAAAAACTTCAATTTTTGATGAATAGTGAAACCACTAAGTGGTAATCAAGCAAAATGATTTTTCAGTTAAATGAACGTTTACCACTAATGTATATTGAATTTTGAAAATACGACATACATGGTTGTCATTAAGAATTAAAATGTGGTTCAATGAGATTAAAATAATATTTTTGTGAATAGTAACTTTTTTTCATTAATCGTGATTAGTGGTAATTAGTGTAGTTTAAGGTAAAAATGGTATTATAAGAATGTGAAAACACCATGACACATGTCCCAACCTCATTGGTTGTGTCATGGCCGACCAAGACAAGCCATGGCCTAACTTGGGGACCCCATGGATCCACTTTTGTTGGGAAATGACATAAATTACTTTTTATTTAATGTTAAAATGAAAATGACACAAACATAATATGTTTTGCGAAAAAAAATTTTAAGTCGGGTTATACAAGTCCAAATTTCGATTATAAATAGTAATTGGAAAGCTAAAAAGATTTCCTATATCATAGTATTTTTTTTATAATTTTTAGACATTAAATAAATTTAATTATGTATGACATAATAATGATGCAGCGATGACATCATTATTTGACGATTTAAATAAAATAGAAAGATAATGTAAACTCTAAAACCTACACATGGCCAAAACCAATTGGATGAGTGGATTTCGAAGCCTTATCACCTTATCCACGAATTCTATCAATGTGGGACCTTTTAAAACCGAAACACATTTTCAAATAATGTAATGTTTCTTTACTTTCCAAAAGTGCCCCTCCTCTCCCCTTATAAAAGGCCCCCACCTCTACCTCATTTCACACACTCTTCAAGCCTTTGGCTCGGCCAACCCCTGCCCATTTGCTCTCTCCACATCCCTCTCCTCATCCTAGAGGATTCCCTTTGTGCAGAATCCTTTCAAAGTAAGCCTTTAGGCTCAACTCAAAAGGAGTTACACTTTTTAATGTAATTCATTCTCTCATGTTCTTTTGTTTTATTTTGCTTCTCCAACCCCCTAAACTCTTTTTATTTACTTCTTTTGTAACAACAACAGTATCTTCAATATACTAGGATGTTGTTATAAGATTTATTTGAGCTACACTTCCACACAACTACATCAAATGGTTAAAGAACATAAGGTTTCCGTGGATGGCGAAATTCTGCCTCCCGAAACGATGATTGTTCAACACTCATTTAACACCTTCAAAGGTGGCCATTATGATGTCACTATTTTTATATATGATATATAATATGTTTATGTTTTCCTTAAGCTTCTGTTTTTTCATTTTGGGCATACCTTTATGGTTTCCATTATGGGTAAAACACGATATCTTCATTTTAGGAAGTGCGGACTACCGCCCCCTGAAAGTGATTTGATTCGTTAATACCATATGTGGGATGTGTAAAGGATAAAGTTAATGATATTATATATGTTATTATACTGGAATTATAATATACTCTTATATCATTATGATTCCATTCCAGAAAATATGAAATAGAAATGGAAGTAGCGTTCATGCGTACGTACGGCTTACCGTCACCATGAACGGTGCATTTCATTTCTTACCTCTAAATGTGATGTAATATTATAAATGAATGTATGTACTGGATATATATGACATATATGATATCTACATCATGAATACCATTCTGGATATAATGGAACATTGACCAAATTAACAACATGTAAGTGTAAGAAGTCTATTTTTGACTTAAGAACCAAATACCGACAAAATGAACATTATTAACTTAAATGATTACATGATGTTCATAACATGGTATAAAAGGAATAATGAACTTGGAAAAGATTCATAATCAAGTAGAGATTAACTAAAGTTTATTATTCAGGAGTTTAAAGAACGGTCGGGTCAAGTCAGATACGAGGTATGGGAACTTCTTAACCCAATTTCCATTCTTTGGGTTAATCTCCTACTTTCAAATTATGTCATTATATTATTATGTCGTATCTTGTATTTGTACTTTATTTATGTGTACTTATAGTGAATAAACATAATGTATCTATTTTATTTTAAAAATTATCTTTGTATGGGACTTCGTCTCAATCTCCTTTCGTTGAGGCATATTTTATTTTATACACAACTTTCTTTTATACGGTGTATAAACCCCTTTGACTTTTAAATTTATTCAAAAGGAATCTTTTTTATACGAAGCATTTACTAAACGACAAAAGGGAATGTTTTTGTCGTACGTATGCGGCGACAACGACTTCTCCGCCGTCGTGACCGTTATTTGAGTTTCAGCTTCCTCTACAAGCCATACCTTTTTTTTAAAAGAAAAATAAATACCATGTTTTACTTTGGTATTGAAAATGGTTTTCATAATGTTTTTATTATATCAATGTGTTGTATTGATATCTCGTGATTGAAATGTGGAAATGTTATGTTTCCTTTATGCATGTTTTATGTGATATGATTATGTTATGGTCCTTGGGCATTATTATGAAGACGGGTGGTTCCGTGATAAACTAAGGGCGGGTGAGCCCGTTATAGCTCTCCAATGCATTGGGTAACGCGAAGGAGTGAAACGTTATGGTTTCTCCGAAGAGATTTTAGGGAATATACTGTGATGGGTATTCCAAATGTAACCAAGAGGGTTACTCCCTACGTAAGAATGATATGAATGCCTCAAGTTACCTTTATGTCTTATGATTTCTATGATTTATTCATGATTTTATGAGGTATGTTAAAGTGCCAATGTTTTATGGGTAAAGTATGATTTCATTCTTATGTATATATGAACTCATGTTTCCTTTCCATGTTTTTTTTATAACCCATACTGAGTTTTTTTGCTCATCCCAAGTTTTTGAAATGTTTTTCACAGGTCAAGGGAAAGGTACATGATAAGATGATAGAGTCAAGGATGTGTCAAGAAATAATACATGTTTTATTTTAAATATGTTTCCATTGATGGGAATGAAGAATACTATCTTTATGTAACCACTTTGTTTATATGTGGAATGTAATCCAAGTTTTATGATCTAATTCACTAAAACTCTAAACCCGAAAAGATCCTCAACGTGTAATCTTGTAATAACTCAAGATTAAGTAAGGTTTAAGGCTGGGGCCTTATACATATACTATAAATTCACTCTGTAATGGATGATGATGAGTAAATAAAATTTTTATTATTCTATTTTATTTTAATAAATTAAAGAAATGATATCATAATTTTACCATAATCTCTTCCCACTTTAGTGTCTTAATTCTGGTGAGAACATGGTGCAACGACGATACATCAATTAACACACATTTTCGAGTGATGATTCCAATGTAGCTACTAAAGATGACTTTGTTGGGTTTAACATGTTGGCCTCTCTTATTCCATCCCACATCAAATTTGATGCCTTTTTATTTTTCCTTAAGGATTTTGTCTAACACTATCAAACTACGGTGCTCTTGTTTTTTTTTGCATCATTAGGGTTATATTTCCTACCATTTCCTCAGAAGAATCATCATTATATTCCTCCGGAGCGCTAACATCATCACTGGGACCAAAAGCAACATGTTGAGAAACCTTTTGTACCTCAGCACTGGGCCAACAACAACAGGTTGAGAAACATGTTATTGCTCTAAACTGGGACCAACAGTAGTTGGTTGAGAGATATGTTGTGCCTTAGGATTGGGTGTACAAGCATGTGAAGAAGTCATTATCTATAGAAGTTATTTAACATTTAATTTAGATTACATAAAAGCAGTAGTGAAAAGATAATAAAAATGCAACACAATGAATATTACAATTAAAAATAACGTGATTATTAAATTCTCTTTTTTAAAAGGATGAAGATATTTTACCACTCTATCGACTATGTAAATCCCTTCATTGTGGTATCCTTTGACATAAAAAATTCCATCTACATAAGGACTACTATGAAATTATTTGAAAATCCCAATGAAAGGGTAATCCTCTATAGATTATTCATCTAACCCTTAATTTGTTTTAGTCGATAACAGAACAATTAACAAGTTTCAATTTGCGATATCTAGAACATAAAATACTTGTACTACCTTTGAGGGGGGTGTGGGTTGTCCAGGGGGGGCTACAGGGTTGTGGGGGAGGGGGGTGTGGGATGTCCAAGGGGTTGGGTGGACTTCCCACAATTAAAAGGCCATTAGGGATCCTAATGAGTGAATTATGAGATGGTCAAATTATGGGGAAAATGGGTTTGGGTGATGGGGTCGAGTGGGTAATAAGGAATAGGGGAACATCATTAAAAAGACTAAAAAATCTCTTTTCATTTCATGAATATGGTAAATTATCATGTATCTTAAGCCTTTATTGCATAGTGTACCCTATGATGTCACGTTGTTGAATGTCCACAAGGTATACACTGCTACACTCATCCCCTAGGTAGAACCATTAAATCTTGATCATGAATTGTGATGTGACTATATGCCTCATGGAATAACATCCACCCCCAAAAAACTGTATGGGGGAATAACATAGCCATCCTCCCACATGATCCGACCATTTACATAAGGTGGGTCCCATGGATAAACTCACATAAATAAAGGAGGACCTAAATAGGAATAACCAATCTAACCTCTAACACAATAAAAATCACTAATACAAGGTGTTCCGCATGGATAATAAGGTATAGTAGAAGCAAATCCTGAGAAGGTCATAAAAGAGCCAACTTATTGCCTGAGAAGGACTACCAATGTAAGACTGATCCCTTGGCTAAATGAACATTTATAAAGAAAATCCTATGGAGGGTATAACATAGCTAACTTTAACACAATCAGAACCACTAAAATAATTCATGTCTTGTGGAAAACCGCATATACCCCATTATGTATAGCCAAAAATAAACTTTAAAAAATTTCAAAGAATGTTCACCTCAGTGTAGTATCTCTACATTTCAATCCAAAGGTCTCTAGGCCTCATCCTAATCATAGATATATAATAACAATTAAGATATTATGAAAATCATGGAAGATAATCCTCATCCTCGATCTTAGCTTGTCAATGATTGATACCTAGCATCGACCAAGTGGATATTACATAAGAATCTCATACATGACCTATCCTAAGAAGCCTCAGTAAACGTACCCATCATTATCATATCCTATAATTAAGAAAAATATCATGATGATCCCAAGACCAATAGGTAATAATATATCAACAAAAAATATCTTTATTGATATTTAGTTACCAACCTACACAACCCCATGTGTGGATTTACCTACCATTAATGTCATAAGTAATCCACATTATCATTTCCACTAAATTCATAATCCACCCATTTCCATGTACTTTACCTATAAGGGTTATAAGGGAGATGTCTCAATTTCATATAGCCATGATAAATATTTTCTGTCGGATAATAAATACAAACCATGTACTCAACAAGATATAAGATTTAAAATAATCCTTCTTATATATCACACAACAACCTACCCACTTGTTATTCCATGACTATTACCCACCATGGCATCCCCCCAATCACACTATGAAGTACTACCATAAATTCCCATGACTCAGGATAACCAAATATCTAGAAAAGGCATGGTCTTTACCAATAATGTTCACATCACCATCACTCTACCCTAATTAACAATCCATATAAATACCTTTTCCAAGTGATTACCATAATTCTTCCCTCATAGAAACCTCCACCATCACCCTTACAAAATTATTGATCATAATATCATTCATATAGTTTCAAAGTTGGCTATTAGTAATTAATAACATGAACCAATACCACTATAGGGTCCATTAGACCTAACTCTACACACCAACTGTCTTTCTAATGCAGAAGAATAAAAATTCACTACATAAGAGACACATCGGGGGGTATCCGTGTGTTGTAGAGGAGGCTGCCGGGATGGTCTTCAGATGAGGAGGGAACACTGGATTAGGTCACGTGGACAAGAGAACTGCACAAGGAGGGGGAGGAGAAGGATGTAGAGGAGGAGGGTGAAGATAAGGTGGCCGTGGTGGAGGAGGATTAGTTGGCGGCTGAGGGAGGAGGAAGAAGAAGAGGGGGATGAGAAGGATGAGGAAATGGTGGTGGCAGAGGAGGAGAAGTAGGGTCGAAGCAGAGGAGGGATCACAGTGGAGGAGGAGGAGAAGGCGACGACAGCGGAGGAGGATGACAGTCATGGTGGAGGAGGAAAAGCAGCGGTGTAGGAGGAGAAGGAAAAGGAAGTGGTGGAGAAGGAGGAGGAGGGGTGACGGTGGAGGGTTCATCTTCCATGAAGGCTTGAACGGGTGTGAGGGAGGAGGGGCTTGTTAGGGTTATTTTATAAAAACTATTGAAACCTTTATTAGCTCTAGTTAAAAGTACTAATAAAGTTATATTTTATCAGCGCTAAAATAAAAGAGACAGTAAAACATACGTTTATCAGTGCTAAAATTTTAGCGCTGATAAATAGGTATTTTATCAATGTTTTTTTAGTGCTAATAAAGGGATATTTATATCAGTGTACAAAAAGCCCTGATAGAACAACTATTTATCAGAGCTAAAATTATAGCGTTGATAAAGGTATAATTTTCATAATTTATTTATATTCTTATATATTGATTTATTACGATATATACAATAACTATATATTTATTTATTAATAATTATTACAATAAATAGTATATATTTATATATATATTTGTATATAATTGCTAATATATTTATATTAATTAAATTATAATTACAAATGTATTTGAAAATTATTTATATATATCATCAAAAATATAATAAAATATATTTATTGTAAATTTATAAGTGCATATTTAGAACATATATAGTTCATATGGGTAACATTATGAATTAATTAATATACTACATCATGTAATGTAAACATGAACACTCTTGCATATGATACATAACATATACGCATATATTCGTTGTCCCAATTTGTTGGGAAACATATATATATTCAATAATTTTAATTATAAATATATATATTAAAAATTATTATATATTTATAAAAAAAATAAAAATAAAAATATTAAATATAAAAAATATAACAAATATGATGAATTAATCTAATAAATTTAATAATTCTCTAAGAAATATAATAAATATATTTATTATTTAATGTAATTTATTATAATATTACAATTATTTAATTATATATATATATAATTATAATCTTAGAAGTACTTTTTTCAATTAAAATATTATATATATATTTTTTAATTATTAAAAAATATATATTAATTATAAACATTTGTTTTTTATTTAACATATACAATTAAAAATTATTTTTGAATATAAATATAATTATTTTAAATAAATTAATCATAAAAACTTTTATTAGTACTAATAATAGAGCTGATAAATGTACCCTTTATCTGTGCTTAAAAAAGTGTTGATAAAGGGTACACCTTTTTCAGCCCTTGTTTGAGCACTGATAAAGGGAACATTTATCAGCGCTTTTAGCTAGCACTAATAAAGGTCCACCCCTTTATCTCCACTTTTTCCTTAGCGTTGATAAAGGGAAGTGCTTCCCTTGCCCTGTTTTGTGCTATTTGGGGCTAGTTTGATACTGGAACCCACCTTTTGGGGTGAAAAAGGCTTGGTGCACGGTTAATAGAAACTGTGCGGGGAAAGCTACACATTTACATCTAACCATGTGAGGATGGATATTGGAGTCCTACAGGCTGCATGGTATGATAAAACATGAATTTTGAGGTGCATGCCCATGCGAGCATGTCTTCAATTTTGATAGTGGGCTGAGGCACAGTTTGCGCAGGGTTAGTCAAATCATTTCTGCAAAATGTGTGATGTGCCCCTTCATAGAGAAAAGGGTACATTGTTGGCACATGGTTTGGAAAACCATACGACCAAACCATGCGACCCAGGGATTTTAGTTAATTTACCATTTTTCCCCAAATTAAATCTTATTTAAAACCATATTTCCTCATTCTTCCTACACACAACAAATCCTCCATTAGGGATCCCTCTTTGATGCATAAAGTATGAATTGTGATATCTATTCTATCTAGACTTGAAATCAAGAATTGTTTGTCTCAATGGATCTGAGGTGATAATATATCAATTCCTTTTAGTCATTATTCGTTATTATTAGTATCAGCTACACTGTTTAGGTGCAATCTAATATGCCCTATTTTCAGGGTTCTTGTCTCAGATTATATTTTCTCCTGATTTGAGTTAGATCAAAAGATGATACAGGATGAGCTATCCACTAATGGTTTATGGTAGGAGTTCTTGTGCTTTTCCTTTAATGTCAAAGTGTTTATATATATTCCTCTATTTCGCAAAACCAATTTTCAGATTGATTTTCTTGAAATGGATTTTGATCCTTGCTTAAAATGAATAGGTGAGGCCAATGTAATTAATGATACCATTGATAATTTTTTAAATGTAATGAAACTTGAATTGGAACCACCACTTGGGTGAATTGTTAAGTAATTGGACCACCATGGGTGCCTTGGAATTTGGTAACCTTTGAGGTGTACCTACCCCCCCCCCTTTCAAGGGATTTTAAATATTGAATTGTCGGTAATTCCCCGACCCCAGTTACCCAGAGTCAGTGCATTATTATGTAACATTGGCATGATCATAAAAGATCAAGTCTTGAAATACCGATTAGTTTAGTATCCTTAGAAACACTAGATACATTCATAAATGTTACATTACATCATAAAGTGAAAAACTACAATAACATAGTCTCCATAGTCCACACTAATATCCCCTTCAAACTATCCCTACATGTCAGTCATAAAATATTTCATTACATCCTGGGAAAATAAAACATAGAAAGGGGTGAGCTCAGATGCTCAGTAAGAATAACAATATAGCGAAAGCTTTCATAAATAAACATAAACATTTAAGTCAATGTATAACTAAAACAAGAGCCTTTTAAAAATTACCTTCAGCATAATATGGCAAAAATAAAATGAAGTAATTCCATTTACTTACTCACATGGATATTATACTAGTCGAATAATCACATACAATATCAATAACCACTTTCATAATGATGGAATGCATAATTCCAGACTATCATAACCACATAGCCAAGGCCTCCTACCAAGACTAGAAATAAGATTTTATCAAGGCCTCGTTCCAAGACACTAGTTTGTCTCATGAGACCTACCGATGCATCGAGGAGCTGTACTAGGCTCCACCCATCACTTATTTAGTCCAATGCATTCTTTATATGAAATTTTTTAAATATATCATATACCATAACATAATAGTATCACATAAAACATGCATAAAGGAAACATAACATTTCCACATTTCAATCACAAGATATCAATACAACAAATTGATATAATAAAAACATTATCCAAAAAAATTTCAATACCAAAATAAAAGAAAATTAAAACTTGTTATTTATTTTTCATTTAAAAAAATTATGGCTTGTAGAGGAAGCTAAACTCAAATAATGGTTACGGCGGCAGAGAAGTCGTCGTCGCCGCATACATATGACAAAAAACATTCCCTTTTATTGTTTAGTAAAACTCTTCATATAAAAACAATATTCCTTTTGAATAAACGTAAAATTCAAAGGGGTTTATACACAGTATAAAAAAAAGTTGTGTATAAAACTAAATATGCCTCAATGAAAGGAGACTGAGACGAAGTCCCTTACCTTGTGTCTGAATTGACTCGATCGTTCTTTAAAATCCTGAATAATAAAATAGAGTTAATTTATACCAACTTAAAAACCTTTTTCAAGTTCATTATTCATTTTATATCACTTATTACCATGTTATGAACATTATGTAATTATTTTAGTTAACTACGGTCGTTTTGTCGATCTTTGGTACTTGAGTCAACAATAAAATTCTTATAATTACAAGTTGTTTATGTAGTAGAATATCCATTATTTCCAGAATTATATTCATGATGTAGATTTCATAAATATCATATATATCCAGTAGATACATGCATTTATAATATTACATAACATTTAGAGGTAAGAAATGAAATGCACCGTTCATGGAGACGGTAAGCCGCACGTACGCATGAACGATACTTTCATTTCTATTTCGTATTTAATGGAATGAAATAATAATGATATAAAGGTATATTATAATTCCAGTATAATATCATATATAATATCATTAACTCCATCCTTTATATGTCCCACATATGGCATTATCGATTCAAATCACTTTGAGGGGGCGGTAGTCCGTATTTCCTAAAATGAAATTATCGCTTTTACCCATAATGGAAATCATAAAGGTATGCCATAAATGAAAAATACAGAATCATAAAGAAAATATAAACATAATATATATCATATATAGAAATAGTTTCATCATAATTCCCACCATGATAGGTGTTAAAAGAAGATTGAACAATCATCGTTTCGTGAGGCAGTAATTCGCCACCCACAGAAACAGTATGTTCTTTAACCATTAGACGAAGGTGTGTGTAAGTGTAAATAGAATATTTCTCATAAAAACATCCTAGTATATTGAAGATATTGGAGTTGTTAAAAAATAAAGGAATAAAAATAGTTTATGGGGTTAGAGAAGCAAAATAATACAAAAGAACATAAGAGAATACATTACCTTAAAATCGGGTAACTCTTTTTTATTTGAGCCAAAGGCTTCCTTGGGAAGTCTTCTGCCCAAATTGAGGCTTCTAGGAGTAATAGAGGGAAGTTTAGAGAGTATTTGGGTACAGGTTGTCTGAGAAAAATGGCTTGAATGTGTGAATAAGGTGGTAGAGGTGGGGGCCTTTTATAAGAGGAGAGGAGGGGCACTCTTGGAAAGTCATGAAATGTTACATTATTATGAAATGATTTTCGGATTTTAAAGGTCCCACAATGATATATTTCGAGTATAAGGAGATACGGGTTTGATATAAACCCATCCAATAGGTTTTGGACAAGTTTAAGTCTTATATTTTACATTATCATTTCATTTTATTTAAATCATTAATTAATGAGGTAATCGCTGCATCATTATGGTGTTATAAAAAATTTAAATTATTTAATGTCTAAAAATTATAAAAAACTATCATGATGTAGGAAATATTTTTATCCTTCCAATGATTATTTATATTCAATAATATGACTAGTATTACCCCATGTAAAAATTGTTTTAGTAAAACAATACATGTTTGTGACACTTTTATTTTTACTTTGAAGAAAAAGTTATTAATGTCATTTTCTTACACAAGTGGCTCCATGGGGCACCCAAGTTGACCCATGGATTTTCTTGATCGACCATGACTCATACAATAAGTTTAGGACAAGTGTAAAGTTAATTTCATATTATTATATCATTTTATTTGCCTTAAATTACACTAATTACCTTTAATCACGATTAATAAAACTTAAAAGTTACTATTCACCAAAATTATTTTAATCCCATTAAACCACATTTTACTTCTTAATGACAATGATGTATGTTGGATTTTGGAAATTCAAATCACAGAGGTGGTAAATTTTCATTTAAACGGAAAATCAGTTTTTTAACTACCACTTAGTGGTTTCACTATTCATCAAAAATCGATATTTTTCAGAAAAATACCAAAAATTCACCCTAAGCTATAATTGATATTCTGATTCAAAAATGATGTCAATTTTACAAAATTCCAAACATATAAGTTTCATTAATTAATTTTATAATTAATTTTCGTTATCAAAACAAATAGCGTGTTTTTAAGGAACAATATCAATCAAAAGATTGTCAATTGTTTATGTCCAATTTCAAAGTGAAATTAATTATAATGACCAAAATTGGATAAAATGGTAAAATTATATTCTAATTATTTTTTAAAACCACTCAATGGTATAATTTATCACTATTAATTATTTTTATTAAAAAAGTTGTTTTCAATTATTTTTCACTATTCATCGAAAATTGGAAGTTCTGAGAAAAATACCAAAAATTCAACATAGGCTAATTTTGATATTCCAAATAGAAAAATGAAGTCCATTTTGAAATATAAAATTTATATAATTTCAAAAAGTGGGTATTACTATTCATAACGACTACTTTGATTGGTCGCGGTGTGTTAAAACTCGAGGTTGCGTACAACACACGCTGCTATATTATTCAAAGAGAAGCGTACCATGGAAGCTTGGGGTGTTACATTCTCCCCTCCTTCAATAAATTGTGTCCTCGCAATTTGAAAAGGTTCTTCGAAAATAAAAGGTTGAAAATAGAAAATACCTTTGTGGAAAACCCATATCGGAAATAGGGTTAATAAAAATATAAGTTTAAAATAAAGAAAGAGAAGTACAAATGTCACACAAGATAGCCCATACTAGGATTATATGAAAACATGGATATGGAGGAGAAATAAACAATCAAGGTCTGATGGAGAGTTGTAGAAAACAGGATTAGTAGAAAGTTAACTACAATAAAATCACAAACTTGTGATTGGTTAAACGGTCATTGATTCCCCAATTGGAAAAGTTAACCGACAAAATTTTTTTTTTAAGTTAACTTTAATAAATTTTAGGAATTTATTTAGGAGATTTAATAATAACATAAGTAAATATACTTACTTGTCATGTAGACTTTCATTCTTTAATAAATTTTTACCACAAACCCATCTTCCACTCCAAAAGGTAATAGAACTCAAAAATATTATATCTATCCAAATCGTACAAGGTTCCAAATATTATTAGATAACATTTAGATTAAGAAAATTATTTTGTAATAACCAAGGACTTCCTGTAGGCTAGTGGTAGGTAATAATGGCCTGTCACACTACGGTTGTGGTTTCGATTCCTACAGCTTTGTCCGACGCGATGGGTTATCCCCCGACCTGTAGGTTGTCCTTTTCCTAAAACTATAGTATTATAATATTCCAAAAATAATCTTCAGAAATGTTTTAACCTTAATCAATACTATCCAATGTTCAAATTAATCCATTCAAACCTTTATAGTTATCCAAAACTCACAATCCAAATTTTATAAGGAAGGTAAACACAATGAAGATCCTTTTTACCGTGTAATAACATGTGAATACCTTCATCATGTATTTTTTTAAACACTAAAACATCCCGAATTACCATAAATCACTATTGATTACATTCATGATCCCTTATTCCTTATAGAATACTAGATATACTCCTTCTATCAAAAAATGTATACAAATCATTAATCAGCTTCAAGGAAGTCAAGAATATCCAATATAATTTATCCCAATTAATCATGTATTATTCCAAAATCACTATCTCGTTATCCGAACCATATTATGGTTTATCTTTCTCTCAACCATATATTTTCCAAAAATTTAACCTGCTATTGAGTCACTTTTCTTGGTTCCACACAATCGCAAGTCCTTAATGAAATTGTACTGCAGTACAATCCTTATATACTCCATAATTATTATAACCAATACATCGTTGATACAACACTCAAATGACAGAATTCTTTGATGACAACATAAGAAATCTAATCATTCCTCCTCATCTGTGGTAGTACCATAACTTGATTATTATCCAATAGAATCATTTGGGGCATACTCTGATGATTTGGACATTGGTTTGCATAGTGTCCCCACTCCTTGCAGATAAAGCCTTATACAGTAGAAACCTTTTTCTTACCCTTGCAGTCACACACTTGGTGTCTTTTTTCTCCATACTTATAACAAACTCCCATTCCCTTTAGGGAAGTTCCAAGGTGTTTCTTCCCATAGTTATCACATATTGGAAAATTCTTCTTTTCCCTCTTCCCTTTATCCATCTTTCTCTCTTCCATCCTTTTCTTCTTTTGATTCCCTTCAAAGACATAGGACTCATAGAATTCATTACTTATCTTATTAACACATGATACTATTTCTTAATATGTTGAGAATACATGGGAGACTATTTCCCTTCTAAATGTTGGCTTAATACCATGAAAGATATTATCCTTTTTACTCTTTGGATCATACGTATTGCTGGAGTTCACATTCCTTCTATTGGGCACCATTTCTATACAATGGCATAAACTAGGTCAGTTTATGAATTGCAATGAATAATTCCAAACTTGTAAAATACTTAACATAAATTGAACGGTTTGTGGATATAATCCATAATCATAAAGATGTTTTCGTTAAGTAAGTATATACTCATAAACCCTTCATAATGGTTTGTAAGGAAAATGAGAATTATCCTAAGCATATCCCCCGGAAGTGTCGTAACCAAGAGTGCAGAAAGGCCCATTGTTGTGCAAAAGTTCCCGTTTGAGTCTAGCTCAAAGCGGTGTTTTCGGGTTTTACCCCTAGGTACATCTGTGTCAGAGCCACCTCTACCTGCTCGTATCCATACATGGATTTATTACTCGGAAAACTCACAAAATCTATATAATACCAAAATTATAGGAAGTTCTTCTATACTAATCCTCAAAGTCTATCTTAGGGCTATGTGCTATAATCAGAGTTTATCTAAATCTAGCTTCCAAGGTTAGTACTAAACTGCCTCTGATACCAACTGTAATGCCTCGACCCCAGTTACCTAGAGTCGGTGCATTATTACGTAACATTGGCATGATCACAAAAGATCATGTCTCAAAATACCGATTAGTTTAGTAGCCTTGGAAACACTAGATACATTCATAAATTTTACATTACATCATATAGTGAAAAACTACAATAACATAGTCTACATAGCCCACACTCATATCCCCTTCAAACTATCCCTGCAGGTCAGTCATAAAATATTTCTTCACATCTTGGGAAAATAAAACATAGAAAGGGGTGAGCTCAGATTCTCAGTAAGGATAACAATATAGCAGAAGGTTTCACAAATACACATAAAAATTTAAGGCTATGTATAACTAAAACAAAAGCCTTTTAAACATTAACTTCAGCATAATATGGAAAAAATAAAATGAAGTAATTCCATTTACTTACTCACATGGATATTATACTAGTCGAATAATCACATGCAATATCAATAACCACTTTCATAATTATGGAATGCATAATGGCAGACTATCATAACCAAGTAGCCAAGGCCTCGTGCCCGGACTACAAATAAGATTTTGTCAAGGCCTCGTTCCAAGACATTAGTTTGTCTCATGAGACCTACCGATGCATTGAGGAGCTATAGCGGGCTCCACCAGTCACTTATTAAGTCCAATGCATTCCTTATATGAAAAGGTTTAAACATATCATAAACCATAACATAATCGTATCACATAAAACATGCATAAAGGAAACATAACATTTCCACATTTCAATCACAAGATTTCAATACAACACATTGATATAAGAAAAACATTATCAAAACCATTTTCAACACCAAAATAAAAGAAAATTAAAACTTGGTATTTATTTTTCATTTAAAAAAAATTATCGCTTGTTGAGGAAGCCGAAACTCAAATAATGGTTACGACGGCGGAGAAGTCGTTGTCGCCGCAAACGTATGACAAAAAAAAATTCCCTTTTATCATTTAGTAAAACTCTTCGTATAAAAAATAATCCTTTTGAATAAAGGTAAAAGTCAAAGGGGTTTATACACCGTATAAAAGAAAGTTGTGTATAAAACAAAATATGCCTCAATGAAAGGAGATTGAGACGAAGTCCCTTACCTCGTGTCCGACTTGACTCGATCATTCTTCAACCTCCTGAATAATAAACTAGAGTTAATTTCTACTTGCTTAAGAACCTTTTTTAAGTTCATTATTCCTTTTATATCACTTATTACCATGTTATTAACATTATGTAATTATTTTAGTTAACAACGGTCGTTTTTTCGATCTTTAGTACTTGAGTCAACAATAAACTTCATATAATTACAAGTTGTTTATGTGGTAGAATATCAATTATCACCAGAATTATATTAATGATGTAGATATCATATATATCATATATATTCAGTATATACATGCATTTATAATATTACATAACATTTAGAGGTAAGAAATGAAATGCACCGTTAATGGAGACGGTAAGCCGTACGTACACATGAACGCTACTTTCATTTCTATTTCGTATTTAATGGAATGAAATCATAATTATATAAAGGTATATTATAATTCCAGTATAATATCATATATAATATCGTTAAGTCCATCCTTTATATGTCCCACATATGGCATTAACGATTCAAATCACTTTGATGGGGCGGTAGCCCGCACTTCCTAAAATGAAATTATCGCGTTTACCCATAATGTAAATCATAAAGTTATGCAATAAATGAAAAATACAGAAGAATAAAGAAAATATAAACATAATATATATCATATATAGAAATAGTTTCATCATAATGGCCACTATGAGAGGTGTTAAAAGAATATTTAACAATCATCGTTTCGTGAGGGAGTAATTCGGCACCCACAGAAACAGTGTGTTCTTTAACCATTAGACGAAGGAGTGTGTAAGTGTAAATAAAATCCTTCTCATAAAAAAATACTAGTATATTTAATATACTGGTTTTGTTACAAAATAAAGGAATAAAAATAGTTTAAGGGGTTGAAGAAGCGAAATAATACAAAAGAACATAGGAGAAGACATTACCTTAAAATCGGGTAACTCTTTTTGATTTGGGCCAAAGGCTTCCTTGGAAAGACTTATTCCCAAAGTGAGGCTTCTAGGAGTAAGAGAGGGAAGTTTAGAGAGTATTTGGACAGAGTTTGGCTGATCCAAATTGCTTGAATGTGTGAATAAGGTGGTAGAGGTGGGGGCCTTTTATAAGAGGAGAGGAGGGGCACTCTTGGAATGTCATGAAATGTTACATTATTATGAATTTTTTTAGGATTTTAAAGGTCCCAAAATGATATATTTTTAGGATAAGTTGATAAGGGTTCTAAATCCATCCATCCAATAGGTTTTTGACATGTGTAAGTCTTAGAGTTTACACTATCTTTTCATTTTATTTAAATCATTAATTAATGAGGTAATCGATACATAATCATGGTGTCATAAAAAATTTAAATTATTTAATATCTAAAAATTATAAAAAAATATCATGATGTAGGAAATAATTTTAGCTTTCCAATTAATATTTATAGTCAAAATTATGACTTGTATAACCCCATGTAAAAATTGTTTTAGTAAAACAATACATGCTTGTGACACTTATTTTTTACTTTAAATAAAACGTTATTAATGTCAGTTTCTTACCCAAGTGGCTCCATGGGGCCCCAAAGTTGACCCATGGATTGTATTGGTCGTCCATGACTCATCCAATAAGTGTAGGACAAGTGTAAAGGTAATTTCATATTATTATATCATTATATTTACATTAAATTACACTAATTACCTTTAATCGCGATTAATAAAACTTAAAAGTTACAATTCACCAAAAATTATTTTAATCCCATTGAACCACATTTTACTTCCTAATGAAAATGATGTATGTCGGATTTTTGAAATTCAAATCACAGAGGTGGTAAATTTTCATTTAAATGAAAAATCAGTTTTTTAACTACCACTTAGTGGTTTCACTATTCATCAAAAATCGATGTTTTTCAGAAAAATACCAAAAATTCACCCTAAGATATAATTGATATTATGAATTTAAAAATGTTTTCAATTTTACAAAATTCCAAACATATAAGTTGCATTAATTAATTTTATAATTACTTCCCGTTGTCAAAACAAATAGCGTGTTTTTAAGAAACAATATCGATCAAAAGATTGACAATTGTTTATGTCCAATTTCAAAGTGAAATTAATTCTAAGGACCACCATTGGATAAAATGGTAAAATTATATTATAATTATTATTTAAAACCACTCAATGGTATAATTTATCACTATTAATTATTTTCATTAAAAAAGTAGTTTTTAATTATTTTTAACTATTCATCGAAAATTGGAAGTTCTCAAAAAAATACCAAAAATTAAACATAGGCTAATTTCGATATTATGAATCCAAAAATGAAGTCCATTTTGAAATATAAAATTTATATAATGTTGAAATGTGGGTATTACTATTCATAACGAATACTTTTATTGGTCACGGTGTGTTAGAACTCGAGGTTGCGTACAACACACGCTACTCTATTATTCAAAGAGAAGCATACCATGGATGCTTGGGGTGTTACATTGTCAATTGGAATTGTAATTTGATTTGTATTATGCAATTTTCTGTATAATTTACAATGAAAGGGAATGTAATCCATGTCCCTAGAAACTTTCCACATAATTGGTTGATTAATCATTAGATGGAACTTATAATGAAATGTTCATGTGAGTTAAATAGAGGCTAAGTCTTCTAATCTTAGCTCATTACCTGAGTCAGCTTTGAGGTGAGTTTGAATTGAAATGACTAAGGTGATGAACTAGATATAATTAAATGATATTGTTTGAACGATATTGAATATGTCTTATATGACACAATGTTTTATATACGAACACCATGGATGAACTCATTTGGCTTCTACCTTGTTTACGCCTGAGTGAGACTTGGATTCCTTATACAGATTGCCAATGATGTACTGTAGCACCCCCAGTTTCAAGTAAGTAACCCATTCTTTATTATTTTTAACTATGTAAAGTGTTTGGGTGACGTTTTGGAGGGTTTGGATGACTTTTGGAATGATTTTTGAACTGTTATAAAGGTGCACGATTTGAGAACTATTAATGGAAATCATGCAACTCCTACATGAAACTGTGAAAGGTGGAACATGGGATTCTAGGTATTCGCACGGTTTAGCTATACTGTGTGACCACCGTGGAGAAACCGTAAAAAGTGGTTCAACGGTATTATGTATTGTTGGTGCACAATTTGTCTAACTGTGCAGACTAACCACATGAGATGCTTCTTGAGGCAGATTCTGGCACACAGTTAGTGCATGGTTTTCCTAACCGTGCGACTAACCAAACTCAATATAAATGTGAGATCTTAAAATGATGGATCTCACTCATTTTTTCCTCTAAGACTCTATTTTTCATTATTTTCTACCCTTAGTTCGTTTCTCTTCCTCCTAATGGCTATGAAGTCTCTCCCCTTTGAACAAGAAGAAATCTAGAGGTAGTTCTTGGTGCGTTGAATCCGAATTCCATTAAAAAGTCTTAATTTTTGTAGTTTTCTTTAGATATACTTCTCTTCCCTCTCTCATATTCTTATATCTAGTCTGTTGTGGATTGATCTACAGTTTTTATGCCATTCATGGTGATATTTTGTTGTGTTGATGGTAGGGAATGAGATCTAAGGCAGGTTTTTGGAGATTCAACCAGGTTCTTTTGGATTTTTCATGACTTTTTTCATTTTCACTATAATTCCTCGGGTAGGTATCTTCACTCGTGACTCCTATTATTAAATCATGGAGTATTATTTTCATATTTTTCAAATTTTTTGACATTGATTGTGAAATTTATGTGAAAATCATGGTTGAAAATTTCTTTAGTGATGGTTTGTGGATTTATGGATTTATGGATTTGTGGAAGTTGGTTGTGAAAAGTAATTTGTTGCATTCCTTTTAATATGTTGATTTTAATATATGGCTTTGTTGGATTTATGTAAATGGGTTATTTGAAAGGTTTCCATTAAAAGAAAATTTTTATTTTAATGGCTTGAAATGGTTTTGGCATACAAGGGTTTGTGTGATTTTATGCTTTCAATGTGACATTGAATAAGGGGCGTGTACCATTGTCATACAAAGGGACGTGACTCTAGATAAGGGGTGTGTGTCATTGGGGAACAAGAAGATTAAAAACTTATTCAAGACATAGTTTTTGGATGAGAAAACGCTCATGAGTATAGAACTGTCAGAGAAGCATGAATGTGTGTGTGTGTGAACCATGGAATGTTTATGCCAAAAAATAATATGAAATGTTTTAAAGAATTATTTGTTTTCCTTCCTTGGAAACTATTTTGGTATGAAACTGTTTAGATTTTTTTATAGATTCTTTAAATCTATAAAATAGTTTTATTTAAATAGTTTTATGTAAATGGGAAAACTTATTCTATCCTTGTAGAGTGTGTAAGGAACTTATTTAGGGAAATCCCACTGAATTTCATTACTCACCCCTTCTTTGGTACATTTGTTCTTTTTCAAATATTTTCTTCCATGATACAGGTAAAGGAAATGTATCAAATTTCTTTAGTGGTGCGTGGTGATACTTGTATTGTATTGTGGATTTGGATCATGGATCATGTTGGGAGATTTAGAGTTATATTTGGGGTCTTTGAGTCTTCTTGGTTTTGTCTTCCACTTGTACTTTGATCTTTGTAGTTTTCTGTTGTGTTAATATATTGTAGTTTGGTTTTGATATCAATTGTATTACTTTGTGTTGTCTTTAATTTTTATCATGCATCATTTGTGGTCATTTTGTTATGATGGGTTTTGTTGGGTTGTTTTATTCAAAAAGTGAAAACGTTCCCCCAAGTGTATTGATGTTCATAGAATTCATTGTCAGCCTTTGGTGCCTTGGTGATGTCGCTAAAGACCAGGTAATGTTCATTCGCCTTCTCAGGCCAATGAGGAGGGGAAACATGTTACAAGTGGTATCAGATTTCTTGGTCCTTGACATACAAGGGCAATCAGTCTTGGTTGGTCCTAATATATTTTGGGACAAATGGTATGAGTTTATCGGTCTTGGAGTTGACAATCATTCTGATTAGTCTTCGATTTGGGATGGTAGAAAAGAAGAGTATTGTCATGATTTGTAATATAGAACACAAAAAGATGTAGCTAACCTTATTCATGTTGAACTTAAAGTTACTAGGGGGTTGGGTACATACGTATTTTGGAGACACTTTTAGGAATTTAAATCTCGTTATCATGAGTTTAGCCAATAAGATGATAATTAAATGCATTTTAGAAATGAATTCCTACTAGGAGTGCATATTTCACTTTGAGAAATGATTTATGAGTTGGTACAAAAAAATTGTAAAGTGTTAAAAAATTCAAATGTGGGATTTTGAAAAAGGAATTATAGTGGTATTTAGAAAATGGTTTGAATTTCAAAATCATGGTGGAATTTTCAAAATGGTTTGAAGAAGGAAAGTGTTGAATTTTGGAAATCCTTATTGCGATTTGTGTAATGTGGTAGAATTTAAAGTTGTTAAGTCTTCAGTTGCTAGAGAGTGAGACTAATGGATTTTTTTTTTGTGTTTATAGAAAATGGAATCTAATTGGCATAATAGAAACCAACAGAAAGAAGATGTTGAGAATGTGGTTGCACCTGGGCCATAGGTGAACCAATAGCTGGTTCAAAGTATTCTACAAGATTTTCAGAATTGGATCATTTTATTTAGTTCCAAAAATAGAATCCACCCATATTTCGAGGTGATTCAAAACCAGAGAAGGAAGAGGTGTGGATTAACATGATGAATCATATCTTAGATTTTCTTGGAATGCTAGCAGAGATGAAAATAAAGTTGGTGTTGTATTTGCTGGAGGATCTTGCACACTAATTTTGGGATTTAGCGGTTCAGAATAAATTGGATCATGGCCTTGCATGGGAGGATTTTGAATAATTGTTTAGAAAACTTTGATATCTTCACACGTTTAGGATTGCAAGAAAAACCGAATATTTCATCGTAAAGTAGGAAAACCTCTCAGTGGAAATGTATGAAAATAAATTTATGAATTTAGTATTCATTAAACCTAAAGTTTTTATAAGTCTGTCCTTGAAGGAATGCAATTTTGAATAGGGTTTGAGGCAATATATTCTCTCGAAGATTGCAATGATCTTTACAATTAATTGTACAGAGATGGTTAATAAAGAGAATGTGGAAATAGAGACATATCTGGAGATATGGGTGGAGGTATCATGTTGATACCTATGGGAAATTATGATAACTTTAATAGTGAGAAAAAGAGGAAGAGGGGAACCTATTTTCAAGGTAGTGGAATGGATCCAAATCAAACAAATAGATCAGTGAATCTTCCTCCAAGGTCCAAGAGTAAAAATGGATGTTTTCATTGTGGTTCTTTTGACCACATGAAATGAGAGTGTATAACACCACCTAGAGCATGCCAAAATTGCAAACAAGTGGGGCATCTTCAGTGAAATTGTTACAGTTCTCTGAGGTCGGGTGTTTGGGACACTTCTAACATGTCACAAACGCCGTGTGATTCAATGGGATGAGGGAAACATAATAATTCACATTAATTTAACCAAGCTATCCATGGTGATTCTAGAACTATCATGACTCCTTAGGGAGGAAAATATCAATAGGGTAATAAATAACAATGTTTTGAGAGTAAGCAATTATATAGAGTTGAGAAAGTTTTTGTGGATGATAAATCTAGACCATCGACAATGCAAGGTATGATTATTTTTAATTCTACTCTTATAAAAGTTTTGTTTGATGTAGGTGCATCCCATTCATTTATTTCTTCTCATTTTTTTGGTATTCTAGGTTTAAATGTTGAGATAATGCCTTCTATTATGAAACATCAAACTCTTCTAAATCAAAGGGAATGTAAAGATTTTTTTTAAAGAATGTACTATAACTGTTTAAGGATCTGAGTTGATATGGTATTTCTTCATGCTTGATATGGATGTATATGGAATAATCATGGGTGTGGATTTATTTAAAATGTTCAAGGATAACATCGACTGTTATACCATAACGGTTAGTTTCACAACTGAGGATGTCATTGAGCATCTATTTAGAGATGATTGGAATGTAAAGGTAGGTGCAATGGGCCTGTTGGAACCAATAGTTGGAATGATCTCATACCAGTTAGTGGTCTTCACTTTTGAATCGATGGAAGAGATCAAGAATAGAAATTTTCAAATGATTTTTGATCAGTTTCTAGATGACTTTCCTGATAATTGTTTAGGATTGCCACCCATAACAGAAGTGGATTTTATGATTGATCTCCTTCGGGGATCAGTCCTATTTCCCTTCTATCTTATCGGATGGAACCAACATAATTAAAGGAACTAATAGTTTAGTTGTAATATCTATAAAGAAAAGGGTTCATTCGGCCTAGGATGTCTCTATGGCCAGCACTGGTGTTGTTTTTGAAAAAGGTAGATAGAACTCTTAGATTGTGTGTCAATTATCATAATCTCAAACAAGTTATGATAAAGAATTGGTATCCAATAACACACATTGATTATTTGTTCAATAAATTGAGAGGATCATGATGGTTCTCTAAAATTAACATGCGATCAGGATATCACAAATTGCGATTTTTGAAAGAGGATATTCCAAAGACAACTTTTAGAAGAAGATATAGTCATTATGAATATGTGGTAATGTCTTTCAGCCTCAGGAATTCACCAATGATCTTTATGGAATTGATGAATAAGATATTTCATAGATATATGGATTCTTTTGTGGTCGTGTTTATGGATGACATATTAGTGTATTCAAGGACAAGGGTTAATTATGAAAAAAACATAGAGATGGTGTTGGGAATCTTTTGGGACCACCTTCTGTATTCCAAATTATGAAAGTTTGATTTTTGGATACAAGAATTATGTTTCCTTGGCCATGTAAGCTATAAAAGAGGTATTTCTATGCATATAGAAATGATGGAGGCTATTTTATCTGGGAAACTTCCAATGAATTTCTTCGAGATACACAATTTCCTCGTTCTATATGGTTATTACCAATGATCTATTCTTGATTTTTCTTGAAAGGATTCACCTGTGACAATTTTAAAAAGTAAACATGCTTCATTCCAATTAAATGATGAATTTCATAAGTATTTTCAAGAGCTTAAAGTCTTCCTTACATCAGCCTCAATCTTGATATAACTAGAATCAGTACAATGGTACTTGGTGTATTTTGATTCCTCTAGATCTATATTGGGATGTATTCTAATTAAAGGAGATCATGTGGTTTCTTATGGCTCATGAAAGTTATGGTTTCAATTGAAAAACTACTAAAAACATGATTTGGAGTTAGTTATCGTAGTCCATGCTTTGAATACTTGGCGCCATTACCTATTTGGTGAGAAATGTTTAGTATTTACAAATTATAAAAGATTGAAAAATATTTTCTCACAAATGGATTTGAATCTGAGACAAAGAAGATGAACATATTATCTATAAATGTTTGACTTTAAATTAATCTATACACTGGGTAAAGGAAATTTGGTGGCAGATGCATTAAGCAGAAAGTCATATGATGAGTTGGAAAAAGAGGCTTCAGACAAAATAGTAGTTGATGTAGGTGATATCCAACATTCCCTTGGAATGTGAAGACCAAGGTGAATTCATTGTTTTTTCTCTATTTTCATTCGTTCCTAATTTTGTTGGGATAGTTAAGGAGGCATAGACATCTGATTTATATTGTTTATCTATGAGGTCAAAATTAAATGGTGGGGAGACTATTTAGGGGTGGAGGCTATATGAGAGTTTAGTTTTGTGGTTTTGAATTCAGATGGTCATGCTTATGGAATTTTAGAAACAACTTCTTCATGCTTACCACCATTCAATATTAGTTGTTCATCCTAGAATACAGAAGACATATATTGCATTGTAAGAATAGTTTTTGTGGGTCAGTATGAAAATAAAGGTTGTTAACTTGTTTTGAGATGCTTAACTTGTCAACAAGTTAAGGCAGAGCATTAGCAACCAGAAGGTATGTTGCAGTCTTTACTTATTCTTGTTTGGAAATGGGAGTAGATAGCCATGGGTTTTGTGAAAGGTCTCCTAAGAATGGTTTAGAAACCCAATTTCATTTGGTTAATAGTGAATCAGCTCAAAAAGTTGTCGCATTTCATCCCTATACATGAATCTCATACAGAGTAATTTTCAAAAATCAATATCTGAGAAGTGATAAGGAGGCATGGCATACCCGTTTCAATAGTATGGGACCCAGATCTGAGATTTACCTCTCGTTTTTGGAAGTCCTTACAAAAAACCATTGGGAATCAGTTGAATATTAGTATTGCGTATCATCCTTAGATGGATAGACAATATGAATGGATGATAAAAACGTTAGAAGACATGTTATGGGATTTTGTACTGTATTTGGTTGGCTCATGGGAAGAGAATGTTCTGTTAGTGGATTTTTAATATAAAAATAGTTATCAAGACTTGAAATATATTTCTCATTTTGAATCATTGTATGAGCATCCTTGTAACTCTCCACTTGGTTGAGTGGAAACAGGTGAAACTTCACAGGTTGGATTGAGCCTTTTCCAAGAGACAATGGAGAATATTCAGTTGATTAGGAAACAAATGCAGACATCTCAGAGTCATCATAAATCATATGCAGATCATCGTCGATGGTCATTATCATTCGAAGTTAGTGATCATGTGTTCTTGAGAATCTCTATAAAGCTAGGGCATCATCATTTTGGAGAGTAGGAAATGTTATCTCCTTGATTCATAAGCCCTTTTGAGATACTTGAATGAGTTAGTGAGGTGGCATATCAGTTGTCTTTTCCCCCAAAAATCAGTGCGGTGCATAATGTGTTTCATGTATCTTAGTTGAAAAAGTATGAACCTGATCTTCAATAATTTAATTGATGGGATCACATTGACCTAGATCTGGATTCTTTGTAGGTACATATTCCAATGATGGTTATTGATAAGAAAGAGAAAGTCTTGCGTGGGAAAGGCAATAGTCTAGGGCAGGTTTTGTAAAACAAAATGGTCAGATTTCGGAAGAGACTGGGGAAATGGATAAAGTAGTGGCCGAAAAATGACCCGAACACTTTTAGGGAAAAAATGGTTTTCTACTTTCCAATGATGGAAAGGCCAATGGTGGGGAAAATATAGTACCCCTGGTTTTATGTATGTAACTATTTATTTATGGTTTTTATGAATTTAAGGTGTTTTAGTGACGTTTGGGAGGGTTTGGAAGACTTTTGGAATATTTTTGGGACTTTTTTAAAGCTGCATGGTTTGAGCACAGTTAGGGGAGAACTATGAAACCCCTACAGAAAACTATGCAAGGTGGAATAAGGGTTTCTAAGCAGGTGCACAGTTAGTAGCAGCGTTTATCTAGACCGTGCGAACACCTAATAGAACCATGAATAGCGGGAAAAAGGGATTCTTCATATTTGGAACATGGTTTGTCTAATTTTGTCGGCCAACTATATGAGATGCTTCTTGAGGAAGACGTTGGTGCATGGTTAGTGCACAATTTTCTTTATAATGTGACTAACTATGTGACTAACCATGTACGGTTTAATGGTGAGATCCTAAAAATGTTTCTCACTCGTTTTCACCTCTAAGACTCACATTTTTCATTATTTTCAACCCTAAATCAGGTATTCTTCCTAAAAAAAGTGGCGGATTCTATCCCCTTTGAACTATAATCAATCGAAAGGAAATTCATGGTGCGTTGAAGCCCGATTCCCACGGCTAGTCTTCAATTTTAGTAGTTTTCCTTATATATAACTCTCTTCCCTCTCTCAGATTCCTAGAACTAGTCTTTTGTGGATAGATCTATGATTTTTTATTCCAAACATGATGATATTTAGTTTTGTAGATGTTAGTTAATAAGATCTGAGGTGGGTTTTTGGAGATTCAACATGGTTTTGTTGGCATTTTCATGTCATTCTTCATTTTCACCATAATTCCCGAGGTGGATGGAACCACTCACAAATCCTCTTATTAAAACATGAAAGATTAGTTTCAAGTTGATTAAATTGATTGAAATTGATTGGTAAATTGATGTTCAAATAATGGTAGAATATTTTTTTGGTAATGGTTTGTGGATTTGTGGATTTTTTGATTTGTGGAAATTCGTTGTGCAAAGTCCTTAGTTTTATTGATTTTAAAATGTTGATTTTAAATATGGAATTTTTGGATTTATGGAAATGATTTGTTTGAATGGTTTTCCATAAAATAACGGTTTTATTCAAATGGATTGAAATGGTTGATTTGAAATGGTTTTGGAATATACAGGTTTTTGTGAGTTCATTCTTTCAACGTGACCCTAAATAAGGGGCGTGTGTCATTATGGTAGAAAGGGATGTGAACTTGGATAACGGGAGTGTGTCATTGTGGAACAAAGAGATTGGCCACATTTTGATGACTTATTGGATGGAAAAAAACCCGCTCATGAGTATGGAACTGTTAGATAAGCATGCATGTGTGGGTGTGTATGTGAACCATGGAATGGGTACACCAAAAAGGATTGTGTAATGTTTTGAAGAATTGTTTGTTCGCTTTCCTTGGGCACTATTTTGCTATGAAACTGTTTGACTTTGTTATTGATTGTTTAACTATTTAAAATGGTTATATATATATTTTAATATAAATGTGATAACTTGTTCAATACTAGTGGCATGAGTAGATAATTCCTTTGGTGAAAGACTACTAAGTTTCATTACTCATCTCTACTTTGGAATGTTGGTGCTTTTACAAATATATTATATCGAGATACAGGTAAAGGAAAGGTATCAAATTTATTTAGTAGTGCATCATGATACTTGGGTTGTATTGTGGAGTCGAAGAATAGAGCATGCTGGGAGATTTGGAGTTATGTTTGGAGTATTTGAGTCTTGTTGTTTTTTATTCTGCTTGTACTTTGATGTTAGTAATCTTATGATGTGGAATTCTGTTGTAGTTTGGCTTTGATATCAATGGTATTACTTTGAGTGGTCACATATTGTTATCAAGAATCATTTAGTGAATCTCTTAGCATTCATTGTCAACTTTTGGCTCCTTGGGGATGTCCCTTAAGGCCAAGTAACATTCTACCACCTTCTCAAGCCAATGGGGAGGGGTTGAATGTTACATGAACACATGGGAGCTTACTATTATATTCCTAGGTGATACTTAGACTTCTAATGGATTACCAAGGATGGGCACAAGGGGGAAATAGATCAAATATTCCAAGAGTGATACATGGGATCCCTTAGTGGACCTCCAAGGATAGACTCAAGGGAAATGAAGTTACACCACACCTAGAGAGATACCTGGGTTCTTAGGAGGATTTCCATGGATAGGATTGTAAGGTGCTTGGTTTATGAAATTCCTGGTGTGATACCTGGATACCAAATTAGAAATTCCAAAGGATTGTATTAGGTTCTGAATGAATGATAATTGAAATGATTTCTATGACGCGTTTATCACAGAAAAGCACAAAATTGGTTTTGATCTTTTCCATATACTTTAGTGATGGCCTAATAATGCATCATTGAGCACAAATTTTCAAGGGGTGGGGGATGGGCTATATGCTAGGTCTCAAGAATTATTTATTATATGATATTGAATCACTAAATGAATGTGATTGTAAATTGAGACTGCTATTCGGAGAAATTACTGGCTAAGGATGAATTAGGTAACAGAGGACGGGTGTCCATGGGAACCCGGACCTTTATGGGTTGTTTACTTTCAGAACATCATTAATATGTTATATTACTAAATGTACACTATTATTATTATATATTCAATGACTGGATGGTACTTGACCTATGTGTGGTTTCCCACTTGGATTTATATATCAAACCCCATTCGGGCCACCCTTGGGTACCCTAACAGATGATATGATTACATGTATGGATAAGGTAAATTTCCCTGCTATAGGTTCTTGATTGATGCTTAAGAGTAGGGGAGCATAGGACCAAGCTGAGGCTCTTGATTCAAGTGGGTAGTTTTCCCCTTGATTGTAATTTTTTACATATATTTTACCGATTCCAAGTATATTTGTTTTCGATATTTTTTAGAGACATTTGACATGTATCACTATCATTTGTGTATGAAATCCCTTCTGGTATTGTTGATTATATCTGTCTTGGATGTTGTCTATTGCTTGAGTGTTATACTACTTACACTACTTATCTGTTATTGTATCTCCATTTTGTTACACTATAATGATGAGGACATAGTCTCCCCATAGACAAACCAAGGCCCCCATTGCTATCTGACTATGTCTGGTGTTTGGGGAGATGCACTTGTGGCCCTATGGCCAATCGGGCTCGGGGTACTATTGAGTGGCATCCGGGTCCGGGACGTTACACCATGGTTACTATTTAATTTGACCAAAAGTAAAGTTGAAATTATTAAATAATATTAATTATTCTAATTTAAAATATGTAATCCATTTTTATTCAACACTAATAACTTTCATAAATTAATTTTAATATAATTTTGTAAAACACAAAGAAAACTGTGTTTTGAAAAAAAATTTGTTTTAAGTATAAAAATTATTTTACAAAAAAATAAAGTTTAATGTTGATTACAATGTAATTAGTTGGATTATTTTAAATAAAAGGAGTGTTATTTTTTTTAAACTAAACCAAAACTGAATGTAACCTTTTAAATAATTTATTAAGAGAAAAGAACAAAAAATAGTTTTTAATTGAAAAAAATTACATTAATTTGTAAAATGTTAAGCATATATTATTAAGTTTAGCTTTATATATTTATATGAATTATATTTATTCTTTAATATATATGTTTTGTAAAAAAAAGGTTTCATAAACATTATAGTTATTCTTATATCATTATATTTTCATAAAATTGATATTTTTTGTAAAATCAGCATTTTTAACTATTCACCCAAAAATAAACTATTTCTGAAAAATATAAAAAATTCACCCTAATATAATTTGGAAATCCAAATTTCAAAAATGAAGTTCATTTTTAAAATTAAGATTTATAAAAATGGTAGAAACTAATCATAATTATTCTCACATAAAAAACATAAAACCCTTTTTTTAACGATGTTTTCGTATAGTATAAAATGTATTTATTCTTATAAATATCATAGATAAAAAATTAGATGAATTATTTTTTTGATTGAATTCATTAAAAATTATTGAGGAAATAATTTCTATATATATTTCAAAATTTTCTTATTCTAATTCATATTCTCTAACCTAACGATTGTGTTATAAAAGTATTATTGAAGTAATATTATTTCATGGTTCATTTAAGCTTTGGGTTATATGGGGTTCATGCTATCTAATGTGGTATTTATTTAAAGTAAAATAAAATCTTACGGTGTTACATAATCTCAACATGTTGGAGTTCTACACTTATTCCCATAGAGTGGTTCATAAAGTTTTATTTGAATACTCGAGCGAAAACTATTGTTATAAGAGAATTCGATAAGTGGAATATGATAGTCGCAACTCCCCTAAAAATCAAGTGACCATGACCTTAAGATATCTCCCAATATTTGGATAGTCCTCCTAGACATACTATAAGCTAATGGATGATCGACCATGCTAAATTGTACTTCAGTATTTATAGCATTTTCAAGGCTCCTCCGGAATTTAGAGGTAAATCTTGGATCACTGTCTCAAACAATTAACATTGGTACTCCATGAAGTCTCACTTCTTATTGAATATATAGATGAGCAAGTAACTCAAGGGAGAAATCCTCTCTTATATAGATAGAATGTGAAGACTTTATTAATACATCAACTATTAAACCGATGGAATTGTTTCCCATGTATTTAGTATGAAGGAAAATAACAAAGTCCCAAATGATGTTTTCCTACTTCAATATAGGTATGGGTAGTGGTAGAATAACTCTTTTGGGTAGTTATCACTATACCTTCACTTGCTAACATACTGAACATATTTTAATATAATCATAAATATCCTTTTTAATTTTATCCCACTAATAATGATCTCATAAAACTTTATACATTTTTGTGCTTCTAGAATATATATAGAACATAGAGTTGTGTGCTTCATCCATAAGCTCTATCTTTAACTCTATAATAGACAGGATATATAACCCCATACCAAACCTCAATACTCCTTATTGATCAACATTGAGCTTTGGAAGCTTCTCATTTATCATAACTTATATCTTCTTTTGTAACATAGGGTCAATTATTTATTCTTTCTTGATATCATCTAGTAATTATGTCTAGGAAGTTATTTGGGATATGGCTGACAATATCCCTTCCTGTAACACCCGAGACTTTTATGTTATATAAATCATCAAAGGAATCTTTTTCTACACAACACTTTCTTGGCTTGCTTTACACGAAATCGTGACCTTCCTCGATAGCTTGCGTCGTACGCAATACCGAGTTTCACTAAACAACGATATGCTATTAAAATATTATTAAAACTAGCCGTTATGAATAGTAATAACCACTTTTTGAAATTTTGTTAATTTTATTTTTCAAAATGGAATTCATTTTTGGATTCGGAATACCGAAATTAGCCTAGGGTGAAATTTTGGTATTTTTCTGAAAATTTTCAATTTTTGATGAATAGTGAAACCACTAAGTGGTAGGTTAAAAACTAAATTTTGCATAAAACTTAATTTTACCGCTTCTGTTAATGGAATTTCGAAAATCCGACAGACACGGTTGATATCAGTAAGTAAAATGTGGTTCAATGAGATAAAAATAATTTTTTGGTGAATAGTAACTTTTTACTTTTTTTTACCACGGTTAAAAGTAAATAGGGTAATTAAGGGTAAAGATGATATTATTATTACCCTAACACATGTCCTAATTCTATTGGACAAGTGTAATTCGACCAAAAAAAACTTAGGAATAAAATATGACCATTTAGGCCCACTTGGATTAGATTAGGACATTGATTATTAATTTATTTAAAGAAGGGTTAAAATAGTTAAAATCAAAGTTTAATAAGTAAATAATTTTTAATATGGGGTTATACATAAGATAAATTAGACTATAAATGTTCATTATAAAGATAAAAAGATATCCTAAATAATGGTATTTTATTTGTAATTTTTAGACATTAAATAATTTAATTTATTTATGACACAATGATGATGCAGTAATTATCTTATTAATGAAATATTGACATAATTGATGTTATAAACACCAAAATAAATGTAATTTGAGACTTTTTATGAATACCACTAATTTTCTAGTTTAATATGACATGCTAGTATTGATTTAATTAACTTGGTTCGAACTAATAATTCTGTTATGACTTTCACAAAAAATCAATTACTAAATACTGTCAAGATTGACATAAAATAGTTTTTAAAACAAATATTATATTATTAATTGTTATTTTATTCCTAAAAATCTAAGGTCAGGCCAAATGACTTAGATAAGGTTATATATATTAATAATAAACAACTTGGGGTTCGTCTGGCTGCTTATAGTATGTTTATTAACATTATCGTATAAGAACACAAGAAGACATGGTAAAAGTAAAATTATTTAACTTAATGTTAAATCTAAATGATAAGGTTAAAATAGGAACCTAAACTTGTCTAAATTATATTGGATTAGAGGATTTCGACCCATCCCCACCTTAGCTTCGAAATATATCAATTTGGAGCTATTTAAAACCGAACTTGACTTTATAATAAAATAATAGTTTTAGTTATTCCAAAGGTGCCCCTCTCCTCCCTTATAAAAGGACACCTCCTCCCCCTCTTCCTCACACCACTTTGAGCTTCAAGCTCGGCCAACCCCTACCACTTTCTCCTCTCCACTTCCCTAGAGACATCCTAGAGGTCCTAGTCTTCTTCAAAGACCAAGTTTAGTGCCCTAAAAGAAGGTCTCAAAGAAGCACTTCAAAGAAGAGGAGGTTCAGACACTTACAAAGCAAGTCAGACCTAAGGTAAGGGAAAATATCACAATCTCATTTTTATCCGAGATTGTTTTTACTTTGGCATTTACTGGGGTGTATTTTATCATCCACATCCATGTTCCCTCAATATTTAATATTGTTTCCATCCACTTACAATAGTTTAAATCCAATTTTACCCATCAGTGAGTTTTTAGTAAAGGATATGAAAGGAATCTTTTGTCGTTTTTCGTACGAGGTACTTTTTGACTTTTCCGACAAAAGTACGAGAAGAATGTTTTTTTAACTTATACGGCATGAATGGATTTTTAAAACATTATTTCCACGAAGCTTCCTTTTTATGTTTTCAAGTTTATTTTTAATCAACTTCTTTTAGTTTAAAATTGTATGACATGTTAAGAAAGGAAAAGTGTTTTTGAAGTAGAAAGGATATTTTCCTCAAGAATGAAGTTCAAGTGTTTTATCAAAATTATTTTCCATCTAAGATAATAAAGGGTTCTGTTTTTATCCCTATTATTACATTGATTTGATTATGTTGTGATGGAATTATATTTTTATGAATTCCTTTATCTTATATGAATTGTTTTATGATGTTTAAGATTCCCATTTTTATTACATGGGTTATGAAATGATGTATGATTTATGATTTTGTGGCACACATAAGAATGGTATCATTATGAAATGGGTGGGACCTATATCTCCCTCCAATGCATTGGGTAAAGATTTTATATCTCATGAGATAGACATGGCTGGAATGGTAGGTTATACGGGTTCAGTGAAACAGGACTGAAACAAGGGTGACTCGGTTCAGAAAGGGACTTTGTCCACTAAGATAGTCTTGGCAATGAGTCTTGACTAACAAGAAATGATTCTCTATGATTATGTGTGTATGCCACAAAGTTTCATGTTTTAAGTTATGATTATTTTGATTACATTTCACTGCCATGATTTATCCCATGTTATGAAATTATGATATCTTTTACAGGTTAAGATTTCCAAAAGTTATGTGCTTGTGTATACGATGTGATTGATATTTTTTTTGTTTACCCTTACTGAGCATTTGAGCTCACCCTTTTGTATGTTTTCTTTACCCAGGTCAGGAAGAAGGTTATTAAGTAAGATATCCCAAAAGGGACTATAGATATGATGAAATAAATGGGAGATAGTGTAGACGCTTTATGAACCAGTTGTTTATGTTTCCCAGTTTCTAAAGACACTATACCTATACAGCCCTTTCGTTGTTTTGTTATATGTTGTAATAAGTATGCTTCAATTTTGAAGTATTAACAATGTATGTAAAGTATGGGTCATTATAGTTGGTATCAGAGGAAAGGTATAGTCAACCTTTGGAAACTAGGATGTGAATGCCTTAGTAAGAACCCTAAGGATAAGTCTAAGCATAGAACACAATATTAGTGTTTTAAAAATGGCCATGAATAACCTAGGATAAGACCTTAAGTGTGAAATTTTATTCTTCATTATGTGGTTTTCCTATTATAATTAGTGTTGCTCACACTATTCTTCTTGGTTTTAGTCAATGGCTGGAACCCGAAGGAATCGTGTTAATGCAGAATGCGACGGGCAATGCAATGATTGTCCCCCTGAGCAACCAAACATTATGGGAGCTGGAATGAAAAATCTTGTAGCCATGCTCACACAACTTTCTCAAGCTATGAATCATGCAGGACTTCCAAACGAGCAAAGGAAGGAGCAACATTCTGTTGAATCGTTCATGAGACAACGTCCACCTTCTTTCAGCGGGTCTACTGATCCATTAGTTGCTGAACAATGGATTAGTACTACTGAAAAGATATTTTCAGTTCTTCAATATTCTGAGCATGATAAAGTCATCTTAGCAGTGTATTGTTTGGAAGGTGATGCTGATCAATGGTGGAATCTTATTAAGAATAGGGGCAAAGGGATGAAATTGAGTCCATGGAATGGGACGAGTTCAAGAACTTATTTTTCAATAAGTACTTCCCTCATATTCTCTGAACAAAGATGGAGAAAGAGTTTCTTGAACTGAAGAAAAAAGATGATGAATCTGTTGGTACCTATGAAGCAAATTTTACAAGACTTGGAAGGTACGCTTCTGGTATTATTATCCAACCTGAGAGTAAGATCGATCGATTCTTTAGTGGCTTAAAACCAAGTCTTCGAAGGGCGTTAGCCATAAGGGAATTCAATAGCTATGAGGAAATCGTTTGATGTGCCCTCAAAGTCGATATGGAGATTGGAGTAACCCATCAGTCATATGGGTTTGATAAGAAGAGGAAAATGGAATTCAATGGAAAATCTAAAGAGAACACTGAAAAGAATATGAGCTTTCCCTTATGCTCAAAGTGTGGAAAGAAACATGGAGGGAGTTGTCTTAAAGGGACAAGTAAATGTTTCAAATGTGGAAAGTAAGGTCATCGGGCATTTGAATGCCACGATGATGGGAAGCAGATGTCTAATGATGCAAACAAAGGAAGGGATACACAGAATGAACCTACTACACTTCAATGTTTCAAGTGCAAGGAGATGGGGCATTATGCCAATAAATTCCCTAATCCAAGGGTTGATGATGATGGTCGACGTCAACAAACTCTCAAGGCTAAAGACAAAGGAAAGTCACATGCAATTTCTATCAGGGATGTGGAGTACGATAACGATGTGGTGAAAGGTATACTTACCATCCACTCTAAAGTAGCAAATGTTTTATTTGATTCTGGATCCACCCAATCTTTTATTTTTGAAGAATTTTCTAAGGGTATCACCATATTACCTCAACAATTAGATGTTGAGTTAGTTTTGACAACACCTAATGGCACAACAGTCGCATCAAAAGTTTATAATTCTTCTCTAATCCAAGTTTGTGGGACCGTGCTTCCTGCAAATCTTGTGATCCTTCCTATAGTGGAATTTTATGTTATTCTTGGCATGGATTGGCTTTCTTTATATGGAGCTCATATCAATTTTCCAAAGAAGGGAAGTCACATTTCATATTCCAGATCAATCTATGATCGTCTATCAATGCAAAGATGAACATAACCTTCCAGTGGAAATTTCTTCTATCTTATGGGTCTTGATTCCACTAAATGAAGGTTATTTATCTCAAATGGTTGGTGAGGAACTCATTATTAAGAATATTCCCATCGTACAGGAGTTTGATGATGTCATTCCGGAGGAATTACCGGGTCTTCCACCAAATCATGAAGTTGACTTTTCAATAGAACTCGTACCGGGTGCTTTGCCTATTTCAAAGACACCTTATAGAATGGCCCCAATTGAGTTGCAGGAATTGAAGAAGCAACTCCAAGAGATTCTTGATAAGGGATTCATACGCCCTAGTGCGTCACCTTGGGGAGCACCTGTTCTATTTTTTAAGAAGAAAGATGGATCAATGAGACTCTGCATTGACTATCGAGAACTTAACAAGATCACTATCAAGAACAAATATCCTCTCCCATGCATTGATGACCTATTTGACCAACTATGCGGAGCTCAATACTTTTCCAAGATTGATCTTCGTTCAGGGTATCATCAATTAAGGGTCAAAAGGGAGGATATACCAAAGACGGCTTTCCGTACATGGTATAGACACTATGAATTTATAGTGATGCCATTTGGTCTTACTAATTCCCCTGCTATCTTCATGGATCTGATGAATAGAGTCTTTAGAGACTATCTTGATCAATTTGTGGTAGTCTTTATAGACGATATTCTTGTATATTCAAAGAGCAAGGAAGAACATGAAGATCACTTGAGAATTATATTGAAGACCCTGAGAAAGGAGAAGCTTTATGCCGAATTTACCAAGTGTGAATTTTGGCTTCAAAAAGTTGCATTTTTGGGTCACATAATCTCAAAAGAGGGGATATCCGTGGATCCAGCAAAAACAGAGGTTATCGAGAGATGGTCGAGACCAACAACAGTAACTGAGATCCGAAGTTTTCTTGGTTTGGCTGGATATTATCGACGTTTTGTGAAAGATTTTTCACGATTATCTAATCCACTCACCAAGTTGACTCGGAAAGGAGTTAAGTTTGTCTGGACGGAAGAATGTGAAGAGAATTTCAAGGAGTTGAAAAGAAGGTTATCCAGTGCACCTGTGCTCACACTGCCTTGTAGTGGAGAAAGGTTTGTGATCTACAGTGATGCATCCAAGAAGGGATTGGGGTGTTTTCTTATGCAAAATTATATGGTGATAGCTTATGCCTCACGACAGTTGAAAATCCATGAGCAAAATTACCCAACACATGATTTGGAGTTAGCTGCGGTAATCTTTGCATTAAAGATTTGGAGGCATTACCTTTATGGTGAAAGGTGTGATATTTTTACTGATCATAAAAGTTTAAAGTATATTTTCACACAAAAGGAGCTGAATATGCGTCAAAGAAGATGGTTGGAGCTGATTAAGGATTACGACTGCTCAATCCATTACCACCCTGGGAAAGCAAACAAGGTGGCAGATGCATTAAGTCGACAAGACCATGCTAGTTTATCCATGATGAGGATAAAAAAAGATCCAATATTTATGGAATTACAAAGGATGGATCTTGGAATAATAATGGAAGGGGAAAGATCTTATCTTTCTCAAATGAATGTTCAACCATCTATACATGTGAAGATTAAAGAGGCACAGAAAGAAGATGTCGAGTTACAAAAGAAGGTGAGAAATGTTCCTGAGTTCAACCTTGATTGTGATGGGATAATAATGTTTAGGAATCAGGTTTGTGTTCCTCCCATCCCCGAATTAAAGAAGGAGATGCTGGATGAGGCTCATAGTTCTTCATTCTCTATTCATCCTGGAAGCACGAAGATGTATAGGGACCTGAAAGAGTACTTCTGGTGGGATGACATGAAAAGAGATGTTGCTGAATATGTCTCTCGATGCTTGGTTTGTCAACAAGTTAAAGCTGAGAGACAGAAGTCTAAGGGGATGTTACAACCATTACCCATACCCGAATGGAAATGGGAAAACATTACTATGGACTTTGTCATAGGACTTCCTAAAACATCCAAATGCAATAATGTTATCTGGGTCATAGTTGATCGTCTTACAAAGTCTGCACACTTCATTGCTATTAGAGAGGATTTCTCTCTGGATCAGCTTGCCAGGATATATGTAAAGGAAGTGGTAAGATTGCATGGAGTACCACTTTCTATTATATCTGATCGGGATCTGATATTTACCTCGAATTTCTGGCGAAGTCTTCAGCATACTCTGGATACAGAGTTGAGTTTCAGCACATCTTATCATCCTCAGACAGACGGTTAGTCTGAAAGAACAATTCAAACCCTAGAAGATATGTTGAGAGCTTACTATATGGATCTCAAAGGAGGTTGGGATCAACACCTACCTTTGGTGGAATTTTCTTATAATAATAGCTTTCACTCCAGTATTCAGATGGCTCCTTATGAAGCTCTCTATGGAAAGAAATGAATGACTCCAACTTGCTGGGATGAAGTTGGGGAAAGAAAGCTATTAGGACCTGATCTCGTTGATGAAATGGAAGAAAAGGTCAGATCTATTCAACAACACATAAGAGGAGCTCAGAGTCGACAGAAAAGTTATGCCGACAACCGAAGAAAAGACCTAGAGTTTGAAGTGGGTGATAAAGTGTTCTTACGAATATCTCCCTGGAAGAGGGTTATGAGATTTGGAAAGAAGGGGAAGTTGAGCCCTAGATGTATCGGTCCTTTAGAAACACTAGATCATGTTGGGAAGGTAGCTTACCGATTGGCCCTTCCACCGAATCTCTCTCAAGTTCATGATGTGTTCCATGTATATCTCCTAAGAAAGTACATACCTGATCCTTCACATGTACTCAGCTCAGAAGTTGTACCGCTGGAGCAAGATCTTTCTTACGAAGAACAACTGATAGAGATTCTGGATCATAGCGAAAAAGTCCTACGAAACAAGACCACTCGATTGGTGAAAATTTCATGGATTAACCACCAATTAGAAGAAGCTACATGGGAACTTGAGGATATGATGAGGGAGAGGTATCCTCATCTGTTTGTTACAAAGTGACGAATTTTGAGGGCGAAATTCATTTTAAGGGGGGTAGAATGTAACACCCAAGACTTTTATGTTATATAAATCATACATTTTTGGATACACTAGGTAAGACCAAGGATACTATAAAAGCATGATTAGATCTTGCACAAATTTACAGGTGACCAGAACTTGAACTATTTGAAAATTTCAGATCACAAAGGTTAATGAAGCCAAAACCAGCTTATACACTATCCAAAGAGTGTTACTTATTATTTTGTCAGTGGATTATATATTTGAGTCTTCCATATGGCTATGCTTCCAATTTGGGATGATGTATTAAGATTGGCTATATTACCACACTAAAAAGTCATGATTGTCATGTTATAATGGAAATACTTATGCTGATTGGATTCAGAGGTTTGTTGAATTCTATGATTTGGGATTCAATAACATACATATCATATTTTTTTCAAGATATTTGTGAAGCGACGACACACTACAATGTGTTAAGAAAAATACAAGAAGATGTTGTTGTAACTAAATGTAAACTAGAAAAAATCATTCCACCGTTTTCTTTGACTCAATGGAACATCTGATATTACATTTTCCATATGAAGATAAATGTGGAACTTCAGTACAATTTCTATGGATGTACCCATTAGAGAGATGCATGCAGAAATTGACGAAAAAAATACATAACAAAGCATCTGTAGAAGGCTCAATTGTTGAATCTTATTTGCAAGAGGAAATTGCTTTTTTATTCTCTCATTATTTTGAATATGAATATCTCTCAAAACAAAACATCATGGGATGGAATGAGGGGAATTTTAATGACAAAATGGACAATCATTTATCAGTTTTTAATCATCCAAATCTTGGCTTCAGGGGAGTTCATGAACGATGGCTTTCAGATGATGAACATCACCGAGCTCATACATATGTTCTGCTCAACTGTGAAGAAATGACATCATTTTTACTTTGAGTGCTTCTATCACTCATTCTATAAATTGTGTTTCAATATGTAAAATTATTTTATTTGTAGGTTATAAGATAATCATATCAAGAAACAACTTCCACAAATTACACCAGCTGCTCTTGAATAATGCAGACAAAAAAACATTCTCAATGCTTTCAAAAACTGATAACATAAATTATTGATGGTTTAATATCAATTCTGTTTATTATTTATTATATTGATAATTATTTTACATATTTTTAGGTGTCTCAACATGCTGATAAAATTGATAAGCGACTGTGTATATTGAGTAACACACCATCCAAAATGGTTAAATCTTATAATTCATATGTGGTGAATAGTTTTTGATTTCATACATGGGTATATGGGCAACCAAAAAACAATGAACAATGGAGTTTTCCTGAGAGGATCACATCATAGAGAAACTAATGTTGACTTTTATGGCATTCTGGATGAAATTATAGAGCTGTGTTATCTAGGACATAATTACATAATGATGTTTAAGTGTAAGAGGTTGGATACTGAGAGAGGATTCCATGTTCATCCGACTCATGGAATCGTAGATATTAAATATAAAATTCTTCTTGAAGTAAATGAAATTTTTTTACTGGCTCAATAGGCACCTCAAATTTATTACGCAATGTACTGTGTTACTTCAAGAGACTTCAGTGATTGGTAGAGCATAAAAAATGAAATCTCGGGAAAATCAATTTACTCAAACTTAATGTGGTTCTGATGAAGTGGAAGGAATTGAAAATTTTCAAGAGACTACTCAAAATCTATCTTTTTCACAAAGTGACGTGAATATCAACGATGACACCCCACAATTAAGGATTGATGGTGATGAAGATGTTAATGATGTTACAAATGAATTTGAAATGACAAGAGACGATGAAACTGAAACTCATATAGATATTGATGATGCTTAGGAAGAATATGAAGACATTGACATCGTCAGATATGAAGAGGAAGATGCAGGTGAACATTGACACAGCTAAATGCTGGTTATAATCATAACTAATATATATCTATATCTAATATTCATTTTCAACTATATGCTAACAACAATCATTTTGTGTTTCAAATGGACCCTGATATATTTCATGAGTTGGAGGAGGCTAGCTACCTTTGGATGAGGGGGATTTTAGATCATCTGACCCTCATCCTAATGGAGATTTAGGGGGTACGCGGAGGGGGTGCGGTCTTGCGCAACTGATGATTCCTGACCCTATCCCCAAGCGACGTCTAGGTCTTGGCTTCGATCCACACACAGTGAGGTATGGTAACCTGTATATTTTAGTTATATTTAATTAATTTATTTATATATATACTAATTGTTTAATTATTTATTCCTTTTTCACAGTTTTTTCGCATGTAGTTATTGGATAGGGGAGAGCTATCTTGCACAAATATGTTTCTCAGCCACGGATCTCATGGGAACAGATTCCTGTTGATGTGCGGCTCGACGTGTTCAATAATTGGTTGGTATGTAAATAAATAATATTTATTTTGAAATTTAGTTTATTAATGACTTGATATTATAAATTATTTGTAGGGTTTATGGTATCCCATCAATGATAGCATGCATGACGCTATCCATGCGGCATGACAGGTGACTATGTGTGATCGTTTTCGTCATTTTTTCCACAATTTGAGAAGGACAACCATTAAGAAAGAATGAGTTATAGAATTTGATGAGTTGTGTAGATCCCACCAACCATATTACATTTCATCTGATGTTTGGGATTGATTATGTTTACACTGGTTGGGTGGTGGATTTCAGAGGAGATCTTCAGTGGGTTGGTAGAACCAGGAGAGACATGAGGTGACACTTCGAGCTGGTAGTCGTGCATTCAGTACGCATAGAGAGAATTTGGTAAGAATATTTTTTTAAATATTTTATATAACTTTAAATATAAATAGTTTATTTTATATTTCTATAGGCATTCGAGCATCCCGATATTATGGAGTATAATGTTTATCGGAGGATGTATAGTGATCTGGCCACTGGAGAGATTATAGGTAATCGCCAGTGTCGGATTGTGGTAAGTATTTTTTTAGTTTGACAATTAACTACATATAATATTTTCACAATTTTAATTTCAAATTGGAATTGAAGGAGTCATATGAGGCTTCGACCTCTCAGACATAGGCTGAGAGTCAAGACGAGACGGCTGATCAGACCAGTGCCCACCATTACGGTGAGGCAACATCGATGCATGCGACTCGGTATGACTTTGAGAAGGGATGAGTAGTTGGTGTTAGCCCTCATTTGACTCCTGGAACTTATTATTGTACTGTTGCGATGTCAGCGTCCAGCTCGAGAGGAGCTCCTGAAAAGGAATCATCTTCTAGCTGACAATATCAGAAGCAGTTGTGAACTCAGACAAAGCTTATAGAGAGTTTTCAGAAGCAGTATGAAGAGATGTGTCAACAATAATAGTAGTAACAGTAGTAGTATGAGGAGGATATGCATCGATGGTAGCAGCAGCAGCAGCAAAAGCAACATCACGAGCAGATGGAGTACAACCGCCATCTGACTCGTAGTTTAGGGATGGAGTTTCCTCCACCATCTCCTTCAGCTCCTCCACATCCTCTAGAAGACAACCCCCAGTGATTTTTTTTATGTTAAATACATTTTAATTCAAGATTTTTGTAATATAAACTATTTATAGTTTCTGTCTTTTATATTGGTGAAAATATTGCATATTTTTTTTATTTTTAATATTTTAATATTTATTATTTTTGTTATATTTTTTAATATATTTTTGTTTTACTAATAATAATAATAATAATAATTTTATGATTTATTTATATATTTTTTTGTGAATATTGAGAATTTTAATATTTTTAATTTTTTTTATTTTAATAATTTTAATATAATTTTTTCATTAATCATAATTTTATTTAATATTTATTTAGTATTAGATTATTTAATGATTGATTATTTTACTAGTAATAATAATAATAATAATTGATGTTTTTTTATATTTTTTTTGAGAATATTGTGAAATTTATAATGTTTTATTTATTTATTATTTTAAAAATGTTAATATTATTTTTTCATTATTCATAATTTTATTAAATATATATATATATATTACTTTGTTTAGTATTTGCGACGGGACATGTTGCGATGGGAGACCGTCGCAAATAGATTAAATATATATTCTTAAAAAACTATTTGTGATGGGATGACGGGCCTGTTGAAAATACTATTTGTGATGGGTCCATTTCAAAAATTTTATTTATATATAATATATATAATTAGAGGCTTATTTGCGATGGTCCCTTTACAAAAAAATAGTATTTGTGACGCCGTTTTCTGAAATGGGCTATTTGCAATGAGACCCCATCGCTAAAGCTTTTTTGCGACGGGATCCCATCGCAAATATCTCTAATTCCAGTAGTGAAATAACCATTTAAATGACTGTCAAAATCATCAAGTGAAGGTAATAGATTTCCAAAATGATCCATTGAAGAAGAATCAAGAAGTAAAGAAGAGGAAAAAATCATTCTATGAGATAGGAAACAGTGGAACTGTTGCAGAAAATAAGGACTTTTACGCTAGCTCAACAAAAGGAAAAACCTCGACAAATATTAGATTTATGACTGGTGTGAAAGGATAATGAACAATAGATATAGAAAAAAAATCATCTCCCTCTTTCGGAGCAGGAGGAGGAAGTCCAGTGACCTCTATGGGTTAAGTCATCGTCATCTCAGGGAGAGTGTGAACCCTAGCGACCCTATCACTCCTGAATGTTTGTTCTTCTTGGAATTATCAATCAGAGAATGTAATTTTCTTTTTATACTTTTCAATTATGAATTGAATTATATGGTTTCTAAAATGTTTTTAAATCATAAAACAATGTATTTGGGGATTTTTATATCAATATATAAAATTATTAAAATTTAATTAATTATATATTTTTTATATTTATTTAATTAATTTTTTTTAAATCATTTATTTAATAAATATTCATAAATATAAATTTTTAATATTAAAATAACATTTTAAATCATATTACAAGACTTATAATTTGGACATAAAATGTTTATAAGCAAATTATTCTTATAATTTATAAAGTTTTTATAAGTTACAAAATAAGGCAATATATAAAGAAGTTTATATTTAATATTATGAATTGTTCATAATATTAAATTTGTATTGTTTACATTAAAAGGCTTTATTTAATGAAATTATTTGAACCACGTCAAAAGTGGTTTTGGTAAATGATATGGACAATATTGAAATAATGTTAAATATTTGATATGTTGAATATTTTCATAATATATGAATAGTTTACATATATAATTTTTATATTCTATATATAATTGTTTTGTAAATAAATATAATAATATAATATGAAGGTGTTATTAGAATAAATATGAAGTGATTATATTTATATAATTATACATTGCTAAATTATTAAATTTTTATAATTTATTTATTTACGAATTGATCATAAATAGCTTATCTCATGTTTAAATATATGAATTTTTCATTTTTGTAGTTTATTCCCTACATTATTCATAAATATATTCGTTAGATTATTAATATTTGTTTTATTTACTTTAAATATTAAACTTCTTCTATAAATTTTATACATATATATAACGAGTTACATGCTAGGTATGAAAATTGATTTAGTTTTTACTACCATAACTTTGTCTTTTCACTCGGTTAGGAGAATGAATTAAGTAGTTAATTATGATTTAGATGTATTAGGTGTTATAATAATGATTGAATTGAGGTCTCCCTTACATAAAGTATCCTTGGGTAGAGGGAATTTAGTTCAGACTTATTACTGGTCTGGAGACTTATGTGTTGTCTAGAAAAGTAATGATTATCTATATATTTCTCCAAGATTACTCTTGTGGGGATTTTTGATTATATATAGTTATAAAACATTACATTAAAAGGTTGCATTTAACATATTCATGGGTTGCATTTAGATTCATAAAAACATGGTAGTGATTTAATATACGTTAGTAACAGAAGCTATGAGTTATGTAAAGAGTTACACATCCAAATGGTTTGATCTTATTGATTTTATAGAAGGAATGGGGATTCTAAACCAATTCATTAGAATAATACACACATAATGGGAATAACATGATATAAGATGGTGAGATCCAATCCCCTTTATAAATACCAAGTGAATGATTCTTAAAAAACAATTTTCAAGACCTCTATCATCAAACCGGGCAGGTTATGCTCAATCTGGATACTCTTGAATTATCTTACGTAAGTTATTCAAGTACTGAGTGACCTTAATAATATTAGGTACCCATTTTTGGAATTTTATTTTGGTTACACTTAGATGGGAGACCCTAATAGGATTAGGTAACTATAGTATCAAAGTGATGTTTATCCATATGATGGATTGGGTAATGATTTTTCCACTTAACCTTCCTAGAATCATATATGATATGATTATGGTTATTCCTTCATTATAGAGAAATGTGATAGAAATATTTCTAAAAAAACCCAAAATCTTAGTGAATCCTAGATCTTTATCAACTAATGAATATTATTTATTTAAAAAGTGGTTAACATTTTAGTGGGATTACATTTAATAACAGTCCTTATGGAATGAAGTAAAATATGATACTCATGAAATAAAAATATTTCATTGTTGAAAAATTTCATTATCATCATCAAGATTAATTTTGAGATAAATCCTTGAGAGGGGAGAATCTCAATGTATGGAAACTCATATACAAGTACAAATCCTAAGAATAATTCTTAAGCAAGAGAATAAAAAATCTATTTTTAGAGAAACACCTTCTAAAGTAACCAATTATTGAAGTTAATCAACATGTGAATCTAGATTCTTATACTCACTTACGGTTTAAAAAGAATAAAATGAAAAATGACCAAAGGTACATCAGTCTCCTCTCATATACTCAATATGATTTAGTAAATTTATAACTTGTAAAGATTGGATATTTCCATTATGGAATGTTTTGGTCATGGAACTCATTCTTGAATTGGTCTGAAAGATGGATTTTTTTTAAAACTCAAGAAATGAACTACAAAGGTCTGAAAGAGAGAATTTTTTTACAATCTTTTTCATAAAAAGGGAAAATATCAACTAGAAAATCATTGCCCGATGTAGTCCTGGTTGATTATCTTGTTATAAAGACCATCAACTACCATGTTCTCTTCTCGATAGGTATGTGTGGCAATGTATCTGAGCTCCAGAAGCGAGTTATAGAAATTCATCCAGCGCACTGTAAGAGGCCATGTAAGTTGAACCACACCATTGCATATTGCTTGAACAATGGTGGTAGAGTCACTTCCAATCTAGATGTTGTTCCAGCCTTTTTTCTTAACAAAAGTAATAGCCCGAATCACAACCAACATCTCTGCTTCATGGGAAGAGGCAATGCTGCAAATTCCATAGAAATGACCCTGACACTGACCGAGCAAGTCCCTAATGATGGCCCCATAGCCCGCAGGTCCCGGATTTCCTTTGGAATCCCCATAAACATTAATTTTAATCCATCTAGGAAGCGGGGATTTCTATAAAACCTCTAAAGAGCGCTTCAGTTGATTGAAGATTCCACCAACTCTAAGCCATCACAGGATCATAAAGTCACAAACCGAGTTATCGCAATGTGCTTTTTGAAGTGTGGTAGCATCCCTAATGGCAATAATAATTCTCATGCGACCATCATTAAAGTTGAAAGAGTAATTATTGTGAATAATGGCATTTCTATCATACTAGATAATGTGGAGGAGCTCAGTAACAATGGATAAAAAGATGTTCTTGATTTGTCGCAAAGTGTCAAGATCCACACACCATTTTAGCAGAGAGAAGATAGAGTCATAGCATAACCATCAACAGTCAAACTTATTAGTAATGAAATTAAAAAGAGCCGAGGTCGTAGCACAAGACTAAAATAAATGATTGGTGTCCTCCCAATTTTGATGAAAAAGGAGACATTTAGAGCAGAGATGGATTCGAAATGACTAGAGACAAACCTCCATAGGAATACAGTTAGGAACAGTATAACAGACTAGATTAAATCTTAAGGGTTTAATCCATTGCTTATCAAAAAACATCAACCAAGAAAAATTAGAAATAGATTTAGTGAAATAATGATTGTAAAAAAAATTTGAATCAAGAATACCATTGTGTGTAGGTTTCCAAATAAGAAAATATTCATTGTTTGAAAAAGAGTAATCATCAATGACATGCATGATAGGATCAAGGAGCACTATGTTACTAGTTTTCATAACCTCCTTTATTGTGTAATTGATGCTATCCAGATAATTATTAGGAGTCAACATTGAAATGAGAGGGGAGCCAGTCCAGTTGTCAAGACAGAAGCTCATGGTAGATTCTGAGCTAACCATCCATCTGGAGTTATGCATGATGTTGAAAAAGGAGATTCTAATGGAAGGCCAAATCAGGGAATTTACATAGTTAAAATTTCATTTTTTAATATTTTCTAGGAACCTATTTCTAAGAAAATCTATGGAGTCATATTTATTATTGATTAGTCTCCAGGTGAGTCTGGCATGAAGGGACTCTTTAAAAAATTTATGATTTTTAATTCCAAGACCACCTCGCTCAAGAGGTTTGAAACAGGTAGACCAGGAAATGATAAAAATATTGTGTTCAACAATACAACTAGTCCAAACAATGTTTTTAATATAGGAACTAATTTTCTTGAAAAGAATAGCAGGCCATATATAAATCATCAGCGACTAAACCAATTTGGAAACAATAGTATATTTCACCAAACAGATCTTGCCAGCCATGGAAAGGGATTTCCCCTTCTAGGAGGAATGTTTATTAATAACTTGATCAAAAACGGTGTTGAAATACATGGATTTAGGATTGCCATGAAATATGGGAACCCCCAAGTAGGTAAAGGGGGTAGATCCTTCTTTGATTCCAAGTCTTTCAATTATGTGACTTTTCCTAACGGGAGGGAAATTTTTTCCAAATATGACAAAGGATTTTATCCAACTAATAGATTGACCTGTGATTTATTCACAGTGAGATAAGGCATTTTTATGGTTAAGGAAATTTCTTTTACTTCCATCAAGGAATATAATTATATCATCAACATAAAAAAGATGGGATGGCACATATAGATTTCTGGAAGCCTAAATAGGTTTGAGTTTGTTTTGAAGAACAAGGCCAGTGATAAGTCTGGTAATATAATCCTTAGCAATGGAAAAAAGAGTAGCAGAGAGGGGATCACCATGTCGAACCCCCTTTGATCATTTAAAGTATCCCTTGGGGGAGCCACTGATGAGGATGGAGATAGAGGCCGAATTGAGAAGGGAGTTTATCCTGCTAATGAAGACATCATTGAAAACAAAAATATGAAGTAATTTGAATATAAAGCCATAGTCTATGGTATCAAACACTTTCTTAATGTCATGTTTTATGGAAATATTTCCTCTTCTCGAGACTTTTTTAAGAGAGTTAGTGAATTCTAAAGAAAATAAAATGTAATCTGGTATGGACCTACCTTTGATGAACCCAAATTGATTCCAAGAAATGATTATTCTACATAGAGTGGAATGTATATTGGAAAGGAGCATGGTAATGATTTTATAAAGGGAGTTGATGAGGGAAATAGGACAAAATAGATGAATTTCAGAGGTATTGGTTACCTTCGGAATTAAGGTAAGAAACTGAGCATTGAGAGCATATGGGAGGAAACCATTAGAAAATAAATATTTAACAATCTTGCAAACATTTGAATGGATGAACTCCCATTGGTGTTCAAAAAACAATTATTGAAACCATCGGGACCGGGAGCACTGTCAGGGTTAAGGTAAAAGACAATGTCTTTGATTTCATGCTTTATTGGAGTGCTAAAAAAACAGGTTATTGTCCTCATTGGATAAGTTCGTAATGATCCCAGGAAGAATATATTTATTTATTTTTGTCCCATTAAAAATATTTTCAGAAATAATTAACCATGTAATTAGCTTTGGTAGGTTTAGAATCATAGAGCTTGTCATTGTCTTTATGGAAGGATAGTGGGCGGCAGACTTTCCTAACCCTCAGAAGTTTATTATAGAACTTAGTGTTTATATCACCATAAGAGAGCCATTTAGTTTTAAATACTTGTTTGAGAATGTTGTCTTTGAGCACTTGAGAGAATTGAGTTTCATATAGACATTTAATTCATTTTGGGGATCAAAGGAGAAGTCAGTGTTAGTAGAGCTATTTTGAAATTGATTGAGCTCATTCTCAAGGGTGGATATGTCTTGGTATATTTGTTTAGATATATCCCCACACCAACACCTGAGGTGGTGTTTATGATGTTTGAGATTAGTAATAAAATCAAAATCATCTGAGTGACGAGACATAGACTCCCAAAAAACATTGAATAAGTTGAGAAAAATCGAAATCTTCAGACCATGCAATATTAAATTTGAAAGGGATACTGGTTTTGTTTCTCTTAAATTGAAAGCTAATAAGAATAGGACAATGATCCAAGTTTAGTTTAGGTAGGGTGATGCTAGATATGATATCCCACGCATCAAGAGCCAGGATATTCACAAGGTCCCTATCATGTTTTCTAGAAACAACCCTATTATAATGTCTTTGGTAGCAAGTGAACTTGGAACCTGTGAGATTGATTTCATCCAGGTTACAATCCTCTATCAAGGCTTTAAATTCTCTAGAAGAAATATAAGAATGAGAAGGACCAAGATTATCACCGGAAGAAAGAATAGCATTAACATCTCCAATCACCATCCATGAGTCATGGATGGAGCTATCCAAAATAGATAAATCATGCCACAGAGGCCTGTGGTCTCGATATATATTCTTAGCATAAACAAGGGTGTAGAAAAAATGCAAGCTATCATGTTTTAAATCACAAGGGAACATTTGGTCAGAGAAATTGAAAACATTAACATCTTTCAAAGTGGTTTGATAAAAAAAATCCAAAGTGATTCAACTGAATAGCCATTACTACAAGCACTAAGAAATTTATAGCCAGAAGCAGAAAGATGCATAAATTTAATAGAAAAATTAGTCTTTGGATCAGTAAGTGCCATGATTTTTGGTTTATGAGTCAAAATAATTCTTTTAAGAACATAAATATTGCCATGGTTTGCTATACCCTAACAATTCCAAAAAATAACATCCATTTAGACCTATTTCTGGAGTAAGAGCTCCCCTTCTTCTTCTTATGACCACTCAAGCCCTTATTTCTCATGGATCTTCTAAGCTTTGTAGGGGAGTCCAGAGGTGTCTTCATGTCCTATTTTTTCATATTATAAATAGAAAAAATGTTAGAATTACCTGATTTATTAACATCCTTGATGATATCCTATGATTTAGAAGGCCTAGGAGTGATGATATGATCATCATGTGGGTCATCTGTTTTTCCCGTGTTCTGAGGAACAGTAGGTAGCACGAGAATGGATTATATGACTACTGTCCCAACAGCCTCAGTGGGTGACTCCATATTGGTTTCATCATTTGAATTTTCATTAAAATTAGACACGCTATTAGTAGTTCTAAAATCAAGTAGAAGCGGTGATCTCACTGTTACCCTGTGATCAATAAAGGAAACTAGAACAGTAGAAGAAACCATACTAGGATTGTTAAGAAGATGAGATTGGGTATGATGTGGTTCTATCTGGGTAGCATACCGAGAAACATCTTTCGTGACCAAAGAAGTATGTGGAGACACTAAACCATCTTTATCCAGATGATCAATATGTTTGGAAACATTCATTCGTGAAGGCTCCTAGGAATGGTCATCCTTCACAGGCAGAAGGTGATCAATCAGTTCAAGCATCAATGCTGTAGAGGCATAGTGTAGGGACAAATCGAGAGGCTGTTCAAAGACTTCTAAAACCATCTGTTCAATATCTTATAGAATTCTGTGATCAATATAAGTGTTCTCTTCCTCCTCAACTTGATCAGCCTAGGTGAAACCCGATCTCTCACCCAGGGGTTGAAAATGTTCTGACAATGTGAATGAGTTAAATAAATTTTTACCCTATATTCTCAAATTTTTGATGATAGATAAATTTTGTATGAGATGACTGGGTTCTTATAAAATATTGATAATAGAAGGGGGTAAAGGTTCAAACTAAAAGAAGAAAAAATTATTGGAAATGAAAATGAAAAATCTTTGAGTAGCTACTCAAGGTCATTAAAACAAAAAGGAGGTGTTATGAAGGAGTAATTATTACATATGATGGAATTTTCTAGAATACCAAAAGAAGTATAAGAAACTTCTTGGGTAACCCATGTCAAACATATATGTTATAGAAATAAACTCTAAAATTCTTAAGGGTGTGTGATACAAATTGTATACTTTAAAAATATTATAAATATACAAATGATTAAAATCAAGAAAATAATTAATGAATCTTTTTTTTTGAATTCAAGTTATAGAGGAAAGATTTTCTATATTAATGAATTAAGTAAAAACATAATATATTAAGCTCAGATGGATCATAGTTATGTATGTGTGTAGTTATATCATTTTTATTATATGTATATTATGGTATGTCTCGGAGTGGGGGTACAAAGGAAATATACTGCAGATGTGGAGGTTTGAAACGAGGACCTCCTCAACTGACCACCACAGGTACAATAGGGGCATAAAAACCGAACTATTCCCTATGGGGCTCATTTCTCTTATATAATAGGTGATGTTTCGTATTAATAAAGAGTTTTTATGAACAATATGAGATGAAAAATTTAATACACAAGGTTAATGGTTCATTTAATTGTATTTCTTGATTATAAAAGAAGGTAAGGATATTTTTTTATCTGGGTAAAGTGTTTATCCCAGATGTTTGTTAAAAAATGAGTTATTTGATCCCACAATAAGTGGAATATTTAAATTCATAAAGTCTTTTTTTATATTAATTTTTAAAATACATATAATACCATATATGATATGAATATGAATTGTTTATTTGTTAAATATTCATGTTAAAATGAAATGATAGTTATTTTATAACCCAAAGGTGATTTTGAATCGTAGAATGATATTTTGAATATATTGTAGCATCTAAGAGACTAATTATAGTATGTTTGGACTTTTAGAAGTTAATTGTTAATAATTAATGGATTATACTAGTCAAAATAGAAAGTGATTGCAACTTAATGACCTAAAAGTTTAGGGTACGTCAGTAAAATATTATTACAAATAGTTATAATAGTTACCAAAATATTTCTAGAAAAATGTTTAATGTAATAAGTTCCATGTATGATGATGATGATGAAGATATAAAAGTTCAAATTAGACAATAAAATTTATTAACATCACAAAATTTGACATTTTGGAGTTAAAGAGTTTGAATATTATGTTCAAAAAGTTAATCATTAGGAATATGGTTCCAAAGTATAACTATTATTCAAACTAGTTTTATTCATAGATTTTTCTCAATAAAGATCTCCATAGGATGGTTTTATTAGATAGTCAGATATAGATGTGGTTTTAATTACATAGATATGTAATGAATTTAACCAAACTCTAAAAGTGTGATAAACATAAGGTTTTTATGGCATTCTATCATATGTGATATGACGATACATGTTCTTGTGTATGGTTTTATTAACATTGTTAAAAGAGTTTAAGAATATTAAATATATCATGTTAAATAAAATCCATTCTACACTTTATCATTATTTAATGTTTATTATATGTACTCATGTAGTGAAAATTTGACCTCTAAAAGTATAAATTTAGGTTATCCCTACCTAATGTTCTTCGTGTAGTATTATAATTTGCGATGAAATGTTAATGTTATCATGAGTATGATTATATAACCAGGGCGTGGAATATACTCATGAGTTGAAAAACATGATGAATGGATGTTTTAAATGGTTTCGTTAGTTTTACAATTGGATTTTGAATGGATTTCTTGGACTTTAAATAGGTTCACTTGTATTAAAACATAATGTTTGAGATTCTCATCAAACATTAATTTTTTGAGATACCATTTTTGAATTTTTTTTAAACTGATTACTTATATCATTATTTTTTTTAAAACTAGTAGCATTAGATGGTGAATCCTATACACTTGTATATATATATATATGTATGTGTAAATATGTATGGATGGACACATTCACAATTGAATATGTGAATGTGTACATAGGGTATTACTCTTATATATAAATATAAGTATATATTTCTCTCTTGTCACTAGAAAGATAGTTCAGTTTCTAAATTTGATGGTGGATTGGGCTAGGTCAATATAATTTATCTAGGGGAAATTCATCACAATCTTAACACTACCACAAAATTGGGTTTCCGCAGCGCCACCCTTTAACAGTGCTAAAAAAAGGCTGATAAAGGGGGTTCCTTAATCAGTGGTAAGAAAAAGAACTGATAAAAGGTACTTTTAATAGTTCTAAAAATGTGCTGTTAAAATTGACCCTTTATCAGCGCTTTTTTAGCGATGTTAAAGGGCCCCCCCTTAATCATTGTTTTTAGTAGCACTGATAAAGGGGGGGATTTATCAGCGCTTTTTTTCTTATCACTGATAAATTTGTATTAAAAAAATAATATTTCATAAAAAATAATATATTGATATATAAGTATATTTATATTTATATAAATATAATATATATTTTTTAAATATGTTTTAGATCGATTTGATATGTATTAGACACAAAACGGACACACGGAGCAGATGTTATGGATGTATGGAGGGAATAAGGAACATTTATGGCCTTGAAGAATAAGATAAGGTGTTCCAATGGTCACTAGAGTGTAGTTTTATTCCGAAGAATAGATTTGATATGTGGTAGAGGAAAAATGGACACCTGGAGAAGAAGTTATGGCAAAAAAGACACCTAGAGCAGAACTTATGACCATTATGAGGAATTATGGGACTTTTTTGGCCTCAAAAAATATGATAAGGGGTTATAGTGGTCACTAGAGTGTAGATATTTTCTAAAGATTCAATTTGATATGTGGTAGAGAAAAAATAGACACCTGGAGCATAAGCTATGAGTGTTTGAATCTAAGCAATCCTTATAGCACTTAAAAACCTAAGAAACTCGTAACTCCATAAAACATGCATAACTTCTACTTGGGGTTTTTATTTGAGAAAAACGACCAGTAAAATAAAATCTCATGAGACGATTGAGGACCAAGTATAATCAAAACTGGCCAAAGATAAAAGAAACCAAAGATATATCAGTTATACCATTCCAAAAAAACTCCAACTTCAAATGGCCATAACTTTCATTTTGGGTTTCCATTTAGGCTCTACCATATATCAAATCGAAGAAAGTGAAGATATTTAAATAAAAGGATGATATGAAAAAGGTTTCATTTAGGTTATGGACCCTAAAACCCCAAAAAATCATTAGAAAGCCTCCAAAACTCTGTTTTCGTGTTTGGTGCCTTGTCAAATTTTTATTAAAATAGTAATAACTCCCGATCCGTGTGCCAGTTTGTCCTCCACCACCTATTATATCATAGTTAATTCCATGAGGTTTGGGTTGACTTTTCAAGGAGCTGAAATTAACACCCAGATCATAACTTATCCCTGTTTCAGTGACTCTGTGGTTTGATTGGTCTTTCAAGCCCCCATTTCTAGCACTTTTTCCATGTTTGCTATTTTTTCAAAAAGCTGTAACATATGATATGTCTATCAATTTGGCCTCCAACACCTATCAGATAAAATATCATTTTATGATCTTTGATTTTACTTGTCACATATCTGAAACAGACTCTCATATTGGAAGTTTTTGTCGTTACACTGATTTTAGGGTTTATTTGACTTTCTGACTGTATTTATGAGTATTGAGGGTTTCTCCATTTTTACTAATTATTCAAATGTTGAGGGATTCTTATAATTTTTCATACCGTACTGTTATTTATAATCAAATATATGACAATATATACATATTTTTTATATATTCACAAATAAAATTTTAATTTTATAAATAAATAATTTAACATATTTACATATAAAATATATTTCTCAGTATATAAGCCTTATCTAACTAAAAAAATAATATTAATTTTATTTAAAATAAAAATATATGAATATTTATATACCTATATAATGTGTACGTGTATATATATGTATGTATGTACATCTGTATTGACAAACTGATATATATTATCTAAATATCTAAATATATGTATATATAAATTAATATATAATATTTGTAAATATATATAAATATGTATAATTATAATTACAGATACAGATAATATATATATATATATATATGTGTGTGTGTGTGTGTGTGTGTTGTATATATGATTTTCATTATTTATTTACACAGAAAACATATTTTATAAATGTATTTAAAACTGATATTATAAATATATATTAATCTACAAATAAATATATTAATATATAAATATAACTATATATATATTTCTTAATATATAGATATATATATAGATATATTAATATAACTAAATATATATATATATATTAATATAACTATATATATATATTAAATTAAATATATATTAATATACGAGTAAATATAACTATATATATATATAGAAATATAAATAGATATATAAATAAATGAAGAGAAAACCAATATGGTGGAGTGGTCAAGGCTTAGGTGCATATGCAACATGTCCAAAGTTCGAATCCAGGGGAGGAAGGTCGCACTTGTGGGTGGAATAAGGGCTAGCATAGTTAAAGGGTGGGGCGCTGTTAAAGGATGGGGGTGGCTGGGGCGAACGGGATTGGGTGGGGGTGGGGGGGGGGGTTTGAAGCGCTATTGATGCCCCTCCCTAATTTCCAATTTTTATTTAACATTTTTTAACTTTTATCATTGTTTTTTAAAAAGCGCTGATAAAAGGGGTCTTTTATCAGTTCTTAGAAAAGATCTGATTAAGGTCTCATTTATCAGCACTTTTTTAACATTAATAAATGGGGCCTTTATCAGTGTTTTTCTGAGCATTGATAAAAAAGACCCCCTTTATCTTCACTGAGATTAAAAGAACTTTTTTAGCGCGGATAAAGGCCTTTTTAACGCTGATAAAATCCAATTTTGTGGTAGTGCTTGGATAAGCCGAAGAAGAAAGGTGGCATTACCTATTATAGGATTCCTATGAAGGACATTCAAGATTTTATGTCAAGGAATAACATTTTTGATCTTGGTTTTTTAGGTGAAAACTATACATGGTGTAACAAAAAATGTGGAAACAAGATAACATGGAGTTGCATAGATTGATTCCTAGCCAAACATTAAGGGATATCAATCTTCCCTCAAGATTTTATCACTCACTTGAATCAATCATTTTTTAATCATTCTCCCTCATTTATCATTATTAGTAATATAATGGGGATTCATTTTTGTTTTTTTTCTCATTTATTAACTAGGGATGATGTTTTTCTTCAAATGGTTTGAGGATATTGGAATAGAGTTATAGAAAGAAGATTAAAGGTTCAATCCTATAATTAACTTAGGTTGATAAAAGTAGATATATGGGAATGGGTTTATAAATGAATGAACCCCCAAAACAGGGTGGTGGAATTGAAAAATGAGATCAATCAGTTGAATATGGACTTTTAAATAAGATAATGAATCCTTCAAAAATCATACCAACAAAAAAAGAATATATTTTGAAGGAATTTTTGAGGGGGAATGTTTGATCAAATAGAGATCAAGGGTTCATTATATGAAAGAGTGGGATAATAACTTTTCTTATTTCTATACCCTTATTATGGAAAAAAGTAATTTTATAATGTATACATGAACCTAGAAGATAGAACTATCACTAGTAATGTCGATATTATAATTCATACTATTATTTCACATTTTTTATCTTTTCATATAGGTCAAATACATCGTTCATATAGTGGTTTTACAAGGAAGATTCATTCTTCAGTTTTATCCCCATATTCCAAGATGATCAATAGTTATTGATCATTGAAAATGTTTCGATGGAGGAGAAAATCAAAAGATCTATTAGTAATATTAATCAAGAAAGTGCTCCTAACCCTAATAGATTCCTTTGTTCATTATATAAAGTTACATGTGAAATCATTATGAATGATATTTTTAAAGTAGTAAAATAATAATTCAATGGGGTTCCTTTACTAATAGTGAATTATATTACCATCTTAGTTCTTATTCCTAATGTGTCCCAACAGAATTTTTTCAACCGATTCAAGCCTGTTAGTCTATGAAACTTCTATTATAAGTTTCTTTCTAGAATAATTAATTATATGATCTCATGAATCCATCTATATCAAATTTTAGAGTAATGAAATAGATTTTTAATGGTATAATTATCCAAGGAGTGGTTTGGATGGCTCAGTAAATGTTAGTGGACCATAATCGAAAATTCATAGAATCTAATATTATTTTCAAAATTGATTTGTAAAAATATTTTGAAATAATTTAATGTAATTTTATATTTAATGTTTGTTGGATCGAATATGTAGATATATATGTTTATTAGATGGAGTAATACAAGAGGGGGGTGAATTGTAGGTTTAAAAACCTTTGAGTTTTAGCAACTAAGAGATTAGTTTAAATGATCTTAAACTAATACAAATACAAACACCCACAATCGTATTGAATGTAAAAAGGTATGATGTATTGTAATACTAATGTAATGTAAAACAATTGTATTCAAGATGAACACAATAATCAGAGTAATATAAAGATGAATGATTCTACCTTAAAGCGTATAGAATCAATCAATACAATATGTAATAGAATGATTGTAATTGAAACAATTACAATTGAAAATGTAAAGAAGAAAGGAAACAATACAAATTCCTTTCTAATACAAGTAACAGCGGAAATGTAAAAGTATTACAATTCTTTTAACCCAAAGAGAAGGGTTATCCTTTCACCTAGGATAAAAGGGTTTGTCTCACCAACACCTTGGTGAGCCCTCGATACGATGATCGGACTGTCTTTCTGCCTATCCCTGGCAGCCCTCGATACAATGATCGGCACGTCTGTCTGCCTATCCCCGACAGCCCTCGATACGATGATCTGCACGTCTGTCTGCCTATCCCCGGCAGCCCTCGATTTTTTAGGTAATCGGCACCTCTGTCTTTCAATCACTTGAAAGCCCTCGATATGATAATCGGACGCACAAGGCAGATGAGAGAAGTCATAGTGTCTCTCTCTAGAATATTGGTAGTTCACGAAGTCTCTTCATTCATTTCACCATCAATCATTCTTCTCTCAGCTTCAAATGACCTCCTATTTATAGGCCTTGGGTTCCAACGGTCATATTGCCTCCAATGGTCATATTGAAACAGAAAGCACGAAATCGTTTTGATTAGTTTGTAAGTAACTCAACGACATCGTTTTGTTAGGACATAAGATATATAGAAATGAAAAACATGGGTACGATTCATATACAATAAGTGTTTTTGACTAAGTATTAAAACAAGAATGTAATAAAAATTTGAGTAACAGAATCAATACAATTTTCATATTTAGTATGATCATCATTGTACGATTGGTATGGTAAGTACGATCAGTATGGTACGATACGATATGGTCAGTACGATCAGTATTGTACGATACGATATGGTCAGTACGATCAGCATGATCAGTATGATCACCATGATCAGTACGATCAGCATGATCAGTACGATTAGTTTGATTAGTATCATACGATACGATATGGATAGTACGATCATCATTGTATGATACAATAAACAAAATAGAAGACAATTGTATTTTCCAAAATATGATAGAATGCATTTGTGATTTGAAAAACATGATATAGAAGTCAAAAGAATAATTTTGACTCAACAATCTCCCCCTTTTTGGAAAGCACAACACACAAAGTAAATGTAACAAGAAAAACTTATCTCCCCCTGAGTTATTGGAAACTCTTCTGAATAAGAAATTGAATACAACTAACTCCCCCTTAGGTATGGACTTTCCTAAGGATTTTATTCGTAGATTTTCCTTAAGAGTGTTATAAAGAATTCTCCCCCTTTATAAAACATTCTCCCCTTTGTAAACATTCTCCCCCTTTGTGATTTACAAAAAGAAAGGAGTAATCTTGAATTGTCTGAGGGAGTTAGAAAATAAACACAAGACAATGGATAAAAGAAACGGATCATAAAAGTCATTACAAAACAAAGAGAAATTCCAAAGGAAAACAAATACAACAATTGTTTGTTTTCTCTTTCCTTCTCCTTCTTTATCAGATCATGAAGAACAACTTTCATCTTCTTGATCTCCTTCTTGTCTTCAGAAATTGATTCACCCTGAGTTTTGAGAAGCTCTTGTTGGTCCACAAAAATCTGATCTTTATTTCTGATAGTCTCCTCCTGGACTCTGATTACTTCTTCAAGGGTATCAATTCTGTTTTGGAAATTCTTGTTATCATTGGATAAAACAGAATTTTGATTCTTCAGAAAAACCATTTCATCTTTGAAAGATGAAACCTTCGAGAATTCAGATTGAAAAACATTCATTCTCTCTTGCCAATCTTTCACTGAAGGAACATCGACTCTTTGAGAAGACAAAAGATTCAACCTTTCAACTGTTTCTCTGTCAAGATTATTGAAAGAAACTGCAAGCTCATTTGACAACCTTATTATATCTTCAATAGCTATTTCATGATCATTGATTGAGCTCTCTGTTTTTTACGACCACTTGGTCATCTTATTACATGCCTTCTTATGAGCAACTGAACTTTCTGAAAGAAGTTTCAAATCGGCTTCTACTGACAAAACTTTCTTCCTCAATTCTTTTACAGAGCAAAACTTCTTCTTTTGATTGTCAGTAATAAAATCAATCTTCCCTTCCAGCCTCGGGAAATAAGGAATGGTCTTCTTAACCCTTCTCAAAACATGAACAATGTAATCACTCTTCTTGAGAGAGATTGTATGATCTGAATCAGTATCTTCATCGTACGATGCTAGTTCATACGATCTGCTCGAGTCAACAACTGGCTATTTTCCTTTTGATTTTTCTTTCTGCTTTCTTTCTTCTTCCACTTTGTCACTAATGACAACAACTTTATCAGAGTGTGAGGATTGAGCACCTTGCTTTTCTTGAGATGACATTCTGTCCGGAGATCGTGCTTGATCGGCATGAGGAGTTTGTTGAACACATTCACTCAGCTTTTGAACCGATTCCTCTCTACTCTTCTTTGAACTTTGAAGAAATTCTAAAAGAAAGTCTCCTTCTTCTTCTTCTTCCACTTCTTCTATCTCTTCCATCACTTGTTTTTGTTTTCCTTTCTCAGGGAGACTCTGTACGATGGGCTCTTGGTGCACTTCTTCTGTTAGTTGAGCACTAGCTTCCTCTACTGCTTTCAAGACTTTAGAGACATCAAAGTCTTGAGCCTTTCTTTTCAAAAGAACCTTCTTCTTATTTTCAGCCTGAAGGGTTTCTTCTACCCTTACTCTTTCTGCAAAAGCCTCAGCAGGGTCAAGACCAAACTTCGGGTCACCTTCCTTTCTCTGTTCCTTATCCTTTCTCCATTTGGCTACAACCTCCTTACTGTACCTCGGCTTCTTCTTGGGCTTTGAACTAGTTTTTGTATCATATTTTTGAGTAACTCCAGTAGATTGAATGTCTTTGGCTGGCATAGGTGCCGATTGATTCTGTGCCAATTCAGCTTCTACATCTCTGACAAAAAGTTTTGAATTGTGATCAAAACAAACATTCAACTTTTTCATCATACTTTTGCTAATCCAAGAAGGCTTCAGATCTATGGGGTTTCCTTTCAAAGGAATGTTACAAAACATCATACTCTCGAAAATGAACTTCGTAAGGATAGCTAGATACATAATCATCTGGGACTTAATCCCTCCTGTCTTGACATTCTTAATGGTCTCAAAAACATACCCCATGAGATTTACTTTTCTCATATTCACAAGATAGTCAAGCATGAAAATATCAGAAACTTTCAAAGTTTCTCTATCCCCTTTCCTTGGGATAAGAAAACCTTGCATCCATAAAGTGACAAAACAATTTTCCGGAGAAAGATGAGACACTTTTCTCTTTTCCTCATTAATAACAAACAAAGTCTTTTCAGCACTTTCTCTATTAAACGTACCAACTTCCTCTGGTAGTTTGTGCGATGGACAGAAAGAATCCCCTTCTACAGAAACATTCAGAAAATGTGCCGCTTGTTTCACAGACATAGTCAATTTTCTATCGTACACAACAAAGTTTATAGTCATTTCTTTGTCGAACGATACGGTTTTATAAAACTGACAAACTTCATCAAAGTGAACTGGATCTTGAGAATCAGGCTTTCCAACACACAGATGTTCCCACCCTTGAAACAAAATGATCCTCCTGATTGTGGAATCGTACGTATCGAAAAATTCCCGAGATACTAACCTTTCTCTGTTAAAGTATTTCTCTGTAAAAGTCTTTGAATACATTTCGGCGGGAGTGTTAGCAGAGGATTGAGACATAATGCTGCTGCCGATGAGAAGATCGTACGATGATTTATAGCTGGTGGAGCAGAGCTTCACCTCAAATCCTGAAAAATCAATGTGGGTTTGGGGAGGGGAGGGGGATATTTATAGGCGATAAAGGGGTGACCTTTGATCTTCTACGGTCGAAAATGAGTGACCGTTGATCTTCTACGGTCATGATTAGAGAAAACCAGATCAATGGTTAGGATTAAAACAAAGGAAATTTTTTTTAAAAAAAATGAACAAAATACATGTCGGAGAACGTAAGGTAATTGTTGATTTCGATATATTTCAAAAGAAAATACAAATGTACGAAATAAAATACAATAGAATTATTAAACGACATGACGATGGAAAACAAATTCAATACTATCATCGGCCGATTCAATATCATGATTGATTGATACGATGGAAATGAATTTCAATACCATCATCGGGTGATACAATACCATGATTGATTGATACGATGGAAAAGAATTTCAATACCATCATCGGTTGATTCAATACCATGATTGATTGATACGATGGAAAATAATTTCAATACCATCATCAGTCGATATGATAGAAAAGAATTTGATTACCATCATCAGTCGATATGATAGAAAAGAAAACCATTACCATCATCAGTCGATGCGATAGAAAAGAATTTGATTACCATCATCGGTCAATATGATGGAAAAGAAAACCATTACCATCATCAGTCGATACGATAGAAAAGAATTTTATTACCATCATCGGTCGATATGATAAAAAAAAATTGATTACCATCATCGGTCGATACGATGGAAAAGAAATTCATTACCATCATAAGTCGATACGATGAAAAAGAAAAAGTAAATGATACTATAAAACTGTCAATACGATAAACAGAGAAAGAAAAAAAATGAATGATATGATAAAACTGTCAATACGATAAAAAAAATGAATGATAAAATAGTCAATACGATAAACAGAAAACACATATCATGGAAAAAACATAAGATAAAGTAAAAAACATAGAAAGAAATGTTCTCCCCCTTTCTACGAGGAATTTCTTACTAATAGGAGAGATGTAAAACAGAAAGTAGATATGAATGATTATTTTAATGTAATCATTCCTAGCTTCTATTTTATAAATTCAAATCTATCAGAAGGTAAAGGTTTTGTAAAAATGTCAGTAAGTTGTTCTTGCGTTCCGATGAATTGTAAAACAATATATCCTTTTTGTGTGTGATCCCTAAGAAAGTGATGCCTAACATCTATGTGTTTTGCACGAGAGTGATGTGTTGGGTTCTTACTAAGAGCTATGGCACTTGTATTATCACAAAGAATTTGAGTTTTGGAAAAACTCTATCCATAATCAGTGAGTGTGTGCTGCATCCACAATACTTGAGCACAACAACTTCCAGCTGCTACATATTCAGCTTCAGCAGTGGATAGTTCTACTGAGTGTTGTTTCTTGCAGGACCAAGAAACCAAGGAATCTCCTAAGAAGTGACATGTTCCAGATGTACTTTTTCTATCCATTCTACAACCACCAAAGTCAGCATCTGAAAAACTTTTTAAAACAAAATCATTTCCAGAGGAGTAAAAAACACCTAAATCCATAGTGTCTTTAAAATACCGAAAGATTCTCTTTACAGATTTTAAATGAGACTCTTTTGGATTAGATTGGTATGTTGCACATAAGCATACAGAAAACATCAAGTCTGGTCGACTAGCTGTCAAGTATAGAAAACTTGATATCATACCTCTAAAGATTGTTTGATCTACTGGTTTCCCAGTTTCATCAAGATCAGGAGTATTTGAAGTACCAATTGGGGTGCTAATACTTTTAGTTTTGTCATATCCATAATTTTTGAGTAAATCTTTTATATACTTATGTTGAGATATATAAGTTCCTTCTGGTTTTTGAGAAATTTGAAAACCTAGAAAGAATGTTAACTCACCCATCATACTCATTTCAAACTCAGATTTCATTAAGTTTGCAAAAGAATCAGTTAAATATTTCTGAGTTGATCCAAATATGATTTCATCAACATAGATTTGTACAATCAAAACATTTTTGTTTTCCATTTTTATAAATAGGGTTGGATCTGCTGTAACTTTTGTATAATTGTTTTGTAAAAGAAATCATGTAAGTCTATCATACCATGCTCTAGGGGGCTGTTTAAGACCATATAGAGCCTTGGTAAGTTTAAAAACATGATCAGGATGTTTTGGGTCTTAAAAACCAGGAGGTTGTTTGAAAAAAACTTCTTCTTGAACAACCATTTAGAAAAGCACATTTGACATCCTTTTGAAATAGTTTGAAATTGAAATATGCTGCAAAAGCTAATAGAATATGAATAGATTCAAGTCTAGCTATAGGAGCATATGTTTCTTCATAGTCTATTCCCTCTTGTTGATTATAACCTTTAGCAACAAGTCTTGCTTTATTTCTTACAATGATTCCATTTTCATCACATTTGTTTCTGAAAACCCATTTTACACCAATCACAGTTGTTTCTTTAGGTCTATCAACTAATGTCCAGACTTGATTCCTTTCAAATTCATTTAGTTCATCTTGCATTGCTTTGATCCAATCATCATCACCTAAAGCCTCACTTGGACTTTTAGGTTCAAATTGGGAAAGAAAAGCAAGATGTTCTATTTCATTTCTTAAGGAATTTCTGGTCCTTACATGTTGATTTACATCACCAATGATGTTATCACTGGGATGATTCCTACGAAACAATTGTTTTGGGTTTTGTAAAACCTATTCATCAATATATGGTAGAAAATCTTCTGTGGTAAATGTTTCATGAAAACTTTCTTGAAAATTTTCCTTATCAGAATGATCTTCTAATAAAGGTTGATAAACATTTTTAGAAAACACATCTGAGGATGTAGGATTGGGTTGGTTGAAAACAAAAGGATTAGTTTCATCGAATTTTACATGCACTATTTCCTCAACAGTACAAGTGTTTTTATTGAAAACTCTATAAGCCTTAGAGGTTGTAGAATAGCCTAGAAAGATTCCTTCATCAGATTTTGGTGCAAATTTGTGTAGATTATCTTTTGTATTCAGAATGAATACTTTGCATCCAAAAACTTTGAAGTATAAAACTTTAGGTTTTCGGCCAGTCCATAACTCATAAGGGGTTTTATTAAGAAATGGTCTAGTTAAAACACGATTTATAGTATAACAGGCAGTACTAATAGCTTCAGCCCAAAAGTGCTTAGTAATTGAGTATTCACTTAACATGGTTCGAGTCATTACCTGAAGATTACGATTTCTTCTTTCAACAAAACCATTTTGCTGAGGAGTTCTTGGAGCTGAGAAATTGTGAGTAATACCTTTCTTACTACAAAAAGTTTCAAAATCTGAATTTTGAAATTCACCACCATGATCACTATGAATAGTTATCAGTGGTAGGTTTTTCTTATTTTTGACTTGGGCTCTAAAAGTTTTGAAATAGGAAAAGGCTTTAGATTTCTTTGTGAGAAAGTAGACCCATGTAAATCTAGTAAAGTCATCAACTAAAACAAATACATAGTATTTGCCTCCAATGCTTCCAGATTGTGAAGGACCAAAAAGATCCATATGCACTAACTGTAATGCATTAGAAGTTGAAACTTCATTAATTGATTTAAAGCTAGTTTTATGTTGCTTTACAAATTCACAAGGATCACAGACTTTTGAAGAATCATATCTAAGATCCGGTAGCCCTTTTACAAGTCCTTTCTTTGAGAGTTTACTTAGGTTTCTCATATTACAGTGTCCTAGTCTCCTATGCCATAGCCATGATTGGTCTTATATTACACTCAAGCAAGGTAAGTTTTGGTTCCTAAGGTCTTCTAAGTTAATAGTGTAAACATTCTCTTACCTATGGGCAGATAGAATGAACTCATCCTTGGAATTGTGGACAAGACACTTATCATTTCTAAAATTCACAAGGTAACCTTCATCACATAATTGACTTATGCTGATGAGATTGTTCCTAAGACCTTTAACAAACAAAACATTTGAGATAAGAACTTTTCCAAGAAAAACAATATTACCTATACCAACAATCTTTCCTTGAGCATTATCTCCGAAGGTAACTTTTCCACCTTTTGTTTTGATAACCTTTTCAAAGAGATCTTTGTTTCCAGTCATGTGACGAGAACAACCACTATCCATGTACCAAATATTCTTATTGGTACACTTCTCATTTTCCTGAAAAAGAAACAATTAGATTTTCGGAATCCAAACTTGTTTGGATCCAGAAAGGTTAGATAAAAGAATTTTAGGAATCCACATTTGTTTTTCAAAATGAGCTTTATGAAATCCTAAAGATTGAGTTTTGTTAAGAGAACAATATCTTCTCCAGTGTCCACCACATTGACACTTAGAACAAAAAGAGTTTTTTTTAGGAACAAAATAGTTATTGCTAAAAACAGGTTTGGAATAAGTATAACCAAGACCAGAACGATTTCTCAAAGGTCTAATTTGAGAATACATCCTGTCAATGTTTTCTTTTCCATGAGTAAATTTTGACAATCATTTTTTCAAGGATAAAATATCTGACTTTAGTTTTAAAACAAAATTATTATTTTAGAAAACATTTGAATTTGAACTAGAGTTAGGCTCTAAAATATTTTTCTTTGAAATTACAGTTTCAAGATCCTTAGAAAGATTATCCTTATCAGATTTAACTTTCTCAAGTGTTTTTAAAATACTTTCAAAATCAGAAGTTTTCACATCAAGATCTTTAGAAAGATCTGATACTTCTTTAGAAAAGATTGAAATTCTAGAATTTTCTTTCTCAAGTTTCTTCTTGAGTTTAGAATCTTCTTTTTCAAGTAATTTAGCAAATCTAGAGACTTCTTCAAAAGAAGGTAATGTATCATCTTCTGATGATGAGGATTCATCATTTGAAGATTCATAATATCTATTAACAGTATAATTTGCATTCAAAGAGACATTTGTAATAGCTTCAGCATTATGTACCTTAGCCATGAGACAATGATCTTTAATTGGTAGTCTGGCTAAGAGTCTGATATTCCTTTGTCCAGATGTCTCATATTCTGAAGAATCATCAGAGGAATCACTACCACTTTCACTCCATGTATCATTTGCTTTTAAGACTTTCTTTGTCTTATAAAACCTTTTCTTGTTTCTTTCAGAGTGTTTCTCCTTTCTATCTTTCCTTTTTAGTAATGGACAATCAGGCCTTATATGTCCTGCTTTCTTGCATTCATAACAAGTTACCTCTGAATCTTTCCTATCCTTCCTATCTTTCTTTTTGAATCTATATTGAAAATCTTTCTTTCCCATGATCTTGTTCATCCTTCTAGCAAGATTGGATAACTCATTATCCGAAAGATTACAATCACTTGAATCAGATACAACAACTTTCTTGGATTTCGACCTTGTAAGACTTTCAGGTGTTTTAGCTTTAGATGCAAAGGCTACACTTCCATTCCCATTCTTCTTCTTGTTGACTTGTTGAAATCAGCATCTCTCTTCATTCTTGTCTCGTGCTGTAGAAGAGTTCCAAAGAGTTCATCAAGAGTAATCTGGGAAACTTTTCTATTTTCATCAATAGCTGTTCTTTTTGACTCCCATTCATTTGGCATTATATCTATAATCTTGTCAACAAGAGGTTCATCATCAAGACCTTTTTCTCCCATTTATTGTAAGCTGTTGACAATTGTCATAAACCTTTGTTGCACTTTACATACTGGCTCTCCATTAGGAAAAACAAATCCATGATAATCTGCTCGAAGAATTGCTCTCCTTGTTTCTATAACCTTGGATGTACCAAAATGAGTGACTTCTAATTTATTCCAAATACAGTTGGCTGCTTCACATGAAGATATCTGACTGTATATATTCCTGGTCATAGAGCATAATAAAGTATTGTGTACCTTGTAATTCAGTTGATATTCTTGCTTCTCTTGGTTGGTGAAAGTACTAACTTCTTTTTCAGGAATTTTGTAACCTCCATTAATCATAATAAAATTGTCTACACCAGTATTGATAACGAAATTCTTCATACAATCTCTCCAATACTCATAATCATTCCCATCAAATATTGGTGGTCTAGAAGGATTCATATTGTCTATTGACCCGATACTCATACCTGCCATCTAATACAACAAAAACTTTTCCACTCCACACGTTAGTGTAGTAAGTTTTTAAGATAATAATATGAAAGAAATAAAGCTAGTAATACAAATCAGTGGAATACCCCCTTTGATACCAATTGTTGGATCGAATATGTAGATAAATATGTTTATTATATGGAATAATACAAGAGGGGGGGTGAATTGTAGGTTTAAAAACCTTTGAGTTTTAGCAACTAAGAGATTAGTTTAAATGATCTTAAAATAATACAAATACAAACACCCACAATCGTATTGAATGTAAAAAAGTATGATGTATTGTAATACTAATGTAATGTAAAACAATTGTATTCAAGATGAACACAATAATCAGAGTAATACAAAGATGAATGATTCTACCTTAAAGCGTATAGAATCAATTAATACAATATGTAATAGAATGATTGTAATTGAAAAAATTACAATTGAAAATGTAAAGAAGAAAGGAAACAATACAAATTCCTTTCTAATACAAGTAACAGCGGAAATGTAAAAGTATTAAAATTCTTTTAACCCAAAGAGAAGGGTTATCCTTTCACCTAGGATAAAAGGGTCTGTCTCACCAACACCTTGGTGAGCCCTCGATACGATGATCGGACTGTCTGTCTGCCTACCCCTGGAAGCCCTCGATACGATGATCAGCACGTCTGTCTGCCTATCCCCGGCAGCCCTCGATACGATGATTGGCACGTCTGTCTGCCTATCCCCAGTAGCCATTGATTTTGTAGGTAATCGGCACCTCTTTCTTTCAATCACTTGAGAGCCCTCGATATGATAATCAAATGCACAAGGCAGATGAGAGAAGTCACAATGTCTCTCTATAGAATCATGGTAGTTCATGAAGTCTCTTCATTCATTTCACCATCAATCGTTGTTCTCTCAGCTTCAAATGACCTCATATTTATTGGCCTTGGGTTCCAACGGTCATGTTGCCTCCAACGGTCATATTGAAACAGAAAGCATGACATCGTTTTTATTAGTTTGTAACTAACTCGACGACATCGTTTTGTTAGGACATAAGATATATAGAAATGAAAAACATGATTATGATTCATATACAATAAGTATTTTTGACTAAGTATTAAAACAAGAATGTAATAAAAATTTGAGTAACAGAATCAATACAATTTTCATATTTAGTATGATCAGCATTGTACGATTGGTATGGTAAGTACGATCAGTATTGTACGATACGATATGGTAAGTACGATCAGTATTTTACGATACGATATGGTCAGTACGATCAGCATGATCAGTACGATCACCATGATCAGTACGATCAGCATGATCAGTACGATCAGTTCGATTAGTATCGTACGATACGATATGGATAGTACGATAATCATTGTACGATACGATAAACAAAATAGAAGACAATTGTAATTTCCAAAATATGATAGAATGCATTTGTGATTTCCAAAACATGATATAGAAGTCAAAAGAAGACTTTTGACATAACAATGTTATGATGTAGTGTGGCTTATCTGATTGAGTTGGTGATATATTGTTACAAATATTTTCATCACTGTGGTTCTAGATATCACTCATAGGGAAGTGGTTTGAATTCTTCAAATCAATTCATTGTCTATGTCATGGTGTCATGTTATCTATTATCCTTTTTATTCTTACACAAGACCTACTAAGTAGGAATCTGAAAAATGTTATCTAGGATAGAGAGGTGTTATAATTCAAATGAAGGATTGGATCCATTTGTATTTAGAACATCCTCTTTAAAAATGACATGAATTTTTTTTTCAATGGAATGATTTATTCTATACATAATTTTTTTGGGTATCCTAAAATCATACAGTGAGTGGAGTGGGAAACAATTTAATACAAACAAAAGTAATGTGTATGTTTCCATAAAATTCTCACAAAGAGGATCAAATATCATTTAAATTAGTATTTTCATCTATAAGGGAATCATTCCTATGATTTACATTGGATATCCATTCTATATGGGAAGAATTCATATTCATAATTTTGATCCTCTGGTGGAAAGGATTATAACAAGAATAAATTTTTAAAAAAGATTCTTTTATTTGTGGGTAGGATCATGGTCAATAATAGATTCCTTACATTTCTGGTGATGTATGTTCTATTTGTGCTCAGATTTCTAAAAAAATACTTAAGGATAATTGAAAATGATCTCAAATGATTCTCGTGGTATGAAAATAAAGAGGGGATGTCCCACCAAGTTATTTCGTCAAATATCTACAAACTAATTGTGTAAGGTGGTATCAAAATGAAATTTTGGGAGGAATGCATGATGATCATGAGATATAAACAGGAATGGGATGCTCTAGTAGGGAAATAATTGTTGTGAAATAACATGATAAAAAAATACAAGTGTATCCCAAAAACTATAATAAATGACTATGTAATGGACTCTACTATCCAGCAGGGGCTCTGAGATTCATTTAAGATCCTTATTTCCTATTTGAGGTAGATTACAAGTTTAGGAATAATATTTTTATGGGATAAAATTTTTTAGGGTGCTCTATCTCCTTCATATAGTAACTATACCCCATTATGAGTTTTATTGGAGCCATGTTGCATCCTATATTACTCCATGTGGTTATCGATGAAGCATAGAAAGATGTTCTATGAATATAATATTAGTTTATGAGAAATACTGGTGTGTTTTCATTCCCTCCAACATAATCTTATACAATATTATATATTAACAGAGGATTTTAAACTCTTAGTAAGAATAACAAACCCATGGTGAAAGCTATATGGAACAAAATAATCCCAATGAAATATAGTTTCTTGGTCTGGAGCATTAGATATAATGAAATTTCCACTTACAATTTTATTCAAGGGAAAAAATCCAAATTTCCTCCATGAATCATTGTTGTATTACTCGAATATCGAACCAATTGATCATTTATTTTGTAATGGAGAGTGGGCTAGTAATATATGGAATTTTCATTGCAATTGAAAAAGATTCTACCTCTACCATAGAGGTTTTGATCTGATTTTGTGGGACTAGTTAAAAAATGTAGAAGTTTCTTTGAATTTTTTTCATGTTTATAGGGTCATGTTTTTTGTTTAATATTTTAGTTTATTGGAGTATTAAAATGATACTAGGTATTTAGGTTCTTGTTTTAGTTTATATCAGATGATTTATAAAGTATTTCCAATGATTTAGGAGAGAGTCATGTTATTTACATGGAATTAATTGATAGGTTCATTATGAATTCGATAGTTCATTTTTTCTCCCCCTAATTCCCATGATTTTTTAGTAGTGTTGGGGAGATGGGTGTCGTGGGAGGCATCGAGAGATGGTTTCATGATTAATTCCAGTGAAGCATATTCTAATGAAATCACACATGGAGGAGGTGTATTTTGGGAATCTTATGGATTTATTATTTTTTATTTCACTTAATTTTATGGTGGATGGAGCTCTTTTATAGTGTAAGTGTGTTCCATGTTATGTGGCCTTTAAATCCAAATATTCTTCAACATTGACCTCTCAGTCATTGAATCAAACTCAAATATATGTGTTAATTTTTTGTAGGGATTTGCTCAGTATCACTAAGAAGTGGTTTATAGAATCAGGTAATGTCATAGTATTAAGGATAAAAACATGTGGATTTATAAATCATGGAGTGAATAAAATATAGAAGCTTACTTCTTAGCATCAAAAGGAAACCGAGGAAAATCTCTCTAAATTTTCTCAACTATTAGATCCCATCATCTTGACTATTATCATATTACTCTTAGAGACACCCTTAGGCTCTATCACATAACATCCCTAACCTTCCTCTAGGTATTGTTTGGCCAGTCCAAATTTTACACTAAATAAAAATAATACTTTTGAAAATAATAATAATAATAATTTATTTTTTCTGAAAAAGTATTTATTATGCATTTATATTTATTAGAGTCATTAATTAAATCCAAATATGTTTAAACTCATAATGTACATATATAATTTTCTAGGAATATAAATATAATTTTTTGTGATGTTGGGAAAGAAAAATCTTTATAATTTATTAGTGGAGATCCATAGATCCATATTAGAGATATAGTAGAAGAAGTTAATAAATTGGGATTGAGTAACATTTATTTATTTATTTGTCTCAGGATGGAGACTTGGATGTTTTTATTAATGTTGGTTTTATAAAAATACTTTTCTATTATGAATTTAATGGGTTTTAATAAAACACTTTTTACATACACATGCATTTCCATCATTTTGGTTGATTCTTTTTCATGTAAAATAATTTAATAATGGATTACATTATCCCTTGACACTAATTTATTACCTCTAGAGATTAGAGGAGTTCTAAAAAATATATGTGGAACTTTGATTCACATCTTTGGATTTGAGTCCCTAGGATAATTTATTACAAACATTAGGTTTTAGGGTGAGACTGATCATTCTAGTTCCACTGATTTTTGAGAAAATTTCAATATCAACTCGAAGATCATAAAAATAATTCACAATTCATTTAACATCACCATGCTACAATATATAGATCTAAATACACACATGGAAAAATTTATTGAAAATTACGAAACATTAAATTTCATTTTTTTTAATTTATGTAGTAAGACGTCGTTTATAATTTTTTTGTCAAGAGACTAAAAAAACAACGGATTAAAATCATGGAACCACATTCCATTACTGAAAGGGATGATATAGAAAATGTTTAATGATATAATTTTCTACCTCTAAATATATAATTCTTTATGTTGATATGTTAAATTTTAATCAATATGATATAGAGTAAATTAATGTGTCATTTGAGTGGGTTATATATTTTTTTTAAAATATACCCCCATCAGGGACTTGAGATGTGGTTTTTAATTTAATTTTTTTGAATGTTGTATAAAAGTAATATAGCCATTTTTTGAAGTCTTCATTGGTGTTTAATTAATAAATAAATTATCATAATGATATTTTTATTTTGATACGAATATCAATTTAATATTTTTCAATAGAGAAAATGGGAAGTTTAATAAGAAAGATGAGCATACATGGTTGATTCAGATGAATCATTAACAAATTTATTTTTTAATTATCATTATATAAATAAATTTTCTTATTTTGTGCCACATGTTTTGAATTAAAATTAAAAAAAAGTAAAAAATAATGGACTGAGTTCATTTTAATAATAAAAATACTAAAAATTATTTATTCATTGCTATGAACTGAACCACCAAGACCCAAGTAGTGACTACCTAAGCCCACCTCTAATAAGATTGGGGATGATGACCAGTGCTGAGTTGACATATCACACACATGGGAGGCCTTAGCATAAGGTACCTTTACTCACACACCCACACCCATCTCCATGAAACAATGAAAATATAATAATAAATAAAAAATAAAATGCATGTATACATCTATTCCACAATGAGAATACAAAATTGTATAGAAAGCATAAAAATGGAAACATACAAGCCCAAAAAAACCGAAAAGAGTCCAACCTTATCAAGAGGGTACTATTGTTCAATAAAACCACTAAACGCATCTTAGTTTAGCCCAGTATACACCTCAGTTTATCTAGCTCACTAAGCTCTTCCTGCTTTGAGTACTCCTAGGACTCCATAGAAAGGATTTTCATCTAAACAAGACCTAAAATGTGTGGGAAAAGTCCATACAAGGGTGACTATAACAATACCCACTAGTTGACCCAAAAACCCAAAATAAAAGGGAGAAAATGAAATAAAACAGTTCACTTGACCCAAGCCATATAGAACCCAAGGAAGAGAGAACAAGAACTCCATCTCGAACACTCCTTAGTTATACATGACTAGTCATATCAAACCACATGGTATGTTAATAAAGATATGTGAAATCACCACAAGGAATCTCAATATCACCCAGATATACTTGTGTCAGACTCCATGTAACATGAAGTCCCAACCTTATTGGATTCTATTCAAGGCTCAAAGGTAATCCTGTCTAGGGAATCTCACCCCACGATCCATGCCATCCCGTATGGAACTTATTCAAGAGATAAAACACACAAAGTATCTCTATACTATCCTATATGTAATGTATGAGAGATATCAATTCACCCAAAAAAAACTCTTCCATCCCTGATGGAACATCTGAGAGAAAATTCTCTATCAGGTGTCACTAAGCTGATGGAAGGTCCCCTCCGTCCCAGGTGGTACACACACGGGTGAACATGATCTTCAGGTCTCACCACAATTAATGTCACAATGGAGCCCAACGGACCTCAATACTTAAATAGGGGATCCCTCTCATCCTTTTTGGGGACTCCACTAACCCTATTGGGAACCTAGAAGCTCTTATCACTCAGAAAGGGGATCACTCCCATCCAGAATGGGGGACACAATGAACCCAATCTAGAACTCTATATATCATATTTCTCAAATAGGCGATCAAACCCTTGAATACTGGGGGCACCAAAAACCCTTTTGAGTATCAAATCCATGATATAAAAATAGGTAATAATACCCAGGACCATTGAGAAATACCACCAACCATAATTTGGATCCATCTTCCAAGTAGGAGATTATACTATTGATGATATTGTGAACCCCATTGGAACCAACTACTAAGTAGATGATCATACACCCGATGATGGCCCAAAACCCACTAAAACATCCCTCTATGTAGTGGATCTTATAGACATCAGTGACAAAACCCTACTTGGATAGCCTTTTAGGTAGGGAATTTCTTCCCTACAAGACAATCATAAATATACCATGAACCCCATCCAGGGATGTCAATATGATAAAGGATCCCATCTCGGCCTCCCGGATAGATATAATAATTCTATTTGAGATCATATTGTTGATGTGATCTCTGTATTGTGCTGAGGATGTAATTCCACACCACACTATCATAGGGATAGTCCAAGGGGACCCAATCAACTGATAATGGACTATACGTATCTAAAAAGTGACCCCCTACACTCAGCTCACATCACATCTAAAAATATAAAACCATGTCCACCATCAAATTCAACATGGAAAACTAATTAGTAAAGGATGCTAATGGACCCCCATACAAGTCACAAAGATGACAATGTGAAAGAGAGAAGCATCCAAGGGGAGTAAAAAAAATTTAACCATAGTACACGATGTATATCTCAAAACTATCCCCTGATCGTGTTCCCTCACAATACAAGGTGGGTATTTGGGTATATTCTGGGCGTGTATGACAAGTCACATGATGTGAGACCCCATCCAATCTCTTGGTAGTGTCCTCATCTATAAATGGCTGGCTTACTATGTCATTCCACACGGCGTGTACCCTCTTTACAAAAAGTGTCTTGTCTATCCGGCCACATGGTTGTATCCTCATATTGTGCACGTGTCTGGCACCATGTGCCCATATACTGTAGCCATGTATTACCACATGCCTATGTCCCTTTACAAGACATCCTTATCCATGTCCATCGGACACAAGTTCTAGGATTACTACACATTGTTTACCCAATTAAATGGAATGTAGTACCCAAAATTTCATCTTCCATGAATGGTAAGAACACACGGAGTGTTCTCCAGCACTACACACCGTGTGATAGGAAATTTCGAACCATGATTCTCTACGAGCCACACAAAACACCCCAATTTCACCCCAAACCCATAGATCTACCCATATGGGATCAAAAAATGTTGTAATAGGGATCTAAAACTTTAAAAAATGCATAAAATAGTATTAGTATGTAAAACTCATAAATCATCCTACCTTGTGAAAAAACGCTGAATCTTCAGGTCCAAAATTATGCTCAGAAGCTGCTGTAGCTCAACTCGATGATAATAAATGTTAAAAGAAGAGATTTATGGAACCTCCTCACCTTTGTTTGAGATTAGGTCATATGTTTCTCAAGGGGGAGCTCCTCCTCTCCCCTATTGTGTGTGAGAATAAGGGATGGAGGGATTATTAATTTTATTAATTAATATACCTCGACTAAACACCCCACCAACATGCCATCAACTGAAAACCCGATGCCAAAAAAAATTATGTCACACATAGGGTAAACAAAAAATATGTAACTCAACCATATTCACAAATTTATATTATATGAGAATCCACTCAGGAGTTATTCCTCTTTTACAAAAAAACTAAGATTGTGTGAAAATTATATTTAATATTTTTCATATCACTGCACTGAGGCTCTCTGGCCCACAAAATCCATGGTCTGAATCAGTGATTTTTGGAGAAAACATTTCTAGAAATGTTCCAATGTAATATAGGGAAATAACTAAGTTGTTATATTCTACCCACCTTATATTTTTTCATCCAAAAAAAGTGAAATCTTGAACATAAGAGGGGAATTGAGATCTCAACTGGACCTCCCATTTCAGTGATATCATGAGAGGGTTCCATACTGCTAAAAAAAACTCAGGGGAACCACAAAATAAAAACCATTCTCAAAGTCTATCCCAATATAGGTCGACATCATGCAATGAATCATGTACGTTTATCCTCAGTTACGATAGGTGGAAACACCAAGAACCTAGTACAACTACTGTTACAGAGTCTAGAAACACGCCACCTCGCTAACCCGATGAAGATAGAGACACAACTCAAAAATTATTATCCACTCATGGATGGACTACATCTTCACATCCATCTCTATCACCAACTGAAATCCCACAAATGATGTCTGCACTAACTCTAATCAGTTCAACAGTGACCTACATGGCCTCCAAAATATGGCCTCAACTAGTGTTATGCCTATGGTGGAGTGACAATGGAACCATAAAAAATGAAACCCCAAATCATGTTCTCTATAAACAGAGAGTTTCTCTCTACTTAGCACAAACACCCCTCTCTTGGGTGTACTACTGAGGGCAAGAAACCTCCTCAAAATCTCATCTCACAACATGAATAGTTTCTCTGCCAATCCTCAGAAGGTCAATGTACTTCCAACCTTTAAAGAACCTATCAAGAATATATCTTATAGATACCTGGTCATGTAAGAACTTCTGAATATAATATCCCAGTTTTTCCTCTCTATCATTCTATAATAGTGGAGGGGTAACCACCACCAACTAGAAATATGTTGTGAAATCCTTAAGTGTATCGTGTTTAACTCTGATGTTGAGCACACGAGGGTACCAATGAACAACATAAGTTTTCCTATGTAACACACTATGTCTTACCATAACCTCCATTGGAAGAACTCCAACTACATCGAAATGAATTAATCTCCATGGGATTTAACTGATACGATGAAAAAAATATATGATAGTCCCTAGGTACAATTCAATGCTAAAAATAACTCTCAACGGGGAGGAAAACCCATCATTTTCTCGAGTATATGTCCAAAACTCCACCACTATAACATGAAACCAAAAAACCCATAATAGTATTTCTATAAGGATCATACTATCCACCTTTTAAAATCCAACTGTATCTTCCCACACATGATCTCATCCTACTTTTCCTAGAATCACTCCTTTTAAAAGGATGAAAACTTCATTCCAAAAAATAGAAATACCACCACACCAATTGGAGGAAACCATATGATCGTGGATGGAAGGAAACCAATCCTCACTAAGGAAAAATTGCAGGGCCTCTCTCCGCTAATACAAATAGGATTTATTTTAGGCACTCTCTTTCCAGCGTCAAGACACACATTCAACAGAAGTGTGTAGGAACTGATCCTATATGTAGGATCCTCTAACATGAGGGTTGAGAAAAAAGGCTCCACTGGTATCTCTATGGACCACTCCATCACTCAAATATGAAACCCCATCCCAAACACACAAGTCAAAGAAACTCATCTATCACACCTAAACACTATCCTCTTAAGGTGGCACTGACTCGCCCACATAGTTTTTTATCACATCAAAAGAAGGTGTATTGGTGGGGGAAGTGCCCCCACTTCTTTGTGAGATAGAGATACACTAAACATCACCATCACATGGCCCTACTAACTCCTTGCATAACCTTATATAATACTTGAACAAGAAGTGGAAATAATGGAGTACCTCAAAATAGTGTCTAGAAATACTACAAAAAAACATAAGGGGCACATATATTACCTCTAATGATTATTGGAGTCTCTAGGTAATAAGCCTCTGTGGCCCATAACAATACTTTCCCATATCCTCCAGTACTCTAAGCCTGGTGCAGACTACCTGGGGGTTGTGGTGGTGGAAACACATCAGACCACCTTCCACCTCCTGCTTACCTTCCTGCTCCTCTTCGATGTCTGCCATCATGAGGAACTCCATGCTCCTCTCTCCATCTCATCCAGAGTGGTCCATTGACCATCTCCATCTTAGTAGAATTATGGATTAGAAAATCTCATATCATATTTCCCCGTCCATCCCAATTGAAATACCACCTCTCCCATAGCTGACTAGATTCATCTTGGGATCCCAGATCAATATTCTGTCCATCCCAAAATCATCTCATTAAGTGTCTCACATGATAGGATCCCTGAGCATGCCATATGTCACCACCTTATGAGGTCTCAGATACTATGTTCCTAGAACCAATAGTCAGAGTCTGCTTTTCTAAAAATCTATCCACAAACAAGGCCCACTCGAGCACTCCATCATAAGTGGGAATATAGAGTGATATCACCCAATCCATGATATCCCAGTTTAATCCCTTCTTGAAGGTCCATGATATAAAAATTGATCTCAAACCATTTCTAGGGATTTAGAAAGGTATGTTAACCTAAAAGGATACTCTTCCATGGTCAATTTGTCCTTCCAAATCTACAGAAGATCCTATATACACACCTATCTCAAAATGGATGTATAAAACTCATCCTTGAGGAGACACTCAAAATCTATCCAAGAGAGCATCGTCTCACATGGTTCTGCATCACCAGACTCCACAATCACCCAACTGAGACCTATAGAAGACTTGCCTCTTGGACCACTATCTAATCTTGCGGTTTCCTTATGAGGAATAAATTACACGTGACTTCCTCGAGCCATTCATCAGCTGCTTGGGGGTCTAGCTCACTCTGATACATTAGAGGCCATTTACTATGGAACTCATGTTGTGCACTCATGCTATGAACATCCTCGACCAAAAATATCAACATAACCTTTTAATCAACAGGTGGTGGCTCAACAGGTGTAAAACCTAGAAATATTATATCCTACGTAATGCCTTACAATGATGCCTTAAAACCAAACATATTGTCATCAAAATCCTAGAATGGAACCCTATATGGTTATCATCATGGTGGTATACTGAAATAGAATTAATAACAAATGTGGTTAAAGAGTATATCTGGCTAGTTGACTCAAGAAACACATAGAAACCACAAAACAGTCCTATATGATTCATGTATCAATGTTTCTCCACAACTAGTGCTTAAGGGTTTTGTGACAACAAGAATGTTAACAAAGTCCTGGTGAATAGATACATCAACTTCTCTTCTACACTAGAGTCTTTGTCCTAAAATCCAAAACTGAAATACTCTTAAATTTTTTTGATAAAACCCAAACCAATTTCACAGACTCTGATCCTAAGGAAGGAAATTCTCTGATACAACTTTATCATGACCTGAACCACTGGAGCCCAAGCAATGACTACCCCAATACTGCCTCCAATAGGCTAGGGGTTGAAGACCAGTGCTGAGTATACATATCAAAAACATGGGACTCCTTATCCTATGGTACCAATATGCATGAACCCACATCCATCTCCATGAAACAATTTAGAGATAATAATAACTAAGAGAAGAAATTCATGTAAACATCTATTCTATAGTCAGAGAACATCAAAAATACAGAAAGAATAAAAAGAAATAATATGATCCCAACAAAAACTACAAAGAGCCTAAGCTACTTAGTAGGGTAATTTGGTCTAATGAAACCACTAAAACATGCCTTGATCAAACACTAGTATACACCTCGATCTGTATAGCTCCCCAATATTCGATTTCTCTTGGTACTCCTAGGAATTTGTTGAAAGGAATGATGTATTAAAAATACATGAAATATGTGGGAAAATCCCATTCATGGGTTTTTTTACTATACTCATTAGGCACCCCAAAAATCAAAAATTAAATGGAGAAACTAAAAGGAAATAGTTTACTTGAACCAAGATGGAGGGAAACCAAGAGAGATATAACAATAAATCTATCTCAACCACTCCTCATCTCTGCGTGACTAGTAATCTCAAAGAACATGGTATAACAACCAAGATATGTGACATCATCTTAAAGAATATCAATATCACCAAGATATAATCATCTCATACTCCAAGTCTCATGAGGTACCAACCTCATTTCTAGTCATATGATTATATTCAAGGCTCAAAGGCAATAATTGTCTGAGGGATCTCACAACACGATCCTTTCCATCCATGATGGAACTCATCTAAGAGATATCACACATCAGATATGACAATACTATTACATATGGAATGTTGGAGAGATATCAATCCATTTTTAACAACTCTTCCATCCATGATAGATCATCCGAGAGGACACACTCTATTGGATATCACTAAATCAATGGAACATCCCCACCGTATTAGGTGGAACACACCTTAGAACACACTCGTCGAGTATCTCTATGAATAATGTCACATTGGAGACCAGTAGAAATCAATAATTTGATAGGGTATCCCACTCATACTTGATGGGGGACTCTAATAACCCTACTGGGAACCTAGAAGAACCCATCACTCAAAAAATGGGATCACACCATTCCCAGATGGGGGACACCACGAACACATTCTATAACTCCAGAGATCATAACACTCTGATAGGGGACCACACCTAAGACCAATGGGGGACACTACAAACCCTAATAAGTCTCAAAGACATGATATAAAGATATGGGATCATACCCAAAACAATTGGGAGATACTGTAAACCCTGATATGGATCCAACCACCAAGTTGGGGACCATACACTCAATGATACTATGAACCCCACTAGAACTTGTTTCTAAGTAAGGGATAATATACTTGATGATACCAGAAACCCTATTAGAACCACCCACTATGTTGGGGATTGTATACCCAATGGTTCCCAAAACCCTATTGGGATAACCTAATAGATAGGGGATCATCTTACTACATGATGGTCATGAAGATACCATGAACCCCATCTAGGGAATTTGATATGATATAGGATCCCACCCCAGTCTCCCAAAGGGATAAAAAACTCAATTTGAGATCATCCTATCGAGGGGATATAAATCTAGTGTTGAGGATGTAATGCCACACCACACCCTCATAATTTTATATATAATGAGACCCACTCAACTGAAAATTGTATATATATTTCTAGAAAGTTGATCGCTAACCTCCCCTTGCATCATATCTCACACACCAAAACCACGAACACCATCACTTCTAAAGTAGAAAAATACTTTGGATAGACTGCTTGAAACCCCCCATCTGAGTCCTAAAAATGAGGATGTGTGAGGGAGATGTCTCAAATATGAGTATATGGTGTGTCCTCATAGCACATGGAATGTCTCTCAAAAACCATCCCATGTTCGTTTTCCCCCATGATACTCATCGTGTATTTGGGTAAACATATGGCATGTACCGTGTGTCATAGGTTGTGTGACTCCATCTGAACACCTTGGAACTTCATCGCCCAAAACAAGTTGGCTAGACATGTCACACCACAGAATGTGTACACTCAATACAAGGCATTCCTTGGATATCCAGACACTTGGTCATGTCCTCATCCCATGACCATGTTAAGCACCATGTGCCCAGGTACTATGGTTGTGTACTGTCACATGACCATGTACCTTAACATGATATCCATGTCCATGTCCCTTGGCAACACGACCTAGGATCACTACATGGTGTGAAACCCTAGTACACATTTTCTAGTACTCATATGTTCGTATCCCATATACGGGAGGAACACCTGACATGTTCTAATGCACAACACACCATGTGATCGAGAATTCTGAACGAGAATTCCCTCTAAGCCACCTGAAACACCCCAGTCTCCATTGAAACCCACAGATCTACCCACAATGGATCACTATCAGTCATAAAAGGGCACTAAAAACATAGAACAATGCATAAAAGAGGACTGGGATATAAAACTCCTAAATAATCCTATTTCAAGGAGAAAAGTCGATTCTTCATATCCAAAACATTACTTGGAAGCCACTGCAGCTTGATCAAGTCATGATCGATGTCAAAATGGGGATTGATGGAACCTCTTCACCTTTTTCTAGCCTCAGTTCATCCATTTATCAAGGGGGATATCCTTCTCTCTTCCACTGTAAATGATAACAAGGGGGTATTGATTTTATTAATTAATAAACCTCAATTTAATACCCCCTACACATCATCAATCGAGAACCCATTGCTGAGAAATTTTATATTGCACCTAGGTTCAACACCATGTTAGGAACTCAACTGACATCTCAAATTTTTAATCTGAGACTCCACTTGGGAGTTATGCATATTTTAATGAAAAATTGTGTGCACAAAAAAAATATATTTAATATTTTTTATATTACAACACCAAGGCTCTCCGAGACACGAAATCCCACAACAACATAGTTCATGGCTGTGGAAACATTTCTAGAAGTATTCAAAAGGATTACATGGAAAAAACCCAAGTCTCTACATTCGCAATAAATATAATATGGATTAATTAAAAATTAATAAAAAAATAATGATCATGACTACTTGGTATAAATTGTGTGTTTCGTAGTCCCCAAAAATATATTATTTTCTAGAAACACCACATGAAGAAATAAAATATTAGTTAACATGATAAAAGTTTTAATAAATAAATAAGTGACTTATATAAATGATTTATATGAAATTATTTCAGAAAATTTATATAATGGTTAGAGGATAAGTTTTCCTTATATTGTTTTTGGTTATATATATATATATATATATATATATATATTTATATATAATATATTTTCTTGGTATCAGTGATACAAAAACATATATATATTAAACACTATAAATAATATATTGTAAATCGATAAAAAATATAATTAATCAACATGAAAGAATGAACAAAAAATATATTCATTTATTAGTAACATAAATATTATTTTAAAAAGACATGTTATTAAAGGTATTTTGATTTTTTTTGAAAACTAAATTTAAAATTATTATTGATATATTTTAATAAAAATAATTATATCTTTATAATCAATGAGTAAAATTTACTTGATAATGTAAATATCATTTTTTGATTAAAAAAATTTCCAGGGTGAATAGTGAAATACATTAGTGAATACCAAATATAGTAAAATGTATAATATTAAAAAAGTGGTATATATGTTGAGAAAAAAATATCCTTATATTTTTACTAAAAAACTAACTCAATTCAAATTTTTTCAGTCCTAATAAATAATAAATTACATCTATTAACCATTAAGTAATGATTATTTTCAGAATTTCTACTCTTTTTAACTTATAAGTGGGTCCTTTCATCCCCTTTAGAAACCATTCCTAAAATTTTATCTACACACTAAGCTCTAAAAAATTACATCTTATAAAAATATTTTATACATTTTGCAGGTGATGGTAAAGAAAATTCCCAAAATTCATCAACACAATGAATGTCACAGAGTGATTTTCTAGTTTCTTCTAAGTCGTCACAATTTCATTTCATGATATTTACTGTATATTATCTTTATTAAACATCATAAAAATATTTAATCAACTTAATAACATAAAATTAATTTTCTAAACCTTCATTAACATGTATATACAAATCCATTAATTATTATTTTCTATTTTACAATTCATTTAAAATGCCCATTTTGGGGTTAATTTAATAGCCTAAATGGATGTTTTTATTTTATAATTATCAATAATTTCATTTATAATTAATAAAATTTTAATTATTTAACTAATGATTCATTTAATTTATTTTTAATATCATGGATTTATAAAATATAATTTAAAATAATTATTAAAATAATCCATAATGGTTAAAAAAATCATCCCAAATGAAGACACCAATAATGATCAATGGAAAATGTGAATTATGTCTATTTTACGAAAAATAATAATTTTCATTGAGGAAGGCCATAATTGAACAGTGGATGGAATGAAAAAAAGTAAAAATATAGAGATGAATTCAAAGAATGAAATATATTAGAATGTCAATATAATCAAATTAGTTCATTATAACAAACCTTGAAAATTTTCATTAACTCCATTGATGTTTTATCAAAAATAATTTTTTTTAAAAAATAAGTAAAATATTTTCAATTAGTAAATTTTATAGTCAAGTGGGGAAAAATACCAATTCACTGAATGAAATATAATAAAGTACATTAATGATTAACACATAGATTAAATGAGTAAAATAATTAAAGGTTACTACCATGTTATGTGGAAGAAAGTTATAAAAGAAAGCTATCATATTGAAATAAATATGAAATATTTAGGATTTTTTATTAATGTAATGTCTGTGATAAAATGTGTTATTATAAACTTTTTATAAATTTGTTTTTAAAAAAAATTATAAATATTTATCTCATGTTTATATTTATGAAAGTTTAATTTACTTAGTTTATTCCTTTCTTTATTCATGAATATAAGTGTTATATCTTTAATGGATTTATTATTTAGTTTAAATTGTTAAAATATTTTTATAAATTCTATACCATGCATATAAGGAGTAACATATAAGGTATTATATTGTATTTACTTATGTTCAATAATGACTTTGATTTATTTGTGGGTTATAAACTTGAAAGTAATATTTGATCACGATTTATGCATGTTAGTTTATAGTGTGGAATAGGAATTGAGTTTCTATTATATAGTGATCCATGGATAGTGGGAATTAGGGTAAGACTTCTTAGATATTTTTGGTATTATTCCTTTTTTAGAAAAATGGTAATTTTAAATCTATCAAATCATTCTTTTTTTCTTGTGAGGATTTTGGATTCATATAATTATAAGACATTATATTAATGGGTGTCATGTACCATATGCATGGGATTAATTTGGATATGAGAGTATATAATTGAATTTTATTTTTTTGGTATGTAATAAAAACCATGGGTTGTATAAAGATATATATAGTAATATATTTTGAACAAATTAATTTTGTTAAAGGTGTATGATAAAAAACTATATAGTTGTATTCATTCATACATAAAATGAATACATGAGATACGATTTTAATTTTTTTAAATCCAATTATACATACTATGAGTTAGATTCCTTCCAAAGAAACTCTTTTTAAGGCCTTGATCATCCAAATTGATAGGTTTTGGTAAATAAAATATCACATTGATTATCATTTATAAGGAACAAATATTATGGGTGAACCTAATAGGATTATATTCCCAGCATTGATGAGAGATATGGGATAAAATTAGTTGTAAAATCCTAAAGGCTTAGACACTAGAGGAATATAATCTTGAATATCTATATAATGAAATGTTAAAGGAGTTATCCACTCAACTATATAAGAGTCTCATATGATATGATTGACATGATGATCTACCTAAATAGATAAGTGCTGAGAGAAATAGAGAATTAAGTTAAGGGATTACCTGAGTGGTAAAGTAACCCTATAATCCTATATTAAACCTGGGTTCAAATCCAATTGGTGGTGAATTTTGGTATCATTGTATATGTTATATATAACTATAATAGTGAAGGTACTATATCATGGTACTTTAGTAGTATTATTATTTATCAAAAATGGGATTTTGAGCCCTGAAATTGGGTCTCTGGGCTATAGGGCCTCTGGGCCATTAAATTTGGGATTTTGGGCTATGTACTGGAGTGGCTTCTGACAAGTGGAGTGATAGATAGTTCAAGTTAAGTCTCCAAAAAATAAGTAATACGTAAGATTATCTTTATAGAGTGGTGAATGATCATGTATTTTAGTTATTGTGTATCAAGATCAAATTTTAAGGAAGGCCTCGTGCACTTTTATGTATGGCAGTGATGGAAAGCTATAGATGAGTCTACATGTTATCCGATAGAGTGGCGGATAATATAATGGTGGGTGGGTGCTATTATAGTTAGGGGAATTTAGATGATATTTCAAGTTATTTATTTTTCTAGGCTTTTGGTCCATGTATTGTAGGTCTTTCAGGTCATGAAAGGCTTCGCACTCAACCCAATTAAAAATGGGATTTATCAAGATATTAAAAAAATAGAATTGATAGAGAGATAAATTCCAAAGATAACTCATTAAATAGTGTAATATAGATCTTTTCCCACTAATAGATATGATATAATTTAAAAGGGGTAATCATTCAATGGGATAACAATAAATAAAATTCCTTATTAAATTAATATAAAACGTGAATCTTATTTGACAAAATCTTTCCATATAGATAAAAGTTACGTCATCATTATCATCAAACATTAATTTGAGATAAGTACTAGAAAATAAAAATATTAATGGAAGAAACTTCATTGATTGGTATCGGTTTTTGAGAATATTTCTCAACCAAGAGGAAAATTTCATTGTTTTTATAAAAGAAATTTTTGATAAACCACATATTTATGAAGATATAAGGAATAAAAATATTACTAAAGTAAGCATAGTAAATATTCATTTGAATACTCTACATTTATGGTTATTTATATGGATCCTAAATTATAAAAGAAAAATTTATATTAAGGATCATTTTTAGAGAATATAAAATCTTCAAATAATATAAATAAAAATCAACACACAAGAGATATGAAGTTTCAAAATGTACTCTTTCAATGTAATATAGTAGGGTGTATATAGCGACCAATACATTTCATACATATATATTACATCTTATTAGATGGATATTCATTACATAAAAAACTATCTATGATAGAATCATATAGGTCTAGTATCTTTAGAAACATGGATACATAAAAAACTTATTCACAAGATATTAATGTCATATCCCACTTATTTCTTCATAACTATCACCCTTCATTTTCATATCATAACTAATAATTTTCTTCATATCACAGGAAAAAGAAAACCTAATAATGGGTCAAATAAAATTCATAGTAATGGTGAAAAAGGGAGATATAAATGATCACATAAACATTAAATGAGAATAATGGTATGAGAATGTGACCATAACATTTGAAAACCGTAACCTACATATCATAGATCACAATATTGAGTCATGGAATAAATATTAATAGTTTATTATACATGATTAATAAAGGAATAAAATAACATGAGTCATGAGGTAATAACATTTCCATAAGACATATATTTGTGGCATACTCATTATTATAGAATATCATTTACCTAATTGTAAAGGCTCATTACCAGGACTATCATAGTGTATTGGATTCACTCCACATGCCATCATAGTAGACAAGGTTCCCTCCCAATAATATCATAGTTGATAGATTCCCTTATTGAACTGGATTCACTCCCTATTTTAGTTTTTTTATCTCATAATATATCTATCATTAACCAATTAATTAGAGGGATATATAATTTCACACCCACCCATTACTAAATAATAACACATTCACATGTTTTTCACATGAGCATAAATCAATCATAATACAACTTGTAAAATAGAAATGGGTTTAATAATCATTTTAACATTTCATCATAAAATAACATGAGAAAAATAAATGGGTTTCACATACATCTTATCATCATAATCATAAAACATCCAGATAAATAAAAAATATGATATCCTTGGATTATAACCCTAATGTATAAGTAACATAAAATAATGTTATCATAAGTAATCCATTTATTTAAAAGATCACTGGAACATTTCATGATAAAAACAACATTTTAACTTTCAAATAATTTATTTAAAATATAAAAATTTCCAAAATATTAGTGAAATAAATTTTATTTTTAAAAGAAACTCAAAATATTTTAAAGGAATATTCAATGAACTTAGTGGTAATTATAGTAGGAAAGTCCATTCACACCATATAATTTAAAATAAAACATTCCTTTCATAATTATTTCAAAAATTACCTCATTTATAAAGTGATAAGAAGATTACTTTTAATTTTTTTATAAAAATTAAATCATGGGTAAAAATTACGTTAAAAAAATAAAAGGATAATATTAAACAAATTCTTGAAAACATTTTTAGAAAATATGGATACGGAAAAAGGTTTTCTGATTTATAAGAGAAATAAAGTCAATTTTTTATAAAAATGTTCTTTTGGTCTATTGAGTAATTAAAGTGAGGAAAATGAAAGGAAAACATGTATTATAAATAAATAACCTTAGGAGAAGAAAAATTAATTAGTATCTTGATATGTAAATCATAATACTTCATCATTGGAAATTTAATCATAAACAATCCCCATAAACAATAGGATTGTCACATAAAATCCTTACCTCTTTGGTATGTTTTGAATCATAAGCCCCAAGAAATAATAACATAAAATAACACATTAAATACCATAAATTTAAATACATTATTTTCATAACATGTGAAATGGTTTAAATATATATCTCAAATAAGAAGATATGTGCATAATATAAAATATGTTCGAAAAAAGAAAATTTGAGACGATAAACCCTTAACTCATGTTTAACATTATTCAAAGGCGCTCTAAACAAATGTGTAACAAAATAAAATTTATTATAATTATATTCTAGAGTCATGTACATAATTATAATTTATGATCCAATTATAATATTCCAATGGGTTTCATTTTTTATCATAATATCTATTCAGTAGTTTCATTACTTCTACTTTGTTCATGATTCCATCATCTCTTGAAATGTTAATCATGATATAAATATTATATAAATTAAATATATATAGGTTTATTGTTATCCATAAATGAAATAGATATAAAAATGAATTACACCATTCATGGAGATGATAAGCCATACATACATAAGAATGATATTTTCATTTTTTGATGGATGGAAATAAATAAAGGTAAATGATGATTCAATTTTTTAGGATCATTTTTATATAAAATATATCTTATATATTCATTAAATATTTCCACATGTACACAAGATCTATGTTATCATTTTAAAATAGAAATAAGGTTAGAAGGTAGTTATGATATTATAATTATAGAAGAATAATTATGTCATCAATATCACATATAATCATTAAAACCATTATAATACCAATCTATAAAATATAGTGATGAAATGTGAAGTGTATCACTTAGTGGAAATGGTAAGCCACATGTACACAAGAGGGATATTTTAAATTTCCATTTGATTAAAAAGAGTTTGGATAATGGTGGTATAATAATAATAATAACATTTCAGTATATTTAGTGTACTGAATATAATATTTTCTGATAAATATAATAGATTTTGAGTAGGTAAAATATGAAGTAAAAAAAGTGGCCAGTTAAGGAGATTAACTATCCCTTGAAGGATCTCCTTTATATATCTTCTTAAGTATCATTGGGATAGTCTTTTGGGAATAAAAAAAACTATATAATTTAGATAAGGATGTTGTGGAAATAATTTTTAAGGGTTTATTCAATATATAATACTTAATGTGGTGTGAAGAAGAGAAATTTGGGGTGCCCTTTTATAAGTGAGGGGTGGTGCACTCTTTGGATTTCTTAAAATATTGAAATATAAAAAAAAATTATCTTGGAAAATGATTCAAAATTGTTATAGTTTCAAATAAATGGTGGGATTTTGTTTCAATACCATCAAATAATAATATTAGGATAGGTTGAAGTGGTGTTTTTAACTTTATCTTTTGGTCTAACCCCTTAGTTAACATATTTAACCTTAACTAAAAATATATATTTTTCATTCATAATGGGATATAATATTACTTCTAGGATAAAAATTGGGTCATAAATGGGATGTTTATAAAATTTATGACCATATATAACCCAAATTGTCCTCTTTCATGATTTTTATTATTTTTAATTATTTTTATTTTTTTTATAAAATATCATTAAGGTCATTTTTTATACTACTAATTTACTTTCATATTAAAGTCATCAAGAAAAAGATATAATTTTAATATAATACTTTATTAGAACCCTAATATGTTATATTCACCTATATAATTCTTAGAACACTATAACTTATTGAATTTGTTTTACTTTTAATATTTTTGAAATCAATTTTTTAATTTTTATCAATGAAATAAATGTAGTGTTGGATTTGAATAAGCATTTAATATAGATCCTAGATTGATTGTGTAGGTACAATGAGGGGGGGGTGGGTGAATTAGTGTACCCATATTTTTTTTGAGTTTTACATTATTTTCAAGTCGCTCCTTCTTACTCTCAATACTCTACCCCGATTAAGAGGAATGGGTCTATTTTGTTCTCTAAACAATCAAATACACATGAAATGAAGATAATATATTGGACATCAAGACAATAAGATTTTTACAAGGTTTGGTACAAAGTCCCACTCCTTAATGTGACCAACCTATGGTTGTTTTATATATTTCTTATCACTATTAATTTTTAGTGATTACAAGTGCTTATAATTGGCAGACAATGTTTATGTAGTAACTGATAAATATTCCCGAGTCAGTGGAATTATTTATACTGGTACCACTTGTTATTAAATGGATTTTTTTATAGTGGAAACACTATTTCATCAAGAATATTCCATAAACACTCTAGTTAATATGTATCTACTAAACTTGATACTTTTACAACAATCAGATAATATTATTCCTCAATTTCGTAAGAAGATATTCTTTCTATTAAGGAAGTTACTGGCTTCAAAAACTCATCAATAACACATCATATATGGAAGTAAAATACATGGTGCATGGTGCATGGCACATGTATTCATGTAAGCATGGATGGAATTCAATGTGATTCATGCACTATACCTCTCATGAAAACCAAAATGGATTCTTGATTGTGATAAATGAAGCATGATACCTTCTGGTTTATCCATGTAATGTGAAAGGAATGGTATCTCTCTTCCACAAGAACAGTACATGTGTATTCACTCAATGCATGAGCCTTATTCTTCTTTAAATAAGTGGACAAAATTTATGTGAATATTTTTATTCTTTTGATAACAGTGTACGCGTTATCCTATGATTATTTGTGGAACATGATCTTTACAAACGCTTTGTGTCTGTTAGAAACAAGTCTAAAGGCACAAGGGATTCTCCTTTCTGTCTTGTTTTCATGAATGGTTCACATGAATCCTCATTTCCTTTGTTCTTTTTATTGGTTTTTCAGAAAAAATAGATTTATCTTGATAATTATAATGATAGAGATATATTTTACATCAAGAATTTGTTTATAAAAGATGTTATTAACGATCTACCTCCAATATTCAAGGCATTTAAATTATTCGTTAAATACCCTAAGATATCAGGATCTCATTGAAATTTTTAATCTTTCAGCATCTTGATGAGGTGTTGGAATGATCACACATTCACATGATTTTTTCGCATGATCAATTTGTTGATCATGCGATGCCTTCGTGGATATAGAGATGATTATGAGTAATATTCTCTATCGAGGATGATATTAAATACACTAGATCACAAGTTTTCATTTAATGTGACTTCAAGAATAATTGTCTCACATTATTCACATTCAAATTCTTCTCTCATGCACGTGAAGATGATCGCATGCATCAACACTATAATGAAAAAACTGTACGTCATCATCCTCATTTGGCCATGTTATTTTTTTTCAAACAATCACCATGCATGAAAGATGTAGATTCCATGAATGATGTTAGTAATGTAATGTGCATGAACTAGTATCAATCAACAAAGATGAAGAAACATTAGATGAAGCTGGTGTCATCAAACTTGTGTGTTGAGAAGGCTGAAGGTGCACTAGAGGTTAAAGATGATGGATGGACATCTCAGATCATCTAATAGATCAAATGCCAATTATTATATATTTAACTTTTTAAATAGAATAATAGTAACCACATCCACACCATCCCACTTCAGTTACACATTCATATGGACAATAGTTTATTAATTAATTAGTGAGGATATTTCTTCGAACTAATGGTGTGGGATCAACACCCGCCCTTCACCTTCACACACCACAGCCTTCAGCCCAGCGGGCTTCTGGCCTATCCTCATGCGTGCCTCTAGGTGTGTGATATCTATGGACCTTATAAATAGGCATGTTCACACCATGTGGGCACTATTCTTCCACTTCCACCCACCGAAAAGCCTAGGATTATTGCTTGGGTGTGGTTAACCACTGGGTCCCAAAATTCTGAGGTTTGATCATAGCCTAGGCTAGATAGTGGGCTGGCCTTATTTTTCATAAAAATTACTTAGAATATATTCTGAAGAAAATTATCATTAAATTACAAAACCAAGTCAATCATGAATCTTCAAATCTTTTTCATGCAATATATATTCATTTTGCACGGCCTTCATAATTCCCCTTCTTCACTTCATGAAACTAATCATTTTCACAGTCATCATAAAAAAACATTCATTTATTTTGGAATGAAATTATAAATTCCAAACACCTTCAAACTCAAATAAACATAAATTTATTCTAATGAGTTAAAAATATCATTTATCTAATTTCATAATCATAAAAAATGATGTTTTTCATGATCTTTAAATTCCTCATGAAAATATATAATGACTGTAATATCCATGGAACTCAAAATATATTTTTTTATGGAATTATTCACATCCTCATGCAATAAAATTTATTGCATGGTCTTCTTCCAATACTTCTTCTCCAAACATTATAGAAAATAATTTTTCCTCCAAGAAACATGTATTTTACATTGGGATCAACACAAATAATCAAACCAATTATAACATAGATAATTTATCAAGTATAACGTCCAATGATATCAAGTGAGTTCGTAACAATTCTCCAAGCATCATCACCAATCGTGAAGAATTTTTTTAATAAATGAGATTCAAGGATTCCATAAGAATTATACAAGCATTAAAACTCTCATTACATGATTAATAAATATTCAATGAGGAATTCATCATACATTGAATTTTGATTCCTTATTATATATTGAAATTAAATACAACCATACTCATCAACCATCCACATGGGATTTTTAATCTTCCCCTTTGGTTTTTTTGTCAACACCACTTCTTTATAGTAAATGTAGCTTCTCCCCATATAAAAAATAAATGAAAAGGATTAATATAATGGATTTATTATTTCAAATTTTTCTCCAAAATAGGATCTTCTCCCTTATATAAAAATTTCATGATCACTTCTAATAGAGGAATTTTATTACATGGTTTTCATAGTAAAGAGCCTTTAGTTAATCAAATATAAGTCTACATGGGTTAACCTGGTGCCAAAAATAATAGAGATAAAACCAAGGTTGTCTAAGTTAACTATAAATTACCATGCATGTTAAATCATGATAAAAAATCATCAATTCTCAAGATAGGGGTTATATGTAATCAAATTTATCAATAAAATTCCAAATCATACACATAGTTAAACAAAAAAATTAGTAAGTTCAATTCAAAAATATATAACCCACTCTATCTCATCTTGAAATTAATTTAGAACCCCCCATTAAATTATAAGATAATACTAATAAGAATAAGAGATGAATATGTGATTGACATAACTTTATTTTCAACTTATATGGGGATAATCGTATCTTCTAGATATTCATGTAATTTGTTTTTGATATCATCTCATTTATGTTTTATCACCCTCAAGGGGTGCACTGCAATCATTTTACATGGTGAATAGATTCATCAGATAGTCTTCAAGATGTTTATATTGATGATCCACCATTGTGGAACAATTAAATTTTTTATCAGATATTGAATAATCAGTCTAACTTTTTGTATTACACTTTTTTCACTTATTTATCATTTTGATAATGAACTTAAACTTAAATTACCTTCATTGTAAACACAGATACTATACAATAATAAGGGAATAAGGTGGAACACTTATGTGTTTAATAATAAGTTAAACTTAGTAGAGAAGTTTTTATTAACACATGTACTTGTTTTCTAGTAGCCGTAAAGTGTCTGGTACTCTTCATGTTTGTGTCTCCTTTATATTTCACATTCTGATATTTATTCAACATCATGGAATATTTTATTTTATTTTCCTTTATATTTTGTGGATTATTTTTCTTTACATATATCAATAATGCAATAGGTTCTCTTGATGATTTATTTTCAATCTTCAAAATTTCATTTTGATTAGGTAAAAGAGTCATGTGATTTATTGCATTATATCCAGTATGATTTTACCTTCCACACAATTTTTGTGAGACAAAATAGTTGTCATTTATTTATAACCAATCATGAAATTTTAATTATTATTCCAAATAAATAATATGTTTTCCCTTTTCCTTTTCTCATGATAATACTTTAACATCACCTTTTTTTAATTTCTCTAAAAACATGCAATTGATTAGGAAAAATTATTAAGCATTAATTATTAATATATTCTGCTTCGTATATTACACATGGATTCTTCAATGATTTTAAGTTACCTTTATTGTTTATAACTTATCAATGAATTATTTAGGAATTGATTAAGTCAATCCTAAATTATTGTTTCTTTCACTAAATGATTCTATTATTGATTTTAGCTTATGACTATTCATCTACATGGTCTCTTTGCAGTGGTCCATGGTATGACCTCTCTTTCCACAGTAGAATCGTTTTTTCTTGGTTAACATAAAATTCATGGATTTAAACTAATTATCATTATCGTGTATAGAATTCATCATAGATTTCTTGAATACCTTCTTATGTTTATTCCCCAAGGAATACTTTTCATCTTTTGTCTTTTTATTCTAAATTTGTTGGGGTATTTTATTCCCATTAACATATGCATAGTTTATTATTGGAATATACCAACACTCATCATAACTATCACGAATTCTATTAAAATAATCACAACATTATTTAAGAAACCATAATATATTATTGAAAAACATATTGTTCTTCATCTATTTATAATGATTTAGTTTTTTAGGATATATCTTATCATTAGATCTACCCCCCCTAAATCTAGGATTTTGTAGTTTTTATATGTTGACACTTTATTCCAATAATCAATGTACTAACGTCCAAATTTCCAGTAACACCAATAGTAACTAGAAAATCTCCTTATTTTTCTTATATTATTAGTATGACTGGATTTAGTGCATTATTATTTTTGGATTTTCCTTTCCTTATTTAGAGAAATATTTTGGGAGTTATTTTTCTTTATATTTTAATTATCCACAGTTAGTTTTTGGTGGATGTATTAGCATTTTTATCTACAAAAATTTTCCATGATTTTATCTTTGAACCTGCACTATTAGATGGGACTACATTAGTAGAAATAGAATTACCTGGGTTATGGGTTACCTTATTCCATGGTCTTATACAAGGTTTATAAAGGCAAAATTTTGTGCTATTATTTCCACCAATATGAATCTCTTTAGAGACGCGAGTCTTATAAAAAGTTTTAATAAAAATATTGCATCTTGGAATTTGAATTTATTCATATGTTTGTGCGACATAATTTTTTTTTTCCAAAAACATAGGATGTTCAATCATGTGTCTCCATCAAAATTTTTAATTTCACATCTAGTTCAAGACATTTCATACTGAGGGGAAACTTATAATTTTCAAAATATGTCATTATTTTTTCCCATTCACTTTTAACTTTATTAAGTTGATCTTCATAGTGACTACTACCTTCAATCATAAAGTTTTCAAGGTCTTTAATTATTCTATATTTAACTTCCAATTGATCTTCCTTGACACTGATAGTATCTTTAAGAGATTATTATAGATCATGTATCTTTTGAAAATAATATTCATGAAACTTGGTCTTTTCTTCCACTAAAATTTCAATACCCTTGGCCTTAAATGTTTTATAATTATGCTAATAATACCATACTTTCTCTTAAACATTGAACTCTGTTTCAATTGAATGTATTAATTCACCAAAAAAATCTTTACTTACTATTATATCATAAATATTCCAGTGAAATTATTCTTTAATTGATGAAATATTTTCATTTAAATTCATCATAGATTATTCCTTTTCTTCAATGAGGTATGTGAGAGCATTTAAACTTTTAAATTTCTTACCAAGTGCATCCTTATATTTATTAATTTCATCTTCAAGATGTGATCTATCATCAAAAAGTTCCTTGAAAGAACAAAGTATATATGAAATCACTTGTTTGGGAACATTTTTTATATATTATTAAAAATTAGAGTATAAGAGTTCAACAATTTGGATAGACTCAAATTTATTATACCCTCCATAGCTTGAACTGGTTTCTTCAAAAGGATAATTTTCAACTAATTTGATAAAGGAAAACTGATCCTTCTCTTATTTAATTGAGATTTTTTCAAGACATTTTTTCTTCCCTATTCTTCATATTTTTTAAGAATCTTGGAAGAGACGTTCATGTATTCATTAATAAGAGTGAAACATAATTTTTCTACTTGAGATGCTTTAGTATCATCTTCAAATATACACTTAATATTAAAATTATAAAATCAATTATGGATATAAAAATTGATCCAATCAGAGGTAGGCGCACCCTCTGATACCACTTGTAGAGTTTGTATAGATCCTTCTGGTACACAGAGAGGGGTATGGGAATTATTGAACCCAAATTTTATTGTGTTTTACTTTCTTTTCAAGTATCCCCTTTTTTACCCTTGAACATTTTCCCATGTTAAGTGGAATGGATCTATTCTATGATCTCAAAAATCACATACACAAGTAGTGAAGATAGTAAATGAAATAGAATAACACAAATATTTTTAAATGTTTTGGTACAAATTCCTACTCCTTAATGTGATCATCCTATGGTTGTTTCATAGATTCTCATGTCACTATTAATTTTTAGTTATTACATGTTCCTAGAATTGGAACACAATGTTTATGAAATAATTGATCAATATTATTTAGTGATTGGTGTTCTTTATACTAGTGCAACTAATTATTAATTGGTGTTGGTTACACTAGCACTAAAATTGCTTCAATAATATTCAATAAACACTCTGAAAATGATGTATCGACTACACTAGATTCTTTTGAAGCAGTTGGATGATCTTTTTCATCAATTTCTAGGGTATATATTCCTTATTTCAATGAAGTACCCAACAACAAAAACTCATCAATAACCCTTTATATATGAAATTTCAATGAATAGTGCATGGTTCCTGGCACACATATTTATGTTATAATGGCTGGTCTTCTATGTGATGCATGCACTATTTTTATCATGAAAACATGAATGGGTTCTTGTTTCCGAAAAATGAATCATGATATCTTCTTTTTTTCTATATGAAAAGGGATCAACGTGGGTATCTCTTCCACAAGCACATTTCATTTATGTTATCTCAATTGTATGATACTTCTTATTCTTCAAGAAAGTGGACATGGGTTATGTTAATATTTTTTTCATCACATAATACTTTACACATTATCTCATGATGCTTTATGGAACAAAATCTTTGAAAAGAAGTCATGTGTGTTAGAAACAAGTTGAAGGACCCATGGTACACTCCTTTGTTTCTCCTTCGTATTAAAGGTTCGTGTAGATCCTCAACATATTTTAACTGTTTCTCTATTTTTCTGAAACAAGATATTTCCATTGATAATTTGAACAGTAAATATATATTTTCCCACAGGATTTCATATGTTTATAAAGGAATTTATTCACCGGCTACCATCGATATTCAAGTCCTGTTGAGGACTCATTAAACAGCCTAAGTTATTTGGATCTCTTTGAAATGCTGAAGCTTGTAGTATTTTCATGAGGCACTGGAATTATAATGAGTTCACGTGATTTCTTCACATGGTCACTTCATTGACCATGCAGTGACTCAATGGATATATAGAAGACTCAGAGTAACATCCCATGCTGAGACTGATATTAAAAACCCCATAGATTATGGGTTTCCTTTATTGTGATACTAAGAATCATGACATCACATTCTTCATGATCAAATTATTCTACCATGCATGTTAAAATGATTACATGAATAAACACTTCCATTACCAAACTATATGTTATCATCTTCATTTTTCCATGTTATTTTTATAGAACAATCAAAATGCATGCAATAGATAGATTTCATTCCTGATGTCAATGATATCATGTTTATGAAATGGTATCGATCATCAAAGATGGATGAGAACAAAATGAGTCTGGAAGCATCAAACCAGTGCATTGGGAAGGCTGAAGGTGCAGCAAAGGTTGAAGATGATTGATGGAAAACTTAGATCATCTAGATCAAATGATTGTTCTTATATGCATAAATTTTTAAAAAGAGGAATAATAACCAAATCTATACTATCTCACATCAATTTCACATTCATCTGGGATATAGTATACTAATCAATAGGTTCATATACCCCTTCGAACTGGATGTGTGGGATCAAAACTCTCACTTCCCCTTCACACACCACAGACTTCATCCCAGCGGGCTTCTTACCCATCCTCATGCGTTCTTCTAGGAGTGTAATCTTTTTGGGCCTTATACATGAACACACCCACCCGATAAAGGAAATATTCTTCCTATTCTACCCAAGGGTCATCCTGGTCTACTCCCTTGGGAATGGTTGGCCTTCAAGTCCTACAATGCTGATGTTTGAGCTTGGCCTAGGCTGGCTAGTGGGTTTCATTTTTTATAAAAATTAATTAGAATATATTCTAAGTATAGAATATATTCTCAATAAAATTATTATCAAATGAAAACCTAAGACACTAAAAATTATTCAAATCTTCTTAATACAATATATATATATTTTTCATGGACTTTATAATCTCCCTTCTTCAATTCATGAAAATAAGCATTTTGATAGTATTCAAAAAAACCACTTTTCTTTTATTTTGGAATAAAATTATAAATCCCAAGTCCCTTAAGGATCAAATAAAATCCAATTTATTAATATTCATTAAAATTCTCATTTCTAAAATTTCATCATCATGAAAAATAATTTTAATAATGATCTTTAAATTACTCAATAAAATAAAACTAAAAATATATTTTTTCATGGAATTATTTACATCCTAATAAAATAAAATGATATTTCATGGTATTATTATAATAATATTTCTCCAAAAATTGTGGAAAACACTGTGTGATCATTGAAACATGTCTTTGATATTAATATCAACACAAAAAATCATTACAATTATAACCCTTAAAAATGCTCAAGTAGAACATCTAATGAAAATAAGTGTGTCCATAACAATTATCCAAGAATCATCACCAATCATGGATAATTTTCATAGTAATTGAGATCTTAGGAATCCTTAACAATTATCCAAGAATAATCACTCTCATTACATTATTAATCACTAGTCACAAAGTAGATCATAATACACTGAATATTGATTCTTTCTTATACATTGATTACAAATACAACATTACTCATCAACCATCCACTTGGGATTTTCATTTAAGGTAGTTATATAATTACTAAAAATTAAAAATAAATTACCATCAAGAAAATAATTTCATTATACTCAAAATAAATATTCATATTCTTCCACTAATTTATTTTGTTCCTATGTGAACACATAATAGATATTTAAAAGTAAGAGATTGGTATTTTGTATTTTACATTACATTAAATTTTATATATGTCAATTTCATGCGCAATATTATATTAAAAAATTAAATATATAGAATAATATGATAAGGTTCAATATAAAATAATCTATTAAAAATTATGATAAAAAATTGTAAACTTAACACTTTTTTATCCAATGTTAACTCTACTAACCCTTTATTCTGGGGATAAATTTTATCATGTTTACTATTCAAAATGTCTAAGAATGAAAGGGAAATAATTAAAATAAAATTAAATCATAATTAAAAATTTGGAATCCATTTTAAGGATTTAATTTTTATAAATGATAGTAATTAATTTAAGATAACAATACAAAACCCAATAAAAAATAGTTTTTCAGAAAAGTGTCTTTTAGAACAAAAAGGTGTTTATATAAAATTATTTAATAGAATTGTTTAAAATAAACATATTTTTATTAATAAAAATATTAGAGAAATAATTATACTTTGAAACCACTTAATAACAATATATATCTTTTTAAATTCTTGACACAAAATTTTGTTTTAAAAAAAATCAATATTTTTTCACTATTTAATGGAAAATAAAACATTTTAGAAAATTCCAAAAAATTATCTCAAATATAAATTTGAAATTATAATTTCAAAAAAAATATTAATTTTATAAAATATAATTTCTACTAGTTAAAAAAATTTAGTATAATATTCACTAACAATATATAATAAAAACCATTTTTGAAGAAAATATATTTTTAAAGAATAAAATGACTTGACTAAAAAATTGATTGTTTATTTCCTATGAACTAATAAATAAATTTACATTGAGTATAAAATTTATATATATTTCATAGTAGAGTTAATCCTATTTATATTATACAATTTTTTGTCTAGGCTATAATAACCATATTTAAAAAATAATATTTTATGTTTGGTTTAAGCTTGGTGTTGTGTATCTTCTACACTATGGAATATCTTTTTTCTTTTAAAAAATCTTAAGTTTTTAAATTCACCCCCATATAATAAATTATATCCTAAAAATTTTATCTTATGCTTATTAATGAAGGGTTAGATATTTGAATATTCTTTTATTGAAAACCCACATCGTAAAAAGGGTTAATAAAACTTACTCATGAAAAGAGGGAAATGAAATTAAAAAGGTCATCTAAAATAACACATAACTAGGTTTAAACAAAGGATAACATTAGTTGGAATTTAAAATATTGGAATTACGAAAAAATATCCAAATAATTATGGAGGGTGATAAAGAATATTTATCCTAGGAAAATGAATGATCTATAGAGAGTTAATGACCACATATAATTATATCATTGAGGTGAAAATAAGAACAACAATTCATCAAAACTGATAGTAACAGAATCAATTTTTTTAGGATAATTTTACTAGAGTTTAGAAAATTATTTACCTTGTAGACTAAAAAAATAAATAAATATACATTCTTTACATTTATTACTTCAACTTTAAATAAATTAATATATCAAGATCATCTTTTATCCATACAATGAATATTAAAATGGAATTGTTCATTCCCAAATCACTAAAATAAACTTATAAAAAATTAAAAAAGGACAATAAGATCTTACTCCTGTCTTTAAACATTAAACAAAACCAATATGGTTAGCATAAGGTAAAATATTATCCAAATTGTATAAACCTTCATGTGAATAAATAATACATTTTACTGAAAATTTATATAATAACACCAAAGGTTCAATATAGATCATTTCATAAATAAATGGCACTACATCCTAATTGACCACAATAATGTAAAATATAAATAATGATTTAACCTCAATTGTTATCTAATAAATTTCAATATATATCCCCAAAAATATAATTTCATTATTCCCAATTAATCATTCATGTTTAAAGTACATGTTAAACATAAGATTTATATATAACTAAACCCAATTATACATCTCCCAAAATATCATTAATCACCATGAGAAGTAACTATATAATCTTATAATGTAGAGAAAATCACCAAAATAACATGAATAATATTTAGATTCTAACTTGAATGTTAATCCTTTGCTTGACCATAAACATCTCTAGAAATGTCACCTTGTTAATGAATCACTTTTTAGTCATCAAGATTACCTATATACCACTATCAAAAATACCATAATTATATTTTATTAAAATTATATAATAACCCAAATGGTTATTTAATCAGAATTAGAATATTATTTAAAAAACCATGTAAAAATATTATATCACCTCAAAATACCCTCACATAATAACTCAAAAGGGGTGTATATGCCTTTGAACATATGACCAAATTTATTCTTATAAACCCATGATTGTATGCATAACTCTTAAGTTAACCTCACATGAAGACATTTTTGATTCCAAAATCAATACAATCATTATTCATCAAATAAAATCCTAGACTATTAAAAATATTCCATAAATCAAAAAGGTATTAAATTTAATCAATGATGACCAAAATAAATTAACTAACCAATTTCAAGGTCACCAATAATACCCATTTACTTCATCAATGTCAATAATCTCTTTATATCAAATAAACATTATCAATTTTCATGTCTATTAGTACCATTCAATATATGTTTTTAAGTAATTAATGAAAACTATAGTGGAACAATCCTTAGATATTTCATGATTCATATATACAAAATATAATTGATATAACACTTCTATAAAAAAATTATAAAATCCCAATACATAAAAACTTAAATCCTTTCACTTAAAGAATTTTTATAGAATACATAGATCATTGGAATTAGAGTTAACTCTTAGATAAATTAATTGTATTAGATAATGGTAATTTTACCCACACATGAGACATTTGACTATAAATGATAACTTGGGATAAAATTCATTTCCCTGAATTGAATTAACTTTTTTTATTCAGTGATACCTTTCCCAATTCCATTTGTTTTCACATAGAAATCCCTTAACCATTCATTTGACACACTCTCCCATGTTCTTCTTCCCATGTTCTTATCATGTAGAAAGATGAATATTCATTCCTCCATGGTCTTCATGAGTCTTTATTTTTTATCTTATTAAAGTTTTTAGGAAAATCACCTAATCGGAGGTTACTAATTATATAATGGGATAGATATTTAGTCACAATGACAAGGTTTCACATTTTTTCTCCTATTTTATTTGGATTCTCATGGGGAAAATAATTCCATTATCTATTAACATTAAAAAAATTCTCTTGGATCAATCCATTGACTAAAACCAAAAAATCATAATGTGAGATTCAATATTTATAGTGATAAATCATGAAAAAGAATTTATAGGATATTTAAGTCAAGGATTTTTTTTAATCCATGAAATCTTAGGTTTAACCTAGGTCATTCATGGTCATCATATATTCAAATCCTTCATAATGGTTTATAAAAAAATATTAGTTAACCTTATAATACCATTGTGAGTTTCAAACAAGGTGAGAAATAAGGGAACACTCACTATGCACCATAATTATGGTTGAGATATACTCAACCAACTGTTTTTAGGGTCATTACCCCTAGATGCATCTGTACTAATACTATATCCACCTGTAAAATCCTTACATGGATGTATTGATAGGGAAAAAAATATCTTCCTTACCAAATATTTATTATGTTATCTTATACTTATAAATATACCGATGGGTTTCACTAAATTTCTCTATTCCTAATCTCCAATGATTAACTAAACCATCCTCTAATACCATGTATAGTGAACCATACATTTCATAAATAGATATTAAATATTATTAGATGAATATTCATTACATAACATAATAATAAATACTAGAATCATATAGGTCTATTCTCTTTTGAAACATGAAAAAACAAGAAATGTGTTCATAATATATATATATATATATATATATATATATATATATCATATCCCACTTAGTTTTTCATAACTATAACCCTTCTTTTATATATTATATCTAAAAACTTTCTTCATATCCCGGGGAAAATAATACATAATAATGGGTGAGGTTATATTATCAGAAAGGGTAAAAAATAGATATAGAAATCATCGCCTAAACATAACATGAGTATAAGGGTGTGAGAAATGGGAATAAAATTCAAAAACCATACCCAATATGTCACAGATATAATCTTCAGTCATGATATAAATATTGGTAGTTATTAAGACATGAATCATAAAGGAATCAAAGAAAATGTTTCATGAGAGTATAACATTGGTATAAGAAATATATATTTTTAATACACATAAGAATATAAAATAATTTCCTAATAGTCATGGATCACTGCCAAGACTAACATAGTGGATAGAGTTGGCTCCCCATTCCATTATAGTAGTCAAGTTTCACTCTCAAGACTATAATATTGGATAGAGTCCCTCACCGAACTGGGTTCACTCCCCATTATAGTCCTATTTATCTCATGAGATATCTATCTTTTTAATGACACAAGTTTTTATACATAAAAACTACATTTTTATATGAATATTATATATATAATATTACAATCCATGTTATAGTCGCAAAGACATAGTATCTTTAGAGACTAGATTCCTATGAATAACTTATTTAAATAAATTCTTTATCATATCCCATAATGTTATTAAAACTTTTTATCCTACTTGAAATACCCTACCTAAACCTTTATTCATAACACGAGAAAAGAAACATAAGAAAGGGTGAGATTTGATGCCAAATAATGGTAAACATGAGAGATATCAGTCGATGAACATATGAAATCACAAGATAATAATAAGGGTATCAGATCAAGATAACAAATTAAAAAGATCATACTCAATAATTCAAAGATCATAAACATGATTCATGGAATAAATTATTCTTATTTCAAAAGACATAAATCATAAGAGTGAAAAATATTCATAAATCAATCATAAACTATAATTTCATGTAATAAAATTGTGGAACCATTAAAAGTATAGAAACAATTTCTCATATCAAATCTAACTGTTGATACCATAAAATAATAGTGTATCAAGAATCATTTATTTTTTTCCTAAAATAGATCAATCACATAGACTTGTTTCTAATAGTGGATTGAGCAGATCGACTTGTTTCCCAAAGTGGACCATGCACATCGACTTGTTTCCAACACCTATCTCGTGAGATATAAAACTTCACCCAATACATTATAAGTATATATAATTTTGGTCCCATAAATCAATGAATGAAAACCACACATATTTGATACATAATATCATAAAAAATTCATCATATCATCATATCATAACCCATGTAAAGAAAAAAGTCTTCAAAAACATTTCATAATTCCATCATAGCATAACCCAGGGAAAATAAATGGGTTTTATAAAAATATCATCATCATTATCATAAACCATCAAGAGAAATAATAAATATTTTATTATTGGATCATATCCCCAATAAAACATAATTAACATATAAGTATATTTTCATAGATGAGAATTATTTTAAAAGAATCACTAGAATATCTATTAAGGAAAATACCCTTTTAATATTGAAATCATTTATTTAAAATTTAATTTTTTTCAAAATATTATGGAAATAATTTTCTATGAAAATAAAAATATAAAAATATAAATAAATTTTTAAATCATTGAAAATTCATGATAGTGGGAAATTCTATTCATGCTGTATTAGTTTAAAGAAAGCATTCATTTCAAATTTTATAAAAAGTCATAAACAACCTCATTTGTAAAATGAAACAAAATTTTCATTGAAATATTATTAAATAAAGTTAAAAATAGTTAAAAATTAATTTAATAATAATAGGAAAATATTAAAACTTTTTTTAATCATTTTATAGAAAATATGGGCATGGAAGAAATATCAATTTAGACTTAATAAAAAACAAAAAAAAATCTTAAAAACATTCTTTCAATATTTTGAGAAATTAAGGTGAGGAAAATGAAATTAAAACTTATATTATATAGAAATAACAAGAGTCTAATAAAATTAAATGGGTTTATTAGACAAGGATCTTATAATTTCCTCAATGTAATTTCAATCATAAATATTCCTGATTAAAATAGGATTGAAACATAAAACCCCTAACTTAAGTATCATATATCTTGATACATGTTGGAACCCCCTATATAATAAATATATATTTATTATGAATTAGTTATATAATTATACTCATATATATATTACTATATATTATTTACTTATAATATCTTATTACTAGTTTACTAATAATTTCTTATTAAAATCACTAATCTGGGTGATGGCTGCTTTATATTTCCTGCCTGTTTCGGTTATTCAATATTGTTCCTTGTAATTTGACCATGGTTCCATAATATACATAATTCTAACCCTTATATAAATATCATATATATCCATTATATATATATATTCAGCAAATTATGAGTTAAAAAATGAGTTACACTGTTCATAGAGATAGTAGATCGTTTGTACAAATAAACGTTGTTTTAATTTTTCAAAAGACACTAAGAAAGAAAGTTATAAAATAATTAAACATTACAAAATCATTATTATATAATATTTATCATATATAATCGTTAAATATATCTTTATTACCATATATTTAATGTGGAAATGAAAAAAAAATCACATCAGTTTGTGGAGGTGGTAGTCCACATACATGCATGAGCGAAATTTAAATTTTCTAACAGATTGGAAGGAAATAAGTTAGATATAATATTATCATTAAAGAATAATAATTATATCATAAATATAATCAACTATTCTTTGATAATCCTCATTTATATTCCTTTTTAAGGACCATTATAATGGTATTTTAAGAATAATAAAACAAATAATTCATATATATATATATATAATTTAATAATATATTTTCTTAGGTTTTCATTGATATATATTGATAAAATTTCTTTAAATAAGAAAAATGTTGGGTGTCCAATTGTAAGGGAGAGAGAGAACACACTTTCAATTTCATAAAAGATTAAAAATTAATAAATTTATTCTCATGAAACATTCTTCTAAATTTCCATGAATTCGAATATAAAGAGTTTAAGTTTTAAATAAATTCATAAAATGAAATTTATATAGGTTTTTTATCATTTTAAACCCTACCATTTTTATTAACCTTTTCAATAACCATTTTTGATCTTAACTATAATAACAACTGTTTAAATATTAATGGTTTAACAACATCACCATAAATGAACAATAGACTCATAAATTGATCATGGTTTATATTTTAAACCATATTACACTCACTTGTATTATGTTAAAATTTTAATGAATTTTAAACTATTTAATAAAATATTATTTGTTATAAAACAACATTAATGTCAATTTTGGAACTATTAATTTAATTTCACACTAAATACACCAATAAAAATATTTAACTTGAATATAATACTCTCAAAAACAATAATAATTTATTTTTATCTAAAAAATACATGGAATATAATAATTCAACCAAATTTTATTAACTTTAATATTTTTAAAATCATTTATTTTATTTTATCTCCTAGTTGAACAAATATAGTGTTAGTGTTTCATAACTGTTTAAGTAAATAATCAGTAAATAAAAATTATAAATAATTTTTTCTGAAATTATAATAATATTTCTTTAAAATAAACTTTTAAAACTAAATATAACCTCTTTTTATCGTTATAAAAAAAGATTATATATTTTAATGTCAAAAGAGTGACATTTTGTTTTTATTTTTTCTTAAATTAAAATAAAGGTCATATACAAATAAATATGGCACAAAGTGGCCATATATTATAGAATTCGTATCCATAGTCTAAATAAGCTCATATAATATGATAAATTCATGTTTTATATAAATTTCAAATCCTTATCCCAAAGTATAAATGCTATTTTATCCGTTTCTCCCTTACTGCAGTGATAAAAAATTAAAATGGTTACTATTAATATTGACGAAAAATAAAGGGAACCCCCTATCAAATATTATTATAATAAATATAAATATTGAATCTATTTATGAATATTAAATTTGTATAAGTGGATAAAATTATTTTTGAAATAAGTGTGCAAAATGCTAGCAAAATTTTTTCATAGAAAATTAATGTTTTAAGCATAAAACTAGATTTATTCTTATCTAATGTCTAGAAAAAATATTAGATTAATGTTAAATTTTTTTATTTAATATAAAATATATAAATTGTATTAAAATAATTCACTAATATTTTTTTAATTTAATTTAGTACGATAAAAACACAATATACACATAAAATTGTTTTTTAATCTATTTTCTATTAAAATAACTTTTATTTTAATTTCCATTCAATTGAAAACCAATGAATTAATTTTATACATTTATAAACCATAATATTTTCATAATTTTGTTAGTATTATTCATACTTTCCAATCCAATGTCTAGGTGATAACTGTAAAAATCATTATGGTTTATTTAGACTCAGGGCTGCATGTATCAGAAGGAATCATAAAAATTTAATTATTTTTAAAAAATAAATCATAAATATAAGTGTATTATTTATACACCCCTTAAAATTTATTTCTCCCTCAAAATTATGACACTAATATAAAAAATTTAGGATATCTCTATTTCATCACATCCTTGGGTTCCCAAGTAGCTTCCTTTAATTTATGTTTTCACCAAAAAGCATTGACCAGGTGAGTGGTATTATTTATTAGAAATTTTTATCTGTGATCCAGAATATCCACCAGTAGTTCCTTATGAAAGAGATATTGTTCTAGCTATCTGACACACCTATCATAGGGAGGTGTAAAAGATAATTTAGTTTTTATTAATATAGAGAAATGTATGATTAGAGTCATCTCACTTGAGGTAGTTCACAATCAATCAATCGCTAATTTCTAATTCACAAAATCTAGTTGTTTTTATTTTTTTTATTTTTTTATGAAAACTATAGATTTTGAATTTTGTAAATGAAATTAAAAATTATGAAATTTAATAAACTAAAATTAATTTAGATGAAACAAAATTAATTAAGATAGGAATGGTCTTGGTCCATGGGCCTAGTTATATGTTTTCCTTCATTATTCATTACTATTGATTCAATTTAATTTTAAAATTCATCCTATAAAAAATGGTTTTATAGACTATAATTTTGTGTGTAAAATTTAACACTCCTAGGTATAGCGACCTAGGCCTAACATAAATGGATATTACATTATTTTAGATGAATATTCAATCTATTACCAAAATACATGCCTGCGGATTGTAATAGTTTAGTGTATTTGGAAGCATATAAACAAAATCTTCTTTCATAGTTAAAGATCTTCAAAATATCCCATATATATCTCCACCTTTAGTAATCCAACATAAAACCTTTATTCATAAACTGAGGAAAGGAAACATAAGAAATAGGTTATCTCAAATGCTCAGTAAGGGTAATTGAGGGAGATATGTAATCATAATTATGAGAATAAGGGTATGAGAACATGATCATGAAAATAAATGATCATACCCTACATGTCAAAGATCATATACCTTAGTCATGACATAAATAATAGATTTTTATATGAAATGAATCATAAGGAATGAAATAAAATAATCCATATAATCATAACATAAGAATAAAATAAGGGATTGTGGCAGCCACAAAAGCATATAACATGATTTCTATAGTAGACAATAAATTGCATTCAAGAAAATATTTGTAGTATGGGTTCACTCCCCTTACCATTTTAATATTCATGGTTCACTCCCATGGCCATATTAGTAGCATTAGTTTAATCCTTATACCATCTTGGTTGTCATGGTTCTCTCCCACGACCATCTTAGTAGCATTAGTTCACTCTGCATACCATCTAGGTAGAAATGGTTCACTCTCATGGCCATCTTAGTAGTCAATGTTTACTTTCATGACCATGTTAGTCTATCTCATGAGACATAAATCTTAACCAATACATTTGAGGGAGATATAGGTCCCACCCATCTCATAATTAAATCATACATACATGTGCCACAAAATCATAAACAATCATATATTAACCCGTGAAATTAAATGGGTATCATAAGCATGTTAATATATCATAACCTATGGAAAAGATACAGGTTTCATAATAAATTTATCAAAATAATAACTCTTATAAGTGTAATAAATTTCATAAATATATAACCCATGAAAGAGAAATATATTTCATAAACATAAAACCCCTGAAATAGAAAAAAGTTTTATAAACACTATGAAATTATTCATAACCCATTAATAGAAAGGATATGAATGGAAACTTTTGATCATTTACTAGAAGGGAATGAGTAACATCAACAGATGTCATCCAAGATAGAAGATAATTTTGGAAATATCTTTCTAAAATATTTCTTGAGGAAAATAACCTTTCTTCTTTGAAAAATATTTTTAATACATAAAACCATTTGATAATAATTTCCCTATAAAATACCTCTAAAAATTAGAAGAAAGACTTGAAATAATTTGAAAACCTTTTTCCATGAAAACTTATAAAATAAACGTCTAAAAAAATATAATTTTTTTTTTCAAAAAAACATTGAAATCATATAAATTAATCTTGGAAATATTTTGATGATAATTTATTTGAAAATAATTTTAAAACTCTTAAATGGTGCTCGAAAATGCTCTGAAAACTATTCTCCTTGAAAATAATTTGAAAACTTATAAATAAAGCGTGAAAAAATTTTGAAATACATTTTCCTTGAAAATTTATAAAATAAGTTTAAAAACATTTTGAAAACCATTTTACTTGAAAACATATAAAAGAAGTTTGAAAATGTTTTGAAATAAATTTTCCTTTATAACTTACAAAAGAAGATTAAAAATTCTTTGGAAACCTATTTCCATGAAAATAAATTTTTTTAAAAAATCTTAAAAATAATAACCTTTAATCATAAAAATAAATATTCAATGTATAGATGATGGATAAATCCCTATATTTCATACAAGGTAAAAAGAACATTACTTTTACATGGTAAAAATGAGAGAGAATCATTCAGAAAGTGAAAAGTATACTCCTTGGAAAAAATTGTTAAATTAAAAAAGGTTAAATATTTATTTTATTTATCATAGGATATTAGTAGAATATTCTTGGAAAACCTTTTTAGAAAACATGGTTTTGAAGGAACATAGATTTCCGACTAAAGAGAGGGTAAAGTTGGGCTTTCTAAAAACAAATTTGTAAACTATATTATGTTAGAAAGAGTATAGAATAGATTAATAAATAAATATATCATGAATAACCATAGGATATGAAAATTAATGAATTTATTGAGATATGGAACATAATAATTCCTCAGAGGAATCATAAACATAAACAATCTCGAAAAGCAATGAGATTTTCTCAATAAACTCTTATAACTCGGTAACTTGGGATATACTATCCATGTAAAAAATGGAATTAAATGAAGATTAAAATATATTGAAAATAAGTATATTAATTATAGAACATGTAAAATGGAATTATATACACCTTGAAAAAGATTTTAGGTGCACAAAAAAACATGAGTTTCAAAGAAGGAAAATTGAGTCAACACATTTTTACCGAGTTGGTAACTTTTGAAACTTAAACAAAATGATTTAATAGTCATAAAAAATATATGTTAATACCCATAAATTCAGGTATAATATATATATATATAATATTCATGGGTATTACTTACATCACACAAAAGGAAGGATTTGTGAACATAGCGTGTATATCACGAGAATAAAAGTGAGATGAAGTTCTCGTACCTTGTGTCTTGACTCTCATCGTACGCATTCAAATCACATGTATAATAAATATAAATTTATTGTAAATATTTTAATGAACTACATTATTATATCTAATACCATATATGGTTTTATTATGACCCTATATTACCTGTTTGTTAACAATTCTATGTTAAAGTTTTACACTGGGAATATTCGCTTTATTATTTGCATGTGTCTTAATTTGTTATATCATTGGTATTTATACTTTATATAATTATTTAAAGAATATAAAACATGATATAAATATCATTTACATATAGTATAAATGTATTATAATAATCTTTTGAATATATAACTATGAAATGGAATACACTGTTCATGGAGATGGCAGATCATACGTACACATGAATGCTACTTTCGTTTAATTGTCGTGTTGATATAATGAATCTAAAAGGAATATATGTGTATATATATATGTATATATATATATGTGTATATATATATATGTATATATGTATATATATATGTATATATATATATATGTCATTATTATATTATATTTATTATATCATATATATCTTATATATTAACTAAAACCATCCTTAATACAATCCATGTTGTGGATGAACGAATCATATCGCTTTCAGGGGGTGCTAGTCTACACATTCTCAAATGAAATTATCGTTTTCACAAAAAATGGAATGTAAAAAGATATGTTTTGTAAAAATTAATAAACAATATTAAATACATAATAAATTTAATATATTACATATATAAATATATTTTCCATCATAATTGCCACCATGGTAGGTAGTAATGAAAAAATAAACAATAATTGTTTTGTGAGGCAGTAGTTTTCTCTACACAGAAACAGTATATTCATTACCCATTAGATAGAGGTGTGTGTATGTGTAGGTAAAAACATTTACATAACAACATAATAGTATATTTATTATAGTGTTTTTTATATAAGAATATAATAAAGAGATTTGGAGGGGAAAATAAAATAAAGTACATGAGAGAAGACGTTACCTCTTAATCAGGTAACTCCTTTTGGTTTCTGCCAAAAGGATTACATAGATTACCTTCCACCCAAGTTATGGCTTCTAGGAGGATAATAGGATTTCTAGTAAGTTTATTGTTTTGGTAATTTCTAAATACAATTGGTTTTAGATGTGTGATTAAGAGGGAGAGGTGGTGTCCTTTTATCGGGAAGCAAAAGGACTCACTTGGAATTTTTGAAAACAATTTATGAATACACATGTACTTAAATAGAAAAGTCATAAAAACAAACCTAAGTAAATAATGGAAGGTTTTTGGATGAAATATGGACATCCAATGGGTGTTTTACATGTGGCTATGTCATTTGGGCCGTTAATTTTATGTTTTAGTCCCTAATTAAGCTTAATTTGTCCTTAATCACTATGATTAATTTTTATAACTTTTACTAATCTTTTTGGTCAAAAATTAAGTGGATATTATTATAATATAAATATTATACTTATTATAATGATGTATGTCGGTATTTCAAAATTCAATTCTTAGAGTCGGGAAAATTAAGAATAATGTTAATCCTAGAGACGGAAAGAAATTACATGGTTTGAAGTAGAATTTTTTTTAAAAGTTTGTAACATTTTTATATTCAATTTCATAGTACAATTGTTTATAATGAACTAAATTGTATCAATATATGAATAATTTATCTAATTTCACCTTAAAAAAATTTAAAGTATAATTTACATTAATAGTTATTTTAATGAAAGGGCAATTTTTAACTAAAACACATTAGTTTTCACTATTCATAAAAAATGAAGCCTCTCAGAAAAATACCACAAAGTTACCTTAGGAATATTTAAACATTAAGAATTCAAAAATGAATTTTTATTTTATCAAATTTATTTTCAAAATGTTTTTAAAATTAATTTTATTATTTTTCATAGATCGACATGAAATGTATTTTGAGAAAATAATATTTTCAAACATATAAAGTCATTAATAAAAATTATATTTTTCATTATAAAAATGTTTTATTTATATAAAAATACTATAAAAATACTTTATAAGTAGTTATTACTATTCATATTACTCAGTTTTTATGGACAGGTTATAAATAAATTCTTTAAATAGGCATAACATTGAAACGATGTTTCGTAGAAACACGGTATTGCATGTAATGTATTCCATATCGATGTTCCTTGTGAAATGAATGTTTTAATTAGTGAATTTTAAGACATAAATGAACATTTAGTTTTTTAGGTCAAAATAGTTTTGTGACCATAAAAATATTTCCTTTTATATTTAATCATTTTTCAAATTCATTTATAATTAATTGGTATCCTATGAATTCATATTATGTTGTATAAACCATATATTTTCATAAATTAGTTAATTCTATTTATAACCTCTAATTTAACATTAGGGGTTTATCTTATTATATTAAATAATAATATTTTAATAGTATATTATTGTTCGGTAAACCTCTGTCTTTCATGTTACGCAAGTCATAGAGGAAAGTCATTGTTGCATATAACTCATGATAACATCAGTGTTCTGTGTAGAGCAAACCAAAGTTCATGTTGCATGTAGTGGATGATTAACTGGGTGTTGTGTATAATGCAAGCCAAACATAGTTCTTTAATATAAAACGAACTATCTTCAGTATTTCATGAAATGAAAATATCAAAAAAGTTAAATTAATTTAAAAAAGTTCCAAAAATCTTGGGGTGTTACATTTTACCCCCCTTAAATTGAATTTCAACCTTAAAATTCTTCTAGTTTATCAAAGGTTTAATACTTGAAAGTTTCATTCATATAAACCCACATCTTAAAAATGAATACTAACACTTCCTTTAAAAAGGAAATTTTGGAACCATAATGGTTACCCAAAGTAACATATAACAAGGTTTACACATAAGAGAACATATGTTGGGAGTAAATATTTGACATGGGGAAAACATAAATATTTATAGGGAGTGATTGAGGGAATCAATCCCAAACAAGTGAATGATCGAAGAAAATTTGAGGGCCTTAAATTCATAAATCTTGGATGATTTAAAATGCCATCGATTCAACAAAATTTAAGGTATTAGGACAATGTATTCTACTTTTTTATTATTATCTTATCATTAAGTAATTAATTTATTGACCATGAATACAAAAAAAAATTAATTCTTTGGTTGAATTTTATATTTTTACAATTCAACCATTACAGCTAGAAATGGATGTCCAGAATTTAACTTTGATTCCTGAAGCACTAAAATAGACTTTTAGCAGATATCAGGGCCCATAAAAGAATGAAAATTTTATATGTTTATCTATAACTATTTTTAAAAATCAATATGGTCAATAAATTATTCTCTAAACATAAAAAGTAACACTAACATTTCGTTATATATATTTATTCATCAAAAGTAATTATTCATAATCCTGAAAATCATGTAGTCCAGTGGTAGGCATGGCACCGTTATCATCCATCAATCATGGGTTCAAGACCCGTGGCCTTGCAGAACTTGATTGGTTTCCACTCGACATACATGATGTCCTTTTCTAAAACCAAACTAATATAATTTCCGAAATAAATATTATGGACACCCTTAAAATAAGGTTAATCACTAAATAAACTTTTATCTAAGGTTTTTAATACAAAATCAATAACTAAATACCTCCTCCAAAGTTTTACATAAAATTTTAATGAATAGTTAACCTTATAACCCTTACGAAATATGGAAATACAAGGTTTTAGGAAGAAATTCATGAAATAATCTTAACATTGATCCCCAATATATCACAAATTACCACTTTTTTATCACATTCCAATCATGTGAACAACCGTGTCATATATTCCTTTGAAACATGGTAATAACCTTAATTACCATAAATACTTTTGGAAATTTGCATTCTTTCTTATTCAAAAGTAAACTGGATATATTCCTTAAATCCAAAAATCCTATAAACTTCATCAATGATTGAATAACCCCTATTAACAAGTCTTTAGTTAGTTCCATGATAATTAGTACTATCTTATTTACTTATTCATAATATGATTATCTTAACATAAAGAATATATTAAGGGTTACCTTACATTAGTATAAATATCACCTTATCATTAATTCACTCCACCAGTCCATCAAAAACATTCAATATAAACATGTAAATACTAACCGAAAAACATAATTAGAAAATCCATTTTATATTTCATCAATAATATAACTTAATTTATGAATCCAAATACATATAAACATTGATCATTCCACTTTATAATTATTCCATTAACGAGGATACCTCATCCTATTACACAATACCTCTTTCATTTTATATTTCATTTATAGTCTCATCACCATCAACAATGTAACCATTACTCGCACCACCTTTTTGACCCTCTTTAGGAGCTTTCCTCTTGGGACATTGACTTTCATAATGACCATTTATTCCATATTTAAGACACTTAACCTTCAATGATGTCTTAGGGTGTCCTATATTCTCATCTATTCTACTAACCAAACTCTTAATTTTTCCTTCACTGTCACTTGATTTGTGTCTTTCTTTTCCAAAGTAAAAACATATTCTTGATCCTCTATGAAATTCACATAGGTGATTATTTCCACACTCTTGACACAAATGAGACTGAATCTTCTTTCCTCCAGTATCTCCGTTACCTTAACTCTCAGCAAAATCCTTTATTCTCTTTCTTACTGAGTTCAAGAGTTGGTTAAGGTACACATTATTAATCATGTTACCTGAAAACTAATTAGGCATGATCACAAAATCTTTCACTCTAGTTATCATCCCACTTGACTGCTCATTCAAAAATCATCCATCAAATTCAATACTAATCTAGTTCCTTATGGTTCCCACCATTGACTAAAACCAGGAGCATAGTGTGACCATTAATTACCATTATATAAAACCACATAGTCATGAAAATATTTACTTATGGGATTTATAAATCATGAAACCTTCCTTAATATAAAACTCCCTAGGTTGATCCAAGGTTATTCAGAGCCAACTTATATCTAAATCCTTCATAATGGTTTGTGAAGAGTTTGTGAATTTCCAAAGCATATCCCCCAAGAGTTTCAAACCTGGTGTGTAGCATGGCTTGTTGTTGTGTACCAGATTACCCAGAGTTAGGCTCAGAACATCTTGTCAAAGTTTTTACCCATAGGTACATCTATTGAATAGCCACATCCACTTACAGTATCTATAACTGAATTTATTTCTATGAAGCCACTCACTCTACCCTTTACCAAAATTCTAGGACAATTTCTAAAATTTTGAATCATCCTTATACTTATCCTTAGAGACATGCCTAGAAATTTCCTTAGAAATATACCTAGGGATCGCAATAAAGTTTTCTCATCCAAATTTCCCATGATTGACTAAAAAATTCTTTTGATAACAACTATAAATACCCAGGCTTAAAATACATGTATATTACATTATTTTAGATGAATATTCTATACATTACAAAAATAAATTCTTGAGGACCATAATAGTCTAGTGTCTTTGGAAACATAGAAACAAAATCTTCTATCTTGTTGAATGATCTTCAACATCTCCCATAAATATCTCCACCTTTATTACTCCAACATAAGACCTTTCTTCATAACATCGGGAAAGGAAACATAAGAAAGGGGTGAGCTCAAATTCTCATTAAGGTTAATCGAGGGAGATATGTAAGCATAATTATGAGCATAAGGGTATGAGAACATGATCATGAAAATTGAAGATAATACCCTACATATCAAAGATCATATACCTGAATCATTTCATATAGCATGGAAGTTCATAAAAAATGAATCATAAGGAAATAAATAACATAAGATAGAAAATCATAACATAGGAATAAAACAAGATATTGTTACAGACACATAAGCATATAATATGATTTCCACAGTATCCAAGGCATTAATTCCAAGACTATTTTTTGTCGTATTGGTTCACTGCCCATATCATCTTGGTAGTCATGGTTCACTCCCATAGCCATCTTAGTAATATTAGTTCACTCATCATGCCATATTGGTAGTCATGGTTCACTCCCATAGCCATCTTAGTAGCATGAGTTCACTCCCCATTCAATCTTGGTAGTCATGGTTCACTCCTGTTTCCCTCTTGGGTGGGGTCCAACTTTAATTTTTTCCATAACAGATGACCAATCAGGGATCAATACGACGATAAACTCCAGTATCCACAGATTAATATCAAATATGTAGAAAAAAATAATGGTGGAAGATATAATAGAGAAAGGGATCTTTCACATCATGTTTATAATTAATTTAATTAATTTCATAATGAAAAGGATGTCTGGATCTTCCTTACTTTCTTCATTGATGATGTTGATTGTTCGAAATTACCCTTCTAGATACTCTTGTTGTACATTGAAGGATCCAAACTATAATTCCTCTAGTAGTGATCCACATGTGCTTCAATGGCCTCCGATCGACACCACCCTTTCTCCGGGAGCTAGTGTAGTGAAGCAGGTGTCTTGCATCTGCCATTCTTGATCACTTGTTCTTCAGTCTTGAATAACGTCTCTCTTTCTTGAGAGGGGAAGAATAGGATTCAAGAGAGAAATTCTTTGGCTCAACAATTATCATTTCGCCAAGTGTGCGGTGTATTCTCTATGGACCAATAGACGTACTTGTCTATTAATATGCATGTAACTTCCATTAAAATATTTAATTTCATAACAACAATAAAATACACTCACAAAATTATAGAAAACTCATGCTCATAATAATAATACCACGTCAATATTTTTGGTGCACCAACTTGTGAAAAATGTAGATATAAATAAAGTTCCACATCACAAAATAATAACAGTGTCATTATTATTTTAACTTGTGCCAACTAGTTAAATAATTATTTACTGTCTTGAAAATAATTATTTTACTACCGGACCAACCTTGGTTCACTCGAACTCAACTTCTATTTATTGAACACCCAAATAAATAAATAAATTATGTATTCTATTAAATAAATATTTTATTTACAAACTAGTAAAAAAATTATTACATGTTCAATAAATATATTTTATTTAAATTATATGATCATTTTAAATTGAATAAAATTATTCCATAGTCCTTAGAATAATATTTATTTCATTAATTAAATTCAAATTGAATTTAACCGAGTCTAGAAAAAAAACTTTGTGTGTTATCCTCTAGGATTCTTTCTTGTTTGCATTAGGCAGTTTTTTCTAAAGTCCAAAAGTACTATCTAGAAATGGGTCAAAAAAACCAAGAGAAAGAACATAAAGTTATAACAAATACATCGACATACGAATGATCACTGTGTAATATAATACCTTTGACTAAATATACCATCAAGCATGTTTCATGATAGTGTCATAACAAATTATGCTTGATACGCCATTCTTTGACTATCCAAAATAAACTCGTCGTTATACCATGGTCATGGAATTTCATGTGACAGTTCTATTTCAATCAAAGGGATGAGATATCAATATCCATTAATGGAAGGGAAAATACTTCATCAACTTATCCATTAATAACATGTCACTCATGGCGCACCCAACATACCCTACTTCCCTCCTTCAGAGGTGTGATCATTTTCATCGGTAAATAAATGTGTGTGAGTCATGAAATGTATTTATTAAAATCTTAAAGTCTAAGGACCATTACACATGCTTGCAGATAGGAATATCCGATGACACCAAATCATGCAGAATTCCTTCTGGAGGGTCTATTATCATAATCTCCCATCTTGGAGATTACTAAGTGAGAACTTCATGAGAGTAAGTCTTATCTGCTTACAAGTACTCTCACCTGATAGTCTTTATACTATTTGAACCATCATAGTATGTCATCCAACTGCAAAACTATTTTTAAGATTATTTTTATAGCATTTCATGGTTCTCATCATAGTGGGGAATTTCCATGACCTTATAAATGCAACAAATACTCTGGGAAATTATTATATCATATTCAAACAAAACAATGAAAAATATGTAATAAGATGTTTAATTTTTTAGTAAATTAAATATCCATGTAATCAAAGCACAAAAATTTGGGTCTATGACACCAACTCTTATAAACACCCACATGTACTAGAGCCAACTGCCTTTGGCTTTTAGTCTGCTAGACACCACCTGATGATAATGATTATGTTGAGTCAAGGATTTAGTCAAGGGGTATTCCATGTTGTCTTCCATGGAAATATTTCTCACTACAACGTCACCACATGGAGAAAAATCCTTCAAGAGATGATACTTCTGAAGTATGTGCTTGGTCCATTGATGTGGCCTTGGATCTTTTGCGAGATCCACTACTGTTGTATTTTCACAATATAGTGTGAAGGGATCTTTACTGATAGGTACCACATCCAGATCTTGGACAAAGATTAACCTCCAAACATCTTCTTTAGATTCCTCAGAAGCTACGATATACTCAGACTACACTATAGAATCTGTAACCAAACTCTTCTTTGAGCTCTTCCAGCTCACAACACCTCTATTCAAAGTGAAGATGTATCTCTTCTGTGACTTCATGCCAACCTGATCCGTCTAGAAACTAGAATCTGCATATTCTCTGATGACTAGTTCTTCATCTCCTCCATAAACCAGAAACATATACTTAGTACGCCACAGATACTTAAGTATAGCTTGGACAATCATCCAATGGCGGTCACCTGGGTCAGCTTGATATCTACCTACAACACTCAATGTGTAGGAAAAATCTAGCCTAGTACATAGCATGACATACATGAATGAACCAATCATTGAAGCGTATGGAGTCCTTACCATTATCTATCTTTATTCATGTGTTTGATGATACATTTTCTGGGAATTATTAATTCTATGTGACACTGGAAACAATCCGCTCTTGGATTGTTCTATGTTGAATCTATTCAGAATCATATCAATGTACGTACTTTGACATAGTCCCAACAATCTCTTGGATCTATTACGATGGATCTTGATATCAATAATATATGATTCCTCTTCCAAGTCATTTATGTAGAATCATTGATTCAACCATTCTTTAATAGACTTTAATACTGTTATCTCATTTCTAATAAGTAATATTTCATAAACATATACTTTTGGGAAAATTACTGCACTCCCACTAAACTATTTATATACACAAGGATCACATTCATTCTTGATAAAACCAAATTCTATTATTGATTCATCAAAATTAATGTTCCATGACTTGGATGCTTCTTTTAATCCATAAATAGATTTCTGCAACTTTCATACCTTATTGGCATCCTTTGGAGTCATGAACCCTTTAGGTTGTATAATATAGACATCTTCCAGATGGTTCCTATTAATGAAGGCAGTTTTTAAATCCATTTTCCAAATCTCATAGTCATGGTAAGAGAAAATGGACAATATAATTCTAATGGATTTTAGCATTGAAATTGGTGAAAAGGTTTCATCTTAGTGAGTGCTTTGATGCTTCTTGTACCCTTTTGTAACCAGTCGTGCCTTATATGTACTGAATTGTCTTTCCATGTCAATTTTTATCGTGAATACCCATTTTCAACCAATATTATTTAGATCATTTGGGTGATCTACCAAAATACAGACTTGGTTTTGGTACATGGAATCCATTTCAGATTTCATGGATTCTTTCCACTTGGAAACATCTATTCCACTTACTTCTTCCTTGAAGGTTAGAGGATCATTATTATCAACTAATAACAAGTCACCTTCTTCAGTAACTAGAAAACCATACCATTCTGGTTCTCTAACCTCCCATGTACACCTACGTACTTCTTATGTCTCTAGAAAAGTTCTTTCTTCCATAGGGCTTTGAGGAATATATTCTTGTTCCAACTCTTATGTACCTTGATCTTTGACTTCATCAAAGTCTATCTTGCTCCCACTATATCTTTGGGATATGTTCTCCCTCTTAGGAAATATGGATTGTCTTTCCACTATAGCATTTTTTATGAGGGGTTGTATAGGTAATATCCCCTTGTTTCCTTGAGGTATCCTATAAAGGTACGCTTTGTGCCTTGGGGTGCAAGTTTGTTACCTGAATCGGCCTTAACAAACACATCACTTCCCCACACATGTAAATTTTATAAAAAGGCTTTCTTTCCACTCCAGAATTCTTATGGAATATCATTTAATGATTTAGTTAGTACTTGTTTTAGTATCTTCACTGCTATTTGTAAATCATATCCCCAAAAGGATAATGGAAGACTCGCATGACTCATCATTGATCTCGCCATGTCCAACAAGGTGCAGTTTCTCCTTTCAATTGCACTATTCCATTGGGGTGTGTAAGGAGGAGTGAGTTGGGATAAGATCTCAAACTCCCATATGTAATCAATGAAGTCTTTATTAAGATATTCTCCACCTCTGTCGGAGCAGAGTTTCTTAATCTTCTTTCCAAGCTGGATCTCAACTTCATTCTTGTATTCTTTGAACTTATCAAAAAAATCCAACTTATACCTCATTAAGTAGATATATCCATATCTACTAAAATAATTAGTAAAAGTTATGATGTATGAGTACCCTCCCCTTGCTTCAACACGAAATGGTCCACACACATTGGTATGAACCAATTCAACATTCTCTATATCCCTTTCACATTTACCACTAAATGGGGAATTGGTCATTTTTCCTTGTAAACATGCATTACATATGCCAAGTGGTTTTAGTTCAAAAGAATATAAATATCCATCTTGATGTAACTTTGTCATGAATTTCTCGTTTACTTGATCTAGCTAGTGATGCCAATGTTGGGTGGGGTATGAGTCATGTGAAGTATCTTTATTATTGATTCCCATTACTTGGTTTGTGTAATCCAACATGTAAGCACCATTGTATAAATGTACCCTACCAAAACAAATGCTATCTTTGTAAAAGAAGCAACATTCATTTCAAAACATGAAAAGAAATCCATCAGTATCTAATCTGGATATATACATAATGTTTTTAGTAATAGAAGGAACATAATGAAAACCCATTAACACCAAGATCATCCCTGTTGGCAATGTGAGGTGGTAGTCTCCGACAACTACAACAACAAGTCTGGCTCCGTTGGTTACTCGTAGATCTACCTCCCCTTGATCAATATTCTTAAATCTACTTGGTTCCTATATTTGGATACATATATGACCACCACAAGCTTTATATAATAAAAAATTTGTAGAAACATATAGATTACATTCGATAAGAAACTCACTTGAAGATTCCCCATGCTTCTTAGGTTGGGTGAATTGTTTCTTCCAGTGGCCCTTCTTTCCACATGTGAAACAAACAAGTTCATGTTCCTTTTCCTCCCCTTTGATCTTATTTTTCTTGGAAGGTCTTGAAGAAGATTTGGGATTAAATCTATTCACCTTCCCTTTCCTATTATTCAATATAAGGACCGAAGGTTTTTCGCACTTCATATATTTTTCCTCATAGAGATTGAGGATAAGATGATCCAATAGAGACTTCTCAATGTTGTCCAATTTGAAATTAAAAACCAAGATAGATAATATCTGAATGAGTGATGTGAGAATGAGATTAGTGCTTACTTCATTAGGGAGTTTAAACCCTAGAACCTCCAGGCGCTCAATGTAGCCAATTTGGTTGACTACATGAGGCCCAACTGGGGAACCCTCTCCAAGCATACTCTGAAAGGGTGCCTTGGAGATCTCAAACCATTTTCTATCTTTCTCCCTCTGGTTAAAGACCATGGAGGTTCTAGATCATTCTATAACAATCCATATTTTCATGAGACTTCATGAGCTCAGTAGAAATAGATGATAACACCAAACATTGAACTTCTACCGCATCATCCATATGTTGATCATAGACAAGGAAATCTTGATCACTCGCCTCTTTGGAAGGCAGAGTAGGTAATTCTTACTCCATCATGTAAGACTTCCATTCATGGCATAGAATAATATGAAGGCATATAAACCATTTCTGGAAGTTACTGTTAGTGAGGATTTTGTCTTTATCTAGAATTCAACATATGGATAGGGTGGTTGAAAAAAATTTCATTTTATTCTAAAATTAAAAAATAAGATCATTAGTACTTTAATAATTACATTTTATAAGAAATAATAAATTAATTTTATTAAGTCTCCCACTATTTTATCAAGTCCCAATGGTCCTCAACATTGAACTCCAAATGTCCAATTTCTAGGACATTCGAGTGGAAAGGATCTATATTCCCCTTCTCATAACCCCCAAAAATGTTTGGTCAAGCTATTTGAAATTATTTAGGTAGGAAGGTCTTTTCCAACTGCAGTCTTGCATATTCTTGATCTATTGAATGGACTCCCCAATTTTGAAATCCTAACTTGGATTTCCTCAACTCTTGCCTCCAGTATTACACTGAGTCTAGTAAGGGAAACTCCACTTGATCCAATATGGTTAAGTCAACCCAAAACCTTTTATAATGGATACCCATATAAAAGTAAGTGTCGCAATAAGGGTTGGTCAAACACATAGTTTTATTGAGTCTTTCCCTTAATCATGTAATAGAAGGCTTGGACTGACATAATATTTTATTTGAGGGATTTTTATCTCTTATGCATAAATTTATTATTATCTTTATCACATTCTTGTTAATATTGAGGGAACTTACTTATGTGATTAACCACGTCTTGATAATATTTAGGCATAATCTTTTTTATTTTAGTTCCATCTTGAATGCTTGTTTAATTCATTAAATAGGTGATCACGACAACACATTCATAATGATAAACCATGGAAATTACATAAATAAAAGTAAGTAAAGGGAATGATCATGAGGTTTTATAATAGTTAATTTATCTAGAGGTCGATAAAATAACCATGACCTAGGGGAGAAACACCTCGAACCTTTTGGTTTCATGGTTACAGATTTCCACCTGTCCACCTTTGTATCTCCTTGGATTGGCCTCGTCTTGGCTCCAGCTTGAACCGACTCCACTAACTTGGGAGATCCATCTATTAAATATTCTTTTAACTCACATGCAGGTGAGGGGTAAAAGAGGGTATACATAAAAGAACCTATGTGAACACAATCCCTACATATGAATGAGGAGATATGGAATTCATGCCAACAATTAATTTATCATATAAATTAAAAGGTAAAGAAATAACATACACGGTCTGGTCTATCTCTAGATCATCCAAATACATACAATTAGTTACACATTTAATAAAACTAGCATTCAGTTCTTTAATTTTTCTTATTTAGATAAATCTTGCTCGAATCGATTAACTATTATCTTTAATTAATCAATCCTTTTATCTTAATCCTTTTCTAAATTTCCTTGATATTCTCATCCCTGTTCATAAATGCACCTTGTAGGTAACCTAAGGAATACCCTTTCAAATATACCCAACATGTATTATATTCGCATACTATTTTACTCTTATGACACATGGAATAAAAGATGCGACAATGCATAGAGTAACAAATTTTATAATGATTTATACAAGATATGAAGATTCAACATTATACATAAATTAATGTGTTAATTCTGCATAATTAGGTAAAGTACACGACATGTAGTTTGGACTACACGGCGTGTACTACCTTCACCATCTTTGCTGAAGCACATGCCTAGTGACTCAGTATGTGAGGTGTACTTCAGAAACATGGGAGTACATGACATGTACAGTGGGCTACACGTCGTGTTGTCTCTGCATTACCCTGTTACTGGAAAACTCAATCTGTAACACCCCAAGCTTCCACGATACTCTTCTCTTGGAATAATACAATAGCGTGTGTTGTATGATAACTTCAAGTTCTAACACACCACAACCAATCAAACTAGCCGTTATGAATAGTAAGACCCACTTTTTAAAATTTTATAAATTTTATCTTTCAAAATGTACTTCATTTTTTGATTTAGAATATCGAAATTAGCATAGGGTGAATTTTTGGTATTTTTCTGAAAACTTTCAATTTTTGATGAATAGTGAAAAACACTGAGTTATAGTTTAAAACCGACTTTTTATTTAAATAATTATTTATTTTATTTAAATTTATTTTAGGTCAAAATAGATACATAATACCTATATAAGTTCAATTTAATTCATTGGAGTATTTTTGTAATAATTTTAGATATATAAAAATTTTATTGAACTTTTCACCGTCTTTTACCCACCACTTAGGAGAATTTTAAAATTCATATAAAACATAATTTTACCATTTATATGAGTGTAATTTCAAAAATCCAATAGACACGGTTGTTATAAATAAGAAAAATGTGGTTCAATAAGGTGAAAATAAGTTTTTCCGAATTGTAACTTTTTACTTTTATTTACCACGGTTAAAAGTAAATAGTGCAATTAATGGTAAAAATGATATTATTATTACCCTAACACATGTCTTAATTCTATTGTATAAGTATAATTCGACCAAAAAAACCTTTTTAATAAAATTTGAACCTCTTTGGTCCACTTTTATTAGATTAGGACACTTATTATTATTTTCTTTAAAGAAGAGGTAAAAGAGTTAAAATCAAAGTTTAATAACTAAAACATTTTTAATATAAGGTTATCCATAAGATAAATTAAACTATAAAAATTAATTATAAATATAGAAAAATTTCCTACATAATGTTATTTTATTTATATTTTTTTAGACATTAAAAAATTTAATTTATTAATGACACAATGATGATGCAGTAATTACCTAATTAATGAAATATTAAAATAATTGATATTATAAATATCCAAATAAATTTAATTTGAGACTTTTTATGAATTACACTAATTTAATAGGTTAATATGACATGTTAGGTTTAGTTATATGGATTTTTTTCGATGTAATAATGTTGTTATGAATTTAGAAAAAACAAAATACCAAATAGTGTCAAAATTGACATAAATTTTTTTTAAAACAAATATTATATTATTAATTGATATTATATTCCTAAAAATATAAGGCTTGGACAAATGACTTATATATTGATAGTTTTATAATTAATTAACATCTTGGGGTTCACTTGGAAGTATATAGTAAGTTTTTTAACCATAGAATACAAAAATACAAAGAGGCACGGTAAATGTCAAACAATTTAACTAAGAGTTAAATCTAAACGATAAAGTTAATATAGTGACACAAACCTATCAAAAACCTATTGGTTGAGTGTTTTTCGACCCATCCCCACCTTATAATTTGAATAATTCATTTTCGTGCCATTATAAACCGAAAATTATTTTATTATAAAATAATATTTCTAGCTTTTCCTAGGGTGCCCCTCACCCCTCTTATAAAAGGGAACTCCCCCTTCTCTCTAATTCACACCTTAAAAGCCATTTGGATTGTCCAAAACCTACCCAAATACCCTCTCAACTATACTACATTCATCCTAGAGGCATTAATTTAGTCAGAAAGCAAATCTAAGGAGCCCTTTTGATCAAATCAAAAGGTAGACCCCGAAGAAGAGGTAAATATTTCATCACGTCTTTCAAGTTCCTTTCTTCTTCCACTTCCTCTTTCTTTGTTGTTTCCATTCTAAAATAATATCTCCAGTATCATCTATATACTGTGATGTTATTATAAATATGGTACAACCAAATTCATTATTCTATTCATCCTATGAATGACATGTCACCATACATGCGTACGTACGACTTACAATATCCACGTCATGGTGTAATTGTTATTCAACACATTATTATTTTGATGGGTATAATAATGATGTGTAATTGATGTAAATAATAAATATAACATGATAATGATTATGTATATATGATATACCATCCAATTATATATTATTTTAATATAAAAAAGGATATTGTCACTCGTGTGTACGTACGGATTACCGTCTCCACGAACGCAATGGGATCCATTCCCCATCGCATCCATTCAAGAATAATTTTCATTATATGGTTAAAAATAATGTTTAATGACTTGATATCATTATGGATACGAATAATATACATCCCATACATAACAAATATGACTCACATAACCAAGAATATAAAGGAAAATGAATCTGTTAACACCCGAAACAACGATAATACTAAGATATTATTATCAAAGAAATGTTACAAGATCATATATGATATCATATTAATGTATATGATACTTGTATAATTTAATAACAGTTATTTAACCATTATACATGAGGTTAAACTACCCTTGAATAAAGGAAAAGTACAAGGTAAAAGTTAATTTCAAAATCTCTTTATTATCCGAGGTTATTTTTACGTAAGTATCTACTGGGACCTCTTTATCATCCACATCCATGTTTCTAAAAGATTTATTTCAAAACATTATTACTATTTTATAAACTATGGGTTAAAGTAATTTATACCCTTTTTTGACTTTTTATAAGATTTTTATAATGAAATCATTCTGTCGTTTTCCAAACAAGGTCCTTTATAACCTTTTCGACAAAATTAAGGTAAGAATGTATTTTTTTAACTTATACGGTCGGTGCGGCTATTTTCTATAGTTATAACATCGTCGAAGCTTCCCTTAAAAGCTTATAATAATATTTTTAAAATAATTTTTTTCTCTATAATTATGTGAATCTTAAATGATTTCAAAATAAAAAGATACATTCCTCTAAAAAGGTTTTGATTTCATCTATGTCAAAATCCTTTGATGGATTCTATGTTTATTTGAAGTTGATTTATTATGATACCAAACATCCATATTGTATTGAAGGTTTTCTGATAAGTTTGATTTTGGATATATTAATTTTATACCATTCATCATTTATGTATAAATTATTGACAATTCATATGCTAGTTTTAATACAAATGTTTGTGTTATGTTTAAACCTTTTCATATAAGGAATGCATTTGACATAGTATGTGATCAGTGGAGCCCGCTATAGCTCCTCGATGCATCGGTAGGTCTCATGAGACAAACTAGTGTCTTGGAACAATGCCCTGAAAAAATATTTTTTGTAGTCTTCTCACAAGGCCTTGACTATGTGGTTATGAAATTCTGGCATTATGCATTCCATCATTATGAAAGTGGCTATTTATATTGCATTTTTTTTAAAGTTTGGGGCGGAAGACTCATTTTTATTATTAAATCAAAGCAAAGACCTCTTTTAATTTTGTAGAAGGAAACCCATTACATATCTCGAAGGCCCAGTGGGCTTATACCCCATTACATAGCCCATAGGCCCACATTTTTGGCCCAATTCACATTCTGTGAATAGTAACCCGTGCTGCTACATTACCTGCACAGTACCGCCACTACTACAGTGCCCTACCGCCGCTACAGTACCTGCTGATGAACAGTGTCACCGATGTTATAGTACCACTACACTAATACTACAATACCTGCGCCCAATGGGTTTTGAACCCCCATTTTTCATTTAGGATTACGGGGTGCTTACCGCTAAGCCAAACCCCAACTACAAACAAACAAACAACTTGAAAATGGAATTATTTTGATTATTCCATGTGAGTAAGTAAATGGAATTTTTTTTATTTATATTTTCCATATTATGATGAATTTTATATTTAAATTTTTTTTTTAGTTTTATACATTGCCTTAACTTTTTATGCTTATTTATGAAAGTTTCTTCTATATTGTTATCCTTACTAAGAATCTGAGCTCACCCCTTTCTGTGTTTTATTTTTTTCCAGGATGCAAGGAATTATATTATGAATGACCTGTAGGGATAGTCTATGGGATCTTAGTGTTGTATATGGAAACAATGTTGTTGTATTTTTCCATTTTATGATGTAATGAAAACCTTTTGAATGTATCTAGTAATTCCAAGGCTACTAAACTAATCATTCTTTCAAGACATGATCTTTTTTTATCATTCCAATGTTATGAAATAATGCACTGACTATGGGTAACTGGGGTTGAGGCATTACACAATCCTTGTATAGCATACAAGGATTTTCCCCAGACCTAATGGGACTACACGTCATGTCCAGTGGGCCACATGATGTGTAATCTGGTAAGCGTGTGTCTATCTGTACAGATTAACACGTAGTGTAAAATTAATTACACCATGTGTAATAAATGTACAAGGCTTGAGTAATTGCTGAATTACTCATGATGCAATTTACACAGCTACATAATGTGTAGTCTAGATTACACGGTCTGTATGGAAGAGAATATGACATGTAAGTCTGAACACATGACATTTACTTTCATGTTACCAGGACAGAATCATTGAGGGGCCCTGATGAGTTTCATGTTTTAATTTTAATCCAAAAAATTATTCATTTCTGTGAAATTTGTGAGAAATGAATTGAAAAAAACGAAGAACATATCTCGAAATATCAGATTACAAGAAGAATAAATATTTTAATTGAAAAAAAAAAAAAATTTAAAGTGTAAATCATCAATGATAATTATATAATTATAAATGATGATAAACCTTCCTCTGATACCACTTGATAGTTCTGGGCACAGCGATAGTACATCATTGGGTGGTTCCCAACGTTAATTTTTGACACAATCGATGACCAATCCAGGGTCAATATGATGATAAATGCTAGTCTCCACGAATTAAGATCAAAGAAGTAGACAAAAGGAAAGGATCTGGATCCCAGAGAGAAATTGATCTTGATTATCATGTTTATATTTAATTAATCTCATAAAGAAAAGGATACATTTTTCATCAATACATTCTTCGTTGATGATGTTGATCGTTCGGAATGACCCTTCCGGATTGTCTCATTGTGCTTTTGAGGATCCAAACCATAATCCCTCAGGCAGTGATCCACTTGTGCTTCGATGGCATCTGATTGACACCACTCATTCTCCTGGTTCCAGTGCAACAAAGCGAGTGTCTTGCATCGGCCTTGAAAAGCATCTCTCGTTCTTGAGAGGGGAAGAATAGGATTCAAGAGAGAAATTGTTTGGCTCAACAATTCTAAATTTACCAAGATTTTGGTGTGTTCTCAATGGCACAATAGACGTACTGGTCTATTTAAATGAATGGGACTTCAGTTACAATATTTAATTTCATAACAGCAATTAAATACATTCATGAACTTAGAGAAATCCCATGCTCATAATAATAATACCACGTCATTATTTATGGTGCGCTAACTTGCTCGAAATGGAATTATAAATAAAATACCACAAAAAAAATAATAGCGGCGTCATTATTATTTTAACTTATGCCAACTAGTTAAATAATTATTGACCGTCTTGCAAAAAATTATTTTACTATAGAACCTGCCTTGGTCCGCTCGATCTCTACATCCATTTATTTAACACCCGAATAAATAAATAAATCATTTATTCTGTTAAATAAATATTTTATTTACAAACTAATAAATACATATTTATTAAATGTTCCATAAATATATTTTATTTAACTTATACGATCATTTTAACTTGAATAAAATTATTCCATGGTCTTGAGAATAATATTTATTTCATAAATTAAATTAAAATATAATTTAACTAAGACTACCAAAAACACATAGTGTGTGACCCTCTCGGATTCTTTCGCGTTGGCACAAGGTAGGCCTGTCTAAAGTCCAAGAGTACTATCCAGAAATTGGTCAAGGAACCCAAGAAAAAGAATGTAAAGTAGAAATAATGAAATCCACATATTAATGCTTACATTGTAATATAATCCCATTGTCTGAATATCTCATCAAGCAGGTTTCAGGATAGTGTCATCAACCTTTATGCTTGATACACCATTCTTTGACTCTCTGAAATAAACTCGTCATTAAACCATAACCATGGAATTTCATGTGATAGTTCTATTTCAACCAAAGGGTCAAGATATCAACTTCCATAAATGGAAGGGAAAAATTCTTCCTCATCTTATCCATTAATAATTTGTCACTCATAATGCACCCAACGTACCCTACTTCCCGCCATTATATGGTGTGATTGTTTTCATTAGTAAGTCAAATTGTGCGATTCATGACACATATTAATGAAAATATTATAGTCTAAGGACCATTACACACGCTCACAGATAGGAATATCCAAAGACACAAAAACATGTAGAATTACTCATGGTGGGTCTGTTCTCATAATCTCCCATCTTAGAGATTACCAAGTGCGAACTTTTTGAGAGGAAGTCTCGCCTTCTTATGAGTACTCGCACTTGACGGTCTGGGTACTATGTGCCCCATCATAGCATGTCATCCAACTATAGAACTATGTTTAAGAATATTGTTATTGAATTTCAGGGTTCTCATCATAGTGGGAGACTACCATGACCATATCAATGCAACAAATAATCTAGGACATTATTACATAAGATTCAGGCAAAACAAAGAACAATATGTAATAAGATGTTTAATATTTAAATAACTTAAATATACATGTAATAAATGTAAAAAAAGTTTGATCTAGGACATAAACTCTTATATTTAGTCTATTTCATTAGATATAAATCATTACTCAATGCATTGAGGGATATATAGGTCCCAACCACCTCATAGTGAAATAATACATATATTTGTAACAAAATAATAAACAATCATATATTCCATCCAATGCCCTGAAGGCCTTCATTTTTTATTGATTATTGATAATCCACCTTTCAAGGGGTGAGGTTGAACCCTTACAAGGCCCGTAGGCATAATTATTACATATCCTGTAGGCCTTAGAGGAATTCATTGCACATAGGCTTCAGACATTACATACAACCCAGACTAACTATGTAACACCCCGAGATTTTATTAAAAATATTCTTTTTAATTTCACTAATGTCTTGTGTTGTACGCTACACCAAAAGGAGCTTACACAACACACATCCTTGATTTTCCTTGCATTACACGCAATCGCGACCTTCCTCGATAGCGTGTGTAGTACGCAATAACGAGTTTCACTAAACAACAATATGCTATTAAAATATTATTAAATCTAGCCGTTATGAATAGTAATAACCACATTTTGAAATTTTTTAATTTTATTTTTCAAAATGGAATTCATTTTTGGATTCGTAATATCGAAATTATCTTAGGATGAAATTTTGGTGATTTTCGGATAACTTTCATATTTTGATGAATAGTGAAAATTAATAAATTTTAATTAAAAACAACTTTTTCAATCGAAATAATTAATAGTGATAAATTATTAATTTGAGTGGTTTTAAAGTATATTTAGAATATATTTTTACAATTTAATACAATGTTGTTCATTGGATGTAATTTCACATTTAAACCAGACATAAACAAATGTCAATCTTTTGATAGTTATTATCTCTTAAGAACACGCTATTTGTTTTGACGACGGGAATTAATTTTTAAATTAATTAATGAAACTGATATGTTTTGAATTTGGTAAAATAGAAATAATTTTTTAGTTCATAATATCAAATATAGCTTAGGCCTAATTTTTGGTATTTTTCTGAAAACTTTCAATTTTAGATGAATACTGAAACCACTAAGTGGTAGTTAAAAAAACTGAATTTTTCATAAAACTTTATTTTACCGCTTCTATGAGTGGAATTTCAAAAATCCGAGAGACATGGTTGATGTCAGTAAGTAAAATGTGGTTCAATGAGATGAAAATAATTTTTGGTGAATAGTAACTTTTTTACTTTTATTTACCACGGTTAAAAGTAAATAGGGTAATTAAGGGTAGAAATGATATTATTATTACCCTAACACATGTCCTAATTATATTGGACAAGTGTAATTCGACCAAAAACAAACTTAGGAATAAAATATGACCATTTAGGACCACTTGGATTAGATTAGGACATTTATTATTAATTTAATTAAAGAAAGGTTAAAAGAGTTAAACTCAAAGTTTATATACTAAAACATTTTTAATATAGGGTTATACATAAGATAAATTCGATTGTAAATATTCATTAGAAATATAAAAATATTTACTACATAATTGCATTTTATTTGTAATTTTTAGACATCAAATAAGTTAATTTATTTATGACACAAAGACGATGTAGTAATTATCTTATTAATGAAATATTGACATAATTGATGTTATAAATACCAAAATAAATGTAATTTAAGACTTTTTATGAATTACACTAATTTTATAGGTTAATATGACATGTTAGTATTGATTTAATTAAATTTTTTCGAACTTATCATTCTGTTATGATTTTCACAAAAATCAATTACTAAATAGTGTCAAAATTGACATAAAATAGTTTTTAAAACAAATATTATATTATTAATTGTTATTTTATTCCTAAAAATCTAAGGTTCGGCCAAATGACTTAGATAAGGTTATATATATTAATAATAAACAATTTGGGGTTCGTTTGTCTTCTTATAGTAAGTTTATTAACCTTATAGTATAAGAACACAAGAAGACATGGTAAAAGTAAGATTATTTAACTTAATATTAAATCTAAATGATAAGGTTAAAATAGGAACCTAAACTTGTATAAATTCTATTGGATGAGAGGATTTAGACCCCTCCCCACCTTATCCTCGAAATAAATCAATTTGGAGCTATTTAAAAACGAACATGACTTTATAATAAAATAATATTTTTAGTTATTCCAAAGGTGCCCCTCTCCTCCCTTATAAAAGGGCACCTCCTCCCTCTCTTCCTCACACAACTTTGAGCCTTCAATCTCGGCCAACCCCTATCAAATTCTCCTCTACACTTCCCTAGAAACATCCTAGAGGTTCTGGTCTTCCTCAAAGACCAATTTGGGTACCCTAAGATGAGGTCTCAAAGAGGCTCTTTGAAGAAGCGGTAATTTCCGTTACCAATTCTTTCACCTTTATTTCTTCTTACACTTCTTCTTCTAAGGTTGTTTCATTATGAAGTAATAACATAATTATCACTCATATACTGATATGTTATTATAAATATGAAACAACTCTAATTAACCTTCTATCCATCCTATGGAAAAAGGAAATCACCGTGCGTGCGTACGTACGGAATACCGTCTCCACGCCTTGGTGTAATCTGCTTTTCCACCAACACCTTACATGGATGGGTATTATGGTGTAAAAAATAACTATACATAGTTATTATAACATAATAATGATTCTGATATATTGTATCATCCACTCCAATTCAATTCAATAATTATGGAAATGATATCATCGCTCGTGCGTACGTACGGACTACCGTCTCCACGACGCGATGAGATTCATTCTCCATGTCAACCATTTAAGAATGATTATAAAGTATATATAAGCAATAATAATGAAATATGTGACATTATAAAGCTACTGTATTTATGTGTATATATATGTATGTCATCTACTTAATTCCATTCAATTCAATAAGGAAACGAAAACAGCGTTCATGCGTACGTACGGCCTACCGTCTCCATGAACGGTGTATTTCTTTCCATTTATCGATCCATTATATATATGTATATTCTGAATATATATTATATATAAATCATGTTTTATATTCTATAATTAAGTAATAATGATCTATGTAATCATATGAATAATTACAAGTTAAAACACGAACGACAAATGAGACGATTTTACCCAAAACGCTACTTTAACATGAATTTACAAAAGAACGGGTAATATAAAGTCATAAGTGAACCATATATGATATAATAACAATGAATATGATTCTATAATAAGTCAATGACATTATTTAAATCATTATACAGGAGGTTCGGACACTTACGAAGCAAATCGGACCAAAGGTAAGGGAAATGTCACAATCTCATTTTTATCCGAGATTGTTTATACTTTGGTATTTACTGGGGTGTATTTTATCATCCACATCCATGTTTCTTCAATATGTAATTTTATTTCCATCCACCTACAAATTTTTTAATCCAGTTTTACCCTACGGTGAGTTTTTAGTAAAGGATATGAAAGGAATCTTTTGTCGTTTTTTCGTACGAGGTACTTTTTCACTTTTCTGACAAAAGTACGAGAAGAATGTTTTTTTAACTTATACGGAACGAACGGATTTTTACGGTTTTATAAATCCTTATTTTCATAAAGATTCCTCCAAAAGATTTCATGACTATTTTCAACAAAATCTCTTTATTTTAAAATTGCATAACATTTTGTGAAAAGAAATTGATTTTGAAGCAGAAAGGATATTTTCCTCAAGAATGGAGTTCAAGTGTTTTATCAAAAATTATTTTCCATCTAAGATAATAAAAGGGTTCTGTTTCTATCCCTATTATTACATGGATTTTATTATGTTGTGATGGAAATATTTTTATGATTTCCTTTATCTTATATGAATTATTTTATGATGTCATGTTGTTTAAGAATCCCATTTTTATTACATGGGTTATGAAATGATGTATGATTTATGATTTTGTGGCACACATAAGAATGGTATCATTATGAGATGTGTGGGACCTATATCTCCCTCCAATGCATTGGGTAAAGATTTTATATCTCATGAGATAGACATGGCTGGAATGGTAGGTTATACCGGTTCAGTTAAACAGGACTGAAACGAGGGTGACTCGGTTCAGAAAGAGACTTTGTCCACTAAGATAGTCTTGGCAATAAGTCTTGACTAATAAGATATGATTCTCTATGATTATGTGTGTATGCCACAAAGTTTCATGTTTTAAGTTATGATTATTGTGATTTCATTTCACTACTATGATTTATCCCATGTTATGATATTATGATCTCTTTTGTAGGTTAAGATTTCCAAAATGTTATGTTCTTATGAATATGATGTGATTGATATTTCTTTTGTTTACACTTACTGAGCATTTGAGCTCACCCTTTTATGTTTTCTTTTCCCCAGGATATAAAGAAAGGTTTTAGGTAAAAAAAGGATGATCTTTATGGGAGATGTTGAAGATCTTTCGCCACGATTAGAAGATTATATTCCGAGTTTCCAAAGACACTAAACTATTACGATCCTTGTGTGTGTGTGTGTTTTTGTTATGTACTAAGTATTCTGCAAAAGTAATGTAATGTCCATGTACGTCAAGATATGGGTCTCTACAGTTGGTATCAGAGGAAAGGTTTAGTCAACCTTTGGAAACTAGGATGTGAAAATGTTAGAGAGATCCCTTGAGATATTTCTAAGGTATGTCTAGGGATGTCCCTAAGGTTAAGTATTCGTATAGGTTATAGTAATAGAATTACGCTAACGATCATAGAATTAAACCTAAGATGTTAGATATTGAAGGTACTCCCCCTTTATTATGTTGTTTTCCCTAGCATGATTTTTTCCTCTCACACTATTCTTTTTGTGTTTTAGATGATGGCTGGAACCTGAAGGAACCGTGTTGATCAATGCAATGGACAATGCAATGACTGTCCTCCGGAACAAACAAATGTTATGGGAGATGGAGTGCAAAATCTTATTGCTATACATACACAAGCTATGAATCATTCTGGACTTCCAAATGAGCAGAGAAGGGAACAATATTCTATTGATTCCTTCATGAGGCAACACCCACCTTCTTTCAGTGGGACTTCTGATCCACTTCTTGCTGAACAATGGATCAGTACCACTGAAAAGATATTTTCAGTTCTTCAATGTTCTGAACATGATAAAGTCATCTTAGCAGTATATCGTTTGGAAGGTGAAGCTGATCAATGGTGGAATCTTATCAAAAATACGAGGCCAAGAGATGAAATTGAGTCCATGGAATGGGACGAGTTCAAGAACTTGTTTTTCAGTAAGTACTTCCCTCGTATTATTCGAACAAAGATGGAAAAGGAGTTTCTTGAGCTGAAGAAGAAGGATGATGAATCTGTTGGTATATACGAAGCGAATTTTACAAGACTTTCAAGGTATGCATCTGGCATTATCATCCAACCTGAAAGTAAAGTTGATCGATTTTTCAGTGGCTTAAAACCAAGTCTTCGAAGGGCATTAGCTATAAGAGACTTCATTAGCTATGAAGAAATTGTGCGTTGTGCTATCAAGGTAGAAATGGAAGTTGGTGTTACATATCCATCTCATGGTTTTGACAAGAAACGAAAGATGGAGTTCAAGGAGGAATCTCAGAATAATGGTGAAAAGAATATGAATGTTTCCTTATGCACAAAGTGTGGAAAGAAGCATGGTGGAGATTGTCTTAAAGGGACTAGAAAATGTTTTAAGTGTGGAAAAGAAGGTCATCGAGCAGGTGAGTGTCGAAGTAATGGAAAAAGGGTTTCTAATGATGTGAATAAAGCAAACACTACAGAGAACTCACCACCAACACTTCAATGCTTCAAGTGCAAGGAAATGGGGAATTATGCTAATAAATGCCCTAATCCAAGGGTTAGTGATGATCGACATGAGAAACCGCTTAAGGAAAAGTAAAAAGGGAAGTCACATGCAATCACTATTGGCGATGTTGAATATGACAAAGATGTGGTGGAATGATTAAGTGTTTATGTAATGGGATTCCAAAATAAAGTTGTATCATGGAGTATTGGAATATTTATGTATTGGTCTAATGTGGTATTCAAAGTGATTGAGATATTTTTGGAAATAAGATGATATGCGCATAATTAAGGGAAAATGAGAAAATGAAATGTTTAACAGTATTCATGAGCTCATGATTGATATAAGGACTAAGTGATATCATGGTTTTAGTATATAGAATTTTGAGGATTTTGGTATGTGGAAAGTGTTAACTTTTAACTGCATTCATTTTTTCACTAAGGTTCAATGGGTATTCATTCTTCAAGAGAGTACATGATTAAGGTATTCACATGTTTGTAATTTGACCAGCAAGATATATCTTATGATATATGGGGGATAAATGATGGCATTCACGTGCTTGTTCTGTGACATTTCAAGTAACCATTTTCTTTATACTATGAGCTCGGACCGAAGTATTTTAGATAAGCCTAATAAATAGAATGGATTATGTTGGACATAAGTTAGGATAAACCGTTTTTCTATATTATTGATGGGATGTTAGAGTAATAAAGCTTTAGAAAAAGGACAACCTGCAGGACGGGCGACAGCCCATCGCGTCGGACAAGGCTGTGGGAATCGAACCCACAACCGATGTGCGACTGACCTTTATCCCCTACCAATGGCCTACAGGAAGTCCCTGTTTAGTAGAAACTAGTTTTATTATATTAAGAAGTATGATATATGAAGTATAAGTCCATTTTCGGAACCATATATGATTAATCTCACTATAGAATGACTTATGTATATTTAATAACTTTTGTTAACCTTTTGTTTGAGACAGATGGAATGACCTGTCATTCTATCACATGATCTGCTAATACTTCCCGAATAACAAATTCAACTTCATTTATTTAAGAGATGAAGTGGAAATTGTTCAAGGCACAAACAACAGTGAGATTGTACCAAAATAAAGTAAGTATTTATTCTAATTCAAATTCTTTAACTTTAGGGAAACGATCTTGAAAACCAAAAATGTTGTCCTAGTACTCTTATATCTGATTAATCGGATTGTACCTTAGATCGTCACAAATTTATGGATTTGTGATTGTTGGCTTTTCCATAGCCATGTTCTCCACCACTCTCCATCAGAACATGATGGTTAGATTTTTCTTCCATATCCATATTTTCACCTATGTGGAAACCCAGTGATTAGTTTATTTGGGTAACCGTTACGTTTCATACTTTCGTTTTTAAAGATGGGTTTTGGTATTCCTTTTTACGATGTGGGTTTCTATTAAATAAACTTTCGAATAGTAAACCATTTATAACCCCGACGAATTTCGAGGGCGAAATTCATTTTAAGGGGGGTAAAATGTAACACCCCGAGATTTTATGAAAAATATTTTTTTTAATTTCACTAATGTCTTGTGTTGTATGATACACCAAAAGGAGCTTGCACAACACGCATCCTTGATTTGTCTTGCATTACACGCAATCACGACCTTCCTCGATAGCGTGTGTAGTACGCAATAATGAGTTTCACTAAACAACAATATGCTATTAAAATATTATTAAAACTAGCCGTTATGAATAGTAATAACCACCTTTTGAAATTTTTTAATTTTATTTTTCAAAATGGAATTATTTTTTGGATTCGTAATATCTAAATTAGCTTAGGATGAAATTTTGGTGATTTTCTGATAACTTTCATATTTTGATGAATAGTGAAAATTACTAAATTTTAATTAAAAACAACTTTTTCAATCGAAATAATTAATAGTGATAAATTATTAATTTGAGTGGTTTTAAAGTATATTTAGAATATATTTTTACAATTTAATACAATGTTGGTCATTGGATGTAATTTCACATTTAAACCAGACATAAACAAATGTCAATCTTTTGATAGTTATTATCTCTTAAGAACACGCTATTTGTTTTGACGACGGGAATTAATTTTTAAATTAATTAATGCAACTGATATGTTTTGAATTTGGTAAAATAGAAATCATTTTTGAGTTAATAATATCAAATATAGCTTAGGCCTAATTTTTGGTATTTTTCTGAAAACATTCAATTTTTGATGAATAGTAAAACCACTAAGTAGTAGTTAAAAAAAACTGAATTTTTCATAAAACATAATTTTACCACTTCTGTGAGTGGAATTTCAAAAATCCGAGAGACACGGTTGATGTCAGTAAGTAAAATGTGGTTCAATGAGATGAAAATAATTTTTGGTGAATAGTAACTTTTTACTTTTATTTACCATGGTTAAAAGTAAATAGGGTAATTAAGGGTAGAAATGATATTATTATTACCCTAACACATATCCTAATTCTATTGGACAAGTTTAATTCGACCAAAAACAAACTTAGGAATAAAATATGACCATTTAGTCCCACTTGGATTAGATTAGGACATTTATTATTAATTTATTTAAAGAAGGGTTAAAAGAGTTAAACTCAAAGTTTATTTACTAAAACATTTTTAATATAGGTTTATACATAAGATAAATTCGATTGTAAATATTCATTAGAAAGATAAAAAGATTTCCTACATAATGGTATTTTATTTGTAATTTTTAGACATCAAATAATTTAATTTATTTATGACACAAAGATGATGTAGTAATTATCTTATTAATGAAATATTGACATAATTGATGTTATAAATACCAAAATAAATGTAATTTAAGACTTTTTATGAATTAAACTAATTGTATAGGTTAATATTACATGTTATTATTTATTTAATTAACTTTTTTCTAAATTATAATTCTTTTATGATTTTCACAAAAAACAATTACTAAATAGTGTCAAAATTGACATAAAATAGTTTTTAAAACAAATATTATATTATTAATTGTTATTTTATTCCTAAAAATCTAAGGTTTGGCAAAATGACTTAGATAAGGATATATATATTAATAATAAACAATTTGGGGTTCGTTTGGCTTCTTATAGTAAGTTTATTAACCTTAGAGTATAATAACACAAGAAGACATGGTAAAAGTAAAATTATTAAAGTTAATATTAAATCTAAATGATAAGGTTAAAATAGGAACCTAAACTTGTATAAATTCTATTGGATGATAGGATTTCGACCCATCCCCACCTTATCCTCGAAATAAATCAATTTGGAGATATTTAAAACCGAACATGACTTTATAATAAAATAATATTTTTAGTTATTCCAAAGGTGCCCCTCTCCTCCCTTATAAAAGGGCACCTCCTCCCTCTCTTCCTCACACAACTTTGAGCCTTCAAGCTCGGCCAACCCCTGTCAAATTCTCCTGTCCACTTCCCTAGCAACATCTTAGAGGTTCTGGTCTTCCTCAAAGACCAATTTTGGTACCCTAAGAGGAGGTCTCAAAGAGGCGCTTCAAAGAAGAGGTAATTTCCGTTACCAATTCTTTCACCTTTATTTCTTCTTCCACTTCTTCTTCTAAGGTTGTTTCATTATGAAGTAATAACATCAGTATCACTCATATACTGATATGTTATTATAAATATGAAACAACTCTAATTAACCTTCTATCCATCCTACGGAAAAAGGAAATCACCGCGCGTGCGTACGTACGGAATACCGTCTCCACGCCGTGGTGTAATCTGCTTTTCCACCAACACCTTACATGGATGGGTATTATGGTGTAAAAAATAACTATAAATAGTTATTATAACATAATAATGATTATGATATATTGTATCATCCACTCCAATTCAATTCAATAATTATGGAAATGATATCATCGCTCGTGCGTACGTACGGACTACCGTCTCCACGACGCGATGAGATTCATTCTCCATGTTAACCATTTAAGAATGATTATAAAGTGTATATAAGCAATAATAATGAAATATATGACATTATAAATCTACTGGATTTATGTTTATATATATGTATGTCATCTACTTAATTCCATTCAATTCAATAAGGAAATGAAAACAGTGTTCATGCGTACGTACGGCCTACCGTCTCCATGAACAGTGTATTTCTTTCCATTTATCAATCCATTATATATATGTATATTCTGAATATATATTATATATAAATCATGTTTTATATTCTATAATTAAGTAATAATGATCTATTTAATCATATTAATAATTACAAGTTAAAATACGAACGACAAATGAGACGATTTTACCCAAAACGCTACTTTAACATGAATTTACAAAAGAACGGGTAATATAAAGTCATAAGTGAACCATATATGATATAATAACAATGAATATGATTCTTTAATAAGTCAATGACATTATTTAAATCATTATACAGGAGGTTCGGACACTTACGAAGCAAATCGGACCTAAGGTAAGGGAAATATCACAATCTCATTTTTATCCAAGATTGTTTATACTTTGGTATTTACTGGGGTGTATTTTATAATCCACATCCATGTTTCTTCAATATGTAATTTTACTTCCATCCACCTACAATTTTTTAAATCCAATTTTACCCTTCGGTGAGTTTTTAGTAAATGATATGAAAGGAATCTTTTGTCGTTTTTTCGTACGAGGTACTTTTTGACTTTTCCGACAAAAGTATGAGAAGAATGTTTTTTTAACTTATACGGCACGAACGGATTTTTACGGTTTTATAAAGCCTTATTTTAATAATTATTCCTCCAAAAGATTTCATGACTATTTTCAAAAAAAATCTCTTTCTTTTAAAATTGCATGACATTTTGTGAAAAGAAATTGATTTTGAAGCAGAAAGGATATTTTCCTCAAGAATGGAGTTCAAGTGTTTTATCAAAAATTATTTTCCATCTAAGATAATAAAAGGGTTCTGTTTCTATCCCTATTATTACATGGATTTGATTATGTTGTTATGGAAATATTTTTATGAATTCCTTTATCTTATATGAATTATTTTATGATGTCATGTTGTTTAAGAATCCCATTTTTATTACATGGGTTATGAAATGATGTATGATTTATGATTTTGTGGCACACATAAGAATGGTATCATTATGAGATGGGTGGGACCTATATCTCCCTCCAATGCATTGGGTAAAGATTTTATATCTCATGAGATATACATGACTGGAATGGTAGGTTATACCGGTTCAGTGAAACAGGACTAAAACGAGGGTGACTCAGTTCAGAAAGGGACTTTGTCCACTAAGATAGTCTTGGGAATGAGTCTTGACTAATAAGATATGATTCTCTATGATTATGTGTGTATGCCACAAAGTTTCATGTGTTAATTTATGATTATTGTGATTTCATTTCACTACTATGATTTATCCCATGTTATGATATTATGATCTCTTTTGCAGGTTAAGATTTCCAAAATGTTATGTTCTTATGAATATGATGTGATTGATATTTCTTTTGTTTACCCTTACTGAGCATTTGAGCTCAACCTTTTATGTTTTATTTTCCCCAGGATATAAAGAAAGGTTTTAGGTAAAAAAAAGGAAGATCTTTATGGGAGATGTTGAAGATCTTTCACCACGATTAGAAGATTATATTCCGATTTTCCAAAGACAATAAACTATTACGATCCTTGTGTGTGTGTGTGTTTTTGTTATGTACTAAGTATTCCACAAAAGTAATGTAATGTCCATGTACGTCAAGATACGGGTCTCTACAAACTACTTGGAACTGCTCCTCCCCAGCATCTTCATTGTGAAATCAGATCTCCACCTTCGTATGGTTGTTCGGCTAGGATATCTCGTGCATTCATAGGCTTGTCCCAATGGCAGGTTCCATACCCTCTCATTCTTGCAATCCGTGTAGCTTTTTCTGTAGTGAAAGTTCCTTGCTCATCCTCATTATAGAGCTTGTTCCTTATAGGTTTTTTGGTTTTCATCTGCACTTAAGGTGGCCCGAAGGCCCAAATGGGGGAATACTCCCAACTGCTACAGTGCCAAACAATGCATGTTACAGTACCTGCTACAGTACTGTACAGTCCCTACTATAGTAGGTGCTACATTACCCAGAAATTGTGTCTCCACCGGGATTTGATCCCATGTCACCTGGATTCACTTAAGAGACCTCACCAACCAGGCTGAGGCTCATGTGCAACAATCATATATTACCCCATTCAATTAAATGGGTATCATAAACATGTACACATATTATAACCTATGGAAATGATATAGGTTTCATAATCATTTCATCAAAAGAATAACTCATGAAATAGAATTGGATTTCATAAACTTGTAACATATGAAAGAGAAATGGATTTCATAAACATAAAACCAGTGAAATAGAAACAAGTTTCATAAATACCATGACATAAAGAATAACCTGTTCATAGAAAGGATATGAATGGAACCTTTAGATCCCTTCTTGTAAGGTAATGAGTAACATTAACAGATGTTTTCTTAGATGGAAAATAATGTTGAAATATCTTTCAAAAAATTTTATGGAGGAAAATATCCATTATTATTTGAAAAATCTTTTTAATACAAAAAATCATTTGATAATCATTTTCATAGAAAATACCTTTAAATATTATAAAGAATACTTGAAATAATTTGAAAATATTTTTCCTTAACAACATAGAAAATAATCTTCAAAAAATTTTAAAAACCTTTTTCATTGAAAACTCCTTGATAACTTACAATGAAATATTGAAAATGTTTTGAAAATAATTTCTTTGAAAATGTTTTGAAGACATATAAATAGTGCTTGAAAACACATTGAAAATTATTATCCTTGAAAATACTTTTGAAACTTATAAATAACGCTTGAAAATGATTTGAAAACCATATTCCTTGAAAATACATTGAAAACTTATAAATAAATATTGAAAACATTTTGAAATATATTTTCCTTGAAAACTTATAAAATAAGATTTAAAACGTTTTGAAACCCATTTTCCTTGAAAACTTATAAAAGACGTTTTAAAACATTTTTAAAACCTATTTCCTTGAAAGTCTCTTTTAAAATAACTTTTTAAAAAATAATACTTAAAAATGAAAATAAATCATCAAAGTATTGATGGCAGATAAATCTGTACATGTCGTACGAGGTAAAAAGAACATTCCCTTTGCACAAAAAAGGATAGAAAATTCCCTCGTTAGTCAAGTGACAAGAAAATTCCTTTGAAAAAATTGGTAAAGGAAAAAAGGTAAAGATTTATTATTTTTATCATAATATATTAGTATAATCTTCTTGGATAACATTTTTATAATATATTTTTTGGAAAGAACATAGATTTCTTATCAAAGAGATGGTAAAGTCAGGCTTTGTTAAAAACACATTCCTAAATATATTATGTATCGAAGAGTATAAAATGGTACCAATACATTAATTAAGATTTAATAACTATAGGATAATAAATTTCATGAATCTTTTGAGATATGGAACATAATAATTCATCAAAGGAAGCATAAATGTAAAAAATCTCAAAAAGTGATCAGATTGTCTCAATAAACTCTTATAACTTGGTAACTTGGGGTTATAATCTCTGTGAAAGAAAAGGAAGTTACATAAAGCTTAAAATATCATTAAAATAATTATATTCATTATATAACATGTAAAATGGAATTATATACACCTAAAAAAATATTTCAGGTGAATAACATAACATTAGTCTCAAAGAAGAAAAATGGTGGAAAAACATTTTTACTGACTTGCTAACTTTGGAAACTCAAAACCCATTAATTAAAGTCATTAAAAAGGATATGTTAATACACATAAATTTAGGTATAATATAAATATAGAAAAATCAGGGTCAGTACTTACACCACAGAAAATTAATGAGTGTCGAACATAGCATGTATCTCATGGGAATAAAGATAGAGTTGAAATCCCCGTACCATGTGTCTTGACTATCATCGTACACGTTCAAAACACCAATATAATAAATATATTACAAATATTTTACTGAACCATATTATTATATCTAATACCATATATGGTTTTATTATGACCTTATATTACCCTCTTGTTAATAATCTTATATTAAGGTTTCACTTCATGTAATATTCACTTTTTTATTCACATGTGTCCTAATTTTTTATGTCTTTGGTATTTATACGTTATATCATGATTTTAAAAATTTAAAACATGATATAAATATAATTTATATAAATTATATGTGTTTTATAATAATCTATAGAATATATAAGTATGAAACATAATACATCGTTCATGGAGACGGTAGGACGTACGTACACATGAACACTATTTTCGTTTAATTATCTTGTTGATAGAATGAAAGTAAAAGAAATATATGTATATATATATCATTATTAAATTATATTTATTATATCATATATCTATGTTATATATTCACTAAAACCATCCTTAATACAATTCATGTGGTGTCTGAATGAATCATATCACTTTGAATGGGTGATAGTCCACAAATCCTCAAAACAAAATTATTGTATTTACACAAAATGGAACACAAAAATATATGTGTTGTAAAATGAAATAAAGAATATTAAAGACATAATAAATTTAATATATGACATATATAAACATATTTTACATCATAATTTCCACCATGGTAGGTGGTAATGGAAAAATTAACAATCATCATTTCATGAGGCAGAAGTTCTCTGTACACAAAAACAGTATCTTCGTCACCCATTAGATAGAGGTGTGTGTATGTGTAGGTAAAAAAATTTATAGAAAAACATCATAGTATATTTTGGATAGTGTCTTTTTTATATAATAATATAATAAATATAGTTTTATTGGGTGGATAAGGAAAATAATATAAAGTACTTGAGGGAATATGTTACCTCTTAATCAGGTAACTCCTTTTGGTTTGTGGAAAAAGACTTCCTTGGATTGACTTATTCTAAAGAGAAGGCCTAAAAGAGGAAGGAATAATTTTTGGTTATTGTTTTGGGAAGGGATTTTATGAACATAATAGGTTTTAAAGGTTTGAAGAAGAGGTAGAGGTGGTGGCCTTTTATAGGGAAGGAAAGGACTCATAAGGAATTTTGGAAAACAAGTAAGGCGTACACATGTACTTTCCTAATAAAAGTAATATAAAAACAACATAAATAATTAATTGAAGGTTTTTTTGACTAAATATGGACATAAAATGAGTGTTGGAAAATTTTATAGTTCATTTGGGCCATTATTTTTAAGGTTTAATCCGTAATTAAGATTAATTTGACCTTAATTACTATGATTAAGTTTAATCACTTTTACTAATATTTTTGCTAAAAAAATAATTTTATATTATTATAATTTTACTATTATACTGATTAAAATGTTTTATTTTAGATTTTATAAATTCAATTCCAAATAGTGGGAAAATTTAGATTAATGACAATATCACAGACATGATAAAATTACGAGTTTTTAATGTAGAAAAATGATCAAAAGTTTGTTGAGTTTTTATATTCAATTTCAAGGTATAATTGTTTATAATGAAATAAACTTTATTAATATATTTATAATTGATCTAATGTGATATTAAAATAAATTTAAAGTATAATTTTACAATAATAATTTTTAAATAAAAAGTAGCTTTTAACTAAAATGCAGTAGTTTTCACTATTCATGAAAAATGGGGTTTCTCAGAAAAAATCCAAAAAATTTATTGTAGGATAATTTTGACATTATGAATTCAAAAATGATGTTTATTTTATCATATTCAATTCCTAAAATCATCAAATATTAGTTTTATTTTTTTTATAAATGGACATGAAAAATAGTTCATTTGAGAAAATAGTATTTTTAAGCCAATAAATCATTTACAAAAAATTATATTTTTCATTATAAATATGTTTTATTTATATGAAAACATTATAAGAATATTTTAGAAGTAGTTATTAATATTAATACTTCTATTTTTTAATACTTATGTTATAACTAACTCATTTAAATAATCATAATAATAGAATGGTGTTTCATAGAAACACATTATCGAGTTTAAAATATTCCAAGTTGATGTTATATATGAAAGGAATGTTTGAATTAGTGAATTGGAATACATAAAAGAAAATTTAATTTATAAGTGTAAAACATATTTATGACCATAATGATATTTCCATTTATATTCAATCTGTTTTCATATTCATTTATAATTAATTGGTATCCTATGAATTCATATTATATTGTATAAACCATATATTTTCATAAATTAGTTAATAGTATTAATATACTCTAATTTAACATCATTGTTTTATCTTATTATATTAAATAATCATATTTTTATAGTATATTATTGTTCAGAAAACCTCAGTCTTGTGTGTTACCCAAGTCATCGAGGAAAGTAATTATTGCATATAACACATGATAACCTTGGTGTTCTATGTAGAGAAGGCCAAAGTTTATGTTTTGTTTAGTGTATGATTAAATTTTTGTTTCATATAACGTAATTGAAACATAGTTCTTTAATATAAAACGATATATCTTCTATGTTGCATGAAATAAAAAATATAAAAAAGGTTAAATTAATTCGAAACAAATTCAAAAAATCATTGGGTGTTAAACTAGGAAATATCTATAGCACACCAATTACCACATTCTCAAATATCCATGATGGATAAAAAACTCAACCAAGAATTCAATTACTAAAAGACCCCACTCCATTGAATGATTTTTTTTCCCTCGTGCACCCTCAAATCCCTTGGATGAAGAGTTTATCCATGATAAGGGAGGGAATGATGATTTGGTACAGAATATAAGTGAGTTAGAAGTCGTTTCATGGTAGAAAATCACCATACCCACACAGTTGCCTCTCACTTACCAAAAATTAAATTAAAACATTTAATTAATTAAAACATAGTAAATTTGGAATTCCAAGAAACCACCCCCAAGTACATACCTTATTCAAGTCACTTTCCTTCACAAAGTGTAAGAGATCACATTGTAAAATGGGAATAGATAAAGGGATAGAATTCAATTTTAGTGAAAGGGAAAGTGTAACACTTAAATTAAAATATATGATTTCATTACATAGGAAAATATATTTTGAAAAACAAAATAAAAACATAACTGCATCCTAATTCCATCATAATGGTCAAACCCTAGAATTTCTGATCCCTTTCTCCTCTCCATTTTTCTCTTCTTTATAGGCCTTCTAAATTCTTGGGTTGTCATAAATTTCCCAGTTAATGGGTCATTAAATCATCAGGACATAATGGTGCATTTAAGGGGGTGTTTGACATTTATATCATAAAAAACCATTTTTGGGTTCAATGAAGGTTTTTATATTGTAGAAAGTCATTTCATGACGTAAAATGTGTGGTGTCAATACATTCATGGCTTTGTTCACATCCCAATATATTTTTTGGTGATTTGAGGTTGTTTCATGGTATGACTATATGTATCACACCAGGAAACTTTTGTACTTTCATTGGTTATTCTTCCTTTAATTTCATCCTTCTCTGTCTTTCCTTTCCCTGATGATTTCACATCGTGAATAGTGGATTCGTGATGTGAATAGAATGTTTCCAAAATATTTATCACTATTTTATAAAAGTTAATTAGTTTTGAGATTTGAGACGAGGCCTTCACTTGTCCTTTATCACCAGACATCATCTCGATGATGAATTCATCACATTTACCCATTTTTAATAATTTATTACATCCTACTATAGATTAGAAAAATAAAAACTGGTAGGGTAAACCAATAAATATGTAAATTTTTATGTCAAAAGAAACATGAAAAATATGACTCTTTCAATTCCTCCACACTTAGAACTATCTTTTCCTCAAGTAGGTAATTTCAAAAGCATCCCAAAGGAACTTTAATCTATCAATACTTAAATTTCAGATTTAATAGTATGATACATTTATCAATGGAAAATAAACATTAAAATTTCACATAAATTAATTCCTTTATCTCCTCGTTATTAAAAGACATAAAGTCAATTATTTATTTTACTTTTTCTCTTTTGAAATAAATGTTATATTTCTTCCTTCAATTTTTATTTCTTAATTCATCATTAATGTATACACCACTTTCAATTTACATAATATGGAATTATTTTTACTCATATGTAAAGGTAATAAATTTAAATATGTTGTGCTTATACCTCAAGTAAATTCCACGTACCATTGGCTTGCAAGGCATAAAACATCTCCATCATGTAAAGATGGAAATAAAAATTAATCATGATTACTTTACATTAAGGGTAAAAAATATTTGGTCTCAGGGTAGATAAGATAAATTATCAAAAATTAATCTAAAAAAATAGGTTTTACTCTTTATCATACCACTTGATATCAAAATATAAGCTCAATGAAAATACTATGGAATATGATATCTTCCAATCCTCATTGTTCAGAAAATCCACATGAAATAATTAAGAAAAATTAATGATTCACCCTCTCTTTCTTGTATATTTTTTTTGAAATAATTGATTAAGAAAAATCATTCATCTAACACCTAGGCATATATGATCATAAGATTATCTGATTAAAAAGGGCGATTTTTTATAGTCAAGCGACTTAACCCTTTTTTTCTTTTTCATCTTATTATTTTTTATTTTTTAGTAATATAGTTGAATAGTGAATTATAGTAAAATATATATGGACTCTCCCCTAATCATATGGAAACCCCCATAAAAATTAAATGCATCCCCATCTACTATGGATAACCCATCTGGGACACCTAATCTTTTAAATATCATGTAATTTAATATAGTTGTGTAGAAATGGGTATTATAGGCTTGTGAGATGGATCATTTAATAACAAGTACATTCATGTATTTTATAGGAAAATGTAGGATTAATGTTAAGGTGGGTCCATATGTAACGGTATCAATAGAATATTTTTTTATCATATGAAAAGTGATTCTCTACAATCATATATTTGATAATATTCAAAGAAAGTTCTTAAAGATAACATGCCTAGGTTTTTAAAGAAATATTCTATAGTAATAGTGGAAAATTCTTGGATTCGAATTTTTCTTACTAATGAGAGCATATGGTTTGAGAAAATTGAAAATGGAAATGCAAAAAAACAATAAACTAATCCATATTAATTTTATAAATTCAAAACGTGCCAAATAAAATAATAATTTTATTTTAAAAAATAAACTTATTCCCAAAAATGATTATTTTTAAAATTTGTACCCTCATGATTAACATTGATCATTCAATTCCCATTTTAAAAATCTAATCATTTAAAAAATGAAATTTAAAATAGGTCTTAAAGATTATCCTAAGAAAGTTCTATATCTCTTAGTTCAACACTAGAGCATAATAATTCAAAATGGGGTATGGAATTTTAATAAAATATATAAAATAGATTTAAAAATTATGGGGTGTAAAATAAATAAATAATTTAATATCGTACTCCCCTTGTAATGATGCTTTATGTCAATTTATCAGGTTATATTTGTTCTGTTTGTTCTGCATCTTATTTATGTTTTGAATCCAATTCAATATGTGATTTCTTTTTATAACATGAATTTCCTTTTCTTTAATGGTGTGAATTCAATTTTTATGTTGTGAATTAAAGTTTCTTGATGAGAATTATATAAAAAATTTTCAATTTGATTCCATCTTTACACAATCATAGTCCAACAAAAGAAATTTAATCATTTTCGAGAAAGTACTATATATCTTAGAATAGATAAGGGGATAAGGTATATATCCAAATTTATTTCTAAAAAAATTAATTGTAATTTAAATTCCTAGAAATAAAATTAAAAAATATAATGATAATTCTTGGTTTTATCCCTCCAAGTGGGCCTTGGGTTTTGAGTTCCTCCATATGGAAATTACCATTTGTTATCTGAAATATATCGGTGGGGAGAGTTTCTTTGACATAACAACTATATGTAGTTTTTCCTAGCTTTTACTTATTCTTATTAGTTTTAGAGGAATCCATGGATAAAGAACACTAGATATCCCATTACTATTGAGGTACAACTTGAATGGAAGGGGTAGGATGAAGAATGGTTCCTCCACTAGGTTGGCTACTGGTTGTGGAACCTCTTCTATATTCTCAAGTTCCTACTATGGATGCGATTCATTAATAAAATAATAAATGGGTGAGTGAGAGTACAATTTTAATTGATCAATATTTAAATTTGAAAATTTAATATCATAAAATTACCTTTTAATATAATCATATTATGTTTTTGTCTCTTCTAGAAGTGACACTTGGATCACTTCATGTGCTTACTCCAATAAATGTTCAATGTATTATGGGATCTCCATATGTTCCTAAAAAGTTGATTCATCATTTTCTTCACATTTTTCTAGGAGAAAATATTAGTTATACGAATCTAAAAAACTGAAATAGTGGGTATTGATACAAAAATTGTATTTAATAAAATTATAAAAGATAGGGATTAATAAAGTTTTTTCTAGCTAATTTGGTACAACTTCAATGTTTTCTTCACTAGAAAGAGCCTATTGGAGATGTTTTTAGTGGTAGATAGAGGTAGGTGTCCAGGATAAACATAGAATACTGATCAAATATAATATAATTTGGTATCCCATGAAACATTACCACTTACTTAATGCATATTCTGGAAATCTATTCAATATATAAGTCTTATCTAATGGAAATAAAGTGTGCTAAATTCATAAGGTGGTCAACTAAAACCCAAATATAATTGTTTCTTATAGATGTTTTGGGGAGTACAACCATGAAAACAATGGTAATTTATTCCCATATACATATAAGTATAAGTAATGGTTGTAAAATACTCTTATACATCTATCTCTCATACTTATCTTGCTGACATACCAACCATCCGGATACATACTCTACAATATCTCTTTTCATGTTTTCCTACCAGAAATACTCTTTCATTTCTCCATACATATTTATAATTATAGGAAGAATAGACAATGATGAACTATGAGCTTCTTCCAATATATCATTATTCCTGTTGTTTCTGGGATTCAAACATAGTTCCTAAACCTTATCATTCCATCACAATCAATGTTAAACTATAGAAAATTTATCATATTATTTTGTAACTCTACATCTTCTTTCTAAATCTCTTTAATCTTCACATGGATAGATGTAAGGAAACTCGTTTGAGATATATAAGATTTATCTCCTTCCTTAAAGATCTATAAATTCATCATTTTAAAATTAATAAATATTAGATCTTTTGTGATCCTTGATATAGATAATCAAGAATTATCCATTTGACTCATAGCATATTCTACCTTGTTTACTTTCCCATGGTGGTAATGATTAAGAAGTAATAGTATTTAATTATCTCCAACCATATTATCTAGAACATATTCAATTATTTTTAGGAGGGAGAATAATTCAAAAATTTATGATCCATATATATATCACAACATTCTATATAAAGATAATGCCTCTATAAATTTAATGAAAAAAATCACCACTTATAGATATAAATCATGAGTTGGTTAATTTTTCTCATGATTTTTCAATTGGTAGGAGGAATATATTGTCATCATAACATTATGTATGAGGAAAAATCCTAGTATATTATTCGATGCATCACCAAAGATCAAAAACAATATCCACTGATGGGTAATGTGAGGAAAGGTTCATTGATCAACCTTTTTTAAGATCTATGAAATTACCATCACATTATTCTATCCATAAGAACATAACTCACTTCTGAGTAAACATAGTGAGTAGATTAGATATTCAATATAAGTATCTCCCAAATAATCGATAATATCATCCAACCCAAGAAATATATTTATTTCATTTACCATATATTGTTCAGGACATTACTCGATAAATTCTATCTTTGAAGGATCCACTGATATACCTGAAGTTGAGATTATATGACCCCAAAATGAAACATTTTAATGTAAAAATTTACGCTTGGTATATTTTGTATAAAACTTCCACATTCTAAGGGTCTTAAACATAATTATCAAATTACATTCATGATCTTTCTTTATATTTTATTAAATAAAAATATCATCTTTAAATACTACCACAAATTGGTTAATGTAATATATATAGATTATATTCCTTAAATTCAAGAAGATTGGAAAGGAATTAGTATGCCCAATTGACATCATTATAAATTCATAATTCCCATACCTCATTTGGAAGGATGTATTGGGTATATACTCCTTCTCAAACCAAAATTAATGATATCCAAAATGAAGTCCAATGTTATAAAAGTATTTAACTCTATGTAATTTATCAAAAAAATCAGCCATATGGGGTATAAGATACTTGTTATTGATAGTGATCTTGTTAATTTCAAAATAATATATGAAAATATGCATTGATCCCTATTTATTCTCATAAAAAATAATTGTTTCAGCCCATGGTGATGCAATAGGTTGTATGAATCCCTTATAAATATTCTATTTCGGTTTATTCTTCATTTTTTGTATCTAAATTGGGGTTGTTCTATAAGGGGTATCTAAAATAGGCATAACACTAAGTATTATTTATCTTGAAAACTCCTATTTAGGATTAATAGGTAAAATGAGAAATTATTATTGAAATTCATAAACAAACTCTCATACAATAGGACTATCCTAAATTTTGAGTTTCTCCTTAACCAAATGAGATAGATATGCTTCATGGATATGAATTAAGACCCACAAGATTGGGGTAATTTACATTGGATGGTCATATTTATCCTCAAACTGATAAATGATCAATGGTCCATTCTGAATATACAATTTTACCACCTTTTATTATAAATTAGTATGGTATCAATATAAATAAACCCAATCCATTCCTTGAAGCACATAAAATTCCACTAAAGGGAGAATAATAATATTTTTATGATGAAATTTATTAAAAACTTCAATCGGAGAGGAAGTATAGACTTGAGATGAAACCATCTTATCACTAAGAGTTTTCACCGCTAACTCAACATCTAATCATTTTTTTGGTAACTCTATACCTTTATAAAATTCTTTATATATAAAATAGTGTGTAGATATGTAATCAAATATGATTAGAAATTCTAGAGTTTATGAAAAGTGTACCTTTCACCACTTAATTCTTGTAACCCACTTCAAGAGTCATGATTGCATGAGGTTTCACTTTTTATTTTGTCTTAAGAGTTTGTTGAAGCCAATAACCATAAAAAACCATTGTATTTGGGAAATGATTTGTATAATTCCCTTATTCATTAAATTTAATGAAATTGAGTGTGGGCGGTGCATTAGTTTGAATTTTTCTTTCTTCCATTAGATGAACCGACATATTCATTTCCTTTTAACAATCACTAGATTTATGGCCCACCTTTCCACAATCGAAGAACCTCCTCATTCCATTCAATGTATTTCATTGATGTTTCTTCCCATATTTCTTTCATGTATATGGATATAATTTTTTCCAACATGTGATTTATTTGAGTTTTCATGTGACTCTATATTCCATTTCTTTTCAAAATCATGGGAATGGTGGGAATCTACAATTTCCATTTCTACCTTGAGTGCACATAAAACAATTTAATCACAGATACTAAAGTCTCTTAGAGATAATTCCATATAATTACTTAGTTTAAATCCACTAAATAATTTATCAATTTTTATTTTTTGGATAAAGATTAAACTATAAGTATACCTTCAATATCTGGTAAGATTTTCCTTATAAGTATCAATGGATTCATCCTCATTTTTATTAATCTCAGTGTATTACTTATTCATATTTGTTCATTGAATACGAGGGAAGTACTTATGAAAAATGTCCTCTTAAACTCATCCCATTCCATGGAGTCAATTTCTTCATTTTATCTTATACTCTTAATAAGGTCCCACAATTGATCTTAATCACCTTCTAAATTATAAATAGTTAGGACAACATTTCATATTACAAGCACTAGAGACCAAAAAATATTTTCTCCATAGTTTTAATCAATCACTTATCTACTAGTAGATTAGAAGACACACTAAAAAAAAGTGGATATTTATTTATAAAATTTTTAACATTATGTATTTCCCTTCTTTTTCCATTTGTAAATTTACTATAATTCACAACCTAAGAAATTATTGTGATCATATAAACAAGATTCAAGATTCTAACTCCTACAGAATTTGGTTACTTAGGTAGAAATTCATTTCAATTTCAATCGTATTCTTTGTTAGCATGATTTCCTATGGTTCCAACCATTGACTAAAATAAAAAATAAGAGTTTAAGAATCAAGCTACAGTAATTAGAGTGATATATGAAATATCATTAATTGTATATGTAAATAATTAAACATTCTTACTAATCTATGGAACCTTATAATTAAACTTTGTTATCCATGGTCAGTACCAAAACTTTAGAATTTTTTCCTATACATAATCTTATCCCTATGGGTTTTTACCAAAGTTTTATAATCCTAGTCTCAAAATATTAACTAAAACCCACTCTGATACAAATTATAATGGCCTAGTATTTTTATACATAAATATTACATATTTTTAGATGAATATTCCATATATAATATTATGATTCACACTAGAAACATGATATTTTATTTCATTTAGAGAGTAGAAACACAAACATATTCTTTATATACATTATTTATCATATCCCATAATTCTCTTCCCACTTTCTACCCTTCTAGACATACCCTAGTTAAACGTTTCTCCTAACTAGGGAAGGAAAAATAATAAGGGTTGGGAATGTTTTCTTAGTAAGGGTAAACATGGGAGATATCAATCAATGATCACATGAAAGTATAAGATAATAATAAAGGTATGAGATCATTAAAATTACATAAAAATTTCATACCCAACCTGTCAAAGATCATAAACATGATTCATGGAATAAATAATTATCATTTCAAAAACATGAATCATAAGAGTGAGAAATCTCCATAAATCAACCATGAACTACAAGTTCACGTCATAAAAGTGTGGCATCATCATAAGTATAGAAAACATTTTATATTTCAAGGTTAACTATCAAGACCATCAAATCATGGTTGATTAGGAATCATCACCTAGTTTCTATAGTGTATTAAGGACATCTACATCTTTCCCATAGTATATCAAGCACATCAAATTATTTCCCATAGTGGATTAAACACATTGACTTGTTTCCCATACCATATCATGAGATATAAACCTTTACCCAACGCATTATAACATATGAAATTCTAGGCCCACCCATAAAATAATGAAAACCATAAATATGTGTGCCACAATTTTATAAAACATCCATCATGTCATCATATAATAATACATGAAAAGAAAATATATTTCCTAGACATTCCATAATTTCATCATAGCATAACCCAAGGGAAATAAATGGGTTTCTTAAACATCTCATAATGATAATAAACCGTCAATAGAAAGAATAAATTTGGTATAATTGGATCATATCACCAGTAAAAAATAATTAAAATCAAAGGATGCTATCGTATATTTAAAATCTATTAAAATAATAATTGGAATACTTCTTTAGGAAAGCACCCCTTTCATTATAAAATTACTTATTTAAAATCTAAAAAATTAAAAAATATTATTGAAGTAATTTTATTATAAAATAACCATGGAAACATGAAATATAAGATTTAAATCATTGATTTTCCATGAAAACGGAAAATTTCTGTCCTGCAGTATAGGTTTAAAGAATGCATTCCATTCATACATTTTTAAAAATTATAAAAATTAACTTGTTTAGAAAATGATAGAAATATTCCTTTGAAATTTTTTATATAAAGTAAAAAATTATTAGAAACTAGTTTAAACAATCAAAGGATAATATTAAAACATTTTTGAATACATTTTTGAGATAACATGGACACAGAAGAAAAATGATTCTCGATTGAATAGAAAAACATAGTCTGTCATCATTAAAAAAATTCATTCAATAAATAGAGAAAATAAGGTGAGGAAAATGAATTGAAAAAATAAATTATCCATAAATATTAAAATTATAATAAATTTAGATGTATTTAAATAATAAGGATCATATAATTTTCTCAAAAAAAATCAAGCATAAGCAACTTCGATTAAATTTGTATTGAAATCTAAATCTTTTACCCCAAGTATCATATTTCATTTTATGTATTCGAAAATATTTTATAATAAATATATATTTATTATATATCCATTATTAAATCTATCATAGCATGTATGGTTTTATTATGATATCTTATTACCCATTTACTAATAATTGTTTATTAAAATCATTGTTTTGGGTAATAATTACATCGTTTTTCATGCATGTTTTGGTTTTCCAATCCATTTACATGTAATTATATTATATTTACAACATATATAAATTGTGAATATTAATATAAATTCTATAAATATTTATTATAAATATATTTTGATGCATCAATAAAATTTATATTTATAAAAATTAATTACATCATTCATGTATTTGGTAGGTTGTACGTACATTAGAATGTTGTTTCCATTTTTTGACAGATGGAAGGAAGGAAAGGTAAAAAATAATTAAATTTTATATAATCACTATTATATAATATGTATCACACATATTCATTAAATATATCCTTATTAAGATCTATTTAAATCAGAAATAAAAAACAAATATCATCTCTTAAAGGAGGCAGTAGTCCACACGTAAGCACAAGCGATGTTATTATTTTCCAACATATTGTAAGTTAAGAAATTAGATATGATATTATAATTAAAAAATAATAATAATTTTCAATATATATTTTATATACATTAAACCAATAATAAAATTCATCAATTAAATATGGTGATGGAAAATAAATTATATAACTACATGGAGAGGGTAAGCTGTATGTATGCACGATTAATACATTAACTTACCATTTAATGAAAAATATGGTGAATAAATATGGTTTTGAAATCATAATAAAATTTAAATATATTTAAAATAAAAAAGTTATTAATTTATGAATATTATAATAGATTTAGAGGAGTTATAATAAGAAACAAATTGACTGAGGTTCGGTATGATGATCGCCTATTCTTCAGTAATCCTGTTTTATATCCCTTATTAATGACCCTTGTAATGGAAATTTAAGAAGAAAATCACCTCTATTTAATAGATATTTAATTATAGATGATATTTTTGTGGGGTTTTGTCAAGATATATGGCTAAAAGTTATGTAAATATGAGAAATTATGGGTGTTATTTTATAAGAGAGGGATAGGGAACACTTTGAATTTCTTAAATGATTGAAATATAATAAAGTTATTGACATTAAAAATGATTAAAAATGAACATTAATTAGAATAAAAATATTATAGGGATAAAATAAAATCATAAAAAAATTAATATATATGTTTCAGTGTCAATTTCATCCTTATATTTTTTATCAACCTATTTTTTAACCATTTTTATCCTAATAGTTGTAACAACTATTTCAATTTTAATCAGTTAATAATTTTACCAAAAATGGAGAATTGACTCATAAATTAACCATGGATGATATTTTCAACCATATTCACTTTAACCTATCTGAATATAATATTTTTATATATTTTAAAAAATTTATAAAAATATTAATAATTATAAAATGTCATTAATGTCAATTTTAGAACTATTCATTTATTTTGACATTAAAGACACAAATATGCAGATTTAGTTATAATATAATCATATTAAACATCACTAATACTTTATTTTTATATACCAAAACCATGGAACATAATAATTCATCCCAATATTTTTATTAATATTTTTAAAATTAATAATTTTATTTTTCTATTATTGAATAAATTCTATATCAGTATTGAAAAACTGTTGAAGATAATTATTAAATCAAAAAAATTTATAAAAAATTTTCTATCACTTAAAATCGAACACAACCTCTTTTTATGAAAAAATATTATAAATATTAAAGTCAATAAAGTGATATTTTATATTTTTTTTGTTCATAAATTAATATAAAGGTGATATTCAAAGAAATATGCACCAAGTGGAAATATATTAAATAATTTTATAGAAATAGAATAACTGAACTCATAAAATATGATAAATTAATATTTTATACAAATTTTAAATCCTTATCCCAAAGATTAAACCATATTTTACATGTTTTACCATAACCATGATGAAGAAAATAATTTGTTTAGTATTCATATTGAAAGAAATAAAAGGGACCTAATAAAAAAATATCTTCATAATTCCAAATATTGAATTCATTTTTCAATATTTTATTTATATAAGTAGTATAAATTTATTTTTAAAGGAGTACGCAAAACACGGAGAAAAATGTTTTTAGAAAAGTAAATGTTTAACCATAAAACTAGATTAATTATTTTATCATTACTTCAAAAATATTAAATGAATGTCAATTTTTTTAAGGAATACATAATATATAAATTTCATCAAAACTATTCACTAATAGTTATTAATTTAATTTATTAAGATAAAAACACATTACAAGAAAACTGTTTTTTCGAAAACACATATTTTTCTTTTAATTTTTTTTCACTTCTAATAAATTAATAACTAATGAATTTGTTTTATACCTATTTAAACCATGAAATTTTCATATTCATAACTTTCAAACAAACTACTAGGAAATAACTATAAATTTCATTATGGTTCTTCTAGTCTATAGGTTATGTACATTGTAAGCTATCAAATAAATTAAATTATATAAAAAATATACCTTAAAATTAATCTGTGTTACAATATTTACCCAATGAATTAAGGGGATATATAACTCTATGAAAACCTATCACATAATCATAATCCATTCAAATATATTCCATAATATCATAAATCAATCATCATATAACTCATGGAAATGAAATGGGTTTCATAAACATTTCAACATTTTGTTATAGCATAACCCCTGGAAAATAAATGAGTTTCATAATAAATTGATCATTATAATCATAAACCATTTAGAGAAAAAATAAGTATGGTATAATTGGATCATAACCCATTAAATAATAAGTAACATAAAATGGTGTTATCTTAGATGAAATATATATTTAAAATATCACAGGAAAATTTCTTAAGGAAAAAAAATTTCACATTGAAATCAATTATTTAAACACTCAAAATTTCAAAAATATTAAGGGGAAATAATTAATTTAAAAGAAACTTTAAAAATTTTACATGAATATTCAATTTATTTAGTGTTAATGATGGTGGAAAATTATGTTCATGCTGTATATGTTAAAAGAATACATTCCTTTCCTACTTTTTTGAAAAAGTCAAAAAGTACCTCATTTGAAAAATGACAAGAAGATTCATTTTAAACCATTTTTTAAAAATTTAATCATGGGTAAAAATTAATTTAAACAATCATATGAGAATATTAAAAATTTTATTTATATCATTATTCTAAAACATAGGCATGGAAAAAGGTTTATTGAATAAAGAAAGAAATAAAGTCAGTTTCCCTTAAAAATATTATTTCAGTCTCTTGAGTAGTTAAAGAGATAAAAGAGAAAAAAATTATTCAAAAGAAATAATAAAAGTATAATAAAATTCATGATTTTCATGATAGGAAGATCATAATATCTCAACATCAAAAACTTATTCATAAACAATCCCGATAAACCAATAGATTGTAATGTAAAATCCCTACAGCGTTGGTTGTTTTTGAATCATAATCCCCATGAATGAATAACATAATATGATAAATTAAATATCATTAATAAAAAATATTAATTATATAAAATGTAAAATTATCTTCATATACTCCTCATAAAAAATTATTGGTTCATAAAATGACATATGTCCAAAAGAAGACCATTTGAGACGAAAAACTGTTACCTCAAGTTCGACTTGCTTCGAAGGTTCTCAAAACTCATGTATATTAAATTTAAATTTAATATAATTATATACAAGATTCATGTACATAATTATTATATTTTATACACTTATAAAATTTTTTTGATTTCCACCAAAAAATTATTAGCAAAATCACAAAGGAAGAAATACCAGAATATGAGTATTATTTTCCCCCATAGAGTAAATGATAGAGAAGGCAACCAAGACCTATGAATCATGTGAGACTACAGGGGACTTGTGATTATGTGACCATCATAATGTAATTTAATGTCCCCAAAAGTTTCACATAATCTACAATGGATCCTATGAAACCCCCTTGGACAAGTCATCCTTCTCTTACGAAGGCTCTCCAGCCAACTAGTGGTTGTGTGGCGATGAATGAATGAGTTCCCCCAAGTCACATAGTATGTCATTAGATAGAACCCAAAAAACCATCCAAAAAATCCTTTTATAATTAGATAAATACATATAAAATGTGGGAACCCCCAATGGTCATAAATATCATGCGACTCATCAATAAAGGGAAGAATAGTTTCCCATGGAAACATTCAAGAAAATTCACATGACTCTCGAACCATTAAAAAATAAAATAGAGGAGATAAAAAAGGATATGAGAGGTACTCTAAGTCGTAAAAGACATATGACATGCCTCAAACGATCTGCGAGGCACCATGAGGCATCAACGACATGTCCACATCATCTCGTGAAAGCCCATTGGCTTGTCAGCCTTTCCACGCAAAAGTTCTTGGGTATGTCAAAATAGTCACATGCAACCCCTTTGGCTATTCAAGGATAAAAAATATGGGTTTATCCATTAAATTCACACAAAGCCCCATTTGACCCATATGGGTCATGTGATACATCACCAGGAAGTAGAGAAAAATTTCCCCAACAACCCCCAAGAAAACATTCATAATCCCGAACCTTAGTAAAATAAAAAAGGGGATGAAAATAAAGGAGGTGAGAGCTTTCATTGTCATAAAGCACTTGAGACCTTCTATGGAAGTCTGCATCAAGATCTCGCGAGACTCCTTGATAAGCTAGGAAAGGCATCAAAAATCTCACAGATTCCTCTCAGCGGGCGCATTGATTTGGAAAATGGAATTTGGGAATGTCAATATGAAAAAATGGAAGTAATTTGGTATGATATCAGGAGTCAAAAAAGTAATAATTAATTATCCATAATCCAATAAATTAAGAATCGTTGGGAGGGACTCACTGTCATGGAAAATTAGGCAGCACCCTTAGAATCATCCATGATAAAGGCTCGTGATGACATGTGGTGCGAGAACCCTTCAATGACTCTAGCCAAGATCCACACAAAATACTCTGTGAAAATCAGAGAATAATTGTGGTGTTGAGGGCTATAAATTACCCACCCTGACCTTAAATAAAGGGGGAAACTCCTAGGAAAAAAAAGTGTGTCTGTACAGCCAATTACCAAAGAAAATTTCTTAATGAAACTGATCATGTGATCGACCAGTCTTTTTTCAGGTAATATACTAGTGAACCATCATATTAATCATGCACCTGGAATAAATCACTTATTATTATCATTCATAGATCACGTGATGGAATTCTGGAAGGATATTCGATGAACAATATGCACACTCCCTAGATCACACAAGACTCAAAATAAACTGACATTGAATGAGTCTAAGGAATTCACAATATAAGAAAAAATATTAAATAGGGAGGAATTAAACCAAAGAATGTTTTTCGACCTTCATTTTCTTCAAGAATAATTGACCCAGACATGCAAAAACACTGGTACATGTCACCCAGATCTCGCAACTCCCCTTAGGTATGTTATTTGGGTTATGCAAAAGCTTCTGGACATATTAGAGTGGGTCCTACGGTCTTCCCAGACATACCAGATTAGTCTTGAGAAATTCCCTAACGACTTTTCACCCAAACCTTGTGACCTCCTTCAGATACATCACCTGACTCATATAAAAGTGCCTGATCATGTCAGCCAAGTCTCGCGGTTGTGCCTATCCATGTCAAGGTAGCTCTCACAAGGTATTTTGATAGAGTCAGATGAAACTCATGTTTCCATCTATACATGTTGGGGGAGACTCTTGATTTCATCCACGGATGGAATCCTAGACATGTGAAACCTCTAAGATAGGTCATAATGACTCTCGCGACACCTTCTATATGTGTTAGATGGCTCTGACAATGACACTAGGGAATGTAATTTGGATCAGGCGCCATCTTCTAGGTAAGCCAATCCTGACCATGAAATAACCCTAAGTTATTCCTTCTATGATATGTGAAGTCCTATAGATTAGCCAACTGTATCACGTGGTTCCCCTGTTTATGTTAAGTAGACAGTCTCTGGCATACTAGGAAGGAAACCAAGGCATGTCAAGTGGACAATCAATGCATGTCATAAAGGAAAGTAGACTAGAACAAAGGGCATCCTAGGGCTAGATAACTTTGTCCACACTTGGTTTTTAAGCCCCAACCACAGAGAAACCATAGAGTGTAAGGACCAATCAAGGGAACTATTAAAAATTTGATTCCAAAAAATAAAAAGGAAGTACAAGAAACCACCTCGAGCCCCGAGCTCTATATCATATCTTCATAGGGTCATTTTAATATGTAAGTCCCGCATTCATTAAGCAATGAAATTGATAATTTTCCATCCCTTGTTTCTCACACCAATTAGAGCTCGTGTGGTATTTGGGAGTTGAAATAATCATATCGTTTTTATTATAAGCCTCCATAAATGAAAGGGAAGCATTAGTGTGTTAGACCTTACCAGTGACTTAATATGATATTCCCCAACAAAAAAGAAATGTCAGTATGTAAACCCTAATAAACTGAACTATAATAACTCTAATTCATAGAATAACCAGGATATGTAGGATGCCTTACTAAAGGACCAAAATAAAATAATCATCCATACTGATGGAAACTATCACAAAACAACACGGGTCTACCCTGAACTGGTCACCCGAGCCGGCCCGCAGCAAGGCCCGAGCGGCTTTCCCGATCCCCACGGGCAGACAACTAGTTCTGTGTATCAATACTAAACAAGAGGGAATGATTTGTCCCGTAAATGAAATACAAGTAATGTAGTGGAAAAAATTAGACTAATTCACGACAAATAAATGACACAAAAAGGAGTAACAACCAACAACAACAAACTAACCTGACCATGACCAAAAATCCTTGCGAATCTGAGAGTCGCCCACCAGTCCACAACCTACTCTCGCCCACAGTGAGAGAGATCAAGTCAAACCAACAACAAAACTAAAAATAGGAAAACACTTTAGGGGTTAGTATTAAAAATCAATAGTTGTTCCCAAAAAACTATTCCCAATGCACTAACATTAAAAAAAGAAATTTACTAACTCCGGGTCTGAAATAAATTATACAAAATATGGGTTTCCACACACACACTTCCATTTCTAAGACAAGTAAAAATCCATTTCCCTTTTTAATTTAAAAACAAGTTTAATGTTTAAAAAGAATATGTGCATTCCGTTTTAAAACATTTCTGCGAAGAGGTTACAAATTCAAATTTCAGTTTTAGTCAAAGGGAAAACTACACACAACACACAACACACACTAAGGGAAATGGAAAATAAGTTTCACACAGGGGACATCAACCGAACTAGACCTCTCAATCATCCCCCACAAAAAAATAATCACTAAAGAAAACATGGGTCGAACCTAGGAGCTCATGTACAATCCAGAACATACCATACATGTGACTCATCCTGGAGGCATGCCTACTCTCGATGACGTCATAATTCCCTAACCCCCAGTGTTTCCCTACATAGCCTAACTGAGGGGCCCAATCCCCTAGCAGAGTATAATCTATACTAAGGGCCACTAGCCAGTGCGTAATCTAAACTAGTGTGGCAATCATTCTCAGAAAATTCACTTACTATGCTAGGTTCCAATGTCAGAACGTATAATAAAAAGGTAAGGGGTGAGCCAAAAGAAATCAATCAAGTATCACAAACATCACACACAACTAATTCAGTCTAGGTACACCAAAGATCACCCCTGATTCACCCTAAGAGAGATTTCGAAAATAATTTATTTTATTAAAGTGCCAAACAAACCTTCACCAATCTTAAAGAAAACACTCATTTCTCAAGAGAACCAAAACACTTGTTCACGCCTCAAAAGATATTATTTATCAATAAACCATAACTACATTTGAAATTCCATGAATTAGGTTAAAAGTCCAAACATGAATTCATTCACCACTATGAGTCCATTCATCAAGAAAATATTTCAAGTGTCGTGTATAAGAAAAACGGCTCTTTTTACACCAAATAAACATTTAAAAATTAATTACCTTAAATTATGTCCCATTTATTAAAATTAATAAAATATCAAGAAATCAATAAATTATAAATTTAAAAGAAAGTGCAGTGGGGGACCTACCTCGACTCACTGTCCAAACACAATGACGTGACACGCCTCACGCAGGCATACAAGCCAGCGCAGGCAAATGACCAAAATATCATAGGGTTACCTCACAAATGCGCTGCAACAAATGAACAATAATTACGATTACAAAATCATGGACTTATAACCATCCAAATGAACAAACAACGTGAAAGAACCATCTCGACAAGTTTTCACAGCACAACTCGCACCATCCACATTATTTACTAAACAACTTTAAATTTTATAAAACAATTTTCAAAAGGTATCCCACATATTTACACACCCAAAACCCATTTAAAACCTATTTTATGATTAACCACAGATCCCCAACATACCCAAACATAAAACACACAAATTTCACAGTCAAATAAACTAATTGCACAACCTAATAAAAATACTTCACACGCCAAAAATCCATTTTGAAGACATACACACGTCACTTTAGAAACTGTAACCCAAAGGTCCACTCGAGGAAGTTCAATTAACAAGTTCATCATCACATTTATACTTCTAACCCAAAACATGTTTTAAGAAATTGAATTACCAATCGCTTGCAAAACCAACCAGTGAAATCTTAAATAAGAAGGGATTGCACTACATAACAATTTACGCCAAATGATTAAAGAAACAGAACACAAACACCGCATACCACAATGATTGACTATAATAAATATACCAAAAATTTGAGTAACAATTAAGGGTATTGATAAAATAAGAATACAATGAAATAATAAATTTAAAGGTAACACGAAATGGGGATCGTACCTCAACTCAAGGTGAAGTGGAAACACACGCCCGAGACTGGTGCGAGATCACATTCACACCTCAAAGGTATGCTCTAGAATCATAATTAAACATTTTTCAATCAACATTGAACCCCAATACATAGGATTTTAGCAAAAATTAAACCCTCTTCAAAGAACATACTTTCCACGAACCCTTACCGAAGGGTCAGGCTGTTTCCAGAGGGAGAGGGAACCGACAAGGGGATGAAGCCGGCGAGGGGCGACGCTGGAAATGAGTGGCTCATCGGAGGTTGTGGGTCAGGGATAGGGAACTCTAAATTGGGTATGTCGGGGGTTGCGGGTTGTGTTGGAGGTAGCTGTAAAGGGAAAAAACAACCGGACAGTAGAGGGGGTTTACTACCGCTAGACGGACGGAGGGTTGGTGCACTGGTAGTAGACCGGTTGGATGTTGGTTGGCCGATGAAGAGGGAGTGACACGATTCCTCGCTATTGGATGGTGTTGTGCGGCCAGTGTAGGGACGGGCGCTGGTAGGAGGGACCTACTGCGGAGGGGGGCCAGAGGCGACGGGGCTACATCCAGGGAATTCCGAGGGCACAACGAGGGGCGAGGGTGATGGGCGATATACGCTGGAGCTGAACAGGGAAGGGCATGGCTGGTGGGGTGAAGGGCGAGTAGCTGGGAGCCAGATCACGGTTGGGTGAGGCTGCTGGATAGAGGTGCGACACGGGTGGGGAGTCAGAAGGCATGGGCGAGGCTGGGAGGATGTATGAAGGGATGGCTGGAGGCACGAGGGGAGGCGGAGGGCATGTGTAGGCTTGAGGGGTAGCAGGGTGACAGGGGGAGTAGACAAGGGCTCCTGGTGGGTGGTGCACCGAACCGAAGAAACACGGCGGCTGGGGCGGCGTCGTGAATTGTGGAAAGGGGGGTGGTGCTTCGGGTATGCGGGTAGATTCTACGGTTTCTTAAGTTTTTTTCCATTCTATTATCTTAAAAATAATAATAATAATATTCATAATATTAATAATAATAATAATTCCAAAATAGAAATATTAATAAAAATAAAAATAATGATAATAATTATATTAATGATAATAGAAACATAATATTATTTTTATTAACAAAAATTATTTTTAAAACATAATCCATTTAATTATGAAATTATGAAAACTGGGTACCCACATGCTCATCACACAGACAAAAAAAATGCTCATGAAAATTGCATGCCTCAACGCAGTCCGTTTGGGCACCTGCACAAGCACCTGGGGTGACCGCAGGGTCATTGCTGACCACGCAGGGCCCGTTCCTGGGTCTGGAACTCACCAAAAACATTAAACGTCATGAATTTTTTAAATTGGGACCCAGCCCGATCCTTGATGAAATAATGAAGAGCCCATATATAATAAAATAAAAATAAATTAGAAATTCATGGTGTGACAATTCTACCCACCACAGACACTTTCTGCCCCCAGAAAGACACCCAGCCGAACAGTAGACAAAACAAGAGACCATGCCCAATTGAAACCGAAAAAAACCAAAACAAAATAGAATGGGAGAACATGAGTGGGTTCTCCCCGTCACAAGAACTCAACTAGTGTGGAAATCTAACACCCAAGCTCACCACTCCATGAAGGGGGGGGGGGGTGATGTGGAAACTCTCAATCGATCCAAACTAACTCCTAGAGCACGAGCTAACAACACCTAAGCTAAATCTTGGAACTCTCGACCCAGACCAGAAACTCCCAACACTTGGGGGAAGACCTCTGAAAAGTACATATTTCCAAATAGTGAATCTGAGCATAACCACAAGCCATGACACCTTCGTTGGCACATACACCTTCCAACGAACATAAATAAACCGAGATCAACCCACACAAGGTCCAAACACACTATTAAGAAAAACACAAGATTTAGAAATCCATTATCAGACAACCAAAACTATTTGGATTACAATATAGAAAGTCCATCATAACCCCATGATAAAATAATGAAATTAAAACAACTTCAAAAATTTAATAGCAGAAAAATAAAGGGCAAAAAGTATTTAAATGTTCCACTGCCAACACGGAACACAAAACCCAGACCAAGGATTCACGCCCTTGGCAACTCCTGACAAAGCGCGAGCTTCACCCCAAGGTCTATGGCTGGGTCTCTGATGGCTGAAGCATCTCCTGCCTCACAGTCAAGCACTAAAATTCCTCCAGTCACAGCATCTTCTTCAGGTGATTCTTCCTTTATAACATCTCTAGATGACCCAGACACCAACAACGATGGAACATCTTCAGGGGGAGGAAACATGATGTCTTAACTGGTGCGAACCGACCACACTGGTGTCACAACACTGAATGGTCCGATGAACTGGAAGCCAAAACCACTACAGAGGAATCATTAGAATCAGGTTTTTCGGGCACACCCTTCTCACCAAATGGGGATCCTTTATGAGTAACTGGATATGATGGATTGCCAAGCACCCACACTCCAGAGACCAGTTCAGCTGAGAACGCCTCAACCACCAACTTCTTGAAACGGTGGTCTTTAGAAATGAATATTCACTCCTTGATCTCTGGATGAAGACCCTCGATGAAAAGAGATTTTTTCATCAAATCCTGCGATGCTACCTCCAGAGAAAAGGACACAAGCTCCATGAAATGGTCAACATATACGTTCACCGTCAGTTGGCCTTGTCGAATACGCATGAGCTCTTCTCTTTTCTTCGTCTTCACCTCTTCAGGTATAAACCACTAGACGAAGATAGATTTAAAGACATCCCACGTCATCCCAACTTGCATTAATGGTGGGGGAACCAACTCCCATTCATCCAGAGCTGGACCTTCGAATAAACCCAAAAATGCACGCACTCTGACATCATCAAGTGTTCCCAATATCCTTAAGATGAGCTCGACCCCTTCAAGCCATTCTACTCCTCCTAATGGACCCCAATCATCACAAAGGATGGGCAATGTCCGAAAAGGATGAATAACTGGGCATAACTTATTGGAAACCTTGGGGACCTCTCTCGGTGGCATTCTATGAACAACATATAAACACAAAACCAAAACCAATATCAATAAGAAGAAAAATCATTGAAAGCACCATCATCCTAAAACAAACAGATCAAAAAGGAACAAACAAATACAAACACAGCCCAAAAGACCTTTTTTCAAAACCCCCTTTTTATTTTAGAGTTCAAAACTGCCTTCTTTCAAGGCCATTGTTTTTCAAGCACCAAACCCACTTTTCAAACCAAATTTAATTTTCAAAAATTCATTTCCATTTTTAATATCACTTTTAAAAAAAATTTCAAGCCTTTAATTCCAATTGCACATCCCAATAATCCCATGAATAATTTTACATGTCTTCATCCGCTTCCATCCATACGCACCAACACACACTTCTCAAGCATTACCTCACATGTGCAAACGTTCATAAAGAGTACCTGAGGTTGCAACCAAACCATATATCTACCAGTTCCAAGAAAACAATGAATTTTTAGACCAAGAGATTTCAGTTTTAAATCAAACCCATTTCCCAAATTTAAATCCATTTAAAAGAAATAATTCTCATTTCATGAACCCTTTTTCATTTTCAAGAATGCAGTTACACCAATCAGAACTATGATGACACTCAACTTGAATCAAATCACCGAAGAGAGGGACTAGTAGTGTAGAGACCCGAAGCTTGACGTACATGGACAATACATTACTTTTGCGGAATACTTAATACATAACAAAAATCAAAACTCAAGGACCGTAATAGTTTAGTGTCTTTGGAAACTCGGAACGTAATCTTCTAATCTTGGTGAAAGATCTTCAACATCTCCCATAAAGATCTTCCCCTTTTGTTTTCTTAACTAAAAACTTTCTTTAAATCCTGGGGAAAAGAAAACATATAAAGGGTGAGCTAAAATGCTCATTAAGGTTAAGCATAGAGAACATAAAATAATCCATAAACATTTGAATTCAAAAACATGAACATAAAATCTAAACATTAAAATCTTAAGCAAATACATAAATCAGGGAAGTACATAAAGCATAGATCATATAGGAACATTAATCATGATAAACTAGCATGGGAATAAAACATGTAATTGTGGAAACCATTCAGCACTTGTTATGATTTCCATAGTAGCCAACGCATTGCTGCCAAGACCATCTTAGTGGACAAAGTCCCTTTTTTAATCGAGTTCACTCCTCGTTTCAGTCCTGTAACACTGAACCAGATTAACTTACCGTTCCAGCCATGTCTATATCATGAGATATAAATATTTACCCAATGTATTGGAGGGAGATATAGATCCCACCCATCTCATAATGAAATCATTCTTACTTGTGCCACAAAATAAACATACATCATTCATAATAACCCAATAAATAAAATGGATTTCATAAACATCATCACATCATCACATTTTTTATATAAAATAAATGGATATCATTTCATAATAAGTAAAGAGAAACCATGTAAATCATAGAGAAATTATACTTGAAACATACACATATGAAAATAATGTCATCTTAGATGGAAAATGGTTTTGATAAAACACTTGAAATGAATTCTTGAGGAAAATATCCTTTTCTCTTCAAAATAATTTTCTTTTCACAAAATGTCATGAAATTTTAAAATAAAATGATTTTGTTGAAAATAGTCATGAAATATTTTGGAGGAAGCTTCAGGAAAATATGGCTTTATAAAATCGTAAAAAATCCTTTCATGCCGTATAAGTTAAAAAAACCTTCTTCTCGTACTTTTGTCGGAAAAGTCAAAAAGTACCTCGTAAAAGAAAGATTCCATACATACCATGTAGTAAAAGTCAAAAATGGGTAAAAAGGACTTTAAAAATACATGAATACAATTTTATAAAACATGGACATGGATGATAGCAATAACCCCAGTAAATACTTACGAATAAGCAATCTCGGATAAAAATGAGATTTGAAAAATTATCCCCTACCTTAGGTCCGATTTGCTTCGTAAGTGTCCGAACCTCCTGTATAATTATTTAAATAATGTTATTTACTTATTACAGAATCATATTCATTGTTATGATATCATATATGTTTCACTTATGACTTTATATTACCCGTTCTTTTGTAAATTCCATGTTAAAGCAGCGTTTTGGGTAAAAGCATTTCATTTATCGTATGTGTTTCGACTTGTCATTCTTGATATTATTACTTATATCCTGATTTACATAATTCCAGAATGTAAAACATTATTTAAATATAATATATATTCATCATATACATATATATTATAGAACGATAAAAGGAATGAAATACACCGTTCATGGAGACGGTAGGCCGTACGTACGCATGAACGCTGTTTTCGTTTCCCTTTTGAATTGAATGGAATTAAGTAAATGACATACATATATATATATATACATAAATACATTATCATTATTATGTCATATATTTCATTATTATTCATTATATATACTTTATAATCATTCATGAATGGTTAACATGGAGAGTGAATCTCATCGCGTCGTGGAGACGGTAGTCCGTACGTACGCACGAGCGATGATATAATTCCCAAGATCTTGGAATTGTATTAAAGTGTATGTATAATATTAAAAAATCAATATCAATTTACAATAATCATATATATTCATTACATTCACCCTTATACCCATCCAATTAAGGTGGTGGTGGAAAATAGATTACACCACGACGTGGAGATGGTATTCCGTACGTACGCATGCGCGGTGATTTCGTTTTCCGTTGGATGGATAGATGGTGAAATATGGTTGTTTCATACTTATAATAACATATCAGTATATTATTCATACTTATGTTATTATCTCACAATGAAACAACTAAAAAAGAAGAAGTGGAAGAAGAAATAAAGTTGAAAGAATCGGTAATGGACATTACCTCCTCTTTGAAGCGCCTCTTTGAGACCTCCTTTTAAGGCACTAAAATTGGTCTTTGAAGAAGACCAGGACCTCTAGGATGTTTCTGGGGAAGTGAAGAAGAGAATTTGGTAGGGTTTGGCCGAGCTTGAAGGCTCAATGTGGTGTGAGGAAGAGAGGGAGGAGGTGTCATTTTATAAGGGAGGAGAGGGGCACCTTTGGAATTCTTAAAAATATTAATTTATAATAAATCTAAAACCACTTAAAAACCTCCACAAATGACTCATATCCGAATATTAGATGAGATAGGGTTGTAATCTCATCAACCAATCAAATTTAGACATGTTAGGAATTTATTTTTTAACATTATCAACTTGATTTATCTTTATTTAATCAATTTAATTTTATATGTGGTAATAACATTCTAAATTTTAAATTCTAACAAATAATTACTTATTTGTTCTGAATTTTCCATAATTAGATACATTATACCATTTTATACCATATAAATATAAATTTATAATTTTTAAATATTTTTTTTATTTTTAAACAATTTTATAATATATTATTTTTATAAAATAACAATAGTGTCAATTTTGACACTATTCATTTATTTGAATTTAAATAAAATATATACAGATGATATGTTCGAACTAAAATCTTTAATAGATTCATAAAAGGCCATATTTTTCTAAAAAATTAGTGGATAACATTAAATAGTTCATATAATATTTATTTTATTATTTTTAAAACCATTTATTTGGTTTATCTCTTAATAAAATAATTACTACATCATTTTTTGTATAATTATTTAATATACATATTTTTTGCATAAAAATTAAAAATAATATCCAATTATGATGATAAAACTATTAAATTTCACAATAATACTTTTAATATAATTTATCATCTTAAAATAACAATATTTAAATTGTTATATTTTTTAAATTATGTTGGTGACAACTTTGGCATCATTTAAAACAAAATAATATAAGTGTCATAATCATCTTACTAATGATCCAAATGGTCAAAAATTCGGCCAGTGGATGATTAGGGTTTATATATATACTAATAATAAGTTTTTTTCAGATTTATGGGCCTTTTGATATGTATTACTATTTCAATAAAAACTATATTATTGATTTCTCACTAGATAAACAATTTCTGTATCACTATTGTGTCCAAATTAATGATAATTATTTAATCCCTAAAAATTATAAATAAATTTATATGATTTATATAATTTCATTAGCTTTCTGGAGACTATTCATGTTCTAAGTTTCATGAAGTTTATCACTAAAGTAAATTTAATATACTTATAATATTTAAGAGAGTGACATGTTGTCACTTTCTTTGGTTTTAATAATTATTAAGTTATTTTCATGGAAAAAAGTCCATTAAATGATTCTAATCCGACTCTTAGGTGATATGGGTCGACTTTTAGTCAACCAATAGGATTTTGGCAGGTGTTAGGGTAATTTTATAATCTTATATCTACCCTTAATTACCCGATTTACATTTAACTATGGTAAATAAAATTTACCGTAGTTACTATTCATAAAGCCTAAAAATAAAAAGTATCTTATTAACATAATTTGGACCTATTGATTACAAATATGGAATCCATTTTTCCAAATTCAACACACAAAAGTTTCAGAAATTAAATTAAAATTAATCCCATTGTCGAAAGAAAACGTGTTTTTGTTTAAAACGTTACAAAAGATTGAATTGATTTAACCTACGAATTCAAGGTAAAATCAATGATAATGGCATACATTATATTAAATGGTAAAAATATATTCTATTTATACTTTAAGACCATTCAATATTATAATTTAACCACATAAATTATTACGATGAAAAAAGTTGTTTTTAATTAAAATATTGTGTGTTTTTTACTATTCATTAAAATATGAAAGTTATCAGAATAACATGAAAATTTTATCCAAAGTAAAATTTTATATCCTGATTCAAAATAATAATTTTATTTTGTCAAATTGAACTTATAAACATGTCAAAAACTAGAGTTAAAGTTGTTGCACCATCAAAAGGCGGCAAAACTGCATTTTTTGAAAAATACTTATTTTACCCGAAAAATTTATTTCGTTCTTATACCATGTTCTAGAAAACGTGTATGATGAATAATAATGTTATAAAATTTAAAATTTAGTTAATAATATTAATAACGGATAGTTCATAATTATAATAATATATCGTTGTTTAGTAACACCCGGTATTGCGTACAACACACGCTATCGAGGAAGGTCGTGATTGCGTGTAATGCAAGCCAAGTCAGGGTTGTGTGTCTTGCAAGCTTCTTTTGGTGTATCATACAACAGAATACATTAATGAAATTAAAAAAAATAATTTTTCATAAAATCTCGGGGTGTTACATTCTACCCCCCTTAAAATGAATTTTTCCCTTGAAATTCATTGGGGTTATAAATGGTTTACTACTCGAAAGTTTCTTTAATAGAAACCCACATCGTAAAAAGGACTACTAAAACTTCATTTAAAAAAAGAATGTTAGAAACATAACGGATACCCAAATAACTCATCACTGGGTTTCCACATAGGAGAACATAGGTGAAAATATGGATATGGAGGAGAAATCTGACCATCATGTTCTGATGGAGAGTGGTAGAGAACATGGCTATAAAAAAGCCATCAATCACAAAGATATAGATTTGTGATGATCTAAGGTACCATCTGATTCATCGGATATAAGGGAACTAGGACAACATTTTTGGGTTTCAAGATCATTTCCCTAAAGTTGATGAAATTGGAATTAGAAGAAATATGTTTGTGATTTTGGTACAGTCTCACCGTTGTTCGTTCTTTGGACAATTTCCACTTCATCTCTTAATGAAATGAAGTTGAATTTGTCATTCGTGAAGTGTTAGCAGATCATGTGATAGAATGATGGTTCATTAAATCTGTCTCAAACAAAAGGGTATAAAATTTATCAAAAATACATAAGTCCATCTATAGTGAGATTAATCATATATGGTTCCTAAAATGGACTTATACTTCATATATCATACTGCTTAATATAATAAAACTAGTTTCTACTAAACAGGTACTTCTTGTAGGCCAGTGGTAGGCAATAAAGGCCAGTCGCACTTCGGTTGTGGGTTCGATTCCCATAGTCTTGTCCAACGCGATGGGTTGTCGCCCGTCCTGCAGGTTGTCATTTTTCTAAAACTACATTACTATAACATCCCATAAATAATATCAAAAAAAACTTCTATCCTTAAACAATACTAACTTATGTCCAACATAATCCATTCCAATCTTTAGGCTTATCAATAATACTGCAGTCCACTCTCATATAATAGTGAAAACTATTACTAGAGATTTCATATAACAAGTATGTTAATTCCATCGTTGATCCCCATATATCATAAGATATGTCTTGTTGGTCACATTCCAAAAATTCGAAGGCCTTAATCATGTATTCTCTTGAAAAATGAATACCCATTAAATCTTAGTGAAAACATGAATGCTGTCAAAAGTTAACTCTTTCCACATACCAAAATACAAAAATTCTATATACTCAAACCATGATATAATCTTCTCCTTATATCAGTCATGAGCTCATTAATACTATCAAACATTTAATTTTCTCCTTATCCCTTCATTATGCGCATATCATCTACTTTCCAAAAATATCTGAATAACCTTTCATGGTTACTAGTACCATTAATCATACGCTTTCAAAACTTAGGAAAGACAATAGTGTAACAATCCTTAGATGACTCTTTATTCCATAGTACCATGAGATTACTTATACAACATCACACTTGATAAACATGTAATCATTCCACTAACTTCTTAAACCATTGAACGAGCTTCAATAATTCTTTCATCTCACATTTCATTTGTAGTCTCTTCATCATCATCAACATAAATACTACCCATACAACCATACTGATTCTCTTCATAAGACTTTCCCTTAGGGCATTGGTTTTCATAATGCACGTACATTCCACATTTAAAACATTTAACCATTGTTGATGTCATAGCAATACCATTATCCTCATCCATGGTGTTAACTGAACCTTTTCCTTTTCACTTATTGGATTTTTGTCCTTCTTTTCCACACCCAAAGCATCTTCCAGTTCCTTTGAAACAATATCCCCGATGCCTCTTCCCACATGATTTACATGAGGGAAATTGAACTTTCTTTCCTCTATAATCATCATGAAAATCCATCTTTCTCTTATTATCTGAGTCGGGAAACTTACCAAAGTTGAGATTATTGATCATATTATGATATTTATGATTAGGAAAAATAACAATGCTTGGACTTCCAAATCCCATTTCATTTAGTTTCTCATGAAGAATATCATTCCATTGTCCATCATATCCTCCATTATCATGAATCTTCCTGTTTCCAGCCATTTTCTAAAACCCAAAAAAGAATAGTGTGAGAGGCAAAAATCATGCTAGGGAAAAAACATAGTATAGGGGGATCACCCTCAATATCTAACATCTTAGGTTAAATTCTAAGATCGTTACTGTAGTTCTAGGACTATATCCTATACGTATACTTATCCTTAGGTACATCCCTATACATACCTTAGAAATATCTCTAGGGATCTCACTAACGTTTTCGCATCCTAATTTCCAAAGGTTAACTAAACCTTTCCTCTTATACCAACTATAGAGACCTGAAGCTTGACGTACATGGAAAATACATTACTTTTGCGGAATACTTAATACATAACAAAAATCAAAACTCAAGGACCGTAATAGTTTAGTGTCTTTGGAAACTCGGAATGTAATATTTTAATCTTGGTGAAAGATCTTCAACATCTCCCATAAAGATCTTCCCCTTTTGTTTTCTTAACTAAAAAATTTCTTTAAATTCATGGGAAAAGAAAACATATAAAGGGTGAGATAAAATGCTCAGTAAGAGTAAGCATATTTAACATTAAATAATCCATAAATATTTGAATGCAAAAACATGAACATAAAATCTAAACATCAAAATCTTGAGAAAAGACAGAAATCACGGAAGTACATAAAGCATAGATCATATATGAACATTAATCATGATAAACTAGCATGGGAATAAAACATGTAATTGTGGAAACCCTTCATCACTTGTTATGATTTCCATAGTAGCCAAGACATTGCTGCCAAGACCATCTTAGTGGACAAAGTCCCTTTCTGAATCGAGTTCACTCCTCATTTCAGTCCTGTAACACTGAACTGGATTAAATTACCGTTCCAGACATGTCTATATCATGAGATATAAATCTTTACCCAATGCATTGGAGGGAGATATAGGTCCCACCCATCTCATAATGAATCATTATTACTTGTGCCACAAAATAAACACACATCATTCATAATAACCCAATAAATAAAATGGGTTTCATAAACATCATCACATCATCACATAATCCATATAAAAGAAATGGACATCATTTCATAATAAGAAAAGCGAATCCATGTAAATCATAGAGACATTATACTTGAAACATAAACATATTAAAATAATGTCATCTTAGATGGAAAAAGGTTTTTATAAAACACTTGAAATGAATTCTTGAGGAAAATATCCTTTTTTCTTCAAAATCATTTTCTTTTCACAAAATGTCATGCAATTTTAAAAGAAAATGATTTTGTTGAAAAAAGTCATGAAATATTTTGGAGGAAGCGTCATGAAAATATGGCTTTATAAAACCGTATAAAATCCTTTCATGTCGTATAAGTTAAAAAAACATTATTCTCGTACTTTTGTCGGAAAAGTCAAAAATTACATCGTAAAAGAAACATTCCATACATACCATGTAGTAAAAGTCAAAAATGGGTAAAAAGGAATTTAAACATACATCAATACACTTTTATAAAACATGGACATGGATGATAGCAATAACCCCAATAAATACTTACGAATAAGCAATCTCGGATAAAAATGAGATTTGCAAAATTATCCCTTACATTAGGTCCGATTTGCTTCATAAGTGTATGAACCTCCTGTATAATGATTTAAATAATGTTATTGGCTTATTACAGAATCATATTCATTGTTATGATATCATATATGTTTCACTTATGACTTTATCTTACCCATTCTTTTGTAAATTCAATGTTAAAGCAGCGTTTTGGGTAAAATCATTACATTTATCGTATGTGTTTCGACTTGTCGTTCTTGATATTATTACTTATATACTGATTTTCAAAATTCCAGAATGTAAAACATGATTTATATATAATATATATGAATCATAAACATATATATTATAGATCTATTAAAGGAATGAAATACACCGTTTATGGAGACGGTAGGTCGTACGTACGCATGAACGCTGTTTTCGTTTCCCTTTTGAATTGAATGGAATTAAGTAAATGACATACATATATATATATATACATAAATCCAATATCATTATTATTTCATATATTTCATTATTATTCATTATATATACCTTATAATCATTCATGAATGGTTAACATGGAGAGTGAATCTCATCGCGTCGTGGAGACGGTAGTCCGTACGCACGCACGAGTGATGATATCATTCCCAAGATCGTGGAATTGTATTAAAGTGTATGTATAATATTACATAATCAATATCACTTTACAATAATCATAAATAATCATTACCTTCACCCTTATACCCATCCAAGTAAGGTGGTAGTGGAAAATATATTACACCACGGTGTGGAGACGGTATTCTGTACGTACGCACGCGCGGTGATTTCATTTTCCGTTGGATGGATAGATGGTGAAATATGATTGTTTAATACTTATAATAACATATAAGTATATTATTGATACTGATTTTATTACCTCATAATGAAACAACTAAAAAAGAAGAAGTGGAAGAAGAAATAAATTTGAAAGAATCGGTAATGGACATTACCTCTTCTTTGAAGCGCCTCTTTGAGACCTCCTCTTAGGGCACTAAAATTGGTCTTTGAAGAAGACCAAGACCACAAGGATGTTTATAGGGAAGTGGATAAGAGAATTTTTCAGGTTTTGGCTGAGCTTGAATGCTCAAAGTGGTGTGAGGAAGAGAGGGAGGAGGTGCCCTTTTATAAGGGAGGAGAGAGGCACCTTTGGAATTCATAAAAATATTAATTTATAATAAATCTAAACCACTTAAAAACCTCCAAAAATGACTCATATCCTAATATTATATGAGATAGGGTTGTAATGTCATCAACCAATCAAATTTAGACTTTTTAGGAATTTATTTTAAATATTATCAACTTGATTTATCCTTATTTAATCAATTTAATTTTATTTGTGGTAATAAAATTCTAAATTTTAAATTATAACAAATAATTACTTATTTGTTCTTGAATTGTCCATAATTGGATACTTTATAACATTTTATACCATATAAATTTAAATTTATAATTTTTAAATATGTTTTTGATTTTTAAACAATTTTATAATATATTATTTTTATAAAATAACAATAGTGTCAATTTTGACACTATTCATTTATTTGAATTTAAATAAACTATTTACAGAAGATATGTTCAAACTAAAAGCTTTATTAGATTAATAAAAGGTCATATGTGTCTAGAAAATTAGTGGATCACATTAAATAGTTCATATAATATTTATTTTATTATTTTTAAAACCATTTATTTGGTTTATCTCTTAACAAAATAATTACTACATAATTTTTTGTATAATTATTTAATATACTTATTTGTTGCATAAAAATTAAAAATAAAATCCTATGATGAAGATAAATCTATTACCTTTCACAATAATACTTTTAATATAATTTATAATCTTAAAATCACAATATTTAAATTGTTATATTTATTTAATTTTGAAGGTGACAACTTTGGCATTATTTAATATAAAATAATATAAGTGCCATAATCATCTTACTAAGGATCCAAATGGTCCACAATTAGGAAGGTGGATGATTAGGGTTTATATATATACTAATAATAAGTTTTTTCAGATTTTTGGGCCTTTTGATATGTATTACTTTTTCAATAAATACTATATTATTGATTTATCCCTAGATAAACAATTTATGCATCACTACTGTGTCAAAATTAATGATAATTATTTAATCCCTAAAAATTATAAATAAATTTATATGATGTATATAATTTAATTAGATTTATGGAGACTATTCATGTTCTATGTTTCATGAATTTTATCACTAAATTAAAATTAATATACTTATAAGATTTAAGAGAGTTACATGTTGTCACTTTCATTGGTTTTAAAAATAATTATGTTATTTTCATAGAAAAAAGTCCATTAAATGATTCTAATCCGACCCTTAGATGATATGGGTCTACGTTTAGTCATCCAATCTGATTTTGGCTGGTTTTAGGGTAATTTTATAATCTTATATTTTCCCTTAATTACCCGATTTACCTTTAACTGTGGTAAATAAAATTTACCGTAGTTACAATTCATAAAGCCCAAAAATAAAAAGTAGCTTATTAACATAATTTGGACCTACTTATTCCAAATATGGAATCATTTTTTCCAAATTCAATACACAAAAGTTGCAGAAATTAAATTAAAATTAATCCCATTGTCGAAAGAAAACGGGTTTTTGTTTTAAACATTACAAAAGATTGAATTGATTTAACCTACGAATTCAAGGTAAAATCAATGCTAATGGCATACAATATATTAAATGGTAAAAATATATTATATTTATACTTTAAGACCATTCAATATTATAATTTAACCACATAAATTATTACGATGAAAAAAGTTGTTTTTAATTAAAATATAGTGTGTTTTTACTATTCATTAAAATATGAAAGTTATCCGAATAACATGAAAATTTTATCCAACGTAAAATTTTATATCCCGATTCCAAATAATAATTTTATTCTATAAAATTGAACTTATAAACATGTCAAAAACTAGATTTAAAGTTGTTGCGCCATCAAAAGGTGGCAAAACTACATTTTTTGAAAAATACTTATTTTACCCGAAAAAATGATTTTGTTCTTGTACCATGTTCTAGAAAATGTGTAAGATGAATAATAATGTTATAAAATTAAAATTTTAGTTAATACTATTCATAACAGCTTTTTCATAATTATAATAATATATCATTGTTTAGTAACACACAGTATTGCGTACAACACACGCTATCGAGGAAGGTCGCGATTGCGTGTAATGCAAGCCAAGTCAGGGTTGCGTGTCGTGCAAGCTTCTTTTGGTGTAGCGTACAACACAAGGCATTAATAAAATTAAAAAGAATATTTTTCATAAAACCTCGGGGTGTTACAAGTATTCATTCTTAACCTAGAGACATGGTAGTGGTCCATGCCCCATGTAAGCTTCAAGGACTAGGAAGAACTTAAACTTTGTACGCGGACTCCACATGGGTCACTACTCAATGTAATATCACAATGTAACATTGGTTTTCCTCCATTGTCATCCCTCAATCCAAAACAAATAAGAATGAGACAAGAACTCAATTCCTGAACTACCCCTGGCGACTCAAGGTTCGGAACGGGTGAGGGTTCATGAAGTCCTTCCCGTAGCTACCTCTTGAGTCCTGAGAGTCCTAATCTCTATCTACCGGACATACCAAATAACAAGGGCCTCATTTGATACCATTTTTCATGAACCAACCCGGGTCGACCCGGAACTGGTCACCCGAGCCGGCCCGCGACAAGGCCCGATGAGAGTTCCCGATTCCCATGGGATGGAAACTAGTGTCAGGCATCAAAACTAAACAAGAGGGAATGATTTGGCCCATAAATTAAACACAAGTAAACCAGTGGAAAAAATTAGAGTAACCCAAGGCATATAAATTACATGAAAAAGGAGGAACAACTAACAGCAGCAAACTAACCTAACCACAACCAAAACTCCTCGCGACTCCGAGAGTCGCTCACTAGTCCACAACCAACTCTCACCCATAGTTAGAGACCTGAAGTAAAACCTGCAACAAAACTAAAAATAGGAAATCATTTTAGGCGTGAGTATTAAAACTTAGTAGGCATACCCAAAAAACTATTCCCAATGCACTACCTTTAAACAATGAAATTTACTAATTCTAGGTTTGAACTAAATTATAAAAAATATGGGTTTCCACACACACACTTTCATTTCAAAGACAAGTAATAGTCCATTACCCTTTTTTATTTAAAAACAAGTTTAATGTTTGAAAGGAATAGGTGAAGTGCATTTTAAATCATTTCTGCGAACAATTTATAAATTTAAATTTCAGTTGTTAATCAAAGGGAAAACCACACACAACACACAACACACACTAAGGGAAATGGAAATGAAGTGGCACACAGGGGAAAACAACAAAACTAGACCACTCAATCATCCGCCACATAAAAAGAAACACTAAGGAAAACATGGGTCGAACCTAGGAGCTCATGAAGAGTCCAGAACATACCATACATGTTATTCATCCTGAAGGCATGCGTACTCTCGATGACTTCATAACGCCCTAACACCCGGTGTTGCCCTAAATGGCCTAACTGAGGGTCCCAATCCCCATGTAGAGTATAATCCATACTAAGGGCCACTAGCCATTGCGTGATCTAAACTAGTGCAGCAATCGTTCTCAGAAAATTCACTTACTATGTCAGGTCCAATATCAGTACGTATAATAAAAAGGTAATGGGTCAGTCAACAAAATCAATCATGTAGCACAAACATCATACACAACTAATGCAGTCAAGGTACACCAAAGATCACCCCTGAGTCACCCCAAAGAGAGTTTTACAAAATAATTTATTTTATTATAGTGCCAAATGGGCCTTCACCGATCTTAAAGAAAATCCTCATTTATTAGGAGAACCAAAACCCATGTTTATGCTTCAAAAGATATCAGTTATCAATAAACAATAACTACATTTTAAATTTCATGAATTATGTTTAAAGGCCAAACATGCATTCTTTCACCACTGGGAGTCTATTCATCAAGAAAATATTTCAAGGGTCGTGTATAAAATAAATGACTCTTTTTACACCAAATAATCATTTAAAAATTAATTATCTTAAATTATTTCCCATTTATTAAAATTAATAAAATGTCAAGAAATCAATAAATTCCAAATTTAAAGGTGAGTGAAGTGGGGGACCTACCTCATCTTGTTGTCCAAACACAATGACGCAACACACCTCGCACATGCATTCAAGCAAGCACAGGCTGATGACCGCAATATCGCGAGGTTACCTTGGAAACGCAATGCAACAAATGCACAATAGTTACAATTACAAAAACATGGACTTAAAAAATTCCAAATCAACCAACAAAATGAAAGAACCATCTCGAAACATTTTCAAAGAACAACTTGCACCATCCACACTATTTACTAAACCACTTTAAATTTTATAATACAATTTTCAAAAGGAATCCCACAGCTTTACACACCCAAAAACCCCTTCAAAACCTCTTTTTTGATCAACCACAGATCCCCAACATACTCGAACATAAAACAAACGACTTTCATAGTTGAATAAACTAATTTAACAACCTAATAAAAATACTTCACATGCCAGAAATCCATTTCTAAAACATACACACATCATTTTAGAAACTGTAACCCAAAGGTCCACTCGAGGAAGTTCAATTACCAAGTTCATAATCATGTTTATAATTCTAAACCAAAACACGTTTTAATAAAAATAATTACCAATCGCTTGCAAAACCAGCCAGAAAAAACTTAAATAAAAGGGGATTGCACAACTTTACAATTTAGGCCAAATGCTCAAAGTAACGGAACCCAAACACTACATACCACAATGATTGACTATAAAAAATATACCAAAACATTGAGTAACAACTAAGGGTAGTGATAGAATAAGAATACAGTGAAATAAAAAAATTAAAGGTAACACGCAATGAGGATCATACCTCAACTCAAGGTGAAGTGGAAAAGCACACCCGAGACTGGTGCGCGATCACATTCACACCTCAAAGGTACTCTAGAAGCATAATTAAACCACGTGCAATCAAAATTGAACCCCCAATACGTATGATTTTATCAAAAATTAAACCCTTTTAAAAGAACATACTGGCCATGAAAACTTACCGAAGGGGCAGGACGTCTCCGGAGTGAGAGGGAACTGACAAGGGGGCGACGCTGGTGAAGGGAAACGCCTCATCGGAGGTCGCGGGTCAGGGACGGTGCACTCTAAACTGGATACGCTGGGGGTTGCGGGTTATGCCAGAGGTTGCTGGAGAGGGAAAAAACTGCCAGACATGGGAGGGGGTTCGCTGCCACTAGACGGATGGAGGGTTGGTGTGCTGGCAGTGGACCGGATAGCTTCTGGTTGGCCGATGAAGAGGGAGCGACACGAATCCTCACTACCAGATGGTGTTGGGCGGACAGTACAGGGAGGGGCGCCGGTAGGAGGGACCTGTTGCAGAGGGGGGCCAGAGGCGATTGGGGCTGATATCGGGGCATGTCGAGGGTGCAACAAGGGAAAGGGTGTTGGGTGAGATCTACTGGAGATGAACAGGGAAGGGCGAGTCTTGCGGGGTGAAGGGCGAGAAGCTGGGGGCCAAATCGTGGTCGGGGAGGTTGCTGGATAGAGGCACGATGCGGGTGGGGAGTCAGCAGGAGGAGGCGTTCCTGGGTGGCTGTATGCAGGGACGGCTGGAGGCGCGAGGTGTGGAGGAGGGCATGCGCTGGCCTGAGGGGAAGAGGGGTGATATGGGGAGTAGATGAGGGCGCCTAGTTGGTGGTGCGCTGAACCGAAGAAACCCGGGGGCTGGGGTCACTACTGGAAATAAAACATTTACCAACGGTTGAGAAGTGTTGGGAAAGGCTGGACAACCGTTGGTATAACATATACCAACGGTTCTTCCAGCCGTAGGGAAGTAAGTCGTTGGGAAAAACATTTCCCAACGGTTTACACTGAACCGTTGGCATAGGGTGGAGAAAGATTACCCTATGCCAACGGTTCTTCAAAAACCGTTGGGAAACCTTTTTCCCAACGGTTTACAAACCGTTGGAATATGCTTCAAATTAGCATGTTTTTCCCAACGGTTTAGAAAACTGTTGGGAAAAATCCAAACTCTACTCTTTCCCAATGGTTCTAAACCGTTGGGAAAGGTTTTTTACCAACGGTTTTATGAACTGTTGGTAAAACTAATCCTAGAGTTTCTATGCCAACGGTTTTGAACCGTTGGCATACCCTCTGCTGGGCAAATCAGCCAGCAGCTCCCCAATTTGGCCAGCAACTCCAGCTCTCCAATTTGACCACCACCAGGTCTGGTTTTGTGGGTTCCCTCTAATTTTTCAATCCAATTATTGTACCTGCAATAAACTAACACATACATATATAAAATTATTGTACCTGCAATAACCAACTAACACTTACATATAGAGAACAAATTCAAACACGTTTAACATATAATGGTAGAACTATACACATCCATAATTAAATTAGAATTGATAACGTAATTATAAACATACATAATTCATTTAGAATTCAATTTAAAATTTAGATGATAATTATATGTGGAATCTGGAAGTCAATTCATAATTTGATCTGTTTTTTGTATACCATATATTTTTACCTAAAGTAATGTCCATTTTAAACATAATGCATACACCTGGAGTGCTACCGTCCACAACGCGCCTCAGATTGAGGCGGGGTTGACTCATACACGTCACATATGACCCCTGGATCGTTGTGCTAATGTATCGACACAATCCGAATGCATTTGATCGGTTTTCCGTATGTCAGTTGATGTTTTTCAATTAAAATGACGTACTTTTGAAACAAAAGGCAGACACTTTGAGTGGTTCCGGCCACACCGCGCCTCAGATTGAGGCGGTGTTGACTCATACATGTCACATATGACCTATGGATCGTTCTCTTAAAGTTTCAATGGAAACCGAATGCGTTTGGTCGGTTTTCCGTATGTACTTAAATTGTTGTCCATTTTAAGCAAAAGAGAGCCACATAGAGTGATTCTGGCCACACCGTGCCTCATATTAAGGCGGGGTTGACTCGTACACGTCACATATGACCCATGGATCATTTTAATAATGTATCGACACAATCCGAATGCATTTGGTCGGTTTTCCGTATGTCAGTTGATGCTTTTCACTTAAAATGACGTCCTTTTGAAACAAAAGACAGACACTTTGAGTGGTTTCGGCCACACAGCGTCTCAGATTGAGGCGGGGTTGATTCTTACACGTCACATATGACCCATGGATCTTTCTCCTAAAGTTTCAATGGAAACCGAATCCATTTGGTCGATTTTCCGTATGTACTTAACATGGTGTCCGTTTTAAACAAAAGAGAGCCACTTAGACTGATCCCGGCCACACCGCGACTGAGATTCATCCCGGGTTGGTTCGTACACATCACATATGACCCATGGATCGTTGGGATAAATTATCAATAGATTTGGAATGCGTTTGGTTGGTTTTCCGTATGCCAGTTGTTCTTTTCACTTATAATCCTGTCCATTTTAAACAAAATTGACATAGTTAGAGCAGTTTCGGCCACACCGCTCCTCAGATTGAGGTGGGATTGACTCGTACACGTCACATACGACCGATGGATCCTTGTGATAAAGTATCAACACAGTCCGAATGCCTTTGGTCGGTTTTTCGTATGTCAGTTGATGCTTTTCACTTAAAATGACGTCTTTTTGAAAAAAAAGGCAGACACTTTGAGTGGTGTCGGCCACACCGCGTCTCCGATTGAGGCGGGGTTGATTCGTACACGTCACATATGACCCATGGATCGTTCTCCTAAAGTTTCAATGGAAACAGAATCCGTTTGGTCGTTTTTCCGTATGTACTTAAAATGTCCCTTTTAAACAAAAGAGAGCCACTTAGACTGATCCCGGTCACACCGCGACTCGGATTCATCCCGGGTTGGCTCGTATACGTCACATATGACCCCATGGATTGTAGGGATAAATTAACAATAGATTCGAAATGCGTTTGGTCAGTTTTTCGTATGTCAGTTGATGCTTTTCACTTAAAATGACGTCCTTTTGAAACAAAAGACAGACACTTTGAGTGGTGTCGGCCACACCACGTCTCCGATTGAGGCGGGGTTGATTCGTACACATCACATATGACCCATGGATCATTCTCCTAAAGTTTCAACGGAAACCGAATCCGTTTGGTCGGTTTTCCGTATGTACTTAAAATGGTGTCCGTTTTAAACAAAATACAGTCACTTAGCGGGCGTCATCAGATTGACCTGAAATCACAGGACAACAATCCCATTATTATTCGCGATGTGCACGCACAGACGGCACGTCAATCAGACGTGCGGTCTGCGTGGGAGGACTCATTATGCCTTCTTTAAGCGTTGCGCGCGCTTGATAAACGCGCGTGGGGGGTCCAAACTGGCCGAACAAAGCCCGAATGGCCTGAAATCGGACGACATCAAAGGGTGAATGAATTGTGATGTGTTCGAGCAGACGACACGACAATCGGACGTGCCGTGTTCCTGCGGTGACCGGGAACGCCGTTCTAGTGTCATAAACGGCCAAAACGGGCGTCTAACGGTCAAAATCATAGCGGACGACATCGTATTGACCTGAAATCACAGGACAACAATCCCATTATTATTCTCGACGTGCACGCGTAGACGGCACTTCAATCGGACGTGCGGTCTGCACGGGAGGGCTCATTATGCGTTCTTTAAGCGTTGTGCGCGCTTGATAAACGCGCGTGGGGGTCCAAACTGGCCGAACGAAGTCCGAATGGCCTGAAATCGGACGACATCAAAGGGTGAATGAATTGTGATGTGGTCGAGCAGACGGCACGTCAATCGGACGTGCCGTGTTCCCGTGGTGACCGGGAACACCGTTCTGGTGTCATAAACGGCCAAAACGGGCGTCTAACGGTCAAACTCATAGCGGACGACATCGTATTGACCTGAAATCACAGGACAACAATCACATTATTATTCGCGATGTGCACGCGTAGACGGCACATCAATCGGACGTGCGGTCTGCACGGGAGGGCTCATTATGCGTTCTTTAAGCGTTGCGCGCGCTTGATAAACGCGCGTGGGGGGTCCAAACTGGCCGAACGAAGTCCGAATGGCCTGAAATCGGACGACATCAAAGGGTGAGTGAATTGTGATGTGGTCGAGCAGACGGCATGTCAATCGGACGTGCCGTGTTCCAGCGGTGACCGAGAACGCCGTTCTGGTGTCATAAACGGCCAAAACGGGCGTCTAACGGTCAAACTCATAGCGGACGACATCGTATTGACCTGAAATCACAGGACAACAATTCCATTATTATTCGCGACGTGCGTGCGTAGACGGCACGTCAATCAGATGTGCGGTCTGCGCGGTAGGGCTCATTATGCGTTCTTTAAGCGTTGCGCGTGCTTGATAAACGCGCGTGGGGGGGTCCAAACTGGCCGAACGATGTCCGAATGGCTTGAAATCGGACGACATAAAAGGGTGAGTTAATTGTGATATGTTCGAGCAGAGGGAACGTCAATCGGACGTGCCGTGTGCCCGCGGTGACTGGGAACGCCGTTCTGGTGTCATAAACGGCCAAAACGGGCGTCTAACGGTCAAACTCATAGCGGACGACATCGGATTGACCTAAACTCACAGGACAACAATTCCATTATTATTCGCGACGTTCACGCGCAGACAGCACATCAATCGGACGTGCGGTCTGCATGGGAGGGCTCATTATGCGTTCTTTAAGCGTTGCACGCGCTTGATAAACGCACGTGGGGGGTCCAAACTTGCCGAACGAAGTCCGAATAGCCTGAAATCGGACGACATCAAAGGGTGAGTGAATTTTGATGTGGTCGAGCAGACGGAACGTCAATCGGACGTGCCGTGTGCCCGCGGTGACCGGGAACGCCGTTCTGGTGTCATAAAGGGCCAAAACGGGCGTCTAACGGTCAAAATCATAGCGAACGACATCGGATTGACCTGAAATCATAGGACAACAATCCATTTATTATTCGCAACGTGCACGCACAGACGGCACGTCAATCGGATGTGCGGTCTGCGCGGTAGGGCTCATTATGCGTTCTTTAAGCGTTGCGCGCGCTTGATAAACGCGCGTGGGGGTGGGGGGGTCCAAACTGGCCGAACGAAGACCGAATGGCCTGAAATCGGACGACATCAAAGGGTGAGTGAATTGTGATGTGGTCGAGCAGACGGCACGTCAATCAGACATGCCGTGTGCCCACGGTGACCGGGAACGCCGTTCTAGTGTCAAAAACGGCCAAAACGGGCGTCTAACGGTCAAACTCATAGCGGAAGACATCGGATTGACCTGAAATCACATGACAACAATCTCATTATTATTTTCGACATGCACGAGTAGACGGAACGCCAATCGGATGTGCGGTCTGCGCGGGAGGACTCATTATGCGTTCTTTAAGCGTTGCGCGCGCTTGATAAACGCGCGTGGGGGGTCCAAACTGGCCGAACGAAGACCGAGTGGCCTGAAATCGGACGACGTCAAAGGGTGAGTGAATTTTGATGTGGTCGAGCAGATGGCACGTCAATCGGACATGCCGTGTGCCCGCGGTGACCGGGAACGCCGTTCTGGTGTCACAAAGGGCCAAAACGGGCGTCTAACGGTCAAAATCATAGCGGACGACATCGGATTGACCTGAAATCATAGGACAAGAATAAAATTATTATTCTCGACGTGCACGCGTAGACAGCACATCAATCGGATGTGCGGTCTGCGCGGAAGGGCTCATTATGCGTTCTTTAAGCGTTGCACGCGCTTGATAAACGCGCGTGGGGGTGGGGGGTCCAAACTGGCCGAACGATGTCCGAATGGCCTGAAATCGGACGACATCAAAGGGTGATTTAATTGTGATGTGTTCGAGTAGACGGCACGTCAATCGGACGTGCCGTGTGCCCGCGGTGACCGGGAACGCCGTTCTGGTGTCAAAAACGGCCAAAACGGGCGTCTAACGGTCAAACTCATAGCGGACGACATCGGATTGACCTGAAATCATAGGACAACAATCCCATTATTATTAACTATGTGCACGCGTAGACAGCACATCAATCGGACATGTGGTCTGCATGGGAGGGCTCATTATGCGTTCTTTAAGCGTTGCGCGCGCTTGATAAAAGCACGTGGGGGGTCCAAACTAGCCGAACGAAGTCCGAATAGCCTAAAATCGGACGACATCAAAGGGTGAGTGAATTGTGATGTGGTCGAGTAGACGGCACGTCAATCGGACGTGCCGTGTGCCCGCGGTGACTGGGAACGCCGTTCTGGTGTCAAAAACGGCCAAACGGGCGTCTAACGGTCAAACTCATAGCGGACGACATCGGATTAACCTGAAATCACATGACAACAATCTCATTATTATTTGCGACGTGCACGCACAGACGGAACGTCAATCGGATGTGCGGTCTGCGCGGTAGGGCTCATTATGCATTCTTTAAGCGTTGGGCGCGCTTGATAAACGCGCGTGGGGGTGGGGGGGTCCAAACTGGCCGAACGAAGACCGAATGGCCTGAAATAGGACGACATCAAAGGGTGAGTGAATTTTGATGTGGTCGAGCAGACGGAACGTCAATCGGACATGCCGTGTGCCCGCGGTGACCGGGAACGCCGTTCTGGTGTCATAAAGGGCCAAAACGGGCGTCTAACGGTCAAAATCATAGCGGACGACATCGGATTGACCTGAAATCATAGGACAAGAATAAAATTATTATTCGCGACGTGCACGCGCAGACGGAACATCAATCGGATGTGCGGTCTGCGCGGAAGGGCTCATTATGCGTTCTTTAAGCGTTGCACGCGCTTGATAAACGCGCGTGGGGGTGGGGGGTCCAAACTGGCCGAACGCTGTCCGAATGGCCTGAAATCGGACGACATCCAAGGGTGAGTTAATTTTGATGTGTTCGAGTAGACGGAACGTCAATCGGATGTGCCGTGTGCCCGCGGTGACCGGGAACGCCGTTCTGGTGTCAAAAACGGCCAAAACGGGCGTCTAACGGTCAAACTCATAGCGGACGACATCGGATTGACCTGAAATCACAGGACAACAATCCCATTATTATTAGCGACATTCATGCGTAGACAGCACATCAATCGGACATGCGGTCTGCATGGGAGGGCTCATTATGCATTCTTTAAGCGTTGCGCGCGCTTGATAAACGCACGTGGGGGGTCCAAACTAGCCGAACGAAGTCCGAATAGCCTAAAATCGGACGACATCAAAGGGTGAGTGAATTGTGATGTGGTCGAGCAGACGGCACGTCAATCGGAGGTGCCGTGTGCCCGCGGTAACCGGGAACGCCGTTCTGGTGTCAAAAACGGCCAAAACGGGCGTCTAACGGTCAAACTCATAGCGGACGACATCGGATTAACCTGAAATCACATGACAACAATCTCATTATTATTCGCGACGTGCACGCATAGACGGAACGTCAATCGGATGTGCGGTCTGCGCGGTAGGGCTCATTATGCGTTCTTTAAGCGTTGGGCGCGCTTGATAAACGCGCGTGGGGGTGGGGGGGTCCAAACTGGCCGAACGAAGACCGAATGGCCTGAAATCGGACGAAATCAAAGGGTGAGTGAATTTTGATGTGGTCGAGCAGACGGAACGTCAATCGGACATGCCGTGTGCCCGCGGTGACCGGGAACGCCGTTCTGGTGTCATAAAGGGCCAAAACGGGCGTCTAACGGTCAAAATCATAGCGGACGACATCGGATTGACCTGAAATCATAGGAAAAGAATACAATTATTATTCGCGACGTGCACGCGCAGACGGCACATCAATCGGATGTGCGGTCTGCGCGGAAGGGCTCATTATGCGTTCTTTAAGCGTTGCACGCGCTTGATAAACGCGCGTGGGGGTGGGGGGTCCAAACTGGCCGAACGATGTCCGAATGGCCTGAAATCGGACGACATCAAAGGGTGAGTTAATTTTGATGTGTTCGAGTAGACGGCACGTCAATCGGACGTGCCGTGTGCCCGCGGTGACCGGGAACGCCGTTCTGGTGTCAAAAAACGGCCAAAACGGGCATCTAACGGTCAAACTCATAGCGGACGACATCGGATTGACCTGAAATCACAGGACAACAATCCCATTATTATTAGCGACGTGAACGCGTAGACAGCACATCAATCGGACATGCGGTCTGCATGGGAGGGCTCATTATGCGTTCTTTAAGCGTTGCACGCGCTTGATAAACGCACGTGGGGGGTCCAAACTAGCCGAACGAAGTCCGAATAGCCTAAAATCGGACGACATCAAAGGGTTAGTGAATTGTGATGTGGTCGAGCAGGACGGCATGTCAATCGGACATACCGTGTGCCCGCGGTGACTGGGAACGCCGTTCTGGTGTCAAAAACGGCCAAAACGGGCGTCTAACGGTCAAACTCATAGCAGACGACATCGGATTAACCTGAAATCACATGACAACAATCTCATTATTATTCGCGACGTGGACGCACAGACGGCACGTCAATCGGATGTGCGGTCTGCGCGGGAGGGCTCATTATGCGTTCTTTAAGCATTGGGCGCGCTTGATAAACGCGCGTGGGGGTGGGGGGGTCCAAACTGGCCGAACGAAGACCGAATGGCCTAAAATCGGACGACATCAAAGGGTGAGTGAATTGTGATGTGGTCGAGCAGACGGAACGTCAATCGGACATGCCGTGTGCCCGCGGTGACCGGGAACGCCGTTCTGGTGTCATAAAGGGCCAAAACGGGCGTCTAACGGTCAAAATCATAGCGGACGACATCGGATTGACCTGAAATCATAGGACAAGAATAAAATTATTATTCGCGACGTGCACGCACAGACGGCACATCAATCGGATATGCGGTCTGCGCGGAAGGGCTCATTATGCGTTCTTTAAGCGTTGCACGCGCTTGATAAACGCGCGTGGGGGTGGGGGGTCCAAACTGTCCGAACGATGTCCGAATGGCCTGAAATCGGACGACATCAAAGGGTGAGTTAATTGTGATGTGTTCGAGTAGACGGCACATCAATCGGACGTGCCGTGTGCCCGTGGTGACCGGGAACGCCGTTCTGGTGTCAAAAACGGCCAAAACGGGCGTCTAACGGTCAAACTCATAGCGGACGACATCGGATTGACCTGAAGTCACAGGAAAACAATCCCATTATTATTAGCGACGTTCACGCGTAGACAGCACATCAATCGGACATGCGGTCTACATGGGAGGGCTCATTATGCATTCTTTAAGCGTTGCGCGCGCTTGATAAACGCACGTGGGGGGTCCAAACTAGCCGAACGAAGTCCGAATAGCCTAAAATCGGACGACATCAAAGGGTGAGTGAATTGTGATGTGGTCGAGCAGACGGCACGTCAATCGGACGTGCCGTGTGCCCGCGGTAACCGGGAACGCCGTTCTGGTGTCAAAAACGGCCAAAACGGGCGTCTAACGGTCAAACTCATAGCGGACGACACCGGATTAACCTGAAATCACATGACAACAATCTCATTATTATTCGCGACGTGCACGCATAGACGGAACGTCAATCGGATGTGCGGTCTGCGCGGTAGGGCTCATTATGCGTTCTTTAAGCGTTGGGCGCGCTTGATAAACGCGCGTGGGGGTGGGGGGGTCCAAACTGGCCGAACGAAGACCGAATGGCCTGAAATCGGACGAAATCAAAGGGTGAGTGAATTTTGATGTGGTCGAGCAGACGGAACGTCAATCGGACATGCCGTGTGCCCGCGGTGACCGGGAACGCCGTTCTGGTGTCATAAAGGGCCAAAACGGGCGTCTAACGGTCAAAATCATAGCGGACGACATCGGATTGACCTGAAATCATAGGAAAAGAATAAAATTATTATTCGCGACGTGCACGCGCAGACGGTACATCAATCGGATGTGCGGTCTGCGCGGAAGGGCTCATTATGCGTTCTTTAAGCGTTGCACGCGCTTGATAAACGCGCGTGGGGGGTGGGGGGTCCAAACTGGCCGAACGATGTCCGAATGGCCTGAAATTGGACGACATCAAAGGGTGAGTTAATTGTGATGTGTTAGAGTAGACGGCACGTCAATCGGACGTGCCGTGTGCCCGCGGTGACCGGGAACGCCGTTCTGGTGTCAAAAACGGTCAAAACGGGCGTCTAACGGTCAAACTCATAGCGGACGACATCGGATTGACCTGAAATCACAGGACAACAATCCCATTATTATTAGCGACGTTCACGCGTAGACAGCACATCAATCGGACATGCGGTCTGCATGGGAGGGCTCATTATGCATTCTTTAAGCGTTGCGCGCGCTTGATAAACGCACGTGGGGGGTCCAAACTAGCCGAACGAAGTCCGAATAGCCTAAATCGGACGACATCAAAGGGTGAGTGAATTGTGATGTGGTCAAGCAGATGGAACATCAATCGGACGTGCCGTGTGCCCGCGGTAACCGGGAACGCCGTTCTGGTGTCAAAAACGGCCAAAACGGGCGTCTAACGGTCAAACTCATAGCGGACGACATCGGATTAACCTGAAATCACATGAAAACAATCTCATTATTATTCTCGACGTGCACGCATAGACGGAACGTCAATCGGATGTGCGGTCTGCGCGGTAGGGCTCATTATGTGTTCTTTAAGCGTTGGGCGCGCTTGATAAACGCGCGTGGGGGTGGGGGGGTCCAAACTGGCCGAACGAAGACCGAATGGCCTGAAATTGGACGAAATCAAAGGGTGAGTGAATTTTGATGTGGTCGAGCAGACGGAACGTCAATCGGACATGCCGTGTGCCCGCGGTGACCGGGAACGCCGTTCTGGTGTCATAAAGTGCCAAAACGGGCGTCTAACGGTCAAAATCATAGCAGACGACATCGGATTGACCTGAAATCATAGGAAAAGAATACAATTATTATTCGCGACATGCAATGCGCAGACGACACATCTATCGGATGTGCGGTCTGCGCGGAAGGGCTCATTATGCGTTCTTTAAGCGTTGCACGCGCTTGATAAACGCGCGTGGGGGTGGGGGGTCCAAACTGGGCCGAACGATGTCCGAATGGCCTGAAATCGGACGACATCAAAGGGTGAGTTAATTGGGATGTGTTCGAGTAGACGGCACGTCAATCGGACGTGCCGTGTGCCCTCGGTGACCGGGAACGCCGTTCTGGTGTCAAAAACGGCCAAAACGGGCGTCTAACGGTCAAACTCATAGCGGACGACATCGGATTGACCTGAAATCACAGGACAACAATCCCATTATTATTAGCGATGTGAACGCGTAGACATCACATCAATCGGACATGCGGTCTGCATGGGAGGGCTCATTATGCGTTCTTTAAGCGTTGCGCGCGCTTGATAAACGCACGTGGGGGGTCCAAACTAGCCGAACGAAGTCCGAATAGCCTAAAATCGGACGACATCAAAGGGTGAGTGAATTGTGATGTGGTCGAGCAGACGGCACGTCAATCGGACGTGCCGTGTGCCCGCGGTGACTGGGAACGCCGTTCTGGTGTCAAAAACGGCCAAAACGGGCGTCTAACGGTCAAACTCATAGCGGACGACATCGGATTAACCTGAAATCACATGACAACAATCTCATTATTATTTGCGACGCGCACGCACAAACGGCACGTCAATCGGATGTGCAGTCTGCGCGGGAGGGCTCATTATGCGTTCTTTAAGCGTTGGGTGCGCTTGATAAACGCGCGTGGGGGTGGGGGGGTCCAAACTGGCCGAACGAAGACCGAATGGCCTGAAATCGGACGACATCAAAGGGTGAGTGAATTGTGATGTGGTCGAGTAGACGGAACGTCAATCGGACATGCCGTGTGCCCGCGGTGACCGGGAACGCCGTTCTGGTGTCATAAAGGGCCAAAACGGGCGTCTAACGGTCAAAATCATAGCGGACGACATTGGATTGACCTGAAATCATAGGACAAGAATACAATTATTATTCGCGACGTGCACGCGCAGACGGCACATCAATTGGATGTGCGGTCTGCGCGGAAGGGCTCATTATGCGTTTTTTAAGCGTTGCACGCGCTTGATAAACGCGCGTGGGGGTGGGGGTCCAAACTGGCCGAACGATGTCCGAATGGCCTGAAATCGAACGACATCAAAGGGTGAGTTAATTGTGATGTGTTCGAGTAGACGGCACGTCAATCGGACGTTCCGTGTGCCCGCGGTGACCGGTAACGCCGTTCTGGTGTCAAAAACGGCCAAAACGGGCGTCTAACGGTCAAACTCATAGCGAACGACATCGGATTGACCTGAAATCACAGAAAAACAATCCCATTATTATTTTCGATGTGCACGCGTAGACGGCACGTCAATCAGACGTGCGGTCTGTGCGGGAGGACTCATTATGCGTTCTTTTAGCACTGCGCGCGCTTGATAAAAGCGCGTGGGGGGTCCAAATTGGCCGAACGAAGTCCGAATGGCCTGAAATCGGACCACATCAAAGGGTGAGTGAATTGTGATGTGGTCGAGCAGACTTCACATCAATCGGACGTGCCGTGTGCCCGCGGTGACGGGGAACACCGTTCTGGTGTCACAAACGGCCAAAACGGGCGTCTAACGGTCAAACTCATAGCGGACGACATCGGATTGCCCTGAAATCGCAGGACAACAATACCATTATTATTCGCGACGTGTACGCTCAGAAGGCACATCAATCAGACATGCGGTCTGCGCGGGAGGGCTCATTATGCGTTCTTTAAGCGTTGCGCGCGCTTGGGAAACGCGCGTGGGGGGGGTCCAAACTGGCCGAATGAATTCCGAATGGCATGAAATCGGACGACATCAAAGGTTGAGTGAATTGTGATGTGGTTGAGCAGAAGGCACGTCAATCGGACGTGCCGTGTGCCCGCGGTGACCGGGAATTCCCTTCTGGTGTCATAAACGGCCAAAATGGCCGTCTAACGTTCAAACTCATAGCGGACGACATCAGATTGACCTGAAATCACAGGACAACAATCCCATTATTATTCGCGACGTGCACACGCAGACGGAACGTCAATCGGACGTGTGGTCTGCGCGGGAGGGCTCATTATGTGTTCTTTAAGCGTTGCACGTGCTTGATAAACGCGCGTGGGGGGTCCAAACTGGCCGAACGAAGTCCGAATGGCCTGAAATCGGACGACATCAAAGGGTGACTGAATTGTGATGTGGTCAAGCACACGGCACGTCAATCAGACGTGCCGTGTGCCCGCGGTGATCGGGAACGCCGTTATGGTATCATAAAGGGACAAAACGGGCGTCTAACGGTCAAACTCATAGCGGACGACATCGGATTGACCTGAAATCACAGGAAAACAATCCAATTATTATTCGCGACGTGCACGCGTAGACAGAACATCAATCGGACGTGCGGTCTGCGCGGTAGGGCTCATTATGTGTTCTTTAAGCGTTCCGCGCGCTTGATAAATGCGTGGGGGGGGGGGGGGGTCCAAACTGGCCGAACGATGTTCGGGGGGTTGTTCGGGGTCCAAGGAAGAGGGTAGGGGGGCTGTCTGGGGTCCAGGGAGGAGGGTGGGGGGCTGTCCGGGGGGTGTTCGGGGCGTTGTCCAGGGTCCAAGGAGGAGGGTTGGGGGGCTGTCTGGGGTCCAGGGAGGAGGGTGGGGGGGCTGTTCGGGGGGCTGTCCGGGGGCTGTCCGGGGCTATTCGGGGGGTTGTCCGAGGTCCAAGGAAGAGGGTGGGGGTGGGGGGGCTGTCCGGGGGGCTATCTGGGGGGCTGTCCGAGGTCCAGGGAGGAGGGTGGGGGGGCTATCCGGGGGGCTGTCTGGGGGGCTATTCGGCGGGGCTGTCCAGGGTCCAGGGAGGAGGGTGGGGGGGGGGGGGGGGGTTCCAGGGTCTAGGAAGGAGGGGGGTTCCCAAACACACAACCACTAAAAGACAACATCCATAAAAACAGATAATATATAAAAATAACTCAACTCCAATACTATACTACGAGTCTAGATAAAACCAAATAGGAACACACCCTCATGTTATCATATTAATAACTCTTCTTGAATCATTGAGAGTCACATCCCAATGATCATAGGATCACTAGCCTAATTGATCACTAACCATGAAACACATGTATGTTGGTCATGTCACCACATGCATCATCACTCATGCCACCATATCAATATATCATAAGGAATTCTCCAGGATAAGACAATATTTGATCACACATCATTCACATTGAGTTATCATAATACAAATTATATTTACATGCTTATGATATAGAATGAATCCACATTAGTAAGACCCACCCCTCTCATAAGTTACCATCACATCACTACAACCCATCCTAGAAAGCACCCTACCGCATACAAATTCACCCAATCTAGGGTCTAATACCCAACAGGATCTTACATACTAGGATACACATCACGGATCACTATCAAAACCATAAAAACATTGAAAGATCTCAAAAAATTAGTGCATGCCATCATTACCTCATAGAATTAAAAAATGTAAGTAACAAGCAATATATCTCACTACTCCATACTCACCCCACAACATAAGGGTCTCACATTACTAGGGAATAATTCTATCCAATACTAAATGATCTTGATCCATTTTTCATATACATATATGATTCACATCACCAATTACTAAATATTAATAACATACAAAATTATGATTCCATTTAACTAGAGTTAAACCATCAGGTTTTACAAGGAAATTCTATATAAGTATTTGTTTACACTTTAAATAAAGAACATGAATGTCATGTTAACACTCAACATTGATTCATTAATAAATTGTATTCGAATTTTATGGAAATACCAAAATAAATTAGTGAATCAATGTACCTATAGTGGTGCACATGACCACCATGAAACAATCATAAATTTTTACAAAAAACCCTAATAATTGGGAATAACGAAATAAAGAATAGAAGTATATGATTTATAAGAGCTGGAACTATATCGTTGATAAAATATAGGAGTCTAACCTGGTAGGTGCTGATCTGATGGAAGATGTGGGGATTGGGAGGTCCTTCTGCAAGGAATCGCTCCAGGAGGACACGAACTGAATGCTTCTGGAATGTTGGGAGGCCGCTGGCTCGATTTGGTATTTGGGGCTTTTTTTCCCAACGGTTATTAAAAACCGTTGGGAATGACCAACATTTCCAAACGGTTCTATGGAACCGTTGGGAAAACAAGATTTCTTCACCACTTTTCCCAACGGTTCTTAGAACCGTTGGGACAAAGCTATCTTTCCCAACGGTTCCATATAAACCATTGGGAAAACAAGGAAAAACCTATCTTTCCCAACGATTGTAGGAAACCGTTGGGAAAACTATGCATTGAGGGGTTTTCCCAACGGTTTCTATAAACCGTTGGGAAAAACAAGATATGCCAACGGTTCATTGAACCGTTGGTACACAACTGTTGGGAAAGGTCCCTTTTCCAGTAGTGGGTGGTGCCACAAATGGGAGGAAGGGGGGGGGGGTTCTTCGGGTATGTGGGTAGATGATAGGGTTTCTTAATTGTTTTTCCATTCTATTATATTATTAATAATAATATTAGTAATATTAATAATATTAATAATAATAATAATAATACCAGAATGGTAATATTAATAATAATACAAATAATAATAATTATTATAATAATGATAATAGCAATATAATATTATTATTATTAACAAACATTATTTTTAAAACATAATCCATTTAATTATCAAATTAGGAAAACCGGGTACCCGCACACTCATCGCACAGACTAAAAAAAAGCGCACACAAATTGCACACCTCAACGCAGTCTACTTGGGCACCCGCACAAGCTCCTGGGGTGACCGCATGGTCATTTCCGACCACGCGGTGCCCGTGCACGGGTCTCGAACCCACACATAACATTAAACGTTAGGAATTTTTTAAAATGGGACCCAGCCCAATTCTTGAAGAGATAATGCGTAGCCTAGAGATAATAAAATAAAAATAAATTAGAAATTCGGGGTGTGATAGAAACCCCATGTCTTCAATATTTTAAACATCAAGACCCAATCATTCCCATGTTATGATCACTCTACCTCATCCTTTAGTGGGAAGTTAAATCAACTAAACTATGATGAATCTGATTCCTACCGTACCTAGGAAATATATGATTCCTTCTCAAGGCCCGGGCTCTGTATCAAACACCCCTAAGACTATCCCGGTACAAAAGTCCCATATCTATATTCCATAAGGCTGGGCATCAGTTCTAAAAAGTTTCTAACACTGAGCATATATCTCATGGGCTTATGGTGTCAAAATAAAAACCTCCCTGGTATCATGAATCTCCATTGGCTATGGAAATCCCAGTATATAAGCCCCAATTAATGGCATAATATGAAAAACCCTTATAAAAGTGAATCTACCATAAGGCCAGTCCCAAGGGAATGATTAAACCATGATAACTTTGATTACTTCTATAATTATGATTTGTAGGACATCTTTATGAGACCAGAGCTCAAATATGTTGTGTCTCGTTACCTGAAAAGATGTCATCTCCGCATGATGTCAAATTGAACTGGGTTATAGAACAATATGGGATTTGATTCATGAAAAATTTAGGATATGTAAGATTCCTCATAATGGCTCAATCCCCTCATTAGAATATAAATCACCTCCCTATATGTTAGAATATTATGAATAATATGGTTATATGATTTTTGCATATAAATAATCTATCCACCATTTCGAAAATTGATGGAGAACCTTGAATACATAAATGTGGATTCATTAATGAGACTACACATTCCTTTATTCATCAATGATATTTCCATTCTTTGGTTAAAATGAGAATTAACCTGCAATATTTTTTCAGGGTAACTGGTCCCATATCGGTATTATGAAGTGATTGGAAAACATATCTTAAATATTTAAGAGATTACTAGAGTAGGAAATAATTCCCCTCAATAGGGTGTGATGATCCTGAACTCTTATCCTCTTGACCAATGCGAGTCCCCAAGACCAACTGGACCTAAAAAGAGAAATGAACGCCATCCTTTGGAAATCAGAACTATACGTAGATACAGATGGGGGAACCATTGGGTGTTTCTAGGAAATGTGATAATGGAATCCCAATGATCACGATTATTCACAACATATCCCCCATAATAAAACCGTCAATAAAAAACCATTCCACATCTTAAAACAAGATGAAAAGAATGCTTAACCTGATGTGAATCTCTATAATAAAAAAAATAGTGGTTATTGTCCATCAGTCCATTACATTTTCCCCTATATGCAATCAGAAATGGATCCCGACATGAAATATAGAATAAAATAATGATCGGTGAATCATAAGTCAGGCCACATTGTTTTTCAAACCCTATAAAATAGAGTAGTAAGATCGGCATGATATTATAAATGATCATTTGTAACTAGGGTTCTCATAAGTCTATCCTTGTTTTGAAAATTCGAAGAGGAAAAAATGGATGGATCTGGAATAAAAGAACAATTGAATTTACCATGCATATATCATTCAGAATTCTATGCCTAAGACACTACACTAATTAGTAAACTCGTTATTTGTCATCTATGTAATTGAAAACAATTCTCCCCACATCTCAATTCAAGACAAAGTCTTTATAATCTAGTGTTTTCTCTGGTAAATCATCAATGCATGCAACCCCTTCAGGTTGCAAAGCAACCTCACCCACTCAAAAACTCAAATGATAGGAGGAAAACATGATGGTCTATGAGTTTTGCCGATATGGTACAATTCTTACCAAGGAATCTTCCTGTGAAGTTCTCCAAGTAAAGAAACTAGTGAGTCCACATCATTTGGGGAAATTTACATATAATCCAATGGACCTCACCGCCACAACAAATAGATTTGGAAGCTTATACCCATAATGAGACCATCTCAATGTTCCATATCTGATGATGGTGGAACAAGAATCCAATTATGCCTCCCTTCTAGTTTATGAGCTACATAATAGGGCTCCGGCTAACCGCTGTCGCCAGGACCATCACGCTGGTACCCACCAGTTGCCGGCTAAGGTGACACCCGACACAATTTCTCCTATGATTCCCATGTACAGGCAACATGGAAGGCTCATCTAGGGAGGACGGTGCTGGATATCCAAGAGAGGGATCATATCCCCACTCCTACTGATGATGACTCCCGACATATTCAAGTATGAACCAACAAGAAGGCTCATATCTATGATCTTTAGGAATAGGTATGTGTGCATATTATCATTGCAAGCATAGGGGAGGCTCATATTCTGTAACATCCCAGTTCTGGGTGCCACTCAACGGGTGCCCCGAACCTGGTTCGTCACGTGACCTCAAGCACATTTACCCGCCAGAGGCTGCCGACTAGAAGCGTGGGCCCAGGTCTGATGGTGGGGAAACTATGCCCTCATTTGTCAAAGTGTAGTGCAATAGAATAAAATAAACATACATCAACAACGGAAGCAAGGACCATGCAAAAATAAATAACTGTAGTAAAACAACCAATAGTCATATATATATAAAACTGATGCAACATGCCTCATGTTCTAAAAAAATATCCAGAACATGTTACATCATAATACAATATATTACAACTGAAGTACAAGTACATAAGAGTAAAACAGAATAGCCAGCGGTATCGCGAGCCTAGGCTTGGTCCCATGCCCTCCTACTCCTCAGCAACAATTAGGTACCTGTATAGGGACCCTTGACCTTATCTACACCTGCAGCAACATATTCTGTTTGTGCCGAAAAGCGTGACCCAAACAGGGTGTGAGAAATAAATCCTAGTAGGCACCAACCAAAGGCTCGTGCCCAACTGTGTGAAAGCATGCAACAACAGTGTGCAGCAGTAAAATGCAATAAACTAAGCAGTACTCAAAATTAACCAACTTACCAGTCATATTGACATTTAATTATTCATTTAATCCATTTAATATAAGAAAACACCATAGTGAATTTCTAAGTAAATAGTCAGTGTCCACAGACACTCAACCCTCACCATCAGGTAATCAGGAACATAACCCGTAGGTAATTTCCCACGGGCATAACAGAATTTTCCCTCAGGAATACATAGTGTCTCCCTCAGTAATAGAGTCTATTGCCCATAGGCACGGAAGAAGTTTCCCCCAGTCTTAAGATGCACTGCCCTCAGGCTAAGTAAAACACTTCCCTCAGGCTAAACAAGTAATCGGGCCATGCCCAACAAATCTCAAGCATTTCTATACAATTCCTCTCAAGGAAAAAGTAATGCATAATACAAACAAGGCATACCCTCGGGTATCCTGGCCAAACGGCTAAACAGAGGAACGCACCCCTGGGGTGGTCCTGGATCCAAGCAGCGATCCCAAACAAAATTTTAATATCACATTTAATTACCTATACAACTCTCAGTATTTAAACAGCCAGGGCCTCAGCCACACGATACCCCAACATGGGTTCGTAGAATAAAAATGAACATAACACACGACAGTTGGAATATAAACACCAAGTCACCTACCTTAAACACCAACAAACGATATACACGATCGTCGATTTCAGAAATGCCCAAAAACGTCGTAGATATGATGTAAAGGAATACTCTCTTAAACATAAATAAATTCCCTATGGAAAATAATTGGTAAGAACTAATCCAGGAGAAATGAGAACTCACCCGTGCGGTTCCAGGGAGATCGATGGTGCAGAGAAAGGATTCCTGACCTGCGCTCGGAGGATCTCCAAAGCTCCGGCCTCCCTCTCCCGTTCGTTCTTCCCGTTCTAAGCCTTCCCTATGAACAGGGGAGGCTAATTCCCATTTTAAGAAAAAAAATAAAGTACATGGCATGTATTTCCATGTACATGGCATTTACTTCCCCGTTTTTAACTATTCCTCTGGCGGTTTCCCGCCAGTGTGGCACTGTTCACCTACCGACACGACTACACGGTGTGTCTCCTTGAGTACATGGAGTGTTCTGTCACATAGCTGGCCACCACCATACTATTTGCCTACCGACTAACTACAGGGCGTGTAAGGGACCACTACACGACGTGTAGTCAGTTTTTACACCCTTCGTCGCTGACATGGCAACACACCCTATGTACTCATCCCACACTGACAAAAGTACACGACGTGTACTTCCAAAATTTGGGATTTTTCCCCATTTTCCATATTTTCTGAAAAAAACTTAAGGAAAAGAGAAAAAAAGAAACCCATACCTGAAAAATAAGAACCGAGTTCTTACAAACTTCCCCCCTTAAAGCAATTTGTCCCCGAATTTCCCTTCCAAGAGTGGCGAAGAGAAAGATCAGAACAGCTCTAGCCACTGAGCACGTACGTCAGTCTCCTGCTCCCAGGTTTCATCCTGCACTCAGCCATGCTTCCATAGAACTCGTACGAGAGGAACTAACCGGCCTCATAGAACCTTCGTGCTCCTATCAATGATACAAATCAGATGCTCCTCAAAGGATTCATCTACCTCAAGCTCAACCTCCTCGGGCTGAAAAATGTGAGATGAGTCTGAATGATAGCGGCGAAACAGAGATACATGGAAGACTTCATGCATGGGCTGGTACCTCTGTGGTAACTGCAACAGATAGGAAACCGGCCTGACTCTCTCCAGAATCTCAAATGGCCACACATACCTCAGTGAAAGTTTACCCTGTCTCCTGATCCGCTTGTGTCCCAACCTCTTCGAAACACGCAAGAAAACTTGATCCCCGACCACGAACTCCAAAGGTCATCTACGACGATCAACATAAGATTTTGGATGAGAGTGTGCAGTAGACATTTGCTTCTGAATCAACTAGACCTGCTCAGAAGTCTCCTGCACGATACATGGTCCCAGTAAAGCTGCCTCACCTGCCTCTAACCAGCACAAAGTTTATCGGCATGGACTACAATATAAAGCCTCATAAGGTGCCATCTCGATAGTTGCCTAAAAACTATTATTGTAGGAAAACTCAACAAGGGGTGTATGCTTCTCCCAAGAGCCCCCAAAGTCTAGGACGCATGCACGCAGCATGTCCTCAAGCACCTGTATCATAAGCTCTAACCAGCCATCAGTATGAGGGTGGTAAGTTGTGCTCAGAAGCACCTGTATACCCAGTGCCCTCTGAAAACCCTACTAGAAACAAGATGTAAAATAGGCATCCCTATCTAAAACAATAGAACGAGGGACCCCATGAAGACGGACGATCTCTCAGATATACAACTTCCCGAGCTCGTCAACACTGAAGGTCTCCTTGATTGGCAAAACGTGATCTACCTTCATGAGTCTGTCCACCACAACCCACATGACACCATTTCCTCGGGGTGACCTCGGCAAACCAGTCACGAAATCCATTGCGACATCATCCCATTTCCACTTCGGGATGGGTAACTGCTGTAACAGTCCATATGGCTTCTGATGCACTGCCTTCACCTACTGATAGGTGGAACACCTTGTAACAAAACTAGCTACATCTCTCTTCATACCCGGCCACCAGTACTGACGTCTCAAGTCTTGATAAATCTTGGTAACCACAGGATGAACTGCCCAAGCTGAAGCATGAAACTCCCGCATCAACTCCTCACGTATATCCCCTAGAACCCACACTTGTCCATGGAAACACATAATTTTATCATCGCCTATCATCCAACCACGAGTAGGGACCTCACTAACCACCGAATCCCGTAGAACTAGGTCATAAGAATCAGATAACTGTCTCATCCTCACTATATCTAGGAGGGTAGAATTCACAGCTAAAGATGAAAGATAGGTTTTCCTCTGACTATCTTGCACCTCCAAATGCATCTCAGAGAACAAATCCATAAGCAGCCACTCGCCACTGGCCTCCGGCACATCCTATATCTGAGTCCTCCTGCTCAGTGCATCAGCTACTGCATTCCCTTTACCAGGTGTGTAGGCAAGCTCAAAATCAATGGAATGAAGGTATTCGACCCACCTTTGCTGCCTCAGATTCAAGTCACGCTGAGTAGAGATATACTTGAGACTGTTGTGGTCGGTAAAAACCACAAAATATTCTCCAAATAGATAATTTCTCAAACAGCGTAATGCATTCCAAACTTTAGCCAACTCGAGATCATGTGTTGGATAATTACTCTCATGTGGCCTCAACTGCCGAGAACCGTACGCAAAAACTCAATCGCCCTGCATCAACACTACTCCCAGCCCAATACCTGATGCATCATAGTAAACTGTATAGCTCTTCCATTGCTCTAGAAGTATCCGGACTGGTGCTGATGTCAACCTTCTCTTCAGGTCCTGAAAGGCTGTCTCGCAAGCTTCCGACCAATTGAACTTCACACCCTTCTTAGTCAGACCCATCAACGGCGCTGCTAAGCGGGATAATTCCTATATGAAACTTCTGTAGTAACCAGCCATCCCTAATAAACTCTGTATCTCAAACACGTTCTTAGGATTCTCCCAAGAAACTACTACTCTCACCTTCCCTGGGTCTACTGCAACTCCTACCTCTGAGATGATATGACCCAGGAAGTAAATCTGGTCCATCCAAAAGTGGTACTTTGAGATCTTAGAATATAGCTGATGCTCTCTCAGTGTTCTCAATACGATCTCAAGATGGGTGGCATGGTCATGTCGAGTGTGAGAGTACACTAAGATGTCATCCACGAATACTACCAAGAATGAGTCTATATAAGGATGGAAAACATGATTCATCAGATCCATGAAAACTGCTGGCGCGTTCGTGAGTCTGAACGGCATAACCAAGTACTCGTACAGACTATATCTTCTCCGAAAAGCTGTAAGGGGTATATCCGATGGTCTCACGCGCAGCTGATGATATCCTGACCTCAATTAAATCTTCTAGAACACTTGTTCTCCACGAAGTTGATCAAAAAGATCATCAATCCACAGAAAAGGATAACGGTTCATAACCGTCAACTGGTTCAGCTTCCGATAATCCACACAGAGTCTGAGGGTACCATCTGCCTTCTTCGAAAAGAGGACCGACGAACCCCATGGAGAAGTACTGGGTCTGATAAAACCATTTTACTGTAACTCCTCTAACTACCCCTTGAGCTCCTGCAACTCTAGTGTAGCCATTCTATAAGGAGGAATGAACACCGGTGTTACTCCTGGAATAAGCTCAATAGAGAAATCCACCTCTCGCTCCAGAGGTAGACCTGAAAATTTGTCCGAGAAGACATCCCTGAAACGATAAACCACTGGAGGGAAATATGTCTAACAAGTCCGCTGATCATCCAGGTATAAGCTAGCAATCTGGGCTGTGACTCCACCTCTCCCATGATGCTCTGGTCTAGATCGACTCGCCTGAACATCCTATTCACCATTGTATAGAAACTATCCTCCCTCTGGTGACGTGAAACGCACCCTGTGAAGATAGCAGTCTACAATGGATCGAAAGGGAACCAACCAATACATCCTGAGAATGACATCATAAGCTGTCATCTCTAAGACATAGAGGTCCCAAAGAAAGTGACACCCACCATCCTCAAGGGGGCACTCCCTGCAATAATGCACACCAGCCCTTGTAGTCCCCAATAGAGTGTCTAGCGTCATGATATAGGAAGAAGTAGAAACACAGAGCCCAAGGCTCTCCACAATGGGTACAGATATGAATCTATGTGTATCACCTGTATCAAAAGTACAAAAGATAAGATGGAAGATACTAGAATAGTACCTCTGACTGTAGAAGGTTTGGGATCCTGCTCTTTCTGGGTTTGTTGCACTGCATATGCCTGCCCAGTGCCATGGCCCTACGACACAGCCTAGCTACCCTGAGCTGTCCCACCCTACTGCCTCTAAGATCCTAGTGCTTGGCTACCATGGCCACGACCACCATCTCTACTTGCACGCCCTGATGTATTCCAGTTCCCTGACTGGTAAGAAGCCACTGGTCCGGCTCCTGCACACGGGGTCTGCACAGAAGCCCTCTCACTAGCCACTAGTGGAAACTCCCTACAAAAGCGCTATAGATGACCCATTTTTCCGCAAGCTCGGCACTCCACTGGGTCTCGTGGACACTGTAACCTCTTGTTCCCCTCTCTACCAGACTTGTAGCACATGACCTAGCCACCTGAAGCATTATTCTGGCCGGTAATGCCACCCTAAGAGAAGTCAATCTGTCTCTTCCTCTTACCAGTAGAAATAGTACCAGAAACTGGTGTTGAACCGCCCTGGCCACACCACTAGCTTCTCGAAGGTTCCTTTCTGTAATCAGCGCCTGATTCACAATAGCGTGTACTAAAGGCAACCTAAAAACATTCACCAGCGCTCGAATGTCATATCAGAGACCATCCAAAAAGAGCATGGCCCTCAACATCTCATCACCCACCAGAACGGGTGAAAAATGCTGAAGCTCAGTGAAACAAGCAGAATAATCCATCACCGACATAGCACCCTACTGAAGATTCATGAAATCTTGAGCTCTATCTGCCCTCAGCGTCTCTGGGAAGAAGAAGTCATAGAATAATGCATGAAAATATTCCCACACCATGTCTCTGTGATGCCCTGTCTGGGTGGTAACATCCCACCACCTCTTGGAAGAATCACGCAGCATATATGTCGTGAGCTTGACCATCTGCCCTGGAGGCATCTCAAGATGCTTGAAAATATTCTGCATCGATCATAGCCAAGACTCTGCATCTTGTGGTCCACCATCCCCTGAAAACGTAGGTGGATGATACTGTTGGAAGGTACATGTCAGCTCTTCCATAGATGGGGTAGCCGACGGTGCTCCCTGAAAGGTCTACATGAACTGCATAAAGCCTTCACGGAACTGCGCTTCTGCGCCTGTGTCCGGTATAACGGATCGCGCCGCATCTGGCTTTGCTGGAGGATCCACTGGTAGCCCATGGCCCACCATCTCTGGAGTAAACTCGTTGCCGCTCTCCTGGCGAACAACGTGTGGTCGTCTCGGTGGCATGAATCTACATTGTCAAATGCACACCTTTGAACAATATTAACAATGACAAAAAATGAAGAAACCCAAAAGGGAACAAGAGGAATAAGGCATTCAAGATTTTCAAAAAAAAACAACACGGTGTGTATCCGGACTACACGGCGTGTACCTGACTTCTCTTCCCCTGCCTGGGTCCTTCTACACAGCTAAGACACACGGCTCCCATTGAACAAAACTACACGGTGTGTATAATATCTACACAGCATGTATGGTGTAATTTCCAAATGCCTGTGTCATTTGTGACACGACCGACTACTCAACTTAATACTAAACAACGTGTTACACCCGCACATGGTGTGTCCACCACCATGTTTCCCTAGCCGCACGGCTAACACCACACAGTCTGTCCTCGGACAAGACTACATGGAATGTCCCATAGGTACACGGCGTGTACTAGACACGCTTCTCCGACCCATGTTGTTAGTTACACGGCCAGTACACACGACTCACACTGAACGATATGTTCTATACACACACGGCGTGTACTCGAAAGGAATAACCCGACCCATGTTGTTAGTTACATGGTCGGGTCCCCAGGTCACACTAAACGACGTGTTCTTCATTGACACGGTGTGTTCAAAAAAATATTACACTGGCCCGTGTTTGTTAGTTACACAGCCGGGTCTCCGGGTCAACACTATACGGCGTGTACAAAAGCTACACAGCGTGTTCTCCCCAAGCTCTTCTCTTCCCTATGTCTCTGCCCACATGGTTTGTGACACGAGAAGAGACTACACGACGTGTACTCTGGGTACACGGCGTATACTCAAAAAGATTATTTTTCTTTCAAAACAGAAGACCATACACGGCGTGTTGAAGGTACTACACAGTGTGTACACTGGGTTTTCCGGACATTAAGCCTCAGAAACTTCCCCGGGACCCAGAAAATACCAAAAAACAACACGTAAGTGCCAAATTCCGACCCGTGGGGGGGCCATACTCCCCACGAATCAAAGTTTGACATCTTATCTGTGTTATAACAAAATAAACAGGTAATGATTCACCAAATTCCGATCAATGGGGGCCCATACTCCCCAAAAACCAAAGTTTGGCATCCATTATATCAACCGGCTCATACAAAAATACCCTATTACATAGCAAGTATTTATCAAGTAGCTACCACAACAACATGCTTTTCTAGCACAACAGTTATCACAACAACATCTGATTCTATTGCACCTACATGGCATGGAAACTATGCATGGCATGTGATTTCTAGCATGAGCCTAAATGATTCATGAGATGGAATACCCTCATATCATCTGGTTACAACTAAATAGAACCCATGGATAAATTATAAATAGCAAAATCACATGTGTGTCACCCAACGGTGAAATCAAATCAACTGTAAAATTTGCAAAATCAAAGAATTGCAAAAATACAAGGTAGACTGGATTTTCCCTGTACACGGGTTAGATACTCCCGGACATAGCTTATTACCAACTACCGTTCTCATCCTATCCCTGACTACAGCTCCAAATAGTAATTTAAAGAAAAGAACCGCCATTGATACAACTTTGTAACGTCCTGGTTCTGGGTGCCACTCAACGGGTGCCCCGAACCCAGTTTGCCACGTGACCTCAAGCGCATTTCCCCAAATGCCAGAGGCTGCCGACTAGCAGTGAGGGCCCAGGTCTGATGGTGGGGAAACTACGCCCTCATTTGTCAATGTGTAGTGCGTCGGAGTAAAATAAACATACATCAACAGTGGAAGCAATGACCATGCAAAAAAAAAACAACTGCAGTAAAACAACCAACAATCATATATATATATAAAGATGATGCAACATGCCTCATGTTCTAAGAAAATAGCCAAAACATGTTACACCGTAATACAATATATTACAACTGAAGTACAAGTACAGAAAAGCAAAACAGAACAGCCAGCAGCATCGCGTGCCTAGACTCGGTCCGATGCCCTCCTACTCCTCAGCAACAATCGAGTACCTGTATAGTGACCCTTGCCCTTATCTACACCTGGAGCAACGTAATATTTTTGGGCCAAAAAGCGTGACCCAAAACAGGGTGTGAGAAATAAATCCCAGTAGGCACCCACCAAAGGCTCGTGCCCAACTGTGTGAAAGCATGCAACAATAGTGTGCAGCAGTAAAATGCAATAAAATAAGTAGTACTCAAAAGTAACCAACTTACCAGTCATATTTCCATTTAATTATTCATATAATCCATTTAATATAAGAAAACACCACAGTTAATTTCTATTTAAATAGTCAGTGTCCACAGACACTCAACCCTCACCCTCAGGTAATCAGGAACATAAGCCGCAGGTAATTGCCCACAGGCATAACAGATTTTTCCCTCAGGCATACTTAGTGTCTCCCTCAGGGACATAGTCTATTTCCCACAGGCACAGAAGAAGTTTCTCTCAGGCTAAAGATGAACTTCCCTCAGGATAAGTAAAACACTGCCCTCGGGCTAAACAAGTAATCGGGCCATGCCCAACATATCACAAGCAATTCTATACAATTCCTCTCAAGGCACAAGTAATGAATAATACAAAAAAGGCATACCCTCAGGTATCCTGGCCAAATGGCTAAACAGAGGAACGCACCCCCGGGGTGGTCCTGGATCCAAGCAGTGATCCCAAACAACATTTTAATATCACATTTAATTACCTATACAACTCTAGGTATTTAAACAGCCAGGGCCTCAACCACACGACGCCCCAACATGGGTTCGTAGCACAAAAATGCACAAAAACACATGACATTTTGAAAATAAACACCAATCCGCCTACCTTAAACACCAATGAATGATATACACGATCGTCGATTTTAGAAATGCTTAAAAACTTCGTAGATCTGAGGTAAAATAAAACTTGCTTAAACTTAAATAACATTCGTAAGGAAAATAATTGTTAAGAACTTCTCCAGGAGAAAGGAGAACTCACTCGTGCGGTTCCAGGGAGATCGACGGTGCAGAGAACGGATTCCTGACGTGCACTCGGCAGATCTCCAAAGCTCCGACCTCCCTCTCCTGTTCCTTCTTCCCGTTCTAAGCCTTCCCTGTGAACAGGGGAGGCTACTTCCCATTTTAAGCGAAAAAAACTACACGACGTGTATTTCCAAGTACATGGCGTGTAATTCCCATTTTTTAACTGTTCCTCTGGCGGTTTCCTGCCAGCATGGCACTGTTCACCTACCGACATGACTACACGACGTGTCTCCTTCAGTACACAGTGTGTTCTGTCGCACAGATGGCCACCACCATACTATTTTCCTGCCGACTGACTACACGACGTGTAAGGGACCACTACACGACCTGTAGTTGGTTTTTACACCCTTCATTACCGACATGGCTACACACCATGTGTACTCATCCCACACGGCCAAAATTACATGGCGTGTGGAAATGTACATGGCTTGTACTTCCAAAATTTGGGATTTTCCCCCATTTTCCATATTTTCTAAAAAACACTTAAAGAAAAGTGAAAAGAAGAAAGCCACACCTCAAAAAAAAGAACCGTGTTCTTACATATTCCTACCCTCATGCATGAATCACATCATCATATTTTGGTGGCACATGGAGAAAAAAAGTGGAAACATATTCCCGCTTCAATCAAAGACATATTCCAGTATATAATGGAGATGGAAAATGTACATGCTTATATTCCAGCACACAATTTCTAAAATACCAATATATTTTAGCAACATCTAAAGAAATCCTCTTGTATATTCATGATCTATTGCAGATAAAAGGACTTTTGTATAATACTATCCCTGTATTCATGACAAATCAACACTCTGATCATTGCAATCAAGTGGTTTTACTAGAGCACGATCGGATTCTTGCTATCGCATAGAGGATCATCATCATATTATGATAAAGGAAGAGGCTTCAAACCAAGATCAAATTATCGTTCCAATAGTGAATTTCCATGTGGGAGTGTAACATACCTCATAATAGGGGAACATTCACTTCGAACAAGTTTGGTGGCATATTACAATGGCCGAGTATCAGGCTCATATCCCAGTTCTGGCCAGAGATCACAAGGTGATAGGGGAACATACCTCTGGATAGACTCATATTCCCATTAAAGAAGTATAGTGGCATATTATAAAGTCTTCTTATTGGCCATATATCCCCATTCTAACTGGGGATAACCAAGTTAGAATGACACAAGGCTTGTGACAAGTTCACATTCCTATAATTGAATCTGCTTGGCATATTCTAGCTGATCAAGGAATCCATGCACATATTCCTACATTCACCAATGAATGACCATTCCTGCTTCATTCTAAGGAAATATCGGGAGAGGATCATATTAATTCTCCAATTCCATAGGTTTGTTTGAATATTCCATTGGGAAATTAATATTCATACTTGGTTCATATTCCTAACCCAATCGGGGCAATCAAGTGAGAGTGGCACATACCACAGGGTAGGATCATATTCCTTCCAAGAAAGACCAGTGGAATATTCCAATGGCTCAGGATCAGGCTCATATTCACATCCTGATTGAGGATCACCATGTGAGAATGGTACATGCCTTAGTGTAGGCTCATATTCCTTTCAATAATGAGATAGCTCATAATCATATTTTGGTAGCTTCTCATCAGGGGGCTCAAACTCCTCTAGCACCATATGGTTATATACAAGATCCTTCTACCTTCATACAACAGGGTCATACCCCTGCATGATCCCAAAATTTAGGTTCCGACTATGATAAATAACATGGACCTTGTTCCTAATATTCTTAATTCCAGTGTCCTTGAGGTCATTCGAGACACATTCTCAACACCACAATGGTTTGTCGACTCTTCTATTGAAGTAGAAGCTGAAGGCATTCATTACCACGATAGTCCTCATCATGGTAGCGAGGAGATGGATTGTAGGGACTCTACACTTGAAATCCCACATGGTCAAACTCACCATGGAAATATCACCCATGGACATGGAAATTCCCCCTTTCCAATACACCTTCATAATAGAGGTGACCCAAGAACCAAAACCTTCATATAAAGAGGTTCTTGAAACATCGAGGTCAACGATATATAGTTCCCCATCAACCTCCAGCAACACTCCCCTCTCATCAGCATGCGACCTCTAGAATCATCTCTATGGTATGATCATATGAATTATTATAAGTATGATGAAAAGGAGGATGAAATCAACACATGGAAAGAGTTATCTAGAAACACCCTCCCCGTCAATTTTTGGCCCCTCACAACATTGAGCTATGAGATCTTAGATGAGCTACAAAATGATTTCATCCCTTATATATTCCAAAACATGTGGGATAAAAATTAGTGGTTGAAGGCTAGACACCTCCCATATCTATGTTATGAGGGCCAAATTCAGACCATCAGAATAATTTGTTGTTAGATATACCTAGCTTCTATCTCCATGGCTCAAGATCTAAAACCAGAAAAGAAAAAAGGAAATCTAGAACACGATTTCCATCATTGCATCCCAACTCTTTAGTATCTGATCTCAAAATCCATTTCATGTATATGTGTTTTAGTATGGGGATAGTATAGATCATTACACTTTACCACTCACCTAGAACAACAAAACCCCTCAGATATGACATCCTATAATGATATATCCTCTAGGGAGATTAGGGTACCAGGTAACTATCAGTCCAGTTTTTCACTATAATGAAATGAACTCTCTCCAAAAGTTCCCATAAATTATGGATGAAAAGAGAGGATAACCAAAACTATTTCAAACTAGGCCCCTCAAAGTAATAGGAATCAATTTCAAACACTGAGACCTAAGTAGTGATCACTCAAACAACTTCCTGTAAGGAATGGTTCTCATCATGGGCTATCATCATACTCAGATACTATGAGAGACCAAATACACCACATCAAATGTTCAATGATTATAGATTCCATATTTTCCATCCTAGAGCAGACCCAGCTCACTGAGTCAGAGGAATATCTCCCACCACCTCCACCTATCAGATTTTCAATTCCTGAGAGGATTTGGGATTCATCAGCAGCACCTGCAAGAAAACCCCAATCCATTGGGCTAGGAGAATTTATATACCAATCCCCATAACTATTTTATCATACCCTAATAGGACCTAGGTTACATTAGAGGTGATTCTTTATTGACCCCACCCCACTGAGCTGGTTGAATTTATAACTACATGTTAGTTCAGGGAGTTGTCAAATCCCTGACTAGAGCCATTGGATCCTCAACAACTGGACTAATTACTGCCAATTATAGCCCCAAATGACCACCACCCCACAAGGATATGGGAATTTTCATCATCATAAACAACATTGAAGGAATCAGTCTTCTCCAGGTCGGGAGGAATCAATCAACGATCGTCATTCCACCAGCTCCTCCCTCCACAAAACAATCCCCTGCTGGTCAAGGCCCATTCGGTAACCGTGACCAGAAACTCCCTCAGAGTCACTGTTCATAGAATAAAAAGGAAGGAAATTTTGATGATGAAAATTATACCTTTCTGGGTTTTTAAGAAAAAATCTCCCAATATGGGAAAGGTTTTGAATAAATATCCTAAATAAGATAGTAATGATTCTTCATATTGAATTGAAAGTAATGTCATGACCACCATTTCCCTATATGCCTTTGTGAATGTCATCACTGTTAACATGAAAGACATTATGTACCATATCATTAATGTATAGTTCCACAACATGGAAAACATACCCCAGGAGAAGGGTGATTTGGATGCACCAAATGAGGCTGGACACACTCAGAACCAAAGATGGATCCAAAGCCTATCACCTCCTAATACTGAGTTTCCACCTCCATGGAAGATTAATGCCAAATGAAAAGTGAAGTATGTGACTAAATCCCATTTTATTCCCTAAATAGTTAAGTTTCCTTCCTAATATGAACACCGATCACAATACGAGCATGAGATACAAGCTATCATAGAGCTCAATGAGGAGCTACTCAGAGGAAATATTCTTACTGGATATCATCTTTTGGTAAAGAAAAATATTCTTCCTCCCATAGAAAGTCTACTGGTAATAGTGGTATCTAAGATTTATATTATCTTTAGATCAAGGCATCTAGTCTATGAAAACGAGGTAGTTGATAATGATCACAAATTCCCTCCATTGCAGCAATAGCCTCTCCCTTGTCAGGATAATCATTCAATCATGGGATGAATGAAAAATAAATGGGAGATAAATGTGGGGAAACCTTATCAGTCCCCACCCACTCCTTATGGATGGGATACAACTCAGGTAATGGTGCCCCATTAGCTATTTAACACCATAAAGTCCTTGACTACATGAATGTAATCCATGGAAGGGAAATGTGCACCTATGCATCCTGAGATAAATCCATAACCCAATTGGGTGGATGACATTTTACCTCTTCCCAATTTTAAAAATCCTACATTCTCCACATTTTATGGTGTGGGAAACCCCGAATAACATCTCACACACTTCTTATCCTAATTTGGGGTGATTATAGGCCCTTGAGATCAATAGGAGGCAAAAAAGCTGAGCTATTTTGAAAACAATCTTGTAGGTCTAGCCTTTGTTCGGTATAAAAGTATTCCTGTATGATCTGTTTCTAGATGTGATGACCTTAGAAATAAATTCCTTTATCAATTTTGTTCTACACTTAGGAAGTCATCGATTATCAACCTGACAAACTACAAGAAATGTGAAAATTATAGTTTTTATAACTTCATAGCAAGGTGGAAGGGTTTGACATAATCACTTATCATCACTATCTCATAAGAGAAACTACTGGAACTCTATCTTGAGAATAATATGGATTAGTTTAGATTCATTTGTTCTCAATTAAATATATAAGTGGATTCAGCAAGTTTTATAAAATGGACAACATTTGGATGAATCCATTTAGTGGACCCGATCCAAAACTCGACTCATGCCTACCACATAAAGAAAAAGGCTAGGAAAATAAGAAGATGTAGCAATCACTCTCAATCTAGAATCAGTGCCTATCCAAACACACAGGAAGGCCCTGAACTGCCTGAAACCTCATATTGAGCAGCAATAACCACAAAATTCCCCTCATCCAAAAGAATAGAGAAAACAGGGTCACTTGGGATTTGAATAACGTATGAATAAGGCATAGTTCTTGTGGAATGAACAAGACCCTATTTATTTCTGGGAATTCACAGACAATAACCTACTCTCACACCCACAACCTAAGAAGCTTGATGAAGTCAGCCTCATCAACTCTCCCAATTTCTACCCTTTCCATACAATGTTGGGTCATAATATCTATAACTTCTTCATCTTCAAAGACATACTTCAAGTCATTATTGAATCACCAAAAGTGGTATTAGATAACTCCCCAGAGTAGGTGTCTTGCCTAACCTTGATCCAACAAGATGAAGAGGGAGATTGGCAGAAAGGAGCTGGCCAGGAATGCAAGAAAATTCGACAAATGGATGACTTGAAATAAATTTGATTAAGCCCATGACACTTCGAAATAATAGTTGTGCAGAACCGCAGTAGCTCGACCACCCAAGGAGGGAACACCAAATATACCTCCCAAAGGAGGGAATGACCAGCAAAATCAGGAAGAAATAAAAGATGAAGATTCATGTTGTACCTCAAAGTGAGCCCTAGCACTCACTATTTCATTCCAGCAGGATCCAAAACATGGGAACTTCCCCAAAAAATGGAATCCTCATCTGACTAAGAGATCATATTTTTATCTTTCAACATGATAAAAATTAAATACCACATATCCAATGAAGAAAAATCCCCAATATATGAATTTGCAACACATAACTGATGAACAGGAGGATGCATGCACATGAACTGATGGTACAGATGACAGTTTGGGCATGGTCGGACCCAATATTCTGGACATGTCCCCATATAGAATTCATATGCATCTGAGACTTATGGGAAAGCACTCTTGAGAGCCTAGAAAGTGTATGGAGGAGTCTTAGAACCCTCTAGTATCCTTCTTTACCCAATTTTCTTTCAAGAACACCAAGAGGGGGCTCAACTCGATCATCCCAGGAAATGGGGAGGGCCAGATCAACCTTCACCAATAAAAACTGACATTCCCTCAACTTCTACATAGACACTAGGCATGCCCACTTCAAATGTCTGGGCTCTTGAACCACATTCCCGGGAGCAACCCCATATCGGGAAGTTTCGACCTCTGGCACAAAATTATGACATTATGAAATATATTTTGGAAGTCCCATCCAATCTCTCAGTCCTTGATGTGCCCCATATTTCAAAAGTATTTATGGAGACATCTGTTTAAGCCCTCCGGATCCCACATGAGTTCAAGAAAGATGTTGTTGTAGTTGATGTCTATTGAGTGGAGACAATTAATCACAATGTCAAGTCGATGTCTCATTCACCAATCAATATTAAGAATAATTTCTTTAAGAGAACATTAGACCCCTATATGTCTCAAAAAGAATCAATAATTTCAATGTAAAAAGGGATCTGATTGGTAATGGCTCTAAGATAAATCTTATCCCAGTCCGAACCCTACAATGTTTAGGATATGGTAAAGGGGATTTGTATCCCACTAAACTGACCATCCAAGGTTATGATAAGCCTTGAAAAATACAACATGGGAAGATCAATCACAAAGCCCAGTTTGGGGATCTTACACCAGAAACTAAGTTTATAGTAATTTAGTAAGACACCTCATACAATGTCCTACTCAGAAGGCATTGGCTCCATAACCACCTGGGGATACCTTCAAAATTCAATCACTATTTGAATTATCTAATAAATGGAAAATTCAGCATACTACATGGAGATAGTTGCCCCATCAAGACTTGTGGGGCCATATATGCCGAAGAAAATTTCTATAAAAAGGGGGGAAAACAATGAGTGATAGATGATGACATATAGATTATAGCTTCCCATCACTTGGGGACCTTCCAAATGAGTCCATGAAGTATGCTTGACAATGACTATGTTCTCCCTATAAACCTAGATGAGTTCATAGATATAATCTCATAGGTCCAATCCCCTCCTATCTCTAGTGATAGCATCAATGAATATCAGCTCCAGTATATCTCTGCAATGACTCAATCAATAGGGGATGATAATGTATCTTCTCATGGAATCTCTCACCCGGATAATGACAGAGAAGCCACTATATTTCCATATACATCTAAAAATGTCTCCACCGACATAGAGATGAAAGAAGATGAGGACGATCTTTCGAAAAACCCTATATCATTCAAGGAAGGTGTCTCCACCACCATGGATGAACTCCAGCTGATAAATCTGGGAACAAATTAAGACCCATGTACTATAATGATAAGTGAGTCCATGCCCTATGAAGAGAAAGATAAGTACATTTTATTTTTAAAGCAGCATTGATATGTGTTCACTTATAACTACATATAAATACCCGGACTGTATCCAGATGTGGCTACGCACTATATTAGGATATCAGATGAGAATTGAGGATTCAAGTAGGAAAACAAGGGGATGAAACCCTCTCATGCCAAAAATTTAGAGGTAGAGATTGAAAAAGTTGATCAAATACAACCATTTACAATAAGTGAAATACCTAATATATCTTTAAAACATCATCCCTGTCAAGAATAAGAATGGATGGATTAGGGTATACATTGAATTCAAAGACCATAATTTTTATTTCCCAAAGTATGATTTCCCATTATCAATCACAGAACTCTGGATCAATACAACTGATGGATTTAGAGCCCTTTACTTCAGGGATGGGTACTCAGGGTACAATCAGATAAATTTGGCCCCCGGGGATGAGAAGCCACTGCCTTCAATGTGCCTCAGGGGATATTTTTCTATCCATTCATTCCCTTTGCCTTGAAGAATTATGGATCACATATCAACACGTCATCCATCATATATTGTAACAATTCTTGGGAAAGAAAGCCAAATGTTATCTCAAAGACCTGGTGGTTAAATCCCAAATGAGATGTGATCACATCATAGACCATCAATTAAATTTTGAAAAGCAGTGACATCATAGTCTGAAGATGAATCTACTGAAATTCACTATTAGGGTAACATCAATGAAGTTCATTAGATATGTGGTACACAACCAATACATTGAGGTCAACCTAGAGAAGACTAGTTCTATCTTAACAATGTCACCAATAGAAATCTCTAATAATTGAGGGGCTGTAAGGGAACCTTGCTAACATTTAACGATTTATTTCTAACCTGGATGGAAAATATCTCTCCTTCACTATGATAATGAAAAATTTAATCACCTATCCATGGGATGATTACAACCAAGAATCTATTGAGAGTATCAAGAAGTAGTGCCTTCACCCACTGGTTTTGAAGCTTTAGGTGGAAGGTAGGCCACTCATATTATATGTGGCCACAATGGAATGCTCATTGGTAACCCTCCTCACACAAAAGAATGATGCAGGAAGTGAGAAAAACCTATCTTACCTTACCCATACTATTCTAGGTACTGACAGCTAATACTATAATGTTGAGAAGAACTGGCTTGCACTCATCTTCACAGTGAAAAAGATGAGGCATTACTTATAGCACCACAAAGTCCTACTAGTCTCTTGTATCGATCCACTCAAGTATATCCTTGGGAATCCAATAATGACTAGGTGCTTTTCCCATTGGGTGATCATTATTGAGTAATAAAACATCTAGTTTGTATCACAGAAGTCAGTGAAATGAAAAGATCGGGTTGATTTCCTTAAAGCACATATTTCCCTAAAAAACAAATTGGAAGACACCGAGATTCTTGATGAATAGGTCTCTTATACCCATGAAACTCTCAAAAAATTGGAAATGTATTGTTTTGGTTCCTCACGATGTCATATAGGTAAAAGGATGGAAAACTCTAGGTTTAATAGTGTTTGATTAGGGGTCTTATTTGTCTCTCCTTAAAAATAATTGTCTATACTCTTTCTCACTATCCTAAGGATTCCAAAATAATGAGGTAGAGTACCAAGCACTAATTAATGGCTTGGAACTATCCTTACAACTAAAAATAGGCTACCTAAACCTCAAAGTGGATTTATAGTTTTTGATAATGAAGTTCAATTGATAATACAACATCAAAAAGGAAGAACTGTCCCCTATCACAGGCTATGCCAAGGGACTAATGGAATAGTTCCCTTTTAAGCCCATGTTATTTCATGTTCCCTAAACATAGAATTCTTATGCCGATGCATTAGCCAATTCATCCACCATATCGGCCAAACATAATCATGAAGAAGAAATCTTCCGTATCACACATTAAAGAATGGTCTCATAGATCATCGTCTATGATATAGAATAGATCAATTAGGTCAACACCACCTTATAGCATGATTCACAAATGATCACCTCTAGATGGATGGATCCCTTAATCATCTACCTATAAAATGAGATTCTCCCAAAATATAGAGAAGTAAGGGAATAAATTCAATGTCGTCCAATGAAATTTACCATGCAGGATGGCCAGAATGAGAAGAGAACTCTATATAATAATGAATTTGATGGGATCCTTATCAGTTTCAAAATGTAAGGATAGACTTCCACCATAATGGAAGAAGTCCATGTGGGATATTTCAATTCCCATAAATATGGGACCAAGCTCTCCCACCAAATCAAGAGGTTATGATATTAATAGAAAACCACGATATAGGACTACATGGAATTAAATAAGAAATTTAATGTGTGAAAAATCCATGAAATCATCATCCATAAACTCCCAAAATTTCTACATACAACTAAATATTCCTTGCCATTTTCTATTTGGGGGATGGATTTCATTGGTCCATATCACCTAGCCATGACTATGTAGTTCAAGTAAATATTTACAATTATTGACTTCTTTTCTAAATGGGATGAGGCAATGATGCTCATGTAAATCTGGCTGAAGAACATCATCAACTTCATAAAGTTCCATATCATCACCAGGTTTGGGGTCCCTTACACTATATTGATGGAAAAAGACAACAACTTCTATTCTACAGAGTTGAAGAAACTCTACCTAGAGTACAATATCGAGTGCAATCACTCATCTTGTTATCATTCAGTAGAAAATGGATAGATAGAGGACTTTAATAAGAATATTTCAAATATACTCTAAAATATTATGAATATAGATAAAAAATCTTGTCCATATAAACTCCTCTATGATCTATGGGCCTAAAAAACAATCACACATACTACTACACAATCAAATCCATACTTACAGGTGTACGGGACCGAGGCAGTGTTACCCATAGAAGTCCCCAGCCCTCACTCCTAATATCCCTCTACATTAAACTCTCAGGTGATGAACAATCACAAAAGAAGTAGGATGAATTGGAATGACTTGATGAGAACATGTTGTGCACACTACACAAACATATGGTCAACCAGATCCAGTTTGCATGATCCTTAAATAAAAGGGTTCACCTTGGCTCATTCCTCTAAGGGTAATTGGTGTTGGTCCTCAGAACCCCAATGATACCAGGAAAGAATCCCCCAAAGAAGAAACCCAAATGGGTGGTACCTTACATCATATATAAGGTCTATCACAAAGGGGATTACTTGTTAGACACAATGGATGGGTAGCATGTCACACCACCCACCAATGAAATATTTCTAAAGAAATAATTTTCATAGCTATAAAAAAACAGAAATCCACATTAGTGTAAGTTCCATCATTCGTCCTGGTTACATGATGTTAAACTATACAAGCTCTTCCTTGTTACATGATGTTAAACTATACAATATCTTCCTAGTTACATGATGTTAAACTCTAAAATCTCATCATGGTTACATGGCATTAAACTGTACAATCTCGTCTTAGTCAAATGAAGTTAAACTATACAAGATCTTCCTGGTTACATGACATTATACTATACAAGATCATCATGGTTATGTGATGTTAAAATGTACATGCTTGTCCTAGTTACATGATGTTAATCTGTACAAGGTCATCCTGGTTAAATGATGTTAAACCATACCATCTCATCCTAGTTACATGATGTTAAAATATATAAAATCATCCTGGTTACATTACATTTAACTATTCAAATTAATCTTGGTTACACGACATTAAATTGTACAAACTCATCTTTATCACATGATAATAAACATCATGGAAGAAATCCATTCCACATGTCATTAAACTATATGGTTCATTAATAACTAGATATGTATTGATTCATGTCATCATAGGATACTTAGTGAATCCTGAACCTTTAGTTTTGCGACCATCTGTAATGATCCTTCACATCAGGTGACCCCTATACTTACTACATGACACTAAACTGCAAAAATCCATAACATCCATCTTCATTCATGTTCAGTCAACCATGTCTTTACCGCATGACATTAAATTGAATGCCCCTTATAGAAATACGTATGGCTTGATTCTCATTTACAATTAGATACGTAGGGACTCCTAGATCCTATATCTAGGTCCATAAACTACACGATACAAAATTCCCTTCTCGTGCCCTCAGATGTCTTTGCATTGTAGGGAAACCCTTTCTATTCCTTGTTTTTTCACACCGAGCATAGATCACGTGAGCTTTGGAATGGTGGAAAGGTTTTAACCTCATGATAAAGGCATAAAAGTAAAAAATTGGCCCATCATAGTCCGGAATGCAAGAACATAAAAGGAACACCATGAGTCCTTGTTGCATGATATTAAACTACACTCTATGTCCTTGCCGTAATACGTTAAACTACATGGTTCTTCAAGAATTTTTTTTGATTTTATTCTCATTATCATGAGATACATAGTGATTCGCAGACTTCTATCCTTATTCCAAACCACAACATTCCCCTTTATTCACATCAGTTCACCTACGTCATCCCTGCATGATGTTAAAATGCATGAAACTTCAAGAAGTATGTGTAGCATGATTCCTATCATCACAAGATATATAGTGACTCTTGATCTCAAAACCTTGGCCTGAATAAAATAGTAAATGTAAATAAGACCACCTCCAAATATGGGTTAGACCTGCATATAGTATTTCCCATTCAAGAACTACATGTGACTTGATTCCTACCCTTATAGTATATGTAGGGACACCCAAATTTCCAACTGTGAGCCCAATCCCAAAAAATACAACTATTAAAATGACCCCTCCTTCTGTAAGGTATAGAAATACATAGAAGACATTATTTAGAACTATGTGTGGATTGATTCTCATCCTCATGAGATACGTAGAGATGTCCAGTCCTCCATCTTTAGTCTCATCAACAACATTTCTGCACTTTCATGTCAATTCATCTACGTCGATACTATATGATGCTAAACTTTGTGGGATTTAAAGACATATGTGTGGATTGATTCATTTTGACATAAGATATGTAGTGAGACATGGATTTTACATCCTTGGTTCTATACACCACTCCTCGTTTCACATCGGTTCCCATGTACTTACCGCATGATGTTGAATTGGATGGAAAAACATCTTTACCACATGACAATACAATGCACGAAATGCATTCTCACCACATGACTTTAAATTTCATGGAAGTATTCCCCTACTACATGAAGATAAATTTCATGTGAATACATCCTTAACACATGATGTTAAAATTCATAGAGGAAATTACATCCCCACTACATGACGTTAAACTTGGGAAACCATCACATATCATCATTACATATTAAAGTGCTAGAAGAACCTTACCCCTATCAACAAGATTATAGGGTGAATCCATATTATTTTAAATAACATTAATCCATAAACCAATATTCAAGACTCAAGTAACTTAGGTGTCCATAACCTTCCATGGCCCTTGGAAAGGATATCCAACTTGAAGGTCCATTTTCTTAACTATGCATACGTGCCCATTTTTCTTTCATATGTGCATATAGCCATAAATCAAATGCATCACTCTGAAAAAGGAAATTCTAATCTTTGTAATCCCTAACAATGAATTAGTAGAACTCAACAACTCAGTGTGATTGTAACCTATCCTAGTATGTCTATCCCATATCACCACTTGGTACATGAGAACCATGATCCATGATTTACAGTATTCCCATCTCCTATATAGAAGGATGAATGGGTACTCATGACATAGGATACCCCAATTTGGATCTTATGTGATATCTATCATATTAGGTCCATACCTGTCATGACATTAAACTTCCCACTCATTTGTCAAAGATGAATCAAAACTAGAATATAATGGTCCAAATTGTAAGACCTTAAACTAATAGATAAAGATACACAAAACCTATCAGTTTGGAAACATATAAAGGGTATCCTAAGAAAAATTCATGTATTCACTCACTAAACTCTTCATATCCACGGTTTTGGAAAACATTAGGGTGATAATAAATGGCATAAATCTCATAGGGTCTAATTTTTACCCCTAGTAAAAGGCAAGATATGCTCACTATACCCCCTAGTCTAGAAAAAGGTATGATTAATGGCCTGTTGCATTTACTCTCCATAAGAATATATTCTCTAAGAGGTGGCATAACATTTAGGGTTATCAGACATTTCTTGGATATTACCCTTCCTACAAATCTGAATTCACAATTTAGGGTACTTCAGATCATTGTAAACCTTCCATAGACCTTGGAAAATATATCCGACTTCAAAGGACTATTTACTTAACTATAAATGTATACCTATGGATCTTGCATATGTGCCTATGGTTTTCTACCAAATGAACAACTCTAGAAAAAGGAAATTCCAATCCCTTTGAGGCTTGACATCATCATAGAAGAACTCAAAACCTAAGTGTGTCTGAACTACACCTGGTATGATTGTCCCATAAAATCCTCTTGATATGGTTACATTGGACCTTGAATTATAGTCTATGTACCAAAAAATCCAAGTGGATCCGACATTCCCAAAATTATGTCACTGTGTTCTATACCTTTTCTCGAATCAAGAATGCAACAATCCATTCTCAAACCATTGATGGCTTAGAACTCATGATTCAAAACCATAGGGAGTAGATCACATGATTTAAAATCAGGAGATGAATTTCCCTAGGGTGCTAGAACACTTCCTCGATAGCCTTCCTTCAATACCCAACCTCATCATCTGGATGTTTGAGTCTTCAAAAATATTTTATATCCCTTGGAGATAAGTGGAGATCATCTTTTTCTTGGAATGATACTGATGTATAAGGGAATTGACCCATAAAAATGGCATATCCTCCTTGAATGAATGTAGATTCAATCTTTGTGATCCTTAAAAAGGCCATAGCAGAACCTGGAAACTCCTAATGTCATGGAACATACCTAGCATGTCTGCACCATCTCATATTCACAAACTCAAACTTTTGGTTTGGGATTTACATCACCCATGTTCCAACTATCCAGGTAGACCTAATATCCCGAGTATTTCTTCATAAACCGTATTACCTTCATAAATATTCCATATCCCTTGGAAATGATTCTCAGTTTCAATGACACTTTGCTTTACTAGGAATACATTCCCATGGCTCCTGCATATGCACCTCTGGATATTAACCAAATGCATCACTCTACAAAAGGGATTTATGATCCTTGCGAGACCTTGAAACACCATGATAGCACCCAACACCCCCAATATGTTTTGGGTCATTCCTGGAATGTATGGACCACATCCCATGATCATTGATTATATCTGAGCTAAAAGACCCTAAAACAAAGTGATATCAGATCCCAGCTAAAAGACATCAAACTAAAGCAATATCAGGTCTGAGCTAAAAGACCCTAAACTAAATAAACAATAGGATTGGTCTAAAAGACCCTAGACTAAAAGCAATTCCAGATCTAATTTAAAATAACCTAAACTAAAATCAATATCTGGTATGAGCTAAAAGACCTGAAACTAATTCAATATTTGGTCCAATCTAAAATAACCTAAAGTAAAGTAGTAGTATGTCTGAGTTAAAACACCCTAAAAGACAATCAATACCAGGTTTAAGCTAAGAGACCCTAAACTAATGAAATATTAGGTTTGAGCTAAAATACCCCAAACTAAAGTAGTAGTTGGTCCAATCTAGAAAAACCCTAAAATAAAGTAATATCAGGTCCAAGATAAAAGATTCTAAACAAAAATACCATTAGGTTTGAGCTAAAAAGACCCTAATCAAAAGAAATATTAGGTCCGAGCTAAAATAACATAAACTAAAGAAAAATTATGTCCAATCTAGAAGACCCTAAAATAAATAAACATTAGGTCCAAGATAAAAGAACCTAAACTAAATCAACATTAAGTCCGATCTAAAACACCCAAAAATAAAGAACGAAGGAAATTCAGTCTACAAGAGCTTTTAAGGATCTCTATAAAGCCTTAGAAAATTTAATAAATCCTCAATAAACCTATCATATTTGGAAAACAATAGAGTACACTCCCTTTAGGATATATATTCTACCAATTTATCCTTCTGAAAATCATGTGATCTCATGATAATTAGAATATAATCATTACTAAGGGACAACATGTTAGTGTGAATTCATGAGAACTTCTAAAAATAAAACTCAAAATCTATAAATTCAGGTTAAAATGATTTTATCCAAATGATTTATATAATTGGAGGTTCACATAATATCATAGAAATGAGATGATATGCATATCATAGATGAAAATAACTAGATAGAAAAGTTAAAATTTCAGAAAATCCATTTATATTGTGAAAAAAGGGGGAAGGAATCAACATATTTTGGAGACTCAATAAATTATCAACAAAAAAAAGATGCATTTTGAAGGTTTAACTATGACAAAAATCTATAGGCTATACCAAAACATTCAGCAAGAATCTAATGAGAAGCATCAATAGAATTATGGAGTGCCACTGTCCATGCCTCTTTCTCTTCCACTCCAAGATGGAGAGTCTAGACCAAGGAAGTTAACTCATTGAACCTCTTCGGAGTAGCTTCCAATGAAAAAGATGATGTTGAAATATAAATCATAAAAGGAGAAATAATCTCCTCAAAAATCTATATCGGTATGGTCAAGGCATCCATTTGAGCCTTTGGTTCAGATTGTAACTGACGACCCTTCTCTAGTACCTCCAATGTCTCCCTCATCTGCCTAGATAAGGGAGCCTCATTCAAAAATCCATATAGATCCTATTAAATTTCATACATATCTCACTAAATCAATGAAATTTACTTCATAATTTCATATAGTTGTTTTCTGTCAAAACCATCTACCTCCAAGTCATTAAATAATTTATGCAGGTGTTCCCCTTGGTCATAGAATACTTCCAAAGGGGTCTCAGTGATCAAGGATGGAATATTTTTATAGATCATCCTATGTTTCTATTGATCCTCTACACCCAATGGAGTAGGCATGGTAAATGGAAAACTAATTAGCTAAACTAATGAAAAAGAATGAGAGTAAACCTAATAATCCCTTCTCACAAAGGCGTAACATCTGTAAACTATGGTATAGCATTGATCTGCTCATTGGAATATGGTTCACCTTTAGAATAATAATCATTGGATTGAGGTATCTTCCTTGATTCATCTCTAAAGACTTCAATTAATTCCATCGATGCCTCAAACAAAGGGGTTGCTGACATGAAAGTCTTGTCAACATGGAATACCAGTTAGCCTAGCACACTATATGGATAAGCTGTTACCCAAGCCTTGGCCCAATTCTGGGTAAGGAGAATGGAATCATCAGTAGGAAATAGTATGATCTTAGATTTAGTATCTTCACGTGATAGTATATTCCATAATTGAAAATTTACTCCAGGATTTCGTTCCCCTTGAATGCTGACCAAAGGAATAAAATAGACTCTTTTAAAGAAGACAAACTGTCCATAAAATCAATATATTGTGTACCTATCATATATGAACATCTCTCCCAACCTAGATATGAGAACCCCATCTTGAAGGGATATCATATAAGATATTTTATCAGGGGACCCGCTTCCTTCATCAATAATTGGCCCATCAGGTGAATAAAAGGTGTTGATGTCAAAGACATTAGATTGAAACAACACATATTTAACCTCATCAGGGCTCTGATACATATACCCAACCCTAGATAAGTTTATAAATCTAGGACGGTATACGGCGTTCAAGATTCTAGAAGCGTTTTGTATTAGTAACAATGGAAGTGCTCCCCTATCTAGCCAATCAAGAACTGGAGAGGACTACTGATCTTGTAAGGGGTGTTACCTTGTTGAATATAGACCAACATTTTGTAGAGCCACACAAGTAATGGTACTGTCTGGTTGAGTTTCTGCCCTTTTTCAAGTTTCCTTTCCACCATCTATGTGGAAACTCAGATCCCGGAGCGCATATCCATAGCCAAGAAAAGCTACCCATTCAGAAACATGGCTAGAAAACCTACCATCCTGAGGTCCGAAAGGATCTATTGGTTCATCCCGTAACCCCACAAGATATAATCCCTAGATTTTAGAATGGACCAATATGAGCTTGCACTACCACATACCTACTGAGAGGGACATCAATGAGGGCATATGGAAGTCAGCATGATCCCAACATGGAAAAAGAAAATATTGATCCAGTATATGAAATAAATAATTGAGCATATCATCATATATTTCTTCAATTTATCCTTCATAATAACAAGAATCTCCCTCTGCAAAACTGAAGTCTATAAGGGATCATCCTAGACATCCAAAGTACGAATGAATTCATCATACATCTCTCCAATAGGGGGGATACCACCCAGTTTATAGATATCCCATAAATTGATACCTACCTAAACGTGGGAGAGATGGAATGTGTTAGTCCTAGGACACAAACAACTAGTCATTTACCATAGAATATCGGGCTACTGATAAAATATTAATTGATACATCTATATGAATTTGTAAAGATGAACCCTATACAGATCATCAGTAAACTCCAAACAACTTTTCCTCACCCAAAATGGCAATGCCCATTCTTTGAAATATTTCCCCTAGGACAAAGATCACATTTAGAGAACCATCCACTGTCAAATGTGTTCAAATAATAGGTTATTATACTTGATTAACATTAAGAAATTTGTTTCATAGTGAATTCATTAACTTCCAAACCCATAAGACAGTTTTCCAATAGATAAGAAAAACCATGGGATTGAGATGTAACCAGCTGACCGTCCTCGACAATTTTTGTCTGAATTCCTTCAAGAGAATCAGAAACCCAAATAGATGGAAGATAAATTATGGGGTAGGTATGGAAACATAATATATCAAAACAAACCATTATATAGGAAGTTGATGACATAAGGGATAGTCCTAAATCCCAGGTTAGAGGAAACCCTTCATACTATCGTTATCCGTATACACATGGTAGTGAGGATTAACATTAAGGTTTCTAGGAATCATGGCCCTTTAATTGGTCTCAGCTAAGGAACCTCAGTGAGAACTAAAATCCATATGAACATAAGTAAGTGGAACATATTAGACAAATCTAAAAAAAGTCATTTCAAAAGGAAAAGACATAATGATTCTGGAAGCATCATACACATCACATGAATCCTTAAAAGGTTCTCAAACCACATAAGGAGTTCGTGAATCGCTAAATCATTGAAGGACTTGTAGGTCACATAACCCCCCCATGTAATCAAAAACACCACATGACCCCCTTGGATACTTAAAATCGCATGACCTGAATATGGTCACATGAGTCACAAATGATCGAATGATTAGGCCAATAGATCCTATGAATTCCTCATTAAAATTTTATACCTTATAGTTGATGTCTGAGAAATTGAAGAAATATAGTTTTTGATTGAACCAGACCAGTTCCAGTATAGAAATGGTCTTGTAGACGAGCTCTATAAAAATGAACTCGTGATGAAGATTCGCGAACAATGCTCACAACCAGGGTTCACAGAACTGACTTGCAATGTAGGTATGTGATGAAGGCAAATGAGAGAGCGTTCTAGAGATAGGGGTGACCAGTGAAATCAATTTCTCTCAGACCTCCAATATATATAGGGAATTTTTAGGAATAGCAAAAGTCAATTGTGAGACCAAACATCACCAGAAATACTGATCCATGAAATATCCAATGATTCTAGTGGAATTTTACCTTCCTCAAAATTGAGCCATTTTCCCCTCAGGCATCACTCCTGAGGGGAGTGGGAATTTGTTGATGCATACCAAATATGCCTCAAAAAAATTATAAAGGATGAAATACCTGATTATGTTTATTACTTTTCCCACAAATTAGAGTAAGGAGAAAGTGTATGAGACCCATGAATTGAAAAATCCTCCAAGGGACTCGTGATCAGGTGACCATCATAAAGTCACATGTAGTCCCCAAAAGCTGTTCATAACCTACAGAAGACCCCATAGAACCCATTCATATATTCTTACCTCTCTTATGAAGGCTCTAAATGAAACTAATATCCATGTGGCGATGAATGAATGAGTTCCTCTGGGTAACATAGTTTTTCTTTGTCAAGCGCCCGAAAAACCATATTAAAATTCTTTGAAAATTAGAGAAAGATATCCAAAATGTGGAAATACCCAATGGTCATAAATATCATGTGTCTCATCAAAAAAGGGAAGAATATTTTCCCTTGGAAACATTCATGAAAATTATAATGACTCTCAATTCATTGAAAAATAAAAAAAAAGAGATAAAAAGGAGGTGGGAGGTACTCAGGGTTGAAAAATACACACAATGTGCCTCAAATGATCTATGCGACAATAAGAGGCCTCGACGACATGTATGCCTCATCTTGCGAAAGCATTTCGGATTTTTAGCCTCTCTATAGAGAAGTTCTTGGGTGTGTCTTGGCTACCACACATAGCCCCTTTGGCTCCCCAAGGATAAAACATATGAGTTTATCCTTGAACTACTCACAAACTCCTATATGACCCTTATTGGTTTGAGAAAAAGTACTCAACAATACCCAAGAAAACTCTCATAATCCCTGACCATTGTAAATTAAAAAAGAGGTGGTAAAAAGGAAGGATGTGAGAACTCTAGTAATTGTAAAGTACTTGTGACATGCTAAGGAATTCTGAAAAATGGTCTCAGGATACACTTAGACAATCCATGAAAGGCATCGAGCATCTTGTGAAATCCTTTCAATGGGGGCCTTAATTTCACTGAAGCCCTTGGGACATGTCAATATAAAAAAATGGAAGTCCTTCAGCATTCCCACATGAGTCAAAACATACATCATTAATCGACCATAATCCAATAAATAAATATTTGATGGGAGGGAATCATGGTGGCCTAAAATCCAATGACACCCTAATAATGATCCACAAAAAAGGATTGTAAAGACGTGTGATGGCAGAAACCTTCGTCAAATCCAGCCTGGATCCACACTAGATACTCTGTGAAAACTAGTGAACAATCAATGTTACGAGGCCTATAAATTCCCCACCATAACCTCAATGAAGGGGGGAGACTCTCAAGTGTAATAGATTAGCTTTACACCCAAGTACCAGAGTGAATTTCTCAGAGAAAACAATCACGTGACCGACTAGTCTTCTATTGGTTAATATATTGGCAAAAAAAATTAAGTAATAATATTCCAATAATAAAGATCTTTGCATGATAATTCAAATATCATGCAAAGGATCACTAGTAGGATATGTGAAGAACTTCTTGCACACCTACTGGATCACACAATACCCCAAATAAACTGACATTTAATGAATCTATGGAATTAAAAGTATAAGAAAAAATAATAAAGGTGGTAGAATTAAATCAAAAAAATGTTCATTAACCTTCATTCACTTCATGAAGAATTTTCCAAGACATGAGACAACACCAGGAAATTTCACCCAAATCTCACAACTCCCCTTAAGCATGTTAATTCAGTTATGTGAAAGCTTCTAGACATATAAGAGTGGGTCCAGCATTCTTCTTGGACATACCAAATTAGTATTGAAATAATACTAATGTATTTGTCTCCCAAGCCTTGGAACATCCTTTAGATACATCTCATGACTCATAGAACAATGCCTAATCATGTCATCCATGTCTCGCGGAAGCACATGGCCATGCCAAGGTACATCTCATGTGGTATTATGAGTGATTCATATGTGTCTCACGGAACCCTCCATACATGTTTGGTGATACTCATGATGCCCTACAGGGATGTCATCCAAGGCATGTGACACTCTATGAGATAGGTCATACTGACTCTCGAGACACCTTCCATATGTGTTAGCCAACTTTTGCGATGACCCCCATGAATGTTAGCCAGATCATGCGATATCTTGTAGGAAATCCCTTCTTGATCATGCAATAGCCCTCAAGAATTCCATCTAGGATACAGAAAGTCCTATGGACAACAAAACTGGATCGAATGGTTCCCTATTTTAATTCTGGAAGACAATCTCTAACATAACAGGAAAGAAATGAAGGTGCTTCAAGTGTACAATAAACGCATATCAGATAGGAAAGAAAACTATACCAAAGGGAATCTAAGGGCTAGATAACCTCTCCACCCTCAGTGTGTAAGTCTAAACAACATGGAACCTTAGAGTCTAAGCCCCAATAAAGGTAACTATGAAAACTCTAATAGTTGTAAATAAACAAGATTCATTCGAAACCTCCCTGAGGCCCGAGATCCATATCAAATCTTCATAGGACCGTTCGAATACGTAAGTCCCACATTATTAATGTAATGAAATTGATGATTTTCCATCTCTTGTTTCTCAAATTGGGCATAGATCACGTGGGATTAGGGACTTTAAATAATAAAAAAAATGTGTGTTATAAGCCTACAAAATGAAAAGGGAAATGTTAGTGTGTAATCCCCTGACTAGTTTCATAATATGATATTTCCCAACTAAAGGGAAACATTAGTATGTAAGACTAATCAACTGAACTATGAGAACTCTGATTCCTGATATTACTAGGATACATAGGATGCTTTCCTAAAGGATTGAGCTCAAATAAACATCCATATCTATGGAAAACAAATGTATCTGATATTTTAAACATCAAGGCCCAATCAATCCCATGGGATGATAACTCAACCTCTTCCCTTGGTGGATTGGAAAATCAAGTGAACTACGATGAATCTCATTCCTTCAAAACACAGGATACATAGGATGCCTTCTTGAGGCTCAAGATCTCAATCAAACACCCCAAGGACTATCCCAGTACACAAGTCCCTTATTTATATATCGTAAGGCTGATCATATATCCCCCCATGTCTCTCGCACTAAACATAGATCATGTGGGATTAGGGTGTCACCGTGAACACCTCCACAACATTATGAACCCTAAATATCAAGAGAAATCGCAGTATCTAAGCCCCAATGAGTGGAATGATATGAACACCCCTCATATAAGGGAATCTACCTTGTGTCCAGTTCCATGGGCATGATCGAACTATGATAGATTTTATTTCTTCCATAACCAGGATATGTAGGAAGTCTCTATGAGACCTGAGCTGAAATATTTGGTGTATTAGTACCCTCACACATGTCCTCTATGCATGATGTTTAAATTCATGGGTTTAACGAACTACTTGGGTTCTGATTCATAAAGTAATATGGATATGTACGACACCTTATAATGGCTCAATCCCCTCCTCGAAATATAAACTAACTCCCAATATGGAAGAATATTCCAATGCGTCAGGTTATACAGAATCAATATATAAATTAGCTATCCAACAATAGGTAAGTTTATAGAGAACCATAAATAGATACAGTTGGATTCATTAATAATACCACACATTCCTTTGTTCATCAATGATATTTAATTTCTTTTTTTAAAGAATAATTAACCAATAATCATTTTATCAGGGTAACTGGTCTCGTATCGGGATTATGAAGAGATTCATGAACATATATTAAATATATAAGAGAGTCCTGAAGTAGGAAATAATTCCACTAAAAAGGGTGAGATGAGATTGAACTCACATCCTCTCGACTAATTCAAGACCCCAAGAGTCATTGGGCCTAAAATCCCAGATGACCATTGACCTTTGTAAAGAAGGTCTGTACCTATCTATAGATGGGAGAACCAATGGGAGTTTCTATATATAATGAAAATGGTAGCTCAACATTCATAATTGTGAAACAATATCCCCCCACAATCAAAACATCAATATAAATCCATTTGACACCTTAAAACCTGAAGAAACACATTTCAATACCCATTTATCAATATTTCTTTATTAAAATCGTCATTTCCCAATATCAACTTTTCATTTTCCTAAGAATTTATGTTCGGTACTTCTATTAATTATAATTTGATCACGGTTAAATCATATCTATAATTGTAATAATGACATAAATATTTTATATATTCAACACACACACACAAAGACATATATATATATTTAGATCCATTCATAAAAGGTTGTGATATAAAAATGAATTACATCTTTCATGGAGATGGTAGTCCGTACGTACGCAAGAATGTTGTTTTCATTTTTTGACGGATGGAATGAAAGAAAGGTAAATAACAATTCAAATTTATAGGATAATTTTAATATCATATATTTCATATATATCAATTAAATCTATCAGTGTTACCATCCATATAAAAGGAAAATGAAAAAAAATCACATCACTTCAGGGAGGTGGTAGTCCAAATGTAGGCATAAGGAAAATTATCATTTTCCAAAGGTTGGAAGGTTAGAAGGTTGAAATTATATTATCATTAATGAAGAATAATTATTTTATAAATATCATATATAAACATTAAAACCATCATAATAACCATCCATAGAATATGGGGATTAAAAATGAATTGTATCTCTATGTGAAGATGGTAAGTCATACGTACGCACATGCAATACTTTAACTTCCCATTTGACGAGAAAGTGGGTAAAGAGTGGTGGTATCATAATAATAATTAAATTTTAGTATATTTATGATATTGAATATATTATTATATGAAAAATAGTATATATTTATCTGAGTGAAAAAATAAGAAAAAAAAAGTAACCGGTTAAGGCGATTATCCATTTTTGAAAGAACTCCTTTAGATATCCTCTTAATGATACTAGTGTTTGTATTTTAGGACTACCAGAACCTCTATAATATGGATAAGGGTGTTTATAAGATAATGTTTTCTGTATGGTCTATATATAAGGCTCAATGTGTTGTAAAGAAGATAAATGAGGGGGAATTTCTATAAGTGAGGGGTGGGGAACTCTTGGAATTTCTTAAAAGATTAAAATATAAAAAAGTAATTATCCTGAAAAATGATTCTAAATAGAAATATATTTTAATATAAGGTTGTACGTGGTTTAAATAACCTAAAAAATACACCTTTTATAGATTTTAGTGGTGTTTTGAACCTTATATTTTGGTTAACCCCTTAGTTAACATATTTTAACCTTAACCACAATAATTTATTTTTCACTCTTAAATGGTAATTGTTTTAATTGTAAGTTGAAAATTAGATCATATATGACCAATGGATAAAATTTTCAACCAAATATTTTCCTTATTTTCCAATTTTAATAATATTATTGTTTAAAGTAAATTTAAAAAATATTATTTTCATAAAATATGATTAATGTTATTTTTGAGACTATTTATTTAATTTGAAAAAAAATATACTAAGAGAAATACAGAATTTTAATATAATAATTTAAAACAAAAAAATGTTATTATATTCATCTAAATTTTTTTTAACACTATAACAAACTCAAGTTATATTACTTTTAACATTTTTAAAATCATTTGTTTTATATTTTATTAATTGAAGAAATATGGTGTCGGCATTGCATAAACATGTAAGGTGATTATATAATTACTAAAAATAATAAATAAATTACCATATGAAAATAATTTAATTATTATAAACATAACTATTAATATTAATTCAATAATTTCTTTTTTACTTATGTGAATAGATAAGAGATATTTATAAGTAAGAGAGTGAAATTTTTTATTTTTCTTTTTTTTAATTATTATACATGTGATTTTGAAGGAAAAGTGTCCCTTAAACAATTAATTGTAGATCATAAGGTGATAATTCATGAATTAGATTCATATTATAGTAATTAATAAGAAAAATGGTGCCCTTAACACTTAGTTCTAACTTGGAAAACCTGATTTACCCTTTACCAAAGTGATGAATTTTACCATGGTTACTATTCATAATTCCTAAAATTAAAAGGGATGTATTTACAAAATTTATACAACATGATTCAAAATATTGAATCCATTTCCTAATATTAAAATTTTATAAATGGTATAAAGTAATTTAAGATAAAAAACAAAATGTAATGAAAAAATAATATCTTTAGAAAAAATGCATTTTTAGTTCAAAGATGATTTTATATCAAATTCAATAATAAAATTTATTCCAATGAAATTAATTAAATAAATATTAATATAATATAACTAATAATTTTAACCCATTTAAAAAAATTATAACTTTTTAAATGATTAAAAATATAGTTTTTAATAAAAATCATTATTTTCACTATTCCCTAAAAAAACAAACTTTTCAGAAAATTATAAATAATTATCTCTAATATAATTTTGAAATGATGATTTAAAAAAATTAATTATTTTTATATTATAAAATTTATATAAGATTCATGAATTAATTTGAATATTCTCTCACAAAAAGTAATAAAACCCATTTTTGTGTAAAAGGTATTTTTAAAGAATAAAATGACTTGTCTAATAAATTGAGTGCTTATTTACTAAGAAGTAATAAATAAATTTGTATCAATTAATAACTTTATATATATTTCATAATTTTGTTAATCTTATCCACATCCTCCAAACAAGTGTCTAGGTTATAACGACCACATTTAAATAATAATTTTCTTTTGTTCGTTTAAGCTCGGCCTTGTGTATCTTGTATGGTATCGAACATAGTGTTCTTTAAAAAAATATCAGGCTATTAAAGGGTAAATAAATATTATCTTATGTATTCAACATTATTGTTTTCGTAAAATATTTAGGGGTACTGTGTCCCCTATATACACTTTTATGGAAAATAAATTCCTTTTTTAAATCTTTACCATAATGGTTTCAATAGTTTATTGTGATTTATAATATGAAAAATTTTAACAAAATTTTACTCAGTATATTTAATATATTTACTATTTCAATGTAGGAACTGGAAGATACAATATGAAATAACATGAAAATATAACATTGACCACATTTTTTACGTGGGAAATAGAAGTTTATAAATTTAAAAGGAAAGGGAAAGACCATAAAATATGTTTGGTATGCTATAATGGAAAATCATATTCCATAAAATGAGGGAATTGACATTCCATCCTAAAACCAATGGATTTTTTTGATAGAAATAAAAATGGTATTGATTGAAATAGACCCTATGAAAACCTAGAAATCCAATCATGTTGCCTTCTCCCACCATTGTTTCCCAACTATATTCCATGATCGATTACCTTATCATTATCTCTATGGACAATAACAATACTTGATGAATTACACACCTAGTATTATTGAATGACACACCAACATTGAATTATGCATGGAATGGATGTTTTTATACTGAGACTAAAGGGAGAGCTATGACTATATATTTACTAGGTTGAAACCCTAGTCAGTCTGACTGCCATGTTTTTCCACCTTTCCCCATGCTGCCATCACACCCTGCCCCCACCTTCACACCATACTAATTCATCATCATTCCCTCATATAAAAAAACCCTCTATTTTACCCTTACTATATCATCATCTTTACCCCTCCACCTCATCTTTATTTCGACCCCCACATCCATAAGCACTGCCACTCTAGTCGTCTCACCCTTCCACCACGACCATCATCGTGCACCTATCACCATCACCCCTAACACCATCGCATCTTCATAACTATTGAAAACCTTCCTCATTACCACCATATCCCATGTCCCCATCACTTATCCATATAAATTTTATTTCCCCTTTATCATTATGTCCCATTCACCATTATTTCCTACATCCCTGTCGAGTTCACCCCTCCACCCTCACCTCTATGTTCATCTTTTTTAAAAGATAAACATGATAAAAAATTAATTTTAATTTTTTATTTATATTTCAATAATTTTTTCTAACAAGTTCCCATTAATTTTTTGTTTTCCAAAAATATATTTTTTATACAATTCTATTTTCCTTTTCCCTTTTCATTTCCATTGAAATTGGTTTATTTGTTCCATAGAGGGCCATAATGTAAAGGGATAATTTTTTTCAATAATCATATGAATATGGATATTGTATGGTCTATATCAACATATATAAAAATAATTAAAAAATATTATATAAAAGGGAAATGTTTTATTTTTGAAAAAAAACTAGGAATTTGAGTAGGATTTACTTAAATACATAATTCTTTGTAAGACAAACCACATAAGTTTATATATGAAATTAATGTTATATTAATAAATTATTATATGTTGAAGGTTATATGATATTAAATATAGATTAAAAATGTTTTTAATATGTATAGAAGTTGAAAATTTAAAAAATAGTTATGTTTATTAATTAATTTATGAATTTATATGATGAATCAATGATTTATATTTTTAAGAAGTGGAAGTATTAAACAAATTCAAATATCAAGTGGATTTATAAATTAAAAAAGATGATTATTTTTCATCTTTCTTACCTATCATGTGATAAGATGATTTATTATAAATTATAGATATTATAAATAAAATAGATGATAGTTTTTGATACACATGGTTTTCAATTTAATCTATTCAATAAAATCATTAAAAATAAGATAAGGATACAAATATTTTATAAAGGGTGAAAGTGTTTATTCAAGATATTTTTTAAAATATGAGGGAAATAGTTCCCATCACAACAATAATGACATATTTCAATTTATAAAATATTCTTTTAAGAATATTTCTCCAGATACATAGAATATAATATTGGTTAAGATTATTAATTTTTTATTTGTTAAATATCCCACAATGAAGATAAATTTTATTTTCTAACAAAAAATATTTTTCATCATAAAAGTTTATTTATGTGAAAGTATAGTTTATAATTGGATTGTAATAATATTTTTGGAAATATAAGTGTTTAATGTGTAAAAAATTAATTACTAACCCAATCAATCCCAATTTAAATGTATCTTTATATTCTAAAAGTGTTAAGGGTCTGTTGATGAATAATGATATTAATGTAAGGAGTTAAATTTAATTTTTTTACCAAATGTTCTCACAAAAATCGAGTATAAATGATAAAAGATGATGATCATCATATTAAAATGACTTTTAAGTAGAGATTAAATGTTATTAACATCATAAAATTGTATGTTGTGAAGTAAATATATTTGAATAATATGTTTAAAAGCTTAACATAAAGATTATGAATCCAATATCACCAATATTTAAATAATTTTTCAGTTTTCACCCACTAAAAATGTTTATTGGGAGGATTTTATCATAACTTAATATATATTTCTGCTAGGAATTATATAGAGATATAATGTACTTAACAAAAAATTAAAATTTCATTAATTATGTGGCCTTTGTGGTTGGTTATCATATAATATATCATTACATGGGAACTTATAAATGGTTTTACTAGTATTATTAATGGAGTTTAATAATATAAAAAATGTATCATGTTCCGTAAAAGGAATTATAAAATTTATTATTATTTAATTTCTGTTATATATAATCATGAACAACAATGATAATTGACCTCTCATAGTATGACTATGATTTATTATTAAACAATTGCGATCATGAAGTATTATTGAGTATGATGAAATTTATAGACTATTTTTGTTGGGTTTTTTTATAGATATGTTGAATTTACTCATGAGGCATGAAGGCTATTTTTTGTGCTAGATGAAGCACTATATTTACAAAAAAGAGTTCCATACACTATATATTTGTCATATTAGGGGTAAAAGTTTCATATTGAATCCAAATACTAGAAGATAAAAATATTTACTTAATTATATTCATTATAATTTAATACCATTATTATAAAAACCTAAAGGAAGAGTTAATTAGGGGTGGTTGAGTATGTTATTAATGATTTCATTGTTTATAGTTTAACAAAGATATGATTTTCTCTCTTGTATTATGGGTATAAAATATGAGTCCTCCATTGATATAAACTAAGTAAGTAAAAATATATACATATATTGGTAAAATGTTATGGTATTATTTATATATATGTGAGTAATTTTATTTGATCGTCTATCTAGGTGAAGGACATGTGATATGTTCATCCATCTGGTAAGTCTATACTTACTGAATCAAGAATGTATGAGTTCAGTATACATAAATGAAATTATCCATGTATCATGGTTACTCGATATCTTAAAAAATATTATATGATTATGTATACTTATATATGATAAAAATAATGAATTCAAGTATGGGCATGAATGTGTTTGATAGAGATCACACTAGATCCCATTATATCATGAGTAGCTTTAACGCTTTCTAAAATCCCATCTTTGGTTGAAGTTTTATATTATATATTTAATTTTTTTATTAATATTATAGAGTCAAGTGGAGAACATTTTATTTTGTGGAGAAAGATTATTATGTTTTATATAAAACATTAAGAGTTACCACACAAGTGTTTTTCCAGAATATCCAAATGTTATTTTAAATGGATTTTTATAAAATTTTATATGTGATGAAACTTGAGATTAAAATTACTAATTGATTTTCGAAAATTAATTTTAGAATATATCAGAAAACAATTTTTCATATGGTTTTAAAAAATATGTTTTATAAGGTGATATTTTACTATGTTTATGTGTCTTTATTGAAATTAGGAGAATGATATAACTATACCCTAAAGAAAAAACCATGATGTAGTTGTATTAAACACATCATTATTTATTCTATGGTAAATAATTTTTTGGTTAATGTTACACCATTTTATTCTATGAATGGATGTATATGATTGAAATGAAAATGCAATTTGTTTTTATTAATCATCATCTTAAAATGTCTTGTATGATATGATAATCATATTATTATTATTTGGGGAGTTTTTATTGATAAGATAATAATTTAAATTTGAATCAAATTTATTATTATGAAGAGTAGTCATTATAAATTCATTAAAAATTTATGAAGTATCTTACTGATATATGATAAGTTGAGAATTTTTTAGATACCAATAGGGGTCATTGGAATAACTATATAAACAATGTCCTGGTTTGTGTTTTTTAGATTCAACAAAATTCTATTAAAAGAAATTGTAAAACTCCTAAACCTAAAGATATATTTCTATATATCTTTATCTTATAATTAACACCATAATTTTAGAATACCATGTGGAAGAGGGGATCCTTTTCAAGAATTATGAGAATCACCATACCCATGAATATGCATTAAGGAAAGAGTAAGCTATCTACTTTTTTTAATCTTTATCAAGCCTATATGGTGGTTCTTGGATAAACCAAATCATAAGATAAATGGTATGTGTTCTTCAATTGTTTTATACAATTATATTATAAAAAATATTTAAATATCTCATACCATAAAAAAATTTATCTCTATATAATAAATTATTTATATTTCAAAAAACGAAAAATAATCATTTTTATATATATTGAATACAAAAATAACGATTTTGGTATTACTAGGAAAATAATAATAGTTTTCAAATAAAACTGTTAATATACTAGAAAAATTATGTTTTTAATCTCTTATTTCTAATTTATCAAGTTCGAATCTATTAGTAGCTTGAAGATCTACTTCACTAGTTTAAATCCTCTCGAAACTAATTTTTTTCATGTATATAGATACAAGTGTATAGGACAAAAGTTGGATCCAATACCCAATATATGGAAAAAATATCACATTCAATAATAATTATACAATATTTTATGTTTCTGCTTGATTCTTATTCAAAAAATTATCATTTTTATTCTAGTGGTATTTACTTTTATATAAAAAGTAAACAAACTACTTATTCATTACTCTCACTTTGAATCCTTGTCATTATTAGTGGAATTTTGAAGGTGTATTTGGATTTGATCCCACTATTAGAATATTTAACATTAATTTTTCTTCTTGTACTTCATAAGAATCAGAGTTTTATATTTCTTTATATCCTTTTATAATGAATCATATTAAAATGGTTTGGGAATGTTTTCTACTAATTTTTCAACTTCCAATAACAATTAAGATGAAAAAACTAGGTTTGAAGAATGATAGAATAATATTTATTGAAAATTATTTGTCTAGTTTGAACACTATTTTTTTATTCAATCAATTCAAAAAATCATCTTATATACATGGGAAATTTACTCAAATCATTCTCTCAACTTACTTGTAAATATTGAATTGGAGATACCATACTAACTGTTGTCTATCTCTTTACTTATAAATATCCCAGATATATAACAACATGGAATGATCATCTTTGTGCCAATTTTTTTATTAACATATTATACATTTATAACAACATGATACATTGGACATCCAATGAAACTAGTACATACTAAATATAAGAATTCAAATATTCCTTACTGGCTCCTAGAGTAGATATTGTATATAGTGGAGATTATAAAACATAAAATTTCGTTTCTTGGCATAATACTTTGTAAATTTTCTTCCACCACACCGAAAATGTTTTATCAATGAGGAAATTCTATTTGTATGATATTTTTTGTTCATAATGATTTGTTGGTAATATTTACCATTGTATATAGAAAATAAATATACTAATTTTTTACTTTTATCAAGATCACCAATTATAAATAGACATTATTGATTGATAAATCACATATGGATCCGACTATTTTTTACCAAATCATAATTGTCCTTGAGATTTCATATAGAATATCCAGTCACTAATATATTACATTTGGAAAGGATAAATACATTTTTATGTAGTTTTAACAAGGTATATGCCACAAAATTTAAGGCATTTTTATTATCCTTACACTATCCATCAAAATTATTTCACAATACCATGATATGCTGAGTGGAGACCACAATAATAAAATTTTATAGTTGATTATACTCAACACTTTCTAATAATATTATAACTATCAAGTTAGGTATAATTTATTTTTATATTTTAGTTAAGTTTACCCATCAATTTATTACAACTACCTAATAAGTATAATTTGCATCAACTAGGATTAATAGGAACTTGAATCTATAATTATATTCAAAATCACTAAATTGAATGATTATAATGACTTAGTGTTTTTTTTAAAGTTTTTTATTATAGAATATGAAATTTAATTTTTTATCTAGTCATGATGGTTAAATATTATATATGAAGAAAAATTTAAATAATAAACCATTATATATGAAAATAAATATTTTTTGTATTGAAACCAATTTTATATAAGAATTATTATTAATTATACTAATCTATGTGGTCATGTAAATAAATAATTAACCATGAAGTGACAAAATAATCATAGAAAGATCATAAATGAGTAACTATTAGTTGATTTATCTGTGGTGACAAACAAAAACACACCTAGGAAAAGTCCTCGATCCAGGGGAATTATATTACATAAAATAATAACCACGTATACACATACCCATAACATTATAAAGGAGAGAGGGATTATATAAATATCATCAAAAAATTATTTAATAATAGTTATTGAAAAAATTAAATTCATAAAATAACAAAAATTGAACTAAAATATATCCAAACCTATAATTTCTAGTGAAGAAGATGACCATTCACCATGAAATGACAATTGAATAAATTAAATAAGAAAAAACTAGAAGTAAACTTGGTGATATTATATAGGATTAAAATCCATAAATTATTTTTCATCATGAATAAAAAACTGATATTAATTCCCAATGTTTTAGTTTTAAAAGGTCGAGATCTATTTTATTTCTATTTGATTAAATATACACCGACATGAGGATTTTAAAAGGAGTGATAAATAATGATGGGAAAATACTATCTAAAATAACACTATATAACATGAGAGGAGTGAAGGATAGAATGATATGGATACACCTTTTTTTATTTCATGGGGATCTATATTTTCATTATATATATATATATATATGTTAAAATAATTCATTAAAACCACACTATTAAATAACACCTAAAATTGACCCCATATCACTTCCTAAGAATATATATATATATATATAGATATATATATCCAATAAAAATAAATATCCCCTTAAATAATTAAAATTAAATTTATTACCTGGAATTTGATGCACTAGATTAGCTCTAGTTATCCCTATAAATTATTAAACTCCAAATAATAAAATAATTAGGCTCATTTTATGTATGGTATTAAATTCACTCTCTAACCTAGGATACAACTTTAAATTCCATGAATGGTAAATTCTAATTAACATATTAAAAAATTTAATAACATGTGAATGGATTTATTTATGATTGATAAAACACTAATGGATATCATATCACTACACAATATAGATTCCATCTTAAAACATATATTCATTTGAATTAATTGAATTTTTGGATACACATATTATGTGAACCTGTAATCTTATATCTTAGTTGAATTTGGTCTTACATGAAAAATAATATAGGTGTATTGAAACATACAACAACCCTATAGTAAAAAAATCATTATAAAAAGTAACAAATGTAAATTTTTAATACAATCCTTTTTCAGATATATTATCAAATAGGATGGATTTGTGTGTCATTACTCTAAATGATTGACCTATATTTCTATAAATTCCTAAAATGGACCTCCCATAATCACCATGGACATGGATTTTTTTATTAAATTCCATCACAATCGTAAGGATAAAGATATATTCTTTCAAAATTTTAAATGGAAAATATTTATCTTGATCATTAAATTAACTTCACAACATTGACAAGATACTTATTTCAAGCTAGATCATCCTTAGAATATTTGTCATGGTTTTCATCATGCATCGAAGTATATTACCCATGGTACACAATGATAATGATATAAATTAAATGGACCAATAAACATACTCACATATATGAAAAACCAATTAAAAATAAAACATATGGTGTTCCTTTTTTTGGGTTCATCCTCATAAAGATATTTATTTGAGACAACAAATGTAAACATACCGAGGAGAATCCTTAATACTGATGAGACCCCAACAACTAATAATCATACATTTCCTATGCTTGATCAGGATTATGGGCCAAAATTAGAATATATATTTAAGAATATTTTTATTACAACTATAGGTTTTCATTATATTGTAAAACTATTATAAACTATTGTTAAAAAATACTATAAGGAAATTATCACATAAAACATGAAAAAGGAAAGGAATTATGTGATAAGATTAAACATACATATAGTAAACATTATACATAATTTGGTATTAATAAATACACTAAAATGTTGGTTCCAGTGTATTAAATCTAACAAAAACAATTGTCACATACCTAGGAATAATATACTATAAAAACTCATAATTTTATAAATACTACAATCCAATAATTTGAAAACATTGACTATTTGTGTCCCAAATATAATAATTTTGACATGCCGTATTTATAATTTCCCAATCATTCTCAAAAACCTATATATACTATTAACATTGAGTAATTTCACAAAAAACATGGTTTAATTCCATTTAATAATGACCTATCAGAATCAAACCTCAATTCTCAAGGTGTACAATCATATTACCTCAAGTTGATTACCCTAATTTCAATAAATATATGATAAGAATGGGAGGTAAATAAATAATCATTACAAGAATTATTTCTATCTAAAACAACCAATTATTATGCCATTAAAATATTCTAAAATCTTGGATTTATAGTATTATATATAAAACTAACCAAAACATGTAAAAAACAAACATTTTTTAAATGGGAGTACACATACTAAGAATAAAAATTATATAATAAATAAAATTACTAATAAAATACATGATATAAATCATTTCTATATATAAATGAAATGAAAGATCAAAATAGTAAATACCAAACATGACCATGAATAAAAAAAAAGAGTCTCATTATGGGATTTAAAATTATTAAAAATGTAATTCTTTTATTAGCCATCAATAGATTTATTTTGGATTTATTAACCCTTATAAAATTATTCGGTATCCACCATAGGTTCCTTTCAATAATATAATAACCCACATCATTGCTTGTAGGTTAAACCATAGGAATATTGGACTCTAGTGGGACTAGTGTCTGGTTGAATTTGAAACATGACATTAAAAATGGAAAATGAAGCTTATAGAGATGTTTTAAATGATTAAATGACGTTTTAGTGGTGTAAATTCAAGTTAAAATTATATAGAGGGAACTTATGGGTGTTATATAACGTAAAGTATAAATTAGGGTGGGTATACTATCCATCGGGTTCCTGATATAATTCCATAGGGTAATCTGTATATTGTCATCGAGTACTTGATAGACAAACTCAAGAGTTATAATGACTTATATTGTTATGAGTTTGTAAACTAGAGGGAATATTGGAATCATATAATTTAAATCCAAGTGAATTAAAATTTTGAGGATATGGATTGAATAAATGGGATCTTGACCATTATTGGAAGGATAATTTAAAAGTTTTAGAAGAGAAATTATAGGTGAAAAAGATATTTAGTGTCTTTTAAGGTGTATCAAGAAGGAATCGTAGGAGGGAGGTGGAATATGGGGTCACCATGTACCTGGTTTAGTATCACCAGGTACCCGATGAAGGGGAAAATAATGTTTCACTTTAGAAAGGGACACTAAATAATCATTGGGATTCTTCCAGTTACCCGTTAGAGAACCAAGTAGTTTTTTGAGACCCTTATAGTACTCAGTAGGCCTATGAACTATTTTTTAATAGGGGAATGATGGTAATTTTATCATTTTCCCCCTTTGGTTCATTCTTCCAGAAAGGATCATGGAAGGCTATTTTTGGCAAGTTGTATCCCCTCTTCTCCTACATTTCCTCCCGTATTAATGCTAGTATGATTTTTAGTTGTTGGGGAATGTTTTATCAAACTAGATAGAGAAAATATTCCATACACTAACTTCAATTATAGTTCACATTATTTTATTTATATTTTCTGTAGTCCAAGTTTAGGTAATTTTTCTAGACTTCAATTATGTAAGATCCTATGTTTCCCTATGAGGTATATATCTTCTTGATTTTGTCTTGAATGCTTATTTGTGGCCTAATGTTATTACCCAATGTGCTCATTAGTGTATATGGGGTGTCAGTGGCTTGTTCAAAGCTTAGAACCCAACTTTTTGAAAAAACATGGTAGGCCTCAGTGTTATTAGAAACCGTACAGGATATGCTACATGGTTAATATAACCATGCGAGGTCTGGAAAAAAGGTTGGAGGAGATTATATAGTTTAAGGAAATTTTTCACCCTCGGGCACACTCCATGTGCGGCAATATTAATTTTTAGTAGATCCAAAATCCACAATTGGTGTAAGTTTTTTTCAAACCATGCACCATGACAATGAAAGGTTACCCTTTAAGATAGTGAAGGTTACACAGTTAGTGCATGGTTTGGCCAATCCTTTGGACAAACCATGAGACCAAATATTTTGTGTAAAAATAACCAATTTTACATTAAAACTATTAAAACTGAAGCCTAATTCTACTTATCCTCCAATGGATAAAGGTTCACCTTGGGAGAACCTCCAGGAATCCAATGAATAGATTTTGATCCCAATTCTCCATATAATATCAAAAGAAAATTTTATAAGTCTCGTTGGATTCAAGAAGGTATGTTATTCGATCATATTGTATCATTATTCATTTTAATTACTAATGACAGAGTCAGTTAGGTTCAAGCTAATATTCCCTATTTTTAGGATTTTCATTCATTATTTTTTTCATCTAATCTAGGCCAAATCCGATGCTGATACTGGATGATTGATTTAATATGGACCCAAGGTAGGTGGTTTGGTTTTTTTATGAATAGTTGTAGTTACTACCCACACAATACCTTCCAACAGTTCCCCTGAAATGAATTGAATTCTATAATTAAATTAATTTGAACCTATTTGGGATAACCACTAGTTCTTATAAAATTTTTGGAGGTTTTTACCCCATCCTAAGCCACCCATGGGATGTGAATTTTTTAATTTTACCATTTTTATACCACTTGTGGGGTGCATGTGATATTTTTTAGTTATAGAAATCCATTTATAAATTGATTGAATGGAATTGATTGAATAGGAGATGGATGTTTTCTTCTTCTCTTGTGATTTCTATGAAGAAATTTTTTAAATAGAAAATGTCTAGATTGGTTGGATGAAATCGTGGAATTTAATTGATTATAAATTGATAAACGAAATTTCATGATGAAATGAAATGGTAATGGATTCCTTGGTTGGTATACCATGGATACTGATTCCATTAGATTCCATGGACATTTTTTCCAAGGATCATGAATGTATTAGTGGATGCATTGGACTTGTTTTATCTTTTGGTATTGCTTCCGTAGGATACCTTGGGCCTTTCTATCCTATGGATCTGGATTTCTTGGACTCACAATGGACATGAGCTATTTAAATTATCCTTGTACTCCACCCAGGTCTTACCGAGTTTCTATTAATATTCTCCTGAGAATTGACAAGTATGCATTGGTCTTCTATACCTCAGATCAAGCCCTTCATGGTATGACACACATGATTTCATAGTAAGGCCATTGTGGATAATTTTATTATACTTATATTCAGTGATTAATGATATATATAAAGGAATATACGACATGGTCATGATGGATGTTTTCACTTGGTTGCATGGTGTGGTTGTGTTGGATATTACAACTCTGTGAATAGAATGGATATTAGCACTTTATTAGTTCTATTTTACCACTACCCTTATAAATTGGAGTCTCCCTATCTTTACCAAGAAACGTTTTTGACTTTATAGTATCACCTTATATTTATTTCATTTTCTATGGAATTTCACTTGTATTCCCACATACATGTATTATAAAATGAACACTACTTAGCATGTTATACACAATGTGTATTTTTTATAGACACCATTGGTGGGGGCATACTCAGTGTTATCTCAAATACCATTCGATTCACCATTGGGTGCCCACAACGAAATTTTTTATGTAGGTAGAAACTGGGGAAAGAAACCATATAATGATGCTTGATTTGTGTTATTCTTAGACGTAGGGGAGCACATGACCGAGCTGAGGCTCATTATTCTGGATGAGATAGTTTTTTTTTGATATTTCTGGAATTTCGATACATGTTTTATACAAGATGATTATGTACATATTTTAAAACTTCTTATATACATGAAATGAAACACCATTTTATATGGGATTACTATTGGAATTGTATACTAATGTCTTGGATGTTTATCTTCTATTAGGTTATTTATCTTCTTTGGATATTGATCTATATAATTGCTACCATTGTGTTACACTATAATATGAGGTCATAGTCTCCTCACAAACAAATACTAGGAACTCACTTCTATTTGGAATCCTCTTACATTAAGGGATATGCGTTTGAGGCCAAGTGACCCATCGACCTGGGGAACTATTTAGTGGAATCTGGGTCGGGACATTACAAAGTGGTATTAAATGAATGTTTCTATTCTTGGATTACTATTTTGAGATAATAGAAAGTGAATTAGGAAATAATTGGAAATTGGTAATGAGATGTTCCTAGGAGAAGCTAACCCATGTACATGGAATTCCAAATTTTCAAGAACAGGCCATTTTTATATGAATTTTGACTATTATCATTTATTTGATTTCAAAAGTGGTCGATGCACTTGAATTGTGATGTTATCATTGATATAATGGAGGATCTGTTTTATCATTGAATGAATATATGTGTGTATTCATCTCATGCATCATTTTAGGAACCTATTAGGATTCACATGCAATGCATTATGCCAAGCCATTTAGGATGCATTGCTTGACTATATGACTTTGTGATATGTGACTTGTGTGATATGTTTGATATAACTGATATTTTAAAATATGTTTTAAGTAGGGAACTGAGATACATTGTTGGTATATAGTGTTATTTCCCTAACCTAAATGTTTTTTTTTTCCGAATTTGGCTACAACAGACACTCTATGTAACCAATTATGGCACATTGTGTCATGGAACATTAGTTAAATAGACTATAAATTGTTATGGTATTTATTAAGTGGATGTCATATTTTGGTTCAGGAGGTTTATGGGACCTTATGAATCAGAATAAGAAAACCACTTGGTTTTACCATTTAAATATAATTGTGATATAAATGTGAAATTTAAATGAAATTGAATTGTAGAAATAGGGAACATGACCTTGACCCAACTTTAGAGTGGGCATTAGGTAGTATCTCTAGGACTATTTATGACTATTTCTTTTTACCTAGTCCAAGATTTAGGAGTAGGAAGAGGGGTGTGACTTTCTTATATGGAGTATTTGACTCATCCTGTGCTTTTAACTATAAACTTCTAGTTATTGAATAATTACGATGTCTTTGTTTGGAATTGTAGAGACATGCCTCCACCATGACCTCATATCCTACTCTAGGAGGGTGGTGACGACCATGCTCTAGAGGTAGTGGGCCATGGGCTACCAGTAGATCTTCTTATAGTTCCAATTGTGGCACCAATGGTTTTTCTAGACACATGCATTGAGGCATAGTTCCATGTGTGGTTTCTACACAATATGAATGATTTTTTGGGAGAACCACAACTTGCCTCATCTATAGAAGAGATAACACATGTGTTCCAAAAGTATAATCCACCCATGTTTTCAGGGGATGGTGGTCCACATGCTACTGATATGTGGATTGAGAATTTTTTCAATGTTTTAAATCTAGAGACACCTCTTGAGAGGATATTGAAGATCACAAATTACATGTTACGAGGAGAAATAAAGTGATGGTGGGATGTTGTGAACCAGGATGATGGTATATGAGATATAGTTTGATTTTATTTCCCAAAACATAATTTACAATTATTTTTTATGAGACTCTGAGAGTAGAGAGTTCTAGTATGTTCATGTGTATAGAGAAGGGTGCAATGAAAATTATGGAATATTCGACACACTTCATATAAATTCAATGTTTTTCACTGATATATCTCGCTGATGAGGCATCATGGGAGAGACGCTTTGAGGAAGGTATCGCACATGATTTTTGATATCCAATCAACATATTCTAGTTGAAAAATATTACTAAGATAGTGAATCAGATGCTGATTATAGAGAAGATCCTATGGGAGGTTGGGGACTCCTAATAGGGTAGTATAGTATCTTGACATAGTGGTTCGATGTTTAGTGGTAGGAAGTAACATTTTGAGGATTATCGTGAGGAGAAAATATAGGATGTTATTTATAGTAGCTATAATTTATTTCATCAATATGGAAGACAAGGACATGTGAGGAATCAGTGTCACCAGGGCCCAGTAGAGTGATGATATTATTAAAGGATAGTCCACATGCAGTATTTTTTCAGGACCTTCCCTTTATCAGTCAGTTGAAGGGTTCAGCTTTGACTCAAAGTTCAGGAGTGCGTTTTATAGCTCCACGTCGGGATAGGAGATGGAATAGTACTTATCATTCAAGCAAAGGAGGTGGTCATGGATGAGGCATCCAGACTCCAGTTGTATGTATAGAGTAGAGTTGGCCTACTCAGGGTAGTGAGTTAGTTTCTCAAGGCTACAGTTTAGGCTAGTATATTATTTACATCCTACAAATGATGAGAAAATAAAAAATCCTTATATGTTGAGAGGTATGATCTTATTAGCCTCTAATATTGAATCTATTTTTTCGATATTGGTGAATCACATAATTTAATATATGAACTGATTTTGGTGAGTCCTGGCCTCGTGGTTCAGTTTTATGATGGTGTCTTGGCACTCAATTGGGAATCTGAATGGAGGGTGTACGCTAGTTTAAGGAGTGTCCCCTTAAAATATGAGGTTTTCACATCTTATGGGATCTATGTCTTCCTCGAGATAAATGGGTTAGACATCATACGTAGAATGGACTAGCTACTTTCTTATCAAGACTATGTTGATTTCTATCATTGAAGGGGGACGTTCACATTACTCGAAGGAAAATTTTTTATTCAAAATGGTGAATGGGATTTCTTGGTAATCCTATCTAGAAAAAGGCATCAGAGGCTAGGAAGTATGACAAACTAGATTGATAGTTTTTATCTGGATGATCATGGATCAGGTCATGAATATTTCTATCTAGTGGAAGATCATTTTAGGGATGTTCTCATAAAAGAATTTTTTGGTTTACCTCTTGAGAGAGATTTAGAGGTCTCCATTAATCTAGTTAAAAAAACTGCTTCTATATACATTCCTTTTTTATGGTATGGCTACTATATAATTATAGGATCTAAAGTGGAAATTAGGGGAATTTTATGCAAAGGTGTTTATACGACCCAACAATTCACTGTGGGGTTTTTCAGTCCTTTTTGTGAAAGGGTGGATGAAACTCTTAGGCCACATGTGGATTAACAAAAATTGAATCTGTTTAGGATTAAGAATTGATATCCCTTATCATGGGTAGATGACCTTTTTAATCATATCTAAGGATATCGACTGTTCCCAAAAATTTATTTGATATTTGGATATCTTCAAGTGAATGTTAAAACATTATAAATACCTCATACTTATTTTCTTAGTATGTATGATCTATAAAAGTATCTGGTTATGTCATTCGATCTCAAGAACACCCCAGATGTTTTCATGGTGTTGATGAACTGAGTCTTTCATCAATATCTAGATTAATTTGTGGGGGGAGGGTATTTATGGAATATATCTTGGTGTATTATAACAATCAACACAACCCTTCCAAACATAATGAGAACATTTTGGATAAACTGAGAGAGAATTATTTTTATGCTAATCTTACAAAGTTCCACTTTTGGATGGATAAGATTCAATTATTGGGTCATATTATCTCAGATATAGGAGTATCAATTGACCCACAGAAGGTGACAACTGTAGTTTCTTGGGAGCATCCCAAGAAAGTATTTGATATATGTTGTTTCTTGGGGATAATTGGATATTACAGACATTTCATATAGGAATTATCATGCTTAGAAACACCACTAAATGGGTTGACTAAGAAGGGTGGGAAGTTTGTCTGGTTAGATAACAGTGAGACAGACTTTTAGTCACTGAATAGAATATTGAATTCAGTGCTCATTATAATTCTTCCAGTTGGAGGGAGCAGTACTATTTATTCTGACATGTCAGGTAGCAGTCTAGGAGATGTTCTAAAGTGTGGGAATAAATTCATGGCATATGGGTCTTGTCAGTTGAGTCTACACAAGATTAATTACCCAATGCATGATCTTGAGTTAGCTGCAGTTATTCATGCTATGTGTTGTTGGGGACCTTACATAATGGGAGAAAATTTTGTGATGTATACAAACTATATAATTCTGAATTATATTTTTAAAAAATGTGATCTAAATTTGAGCCATCAAAGGTTTTTTCAGTATATAAAGTATTTTTACTTCAAGACTACCTACATTCCTAGAAAAAGAAATGTTGTGGCTGATGGAATGAGTAGGAGGACTCAAATACAAGCAGTTCAGGGGTCCAGTAATGAGTGGCGGCTTATGGACTTATTTTTTGAGATACACCTGGAAGTGAAGGATGGTCAGGAGAAAACATTTATTTCAACCTTAGCTATTACCTCTACCCTTCTGTATAGATTGATGATGGGGAAACTATCAGATTCTGAGAGCCTAGTCCTATGAGAGTGTGTGGAAGGTGAGGACTCACCTCTTGGTTGGACAATAGGTGAGGATGAAATTCTTCATATTCATGGTCTCATTTGGGTCCCAATGTAAATATGAAAGGATATGATAATAGAGTTTCATGAATCAATTTGGGTAGTGCATCCCAATATTACCGAGATGTATCTTGATCTACATCATCAATATTGGTGGTCGGGGATGTAACCTGAAATAAATCAGTTCATTATGAGTTTTTCAACCTATCAGTAGGTGAAGGTGGAACAACAGTTACCCATTTCTAAGTGGAAGCGGTAGGAAATTATGATTGATTTCATGACTGGTTTTTTAAGGTTTTCTCAAGGTAGTGATTTTATTTGGTTTTTTGTTGAAATGCTCACCAAGGTTTCTTATTTCCTATTGATTAGGTAGAACATCAGTGTAGATTAGCTTAGGAGGTTTAATATCCATGAGATAGTATGACTTTATGGGGTTCCTCAAACCATGGTATTAGATAGGGATTCATGGTTTACATATCATTTTTGGAAGAGTTTATAGAGGTTGTTGGGTACATAGGTGATTCTAATAATAACATACCACCATCACACTGATGGATAGTCAGAGTGAATGATTTAGGTGATTGAGGGAATGTTGAGGGAATTAGTCCTGGATTTTGGGGGCTCTTGGGAGAGACATATTCCCATTTTCGAGTACACCTACAATTATATCTATTAAGAAAATATATAGATGGAACCTTATGAGGTTTTGTTTGTTAGTCCATGCTGATTACCCCTGTGAAAGTTAGAGGTTGGTGAGGTACCATTACAAAGATTATGTCTTATGTAAGAGACATTAATGTAGGTATAGGTAATTAGGAAATGGATGTCTACTGCACATTATCGTCCAAAAGCATACACCGATCACTATCGATGACCTCTAGAGTTTGAGGTCAGGTATTAGGTCTTTTTGTGTATCTCACTGAGGTTGGAAAATAGATGCATTAGGATATAGAGTAATATTTCACCTTGATATGTTAGACTATTTGAGAATCTAGGTAGAGTCAGGACATTATCCTTTCAATTTTAGTTACCTCAAATGTACCAATCCATGCATGACATCTCCCACATATCTCAACTGCGCTGCTATCACTCAGACCCCTCTCAAACTTTTAATCCCAATAAGGATGAGTTATAAGTAGATGAATACATTGAGGACAAACTAATATATGATTTTTAACAATGAATAAATGATCTATTAGGTTGGTCAATTCCTCTAGTATGAGGCCTAGAATTTTGAGAAAAAATGATCAATTTTCTCTTAAAAACTATTAAAACTCAAACCTAATTATAGTTGTCTTAAATTGGACAATAAATCACCTTGGGTGAACCTCTTGGATGCTAAAGCAAATATTTTAATCCAAATTATTCATTTTAATTCATAATCGAATACAGTTAGTCTCACTCGAATCGTTCCGTAAACTTATTCAGTCATTTTGTGTCATTATTTGTTTGGATTAGTATCAATGAATTTATTTACATGAAATCCAATATCCCATATATTCAGGACTCTAATAAATTATTCATTTTTCATCTAATTTGGACTGAATGAGAAGCTGATACATGATGAGTTTTCTACAATGGACCTACCGTAGGTGGTCTATACCTTTCCCTAATGGATTGGTGTTTTTATTCCTAGTTTGAGTTGTACTGCATTCCAGAACTTCTGGAATTTCCCCCAAAATGAATTTAATGCCATAATGAAATGAATTGGAACATATTAGGTATTCCCACTAGTTCCTCTGAGTGTGTTGGAGGTTGTTACCCAAACCTAGTCCCCCCATGAGATGTGACTTTTTAGTTTTCCTATTGATATAACACCTATGCGGTGAATGTGATCATTCTTTGTTAGAGGAATCCATTTATAAATTGATTGAATTTAGTTGATTGATAAGGGGACATATTTTTCCTATTCTCATGTGATCGCAATGATTTAATTGTTAAATTGAATATGTTGAAATGGGTTGGATGAACTAATTAAATGTAATTGATTATGAATTAATAAATAAAGTGAGATGATGAAAATAAATGGAAGTGTATTCCATGGTTAGTATACTATGCACCATGATTCCATTAGATACCACAGACATTTCTTACAAGGATCTTTAATGTAGTAGTGGATGCCTTGGACTAGTTTTCTCTTTGGGTCTTTATTTCATAAGATTATTTGGGCCTTGATACCCATTGGATATATCTTTATTAGTCTCATATTGGATATGTGATGTTGATATGATCCTTAGATTCCACGCAGGTGTTACTGAGTTTCCCTCAAGGTGCTCCTCAGACTCGATGAGGATTCTGAGGTCTTCTATACCTTGGATAAAACCATTCATTGTTTGACACCAATGATTACACAAGAAGGTCATTGTGGATGATTTGATTATATGGAAAGTCCATGATTAATGATATATATATATATATCATTATATCAAATGGACTTGATGGATGTTTTCACTTGGTTGTACGACATGGATATGGATGATATTAAGACTCTAGTGGTTACAGTGTATAATAAAACATTATTATTTTTGGTTTACCACTACCCGTGTTTAATGGAGCCTGAATATCTTTACAAGGATCCTTGATTGGACTGAAAATATTAATTTACAGTTATTTATTTTTCAATAGTATTTAAATTGTATACTTGATTACATATTTTATACATTACACAATTCTTATCTTGTTATACACATCTTGTATTTGTTATAGTCATCGTTGGGGGTAGCATACTGATTGTTATATCAAAACTTGTTCAAGATACGGTTAGGTACCCATGAAATCTTTTTTTATGTAGGTAGGGACTAGAGAAGTACACATAATATGATGATTTATTTTTTCTTTTCTTAGTAGAAGTGGAGAATAGGACCGAGCTAAGGACTGTGATGTTAGCTGGGATAGTTTCTTTTCAGTATTTTGATACATATGTTGTACTGGATTGTTTTGTACCTATTATCCAACTTTTTAGATACATGATATGACATATAATTTAATATGATATTACTTTTGTAATTATTATATATTGTTTCCTTGTATTATTATTTTAAGATCCAAGACTTCATTGAGGTATGTACTAGTTTATATTTTGGTTTAAATATCTTAATTTGGGTTTATAGAATGTTTTTAGGGTGTATGAGGAGGTTTGGGGGTGTTTCATTAGTTCGAGAAATGAAATAAAAGGAAATTTTCCATCCCGAACATGTTTCATGGTTATAGATAATTGTGTTCCCAAACCATGCTAGCCAGGAGGAGGGGTGCACAGTTAAGTAAAACCATGCAACAGGGAAGGTCAAACCATGAAACCTTGGATAGTGGCATTCTGCATGGCTTTTCAAACTGTGTGGGCCTCCCCAGGTAACCGTAAAAAATAACTACTTTTGGATAGTGGAATTTACATAGTTTGTGTATGGTTTAGAAAAAAAGTGACCAAATCATTTTCCCAATTAAAATGTAAAAAATTACCATTTACCCCCTCAAAATTTTAAGTATCCCACCAGTTATTCCACTTCATCCTCCTTCCTCCCACCCTAGTGATGAACCCTAGTGATCCAAACTTCCCAAGGGTGGTTATCATTTGATTCTTGTTCTTTTTTAGTGTTGTTGGTTGTAGATAGAGGATTTGAGTATTTCTAACTCTCATCTTTCTACTCTTTTCCAAATTAGGGCTTATAGCTTCATCTATATTCTTATTAAGAACTAAAACCCTCTCTTTATGATGTAATAATTTTTAAGGCTTCAAAGGGTTCTTGAATCAGGATCTATGTCTAATTTTGAACATGTGTTCATCTTTGCATTTGAGGTAGGTGGTCTAAAAGTTATATACCGTGGTTTTGTTATATATTTGTGCATGTATGGTTGTGTTCTTAATTTTCAGTTATTGTGCATTTGGTTGCTTTGATAGGGTTTGAAAAAAATTTTACTGAATGAATAAATGGAACCCTCATGATCCATATGCGATTTGTTGAGGATTATTTGAGTGATTTAGGGTCATCTATGGGGTGCACCAACATTCCCAAGCATATATCTTGGTAGCATTAAGTATGAATATGACTTTTACTTAAATAGATCCAATAGTAAAAGTGTTGAAATGTTGGTTAAATTATAAATGACACCAATAGTGGTTGTGTATAGATATTGGTAATGGAATACGAGGTAATTTTGAATAATGTGAATTTGGAGTTGAATGTATTAGTGTGAATGAGTCAAATGGATTATGAAATTAAAAAGGAAATGTTTATGTGAATTAAGGAATAAGGAATGGTTAGAGTGTAAATGGATTAATGCCTGGGTATATAAGAATAAGTTAAATGGGGTAATGTCTGATAATTATTAAATGTGAAAAATGTGTTGTTGTATAGAAATTGTAGAATATGTGAAATGGGTTAACCCAAGGAAAGTGATGAATATTCTAAATGGGTTAAGGCATGAACAAGGGAAGTGGTTTAAATGGGTTATATTAAATACATAGTAAATGTGTTAATGGGTTAATAAATAAGGATGATTCATGTGTTAAATGAAATTTGATATGGTTATGTTGTGTGTGATGATTATATTTGGTTTGTGATATGGTATATGTGGTAAATGGATAAATAAGCATGTGAACATGGATTGGTAGTTTTTGGGGTATTGGACTTGAGGATCTATGACCACGGTTTGGGTTAGAATGATGCTCTAAACCCCAACCCATAATTTAGGGGTTAGGGAAGGGGAATGAGGCTCTATACCTCTAACAGAAATCATTTGATGAAACTACCTGGACTGAAGCTCCAAGGTAAGTATGATGTAAATGATTATAAAATTCTTATACCTAGAGAGATAAGGAACATGATTTATAACCATATACTAGGTAATTGATTTTATTATGAAATTTTGTAAATAATTTAAATTCCTAACCCATTGAACATGTAATTAAAATGAATTATGTGATGAATATATACTAAAAGATAAACATGAAACATGTGATAGAAATGAATTTAGTAATGTAGAAGGTATAAGTTATGGAAAAGAAAATAATGATGTAAATTGTTAAAGGGGATATTGTTAACGAATGGAACTCGAGTTTCATTTAGGTTTACCTTGTCATTTATTTCATACGTTCATGCACAATATTCTTAGATTAGATATTTTCTAGCCACCATTGGTGGTGGCCTACTAAGTTGTACTCACACCTTGCTCAGACTGTTGTTGGGTACATGAGCATACTTCATATTTGCAGGTCAGGAAAAGGGAAAATGACATATTCATGGGAGTTGAGCTGGGCTTGGGAGGTGAATAGATGAGGATACATAATTTGAGTCATGAACCAATTTGGTGATTCATCTATTTGTATTTATTTTGGGTTTTTTTTCACTTTTGGTACAATTATTTTTGACATGGCATATTTATCATTTCGTTGTGTTTGTACCCAATTTGGGAAATGGTTAGTAATGCTTATTTCGGGTTTATTTTTTATTATTTCACTTAATCCGTCTGTTTTTTTGTGGCTTACTATGGTAAAGAGGGTTAGTATCCCCATGTGATTTATTAGACCCTTATTGCTTGTCATTAACCTCTAGCATATAGGGAGGCGCAATTGAGGTCATATGGCGACCTGTCTTGGGGAAACTGTTAGTGACTCCTAGTTTGGGGATGTTACAAAGCGGTATTAGAGGAGTTATTTTCTCAACATTACTATTTGGGAATGGTAGATGATAGGTTTGGATATTTCTTGGATTTGGTAATGAGCTCATGCATGGGAGTATCTAACCCATGTACAATGAAACCCCCAAGTGTCCAGGTTTGGAATTATTATTCTTGATATGTGTTGTTACAATTGAATGATATTTCACCATTGGGTGATGCACTTGTTGAATAATGTGACTGTTTTATTATAATTTTCTCATGGATGGAGTGACACAAGGTTGTTCATTCATGCATCATTGTAGGAACCTATGGATATGGGTGGAATGCCTCATGATATTCATACATGGGATGGGTGACATGAATCATTGCTTCTGTGGGATTAATTTTAAATCCAATTATGAAAATTATGTGAATTGAATATGTAAATATATATTCTAAATTTATAATAATTATTTCAAAATTAGGTTTTAATTTCATTTTCAGTTTTAGACATAAAAAAGTGATAATGGTAAAAATAAATATTTACTGTAGTATGTGTAAAATAATGAAAAGGGTAAAAGTTAAAAGGTAAAGGATTAAAATACCTAAAAACAACAAAATTAAAAAGGGTTTTTTGGTCTTTATCAAACCTAAAAATAATTTAAAACATTAATTATTAACCAAATTAATGTAAATTATTTTCACATCAATGTGGTTGGATTTAAATATAAAATAATCATTATTTGATCACTTAAACCCCCCTCTTCTCAAGTATAAATACCCGATATCACCAAATTATTTTGACTCACAAGACTTGGAGCTCATAAAATAACATCCAAAACCTTTCTTCATTACTCTCACAATATCAAATTGTTGATGGTCTCACAAAAAGTCTAATATTATATCCTTTAAGAAGAGATCTAAAGGAAGTCCGCTAAATAAGGGGTAACGTTCTTCAACAAGCACTTTTGTTTTATTTCTTTATCCACCTATTTAATTATTCTTATATATTTATTATATAACAAAATTTGTATCATAAATATAATAATATGTTGTTATGTCAAGGCTATAAACTAGAACTTCACACACTTCCATCAAATGGGATACAAAATCACCATTCGTGTATATGACGGACTACCTCCTCAGGAACTGATATCATTTGTTCTTCCATTACCACATTTCATGGTTGAGAATATTGATAGATTTATAGTTTATATGTGATATATATGATATTTATAATTTATTTTTGCTTATGTACTTACTATATAACACATACCATCATGCTTTCCATTTTTTGGGAATACGATAACATTGTTTGTGGATGTGTGGACTACCACCTCCTCAAAGAGATGTGATTCGTTCACACATTACAGTGAATGTATTAAGGATGATTTTAATAAACATATTTGTCATATATTACATAAAAATTATACTAGAATTATAATATACATATATATCATTTACATTTATTTCTTTCAATATGTCAAGAAAATGGAAACAATGCTCATGCGTACGTACAACCTACCGTCTCCATGAATGGTGTATTCTATTCCCATCAAAAAATGTTATGGATTATTATAAATAATTTTATAATTAATATATATGATATTTATATATTTATTTACATTTTTGATATTATTAAATCATTATCTAAGTAATAGTAACAACAAATAATAAATTAAAATGTAATCAAAAAGAAAAGTAGTTTTTATCTGAAATAATGAAAATATTGATAGATTGTTAATGAAAAGGTAATAATATGTTATTAAAGAATCATATATGATATCATAAATATTAATATGGTTTTTTAATAATTTAATAACATTCTTAAGACAATTATATAGTAGTTTGAATAATTTTCGTCAAAAAGGAAGTGTAAAATAAGGGATTCTCATCTCACTTTTTCTTTTGTGGGATATATGCCTTATTCACCACTTATTTATTTTATATAGTGTTTATAATTAAATTTGATATATAATATAATAAATATCATTATATTAATTTTATTTAATTTTTAATATGATAATTATTAAATCTATGGGAAATATGATTCGAGTTATTACAATGTGGTAAGGAAATTCTTAACCCAATTTACATTCTTTGGGTTACCTTTAACTTAATCGATTATGTCATGATATGATTAAGTTTGGGATGAATTTTGATTTTATTTTATTTAATTTACACATGTTTTATGTGGATTTATAGTTAATATACATAATCGATTAATTTTATTATTTCTCACTTCAATGATATGATATTTATAAGGGAATTTATTTTTGTTTTTTTAAAGACACATTTAAAACACTCTTTTCATACATATCCAAATTTCATATAATTATTTCAAAAAATGTTTTTAATAATCTCCTATGATTGTTTGAAGTCATTTATAGTCATGTTTAATTTTTATGATTTTTTTAATGTATTCTTATCTTCATTTTCTAAAAGAGTTTCTTTATGATTTTTTTGAAAAATATAAGAAAATGATGTTTTTTAACTTATAATACATGATAATATTTACAAACCATCATGATGAATTAATGCCTTTAATATTAATTTAAAATCTTGTGAGGTTATTTATAAAATAAAATGTTTTATTTTAAAATTGTTTGTAATTTAAAAAAATGTTTCCAAAATTGAAAGAATATTTTTCTCAAGAATTATTTTAGGTGATATTTCAAAATTATGTTTCATATAAGATAACATTATATGATTTTACTTATGATTTAATAAGGGTATTATTCAAGTAAAATAACATTATTATTCTTACTATTGGTTTTTGTTTATGATGGCATGATATTTATGAATCCAGTTTCTTTTATATGAGTTATGTTATGATAAAATGTTTTTGAAACTCATTTATTTACATGTGTTATAATGCAATGAATATTTCATGTCACTATGGAACACATATGTATAATATTCAATATTTTATGGGTAGGACCTATATCTCCCTCCAATAAATCAGGTAATGATGGATAACTCATGTGTAAAAATGTTATGTGTGAACCTAATTACATGTTGACAATGTTATGAATGAACTTGATTACATGTTTACAATGTTATGCATAAAACTGATTACATGTTCAAATTATTATGAATAGAATTTATTTCCTATCTATAGGTTTATGCATGGAATTGGTTTCATGTCAGTAAGTTTATGAAAGGTCATGTTTTCATGTCCTTAACTTAACTAGTGAACCCATTTCTAGTTATACATGTTAACAAAGTTATAGTTATATGTGTGAAAAATAAATTCGATGTCTTATTCCATTTCCATACTCTCATGGATAATGTTCTTTTATTATCATATGATTCAAGTATTATGAACTACAAATATTTATTTCATTACTCTTTTATATGGTATTTTACTTGCACAATATGATCTTCAATTTTTTTTATTATGTTCTCATACCCTTATGTTCATGTTATTTTAATGTATGTTCCTTATTTTTCCCTACTGAGCATCTGAACTCACCCTTTTTGAAGATTCATTTCCCCATTATATAGAAAGGTATTAAGTATGATATGTAAAAAAGGTTATAATTATAAAGAAATTTGAATAAGAAGATGTAGATATATTTTGAGAAAGTTGTTTATGTTTCCAAGTTAACAATAGAAATAAACTAATACTATATTTGGGATTGTGTCTCTATATTGTATGAAATATTTTGAAAAAATTATTTAATTCATTTGTATGTTAATCTGGGGTTTTATAGTTTTCATCAGTTCAAAGGAAGAAATATGATACATAGGAACTCTAACATGTGAGTGTTCAAAGAGGCATGGATATCTACCCAAGGGCTTGATAAGGAAAGGGATTTCACCAGGGATGGTGGTGTGTCAACCCAAGAGGTTTATCCACCCATGGAGTGCCCTGATATGTATCAATTATAGTGCACTAGAAATAACTATAGACCAATATAGTTGGTATTAGTAAAAAGGTTTTGTTTACCATTGGAAACTAGGATGATAACACCTTAGTAAAAACCCTATGTCAAAGTCTAGGTTATAATATTAGAGTTTTGGTAATAATCATGAAAACCCTAAGTTAAACTTATGGTGTCATAAAATTAATTTTTATAAGAAATTTACTTCAATTCTGTGGTTTTACCGGTATGATTACTGCTACTCACACTATTATTTTTGGTTTTAGTCAATGTATGGAACTCGTTGTAACCATGTGAATGCTGAATGTAATGGGTAATGTACTGATTTTCCTCTAAAGAAACAGAATTATATAGGAGTTGGAATGAAAAATCGTGTTTCTATACTATAATAAGATATGAATCATGTCGGGCTTATAAATTTGAAAAGGCGATATCAATATTCTATTATTTCCTTCATGAGGCAATTTCTACCTTATTTTAGTAGATATTCTGATCCATTACTGGTTAAGTAATGGATCAACACCATTGAGAAAATATTTTATTTTCTTGAATTCTCAGGACATGAAAAGTTGTCCTAAATATTTATCATCTCGAATGTGAAGCAAATAAATAGTGGAATATTATCAAGAATATGATTCAAGAAGAATAAATTAAGTAAATGGAATTGGATGAGTTTAAAAGGGATATTCCTCAAAAATTATTTCCCTCACATCCTATATAAAAAGATAGATAATGAATTTATTGAGCTAAAGAAAAAACGATGAATAATCTATCGTGGTATATATGAGGAAAATTTTACAAGTATATCAGGGCATTACTCCAGTATTATTATCATCCCTAAAAGTAAAATTTATTGACTCTTTAGTGGCTTTGAAACAAATATTATGAAGGAATTAACCATAAGGGACTTCTGAAGCTATGATGAAATTGTTCAATGTGAACTGAAAGTGGAAATAGAATCTATAAAACATCAAGGTTCCAGTGATAAGTAGAAGAAAATAGAGCTTTATGGAAACTCCCATGGTTTTCTACATGGTGGGAAGAAAAATATTAATCCTCCTACTTTCAAAAAATGGGGGAAGGAGCACTCAGGTTAATTTTTTAAAGTAACAACAAAATATTTCAAGTGTGAGAAGCCTGGACATCTTGAAAAAGAATGTTAGAGTAATGAGAAAATTGACAGTCAATGAAATTAATGGAGTGATATCTCAACAGAATTCACCACCCACATTCGAATGATTCAAATTCAAGGTTTTTAAGAAATATTCAAATCAATTACCAAATCTAATGGCTAATATTGATGATAAACTACAACATATTATGAAGGAAAGGGATAAAGGGAAATCTTATAAAATCACAATGGACAAAGAAAATAATGTTAATTTTCCTTAGTTGGGAATTTCCTAAGTGAGAGCTATGAAAATAATATTGCTCTTCCGTTAGTGAAATTTCATGTGATTACCTCCCTCTATATGAATTTTGGAATAATAAAACTTCTAAGGATTATTCCACATTAGTTTTTTTTACGTATTTAAAATTATATTTTGAATGGTTCTAGAAACCAGTAAAAGTGATTGAGATGATATTTTTTGGAGATCACATGATTAAGAGAAAGATAACCCTTAATATGTGAAGGGTGTGAGGATAATTATGAGATATAGAGATTTTTTATTGTTATAAAATAAATGGGATAACATTTATGACCTTTGAGATAATTTATTTTGAAAATTTGGTTTATGGAATGAGTTTATATAATTTTTTGATTTATAGTTTGTGGAAAGAGTACATTTTTGATGGAATGCATGTTATCACTAATGTTGTATGGTAATTTAGGTTAATACCATGTTTAAAGATAATACATGATAATAATATTCAAATATTATGTATGTGATAATTAAGAGTTACATCATGTAACTTGGGAGATTAATGAAAATATGATTTTTGAAATTCAGTAACCTTATTTCAAAAGTTTTGGATTTTAATCATTTTGAATGTTCATAAGGGTAAAAATTTATGAATTGTTTTATGTTGAATCTTGGATAAGGTTTTATTGATTAACGCATTAATTAACCATATAAAGTTTTATGCATATTGGATGACTTGTACTAACCATTTTTATTATTATTATAACTAGAGAAAAAATTAATGACTTGTCATCCCCTTATTGATCTTATGATCCACTTGTTTTGTAGGAACTACAAATTCAACATCATTCCATGGTGTAAGAAATGAAGTGGATATTTATCAAGACACTACCAAAGAGTGATATTGTACTTAAGAGATAAACTCAAGTAAGCATATCTTCTCAAATGATTTTTTTTCTAAAATATTATCCTATTATCATCATTTATGATGATATCAAGGACCTTTTTTAGACCTATTTGGTCTATGGTTTTGTTTTCATTAACATTATAATTACCATGTTCTCTTTCATTATCCATCAGAACTTGATAGTCATAATTCTCTTCCATGTCCATGTTTTAGCTTTCCACTAATGTTATCTTAATAAGAATTATAGTTATATGTTGATCTTTACCTTCTACTAGGCCCCCTCTTAAGAGGATGTTATATTAGACCCTTTTTCAATGTGAGTTTCCCAAAAAGGAAAATTCCAAACATCCATATTTTATTTTAAATTGCAATATCAAATTTTTGATGATTCATTGTGTTTAAATTTTTTGATTGTATCGATATCATATCTTATCGATCAGCTCTTCCACTAACTATCCACCATGTTCATAATTTATTCATTGTATCTCTCATGAATAAGTACATACCTGATGCTTCACATGTATTGAAATCATAGGTTGTACCAATTGAACAATATTTTTCTTATAATGAAAACCGGTAGAGATTTTGGATTGTAAAGATAATGTTTTACGAAGCAATATCACTCACCTGGTTAATGTTTTGTGCAGAAACCACCAAATTGGGGAAGTTATATAGGAACCTACGAATATAGTGAGACATAGGTATTATCATCTATTTATATCCAAGTAAAAAAAAATTCAAGGGTGAAATTCATTTTAAGGGGGATGGAATGTAACACCCCCAAATTTAACACTATGTCTTTTTTTAAATAAATTTAATCTCTTTTATATCTTACTTTGTAAAAATCTCCAATCATAATGAAATGACTAAATATTATTAATTAATTGTAAACTAGCCATTGAAATAAATGGAATGAATGATATTAACTAAAATTTAAAAATATTGTTCAAAAAAGATAATAAAATGGAATCATTTATTAAAAAATTAATTATAAATGAAAATAAAAACCAATTAAAAATAAAGGAAGTGTTTTAAAAAAACACTTTTTATGTTCATAATGGAATTTTATTTTAATAAATTATATTAATAATTATTATTTAAATATTTTATTGAAATTTATATGTCATATATTCAATATAATTTTTTTTAAATTCAAAAAATTTGTTTGATAGTCTTAAGATAATAAAAAATACCATTTTATGCATAAAATGCTATATTTTTCTAAAAGGAAATGTTGTCACCTTTTAACGGTCAACCAATTTTGAAAATAAATTTTTATACTTTTATAAATTTTATTTGAAAAAAAATCATTTATAAAATTTTGATACAAATATTATCATAGGGTTAATTTTTGTATTTTTTTGATAAGTTTCATTTTTGATTTAAAGTGAAAATACTGCATTTTAATTGAAAAATGAATTTTCATATAAATAATTTGTAATGTTAAATTATATTTTTGAGTTGGTTTTAAGTTATAATTAGTTCAATTATACATTAATAAATCCAATTTAGATTATTTTTACCAATTTCAATTTGAAATTGAATATAAAAAAATTTCAAACATTTTCACTTTTTCACTTTAAAAACCAATTTTTCCATTGATTATACGTGATTAATTTTAAATATAATCTTATTAATTATGTGAATTAAATATGGTAAAATGGATTCAATTTTTTTAATAATAAGGTCTAAATTTGGTTTTATGTTCATTTTCATTTTTAGACATAAAATATTTATCGTGTTAAAAAAATATTTAGCGTAGTGTATGCAAACTATTGAAAATTTTTAATGTTAAAAGCTAAAGGGTTAAAATACCTAAAAAATACAACATAAAATGGGTTTTTAGGTATTTATAGACCATAAAAAGACTTTAAAATATTAATTATCATCCTAAATTTTTGAAATTAATGCCACCTCATTGGGGTTGGCTTAAACCATAAAATAATCATTATTTAATCACTTAAACCCACCTATCATTAAGTATAAATACCAACCCTCACCAACTCATTTATACTCATAGGACATAGAGATAATAAAATATTTGAGAAATACAATTATAATTACTCTTTCCATGTTCAATTTATTATAGAATCACCAAAAGTCCAATCCTAGATCTTTTATGATAAGATCTAATGGAAATCCGCCAAAGAAGAATTAACATTCTTCAATGAGCACCTTTTTTTATTTCATTCTAAAACACATAAATTATTCTTATATAATAACCTAAGTATATTAAATATACATATTTATTTTTATGTAATGTTTACAAACCAGAAATTCCAAAACTTTCATAAAATCTGATACACAATCCTCATCCGTGTGTACGACGGACTACCGCCTTGTGAACTGATGTCGTTCACTATTCCATTACCACATTTCAAGGGTGGTATTAATTATGTATTTATCTTTTATATATTATATATATGATATTTATAATGTTTTTATTATTATTTAATTATTATATAACACATACCTTTATGTTTTCCATTTTGTAGTAATATGATAACATCGATTGTGGACGTGTAGGCTACCGTCTCCTCAACGAAATGTGGTTCAATCATTTTTTAAATGGAATGTATTATGGTTTATTTTAATAAAAATATGTTTCATATATTAAATAAATATTATATTGGAATTATTTTATACATATATATCACTTAATTTTATTTCTATCAATATGATTAGAAAATGGAAATAATGTTCAAGCGTACATATGACCTACCCTCTCCATGAATAGTGTATTACATTTCCAATCACTAAATATTATGGATTATAATAAATAAATATATAATTTACATATATGATATTTATATAATTTTTTACATTCTTTATATTATTAATCTATGATCTATGTAATAGGAACAATAAATAAAAATTCAAACAAATTTGAAAAACAAAGCAGTTATTAACAAAAACAATGAAACTATTTGTAGATTATTAATTAATGGGAAATAATATGTTATTAAGGAATAATATATGAAATAATAAATATTAATATGGTTATTTAATAATTTAATAAATATCTTAAAATAATTATATAGTATTTTAAAGAATGTTTGACCAAAAGGAAGTGTAAGGTAAGGGTTTCTCATCTCACTTTTTCTTTTCTAAGATATATGCCTTATTCACCACTTATTTATTATATGAGGTGTATATAATTACCACTGATATATAGTATAATTTATATAATTATATTAATTTTATTAAATGTTTCATCTGATAATTATTACTTTTATGTTGCATATGATTTGACTGATTACAAGGTGGTACAGAAATTCTTAACACAATTTCCATTATTTGGGGTAACCTTCCACTTCATTAATAATTTCATGATATTATTATGTGTGGGATGAAATTTTATTTTATTATGTTTAATTTACACATGTTTTACGTGTATTTATAGATAGTAAACATAATCGATTAATTTTATTAATTCTCACATCAACAATAAGATATTTATAAGGGACTTTTTTTTTAAAATGATATTTTTTTAAGTTACCTCTAAAACTATATGTTTATTCTATTTCATTGTTTTATAAAACTATTTTTTATATTATCCTATGTTTTTTATATTGAATTTATACTCATTTTTGTCTTTTTATAATATTTTTGGAAATTATTATTTTTATCGTTTTCTAAAAGAGGATCATTATGAGTTTTCCGACAAAAATACAGAAGGAAAGTTTTTTTAACTTATAAGGAATGAGAATATCATACCACCATCATGATTCCATAATTCATTGAATCTTACTTTAAATTATTAAAATTTTACTTTTAAAATAAATGTTTTCATTTATATTTTCATGACATTTTAAAAAAAATGTGTCAAAAAAAAGGATATTTTCCTCAATAATTACATAAATTGAGATTTCAAAATTACTTTCCATAAAAGATAAAATTATTTTATGTCTCTTGTGATTTATTTCTGATATTATTCAAGGATTATATCCTAATTATTTCAATTTTTGGTTTATTTTTATCTTCGCATGATCTTTATGAATCTTTTTTTTGTGAGTTATTTTATGATAAAATGTCTACAAAACACATTTCATAAGATGGGTCCTAATGTGATGAATGTTTTACATTAATATGGAACAAATATATATAATTTTCATTGTTTGATGGTTGGTACCTATATCTCCTTCCAATTAATTGGTTAATAATTGATAATTCATGTGTAAAAATGTTATGTGTGAACCTAATTAATGTTCACGATATTATGCGTGAACCTGATTACATGTTCACAATGTCATGTATGAACCTGATTACATGTTCACAATGTTATGCATGAACCTATATTTCATGTCCACAAGTTTATGAATGGACCAATTTTAATGTCCATAAGCTTTTTCAAGGGACTTATTTCATGTACTTAACTTAAAATTTAAACCTGTTTCTATTTATTAATGTTCACAAAGTTACAGATTTATGTGTGCAATAAAAATTCCATGTATTATGACATTGATATAATCTCATGGATCATGTTATTTTATTATATTATGACTAATGTATTATGAACTGCCAATATTTATTCCAAGACACTTCTATATGATCTTTGACTTATAGGGTTTCTTCTATAAACGTTTTCCTAATGATTTAATACCCTTATTTTCATGTTATGATTACATATCTCCCTTGGGTACCCTTACTAAGAATCTTAGATCACCCTTTATAATGTTTATTTTACCTAGGATATGAATAAAGTTATTAAGTATGATATGTTAAAAAGTGTTCTAGTTTTGAAGAAATATGTGGGAGAATATGTAGATGTATTATGAACTAGTTGTTTAGGTTTCCATGTATCTAATGGCACTAAAATAATACAGTATTTAGGCATGTGTGAGTGCAATGTATTAAATATTCTGTAAAATGATGTAATGCCTATATCTATCAAAATATTGTTGTTATAGAGTATGTATCACATTTTTTTTCAAGGCTAATGAATGTGTTAGTGAAATAAAGGAGGATTATATGAACAATACACTTTTTATATGTCTTCCCTTGAGGTTGGAATGTGAGAAAGGGATGTGGAAGGTTCCTTGTGACCTTTTTTGGTATTATTGTTTTAGTTATAGTTTATTCATGGAATAAATTAGTATAGTTAGAATAATTATTATAGAATACATTTTGGTTTCTAATGGTATTATACTTTAGAAGATTAATATTTATGGATGGGTTAGTAATTGAGAGATATTATATGAGGATATACTATTTATGCTTTATTTTTATATTATACTAACTAATTTATGTATAAAGTCTATGGAAGATGATATTGATGTGGTGGTGTCCTCGAGACATAGGAATTAGGGTATCATATTACATAACTCAACTTCTTCTTTCTTGTGGATATTGGGGAGATCAAGGATGAGATAAAATCCTTAGTATATTAGCTATATAGGTCTATGTAAGTTCCATGACTTCTTCATATGAATTTCCTATATGATATGGCATATAAAAATTAGTTATTACTCTAACTACTTGTTAGATTGTGGATTGGGAAAATAAAATATTACTAAAACTCTTTATTAGATTATATCTTGGATAAAACAATTATTATAGAATATTTTTTGTAGAATTTTTCTTTAAAAAATTATTTATTATTAAAAATATTTTATAAACTCTAGATTGGATATATTGGTCATCATTGGAACATCATGCTAGTCCTTTGTACACCTGGAGTTCCATAGCTGATATTTTATCGACAATAGTTGAAGTAGGTAGGTTTAGGAATTTTGGTGTCCTAGTTAGCACAAGATGACCTAACTTGATTTATTTCATATTTTTTAGCACTGTTTTTTATATTCCTATATATACGTACATTGGATATAATAGAATATATAAGGGAACCTATTGGTGGATCCCTACCGAGTTTTATGCCCACACCCAGCATGTGCACTCTAGTGGATATATGTAATTTATATATCTCATAAAAAATATAAAAAGGATATATATAAGTTCTAATAGATTAAATTGATGGAATTTGAGAGATAGGTATGCTGAGAGATATGGGAGTTCTATTTATTTCTATTTTTATATTTTATTTCATAGTTTACTTTTTTGACTTCATCATCCAAATAGGCTACCCTTCTAATGTATGCAGGTATGGTTACCATGATTCCATTATGACATAACATATCAATTTTTATATATTATTAGTGTTTTATCTAATAAATTTAATTTATTATGATTATTATGAGGCTATATGATGTATTGATTACTATATCTGTTAGTTTATGTCTTGATGTTGAGAGTATAGTATCTCCCGCAGTTGTTATAGAATCTAATCACTAAATAAAAACTACAATAATATGGGGATGCATGCGTGAGGTATTATGGTGCCACAGAGACTTGGTATAATATTTTCTACCCAATATATAGAATTTAAAATAGTATCCTAGAATTATATTGGTTGTATAACTATTTTAGAAATGGAAGATAAAGATTGGATTAGTCAAAGCATGGGTTTTACACTAGACTTATGCATCCCAAACAACTTTATGGTGGAAGGAAAAGTTATTAGAGGTATAAGATTATTATTATTTTATATTCACTATCATAGTTGTTTTTTTATTAAATTATTTTTCTATACATTATAGTTATTTTTTAATCATTACTCTGGGTAGAAATAGGGAATGAGTTCATGAATAATACTTCATATGTCAGTTTATAGGGAATGTTCCTGACTACATGTGGGTATGAAATGTGTTTTTATCGAAGAAATGTTTTTAGAAGATAATTTTTGGAAATAGTTATTATTTAATTAAAACTTAAATAATAATTTATTCGATGTTTTTTTCTGAATAATCTATTGGTGGAATATTAATTAATTAAAATAACTATAGTGATTTTCATATGTCCTTATTTTGATATACTATTATTATATTCAATATAATGGTTTATTTTATCCTTATAGTTGTTAGGTTTGTGTATTGGATTCCATAGGTATTATGGAATATGAAATTTATTCATAGGGTTCGGGTTGTACTGTCATGGGAGGTTTGGGTCAGTTAGAAACCATTATATAAGTCATGATATTAGTGATGTTTATTAAGGGTGATGATATATTTCACATAACAGTTTGATTTGAGATGATATAAGAGGTAATGTTGATGTATTTATTGGTTAAATGGTTAGTCTAGGCTATTGTTATGTGGTACTGTTAAACCAAAAATTACATAGAGGTGAGCGAGTTGATTTACCTCTTTGTTATCAAATAAAGTGGTTTGAAATCATACATTTCTTTGTGTTCATAAGATAGTGTGATTTGACTAGATAGAATCATGTATAGATACTTTGGATGTTAGAGTAACTCCCAAGTGATGTGGAATCAAATGTTTGGTTCTGGTAGGCATAAAATTTATTTTTTTTAGAAAAAAAAGCATCATTGGTTATTCCTGATGGATTTAATGAAATTCAAGGAATGAATAAAGTGTAGATTTTAGCATGTGGTATTTTCTTATAAGTGTGATTTAAATAATATAATGGGATGAATCATATTATTGTGGTTTTGAATTATTAAATATGAGTGTGGAATTATGGTTTAAAGGAGTGGGATAAAATGACATTCTTAGAAAAGGTGTTTTAAATTCTAATGAAATTTTACAGCAAGGGATTGAGAAACATTGGGATATGTTTGATTGAGGACAATGGGGGGAGATTATAGGTCATTGAGTCATGATGATCAGGTGAGTAACTTCAATTTTATTCTTGAAATTTGATTAGTAATAACTCCTGGAACATTAATTTATAAAAATATAATTCTTCTAATGGATGGTACCCTTGTGAAACTTCTATTATAGGGGGTCGGATTTAAATCATCAAAACTGTATGTAATGGGTATGTGAAGTATGTGAGATGGTTGTTAGTATTGTTTGGGGTTTTTAAGAGCAAACCATTAAAATCATAATGGGATATTAAGCTACTAATGAAGGATTAGTATATTACTATGAAAGTTATTGGATAGCTTCAATTTTGGAATGATAGTCTTATGGGCTAGATAAAAAAAGTAAGACTTCAATGGGGGTAAAGGGCCAATGAGAAAGACGAAATAGATTAACTAGTATCTTAGTAGGGTGTGTTTTTATATCAGTTATATTTTTGAAGATCTCCAAAGGGAAGTACAAAGATGGTAGTGTGTGTTGGATAAGATTCATGAGATGTAAAATTACACTACTAAAAAAATGGTTAATTGTGATAGGTTATTTACGATGGAGAAAATTATCATCACAAAAAGTCCTTGTAGAAACACATTATTTCTTTGAAAACCCATTTACATAAAAATTTAGTGTTTATTTATTATTATTTGTGTCAAAAATTCCTTTTCCATGCTTTCATTCCATTCCATTGGAAGAATTATTTGCAATGAATAATAGCGATAGACAATTATATCCCTTGTGAATAGTCATTGTGACATGTATTTTTGTGATGGATAACGAAATACATCGAAAAATGTCCTAAAAATTTACCTTTGGAGGTGAAAAGATCCATCTCTCTTAACCTTTCACAAATAAAAGTTTATTAAAATCATGAAATCATGTTTCTCTTCCCCTCCTCTCTAATTTCATTATCCCCTTTATGCACTTATTCCCCTAATGCAACACTCATACAACCCACCTCTAAAATTGTCAACCCCACCCAATTTCTTGCACATTTAGGTTTGAATACCCAAGTTATAGAATCATCTTCTATCCTCATTCATTATTTTTGTTACTTCCCTTTCAATCTTATAGAATTTAGTCTGGTCAAACCCTAGGTCAAAAAAGTTGCTTGATTTTTATGTTTAATTTGGAATTTAGGGTTACTAAAAGTTTATTATTTCCTATTTGGGTGTCAACAAGCTCCAAATGGTTTGATTCAAATTGTTTTGAGGTATATTCCTCAACGTTTATCCATTTAATTAATTTTTTTGTTTGGTATTATGATTACTATAAGTTGATTATTTTAGGTTATTGTTGAAAATATGATTATTTTTGAAACTATTTATAGGGATATTTGATATATATAACTGTTGACACAGTTTATTTAAATTTATTTAATTGGTCAATTATATTTCATGCTTCTGTTGATATAATTTTTGATGAATTACGATAATGCTTGGATTATGGTTGTGATGTTAAACACTGTTTGGCAGTTATATTATGATATTTCATTTATTTAAAATATGTTAATATAGTTTTGAAAACATTTGGATATATATATATATATATTAACATGGGGATATAGATATATAAATGTTTAAATTTTTTTAAGGTTTTTGATATACTTATATATAGATATATGTATATATATGTATTTGATATGTATTTTTGTTTAAGAAAACAAGTAAAAATATATTTGATGTATATATATTTCATAGTAAATCTTGTTATATATATATATATATTATCATGTGAATATACATATATAAACATTTAAAAAACATGTATAGTTTTTGATATATATATATATATACACATTTGATATGTATATTTGTTTAAAAATGTGGGAAAATATTTTTGATGTATTTATATGTAGGTATATATAGATTGGATATGTTTGCTTGTTTAATAAATTTTTTAGTAAAATATTTGATAAATATATATTTGATTAAAAAATAATGTAATATATATATATATATATTAACGTGTGAATATACATCTATAAATGTTTTAAAAAAGTGTTCAAGGTTTTTGATAAATGAATATAAATATATGTATGTATGTATGTATGTATGTATGTATATAAAAATATATTTGATGTATATATATTTTATTAAGAAATCGTGTAATAGATATATATATATATATATGTATGTATAATATATAAAATAAATAGAAAATAATTGTTTTATAAAAATTCGGGAAAATAAATTTAAAGAAAATATTTTAACAAAACATTTTTACAAGAAAAAAATGTCTATAAAAAATGTTATAAAACCCATTTTAAATAAAAAATAACATTGAAAAATGAGTAATATATATTAAATATATAGTTATTAAAAATTATTGAAAATTATGTAATACCTTTTAAAAAAATATAAAAAAATATGTTTTTTTAATAATTAGTAATTTAAAAAAATGGAGTAATAATTTAAATAATTTTTGATAATCATTAAATAATTTATAATAATTAATAATTAATTACTAAATTTTAGTAATAATTAGTAAATGTTAGTTTAAACTGCTAAATATGATTAATAATTTTTAAATTTGAAGAAATTACAATAATTTGTAATGAATTGAAAATTTTAGTATATGAGATACTTGTAATTATTAAAATTATGTAATACTTATTAAAAATTCAATTATAATTTAAAAATAATTATTATTACGTAGAAAATAATTGTATTAATTAGTATAAATTAAAAAATATTAGAAATAATTACTAAAAAAATTAATACCTTATAAAAAGAATATAAAATATTAACTATTAAAAATTCACAATTATTAATATAAATATTGTGTTAATTAAAATAATTAGTAATAAACATTAAATAGATTGTGGTAATTAATATATAATTACTCAATATTAGTAATAGTTAGTAAATGTTATTATTAATTACTAAATATTATTATTAATATGTAATAAATTGCAAAAAATATATATATGAAATACAAAATTGGCAGAAATAAAATATAATAAAATTTTCAAATAAGTCATAATGGGTAATAAGTTTTCTTATTTATATTGTTTTTATAGATAATTATGAACATAGAAAGTAGATACCAGTTTCTATTATGCGATCATGAATAGATAAATCATCCATGAATCCCAAAAGATATGGTATAAATCTCATCTACTTTAAGGGTGTTGAAACATTACTATCATTTGCATCATCAATTTCATAATTTTTTTCTAATGTAATAATTAGATTCCTATTCAAGAAAAATTAAACTTATAAGATTTGAAACATTTGATAATGTTGGAATTCATCAAATTTATTTTGGTTTTTATAAAGATTATTTTTTTGGTATCAACATGGTGAAAGGAATTTGGTATAAAATATATTTTTGGTCTTGGATACGTCCTTTCATAATTTAGTACATGTGAATGTTGGACTATCTATTCATGAAACTAGAAATTAGAATGATATTCCAAATCATGAATTATAACCATCCAAATTTTATAATTTGATGAAATATGCTGAAAAGGCCTTATATCATGGATGCTAAATAAGAAAGTGTAAAGCTTTTACAAAATTTATGGCTATTAAATTAGATTTTGGAATATTAAATAGATGCTTCGATCAAATATTTTATTTGGTTAAATCTTAGTTTTATGATGGAAATACATTACCATAATGTTTCTTTAAAAGTAATAGGTTAGTCCAAAATTTGGGTCTTAGTTATTAGATGATCCATATGTGTTGAAATGACTGCATCTTATGTTATATTGGTTATAAATCACTAGTTAATTTTACAACATATGGATAATTGAGGTATACAAAGACATAATAAATAAAGTATATATTTCCTATGAAAGGGTTGAGGTATTTTCCAATCACACCCCATTTACATCATCTATTTACGTCTTGCAACATATATATATTGATGACACGGAATGAATCAAATATTTATATCAGAAAAATCATAAATAATTTATATGATCATGATTCATGGAGACACATTGATAAAATGAATCCTTTTTTTATATCCACATAATACATGGGAGAGTCTTTCTATTAATGGGTTTTTCCCATTTAGTTCTTACAATAGTCAATATTCTTATTGGCCTATTTTTATTACTACAGATAACATAACTCCTTGGATGATGATGAATGAACCAAACATATATATATATATATATATTCTATTAATTTTAGGACATTTGAAAAAGAATATCAATGTTTATTTGAAGACACTGATTGATGAGTTAATTTCATTATGGAACAATGGTGTATCTACATATGATATAGGTGCATATACAAATTTTACACTAAAGTATGAATTAATGTTAATGATCAGTGAATTTTAGGTATATGAAAATTTATTTGGATGGAGTACACGTAGTCTAAAAACATATATGTACTGTATGGCTAAGAAAAAAATGAATTATTGAAAGCGAAAATACTCCAGTAGTGATATTAGGTAATTGGGTAAAATATACCATCTCTTCATTCCCTCCTGTTTCTTTCAGACCATTTATAAATGAACAAAATATATATGGTCTTGAGAGGATCATAATTGGATAAGGTGGAGTATTTTTTGGGACCATCCATATTGGTTTGATTTGTCGGTTCATCAAATGTTATATATAATTCATATCGATAATATTTTAATTTGATAATATATTTTATTCCATGTTGAACTCACACAGTAATACAAAGACTATGTAATGCTATGGTTAGATCTTTCCCAAATTTACAGACATCCTGAACATGAATTATTTAAAGATGAAATATCACAAAATTCAATGAAGTGAAATGAAACACACACACATTCAAAAGAAACTTTCTTATTATTGTAACACCCCAACCTTGTTGATTAATTATTTTAATTACTTTGATTATTATTTTGAGTTTCATTAGCATGAGGGCCAACTTTTAAAATTTCAGAAGTTTTTTCACTTTTGTGCCATTAGCCTTCACGGTTTGAATTAATCATGTGATGCATGCACAGATGCCCAAGTGGGTCTGAGTTATAGTGCATGAATTGCACATGGTATATTAAACCATGCAACAAGCATGTGTGTTGGCCCTATAAGTGGGAAGTGTTGGGTGACACATTTCAAGCACAGTTTTCTCAACCGCATGTCTGGCTGTAGGCAAACCATGCGGCTTCCTAGTATTTATAATTAAAAAAATAAATTAATTTAATGATAAACAAAAAAAAGTAAGATAAATTAAATAAAATAGGAATTTTGATAATGGTTAATAATAATAATATGATAATGATGATAATAATAATAATTATTATAATTAATAATATTTTTATTACTATTATTGTTGAGTTCATTATTATTATAATTATTATTAAAATTTATAATAATATTATTATTAAGTTTTTTTTAATCTAATTTATTATTGTTTTGGGAGAATCCCTAGATAGATAGATTCCCCTTCCATGGTGCACTGGCCCTCCCCCCTCCTTCCCTTGACCAGCATGCACCCCCTATAGCGCTCCCTCTCACTGGAGCCACCCTCCTCCAGCCAGTAGCACCTTCCAAGCACATCCCCTACCTTCGGCATGCAGCCTTCTCTAGCCATATCTTCTTTCCTGGAGTGAGACATCCTTGCATGAAACCCCTATCTGGTTGACTTTCTATGGCGCGCTCCCCTCTATCTGGTCGGCCTGCTTTGATTCCCCCCCCCCCATGTCCGGTCGTCTTACTCTGACACAACACCCCCCCCCCACCGATCAGTTCTTCCCCTATCTATTTCTAGGGTTTTAATGGAGTTTTCTTGGTTGAATGAACCATAATGGGTGAAGTTCGTGTGGGGTTTGTGTTTCCATTAGATCTATGGTGTGAAAAGGGACTACGAGGCATAGTTCTTCCTTTTGTTAAAGCGTCATCGTTCACACACCATTGAGGTAGGTGTTTACATGGTTTTCCTTTCTGAAGTAACTTATTTGATGCTTGAGAGTTTCAATAATTTTTTATAAAGAATTATCACAATGGTGATATGTGTCATTAGCTTGTTATGGTGTTTTTATGGTAGTTGGATTTTCTGAAAATAGGTTTTGAAACAATTATTTTTTTTATGCCTGTATATTTGTGCACACAATTTTTCTTTCATTGTTTTATAAATTTATAGACATGTTTCGAACACTTGTGTCAGGACCCGTCCTCGGGGCCCGTGCCGTGACTACCCCAAGTCCGCCTTCCATAGGCCAGGGGCTGGCGACTAGCACCAAAGGCGTAGAATCCCGATAACTGGGAAGGCATTGCCTTTATAAAAGAAAACAAGCACCACAGAGTACAAGTGGAAACAAAACACTAAGTACAAAAGAAAAGCTGAAAAGTAAATGGGCCAGAATATAAACCCAAAAGAAATTACAACTACAAATGAACAAAAAGACAAACAACTGGAAGAGGGAAGCAGCTCCTGGGTCGTCCTCCTCGGGTCCTACCTGAAGGGTAGGTACAAATAGCCTCCTCCACGCTCTCGTCCGTCAACCTCCTCGGTGAGTCGTCTCGTCGTGTAGTCCACCTCCGGGTACGGACTCATCGTGTAGTCCACCTCCGGGTACCGACTCGTCGTGTAGTCCACCTCCGGGTACCGTCCAGTCCTCAAACACTCGACCTCCGTCAGCACTGTCCGTCGTCTGCAACAAACACAACGAGGTGCGGGCATAGCCCGTGAAGGGGTGAGTATAATGATACTCAGTAGGGACCCCAAGACCCTCAAGGTCTCACTAAACCAACAAGGATAACCACAAGAAGATCTCAACAGATAACATCTACTTAGATATATGCCCATACATATATCTAAGTTATCAAGTAACCCATCTCAATCATGAGCAAACACAAGGATTGTGAAATCAACGGATAACCACTACCCAGGTATATTCCCATACATATACCTAAGTTATCAAGTGACCCATCTCAATCATGAGGTAAACACAAAGGTCAAAAGTCTCAGCTCAAACCAGGATTTTCATTTATCAAAACCGTAACTGCTGAAGAGCTCCGTCTCTGGAGTGTACAGTGGTCCTGTCACGACTCCGAGGTACTACTCACTAACCTAAGACTGCTGAGGTACTCCTCCTGTCGAGTACTGTGGGTTTGCGGCCAACTACCGGGCGCTCCGTCCGCTGAGGGTCTGTCGCCAAATACCGGGCGCTCCCACTAATAGCCTACAGAGGTACTGCTCCTGTCGAGTACCGTGGGTTTGCAGCCAACTACCGGGTGCTCCGTCCGCCGTGGGTCTGTCGCCAAATACCGGGCGCTCCGTCTACTGGGCTAGTCGACTCACTCCAAGTCGAGTCGGTCAAGCAGTCGTCAGGTCTCATCCGGCTACACGGTCGCCGTACTACGCACGCTCGTCTCTGGGAGGGTCCGCTCCACGAGCTACTGGTCGATACTCCAAGTATCAAAAAGTCCCACAAAAAAGTATCCCAAAGGACCACCTCGTCATAGGGGTCTTAACGCAAGAGACGGCGCGTCAATCGGACACCCGGTCTGTGAGTTATTAGCCTTTTCGTCCCAGGGGCCAGGTTGGTTTTGTGTGCGAACCAATCCGGCCGTAACTCAACTATACCCCGAACACTCATAGGGTATACTCATGGGGACCGTTTCTCAACGAGATCACCAACGCCGCTGACGGTTCATCAAATGAACGTTCTGTCAGAAAGGTATCAGCTTTTCCGTTCCAGGGGCCCGGTTGGATTTCGGTGCGATCCAACCCGGCCACTATCCAACTGCATCCAAATCTCGGCAAAGCATGCCAAAAGTTCCGTATCATCAACAAGAACTCAACGCAACAGACGGCGCGTCAATCGGACGCCCGGTCTGAGAGTTATTGGCTTTTTCGTTCCAGGGGCCCGGTTGTATTTCGGTGCGATCCAACCCGACCGCACTCCGTCGGCATCCAAACCTCGAGCGGAGTAAGCCAAAAGATCCGTCTCACTTAGAGGAATTCAACGAAACAGACGGCGTGTCAATCGGACGCCCGGTCTGTTATTTATTGGCCTTTCCGTCTCACACACACCCTGGGAATCTTCCCAGGAGGTCACCCATCCTGATCACTACTCTAGGCCAAGCACGCTTAAATATGGAGTTTTAACCACGTAGACTGCCGAAAAGGAAGGTGCACCTTGAGTATAGTATACCGAAATGACCGTCTCGATCCAAGGATCGTGTTGCCGCTGACGGCGAGTCGTTTGGAGGCCCGTAGTCCAAGATACGGGCATTTGACCGAAAGTGGTCCGAAACTGGGGGTCTGGGACCAGGCTGACCTGGGCCGACCCCCCCCCCCCTGGGTCGGCCGAACCGGGCCGACCCGCCCCTGGCGGCGACCCGACCCAGCTCGGAAATCCCGGCCCGGCGTGGCTGCGCGGTCCGGCGCGGCGGCGCGGACCGGCACGGCGGCGCGGCCAAGGCGTCGTTCGGGTACCGCGCGTGGGGGGCAAAGCTCCCCCCCCCTTTGAGAACCGCGACCCCTTAATTGGGGCCGCTTTTGTGACCCGGCCGGGGGAAATTAATTCCCCCGGTCTCCACTGTCCGGCAGGCCCGCACTGGCCGGCCGGTTTCGCGAGGAAGGACCGGCGACGGCCGGTCCTTCCTTCACCGACACCGGCGGCCCGGTGCCGGCCGCAGGTCATCTTGCTCCGCCGCGTCCCAGAACCGGACGCGGCCTATGCCGTCCGGCGCGATGCGACGACATCGCTTCCCTCCGTCGCAGCCCCGCTCCGGCCGCATCGCCTTTGACTTTCTTCGACGCGACGCTATGGCATCACGTTCTTGGATTTCTTTCCACGGCGCGGCGTGACGGCGTCGCGCAATAATTTCCGGTTGATTCCCACGTGGTGCGACGGCACCACGCCATCCCGTTCCATCCGCAAGGAAACAATTATGAACATAGGAGGGGGGTTCGGCCGTGTTGGTGCGGTCCGGGCCCCACTCTCGTTAGACAATAACATTTAATCCTTTATCCTCGAAGTTCGACATTCTAGAATCAAGAATGGAAAATAAATAAATAAAATATCAACAATCCCCTACATCGGATTCAAGTGCGGAGCATGCCAATCAAGCCGCGGAAGACTAGCGTCGCGGAGGTCGGGCATCGCGGAAATCGAACGTCGTTTCCGTTGATGTCGAGGTGCGTTCAAAGAGGTACGTCGCTGGAGAAGCTTCGTAAGCTGACGAAGATTGTCCGAGGAGGAAACGGCGTCTCCTTTCGTTGACATGGGAAGAAGATCGAAGAAGCGGCGTCGTCGATCTTCGGAAACACACCGGCTACGAAGAAGAGAAGCGGCGTTCTTCATCGGAGCTTAAGTGTTCTTCGTGTTCTTCGTCAAGGTTGAAGAAGATGGAGAGAGCTTCTCAAAATCTCTCAAGGTGGAAAAGGAGACCAACCCAAAATAAAATAAGCTTAAGCCTTATTTTATTTGCACAACTAAACATTTGAATTTCAAAAGATAAGAAACGAACCATTAATTCGTATAATTAATTCAACGAATGAAACAACTCATTTAATTTACGAAAAAAACCACCCAATTAAATGGTCTGTTAAGAATTTAAGAAAACGCGTCAGTTGACTTTCATAAAGACGGGTTTTCGCGGGTGCGTTACTTAGCAGAAAGAAATGGCGGGGCTCGTGCGGGCCCCACCTCACAAATATCCTACCAAGAGGGTAGTATATTTCTAGATAGTACCCTATCGGATTCAACTCAGATTAAGCCACTTTTAAGTGGCTTCCATGTGGCTTAAGTGAAATAAAATAAAGTTGTCGCAAAATTATTTTATTTCTTAACTTTAAGCCCTAAAATTAAAAACCACACCCAAGTAAACGCAACTCCGGAAGAGGTGTTTCTAAGCAATTAACGGCGCTGCGATTCCATCGGTGCCCTCAGAATTCGATTCCGAGCACCGGTTCAAAAGTTAGAATAACCCGCTCGTCCGTTCACTGAACGTACCCGAGCAAAACTTCGGAAATTGATTACGGGCACACCGGGCCTCGGAATCAGGCGCCGTCAGAAACTGCGTTCTTGTAAAATTCCAAAGAAAATTAAAAAAAATTCCTTGGAATTTACAGGTCTTTACATCACTCCCACCACATGGCCTTACGTCCCCATAAAGCTTCACCACAAACATAGGGAAACAAAGTGGTACTGAGCACGCATCTGAGCCTTCCGCTCCCATGTGCTCATCTGGAGGTTCCCGCACTGCCAAAGAAAGTGCACAAGAGGAATCGACAGTCCTCCTAGGATCCACTCCTATCGATCCTCACTCCCCACAGGAACCTCCGTAGAAGACACTCATCGCCACCGTCCAGCTCCTCATGGTCGATGATATGCGAAGGGGTCGAGCACGTATCTCCTCAGTTGGGATACGTGGAAAACGTCATGCACCTAGTGCAACTGAAGTGGATGGGCCAAGCGGTAAACCACCTCACCTACCCAACTGAGGACCTAGAAAGGTCCGTTGAACCTCGGAGATAACTTTCCTCCCTGGCCACATCTCCGTAAACCTTGTCGAGGTGAGACCCGTAAGAAGACGTGGTCGTCATCCTCGAACTCCAGAGGTCTCCATTTCTGTTAGAACTGAAACTCAAAACGACTGCTGCTACGAGGGTAAGGTTGACCGACTCAAGAGTGATCGGTCGCACCCTCCTGTGCAAGAGTTACCCTGCACTGCCTGGGGTTTCCTTTTCCGCTGACCAAGGAAAACCCATCCCGACGTTTTCCTAAAACAGTCAATTTGAGTATGAACTATAACACCCCAAGCTTCCACGGTACGTTTCACTTCGAATAATGCAATAGCGTGTGTTGTACGCAACCTCGAGCTCTAACACACACAACAACGAATTAAACTAGCCGTTGTGAATAGTAATACCTACTTTTTTATATTTTATAAATTTTATTTACCAAAATGGACTTCATTTTGGATTCGGAATATCGAAATTAGCCTATGTTGAATTTTTGGTATTTTTCTGAGAACTTCTATTTTTTATGAATAGTGAAAAATACTAAAAAAAACTTTTTTAATCAAAATAATTTATAGTGATAAATTATACTATTTAGTGGTTTTAAAGTATAATTAGAATATATTTTTACCATTTTATCCAATGGTGGTCATTAGAATTAATTTAACATTGAAATTGGACATAAACAATTGCCAATCTTTTGATATAAATTGTTTCTTAGAAACACGCCATTTTTTTTGTAACAGCGGGAATTAATTATAAAATTAATTAATGCAACTTATATGTTTGGAATTTTGTAAAATAGACATCATTTTGGAATTCGGAATATCAATTATAGCTTAGGGTGAAATTTTGGCTTTGTTTGGAAAAACTTCAATTTTTGATGAATAGTGAAACCACTAAGTGGTAGTTAAATAACTGATTTTTCGTTTAAATGAAATATTACCACTTCTGTGATTTGATTTTAAAAAATCCAACATACATGGTTGTCATTAAGAAGTAAAATGTGGTTCAATGAGATTAAAATAAATTTTTGGTGAATAGTAACTTTTAAGTTCTTAATCGCGATTAGAGGTAATTAGTGTAGTTTAAGGTAAAAATGATGTTTTAATAATATGAGATGAGCTTGACACTTGTCCTACTCCTATTGGATGAGTCATGGCCGACCAAGACAACCCATGGGTCAACTTGGGGACCCCATGGAGCCACTTTAGTTGGAAAATGACATTAATATATATTTATTTAATGTTAAAATTAAATTGACACAAACATGAGTTGTTTTACTAAAACAGTTTTTAGGTGGGGTTAAACAAGTCCAAATTTTGATTATAAATATTCATTAGAAATATAAAAAGATTTCCTACATCATAGTATTTTTTTTATAATTTTTAGACATTAAATAAATTAAATTATTTATGACATCATGATGATGCAGTGATGACCTCATTATTTAACGATTTAAATAAAATGGAATGATAATGTAAAATTCAAGGCTTAAACTTGTCCAAAGCCTATTGTATGAGGATATTTCGAACCCTTATCATCGTATCCTAGAATTATATAAGTGTGGGACCTCTAAAATCCGAAACTCATTTTATAATAAAGTGACTTTTCTTTACTTTCCAAGAGTGCCCCTCCTCTCCACTTATAAAAGGCCCCCACCTCCCCCACCTTATTCACACCATCAAGCCATTTGGCTTGGCCAAAATCTGCCCAAATACTCTCCAAACTTCCCCCTCTTACTCCTAGAAGCCTCACTTTGGGCAGAACTCTTCTCAAGGAAGCCTTTGGCTCAAATCAAAAAGAGTTACCCGATTTTGAGGTAATGTCTTCTCTAATGTTGTTTTGTTTTATTTTTCTTCTCCAACCCCCTAAACTCTTTTTATTCATTTCTTTTGTAACAACACAAATATCCTCAATATACTAGGATGTTTTTATAAGAAGGATTCGATCTACACTTACACACACCTACATCTAATGGTTATATAACATACGGTTTCTGTGGATGGCGAATTTCTGCCTCACGAAACGATGATTGTTCAACACTCATATAACACCTTCAAAGGTGGCCATTAAGATGTAACTATATTTATATATGATATATAATGTGTTTATGTTTTAACTATGCTTCTTTATTTCTCATTTATGGCATACTTTATGATTTCCATTATGGGTAAAATGCGATAATTTCATTTTAGGAAGTGCGGACTACCGCCCCCTAAAAGTGATTTGAATCGTTAATACCATATGTGGGATGTATAAAGGATGGAGTAAATGGTATTATATTCTATATTATACTGGAATTATATTATACATTTATATCATTATGATTTCATTACATTAAATACGAAATAGAAATGAAAGTAGCGTTCATGCGTACGTACGGCTTACCGTCTCCATGAACGGTGCATTTCATTTCTTACCTCTAAATGTTACGTGACATTATGAATGAATGTATATACTGTATATATGATATATATGATATCTACATCATGAATATAATTCTGGATATAATGGATATTTCACCACATGAACAACTTGTAATTATAAGATGTTTATTTTTGACTCAAGTACCAAAGATCGACAAAACGACCGTTATTAACTTAAATAATTAAATAATGTTCATAACATGGTAATAAGGGATATAAAAGGAATAATTAACATGAAAAAGGTTCTTAAGCAAATAGAAATTAACTCTAGTTTATTATTCAGGAGGTTAAATAACGGTCGAGTCAGGACAAGACGCAAGGTAAGAGAATTTCTTAACCAAATTTTCATTCTTTGGGTTAATCTCCTACTTTCAAATTATGTCATGATATTATTATGTCCTATATTGTATTTGTACATTATTTATGTGTACATATAGTGAATACACATTATGGATGTACTTTATTTAAAAAATTATCTTTTTAATGACTTCGTCTCAATCTCCTTTCATTGAGGCATATTTGGTTTTATACACAAATTTATTTTATTCGGTGTATAAACCTCTTTGACTTTTACGTATATTCAAAAGGAATCTTTTTTATACGAAGCGTTTACTAAACGAAAAAAGGGAATGTTTTTGTCGTACGTATGCGGTGACAAGGACTTCTCCACCGCCGTGACCACTATTTGAGTTTCGGCTTCCTCTACAAGCCATCATTTTTTTAATGAAAAATAAATACAAAGTTTTAGCTTTCTTTTATTTTGGAATTGAAAATGGTTTTGAAAGCATTTTTATTATATCAATGTGTTGTATTGATATCTTGTGATTGAAATGTGGAAATTTTATGTTTCCTTTATGAATGTTTTTATGGTTTATGATATGCTTAAACCTATTCATATGAGGAATGCATTGGACTTAATAAGTGACGGGTGGAGCCCGCTATAGCTCCTCGATGCATCGACATGTCTCATGATACAAACTAGTTTCTTGGCACGAGGCCTTGACAAAATCTTATTTGTGGTCTTGGCACGAGGCCTTGGCTACGTGGTTATGATAGTCTGGCATTATGCATTCCATCATTATGAAGGTGGTTATTGATATTGCATGTGATTATTCGACCAGTAGAATATCCATGTGAAGAAGTAAATGGCATTATCTCATTTTACTTTTTCCATATTATGTTGAAGTTCAAGTTTAAAAGTCTTTTGTTTTAGTTATACATTGCCTTAAATGTTAATGTTTATTTATGAAAGCTTCCGCTATATTGTTAACATTACTGAGCATCTGAGCTCACCCCTTTCAATGTTTTAATATTTTTCCAGGATGTGAAGAAGTATTTTATGAATGACCTGTAGGGGTAGTCAGAAAGGGATATGATTGTGGACTATGAAGACCATGTTATTGTAGTTTGTTTACTTTTTGATGTAATGAAATACTTATGAATGTATCTAGTGTTTCCAAGGCTACTAAACTAATCGGTCTTTCGAGACTTGATCTTTTGTGATCATGCCAATGTTACGAAGTAATGCACCGGCTCTGGGTAGCTGGGGTCGGGGCGTTACAGTTGGTATCAGAGGCAGTTTAGTACTAACCTTGGAAGCTAGATTTAGATAAACTCTGATTAGAGCACATAGCCCGAAGATAGACTTTGAGGATTAGTATAGAAGAACTTCCTAGAATTTTGTTATTGTAGAGATTTTGTGAGTTTTCCGAGCAATACATCCCTATCTGGATACGAGCAAGTAGAGGCGGATCTGGCACATATGTACCTAGGGGTAAAACCTAAAAACACTGCTTTGAGCTAGACTCGAACGGGAACTGGTGCACGACAACGGGCCTTGCTGCACTCTTGGTTACGACACTCCCGGGGGATATGCTTTAGATAATTCTCATTTTCTTAATAAACCACTATGAAGGGTTATGAGTATATACTTACTCAAAGAAAACATTTTTATGGATTAAACCCATAAATAGTTCAATTTATGTTAAGTATCTTACAAGTATGGAATTATCTGTTTTGATTTATAAACTAATATAGTTTATGCCATTGTTTAGAAATGGCGCCTAGTTGAAGGAATGGAAACCGTATCAATGCACGCACTCCGTGTAGGGATTGCCCTCCTGCTCAAGATAATTATTGTGGAGCTGGAGATACAACTGGTGCTGATCAACTTATTACCATACTGGGACAACTCACTCAGGTTATGAATAATAACCTTACTCATATGGAGCACCCTGATCCGCAACGTGGAAGATCAATGTTAGACCGCTTCATGAGGCAACAACCACCAACCTTCAATGGGAGTACAAATCCTATAGTATCTGAGCAATGGATAAATTCCTTAGAGAAAATATTCCATGCCTTGGGGAGTAGTGAAATGGAGAAGGTTTTCATGGAAGTTTACCGCCTCACTGGAGATGCCGATCAGTGGTGGTCGCTGATTCAAAACACAAAGGAAGATGATGACGTATCGAATATGGAATGGAGGGAGTTCAAAGAGATTTTCTTAGAAAAATACTTTCCTCGTGACCATCGAGCAGATATGGAAAGGCAATTTCTGAGTCTGAGGCAGAAGGAGGATGAGAATGTCGCAAAGTATGAGGATAACTTTACAAGGTTAGCGAGGCATGCTGCCGATTATATACGTAACCCAAGGAGTAAGATTGATTGTTTCTTTGATGGGTTAAAACCATTTCTCTGTTGATCTTTAGTATCACAATCCTTCTCATCATACGAAGATATTTTCTCGTGTGCTATCAAGATAGAAAAGGAATTCTCTAAGTCTTATGACAACAAAGTAAAGAAAGAGAAGAAGAGAATGGTGGAACAAGAGACAGATAAAGGGAAAAAGGGAAATAAGGATTTTCCATTATGTGATAATTGTGGGAAGAATCACCCTGGTACTTGTCTAAAAGGAATGGTAGTTTGTTATAAATGTGGAGAAAAGGGTCACCAGGCTCGTGATTACAAGGGAAAGAAAGAGGCTATCAATGTTGAATGCTGCAATTGTAGGGAAATGGGGCATTATGCAAATGAATGTCCTAAGCGTCAAGGAAACTTACCTCAGAAAAGGCCAAGGGATCAAGGGAAATCTTATGCTGTTACTGCAGTTGAAGCAGAATAATTAATGTATTGGTGCTTTTGGACTCATGGATTATATTCTGGTTATTAGAATAATGTGATATATATATAAGGATTGTACTGCAGTACTTTTTGTTTCATTAAGGTTTTAATATGATGAAGGTAATTATATTTTTAGTATGTGACAATAAGAGAAACTTTACTTTGTTTGGGGAATCTGATAAATTGATTTTGGAATTAAGAGACCTTTTAGAGAAAGTCTGGACAGAGGTATTTTGGATAACAATAATGGTTGGAGTGGATTAAGTTGATTTTTGGATAGTATTGTTTAAGGTTAAAAAATTTATGAAGATTATTTTTGGAATATTATGATACTATAGTTTTAGGAAAAGGACAACCTGCAGGGTGGGGAATAACCCGTCGCGTCGGACAAAGCTGCAGGAATCGAACCCACAACCATAGTGCGACAAGCCTTTATTTCCTACCACTAGCCTACAGGAAGTCCCTGGTTATTACAAAATAGTTTTACTAATCTAAATGGTAAGTGTTAACATTTGGAACCTTATACAATTAGGATAAATAGAATATTTTTGAGTTCCGTTACCATTTGGAGTAAAAGTTGGGTTTGTGGTAAAAATTTATTAACGAATGAAAGTATACATAACAAGTATGTATATTCCCTTACGTTCTTAGTAAATCTCCTAAATAAATTCCTCAACATTATAAAAGGTAACTTAAAACAAAAATGTTGTTGGTTAACTTTTCCAACTGGGGATTCAATGACCGTTTAACCAATCACAAGTTTTTGATTTTCTTGTGGTTAAACTTTCTCCTAATCTTGTTTTCTATAACTCTACATCAGAACTTGATGGTTTGTTTCTCCTCCATATCCATATTTTCAAAGAATCCTAGAATGGGCTATATCGGGTGACCTTTGTACTTATCCTGATTTATTTTAATGTTATATATTTATTAACCTTATTTCCGATGTGGGTTTTCCTCAAAGGTATTTTCTCTTTTCAACCTTTTATTTTCAAATAAAAATTTCAAATTGCGAGGACGCAATTTATTGAAGGAGTGGAGAATGTAACACCCCAAGCTTCCACGGTACGTTTCACTTCGAATAATGCAATAGCGTGTGTTGTACGCAACCTCGAGCTCTAACACACACCACAATGAATTAAACTAGCCGTTGTGAATATTAATACCTACTTTTTGAAATTTTATAAATTTTATTTACCAAAATGGAATTCATTTTTGGATTCGGAATATCGAAATTAGCCTATGTTGAATTTTTGGTATTTTTCTGAGAACTTCTATTTTTTATGAATAGTGAAAAATACTTAAAAACAACTTTTTTAATCAAAATAATTTATAGTGATAAATTATACTATTTAGTGGTTTTAAAGTTTAATTAGAATATATTTTTACCATTTTATCCAGTGGTGGTCATTATAATTAATTTAACATTGAAATTGGACATAAACAATTGCCAATCTTTTTATATAAATTGTTTCTTAGAAACACGCCATTTTTTTTGTAACAGCGGGAATTAATTATAAAATTAATTAATGCAACTTATATGTTTGGAATTTTTTAAAATAGAAATCATTTTTGAATTCGGAATATCAATTATAGCTTAGGGTGAAATTTTGGCTTTGTTCGGAAAAACTTCAATTTTTGATGAATAGTGAAACCACTAAGTGGTAGTTAAATAACTGATTTTTCGTTTAAATGAAATATTACCACTTCTGTGATTTTATTTTAAAAAATCCAACATAAATGGTTGTCATTAAGAAGTAAAATGTGGTTCAATGAGATTAAAATAAATTTTTGGTGAATAGTAACTTTTAAGTTCTTAATCGCGATTAGAGGTAATTAGTGTAGTTTAAGGTAAAAATGATGTTTTAATAATATGAGATGAGCTTGAAACTTGTACTACTCCTATTGGATGAGTCATGGCCGACCAAGACAACCCATGGGTCAACTTGGGGACCCCATGGAGCCACTTTAGTTGGAAAATGACATTAATATATATTTATTTAATGTTAAAATTAAATTGACACAAACATGAGTTGTTTTACTAAAACAGTTTTTAAGTGGGGTTACACAAGTCCAAATTTTGATTATAAATATTAATTAGAAAGCTAAAAGTATTTCCTACATCATAGTATTTTTTTATAATTTTTATACATTAAATAAATTAAATTATTTATGACATCATGATGATGCAGTGATGACCTCATTATTTAACGATTTAAATAAAATGGAAAGATAATGTAAAATACAAGGCTTACACTTGTCCAAAGCCTAATTTATGAGGATATTTCGAACCCTTATCATCTTATCCTCGAATTATATAAGTGTGGGACCTCTAAAATTCGAAACTCATTTTATAATAAAGTGACTTTGCTTTACTTTCCAAGAGTGCCTCTCCTCTCCACTTATAAAAGGCCCCCACCTCTCCCACCTTATTCACACCTTCAAGCCATTTGACTCGGCCAAACTCTGCCCAAATACACTGCCAACTTCCCCCTCTTACTCCTAGAATCCTCACATTGGGCAGTACCCTTCTCAAGGATGTCTTTGGCTCAAATCAAAAAGAGTTACCCGATTTTGAGGTGATGTCTTCTCTAATGTTGTTTTGTTTTATTTTTCTTCTCAAACCCCCTAAAATCTTTTTATTAATTTCTTTTGTAACAAAACCAGTATCCTCAATATACTAGGATGTTGTTATAAGAAGGATTCTAGCTACACTTACACACACCTACATCTAATGGTTAAATAACATACGGTTTCTGTGGATGGAGAATTTCTACCTCACGAAACGATGATTGTTCAACACTCATATAACACCTTCAAAGGAGGCCATTAAGATGTCACTATATTTATATATGCTATATAATGTGTTTATGTTTTAATTATGCTTCTGTATTTCTCATTTATGGCATACTTTATGATTTCCATTATGGGTAAAACGCGATGTTGTTCATTTTAGGAAGTGCGGACTACCGCCCCCTAAAAGTGATTTGAATCGTTAATACCATATGTGGGATGTATAAAGGATGGAGTAAATGGTATTATATTCTATATTATACTGGAATTATATTATACATTTATATCATTATGATTTCATTACATTAAATACGGAATAGAAATGAAAGTAGCGTTCATGCGTACGTACGGCTTACCGTCTCCATGAACGGTGCATTTCATTTCTTACCTCTAAATGTTACGTGACATTATGAATGAATGTATATACTGTATATATGATATATATGATATCTACATCATGAATATAATTCTGGATATAATGGATATTTCACCACACGAACAACTTGTAATTATAAGATGTTTATTTTTGACTCAAGTACCAAAGATCGACAAAACGACCGTTATTAACTTAAATAATTAAATAATGTTCATAACATGGTAATAAGGGATATAAAAGGAATAATTAACATGAAAAAGGTTCTTAAGAAAATAGAAACTAACTCTAGTTTATTATTCAGGAGGTTAAAGAACGGTCGAGTCAGGACAAGACGCAAGGTAAGGGAATTTCTTAACCCAATTTTCATTCTTTGGGTTATTCTCCTACTTTCAAATTATGTCATGATATTATTATTTCCTATATTGTATTTGTACATTATTTATGTGTACTTATAGTGAATACACATTATGAATGTACTTTATTTAAAAAATTATCTTTTTAATGACTTCGTCTCAATCTCCTTTCATTGAGGCATATTTGGTTTTATACACAAATTTCTTTTATTCGGTGTATAAACCCCTTTGACTTTTACGTATATTCAAAAGGAATCTTTTTTATACGAAGCGTTTACTAAACGAAAAAAGGGAATATTTTTGTCGTACGTATGCGGCGACAACGACTTCTCCACCGCCGTGACCACTATTTGAGTTTCGGCTTCCTCTACAAGCCATCATTTTTTTAATGGAAAATAAATACAAAGTTTTAACTTTCTTTTATTTTGGAATTGAAAATGGTTTTGAAAGCATTTTTATTATATCAATGTGTTGTATTGATATCTTGTGATTAAAATGTGGAAATTTTATGTTTCCTTTATGCATGTTTTTATGGTTTATGATATGCTTAAACCTATTCATATGAGTAATGCATTGGACTTAACAAGTGACGGGTGGAGCCTGCTATAGCTCCTCGATGCATCGGCAGGTCTCATGAGACAAACTAGTGTCTTGGCACGAGGCCTTGACAAAATCTTATTTGTGGTCTTGGCACGAGGCCTTGGCTACGTGGTTATGATAGTCTGGCATTATGCATTCCATCATTATGAAGGTGGTTATTGATATTTCATGTGATTATTCGACCAGTAGAATATCCATGTGAAGAAGTAAATGGCATTATCTCATTTTACTTTTGCCATATTATGTTGAAGTTCAAGTTTAAAAGTCTTTTGTTTTCGTTATACATTGCCCAAAATGTTAATGTTTATTTATGAAAGCTTCCGCTATATTATTAACATTACTGAGCATCTGAGCTCACCCCTTTCAATGTTTTAATATTTTTCCAGGATGTGAAGAAGTATTTTATGAATGACCTGCAGGGGTAGTCAGAAAGGGATATGATTGTGGACTATGAAGACCATGTTATTGTAGTTTGTTTACTTTTTGATGTAATGAAAGACTTATGAATGTATCTAGTGTTTCCAAGGCTACTAAACTAATCGGTCTTTCGAGACTTGATCTTTTGTGATCATGCCAATGTTACGAAGTAATGCACCGGCTCTGGGTAGCTGGGGTCGGGGCGTTACATGAACAGTTATTGCCCATTCCATACTCAAACTAACGTCGTAAGGCCTCGACGCTGCCACCAAGAGATTCCAACCAGAACTCTCGTATCGAGGGTCTGACCACACCGTCGACGTAAGTGTGATTATCGAGTCTCCTCCCAAGGTATCTCCAGACGTGAGGGTCAAGTCCACGGCTTACCGGAAACTCTAGGTCTGGAACAAGATTTGTGAAAGTGAGGAATGATTCATATCGACATCTGTTACTACAACAGCTAGTAGTGGACACAGACTGTCCCTTGAATCATTTCTAGAGCCATTGGGTCACACTCCTTGACCGCATGCAGCCGCACTCTTCCTTTGCCCTCCAGCTCCCTGAGCCTGGCGGGAATAACTAAGGCGGGTGGTTGTAGCATGTTAAGATGTACACCACCTCATGCTGCTCTCCTAGCTCTACCTCCACGTCTGCCGCTTCGCAGACTCATCTCTATTTAAAGCTACCACTTCTTGAAACATTTAACACGCCCGAGTCTCTAAGACTGGCACCAGTTCCTTGTTTCTTACTGCACTGTGCAGTCTTCATCCGCTCCTGGATGAACTGCACCTCCTTTAGTCTCACAAGAGATGCTATGATTTCTTCTTTGCCGATAAGAGAAATCTGGTCTCATCCCCTGGATGAACCACATTCGTTGCCTAATACATTCAATCCTGACATAAATGATGCATTCATGCCATGGATGACGTCATAAGGCCTCGACGCAACTACTAAGAGATCCAACTGTCACTCTCGCCTCCAAGGGTCGAGTCACACTGTCGGCATCAGTGTGAGGTCACTGGGTCTCCTCCAGTAGGAATCTCAAAAGTGAGGGTCAAGTCAACAGTTTAATCGGGACCACTCAGTATCAACCAAACAAAAAGGACAGGAAAGCAAACAAAGATAAGTGTCTTTTTATTATTGCAGCTCATAGTACAAAGACACGAATACAAAAGCATCATGGAACTAGAAGTACAAAGGACGTATCCACTAGTTCCTCTCCTGTCCACCTGCTCTCAGAGATCCATGACCATAGGCCTCAGCTGCTTGAAGCTGAGCTCTCCCATGTCCTCTTGTCCCCTGCGCTCGGGGTGGGCCTCCTGGTGGTGGTGGCAACATCCCGAAGCGTCGTCCACCTCCAGCTGCACGGCCAGCTCCTCTGCCATGGCCGCCTGCTCCTTGCGGTCCGCCCTGATCGAACCTCTGCCTTTTTCTCGGAGGTTTTTCATTTAACTGCTGGTCATCTGCATGGCGGGTTGGACAGTCACGTGCCATGTGACCAATTCGGCCGCAGGAGTAACACTGTCCACTCTCGGCACGTCTGGCTCTGACTCCACCCCGGTTTCCCCGCACAACTGAACCTGAGTCGTGCAGTTGGCCACCGGTAGGTCTGGTCCTCTTGGACCTCTGTGTCATCTGTCTACTGCCTGCTGTAGAAGACTCTGCCGCAAGCCGGCTAGTGGTGGGTCCTGTTGCTGGAGACTGCTCAGAAAGGAAACTCTCCACTAAGAGGGCTCTCTCCAACACCCCTGTCTGCGTCAGAAAGCTGTGAGAAACAACAGAAGCTCTAATCTCTCGCCTGAGACCCTGCTCGATGGTTTGGGCCCTGAAGAACGGGTCTCGTACCATATCTGTGGAGTAGCGCGAGAGGTCTGTGAATCTCGCTGAGTACTGCGCCACTGACATGCTGCCCTACCGCAGCTGAAGTAGCTCCTGTATACGCACCGCTCGAAGGGTGGCTGGTACAAACTCTGCCCGAAACAGGCTCTCGAAGTCTGCCCATAGAAGTGTCGCCTCGTCATGCATCTGAAGCATCAGGCTCCACCATCTGTCTGCTGCTGCCTGAAGAAGGCTGGCAGCTAGGATCACCATGAAATCTGTCGGCGTCCCCACTAGCCTGAAGACTCTCACCACAACCTCTAGCCAATCCTCAGCCACCTGCGGGTCCGTCCCTCCCTGGAACCAGGGTGGCCTCTGGCGCTGGAACTCAGGCAGTGCGCTCAAGCGACGTGCATCCTCTGCTACTGGGGCTGGTGGCATTGGTGGACCAATGGGTAGTAGTACCGCTCGTGCCTCCGCTGGTGCCTCAACTGGGATAGGGCCCTGTACTGAGGCCTCGTCGCTCGGCGGGCTATCAGTACGTACCACTCTCAGGGCTCTAGCTGGTCGTCCACGGGGAGGCATTTTGAAAGAAACAACGTGACACAGTCAAAAGAATATACCCGGTGAGCTGACCTGGTTTGAGCTGACATTTAAATAAAACTTATGGAAAACACACACGCAAACAGTGTTTTCGTGCACAAAGTCGGAAACCAGTTTTCAGGGTCCTGGTGTATGGATACGTCGGCCGCCCGCACCAACACTGGACTCCCTAAACTAAAAACCACACTCGGTACTCTTAACACTATTTCTTCACAGAAGGAAACATCAGAGTTATAAGTTCTGCGGTAGAACCAAACCTCCCTCTGATACCAATTTGTCACGACCCGTCCTCGGGGCCCGTGCCATGACTACCCCAAGCCCGCCTTCCATATGCCAGGGGCTGGCGGCTAGCACCAAAGGCATAGAATCCCGATAACAGGGAAGGCATTTCCTTTATAAAAGAAAACAAGAACCACAGAGTACAAGCGGAAACAAAACACTAAGTACAAAAGAAAAGCTGAAAAGTAAATGGGCCAGAATACAAACCCAAAATAAATTACAACTACAACAGAACAAAAAGACAAACAGCTGGAAGAGGGAAGCAGCTCCTGGGGCGTCCTCCTCGGGTCCTACCTGAAGGGTAGGTACAGATAGCCTCCTCCACGCTCTCATCCGTCAACCTCCTCTGTGAGTCGTCTCGCCGCGTAGTCCACCTCCGGGTATTGACTCGTCGTGTAGTCCACCTCCGGGTACCGACTCGTCGTGTAGTCCACCTCTGGGTACCGTCCAGTCCTCGAACACTCGGCCTCCGTCAGCACTGCCCGTTGTCTGCAACCAACACAACGAGGTGCGGGCATAGCCCGTGCAGGGGTGAGTATAACGATACTCAGTAGGGACCCCAAGACCCTCAAGGTCTCACTAAACCAACAAGGATAACCACAAGAAGATCTCAACAGATAACCTCTACTTAGATATATGCCCATAAATATACCTAAGTTATCAAGTAACCCATCTCAATCATGAGGAAACACAAGGATTGTGAAATCAACAGATAAGCACTACCCAGGTATATGCCCATACATATACCTAAGTTATCAAGTGACCCATATCAATCATGAGGTAAACACAAAGGTCAAAAGTCTCAGCTCAAACCAGGATTTTCATTTATCGAAACTGTAACTACTGAAGAGCTCCGTCTCTGGAGTGTACAGTGGTCATGTCACGACTCCGAGGTACTGCTCACTAACCTAAGACTGCTGAGGTACTCCTCCTGTCGAGTACTGCGGGTTTGCGGCCAACTACCGGGTGCTCCGTCCGCTGAGGGTCTGTCGCCAAATACCGGGCGCTCCCACTAATAGCCTACAGAGGTACTCCTCCTGTCGAGTACCGCGGGTTTGCAGCCAACTACCGGGTGCTCCGTCCGCCGTGGGTCTGTCGCCAAATACCGGGCGCTCCGTCCACTGGGCTAGTCGACTCACTCCAAGTCGAGTCGGTCAAGCAGTCGTCAGGTCTCAGCCGGCTACACGGTCTCCGTACTCCGCACGCTCGTCTCCAGGATTGTCCGCTCCACGAGCTACTGGTCGATACTCCATGTATCACAAAGTCCCGCAAAAAAGTATCTCAAAGGACCACCTCGTCATAGGGGTCTCAACGCAACAGACGGCGCGTCAATCGGATGCCCGGTCTGTGAGTTATTAGCCTTTTCGTCCCAGGGGCCCGGTTGGTTTCGTGTGCGAACCAATCCGGCCGTAACTCAACTATACCCCGAACACTAATAGGGTATACTCATAGGGACCGTTTCTCAACGAGATCACCAACACCGCTGACGATTCGTCAAACGAACGTTCTGTCAGAAAGGTATCAGCTTTTCCGTTCCAGGGGCCCGGTTGGATTTCGGTGCGATCCAACCTGGCCACTATCCAACTGCATCCAAATCTCGGCGAAGGATGCCAAAAGTTCTGTATCATCAATAAGAACTCAACGCAACAGACGGCGCGTCAATCGGACGCCCGGTCTGAGAGTTATTGGCTTTTTCGTTCCAGGGGCCCGCTTGGATTTCGGTGCGATCCAACCTGACCACACTCTGTCGGCATCCAAACCTCGAGCGGAGTAAGCCAAAAGATCTGTCTCACTTAGAGGAATTCAACGAAACAGACGGCGCGTCAATCGGACGCCCGGTCTGTTATTTATTGGCCTTTCCGTCTCACACCCACCCTGGGAAACTTCCCAGGAGTTCACCCATCCTGATCACTACTCTAGGCTAAGCACGCTTAACTATGGAGTTTTAACCACGTAGGCTACCCAAAAGGAAGGTGCACCTTGAGTATAGTATACCAAAACGACCGTCTTGATCCAAGGATCGCGTTGCCGCTGACGGTGAGTCGTTTGGAGGCCCGTAGCCCAAGATACGGGCATTTGACCAAAAGTGGTCCGAAACTGGGGGTCTGGGCCCAGCCCGACCCGGCCCGACCCCCCCCCTGGGTCGGCCGAACCGGGTCGACCCGCCCCTGGCGGCGACCCTACCCGGCTCGGAAGACCCGGTCCGGCGCGGCGGCGCGGACCGGCACGGCGGTGCGGCCAAGGCGCCGTTCGGGTGCCGCGCGCGGGGGGCAAAGCCCCCCCCCCCTTTGAGAACCGCGACCCCTTAATTGGGGCCTCTTTTGAGACCCGGCCAGGGGGAAATTAATTCCCTCGGTCTCCACTGTCCGACCGGCCCACACTGGCCGGCCGGTTTCGCCAGCAAGGACCGGCGACGACCGGTCCTTCCTTCGCCGACACCGGCGGCCCGGTGCCGGCCGCCGGTCATCTTGCTCCGCCGCGTCCCAGAACCGGCCTCGGCCTATGCCGTCCGACACGATGCGACGACATCGCTTCCCTCCGCCGCGACCCCGCTCCGGCCGCGACGACATCGCGTTCTTCGATTTCATTCCACGGCGCAACGCGACGGCGCCGCGCAATAATTGTCGTGTGATTCCCGCATGGTGCGACGGCACCACGCTACCCCATTCCATCCGCAAGGAAACAATTATGAACATAGGAGGGGGGTTCGGCCGTGTTGGTGCGGTCCGGGCCCCCCTCTCGTTAGATAATAACATTTAATCCTTTATCCTCGAAGTTCTACATTCTAGAATCAAGAATGGAAAATAAATAAATAAAATATCAACAATCCCCTACCTCGGATTCAAGTGCGGAGCACGCCAATCAAGCTGCGGAAGACTAGCATCGCGGAGGTCGGGCGTCGGGGAAATTGAACGTCGTTTCCGTTGACGTCGAGGTGCGTTCGAAGAGGTATGTCGCTGGAGAAGCTTCGTAAGCTGACGGAGATAGTCCGAGGAGGAAACAGCGTCTCCTTTCGTTGACACGGGAAGAAGATCGAAGAAGCGGCGCCGTCGATCTTCGGAAACACACCGGCTACGAAGAAGAGAAGCGGCGTTCTTCGTCGGAGCTTAAGTGTTCTTCGTGTTCTTCATCAAGGTTGAAGAAGATGGAGAGAGCTTCTCAAAATCTCTCAAGGTGGCAAAGGAGACCAACCCAAAATAAAATAAGCTTAAGCCTTATTTTATTTACACAACTAAACATTTGAATTTCAAAAGATAAGAAATGAACCATTAATTCGTAGAATTAATTCAACAAAAGAAACAACTCATTTAATTTACGAAAAAAACCGCCCAATTAAATGGTCTGTTAAGAATTTAAGAAAACGCGTCAGTTGACTTTCATAAAGACGGGTTTTCGCGGGTGCGTTACTTAGCGGAAAGAAATGGCGGGGCTCGTGTGGGCCCCACCTCACAAATATCCTACCAAGAGGGTAGGATATTTCTGGATAGTACCCTATCGGATTCAACTCAGATTAAGCCGCTTTTAAGTGGCTTCAAGTGGCTTCCATGTGGCTTAAGTGAAATAAAATAAACTTTTCGCAAAATTATTTTATTTCTTAACTTTAAGCCCGAAAATTAAAAACCACACCCAAGAAAACGCAACTCCGGAAGAGGCGTTTCTAAGAAATTACCGGCGCTGCGATTCAATCGGTGCCCTCAGAATTCGATTCCGAGCACCAGTTCAAAAGTTAGAAAAAACCCGCTCGTCCGTTCACTGAACGTACCCGAGCCAAACTTCGGAAATTGATTACGGGCACACCGGGCCTCGGAATCAGGCGCCGTCAGAAACTGTGTTCTTGTAAAATTACAAAGAAAATTAAAAAAAACATTCCTTGGAATTTACGGGTCTTTACAACTTGTGGAATCCATATTTAATTTTTTATGATGATTAATAATTGGTAGAAATTTCTAAGAACAGTTTCCAAAGAATTCCATCATTCTCACTTATGTGGTTATGAATTAGTGTATCTTGAAAAGTGTAATTTGTGTTTTTATAGTAGAAATAAACTTTTTTATGGTATTTTTTATTAGTGTGAGTTGGTAAACTAGTTCCAGTATTTTTAAAATGTGTATTGGTGTATCTTTTTGGTTATCTTTTAGGGACGCAACGAATCGTCGTGAGAAGTTTTTGGAATATTTTTTCTTTATTTACGAAAGGTATGGTTATGTTATTTTATTATGTGGTATTTTTGAGTTTAGTTTGAAAAGAAAATGTTGTGTTGGTTCTTTTAGGTGTTTTTATTAAATAAAATGGTTTCAAGTGCATGGTTTTCAATTTGATGGCCCTTTTAGTGTAACATAAGCCTGTTTGGAATCTTTAAGTGTGTTGTGGGTTTTTGTCTTATTTTGAAATAAAGTTGGACTTTATGTAAAGGGAATATTTGACACGTTTTATAAAATTTCTCATTTATACTAATGTTAGGAAATGATATTTTGAAAATTTCATGGGAATGTGGTTTTTCACATGACATTATAAACATTTTGGAAATGTATTTGGTAAGGGAATTTTGGGTGAATGTTGGTTTGAAGGCCCATTTGTCAATGTCAGTATAAAAGTGATTTTCGATCTTGGTTTTGGAAATGGATTGTAAAATGTTTTTGATAAATTTATTTGGAATGGCTAATGTCTAACGATCCATTTGGTGTTGTGAATTTAATTGAAATATGTTGTGTTGGATTTGGAAAAGTATGTGGTTTGGGAAATGTCTGTGCCCGACTGGAATCTTTTAATGAGTGATGTTTACATGTATATGTATATAGTGGGAACCCCTATCCAGGATTTCACTTTATGGGTTATCATATGAGCACTGTTTGTGTTTGGGGTTGGAAAGTGCGGGGACAACAGGTAAGGTGAGTCACATGTGCAGAGGCCTCCTACTTACACATTTTATTTATATTTACCATGGGGTCCTAGGAGCCTTCTAGGTGATCGAGTGATAGTTACTTGATAGCCCTGATTAGATGGGTTAATACCCTCCTGGATTTGTAGAAAGGGTAAGAGGGTTGTGTCATTGGTGAGGCTAGGTTAGAGAAGCCAGTTGGGTATTGACTTTGGGGCTTCACCATACACCGACAAGTGGTTCCAAACTGAGTATGTCCATGGGTGATCTAGGGATGTTTAAGAAATCCCATGATTATTCTATTTCATATGATTTTTTTCTTTATGTTTCATTTATCACTTAGTCTTCACTGATTAATTATTTTCCAGACAGCCTGTTTTTGACTGTTTAGGTTTTGTGTTGGGAGTTGGTTTTGAAAAGTTAGACTTGTTTTCAAAATGAAGGTGTAGTGTGTAGTGTTTCATCAAAAGTGGAAAAGTGTGTTTATTTTTTAAAATTTGAAAACCCTATTTTTATAATTTATTTTAAAATAGTGTTAATGGATTTATTTGGGAATGGAAAAAAAACATAGATTCTATGGTTTATTATCGGCATTCCTATTGAGAAATTTGGTTATCACACCTACCTTATCATTTTAGTTACAGGTTCCATTTTGATAAGGTTCTCCTAGTTCTGTTGATCTTTGTTGGAGTATAGATGGACTTGCGGATGGATGTCACCAAGAGGTCACATGGGGATTTGGTCGGTGCAGTTCATATTTGATTTTATTTTTAGTTCCGTTTGTTTTAGTTTAAACTTTAGTTTTCTTGGATTAATTTTTATTTGAATTTGGACCGGTTGGGTATTTTTATATGATAAATGGTTATTTATATATTTGTTTAGTTTTTTTATTTCATCATGGTTCTTTTAGGCTTAAACAATTCCCTTTTGGTTTTATATTTGATGCCCGACACTAGTTGCCAGCCCATGGGAATCGGGAATGCCCCTCAAGTCATGTCATAGGCCACCTCAGGTCACCAGTTTAGGGTCGACTTGGGTTAGTTCGTGAAAATTATTCTATTAGTTGATTAAATATTTGATGTTTCTAGATATTAATTCTTATAATTTGACTAATTTCATTAGAAATTGACATATTACTTGGATAACATGTTATGAATGTCATGTCATAATATAAATATTACTACCTATTAGTCTTAAAGGGTTGTTAAATTTTTCAATCTAGGGTGATTTGAGAAAATATCATATTTCTTTAAATATATTTGTATTGAAACATTGGATTATTGTGTATTGAGTATGTTGAAAAATTATTTTGTTCTAATTTTATATAAATTGGTGAATATATTCCTACTATCCTTCCATGAATCAATGGGACATTTAATATTTCATTTTTTGTATGAATCTAAATGTGGAGGTCTAGTACAGTTATGATGGATGTACCTATTTAAAAAATGTATGATAAAATCAATGAAGAAAGTACTTATCAAAGTATTTGTTAGTAGGTCAATTGTTGAAGAATACTTACAGGAGGAAAATCCAAATTTATACTATTATTATTTCCAAACCGAATATAATTCAAAATATAATCACATTGGTCAAAATGAGGCAAATTTTGATGATTTAATGAACCACTAATTTGTTTAAATCATATCGAGTTTGGTTTTGGTGGTTATAATGAATGATGGCTTTTATATGAATAACTACACAGAGATCATACACATGTTCTTCTCAATTGGGACGAGATGACATGATTTGTGCAGTATATACTAATTATTATTATTATTTATAAAATTTTATAATAGATAAATTTATTTATATTATTTTTCATACTATATGATGAACATATAAAAAATTATACAAATCACCCATACTTCTATGGAAGAATGTTTCAATTTATTTATGTTCATTTTAATGGCCAGTAATTTATGTTATTTATAATGGAACATTAAATCAATTTTGAATGGATATTTATCATTAATAATGTTTATTATTTTAATGAAACACAACATGAAAGTAAAAATGATAGTATATTATGTGTAATAAAAAACCATCCATCAAAATTTGTAAAATATTATAATGGGTCTGTGGTTTATGTATTTTAATTTCATACATACATATATGGTGAATCAAATAAATTAATGAATAATGATTTTTGTTTGAAAGGATATCGCCATAAATAATGTGAAACATAATTTTTTGGTATACATGATGAAATAATTAATTTATGTTATACGTGACCAAATTATGTAATAATGTTTAAATGTAACATGTTTGATACTAATCGAGGGTTACGAGTTCATCCATAATAGTAATTAACATTAAAAATAACATCATTCCATCCCAAATGATCCATTTATATGGGCACATCCATCACATCATGTTTATTATGAAAATTACTATGTTATTTCAAGATATTTAAATAACTGGAGGAGTGTAATAAAAATGAAATCATAAGAAAATCAGTTTCTTGAAAATTAAAATGGTTCTGTGGATGTGAAACATATTGATTTTTTTCAAGAAACATCCCCAAATATATCCCTTACCCAATGAGATATAAATATTGATGATGAAACTCACCAGTTAAGGGCTGATGATATTTATAATATTGATGAAGTAGTAAGGGATGATGAAACTAAAATTTTTATTGAAGTTAATGATATTGAAGATGAAGATGAATAAATTATCAACGATAATAATGTGGATGCAGATAGAGAATGATTTATTATATTCAGGTATTTATTAGTTTCTTTAATTTATATATGTATTAATAATTATTTATAGGTAAGATTTTTTTGTTTCAGTTAGGTAGGGATATTATTGATAATCTATTAGATTCCCTCTCCGATGCTAATATTTACTAGTTTTTTATATTTTATTTATGTATTGATAATTATTGATAGGTAATAATTTTATTTTCTTTATGATATTTATTAGTTTTTAATATTTAAAATCTATATTAATAATTATTTATAGGTAAAGTTATAACATTATGGTACTTATTTTCTGGTAATTATTATATTTTTGTATTTATTAGTATTTTATAATGGATAACTGTATTAAAAAATAATTATAGATAATATTATTACATTATGGTATTTTTTAGTTTTTATATTTGATATTTGTGTTATCAGTATTTTTTGGTATTTTTTGTTTTAGATAGTTGGAAACACTCCTAATGATCTATTTCATTCTCTCGCTAATGCTGGATTTCCTAATGATGATAACAATTCATATAAACAATAAGATACTGTTATAGAACCTCTTATTAGGAGGGGGCGTGTTCTATCTATATTGATGAATCTATTCACTATTCCAAAAAGATGTACATCACTTGATTTTGTTATGGTTTTATGGAGGTATGTTAAATTATTTAAGGTATTTAATTTAAATTATTTTTTGTATTATTTTTTCAATTAAAATTCAGTTTATTTGTTTTTTATTTGCGTTGTATTTCACATTTATCTATTGAGAAGGCTGGTGTCATTCTAAAAAATTATTTTCCTATTCCATGACTGTCATGGGACCAGGTTCCCATTTCTATTCATCAGAAGATATATGACGACTGGATTGTATATTATTAAATAATATATATTATTTTATATTTATCTATTTAGAAACGTGTTGTTTTTAATTTTCTATCAGAATTTATGGTCTCCTATTGACAATCTCTTGAGATCACCTATCTTGGAGGAATTATAGATTTATATATGCAAACATTTTTATCAGTTTTTACACAACCTATGAAAGTGAGATTTTAGTACCCTAGATTTATGGTATGTACCCATTTATTTATGTTTATATGTTTATAAAGTATAGGGGTGAATTTTAGGAGATTCTGGGGAACTTTCATGGTTTTTTGGGGGCTAAAGGGGAAGAGAATGGGTTGGGCCCAGTTTTCCTAAACTACGTGTAGATCCTTGTAGAAACCATCCACTTTGGTAGATGTTAGACAGTATCTTCGGCAAGGTGTGTGCTTGGATAGGGAGAACAAGCGAGGAGGCTTTGTGAGGTTCTTCCGAGACAGTATCTAATGCATCCTTAGCACACAGTTTGTCTAATAGTAAGAACTAACCATGTGCGAGGTCAAAGTGAGATCCTAAAAAATGGATCTCACATGTATTTTACTCTAACTCTATATTTTCCCCTTTGTTTCGCTAACTCAATATTCATTTCCATTGATGGTTTTATAACCTCTCCCAAGTGAATTGGAATCAATTTGTAGCCTTCCTTTGGCGTTTAGAAGCCCGATTCGAGCGGTATGTCATCGTTCTGCATCTTTCTTATCTTGTTACCTTAGATATAATTCTCCCCTCTTCTTAGAGGCTTATATCTACACTCTTTGTGGTTAGATCTAATATTATGGATTCTAAATAAGTTTATTTTAGTTCTTTATCATGTTGGGGAAGAGATCTAAGGTGGTTTCAGGGAGAATCGACATGGTTTCTTGAACATTCTTCATCTATTTTTTGTTTTCTCCAAAACGGTCAATGTAGGTGGATTCACTATTGACACTTATTAGTAGAACTGATTGAAATTATTTTAAATTGAATATTTTTGTTAGATTTATGGGTAATTTTCTATTTAAAAATTGTTGGAAACCATCTTTAGTGATAATTTGGTGAATTCTGGAAATATAGAAAATTGGTGTTCTTGAAAATGTGCTTTTGATATTGATTTCAAAATATAGAAAATGGTTATTTGGTAGAATGGTGGAACATATATTTGATTAATAATATTTCAATGAAATTAATTTTGTATTGAAATGAAATGTTTGATTGGAATTGGTTGGTTTAATGGTTTTCAATAAAATAACGACTTTATTGAAATTTTTTGAATTGGTTATTTGAAATGGTTTTGTAATACATTGGGTGTTGTGTGAGTTCAAGTTGATGGGCCCTTAATAAGGGATGTATACCAGTGGGGTATAAGGTGCATGACCCTAGATCAGGGACGTTTGTTAGTGGGACACAAGATGATTTGTAGGATAGACCGCTCATGAGTATGGAACTATCAAACAAGAATGAATGTGCGGGTGTGAGGTGAATAACATAATGTTTATTCCAAAATAATATTGATAAATGTTTTTAAGGATTTTTTTTTGATTTTATGGAAATGTGAATTGTTGGAAAATTGGTTAAAATAGAACTTGTGTACTTTTGGGTATAAATAGTTTTTGGAACATGTATATATTTAGTTGAAAACTCTTTTGGGAAATGGTTTTATATAAACTATTTTATATAAATGTTGCTAACCTTTTTATCCTAGTGCTCTGAGTAGGTACGTCATTGGGTAGAAACAATAGGGTTTTATACTCACCACTTCTTTTTCACTTTGGTGCATTTTTAGAAGTTATCATTCAGGACATGGGAACAGGTAAAGTATCACACGTTTTTGGAACCACCTTGTGATACTTGGGTTGCTTGGTGGTGTTTGATCATAGAGTTTATAGAGCATGTAGTCTTGGTCATCTTGGAGTCTTTAGTTGTTTTTTTACTATTTACTTTCATAGTTGATTTATCTTCCACTGTAGTACACATGGTGTGGTTTTGATATAAATGAAGTGGTTGATTTGCGTTTCATTTATTCTTGAATCATATAGTGAGTTTTCTGGTTATGGTTTGTTGGGTTAGTGGATTAATTTCTTAAATGGTACATTATCCCCCACTTGTATTTGAAACCCTCTGTAATTTATTCCTAGTATTTGGCATCTTAGGGGTGTTACTTAAGGCCTAGTATCATCCTCCCACCTTCTCAAGACAATGAGGAGAGGGTGGGATGTAATACCCCAACCCCAGAAGCTCGAAGCTAGTGCATTATTTAAATAGAATGTCATGATTACATTGAATCAAATCTCGAAGGACTGATCACTTAAGAAGTCTTGGAAAATAGATTACATACCTAAAATTTACATTACAATTTCTAACATAAAACAACGAATAGGTAATAATTTGAGAATGTCATTTTTCCCAATATTAACCCTGCATATCAATCATAAAACCCTTATTCATATCCTAGAAAAAGAAAACATAAAAAGGGGGTCATCTCAGATGCTCAGTAAGGATAAAAAATATAGCTGAAGCTATCAAAAATAAGCTTAAACTATTAAGGCAAGGTGTAAAACTAAAATACAAGCCTTTTAAAACATTATATTCAATATTATATGGAAATAATAAATCAAATAATTATATTTATTCATTTACATGGATATTCTAATAGTCGAAAAATCATATGTAAAATCAATAAAGAATCTCATAATGAGGGAAAGCAAAATTCGAGACATCTTAACCACCATGTAAAGGCCTCGTGACAAGACCATAAAAAAAATATTATATCATTGTCTTATGTCAAGACACTTGATTGTCTCCTAAGACCTATTAATTCATTTAAAGGCTATAGTGGGCCTTTACTTTCACTTACTATGTCCAATATATTCCTTATATGAAAATGGTGAAACCTAACATAAACACTCATATTAATACTAGAATACGAAATGTTAATACATTAATGATAAACCATGAATGATATTAAAATAGTACAACCATAGTCAAACATATCATAAAACCTTCAATACAATATGGAATATTGTATCATAATAAATCAAACTCAGTTAAGAATTACATCCACCAAAGGATGTTGACATAGATGAAAATAATCTAGTAAAACCATTAAAACTCTTTTGGAGAAATATCCATTTTTTACTTTCAAAACATTAAAAGTTGCAAAATTTATAAAATTAAGACATTTAAAAGACATTTTTGAATCAAATTGTACCATAACACTTTGAAACATTTGAAAGGAATTATCATTATAAAAAATTTATGTCCAAATAAGTAAATCGTTAAAGCCATTTTGAAAACAAGGACATTAATGAGAAAGGTTTAGAAGTATAAATCATTAAAACACTTATAAAGATGTATTAGTTAAATATTAACTTACATAAAACCTTATAAATATTAATATTGAGAATATTTTTAAGAAACATGGAAATTAAAGATAAATATGTCCTATTTAACACTTATGAATAAATAATCTCGGGTAATAATGAGATTTCAAAATTAACCCTTACCTTAGGTCTGATATTATCTGTACATGTAACAAAACACTTATATAATGTTTTTAAACATATTAATATCTTATATATGAGTCAAAAAAATATTTATGATATCATATATGATTATTTTATGACTTTATATTACCTTTTTATCAACAATTCCAATTTAATGCATCATTTCGGGTAACAATCGCTTTGTTTCTAGTATGTGTTTTGACTTGTTATTCTTGATAATATTAATTAAATCATGTTTTAATTACTTCAGGAATGTATAATATAATTTATATATCATATATATCCATAATATAAATATATATAATAGATATATATTTGAAATGGAATACACCGTTCATAGAGACGGTAGGTCGTACGTACGCATGAACAATGTTTTTGTTTTTTTATCCTATTGAATGTCAGTAAGTGAATGACATATGTTCACACACACACACAAAAACAAATATATATATATATATTATTTTATTATCCTTATTATGTTATATATTTCATAATTATTCATAATATATATTTTTTATAATCAGTCTTGGATGGTGAATGTGGAAGATGAGTCTCACTGCTACGTAGAGACGGTAAGCCGTATTTATGCACAAGTGACAATATCATTTACTTAATGGTAAAATGGTATATAATTAGAATGAATATGAATTTTAATGAAATAATATCAGGTTATATTTATTATTTTATTCCTATATATTAATCATTATAATTGTTGAAATAAAGTATAGATGAAAAACAATTTACACCACAGTGCGGAGACAGTAAGCCATACGTACACACTCATAGTGATATTGTTTTTCATAGGATGAGTAAAAGGATGAATATGGTTGTCCCATAATCACAAAACAATATCATCATATTGTATATTTTGGAGTTATTTTTTTATTATGGTAATAACTTGGGAAGAGGAATTAGATGAATAAAAGAACTTTGAAAGAAGGGATAAAATGATTACTTGTTCTTCAGGTTTCTTCTTTTTATTTACATAAAAGGACTCCTTAAGTTGGTTTTCTGCCTAAAGGGTGGCCAATATGATGAAGTTAGGGAAGTTGGTAGGAGTCTTGGGTAGTGGTTGGCCATGCCAAAGGGCTTTGGATGTGTGAATAAAATGGAAGGAGAAGTTCCCTTTAATAGGATAGTTGAGGGACACTTTAAAAAAGTCATGAAATGTTAATTTATTATAAATTTATTTTAGGTTTATAATATCTATAAAGTAATTTTTTGAGGATAAGATGATTGTTGGTCGAAATACTCTCAAAAAACAGTTTTATACATGTTTAGGTTATGAATTTAACCTTATCTTTTGGATATTACCCTTATTTAAATAAGTTAACTCTAACCATGTATTCTTATATTTGTATACTATATGGTTAACATATTTACTATAAAATGACAAGATAACATCATGTGGATAATTAATGACATTTTTAACACTATGTAATTCATTTAGATGAATCTAATATTTTTATGACTATTATATCATTTAATAAAATAGTGTTTGTTTTAAAATTTTATTTATGTCAATTTTGACACTGTTTAGTAATTGATTTTTCTTATTATCATAAAAACATGATTACTTAAAAAAGCATTAAATCATCCCAAACAAGTCAATTTTAAACAATTTTTTATGTAATCATAAATCTCAAATTTTATTTATTTTAACAATTATAATATCATTTATTTCAATCCTTCATTAACAAGATAATCATTACATCATCCTTGTGTAATAAATAAATTTATTTATTTAATGTCTAAAAGTTATAAATAAAATACCATGATGTATGAAATTTTTTTAAATTTATAAATACTTTTTATATTTTAATATTTCATTTATATAATCCAAATTAAATTTTTTTTAGTTAGGAGATACATGTATATGTTATATTTCCTTTTTATTTAAATTAATCATTATAAAAGGTCATTATCACACCCAAGTGGCCCCATGGGATCCTAAAATCGACCTAAAGATGCTCATGGACATCCATATATCATCCAATAGGATTAGTACACATGTTAGGGTAGTTTTATATTATTATAATATTTTTTTACCCTTATTTACCTGATTTACCGTTTAACCATAGCAAATAAAAATAATTCCTGAAGTTACAATTAATAATATCCAAAAATAAAAGGTATCTATTTAAAATATGTGTAACTTCTGATTCCAAATATGGAACAATGTTTTGAATATTCAAAACACATAATTGGTGGAAATTAATTTAAAATTAATTCCCATTTTCAAAACAAGGAAAAGAGTTTCTAAGAAGTAAAAACCATCAAAAGATTGACATGTGTTTATGTCAAATTTCAATGTGAAATTACTTCAATGAACAAAATTAGAATAAATAATAAAATCATAATACAATAACACTATAAAAATAATTAAAAGTAAAATATAACTACCACGACCCATCCTCCAGGGCCCGTGCCTTGACTACCCCAAGCCCGCCTTCCATAGGCCAGGGGCTGGTGACTAGCACTAAAGGCGTAACACCCTAAAACTGGATAGGTATTGCATTTATAACCAGTAAAAACACACATAAGCAATAACACAACTGAATACGAAACACCAAGTAAACTGTATAACAAAAGAGTGTTGAAAGTAAAAGGGGACAGAATACAAGCCCAACTGGGAAGTACAAGTACAACTGTGGTACAATACAACTGATGTAAAGGGGAAAGTCAGCTGCTGGGTCATCCTTAGGGGTTCCTACCTGAAGCGTAGGTATAGATCACCTCCTCAACACTCCACATCCGTCCGTCGCCTCTGCTTATCGACACACCGTATGGTCCACCTCCGGGTACCGTCCTGTCCTGGTACTCTCAAACTCAGTCAGTGTTGTCCGTCGTCTACATCCAACACAACAAGGTGTATGCATAGACCATGTAGGGGTGAGAATAATGATACTCAGTAGGGACCCTAAGATCCTCTAGGTCTCAAAAAATCCACCAAGGATAAACCAAAAATAATGAAATCAACAGATAACCTTAGTTAGGTATATGCCCATACATATACCTTTGTGATCAAGTGATCCATCTCAATCATGAGGAAAACACCGAAAAACTGACTCAGTTCAACCAGGATTTTATTCCATGGGTATTATCAAGTAAAATCCCCAGTCACATTATCGAAACCATGGCTATAGGAGAACTCCTCCCCTGTTGAGTATAGTGGGCCTGCCGCGACACCAAGTGCGCTTCCCACTAACCTTGGACGGCTGAAGTACTCCTCGTGTCGAGTACCATGGATTTGATGCGTCACAAAGCATGCTCCCCACCGTGGGTCTTCTGTGTCACCAAGTTGGCTCCCCCTTGAAGCCTGCGGAGGTACTCCTCCTGTCGAGTACCGTGGGTCTGCCGCAACACCAAGGCTCTCCCCACTGTGGGTTTTTCGCGACACCAGGGTGCTCCCCTCTGGGCTAGTCAAGTCACTCCGAGTCGAAGCTGTTAGTAGTCGTTAGGCCTCTTCCAGCTATTAGGTCTCCAAAACTCTACGCGCTCATCTCCGGGAGAATCTACTCCACGAGCTACTGGTTGATACTCCAACTATCATGAAGTCCCACGAAGAAGTATCTCAATGTTACGCCTCGTTATATGTCTCTCAATGCAACAGACGAGGCGTCAATCAGATGCCCGGTCTGTGAGTTATTAGCCTTTTAGTCCTGGGGCCCGGTTGGATTCGTTCTTGATCCAAAAAGAATGTTCCCCAACTTAAACCAAAACACAGTGTATTATAATCAAAGTGAAAATCTGGCTCCAAGATTTCTAGTGCCTCTGACGGTTCGTCAAACGGACATCCGGTGCCAAAGATATGGCTGAAAGAGCGTAAATGGGTCGAAGTGGGCTCGGGTCCGGTCCGACCTGGTCAGGTCGACCCAGCCCAACCTGGCATGGGTCAACTGGGTTCATGTTGACCCAGCCCGACCCACTAGGTCGGGCCCGACCTGTGATACTTCTCGGTCCGCTGAGGGTCCGGCAAACCGCGAGGGGCCGCTGAGCTGTGGGTGTCTCGGGGCGGCTCTGCTGTGGGGGTGCCGCGAGGGTGTGGGTAAGTTTGGATGGAATTCCATGCGACGGGGGCCGGTTCAGCTGGGGCACCATGATGGGAACAGGATGGTGTGGTCGGGGCATCGCGGGGAGGGGGGGGGCATTCGGCCGGAACATCGTGGGGGGCACGGGCTAGTTCGGATGGGGTGTGGGCCGGTTCGGCCAGGGCGCCGTGAGGGGGGCGGGTCAGTTCGGCCAGGGTGCCGTGAGGGGCACAGGCCGGTTCAGCCGGGGTGCCGTGAGGGGCGTGGTCCAGCTTGGCTCGATGGCTCGGCACGGTAGCGGTTCGGTGGCAGCGCGGAGTGGCAGAGGCCACGGGTGGCAGAACGCCATTGCCTTTGATGCCTTCCTCCATTTCTAAGAACACCTAAATTCAACATAAGGATTACAGATAGGAAGAGCCATGTTATTTTGGATCACACTCTCCGCATTAGGGTGGTAGAAAGCGGCTCATCATAAACAAGAGTGAATAACGTCAAACCCTGCCGCAATGATTATTTCCCGCCTGTAAAAGAAAACATCTACATTCTTCATTTTAAATAAAGTATGAACTTGGGTATATAATCATACACAAAATAAACCCCTACCTTGTTCTTTGTTGGTGTTGGCGTGAGGAATAAGGGAAAGTCGTCGACGTTCATCTCGTCTGCCACACACCACCAATCCCGGGCTTGTGAATCAATTCGTCATAGTCAAAGACGTTCCTTTTCGGCTTTCTTCATGGAGGAAGCGTTCTTCGTTGGAGAGAATAATACTCCAAGTGTTGGGCATCGTGTCACTTTACCAGTGCTTTATCGCTTGGTGAAACTGTCTGAAATCCTCCTCTAAAGCTATATATATATAGGAGATGGGGAAGGTAGGTAACGATCATGGAATTTATGACGGTTCATTTATTAGGAACCTTCCAAAATTCCAACGACGCTGTTACTAAATTTTAAAAGGGGGAAAGCCAATTAACTAAGTTGGCACAATTAATGGTATGTGTGTTGGCACAATTAATGTGGAGGAAGCTCAAGTGGATCCTCCACATTAATGGGGGAGTTGAGGTTTTTCTCCCAATTAAAGGGGGGTTTAATCCCGGGTGGTCCCCACCAGCATAACCTTTATGGGAGGTTAGGATCAGGTGGTCCCCACCACCATAACCTCTCACGGGAGATTAAGGTTTGGTGCTCCCCACTACCAACTTCCACATGGAGGTTTAGTTCTGGTGGAACCCACCTCCCAACACCCACATGGGTGTTGTAAATAAAAATAAAATATTTGAAAAAATTTATTTTTATTTTATTCTTACACGAAAAAACCCAAAAACTAACTTTCACCATCGACCAACCACCATTGAGGTGAAATTTTCAATAAGCTAAAATGGGTGCTACAGTTTCAAGTGCCCTCAGATTTCAATTCCGAGCACCAGTTCAAAAGTTATAAAAACCCGCTCGTATGTTTACTGAACGTACCTGAAACAAAAGTTTAGAAATCCATTTTGTGAAATACGGGACTCAGAATTAAGCGCAGTAAATTTTTGCGGACTCGTAAAATTCCCATTTATTTTTTAAAAAAAATATATAGAAATTCCAGGTCTTTACATTCTCCCCACCTCAATACTTATATCCCCGTAAGCCACAACTCAAACTAAGGGAACAAGTGGGGTACTGATCACGCATCTGAGCCTCCCGCTCTCATGTGCTCTCCTAGAGGATTCCATATTGCCAATGAACGTGCACCAGATGTATCGACAATCCACAAAGGACCCACTTCTGTCAATTCTCAATCTCTACTGGAACCTCCATGAAAGTCACCCCATCGTCAACGTCCAACTCGCCATGGTCGATGATGTGAGAAGGGTATTGCATGTATCTCCTCAGCTGGGATACAAGGAAGACTTCGTGCACCCAATGCAACTGTGGTGGAAGATCTAAAAGTTATGCCACCTCGCCTACTCTACTGAGGACCTGAAAATGTCCAATGAACCTCAGAGATAACATTCCACCATGACAAAATCTCTGTAGACCTCGTCGAGGTGAGACCCATAGAAAGACGTGGTCTCCATTCTCGAACTCTAGAGGCCTCCGTCTCCTGTCGGCATACGACTTCTTCTTGCTCTATGCAATATACATCCACACCTGGATTATATGCACCTTATATGTTATAGCCTATACCATCTCTGGTCCCACTAGTGCTGACTCCCCAGGGGCAGTCCAACACAAAGGTGATCTGCAAGGTCTCCCATATAACGCCTCAAAAGATGCCATCCCTATAGTGGAGTGATAGCTGTTGTTGTACGCAAACTCCCCCAAAGACAAGTGATCCTCCCAGCTACATCCTAAGTCAATGAAAAAATCATGAAACATGTCCACGAGGGTCTGAATGGTCTGCTCAGTCTGACCATTTGTCTGAGGATGGAAGGTGGTACTCAAACGAAGCTACGTCCTGAAAGCCTCCTACAACCCCTTCCATAGCTGAGAAGTAAAATGTGCATCACGATCAGAGATAATTGTTGAGGGTACTCCATTTAACCCCAAAATCTCTTACACATAGAGGCGTCCCAACTCTCTACTGAACCCTGCTCTCTGATCGGTAGGAAGTAAGCCGACTTGGTGAGTCGGTAGATGATCACCCAGATAGAGTCATGTCCCCTGGATGAACGTCGAAGTCCTATCATGAAATCCATTGATATACCATCCCACTTCCAATCTGGGTCCACTAAAGGCTGAACCAATCCTGCTGGTACCTGATGCTCCACCTTCACTTGTTGACAAGTGAGGCACCGAGAAACAAACCCTGCATCTTCTTTCTTCATTCCAGGACACCAGTGCTGTCGTCGGAGATCCTGGTGCTTCGTCGCCACTCTTGGATGTACCGCTAGTGGAGAATTGTGGAACCCCCTCAACACTTCCTCCTGAAGTGACACTGGTACCATGTTACATCCTCTAAACATGATGACTGGATCCCCACCATTAGAAAATACATCAGATGCATGTCCTGTGGATATCTGAGCACATCGTGTCTCGCAGTCAGTGTCCCCTTACTACGCCTCCCTGACTCGCTGAAAAAGTGGGGGAGTGACAGTAAGAGGCTATAGAAAGGCCCATCCATCTCTATCCACAAAGGATATCTATAAATCGGCTAGCTGCTCCATCACCTCACCTAGAAACTGTATACCAGACCTCCTGCTGAGTGCATCTGCAACAACGTTCCCCTTCCCAGGAGTATAGACTATCTTGAAGTCGTAGTCCTAGAGGAACTCAATCCAACTTCACTATCTCCGGTTCAGGTCCTCCTGTAAGAATATATACTTGAGACTCTTATGATCATTATACCATGTAATGTGCTCGTCCATCAGATAGTGTCGCCACATCATCAAGGTGAAGGCCACTGCTACTAACTCCAAGTCATGGGAAGCCTAGTTCTGGTCTTGCTGTCTCAGCTATCGAAAACCAAAAGAGATCACTACTCTCTCCTCCATCAGGACACATCCTAGTCCTGTCCTTGATGTGTCGCAGTAAACTACGTACCCTAAGCCCTCCTCTAGAATCCTCAAGATGGGGGAACTAGTCAGCCTCCGCCTTAGCTTTTGAAAACTCTGTCAGCATCTCTTCAACCACACGATGGGTTGCCCATTCTACGTGAAGGATGATAGTGGTGCTGAAACTCTGGAGAAATATGGAACAAATCTCCGGTAGTATCCAGCTAAACCCAAGAAACTTCGTACCTCTATCACACTCCTGGGTGGCTCCCAAGAAAGTACCGCCTCAACCTTTGCTAGATCTACTACAACTCTTGCCTCCGATATGACATGTACCAGGAAGTGAACCTCTCAAATCCAAAACTAGAACTTCGAGAGCTTACCATAAATTTGGTGCTCTTGGAGTGTGTCCAGTACTATCTGAAAATGATAGGAATGATCCTTCTTAGCAGCCGAGTATATTAGAATGTTGTCGATGAAGACCACTACGAAGCGATCAAGGTATGGCTGAAAGATCCTGTTCATGAATCCGATGAACACTATTGGAGCGTTGGTCACACTGAATGGCATAACCAAGAACTTGCAATGGACATACTGACATATGAGTTTTGTCTTATACATATCCTCATCTCTAACTCTCAGCTACTGATATCCTAATCTGATGTCTATCTTTGATAACCACCGTGCTCCCTTTAGCTTATCAATGAGGTCTTCAATCCTCGGGAGTGGATACTTTTTTCTTCACGGTCAACTAGTTCAGGGGTCGACAGTCGACATAATGTCTCAAGCTCCCATCCACCTTCTTGGAGAACAAAATAGGGGCAAACCAAGGTGAAACACTGGGCCGAATGAATCCCTTCCCATGAAAGTCCTCCAGCTGTACCCACAACTCATGAAGTTATGTGAGAGCCATTCGATACTCTGGTGTAGATATCAGTTACATCCCGAGGTACAAGTCAATATAAAAGTCCATCTCTATGTGAGGAGGTAGACCTAGGACATCATCAGGGAAAACATCGGCATACTGGTCCACCACTATAGGATTGCTCGGACACTCCACATCAACAGCTTTGTGGGTAAGGCTAGCCAACTAATGAGTGATTGGTGGCACACTCCTCCGAGCAAGTCCATCCTATGCTGTAAAGGCTCCCTTATCACTGTTGAACATAAACATGGTCCCATTTGTGTGGACACACCTCAATTTGTTCTTAATACAGTCTGTCTGATCATGGAATGTAGATAACCAGTCCATACCCAAGATGACGTCGTAAGGCCTCGACACGACTACTAGGAGATCCTATCCAAAATTCTCGCCTCCTAGAGTAAGCTCGCACTATCGGCACCAGTGCATAATCATCGAATCAATTCCCGTAGGAGTCTCTAGCCGTAAGGATCGAGCCAATGGCTCCGTTGGAATCTCCAAGATCTGAACGAGGGTAGTGGAAATGAAAGAATGACTAGAACTTGTGTCTATAAGTACTACATCTATGGTGGAGTAGACACAGATCGTACCTCGAATCATCTTTGGAGATTCATGATCATAAGACTCAGCAGCCTATAGATGATCTCACCCCTTTCCACATGTTCCCTACGGCCGGGGTGGACCTCATAGTGGTGGTGGTGGTAACATCTCAAATTGTCACCCACCGCCAGCTGCACGACCAGCTCCTCTACCACATCTACCTCCAGCCTGTAGACCTCCTCGGTCGAATTTCTGTCTCTGCCTGGGCGGTTCATCGACCGTCTGCTGATCATCCAAACGACGGGTCGGACAGTCACGAGCCATGTGACCCTATCCACCGCATGTGTAACACTGCCCGCTCCTGGAATGTTTGTCTCCTCTTTGGGTGGCCCATAAAACCAATACTGAGTCATGCGGTCATCCACCTATAGGTTTTGTTCTCTTGGACCTCTGCGAAATCTGTCTGCTACCAACTGTAGAAGACTCCACTACATGATAACTAGTGGTGGGCCTCATTGCTGGTGACTGCATAGCAAGGAAACTCTCCAACAAGAGGGCTCTCACTAGCACTCCCCCTACGTCAGGATGCTGAGTGAGATCACCGAATCCCTGATCTCCCACCTGAGTCTCTGCTTGAAGGTAAGAGCCTTAAGAAAGGGCCCCACACAATATTTGTCAAGTAACGTGAATCGTCAGTGAACCTCGCTGAGTACTGAGCTGTTGTCATGCAGCCATGGTGCAGATGAATTAACTCATGAATGCACACTGTGCAAAGAGTCGTTGGAATAAACTCTGCCCAAAACAGGCTCTCGAAGTCTGTCTAGAGAAGCGTCACCTTGTTATGGACCTGGAGCATCAAGCTCCACCATCTTCCTACTGCTTCTTGTAGAAGGCTGGCGGCAAGGATCACCATGAAATCGGCTGGTGTCCCTACCAATCTGAAAAATCTCACCATGGCCTCCAACCAATCCTCAGCTTCCTATGGGTTTGTCTCTCCCCTGAACCTAGGTGGCCGCTAGCACTGGAACTCATGAAACGTGCTCAAGTGGTGTGCAATGTCTGTTGTTGGGGCTACTGGCATTAGTGGCCCAACGGTGAGTGGTACCGTTGGTGCCTCCGCTGGTGCCTCTACTGGAAGAGGGCCCTGCACTGAGTCATCATCACTCGGTGGTCTATCAGTGCATACAACACTCGGAACTCTAGTTGGATATCTGCGTGGAGGCATCCTGAAAAGAAACAGGTGTGCCATGGTCAAAAAGTTATACTTGGTGAGCTGTCCTGGTGAGATTACTTAAAGAAAACTTTTGAAAACACACATGCAATCAATGTTTTTGTGCACTGATTCAGAAATCAGAAGTCAGGGTCCTGGTGTATGGATAAGTCGGCCACCGCACCAACACTGGACTCCCTGAACTGAAAACCACACACACTACAAATAACATTATTGCTTCACAGGAAAGATCGGAGTCCAAATTTCTACGGTAGAACCTCCCTCTAATACCAATTTGTCACGACCCGTCCCCCGGGGCCCATTCCGTGACTACCCCAAGCCCACCTTCCATAGGCCAGGGGCTGCAAACTAGCACCAAATGTATAACTCCATAAAACTGGGAAGACATTGCCTTTATAAATTGTAAAAACACACAAAAGAAAGCACACAACTCAATACGAAACACCATGTAAAATGTATTATAAAAGAGTGCTAAAAGTAAAAGGGGCTAGAATACAAGCCCAACTGGGAAGTACAAGTACAACTGTGGTAGAATACAATTGATGTAAAGGGGAAAGTCAGTTGTTGGGTCCTCCTTTGTGGTTCCTACGTAAAGGGTAGGTATAGATCATCTCCTTAGCACTCCACATCCTTCCATATCCTCTGCGTATCGACACACCGTATGATCCAGCTCTGGGTATCTTCCAGTCCTAATACTCCCAACCTCAGTCAGTGTTGTCCATCATCTACATCCAACACAACAAGGTGCAGGCATTGCCCATGCATGGGTGTGTATAACAATACTTATTAGGGACCCCGAGACCCTAGAGGTCTCACAAAATCATCCAAGGAGAAACCGAAAAGAATGAAATCAACAGATAACCTTACTTAGGTATATGCCCATACATATACCTAAGTTATCAAGTTTTCCATCTCAATCATGAGGAAAACACAGAAAAATAGACTCAGCTTAACAATGATTTTTTTCCAGGGGTAGTATCATGTAACATCCCCAGTCACATTATCAAAACCACGTATATTGAAGAACTCCTACTATGTCAAGTACAGTGGGCCTTCCGTGACACCAAGCGCACTTCCCCACTAACCATAGAGTGTTGAGAAACTCCTCCTGTCGAGTAATATGGATCTTCTGTGTCACCAAACGCACTCCCCACCGTGGGTTTGCAACGTCACCAAGCACACTCCCCCCTCGTAGCATGATGAGGTACTCCTCTTATCGAGTACCGTGGGTCTGCTGCGACACCAAGTCCCTCCCCACTGTGGGTCTGTCACGACACCCAGGTGCTCCCCACTGGGATAGTCGAGACCCTCTGAGTCAAAAAGGTCACCAGTTGTATGGTCTCAGCTCGCTACTATGTCTCTGCACTCTGATCACTCGTCTCCGGGAGGATCCGATCCACGAGCTGCTATTCGATACTCTAGCTATCCCTAAATCCCATAAATAAGTATCTCAAAGGTTCTCCTCATCATAGGTGTCTGAACGCAATAGACGGTGTGTCAATTGGATGCCTGGTCTATGAGTTATTAGCCTTTTAGTCCTACAGGCTCGGTTGGATTCGTGCTTGATCCAACCTGACTGTTCCCCAAAGTAAACCAAAACATAGTGTAGTATACTCAAAGGTATCGTCTCACTCCAAGATTTCTAGCGCCACTGACAGTTAGTCAAACATACGTTCGGTGCCAAAGATATGACAGAATGAGTGTAAATGGGTCGAAGTGGGCAGGGTTCGGTCCGACTCGGCCCGACTTGGCATCGGTCGACCCAGTTTAGGTCGAACAGGCCCGACCCACTGGGTCAGGCCCTACACGTGATACGACCATGTATGGTGAGGGTCCGGTGAGCCGCGAGGGGCCATGGAGCTGTGGGTGCCGCGGGGTGGCTCAGCCACGGGGGTGCCATGAGGGAGCGGGCCGGTTCGGCCGGAGGGCCGCGGGGGCGTAGGGCCGATTCGGCAGGGGCGCCGTGGGGGGTGCAGGCCGGTTCGGCTGGGGAGCCCCGGGGGGCGCGGTCTAGTTCAGCCGGGGGGCCGCACGAGGCACGAGCTGGTTCAGCAGGGGCGTCGCGGGGGGTGCGGGCCGGTTCGGCCGGGGCACGGCAAGGGGCGCGAGCCAGTTCATCCAGCATGCCATGAGGGGTGCGGGCTAGCTCGACTCTTCTCAGCGGCTTGGCACGACGACGGTTTAGCAGCGGCGCAGAGCAGTGGAGGCCACGGGCGGCAGAGCGCGGTTGCTTTTTTCACCTTCCTCCATTTCGAAGAACACCAAAATTCAACACGAGGATTAAGGAGAGGACGAGACATGTTAGTTTTGCCCACAATCTCCGAATTAGGGCGGTAGCAAGTGGCTCATCATAAACAAGAGTGGAGAATGGCAAACCCTCCAGCAATGATTATTTCCCACCTGCCAAAGAAAACATCTGCGTTCTTTGTTTTCAAGAAATGAAGAACCTGGGAATAAAATCATTCACAAAATAAACCCCTACCTTTTTCATTGGTGGTGTTGGTGTGAGGAAGAAGAGGACGTCATCGATGTTCATATCATCCGCCAGACTCCACCAATCCCGGGCTTGTGTGCCGATTCATCGCAGTTGAAGATGTTCCTTGTTGGCGTTCTTCGTGGAGGAATCATTCTTCATTAGGGATCATAATCCTCCATGTGTTGGGCATCGCATCTATTTACCAGCGCTTCGTTGCTTGGTGAAGTTGTCCCAAATCATCCTCCCAAGCTCCATATATATAGAAGAGGGGGGAAGGTAGGTAACGATCATGGAATTTATGATGGTTCATTTTTTAGGAACCTTTTTAAATTCCAACGACGTTGTTACTTTATTTAAAAAGGGGGAAGCCAATTAACTAATTTGGCACATTTAAAGGTATGTGTGTTGGCACAATTAATGGGAAGGACGATCAAGAGGCTCCTCCACATTAATGAAGGAGTTGAGGTTTTTCTCCCATTTAAAGGGGGTTTAATCCCGGGTGGTCCCCACCACCATAACCTCTCAGGGGAGGTTATGGTTTGGTGGTCACCACTAACAACTTACACATTGAGGTTTAGTTCTAATGGACCGCACCTCCCAACATGCACATGGATGTTGCAAATAAATTTAAAATGTTTGCACAAATTTATTTTTATTTTATTCTTACACTAAAAACCAAAACTAACTTTCACCATCAACCAACTACAGTCGAGTTGAAAGTCTCCTTAAGGAAAAACCAGCACTGCGAGTTCAGCGATGCCCTCTGATTTCAATTCCGATCATCGGTTCACAATTTATAAAACCTGCTCATATGTTTACTGTATGTACACGAAAAAAGATCTGAAATTCATTCCGGCCACTCTGGGCCTTGAAATAAAGTGCCATAAATTTTCACAGACTTGTAAAATTACCATTTATTTACAAAAAAATTATATGGAAAATATTGGTCTTTACCATAAATATAAATTTAAATTATAATAAAAACAGTTTGGAATTAAAATGAAGTATTTCCCACTACTCATTAAAATATGAATTTTATCAGAAAATACCAAAAAATTTATCCAAACTAAATTCTGATGTCATGATTCTAAAGAATAATTTATTTTTTGTAAAATTTAATTTATAATTGTGTCAAATACTGGATTTAAAAAGGGTTCTCCATTAAATGGCGAAAAAATGCATTTTCTGAAAAAAAAAACTTCTTTTATCTAAAAAATTGAATTTTTCTTTATATTATGCCTAAAGAAACACACAAGATGATTGTTAAAATTATATGGGACATATATAAAATTTAAAATATGGTTAATACTATTCTTATATTCTTTTTAAATGGCTAGTTGTATAGGTTATGGCATGCACAAACTCAATGTTTCACATAGCACAATCTAAGACGATATTGTGTGTAGCGCAAGATTATCTTGATGTAGAGTAAAACAAAAGGCTTAGAATTTATTTAAAAAAACATTATATGGAATCTTGGGGTTTTACATTATCACCTCCTTTAATAAATTGCATCCTCACAATTTTCAAATTTGTGTTTGGTAGCTAATGATTGATTATTTAAAATCCCTTTATTGCAATTCCGCATCAAAAAAATTGGTCGATAAAACATCCTCTTAAAAATAGAGAAAGGAAAGAAGGATACCTAAGATAACATATACTAGGATTACATGTAGGAAAATATGGATATGGAAGAAAAAAAACTAATGATCATGTTCTGATGAAGAGCGATAAAAAACAGGATTAGGAAAAGGTTAACAACCTTAAAGTTATTAATATGTGATGATACAGGGGGCCATTTGATTCATCGAAAATGAATGTACTAGGAAAACATTTTTGGTTTTGAAGATCCTTCACCTAATTTTGATGAACATGAGAAGAAATACATACTTTATTTTAGTACAATCTCACCATTGGTAATGCCTTGAACAATTTCTACATCATCTCTTATTCAAAGAAAAGAAGTCCAATTTTTCATTCATGAAGTTTTGGATGATCTTGCGATCCATAAATAGAATGATAGGTCATTCCATAAGTCTCAACAAAATATGTCTCCATAGGTTACTACATATTTATAAGTCCACCTAGAGAAAGATAATACATTAATCTTACAAACTTTAACCAGAGCATAACTTATACTATCTATAAATGGGTAAACATACAATCCTTCCAAAAACTGAAAATTTACAAATTTAGAGAGAGGTGAACCAAATCGGAATAAAATTTATCTCCCATATCTCATAGGGAAGTTCTTGGTTGTCACATTCCAAACATGTGAACACCTTCATCATGTATTCTCTGGAGTCATAGTAAAAATATGAATTATCAGATATCCTTATTGAAAACATGCTTGTCTCGTTATTCCAAAATATAGTGGATTATTCCTTAAGCCCCAAAAAGTTATAAACTTCATCCATGATAGCATAACCCACTTATATACAAATCCATAATTAGTTCTCAAGAAATTATAATCATCTAATATACTTATTCAAATCCAACATATCTTTATCGAAACATCTTTATCTTAACATTAGGAACATATTAAGGGTTATCATTAACTTAATAAAATGTTCTCCAAATATAATCATACCCTTAAATAAATTTTCATGTACATTATAACAATTCAACATATTCTTGAAAATCATTATAGATAAAAAATAAACTTAATACTCCAAATATAATTCACTATTCATAATTCTTAGATCCAAATATATAAATACTTCAATCTTTCCAATTTAATGGTTGACATGGAATATGTCCTTCCTTGGTTTAGAAGTGTATTATTTAGTTTGGGCATTGAGTTGGGTAATTAAATGGTTTAAAAAAATGATACATTTAAATCCATAAAATTTGGTCACTCTATGAACATTTTTCCCGTAGAGATAACATCTTCCCCTCCATTTGAGGTATTCCTCAAGGTTTTTCTTCCCATCATCTCGACCTATAGGAAGCTGAATATTCTTTCCTCTATGCTTTTTAAATTGTAACATTTATAAATGTTCATCATCCACTTACTAAATGTGTTAGGAAAGTCCACAAATATCACATTGTTAATCATATATCTTGATAACTAATTCTGCATAATCATAATATCTTTATCTCCCATAATTATCTAATTTTTTTTCTAAAAGTCACCATATTTTCCATCAAACTAAATGTTAATCCAATTCCTTTTGATTTCCTGCATTAACTAAGACCAGAAAGCACATGGTGAGAAACAAATATCATTGAATAAAACCACATAATAAAAGGAAGGTACTTTAAATCTATAACATCATAGTTATAATATTAGGTTATCAATGATCATTCCCAAAATTATAGGGTGGTTCTTCTATACTTATCCTCAAAGTTTATCTTAGGTTTTTAGTCCCTAATATATGTTTTCTAACTATTATTCCTGGGTTGTTGCTAAAAATCCTATGATACCAACTGAAATTCTATGACCCTATAAGCCCATATCCAGTGAATTATTTTAATACATTTTTATGATTAAAAGGAATAAAATCCCATAGGATAGATCAATTTAGCAGTCTTGGAAAATAGATCACATATATAAACTTTACATTAGAATTTCTAACATAAAACACAGCATAGAAAATACTTTGAGAATTTCATTATTCACCTATATTAACCCTATATATCAATCATAAATCAATTCATAGCATCTTGGGAAAATAAAAAATAAGAAAGGGGTGATCTCAGATGCTCAGTACGGATAAACAATATAGATGAAGATATCCAAAATAAGCATACACTGTTATGTCAAGGTACAAAACTAAAACACAAGCCTTTTAAAATATTATATTCATCACAATAAGGAAAGAAGAAATAAAATAATTCCATTTAAACATTCACATGGATATTCTAATAGACAAATAATCATATGTAAAATCAATCACTAAGCTCATAATGGGGGCATGCATAATTCCAGACATCTTAACCACTACTTAAAAGCCTCCTACCAAGAACATACACAAATATTCTACCAAGGCCCTATTCCAAGACTCTAGTTTGTGTCATGAGACCTTCCAATGAATCTAGGGGATATAGCATGACCTGCCCATCAATTACTAAATCCAATACATTTCTCATATGAAAAGGGTGATATATAACATAAACACTCATATTAAAACTAGCATACGAAATGTTAATACATTAACCATAAATCATGAATGGTATTAAAATAGTGCATCCCAAATAAAACTTATCATACAACCATAAATACAATTTGAATGATTGTATCATAATAAATCAAAATCAATTAGGCATAAAATCCAACAAAGGATGTTGACATAGATGAAAATAATCTAATAAAATCATTAAAAATCATTTAGAGCAATATCCCTTTATTACTTTGAAAACATTAAAAGTTGCACAATTTATAAATGAAGAAATTTAAGAGAAATTTTTGAATCATATTATCCCATACCACTTCGAAACTTTTGAATGTAATTAAAATTTTAAAACATTTTTGTCTATATAAGTAAATAGTTAAAACTATTTTGAAAACATAGAGATTAATGAGATATGATTAAAAGTATAAAACATTAAAACCTTTATAACTATGTTTTAGATAAATATTACCTTACATAAAACCTAAAAAATATTCCTTTTGAAATAATTTTTAAGAAACATAGACATGAATGATAAATATGTCCCAATAAACACTTATGCCCAAATAATCTCGGATAATAATGAGATTTTGAAATTAACCCTTACCTTAGGTCTGATATTATCCATACATACCTGAAACTCATGTATATTTTTTTAAAAATATTATTAACTTATATAAGAATAAAAATAATATTTACGATTTCATATATGAATCTTTTATGACTTTATATTACCCATTTATTAACAATTCCATGTTAATGCAACATTTCAGGTAATAATCACATGGTTTCTCGTATGTGTTTTGACTTGTTATTATTTATCATATTACTTAGATCATTATTTAGTTACTTCCCAAATTTATAATATGTTTTCTATATCATAAATATTCATAATATAAATATATATAACAGATAGATATATGAAATTGAAAACACCGCTCATTGATACAAGTATGTCGTATGTACGCATGAATGTTCTTTTTGTTTTCTTAACATATTGAATGGAAGTAAGTGAATAAAATATATGTAAATATATATATTATTTAATTAGAAATATTATTTCATATATTTCATAATTATTTATCATATAAATATTTTTATAATCATTAATGGATGGTGAACGTGGAAGATGAGTCTCATCGCGTCGTGGAGACAGTAAGTTGTACGTATGTACGAGGGACGATATCACTTATTTAATGGATAAATGGTATAGAATTGGATGGAATATGAATTTTATATAAATAATATCATGTTATATTTATTATTTAATTCATTTATATTCATCATTATACCCATCGAAATAAAGTATAAATGAAAAATAGTATACACCACGATGTGGAGATGGTAAGTCGTACGTAGGAACACATGGGGATATTTGTTTAATAGGTTGAGTAAAAGGAGGAATACTGTTGTACCATAATAAAAAAACATATTAGAATATAGTATATTCTAGAGTTCTTATTTTAGCATGGTAACAATTTAGGAATCGGAATTAGAAGAACACAAGAACATTGAAAAAAATGAGAAAACAATTGCATCTTCTTCGGGCGTCTCCATTTGATTTTCACAAAAGGACTCCTTAATTTGGTTTTATTCTCAAAGGGTGGCCTATATAATGACTTTAGTGTTGTTTAGAGTAGGTTTGGGAATGGTTTCATTGAGCCAAATGGCTTTGGAGGTGTGAATAAAGGAGAAGGATAAGTGACCTTTTATAGGAGAGGTGAGGGACAATTTAGCAAATGTATGGAAGTATTAATTTATAATAAATTTATTTTCGGTTTATAATGGCTCAAAAGTGATTTATTTATAGGATAATATAAGTATGGTTCAAAATCCTCTCATCCAATAGGTTTTAGACAAGTTTAGGTAGCAATGAAAAATGGGTTGCGGGCCCGTGGGCTAAGCAGGCTTAGGGCGGTTTTGGGGTGGGGCGGGTTTATTAAAAAGAACCCACATTTGAAGCAGGCTTTTATTGACAGCCCGCATGGGCTGTGAACCCGTGCGGGTAAACCCGCATGGATACAGGCTGAACAGCAGGTTATTTTAATTTTTTTTATAATAATTATTATAGTAATTAAATTTTAAAATTTTATTACCGAGGTATCAACCTGCCCCGTGTGCTACCAGCCTCCTCCCTTTTTTCCAACATATCTTAATCCAATGAATACCTTTCCCTGCATGTTGCTGCCTTCCTCCTCTTTTTTTCCCAACATCTCTTAATCCATGAAATGAATCCTTGAAAACCATCCCACTCCGCTGCTGCCTCCAATCCCCATCATCTATCATTATTTTTATTTATCCGAATTCTACTCTCCACGTAGCCGTCCTCCGCGACCCCGACCACGCCCTCCTCCTCAAGCCCAGCCGACTTCCCCCGTCCTCTGCGACCTCGGCTAGGACACACCTGTTCCCAGCCACCTCAACCACCCCGACCAAGCCTGCCACCTCCGCCTCCCCGGCCACACCCTGAGGCTCCGTGCCTTCCCAGTCTCATCTGCCGTGAGCAACCCCATCCTGACCACAACCCCCCCACCTCTTCCACATCCATTATCCCTACTCGGCCTCCGCCTTCTCCCTTCGCCATCCTGGCCACCCTGGCCACATCCATTCCAACCCCACGATGTTGAACCTTCCCCTGCCTCCTTCTCTGCAACCCTAGCCCGTCTGTGACCCTCGACTCCGCCACCTCCGTTATACACACTCGTCCTCCTTCCTCCACTACCTCGGCCACCGCCTCCAACTTCACACCATCCCCGTCCTATGTGACACTGAACCATCGCTTGCCTCCTCCTTCACAACGCCAGCCAGTCCACGTGCCGTGTGACCCCCGCCTCCACCACCTCCCGTATCCCCGCCTAGCGCCTGCCACCTATGCACCAACCTCTCCCGAGCTTGAGCTCGATCCCAACCCCTCCCTCTTCTCCGTGACCCCAAACCAGCTGCACCCTCACCTCCATCACCTACTTCGAGACCCCCCCCCCTCCGCCGCTTTTTTTGCCGTGACCCACGCCTCCTCCACCACTACCCCTCCCTCACCCAAGCCCTCTCCCGCTAACCCTTACCTCATATTCCTTACACACCTCCTCTGCCACTTCAATCTCCTCCGCCACCCTCTGGTTTCCTGGCCTTCCTCCTCCGGCGCAACACCCAGGTAACAACCCCCTCATCTTCCAGTGAAACGACGACTCGACGACGAGCCTGTACTATACCTGCCTCCTATCGGGTACTGCAACAGTGAGGAAACTGACCACCGGTCCACCGACTTCTTTCCTCTGTTACTGCAACCGCGACGCCAACAAGAAAACCATGAATGTAATTTTTATTTTTAAATTTTTTGATTTATGATAAAGTATTTTAATTTTAATTTTTAAATTTTAATATTTTTCATATTTTTGTTCTATATATCTCATAACATTTTAATTTTAATTTAAAAAATAACTTATAACATCAATTAATATTATCACATCTTTATTTGTTAATTTAAAATGCAATTATTTTTTTAATATATCTAAATTTAAAAAATAACTTATAACATCAATTCATAACTTTTTAAAATTATTTGTTATTTTTTAAAATTATGAATTTCTTTTCATAATTTCAATTTAAATGAAATAATTCATTTTTTAATATTTAATTTTATAATATTTTATTAGAAATACAAATTTTATCATTTATGTATTTATATTTGAATTATTAATTATTAATTTTTATTGATTAAAATTTATTCTTGTTAAAATACAATTCTTTTAACATTTAGTGTATTTTTGACACACAAATAATTGTATTAAAAAAAATTATGTAAATTATTTTGATAATATAAATATAGTATTTTGTTGTTGTAGGTTATCTTAAACATGTATCAACTTCAAACTAATGTCGAATTAGAATTGATTCATGGAATTAATGATAATAATTTGGTGATACATAGTGATGGTGTGGATAACACTTGGCAATCTAGTAATGCCATGGATAAAGATGGAAATAAAAATGATGATGTTCAAGTTGAACCAAAAAGATAAAAAAAAGACCAAATATGAAGTTTGGAGTTATTTTGAGAAAATGAGTGTAATTGATGAAAACCCTAGGGTAAAGTGTAAAGGATGGGGATTAGTATTGGTGGGAGGTGGAAGGAAATATGAAACATCAAATTTGTCTCTTAATATTGAAAAATGCGATGGAATCAGAGTATTAAAAGATCACTATTTTTCTTCAATGATCTTGGACCATTCAGGAAAGTTACGGAATAAAAAGTTTGATTAAAAGATGTTACGGGAAAAGATGGAAATGGCCATTATAAAACATGACCTTCTATTTAAAATTTTTAAATATGAAGGAGTTAGGGAAATCTTTAGTTATTTGAATCCATAAGTGATGTTTTTTTTCTAGAAGTACTGCAAGTTCAGATGTGATGGAAGTATATGATCTACATAAAAAAAATTGAAAGATATTTTGTCAAACATTGGTGGTAGGATATGTCTTACTTCGGATTTGTGGATGGCTTGTACTAGTAAGAGATATCTTTGTTTGAAAGCTCATTATGTTGATTTGGAGTGGCATTTATGAAGAATAATTCTTTCTTTTATTGACATGCGACCTCCACATTCATATGTTGAATTGGAAAAAAGTGAAAGAAATATAAGTTGATTGGGGTATACAAAAGAAAATTTTCTCTCTTACCCTTGACAATGCTTCTTCCAATGATACCATGCAACAAAAGTTTAAATATCAATTGAATTTGGAAAATAATTTTCTTTTCATGGGTGAATTTTTTCATGTTCAATGTTTTGCACATGTAATGAATCTTATTGTTCAAGAAGGCCTAAAATTTATTGATTATGCGTGTCAAAAAATTATAGAAATCAGTTCTTATGTTAAAGGTTCTAGGGGTAGAATGAATTGTTTTCAAGATTGAGAAAAAAGTGTTTCGGTTGATAGCGGTGTGATTTTAAGATTGGATGTTTCTATCAGGTGGAATTATACTTATACAATGTTAGAAAGTGAATTGAAGTATAAACATGTTTTCAATAATTTGGATATTTATGATTCAAATTATAAGAATTTTCCTTCAGAAGAAAAATGGGAATGAGGTGATCGGATTTGCAATTTTTTGAAGCCTTTTTATGATATGAAAAATTTTATTTCTGGATCCACAGAACCTACCTCAAATTTATACTTTGGTCAAGTTTGGAAAATTGAGAGGGTTTTATTGCATAATGTTAACAATAATGATGATGTCATTAGAACAATGTAGTGCAATATACAGAATAAATTTTATAAATATTGGAGTCATTATAGCATTCTGCATACAATGGCAGCTCTGTTTGATCCTCAGATTAAGTTGATAATGTTGGAATTTATCTATCAATATCTTGATTCATTTCATTATCAAGAAAATATTTCTATTGTGAAATAAAATTTATATCATCTTTATGAAGAGTATGCAAAGGATTTTCCTTCTATTTCATCAATGAAAACTAATCAAATGGGTTCATCTTCTGCTTCTCTTCATTATTCTACAAGAGAAAATGTCGATGTAATTGATGTAAGTTTAATTTCTTATCATTTAAATAACTAATTAATTATTTTATTTTATTTTATTTTATTTAACTTTTTTTTCTATATATATTTTTGTAGATATGGATTGATCTAAAAAATAATGTGGTTGGACCAAATGAGGCAAAATCCCAAATGGATATTTATTTGGAGATGCCATTGGTAGATATGTCAATTTATAGAAATATGAATGTGCTCGATTGGTGGAAGTATAAATGTAAAATATTTCGTATTTTATCACTCATGGCATGTGATTTTTTAAGCATTCTTATTACCACGATGGCCTCAAAGTCTGCTTTTTTGCATTAGAGGAAGGGTGTTGAATAAATACAGGAGTCATCTTCTACCAAAAAACATTCAAGCACTAATATGTGCTCAAATTTGGATTCATGGTCTTGAACCAATTGGTATCTTTATCATTATTATATTTTATCATCTTATATATATAATATTTATATTAACATTTATGTTCTTGCAGGACTGGATGATGAAAAAGTGGAATTTGGTTTGGAAGAAGATTCTAGTTCTAAAAGTATATATGTGGAAAACAAAAGTACCCTTGTGATTTGTTAAATTTATTCCTTCTTAATAATTAAAAATGGTCTGTTACTTTTATTAATATATTTTCATAATATTTTTTTATCAAAATCCAATAATTTGTTTTTTACTATATTTTTTATTTTTTATTTATTTAAAAATTTATTTTTAATTGTGTTTTCATGTAGGATATGGAGGAGAAATTAAAGGAGACAAGGGTGTATGTAAACTTGGAGAACCATGTGAAAGATATCATCCTCATTCTATATTTTATGTTGAGTGTTGTATATTTTATTTTTTTAACCTTGGTTTTGAACATTTGAACTTTTTATTATAATCATGGACAATTTTATAATGAGGTTAAATTTTTAATATTCATTACAATTAATTTTTAAATTAATTATTTATATTTTTAATCTCTCATTATCATATTTTCCAACCATAAATCCACTAATTTTTCATTAGAAACCTATTAAAATGTAAAAAATTATAAAAACAATAATGAATGCAGGTTTCCCGTGGGCTTGCCCGCATCCGTTGTGGGGTGGGGTGGGATTGATAAATCCAACCATTTTAAATGTGGGATTTTTTGGGTCTAACCCGCATGGGCTCAAGCCCGTGCAGTCTTGGCCCACCCCGCCCTGCCCCTCCCGTTTCACATTACTATGTTTAGGTCACAAATTTTACCTAATCCTTGTTCTTTTACCCTTAGTTAAATAAAATAACTCTTACCATGTATTCTTGTATTTGTATATTATATGGTTAACATAGTTACTATAAAATTAAAGGTGAATCTAAATTGAATCCTTACTTAATTTTTTAACACTATATAAGTCAGTTTTACAAATATTATATTTTTATGACTGTTATATCATTTAATATAATAGTGTTTGTTTTAAAAATCCATTTATGTCAATTTTGACACTACGTAGTAATTGGTTTTTGTTAAAGTCATAAAAAATTTATTCCATAAACATATCATTAACTCATCCTTAACATGTCAATGTTATCCAAAAATTTCTTGGATGGAATCAGAAATCTCAAATTACATTTATTTTTATAATAATAATATCATTTATTTCAATAATTAATTAATAAGGTAATCACTCCATCATCATTGTGTCATAAATAAATATATTTATTTAATGTATAAAAATTATAAATAAAATAACATGGTGTATGCCATTTTTTATCTTTTTAATTACTATTTATAGTCAAAGATATCATTTAAATAAACCATATTAATTTTTTTAGTTAGGAGATACTTTTTTATGTTATATTCCTTTTCTCTATAAACTAAATATTATAAAAGGTAATTATCAAACCCAAATGGCTCCATTGGGTCCTAAAATAGACTTAAGGATTCTGATGGTCATCCATATATCATAAAATAGTATTAGGAAATTTGTTTGGATTGTTTTAGATATTTACAATATTATTTTTTACCCTTATTTACCTGATTTAACCTTTAACCTTGGTAAATAAAAATAATTACTGAAGTTACAATTCATAATTTTCAAAAATAAAAGGTACATATTTACATGATTTGGACCTTATGATTCCAAATATGGAATCAATTTTTCTAAATTCAAAACACATAATTGGCATAAATTAATTTATAATTAATTCTCGTTGTCAAAATAAGAAAGCGGGTTTTTAAGAAGTAAAAACTATCAAAATATTAACATGTGTTTATATCCAATTTCAATTTGAAATTACATAAAATGACCTAAATTTTATTACAATTATAAAAACATAATCTAATTAAAAATTAAAAAAAATTAAGAGGACAATCTAAATATATATATAAATTAGATGAAAAGCAGTTTTGAATTAAAATGTTGTATTTCAGCTATTCATTAAAAATGGATTTTATCTAAAAACTCCCAAAACTTTATACAAACTAAAATTTTATGTTCTGATTCTAAATAATATTTTTATTTTTTCACATTGAATTTATAATTGTGTCAAATATTGTATCTAAAAAGGGTTCTCCATTAAAAGGTAGAAAAACTGCATTTTTTAAAAAACACTTTTTTTTCTAAAAAATTAAATTTATTATATTATTATGCCTATGAAACATAGAAGATGAATTTTAAAATTAAATGGGATATATATATAATTTAAATTTTGATTAATACTATTTATAACCTGTTTTTAAATGGCTAGTTTGATAGGTCATGGTGCGCTCGAACTCGATGTTGTGTGTAGCACAAGCTATGATGGTATTATGTGCAGCCTAAGATTATATTGATGTCGAGTACAACACAAGATATTGAATTTTATTTAAAAGGAAACATTTTGTGGAATCATTGGGTGTTATATTATCCCCTCCTTCAATAAATTATGTCTTCACAATTTTAAAATTTGGGTCCGGTAACTAATGTTTGATTATTCAAAATCCCTTTATTGCAAACCCACTTCAAAAAAATTGGTTGATAAATCATACAACATAAAATAGATAAAGTAAATTAATAAGGTTACCTGAGATAACATATACTATGATTACATGTGAAAAAATATGGATATGGAAGAAAAAAACTAACGATTAGTTTCTGATGGAAAGTGATAGAAAACATGATTTGGAAAAGGTTAACAATCATAAAGGTATAAATATGTGATGATCCAAGGGGCCATTTGATTTATCACAAAATAATGTACAAGGTTTATTTTTTCAAGATCCTTTCCCTAATGTTTAAGAATAGGAGAAGAAATACATACTTGATTTCAGTACAATCTCATCGTTGGTCATGCCTTGAACAATTTCCACTTCATCTCTTATTCAAAGAAATGAAGTTAAATTTTTCATTTATAAAGTGTTGGAATTTCATTTGATCTATAAATATAATTATAGGTCATTCCATATTTCTTGAAAAAAAGTTAGCAAAAGTTACTTCATATGTATAAGTCCACCGATAGTGAAATAATACATTAATCTAACAAACTTCAACAAGAGTATTACTTATACTATCCATAAATGGATAACATTACAATCCTTCCAAGAACTGAAAATCTACATCCTTAGAAATAGTTGAACCAAATCAGCTTAGAATTTTTCCCCAATATCTCAAATGGAAATTATAAGGCCCCAGCCTTAAACCTTACTTAATCTTGAGTTATTACAAGATTACACATTGAGGATCTTTTCAGGTTTAGAGTTTTAGAGAATTAGATCATGAAACTTGCATTACATTCCACATTTAAACAAAGTGGTTACATAAAAGACAGTATTCATTATTCCCATCAACGGAAACATATTTAAAATATAACATGGATTCTTTCTTGACACATCCTTGACACTATCATCACATCATGTACCTTTCCCTTGGCCTGTGAAAAACATTTCAAAAACTTGGGATGAGCATAAAAAAATCAGTAAGGGTTATAAAAAATATGGAAAGGAAACATGAGTTTGTATATATATATGAGAATGAAATCATACTTTACCCATAAAACATAGGCACTTTAACATACCACATCAAACCATGAATAAATCATAGAAAACATAGGACATAAAGGTAACTTGAGGCATTCATAACATTCTTACGTAGGGAGTAACCCTCTTGGTTACGTTTGGAATACCCATCACATTATATTCCCTAAATCTCTTCGGAGAAACCTTAACGTTTCACTCCTTCGCGTTACCCAATGCATAGGAGAGCTATATCGGGCTCACCCGCCCTTAGTTTATCACGGAACCACCCGTTCTTCATAACAATGCCCAAGAACCATAACATAATCGTATCACATAAACATGAATAAAGGAAACATGAAATTTCCACATTTCAATCACAATATAACATTTTAGTATATTGAAATAATGAATCCATTCAAAAAGAAACCATTTCCAAAACCATTTAAAACATTTAATAAAGAGATTTTTGAATCAAAGTGTCCCATACCACCTTGAAGCTTTTAACATTTTAAACAATTAATATCCATATAAATAAATCCTTAAAACCATTTTGAAAACATGGATATTAATAAGAACAAATAATTAAAACATTTAAAACGATATTTTGGTTAAAGGGGTTTTACCAAAATTAGAGACACTTGAATAGAATAATCGAGGAATAACATTTAGTCAGAACTTTATAATATCATGAGAATAAAAGGATTAATGATATAATACTCCAAAGGACAGTATATACACCATATAAGAGTGAATTGGTGCATAACAACAATGAACCCTCAATAGAAATGTCAAATGTGATGAAATCCCTTATAAAGAAGGTATCCTTAAATTAAGGCCAAATAAATCTCAAAAATATGTGTGACAAATATATATACACCCAATATAAGTGGATATTAAGTGTAAAATAATAAAATTTCATTCACACATATTCAATGGATGACATATTCAATGACTACAAGTTGAACCCAAAGAAATCGAAATTGGGTTAAAAAGTTCCCTTGACAGCCTAACGACATCACATCAAAATGAGTTGATGAGAGATAAAAAGTGTATCTCATCACTTGGACATAAAATTTACATCAATAAGGATGTATGAGAACATATCCCAATATAAAAATATGTAAATTAAAAGACCCAATAAAAGAAGTCTTTTAAAAAAAGGAGGGTGAACGGTTCCCTTACCGACTTGGGTATCTTTCAAAACATACACCCCATGAAAGAAAGACAATAGGTCATTGATGTAAATACTCATAAACGAAAGTATATTACACAAAGAGTATAATAATGGGCAGTACATATACCACTCAATGGAATTTTTGGCAAATGTAGCATAAATCTCACGGGAATAAAAGTGAGATGAAAAATCCCTTACGAAAACTCGGCAGCCTAATGGCGCCACATAAAACTTCCGAATATGGATTGATGAGATCAAATAGAGTATCCCATCATATTACAATAGAATTTACAGAAAGTGGAATATAAAAGAAAATCCCCCAACATTGCAAGGAGGAGTTTAAAAGAAGTGACATAAAGGAGAGTACTTAAAAAGAAAGAGAGAGGTTAGATCTCTTACGAAAGTTCGGCAGCCTAACGACGCCACTCAAAAGTTCCAAAATGGATTGATGAGAGAGAATAGGGTCTCTCATCACATGAACATAAAAATTACAGTAAATGTAATATAAAAGAACATCCCAATAATAATAAAGATGAGCTTAAAATAAATAACATAAAAGAGTGTACTTAAAAAGAAAGAGAGTTGTAGGATCCCTTACCTCGGGTCCGACTTGACTCGATCATTCTTTAATCTCCTGAATAATAAACTTGAGTTAATTTATAATTCCTTAAGAACATTTTTCAAGTTCATTATTACTTTTATACCATTTATTACCATGTCATAAACATTATGTAATCATTTAAGTTAATAATATTTGTTTTGCCGATATTTGGTTCTTAAGTCGAAAGTGGACTTCTTAAAATTACATGTTGTTCGTGTGGCCAAATGTTTATTATATCCAGAATTGTATTCATTATTTAGATATCATATATTTCATATATATCCAGTACATGCATGCATTTATAACATTACATAATCATTTAGAGGTAAGAAATGAAATGCACCGTTCATGGAGACGGTAAGCCGTACGTACACATGAACGCTACTTTCATTTCTATTTCGTATTTTATAGAATGGAATAATAATTATATAAAGGTATATTATAATTCCAGTATAATATCATATATAATATCATATTTCCATCCTTTATACATCCCACATATGGTATTTAACGAAACAAATCACTTTGAGGGGGCGGTAGTCCGCACTTCCTTAAATGAAGATATCGCGTATACCCATAATGGAAGCCATAAAGGTAAGACAAAAATGAAAAATACAGAAGCATAAATAGAACATAAACATATTATATATCATATATAAAAATAGTGACATCATAATGGCCACCATTGAAGGTGTTAAATGAGTATTGAACAATCATCGTTTCGGGAGGCAGAATTTCACCATCCACGGAAACCGTATGTTCTTTAACCATTTGATGTAGTTGTGTGAGAGTTTAGCTCGAAAAAATCTTATAACAACATCCTAGTATATTTAAGATACTGTTGTTGTTACAAAATAAGTAAATAAAAAGAGTTTAGGGGGTTGGAGAAGCAAAATAAAACAAATGAACATGAGAGAGTGAATTACCTTTAAAAGTGTAACTCCTTTTGATTTGAGCCTAAAGGCTTCCTTTGAAAGGATTCTTCCCAAAGGTAATCCTCTAGGATTAGGAGAGTGATGTGGAGAGAGTAAATGGGCAGGGTTTGGCCGAGCCAAAGGCTTGAGGAGTGTGTTAAATGAGGTAGAGGTGGGGGCCTTTTATAAAAGGAGAGGAGGGGTACTTTTGGAAAGTAAAGAAATATTACATTATTTGAAAATGTGTTTCGGTTTCAAAAGGACCCACATTGATATAATTCGTGGATAAGGTGATAAGGCTTCTAAATCCACTCATCCAATAAGTTTTGGACATGTGTAGTTCATATATTATACATTATCTTTCCATTTTATTTAAATCGTCAAATAATGATGTCATCGCTCTATCATTATTATGTCATAAATAATTTAATTTATTTAATGTCTAAAAATTATAAAAAAACAACTATGATGTAGGAAATCTATTTATCTTTCCAATGAATATTTATAATCAAAAATATGATCTTTATAACCCCATGTAAAAATTGTTTTCGTAAAACATATTATGTTTGTGTCATTTTTACTTTTACATTAAATAAAAAGTTATTTATGTCATTTCCCAACCAAAGTGTCTCCATGGGGTCCCCAAGTTGACCTATGGCTTGTATTGGTCGGCCATGACTCACCCAATAGGTGTAGGACAAGTGTCATGGTGTTTTCACATTCTTATAATATTATTTTTACCTTAAACTACACTAATTACCACTAATCGCGATTAAAAACTTAATAAGTTACTATTCACCAAAAAATTATTTTAATCTCATTGAACCACATTTTACGTCTTAATGACAACCATGTATGTCGGATTTTTGAAAATCAAAACACAAAGATGGCAAACTTTCATTTAAACGGAAAATCAGCTTTTATAAGTACCACTTAGTGGTTTCACTATTCATCAAAAATTGAAGTTTTTCAGAAAAATCCCAAAAATTCACCCTAAGCTATATTTGATATTCCGAATTCAAAAATGAAGTCCGTTTTACAAAATTAAAAACATATTAGTCACATTAATAAATTTAATAATTAATTCCCGCTGTCAGAGCAAATAGCGTGTTTTTATAAAACAATAAGTATCAAAAGATTGACACTAGTTTAAGTCTGATTTCAAAGTGAAATTAATTCCAACGACCACTATTGGATTTAATGGTAAAAGTATTTTCTAATTTCACTTTAAAACCAATTCAAAATATAATCTAATCATATAAATAAATTAGATTAAAAAGAGGTTTTTCATTAAAATACAACATTTTACACTATTCATTAAAAAATGAACTTTATCGGAAAAATACCAAAAAATTACACAAAGTAAAATTTGATGTCCCGATTCTTAATAAGAGTTTTATTTGGTCCAAAAGAATGTTTAAGAGTGAACAAAACTATATTTAATGATGGTTCTCCATCAAAAGGTGATAAGTGAACCTTTAGTGAAAACTAGGGCATATACGCCGAAAATTGAATTCTTTCCGTATTTTAAGCCTTTATATTTTATTGTATAAATGTAAAAATATTTAAGAACATATATATTCATATTTTAGTTATTTCTATCCATTCCCGCCATTACAACAGCTATATGTTAACTACCATTTAAAATAATAATATTTTATTATTAGAGTGCAACGTAAGATTCCCAAGAAACTCGTTGTTGCGTGTTGGGTACGCCATAGAGCATAGCCTCCCATTTAAAGTCATATTAATATTTTATTCACAAATATGGATAAATATGAAAATTTCATATTCTTTATTTACCTGGGGTGTTACATCCTTCCCCGCTTTTGGGAATTGCGTCCTCGCAATTTTAAAATTGCGCTTGGAAACATCCTTGAACGTCCCACATCGGAACAAGAGTCGGTAAAATAATCACTTTAAAGTAAAGATAGATAAGCACAGAGGTCACCCGAGTTAACCCATACTAGGATTCCAAGTATGAAAACATGGACATGGAGGAGAAAACATAGGTTCATGTTCTCATGGAGAGTGATAGAAAACATGTTTAGGAGAAAGTTAACCATGAGAAAATCACAAACTTGTGATGGGTTAAACGGTATTCGATTCCCCAGTAGGAAAAGTTAATAGACAACATTTTTGTTTTAAGTTACTTTTTATTGAGGAATTTATTCATAAGGAAGCATAATCACTTATCATGTTGACTTTCAACTTTTACTAGATTCCTTAGTCAAACTCATATTTTTTTCCAAAAGACGAGTATTTAGGGAGACTTTTTCGCATTAAGAGTACTATAATCAACTTCTAGAGAATTACCTAATCCCAAAAAGAGAACTATATACATCCCATGTATTTAGGCTTTAACCAAAACCAAAACCAAAAAGGTTAGTACAAGATCAGATAATCCAGAAAAGGATAACCCCTTATAAAAAGAAAATTTATTCTTAATCTCCAAAATTTGTCCAACAAAACCCAAAGTTCAACGAGGACCATCCGATAAACAATTTGTCCATAAAAATTCCTCAAAGTAAACCAATATAAGATTGAAACCCAAATATTTGAAGGATTTAGTCGCATAGTCTTCCAAGATAAATCATAATATTTATCTCCAAACCATATCAGTTGCTCCTAAAGTCTCGTTTTTTAAATTAATTAACCTAATCACATATCCTCCATGATAGGATAATAATTTTCATAAATAACCCAAAATAAACTTACTCTTAATTCATAAAATCATATAACTAGAAAGAATCAGTCAAAATAACCAGGGACTTCACGTAGTCTAGTGGTAGGCGATAAATACCAGTCGCACTTTGGTTGTGGGTTCGATTCCCACAGCTTTGTCCGACGCGATGGGTTGTCACACGGTCTGCGTGTTGTCCTTTTTTCAAAACTATATAATTCTTAAAACATTCCCCAAAATGAGATAAAATCTTCAAGAATAATCATAACATATTTTAACCTCAATTTTATCTCATTCCTTTCATTTTCCATCATATCATAGAGTAACCCATAATTACATAAAAATTAAGTATCATATAAACCCTAATGGTTACCTTAATAATTATTACCTGAATCTCCACATCGAGTTGGCCATCTCATACATGATGCATTAGAGAACTCACCAAGGTTGAAGTGGTTGATCATGACTCCTTGATATTTGGTTTAGAACAACCACGAGTTTCCTCATTGAATCCTCCATTTTATCTAGTATCTTAATTAGAGAACCACCACAGTTTCCTTCAAACCTGTTGTCTCTTTGGTGCCTGCTAGATCCATCCATTCACTAAAAATAGAAATGTCAGTGTGAGTATATCAAAAAAACCATCATGTACTAATGAGGAAGGTAAACACTAAGATACACTTACTCATTCACTTTATCTAAAACTAGGACTCTTTCTGAAATCCTAACCATTATGGTAATTGTCAATTATGCTTAAAGAATACCCTAACCTCTAAAGTTATCTAAACCGACCTTTGATACCAACTATAAGGCCCCAGCCTTAAACCTTACTTAATCTTGAGTTATTACAAGATTACACATTGAGGATCTTTTCAGGTTTAGAGTTTTAGAGAATTAGATCATGAAACTTGCATTACATTCCACATTTAAACAAAGTGGTTACATAAAAGACAGTATTCATTCTTCCCATCAACAGAAACATATTTAAAATATAACACGGATTCTTTCTTGACATATCCTTGACACTATAATCACATCATGTACCTTTCCCTTGACCTGTGAAAAACATTTCAAAAACTTGGGATGAGCATAAAAAACTCAGTAAGGGTTAAAAAAAATATGGAAAGGAAACATGAGTTTATATATATATATGAGAATGAAATCATACTTTACCCATAAAACATAGGCACTTTAACATACCACATCAAACCATGAATAAATCATAGAAAACATAGGACATAAAGGTAACTTGACGCATTCATAACATTCTTACGTAGGGAGTAACCCTCTTGGTTACGTTTGGAATACCCATCACAGTATATTCCCTAAATCTCTTCGGAGAAACCTTAACGTTTCACTCCTTCACGTTACCCAATGCATTGGAGAGCTATATCGGGCTCACCCGCCCTTAGTTTATCGCGGAACCACCCATTCTTCATAACAATGCCCAAGAACCATAACATAATCGTATCACATAAACATGAATAAAGGAAACATGACATTTCCACATTTCAATCACAATATAACATTTTAGTATATTGAAATAATGAATCCATTCAAAAAGAAACCATTTCCAAAACCATTTAAAACATTTAATAAAGAGATTTTTGAATCAAAGTGTCCCATACCACCTTGAAGATTTTAACATTTTAAACCATTAATATCCATATAAATAAATCCTTAAAACCATTTTGAAAACATGGATATTAATAAGAACAAATAATTAAAACATTTAAAACGATATTTTGGTTAAAGGGGTTTTACCAAAATTAGAGACACTTGAATACAATAATCGAGGAATAACATTTAGTCAGAACTTTATAATATCATGAGAATAAAAGGATTCATGATATAATAATCCAAAGGACAGTATATACACCATATAAGAGTGAATTGGTGCATAACAACAATGAACCCTCAATAGAAATGTCAAATGTGATGAAATCCCTTATAAAGAAGGTATCCTTAAATTAAGGACAAATAAATCTCAAAAATATGTGTGAAAAATATATATACACCCAATATAAGTGGATATTAAGTGTAAAATAATAAAAGGTCATTCACACATATTAAATGGATGACATATTCAATGACTACAAGTTGAACCCAAAGAAATCGAAATTGGGTTAAAAAGTTCCCTTGACAGCCTAACGGCATCACATCAAAATGAGTTGATGAGAGATAAAAAGTGTATCTCATCACTTGGACATAAAATTTACATCAATAAGGATGTAATGGGAACATATCCCAATATAAAAATATGTAAATTAAAAGACCCAATAAAAGAAGTCTTTTAAAAAAAGGAGGGTGAACGGTTCCCTTACCGACTTGGATATCTTTCAAAACATACACCCCATGAAAGAAAGACAATAGGTCATTGATGTAAATACTCATAAACGAAAGTATATTACACAAAGAGTAGAATAATGGGCATTAAATACACCACTCAATGGAATTTGTGGAAAATGTAGCATAAATCTCACGGGAATAAAAGTGAGATGAAAAATCCCTTACGAAAACTCGGCAGCCTAACGGCGCCACCTAAAACTTCCGAATATGGATTGATGAGATCAAATAGAGTATCCATTCATATTACAATAGAATTTAAAGCAAGTGTAATATAAAAGAAAATCCCCCAACATTGCAAGGAGGAGTTTAAAAGAAGTGACATAAAGGAGAGTACTTAAAAAGAAAGAGAGAGGTTAGATCTCTTACGAAAGTTCGGCAGCCTAACGGCGCCACTCAAAACATCCAAAATGGATTGATGATAGAGAATAGGGTCTCTCATCACATGAACATAAAAATTAAAGTAAATTTAATATAAAAGAATATCCCAATCATAAGAAAGATGATCTTAAAATAAATGACATAAAAGAGTGTACTTAAAAAGAAAGAGAGTTGTAGGATCCCTTACCTCGGGTCCGACTTGACTCGATCGTTCTTTAATCTCCTGAATAATAAACTTGAGTTAATTTCTAATTCCTTAAGAACATTTTTCAAGTTCATTATTACTTTTATACCACTTATTACCATGTCATAAACATTATGTAATCATTTAAGTTAATAATATTTGTTTTGCCGATATTTGGTTCTTAAGTCGAAAGTGGACTTCTTACAATTACATGTTGTTCGTGTGGACAAATGTTTATTATGTCCAGAATTTTATTCATTATGTAGATATCATATATGTCATATATATCCAGTACATTCATGCATTTATAACATTACATAATCATTTAGAGGTAAGAAATGAAATGCACCGTTCATGGAGACGGTAAGCCGTACGTACGCATGAACGCTACTTTCATTTCTATTTCGTATTTTATAGAATGGAATAATAATGATATAAAGGTATATTATAATTCCAGTATAATATCATATATAATATCATATTTCCATCCTTTATACATCCCACATATGGTATTTAACGAATCAAATCACTTTGAGGGGGCGGTAGTCCGCACTTCCTTAAATGAAGATATCGCGTATACCCATAATGGAAGCCATAAAGGTAAGACAAAAATGAAAAATACAGAAGCATAAATAGAACAGAAACATATTATATATCATATATAAAAATAGTGACATCATAATGGCCACATTTGAAGGTGTTAAATGAGTATTGAACAATCATCGTTTCGGGAGGCAGAATTTCACCATCCACGGAAACCGTATGTTCTTTAACCATTTGATGTAGTTGTGTGAGAGTTTAGCTCGAAACAATCTTATAACAACATCCTAGTATATTGAAGATACTGTTGTTGTAACAAAAGAAGTAAATAAAAAGAGTTTAGGGGGTTGGAGAAGCAAAATAAAACAAATGAACATGAGAGAGTGAATTACCTTTAAAAGTTAACTCCTTTTGATTTGAGCCGAAAGGCTTCCTTTGAAAGGATTATGCCCAAAGGGAATCCTCTAGGATTAGGAGAGGGATGTGGAGAGAGTAAATGGGCAGGGTTTGGCCGAGCCAAAGGCTTGAGGAGTGTGTTAAATGAGGTAGAGGTGGGGGCCTTTTATAAGAGGAGAGGAGGGGTACTTTTGGAAAGTAAAGAAATATTACATTATTTGAAAATGTGTTTCGGTTTCAAAAGGACCCACATTGATATAATTCGTGGATAATGTGATAAGGCTTCGAAATCCACTCATCCAATAAGTTTTGGACATGTGTAGTTCATATATTATACATTATCTTTCCATTTTATTTAAATCGTCAAATAATGATGTCATCTCTCTATCATTATTATGTCATAAATAATTTAATTTATTTAATGTCTAAAAATTATAAAAAACAACTATTATGTAGGAAATCTTTTTAGCTTTCCAATGAATATTTATAATCAAAAATATGATCTTTATAACCCCATGTAAAAATTGTTTTCGTAAAACATATTATGTTTGTGTCATTTTTACTTTTACATTAAATAAAAAGTTATTTATGTCATTTCCCAACCAAAGTGTCTCCATGGGGTCCCCAAGTTGACCTATGGCTTGTCTTGGTCGGCCATGACTCACCCAATAGGTGTAGGACAAGTTTCATGGTGTTTTCACATTCTTATAATATTATTTTTACCTTAAACTACACTAATTACCACTAATCGCGATTAAAAACTTAATAAGTTACTATTCACCAAAAAATTATTTTAATCTCATTGAACCACATTTTACTTATTAATGACAACCATTTATGTCGGATTTTTGAAAATCAAAACACAAAGATGGCAAAATTTCATTTAAACGGAAAATCAGCTTTTATAAGTACCACTTAGTGGTTTCACTATTCATCAAAAATTGAAGTTTTTCAGAAAAATCCCAAACATTCACCCTAAGCTATATTTGATATTCCGAAATCAAAAATGATGTCCGTTTTACAAAATTAAAAACATATTAGTCACATTAATTAATTTAATAATTAATTCCCGCTGTCAGAGCAAATAGCGTGTTTTTATAAAACAATAAGTATCAAAAGATTGACACTAGTTTAAGTCTGAATTCAAAGTGAAATTAATTCCAACGACCACTATTGGATTTAATGGTAAAAGTATTTTCTAATTTAACTTTAAAACCAATTCAAAATATAATTTAATCATATAAATAAATTAGATTAAAAATAGGTTTTGCATTAAAATACAACATTTTACACTATTCATTAAAAAATGAACTTTATCGGAAAAATACCAAAAAAATTACACAAAGTAAAATTTGATGTCCCGATTCTTAATAAGAGTTTTATTTGGTCCAAAAGAATGTTTAAGAGTGAACAAAACTATATTTAATGACGGTTCTCCATCAAAAGGTGATAAGTGAACCTTTAATGAAAACTAGGGCATATACGCCTAAAATTGAATTCTTTCCATATTTTAAGCCTTTATCTTTTATTGTATAAATGTAAAAATATTTAAGAAAATATATATTCATATTTTAGTTACTTCTATCCATTCCCGCCATTACAGCAGCTACATGTTAACTACCATTTAAAATAATATTATTTTATTATTAGAGTGAAACGTATGATTCCCAAGAAACTCGTTGTTGCGTGTTGGGTACGCCATAGAGCATAGTGCCCCCTTTAAAGTCATATTAATATTTTATTCACAAATATGGATAAATATGAAAATGTAATATTCCTTATTTACCTGGGGTGTTACAGAAATTCTTGGTTGTCACATTCCAAACATGTGAACACCTTTATCTTGTATTCTCTTGAGTCATAGTAACAACATGAATTATCAAATATCCTTATTGAAAACATGCATTTTTCTTTATTCCAAAACATAATGTATTATTATTTACGTCCCAAAAAGTTGTATACATCATCCATGATAGCATAACCCACATGGAGAAAAATCGATAATTAGTTCCCAAGAAACAAGAATCATCCAATTTACTTATTCAAATCCAACATATATTTATCGAAACATCATTATCTTCACATAAGAATAATATTAAGGGTTATGTTTACCTTAATAATATTTTCTCAAAATATAATCTTTCCCTAAAATAAATTTTCATGTCCATTATAACTATTTAACATAATGTTGAAAATTCTTAGTGAAAATCAAAAACTGAATACTCTGTTTATAATTAAGTATTCATAATTCTTGGATCCAAATACATAAATACTTTAATCTTTCTAATTTAATGGTTGGATTGGAGTAGTTCCTTCCTTGGTTTAGAATTAAATTCTTATGTTTGGCCATTGAGTTGGGTAATGCCCCTGATTTACACATATGATACATTGACCTCAATAATAATTGGTCAGTCTATGATGCTTTTTCATGTAGAGATAACATATTCCCCTCTATTTTAGGTATTCCTCAAGGTTCTTCTTCCCATCCTCTTGACATGTAGGAATCCAAATCTTCTTTCTTATATTCTTCTTAAAATTTGAACATTTATAAACGTTTATCTTATCCTAATGCAATGTGTTAGGAAATTCATCAAATATCACATTGTTAATCATATATCATGATAACTAATTCATCATAATCAAAATATCTTTCTCTTGAGCCATTATCTAATTTTTTTTCTTAAATTCACCTCATTTTCCATGAAACTCAAAGTTAATCCAATTCCTTCTGGTTTCCTCTATTAACTAAGATAAAAAAGAACATGGTGAGAAACACATATCATTGAAGAAAAACACATAATCAAGTGAAGGTAATTTCAATCTACAACATCTTAGGTATAATCTTAGGTTATCCATGATCATTACCCAAATTTTAGTGGGTTCTTCTATACTTATCCTCAAAGTATATCATAGGGTTATGGTTCCTAATGTATGTTTTATTATACTATTTCCAAGGTTGTTTATAAACTTCATATGAAACCAACTGCAATTCCCTGACCCTAGAAGCCCAAATCCAGTGTATTATTTTAAGACACTGGCATGATTACAAGGAATAAAATACAAAAGGACCGATCAATTTAGCAGTCTTGGAAAATAGATTACAAATCTAAACTTTACATTTCAATTTATAACAAAAAAAGTAGCGTCGATAATCCTTTTATAATTCCATTATTCTCCTATATTAACCCCTAATGTCAATCATAAAACGCTTCTTAGCATCATGGTAAAATAAAACATAAGAAATGGGTGAGCTCAGATGCTTTGTAAGGATAAACTATACAGTCGAAGATATCAAAAATAAATATAAACTGTCAAGGAAAGTTACAAAACTAATGCACAAGACTTTTAAATCATTATCTTTAGAACAATATGTAATGAATAAATCAATTAATTCCATTTAAACATTTACATGGATATTCTAATAGTCTAATAATCATATGTAAAATCAATAACTACTCTCGGAATGAGGGAATTCATAATTCCAGACATCTTAACCACTACTTCAAAGACTCATGACAAGACCATACACAAATATTCTATTAGGGCCTTATTCCAAGACACTGTTTTGTCTCATGGGACCTACTGATGCATCCAGGGGCTATATCGGGCACTACCCATCACTTACTAAGTCCAATAAATTCCTTATATGAAAAGGGTGAAACATAACATAAATACTTGTATAAAAAATAGCATATGAAATGTTAATATTTTAACCATAAACCATGAATGGTATTAAAATAGAACATACACTGTCAAAAATATTAATAACCCTTCAATACAATATGGAATATTGTATTATAATAAATCAATCCCAATTAATCATAAAATCCAACAAAGGACGTTGACATAGATGAAAATAATCTAATAAAATCAATAATAATATTTTAGAGAAATATAACTTTTTACATTGAAAACATTAAAAGTCACACAAATTTTAAAATAAGAAATTTAAAATAATTTTTTTTAATAAAATTTTTCCATACCAATTAGAAACTATTGAATGGAATTATCATTTTAAAACACTTATGTTCTTATAAGTAAATCGTTAAAACTATTTTGAAAACATGGACATTATTGAGAAAGGTTTAGAAGTATAAAAATTTAAAACATTTATAATGATACTTTAGCTAAATATTACCTTACATAAAACCTTAGAAATATTAATTTTTAAATCATTTTAAAGAAATATTGACATGAATGCTAAATATGTCCTAGTAAACACTTATGCACAAACAATCTCAGATAATAATGAGATTTCAAAATTAACCCTTACCTTAGTTCTGATATTCACCATACGTGTACGAAACACTTGTATAATGTTTTTAAACATATTATTAACTTCTATAAGATTAAATATATTATTTATGATATCATATATGATTTTTTATGACTTTATATTACCGATTTATTGACAATTCCCAGTTAATGCAACATTTCATGTAATAATCGCTTTGTTTCTCACAGGTGTTTTGACTTGTTATTCTTGATCATATTACTTATATCAAGATTTAATTACATAGGGAATGTATAATATGATTTATATATCATATATATTCATAATATAAATATATATTATAGATAGATATATGAAATGAAATACACTGTTCATGGAGATGGTAGGTCGTACGTACGCCTGAACACTATTTTGGTTTTCTTATCGTATTGAATGGAAGTAAGGGAATGACATATATGTATGTATATATATTTATTTATTATTCCATTATCCTTATTATCTCATATATTTAATAATTATTCATAATATATATTTTTTATAATCATTCTTAGATGGTGAACGTGGAAGATGCATCTCATCGCGTCGGGGACATGGTAAGCCGTACGTACGCATGAGCAAATATATCATTTCATTAATGGTTATATTTTATGTAATTTCATGGAATATTAATTGTATATAAATATTATAATGTTATATTTAATATTTAATTCATTTATATTCATCATTATACTCGTCCAAAAAAAGTATAGATGAAAAACATTTGACACCATGACATGGAGATGATAAGTCGTACGTACACACACATGATGATATTATTTTTCATAGGGTGTGTAAAATGAGGAATAAAATTTTACCATAATAATAAAAACATATAAAAATATTTTTTATTTTTGAGTTATTATTTTTTATATGGTAAAAACATAGGAAGAGGATGTAGAAGAAGAAAAGAACTTTGAAAGAAGGGATAAAATGATTACCTCTTCTTCGGGTGGCACTTTTTGATTTTCACAAAAATACTCTTTAAGTATGTTTCATTAACAAAGGGTGGCCTCAAGTATGATTTAAGGTATGTTTTTAGGAGGGTTGGGAAGGTTTTGGCCGATCCAAAGGGATTTGAAGGTGTGAATAAAAGAGAAGGATAAGTGATCTTTCATAGGAGAGGTGAGGGACACTTTAGGAAAGTGTAGAAATATTAATTTATTATAAATTTATTTGAGGTTTATAATGGATAAAAATTGATTTATTTAGAGGCTAATATGAGGATGGGTCGAAATATTATCAACCAATATCTTTTAGACAAGTTTGGTCATGAATTTAACCATATCTTTTGGCTTCTACCCTTAGTTAAATAAGATAACTCTTACCATGTCTTCTTGTATTTGTATACTATATTGTTAATATAGTTACTATAGCATTACAAAAGAACCTTAAGTGGCTAATTAATGAAATTTTTAACACTATATAAGTAATTTTTTTTCAAACATTATATTTTTATGAAAATTATATCATTTAATAAAATAGTATAAGTTTTAAAAATTAATTTATGTCAATTTTGACACAATGTAGTAATTGATTTTTGTTAAATTCATAAAAACATTATTCTATCTAAAAAATCATTAACTCATCTATAACATTTCAATTTTATCTAAAAAATTCATGTATGGAATCAAAAATCTCAAATAACATTTATTTTAATAATTATAATATCATTTATTTTAATCATTCATTAGTAAGGTAATCACTACAACATCAATGTGTCATAAATAAATTTATTTATTTTATGTTTAAAAATCCTAAACAAAAAACCATGATTTAGGAAATAGTTTTATTTTTCTAATGAAAATTTATAGTCGATGATATAATTTATATAAACCAAATTAGAATTTTTATTGTTAGTATATACAGGTTTATGTTATATTTCTATTTTCTTTAAATTAATTATTATAAAATGTCATTATCATACTCAAGTGAATCCATGGGGTCCTAAAATCAAACTAAGTATGCTCATGGTCATCCATATATTACCCTATAGTATTAGGACACATGTTAGGATAGTTTTATATTGTTATAATATTAATTTGTACCCTTATTTACCTGATTTACCCTTTAACCATTGTAAATAAAAATAATTACTGAAGTTACTATTACTAATGTCCAAAAATAAAAGGTACATATTTAAAAAAAATTGAAATTTTGATTCCAAATATGGAATCCATTTTCCCATATTTAAAACACAGAATTAGAAGATACTAATTTAAAATTAATTCATGTTGTCAAAAACAGAATGTAGGTTTTTAATAAATAAAAACTATCAAAATATTGACATGTGTTTATGTCCAATTTCAATGTGAAATTACTTAAATGAAAAAATTGTATTAAATGATAAAAAAATAATCCACACTTTAAAACAAATTAAAATGACAATATAACTATATAGATAAATTAGATGAAAATGCAGTTTTGAAATAAAATACAGTTTTCCCACTTTCATTAAAATATGGATTTTATCAAAAAAAACCAAAACAATTTCCGAACTAAATTTTTATGTAATTTTTATAAATAATAATTTCATTTTTTCATGTTTAATATATAAAAGTTTCAAATATTGGATTTAAAAATGGTTCTCCATGAAAAGGTGAAAAAATTGTATTTTTTGAAAAAAAAAATTATATGAAAAATTGATGTTGTTCTTGTATTATGTGTACTAAATAAATTAGATTAATGTTAAAATTATATGGTATATATATATAATTTAAAATATGGTTACTACTATTCATAACAGCTTTTTTAAATGGCTAGTTTTATAGGTCATGGTGTGCTCGAACTCGGTGTTTCGTGTAGCACAAGTTAGGACGGTATTGTGTGTAGAACATGCTTATCATGGTGTAGAGTACAATAATTTTTTTTAATTTATTTAAAAAGGAACATACCATGGAATATAGGCATGTTACTAGGGATGTTACAAATGGTATCAGTTTGTTCGGTCCTTGCCTAGAAAGTGGTCTTCAGTTTCTTGGTCTTAGAGTTGAATTCATTCTTATCTATTCCTTGGGAGGGAATATTAGGAAGGATTAGCATTGTCAGTACTTGAAATGAAGAGCATAAAAATAAATATATAACCTTTTTATGATGAACTTGAAGCTACCAGGGATTTGGGTACATCAGTGTTTTGGAGACACTTATCTGATTATGGAAATCTCATTGTCATGGGTTTAGAAAATGAGACGAGCATGACATGCATTAGGAGAATGAATTACCACCAGGATTACATATTTCATTTTAAAAAAAATTATATATGATGTGACACATTGTGTTGATTTTTGAAAAATGTGGAAATTGTTTCTGAGTGAATGATTTTTAAAAGGGGCATCATTGTTATATTTTGAAAATGAGTTGATTTTCAAATGAATGAATGGATTTTTCAAAAAAGTTTAAACTTGGTGAAGGTTGATTTTTGAAAGAAATGTTTTGATAGTTGATGTGATTGAATTTTAAATGCTAAGCATTTAGTTGTGAGATATTAAGCCTTATATATTTTGTTGTTTATTTAGAAAATGGACCTTGATAGGCGTTGTAGAATCCAAATAAAAGAAGATGCAGAAAATGTGGTTACACCTGAACCACAGGTAAACCAAGAGATGGTATAGAGTATCATCCATGTGTTCCAAGATACGAACATAGGGAACTATAGGGGTGATAAATGACATGTGGATCATTCCATACAGTTCATAAATTAGAATCCACACTTTTTACAAGGTGATTAAGAACCCAAAAAGGCATAGGTGTGGATGAATATGATGAATTGTACCTTCAATTTCATTAACACACCAAGAGAGTTGAAAGTCAAACTGGAAAAGTATATACTTGAGGATATTGCATGCATGTGGTGGGACCTAGATTTCTAGGCTAAATTGGATCACGACCTTAGTTGGGATGATTTTGAGGAATAGTTCAATAAAAAATTTTATCCTCAAATATTTAGGATCCATTGAATGAAGGAATTCATCATCCCAAAGTAGGATAATTACTCTATAAAAGAATGCTAATCTAAATTGGTGAATTTAGTGAACGTTTCACTCAATGTTGTGGCCAGTGTGGCCTTGAAGGCAATAGTATTTGAATTAGGGATAAGGAAATAGATTTGATCAAAGATTGTGGTTCCATGTACTAAAAATTTTAAATAGATAACAAACAAATAGACAATGGATGAATGTGATATTTAAGGAACTATGGGAGGAGGAAGTGTGATGATACCTATGGGAAAGGTTGGGAACTCGAATACTGGTAGAAAGTGAAAGAGGGAAACCTATTTCCAAGGAGGGAGCAAGACTCAAAATCAGATAGTGGAATTAGTGATCCTTCTTCCATGAACCAAGAAAAAAGCTTATTGTTTCTAATGTGGTTTGTGTGACCACATAAATCGAGAATGTACAAAACAACCTAGAGCATGTCATAACTGTAAGAAGATGGGGAATCTTCACTACTATTGTCACAGTTCTCTGAGGTCTGGTGCTTGAGACACTTATCAAGTGTTTCAGACATCATATGCTTTTATGGGGTGAGGATAGCAGGATCAGACTCATTAGCATAACAGAGTTAACCACGGTGATTCGTAGAATACCTTGACTCCTTAGTAAGTTAAATCTCAGCAAGGAAACAAGGAGTTCAGTGTAGTAATGAAGTAGTTGTATGGAGCTGAGCAGGTGATTTTAGATGATCAAGCTAGACCATATATGGTGAGAAGTATTATTCTTTTGAAATCTACCCTTAAGAATGTGTTGTTTAATACTAGTGCATTGCATTCTTTCATTACATCTCATGATTTTTATTTTCTAGGTTTAGAACTCGAGATGATTCCTTCTGTGTTAAAACATTATAATCTTCTCAGTAAAAGAGAATTTTGAGCCTTTGTCTGCAGAGCATGTTCTATTACTATTGAAAGATATTAATAGAAATGGGATTTCTTAGTGTTGGGAATGGATGTCTATGATATCATCATGGGTATGGTTTGGTTTAAAATGTTCAAGGATCACATTGACTACTATAGTAGAAAAATTAGATTTAAAATGTAGGATGACATCAAGAATATCTTCAGCAGACAAGGGGTTTTAAAGACAAGGGAAACAAGATTGTTATCACCATAAGTGGGATGATTTATTACCAGTTTCCAGTTTGACCTTGGAATCTATATAAGAGATTGAGGATATCAGTTTTCCAATATTTGTGGATTAATTTCTAGATGTGTTTTCCAAGAACTTCTCAGGGTTACCACCTAAAAAATAATTAATGTTTATGATTTATCTCCTCTAAGGGACCAGTCCTATTACATTTCTATCTTATAGGAAATAACCAATAGAGTTAATAGAATTAAATGTGTAGTTGGAAGAGAAAGAAAGTAAAAGTGTTATTTGGCCGAGCACGTCTCTGTGGGAAGCACCAATCCTATTCGTGAAGAATGTATATGGAACTCTGAGGTTGTGCGTTGATTATGTTAAGCTTAACCAAGTCACTATAAATAATAGATATACACTTCCATGCATTAATGACATGTTCAATCAATTTAGGGGAGATTATAGTTTCCCTAAAATTGACTTGCGATCATAATATCACCAATTGTGAGTTTGGAAGGAGGATATTCCAAAAAATAGATTTTAGAAGAATATATGACCATTATGAATATTTAGTCATGCCGCTCAGCCTTACAAAATCACCAGTAGTCTTTATGGAATTGATAAATCGAATATTTCAAATATATCTAGATTCTATTGTGGTTGTGTTTTTGGATGACATATTGGTGTATTCAAGGACAATAAATGATCATGAGAAACACTTGGAGACAGTGTTGGGAATCTTGAGATATAATAAGTTGTATTTAAAACTATATAAGTATCATTTTTTCATACAAGTGGTACGCTTTCTTGGCCATATAATTTATAAAAAAGTTGTTTTAGTTGATCCTAAAATGATTGAAGCTTTTATCTCCTGGAAACTGTCAAAAAATGTCTTTAATATACAAATATTTCTTCATCACGCTGGTTATTATCGATTTTTTGTGACTTATCATGATTAGAATCACCTATGATAGCTTTGAAAAAAAATAATCTACCATTACACTAAACTGAGAAATGCCTGATGTCTTTTCAAGAGATATAGGCTTGCCTGACATCAGCACCTATCTTGATGTTTCAAGTATCAGGACAAGGGTATGTGGTGTATTTTGTTGATTCATGATCTGTGTTGGTATGTGTTCTCATGCAAGGAGACCATGTTGTTGCTTATGGTTCAAAGAAGATGAGAGTTCTTGAGAATAATTAACCAATACAAGATTTAGAGTTAGCTGCGGTCGTCCATGCCTTGAAGACATGAAATCATTATCTCATTGCTAAGAAATTTATTATGTTCACAGATCATAATAGATTGAAACATATTTTCTCACAATGGGATTTGAATATGAGGCAAAGGATATGGATGGAATATCATCAAATTTTTTACTTTGACTTGATATATATACCTGGGAAAGGCAATTTAGTGGCTGATTCATTAAAAAAAGCATATAATCAGTTGGGAAAATAAGATTTAGATGAGTGGTAGTAGATGTATGTCCTAAATGATATGCATGTTGACTATGAGGACCAAGGTGATGTTGTGTTTTTTTTTGGTTTTTGTAATTCCTGATTTGGTAAATATGGTTAAAGAGTCACAAACATCTGATGGATAATGTCTAGTTACGAGTTCAAAACTCAAGGGTGGGGAGACCTTTGAGGGATGGGAACTCGATGAGAGTTTGATTTTGTGGTTTATAGATCATATGGTTATACCTATTTCTTTTTAAGAATAACTTCTTCATGATTACCACCATTCAATATGGGCTATACATCTGGGAATAATAAATATGTATATGGTGTTAAAAGTGTAGTTTTGGTGGATTGGTATGAAATAGAAGGTGGATGAGTTTGTTGCAATGTTCTTAACTTGTTAGAAAGTTAAGCTAGAACATCAAAAACCAGTGGGTTTGTTTCTATCATTACCTATCCTAGTGTGGAAATAGGAGTACATATCCATGGATTTTGTGACAAGGATCCCAAGAACATTTTGGAAACACGATGCAATATGGGTGATAGTGGATCGACTCACAAAGTAGGCTCATTTCATCCCTTTTCATGAAACTAATATAGTGGAGGGTTTGTGCAAAATATATGTTATGGAAGTAGTAAAGAGACATGGAATACCATTTTGGATAGTCTCATATAGAGATCTGAGGATTATGTCTCATTTTTAGAAATCCTTATAAAAAACCTTTGGGAATCAGTTGACTATGAGTACGACGTATCTTCCTCTGATGGATGGTAAATCTAAAAGTTCGATACAAATGTTAGAAGACATGATGTAGGATTGTGTAATATATTTTAGTGGCTCATGGGAAGAGAATATAACCTTTATAGAGTTCTTATATAATTCTTGTTTTCGGGCCTTGATATATATGGATCCTTTTGAAGCATTGTATGGGCATCCTTATCATTATCTAATTTGTTGGGTGGAAATAGGTAATAATTCATTATTTGGGCCAAAACATGTCCATGAAATGATAGAGAAGATTGAGTTGATTAGAAAGTGGATGGAGATGGCTCAAAGTCCTCAGAAATCGTATGAAGATAATCACTGAAGACAATTTTCATTCGTGGTGAGTGATCATGTGTTCTTAATGATCTCTACAAGGATTGGACATCATCATTTTGGGATGTAGAGAATGTTATCTCCTTGATAAATTGTTCCTTTTGAGATAATGGAATGGGTTGGAGAGGTGGAATATTGGTTGGAATTTATACCATGCTTTAGTTCGGTGCATAGTTTTTTCCTGGTATCTCAGTTGAAAAAGTATTAGCCTGATACTGACCATGTGATCAGATGGGTTCAAGTTGACTTAGATCTGGATGCTTCATTGGTACATATCCCACTATAGATTTTGGATAGGAAGAATAAAGTCTTTTGTGGAAAAATCATCATTATAGTATGGGTTTTATGGAAACATAGTCATATTTAGGTAGAGGCCTGAGAACACGAGAAGGAAATGAAAGAACAATGGACGAAACTCTTTCAGGGAAATTATGGTTTCCTACCTTCTGAGGATGGAAAGACCAATGGTGGGGAGAATTTAGAACCCTCAGTTTCTAGTATATAACCCTTTTTTTATATTTTTATGTATTTAATGTATTTGGGTGAAGGTTGGGAGAGTCTGGGGAACATTTAAGGGGTTTTTGGGGCTATAGGGAAAATGTACAGGCTGCACATGATTTTCCAAAACTGTGCAGAAATCATAAGAGAAACAATTCAGATTGAAAGATTTAGACAACTAGATTTGGCCCGATGTGCACATGTTTAGGGAGACTATGCAAGGATTCCATAAACAGTTCTTCTCAGATAGTAGATAACACATAGTTAGCACATGGGTTGCCTAACAGTGCAAACTAACCATGTGCAGGGTCAATGTGAGATCCTTAAAAAATGTATCTCACATATTTTTGAATCTAACTCCCTCATTTTTTCTCCTTTCCATCCCTAAATGATGGTTCATCTCTATTTAATGTTTTAGAACCTCTCCCATGAATATTTGAATCAATATGGATCCTTACTTTGGAATTTAGAATCCTGATTCTTGCGGTATGCCATAATTCTACATATTTCTTGTCATGTTTCCTTAGATATACATTTCCCATATTCTAGGTTTCTTATATCTACACCCATTGTGGTTGGATATAAGATTATGGATGATAGATAATTTTATATTTGGTCTTGATCATGTTATGGAAAGATATCTAATGGGATTTGGTGGAGAATCGACCTGGTTTCTTGAGCGTTCTTCACCCATTTTCTGTTTTCCCCATAATGGTCGATGTAGGTGGCTTCAAACTAGACCCATCTTAGTAGAAATAATTTTAATTCTTTAAAATTGAATATTTTTTTGTTTAATTGATAGTGATTTGGATTTTTTTACAATTTCTAGAAACCCTCTTTAGTGAAAGTTAGGTGAACTGTGGACATCTGGAAAATCGGTGTTATTGAAAACGTTCTTTTGATATTGATTTTAAAATATGGATTTTAAAATGGGGATTTTTTGGATTGGTGGAACATTTATTCGATTAATATGATTTCAATAGTAATAATTTTTTATTGAAATGAAAAGGTTGATTGGAATTGGTAGGTTTAATGGTTTTAAATAAAAGAACGTTTTTATTGAAATGGTTTTAATTGGTTATTTGAAATGGTTTGGGAATACATTAGGTTTTGTGTGTTTTCAGGTTTATTGGCCCTGGATAAGTGACATGTACTAGTGGGATACAAGGTATGTGACCCAGGATCAGCGGTGTGTGTTAGTGGGACACAAGGTGATTTGGATGAGAGACCGCTCATGACTATGGAACTGTTAAACAAGCATGCCTGTGTGGGTGTGTGGTAAAAATGGAATGGTTATGAAAAAATAATATCGATAAATGGTTTTAAGGATTTTTTTGGTTGCTTTTATGGACATGTGAATTTTTGGGAAATTGGTTAAAATAGCACTTGTGTACTTTTGGTTATTATGGTTTTGGAATTTGTTTATATTTTTTTATAAACTGTGTTGGGAAATTTTTTTATATAAACTATTTTAAATAAATGTTTTAAACCTTTCTATCTAATTGGAATGAGTAGGGAAGTCATTGTGGAGAACCTACTAAGTTTTATACTCACCCCTGCTTTGGATCTTTGGTGATTTTGCAGATTTTATCTTCCATACATGGGAAAATGTAAATTATCACATGTTTTAGCACAACCTCATGATACTTGAGCTATATACTGTTGTTGAATCATGGATCTTATAGAGAATAGAGACTTAGTCTTATTGTATAAATGAATTGGTTGGGTTTTCATTCATTTATTTGTGCATCATGTAGTGTCTTGTTTGGTTATGGTTTGTTGGGTTAATGGTTTTATTTCGTAAAGGGTAAATCATCCCCCACTTGTGTTTGAAACCCTTTGACATTTATTTCCAGCCTTCGACATCTTGGGGATGTCACTTAAAGCCTAGTTTCATCCTCCCACCTTCTCAATCCATTTATGATAATGTGGGATGTTACCGAGCCACATATAGATATTCTATTAATATTTTAGACCAATATTGTGTCTCTCATTGGCCTAACTATATATCAGCTCACGTATGGGTTGAATTTTTCTTCTTCTAGATAGAAGATAATTTTAAGAGGAATTCATTATCTGGGTTTCAGAACTGGGGTAGGCAGGAGGTCACACATAGGGTCGAGAGTCATACATTCGGTATATATTGATGACATATGGTAAGTGATATTATTAATTAATGTATATAATTTAAATTTAAAATTTTTCATATATTATATAGGCCACTATTTACCCCTCTATCACAATGTTCAATGTTTACAAGAATATATACACTAATCCCCATATTGTATAGATTGTTTGCGACAGAAAATATCAGACTATGGTTTATATTTTTTTAAACAAATATACTTATATTAATTTAATTTTTATTTAAGTTTCTAATTATATTTGGTGTAAAAATATGAGTCTGCGACTTCTTATTAATGAGAGAGTCAATCTGAGAGTAAAGAGGATGAAACTGGTGAGTCAGGTTTTGATGAGGGAACCTGGATATAGGAAACTTTGAATGGTGTATAGAAAGGTCGAGTGACCGGTATTGGTTCATGATTAAAAACTACTAGTTTTTTCGGTACATATATGATGTCATTGGTCAACTCGAATGGAGATCGTGTAGAGTTGTCGTCATCATCATTGTCTGATGAATAGTATGAAGAGAGGTTGTGAGCTCAAGATTAGATAATATAGAGAATGTAGAGAGATCAGTTGGAGGTGTGTGAGTAGAAGTTTTGGGGATATAAGAAGATGCTTGGGTATATGTGACAGATATATTCTAGTGTTAGTAAAGAGTTTCCCCCACCCGACCCTTTAAGAATTCTCCTTCCCCTAACACCAGTTGATCCTAATTTTTTATGACTGTTATGTATTTTTATTTGATAAAGTTATTATGTGTTAAAAAATGTAATAATACTATTCTTGTTTTAATTTTTTTATTTTTTTTAAAAGTATTTTTTAAAACAATTAATCTTCATATAAATATAAGAAATATTGTCCACTGTATTTTTTTTAAAAAAAATTGAATTTATTTATGAAAGTTTTAGAACTGATATAAAATAAGAATTATTTGGGATAGACGACCACAATTTTTTTTTAATTTTTATCACTATTAGTTGCAATAAATGCATCATTCATCGCTACTAATTATTCTTTGTGACCGGATGTCTCAAAAAAAATATTTCTGAATGTGTTCTCTATGACCGGACATTAGATATGGGAATCCATCACTAATATCCCTTAATAAAATCTTAAAACTTTAGTAGTGTTAGGGTTTTCTAGATAAGACTAGTATGGTTCAATGGGTTGATTTTTATGTTTCCTTATATATTTGAGCATATTTATGGTTTGTAATAATGAGTAAGGGTTTATAAAATCAGGAGGGGTATATTCAGAGTATCTTATCATTATAGAATGTAAGGGAAATACTCATGGGATTTGATTTATAGGTTTTGATGAGATGGATTTTGTGTTTTAATCCTTAAGGAATGTTGGTATTCAAGAAAGTGGATGTTAGAGATGTAAAGGATAAGATAATTCTATTATGAGGATATCCCTTTAAAGAACTTTGGGAAAGTAATTAGTTATTTATAGACTAAAAAGATGATTACTTTCAGATTTTTGTAGATGTTTTGGATTGGGTGAAAAATGATTCACTAAGAAATTAATTGATGAATGGGATTTGTATAACATGGGAGTTGGAGTACAGTTGTACTCAAAAAGATGAGTATGATTATGGATTTATAAATTAAATTTTAATTTAGTGTATTTAAAAATGATATGTATTTGATCTTAGGGGTAGATACATGAGTGTTTCCACATTTTAACCTAAGGGGAGAATTTATAGATCTAGAATGATATCAATATTCAAGATGAGCAGGCCATGTAGATTGAAGAGGAACTCGGTGCTAGGGGGATTACCCAATGATTACTAGGGATAATTATATATGAACAAAGAGATTTTTTTCTAGGTATGTTGTTATTAAATATGTGTAATTTTTATAAATTATTAAATTGAAAGATTTTGGAAATGAAATGTTGGGTTACATCGAGCACCGGAGTAGTATGACTATATCTAGTCTAGAATAAAAGTGATTGTCAGAATCAGGTCTTTATAGATGAATTAAGTATTAATAAATCTTTATTCACACATATTGGGGGAGATAATACCTATGGTGGTGTGTTTTTAAAAAAATTCTTCATTATGTTATGGTGAACTATAGGGAATACGAGAATTAGAGAATTAAAATCCAAGTAAATTTTAATTCTGAATATACAGATCAAAGAAATGTTATATTGACCAAGTTTAAAAGGTTAATATGGATGTTTTATAGGTTAATGTTGGGTGGAGAATACATATCATGTATTTCAAGGTGTCTGTTGATCTATTTGGAAGAGGAAGGATGTAAATTGGGACATTATATACTCATTTTGGCCTCATTGAGTGTTTGGTGAAGGGACTAGTAGTGTTACACCAGAAGTCAGGACATTGGGTGACCAGTGGGATTCCATCAGGTAAATAGTGTAGAACTAGGTATCTAGTGGAGACCCATCATGTACTTATTAGTATTAGTTATTATTTTTATAATATGGTCTTGAAATTCATTTTACCATTGGGTATCATTAGTTATTTAGTAGGAATAGGGGTAAGGCCATTTTGGTCAGCCGTCTCTTATCCTCTCCTCTATATTATCCCTAATTTATGACCCTTTCATATAAGGGGTATGGACTGTTTCATTAATTTAAATTTAGGTAATCATTTTTTCTCCTCTTATAATTCTTTTTCCCTTGTTTTATTATAATGTTTAGTAATCAGTGTTTATGGAATTCTGATACACTTCACTAGAGCATATTGAAATTCCCATTGAACAATAGGGATTCTTGGTATGAGTGGTTGAGGATGTTGAATGATGATGAATTAAACATTATTCTCACCATTCCACTAATGATAAATTTCTAGTTAGTTTTAAAGGGTTTTCACATAATTATTATTAATTATTTATTGATTAGGTACTGATTAATAGGCATTTTTATAGTACGAGTTTTGGATAAATGATAGAGACCATCCATAAAATGTTTCAAATGGTTTTAGTGTTTTTATGACTCTTGGTTAGTTTTTGGATCTTATGAGTCTTTAAATTAATATTTTAATTAATATTTTAACTGATTACGTAAAATTAATTAAGTCTTATGGATTGAGACAAGGTCTTAAGATCATAATGTTTCTTGGTATGAGATTTAGAAAGCCTTGTTCGAGCACAAAAAATAAGTGGTAACACTAATATCGATGTAACACCCCAATATTTCATAGTACATTATCTCTTTAAATTAATTTAATAGCGATGCAACACCGACTTGTCTTGCGTTATACGCAAGATTGATTTTCTGCGAAACAACACATTGGTGTTATAATTATTTAAACGATATATTTATTTATCAATTAAACATTGTAATGTGAATAGTAACCAATAAATTTTAAATGTTATTTATAATTTTTTCACATAAATAAAACATATTTATAATGAAATTTATATGTTTTGTTAAAATAGTTATATATCTAAAAAAACTATTTTTCTTAAAAGAACTACTTTTTATGTATTTTTGTGAACAATAATAAAATTAATTTTAGACACTCCTAAAATTTTAATTTTTTAAAATATACTTCAAGTTTGAATTCCGGATATAAAAATTATATTAGTGTGAAATTTTCGTATTTTTCGACTAAAGTTCATTTTTTTAATGAATAATGAAAAAATACTACATTTTAATTCAAAACCTCTTTTAATATAATTTATTTATATAGTTATATTATAAATTTTATTAGGTTTAAAGTTTAATTGGGTTATATTTTTATCATTTAATCCAATATTGGTCATTGTAAATATTTTCACCATGAAATTGGACATAAACACATGTCAATCTTTTAGTAGTTTTTACTTCTTTAAAACACTCTTTTTGGTTTTGACAAAAAGAATTAATTTTAAATTTATTTCAAAAAAATTTGTTCTTTTAATATGGAAAAATGGATTCCATATTTGAATTAATGAGGTTTAAATTGTGTAAATAGCTGACTTTTATTTTTAGACATTATGAATTGTAACTTCAGTAAGTATTTTATTTACCATGGTTAAAGGGAAGATTTGATAAATTAGGGTAAAAATATAACTATAATAATATGAAATTATCCTAACACATTTTTTAAACCTATTTGATGCGATATTTATGACCATGGGTATCCTTGGGACGATTTTAGGACCCCATAAAGCCATTTGTGTGTGAAAAGGACATTTAATTACTTTTTAATGTTAAAGAAAATATAACCTAAACATGTATATTTTAGTAAAACAATTATATGGATTTATATAAGTGATATTTTTGACTATAAATAATAATTATAAAGAGAAAAATATTTCCTACATCATGGTATTTTATTTATAATTTTTATACATCAAATAAATAAATATATTTATGAAACAATGATGATGTAGTGATTACGTTTTTAATGAATTATTTAAATAAATGAGATTATAAATATTAAAATTAATATAAATTTAAGCTTTTTAATCCATAAAAGAATTTTATAGGTGAATATTAAATTTTAGTATTGATTAAATGTATTTTATTCTAAGGAATCAAGTAGTTATGACTTTCACAAAAAATAAACACTAAATAGAGTCAAAATTGACATAAATGAGTTTTTAAAACAAATAATATCTTATTAAATGATATTATATTCTTTAAAAATATAATATTCATGAAAATGACTTATATAATGTTTTATATTTCATTAATAAATTACATGAGGTTATCTTGGAATTTTATTGTAACTATATTAACCCGAAGTATAAAAATACACAAAGATATAGTAAAAGTTAAACTATTTATCTAAGGGTTAAATCTAAACAATAATGTTAATATGGTGACCCAAACTTGTCTAAAACCTATTTTATGAGAGGATTTATAACCATCCCCACCTTTTCCTTTATATAAATCCATTTGGAGCTATTATTAACCAAAAATAATTTTATAATAAATTAACACTTCATGCTTTTCTTAAAGTTCCCTCACCTCTTTTATAAAAGGGCATCTCCCTTTCTTTTAATTCATACATCCTAAAAACATTTGGATTGCCGAAAACCTGACCAAATATCCTAACCACTATCCTAAATGCATCTTATATGAATTATAATGATCATAAGGAAAACCTAAGTGTCCCTTTGTTCAAATCAAAAGGAAGCACCCAAATAAGAGGTAATTATTTAATCACCACTTTCAATGTTTTTTTCTTCTTCTACTTCCTATTTCTTTGTTGTTTCCATAATTAAAAAATAAATCCAGAAATTTATACATAATTAGATGTTATTATAAATATTGTACAACTATATTCATTATATTATCTATCCTATGAATGAAAAATACACCATATGTGGGTACGTACGACTTACCGTCTCAACGTCGTGGTGTAGTTTATTATTCAACACTTCATTATTTTGATCGGTATAATAATGAGTATGATTGATGTAAATAATAAATATAAAAATTTAATGATTATTTATATATAATATACCATACAATTACATATTATTTCACCATTAATATAATGATATTGTCACTCGTGCTTACGTACGACTTACGGTCTCCGCAACGCGATGAGATTCATCTTCAAAGATCACCATTTAAGAATATTTATAAAAATATATATATTGATTAAGTATGAGATATATGACATAATAATTCAATTTTAATAATATATATATTTATTTAGTTAAATTTATTTAATTTAATTACTTCCAAACTATACAATAAGAAAACAAAAACAACGTTCATGTGTACATACAGACTGCTATATCCTTGAACGATGTTTCAATTTCATATATCAATCTATTAAACATATTTATATTATTTATATATATTATATATAAATCATGTTTTATATTATGTATGTATGTAAATCCTGATCTCGGTGTTACAATGAAGAATAACAAGTTAAAACACATACGATAAAGAAAATGATTATTACCCGAAATGTTACTTTAACATGGTAATTATTATTAAATGGGTAGTATAAATTAATAAATTAATCATGTATGATATCATAAATATGATTATTATTCTGTTATAATTTAATAACATACTATGGTCATTTTATAGGAGGTTAAACGTACCCTTGACTAAAGGAAAGTACAAGGTAAGGGTTAATTCCTCAATCTCATTATTATTAGTGATTATTTATGTGTAAATATTTATTAAGACATATTTATCATCTATGTCCATGTTTCATAAAAAAATTCAAAAGGAATATTTTATGGTTTTCTGTAAGGGTATATTTAACTATATCATAATTTAAATTTTTTTAAAGATTTATTTTTCTAAATCTATTTAATTAATGTCCATACGTTCAAAAAGATTTTAAGGATTTATTTATATGGACATGATTGTTTTAAAATGTTAATTCCTTTCCAAAGTATCAAAGTGGTATGGGAAAATTTGATTCCAAAATCTCTTTTAAATTAATTATTTTATATATTTTGTAACTTTTAAATGATTTCATGAAAAAAGATATATCTCTCAAAGAGTTTTTCTGATCAATTTCAACTATGCCAAAATCCTTTACCGGATATTATTCTTGATTGAGGTTGATTTATTATAATACAATATTTCATATTGTATTGAATGAGTTATGATATGTTTTAATGTGGATGTGATATTTTGATACCATTCATGGTTTATGGATAAGGTACTGAAATTTGACATGCTAGTACTAATACGAATGATTATGTTATGTTTCAACCTTTTCATATGAAGAATACATTGAACTTAGTAAGTGAAGGGTGGGGCCCTATATAGACCCTAGATGCATCAGTAGGTATCATGAGACAAACTAGTGTCTTAGCATAGGGCCTTGACAAAAATTATTTTTTGGGTCATGGCATGAGGCCTTGATTTTGTGATTAAGATATCTGGCATTATGAATTCCATCATTATTATATTCGTTATTTATGTTACATGTAATTATTAAACTATTAGAATATCCATGTGAATAAGTAAATTTCATTATTTGATATATCTTTTTCATATTATACTGAATTTTACGTTTAAAGAGATTCGGTTTCAATTTTATACCTTGCCATAAAAGTTTAAGGTTATTAATGATAGCTTCCGCAATATTGTTTATCCTTACTGAGAATCTGAGCTCTCCCATTTCATAAGTTTTATTTTCCAAGGATTCCAAGAAGTGTAATATGATTTATATGAAGGGCTATTCTAGGGGAATAATGGAGTACTAAAAGAATGATTTATGTTGTGTTTTATGTTAGAAAGTGTTATGTAACGTTCAAGTATGTAATCTTTTTTCCAAGACTGCTAAATGGGTCGGTCCTTCGGGAGATGATTCCTTTCAATCATTCCAATATATTAAACTAATGCACCAGGTCTGGGCTTTTGGGGTCAAGGTATTACTGTTGTTAGTATGGGAAGTTTATAAATATCCTTGGAAACTAGATTTACATAAATTCTAATTTGGGAACATTGCCCTATGATAGAATTTAAGGATCAATATAGAAAAACTTCCGAGAATATTTGTAATGTAGAGATTATGTGGGTATTTCAAGCAATACAACCCTATCTGGAAACAAAAAGTGGATGTGGTTCTGGTACATATGTACCTGGGGGTGAAAACTATGATAAGGTGTTCTGGTCCAGACTCAGGTTAACCTTATACACGACAATTGGCCATACTGCACACCTAGTTTGACTCTCCCATGGGATATGCTTAGGACAATTAACTTTTTTTTTCAAACCATTATAAAGTATTTATGATTAAATATTTATACAAAGAATCCATTCTTATGATTATGAGATTAGGTATGCATAAGTTTTTTCAATTTATGTTAAATGTTTCACCAATTAGAAATCATGAATTATCATTCATAACCTAATATAGTGTATGGCATTGATTAGAAATGGATAATAGTAGAAATAATGACTATACAAATAATGCACATCTTCTAAAGAGTAAGAAGGATCCTATCTTTTATAGTCTTAAGCCAACATTTTGAAGGGAAATAATATCCCTTGTATTCTCATCATATGAGAAAACAGTATCATGTGTTGATAAGATAAATAAATAAACCTATCAGTCCTATGGATTTGAAGGGAAGCTATAGAAGAAGGGGATGAAAGAGAGAAAGATGGATAAAGGAAAGAAGGGAATGAAAGATTTAACCAGATGTGATAATTGTGGAAATAATTTCCATAGGAAGTTCCTGAATGAACTGGGTGTTTGTTATAATTGTGGAGAAAAGGGCCACAATGAAAAATAATGAAAAGGGAAGAAATAAAAGACTAATATTTAGTGTTTCAACTGTAGTGAAATGGATAATTATTAAAATAAATGTCATAATAATCAAGGAAATATATCTCAGAAGAATCAAATGTATCAAGGTCAAGCATAAGCTGTTACTTTAGTCGATGTGAAATAATTTACTACCACAAAACTGGGCAAGGTGGGCGCCTTCCTTTATCAATGCTAACGGAAAAGCGCTGATAAAGGGGTAGGACTTTATCGGCGCTAAAAAAACACTGATAAAGGGTACATTAATCAGCGCTTTAAATAACCATTTATCAACGCTTTTCTTAGCGCTGATAAAGGTTACATTTATCAGTGCTTTTCATAGCGCTGATAATGTTTATTGTATACATTAAATAAAAAACACATGTTATAACTAAATATATATATATATATATATATAATTAAATAATTATAAGATTAATAATAAATATATTTATTAGATTTATAATATTTATTAGATTTATTAATTCTTCATAATTATTAGATTTATAAATATATATGTGTTTTCCAATGAATTGGGGTCAATGAATATATCATGCGTATATGTTATGTGATCATATATGTGCATGAATAATGTTCATTTATAGATTCTAATTACATATCACATTGATGTTTTATTGATTTATAATTCATTATGTCACCCATATAATATATATATGTTCTAAAAAATGTACACTTATAATTAAAATTACATTATATTTAAAAAATAAATTAATATTTTATTATATTTTCAATGATATATATATATATAAATATACCTTTCAAATAATTTTAAAAGTATAAATAAATATATATTTATTTAGAGTTATAATTATTAATAAATATATATATATTTATCATAAATATCATTTTAAATAAATATATAATAATATAATCAAATTATTAAATTTATACATTTATCAGCTCTTTTATTAGTGCTGATAAAGTATGGATTTATCAGTGCTACAAAAGCACTGATAAAGTGGGTCTTTATCAGTGCTAAAATGAAAAGTGCTGATAAGGACACCCTTTTTAAGCTCTAAAAAATCGCTGATAAAGTCCTACCTTTATTAGTGCTAAAAAGCGCGGATAAAGGTGTTCTTTATCAATGCTTTTCATTTTAGAACTGATAAAGACCCCCTTTGTCAGCACTTTTTACAAGGGATGATAAAGGTCCCAGTGGGATTTATAAGTGCCACCGGGTCCTCCTCCTCCTCCCCGCACCCTGTCAAGATTTCGCGGAAGCCCTACCCTGTGCCTCCACCGCTGCCTCCTCTCCATCATAGACTCCTTCTCTTCCTCCTTTGCCACGACCGTCACCTCATTCTCCTCCTCTGATGCCTACTTCTCCTCCTACTCCTCTTGCTACGGATCCTCCTCCCCGCACCCTGTAAATCGCCAAAGCCCTACCCTGCGCCTCTTCCGCTGCCTCCTCTCCACTTTCACCTCCTTCTCCTCCTCCTCTACCACAGACGCTGCCTCATTCACCTCCTTTGGTGCATACTTCTCCTCCTCGTCATCATTCCACGGCTCCTCCTCCTCCTCCGCCGCAGCTCCTCCTCCTCCTCCTCCTCTGTCGCGGATCCTCCTCCTCCTCATCCACTTCAGCCTCCTCATCCTCCTTCTCCACCTCTGTCTCCTCCTCCTCCTGCTCTTCCTCCTCCTCTACCAACTCCACTACCTCTGATGCATCCACTTCCTCTACTGCCTCCACTGCCTCTGAGCTGCCTTCACTACCTCCGCTGCCTCCACACTGCCTCCGCGTTGCCACCGCTGCCTCCACTGTCGACACCTCCTCCACCTTCGCCACCGGGTCCTCCTATTTAAGGTGAGTAAAATTGAATTTTCATGAATTAATTATGTTTGCATTTATTTTCAATATTGAGATTTATTATGATTTGGCGTGATTCTTTCGTGTGATGCCTATGTGTGTGACACATGTATATGTGGTTGGTTACTTGTTTGATCTTGATCAGCTCTCCTCACTATAGCCTTGTGATAGAAACCTGAATAGAGAGAGTATTTTTTGTGAAAGTTTGTTACACTGGATTAGGATTTCACTCCGTCTATTGGCCCTTAGTATGGAACTGTTTTTGATTTTGGATACTACCCCATAGTTAGGCCAAGTAGGGTTTGAACCATCCATGTTGGTGAATTCATGTCATCAGCTGAGGCATGCCAGCGGGACGAGGCATATGTTTAGTCTGTTCTATATTGTACACTATTCTCCTTGGGTTTGAAAAAAACGAACCTTAATAGGGTTTCTACCAATTTCTACCCACTACCCACTCTCTCTGGGTTGGGTCATATACAAATTTAAATATCACATCCTTTCTTGTAACATAAATGTGCCACCAACCTCTCACATTGGCTGTGATTCACATATCCTCTGATTCCACAACATAGTAGCTACTCCCCTCTCACTTACGGTGGGTCTCACCATCACATCACATAAAAAACAATTTGAGGGAATATATATAGACAACCTCTCACAAAACTACTCCAAACCAATACTATGTGATCCCAATTCCTATATCTCACATCATATTATCATAAAAAATGATCTAAGGAGGGAATCCCAATATCCAACCTCTATCACATGTCAAAATTCACCGTCAGTAGGTGGATCCCATGGAAGTCACACACCAATACCCATTGACCAATGCCTTCTCACTCTATGTAGGCTCCTACCAAAACCTTATCACTTAAATAAAGGTCATCCATCTTGTCTCATGCCACAAAACATAAAAATAGTAATCTAAGGAGGGTATCTAGATAGACAACCTCTCGTACTAGCTAAACCAAATCATCAATAGGTAGGCCCCAGGGATGATCATACTTCAACTAGGTGAAAATAATATGAAGTCCCAATATCTTAGTCAGTCTGACCATAAATGACAAAATTCACCATCCATTTAGCCTTGCATAATAATCACCCTAAAACCATCGTGGTTATACATGAAAATTATTCGCAACCTATCAATATTATAATTCCTCCTATAAGGGAATCTACTTGGTTCTACAAACCTAACCCATCTCTATTCATTGATACCAACACACACTCATCTCTACATGGTAATGTCACAACCCACATGCTATACTTGATCTAGGCCTCGGTAGTCTAGTCTATATCATCTTCTAATTCCCATATTAAAACTCATTAAAACTAAATAATGACCTTCCTAATAAACTCACGCTAAGATCCTTGGATACCCTCTGCTAAGTCATCCAGACTATTACCATGACCCTCACTTAGGTACCATATCGTATCTCCCCTTGGAGATCTCTTAATCTAGTTATAAGGAGGAAATCCTCTATGTCACACTTCACCAATCCCTATATGGAATATCCTACTCGTCACACACATAATGACTCTTATATATCCTCAAGAGGTTCTTCCCCACCATACGTGAGAGATAAAACTATATTATCCATCTTAGTTAGGAGTAAGACTATAATACCTACTCAAATAGCCTTAGAAAACTTAACTAGGCTATAAAAATCTCATACCAAACCCGATCCTCTCATAAACACAACTAGAAACCTCACCTCCATGGAGACATAATCTCTGTATGATCATAAAATCACAAAAATTCAATAGAAACCTCACTCTATCTCTAAGTGGATCAAAAACACCCTATTTATTTACCTAGGTTTCTCTTGATTTCTATCCCTTTCCCTGGAACACATATAGTCATGCATGAATGGAAAATCAAGCATAAATTAGAACATGGTTTGTTATTATCGGGTTCACTTACCTCAAAAAATAGAGTAACCCCCTCACCAAGATCAACTCATCCTCAACCAAGACTATACATGCCTTATCTAATCTTGTACCAATGATTGAGACCCAATCTAAAGGCACAATTCCCAAATAATTAATTATATAAACTTATAATTAATTATTCACCTTAATATAATTAGGAATAATCTTTTAAAAACTCACTGGGAAACACAACACCACATAAACCACACAAAACATGATGCGTTCATCATACAAGGATAACCTCTATCCAATAAAAACAAAATCTACATCATCTGAATTGATTTGAAGATGATATAGTGAAATCATCACACAAATCCTAGTTAAAATCATCCCAAATCATAGAGAAATATAGGATAATAGTAATGGAGGAAGTATGAGGGAAGAACTCACTAAACCACTATAAAAACTCCCAAGAACCACCCCTCCTCAAGGGGGATCAAAGAGAGGAATAGAATGGATGAATCCCAAGAACCACCCAAGAGTTTCTATTAATGAGCACGCCCCCACCATTTTTGAAGTATCTAGTTTTTATCAAAATTATACTCATATTACTTCTCCCCTAACCTATATACCCATACTTTAGATTTAAAATAGGATTAATATAAATAAAGAATGGATGAATGCCAATCGGTTTACAAAAGAGTATGAAGAAGGTGTGAAAGAGTTTATCATGTTTTCAAAAGATCATGCATACGACCCTTCTCAAATCCTCTGTCTGTGTTTACGGTGTTGTTATTCCAAACAAATTAGTCCGAAGGAGTTGGAAGAACACTTGATCTGTCACAGAATAGATCAGAGTTATACATGTTGGAATAAAATGGGGAAACAACGAATGTAGGTAGTGGCTGGGATAACACTGTGTTTTATGGATCATCTGATATGATTACAAGTATGAAAAATGAAAATGACCATATGGAGGATGTGATTACAGATGTGAATGACGATGAAGATCGTATTGATGAAATGACAAGGACCATCGAAGATGAACTTCGTGATTTCCCAAAATTGTTTGAGAAGTTAAAAAGTTGTTCAAAGATGCCATTGTATACTGGTTGCACTAAATATACTTCACTGTCAACCATACTGAAGCTATATAATTTGAAATCATACAACGGGTGGAGTGACGCCAGTTTTACAGAACTAATTGCTCTCCTGAATGACATGCTCCTAAAATAAAATGAGCTCTCAAGCCGAACATACGACACCAAAGGAATTCTATGCTCAATGGGTATGATCTATGAAAGAATACATGCCTTCCTAAATGACTATATATTGTTTCTCAAGGACCACAAATCACTTAAAGAATACCCAAAGTGTGGTACTTCTCTATACAAGAAAGATGAATCCAGTCCTACTAAATTTTTATGGTACATTCCAATCATTCCAAGGTTTAGGATCCTATATGGAAGTGAGGAGACTACAAGAAAATTGACATGGAATACAGATAGAAGAATTAAATATGGGATACTACGTCACCTAGAAGACTCTCCTCAGTGTAAGGGAATTGATCATGAGTATCCTGAATTTGGAAATGAGTTGAGAAACCTTCTGCTTGCGTTATCTACAGATGGAGTGAATCCTTTTGGTTTTCAAAGCAATAGTTACAGTACATGGCCGGTTATGTTGGTAAATTATAACTTACCACCGTGGTTATTCTTGAAATGAAAATACATCATGTTATCTATACTTATATCAGGACCAAAACAACCGAGTAATAATATTGATGTTTATTTAGCTCCATTGATCGAAGATTTGAAATTATTGTGGGATTAAGGTGTTACATTGTATGATGCTTACAAAAAGGAAGATTTCACTTTGAGATCCAATATGTATGGGATGATAAATGACTTCCCTTCTTATGGAAATTTTTCAAGATATAGCATTAAAGGAACTCAAGGGTGTCCCTTTTGCGAAAAAAGTACACAATCAATTAGGTTGAAACATTCATCGTAAATCGTGTTTCTAGGACATCACATATTTCTACCCTGACAACATAAGTACCAATCTTGGATGACATCATTCGATGGAAGTTCATAAGAATGTACAACACCGCCTTCACTAACATGCGATCAATTGTTTGAGAAAGTTAAAAATGTGGACAATAAATTTGGTAAACCGACTTCGAAAAACCTTACGAAAATCGGTTGGAAAAAGAGATCAGTTTTTTTGAATTAACATACTAGAATTCTTTGCATGTCAGACATTTTCTTGATGTTATACATGTAGAAAAAAAATTTATTTGATAGTGTCATTGACATGTTTCTAAATACACCTGGAAAAGCAAAAGATGGAATTAAGGCTAGGTTGGACATGGTTGAGATGATAATATAAGAAGACATGGCACCAGTGAAGGGTGAAAAATGAACATTTCTTACTCTTGCTACTTACACTCTTTCCAGGTAGGAGAGATATCAGTTTTTCAATTTCATGAATGAATTAAAGGTTCCAGAGGGGTATTCGTCAAATATCAGGAACCTCGTGTCAATGAGCGATTTGAAGTTAAAAGGTTTGAAATCACATGATTGTCATGTTTTGATGCAATATCTCATTCTTATTTCTTTATGTTGCATTTTTTATAAGAATTTCCATCATACATTAATGAAACTGTGTTTCTTCTTCAATGATATATTCAACAAAGTTATAGACCCGACTAAACTTCCAACTATGGAAAGAGAAATTGCCGTCATATTATGTGAATTAGAAATTTTCTTCCCGCCTTCATTTTTTGATATGATGGTTCATTTTATGGTCCAATTGGTGAGAGAGATTCAACTATGTGGTCTTGTACTTTATATATGGATGTACCCCATTGAACGGTATATGAATATTTTGAAAGGGTATGCCAAAAATCGAAGTCGGCCAGATGGTTGTATTGCAGAGCGATATATTGTGGAGGAAGTCATTCAATTATGTAACGAATACTTGTCTGATGTGGAAAGAATTGGCCTACCAAAATCTCATCATATTGGGAGGCTTGGGGGTGAAGGAATTTCTGGAAGATAGGTTGTCACAATCAATATTACAGATCGGAAGCAGGCCCACCTTTATGTTTCACATAACAATTTTGACGTTGACCCAAATATTGAAACCCACAAAGAAATTCTTAGGCATTTGAATCCATCTAGGGCTGAAAAATGGATATCAGATACACATAATCGATAGTTTATAGGATGGTTTCAAGGCCATATTTTTAAGAAGTCAGATGAAAATCCAAAGTCAATTTTAGACCGACTTCGATGGCTAGCCGGAGGACCAAGGGTGTATGTATTATCTTACAATGATTTTGTAGTTAATGGTTACACATTTTATACTAATGAACATGATGAAGACAGTACCCTGTAGAATAGTGGGGCTACACTTGTGGCTGAAGCGATGCATGTTTCTAGTGCTAAGGACAGAAATCCAATTTATGCGAATATGTCATACTTTGGCATCAGCAAACAAATATGGGAGTTGGATTATATGGAATTCCATGTTCGGATTTTTCAATGCAAGTGGGTTGATAACTAGAGTGATGTTAAAATAGATGAATTGAGATTCGGGAGAGTTGATTTCAGTAAGGAGAGAATGATGAACCGTTTATAATGGCATCACAGGCAGTGCAAGTATTTTATGTTCCAGATCCTGCAAACCGAAACTGGTCAATTGTTCTGTTATCGACCAAAACAACTAAAGGGGCATATGAAAATTCTACGGAGTATGAACCATTCATTGAGACTTTGCAATCATTTCACAGTGGTCCCAATGTAGGTGATGTTTTGTATGTCAGAGGATACCACATTGAAGGGATATGGATAGTCAATAGAGGGGTCAAATCCCTTCAGACTGTAAAAAAAAGAGTTCAATAATCATGTTATTTTTTTTATTGTAATATAGATTGTATCACATAATGTTATTATATGTTTGCTACTGCTTTTATGTGATATAAATTAAATGTTAAACCACTTATACAGATAATGACTTCTGTACCTGCTGATGCACCCAATCCTGAGACACAGCAGGTTTCTCAACCTGTTGCAGCTGGTCCCACTATTGAGGTACAACAGGTATCTCAACCTGTTGCAGCTGGTCCCACTGCTATGGTACAACAGGTTTCTCAACTTGTTGTTGTTGGTCCCACTACTGAGGTACAACAGGATTCTCAACCTGTTATTGGTGGTCCCAGTGTCGATGCTAGCGCTTCGGAGGAACATAATGATGATGCAGAAATCGATGAAATGGTAGGAAATGAAACCCCAGTGGAACAAAAAAATAGGTGCACCGTAGTTTGACAGTTTTAGCCCAAATACTTAATGAAAAATCAAAAGGCATCAAATATGAGGTGGGATGGAATAAGCGAGGCCAGCATGTAAACCCAAACAAATCCATGTTTAGTAGCTACATTGGAATCGTCACTCGGCAACACGTGCTGATTGATATAGAGTCGTGGAACCATGTTTTCATCAGGCTGAAAACATTAATGTGGGAAGATATTACAGTAACATTATGATATCATTTATTTAATTTATTAAAAAAATAAAATAAAGTACCGAAATATTGACTAACTCTACATAATCTCATGTATAGTGCATTTATAGTAGATGTCTCGCACAAAGAATATGTATTAAGACTGACAGGAAGGGATCATAGAGTCTTTCACACCATTTTAACAAAATTTTATCTGAAATATGCTGAAGGAAAAATCAAGCTACACCCACCTCTTCTTTATGCACACTTGATATCCCAAGGAGTGTGGGATGCATTTTGCAACAGTCGTGCGGAGCAGACTTTTCAGGTACATTGTGTTTGGTAACACATTGTTTAACGTTTCTTGTATTTATCACTTTAATTGATAGTTGTTTATTTATGAAACAACAACTAAGTGCTAAAAATAAAGAACATGCAGCAAAACCAGCGTACCCCTACCATAAAGCATGGCTGGGTTACACTTCAATTGAAAAATAATTGGTACATATTTTAAAAGTACTATAATACTTTTATGTGACATAAAACAACACTGTAACTATGTTTCTATATTTATATGAAAATTGATGAATCAAAATCCCATGCCACTTGCATCCCACACCATGTGCTATGGAAGGAGGCTCGTGTTAATAAAGAGGGAAAACTGGTAGATGAAAACACACAAAAAGTGTGGGAAACATGTGTAAGTATGACATAATATAAATTTGTTTTTATTTAAATCACTATTACATAACGATGATTACTTATTTTACCATATTTTTTATTTTACATAGTCACAGTAATCAACAACTCCTGCACCGGATGCAGACATACTTTAGGCAGCCTTGAAACAGCCAGAACAGTATGGCCGCGTCAGAGGTGCAGGTTTTGGGGTGACACCCCGAACATATTTTCATAAAAAAAAACAAGAGGAGGAACAAAATAAAGAAATGAAAACGATGAGAGATGGACTATCTACCCTTGAAGAAAAATTCAAAAGTCCGGGAGATTTTCTAGAAACATTGATGGGGGAGAGGCGAAGAGAAGAAACAACTCAAGAACAACCTACCCCACCCCCCACCAGCTTTGAGGCAAGCCATTCCCCTCAAATACCTGACTAACCGAGGTAATCAATGTTCTAATATTGGTTTCTGTGAAATTTGAATCACATAGACACTGATACCTTTCTTTTAATGATATTCTATAGGGTGAAAATGACTTGGATTTATATCTGTCAACTCCCACCCATCGCCTTGTAACGAGGGCTATGGTGTTCAATATGCAGAATGACACGCTACACTCCAGACCACTTCCAACCGGTCATGTCAAAGTGTCTATTATTGTATCTCATGAGTCATTTGTGACATGTACGAATCAACCACACCTCAATCTAATGGATGGTGTGACCAGTATGGCTAAAAGTGTCTGATATCAGTTTGAAATTGAAATTAACTTTAGAAAACAACACAAGTGACATACAGAAAACTGAGAAAATTCATTATGATTGTTTTGATACTTTATGAAAACGATCCATGAGTCATTTGTGATGTGTAAAAATCAACCACATCTCAATCTAACGCACGGTGTGATAGGTATGACTAAAAGTGTCTGATATCAGTTTGAAATTGACATTAACTTTAGAAAACAACACAAGTGACATACGGAAAACCAAGAAAGCGCATTCAGATTGTTTTTATACTCTAGAACAATGATCCATGCGTCATTTTTGATGTGTAAAAATCAATCGTACCTCAATATGACGAACAGTGTGACCGGTATGGATAAAAGTGTCTGATATGAGTTTGAAATTGACATTAACTTTTGAAAACAACACAAGTGGCATATGGAAAACTAAGAAAATGCCTTCGTATTATTTTGATACTTTATGAAAACGATCCATATGTCATTGTTGATGTTTATGAATAAACCACACCCCAATTCGACGCACGGTGTGGCCGGTATGGCTAAAATAGTCTGATATCATTTTTAAATTGACATTAACTTTATAAAACAACACATGTGACGTATGTAAAACCAATAAAATGCGTTCAGATTGTTTTGATACTTTAATAAACTGATCAATGGGTCATTTTTGATGTGTATGAATCAACCGCACCTCAATCTGATACACGGTGTGATCAGTGTGGCTAAAAATTTATGATATCAGTTTGAAATTGACATTAACATTAGAAAACAACACGAGTTACATATGACAAACCGAGAAAACATGTTCGGATTGTTTTGATAATTTAGTAAAATGATCCATGAGTAATTTTTGACGTGTATGAATCAACCTTACCTCAATCTGATTCACAATGTGACCGGTATGGCTAAATGTGTCTGATATCAGTTTGAAATTGACATTAACTTTAGAAAACAACACAAGTGACATAAATCAAACTGAGAAAATGAGTTCGGATTGTTTTGATACTTTAGGAAATCTATCCATGAGTCATTTTTGACGTGTACGAATCAAACACACCTCAATCCTATGTATGGTGTGACCGGTATGGATAAAAGTGTCTGATATCAGTTTGAAATTGACATCAACTTTAGAAAACAACACAAGTGACATACAGAAAACCGAGCAAATGCATTCAGATTATTTTGATACTTTAGGACAATGATCCATGAGTCATTTTCGATGTGTACGAATCAACCACACCTCAATCCGACGCACATTGGGACTGGTATGGCTAAAAGTGTCGGATATCAGTTTGAAATTGATATTAACTTTAGAAAACAACACAAGTGACATACAGAAACCCAAGAAAACATGTTAAGATTGACTTGATACTTTAGTAAAACGATCCATGAGTCATTTTTGACGTGTATGAATCTACCTCACCTCAATCCGACGCACGGTGTGACTGTTATGGCTAAAAGTGTCTGATATCAGTTTGAAATTGACATTAACGTTAAGAAACAACACAAGTGACATATGGAAAACCGAGTAAACATGTTCAGATTGTTTTGATACTTTAGGACTACGATCCATGAGTAATTTGTGATGTGTAATAATCAACCGCACCTCAATTTGATGCACGGTGTGACTGTTATGAATAAAAGTGTCTGATATCAGTTTGAAATTAAAATTTAATTTATAAAACAACACAAGTGACATACAACAAACCAAGAAAACACCTTCGGATTGTTTTGATACCATATGAAAATGATCCATGAGTCATTTGTGACGTGTAAGAATCAACTGCACCACAATCCGATGAAAAGTGTGACCAGTAAGGCTAAAAGTTTCTGATATCTAATTGAAATTGACATTAACTTTAGAAAACAACACAAGTGCCATACGGAAAACTGAGCAAATGCGTTTGGATTATTTTGTTACTTTAGGAAAACAATCCATGAGTCATTTGTGACATTTACAAATCAACTGTATCTCAATCTGATGCATGGTGTGACCGGAATGGTTAAAAGTGTATGATATCAGTTTAAAATTGACATTAAATTTAGAAAACAACACAAGTGACATACGACAAATTGAGAAAACGGGTTCGGATTGTTTTGATACTTTAGGAAAATGATCCATGAGTCATTTGTGACGTGTAAGAATCCACTGCACCTCGATATGATTCATGGTGTGACCGGTAAAGATTTTCATTAGATAAAGAATCATTATTTATTAAATGAGATAAATCATCCAAAAACATATTGATTTTACATTATTCTCTTTAATTGTTATCAGAATGAAAACATTTAAGTTTATCTTTCCCATATTTTAGTTTCACATTTACATATTAATGTATTCTTTCATATTCATATTTGAATTTATTTCATTATTGTATTACTAACATAATATTTTTTTTCTTATATAGGTGAATTTTTTTCCTTGACTTCAGATTTTTTGGTCGGCAACAAATACCATGGACGACAATTTTTGAGAGGGGATCACAGATATTAAAGGATGAAACATTAATGTTTATAACTTTTGTTGGATAATTTTAATTGTAACCATGTAAAACATTATTTGAAATGTATATAGCAGTGTGTTTTTTTATTCATGATGTTATGTAAATGTAGATTGCATTGTTTGTCAAAATATTTTGTGTGTTGTGTCATCTTTCGGTTCTTGGTTCATGTGCTATTGCTATTTTGTGCGGGTGTGCAGATGTGCAAGTGCTGCAATTTTGTGTAGGTGTGCAGATGTGCAGGTTCTGGTTGTCCAGGTGTAGGGGCAGGTGCCTTTATCAGTGATTTTTTGAGCGCTGATAAAGGAGTCCTTTAACAGCGCTAAAAGAGTGATGATAAAGGGTCCCATTATCAGTGCTCAAGATAGAGCTGATAAAGTCCCACCTGTATCCGTGCTAAAAAAGTGCTGATAAAGGACCCCCTTTATGAGTGACTTTGTTAGCGTTGATAAAGGTGGAATTTATCAGTGCTTTTCGGAGGGCTGATAAAGGGGACCCCCCTTATCTACATCAGTATTAAAAGCGCTCTTATAGCGCTGTTAATGTCAGTTTTTAGCGCTGATAAAAGGCAAAGTGGTAGTAGTAATTAATATATTAGTGTTTATTGATTGATGAATTGTGTCATTTGAGTGTTGTATCAATCATGTTCTGGTTATATGAATTATGGAAATAAATAATGATTGTACTATAGTGCTATTTCGTTATGGATTTGAGAGTGTATAGTACTAAGAAAAGTTACTCAACAGAAAGTTAAACATTTTTGGAAAATACATGGTTGAGGGAGAGATAAACCTCAATATGGTTCTAATACTGAGGTACTGATTTTGGAATACGTGATGATGAATTTGTATAAATTATATTGTATGTTCTTGACCACCTTGGAACTAATTAATTGTTTGTTTATTACACAATTTTTGGAGTTTAATACATTTCTGTATTTAAGTAGTATATCCATTATTCTATCAGGAATAAGAGAGAATGAATGTATTCAATAAGGTTTTATGGTAATTTAGGGTGTTACCATGTTTTATGAGAATACATGATGAATGTAGCCATGTGTAATTATGTGGAAAAAAGAGATCATCATTATGTTTACCCCCATATAAATTTTTGGATTGTGAGTTTGGACACAAGTATTTTTTATAAGTCTAAAGGATGGAATGGAATAAGTTGAGTACTTGATATTTTTTTTGAGGTTAAAGTATAATTTATTGGATACTTTGACCTAACTATTTGGTTTTTAGTAAGAATATAGAGTTTTAAGGAAATACTTCTGGACCATATGATTTATAAAATGGGTTTAAGGCATTAAGAAAAATAATTTTGAACATTCATTTCCTAGTGTAAGGGATTATGTGAAATTATATCTAAGCACAACCAAATAATGAGATTATGATTATAATAGGTAATGAAATCAATTATGTTTTCTTCAGTTCTTATCTTGGTAGTAAATTAATCCGTCATCTTAAGAAAAAGGAGTATCTAAAAAATGTGTTATCCTAATACATAAAGTTTTGTTGAACCGATGATACTTTTAATCATTATAGATTTTTTGATTTGAGGCCCTCAATTTTCAATTTATTGTTCACTTTATTTTGATATATGACCTCAATCACTCCGTATAAATATTTAAATTTTCCATCCAATTATGTGTCTCTAATTTCCACCAATGTTATCCTATTAGAAATCCTAATTTTTTGGTGACTTCTTCATTTCCCTTTCCTGCTTATTAAGACAAAATTTTATTAACCCTATTTCTGATGTGGGTATACCACAAAGGTATTTTCTATTTTTCAAACTTTTATTTCTGAAGAACAATTTCAAATTGCATGGAAATAATTTATTGAAGGATGGGAGAATGTAACTCCCCAAGATTTCATATTACGTTATCTCTTTAATTTAATTTAATATCTCATAATTCACACAACACTGACTTGTCTTGCATTATATGCAAGATTGAGTATCTGTGAAACAACTCATCAGTATTATAATTCTTTAAACGATATATTTATTTATCAATTAAATATTGTAATATGAATAGTAAAAAATAAATTTTAAATCTTATTTTGAATTTTTTTTCTCATAAATAAAACATATATATAATTAAATGTATAAGTTTTGTTAAAATTGTTATATATTTAGAAAAACTATTTTCTTAAAAGAACTACTTTTTATGTATTTTTTTGAATAATAAAAAAAATTAATTTTAGACACTCTTACAAAATTAATTTGGTAAAATAGAATTCATTTTTGAATTCGTAATATCAAAATTAGCTTTGCGGGAATTTTTTTTCTAAAGTTCATTTATTAGTGACTAGTGAAAAATACAAAATTTTAATTCTAAACTTCCTTTTAATATAATTTTTTGATATAGATATACTGTACTTTTAATTGGATTTAAATTTTAATTTAATTATATTTTTATCATTTAATCCAATTTTCGTCATTCTAACTAATTTCTCATTGCACTACTACAAATATGCCTTTTATCAGCGCTAAAAATGGCCTTTAACAGTGCTACAAAAGTGCTATTAAAGATGGTGAAGATAAAGTGGGGGGGTCCCCTTTATCAGCGCTCCAAAAAGTGCTGATAAAAGGGTTCTTTACCAGGGATTTTTGTTAACACCGATAAAAGTAAAAAAAATTTAAAAAAATTTAAAAAAAATCCCTACCAATCGGGGGGGCTTTTATAGCGCTTGATCCCCCTTTGTACAGTGCTTTCCATCCCCTCCAGCACCCTCACGCACCCCCTCCACCCTTTATCAGCTCTAGCCCCCCCCCAAATCCAGCCCCATTCGTGCGCCCCTGCCTCCATCGGGTTTGGAACTCGTGACCTCCACCTTGCACGCCTAAGCCCTTACCACTCCTCTATTTTGATTTGTTTTCCATTCCATGATATCTATATATATATATATATAGTTATATTTATTCATATAGTAATATATATTTATATTAATATATATATATATATAGTTATATTAATATATATATAGTTATAGTAATATATACTTATAGTTATATTAAAATATATATTTATAGTTGTATGAATATATATATGTAGTTATATTAATATGTATATATATAGTTAGATTAATATATAGGTATATAAATATTATTATATTTGTATTTTAAATAAAATGTATATTAGTTATTATTTAGATAAAGCTAATATATTTTATATACAAATATATTTTATTATTTATATTTATAATTAAATTTTTATGTATGAATATATAAAAAATATGTATATATTATTATATAATTGATTATAAATAGTAGTGCATTATAAAAAAAGATAAAATTTCAAATACATAATATCAATATAAATGTAATACCTTGGAATAAATTCATTCCCCACCAAAAAAATCCAATAATACCCCCCTTAAAGGAGGCTTAAAATCCACAAAATGTTAATAATCGGGGTATCCTGACTAAAAACTCAGTTTTGTAGGCCTTATGGGCCTTTTTGGACTCCAAAAATGTGACAGAGGCTTTTCTTGGGTCACTAGCACGTATACCTCGTCATAGGCATCGATTTGATATGCTATAGAGCTCAAATAGACCCCCGGATCAAAATTTATGGTTGTTTGAAGTTCAAGATGCGTTTTCAACATATTTTGAATATTTTTTTTTAGTCTTTAAGTTGTTATTAGATGACTATTACCCCATAATAATTAGCAAATTAGTAATTAAAAAATTTTGTAAATTTTTTTATAAGTCATTTTCACTAAATATGTTATATATTACGTAAATTAAGTGAAAATATATATTTATACTTATCTAAAATATATTTAAAAATTATATATTATATTTATATCAATATAACTATATCTACATATTTAAATATTAATATAATTTTTTTAATGATTTTTTTTGAAAGTATACCCTCTATCAACGCTTTTAAAAAAAGTGCTGATAAAGACCCCCCTTTATCAACTCTACTAAAAAAGCACTGATAAAGGTGTTCCCTTTAACAGTGCTAAAGAAAAAGCGTTGTTAAAGGGGGTACCTTTATCAGCGCTAAAAAAGCGCTGATAAAGGGATACTTTTGTCAGTGCTTTTTTAGCGCTGATAAACGTACCCCCCTTTATCAGCGCTTTTTTGTTAGCGCTGATAAAGGGTGGTGTTGTCCTTGCCTAGTTTTTTGGTAGTGTTGAAATTGGACATAAACACATGTTAATCATTTAGTAGTTTTTACTTCTTAAAAACATGCTTTTTGGTTTTAACAACTATAATTAATATTAAATTAATTTCTAAAACTTCATTGATTTGAATTTAGAAAAATGGATTCCATATTTAGAATCAGGAGGTCCAAATTTTTTAAATATATAACTTTTATTTTTAGACATTATGAATAGTAACTTTAGTAAATATTTTATTTACCATGGTTAAAAGGTAAATACGGTAAATAAGGGTAAAAAATAATATTATAATAATATTAAATTATCCAAACACATTTCCTAACCCTATTGGATGAGATATTTCTAACCATAGGAATCCTTGGGTCTATTTTAAGACCCCATGGAGCTACTTATGTGTGAAAAGGACATTTAGTAACTTAAAATTTAATGTTATGGAAAATATAACGTGAACATGTATCTTTTAGTAAAACAATTTTTATATGGATTTATATAAATGATATTTTAGAATATAAATATTCATTACAAATATAATAATATTTCCTACATCATTGTATTTTATTTATTATTTTTATACATCAAATAAATATATATATTTATGACATAATGATGATGTAGTGATTACTTCATTAATGAAATATTTAAATAAATGAGATTATAAATATTAAAATAAATGTAAATTGAAACTTTTTAATCCATACAAAAATTTTATAGGTTAATATGACATGTTATAATTTATTCAATTTATTTTATTCGAAATAATAAAGTTGTTATGACTTCCAAAAAAACAAATTCTAAATAGTGTCAAAATTGACATAAATGAGTTTTTAAAACAAATACTATTTTATTAAATGATATAATATTCATAAAAATATATTATTCCACCAAATGAATTATATAATGTTCTATATTTCATTAATTAACCACTTGAGGTTCTCTTTGAATTTTATAGTAACTATATTAACCATGTATTATAAAAATACAAGAAGATATGGTAAAAGATTAACTATTTAACTAAGGGTTAAATCTAAATTATAAGGATAATATGGTGACCTAAACATGTATAAAACCTATTGGATGAGGGTATTTCGACCCATAAAAACCTTATCCTTTAAATTAATCCATTTTTAGATAATATAAACCGAAAATGATTTTATAATAAATTTATATTTCAAGGTTTTTCTGAAGTTACCCTCACCTCTCTTATAAAAGGGAACCTACCTTTATTTTAATTCACACCTCAAAATACATTTTTCTCAGCCAAAACATGATCTAATCTTCTCCCCATTACCCTCACTTCATTTTATAGGGCTTACTTTGATCTCCAATCCAACCTAATTATCCTTTTTTTTTCAAATCAAAAGGAAGCACCCAAAGAAGAGGTAATTATTTCATCACATCTTTCAATGTTGTTATCTTATTCTACTCCCACTTTCATTGTTGTTTCCATACTAAAATAATAAATCATGTACCTTATAAAAACTGAGATATTATTATTAACATGTAACAACCGTATTCATTATTTTATCCATCATATGAATGAAAAATTCACCATACGTGTGTACGTACGGCTTACCGTATCCACGTCGTGGTTCAGTTTGTTATTCAACACTTCAAAATTTGTATGGGTATAATAATGAGTATAATTTATGTAAATAATAAATATAAAATTTTAATGACTTTTTATATATAATATATCATCCAATTACATACGATTTCACCATCAATAGAATGATATTGTCGGTCGTGCGTACATACGGCTTAACGTCTCCACGACGTGATGGGATTCATCTTCAACGATCACCACTCAAGAATATTGATAAAAATATATATATTTATTAAGTTTGAGTTATATGAAATAATAATTCTACTTTAATAATATAATTTTATGTAGTTAAATATATTTATTTTACTTACTTTCATACTATACGATAATAAAACTGAAACAACGTTCATTTATACGTACGGACTACCGTCCCCAAGAAATGTATTTCCATTTAATATATCTATCTATTATAAATATTTATATTCTGAATATATATGATATATAAATCATGTTTTATATTTTATAAGTATTAAAATCCTGATCTAGGTGATACAATGAAGAATAACAAGTTAAAACACATATGATAAGGAAAGCGATTATTACCATAAATGTTACATTAACATGGAAAATATTATTAAATGGGTAGTATAAAGTCATAAATTAATCATGTATGATATCATAAATATTAATATGGTTCTATTATAATTTAATAACTTATTATGTTCATTATATAGGAGGTTAAACATACCCTCGACTAGTAGAAAGTACAAGGGAAGGGTTAATTCCTCAATCTCATTATTATCATCGATTGTTTATGTGTAAGTATTTATTGGGACATATTTATCGTCCATGTCCATGTTTAATAAAAATGTTTTCAAAAGTAATATTTTATGGTTTTATGGAAGCGTATCTTTAACTAGATCATAATTTTAAATGTTTTAATGATTTACATAATTAATGTCCACACTTTTAAAATGATATTAAGGATTTATTTATATGGACATTATTATTTTAAAATGTTAATTACTTTCAAATGTTTCAAAGTGGTATAGGAAAATTTTATTCAAAAACATATTTTAAATTAATTCCTTTATATATTGTGTATCTTTTAAATGATTTCTTAAAAAAGGATATTTCTCTCAAAGAGTGTTACTGATCATTTTCAACTATGTCAACATCCATTACTGGATATTATTCTTGATAGAGGTTGGTTTATTATAATAAAATATTCCATATTTTGTTGAATGGGTTATGAAATGTTTGACTATGGATGTGATATTTTTACACCGTTCACGGTTTATGGTTAAGGTATTGACATTTCGTATGCTAGTTTTAATACGAATAATTATTTTCTGTTTCTCCCTTTTCATATGAGGAATGAATTGGACTTAGTATGTGACGGGCAGAGTCCACTATAGCCCCATGATGCATCAGTAGGTCTCCTGAGATAAACTAGTGTCTTGGTACAAGGCGTTGACAAAATTTATATTTAGGGTCTTGGCACGAGACCTTGACTTTGTGGTTAAGATGTTAGAAATTATGCATTCAATCCTTCTGAGATTAGTTATTGATGTTACATGTGATTTTTTGATGAGTAGTATATCCATATGAATAAGTAAATTTCATTATATGATTTATCTTTGACATACTACGCTGATGTTTATGTTTAAAGGGTTTTTTTTCAATTTTATACCTTTCCAAAAAACAGTATCATTATTTATGATAGCTTCCTATATATTGTTTATCCTTAATAAGCATATGATCTTACCCCTTTATTATTTTTTTCACCAGTATTCTAATAAGTGTAATATGATTGATATGTAGGGTAATTTTAGGAGTATAATGGAGTTATAAAAGGTTTATAGATACTATGTTTTATGTTAGAAAGTGTTATGTAATGTTCAAGTATGTAATCTATTTTCCAAGACTTCTAAACTGATCGGTCATTTGGGAGTTGATTCCTTGTAATCATGCCAATGTATTAAAATAATGCATCATCTCCATGCTTCTGGCATCAGGGCGTTACAATCGAGGTATATATTCCCTTTAATACTTAGGCCTATGTTGTGTATATATGTGTTTGTTTTCACATTATTAGGGGTTCATGTTTATGATAGTTGTGAAAGAAATGAGTGGGTTTTATTTTTGTAATTAACTAAAATATATCATTTTATTATAAAAATTGGTATTTTGGGTATGGTTTTCGAACTTGATATGCCCTTGGGAATTGTTATTATTCATAATTAATGGATTCCTAATGTTTTGGTTTTGAAAAATATATTTTGAATAGATCTATATGAGTCTCAATTTCATTGGTAATATCTTACAGTTATTTAAGACCCTAGTTAGTGGTTCCATTATGAGGGTATCCTTGGTGGATGTGTGTAAAGGATTGTGGTCTGTCCCTTTGACTCCAAACCCCTAATAAAGGGGGTATATTAATGGAAGTGGGAGTAGTAAATAATAATTTTTCTTTATGGAATAAATTGTTCTTCTGATTAGGTTTATTAGAGTGGATCAAGAGTGTAATAACTCAACATGGTGTTCTTACAGGTAATTAGATGGGGAAACGTGTGAATGTAGATCCTCTTGTATTCAAAACCTTCTAAAAAGAGGAATTGAGATATTTTATGCAAGGACCACTAGTGTGAATCCTTTTGTAGAATTAAAAGTGTACATCCCAAGTAAATAAAGAATAGGACATTTTAATATTTATTAATATTGGTGAATTAAATATTAATTTTACTTTTAAGGGGGTTCTATGTTTTATGGCATACCTGATACGCAACAACGATTTTCTTTGAAATCTTACATTGCACACAACATTGAGTTATACTGAAAAAAAATAAAATAAAATAATTATTTTAAATGGTAGATAACGCATAGTCATTGTATTGGCAGGATTTAACATAAATAACTACAGTATGATTACACATGTTTGTTAAATTTTTTTACATTTATCCAATAAAATATAGAAGCTTAAAATGCAAATGAATCCAATTTTAAGTATAAACACTATAATATTCTTTAAAAGGTCGATTTACAGCCTATTGAAGCCAAAAACTTTTTAAATAAAATTTTGGTCACTTTTATATATTCTATATGAAAAAATAATATTCTTATTTAGAATTGGGACATCAAAATTTACTTTGGATGAATTTTTGGTATTTTTCTGATAATGTTCATTTTTTAATGAATAGTGAAAATACTACATTTAAATTAAAAACTAAATTTTAATATAATATATTTATATAGTTATATTGTTCTTTTAATTGGTTTTAAAGTTTAATTGTATTATATTTTTACCATTTAACCCAATGTTTTTCATTGGATGTAATTTCACTCTTAATTTGGACATAATCAAAGGTAAATATTTTGATAGTTATTATTTTCTAAAAACATGCTTTTTTGTTTTGACAATAGGAATGAATTTTAAATTAATTTCTGCCACTTTTTTGTTTTGAATTTTGAAAAATAGATTCTATATTTAGAATCAGGAGGTCCAAATTTTGAAAATATGTAACTTTTATTTTTAGATATTATGAATATTTACATCAGTAAATATTTTATTTACCATGGTTAAAGGGTAAATCTGAAAAATTGGGGTGATAATAATATTATAATAAAATTAAATTGCCCTTACACTTGTCCTAACCCTATTTACTGATACATGTCCGACCATTGGCATCCTTGGGTCGATTTGGGGACCCCATGGAGCCACTTGGGAGTGATAATGACACTTTATATTAATTAATTTAAAGTAAGGGAAAAAATAACAAAAACATGAATGTTTTTACTAAAACATTTTTTATATGGGTTATATAAGTTATCTCTTCAACTATAAATATTCATTTGTAAGATAAAAATATTTTCTACATCATGGTATTTTATTTATAATTTTTAGACAATAAATAAAAAGACTTATTTAAGACACAATAGTGATAGAGTAATTGCTTCATTAATAAAGAATTCAAATAAATGATATTATAAATATTTAAATAAATTTATTTTGAACCATTTTATGCCATCCATGAATTTTATAGATTAGTATGACTTGTTTTATTTTAATTAATTAAGTTTATTAGTATGAATATAGTTGTTTTGGATTTTTAAAAAAGTCATGATATGAATAGTATAAAAATTGATATAAAAGTGTTTTTAAATCAATAAATATTTTATTAAATGATAAAATAGACCTAAAAATATAATATTCCACCAAATAACATAATCTATGTTAATAAGGTCATTAATGATCCATTTTGGGTATCTTTTAATTTTATATTAAATATATTAACCATATAGTATGAATATATAAGAGGACTTGGTAAAAGTTGAATACGTAAACAAAGGGTTAAATAAAAAATATAAGGATTAACAAAATATCAAAACCCGGTCCAATTCTTATTGGATGATTTTATTTTGACTTATATACATATAATATTTTACTTAAATAAATATTGGTCCTTTATAAACCGAAAATCATTATATAATAAAATAATATTTTAAAACTTTCCTAAATAGCTCTTCCTCCCCCTTATAAAAACCTATCATTTCTAACCCTTAAGTACACCTCTCAATCCCCATTTAATCTTCCAACCTATACCCAAATAATCTATAAATATCCCTCTATTCCGTTTACAAGCCTTACCTTAGGAAGAAATCACTTCAAGAAAGCTTTTTGGTTCTATCGAAAGGGAGTTACACTACTGGAAATATGACTTATACCAACGGTTTTGGCCAAACTGTTGGTATAGTTCATTAATTTGGACATATACAAACGGTTTGGCCAAAACTATTGGTATAGGCCACTTATATGGACCTTTACCAACGGTTTGGCCAAACCATTGGTATAGTTCCATTATAGAGGACATATACCAGCGGTTTGTCCAAAACCATTGGTATAGGTCTATTATAGAGACCCTATACCAACGGTTTGTCCAAAACCGTTGGTATAGGTCCCAAAATCAAAGGACATATACCAAAGGTTCTGAAAACCATAGTTATAGGTCTATACCAATGGTTTTGAGAACCGTTGGTATAGGTACATGTATTTTTAATGGAATCTTCTTACAGAGAACATTAAATAAATCAAAATTTAAAATATTTATGATAATACATATATATATATATATATTTATGAAATTATTTTCAAAAAAATCATGTTAGGTTAATGGTTAGGACGTTAAACCGTAAACTTGAGGTCTTGGGATCAAATCCCACTGAATGTTACTTTTTTGAAAAACATATACCAACGGTTTTATGGAACCATTGGTATAGATTTTCATATTACTTATACCAACGGTTTTGAAAACCGTTGGTAAAGGTCTTTACCAACAGTTTTCTAAAAACCGTTGGTATAGACCTATCCTCACGGATTACTTGAAAATGGCCTTCCAAACCGTTGGTATAAGCTATACAAATGGTTTGGAGGCCTATACAAACGGTTTGGAACCATTGGTATAGGGTATGTTTCTAGTAGTGTTACCCGATTTAAAGTTAACATGTTCCCTCAAGTTCTCTTCTTTTTTTACCTCTTCACTCTCTATGCTCTTATTATTCTTTGTTTAAATAAAAACACTAGTATACTTAATATAATAAGTTATTTTTATTAGAGGTATTCAAACTACCCTTACACACACCTCCATTAATGGATATGAACATACTATTTCTGTGTATAGTGAACTGCATCCTCATGAAATGATGATTGTTCGATTATCTCCTACTGCCTCTCATGGTGGAAATTTTGAAGGCACTATATTTATATGTGATAAATATTATATATATATACTTTCTCTATGATTATATATTTTTCATTTATATCATAACAATATGGTTTCCATAATAGGTAAACATGATAATTTCATTTGAGGATGTGCGGACTACCGCCCCCTCAAAGTGATATCACTCGTTCATGACATACGTGGAACATATAAAGGATGGAATTACTGATATTATATATGATATTATACTGCAATTATAACATACTTATCTATCATAAGGTTTTTATTCCATTAAATATGAAATATAAATGAAGGTAGCATTCATGCATACGTACGGCTTACCATCTCCATGAACAATGCATTTCATTTCTTATATCCAAATGTTATGTTCTATTATATATACATATATATAATGGATATATAAGATATATATGATATATAATTCATTCATTTAATTATGTAGATAATGTAATTTTGACAACTTGGAAAAAAATTAATTATAGGAAGTTCATTTTTAACTCAAGTGCCAAATATCGACAAAACGATCATTATTAACATAAATTATTATGTAATGTTTATAATGTTTTACTAAGTAATATAAAATAAATAATAAACTTGAAAAATGTTCTTAAGATAGTTTAAATTAACTTTAGTTTATTATTTAGGAGATTAAAGAACGAACGAGTCAAGTCTGACATGAAGTAAGGGAACTTCTTAACCCAATTTTCATTATTTTGGGTTAAACTTCTTCTTCTTGATTATGTCATGATATGAATATGTTTGAACGTCCTATTATTGTTTTAAAATTAATAACCAATTATATTGGTTGTATTTATATTTTTCACACATAATTTTGTCATTGATTTTTCCTTAATCTAATGGTACAAATTTTGTAAGGGGTTTTCATCTCTCTTTTTACTCCCATGAGATTTATGCTATATTTGCCGCTATTTCCTTTTGTGTGGTGTATGTACTACCCATGATGGTATTAATTGTAATATACTTTAATTTATGGTTATTTAAATCTTCATTGTTTGATACTTTTTTATGAGGTTTATGTTTTGTAAGTTACCAAATCGGTAGGGAAACCTTTCACCATCCTTTTTTTGTGAAAGACTTGTTGTATGTTATGTATTTAAATTTCAATTTTAAAATGTTGGGATATGTTGTTATATATATCCTTATTGATGTAAATTTTATTTCCATGTGATTAGAGGCCCTTTATTCTCTCATCAACTCATTCTCTAAATTTCTATGTTACGTAGTTAGGCTGCCGAATTTTTGTAAGGAAACTTCTAAACCCAATTTCCATTCATTGAGTCAATGTTATACTTTTAAATTATGTTGTGCTATAATTATGTATTTTTTTTATTTCCAATCATGTATTTATACATTAATTATGTGTACCTATAGTGAATACATATAATCGATCTATTTTATTTAAAACTGATCTTTGAAAGGGACTACGTCTCAATCTCCTTTCATTGTGACATTTCTTGATATTGTGAACCGTTATTATCCTATAAGGTGTATATACTAACCTTTGTCATATTATAACATGAATCTCCATATTCTCATGATATTATTACCTTTTTTGATGTTATTATATAATTATGTTTATTCAATTGTTCCTCAAGTGTAACGAGATTCTTTTACTAAAAAAGCATTTTAAATGTTTTGGAGATTTCTTTTTTTAAAATCATTATCATTAATGTCCATGTTTTTAAAATGGTTTTAAGGATTTATTTATATGGATATCAAATTTTTCAAATTTTAATTCATTAAAAAGTTTCAAAGTGGTATGGGACACTTTGATTCAAAAATATTCTTTTTAAATGTTTTAAATGTCTCTTTTAAATTTGATTGGTTATTTCAATATATTGAAATGATATATTGTGATTGAAATGTTGAAATGTTATCTTTCCTTTATTATTGTTCATGTGGTATGATTATGTTATGGCTCTTGGTCATTGTTTACATATATGGTTGGTTCTATGATATACCTAGGGTGGGTGAGCCCGAGATAGCTCTCCAATGCATTGGGTAACGTGATGGAGGTAAACGTTAATGATTCTGCTAAGAGATTTAGGGAATGTACTGTGATGGGTATTCCAAATGTAACTCCATACGTAGCTGTGAAAGCTACAACATAATTATTTTATTAATGCCACAAGTTACCTTTATAATTTTTGAATTTCATTTTTTATTTGTAAATCTTGTGATTTTGTGTGGTATGTTAAAGATTGAAAAGTGTGATTTCATTGATTTGTATGTATTGAAGGACTAATGTTTTTTTCCTTTTTTTATAACCCTTATTGAGATTTTTATGCTCATCCCATGTTTTTGAAAAGTTTTTCACAGGATATATGGAAGGGTAAGAGAAAGGATGAATTCATGAAGATGTTTATAAAGAAAAGAACTCTTGTTTTCTATTAAGAGTTTTTATTTTATTATAAAAAAGGGATAATGAGTAAAAGTGTCTACTTTGTAACAATTGAGATGTAATGTAATAGTTATGACATAATCCACTAAAACTATAAACCTAAAAAGATCATCAATGTGAATTATTAACTTAATTCTAGATTATGTAATGTTTAAGGTCGGGTCTTTATAGTTGGTATCAGAGGTTGGTTTAGATAAATTTAGAGGTTAGGGTGTTATTTAAGAATAAGTGACATAACCATAATGGTTAGCATACACTACAGAGAAAACTATTATTTGTGACGGGTTATTTGCGATGGGAATAGGCGCCCCATCGGAAAAAACTTACGCACGGATTGGTGCGGTTTTCTAGCCACACCGCCTGAAAGGGTATTTGCGACGGGTTGGCACCACCCGTCGCAAATGCTGAAAGGCGGTAAGACCTAGTTGCAATGGGGGGGTCCCCTGTCGCAACTAGTTCGACCCCCCTGAGAGTATTTGGGAATTGACCCGTTGCAAATAACCGACGGCGGAAAAAACATATTTGGGATGGGATGTGGTCCAGTCGTAAAAAGTGTGTCGGTAGGTCACTTTTTGCGTCAGGGCCTGTTGCAAATAACCTTTTAACTGCTGACGACAATTAATGCGGCTGATTGTATTTGCGGAGGGTTCCATCGCAAATAGTAGTTTTTTATGGAAATATCGTCGCTAATAGTCTCATCGCAACTAATCAATCCTATATAAACCCCGTCTATTTTTCTTTTTCTCCGCCTGAATTTCTTGTTCATCTGCTTCTATAAAGTCTAATTTTAGAGTGAAATTTTTTTAGAGTTATCTTTTTTTACGAAGAAGTTGTGAATGTGCCTACAATTAGAAGAGATCAAGTTTAAAGGTATTTATGTTATATTTAATTTAGTATTTATTTCCTTTCTTTATATTAATTTTAATTATTGTTGATTAGTTGTAATTAAGTTAGATTTAAATTGTTTTGTCATCAGTATTTATTTGTAATAATAAAATAAAATTATTTGAATTAATTCTTAGAAATTAGTAATAATTTATAATTATTAATGATAATTAGTAATGTATATAAATAATTAGCGGTAATTAGTATTTAGTAGTTGTATTTTGCAGTAATTAACACCAATTAGTAATAATTAGAAAAATAGTAATAAATATTTGCAGTTAGTAATAAATAGTATTAATTAGAAATAATTAGTAAAATATACTAATAAATAGTAATAAGTACTAATAAATACTAATAAATACTAATAAATAGTAATAAATAGAAATAAATTCTAATAAATAGAAATAAATACTAATAAATACTAATAAATACCAATAAATTCTAATCAATACTAAAAAATACTAATAAATAGTAATAAATAGTAAAAAAAACTATTAAATATTAATAAATAGTATTAAATAGTAATAAATACTAATAAATAGTAATCATTAGTAATAATTACCAATAAATATTAATAAATACCAATAAATAGTAATAAATACTAATTAATAGTAACAAATACTAATAAATACTAATAAATAAAAATAAATAGTAATAAACAGAAATAAATACTAATAAATAGAAATAAATACAAATAAATATTAAAAAAATATAAATAAATACAAAAAAATAGTAATAAATACTAATAAATAGTAATAAATACTAATACATACTAATAAATACTAATAAATACTAATAAATATTAATAAATATTAATAAATAGTAATAAATACTAATAAATTCTAATTATAAGTAATAAATAGTAATAAATAGTAATAAATAGAAATAAATATGAATAATTACTAATAAATATAAATAAATACTAATAAATAGTAATAAATACTAATAAATACAAATAAATAGTAATAAATACTAATAAATAGTCATAAATACTAATAAATATTAATAAATTCAAATAAATGCTAATAAATACTAACAAATACTAATAAATAGTAATAAATAGTAATAAATAGTAATAAATAGTAACAAATAGGAATACATAGTAATAATTAGTAATAATTAGTAATAATTAGTAATAAATAGCAATAAATAGTAATAAATAGTAATAAATAATAATAAATAGTAATAAATAATAATAAATACTAATAAATACTAATAATTATTAATAATTAGTAATAAATAGTAATAAATAGTAATACATACTAATAAATACTAATAAATAGTAATAAATAGTAATAAATATTAATAAATAGTTATTAATACTAATAAATAATATTTAGTGGTAATAAATAGTAATAAATAGTAATAAATAGTAATAAATATTAATAAATACTAATAAATACTAATTAAAAGTAATAAATACTAATAAATAGTAATAAATAGTTATAAATATTAATAATTAGTAATAAATAGTAATAAATAGTAGAAATTTTCAATAATTAGGAATAATTAGTAATAATTAGGAATAATTAGTAATAATTATTAATAATTAGTAAAAGTTTTTAAAAATTAGTAATAAATACTAATAAATACGAAAAATACTAATAATTAGCAATAAATAGCAATAATTAAGAATTAATTGCAATAAATAGCAATAAATTGCAATAAATTTTAATAAATAGTAATAAATAGAAATAAAAATCAATAAATTGAAATAAATAGCAATAAATAGAAATAAATAGCAATAAATAGAAATAAATTGCAATGAATTGCAATAAATATTCATAAATTGCAATAAATTGCAATAACTTGCAATAAATTGCAATAACTTGCAATAAATTTCAATAAATTACAATAAATTGCAATAAATAGCAATAATTATAAATAATTAGAAATAATTATCAAAAATTAGCAATAATTATCAATACTTAGAAATAATTAGCAATAATTAGCAATATTAGCTATAATTAGATATAATTATAAATAATTAGCAATAATTAGCAATAATTAGTAATAATTAGCAATAAAATCAATTGTAATAAATTGTAATATCTTGGAACAATTTTTAGTGGATTGATGACACTCATTTTTCTCGATGACTCTTCTATTTTCAACTCTCACCGACTCAAAACATTTTAAAAAATGATTCTGCGTATGCATATCCAATCTCATATACACGAGTTTGAACATGAATTCGTAGGACCACATTTTTTATAATGTTTTCAAGAAGTGATAGTTGCAAGAAGAAGATTCATCGATGGAAAGGGGGCTCTTTTTTCAGACGCCTCATTTAATTGCATCTTTGTCACACTGAAATGACAGAGTAGAATCTTCTCGGAGGTACGCTTATGCATTATCGTATGCACAAGAATGAATAAGCCTACCTCCGAGCAGATTCTTCACTATGATTTCAGTGTGAGAAAGTTGCAAGTAAATGAGCTGTCGGACAAAAGAGTAGTCATCAATCTACTGGAAATTGTGTCACCTGTAATTAATGGTATTTATTTAGAAGTAGTTGTAATTATTTATCTTCTTTTTTTGGATAGTGTTTTTCTAATTTCAAATTATTCAGAAACAGTAATGATTTTATATTTGCAGAAAAATATGTAACAAGGAAGTCGACAATAGTCATTATTAGATGACCACACTTGGATAAATCAAAACAGAAATCAAAATGGTTCTGGTTTAAATCCTGTATATATTGAGGGTTTTGAATCTATCATATCATTTTCATCATCAAAACCAAAAAAAATAGAAGGCATAATTAAGTGTCCTTGTAGAAAATGTGCTCTGAGAACATTTGACACATTTGAGAAGGTTTGGGGACATATCTTGTGATTTGGTTTTCAACTATAATATGTTTTTTTGTATCAACATGTTGAACACAGTTCTAGAGATGATACTAATAACTTGATTCGAGATCCATCACGATTTCAAAATTTAGTACACGATGTTGCAGGTCCATCTGTTCAACAAACTGAAAATCAAGAAGCTGTTGATTTAACTCCTGATTTGGCACCATCTAAATTTTATGAGTTATTGAGGTCTGTTAAGGAAGAATTATATCCCGGTTGCAAGAAATGTAAATTAGAAGAGGTTGGAAAATTTATGGCTTTTAAATCAGATAATGCAATGTCAAACAACGATTTTGAATATATATTTTCCTTGGTTAAAACACTGTTACCTGAAGAAAAAGTGTTGCCTGCAAATTACTATGAGGGCTAGAGGATAGTTTGTAATCTGGGCCTTAGTTATTAGAAGATTCATTCATGTGAAAATGATTACATCATATATTCTAGTGAAAATGAGTCATTGTATAGTTGTCCCACTACTGGAAAATCGACGTATAAAGAAGCTCAACCAGGGATGTTTGGATCTATTCCTGTGAAAATGTTGAGATATTTCCCCCTTACACCCAGGTTGCAGCATTTGTTTATGTCTCATAACACAGAATCAATGATGTCATGACAGGAAACCAAGATTTCAACCGATAAAATATTAAATTATCCATCTGATGGTGATTTATGGAAACATTTTGATAGACTTCATCTATATTTTGCTTTAGAATCCCAAAACATGCGATTAGGTATTTCTACTGACGGGTTCAGTCCATTTGGTTCTTATAGTAGTTAGTATTCATGTTGGACTGTATTTAGAACTCCGTTCAATTTACCTCCACGAATGTTAATGAAGGAGCCCTATATCTTTTTGACCTTATTAATCCCAGAACATCCGAAAAAGAGTATTGATGTTTTTTTGAAACCATTGATTGATGAGTTAAATTCATTGTGGAGTAATGGTGTTAGTACATATGATGTTGCTGTGAAACAAAATGTCATATTAAAAGATGCCTTAATGTGGATGATTAGTGACTTCCGGACATATGGCATGTTATCTGGCTGGAGTTCACATGACCCAAAATCATGTCCTTACTATATGAAATACAAAAAATCCTTTATGCTCATTAATGGAGAAAACCCATTCTATTAGGACTTTCATTGCATATTTCTTCAAACCGATCATCCATTTCAGAGGAAAACATATCATTTTAGAAAAGTCACAATTAAAAGGGATGAACCTCCAAAATGATCTCAGGTACATAGTTAAATTCAGTTGTATTTTCATTACCTCCCATCACATTTGGTCCAAGTGTAAACCAACAGAAAATTCATGGATTTGGGAAAGAGCGTAATTGGATAAAACATAGAATATTTTGGGATCTTCCATTTTGGTCTGATTTTTTGGTCAACCACATGTTGGGTATCATTCATATTGAGAATAACTATTTTGATAATTTATTTCATAGTTTTTTGGATACACTAGGTAAGACCAAAGGTAATGTAAAGCCACAATTAGATCTTGCCCAAAATTTCTAGACGACCAGAACTTGAACTGTTTTAAAATGTCCGATCAAAGAGGTTTATGAAACCAAAAGAAGCTTATAAACATTCCAAAGAGTGTCTCTTATTATTTTGATAGTGGATTAAATATTTGGGTCTTCTCGATGTATATGCTTCAAATTTTGGAAGATGTGTTAAAAATGGCCATACTACCAGATTAAAAAGTCATTATTTTCATGTTATAATAAAAATAATTATGCTAATTGAGTTCAGAGTTTTATTAAATTCTATGATTTGGGATTTTATAACAGACATATCATATTTTTTTGAGACATTTGTGTAACGACAACAGACTATGATGCACTAAGTAAACTAGAAGAAGAAGTTGTTGTCATTATATGTAAACTGGAAAAAAATAATTATTTCATATTTCTTTGACTCATTGGAACATCTGATATTACATTTTCCACATGATTCTAAATGTGGAGGTCTGGTATAGTATCTATGGATGTACCCATTCGAGAGATGCATGCAGAAATTGAAGAAAAAATTACGTAACAAAGAATCAGTTGAAGGCTCAATTGCTGAAACTTATTTGCAAGAGGAAATTGCTTTTTTGGCTCTCATTATTTTGAATATGAATATGCCTCAAAACAAAACCGCATGGAATAGAATGAGGGGAAGGATGATGATGAAATTGATAATCAATTATCATTTTTTAATTAGTCGTAGCTTGGATTCGGTGGAGTTCATGAAGTATGTCTTTCAGATGATGAACATCACAGAGATCATACATATGTTCGGGTCAATTGTGAAGAAATGACATAATTTGAACTATGAGTTCTTATATAATTTATTCTATAATTTATGTTACAGTAGGTAAACTTATTTTATTTGTAGGTTATATGATAATCATATCATGAAACAGTTTCAAAAAATTACAAAAGTTGCTCTTGAAGAATGCCTATAAAAAAATTCTCAATGGTTTCAAAAAATGGTAACAAAAATTATTGATGGTTTAACATATCAATTATGTTTATCATTTATTATATTGATAATTATTTTAAAAAATTTCAGGTGTCTCAAAATGATGATAAAATTGATAAGCGATTGTGTATATTTAGTAACCCACCATCCAAAATGGTTAAATCTTACAATGCATATGTGGTGAATGGTTTTCGATTTCATACATGTGCATATGGGGAATTAAAAAAACAATGAATATTGGAGTTTTCTTGAAAGGATCACATCATAGAGAAATTGATTCTACTTTTATGGCGTGCTGGATGAAATTATTGAACTGTGTTATCTAGGGAAAAATTACATAACAATGTCTAAATGTCAGAGGTTAGATACTGAGAAAGGATTTAGTATTCATCCTATTAATAGAATTGTCGATATTAAATATAAAAGTCTTCTTATAGTAAATGAACCATTTTTACTGGCTCAACAGACACATCAAATATATTATGCAAAGTATTATGATACTTCAATAGACTTGAGTGAATGGAGTAGCAAATTAAAAATGAAATCTTGGGAAAATCTGTTTACTCAAACTGAATATGGTTCTGATGAAGTAGAAGGAATTGAAAATTTTCAAGAGACTACTCAAAATCCATCATTTTCACAAAGAGACATGAATATCGATGATGACACCCCACAATTAAGGCTCAATGATGATGATGATGATGTTAATGATGTTACAAATGAATTTGAAATGGAAAGAGATGATGAAACTAAAACTCATATGGATATTGATGATGCTGATGATGAATATGAAGACATTTCCATCGTCAGATATGAAGATGATGATGAAGTTGAAAATTGACATAGTTAAAAGTCTATTATAATCAAAACTAATATATATCTATATGTAATGGTTACTTTCAACTATTTGATAACAACAATCATTTTGTGTTTTAGATGGACCCTGATCTACTTCGTGAGTAGGAGGAGGTTGAGAAACCTTTGGATGAGGAGGATTTGGGATCATCTAACCCTCAGGATACTATAGGTTCAGGGGGTACACGGAGGGAGCGCTGTCTTGAGCGACTTATGATTCCTGACCCTATCTCCGAGCAGTGTCCATATCTTGGTTTCAATCCACGCACGCAGAGGTATGATAACCAGTGTATTTTAGTTAGCATTAATTTATTTATTTATATACTAATTATTTGATTATTTTTTCTTTTCCACATTTTTTTTTCATGTAGCTTTTAGACAGGGGAGCTCTATCTTGTGCAATTATTTTTCTTAGCCATGGATCACATGGGAACAGATTCCCATTGATATACGTCTTGGAATGTTCAATCATTGGCTGGTATGTAAGTAAATAATATTTATTTAAAAATTTATTTAATTAATAACTTGATATTATAAATTATTTGTAGGTTTTGTGGTGTCCCATCGATGATAGCATGCGTAGCACTCTCCACAAGGGATGGGAGGTGTCTATGCATAAGCATTTCTATCAGTTTTTGTACAATTTGAGAAGGATAGCGATTAAGAAAGCAGGAGTGACGATATTTGATGAGTCATGTAGATCCCATAAACAAGAGTACATTTCATCTCACGTTTGGGATGGATTATGTTCACACTGGTTGAGTAATGGATTTCAGAGGAGATATTCATTGGGCTGACAGAACTGGGGGTGACAGGAGGTGACACATCGAGTAGGTATCCATACATTTAGTACGCATAGAGATCATCTAGTAAGTATTTTATAAAAAAATTTATATAACATTACATATAAACAGTTTATTTTATAATCATATAGGAGGTCGAGAATCCTGATATTACGGAGTACGACATTTATCGGATGATGTATAGTGATCCAGTCGCTGTAGAGATTATAGGTGATCGCTAGCGTCAGATTCTGGTGAGTATTATTTATTTTTCGGTTTGAAAATTTACCGCATATAATATTTTTAGTATTTTAATTTAAAATTGAAACTGAAGGAGTCATATGAGGAAGCGACCTCTAAGACATGGGCTGAGAGTCAGGCCGAGATAACTGATCAGACTAGTGCCAACCATTTCGATGAGGTAGCATGGATGCAGGCGACCCAATAAGCCTTCGAGAAGGGCCAAGTAGTTGGTATCATCACTCATTTGACTCCTGAGAATTATTCTGGTACTGATTTGATGTCATCATGCAGCTCGAGAGGAGCTCATAGTGAGGCATCATCTCCTGGATCACTGTATCAGGAGTAGTTGTGAGCTCAAACTGAGCTTATAGAGAGTTTGCAGAAGCAGCCTGAAGAGATGGGTCAGAAACAGTAGTAGAAACATGAGGAGGAGATGCATCGATGATAGTAGTAGTAGCAACAACACAAGGAGGACATGCGTTGATGATAGCTGTAGTAGCTGCAACAGCATGAGAAGGACATGCGTCGATGGTATTAGCAACAACACGATCAGATGGAGTACATGCGTCGTCTGACTCCTAGTTAAGGGAAGAAGTTTCCTCCACCATTTCCTCTTGCTCCTCCATCTCCTCTAGAAGACTATCCCCCAGTGATTTTTTTGTTCTGTTAAAAACATTTGAATGGAAGATTTTTTGTAATATGAACTATTTACAGTTTTTGTCTTTTATGTTGATGTGAATATTTCATAATTTTTTTTATTTCTAATATTTTAATATTTTAATATTTATTATTAGTATTATATTTTTTAATGTTTTTTATATTTCTAATAATAATAATAATAATTTATGTATTTTTATATATTTTTTCTGAATATTGAGAATTTTAATATTTTTATTATTTTTATTATTTTAATAATATGAATATTATTTTTTTCATTAATCATAATTTTAGTATTTTTTTAATTTATTAAGTTTGAAAATATTGAATATTTTAATATTTTTTAATTTTTTATTATTTTAATAATAATAATATTATTATTTTTTATTTTATTAAGTATTTGCGACATGGCCTTTTATGATGGGGGGGGGGGGGGGGCTGTCGCAAATAGAATATATATATATATATATATATTAAAAAATTTTGTGACGGGTTGCTTTACTATCATAATAAAATTTCTTGCGAAGAGCCCGTCGAAAAAGGTTTATAACATATAAGCTATTTACGACGAGCTGGTTTCCCGTCACAAATACTTTTTGTTATAGGCCTGTCACTAAAGGTTCTTGTATATATAATGTATTTAATCAGACATCTATTTGTGATGGTCCCATCACAAAAAATACTAGTTGCATTGTTGTTTTCTACAATGGGCTATCTGTGACTAGCCCCCATCACAAAAGGGTTTTTACGATGGGTTCCCATCACAAATAGCATGTCGCAAATAGCCGAATTTCTTGTAGTGATATTAGACATTTTTATAGTTATTTTAGATTAATTCAATGGGTTTACGATAAATAAATATGCATATCTTAGTTTTTACCCTCCTCATAGATATTATATGTTGATTTTAGTGATATACTCACATTGACCTTTTTGGTTTTAGTAAATGGATGGATATAGCAGTAACCAACGTAACAATATATGAGAAGGAAAAGTGTGGTGGTTTTCTTAATGAGAAACCAAATGAAATCAGAGCTTCAATGGGAACTTCTGTGGGTATAATATGTTATGGTTATTTTTGAGGAATTTATCTCATTTTTGGGAATCTTATAAAATTATATAGTTTTCGAAAAACGAGAACATGTAGAGCATGTGAAAGCCCATCATGTCAGATAAAGCTGTGGTAATCAAACCCACAACCAAAGTGCGATTGGGATTTATTTCCTACCAATGGACTACATGAAGTCCCTGGTTAGTATGACTTATTATTTTTAGTTAATGGTTTTATTGATCAAGAATGAGTAGATTTGGGATCTTATGTTTTATCAAATGTATTTACATAGAATAAGAAAATGATTTGGGGATTAAGTGATAAAGGTCATTTTGGAATGATTTTTCTCTTTTTGGGAAACTCTATGCCAAAGTAAAATAGAATACTTTGGGAATTCAATTGAGCAGTAATGGTGGAATTTTATTTTTAAATGATATATGTTTTTATTATGGACATATGGAGATTTGGGTTGTTTATGTAAATGATTAACCTTTCATAGAGAATATGTGATTAGGTTTATTACACTTCAGTATGCGACTTTAAGAGCAGTCGATGTTATTTGGAGATAAATGTTATGATTGACTATGGAAGACTATGTGATCAAATCCTTAGGAATTTTGGGTTTCAAAATTAGTTTGGATTATTTTAAATAATTTTAAGGACATTTTTGTATTGAATTGTCTTTGTTGAAATTTGGGTATTGTTTATTCAATTATGGATATTAAGAGTAGTACTTCTTTTTTATAAAAGATTAGCCTTTTGGGTATTATCTGATCTTAAACTTACCATTTTGGTTTTGGATAATGTCTAAAGGTTGGGCAAATATATGGTTCATCTTTTGTGGATTATATGATTCTCTAGAAGTTCATTTTAGTGCTTCAGGTGTTACCAAGTCATCTTGAATACTCACCATTTTGAGAAAAGATGAGTTTTTGCTAGAAACTTTCTAAAGGATGAAACTTTACTTGAAATATAAGTATATTTCCTTATATACATAGTCAATATAATAAATAAATTCTAAAACATTATGAAATGGAACATAAAACAAAAACTTTTCATGTTTAATTTTCCTACTGGGAAACCAATTACCATTTAACCCATCACAAGTTTGTGGTTTTCTTGTTGTTTACTTTCTCCTGGTCATGTTTTCTATCACTCTCCATCAAAACATGATAGTTAGTTTTCTCTTCCATATCCTAGTTTTCATGGAATCCATATATGGGTTATCTCGGGCGACCTTGGTACTTTGCGTTGTTTCTTTTAAAGTGACAGTTTTATTGACTCTTTTTCTAATGTGAGACTTTTAATGAAATTTCTAAGCCCAATTTTAAAATTGCAAGTATGCAATTTCCAAAAGAGGGAAGGATGTAACATCCCAGGTAAATAAAGAATGTGAAATTTTCGTATTTATTAATGTTTTTGAATTAATTATTAATTTAATTTAAAGAGGATTCTATGTTCGATGGCAAACCAGATACGCAATAACGGGTTTCTTTGAAATCTATGTTTCACACAACATTGAGTTATACTGAAAAATAAAAATATAATATTATTATTTTAAATTTCAGTTAGCACATAGCCGTTGTATTAGAAAGAATAAACATAAATAACTAAAATATGATTACACGTGTTTATTAAATGTTTTTACATATATCTAATAAAAATTAGAAGCTTAAAATGTGAATGAATCAAATTTTATGCATAAACACTCTAATATTCTTTAAAAGGTCAATTTGGCGCCTTTTAATGGCGAACCATTTTTAAATATAGTTTTTGATACATTTATATGTTTTATTTGAAAAAATAATATTCTTCCTTAGAATCGAGACATCCAAATTTACTTTGGCTGAAATTTCCGTATTTTTCTGATAATGTTCATTTTTTAATGAATAGTGAAAAAACTGCATTTTAATTCAAAACTGCATTTTAATCAAATTTATTTATATAGTTATATTGTTATTTTAATTGGTTTTAAAGTGTAATTGGATTATATTTTTACCATTTAATCCATTTTTGGTCATTGGAAGTAATTTCACTCTGAATTTGGACATAAAAAAAGATAAATCTTTTGATAGTTATTATTTCTTAAAAGCACGCTTTTTGTTTTGACAATGAGAATTAATTTTAAATTAATTTCTGCCACTTCTGTAATTTGAATATAGAAAAATGTATTCCATATTAAAAATCATGATTTCCAAATTATGTAAATAAGTAACTTTTATTTTTATAAATTATGAACATTTAGTTCAGTAAATATTATATTTACCATGGTTAGAGGTTAAATATGGTAAATATGGGTGAGAAATAATATTATAATAATATTAAATTACTCTTAAAATTTTCATATCCTTATTTGATGATACATGTCCGACCATGGGCATCTTTGGGTCGATTTTGGGACCCCATGGAGCCACTTGGCTGTGATAATGAAACTTTTTATTAATTAATTTAATGTAAGGACAAAAATAACATAAACATGAATCTTTTTAATAATTTTTCTATAAAGTGTTATATAAGTTATCTATTAGACTATAAATATTAATTTTATATATAAAAAATATTTCCTACATCATGGTATTTTATTTATAATTTTTATACAACAAATAAATAAACTTATTTATGACACAAGGGTGATGCAGTAATTGCTTCCTTAAAAAAGGATTCAAAAAAATGATATTATAAATATTAAAATAAATTTATTTTGAACCTTTTTATTCCGTCCACGAATTTTATTTATTAACATGAATATTTATATTTGAATTAATTATGTTTTTTCGAAATAATAAAGTTATTTTGAATTTTTAAAAATTCATGATATGAATAGTATTAAAATTGGCATAAAAGAGTTTTTAAATCAATAAATATTTTATTAAATGATAAAATAGTACCAAAAATATAAAATTTGTCCAAATGACATATATTATGTTAAACGTTTCATTAATGATCCATTTTGGGTCGCCTATAATTTTATAGTAAATATATTAACCATATAGTATGAATATATAAGGGGATATGCTAAAAGTTAAATAAGTTAACAAAATGTTAAATAAAAAATATAAAGATTAAAAAATATCCAAAACTATTCCATTTATTATTTGGTAATTTTATATCGACTTATATACATATTATCTTCGAATTAAATATGTTTTGAACCTTTAGAAACTGAAAATCATTATATAATAAAATAATATTTTTAAACTTTCCTAAAGAGTCCCTCCTTTCCCTTACGAAAAACTATCACCTCTAACCCTTACTCAAACCTCTCATGCCCCCTTGGATCATCCAAAATCTACCCAAATAATCTCTCAAGATCCATCTCTTTCTCCTAGAATCTATACCTTAGGGATAAATCAATTCAAGAAATCCTTTTGGTTAAAAATAAAGGGAGTTACCCGATTTAAAGGTAATGTCTTCCCTCAAGTTCACTTATTTTATTTAACTTCTTCACTCCCTATGATCTTATTATTCTTTTTTTATATAAAAAACCCATTATTATCAATATACTAGGTTGTTTTTATGATAATGATTCAATCTAAACTTACACACACCTTCATCTAATGGATACGAACATACTGCTTATGTGTACGGCGAACTGTTGCATCACGAAACGATGGTTATTTGATTATCTACTACCGCCTCTCATGGTGGGAATTATGAGGGAAATGTATTTATATGTGATATATATTATATTTATATTATCTCTATACTTTGTTATTTTTCATTTATAGCATAACATTATGGTTTCCATAATGGGTAATTACGATAATATCATTTGTGGTAGTGCAGACTACCACCCCCTCAAAATGATATAACTCGTTCATGCCATATGTGGAACGTATAAATGATGGAATTAAATAAATTATATATTATATTATAATGGAATTATAATATAAAAATGTATCATTAATTTTTTATTCCATTATCTATGAAATATAAATGAATGCAGTGTTCATGTATACGTACGACTTATCATCTCCATGAACGGTGCATTTCATTTCTTATATACAATAGTTATGAACTATTATAAATACATATATATATAATATATATATATGTGATATATATTATTTCTAATTCATGAATATAATTCTAGAGATAATTTAATTTTGACTACTAGGACAACTTTTAATTATAGGAAGTTCATTTTTGACTCAAGCACCAAATATAGACAAAATGACTATCATTAACTTAAATGATTATGTAATGTTTATAACATGGTAATAGGTAATATAAAAGAAATATTAAACTTGAAAAATGTTCTTAAAAATTATAAATTTACTTTAGTTTATTATTCAGGAGATTAAAGAACGAACAAGTCAAGTCAGACATGAGGTAAGAGAACTTCTTAACCCAATTTCCATTCGTTGGGTTAAACTTCTACTTCATGATTATGTCGTGCTATGAATATGTGTGAAAGACATATGATTGTTTTACACTAAATATAAAATTATATTGTGTGTATTTATATTTTTCACACATAATTTTTTCATTCATTTATCCTTAAACTAATCGTACAATTTTTGTAAGGGTTTTTTATCTCACTTTTTATACTCCTGAGATTCATGCTATATTTCACACTATTTCCTTTTGTGTGGGGGATGTACTACCCATGATTTTATTTATTGTGTAATATACTTTAATTTATGTGTATTTACATAATAATTGTTTGATCCTTATTTCATGTGGTGTATGTTTCATAAGTTATCAAATCGGTAAGGGAACCTTTCACCATCCTTTTTTTGTCAAAAATTGTTTTATGTTATGTCTTCAAATTTAATGTTTAAAATGATGGGATATGTTCTTATATATATCCTTATTTCTATTAATTTTATTTCCATGTGATTAGAGACCCTTTTTCTCTCTCATCAACTCATTCTCTGAATATTTTTGTTACCATGTTAGGCTGCCAAATTTTTGTAATGGAACTTCTTAACCCAATTTCAATTTTTTCAGTTAATATTCTAATTTTAAATTATGTAGTGCTATGATTATGTAAGAAAAAACATTTTAATCCCTATATTGTATTTATACATTGCTTATGTGTAACAAAACTGATTACACATAATCGATCTATTTTATTTAAAAAATTATCTTTGTAAGGGATTACGTCTCAATCTAGTTTCATTGTGGCATGTCTTGATATTGTGCACCTTTAGTATCCTATATGGTGTATATACTACCCTTTGTTATATTATATCACTAATCTCCTTATTCTAGTGATATTATAAGCTTTTTTGGGTTATTATGAAATTATTTTTATTCAATTGTTTCTCAAGTGTTATGAGACTCTTTCACTAAAACATCATTTTAAATCTTTTGGAGATTTATTTTTGTAAAATAATTACCACTAATGTCCATGTTTTTAAAATTGTTTTAAGGATTTATTTAATGGAAATTAATGTTTTCAAATGTTAATTCATTTAAAATTTTCAAATTAGTATGGGACACTTTGATTCAAATTTTTTTTTTAAAATGTTTTAAATGTCACTTTTAATTTGGATTGGTTATTTTAATATATTGAAATGATATATTGTGATTTAAATGTGAAAATGTTATCTTTCATTCATGCTTGTTCATGTGTTATGATTGTGTTATGGTTAATGGGCATTGTTTACGCATATGGGTGGTTCCATGATAAACCTAGAGTGGGTGATCCTGATATAGCTCTCCAATGAATTGGGTAACATAACAGAGGTAAACATTAATGTTTCTCCTAAGATATTTAGGGAATATACTGTGATGGGTATACCAAATGTAACTCCCTATGTATTTGTGAAGGCTAAAATGTAATGTTGTTATGAATACCACAAGTTACCTGTATGATTTATGGTTTCCATTTGTTATTCATAAATCTAATGATTTTTGTTGTATGTTAAAGATTGAAAGGTATGATTTCATTGATTTTATGTATTGATGGTCTAATTTTTTCTTTCCTTTTTCTATAACCCTTAGTGAGAATTTAATGATTATCCCAAGTTTTTGAATTGTTTTTCATAGGATATAAGGAAGGGTAAGAGAAAGGGTAATTCCAAAGTATTTTAATTTTGAACAGATCTCTTGTTTTCTTTTAATATTTTTTATTTTATGAAAAAATGGATATTGAGTAGAAGTGTCTACTTTGTAACAATTTAGATGTAATGTAATAGTTATGGCCTAATTCTCTAAAACTCTAAAATTGAAAGGATTCTTAATATGAATTATTAACTTAAGTAAAGATAATGTATTTCTTAAGGTCGGGTCCTTATAACATGTGTTGTTAACTATGTTACCTAAGGGTAGATTGAGGTGGGGTATTCCACATATTTATTATAGACATAGTGCATGAGTTATAGATAGAAATGAGGCTTATGAGAATCATCCTATTATCATGTATATTCCGTTGATATTAGAATGTGAGAAAGGGATATAGAGGGTCTCTTGATAGCTTATGAGAATGTTTTTTTTATTTTGGATATAGTTTACGTGTATAATGGATTAGTATATTGGGACGAGTCAATATGGAATATTTCTGTGTAGATTATAGAATTATCCTCCTATAAATTACTAGGTAAGGATGGGTTATAGGATTGGGTATAATATATAGGGACATGTTTTTCATGCTTTCTTATCTTATTATGACAATTTGATAATTTGTAACAATGGATAGTGATACTAATGAAGTGGTGTCCTGGAGACCAAGGAATCAAGGTGTTATATTACCCCATCTACGTACTTGTTTCCCATGGAGATATTATAAAATCACAGATGAGTGAGAGGATCCCCATTTTCTCAAATATTAATGTCTGGCTAAGCATCATGACTTACTCATATTTTTTTATATATGATACAGCTTTCATAAATTTTTTGTTAGCAGTACTCCTTGATAGTTTATGGCTTGGTTAGGAAAATTATTACTATAAATCATTTATAAACTATGAATTGGATGGTAAGATTATTACCACAACTCATTTCTAGATTTTTTCCTCGAAAAACTAGTTATTAACATCACTTTTATCTAAAAATAGATTAGATATACTATTATTCGTAGGAACTCCTTGTTAGTCCCCATAATTTTTAAATTTTGACAATAGATCTTTTTCTAGAATAATCTTAAGAAGTTTGGGTTAGGTTTAATAGTTTCATAGTTAGCACATAAATATATTGCATAATTACTTTCATGTTGATTATTATTTATTTATTTATTTTCTTATAGATGTAAACACTAGATATTGTGGAATATATAAAAAACCTCATTTGTGGTTCCCTATTAATTTTTATGATTTCCCATTACACATAAAATCTAGTTGATGTGTAGACCTTTTTTTCAGGTAGGACTATCAATAAGTTTTTCAATAGGCCAGGATGGAGTATCTTGATGATGCCTAGGAGATATATCTGAGGAGCGGCTTAAGAGTTAGATTTATGTCTATTTTTATATTTTTTAAAATAGTTTATTTTTTTTTCTTATCATCCTAATGGGGGTTCCTACTGATGTATGTATATATGTTTAGAATGGGTCAGTTGTGATATATTTGGCCAATGCTTATATATTATCAATGGTTAACTATTTGTTTCAAATATTTATGCTTACTATACTGGCATGTGATGGTTTTATTACATAATATTTTATTATGTATTGTAATGATGATAATATAGTCTCCCTAATGTTGTTTATAGACTCTTATTTCTAGTCAGTATCTTCTAGCATATGGGGATGTGTTCTTGAAGACATGTGGAATAACATAAATTGAATAATGATTAGTTTATCTAGTTGGGATATTACATGTAATTCCCCTGGTATTGAAACTAGGTGGTCGATGACCTTTCACCTGATACATGGTGACAAACCGGGTCATCGTTGTACATACATAAAGTACCCAATAGGCCCAGTGAACATTTTTTTAGTAAGTTTAAAATGTTCATTTATATTTAAATTTTTACCCTCTTTAGGGTTTTTTATCCAATGGTCTGATTTAGGGGGGATGCCACACCTTTTTATTTCTTTCTCCTCTACATGATGATCTATGATCCATGGTGATTGGATAAGGTTACATCAACAATAATAGTTGGTTATTTATCCTTTTCCCCTTATTCTCATTCTCATATAATCTCTGATTTTAGGACATCCCAGTTATGGATTTAGAAGAAAATTCCCATGATGCTGGTAAAATCACTCTGTTAGGACGCATAATTTGATGTAGGGTATAATAAGAGGCATGAAAAAGGTTTATCTTGAGTAATTTGATACAATTTCAATATAGGTTAGCCATAAAACAATTAATTTCATGTTATTTACAGTTTTATTGTGTATTATGAAGTTATATATTACTTGGGTTTTGTTTTGTGAGTTTCTAGATGGTTTTAGAGTGTTGTAGAAGTGTTTTAAGGGTTTATTATTTGATAGTAGTTAATGGAAACCATGAAACGTCAATAGGAAATCATGCAAGATATTCTTGGAGTAATTGGGAAGTAGAATGGTTGGTTCATGGTTTGTCCAAACCATGTGGGTTCTAGGTTAAATCGTGCAACTAGAGATAGAAGGAAAAAACATGGTTGGTGAATATTTTTTCAAACCATATGAACCAACTACGTGAGGGATGGTTTTTAGATAGTACCATGTGCAAGGTTAGCACATGGTTTCCCAAACCATGTGTCCTAACTATTAACCAAGAATTTAATGTTCATAAAATTAGTGTTTAAATATATTTTATCCCTAAAACCTTCATTTTTATTCTCCCCACTTATACTATCGTAATCATCTCATTCCCAAAGAATTCATAGTGGGTTCTATTGACCTGTAAGCCAATTTTTATGGATCTAAGTGAATTAGATCTCAAGAATTAATGATAAGTCTTTTCATTCCCTTTTTTCCAATGGATCTCCTCATCTTATCTCACACATAATTTCAGATATAATCCATTATGGAATTATCAATGATCCACTATGTTTTCTGATTTTAAATTTATTTTATCCATTGAAGTAAATAGGGTCTGATCTTGGATCTATATGTTTCTTTATGTTATTCATCATTATCATTATTTGTTGAGAGGTAGTTGGATTCTCTCACACTCTACTATTTTGTAACATGGTGGCTTGGATATTCCTAAATAATTCTTATGTTTTTTCCTAAATCTCCATGAAAATTATATAATGAAAACCCATATTGTTAAATGATTTCAAAATGAAATATTTTAAATAAGGAAAACATTTTTTTGAAAAAAAAACATGAATAAAATGTGGTTTCAATGAATTTTTTAATTATTATACTATAATAATTGGTTTGGACTGTGTTTATTTGGATGAATAATGATTGTGAAGTACCATATTCAATGTGTAATAGAGAAGGTACAGGAATTTCCACCCTCAATTTGGATCACCAAGTGACAACTTAGACATAGGATGACTCACTACTCATGAGTATAGGGAGTTCTATTTAATGTGTATATGTGAGTGTTTGTGAAAATGTTATGGATGTACCATGTGTTAAGTAATGGTAACATTTGTTGATTAATTTTTTCATACAAGGAACACAATTATGAACTTTTATAATTTCTTTTCCTATTTATCACATTTTTATATAAAACGTGATAAAATGTTCATATAATAGTGTCATGTGTTGGGAATTATTTTGGGTTGAACTATTAAGTGTTATATTCACCGTCTTCTTATTAAATTTTATGTGTTTATAGATACTGTTTACTTGAAAATTGGGAACGTAATAATGCCATACTTCTCTAGGGATTAATCTTGATATATTAAGCATGGAATGTGGAGTTGGATCTTAGAGTTAGTTTATGTGATGCTTGGGGTGATTCAAATTTAGTGTGAAAATTTCTTAATGTATTTTAGTCTTTGTTATATGATGTGCCTTGTTTCTATATCTAGTATTATGTTGGTTTTATTTTCATTCTTATGTTAAAATAATTTTTCCTCTCATGCGTTATATAACTTGTTTTGGTTATTGTAATTTATCATATAATGTTATGTTTTTTCATTAAGGAAAATCATCCCATAATGTTCTACTAGGCCCTTTTAAATTATTTATATCCTTTGGTGTCTTGGGTATGTCACCAAAGGTCAGAAGAACCTCTGACCTGGCCCAGGCTAATGGGTTGGTCGAGGATGTTATAATAGTGATATAATGAATAATAATTTAAAATTAATTGATAATGGGCATAATTGGTCAATAAATATATATTATAATTTAGGGATTTTTCTTTTCATAGGGTTTGGATTCATTTTAGGAATGGTTCAAACAAAATTTTTGATGGTTTCAATTTGTGTATTCTAGTCATTGAATGTTAGTCTATTATTCCAAATTGTAGTAATGAGGAATTAAAAGTAAAATTAAGTATAATAGTTTATAATTAATTGGAGTAGGTACTTTATTGGGATCAATACTGTATATCTATGAAAACTATTGATGTTAGTTTAGTTTCGGATGGAGTGGGATTATAAAAAATGGATAAATACTATTAATAGTAGGTGGTTACTAATATTACCACTTTGATATTTTATTTTTATTTAGATTTTATTTATAAATTCGTTAAGTATGTGTGAGAAACCCTAGAAGGAATCATTTATGGAATCCCTTGAGTTAGTTAAGGCTAGTGAGTTATATTATGATGTGTGAAAGTCCTCTAAGTAGTATTATTTTATCACATAGTTATAGATGGCTATACTTCCTATATAAGTGTGTTGGATATAATAGAGGTGACTCTTGAATGGTTCTCAAATTTGAGGAGTGTATCCAGTGATCATGAATGGTTTTATATTTTTCATTTCATGATAACTTAGAGTATTAGACTGGGAGTGAAACCCATTGAGCAGTTTTAAGAGAAAATGTATGGGTTAAGGGTTGTACAAAGAGGGGTAATGTATGGCTTTGACATCCTTTATCCTTAAAAATCCATGAGAGGATAAGATGGTTAGTATAGAAAATTACAACATGGGCATCCTAGTGAGTTAACCACCGACAAATTGTTTCACCATGGAGGTTAGAGTGTGGGTTAGTCCAGTTATGTGTCTTTTTAATTAGGGCATTGAGGGAGGGTTGAATATTAAGATGGGATTGAGTTAATGGACTAGAATAAAATTGTCCTTGTGAGATGATGAAAAATTACTTACCAAGGGTGGATTATCATGTATATTAGAAATTATGGGTTTAATTTGTGAACATAGATATATTTATATTTTTGTGTTTTGTGTTAGGGGATTGAAAGATCTAATAGGTTTTTATAATAGTGATGGGTTGATCCTAATATATTCAAGACCTATATATTATATAATATTAGTGATATTTACTATGTGGTCAATTTTTTAGCAATGAGTTGAGAGTTTATTACATCATGATGCTTTTAGTATATGGTATAATGTGTTATACCCATAGGCTAGGTTTTGGGTAGGGTGATTCCATGACTCTGGTTATGATTTTTGCTAATGTTTTACCTAAGAGGTGTTGATTGAGCCTAGTTATATATAGTGGTCAAGATAACTATTTAAACGACATACAAAGAATCTGAAATACACAGTTCATCATCAATTAAAGGATATTGCTGGATGATATCGAGAATTAACCAAGACCATCATAATATGAGACTAGGACTGGTGATGACCTATTTTATATTCTATTTCATTGGAGTATTGGTAATAAACCATTCATTATTTTATAATTTAAAAAAGGTGATAAAATATCCAGCATTTTATTATTTAGGAGGATTAGTTATTACCTATTTACTATTGCGTTATTTAATAGAGGTGATTTCTCTTTCAGCACTATATTGTTTATCATGATTGGTGATAACCCTTTAACCATTGGATTATTTGAAAGAGGAAATAAATCATTCACTATTTTATTATTTAGAATGATTGGTGATGACCTGTTATCCATTTAATTATTTGATATATTTGATAACCCATTCCCCATTGTATTGTTTAATAGGATTTTTGATATCCCATAAACCATTTCATTAAGTGAAAAAAGTGATCATTTATTCACCATTGTATTGTTTGGGAGGATTATTGATGAAATATTTCACCATCTACTTATTGTCTAGATATGATATCCCATTCAAAATTTTATTATTTAGTAGGATTAGTGATGAACCATTCACTATTTATTTACTATATGAAGGTGATGACCTGTTCTCCATTGTTGTTCAGGAATAGTGATAGCCCATTCAACATTTCATTATTGGATAAAGGTTATGAACCATTAATATAATTGATGTGTGTGATATCCTATTTACCCAGGATATATATGGTGATTACTCATTCACCTAGGATATAAGTGGACATGAATCAGTCTCCCTACTTGTTTATCAATGTGGATATTTCATTCACACTTTTTTATTATTTCTAAGACAGATAATGTCATCACCCTCTTATTCTAATTAGACTATATAAGGGAACATATAATTCTAGAACTATCCAAAGAAGTTACAAGTCAATAATTTGGATAGACCCTTTAGCACCTAATGGAACGAATAGTTTTTGTGTGTGATTATTTTGTATTACATTTCGTTCAGTACTTGCATGCACAAATATACTACTTTTTATTTAGGAAACCTTTTCTTGTAGGCTACTGAGTTTTATACTGACATCCAATATATAAAAATTGGTGGATATGGAGTCCTTATGGATTTCATAGAGTTATGGTAATGAACTATAGTATATAAGAGTACCATTGAGGAGATCAGAAAGGATTTATATATAGGACGGAGGTGAGGCTGTGGATTGTACAGTTAAGCTTCGTACTATTTTATTTTTTATTCCGAGACAAGATATGATTGAATCATCTGGATATTTTTCATTAATGTATGATTTTATGATATATGTTAGAATTATTTATTATTATATAATTTGTGTTTTTTTATATACTATTTGTTCAAGTATAAATCCAAATATTACTCTAATGTTATATTTTTTATGGAGATTATTGTAGGGACCAAGGAAAAGGCTACTACCATTGTGGGGGTGGGGTTTAATTTGAGGTCTTATATTCATAAATTACTCAACAATTGAATTAAAACACTTGAACTTGTTATATTTATCAATCTACTCAATAGTATCTCGCATCCTCATCACATGAGTAGTAGAAATGAGAGAGATAATTGTAACACCCTGATATTTTATGAGAGGTATATTTTTTTATGTAATATGTTATAAGGAAAGGAATCTTCCACTACACACAACATTAGCTTGGCTTGGGTTACACGCAATCACGACCTTCCTCGATAGCATGTGTAGTATGAAATACCGAGTTTCACTAAACAAAGATATATTATAATATTATAAACTATCCTTTATGAATAGTATTAACTGAATTTTTAATTTCATAACATTTTAATTCATCTTATACATTTTCTATAATGAGTTATGAAAACAAAATTAGTCTTTTTGGATAAAAGAAGTATTTTTAAAAAAATGCAGTTTTACCGCCTTTTGATGGCACACCCACATTAAATCTAGTTTTTGACAAGTTTATAAGTTCAATATGACAAAATAAAATTTTTCATTAGAATCAGGATATAAAAATTTACTTTGGATAAAATTTTCATATTATTCTGATAACTTTCATATTTTAATGAATAGTAAAAACATGATATATTTTAATTAAAAACAACATTTTCATCGCAATAATTTATATGGTTAAATTATGATATTAAATGTTTTTAAATAATAAATAGAATATATTTTTACCATTTAATATAATGTATGTCATTAGCATTAATTTTACATTGAATTCATAGGTAAAAACTTTTCAATCTTTGGCAATGTTTTAACTTTTAAAACCCATTTGCTTAAAAATGGGATTAATTTTAAATTAATTACTGAAACTTATGTGTTTTGAATTTTGAAAAATTGATTCCATATTTGGTATCAGTGGGTCCAAATTATGTTAATAGGTTACTTTTATTTTTTTGATATTATGAATAGTAACTACGGTAATTTTTATTTACTACAGTTAAAGGAAAATATGGTAATTCAAGGTTAAAAGAATATTATAATAATTAAAAATTATCTTTACACTTGTCCTAACCTTATTGGATGAGTAGTGGCCGACCAAGGGCATCCTTGGGCCGATTTTGGGACCCCATGGAGCCACTTGGTAGTGACAATGACAATTTGGATTAATTAATTTAATGTAAAGACAAAATTGACATTAACAAAAATCTTTTAGTAATTAAATTTTATAAGGGGTTATATAAATTATATTATCTACTATAAATATTTATTGGAAAGCTAAAAATATTTCCTACATAATGATATTTTTTTTTATAATTTTTAGACACCAAATAAATTAAATTATTTATGACATAATAATGATGAAGTATTTACCTCATTAACAAATGATTTAAATAAATAAGACTATAATGATTAAAATATTTTCCAAAACATGTACAATTCTGATTCGATGACTTTATTTCGACCATGAGTCATATTATCTTCATCTGTAATGATTATTGGGCCCTTTTAAACCGAAGATAAGTTTATAATAAAATAATATTTCCACACTTTCCAAAGGTGCTCCTCTCCTCCCTTATAAAAGGGAACCTCCTCCCTCTCTTCCTCACACAAATTTGAGCCTTCAAGATCAGCCAAACCCTGCCCATTTAACTTCCCCACTTCCTTAGAAACCTACTAGAGGTACTGGTCTTCTCAAAACACCAACTCTAGTGCCATAAGAGAAATTTTAAAGGAAGCACTTCGAGAAAGAGGTAATACCTTCTACCGTTTTCTTAAAGTTCCATTCTTCTTCTACTCCCTCTTTTTTAGTTGTTTCATTATGAGGTAATAACATCAGTAGCCCTAATATACTGATATGTTATTATAAATATGAAACAACCCTATTTCACCTCTTATCCATCCTACGGAAAATGAAATCACCGTGCCTGCGTACGTACGGAATACCGTCTCCACGCTGTGGTGTAATCTGTTTTCCACCACCACATTACTTGGATGGGTATAATGGTGCAAATAAATTAATATATATGATTATTTTAAAGTGGTATTGATTCTTAAATAGTATATATACACTCCAATATAATTCCATGATCATGGGAATGATATCATCGCTCGTGCGTACGTACGGCCTACCGTCTCTACGATGTGATGCGGCTCGTTCTATATGATCTTCATTAAATAATGATTATATAAATGATTTTAATTAATGAATATGATATATATTACACTAATACCATTCTTTAAATGATGTATCTATATCCTATAAAGAGGAATAAGAATTTATTTGACAAAACACGCATAAGAACATAAAGTAATAAACACCTGAATAACAAGTAGCAATGAAATATTACTAATAAGAAGCTAAGAATATGACCATATATGATATCCTAAAAATAATTATGATTCTGGAATAATTCAATGACATTATTTAAATCATTATACATGAGTTTTTATCCGAGATTGTTTATCCGAGATTGATTATACTTCATAATTTAATGGGGAATATTTATCATCCACATCCATGTTTCCTCAATATTTAATATTATTTCCATCCACCTACAATTTTTTAAATCCAATTTTACCCTTCGGTGAGTTTTTAGTAAATTATATGAAAGTAATATTTTGTCGTTTTTCGTACGAGGTGCTATTTTACTATTCCGGCCAAAGTACGAGAAGAATATTTTTCTTAACTTATACGGCATAAATGGATTTTTAGAACATTATTTCCATGAATATTCCTTTACAAGTTTTCAAGTTTATTTTTAATCAACTTCTTTTAGTTCAAAATTATATGACATGTTAAGAAAGGAAATTGTTTTTGAAGTAGAAAGGATATTTTCCTCAAGAATGGAGTTCAAGTGTTTTATCAAAATAATTTTCCATCTAAGATAATATAAAGTTCTATTTCCATATCTATTATTACATTTATTTGATTATGTTGTGATGGAATTATTTTTATGAATTCCTTTATCTTATATAAATTGTTTTATGATGTCACGATGTTTAAGAATCCCATTTTTATTACATGGGTTAAGCTATGATGTATGATTTATGATTTTGTGGCACAAATAATAATGGTATCATTATGAGATGGGTGGGACCTATATCTCCCTCAAATGAATTGGGTAAAGATATATATCTCATGAGATATACATGGCTAGAACGACAGGTTAAACCGGTTCAGTGAAATAGGACTGAAACGAGGAGTGAACTCGGTTCAGAAATGAACTTTGTCCGCTAAGATAGTTTTGGCTATGAGTCTTGACTACTAAGAAATGATTATATATGATTATGTGTGTATGAAACAAAGTTTCATATTTTAAGTTATGATTATTGGGATTACATTTCACTACTATGATTTATCCCATGTTATGAAATTATGATCTCTTTTGCAGGTTAAGATTTCCAAAATGTTATGTTCTTATGAATATGATGTGATTGATATTTCTTTTGTTTACCCTTGCTGAGAATTTGAGCTCACCCTTTTGTATGTTTTCTTTCCCCAGGTCAGGAAGAAGGTTATTAAGTAGGATATGCCAAAAGGGACTCTAGATATGATGAAATAAATGGGAGACAGTGTAGATGATTTATGAACGAGTTGTTTATGTTTCCCAGTTTCTAAAGACACTATACATATACGGTCCTTTCATGGTTTTGTTATATGTTGTAATAACTGTACTTCAATTTTGAAGTAATAACCATGTATGTAAATTACGGGTCGTTATAGTTGGTATCAGAGGGAGGTTATAGTCAACCTTTGGAAGCTAGGACGTGAGATCCTTAGTAAGAACCCTAAGGATATGTCTAAGCACATAACATAATCTTAGTATTTTAGAAATTGCCATGAACAACCTATGATAAGACCTCAAGTGTAAAATTTTGTTCTTGATTATGTGGTTTTCCTTTTATAATTAGTGTTGCTCACACTATTCTTCTTGGTTTTTGTCAATGGATGGGACCCAAAGGAACTGTGTTAATGCGGAATGCGACGGGCAATTCAATGATTGTCCCATTGAGCAACCAAACGATATGGGAGCTGGAATGAAAAATCTTGTAGCCATGCTCACACAACTTTCTCAAGTTATGAATCATGCAGGTCTTCCAAACGAGAAAAGGAAGGAGAAAAATTCTATTGAATCCTTCATGAGGCAGCGTCCACCTTCATACAGCGGGTCTTCTGATCCATTAGTGGATGAACAATGGATCAGTACCACTGAAAAGATATTTTTAGTTCATCAATGTTCTGAACATGACAAAGTCATCTTAGCAGTGTATCGTTTGGAAGGTGATGCTGATCAATGGTGGAATATTATCAATAATACGAGGAAAAGAGATGAAATTGAATCCATGGAATGGGATGAGTTCAAGAACTTATTTTTCAATAAGTACTTCCCTCGTATTCTTCAAACAAAGATGGAGAAGGAGTTTCTTGAACTGAAGAAAAAGGATGATGAATCTGTTGGTACGTATGAAGCAAATTTTACAAGACTTTCAAGGTATGCTTCTGGGATTATTATCCAACCTGCGAGTAAGATTGATCGATTCTTTAGTGGCTTAGAACCAAGTCTTCGAAGGGCGTTAGCCATAAGGGACTTCAATAGCTATGAGGAAATCGTTTGATGTGCTCTGAAGGTTGAGATAGAGATTGGAGTAACCCATCAGTCATATTCATTTGATATGAAGAGGAAAATGGAATTCAAAGGGAAATATAAAGACCACACTGAAAAGAAGATGAGTTTTCCCTTATGCTCAAAGTGTGGAAAGAAACATGGAGGGAGTTGTCTTAAAGGGACAATTAAATGTTTCAAATGTGGAAAGGAAGGTCATCGGGCATTTGAATTCCCCAATGATGGGAAGAATATGTCTACTGATGCGAACAAAGAAAAGGCTACACAGAGTGCACCTCCTACACTCCAATGTTACAAGGGCAAGGAAATGGGGCATTATTCCAATCAATGCCCTCATCCAAGGGTTGTTGATTATGATCGACACCAACAAACTATTAAGGCTAAAGACAAAGGAAAGTCACATGCAATTTCTATCAGTGATGTGGAGTACGATAACGAAGTGGTGAAAGGTACACTTACCATCCAATCTAAAGTAGAAAATGTTTTATTTGATTCTGGATCCACACACTCTTTTATTTCTGAAGGATTTTATAAGGGTATCGCTGTATTACCTCAACAATTAGATGTTGAGTTAGCTGTGAGAACCCCTAATTGCACAACAGTCACATCAAAAGTTTATCATTCTTCTCCGATTGAAGTTTGTGGGAAAGTGCTTCCTGCAAATCTTGTGATCCTTCTTATAGTGGAAATTTATGTGATTCTTGGCATGTATTGACTCTCTTTATATGGAGCTCATATCAATTTCCAAATAATGGAAGTCGCATTTCATATTCCAGATCAATTTATGATCATCTATCGATGCAAGGATGAACATAACCTTCCAGTGGGAATTTCTTCCATCTTATGGGTCTTGATTCCACTAAATGAAGGTTATTTATCTCAAATGGTTGGAGAGAAACTCAAGATTAAGAATATTTCCATTGTACGGGAGTTTGACTATGTCTTTCCGGAGGAATTTCCGGGTCTTCCATCAAATCATAAAGTAGAATTTTAAATAGAACTCGTACCGGGGGCTTTGCCTATTTCAAAGACACCTTATAGAATGGCCCCAATTGAGTTGCAGGAATTGAAGAAGCAACTCCAAGAGAATATTGATAAGGGATTCATACACCCTAGTACGTCCCCTTGGGGAGCACCTATTCTATTTGTTATAAAGAAAGATGGATCAATGAGACTCTGCATTGATTATCGAGAACTTAACAAGATCACTGTCAAGAACAAATATCCTCTCCCATGCATTGATGACTTATTTGACCAACAACGCGGAGCTCAATACTTTTCCAAGATTGATCTTCGTTCTGGGTGTCATCAATTAAGGTTCAAAATGGAGGATATACCAAAGACGACATTCCGTACATGGTATGGACACTATGAATTTATAGTGATGTCATTTGGTCTTACTAATGCCCTTGCTATCTTCATGGATCTGATGAATAGAGTCTTTAGAGACTATCTTGATCAGTTTGTGGTAGTCTTTATAGATGATATTCTTGTCTATTCAAAGAGGAATGAAGAACATGAAGATCACTTGAGAATAATATATAAGACCCTAAGAAAGGATAAGCTTTATGCCAAATTTACCAAGTGTGAATTTTGGCTTCAAAAAGTTGCATTTTTGGGTCACATAATCTCAAAAGAGGAGATATATGTGGATCCAGCAAAAACTGAGGTTATCGAATGATGGTCGAGACCAACAAAAGTAACTGAGATCTGAAGTTTTCATGGTTTTGCTGGATATTATTGACATTTTGTGAAAGATTTTTCACGAATGTCCAATCCACTCACCAGGTTGACTCAAAAAGGAGTTAAGTTCGTGTGGAAAGATAAATGTGAAGAGAATTTCAAGGAGTTGAAAAGAAGGTTATCCAGTGCACCTATGCTCACACTTCCTTGTAGTGGAGTAAGGTTTGTGATCTACAGTGATGCATCCAAGAAGGGTATGGGGTGTTCTCTTATACAAAATGATATGGTGATAGCTTATGTCTCAAGAAAGTTTAAAATCCATGAGCAAAATTACCCAACTCATGATTTGGAGTTAGCTGCGGTAATCTTTGCATTAATGTTTTGGAGGAATTATTTTTATGGAGAAAAGTGTGACATTTATACTGATCATAAAAGTTTAAAGTATATTTTCACACAAAAGGAGCTGAATATGAGCCAAAGAAGATGGTTGGAGCTAATTAAGGATTATGACTGCTCAATTCATTACCACCCTGGGAAAGCAAACAAGGTGGAAGATGCATTAAGTCGGCAAGACCATGCAAGCTTATCCATGATGAGGATCACAAAAGATCCAATATTTATGGATTTACAAAGGATGGATCTTGGAATTATAATGAAAGGTGAAAATCGTATATTTCTCAAATGAATGTTCAACCATCTATACATGTGAAGACCAAAGAGGCGCATAAAGAAGATGTCGAGTTACAAAAGAAGGTGAGAAATGTTCCTGAATTCAACTTTGATTGTGATGGGATAATAATGTTCAAGAATTGGGTTTGTGTTTCTCCCATCCCAGAATTAAAGAAGGAGCTGCTGGATGAGGCTCATAGTTCTTCATTCTCTATTCATCCTGGAAGCATGAAGATGTATAGGGACCTGAAAGAGTACTTCTAGTGGGATGGAATGAAAAGAGATGTTTCTGAATATGTCTCTCGATGCTTGGTTTGTCAGAAAGTTAAAGCTGAGAGACAGAAGTCTAAGGGGATGTTACAACCATTACCCATACCTGAATGGAAATGGGAAAACATCACTACGGACTTTGTCACTCAACTTCCTAAAACATCCAAAGGTAATAATGATATCTGGGTCATAGTTGATTGTCTTAAAAAGTCTTCCCACTTCATTGCTATTAGAGAGGATTTCTCTCTATATCAGCTTTCCAGGATATATGTAAAGGAAGTGGTAAGATTTCATGGAGTGCCACTTTCTATTATATATGATCGGGATTTGAGGTTTACCGCAAAGTTCTGGAAAAGTCTTTAGCATACTCTTGATACAGAGTTGAGTTTCAGCACTACTTATCATCCTCGGACAGACGGTCAGTCTGAGAGGACAATTCAAACTCTAGAAGATATGCGGAGATCTTTCTCTATAGATTTCAAAGGTGGTTGGGATCAACACCTACCTTTGGTGGAATTTTCTTATAATAATTTCTTTCACTCCAGTATTCAGATGGATCCTTATGAAGCTCTCTATGGGAAGAAATGCAGGACTCTAACTTTCTAGGATGAAGTTTGGGAAAGAAAGCTATTAGGAACTGATCTTGTTAATGAAATGGCAGAAAAGGTCAGATCTATTCAACAACACATAAGAGAAGCTCATAGTTGACAAAAAAGTTATACCGAAAATCGAAGAAAATACCTAGAGTTTGAAGTGGGTGATAAAGTGTTCTCACAAATATCTCCTTGGAAGAGAGTAATGATATTTGGAAAGAAGGAAAAGTTGAGGCCTAGATATATCGGTCCTTTTGAAATTCTGGATCGTGTTGGGAAGTTAGCTTACTGATTGGCGCTTCCACCGAATCTCTCTCAAGTTCACTATGTGTTCCATGTATCTCTCCTGAGAATGTACATACCTAATCCTTCACTTGTACTCAGCTCAGAAGTTGTACCACTGGAACAAAATCATTCTTATGAAGAACAGCCGATAGAGATTCTGGATCGTAGCAAAAAAGTCCTACAGAACAAGACCACTCTCTTGGTGACAGTTTTATGGAGGAACCACCTATTATAAGAAGCTACATGGGAACTTTAGGATATGATGAGGGAGAGGTATCCTCATCTATTTGTTACGAAGTGACGAATTTTGAGGGATAAATTCATTTTAAGGGGGGTAGAATGTAACAACCTGATATTTTATGAGAAGTATATTTTTTTAGGCAATATGTTATACGGAAAGGAATCTTCCACTACACACAACATTAGCATGGCTTGCGTTACACGCAATCGTGACCTTCCTCAATAGCGTGTGTAGTACACAATATCGAGTTTCACTAAACAACGATATATTATAATATTAAAAACTAGCCGTTATAAATAGTATTAACTGAATTTTGAATTTTATAACATTTTAATTCATCTTATAAAATTATAGAATGAGGTATGAAAACAAAATCATTTTTTTGGATAAAAGAAGTATTTTTCAAAAAATGCAGTTTTACCGCCTTTTGATGGAGCACCCACATTAAATCTAGTTTTGACAAGTTTATTAGATCAATTTGACAAAATAAAATTATTCTTTGGAATCAGGATATAAAAATTTACTTTGGATAAAATTTTCATATTATTCTGACAACTTTCATATTTTAATGAATAGTAAAAACACGCTATATTTTAATTAAAAACAACTTTTTTCATCGCAATAATTTATATGGTTAAATTATAATATTAAATGTTTTTAAATTATTAATAGAATATTTTTTTACCATTTAATATAATTTAGGTAATTAGCATTAATTTTACATTGAATTCATAGGCAAAAACATTTCGATATTTGGCAATGTTTTAACTTTTAAAACCCGTTTTCTTAACAACAGGATTAATTTTAAATTAATTACTTCAACTTATGTGTTTTGAATTTTGAAAAATGGATTCCATATTTGGAATCAGTGGGTCCAAATTATGTTAATAGGTTACTTTTATTTTTTTGATATTAAGAATAGTAACTACGGTAATTTCTATTTACTACGGTTAAAGGTAAATAGGGTAATTCAAGGTTAAAAGAATATTATAATAATTGAAAATTATCTTGACACTTGTCCTAACCTTATTTGATGAGTAGTGGATGACCAAGGGCATCCTTGGGTCGATTTTGTGACTCCATTGAGCTACTTGGTAGTGACAATGACAATTTGGATTAATTAATTTAATGTAAAGACAAAATTGACATTAACAAAAATCTTTTAGTAATTAATTTTTATAAGGGATTATATAAATTATATTTTCGACTATAAATATTCACTGGAAAGATAAAACTATTTCCTACTTAATTATATTTGTTTTATAATTTTTAGACACCAAATAAATTAAATTATTTATGACACAATAATGATGAAGTATTTACCTCATTAATAAATGATTTAAATAAATAAGATTATAATGATTAAAATATTTTCCCAAACAAGTCCAATTCTGATTGGATGATTTTATTTCAACCATGAGTCATATTATCTTCATATTTAATTATTTTTGGACCTTTTGAAACGGAAGATAAGTTTATAATAAAATAATATTTCAACACTTTCCAAAGGTTCTCCTCTCCTCCCTTATAATAGAGCTCCTCCTCCCTCTCTTCCTCACACCAATTTGAGCCTTCAAGCAAGGCCAAAACATACCCATTTCACTTCCCCAATTCTATTGAAACCTACTAGAGTTACTGTTTTTCTCAAAAGACCAGCTCTAGTGCCTTAAGTGAAAGTTTAAAGGAGGCACTTCGAGAAAGAGGTAATACCTTCTACCGTTTTCTTCATGTTCCATTCTTCTTCTACTCCCTCTTATTTAGTTGTTTCATTATGAGATAATAACATCAGTAACCCTCATATACTTATATGTTATTATAAATATGAAACAACCCTATTTCACCTCTTATCCATCCTACAGAAAATGAAATCACCGCGCGTGCGTACGTACAGAAATACCGTCTCCACGTCGTGGTGTAATCTGTTTTCCACCACCACCATACTTGGATGGGTATAATGGTGCAAATAAATAACTATATATGATTATTTTAAAGTGGTATTGATTCTGAAATAGTATACATACACTCAAATACAATTCCACTATCATGGGAATTATATCATCGCTCGTGCGTACGTGCGGCCTACCGTCTCCACGATGTGAAGCGACTCGTTCTATATGATCTTCATTAAATAATGATTATATAAATGAATTTAATGAATTAATATGATATATATTACCCTAATACCATTCTGTAAATGATGTATCTATATCCTATAAAGAGTAATAAGAATTTATTTGACAAAACACGCATAAGAACATAAAGCAATAAACACCCGAATAACAAGTATCAGTGAAATATTACTAATAAGAAGATAAGAATATGACCATATATGATATCATAAAAATAAGTATGATTCTGGAATAATTCAATGACATTTTTTAAATCATTATACTGAAGGTTCGGACAATTACGAAGCAAATCGGACCTAAGGTAAGGGAAAATCTCACAATCTCATTTTTTTTCGAGATTGTTTACACTTCAGAATTTACTAGGGAATATTTGTCATCCACATCCATGTTTACTCAATATGTAATATTATTTCCATCCACCTAAAATTTTTAAAATCCAATTTTACCCTTCGGTGAGTTTTTAGTAAAAGATATGAAAGGAATATTTTGCGATTTTCGTACGAGGTGCTTTTTGACTTTTCTGGCCAAAGTACAGGAAGAATGTTTTTCTTAACATATACAACATAAATGTATTTTTAGAACAATATTTCCATGAAGCTTCCTTTACAAGTTTTCAGGTTTATTTTTAATCAACTTATTTTAGTTCAATGTTATATGACATGTTAAGAAAGGAAAATGTTTTTGAAGTAGAAAGGATATTTTCCTCAAGAATGGAGTTCAAGTGTTTTATCAAAATTATTTTCCATCTAAGATAATATAGGGTTCTGTTTCTATCCCTATTATTACATTGATTTGATTATGTTGTGATGAAATTATTTTTATGAATTCCTTTATCTTATATGAATTTTTTTATGATGTCATGATGTTTAAGAATCCGATTTTTATTAAATGGGTTAAGATATGATGTATGATTTATGATTTTTTTCCACACATAAGAATGGTATCATTATGAGATGGGTGGGACCTATATATCCCTCCAATGAATTGGGTAAAGATTTATATCTCATGAGATAGACATGGCTAGAACGGTAGGTTAAACCGGTTCTGTGAAACATGACTGAAACGAGGAGTGAACTCATTTCATAAAAGGACTTCGTCCGCTAAGATAGTCTTGGCTATGAGTCTTGACTACTAAGAAATGATTATCTATGATTATGTGTGTATTCCACAAAGTTTCATGTTTTAATTTTTGATTATTGGGATTAAATGTCACTACTATGATTTATCCAATGTTATGAAATTATGATCTCTTTTGCAGGTTAAGATTTCCAAAATGTTATGTTCTTATGAATATGATGTGATTAATATTTCTTTTGTTTACCCTTACTGAGCATTTGAGCTCACCCTTTTGTATGTTGTTGTTCCCCAGGTCAGGAAGAAGGTTATTATGTAGGATATGCCAAAAGGGACTCTAGATATGATTAAATAAATGGGAGACAGTGTAGATGATTTATGAACCAGTTGTTTATGTTTCCTAGTTTCTAAAGACACTATACCTATACCGTCCTTTCATGGTTTTGTTATATGTTGTAATAAGTGTACTTCAATTTTGAACTATTAACCATGTATGTAAAGTATGGGTCGTTATAATAATAGTCCATAAAATTTAAAGGTTTGGTATAAAATCCTTCTCCTTTCCATGTTGGCTTGGAACCTCTTATTTGATTCTATAATATTAAATTATTATAAATTAAAATTATTTAGGAAACAACTAGTTATATTCCATTATATCCAAACCACCAGTTATATCTAGTTCAGAACCCCTTGCACCACTCTTCTTCCTTAGTTTCTTATACACCCCACCATCCTTTTTCTCCTTGACTAGTTAGATACCCCACCCCAAGACTCTTCAGTAATTAGTTAGACACCCTTGTCCAAAGATCTTATTCTATTTATTTATTGCTATAATAATATAATGATATCGTTATTCTTCATATAATCATATTCTATGAGCATGTGGGATTATAATTTCTTGTGCACACATTCATGATCTTCTATAGCTATATTAAATAGAAATTTGTTCTTGAAGCTACTTTCATATCTGGTGTGATCTTGATTCTCCTTATCTTCCTTGAATAATCAGGTCAATCTATCTCTGGGACTCTTATATTTGTATAACTTTCATCACTCATCGATACTAGATATATTGGTCTCTCCAAAATCCCCTCACACAATATATGTAGGATCTCAGTTCTTTTTCACACACACTGTACCTTATTTTAAAACATACATATATTTATAGTCACTTTTGAATTTTTTTCCATTTAAATTTCAAAAATTATCAATGTTTAGTAAGTGTGATCTTCTTCCAATTAAATATCTCAAATTATTTACCAATTTATTCCTAATTTAAATTATTTTAAAAATATTATTTTAAATATCTTAAAGATCCAATCTTCATTACTCTATGTAATATATACATATATGTATACTTATCAACTCCACAAATATCATTATTATTAAATATTCTAAGGAATAAGGATCTTATACATTGTTCCTTATGCAATATATGATTTACCAGGACTTCTTCTCCTCAAATATTACTTCTATAAAATCATATCAGATCCCCAAATATGTGGCCTCATGTACCTCTTCCACACTAGCCATCCTATTTCTTAAAGTAAAAACTCTAAGAATCTCACCCATTAAATAATTATATCATCCCTTACATAATTCTTAATCACCGATATGAATTTTATACATGTATTGGATTCACCTTCATGGTTCACATCAGCTACATTTCAAAATTCTCTTATATAATCCCAAACTCATATGTGAATCTTGAATTGGAATATTTTGTATTATTTGGATATATTGATCTTCATACATGATGGAATTTTGGATAAGACAAAAAATAAAATATTCTTGAAATTTATATATGTCATAGAACTGGCTATGTAGATCTGCATACATGCTGAAAGTATCTTACATGAATATACATAATTCCAGACATCACTAAAATAGGATAAATTCCTCTTTAGGTGACTCTCAGTCCTTCTTAATCACATTAATACTACTAATTTTTTTATACATTTATTCATAAACCATGAACACTTTTTTATTATTTTAAAGATCAATTGAATAATTATCACAATAAGTAATTTTATTGTGCCTTAAATATCTCTACTTGAGTTCTTCAAGATATAGCCTCATGTTTCTTTTTCTTTTATTATGGAAACACCTCAATCAAATTATGGAATTACATGAATTATATATAAAGAATGGTATCCAATTACTTCTCAAGAATCCATAAGAACCCCCCATGCATAATCAACAACACAATAAAAATATATTGTAAAATTAGAAGAGAATGTTGTATTCACTTGGGAACTTCAACCCCCTTTGAATTTGTGGTAAATACCATAAATCCTTAATATTCATGTGTATTCTTCTAGTATCTCTCATCTTATCCATATTATTAACAATCTAATATAGAGGAATTATCTATAGTTCTTCTCAAATATCTTTATGTCTTTGAAGATACTCATGCTCTTCTCCCCTTTTTAGTTTTGAGATGCAGATAATACCCCACGATATTCCTAGAAATGAGACATTAATTAATCTTCTCTACATCAATGTGGGTTATCCAGATATAGAAAACAGGAGATATAAAAACAAGGTTATATATGTTTTCCAAACAATACCATGATTTTGATATCATTATAAAAAAATCAAAAAATCTCATTTCAAGAGTTGTATAAAACGGATTATTTTAGAAGAAACCATTAACATATAGACATATCAAAAAACTATCAAAATAGTTCACGTATAAGTCCTTTAGCCCACCATTTTCTTATACATTTTAAACCATGAATCCCCTTTAAACAATTAATTTAATATAATCATGATCAAGGTTTTTATGTGTGATTTTAATACCCCAACCTTTATGTTTTCCAATATATGAAGAAATTAACGATTTAATAAAAACAAAAGAATAACATCTTATTTATCAGTTTTTATCCCTAAAAAGGTATGTACATATTTCCTTTCCATTTGGTAGAATTTTTTTTTGGATGAAATTCATGGGATAACTCATCATATATTATATCCATAGGAAGAATCAATAAAATTTCTCCTTATTTGTATAATATGTACAAAATTCATTAAACTCCTTAAATTACCTAAATATTATCTCAAAAATAAAATAAATATTAGGTAATAAGGTGGGACTTTATTTTATTCTTTATAATAAAAACTTGTAATGAGAATTTCATCTCAACCTGGAATTCTTTTCTCTTCATGTCTAATCACTCTTAACCTGGTTGATATCATATATTGATCTTATTCTCAGGTTCTCGTCTAGGACTTCTTGTATGTGTATAGAAGTTTACTTAATTTATAAAGAAAACCTCATTGTATATTACCTACTTAATCCTCCATAAACATTATTCTTTGGCTTGTTGTATAGTCATATAGTCATGTGAACTATTTATTTCATCTTTCATTAATCATATTTTGATTTTTGAAGTCACCAAAAATTGATGAATCCTAAAATTAAATAAATATTTATTTAGAAACTGCATAATTTCCTTTAGAATTATTAATAACTTGTGATTTCTCATCATCAACCATTTCCTTGGCCCTCTTAATATGTTCTGGCCATACTATCAAGTAGTATTTCTTGACATCCTCAACTTCCCAAGACTTTACCCAAGATTTACTAATGTTTTTATTTTGAAATTTATTTACTTTCATAGAATAGGTAACATATCCTTTAAACCATTTCATTCACACCTCATCATTTTTAACTAATAAAATACATCTTTCACGTGCTTCTCCCTGAACTAAAAATCTCTTTTGTGTAGACAACATTTTTGCAGATCTAACTGCAGTTTATATCCTCTGAGGTGTTATCCTTAAATTAGCACTAAAACTCCCCCTTTTTAATACCCCAAGATTTTATATGTATTTAAATTTAAATAATTTTTTTATTCAATAGATTTATTATCATTTAACACTGAGTTTTAAGATAACTAAGATATGCTATAAAAATATTATCATTTAAATGTTTCCATTATAACATAATCATTAATTTTAAAGGTATGAAAATTTATAACAAAATTATTTATAAAAATTATAATGGTTTTATATAATGAAAATTTATTGATTTATTATTAAATAATTTTTAAAAGAATCATTTTCTTCTTCAAAATTGCATTTTCTTACAAAATAATTTTTTGCAGCTTATTTCAAAAACACTATATGTAATTTAATATTATAAAAATTAATGACCAAATTATTAAAAAAAATTATAAAGGATTTATATAATGAAATTTTTATGATTTATTAGTACATAATTTTCAAAATAATCATTTTATTCTAAAAAAATACGTTTTTATGGTGATTTTTTATTAATTCTCCGAAAAAATTAATTTTTTGTGAATAGTGAAAATACTGATTTTGAAAGAAAACTGAATTTTATTTTATAGAATTTTAAAAGATCCATTTTGATAAGGATTTTTGTAAAATAGAATTAGATTATTTTTATTAATAATTATTCAATTTAAAACTTTTTTACCAGCGTTATACTTCATCTTGGTATAAAATTACTTTTAGACATAAAAATAAATTTTTCATAAAACTATTTTTCATTGCGTTTTGAATTTTAAAATTAAATTAATTTATACCATTTCTATATATTTAATCTAGAAAAATTTATTCCTAATTTGTAATTATCATTTCCATATTTAGTAATGATTACAATTTAATTTTTTTCATTATGAATATTAACTATGGTAAAAATATTACTACCTCAATAAAAGGGTAAAATTGGAAAATTAAGGATAATCTAAGTGATAAGGCCACAATTTTTCATAATAATTATTATTGGATAAAGTTATTTGTACCCTTATCACATAATTATTTAAATTTAATTGTTTAGATGACATTTTTATATGAATATTACTAATATAATTTTTTATTCCTTTAAAATATTCAAGTTGGGTCGCTCCCCCCACTTATAAAAATGAAACTTCTCCTTTCTTGTAATTACACAAATTTGAGATATTTAGATCGAAAAAAATATATACAATTACATTATAAACTACCTTATCCATGAATTATAGGTGTTTCTATACTTAAAATACCATTCTAAGGGTCTTTAAGAAGGGATCTAAAGAAAGACTACTGAAGAAGAGGTAATCATCTTACCTGACCGATTTCAATTTATATCTTCTTATAAATACTTTAAATATGTTATATTTATCATAAAATAATAACTTCATTACCCTAAAAATATATAAATTTTATTATGATTATGGAACTACAATTATCCACCCTCCTTTCCATCAAATGGGAAATGAAACTATCACTCATGCGTACGTGTAAACTACCAGTTCTATATAACTATACGATTCTTGTTCCATCCCCATATTTCACGATTGGTTGTTATAAATAATTATTATTTTGAAATTATTTTTATTATATTATTATACTTCAGAAATTATAATATCTTATATAAATTTTTACCTTTCAATCCATTGAAACATGATAACACTGATAGTGAGTACATATAGACAACCACCACTATTTGGCGATGTGATCCATCTTTTGTTTTTTGATTTAAATGAATGGTAATAAGTGTGACGCCCCAGGTTTTATAAACTAGTCCAAGTGAACAATGTTGTTCTTTTTAATGATGTATCTTGTTTTATTTTATTTTGTGCTTTGTGTGCTGATAAAGAATTTGAAACGAAATAAAACATGAGGAATACGGTAAACTGGTATATATTTAAAAGTGACATTTCAACAAGACCCATCTAATTGAAAGTACCGTGCACAAGACCTAACACGGCCACAACAAGACTACTGAGAATCAAAAGACGGGTAATCGGATAGTCGTTATCTTCAGGGTCCATCAGTGTGAAAAATATAACCGCTAGAACGACCAAGCACGCACTCAGCACCGGTGGTATGAGGAGAGCCATCCACCTAGGGCCAGGAGTTTTGAAAAATGTAAAACATCCTACCCCTTTTTTTTATAATGGACCTCTAAGGGAATATGACCGTTATATGACAGTTGGGTTTCAATGGATAAAGTGCATCTTTTTATAAAAAATTGGTCTTTATTACTCTTTTGTAATATTATGGTATTTCAATATTTTAATAAGTACAAAATATTGGAATTATTTCTTCGAGTATTAAAATAAAATATTATTCTTTAAAATGAATCTATTTTTTTTTAAACATGACGATATTTATATGGTGGAAAAACATAGTATTTTAAAATGTCTCGATGGGGTATCCGCAATAATTGAAAAATGTATCTTATTGGATCTTTAAAACTATGAAATAGGAAAAAAATATTTTGGAATCAAATGATGGGGTATGATATAAATTGGATTTTTGATTTCTAAAGATAAAAGTTCCTAATATATGTTTAGTATATTAATTATGAAATTTATAAGATTTATATCAAATGTTAAGGTATTTTTAGATTTGGAATCTCTAAGTTAAAAATATTTGTTAAAACTGTGTAAATTCAATTTTAATGTTATATACTTTTTTTTCTTCTTTCAAAGTAAACTTTAAAAAAAACGAACTGTTCCTGTTCGGCGAAGCCGATGTTGGCCGCACAATCGCCACGACCGTCCGATCTTGCCAAGGTCGGATCCAAGCCATTGATGTCTTTTTTAAAACAGTCATTTCTTCTCGTCCGTCCGATCTCTCCAAGACAGATCACATTCGTCGTTTTTTTATTTTTCCTTTCTCCGCAAACCCTCCGTCTTCTACCTCGCGTCGGGGTCCCGTGAACCAGACTTAGTTTTCCTGAGACGCCTCTTTCACCACTGTTTAGGTTGACCTTGCGCACCCACCTCCATAGGACACCGTAGGATCGGCCTAACCCCCTGGGTCGTTTTCCTTTAAGAACCATGAAACCCCAGTGTAAACGGGGACCTTCGGAACCAACCCGCGCCGCCATGACACCTACCTCATTGTCGCCTAGCCACTACACGAACCACCTTTGGTTCCGCACCACACTCCCCATGCACGACCACACCAATGTCGGCGCCATGCTGCTGGTCACCCCGCTGCTACATTGCAGCATCTCCAAGTGGCCGCGACCTCACCAGACCTCCTCCGTCCACCCAGGTTCCTCCTGGTTCTCCAGCCACCCAGCAAGCCTCCCTCCGGCGAGTTTCTTCCTTAAGCGGTAAGGGTGCCATGTTTGTGTGTGTTTTTTTAGAAACCCACCCATGCTTCTCAGTTCATCTTTTATATAAACACGAGTATATATACAACTTATAGTTAAAGGTATATATATATATATATATATAATCCATGCTAACTATGTTCATTTAAGCAGGGGACTCCAAGGGAATTTACCTTCCAGGGGTACTCCCGTTTCCTTTATAACCTTGTATAAACCCTCCATGTATATTGGTTAAATGTAATGTATATATATATATATATACATATAAATTTTATACAATTTTATCACCCTTTGTTTCAAAAAAATAGGGTGTGTGGTTTTGGAAGGGTGTTTCCCTAATATGATGTAAAGATTTTGTTTATTTTGAGATTTTATTTTGTAACCAGTGTGATACAATAGGTGTATTAATATAATTATATATATATATACAACACAAACCCTTCGATTTTGAAGAATTTTTAAGGGTGTTTCCATGGTGATTTAAAAAAAGGGTTATCCTTTTTAAAACCTAAAACTCATGTTTAAGTGTATAGTGTTTTTACGGTTTTGAATAAATATATATATATAAATACATATATATATATATAAAACTAAAACCCAATTATTTTTAGGGTATCAAAGATTATTCAGTATTTTTTTTAACTAAGAATTATACTTTTGAAAGGGTATTTCCAAAATCAATTCCTAAGATGTATGATTTTATGTAAGCCGCATATATATATAACTATATATTTATATAAGGTTATGCATTAGAAGGGAAATCCGTTTTGATTTTTAAGAAATGAAAACTTATCTTTGAAAAATATTTTTGATGCGAACATGGACTTTGGTTTAAGTACAATTATGTTATAGTTAAAAACAAATTTTTTATATATTTATGTATTTATAGTTTCATGAAAAATTTAGACCCCCATAAGGTTCTGATTTTTAAACAGAATAAGTGATAAGCAGTTAGAGGTTTTCGGATTTTAAGTGAACCATGTTTATTTTATGAGAAAACCTATATATATACTTTGTGTATATATCCCTATGTATGTATGTGTTTTTAAGATTAATATCTGAAACCCTAGTTTCAAGAAATGGTTATTAATATTTTTATGCATGTAGGATTTTAGTGCTTGCCTATGTTGTTTTATATTTTCGTGTCTAAGGGTACACCAATGAACTTGACTAATGTCGCCCTTGAACTGATTTGTGTTTTTTTAAAGGATATGCTTATGCCTTTTTTAAACTTTTATTAAAAGGATATGGATTTAAGGGTCATGTTAACATGTAGAAATCCTCGATTATTTTTATACCAAACTCGCTGCAGTGATTTTCAGTGATCAGAGTTTAACTGCAAATTCTAGGAACAGTGAAGAACAATAATTAATGACAAGTATTTTATTTAAAGTGGTTTATTTCCAAGTGTTGGAATTTTAAAGATTGCAAGTGTTTATTATTTTTATACCAAGCATGCCGCAGTAATTATTAGTGGATGGAGATTTGCTGTAAGTACTGTGACCTGTAAAGAACAATAGTTAATTCCAAGTAGTTCATTTCCATGTACTGGAATTTTAGAAACTCATCATTTAATACCCCTTGGGAGAAAATCTCACACATTCATCATTTTATGTGCTTAAATAATTGTTCTATGCACATAGTATGCTTTCTTAACCATGCCTGCTTTTATTCAATATTTTCAATTTTATCTGTCATATCATGTATTTGTAAACCAATTATATAATTTTTACCTTATTCATATTATTCATGCATATGAATCAACATGATAATGAACTAAGAACTAAATTACCCAAAGTGGTATGGGACACCTTGGGTAATGAGAAATGAAAATGGTATTACCCAAAGTGGTATGGGACACCATGGGTAATATGAAATGAAAATTAAATATTCAAAGTGGTATGGGACACCTTGAATATCTGACCTTATCAACATGTGAGAAATGTATGGGGCTACCGGGATGGGGTCCGGTAAGAAGAAAACACTCTAGTTTGGGGACTGGTTAAAGTACGCCCTCCGGGTTGGAGACCGGTAAAAGTAAGCTCCTCGATGCATCGATAGTTCTCGAGACAGTCAGATAGGGTTATTACCCCTAGGTCATGGCACGAGGCCTTGACACAGAGACCATGAGTCCTTCAGCATACATTTCTTAGTTTATGACCAACCAAGTGATTACTCCGACTAGAGGAATATCCTTGGTAGTAGAACCTTACCTATGAGTATCAGATTAAAAAAAACACAAGACATATGATATGGCAATGTTGATGCATGTCCAGTTTTCTTTTCCAGAATTTTATTACAAATGTTGCATTAATTTTATCAAGTCATGATGTGTTTTTTTAGATAATGTACTTGTGCGTGACTCTGATGATGTTTACACCTTGTTGTTCATGCACACCTTTCTTGTTTTTGGACACTTTAATTTGTATAACCCATGTCTTTTTATTAGCATGCTTATCTTGTCTATTAAGTGGGCTCCAGCTAAGTGTTCTAGTGTGTATGTATGAAGTGATTTAACTGTGTGACATCTACTTTTGTTTTGTCTTGATGTTTTCCATTAAGAAAACATTTTAAGTTTGGAAAAGTATTTTCAAAGTAGTTTCCAAAGGCTGTATTTATGTATTTTCAAAAAAAACCCTTACAGAGTATTTCAATTGCTCACCCTACGTTTTTGTTAATTTTTTACATGTTGATAGAGCCTATCCAAGTCTTGGATGTTTGTTCTTAGCTCAGAAATAAAGAAGCAAAGCTGTTGTCCCGGATTCTCCAGGATCTAAACCAGAAAGTTCCTCTTGATGTGTTATGATGTGAAACTAATTTGTTTCATTTGTATGAAATAAATTACACACCATAACTCTAGCACTGGCACCGGGATACCGGGGTCGGGGCGTCATAGTTGGTATCAGATGAATGGTTTATGCAACCCTAGAAAATTAGGACAACACAAAAACATTAATGTTTTACTAAGTGGGGTTTGTTCTTAAACTTCTCAGATGGAAAGACAACAAACCACACCTAGAATCTTGACTCTCCCTATAGAGATCATAGAGACTATTATAGAAAAATCCTGCTCAACAAGTTACCAACCTTTTGTTAACTTACGACTCACGTGCAAAACCCTCTATGAAATATTGAAAAGCTCGAATGTCCTTCGAATCATCTGAGGGTCGGAAGTTGTGTATAACCAAATGGCCAATGAACTGTTCGAGAATTATAAAAAGAAAGGGAGGTACTATGAAGGAATCTTCCTGTGTTTCACCATGAATAATAAATGGTTGGCCTTCACGGCCTTCGGAGAAGCTGCAAAGGAGTTGGACTTCCGCGCAGTCTTTATGTACCAAGTCATGTGTTTCAGCAAGCTTGGGGAGCTCTGCGATTTTGGGTATTTCATCGAATCCTTCAGATATGAAGTGGTTCAAGAGATCTTTAGGAACCAAATCCAAGAGGATATCGCGAATCTTGATGTCACTCATGCCCATCTCTGGAAAACTACCTATATCAAACGGGAGCTTAGTTTTAACCACGATCCACTTTGCCAAAAAAGTATTTGGGAAGAGGAGACCCACAAGATTTGTTCTTCTTTGGGGATTGAGTTGAATAGTAACTTCTTCCATGGGTGGTGGAGGTAAAGGGACATCACCAAGTGTGTCAGGGAAGCTGTGTGAGTAAGTCAGTGTATGTGCGCCGATCGAATTACGAGGACCCAATTCTTTTAAGAGGGGGATAATGTGACGCCCCAGGTTTTATAAACTAGTCCAAGTGAACCATGTTGTGATTTTTAATGATGTCTCTTGTTTTATTTTATTTTGTGCTTTGTGTGCTGATAAAGAATTTAAAATGAAATAAAACATGAGGAATACATTAAACTGGTATATATTTAAAAGTGACATTGCAACAAGACCCATCTAATTGAAAGTACCGTGCACAAGACCTAACACGGCCACAACAAGACTACTGAGAATCACAACACGAGTAATCGGATAGTCTTCATCTTCAGGGTCCATCAGTGTGAGAAATATAACTGCTTGAACCACCACGCACGCACTCAGCACTAGTGGTATGAGGAGAGCCATCCTCCTAGGGTCAGGAGTCTTTAAAAAATGTAAAACATTCTACCCCTTGTTTTTATAATGGACCTCTAAGGGAATATGACCATTATATGACCGTTGGGTTTTAAGGCATAAAGTTCATCTTTTTATAAAAATTTGGTCTTTATTACAATTTTTTAATATTATGGTATTTCAATATTTTAATAAGTACAAAATATTAGAATTATATCTTCGAGTATTAAAATAAAATATTATTCTTGAAAATGAATCTATTTTTATTTTTTTTAAACATGACGATATTTATATGGTGGAAAAACATAGTATTTTAAATTGTCTCGAAGGGGTATCTGCAATAATTGAAAAAAGTATCTTATTAGATATTTAAAACTATGAAATATGAAAAAAAATATTTTGGAATCAAATGATGGGTTATGATATAAATTGGATTTTTGATTTCTAAAGATATAAGTTCCTAATATAAGTTTAGTATATTAATTATGAAATTTATAAGATTTATATCAAATGTTAAGGTTTTTTTAGATTTGGAATCTCTAAGTTACAAATATATGTTAAAACTATGTAAATTAAATTTTAATGTTATATACTTTTTTTCTTCTTTAAAAGTAAACTTTTTTTAAAAACGAACTGTTCCTGTTCGGCGAAGCCGATGCTGGCCGCACGATCGCCACGACCGTCTGATCTCTCCAAGGTTGAATCCCGGTCGTTGATGTTTTTTTTAAAACACTCATTTCATCTCGTCCGTCTGATCTCTCCAAGAAGGATCCCGTCCATCGTTTTTTTATTTTTCCTTTCTCCGCAAACTCGTCGTCTTCTACCTCGCTTCGGGGTCCCGCGAACCAGACTTTGTTTTCCCGAGACGCCTCCTTCACCCCTATTTAGGTTGACCTTGCACACCCACATCCCTAGGACGCCGTGGGATCGGCCTAACCCCCTGGGTCATTTTCCATTAAGAACCATGAAACCCCAGTGTAAACGGGGACCTCCGGAGCCAACCCGCGCCGCAGCGACACCTACCTCGCCGTCGCCTCGCCACAATACGAACCACCTTTCGTTCCGCACCACACTCCCCATACACGACCACACCAGTGTCGGCGCCACGCCACTGGTCACCCCGCTGCTACCTTACAGCGTCTCCAAGTGGCCGCGACCTCACCGGCCCACCTCCGGCCACCCAGGTTCCTCCCGGTTCTCCAGCCACCCAGCAAGCCTCCATCCGGTGAGTTTCTTCCTTAAGCGGTAAGGGTGCCATGTTTGTGTGTGTTTTTTTAGAAACCCACCCATGCTTCTCAGATCATCTTTTATATAAACATGAGTATATATACAAATTATAGTTAAAGGTATATATATATATATATAATCCATGCTAACTATTTTCTTTTAAGCAGGGGACTCCAAGGGCGTTTACCTTCCAGGGGTACTCCCGTTTCCTTTATAACCTTGTATAAACCTTCCATGTATATCAGTTATATGTAATGTATATATATATATATATTCATATAAATTTTATATAATTGTATCACCCTTTATTTCAAAAAAATAGGGTGTGTGGTTTTGTAAGGGTGTTTCCCTAATATGATGTAAATATTTTGTTTATTTTGAGTTTTTATTTTTAACCGGTGTGATACAATAGGTGTATTAATATAATTTTATATATATATACAACCCAAACCCTTCGGTTTTGAAGAATTTTCAAGGGTGTTTCCATGGTTATTTAAAAAAAGGGTTATCCTTTTTAAAACCTAAAACTCATGTTTAAGTGTATAGTGTTTTTACGGTTTTGAATAAATAAATAAATATATATATATATATATATATATATATAACTCAAACCCAATTATTTTTAGGGTATCATATATTATTCAGTATTTTTTTTCACTAAGAATTATACATTTTAAAGGGTATTTCTAAAATCAATTCCTAACATGTATGATTTTATGTGAGCCACATATATATATAACTATATATTTATACAAGGTTATGCATTAGAATGGAAATCGGTTTTGATTTTTAAGAAATGAATACTTATCTTTGAAAAATATTTTTGATGCGAACATGGACTTTGGTTTAAGTACAATTATGTTATAGTTAAAAACAATGTTTTTATATATTTATGTATTTATAGTTTCATGAAACATTTAGACCCCCATAAGGTTCTGATTTTTGAACTGAATAAGTGATAAGCAGTTAGAGGTTTTCAGATTTTAAGTGAACCATGTTTATTTTATGAGAAAACCTATATATATACTTTGTGTATGTATCCCTATGTATATATGTGTTTTTAATATTAATATCTGAAACCCTAGTTTCAAGAAATGGTTATTAATATTTTTATGCATGTAGGATTTTAGTGCTTGCCTATGCTGTTTTATATTTTTGTGTCTATGGGTACACCAATGAACTTGACTAATGTCACCCTTGAACTGATTTGTGTTTTTTAAAGGATATTCTTATGCCTGTTTTAAACTTGTATTAAAATGATATGGATTTAAGGGCCATGTTAACATGTAGAAATCCTCTATTATTTTTATACCAAACTCGCTGCATTGATTTTTAGTGATCAGAGTTTAACTGCAAATTCTATTACCAGTGAAGAACAATAATTAATGAAAAGTATTTTATTTAAAGTGGTTTATTTCCAAGTGTTGGAATTTTAATGATTGCAAGTGTTTATTATTTTTATATCAAGCATGACACAGTAATTATTAGTGGATAGAGATTTGTTGCAAGTACTGTGACCTGTGAAGAACAATAGTTAATGCCAAGTAGTTCATTTTCATGTACTGGAATTTTAGAAACTCATCATTTAATACCCCTTGGGAGAAAATCTCACACATTCATCATTTTATGGGCTTAAATAATTGTTCTATGCACATAGTATGCTTGCTTAACCATGCCTGCTTTTATTCCATATTTTCAATTTTATCTGTCATTTCATGTATTTGTAAACCAATTATATAATTGTTACCTTATTAATATTATTCATGCATATGACTCAACATGATAATGAACTATGAACTAAATTACCCAAAGTGGTATGGGACACCATGGGTAATGAGAAATGAAAATGGTATTACCCAATGTGGTATGGGATTCCTTGGGTAATATCAAATGAAAATTAAATATTCAAAGTGGTATGGGAAAACTTGAATATCTGACCTTATCAACATGTGAGAAATGTATGGGACTACCGGGATGGGGTCCGATAAGAAGAAAACCCTCCAGGTTGGGGACTGGTTAAAGTAAGCCCTCCAGGTTGGAGATCGGTAAAAGTAAGCTGCTTGATGCATCGATAGTTCTCGAGACAGTCAGATAGGTTTATTACCCCTAGATCATGGCACAAGGACATGACACAAAGACCCTGAGTCCTTCAGCATACATTTCTTAGTTTATGACCAACCAAGTGATTACTCTGACTAGAGGAATATCCTTGGTTATAAAACCATACCTATGAGTATCAGATTAAAAAAAACACAAGACATATGATATGGGAATGTTGATTCATGTCCAGTTTTCTTTTCCAGAATTTTATTACAAATGTTGCATTATTTTTATCATGTCATGATGTTTTTTTAGATAATGTGCTTGTGAGCGACTCTGATGATGTTTACAACTTTTTGTTCATGCACACATTTCTTGTTTTTGGACACTTTAATTTGTATAACCCATGTCTTTTTATTAGCATGCTTATCTTGTATATTAAGTGGGTTCCAGCTAAGTGTTCTAGTGTGTAAGTATGAAGTGCTTTAACTGTGTGACATCGAATTTTGTTTTGTCAGGAATTTTTCCTTTAAGAAAACATTTTAATTATGGAAAGGTATTTTCAATGTAGTTTCCAAAGGCTGTATTTATGTTTTTTCAAAAAAACCTTACTATGTATTTCAATTTCTCACCCTACGTTTTTGTTAAATTTTTATAGGTTTATAGAGCCTTTCCAAGTCTTGGATGTTTGTTCTTAGCTCAGAAATAAAGAAGAAAAGTTGTTGTCCCTGATTCTCTAGGATCTAAACCAGAATGTTCCTCCTGATGTGTTATGATGTGCAACTAATTTGTTTCATTTGTATAAAATAAATTACACACCATAACTGTAGCACTGTCACCGGGCTACTGGGGTCGGGGCGTCATAATAAGGATATATTTAATTATTATATATGATATATAATATATATTAATTTTCCTATGATGTTTAATTATTATTTACCTTTATTTCTTTATAACTATTAAAAATTGGAAACATCACTTGTTCATAGATATGGACTACCTTATCTATGAAGTGTTGTATTTAATATTTCATCACCACTTTATATGAATAGATATAAAATTGTATATAATTATTAAATATAATAATTATTAAATTTATAACACTAAATATATTATGGAACCATTATCAATTTATAATTACTGGATCCATTGAGTTGAAACCTACGTTAAAAACAAAACCATTATCACCTGATAGATTGATTTTTAATAATGAATTGTAAATTAAAAGGGTTATAAAAATTATATGTAAATAATATTAGTATGATATGTATGAATATAGTTATATAAAAGATTCATAATAAATATATATTTATTATAAAATATGTTTGAACACATATTAAGGAGTTCAAGACTTTATGTTAGGGATTTATGTTTCAACTTCATTTAAATAGTATTGATTATGCATGAATTTAGATTTAGGAAATTTATATTAATATTATCTGATGAAACCATTTAAATTTTATTATCCTATGGTCATTTATATAGTTTATATTTATTATTACCATTTTCCACTCTTTGGTATTTATAATTATTGAGAAAATACTTTTAAAAAAAAGATAACATTATTTCCTCTTTGGTCGATGAACATTTTCACCCATGTTCGGTCACCTAATTATTTATGTAAATTTTTACCTATACTTGCTTTTTTTTAAAATCATTTAAATTACCTTTTAATTTATTTATAATGGGTTAAATAGAATCATTTTAATGAAACATATTATAAACAAGTCATTTTTGACTTTTTACAAGTGGGTGTAAAGAATTTTATGTTTTAAAATATACGGTAAAAATAGATATTAAAACTATCATAAAAATTATTCACTTTGAATATTAATTTATAATTTTATTTGTTTATTTTAACATAAAAAATTTTATTTAATATTTTTTATATATTTTTATTTTAAATAAATGATTTCAAAATGAATAGGACATTCACCTCAATTAATATTCCAGTGATCTATTAAAGTAATTTTATCATCTATGATAACATCCTTTGATGTTAATTATACCTTACGTTGGATAAGATCCAATTATACCATCCTTATTCTTTCTCGGGATGATTTATGATTATGATGATGAAGTTTTTACAAAACCAATTTATTTTCCATAGGATATGAGATGATTATATGATGAATGTTTTTTGATCTTGGAGATTCCATGAAAATGTATTATAATTATGTGATTATTTAGTCTAGTATATCCCTCAAATTTATTTGGTATATATGGATAAATCATTAAATAATAATGTTATGCTTGAACGTAAATTTTTGTCCACAACAAGATGCATGGACCCAGTTTAATGCCCATTTGTTTATGTATGGAAATGTTTTTATATTCATAAGCTTATGCATGGACCTGCTTTCATTTCCATAAGTTTCATAAGAGGTAAAAATTTTATTTCCTTAACATAACTAATGAAACTATTATAATTTATTCATTTTCATAGTGTTATAAAACAATATTTATTTCACATTCATAGGTTTGTCTTTTTATCCCTTGGATTATGATTGATTGTTGGTGATTTCACACTCATATCAGTATTTTATTTTATTATGAAAAAGAATTATTCCATGAATCCTAATTAATGATATTAAATTTATTGGGTATGATATCCTTATGTTATTATTTTTTTCTTATAACCTTATTATCAAGTATGGTCATTATTTTATATCTCAGATGATTACCCTTACTAAGAATCTGAGGTCATATTTTCTTATATTTTCCTTCCTCATGTTTTGATGGAAGGTTCCATGTATGATATATCTTGAAGGGTATTAATATGATGAAATTTTTAGGTGATGTTGGATGTTTTTATACAATAATATGTTATCTATATAGAATTAAAATATTCTATACCTTTATAGTTCTATGGAATGTATAATTTTGTTTTGTTTTGTATATTCATTTTAAATGATGATATATATGTGTGTGTGTGTGTGTGTGTCTTTGTGTGTTATGCTTGGGTTTCCTTGGTTGGTATCAGAATACGGTTTAGTTAATATATAGAGAATAAGATTAGATAATTTGGGTCAAAATCATGGGGATAAAACATTTTATAGGATAACAACCTACTATTTTAGTATGGTAGAGATCATATAGATTTACTATAAATGCATTTGTTTATGGATACTATAGGGGGATGTGGTTTTTTATAGATTCATCTATGGTAAAAACCACACAAAGAGTTGATCGAGTATATCATAGGCATTATTCTAGTTAATGGTGAATGGGCAGATACTGCACACCTAGTTTGATACTCTCGGGGAATATTCCTGGGTAAATTCAATTTTTTTGTGAAATATTATGAAGTATTTGAAGAGATTATGGCCATGATTTTCATAGGTTAAAACTATATTCTTATATATTGATAATAATGTGTCAAAAAATAGGGTATATTAGTCTTTATTTTCAGGATTATATGATTGTTCACTAAATTTTTTATAGCTTGATTATTACACTATTTTTTTGTTTCAGTAAATTACTAAAACCCAAAGGAATCACATGAACAATGAATATGATAACCAATACCAAGATCACACTGAAAAGAAACCAAATGACTTAAAAGAATGAATTTAATATCTTTTAAATATGGTCAACCAACTCTCTGAATATATGAGTGGTCACATGGATCATTTTGAACTTATGAATTCACCAAGTAGAGAAAAAAATCCATTGAATCTTGTATGTGAAAAAATATAACATTTTTCTATTGGTCCTTAGATCCAATAGTTTCTGAGCAATGGATCCATGTTATGGAAAAGATATTTTCAATTATTTAATGGTCAAAACATGAAAAATTTGGATTAATTGTGTAATACATTAAAGGATAAATTGATCGATAGTGGGATCTAATCATCAATATGAGTAAACAATATAAAATAAATGCTATGGAATGGGAGGATTTTAAGATTTTATTCCCCTATATGTACTTTTTATGAACTCTTCATACTAAAATAGTGAAGGGATTTCTAGAGATGAATTAGTTGAATGATGAATCTATTGATTACTATGAAGAAAATTTTACAAGATATTTTTTGTATTCTTTGGGTTTTATTATCAAATGAGAAAGTAAGATTGATCGATTCGTTAGTGGTTTTAAACTAGATATTATAGAGGAATTATCAATAAGGTACTTTGGAAGCTATGAAAATATTGTTTGATATAAAATCAAAGAGGAATTGGAAGCTGGAAACCCTCATGGTTTTGGTAATAACAAAAGGAATATGGAATTTCAAGGAAGCTCAAATGGTATGTCACATGGAGGAAAGAATAAGTTTCAACATCATAATTCCAAAAATATAAGAAGAATTAATCAAGTGGTTTCCTAAAATTAACAATAATATATTTTAATTATGGGAAGATAAGAAATAGGGAAAAAGAATATCTAAGTGATGTTATTAAGCTAGATAATGAAATTAGTGGAGAAAAATATCAAACAAATACACCACCCAAACATCTGTTCTTTAGAAGTATGGTGTTTGGGAATTATGTGAATCAATGTCATGAATTATGGGGTAATGAGGATAATAATCCTTAAAAACCAATTAAGTCAATGGATAAAGGTTAATCTCATGTTATAATGTCTTCATAAGTGAATTATGAAAATAACATGGTTATATAAACACATACCATCCACTTTATAAAAACTAATGTTTTATTTGATTCTAGATCTACTCACTCTTTTATATCAATTGTATTTACTATGTTTATCAAATTACCACCTCAATGATTAGATGTTTAGTTATTAGAGAAATATCTTAATGGTATGGTGATTACATATCAATTTTATAGCTCCTCTAAAATACATGTTTGAGGGAATATACTTTCTGAAAATATTATTATTTTTCTTATAGTTGAAGTGGATGTGTTTTTTGTATATGGACATGTTATCTCCTTATATAGAGTCCATATAAATTTCTAAGAGAGGGAAGTCACATTTTATATTCTTAATCAAACTATGATCTGTTTTTGGTGTCAGTATGAGTAAGAACATATAATGAAATTTACTTCCATTATATGGGTATTACAACCTATTCATGAGGTATGTCTCTCTCAAATGGTTGGGGAGAAGCTCAAAATTGAAGATATTCCAACATTTTAGGATTATGATGATTTATTTAGTAAATAATTTCATATTCTTCCCATTAATAATGATGTTTATTTTCAAATAACACACATACCTGGTGAAATACCAAATCCAACTACTCCATATACAGTGGCCCTAATTGAGTTGTAGGAATTAAAGAAGAAACTCCAGGAGAATCCTGATAAAGGATTCATAGTTAATCACCATGGAGTGAAGAAATTTCTTCTAATATAAGGAAATCTGGGTTAATTAATCTTCACATTGATTATCAAGTACATAACAAGGTCACTATCAATAACATGTATCTGATATCCCATACTGATGATCTATTTGATCAATTACTTGGATTTCAATATTTTTTCAAGGCTAATATTAAATATGGATATCATAAATTTAAGATCAAGTTAAATGATATTCCTAATAAAACCTTCTATATGAGGTATAGTCATTATGAATTTATTGTTATTGATTTTTTACTTTCCAATACTCATGTTTTCCTTATAGATTTTATGAATATGGTCTTTATAGATTACCTTGATCAGTGTGTAGTAGTCTCTATAGATGATATTCTTTTATATTCTATGATTAATGAAGAACATGAATATCTTTTTAATATTATGTTTAATACCATGATGAAGGATAAAAATTATGAAAAATATACCAAGTGTGAAATTTCGATACAAAAAGTTACAATTTTTTTCAAATAATCTCAAATGAGGGTATATTAGTGGATCTTTAAAAATAAAATTTATCAAACATTGACTCAAACCGACCATAGTAACCAAGACAAATAGTTTTCTTGGAATGGATGGAAGATACCTATTTTTATGAGAGATTTATCATGTTTATCTAATAAAATAACTAAGTTGACTCATAAGGGATCCAAGTTCTTTCGGACATATGAATATGAGGAAATTTTCAAGGAACTAAAAAGAAGGTTAGTCGGTGTACCTGTACTTACACTACCCTATAGTGGAGAACTATTTGTGATCTTTAATGATTCATCAATGTGGGGAATAGGATGCATCCTCATGCATAATGATATGATGATAGCTTGTGTCCCATTCTAATTGAATGTTCCTAAGAAACATTACTTAACTCATGATTTGGAGTTGGAAATAGTAATTTTATCATTAAAAATATTGATTCAATATATTTATAGTAAAATATTTGATATATATATTTATCATAAATTATTGAAATAATTATTTACACAAAAATATTTGAATATGCGTTGAAGGGGAATGTTCTTATTAATTACATATTTAGACATCTCAATTCACTACCACTCTTGGATGGAGAACAAGGTGTTTGATTCTCTAAGATAGAAATACCATTCTTTTTTTCCATAATGAGGACATAAAGAGATCCAATATTTATGGGTGTAAAAATATAGTTCTTGAAATCATTATGATAGGGGATAGATCAACTCTTTCTCAAATGAAATTATAACCATCCATCCATGTGAGGATTAAATAGGTGAATAAGGAAGATGTGGAAATGTAGAAGAAGGTGAGAAATCTTCCTGATTTAAACCTGGATTATGATTGAATGATAAAGTTTATGAACAGAGTATGTGTTACATAAATACCATACCTTAAGAAAGATATTTTATAATAAAATCATAGATCTTAATTTTCTATTCATCTCGGAATTATGAAGATGTATATAGATTTGGAAAAACATTTCTAGTGGGATAACATAAAAATAGATATTGAATAGTTTTTCTATTGGTGATTGTTATGTCAACATGTTAAGGTAATGTGATAGAATTATTTTAAGATTCAATAATTATTACCCATACTAGAATAGAAATGTGAAAACATCTCCAAGGATTTAATTTTCAGACTCCCCAAAATTTTTGAAGGCTATAACTCTATTTGAGTTATAGTTGATCACCTTAAAAATTCAACATACTTTATTACTATCAGATAATATTTCTCTATTGATTAGATCACTATAATACCCATTAAATAATTATTATGTTTTCCTGGATTACCAAATTATATTATATCTGATCAAGATTTATGGTTTTCCTAAATGCTATGGTGAAATCTTAAGCATGCTCGAGATACAGAGTTATTTTTCATTATATCTTATAATCCATGGATATATTTTTTTGTTATATAGGAAAATTAAAACCCTAGTGAATATTTTGAGATTATTTTCTCAAGATTTTATAGGTTTTTGGGATCAACAACTTTTTCTTATCAAATTCTCTTATAATAATATCTTTCACACAAGTATTCAGATTACTCCTCCTCAACCCCTCTATAGAAGGATGTGAAAAAATATAATGTTATAACATGAATTTGGAGAAATAAATCTATTGGGACCCATAGATAGTTGATAATAAAACCAAGAAAGTTAGATCCATTCATAATCACATAAAAAAAGTTATATTCGACAAAAACGTTATACTAACAATCGTTAGAGAAATATGAAATATGAAGTTGATGAAAAGGTATTTCTATGAATTTCCATATGGAAGAAGGTTATGTGATTCTAAAATAAGGTATTTGTAAAGCCTCGGTATATTGGTCACTTTTGAATTCTTGATCGATTATGGATGGTATCTTATTTCCTAGCACTTCCACCAAACTTATCTAAAGTCCACAATGTGTTCCATGTATCACACATAAGGAAGTACATACCTGATATTTTACATTTACTAAACATAAATTTTGAACAATTAGAGAATGGTCTTCCATATGAATAAAAACCTATATAAATATTGGGTTTTTAAGATAAATTTCAATGAAACAAGACTACAATTCTAATTAATGTTCTTTGGAGGAATCAGACATTCGAAGAAGCTATATGGGAAACCAAGGATGTGATAAAATAGATATATCATAATTTTTCATTATCAAATTGGTAGATTTTTTTGGTTAAAATTCATTTTTATGTGGGTATAGTGTAACACCCCAAGAATTTATATGTATTTCATTTGAAATAAAATTTAAGGAATAAATAGCATTCCTAACATACAACACCGAGATTTAGGTGAATTGCGATATACTATGAAAGTATTTTTATTCAAATGTGACTATTATAACATAGTAAAAAATTGTAAAGATTTTATAGTGATAAGCACATTATAGAAAATATTTATAATGGATTTAGGTAATTCAATTTTATTTACTCAAAAGTACTTAATTTTCAATAGAGTGACTATATGCTATAAAAGTATGTTTTCTTTAAAAAAAGTTTTACTGTATTTAGTGTGCATAAATTAAAATTAATTTTTACCATTTTAGAAGTTTCATTATTCAAAATAAACTTAATTTTGGAAATTATCATGTCAAAATTTCCTTAGGGTGAATTTTTAGTAATTTTCAGAAGAAGTTAATTTTTGGGTGAATAGTGAATATACCAATTTTTAAGAAAAATAAATTATCTTTAAAAGTATTTTAAAAGAACCATTTTTTATTTGAATTGGTTTTAAAATTTAATAAGTTTATTTTTGTTAAACATTATTCAATTTAAATTTTTTGTTCAATATTATATTTCATCTTGGTATAAAAATACTTTTAGACTTAAAAATAATTTTTTAGAAAACTAGATTTTTATTGCCTATCATATTTTTATATTAAATTAATTTCTACCATTTGTAAAGATTAAATCCATAAATAAAACTTCAAAAAAATTTAATCATCATATTCAAATTTTTTGATGAGTCAAATTTCATTGTTGGACATTATAAATAGTAACTAAGGTAAAAATATTTCTCTAGTAAGAAGTGTAAAATGGGTAAATTATGGTTAATCAAATTGATCATGAGACCAATTTTCATATTAATTCTTATTAGATGAATTAATTTATACCCTTATCACTATAGGATTGAAATTTAATTCTTTATGGGACACTTTTCTATGAATATTACTTAATAATATTCTAATCCTTTGAAATATTCAAGGTTTGTCCCCCACCCACTTTTAAAACGAAACCACACCCCTCTTTTATTTGCACTACTTTGAGTCTCCTAGATCCCCAAAAAACTGAAAAAATATCTTCTCAACATCCCTATCCATGAAATAGCTGTATTGGTGTTAACAAAATATCATTCTAGATATCCATAAAAAGGGATCTAAAGGAATTATACTGAACAAGATGTAATCCTCTTACCCAAAAACTTTCAATTTATTTTTTTTATGGATACATTAAATGTGTTTTTTTTCATCATAAAATAATAAATTTTGTGTATTAAATGTACTAAAATTTTATTATGACTATGTAACAACAATTATCCACCCTTTTTCCATCATTTGAGAAATGAAATTATCGCTCATGCATATGTTTGGACAACCACCTCCATGTAGCAACATGAATCATTTTCTATCACTATAATTCATTATTGGTTGTTATTGTGGTTTTAATATTTATATATGATATTTATGAAAAAATTATACTTATGTAATTAAAATATCTTATCATCCTTATTAACTTTCCATCCATTGAAAAATAATAATGTTATTTGTGCGTACGTGTGGACTACCACTTCCACGAAGTGATGTGATTATCCTTTATTTTCACATTACATTGATGGTAATAAGGATTTATTTAATTAATATTATAAAATATAATGTTTTTTTATTAATTTTTAAACTCTAATGGAATTTGAATTTTCATTTGGAGTATTAGATAGATATTAAACCAAGCCTCAAAATGAAATTTTGAGTGTTGGAACACTAGAAAGTGTTGCTTTTGGATTGGGTATAAAGTCAGGAATGTGTTTTTGGAGTCCATATTAGTTTTAGGAGTATTAGGATTTAAATGATTAGTTTTGGAAGAGGTAACCTCGGTTCTATAGTTGGGGAATGGTTTGTGATAATTTTGTGGCCAAACCGCACATCTTGTTTTGTTAAGGAATGAGGTTTGTTTTAATTATGAGAGGGAGACCAGCTAACCATTGATTTTTGTTAGGTACAAAGGGAATCACAAATTTGGTTCTTGTTTTAACTCACCATGCACTATAACCATGCATGGTAGGGGTGCTCTTAGAGAGCATCTTCACACTGTTGGGGAACAATTGGTAAAACTTGCGAGGAAATCATGCGACAAGATGGTGTTTTGGAAAGTGGTACCACATGGTTAGTGAAATTTTTTCCTAACCATGGGTTTTAACAATTAAACTATTAAAAAAATAGGAAAATTTCCATTTTTTCCTTCCTAATTAAAAATGTTTTACCCCTTTTTTCTATTCTAATTCATACCCGAAAACTATCACGCACAACCCTCATTACTCTCTTATTAATTGGGGTGGATATAACTCATTATTTATGTAAATTAATTTAATTTTATGAATTCTAATCATAAAGTTAATGATAAAAAAACTTTTAAATGTTTTATTTATTTCCATTAATACGAGAAATTCCATCATTTTGTGAGCTAATATGTCCTATTTGTATGTCATTTTTATGATTTCACATTTTCTGTCATTTTTTACCAAATCAAAGGCTGATATCAAATGACTAAAGATTACTAAGCATGAGTTTTGTGGTTTATATGTTATTCCCTTAATGAATTATTTTTATAAAAAATTTCATTGTGAAGCATGCTTTATTTTCAATGTGTCCCAAATAAAATGTATAAATACTAAATTTAATCATATACTCTATGAATTAGACCCTTTAAGGGGCCTATTGACATTAATGTGATTGAGACCTTAACATTAACCACATCTTGTGTGTTTTATGAAATATTCCCTTGATGAAAAAATGCATGTAATTATCAACAAAATATCTTGGTGTTTTTGGCCTGACTCTTGAAAAGGGAAGTGAACAATTTGGATTAAATGAATTGTTAAATGGAAAGGAATTACAATTAGACCATATAAAAAAATCAAATGTAATATTTAAATAATTTTATCTTGTAAGTAAAATTAAAAATATAATGAAACAAATTGTAATGTGGGTTGGATACACAACCTTGTTCATTTATCCTTTACTTTATATTTGTGTACTATTATAGACCAATATAACTAGATAAATTGAATTGAATTATGGATGTATATTCATATGGACATCTTTACATTTTTAATTGAATTGAAAAATAGAACGATCATGATTAATTTTTTTTTCATGGATAATTATTGTGGAACTTGTATTCTTTATAAATATAAAGTGATGCATGTATTTCCTCTTGGATTATGTTCACATATCAGATGAAATACTAGAATAGTATTATTATTTGTACATTTTATTTTCACTATTATTTTATGGGGATGACCAAATTCACTTATTGGTATCTAACTATTGACCCTCTTGGACTAACTGTTACTTTATTATAATACCCAAATGTACTTCCTGGGATCTGGATTTTGGGCCTTACATTTTGGATGGAACTCCTCATAATTTATTAGGATGTTATACATGGTGTTCCTCATCATTTTTTTTTGGCATTTTCAGACTTTTCATTCTGTATCCTTGAGTCAAATGCTTGGGATGAGACCCATTTTTAACATTTGAGATGATTAAGATACATTTTTTAAACTTTTTTACCAAAAGTTTACATATAGAATTTATTCACACTCACTTGGTAAAACTATAATTAAATAGTAAGGGTTTATCCATTGGATTTCACCCCAACCCATAGTGCTAGATTACTTTATTATTATGAGTTATTCTAACCTCCAAAGGTCAAGGATGCCTTGGTTTCAACTTGGGTAATAGATTATTAATATAATTTAATGAAAATTATTATTTTTCTTGGTTCCTTGACCAAATTATCATGTCTTATGTTCCGAGACATCTAAATTAGGATGAAACATGTATAGTTGGTCAGAAATCCATGACTAACCCAAGCTAGACCTAGTTTATATTAATTTATTTCATTACACTACCTCATTATTATATATACATATTGCTTAATTTTATATTAAAAGATATATTTTCTTTATACACCATTGGTGGTGACCTACTATGTTTTACTCACATCCAGTTTGGGTAGCTGATGGGTACCCAAATAGATTTCTTATCTATAGTTAGGAAATGGATCATGCTTATAATTGTTGTATATTTTAATATAATACATGTAAAGGGAGTAGTGGATGATCATGTATCTAAGAAACCTTTTTTATTTGAAGTAATTTATTTTTTTTTTATTATTTTATTCTATATATATTTCAGGTATCGCCTTAATTATGTTGACTATGTTGTATTTATGGCATAGCATGTTCATGCATGGTTGGTTTTATTGGAATTTCCAAATTACCTATTTATGATTATTGATGATGTCATTTAATAATATTTATTCTATTATTGATTTATCAATTATCTACCATTGAGACAATCTAATAAAGAGGTTATAGTCTCTTCATCATACCATCATTAGACCCCCACTACTAGTCATCAGCCTATGGAAAATAAGGAGGCACACTTGAGGCCATATAGGTAGTGATGTTGAATCTTGTAACCTAGAGTTTGTGTCTTACATTATTAAATTTTTATAAGATATAAGGAATCACATACCAAAGGACCTGATAGTTTAGTAGTCATGGTATACTAGAAAAATATGTGATTCCCATATTACATTTGAAAATATAAATTACAATACTTTTTTCTAGAATATAATTATTCCCTCTAGAATATCGTAAAATTTTATTCTTAGTACACTTACTAGATTCCTAGGAACAGAAAAACATAAGGGTGATATAAAATGATCAATAAGGATTAATTATAGTGGAATCTATCAATAATAAATAATAATAATAATCATTTCAGGGTATATTAAATGAACAAAAAAGTTATTTAAATAATTTGACTAGTACAATTAATATAGAAGCGAAAATTAATTAAAACACATGCCTTTTAATTAATAACATGATTATCATAACTCTATAATGAATAAAAAACATGGATTGTTAAATAACTAAAAACACATTCTATTTAATCAATAACATGACTATATTAATAGGATAAGGCATAATCAATATGGTAAGACGACCAATTGAAAATACATGTTATCTAATCAATAAACTGAGAACGAAATGCATCTGGAGATATTATCAGAGAGAAAATATCATGGATAACGATAATAAATCAATTATAAATAAATGAAATGATTAACTATTAGATTCAATTATCTAAGTAATTGTGATATATCTACTATCAATTCTCTTCACAAGATAGTTTAAAACTACTGGGTAAAAACACATCTTATTTGGCCATATCATTTTTCCTATAAGACCTATTGATGCATCGAGGGGATTCCTATAATCGGATCCCACACATAAATTAACTAAAAAAATCCTTATTATCAATAATATTATTTAATTCTTGAATCAATATTCCTTATCATCAAATATCCCTATCAAATAAAGGATACATATTTACCAATATTTCCCCAATTAAACAAATAACTTTCAAAATAAAAACCATATTTAAGACTTATATATAGATTGGGAAATAATAATATCCATAAAAAATGATATTTAAATTTAATATAAATTTAGTTTCCAATAATAAAATGATCATAATAAAGTGATTGTTTCATGAGAATGTTAACAGTCACAGAAGGGGATGAGATTGTACAATAAATTTTTACCTCTTTTGTAACTTTCAAACTATGAATATTGGAAGAATAAACTTGAAAATAAACATTAATCATACATAATAAATATTTATTCATGTTAGACATGTAAAATTGTTAGTATATACACCCCATAAAATAAAATAGGTGTATATTAACAAATATGCCTCAATAAAAGGGAAATTGAGATGAAGTCCCCAACCTCATGTTTCTTATTTTTTGAACATAATTTAACCTTATGTATAATTATTTTAAGAATTTTGTTAATTTATTAATATTTAAAATATAATATATGATACACTTATAACATTTTATGACCTGTTGGTTAATAGTATATCACTATTTTCATTATTTTAGGTGTTAATTGCATTGTTTTCTCAAATGTGTTTTCGTGAGAAAGTTCCAATTCTTGAAAATATTATATAATTACACCATAAATAGAATTATATTAATGTTATAAATATCATTTATGATTTTATATATATATTTAGGATCATTATTGTAATTTAAACATGGACAATGGATCACATAGCTTCCTGGTTATGGTAGGAAGTACCTACGCATGAACTAGGTTATCATTCCCTAAACGGGAGAAAGGGTAAAAAATAAAATGATATATTAACTTTTAAGAATAAATATAATTTGATATTTATATCATATTTTTATTAAATTTATCCTTATTAATTCTATGTAAATAGTAAGTGAAAAATGAATCACATCACTTTGTGAGGTGGTACTCCGCTATACACACAAGTGACATTATTGTATTTTAAATAGAATGGAACCTATTAATGTGTACGTGATATTAAAATCAAACAATTATAATAATTTCTTAAAAATCATATAAATAATTTAAATATATCATTATATTCATCCTTGAAGGTTTGTGATATAAAACAAATTACATCCATTCGTGAGGTGGTAGTCTGTTATACACACAATCAACAGTTTTGTTTCCCATTTGATGGAAGAGGAGATGAATATATGTTATTAAACTTACATAATAACATATTATTATATGTTATATAATGGTTTTAATATATTATAATTATTAAATAAGATATTAGGATGGTGAAAGAATAAATAAAATGATAACACTCGATTAAGAATGTTACCTATTCTTAGAGAAACTTCTTTTGGTTTGCACCAAAAGCCTTCGTAGGATGGACTTATGAAAAAAGGGATATGTGATGTTTTTATGGGAGTAATGAAGTTATTTGAAGGGATTTTATTAACCAAATTTATTTGTATGAGTGAATAGTAGTGGTTAGGGTGTGGAATTTTATATGTGGGGAAGATGACACAAAAGTAATTTTCGAAAAGAACCAATTAAAACACCTTTTATCATGGAAAAAGACTATAAAACGGGTGTTTATCAACCATTGTACAATTTAATGTCTATATATGTCTATAAAATTGGTTTTGGATAACCTTATTGGTCTTTTCTACCGTTATTTTTCTATTTTAACCACCCGGTAATTTTTTTAACCTTAACCCCGGTAATTAATTTTTACTTATTTTACTATTAATAATTTTAAAAAATAAATTTTAAATTAATATAAATTATAAATTATGATTCCATTAAATATGGAATCCATTTATTAAATTTAAATTCCAAAAAGTGGAAGAATCCAATTTAAAATCATACCCACAGATGCAATGTAAAAGCGGGTATTCAAAGAGAAAACTCTCATAACTATAGAAGGTATTAATATCAATATTAAATATTTAATTGACTAAAAAACCTAAAATAGTTAAATTTTAATACAAATGAACTAATTTTACTTTTAAACAAATTTAAAAATTAATTCAAACTTGTGAATTATTTAAAGGACAAGCCAGTTTTTTATAAAAATCATTATTTTTCATTATTCACTAAAAAATGAAACATTTTAGAAAAATGAAAAAACAATTACCTAAGATAGTTTTATAGGGTGATTTAAAAAATAAATTTCATTTTATCAAATAAATTTTCTAAAATTGATAAAAAAAAAATTTAAATTGTGTGTGCAAAATGTGACTAAACCATCATTTAGAAAAACACAGCTTTTCAGAAAAAATTTATTTTTTATTTAAAATGGTTCTTATTTTATTTATAATAAATATATTACAAAAAATTTCATAATATTTTCAATACTATTAATACCTTATAATTTAATTTTTAGGTAATAACTATATACTATATTATGATTCATTGACACTCAGGGTTGCATGTTCCACAAGCTATCGTAGATATTAAATTTAAAAAGTATATTACTTTGGTTGTTAAATATTAGTGTTACATGTCAAATATGCTATCGAATGAACACACCCATAACATAACCTTAAACCATAAATGTTCCACAATATCAAAAAACAGTAATTAATTCATAATATCATAACCCTTAGAATGGAAATGAATATTATTCCATCATTTAATAATATCATAACATAGGGGAAAGAAATATGTTTCATAAACATTTGTTCATAAATTAATTTTGAAACAAAAAATAAAAAGGTTTTGTATAATTATACTTGAATCATCATCATCATAGGACATCCAGAGAAATAAATTGGATGGTATCATAATATTATATCCCCAGGGATACTTAGAAATAATTAAAGGATTATGATATAGATGAAAAATACATTTAAAATATCATTTGAATCTTTTATGGAAAACAATAGGAAAATATCATTTTATTTTAAAAACATTTCCCCTAAAAATTCCCAAAAATATTTATAAAATAATTTTCCTTCAAAATAACACAAAAAACATGTAAATTAATCTTTAAATAAAATAATTTTCATGACTACAAGAAAATCCATTCATTTCATATATATTAAAACATAGATTTCAATATTTTTTTATAAAAATTAATAAATAACTAGTTCATAAATCATTGTAAAATTTATATTTTAAACATTTTAAAATAAATAAAAAATGGTTGAAAACTACTTTAATAATTTATTGAATTATATAAAATAACATTCTTGAAATCATTTCAATGAATAAATATATAGAAGAAAATGTTCGTCCACCAATGATGAAATATGATCGGTTTTTTTTAAAAAGTTTTTCCCAATAATTTTTAATACCAAGGAGAGGTAAATGGTACTATTACTTAAAAAGTACATGCGTAATCATACTAGAAGAAACTATATTGGGTTTAAAGCATTTGGATCATATAATTTATCTTTTTTAAAATTTATCATAAAAAATCATGAAAATAAATGATATTGTAACATAAATTTATTACAGCGTTGGTAATAGATTACTAAAAACATCATAAATATATATACATTTATTTATTTTTACATACCCATAATTTCCATCCAAATAATCATAAAATAATTCCATGGTAACTATACATTCTACATAAAGAAACAAGTGTTTAATATAGCATATATCTCATAGAAATAAAATTGTGGCAAGAAACCCATACCGTATTGGTAATCCCTAAATAAAACCTCATAAAAGTGATAAAAATATATTTCAACCTATGAAATATTAGGATGGAATTACACCTTAATCCTTATTATGATGGTATTAGGGTAAGAAAAGATGATTACCTCTTATTTGAGATACCACATTTAGATTACACGTTAATATTTCTTAGGATGGGATTTGGGGAAGATAATATGCCATAAGATGATGGTATGAAATGTGGGAATGTATTAGAGTAGGGATTGGCTAAGATGGAGTTCTAAAACATTGATTAAAAAGGATTAGTGGAGGTTCCCTTTTATAAATGAGGGAAAGGAAGGACTTGGAATTACTTAAAAAATTTAAATATAATATGTATAATAATCATGAAAAGTGACACCAAGGAACCACAAATTTAAAGATAAATTATAATAGGGGATAAATAAACTCAACCAATTACATATTGAAATGTTTTTGAGATATTTTAATCTTTATCTCAAAGTTAAATCACATTAACCCCATTTTATCATTAACTATGATAACTTATATTTTATCCATTATAACTTAGTTATATGACCAAAAATAAAAGGGGACATCTATTTTTTTGGAAAATATGACAAAAAATTTGGAATCATTTTCATTATATTCAATATATATTGGTTAAAGAAATAAAATTAAATATAAGTATGAAAAATCATGAAAAACAATTTTTAGGAAAATACCCGATTGACGTGGAAAAAATATTTTCACCTTGAAATCAAGTAAGAAGTTTATTTACATGATTTTTTTGGTCAAATAATTTGAAGGGGATGTTTTCTTAATTATGGGTCCTGAAAAACTGAGTGGAATCTTCCAGCCATACCATAAAATGAATTGATGAAAAAATAATTTTAAATTTTAATCAAATATAATTTATGTTCATAAAAGTCATCCATGGGTTCCAAAATTCAAAATAATGTTGTAAAATAAATTATTTAACTGATTAAATAATTATATTTGTTTTAATAACCACTCATAAAATATGATATATTCAAGTTTTAGAGTGATTATAAAGCCTTACCCCATAGTTTGAAAGCAGTTTTAACTATTTTTCCCTTACTGAGGTGAAAAATCGTTATCATGGTTACTATTTATAATGAAAGGAAACTAAAACGGTTATATTTACAAAATTTGAACCCCTTGATTAAAAATATTTAATCCATTTTTAAGAAAAAAAATTTATAATTGGAAGAAATAAATTTTAATATAAACGAATAAAATTTTATTAAAAATAGTTTTTAGTAAAATAAATTTTTTAGCATGAAAAATGAACTTATTCTAAAATAAATTATAATTATAATTCATATGTAATTAATTATATTATTAACAATTAAATGAGACTAATTTACCTTTAATATCAAATTTATAAAATAATGACTATTTTAAATTATTTTTTTAGTGATAATAAATGATTATTTTACATAAATTGGATTTTTTATTAATCACATAAAAATAAATATTTCTAAAAAAATCACAAAAATTAATCCTAATATTATTATGAAATTATGATTTCAAAAAGTATATCTTTTTTCAAGTAAATTCGTAAAAGTTGTATAAATCAAATATATTGTATTTGCACAAAATTTATTAAAATCTATTTTTGAACCAGAAAATGAATTTACAGGAAATTGTGTGCTTATTAATTATGTATTATTAAATATATTTTCATTATATAAAACATTTTTATATATTTTATATAATTTGTATATTTCTATTAATACTTCTAAATTAACATATAGGTTATAATTTTGAAATTTAAAATATATTGTAATTTTCCTAAATCTTGGTGTTGCGTATTACGAAAGCTATCATGCATATTATTCTTTTGAACTAAATTTTATCAGTTATACATTATTCCCCATTAAATAATTTCTTCCTCATAATTTTTAACTTGGTAATCAAAGGAATAATATTTAATAAATACCTTTATTAAAACTACCACATAGTACAAAGGGATAATAAAAGTTCCTTTAAAAATTGGACATGGGAATCATAAAGACTATAAAAAATAACACATAATCAAGATCCCTGATAATGAGAAAATTTTAAAGAAGTGAAAATATGTACATGGAGGAGAATAAAATATCTTGAGTGTAATGGAGAGTGATAGATAATATGATAATTATAATGTTAATTAAATCAAAACTATAAGTCATCAAGGGGTGAAAATGACCATCAATTCATTTTCGAGATCTTTTTTCCATGATTTGAGTAATTATTTTTCCAATAAAATGTGAAAAAATACTTACTTGCTTTATTCTAATCCATAAACATAATTTTATATATTGGTAATGTGTTTCAATTACTTTTTACCTATTTCTATTCTATATTCTTTTGATTAATGAGAAATATGAATTTTCATACCTAAAGCACTAAAATAAATTTCCAATATATAATAATATATATATATTGATAATAGGTTATTCCCCTTGTATTAATTCAGTTACTGAAACAAAAAATTGTTAGTTCATGCTAACCAATTTCAAGGTCACCAACACTATCCAGTTTACCACACCTCATCATCATCATGTAATAGAGGCCACCTCGAGGTGAACACCCTACACACCATTCATAACCATCATCATCCATACCCCATCGTTGGTGAAGACCCAATAGAAGATCAACGACATTGCTATTTAAAACCATGATCATCATGAGACACATCCTCTAGAAACTACCACATGGGTATCTTTTGCCTACATATTCCACCCACTAACAGAAACCAAAATTCATAATGTGTAAGACAATAATTAGAGTGAGAAATCATATAATAATGATTAATCCATCATAGGATGTCTAAACCTTGATATATTATTTTAAATTTATGGAACCTTAGGTTTAACCTAGGTTAACCATGGTAATTATCTATTCAAATCCATCATAATGGTGCATCAAGAATGTGAGAATTAACCTAATCATATCCCCCAAGAGTGTCTATCCATGTGTGTAGTCTATGATTTCCCAACCCGGGTGCCAATAAACAGTGCCCCGAGTTAGTTGGCCATATCCCCTCAAGCACACCTCCTCGTATGATAGAGGGTGCCAATAAGTAGCGAGGGTCTGGTAAGTCATTCTTGTGGAGACTATACCCTCTTTTATCATAATAAAACACTATGAGAAGTGAATAACAAGAAAAAGTGTAGAAGTGTATAAATATTCAAAATAATTCCATGTCATATGATATTAAAAACAAGTGAATAAAATACTCAAGTGAATGATAAAACATTCCATGACAATGTGAATATAAATTGTCTACAATGAAAATAATGTAAAGACACAACAACTCCCATGTGGGTCTTGAACCACATCTGGTTCCCTCTCCCATACTTCAATCCCAAACAACAACCCATCTCAGGGCATTTCCCTTAACCTGTCCTATAACAACGATGTCTACTCAAGTGACGATCAGGTGGCTCAAATAGGTTGTGAGTATAACTATGTAGTCCACCACCAATGGTGTCTAAAACTAGTCCAGTCCAAAGATAGTGTATACAGTTTTATAAAGCAATAAATACAATGAATAATTAAACATTTGTCCCATTGTCATTTAATCTTTAATCACCACATTAGGCCCAGTTTCAATTCAAGTTTTCCATTTGATTCGTCATTCATTATTATCATTAATTTTTTGTTGAATGCCATGTCAAGAACCCCAAATATTATTAAGTATTGGTCTCCATGACTAACACTCTATATCTCATTCGGTGTAGGTTTTCATGCCTAGCACCTGATAATATCAAGCTTGGATAAATATTGGGGTGGAACACCATATCCAAGTCTCAGCTTCTAATTGGTCTAGAACCCCTTGTCTAGCACAATAAAAATAACATCCATTTAATTATTCTTTAATTATCATGAATTAGCCACATCATTATATTACTAATCCAATGATTAGTTAAACATTTCAAAGGCTATTAGTTTACTCAATAATTAACTAAGCATATAAACCATTAATTAATTCATCAATTAATTAATAAATTAACACAATTATATTTCCATAAGTAATTCTTCACAATTGATTATCCTTTTAAAATTTAAACTTTTCATAATTAATTCTAACAATTAATTATCTTTGATCAATATCGTAGAACATAATTAATTCTCAAAATTAATTATCTTACAAAGCCAAACATAATTTCAAAATTATTTTCCCCCAATTAATTATCTTGAATCAATCAATTCAATATATCAATTAAAATATCTCAACCCATAACAAATCTCCAAAACAAATATATATTTGGGGTACTCCCTTTCATTTGTTATGGGATTATATTATCAATTAATCACCATGGAAATAACAAGTCAATTCCACATTCCTAATTACTCAAATTTAGAAAAACAAATTATATATGGAAGCTAGGAAATCATAAAATCACATTACCAAATCAAATACATGACTGTAAGAGTTCTATTTAGACCACCTACCTCAGTTTATTGATGGATTTTAACCCAGAAGAAATCCCCAAAATCTGAGTAGCACAACATCCTTGATCATGATCCAGATCAAAAATTCATAAACCAAAAATTTTGATCAAAGGCATAAAGATCCTGAAAATCTAGATCTAGATCCACAAGAATAGATATAGATCTCAATTAATAGGTTTAGATCCATGAAAAAAGTAGACATCTTCCATGAAAATAATAAGGAAAGATAGTGGAAATAACAAGAGAAGAAACAGGATGAATTATACTTACTGGGAAGAGATAAGATTTTTAATATAGACATTTGATCTTGAAGAAATTTGTTCATATCACATTGGAATCCCTTTAGAAGGATCTGGGATTGTCTAGAATTTATCAAGCCAAAGATACGGTCTAAATATGAATGTTTCAGGAGTTCGGGTGGTTTTTAAAAAATATTTTCGTATTTTTATTTACACGCACACAGTTTCCTAGGTAGAGGCACATTATTAGGACAAAATTTGTGCCCACTGTGTGGACCTCTCTGACCAAGTTTTTCCAATTGTCATAGTTTAGTCACATGGTTTGTCAAATCATGCACAAACCATGTAGATCTCTTGGTCCAGGTTTGCACGGTTGACACGGTTTCTTTGCATGCTTTGTCAAACCATGTGAAAACTATGGACAACCCACTGTCCGTTTGGTATTCTTAAAAATTCACCCAAACGCACCCCAAGCCACTAATCTTTAATAAAGGTACTAAAAACATCAAAAATACCTGAAAACCTACCCGATATGGCTCCAGAAAATACCAGGATCATACAATCTCCCCACCTTATAACAACTCATCCTCAAGCTATACTCCCAAAATTCTCAATGATTCTGAGCCAAAAATATTGGGACATTGGGCCCTCATGTTTGATTCCCATTCATAAGTTTACTCTTGAATACTTCCATTTTTTCGATAAAACAAGAACTAACAACACAGTCTTTCCCTATAATGATTTCTCACTGTGACCCATCAAACATATCGGATTCTCCTCAAAGGAAACATCTATCTCTAGGTAAACCTATTCCACATCAATCACATGAGAAGGGTTGGCTCGATACCACCATAGTTGTGACTCACGAAAAACATCATGCATAGCTCTGAATTTTTGTGGAAGGTCTGATCAGTACACCACTAGCTCGATTATCTCCAGCACCTAAAACGGTCCTACAAACCTAGGCACCAACTTTCCCTGTCACCATATCCTATGGTGACCCAACCTAGGTGAAACCCAAAGGAATACCTGATCGCCCTCTATAGACTCTAGGGGTCATATATATCTATCAGCATATGACTTCTGCCTACTCTGACCCATAGTCATATGTCTCAGAATCAATTTCACTTTCTATGATGTCTCCTGAATGAGACTTTCTCCCAAAAACTCTGACTCACCGACCGCTAACCAACATAGCGTTGATCAACATGGTCTACCATAAAGTGCATTATATAGTTCCATATGTATAGTTTCTTGATAATTATTGTTATAGGCGAACTCTAATAAATCCAATCACTTCTCCCAAGAACAACTATAGTCAAGCACACAAATTCACATTATATCCTCTAACACCTGTATGGTAAAGTCCGACTACCCATCTATCTGTGGGTGGAAGGCCATACATAACAAAAACTATATACCAAGTGCCTTCTATAATCCCTTATATAATCATGAAGTAAATCATGAATCATGATCTAAAACTATAGTCCTTGGAACCATTTTCAAATGAACTATCTCTCGTACATATAGTTCTCCAAATGTTCTGCTATAAAGGTTTCCCTAATAGGAAGGAAATGTTCTACATTCGTTAGTCGATCCAAAATGACAGAAATAATATCATTCTTCCTAAGTGTCTTTCTATGTCCCACCATGAAATCCATTGTCACGTCATCCCACTTCCATTCCGAAATATGAAATGGCTACAATAGACCTCCAGGTCATTTAGGCTCTGATATCACCTGCTGACGGGTGAAATACCTTATTACAAACCCTGTTATCTCCTTTTTTAGGCCTGCCCACCAAAACTATCATAATAGGTCATAGTACATTTTTTCACCCCAAGATGTACCTTGCACATTAAGGTATGAAATTATCACATGAGTTCCTCTCGCATACTTGTTGGTAGAACAACCCGGTTTTTCCCTATATGAAGGTGTATAACCACCTTTAGGGATTTTCCTTAAGCATAAACACCCCATATCCTCATACTTCCTAGCCTTGATCTATCTCAGGATTGTAGACTCCACTTCTACAGAAACAAGATTCATCCTCTCCTGATTATCCTAAAATACCACATGAAATTACTATATAAAATTCATCATCTTCCACTCTTCACTCGACTCATATACCAACTGAGTTTGAGTTTTCTTACTCAAGGCATCATCCACACTATTCCCCTTTCTAGGTGTATATGCTAGTTCAAAATCAAAGGACTGTATATACAATACCCATCTTCTCTATCGAAGATTCCATTCATTCTGTGGAAATATATACATCAAGCTATTGTGATCCAGAAAAACTGTAAACTTTTCACCCACAAGATAGTGTCAGAACACTTAAGAGTATAAACCACTGCTTCCAACTCGTGTTCATGCATAGGGTAATTCCATTCATATGAACTCAAATGGTGAGACATGAATGCAAGGACTCAATCCCCTTACATCAACATAGCTCCAAGTCCGATCCCATAAGCATTAAAATACATCGTTTACTCCTCACCCGACTCAAGTAAGATCAAAATTGGTGCTGATTTTAAGCGCTTCTTCTACTCCTAGAAAGTATTCTAACATGATTCATTACAATCATTCTTTATCCATTTCTTTTCCAAACTAGAAAGAGGCACTTCCAATCATAAAAGGTCATTGATGAACCTCCTGTAACAACCAGCTAATCCCAAAAAGATTAGCATATCAAAAACATTCTTGGGAATCTTCCAAGAAATCAATTCTTGCACTTCTTCTAGGTCCACTACCACACCATCTTCTAAGATGATGTGCCCCAAAAAGTGTACCCTGTTAATCCAAAACTGACATTTAGAAAGCTTTGTGTATAGCTGATGCTCTCTCCGTGTACCCAAGACGATGTCAAGATGTTGAAAATGATCATCAGGAGTCTTAGAGTGCACTAAGATGTTTTCCACAAACACCACTACAAACTGATCTATGTATGGATAAAAGGTCATGTTCATTGGGGTCATAAATATTGCTGGATCATTTTTCAAACAAAACATGTGATCCCCAAGGTGACAAACTTAGACAGATAAACCCTTTATCCTATAACTCTTCCAACTTTGTATTGAGATTTTGAATCCCAGTTGGTACCATTCTATAATGTATAATAGATAATGGATCAACACCCAAAATGAGATCAATAGTGAATTCCACATCTCTCTTAGGTGGAAACCTTGAAAATTCATCAAGAAAGATATCCTGAAATAGTTCTAATACTGGTGGAAGGATTTCTTGCCTACCAATCCCATCATCCATCAAAAGACTAGAAATATTGGATGTGAGCTCTCCCGGTTTCTATGTAATTTCCCTAGATCTGTAACACCCCATGATTTCATAGTATGTTATATCTTGAAAGTAATTTAATAACATATATTGCATGCAACACCGACTTGAATTGCATTATACACAAGATTGAGTTTCTGTGAGACAACACATTAGTATTATAATTATTTAAACAATATATTTATTTATCAATTAAATATTGTAATATGAACAGTAACCAAATAAATTTTTAAATTTGTTTTTTAAATTTTTTCACATAAATAAAGAATATTTATAATGAAATGATTATGTTTTTTTAAATTAGTCATGTATTTAGAAAAAATATTTTCTTAAAAGAACTACTTCTATGTCATTATGTGGATAATAATAAAATTAATTTTAGACACTGCGAAAAATTGAATTTGGTAAAATATACTTCATTTTTGAATTCTGAATATCAAAATTATCATGGGTTCAATTTTTGGTATTTTTCTGAAAACATTCAATTTTTGATGAACAGTGAAAAATACTACATATTAAATAAAAAATGACTTTTTCATTTAAATAGATATTTTTAATTAAAATTTATCTTAATGAAAAAATATATACATAATACATATATTATTCCTATGTAGTTCATTTGATTCATTTTATAATAAGATTGGGTATATAAAATTTTGTTGAACTTTTTAACGTCTTTTACCCACCTTCTAGTCATATTTTCAAATTTGCAAAAAATATAATTTTATAGCTTCTGTGAATTTAATTTCAAAAAGTTGACAAACATGATTGTCACCAGTATGTAAATTTTTTTCAATTGGATGAAAATAATTCTTGGTGAATAATAACTTTCGAATTTTATTTTCCACGGTTAAAAGTAAATAGGATAATTAAAGGTAAAAATAATATTATAATTACCCCAACCCGTGTCCTAATTATATTTAATATGTGTTTCTAGACCAAAATTAACCTTAGGACAAAAAAATATCCTTTTTTATCTATTTGGATCAGATTAAGACATTTATTATATTTTATTTGAAGAAGAGTTTAAAATTTCAAATTCAAATATTAATAACCAATCCATTTTTAATATAGGTTTATACATAAGATAAATTAGACTATAAATATTAATTAGTAATATAAAAAGATTTAATACATTATAATATTTTATTTATAATTTTTAGACATTGAATAATTAAAGTTATTTATGACACAATGATGATGCAATAATTACTTTATTAATGAAAGATTAAAATAATTGATATTATAAATATTAAAATAAATGTAAATTGAAACTTTATATTCCATCAAAGAATTTTTATAGGTGAATATGAAATTTAGGATTGATTCAATGTATTTTATTCTAATTAAACAAGTTTTTATGACTTTCACAAAAAACAAATACTAAATAGTGTCAAAATTAACATAAATGAGTTTTTAAATCAAATACTCTTTTATTAAATGATATAATATTCCTAAAAATATATGATTTGGAAAAATGACTTATATAATGTTATATATGACATTAATTAACCACTTTAGGTTCTATTGTCATTTTATTGTAACTATATTAACCATGTAGTATAAAAATACAAGAAGACATGGTAAAAGTTAAACTATTTAACTAAGGGTTAAATATAAAATATAAGGTTAATATGGAGATTTAAACATGTATAAAACTAATTTTATGAGATTATTTATACCCATACCCACCTTAGCCTCGAAATAAATCCATTTTGATTTATAAGAAACCTAAAATAATTTTATAATAAATTAATATTTCAGGCTTTTCATAAAGTGCTCCTCACCTCCCTTATAAAAGGGTACTTACCGTTATCTTAAATTCACAACTCCAAAGCTATTAGGGTCGACCAAACCCTACTAAAATATCCTAAAAATACCATCACTTCAACCTAGATACCATACTTTGATAAAAAAATCCAACCTAAAGAGCCCTTTTGTTCAAATAAAAAAGAATCACCCGAAGAAGAGGTAATTATTTCATCACCTCTTTCAAAGTTCTTTTCTTCTTATAATTCTTCTTTATTTATGGTTTACATATTAAAATAATAACATAAGTACCTTATACACACTAATATGTTATTACAAATATGTTACACCCAAATTCCTTATTCTTTCTATCTTACGAGTGACAAAGTCACCATGCGTGCGTATGTACGGCTTATCATCTCCACATCGTGGCGTAGATTGTTATTCAACACTACATTATTTGGATGGGTATAATAATAAGTATGATTAATGTAAATAATTAATATAACATGTTGATGATTATATATATATATAATATACTGTCCAATTAAACATAGTTTCACCATCAATAGAATGATATTGTCGCTTGGGCGTACGTACGACTTACCGTCTCCACGATGCGATGAGAATCATCTTCAATGATCAACATTAAAGCATTTTTATAAATATATATTGATTAAATAAGATATATATGAAATAATATTTCTACTATAATATTATATATTTATGCATATAAATATATGTTGTTTACTTACATACTATACGATAAGAAAACCAAAACAATGTTCATGTGTATGTAAGGACTACCGTCTCCCTGAATGATGTTTCCATTTTATATATATATCTATTATACATATTTTTATTCTGAATATATATGATATATAAATCATGTTTTATATTTTTTAAGTATTTAAATCATTATCTAAGTGATACGATTAAGAATAACAAGTTAAAAGACATATGATAATGAAAGTGATTATTACCAGAAATATTACTTTAACATGGAAATTATTATTAAATGGGTAGTATAAAGTCATAAATTAATAATATATGAAATCATAAATATGAATATGGTTCTGGTATAATTTAATAACATACTATGGTCATTATATATAAGGTTAAACATACCCTCGACTAAAGTAAAGTACATGGTAAGGATTAATTCATCAATCTCATTATTATCCAAGATTATCTTTGTGTAAGTATTTATTGGGACATATTTATCATCCATGTCCATGTTTCATAAAAATTATTTCAGAAGGAATATTTTAAGGTTTTATTTAAGGTTATCTTTAACTAGATCATCAATTTAAATGTCTTAATGATTTATTTTTTTTCTGAATCTATTTAATTAATGTGCATGTTTTTAAAATGATTTTAAGGATTTATTTATATGGACCTGATTTTTTAAAATGTTAATTATCTTCAAAAGTATCAAAGTGGTATGGGAAGCATTAATTCAAATTTATATTTTTAATGACTTCCTTTATGAATTGTGTGACTTTTAAATTATTTCATAAAAAAGGGATATTTATCTCAAATAGTTTTACTGATCATTTTCAACTATTTCAACATCCTTTACTAGGTATTATTCATGATTGAGGTTGATTTATTATAATAAAATCTTCCATATTTTATTTTATAAGTTATTATATGTTTGAAAATGTATTTTTTTATTTATATACCATTCATGGTTTATGTTTAAATTATTGAAATTTTGTATTCTAGTTTTAATATGAATGATTTTTTTATGTTTCACCATTTTCATATGAGAAAGGCAATAGACTTAGTATGTTATGGGTAGGGCCCTCTATAGCCCTTCGATGCATCAGTAGGTCACATAAGACAAACTGGTGTCATGGTATAAGTACATGGTAGAATATTTTTGAATGGTGTTGGCACAAGGCTTTGATGTAGTAGTTATTATGTCTGGAATTAAAGGTTAAATGATACAAAATACCCAAAAAGGAGTCACAATAAACGAAATCCATTGGTCCCCTTCCCAAATCACTGACATTAAGTTATGAACAAATAGACAGTCATGAACGGAACTCTCACACCTATTCCAATAGACACTGTTCCTAGTGCACTATGTGATAATTCACTCTAGGTTATACACCTAGGTAACCATACAAGTACATTGACACCACATGACACACACCCTCTCTGGGATCCAAAACACAACTTTCCAGGGTCCCTACTCATGAGGTCACCATACCCAAGAACCATCCTTAAGGTCTATCATACTCCCATGCAATCACAAACCAAATGAGTTTCCACAATCACATTACAAAACAAATACTTGAGACCCAAAGGCCAAAAATATACTAAGGGTGATCTAAATGCATATCCTATTCTACATCATAACCAGAAAGGTCTTACAACCCAAGTCCAAGGCCTAAAACTAGAGCACACTCACTACACCAAACTACCGCTAGATGGGTCAAATCGACAACACAAGGAATACTGACTACCTGGATCTCAAAAAAGCTCCATAATTACACTGTATTTTATAATTAACCTCATCATTTTCTTTGAAATCACCATTCACATCTTAAACTCCCCATTCACGCAACATTGAAAAGTCCCTACCTAATTCATGAGCAGAATCCAAAAAAATTTTCTCAAAAAATGCTCTGATGAATGATTGACAGTATTTAAACCATATATATAAAAGATATTATACCATCAATCTTAAACAACCCACTCCACCTACACTATTCCCATGATCATAATCACACTTAGAACACTACCCTTTTCTACCCCTACCACGGGTCATAGTCAACATGGGTTAAACCAAATTACTTAATGATAAATCATTCATCAAACACCCATTTTATCCATTTAATCATTCACCAAAAAAATCTTTTTTCATAGATACATTCACATTTTTAGAACTTGTTACAATCCTCATTTTAACTGATTTACACCTTTCATTAGGAAAAATTCATTAACCATTTTACCGTCACTATGAAATATTTCTCTTTTAGAAACCATTCAGCCTTTAAAATTTATCACAACCCAAAATAGTAACCCGATCATAATGTTTTTTTATATACACTATTCCTTAACTATTCCTTTATAGTCATTTTCATTTACCCACTTTCATTCCTATTATTAGACACCATTTTCTTTAATTATTTCAAGGAATTAAAATGTATTCCACTCTCTATTCCCCACAAACCTATCTCATGCATGTTCCTTCCATTATGAATTCCACCTATATAATTAGGGTCCAAAAATGATTCATGAATTCACAACCTTATACCATTCTGACCACAAGAAAAGTATAATAAAATAGTCACATAACAAAACATGTGCATCACCCAATAGTGAAATATCATTCAAATTTAATAACACATACCAGAAACAACACATACCACCCTGGGTGATTGGGGGTTTCCCCAGTACATGCGTTAGAAACTCCCAATAATGATCTCATTACTAAGTCATGGCCTTTACTAACCTCCTATTTACCAACCTAAATAACAAGAACTAAGAAAATAACATGGCTCTAATACCACTTTGTAATGTCCCTGGCCCAGGAGCCACTAAGTTGGTGCCCTGAGCCGGGTCTCCAGATGTCCTCATGAGTGCCTCCCCATACCCCAAATATTGTTGAATAGTATTGAGGGCCTAAAATAAACATGGGGTGACTATACCCTCTTTACTGGAGTAATCCAAAAAAGAAAATAAATATTATAATAGAAAAAATAGAATGACCAGTGAAAATTCATAAATAAACACCACCCAAAAACTGAGTACAAACCACAACCAACAGTAAATATGTCAAGTCATGATATAGTTCCATGTGAAAAAAACCTAAAATAAAGACAGCAATAGTGTCTCTAAAATGGTCTAGACTCCAAGTCTGGAACCTCTTTCATGTACCTCTCAAGCCCGAATTAACTCCTAAGCCCATGGCCTTTATCCTTATCCTGAACTGCAAGCATGAAATATTCTTGGGTACCCAATGGAAGCCCGAGAAGGGTTTGAGTACAACTTATTAGGCCACCAGCAATGGTGTATTCAAAATATCTTGTCTAAATAGATATTACATGAAAATAAGAAGTAAATAGTATGATAAAAAAGGATAACTCTAGCACCATTAAATAACTAGGTACACATAAACTATTTCAATCTTTATTACCATTTTCATCATTTATACCATCTTCATTTCTTATTACCTTTTTATCATATGTTCCATGTGTTAGGTATATACATCATATGCACATGGGTTTAAAGTAATCAATCATTATTCATAAGGGAAAGAGTCAATTACCTATATCACTAGGGATAAACATTTTATAAAAATATATAAAAAATTTCTTAGAACCTCAGTCTAGGTAATATCTTCAAATGAAACCATTATGGAAATAAAGCATTAGTCTAAATCCCTAACTCGTGCATTCATGGGTGGGGTTAGAGAATCAGTCCAACCTGATCTGTGGGAGGAGCCCTAGTCCATTATCCCACCACCAATCCATGTGCACATGCTTATTTATCCATTCACCACACACATACCATGACAAAACCAAACACAACCAATGAAAATATCAACCACATTACATAATTATCAATATGGGAATTAATATTATTCCATAACCCATTAACACATTTTCCGTTTACATTTCTTATCTGTTTATCCCAATTCCCATTCTCATGCCTTAACCCATTAATTATATTAAAAAATTCATATACATTAGCCAATATTTATCCATTACCATACATTATACCATTTATCCTATTCATAATTTCACAAGAAGTTACCCACTTATTCATTTCAAGTACAATTATTATATCACACATCACAACCACTCCATTACATTCAACCCATTAGGAGTACCCCACAATCCCCATGTATTAACCCATTCAACATATTCATCAATTCCATTTTGTAAGAAAATTTACAATTTAGTCAATTTATAAGCCATTTCCAATTTAACATGTTCATCATTTCATATATACTCATCTTTTAGGCATTTCAACATAAGTCATAGGCCACTTGACACAATCTCAGTTAACCCAATTAACCATTTTTCAAGTAATGCCAAACAACCCCTTTGCCATTATCAAAACCTAGGTAAACATTTTTATAATCCATTTTCAATTATAGTAGAAGTATTTAACAAGTTCAATATAGGTTCTACATTATCACAAGTTAAATTTATACTTAACCTTACAAATTTCTAGGTTTAGGATGCCAGCACACCCCAAGGGTGGAACTAAATCATTCTAATCAGCCTAGAAAAATCCCAATGGGATCATTTGTGGTCTAAATAATTAATTATCTGAAAATTTACAAAATCTTATTGAAGGTAAAAAATTCCCAACAAGAGGGAAGTAATATCTCAATATGCATTCACAAATCCATAACATAACTATGGGATATAACTTGTAGGCCACCTTCCTCAAATCTAATGATGACCACTCTTTTTTATAGAATTAGACCCAGATTCAAATAAACATTGAATCGCAAACAAAGGTTTAACTAGAAAAAAAGATGATTTTTGAGCTTTAGAAGAAGATGGGAGGAACTAAAAACTGTAATCAGGTAAATAGAATCAAGGGACTTGATAGACTTCCCCAGAGCTTCAACCCACAACCAACGACACTCTAAACAACTTAGAAATGAAGGAGGATGTCCCCTTGGAATCTTGGGTCGAAATGGGGAATTTATAGTTATAGAGGAGGAGTATATGGTGGAGAAATTAGATAATGATTTTAAAATACCATAATGGAAAAACTGTAAAATTTTCAACTTTTACTAGGATGCACAGTTTACCAGCACAATTTTTCAAACCATGCAAAAAACATGTGAAAGATACTTTCTATGGAAGGTGAGGTCACATGGTTACCAAGGAACCTATAAAAAATTTACAAACCATGATAAAATTGTGCTATATACTACTATTTAAGGCTTCATGGTTTTTCTAGGAAGGTCACACAATTTACTTAACCGTGCGCCAACTGTGTGCCTCACACAATTTGGCCCGATTTTCCATCCTTTTGTGTTCTGAACCCCTGAAACACTCTTGATACCCCTCATACACCTAGGTAGACATTTATTACCAAAAAATAATATATTGAAACCTATACTTATACAAGGAAATAACTTCATGAATTTTGATACCTTTTAATATAGGCTCAGTGTATTTGGAGACTAGATAAATAAACATCTTTTTTCATAAAGGGTCTTCACAGTATCACAAATTGTTCCTCAATAATAATAATTTTCTTAGTCATAAACTAATTAAATCTTTTCCTCATAACTTATGGAAAATTGAATCCTAAGAAAGGGTGATCTCATATGCTGAGTAAGAGTAATCAAAGGATACATTAATCAATGATCATATTTAAGTATAAGTATATGAGACCATGATGATAATATAAGAAATTCATACCCAATAAATATAATATGATTGATCCTAATTCATGGAATATGGTGTTATGATAAAAATAACCAAATTAATAATAGTTTGGATTCATTAATAATTAACTATGACCCATGATATCATATCATAAATATATTAATATGACAAAATCATAGGTTTATAACAGTGTGAACATGTATACATACTAACAGGTTCACTCATCAAATTAAGAACCTGAAAATAAGGCAACAGATAATATTATGGATATGAAACAAGGAATATGAATAAACATATAGATTTGAAACTGGGTCTATGCATAATGTTTTGAACATTGAATTTGGTTAATGGAAAATATAGTTATTTCATTAGTTATCCAACTTTACCCAATGCAATAGAGAGATACAACGGAACCACCCATCACATAAACTTAAACTATAAATGTGCTTGGTGATTATAAAAACATTCATCAATTCATCATATCATAAATAATGGATAATAAATTTGTTTTATTATATCATTTCATCATAGCATGTCTCATGTAAAAGAAATGGGTTTCATAAATATTTTGTCATAAGTAAATTAACCCATGAAAAAAATGGGTTTTATATAATCATCCTTGAATCATCATCATCATCATCATAAGTTCTCCATGAAAGGAAAGTGGATGGTATCATAAGATAATGTCTCCAATGAATCATATAAACCATTAAAGGATGACAAAATATATGAAAAATATCTTTAAAATAACATTTAAACCTTTCTTTTAATATTAGAGGAAAATATCCTTTTATTTGGATAACCTTTAAACTATAAATTTGTAGAATATTGAGAAAATTATTTTCATTTGTAATAATACTAGAAACTTTTAAATAAATATTCAATAAAATTAATGGTAATTATGATGGGGAAATATGTTCATGTCATATATGTTAAAACAACAATTGCATTCACTTTTTTATAAAAATTCATTAATAACCATTTCAGAAAATACTAAAATATTTTCTTTTTAAAAAATATATAAAAAAATTATAATATGGTTTAAAATTAATTTAAATAAACATTTTATTATAGAAAATAACGTTATTTAAATAATTTTTAATTATATGAAGATGAAAAAAAATCATCAACCAAAGAGAAATTAGGGTTTATTTTACCAAAAAAACAATTTCTCAACCATTTTAAATATCAAATACATGAAAATGGTATTATTACATAAAAATTCCTTAAATAACAATAGGGTAAGAAAATATATGAGGTTCAATGGATAATTATCATATAATTTCCCTCAAATGTAATTTAACCTAAATAATCCGGAAAAAATGAGGTTGTATCATAAATATCTTATAGATTTGGTAATCTCTAAATAAAAATTCCATAAAATAGAGAACCTTATATGGATTTTTAAATCCAAAAAATTTACATCAAAATAATAATAAAATTAATTAATGGGCTATATATACACTACAAAACATAAAAAAGTGGTGGATGTAGAATATGTCTCATAGAAATAAATTTGAGTCCAGAAACACTATGAGTTTTGGTAATCTATGAATTAAAACCTCATAAAATATTTAAAATATATTTATTTGTAAATATACATAATTTCAGGAATATATTAATTATATAAATCCCCATGAAGTATATAAACCATAAAAAGGGGCAAGTAGTTAATATGGAATATTCATCCCAAAAATAAAAGTAAAGAAAGAAACTCTTACCTCAAGTCTCATCATACATTGTACAGATTAAAACCTACAATAAAATAAATTTATATTTATAATAAACATATTTAAAAACTATATTAAATATTATCATACCATATATGACTTACATATATCATCTTATCACTCATTATTTAATAATTCATTATTAAAACCACTATTTTACGTGATAAATTATTCGTTTTTCATGCATGTTTTGATTCAAAAGTTATTGTCCTTGTAAATTGATCATCATTACATTTTATAGATAATTTTAATAATATAATAATTATAATATTTAACCACTATATATACTTTATAACTATTTATATATAGTGGTTATGGAAAATTAATTACATCACTGCATGGAGATGGTAATCACTATGTACACATGAGTGATGTTTCCACTTTTTGATGGACAGAACAAAAGAAAGTTAAATATTAATTCAGAATTAAAGAATCACAATTATATCCTAAATATAATATATATTAATTAAATATATCCTTATTTCCTTCCAGGTAAATTTTAAATGAAAAATGAATCACATCACTTCGTGAAGGTGGTAGTTCACACGTACACACTAAGAACATTATCATTTTCCAATAGAAGGTATGGTAAGAAGGTAGATAAGATATTATAAATATTGGAGAATAATTATTTCATATATATCATATATAAATAATAAATCTACAATAATAACAATCCTTGAAAACTGGTGATGGAAAATGAATCATATTGCTATTTTGAAGCGGTAGTCCACACACAGTCACAATCAATATTTTCCATTCTAATTTGATGGAAACGAGGTGTAAAAAGGTCTTAAAATAATAAAAATACAATATAAATATATTTATGATACTATATTACTCATGTTAATATTCATATAGTATATTTTTATTAAGTATAAGAAGAAATAAATATTGAAAGTTTGGTAAGAGGATTACCTCTTCTATGAGAGATCTCTATTGGATTGCAACTTAATCCTTCACAAGATAGACTTTGGGTAATAGAAAAAGATATTGCATGAAGTTAAAGAAGTTAGTGAGGTATTATGGTAGTTAATGTATAATATATAGTTCTAAAACGTTATTAATAAAGGATAATGGTTGGTTCCCTTTTATTAGTGAGGGGAATGACACATTTGGAATTACATAAATTATTTAAAAATAATATTTATCATAATTATATAAAGTGGAACCATGGATCCCAAAATTCACAGATAAGATATGATAGGGTCTAAATAAACTCAAATAATCAAATTTATAAAAGTTTAGGAGAAATCATAAGCCTTATCTCCTATATAAAAACATGTAAACCCCTTTTAAGCTTAACTGTGATAACTTAACATAACATAATTAAATGAAAAAGGGGCCTACTGACCAAATTTGAAAACTATAATTCAAAATTTTTAATAACTAGTATTTGATTAAAAATATCTAGGTTTTATTAATTATATTTAATATAACTATTCCAAACTCATGAATTTTTTTAAGAAAATAACTGATTTAATCATAAAAAATTATTTCACCTTGAAATCAAGTAAGAAGCCAATTTACTAGAATTTTTTCGATTATATATAAAAACAATTTTTTTTGCAATTTTTTATCAATAAATAACTGAATAGAACCTTTCAACTATATCATTAAATTAACAGAGCAAAATATAGTTTTAAAATTTGGATAAAATATAATTTATGTGTGCATAAAAGTCGACACGGGTGTAACATCCCTTATTTTGGATCGATTGAAAATTCAAAGGGAAATTGAGTTTTTTATTTGGTGGATAGGCTGAATTTTAAAAAATGGTTAAAATGTAAATCTAATCATTTTAACTCTTATAAGTTTTTTTAGATAGGGTTAAATTCATGAGAGGTTTGACGGATGTTTGAATGATTTTTGGGAGCATTGGGCTCAAAAACCTCATTTTATAAGAGAAATAGACCGATCACATGGTTTGTTTAAATCAGGAATTCCATTAATATAAACTTTATGGTTATTAAATTGGTATTTATTGGTTTGTTAAACCATTCAAGGTGAGGAACATGATTGGGTGAGACCACTGCAGTTTATTTCAGAGTTAAACCATAAGTTTTTTCCATAGTTTGTCTAACTTGTACTTAGCTCACATGGGGTGTGGAGTTAGTTTGTTTATAAGGAATGAATAGTTAATGGTTTTTTTAATTGTGTGCACAAAACATTTGGGTTATGGATCCTATAAATAATTATCCACATGGTTGGTGCACATTTATCCAAACCATGGGCCTCATTTAATGAGAAAAAATACTAAATTTTCCATCATCCCTTAAAGAGGTTTTAATCCATTTTTTTCCTATCTCATACAGGTAGCATCATGAATTCAAAACACCCTTCCTTCGTCCTTCATTATTGAATCTATTTCATTCATGGTCATATAAAAGAATCTTTGGGTGCTTTGGAAGTTTATTGATAAGAGTAAGACTCATTATATTTCTTTCTTTATTTATTTTTCCTTCATCGATGCTATCTTTAAACTAGATAATTCATCCTATTTTTAGGGCATGAGTATAATATTATAATTTCTCACTTTTTGGATGAAATCTAGGCTTACTATTGGATGGGTATACAATACTAATTGTGAGGCTGGTGGCCTATGTCTTTTCCCTCGTGGTCTTTTATTTTTATAGAATGTGTTGTTTTTCAGTGCAATGGGTTTTCCCTGAGTCACTTATTAAATGTGAAATTAATTAGATTAAAACATTAGAACTCAAACTTGAACCCTATTTCCAGGTTTGAGGTCAATAACGTCATCCTAAACCACCTCCTAATGTAAGTTATGTTACATACTTTTTGTACTATTCTCAATAATTAATTAAATTACTCTTTGGGATGTGTTATTTATATGTCATACTATATAGATAGTGTTAAATGATAGGGTTATTTCAAAATGATTAAATGTGAATAGAATGTACATGTAACTTGAACTTATTATCCATGAGTTATTCCCATCACTAAATAAGGATAAATTGACATGCTAAATGGTTTAAATTTTTTACATGACTCTTGTTAAATAGTTATATATTATGATTCATGAGTATGCATTCATGGTCATGGATTAAAATATATTATGATTATTAAGAATGGCATCCAAGGGCATGGAATACCTTATATTATGATACTAGGGCATGTAATCCTTGGGAACAAAATCCCTTATGATTATGATACTCTGGCATGGAATCCCCTGGTATGGAGTCCCTGATGATTATGATATTAGTTATCAAATCCCAAGGCATGACATCCCTTACATTATGATGCTCGGGAATGGAGTCCCAAGACCTTCCATCCCTCATATGATCAGGATAATTGGGAATGGAATTTCTTACTACCCTATGACACTCTTGTGACTATGCATGACAGCCATGTTTTTCCTCAGGTCCTAGATAACAGCATGTATATATACATGGTTGTATACATCTCTACATTTAAAGTAAACACATATATATATATATACCTATCTATATATAAGTCTATAAATGTTATTACATATAAAGTTCATATATATATATATATACAAGTTGAATTCATTTCATTTTCATTCTATCCTATTCTGAAGTAGGCATGGTCAGCTAGCTGTCCTTAAGGAACCATATCCGACTTGGTCACATTTATTTGTTTACTACACTGCCTTATTTTTAAAATATATATACACTATTTTATTTTATATACACATACTAGAATAGTTTAGAAACCATTTTTGGTGTCCTACTAAGTATATCTCATACCCTTTCAGGCCTCCATTGGTACTTGGACATACCTCATGTTTTTAGGTTCATAGAAATGAACAATGTTATGGGATATTATTCATGTACATGGGAGATTAGGAGCAGAGGACTGAGAAGATGTTTAGGATTATCATGTAGATATAATGTGTGGATTGTTTATTTTATTTTTTTATCATTTAAATAATAACTACTAAATTTATGTTTCTATAAATTTTTACATTTTATGAGTGATTCCTTATTCATTTATTATTTATTTTCAGTTATTGTTATCTTCCACTACTTAGTTATTTATATTTCTTCCACTGCTGATTATCTCACACACTAATATGAGACTCTAATTATAAGGGTATAGCCTCCCTAGTGTACAACCATGGGATCCTTAATCCTAGTCATCAGCATCTAGCATATAGAGAGCTTTGGTTGATGCATACTATCCAACTCACTCAAGGCACCGTTTCGGTGGCTCTATGGTCGGGATGCTACAATGGGTTCCCAAATTCAAAATAATGTTTCAAAATACATTACTTAACTCATAAAACATATATATATATATATGAAATAAACTCATATAATTGGATAAAATCATGTGTTAGAGAGATTTTAAAGCCTTACCCAAGTGTTTTATCAATATTTTACCCGTTTTACACTTATCGAGGTGACAAACCATTGTCATGGTTACTATTCATAATGATGAAAAATAAATGGGATATATTTACCATATTGTACCTACATATTTACAATATAGAATCAATTTTTTAATTTTTAATTTATATACATTTATAAAATCAATATTATTATAATTGCATAAAATGTAATGAAAAAAATATTTTTAAAACAATTCTTTTTTATATCCAAAAATGATCTTATACTAAAATCAAGTATAATATTTACTCATTAGAAATTAATTACAATACTTATAATTAATGTATACTTATTTTAATTTATGATCAAATTGAAAAAATAATTTACTTTTTAAATTACTTGATTTAATGAAATGAAATGACAGTTTTACAGAAAAATATTTGTCACTATTCATTTAAAAAACCATTTCAAAAAAATTCCAAACAATATATCCTAATACTATTATGAAATTATAATTTTAAAAAATATATCAATTTTTTAAAATAAAATTTATTAATGTGGATGAAGTAAATTATAATGTTCATGCAGAAAATGCAATAAAACCCATTTTTGAAAAAAAATTAATTTTGGAAGCATAAAATAACTTTAATGAAAATTTAGTACTTATTTATTATGAATTATTCAATATAATTTAATAATATAAAACCTTTAATCAAATTCTTCAATTTTGGTTATTTCTATACATACCTCCAATTTAACAGTTTGGTTGTAATAGTCAAATTTATAGTATATTGTAATTTGATTAAAGGTCAGTGTTTCATGTTAAACTAGTTATCGAGAATATAATTTTTTTCAACTAAATTTTAATGGTGTTATATAAAAGACACATTCTACTAAGTTGGTACTACTCTAGAATCTAGAAGTCAAAAAATTCCAAATATGCATCTCTCATCATCTCAAATTGCAACATCATGATAAACTACAAGTGATGTATGGGGTCTTTCCCTTACATGTATCATGACAAAGAACAAATGCTTATACATCAAGGAGCATATGTATGGGGTGGTATTATAAACTTATTAGGTATTCAAAAAGTCTTCAAACACATGCTACTAGTACAATAAAAAGTTAACATGTAGTTTTATACAAAACAGGATGACAAAATATTAAGTAGTTTTTACCTGAGTTATATTTAAAAAATAAGAGTAAACAGTAATTTTCATATGTAATTTCCATTATAGAACCCAAAAACCCCAGTATGAACCATTATTTTGAATATTCCCAACTCAGGAGTGTAAAACGAATCATTCTGGACTTAATTAATCAATTTTTTTATGAAACAATGTTCCCCTTTGGCATCTCCAACAAAGTTTGAACCAACAAGGACTTATGTATAAGAAACCTAAACTTATCCCAACCATATGTATTCCAAAGTCTGAAAATCAAAATTTCATAATAAAATTTTCTCATTTTTACGATTTAATAAAGCATTATGTGGGTGGCACCCATGATTTCCAATTTAAAATATGAAACCAAAAGGGGGTTTTCTAATATGATATTCAATGTGGGTTTTCATAAAAAAGAATAAAAATTTATTTTAGAAATCTATGTCTTCAAGTTATAGTATAAAGTGGTGATATAGAATCCACCAACCGTAGATGGTTCCCATTATTGTATTATTACATAATGATATAGATATATTAATATTCCTCCTTCCATTATTTCAATTAATCCTAAGAAGATAACATTAAAATAATCCCTAAATAATATATCCAAGCATAGAATCAGATATTTAGGGTTAATTTCTTTATAAAATGAGAATATAGTGGAGATAAATAAAGAATGAGGCCACTACCTTAGATATCCTAGATTCAATACTCCCTGAATCATTGAAACCATGCTTTATAGGGATGAAGATCACCAAAATAACCTAAGTCATAGATGGTGTTTGAGAGCCTAAGACATGGGAGAAATAATAAGGGATTTAAGGGAGTTTTCAAGTTAGAAAATAATTTATTTTAATTTAATTAATGTCATTGCATGTTTAGGTCTCACATTTTGGAAAACCGTCTTCCAACTGTGAGAATTTTCATTTCCTTAAAAATTCTCAAGTCACATAGTTACTGCATGGTTTGACTAAACTGTGTTCCAAATATATGCCTTCCCATAAAATCCATCATAAACTCTTATAGTTTCCTATAGAATCAACACAATTTGACCTAGCAATTCTTAATTCATATACCCTTAAAAACATATATGAAACATTCTAAAACCATTAATAATATTATCTTTCCTAATCCTAATAATTCTCTCGCTCAAAATTAACAAAAAAGTAGTGAATTACTTAAAACTAGGGTTTCTACATTCTCCACACTATTGTGATTTTACTCATTAGAAAGATACATATTAGTGGTTATTTAAAATATTTATATCCACTGATTTATTATGAATTTCCTTTATTCATAGTTATCCACTTATATAAAACTAGGTTTCAATAATATTTGGTCCAAAGGAATATAAGTTTCCATTCAATACGTTTCTGTGTCTATCTATGATTCAGATTAGTGCATGTAAAAATGTAGCATTTGTCTCAACTGTAACATGATCCCATTGAATCATGTGGATAGGATCAGGATTGAACTTCTTCAATTGAGATATATGGAATATATTATAAATTCAGCTAAATATTGGTGGTAAAACCAATCAATAAGCCAAATCTCAATTTCATTCATGTATCTAAAATTGTCTAATGGACCTAGAGTAAAACATTCCATGCACTTCCAAATAATGATATATGGCCCTAGGATGTACTTTTAAGAATACAGGATCTCCCATGAAAAAAGATAATTATAAAAAACAATGTTCTATATATGATTTTGGAAATATTTGTGTCTTTGAAATCCATTTTATGATAATTTGAATCTTCTCAATCATCTCATGAAGAAGGTAAGGTCTTATTAGTGAAGTTTTTCTTATTTCTACCCAATAATGTGAAGATCAATTTGGGTGGTCATACAATGCCTTGAGAATATCCATATCTTTCATGGATTGATAACTATTATTATATGAACACTTCACTAAGTATAATTGATCTTACCATTAACCAAAAAATGCATAACATAGGCTCAAAACATGTCTTCCAATGTATAGATGGTATGATCTAACTTTTTCATATATTTAGGGATTATATGTCATTATCATGATTAATTGGAATCTAAGGGATATTTATAAGGATATTTATAACCATGAGATGAATTTAGGGTCTCGATCATAAAAAATTAAATCATCACCCCATGTAATTTCAACACTTCTTTTACATAGAGTTACACTAATTATTTTACTTCACTAGACTCTTGAATTGAAATTAAGTGTGTTGAATTGGTGAGTTGGTCCACAATAACCCAAATAAAACCATTCTTTTGATGTGTAAGAGGTATATGGTTAAAAGTTCCATGAAAATCTATTCTCATATACATATAGGTATATCTATCGACTATAACATACCTATTTGACATTGGTGTTTAGAATTTACCTTATAGTATGTGAAACATCATATAACATAGTTAAATATCTTCTATCATATTTTAGACCACTAAAAAGTTTCATTCATTGCCATTTACATTTTTTAGTGCATGCATGGATAGCCCATTTAGAATGGTGATATTAATAAAAGAGATATTCTTGTAAAAAAGGTACAATGAAAATCTAGTCTTGATAGAATAACATAGACTTCTTATCTGCTATCTATCCTTTGATGGTCTCACCACCATTAAGGTTTGATATGGTGGTATGGAAGTTAGGATATGATCATTGGTCCACCATTACCATGTCAATGAAGTTAAAAAAAAGTCTTATTAGGAAAACAAATTACATCCTTATTTTTGTTCCATAGAGTCTACTTTCATTTCATTGATTATGATCATCAACATCCATTGGTCCTGATCTTCCCATAATACTTCTTTATATGAATTTAGGATCAAGGAATTGACCATTAAATTTCCTTTATTGAGTGTACACACCAAAACAAAGTCAAACATACTGAGATTCTACATCCTTCATCGTTACCTTATGTTCATGTCCCTTGGACAAGGATATTCTTTAAGATCTTATCATCAATGAATATACTGGACTATCCATAAAAGAGATATTGATTATATTTATTTATTTCATGGAGCATTGAAACTAACTCCTGGTTATGTTTTGGTCATTTCTTTCCATGTTTTCATAATTTACTCGATCCATAATCTATGAAATATTCTCCTTTTATAAAAACAAAAGCCAACCCAAATCCAAATACATCACAATATACCACATAACCATTTATTGGTTTTGAAAATATAAGGATAGGTATTGAACTAATCAGATCCTTATGATCTAAAAAATATTTATGAAAATCATCACTCTATTTGACTGGAATTTAGTTCTTTTGGAATGCTATCATATGTGAAGAAATCCTAGATAAATTCAATATAATGAGATTATAATAACATGCTAATCCCAAATAAAAACTATGTATCTAAAATAAATTATAATGTGGTTTAAATTAAATTACTACTTTTATTTTCATGGGATCAAAAAAAATTACTTTCAAAGAAATGGCATGCCCAAGGAATTGAACTTATTTTATTCATAAGTCACTTAGTGTACATAATAAAATCTCCAAGTGATTATCACGATCATTTTTGGTTTCATAATAAACTAACATTTCATCAATAAATTCCACAAAAACAGAGTCAAGATACTTATGGAAGATACAGTTCATCATGCATATAAAAATTATATGTTCATTCATGAGACCAAATGCTATGTCCATGCATTAATAGTGACTATACTATATTTGAAAATATATCTTTGGGATATCCTCTATCTAAACTCATCGTTGTTGTTACCTTATTTATAGATCTATTTTAGGGAAAAAATTGTCTCCATTCAATTAATCAAATAGATAGTCATTTCATGGAATAGGGTATCAATTATTTATCATAACATTATTCAGTACATCATAGTCAATTCATAATATATGATAACTATAATCCTTCTTTATGAATAGAACTAGAATAGCCCGAGGTGTTGTACTTATTTATATGGATAATTTTATTTATAATTCATACACATATATTTTAAACTTCTATAATTACATTGGGACTATTATATATAATTGAAGTGAAATATTAAATGTCCTCTAAATTAGATCAAATGAAAATTCCACTTCCCTTTAGGTGGTAAACCAAATAAATTTTGCAAAATCACATTAATATACTAATCTACAATGGTAGTAAAATATATGTTCAAAATTTCATCAATATTACCCAAGGTTACTACTTATAATTAATAATACATATTTCTAACCAATTATTCTAAATGCCCTTATCTTATAATATTCACACCTAAATCCCATTTAAAGAGATGCGTTGATACATCTAGAGTTATAATACACAATCCTTGATCATAACAATCAGTATGATATTTTAAGGCCATTGACCAATCTATTTCTTAGATTAAATCAAAGATATCCATTTCTAGAATATAAAATACTCAAAAAAACTATATTTCATCGTTGGTTATAGATCATTCTACACACATAAATCCCCTAAACTTATTTAGAGACTTGGATATTTCAAGGAAATTTTTTTCTTAATTTCTCTGGAATTTTACGAGTCTGCAGATTCTGACAGCGCCTGATTCTGAGACCCGGAGTGCCCGGAATGATCCGTTGAAGTTTTGTTAAACTTAAATTAATGCGCGTAAGCAGTTGTCCTGAAAAAATGAAATAACTCTTAAATGGTTGCTTGGATCAGAAATCTGAGGGGACCATTGCGCTCAAGATGGTGAGATTCTCCTAGGCGTGACTTAAGTTTAGTCGGTGTGGGCCTCCTATGAGAAATCCCAAAAATGGCTTAACCATAAATAAAATAATTAAATAAATTATATTATTTTTCAAATACTTTTAACTCAAAAATGGTAGATCGGATTGAAAATATGAGACCACCACTGAACTCGTAAGGGCATGCTTTATTTAAGCGGATAATAACTTTGGCCGGCACAGGCCACCAGAAAAAGATAGTTTTTGGCCGCAAATAAAATAATTAAATGACAATTATTTTATTGTAAAATTCATAACTTCTAAACGGTAACTCGGATTGAAAATCTTTGAGTACCGTTGGGTTCTTTGGGGCGTATTTCACCTAGGCAGAGCCTAACCATGACCGCAGTGGCTCTATGGTGACTGATAATAATTTTCCAAATTTTTTTCGGGTACGTTCAGTAAACGTACGTTCGGAATTTTATAACTTTTTAATCGGTGCTCGGAATTGAAATCCAAGGACACCGATGAACTCGCAGCGCCGATATTCTCTTAAGGGGAACTTTACCGCAGTTTCGTTTTATGCGGGTTGAAAGTTAATTTTTGGGGATTTGTAAAAAAATAAATAAAATGGTTGTGCACCATTTTATTTATTTGGGTGGTTATATCCTCTAAGAGGAAGTTAGGGGTGGGGCTCACACCCCACACAACCTCCCATGAGAGGATGTTTTTGAGGTGGGGCCCACACGAGGCGTAACCCTCCACCTCCCATAAACCCCCCTTTAACACTCCCTTGCATTTAAATGTGCCAACTCCCCCCTAATTAAGAGATCTCTTCACATTCCCCACTCCCATTAATTATGCCAACACTTTATTTAATTAAAGTGGTTTGAATTTTGAAATACATGGGTTAATAAAATAATACCCATAATATATTATTTTAGTTTGGGACTTTCATTGTGTTAAAAAGAGTTGGGAGAGAGCTCTTGAGAAGGAGAGAAAAGTGTTCCTCTCTTCAACGAAGAACGACTTTCTACCTCGACGAAGAACACTCTGCGATTCAAAGAACTTGAAGTCTCCAACGCTGATTCCTCCTTAGATGCACCCTGACGTCCACGGAATCGATGTCCGAACTCTGAGATGCCCGACGTGCGATGAAAATTATCGAGGTAGGGGAACATTTTTTGTTTCAAATTTAAGTGGTTTTATCTCACGAGCATGAGCGTTTATTTATATGATGTTTGTATAATTTATTCTTGAATAAATTATAACCTTGTCGTAGTTGAAAGAAAGTGTTTTATTATTTCCAATTGATAACGCCTAACGCGGAGAGCGCGGTCCGAACAAACACGGCCAGATGACCCTCCTCTGGTTGTTCGTTTGTGCGCGGAGTCGGAGCGGCCGATGCGAGGGTGATGCCGGGATAACGACACGAGCAGGACATCGCAGGTAGGCGGCCAGTACCACGGTCCAGCGATATGATCGAGTAGAAAGGAGGCGCAACTGTCCGGAGGTGGCGGGTGTGCAAGACCCTTGGCGGGTTGGGTTTCATCCGCAGCTGAATATTTGGGTTGAGGAGGCGTGATTTTGGGGAAAGAGTTTTATTTATTTATTTTTTTAGCATGAGGAATCGAGATGAATGAAATAAGATTGGAGAGAGGATAGAAAGTAAGAGAAATAAATTAAAAGGAAAATAAAAAGAGAAGGAAGAAGATATGTATAGAGGGAGGCATTACCCACATGCACCAAAACCTTAAGCGTGAATTTCAAATGAGATTGGGGAGAGAATTTCCTATCAAATGAAATAATAATAATGTAATATTATTATTATAATTTATGGTTGTCAAAACAATAATTCGACCGTAACTTCTTCGTGCGATCTCGGTTTCACGAACCGTCAGCGGCAATGAGACCTTGACTTCGAGACGGAATTTATGAGCCCAATATTGGATGTCTTTTTCGGGTTTTTGGATAGGGTACCTGAAGCACTCGGAAAATAATAGATTTAATATTATTATTAAATCTTTGACCCACCATAACTCATGTGTGCGATGTCCGATTGACTTGACGTCAGTGGCGATGTAATCTTGTATTTAATATGGTCGTTTCAAGTCTAATGTTGGATACTAAATTCTGGTTCGTGGCTCAGGCCCACGAAACACCGAATAATAATATTATTATTATTAATACGGAATCTTGTATCAAACATATCTCTCTCATACGTTGTCGAAATGAAGAACCCTCTTCGATGTTGCGACCCTGAAATTAAGACGGATGTTTCAAGACAAATTTTGGATATTTATGTCGAGGTCGAGGTTTGGGCCCCATGAGGCCCGGTTCGTGCATGTTGTGGTGAAATGAAACTTTTTCACCGGCTATCCATTGTGGACTAACGGGTAGTCCATCTCGTGTGTTTTTCTGTATTGATCGCAATGGTGTGACCTGTTTGGTTAACTGGTGTCATTTGAAGTACGACCGGGTTGGTTCGAACCCAAAACCAACCGGGCCCTCGGAGCGGAAACACTTATAACTTAAGAACCAGAATTACGATTGACGTGTTGTCAACTTTGTTGGATTCCTCTTGATGAGAGGGTTATTTTGGCATAATTCACCTGTGGTTTGGACATAGTTGGAGTAGGGCCGGGTTGGATTGTACCCAAAATCCAACCGGACCCCTGGAATGAAAAGGCCGATAACTTTCAGACTCGACGTCCGTTTGACGAACTGTCAGCGGGATTGTTGATCATGTTGAGAAATGGTCCCTTTGAGTATACCCTATTAGATTTCGTGGTACAGTTGAGATATGTCTGAGTTGGTTCATACACAAAACCAACCGGGCCCCCAGGACTAAACGGCTAATAACTCACATACCGGGCATCCAATTGACGTGCCATCTGTTGCGTTGAGACCCCTATGACGAGGTGATCCTTTGAGATATTTCTTTGTGGGACTTTGTGATACTTAGAGTATCGACCAGTAGCTCGTGGAGAGGATCCTCTCGCAGACGATCGTACGGAGTACGGAGACCTTGTAGCTGGCTGCGACCTGATGACTTCTTTTCCGATTCGAGTCGGAGTGACTTGTATAGAACAGTGGGGAGCACTACTGAGTTTGGGTGGAAGAAACATGGCAGGGAGAACTACTGTGTTTGGGTGGCAGACTCGCGGTACTCAACAGATGGAGTACCTCTGTAGGCTATTAGGGGGGTGCACTACTGTGTTTGGGTGGCAGACCCCGGTGGGGAGCACTACTGTATTTGGGTGGCTGGCCTGCGGTACTTGACAGGAGGAGTACCTCAGCAGTCTTAGGTTCATGAGCAGCGCCTCAGAGTTGTGACAGGATCAGTGTACTCGACAGAGAGGGAGCTCTTCAGTAGTTGTAGTATCAATATCATTAATGAAAATCCTGGTTTGAGCTGAGTCAATGACCTTTGTGTTTACCTCATGATTGAGATGGGTCACTTGATAACTTAAGTATATGTATGGGCATATAACTAAGTAGTGGTTATCCATAGATTTCATAACCTTTGTGTTTCCTCAATATTGAGATGGGTTATTTGATAACTTAGGTATAAGTATGGGCTTATACCTAAGTAAGGGTTATCTATTGAGATCCTTCTTTGTGGTTATCCTTGTTGGATTTAGTGAGACCTTGAGGATCTCGGGGTACCTACTGAGTATCGTTATACTCACCCCTACACAGTCTATGCCCACACCTTGTTGTGTTGGATGCAGACGACGGACAGCGCTGACAGAGACCGAGTGTACGAGGATTGGACGGTACCCGGAGGTGGACCTCACGACGAGTCGGTACCCGGAGGTGGACCTCATGATGAGTCTGTACCTGGAGGTGGACTTCACGATGAGATGGTACTCGGATGATGTTGGAGGGCGAGTGCGTTGAGGAGCCTATATGTACCTACCCTTCAGGTAGGATCTGAGGTGGACAACCCATGATCTGCTTTTATCTTCTAGCTTTTAGTCTTTTCTGTTATAATTTCGTTCAGTTGTAGCAGTACTTTTCAGTTGGGTTTGTATTCTGGACCATTTAATTTTCAGCATTTTCTTTTATACATATTGTATTACTTCCTCTTGTACTCTGGTTGGATGTGTTTATGTTTTGTAAAGGCAAATACTTCCCAGTTAACGTGATTTATGCCTTAGGTTCTAGTCGCCAGCCCCTGGCCTATGGAAGGCGGGCTTGGGGTAGTCACAGCACGGGCCCTGATGACGGGTCATGACAAATTGGTATCAGAGGACTCTATTCTACCGAAAAACTTATGACTCTGATATTTACTTTTTGTGAAGTAATAGTTTTATGCGTACCAAGTGTGGTTTTTAGTTCAGGGAGTCCAGTGTTGGTGTGGCAGCCAACGTATCCATACACCAGGACCCTGACTACTGATATCCAAATTAGTGCATGAAAACACTGATTGCGTGTGTGTATCCAAAAGTTTTCAAGTCATCTCAAACTAGGTCGGCACACTAGGTATAAATCTTTGACGTGTCACATCTGTTCAGGATGTCTCCACGCAGACAGTCAGTTAGAGTTCTAAGAGAGTACTCGATGACGGCCCACCGAGTGACGAGACTCCGGTTCAGGGCCCCCTTTCTGTGTTGGAACCTTAGGGTTGTGTACCAACAGCACCACCACTCGTTAGTCAGCAGATACCACCAGCCGTACTAGCGGACAGTGCACGCTGACAGAGTGCGTTGCACGAGTTCCAGTAGTAGAGGCCTTCGAGGTTACGAGGCAAGGCAGATTTCCAGACAGTAGACGACTGGCTGGAGGAGATTTCTAGAGTTTTTTACCTATCTGTGACACTAGTAGAGTGGATGGTGGACTTGGATACTAATTTTTTCCAGTGAGTGACCATGAGGATGGTCCACATAGTGATGAGGATTCAGTACTTGGACCGATGTTTGAGATAGTACCTTCAGGTAGTGTGCTAGGTATACATCACTACCTGTTGGCCATCAATTACAACCGATGATACCAGTAGGTGACACATGTAGGATTACCGCCTTACACGTGTTTCAACATCAGATTCCCTCAGGTTCTGAGGTGAGCTCGACTCTCAGGCAGTTGAGGACTGGCTTGAGGAGGTGGCTGAGAGTTTCCTAGAGCTTATACAGCTTTGGTAGGATGACGTGTCGGTAGCTGTGTATTCGTCAAGGTGTACCGATCGTTCTTGGTACTTGATGACTATGATACGATCAGTACTTAGAGCTCGAACCTCTGAGCAAGGTGTGTTTAAGGATATCCGAGTAAGAACTCTTTCCTTTATTCATTCCCACTTATGTTTGGGTTATAGAGAGAACCTTTTTGGTTGAATGTTCTTTGGATGATCGGTTATAACCAGTGAATGTTCGTAGTGGGAAGATGCGAACTGGCGCCAGTCTCAGAGACTTGGGCATGTAAAATTTTTCAAGAAGAGGAAGTGTTAAGGGAAAATGAATCTGTAGAGCAGCAGACATGGAAGCAGAGCTTGGAGAGCAGCATGAGGTGGTGTACATTTCGACATGTTACAACCACTCGCCTTTGTAGTCCCCGCCAGGATCAGGGAGCTGAAGGGTAAGGGAAGAGAATAGCTACATGTGGTCACGGAGTGTGACCCAAGGGATATAAGAATGATTTGAGGTCTGGTCTGTGTCAAATACGAGCTACCATATCAATATATATAGGAATAAATCATTCCTTCCTTCCACGAATCGTGTCCCAGACCTAGAGTTTTCGATTAAAACCGTTGACTTGACCCTCACGTTTGGAGATACCTTTGAGAGGAGACTTGATAAACACACTTATGCTGACAGGTGCGATCTGACCCTTGAGGCGAGAGTTTCTGTTGGAACCTCTTGGTGGCTGCGTCGAGGCCTTATGACGTTAGTTTGGGTATGGATTGGGAAACCACAGTTCATACACGGATTGACTTTATTATGAAAAAAGGTTGTGGTTTACTTACAATGATGGGATGGGTTTTCCTCAGTCAGTGAAAAAGAAACCCCAGGCATCACAGGAACCTCCAGGAGAGCACATGGGAGCGGAAGGCTCAGATGTGTGCTCAGTACCACTTTTGTTTCCCCTAGTGTGTGTTGAAGCTTTACGGGGACGTAAAGTCCTGAGGTGGGAGTAATTTAGAGATTCGGAAATTTCAAAAAAAAAATTCTTAATTTCTTTGGAAATTTACTAGTCTGCAGTTTCTGACGGTTCCTGATTCTGAGGCCCGAAGTGCCCGGAATGATCCGTCAAAATTTTGTTAAACTTAAATTAACTCGCGTAAGCAGTTTTCTTGAAAAAGTGGAATACCTCTTACACGGTTGCTCGAATCAGAGATCTGAGGGCACCGTTGTGCTCAGGATGGCGATATTACCCTAGGCGTGACTTAAGTTTAGTCGACGTGGGCCTCCTATGAGAAATTTCAAAAATGGATTAACCGTAAATAAAATAATTAAATAAATTATTTTATTTTTCAAATGCTTATAACTCGAAAATGGTAGCTCTGATTAGAAATCAAAGACCACTACTAAACTCGTGAGGGCATGCTTTATTTAAGTAGATACTAACATTGTCCAGCACAGGCCACCAAAAAAAGTTCGTTTTTGGCAGCAAATAAAATAATTAAATGACAATTATTTTATTGTAAAATTCATAACTTCTAAATGGTAACTCGGATTGAAAATCCGAGAGTACTGTTGGGTTCTTTGGGGCGTGTTTCACCTAGGCAGAGCCTAACCATTTCCGCAGTGGGATGAGGGTGACTGATAATAATTTTCCGAATTTATTTTCGGGTACTTTCAGTAAACGTACCTTCAGAATTTTATAACTTTTGAACTGGTGCATGGAATTGATATTTGAGGACACCGATGAACTCGATGCACATGTATTCGCTTAAGGGGACCTTTACCACAGTTGTGTTTTATGCGGGTTGAAAGTTAATTTTTGGGGATTTGTAAAAAAATAGTTGTGCACTATTTTATTTATTTGGGTTGTTATATCCTCTAAGAGGAAGTTAGGGGTAGGGCCCACACCCCACACAACCTCCCATGGGAGGATATTTTTGAGGTGGGTCCCACACAAGACCTAACCCTCCAACTCCCTTAAACCCCCATTTAACACTCCCCCACATTTAAATGTGCCAACTCCCCCCTAATTAAGAGATCTCTTCACATTCCCCACTCCCATTAATTATGCCAACACTTTATTTAATTAAAATGGTTTGAATTTTGAATAACATGGGTTAATAAAATAATAGTCATAGTCTATTATTTTAGTTTGGGACATTTATTGTGTTAATAAGAGTTTGGAGAGAGCTCTTGAGAAGGAGAGAAAAGTGTTCATCTCTTCAAAGAAGAACGACTTTCTACCTCGACGAAGAAAGCTCTGTGATTCGAAGAACTTGAGTCGCCAACGCCGATTCCTCCTTGGATCCACCCCGACATCCATGGAATCGACGTCCGATCTCCGCGACGCCTGACGTGTGGCGACAATTATCGGGGTTGGGGAATATTGTTTGTTTCACATTTAAGTGGTTTTATCTCACGAGCATGAGCGCTTATTTATATGATGTCTGTATAATTTATTCTTGAATAAATTATACCCTTGTCGTAGTTCAAAGAAAGTGTTTGATTATTCCCAATTGATAACGCCTAATGCGGAGAGCGCGGACCGAACAAACACGGACCAACGAACCTCTGCTGGTTGTTCATTTGTGCGCGGAGACGGGGCAGCCGATGAGAGGGTGAGGCTGGGATAAGGACACGAGCAGGACATCGCAGGTAGGCGGCCGGTATGGCGGTCCAGCGATATGATCGTGCGGACAGGAGGCGCAGTTTTCTGGAGGCGGCTGGTGCGTAAGACCCTTGGCGGGTTGGGTTTCATCCGTGACTGAATATTTGGGCTGAGGAGGCGTGATTTTGGGGAAGGTGTTTTATTTATTTATTTTTTTAGCGTGACGAATTGAGATGAATTAAATAAGATTGGAGAGTGGATTGAAAATAAGAGAAATAAATTAAAAGGAAAATAAAAAGAGAAGGAATAAGATAGCTATAAAGGGAGGGGTTACCCACATGCACCAAAACCTTAAGCGTGAATTTCAAATGAGATTGGAGAGATAATTTCCAATCAAATGAAACACTATTAATAATATATTATTATTATTATTATTATTATTTATGGTTGTCAAAACCATAATTCGACCATAACTTCTTCATGTGATCTCGGTTTCACGAAATGTCAGCGGCAGTGTGACCCTGACATCGAGACAGAATTTATGAGCCCAATATTGGATGTCTTTTTCATGTTTTTGGATCGGGTACCTGAAGTGCTCAGAAAATAATAGATTTAATATTATTATTAAATCTTTGACCCGCCATAACTCATGTGTGTGACTTCCGATTGGCTTTCCGTCAGTGGCGATGCAATCCTGTCATTAATATGGTCGGTTCAATTCTAATGTTGGATACTAAATTCTGGTTCGTGTCTTGGGCCCACGAAACACCGAATATTATTATTATTATTATTGACTGAATTTTTTTTTTTGATTATCAGAAGCCGGTTTATGGGATCTGGTTCCCACGTACAACCACAAGTCAAACAAACACAAACTCAAGGAAAACAACAAACAAAGACTGACCCATTATTATTATTATTATTACAGAATCTTGTATCAAACACATCTCTCTCATACGGTGTCAGAATGATGAAACGTCTGTGACCTTGCGACCCTGGAATTAAGACGGATGTTTCAAGACAAATTTTGGATATTTATGTCGAGGTTGAGGTGTGGGCCCCATGAGGCCCGGTTCATGCATGTTGTGGTGAAATGAAACTTTTTCACCGGCTATCCGTTTTGGACTAATGGGTAGTCCATCTCATGTGTTTTTTCATATGGATCACAATGGTGTGACTGGTTTGGTTAACTGGTGTCATTTGAAGTACGGTCGGGTTGGTTCGAACCCGAAACCAATTGGGCCCTCGGAGCGGAAATGCTTATAACTTAAGGACCAGACTTCTGATTGGCATGTCGTCAACTTTTTTGGATTCCTCTTGATGAGACAGTTCTTTTGGAATACCCTATGAGAGTATACCCTATGAGAGTTTGGGGTATAGTTGAGATATGGCCGAGTTGGTTCATACAAAAAACCAACCGGTCCCCCGGGACTAAAAGAATAATAACTCACAGAATGGGCGTCCAATTAACGCGCTGTCTGTTGCGTTGAGACCCCTATGACGAGGCGGTCCTTTGAGATATTTCTTCGTAGGACATTGTGATACTTGGAGTATCGACCAGTAGCTCCTGGAGCGGATCCCCTTGGAGACGAGCGTACGGAGTACAGAGACCTTGTAGCTGGCTTAGACCTGATGACTGCTTGTCCGATTCGATTCGGAGTGACTTGTATAGCCCAGTGGGGAGAACTATTGTGTTTGGGTGGCAGACCCACGGCGGGGAGAACTACTGTGTTTGGGTGGAAGACTCGCGCTACTCAACAGAAGGAGTACCTATGCAGGCTATTAGGGGGGTGCACTACTGTGTTTGCGTGGCAGACCCCAGCGGGGAGCACTACTATGTTTGGGTGGCTGACCTACGGTACTCGATAGGAGGAGTACCTCAACAGTCTTAGGTTAGTGAGCAGCGCCTCAGAGTCGTGACAGGATCAGTGTACTCGACAGAGAGTGAGCTCTTCAGCAGTTGCGGTTTCGATATCATTAATGAAAATCCTGATATGAGCTGAGTCACTGACCTTTGTGTTTACCTCATGATTGAGATGGGTCACTTGATAACTTAGGTATATGTATGGGCATATAACTATATAGTGGTTATCCGTTGATTTCATAACCTTTGTGTTTCCTCAAGATTGAGATGGGTTACTTGATAACTTAGGTATAAGTATGGGGTTATACCTACGTAAGGGTTATCTATTGAGATCATTCTTTGTGGTTATCCTTGTTGGATTTAGTGAGACCTTGAGGGTCTCATGGTCCCTAATGAGTATCGTTATACTCACCCCTGCATGGGCTATGCCCGAACCATGTTGTGTTGGATGCAAACGACATACAACGCTGACAAAGACCGAGTGTACGAGGACTGGACGGTACCCAGAGGTGGACCTCACAACGAGTCGGTACCTGGAGGTGGACCTCACGATGAGTCTGTACCCGGAGGTGGACTTCACGACGATATGGTACTCGGATGAGGTTGGCGGGAAAGAGCGTTGAGGAGCCTATATGTACCTACCCTTCAGGTAGGATCTGAGGTGGAAGACCCCTGAGCTACTTTTATCTTCCAGCTGTTAGTCTTTTCTGTTGTACTTTCGTTCAGTTGTAGCTGTAACTTCCAGTTGGGTTTGTTTTCTGGCCCATTTACTTTTCATAACTTTCTTTTGTACTTAGTGTATTACTTACACTTGTACTCTGGTTGGATATATTTATGTTTTATAAAGGCAATGCCTTCTTAGTTAACGAGATTTATGCCTTAGGTTCTAGTCGCCAGCCCCTCACCTATGGAAGGCTGGCTTGGGGTAGTCACGGCACGGGCCCCGAGGACGGGTCGTGAAAACATCAATTTCCTAAGAGGTGTTTGAATGTAGATCATGTGTGGAATTATTTACACATTCAAAAACATTTTATTTTCTCTATGAGAAGAAATGAATGAGTAGGATGTTCCTATATTAAAAAATAAATTTATAAGAGTATAGATTATAAGGATAATACCTAAAACTATAGACAAGCTTGATTACTCCTCCACGACACTCTACTCAACACCATTTATAACAACCCGACCATAAAGCATTGTCTTGGGAAGAGATGAGGTACCAATAACATGAGCTGGAATTCCCAAAGAAACCAAATGTTGTAAATAAATTCTAAGGGAATAAGAAAACATTTGGGGATAATTTTCACTTACACACACAACTTACAAAATAGTGTAATAAATATAATGGAAAGACATTATACGTTGCATGAAATTGAACCTATACAAATCAATAGAAAATCACTAAAACACTATCATAGTAGAATAAGAATACAATAAAAATTCGGAAAAAAATCCAAATAAATGAAAGACTTAGGGTACGAAGGTTTCACTACTCCAGACATAAGGACTTGACCAAATCCTAATCTTTATGTCTCATCCCTAACTGTAACATCACAGTTCTTCGCTAGTGAAGTATGAGATCTACCCCTTATCTTTATCCAAATAAAAATATTTTGAATATTATCCATGGTGAATATAAAGGGGGTGATTATATTGACTCCATAGTCAATCATTAAGACTTACCACATGATCCACTTGGATAGGAACAAGTTCAATCATGATTTTATATAAAATAAGAACAAATAATATCAATAAATGTTAAACTGAATTATATTTAAATAGGTATTCTATATAATTGTTTCCTCAAGTAATACCCAATAAATAACTCACACATCAATTCATCAATACTTTCTTTGAATAGACCCAACTCATGAGTAGAAAATTCATTCTTCCATACTCATGTCATCAATTGGTTGTGAAATAATGTTTCCCCACAACACTGTCAACCAAGTTCAAAACAACAAGGCATAATATATATTCAATATTAACTCACCCCAACCATGTATATTCCATTTTCTCATACTAAACATTTTATATAGAAGAAAATTATCATTTTTAGCTATTAATAAAAAAATTGTTGGAATAACCCATGATTTATAGTTTAAAACAAGAGATCAAAAATGGTTTTTCAAACATAGAATTAAAAACAAATTCTATAAAAATCCCCAATTATTTAATTTAGAAATACAAGCATTTAATTTCTATGAAAAATTATATAGACAGTGAGAATCCACTAACCTAAAACAATGTTTTTTTAATAATTACATAATAATATAGAAAGATTCATGCTACTCCATCTTTTCCTTTAATGAATACAAAAAAGATACCATCAAAACAAGACATATACCACAAGCATGAAATCCTTTTTTTAGTGTTATTTTCAAGAGAAAATGGTAAAATATAAGATAGAGAGGAAGAATGAAGATCTTATCTTCAATTTCGTTGATTTAGCGCTATATGATTCATTAAAACCAATCTTTAGATGGAATAAGATCATCAAAATTTTCTAGAATAGGGATGGAGTTCAAGATCATAGGAAAGGGAAGGAACAATGATGGTTTTAGAAGATCTTTCTTGGTTAAAAAAATTGTACTTTATTTAATGTTGTCATATGGTTGGTATATGATTAAGTAAACTTTGCACCAACCATGCGAATGAACACTACCTTCAAAATCCCCAATTCATAATCTTACTACATGGTTTGAAAAAACAATACACTAATCATGTGCCTACCAATATAACCCATTATTACCTTTCACAGTTTACTAGGGAATCTTCATGTTCTTCCCTAACCATTCTCAAATTGTCCACCTTTAAAAACCTCCTCAAAACATTCCATAACCATCTAGAAACATCCCAAGGTAAAACCCAATCATTTTGTAGCTAAAAATACAAAACAAAATAACAAATTACCTAAAATAAAGTTTGTTATATCTCATGTATCCTCACTCCTTCCTTTATTTTATTTTTGGTTTAATTATTTTTTTTCAAAATAACAATTTAAAAAAATTATCATAGTCATAACATTTTCAATTTTTTATTACAACTTAATAAAATTATAAAAAAATGATAAAAATTTCACATTTCAAATATTATTCTAGGGTATTGAAAATGACATTCAATCACTAAATCAACACTAATTCGATGCACTAAATATCATTAATAGTCCAAATTGGGACCCCCGGTCATTAGTGAGACCGATTACGATCACTAATACCTGTCTCAAATAGGCCATGGGTTTGCGACTAGCACCAAGGTTATCCATAATCCATAATATGGGACTAATTACCGTCTATGAAGGAATAAAACACCGCATACCAAAAAAATATACTCCCAAATTGAAATGTACGTGAATAATTCATGATAATTTCCTATAATAAAGTTTTCCTATAAAGAAATAGTGTAATGGTAACAACAAAAAAACCAAAAGATACCTAAAATGGGAAACAAATCATCAAAAATACTTTGAGATCTCTACAATGAAGCTAACTAAAACCAACACAACCAAAATCATGCACATAATAATCTAACAAAATAGTATACATAGAATATGGGTTAGTATAAAATTACACAGTAGGTTCCTCCCATACATCAACATGTTTCATATTTAATTGATAATACTAATTCATATGGTATATGATAAGATAAAACAAATAACTATTGATAATAAGACCATGGTATACACACATATCACCAAAATAAACCTCACCATAAATGTTATAACATATAAAAATATATAACTCACACAAAAAAATAGATTATATGAAGAACAGACATCACATAAAAACTCCCACAAATTATATAACTATAACCCCCAACATCAAACATCTTGTATCTAGTACATAGATATGGTTATGGGTGAGGGGTGGCCTAAAATGGACTAACTTTTCTAGTAATCCACATATCCCACTGGATGTCGGTAAATTTAAGCATCAAACACTTGGTGGTGGAAGCATAGTAGATGATGAGTTTACATCAATAATCAAATAACATAAATATACAAGTTGTAAAGAAAATTTATATTATATTAAAATATATTAAACAGAAGTCTCTACACACCCACATGAAGTCTCATTAGTATTCATAACTACCCTAATTTAGGACTATTGGTAATTACCAAGAGGAACCAATCATAAATACTTGGAATTCTACATCCCAAAATTGTTGATAATCACCCATTGTATGGTTGGTGATTACCCAAAACTAAATTCCATTACGTTATCCACATTAGTATCTGATCATATATGTATATATATATTGAAATACCCTACTAATTATTTCATATCCATTTGAATATCTATAATTGAGCTCACATCCAAAATAATTCCCATATTTACAAACATGAACTCACTTACAACTATTCCTATTTAAATAACATTCATATCTACCATCATTATTATTAAATATTTTTAGAATTAATATTAATTAAGGAACCATTGGAAAATATAAATCCCTTATAAAAACATAGAAATTAACAAATACCATTGATAACAATGCCACTGTAGTAAACCAGAATTTATGAACACTATAATGTTTTTCATACACCCTCTATGCTAAACTATGCCACACCATCCAAGTTAAGGGAGAGCTATAGGAAACTAGTAAACTACATAACCTATGTGTAGGATTCGACAAAACCTATACCAATTTGGATTGACCCTATAATTTTTATTCCACTATGTGTATATTATAGACATAAGTCTAATTTTCTCAAAAATATACCCCAACCTAGTGCCAACATGGGAAATATCTAATGTAAATAATGATAAATTTTTCAAAATCGATCTATAAATATATAAAAAATTTCCAATGATTTTCCTGATCTGATGCTGATTTGGTTTGGCTCATACCAAAACTCATAAAACATATTTTTGGGATGAATGTGAATTTATACTACCACTCTGTGAGGTTTTTAAGATTTGTTGAGCATTCAGTTTCCAACTACAGAGTGGTTAAGAAAAATAATAATTCATGTATATGATTCTAAATAATGGATATAGGTCAATGAACAAGAAGAATAAAGCTCCAATATTGTATATTGAATATACTTTAAATAGAAATGATTTTAGGAAATGGGTAAACCCATAATTCTAGGATCTTGCTACTAGAAGTTCCCGGGATAAACTTGTTGATGAAGAATAAAAAGAGGAAAAACCTTCTATAATTTATGATGGAGCTAGTAAATTGGAAACTTCTAATGAAAATAGGAAGATAGACTTGACTTTTAGAGGTCATAATGACTATGATTTTGTGTTGGAAATTTCTAAAGATATCAATGTTTTGGCTGTATCAATATATTTTGAGGTGTTTCGTACTAATTTATATTTTTTTGAAAATTACATTACAACTAATATGAATGGAATAAATAAGCTTTTTGATCCAACTATAGATAATTTGATAAAGTAAATCTATGTTTTTGAGAAATCTGAACACACTGTCCTACAATATCCTAGAAAGACAGTGGTATAAGATGTGACTATCAGTGTAATAGGACACTATTTGGTGACACCTTTAATGTTCCTAAAATCACATAGAAATATTGATGATATTTCTAATAAATATGGATAGGGTTGAATTTCTACTAGTTCTAAGAAGGAGGAAGGCCCAATAAAATAAATTTAGTTAAAAAGAATTAAGTGGGAAAACCAATGGGGACATGCACCCCTTCTTCCAAACCAAAATGAAAGTCATATTAAAGAATATTTTGGTTCTTTATAACCCTGATACTACCAATTCTCTTAGGTTTTTCATGAAAAATATTAAAACTAGATTTATTAGTTTGGAAGAACCTAAAAAGGCCTTCTATTCCAGGATTTCTTCTATGGAATGATGGGGATTTCATCCACTAGGTATGAATCAATCCCATTTTTAAATCAGGAGACTTTATGTTTTATCCTAATCTTGAGTAAAATGAACTACTATTTTTAGTACCACTCATTAGTTAATTACATAAATCTTCAAATGGGATGGAAATAAAAAAATCTATTTTTTCCTAGAAATTTAACAAAGATCGATATAGAAGATACTTATGGATAGAAATCAACTCCCTTTCTATAATTAATAATGATCCATAGTTTATAATTAGAGATTTCAACTCAATTATCAATCCCGATGAGAAACTGGGGGATATAAAAAATTATATCTCTTCACGGGAGTTCCAATATTTCAACGATAACCATAATATTTTTGACATCAAGCTGGTGTAAGCTAAGTAAACTTGGCACATGAAGGTTATCAATAGAATTGAGGGTAGAAATATTGATAGATATTTTTTCAATGATGATTCCTTGAATGCATGGACATCTATTCCATTCACTACATTGGAAAAATTAAATTCTAATCCTCATCCTATCATATTATTCCTCACTGAGAAATAGGTGAAACCCCCTTTCCCTTTAGATTTAATAATTATTTGTAACTCCATCTGGATTGTAAGAATATTTTCACAAACATATGGACATATGTTGATTTTAAAGAAAATCCTCTAGCCTATATTCTCAAGTTAAAATTTCTCAAGAGGAGATTGAAAGAGTGTATTATATCTTGTTTCTGTGACTGAATATTTATTATTGAATCTCTTGCAGCTAATATACATAAAACACAATATTGTATCACTAGATGGGACTTATATTGAAATATTAAAAATTAAGAAGAGGTTTCAAATAGGCTCAATAATCTCATGAATCTCAAGGATATTATGAGAATAATATTTTAATACCAGGTGGCTAAATGATGGTGATAAAAACCGAATTTAATTCAAATCTCTAAAAATATATACAAAGGTAAAATGGCCCTTATCTCCCCTCAAGGATGGTGATCATGTCTTTAATGAAATAAGATCCTTCTATAACCATGTGTTATTATACTTAGTATAGGTAATTATTCGAAAAGTGGTTATTACTAATGATAATATTATGTTTAATTCAATTACACTTGAATTTAAGATTAAATATGTTATCTTTGTACTAAATACTAAGATCTCTCTTGGTTCGGATGGATACACAAATTTATTCTTTCAAACTTATTGGTATATCATTAAATATGATGTTTGTAGTTTGAATACTCATTTCTTAAAATCTGGATCTCCCAAAAAGGTGTTCAATTGGAAAAAAAATCTCCTTCCAAAAGTTGAGAATCTAAGCAACATAATATCATTTATGGTAATTTCTCCTGTTAATACTATTCATAAAGTTATAAGTAGAATTATTTCCAAAAAATATTTATGAATTTCTAATAATATTATATCTCAAAATTTGTTTTTATTTTTTAATGGGAGGATCATATATGATTGTATTTTCAATACCCCAGAATGTGTAAATCTAATTAGGAAATATAGTAGTGGAGGAAACATTTCATTGAAGATTTATACAAAATCCTTTGACATTATGGATTAGGGATTCATTTATAAAGTCATTTCCAATTTTGGATTTTAGATGGATGTATTCCCAAGATTATATTTATATTGATATCTTTACACATTTATGTTATTATTAATGGATCCATTGATGGATATTTTATATCTTCAAGAGGGGTTAGACAAGCGGTTCCTGTATCTTCCATTATCTTGGCCATTTTTTAGGACTACCTTAGCATGATCCTTCTTAATATGGTGGATAATGGCAACCTGAAGACCATCGGGGATTCCAGGTGTTTATCTTATCTTTCACCTGTATTTTTTTGGATGAATTTTTTTGTTTATAAAATAAGATAAAAGGATCATTAGATATATTATTAATTCTCTCCTACTTTATGAAAGAGTTTTGGGGAATGTGATCAGCTAGTGTAAAACCCTTATCTTCTTTGAAAAAAATATTTAAGCATCCAAAAAAATTATATTATTAATAAATTGGTAATAAATGATATAATTTTACCATTTACATATCTTAGATTTCCTTTATTCGATGGAAGGCCACACACTTTTCAATTTAACGACATCTTGGCCCATGTATAAAGGCTCTTGGAATCTTGGAGAGGTAAGTCTCATTTAATGCTGAAAAGAGTGTGCCTTATGAATCATATTATTGTATCTATATAAATTTACTCTTTTGTGGTTTATAAATTTACCACAAATATTCTAAAAAATATGAACAAATACATATAAAACTTTATTTGTAGTGGTTCCATTATTTGAAAAAAGATCTTCCCCATTTCTTGGAAGCAATGTCATAAACGTTATGCTCATGGTAGTCCGGGAATCAAGAACCTATTTAAATTCAATAAATATATTGATGAACATTTCATTTGGAAAAAAATCAATGATAAAAAAAAGTCTCTTGGATTTTTAAGATCAATATTTTTTAAGTAATTTGAAATCATGGAATATAATTTCTTTTTAGTTCTCAGTCTTGAAAATGTATAAAAATGTTTTTCTAGAATTTCATTGAATTCTAATTATTTTGTTAATATAAACTATTATATGAATTTTTGGATTTATAATTAGATATGTATGAATCTTTTGGAACTTATAAGTTCCTACAATAAGGATGTTTATATCAATATTGTAATCAAAGAGATATGAACAACTTGGATAACCTCCCTGATGTGATTAAACATATTTTCATGAAATATAACTTCATAAATCAGGATGCTAAATGATATGGGAACCTTCAGTGAATATTTTTCACACTTCAAGGATCTATTATAGAAATGAAAATAATGGGTAGGATCATAGTTGGAATAGAATTTTCATTAAAATATAGATTAGGGCCTCCAAATTTATGTTGATTTGGAGGGTGGATTTTTCAATACTATCAGTGGAATCCTACCTAAAAAATATGAGAATATACTTATTCTCAATGTGAATATTGCTCCATTATCACAAGGGAGATTTATACCACATTTTTTAAGCTATAATACAACTTTGGCATTATAGGATATTATATTTGTCTGGTTTTATGTCAGGCCATTGAAAATAGGTTCAATTTTGGATTTAATCAAGGATTATTTCAGCCTCTCTCTTGATCAGTAGATGATTCATATGCTCATGGTGGCCAAAGTAGAAATATAGTTGATTATATTTCATAGAAATAATAGATTCATACATGAGAAAACCTTAATTAGTATGCAACCTTCCTTATACAATATTATTATGGCTGTGTAGGATACCAATTCCATAAATAATGGTCATTATAAAAACTCCATACATGATTTATTGTCTTAATAAATTTTGACATTAAAAAACTATTTAACACAAAAATGAAATTTTAAATTCATATGTAACACTTCTTTAATTGTATTTATAAAATAAAAATTTTCGTTTCTTCAAGATAGAATACATGTTCTGTGGGATTTGGTACAATTTTTAGAGACCATAATGATAATTTCATGAGATTCCATTATAGACCCCATGGAATTGATTCATTTATCGAGTCTAAAATGTTTGGATTGATCAAAGTGGTGAAGAAGGAAGGAAAAAAATTATGAAAAAATATATGGATTTTATGTGACTCTACTTATATTGTGGAATTTATTAGATCTGGTAATTATCACCTACCACAAAATATGATTACACAATGGAAAAAACTCTTGTATAGTCTCTCAAATATTAATTATTGTACCACACATATTTTTTTGGAGGTAAAATACCATATTGATATAATTTAAAACAAATTGGTGAGAATTACAGATTTTACTTCATCTAATATTCTTCACAAATTGTTGATACCTCAATTTCAAATATATTATTGTAAAATCCATACATTCAAACTTTTTTAATTTTTTATTTCTCAATTAAAGAAACTTTCTGTTAAGAAATTTTGTTCATCGAAGCCATCATAAAAACATGTCAAGAGGAAATTATTATTCCATGGGTTATATAAATCATAAAAAACAATTTTATAAACATATATTTTTATTTATTAAATCTATTAAAATACTCCAATTTTCAATTTTTATAATTTTAAAATGAACTTATAAGGATGAACTAAACAATTCAATCAGAAAACTTTTAATTTCTCCAAAAATATTTCTACATGATATTTTATCTACATGACCATTAAAAAATAACAATATAATGATTTAACCACAATGAATAAAAAATGAGGGGGTATTTATGGAATCACCTAACTCAATTCCATGATGATGGAAAATCATTAATCTATTGACAATTATAACTAACATCTTATATAACCTTATTCTTTATCCACAAGTTTTAAATTCTTCATGAAACAAGAATAGAAAAATTTTTCTCTTCATCAATATAATAGGGTGAGTATATGAAATGATTTAATATAGAAAATTATCTTGATGGAAAAATAAATTCAAAACAATCAATTCTCTAATTTCAATTACAAATTCCATCCATTACTCCTTCGATAAATTCTCCAATCAAGTGCCCCCCCCCCTCATACTATAAATATATCATTTAAACCTCCCCTTAAATAATATAGATGCAAGTTCCATTAATACAACATTATTCATATATAAATATCATTTTAATAAGACACGTCATTTCCAACACATAAAATTTCTCACATTTTATATAAGATATTCGTAAAAATAATCTAAACATAATTACATAAATAAATAACTTAATTAAATTTATTTCTAAAAACACCATACATTTACTAAAATTTTGGACACCTAAAAGTTTTCTAAAATATAACACAACGGTAAACACCACAAGACCAATTTAGGGTCTGGGTCAAAATTATAATCTAAAGATTGAAAAATTATCATTTTACTCTTCTATCCAAAAATTATATGAATTTCACAAACAACCAAAAAATAAATTTCCAATTATCTATAATAAATATAATTCTAAAATATTAATCTTAAAGAATCACAAACTATAATGATTATAGAGGAAATAGTCAAAAAACACTCCATGACATCTACATCATCATTACAATAAATATAATCTAAAAAAACATTTTCGGATACTAAATATCTAGAGGGGTTTCATACTACCAGGTACAATATTATATTCAAACTTTACTCCATAAAACCATAGAAAATTAATAAAACACCGTTAGAAAACTTTTTCCTCATAATCATAAATATTCATATAATGTTATATATAAGTTGTATCTTCTTTTAAATCAACACCACCCACAATCAATCACATATGATGGATCATAAACCAACTTACTAATCTGGAACACATGGAATATGTGATGAATTTAGGCCAACTAAGTAAGAATTACCACATGGTAATCACCCTATTCAATACATTACAGTACCCAAAAATTCATAATAAATAAAGGGGAAAACTTGTTTTCCTTTCTAAACAATTATTTCTCATATCCATGAGAAATTATCAAAAACATATAATCTCAAACTATAAACTCCCCCATTATCCTTCTCTAATCCATACATGAAATTTTCATATTTTGGTAAATTTTCATATGATAATAAATCATTTAAAATCACCATATAGTGTCTTATAAATTTTTTAGTCTAATGATATCTAACTCGCTAATATCAACCAACCATAATAGAGGTCAACAAGGTCAACTTTATGGAACTTTATACAATGTCATGCTAATGGATGAATGGTAGATATAATCATATGAGAAGTATAATAGTGAAAAATGATCTTCCGAATATCCAAAAAAAATATATAACATAATATATAAATATATCTTATAGTGTACAACTATTCACTTTGTCTAATCATCTTTATGTGGATGAAATGTTGTTATAATATAAAATTGGGTTCCAAATGAACATTATAATACCTTACACATTTGAGAAAAAAATAAAGAATATAAATACAATAAAATAATCTATAACACATTATAACACTCACAAAATTTATGATATATATCAATTTAAATAAATTTTATGTGTTTAATAATGTTTTTTAAAAACAAAAACATGCTTAATCATATTGTGATATACTATTGATATTTTATTATTGAATGTGAATATTAAATCCTAGACATTGGATTAGTGGGTATGAATTGGAATTAAATTTTTGTGAAAATTATGTACAAAAATTTTACTTATTGAAAAATCATTTATGAATTCATATGAATTAAGTTGTCAATTTTAAATGTTAAAAGTAATATCAGTTTTTGTTAAAAGATCAATTTTACAAAGTATTGTATTTTTTGATATATTCTATGAATTAATCATTAATTGAATAATATTTTGATTAAATATTGGTGTTTAATTTGTATAAATTAATAATAATTAGTAAATTTTTTATAAATTTGTTTTGAAATAATTGTAAAAGCATTTGAAGGTAAAAAATAGATTTTTTAGAAAATTGTTTTTATTGTGCACAATGTATTTTATCTTATTAAAATAAATTAACTAATTTTGATGAAATATTTTAATGAATGTTTTATATAATAAATTCAAGAAAATATATAAAAATTCATCTAATTTTATACTAGAAATCAATAATAAAAAATATAGTTTTATGAATAAAAAATACTTTTTTTAATTTTGGTTTCTTTTTCATTTTATGAACTTAATTTAAATTGAGTTTAGGACACTTATAAAAATTGAATATGATAAAATGGTTTTCATATTTTCATCAAAACTTATGAATTTAGTAATTAAATCAATTTCAATTTCAATCATTATGAATAGTAACTGTGGTAAAAATTCATTACTTTGGTAAAGGATAAACGGGTCAACAAGGGGTTAAACTAAAGAGAATATGTTTAAATAACCTAAAAAGATATATTAATCCTATTGGATAATTGATTTAAATAATATTTCATCCAATTTAATAACATGATCTAATTTGGAACCATTGGCCCGTGGGAGCAACATTCTTATATTTTAATATTCTTAATAATTACAAGTGTGACACTCCCTTCACTTATAAATGGGGTACTCATGTACTTACTTATATAAAAAAAATTATCCATTTATATAAATCATTCTCTATTAAAATAATCTACCAACCTTCCTTTAATCATCATAGAGGTCTTGGTCTACCTAAAATACCACTTCAAGATGGCTTAAGGTGTAAAGAAAATGGTGTTTCCAAAAAAATATGTATAAATTCTTACCAACCATTTTCCAATTTCGTTCTCCTTTAGACTCATACAAATATCATATAAACATATCAATGGGAATAAATCATTATATATAATATATGAAAAAATAATTATGAAAATTTTATACCCATATTCTATCTCTCTTATATCTAATGTAAGATGAAAGCATATCCCATGTATGTGTATGTACTACAATCTCCATTAAGTGATTTATTTTATTTTTCATCCCCATATGTCATGGATGGTTTAATAAATTAATTTAATTGATGTGAATAATTTTTACAATGCATTTATTATTCTAAAAATATAATATATTATCTAAATTCTTACCCTTATATTCATTGAAAAATGTTAACATTGCTCATGCGTGTGTGTGGAATACCACATCTACAAACTGATGTGATTAATTTTTAATTTTTTATTTACATGGATAGTAATTATAGTGTATTAAACAAATATATATTACATTTATAATATAATAATGATTCTATAAATTTGAATTATTATTTACCTATCATTCATTCCATCCATCAAAAATGAAAAAAACCACTCTTGTGTATATATATACCACAATATCCAGGAAGTGAAGACTTTTATTTCTATGATACATATTCCATATTCACCATTTTTTTTATTTACTACCCATAAATTTATTTTATCAATATTCTCATTAATATTCTATGCATTTATAAGTCCATCTATAATTATATAATTTATATTGTTTTGTTCCAAATATTACCAAAATTTGCAGGGTTCTTTATCTCAATATTGTTTCATTGAGTCATGTTTCATGTTATTCATATATTTCTATTTATATAGTGTATATATAACCATTTTATATGTTATATTATTAATCTATTTATATTCATGGTATTTAAATTTCCTTTTAAATTAATTTATTTCAAGGGGTTTATGATTCGAAATTTATTAAAGCGATAATGGTTTATGTTAAAATATCATTTCGTTTTGGAATTACCTATATTAAATTTACAATGAGGCAAATTATATGATCCTTATATTTTAAACCCATAACACTTTCTTATTAGTTGGTTATTTTTATAATTTTCAAGAATCGGTACCATTTTCTACTCTTCGGTAGTTAAAATGATCAAGAAAATGTTTTATTGAAAATATGACCTTATTTCTTCATTTCATTTTAGTATATTTCTCCTCGATGTGCATGTTTTTAAAAATGATTTATGGATTTTTTTCATCTACTCATAAATGTTTGAGAAATATTTTTTTAATTACCTTTGAATTTATTTACAAATTATTTAAATTAATCTATTCCAAATACTTTATGAACGTCTCACAAAATAATTTTTATAAAATTGTGAAAATAATGTTCTATTTTAACATATATAATTTTAAAAAAGTTAATGTAACTTCCCAAAACTAACAAATTGTATTGGAAAGAGGCATTGCTGTTGCTAACCTTAGGTGACACTCCCTGGTCACCAATTTCTGCCAATAAATTCCAAGTGTTTAAGGAAAGAACCTAGGGGGAATGGTTTACCCTTAATTATGAATTCCATAAAAAACATGTAATGTGGAAATAAGAAATAAAACTAGATATATTTATATAAATGATTAATGCACCAGAATCAAAAAATAATGGAATTGAAAAAAACAACAATAAACAAGAAAAAAAATAATAATATCATAATAATAGACAATCAATATGGAACAGAAAACACAAAATCTAAAAAAGTAAAGACTTAGACACCAAGGTGGAACCACTAATAACCTTGAAATGAACCACTCTAACTTCTATGTTCACCAAAAATGACTTATACATCAATGAGTTCCACTAGAGAAATAAGAAACTTTCTTCATGCATTTATCATGGAAAAAAATCTGCATACCTACCATAGTGCATATGCAAGGGGTGAGTAGTCATACCTTGAAGGAAAATATCAAGAGGCTTTTAAAATATTACACTCTGACCACAAACTAGTTATATTATAGGAGTATAAAATAGGAAGTAAGAATATCAAAATTAAATAAAATTGTTTTCTTAATATAAAATATAACAGATGAATATGTTCTCCAAATGAAATTAAAAAAAACAATTTCTCTTTCAATTAATAGAATAATTTCATAAATTCCAATTGGCTATAATCATTTATTAACACACACACACACCAATGCATTCTGACAAACACCCATATTCTTATGAGCGGTGATAGGTTATCCTCCAAGATGTCCCTTTTAGGTGATTATTTCATATTCCCTCCATTCATCATCGTGAAAAAAATTCTATTTCAAAAAGTCCTCAAAAAAATAAATTATGAACATAGACTGAGCATGTTACTTTTTATATACAAATAAAAACCTAATTATGCTAAGATCATTTACAAAAAACCATTTATTTTCTTTCAAGAAAACTATTTTATTAAATTTATTGAACATGTTGTGGTTATAACCCACAACCCAAATTCAATAGCCGACCAATAAGGAAGATATTTATGAAGAGTGTTATAAGGTAAAAAACATTGAAAAGATTAAGGGAAATATTTAAAAGAAACCTAAGAGCCTTCATGCTCTAATAAAAGAGGAATATAGGAAAAACCACCCTCCTAAGGTGCGATTTCATGATCGATCAAGAATATTCCACATATCTGACCACTTTTTTCATTATTCTATCAAATACCAATAAAAATTGACTAAACACCATCTCATTCTACATATGCAGGCATAAAAATAAAAAACTATGGTTTTGTTCAAGAAAACATTAGGTGATATAATATTTTAAGGAAGAATAAGGTCCTAAAATTTAATTTTCATGATATATATCTTGATGATTCATTGAAATCAGAATCTAAACATTAGAGATCACTAAAACATCCAAAGTTATCCTTGGAATAGAGGATGGAGGGAATGGGAATCCAATAAGTATTTAAACGCATGGTAAGGATTAAAATAGGTTGGGATCGACCAGATTCATACCGTGAAAAGGGAGTTTACATCATGAATCATTGATAGGTCTCATCTGATAAAATTCACATAAACATGGATTGAAGTTTCACAAACTATTTCATGTCTTGAATTGATATCATCCCATGAACTAATTTTTGCCAAAAAAATCATTAAAAACATTAAAGTAACAAAGGACACATTCCCAAAAAACATTAATATAAATAATTACCATTCATGGAATGAGCTATTCCAAAAATTTTAGATTCCAAATATCATATCTTTAACCCTTCCTAATCCTCCAACAATTTATTACAGTGAGTCCCAACATAAATGAAAAATAACAAAATATCAGCATAATTGAAATCTGAGGTTCTATATTCTCCCCGCCATAGGGCTTTCCATATTTGGGAATGACATATTCCTTGAACGGATCATGCCATTTCCCCAAAATAAAATTATCACTTTCCCATCATTTCTCTTGGATATTACCAAGCCTCCATGGTACTTTTACGAGATAAATAGATCTCCATAGAAAAGTTTTTCCCAGATTATCCAAAATACAAATTGGTTCATGAATAAATGTCATATTTGGCTCTGGAATAATATCATTCCAACTAATCACATGGCCAGGATCGTAGTGATATTTATTCAGTTGAGAAACGTGAAACAAATTATGGACGACACTAAATATTAGTGGGAAGAATAATTGATACACAACAGTTCCAATTTGTCAACAACATTAAGTGTTCTAACATATTGGGGAGACACATTACCTGGCACCCCAAGAGTCAAAGACTATGTATAGGTGACACATTGAAGCAATCATGGTTACACATATTGAAATATTATTGTCAATTATGGTGGTTTTCATATTATTATTTTTGTCCTTGAACTATATCCATTAGATTTTGAATCATACTGATCTTTTCTATAGTCTCATTGATAATACTAGGTATAATCAGTGAAATTTACCCTATTTCCACAAACATAGAGGATAATAATAATTATGACCATATAATTCCTTGAACGGTGCCTCATGTATCATCCCTTGGTTTGTCTTATTATATGATAATTCCACCAATGCTATATAACCATCACATGATCCACCAAAATCCAATACAAAATCTCTAATAATATCTTCCAATATAAGATTTTTTTTAATTCTGTCTACCCATCCATATATGGATGATATTTCTGGCCATGGATAAAAATGTTCTGAGACACTATTTCAAGGATTTTTGGAATTATGAATTCAAATGAAGATCTTTATCAATGAAAATTAAAACTAGAACTCCATGAAACATGACCACTCATTTTATATAAAAACTTTTCAAATCATCAAATTTGTGGGAATCTGTTATTAGGATAAAGTTCACGGACTTGGTGAGTTGACCCAAAATCACCCAAATATATTCATTCTTTTGAATTTTCCTTGGTTGACTCGTGAAAAATAAGATCAAAATTTGTTCCCACTTCTAGAAAGATATAGGAAACGATTGTATCATAATTTCCAGTCCATGATACTCATACTTTACCTATTGATAAGTAATTAAATTAATTACATAATATATATTCCTAAATTTCATCCATGGCCAACATAAATGTGTTTTCACTGCCTTTTTCATTTTTTGAATACCTGGATGAATTGACCATTTTGGATGTTCATATGCCAAAACAATATGTTTGGGGATAGACTGAGGTACCACAATTATTTTATAAAAATGAATCAATGAATTTTCATTCTCAGTCAATCCATTATAAGTCTCTACACTAGTTAGGTTTGACCTAATGGTGATGTCATTATGATCTAATATTTGATCCTATTGTACGGTGTCTACTAATACCAGGAAAAGATTAAATTGAACGAAAATTTCATGCTCATCCTTTATGTCACTATCGAGATGTATATTAGTTATGATACAAATCAACTATCATTGGTTATGTGATTCTATGAAAAAATAATTATAAAACTTCTATCTCAAATAATATTCTATATAATTTCTTTACTAGGTGTGTATACCATGTCAAAATCAAAAATCTGGAGGTAATCCATCCATATTCATTTCCTCAAGTTCGTGTTCTAGTGAGAGAAGTTATATTACGAATTCTTATGGTAAGATAAAGCTATTAATTTTTCTTAATAGGGGAAATAACACCATCTATTTAAGGCATGGAAAACTATATCTAATTCCAGTTCAGGTGCCATATTGTTCTTCTCAGGTACTTTCAGCTGCGTCAAACCATAGGCCACGATGTTATCTCTTCGTATGAGAACACAACCAAGATCATGTATAAATGCATCCCAATGTACTGTGTATTCCATAACTAGTTCAAGAATGATTAGGATGAATGATTAGGTGATATTATCTTTAAGAATTATAAATCATTTAAGATAACCACTATACCTTGTGAATGGAACACCCTTTCCCATTATAGTATTCATATGCTAAGTAAGCCTTGATAAATATCAAACAAGGAGACGATAATAGTATGATAATACAATAAATGTGTTTACATCAAAAACATTATTTGGTTGATAAAAATATATGATTTATTCATTCTTCGTAGGATCAACTAATATGCCTTCTTGAAAAATTATTTTCCCAAGGAAATTGACTTATATATATATATAAGTCACACATAGAAAACTTATTATAAAAAAGATGTTTCTAAAATGTACTCAGTATAATTTCATGGTTCTCCTAGTAGCCATTCTTTATTTGAGAGTAAAAAAATACTATTAAAAATACCATGAAAAAATAATCAGGGTACCTATAGAAGATAATATTCATTTAGTCCATGAAGACTACAAGTGCATTCGTCATACTAAAGGGAATACCAACATATTCGTAATAGACATATTGAAAACAAATTTTTATATTTGGATTATCCTATTTCCTAAATCTAAGATTATGATACCTAAATCATAGATCAATATTAGATAACCGGTCAGATCCATTTAATTGATCAAACATTTCAATGATTTGAGGAAGAAAAAAAATCAGTTTTTGATCATAAAATGATTAAATTTATAACGATCGAAACATAACTAGAGGGTACAATATACCTTATTTATGAATAAAACTAGGTTATACCAAGGTAATATACTAGTTCTGATGAAGAATTTACTCTTTAATTCTTCTAATTAGACTATCAATTACTACAACTATGTCAGATATAATAGTTAGGACATGAGTGAAATAAGGATTTTTCTCAAGAGTAAATAGATGGAAAATTTGATTTCCTTTATGGTGATAACCGATACAAGTATTTTGGAAATAAATATTTTTATTGATAAAATATGGTAGGAAGTACCTCATTTTTAGTTTCATTTATGTTACCTAGAGACATTATTATAATCTGACCTGAGATGGTTCCATCCACCAAAACTAATGGTCCCAATATAGTTATATTTATATCTTTATCCCTCATAGATACATGAAAAGTTCCACATGAGTATGTCAATGACACATTTCGATCATATAAATCAATAGGGATTTAAATTGTACCTGTTGTTCTATCATAAGGATTAAATAAAAAAATTCATCGCTTCGACCATAAACTCCTAGGGTAACTGAACTGTATAAATTGTAATGAAACATGTCTGGAATTTGAATCTTTTACACTGCATTTATTGGAGTGGTGTCTAGATACTCATGATATAAGACATAATTTCCATGTGTAATCCCAAATTATTAACCAAAAAAAGTGGAAAATAGTTGGGTTTATAATGATGGAACCTCACACAATTGAGGGACTCAATTTTTTGGCCAAGATTTTCTATTTTTTCCTATATAAATTCTACTAATATTCAATGGGATAACTCTTTATTCCCTGGTGTGGTATTACATAAATAACTGAAGTGATACTATATGTATCCTGGTTCACATAGGTATGTAGAAGAGAATTATTATAATTACACTATTCTTTTTGAGCATACAAATCCTAAGTCCATGTAAATCCAGTTCTACCTGCATATTATAGAAATTAATGACAATAACTCTAGTGATTTATTTTCTATCCACAGTGATGTAAATTACATAGTGGTGTAGTGTTTTCATTATTCATGTGTGTAAGAATGCTTCAATGGAAATTTCTTGGTTAATTGATATGTTATAGTGGATAAGAGACTGATCCCATGGATTGATTTTTTTTTTCCTTTCTACCCTAGGATTAACTATCCCTCTTTTATTTGTTTGCTGTGATAAAGATCCTATAAGAACATGAATGAAAAAAGGTGTCTCGTGTATTAGGATCCTCTAAAAGGTCTCCTTCCAACCAATTACTTATTCATCATCTCTGTATAGTTATTAGTATAGAAAATTACCACTTATGAGCAAACCTCAGGATGTAGAACCACCTTAAAGATAAGGGCTTTCAGTCTCTATCTCACAAATACCTATGGTGTAAAGCTAACAAGGTGGGATAATTTATCATCATACTCAGTCACTGATATACTTCATTTGTTTTAAATGAAATAATTATATCATCATTGTTATTTACAAGGCCTATATGAATAATTTATTATTAAAAAGTTCCAAAAATACTTTCCAAGTGAGGTCTTGATCCTAATAATCTCTAATAGCTAATTTCCAACATTATAGAACTAGGTCCTCAAGAATATACATTTCTAGGTTTACTTTCTCCTCATCTAGATTCCCCAAGAAATAAAAAATTCTGGTAATCCTACTCAACAATACTTCCACTTCTTCAGTTTTAGAATCACTTTGTTGTTTTGGTGATTTTTGTTTCAGAAATTATAAAGAGTAATTTATATAATGAGGTTAATTTATATTAGGTTTCTTATCAATATCATGAAAGGATTTCAAAATAATCTGAAATAAATCGTTGTTCACCTATGGTTCAGGTGAAATGAAATTATTGACTACTCCCTCTCTCAAGTTTCTTGTTCTCCTTACTAGTGGTATTATTATTCTATAAACTATTTCAAAATTCAATATAATTATAATAATTTTATTGTTCATATTTATATGGTTATATATTATATATCAACAAAATAATCATAGTATCCCAATATCAAAGTCAAATAACCATGTGATAATGTAGTCTTATTGAAATGTATCCTTACTAACACATGATAACTAACACGCATCAGATAAACCCACAACAATGATTTGAAAACACACCTAGAAGTTCTTATAAAAAATTATGTACCTGGACCACCCTAGAAAATTTAAGTTCATTATAAAAAGGTTATTTATGTATTATTATGATATACATTTAATGTCTTTGACATTCTTATCGACACACTACCATCCCAACTCATGGATCAAATAAATTGATATCATTTTTAACATAACTCCCCTCACCCATTTTCTTGAAAATAGGTATAGGTATTTCTAACCTTCAGTGAAATTCCATAGGCACTAAATTTTGAAAATAAATCCCATGGGTATAAAAACAAAAAAATGAGGGATTGACTTACTCTTAAATACACACTCACTCAACACACATAACATGACAAGAAAATATAGAACTATAGACTTCAATATAAATGTTGTATGAACCAAAACCCAATAATAACAAAAGTAACAAAAAATGTTATAAAAAAGGAATCAATGACAAATAATAGATTAACAATGGATCAATGTGGAATAAAAAAACTAAAACTCAAAAGTTAAAAAGACTCAAGAACCAAGGTGGTACCACTCTTGACAAGAACATGAACCACTATAAGCTCAATATTAATGAAATGTGGTAGTGAAATCAAGAAGCTTAAATAGATAAGTAAGAAACCTACACCTTACTTGCCTCACATAAAAGAACATATGCATATCCACCACAATGTATATATAGTGGTGAGTAATTATACCCTATGGGAAGCCACAAAGAAACTTTTCCCACGTATCACTATGACCATAAAAGATAATAGCATTGTATTAAAATGTATGAAATAATGATGTCAAAATAAGACAAAATAGTTTTGATGATATTAAAAATAAAAGATTTACAGGTTTTCCAAAATAATTTAAACAAAAAAATAATTTCCCATTCAAGAATCATAGGTAGTTTATAATTTCCAATTGTTCATAATCATCCATTTTATCAAACAATCAACCATGGGTGCCTTAATGAAATCCTTATGCTCAGTATTAGTGATATTTTCACTTCTAAGCCATATTCTAGAGATATTTATTTCTTAGGAATGTCCAGTTGACTCAAAGAACCAAGTCTATATCAACAAGTATTTATAAAATGAAATCATGAACACACAATAACCATCTCCTTTCAAAAAGTCACTCACAACCCAATTATTCCATGATCATATAATAAATAATAACTTCATTCCTTTTATGAAAATAAAATTATTCATTTTATTGAACATGTAGTGGCCAACACCCATAACCAAAATTCAATAGTCAACCAATAAGAGAAATATTTTAGTTGAGTTTTACCAAGTAAAATCCAATTAAAATATTTAGAAAAATCTGTAAAAAACCATAGATCCTTCATGTTCAATTAAAAGTGTAAATATGAAAAAACCATCTACCTTGGGTTTCCATATGTGATGGATCTTAGATGATTCCTAAAATAATATCTCTTTGTTAAATTTTTATTTCAAATCCCAACAAAAACCAATCAAACCTCATCTGATCCCATAGATTTAGGTATAACAACACTGATATATGGTTCTATTATCTAAAAATAATGGTCATCCAAGATGATAAGGAAGAAAAAGGTCATAACTGTTGATTTACATGATCAAATTCTTAAATATTCATTGTAATTAGAATCTGGAAGTCAAATATCACTGAAAATTACCTAAGGGAACCCTAGAAGATGAGAGGCAGATAATTGGAAAAAAATGAAGATTTAAAATCCTAAGAAGGATTAAAATCATTTGGGACTAACCAAATTCATGATGTGATAAGGGAGTTCAAGTTTTCAATCTTTGAGGGATATCATACACAAAAATTTATATTTTCTAAAACTAATATTCTGAAAATACTTTAACATCATGAATAGATATCACAATTTGAACCATATCTACCTAGAAACTAATTCAAACATTGAAAGTAACTCACAAAACTGACCTATAAAAATTCAATTCATGAATTACCATTCACAATTTTCATTTTTCCGTTATCTATATTATAAAATACCTTATATTTAAACCCACAAAATCCTCTATAAATTTATCCCAATGACTCCCAACAGAAAATAAAAGGAATAAAATGTTAGCGTACCACAAACTGAGGGGTGATAAATTTATTACCACAATTATTAATATTTGATATGAAGCTTCATATAACATGTTCCATGGTTATTTTCAAAAAAAAGTTTTTTTTCACAATATTCAATATATTTTTAGTTTTCTATGATACCGATAAAAAAAGATAATTTCCCTATTATCAATGAAATGTTCAAATTCCCATTTAATGTTTTTTTCATATATATCAACATCCTTTAAGGATTGTTAGTCTTCATTGAGAATATTTTCTCGTAATATCATCCACTTACATTATCTTGATGGATTGGGATTATGATTTTTTAATGACGATTCTATGAAACCCATTAATTCCCCATGTGTTAATTAAGTTATGATAAAAATATGATTTTTTTATGATATTATACACTACCTTTATTTGGGTTTCTTATGATTTATATAACAATGATAAATTTACATAACTTTTTTTTCAAGGGTTATGATATAATGAAATGATGAATGATTTTATAATATTTTATCACACTTATATATGGTTTATATAAAGTGATGGGTGTGTCTAAAATAATATATCCCTAAAATTATTTGGTTAAATATTGATATCTCTTGAGATAATATGGATTGGAATGGGGAGTGAACCTAGTTATGAAATATACATTGTTCAATATGATAGTCATAGAAGTGAACCTTGACAAATGAAATAATGGAATAGGGCATGTACTCGTCTTTCCAAAATTTACCCAAGATTTAAGGTTTAAGCGGTCACATGTAGTTTAGCTTGGGTTGTTGAATCCTCAGAGACCTAAGAAGTGACCTACAGACACGTACATCCTATGGATTGTTTTTGGCTATGAAGTGGCCAAATCAGGTTTATTTTAGATGGTTTTAAATGAACTCTAAGAGACTTTAGTGAATTCAAATTATAATAATGAGTTGATCCAAGGTTATCACTTGTGGGTGGATTGGATGAAGTTCTTTTTTTAACAGTTTCAACGTCTTATATTCGAGATAGGCTTATTCAATGAGATCAAAACACTTCATCACATACAGGTTTAATACCAACAAACCATAATAATAATCACCTATAAACTTGTAGGATCAAATTTATGAGAACTCTAAGGTAAAGTTTCGTATTAGCACTTGAAGTATGTGGGCTTAAAATTCAATAAGGATGAAGAAATTTCAAAATCATCAAATAATAATCTATATTAAAAGAGATTATTAGAAATTAATGTGGTGATAAATAACATTCAATAAATCCCCTTACTACTCCCTTGGATCAACCCATAAGTGAGTTATCCCTCCATTGATTTTATGGTTTAAATGGAAGCAGAAAGTAGACTCATGAGGGAGGAAATGGAGAAGTAAAAAAAACAATGAAATAACGATCACGCCACCATTGTGTGATAATGTCATGAGGTTTGGTGTGAATAAATTCAGACCTTGAACCAACGGTATCAAAGTGATATGAAGAAAAACAAAATAAGAGGAGAAGAAGAAATTTTATTAACAAACTTAATTGAATTGAACAACTTACATGTGAAAGGAAAACTTGAGACAACAAAATCGCAGCATAACATTACAATGAAAGAAAGCTCAAAATATCAATAAATCCTCCAACACCACTTCATTAAATAGAAATTTTAGAAGCCTTGTTTTGATCCTACAATAGTGAAAGTCATATCACTTTATTAGGGTAGTCCTACGGTGGTGGAAAGCTTGCAGAACATAAACTTTTCCACCATTGACCCGAAGTGGTAGGCAGCTTGCAATCTCCGAACACGCACATCTAAATGACCTTCTTGATGGTCGAATTAGAGTGGACTATAGAAGAAAGAAATGGAGGTACAGATGTTTCCTAACCGATTATAAAATTTCATCCAAAATGGAATTTATTATGGACAGATATTATTGAAATGGTTGGCTATTATTTTAGGCCGCAGAATGGGGCCCAGAATTTTATCTCCAACTTGGGCCGCATTGAACTCCATTCAAAAATTATAATTAGCTTTTGACACTATTTAATGAAATGTTCCACATTATTTCTTATATCTTCAGTTCAATTTTTAGAATTATTGGACTTTGATATTAGCTTCTATAGTAGTTTTATTCAAATGATGTCTAGTTCACTTCACCCAGAATGTTGTTTGTTCAAAGCCAACTTTGGTGGTCTTCCAATATGAATCTTCAAGTACTCAAAAAGTATGAATTGTTACCAATGTAATGAGAAACATGAAAAATTAATATTAAAATAAAATCATTATCATTGGGTACTTTAAATGATGTTAAAAAATGTACCATGTAATAGTGCATTTTAAGAAGGAATTGTAATTATAATATGAAATAATGTTCAAAGTGTAAAATGCACTAAAACGGTGTTTATAAATAATAAATAACATGACTATTATAAATATTAAAAATGAATATTAGCCTCATTTAGTGGCTAATCACAACCCCCAACTTGAGTTTTTCTATTCCTGAGAAAAATATATTTCAAAAATGTGAAATTCGAATTACCTTTTCCAAAAACATTTTAATAATCAATGATCACCAAAAACCCTTGTAACAAACAACTGTGAAACCCATAAAAATATTTTAATAAAATATAGTTTCATAAGAATATCCCAATCCCAAGCCCATTCCTTTGTTCAAATTAATCACCATATTTCATCCATTATCAATTAAGTATGAGGATATGTTGTGTATCATAATAGACATGGGGGTTCATATTTATTCAAAGGGGAAATTACAGAAGCACTTGGTGGAGTCAAATTTCAATATTAAGATGAGTAATCAATTTTTTTTTGCAATATTTCCATGATAATTGAAATTTCACTCAAAATATCCAACCCATGTAGTGAGACTTTACTAATGACTCCAAGGCTCCAAGACCTTTGGGCACCAAGTGAAGCCCACATACTCGAGCACCATATCGTGTTAAATCAGTCAAAAACAAAGTCAAATTACCATAATAGAGATAAAATTACAAACTCTAGGCTAGACATCTATGGATTCATGATCCCATGTGCCGAAAGCCGTGCATTTGGTCATTTCATTCATCTATGCACAAATTTATTATTTTTATTGAATACTCACATTAAAACTAAAATGATCACAAAACCTATGCTATTTATTTTGGGGACCCCATAAACTCAAACTAATACACCACTATCCAAAGGACGTGCGTTTTGATCACTTTTTTTCTATTTGGATGAAAATATAAACAATGAAATTTCACATTAGACATCCACAATTTCCAAAATCTATGCGCATAAAATTATTCATGGATTAAAAATAGAATCAGGGAATGCTAAATTATTTTATATTTAGTGTCAAAGTGTGAAATGTGTATTATCATGTTCAAGGATAAAGAATTTTTTTCTTCCATGCATTTTTTTGTGCTCACAAAATTAATTAATCAATTTTTTCATTATTTTCACCCCCCCCCAACATAGAATAACAATGTTCCCATTGTTTAAAAAAAATATAATTGAGAATGGGGAAGAGGTAAATGAAAGGAATTATAAATGGAATTTTCAATATGAGGATCATAGAATGATGTCACCTGGTGGTTGAGGTTGAACTTCTTGCTGCTCCAATGTAGTCCTTTGACATCCATGTCACTTGCAGAGTTCCCTAGTTGAAAAGGGAAAAAACAAACAAAAAAACAAAACACAACAATATATATAGATATATATATATATATTTATTCTTATAATAAAAAAATAAAAAATAATTATATATATATAAATTATAGAATATGGAAGCACTATAAGCCATAGGTCAGTGGTAAGGGTGCACCCCTTTCTCTCTTCGGTCCCGGGTTCGAGTCCCCACGGCTTCGACGGTTGTAACAGGGTTTTTCCCACGACCTACGATGTGTCTTTTTAATTTTCTTTTTAATTTTTTTTGTATTTTTATTTTTAACCTACAAATACATAACAATAAAATGAACCAATGATACGTTGTATTCTTTTTAAATTCCTGGGTGAGGTTTTACTCAAGGATCACACCACATGACATAGATGATTTAGGAACCCCCCTTTCATACCCATCCATACTCATAATAGAAGAACTGGTCGACATTATATTTTATTTTAAATATCAAAATGATTCATTAATCCTATTTGAAAAATAAAGATGATTCAAAAATATTAGAAACATTAAAACCATGGGTTGACTCCCATGAAATTCTTTTGTTTAACGTCATTAGCTCAACATAAAACCCTTAATTGTTTATGTATTTTCCTTATATAAGGTTGGTTCACACAATTCTTCATCTAATACATGTTTTTGGAATGGTTCAGTGATTGGTTTGACTCTATGACCATTAACTTTAAAGGATAGACCATTGGTGGGATCATGAATTTTTACAACCCCATGGGGGTACACCTTATGCACTATGTATGGTCCTAACCATCTGGATGTCAACTTTCCCGAGCATAAATGAAGTTTATAGCTACACAAATGAATAGGTTTACCCAGTTGTTGACGCTCCTTTCGTCACAGAATCTAATGATCGGAAAAGGGGAATATCTATGCTCAAAGTGATTCAACCTTTGAAGAAAACATCAAAAATCGACAAAGGCATGAACAAAGGATCAAAAGCAACTACACCGTGCAAGTTATATCACTGTCGCGCAAGTCCACTTGCACGACACCCTTGGTCGCGCAAGTGACTTGTGTGACCTAAGTGATAACCGCCCGGTAACCGCCTAGGGCCTTCTTTTGCCTATAAATAGACCCTGTGGGCCCCCCATTTGAGAGGATCTTTTTACAGAAACTCGGATTGAAGCTCCCGACGCCCAAGTCTCTTCTCAAAGCTTCCGGAACACTTCTAAGGTAATTTCTTACCTAGAATGGAAGATCTAAAGAGAAGAGGGAAGCCCTAAGTGTTGAAACTCATCAACACTTGCGCACCGCCTTATTTCCTTCAATAGAACTTGTGTGTCCCTTTTCTGGAAGAACCTCAAGAGGATTCTAAAGGGATTAATAGAAAGTTGCTCAAGTATTCTAATGACTGGTTGAAAATCACGCAAGTACCCCACATGTCGCGCAGGTATACCTGCACGACCAAAACTTCCCCACCCACGCAAGACTTGCGTGCCTTTCAAGACTTGCGCACCCCTACCTTTTTGGGTGCCCATCTTGCCCATTTTACCCCTCTTAAGCCATCACACCTTTCCTTTTCAAGATTCAGTCTTCAAGACACTCTTCAAAGACATTTATGGCATGATTTCTTGATTTGATTTCCTTATCTGAAAGGAATTCTGTGGAATATCTCTCAAAACCTAGTGATTTAAATATCCTTATGTCACTAAATATGGAGAGTTCATTCATTCGACCTCATCCTTTAAGATGAGAGAATCCTTAACTTGGGTCTCCTTTTCAATAATAATCCCCAGTTATAAGACCTTTAATCTGGGCATCTTCCTCCGGAGTAAGTCCCAAATTCTTAAAGTTCCCAAATCTGGGCATCCTCCTTAGGAGTAAGCCCCAAACCTTAATTCCTTAACTTGGGCATCCTCCTCAGGAGTAAGCCCCAATCATAATCCTTTAAATGGGCATCCTTCTTAGGAGTAAGCCCCAAGTCCTCTAAATTATGGGCATCCTTCTTAGGAGTAAGCCACAAGTCCCTTAATTTGGGCATCCTTCTTAGGAGTAAGCCCCAATCTCAAATATGGGCATCCTCCTCAGGAGTAAGCCCCAAACCTTAATCCCTAACCTGGGTCTCCTTTTCAGGAATAAAACCCAGTCATAATCATGGGCTTCTTTCCAGGAGAAAACCCCAAGTCCTCTAATTTCTCTTTAACCATCCCTAATTTATGTTTGATATGGGATTCCTTCTCAGGAGTAAAAACCAGTTATCAATACTCTCCTAATTTGGGTTTCCTTTTCAGGAATAAGTCCCAAGTTAGAGTGTTCAAATCCCCATAAAGCACATATACCTTTATGGACCCTGTTCCCGGATTTTCGCCCTAAAGTAAATCCTCTGGGCAGTCATACATACATAAGCCCCAAACCAATTCTTATGATTGCATTTTTCATGGCACAATTGTCTAAATTTTACTAATACCTCTTGTTTCTCACACAGAGCATGACTCACGTGAGCTTAGAGTGTAAAAGTAATTGTGACATCCTTCTTTGAGCCATCAATCATAAACATCATACCCTTATTCGAACTACGTGGGTTCTGATTACTTTTTCAAAACAAAGGATACGTAGGTAGCCCATTTATGGGTTCAATCCCAACTCTGAAATAATTCATTGTCCTTCTGAATGAAGATAAACTTCAAGTGCCCCACTGAGTGGCTTTAAAACCAGCCTGGTCATCATAAATGACCAAGAGACTTTTATATAAATGTTTTCAAGGATACCATTGACCAAGAATCTCTAAATAGATATAGATGATTCTCTATTGATGAAGAACCTCGAATACATATAAAAGATTCTCTAAATTTCTTACATATTTAATCATTGATTGTTAAAACTAAAGGAAAGCTCATTTTATAATTGGTAATGTAATAAGGATTCACGAACATAACTTAAATCTATAAAGAGAGTCCCGGAGTAGACAATAATTCCCCTCAAAAAGGTGTGATGAGTCCGACCTCCCATCCTCTCGACCAATGAAAATTCCTAAATCTCATCAGTCCACAAGCTAATGAGCACCTACCTTTGGAATGTAGGTCCAAACGGATGTGGAATCATTGGATGTTACCGGTTCTACGAAGAAACCCGCTAGAAACTGATCGGAACGTTTGAATCTCCCGTCCAGGAGGTCATCCCCGAATTCTGTGCGAAAAAAATGGTGAACCCAACGTGAATCCTTAACCAAATTAAAATGATGTTTTTCCTATTTGTTAAGCCCCTATTTAAAACTCAGTAAGAGGTCTAACAAAAACAATCATTGACATATGTGCTCATCCAAAGGATGAAGTAGCTGAGTTTATCTTGATTACATCTGTTATATCAAACATGCACTCTTTTCCAAGATTTTCTGTATTTTCATAAATGGATGCTCTCAAATTCACATCTGTGAATACTGCTGCTGCAAATACCACTACTGCTATTCCTACTGGATCGTCATCCACTCTGAGGATGACATCACCTACTCAGCATCTTCAACGCTGGGTATCAAATGCGCTGGTTAAGGAGTACCGTCAACACGGTACCATCCCAACTCGGGAGGCTGCCCGACAGGCCCTCCAAGTAAATAACTCACACAGGTCGTCTGGACAACGACGACCAGTGATTAAGAAGCAGGCGGTGCTGACTACCGTCTCCAACCATTTCGGGTCGTTATCCCCGGAATGCAATTTTCATTCACTCCCTTACTCTGAGGAAGTGAATGAGCAGGTCCCGCAGGGCCTTAATTCAAAAAGATAGGAGTCCTTCCCGAGGGCTCCCATCAACAATCGCCGCCAGACACGTGCGGTAGTGCGCCCTCAACATGATGAGGGTACCGACTCCAGGCATTCAGCTCAGGTTCCTCAAACCCGAGCAGGCAAGATGAACTGCCAGAGACGGATTCCGGTTAACAATGGGCAGGTTGTCATCCCTGCCATCTCCGGAGAAGTCCACCAACCTAACTTGGTGGAAAATAACGAGAAGGCACACACACCTGTCCGTTTTAATTCCGCTGTCCAGCAGACTCGTCTGGAAGCATCACGCCAATCCCGCCAGGCAATTCCGGCGGAGTACTATAGGCAGGAACATACACCTGCTTATGCATCACCAGTTAGTCAGCAGGCTCGTCTGACTACATATGATTGATCTCGTCAACCGTGTTTGGATAAGTGTAATCAGCAAGCACATACACCTGGTAATAATAATCAAGACTACCAACAGTCTCTCTTGGTAGCACACGGAGAAGTCAGTCGGAAAGCTCCGACGACAAATAGGAGGCAGACTCAACTCTCTGCCTCCACACTTGAGTACTGTCAGGATTCACTGACAGGAAAAGGAGGATAGGAGCAGGCACATACACCTACTCCAAACCCGGAATGGACGTATATTCCCGTTCCGGCGGCTGAAGTCACCAAGAATATTTTGTCAATGGTGAAAGAGCAGAAGAAAATTCCTGCTCATATTCTCGATGCTTGCCAGGATATCATAACAGCTTCAGCATCATCTCAGGGACAGATACATAAATCTATCCCTAGTAGTGGAGTGACACATCATCAATTCACTCCGGAACAGACACACACATCTGTTCCAGTCCAAGAGGGTCATGGGGCATACTCCCCCATATCATACGGACAACCAAGTCAGGCACATACGCCAGATTTGAGTGGAGATCATCAACCTAACCTGATCATCTTTCCTGATCAGGCACATACACCTGCTCAGAGTAACCACTTTCGTCAACAAGTGGTTTCCAAAGCGAGTAAGAAGGCATCTAAGAAAAAGATCCACCCAGCACGGTCAGGAGATCAAAGGCCAATCTATAACCAGGCCTTGCTCGATGCTGGAGTTCTTGAAGCCCTCAGACATTTATCTGTCAGAATTCAAGATTATACTCCCTCAGTTCCCAATAACGGGAACATTAATTTTGAAGGTCTTCAACAGGCACATCATCATGAAGGCTTGCTTCATGAAAATTCGGTCAATCTTGAAGTTTCTTCTTCAGATGAGAGCCACAGGAACCCTCTATGTGGTCAGAAGACCAAGGATCAAGAGAACTCATCTTTTGTTGTAACCCATTATGGTGGTCCTCCCCATGATGATGAATTTCGCTGCGAAAGTCCTCTCCGCAGTAGTGATTCACATTGCCTGGAAAATACTCCAGTGTACAATGTAGTGCCGAGAAAGCCCTTTTATCTTGAGGCACTTGAAAATCTGAAACCAGTCATGTCTGATGCTTTATCGCTAGCAAGTGAAATACTTTATCAATCAGAAGATATCCCAAGGTGTAGGTCATTCTCCGAACCACCCCTAAGTCATGCATCTTTCAGTTTGATCAATGATCTCTATACCAATATTGTTGAATCCGATGAAGCAACAAGGAAACACCAACTCTGGTCAAAACAGGTAGAAGAATCTTCATTTAATGATAAAGAGGAAATGCTGAACATGAGGAAAAAACTGGAAAAAGTTGAGTTACCAGTCATGTTTTGGCCTTTGGCTGACTCCCAGTACGACATTCCAAAGATGTTGACGGATGATGGAATCCATGATATTCGTCTCAACATATGGAAAACTATTTGTCAATTAAAGAAGAAGGTATTATCTTATGATGAATATGAACATCATCTTAAGATAATAGAAGGGCTACAATGTCAGATTGATTTGGCATCTCTATCAGTCTCTCAGTATCCGAAGGCTGAAAAGCAACAGAGAACCCTTCAACGTTCATGCCTTGGCCCACTAAGAAAATTGCATCAGTTAATTGCCAATGCTCCATCTAGTGTTCATATCAGAGGATGGGGTGTTCACAGAGCACTACATTTCACAGTGCTTTCCAGTTAGCAAAGCCTGCCGAAAATGGTCTCATGTAATGTTATTTCCCATTGCCGGCCACAGTCAATGGGCTTTGTTCATAATCAAAAGCTTGCTCAAGAACAGGCTTCAACTAGTTCCTCTCAAAATCAATCATATAGAGAACAAGTTGTTGAATTACTCATATATCAAGTAGGCGAGAATATTGCACAAGCCTCTCGTATGGAGCAAACACATCATCAAATGATAGAAGTCTCGGAAATCATCCAACGGTCTATTGAACCAGGTGATAAAAGTGGATACTGGCTAATGCATCCAGCTAATTTCCGAACTAAGGTTCGCAAGATTAAGAGATCTTTTAAGAATATCTCAGACATAGCATGTCAAGAGACACCCCAGCTTGTCAGACTGGGGACTTCTTTAACCCAACCCTCAGATTCAACAAATGGGACTCGGGGAGTTGAGCGGAAACAGCAGGAACATCCCCAGTTCACAAGACTGGGGACTCTTTCAAATCATCAATCCCCTCGTCAGAGAATTTCGGTCTTTTCTCGATTAGGGAAGAATCCCCAAGAGGAACGAAGAGCCAAATTATCAGGAGATTCCCTCCAAATTATAGCTCGTCAAGAAGTTCCTAAAGGATTGAACCAACAAAAGTCAATGTCTCATCAAAGACATGAAAGAAGACAATATCACAGAAATGTTGATAGAAGGGATGTGATACATTATGCATCAATCAATGTCATCAATTCCGTTGTTTCTAATCCACCAGAGGAGGTTCACTCAGGGGACTCAGATGAAGAGCGTCCTGCTCAAGAAAATGTACGCACCGATAAAAATGAAGAAGGTTTACGTACACGAAGTCAAAGGATTACTCAGAACCTAGGTAATACACTTCCTTCTCTCCAAAAAGTATCCAACAAAGGGAAGGGAAAGAATCAGTTTACATATCCTTCCTCTGGAGAAGGTCAATCGCTCTCATTAGAGCAAAGGTTTGCACAACAAGAGGAAGAAATGAAAGAATTAAGAAGGTTGAATGTAGAACTACTTCAGAGTAGTCTTCTTCTTAAGAATGTTGAAGTCCGATAGCCGAAGGAATTTTTTTGCAGTTACTGAGATGGATCAGGAATATCCTCCTTTATCAGTACACCCTCAGAGGTCTAATCCTACAGGTCAAGCGCAACAACGGTTGGCAGCACTACCATCAGTTGCAGTACCAACCACCACGTATGTCCAAGCTCCATTCATTGCACCTACCCAAAACCAAGTTCAACCTGATGTTTCTCAAAAGTTAATAACTACTATTGAGTCATTAACAGCTCGGTTAAAAGCTATGGAAGGGAAACAGGCGCAAGTTCAACTTGAAAAGAAAGTTTACCCTGAATGGGTAGATTCAATTTCTCCTCCATCCAGTTTTGGAAACACTATTTTCCCTACCTTCAATGGATCGCGCGACCCTGAACAACATTTGATGCATTATGTGTCTTGTTGTGATCCTATGATGGGAACTCCAGAGCAGCAAGAAGCAGTGAAACTCAGATGCTTCGTGCGAACCTTGCAAGGACCAGCTTTTGTCTGGTATACAATCTTGCAATCCCGGTCAATCATCGGATGGGAGGATCTTCGTCAAAAATCCCTTCTTCAGTTCAGCTCAACTTTGCCAAAAACGACAGTTTTCGATCTTACAAACTGCAAGCAAAGGGAGAATGAAAGAGTCTCTGATTTCATTGCTCGCTGGAAGGTATTAACGTATTCCCTGAGTTTAGCACTCCCTCAGGAAGAGCTGTTGCCAATCTGTGTGGCAAATTTGCGTGATGAATTACGCACGCCATTGATCCCTGTGAAATACACAGGAGGGTTTCGAGACCTTACTTCAATCTCTCAGCAGATTGAAGATTCACTTATACAGGCTAAGGTTAAATCTCATGTAATTCCATCAGCTCCAGGAAGAAGAATGGGTAAAGCAGAAACTGCTACAGTTATGCTTAAACAAGCACCCGTACCTATTTTTACTTCAAAACCTTCATCTTCTCGAAGGACTCCACCTCCTGAACGCCAACAAAAAAGGTCGTTTCATCCAATTGATCAAAAAGATCAACGATGAAAACAATTTGAGGATTTGAAGAGTAAAACATACTCTTTCTGAAGTGAGAAAATTCCTGGTTACTTCATTTCAGATCTGGAAAATAATTTGGTTCAATTACCAGTGCCCAAGAGGCCAAACAAGGAAGGAGATGAAGACCGTCCCAATTATTTTCCCTTTCATCAAATGTTGGGGCATCCCATCCAGTAGTTTTTTGTCTTTAAAGACCTCCTGCAAAAGATGGTCGACTTGGGACAAGTCAAATTGAAGGGTTCTTCAGCTCATGTAGCATGTGTTACCACTACAGATCCAGAGGAAGGAGGCGAGTGGCAGGAAGTCAAAAGCAAAACTGTGCAAAAATATGATGATTGGATGGTCAGAAAGACAATCAATCGGACCCATTCCATTTTGCGAACACAATTGAAGAAGCCAATTATGTCTCCTACAAAAGCTGTAGTGAAGCCTCCATCAAAAGAGAAATCCTCAAAAGGGCAGCACAATTCAAAGAAGAAAGAGGGATCAGAAGAAGATGAGTATGTATTGAGGCCTAAGTTGTCTTTGACTCTGGCAGATTTCATGTCATCTACTTCAAAGCAATGGGCACCACCCCATCAAACAGCACAGCCTAAACAGACTAGTCAGGAAGAGTCTTTATCAGACGAAGAGTTAATCTTCGGTTCTGTTAATATGATTCAATTAACATATCCGTATTCCAGTCGTAATTTTGATAAGCCTGAATTCCCTGTATCAAATAAGGGAATCCGAGGAAGTTCCAGAGGTTCAGGATACAGAGGAAGAAGTGGATATTTCCGAAGCCACTACTCCAATTCTACCCCTGCTAGCACTGTGTATGTAGTAGAAACTCGTGGTAGAGCCCTTCAGCGAGCTCAAAAAGAACAAGCAGGTTCTTCTTCTAATGGCCAACTCAGTCTTGGCACAGTTATTTTGGAAGACCGATTGAAGGTTCCATCTTCTTTATCTCAGCAAGTAAATGGATCTAATTGGTCTAATCTTCCAAAACCAAGGATGTTGCCAACTTCTATCCCAATACAAGATGCATCAGCATCCAAAGCATCTGCTTCCAAGGTACCTGCTAAACCACATATTCCTGTTGGGAAACGAAGACCTCTAGATCAAAAGTATGATATATTGAAACACTTGGCTCAAGTACCAGCCAAGTTATCAATTTAGGATGCTTTGAATCTGTCAAAAGATCTTCGGGAAGCACTCATCGATGCTTTGTCATGTCCTCAGGAGTTTGAAGCTGAAATTGCTGCAGCTGAAGTCTATCACATAGAGAATAATCCTGCAGAATACCATGCAGTGATATCTTTTACTGATAAAGATGAAGATGATGTTGTTCATGGGAACATAAAACCTCTCTACTTATCTGGCAAAGTCAATGGTGTAGATATCCGAAGAGCTTTCATTGACAATGGTTCAGGAGTCAACCTCATGCCCATTCGTACACTTCGTCGATTGGGCCTCACGGAATCTGATTTATCTCCTTCTACCATGATGTTACAAGGATATGATAAAAATGAACAAGAACCACTGGGCGAAGTTACACTCAGAACCCAGTTTGGAGATCTTGTATCCAATTCGGATTTCATGATTGTTGATCAAGACTCAGCTTTCAACGTCTTGCTTGGAAGACCCTGGCTACATCAGCATGCGGCTATCCCTTCATCATACCATCAATGTCTCAAATACTGTTTCAATGGTCAAGTTGGAACATTATATGGTGATAAGGCCCCGTTCAAGACATGTGAGTCTTAATACATTGAGGCAGAATTTTATCACATGAAGGGAAGAGAAAAATCTATAATGAAGGAAATTACCAAAATTAATGCTCCATATGGTTTGGAGAAAATTCCAATAAATCCATTTACACATGTGAGTACAGATTATGTGTTACCTATCAGTCAAATTGAAAAAATAGGCCCAAATCAAAATACTCTTATGGAAAGATCCATAATGTCAATTACGGCAATTGAGCCAGACAACATGGGAGAAATTGGTAACCTACCAAACAGTGATGAAAGCATAAGTGGTGACGTTTTCATTTCATCTGCTGAAGTCCAACAAGTCTATACTTCGCCAATCAGGCCAGAAGAAGTTATAGCAACACCAGAGGTGAATAATGATGTCGATTCTCAATCCATCATCTCCTCTTTATTTCCCAAAGAAGGCCCTTTATCATCAATAGGGTCAGAAATGGAAGCTTCTTCTTCAAAATGTGAAAATTTTGACATCTCTTATGATCATGAGAATTTCGTTTTGTCATCTACTTTGCAAGTAGAAATGGAAGAAATAGCGCATGATGAAGAAGAAGAGGAAGATCTTAGAGATGCTCTTCCAGCATTTGAAGAGGGTATCTCTACCACTGTAGATGAACTCATAGAAATAAATCTGGGTACAGAGAAAGATCCACGCCCCACTTTAATTAGTGCGGCCATGACCCTTGAAGATCAAGAGATGTATATTTCTTTTCTAAAGAAAAATAATTATATTTTCGCTTCGAATAATACAGAAATTCCTGGGCTCGATCCTGATGTTGCTACTCATCATTTGGGTTTACCAAAAGAACATCGAGGATTTAAGCAAGCCGCGAGAAGAACACACCCAACTTATGCTTCCAAAATTGAAGCTGAAGTGGATAAGTTGATCAAATCTAACTTCGTCAGAGAAGTTCAATATCCCAAGTGGTTGGCTAATATTGTCCCTGTAAAGAAGAAGAACGGACAAATTAGGGTTTGCATCGATTTCAGAGATCTTAATCGGTATTGTCCTAAAGATGATTTCCCAGTTCTGATTACAGAACACTTAATTGATGAAACGACTGGCTATGAAGTACTTTCCTTCATGGATGGATATTCCGGATATAATCAAATCCGAATGGCCCAAGAAGATGAGGAATCTACAGCTTTCAGAGCTCCTCAAGGTGTGTTTTGTTACCGGGTGATGCCCTTTGGTTTAAAGAATGCAGGTGCAACATATCAACGCGCCATGCATCGTATCTTCAAACCTTTCTTAGGGAAGTTTGTTGAATGCTATGTGGATGATTTGGTAGTTATATCCAAACAACTTTCTAATCACTTGGCTGATTTAGAAGTCATATTCCACAAACTTCGACAACATAATTTGAAGATGAACCCCTTAAAATGTGCTTTTGGGGTAACCTCAGGAAAATTCCCCGGCTTTGTTGTATGCCATCGTGGTATTGAAGTCAATCCTGAGAAGACCAAATCAATACATGGTATGTCACCTCCTCAGAATTTGAAAGAATTAAGAGGACTTCAAGGACACTTAGCCTATATTCGGCATTTCATCGCCAATTTCGCAGAAAAAAGTTTACCCTTTACCAAATTATTGAAAAAAGGAGTCACTTACCAGTGGACTGAAGAATGTCAAGAAGCATTTGATGTTCTCAAGAAATACCTCTTGAGTCCACCAGTACTCATGCCACCTGTCGAAGGTAGACCACTTATCCTCTATGTGACATCTCTAGAGCGATCATTGGGTGCCTTTCTAGCTCAAAAGAATGATGCTGGGAATGAAAATAGCCTCTGCTATCTCAGTAGAACTATGCTTGAAGAAGAAACCTGGTATTCAAGTATTGAGAAGTGCTGCCTGGCATTAATCTTTGCAGTTCAGAAACTGAGACACTACCTGCAACATCACAAGGTCCAATTGGTATCTCGTAATAATCCGCTCAAATTCATCCTTAGTCGTCCAATGCTTACAAGACGTCTAGCAAGGTGGGCAGTTATTTTGCAGCAGTTCGACATTCAGTTTGTATCTCAAAAGGCAATAAAGGGCCAAGCTCTGGCTGATTTCCTGGTTGAACATCCTTCAGTGGAAGACACGTCTTCAGATATTTAACTCCCTGATGAGGATGTTTTCTCTATTCAAGAGAGTCCTCAAACATGGGAAATGTATTTTGATGGTGCTTCCAGAAGTCCAACAGGGAAGAAAATGGAAAATCGTAAATAAACAAAGTTGGTTTAGGAATTGTACTCATTTCTCCAGATAAGGCATTGTTACCTTATTCCTTTTTATTATGGGAAGGTGGTACCAATAATGAAGCCGAATACCAAGCTCTCATTACAGGTTTGGAGTTAGCACTCCAAGCACAAGTGAATCACTTAAAGGTGAAAGGCGATTCAGACCTGGTAATCAAACAAGTCAATGGGGATTATTCCATCAGAAAAGAAGAATTAATCCCTTTGTATGATTACGTCAGAGAGTTAATGGCGGAATTCCCTTCAGAACCAACATTTTCTTATGTCCCAAGATCATAAAATGCTCAAGCAGATGCACTGGCTAATATAGCCACAACTCTAGTAGATCCAAATCGGGACGAGACAACCATCAGTATTGCCCACCGTCGTGAAATTTCACCTTATGTTCAAGCCAGAACAGAGGAAATTAATGAAATTAGTCCCATTCCTGAACCATATGGTCATACTATAGGATGGATATCTCCTATCAGAGAATACCTTCAAAATGTAACACTTCCACCTGATAGAGCCGAGAAAGAACAAATCCGGCGACGTGTGGTCAATTTTACTCTTTATGATGGCCCAAACCACCTAGAGAAAATTCTTTACAAACGTGGTTTTGATGGAGTTCTCTTCAGATGCATTGATGGTGAAGAGATGGTGGCTGTCATGAAAGAAGTGCATGCAGGAGTCTGTGGTGCCCACCAGTCTGGACATAGATTGTCTGATCAAATTCGAAGGCTTGGATACTTTTGGCCTTCAATGATACAAGATTGTGTTGATTTCACAAAGAAGTGTCATTCATGTCAAGTACATGGCAACTTCATTCGTCAACCTCCAGAGTTGCTTCATACAGCTAAATACTCATGGCCATTTTTCACATGGGGAATGGATGTGGTGGGACCTTACCCTTCAGCTACGGCCAAGCAGTTTAAGTACATTCTTACTGCTACTGATTTCTTTTCCAAATGGGCAGAGGTAGTACCTCTCAAAGAAGTCAGTTCTAAATGAATTTTTAGCTTCACCAAGTCTAACATCATTACTATATTTGGTGTCCCTCATGCCATATTGACGGACAACGGCACCAACTTTTGTTCTTCTGAGGTGAAGAAATTGTATCAAGAATACAACATTAAATCCAACCATTCATCTCGGTATCATGCGGCAGCCAATGGGCAAATAGAAGCCTTTAACAAGACTCTTTCAAATATACTGCAAAAGATGGTGGATAAAGATAAGAGATCATGGCCTAATAAACTCTTTCATGCTTTATGGGCTTATCGGACTACCACCCGCAATGCAACGCAGTCAACTCCATATTCGTTGGTATATGGAACAGAAGCAGTCTTGCCAATTGATGTTCAATTTCCCTCACTCAGAGTAGCCATTTGTGATCAGTTATATATAGATGAGCAATCCCAAAAGAGATTGAATGAATTGGAACAGTTAGATGAGAAAATATTGTTCACTTTGCACCATTTGGAAATCTATCAGAATCGAATAACACGAGCTTTTAACAAAAAAGTTCGTCTTCATTCATTCATTCAGGGAGAATTGGTATTAGTTCTCAGAACACCAATGATACCAGGAAAGAAGCCTCCCAAGCTGGAACCAAAATGGGAAGGACCTTATTAAATACATAAGGTCTACTCCAATGGAGCTTATTCATTAATCTCAATGGATGGAGAACTCGTCACGACTCCAACCAATGCCAGATTTCTGAAGAAATATTTTGTATAAACACAAAATATGGTCCCCAGAACCAAGACTCTTACAATTGGTTTATACAGCAATAGTCCAGTATGACTTTAAACTGCATCATCCACGGTATACGCATATGACCTTAAACTATTTTCACTTTCATCCAACATGACGTTAAACTGTAGAAAAAAGTATATTGTCCCCGCAACATGACACTAAACTGTGCAGCATCATTTTGTCCTTGCTATATGACGTTAAACTATACAGCAATGGTCCAGTATGACCTTAAACTGCAACTTTCGTCCAACATGACGTTAAACTTTAGGAAAGTCCTTTACGTCCAGAAAGACGTTAAACTACATAAGCAGCAATGGTCCAGTATGACCTTAAACTGCAACTTCGTCCCACACAACGTTAAACTGTGAAAAAGTTCCCTAAATTGTCCAGTATGACCTTAAACTACATCATCAACGGTCCATGCATATGACCCTAAAATATTTTCAAGTCCCTTACGTCCAACAAGACGTTAAACTGTGACGTCCTAACTACATGACGCTAAACTGTATAAAAGTCCCTTACGTCCGGAAACACGTTAAACTACATAATCATCAAAGGTCCTGTATGACCTTAAACTACACCACCGGCCATCATGACATTAAACTACACCATCCACGGTCCATGCATATGACCTTAAACTATTCGCCCTTTCGTCCAACATGACGTTAAACTGTGGGAAAAAATCCCCAATGCGTCCAACATGACATAAATGGTGTGTTATTTTGTCCTTACTGCATGACATTAAACTGCACAGTCCCCCTTTCGCCCAATATGACGTTAAACTGTATTGTCCCCATTTTCCTTACTGCATGACATTAAACTGCACAGAAAGTCCTTGCTATGTCCTACATGACATTAAACTGTTATTTTGTCCCTGCTACATGACACTAAACTGTGCAGCACCAATAGTCCTAACTGCAAGACTTTAAACTGCATAGTCCCTTTTTTATGTCCTACATGACATTAAACTATGCATTGTTAAGGTTGTTGTTACCTCTTGTTTCTCACACCGAGTATGACTCACGTGAGCTTAGAGAAAACCTCAACCGTAACACTCTCTTTGGGCCAATAACCATGTATAAGTCCCAACAACATTTTATTTCGATCGTTGTCCCCAAGAACAACTTGATCATTAATTCATTCTTTAATTGAACGACACGGACTTTGATCCTTGCCCTCCAGGCTGGGTATGTAGGCAACCTCACAGGGTTCATGCCCAAAAAACAATCTCTTCACATCGGTTCACCACCATCTCATATGATGTTGATTCGTGAAACCGCCCCTAGAATCAATATCTTTACATTGATTCACTTTCGTCCTTGTTATATGATGTTAAACTATGCAACACTTTTGTCCGGTATGACAATAAACTAAAATACTCTTTGATTTCCTCATTTGAGAGAGAACTATTATTGACATTGATTTTTCAATCATGGTTTTCATTTTCAAAAGACTATGTGCATACATGGTAATACCTAAACTTTTTGTCTCAGATTAAACCATCATTGCACTAAAGTCCCCTTTCACCCTTCACATGTACGAACCAAATTTGTACAAAGGGTAGTTCTAGAACTACGTGGACTTGATTCCCATCCTTATGGGATACGTAGGAACATTCGAGTGTCCCTCGAATCTAGTCCCAAGTCTTTTGGGCCTAACCCCAAATTTCACTTTTAGTCCCTTGGCTAAAAATTCCTCATGAAAACACAATGTGTATTCATTATTATGGTCCGAATTCTATGACCCTAAACTAAGATCTCTCATACTTTCGTCCTGCACGACGTTAAAATGCATTTCAAGAACTAAGTATGGCTTGATTCTCATTCTTATGAGATACGTAGTGAAGTCCAAAATTTCAATTTAGGACCCAGCCACAACATGATTATGGTTATCATTGACCTATGTATCTCTATATACATTGGACAATACCCATCTTTATGTGTTATAATCCTAACCTTAAATATTTTCAGATCTTAATACCCCTTTTTATGACTTTTAGTCACAAAAATGTCAAACTTCTGAGAATTCTTTTGCCTGACTATGCAGCACGTGCCCATAGGTGGGCTTGCATAAACAGTCCACAAAACAGACTTGTCAGCCAAAAGATGTTATTTATTTGACCATGCAGCCAATGCCCTTAGGTGGCCCTGCATATTTCAACCCCCTAACGGGTTTTTGTCAAATAATAGTAACTTCATTCTTGGGAAGAATGCCTCTTTTGTCCTTATTTGTCTTAAATAACGGTATGTAGGGATCTGCAAAAAAAATAGCCATCCTTAACATATTTGCCTCATATCCTTTTTCATGATCTGAAAGTATTCAAGTCTATGGTTTATTCTCTTTCCCTACGTTTGGGTCAGACCTTCGTAGGAGTGATATTTTTTCAATTCTTCGATATTCTTGTTCGGAAATATCTTCTCCATATTCAAGTACCTCTTTCCATACAACAAACTCTATACTTTAGAAAATTTGAATCTCCATAAACTTTCACTGGCTTTTAGCACTAGGAAAGTAAATTTTTGAGAGTTCTTTCGCCTGACTATGCAGCACGTGCCCATAGGTGGCCTTGCATAAACAGTCCACATAACAGACTTGTCAGCCGAAAGATACTATTTATTTGACCATGAAGCCAATGCCCTTAGGTGGCCCTGCATATTTCAACCCCCTAACGGGTTTTGTTAAATAATAGTAACTTCATTCTTGGAAACTACTTCTTCTAATGCCTTTCAGCTCTTTTTCATATCATTCCTCAGATTCAAATATTATTAAGCCATAGTTTACATATTTTCTCTCATACTTGAGTATGGTAATATGTTTTCAGATAAATTGTCAAGGAATTGAATTAATTTTAATCCATTTTGGTCAAAGCTATTTCGACCTTAAACATTAGCCCCTTTATGTCTGGCATGCATGACTTTAAACTGCCCACAAAAGACAAAGGAACTCTGAATAAAAGTCAAGTTCCAGCTCACTAAATATGCATATTTGTATGATTTAGGTAATATTGAGAAATTAAAAGATTCAAAGTTTGTAGGGTTATTTTTAATAATCCTAGTAAAAATAAAACTATGCTTACTAGGCCCATTGGATTATGTAAATTTGAAGCAGGTAGTGAAAGAATGCAGGTACAAATGATTGAAGATGAAAGTGTTTTTTTTTCATTGATACACAAGAGTTAGAAGGACATCCACAGACTGGAGTTTCTTCTCTTTTTCAAGAATTACAAGAGGCTTTCAACATAACACTTCATTTGATTTACGGCATCCCGAGCTTCATCAGCAACCACCTGGAATTCATTCATTCAACTGGATACAATAAGAGATGCAATGATACCAGCTCTTCTTGGAACAATTGTAAAAGGATGTTCTTGAGTGCAGTTTGAGAAAATTTTCTGCTGATCAAATAATGACTCAGTTTCTGTCCAAGAGGCTTGGAAGATGGATACATGGATTTGATAATGGAGCATTGGAAGTAAAGAGCCATTTGGAGAGAGTACTCTTTTCAGATATTGCTCTAATACCATGTTTGTCTTCTCTCCTCCAATCGGTAGTGGAAAACATTTCAGCCCATGGGTTTGTCATTTTCATATCTGCAAGGAAATGACATGGATGAAGAATTTGAAAGTTTACACCATTGTTGTTTCTCTTAATGCACATAATAACCGAAATAGAGGAGTAGCAGTGCAGCTGCATCTCAGGTGTATAATTGTTTGCATTTTGAACATTGACTCCTTGCAGATAACCATGACCACACAGAGGCAGGTATATGCTCTGTGGGAAATTAAGATGATATTTCTTCTAGTACTTAGCCAAATCTGGGAGAGTGCTATCGCAGATATCATAGTAATCGTGGCCAATGATGTTCATCATGTCATCAATCCGCTTACTAGATAGTTCATTAGACGTTTTAATTCCCTTAGGAGCCATTGAATCTGCACAAAAGTTGAATAAATTAAACTCTTAAATTGGTTTTATTTTTCATAAAATTTGTGAAAGAATTCAGAAAAAATAGCTAAGGCATAAAGGCGTGCAAGTCTAAAAAATGGCACGCAAGTATTTCGTGTGTCGCGCTAGTTTTTGACGCGCAAGTATAAACCGCGCAAGTACAAATACCTTTACAATAGAGCGACATCAAGGAAAAAATTGGAAAACAGAGCAACATATGCGGCTAAGGTGACCTGCGCGGAGAGAGCTCGAAGGTATGAAGTCCGGAAATCTGGATGCTTGTACGGAGGTGAGGCCCTCTATTTATAGAAGCGGCCGGAACCCTGCGCATCGTACCCTGTACAACCCAGAGCGCTTAAGGCCTGCGCGACGCAAACTTGCGCGCCACCCTCTATGCCCTGAAGACATGCGCGCCCCCTTTTCCTTTGGATGGATTTAATTTCCTCAGAGTCAAATCCTCATTTCTCTCCAGATCCAACTCTGAGGGGGGACTTTTGTTGACGCTCCTTTCATCACGAAATCTAAAGATCGGAAAAGGGGAATATCTGAGCTCAAAGTGATTCAACCTTTGAAGAAAACATCAAAAATCGACAAAGGAATGAACAAAGGATCAAAATTAACTGCACCGCGCAAGTTATATCATTGTCGCGCAAGTCCACTTGCGCGACGCCCTTGGTTGCGCAAGTGCCTTGCGCAACCTAAGTGATAACCGCCCAGGGCCTTCTTTTTCCTATAAATAGACCCTGTGGGCCCCCCATTCGAGAGGATCTTTTTCAAGAAACTCGGATTGAAGCTCCCGACGCCCAAGTCTTCTCAAAGCTTCCGGAACACTTCTAAGGTAATTTCTTACCTAGAACGGAATATCTAAAGAGAAGAAGGAAGGACTAAGTGTTGAAACTCATCAACACTTGTGCGCCACATTATTTCCTTCAATAGAACTTGCGCGTCCCTTTTCTGGAAGAACCTCAAGAGGATTCTAAAGGGATTAATAAAAAGTCGCTCAAGTATTCTATTGACTGGTTGAAAATCGCGCAAGTACCCCACATGTCGCGCAGGTATACCTGCGCGACCAAAACTTGCGCGCCGACGCAAGACTTGCGCGCCTTACAAGACTTGCGCGCCCCTAACTTTTTGGGTGCCCATATTGCCCATTTTACCCCTCTTAAGCCATCACACATTTCCTTTTCAAGATTCAGTCTTCAAGACACTCTTCAAAGCCATTTATGGCATGATTTCTTAATTTGACTTCCTTATCTGAAAGGAATTCTGTGGAATATCTCTCAAAACCTAGTGACGTAAATATCCTTATGTCACTAAATATGGAGAGTTCATTCATTCAACCTCATCCTTTAAGATGATAGAATCCTTAACTTGGGTCTCCTTTTCAAGAATAATCCCCAGTTATAAGACCTTTAATCTGGGAATCTTCCTCAGGAGTAAGTCCCAAATTCTTAAAGTTCCCAAATATGGGCATCCTCCTCAGGAGTAAGCCCCAAAACTTAGTTCCTTAACTTGGGCAACCTCCTCAGGAGTAAGCCCCAATCATAATCCTTTAAATGGGCATCCTACTTGGGAGTAAGCCGCAAGTCCTCTAAATTATGGGCATCCTTCTTAGGAGTAAGCCCCAAGTCCCTTAATTTGGGCATCCTTCTTAGGAGTAAGCCCCAATCTCAAATATGGGCATCCTCCTCAGGTGTAATCCCCAAACCTTAATCCCTAACCTGGGTCTCCTTTTCAGGAATAAAACCCAGTCATAATCATGGGCTTCTTTCCAGGAGTAAGCCCCAAGTCCCCTAATTTGTCTTTAACTAGCCCTAATTTACGTTTGATCTGGGATTCCTTCTCAGGAGTAAAACCCAGTTATCAATCCTCTCCTAATTTGGGTTTCCTTTTCAGGAATAAGTCCCAAGTTAGAGTGTTCAAATCTCCATAAATCACATATACCTTTATGGACCCTGTTCCTGGATTTTCTCCCTAAAGTAAATCCTCTGGGCAGTCATATATACATAAGCCCCAAACCATTTCTTATGATTGCATTTTTCATGGCACAATTGTCTAAATTTTACTAATACCTCTTGTTTCTCACACCAAGCATGACTCACGTGAGCTTAGAGTGTAAAAGTAATTGTGACATCCTGCTTTGAGCCATCAATCATAAACATCATACCCTTATTCGAACTGTATGGGTTCTGATTCCTTTTTCAAAACAAAGGATACATAGGTAGCCCATCTATGGGTTCGATCCCAACTCTGAAATAATTCATTGTTATTCTAAATGATGATAAACTTCAAGTGCCCCACTGAGTGGCTTTAAAACCATCCTGGTCATCATAAATGACCAAGAGACTTTTATATAAATGTTTTGAAGGATACCATTGACCAAGAATCTCTAAATAGATATAGATGATTCTCTATTGATTAAGAACCTCGAATACATATAAAAGATTCTCTAAATTTCTTACATATTTAATCATTGATTGTTAAAACTAAAGGAAAGCTCATTTTATACTTGGTAATGTAATAAGGATTCACGAACATAACTTAAATCTATAAAGAGAGTCCCGGAGTAGAAAATAATTCCCCTCAAAAAGGTGTGATGAGTCCAACCTCCCATCCTCTCGACCAATGCAAATTCCTAAACCTCATCAGTCCACAAGCTAATGAGTGCCTACCTTTGGAAAGTAGGTCCAAACGGATGTGGAATCATTGGATGTTACCGGTTCTACGAACAAAACCGCTAGAAACCGATCGGAACGTTTGAATCTCCCATCCAGGAGGTCATCCCCGAATTCCGTGTGAAACACCAGTACAATGTGTTTTTTTATTTTGAAATTTGTAGGCTTTAACTCTAGCTTTATTTATCCTTTAATTTCCATAAGCCTCCATCCTAAGTTCCTCAAGTTCATTTAGATCTAATTTTCTTTTTGTTTTGGCCAATGAGAGGTCATAACTCATTTTCTTACTTGCCCAAAAAGCCTTATCTTCAATTTCAACTAGTAAATGGCATGATTTTCCATTAACCAACCTATATGGTGACATTACTAGAATGGTTTTGAATGTTGTTCTATATGCCAAAATGGCATCCAAGAGTTTCTCAAACCAATCATTCGTAGATGGATAGACAATTTTTTCAAGAATTTGCTTAATCTCCCTATTCGCTAACTCAACACGACCATTGGTTTGAGGATGGTATGCTATGAAAAAATTATGAACAATACAATAATTAGAAATGAGTGAAGAGAATGTGAGGTTTCAGAAATGGGTTACACGATCAATGATTATAGCCCTAGGAATTCCCAATCGACAAAATATGTGCACTTTTAGAAATCGGATCACAACAGGATGGTCATTGGACTTGTTGGAAATGGCCTAAACCCATTTCGAGACATAATCAATAGCTAAGTTGATGTAGAGCTATCCCCTATAGTTTGTGAAGGGTCACATGAAATCAATTCCACAATAGTCAAAGATTTCAATCACTAAGATGTGAGTGAGTGGAATTTGATTCCTTTTTGTGATGGACCCTACTCGTTGACAATTAGGACATCATTGAAAAAAATTTGTAGGAGTCCCTTGAAAGGGTGGTCCAGATGAGTCAACACTGAATAACCTTTTCAGAAGTTTTCTTAGATGAAAAGTGACCTCCACATGCCTCAATATGACAGAATTTAAGGATGGACTCCTATTTAGATTCTGGGGCACACCTCTTAATGACATGGTCGGGGAAGAACTTATAGAGGTATGGATCATCAAACACATAGTTCCTAACATCAACAATGAATTTTCTAAGATCTTGAGTCCCTAATAATTTTGGAATGACTCCTGTAACTAAGAAGCTGTCTAGGTCAGCATACCATGGGCAGTCACCCACATATTATAGGTGTTCATTAGGGAGTGAATCAGACCCATAAAGGTGAGATAATTTTTCATTAAATTCTATCATAGAGAGATGATAAACTACAAAATTTTCAACACCCTTTTTTCCTTGATTGTGTGGTCAAATTTATGCAAGATAAGGACACACCTAATCAATATAGCCTTAGCATCTTGTTTCTAGAAGAATTATTTTAGTGTAGAATGGTCACTGAACACAATGATGGGGGATCCTAAGAGGTAGGACCTAAAATTTTCTAAGGCAAACACAACAGCAAGTAACTACTTTTCAGTGGTGGTGTAGTAGATTTGTGCATTGTTTAGGGATTTATTTCATAATCAATGACACATGGAGTTTTCTCACATGGTTGACCTAATACCGCTCCAACAGCTAAGTAAATGGCATCACACATGAGTTTACATGGATGTTTCCAATTTGGAGCATGCATGATTGGTGGAGATATAAGAGATTACTTGAGTGTAGGTAATGATTCCTCATAGCTTTCTGTCCATAAAAATAGAGCATCTTTCACTAAAAGAGCATAAAGTGGTCGATAAATATAGCTAAAATTCCTAATTAAACTTCTATAGAGTTTTTCATATCCTAATAAGGACCTCACTTCCTTAACAGTTTTAGGAGCGAAAAGGTGAAAAATGGAGTTGAACTTATCTTTATCAACTGTAATCCCTCTAATAGATACTAGATGGCATTGAACAAGTACTTCTGTTACCATGAAATGGCGTCTTCCCAATTTAGGATGAGATTCTTATCCTCTCATCTTGACAAAACCCTTTCAACATTCAGAAGGCATCCCTCTAAAGTATCCCCAAAGAGGGAGATGTCATCCATGAAGACCTCTGAACAATCCCCCACCATGTCCGAGAAGATTCCCATCATGCACCACTGGAAGGTACTAGGGGTATTACATAACCCAAAGGGCATGTGTTTGAAGGCAAAAGTGCCAAATAGACAAGTGAAGGTAATTTTCCCTTCATCCTTTAAGGAGACCTAGATTTTATTATACCCTGATCCATCTAGGAAGTAATAGAATTGATGATCTTCCACTCGCTCAAGGACTTGATCAATAAAGGGAATGGGGAAATGGTCATTCTTGGTAAAAGAGTTGAGCTTACTATAGTCCATACATACTCTCCATCCACTACTAACCCTTGTTGGGAGAATTTCACCATCCTCATTGGTGATCACACTAATTCCAGCTTTCTTTGGGACAACATGAATTGGACTTACCGACTCACTCTCATCAATGGGATAGATTATAATCGCTTTCAACAACTTAAGAAGTTCTTTACTTACCACATCCACCAGATTTGGATTGAGTATCCTTTGAGTTTGAGAACACGGTTTGGATTCAAGTTCGAGAATAATCCTATGAGTTCCAATGAGAAGGCTAATCAAAGGAATATCAGAAAGGGTCCTTCCAATTTCTTTCTTATGCTTTCTTAGGATATCTAAAAGCATCATCTCTTGATTGGCTTCAAGAGAAAAAGAAATGACAACATGAAATGATTGATTTTCCCCTAATAACTCATACTTGAGTGATGAAGGTAGAACCTTAAATTCGATATTAGATTGGTTATCACATTCTAGGGAAGGATGGGACATTGTATTGAACTCGGATTCTTTGTTCAGATTTCTTGATAGAATTGGTTACTTGTGAACAGAATTTTCATCCACTAAATTAGCCAGAGCAGTGTCATGAATGGTTATGGACTCAATTTTATTGATTTAACCAACAGATTCATTGATTAGTGATTCTATAAAATCATCAATAGAGCTATCTAAAATAAATTCAATCCAAGGAGACAAATCTCCATCATGTGAACAAAAAAATTCAATTTCTTCTTAACTTAATCTTCTATCAGTGATCCCTTGATGTTCCCTGAGTTCACTTTCAACACTAAAAATCCAATTAATCTCATGTATCTCTTTATCATCCCCATTTTTAGGGTTTTCATTGTAGATGTTAAATTCTAGACTCATGTTTCAAAAGGTGATGTCTATGTTCAAATTTCGGACATAGATAACAGAGTTAATCATTGAAAGGGAGGAACATGGATGATTGGGGTTTTATCCCTATGACTTAATCTTGGGTGATTTTAAAGAACAATGAAGTCATCTGGGTAAATGAAATTTTCAACTTTCACCAAAATATCCATTAAGATCTCCTTAGGAACTTGGAAACTATGATCAGCAAGTTGAAGAGTGACAGATGGGGGTTGCAGTTCTTCAAGCCCTAAATGACAATACATGGCATAAGGAATGAGGTTCACACTTGATCCTAGATCACAAAGGGATTTGACGACTTTTTTCTCTCCTAACTAAACATTGATGTTTGGACATCTTGGATCTTTCAACGTTTGAGGAAAGGTCCCTTGAAAAGTGGTAATCACATTAGCAGTCAAAAGGTCTTGGTTTTTATGTGAGAATTTCCTTTTAAAAGAGCACAAGTCCTTAAGGTACATTGAGTAGGCAGGAGTGGATAGGATTTCATCAAGAAGTGGAATGTTCAAATTAACCTGATAGAAGGTTTCCCTCAAAGTTTCATTTAGTTCTAGTATAGTTTTTCCTCTAATGTGTTGAGGAAAGGGAGTTGGTTTTTTGATTGTTTGGTGAGGATATAGTTCCATAACATTTTCATTGAGGTTTTTAGAATCTACACGTGTTTGTTCATCATTTTCATGCATTTCTGAAGCTTTTAATGGTTCTGTAATGGCTTTTTTCAGGTTTCTCAATGGATTTCCCACTTCTTAAAATAGTGACTGCTTTGAGTTGTTCATGAGAGGTTTGTGTGTAACTGGATTCTACCCTTAAGGTTTTGGATGGTACCGCCTAAGTAGGAATGGGTGACTTCTTGGTTTTAATGGATTTTAGTTCATGTTTAAGGGATGATACTTATGAGTTCATTTTCTCCATTTTTTTACACAACTGCTCAAGTATTGAAAGTGGTCCAGATTGAGTAGGGGCTTGTGCTGGTAGGTTTATCCTATGACGATACTTTGGTTATTGGATTGGCTGTTTAATGGGATTCTGGATGGGATGTGGGTATTAGACCGGTTTTTGTTAGAACTAGTTATGGTTTTGAAAATTTTGTAGAGGGTAGGGGTTTGGTCCTTATGGCTGGCTAGGTTTTTGGTTGGGTTGTTGCTTATCTTTCCAATGGATTCCTGGATGGTCATTGTACCATGTATTGAATTTTTTTGGGTACTGTGGATTTTGAATGTTCAGAGCATTGGCCTCCACTAGAATTCCTCCTAGAAGAACATCTTTAATTGAATGGATGGTTGGGCAGTTTCCATTATTGTGGTCAAGTTAGTTACAAATTGTGAAAATAGGGTCAACAGTTTGAATTTTATGGACCTTCCAAAGATCAATCTCCTCGAACTTCCTAGTGAGTGCAAAAACTTTCACCCTAAGGCTTTCCTCCTCCCTAAGTTTGTGAATTCCACTATATTTGGGTGTCTTATCATAGTAAGGTGATGTTCCCCATGTTTTATTTTGTTCAAAAAGGCTTTCTAGATACCTGTAAGCATCATTTGGGGATTTGTTTTTTAATGTTCCATTACACATGTTGTCAATGAAATGTTTTTTCCCCGGACCCAGCCCTTCATAGAAAATTAGAACTTGTTCTGGGATTGAAAATACATTGTGAGGTACCATGTTGAGTTTTTCTTTGAATCTTTCACATGATTTTATAAAATGAATCTCCCTCTTTTTCAAAAAAGTTTTGGATGATCTTTTTAAGTTCAACTGTTTTGTGGTGGGGAAAGTATTTTTTGTATAATTATCATTATAATTGGTCACAAGAGTTGATGGATGATGGTATCAAATTCTTTATCCAAATTTTAGCTCTATCCTTTAAATAAAAATTAAATATCCTCATATTAGCTAATTCTATTTGATGTGGGGGAAACATGGTTTCTACAATGTCATTGAACTCATTAACATTAATGTAGGGCATCTCAGACTCCATTCCATGGAATGTGGGAAGGTAGTTTAGGACATGGGGTTTAAAAATGTAGTTGGAATCTCCTAGGGAATTGCGTCTAATGCATGAGGTGGAATTGGTCCAGGAAGGTGTGAGGTAGTCATTCAGGGTTTGATCGACCACATTCCCCAAGTTTGGGGCTGCCTCATTTGGATTTCTATGTTGGTTCCCACCCGAGTTAATGAGTTGGTTTTTATGAAGACCTTTCATTGAAATGGGATCAATTTTTGACTCTAGAGTATTAGGAAGGTTAGGATATAATGTAAATTGTTCCCTTGGTTTACTTGACTCCCCAACCCCAGAACTATCCACCCTAACTAGACGGTTTGATTGGTCACGGGTGTAAGCGGACATATGCCCAAAGAAAAAAAATAAAGGGAAAATATAATAGAATTTGTTTGATATTAGAAGAAATGGGAGAGAATAGAATGGTTGTTTATATGACTTACTTGGGTCACCTTCAATGGTGCCAAAATTTGGTCTTTCCTGAATTTACCCAAGATTTTTGGTTTAAGTCGTCGCTTGTAGTTTAGCTTGGGTTGTCGAATCCTCAGAGACTTAAGAAGTAAACTACAGACACGTACATCCTATGGATTTTTTTGGCTATGAGGTGGCCAACATGGGTTTATTTAATATGGTTTTAAATTAATTATAATAGACTTAATTTAATTCAAATCAAAATAATGAGTTGATCCTAGGTTATCACTTGGGGGTGAACTGGATGAAATTCTTTATTAACGGTTTCAACTTCTTATTTTTGAGATAATTTTATTCAAGAAGATAAAAAAACTTCATAACATACTAGTTTAATACCAAAAAACTATAATACTAATCACCTAGACACTTTGAGGATCAAATTTAGGATCACTCCAAGGTAAAGTTTCATATTAGCACTTGAAGTATGTGGCCTTAAAATTCAACCAAGACGAAGAAGTTTCAAAATCATCAAATAAAAATTTATATTAAAAGAGGTGATTATAAATTAATGTGGTGATAAATAATATCCAATACATCCCCTTTATACTCCCTTGGATCAACCCATAAGTGGGTTATCCCTCCCTTGATTTTATGGTTTCAATGGAAGTGGAAAGTAGACTCATGAGGGAGGAAATGGATAGGTAAAAAAACAATTAAATAACAATCACTCCACTATTGTGTGACAATTTCACAAGGTTTGGTGTGAATAAACTCACACATTGAACCAACGGTATCAAAGTTATATACAGAACAACATAATAAGGGGAGAAGAATAAATTTTTTTAAGAAACTAAAGTGAATTGAACAACTTACACGTGAAAGAAAAACTTGAGACAACAAAATCGCAGCATAACATTACAATGAAAGAATGCTCAAAAGATCAATAAATCCTACAACAACACAGCCATAAATTGGTATTTTATGAGTCTTGGGTCGATCCTCCAATATTTAAAGTCATCCCACTTGAGTATGGTGGGTCTAGGGTGGTGTAAAGCTTGTCAAACATAGACTTTTCCACCCTTGACCTGAAGTGGGAGGCAACTAGCATCTACCTAAAAGATGCATACAAATGACCTTATAGATGGAAACATTTGAATGGGCCATAGAATAAAGAAATTTATATCCGTATATGTCTTATCCTATGGTAAAATATCAGCCCAAATGTAATTTTTGTGCGAGATATTATTGAAATTGTGGGCTGTTTTTTTGGGCTGCAGAATCTCTCCCAAAATATTATCCCCAAATTAGACCGCCTGGAACTCCATACAAATGTCAGAATTAGCTTTGACACTGTTGAATGAAATGTTCCCCATGATTTATTCTATCTTCAGTTTAAGTTTCAGAATTATTAGACTTTGAAATTGGCCTCTATATTAGTTTTATTGGGTTGTTGTCCAGTTTACATCACACAGAATGTTTTTTGTTCAAGGCCAACTTTGTAAGTCTTCCAATATGAATATTCATGTACTCAAAAAGTATGAATTGTTACCAATGTAATTAAAAACACAAAAATTAAATATGAAAATAAAATCAAGATAAATGGGTACTTTAAATGATTAAAAAAAATGTACCTTGTAATAGTGCATTTTAAGAATGAATTACAACTATAATATGAAATAATGTTCAAAGTGTAAAATGCACTAAAATGGTGTTTATAAAAATAAATAATATTATATATTATGTATATTAACAATGAATATTAGCCTCATTCAGTGGATAATCATGTACCCAATCCACTATGGGAATTTTTCTAGTATGATAGTCTTGGAATTAAACCATAACTAAATAATTGATATTCTATTCTTATAGGCATGAAAAAATTATACTTTGTGCAAATGATATATTCTAATGGATCATAATTGATTATTAGTAGTTCCATAATCTTTTTACTTGTGTATTTTTTTATAAAAAAAAGACTAATTCCATGAATCAAGATTAATGATATTTGAAAAATTGGGTATCAAATTCATAACTTATGATCATGTTATCATAAAATTATACTTATCTTATGATCACCTTTTATCATTGATAGATTCTGGTAATTTCTTCCCTTATTTATCATTTTCTCTCACCCTTTTTGATGTTTTCATTCCCCTAGGATATGAAGAAATGTTTTATGTTGGGTTTTTTGAAGAAGAACTTTGTGGAAAATATTGAAGATATTTCATGAAATAAGTTAATTATGTATCTAGTCTATAAAGACACTAAATATTAGTGGTTCTGGTGAGTGTATTATTATGATATGTATTGAATATTCATCTAAAATGATGTAATATTTATATATGTTGTGCTTGGATTGACTCAGTAGATATCAAAGTAGGGTTTTTTTAGATATTTGATTAGAAAAAATTGTTGAAAAACCTAGTGATATGTTTATTTATATAATAACATCCTGGAGTTTTGGTGAAGTAGAGATTGTATGGTTTACTAGAAATGAAATCCTTATATCTATACAAACTTGTTCATGTAGTCTCTGAAATTTATAAACTAAAGGGTAATAACCCAGAAATGGATAGTTGGTAATTAAATTTATCTTCTCCTGGTGTTTGATAATGAGGCCTAACTACACACATATTTTAACACTCATGGGGGACATTATTTAGGTAATTAACATTCTATTTATGAATAATTATGATTAATAAGAGGATATAATATATTAAAAACTATGATAAGTCATAGTGATGTGAGATGAACTTAAAGTGTAATGGATGAAATAAGGTGTCATAATTTAAGATATCATAATAATGATTTCCATAAGAAAATTATTTCTTACTCAGATTAACGATCCTTGATTCAGACTACGATTTTTAGTTTTAGTAAATGAATGAAACTAGGAGAAACCATGTTGAAAAAATATTTTGGTTGTCAAAAGAAGTAACCAAATGATTTATGATTAATAACTTCATCTGGGGTGAGCTTCCTAACAAAACTAATAAGATAAAAATTGAGTTTCATGGGAGTTCATTTGATGAAAAACATTATGTATAGAAGATTAAATTTTCTATATAACAATAATATGGGAATATTTACCAAGATAAATGTATCAAAGGAATGAGAAGATGTGTTATGTGTGTATAATAAGGGAATAAATAAACTATTTACCAACGAAAAATGTTTATTTTGATGGAGATAAATAAATTTCACCCTAAAGAAACACTGATTTTTCAATTCCATAAATATGGGGTATAGTGACCCAGTCCTTTTAAATATAATATTACATCATTTTAAGAATAAAAAACCAACAAATGCATACTATGGATCATAAATTATAGTGCCTTTGGAAGACTAGGTACATAACATTTAAAACATGGAAATATAATAAAGCATATTTATATTAATCTTACATAATGAGATCCTAAATTTCATTGATCTGATTAATATTCATAGGATAACCTAGGGAATACATGGAAAAAAGTGATGATCTAAAAATATTATAAAGGGAATATTAATGGAAAATAAGTATAACATATGAGATAAATAATTAAAATGACAACATACTAGGCATGTAAAATGAATAAACATGTATAAGCATATCATATAGAACATGGAAACATAGTAATGTTTCTACATCATATAACATGACATAAAAATGAGTCAAGTTTAAATTCCAAAGGGTTCCACCTCACCCCTTGAAAGGTGGATTATCAAAATCAATAAAAAAATGAAGGCCTTCGGGCCATTGGAGGAGGTTAACTTCCAAGACTATATCAGATGGTGTAAAAAGTTCCATATTGTACTAGGTTTACTCTTTAATCCTATATATGATGTCTCATGAAACTAAAAAAATAACCAATTAATTGGAATGATATTTTTATGGACCCATCATAACATGTTCATTCATATTTGTTCCATATAAATAATAAAACATGAATAATATACATAAGGAAAACCCATGGAAAAAATGGGTATTGTAATCATGTCACAAGGCATAATCAAAAGGAGTATCATAATGGTGTACAATAAATAATGTATTTAAATATTACCTGGACATTAATAAGGGAAAATAGTCATATATCCTGATAAATTTTGTCCAAATTATGTGAAAACATGTAAAAAGAGTGTTTAAGAAACTTTAGTGATAAGTCACATTGTTGCAGTTTAAGTGAAATTATTAAACAGTATTTAAATATTTGTTTATATAAAAACTAAAATTAACTATGATAGTTTTTAATGATGAAATTAGAGATTTTAAAAAAAATAATGGTGACTTAAAAAAATATTTTGGATTATACTTTTAAATAAGTAAGAATTGGATAAGTTCCCTTTAATGAGGCTTTCTTATCAAGAGGAATTGATAGAGGAACCTTTAAAAATAATTATTTACCCATAAAATAAGAATTAATTGATATGGATAAATATTTTTGGTACATATAAACATAATTTTTAACAATTATATAATAATAATTAATAAATACATTGGTGAAAAGAGATATAAAGTGTAACCTGAAGGAAAAACTAGGGGTTTAGAGAGATCCCTTTCCCTGTGTCTGAAAGTGTTCTGAACATGAACTTAATGTCCCTTATAATCAATTTATATTCAATAATAATTTATTTAAAAACATCTTCAACGTATATTTTATTTATTATAATTTCATTTTCTTCATTTATGCCCATTTCATTGAGTTATAATGTTTGATCATGTTGTTCTAGAACTGTTTATTTCATGGTTTTATACACAGTTCCCTTGGGTATGATTATAGGAGTTCTTTTCAAATGGAAGAAAACTACAGAGGTGGATTAAAATGGTATTAAAATACTTACATAATTTAAAATGGTCCAATATATCTTTTTTTCATATATGAGAATGACTGATTAGATAAAACGTTAATAAAAAATGATTTGTTTATTTTGTCGTTTTTTACAACCATCACAAACTGTTATCATTTTATTTAATATTATGTTTATATATGGGTTAAAGAACATGAAATAAGTTATAATATACATATTATATTCTTTTTAACCATAAAATTTATTTATGAATAGCATTTATCTCATTAATGAAAAATGAAAACTCATCATCCACAAGGGTGGTGAATTGACACATCACGGACAACAATTTCAGTATTATGATAAAAAGAGAATATAAGAGATTAGATTATGGATATTCCATTAAGAAAATAAAATTTATTATATATTTATTATAGTGGAGTTATCATTTTACTTTTGATAGGGTATTTTATGGATGGATAAAAATGAAAATAAATTAAAGGAGATAAAAGGAGGATTTTAGCTTTTGAATATCGTATCCTTAAGAACCTCTTTAAGGCACTTAAAATTGGTATTTTTCTGAAAATAATAAACCATGAAGTGGTTAAGAGGCTTAAGAGAGTAATTTTATACACTGTTATAAAGATATAAATCTTATAATTTATAAGGGTAAGGGGTGGTGAGGGGTGGTATTTATAGGGGGAGGAGAGGGGTGTTTTTGAATATTTTATTCATTTGTCAATTATTTTGGATCAAGACTATCAATAGTGTTTATTACCATGACTAAATATAGAAAATGGATCAATAGATTTTTAAAAAATGTGGGATTACATCATCCATATATCATACAGGACTCAAAAATCCATGTGTCTGTTAAATACCGTAAATTACATTATTTCAAAATTCACAAAATTCAACTATTTTAGAAAAATACCAACAAATGACCCCAAACATTTTTTGATATGTAGATTTCAAAGAATTAATCCATTTTATGAAACCAATTTTCTAAATATGATAAATTTATTTTTTAATTAAAATCATCATTTATTTGAAAAATACCGATTTTAATATTTTAACTAATTTTATGGAACTTTGAATAATTAATTAAGGTCTCATAAAATTATTTCATAATTACAATTAAAAAATATTAATCTATTAATATATTTTATGAAAATAAATTTTCCTTTAAATAGTTATATTAATTATAAAATTTTAAATAAACATTTATGTTTCCTAATAAATAACACTTAATTTGTCATTTTAAAATATTTACTTATTTATTACATGATATAAGTATATCATATTTTCATTTATATGATACCTAAATTTTATTTATACTTTTATAGGTGATGCTACTGTTATAATGGATAGATTACTATTCCTACCGGTCACATTACTATTTTAATGGTCAGGTTACTATTCCAACATTCTGATTTCTAACAGTCATAAGGGTTTACTACATCCTATAAATATATCTTATTCCATTCATTAGTCACTTCTATTTTCTCACAAGGTTATATGTACTTTAATATTTGAAATCAATATTTTCTTATTAATATTATGTTTTATTTCAATATCTTTCCTCATGAGTGCATTTATTCTAATTGATTTAGTATATCCAAATTATCTTATTCTTACTATCTTTTTTTTCTACTCATTGTCCCATTGTTGTATTTTGAATTCTTATTTGTATATTTTCGAAATAATGTGTCATTATTCTTTTATAAGAATAATATTGTGTTGGTTTCTCTATTTTATGTTTTATGATTTATATAATATGACATAATCATAAGAAGGTAATTTCCATTGCTAAAATTTTGGGTCATTACATTCTTTTCCCCTTACGAAATTTCACCATTGAAATTTCATTTTACATACTGAGGTGAAAACAGGTGAGGGTATTTATCCTATTTCCTTTTATGAACTAAAAAAGAAAATTAAAATTATGGGGCTTGAATACTTTGCTAATGATCATATAAAAAGGGAACTATGATCATAGAAGGAATAATCTTATAAATTAAAAGTACATCCTAACTTGTGATTCCCTATGTTTCATTCTAGGTTATAAATGGTGATATAATTATCCCTAGGGTTCTCAATTAAGTTTTCTAGTCCTAATCTCCAAATATAATTAGAAATTGCTCTGATACCAACTATAGAAACCCCGTCCTTTTATACAGATTATATCATGATTTTTAGAATAACAAACCATCAAATACAAACCAAGGATCGTAAAGTCCTGTTTGTTTAAGAGAAAAGGTACATAAAACTGAACTTTTTGAAATAGAATAAAAATATTTATATTAATATTCCATAATTTTCTCCTAAAATCATTTTATCTCATACATATGTGTATTATAACATGGAGAATACATAGATAAAAGGGATGAGATAAAAATTCCAGTAAGAGAATAAGCATGGAAAAAAAGCATAACATATTTGGAAAAGGAAAAACATGATAACATAATAGGAATGGAACATGAATAAACATGTATAGTTATATAATTAATAACACGGAGTCATATGAACATGTAAACATATAAATTTCACAGCATCATAAAACATCACATAAACATGAGTCAAGGCTAACTCCCAAGACTGCATCACATTGTGGACAATGTCCCATAATTGATTGGGTTTACTCCTTAATCCCATATATGACGTATCAAGAAAATAAACCTTATACAATTAATTTTAGAACTATATTGGAGAACCCATTATAACATGTTCATTCATATGTGTTCCACATAAATAATCAAACATGAATAATACACATAAGGGTTACCCATGGAAAGAAATGGGTATTGTAATCATGTCATAAAGAATAACTAATGGGTTTATCATAATAGAGTACAAGAAATAATGGATTTAAATCATGCATGGACATTCATAAGGAAAAAACGGGCATATATAATTATAAATTATTTCCAAATGATGTGAAAACTCTTAAAAAAGAGTGTTTATGAAACATTATAAATAATCCACTTTAGTGCAATTTAAGGGGAAATATTAAAGATTATTTAAAGATGTAAATGGAATATTTGTTTATATAAAACTATAAGTGAAATTATTAGGTTTTACATGATTAAATGATGGTTTTTTGAAAAATGATGGTGTCTTAAAATAGATTATGCAGTTTACTTGATAATGGGTAAGAAATAGAGACGCTCCCTTTAACCGGTCTTTCTTATCGAGAGGAATTGAGAAGAGAACCATTTAAAAAAATTAATTTCTAGATCAATGAAGGATAAAATTATTTGGATACATATTTTTTCAATATATACACTGAATTTATAATAATTATATAAGAATTATGAATAAATACATCGGAGTAAATAGAGAGAAATCATAACCCGATGAAAAAACAGAGGTTCCGAGAGATCCCAAACTTATGCCCGAAAGTGTTATGCACTTGGACTTAATGTCATGTATAATAAAATTTGATTCATTAATGATTTAACTAAGAACATATTAAACATATATTTTATTTATTATAATTTTATTATGTTATTTTTTGTTCATTTTAAATAGTTATAATGTTTAATTTCATTGTTCCGGGAGCGCTTGTTTCATGGTTTTATGGTCGGTTCCCATGGGTAAAAATATGGGAGTACTTCTCAAATATAAAAAAAAATACAAAGGTGGAATGAAATTGAAAAAATATAATTCCATAATTTTGAATTTTCCCATATATATTTATTTTGGATTTGAGAATAATTCATTAGATAAAACATTAATGAATATTGATTAGTTTATTTTGACAGTTTTTACAACCATCATGAACTAGTATCATTTTGTTAAATATTATCTTTATATATTGGTTATAGATAATTAAATAAGTTATAATAAAGATATTATAATATTTTTTAACCATAACAATTGTTTTATGACCATCATTAGTGGAAATAATGAAAAATTAAAACTCACCATTCATGAAGGCAGTGAATCAACACATAACAGACGATGTTTTCATTTTTTTTGATAAAAAGTGATGATTAGTGACTCGATGATGGATATTACATTAAAAAAATAAAAATAATATATATTTATTATACTATATTTATCATTTCTCTTTGGATATGGTATGTGAGGGGAGGATAGTAAAATAAAATAAATTAAAAGAGAAAGAAGGCGGGTTTTACCACTTGAATATCGTATCCCTGAGAACCTCATAATGCACATGGAATTGGTCTTTTCGTGAGAATATAAAGACCACGATGTGGGGAAGAGGATTTGGATATGGTTTGGTAATAATATTAGCAATATCTAAATCATATAATGCCTTAGGAGAATAAGTGGTGAGGGGTGGTATTTATAGGGGGAGGAAAGGGGGTGTTTTGACTATTTTATTCATTTGTTTATTATTTTGTCTCAATATAATGAATATTGTTAATTACCACGAATAAATAAAGTAAATATATTAGGATAGTTCTATCCAATGGGATATTACATCATATATACATCATCCATGACTCAAAAATTCATGTATTTGATAAATACTATAAATTACTGTATTTCATTATTCACAAAAATTCAACTATTTTGGAAAAATCCAAAAAATTCACCATATTTGTTTTATAATGTGTAGATATCAAAAAATGGGCACCATTTTATGAAAATAATTTTATAAATATGATAAATTTAGTTATTAATTAAAATCATCAATTTTTTTAAATATTTATTTTTGTATTATAACCGATTTTATTACACTTAAAAATTAATTAAGGTCTAAAACAATTATCTTAAAATTATAATACAACAAAATATTAATTTATGAATCTATTTTATGAAAATAAAAATACCTTTCAATAATTATATTAATTAAAAAATTTCAAATAAACATTTATGTTTCACAAAAATACCAACACTTGATTTATCATTTTTAATGAATTTATTTACTTATTAGATGATTTAAATATATCATATTTTCATTTATAAGATACCTAAATTTTATTTATACTTTCATAGGTGATGTTTCTGTTCTAATGTCTAGATTACTATTCCTTACACTCACATTACTATTCTAATGGTCAGGTTTCTATTTAAATGGTCATATTTCTAAAAGTCATAAGGTTTTACTACTTTCTATAAATACCTATTATTCCATTCATTAGTCAATTATATTTTATCCCAAGTTTATTTATAACTTCATATTATAAAATGTATGTTTTATTATAAACATTAGGTTTTATTTCTAAAAATATGTTCATGAGTGTGGTCATTCTAGTGATCGAGTATATCCAAATTATCATATTCCTATTATCTTATTTTCTATTTATTATCCTGCTATAATATTTGGAATATTATTGGGTTATTTTTTGACTAATGTATCACTATTATTTATTGAGAATATTACTGTGTTGGTTTCTCTATGTGAGTTTTTTGATTTATACTATATGACATAATAATATAAAGGTAATTTCCAATGATAAAATTTTGGGTCATTACATGGGGAACTTGAGAATTATAAATGTCAATCCACTAATCTAAGGGATAACTCCTAAGTCATGTGAAGAGGGAAGGGCCTATGTTATGTCAATATTTGAAGTTGGGGCACACTTATCCTCCACTCCATAGTTTGGAATGTCATCTTGATATCTATTAGAATGTGTTCAGTATAAATATTATTATTCTTCCCTTAATGGAATTTTATGTGATTTTGAGCATTGATTATCTCTCTTTATATAGAGTCCATATAAATTTATAATGAATAAAAGTCGCATTTTATATTACAAATCAACCTCTGATTTATTTCTAGTGAGAGGATGAATTTTATCTTATAATGGAAATTAATTCCATTTTATATATCTTATTATATATTCATGAGTATATTTATCCAAAAAAAGTTAAGGAAAAACTCCACATTTAAGAGATCCTATTTTTTAGGAGTATAATAATGTATTTACTAATGACATTCCCATCCTTCCCTATAATTATGATGTTTAATTTTCAATATATCTAATACATAGTGTTACTCGTAATTTAAGGATTCCATATAAAATGACCGTTATTATGTTGTTGTAATTGAAGTTTAAACTCTAGGATAATATTGATAAGGGGTTCAAATTCCTTAGTGTGTCACCCTAGGGAGGAATTATTAATTTTATCAAGAATAAATATAGGTCAACTCATCTTTACATTTATTATTGATAACTAAATAATACAACAATTAAGAAAAAGTTTCATATACCCCATACTGATGATTTTTTTGATCAATTGGTAGGAGATCAATGTTTTTACAAGATTTATATTTGATTCAGATATCACCATATGGGGGTAAAAATGAGGATATAAGAAATAAACCACTTACAATGATTCCATTTTTTACATACAAATTCCCATCCTCTCGTCATGGATTTAATAAATAGGGTTTTTAGTGATTACCTTTCTCAGTTTATGGTGGTCTATATAGATTATATTATTATATATTTAAAGAAAATATAATTCCATGAAAATAATTTTAGGTTTGTGTTGATGGCCTCTAGAAAAGATAATTTGTATGCCAAATTTCTCAAGTGTGAATTCGAGCTAGAAAAATTAAATTCGTGGGTCATATAATCTCATGAGAGGAGATATCGATGGATCCTTCCAATATGGAAGTGATTGATCAGTTTAATAAACTAAACATGGTATTTGAGAAACATTTTTTATTAGGTCGGATAGATACTATCAATTATTTGTAAGAAATATCTCATAGATATTGAATCCAATAACTAGGTTGAATCATATGGGACAAAAGTTTCATTAGACTGATATATGTGATGAAAATTTCAATAACATGAAAAGAAGGTTGGTCAAAGTAACTATTCTCACACTACCAGACTATAGAGATGGGTTTTTGATATATAGTGTTACATAAGTGAATTTACTGTGATTATTCCTTATAAAAAATGATATAGTGAGATTTTATGCCTCACATGAATTGAACATTCATGAGAAAAATTTCCTGACTCATGATTCAGAGGTGCAAGTGGTAATTTTTTTATTGTAAATACAGAGGAATTATCATTATGGTGAAATAATTATATATATATATATATATTAATCATAAGAACATTAAGTATAATATAAAAATAAATAATTTCATTTTCACCAAAAGGGATGGTTGGAGTTGATTAAATATTATGAGTACTCAATATATTACCACCCTGGGAAGGTGAACACGGTGGGTGATTATCTATGTTAGATGGACCATTCTAGTTTTTCCATGATAAATTATAAAATATAAAATAATTGTGGATTTAAAAAATATATATCTTTAAATCGTTAGAAAAGGGTAAAATAATATCTTTCATAGATGAATGTTCAACCATTCAACAATGTAAGGAAAAAAGAGGCGGAAAAAGAAGATGCAGAACTAAAAAAGAAGGTGAGTAATGTCCCTGAGTTCAACCATAATTTTTATGAAATGATATGGTTTAGGAAATGATTATATGAACCATTAATACTATATTTTAATGAGTTGTTGTATGGAACTCATAATTCATTATTATTTATTCATCCTGGAAGTATGAATATGTATAGAGATCTGAAAGTTTATTTCGTGAGGCTAAACATAAAAAAAGATATTCTGATGTATTAATCTCAATACCAGATATATAAACATGTTAACGATTGGAGATAGAAGAACAAGGGGATATTATAATCAATACCCATACCCAAATGTAAATTTTAAAATATCACAATGGATTTCATCCTCGGACTCCCCAAAACATCAAAAGACAGTGATGTTATTTTGGTTCTAGTTGATTGCCTTAAGAATTCAGCAAATTTCGTTGAAATTGGAGATTATTTATCACTAGAGAATATTTATAGGACATAAATTATGGAAGTTATAGGGTTTCATAGAGTATCACATTTTATTTTGTCTGATCAGGATCCAGACTTATGTTAATGTTCCATAGAAGTCCTCAGAAATCTTTGAATATGAAGTTGAACTTTAGAACATCATATCACCCTAAAAAAGATGGTCAATAAGATTATCACATTAAAAACCACTAACATATGTTGATATATTGTTCTATATATTTTAAATGTTATTTTGATCCACACCTTTCATTGTTTGAGTTTTTTTATAATAATATATTTCACTCAAGTATTTTGATGGCCCCTTATGATGACGTCTATTTCAGAAAGTACAGAACTACAATGTTCTAGGATAAAGTAGGATAAAAAATATTGCAACTTGATATAACTAGGGAAATTATAATAAGGTTATATCCATTAAAAAACAACATGGTATCTTACATTCGATATTAAAGTTGTGTTTCTAATCATTGTTGAGATATCAATTTCGAATTTGGTGACTTGGTATTCCTATTAATATCTCCTTGGTATAAGGTTTTAACATTTGGAAAGAAAGTAAATATTAGAGATATATATATATGCTGCTTCCTTTTATATTATATATCATATTTGGATAGTAACATATCACTTTGATCTTCCACTAAACCTCTACCAAATTCATAATGAGCTCCATGTATATCTTTTGAGTAATCTATGTGAGAACTCAAGCATGTGATGAGGCAGAAGTATCCCCATGATGGTATCAGAGTAACATAATTTTTAAGGTGAAATTATTATAAGGGTTTAAAATAAAACACTCTGGGATTTTATGATATATTCCTATTAAAAAATTTATTTGTTTGATATCAAGCTTTTCACACAACGCTGAGCTTAAATGAATGACAATATACTATTGAAATATTATTACTAAATGAGATAGTTATCAAATTTCCATTTTATTAAAGAGTTTGAGTCAGGATAAATAAATTATGAAATTTATTTATAAAATTTTTATTTGATTTTAAATTATTCATTAATGACAAGTAATTAAGTACTCAATTTTAAATGTTAAAAATAATGTCATTTTATGATAAAAGATCAATTTTTTAAAGTATTGTTTTTTATATATATTATGTTCCCTAACAACTAATGAACTATCATTTTGATGAAATATTTTTTTTGAATGTGATTAAATGATTAGCCATTCGTGTGTTTTTATCCATTGGTTATAAATGAAGGTAAAAATATTTGATGGTAAACAGATATATTTTTTAGAAAACTAATTTTATTACACACATTTTTTTTAACTTTATAAATTGAATTAATTAGTATTTATTAATGATTTTAATGAAATTTATAGATAATATATTCAATAAATATAGTAAAATTAGACTATTTTTTACTAATCATGGAATAAGAATAAATGCATTTTTTCTTAAAATACATTTTTTCTAAAAACTGTTTTCATTGCGTTTTGTGCTCTTATTTTAAAATTAATTTGTACATGTTATATAAATTTAATCTAATAAAATGGTTTACATATTTGGAATATTAATTTATGAAATTTATAATGAGTTCAATTTTATTTTTGGTCATTATGAATAGTAGTGGAGGTAAAAATTCATTACTATGGTAAAGGTTAAAAGGGTTAATGACGGGTTAAACTAAAAATATAAGGTTTAAAATGACCAAAAAACTATTATAAATCTATTTTAAATTTATATTGATCGTATATCGTCCCATATATTTAATTTATCTAATCTAGATCCACATTCACATGAGAGTGCGTTTATTATATTTTAATAGTCTTAATAATTACAAGTGTGCCACTCCCCTGACTTATAAAAGGGAGCATCATCTCTTCTCTTCTCCATATCACATGAGACAGTTAGATCAACCAATATCTTGAAAAATACTATCCCAAAAATCTTACCCTATTCATTTGTTTTATGGTATTCATAAAATAACACTTCAATAAGGCTTAAGTTCAATGATAAGAAAGGTTTCTTAAATAAGTGGTATATGTTCTTAGTGACCTTTTTCATGATTTTTTCTATTTGAAATCCTCCCAACATGATATAACCATATTAAAATGATTAATTAAGAATATTTAATACGATAATTTGTTTTTTTAAGGATACAACCATTTTATATCTCCATTATATCTAAAATAAACTAAAAACATCAACCATGCATACGTACGGACTACCGTCACCAGAAAGTGATGAATTTTATTTTTCATCAGTGTCTCTCTTGAGAGGGTTATATTGATGAATTTAATGGACGAAAATTTTTATTATAGAATAATTATTATTATATAAATATATTATATTTTCTTCCTTCATACCATTACATCCGTTGGAAAATGATAACATTTATCATATGTACGTGTGGACTCCGGCCTCCACAAAGTGATGGAATTTATTTTTTATTCTTTCTTCGTATGAATTGTAATGAGGATGGATTTAATTAATAAAAATAATATTTATGATATATTAGTGATTATATAATGGTGAATCATTATATTCATATTTTCCATTACATCCATCAAAAAGTAGACTCTTCACTCATGCGTAAGTACTCACTACCATCACCACAAACTGATGTAATTCATTTTTCATAACAACCTAATATAGTTTGTTATAAAAATATATATATAATGAAAAAAAATTATATTTATGACATATCTAGTATTCTTTATATGATTATAGTATGAACATGTTACATGTAATGGAACCTCTATACCAAAACATTCATTGAAAAAATTTAGTTTTCACCCAAAAATGATTTTAATGAATAATTGTAAATAAAAGTGTAATTCGAAGTTATAAGTGAATAGAATATAGTAATATATGTATGTATGTATGTATGTATATATATCAATATGGTTATATAATATATGTATAATAAATATTTATTTATTATAAAGGATATTTGAATTTGTATGAATAAAGATGAGACTTGAGATAATTGTTTCTTGTCTCACATTTATTTATATGAGGCATACATCATATTCACCACAAATTTATTTTGTGTGGTGTATATAATACCCAAGAATATATTTTGGTATTAATTTCATGAAAATTATAGATATATAAGAATATATATAAATTTTTATCGTTTATTATTTTTTTATTTAGAGATTATTAAAATGTATGGGTTCTCTGTCTCAATATTATTTCGTTGAGACATGTTTTATATTTTTCACATTTCTATATTTATATGGTGTACATACTGCCCATTTTATATTTTCTGTCAATAATATATTTATCTTCATGTTATTTTATGTTTTATTTAGTTTTATTTCTTTTAATTGTGTTATGATTAAAAAATATCAAAGCGATAAGGTTTTCTGATACAATTTTATTTCTCTTCAGGATTATTTTTTTTACATTTACAATAAGTGAAATTATATAATATTTATTTTTAAACCTCATATATTTTATTCTCATCTATTTATTTAAATATTTTTTATTTATTAGTATCATTTTCATCTCCTTGGTAATTAAAATTACCAAGAAAATATTTTTAAGAAATGTTTACCTTGTTTCTTCTCTTCCTATCGGGAATCTTTTCCCTTCAAGTCCTTGTTATTACAAAATTTTAATGGATGTTTTTGTCTTACATAAATTTTTTATAAATATTATTTTTACTACTTTTTACAGTAGTTAAAAATGATTAAAAGTAAAATTTTCAAATGTTTTAAATATGCCTCACTTCTGACTTGTTGCAAAAGTGTGAAAAGAAATTTATATTTTAATGTATACGATAGGAACCGATTTTCCTTCTATCATAACTATTGTTTTCATTGAAGTTTTATTTAAATTTTTACATGTTTATTTAAAAATAAAATATTTTGATAAATATTAATATATTTCTATTTTTTTGAAGAAATTGAAAGAATAATATATTTTACATATTTTCAAACAAAAATGTTCAAATGATCTTTTAAAGGTATTTTTTATCTATGTGAACATAATTTAAGTATTTTTATGATTCATTAGGGATATGGTTTTATGATAAAATCCCATTACATTCATAATATGTCCTATAATGATTATTTTTTTTGGATGATTCTTTAAAACTTGTACCTTTTCCATAGGTTAATTAATCTATAATGAAATAAAGAATGTTTTAACGATACCATCTACTTCCTTTATCTATGGGTTTTAGGATTATTATATGAACAAATTTATATGAAACCAATTTATATTCAATGGGTTATTATATAATGAAATTATGAATGTTTTTATAATCTTGTTTCATATTTATACAAATTTTTCATTAAGTAATAGGTGAACCAATAATAATATATCTTTCCAATGCATTGGGTAAATATCGATATCACATGAGATAATAGAGATCATAATAGATAGTGGACCTAGTTAATTAATGGGATCTATCCACTATTCATGTCTTATGACTAAACCTTTATTAAGTAAATTTCGGAATACGGAGTGAACATAACCCGCTATGGGACTTTTTCCACTATGATAGTTATGGAAGTGATCCTTGACTAAAGAAATTAGTTTCTATGGTTATGTGTATGCCATAAATATATTTATTATTCTTATAATATTTTAACATGGATCATGATTTATTATTTTTGATTCCATACTCTTATAAATTATTTCCTTTGTTATGGAAAATCCATATTCTATGACTCATAATTAACGACCTTTTCCTGATTGAGTATGACTTTCATAAGTTATGATCAGGTTTTCATAATATAAAATTAATCTTATGATCACTTATGTTCATTGATTGATAACACATATTTTTACCATTAATAACCATCTAGGTTCACCCTTTATTATGTTTCTATTCCATCAAGATATGAATACATTTTTTAAGTATGGTATCTCAATGAAGTGTTCATATGATAAGAAATTTATGGAATATATTGAATATATTTCATGAAATAATTTTATTATTTATATAGTGTATAAATACATTAAACATTTATGGTTTTGAGCATGTATTATTATTATATATACTAATATTCATCTAAAATAATGTAATAATTTTGTATGTAATTGTTAGGGATACTCACACACTGGGTAATTTCACCACTGCCACTACGTAGATATTTGTTAAACTTTCTATAGAATTATTCTCCATTATTTATATAAAATGAGAATAAATTTTTAATTGATACATAATAACCTAAATAACATCAATATTTCCAAGTGAACATGTTAAAAAATTCACAATATCTATATAAATTTCCTATTATTTTATCTTCTAGGATATTTAGTTTTTCTAAAAACTAGCTGGAACCTGATGTTATAACAAAACCACCTGATACGTAAGACATATTATCATAAACTAAACTTTAGATTTATAGATATAACTTTTGGTTTTATGTTTTATTTATTTTCAATGGGCATTGAGTGTAAACGTGATGTCAATATGTTAATGAGAAATTGCATGGAAGTTGGTTGGTGTACCCAAGACTATTTTAAGGAATCTCCCCAATCCATGAGTGTGAGGGATAAAAGGAATTTATTAAATCTTATAAATGTTGTTGTTATACTCATATGACATTGAATGAGATGCCAATATTTTTTATGAGAATAAAATGAAATGAAGATACATATATGATTAGTTCCTTATGTTATAGATCCATTCAATTGATATCAAAAGGATTATAATGCTTGGGATTCTAAAATGATTTTATTTTTATGGATAATTGTTTCTAAAAAAAGTAATTTTCAAGGTATAATTTGATTTTTGAGATGTGTTATAGGTTTCTATATTTCTTAGACATTCAAGGTTATTCTAAGGCATGAAAATGGTATAAAATTATTTGGGTCAGTACATAATCTCATGAGGTTGAAGAAATCCATCATATGGTTGATCAAAAGGCTATGTAAGTTTCTAGAGCTATTTGAGTTATGTATTGATGTTTTGTAGTAATTTATAACTTGTAATATTTCTTCACAAGTGAGTTTCATATGAATTTTTACTGATGTGTATGGTTCCAATAATTTGTGTCATTGAATTCATAATATGTTTTTATTCTATTTGAATTAAAATATGGAAAAATGGAAAATGAAATCATAGAAAGACTAAACCCATTTAAAAAAAGGATAAATACTTATCTTGTAAGGATAATGATTTTACTTAAAAGGATAAAATATTCATGGAATTATAATTATTGAGTTGGAGGAATGATTAAGGATGGGCACATAAGTTTTAATTCACATCCTTATAAGGATGAATCAATTTGTGTACAAATCATTCATATTTATATTGTAATGTTCATGAGAATCACCTAAAGACATCACATGATTTTCAGTGGATCTCATGGTGATATCATGTGAAGAATAAGGAGGAATAAAGGCTCTAAATAATATAGGTAACTCAAGGATGTTCGAAATTACATTACCTCATTACTTTCATCAGATCACGTGATGAGATCAAGTGAATCACTAGAAGGGAATGGTCTGGGACAAATTATTGTCTTTGGGTTTCATAATAGGATCACATGAATCAAACATTATTCTTAATTTATCACATCATTGGATCATGTGACATGATTAAATACAATATAGGTGATCATGTAAAGTTCTTGTGACCTAAAATAGATGATCATTTTAAGGGATCACGTGAAATACATAAGGCTAATTGACGAGGGAGTGGAATAGAAAACGAATCATGATTTGTAGAGTTAATGAGGTGGATTGATATCTATAAATACCCCTTGAACCATCCTTAAAATGGTAGATATTTTTTATTAAGTGGTGGATCCAAAGTAGTGTATTTTTCATGAGAAGATCACGGTCTTGTTCCATGATCATTACATCAACATAAAAAGAATAAAGTATTGTGAAAGGGTCCCGCAATGGGGTCTTATAGAGAAGTATCATGATGTTATCTTGTGAAGATAAGTATGTACATGGTGTTTTCATAAAAAGTTAGACCCATTGATATCACACAATCCATGTAACCTGAATAAGGTCTCATGATAGAGTCATGTGATCATCATGAATAAAAAAAGTCACAAAATATGCATGAATATAACAATCTTATACAACCCACATGAATAGAAAACATACTCAAAATCCATGTGAATAGAATAAGATCTCATTGAGGGGTATCATGGATGAGTCTCAAATAAATTCTATGTTAAAAAATCTCATGCAAGGTTTATGTGACATGCTCTTACACAAGGATTACATAACAGGGTCTCACACAGGGTTAATATTCCTAGGTCTTGTGAAAATATATACACATCAAAGTTAACATTTTTTAAATATAATTCTCATATCTATATTTTCAAGAATAAGAATATATAGGTTTTTTACCATTTAAAAATATTTATAGAAAGAGATTATTCACTTTTAAATCAAAATAAGTGAAAGTATGACTTGGAATCTCTTGAAGATCTTGAAAAAGTGAGTATTATTTTCCATGATATCTCATGGGAAGGTGATGCTCACATCACGGTTTTGAAGGAGTAGGTGAAGCTAAAAGTCTCATCTCATACATTTTGTTCAAATCTCAATAATAGAATATATTGTTATTTGGGATTCATGCCAATTGTTTTTCATTATAAATCAGTCATCATAGGAGGGGCGTGTTTGGGAATTTATCATAGGGAGAGAGTTCATCTAACACACACATTATCAGGGAAGTGAGACTAGGAATGAGTGACCAAGGAAAAAGAAACAAAAGTTCACTTTGGTGGATTTGGTTTAATGCAACATTTCCTTTATATACTCCTTGGACATAGCCCAGTGAGGGCGAACCAATTAAAAAATATATATGTCTTTATACTTAATTAATTTATTTACTTTCTATGAATCATCATTATATAAATTTAGAATGGATAATAAGAACATAAATACTAAAGGGAAGAAAGTGACCCTCATAATAAATAGTTCAAGATCTACTAGGGGAGGTTAAATATCAAAAGGAATACCCATACCTTGATTCGACCCCCCTCTATGGGTATATACACCACTTTTGATCCTAACATATATTTTTAAGTCGAAAGGGAAATTAAAATAATAGTTAATGATACATATTTTTGTGTATTATTAAAATATCAAGGAAAGTGATTTTAAATTTATTTGAGAAGAATAATAATCTTGCATTGAATAAAATCTATGATCATGATTGGGCTATGATAGTTTTCACTTAATGTTGAAGTATAGTAGGATGAAGTGTGAGTTTAGATATATTTATTTAGATTATATTCTAGGATTATAATATGATATATCCAACCTAAAATCATTTTTTTAAAAGTCTATGGAAACTTTAGGTAGCATAATCAATTGTTTCAAGTGATGAAAATGATCAGTCTATTAATTTCATGTGGGAATAAAGCTAATATATGTGATCTTAATTCATTTAGGTGCAAGACCATTCTCTTATAAAAAATTAATGTAGGCCATTTATTTCTTTGTACCTGGTCAATTCTAAGAAAATGAGTCCAAGGACATACCCTTTTCCATTACTCTTTTAATAATAATAAGGAATATATGTTTGTTGGATAATTACTACATATCACTGGGGATGTATACATCATAACGGAAGTAAAACACAATAAAAATCCTAGTGTTATTTTTTTGTTTCTTTCCTAATTATATCTATATTCATACTAACCAAAGTAGAGAAAAAAGTGAGAGAAATATACATTCAATTAACAAATGAATAAGTGACAAAGTGATAAGAGTATCAATTTGTTTAAAAGTATGTACTGTTACATTATTTTATACATGTATTTATTGACCCTTTTTTGGATGATTCTTCAGTTAGGTATTACTTTGAGGTCATTTTTTGAGTTATCATAAATTTTTTGAATCCCTTAGGGTTCTACATAGTTCAAGAAAATTGTGTGGTTTGGGATATACAATTGTGCATTCTTTGTTATGCCACTCGAAGGGGGTGCATGTTTTTTCCAGACAGTGTGACCACCCAGTTAAAATGACACTCTCTTGGAAGAGGGGTTATTCAATATTGTATCATTGTTAATCAAAATATGTGAAAAAAACACTGCACCCCAAATATATGGTCATTGTAGGGACACATTTACTTTTATCCAAGTTTCCTCTAAAACAAATAGTACATGCAGGGTTTTAATACTTCAAATTTTTAATTAAAAATATAAGGGGTTTCATTTTAACCATTAATGACCACGTAACATTATATTGGATTAACCTAATACTTCTCCAGTGGCCTAGAGTCTTTTATCTTGGGATTATAGGTATATTTACTTTGTTATTAATCGACCATATCATGTTATGTTGCATTTTTAGTCAGTTTCTCTTTTTCTTCTTAGATCCTCAATGGATCTCTTCTCCTTTATAACAACCCTGCTCTTTATTACACAATTAAACAAGATTTAATACATAAACAAGAACATAAGAAAATTCTGAGGATCAATAGGACTAGTTTATTTGAAAATTATAAAAATTTCATGAAAACATAGAACAAAAAATAGTACATCTTTATTGAAAACTTCTTTTACATGTCCACAACATTCCTTCATACTTAGAATTCCATGGGATAACCTGAGAACATGCATAAGAAGAGGGTGAGCTATAAATTTTAGTAAGGGAGTAAAAAATGAATAACATGAATAATATATTACATTTTAGGAAATATGAATATCAATGGAGAATAATAGAAACATGAACATAAATTCATGATATAACATGATTATCATAACATGGAAATGGGGAAACAAAATTTAACATGATATTAGCATTATCCAAGGCTCATTACACATATAGGATGAGTAAAAACTCACTGCACTTGATTTAGATTGATTAAACCCTCATTTAACTTTAATTATCATGAGTAAACCCTCATTCTAATTGATTTATCATGATACTAATCTTTAACGAATGCATTGGAGTGCTATAAAGATGTGCCCTTTATAAACATTTCATTTCTTGCATAAGTGTGCCACATGGATGATATAACATGGATTAATTAAACAACATAATTTATTCCATGAATAAGATATGTGGAATGCATAAATATAAGTACAAAATAAACAATTACATGTGCATAAAGGTGAATACCCATGATATGGAAATAGGTATATTATTCACTTACACGATGATTTTGTCATCGGAAGTTTTGGTGTAACTTTGGCAGCATAACGACATCAAATAGAAATCATAAAATGGGTTGATGGGAGAGAAACTGGTCTATAATAATTTATACATGAATTTTATAGTAAGGGAGTTCATGTAACATAATATCCCAACACATGTAATGGAATTTAGATTCATAACATAAAGGAATTGCATGAATATAAATGAGGGGAGAGAAATCACTTATGGAATTTCAGACTAGTAACAGGTGTACATATGAGGAATTAATGAGATATAAATGGGTATAAAATCATTCAAGAATAAATATGTAAGTATAGGGTAGGTGATAAATCATACCCGAACATTTTTAAATTAAAATAAAATGGCATAACAATATAAGGAAACTGGGACATAAATAAGGAAGGAAAGTGAGGACCCCTTACTTGACTATGTGACTTCAAGAGATTGAGGAAGGTCTTCTTGAGAGCTTGGGGTGACTTGGGAGGATTATAGAGAGTTGAGGGAAGAGTATGGACGTTCTAAAAGTGTTTTTAGTGAAGGTAAGTGAGAGCTTGGGTGGGTTTATATAGGAAAATAGAGGGGGATTCTTTAATATTTCTCAAACATAGGTTTTGGAATCTATATAATTAAATATTTAAAACCACAAACCAAACCACGGTTTTTCCCCATGGTTTCTGCCAATTTAGAGTGGAAAAAATTATTTTATATTTCCATTATTAACATATTAAAATAGTAGTCTGGATTATGTGGAGTTGAGTCACACTCTCAAGGAAATCATTTTAATATGATAAAATATTTTATAAGTCTTGGAGGGTTCTCAAAGGCACCATAAAATTAATCAAAAAAGTCTAAAATCACATTATTCTAAAGGTAAAACATAAATTGGGCGAATATATATTTTATAGTATTTTATTACATCACTGTTGGGTCGTTATGATGTCATAAAACACATTATATTTTTAAACGGTATTTAATTTTTACCCAAAAAATCGATTGTCTCATAAAATTATGAGAAATTCACCATTATATAGTTTCTACCTCTGGAATAAAAAATAATATTCATTTTATCTAAATTATTTTCTAATTATTTGAATTTTTACTTTTAAAATAATAATGGACATTAATCGAAAATTTATGGGTTTGGACAAAAACAGCTTTCAAACCATAATAAAATTTACAATTATATTCATAAAACTTATACCATCATTTATATTTAATAAAAATAAATTTAGTAATAATATTTTATTAAAATATTATTTAATTCAAAAATTCATTAATTCATTAAAATGGATTTCTTAATTGAATTTAAATATTAACAAAAAATACTTTTTTGTGATTTAAAACCCATTTCCAAAGTAACTATAATAAAATTAATGTATAATATTTAAACAAAAATAATGCTCATAATCATAGTTCTAGGGTCTTGTTACATAACCCCTTAAAAATCCTTCATAATACTTAAAGGTAATGTGTGAAATGGTGACATAATCTTGGGGTGCCTCAGATAAATCGCTTGGGTGGTAATCCTTATTAATATCCACATCTCTCGTAGGCGGTTCTGCTAAAGACTAATGTGTTGAAGCTTTGATTGAGCTTGTTCAAGAGCAAAGCCCAGTGATTCTACCTCCTTTCTGAGCTCCAAAAAATGGGCTTCGTATGGAACAATTCTACTGGATGAGGCCATCACTTCCTTTTCCTGAGTAAATTGGATTTGTTAAAGCCCTTTATTTATACTCATCATGTTATCACTGTTCAACGGCTATATTAGCAACGATAAAAATTATTAATGGTATTTTAAAATCCAAAAACATAAAACCAAGGAAGGTTGCATTCTTTATAAAACCATTTTACATAATAAGATATTTAATTAGATCTAATTTTCATTTAGAAATGTTTGGGACGTTGCAATCTTGTCCCATTAAGAAATATTTCCCATGAAATTTTATTTTCCCACACTAAAATAGATTAGGGTAACTCTACTTCATCACTTCCTCTTATTCCCACGTTTCCTCTTGGAACTTGTGCTTTCTCCACAACACCTTCATTATGAGAATTTTCTTATTTTGTAGAACTTTTTCCCTACGATCTATGATTTTCATAAGCTTCTCTTCCTAGGTGAGGTCATTATCTAATGGTATGAGCTCTGGATTGAGTACAAGTGATGGGTCAGGTAAGTACTTCCTCAAGAGTGATACATGGAATACATCTTATACTTGAGATAGGTTTGGTGAGAGTTCTAGTCGATAGGCCACTAATTCAATGTGATCAAGGATATCAAAATGGATGATGTAAAATGGACTAAGCTTTATCTTCTTCCAAAATATCATAAATCTCTTCCAGTGTGATATGCAGAGGAATACCATGTATCCAACATCACACTCTAGGTCTCATTGGCGATTATCAGCATAGCTCTTTTGTAGACTCCGAGAAGAATTAATGTGTTGTTGGATAGACTTAACCTTATACACCATTTCTTAGACCATTTATAGAACTAGGTGTTTTCACTCCCCAACTTCATCCCAACATGTCGGTGTTCTACACCTCATCCAATAAAGGGCTTCATAAGGAGCCATTTGGGTGTTTGCGTTGAAACTGTTGCTGTAAGAAACTCAACTAGAGGAAGATGTTGATCCCATCCTCCTTTTAATTGAATTGAGAATACTCTCAACATGTCCTCATGTTTTTGGATAGTCGGCTCAGATTGGACCTAAGTTTGGGGATGATAAGTTTTATTAAAGATCATCTCAGTATTTAGAGTGTGTTGGAGACTCTTCTAGAATGTAGTGGTAAATCTTGGATCTTTCTCAGATATAGTAGATAGTGTTACTCTAGGAACCCTTACCACTTCATTGAAATATATCTGTTCTAGTTGATCAAATGAGAAATATTCCCTAATTGCAATGAATTGTGATGTCTTTGTAAGACGATCCAAAAAAACCCAGATAGCATTGTTTCCTTTGGTTGTCTTCAAAAGTCTAGTGACAAAGTCTTTGGCGATTTTCTCTCATTTCTATATTGGTATAGGTAATGGTTGTATCATACCTTTAGACTTCTGCCTCTCATCATTCACATGCTGACATACCAGGCACTTTGATGTGTACATAGCGATCTTCTTCGTCATGTTATCCCACCAATAATTCTCTCAAATATCTTGATACATCTTTGTGTTTCCTGGGTTAATGGAGAAATTTGAACTATGAACATCATCCAAAAGTTTATTCTCTAACTCCGGATTTGATGGAACACTTAGTCTTGACACAAATCTCACAATTCCTTCTTTATTAACATTGAACTATGAGTAATTCCCTTTTATGATAGTTTCCACTTTCTTATGAATTCCCACACCATCCTTTTTTGAATCATTTAACCTTTACAAAAGATATGGTTGAGTAATCCTTTTGTGAAAGGTTTGATTATGTTCCCTTACGTATGATTCCCATGTACATCTTTATCAAACCTAAGAATATTGGATCGTTTTCAATTATCATCAGTGAAAGAGTTGTTGGATCCTTTCTAGTTAGAGAATAGTCCACATTGTCTGATTTCTCATGGTGGTAATGGATTGAGAAATCATTATCTTTGATCTGATTTAACCATGTTTGTTGGTGCATATTAAACTATTTCTATGTGAATATATACATGATACTTTTTTTGTTCTGTATATATTTCACACTTATCTCCAAAGTGGTAATGTTTCAAAAAATTTAAAGAGAATATTCCTGTAGAAAAATTCAGATCATCTGTTGGATATTAGTTCTCATGAACTTTCAATTATCTTGAAGCATAGGCAATGGCTTTGTCATTTTTCATCAACACATATCCCATACCCTTCTTCAAAACAACACTAAATACCATAAAAAGTTCTCTAATTGTTGGCAGTGTGAGCACGAGTGCCTTGATAAGCCTCCTTTTCAACTCCTTGAACCTCTCTTCATATTCATCACTCCATGAAAACTTGAATCTCTTCCGAGTTAGCTTGGTAATAGGGTTTTATAATCATGAGAAATTTATCACAAATAAAAAATGATATCCATCTAACCCTAGGAATCTATAAATATCCATCACCGATGTTGGCATCATCCATCCATCAATTGCAGCTATCTTGGAGGGATCCACAGATATCCCATTATTTGTGATGACATGACCTAAGAATGAAACTTCTTTCAACCAAAACTCACACTTGATGTACTTTTCATATAGTTTCTCCTTTCACAAGTTCTCTAGTACAGTTCTTAGATATTTCTCATGCTCCTCCTTGGTTTTAGATTCTATTAGAATATCGTCTATTAAGACTACCACAAATTTGGAGAGGTAATCTCCAAATACTCTAGTCATCAAGTCTATGAAGATTTATAGAGAATTGGTGAGTCCGAAAGGAATTACTATGAATTCCTGGTGTTCATACCTTGTATGAAAAAAATACATGGGGATATCCTCCTTCTTAACCCTTACTTGGTAATATCCTGACCGCATATCCACCTTGGAGAAGTATTGTGCGAGACATAGATGATTTAACAATTCATTAATTCATGGCAGAGGATACTTTTTCTTTATCGTGCTTTTGTTGATCTCACAATAATCAATGCAAAGATTCATTGACCCATCTCTCTTCTTGACAAAGAGAACTGGTGAACCCCATGGTAAAGCACTTGGGAATATAAACCCTTTATCTAAATTCTCCCATACTGGTTTCTTTAGATCCTAAAGATTCACAAAAACCATTCTATATAGAGTCTCGGATATTAAAAATTCCCCAGGTATAAGATCTATTGAGAATTATACATCTCTTCTAGGAGGAAGAGAAAAAAAAATCCTTGGGAAATACTTCAGTGAATTCACTCACAATAGGCATGTCTTCTAGGATGATTTCTTCCATAGACTCAATCATTTTAGCAACATACACGTGCTCATATAAATGTAAAAAACATGCTTGAGATGATGGTTCTAAAAAATATTTATCCTCCTCCTTGCACTTTTACAGAATCAGGGGTTGATTCTCCATTTGGAGAGTGATTTCCCTCTCACAGAAATTTATGTTGGATCTATATAGGGAAATCCAATCCATGCTAAGAAATGTATCCAACTCCACCATAGGGAGTATGATGAGGTTAAAAAAGAAGTTCAAATCACAAATTGTGATAGTGGATGAGTTATACTCATGGGATGTAATGATTTCCCCATTTTATGTTCTCACTGACATTTGTACTTACATGATTTTTGGTGGTGTTGGTATTGTTCTACTAAACTTTCTAGATATAAATGAATTTCTAGAACCAGAATAAAAAATTACATTTTCAATTCTTGAATGAATAACTATAGTACCTTTCACCACTTCATTTTCGGGGTTCACATTGCCCTTAGTGATGAAAAAAGCTCACCCTTACTACCTTGGTGGTTGTTGGTGGCCTCCGAAAAACCATGGCGTAGGGAACTAGTTTGCAAAGTTCCCTAGTTGATTGCAGTTGAAGCAATAAATAATGCATTGAGAGTCAAACAGAGTGCTCCTTTCCTTTTTCGTAATAGCAGGTTTTTCTTGTGAGAAATTAATGTCTAGGTTCTCTAACATCCTTGACCCAGAAGCCACTAAACCGGTGCTCTGATCCGGGTGGTTACATGACCTTAAGTGTGCCTCCCCATATGCCAAAGGCTACTAACTAGCAGCGGGGGTCTACGCGGTCAGGTGGGGAGACTATACCCCCTTTTTATTAGAGTAAGCCACAACAGAAATAAACAAATAGAGGAAACAATAATCAATAAACAATGAACATGTATAACACCAATTTCCAACAATAAACATGCCATGTCATACTATAAGTGCAAGACTAAACAAAACCCAAAATAAATACAACAGACAAAATCCCCAAATTGGTCCCGACTCTAAGTCTGGATCCTCCACCAAGTGCTACCCATGTACACTAACTATCTATCAAGGACCTTTTCCCTTCTCCTGACCTACAAACATGAAGTCTGCTCGAGTACCCAACGACGACCCGAGCAGGGTGTGAGTACAACTCAGTTGGCCACCACCAACATTGTCTACAAAATATCCAGTATGAACAGGCAGTGCATGCAAAAGAAATGTGAATGATAATTTCCAATTAATTAATTAAGGTGCCATTAACAAGTTCAGAGTCAATCCATTTCCCCTTCCATTACCATTATTTCACTCCATTTATCCTCACTTACCATTTTATCACATTTCCATGGGTTAATCACATATATTATGTTACATGGGTCTAAGGCCAACAATCACAAGCAAGAGGGTAAACACATCGTTATCCTATCTCACTAAGACTAACCCCCTCATAGCAATCGTAACCTCACCTCGAAGCCTCAGTCCGGGTGGATGCAACCATTAGGAGAATAGACCCTAAGTCCCCTTCACTAACTCATGCATTTAGGGTGGAGTTTAGAACCTCAGTCTTAGCTCAACCCGTGGGCGTAGATCCTCAAGTCATACCCCACTGTACCAAGCCATGTGCACATGCTTATATATATAAGTAACCATCAACCATCCAAACCATTTCCCTTCGGCAACATTATTCACAACAACCCACTTGGGAATTCACATTATACCTTAACCCATTAACACATTACCATTTCACATCATTTGACCATTCACCCAATTCCCATGTGTTTTGCCTATCTCACTAAGAATTCATCATTAAACCCATATCCTATCCTGTTATAGTCTAAAATCAGTTTACACATTAACCCATTTACCCAGTTCATCATCCCATGAATCAACCATTCATGCCAACATGTTTATCAAGGCTCGACAATTCATTATAACAAGGTCACTTGTTTAATATAAATCCCTAAGTCCTGGAAAAACTAGAACATCCCATGTATGGACCTAGATTAGTTCAATTCAATCCCGACACATCCTACGGGGATCATGAGGGTTCCCATTTTTCATTTTAAATATCATTATTACCAAACATTCCAAGGTTATTCAAAACATAACCAAGAAGAAATAAGAACATAACCTAACATGCACAAATACCCAAATAACTATGGGATATCACTTGTAGACCACCTACCTCGAATCCGCGGTTGAACACACTCTCAATCGAGTCCTTAGACCTCGATCCAACCAACGTTTGGAGCTTCAACCTAAAACTCACCAAAAAGATAGGGTTTTAGAACTTCGGAATAAGCGGGAGAGAAGATACAAACCCTAAACTAAAAAGAGAAGCAAGGATGGGATTAGCCTTACTCGGAGCATCTATCCACAGCCAACAGCACCAAAAACAACTTAGAATCGAAAGAGAACCACCCTTGGCAAGCTTGGGTCGGCCAAGTTCGTCACTAGGGTTGAGAGGGGATGAATGGAGAAAATCCCGAGTTGGGGTTTAAAAGCCCAGAGTGGAAAACTTGTAATTTTTCCAAAAATTAAGTGGCTGCACGGTTTTTCCGCACGGTTTGAAAAACTGTACACAAACTGTGCGCATGCTACTACCCGGAGGAGAAGGGTCTCACAGTTTTTCCTGGGTAGGCCGCACAGTTTGCCCTGGCCGTGCGCAGGCCGTGCGCCTTGGCTTCTCTTGCCCAGATTTCATTTCATTCGTGCCTCAAGCCCCTGGAACACCCCCAAGGCCTCTCACACCTTCAGAAGACATCTTGTGAAGCCCAAAACAAGGTATTTAACCAAAACATAACGAAAAATGTACCTTTCCAAAAACTGGGATCTCACAACCTCCCCACCTTATAACGGCTCGTCCTCGAGCTGAGTTTCCAAGCCTCTCTGATCCACCGAAGACAAGAGTTCGGGCCACTGAGCCCGCATATCTGATTCCTACTCCCAAATTTCTTCCTGAACATTCCCATGATGCCATAGTACTCGCACTAATGGAACAAACTTTCCTCACAAGACCTTTTCACTATGATCCACCACACGAACCAGATGCTCCTCAAAGGACACATCATCCTCAAGCCCTACATCCTCAACATCAACCATGTGAGATGGGTCAGGGTGATACCATCAAAGCTGTGACACATGAAACACATCATGGATCCCACCATACCACTATGGAAGAGACAATAGGTAAGCCGCTGGTCTGATCCTCTCCACAATCTCAAAAGGTCCCACATACCTGGGCGCCAACTTACCCTGCTTCCAAATCCGATGATGACCCAACCTTGGAGACACCCGAAAGAACACTTTATCACCCACCCCAAACTCAAGGGTTCTACACCTCCGATCTTCATATGACTTATGTCTACTCTAAGTCGTAGCCATCCGCTTCCCAAACAAATTAACTCTCTCTTAAGTATCCAGCACGAGACATGGCCCCAACAACTCGGATTCACCGGCCTCTAGACAACACAATGGAGATCTACATGGCCTCCTGTAGAGTGCCTCAAATGGCTCCATCTGAATCATATCTTAAAGACTGTTGTTGTAGGAAAACTCAACTAATGATAGGTGCCTCTCCCAAGAACCACCAAAGACCAAGACACAAGCTCTTACCATGTCTTCCAACACATGGATCGTACGTTCTGACTGCATGTCCATCTGCGGGTGGAAAGTCGTACTCAAAACACCTGCGTACCAAGCACCTTCTACAACCCTTTCCAGAAACACGATGTGAAACACATATCTCATTCTGAAACTATGGTCCGCCGGACCCCATGAAACCACACTATTTCCCGAACATACATCTCACCCAATTGGTCGACTATAAAGGTCTCCATAATAGGTAAGAAATGAGCCACTTTCGTTAACCGATCCACAACCACCCATATTTAATCATTCTTCCATAGCATCCTCAGAAGACCCAGGAAAAAATCCATTATTATATCAGCCCACATCCATTACGGAATGGGAAATGGATGAAAAAAACCACCTAGACATTGATGCTCGGCCTTAAATTGATGACATGTAAGGCACCATGCCACAAAGCCCGCAACTTCCTTCTTCATTCCAGGCCACAAAAACTGCCATCGGAGATCATGGTACATCTTGGTCAAACCAAGATGCACTTCCCACTTTGATGAATGGAACTCACGCATCAACTCTTCCCACACACACATTGACACAACCACACGATCATGAACTCAAACAACATTGTCCGCGCCAATGGCCCCGCCAGAAGGTAGCTCCCCACCTTTAAGATTTTCCTTCAAGATAAAACACTCAGGATCTTCAATCTGACTTTCCTTAACTCGACTCAAAAGCATCGACTTCATCGCTAAGGAAGCAAGAGTGACTTGACCACTCTCCTCCTTCACCTCTAGGTGAATTTCTGCACACAAATCCATCACCTTCCACTCAGTGTTGGACTCCTGAACCACCTGATTCTGAACCATTCTGCTCAGAGCATCAACAAAATTGTTCCCCCTTCCCGACATGTACACCTAATCAAAGTCAAAAGACTAGAGATATTCAACCCATCTTTGCTGCCGAAGATTCAAATCCCGATGTGAGAAGATATTATTTAAACACTTATGGTCAGTAAACAGAGTAAACTGTTCTCCCAACATATAGTGCCTTCAGCACTTCAAGGCGTACACTACTACAGCCAACTCAAGATCATGAGTGGGATAGTTCCGCTCATAGAGTCTCAACTGCCTCGACCCATAAGCCACAACCCGCTCATCATGCATCAACACATCACCAAGTCCGACTCCGGACGCATCACAAAACATGAGGTAATTCTTACCTGGCTCAAGTAAGATCAAGATAGGTGCGGTCGTCAACCTCTTCTTCAACTCTTGGAAGGAATTCTCACAAGCCCTAGACCAATCGAACCTGATTCCTTTCTTGGTCAAGCCCGAGAGTGGTGCTTCCAAGTGAGAGAAATCCTAAATGAACCTTTGGTAATACCCGACCAAACCCAGAAAACTTAGAACATTAGAAACACTCTTGGGCTGCTCCCACGATACAACTGCCTGCACTTTCTCTAGATCCACTGAAACACCTGCCTCCGAGATGATGTGACCTAGAAAATGAACCTCACCTATCCAGAATTAACACTTTGATAGCTTGGAGTATAGCAGGTGCTCTCTTAGTGTACCCAAGACAATGTCAAGATGTTGGGCATGATCACCGTGAGTTTTCGAGTACACTAAGATATCATCAACAAAGACTACCAAAAACTGATCTAGATAGGGATGAAAGATTCAGTTCATAAAATCCATAAACACCGTCGGTGCATTGGTCAAGCCGAAAGGCATTACCACAAACTCAAACTACTCGTACCGACTCCGAAAAGCTGTCCGTGGTATTTCGGAAGGCCTCACCCTCAACTGGTAATAACCTAACCTCAGATTAATCTTAGAAAACACCGATGCACCCCTCAACTAGTCAAACAGGTCATCAATTATAGGAAGAGGGTACCAATTTTTCACCGTCATCCGATTCAACTTTCGATAGTCAACACACAACCTTAACGACTCATCGGCCTTATTTGAAAAAAGCATGGGAGATCCCCAAGGAGACGTATAGGACGTATAAACCCCTTACGCTCCAACTGTTCAATCTGAACATTCAGTTCCTGGAGTTCTTCTGGTTCCATTCGGTATGGCCGAATAAAAACTGGCTCTGCACCTGGCAGTAACTCGATCATGAACTAAACATCCCTCTCGAGGGGTAACCCTGAGAAATCCCAGGAAACACGTCCTGAAATCAATCCACCACATGAGGGAAAAACAGACTTCTCCCCTCTTTCATTGTCATCATGCATGAGACATGCCACTCGAGTCGTGAGTCTACTCAACCGTTGACCAAACGGTCATGCACGACCTGCTCGAATATCCCATTCTCCATGGTGGACATAAGTGTCACCCTCGAGTGACCTGAACGATACTCTGCGACGATAATAGTCTATGTGATCCCAATAGAACACCAACCAATCCATTCCCAAGATTAGGGAAAACCCTGAAATCTCAAGAACGAACAAGTCCCATAGAAAAAGATACCCACCAACTTCCAAGGCACATACCTTGCACTGCTTGATATCCAAAACCCGCACCCCCAACAATGTTTCAATTCACATAACTCCACACACCATCTCCAGAGGTAAACCCAGTGCTACCAAAAGTTGAGAGAAGAGATAAAAGAGTGTGTGGAACCTGTGTCAAACAACACACTAGAAAAAGTATAAGATACAAGGATCGTACCTCGAACAGTCGATGGTCCAACCTCGCCATCACCAGGCGCAAGCTGAACTACCTGAAGTTGATTTGCCCCTCTACCCTAGGCTCCTTCCTAGGTACTCTGTGCTACAATGCCATGTTGGTGTGAGCGATCTTTCCCTGGAGTTCCACGTCCACCGCCCCTACCAGTACGACCCATGGAGCTCCAAATTCTTACCTGATACGGGGCAACTGGTCCCCTTCCCGTACCCAGCACCTGCTTTTTACCATCATGCTCACCCCCGGCCGAGGGTTCCTGCAGAACCTCTGTACATGCCCCATCCTTCCGCAAAAACGACACTCAACTAGAGGTCGAGGACACTGACCACGCGTATGCCTCGACCTACCACACTGATAGCAGAACACATGATTCCCACTCTGAGAGGCTAACCCTCTCTTCCAACCACTTTGCACACTTCTGCCATGTTGTGAGATCTCATGGTGTGGCTTTCGACCTTCGGTAGCTGCACCGCTCATCTTTCCTAATAACACCACATGCCCACTATACGAAGCTCCCTTCAGGTTTCCTTCCGAGATCAGTGCTTGATACCTCTACGGACCTCTTCAAGTGGAAGATATTTACTCGAGACCTGATCTCATGTCTCAGACCATCCGGGAAACGCTTTTCTACTACTGCCTCATCCCCTGATAACACTGGGACAGAGCGTATCAAATCAGTGAAGCGACTAGAATAGTCCATCACTGATAGAGATCCCTGAGTCAGGCTCATAAACTCTAAATCTCGCTCCTGCGTCAAAGTATCTGGGTAGAAATGCTCCAGAAACATTTCCTAAACAACTTTACACGATATTCCCTCAACCTGCTCAATTTCAGCCTGAATGTCCCACCAATGCCTAGCCTGGACCTGCAACATATAAACGTCCATCTTCACTCGCTTTTCGACAGGGGTCTCCAGATGGTCCAGTATCGTCTGGACAGACTCTAATCAGAACTCTACTGCCTCTTTCCCACCCTCTCTAGTGAATGTCAGAGGGTGTTGTAGCTGGAACTCCCTGGTCAGCTCAAACATACTTGGTGTAACCCGCCCTGGGTCCCGATCCATCATCTTCATAAGGCGAGACATGTTCTCCCGGAACTTGTCTTATCTACCATTATTGATCACCACATTTTCTTGCTCTTCTACCAGAGGAGTGTTCTCAGCAACATCCTCCCATTTCCCAACTGGTAACTGACATCATGGTGGAATTTCTCTACATTTACAAGCACACAATTTAGCACACATACCATAATACTTTCATGACTTCATAAAAAAACTCTTTACTATCCACAATAAACTACTTGTTTTACTTCATTCTTCTCATTATTTCTTGGTTTCATGAAATGCATGTTGCACCCTACTTTCCTGCCTCACACACCCACCTCATGTGTGTGCATAACAAAATTCATGTCACCTATCTCCCTAGGTTCTTACAATGATGCATGAATTCAAATCCTTGTGCGGTTAAGGCCACGAGCCAAGTATTATAAAACAGTCACATCAAACCACATGTGCATCACTCAATGGTGAAATACCATCAACTGTAACATCACACAACCAAGAACAACATTTCTCACCCAGGGTGACTTGGGTTTTCCCTCGTACATGGGTTAGCTACTCCCAAGAACGAGCTCATTACCAAGGCTCGACACGTCTAATCTCTTGGCTACCAATCCCAAATAAAAAGACCTCAGAGAAGGAGAAGAAAGACCTCCTCTGATACCACTTTATAACATCCCCGACTGGGAAGCCACTAAACAGGTGCTTCGAGCCGGGTGGTTACATGACCTTAAGCATGCATCCGCGTATGCCAAAGGCTGCCGACTAGCAGTGGTGAGCTACGCAGTCAAGTGGGGAGACTATACCCCCTTTTTATCAGAGTAAGACACAATAGAAGTAAACCAATATCAGAAACAATAATCAATATACAAGGAACATGTATAACAACCATTTCCAACAATAAACATGCCATGTTATACTACAAGTGCAAGAGCGAACAAAACCCAAAATAAAGACAACGACCAAAATCCCCAAATTAGTCATGACTCCAAGTCCAGATCCTCCACCAAGTGCTACCCATGTCCACTCAAAATCAAGCAAGGAACTTTGCCCTTATCCTGACCTACAAACATGAAGTTAGCTCTGGTACCCAACGGTAGCCCGAGTAGGGTGTGAGTATAACTGAATAGGCCACCACCAACGGTGTCTAAAAAATATCCAGTATGAACTGGTAGTGCATGAAAAAGGAATATGAATGATAATTTCCAAGTAATTAATTATGGTTTCATTAACATGTTCAGAGTTAATCCATTTCCCCTTCCATTACCATTCTTCCACACCATTTATCCTCACTTACCATTTCATCACATTTCCATGGGTTTATCACATGCATTATGTTACATGGGTCTAAGTCCAACAATCACATGAAAGAGGGTAAACACATCATTATCCTATCTCACTAGCACTAACCCCATTATAGAAACCATAACCTCACCTCGAAGCCCCAGTCCTGGTGGATGCAACCGTTAGGAGAATAGACCCTCAGTCCCCTTTCCTAACCCATGAATTTAGGGTGGAGTTTAGAACCTCAGTCTTAGCTCAACCTGTGAGCATAGATCCTCAAGTCACACCCCACTATACCAATCCATGTTCACATTCTTATATATATAAGTAACCATCAACCATCCAAACCATTTCCCTTTGGAAACACTATTCACAACAACCCACTTCGGAATTCACATTATGCCTTAACCCATTAACACATTACCATTTGACACCATTTAACCATTCACCCAATTCCCATGTGTTATGCCTATCTCCCAAAGCATTCAACATTAAACCCATAACCTATCCTGTTATGGTCTTAAATCAGTTTACACATTAACCCATTTAACTCATTCATCATACCATGAATCAACCATTCATGCCAACATGTTTATGAAGGATCTACAATTCATTACCACAAGGTCACTTTTTTAATATCAATCCCTAAGTCTGGTAAAAGCCGTCACATCCCATGTATGGACCTAGATTAGGTCAAGTCAATCCCGACACATCCCACGGGGATCATGAGGGTTCCCATTTTCCATTTTAAATATCATTATTACCAAACATTCCAAGGTTATTCAAAACATAACAAAGGAGAAACAAGAATGTAACTAAACATGCAGAAATACACAAATAACTATGGTATATCACTTGTAGACCACCTACCTTTATTCCGCGGTTGAACGCACTCTCAATCAAGTCCTTAGTCCTCGATCCGACCAACCTTTGGAGCTTCAACCAAAAACTCACCCAAAAGATAGGGTTTTAGAGCTTCGGAACAAGAGGGATTGAAGATACAAACCCTAAAACAAAAAAGAGAAGCAAGGATGGGATTAGCCTTACCCAAAGCTTCGATCCACAACCAACGACACCAAAAACGCCTTAGAATTGAAGGATAACCACACTTGGGAAGCTTGGGTCGGCCAAGTTCGTCACTAGGGTTGAGAGGGGATGAATGGAGGAAATCTCGAGTTGGGGTTTAAAATCCCGGAGTGTAAAACTTGTAATTTTTCCCATCTTTAAGTTTCCGCACAGTTTATCCACATGGTTTGACAAACTATGTGCAAACCCTGCACATGCTACTACCCGGAGGAGAAGGGTCGCATGGTTTTGCCTAGGTAGGCCGCACGGTTTTCCCTAGCTGTGCGCAGGCCGTGCGCCCTGGATTCTCTTGCCCAGATTTCCTTTCTTTCATGCCCTGAGCCCCCGGAACACCCCCAAGGCCTCTCACACCTTCAGAAGACATCCCTTGAAGCCCGAAATAAGGGATTTAACCAAAGCATAACGAAAAACATACCTTTCCAAAAACTGGGATCTTATAAGTTCCCTTATCTTCCACACCTAAAGCATTTCCTTGTCCCCTTAAACCAATTTACATGGTGCTTCTTTCCACACATTTAGCATGTGGGGTGATGGAATTTCTTAGCACCATTGGATTTATCCATCAGACTACAAAAATTAAAGTCAACTTTCTGCTTCTTGTTCCCATGATAACCCTAATATTCTCCGATCTCCATTTTTACTTTGAGGGAACATCATAAAATTTCCTCATAGATATCGAAGTCACAAATTTCTAGGGATTTTCATAGGCTAGGTTTTAGCCCACCAAATAAGCAGTCTACCTTGCATTTGGGGGTAACGAAAAAGCTAGAGCCATACTATGAAGGCCTTGTGAAGTTTTCCTCTTACGCTCTAATGGATTCATCATCTTTTTTCTCAAGGGAATGGAAGTCCATTTCTATTTTATGTCACTCTGTGTGTGAAAAATATTTATCGAAAAACATTTTCTGAAAATCCTTCCATTCAAACACCTGGATATCTTCGTTAGGCTTCATATTTTTTATCAATTTCCCCTATTGATCAGCTTCAACCTCCATATGATAAGTATCCATAAGAACCTTCTCTTGTTAGGAACCTTAAAGGATGGAGAATATCTTCCCAATGGAGTTTATCCATTGTTCATTGATTGAGGTATCGAATGATCCATTAAAAGTAAGTGGCATTTGCCTCATGAAGACATAGATTGTGGCTTGTTCTTTCTTAGTGGGTCTGAACATTTTTATTGACCCATGTTTCTGTTCAAAACATTAGTTAACTAAAATAGTATCATGAAAACGTTTGTGATTCCCTCTCCCATCATATTAGGCATCTCATTAGAATAGTCATCACTTTGATCTTGGCATCAGCTATTTCCTGAGTCCTCCTATTACCAGCCATTGGATATAATAAAAAGAAATTTTTGGTAAAACATAAAGGGGAATCCAAAGACAAAAAGGGATAACATATAAATTACATTTATTTCCTTAACTTATGAATATATAGGATTCAATATATGTAATTAATTATCTACTTCCCAACGTATATTCTTAGGGGTATTTTTTTATTCCCTTAATAATAGTTCATACTAAGAATAAGAATTTACCAAAGAATATCCCCAGGAGTGTCGATGAAAGAGTGCATTAAGGCCCGTTTTCATGCACTAGTCTCCATTCGAGTATAGTTCAATGCAGTGTTTTCATGTTTTACCCCTAGTTACATCTATGCCAGATCCACCTATACTTTTTCATATCTCGAAAGGGATGTATTTTCTTGATAAACCACTTACTCTATACTCAAAAAAAATTAGGGATGTTTTTATTATACTTATTCTTATCCCTAAGTCATTTACTAGTGTTTTCTAATCCTGATCCCAAAAAAAACTAAACATATCCTTTGATACCAACTATAACAACCCTACTCTTTACTACACAATTAAACATGAATTATTTCATAAACTTGCACTTAATAAAACTATTAATATCAATAGGTCTAGTTTATTGGGAAATTATTAACATTACATAACAAATTATAACATAAAACACAACATCTTTATTGAAAACTTTTTTTACATGACCACAACATTCCTTCGTACTTAACATTGCATGGGATAACCTGAGTACATGTATAAGAAAAGGGTGAGCTATAAAGCCTAGTATGGTAGTAAACAAGTTATAAGATGAAGAATATAGTAAATGTTCGTAAATAGGCATATCAACGTAGAATAAGAGAAACGTGAACATAAAGGCATGATTATCATAGCGTGGAAATCTGGAAACAACATTTAACATGATATTAGCATGATCCAAGGCTCATTGCACATGGTTCATGACTAATCCCTCATTGCACTTGAATTCGAATGAGTAAACCATTATTTCACTTGAATTAGTATGATTAAAGCCTCATTTAACATGACGTATCATGATACTAATATTTACTCAATGCATTGGAGTGTTATCAGGGCACACCCTTTATAAACATTTCATTTCATGCATAAGTGTGCCACATGGATCATACAAAATGAATTAATTAAACATCATAATTTATTACACAAATAAGAGATGTAGAATACATAAATTTAATTCCAAAATCAATAAGTAAATGTTCATAAAGGTGAATACACTTCATATATAAATGGGTATGGTATTCACTTACATGATGATTTTTTCATGGGAAATTTTGGTGCAACTTCAGTACCATAACAAAGTAAAATAGAAATCATAAAATGAATTGTTGAGATATAAAGTGGTATCTAATCATTTATACATGAATTATAATGTAAGGGGGTCATGTAACATAATATCCCAACACATGTAATGGAATTTACATGCATAACATAAAAGAATTTATTGAATGTAAACAAGGAGAGAGAAATCCCTTACGGATTTTCGGCATGGTACAAGGTGTACATCGGAGGTATTAATGAGAGAAGAATGGGTATATAATCATTAAAACATAAGTATGGAAGTATAGGGGAGGTTATAAATTATACCAGAACATTTTTAATTGAAAATAAAAGGGCATAACAATATAATGAATCTTGGGAATACATAAGGAATGAAGGAAATTGAGGATCCCTTACTTGATTGTGGGACTTCATGTGCTTGAGGAGGGGATTATTGAGATATTGGGGAGACTTGGGAGGATTATATATAGATAAGGGTAGATTAGGTATGTGATACATATGTTTTTAGTGAATGGAAGTGGGAGCCTAAGTGGATTTATATAGGAAAAGAGAGGGGAATTATTTAATATTTCACAAACATAGGTTTTGAAATATATATAATTAAATATTTAAAACCACAAACCAACCTATGATTTTTGCCCATATTTTTCTTCAAATGGGAATGGGAAACATTATATTATAATTATAATTGAATAACTTATAAAAATATTATTATTTCTTATGTGGAGGTGAGTCACACTCTTAAGGAAATCATTTTAAACAGTTAAAATATTTTATAATTCTTGGAGGGTCCACTAAGGCACCATAAAATAAATAAAACAAGTATAAAATCACATTATTTTATAGCTAAAACATATCTTTCCCAAATATCAATGTTATAGTATTTTATTACATCACTATTGGGTCATTATGATGTTATAAAACACATTATATATTTAAACAGAATTAAATTTTTACCCAAAAATTTGACTATCTCAGAAAATTATGAAAAATTTACCATTAGATAATTTTTAAATACTGAATTCAAAAATAATATTCATTTTATATAAATTATTCTCTAAATTTTTGAATTTTTACTTTAAAAATAAAAATATATATTTACCAAAAATTCATGGGTTTGGACAAAAACAACTTTCAAACCTTAAAAAAAATTAAAATTTTACTCATAAATATTATAATATCATTTATATTTAATAAAAAGTAATTTAGTAATAATATTTTATTAAAATATTATTTAATTCAAAAATCCATTAATTCATCAAAATAGATTTCTTAATTGAATTTAAATATTAACTGAAAATACTATTTGTGCTTTAAAACCCATTTAATAGAAACAATAATAAAATAAATATATATTATTTATAAAAAAATAATGCAAATAATCATAATTATAGGGTATTGTTACATAACCCCTTATAAAACCTTCATAAGACCTAAGGGTAAGGGGTGTGATGGTGACAAAATCTTGGGGCGGCTCAGATAACATCACTCGAGTGGTAATACATCCTGAGGCTGGTTTTGTGTATTGGTTAAAAAAGAGTTAGGAACATTAGAATTAAGGTAGTAAGTGTGGGAGGGTTCCTAGCTAGCTCACTTCCATGTCTAAATACATGTTACCATGGGTGGATGGATTTTTTTTACCAGGTTTGAGACATGGTGTTTGTTGTCATTTTGATGAGCTAAATGGGAAGTTTATTTAAATGAAATCATTCCCTCTTTATGTTCCATCTTATATTTTTAGAATTCAAATTCACTTTAAATTATTGACATTTTAAAGAATTAATATGAATTATTTATGTTGGTCCTACGATTTTGGAATATGCTAAAATGATAATTTATCTAGTTCTTAAAAGAATTGTTTTTGAGAAGATATATTCAAAATCCAAGAGAGGGGGTTGTGAGGAAGGATCCTTATGTGACTTCTCTAGTGGACACTTCTTTAGTTGAAGATATAATCCATAAAATTAAAACTCTAGGAAAAGTTAGTGTTTGGGACCCCATACATGTTGTGGACCACGAATCTGAATATACTAACTAACATCCAGCCATGTTCTGTCATGACAAGGGACCCCAGGAATATGAGGGGTTTTGTGAATAGAATGAAAGGATCTTCAAATTCATGAATACTCCTATGTAACCTAAGGTGTGTTTTTCCACTTTCATTATCAAGGGACCTGGAAGGATATGGTGGGATTATATTTTGCACAATAAGTAGTATGAGTACTTCACATGGATATATGTCAAGAAGATATTCGATTGGATGTTTTACCTAGGTACATTAAGTGTGATGAATACCCAAGTTTTTCTAACATTGGAGTAAGGAGAGCGTACCATTCTGGAGTATTCCACTGATGTTTCTATCTTGGTTCATCTAGCACCAGATCTTTTCACTAATGAGTACTTAATGTATTGAAGTATTGAGTTGGGATTGAGGTATATATCGTTGATGTTTATTCTCATATGGATTCAAACATTCATGGTGGTATTCAAAAAAGAATACTTGTATATGGCATACATAGATGAAAATGCAGGTTTGGATGGTGCTTCAGTTTTTGTAGATGTTATCCAGGGTGTATTTTCATTCCAAAAAAGGAATCCCAAGGGTGGTCAATTTACATTAGAACCAATTTCAAGGGATTATTCATGGAAGAATTGAGTCGTATACTTCTAGTGTGGAAGGCATGGTCATAGGAATCCTAACTATGTGGAGGCTCTAAAGACTTGTCATCATTTCAGATTATCTAGTCAACTAAATCATTTTTATGAAAGGATATCCCATGGAAATAAGGTAGGTTCGACCCTCCCCAATGGTTCACAAGTGTGTGTTCCTTATTCTAAGGGTGGTGGGTTTAATCCTTATGATAGGGGATATTCTTGTGGCTAAGACTGGATGGATTTATATCACTGAGTATGCCCCATAGAAATGTAAACTAGGACCAACTGCTATTAGAGGTACAGTTCTTATTTCAAATTATATGTTGTTATCTTTGTTTAATACTGGTTCTAATCAATCATTTATATTTTAAATGTTAATTGAAATATTGGGTTTACATTCGAATCTTATGTAATACTTATTAATTCTTTCCATGAATTTGGGAAAGTAGTCTGAATATGGCTTCAAGTGTCCTGCGTGTTAGGTGATAATAGCCGACTACAAGGTGATATGGGAATTTTTAGTTCTTGATATTTATATATTAGACATGATACTTGGAATAGATTTGAGTATTACTAGATTTAATTTTATAATTATCAGGTTCAATTTTTATATTTCAATGGGGTCACTCTTGTTTTTTAGGGTTAGTGGGACTCTAGTTCAAGTAGGGTAGGGTTTTTTGTGCCTTATGATGGGGTAAACTCATTACAAATATTAGATTTTTTCATTGATTTTGTTGAGACTTGTTTCAATATTATGATTCCTATTGTGGTGTGTGAGTACCCCAAGGTCTTTCTGGGTGATTTTTATGGTTTAAAACCAAAGAGAGAGAGATCGAGTTTACTATTTAGATATTCCCATGTATGATGACCAATTGTATGTTGTCTTATTGAATAGAACCTATTGAGTTGGTGGAATTTAAAGTACATCTTATGTACCTAGTGTCTAAGGGATTTATTCATCCTTTCAAGTCGTAATGGAATTTATATATCCTCTTTTCAAAGAAGGAAGATGGGAGTCTCATGATTCATGTGGATTATCAAAAGTTGAATTGGAAAAACGTTAAGAAAAAATATCCTTTTGTAAGTATTGATGATATTTTTGACTAGATTAGAGGATAATGTTGGCTTTTACTGATTTATCTTCAGTCAAGGTACCACCAGATGAGATCTTGGGAAGAGGATGTACCTCAGAAAATATTTTTGAGTCAGTATATGAATCTTTATTTTCTAGTTATGCCATTCGGTCTCACTAATTCTCCAATATTATTTATAGATTTAATGAACCAAATAATTCATCAGTTCTTAGAATATTTCATTTTTTGTTTTCATGGATAATATTTTGGTGTACTCCAAGAAAGAAGAGGAGTTTATGGACCATTTGGATATGATTCTTAAAACATTGAAGGAACATCTTATGTATGGAAAGATTTCCAAATATGAGTTTTGGATCTTGTAATTGAAATTTTTGGGGAATGTTATATCTGATAGGGGAGTTTTAGTCTATCTTCAATAGACACAAGTCATTATGTCCTAGGTTAATTCCAAAAATGTGTTTTAGATCCATTGATTTTTGGGATTGGCTAGTCACTATTAGATGTTTTTTAGGATTTCTCAAAGATCACATATTTTATGAAATCATTGAAGTGTAAGGGTGTAATGTTTGAATGGAATGAAAAATCTGAGAGATTCCCTATGTAATTGAAGGTGAGGATGAATTCAGATTGATTTTTGATTCTTCTAGAACTGATTTAGTCTTATGATGTTTTCTACAATAATTCTGGTACGGGTTTGGGATGTCCTTAATGCAGGGGAAACATGTGGTGATATATTATTCTATCTAGTTAATCCCTCATGATATGGACTACCCTAACCAAGATCTTAAGATGGAATCATTTAGGCATGCACTCAAAATAGGGCATAATTATCTCTTTAGGGAGTGGTTTATAGTGTATTTTAATGATAATAGCATTAAATAATATTTACAAAAAGGGATATAATATTTTGACAAAGGTACTGGGTGTATTATATTTAGACTTTTTATTATGATTCTCATTACAATCCTAGAAATGGGAATGTGGTTTCTAATGGGTTGAGAATAAATTTACCCACACAAGTGAAGAAGGAATTAGTTGAGGATTGGTCTCTAATGAGTATGTTTTTTCAGATGATCTTGGTAGTGGGAGAGGTTGGTGGATAGGTTTTCTTCGATTCAATGAAAGATGAATACTATTTTTTAAGAGTTTTCATCTCAAGAACATGATTGAAAATTAGTTCCAATTCATTAGAAAAATCCTTTTCTGTTGGGGAGACCTAGGGTGAGTGGTCCCCGTATCCTAGTGAAGCTTTCGACTTCCAAAGTAGGTTGGTTGTTACGATTTCTTTGAAGATGAATTTTATTGATAGTGGACACTGGTCATATTGGTTTGTAAAACCTTGGGATACTATGATGTATCAAGACTTTATATGTTGGTATTGGGGGTCAGGGATGTAATGTTCGATTGAAATTTTTGTTTTATTGTTTCTAAATTGTAAAAAAATAATGTGGAATGTCATTCACCATCTAGTTTGTTGCTGCCTTTTTTCATTATGGTATAGAAGTGAGATGGGATTTCAAGGGACTCAGTCATTGGTTTTCTTATATTACTATTGGGAAGGATGTGATTTTTGTGATCATTGATCAACTTAAAAAATCTTTTCATTTATTACCTATCAAGGAGATGATAAAAGTGGAACAACATGGGGACTTGTACATTTGAGAGATTGTGAAAATTAATGGGGGTAACCTATGAAATGTTTTCTAACAGGGACCCTAGTTTCAGGTTCTGGAAATGATTTTAGGAGTTTATAGGTTCTCAATTAAAAATAATCATTCATTATCTTCTATAGATGGATGGATAAACCTAGAGAGATATCTAGGTTAATGGGGATATTCTTTGGGATTTCATGATTGATTTTTGTGGATCTTGGGAAAATAATTTTCCCATTGTTAAATTATCCTATAATAATATTTATCAGTATTCAATAAATATGGTTACCTTTGAATCCTTATATGGAAATATATGTAGATATCCCTTATGATGGGAAGAGTTGGTAGAATGGTCCTTGTTTGGGCAGAGTCCTTTTTAGGAGACGATGAAAAGGTTGTAGTTGATCAGGAAGAGGTTGGTCATAGTATAGAGCTGTTAGATATATTAGGTGGACCATAATCAGTAGATGATTGAGTTTGAGGTTGGTGATTAGTTTTTTATCTGAGTTTTACCTTTCCTGGGAGATCATTAGTTGGGTAAGTAGGGTAAGTTGGCACCATGGTTATTTGGACACTTTGAGATAATAGAGAAACTCAGAAATGTGGCATATCCATTGGAATTTTTGCATCTTTTTTAATTATATAAATGATGTGTTTCATGTTTTCTAGCTAAGGAGGTATCACCTGGATCCTTCACATGTGATTTAATTGGAGGATTTTGATCTTGAACTTGATATAACTTTTTGAGAAACCAGTTTAGATTATGGAGAAGAAAGATAAGGTATTATGCTGTAAAATGATTCACTTGGTCTGTGTTCTTCAGAAGTGAATAAGAGATATCCATGAGATGTGGGATCAAGAATTATTGATGAGTTATTAGGGACGTTCTCTTTTGGTGAGTCTAGAATCTTGAGATCTTTTTATGGATGGAAATCCTTTAAAGTGGCGAAATCATAATGTTATATTCCTTTCTTAATGGAACTTATGGACCTTTATTTTGACTATTCATTTATTATAAATTTCATAGAGGTAATTTTGGGATTTTTAGGAGAAATTTATAAACCATTTGGTCTATTCATAGTTGGTTCATGGTGAAGGAAAACTATACAGTTTATCCCAACAAATTGTGTATCTTGTGTTGAGCCACTAGAAGGGGGTACACGATTATTATAAAGAAAGAAACCACCCCGTAAAAATTGTTCACCCTTGGGTAGAGGGGGTTTCCAAGGATATAACATGGTTAACCAAACCATTTTTCCAAACTATACACCCCAAATATAATTCCATTAGAAGTGCATTGTTAGGGTGCATAGTTACTCCTTATAGTGAGACCTCCCCAGCAAACCATGCATGTGGGATTTTAATTCTCTAAACATTTAATTAAAAATACTAGAGACTCATATTTAACATATAATGGCCCCATAACCATATATTGGATCAACATAATACTTCCCCAATGGTATAGGGGCTTATCTCAAATGATTATTAGTGGATTTCCTTTATTCTTGGTGGATCTTCTGAAGGAATGTTGTGTCTTTATCTTGTTTTGACTTTTCTTCTTTTATCCTCATTGGATATCTTCTCTTATAGTATTTTGGAATCCAAAAAGGTTTTTAATATATATATATAAGGGGTTTTATAGATTATTTATGGGTTTCTTGTGGATGTAGGATTATGAGGACCCGATTTACCCTTCCCCAGCTGTTATTGTTGAATGTGAATTATTCTACCACCATTTTTTAGGTAGTTATTTCTTTATAATGGGGTAATTTTATGAATTGATTATTAGTATTGTAAAATTATTTTGGTTTATTCAATTAATTTAATTAATTTTTTGTTTCAATATATTTATGGAAAATATACTTGTTTTTAAATAGGGTTTTATTTAAAAATGGTTGTTGGTGCACAAAGTGTTTGATTAAATGATGGAATGGTGATTTTGATTTGGAAATGGGGGTTTAAAACACTAAAGTAGACTGGGATTGGATTTTAAAATATTTTATAAATTGTGAGAGTTGTTTTGAAATTTATTTTGAAAAAATTGGCACATTGGGAACCTTGTGTGCGTTGCGAATAGACATGTCACTTGTAATTTCCATAATACCACTAGAGGTTGAATAATAAAAACATACTATGGTAAGAATAAATATTATTTGGTACCATCATATTCCTAGTTTAGGATATTTTATGTCTATTTAATATTCCCATTCTCTAGGGTCCAATATAGAGTGCTTTCTCAATTATGTTTTTTAATCATGTGATGGATTTTTCATGGATTTTTTCTCACATGATTTTACACAATGTTATATTAAATGGTCTCATATGATGGATTATTTCAGGGATATGTCTTTACTTTATTACCTTATGGTGTGTTGATATTCATTCCTATTTTATCACATATAATTTTAATATTATTGGATTTATGATTGTGAAATTATTTATGAAAACCAAAGGAAAATGATTTTCAAATGGGTTTGGATTTATTAAAATTATTCATAAACCTATTTTCAATTTAAAATCTAGAAATACTACATTCTTGTTATTAGAACTTATATAAACTTTGTAAAAGTATACCAATGTGATTTTTTCTCACACCATACTTGTACTTCATGTAGTTATTGAAAATATGTTTTAGGAACCTTTTAAAGGGAAATACATCTTATAGTATGAAATCATCTATTTTCATATTTACCCTCATAGCGGGATGGTGTTCAGGTGACAGTTGGTGACATGAATTATTATTTGTTTCATCTAGTTATGATTTTATGTTTTGTCCTATTTTTCTTGGGTTGTATAGATATTTTCTTTTCACTTTATTCTACAATGTAGTAAGGTTTTATGTCCTGTTTTGGTTTCATTCAGGACATGTTTCCATTATCTTTGTTATACCTCACCACTGTGATGGAACGGTTTAGGTGGCTAGTCCAGATGACTTGTGTTGGTTTGTTACAATTCGGTATCAAAGGGATGCTCATCATGCCGTGTGTTACAACTACCTATGTATGGTTCTCTTTCTTGGGTAGACAAGATTTTGGATATTCATAATTTAGTTAGTAAGTATGAGATGGTTTTTGTCCATCTCACTTACATATCTGAACTCGAGTTACCATGGGTGGATGGAATTGTTTTACAATGCTAAATAATTGGTGATGGTTGTCATTTGAATGAAATAAATGTGATGTTGATTTAAAAGAACTTTTTACTTCTTTAATAATTGTATTTTTTCAGATAATTAACAATCTCTTGAAATTATTGATGTTTTTAAAGCATTGAAGTGAATTATGGATGTTGTTCCTAAGATTTTGGAATACTCTTAGAATATAATTGGTCATTGTCTAGTTATTAATAGAAAATTCATTTGAGAATTGATCTTAAAAATCCAAGAGTGTATTCTATGAGGGAGGATCTGTTGGATAATTCTCCATTAGACCCTTATTTGGTTGAATCTATAATAAATAAAATTCATAAATTTGGCCAAGTGGGCTTAGGTAACCTAATACCTACAGTAGATCTTGGCTATAAATTTACTAAGAAGCATCTTCTTGTCTTCTGTGATGACAAGAAAACCCGTAAATATGAAAATTGTATTATATAGATTGAAAGGATCTTTAACTTATTGGAGACTTTTGAGGACTCTAATATGGGTTCTCCCACATACATGGTTAAGGGACTGGGAATAATATGATGGGATTATATTTTACAAGCTAAGTTGCAAGAGGACATTACTTGGGATTCTTTTAAGAAAATATTCAGTCAGAATATTTACCCTAAGATGTTACATATTGGAAAGAACAGGGTGTTTTTATCCTTGGATCAAGGGTATCATACCATTTTGGATTATTATCCCTATTTTTCTAAGCTGGTTCATCTATAACTTGTTATTTTGACTAATTAGTACCTAAAGGATCTAAGGTTTGAGTTGGGATTGAGGACGGATATTCAGTTGATGTTAATTATCTTGTGTTATATGAACATCATAATGTTAGTTGAAAAATAATATTTGGATTAGGTAGACATAGTTTGTAATAATGGTTAATGTGGAGATTAAATTTCTATAGTTATTATGTAGGGTTTGTTTTCTGGATAGAAAATGAAGCACAAGTGGGCCAATTTACTTAAGGAATAGGTTTAGTGGAATCATTAGGGAAGAATCAAGTATTCTAATACCAGTATGGAAGGCATGGTCATACCAAGCATAAATTCATATAGGAACCTAAGAATTTTCCTTGTTGTGGAAATTATAGTAACATAAAGTGTTTTTGTGAAAGGATATCTTAGTGAAATAAGTCAGGGATGACTTTCACTAAGGGTTCTTAGGTTCATACTAATGATTCTAGTGGTGGTGGGTCTAATCCCCATTCTATGGGGGATGTTTATGTTTCTAATACTGGATGGATTTATTCAACTAAGTGTGTACTGGATGAATCTGAAGCAAGGCCAGTTACTGTTAGAGTTGTGGTGCTTATTTCATCTTCTATGGTGCTATATTTTTTTCATACTGGTGATACTCACTCTTTTAAATAATAAAAGTTAGTTGTTGTGTTTGGATTAAGTTAATAACATATTTCATACATTTTGGATCTATCCATGACTTTAGAAAGGAGGTATGAAGATGGGCTGAAGTGTATGGCATGTCGGGCGATGATAGCTGACTCTGGGGTCATATGTGATTTTTAATTATTGATATTGAATTCTTTAACAAAATACTAGGAATATATTGGAAGAATATAATAAGGGTATAAATAGACTATTATAATTATTAGGGTAAGTTTTTATCATTAAATATAGTCACTCATGTTTTTTAGGGTGAGTGGGATTCTAGATCAGGAAGGGTGGGGAATGTTGTTCCTTATGATGGGGTAAGCTCATGACAATTTTAAAAGATTTTTCTTGATTCCATTAACCCTTTATTGCGTATTACAGTTCATAAAATAGTGTCTGATTATCATGAGACCTTTCTAGATTGTTTTAATAGTTTACCACCATAGAGAGAGGTCGAGTTTACTATTGGCCAACTCCCAAGTATGATGCCCATTTCTATGAACTCTTATTGAATAGAACTTACTGAGTTGGGGGGAAATAAAGTCTATATTGAGGACCTATCGGATAAGGAATTTATTTATCCAAGCATGTGACCATGGGAATAACCTATCCTCTTTGTTAAGAGTGCACAAAAGAGTCTCACACTTTTCAAGGATTATCGCATATTGAATCGGGTGACTGTTAAAAACAAATATCCTTTTCTAGGTAATGATGCTATTTTTGACCAAATTAGTGGGGCATGTTGGTTTTCAAAGACTGAAATTTTATTAGGGTACCACTAGTTGATAGTATAATAATATTATTTACATAATATAGTCTTTTGGATCTGGTATGGGAATTTTGATTTTCTGGTTATTCTATTTGGTCTCTCTAGAGCTCCTGTGTTATTTATAGCTCTAATAAACCATATATTTCATTGTATCATTGAATATTTCATTGTCGTGTTCTTGGATGATATTTTTTTGTACTCTAAGATAGATTAGGAGCATATGGAAGATTTGGAAATCATTCTTAAACCTTGATGAAATATATTCGGTATGGTAAGATTTCCAAATGTGAGTTTTCGATCTGGGAAGTGAAATTTCTGGGGCATGTGATATTAGAGAGGGGTGTATTAGTGGGTCCTGAAAAGATATAGGCAGTTATGTATTTGAATAATCCCAAAAATGTGTTTTATATCTAGTACATCATGGATTTCGAAAGTTATTATAGGAATTTTTTTAGGATTTCTCCATGATAACATCTTTGATGATAGTTTTGACCCATACGGGTGAAAATTTTGAATGTAATGAAAAATTTCAGAGATAATTTGTGGAACTAAAGGATAGTTTTAATTCAGCACTTGTTTTGATTCTTCTAGATCCACATTTAAATTATAATGATTTCTATGATGCTTCTGGTATCGGTTTTGGATGTGTCTTGATACAGGGGAAATAGGTGGTGGCCCATGGATCTTTCAAGTTACTCCCTCATGAGAAGAACTACCCTACCCATGATCTTGAGTTGGCAGAAATTATACATGAACACAAAATGTGGTTTCAAAATCTCTTTGGGGAGAATCTTACAGTGTATTCTCATCATAAGAGCATGAATTTTGTTTTTACTCTATGGGATCAAATCTTGTGACAATGACTCAGGGAGGAATATCTTTAGAATTTTGATTTTGATATTACATAAACTCTTTGAAAAGGGAATTTGGTTTCCAATGCATTTCTCAAAAAGTTACTAACACGTGTCATAATGCAATTGGCTGAGTATTGGTTTCTAATAATTTTTTTGATGTGATAAGCTTGGGAGTGGAAGATCATTGTGGAAAAGTGTTCTTTGATTTCATGAAAGTTTAATCAACTTTTGATGACTGATTTTGTCTTGATAAGTTGAAAATAACTGAGTTCCAATGCTTTATTAAAATTCATTATAGTGGGGAGACCTTAGGTGAGTGGTCTTGGTCTCCCAGTAGAGCTTTATGCCTCCATAAAAGTTTAGTTTTTTCGATTTCAATAAAGAATGTGTGGATATATAATGGAAATAGTTTGTGTTGGTTTTTACACCTTGGGTATACCAAAATGTATCATGAATTAAGAAATCGGTAATTTTTTCTAGGGGTGAGGTGGTCAATTTTAGATTTTTGTTCAAATTGTCTCACTTATCAGAAAATTAAGGTGGAAGAATACAGAACTATTGTTCTGTTGAAACCTTTGACAATTTTAGTATGGATGTGGATGAGGTCTACAAGGACTTAATCATTGCTTTTCCCTATACTCTTATTTGGAAGGGATATATTTGGGTGATCATTGAGTGACTTATGGAATCAGCTCATTTCTTACCTATTATGTAGATGATGAAAGTGGAATAGCTTAGGGGCTTGTATGTCTAAGAGATTATGAGACTTCATGGGATTCCATCTATGATTATTTCTAATAGGGATCCATGGTTCACATCCATGTTTTGGAAATATTTGTAGAATATGATGGGTTACTAGTTGAAATTGAGCATGGATTGTCATCTATGGATAGATGGATAGAGAGAAAGAGAGCTATGAGGATTTTTAAGGATATGCACCAAGATTAATACTTGAATTTGGTGGATCTTAGGAAAATAAGTTTCCTCTTATAAAATCTTCCTATAACAATATTTATCATGATTTGATAAATATGGTCCCATTTGAAGCATTATATGGGTTTAAAAGTAGATATCCCATGTGTTCGGAAAATTTAGGAAAGAAAACCTTGTTTGGGTTGAGTCTCATTCAAGAGATGATAGAACGGGTGAAGTTGATCTAGAAGAGTTTGGACATAGCACCGAGTCATCAGAAATATTATGCATAATGTTTTCATCATCCAATAGAGTTTTAGGTTGGTGGTTGGTTTTTTCTAAAATTTTCACCACCCTTGGGACATAATTAGCTGGGTAATAAGGGTAAGTTGACAAAGAGGATTGTTATCCCATTTTACATCATGGAGTGACTCAAACCGGTAGCATATTGGTTTGACAAGCCATCTCATTTTACTTCAATACATGATGTGTTTCATGTTTCCCAACTAAGGAGGTATAAATCAGATCCTTCCCATGTGATTAAATGGGAGTATATTGATCTTGAACTCATTATAACCACTATTGAGAAACGTTTTCAGATTATAGATGGAAAGTATAAGGTAATTCATGGTAAAACGATTCCCTTGGTTTACAAATGGTTAGGTAAAACTATGTGGGTTGACCCAATAAAATGTGCAGCTTATATTTAGCCACTATAAGGGGGAACACAATTTTTCCACAATGTGTAACCAACCAAGGAAAATTATGCACCCTTGGACATAGGGGGTTTTCTTGTTCGGTTGATGTTTAATAAAACCATGCATCCAAACCATACATCCCAAACAAAATTCCATTGTAGGATCATGGTTAGGGAACATGGTTTCCCTTATGTGTGTGGCCTCTCCATCAAACCATGTGTGTGGGTTTTTAATGATCCAATTTTTATAATTAAAAATATATAGGTCCCTATTATAACCACAAATAACCCCTTAACCTATATTAGATCAACATAAGCCTTTCCTAGTAGTATAGAGGCTCTTCTCTTGGAATTTTATGTGAATTTACTTCATTCTTGGAAGATCATCTCAAATTATGTTGTGTTTTTTATCTAGTTTTTCATTTTTCTTTATAGATCCTCATTGTATCTCTTCCCCTATGGTATTTTGGAACCCAAATGGGATGTTTATTTTGGATCTAAGTGGTTTTAAAGAGGATTTATCTGTTTATTTTTGTTCTAGTATCATGAGGACCTGATATAATCTTCTATAATAACCATTGTTGAAGTAGAATAGGTCCACTTCCATTCTTGAGGTCGGATTTTCTAAAAATAGGTTAATTCAAAAAAAAATATTATTATTATTGTAATATTAATTTGTGGTGTTCATTTAATTGTAATAATTTTTGGTTGAATGGATTTTTCTAAAGATACATGTTTTAATGGGGTTTTCATTTAAAAATAGGGGCTTTCACGCCATGTGTTTAATTAAATGCTTGAAATGTGGTTTTGATTCAGAAATGGGTTTTAAAACACTATATCATATTTGTCTTGGATTAAAATTTTGTTGTAAATTGTGTGAATGTTTTTGAAATGGATTTTGACTGCCTTGGAACATTGGGAACCATGGGTGTGTTGGGAATAGACATGTCACTCGTAGTGTGCATAATTCCAGTAGATATTTTAGGATATCGACAGACTGTGGAACTAATAGATATGGGTTGGTACCAACATATGCCCGATTTAGGCTATTTTATTTATAGTACATATTCCAATACTATAGGTCCCAATATGCTTTTCTTTTTTATTTATGATTCGTTTAGCACATGATGTATTTTTCGTGGATTTTTTCTCACATGTTTTCACATGAGATTGTACCACATGATCTCTGATGATGGATTATTTCATGGATGTGTGTTTACATACATACCATATAGTGTGAGAAAATGCTTTCCTTTTTTATAACTTATAATTTTTATATTACTTGATATATGATTATGAATGGTATTTATGAAAACCAAAGGAAAACTATTTATAAATGGGTTTTGATTTATGAAAATTCTTTGTAAATATATTTTTATTTTAAAATCTATAACAAATTAATTCTTATTATTAGACCTTTTATATACTCTATGGTGGCTTTCTAATGGGATTTGTGATCAAACCCTAATTTTTCATTTGGGACGTTTTAGACAATTTTTCCAGAACCATGTAAAGGGAAGGGAATATTTTAGTACATAGTCTTCTCTTTCCCCCTTTACTATTATAGAGGGATTGTGTGGAGGTGATGGTCGATCACATGGAGACTTTCTAGTTTTTTCTGGTTATAAATTTATTTTTTATCCTATTTATATTTGGTTGTATGGATATTTTTTATCTCTTTATTTCATGTTGTACTATGGTTTTATGTCATCGTTTGGTTTTATTTAAGAATTGATTATGTTATCTTTGTTATACCTCACCACCATGATAAACCAGTTCAGGTGACTTGTCTAGGTGACTCGATTTTGTTCATTAAAATGTATATAAATATTAATTAATCCCTATCATTGTTTGAAACACCCCTATGTGATCCTAAATATCGGTATCAGAGTAAGGTTACACCTCTATTGAATTATCATATTTGATGTTCTTTTAAGTTTCTATTTTCAAAGACTACATGAAGTAAATATTTGAATAAGTATATAAATTCTTGTTTAAGAAAATTTTGAATACAAGTATTCCAAGACTATAAAGAACAATAAGAATAGAGTTGAAGGAAGTTAAGAAAGGCCTCATTTATAAAAGGAATTGAATAAATATTCTCAACTTGTTAAAGGTAATAAAAGTAGATTTCATTATAATACCTTGTTTAATAATTGGACTCTCAAAGAAAATTGTGATGAGAATCCATCAAACTTATGTAAATTATAAAAATGAATATTTTCCCCTACATTAAATCATGATAATGAAAAATCTAACATATAATGAGGAGATATTATCGTTGAATCCACCAACATTGAAATAGACAATAGTTCAGCCTCATCTAGATCATTAACTCTGAAAAAAGAGGAGGTAACAAAAATTTCATTCCAAAGATATCCTATAGAAGATCCATGAAGAATGGGGTAAAATCATATTATAGAAAGTTTCTGAGAATTTTAATAGGGTGATTCATGTTTTTATTCGATTAAGTCACCACAAAACATTCCCAGAAATATTTTCACATTTATTGATGGATCATTCAGTTGCATATAGAAATCGATCAATCAACTTGAGCAAGATTAAGAAAACTTTGGAACAAAGGGTATTGATGTGAATAAAGGCCTATAAATAGGTAGGAACATTAAATACCATGAACGAGGAACATGGATAAATTTTTTTCAGTTTTTAGAATGAATGGTTCAATAAAATTCATGTGAGAGAAAAATATAAGAAAGTGAATAAAAACTTATATGAATTAAAATAAGTAAATTCTATAATGTATGAAAAATTGGTGATTAAAACAAATATAATTAAAGATATTTTCCATTTTTTATAAGAAAAAACTTCATAATTATGAAGTTGATAAAGTTAAGAACGTCAAAGAGGACAAAAAATAATAATATAAAATTAAAAATATATTATCCATATGAAATTCTAAGATATTTAAGATAAAATGATGAATCTTGAACTAATCCAATATGTGTCATCATAATGAACTATAAAAAATATTCTTCCACATGCAATTCCATGAATTATATAAATATATATGAAAAATGAACTATATCTAGTGGAAAAAAACATATTGAGATCATCTAATGTTCATTATTTAGTATTCCTAAATGAAAAGGTACCATCCAAATTTGAAAATGAATTTTTTGTTAAATATATTTTATTTACAATATAGGATTGAATCAAAAATCAATAAAACATTTATTGATCAAAATTTATTAGGATCCCATTTACTTCATCCAAGGTAGTTTGAATGAAGTGTATGAGGAGTTATTCCCCAAATTAATTATATTTTATGAATCAAAAAGAAGAAAAACAACATGTATATAATTATTTATAGATTTTTTATCAGAAAAAATGAACAAGGTTTTTGGTAAAATTATTTTAAATAACAAGTTTGGGTATAAGGATACTAATTTTTGGCATAATGTGTCAAAATAGGGGAGAATAGAAGAGCCTACAACAACGTGTAGAAAAAAATGAGAATAATAAAAATCTATAGGAGAAATTTAAAAATCAATTTTCATAAAACATATTTTAATGTATTAAAATATTATATAGAAAATTATATAAAGTTGTCCACATAAGTGATATATTCTTGATTAATTAATCTAATCATGTCCCAAAATAAAATCATGAAATAATACTATGGAAGCTGATGAAGGAAAATGAGATAGACCTTATAAATATTCTGAAGACATTTGACAACAAAAATATTATCAAGAAGACTATGGAGAATGCAGGTTAGTCTTGATTTAATGATAAATATAAAAACAATTCAGCTTAAAGAAAGTTGAAGAGGATAAAGAAGAGAAATACACCAAGTAAATGTATTTTATCTATTATGGTAAATGATTACACATTATGGACACATTCATGCAATCCTTGGAAGTAAAAAATAGATATAGGAAAGATGATGAAAAGTAAAAAAATAAGTTCAATAGATAAATAAAAGGATTGACATGATGAAGAAATCTATTGACATGACACATGGAGGATAAAGATACAAATAATATATCCATGGAGTGATAGATCATTTGGTCAGATAACATAGAGATGTAAAATGATAAATAGTATGTGTATGAGTGTGATAGGGAATTGAAAATTAGCTAACTCCATATGAATATGAACATGAATTTCATGATAGGTTGACAAAAAATGATAGAATAAAACCACATGAAGAGTTGTGTGGGTGGTGCAATATAGCTTAACATAAGTTACTGAATTTTATAATAATCACCCCTTCCTAAGAAAAAATTATGAATAGAATAAATATTGTATCAAGTTACACATGTTATTTAATAGAATAAGAAAATAGAAGTATACCCCTCAAAGAAAATTCAGAAAAAGAAAATTTATACATGATACCCAATACTTTATTAAAATTCATAAGCACATGCCTAAAGAGCCCATTTAGCCCTATATCTAAAATTAAATGGTTAAAATATTTGATAAGAAATTATCAATCCAACTACTCATGCCGATGAGAAAAGTGTTCCACATTATTCCCTATCATTTTTTCTTTTCATTCATTTTCCATCCATATAGGGAATTGAAGGTGATGTTTGTCCTAAATAGGGGAACTACATAAGAAATAAAAGCCTTCAAAACAAGACAACATAATATATATTATTCCATAATGGTGCGTACATAAAAATTATGGGACTAAAGAACATTTGATGAAAGATTACACCACTGATGAAATGAAGGTCTTGAGCATTTTTTGAGGGGGAGTTTCTTGAAAAGATACCAGACTTCATTATTCCTTGAATTTTTTTAATTTACAGGATGTTTTATAAAAATTAATATTGAATAGGTATAGTCACCTACCCTCTCACTATTGGTTTAAAATGAATCAATTATAATATTAGTGTGCAAAATTTATTTAATAAACGACAAAGAGTTAATGAAATTTTGAATTTGAAGGCTTATTTTTATAACCTACTACATATGTTTTAAATGTTTTATTTTCTAATTGTTTATTGATATGTGAACTAAATACTAGGTTATAATACCAATTAAAATAGTGTTATCAATTGGAATAGTTTGTTCTCATTGTGAGGATATATTAAGAACCACTAAATGAGTCATGGTAATTATTTATATGATTTTGTACCATATTCTTGGAATAATGGAGAAATTTTATGTCTAAATAAAAACACTTTTCTTTTATACAACATGCATGGATCTAGTTGAATAATTTTAGAATAATTGATATTACATTACCTAATAAGGATGTGATATTATCCTCCTATATACACATTCTTAATTTTTTTAATAAGGGTTAGATAATAACATTAGAGAAGTCATCGAGATAAAGGAGGGAGAGGGAAAAAAGTTGATTGAAGATTAAATAAATTGAAAACATATTGACAAAAAATTTTATATAATGGGTATTACCAAAAAAAATACATAAGGATAGATTTTTGATCCCACATTATGGTTTGTGTTGTATTTTTTGTTAAGATACATTTAGTGTTAACTTGATTTCATTATGTTAATAAAGAAGTTTTGGAGGTTAGATCATGTTCTTCATCCCATTAGAAGGAAGAATGAAGTCCCAAATCCATGAGAATAAAAGTTAAATGGAAATTAATGATTCTTGTAAGTTCTAATACTATATTAATATGAAATTAAAATAGATTCTAGAATTGTTTTGGAGGAAAAGAATGAAATGAATATGTTTCTACTATTGGTTTTTTATAATGAATATATATTTACTTGGTATAAAAAATTATATTGATTGAGTTTCATCCAAAATTTTATATATATAGACAAATTATTTATTATTTTTTTGAAATATTGAAGTTGATTTATGAGATTTATTGTTTGTTACTAAATTCCTTGGATATTTTATATTTCATCAAGGAATGGAAATGGTCTGAACTTAATAAGTTTGATACATAACCTTGTAATGTAAAAGTGGGAAATCATAAATTTGATCATCATACATGGTAAGGTTTTAAAGATATTTGAGTTGAGTGTTTTATTTTTGTAAGAATTCATATATTTTGTATGACTTTAAAAGTGAGTTTTGTATGAATTTGTAATAATGAATATGATTCAACTACTTCTTGAGATTTAATTTGTATGACTTTTTTTTATATTCACGTAATGATAGAAAAATGGAAAATTATTTCACAGAAGGATAAAAAAAGTCATAGAAGGACAAATACTATGATTGGAATTATAAATATATTACTAAGAAAGATAACCTATATATGTAATCATATGTTTATAGTGGGGGGATTGATAAAGGATGAGTTTGATGAGATGAATTCTCATCCTCATGAGGATGAATCAATGTGTGTATGTATCATTTGTCCTTATATTTTAAAGTTTTTAATGATTGATTTCATAAGAATATATACAAATAATCATAATAATGATTTAGATACTTCAAAATGAGGAGATTGAATTGATTGTTAGGATGTCCTCAAGATCTTCATAAGCACGATCACTGTAAGGATAAGTTGATCTTTTATGGATGAATCTATCAGGATGATTGATGGAATAATCATCCAAACCTATAAGTATTATTCCATACTTAAGAATAACCAATATAACATAAGGATTAATCTATGATATATAATAAATATGACCCTATATTGATCATTTTAACCTTATGATAATACTAAGGCATAAGGATGGTCCTGTAAGGATCACATTATCCTTATTAGGATTTTGAAAACTGTTGAAACCATAAGAATTATTCTATCCTTAATAAGATTTTGAGAGTTTAAAAAAATAATTATAAACTATAATATTTATTTAGATGAATAAAAATTGGAATTCTATAATCTAAATATCACATTAATATTTTCACTCATTATGATTCATGATAAGAATACAACATCAAACTGTATGAGATTTTATGTTAGGATAAAGGGGCGACCACTATAACTGTAAGGGAGATCAACCAAACAGCTATGAATGAATTCATATAAATATGGAATTTTTTTTTGAAATAATTAAAAAATTAGTAATTTTTTGATATTTTTACACTTTTATATTTGAATGTCATGTTGAATTTAATGATTTGATCCATTCAGAATCTTGAAAAAAAAGATAATCAAATTGAAAGGAAGACCAAGAATAATATGTAACACCCCAAGATTTTAAAAGAGTAACTTCATGTTTGATAGAATATATGATAGGAAAAATAAATATTATAATATAATGTAACATCTTAATAATTTGTGATATATCTATTTTTAAATTAATTCAATCGCTTTGTTAGATAGTGATGCATACAACACTATGTTTAAATGAAACTTAACACTCTATTATAATATTATTATTTAAAACATAACCATTATAAACTAGAAATTAAGTTTAAGGGTATGAATAAAAATAAATAATTTTTTAAAATATATGTTTTACAAATTTTCATTTGTTATCAATTGATTATAAATAAAATAATCATTTGAATAAGAAGGAAATCTTTTTTGAAAAAAAGTATTTTTTTAATAGGCAGTTTAGGCGTACCTTGAACGCATGATTTAAAAATAATTTTTACCAATTATATAATATATATTTTAAAAACATAAATTAATTTTTTAAATAATCATCTAAAAATTATTTATACTGAATGTTTTTTGTTTTTCTGTAAAGTTTTGTTTTTTGAATGAATAATGAAAAAGATGATTTTTGTTAAGAATTTCCTTTTCTTTTAATACATTTACAAGTACCATGTTGTTAAAGAATATTTTTGAACAAAAATTAGCTAAATTATATAATAAGTAATCCAATTTTGGTAATTTAACCAATTATATGACAATTTTTTATGTGAAAACGTTTTATACTTTTGAATGTTTTTCTTTGGAAAAACAATGTTTTCAATGAGTCTGTGTGTTTAATTTGAAATTTAATTCTACCACATATGTGAATTCAATTTAAAAAAATATTTTCCATTTTTTAATCATTATAATTTATATTATATAATTATGATAAATTAATTTTTTACCATAATGAATATTGAAAATATTAAAAATTAATTACCATAGTTAATGTGAAAATGGTTTTACGAGGGGGGTTAAACTAAGAATATAATGGTTATAAATGACATAAAAATTTTCCCAAACCTATTTTATGTAAATATTTTAGAATGAAAACCCATAAGGTTCTATAATGGACAATTTTTTTCCTTTTGGTATCTGACAAAAGTTGGTACACATTAATGTTTTATCAAAAATGTCATGTGTATCCTCTCTCCCACTTATAAAAGGCCACTAACTCCCTTCACATATTAACTCATCTTAAGCCATTTTTATTGACCAAAAACTAAATAAATATATTTTAAAAATCATTTTACACAATCTAGATCTTCTGGTATTCCTAAAATACGAACCCTAGAGTGCTTAAAAATATATCCCATGGACTTTTCTCTAGATAAGGTAATTGTATTAACGAAGCTCTTTATTTTTTATTTATTAATTTAACACATTAAATTATTTCATAAATCTAAAAATATAATAAAACCACTATATTGAATATAGTAAGATTTTTTTTATGTCACAATATTTATCCATCTCCTTCTCCATCGAATGAGAATCAAAATCTGCGATCATGTGTATGGTGGACTACAGCCTCAAAAACTCAAGTAATTCGTTTTCTATAAACGCATATCAAGATTGTATAAACTGGTGGATTTAATTAAAATATATAATATATATGATATTATTATTCCGATAAAATTATAATTTCACATATACCTTCTTACTTTCCATTCCATTTAAAATATGATAGTGTGCCTTATTTGTACGGCATACTACTGCCTCACGAAGCAATGTGATTCGTTTTTCACATATGATTTAAATGGAATGTAATAAGGATAAATTTAATGAATATATTATATACATATGAAATGATATTTATTCTATAAAATTAATATATCACCCACTTTATTACCCTTTCACTCGTTAATGGAATGATATCGTCGGTCGTACATACGTATGACCTACCATCTCCATGAAGCAATGTGATTTATTTTCTAGGTCCATCCATAAAGAGTGATTATAAAAATATATATAGAGATTAAATATGTTATTAATAAAAATAATATAATTTTGTTTATTATGGGCTTATATCCTATAAACAAGAACTGAATCATTCATGACAAAATAGACATGAGAAAATAGGCAATTAACACCAGAAATAATGAAAATAATTAAATTATATTAATATACTGGTGGTAAAATGTTATAAGAGGGTTATATATGATAATATAAATAATAATATAGTTATTTTATAAATTAATAACATTATTAAATCATTTATATATGATTTTAAATCATTTTTAACTCAAAGGAAGCACGAGGTATGGGACTTTGTTTCAATTTCCCTTCATTGAGGAAAATTGTAATGTTATGCACCTAATTTATTTTATGTAGTGTATATAATTAACATTTTATATGTAATATAATTAATAAATAGTACTTAATGGTATTTTATGTTTCAATTGTATCTATTTAATGTAGGGGGTTTGACTTGAAAATTACCATGTGGTAAATAATTTCATAACTCAGTTTTGTTTTATTGGGTTATATTACTTCTTTGTTGTCTTTGATATTATTAGAGTATGTGTGTAATAACTTTTTAAAATAAAATTTTTTATTTAAAATTTTTTTATGTGGATTTATATTAGATGGACTTAATCACTTATTTTATTAATTCTCACTTTAACATTATGATATTTTAAATGGATTATTTTATAATATCATTTTAATCATGATTTTTATTCTTGAATTAACATTGAAGGATATTATTTGAAAATTTTATAATAGAAAAATTACATTTTATTCTACTCTAGTTATTCATGAAATTTTCAACAAATATTACCATTTTCATATTTTTGGTACTTAAATTGATTGATAACTTTTTTTAAGAAAATCTAAATTTATTTCTTTCTTCAAATGAAAATAATTTTTCATTCAAATAAATGTTTTTTTAAAATGTTTTCAATTTTATTAACATTATAAAATTGATTTAATGATGAAAATTTTTCCCATTTTTTAATTTTTACAAAGTGGTTTGAAATGAATATTCTTGTTTTTTTAACGAGGAACTTTTTTATCCTTTTTACAACATTGTGAAAGGAATGATTTTTGAGGGAACGTACAAAATTCCGTTCCATCATTACCATTAAATGTTTTGAATCTTAATATATAACATTCATAGTTTATTTTGAAAGAAAATTATTTTCAAAATATTTTTTGATCTTTTAGTTTATAAAAATATTTTAGAAGTGAAAAGGTTATTTCCTGAAGAATATTTTTAATGAAATTTTTATTGTATTTTTATTCATAAACAACATCAACACTTTAATGTACACATGATAAACTAGGGATATTTTTTATTTATACCATCCTTATTATTTTAATGGATTCTTTTATAACTAGTTTTACAAGGTAAAGTGTTGAAATTATCTTTTTAGATTATTTTTTTTAATCATTAACTTTCCCTTGAAATATTCAATTTCTTGTTATCATTGGACATTGCAATTACCCTATATATTTTTATTATTTTTTATGGAAATACTTATTAAATCAAACATATATCATTTTTACATATGGTATTTTACTTTTAAAGTTATATGAATGACTTGGGAGTTTATTTTTAACCAGTATTCCTTACTCGATACAGAAATTTGTTAATAAGGCATATTGTAAATATATTAAATTGATCAATCCATATATGGGGAAAGAATTTGAAATACATATATGGGTGGGTACTGATTATATATAGCCCCACGATATTTCGGTATTCTCATTATATGAATCAACTTTTTAGTCTCAATTAAATGGGTTTCTGATGTATACATACCCATCGTTTTAAGACTATGCTGATAAAGGTGCTAACAATAGAGGTATCCTGATGTTTGAGATCATGAAATATAATAATTAATAATTTTCATCATAAATAATTTAATTATTATTATCCATGATATTTATTAATGATATTTTCCCAATACGCATTTCATTTTTAGTTTATTAATTAAATGAAATGTGTTTTCAGTTATTTAACTTTACCTCATATTATCAATATAGTAAAGTTGTTAATTAAATTAAATGTGTGTTTAGATATTTACATTTCCATATTAAAAATTTATTATTTATTATGCTTTATTTATTCATGACAGACTATGCTTAATGTAACTCTTACAATTAATTTATGCTCAACATTATTTTTTTCTTTCCTTGGAATAGAAGAAGACTATAGTGAATGATATTAATGGATATTCTATAGGGAATAAAGAAATTTTATAAAAAAATATGTTGTAATCTTTTTATTCAAATTTAATATGGGAATCACATATATATCATGTTTTCTAATACTACGAAACTATTTGGTCTATTGGGATATAATCCCTTGTGTCTTATGATAATGTAGTAAAGTAGACACCAGATCTGGGCTACTAGGGTTGGGGTCAAAAATATTTGTATGGGAGTAAGTTTAGTAGAAGAATTTGGAACTATATTATGGAAAAAATATATTAGTGATCATAAACCCATGATATAATTTGAGGTTAAGTACTAGAAAAACATCATAAGGTTTCGGTAAGGTAGATATTATTTGGGTTTGTAAAACCCAAGATTTTCCATGTAATTTTTTTAAAATATATGGAAATATTACAAGACTGTGAAAATTGACAGCGCGCTATTCTGAGGCCTGGTGTGCCTAGAATGAATTTCTCAACATTTGTTCGGGTACGTTCAGTGAACGAGTGAGCGACGTTTTGTAACTTTTGAAACGGTACTCAAAATTTAAATCCAAGGGCACTGTTGAACTTGCATTGCCGATATTCATTTAAGGATACCTTCACCCCGACTGTAGTAGGTCAAGGGTGGAAGACAGTTTTTCGGATTTTCATGGGAGAAGAAAAATAAAATTGATAACTTTTTATTTTTCTTTCTTGAAACCTCCATATTAAATCACAGTGGTGGGGACCATCCAAACTCCCCTTTAATGTAAGGAAACCCTTGATTTTCCCCCAATTTAAATGAGCCAACATTAATTGATTTAATTAACCTAATTAATTTTGTATCCTCACCTCTCATGGGGGAGATCGTTCATGAAAGAGAGAGAGGATGATTTTTTGAGAGAATAATCGAAGGAAGAACATCCTCCAACGAAGAGCATTCTCTGGATCAAGAATGAGGAAAATGCTCAAGCTCGAATCGGGAGCATGTTGCGGGAGCAATGGACGTCGGCATCTTCATATTCTTCCTCATGCCACCTCCAATGAGTGAATGAGGTAGGGGTTTATTTTGAGATATGATAATTATATTTATTTTGATTCTTCATATTCTCAATTCTCAATGATGATGGACAAACGATCACGGCCATCGATCCACCAAAATACTATGATCTATTTTATATGTTCTTCACGCGTTCTTCGTGCATTCTTTAACTCCAAATAATGAAAAGCGCTAAAAACACAATGTTTTGTAGAGAATGACATTTGGACGTGGAGATCTCGACCCAAGGATCGCGAATATGTGATCTTCATATTTTTCAGGCATAGAACGAAGCTGCGGTGACCCGAGGAAGAGGAGGGAATCCGGCCACCGGGCGGCCACAGTTCACGCAGGTGGTGGAGGAGGACGGTGGCTGGAACACCATCCGGACGCATAGAGGAAGGGCAGCACACGTCCGTGCCGCCGGTAGCAGAGAGGGTCGCAGCTTCTTAGCCATGGCAGTGCACCCAAAGGGCGACCGATATCTGGCCAGTCGTGGGAGGATAACGGTGCAGTTGTGCCGCTGGGAGGAGAGTCGACCAGTCCTCCGACCGATCGCGTCATGCGGAGTAGGACCCCTTCGGTGGGTCCTGCAAGCTAGAATACGGCACCACTAGGCACCTTCGGGTTGGCCAAACCGAATGGTATGTTGGACTGTTCGGAATACCGTGGGGTGCCTTCCCCTGGTGCGGCTTGGGTGGGTCCCGCCACGACGGACCGCACCTAGCTGGGCAGACAGTACCCAGCCATGCGGAACACACCTAGCCATGTGGGCCACACCGAGTGGGCCGCTCTGACCAGGCCTCACTCAGCGTGCCGAGCCACCCCTTTTCAGGTCAGACTAGGTCGGTCCGACTGGACTCGGGCCCATCTAGACCAAGATACCAATTTTTGGTCGTATCTTGAGAATTATTCATCCGTTTGAAGAACTGTCTATGGTATCGGGATCCTGGGATCGAGACGGTCCTTTTGGTATACTCCACTTGAGTTTTGGTTAATGTTTGGGTACGGCTGGCTTGGATCGAACCCGAATCCAACCGGGCCCTCCGGACTAAAAGGGTAATAACTTACAGACCGAGCATCTGATTGATGCACTGTATGTTGCGTTGGGACCCTTGTGATGTGGCAGTCCATGGGGTACTTATTTATTGGACTTCATGACAGTTGAGGTATTGACTGATGGATTGACGATTAGAAACACCTAGTATCATGCAAGCTTAGTGTGGGAACCATGTGGCTAGCTGTACTTGAGGTGTCCTTAGATCCTATGTGGGTCATCTTCGGATCCTGTGTGCATCAGCGCTCAGTGATCCTAAGTGGGTCAGCACATAATGATCCTGTGTGGGTCATCTCTAGATTATATGTGGGTCATCTTCAGATCCTGTGTGGGTCATCTTTGATCCTGTGTGGGTCAACAGTAGAGCTTCTCGATGAAGTAAGATTATCTAGAAATACGAATAATAATCTATACTACTATACTTATGTTATACTTGGTGTGTGATGAGTCTTTACCTTTGTGGTTATGTTCTGTGTGGTCATACCTTTGTGGTATTCATCTTTGCGGAATTACCTTTCTGGTACTTACCTTCATGGTGTTACCTGTGTGGTACTTCTATCTTCATGGTGTTACCTGTGTGGTACTTCTACATTTTTGGTTTACCATTGTGGTATTCTTCCCTCACATGTGATATGAGTATATATTTATAACTTAGGTATATGTATGGGAATATACCTTAGTAGTGTTGATGATTATTTCTTTATGCTTTGAGATTGAGGACTTACTTTGGGGTTTATCCTTTGTGGATTCTGGGAGAGCTTCGGGGGTCTCGGGATCCCTACTGAGTATCGTTATACTCACCCCTGCACGGGCTACGCCCACACCTTATTGTTTCTTGTGCATATGAAGGATAGCATTGATCGAGGATGAGGGTGCTAAGACTGGAGGCTACTTAGAGGTAGACCATTAGATGAGGCGATCCGCCGAGATGACCATTCGTGATTTGTACCTACATTTCTAGTATGATCCTTGGTGGGTGTTCGCTGGAGTTGTTCTCAGTTTTACATGTACATTATAGTTAGGCTTGTATTCCAGCACCCTTTACTTACTATACACACCCTGTTTACTATATAGTTTACTTTGTGCTTTTATCTTGTTGTGTGCTTGGTTTTTGTGAGTTTACACGTTTAAAGGCAATTCATTCCCGGTTTTTGGGATATGCTTTTCCGGTGCTAGTCGCCAGCCTCTAGCCTAAGGAAGGCGGGCTTGGGGTAGTCACGACATGAGCCCTGGGGGACGGGTTATGACAAATAGGTATCTAATGGGTCGGTTCTACCAAAGAACCTGGACTCATATATTTTAATCGGCAATAGTGTTAAGTGTTATGAGTGTGGTTATCAGTTTGGGGAATCCAGTATTGGTGCGGAGGCCGACGTATCCATACACAAGGACCCTAACTTCTGGTCTCTGACTCAATGCACAAAAACACCAATTGAGTGTGTGTTTTTAAAAGGTTTTCTTTGTGATCACTTTGATTCATCTCACCAAGTATAACTTATTGACTGTGGCATACATGTTTATTTCAAGGATGCCTCAATGAAGATAGACAACTAGGGTTCCAGGTAGAGTACGTGATGACAACCCACCAAATGATGAGGCTTCCATGTAGGGCCCCCTTTCAGTATTTGTACCATTAGGTGGTGTATCGGCAGTACCACTACCCATTGGGAAGCTGATTCCACTAGCCCCAACAATATAGTGTGCATGCTGCTTCAGTGTGTTTCATGAGTTTCAGTGCTAGAGGCCACCGAATTTTCAGGTAGAGATGGATCCACAGGCGGCTGAGGACCGGCTGGAGGTTGTGGTTAGAGTTTTTCGACTAGTAGGGATACCATATGATCTCATGGTGATCCTTTCCTCCTGCCTTCTTTAGGCAGCAGCGGGTAGATGGTGGAGCTTGATGCTCCGGGTTCACAATGAGGTCACTCTCAGCTAGGCAGACTTTGAGAGCCTTTTTAGGGTAGAGTTTGTCCCAGTGAACTTACAATCAGTGCGTATGCAGGAGCTTCTCCACTTACAGTTGGGAAATGTGATCGTGGCTCAGTATTCAGTGAGGTTCACCGACCTTTTTCACTACTCCACTGACATAGTGCAGGACCCTTTCTTCATGGCCCAGACCTTCAAGAAGGGGCTCAGACGAGAATTTATAGCTTCAATGATTTCTCTTAGCATCCCAAAGCAAGAGGGGGTGTTAGAGAGGGAACTCTTAGTGGAGAGTTTCCTTGCTGAGTAGTCACTGGCATCAAGACCCACCACTGGAAGTCATGTAGCGGAGTCATCTACAGCTGGTAGTAGACAGAAGATGCAGAGGTCCAAAAGGATCATACCTATAGGTAGATGACCACAGGATACAAGGTCGGTTGTGTGAGGCTCTTGAGATTGAGTAGGAAGGTCGAGGAGAAGGCAGTGTTACTAGTGCAGCGGGCAGGGTCACATGGCTTGCGACTGCCCAACACGCCGTACAGACGACCAGTAGACGGTCGAAGGACCACCTGGGAAGAGGCAAAGATTCAATAAAAGACTTCCGCAGGCACGATGCAGATGTGGAAGAGTTGATGTCCATACAGAAGGTGGTGGGTGTTGATTCGAGGTTCTACCACCACAACCACGAGGTGGTCCACCCCGACCACAAGGGGCAGGTGGACAGGGACGAGCTTAGCTCCAGGAAGCTGAGGCCTATGACCACAATGCTCCGAAGATGATACAAGGTATGATCTGTGTCTACTCCACCTAAGCTGAAGTACTTATAGACACAGGTGTCAGTCACTCTTTTTTTTCATGGCCCTCATTCGGAGCTCGGGGATTCCGATGGAGCCATTGGCCCGATCCTTATGGATAGAGACTTTTATTGGGAGAGGATTCGACAATTACACACTGGTTTCGGCAGTGTGAGCTTACTCTAGGAGGATAGATCTTTGTCTAGGATCTTCTAGTAGTGGCATCGAGGCCTTACGGCGTCATATTGGGTATTGATTTGTTATCTACAACCCATGCTCAGATCAACTATATTAGGCGCAAATTGCAGTGTGTCTGTGAGGATGGGACCAGGTTTTCCTTTATTAGTGAGAAGGGAACCTTTTCAGCATAGGATGTACTTACCCGAAAGAAGGTGTAGGCAATCACACATCAGTTGTCTAGCATTACCCTTGGAGTGGGTGATGTGGAGAGTCTAATCTATCCTATAGTGGTGGACCATTATGCTGATGTTTTCCTTGATGATGTTCTAGGTCTACCTCCTCGCATAGATGTGGACTTTTACATCGACTTGTACCTCAGGATGGATCTGATATCTACACCAGCATATCAGATGTCTCTTACGGAGCTTCGAGATCTGTGAGTATAGATGGAAGACTTATAGAGCAAGGGATTCATTAGGCCCAGTGTTTATCCTTGGGCATCCTCGATTTTGTTCTCCATGACGAAGGATGGGAGTTTGAGACTCTGTGTGGACTATCGGTGCCTGAACCAGGTGACTATGAAGAACAAGTACCCACTCTCAAGGATTGATGATCTCTTTGATCAGCTGAAGGGAGCACGGTGGTTTTCGAAGATGGACCTCAGATCAGGATATCACCAGCTCAGGGTATGAGATGAGGATGTGCAGAAGATGGCCTTCAGATGACATTACGGCCATTATGAGTTCATGGTTATTCCATTCGGAGTGACCAACACCCTAGAAGTGTTCATGGGAATCATGAACAGAATCTTCCAGCCATACTTATATCACTTTGTGGTATTCTTCATCGATGACATCTTTATTTACTTAGCTACGGAAGAGGAGGATCTTGCCTATCATCTGCAGATAGTTCTCGACACACTCCGAGAGCACCAGCTTTATGGTAAGCTCTCGAAGTGTCAGTTCTGGATCTAAGATTTACACTTTCTAGGACACATCATCTAATATGTTGGAGTTCTGGTGGATCTAGTTAAGATTGAGGTTGTGCTTGCTTGGGAGCCACCCAAGAGTCTGATAGAGGTGCAGAGTATCCTAGGTCTCGCCAGTTACTACAGGAGGTTTATGCCTGACTTTTCCAAATTATCTGCACCCTTATCAGCATTGATGAAGAAGGGGAAACCCTTCATATGGTTGGAGATATGCCAGTAGAGTTTCCAATAGCTAAGTCAGATACTAACGAGTTCCCCCTTCTTGAGGTTACTGGAATTGGGAATTGGGTACGTAGTACACTGCGACACATCAGGGACCAGGCTTGGATGTGTCCGGATGCAGGGGTGAGTAGTAATCATGTATGGTTCTCAACAGAAGAGACAACAAGAGCAGAACTACGCTACCCATGACCTGGAGTTATAAGTTGAGGTCTTTGCCTTGAATATGTGGTTACATTACTTGACGGGCAAACATTTTATAGTCTACTCTGATCATAAGAGCCTCAGGTATATCTTCTCTCAGAAGGACCTGAACCAGAGACAGTGGCATTGGATTGAGTTCCTCTAGGACTGTGACTTCAAGATAGTATATACTCATGGAAATGGAAATGTAGTAGAATATACACTCATCTGGAGATCTTGTATACAGTTTCTAAGTGAGGCGATGAAGCAGCTAGCCACTTTGTGGATATACTACGTGGATCGAGATGGAGTAGCTTATCTTCCATCTCTAACAGTAACTCCTACACTCCTTCAGAAAGTCAGGGAGGTGCAGCTTGGGGACACAGACTGCGAGGCTCGACATGCTCAGATATCCATAGGATAGGCACCTGATGGATTTTATGAAGGTGGGGAGCACATCATCATCTTCAGAGGGCGTACTATGGTACCAGTGGCGCTATGGGAGGAAGTGTTGAGGGATTTCCATACGTCCCGTATAGCGGTACATCTAGGAGTGGAAAAGATGTACCAGGACCTTCGACATCACCACTGGTGGACTGGAATGAAGAAAGTAGTAGAAGAGTTTGTCTCACGGTGCCTCACTTGTCAGCAAATGAAGGCAGAGCATCAGGTTCCAGTGGGATTAGTTTAGCCACTAGAGTTTACAGAGTGGAAGTGGGATTGAATCTCCATGGACATTGTGACAGGACTTCCACACACGTCTAGGGGTCATGATTCTATCTGGGTAATCATTGAACGACTCACCAAGTCAGCCCACTTCCTACCTATCTGAGAGCAGGGACCAGTAGAGGGCTTGGGATGCCTCTACATGTAAGATATTGTGCGGCTTCATGGTGTTCCATCTATGATTATCTCTGATCGTGATGCACCTTTTACTTCTCAGTTATTGAAGGGGTTGCATGAGGCATTTGGGACACAAATTTGGTTGAGCACTACCTTCCATCCTCATATGGATGGTCAGACAAAGTGGACTATTCAGACCCTTGAGGACATGTTGCAATCTTGCATACTTGATTTCGGCCGCAGCTGGGAGGATCACTTTTCATTAGAGGAGTTCTCATACAACAACATTTATCACTCCACTATAGGTATGGCACCATTCAAGGCATTGTATGGATGACCTTACAGATCACCTCTATGTTGGACTGACCCAGGGAAGTTAGCACTAATGGGACAAGAGATGGTACGGGCTACCATGGAGAAGGTGCAGGTAATCCAGGAGCAAATGAAGACTACATTGAGCAGGCAGAATTATTATGCTAATAGGAGATAGATACCTCTAGAGTTTGAGGGTGGTGACCTTGTATTTCTATGGGTCTTGCCTCGACAAGGTTAGTAGAGATTTGGCTGGGGTGGAAAGTTATCTCAGAGGTTCATCGAACCCTTCCAGGTCCTCAACAGAGTTGGCAAGGTGGCGTACCACCTATCTCTTCCCCCTCAGTTGCATCGGTTGCATGATGTTTTCCACATATCCCAGCTGAGGAGATAGGTACATGATCCTTCGCACATCATTAGATGGGGAGAGCTGGATATCCACGATGGGGCGATGTTTTCAGAGGATCTAGTGGTGATTGAGGATCAACATGAGAGGGTCCTTTGTGGGTGGTTGATACCTCTCGTACACATTTGTTGGCAGCATGGGAACCTCCAGGAGAGAACATGGGAGCGGGAGGCTCAGATTTGTGCTCAGTACCCCCACTTTTTTCCCTAGTTTGTGTTGTGGCTTTTGGGGACGCAAAGCTCTGAGGTGGGGAGAATGTAAAGATACAGGATTTTCCATGTATTTTTTTATAAAAAATATATGGAAATATTACGAGATCGTGAAAATTGAAGGTGTGTGATTCCCAGGCCCGGTGGGCCCAGAATGAATTTCTGAACATTTTTTCGGGTATGTTCAGTGAACACGTGAGTTGAATTTTGTAACTTTTGAATCGGTACTCATAATTGAAATATGAGGACACCATTGAACTCAAGCACCGATATTCATTTAAGGATACCTTCACCCTGAATGCAGTAGGTCGAGGGTGGAAGATAGTTTTTTTTATTTTCGTGGGAGAAGAAAAATAAAATAAATAACATTTTATTTTTCTTTCTTGAAACCTCCATTTTGAATCTTAGTGGTGGGGACCACCCGAACTCCCCTTTAATGTGAGGAATCCCTAGGTTTTCCCCCAATTTCAATGAGCCAAAATTAATTGATTTAATTAACCTAATTAATATTGGATCATCACCTCTTGTGGGGGAGATCATTGGGGAAAGGGAGAGGAGGATTTTACTGGATAATTCTCGAAGGAAGAACATCCTCCATCGAAGAACATTCTCCAGATCAAGAACAAGGACGATGCTCAAACTCGGATCGGGAGCATGTTGTGGGAGAAACGAACATCAACATCTTCACCTTCTTCTTCACACCACCTCCAACGAGGGAACTAGGTAGGGGTTTATTTTGAGATATGATAATTATCTTTTTGTTTATTCTTCATATTCTCAATTCTCAACAATGATGGCCAAATGAACACGGCCATCGATCTGCCAAAATACCATGATCTTTTCTGTTTGTTCTTCATGCGTTCTTCGTGCGTTCTTTAACACCAAATAATTAAGAATGCTAAAAACAAAATATTTTGTTGAGAGCGACATATGGATGCAGATATCTCGATATGAGGATCGTGAATATGTGGTCGTCATATTTTTTGGTCTTATAATGAAGATGCAGTGACCCAAAAAATAAGGGGGCGACCAACAACCGACCAACCGCGGTTCACGCAGGTGGCAGAGGAGGAAAGTAGCCAGCATGTCGGCCGGTCGCATGGAACCGGGGTGGCACGCGTCCACACTGCCGGTAGCGGAGGAGGCAGTGGCCCGTCGGCCTCAGAGGATAAGGGGACGACGGCCAGCACGATGTCCATCCACGTGGAGGTAGGGCGGTGCGCGTCCACACCACTAGTAGAGGAGGGGGTTGTGGCTATTGAGCCACAGCGGTGCACCCGGAGGGTGGCTGACATCCGGCTAGCCGCGGGTGGACAGCGGTGCCATCACGCCACTAGGAGGAGAGCTAGCCGGTCTTCTTATCGACCGCATCATGCTAAGCAGGACCCCTCCAGTGGGTCCCACAATCTAGTAGGTGGCGCCACTTTGCGCTGCCGGGTTGGCCAAACCGAATGGTCTATTGGACCGTTCGGAATACTGGGGGGGTGCCCCCCCCCCCCCCCCCCCCGGTGTGGTTAGGGTGAGTCCAGCCACTACGGACCACACCCTGCCGGGCGGACTACACCCGGCCAGGTGGACCGAACTGAGCGGACCACTCCGACCATGCTGCACCGCCCGCTTTGTGGGTTGGGCCGGGTCGGTCCGACGGCGTCAGACCGGACTCGGGCCCATCTGGATCCTGATACACATTTTTGGCCACGTCATTAGAACTGTGTGTCTATTTGATGAACCTTTTATGGCACTGTTATCCTTGTATAGAGACGGTCCTTTTGGTATACTTCACTTCAGTTTTGGATAAAGTTGGGGTATGGACGGGCGGGATCATACCCGAATCCAATTGGGCCCACAAGACTAAAAGGCTAATAACTTATATAACGGGCATTCAATTGATGCTCAATCTATTGGATTGGGACCCTTGTGACATGGTGGTCCTTTGGGGTACTTATTTATGGGACTTTGTGACAGTTGAAGTAATGACCGATGGCCTGTGGATCGGAACCTCCTGGAGTCAAGCATGCTTAGTGAAGGAACCCTATGGTTGGTTGTACTTGAGGTTTCTTTAGATCCTGTGTGGGACAACTTCAAATCTTGTGTGGGTCAGCGCTCAGCGATCTTGTGTGGGTTAGCGCATACTGATCCTGTGTGGGTCATCTCCAGATCCAGTGTGGGTCATCTTCATATCCTGTGTGGGTCATCCTTGATCCTGTGTGGGTCAACAACCGGACTTCTCGACAATTTAAGAAGATCTAGAAATAAGACAAATTATCTATACATTCGTCCTTAAGTTATACCTAGTGTGAGCTGAGTTTTTACCTTTCTGGTATAGTTTTGTGTGGTGATACCTTCATGGTATTCTTTTTTGTGGCCTTACATTTGTGCTAGTTACCTTCGTGGTGTTACCTATGTGGCTCTTCTATCTTCGTGATGTTACCTGTGTGGTACTTATACCTTCATGGTGTTACCATTGTGGAATTCTTCCCTCACATGTGAGATGAGTATATATTGATAACATAGGTATATGTATGGGCATATACATAAGTGGTTTTTATGACTATTTCTTCGTGCTTTGAGATTGAGGTCTTTTTTGTAGTTTATCCTATGCAGATTCTAGGTGACCTCCGGGGGTCTCGAGGTCCCTAATGAGTATCGTTATACTCACCCATGCTTGGGCTATGCCTGCACCTTGCTGTGTCTTGTGTAGATGATGAACATTATTGATCGAGGCAGAGGGTTCCAGGACTGGAGGCTGCTCAGAGTTAGACCATTATACGATGTGATCTGCAGAGACGACCATTAGAGAGTTGTACCTACCCTTCTGGTAGGATCCTTGGTGGGTGTTCGTAGGAGATATTTTCAATTTTACTTGTACTTTCTAGTTGGATTGTATTCTGACCCCCTTCACATACTGTACACACCCTGTTTACTATATAGTTTACTTTGTTTTTGAATCTTGTTGTGTGCTTGGTTTGTGTGAGTTTACAGGTTTAAATGCAATGCCTTCCCAATTTTGGGGATATACCTTTTTGGTGCTAGTCGCCAGCCTCTGGCCTAAGGAATACGGGCTTGGGGTAGTCACGACATGGGCCCCGGGGGACGGGTCGTGACAGGGTTTTCCTGTAAGTAATACCTTGTATTAATACTATAAGTGGACATGGATCTGGAACAGATGTACCTATAGGCTGTAACACTGAGAAAAGTGTGTTAGGATTCACTTGATCATTACTCTGTATATGAAAACAGACCTTACTACACACCTGATCTGACACTTCTTGGGTTCATGCTTTGGATAATTCACATTTTAATTATAAAAAATTATGAAGGATTTGGATAGATGATGAAAATTAATGACCAAGGTTAAACCTATGTTGTCTTATATTGAAATTAATGTGTTATTATTTATAAATCCTATAAATGATTACATAGTTTTTCCAATATGATTATTGTTTATCACACTATTTATTTTGGTTTTTTTGAAATGTTGGAACCCGAAGGATTCATGTTAACACTAAATATGAAGGATAATGTGGTGATCATGAGAAAATAATTGGGATGATGGTATTATTGAATGATATAATGAATATTCCTAATACATTATCCTAAAATATGATCAATGGACTATACCTTAACCAAGTCTTAGACTCACCAAAGAATAAGTATGTAGTTTTCTAAGAGCTCGATTGGTGGAGACATAGAGGAACGAAGTCTCTATTTCATTCATGGTAGAAATGTGGAAAGAGATAGTCGGAAAAGTGCCTAAAAAGAATAGAAAAATATTGTATGTGTGGAAAATAAGGGAATAAGGAAATGAATTATTGAGGAAAAATCAATACTATGATGGAAGAAAATAAATTCCATCCTAGTGATCATTTTATAGTTCATTGTATTAAATGTGGGGAACCTATGAATTATTTGAGACAATGGCATTTTTTAAACATTAACCCCTAGAAAAAGGAAAGACTTATGATGAAATAAAATAGTAGAAGTATTTATGTATGGTACATAAGAATTAAATTGTATAATAATTTTTACCAATGGTATTTTGGTTATAATAATAATGAACACCTAAGGATTGTGTTAGATTTTAGAATAATATATGAATTCACTAACTTAAGAGTTATCGATACCATAAAGGGTTTATGATATTAAGTTTTATTATAATTGCAATGTCTTAAACACCCCTTTTGAAAATTTATATGGTGGGAATATAACATGATTAAGTATTTTTTGGGAAAAAATTATGGGTATACAATCTATTAGTTTAATATATGAAAAAATTATTTGAGGAATAACTCCTTTACATTTTTTGGACTTGTGATTTAAGATATTGGTAAACCTTAAAGTTTATCCTATCTTTGATATTTTAGTAATTATGGGTCATAAAAATTTGGGAATTTTATAGGAATTATATTATTATATTTTTGGGGAAAAAGGAAAAACTTCATGATGTGTGACAACATATTGCATTTGGAAAAGGTTGTAGGGCTTGAACACACAAACAATGGATGATAAGGATTTAGAAAATACCATTGGCCTATGTCATATTCTAGTTAATATGTAATTTTTTACATAAAATATTTTATGAATAAATATATATGTAACAATGGTGTTTCTATTGAGTTTTAGAGATTAATTTTTATCTTGTTCTAAAAAAATTGGTTTTTGGAAATATTTAGAAACATGTGGATATACTTTTCACTCTTTTATGGATATTACGGTCTGTTAAAAGTTAATTTTGGTGATTTAGGTATAAAAATTAATTTTGGATATTAATTTATTGGAGTAAGAGATAAAGTGAGAATTTATCAAAGAAAAAAAATTCAACTATTCTTATGAAATATAAACATATCATGTAAGTAAATTTCCTTATATAATTATATAATAAAATAATTCCTAATCATTATGAAAAGGATCTTGAAAAAAATGTTATCATATTATCTTCATATCATATGAATAAATGGTCCTTTTCATAACATATTTTTGGTTTTGTGGTCATTTAGTTTATCTTTATCATTCACTTTCTTGTGATCAGTGACCTATACCACCCTACATCATTATTTTGGTATTATATCTTTCTTTCAGGTCCATATTTTTACTTCCCATCTATGTTTTCTTACGTGGAAACCTATTTATGTACTATTCTGGATGATGTTTCATATTTATATTTCCTTATTTTAATAGGATGTTTTATTAACCCTTTTATGATGTGGGTTTTCAAAAAATTAATTTTTAAATTTTAAACCCTTGATTTACTAGTGTAAGTTCAAATTATGAGGCTGCAATTTATTGAAGGTGGGAGAATGTTACAACCTAATATTTGAAATAGGAACATCATGTTTTCTATTATACATGACATAAAAAAAATCTTAGAAGATATTGTAAAACCCCAAGAATTTAAAATATATATAATTTTAACTAAATTCAATGTCTTGGTTGCTTGTGGTGCATGTAACACTGAGACTAAATGAAACAAAATACTCTATTAAAAGATTATTAATTAAAATGTGACCATTATAACGTAGAAATTAATTTGGAAGGTATGAATTGGACTAAGTAATTTATGATAAATTATGGTTTACACATGTACTTTTTTTCTATTTATTATAAATAAAAATGAAAATTATTTGAATGAAAAATAAATGTTTTCTGAATCTAAAAGGAAGTTTAGTCATGCTTTACACACATAAATAAAAAAATTACCAAATTTATAAAATTCATGTCAAAAAATTAGATTTATTTTTTAAATTTTAATTTCAAATTTATCTTTGGATTCATTCTTTGGATTTTTCTGAACAGTTTCATTTTTTGAATTAATAGTGAAAAATACTAATTTTTGTTAAAAAATTCCTTTTTGTTTAAAATATTTAAAAGTATAATTTGGTTAATAAATTTTTTTAATGAAAAATTAGTTCAAATTTATTATAATTAGTCTAATTTAGGTTGTTTTAATCAATTATATGATCAATTATGATATAAAAACTTTTTATACTTTTGAAGGTTTTTCTTTGGAAAACCCATTTTTTTAACACGTCTGTGAATTTGATTTTAAATTGAATTATTTCACTTATATTAATTTAATTTGAAAAAAGGGATTATTTATTTTTAATCATCATAATTTATATTATTTAATTAGTTAAACTTAATTTTTTCCATAATTAATAATGGAAGTAGCAAAAAGTAATTACCACAATTAAGTAGAAAACTTGTTTACTGGGGGGTTCAATTAAGAACATAAGGGATAAAAATGACCTTATACTAATCCAAAACATATATTATGGATATATTTATATGTTATTACATATAAGGTTCTATAATATACTATTTTGGATCCTTTTTTCTTGTGTAAAATTTGGGTACACAATATTCTTTTCAAAAATTACATGTGTGTCATGTCCCCCACTTATAAAAGGCCACACCCTCCCATCACTTATCCACACCTATCAGGCCATTTGGATCTTCCAAAACATGGAACTATATCTACAAAACAACATTATACACATTATATATATTCTATTCATTCCAAAATACCAAACCTAGGGTCCTTAATTGGAGATCAAAAGGATGTTTCTCTAAAGGAACATAATTCTCTTAATGAAGCTCTTTCGAGTTCATTCATATTTTTATTACATAAATTATATATTAAAATATGAAATATAATATAAAAATTATATCAAATATATATATATATATATATGTTATTATCTGGATGGAATAATATTTTTCTATATTTTTCTCTATTAAATGGGAAATGAAATCATTAATCATGTGAATGGAAGACTACTGCCTCACGTACAAATGTAACTTATATTCCATTAACACACATATATATTGTATGTAAAAATATATTTAATTTATATAAATTATATTTCGGATATTATTATACTTATTTAATTATAATATAATATATACCTTCTTACTTTATATACTTTCTAAAATACGATATCGTCGCTCGTGTGTATGACGGACTACCGCCTCGCGAAGTGATGTGATTCATTTTTCACATATGATTTACATGGAATGTAATAAGGTAAAATTTAATATATATATTTGATGTATATGAAATTATATTGATTATTTAAAATTTTTATATCACCCAATTTCTTACCCTTTCACTCGTTAATGGAATGATTTCATCACTCGTGTGTCTATGTGGCATACGTCTCTAAAAATGATATTATTCATTCTCCATTTAAAACGTTCAATAATGGTTCTAAAAATGTATATATTGATTAAATATTATATTGATTAAATTATTATTACTATGGATATGATCTATCTATGTCCTATACTCAAGAATAGGAACATTAATGACAAAAATATGCTTGAGAAAATAACGTAATTGACACCCAAAATAATAAAAATAATGAAATATTATTAACAAATATGTGGAACAATATTATAATAGTATCATATATGTTACTATAAATATTAATATGGATCTATTATATATTAATAACATAATTAAAACTATTATATAAGAGGTTAAACCACGTTTAACCAAAAGGAAGAGTGGGGTAAGGGACTTCATCTCAATTTCCTTACATTAAGGCATATTGTATTGTTATGCACCTAATATCATCTATATGGTATGTATAATTATGAATTTAAATATGATATCATGAATCATTCATAATTAGTGTTTTTTAATGTTTCAATTTGAATTATTTTATCCAATTGTATTTGAGTGGTGAATAATATCATAAACCAGTTTCTTTACATTGGGTGATATCACTTCTTCATTAGCTTTGATATTATTAGATAATGTGTGTAATGAATATTGAATATATTATTTTTTATTTCCACTTTTTTATGTGTATTTAAATTCTACACACATAATACCTTATTTTATTAATTATTACATAAATTTTATGATTTTTTAAATGTTTATTTCACAATATCATTTTAATCTTAATATTTATGATTGAATTTACATTAAAGGAAATTATTTGATAATTTTATAAAAATACATTAATTTTTTTATCCAATTTTATTTAATGAAATTTCTATGATATATTACCATTTTACTCTCATTTTTAATTAAAATGATTTAGAAAATGTTTTTAAGAATCTTTGACTTTATTTCTCTCTTCGATCGAAAATCCTTTTTCATCCAAATCCATGTTTTATAAAAATGATTTCAAATTTTTTAACTTTACCCAAATTATTATGTAAATTAAATATTAAACGTTTTTTAGTTTCTAAAAAAATATTTCAATAGAATCTTCTTTTCATTTTTTGACTGAGGCACTTTTTAATCTTTTTACAACAGTGTGAAATGAATTTTTTTAAAGACATGTACAAAATTTCCCACAAACATGAACAGTAATGTTTTTAAATATTAAAATATATGTTTCAATGTTTATTTTCATATAAAAGTATTTTCAAAATATTTTTTAAACTTTTAACTTTAAAAAAATATCTTCAAAGCAAAAGGTTATTTTCCTCAAGAATGATTTAGTGACAGTTTTATGGTATTTATATTCATCAATAACATTAATCCTTTATTATATTTATGATAAAATAGGGATATGTTTTATTTATACCATCCTTATTATTTCATTGGTTTGTTTATGATCATTTTGACCAGGGAAAGTATTTACATTCTATTTCTTGATAATTTATTATAATTATTAACTTTCCCTTGAAATATTCACTTTTTTAAAATCATTGGATGTTATTTTTATCATAAATAACCATATTATTTATCATGTATGTATTTCTTACATAAACTATACATCATTTATACATATGGTATTTCACTTTGAATGTTATATGATTGAATGAAGATATTATTTTTTTTATTCCTTACTCGATACCAAATTTTTTTTATAGGGTGAATTTTTAATGAATTAAATCATTCATTTGATATATGAGGAATGTGATGGAAATATATATTTGGGTGGGGCCTAATTATAGATACACCCTTTATTCATCAACAGTCTCATGAGATGAATATGTCGGATAGATTTAGATAAATGGATTTCTAGTGTACCTACCCATCAATTTTAAACTGTGTTGTGAAAGGTATTGATAGTAGAGGTATCATGATTCCTAAGATCATGATGTCCAATAATTATTTATTTTTTCATTAATAATTTTGTTATTATTATCCTTGATAATTTATAAATGATATTATCTCTAGATATATATCAATATTTGTTTATTTATTAAATGACATGCGCTTTCAGTTATTTACCTTTCCATATTGATTATTCCTTATATAATCATAAGGGAGTACAGTTCTATAGATTAAGAACATGTACCCTATATATTATGGGGGAGTACTAACTCTCTATATGTAAAGAATATTGGGAGATGTTACCCTAGTGTAATAAGGGATTACTGACCCAATTATCTCTCTAATAGTATGGGGAGCACGCTCCATGGGGTGACATGGGAGTACTGACCCCGAAATATCTTTGATAGTCCTACATGATAACTACCATCATCAAGAATCTTCTAAATACGTGTAAAATGTATAAAACTCAACATCATATCTCAAAATACACTATGAATGATACCACTACATTCTATGAATAAAATTAATTAGGATAGGATACTTGTGAGCCAAAATCCATGTCCAAACAAAGGAGATACAAGATGAAGAAGTCTATAGAGGTAATACACAATATGTAAGGGAGCCCACATGGTATGTGACCCCACCTTATTTCTTAGATGTGTAATCATATAGAAAAGAATTAGAATCAATTTCATAGTATATGAAATGTACGGGCCTTACACGAAATGTCTCAGGCCCTCGGGGTCTTCCCATATGCTATTGGCCTTCCCCATGTATGTCGGGTAATGACAGTATACCTAGTTGTGAACCTAGTCATTCCAAGGTTCTGGAATGTGTCTGTATAATCTTGGATTAAATGGAATCTCGAATAACATCAGGTATTGGGAATGTACCAATTGGCACACATCTTGGCTATTGGGTAGGGTCACACAGTGTGTGGTCCAACCACACATCATGTGATCCTTAACTTTTATGAAACCCAAGAACTACAAATAGGGGATGAACACCGTGTTTTATTCTAGGATACACGGTGGGTAGTTAGGTTTTCCTAGAAACTAACTTTAATTCATGTAGATCTCCAAATGCAGCTTCAAAACCATTTTCCTCAACGATCATCCACCGAGAACTGGTGGGAATCACCACTAGCATCGATTACATCACTCTAATGGCAATGAATTAGAAACTAGCTAACCACCTGAAGATTCATCATGAAAGACATGCTACTCCCTTAACATTCTACCCCTTCAGATCCCAAATCCATATATAATCACAAAAAACATAGGATTTTTCAGGATTTTTTCTCAAAACACTTTTTCATTTGTTGTTCACCAAAACATCATGAATCCTAGGGTTCAATCATTCTTAAAACCACCCTATAAATGTAAAACCATGATCCCATAGGCCAATGATGGAGAAATATAAGAACGAATGTGTTTGTGGTACAATAACAAGGATATAAATGTCATTGGACAAGAATTATTGATTAACAATCATAGATTGGGAATATCTAGAGTTAGGAGCATGATATATTAGGAATAAATGATATAAACAATTTAAACGAGCTCATGTGAGGGTGGAACAAACACAAATAAAAAGTAGATACAATATAAAAGCTCAATATTTTAGTAGGAATAGTTAAATACATACTAATGATCCCCACATTGGTTATGGATAAATCATTAGTGGAGAATGAATTCACCAGCAATCTGTGGATTCCATTCCATTTTTTGCCTATCGATCTACCTTGATCTGATCTCTTGTCACCCTATGAAGTGATTCGCAAATGAATATTGATGAATCTCCTCCTTTGAGAGCTCCCACGGTTATTTTAAAAACCAGTGTGGAAAGTTGAAATTGTGTTTAAATAGATTAAATTAGGTTTTTTGGTCATTTAATAATAAAATAAATTGCTTAATTTATTAATTTCATTTAATGGAACCTCTAATGACCTCCTTAACAAAACATTTATAATCAACCATGTTTTGGTCACGCCTAGGGTAAAAGCCACATTATAAACATAACCATGGTCTAAAATTTGTTGTACAAGACTCCATTTCGTAGTTATTCTATTTTTTGAGGAATACTATTCATGCATGATAAGAATATATTTTATATTTTTTAAATATCCATTTCAGGCTCCGTGGACATCAAAATATCATGTTGTCTTAATCCCTAGCTTCTAAAATATTCCTTAATATATTTCATGGTCTTACAAGGAAATAATAGGGCCCCTACACTATTCTCCCATTTATGTATTTTCATCCCTACAAACACAATCTAAACAAAATGGTGGGGCAATGATCTCATATCAGGCTCTCCCGCTCCCTGGAGCTCTCTGGGATGGTCCCATACTACCACAAAACATTGACCAAGGGAATGGTCTATCCTCATAGGATCCACTATTTCTAATCCTTGATATCTATCGAGTACTCCATGAAGGTGGATCCGTCCTTGATGTTTAACTATCCCTATTTAATAACAAGCATAGGATCTTGAATGTATCTCCTCAACTATAAAACATGCAATAAATCATGAACCTTCACCCATTGTGGGTGTTAGGATAGGTGGTAAGAAACATCTCCAACCCTCTGTGGGATATCAAATGGGCCAATAAAACTTGGGTATGGATTTTCTCACTATAAAAACCTCCACAATCCTAATCATGGGGACACTCTTAGGAAAACATGGTTTCCCTTCTCAAACTAAAAGGGTCTATAACATCAATATGCATAAGATATCTATCAGCTCTGGGCTGTCCTCATACTATCATGGATTACCTAATCTTTCTTCATTGTTTTCTTCACCATCTCTAATCTAACAAGATATTCCTCCCCAATCTTCATCCAACACAAGGGTGACCAATGGGGTCTCCAGTAATGGGTCTCAAAATGTGTAATCTTGTTCATATAGTGATATATGTTATTATAATAAATATCTAACAATGGAAAGTGATCTTTCTAGCTCTATATTATGTATTAAACACATCATCTCATCATTTACTCCATATCCAAGATAGTGTGCTTGGTCTTCCAATATGTCTAGGGTTAGAACACCATACTCATCCACAAATGGGTCTCAAATGCCACTTTTAGTCCTCTACCCAACTATTAGGTAAATTGTGCATCATGGTCAGAGACAATCATAAAGGGTACCCCATGAAGCTGGATGATATCCTTCTTGTTAAACTATCCCATAATCTCTATCAAACTCTTCTCCCTGATGGAAAGTAAGCTTGTTGATTTCTCAAGTTGTTCAATTATCACCAAGATAGAACAATAAAGTCTCTCTATCCATGTAATACCTATCAAAAAGTACATAGATATGCCATCCAATTTCAACTCCATGATCTCAAGAGGCTGTTCCATGCCTGCTAGAACTTGGTGCTTAGCCTTCACCTGCTAACATGTGAGACACCGAGAGAGGAACTCAACAACACTCTGCCTCATTTTCACCTACAAACCTACCACTGATGGTACTTAGAGATCTTACATACACTGGGATGTACTTCCAAAGGAGAAGTTTGAATCTCCCTCAACACCTCCTCTTGCATCATGATCAGAACCACCATCTATCATTGTAAAAGGATGTTGTGTTTCCCTACATTGGAAAATCCACATGGTTAATCTCATGAAGATATATGGTCATAGAGAACATCGTATTTTATGTCTCAAAATTGAACCCCCTTACATGATGGAGAAGTAGAAGAGTAAACACCATTATTTGAAGATAATAAACACACATCTCCCGCCCTAGGATCATAAATAAAGAATCCAAATACTCAAAAGCCTCTTCCATTAAATGAGAACATGACTTCATACTATGGTAATTTTCCACTACGTTTCCCTTACTACGAGTATGGACTGTCTCAAAGTCATAGTCTTGAAGGAACTCAAACTAATGACTCTATCTCAAGTTCAGATCTCTCTATTTGAAGATATACCTAAGAATCTAATGATATGAGTAAACAAGAAAGCACTCTCCCAGAATATAATGCCTCCACATCTTCAGAGTGAAGACTATTTCTTCTAACTATAGGTCCTAGTCTCATCTTTCTCCTTATGGGGTATCAAATAAATTTCTACATATGTGATCACTAACTACCTATTACCTAATACGTAATGAGCCTAGCTCTAGAGACATCAAAATACACTACATACTCTATTCCCTTCTCAAGTAGTCTCAAAATAGGAATACTAGTTAGCCTCATCCTCAACTCCTCAAAGGATTTATGACACTGCTCGGTCCTAGAAAATGGATTCACATTCCATGTCAGGTCAATCAAGGGGTTGTAATCCTAGAATATTCCACTAAAACCCTCCTATATTACAGTACCATTTTATGAAATCTCTATAGCTATTACACACTCTTCAGTGGATCCCAAGAAATCACTACATCAATCTTCATGAGGCCCACAACTAATACATGATCAAAAATGAAATTCACCAAAAAGTGAACATCACATATCTAAAACTAGTACTTCATGAGATTACCATAATGACAGTGCCCCCAAATAAATTAAAGGACCATCCATAAGTGATCATCTTTCTTCTCATCTAATGAAAATTAGATGAGTGTGTCATTAATTAATAAAATAAAAAATCAGTCCTAGTATGACTTGAAGATAAAATTCATCAAATCCATAAACAAGGAAGGTGTATTCATCACACTGAAAGGAAACATTAGGAACACATTGTGTATGTAGTGGTACCATAATTCTAGATTTAGAATATCAACCTCACAAAACCTAAATTGGTGGAATCCATAATTTAGATCGATCTCTGAAAACAAACTCATGCATAAAAATATATCAAAGAGGTCATCAATCTTCGGAAAGGGGTACTTATTCTTTATCATTTCTTGGATTAGGTGATAATAATTAAATCAAATCCACAAGACCACATATGATTTTTTTCATGGAAAAAAACTAGATTTATCCAGGGGAGCAGACTGGTTTTGATAAAACTCTTATCACGAAGGTCCCCCAACATTACGCTCACCTCTTAGATCTCAGTAAGGGCCATTAGATATGATGTAAAAGATATCAGTATGGTCTCACGGTGAAATTCAATACTAAAGCCTATCCCCTCCCATAGTTTTAGTCCCAAAATATCCTTAGATAAGACATCCATAAATTCCTCCACTATATAAAGAATCCATATTCTTGAAGATCCAGCTACACTAAGGGATAAAATCAACAACTTATAGGGGATGAGATTTACCATCCTACATGAAAGTCCCACTCACTCAAATATGATATCTCTATCACCCATAAAGGAGAATATTATCTAATTTTTCTAAAGGAATCTGACCTGCCTTTGATGATAGTAAATCTGGGATCAAACTATAGACAACCAGTCCATACCCAAGATGATGGAATATGGTTTCAACATGATGAATAATAGTTACCACATGAAAATATTTCGACCAAGTGATAGTTTACACTACTATAAGATGAGTGATATCAATGAATCACTCCCTATAAGAGCCTAAATATGTATATTTTGGGATAGGTCTCAATTGGAAGATCCATCTATCACACCAGGAATGAGGATATGAAGGAAAGAATTTCACTAGTTTCTACTAGTACTAAGGTATAATTAGAATAAACACATATCACACCTCAAATCATCTAATTTTTAGCATGTTCATACCCCTTAATGACCTAAAATATCCCATGACTCTAACCACCAGCTGTATGATTCAGACATGGGAACCTAGAGGTGGTGGTGTTTTCATATCATTACAAAATCATCCAATAAATTCTCCTCTATCTTGACAAACTATTGATCCTTTATTAGAACCACCTCCCTGAGGTCCACCCTATCCATGTATGGGAGATCCTTGTTCATGAAAATACCTCATCCATGGAGGTCCATCCAATGCCCTCTTGATATACTCTAATTGAAGGGTCAAGAAATAAAAATCTAATTACCCCTCCCATAATAAGAATAATATTGATCCTCTTTGAGTTGATTGGATCCCTTTCATAATTCTTGAGTTCTAGATCCTCAAGTTTGAGTCCCAGAATGTGAATGCCGCCTATTTTGGGATCTAGTCCTCTAAAACCTATTACCTGCTATAGATGAGTCAACCACATGATGCACACCAAAAACTCCAACTACCAAATTCCACATTTTTAGGAATCTCTCATTCCCAACATACCACTATAGAACTCTATCATAAGTGGGTTAGCATAAGAAGTCCACCCTATCTAAAATTTCAATGCAGATACACTGCTCTAACTTCTTCACCTGATGTTATTCATCACTTACCATATCAAGGGAGTGACATATAAGGTCGTTGAACCTCACAGCGTACTAATTCACATAAATATCACTCTTTTATAGCTTAAGAAGCTTATAGATACAAAAAGAGTGAAAAAATGAAAAGAAATACTCTTCATGAATGTGATACTAGATATTACACCATGAGAGAAACATATTATCATGGGGCTGTGTTACCAAACACCACCATCACCAAACTTCTCTATGGAAAATAATAGCTACCAACATAACCTTATGATCTGTTGGAGTTTAAACTAGCATGAATACTTGAACCATCATCTTAGGATAATCCTCCACTACCTAGGGACCTAAATCACTTTGGAACCTCGTCATAATGTGTTTCTAGTTGTGGTGGAGTACACTAAGACTGAGTGAATCCTTGACCTAAATTATCAATACTAATTGTTTCTCGATAGGTGGGGGTGTCTATTTCTACCCACATAGAGGAAAAAATCATGATATTAACCAGAAATGATGGCCTCATCACTCATCAGATCGTCATCATGGACCTAAATCAGTAATCTAGATGGATATCATTGTAGAGTCATCCTGAAAGTAATCAAGACATACCATGGTTAGATTAATATATATATATATATATATATATATGGGGATATAATCAATAAAGATAGTAATATAGATCAATATTATATGACTTATGAACAATTTTTCCCTAGAACCAATATCTTTGTATTCCATGTCATCAACAAGGTAATTAGATTCCAATTGGGTGGATACATTAGCTTCCACACAAACACTAGGTTCCCTAGCCAAAATTCCATACTCGAGACACTAAAAATCTATTTCATTAATTTCCCCACCAATTCTCATAAGAGAACAAATCTAAACACTATAATGAGGTTAAACCACCTCTGATATGAATCTGTAATGACCCAATCCACCATGGACTTCCTAGCCTATAGAAGGCCAAGTCATCACAACCCCACGCTCAACTCCAATAAGCATGGGAACAAAGACAAGTGCCAATAAGGAATAACTATAATGGGATGATTTTTTCTAATGAACCTATATTCACATAATCTACTATCTATATTAGGTAGTTAATATGAATATAAAGAAAAAAAATATAATATCTATAGAAAAACCATGTATGTAATGAACTCTAGGGAATACATCAGAGCATAATAAAACAAAACTAAATTTTAATGAAAAAAAATATTCCTAGCTAGAAATGAATCCACAAAATGAAAAAAACATGAAATGAATAATTATAATAGATCCCAACTACTGATCTCCATGCTCTTCCACCATACATGGTCAATGATCCCAAGTATCATTATGCACCACCATTACCACTACCGACCTTCCTTTCCTCTGAAAAAGACATGATGTGCGCGGGAAAATCCCATGAATGGTTGTGTATATTCAAACCTAGTAGGAAGCCCCAAAACTGAATGGGAGTGAAATAGAGATACAAAAATATTCATCTAAATCCAAAATATTATCTAAATGAAAACCAACATGTAAACATATATTTATATATACTCATAAATAAACCCATACAAGAGAGAAATTGGATCTTTATCTCACAACCCAGTCGAAGTCAATTAGTAATCTTGTAGCTCCCGAATTCAATCATCGATGACTAAAATCAAATGAAACCTCAGTAGAATATGAGTTTAGGGGACTAAACCCCACAACTATTCTCTACAGCTGAGGGATCCACAACTCTCATAGAGGACCCACACCGCAACATATCTCGAAGACTTGAGAGTATCGATGCACAGATAGAGATCTCGAACCCTATGTAGCATGATTTGGTACTAATTATATCTTTATAAATAATATGGGGAACCTCCATAATAGTATGACTGAGGAGTAATAATACTGACATCTCTCTAATAGTTTGGGGAACCTATGACCTAGTGAAACATGGGGTATTAAACCTTACATCTCTCTGATGATCCTTATTGACCATTTGCATCCCCAAACATCACTGAAATAAGCATCAGATATCAAACAATCCATGTTATATATCAAAAGTATCTATGAAGGCTACCATCACATTCTATATGAAAAAATTATCATGATAGGCTACTCTCAGTCCAAAATACGATCCCAAATAAAGGATTTAAAAGAGGAAAAATTTGAAATAAGGAATATAAATTGTGTATTGGGATCCACATGGTGTGTGACCTCACCTCATCAAATGGACATGTTCTCCTCCATAGATGGATTGGAAGCTAGTTTGTAGTGAATGATGTGTATAGGTCGTACTTGGCATGTACTAGCCACCTGGGGCCTGCCAGTGTCCTCCTAGCCATGTTCATGTTTGTCGGTCCATGCCCTTATACTTTTCCATGATCTTGGTTGTGCTTGGGTACTAGCTCATGCTCGTCTACACCCGGAGTACATATAATGTTATAATGCATGGGTTCCTGGGTGTGTTCCAACTAGTACATGACATGGCCGCCTAGGTAGGGACACACAACACTTGGTCCAACCCCATTACATGTAATCCTATAATTTTTTGAAACCTAGCACCACAACTAGTGGGATACAGTTGATGTGTTCTTCCAATATACATGGAATATATTAATTTTTTTAGAAAAAAAAATTACATAATGTGTTTGTCAAGATCCACCTTCACCTCTAATTTCCTCATTATCCATCCATCAAAAATAGGTGGTAATAACCTCGCACCATCGATTATGGCCCTTTAGTGGCTGGAAATCGAAATCCAGCTGACCGAATGATGATCCATCATGTGTGTCGTGTGCCTCCCATTTCATATCACTGCATTAAATCCTAGATCCATGGAGTATCACCCAAATAACCATGAACCATCCTGATCCATTTTCAAAACATGGATCCCTTCACTATTCTCCAAACTACCAAAAATCGAGGTGTTTAATATTCCTTGAACCTTCCTGAACAATGTCGAACTACCACCCTATAGGAAAATGATAAATAAAAAGAATATCTTGTCAGGTAAAAGTATAGAAACAACGTTGAAAACACATTTTTACAATTTTCTTGGACAATGATCATAGATTATGGATTTCCAAGGTGGGAATAATTTCATATCAAGAATAGATAATATAAGAATTTTTAACGGGATCATGCGAAGCGTGAAAAAATGTAGATCAAATGTAGATACAATATTCATTCCTAATATTTTAATAAAAAGGGAGAAATACAAAATTTTTGATCCCTAACATGATTATGGATCGATCATTGGTTAAGAATGAATTCCCCAATGATGTGGTGATCCACTTGAATTTACTTCCTACTAATCCACCTCAACATGATCTATCACCATACTCCAATGTAACCTTCCAATAAATAATGATGAATATCATCCTATGAAAGATCCCATGATTATGTTACTAACCCTGGTGAAAATCATTAACAAAATTTAAATATATGATTTTTTTATTTTAATAATAAAATTAATTAGTTTATTAATTAATTTCATTTAAATATACGTCCAATGACTTCCTTACTTGAACTTATGACGTGGAACAACTTATGGTTGCACCTAGGGTAAAACCTGCATTCCAGACTCAAATGTAGTCTCTTATTTTAATTCAATAATATATTTTGTAATTATTATATTTTTTTAGGAAACTCTTTGTGTGTGATCTTAATATTTTTAATATTTTGAAAATATCAATTCCAAGATCACTAGGCCTCTTAATTTCTAAATGTCTTCGAAAATGGATTCGAAAATATTCTTTAATGTATTTCAAAGTACATAATGGAAAAAATAGGTCGACTATAGCTGAGTTCCTAAAGGTGTTGTGACAGTATACATTATATGTTGAAGATGATGAGGAAGAAGAGTGAGTTTAGATGTGATTCTATATATTATATTTCAATTCATGAATATGAGAGATCTAAGCTATAAACATTTGGTGTAGAAGTATGAGGAATCTTGAGAAAACCTATTTGATTATTTAAAGTGAGGAATAAGGTAAATACTTGTTATCCCAAAGGAAAATGAGGAAACAAGAGGGATCTTTCCTCGTGTAAGTTAAAGCCGATTTTATTGTTCAAAAGGATAGTAATCCATTACATTTTTTGTATTCAGTATATTCTAGGAAAATAGTTACAAGGTGATACACTTCCCAATACTACTTTTGATAAGAAAAATGAATACTTTTCATGGGATAAGAACCACGTATCACTAGAAATATAGTAATCCTAACAGATGTAATCATCATCAATAAAATCCAGTGTTCTTCTAGTTTTGTTTTCATGCTTATATGTTCATTCATAACAGTAAAATGAGAGATAAAAGTGAGAGAAATATCCTTCCACTGAACAAGTGAAGAAGTGAAAAATGGATAAATGTGTTAATTGATTTCAAATTATACAAACCCTAATTCACCACCCTCCTCAAAGGGTTAAGAACATCCTTATATGATCCTAACAATATCTCTTCATCCTAGGTCACCAAAACTACCACTTACTATAAAAATACACCTTTGTAATATCCTGGTGAATTTCTACGTGTGAATTTTGGATCTCATGTAATACTTCCTCAAGAATGATTAGATAAACAAATAATTTATCTAAAAACATGACCTAGTACTCATCATATCTCGACCAACCATTTACAACATCACTATGAATAATATTATACCTTAGAACCTTAGTCTTAAGATCACTATGGTAATAGTCCACTATTTACTACACCAAAAAATAATCTATCATTATTTGATAAAGGAATGCTTTAAATTATATTTCTCCCAAACCAATATACATTTCTCCAAAATCTTCAACCATCATTCATCCATTGTTTGACTGTTATACTACATATTTTTACAGTCTCATTCATAAAGAATCTATTACTTCATTTCATTTTCCTAAAGAATAAATAATCTAAAAAAATTCAATCCTATATAAATTATACCCATCTCCACTTCCTCAGGTATAATATTTATAGGGAAATATATCCTTAAAACTTTGATGATATATAAATACCATAAGCTATTTTCAAAACAGGAAATGTCTCTGTAAATTATGATAAAAACCCACAATATAAACTTCTAATTCGTGAGTTTCATAGTTATGATCCTGAGAACACAATTATCAAGACTCTTAACTAATAAATCTTGTATCTCACATCAAAATACATAAGAAACCATAATTATATGCATCAATATATACCTCAAAGGTAATTACTTCCTCTAATAATTAAATAATTAGATCACTCATTAACCTTTTCTTCAAAATTTAAAAATTACTTTTTCATTCATCTAACCAATCAAAAGAATTTCCTTGCGTAGTCAATACAGATAAAGGAGTCACTACCTAAGAAAATCTAGACATGAGCCTCCTATATTAACTTGTTAATCCAAAGAAAATATATACCTAGGAGACATTATATAATTATTTACATGCATAAATATCATTAATATTTTATGGTTCACTAAAAAACCTTTCTTCAATATAATATAACCCATGAAAAGAAATTCTTGGGGTCTAAAAGTGAAACTTTTTTAATTTGTCATATAAATATGCCTCCTAAAAAGCTTCAAGGAAATATTAATAAATATTACTTAATTCTCCTCTACAATTGAATAAATAAGTATTTAATTGATGAATACAACCAAAAACTAGGCCAAATAGTGTTACAAACCCATTTCATCAATACTATATAAAATTATGGAGAATTAAAAGCTCTAAATATAATCATAAAAACTGAAATTGTCTATAACTAACTCAAAAATTTAACTTTTAAATTTCTTAATATTTAAATCTTATCTAAGGATATTCAAGTAAAGTAATGATATTTAAGGACTAACATTATCCCTATAACCTATCAAGGGGATCATGAATATGATTTTGAAGATAACAGTTCATTACCATCATCTGGGTTAGTTTTAAATAATATATGCATAACCCTATACTACCATCCACCTTATTTGAAAATAAAAAAATATCAGTCAATGGAGAAACACTGATATTTATGAATAATTTTGTCAATAATTCATCAATCTAAGTCCTCATCTCCTACAACTATATTGGTTACATTAAATAATATTCCATCACAATAGGTGAGACACCTAGTTATAATTATTTTTTAAAATTGTGGTCATATTTTAAAAATAAACTCATTACTTTATTTGGGAAAAATATGCAAATTCTTGTATTTTCTAAGATTTTATTCACCATTTTTTTCAAATAAAAAAAGCATCATACTTTCAAACTGAGAGGTTTTATCTCATATATTGATACAATGATTCCCTATATAACTACTTTTTCCTTCAATATATACTATACGATCACCTACAAGGTTAGATAAAATGAGCCTTTATATATAGTAATTCCCACTATCTCATATATTATTCCACTAATGTATGAAAATATTGAAAATGTATGGCCACATATATAACAACATTATAAACCAAGAGAATATAATATTCCATGGAACTTTTTCAGTCTATAAAAAAACCTCAAACACACAAATAATTTCCCAATTGTAGTTGTATAGTCCAATTCCATATGAATCTTTCAACTATATCTTTTAATCTATGAACAATGGTTTTGGTTACAAATAAACATAAAACATTAATATCAAACAAAATTGATTCATGTTAAACTATATGTAAATCATTCCTCTTACTACAACAAACACCTTCATCTCTTAAAACTCCACTACATAAAGAAATATATGCCCATATACTCCACCTCAATGAACCTTATATCTAATTAATCCTTGCCTTGGTCTCATAAGTAGTTTGTTTGGATGATGAACATTAATTTTTCCTCCTTTGTTATCTATACTCAGTGGTCTATGACATATCTCATCCTCGTGATGTTGTTGAAAACTAATAGGTAATTGTTTCTAGGAAACAATTAAAAGTACTAGGGAGTTTAGGTCTTTTAATGGAGGGACTTACAACCTATATATGACCCATGAATCTATAGAGATAGAAGATTAGATCATGGTTCCCCCAGGTGGTTGGGAAGTACAAGTATAAAATCATTGTTATCATTGGGTATATCATCCCCATGTCCCCTAATATATTGATGCACTAGGAGGTAGAAGTATTCTATCCCAATTACAAATACTAAAATTCATATTTCCTCCCTAAATCATAAGCCAATGTGTATATTTATGATCTACCACCATTGTTGTCTCCAACAAATTTGAGTAGACACTCAATATGTGTTATACCACAAGATGATAAATTTCAAGATACATAGAAAACTTTAAATTCCAAGACATCAAATAATTATCCATTAAAAAAGGGAAAATAGTATCATGAATTATATAGTGAGCTTTCATAATAACTAACACCCATATGGAATGGATAACATCTCATATCATTAATCAACTTCAATGCCTAGTTTATATGAAGGAAAAAGAGTCTAAGAAATGAAAACATGATAATTGTTTTGGTATGATGGAATATAAAACAATTTTCCATTTTTTTATTTAAAACACATTCAATTTAAATATGAATGGAAATTGGCAGGGGGAATGGGAAATCATATATTCATACAAAATTAACCCTATAAAAATTTTATAGTTATATAGATGTCATGCCTTTCCCATAAAACATTATTGTCTTTATTAATTATATTTTAACCCATTTCCATAGAAAATTTATTAATGACTAAATTATATGATCCAAAGAGTAATCCCCATATAGATTTATCTATGTATCCTTCATCAAAACAACATCACCAATTCTAAGAAGGTGTCTCTAGTAACCCCTAAATTAGTCATCAAAGGTGATGTACATCTAGAAACAATATATATATATATATATGTGTGTGTGTTTTTCAGAACCATTTAAATTATCTTAATTATTTTATATCAAAATATTTTTTTATGTTTTTTATTTTTAAATATTATAGTCTACTTATTAGCTAGTCATTTTATTAGAAATACATTATTCAATACTCTAAATATATTTTTTAATTGAAGTAAATAAAAGGAATGAAACATAAAAAATTGACAGGGAGTGTAAGGAAATGTATTATAATGGAATAAACCCTTATTTTATTACATACATTAGGAATGGTTATAAAATTTTTAAAAAAAAGGAGAAAATTAAAATCTTTGAACAAAATATAACACATCCACAATAGTATTTCTTTCCCAATGAGTGTGTTGGAAAGTCTATCTATCTCTATAAGGTATACTTCACTGATGAATGATATAGATGATAGGCCAAAGATCCATACATGGGGTGGAGAGGGAGATAAAAATAATAGATAGGCCAACATCGATAATATTATGGATGAGTCATATTTTTAAGATCAAATAAAGGCATGGAAGCACTTTTGTTTTCCACTAAAAAGTGTAAATAGTAAAACATGTGAAAATATTAATGTGGGAAGAAAATACGAATAGTATTTCCCCAGTAAGATTTTTAATCACAACACCTCTTAAACAATTGGTTTTAATTAGGAATCATCAATTTTTAATTTAAATATGTAGATGGAATGATCCATATAATTCAATGACTTCATTGAATGGTCCTATGAGGTAGAGTAACAATCTTTTATTTTCACCATAGAATATTCCAAAAAAATCCATGCAACCATTTTCATAAATATTAGTAGTTATATCCTATTATACAGCTTGAACATCTGTTACATGTGAAATGTCAGAGGGAGGAGAAGATCCATTAAATACATCATTATGTACCATAAAAATATTTCAAAAAATATAAAAAAATAGGAGAGTCATTAGCCTTTTTTATGTCACCCAACCCCGATACCGATAATCCATGTATTGATTAAATTCTCAAAATAATAAACATTTATGTTGAGGTCAATCACTACACTTTAGTTCCTCTACAAATCTATCTCCCATTTCCCATAAATGAAAACATTGACTGAGCATTTTAGATGTAGTTAAGAAATACACATACACTGGTAATCCAAACAAATCCCCCATTACTATATGGATTGATCCACTGGGATTATATTTTGGTTAATTTTCCACAAGGGGTATCTCATATTATCCAAAATGGATGAGTTTTAGATCATTCTAACCCATGAATGGTATTAATATTAGTTTGATTCCATCTATGGAATGGTACCAGGGATAATGGCTCCATAGCATCACCTGGGCAGCTTCCTTCCTTAAGCCCCATTAACCACCCTTCATGGACACACCTTTGCGTCGTGATCATCAGGTCCTTGCTACCTCTTGTTTCTCACACCGAGCATTACTAACGTGAGCTTAGAGTAAGCATTAACCATTACATCCTCTCTGGGAAACCATGAGTGTAAGCCATAAACACCATCCCAAAATACGTGGACATTGATCCTTTACAAGGTAAGGTATATAGGAAGCCTCCCAGAGGTTCAGGCCCACCAACCATTGGTTCTGACCCCACTTCACATTGGTTCCCACCATCCCGAACTACGCGGATATTGATCTTTGCCAAGGAAAGGTATGTACGAAACCTCCCTGAGTTTCAATCCCACCAAACATTGGTTCTGACCCCACATCACGTTGGTTCTCACCATCTATAACTACGTAGTCTTTGATACTTTCCAAGGAAAGGTTCATAGGAAGCCTCTCTGAGGATAAAGACCAACATCCATTGGTTCTGACCCCCTTCACGTTGGTTCCCACACCACTCTAAAACTACGGGGACTTTGACCCTTACCAAGTCGAGGTACGTAGGAAGCCTCCCTAAGGTTCAAGACCAACACACATAGGTCCCAACAACTTCACGTCAGTCCACCCTCATCCTGCAAGACGTTAAACTGTACCGATTCAAACTATGTGGGCATTGATTTCTGTCTCCTAGACAGGGTACATAGAACGCCTCACTGCGGATCAACCCCATTCAGCGATAAGTCGTTGCCATCCCCATTCAGCAGTAAGCTGTTGTCAACCCCATTCAGTGATAAGCCATTTTCAACCCCATTCACCAGTAAGCCATTGTCAACCCCATTCAGTGGTAAGCCATTGTCAAACCCATTCAATGGTAAGCCGTTGTCAACCCCATTCAGCGGTAAGCCATTGTCAACCCCATTCAGTGGTAAGTCATTGCGACCCCCATCCATTGGTAAGCCGTTGAAGTTCCCCAATCAAAGCTAACCTGTTGAATTCCCCAATCAACGGTAATCCATATTCAGATGAACTTCATGGAATTTGATTCGCTATAATGAGGATATGTAGGAAGCCTCCATGAGGTTGAATCCCATCACCCATGTATTATCCTGATCTATCCCTTGATCCCTTGTGTTTCAGGAAGATCATACCCCAACCAAGAGGTTCTTTTTCCTCCAGATCCCATCCATGCATCCATTCTCACGGGTCACCTCCTCAGTTGTCCAATCGTCCCACCGAACAACACAGACTTTGATTCCCTGCCACGGGGATACATATGAAATATCTTCGAGGCTCAAGACCAACACCACCATTATCCTCAAGTCGTTTCCGTCTCATTCTCCATCCACTTCATTCAACTCTCCATCGTCCATCTTGATTCTAACCCGGGCCGCCACATCCCAGTGGGATTATGTCATCCACCTCCTCATTCCATGTAGCATTACTAGGGCTGCAATCCACGCATAAGCCCCAGCATGTCTCCAGGTCATTGTCCTTTGTGTACACCCCGATTCATCACCCCTTAGAACTATGTGGGTTTTGATCCCTATCGTCTACACAGGGTATGTAGGAAACCTACATGAGATTCAATCCCAACCAATGGTAATCCTAGATGTTTCCCCATTCCGGGGTGCACACTCCCTAATCCGCCCTCAGTGGTGTCTAGATCAGCCTTCAAGGTGTGACCTCTTCCCTTTATGGGACACACCATCCTGGGACTACTGTTATTGAGTGTTCAGATCCATCCACCTGGTAAACAGTCCTAACACTCCCTCCTTGGGATGTACCAATTTGATCCGTCTCTAAGGGACATTTTGATCACCCTCATTCCGTCTCTGCAAGATGTTAAACTCGCTGCCTACCTCGTGTTAAACATGAGATGCCTGAGGAAATCCTTGAAAGACACGCCTTTATCGTAATGGTATTCTTTAGATATTAAACTCAAGGCATGCCCCATTATAAACATGGGAAGCTTAGGAAAACCTCATAGACATGCCTCCGGCATAATATACCCCGTGACTAACATGGGATGCCTCGAGTTTTATGACCTTAAGATGCCCTTTTATTTGGAATAATATAGATTACCCAATGTCCACGCATCCAGAGATGCCCTGACATGCCTGATATTGTCATTTACTCCGACTGAAGGTTGCTACCATTTCAAAACCCCATAGAATGTTCTAATGGTTGTAGTGTAATTAACTGGAATCCACAAAGATGAGGCACCAGAAATTAGATTCACTAAGCACAAATTAATCTTTAAGGGAGACCCGGATGAGGTAACCAGTTATAAGGACGAATCTACAGAAGGAGGAACCGACATTCCATCATCCAGTTTTGATCAAGGAGAAAACATACCTGAATAGGTGACGGATGTCACCCGCCTTTGAAAATCGGGAATGCGGGGAAATAGTTGCACGTCATCCTTATACAGATGTGCACGCCCTAGAGAAAGCTTCAGAAATAGGATCAAGATATTGTCAATGCATGTGGGGAGAAGGGGGTGTCACTATTAGAAAGTAAGAACATACATATAAATAACACTTTAGTGTGCAGAGAAAATATAGAGTGTTTTGGGGCTTGTGGCTAAGATGGTGGACACACGTTCATTAAGAATGTGGGGTGGGGTGAGGACATTTAATGTCACATAATTTAAATTTGTTCCTATGAAACATGGTAAAATGAATTAATGAATCTTATAATCATTGATAATATAAAATAGAAACATTGGGTGGGGGTTGGAGTGGGAGGAACAAATTTCAGAATGGAAGGACACACGCAGGTGGGAATCTGGTGTGCAGAGATAAATGTGGTTGGTTTTGTGGTTGTTGTATGAGATGGTGGCAATGAATGCATCATGAACATAGGGTTGGGGTGGGTGAGATCATTTAATGTAACCTTGTTTAACCATTTTCCAAGGAATCATAGGTAAATTCATTACTTACATTCATAATCATGGATAAATTAAAATAGAAATGTTGGGGGGTAAGGGGAAAAAATTTTAGAAATAAAAAAATAAGTTTAAATTTATATAAAAACTGAAAATTAAATTAAAAGTGTTTATAAAAGCATTGGTAAAATGTTATCATGTAAAACAATGTTAGCAGAATACTCCAACATGGGGATAAAAATTTAGCAGGTTGTTGCTTTTGAAATAACCAATACTTTTCAATCACCCATTTTCATTTTTCAAATCATTATTAGTATGCATTCCAATTGAAATTTACCTCACATGAAGTTTTCCACTCATCATAAATGTAAAAAATTAATAGTATTCAGAAGATACCTAAAAAACATACAACTTACAATTGGAATTCAAGGCATCTAACATCTCCACCATATAAAGAAAAAATCACAATTTATCGTGAGGGCTGTACTGTTAAGTATTAAATGACTCTGAGGGTTTAGGGTAGTTAGGTAAGTGATGTAAAAATTAAGTCTTAAAAAATATTTAGTCTCTAAATAATTTTTTGTGATATCATAAATAATCTCAACTAATGTCTCCCTTTATAAATTTCATCTCTCTCTTCCCTTAAAAAGTTCAAAGTGGGCCCATGATTAGTGTAAATGAAATGATATAATCAACATCCCTTTATATTTTCTATCATTTTTTCAAAATCAATTCATAGGAATAATATCACATCCATCACCTAACCAAATATGATCAAATGGTCATCGGTCTAGAAAATGTTGATTTTTTATCCTCCCAAAACGGAACCCAATTTTTTATTTTTTTTATTTTTTTAATTTTTTTTATCAAAATAGGTGAAAAATAAAATACAATGAAAAATTCCATGGAATAGCCCCATATAATAATATAAAACCCCCCAATAAAATATTCACAATAAATTACATCCAGACACATCCATAAATGTTAATCCCCTACACTTATTGTTTTAAATATCACAGAATCATTTGAAGAATGATATGAATGAATAAAATAGTCTTGTAATATGGATCATTTCCTAACATGGCTAGTCATGGATTCTATGGACTTAAAAAGGATTAATAAAAGGTAGGTCTCAGGATAAGGGCTTAAAAAGTATTACCTTAATCATATTCTAAGTGATTATGTTTATTCATAACTTTGATAAGATTCAATCCATGTTCTAGAAAATAACATGCCCGAGTTTCTCAAGAAATATTCTATAGAAATAAGGGAAAATATTAACTCAGTGGATGTCTCGTGAATGAAACTAATGGTTTGGAAAATAACTTTTGGTCATGCACATGAATAATTTAATTAATTAATGATAACATTATAAATTCTAAGAAGGGATAGTTATTAGAAAATTTTCATTTAAAATGATCAACATGCTTCCAAAAATCTTGATTTTTTAAATCATAATCTACATGATTATCTCTACTAAGTTCTTTCCCCATTTCTCTCATTAAAATTTATTGACAAAGAAATTTAAATACATAGCATAGTAATTTTCCTAGTCTCTAAGTTTATTTTAGTAGAGAATTAATCAAATACAGGGCATGCAATTTCAATTAAAACTAAACTCTAAAAAATTAATATGTGGTGAAAATTTGAAAAATGATGAATTGAAACTCTTACTCCCCAATCAAATTGATGATTCCAACATGGGTTGTATAGGTTTTGTATTATCCCTTTCACATCATGTAAATAACCTTGATGGTGTGTAATTTATTTGAAGCTTCTTCTACTGCTACTTCCTTACGCTTTCCACATACCATGGTGATCCTACAATAATAAAAATAACAAGTGGAAGAACATTCCATAATAATAAAATTTAAAAATATTTATGGGATGATTGATTTCTCCTAGAAAATGAAAATAAATAATGAAAAATATTAAAAACTCAGGTTTCCTATCGGATGTTCTTTTGTTTACCATCCTTAGCTGGACCCTACCTCCTTCAACTCTAAGAGATAGACAGTAGGAAATAGTTATCCTGATCTAGATCTATGAAATGTCAAAACCTTGATTACTTAATGTAGATGGGTCATATACCTTTCTCTCAAACTAATTTCACTCTTCCATTGTTAAAAACTTTTTCTATCTCCATAGGCCCAATCCAATAGTTCATAGACCTTATAAAAAATTCATATATTTGGTCACTAATTTTTCAAACATGTTCTCCTTATTTGAATTCTTCTTGAATAAAATTTCCTCCACCATCGTCATATTTTTTTCATTAATTTCTTACCTTTATTCTTCTTGTTATTACTTATTATATTAGTTTCTACAGAATATACTTCATATATTCATTCATGGATAAAATTGTTCACTTATTTTATGAAATTATCTCTTGAAAATTCATCACTACTTCTTATAAATTCTTCATTAAATAGTTAAAATAGGACTTCACTTTTGATCCTCTGACTCTTAAACTTAGCTATCCAATGTGAGCATCAACTAGTGTCCTTAACATAGCTAGGAACTGTCTTCCCATGATTATTGGGAGATTTTGAACATCCATATCCATCACTATAAAATCTATTAGAGAAAAAACAAGTTTACTTTGATGATGACATCTTCAAGTAGTCCCTGATGACGTCTCACTGTTGTATCATCTAGTTGAAGAATAAATCATGTTGGTTATATATCCTTCAATCTTAATCTCTTGAATGATGCATATGAAATTAAATTTACAATGGCCACTAAATCACATAAATCCCCACAAAACTCATTAGTACTAATGGTAATCAGAATGGAAAAACTACCTAGATCCTTCTTTTTCTTTGGTAGGATGCTTGAAACAACTTCGGATCATGCTCATTCCAGTGGAATGGAAACTAATTCTTTCAGATTTTTTTTATTAACCAATTCCCTCATAAAATTTTCATAAATAGTCATGTTGGGGATTACCTCTGCAAATGCGATGTTTATGTGTATCTTCTTGAACACCTCTTAAACATCTTCTTTTTCTATTCAATATTCACCTACTTTTCCCGATATGAAAATTATAGTAATGGTTGGTATGGTGGTGGTGATTCTTGTTTTTCATGTTCCTCATCTTCCTTGTGCTTTTCTTTAATTACTTCTACTGGTTGTTTTTATTTATGTCGTCCAAATTATATACCCCACCCATGTGTCTTCTTTCCACTTATAAGAAATATGGATTTAATATATGAAAGGGGGTGTTGTTATGGGATTTCTTGAAGCTCTCCTCCTTCTCTTTCTCTGTTTTACTCAGCAATATGTCTGACTTGACATTCTAAGTTCCTCATTTTATCTTGTTATATTTGAGATTCAATTCATAATTAACTAATTTCATTTCCTTGATCTATTGAAAATGCACCCAACTCATTAAGTGAAACTCTAGTTGTGGTCATAAATGATTCAAGGTTCTCCTCCAATGATCAAACTTTACTGGTTAGTGTGGGCCCTTGGTGTTGAGGTTGAAAACCAAATTGTCTTGGATGAAATATTTGGCCTTGATTTTGATTTTTTTGTGGTGGTTGTTGTAGAATCCATCCTTATGTATAATTTTTACAATTATAATCTACATAATTTTAATCTTTATAATACATACCTTAATAATTTTGGTTGGATATCATTGTGTCCACCTTCCTCATCATAAAATCCATTTGAGTATCCATCCATCTATTATCCCCCATATTCACTCCTTGTGCTCTCCCTCATTCTGGATTCCTTTGAAAACTATTTCTAGAAATCTCATCCAAAAACTCATATCTCTCATCTGGTGAATTTCTCATTGGAGAACCTCCTTTATCAACTTCTACTATGGAATTATTTCCCTTTGACAAACCTTTATAAATTTTTTTAATTATTAACAACATTTCAATTCCAGGGTGATGACATCGGCTTATTAAAAATGTAAAATTTTACCATGAGATATATATATATTATTCATTTAATTGATCAAAATTTAAAATACATACCTGTAGACCCATTGAATTTTAGTAAAGGAAAAACCTTGTCAAAAATAACCTAACCAGATCCTCCCAGGTCGTGATTGAAAGTAGAGGAAGAATTTGGATCCACTCACATGCTTTGTATTTCGAGGAGAATATAATGTGGAATATTCTCACAATATCATTTTTTGATGTTATGAAATTGGAATGTGTCACATATACCATAGTAACTTCTGATATGCATGTTGGGGTTTTCATGAGGTATCCCTAGGACTGACTGAAAATTATTTTATTTTATTATGAAATTCTCCCAAAATATAAGAACATTCAAGGGGGACCGAAGTGGTGTAAACCCAAGGAATCTCTTTGGATAATGTCTCTACACTCCATAGGCAAAGATCCCAAAGTATCATAACTCATAATGTCTTCCCCGGGCTACCCCTAACAAGCAAGCACGTCAGCTGCAAAGTTTTCCTCCCTCCAAACATGATGAAGTTTCTGCCCCAAGCACATCTCTCTCCTGCATCTACGGATATGGTATATCATGTCCCATGGAACCTCCTGACGACCCTATATGGACTTAACCAATACCTCAGAGTCGGATTCAATTTCTGTCACCCTGAAATTTTGACTTTTACCCAATGTCAAGCCAGAAAGTAAATCCTTCACCTCTGCACCTAATAGCCCATGACATAGAAAGAACTGAATCCAATCACCACTGAGCCATTTGAGTCTCGTAGTATTCCACCACCTCTCATTTTCCCTTGTAAAAGAGATTCGTCCAGGTTCAACTTCAGGCCTCTGAGAGGTGGTGACCAACTGATCCAATGGCCCCTCGCTATATTAGGCATGCAGGGGAGGTTCATCAGCCTGCACACTGTATCCAATTATTTCCATCCCTTAAGGAGTGAACCCATCTCCATAATCAGTGACTTCAATATCATTTTAAGGAACAAGAGTGAAACCTAGGACCCCCACCATGCCTTGTTGTGTGCCTCCCAAAGAGTCTATCAAATGGATAAAAGGATAATTTTCCTAACCTCGCTTTCTATCACCACACCCTCAGATCCCTGGAACAATGCTTCCATGAGGATCTGTATAGTAATTTGATCTCCTGCTAAGACAGGGAGGGGAGAGAACCAGGACCACAAAAATTGTGCCCACTCACTCTGAAAAAGGAGGTGCACAACCGATTCCATCTTTGGGCACTTGCAGCAGAAACACCGAGAGACAACGTGAATACCTTTCCGTCAAATGTTCTCATCTGTAAGAAGAGCATTTTTTCTGATTCGCCAAGTGAGGAAATTCAACATCGTAGGAATCTCCTTCGACCATAGTTTTCTAGCCCAACTATCGTGATGACCCTCCTCATGGAGTAGGCGCTTGTAGTCTTTGATGGAAAATCTTCCCGATGATGACCCGGTGAAATAGCAGGTATCCGGAATGTCCTCCATGATTACCTCCTCAAACACCTTCTCCTAGTTCAGAGTTAAGTTGGAAGTAATGAAATCCACGGTGTCAATAGCCTCTTTAAACAGGATATCTGGAAGTGAACCGTCATTAAAATTCAAAGTTTCTCCCAACCAATTGTCCTTCCAGAATTGGATCTCCCCTTGCCCGATGATCCAACGAGTTTTCCCTTTAATCTTTTCAAGATGATAGAACATGTTTCGGTCAAGCCTAGAATGTTGGGGTCCTCTCCCCATCTCTGTAAATCGATGGTCACCATACCACCGTTTGAAGAACGAATCCCACATAGAATCTTGCTTGATAATATCCCATGCCAACCTGCCTTGGAGACCTTGGATGGTTTCGTAAATATTCTGGAGACCCACTCCCCCTTCCTCAATTGGTTTATCCATACATGCCCAAGCTGCCCAGTGACAACGTCCCTCTTGTTTTGAGTCCCATATTAAGGATGAAAGAATTTTTTCTATGCGATCCACAGTCCCTTTGGGAGGCTTAATCAGTGAGAAAACATGCATGGGTATGGAAGATAACACACTGTTGATGAGGGTAACCCTCCCTCCAAAAGACAAGAGGTTGTTTTTTCAGTTAAGTATTCTTCCATGAATTCAGTTGATAATGCCTTCAAAGTAATGTTTCTTGATGTGTCCATGGGGAAGAGGAACTCCTAAATATATCATTGCCATTTGCTACTGATGAAAACCCAATATGTCCTAAATTCCCCTGTTGCGTCTTCCAGAACATCGGATGGAAATAAACACTTGGATCCTCTCCTTGTTGATAGCCTGTCCACTCAGGTTCTCATACGCGACCAGAATTTCCGATAGGTTGTTAGGTGATCTTTGACTTCCATTGATAAAAATAAGGATGTCATCCGAAAACATGAGATGCGAAACCAATTAAAAGCCGCACCTACTTTTGAAAGGGGCTATCCTACCAGCCTCTGCACCAAGATTGAGGTTTCTGGATAAAGCATCATGTGCCAAGATGAAAAGGGATGGAGATAGTGGATCTCCTGGGCGAACCCCACAAACTAATTTGAAGAAACCGATGCACCTTCCCATTAATGAAACAGACGGCCATGGTGAGGAAAATAACCTGAAACAAATGTCACAGAACCACTCTTGGAATTAGAGTCTTCTCATAACTCTGATGATAAAGCTCCACTCCATCTTGTCGTAAGCTTTTTCCATATCCAGTTGAAAAATAACGTTTGATCCAACCGACCTAGTGTTAATATCACTGACCAGATCACTTGATATTCCCACCGCCCCCTGTATGTTCCGAACTTTGATGAAGCCATGTTGTTCTGGTGAAATTAATCATGGAAGAATTCTACCAAGCCTACTTTAAATGAGGGATTCCAGTATTTTATAAGAAACGTTGCAGAGCAAAATCGGCCGGTAGTGACCACTGTTGCAGGGATCATTGATCTTCAAAATAACGATAATTCTGGAAGTAAAAACCTTTCTGTTTAGGGAACCACCGTGAAATAAGTCCTACACCGCTTCCACCCCCTAAGGTCCCACCGCCTCCCAATAATCCGCAAAGAAATCATAGGTGAAGCCATCCGGCCCCTAAGCACTATCGCGGTGCAATATGAAGGTTACATCCTTAACCTCCTCCATCGAAGGAATCACCGACAGATCATGGTTATCATGTTCGTTCACTAGTTACGACATGTAGCTCAAAAAGATCTCCATTGATGTCCTGCCTTGAGAGTTATCAAAATGAGAGGGAATCTCTCCCGCAAGCAAACCCTTAAAGTGATCCAGAGCCATCTGTCCCGCCACCTCATTGTATGAGGTGAAGGGCCCATTCCCTAGACATATGTTGATATTTTATTAGTACCTATCCTTCACACATGCATGAAATAATACACTATTACCGTCACCTTCCATGAGCCATCTCACCCGAGAATGTTGTTTATAATTCTTTTCCAACTCCAGAAACTTCTCTGCAATAATCGCGCGTTTGCCAAAAAGGAGCACAAATGCATCATCATCCCAGGATTCCTATAGATTCTCTTCCGGACTGTTAATGCCTGTTTTAATTTCTTCCACCCCGTATTCATCCCGAGGTCGCGACTCCATCCATCCTTGAATATCCGATTTAGGGTGATTCAGACGGTTAGTCAGATCATTCCATGCCCTGTCTTCATCGTCACGGTCCCATGAATCTTTCAGCATGATCCTAATGATCTCATATTTATTCCATGCATTCGAGTATTGGAAGGATCTTAATTGTGGATCCTCTCTTTGGACATTCATAATGAGTGTCACATGATCGGACAGTATCCTTGGAAGGTGGGTGACTAACGTTTTGGGAATGGAGTCCAGCCCTGGGATGTTTGTAAGCCACCTATCCAGGCGGCTCCAAATGCGACTGGTTACCCTCATATTATTGCACCAGGTGAGCTTGGGTCTGGTGAACCCTAGATCGAACAGCCCAGCACACGAGATGATGTTTTTGAAATCTTGTATTCCACCGCTGCTCGCGTTCGCCCCACCTTTCTTCTCTGAAGGATACGTGATCGAATTGAAGTCTCCCCTACGAACCATTACAGTGAAGCCATTTGCAGTGTTTCCAGATTCCTCCAAAGATCTTGCCGATCGATCTGGTTTGTTCTATTGTAAACCACTAAGTAGAATTCAACTGATCCATCGAAGGAAACTCTGAAGTTTATACATTGTGACATGGTATCAACCAACTCAACAGACACATTCTTCTGCCACCAAACCCAAATATGTTTGTTATCTGGGTGACCATGTAGATAAAAATGAAATCTCATTTTCCTAGAAACTAAGGTTCAAATTTTGGTTCAATAATCACCAGAATAGATGCCTCATGCTTCCTATATTCAGAGGCGGCAAAGGCCCTTTTGGCTTGCACCCTAAAGCCATGAGCATTCTAGAGCAAGATGCTAACAATAATTATAGGTTCCTCCAACTTTTATGGTCGGAGGAGTTGGGTAGATAAAAACAGGGGGATACACCACATTCTTTGGATCTTGAGTGGGTGAACGGTCTCGGAAGGGATGCTGAAGACAAACACCTGGTTGGAGAGAGCAACTTCGTTTTCAGGAGCCCATTCAGATCCTTCGAGATCACCCAACGGTTTTCTACTGGTCTTTCGGGTAACCTATACACTGCCCCGCCCTCCAAAAGGGAGACCAGAATCAACGTCTGCGGAGATTCCTGGGCCGAACGGATCGCCTTAGCAACACCTGAAGGGATCAGGTCATTCTTCAAAGAAACACTACTAGACACCAGATTTATTACCAGAGGGCGCTTCAGAAACGACGATGAAAAAATTGCCAAAATGCTAAAAGAAGGCGGGGGCTGCGGCATGGAATTATAGAGGAGCAGAGAGTTGACAGGAGAGACAGGGTTCACGGAGCGGAAGGATACCGTCTCCCTAAAATGGGAAACCCAATCTGACGATTCACAGGGATCATTAAAGGATCCAATCGACCAAACAATATCATCCCTAGGATCTGTAGAAGATCCTGATAAAAGAATGTATGTCGTGTCAGAGAATGATTTTTCACCAGTCGCGTGGGGGCCACCATCTAAATTCAAAAAAGCAGCCAACTCCCCAATGGTAACATCTGCCTCTCCCACCAGCACCATAGAAGATGGTAACGTCACTGGAGCCACATCCCCTACCGGACCTCCATGCAAAACAGGGTCCTTCGACTACATCTTCTGAGAAAGAAGTGAACCCGAAGCCTCCCTAGACATGGAAGACTCCTCGGGAATTCCAACCCTTGAAGAACTGGCATTCGATCGTTTCCTTCTACATATATTCTCCGTATGTCCATGCAGATCGCAGAAGACGCAGAACCGCGAGGGGAATTTATAGAAGATCTGCTGCCACCAACTAAAGCCATCATAATCTCTAACCAGCACACCAGAAGGGAGATCCAGTGAGAGGTCCAACGCGATGTAGATCCGAGGGTTTTTGGTAGCCTGTAGCCTCCTGGAAGCCTCGTCGAAGCATAAGAAGGAACCAAGCGAGTCACCAATAGCTCGCAAGATCGCCGGATTCTGGAGAGGGAGGGGAAGGCGAGTAATTTTTTTATTTGGGTTTTTAAAAAATTAAAATTTGAAAGAAGGGTATAGGGTTCGAATAATTTTAAAAATGGGTCCGGGATGCGTGAACGCCGTTCACGCATCCTTCCGCGGCGTGGGATGCGTGAACGGCGTTCACGCATCCCGGACCCCGACGGTAATGCGTGAACGGCGTTCACGCCTCCTTTGCTGACCAGCTAAAGGAAGCGTGAACGCCGTTCACGCATCCTTGCGCGGGAAAAGATGCGTGAACGGCGTTCACGCTTCTCTCCGCGGCGATAGATGCGTGAACGCCGTTCACGCATCCTTCGCGGACGAGCTGAAGGATGCGTGAACGGCGTTCACGCATCCGGCCGAGAGAAGTTATAAAAGGAGGGGTCCCCCCCCCCCCAATACTCATTGTTCTCCTCTGATTTTCGTTGCGAAGCCCTGCAGAAATTCTTTCTCAACAAATATTTGCTGCTTTTATTGAGGTAAAATTTCTATTTAATAATTTGTATGTTTAATTGTATTTATTTATTTCATTTGTATGTTTAATTGTATTTATTTATTTCATTTGTATGTGTAATTGTGTGTATGATTTATTTATTTCATATGTTATGCATGAAATGTTTTGTATGATTTAATTTTCTTGATGTTGAATGTTCGTATGATTTAATTTTTTGAATGTCTGTTGTCTAAATATTGAATGTTTTATGTTATGTCTAAACTTTTTAATGTTTAGAAAAAGTAATTTATGTTGGAGAAATTTATTTTAATGGATGGTTTTGATGTAAGTGTAAATTAAATTACTTTTAATTACTAGTAATAATATTTTTAATCAATAAAGTATAAAATATATTTACTTATATTTTGAAAAGTAGAAGAATGGCCAAAAAACATTACAATTTCATAAAATTTAAAATAACAAAAGTGTTTATTATGTAAATCTCAATTAGATCAGTTATAATAAAATTTATTTAATGTTTTTAATAAATATATATATATATATATATACACATGAAGTTAAATTTTTGTAAAATAGGTCTAGTATTTAATATAGATTTTATATAATACGGATAATATAATAAATATACCAAAAAACACGGTATGAGTGATGACTGATCTTGAGATGACCGACCATGCATAATTGAAATTGCATGTTTTATTTTGTGTATGTTGTTATTCAATTTGTAATAATTGCATTTTTTCGGTATTGATGACCTGCGAGTCATCTCTCAGTAAGTGTAAGGACCTGCGTGTCCGTTTAAATTAATTTATGTATTTCATACCCCTAAACCCTCTCACATGCATGTGAGTAAATTTGTAAATAAAAGACTGACGCCCCAAAGAGGTGTCGACGAAGAGGCATCCCCGAAGAGGTGTCGACGAAGAGGCATTTGAGAACTCGTTCGAGAGGTGGCGTTGCTATTTGACAGGAGATTGGCGGTTGCTGCAATATTTGATAATAGAGATAGGAGTTTACTCATATAAATTGTGGTTAGTTTATCTGATAATGATAAACTAATCGCAAGTCTCAAGATCAAGTCATGATTATATATTCATAAGTAATCAAACTTTATGAAACATTATATTAAATTTGATTTTGTGCTAAAATCACAATCACTATACCTTAACAGTGATAAATCAATACATAAAAAAGTCTCAAGATAATCAATTATTCAAAACCAAATTAAATAATTTAAAATTTTACTGTAGTGTATAATATTTTTAAATTTTTTTTAATAGGTAATTATGTCTGCTCAAATATATTGCAACGGTGAGGTAATTTGTACCGAGCAGGGTTTTAGCTACAGTGTGCCACCTGTCAAAGTGGTAAATCTCCATGGTTGTATGAAATTGGATGCAGTTCGTAATAAGATTCATAGTCGGTTAAAATTGAGTGCAGGACAAGAAATCACTTCAATTAGATACCGACATCTTCAATATCCTGAGCGTATGTGGCACAGCGACTACCCTATAGTCGATGACGAGGATTGGATGGAGGCTTCTCAGTTATTCAGGCAACAGTGTATTAATGGTTTGATGGAATTATTTATTGTCATTTCTGATATTGATGTGGTGCAATCGATTACTACAGAACCATGCTTTGTGACCTCTATAGAAGTCGGTCCTTCACAACAGTCTTCTGCATTGCCTCCTTCTCATACGACTCCTGTGGAAGAATGTAATGAGGAATATCATCAAAATTTGGAAGGAAATGTAGATGACATCCCTTTCTGTGCTGATATAGTGCAAGAAAGTTTATCTGAGGAAGAAGAATCTGGGGAGTCAGCAGGAGATGATGTGGTTGGAAATGAACCTTCTGAGGTTCCTTTGAGAGACAGACATCCACTACATCCACCAGTTAGTGGTAATCAGCCTTCAGTTTTGAGTTCCTTAGTTGGAGGAATGTCTCGTGAACAACTTTTTGATTGGGATGTCATTACACCAGCTTCTGAATTCCCTGGCATTATAGGGAATATGCCTGCATCAAATGATAATGCCATATATGTTGGGCAGGAGTTCGAAACTAAACAGGTCATGAAAAATGTGATAAAGCAATACCACATTGAGCGACATTTCACATTTGTGGTTTATGAGTCAAAGAAGACCAAATATCTCATTCGTTGTGAAAAATATGGGTCAGAATGTAAATTTCGATTAAGAGCAGTATTTGATAAATGTTATGGATGTTGGAAGATAACCAAATTAGAAGGCCCACACACTTGTCTGCATCCCAGCTTGGCACAAGATCACTCTTCTCTTGATGCAGAGTTTATATGTACTGTTATTTGTGAGATGATACGAACAAGTCAGGATGTTCCTGTTGCCCTTATTCAGGAAAGAATTCAACAGTTGTATAACTATAAGGTATCATACAACAAAGCTTGGAATGCAAAACAGAAAGCCATTGTAAAAGTGTATGGTGATTGGGATGAGTCTTATGCGTTGTTGCCACAGCTTATGGAATTGTTGTCTCTCAATAATCAGATTGTTTATCAGTTGGACACTGTTGAGTATGTATCCCAAAATCATCTAGTTGATCGGTCAAAGGTGAAGTTCAAGAGGATTTTTTGGGCATTCAGACCGTGCATTGCTGCATTTCCCTTTTGTAAACAATTTATTCAGGTAGATGACACATTCCTTTATGGAAAGTATACAGGTGTTCTACTCATTGCTGCCACACAGGATGGCAATCGCGCTCCTCTGCCACTTGCTTTTTCTGTTGTTGAAAAAGAAAATTTTGAATGCTGGAGCTGGTTCTTGGCATGTGTACGTGTTCATGTCACGCAGAAACAGGGCGTGTGTCTGATATCTGATCGTCATCGAGCGATTATAGAGGCCGTGAGTAGTGATGGGGTTTCTTGGACTGAGCCGAATGCTTATCACCGTTATTGCATTAGACATATTGCAAGTAATGTGCATAAGCAGTTTAGAGATGAGGCCATAAAGAAGGCGATCCTCAAATTGGGTATGGTTTTCTAAAATTTCTTTTTTTAACAAAATTTACTATCCATTTTAATACATTATTATGTTATGCTTTCAGCATATGAACCCCAACAAGAAAGGTTTGATCGGCGTCTTGAAGAGATCCGAACAGTTAATGAGGAGGTATATGAATATATGATGCAAATTTCAAAGGAAAAATGGTCATTAGCATACGATGGTGGCATGAGATATGGGCATATGACCACTAATATAGTGGAGTGCGTAAATGGGGTCCTCAAGGGTGTGCGTAAACTCCCAATCACAGGGTTAGTGCAAGAGACATTTTTTAGATGTGTTCACTACTTTGTTGACCGGTCCCAAAAGGCCTACCAGAGGATGGAAAATGGAATGCTTTTTACTCAGCATTTTCAAACTGATATTGACCGGATACGGAATGAGGCTTCACGATGGAATGTTATAGCCTTTGACAGGGAAAAGAGGAGTTTTCGGGTAAAAAAGTGCTACGACCAGGGTGCATGCACTAATGGTGGAGTGTTTGTCGTGATGTTGGATAACAGGTACTGTGATTGTGGCAGCTTTCAGGCATTGAGATATCCATGTGTACATGTTATTACAGCTTGCGCTTCGGTAAATATATCGTGGGAGCCATATGTTGACCCGGTGTATCACATGAGCACTTTGGTTAACTGTTATAGTGCTGCTTGGATGCCTGTTGGTGACTTCCATTCTATCACATTGCCTGCTGATCAACCGACCATAGTCCCTGATATTTCCAGGTTTTCATAAGTCGGTTTTGGTATCATTTATAATTTTTTCAATGTGTGTCATTTTTAAAATTATTGGCTTCATGCTACTAGGTTGCGGCCTCGAGGAAGACCGAAGTCAACTCGCATCAGAAATGAGATGGATTGGCCTCGGCAACGAGGAGGGAGAATACGATGCAGTATCTGCCACGCAGAAGGACATACTCGTAAGAGATGTCCCCAAGTGGCAGGACAGAGTTCCAAATCTCATCATCCATGATCGAGTTTGTGTACCTGCTCTAAGAGGAAGAGGTTGTGGTTGGTGTCGATGATGAAGAAGAAGAATAAGAAATAGAGGATGAGGATGAGAAGAAGTAGAAGACTAAGAGGAAGAGGTTGTGGTTGAATAACCTATTGTGGAAGTTTCTATAGTTACTTAGGAACTTGATCTATTTGGAATAATGTTAATGGTTATCTAATGGATAATGGATAAATTAACAAACGTAATTTCACAAATAAGAAGAAATAATTAATTTTTCACTTTTTCCTCTTAATTTTTAATGTGGAATAATGTTAATGGTTATTTAATGGATAGTGGATAAATTAACAAACGTAATTTCACAAATAAGAAGAAATAATTAATTTTTCACTTTTTCCTGTTAATTTTTAATGTGGAATAATGTTGATGGTTATTTAATGGATAATGGATGAATTAACAAACCTAATTTCACATATAAGAAGAAATTATTAATTTTTCACTTTTTCCTGTTAATTTTTAATGTGGAATAATGTTGATGGTTATTTAATGGATAATTGATAAATTAACAAACGTAATTTCACAAATAAGAAGAAATAATTAATTTTTCACTTTTAAATTATGGTTTTCTTATAAGATGTCTAGTTTTAGTAATGGCATCTGAGTGTCTGAGCATCCTTAACTAATGTTGATTGTGAGACTAGGCTAATCTTGATTGTGACACCAAATAAAAATGAATATATCATGATTCCACTATTAATAAGTAACGATGATATCATGTGTGCAGATGGCAGGTTTTCCATTGCTTACATCTCAGGCTACTCATGTATCACGACTGCTTTTAGAGGGACGTCATGTGGCTCCCTTGAGTGTACGTAGATCTCACCATTTCCATCATACTGCACCACCTCCCGCTATCGTCCCACATCTTCGTCGAGCTGGATTTTATGGCGTAGCGATGTGCGACTTCACGTTTCTTGATCATCAGCTCATTGCCGCACTTGTCGAGAGATGGAGACCAGAGTCGCATACTTTCCATTTCAGTGAGGGAGAGATGACTATTACATTGCAGGATGTGGCTATTATGTTGGGCCTCCCTATCGACGGACATGCTTTGACAGGCCGAGTTCCATCAGATTTGCCTGAGCTTGTTCATAGACTTCTGGGCATAGAGGTCCAGGATGATGGCAGGACCATCGTCGGTGGTAGATTGCGGATGCCTTGGTTAGACCAGCACTTCACACATTTACCAGATGATGCTGATGACGTCACCGTGCTGCGCTTTGCACGGGCATATATTTTGAGGCTGATCGGTGGCACGCTTTTTGTTGACCACTCTACTACTTTTGTGCACCTGATGTATCTATCTTTTTTAGAGGATTTGGACCAGGCAGGTCGATATAGTTGGGGGTCTGCCTGCCTAGCATATACATACAGAGCCCTATGCAGTGCATGTCGCATCGAGAAGATGCAGATCACAGGATGCATGGTTCTTCTACAGATGTGGGTATGGGAGCACATACCCCGTTTAGCTCCACATGCTCGTGCGCCATTACCCGTAGATATTGTAGCAGAGGCTCCACGTGGACGTTGGTATGTTATTAATTCTTTCTAATATCTAACTTACTTGTATAAAATTCTTTTATGAAATGTAAAAAAAATGTTATCTACAGGTGGAGTCAGGCGCATCGACATTCAGATTCTCCCAGACATGATGTTCACGCCTACAGACTTATGCTAGACAGCATTCGACCAGACGATGTAAGTGATTATTATTTATATTGTTAAATCTTTACTCTTTACTGTAAATCTATTCATTTATTAATTGATTATTCATTTTTTCTTTCAGATTACATGGATGCCATATACAGATGCTATCCTTCAGAGTCTGCCCCCATACTGTACAGTGATGCTTGATATCGGCTCCTGCATGGTTCCACTGATTCATTTTCATATAGTCGAGTGGCATCAGACGGATAGGGTTATGAGACAGTTTGGATTCCTTCAGCCAGTTCCTGACCCGCCCAGTCAGTTGGATTCATTGCATTCCCTGAAGATGTCAGGGAAGAGAGATTTTGATTGGAGGAGCTACCATGCGAGATATGTTGCGTTATGGGACAGACGACGAGAGTCCCAGTTGCGAGGGGCAGGGACAGTACGTTTTCATTTGATGGATCAGATGGATTATGCAGGATGGTACATCAGGTCTCCCGTCAGATTTCTGACACGGCACGGACGGGGCTTCCATGACTTGGTATGCATTCTTTCTTTCACAGTTCAACATATTTTTTATTCAAATTAGTTAATAACAGAATTTGTTTTCGCAGGATGCTCGTATTTGTCATCTACTGCATATGTCTGATCCAGTGGAGAGAGCTGCCTTTGACCCAGCATATTTTCACAGCCTTGTACGACAGATGCTACCGTCGATGGACGAGATTTATCATGGCATTTTCTTTGATCCACCACCTGCTGCGGAGGCCGCGGAGCCTGCTGCGGAGGCCGCGGAGCCTGCTGCGGAGGCCGCAGAGCCTACTGTTGTTCCACAGGATGAGGCTGCTCAGCTTGCTCAGCCACATGATATTATTCCACTGGAGGAGGGTGTTCAGCATGACCAGTCATATGCTCCTCCAGCTTCTCAGGAACAGCCACAGGTACTTACAGACGCTGACTGGATTGAGTTCGATATTTTATTGCAGTCATCCACAGCAGAGCAGCCATCTACTTCCTATATTGGTGAGAGTTCCAGCCAGCTTCCACTATCCTTAGATGCAGGCCAGGGTACAGGCGGTGAGACTGTACATCCACCGTCTGTCACACAGGAGGATGTGGAGGTGGCTGTCGATGAGGATGCGCAGCGTACGCCAGAGCACAGACGTAGACAGACACGGCGTGGACGCATCCAGTATACGCCTGACTGTGGGACAGAGGAGCATTCACACCGGAGGCGTAGATTAGGTTGACATTTGATTTATGATACGTTTTGTATGTGTATTACTGTTATCTAGACTTCTATTATATCTTTAATAAGTGTCTTACTGTTATCAAATTATCTACCAATGTATATATATATATATATATGTGTGTATAATAAATAATATGATTAGAAATTCCATAATACTCATATAAATTCAATAAGTTCAACATAAAGGTTAAATAATAATCCAAGGCTATTTATTTTATGAATAACATATTAAAAGACCAAGTAAAATGTATTGAAGAACTTTAGGAGGATTTTGTTGTCCTACAATTAAATATAGGATCAAGAGAAACTCTTGACTCCTAATATGATATTAGGAAATTAGGTCACACAAGTGATGGAAAAAAGGAAAATTATGGTTCATAGGTCCAAAAAATAGTTAAAAAATGTTTAGGGAAGAAAATGATACATCGTAATGCCACAAATGGTATGGTTATTGTTCATAAACAGAAAGCAGTAATGATTGGTGTCAGAACACAAGAGCCTGTTATGTGGATAAAGATTTATTTTGGTATGAATTAGAATCAGAATATTTAGTGATCTTAAGGAATAATGAGTGGTGTATTAGTGATGCACATGAATAAACCATTTATCAAATATTATTTTTGTGGAAATATGGGGAATTCTTAGAATGCTCATTCCATAGCCTTGAGGGTCACTATGTGACTTGAGACACACTATAATATTTACAAATAAGGTGTGTATTATAAAGGGAAAATATAGTGGAGTTGTTTTGTAAGGAAAACACACAAAGGGGAATCTATATCTTGTGAGTGGACAAGAAGATATGTATTTTATATCCAAGGAAGAAGAAAATAGGTTGTGGTATAAATTTATTGTTTATATGAGCCAATCATACATGGAAGATCTGTTGAAATGTGACACTGCTCAAGATCTCTCTAATTTATCATGTGATCATACTCATACATGCGATTCTTTCTAACAAGGGAAGATTATTTGAAATATATAAAAGGTTAAAGATCAATGGTCAATAAGAGTGATTGAACTAATGCAAATTGATGTGTGTAAACCTATTTCACCAAGATCTATTGATACGAAGAGATATTTTTAGTGGCCAAGGATCAATTAGGTGGTAATGAGAGGGAGGTGAATCAGTGGTAGCCTTATTTTACTAATTCTTTTTTTAAATTCAACCTATTGAAATTTGTTTAGGTTTTTGATCCACTCAATATAAACTCTCAATCATTCCTCAAGTGTAGTTGTAATGAAATAGAGAGAATCACATGTTATTTACAGGGTTATTTTGAAAATACTACTCATTTCTATATTGGTTATACCCCCCAACATGTATTATTCACTATCTCCACAAGTTAATACAATGACATATAATCCATTTTTCCTCTCTATAACAAAAAATAATCCACTATACACTCTCTTTCTCCATAATACATTGGAGATTCATTCTACTCTATAATCCAAAAGATACATCTACTTCCAAATTTAGGAAGAAGTTCTTCTTCAAATAGACTTACTCTATAAGAAATCTAGTCACTCCTACCTTGTGTACTTTATCAATAATTTTAGAAATTATTATATTAAGACTCTTTTCAGATTTTGTGCAATCTAGATTCTCCTCAATATTCAAATAATCAAGAACTCATCAATTCATCTTTCTGTATTTACCTGATACATTATTGTATCGAGTTATCAGAAATAATATTTCAATTCAACACAGAGTCTTCATCACCTTCATACACACTTTATTCACAAAACAAACAATAATTGTTCATGGGTAATATATCATTATTACATGATTTAAAATCAATCATTTAAATCCTTATTTAAATTTGTTTCGTAATAACACATTTAATTACACATTTATATATGAATACTCATCAGTAGTGGTATCATATTTTCCTCATATTGAATGCCCCATTAGTTTCTGTGGGTATTTTGTTTCATGCAACTCATAAAGAATACTAGAAGGATTAAGGTTCCCCTCTTTCTTCTTAATGTGGTGTCTATCTCTATAAATCATTATCTATATTCATACATGTTACTCATATTTAATTACATAATAAAATACAAAAACTCATCAAAAATACCCAATGCTCGGGTCTTCTCCATTCTTCACATAAATGTTACAACTCATGTAAGAATCTGATTCACGTGGATTCATCAAAATATGATCTTCTAATCACCCGAATACTTATGTTTCACATTTCATCACATAGGATATTCATTTTAGAATAAATTTTTACTCTCATCACATGAACTATTCATTTTATTATTTAAATTATATTAATGAAATTGTAACTTCATGAATATATTATCATGATTGTACCTTGGCATTAAATCTAGATCTTACTTCATTTGAAGACTCTATTTCATCAAAAGTCTTGGGATCCTTCAGTTCATGCACGACAATGCATGAATATTGAACATGACTTGTTCTTGGATCATGCTTGGATATTATAAGTTCATCATGGACTTCTTAATATGGAAGGGTCCTTGGTTTTATCCAAGGATTCCCAACCATGATCTTTGTGACTCATCAATGGTAGATAACCAATGCTCTATAAAACCCTTTAGAAAGGGAAGAAGGTTCTCACTAATTAGACAACTTGAAAAAGTTAGATCAAACTGTTGTGTAAATGTCTGCATGTTTTTAGTGGAGAGACAATGATTGTGTCACCATTTTCCCATATAATAATATCACTCGGTTGAGTGCTTCCTTATTTATTTTATCATTCCTTCAGCTTGGTAGAAGTGATTACTGGGGTACGCTCTCAAATCCTCACTAGCATCGACCCATGTTGTCTTCTCTAACACCATTCCACTGCACATGATTGAACCACCACTCTAATACCATGTGCCTCATGTGAATTCATGCTCGCCTACCATTTCTTCCCATACAATAGTCAACTCCAGTTCCCACCTCAAAAGTGGCTGCACCTAATTCCCTTATGTAGCTAGTTGGATGGATTCCTTTTTAAATAAAGTTAAAAATATGTGTTAGATAAAATATTCCACCAAATTCCATATTCACTCCAAATACCAATCCTTATTCTTCATGAAAAATATAAATAATATATTTATACTTTTTTCATATCTCTTCATTTATGTAATTTAATTTCATATTTGGATAATTATCCATGTTTTAAAAGTGAGAATTATTTAAGATTATCTTAAATAGAAAAAAATGTGCAAAGGAGTTTTCAAAAATGTTCACTAGGTATTCTGTGAGATGCGTGAACGCCGTTCACGCATCCCTTCTCTCGGGAAGATGCGTGAACGGCATTCACGCATCACGCCCGGGTCCGGGATGCGTGAACACCGTTCACGCATCCCGGACCCATTTTTAAAATTATTCGAACCCTATACCCTTCTTTCAAATTTTAATTTTTTAAAAACTCAAATAAAAAAATTACCCGGGGATGGCCATGCAAGTTTAACCAAACGGCCTCCAAAGGAGACTCCGTACTGAAATGGAAATCCCAAGACCAATGGGAAATGGAGTAATGCCAAGAACTAAATTTCATATCTTCTCTGGCCCAAGCAGAAGCGAAGTCTTCTGAAGAGAACAGGTGGACGCAAAAGGCAACCCTAGAAAACTCAGACACCGCTGTCGGAGCGGAAATACCCTATGAGTCCACGAAACATTTAAACTCATCCAAGGAAGGATTGAGACGCCCAAAATGCACCACCAGGGTCTGGTAATGGAAGGATCCATCCTTCTGCAACTCCTGCTTGGACAGAACCACCGAAGGACACCCTTCCACCAGGCCAGGGCTCCGAGGCTCCAACACAACCTCCGGGATAACAGGAGGAACCCTACCAACCTGCAGTGGCCCACCACCACCACCAGCCGCATGCAGACGCGCCACTCTGTAAAGGATTTCCTTGAAAGAAGCCCATTTGGACCCGTCTCCCAGAGCACTAGTTGTATCCCTTCGTGGATCAGAAACCAACGGTCGAGCTATGTGGTCTGAAGGCTTGTGGGAGGAAATATCACCCGCCGCCTGTTAAAAAATGGATGAGCAAGCAGGCACCGAAGATGACCGCCACCGGCCCTCGAGCAGCGCGGGTTGGGAAACAGAAGCACCACCGAGAGAGAGGTCCATCCAATGAGGTATCCCTATGAATTGTAGGGAATTTTTGATCATTTTTTTGACCGCTAGAATTATCTCAAAGTGTTGGGCTGCAATGGGGGGAATCATAATGCCCATATTGACTCCCATGTTCAAGGTTCTACCATAGTTGATTAGAGATTTCTCCCCTTTATCTCTTCCTTGGAATTTTGGTCCTTCAGGTTGTCCCAGCTTATGCTCATCTCCCTAAAATTTTCCTCTTACTGCCATGATGTTTTTTTCTTTCTCAGCTTCCCCCTTCTCCTTTTCCTATAGGCATAATGACTCCTCCAACTCTGGGTTCAATGCAAGATCATTAGTTTTGTATTTCCCTTGAGTATAGAATTCATACAATTTATTGTTACCTAAAACTACAACATAACAAGACCTAATATAAAATAAAAAATAAAAATAAAAATAGTTATCTAAATTTCTAATTAATTTAATTATAACAGAAACTATCCCTAGCAATGGCTTCAAAAAATTGATAGCCCACAGGGTATCATTAAATTCCTATGGGGATACATAAACTTAATAATTTATTAAACTCAAAAAAAATAACTAAAAATGTAGTACATGGTTATCCTGAGTGTCGATACCAAAGGGATGGATCATATTCTCTAAATTAATTAAGGGAACTATAGTTGAAATTGTTTTATTTGGATGAAGAAAATGGAAATTACAAAAGTAATGATTGTGTTTGATATCAGGATGGGAGACATGCCAGGTTCTGTGTTTCTTAGGATCATGTTCTAGGGATTAAATTGTTATGGGTTTATTCATTTTTTATCGGAATTGGGCCATTAAGGATCCTTTGTCTTGGTATCCTTCCCTACTCATTCAATTTCATCTTTGGAATGGTCATCTACATAGTTAAAACACAAGACTAGTTGACCCAAAACCTTTTTGAAACATAACCGACCAAGATTGAATAATGGTTATACACAAACTAATGCGATTAATTGATGAATTAATAAAAAAAATCCTCAAATCACATACAATGGTCATGCAATGTGAAAGGAAGAATATTTAAATTGATAGAAAAAATTTCATCAATCTAAAATAATAATAATAATAAATGAAAATAATCTCTAACAGCACATCCCCCTATAGGTACATCCCCTAAAACTAAGAGAAATACTTTCTAATTTTTGGTAAGATTAGAACAGGTAGAATGTGTACCCGAAGAAGAATGGTTGTGAAGAATAGTGGTGAAGTGGGACATGAGATCGTCACTCCATATTTTGTAGGCTTCCGTAAGTGTTTCTTTTCATTCTCTATCCTAGAGTATGTTGGAAGGGTGGACAAGGGATTTATTTATAGGAAAAACCCATCGAATCCATTATAGTAGAATCAAAATTTTTCAGTGTGTGGTTGTCATCATGATGTGTAACTAGGTTACACAACATGTAATCCTCCGAATTTCAGTTGTTGTGAATCTCAGAGAAATATTTTTCCAAAATCATCTCTTGAAAAATATCATGTCATGTAATGTAGTCACATGATGTGTAATAGTGTTCCATATCATGATTGGATTTCATGAATTTTCCTATGTGGCTAATTTATTTTGAAAAGTTCATTACGTTCAATGTCTTTACACAACGTGTAATCATTATGCTTCACTTTCTAGATCTGATTCATTTTTGAAATTTCAGTGTCACGCTGCTTTTCTTTGCTCGGGGGGGGGGGGATAATTTAATTTTTTCTTGTTTGAACATGCTTGTTTGGAAATAATATTATATGAATTGGTGAAATTTATAATCATGGTTAATCAGAAATAGATACATGGGATGGGGAGGCCAGGTCGAGAGGCACAAATTTCAGAAAGCACAAATTCATGTGGGTTGCACACTTCAGCGTGTGGAGACAAATGTGGCGGGTTGTGGGGGTGATTTCTGAGATGGTGGTGGAATACATGATATGCATGCAGGGTTAAGTTTTAGTGATATCATTTAATGCCAACTCATTTAACTATGTTTACGGAAGACATGGGTAAATAAATTATCCACATTTATAATATTGGATAATCTAGAATTTAAATGTGGGGTAGGGATCCTGGGTGAGATGCACAAATTTTATTTTTTAAAAACATTTAAAATTTTAAAATACAGAAAAAATTAAAATTACATTACTTGTATTTCAAAAAACATTATGAAAATTAGATCACTAAATTTCACATTATCTTACCATGTTTCTAGGTAACATAGATAAATTAATTAGTGAAATTTATAATTATAGAAATTATAAAATAGAAACATGAAAAAATATTTTTTTTATTTCATTCATAAATAAAAAAATATTTATTTCTCAATGATAAAATAAAATTGATGAAGGATCTATTTCCATAAATGGGGTACCAATGTAAATGGCCCAATGTAAATGTTGAATAATTTTGTAATTTTTTTAAACCACTAGTTAAACTAATTATTAGGAGATTGTGTATATTTTGACGGTGTTTGAAGTTTCCATGATAGGATCTAGTTAAAATCTAGAAATTAAATATTTTTTATAATTTTCTAAGTTTTATTTCATAAGAGTAATTTTTAATTTTTCATATAAGCTATTTTTGGACAGATGAGTGGAAGAATTTGGAAAAGTAATGCAGAACCCTAAGGATTGAAAGTGTAATTCCAGAATTCTTAAAAGTCATTTTATCTTTCAAATAAAAAATCAGTAATGGAATGAAATTTTCATAAGGGACATTTGGATTTTCATAAGGATCGTTTATATTTCATAAGATCCAACAACATCTTAGAATATTTATTCAAAGAATTTTATTATAGTAATTTAATCTTATGAAATATTATTTGAAGTGAAAATTGAATTGGGTGAAAATCACAATATTGACATAGAGACTATGTATTAGTTATATGAATAAATTGTAAGGATAATTTATATGTTTCAAAGGGTTATATAGAATTCATAAGATTCTTATTATTCATACATAATTTATTTTTTAAGCTTAACATTTTTAAAACTCAAGTGTCTTCATAAAATAAATATCGTGATTCAATAAGCATAAAAATTTATAAAAAATCAAGTGAAATTTAAATCTAATAAATTTTATAAAAATATAAAATCATAAATTAACATTATATATTGGTTAATAAATAATTCAATATGGGAATTGTGGAAGATGAAATGATAATATGATGAAGCGATATTTGTGAGAATTTTAATTCAAATATTTGAAATACATTACTTTCATCAAATCTAGAGTGACTATTGGGAAACTATTAGAAAAACAGAGTAGAGTAATTTTAATGAGATTATAATAATTAAAATAAAGGATAAATTTTTATTATAAATTATAAAAACAAAATACATTTATTTCTGTGAATATAATCTAAAAAAATGAAGAAGGTGATACTGATTCAGAATTGGAAGTTAATAATTTGATATTTCTTCGGATTGTATAACTGATGTACTAATGAGATAGAGAATATAGAAGAGAATTGATGTTTGAAACATACTAGGTCTATTTTAATTACATTTTTTAAGGCAATATGATCTATTTATAATCATAAAGTATATTTATTTTGAGAAGGAATAAGACCAAGTTGTATGCGTACTCTCTTACAAATATTGATTATTCTAAAATATTTAGAAGGAAGGTTGATGTATATGCTATTGTATTGATACTTTTATGGAAATATAAGACTTGATTAAATGAATAGTATCATTTATTATGTGAAAAAACATCTTAGTATACACCAATGATATTTTTTATAGTCATAGTAGAAGAACATATTCAATATTTGGGGTTCTGGTATAAATAAAACATTGTTATATTTGAGAAGTGGATGATACCTTCCTTGGAAAGTGGATGATACATACCCAACCCTTGTGTATTATTGGGTAGCATTTTTTATCATTTAATATTAAAATAGTGATATAATTTTTTCATGGTATAAAATTGAAGACATCAAGGAGAGGGTAGTTTACTTCAATTTGAATCTTTTTAAAATTATTTTTGGATCCTCATTTTCATTAAAAATGAATATAAGTGAAGAATAGATTAATGATTAGTGTATCATTACCATAAAAAGTTTAGTAAGTTAATTTCTAAAAGAAAATATAAAATTGTATACTAAAAATTCACCCACACTCAGTGGTATACCTATTGACTTATCCTCTTCATGTGTTATAAGAGCTTACTAGGTTTCCTCTAAGATCCTACTATATCAAATTTTAAGTCTAGAAAATATAAATTTGTTCCAAAACATAGGTCTTCCTATCTTTTTTGTAATTAAATTTCATAGATGTAAGAATATATTACTTCTCTATCATCTATCTCAAGGACTTGATGCAAGTGATTTTATGATAATAGGATTTACACCCCTTGAAAGAGATACTAAAATGTAATTTGTATACAAGATAAATCTAGAAGTTCATGGAAAATTTAGAAATGAAATTATTTAATTCTTGCCTCACAATGTGTATATTAAATTAGTGGGACTCAAAATACCCATTGAAATATGGGAAAATATTGTGAACATGTATGAGAGAAATGTTAATGTAATAGATGAAAAACTATAAATCTAGAGAAATTTTTTTAATACATGGTAATGGATGAATGTGAGACAATTCATGACTATTTAACCTTGTAAAATGAGATAATGAGTCACATCAAGGCGTTTGAAGATGCATTGGATAACTAAAACATAGTAAATAGGTTAATGAAAAATTTAATACATAGGTTTGGGTAACATCATGTTACTTATTTGTTGGTACCCATAAACCCTTATTTTTAATATTATTTGTTTTGGGATTTTCTTGGATAGTTTTGGGTGAAATATGTAGAATTTTGGAGGTTTTATCAGTTGTTCACAGATGGGACACAGTTTGGGAAAATCAGGCACCCCTACAGTGAAATCTATGAAACACTAGAGAGTGAGAGTTTTCAAGATTGGTGAATGGTTTGAAAAATTGTGTGTCCAACTTTCGGATACCATGTTCCTTGGTAAGTTAGTCTATAATGTTTTTATGGTTAGGTTACATGGTTTATCTTACTATACATACAACTCCAAGAAACTGTGTGCATGGGTTTTAATTAATATGAAAATTATTTTAAAATTTCCCGAACCCCCTTTTATGTTATCAGTTGAACCCCATTCGACCTAACTCAGATTACATTGATTAGGAGGCTCCAAAGAACTGGGTTTGTCTCTAGAAAAACCCTTTTCTTGACTGATTTAATCATGGTTTATGACATTCAATATCCTCTGGGTTAGTAAATATTCTATCGTGAGTTCTATTTTGGCCTCTCATTCTCTACTCCTCATAGGGTATTAGATCATAATTTATTTGATTGATATACTCTCTATTTGATGGTATATTGATTATAGTATTGATTTATTTATCACTAATTACATCATTATTTGTTGGAAAATCCATTTTTTGGTGTTTATATTTGGTTACACAATTAAAGGTTGGTGGTATCATTTAAAATTTTCCATATGATTAAACCTTGATTTAATCAATTTTTTGAAATGAAATTCAATTGATTATGAAAAAATAAATTATTTTTATTTTTAATTTAAAATGGAATTTATTTTTTATTAAAACTACCTCATCCTAATAAAATCTGAATTTGGCGCATATTTTGAAATTTTAGGAATTGATAAAATGATTTGAGAATTGATTTGAGAAAAATGGATTAAACTAAAATGGAGAAAAATGATGATTAGTTTGGTATTCAAAATGAATGAAATGATGAAAAACCCATGTTTTTTTTTGAAATATAATTGACATATTGAAATTTAAAATTGGGTGATTGAATTGTAAATTAAAATTGATTTAATGTGAGATGATTTTCCCACTATTGATTAATTGCTTGAGCGCATGGAAACCTAGGTAGCTATTGGGTTATTTGGGACAAGAATGCTAGGATGATGATTACATATAAATATATTGATGAAAAACTCTAAAAAACAAGTTCACCATATATTATCCTCGATGAGATGTTGATGAGTCCTATTTGGTCTGATCTAGAGGGACATGTGTACACATACTTATTCTGATCGTTAATATGAGAAGGGTGAGGATCACATAACCAGAAACTAATATACAATAGGGTATATTACCATGGTTCTTGTTATGATTCTTTTGATATATATATTCTATTGATTATAGAAGTGTTTTACTCATTCCAATTATTTATATAAATAATTTTATATAATATGTTTATTTAAGCCATGTGTGAAATGTTTTCAATCATTTTGAAATGAAATCATGTTTTGTTTTAAAAATGAAATTGTACTTTCATGCATTGTTTTATTTAAATTTATGTAATGATTTGGTTTATTATTATGTAATCTATTATGGATCACTTAGTGAGACCCTACTAGTATTTATTTCTCACACCCTACCTTTTACTTTAAGAGTTTATAGATTTTCTTGTTCTAGTTCTCATAAAAGGGAAAATTCTATATTGAGGTGGTGGATGTTCTTAATCCATTGGGACTTTGAGTGATGTTTCCTTTGGGATGTTATTGTTAATTATGAGTAGTTGATTATATTCTAATTTTGGTTTTTAATAGCTGTTTGGTTTTCTGTTACTTTCTCCTGTGGAGTGTTTTCTGTTCTGACTTGTAACTTTTATCTTCTGTTGTTTTTTGTAAAATTATTTCCCTATTTTATCTTGTCTTATTCTAGGTTATAGTCTCCAAACTATGGGGATTTGGAATTCCCCTTAGGCTTTATAGAGCTATATTAGTTATTATGGTACATGGGTATCTATTTTGGTTAATGATAAATTGTTATCAGAGGTAGGTTAAGCATAATTCCTTGGTGTCAGTATATAGTTTAAAATATCACTTCTAGACATACGAGGTAGTTGTGATCTATTGAATGAGAATATCTCATTGTAACAAGCCTTAATTCTCAAAGGGTGTTTTGTTAAAGGTTTCTTGATGAAATTTTTTAAATAATAATAGTACATTCCATACTTTTTATTTGGATATGATGAAATCCAAATCTTATTTTCTTGTCTAATGACATTAATTTTCTCATTTTTCTTGTTTGATTTGTCGATCTAAGTAAAGTTATAATGTATTAAATATTTTATTTTAATGTATCTTATCATCATACCTCATAGAATATGTTTTAATAGGATTTATATTGAATCCAATGTGGAACCACAGTGAGTAAATCCTCCCATTGTCAAGAATCTGGTTGAGATTATTGTGCGTGATATCTGAGCTCTAGGATAAAAACCTACACCCATTCTTGTTTAGGATCTAGTTTTGGAATCTAAAAGGGATGAATCTTGTAATTGTGATAAATAGTTCCTTAAATAGAATCTAGATGTGTTCCATGGCTCTAATTATCCCCAATAGGCTACAGATTAGTTGAGAAAGATACATCTTTTTTTTAGTTCGTGGAAATGGCTGAATTGATTAAGGTGAAATGTTTTGACTTAAATATAGAGTGACCTAATAGGATATGGAAAGAATCTATGGTTGTGGAAAATAAAAATGATGGATTATAGTGTATGGAATTTAGAGTTCCTTTTAGTGACCAGTTATCTCCAGAGTCTCTGGTGCTGGCTAAGGATGTAGAATTTATCAAACTCGAGTACGCTGACAGGACTCTTACCGAGTATACAAACCAATTTACTAAGCTTGTGTTGTTTTCACATTATATTATATAAAATGAGAATATAAACACTCCAATTTATGAGATAGTTCTTAGAACATATATTCATTATCATTTTTTCTTTCTAAATCTCACTTATTTTTCCAGTATACTAGATAGGGATTTGACAGTTGATATTGACCTGGCTGGTAAGTCGGGGTCGACGATAGTTCATTTTTCTCCCAGTGGTGATTATGTGAGTTACTTTAAAGGAAAGAGGAATCATGACGATTCTTGTGGTGGTTCTCAGTAGAATGGTTCTTAAAAACCTCTTGAAGTTACTATAATAGGCCCTTTGACTTTCATTCAATATGGCATCCCATCTTTTTTATTACGAAAACTTTTCATTACATAGAGAAAAATATCGGATCTTTTAATTTTTCATCTATTGGAAATTAGTAAACTAATACATAAAAAATAAAACATAATTATAATCCAATTGAAAGGATTCATCATGGGTTTATACTAGATTATATTTACTACATCTTATAACCTAGGGACATACACCAAAGTAAGTGGGGGGAGAAAGAGTCCTAGTAAGGTAAACAGTTTACATGTGATCATGAAGAATATCAATATGAACATGAAGAATATCATTATGGAATGATCAAGAGAACATGAGGCATATTATAATAAAAAACATGAATCATAACATGGAAAATTGGAAACAAAATTTAAATGAGACATTCATAAAAATATCACCAAGGTTTCCTTATTGAAAATTACCAAGGCTATTCAACAATGTATCATAAAGAAAGTCATATATAGAGATTAAATTATTTACCCAATGAATTGGAGTGCTATCATGGGTCAACCTTCATATGTATTAATTAATTTTATACACATATATCATAGTCAATTATTTCATTAATAACCCTTGGAGAATAAATAAAGGGTTTCCTATCAAAATCACGGTGTACAAAATTTCTTAAATACAAGATCATTACATCATTTTTATTCCATGAAAAAGGAATGTTTTTAATTATGAGAAAATAAAAAAAAACACAGTAATTTTTACATATTGGTTAATATCCAGGGAAACTAAAAAGTTTTGGGTATCCACACATTGAATATAAAAACACTACTGGAAATCTGACCTATACCAACCCTTCTATACCAACGGTTTGTAAAAACTGTTCGTATAGGTCCTCTTTCCCAACAGTTTGGTCAAACCGTTGGGAAAGCCCGTTTTTAGGTCACTTTTCCAAATGGTTTTCCAAAACCATTGGGAAAGGGTATGGCTTTCCCAAAGGTTTTTCCAAACCTTAGAGATAGGTGCCCTTATTTTTTATGAGTAAATTGGTCGAATATCATCAAATAAATCAATATATAAATTACACACACACACACAAATATATATATATCCAAATATATTCACAAAGTATACTCTAGGATAGTGGAAAATTAATTGATATACAACGTAGAGGTTATGGGTTCAAACCTCCACTAGAACTCTTTTTTATATATTTACATATCCCAACAGTTTTCTCCAAACCGTTTGGATAGGTCTTTCCCAATGCCAAATCACCCAACGGATCCCCAAACTGTTGGTATAGGCTATACCAACTATTTGTGGACCTATACCAATGGTTCCAAACCTTTGGTATAAGTAATTGTTCTATTAGTGAAAATAATTTTAAGGATGATAGAGAAATTTTGATAAATATGTTTGACTACATGGCAGGTATAAAATGTGGTTTTAGAAAAGGGTAAAATGAGAGGGAACTAGGATATCACATCGATAAAACATAATTTGGTAGTTAGGTTGTGATAAAAGGGTTAGAAAAAGATATTAACCATACCATTTGAAAGATATATAAAAAAAATATGCAATTGAATTTAAAAGAAATGAAGGATAATTACTTTACCTTAAAGAGTTACTCTTATATCATGAGGATTGAATCCTTGGGGGATTGAAGAAACCATGGGGGATCCCATGGGAGGAATAAACACCAGAAAATACTGTAGGATGTATTGTGAGTGAATGGAAATGGGGAAATGGGTGAGTATTTATAGTAAAAGTGTAGGAATTGTTTAATAATTTCCAAATATAGGCCTTGGTAATATAAGATGTGGAAAATGAAAAACCATTGTCTTAACTTTAGGTTTTGCACATGGTTTTGGTCATTTGGAACACATTTTCTGTTATTTTAATCCAGAATAATTGAACATAATTTTTTATTACTCTTTTTTTAATGGAAATATAATGTTTTATAAAGTAATGTTTTTAAAGTCAAAGTTTCCATTTTATAATTTGGAAAGTCATTTATAGGTTTGGAAATTGATTAAAATATATTAAAATACCATATATTAATAAAATTACATATTTTAGGTCATGTATTGTGTTTAATTAATTATTATATAATTATTACATAATTATGAAGTCATTAAACAAATTGAAAACCCCAAACTGTATTTTTACTATTCATGTAAAAATTATATATTTTAGAAAATTTTCATAAATTAACCCTAACTTAATTTAGATATGATGATTTAAAAAATGATGTTTATTTTATCAAAATGATTATATAAATATTATAATTTTAACTTTCAAATATAAAAATCATTTTTATTAAATAAAATAGCTGGTCGTAAGGCATAATCAATTTTTTGACACTTAAAAATTTTCTAGGAAATAATAATTTTATTTTATCATTTATATTTAAATAATAGTTTTTTAATATAAACTTTTATTATAATAAATATTATTTAGAATACCTTAGTTTATTATAAAAATTTATATCTTTTCTAAAATGTACAATTTTTTTCTGAAAAAAATTAATCAAATTCATCTCAGTTAAACATACATTTTATTAAAAAAATATTCTTAAAATGGAATTAATACAAAGGAATTACACATTAAGTGATTATTTGTTGTATATATAATCACTTATAACAACCATTTACGAACTAAGGGTTTTTTTGCGATGGTGATATATTGATGGGGTGGCTTAGTTAACATCAATCGAATGGTATTTACACTAACTTGAATCTCTACCATAGGTTATTTCATTATAGAATTACTTGTTGAATCTCGGTTTGGCCTTGGTCAAGAGAGAACCTCAGTTACGCTGCCTCCCTCTAATGTTCTGACAAATGGGCTTCATACAACATGACTCTATGGGTTGATTATACCACTTCTCATTTATGCATTAATTATCATTTTTCATTACTACCTATAAACACTGATTATAAAATTTAAATTATCACCTATGGGTATAGTTCCAAAAGGTCAAATTTTCTAATAGTTGTAATGAATAATGGTCCTAAACAAGTCAAATCTTGATGTTCACATTTCCTTTTATACTCTATAAATAAAAATTCATTATTTCATTCAATATTCATTACAATTACTATCAAGGATATATATTTTCATTTTCTAATATATTTATTGGTTTACTAATATTTTGTTTTATTTCTGTAGTTTTGGTTGTGGGGATGATGAATCTAATATATTAGAGTGATCCATAATTTCCCATTTTGGATTTTCTATTTTATTTTTTTTGTCTAGTTGTAATTTTTGGATTTATAATTTGTTTCTTAGATGAATAATTTTTTAATCATTTTTAAAGAGAAGAATTTTGGTTGTGTGTAATATAATATAACCCAAGTTTTATTTGGAAAAAATATCATTTAAAAAATACTTGGGTCATTAAATTCTTCCCCCATTAATAAATTTCATCCCCAAAATTTCAACTCATTCTATATGTTGAGAAATGGTGAGGGTACTTCTTCTTCATTATTTCATTTGGTTCTCATGTCGCCTATTCTAGCTTATGGTTCCTCCACAAAACATTCAAGATGTGGGTATTCTTGTTGTATGAAACCTTCTCTCTATAATCCAATATCTCCATTAACTACTCTTCATAAGATAGATCAGGATCCAGTTTTACCACCTCAAGGTTCAGTACATTTGAGGGATTGGGTATGTACTTCATCAAGATAGATACGTGGAATACATCATGAACTTTATCTAGATTTGGATGAATTTATAGCTAATAGAAAACAAATACCCTATTATTAGGGATTTCCTGGGGTCCAATTTACATGGTTCTAAGATTCCCTTTCTTCCTAAACTGCATGATTATCTTCCATGGAGATATATGAAGGAAATAATTGTCCCAAAATCAAAATCCATGTCCTTTAAATGGTTTTCATCATAGATCTTCTTTTGAATCTATGCAGCCTTTATATTTTGTTAGATAGAATGAACATTTTTTACCTCTTTTACAAGGTTGGGCCCAAGAAACTTCCTCTAACCAACTTCATCCCAACAGGTATGAGTTATACATCACTTTCCATATAGATCATTATATGGGTCCATTTGAATACTCAAGTGGAAGTTGTTGTTGTATGAGAACTCAACTAATTTGATGTGTCGATCCCATAGACCTATAAATTTGATCAAGAATATTCTTAGAATATCCTCATGTTTTTGTGTAGTTCTTTTACAATGGACATCAATTTGGGGGTGATAGGCCATAATAAAATTCAATTCAGTATTTAGATTATGTTGAATATGTTTCCAAAATTTTGATGTGAACCTTGGATGATGATCAAAAATGATATAAAGTTGAACCCCATGAAACTTCACAACATCCTTTACTTTTATCTCATAAATTTTATCATGATATAAATTTTCTTGAATGGTGATGAAATAGGAAATCATGGTGAGTTGATCCACTATAACCCATATCGCATTGTTTCCTTTGGATGTTCTTAGGAGACAAATGACAGAGTCCATAGAGATATTTCCCCACTACCATATTGGCATGGGTAATGGATTCAATGCCCCTTAAGGAATTTTTCACTATGCATTCACTTGAGGAAATATGAAGCACCTTAAAGTGTTGTTAGAAATCACCCTTTTCATATTATCTAACTAATAATGATTAGAAAGGTACCTATACATTTTAGTGCTTCTAGGATATATAGATAATGTAGATGTATGAGATTCATGCATTGGTTCTTTATTTATCTCCATTATTGATGGAACACAAAGCCTTGTATGAAATTTTAGTTCACCTTATTGATCAATATTGAACTCAGGAAACATCCCATTATTTGTACCCAATATCTTATTTTGTAACAAAGGATATTATCCTTTATATTTTTTTATCTTCTCTTGTAATGGTGATTGAAAAATAATTTGGGATAGGATTGATGATGTCCCTTCACTCATATTTTCCATTTCCAACCTTACTAGGTACTTGATTAATGGTTTTCCTTGAATCCTCATCATTTCCAACACAATGAGTTCTTTCCTACTTAACGCATCAGTAAATTTTTTTCACTTCTGGGGTGATAATGAATTTAATAGTTACAATCATTAAAAATTTTGAACCATCTCCATTATCTCATGTAAAATTTACTTTTTTGAATATATACATCAAAAAATTTCTATCTCTGAATATATCACATTTCTCCACATAAATATAGTGCCTCCAAATATTAATATAAAAAATAATTGCATCTAGATCCAAGTTATTTGTTGGAAAATTATGCTCATGAATATTTAACTATAATGTTGCATAAGAAAAAACCTTTTAGTTTTTCATGATGATGAAATCAATACCCTATATATATTCATCTCTAAAAATAAAAAAATTCTTATCTTAAAGAGGGTAGAGTATACACCGGTGTAGAAACCAATCTCTTCTTCAATTTATGGAATCTTTCTTCACAGTCCTTTATCTAGATGATCTTAGCTCCTTTTTTAGTTAAATAGGTTAGTGGATTAGAATTTTTGGAAAATTGTTTCAAAAACCTCTTATAATATCCTACCAAACCAAGTCAACTAAAAATATCTATTACAATTGTAGGATGAGGCCCCTATTCCACAACCTTTGTCTTGGAAGGGTCAAATGTGATTCCTTCATTGGTTATAAAGTTCCCTAATAAAGTAACTTGTTTTTACCAAAATTTACATTTTCTAAAGTTTCTAAATTTCCTATCCTTCCTTAGGGTTTTTAATATAACCCTTAAACGATCCTCAATCTCCTCTTGAATTTTTGAATATATCATAATGTCATCAATAAAAACTACCAATAATTTATAAAGGTAGTCCTTAAAGACTACATTAATTACAATTATAAAAATAGTTGGAGTGTTAGTCAAGATGAATCACATAACAACAAAATCATAATGTATATATCTTGTTTGAAAGGAAATATTTAGGATATCTTCTTTCATCAACCACAATTGATGATACCCAGATTGAATATCAATCCTGGATAAGTATTATCCCCATGAAGATATTCAATTAAATCATCAATCACTGGAGAGGGTTCTTGTTCTTTATTTTGATCTCATTAAGTTCCCTATAATCTATTCATACCTGAATTGATCCATAATTCTTATTTATAAATGGAACATGTTCTCCCCAATGATACACACTTCATCAGATTAATCCCTTCTCCAAAAGATCGTGAATTGTTTTCATTAATTCATCTTGTTCCACATTTTCCATTTTATATGGGGTCTTTTATATTAGCTTGTATCTTGGTGTGAGTTCAATGGAGAACTCTACATCTCTTTCAAGGGGACTTCAAGGAAAATCCTCAAGGAACAAATCTCTATATTCTAGGACAATAGGAACATTCTATTTCTTTATACTTTTATTTTTTTCTCCCTATTCAGTGATCATCTCTATAAATAAGTCTATGAGAGGTGATTCTAGATAAATCTCAGGTTAGGATATCTCTCCTTTGAAAATAATTTTAGTTTTTCCATTCAATAATTATGATATTTCCTCACTTCTGAAGTGGATCATAAGATTATACGTTGAGATCAAGTCTACACATAGTATAATGTCGAATTCTACCATTGGAATGACTACTTGATTTGCGATGAGATTGTTCTAGCCAAAGTAAATAATAGAGTTTCTATACAATATTGATTCTTGGATAATTATTGTAGGAGTATTGAATGATAACTATAATTCTAGAATCTCTAACATTGATTCTATATTCTTTTCCAACATAATGTAAATAAAGGAAAACATACAAGGAAAATCAAACAAAGTACTTGATAGTATTGAGAGAAAAATGAGAGTTCCTTCCACCACATCATTTGGAGCCCATTTTCCCGCATTTTTTATAACTAATATTGGACATATCTCCCTTATATTATGCTTAGGTTGATGGATATTTATCTCTATTATCTTATAATTTGGAGAGTGACTTGAAAAGTGCCTAAGATTTCCACACATGGAGCATTAAACTTCAAGTTGGGTATACACCATCTTCCCTTTTTCATTAGTGATAAGAAGTTGAGGTGTCTCCTCACCATAAAAATTTCAAGATATATGGCCATATATTTCACCCTTGTAACAGTTTCCACACCTAATAAATCATATCCTTGAATACTTATTCTCACATTTGATGTATGTGGGAAGTTTCACTTTCTTTCCTCCACTTTTGTGATCAAAGTTCCTCCCCGATTATGGATTAATAGCTCAAATATTTTCATTTTAACTATGTGACCACTACATTTATAAAAACTCTAATTCAACTTTCACAGCACTCTAAACTATGTCATCATACCTTTCATAGTCTCAATTTTCTAAATTCCACCATAAAAAGGGTCTCAAACCACCAAAGAATCTACCATAATTTCCCTTTAGTCCCATAACAAAGTTTGAGGTTTAATGATTACGTCTTCTAAATTTCCTCTCTTAGATTCCCAATGATTCGTTTTCCTTATTTATTAGATCAATGAATTCCTAATCCATTTTTGTTCACATGTAATGGGAAAAATATTTATTAAAAAAATTCCCCTAAACGCTTCCCACTCTGTAACATCATTCTATCTTTTTGGATTAGGGTTTTTAATTAGTGTCCACCACTGATCCGCTTCTTATTCTAAGTGATATACTACCAGGGTGAATTTTTATTTCTCCAAACAACGGAGTACATAAAATATCTTTTCTATAGTTCTAACCCATTTTTAAACAATCAATGGGTCTATAAATTCACTAAAAGAAGGTTTTTACTAATGCATGAAGGACTCAATGGAAATTTATTCCCTTATAGGTGACTATAGATTCTAAATATGATTCAAGTTATTATTCATAACTCATGATAGTTGATTCATTATTATTATGATGTTTTTTACTCTAGTTCCATAAGAGGTCCATTATCACATCGTCCATTTAGTTCATCATTTAGGAAGTTCCTCATATTTCCCACCATTTTTTAAAAATTAAAAAACATTAGTGAGATATTTGTTTATTTTGATAATCATATAATTCTAAATGAAATTTTATATCTTAAGAAATCATGATTAAATATGTTATTCTTTAACAACAATCTCATTATCTATATATCCTTCATAATGGTTCATAAAAAGCTTGTGATTAACCAAACATATCCCCCAGGAGTGCAATAGGGCCCATTTTCATTCACCAATTCCAAATTGTGTCTAGATCAATGTAGAGTTTTTTTGTTTTACCCCTAGATACATCTGTTCCTGATCAACATCCACTTATTTATATCCAAACATGGATTTATTTACTCAGAAACGACATCCTTAATACATCACAAAAATACCAGGATGTTTTTCTATATTTAAATTTTTTTATAAGTTTATAACAAGGATTTATATTCCTAATTACCAAAAATAACCAAACTATACATTAATACCAACTATGGCATCCCTCCTATTCATCACATAAAATTTTCATTACATAAGACAAAATAAAGTATCTTATAATGTTTGGGTTCATGGAAATCAGGAACATAATACATAAAAAAATATTATTTTAATACACCTTTGTGTCTTATTAATGGGTTAATCTTATGTTTCATTAATTACATCTCATAACCTTAGGATGTGCATCAAAGGAATGCGGAGAGAATGTGTCTAAGTAAGGGAAACAATTTACATGTGATCATGGGGAATGTCAATAAGAAAATTGGGAATATCATTATGGAATGAACAAGAGTACATGATGAATGTAATAATAAAAAGAACATGAATCATAATATTGATAACTGAATACAAAATTTAAATGATACATTCATAATAATAACACTATGGTTTTTCACCAAGCTTCCATAATTGAAAATTACCAAGGTTATTCACCAAGGTAACATAATCCAAGTCATATCTAGAGATTAAATTCATTACCCAGTGAATTGGAGTACTATCAGGGAACACCATTCATATTTATTAATTAACATCAGAGATATATATCATAATAAATCATTTAATTATCAACCCATTGAGAATAAAGAATGGGTTTCTTATCAAAATAATGTTATATAAAAGTGTGTGAAGACGTGATCATTACAGCATTTTTAACCCATGAAAAGGGAATGTGTTTTTATTATGTGTAAATACTCAATTAAAATAAATCATTTTCATATCTAGGTGAATAGAAAAGAAAAATTAAATGGGTTGGGTATCCAGAAAAAAGAATTTTTTAAGGAGAAGAGATGAATTTTGAGAAGTAAATTTGGTATCATGACATATATAAAATGTGGTTTTAGAATTGTGTAAAATGAGAGGGAATATGGGTCTCACATTGATAAAATGTTGTTTTTAAGTAAGGGTATGCTCAAAATGGTAAATAATGATATTAATCATAAAATTTAGAAGATATATTCAAAAAGAGGTTCTTGAATTGAAGACAAAGGAAGGATAATTCCCATACCATGAGGTGTTACACTTAGATCATAAGTAATGGAACCTTAGGGGATTGGGGAATCCTTGGGGGCCTTCGGAGGAAAAACCAGCATAACATTTTGGATGATGTATTTGAAGAGAAAGGAAATGGAGAAAATTGAGGGTATTTATAGCAACAGTGGAGAATTTATTTAATAATTTCTAAATATGGGCCTTGGAAATTTATGTTGTGTAAATGTAGAGACCCGTAGCTTGACGTACATGGGCATTACATTACTTTTGCGGAATACTTAGTACATAACAAAAAAACACACACAAGGATCGTAATAGTTTAGTGTCTTTGGAAACTCGGAACGTAATCTTCTAATCGTGGTGAAAGATCTTCAATATCTCCCATAAAGATCTTCCATTTTTTTTACCTAAAACCTTTGTTTATATCCTGGGGAAAAGAAAACATAAAAAGGTGAGCTCAAATGCTCAGTAAGGGTAAACAAAAGAAATATCAATCACATCATATTCATAAGAACATAACATTTTGGAAATCTTAACCTGCAAAAGAGAGCATAATTTCATAACATGGGATAAATCATGGAAGTGAAATGTAATCACAATAATCATAACTTAAAACATGAAACTTTGTGGCATTCACAAATAATCATAGAGAATCATTTCTTGTTAGTCAAGACTCATTGCCAAGACTTTCTTAGTGGACAAAGTCCCTTTCTGAATCGAGTAACCCTCGTTTCAGTCCTGTTTCACTGAACCGGTATAACCTACCGTTCCAGCCCTGTCTATCTCATGAGATATAAAATCTTTACCCAATGCATTGGAGGGAGATATAGGTCCCACCCATCTTATAATTAATCCTTTCTTATGTGTGCCACATAATCATAAACCATACATCATAGCGTAACCCATGTAATAAAAATGGGATTCTTAATCAACATGACATCATAAAACAATTCATATAAGATAAAGGAATTCATAAAAATATTTCCATCACAACATAATCAAACCAATGTAAAAATAGGGATAAAAACAGAAACCTTTATTATCTTAGATGGAAAATAATTTTGATAAAACTCTTGAACTCCATTCTTGAGGAAAATATCCTTTCTACTTCAAAAACACTTTTCCTTTCTTAACATGTCGTAAAATTATAAAACAAAAGAAGTTGATTAAAAATAAACTTGAAAACTTATAAAGGAATATTCTTGGAAATAATGTTTTAAAAAAATCCATTCTTTCCGTATAAGTTAAAAAAAACATTCTTCTCGTGCTTTTGTCGGAAAAGTCAAAAAGTTCCTCGTATGAAAAACGACAAAAGATTCCTTTCATATCTTTTACTAAAAACTCACCAAAGGGTAAAATTGGATTTAAACAATTGTATGTGGATGTAAATAACATTACATATTGAGGAAAAATGGATGTGGATGACAAAATATACCCCAGTAAATTTCAAAGTACAAACAATCTCGGATAAAAATGAGATTGTGATATTTCCCTTACCTTTGGTCCGATTTGCTTTGTACATGTCCGAGGCTCCTCTTCTTTGAAACGCCTCTTTGAATCCTCAACTTAGAGAACTAAGATTGGTCTTTGAAGAAGACCAGGACCTCTAGGATTATTCTAGGGAAGTGGAGAAGGGATTTTGGCAGGGGTGGGCCGAGCTTGAGTGCTCAAATTGGTGTGAGGAGGAGGGGGAGGAGGTGTCCTTTTATAAGGGAGGAGAGGGGCACTTTAGGAATATCTCAAAATATTATTTTATATTAAAGTCAAAATCGGTTTATAATGGTTCCAAAGGGTCTTGTTTAGAATCTAAAGTTGGGATGGGTCGAAATACTATCAACCAATAAGATTTAGACAAGTTTAGGGTATTATTTTAACCTTATCAATTAGATTTAACTCTAAGTTAAATAATTTAACTTTTACCGTGTCTTTTTGTTTTCTTTCACTATATGGTTAATACACTTACTATAACATGCCAAACGAACCCCAAATTGTTTATTATTAATACTTATATCCTTATCTAAGTCATTTGGCCGAACCATAGATTTTTAGGAATAAAATAACAATTAATAATATAATATTTGATTTAAAAACTATTTTGTGTCAATTTTGACACTATTTGATATATGATTTTTGTGAAAGTCATAAAAGAATTATATGTTCTAACCAAGTTGATTAAATCAACACTAATATAGCATAGTAACCTATAAAATTAGTGGAATTCATAAAAAGTCTCAAATTACATTTATTTTGGTGTTTATAACATCAGTTATGTCAATATTTCATTAATAAGATAATTACTGCATCATCTTTGTGTCATAAATAAATTATATTATTTGATGTCTAAAAATTACAAATAAAATACCATCATGTGGGAAATCTTTTTATATTTCTAAGGAATATTTACAATCGAATTTATCTTATGTACAACCCTATATTAAAAATGTTTTAGTAAATATACTTTGATTTTAACTCTTTTAACTCTTCTTTGAATTAAATAATAATAAATGTCCTAATCTAATCCAAGTGGGCCTAAATGATAATATTTTACACTTAAGGTTGTTTTTGGTCGAGATACACTTGTCCAATAGAATTAGGACATGTGTTTGGGTAATATTTATATCATTCTTACCCTTAATTACCCTATTTACTTTTAACCGTGGTAAATAAAAGTAAAAAGTTACTATTCACCAAAAATTATTTTCATCTCATTGAACCACATTTTACTTACTAACATCAACCGTGTCTCTCGGATTTTTGAAATTCCATTCACAGAAGCGGTAAAATTAAGTTTTATGAAAAAAATCAGTTTTTTAACTACCACTTAGTAGTTTCACTATTCATCAAAAATTGAAGGTTTTCAGAAAAATGCCAAAATTTCATCCTAAGCTATATTTCATATACCGAATTTAAAAATGAAGTCTATTTTACCAAATTCATAACATAGAAGTTTCATTAATTAATTTTATAATTAAATCCCGCTGTTAAAACAAATAGCGTGTTTTTAAGAAACAATATCTATCAAAAGATTGACACTTGATTATGTCTGGTTTAAATGTGAAATTACAACCAATGACCAACATTGTATTAAATTGTAAAAATATATTCTAAATATACTTTAAAACCACCCAAATTAATAATTTATCACTATTAATTATTTCGATTAAAAAAGTTGTTTTTAATTATAATTTAGTAATTTTCACTATTCATCAGAATATGAAAGTTATCCGAAAAGTACCAATATTTCACCTTAGGCTAAATTCGATACTCTGAATCCAAAAATGAAGTCCATTTTGAGAGCTAAAATTTCTAAAATTTAAAAAGTGGTTATTACTATTCATAACAGCTAGTTTTAATAATATTTTAATAGCATATCGTTGTTTCGTGAAACTCAGTATTGCGTACTACACATGCTATCGAGGAAGGTTGTGATTGCGTGTAATGCAAGGCAAGTCAAAGATGCGTGTTGTGCAAGATCCTTTTGGTGTAGCGTACAACACAATACGTTAATAAAATTAAAAGAATATTTTTCATAAAATCTCAGGCTGTTACATTCTACCCCCCTTAAAATGAATTTCGCCCTCGAAATTCGTCGGGGTTATAAATGGTTTACTATTCGAAAGTTTATTTAATAGAAACCCACATCGTAAAAAGGAATATCAAAACCAATCTTTAAAAACAAAAGTATGAAACGTAACAGTTACCCAAATAAACTAATCACTGGGTTTCCACATAGGTGAAAATATGGATATGGAAGAGAAATCTAACCATCATGTTCCGATGGAGAGTGGTAGAGAACATGGCTATGGAAAAGCCAGTAATCACAAAGCCATAAATTTGTGACGATCTAAGGTACCATCTGATTCATCAGATATAAGATCACTAGGACAACATTTTTGGTTTTCAAGATCATTTCCCTAAAGTTAAAGAATTTGAATTATAATAATTACTTACTTTATGTTGGTACAACCTCACTGTTGTTCGTGCCTTTAACAATTTCCACTTCATCTCTTAAATAAATGAAGTTGAATTTGTTATTTGTGAAGTGTTAGCAGATCATGTGATAGAATGACGGGTAATTCCATCTGTCTCAAAAGGTTATCAAAATTTATATACATAAGTCGGTCTATAGTGAGATTAATCATATATGGTTCCTAAAATGGACTTATACTTCATATATCATACTGATTTATATAATAAAACTAGTTTCTACTAAACAGGGACTTCCTGTAGGCCAGTGGTAGGCGATAAAGACCAGTCGCATTTCGGTTGTGGGTTCGATTCCCACAGCCTTGTCCGACGCGATGGGCTGTCGCCCGTCCTGCAGTTTGTCCTTTTTCTAAAAAAAACTTCTATCCTTAAACAATACTAACTTATGTTCAACATAATCCATTCCAATCTTTAGGCTTACCCATAATGTTGCAGTCCACTCTCATAATATAGTGAAAACAATTACCAGAGATTTAATACCATCGTTGATCCCCATATATCATAAGATATGTCTTGTTGGTCACATTCTAAACATTCAAAGTCCTTAATCAAGTATTCTCTTGAATACCCATTGAACCATAGTGAAAACATGAATGCAGTTAAATGTTAACACTTTCCACATACCAAAATCCTCAAAATTCTATATACTCAAACCATGATATCACTTAGTCCTTATATCAATCATGAGCTCATGAATACTATTAAACATTTCATTTTCTCGTTTTCCCTTCATTATGCGCATATCATCTTATTTCCAAAAAATATCTCAATCACTTTGAATACCACGTCAATAAATATTGCAATACTCAATGATACAACATTATTTTGGAATCCCATTACATAAACACTTAATCATTCCACCACATCGTTGTCATATTCAACATTGCCAATAGTGATCGCATGTGACTTCCCTTTGTCCTTTGCCTTCAGTGGTTGCTCATGTTGATCATCACTAACCCTTGGATTAGTGCATTTATTAGTATAATGCCCCATTTACTTGCACTTGAAGCATTGAAGTGTTGGTGGTGCGTTCTCTGCAGTGTTTGCTTTATTCACATCATTAGAAACCCTTTTTCCATTACTTCGACACTCAGCTGCTCGATGACCTTCTTTTCCACACTTAAAACATTTTCTAGTCCCTTTAAGACAATCTCCACCATGCTTCTTTCCACATTTTGTGCATAAGGAAACATTCATCTTCTTTTCACCATTATTCTGAGATTTCTCCTTGAACTCCATCTTTCGTTTCTTGTCAAAACCATGAGATGGATATGTAACACCAACTTCCATTTCTACCTTGATAGCACAACGCACAATTTCTTCATAGCTACTAAAGTCTCTTATAGCTAATGCCCTTCGAAGACTTGGTTTTAAGCCACTGAAAAATCGATCAACTTTACTTTCAGGTTGGATGATAATGCCAGATGCATACCTTGCAAGTCTTGTAAAATTCGCTTCGTATATACCAACAGATTCATCATCCTTTTGCTTTAGTTCAAGAAACTCCTTCTCCATCTTTGTTCGAAGAAAACGAGGGAAGTACTTATTGAAAAATAAGTTCATGAACTTGTCCCATTCCATGGACTCAATTTCATCTCTTTGCCTTGTATTCTTGATAAGATTCCACCATTGATCAGCTTCACCTTCCAAACGATATACTGCTAAGATGACTTTATCATGTTCAGAACATTGAAGAACTGAAAATATCTTTTCAGTGGTACTGATCCATTGTTCAGCAACAAGTGGATCAGAAGTCCCACTGAAAGAAGGTGGACGTTGCCTCATGAAGGACTCAATAGAATATTGTTCCCTTCTCTGCTCATTTGGAAGTCCAGAATGATTCATAGCTTGTGTAAGTATAGAAATAATATTTTGCACTCCATCTCCCATAACATTTTTTTGTTCAGGAGGACAATCATTGCATTGTCCATTGCATTGATCAACACGGTTCCTTCGGGTTCCAGCCATCGTCTAAAACCCAAAAAGAATAGTGTGAGAGGCAAAAATCATGCTAGGGAAAACAACATAATAAAGGGGGAGTACCTTCAATATCTAACATCTTAGGTTTAATTCTATGATCGTTAGCGTAGTTCTAGTACTATAACCTATACGTATACTTAACCTTAGGGACATCCCTAGACATACCGTAGAAATATCTCTAGGGATCTCACTAACGTTTTCGCATCCTAGTTTCCAAAGGTTGACTAAACCTTTCCTCTGATACCAACTGTAGAGACCCGTAGCTTGACGTACATGGGCATTACATTACTTTTGCAGAATACTTAGTACATAACAAAAAAACACAGACAAGGATCGTAATAGTTTAGTGTCTTTGGAAACTCAGAACGTAATCTTCTAATCGTGGTGAAAGATCTTCAATATCTCCCATAAAGATCTTCCATTTTTTTTTACCTAAAACCTTTGTTTATATCCTGGGGAAAAGAAAACATAAAAAGGTGAGCTCAAATGCTCAGTAAGGGTAAACAAAAGAAATATCAATCATATCATATTCATAAGAACATAACATTTTTGAAATCTTAACCTGCAAAAGAGAGCATAATTTCATAACATGGGATAAATCATGGAAGTGAAATGTAATCACAATAATCATAACTTAAAACATGAAACTTTGTGTCATTCACACATAATCATAGAGAATAATTTCTTGTTAGTCAAGACTCATTACCAAGACTATCTTAGTGGACAAAGTCCCTTTCTGAATCGAGTAACCCTCGTTTCAGTCCTGTTTCACTGAACCGGTATAACCTACCGTTCCAGCCCTGTCTATCTCATGAGATATAAAATCTTTACCCAATGCATTGGAGGGAGATATAGGTCCCACCCATCTTATAATGAATCCTTTCTTATGTGTGCCACATAATCATAAACCATACATCATAGCGTAACCCATGTAATAAAAATGGGATTCTTAATCAACATGACATCATAAAACAATTCATATAAGATAAAGGAATTCATAAAAATATTTCCATCACAACATAATCAAACCAATGTAAAAATAGGGATAAAAACAGAACCCTTTATTATCTTAGATGGAAAATAATTTTGATAAAACTCTTGAACTCCATTCTTGAGGAAAATATCCTTTCTACTTCAAAAACACTTTTCCTTTCTTAACATGTCGTAAAATTATAAAACAAAAGAAGTTGATTAAAAATAAACTTGAAAACTTATAAAGGAAGATTATTGGAAATAATGTTTTAAAAAAAATCCATTCTTGCCGTATAAGTTAAAAAAAACATTCTTCTCGTGCTTTTGTCGGAAAAGTCAAAAAGTTCCTCGTATGAAAAACGACAAAAGATTCCTTTCATATCTTTTACTAAAAACTCACCAAAGGGTAAAATTGGATTTAAAAAATTGTATGTGGATGTAAATAACATTACATATTGAGTAAAAATGGATGTGGATGACAAAATATACCCCAGTAAATTTCAAAGTACAAACAATCTCGGATAAAAATGAGATTGCGATATTTCCCTTACCTTAGGTCTGATCTGCTTTGTACGTGTCCGAGGCTCCTCTTCTTTGAAACGCTTCTTTGAATCCTCCACTTAGAGAACTAAGATTGGTCTTTGAAGAAGACCAGGACCTCTAGGATTATTCTAGGGAAGTGGAGAAGGGATTTAGGTAGGGGTTTTCCGAGCTTGAGTGCTCAAATTGGTGTGAGGAGGAGGGGGAGGAGGTGTCCTTTTATAAGGGAGGAGAGGGGCACTTTAGGAATATCTCAAAATATTATTTTATATTAAAGTCAAAATCGGTTTATAATGGTTCCAAAGGGTATTATTTAGAAGCTAAAGTGGGGATGGGTCGAAATAATATCAACCAATAAGATTTAGACAAGTTTAGGGTATTATTTTAACCTTATCAATTAGATTTAACTCTAAGTTAAATAATTTAACTTTTACCGTGTCTTTTTGTTTTCTTTCAATATATGGTTAATACACTTACTATAACATGACAAACGAACCCCAAATTGTTTATTATTAATACATATATCCTTATCTAAGTCATTTGGCCGAACCTTTGATTTTTAGGAATAAAATAACAATTAATAATATAATATTTGATTTAAAAACTATTTTGTGTCAATTTTGACACTATTTGATATATGATTTTTGTGAAAGTCATAACAGAATTATATGTTCGAACCAAGTTGATTAAATCAACACTAATATAGCATAGTAACCTAGAAAATTAGTGGAATTCATAAAAAGTCTCAAATTACATTTATTTTGGTGTTTATAACATCAGTTATGTCAATATTTCATTAATAATATAATTACTGCATCATCTTTGTGTCATAAATAAATTATATTATGTGATGTCTAAAAATTACAAATAAAATACCATCATGTGGGAAATCTTTTTATCTTTCTAAGGAATATTTACAATTGAATTTATCTTATGTACAACCCTATATTAAAAATGTTTTAGTAAATATACTTTGATTTTAACTCTTTTAACTCTTCTTTGAATTAAATAATAATAAATGTCCTAATCTAATCCAAGTGGGCCTAAATGATAATATTTTACACTTAAGGTTGTTTTTGGTCGAGATACACTTGTCCAATAGAATTAGGACATGTGTTTGGGTAATATTTATATCATTCTTACCCTTAATTACCCTATTTACTTTTAACCGTGGTAAATAAAAGTAAAAAGTTACTATTCACCAAAAATTATTTTCATCTCATTGAACCACATTTTACTTAGTAACATCAACCGTGTCTCTCGGATTTTTGAAATTCCATTCACAGAAGCGGTAAAATTAAGTTTTATGAAAAAAATCAGTTTTTTAACTACCACTTAGTAGTTTCACTATTCATCAAAAATTGAAGGTTTTCAGAAAAATGCCAAAATTTCATCCTAAGCTATATTTCATATTCCGAATTTAAAAATGAAGTCTATTTTACCAAATTCATAACATAGAAGTTTCATTAATTAATTTTATAATTAAATCCCGCTGTTAAAACAAATAGCGTGTTTTTAAGAAACAATATCTATCAAAAGATTGACACTTGATTATGTCTGGTCTAAATGTGAAATTACAACCAATGACCAACATTGTATTAAATTGTAAAAATATATTCTAAATATACTTTAAAACCACCCAAATTAATAATTTATCACTATTAATTATTTCGATTAAAAAAGTTGTTTTTAATTATAATTTAGTAATTTTCACTATTCATCAGAATATGAAAGTTATCCGAAAAGTACCAAAATTTCACCTTAGGCTAAATTCGATACTCTGAATCCAAAAATGAAGTCCATTTTGAGAGATAAAATTTCTAAAATTTAAAAAGTGGTTATTACTATTCATAACGGCTAGTTTTAATAATATTTTAATAGCATATCGTTGTTTCGTGAAACTCAGTATTGCGTACTACACACGCTATTGAGGAAGGTTGCGATTGCGTGTAATGCAAGGCAAGTCAAAGATGCGTGTTGTGAAAGCTCCTTTTGGTGTAGCGTACAACACAATACGTTAATAAAATTAAAAGAATATTTTTCATAAAATCTCAGGCTGTTACATTCTACCCCCCTTAAAATGAATTTCGCCCTTGAAATTTGTCGGGGTTATAAATGGTTTACTATTCGAAAGTTTATTTAATAGAAACCCACATCGTAAAAAGGAATATCAAAACCAATCTTTAAAAACAAAAGTATGAAACGTAACGGTTACCCAAATAAACTAATCACTGGGTTTCCACATAGGTGAAAATATGGATATGGAAGAGAAATCTAACCATCATGTTCTGATGGAGAGTGGTAGAGAACATGGCTATGGAAAAGCCAGTAATCAAAAAGACATAAATTTGTGACGATCTAAGGTACCATCTGATTCATCAGATATAAGATCACTAGGACAACATTTTTGGTTTTCAAGATCGTTTCCCTAAAGTTAAAGAATTTGAATTAGAATAAATACTTACTTTATGTTGGTACAACCTCACTGTTGTTCGTGCCTTTAACAATTTCCACTTCATCTCTTAAATAAATGAAGTTGAATTTGTTATTTGTGAAGTGTTAGCAGATCATGTGATAGAATGACGGGTAATTCCATCTGTCTCAAAAGGTTATCAAAATTTATATACATAAGTCGGTCTATAGTGAGATTAATCATATATGGTTCCTAAAATGGACTTATACTTCATATATCATACAGATTTATATAATAAAACTAGTTTCTACTAAACAGGGACTTCCTGTAGGCCAGTGGTAGGCGATAAAGGCCAGTCGCATTTCGGTTGTGGGTTCGATTCCCACAGCCTTGTCCGACGCGATGGGCTGTCGCCCGTCCTGCAGTTTGTCCTTTTTCTAAAAAAAACTTCTATCCTTAAACAATACTAACTTATGTTCAACATAATCCATTCCAATCTTTATGCTTACCCATAATGTTGCAGTCCACTCTCATAATATAGTGAAAACAATTACCAGAGATTTAATACCATCGTTGATCCCCATATATCATATGATATGTCTTGTTGGTCACATTCTAAACATTCAAAGTCCTTAATCATGTATTCTCTTGAATACCCATTGAACCATAGTGAAAACATGAATGCAGTTAAATGTTAACACTTTCCACATACCAAAATCCTCAAAATTCTATATACTCAAACCATGATATCACTTAGTCCTTATATCAATCATGAGCTCATGAATACTATTAAACATTTCATTTTCTCGTTTTCCCTTCATTATGCGCATATCATCTTATTTCCAAAAAATATCTCAATCACTTTGAATACCACCTCAATAAATATTGCAATACTCAATGATACAACATTATTTTGGAATCCCATTACATAAACACTTAATCATTCCACCACATCGTTGTTATATTCAACATTTCCAATAGTGATCGCATGTGACTTCCCTTTGTCCTTTGCCTTCAGTGGTTGCTCATGTTGATCATCACTAAACCTTGGATTAGTGAATTTATTAGTATAATGCCCCATTTACTTGCACTTGAAGCATTGAAGTGTTGGTGGTGCGTTCTCTGCAGTGTTTGCTTTATTCACATCATTAGAAACCCTTTTTCCATTACTTCGACACTCAGCTGCTCGATGACCTTCTTTTCCACACTTAAAACATTTTCTAGTCCCTTTAAGACAATCTCCACCATGCTTCTTTCCACATTTTGTGCATAAGGAAACATTCATCTTCTTTTCACCATTATTCTGAGATTTCTCCTTGAACTCCATCTTTCGTTTCTTGTCAAAACCATGAGATGGATATGTAACACCAACTTCCATTTCTACCATGATAGCACAACGCACAATTTCTTCATAGCTAATGAAGTCTCTTATAGCTAATGCCCTTCGAAGACTTGGTTTTAAGCCACTGAAAAATCGATCAACTTTACTTTCAGGTTGGATGATAATGCCAGATGCATACCTTGCAAGTCTTGTAAAATTCGCTTCGTATATACCAACAGATTCATCATCCTTTTGCTTTAGTTCAAGAAACTCCTTCTCCATCTTTGTTCGAAGAAAACGAGGGAAGTACTTATTGAAAAATAAGTTCTTGAACTTGTCCCATTCCATGGACTCAATTTCATCTCTTTGCCTTGTATTCTTGATAAGATTCCACCATTGATCAGCTTCACCTTCCAAACGATATACTGCTAAGATGACTTTATCATGTTCAGAACATTGAAGAACTGAAAATATCTTTTCAGTGGTACTGATCCATTTTTCAGCAACAAGTGGATCAGAAGTCCCACTGAAAGAAGGTGGACGTTGCCTCATGAAGGACTCAATAGAATATTGTTCCCTTCTCTGCTCATTTGGAAGTCCAGAATGATTCATAGCTTGTGTAAGTATAGAAATAATATTTTGCACTCCATCTCCCATAACATTTGTTTGTTCAGGAGGACAATCATTGCATTGTCCATTGCATTGATCAACACGGTTCCTTCGGGTTCCAGCCATCGTCTAAAACCCAAAAAGAATAGTGTGAGAGGCAAAAATCATGCTAGGGAAAACAACATAATAAAGGGGGAGTACCTTCAATATCTAACATCTTAGGTTTAATTCTATGATCGTTAGTGTAGTTCTAGTACTATAACCTATACGTATACTTAACCTTAGGGACATCCCTAGACATACCGTAGAAATATCTCTAGGGATCTCACTAACGTTTTCGCATCCTAGTTTCCAAAGGTTGACTAAACCTTTCCTCTGATACCAACTGTAGAGACCCGTAGCTTGACGTACATGGGAATTACATTACTTTTGCGGAATACTTAGTACATAACAAAAAAACACACACAAGGATCGTAATAGTTTAGTGTCTTTGGAAACTCGGAACGTAATCTTCTAATCGTGGTGAAAGATCTTCAATATCTTCCATAAAGATCTTCCATTTTTTTTACCTAAAACCTTTCTTTATATCCTGGGGAAAAGAAAACATAAAAAGGTGAGCTCAAATGCTCAGTAAGGGTAAACAAAAGAAATATCAATCACATCATATTCATAAGAACATAACATTTTGGAAATCTTAACCTGCAAAGGAGAGCATAATTTCATAACATGGGATAAATCATGGAAGTGAAATGTAATCACAATAATCATAACTTAAAACATGAAACTTTGTGTCATTCACACATAATCATAGAGAATCATTTCTTGTTAGTCAAGACTCATTGCCAAGACTATCTTAGTGGACAAAGTCCCTTTCTGAATCGAGTAACCCTCGTTTCAGTCCTGTTTCACTGAACCGGTATAACCTACCGTTCCAGCCCTGTCTATCTCATGAGATATAAAATCTTTACCCAATGCATTGGAGGGAGATATAGGTCCCACCCATCTTATAATGAATCCTTTCTTATGTGTGCCACATAATCATAAACCATACATCATAGCATAACCCATGTAATAAAAATGGGATTCTTAATCAACATGACATCATAAAACAATTCATATAAGATAAAGGAATTCATAAAAATATTTCCATCACAACATAATCAAACCAATGTAAAAATAGGGATAAAAACAGAACCCATTATTATCTTAGATGGAAAATAATTTTGATAAAACTCTTGAACTCCATTCTTGAGGAAAATATCCTTTCTACTTCAAAAACACTTTTCCTTTCTTAACATGTCGTAAAATTATAAAACAAAAGAAGTTGATTAAAAATAAACTTGAAAACTTATAAAGGAAGATTCTTGGAAATAATGTTTTAAAAAAAATCCATTCTTGCCGTATAAGTTAAAAAAAACATTCTTCTCGTGCTTTTGTCGGAAAAGTCAAAAAGTTCCTCGTATGAAAAACGACAAAAGATTCCTTTCATATCTTTTACTAAAAACTCACCAAAGGGTAAAATTGGATTTAAACAATTGTATGTGGATGTAAATAACATTACATATTGAGGAAAAATGGATGTGGATGACAAAATATACCCCAGTAAATTTCAAAGTACAAACAATCTCGGATAAAAATGAGATTGCGATATTTCCCTTACCTTAGGTCTGATCTGCTTTGTACGTGTTCGAGGCTCCTCTTCTTTGAAACGCCTCTTTGAATCCTCCACTTAGAGAACTAAGATTGGTCTTTGAAGAAGACCAGGACCTCTAGGATTATTCTAGGGAAGTGGAGAAGGGATTTTGGCAGGGGTTTTCCGAGCTTGAGTGCTCAAATTGGTGTGAGGAGGAGGGGGAGGAGGTGTCCTTTTCTAAGGGAGGAGAGGGGCACTTTAGGAATATCTCAAAATATTATTTTATATTAAAGTCAAAATCGGTTTATAATGGTTCCAAAGGGTCTTATTTAGAATCTAAAGTGGGGATGGGTCGAAATACTATCAACCAATAAGATTTAGACAAGTTTAGGGTATTATTTTAACCTTATCAATTAGATTTAACTCTAAGTTAAATAATTTAACTTTTACCGTGTCTTTTTGTTTTCTTTCACTATATGGTTAATAAACTTACTATAACATGCCAAACGAACCCCAAATTGTTTATTATTAATACATATATCCTTATCTAAGTCATTTGGCCGAACCTTAGATTTTTAGGAATAAAATAACAATTAATAATATAATATTTGATTTAAAAACTATTTTGTGTCAATTTTGACACTATTTGATATATGATTTTTGTGAAAGTCATAACAGAATTATATGTTCGAACCAAGTTGATTAAATCAACACTAATATAGCATAGTAACCTAGAAAATTAGTGGAATTCATAAAATGTCTCAAATTACATTTATTTTGGTGTTTATAACATCAATTATGTCAATATTTCATTAATGAGATAATTACTGCATCATCTTTGTGTCATAAATAATATATATTATTTGATGTCTAAAAATTACAAATAAAATACCATCATGTGGGAAATCTTTTTATCTTTCTAAGGAATATTTACAATCGAATTTATCTTATGTACAACCCTATATTAAAAATGTTTTAGTAAATATACTTTGATTTTAACTCTTTTAACTCTTCTTTGAATTAAATAATAATAAATGTCCTAATCTAATCCAAGTGGGCCTAAATGATAATATTTTACACTTAAGGTTGTTTTTGGTCGAGATACACTTGTCCAATAGAATTAGGACATGTGTTTGGGTAATATTTATATCATTCTTACCCTTAATTACCCTATTTACTTTTAACCGTGTTAAATAAAAGTAAAAAGTTACTATTCACCAAAAATTATTTTCATCTCATTGAACCACATTTTACTTACTAACATCAACCGTGTCTCTCGGATTTTTGAAATTCCATTCACATAAGCGGTAAAATTAAGTTTTATGAAAAAAATCAGTTTTTTAACTACCAAATTCATAACATAGAAGTTTCATTAATTAATTTTATAATTAAATCCCGCTGTTAAAACAAATAGCGTGTTTTTAAGAAACAATATCTATCAAAAGATTGACACTTGATTATTTCTGGTTTAAATGTGAAATTACAACCAATGACCAACATTGTATTAAATTGTAAAAATATATTCTAAATATACTTTAAAACCACCCAAATTAATAATTTATCACTATTAATTATTTCGATTAAAAAAGTTGTTTTTAATTATAATTTAGTAATTTTCACTATTCATCAGAATATGAAAGTTATCCGAAAAGTACCAAAATTTCACCTTAGGCTAAATCCGATACTCTGAATCCAAAAATGAAGTCCATTTTGAGAGCTAAAATTTCTAAAATTTAAAAAGTGGTTATTACTATTCATAACGGCTAGTTTTAATAATATTTTAATAGCATATCGTTGTTTCGTGAAAATCAGTATTGCGTACTACACACGCTATCGAGGAAGGTTGTGATTGTGTGCAATGCAAGGCAAGTCAAAGATGCGTGTTGTTCAAGCTCCTTTTGGTGTAGCGTACAACACAATACGTTAATAAAATTAAAAGAATATTTTTCATAAAATCTCAGGCTGTTACAGTAAAATTCAAAACCTTTTGATTATCCATGGGTTTTACCATGTTTTTGGATATTTGGGACATATTTTATGTTATTTTAATGCACTATAACCGAAAATAATTTTGTATAACTTTTTTTGGCATTGTAAAGTAAAATTTCCACAAAGTAATGTTTTTTAAGTCAATGTTTCCATTTTAGTCTTTGGAAAGTAATTTATAGGTTTGGAAATTGATTAAAATCTGTTAAAATACTTGATATTACTAAAATAACACATTTTAGTTCATGGATTGTTATTAATTTAATTATTACTAAATTATAACATAATTATGTATTTATTAAACATACTAAAAAAATCCAAACTATAATTTTACTCTTTATGGACGAATAATGTATTTTTTAACATTATTATACATTCAACATAACCTAATTTTGACATGATTTTTTCAAAAATGATTTTTTTTATCAGAATAATTCTATAAATATGAGAATCTTAACTATTGAATATGAAGATAATTATTTATTTTATAAAATAGCATGTTGTCAGGCATAGTGAAATTTACGACACTTAAAAATTTCCTAGGATATAATAATATTTTTTTCCATTTATATTTAAATAAGTGTGTATTTAAAAACTATTTAATTGAAATAAATATTATTCAGAATACCTTGGTTTATTATAAAAATTTATATCTTTTCTAAAAAGTACAATTACTTCCTGAAAATTCAATTTATCAAATTTATCTCAGTTAAAAATATATTTTATTATGAAATACTATTCTAAAAATAACTTTAATGGAATAAAAAAATATACAAATTAACTAAACATTATGTAAGTAAGACCTGGACACGTAACTCCTTATAACACCAATGTACGACCTAAGGGTGAGGTATGAGATGGTGACTGGTTCAAGAGGTGTATTGGCTAACATTGACTAAGTTGTAATTTACAATAACTTTAACTTCTCCCATATGATATTTCATTCTAGATTCACATGTAGAAGCTCATCTTGGGCTTGGTCAAGGGAGAACCACTGTGACACTACATCTCTCCCATGTTCTAACAAATGGACTTCATACAGTATGACTCTACTGGTTGAGGCTATCGCTTCCCCTTTGTGCAATAATTATACTTTATCATTAAAAATTATAATAACTAATTATAATTATAAAATTATTACCAATGGGTATATCTCCCTATGGTCAAATTTTCTAACAGTTCTATTAAACACCGATCATCATTGACCAATAGTCCTATTGTGGTAAAATCTCGATGGTCACATTTCCATTTATACTCTATAAATAAAACATCATTATTTCAGTAAATATTCACCACATTTCATTAAAAGTATATATATTTTCATTTTATATGATTTTGACTAGTTTACTAAATTTTTTTTATTTCTGTAGTGTAGGTTATGGGGGAAATGATTCTAATGGATTGGAGTGGTCCATGTTTATCCATTTTGGATTTTCTATTTTTTATTTTTTCTAATTGTAATGTTTAACATTTTAATTGGTTTCTTAGATGACTAATGTATTGATAATTATTAAATAGATATGGTTTTGTTTTGTTTAATATAATATAACACACATTTTCTCATGTAAAAAATATCATTTTCAAAAAACATCGTTTGTTACATTCTTCCTTCCATTAGAAATTTTATCACTAAAATTTCAAATTATTCTCTCTATTGAAAAAAGCAAAGGGTAATTCTGCATCATTGATCCCTACGGTTCCCATGTCACCTCTTCAAACTTATGGTTCATCCACAAAACTATGAAACAATGGTTAATATTGTTGTATATAATATTGTCTCTACAATCAATGATCTCCACAGGGTGATCCTCATAATAGAGATCATGTTTCAGATCTATCACCTATAGATTTAGTATATGTTAGGGATCTGGTGATTACTTCATCAATAGAGATACATGGAATACATCATGGACTCAAGCTATATTTTATGGGAGTTATATTTGAAAATCCCCTATTCTTATGTAATCTAGGATTTCATAGGGTCCAATGTACCTGGGTATAAGATTCCATTTATTCCCAAACATCATGACTCTTCCATATGATATCTGAAGGAAATATTTTTCCCCAACATCAAAATCCAAGTCCCATAAATAGTTGTTAACATAGCTCTTCTTCCGACTCTGTGCAGCCTTTATATGTTTTTGGTTGGAATTAACCATTTTGATCATCTCTTATACAATATTGGGCCCAAGAAACTTCCTATCACAAACATCATCCCAAAAAAATAGGTCTTATACACCACTTTCTATATAGATAATCATATGGTGTCATTTGAATACTCTAGTGGAAGTTGTTATTTATTGAGAACTCAACAAATAAAGGTGTTGATCCCATACACCATTAAATTCAATTGTTTATGTTCTCAACATATCCTCAAGTTTCTGAATTGTCCTTTTAGAATGTCTATATATTTGTGGGGTGATATATCATTCTGAAATTAAATTCAGTATTCAGATCATGTTGAACACTTCCCCATAATTTAGATGTGAACCTTGGATCATGATCATAAATGATAGAAAGTGGAACCCTATGAAACATCACCACTTCTATTATAAATATATTTTTTCATTTTGTTCAAGAGATAAATATTACTGAATAGAAATAAAATGGGTAGCCTTGAGGAGTCGATCCATTATATCCCATATCCCATTATTTTCATTGGATGTTCTTGGGAGACTGGGCAAAAAGTTACATAGTGATTGGACCACTTCCATGTTGGTATGGGTAGTGGTTGCACTACCCCATTGGGATGTTTTCACTCTACCCTTACATATAGTCATACCAAGAACCTTTTAGTGTAGTTGAGATTATCACTTTTCATATTATCCCACCAATATTGATCATGAAGGCCCCTTTAATTTTTAGTTCTTTAAGTATGTATTGAGAATATAGAGCTATGAGATTCATCCACTAGTTCTCTCTTTATATCCAGAATAGATGGAACACATAGCCTTGTAAGAAATATTAGTAAACAATATTGATTAATATTAAACATAAGAAACTTCCCATTCTTCACACAATCTACATTTTTTTGTAACAACAGATCTAATCCTTGTTATTTATTTTTCTTCTCTAATAATGATTATTGAGAAATAATTTGGGATATGATTTATGATGTCTCATCACTCATGATTCCAATGTACAGCCTTACTAGTTCCTTTATTAATGGATCTCCTTTAATCTTCATCATTTCTCACATAACATAGCCTTTCCTTCTTAATGCATCAGCGACATTGTTTTCCCTTCTAGTGTGATAATGAATTGAATAGTCATAGTCTTTAAAAAGTTACAACCATATATTTTTCTCATGTTCAATTACGTATATGTGAATAAATACTTACAACATTTTTGGTTAATTTATATAGAACATTTCTCCCCATAATGATGGTGCCTCATTATCTTTAGAGAAAAGATAACCACATCTAACTCCAGGTCTTAGGTTGGATAATATTTCTCATGGTTATTTAACTGTTGAGATGCATAAACAGTCACCATGTCATTTATAATAAGGATTCACCCAATACATTTTAGATATTCAAAGATAAAAATAAAAAAATCCTTATTTGATAGAGGGAAGAATTAAAATAGGTATAGTAACTAATCTCTTCTTAAATTTTTGGAAACTTTCTTCACACTCCTTTGAATAGATGAACTTATCTCCCTTTTGAGTTAAATTATTTGGTGGATTATAAAGACGTGATTTTTTTCAAAAAAAACTCTTATAATATCATGTTAAACCAAGGAAAATATGAATCTCAGTTACTATTATAAGATGAGGCCACTCCTCAATAACTTTTTCCTTCGATGGGTCAACTGATATTTCTTCATTGGTTATAATCTTCTCCAATAAAGAAACTTATTGTAACAAAAATTCACTTTGGATGAATTTTCCAAATAGCTTATGATTCTTTATATTTTTCAATATAACTCATAGATGATCCCCATGATCCTGGAAGTTTTTTAAAATATATCAAAATATAATCAATAAAAACATCCAAATATTTATCAAGGTAGTCCTTAAAGACTATATTAACCAAATCCATAAATATAGATGGATCATTATTCTAGATGAAGGGAATGAAAAAAAACTCATACTTCTCATATCTTTATTAGAATGTAGTTTTTAGAATATATTCTTTATTCACCGTCAATTGATGATACCCAGATCGAAGATCAATCTTGGAGAAGTATTTATCCCCCCAAATCTATTCAAATAAATCATCTATTTTTGTGATTTGGTACCTATTCATCATAGTGATCTCATTAAGTTATCTATAATCAATGCATATCTTCATTGATCCATCCTTATTCTTCAAAAAGAGAATAGGTGTTCCCCAGGGAGACACACTTAGTTAAATAAATCCATTCTCCAAAATATCTTGAATTTGTTTCTTTAATTCCTCTAGCACCACATTTTCAATTCTATAAGGAGTATTTGGAATCATCTTGGATCCTAGTATGATTTCAATGTATAACTCTACCACTCTCTGTAGGAGAGGTCTATGTAAATCCTCAGGAAATACATCAATGTATTCTTGAACAATGGGGAATTATCTATCTTTATACATTCTTTTCCATCTCCCTATTCACTGATGATCTCCACAGATAAGGCTATGGGAGGTGATTCAAGAAAAATATTAGGTCGAGATATATCTCCTTAGAAAATAAGTATAGGTTTTCCATTTAATACTATTGATATTTCCTTTATTCTTTAGTTTATCTTATCATTATACATTGAGTTCCAGTCCATCCCTAGTATAGTGTTGAATTCCACCATGGGAATTACAACTTGATTTTTGAAGATATTATTCTCTCCAAAGTTAATACTAGAGTTTCAATGCACTGATGATACATGGATAATCCATGTAGGATTCAGGAATTATAACTCTACTTCAAGTTGTGTGAGGACTGATTCTATATTCTTCATATAATTGAAGGAAATAAATTAATGAGTATAACAAGAATAAAACAAAGTACATTCTAACTTTGAGAGAATAATGAGCATACCTAACCCCACATCATTTTGAGCCTCTACTTAATTCTACATGATATAAAATTCCTATCATTTCTCGGTTTTCCTCTGTTGTGGTTTATGGTGATTTACTTATATTATCCTTTGATTTATAAAATGATAAGAAATGGGCCCAAACTATCCACACTTGAAGCATTGAACTTCATGTTGGGCCTGTAACATCTTCTCTTTGTTGTTAGTGTTGAGAAGTTGGGTATTCACCTCACCATGATAGTTATGAGATATGTGTCAATATATTCCAAACTTGTAACATTTTTCAGTCCTGATAAATTAGATCCCCAAATGCTTCTTCCCAAATTTTTTGCACGTGGTAAGTTTCAATGTATTTCCCCTATTCCATGATCAATGTTCCTCCCTATGTTTTGATCTATATCTATCCTATTTTCATTCAACCTATGTGACCTCTATATTTCTCCAAAATCCAGTTCAACCTTTAAAGCACTTCACACTATCTCCTAGCCTTCGTAGTCTTAATTTTCTAAATTCCAACACAAATAGGGTATCAGTCCACCAAATATTCTACCAACCTTTCCCTTTGATTCCAAAACAAAGCTATATGAATAATGAGAAAGTCTTATAAATTTCAACTCATAGCTTCCCAATTATTCATTTCCCTTATTCTTCTCCTCAAGGAATTCCTTATCCATTTTTGTTTATATTTAACAGGGACAATATTTACTGAATAATATTCTAATAAACTCTTCCTACTCTATATCATCAATATACCTTCTAATATTCATGTTTTAATCAATGTACACAACTTATCAGATTATCCTTCTCAGTGATATACTTCCAGGTTGAATTCCTCTTATTCTAAATAGTGGAGTATAGAACTGATATTTTCTATAGAGAAAGCCAATTTTTTAGCAATTAATGGGTCAGTAGATCCTCTAAAAAAATGGTAAATTATGCATGAATGACTCAATGTAAAGTTTTTCCCTTCAAGGTAAATTTGGTTACACAACTTGTTTTTGTATATTATTCATAACTTGAGATAGTGTATCCATCATTCTGATGAAGTTTTCCGTTACAGATTCCATCAGAGGGTCATCAATGGATCATCCATTATGCTCAATATTTAGGTAGTTCCTACTATTTCCATATATTTTCCCAAAAGAATAAAATCATAGAGAGATATGGGTTTCTATTAAGAATATTATAATTCTAAATGAATTTTATGTCTTAGAAAATTATGCTTAAATATGTTATTCTTTAAAAATAAATACATTTTCTATATATCCTACATATTGGTTCATAAAAATATTGTGATAAACCAAACAAATCCCTTGGTAGTGTCAAACCAGGAGTACATAAGGCCTCATTATTATGCACTAGTTTTTGATCAATTTTATCGTAATTTAGTGTATTTAGGTGTAACCACTAAATACATTTGTTCCAGATCCACATCCACATGTTTGTATCAAGAAAGATATTCCATTTCATAAAAAACACTTACTTAATAATTCAAAAAAAATACTAGGATTTTTCAGTGTGTTTAAAATTTTTTATAGGATTCATACTAAGGATTTATATCCCCAATTCCAATAAAAAACTAAATTGTTATTTGATACTAACTATAGAATCATGACTTTTTATTACATTAAGTTTCATTACATGGAACAAAATAGTGTATCTTTTAATTTTTAGTTTCTTAGAAATATGAACATAATACATAAAAACAAAAAACATAATTCTAATACACATGAAAGATTTATTTATGGGTTAATCCAAATTTACATTTACTACATATCATAACTTGAGGACATACATCAAAGGAAAAGGGTGAGCATTCGACCTAGTAAGGGAAACAGTTTACATGTGATCATGAGGATTATAAATAAGATCATAAATAAGATCATTATAGAATGATAAATCAAACATGGGGAATATAATAATAAAAATAACAAGAATAATAACAAGTAAATGTGGATATAATATTTAAATGAGAAATTTATAAGAATATCACCAGTTTTTTTCAAGAAGGTGTCATAATTAAAAATTACCAAGGTTATTCACTAACATATCGTGAAGCAAGCCATCTCTAGTGATTGAATTATTTACCTAATAAATTGGATTTCAATCATGGTGAACAAGTAATATGTATTAATTAATTTGTTCCATATAGATCATAAGAAATTATATCATTAATAACCCATGGAGAATAAATAATAGTTTCCTTATCAAAATCATTGTGCACAAAAGTGCATAAAGGCATGATCATTACGTCATTTTTATCCCAAGAAAAGAGAATATGGGTTTGTTATGTATAAATCACTATATTAAATAAATATTTATTATATATAGGTCAATACCCATTGAAAATAAAAATGATTGTGTATTCAAAAAACATAATTTATTAAGGAGATAAGAGAAATTTCTAGAAGTAAATTCAGCAGCATGACAGGTATAAAATGTGGTTTTAGAAATGGGTAAAATTAATGGGAACAAGGTTTTCCCATTGAAAGAAAATATTTTTTCAGTAACTGTATGATTAAAAGGATAATAGAATTGGATTTCCATAACATTTATAAGACATAAAAAAAAATAGTTTCTTGAATTGAAGAGAAAGGAAGGATAATTACCTTACCTTGAAGAGTTAATCCAAGATCATGAGGAATTGAACCTTGGGGTATGGAAGAAACTTTGGTGTAACCCCTCAGGAAGAAACCACTATAACGTTATAGAGGATGGATTTTTAGTGAAAGAAAATAGATAAATGGATGGGTATTTATAGGAAAAGTGGAGGATTTTCTTAATAAATTTCAAATATAGTCCATTGAAATCATGGTTGTGGATAATGAAAACCATTGGATTAGCGAGGTTTATTGACCATGGTTTTAGAAATTTGGGAAATATTTATGCTATTTTAATCTACCATCATCGAACAACATTTTTTAATACTTCTTTTTACTGGGAAAAGAAATGTTTTAACAAAGTAATGTTTTCAAATTCAAAGTTTCAATTTTAGAATTTGGAAAGCCACTTATAGGTTTGTAAATTTATTAAAACCTTTTAAAATTATTGATATTAATAAAATGAAATATTTTAGTTTGTAGATTGTGTTTAATTATTTATTACATCTTTATGACATAATTTTGAAGTCATTAAACATACAAAAAAACCAAACTATATTTTTACTATTCATAGGGAAATAAATTATTTCATAAAATTATCATAAATTTAACCTAACCTAATATAGAAATTATAATTTAAAATATTATTTTTATTTTATCATAATAATTATCTAAATATTATAATATTAACTTTTAAATATAAAAATTCATATTTACTAAAAAACTGCGTGTTCTAAGGAATAATCAATTTTCTAACACTTAAAAATTTCCTATGACCTAATAATATTACTTTATTATTTATATTAAAATGAGATTGTTTCTAATATGATATTTAATTAAAAATATATATATTATTTAAAATACCTTAGTTTACTATAAAAATTTATATCTTTTTTGAAAATTACAATTTGTGTCTAAAAAATTATTAATGAAAGTCGTCTTAATTATACGTTTATATTATTAAGAAAAAATATTCTTAAAATATAATTGATAGAATATAAAAAAATTATATAAAGGAATTACACATTAAGAAACTACATCCTGAACACATAACACCCACGTACGACCTAAGGCTAAGGTGTTCGATGGTGATAGATTCATGGGGAGTCTCACCCAACATCAGTTGAGTGGTAAATTATACTAACTTGAACTTATCCAATAGGATATTGCGTTACAAATTCACTTGTTAAAGCTATTCTTGGGATTGTTCAAGGGATAACCCTAGTGATACTTCCTCCCTCCCATGTTCTGACAAATGGGCTTCATATGACATGACTCAACAGGTTGTGGCCATCACTTCTCATTTTTTCATTAATTATCCTTTTTCATTGCTAGTTATATACACTAGCTATAATGTAAACATTATTAGAAATGGGTATAGTTACCAATGTTGAAATTTCTTAGTGTTTACACTGACCAATGGTTCTAAAGTGATCAAATATCGATGGTCACATTTGCTTTTATACTCTATAAATACCACTTCATTATTTCATTCAATATTCACTACATTTCCTACCAAGGTTATATATTTTCATTTTCTAAGATATTTATTGGTTTACTAATATTTTGTTTTATTACTCTAGTTTTCTCCATGGGGGTGATGATTCTAAAAAATTGGAATGATCCATATTTTCCAATTTTGGATTTTCTGTTTTATATTTCTTATCCAGTTGTAGTGTTTTTCATTTTAACTGGTTTCTTAGTTGACTAATTTATTTATCATTATTAAAAATATATTGTTATGTTGTTTGTAATATAATATAACTCACATTTTCTTAGTAAAATAATTTCATTTAGAAAAACTTATTTTATTGCATCCAATTTGAAAATCCTAGGAATTAGAAATAGGGTGTTAATGAGGTACCAAATTCCTATAGTTCCTGCGGACACTCTAGTCACTTGTAGAAATTATCTTATATCTATTTCACCCCGGGTAGTGTCTTTGGAACATTAGATAATAAAACTAATGAAGTGAAATAATATGATTTAGAAACTATGGGGCTCGAGCCACAAACATTTTGAACAAAGCTTCTTCACATAGTGGAAGAATCTCTTGAGGAAGAAAAAATGGGTCCATCAACCATGAGAGGTATCATCATTATATCGTCATCTCTAGTGAAATCATTATTTGATACTGGTGAATATATTTTTTATATCAAAATGTATTATAAACCAACTAAATATTCTTATAAATCTTTTGTATTATGTGGTGGGTATTACTACGCCTCATAGACTGAAGAGAGAGAAGGTATCTATTTCTATGCTAGTGTCTTATCTTTATCTCAGACTGAGCTTACCTATATTTTTTTGATTCTAAACATGAAATCTCATCATTTCATTTTTGGGATGGATTAGATCTTTGCTAATAAGTCCTAAATTGACTAATATATTCATCGAGCCTCTATTAATATACCAGATAGGGTGTTCTGTATCTTTTAGTTAGATTGATAACCAAGGTCTAGTATAGGTGGACCTTATTATATAATTTTTATGAAATTTATATTGGTGTTTTAATTTGATTTTGAGAGGAAATATTTGGTTGATGATCTCCCTCTAGATCTCATCGAGTTTCTAGAGGTGTTTCCTTCTGATTTTTTTTGTTTTCCACTAGTAAGGGTGGTAGATTTCTCTATTGATTTGTTAATTAGTAATCAACCAATGTTTATTCCTTACTACCACATGGAACCAGATTAAATGAAAGAGTTGAATATTAGTTTGATAATCTATTAAAGAAAGTCTTCAAACTTCAGAGTGTGCCACCATAGGTGGTTCCTTTTTTCTTTGCAAATAAAGTTGGTGGAACACTTTTACTGTGATTTTATTACCAAAAACTCAACCAAGTTACAATAAATAAGAAGTATCCTACCCCATGTATTGATGATATTTTTGAGAAATTAAAAGGGGATAAGTGGTTCTCGTAGATTTCACTTCAATCTGGTTATCATCAGTTGAGAATAAAAGAATATGACATTTAGAAAACCACATTTTGGATCAGTTATAGCCAGTATAAGGATCTTTTTAATCCATTTGGCCTAAAAAATTCTCCCATAGACTTTTTTGAATTTATTAAAATTATCTTCCATGAGTATCTTGATATGTTCATATTGGTATTTTTCGCTGATATCCTAGTTTAATCTCAGTCTAAGGAAGATATTGTGCATCCTATAAGAGAATTTCTAGAATTGTTAAAAAATCACCAACTTTATACTATTCTTTTAAAATGTGACTTCTAGATTTGGGATGTGAATTTACTGGTTAATGTGGTTCCATGACATGGAATCTCAGTTGAACATGATAAGGTAAAATATATTATGAAATGGGTATAACCACAATTTTTTTTTGAGTTTCAGATATTTTTGGTCTAGAGGGGTATTATCACCGAGTTGTAAAGGATTTTTCAAAGTTGGCTTCTTCGATGACCACTCTCACTTGTAAAGGGGAAAATTTCTTGTGGAATAATAAATTTAAATGTTCTTTTTTTTATCTAAAACATTTTTTATGTTCTTCTATGGTGTTGACTCTTCCATGGGATGGGCAGGGATTTATGGTCTTTTGTGAGGCATATGGTTTAGGTTTGGGTTTTGTTCTTATAAAAGGTTATCATATAGTAGCTTATAGATATCAGTAACATAGGCCACATGTGAAAAATTATTAGACCTATTACATTGAACTCATGGTTGTGATTCATGAACTTAAGGGTTAGTAGAATTACCTTTTTGAAGAAAAGTTTACCTTATATTCCAACCAACAGATCTTGATTTATTTCTACTCTCAATAAGATTTGAATATCCACAAAAGGTGTTGGGTGTATTTCCTATAGTATTTTTATTTTTACATCACCTAAACATAAGATAAACTGAATGTTGTTGTATTTGCTCTGAGTAGGACACTTCTAACCGAGTCCATGAACGAATTATCAAAAGAGTGTAACATGGAAGAAATTTTTGGGTAGTTTCATATCGGAGTTCAAGAAACATGAGTCAAGGTTATTTTCACTAGTGTTTAGTTGACCTCCACTCTTCTCAAAATGATTATCTTGGAACAGTATCTTGATGATGAGTTCCAAAACATTAGGACCTCTCTTTATGGTGGGGATACCATTTTTGAGTGGTTATTTTCAATGGAGGGAATTCAATGTTTCCAACACTCGTATGTTATACCTTTTATAGTGATAAAAGATATGATGGTGGATTTCCATGATTCCTAAAGGTATATTCACCCAAGAAAAAGAAATATGTTTTATGATATACGTGATGATTCTAGTGGCTAGGTATGATATCAGACATCATTGAATTTTTTTTACACTATTATATTTTTCAAAAGGTAAAGAATGTGCACCATAAACCTTCAAGTTTTATTCAAATACTTCCACTTACAATATGAAAGTTGGATGATACTTATATGAACTATGTGTTTGGGTTTCCATGTACCCCTTGAAAGAATAACACAATATGGATTATGATCTTCAGGCTGACCAAATCAGCTCACTTCATACCAATTCCTGATACAACCAAAGTTGAAAAGTTGTAAAATATCTATCTGATATAGATTATAAATTTTGAAAAAAGATACATCTACTATAGTCTCTGATAGAGATCCCCATTTTATCTGTCATTTCTGGAAATTAATTTAGGAGGTGATGAGATATTAGGTTCTCTTGAGTATGGAATACCACCTTTAAATAGATGTAAAGATAGAGAGATCTATATATATTCCTAAGGATATGCTACATGCTTGTGTTCATGACTTTGGTGGATATTTTAATTACCATTTGGTACTTGTATAGTTTTAATTTAATAATAGTTACTAGTTTACAATTAGAATGAATCCTTTTGATGCCTTTTATGGTAGGCTATGAAAATCTCTATTGTTCTTATTAGAGATCATAGAAACATCCTTGTAATGGTTGAGTATGGTCCACAAGACATTAGAAAAGATTCAACTGATTCATAATAGAATGGTGAGGGAATAGATTTGGTATAAATCTTATAATTATTGTCATTATAGACTCTTGGTGTTTCCAGTTGGTGACTAGGTGTTATGGAAAGTTTCACCCAATTTGGGTCATTTATAGAATGAGAAGCAGGGGAATCTTGCTTCTCATTTTTTGGGACTTTTTGAGGTTGTTGAGTAGGTATTTAAAGTATCTTAACATTTATCACTTCATATATAGTTGATGTTGTTACATATTATGATCTATGTATCATAGATTCAAAATTATATTTCTCACCCATCTCATGTATTGATCTAGGAGGACCTTGATGTGGAGCTAAATTTATTTATGACTGATCATCTAGTTAGGATTATGGATTTAGAGAAAAATGAACTTTGTGGGAGGATGTTACCTTTCTTCTATGTGCTATGGAAGCATGGATCAGATATTCATGAGACTTTGGAGCAGGAGACACTGATTAGAGATAATTGGTCTCATCTCTTCGATATGGAGACTTATTAACAGACATTATGGGGAAAAACAATTTCTATGGTGGGGAGGTTTTAAAGTCTTATTAATTTTATTCATGTACTCCTCGACCATTATTTTTATCATTCTTTGGTTTGGTTTTATCTCGGGTTGTTTTGAGTAAAATTTTTAGAAGTTGTGAGGTTTTCTATGTTGTGCATGGTAGCTCACAGTTTTCCCAAATTGTGCACCCTTCCAGTGAAAACCCTGAAACCTTGAACAGTTATGGTCTGTATGGTTGCAACATGGCTTGACAAACTATGTTACCACCTAGTAGAAATCATGCTCCTTGGGAAGTGAGTCCTAAGGGGGCATGCAATTTGGGAACAAAGTTTATCTAATATTATGGATATATCTAGGAAACCATTCATAATGGTATTAATTAATAAAGAAATTATTTTAAAATTTCCAAGAACCCCCATTTAAGTTCCCTATTGGTCCATATTTTATCTAAATTGAATTAATTATATTATGAGTCTCTAGAGAGGTTGTTTTGACTCCCCAAAACCCTTTTCTTGGTGGATCAAAGCACATTTAATCATGTTCAATATCCTCCAGGTAAGTGAATCTTATCTCATGATTTCTCATCAAGTATCTCATTATCTCCTCCTATGATGTTATTTAATCATCATGAATTTGATAAATCTAAAATCCAATTAATGGGATTTTTAATCTAGGTTTTATTTCTTAATCTTCGATAGATTCATTCTTTGTTAGTGGATCCCGATACGAGTCTTTATTTTTGGTTGTGTGATTTAATGAAGGTGATTCCATTTCAAATTTTCCATTTGACTAAAACATGATTTTATTGAATTTTTTGAAATTCATTTCAATTGATTATAAATAGAGATGTAATATTAATTATAATTTGAATTTTAAATTTCAAGTTTTTTTTGGAAAAAACCAATTTCTAATGGAATGAGAATTTGGGGTGTATTTTTAAATTGATAGAATTGATGAAATTATTTGAGAAAAAAGATTAAATTGAAATGATATAAACCTATGATTTTTTTATATTGAAAAGGAATGAAATGTTTAAAACCCCATGTTTCATTTTTGACATTCAATTGTAATATTTAAATTGAAAATTGGGAAATTGAATTTAAATAGTTGATTGATTGTAAATGATATGATTTTCTAATTATTTATTAATTAATTGAGCTCATTTAAGCATATTTAGTTAGTGGGTTATTTGGGAAACGAATTATAGGATGATGATTCCCTATAAATGGATTGAAGACAAAAAAATATAACAAAAACCAAGTTCAATATATCTTATCTTGATGGGATATTGATGAGCCCTATTCATCCTGAGCTTGAGTTTTGTGTGTGCACATACTTGTAGAAATTTGTGAGTTGATATTTCTGAGCATCCAATAATTGAAAACTAATGTACTATCGAAAATATGACTATGATTCTTGTTATGATTGTTTTAGTATATATAAGACATTGATTATAGAACAATTTTACTCATGAAAACTGATCTATATAAATAATTTTATATGAAATGATTATTTAATCCATGTTTAAAATGCTTTCGATCATTTTGAATTGAAATCATGTTTTTTTAATATGAAAATGTATTTGCATGACCTGTTTTATTTAAATTTAATAATTTATTTGGTTTATTATTATGGAATAAGTTATAGAACACATAGTGAGACCCTTCTAGGATTTATATCTCACACCCTACCTTTTTCATCAGGCGTTTTAATATTGTCTTCTAACAAATATAAGAAAAGAGAAAGCACCACTTGGAGGGTGGATGTTCTTGATCCTTTAGTCCTTAAAGTAGTTTTTCCTATGATATATTTTTATTTCTATTGACTAGTTGGTGATTTACTTATTTGGTAATTTTTATACCTCTGTTTTTGGTGCTTTCATATTTTGGAATGTTGAACACACAGACTTGTACAATTTATATTATGTTGTTTTGACGAAAATGTGTTCCCTATTTTATCTTATATGATACCTGGTGCTAGTCGTTATCCCATAGGGATTGGAAACACCCTTTGATTTATGTATGATCTAGATTTTTTAATAAGGTACCAGGGTATCCGGGATGGTTTGGGGCAATTTGACCCAAATATTTCTACCTTAAATGAAAAAAGAAGATTTATCTCTAGATGTGTTATATAACACATTACTCAATTAGGAAATGGGAAAATCATTTTTATAAAAAAGAAATCTAAGGGTGAAATAAAATTCAATTAAATAAAATGATTTAACATTAATAAAGATCCATCAGTTTTAATTAATAAAGTAATCAAATAAATATAAGAGGAAGATGTTATAAAGAGACAAATAAGCCTAGTGAGAACATAAGAAAAAATAAATTTAGAAAATATATATGAATGTTGTTTAAGTAAGTGGATAATTACACTACTTTATGTAGTATTTTAGAGTAAGATTGTATTATAAATGTTGTTAATTTCACAGAACATATTGAAAAACATGAAGATATTTCATGTAGTTGAGAAGAATAAGAATAAACCTATATGGAAAACATGATGAATGTTGAGAATGAAGTGTTTCATGAAAAAACATCTTAACCTAATAAGGGATTCAAGTCCCTAAAGAAAGTGGTTATGAATCTGAAAAGGAAAAAGATAAATTCCATAACAATTTGTTTATAAAATATTATATCTCAAGGTAAAATGTTATTTAAAAGATATATTGTTAGAGTATTTTGGTAAGAATATTGATACTAAGGAATAATAATTTAATAATTCTTAATAAATATATTGTAAGGATAATAATACATTATAAAAATTGAGATATTAAAATTATAAGGCTAAAGAAACAAAGGTATAGTCATCAAAAAATATTGAGAAGTGTTTTACACAATGTCAGGTAAAATAATTAACTTTTGACCCTAAAGAATTTTATGTTTCTTGAATCTAATAGTGAATTTTTAAAATTGTATGAGTGGGAAATCTTGAGTTAATAAAAAATATGAAATGATAAATTATTTATTAAATAATGTTGAAGGGAACATGAATTAGAAATATTCCTCAATGTAGAATAAAAAATAAGTCGAACTTCTACCAAAAAAATAAGATACAATTCACTTAAATAGAAATAAATTTCATGGAATAACTTGTTTTATAGGATATTATTAGTGTTATGAAGGATTTTGGTGTTAGAATAAATCCCCTTAGAATGATTTTGCAGAAATGTTTGTTAATAAGGTAATTCAAGGAAGTTCCAAATAACCACATGACGTATTTGTGAGAAAATTTCATAACGGATTGTCGCAATTTAAAAGTATTATGGTACAGATTTAGATAATTCTTTATTTGATCAGGTTTGTAAAAATCTGGCTAAGACCAAATTGTGATGGTAACCATTTTAGTGGATCATAAATGTAGAAAAGGATAGATCCCCATCACTAAGGTGGTTCTTTAAGGGTCATTATATTTTGAAAGAGTTATTACCTTTATATTATATGAATTGTAATATTCTATAAAACGTCAAGGGTCATTGGACTGTTTTTTAATGGTCACTAGGCTAGTAGGAAGATGAAAAATGTAAAAGGATGGATTCAATAATAGTCATTTTTTACTATGTAAGTGTTATTTTTTGACTTTATAATCATCACTGTAAATTCCATGAGATTAATTCTTGATCATGTAAGAGTCATTTTCCGACATTATAAGTATCATTTGAGATTTTTATAAGAGATATTCAATGGAAAAGGAAAATTCTATAAGAGTTATTTTAAAAATAATAAGAGATATTTTGTGGTTTTTAAGGGTCATTTATGGAAATAATAAGGTTCATTCTCTTATATCATAAGTGTTATTAACTTATGTGTTTTTTAGTGATGGTTTGAAAAACAATAGTTCAAATAAATTATTATTATTCATTTAATATGGGTAATATTTCTACTAATATAATAGGAGAAAAACATTCATAAATTTAGAGGTGGTTATTTAATGATTATTCAATGATTTCAATCGATGGCTTCTACAGATTTGGTGGATCTATTCTTAACTAAATGAAACATCATGATGAGTGGAGTCATGAACTATGAATATAAGTAGTAGTTTTTTATTTAAATTTCAATTTTGGAGTTGACCAAATATTTACGATCTGATGTATTTCCAAAATATTAGATGATTTGGATGGGATTAAATTCTGGCGAAAATGTTGTTTTTGATATTTCATTTTCCATATCCAAAAATATAATTATTTATCACATGGATATTTATTTTATAATATATTGAATAAAAATGTTAAAAAGAGACATTGGATATTTCATAAACTCTCTTGACACATAAATAAAGTAGATTTCTTTAAATTTGAGTGAATATAAGAAATATAGGTGATCCCAATTGAAGATAATTCTTTTGATAACTAATGTAGAATTCTATATTGATTGTTGGAAAGTCAATGAAGTAGAATAAGGTGATTCATGACGTTTCTCACTAGATGTTCATGGATGTTGAGATGATTTTTACACTAACTATAGTGTAATATCTACTTTATATTCATAGAACAATGAAGGAGGTTACAAATATTATATGACGAAAAATGAATTTTTCTTTTATTTGGTGATTGTTCTAAACCTAAATGGTAAACACAACTACTTATTGTATTTAAATAAAAGTTATTTAGCATATTATTTCATATGAATTACCACATAAATTTTGTGTACTCCTTGTATTATCATTGTTTAGGTGTACCAAACAATAATATTTTAGTCCTCTATTTTAATGATTTATTACTTCATATCGACTATGAGGAAGAGGAGGATGTTATAATTAAAATTGAGAAAATATCATTGGAAAGGATTATTTAATTATTTTATAATACCATAATTCACTCTCCTTATAATGGTATAATCCTTATTGGGGACCAAGAAATAGTATTAGGGCTAAATACTATTGATTAAGGTTTTCTCTCTCTGATGTTCAAAGGAAGGAGTTGTTAATTTCATGGGAGTTTAATAATTGGTGGAAATGATTTATAATAATGAAAGTGTTGGATGAAACACTATTTTTGATGGTTGGAAGTTGATGTCTACAAGGCTTTTATACTTGGTATTCCACCCATCATGTAAGGTAAATAACTATAAGTGAATTATATCAGAGAGCTTTATGTTGATACAAAATGAGTCAATTCATTAGGAGGATCACTCTTTAATGTTATATAAACAATAGTGATTTAATTTAACACTTCACATCAAATGAGGGAAAAAATATTAATATATATGAAGGAAACTCTAAGGTATGTGAAACTAATTTAATGGTACTGTTGAACAAGTATGAAAATTTCATAATACACATAAATGAATTTTTCGAGGAATTCTTTGATCAGGTGAACACACTTTTATATGAAATGTGTGACCTCATAGAAAATATAAATGATGTAAAAAATAATTGAATAGACCCTAAGAATATTACTATCACAATTTAACCTAAAGGTCATGGCGGTTGAAGAAAAATATCCAAGCAAAGTAACTATGGTTTGTCTTTATAGTACTCTTGTATAATAGGAGATGAAGAATATTGACAATGAGTCCTTGAAAAAGGATAACTCACCAGAAGTTACATTTAAAGAAATGAAGAAACACATTATGGAGGATGATTCTAAGCATAAGGATTTTGATGATGTAATTTATTTTCATACCTAAAATCTCCAAAGAGGAAAATTGAAATTCAAAGGAAATATTCCACTAGTTTTTTTTCATTATTGAAATGATTAGAATTTTAGAAAAACATGCCTAAATAAATACAGATATAATGATACAGGGAAATAACCCTTGTAGAAACCTTTTAAAGGTGATAAAAGAAAGTTAAGACTATAATAGAAATTATTTAAGAATAATAGCTATATTTTATTATAACATTTCATCATAGAAGAAAAATATATAGATGAAGTTAAGGACTATAATGAACATAGTGAGGAAGTATTTTGGTTTTAATAGATATACCTCAAGTGAAGGATAACGATGATGAAGGAGATGAATTTGAGGTATTTTTCGACTACAAGGATGAACTATTATATTATCTTTAAGAAATTTAAATCTGGAGTCCCGATGAAAATAAATAAAATGGAGTGTTGTGTGAATCAAAATATTATATGAATAAATAAATAGAAGATAAGTTTGAGTGGAATATTGAGATAAAACAACTTAAATCTAGAATTATTGGGAATGGAGAGAAGAAAGTTGAGATCAATATCAGAATTGATGATAATTCTTAGAAAATTGATCAGTAGACTGATTTTTTTTAATGATCATGTCAAAAGATTTAAATATATTGAAGGGAAATTAATGACGATGTAATGAATGATTGAAATAAATAGAGACTTATTAACCTTGATATTTCTTTAGGATGTTTGACTCAAAAAGCTACAAAAAAAGATAATGAGGTTCATGGGGCTCAGTGGAAAATTAGTCACCTTCTCACAAGTGAAGAATTTCAAAGGTACATTGAAATCCATTTTAGTGATTGATCATATATAAAATTCCATGGTGGTTGATTAAAAACCACAAGGACCCACCCATTAGTAAAAAGTTGTTTTGAGTGACTCGTGAAAGATAGAAGAATTTATTATTGGTGTTGTGAAGACACACAATAATAGACATCATATCTAGTGTTATTTCGTGTAAATATGGAACAAACACAAGATTTGTGTTCTATATAGAAAAGAAACATTAGATATCAGTAGAAAGAATCACATAAAAGAAAAAATTCAATATTTCATATGTGTTTAACAAAAAAAATCATTATGGTTATGGATACAATGGTTTGAACTGTTCATTATGTGTATAATAAATATACCAAAGGAAATCCAAAGATGGAGAACATGGTATCTAGAAATATCACCATGTGTAATAAAAACTCATATTAAATATTCATCCTTACAAGATAAATATGGTTTTATAGATCCAACTGTGGAAAAATCTTATTCTCCACTAAAGGAACATAAGTAGCAGAAATGTGGTAAGAAATAAAAACTTATAAGGCCAGCATCATAACACAAATTTCAATAGAAACTAATAGAGATGAATTATTGATAATGGATAGTGGTTATACTTCTTATATGATGGGAAAAAGATATTCTAACAAATATAAAGTATAAAATTATGGTTTTGATTATTTTAGAAATTATTAAGCAAAGAAGATCATTGACTAGTGAAAATCCAAAAAACCAGGAAAATAATTGACTCCCATGGATATCCAATTAGTTGAAGGCCTCTGTTACAACATACTAAGTGTAATTTAATTTTTTAACTCAAGTCATGTAGTTAATTTCAATAATAAATTTTTCATTATAAAAGGATGATATGTGTCAATTATTATGTATGGGAAATGAACTAAGGGGAACCTCTACCTCATTGGTGAAGAATATAATAGGTTTTTATTGTCCAAGGAATAATAAAATAAATTATGATTCAAAATTTCTAACACTCTAGAAATTTATTTTTATGTAATAATATTCTTAATAGCTTTCTAACCACGTGATGAAGATTTAAGAGAATTGCGATATATTATAAAAATTTTAAATTTTAAATATTATCCTTACAATATTGTCATTAAATTTATGATAGGAATATTAATAATTTTTTTAGAAATTTTACATGTTTTATATAGTTTAAATAAATATATTAATTCATAATAAATAAGTACTCAATTTTCAGTAATTCCATTTTATGATTCAAAAATATGATTCCTTCACAAAACGGTTTTTAATGAATTTTATGTGCATAAATTATAATTAATTTTTACAATTTTAGGAATTTTTTTTTATAAAACTAATATCATTTTTTAAAATCATGATGTCAAAAATATCTTAGGGTGAAATTTTTGGATTTTTCTAAGGACTAATTTTTTTAGTGAATAGTGAAAAATATTGATTTGTATTAACCTATCATTTATTTCAATTAAATAAAGTTATTGAAAATCCCCATTATTTTTTGAATTCTATATTAAATTAACATAAGTATTGTATAATTTCAAATAAATTAATTAATTATATATTAATCTTCATTATACCTGATTTTGGTATAATTTGATTTTTTTGGCATAAAAACGCATATTTTGAAAAACTGTTTTTCATTTAGCTTTATTCATATATATCAAAATTTATTTTATTTAAATATATAAATTGAATCTTGAAAAATGTATTCTATTTTTGGGATTAGGTTATTATATCATTTTAAATAGTTTTGGTATTTGTTTTCATTATTAATAGCAACCATAGTAAATATTTTTCACCTCAGTATGGGTAAAATGGGTAAAATGGGTAAAACATGATTAAAACTATGATATAAGCCCTAAAAATATCCCCAAAAGTTATATTTAGTTTATTTTATAAGTTTTATTTGACCATAAACATATATATTTTTAAAAACAAATAAATTTCTCACAACTTTCCTTTGATAATGACCTTAGTAAGATTTTAACTAACTAATAAAAATAGAAGGTCAATCTCATTATTTCAATGTCTACAATATTTTATTATCATAATAAAAAGTTGTTATATTGTATTATAATTTTATATTTTAAATATAAATGATATTTGTTTATCATGATAATTTTTTTGTAATTTTTAGTGATATAATAATTACATTAAATTCTTAAGAAATTCTGAAATAGTGATTGTTCTTGTAATAGAAAACCATGTAAATGAATTTTAAGAAACATTAAAAGTAATAAAATTTTGAGGAATTATATTTTTATGATAAATATAACATATTATTTATTTTTTAAATGAAAAAATTATAATTATATTACTATATTGATTTCATTAAATTCGCACTATCTAAAAAGTTTTGAAACTGTCTTTAATGGTATATTATGTTAAATAATGATTTATTTAATAATTTAAAATTCATAAAAATATTATTTTCAAACATTTTAATGGTATATGTATGAGAATATAAATTATATTTCAATTATGGGTAACTTATACTTTTATATTATATTTATTTACTCATATAGAGTAAAAGACACCAATATCACGGTAGTCGTCAAAAGGGTTAACAAGGGGTTAAAAATAAGAGATAAGGGAAAAAAATCACCAAATAATTTCTAAATTTTATTATATGAGAGTATTTCAACTAATACTAATACTATATTCAAAATATATAAATTTAGTTCCACTTTAACAATAAAGATAATTTATATTAGTTTAATAGTTTATTTAATTCCAAGGGTGCCCCTCCCTTCACATATCAAAGGGCACATCTTATCCTCTCTTACTCACACATTTTGAGAACACTTGTTCATCCAATAACAAACCAAATATCTCTTAAAAATCTCTCACCACATCCTAGAGGTCATGTTCCTTCCAAAATACCAATCATATAAGGATTGTGATGTAAGCAGAAGGATGATATTTGGGGATATGGTATAGGTCCTAACCGATATATTTAAAGTTTATATCTACTTATACCTTCTTAAAATATTATTTAACCGTGTGGAAAAAAAAAATTTACTATATTAAATATAAATATATTTAATTATTATTATAGTACATTAATTTTTCATCTCATTTTTTATCCTATGGGAAATTAAAACATCACTCGTGTGTATGTGTGTATTACAACCTCCACGAAGTGATGTGTTTCATTTTTCATTACCACATCACAATGATGGTTATTTTGATAGATTAATTTATATATATATGATATTAAATACATATTAATTGTCTTTTTTAAGATTTAATATCATATATTTACTGACCTTCATATCAATTGAAAAATGATAATGTCATTTGTGTGTATGGGTGCACTACCACCTCCATGAAGTGATGTGATTCATTTTTCACGTATGTTTTTTATGGATGGATATAAAATATTATTCAATAAATATAAATGATAATAATTTAAAAATTAATAATATTTTTATGATGGAATAATGGTCCCTTTTACCATTATCATCTTGCCAATTTTATTTTGGGATTATGAACCGAATGCCTTTAAAACATCTCATGTAAACATAACAATTTTGTAACTAAATACAAAAAGATCATAAATTTCATAAAATAAATAATTATAATGTATTTAACTAGAAAATAGTTATTATAAAATTAAATAAATAATATTATTTTATTATTCATGAGTTAAATAATGTATGACCCTAGATGATATTTAAGGTAATGGATTTTTCATAAAAATCAAATGTTCAAAGATTAAAAAGTTTTTATTATATTTTTCCTAATTATAAATGTTCCATTAAATATTTAATGTATGTTTTGAATATTATTAAATGTGTTAAAATTAATTTTAAACATTTTTAGGCTTTCTTTATGTATTTCTTAAAATAATACATTAATATTTTTCCAAACGGGTTATTTTTTTCATTTTTACAAAAGTGTGAAAGGAGTCTTTTTTTAACATAGAAGACATGAGATGAATTTTACATCACTATAAACATTTTTCTCTAAGAATCATACCCAATATTTTTTCATGTTTTTTTAAACGAAAATATTATCACCTATTCTTCTGGAAAATTGGTTATAAATATTTTTCCAAGAAAATTGATTTTATTATTATTTTTACATAATGCCTTAAAGTGCTTCTGCATATATCAAAAACAGAAACATTTATGAGATTGTATGATGAAATTGAAAAAAATTATCTATTTATGTGTGTTATAGTCCTTTTATATTTTTTATTATGAAGTTTGAGATCAATATATCTCTCCAACGCATTAGGTAATGATTACGTTCTTTGGGGACTTATGTTGGAATTAACCTAGTGAGTTATTCCATTTGTAAGGGTTATTATAAGAGTTATTGTAAGGGTTATATGAATATGATGTAAACAGTTACCTAAATTACTTTTCTGTTACTTTTTATTCATTTTCATGGAAATATGTTGATTTTATAAGGTAAAATATTGATCTTAAGGAAATGATTATGACCATTAAGAGAAAACAAATTCTGTTATAAGAAAAAAAATTCATGTTTTCTCATGTTTTATTATAAACCCTCAATATTATTATTATTTTCTTTATATTTTATTCTGTTGTGTCTTATGAAAATGAAATTGTTCTAAATCAGATTTCATGTGCATGTAAATGATTTTTTGGTCTCAAAGTTTATTATATTTAAGGAAAAATTTATGATCTAAAGGTTTTCACATGGATTAATGAGTTTCTTTTTAACAATTTATATATCCCATATTGAAATTTTAATTCTCGTTAGTAATTCTCAAATATTTTTTATCAGTTCTAAGGATGAGTAGGAACAAGGATGAAGTCAAGTTGAAAATCATGATGATTTTTCATGAAAATAAAAAGTGTCACATTTCAAATGTTTTGTGTTGTGAAAAAATGTACACTAAGTTGAACTCAACATTTTTTACAATTTGGGTTTATTATATAAGATTTATGAGCAAATTATTTAAAACTCTAAACCATATATATCATCTAAATGTTGTAAAATGTATTACTGGCTTAAAACTCTTGATTTTTTAATGTTTTGAGTTCCATTCCTTATAATTGGTATCAAAGGGACATTTAGCTAACTTTAAATTCTAGGATATTATTTGAGAAACAATTAAAAATAATTATATAACAAAAATGGTTAGAATGAAATGAAGAATTATAGTTATTTTGGATAAATCAAAATGTTTTAATAGAATATGACAAGTTTAAGGATATATTAGTTCATATGCTCCTAATAGTGTGGCTTAATATGGTTTTATTTGATAAACTCACACTAATAAATTTTTATTCAGTAAATGGTTTGAACCAAGAGGAACAAAATTAATAATTGATTTAAAGGACAACGAGGTGGTTGTTCGACCGAGAAAACAAATAAATTTTTTGTTTTCATGAAACCTCATGGGGTTATACTTAATAATTTTCACAATTTATAATTAAAACCCCAAAACTAGGTTAGTTTACTAATTCATAAATTAAGATAAAAATGGGTTTTCTGGGATTTTCAAGTGATATATATCATCAAGGTAAAAATATTCAACATCCTTTGTGTCTCGAATATGGGACGAAACACCCAAGAAAATGTGTCAAAGGAATTATAATATTTTTTTATATTATAAAAAGGTAATAGTTCAATAAACTACCAAGGAAAAAAAGGAAGAGTCAGGTTAACAACATGAAGTGGGATAAAGTTTATTACAAGGTATCAATTGAATTTTTAAATTTGGAGAGTATGAGAATCATGAAAATTAATCCCCAAGGGGGAAATCTCAAGAATATTATATGAATCAGCATAAAAATACAGGTTTATAAATTTGTTACTCGGTTATAGTGTATGATGAGGAAATTGTGGATGATATATAAAAGTTATCAATTATATTTTGGCTTATATTTTTCATATTTATGCATCTTAGGAAATGATTCATATTTATAATTGTATGAAGGTTGTATCATGTAATAAGAAATAAAATCATGTTTAATGTGTTATGAAGAACACCAAATGATTTAGCTTCCTATATTTTTGGATTTATGAGTTATGATATGCTGTTAAATTTACAGATGATCATAAGTTTAAAGGAATTAATACTATTTTGAAGATAAATGTGGTGGGAGTAACTTGGAGATGGTTTTTTTAGTCTTTATATATTTTATAAGTATATGTAACCCTTAATATTAACTTTTTTTTAATGATATTTTATTTGAGGATGAATTCCATTATATTTTGGGGAAATAAGTTAAAATATATTAATTAACATTAGGATTATTATGATATTTGAGTTTAAGGTAATTATGGATAATTGGGATAAAATGGTAATTATATTTTCGGAAAATATTTTTTACCACATATATAACCTTTGTATTGAAATTTTATTTGGTTAGTAATTGATTAATATTATTTCATAATAAGTTCACTATATTTTTTAGAACATTATACGGTTAGGGTAAATTGAAATATATTTGGATAATATTTTTGTTTATTTACTGAATAAATGTTGTATTATCTTTTGGAAATATATGTGATTTTATTTTGGATTAATGGATATTTAGTTTATTTGTTGAATTTGTTAGAATATTTTATAGAATTTATGATAATGGGATATACATTTTTGGTATATGAATTTATGTGTGATTGGTATTATTTGGAGATAAATTTGAATTTAATCATGGAAGAATATGATATCAAATAATTCAAATATTTGGGTGTTATAATTTAGGCATTGAATATTAATTTAATATTTATTCATATAAAGTTATATATATATATTGGATATTATATTGTACTAAATATTATGGTTTTGATTAATGTCTAAATATGGGGGGAGTAACTTGTTATCCTTTTCCAGCTCTTCTGATCTGTTTAAAGATAATTTTCATGCTTGAGGGATAAAAACGTATTAAATAAGTTTATCTTGGAGTAAGACATAATATAGAAGTTTATATTGATCAAAGCATAAAAAAGATGAAATTGTTCTCATCAAATATAAATAAGTCAAGTAATTATATTTTCTCATGTTATCAATCCTGATGGTAAAATAATCCTTCAACTGTATAAAAGGGATATTTAAATAAAAATGACATCCAATTACATTAATTTAAAATTAATTGATGGTATTCATTATCCCTTACTGATTTAGGGGTTTGTGGTCATTAAATTATTTAGGACCATTTTATTTATCACTTTGTATTATCCCTTAGATGTTATTTTCCACCCATATCAATATTTTCAATTCCTTCTAATTTTTTCATTATCTAGGAACCCAATTAAGTGTTATTCTAGGTTTCCATCATAATTATCTTTTCTAATTTTCAAATTAATTTTATTATTATCAATTTTTATGAATTTATTTTTCAAAAAAATGTAAATATTAAAACAGTTTTCCTTTAACGATCATTTATTTTGTATTCCACTCATAGCAATTTTTATTCAAAAAAAATTAAACCCTTTTTATCTGGAACGATATAAAATTTCATGCATGAAATTTATTTAAGGGGATATAATCTAACACCCATAAAATTTAGTTTTAAAAGATATTACAATCGATAGCTTTCATAACATGAAAAATATATCTTTAATGGAATTATACTCTAATATAGAAATATTAATATTTAAATTTAAACATTATAAAATTTCCATTAAATTGGTGGTATGAATAGTCATATATATATTATGAAAAATATTTATAAAGGTTTTATATAGTGAAAATGTATTGAATAATGAATAATAAATTAAAGATCACAAGTGAAATATTGATGAATGAATGTTGTATTTGTTGTTAGTTTATTATAATGTCAATTTTTAAGGAATTATTCATTGAGGAGTTTAAGTTTACAAAGAAATTTAATGTCATTCCTGATAAATCATCCATGGAATCCCATAGTTTGATTGGGGTTCTTCCATGGTCTTTAGAAAATGAAATTCTAAGGATACTATCATGAATAATTCAAGTGTACATGTTCAATATATGATGGAAATAAAAATTGTGAATATTTTTGAACTAGTATTAGTTCCAAATATATGTGATATTTACATTCAGAGTTTGAAAAATTCTTATAAAAATTGAATAATTACAAAATGAAACCATGAAAATATTTATTTTCATGAATAAATGTTTGGATGGAGGCCATACAATATTCTATTATTTCATGATGATTTTTATTTTGTTGTCTATAAAAAAATTTGTGAAGGAAAAAATATGTTTAAGACATATTTATTTTTCATTTAATTATTTTAAAACCATGAAAAAATAAATTTATTTCATTATAAGTTGATATTTGTTTGAGAAAAATTGATAAAAAGTAAAATATATATTTGATTATTTGGCATTGATATTAATTAAAATAATTGAAAAACTATTTTATGAGAGTTATCCAAAAAATAGTTAATCTATTGGCCAACCAAGGATACACATCAATCACACATGTGGGACATTGTTCTACGACATGGGAGGTAGGTTTACCTTGCCAGCCTTGGGTGGAGGTTAGTATATTAGGGAATGTTTAATTCCCACAAGGAGCACATGGGCTGTTAGAGAATGAACACAAGGTACACAAGTGGGTGACTGAGGGGACCAAACATTGTACTATTAATCTATCTCAAAAATATATTTTTTTAAAACTAGTCATACGATGAAATGTATTTGAGCCATTCGATCAAGTGATTGGATCATCTTCAACCTTCATCCTTTGAAAGAGCTACATGTTCCCTTAAGAAAATCTATGTCGGAATTCTAGTTTTCAAAGACCACTAGTCTTTCCCTATGCATTTTATCAATCCCTGACAATGAGACATGCTCAATCATCATAGAATCTATGCATTCCATCTACATCTTTCATACATGAGATAATTCTAAGAATATGCTATATCTAAACCAAATTGAAGTTGCATAGAAGAGTTTCAGTGATCCATCACATGAACAGCATTAATTGTGTGAGATGATTGTATATATTTATATAATCAGAAAAAGAAAAAACATACGTGAGAATATCCAATCATATACAGCCTAGATCACATGAATCATTTATAGTTACATGATCAAGTGTCAACTTCAACATCACATGAGTTTGGAAAATCCAAGAGTTTTGACATTAAATATCATTGATATTTTCTATGATCATAAAATTATTGAAGAGTTTTTACTCTCTATAAAAAATCATAGGATAGTTGGTGATGGAATCGTATGTAAATCCAAAGGCGAGGATGATGGTTTGATGTGATATCAATGAACAATCTTTAGATCTCTCATTTTCCTCAAAGGAAACATAGAATCTACAGGATACCATATTCATGAGAAGGACAAAAACCTATGGACCTTAGCTAGTTATGTAATGTTTAGGATATCCCATGTTCTTTTTTCACATAAAAGAGACGAATCCCATGTGAATTATTAATTATATAGATAATGAGATCCTATTAAGTCTTTTTGGTCACACAAAAATTGATTATCATGTTCAATTATGTGATGGAGACAAAATCAGTTTGTGTAATCTATCCAGTTGTGGTCTTCACGTGAACATAATTGAGCCATCATTTTCTTGTATATGTGAATCATTGTTGACATCATGCAAATTCATACATTTCTAGGGAATATGAAAAAAAGATAGGTAAATAAAAAAAAGGTTACACGGAGTGAAACTGTGTATCTATTTGGGATTTCATGAAGCGTTGTTTTACATTTCATGAAATAGTGGAAAAATTATATATTTGGAAAACAGTATGAATTTGTGAAAAAATTCACATGAATATATAAAGCACTATAATAGAATATATAATTCACATGTATGTATTGAGATATCTAATCCATTTGCATAAATCAGTGTTGAGTCATCTTGAATAATTTCATTGGAAAAACAGTGAAAAATATCACATTAATAATAATAATAATAATATCTTATTTGTTCTAGGGTTTACAATAAGAAACATGCTATAAATATTGTTTTCATAAAATGAATTTGAATATTTTGGATTTATAATTAAAAGTAATTGAGTATATAATTCAATAAGGATATTGAATTTAGTTTTTGAATGTTTATAGTTTCATAAAATAAGAAATAATATCTGATGAAGAAAATTTAATCATAAAATAAGAACATTCATTCCCAAGTAGTTGTGACTAAAGGTAGAATATACTTTCATGATAAAAAAAGTAATTTCTTACTCTTATATAAATTGAGAAGAATCAGATCATTATTTATCTAGTTTAAATGTGTTCTAAGACCAATTTTCATATACCAATAATTAGTTATAGATCTTAAAGGTGTATATGAGGAATCCTGGACCTACATGATCGTTGTGGAATATCACACTAAAGAAAGAAGATGAATTTCTCCGGCCAGATCAATAACTCTAATAAGAAGAAGGATCTTAGGGCTAGGGAATCTAACCAATTACTGAATAGCTCATTACTGAGGTTTAGAGCCATGATCAACAGGTGGATATACTACTGGGGTTCATAACTAGTTTCTTTATTATCCATTTTAGTCATTGATAAAATTATTGAGAAAAATCCATGTTGGGGTGTCTAACCAGCATTGAAAGAATTAGTTCATTTTATGAAACCTCTTTAATTATGTTTTTCTTGCCCTATATTTTTATTTCTATATATGTGGAGAGGCAATGAGATATTATTTAGCAGATTAATAACATTAACAAGTTCAAGAGATAGAATTAAAAGGAAATAATTTCTAAAATTAAATGACTAGATCACCCCCACTAGTCAATCAACCCCAGGGATCCACAATTGCTATCAAAATAAATGTTCCCTCTAATGATATATGTTTCTCCTTACTTATTTATAAAGATTTAATGAATTTTATATTTTTGGAAGATCTTGAGATAACTCAAATAGATAAAAAGAAATATACCCATGATAATATAAATCTTTAGAATTCAAACAAGGCTCATAAAAACATAAAGAATATGTAATCTAATAAGATAAAGAATAATATGATAGTAAGAAATAAATACAACTAGCATAACGTAATTAGAGTGATTTTATTATTAATTATTATTTTTAATATTATTCTTCAAATAAATCTTGTTTAAGTTGTTATGATGATGTATCACTTAGTGATATTCATTTTAAATTCAAATAAAATATAATCAATTTCACTAAAGAAGTGGTAAATTATATTTTTTGACCTATCAAGGGTTTTTTGGATGGAAATTTACACCTGGATTAAGAGGATAATGTAATGGAAGAGGCATTGGCTAAAAAAGTTGGTATATGAAACACTCACATAAAATTTGTGAAATAAATGGATTAAATAATCTCTCTTTTTAATGAAAGATTTACTAAATCTATTGAATAATTTAAAATTAATTTCTGTGAGAAATATTTGTTTATAATTTTTTGTTGAAGCTTTATATTCACATGAAAATTGTATAGAGATTTTATGGTTGTCAATGCTACTCAATTTGAAATCAAATAAAAATTAGTAAAGGGTGTTGATAATTCTTTACATGAATAAATATACATTCACAAATAAAAAATAATGAAGATAATGGATAATTGGGCAGACATGATGAGATCTATTCAATATAATAATAACTCCATCAATAATATTTTTTTTGAGATATAGGTGATATTGAAGAATCGAGAACAACAAAAGATAGATCATACCATGTCATTGAGAAGAAAGATGTTTCCACTTAGATTTCTACTAAGAACCATGGATCTAGGAGGAATCATACTAGTAGAAACTATATACTGAGATTATCCTCTCATTTAGTGGAAATATCCTCGAAGAAGATACTATCCCATAATCTAGAAACTATTTTATGTACTAATTCTACATTAATTTACGGTACAGATTTTAAACCAAATTAAAAGAATGTATTGTTGGAGAAAAATACCAGTAAACCCACAACATCAAGGGTGGATTATAAAAATATATATAAATAATAATTCCCTTGAGAGAGTCAAATAGGGTAGTGGTCCCACTAAAAATAACACGGTACACAACCTATTAAATCTAGAAATATTTCTCTAGAGAATAACAGTAACAGAATCATAAGTTATTGTTTTTTTGGAAGGTTATATATAAATAAAAATATTTTTGGCATGACGTATCAAATCATTAAAGTATTAAAAATCCAAAATAAATAGAGGGTAAAGATAAATATAATATAAAAGTAGTTCAACAGGAGATGAATCCAAAAAAAAAATTATAATTTAAAAAAATAAATATAAACCTTCTTGGACTAATAAGACAAGTGATAGATCCTTACCTACATAAATAGGATAGAGAACAATTCAAGAAAATTACATTCGCCTTAGAAAAATAAGGCTCAGTTTGAGGATGTAAAAATATAAAAGGTTTCTAGATAGAATATATAGCATGGTGGGAGATCTAAGTTTAGAGGTGCTTTATAGTACTGTGAAAGGTATGGGAACAAATCCTACTCTTACAGGTACAACATTTTTTTACCAGGAAATAGTAATGATCTAAGGTTGACACAAGGTGAATATATGAGAATATATTATCAATGAAATAATTTAGTGACAATAAATTCATCTAATATTCTTATATATGTGAGTATTAATTCTTAGAATAAGTGTGTTTAAGATAAATATTAAAAGATCATAGAGCTAAGGTATTCATTACCATATAAACTATATAGACTCCTTATACTATGAAAGTGAAGAAAATTAAGAAATTGAAAAGGTTGGATTCATGAAATACCAAGACTTTTAAAAGGGTGTATGTTAAGAACAAAGAATCTAAGAATACTAGGAAAGAGTTCCAAATTTTTTGGCTGGATAAAATAAAATTGTCCAACAAGTGGAAGAAATTTAAAAATGTGTTCAAGATAAAGGAAATAAAGTGGATTCAAAATGTGAGGTGAAAGATGATGAGAAGTTTTATAAAAATGAAAGCCTAAAGATCCAGAATAATGAAGTGGAAAAAGGTATTCCATACAAAGAATAATTTCAATGGAATAAATAAGATAATAAAATAGATTAGGCCTAAAATAGAAATAAGGGCCCAAATTAATCTTCATATAATGATATTGGAAGAAAATAATGGCCTAGGTTCGGATGAATCTATTGGAATAATTTATAATCCTAAATAAAAAATAGGTCCATCAATATTTATTTATATAAATATGGGCTTTTTATTAACATTTATAGAGTAAAAGTATATGAATATATCCCTTTAGGGGTATCATCAATGAATCAAATATATGAATGCATCACTACATAGTGAATGTGGAACTTTTATTCAAATTATTGAAATGTGAATATGAGGTATGAAATTCACTCCGAAATCCCTAATCTAAATGAATTGATAATTATTTTCAATAGTGAGTTGATATTGAGATACTTAGGGGGATTTATATCTCTTAACCTTGAAATTTTTGACGCTTTTTCGAGATTTGTGTAGGCTATAATATATTTCATTATTTTATTGTTTGAGAAACCCATAAACATATAGATGGGTTTTATTTGAATTTGGTATCACATGCTACTTAATTTTTGGACAGTATTGAACACCTTATCTATAAACTCCAGTTATTTTACAAAGGGTTTTACCACATAGATTTAGAATTTTCTAGATAATGTATCTTGACTAAAGAAAAACTTGGGATTTCATCCTATTCTCACAATTTTTAAAGTAAGATAATTTAAATGAATAGAGGATAAGATGCTGTTATCATCAAAATAGAGATAAATGAGAAGTACCCTATTGTAAATTTTTAATTATTGTCAATAAGGTGGATAAAAATGTTGCCTTTATAAATTGAACAAGTATCAATAAAAAATTCAAAGGGGGAGATTGAAGATAAAATATGAAATATTAATGAATGAATTTTGTATTTGTTGTTATTTTATCATAAATTCAATTTTCAATGATGTATACAATAATGATTTATGTTTAATAATGAATTTGATGTCAGGATTTATAAATAATCCATGTAAGTATATAGATTGATTATACATCTACAATAGTCTTTAGAAAAAGAAATTATGAGGTTATTGTCTTAAAAAATTCAAGTGGAGAAGTTCAAGACATGGTGGAAATAATAAATATGATATTTTTTTAAAATTAATTGAATTCATAAGACATGGGTTAAATATGTTTGGAGTTTTAACAATGTTTACAACAAGTGAAAAAATAAAAATTAATAACATGAAAATATTTATTTACATGATGAAATGTTTTTAAGAAGTTCATAAAACATTATATAATAGCATGATGAATTTTATTTTTAATCCCCTGTAAATAGTTTTTTTATTTTAATGATGGAGAACATGTGTTGATGAGTTATTGATTTTACATGATATTATTTTAATACCATAAAAAAATTAATTTATTTCAATAGGAGATGATATTTATTAGAGATAAATTGAGAAACGGGAAAATATATATTTGTGTAGTTGGAATTTTTTTTAATAATTGGAAAAATCAATTACAATAGGTATTCACAAAATTTTTATAACCCTTTCCTAACAAAGTAACCACCTAAACCCCACACGTGTGAAATTGTTCTACCATGTGGGATGCAAGAAAACTTGGACAACCATGGGAAGTAGGTATGACAACCCATGGATTTATTACACATTAATTCATTATTTATTCCATAAAATCAATCATAGTAGAACCTATAAGATCAATAATGCTATTGAATTCTGTAATTAGGTATATAAAATATTAAAGTGTTAAATTGACAAAGAAAAATTACTGAAAATTTTCTTAACATGCTTCTAATATTCCACTACTCATTTAAAATGACACAGGATAACCTGGGGACATCCATAAGAAAAAAGTTTTCTATAAAACCCTGTAAGGGAATAAAAAAATAATAGAATAGGGTAAATCAATAAATGTGGGTCAAGAGGAATAATAATGTTACATAATAGGTGATAATCATAATTATGAATAATAAGTCATGTTATAACATGCTATCATATACGAAACATGGGAATGTGAAAACAAAATTAAACATGAAATCATAAACATAACTCAAGGTTAAAAACAAATATTTAATATCATAGTGTTCTTTGGATAACCTCTAATGCACCATACACGAAATATCATGAGACTAAAACAACAACCAATTCATTTGAGCACTATCTTAGCAACCCTATTCATAATCATGTCATGAAAATGCATAAGTGTTCCACATGAATCAAAAACAATAATAATGTATTTCATAAATTGTGTCCCCAAAATCATATAGTTTGGTTTAAATACATATATATACCTAATCATAGAAGGTTAATAATTTATAGGTGAATATAATTTAGTGGAAATAGATATGGTATTCAAAATACAAAAGTTTGGCATAGAAAATTCATTAAATAATATGGACAGCATAAATGGGGTATATAATGAATCATGGTAGGGGTTAATGAAATTGAAATGGGTATATAATTACTTTTAAATAATAATGGAAGTAAAATGGATATTGAAAATTATATCCCACTAATAGAAATTTAAAGAAAAAAAGGAATCACATAAATAAGGAACTTGAATAAAGAGGACAAGGAGAGGGCTCTTTACTAAATTTCGGCATAGTAATGGCTTAAGTAAATGTTATAAAGAGAGGGAATAAATGATAAATAATTATAATGACATTAATTTTACAGTAAATGGACATTTATAAAGGTTAGAAAACAGAACCAATTTAGTTTCAAAAGGCTATATACAAAGAGTGTGCTTGAATAGAAAAGAAGTGAGAGAGAGAGAGAGCTGGTTCCAATACCTCAGGAGGATGCTTCTTAAACCTGGAGAGGGACTCCTTTGAACCATGGAACTCCCTTTATGAGAATATTGAGAGGGTAATTGAGATATAAATCATGCTCAAAGTCTTTGGTATGGAATTTGATGTGGGAATGGGGGGTATTTATACTTGAGGAGAGGTGGTTTTAAGTGATTAAATAATTTAGATTTTGTATTTATAGCTAACCACTTTGGGGATCCATTTATATAAATGAATTTTGTTAATAATTAATGTTTTAAATTTTTTAAGGACATTAAAAACATCAAATATCTATTTAAAATTATCTTTTTTAGTTTCCTTATGTCTTTTCATTTTAATTTTAACCCTTTATATTATTTCACCTATACTATGATATTTTTTTACCATAATATCATTTGTATGTCTAAAAATAGAAATGACATTATTAACTAATTTTTTCCTTCTAAATAAAAATATTAATGAAATTTTAATTTATTAAAATTGAAAAAGTTTTAAAAATTATTTCTAATTTTATTCGTGTATAACTCATAAAAACTTTTTTTAATAAAAGGTAAAATCATGCTTTTCAAAATTTTAGCCATCTATTTCTATTTTTAACACGATTATGAATTATCTCATTATTTAAAGAAATTTTAATAAATAATAGTGGTTTATAAATTTTAAATCATGTTCATATAATTATTATTTTAGAAGAGTTATGGTTTTTCGTTAAAATTACATTTTCACTTTTTACCACTCAAAACAATTTTTTAGAAAATTACCATAAATTAACTATAAGATAATTTTGATGTTATAAAAAATTAAATTTATTATGTCAAAGTAATAATCTAAATAAAATAATGACAAATTTTAAATGCAATTCCTTATTTATTTAATATTAATAGTTTTTATGACTTAACGAACTTTGTTACCATTTCCAAAATTACTTTCAACTTTTCAAATTTATATTATCATATAATGGGTCTTATAATATAATTTCATGAAAATAAAATTTATTTAAAACATATAAATTTATCCTAAAATATAATTTAAATTACATATTTATACATTTATAAAATAATCTCAACAATTACTTTAGTGCACTAACAACAATAATAATGACCAACTATCTTATTGATTAATGGACATAATACCCCTTTATAATGGTCCCAAAGAGAGGGGATAAATGATATCCCATTATATAAACATAAGTTTTATAGAAAAGGTTCATATATAAAGGCTTTATAATATAACCAATTGACATTCTGAAGGGGAAAAAATGTAACAACCTGAAAAATATTCTTCTTTAGACAGTGGATCTCTTTCCTCTCTTTAAATTTTATAAAGTTTTACAAGAGTATCAACTAGAAAGGATTATAATTTTATTAAGATAATTTAACTCCATGTTTTGTTATAAACTAATATGACTAGAAATAGTAATGTGATAGAAAACAAATACTAGACACCAAAATTCTTTAATTAATTATTTAAAAATGTTACATTAAATCTAAATAATACAAAATATCGTTCCAAATATTAAAAAAGATATACAATATAGGACAAATAAATTGAAATATATATTTATGGTCCCCTTTTATCCCCAATAATTATTTCTCCCATGAACATCCCAATAATAGAGAAAGAAAAGGCCAATAATACAATATTAATTTGGAAACCATAATGAACCGTGATAGAATCGAAGTGAATGATGAAGAGTTATAATATATGTGTATTTATAGGTAAATAGGACCATTAGGAATAAGTAATATTTTCCAATATGGTTTATGGGAATTATGACCATTAATCAATATGAAGGTTGGCCATTATTATTGTTATTGAAGTAATAATGTGGTTTTTAGGATTAATCCATAAATTTATTTTTTGAAAATATATAATTATATAATTAAAATTATGTTATATAATAAATTTAAATTTTTTTAAAAAATTATTCTCAGGAAATTAACTTATAAAACACATCTAGACTATGATCTAAATTAGTAAAGTTTTATGTAATTTGTATAATGGTCAAAAAGTTCGTTATGTCATAAAAACTATTAATAGTCAATAAATAAAGATTATTATTTAACACCCATAATTATAGTATTTATTTTAATATTTTGATAAAATAAAATAAATTTTTATTTTTACGCAACATTATGTTCTTATGGAAATTTAATGGTAATTTCCAAAAAAAATGAAATTTTTTGGGTTAAAAAGTGAAAATACAATTTTTACAAAATGGAATAAATCATATTAAATTATCATTATATGATCATGATTCAAAATGTAATAAAACTTATTATTAATAAAAATTTATTTAAGGAATTGCATAATACATAAGGTGTTACACTTAGAAACATGTTCCTAGCATTTTAAAAACCACTATTTTACTTTTTCTAAAACAATTGTTTTTATGAGTTATAGAAGTGTCACATTAGAATTTATTTTTTCCAATTTTATAAATTAAATAAATTAAAATGAATTAATATACAGGGTTCAAATTAAATGGTAAAAAAAATAAAGAATCTATAAATGAAATTTTAAATTTATTTTTGAGGTTTTTATCATCTTTAACCAAAATTTACAGCAATAATTATCAACAGAATTTTCTGAAATTAATTCCACCCAAAAGTGGTCAGCTTTAAATAAAAAATAATAAATATTTTATCACATAAGACCACCCATCTTCAATTATAAATGCCCTCTTTCAATCCTAACCCTACAAAAAAATACATTTAGAAAAAATAATTTATTAATTACTCTCTTAATAGTCTCTTTAAGGTGGTATCAAGGTTCAACGGAGTCCCCCTTTAGCTTTAGGAAGAATCCTCCCTATGTAAGGGACCACTCTCTACTTTTCCATTAAAGAATAATATTTGTATTTATCCATTTTCATCTCAATTTGTTATTTTTTCAAGACATTATAAATGTATATTTACTGTATAATTTAGGTTTTTATAAATATATAACATTTATCTCATATCATTAAAATCTTTACTCAAGCCATTACTTTGTTGAAATTTATTATGGGATCCTTAATTTTCCCTATTTATTAAATAATCGTCATTGTTTAATTCCTTTTTTATTTAAATTTTTGTTGAGGGTAAATGATTTTAAATCACCCTCCTACTGCCCTTGTTATTTAAAAATGATGATTGAACTATTTTTCTCTGATTAAGATATCCATTGATTCATTATGAACCCCCGTTATATTGCTAACATTATCCTGTAATTTTTCCATAAAAAATATTTGTATTGTGAATACCCTCACTATTTGAACTCAAGGGTATTCACCTAGGCATACCTATACTTATTTTATTCAGTTTATCCATGTATGAAACCCACACTCAATGATCATCTGGTTAAAATTGATGAAATAAATTCTTATTTTATATGATTCACGAGGAACAATTATTCATGTACATGATATGATTATGAATGGGTTCACCTAGATAATGCTCCTATGAATTGGGTAATGTTTTAGTCTCATGAAATTCCACAATGGTGAAAGATAAGATATCTCAATAACACTATTTATGATTTCTTCTGGGTGTTTAACCTTCACTTATGCTTATGTTGTCTTGTTTAACATCGTTCCTACATTCCCATGTTACCTTTATGTTGTCATGTTATACCATATCTCATTTTTCATGATTATGATTCTGAACAATTATGTTACATTTTAATTCCTCTTGACACACATTCAAATTTTTAAACTATTATGTGCTTTTTTTATTCCCTTACAAGGATTTATACCCCACACCTTCCTTATGTATGTACCCATGTTATCCCATGTAGTTTTAAATGATAAGTAGAATATTATAAGAATATTATGTTTTAAATAATGTTGTTTTATCCATGTAAAATTTTGAAATTCTATGTACCTAATTCCCAAATACACTAGACATTGGATTATTTTCTGTTCTACTAAGTGTTCATTTATGTATTAAATCATGATTTAAGGAGTAATAAAGGAATGAGTTTTCATAGTATATAAAAATACCTAATATCATACAAAATATTACAATGGGGACACAAATTTAGTATAAATAAAGTGAAATATAGAAATATGGTCCACCTCTATCCCTTATAATCATTGAACCCACACACATCAATTTAATAGAGGTACAAAATTTAGTAGTACAATATTAATTTTGGAAATTATATTGAAACTTGATAGAATCAAATTGAATGAATAAGTATAAGAATATTGGTTCATTTTGTAACGCCTCGAACCTAGTTACCCAGAGTCGGTGCATTATTACATAACATTGGCATGATCACAAAGATCAAGTCTCAAAAGACAGATTAGTTTCGTTGCCTTATAAATACTATAAACATTCATAAGGTTTACATTATATCATAAAATGGAAAACTACAACAACATTGTTTCCATAGAAAACACTGAGATCCCATAGACTATCCCTCTAGGTCAGTCATAATATACTTCTTCACATCCAGAGAAAAATAAAACATAGAAAGGGGTGAGCTCAGATGCTCAGTAAGGATAACAATATAGCGGAATCTTTTATAAATAAGTATAAAAATTTAAGGTAATGTATAAAACTAAAAAAAAATCCTTTTAAACATGAACTTCATCATAATATGGTGAAGATAAAATCAAAATAATTCCATTTACTTACTCACATGGATATTCTACTAGTCAAATAATCACATGCAATATCAATATCTACTTTCATAATGATGGAATGCATAATGCCAGACTTTCATAACCACATAGTCAAGGCCTTGTTCCAGGACTACAAATAAGATTTTGTAAGGCCTTGTGCCAACACACTAGTTTGTCACATGAGACCTACTGATGCATCAAGGAGCTATAGCGGGCTCCACCCATCACATACCAGGTCCAATGAATTCTTCATATGAAAATATTTAAACATAACATAAACATTCATATTAAAAATAGCATACGAAATATCAATACTTTATCCATAAACCATGAATGATATAAAAATAACACATACACAGTCAAACATATCACAAAATTTTCAATACAATAGGAATGTTTTGTATCATAATAAATCAACTTCAAATAAACATTAAAATCCATCAAATAATATTGACATAGATGAAATCAAAACCTTTTTTAGAGAAATATCCCTTTCTATTTTGAAATCATTTAAAATTCATATAATTATAAAAGAAAAAATTTATTTTGTTAATATTTTTATAATATTGTAAGGGAAGCTTTGATGATGTTATAACGGCATAAAATAGCTGCATCAGCCGTATAAGTTAAAAAAAGACATTCTTACCTTAATTTTGTCGAAAAGGTTATAAAGGACCTTGTTTGGAAAATGACGAAAAGATTATTTTATAAAAATCTTATAAAAATTTAAACAAGGGTATAAATGACTTTAACCCATATTATATAAAATGTTAAGAATGTTTTGAAATACATTTTTAAGAAACATAGATGTGGATGATAAAGAGGTCCCAGTATATACTTATGTAAAAACAACCTCAGATAATAAAGAGATTGTGAAATTAACCCTTACCTTATAATTTTCCTTGGTCGAGGGTCGGTTAACCTCCTGTGTGATAGTGAAATAATTGTTTTTAAATTATACAATAATCATATACATTAATATGATATCATATATGATCTTTTAACATTGCTTTGTTAATAATATCTTACTATTATCGTTGTTTCGGGTGTTAACTGATTCATTTTCCTTTATATGATTTGTTACGTAAGTAATGTTTGTTATGGATAGGATGTATCTTATTAATATTCATAATTATATTAAGTCTTTAAGCATTACTTTTAATAATAAAATGAAAATTAGTCTTGAATGGATATGATGGGGAATGAATCTCATCGCGTTTGTGGAGACGGTAATCCGTACGTACGCACGAGTGACAATATCATTCTTTTGATATTAAAATAATATATAATTGGATGGTATATCATATATAAAGAATCATTATCAATCTATATTTATTATTTTCATCAATTATACATCATTATTATACCCATCAAAATAATAATGTATTGAATAACAACTACACCACGACGTGGAGACGATAAGTCGTACGTACGCACGTATGCTAACATGTCATTCAAAGGATGGATAGAATAATGAATATGGTTGTACCATTTTTATAATAACATGAAATTATATAGAAGATACTATATATATTATTTTATAATGGAAACAACAAAGAAATAGGAAGTGGGAGAAGAAAGGAAGTTGAAATAGATGATTAAATATTTACCTCTTCTTCAGGTTCTTACTTTTGATTTGATCAAAATGGCTCCTTAGGTTGGCTTTCTGACAAAAGAAAGGCCTCTATGATTATAGGAGAAAAGTTGATAGGGTATTTTTCAGGGGTTTTATGAGACAAAAATATTTTAAGGTGTGAATTTGAGGGAAGGGGGAGTGCCCTTTTATGAGAGGGGTGAGGGGCACCTTAGGAAAAGATAGAAATATTATTTTATAATAAAATAATTTTTTGTTTATAATGGCTAAAAAATAAATTATTTAAAGGATAAGGTGGGGATGGGTCGAAATCCACTCAACCAATAGGTTTTAGACTGGTTTGGGTCACTATATTAACTTTATATTTTATATTTAACTCTAGTTAAATAGTTTGACATTTACCATGTCTCTTTGTATTTTTATATTATATGGTTAATAAACTTACTATAAAGTGAAAATAGAACCCCAAGTGGTTCATTAATGATACACCTATCATTATATAAGTAATTTGGACAAAACATAGATTTTTAGGAATATTATATCAATTAATAATATAATATTTGTTTTAAAAACCCCATTATGTCAATTTTGACACTATTTAATAATTGATTTTTTGTTAAAGTCCTAAAAACTTTATTAATTCACACTATATTCATTTAATAAATCCGATCATGTCATATTAACCTAGAAAATTCTTTTATGGCATCAAAACTTTCAAATTATCTTTATTTTAACGTTTATAATACCATTTATTTTATTCATTCATTAATAAGGAAAATAATGCATCATCATTGTGTCATAAATAAATTTAATTATTCAATGTATAAAAATTATAAATAAAATACCATTATGTAGGAAATCGTTTTATCTTTTTAATAAATATTTATAGTTGAAGCGATAACATATATAACCCTATGTAAAAATTGTTTTACTAGAAGATATGTGCTTATGTCATTTTTGAATTTACTTTAACTTAGTTAATATAAAGTGTCATTGTCACTTACAAGTGGCTCCATGGGGTCCCAAAATCAACCCAAGGATTCTCATGTTCGGACATGTATCGGCCAATAGGGTTAGAACACATGTTAGGTTAATATAATATTATTATATATTTTTACCCTTATTTACTGGATTTACGCTTTAACCATGCTAAATAAAATATTTACCGAAATAATTATTCAAAATGTCTACAAATAAAAGTTACCTATTTAAACAATTTGAACCTCATGATTCAAAATATGGAATCCAATTTTCTAAATTAAAAACACAGAAGTGGCAGTAATTAATTTAAAAATAATTCTCTTTGTCAAAACAAAAAGCGTGTTTTTAAGAAGTAATAACTATCAAAAGACTGATACTTTCTTTTGTCTAGCTTAAATGTGAAATTACGTCCAATGACCAACATTGGACTAAATGGTACAAATATAATATAATTATACTAAAAAACCACTCAATAGTATAATTTATCACTATAAATTATTTTTATTAAAAAAGTTGTTTTTAATTAAAATTTAGTATTTTCAACTATTCATCAAAAACTGAATGTTTTCAGAAAAATACCAAAAATTCACCCTAAGATAAATTTGATATTCTGAATCCAAAAATAAAGTCCATTTTAAAAGATAAAATTTATAAAACTTCAAAAAGTGGGTATTACTATTCATAACGGCTAGTTTGATTGGTTGTGGTGTGTTAGAACTCGAAGTTGCGTACAACACACGCTACTATATTATTCAAAGAGAAGCGTACCATGGAAGATTGGGGTGTTACATTATCCCCTCCTTCAAATAATTTCATCCTTGAAATTTCTAGAATATTACTGCATAAAAAGACTCGGGTGGTTCTTCATCATAAGTTCCTCAGGTTCCCACATTGCCTCTTCCATCTTATAATTTCTCCATATATCTTTTACCAGACAAGTCATCTAGTTTCTCAATAGTTGTTCTTTGGTATCAAGAATCCTGATGGGCTCTTCATAATAAGACAGATCAGGTTCCAGTTTTAATTCCTCGTAGGTGAGTACATGCGTTGGGTCAGGCATGTATTTTCTCAACAGTGATACGTGAAACACATGGTGAACTTTGGAGAGACTTGGTGGAATTTCCAAATTGTAAGCTATAGCCCCAATTCGTTCTAGAATTTTGAAAGGTCCAATGTACATGAGACTCAATTTACCCTTATTACCGAAACGTTTAACACACTTCCATGAAGATACCTTCAAGGAAACATGATCTCCTACCTTAAATTCCTAATTATTTCTTCGGTTATCATCATAGTTATTCTATCTACTTTGAGATGCTTTGATGTGGCTTTGGATTACCTATACCTTTTCCATCATTTACTCCATAGATTTTGGTCCTATGATTTTTCTTTCACGAACATCATCCCAACAGGTTGGTGTGCGACATCTCTTTCTCTATACTGCTTCATATGGTGCCATCTGAATACTTGAATGGAATCTATTATTGTAGGAAAATTATACCAGAGAAAAATATTGATCCCACATACCTTGAAATTCAAGTGAGAAAGTTATCAACATGTCTTCTAGGGTTTGAATAGTCTGTTCTGATTGTCCATCAGTTTGGGGGTGGTAGGCAGTGCTCAAACGAAGTTCAATATCCAGGGATTTCTAAATACTTTTCTAGAATCTTGATGTAAAACGGGAATCACGATCAGAAACAATCGATAGGGGTACTCCATGAGGTCTTACATCTTCTTTAATATACATTCTTTCTAAACGTTCAAGTGGTAAATCTTCTCTTATAGCATGAAAATGTGTTGACTTGGTAAGACGATCAACAATGACCCATATTACATCGTTCCTTCTAGGATTCCTTGGTAGCCCCCATGAAAATATCCATTTTAATATTATCCCATTTCCATTCAGGTATGGGAAGATGTTGCATGACTCCTCTAGGCTGTTGCCTTACAGCTTTCACTTGTTGACAAACCATACATCTTGACACAAAATCTGCAATCTCCCTCTTCATGTTGTCCCACCAAAAATGTTCCTTCAAATCTCTATACATTTTGGTGCTCTTAGGATGTATAGATAAATTGGAACTATGAGCATCATCCAACAAATCTCTTTTTAGATCAGGTATATCGGTAACATAAAGTCTCTTCCCAAATTTCAAAATTCCATCTTTATATATGAATTCACTTAATCTCCCATCATTCAAAGCTTTAATATTCTCTTGAAACTCTTCATCATTGGTCTGATAACTCTTTATCCTTTCTAGTAAATTTTGTTTGGAAACCATTTGAAAAATCATTAATGTTTCACCTTCCATGATTATTCCCATATCCATCTTTACTAGATCAATGAAAATAGGATCCCTTTCAACTCTCATCTTGTTCAAAACTCCATGATACTTTCTACTCAAAGCATATGCCACCTTATTTTCCTTTCTCGGGTGTTAGTGTACAGTGAAATAATAATCCTTGAGTAGTTCAAGCCATCTCATTTACCTCATGTTGATTTCTTTTTATGAGAAAATATACTTAAAACTCTTGTGATCGGTATATATCTCACATATTTCCCCATAGAGAGAGTGTCTCCAAATATTCAAAGAAAAAATTACAGCTTCTAACTCAAGATCAGGAGTAGGATAGTTTTACTCATTGATTTTTAGCTGTTGTGTTGCATAGGAAATAACCCTATCATTCTGCATAAAGACACAACCAAGTCATTTCTTTGAAGCGTCACTATAAATAACAAACCCATCAGTCCCTGAGGGTAGAGTCAATATATGAGCATTGAAAAATCTTCTATTTAGTTCTTCAAAAATTCTTCACACCCTTTTTTCAAAACAAATTTAACCCCTTTACGTGTGATCTTGGTTAATGGGTTAGCCCATCGAGAGATATTCTAGACGAAACGCCGATAATAACCTACTAAACTAATAAAACTGCATACCTAGGTTATACTCGTTGGTGTTAGAAATTCTTGGATTGCCTTGGTCTTAGAAGGATCAACAGAGATTCCATCATTAGAGACAATATGGACAAGAAAAGAAATCTCCTGAAGCCATAATTCACACTTGCTAAACATCCCATATAATTCATGTCTTCTAAGAGTCTTCAGGATAATGCACAAGTGATTTTCATGATCATTGTAGCTTTTGGATTATATAAAGATATCATCAATAAATACCACTAAAAAGTCATCAAGATATTCCTTGAAAAATATATTTATTAGATCCATGAAGACAGAGTGTGCATTAGTCAATCCTAAAGGCATTACTATAAACTCGTAACGCTCGTACCTGGTTTGAAATGCTGTTTTTGGAATGTCTTCCTTCTTCACAAACAACTGATGATATCCAAATCTTATTGAGCTCCATGAAGTTGGTCAAATAAATCATCAATGCGAGGTAGAGGATACTTGTGCTTTATTGTTATAGCATTGATCTCCCTGTATTCAATGCACAACCTCATAGATCCATCTTTCTTCTTAACAAAAAGGACAGGGGCTCCCCATGTAGAAACACTAGGGAGAATAAATTCATTATTACTCAATTCCTCTAGTTGTTTCTTTAGTTCCACTAATTCCATAGTGGTCATTCTATAAGGGGTCTTTGATATGGGCCTTGATCCATGAATTAAATTAATGGAAAACTCGATTTCTCATTCTGGAGGACGTCTAGGTAAATCTTCTAGAAACACATCAATATATTCCTTTACAATAGGTACATCCTCTATTTGAACATTCCTTTCCTCACCCACAATTATTTCATTATCTTCCTCCCCAATAATTGAATTTAGTTGAGCTTCTGGGGGTGGATCTAGATAAGAATTATGTGGTGACGTTTTTGATCTAAAGATAAGGTACTCTTATCATCATCAAAAATTGTAACTTCCTTCTTCTTATAATAAATTTTCTTATCATGTTCCGAAAGCCAATCCATATTGAGGATTATATCAAATTCAATCATTGGTATGACAATGCGATCAGTAGATAAGGAACATTTATATGCCCTAATGGGGACTGATTCACAAAACTTTGTTGCAGTGACACTTGTCTTAAGAGTTTTGACTGACAACTCCCTTGTTAAATCAAATTGTAAATATCTAATTTTCTTAGAAAATTTGGAATATATGAAACAATGCGATGATACAGAATCAAATAAGGCATTTTCTAAACATGAGGAAACCATTAAATTACCTGCCACCACGTCTTTCAGAGCATCAACCTTAGTAGTAGTGATAGAATAAGCTTGGCCTTGATCCCTTGGCCTTTTCTGAGGTAAGCTCCCCAGATGCTTAGGACATTCATTCGAATAATTCCCGCTTTCTCTACAATTGTAGCATTCAACATCGATAGCCTCTTTCTTCCCCTTGAAATCACGATCTTGGTGTCCTTTTTAACCACATGTGTAATAGACTCCCATTCTCTTTATGCAAGTACCAGGGTGCTTCTTCCTACATTTACTATAGGATGGATATTCAACTTTTCCCTTCTTCCCATTATTTCCATTTCCAGAGTGTTCAGTAGATCTCTTCTTCTCTTGCTTTTCATTAAAGTCATAAGACTTAGATAATTCATTTTCTGTCTTGATAGCACATGAGACAATATCTTCGTATGACAAGAAGGATTTTGAGACTAATTCTCAATGGAGAAATGGTTTTAACCCATCAAACAAATGATCAATCTTACTTATTAGGTTATGTATATAATATGGAGCATGCCTCGCTAACCTTGTAAAGTCAGCTTCATACTTTGCGAAATTATCATCCTCCTTTTGACTGAGAATTAGAAATTTTCTTTCCATATCCGATCGATGGTCATGAGGAAAGTATTTTTCTAAGAAAATTTCTTTAAACTCCCTCCATTCCATATTTGATACATCATCATCTTCCTTTGTGTTTTGAATCAATGACCACCATTGATCAGTATCTCTAGTGAGGCGGTAAACTTCCATGACAACTTTTTCCCTTTTTCTACTCCCCAAGGTGTGGAATATTTTCTCTAAGGAATTTATTCATTGTTCATCTACTAATGGATTTTTACCCCCTTTTAATGTTGGTAGTTGTTTCCTCATAAATAGATCTAACATTGATCCTCCAGGCTTCGTATCAAGGTGCTCCATACGGGTATGGTTACTATTCATAACCTGAGTGATTTGTCCCAATATAGTGATAGGTTGATCAGAACCAGTTGCATCACCAGCTCCATTATAATTATTTTGAGTAGGAGGGAAATACCTACATGGATTGCATGCATTAATACAGTTTCCATTCCTTACACTAGGCTCCATTTCTAAAAAATTTCATAAACTAGATTAGTTTATGAATCACAATACATAAATCCAAACTTGTAAAACACGTAACATAAATTGAACAGTTTATGGATATAATCCATAATCATAAAAATGTTTTCATAGAGTAATTATATACTCATAAACCCTTCACAATGTTTTTTAAAGAAAATGATAATTATCCTAAGCATATCCCATGGGAGTGTTGTAACCAAGAGTGCAGCAATGACAGTTGTCGTACACCAGTTCCCGTTCGAGTCTAGCTCAAAACCGTGTCTTTGGGTTTTACCCTAGGTACATCTGTGCCAGAGCCGCCTCTACCTACTCATATCCAAAAATGGATGTATTTCTTGTAAAACTCACAAAATATATACAATACCACAATTCTAGGAAGTTCTATACTAATCCTAAAAGTCAATCTTAGGGTAATGTGCTCTAATCAGAGTTTATCTAAATCTAGATTCCAAGGTTTGTACTAAACTACCTCTGATACCAACTGTAACACCCTAAACCTAGTTACCCAGAGTCTGTAAATTATTACATAACATTGGAATGATCACAAATATCAAGTCTTGAAAGACTGATTAGTTTAGTAGCCTTGGAAATACTAGATACATTCATAAGGTTTACATTACATCATAAAATGGAAAACTACAACAACATTGTTTCAATAGAAAATACTGAGATCCCATATACTATCCCTATAGGTTAGTCATATACTTCTTCACATCCTGGGAAAAATAAAACATTGAAATTGTTGAGCTCAGATGCTCAGTAAGGATAAAAATATAGCGTAAACATTCATAAATATGCATAAACATTTAAGGAAATGTATAAAACTAAAACAAAAGCCTTTTAAACTTGAACATCAACATAATATGGGAAATATAAAATCAAAATATTTCCATTTACTTACTCACATGGATATTCTACTAGTTGAATAATCACATGAAATATCAATATACACATTCATAATGATGGAATGATTAATTCCAGACTTTCATAACCACATAGTCAAGGCCTCGTGCCAAGACTTCAAGTAATATTTTGTCAAGGCCTTATGCCAAGACACTAGTTTGTCTCATGAGACCTACCGATGCATCAAGGATCTATAGCAGACTCCACCCATCACATACTAAGTCTAATGCATTCCTCATATGAAAAGGTTTAAACATAACATAAACATTCATATTAAAACTAGCATACGAAATGTCAATACTTTATCCATAAACCATGAATGGTATAAAAATAACACATCCACAGTCAAACATATCACAAAACCTTCAATACAATATGAAAGTTTTGTATCATAATAAATTGACTTCAAATAAACTTAAAATCCATCAAAGGATGTTGACATAGATGAAGTCAAAACCATTTTTAAAGATATATCTCCTTCTATTTTGAAATAATTTAAAATTAATATAATTATAAAAGAAAAAATTTATTTTGGTAATATTCTTATAAGCTTGTAAGGGAAGATTTGATGATTTTATAGTGGTGGAAAATAGCTACACCCTCCGTATAAGTTAAAAAAGACATTCTTACCTTAATTTTGTGAAAAAGGTTAAAAACAACCTTGTATTGAAAATGACGGAAAGATTAATTTATAAACATATTATAAAAAATAAAAAAAGGTTATAAATTAATTTAACCAATAGTCTATAAAATAGTAAGAATGTTTTGAAATACATTTTTAAGAAACATGGATACGGATGCTAAAGAGGTCCTAGTAGATACTTATGTAAAAACAACCTCAGATAATAAAGAGATTGTGAAAATAACCCTTAACTTGTACCTTTCCTTGGTATAGGGTAAATTAACCTCATGTATAATGGTGAAATAATTTTTATTAAATTATACAAGCATAATATGCATTAACATGATATCATATATGATCTTTTAACATTTCTTTGTTAATAATATTTTAGTATTATCGTTGTTTCGAGTGTTAACAAATTCATTTTCCTTTATATGAATTGTTACATAAGTAATGTTTGTTATAGATAGTATGTATCTTATTCATATTCAAAATTATATTAAGTCTTTAAAAATTACTTTTAATCATCAAATGAAAATTATTCTTGAATGGATACGATGGGGAATGAATCTCATCGTGTTCGTGGAGATGGTAATCCGTACGTACGCACGAGCGACAATACCATTCTTTTGATATTAAAATAATATATAATTTGATGGTATATAATATATAAAAAATAATTATCATGTTATATTTATTATTTACATAAATTATACATCATTATTATACCCATCAAAATAATAATGTATTGAATAACAACTACACAACGACGTGGAGGCGGTATGGAATACGTACGCACGTATGGTGACATGTCATTCAAAGGATGGATAGAATAATGAATATGGTTGTACCATATTTATAATAAAATCACAGTATATAGAATATTATGGAGTTTTTATTTTATAATGTAAACAACAAAGAAAGAGGATGTGGGAGAAGAAAGGAACTTGAAATAGGTGATGAAATATTTACCTCTTCTTTGGTTTCTTCCTTTTGATTTGATCAAAAGGGATACTTAGGTTCACTTTATGACTAAATTAAGGCCTCTAAGATTAATTGAGGACTGTTTAGAGAGTATTTTTACATGGTTTGGCCAAGCCAAAAGGCTCTGAAGGTGTGAATTTGAGGGAAGGGGGAGTGCCCTTTTATAAGGGGGGTGAGGGGCACCTTAGGAAAAGATAGAAATATTATTTTGTAATAAAGAAATTTTCGGTTTCTAATGATTCCAAAATGAATTATTTATAGTCTAAGGTGGTTATGTGTCAAAAATCACTCATCCAATAGGTTTTAGATTGGTTTGGGTCACTATATTTACTTTATCTTTTAGATTTAACTCTTAGTTAAATAGTTTGACATTTACCTTCTCGCTTTGTATTTTTATATTATATGGTTAATAAACATACTATAAACTACCAAAAGAACAACAAGAGGTTAATTAATGATATAAATATAATTATATATGTAATTTTAACTAACCTTATATTTTTAGGAATATTATATCAATTAATAATATAATATTTGTTTTAAAAACACCTTTATGTAAATTTTGACACTATTTAATAATTGATTTTTTATTAAAGTCCTAAAAACATTATTAATTAAAAATAAATTTATTTAATAAAACCTAACATGTCATATTATACTAGAAAATTATTTTATGGCATCAAAACTATAAAATTATATTTATTTTAATTTTTATAATACTATTTATTTTATTCTTTCATTAATAAGGAAAATAATGCTTCATCATTGTGTCATAAATAAATTTATTTATTAAATGTATAAAAATTATAAATAAAATACCATTATGTAGTAAATTATTTTATCATTCTAATGAATATTTATAGTCTAATAGATAGCATATATAACCCTATGTAATTGTTTTTTTACTAAACGATATATGCTTATGTCATTTTTGTATTTACTTTAACTTAGTTAATATAAAGTGTCATTATCACTTACAAGTTGCTCTATGGGGTCCCAAAATCGACCCAAGGATGGCCATGGTTAGTGATGTATTGTCCAATAGGGTTATAACACATGTCGGGGTAATTTAATATTATTATATTATTATTTTTTTACCCTTATTTACCGGATTTACCCTTTAACAATGGTAAATAAAATATTTACCGAAGTAATTATTCAAAATGTTTAATAATAAAAGTTGTGTATTTAAACAATTTGGAACTCCTGATTCTAAATATGGAATCCATTTTTCTAAATTCAAAACACATAAATTACAGAATTTAATTTAAAACTAATTTCTGTAGTCAAAACAAAAAAACGTGTTTTTAAGAAATAATAACTATCAAAAGATTGATACTTTCTTATTTCCAGTTTAAATTTGAAATTACGTCTGATGACCAACATTGGATTAAATGGTAAAAATATAATCTAATTATACTTAAAAACCACTCAATATTGTAATTTAGCACAGTAAATTATTTTTATTAAAAAAATTATTTTTAATTAAAATTTAGTATTTTTTACTATTCATGTATAACTGAATGTTTTAAGAAAAATAAAAACAATTCACCCTAAGATAATTTCGATATTCCTAATCCAAAAATGAAATCCATTTTGAATGATAAAATTTATAAAATTTCAAAAAGTGGGTATTACTATTCATAACAACTAGTTTGATTGGTTGTGGTGTGTTAAAACTCGAATTTGCCTATAACACACGCTACTGTATTATTCAAAGAGAAGCATACCATGGAAGCTTGGGGTGTTACACATTTATATGGAAATATGGCCTTTAATAATTAGGAACAATGACCAAAATGACTAGTTTACATTATTACCATTAATCAATAAGACAGTTGGTCATTATTATTATTTTTGGTGTAATGAAGTGATTGTTGGGATTATTTTATAAATGTATAAATATGTAGTTTGACGTATTTTTTATGATAAATTTATATTTTTTTTATAAAATTTATTTTCATGAAATTATTTTGTAAGACACTTTCAGATGATAATAAAATTTAAAGAAGTCCTAAATAAATTTTTCCGATGGTCAAAAAGTTCAGTATGTCATAAAAGAAGTTAATATTAAATAAATAGTTTTTTTATTTAAAATACATGATTATAATATATTTAGTATTATTTTGATAAAAACGTTTCATTTTTTGTTACATAAAATCATAATTATCTGGGGGTGACTTTATGGGTATTTTCTATTTTTTTTGGTAAAAAAGAAAATAATATTTTTACAAAATATGATATCTACACTACTAGAATTTAGAGCTACCACCACGGAGCTATACCCACGGACAATAGGAACCGTGGCTATATCTTGTGTACAGCCACGGCAATTTCGCTTTCCATGGCAATTAACCCACCCCCACTCTCCAATTTACCGTAACCCTCTCTCCTCCTCGCGACTCTTCTCCCCGACGTTCCGCGATCCTCCTCCTCCGATGGGCCACCCAACCTCCCCACAATCGTCCTCCTCCAGCGCGGCCACTCCACTTCCCCGCCGTCGCTGCTCCGATGCGGACTCCCCACCTCCTCCGACGACGTGCCTCTGATGCGGCCACCCCACTTCACCACGATTCTACTTCTCGGACGCTGCCCCGACACGGCTTCGACGCTGCCCCGACCAGCTCAGACGCGACCACTCCACCTCTCGGGATCCTCCTTCCACGCGGCCACCCCCGATTCTTCTCCTCCGACGTAGCGTCCCCACATCCTCTCTTCCTTCCTGATGCCTCCCCGATGCCTCCTCCCCGATGCCTCCTCGCCAACAGCCCTCAATACCGACAACGCCTCCTCACCACGACCTCCTCCCCACGATCCTCCTCCTCTAGCAAAGCTGCTCCAAGCGGCCTCCCCACCTCCTCTCTTCTTTCCCGACGGCTCTCCCCCACAACCCTCAACACCCCGTATGCCAAGGTCGACACCCCCCACACCCTATCATCAAGGTATTTGAAAATTTCTATAATTTCTTCTGTTCTTTCTTGAATCTGAAACTAATACTAGATGTGGACGAAGATATGGTAGATGGTATTGTTCTTTTTCAATTAATGACTCGATGGTCCTATTTATTTTTTAAAGGATGTTTCCCATTTTGGGTTCATTCCTCGTTCAACATGTTTTGGTGCAGTGGTAGATAATGAGAGAGGGAATTCAGAATAAATTTCATACATTATCTTGTTGTGAGATGGGATTTTAGATGATTTTATAGATGGAGTAACCATTTTAGATCCTTTTGATACTTCTAGGTTCTCACGATAATTTGGTCCTTTAAAATAGGTTACATATTTACCTCTAATCAATATTTAGAGATAATATAACCCATTTTTCCTTTATGAAATGTGGCCGATGATGATGCAGGAGGATTCTGACATAGAAATTTCATTACATCTTAAGAATGGTCCAAATAACATGCCAAAGAAATCCTGAAGACATATTTCCTGAGGTAATCTCATAACGGGCCAAATAAATCCTCCTCAATTGGGGTAATTATAAACACAAGCACACACACACTCAGGTACATTAGTGGATCAAGCCTCATCCCTCCAAATTAGCATTGTCAATCCAGCTGGAACTATTTATAAGAATTTGAAATGTCTCGAAGGCTTAGATGATGGCTTACCAAAGGCCCCTAGATGAGATTTCCTAAAGTCCTTGTGGCACAAAGGCCATAATTTATAGATTTCTCAACTCAAGCTACCATGGGGGTCAAATGATGTGCCCCTGCCCATGAAACCAGGGCCTAGGTCGAGTATCCCCCAGTGGGCCTGTCAGGTACCTGTGTTGCCCTCACCAATGCCCCCTTCCTATTCCTCATGCATGCCACACCCAATGCATTCCCACGCTCTCCCCATGCTCACCAGCACTATCGCTCGTCATGCTCACCCATGCCCTCGATTGATGGCTTTCCCGTTGGAGTGCTACTTCAATCCAGAGGAGGATTTCATTAGAGATTTTGAGGAATGTTGTTACTGGACATGGCGTGATTCAAGTGCCTTTGGGTTTGGATGAAGATAGTCCAGTGAATCGTGAAGTGAACGATCCCTTCAATGTGAATGTTTGAGACGATTTGAATGATAACCATATCTCTTATGATTGGATAGATATTTTTTAACCTTATATTTAGTTCTGATTCATAAAATAAAAGAATTATGAGAAATGGTACTTTAGATCTTATTGAGCCGAATGCTAAAATTCTTGAAGAGATTTTAGAAGAATGAAGTACTTAATTCGTGGATGTTTAATGTTGCAGCGGAATAATAACCCATGGAAAATTGAAGATCTCCTAAAGCAGTTCCATCAGATTTGGGGCTTCGGGGGATGGCGCATGGTGTCGATTGGTAGGGTATTTTTTCCTCTTCTCTCTATAGGATGAATTAAAATCAAGAACACGGGGCTTCAGTTTTGTCTCCCTCAAACCTAGAATCTTGAGGTTTCAAGATTGGGATCCTCTCTTTGATCTAGCTTCAGTTAAGAATTTAATTATTCAAACTCGGATTCACTTTCAGGGCTTAAGTTGGTTTTTTTGGAATTCTCAAATTCTTTGGGGTAGTGAACTAGTTGTGGGAATTCCTATCAAATTCAATGGGGAGACTAACCATGCTTGATATGGTAATTTTGTAAGATTTTCTGTTGAGGTTGATTTATGTTTTCCTCTCATTGAAACTATTTTCCTTGTTGTTAATGGTTATAATCTTGAATTTTCATATGAGTTTGAAAGGTTACCTGAATTTTTCAGTAAGTGTAACTGCATTGGGAACTAGTTCCTTGTTGATTTTATTAGGGGTGGGGGATGGAATTTTGTATATGATATTTAGAAGTCACATTTGGATCTCTAGTATGATTGTGAATTTCTTTTTTATAACATTCATGTTATAGGTGTAATAAACTACCAAACCTTTCTGCGTCTGATATGTGATTTTTTGTAATGTCTTCTGTCTTGGTGTAAAATGTCAGTGGAAATCATAATATAATTACTATTTCTGGTGTACTACATCTCTTTGGATGTCTTTTAGCAATTTTCATGGTTCAAATGATATTTTTATTCATTCACATCATGAAATGATAAATTTCTTTAGTTTTCATTTTGGCATTTCAGCTCAGCTGCCAGGATGCTTCTCTTGCCATAAAGCCTGTATTTAGTCGTTTCAAGTCATTTGTGATCACATCTAGAACTCTTAGCCTGATTGATCTCTATCCTCACCTTCTGAATTTCAACCCAGTTGTTAGTCAAAGCTTAACAATGTCCTTAATAAGGGATTGCATCTGTCCCATGGTTCTCACTCGTGGAAGGTGAGATATTATCAAATTTAGTATACTAGGTTAAATGTGTTTTCTATTTATTTGGCTTCTCCTCACCCTCACATAGGTGTTATTTCAAATATAATAAGACCCATTACATTTAATTTTGTCATGGTATTCTGGAACATATTTGTTTTTTCACAGTGATCAGCTTCCTATAAGTACTAAATTTGATATGAGAAGTGATCATGGCGTTGTAAGAAACTATGGGAGACTTTTGCTAGAGATGGTGACAGTTGTCCCTGATGGGATTGTGTGTTTCTTCACCAGTTACTCATACATGGAAAGAATAGTCAATAGCTGGAATGAACTTGGGATTTTAAAGGTGAATATGTTCTACATTAGCTTTGGTGATATTGGTTTTTTGTTGACTGCCTTTAAATCCATTTTGGGTAAAATGCCATGTTAATGCTCAAAGGAGATATTGAATTCACATTTATACATTTTGTTATGAAAGAAAAATCTTTCTTATGCGTATAATAAAATCCCAATGTGTTTTTTTACAATTCTTAACTTCGTTGTAGTCAAATGTTTTTGCTTTGGGTGCGCTAGTTCTTTAGCTTCTTGGTATCACCATGGGTATTAGGTCCTTGGTGTTGCGTAAGGTTCAATATTCAAATCATTGTAGGTGATATATGGAATCTATATTTATTTACCAATTAAAAAATTCATGCAGTTTAATGTTTTTAAAACTATATTTACAGTAGCTTTTCTATGAACTTATTCAATTTTTTTAAACATTTGTTGCAGGAAATAATGCAGCATAAGCTTGTTTTCACTGAGATTCAAGATGTTGTAGAAACAACTTTGGAACTTGACAACTATCGCAGGGCATGTGATTGTGGGATAGGTGCTTTATTTTTCTCTGTTTCCAGGTATTTGATCTAATTAAACTTAGAGCTCAATTCTTATTCTAACATAAAGTGAAAAAGGATTGTGGTGGACTGTACTCTTGACGTGTTTAGTTAGAGCAGTTATGTACTTAGTATGTGGGTGTGTCTAGGTTATTTCTATCCTTTTATCAAGCGTGTTTAAATTTTGAATCCCGCACCTATTTCAAGTCCTGTATTTCTCATCGTACACTATTAATTAAATGTTTCAGTCTAACTCGAGGTACATGGTTTCTGGTTATATTCCTTTTGCACAGTAACAAAGCCAAAACCTAGGAAGCGTCTCAAGATCGGACCCCCCTTTCTTTCCCCAGAGCCCTCGTTGGTACCTGCCAATACCCCCTTTATTTTCCACGCACCCTAGTTGCGTTCACTGCCTTCATCAGGCCACGCGCCCCCCCAAGAACATGCTTCCCAGCCAGCCTGTCTCACCCAACCATTGATGTCGCGCCTTAGTGATGCCCGCTGCACTACATCAACCATGCACACCACTTTGCGATGCTCTCTACAGAGCTATGCTTCCCTACAGTGCTTTTTTCTAGGACCGGTGTTCCTTTTCTACCCTTTCTTTGATGAAGGAAGGAATCTTGCTACTTCACAATGATGGTCATTGTTCCCCTGGTTAATTCTACAGTTTGTGTTGTTCGTAATGTTCATTGATATGGGTGCCGTAAATGAAAGCGCAACCAAACCCGAGATGATTACAGTATCCTCTCAGTTGGCAATGCCTCAATTTCTCAATTTTTTGCGTGTGGCAGATGACAATGAATATATTTTTGAAGGGATTCTATTGTGGCCATTTTTTTAGTCCTCCAAATTCAGCGGATCCTCATATTCTTGTTATGAACCTGAGGATGGCAAGTTGTTCAGTTTTTTTCTCAATTTGATGGACAAATTGGTTAAACGTGTGGCCAGAAACTTGAATACCAGGGATCCTAGCCGATTCTTGCATTTTTTTGACTAGAAGATTATTGTGGGTGAGTTCATCGACTTGTGATCTATTCCCCAAACTCTAGAATAAATGCACACTCAGCATGAGCAATTATTATTTTTTTCCACTTCATGGATTGAACCCAGAGTTCAACCTTGTTGTGACAAAGATGCTCGCCAACCCCATCACTCTATATATGTCACTTGTTTGTAGTCTACTTATCAAGGCCAATCATCTATCTACCATTACTGTGTCTGTTGATTTCTTTCACACTATTGTTGCATCTCGTTGCAATGGTTGTGGATTTGGATGCTTTGGTGGTGGTATCTTCGGTCATATATGGTATCACCATTATGGTTGACAACATCACACAATTGACACTTGCTGAAAACATCATGGCCACCTGAAGCATCCTCAACATACTGGCTGATCCAGTCCTGTTCAAGTTGTTGTTGCTGAGTCCCCCACCTCTGCTCCCGACACACGATTTCATGGTCGAGCTCTTAGATGAGTTTTTATATATGCAGTCTCTTCTTGTAGAGTTTGTTTCATCCGGTGCCAATATAACCCAATCTGATTTCCACGATGCATGTCTATAGAATGTGATATAGCCACAATAGTTTTAAAAGTGTGGCTACAGGTAGCTCACGGTTCCTCAAATCATCGGGGATTTCCTCCCTCTCCCGTATACCCGCTCCCTCTTCCGTCGCGATTATTCCACATCCTCCTTCGCCGCTCCCCCTCCCCTCCTCCCATCCTCCCCTACCCCCCCCCCCCCCCCCCCCCGCGATTCCTCCTCCTCCTCCTCCGGCTCCGATGCAGTCAGCACGACTCCCCACCGACGCGCTCCGACGCCTCCCTGTCGACGCGGCTCCGGCACTACCTACCCACCTCCTGGCCAACACGATCTCCCCACCTCTCTGCCGATGCCCCCCAACCTCACCGCGACCCTCCTCCTCCAGCACTGCTAGCCCACCTCCTACCTGAGATCCCATAGTCATGCGCACCTCTTTCTTCTGACCACCTCTCCTCTTGCATTTTTTTTATGATTTCATAGTGATTCATGGCTAGTTCTTCAAGGTATGGCCTCTACTTCAATTATCCCTCCTTTTCCATGCATTTTTCTTCCTTCCCCGTTGTGATTTTAGTTTGGTAAAACACTAGGGGTTCTGATTTGGCCAATTCTTTATGTTCTATTTGTTTCTAGGGCTCACGTGGGTATCTTCATACTTGTTTGGGAATCTTCCACTGAAGGCTATGTGTTTCGGACGGTTCCAGCTCACCCGCCATTGATTTTAGGTAGGTGTTACTTTGGAACTCCCTTGTATTATGTGTTATAAATTGATGAGTGTTTTAAATTCTTCTTTATGAATTTAAAAGCATATTTCATGCGCTTAGTAAGCTCAAGATGGTGTTTGGATGGTTGTAATGCTTGGAATGGGCTTAAGCTATTTCAAGTTCTTTTAAAATTTCCCATGAAGTGAATAAGGGCATGAAATATGCTTATGATGTCATTGTTGATAGATTATAAAAAATTTTAAGAAGGATGGTCAATTATAAAAATGATCCATAAGATGGTCAATTATATAGATGTTTGGATGATGTCATTGTAGAGATGATGTCCATAAGATGGTCAAAATTACGGTCAATCATTTTTATAATTGACTATCCTTCTTATAATTGAATGCAAAAGTAGCATGTATGATGTCATTGTTGATAGATAATTGACCATCATTCTTAAAACCTTTCTTTATTTCTAAGTGATAAATCATCAAGAGACACACTTTAAGTTTCTTTTTCAGAATGAACTCTATTTTTATATCTCTTTCATTTTCATCATTGCTTCTATCATCACTTTTGAATACTTCATTATTCACCTTCTCAGTTAGTAGCATTTCACCATCTTCACTAGATGATTCTACCTCTTCATTATCCTTACTAAAATAACTATCTTCACACTTAGATAAAAAGTTTCACATCTTAATCTTAGATAAATTCTTACCTTTCCCATTAAGAGAATAATTTTATGCCTTATTATTCAAGTAATTTCTTGGAATATCATCTTCATCTTCACTCTATTTTTATATCTCTTTCATTTTCATCATTGCTTCTATCATCACTTTTGAATACTTCATTATTCACCTTTTCAGTTAGTAGCATTTCACCATCTTCACTAGATGATTCCACCTCTTCATTATCCTTACTAAAATTACTATCTACACACTTAGATAAAAAGTTTCACATCTTAAACTTAGATAAATTCTTACTTTTCCCATTAAAAGAATAATTTTATGCCTTATTCTTCAAGTAATTTCTTGGAATATCATATTCATCTTCACTCTTTTAATTCAAGATGTTTACCATATTTCTTTTTCATTTGATCATAGAAACGTCAGTCACAACCAATTTCAAGGCCAACTTCCTGATATGTTTCGAAATATTTCTGTCCTTTCCAAACTCTAAGGATTTCTTCACTGTCTTTCTCATTTGAATAACCCGTTCAGTGATGTCAGCATGTCGATGACTACTTAATTGGTTCCATCATTGACAGGGACAATTAGTAATTATTTTTTGTCACTTGCTATTGTTTTTTTTTCTTATGCTAGATTCTGTTTAATATTTATCCATTGAAGTTAAGGTATTATCTCTTATAATATATGTTTTTCTTGCTTGAAAATGGCAATATTGTACGAATTTCCTTGAATTACTTTCATACAGGGAATGAATGATCTGAAATAGTTTGTCCCAAAAGATATCAATCCATTTGGTTGCATTCCTAACAGTACTATTTGTGGAGAACCATTTCTGATTCTTACATTCGATTGAAGCATGGAAATATTCTGAATGTATCCCTCCATTTTCTACCAGGATATGCTAATGGTATTCTTGTGAAGTGGTGGGGATATGTGCATAATCCTTGTTTTCTTCTGGAATATATTGGTAAACTTGCAATATTAGCTCATTCCCTATGATCAACAACTCTCTATTCCTAGAAAGATTTCCAAAGGGCCCTAATTTCAGAGTTTTGGGTGACAACCTATAGCGCGACACCCTCAATAGTAGACTGAGGGGTAGTAATTGTATTTCCCTATGATCAAAAACTCTCTATTCCTACAAAGAATGTTTGAATAATAGGTGCTTGGGAAGACCATGACATAGACAATGTTTCCATGAGGTTATAGAACTTTTATAGATTATCATAAAAGAGCTTTTCCAAGAAAATTATCTTAGAAAAATTGAAATTAAAAATGGGTTATAGGATCTAGATATGACATGAATCTCTTTTTAAATCATGTATAAACTTGGTTAATGCTTTAAAACCATCCAACATACCCATTAGTTTTAAAGATTCCTGAAAACAGAAGCATATTTCCATATTCTACATCACATTTTGACACTTTAGCATGTAGTGGTAGGTCCATAGAAGCTTCCTAAACCTGTTAAGCATGTTATACTTTTTACATTTTCAAACCCATGTTTTTATGCTCTTTGCAATGGTTGGTTCATCACCTGATAATATGCTTTTGTTGAGCATGAGATTAAAAGAGAGATAAGGCGTGCTTACAAGTTAACGAGGATGAATTGTTTCTACTCACAAGAATAAGAATGAGGATCTGCTTACATGAGTGTTGATTATTAGATGCTTTCATCCACCTATGTTCAATATATGAGTAGTCATTCAATTTGACATTACCGTTTATCTGCTTATAGGGTGCTTCTACTGGTGCAAGATCCCAAACAACTGACTCAGGTACTATATCAATGTCATCATTATACCTAACGGTATGTAATAACTTATTCCATCATGATTTTTGTTTTATGTACTCTAAAATCTTTATTCAAATTAAAAAATTGTAAATGTGATTTTCAAAATATTCTCTTAATGAAAAATATAATTTTATCTTATGCAATTTAATTTCTCCATGCATCCAAATCTAACATATCATTCTTTATACATTGAACATCAACTATTCTCTATACTTTCAAGGGAGTTATATGATTATTAGCTACTTTATTGTATTTATTACTCAGCTCGATTGTATTATTATCACATGATCATCAGTAGTTTCATTTTTTTGGTGATCCAACTCTTGTGTATGTAGATTCATATCATAGTCTTTCAACTTTTCTACTACCAGGTATGTTATACCTAAATCGTCTGATCATAGGGTGTCTACTTAGCGTACAATTTTATTGGACCATCCGATGATCCTCCATTGCATATTGTATTATCACAGCGCATATTCTTTCCTCTGATTGCAGTGTACTCCATTTGATGATCAATCCGATATTCTCACTCTGCCCGTTCGTGTCATTGCATGACCCCTTCATTTAGTTGTTTTACATTAAAATTCTTATACTGTGTCTAGTTATCTTGAACCATTTCATCTATGATTATAACCTTCTGATAGTTACTGCATGTGGAAGTATTGCTAGATCGCCTCTATCCGAGCAATGGAGTCTTTGTTTATCCGAGCATCTCAGTCGGTGTATTTATGTCTGAACATCCCCTCTGCCCGCAACACCCACCCTGCCGACTTCGAATCAGCCCGCACCATCCCCCCCACACCTGCAACCAGCCCATTTCAACCAGCATTCCAGCCTCCTCCCACTCCCATCGCTCCTGGTCTGAAGATGTTTCCCCGCAGATGTCGCTGGATTGGGCCAACTTATTGCGGTCACGCCGCGGTCACGCAGCGGTCACGTTGCGGTCACGCTGCGGTCACGCCGTGGTCACGCCGTGGTCATGCCGCGGTCACGCCGCAGCCACGCCGTGATTTGGACCTGCTCCAGCCACATCCATCCCACATCACCCCCCTTCCAACTTCATTTCAGCCCTCTGCCACCAGCATTCCAGCCCGCAACAGCCCCCCCCCCACCACCTTCGAATCAGCCCGCACCATCCCCCCAACACCTGCAACCAGCCCCCTTCCACCCGCATTCCAGCCTCCTCCCGCTCCCTTCGCTCCTAGCCGAAAGATGCTGCCCCGCGGATGTCGCTGGATCGGGCCAACACGTTGCGGTCACGCCGCGGTCACGCCACTGTCACGCCGCGGTCATTCCGCAGTCACGCCGCAATCACGTCGTGATTTGGCCCTCCTCCAGCCACATCCAGCCCACACCATCCCTCTTCCACCTTCATTTCAGCCCGATGCCACCAGCATTCTAGTCCGCAACAGCCCCCCCTCCCCCACCCCACCCCGACCACCTTTGAATTAGCCCGCACCATCCCCCAACACCTGCAACCAGCTCCCTTCCACCCGCATTCCAGCCTCCTCCCGCTCCCTTCGCTCCTGGCCAGAAGATGCTGCCCCGCGGATGTCGCTGGATCGGGCCAACACGCTGGGGTCACACCGCGGTCACGCCGCAGTCACGCCGCAGTCACGCCGTAATTTGGCCCTGCTCCAGCCACATCCAGCCCACACCAGCCCCCTTCCACCTTCATTTCAGCCCGCTTCCACCAGCATTCCAGCCCGCAACAGCCCCCCCCCCCCCCCCCACCACCTTCGAATCATCCCACACCATCCCCCCAAGACCTGCAACCGGCCCCTTCCACCCACATTCCAGCCTCCCCCCGCTACCTTCGCTCCTGGCTGGAAGATGCTGCCCCGCGGATGTCGCTGGATCGGGCCAACACGCTGCGGTCACGCCGCAGTCACGCCGCGGTCACGCTGTGGTCACACCGCGGTCACGCCGCGGTCATGCCACGGTCACGCCTCGGTCACGCCGCGGTCACGCCGCAGTCACGCCGTAGTCATGCTGTGATTTGGCCCTGCTCCAGCCACATCCATCCCACACCAGCCCCCTTCCACCTTCATTTCAGCCCGCTGCCACAAGCATTCCAGCCCGCAACAGCCCCCCCACCCCCCCACTACCTTCGAATCAGCCCACACCATCCCCCCAACACCTGCAACCAGCCCCCTTCCATCCGCATTCCAGCCTCCTCCCGCTCCCTTCGCTCCTGGCCGGAAGATGCTGCCCCGCGGATGTCAATGGATCGGGCCAACACGTTGCAGTCACGCCACAGTCATGCCGTGATTTGGCCCTTCTCCAGCCACATCCAGCCCACACCAGCCCCCTTCCACCTTCATTTCAGCCCGTTGCCACCAGCATTCCAGCCCGCAACAGCCCCCCCCCCCCCACCACCTTCGAATCAGCCCGCACCATCCCCCCAACACCTGCAACCAGCCCCTTCCACCCGCATTCTAGCCTCCTCCTGTTCCCTTCACTCCTGGTCGGAAGATGCTGCCCCGCGGATGTCGCTAGATCGGTCCAACACGCTGCGGTCATGCCGCGGTCACGCCGCGTTCACGCCGCGGTCACGCCGTAGTCATGCCATGACTTGTCCCTGCTCTAGCCACATCCAGCCCACACCAGCCCCCTTCCACCTTCATTTCATCCCGCTTCCATCGGCATTCCAGCTCGCAACAGCCCCCCTACCACCTTCAAATCTGCCCGCACCATCCCCCCAACACCTGAAACCAGCCCCCTTCCACCAGCATTCCAGCCTCCTCCCGCTTTCTTCGCTCCTAGACAGAAGATGTTGCCCCGCGGGTGTCACAGAATCGGGTCAACACGCTATGGTCATGCCGCGGTCACGCCGCGGTCACGCCGTGGTATTAATATTTTTCCCTTTCATAGCATCTTTCAATGAAGTATTAATAGAGGATGGCTTGCAGAATTTATGTACAATTCGGCACTTATCAGTGGCATGGCCTATCATCCTGCAATGCTCATTGTACTTTGGTATGTTTTCTAATACAAAACATACCTCAATAAGATGATCATTTATATCAATAGAAACACATTACTGGGGGTGTAAAAAGGGGCAGGGGGAGGGGTGTCCGGCAGGGGGGTGTCCAGCAGGGGGGAGGGGTGTCCAGGGGGTGCAGGGGGTGTCTAGTGGGGTTGTCCAGTTGGGGCATGGGGGCTGTCCAGTGGGGTGCAGGGGGTAGGGTGCTGGGGTAGGGGTGTCCAGTAGGAAGAGGGGTGTCCATCAGGGGGAGGGGCTATCCAAGCAGGGGGGAGGGGTGTCCAGCAAGGGGGGAGGGCTGTACAGGGGGTGTCTAGTGGGGCTGTCCAGTGGGGCTGTCTAGTTGGGGCATGGGGGCTGTCCGGTGGGGTGAAGGGGGGGCATGGGGGACTAAGGGGGGCATGGGGGTGTAGGGGGGTGTTCAACAGGGTTGTCTAGGGGGTTGCAAGGGGGGTGCAAGAGGGTTTTCCAGGAACCTAAGCCCATGCAGGTTATGAATGTCTATAGAGAAAATGCAGTGCTGTCCAGATCTGGAAAATATCATAAAACATCCCATAGATACTTCATAGGCACCAGGTATAACTATTTCACCACCTATAGATAGTGAGCACGGTGCTATAAAATCTGGTAACTCTATTTCAAATCATAATTCCAATGTTTTGTTTAATGCAGTACTACATGAAATCTGATGATTTATGTTGATGACATGATTACAATTTGTAAGAACATGAGCCTCATAATTATTGTAAAATCCCAAAATAATGGTAAGTTTGAAGTGAAAGACTTAGGCATAGATAATAAAACCTTAGGAATTGAAATTGTTATAGATAGACCAAATAAATTTTCTTACTTATCTCAAAATGGTTAAATATTAAATATTAAAAATAGACACATGTTTAAATCTCTCAAAATTTCCAATGTAATCCTAGTAAAACACTTTAAATTTTCTTCAACACAAAAACCCATTGCTGATGATGATATTCAATTTAGGTGTAAAATCCCTTATGATAATATTTTTGGTAGCATTATGTACTCTAATTTCCATGGGACCTGATATTGCCTATGAAATCTACAGTCATAGCAGATTTATGAACACACCTGGGATGCCATATTTTCATGCCCTTAAGTGGATTCTTTGATACCCATCATGTAACTCTAATCTTTCCTTGTGTTATGGTAATGATGTCAACAATTCTGAAATTGTGGTTGGATATGTAGATGCAGACTATGAATGTAATATTTACACTAGAAAATCCTTGAATGGTTATGTGTTCACTTCCTATGGTGGCCTCATTTATTTTAAATGTAACATGCAGTCAATGTTTTCTATTTCAACCATGGAATCTATGTATATTTCCTTGATTGAGGATGTGAAATAATCCATATGGATGAAAGGTGCATCTTCTAAACTTATCCTTTTCAATTCTGTTATAAATGTTTATTCTAATAGTCAATCAACCCTTTATTTTTCCAATATTTTAGTTTTTCATGGTAAACTAAAACACATAGACATTAGGGGGGGACAGGTGCAGGTGGGATGGGGTAGCAGGGGGCTGGAGGGGCTGGTGTAGCTGGGGGATGGTGCAGGTGGGCTGTGGGGGGGGGGGGTGGGCTAGTGCAGCTGGGGGCTGGGGTTGGGGCTGGTGTAGGTGGGTTGCGGGGGGGGGGGGGGGGGGGGACTGGTGCTGGTGCTGGTGGGCTGGGGGGGGCTGGTGTAGCTAGGGGTTGGGGTTGGGGGCTGGTGCAGGTGGGATGGGGGGGGGAGGTGGGCTGGGGGTGGCTGGGGGTAGGAGGTGGCTGGGGGGGCTGGTGCAGGGGGCTGGGGTTGGGGGCTGGTGCATGTGGGCTACGAGGGGGGGCTAGTGCAGGTGGGCTGGGGTAGCAGGGGGGATGGGGAGGGGGGACAGGTGCAGGTGGGCTGGGGTAGCAGGGGGCTGGGGGGATGGTGTAGCTGGGGTTGGGGGCTGGTGCAGGTGGGCTGCAGCGGGGGGTGGAGTTGGGCTGGGGGGTGGCAGGGGGCTGGGGTAGCAGGGGCTGGGGAGGGGGGACAGGTGCAGGTGGGCTGGGGTAGCAGGGGGCTGGGGGGGGGGGGCTGGTGCAAGAGTGATGAGGGGGATCTAATACTGAATTTCTTTATATTGTAGAGTATGCACTAAAAGAATCTATACCATGTCCAGCTACTATAAAGGTATGGTGTTTATTTTTTATCTCTATGTTGTTAGAGTTAATTGGTATTGAAGTTACTCATTCTTTTATATCATCAATTTTAGTTGAAATGTAGTTCTTAAATCCAAATACTATATAATTCTTGTTGGATCCATACATTCCTTTAGTAAAGAGGTCCATGTAATGTTTTAAATTTCATGTGTGTTATGTGATGGTTTCCAACTTTGAAGTGGTGTGGGATCTCTTATTGCATGATCTGGAGGTATTTGACATTATTATTTGAATAGATAGAATGATCGGTGTTATGTACTAGATTGAATTTTCTCATTTTTTAGTTTAGTTTAAATCTCTTTTTGGGGCCTCTCTTGTCTTTTACGGTAAGTGGAATTCTAGATTTGGGATAGTAGGGGGTGTCCAGATGGGGGAGGGGTGTCTAGATAGGGGGGAGGTGTGTCCAGACAGGGGGTATGTCACTGGACCGGGCCAACACGTTGTGGTCACGCTGCGGTCACGCCGCGGTCACGTCGCGGTCACGCCGTGGTCATGCCGCTGTCACGCCGCGGTCACCCCGCGATCACGCTGTGATTTGGCCCTGCTCCAGGACGACACCATGCGGCGGTTACTCCTCCTTAGAGAAACATTGAATGGTTATCTCTATAATTTTTCGTATTTCATCATTCCTAAACTATATCACCTATCAGCGCTGCCTCTCATCCATCTTTCCACAAAACATGCATAGTAGGTGGTACAAAGGCTCAATTCAACTGAAAACATTGGTTTGGAATTTTCTAGCATATTTTATTGTACATGTATCACATAATATTTGAATGGTTAGCTCTATAAGTGTTGGATGCTTCCACTTGTAATGAGGTGCTTAATTTCCTCTCCCTCTTTCTTCCATTAAATATTAGACAGATCCTATGTAAAAAATCATTCTCCACCTCCGGGGACGGAACTCTCAGCTACCGTTCTTCTGTTCTTCTTCCTGCTGATGAATAAAATTCCCCAAGTATATTGGGAAAATATTATTCATTTTTCTTCATTTACCTCTTCTTACTTACTTCTAATTTTAGCAGCCAAATTCGGTCTTTTAGCAATAGCCCATGACATCCATCCGTTGTCTAGGGGGTCCAGTGGGGGGGTCTGTCCTGGGGTGTCCAGGGTCTGGGGGGGCTATCCTGGGGGGTCTGTCCATGGGGTGTATAGGGGGTCCAGTGGGGGGGGGGGGTCTGTCCTGGGATGTCCAGGGTCTTGGGGGGTCTGTCCTGGGGGGTCTGGGTTTGGGGGGGTAGGTTCTGGGGGGTGTCCATGGTCTGAGGGGCTGTCCAGGTTCTGGGGGGTGTCATGGGTCTGGGGGGGTCTGTCCTGGGGTGTCCAGGGTTTGGGGGGGGGGCAGGACTGGCAGGGGTGTCCAGGGTCTGGGGGGGTCTGTCCTGGGGTGGGGTCTGTCCTGGGGTGTCCAGGGTCAGGGGGAAGGGGGCAGGGGGTAGGGGTGTCCAGTAGGGGGAGGGGTTGTCCAGGCAGGGGGAGGGGTGTCCAACATGGGGGAGGGGTGTCCAGGGGGGTGGTCCAGGGGTGTCCAGGGTCTGGGGGGGGTATGTCCTGGGGTGGGGTCTGTCCTGGGGTGTCCAGGGGCAGGGGCAGGGGTGTCCAGCAGGGGGAGGGGTGTCCAGCAGGGGGAGGGGTGTCCAGCAGGGGGAGGGGTTGTCCAGGCAGGGGGAGGGGTGTCCAGCATGGGGGAGGGGTGTCTAGGGGGGTGGTCCAGCGGTGTCCAGGGTCTGGGGGGCTCTGTCCTGGGGTGGGGTATATCCTGGGGTGTCCAAGGTCAGGGGGCAGGGGGGCAGGGGGGCAGGGGTGTCCAGCAGGGGGAGGGGTGTCCAGCAGGGGGAGGGGCTATCCAGGCAGGGGGAGGGGTGTCCAGCATGGGGGAGGGGTGTCTAGGGGGGTGGTCCAAGGGTGTCCAGGGTCTGGGGGGGGGGGTCTGTCCTAGGGTGGGGTCTGTCCTGCGGTGTCCAGGGTCAGGGGGCAGGGGGCAGGGGTGTCCAGCCAGGGGGAGGGGTGTCCAGCAGGGTGAGGGGCTGTCCAGGCAGGGGGATGGGTGTCCAGCATGGGGGGGGGGGTGTCCAGGGGGTGGTCTAGGCGTGTCCAGGGTGTGGGGGGTCTGTCCTGGGGTGGGGTCTGTCCTGGGGTGTCCAGGGTCAGGGGGCAGGGGGCAGGGGTGTCTAGCAGGGGGAGGGGTGTCCAGCAGGGGGAGGGGCTGTCCAGGCAGGGGGAGGGGTGTCCAGGGGGGTGGTCCAGGGGTGTCTAGGGACTGGGGGGGTCTGTCCTGGGGTGGGGTATGTCCTGGGGTGTCCAGGGTCAGGGGGCAGGGGGCAGGGGCAGGGGCAGGGGTGTCCAGCAGGGGGAGGGGTGTCCAGTAGGGGAGGGGCTGTCCAGGCAGGGGGAGGGGTGTCCAGCATAGGGGAGGGGTGTCTAGGGGGTGGTCCAGTGGTGTCCAGGGGTGGTGGTCCAGGGGGAGGGGTGTCCAGCAGTGGTGTCTATTGCTGGTATTCTTTTTTGGACTTCAACAGATTATGCAAGGACTCGGTGGGGGTGGATAGTGGGGGTGCAGTGGGGGAGAGGGGGACCTGGGTGCAAGGGGTAGTGAGGGGGCTGGGTGTAGGGGGTGGGGGTGGATATAGGGCTGGGTGCAGGGGGATGGGGGTGGGGCTGGGGGCCTGGGTGCAGGGGGGCAGTGGGGGTGCGGGTGGGGGTGGATAGTGGGGGTGCAGTGGGGGGGAGGGGGACCTGGGTGCAATGGGTAGTGAGGGGGCTCGGTGTAGGGGGTGGGGGCTGGATATAGGGCTGGGTGCAGGGGGGGATGGGGGGTTGGGGGCCTGGGTGCAGGGGGCAGTGGGGGTGCAGTGGGGGGGAGGGGGACCTGGGTGCAAGGGGTAGTGAAGAGGATGGGTGTAGGGGGGTGGGGGATGGATATAGGGCTGGGTGCAGGGGGGGCTGGGGGCCTGGGTGCAGGGGGGAAGTGTGGGGGAGGGGGACCTAGGTGCAAGGGGTAGTGAGGGGGCTGGGTGCAAGGGGTAGTGAGGGGCTGGGTGTACGGGGGTGGGGGCTGGATATAGGGCTGGGTGCAGGGGGGGTCTGCAGGAGGTGTCTAGGGGGGTGTCTGGGGGGTGTCCAGGGTGTGTCCAGGAGGTGTCCAGGGGATGTCCAGGGGGTGTCCAGGGTGTGTCTAGGGGGTGTCCAGGGGGTGTCTAGGGGGGTGTCCAGGGGGTATTTTTTTTTTATGGATTTTGACACCCTATAGCCACGGTTTTAAACCATGGCTATTGGTTCATTGCCACGGTTCTTAACCGTGGCTATAGACATAATGCCACAGTTCTAAACCGTGGAAATATATTCTGTCCAGCCTTTATTATAGCCACGGTTTCAACCGTGGCTATAGGTATGCAGCCACGGTTTGAACCGTGGCTCTATACCTAAAGCCACGGTTTGAACTGTGGCTATAGATTTAAAGCCACGGTTTGGATTCATGGCTATAGGTCTAGGCCTATAGCCACGCCAAACATAGCCACGGTTCCTCGAACCATGGCTATTACCTATAGCCACGGTTTGAGGGCCTATAGCCATGGTTTAAAACCGTGGCTATAGCCCGAATTTCCAGTAGTGCTACTATGTAATAATAATTATATGATAATGATTTAATTTTTATTATATCTAATTATTAATACAAATTTATTTATGGAAATAAATAATAAATAATTTTTTTACACTTAAAAAATCATGACAGGCATTTTTAAAACAAAAATTTTACCATTTCTGAATTTCTTTATAAGATATATGTGTATAACATTAAAAATGATTTTTACCACTTTTATAAATTGAATAAATTAAAATGTTTTGAATATTAAGAATTAAAATGCTCTAATTTGGTAATAATTTCAAATTCAATTTTATAAATAAAAATGTTACCAATGTAAGAAAAAGTTACTACAGTATAGGTTAAATATTGTAAAGGGTTAAAATTAAAAGATAAATACATAGTAAAACTAAAAATTAAATCATTAAATTGGTGTTTGATATTTGTAACATCAATAACAAAACATTAAAAAATTAATTATCAACCAAATTCATTGAAATTAATTCCATGAAAAAGTGGTTAGCTTTTAATGAAAAATAATTTTTAGTTTAATCACTCAAAACCACCCCTCCTCAAGTATAAATTCCCCCATTGCCTCCTCAATTTCAAAAAAATACACATAGAAATATTTATCTATACATTACCCTCTCCATAGTATCTCTAATTTTTTACCAAGTTTCAAAGGAGACCCTTTCTAGCTTTAAGAAGCATCATCCCAAGGTAAGGGACCTCTCTATCTTCCTTTCTATCAAAGTACTATCTTTGTATTTAACCTTTTGAATATCAATTGGTTTTGTTATAATGACTATAAAAATTTCCAATTCATTTTTAATTGATTTTCATATAATGAGATATCATTTATACCCTCCCTTTATAATGCTTACCTAATCCATTATTATTCTGAAATTTAGTATGGGATCCTTTCATTCTCATCTTTATTCAAGAGACATATTTATGTAATGCCTTTTATTTTTAAATTACTATTGATGAGATATTATTTTACATATAACTATTACTTCCCTTATGATGTACAAGTGATTAGATAAACATTTAACCCCCAATAATCCTTCCCATAATACATTGTGGACCCCCATGTTGCTACTGAAATTGTCCTGCCAATTTCCCTGCCAAACAATTATGCAGTGGATACACATACCCATTCCACTAAATGGTATTCACCTATATTTACCTGTAATTATTTGATTTGGGATATATATATATGTAACATAACTCCTAAATAATGGGGTAAAAATACAGGAAATATATTATTATGTTATATAAAATCATGAAAAAATAAGGGTAGAAAGAGGTATTTGGAAAATATTATCCCCACAATAAGAATTTGAAAATAAAACACATTACATAAATAATATACTTGAATAAATAGGAGAAGGAGAAGATCCCTAAATAAATTTCAGCATATTAATATCTTAGGGTAAGGTTATAAAAAGTGTGTATAAATTATCTATCATTATAATAAACTTAATAGGACAATAATGTGATATTTATAAATGCATGAAATCATAACCAATTGAGATTCAAAATATTAAATAAAAAGAATTTTATTGCATGGAAAAGTAGAGAGAATAGTCACTTAACTTAGTAAGATGATTCTAAATGCTTTATAGGGACTCTATTGAACCTTGGAACCACATTGTAGATACTCTTGATCAAAAAATTGAGAGAAAAATAATTCTCAATGTCTTTTGTTTGGAAAGTGAGGTGGGAATGGGGGTATTTATACTTGATGAAGGTGGTTTTAAGTGAATAAATAATAATTATTTTCTAGTTTAGGATAATCTGTATTGTGTGGAATTAAATATAACATTTTTGGTAGATAATTAATTCATTAAAGGTTTTTTGAGGTCATACAATACATTAAATAGTAATTTAATGTTGTAGTTTTTAAGTATTGTTTTCTTTTACTATATAATTTTAACTCACTACACTATATTACCTATACTATGGTAATCATTTTGTTACCTTGATATTTTTTTGTGTTAATAAACATGAAAATGAACTTATTACATTAGTTGGACCTTCTAATGCCATATATAGAGTGAATTTTACATTATTCAGTTTATAAAAATGGAAAAAAAATTAAAATTTGATATGCATATAACTCAAAAAAAAGTTTTTTTGATAAATGGTAAAATCGTCATTTTCAATTGGTAATGTTTTAAATCCTTTATTAATATCCCTTTACTTTCAAATTGATGTTAATAAAATGAAATATGATTTATACCCTCTCTTTATAACATTTACACAAGTAATTACTATGTCAAAATTTAGTAAGTGATCATATCCTAATCCCCTTTATTCAAAAACCTTTTTTTATTCATTTCTATTTTTAATTCGAAATATTGTAATTAATTTTTACACTTACCTAATACTTTCTATTTGATGTAAAAATGGTGAGGCACCAATTTCTCTCACATTAAACAATTTTATGAATTTTCTAGTACTGACGTTATGATACTAAAATTTCACTATAATTTTTCATACCAAATGATTGTAAAGTTAATTCTTGTACCCATTTACTATCAAGGTTATTAATATATATGTACCAATAAATCATCAATTATGTAATTTCATGTATATATCACATACTCCTAAGTCATGAGGTTAATAAAGTTGAAAGACATTATTATGTTATATGATCTATGGGGTGAACTTATGCATGTACATGATATAAATATGAATAGGTTCTACCAAAAAATATTTCTAATGAATTGAGAAATGTTTTAGTCTAATGAGATTCCATGTATGGTATACGATAGGTTACCCTGAGAAAATTGTTTTTTGAGGGAGAGGTCCCTTACTAAATTTTAGCATAGTAATAGCTTAGGTAATGGTTATACTGAGAGGGGGAAAATGATCTCTCGTTATAAAAAAATAATTGGATAGTAAAGGTATATTTACGAAGGTTTTAAAAAATTTCCCATTAAGATTCAAAAAGGATAAATTCAAATATGTTACTTAAATGTAGAAGAAGAGAGAGAGGTCTCTTACTAAATTTAATCATATTAATGGCTTAGGTAATGGTTATAATGATAGTGTATAAATGATCTCTAATTATAAGAACATAAATTGGATAGTAAATATAGACTTATAAAATATTGAAAACGTAACCAAGTGATATCCAAAAGTTTAAACACAAAGAAGGTTATTGAATGGAAACGAAGAGAGAGAGTTCACTTACTAAATTTCATAGTAGTAACATCATAGGTAAATTTTATAAGGAGAGGGGATAAATGATATCTCATTGTATAAAAAGTAGTTATAAATTAAAGGGAAATTTATAAATCATGAAAAAATAACCAATTGAGGTTTAGAAGTCTAAATAAAAGCAAGGTTCTTAAACTGAAAATAATAGAGATGGAGAGGTCCCTTGCTAAAGTTTAGCATCATAACAGCTTAGGTAAAGGTTATAACAAGTGGGGATAAATGATATATAATTATAATAAAATAAATTGGTAATTAAAATGACATTTAAAAATTACTTAAAACATTAAAAATTGTGATGAAAAAGGATAAATACAAAGAAGGTGCTTGAATGGAAAAGAAGAGAGAGAGGTTCCTTACCTTGGAATGATACTTCTGAAATCTAGAGAGGGAATCCTTATAACCATGGAACCACTTTGAAGAGACACTTGAGAGGGTAATAGAGAGATAAATCATGATCAAATTATTTTTTTTAGAACATTAGGTTGTAATTAGGGGTATTTATTTTTGAGGATGAGTGGGTTTAAGTGATAATAAATAATGATTATTTTGTATTTAAAGATTACCACATTTTATTGGCCTCAATTTCTAATAATTTGTTAAATAATAAATTTTTTAAAATATTTTCAAGGTATTTAAATACATAAAAAACATATTTAATTTTTTTTATGCTTTTACTATTTAACTTTGACACTCTATATTATTTTTACTATACTGTAGTAACTCTTTGTTTACCACGAGAAATTTTTTATGATAGAAAATGAAAGTGACCATATTAACTAATTTGGAACTTATAATTAAATTTATGAAATCCATTTTACAATATAAAATTTATAAAATTGTATAAAATTAATTCTAATGTTATATGTGTATAACTCATAAAAACAGTTTTTTAAGGAACAATTGTGGTTTTCAAAATGCTAGGAATGTGTTTATAAGCATAACACCTTATGTATTATGTAATTACATAAAAAAAATTTAAGATAAATAAATTTTAATAAACATGAAATCATTATTATGTAATTATTATTTTGTAAGAGTTATGGTCTGTTATAAAAATGGTATTTTCACTTTTTACCCCAAAAATCAATTTTTTCAAAAAATTACCATAAATTCACCCTATGATAATTATGATTTGCAGAAACCAACAAATAAATTTATTTTATCAAAATAATAATCTAAATATTATAATCATGTATTTTAAATGAAAATAATTTTGTATTAATATGTTTTCATTTAATTTTTGGATGAATATTTTTTCATATGTATAAACAAAATTAGATATTTTTATTTCTTTAACATTTTTGGAACACTACATAACTCATTGTATTTTTAAAAATCATAAAGGATGTGAAAATTTAGAAAAAAAACTTTTGGATATTGTTTTTACAAGAAATGGTGGAATATAAAGAACTATGTAGAAATAGAGAAAAATTAGAAAGGTTAAAGTTCAGAAATATATAAATCTTATTAGTAAGTATTTAAAAATTCTTGTTTCTATTTTAATGTTTTGTTTTTTCATCTTAAAAAATTGGTTGATTATTTAGTAAAAAAATAAAATTAAACACTTTCAACCCTTATTTTTGAAAATTATAACACACTTCATTAAATTCTTTTTTTAATAACTTTTATACTTCCCTAGTTTTAGAACGATTTTATAAGATATTAATTTTACCAAATGTAGAAACACATGTTTATTAGATGGAGTCTAGAAGTAATTAGATTTACATGTATCAAATTAATTATTACAAACTTCATCATATGAATGCTTATAAAAGTATATAATTAAAAGTATAATGAAGTCCAAGGAAAATGTTTTGAAAATACTACCAAAAAAACATCATCAGATAGGGGTATCCATTCTATATGTATGAACATCCATATAATCTATCGGATAAAGAATTCCATTTTACTGGATGGAAAACGATCATACCATTGGATTAATAATGTTTATTACATTGGTTCAATGAAGTTAATTTTACCAAATGAAATTATACAGCATTATAATGGTGTTATCAAGGTAACCATAAAAGGAAGCTAGGTTAAACCTTCGAATACAAGATTATGGTATTATGATGTCTTTGAAACAAAATCAAAGATATATGGAATATGATCATTTGTAATTTTCCTATAAATAGAAGTATAATTGAAGGAGGAAGGATCTTTTTTACATTACGGGTGACCTAAATGTTTTTGAAGATTTTTTTAGCATCGTGTCACTTTAAAAGAACTTTATTGTAATTATTTGGTGAGTTTTTTTTATAAATTTATCTAATTTTTAGGATTCTTGAAAATTCATGAAGTTTATTTTGAGTTTGTTATTGGTGTGTATAATTTGTTATGATCAATGGATTCTATGGTTTAGGAAGACATAGAATTTTATTTTTCTTTTCAAGGGTTCCCAGGTTTATGGAGACTGAGGTTATTCCAATTATAGTATCAAGGGATTACTTTTTTAAGGTAGAAATTACTTTATAGTTAAGTGAAATATATGGATACCTAATTTCATGGTTATTGAACTCCACAAAAATTAATATAAAAAGTTTTGTATTTTCAATTGATATTGTTTCTATAAGATTTCTTTATAAAATTAGAAAGTTTTGTTATAACTTCTTTTTACAATATCTTATTTCTACAATTCATTTTTAAGTAATGTTTCATAGTGATTGTTATAAACTATTCCTAAACTCATCATTTATAAAGTATCAGTAATTTTTTTCTAGCTACTTAATTTTAAATTGGAAAAAGGTTTTTCCAAAACACCTTTATAAAAAGGATAGATAATTTTTTTATAAACAACAATCCGCCCCCTCTTGTAGTAAACATTTTAGTCATACTATGTTACACTTGATTTTACTAAAAATGTGAGGTGTGGCCTTGTGAGGGATTGTATGCAATTATTTCATGTGCTAGTCCCAATTTCATCTTGAATTGTCAAGGACACTAAGTTACTTATTTGGAATAATGAATCTGATTGAAAGTATGATGTGGGAAAAATAATACAAGGGTAATATTCACCCGTTAAAAAGGTAATTCATAAAATAAGGGTTATTTGGTCGAATTAATATCATACATATAGTCACTCCATGTGATTTTCCTCAACCACTATCCATTATAGTTTCTACATGTGATATTTAGACAATCAACATCTCCATTATATTTTTTTACATGTATCAATTTAACCACTTCCAGTGATCATGTTAATATAATAATACATGATCAACATCATACATGAAATCTATGTCTTGTATTCATTATATAATTCCAAGAATAATATTTAGACAAATGCAAACAAAGATGAAAAAGTCTATTCGAGTTTCATGTGATCTTTATTGAATGTAAGTGATTCCAAACTCTCGAAGGTAGAAGAATATAGAAACATGAAGACTCCATGAATATTCCTATAAAGTAAAGAAAACTCACATTCCAAAAAATACTAAAATATTCCATAATATTTTAATATTTTATTCACTCTCCATTGTTATTGGATGTGGTATAAAAATATGAATTTATGTTCACGGATAAACATACTCTAGGTGGTGATCTCTTCACTTATAAATACTGAGGAATGTATGAGGTTTTTTCTTTGACTTTCAATAATGTTTTTTCCTCAAGATCTATAAGTTTCAAAAACAAGAGTATCTACATGGTTCATTTTACAAGAATAAGTTGAGAGTTCCATGATCCACTCATCTATGTGAAGAGGAGAGTTTTGAACACTAATTTTCATGTAGAAGAAGAATTGTTCACTCACGTTGTTACGTAAGGGTTTTCCCATACCATAGCCTATTCAAATAACACATGATGATTACCTGAAGAACATAATTTCCCTGTTTAGTATGATATAAGAGTTTCCATTCCGAAAATATTCTTTTAATGAAGGAAAATTTAAAGTTCATGATGCATTTATTTCCCAATGTTTTTTCATGCTTGATTTACATGGAGGATAGGAAACCCAAATACACATGAGAATAAGAATATTTACATGACATATAATTACTACATACATAATTCTATATGAATAAATTTGAAGGAGATACCTATTCATAGTGGATTAGAATAATTTTTAAACAAGAATAATAATAATAACCATAAGTCTAAAAAGTGCCTACTCTCTTGAAATATAATATCCATGGGAACTACTTCACATGAAAGAAATGAGTAAATCTTTTAATTAATTAATTTTTACATGAATTAATGCATATCATTGAACACATTCAAAAAGTATACATTAATAATTTTCCCATTTTTTTATTTCACCAATAATAAAAATGGTAGGTTGAAATATTCAATGAATGAAACAAATTGTACATTCTTTTGGTCATGATATGCTTAATAATCCCCTGAAAACATGAATGGAGTAAGATTGATAATCTAAAATAAGAATTTGATATCTCATAAATTCTATTAAAGATAAAAATAATAAGAAGAATCAATAACATAACTATTATTTTTTTAATATCATTTAGGTCTGATAACTCTGAGATTACATGTCCATTACATATTGAAAATATTTTTAATATATAAGATAAATAAGTGGTACAATATTTAATTTCACAATATATATGAAAAAAAATTAATTTAAATATTCAGGTCATCAATTTTGATTTATGTATTTTAAGGAAGCTGATCATATTCATTGGATTACATATAAGAATATTTTTGCTACACTTTTGATCACTTTATTGGGGATAATATGTCATCTTACATCTTGTACGTAAATTTTTAATCATGCATTGTACTTGGTCGGTTCTTGGATAATAGGTTCAAGGTAATACCCTTTACTATTCTTTTATTTATAATAAAAGTGAATTTTTGTGTGACTTGGATAATAACCACCATACAAAGAGAATGTAATCATCCACAGTAGAGGTGAAACTCATGAAAAGTCTTAATTTCTTTATGATATACTGATTTATGTTTATTCATGATTATTATAGGTGAATAATAAAATATATTCATTTACTAAATAAGTAACTAAGGTAAATAAATGGATAAAATATTAAAGGGATACATATTAATCCCATACTGATTCACTGACCCTTTCATTGTGTTCATCCCAAAGTGATCCTAACAATTGGTATATGAGGGAAAAGTCTGACCTATAATTGGATTTTATGATTTAATGATCATTGAATATTTAATGCCTATTATCAATTCATAATGTATTGTAAAATTGGAGGTTTTGTATCTATTTCATGCTATAATTATATCTCAGGAAAGACTTTTAAAAACATAACAAGGAAAGAATTACTAAACATAAAGAATGCATCCCTCATATATAAATACGATGATGAATCAATTTACCCATGTATTAATTCTAAGAGTTACAATTCAATAATGGAAGTACCAGATCTGGTGTTATAGTCTACTACCAAAGAGAAGAAAAACAATTATTCCTCCTGGAGTGATTTATATTTATTGGAATAGAAGATATTAAAAATCTATTGTAAAAATTATCCTCAAAATATCCAATCCTTAGTGGGAGTGATCATGTATTAGAATAATTCAATGTTGAATCATTTGTTACATTGAATGGTATGCTAAATATCTATCTAAAGGAAATAGTCACTTTTATATGTAGCTCATTCAAAGGAATTCAGGAAGATATTACTGATCTTGAAAAGAATGTATAGAATTTGGAAAAAATATTTTATTTAAGTAATGAAATATAATATGAAAGTCCCCCAAAAAAATTGAGGTAAAGATATATATATTTTTAAACATGAAGAATGATACTCCATTTATTAAGATTAGTGGGTATGTACAATTCATGAAAATAAAAATGCCACTATGGAATTTGAAAGTATATATAATTCATTAGAATAATAGATTAAGGATGTCATTAATGTCATGAATGGTCAACTTGAGATCAAAGAAAACAAGATCAGGAGCTTTACACCTTGATACCGGAGAAGAACAACATGAATGGTGATGAAGCGATAAAGATAAAGATAAAAAATGAAAATGTATTAAAGTTAATAGTGGATTTGAAATTCATCCAAAATATGAGGTTCTTTGATCTTGAAGTGAAATTGATAAATTCTAGTAATACACAAGTATAGTATTCAAAAAATGTAGAATAAATAGCTATTACATCAAGAGTTATAGCCATAAAAATTTCTAAAGAGGTCACTTATCATAAAAATCCAATATCTTATTGAAATAATAGATTGATATCATTAAATATTAAATATAAAGTAGTCTAAAAGAAGAATGTTCCATCAACCTCTGAGATTAATAACTATGATAATTCAAGATATATATAATGAATGATCAAAATAAAAATTTGTGCAATTGTGGATGAATAAAGATGATGAAGTGCTTACCTCTATATATGCAGTGATGAAATACAAGGGTAAAAGATGTTGTTCCTCTAAAAAATCCCTACTGAATAGTAAAATATTACAAAGATAAGAAGCATGTTAATATATCCAGAATAAAATAAAAAAAAATCAATATTTGTAGTCAACTGTATGTGATATAAAACATATAGTCACAATGAATATGATTTTTGGTATAATATGTCAGTATCTAAAAAAATATGAAAAAATCAAGTCAAATATAGTTAGTGAAGAATAAATTCCACATAATAATGGAAATAATATAAATTTTAAAAATAATTGAAATTTTTAAGAATATATATGGGATTTTCAATATTAGTGGTTAAAGTGAATTGGTTTAAAAATATAAAACATTCAATAATTCCACTAATAATATTTAGATGATGAGACCAAAAAAATATAAGAATGATGATAATTCTATATTGGGAGTTAATTAGTATAAAATATATACAAACATCGTTCCATGAATGTTCAAAAGGAAAAAAAGTATGTCAAAATTGGTTGAAAATCCAAAGAATACTATTACTCATCGCAAGCCTAAGAAGGCCAAGAATTCATCCACAAAAAAATTAATAAGATGCTCCCTCTGTGGAAGAAGAGGTAAGACCATGGATCACTTCAAACAGTCCATGGAAATCACAATGAATGAAGTAAATATTAATAAAGAACCCATTATAAGAAGAAATAAAAGGATTTAAGTGGTAAATAGAACACCTAATAAGTCATGTGGATCTAACAAATATCATGTTCATATTCTACAAGATTTACTGGTAAAGTTTCTAGAAAATTTTGAAAGAAAAAGAAAATTTGTAAAAAAATAGATGAAAACAGCTGATAAATGAATAAAAAATCCACATGAAGAAATTAAATTTTATTAGACGTTATCAAATAATTATGACCATAAATCCTCTAAAGCACTATATGGCTTGTGTAAAATAGTTGGGAATATCTCTTAATATTTTTCATTCATACCACTAGGTCAATAATCAATACTAAATAAGAATCAAATAGAATCAATGGATTATTGTTTCATGATGGATAATGTTAATAAGAAAAGTCCACACCAAGTGGTTACTGATGAATGTAAATATACCATTCTGGTCAAAACCATAAAGAATTATAGTAATGTCATAATGAAGAATTCACCTTCACATGGATAAAAAAATGAGTCTCATGGTTGAGAATAAATTCCCATCCCTGTTTCTTTCATTGAAAATAAAATGAGATCCACCTTATTCCTATATACTTTGGGGTTTTTCATTACTTATAATGAATTAATGGTGATGCACATACTCTGGGGGAGAACTAAGTTGAAGAATTATTATTTTAGTATCTAAAATCTGGAATATTAATTCCATGATTTATAGAAGTAACCATCATGGAATGAACTATCTGATGATATCATGAAGACTATTTTATGCAAGAGATCATAGATCAATCTTGATAATGATGATGATCAATATATCATAGTTGATAAATAAATTTTAATTCACCATCATGGATGTTATCATGAAAATTATTATTCATAGAGATTATCATTAAGAATAATTTGTAATGAAAACATCTATCTTGATGAAGTGAAATTAGAGATTATCCCTTAAAGGGGAAAATCCAAAGAAGTTCCCAAAGCATTTTATTTATTCTAACTCTGACATCCCTAGAAGGTAATCGTTTATAAATTCATTGATAAGGTATGTGTGATTACTCTCTCATCCCTATTCAATAAACTGAATATAATAACTGAACTTAAGGTGTAGAATTTGAAGAAATTAATGATAGAGAATTTTGAAAATGTTCTAGGACTGGATTAATGAATATAAAATTCTAATTATACTTGATGGTTTTTAATCTATATGTTGATATGATTTTAAGAATTTCATTTTGAATATATCTAGATAATTTTATTTATAAGTGGTATCAGAGAAATTCTACTTGAATAGTATCAATTGGTATAAACCAATTACTACCAACCTAGAAATAGTTAAACAATCTTTAACATAAGAAACAAGTTTTGTTTAATCAATTGGTCTCATACTCTAAATTGAGAATAGATAACATTTATTTATAAATTAGACCATATTTTTTAATACTATGGGTTATCCTAAGTATACTTAGAGAGAAATAATTAATGTCACATTTCTTAATAAAGAAATGATACAATATTATCATAGGTAAATTGCATTTACTATCAATATTGGTGAGAAGAAATTGAAAAGGGGGAGAAGAGAACATATTGACATCCAATTTTCAACATTAGTAGTGAAAAAAATACAAAGGGTGATATTGATTATCCTACTTGGTGTTTATCAAGACCCATCCTAGTGGGGCCCGTTTCATGACTCCCCAACCCTACCTTCAACAGTCTAGTGGCTGGTGAGTAGCACTAAGTAGGCATATCACTAACATGGGAGGCATTTCAAAAGTACCTATATATATACAAACACACACATGCATATCCAAGATCACTAAATATGGAAATTTAAAAAAAAAATAGACAACCAATGCATATATACATCTATATCCCATAACTAGAGTATGACAGGATGTAAAGGAAAGTAAACAGGTACAAATAAAATCCCACAATAAAGAGTTTTTAACACAAGTCCAACCTAAAATTAATGGTTCTCGGACTTCTGTTTGAAAGTTGTAGGAACACACCTCAGTCTATTCGGTCACACTAAGAACCATCTAGTCTGGGTCCATCTAGGACTCTTTCAAAAGTTTGATCATTTACACAAGACACGACACGTGCAGGAAAATACCATACATGGGTGAGTATAATAATACTTAGTTGGACACGAAAAAACCACAAAGAATACAACAAAGGAAATACAGTTATCTCTACACAGTTATATTTTACAACACATAAAAAAGAATATCCATATAATCAAAAAAGACACATAGTCAAGAGGTAAGATGCAACCATAGTACAGAATCCTAGGATTCTAGCTTGAAGATTCAATGAAGCACTCATTTGGGTGAACTCGCTACTGAGTATAATTGACTGATGTTATCTTTCCACAAGGTACTACTCATTGGGTCTCATCATGATAAAGAATACACTGATAGTCCAAAGAGATATGATACTCATATGAGGATCACATCCAGGACCATGGAGTGATACCAAAAACTCAATCTTGATTAACCTGATAAGTATAGGATCCGTTTCTATGTAGTTTTGGTCACATCTATACCAAGAACTCCACCTATGGCATGAAGATGAATAGAGGATCTCACTCTGGGTCTCTATGAGGGATTCTAATGACTCTATCCAAGAATTCCTACTGAATGGATCATTGTCCTAGGAGTAAAATTTTTTAATATTCTAACTTTAGGGAAAGGATAAAGAAAATGAACCCTAATGAATATTTTCCAAGATATGGATGATAAGAGATTCAACCAATGTAGAAAAGTGTACATAGTGTGTAATTGGGTGATACAATGTGTCCCTTGACCCCGAGTACTTTCCGTGTAAATAGACTATATCCCAAATCGTGTCTATGTAATACTACATGGCATGTAGGATGCCCATATAGTCTTCTTATGTAACAGTAGACATCTCTCGCCCATGTAAATTTGCTTGTGTACTATTACATGACTTAGCTTGTGTACCGGGTCCAGGTCGTGTCATGGGGGTGAGTACATGCTGTGTAGGAAACCCGGGTACTCCACCCCATGTCTATGTACTTTATGAGTTAGATGTTGTGTATGCCAAGAAACCTGACATGTTCTAATTATCTCCAAACGAAAACACTAGTCGTTGATCATAGGGGCCCCACATGGTGTGTAGATATGGTTTACATGTTTTGTTATGTTGGATTTTCTAGAATCCCAAATCTATGATCTGTGCATCTTCCTTGCTACTTCGTCCTTCGATTATAGCCATTCCTTTCCAAAAAATCACTATTCAGGTCCCGAAGAACCTATCTATCATTGGTAAACATCTTTTGGGATTTAGAGCTGCTCAGAAATTGGATTTTTCTTTGTTGTTCATTGAGCATTGAAGAACACAAAATTGGGCATCAACCATCTTCAAATTCAGAATTACTTCCATCGTTGAACCATTTTTGTGTCGTGATGATCCTCAGTCTACAATTTTGGATCATTTCTATAAGAAATGGGTGAGCAACGATCGATCAATCGTGATACGTTGAGTTGCAGGCCAACCGAAGGACACCCATGACGAATGATGAATAGGGGGAAAGCCTAAGAACATAATTGAGGAATTCTCCACGATTGATGTTCTTGTCGATCTCAATCTGTCACCATTATAAATTAAAATTAAAATAAATCAATCATAATGATAGTTCTCCCAATAATCCCAAAAATCATTAGCATCCCTCAAGACGATCGAACCACTAATCAATATGTTTGTTGATTTATCCACGTACATCATAGAAATAAAGAGAAATAAATAATGAAACAAAAATTCATTATCTACCTTGATTCTGTTTGATCACCGAAGAATAATAATGTGTCTTCGTCATCATTGGAAAGATCCGTCGAATACAAGGTGTTTTGATCATCAATCCACAATCTATTATTGTTCTACTTTGAGAGAATCATTGAAGCTCTCTCCAATGGATCTCCAACATTTCAGGGTTATGTGGTTAACTCTATAAATTATCCATAATCATCTATTTAAATACATTTCAATCACTACGTAAAAAATTTTAAATAAAATAATTTTATATAATAATTTTATTAATTTCTACACTCGTGATAACTTTTCCACAACAGACCTACACCGACTAATGTTAAGTCATGTATAGGGTAAACCTCATATTTCGAACTGAATAGTACCCTTATATTTCTGATTTGGGAAACCATTTATATGTTATTCCACTTTTTTAGGATAAATATGTGCACGTCCTATTTAATATAATTAATATATTTGAATAATTTATTTTGGGAACACCAAGCCTCAGAATGGCACACTTTCATAGCATATCCCCTAAAAAATAACCCATATAATATCCAAAAATAATACACAGAAAATGTGAGACATTAAGTTCTCCCCACCTTAGGGTTTTACATCCACAAAAATCCAAAACAAGGGCTACTCAAAAATATGTGGTTAATGAGCACGAATCTGAGCCCCCCCTCCCATATACTATCTTAAAGATTCCCATGCTTCCATGAAACATGCACCGAAGGAATTTATCACCAAATAAAGATCCTCTCCTTCTGATCCTCGATCTCTATCGAGTACCCTGTAATGGTCGCTCCATCTTTGATTTCCAATTTTCCCCAGTCGATAACCTGCAATGGGTTATTCACCTACCTCCTCATGTGTGACATGTCTAAGACGGCATATACCCTGTCTAACTATAGAGGTATAGATATGTGGTATTCCACCTCACCAAATCTACACAGTATCTGGAAAGGTCTGATGAACCTCAGAAATAGATTTCCCCCCTAAAAAATCAGTTATCCATGTCAAGATGAAGCCCATAAGAGCACATTGTATCCTTTCTCAAACTTTAAATGCCTCTATCTCTAGTAAGAATAACACTTCTGATGGATCTATGTAGTCTTCATCCCCCCTTGAATGATCTTCACTATCTCTATTTTATATCACACTAATTTTTGTCCCATAAGTTCTGAATCTTCTAGGGAAGTCCAATAATTTGGTGACCCGTAGTGTCTCCCATACAAACCCTCTAATGGAGCCATATTGATGGTATAATGGTACTTGTTTTTGAATGAAAACTCCGCCAATGTTAGGTGATCCTACCAACTACGTCCAATTTCCAATATGAAAGCTCATAGAATGTCCTCCATAAGCTAAATGGTCGGCTCAGTCTGGCCATTAGTTTGGGGGTGAAACACTTTTCTCAAGTGTAACTGAGCCCCAAACACCTCCTATAATACCTTTCACAAATAGGATATAAAGCAAGCATCATGATCAGAAACAATCATCATTGGGACTTCATGGACTCCAACTATCTCTTATATATAGAGGCATCCCAAGATCTCTACTTAACTCCGTTCTTATATGGATAGGAAGTGGGATGGTAACTAATCACACAGATGGTATCAAGTCTCCTAGACATACATGGTAGGCTAGTAAAAAGTCCATATATATCTCATCCCACTTCCATTGTGGCACCTCAAGGGGTTGAGACAAACACAATGGATCTTGGTTCTCATCCTTCACTTGTTGACAAGTAAGGTATCGAGAGACAAACTCTAAAACTCCCTTCTTTATCCCTGACCAAAAAAATTAACATTGAATGTACTAGTACATTTTTTCCAAATCTATATGTACCGCTAAAGGAGACATATGAAACTCTCTCAATAACCTCCTCCTGAAATTTCATTGGTACCATCATGCATCCTTTAAAAAGTAATACATGCTCCCGGCCATTATAAAATCCATCAGGATCATGTACAGTGGATATTCGAGTGCATAGGGTCGCACAGTTGACATCCCCAAGTTGTGCCTCCACAAATTGATGTAAAACCATAGGAGTAAAAACCATCGACTGGAGGTAAGATTATCCATCTTTATCCATAAAAGATAACTGAAATGGGGAAAATTATTTTGACAACTTTCTCAGAAACTGTGAACAAGAACTCATTCTAAGAGAATATACTACCACATTTCCCTTCCCATGAGTATAGAAAATCATGAATTCATAATCCTAGAGGAACCCTAGACATTGTATTTGTCTCAAGTTGAGATCCTTATGAGAGAATATATACTTGAGACTTGTGTGATTAGAATAAATGATAAACCACTCACACATCAACCAGTGTACCCACATATTCTACGTGAAGACTACCACTACTAACTAAATATCATGGGTCACGTAGTTCTTCTCATGTGGTATCAATTAGTGTGAACCATAAGAAATCACCACTTTCTTCTACATCAGAACACAACTAAACTCGCTTCTTGATGCATCATAGAACATTGCATAATCGATAGAAAGTAATGGAAAAATACAATCGCACTATAAAGAGTCTATAACACAAGTTCTAACTGAAAGTAAATTTACTCAGACTGCTACCTAAAAGTCATACGAACACACCTTGATCTGTTAGGACTCACTAAGCACCGTATGGCCCTGGTTTATCTAGGGCTCTTTCAAAAGGTTGGTTTTCTACAAAATACACGATACATGTGGGAAAAGACTATTCATGGGTGAGTATAACAATACTCATTAGGACACCCCAAAACCACAAAGCAAACAATAAAGGAAAGGAAATTATCTCTACATAGATATATGTATATAGCACTTATTACAATAATATCTAGATATACTCAAAATTTACACACTGTCTTGAGGTAATTCACAACCATAGTATACCATCCTAGGATTCTAGCTCAAAGATTCAATGAATCACTCATCCTAGAGAAAACACTTGGAAGTCTAATAGCACTGATGATGTTCGTTTCAAAGGTACTTCTCATCATGTCTCATCATGAGAAAGAATACGCTAATAGTCCAAAGAGATATGCTACTTAGATGAGGATCACTGCTAGGTCCATGGGATGATACCAAGAACTCAAACTAAATTAACCCACTATGTAAAGGATCATCTTCCATATAGTGTTGGTCACGTTGATACCAAGAACTCCACCCATGGCATGAAGATGAATAAAGTATCTCACTATATACCTCTATGAGGGATTCCAATGACTCTATCTGGGAATTCCTAATGAAAGGATCATTCTCCAAGTAGTAGGAGATGATACTATACCATCCTTTAGTGAAAGGATAAGGGGAACTAACCCTAATGATTCTTTTCCAAGATATAGAGGGTAATAGATTCATTCCATGTAGAAAAGAGTACATGGAATGTATAAGGGTTACATGTCATGTCCATTGACCATGGGTCCTGCCCGTGTAAATGACCCATGTCTTAAAACATACCTGTTTAGTACTAAACGGTGTGTAGGTTTCCCATTTGGTCTAACTGTGTATCTGTACATGGATTCAGACCATGTACATATTTTGTGTACCAGTATACATCTTAGAATGTGTACTTGATACATGCTACATCGTGTGGGTGAGTAAACGCTATGTAGGAAACTCGTGTAGTACACCCTGTGTCTATTTACTTTCTGAAGTACATTTCGAGTCTCTCGGGAGAGCACACAAGTCGTGTGGCCAAGAAACATATTGTTTGACACTTATCTCCAAACTAAAACCCTATCCACTGCTCAGGAGAGGGCCTACATGGAATGTATATACGATTTACATTCTATTTTATGTGTGATTTTCTAGAATCTTGGATCCACGATCAATGTGTATTCTCTGCTGATCCAACCTCCGATTCCAGAAATGCCTTGCAGGAAAGTTTCAATTTAGTTTCAGGTGAAGCTATATATCACCAATCAACATCATTTAGGCCTTCAAACTGCTCAGAAATCGGATTGTTCATCATTCTTAATTGAGCACCCAAAAAAATAAATTTGGTATCAACCATCATAGGATTCATAATTTCTTCCATAATCACACTATTGTCTGTTCCTTCTAATCATCAATATATTGTTTCAGATTATTTCACCAAGAAATGGGTGTGTAATGATCAATCAATCAAGATAAGTAGGGTCATGGGAAAAAATAAGAATGACCACGATGAATGAGGGAAGAGAAGAAAATAATAGAATTAATTAATCAACCTTGATAGATGTTCATGTTGTTCTCAATCCATCACTATTAGAAATGAAAAATGAAATAAATCAATCACAAGGATAATTATCCCAATAATCCCCACAATATTACCCATCCTGTAGGATGATCAAACTACTGATCAATATTTTTTTTGATTGGTCGATAATAATGGTAAAAATCATGAATGAGAAATCAAAAATCAAAAAACACACCCTAACTCTATTAGGATTGATCTATGATGAAGAAATATGTGTCATAGTCACCATTGGAAAGTTCTATCAAATATGAGGTGTTTTTATTGTCGATACACAATATTTCCTCATTCTCCTGAATCTCTTTCCAACATCTCTCAAATGTTTCCAGGGTTATTTAACTAACCTTGGAAATTCTCCATAATCGTCTATTTAAAAATGTATCAATCGATGCATCAAAAACTTAAAATAAAATAATTTTATTTAATTATTTTATTAGTTTTGGAGCGTGCTGTGAGTTTTCCAAAAATAACCCATACTGACTAATGTAAATTCATTCCTAGTATAAACCTCTCATTCTGAGCTCAATGGTACCCTTGTATTTGTGATCTGGGAACCCATTTAGAATTTATTCAAATTTTTTAGGAAAACATTGTGTGTGTGATATTTAATATATTTAATATATTTCAAACATTTATTATTGGCACAATGGGCCTCAGAATCTCACTTCTTCCTGCACCTGGTCTCAAAAATAACTCATGTAATATCGATAAATAATACATGGAAGATATGAGACATTACAGTGTTTTTATAATATATTTTTTCATTAATTCATAAATATATGAAACAATTGATGCCAAAATTTATTTAAAAGGAAGTATAGATTATAATTGTGTGTTGGGGTTTCTAATCTTGGTAATGTTTCACTATTAAATAATATCCATGAAAAAGAAGTTAAAATATCATATATTATATATTGGATGAATTGGATTTAAGTGTGATGATTTGTTGAGTCATTCTTAATTATCAAGGACATTAGATAATAGTATTTTGAATAAGAAAGTTGTATACTAAAATGAAGAATAAATATGATCCATCCAAGGATGTTTCCAATTGTAATAAGTTTGACGATATTTTAGGAAGAGTATTCAAATATTCACTTATATGTATAAATTAGAAATTCTTATGGAAAAATTGTTTTGAACTCCATGAAAAAATAATTATGTGTTTACCTAAGTAATTATCTATGAAGAATTTAGGATGTTTATAAATTTATTAGTATTTGATTCGATACATGGTTTTAATATAAGTATTATTCTGATGGGTTTTAACAAAATAATTGACCAACTATACAATCCATAAGAAATAGATCAATCAACCCTATAATGGGATATGGATCGACCATAAAGGAAATACATCCCAAGGAAACCTATATGGTGTCATGGGTGAGTGCCTATATGTAAGAATATGGGATCATAGATCCCATGTGATTGTGCATCAGTATGCATATAGTGTGCATGGAGGTTCTTGGGTAGATTGAACTAGTGTGGCATAGCCCAAAGAGGGTTTTCTTGAAAGTGTTCTGGGTGCCGAACCTAGTGTTGGATTAAAGGGTTGAATACAAAAAGTTACTAATTAAGTATCATGAATACAATTGGGAGTCTAATGTAGGAAATGAATACATGGGTACTATTAATCCTTTAAAAATGATACGCATAAAACCAGGATTTCTCAATCGAATTGATCTTGGTCATTCAATCACTCCACGTGATTGTCTTCAAACTTCAGATATAAGGGTTTTTGCATGAAAGGACAAGAAAAGAAATATCATTATTATAGTGTTCAATACACATAATTATGAAAACATCTAGTTATCATGTTAAGAGAAGAATACTTCATGACATCAAGCATGAAATCTATATATTTCACACATGAGATAATTTGAATAATAAGACTAGGATAAATATATAAACTGTTATAGATGGTTACTCGAGTATCCGAGAGCATGAGTTATATTGGGTTAAGGTTTTGTCTGTGATAATCATTTCAAACATGTGATTCCATACTCATGATGGGAGAAGAATCTACCTACACAAATATTCCATGATTGTCGACATCTAGTAATGTAAACCCATGTTTGAAAATTTTAAAAAACATCAGTAATATTTAAAAACATTCTTGAATAGAAAATATTATATGACAGGGCATAAAAACCAAAATTTAAGTTTGTGGATACACAGATCAAAGGTGGTGATATCTTCACCTATAAATATTGCAGAAAGTATGGGTTTTTTTTTGAATTTGTATTTTTTTCCTTGAGAGATATCATTTTGAGAAAATATAGTATATTCATGCTTAATTTTACATGAATAAGAATATAGTTCCATGTTACACTTGGTTACATGAAGTAGAGAGTTCTAGACACTCATATGTTCAAGTAAGAAGGATGAATTACCCACACTATTATGCGAAGGCTTTAGTATACCCTATAATAATAATAAAACACATGACGGTGAATTGAAAAAATAACATACTATCATTTTGTAGAATTATATCATATTTTCCAGAAAGGAAATATGGTTTTCATGAAGTAAACAAGATATCCCATGAAACATTTATTTCCCAAAGCTATTTTGCACTTAGTTTGTGTGAATAATAAGAAACCCATGAACTCATCTGAAGAAGAAGAGTTACATTCCATAAATGTTCTGTGTAAATAATCGTACACTGATAAATTAAAAGGATATTATTATTCACATTGGTTTATAATATTATATAGACAACAACAACAATAATAATAATAATAATAATAATAATAATGTTAAGGAGTTTGTTCTCACATGAAATGGAAGATCCATGTAAACATTTTCATGTAAAGAAACATGAGTAAATCCATGCATGCATTAATCTGTTCTTGAAGGAATATAGATAAAATTACAAATTTAAAATATAAACATTGATCATTTTCTCCTTTTTTGTTTCATTAAGTTTAAATAATGTGGGTTGATATATTCTATTCATGAAACATATTTTATATGATACCGATCATGATATACTTACAAATCCCATGAAACAGATGAATGAAGTATGACTAAGTATCTGACATGAAAATTTGAAATATCATATTTTTTATCAAAGATTAAAAGTGGAATAAGATTAGTGACCCATTTTTAATTTTTTTATTATCATTTGTGTTATAGAACTCTGAGATTAGTAGTCTATTACATGTTGAAATTATTCTGAATGAAGATAATAAAGAAGAGGAATCTTATTAGATTATTGCATATATGATATTTTCTACTGAATTTAGTATTCAAGGTATCACATTTTATTATTTAATTTTAGGTAAATAGATCATATTCATTAGAGTTCAAAGAAAACTACTTGTGCTATTGTATTGACAACTTTAAAAGGGTCAGGATAATATCTTGTGTCTTGTGATTCAATGTATAAGCTTTCATTATACCTAGTTGGTGTTAGGATAATAATTTTAGAGTTATACCATTTCACATTATTTTATTGATTATAAAATAGAATTTGTGTGTGGGTGAGATAATAACCACAATATAATGAGGATGTAGTCATTCACACTAGAGTAAAACCTCATTAAGAATTATGGTGTTATTTTTGAGTTATGATTTTTTCTGAATTCTTATTAATTACTTGTGAATACAATAATAGATCCATTTATTTATTATTTAACATAGGTAAATAATGGGATAATAGTTCAAAGAAATTAATATTCATCCTACACTGATTCACCCCCCTGAGTGTGTTCATACAAAAGTGATCATAACAGATATTAGTGGGTAGAACCATTCATTTGATAGGATAAACCCATAATGATAGGTCTATATATGGATTATATGAAATTTATGGACATTAAAGATGTTAATTTTCCATTATATAATTCATATAAAAACTTACTTTTTCCTCATAATGATTATTTAGAGCTCCAGGTTGACTAACAGTTTATTAGAGTGTGGAAAAAAGGATATGTCAGATGTGGAACATCCACTGGTATCCCTAGAGTGATAACCAAACACAATTTCCCCTTTACATGTTTTCCTAATGTTCCCATTCTAGTCCTCACATTTATGATAAGCCAAAACTGTGTCTCTTGGATAACCTACTATGATTCTACTCTGAAATGACCTAACCCACTAGGGCCCCACCCAAGCTATAGATAAGCAAAGAAAACAACATAGATATTTCTTATAATATGTTAGGGATTGGTGGATATAACCATATTTTAATATCTCATAATATGGTAGGAATTATCCTATAATAATATATAATAATGGAATATCCAATAAACAAGACAACCCAAAAACTAATGACATGAAATATATAATCAACATAATAGTATAAAATGCATGAATTATTTAAAAAATAAAAATACATCCTAAAATGGAAACATAACATTCAATAATCCTCTAATACATAAAAAATAAGAAACTCCTATATGATATAAGTACACCTAAATCAGACATGAGCCACAATTGTCACTTTCATCATCAAATTTCACCATGATCTGTAATGTGTCTCTAAAAATTAAATTAAATATCATACCCTAACCACTTTTGCATTATTATTTTCTTTATTTATTGGTTTATGATCATTTCTATAATTATTATGGAGAATCTATTTGAAATTTTATATTTTTGGAGTCTCAGTGCAAGGCGCATAATAGTAACATGGTTTGTACTAACTATACAAAAACTATGCGACAATCATTCAGTTATTAACAGAGTCAATTTTTAATGGTTAGTGTATGGTTCACATAACCATGTTTCTAAAATTTTTATATCCACATGTGTATCTTGTGACGGTTTAACATTTAGTATATGGTTCGTTCAACCATGTGACCAAACCTTATAATTTACTTATTTTTGTTAGTAGTTGAAAATTATATTCAAATATCTAGAATTAAAACATGAAAATGGTCCAGTCCTCTCTCCATACAAATAAAATTCTTGGTGGGGAGACATGGGAACATCTATATTATCTTTCCCTTAAATTTAATCCATAGTCTTTTTTCATCCTAGTGTTATTTCTTAAGGTAATCCCTTTTTATCTATTCATTATCCTTCATTAATTTTTTATTCCATATTACCCTTTAGAGTCGTATTGGGTGAACCCTAATGGTGGATTCTGATCTAATTACTTTATTAATTTCATGTATGATGCATATAATTATCCTTATTTATTGTTACATATTTATTTGAGAGTATCAAACCATCTTCACTCTATTTGAGGTTGGTGGTTTTGTGCATTTTCCTTTTTTTACACACCACTCTTTCTTATGATTTCCAAATATGATTCACTAATTATTTTTATTTTATAATATTATTTTGAATATTTAAATAGATTTATAAAATATATATACTCATTTATTGATTATTAAGGATAATTGTGATTGTTGAGTGTTTAATAAAATACCTAAAAGTATTTCATGAGGATTTTAGTATTTTAAATTTTGTTTTGGTATCTATAAAATTACATGTTATTTGAATAGAAGGTATGAGGTATTGTTTGACTAAAATTACCAACCCTTATGAATTTTTCTTTTTTTATGGTAAGTACTATGATTTGGTCTTATTAATATTTACTTATTATTTCTTAAGACATTATTGAGGTGTAAGCTTCATTAGTGGTGTTTTGAATTAATGTTTAGTTTTACTCAAATTAAATTATGATGATTACTTTTCAAATGTATTTAAAAATGATTATAAAAAGATATTTAAAAACAACAAGAATCAAGTCTCATTTTAAAATTTATAAAGGATGTTTTAAAATTACATTAATTTCTTAAATAGTTTTAAAATGGGATTGTATAATGATATTTTACTTGTAAATATTTTGGTCTAATTGGAAATCTCAAAAGATTTTTCTATAATTGTATTGTAACCTTAATAGAATCCACTATGGATTTGGTGTTTGTGACATGAGTGATGATGTGTTTTAAATTTTTATTATTGGTTTAATATTTCCACAATTCATTAGTGGGTGTATGGTGGTCGGATTAGGATATGATTTTTGATGTTGATTGTGTATAGGATTTTACAAATGTAACCTCACCACCTATAACTATCAACATGTGTATGCATGGTGTCTTATAAAGGGGTTTAGTGGTGGTTATTATCTATTCATGATTAGATTGGAAATATCCCACTTGGTATTCCATGAGCTTAGGAACTAGGGGAGTTCCGTTGGTGAGGCCAATTGAGATAAGTCTCTTGGATATACACTTGTGACAATATAACATGATAGAAAATAATTCCAACTAAGTAGGTTTCTTGATCACCTCATGGGATGTCTAAGTGTTACCCACAATTACTTATCATATATTAATATCATATTATATTAATTAATCTTTTTTCCTTTTCACCATACCCTTACTTATTTTTCAAAAAATTTTATTCAAATTTTATTTTATATCGCACATATTCCATAATTTTGATATTTACTACTACTTCCCCATCTTTAATACTATTATAGTATGATATTTATATTGATTATTAGTTTCCTATATTCTATTGTTTTGATTTACCTTTGAAATTGTAATTTTTATTGGATCTCCATGAAGTTCTTTCATGTGTGGTTTTAAAGATTTATTTAAAAAGATAATTTCAAAGGTTATTTTTAAAAAAAAAATCAATAAATTTTTTAAAATGTTTCTATAAATAATGTTTGGGTTTATAGAAGGTGGTTTTTGAAAAAATTTATATCTTTCTTTATTTGAAGATTTATAAAAAAAATTCAACTAATATTTTAATTCATGAATTTATGGTATTTTTATTAAAAAAATTCATGGAATATCTTTTTATTTTATATTGATATGTTATAATCTCACCCAACCTATGCCACTTATTTTTTACAGGCCCGAGTTTGGTTTTTTATGATTCAGTTCAATTTTAGGATATCTCTAAAAGTAAGCTATTTTTTATGATAGATTGTATCATTGCGGCTATTTGAAGATCGTGTTGGGATTCATGGTTATTTTTATGGAAGATGCACCAACCATTTTGGATATATGCATTATAGATGGTGTCTAAGTTTGTGTTAATGTTTTATATTTAATTTGTGTTTTTATGGGGTTTCATTATGATTATGTTTGTTATGTTATTTTCATTTTAGATATATTTTATTTTTTACACTAAGATCCCTAATTCATGGAGTGGTCATGTTGTAATTACAGGTGTATGTTCTATGTATCTATTTTCATTGGGAGAAATCATTTATAGTGTATGTTCTCTAGTCCTCTAGGTTCTTTTCGACTACTAGTTAGAAACGAGAACACTCCTAGAGCATTGTTATGGGGCCTCTTGGGTGCCAAGTTGTTGGGTGGCCCAATCCTGTTCTAATAAAATGGTATCATAGTACCATCAATTATTTGGGTTTTCCTAGTATATTTTACTTAGTTATATGAAAACATGATATGTAGGGGATGTAATAGTCTATATATCTCTTTCCCATTATAATCCTTATGTTGTTATTTTATGTTAGGTTGTGAGTCATCAATTTTGGGTTTCTAATATTTGTTTCTGGTGTATTTTAATCTATATCAAGGGTAATTTTTAATTTATTTTTGTTTTATAGGAAATTTTAGGATTTTATATATGTTGGATTAAAAAGAAAGGGTGAACCTGAGTTGCATGGTTTTTTTACACTAACTGGAAAAAAATTAGAGACTATGTGATTGGTTTTGTTTAGCTTCCAGTGGAATTTTCATGGTTATCACACAATCTACCAAAATTTTCTGCCAAACCATCCACATACACAATCCTATATTTAAATTTTTGGATTGATTCCCCTTTAATCCAAATGTTATGGGTTTTGTATGAATATTTTTTGGAATGAGGTGAAGTAGATTTTCATGGTGAGTGGGAATTATTTTCCTTGATCTTAATATGTTTTTAAATTAAACATAGTTTCCAAAGGGTGAAAGTTAGTTTTGATATTTTAAAAAGTGATTTTTTTAATGTAATTGAAGGAATTCAGGGACAAGGACCCATGAATGTTTAAATAAGGAAAAATATTTATTTTAAAATGGTTCTCAATTGAAGTGTTTGATTTTCAAAACGGAATGGTGTGATTTTGAAATGGTTTTTTGGTTGTTTCCTAAAGGGAACCAAAATAGAATTATCACTTAGATTTAAGAAATATTTTCATGTTGAAACATATGAAATTTTAAAATGGTTTTCAAGTAATGTTTAAAAAATTTGAAATAATGTTCTTGGTTTTGAAATAGTTTAAAAAGAAAAACATTGTGTTCTAATTTAGGTTGAGATCCTTTTAGTAATGGTTTTGATTTGTTCCATTTTATGGGGATTTATTTTAAATTTAGATTTATAGAGACACGTGCTTCACATAAATTGAAATTACATGTTATTAGATGAATATTCATTTTATATCATTGTGATCCATGCTTGAATACTAAAGATTTAGAGTCTTTGTAAACTTAGATAAATAAAAAACTAGTCAATAAAAAAATATACATCATACCCCAATTAGTTCTTCAAAAAATTCACCCTTCATAGAAATATCATTCCTTGAACACTTTATCATAACCTTGAGAAAATTAAAACATAAAAATGGGGTATGATTAGATTCCCATTAAGGTTAATCAAATGAAATATCAATCAATGATCACATGTAAGCATATAATGAGTAGAAGGGTATGAAAAAATGAAAATTTCAATAGAAAATTATACACATAAATTCATAGATCATAATAACGAGTCATGTCATAAAACATTAACATTTCATAAGATTAGGTTATCATCAAAAAACTATCATGATACCTGAGTTCACATCATAACCATAATGACATGTTATGAGAGTGTGGAAACAATATAGGAATAGAAACCATATCATATAACAAGGTTAACTATCAAGAACATTATATCATATTGGATCAGGAATCAATACTTGTTTCCTATATCTTGGTTGATAAAGAATTACCACTTATTTTCTTTATTATAGTCCATCAGGCATCACTTACAATTTATTACAGTCAATCAATCAAATCAACTCATTTAACATAATTATATCAGGAGAAATAAGTCTTTACAAAATTCATTGGATGGTTATAATGGACCTTCCAATCATATAACGAAACTAATACATAAGTTCTCAACAAGTTCATAAAATATTTAACATTTAATAAAATTATCACCCATGGAAAAGAAACATGTCTCATAAAAATTTAATCATTTCAACATAGCATAACACATAGAAAAGAAACATGTTTTATAAATATTTCATCATAGAATAATTAATCCATGGATAATAAATGGGTTTCATTGAATAAACCTTAATTAATTATCATAAATTTTGTGAACCTGACTCAGATACCCTCTCAATATTGGTAACTGACTCTAATTTTCCATATATCTAAAGAGAGTTCTCGATCCCCATGTGCTGGAATCTAGAACCTGAGAAAAAACAACAATAATAGGGAACAATTTATCCAAACCTAAAGTATAAAATAATAAATATATACATATAAAAAAAGAACCACAAGAAGAAAATATGAATATATATGTCATAATAGATTAATAAAAATGGAAGTGATACAACTAAAATGGTGGAAAAATAATCTCTAAGAGACAAGTACAAATGAAAAGGAAGACAAAACGAAAATAGCTACTCTGATAGTATCCACATAATAGAGTGGGAAAACACCCACCATCTCACTATCCAGCTTCCCAAACCCAATTGAGAGAAAACCTTATAACCTCACAATGGTGCCTTTCCTTTCCCTATATCAAAATACATAAAAAGGTATACGCACTGCTGAAGGGGTGCACATTGTCTGAGATAATAAACTAATTAGAATCCCAGCTAGGTGTTCCATATTATTTATCTGAACAATGATCCATACACCCCCCCCCCCCAATTTAAAGAAACAAATTAATTATATATAGTTTAAAAAATAATATCAAAACCTTGGAAAATAATTTAATTTCCCATTTTCCACATTTCCCAATTAATAAAGTAAATTAATTTCAAATAATTTCATATGAATATATTAAAAATGATATATCAAGACAAATAAAAATATGTATCACATATCATATCAAATCCATGGAATAAAAACTAAAACAATATAACAAAAAAATACTTAAATAGACTAAATCATGGGTAACATCTTGCCAAGGATCACACTAGTCCTGGGTAGCTAAGAAATTTGTACATATAATAGAAAATATCATATGTATCAAGACTCAAGACATATGCATCAAATATAGAGAGCATATGAACACCCCATAAAGTTAACCCACCCAAAGGTCAAAAATTTCCCTAGAACAGCTGGCCTAGGGAGCAGAAAAACACCACTTGATTGACCCCCCCCCCGATAGTAGACAAGGCCTATTACTACAACATCTAACTAAGTACTCAAGGATTCCCATTTACTCTATTTTCTAAAACATTTCATCAAAACCATTATTAGAAAACCATTTCAATAGAAAAAAACTAAAGGAAAACTGTATTTTATCCAAAATACATTTCCACACACATAATTCAAATCAATCAATCATGCCATTTCATTTATAATTTTTTTTTATCAAAATCAAAGAAATGCAATTCTCTAACAAAGACTAGAGATAGAACCAACTACCACAAAACATTGGTCACAAATGCCCGCAATGGGATCCACCAACAAGGAAGAACATAATAGTGAAAAAAAGGACCTCGGACAAATCCAAACATCTCATAATAGATTCAATTTTACAAAAGGGTCAGTGGATAAGTGGAAATAACACATACCTCAAGAACACATACCCATATAAATACAACCAACAAAATATTGGAGCTCTAAAAAATATCAAAAAACAAATATAATATAAAAAAAGAGAATAAATAACACACACAAAATCCAATTTCACAATGTAATAGAACTACCAGGATCAAAGGAAACAAAAAAAATGGACTCTCTTACCGGGAGAGACACCATGCACAACCCAGATGATAAAAAATCAAAAAAAATTGATTTTAAAGGAGAAGAGGTTCTCAAAATCATTGGAGAATACTTCTAGGTAGAGAGGGAATATGGCTATAGAATAATTAAATAAGAATCATCCATTTATAAAACTAATATCTCAATTTTTAATATTTACATGATGTGTAATACCATTACACTTTATGTCATCCACAATATCTATAACAAACAAAACACACATTATAATTTTATTAAAACCCTATTTTTAATATTAAATGGCATGTAATATTTTAATGGAATTTTATATTTCACACTATATATTCAGCTAATGACAAGATCTTGGTGAATGGAAATATTATGTGTAGACTAATTACACAACATGTAATAACCCACCAGCCTGTAAAAAAATCATATTATTAAATGGAAACCCAGACCACCCTTGGAATTATCTGAACTCAAGGAGAACCCCATTAATACCTTACACATTTATAATCTAACATCATTTATTAAAAGAGACATACATCCTTTAACTTTAGGTCATTTTCCCCATCAAAATCTCTCCATCCTCATGAGTCCCAAGATGCACCTAATTAAAGAGTAAAATAAGTAAAGAGATGGCAAATAGATGAAATATGGTAATGGGATTCTATAATAACCCATATAGAGAAATAATGAGGATGTCATTAAAATATAATATCCTTAGTGAATCATAACAATCCATAAAATATATAGACATATAAGAAAAACTACTTTGAAAATCATTCAAACATTTCTTTGAAAACATTAGAAAATATCCTTTTCATTTTATAAAATTTTAAATAAAAATCATAAAATATTATGAGAATCATTTTCTTTTAAAATAAACATGGAAAATTTTAATAAAATATTCAAATAAAATAACAATAATTATGACATGGAAATATGTTCATGTCATATACATTAAAATAAAACATTCCATTCACACTTTTGTAAACATTAAAAAATTACTTATTGATAAAAAATTTTGAAATTTTAATTTTTAAACCATTTTATATAAATTAGAATATAGTGAAAATTTCCTTTTTAGAAAATTCCATGTATAATTAAAATTCCTACTAAAATATTTTTTATGAGCTTGTACATGGAAGAAAAGAATTCAACCTAAGAGGAAATACAGTCTGATTTTCTTTAAAAAATATTTCTCAACCATTTTTATTACCAAATAGAGAATATTGTACTAAAACTTAATAATTGAATAAAAACTAGGGTATAATAAAAAAAAGTTGTTAATTATATAATGATCATATAATTTCTTCAATGATGTTCAATTATAAATAATTATTATTAAAATGGGTTTCAAACATAAATCCCTTATCTCTTTTGAATCATATGCACCATGATAGAATAAACTAAAATGAAACATTAAATATTATTATAAATAAGTATATTTATAATATAACATGTGAAAAGGGTAGTACATAAACCACATAAACATAAGTAGGTTCCTAACATTAAACATGTATGTACAAAACATTATTGATATGAAGAATCCTTACCACTTTGGTAATCTCTAAATCCAAACATCATAAAATAGAAGGCCATATATGGGACCATAAATCATTATATGATTCATTATAATCATCATAAAATACATTAATGTAAATTATATAAACCAAAAAATGAAACAAATGATGAAAATGGAATATGTATCACAAAATATAAAATTGAGATTGGAAACCCTTACTTCAAGAATCGTCCTGATTCATACATGTTTTAAACTCCTGTAAAATAAATATTCATTTTTATAAATATATTATATTAAAATTATCATATATATCACTCCATATATGATTTTTGTATAACATCTCTTCAAAAAATTTAATAATTATTATTTATTAAAATTATTCTTTCGGGTGAGAACTACTTCATTTTTCATACATTTTTCATTTCAGTAGTCCTGGCCCTTGTAATTTGATCATGATTCTGTCATATCTATAATAATAATAATTTCATTAGTTTCATATTTAAAAATTACACACACTTTTAAAACTATTCATATAAAGTGTATGAAAATTGAATTACATCACTTAATGAAGATGATAGTCTACACATGCAGATGTGTGATGTTTCCATTTTTTATGGATGAAATTGAAGAAAAATATTAATAATACACATTTAAAGAACCGTAATAATATCATAAAAATCACATATTTTTATTATATAAATCACTATAACCATATATTTGAAATGGTTAATAATAATAATATGCATCAATTTTTGGTGGTAGTAGTCCACACGTATGAATGAGCTAAGTTTCTTTTCCCATGGGATAGAAATAAGGTGGATAGTGGTTGTTCCATCATCATAAAAACAATTAAATATATTTAAGTTACTATATTAATTATTTTTTAATTTATATCATATATTTATGTGGTGTATAGTAATAAATAAAACTGAAATCACCCAGTCAAGAGTTATACCTCTTCATTGACAAACCTCTTTTAGATTACAACATAATCCTTGAATGGATAGTATTTTGGAAAGAAAAAAATTCTAATATGTTTTTTTAATAATATATGAAGGTATTATTATATTTATTTTATGATATATAATCCTCAAAAATTATATACAATAGATTAGAGGAGGTTCTCTTTTATAAGTGTGGGGAGGGGCACCTTTGGAATTACTAAAAGTGTTAAATTAATAAAAATTAATTTTCATGTTAAAATGGATAAAAATTGATATATTTATAGTGAAGGATGATGATAAATATTAATCCTCTAATGAAATAAAATTTATTCAATTTTAGGTTATTTTTTAACCCCTATCTCTTATTTTACCCCCCCCCCACCCAATTAACACTTTCGACCTTTACTGTGATTTCAATGTTTTTTCTATTCAAGGGTCGGGAATGTTACTATAAAAGAAAAGGTGAAACATAAGGGTCTAATGTGTGATATTCTCAACCATATATCATTGAATTGGTTGATGTTAACATTTTTATTAATTTTAATTAATTTAATAAAATATTATTTAACATAAGATATCATTGAAGCCATTTTTGTGACATTTATAATGTTTGACATTAAAAACCGCATTTTTGAAGTGATATTTTAATATAAAATTTAAAAAATTAATATTATTTTATATATATATTAGAAATTTATGGAATAAAATAATTCATTAAAATCAAATTAATTTTAATATTTTTTTAAACAATTTTTTTATTTTTTTATTACTTAAACAAATAGTGTGTCCTCATTTCATAATCATTTAAGGTAATAATTATGTCACTAAAAATAAAATATAAAATAACTTCCCAAAATAAATTAATTCATATTTACAATAAAAATTTACAAGCACAATTAAAAACATATTTTCCTGATGAAAAAATATTGGATATATTAAGGTCAAGGGAGTGATATTTTGTATTTATCAGTTTTTTAAATAATATAAAGCACATAGTAACAAAATCCACCACATTTATATATTTTAGAAAACTCTATGATAATTTATAAAATAAAAACATAAAATAGAATAAAGGAATGTTTTAGAGAATTCTTAAATCATTATCCCAATGTTTTAGCCCAGTTTCACTCATTTTTCCCTTACCAAGGTGATAAACATTTACCAAGGTTACTATTCAAACCGATAAAAAATAAAATATTTATATTTATAGAATTTTATCATCATGGTTCCATGTATAGAATAAATATTTATATATTAAATTTATATAAGTTTAATAATTCCATTTTAAAAGAAGGATTTAATACTCAACGAAAACCGTTTTTAGACAAATGTGTTTTAATGCATAAAACTCGATTAATTATTATTTCTTGGCTAGTAAAAATCATAAAATGAATGTGAATTATTTACATTGAATATATAATATATAAATTTTATTATATTAACTAATAAATAGTTATTTATTTATTTATTTGAGATAAAATAACATTTCTCATATATAAATGATTTTTAGAAAAAAATGTGTTATTAAGCCCAAAAATGAACTTCTCCCAAAATAATATGTTGTACTGATTCCAATGAAATTACACAGATTATATAAAATTAAATGATAGATATTTTACTTTAATATCAAATAAAAAACATAATGGTAATTTTAAATTACCTGATTTTATGAAAAGAAATGACACTTTTACAAAAAAATTGGTATTTTTCATTATTCACCCAAAAAAACAACCATTTTAGAAAAATACCAATAAATAATTCTAAGATAAATTATATATTATGAATCTAAAATTTATATACATTTTATAGAATAAATTTTTTAAAAATGGTAGAAATTAATAATAATATTCATCCACAAAATGCAATAAAATCCATTTTTCAAGAAAGCATATATTTGAAGCACAAAATGGGTTTAATCCAACTTGAGTACATATATATTATGAATTAATAATTAAATTTTAATAAACTAAAAACTAATATATATATATATATATATTTCATAATGTGGTTAATAATATTCATACCCATTAATTTAATGGCTATTTTATTGTATATCATGATTTATTTTAATCTCAGAGTTTCATATCAAGAAATCTATCAATGAATTTAAATTTTTTTAAATATATATATATTCTAAGATCTCATGTTATTAAGTTAGACCCCCTTAAATAAATTTCACACAAATAATTTTTCTATTGGTAATCAAGGGTTCAATATTTTTAAATACCTTTGTGGAAAACCCACATCGTATAAAGGGATAATAAAACTTATTTTGAAAGGGGAAGTGATGAATATAATGGTTTCCAAAAATAACCCATAATAAAAATCCTAGAAAAGGAGAAAAATGGAATGATGTTAAAATATATAAATGTAGAAGAAAAATAACATCCAAGGACTAATAAGTATTTATAGATAATAGGGTCATGATAATGTTAATGACCATAGGGCCATAAATTAGGGAGGTGTTAAAAGACCCTTAATTCTTCATAAATGATGGTAAAATAATTAAATTTAATTTCAAGATCAATTTATTAATTTTTAGGGTTTATTTTAATATCATTATGGATAACATTAGAAATCATATGTATTCAATTTCATTAAATTTCATAATAATAATTCCATCCCTTACTTGGGATTTGTTCAATTACCACATCATATCATACTCCAAAAATGAATACTCAAGATGATTTTTTTATACCTGAAAAACTAAAATTAACTTTTAATGGACCATTATATATATATGAATGGATGAAAATGCATTCTATTTACCTCTAATTATTTACCAAAACCAGAATAGTTACCGGAATTTATTCAATATGAATAAATATAAAATTTTAATCTCTAGAACCTCAACAATAACACCAAAAGTTGAACTTAATCCATTAAAAAAATTCCTTAAGAATCATCAAAAAGTTTAAAGAACAAATTAAAAACCCAAAAAACTATAATATTTTATAAAATATTTTTTCAAAGATCAGCATTAAAATTTATCCATAGGAAACAAGAAGTTAATCATAATGTCACATTCCAAACATGTGAATACCTTGATCATATATTCTCTCAAAACATGATAATAAACTAAATCACTATAAAACCTAAATTAAATCATATATTCTTCCAAAAAACAAAACTATCCTTATTCATAAAATAAAACCATATAATATCCAATATATTACATAAATCCAAAAAATCAATAAACTTCATCAAAAATGACATTTTCATCAAATCAATAATCAATTTCGTGGTCACAAATACCATCCAATTTAATTTATCAATACTAATAATGTCTATATCCAAACTAATCAATATTATATCAACACTTGACATATATTAAGGGTTATAGTTCCCTAAATCACGTGTTCTCAAAAAAATATCACCACACTACTAAATAAGTTTTCTAGGTTATCAGTACCATTAAAATTATTATTTAAAATCTATAATGCAATACTACTACAAAAAAAATACATAGATGTTCCAATATTCTAATAACTAGAATGAAATTTATATGAAAATTATACAATATATGTTTTCAATTCCAATACATAAACCAATTAATCATTCCACTTCAGTGATTAGTATATCATATTCCATTTCTTAGTATAAGAGTTAAAACTTAGATTATGTCATTGAATCAGATAATTGTGAAGTTCCCCACACATAAAACATTAAATTATAAATGGTACATTAGGATGAAATTCATTTTTATCCATCATAATCTTAATTTTTCCTTGGAAATTTCTTTTTATATTCTATTTTTTATACACATAAAACATATATTCATTATTTTCAGGAATTCCCTTGAGTGATTCTTCTAAAATTATCAACTTAAAGGAAGTTGAATTTTATTATATATATAGTATTAAACAATTTAACTTCCTTGAAACTATAATTTTATCTTGTTAGGAATTCTTGGAAACTCATCCAAATTGATATTTTTAATTAGATAATGATATATTTTACTATGACTAATCATTATATTTCACATTCTATCTCCCATTTCATTTATTTTCTCAGGATGAAATTTATGCCATCGTCTGTCACATTCAATATTAACATGATTCCTCTAGGTTACAAACATTAACTAAATCCATAAATAGTATTGTGAGAAATAATAATCATAGTGAGAAATAATATAATCATGAAAAATAATGCATTGGATGTTGACATCATGTCACCTTATTTTAAATCTATGAAACCATAATATTAACCAAATTTCACCCATGATCATTTTATATTAAAATCACTCATAATGATTTATAAATAAAATGTGAATTATCCCAAGAATATCCCTCAGGATTTTCTAGCTATGTGTGTTGTATTAATCACACTCATCCTACACCAGTGATGGTAAATTTAGTATATAATATCCCTCTTTCAGAGTTATTACCCCAAGTTTAATTTATACCATAGTTGTATCCACTTGCCTATATGATGATAGGGATTTATTGTATAGTAAAACAAACAATTTATACTTTAAAAAAATTATAAGATGTTATCCTATACATAGATATATCCCTACAATATGCACAAATGTTTTATAATCCTAATATCAAAATATTATCAAAACCCTACAATAATTCCAACTATAGAAATCCATCATTCACATATATATTTTATATATTATTAGATGAATAATAATTTAATATCAATATGTTCCATGATAGAACCATAAAGCTTTAGTTTCTTTGGAAACATGAATACATAAAAAAATTGTTTGTAAAATAAATCTAAATCATATCTCACATAGTTCTTCATAACTAAAACCCTTATTAGATATATCATAATTAGTACCCTTATTCACAACCTGGGGAAATTAAAACATAATGAGGTGTGATATTAGAATATTATTAAGGATAAACATGGAAGATATGAAATAATTGTTATATTCAAGCATATCATGAGAAAAATGGTATGAGAACTTGATATTTTCAATATAAAATCATACCCGAAAGTTCAAAGATCGTAATCATGAGTCATGGTAAAAAAATGTAACAAGATTAGGTAATCATAAATAAATCAATCATGGAACATGATTTCAAATAATAATCTTAACAACATGTTATGAGAGTATAGTATGATCATAAACTTATAAATGATATAACATGTCATGGTTAACTACTGAGACCGTCATATTAAAATGGATCATTCATCAACACATGTTTCCTATATCATGGTGGATATGAAATCACCACATGTTTCCAATTTCATAGTGGATTAGTAATCACTAACTATTTCCCATAGTGGATCAGGAACATAATTTCACTTACCATAAATATCTCATGAGACATAAGGTATTAACCAATGCGTTGTTGGGCTATAACAGACATACCCATCACATAATAAAAAACATAAATATGTATAAAAAATGATCGTAAAACATTTATATTTTAATCTTATCATAAACTATGGAAAATAAATGGGTTTCATAAACATTTTAGCATTTCATTACAGTATAACTCAGGAAACAGAAATGGGTTTCAAAAAGATTTTATCATAGCATAATTAAACCATGGTAAAGAAACAAATTTCATAGAATTATACATAAATCATCATCATAATAATAATATATATAGGGATAGAATGTGGATGGTATCAAAATTCCATATCCTTAATGAGTCATTAAAATCCTTAAAGGATGTTTATATAGAAGAAAAATCCAATAAAAGAAAATTTGATTATTTATTTGAATGCGTGAGAAGAGAACATTTTTATTTTCTAAAAAGTATACTAAAATTTACAAAAATATTGAAAAAATAATTTTTTTATGGAAAATGAAAAAATGTAATGTGAACTTAAAAGAAAATAACAATCATGATGGTGAGAAAATATGTTCATTCCATTTATGTTAAAATAAAACATTCCTTTCGAACTTTTATAAAAAATTTAAAATAACTTGTTCTAATTTTTTTTAAATGATTATTTTTTTATAATTTTTTATTTAATTAGATGATAGTTAAGTTGAAAATATTATAATATTCCAAGTATAATTATGAAATTCATAAAAAAATTATGAGCTGGACATTGAAGAAAAAGTTTTTCAACCAAAGAAGAAAGAAGGTCGACCTTTATTTAGAATCATTTTTTCGACAATTTTTTCACCAAAGAGAGAAATATTCTTCTCAAACGTAAAAATTATAGAAATAATCATATTATATAGAAATTAAATGGGTTTATTACATAATTATCATATAATTTCATCAATGAAAATTCATGTATAAACAATCCTGATTAAAATGGGATTGAATCATAATTCCATTACAACTTTTGATTCACAAGACCCATGAAACAATAACATAAAATGAAACTTTAAATATCATGAACATTAGTATAATAATAATATAAAATTCCAATGTGGTGTTATATATAACTCATAAAAATTAGTATGTTCATAACATCAAATATGTCTCAACGAACCAGTATTGAGATAAAGAACCCTCATTACTTTAGTAATCTCTAAATCAAAAACTCATGAAAGAGAGAGCCTTAGATATATTTTTAAAATAAATAATATTTTTCATGATTATAATAATAAAATAAATTAATGGGATTTATATACATCACAAAATGGAAACAATTGGTGAATATAAAATATGTCTCACAGAAACAACAATTGGAAGAGAAACCCATACCAAAAGTCTTAACATTCATCACACGTGTTCAATATTACTATATAATAAATATATATTTATTATAATTTTATTATATAAAAGTTATCAAATATATCATACCATTTATGATTTAATTATACATATTATCACCTTTTTATTAACAATTATTTATTAAAATCGTAGTTTCGTGTTATAACTACTTCGTTTTTCGCGTATATATTGGTTCAGCAGTCTCATTCCTTGTACTCTAATAATAGTTAAATCATATATTGAATTTAAATAATTCCATTATTATAATATTTAATAATTATATACAATTTTATAATTATTAATATAAATTAGTGATGAAAAATTAATTACATCACTTCGTGGAAGTGATAGTCTTTACGCACGCATTAGAGATATCTCTATTTTTAACTGGATAGAAAAAAAAATTAAATAACCATTAAACATTATATAACTATAATAATTTCACAAATATCACATATATTTAGTCAATCCATCATTACATCCATAAATTTTAAATGGTGATTAAAATTTAAATGCATCGCTTTGTGGATGTGGTTTCCCATATGTACGCACGAGCGATGTTTTATTTACCCATGTGACGGAAAGGAAGTAGATAATTATTGTTAAATAATCATAATTAAAATTAATTTAATTTAATAAATATAATTAATTGTTTTATAATTTATACCATTTATTTTGAAGAGGTAAAAGAAGAAATAAAATCAAAAGTAATTGGTTAAGAGTTATACCATTTCATTGAGAACCCACTTTTGGATTACACCTTAAGCCTTGAAATGAAGGTCTTTTAAAAAGACAATAAGATCTTGGATATGAGGAGGGACCTGGGAAGGTATTATTATATGGTTTCTTTATACAGACCAAAACATCTCATATATAAATATTAAATCTTAATAGATAAATATTCATCACATCACATAATGATCCATTCCAAAATAATTTAGGTATAATTATTTGAAAAAATAGACTTAAAATGGTTTGTAAGTGAATTACATAATCTCTCACTTAGTTATTCATAACTAGAACCCTTATTAGAAATATCATACATAATACCATTAATCATAACTATGTTAAAGGAAACATAAAAATGGTGATATGGGATCTCAATAAGGGTAAACAAGAGAGATATTAACATAAAATATTCATAAGGGTATGAAAACATGAGAATAAAATTTTGAATTCCATACCTTTCATATCATAAATCATAATCTTCAGTCATGGAATAAATCATATTAGTTCATAAGACATGAATCATAAAATAATCAAAGAACATATGGCATGAGATCATAACATTAGCATAAGACGTAGAGTTGTGGAGAAAACATAATCATAGAAAACTATAAATAAATGCTACCAATCATTAAATTCATAACATTCAATTCTTGGGATAACCACCTGTGTTCCTACTTTGGCCTTTGTATAACCTCTTATGTCCCTCTATTCAAGCATCGGATAACATCCCATGTACCCTCTTTTTTAGTCTTGGGATAACCTCTCAAATACCCTCCAATCTCATAGAACATAAATCATTACCCAATTCTTCAGATAGAGATATAGGTCCTACCCATCTCATAAACCATAAATGTGTATGCCATGAGATTATAAAACATTCATCATATGAGAACCCATGGAAAAGAAATGGGTTTCATAAATATATTTTCATCATATAAATAAAACATACATAGAAAGAATAAATAATGTATAATTGGATAATATACCAGGTATAAATTAAGTAACATCAAAGGGTGTCAGGTTTAAAGAAAAATTATTTTGAAAGAAGACATAAAAATTTTCTTGAGGAAAATAAAATTTCATTAAAAAAAATTTAAAAACTAAAACTTCATAAAATATTTTGGAAATAGATTTCTTTAAAAATAAACATTTAAACTTATATATAAATCCTTAAAACATTTATTGGTTATGATAGAGGTAAATTATGTTAATGTTGTAAATGTTAAAACAATTATTTCCTTCACATATTCGATAAAAACCAAATGTCCCTTGATTGTAAAATGATAGAGATTTATTTTAATTTTTTAAGTCAAAAAATTTATAAAATGACTTCAAAAAGTGACATTGTAGTATTAATACATTCTTGAAAACATTTCTATAAAACATGGATATGGAAGAAAATGGGTTTTCGACTGAAGATAGAATTGAAGTTTATTTCTCTTAAAAACCTTATTTTATTCTATTAAAAACATAAATTGAGTAAATTGATAGTAAAACATTTATTTTCATGAAATAACCATAGGATAAGAAATTTAATGGGTTTTTAGAGTTATATAATAATATTTCATCATCATAAGTATAATAATAAACAATCCTGATAAGAAAATGGATTTTAACATAAAACCATTACCACTATAGTAACATTTAAATTTTGAAACTCATGAAAGAAATAATTTAAATGGATATGAATATACAATAATTTTCATGATAATAATTTTAAAATCTATTTATTGGTAGTATATACACAACAAAAATAAATGAGTGGTGTATAAAAAATGTGTCCCATGAAAATAAAAGTGAGATGAAAGTCGCATACCATAAGTCTCATTTTATTTCATACATTTTAAAACCCCATATATAATAAATATAGGTTTATTATAAATTTATTAAAAAATAATACACATATATATCATACCAAATATGTTTTACTTATGACCTTTTATTACCCATTCATTAACAATTCCTTGTTAAAATCACATTTTTGGGTAATAACTGCATTGTTTTCTAGGTATATTTTGATTTTTTATTTTTAGAAAATTTAAATTGATCATGATTTCATAATATAATATTTTTCAAACATGATATAAATATTACATTAATTCAATATAAATTTATTTATTGTAACCCATTAATGTTAGAGATAGAAAATGAATTACATTATTTTTGGCGATGGTAGTTCATACGCACACATGAATGTTGTTACCATTATCTCGATGTATGAAATGAATGAAAGTTAAATAATATATAATCTTTATAGAATCATTTTTACATAAAATATATAACATATTTTTATTAAACTCATCATTATTACCTTCCATGTAATGCATAAGTGAAAAATGAATCACATAATTTCAGGAGGTGGTAGTCCATTGTACACACGAGTGACATTATCATATCCCTATAGAACTAAAAGTAAGAAGGTATATTTGATATCATAATTAAGTAATTATAATTATGTTAAAAATATAATATATATTTATATATTCATTTAATATATCCTTATTACTATCCAAATAAAATAAAAATGAAAAAAACACTGCATCGGTTCGTGAGGCGATATTCCACCGTACACATGAGTGATTTTATTTATTATTGATGAGTTAGAACTAAATAAGTTAGATGTGATATTTTAGTTACATAAGGATAATAATTTAATAAATATAATACATAAACATTAAATCCATAATTATATAAATCCTTAATAAGTTGTGATGTAAAACAAATCACATCGTTTCGCGAAGCGATAGTCTATCACACACATGATCTACGATTCTGTTGCCCATTTGATGAAAGTTGAGATAGATATAGGTTATCAAATTAACAAAATAACACCATATTATATGAAAGATTATTTTTTATTATATATGTATATATTAGTAACATTCTAATAAGTTTTAATAAAAAATTAAACAAATATAAAAGTTTAAAAATTTTACCTCTTCTTCAGAGAGACTCATTTGGTTTATACTTAAATATTTATTTTGAGGGATTAATAATAAATATAAGGCCTCTAGTATGTGACTAGTGAATAAAATAATACATTTTCTTGGGTATTTTATGAACCAAATCGTTTTATATGTTTGAACAGGAGAGAAGAGAGGGTATCCTTTTATAAGTAGGGGAGAGGACACACATGGAATTTTTAAAATGAATAAACTGTACATAGGTTTTTCACATTCCAAATGGATCCAAAATTGGTCATCATTAAATATTACAGGTGAAAAGTTCAAAATATTTTCATATAATTAGTGCTGGAAAAGTTTCTAGGTCACTTTACCCCTTATCTTTTTAGTTTAACCATAGGTAAATCTGTTTTAACCTTAACTGTAGAAATTAGTTTTTTTATCTTTACTGTTCATTTTGAAAAAAAAATAATTTTAAATTATTATATAATATATGTTATTATGATTATAAATATGGAATCCATTTTTCCAAATTCCATTCACATAATTGTTAAAATTTAATTTAAAATTAAAATTGTGAATGTGATGAAAAAATAGTTTTCCCAAAAGACTTTTTATAAATAACAAAGTTATAATATAAAAATTCAATATGAAATTAATAAAATTGAACTAAATTTAATTAATAAATATATAATTTTACTAATTTTACTTTTCAAACAATTTTAAAAAAAATAACCTGGTATATTCTATAAATAAAAAGACAGTTTTCACTAAATTCCAATATTCTTCACTATTCATCAAAAAATAGACTTTTCAAAAAAAATCCCAAATGTTATCTCAAAGATAAGAATTATATGTATATTTTAAATAATTAATTTTATTTTCTCAAATAAATTTTATAAGTGTGGAAAAATTAGTTTTAAAATAAGTGTGTAGAACATGATAAAACCTCTTTTTAGAGAAATAATTTTTTTAACCATAAAACTGGATTTATTTTGATCCCATAATTAGAAAAACATTAGTTGAATGATAAAAATTTTAATTGAATACATAAAAATTATTCTATTAAATCTCATGTTGTTATATTCATTGATAATTAAGGACCATTCTTTCTGAATAAGGGATGAGAGGAGTTTCTCTTTTATAAGTGAGGGGAGGTGAATTCTTAGAGTTACATAATTATTCAATTAATATAAATTAATTTTCAAGTTCAAGTAGATTAAAATTGATATATTTATAATATTTTATTAGTATAAGTATAAATACTATCATAAAATAATATTTATATTAGCATAGGTGATTTTTTAACCTTTATCTCTTAGTTTTGACCCCACATTAAACCTTTTTGATAATTACCTTGATTTCAATGTTTTTTCTCTTCAAGGTAAATAATGTTAATATAAAAGTCAAATTGACTAATAATTCATCAATATTTTATATGATTTACCATGTCCTATTCAATTTTTGGATGAATTTTTTTTATGAAATTTAATTAATTTAATAAAATATTATTTTACATAAGATGCCATTAGATTCATTTTGGGACTATTCATAAAGTATGAATTTAAAGATAACATGAGTGAAATATAATTTGAATAAAAATAATTTAAAATATCACTATTATATTATATTTATCTAAAAAATATATGGAACACAGTAATGCATCTAAATAGTATTACCTTTAATATTTTTAAACGCATTTATTTTACATTTCTATTATTTGAATATATACCATGTCACCATTGGATAAGAATTTAAGTAATTATTCTATCACTAAAATTTTCAAAAAATTACCATTATAAAAAAAATCATATTTATAATTAAGATATATAACCAAACTTAAACTTGTTTTATCCTTATGAAAAATTATTATAGATATTAAAGTAAATATATTGGAATTATTTATTTATCATTTTATTAAAATGATATAAAGTTCATAATCAAAAGAAAATGGAACCAGGTTCCATTATATTAAAAACATGAATAATTATTGTCAAACTTAAATCATCAAATACCACAAATTCATGTGTAATAGAAATTTAAATCCTTATACCAAAGTTTTAACCGTGTTTTACCTATTTTACCAATACCTACTGGACAACAATTTATGAAGTTTATTATTCATAATGTTAAAAAATATAGGGTTATATTTACCAAATTTTATCCACTTAATTAAAAATATTTAATAAATTTTTAAAGATTAAATTTCAATAAGTATAATAATTCCATTTTAAAATAATCATGCCAAAAATCAGCGAAAATAGTTTTTAGAGAAATGTGTTTCTAAGGATAAAATCAAATTTATTCTTATTCTTACCCAGTGGAAACGATAAAATGAATGTAAAATAATTTGAATTTATATTTAATCTATAAAATTAATTATCATAATTAATAGTTAGTGTATTATTTAATTAATTGTGGTAAAAAAAATTGCGAACATAAAAATATTTTTTATAAAAAAATTATTTTTAAACACAAAAGTGATATTATCCCAAAATAAAGTGTAATGATTATTAATATATAATTAATTGTATTATATTGAATTAAACTAAACCTATTTTACATTAATATCAAATTCAAAACATAATGGGACTTTTAAATTACTTAATTTGTTGAAATGAAATGATAGTTTTATGAAAATCGGTAATTTTCATTATTTAACCCTAAAAAAATAATTTAGAAGAATCACAAAAAAATCCATCTAAGAAAAATTTTGAATGATGAATATAAAAATTCATATAAATTTTTTCAAATAAATATTTTGAATATGTTAGAAATAAAATTTAATATTCACAAAAAAATACAATAAATACCATATTTAAGAAAATAAATTTCTTAAGCATAAAATGTATTTACAAAAAAACATAAATATATATTATTAATTAATAAAAATATATTAATTAAATAAAAAAATTATATATTTGTTTCATAATTTTTTTTATCCTATTCATACCCATCAATTTAACCACACTTTTATAATATATTGTGGTTTGTTTGAAGTATGGTGTTTCATGTCAAGAAATCTATTGAATGAATATAGTTTATTTAAAGAGTGATATATTATAAAATCATTTTATGTTATAAGATTCATTTATATCTAGGTACTATTTGACATCAAGTGGATATTGATTCAGTTTTTTTTCATTATTATTTAATGTGTGCCTTCCAAAATGTTCTGATGGGTCTCATGGTATTCCTCAATTTAGGATATCCCATGGTATCGTTCCCAAGCATTGAATAAATGTTTTTATCCATTTGATATTAATATTTCATTCATTAGGTTTATTATTCTTATGTTAGGGGTTAAGTACTTGATGAATGGGTTGTTCTTGAAGGAGATATTCAATCAAACCACAGTTTGGGAGTGTTCTTATCTGACATGGATTCATATAATGGTTGAATCACTAGGTCTATAACCATGAGGGTAATTTATTTAGGACATACCATGATGGGTGGTGAACTGATATCCATTGGTCCTGGTGAAAGCCCTGTATCTTTCTTGGAGAAATTCCTTATAATATTTGATGTGATCAGCCTAGGAATTCCAAGACCATTTTATTGGAAGAAATAATGAATTTTAATCATTATATCCAATAGATTCATCTCTAAAAATTCTATAGATTTGGGTGTTTTAATATAGGTATATATGATTGGTTTGGGGAGATTATTTTGAGGTTTTGAAATTTCATTTATTTCTTCTTTTTCACTTCTCTTTCCTTTGTTGTTTTTTGTTCTTTCATTGTTGCTAGTATTTAGTCTATATTTTTTTGGATGTTTGATATTTTTACTCCTTTTGATTGTACAGATTTTTTTAAATAATTATTGATGTTCCTTGATTTGGATCACGGTTTTTAAGTCCCCAAAATTACAATTTGTGGTATTTTCCTATAGTACCTCATAGTTTCCCTGTTAATCTTCCATGTTAGTGAATTCTTAAATGGTAGGGAGACCCATTGTCCGTCTCTATTTAAAAATATATTTTTTGTGGTGGTTGGGTATGAGTTGTGAATTGAATATAGTGATATGTTTGGGTGTTTTTTGGGGTTTTCTAAAATTATGAAATTGTTTTAGAAGTATTTATTTGTTTCTATTGAGACCCATGGATTATACTCCCTTATCTTTGTAACATAGTGACATTCTAGGTGAATAAAGTATTATAGTGGGGGTAATTTGTACACCCTAACCATATTATTATTTAGTAATTATTTTATTTACAAATTGGTTTTGAATTTTTACTTTATTTCCAGGTCATATATATTCCAAAAAAATTAGGGTTCTAGTATTGGGTACAAGGTTTGTACACTGTTAGTAATAATTTTATGGAAATGGTATGAAGGGAAGGTCGTTTTTAGAAGATTCATATTTTATTCTATTAATATGGTTATTCTGAACATTATACTGAACTTTGTTGGTGCCCATGTGTGTCTAGTGAGGGGAGCATGACTGGCACATGTTTTGGTAAACCTTGTGGCTAAATCATAACATTTATATAGTTTTTTAAAAGTTTAAATTAGTATTATACCATCTATAATTAAAACAAGAAATTGGGATACCCATCTCTCCATTCAAATGATATTCTTGTAGGGGATCCTTGGGCATGTCTATATTTCCTTCCCCTTGGATTCTAGTCAACACCCCTTTGAGTTTTGGTGTTCTTTCATAAGTTAATCTCTATTTCTTCTTTCCTTCCACTTTTTTTTATTTTTTAATTCCTTGCTTAAATTTAGTGTCAATTTCTTCAAACCCCAAGGAGGTACTTCAAAAAAATTCTAAAAAATATTCTTCGGTGTATGGGATTCTCTTTAGGTCTCCGTATATACATATTCCGGAGTTTCACACCATCAACACTTCGTTTTGAGTAGATTGTCCCATGAATTTTCCATTTTTTACTCACCATGCTTTCATATGATTTCCAAATATGATTCACCTAAAATTATTGTTAGTCTAATATCTTTTATTGAATATTTATAGAGTTCGATAAAATATATAGAGTTATGTTATAGTTTTTAATGAAAATTATGAGAACTAGGTTTTGATAAATTTCCTCAATGGATTTCTTGAGAAGTTTAGTATTTTAATCAGTCTTTCTGACTCTGTATTTGATAACATGATTTGAATTAAAGTATTGATATATTTTATGACATGAATTTTCATCCAATATATTTTTTTGATTTACTTGTTAATATTGTTCTTTTTATTGGTGATTTGGTCTTATAAATTATAACATCCCGACCTGGGAGCCCCCTTAACCGATGCCCTGATCTAGTGAGTCACATGGCCTCAAGTGAGCCTCCCCATATTCCAAGGGAAGCTGACAAGAATTAAGGGTCATAGGTGGTATAATGGGGATAATATACCCTCATATCAGAGTGGTACACCATATAAAATAAATAAATAGAAAACAATGGAAGCATTTTAAAATATATGGAATAGTAAAAAAATGATAATAAACTACGAAAGAATAAATAACCAAGAAACAAAAATAATAATAATAATACCATAGGCTTAATCATATACATGATGATATCATATATTGTTGATATACAAAAAAGGAAAGTTGGGATATAGGGGATAGGCATATACAACATGCTATAAAAAATTGCCAAAATATGTATCCTCTAGCATTGCGAGCATATGCTCAGTCCTCTTCTCCCATGCTCCAATATATAAGTAAAAAAGACCATGAAACTATAGTAGGTTGATTTCCCTTATCCATACTTACAGTCACTAATTCTACTCATATACCAATGGAAGGCCTAGTATGGTGTGAGATAAACTCAGTTTGACACCACCAATGGTGTCTATAATTATTCCAAGATGTGTATATAGAAAATCAGTGTGAAGGTATAATAAATAATAAAAGGAAATAAATAAATAAATACCAGTCATCTCAGGTTCCATTAGGACACCAGGAGGACTCTTCCTGCTTCGGAATAGTACATAATATGTTTGATATGAATACCACATATATATAGTTATATATTATATACACTTATATAAACTAAGTTTGAGAGGACATAAGTATTCATATACATGGATACTAGGTGCTATTTGGACTCGAGGCATATCTCGAGAATCAATAACCAGTCTAACAATCTATAGGCTTAAGAAAGAGTACACACCTTGAATCTCATGATGAATGAGAGACATTTTTTCCATCATTAGAGATGGTGGGTGAGTTGTCTTGACCATAAAATGATATGGAGGAAAGAGGAATGCCATTCCAATCACCCAAATAAAAATATAATATTGTGGTAAATAATTCCCAAAACCTGATTTAAGGGAGCATGAAATACCATTTTCAACAAGTCCCATATCCATTTTTCAACAACCAATATCCATGAAATACCAATAATAATAATAATATTGAATTACATAAAAAGAGTTTGAATTCCTCAATCCCAACTAATCATAGAATCACAATTTATTTTTTTGGATTTATAATTTATAGCATATGGTGTTTCCTTTCCACCCACTTCCAATCCATTAAACAAATCCACTTAATTTAATTAATTAAGTTAGATCCATTTTAGTGTTAAGATGAACCAATTAAGAGGTGGTCCAATTCATTAACCTTTATATTACGAGTTACATTTAAGCTAGTACACCAAACGGGGCGGTGATCAATGAGGTCGACATCCTCTAACAAGCTAACATGGTTCAATTGGAGTATAAAAACATGTGTATATTATCATAGAATGGAAAATAAAATTTTATGGTGATGCGTAGAAATGTATGGGAAGAAACACAATGGATAAAGCTATATAATCACTTAAAATTTTAGTGAAACCAACTATAGAACCTACCATAGGGCCAAACATGACTCCTCATCCAATATCGACTTCATGTTTTAAGTAAAAAACTAATAAATCATATAAACAAACCAATGCCCTAAAAATAGGGAAAATGATATGTCACCAAATTAGTGGAAGAGATGGGAATATAAACTAAGAATGGAAGAAAGTGGATTAAGGAGCTTACTGAGTGGAATCTAATGCTTCTGATGGTGGTCTATTTGGATTCCTGATGTAGGAGATATATTGATCTATAGGTGCGGTGAAGGAAGAGCATATAAGAGATGAGAAATGAATATCATCCATTAGAGAAGAAAGGAAATAATAATTGGTGAGGTTTTTAGATGAATTAGTTTAAAAATGGTAATTTCATCATCAAAATCTAGGTTTCATGGTTTGACTACATTCTTGGAAAAACTGTGCACCCCCCATGCACAATTCACTTCCCTTGAACCTCACCCATATGGGATAAGCCCAAAATTTCCCAAACCATGTGAAAACCTTAAGAAAATACTCCATAAAAAACCAATACAATCCCACAGGAGAATGTACCAAAGATCTCTTGGTTACATAAAAACTATGCAGCCTATCCTGTGCAATAAGTTCCTTGTATGGTTATGTTGCACGGTTAGTACTAATGGTATGAAAACCATGTTACCCACTCTATTTTTGTAATTCTTGAAGCTCCAAGCTCTGAACAAGCCCTGAATTATCATAAAACCTTCTATAGTCATAATTAATGTGTACCATGATAAAAATATGATTCAAACAAAAAAAAGAGTTGTAACTTTGAGAAAATATGGGTCATGACAACCTACCCTCCTTAAAACAAATCATCCATGTTTTAGACTTTAGAGGGTAAAGAGACATCATCTGAGAAAATATCCAGACAGTGGGATCATATATCAGCTTCTCATTCCTAGGTGTCATCCTATACATAGTTTTTCTATAATATCACTCTTACTAATGGAACTATCACTCCTCGGAGTGTCTTCATCCTCTGATCCACAATACGCACTGAATACTCCTTGAAGTATTCATCCAAATCCATCTCGACCTCATCAAGTTATCAAAAATGAGATAGATATGGATAATATTGATGAATTTGGGTATATTAAAATTCCATGTATAGGACAATATCTCTAAAAAAGTGTTATCTAGTAATCTATAGGTCCAATTTTCTCTTAAACCTCATAGGTTCCAATAAATCAAGGTAAAATCCTACCTTACCTATGAATTCATCAATGGAAAAGCGAGAAGAAACTCATAAGAAAAACTAATCAATGTCCTTAAACTTAATAGTTCTTTGATATAGATTGGTATATGACTTATTCCTAAACTGTTCTATCAACATGCACTTTCTGATCATTTAGACCATCTTTATAGCCTCCTAGATGAGATGTGGTCTATGAAAAGCTGCCTCCCATACCTCTGACCAACATAGTGGAGATTGGAAAGGTCAACCATATAAGTATTTATAAGGATCTATTAGAATGGAATCCTTAATGATATTATTATAAGAATGATTTATAGGGGTTAGGTGCTTCCCCCATTAACCCCCAAATTCAAGGACACATGCATGGATCATGTCCTATAACACCTGAATTGTATCCTTTGTCTATCCATCGGTCTGAGGGTGATAGGCTATGCTCAGAATAACTTATGTACCCAAGGCCTTTTATATCCCTTTCTTGAATCAAGACATGAAACATGAATCCTTGTAAGATATAATATAACATAGATATCAATCAAGTTGTATGACCTCCCTGATCTATAGTATCCCTAGACCATCTACTAATAAGGTCTCTAGAACTAGTATGAAATGTGTGACCTTCATCAAATGATCAACAACTACCCAAACAATGTCATTTCCTTGATGAAATCTATGAAAAGAATTCATGAAGTCCATGAAAACATCATCCCATTTCAACCCTGGAATGGAAAATGGATGTAAAAGTATTTTTTATCATTGATGTTTCACCTTTATATATAGACAGGTGAAACACTGAGTAATAAAGATTATTATCTCCTATTTTATATCAGGCCTCCAATACCGACGATGTAAATCATGATACATCTTGGTGAAGCAAGGATGTACTACCCAAACTTAGGAATGAAATTCCCACATCATCTTCTTTCTGATGTATGTTGGGACCCAGACACACCCATGAAAGTGTAAAGTATTATCCTCATCCACAGTCTAACCAAAAGATAAAACATCATCTGTAAGACTTTCCCCTAGGGCAATGACCTTTTAATCTAAGAATTTACTCATTCTCACTCCTTTAAAAAGGGTAGAGTTCACTGCTATGGTAGGGAGTATATTCTACCAGTGACCCTCCTAAACCTCAACATGCATCCTTGAAAACAAGTCAATGAACTACCACTCACCAGTGGACTCATAAATAGCTTGTGTATGAGTCTTTCGGCTCACATAATCGACCACCACATTACCTTTTCCAATCATTTAGCATGCTCAAAATCACAGTATTGTAGGTATTCAACCCATTTGTGTTGCTTAAGATTCAGATCATGATGTGTAAATATGTACTTGACTATTTTTTGATCCTTGAATATCAAAAAACTCTCCCCAAGTAAATAATTTATTCAACTACATAAAGCATGATCTACAACAGCTATCTCACCTCTATGCATCAGGTAACTCTACTCGTATCACCGAAACTGATGATACCCATACATGATGACTCAATTATCCTACATCAAAACAACTCCCATTTTTATACCTGATGCATCACAATAAATAGTTTATTTATTGTCTAGATTTTGAAGAATCAAAATCAGTGTGGAATTAAATCTTCCCTTCAACTCCTAAAAAAGTTACATCACAATATTCTAATCATACGACTTTCACACCCTTCTTAGTCAATCCTGTAAGATGCACTTCTAGGCATGAGAAATTTTGGATGAATCATCTATAATACCTTGTTATCCCCAAGGAACTTTGTATATCAAAGTCATTATTTGGATGATCCCAGGAAACTACAGCTCTCACCTTCTCTTGGTCTATAGATACTCTCGACTCCAAGATGATATGACCCTAGAAGTGAACTTTGTCAATCCAAAGGTGTCATTTTATAAGCCTAAAGTAATGTTAGTGCTCTTTTAATGAATTTATAATGTTAAAAATATGGTTGTGTTGGGATTGAGAGTACACTAAGATTTCATCCACAAATACTACCATGAATGAATCCAAATACATGTGGAAAACTTTATTCATCAGAGATATAAAAATAGGTATCATTTTCATGAGACCATACAACATTACCATGTACTAATAATGATCATACCTACTACATAATGTTGTGTGAGGCATGTCTAATGAAGTAATATGTATCTGATTAGATACCAAACTAAAATCAACTGTTGAAAGTATTATCACTCCATATAGCTGATCAAATAGGTCTTCTATTCTAGGTGGTGGATTCTGGTTCCTTACCATAAGATGGTTTAACCATTAGTAATTCACAGAAATCCTAAATTTATCATCCATCTTCTTCAAAAAATGGACTGGTGAACCCCATAGAGAAGTTATAGGTATGAAAAATCCATTAACATCCAAGTCTTCCAACTTTTATTGAGATCCATATGTTCTATCTGTTCCATCATTTAAGGATGAATGGAAACTAGTGCAACTCATGACATTATATCGATGGTGAGTTATACCTCTCTCAATAGAGATAGTCCTAAAAAGTCTCCAGGGAAGACATCCTTGATACAATCCACCATAGTGAGAAATAGTAGGTTACATTCCTTAATCTTCCAAGAGGAGACTGGCAATCTAGTCTATCACTCTTCCCGGCCCAGGATGCTCAGGTCCAACTCAAGACATATTGACATTACATTATCCCTTATTGATATGTCTACTAACCTATGGTAATGTAAATGTCATCCTATTGTGATAGAAATAAATAGTGGATTTATAGGGAGCTATTCAGTCCATCCTAATAATTACATTGAATCCTTTCATGTTAAGGATGAAAAGATTCTACTTAAATAGATATTCGCCTATCTTAAGGGGTCAATTCTTAAAATGGTGAATGCTCTATAATTGGACACCCAAAGGGGAATCGAGTGTCATAACGCCATAGTAAGACACTATCTCAAGTCCCAGACTCTCCATAATTATCTCATATATAAAAGAGTGTGATACTCCTATGTCAAATAAAGTATACACTAATGTGAAGGTTACTAGAATAGTACCTCAAATAGTAGAAGGTCGGGTACTCTTCTCCTCCAGCATATGTTGCATTATATGTAACTAGAACATTCAAAATTCCTAAGTCCCAACCTGATTTCCATGAGAATGACCATTATGTTGGAACTAAAATTTATAAATCTAACTACATCTACCTCGACCACCACCTCGGCCTAAACGGCCAATGGTATTCCAACTTCCTGGATGGTGAGCTACAATTGGCCCCACTCTGAATCATGGGGTAGGTGTAGATCCCCACTCACTAGGAACTAATGGAAAAGATCAATAGAAACACTAGATATTTCCCATTCGAAAAAATCCTCTACATTACACTAGATCTCACATATGTTGAGGTTTCATGTGTCCCAAATTCCCTCACTTGTGAAATATTAGGAAGTTGTCAGCATGTGTAGTCTTATTTATTCTACCCCTATGAGAAACCTCAATGTGACACTTTAACCCACTTGAAGAACCACTTCAAGGTTAGGGTATTTAACCATCCTACATCACACTATTAGTTTTCCTTAGATTCTACTTATTAATGAAGGAATAGTTAAATATCACAAAAATAGTCATCAATATAAATGCATTAACCTATGATTATATGGTGTTTACTAGAACATCCTCGAGTCTCCTCACAGTAATAAGATCAAAAAAATATAGAATCAATGGGAATTTCTACAGTTGAGTAAAACAAAAATAATACTCCATGAAAGACATGAATCCCTATTATAGATTCGTAAAATCTCTAGATCAGTCATCCCTTTGTGTTTTTGGAAAGAAGTAATAATAAAAGATCATATAGAATTCCACCCAGACCATATATCAATGTTGGTCTTCCTTGGTAATTACATCTCACCATCTATTTCTGGAATCACATATAATATACACATTGAGCTTGACCCTCCACCCTAGAGGCGCCTCTAGATTCAAACAAATTTAAATGATGTCCTTGATCCATGACTCTGCAACATGAATTCCTCCACCCCCTGAAAAAGTGGGAAGATAATACTGCTAAAAATCATAATTCAAGTCTAACATCATTGGGGTAGGTCGAGAAACCCCTTGAATAGACTACATAATAGATAAAAATCCCTTTAAAAATTGGGCATTAGTTCCCATATCAGGAATAACAGATGTTGCCATAGCTGGCACTTTAAGAGGTATCAATATAGGCTCAAAGTCCACCACCTCCAATGCATGGTTATCACCACCTTCCTGGAATATGACTCAAGGTTATTGTGGAAAAATGATTCTACAATTCCAAACACATGAATCATAAAATAACTTAACATTTGAAAAGTTTACAGATAGATAATAGGGCATGTACACAACCATCCTATAGAAATTGTATCACCACTCTTCCTGCTCAAAATTTAAGGTCTATGTGGTAAATAAAAACCATAACAGTCCATAAAAACATAAGATACACTCCCAAAAACCCACTAATAAGGTTGGGTTCAGTTCTAGATCCCATATAACATGATAGGGGTTCCGGTGTATGGAGTTTCAATTGCATGGTATAGAGGAAAAACCATTTACATTGAAATTGGTATCCCATTTAGAGGTAATGTTTCACTTTTAGAAATTTAAATTCATCTGATTCATATTCTTTTGTATAATTATATTCATATATATATATATATATCCTAGTCCAGTAATATATTCCATAATTTCCAATTTATAAAAGTCATACTCCATATAAATTTCAATTGGTACGTCATTTAATTGCAACATGACCTTTACAACCAGTCTTAGGATTTAACATGAGATATATAATGATTTGATTAAATTAATCACTATTTAGTATTTACATAAGTAATTGCTTCATAAATCACTAATGTAATTCTAGAAATCTAATCAACTATCGTTGTTTTAGTCCAGGGAACTAGTAGGCCCCAAACTGAAAACATGTTATAATTTCCCAATTAAGTTTCAACACCAATCTATGTAGGAAAACACCATTTAGATTGATTTAGGCTCTTTTATTCATCTAATTATATTATCCTTTCATGAAATTTCACCACATTTTCCATATAAAATAATCAATCACTAACTATATGCAGTAGAAAAATGCATACATAAATGAGACATGGAATGGAAAAAAGAATTGCATATTAGTCCTAATGAAACTATAATGATGCATGAGATTCCACTTACTTGTCATTAAAGTCCAAATAAATATTCCATAATATTTATAATATCAATATCAATAATGTAACAACACTTTTTCATCACCCAATAGTGAATTCATATCAATTATAACATGCATAACTTAAATAACAATAATAACCCATCCAAGGTAATTTGGGTTTCCCCTATACATGGGTTAGCTAATCCTAGGAACATGCTCATTAAAAATTCCATTACTTCCTACAGTTCAATCTAATTCCAAAATATTAATTCAAATGGAAAAAAGAACCACTCCAACACCAATTTATAATATCCCAACCTAAGAACCCCCTTAACTAGTGCCCTAAGCCGGTGGGTCACATGGCCTCAATTTCACTTTCCCGTACACTAGAGGATACTGAATATAAGTGAGGGTCCAAGGTATTATGGTGGGGAGACTATACCCTCATATCAAAGTGGCTTAGTGGATATAATAAATAAATATACAAAAATGGGATCATAATAAACTAGATGGCAGAGTGGAAATAAAATGATAATAAATTGAGAAAGTGTAAATAACCAAGAAATAATAATTCTAATCAAATTCCCATATGTTGAGTCATATACATGATGGTGTTATAGTATATAGATATATAAAAAAGGAAATTGGGGGTATATGGGAAATGAATATGAAACATGTAATAAAAAAACAAAAATCCCAAAAGACTACTCTTATAGAATCATAATTATATGATTGGACATCTTCTCCTATTCTCCAAGAAATAAGTAAAATAGATCAATCATCTACAACAGGGTACATTCACTTATCCATACATATAGTCATGAAGTCTACTCGAGTACTAAAGTCATATCGTGTTGGGTATGAGATAAACTCGGTAGGCCACCACCAACGATTTCTAGAAATAATCCAAGCTAGGTTTATAGAAAATGAGTGTGTAAGTATAAGTAGAAGAAAAAAAATCTAAAAAAATAAATACAAATCATCTTAGGTTCCTTTTGGAATCCAGGAAGACTCTTCCTTCTTTGGTACAGGCTGGAATATTTATAATCTGAATAACATATATATATAATTAATAATATATATATATATAGTTATATATGGTATACACATATATTTAATAAGTATTTGAAGAAAATAGTAGGTATAAACATGGATAATAGGTGCTATCTAGACCCGGGGCATAACTCAAGAATCTATAAAAAGTTTAACGAGCTATAGGCTCAACCAATGGTATAAGACCTGAATCTCATGAGGAATGTGAAACATATTTCCCTTCATTCAATATAGTAGGCTGAGTCTTCATTCCTAACACCAGATACATAAGGATATGTAATGTCATTTCCATCACCCAAATAATAATATAATGGTTTTATACATAATTCCAAACACCATATGTAAGGGACCATGAATGGTCATGCTCAATAAGTCCCTTATCCATCGCTAAACAACCAATATCTATAGAATAAAAATAATAATAGCAAGGCATTATATATAAATCATTCCAATTAATCAAGACCAATTACTAACGACCTCATAATTTATACAATTCCATTTTATAATTATATATCATGTGTCATGGAGTTTCCACCCACTTCCAATCCATTAAACTAATCCACTTAATTTAATTAAGAAGGGAAGATCTATTTTACAATCAATCTGAACCACTTAAAAGGTTGTAATATTAATTAAAAATTATATTAAAGTGTCCCATTTAATCTAGAACACCCAGAGGGGTGGCTATTAATGAGGTTGACATCCTCTAACAAACAAACATGGGTCAACATGAGTATAAAATTATGTGTAAATTAACTTATAAAGTAGAATAAAAAATTAAAGTGATGTGCGGAAATGTATGGCATGCCACACAATGGAGAATGATATATTATCACCTAGACTTTTAAGAAAAACAACTAGAACACCTACCTTAGATCTGTAGATAAATCCTAATTTAATATCAATTGCAGGTTTGAAGTTGAATAGAAGAAATCAAAGAAATAGACCAACACCCAAAAAATAGGGAAAATTTTCTCATAGTAAAATAGAAAAAGATATGGGAATAAAAATTAATAATATAAAAAATATTTATGAGATTACTAAGGGGAATCCAATGCATCCAATGGTGGTTTTATTGGAGTATAGATGTGGGATTTACCTTAATCTCTGGGCGAGGTGAAGGAAGAGCTCATGGGAGAGGAGAAATGAAGCTTATCTACTAGAGAATAAAGGAGGAAAATAAGGGTGATGTATTTAGATTAATTAAGGAAAATGGTAATTTCACCCTCAAAATATAGTCTAAATGGTTTGGCCACATAGTTAGCCAATTTTTTTCACAATCCACTAACCTTGAACCTCACCCAGAAAGGCTAGGAACATGTTTTGTCTGACTGTGTGAAAACCATGTGAAAGACCTTTTTCACAAACCTTAGAAATATCACATGGTCATATACCTTGGCTTTCATGGTTGCCGAAATATCATGCGGCATCTTCTATGCAACAAGTTCCCCATAAAGTTAGTATTAATTGTGATAACAATGTATCCCACTCCATTTGTCCAATTATCGGATCTTTGGGCTCTGAAAAAACCTTAGACACTCTTGAAACCTTATTTTGTCCATAGGACATGTTTACCATGACAAAAAAGGATTCAAAATAAAAAAAAATTGATCCCTACCTTTGAGAAATTCCTGGTTGATAAAAAAATATTGATTATTTCTTGAGACATTATTAATCTGTACCCCACCTGAGTGGTGTTTCAATTTAACATCGGTTTTCCCTAAAACTAAAAAGGATTCCTACTTTTTTAGTTTCTTTAAAAATAGTTTTTAAATGTGACATAAAAATTAGATTCATCAAAGCTCATTAAAAATTTTATAAAGAATTTTTTAAAATGAGATTAATTTTTGAAATAGTTTTCAAGGGGATTGGACAACAATTTACTAATTTAAAATCATAAGGCCTATTTGTAACAATTTGAATATTTTTAGATAAATTATATACATCCTTAATGGAATAAGTTATTACCATGGTGTGTCTAAGAATAGGGGTTTATGTTCTCTATGTTATTATTATGGGAAGTCCCCATGCATGGATGTCATTTCTTGTCAATTAGTAAGGTCATAAATATGTGATGTATAAGTATTGAAGTTGTGATAAGGTGCTTCCATTTCAAGTGAAAAAAATATGAAAAAATATGTGAACCTCTACCATGGAATAGTCTACAGTATTTATTAATTGTTTAGCAAAGAAAATATAAAAATAAGTTTCTACCCATGAAGACCATACATGGATAGATTCAAGAAAGAAACATTATATATGATGATTGATATGTTTAACTTCAAGATAAAGGAATTTTTTGATGGTGAGAGTAAATTATACAATATTTCATTGAATTTTTAAGTCATAAAGATTGACTAATAAATTCCTAAAGTGATTTTGAGTTGAATTACTTACATATATAAAGGTAACTCTAGGCTTATTCATGCTTTATTAGGGTACTATTAAGTGAAATAACTACATAAATATAACTCTAGAAAATAGAATATATGTACAATATAATTTTAAGTAAAATTTTTTAAAGGCTACATAAATGTCATACCCATACTACATAGACTTAACACTAAAAAACTAAGAGTTTTTTATGGGTACCAACAACTGCGTAATGGTAACTCCAAGAGTAAAGAAATTTCATAAAGTTAACATGGAGCATGCATAAAGGTAATTTTTAATATTTCACATTACTTAATGGTAATATAGATGTATATGGGAGATACTTCAGGTTTATTACAAGGTTTATGGTAATTGTGTACAGGTTACACTAAACAACAAGACCTGTGTAAAGGTAATCAGACATTGCATCAAGGTTAACGCATGTTGTTGCATAAAAGTCACCCCAGAGGATATGGACCTTTATTAATATCATATTTACTCCATATAAACGTAATCAAAGGATCCCAAGGTATTGTGTAAAGGTTAATTAGGATCCATGTAATTTTAATGATGAGTTTATAAAATATTATATATTTTAAAGTATTTCTGAATATGACGATGAAATGTTGTTAAATCATCGTTGATATATCATGATTATTTTCATGCCATGATACTAGATAAGTTATAGAATATGTGATTGAAAAGAGGATATTCGTATTGAAAATTTAGTAGCCAGCACGTGCGAGATTCTCTTGTAGAATAATGTTAAAAAATTCAAGTCATTTTGATCGTGTATATAAATTTATCCATGCATATGAGGACTGTGCTGGATAATGATAATTTAGATATTTAAATTAACCTATGAGGCCACCAATAATATCATATATATTTATTACCATACTATACATTTGAATTTATGGAAATTTATGAGTTTTAATAGCTAGGGAAAAGAAATTAGGAACAATGTAAAGATATGTTGAATCTAGAATTTATAATATGAATAATTAAAGAGAATTTTTAAAGGTACTGATGTTTTTTACTTAATTTGAATAAAAAATAACATTAAGTGATTAATACATAGGTTGTGTTGTGAGACATCATCCAATGTTTCCAAATAAAAATTATTAAACCATTAGAATAATTAATGATCATTCCAATAAGGAATTATTTTTAAATAAATATATTTTCTAGAATATAAGCTATGATATTTGGAATATTATAAGAAGATGTAAATATATTTATTCAAGAATAATTATAAGAATTTAGAGACTAGTTTTTAAATGATTTTCTAATAATCAAGAATCTTAGTGTTTCCTTACTCAAATAAGGGAAAAATATTTATGTGTGTAGTGAAAATTTTAGATATATATAATATTAGGAAAATAGTAGTCCACTCAATTACTTCTACTACACTTTTTGTGAGTCCAAAAAGTGAAGTAAAGTAAATATATCCTTTGAAACTATTTTATCCAAGAATAAATCATCAACCATCTAAGAATATATAGTGATTGATATTCATATCAATTATTATTTTGTTTATTTTTAGAGTTGAAGGAAATTTGAGGCTTCTCTATGATATTAAAATATTTTTGAATAATTAGAAATAAATAGTGAATACACCGATACATTATATTCTGATTATCTATTGGTGTCAATATTCTTAATGATCAAGAACCAATGCTATTTAATATCACAATGTGTCTGAGTAGAGAACAAGTCCAATACACATATGTATTTTATAATCATTATATGGTGTTTGAAGACTTATTTGTTAGTTCAAATACTTTGGTTGACAACATATATTCTTTTTAAAACCCTTGTATTTTTCTATCTCATTTCACATTGTTATTGATAATGGATTATCCTAAGCTTCCCATAAACAATTTCATTATTTCCCCGAGAATTATTATGTGCTCAATTTTTTGTGTTTTTCACTAGGTCCTTGGCTACATTGATCACCAATTTTCAATTCCTTTTTTCCAATTTTTTATGGATAATTATCTCATATATCTTTGAAGTGGGATGATCCAATGTCGATGGATATCAATACCTCCTTATCTTGTGTACAAGAAATGAAGGATAAATTCATCATAAGAACCTGATTTGTGTTACAATGATAAAGGCATTCCACAAAATCTAGAAAAATATGAATATTCTTAGGCATGGGGATAGTGTTTTGATCATTATGGGGTTCTTAGATCTACATTATTTTCTATCAGAATGGAAGTCTAATGTAACATTTTATTTATTGGTAACTCCATTAAGAATCTCACTATTTATAAAATGAATATCATTCATGTGAATTCCAATGCTTTCAAGGGATTCATTCAAGTAATTTTTAAACCTCCTCTTAAGGATTGGATCAAAATTAACATTGATGGTGCTTCCAAAGGTAATCCAAGATTTACAGGTTGTGGGGGTGTCTTCAAGGAGAATAGAGGAGGATGTATTTCTTTCTTATAAAAGGATTTTGGTACTACCATTACTTATAAAGAATAGGTGAATATTTTTATTTTGGAAATTTGGAATGTGAGTCATAAAAAATAGGATAAGTTATGTATGGAAGTTGCTTCACTTTTATTGTAAATAACATCAATCTTTTGACCTCTTCTTCATCCTATAGTCATTTACTGCCTTGGGGGGATTACAAGGAATATTTTTTGAAGATTATTTTTTCGGATTCTCATATTTATAGGGAGATTAATAAAAAAATTATGATCTCTTCAATCTAGGGGTAGGCATAAAGTGTTGTATTTTGTCTTGGTTCGTTCTAGATGATGTTGTCGATCATTAGTTCATTGTAATTTTTTTAACTCATTATTTCTATGATTTTTAATATTTTATGCTTCTTAGAAATATTTTATGAGGAAGCCTATTATTATTTACTATAATTTTATTGTGATAATAAAATATGTGTACTCCAAAAAATGTGAACACATTAAGGAGTAGGCTCTCACATAGAGGCTGAACCTTTGAAATCTTATGTTTAAATATTATTTTTCAATTTCAAAATTACATGGTATGGTGAGGTTGGAGAGTACATACATTGATATATTCCTCTCAATTGTGGTAGATTATTGAGTTTAAGATGGGATATTTGAAAGAAAGGAATCCTTGGTTAAAGTTGTGTGCTCTAATTCAACCCACCTGTATTCCTCCACAATCCATCTTGGATATATAATTGGTATCAGAGCAAAGGAAAACCTATTTATCTTATTTCATCGTAATTTTTTCCTAGTTATTTTTAAAATCTCTACATGAAGATTAAATTTGAATAAAATTTGGATTTTCCTCTGGTGGAAGACATTTTCTCGACACCTGTTGAGGAAAACATGAAGGTTTCTTCGAAAAATTTGAAAAATATAATGAATTTGGAGGCAATAAAATTTATAAAAATCTCAAGATACAATAAGGATGTATCACTACATTAGGCCAATAAAATTGGAATATTGTAATATATCATTTATATTGAAAGTGATCATTTTTTAAGAAGGAATCTCAATCTATAAATAATTCTGAGAAGATGGGTCTATAAAAACTATAAAGGTCTTATACATCTAAAGTTAATGATATAAGAATCATTTTACCCTTGATTTAATCACTTATATACATCTATTTATCAAAACATTACATTAAGAAATAATATATCTATAGTAATAGGTTAAAAAAATGGAAACATCATTGACCAAGAAATTCGAAAGAGCCAAATTCCTTACACAACAATTGATGCCAAAGAGGAATCAATATCAGTTTTTAATGATATATTTTAATTGAATTAAGTTTAATTAAAAATATTTTTTTATTATAAGATAGTGAAAAAAAACTTGAATAAGTAATCAATCCGTCAATGAAATTTCATAAAAATTATATGGATGAAAAAAATGCTCATATAGAGGCCAATGAAAAAAGAATAAAAGGGTCTGATAACTCTTTAAAATAATCAAGACAAACACACAAAGATAATGTTTAAAAAATTTCGATGGAATGATAAAACACAAGATGATATCATTTAAGGATGATAAATACTCTATCAACATGAAGTGTCTTGAGTTGTTGACAGAACTGAAAAATCAAGAAGCAACTTAAACTGGAATATCCCTAACTATTGAGAAAAGGGATACTACCATACAAGATGAAGAAGAGTATCTTATTTCAAAATAGGATCTTAAGAATGATAAAACTAATCTGATATCATTTGAAGAATATCATATTATATATTTTTTAGAATAGTTACATCTAATGAAAAATAACTTGATCATGTTATATCTAGTTTGTTTTGGATATTACAGGTTTTAAATAAAATTTCACTCAAAAATGGATGATGGAAAGTGGTGGTAAGACTACAAATATGTCAAAGGTATATAAATGAATTTATTTAAGATTTTTTTCACTAATATAATCTCAAATGGTTGAGAAAAATCCCCATAATTAGAAAACTTCTATAATTGGACCTTTATGATAGCATGGAATCCAAAGAAGAAAACCATAGTTTTTTTATTGTTTATAGTATTTTTATAGTTTTAGGGATAGTGTATTAGATAATTTTGCATAATCTGTCAATTTATAAAGCTCACATAAGGGCACAATGGAAGGGGATTAATCTTGAGATGAAGAAATTTCTTATTGAATAGAATAAACATCAATAAAATGAGATGAATTAGTTCATATAGTACATGTTTGATTACATGAAAAATTCATATGATTATTGATTTATGAGAGGTAATGTCTATAAGGAGTACTATTATAAGCCTATAAGTTTTCACATATGTGTAAAGGAGAAATGGGTACCACGAATCAGATTGAAACATTTCAGAAAAGGAAATAATGAAAGCTCCTTTGGGAGAAAAATATCTAAAAGAAGTTTATCAATAAAAGATAATAGTTGAAAGAACCATATCTAAGATGTTTTTAGAGAATAATGATGATCATACTTTGATAAAAGCTCTAATAAGTTAAAGGGAAGTTCTACAAAAAAATTGAAGTATTGCTTCAATAGTTTTAAATGAGGTAACACCATAGATTCATGGAAACAATCCATATGTGTTTGTTTAAATGGGAACATGAAAGAGAAGAATATAAAAACCACACAAAACAAATGATGTAGAGATTCAAAATATGATTATTTCAATTTAAAAGAATGTTTGTAATTTTTTTCAATTGAATTAGATAAGCCTATAATATTGGAAGAAGAAAAAGAATGTGTTAGATCCCAAGGAAAGTAAGAAATTATATATAGAGAAGTAAAATTTCATTCATGGTTTTCAATAAATAACAACTTAGGAGTTGTAGAAGAGATGTTTGGGAGGTTTCATAAGGATCGATATATTACCATGAATTGTTTAACCATGTTTTCATCCCAAAAAGGGAAGCTAAAAATAGGAAAATAGCCCAAGGAGATTCATTTTAAATAACCGAAAATGAAAATAGGATCATCACACATAAATAAGTTAATTCTTTGAAAATATCAATGCTATCCAATGATAAAATAGAATTAAAGACCAATCATGAATTCATTAAAGATGGTTTTAAAGGAGAAACATGGTTGAGAAAAACATCTCAACTTTCCTATTCACATTGATGAACAAAGAGAACCACATTATTACCTTAACTTTTATAAAGAATATGTGTATTATTCAATACATGGAATTAAAGATGATATTAGAAGGTGTGAGAGATATAAAAAAACTAGAAAGAAAGAATATTGAATAACTCTTCTAGAATTGATAAAATCATGAATATTTCCATAAATAAATTTATTCAATGGGAATGATCTTTAAATTCATCCATGGAAGAGACTAAGATTGATGAACATGAGTTGAAGTGTCTTGTTGAGGGGATAAATTTGAGAAGTTATTGAGATGTAGCCCAATTTCGTCATTTAAATAAATATCATATTTATATAAATTTATTATTGAAATGTTATTGAAATGTATAGGGAATCTAATTATATAATTTATTATAAAAATGTTTCTCAATAAGTTCCTCAAATGTTGAATTGTTTTTAGAAAACATTCATCTTTTTAAGGGTGAATTCCTTAAGGGGGATTCTATAATATAAGATGTTAAAATGATATTTAATTTCTTAACAGAACTTGTAAAGATAATGGGTAAGGTATACCATCACACTTTATGACTTGATTATGATTTTATCAGGTGGGTGTATAAAAGGGGGGTGTTGGTTATTGTCAATGGTAAGGGTTCTTATTACCTTTCACATGAAGTTTATGATATGTTTTCCAATTTGTGTACATGAAATGTATTTGTCAATAAATCTATTTAAGGAATCCCAAATGAGATGTTTTAATAATGATATCACAAGAATGGAATTTATTTATAGCATTGATTTCCATGGTCATTCAATGCTATTTTCTGCATGAAGATAACCTAAAGAGACTTATAGTTAACTAATAAAAGGCTCATTGCTAAGAAAATAAAGTGGTTTCATTTCTCTATCAAAAATTGAATTAGGTTATAATTAAAATATAATGGTGGAGAAGAAGTGAAAATCTAGATTTATATATAAACATTGAATATATTTTTATAATTTTTATTCATTATTTGTTAGATAATTCACAAGGTTTTGGTTTTTTTCATAGAAATTAAAAAATATGGAATTAAATTAATAAATTCTAAAAAGTTGAATATGGTCTTTACACATCATTTGTATCATACATGATGTGAATTCCTCATTGAAAACATTCCTATAGAGCTACAGACCAACATGTGAAGACTTTATATAACATAAATCTCATACATTAAATTTACATTATTATATGTCACTCCAATTTCAAAATCAGAATCCCATTGAAAGTGAATGAAATACATGACATATAGATTTTACAAAATGTGAAAAGTTTGAGAGTCAACCCAGTCAAAGATATGATTTGATATTCCAGATATGATTTTTGATCTCAAATATATGGCATGTAGCCTCTGTAAATGATGTGAAGATATCAGGATAGTGTCACTTAAAAATATACACAATGTGAATTATTTACATGTCATCTATCTTTAAGCCTATTTATATTTGTATACCATCACTGCACACAATAGTTAAAAATCCTACATTTTCATTCATTGTTATTTCTTCACTTTCATCTATTTTTCCTTTCAAATCCTTATTAATTCATTGTTTTCATTGTTTTTAAAATTCCATTTGAGTTGTTAACCATTATTCATCTATTTCACTTATTTTTTGTTTCGACACTCGATTTCAATACCAATATTTGTTATTCATCAACAATTATTGTTCCTTCACCATTGCTTCATTCTGTGTAAGTGTTTTATTGTATTTACATTGCTTTTGATTGTTTAATATTGATTATTTCTTGTTCTAAATTGTGGGTTTCCAATTTTTGAATAGTTTCATGATTATGCTTATAATGTCTTATATTTCTTTTCTTTTGATTGTTATCATCCAGTGAGTATAATCCTCATAGGGTTAGGGGTAAAATGTAGAGGTGTTTTTGAACCTAATGAATCCATGAGTTAAACCTTCGTAACCCTATGACTAGTAATAAGGTTAGAAACAATTGTTTATCACATTCTCTTATAAAACCTTAACCATGAGAGGTGAAATTGGATAAACTTGACCTAATTGGATTCGTGTAGCATATGAAAATTATCCAATGACACTTTCTATATACAATATATCTGTAATGCATCTAGGTTGTTGGATATAACCAGACCAAGGGATAGTTGCAGCATTGTTATATCCAATTAGTTTGACCAAAACCAATTAGTGACCCTTACACTGCATCACAACATAAGCCGTAGGACTATTCTATTCTATATTTTGGTTTATCTTCTTCTAAGATCCATTAAATTCACCTTGATCCTTTCTTAGTTATCGAAATAAAATCCAAACTACATAGTTTTATAATGAAAATATTAAAGTGTGAACATGAGTAATCCATTTAATGGTTTTTAATGGTTTCTTAATTACCAATGATCCCTATAGGTTAAACTCCACATTGTCACATTACTACACCCTAGTAACGAGTGTAGTTTGGGAAAATAAATTTCTAATCTGATAAATGTCTATATGAATTCAAAGATGCATACGGGCACATCAAAATTTTGTGTCGTTTCTGGGGAGTAATGTTCTTTTGGAATAGTATCCTTTGGATCAAACATTGAATTACCTCACCCTATCCCCATTTCTTCTTCCCCCTTCCCATTTTCCTTTTAAATTTTTCTCCTTCAGGTACACATGTTTCATATCTCTCTTTTTAATTGATAGTGCATTTTTCAGGTGCCTCTAACTCATTCAAGGATCTCTAATGGTCAAGAATTTATTTTTTTCAATTACATGATCAATTGATCTTTAACTGCATGCCACAAATTTACAATGGCTGGACATAGAAATACTACACATCCCAACCAGTAAAATATACAATATGAACCATATACCAATCTAGGGGTGAAACCCTTGCTTTTAGAGAACACCATAATGGAATATAGATTTCGATTTAGTAGTGGTGATGCACCCTGTATAATAGGCCATCTCATTCAGAATAATGCTGTTGAGATCAAACCTAGAATAATCTAGATAATACAAAACATTGGTAAATTTAGTGGATACAAAGTGAATACACCCATAAGCATGTTTATATCTTCTTATATGTTTTCAATACCTTTCGCAACCATGGAATTTATTCAAACACTATTATACATCATGTATTCCCATTATCTTTATGTGACAATGCCAATGATTGGCTCAAAATCCAAGTTGCCAAATCAATCATGACTTGGAACAATCTATCCAATAAGTTCCTCAATGAGTATTTCCAACCTATACAAACTTGGAATATCTTGAATGATATCAAAAAAATATCAGACAATTACAGAGTCAACTTGGGAGGCTTGGGATTACTTTAAGGAGATCACTTGACAGTTCCCACACTACAAACTAGATATGTGGCTTTAGCGGAAAACATTATATCAAGTCCTTTAACTAGCTACTCACACAGTTGTGGATCTAATTGCTAATAGTGGGATAATGATCAAGTTTCCCAATGTTGGACAACAACTACTAGATGAAATCTATTATGATATAAGTTTTTAGAAATGTGATTAAGGACCACCACTTCATGGAATCCATTTGGTGAAGGAGACTACCAGCCTAGCTACCCAAGTACAGGCTCTTATGAAGAAGATTGAATGTTTTCAGCTTCCTACTTCACAATCACTCCTCCTTCTCCTATGATAAAGATAAAATATTGTAAGATGTGTGGAGGACCACAATCATACCAAGACTATAGGGAAGGTATAGAGGATCCCAAATTATAATATTGTAATTACATTATTTATGATCAACAAAATCAGCAGTACCAGCAGCCCCAACAATATCAATATAAAAACTACCATCAGTGATTGGATTAGTAGCCAGCACAAGAAAACAATTTTATTTTCCATAAAAGAGTTGGTAGGTTCCACCAAGGAATCAGGGACAAGCTGGGTACCCACTACAAGGTCTTTCTCCTCAACTAAAAAAATAATTCCAAAAATCTATTCCTAGACCTCATCGGTTTCAACCAGCTTGATAGCAATAATATCAACAATATTCTTTAAGACCTCTACAACAAGCCCAACCTCTCCAACACAATCTTGAAAATTATTTCACTTCATTTGTGGAAAAATAAAACCAAAGGATGAAAACTCAATATATGGGAATGAAAAAAAAACAAATTCTCCCTACGCAACATTGAGCATGAAATGGGGTAGATCTCTAAGACTTTATCGGATCAGTTATCAAGTACTTATCCCAGTAATACTGAATCTCTTATAAGGGAGGAGGATAAATCTATAGTTGTTGGGAGTGGAAGGATGACCTAAATTCAATAGTCAAGTAGAGATGATAAAACGTAGTTTGACGAATCTGATAAAGTTGATCAGGGGATAACTCATAATATAGAACCAACTTCTAAATATCTCATGCAAGGCATGACTAAAAATGAAAAATGTTTATGTGGTGACACAACCATATAATCCCCATCTACCCTTCCTATAGAGTATGATAAAATTAAATAATAATGTACAATATAAAAAATTCCTTGGTATTTTTAAACAACTTCACATCAACATTCTAGTTTAAGAGGAAATTACTCAAAAAACTATTTATCAAATATTTTTTAAAGACATTCTCTCAAGTAAAAGAAACATTAAGGACATAGAAGTCATCTCCCTAAATGACCAGTTCTTTGTCTTTATCTTATGAAATTTTCCTCCAAATATGAAATCCCCTAGAAGTTTCTCAATTTTCTACACTATAGGGGGCATGTAATTTTAAAAAAGCATTGTGTGATCTAGGAGAAAGTATCAGTATCATTCCCATGAGTGTTTACAAGAATATAGGGCTCAGTTAACTAAAATAACAAGGGTGTCACTCTATTTGTTTGACTGATTATTCAATAATCCCCAAGGATAACTCTAGAAATTCATAGTAAAAGTTGGAAAATTATTTTCATAGTTGATTTCCTTATTCTAGACATGGAAGAAGGAGGAGATATTCCACCTATTTTAGGAAGACCATTTCAATCTACTAGGAAGGAAATTATTGATGTTAACTAAGGGATACTAATATTCAGTGTTGGATAAAAATACGTTGTGTTCAATTTAATGAAGGCCACTAATAAAATCATTGAGTTAACGAATTGTCAATCCATCTCTCTTACTGATAATAAATATTTTCTCATAACTAGTAATAATGGTTAAAAGGAAATACCACCTGTTTAAAAGGTATCTATGGATTGTATGAAAAAAAATTGCACTACAACTCAGACAAGGAAGGTCATCCCACCTTTCATCCCATCTATTTTCAAGAATCATTCTACAAAGGGAGTCTCCTCATAGTTGAAGTCTTATGCATAACAACATATCTATCTCAAGATAATAAATAAATCATTGTCTTGGAGGAATCCTAGGGTATGTTCAATAGGATATAATATGTTAGTTTCATCTTTAAGAATGTTTATCAACATCGGACTCCTGTTAAGAGGACCTACATCAAAATGGGGCATAAAAGGCCAAATACATTCCATGTAACCCTTACATGGTGTGTAAATGTCTATGGTTGGAAAAAAATAAAAAATCAATCTTTACTCATTGTATATCAAATACACGATGTATATGTTTTGAGACCCTTTAAATCCCATGAACCCTAGGTTCATATCTCACCCCCTTTTTCTCCTCCCTCCTGAAAGACCTTCCCACTAGTCTGTATCTTTTCCTCCTCCCATATTATAGCCCTCCCCCTCATTCCTCACCTTTAGTTACTTTCCACCATTTTCCTCTCATTCAATCATCACCTACACCTCCATCCACAACTTTTGTCATAGCCTTCACCAAAACCACCTACACCCCTCCTTCCAAATGCATGCCTGAGAGCAATGAGATTCCACCACCACAAAAGCGGAATTTTTCTTTTTCCCCACTGCCAACAGATCCTTAAACCTCTTCTTATACCTCTACCACTGCATTTTTTTCCTCCTCTGAGGACACGTAGTCTTTATCTAGTGATTTTTAGGGTGTTTCCCACCCACACATACATCCCTATCTGCACTTATCGAATACTAAGAACTCGGTCATGTTGGTCTACCTATAGGTGAAGCCTATGAAGACCAACAAGATGCTATTCATTATAGTTCTTGAGAGGATATAAATTCATCAGGATCTCCTTGACCTCTTTAACCAACTACACCTATCTCCCATCACACAGTCGCATGAGGATACTTCCATGTAGCTATTCCTTGATTTCCTAGCCACCTATGAGTTGTACATCGATTTTTTCAGGTTCAGTCTTCATGGTAGGACATGGGACCTCACCCTTAGTGACTTTGTTTTTAGCTTTAGCATCTACTCTCACAACTTCATCACCACTTATGTATTTATAACACTGTAGCTCAATCTTAACAAGTTCGATGTTGCACGGATTTGGGAAAGGGTAGACAAAGTCCCCTGGAGCCTTTAGGATCCTTGCTCTATGAATAGAACTCAACTTCATGGTGTTTCACTTAGGATCCTTCATCGGGCCATAGCTAACACTTGGTTGGCTCAAAGTGATTCTCATAGGTGTGTGAGCCAGATCAAGGTCAAAAAAATTTCCTCAACCATGTGTTTCCCATACATCAACATGTATATGTAGTTCGGTAGTTTTTATCAAACTCTGGTGAGGAGGACTCAATGTCTGTTGATGCAAGGATCCTTTATTACACATATAGTCAGGTATCTCGGTGTCTTTGAGGTGTCCCATCCCCACACATCCCTCAGCCTGATAGAGAGAATCAACATCTTTTTTCTCTATAATACGGGACTAATCATGAAGTGCATCAACACATACCAGTGGGAACCAAGTTATGTTCCAGATGCTGATGAGGCACCAACCAAACACACAAATGACCCAGCCTCCCCTATCTATGCCCCTACTACTACCGCTGTTACCACTTCCATAATCTCCACCTCTACCTCCACATCTATTACCCCTACTATCCCACCCATTAACACATCCCATGTCCCAAATATTTCCTCTTCCACCACTTCCGTAGTTTTGTATTCACCCCATACACACATTCCTATATATCTATTCCCAAATTTTCAGGATATCCTAGAGATCCACGGAAAAATGTTTCATCCTCTATGTGTTCTATACCCCAACCAATCTCAAATCACCACCCCTTTTAATCCATCAGTCCCAGATTCACCATCCCACCTACACCAACCTACTGACCCCAATTCCTCATCCATACCCACACCACATTAAACCCCATTCGACCTACCTCCTGAACATACCAACCATGAAGCCCCGTAAGAGTACCTATTGGAGTAGGTCAGGCGAGGGAATGGACCTTCCATTCAATCTTCATCTGAAGTTCCATTCATATATCTAGCTTCTAGACACTCGACCACCAAACGGATCAACACCTCACCTCCTCTATCCCTGATTGAGCCATCCTCCATCACAATGACACCCACCACAAAAGTCAATTCCCCAACCCCTTCCACCATCGATTACATCGATAGGGTAGGAAGGTTGTAGGCACCAACTGTTTATTATAGGATGTATGATGCAGACCATTACAATAATGATTTTATTATTTAGTTTTGTCCTGGTCCCCTCACCCTTTTTATATTTTTTTTGGGTGTCCATTTTGGTACTACTTGTATTTATTCTCTTCCATACTGTATCATTGCATATATATATATATAGATGGGATACAGTCTTTGGCATCACTACTTTCTATCTTATTCTCATTTTATTGATACATTACATTACACAAGTCTAGCATGTCTTACTCCTATATGGTTGTTAACATGCCTTCCTTACCATGTTCTTCCCTCCTGCATCGGATGTCTGAAAATTTGGCATATGTCAAGCGCTAGCTTGAGGAGCTCTAACTTGAGATTTACGCTCAACAGAAGTCCCCACCATGAAAAGAACATATGTTATTCTTGTTACATGTGATTTATGCTCGATATTCACCTGAGGTGGTCAATACCACCAATCATCCTTGCATGTTCAATGAAATATCCACTCATTATTATAAGAGGAAGTGGACCTCTGAGAAGATGGATGACGATGAAAAATACATTTATCCATTTTTTTTGGATGATGACATTATTATTAATGCTCTATAAGAGGAAAACCATATTTTTTATTTTATTTTATTCATATGCTTAGGATAATTGTTTTCCTTTTTCTATAATATTTATTTTTAGGGCATCTCAACATCATTGTACTCTATTACTGCATTTATAAGAGATGATTTCATTACTGTTAATTGTGTGAAATTTCCATTTTCCTTCTTCCATATTGTTTTAACTCTGTGAACTAATGTTGTATATAGTGTTTATATTTTTTATAACAATTTATATAGGTATCCAAAATTACAATCACCATCTAACAAGTTTCCCCATGGCATGGAATTCAACACAGGGAGTTCATGATTCCCAAATTTCAATTTCAAATATCCATTTCATTTTTTCTGGACTCATTTGATATATCTCCCCAAATACCTTCAAGAAAAGTGAAAATAGTATATCATTTTATGTGTGGGGGAGTCTTTCTTGAGTTTTATTGTCGACACACTTTGTTTTTTTCCTATTTTTACTTATCTAGGATACATTTTTCATTGAAATAATTATTTAAACATGAATATAATTAAAATTGTTTAAATAAAATACAATGTTTTTTATAGATTGTTGAAACCTATTTTTACTCCGATTTGGATTTTTGTCATGATTTCTATGTTTAGTAATTTAATTATAATTCTAGATTATTTTAATTTATTTTGAATGACTTGTTACTATATTTTATTCCTTGAGTGATTTCTAATTATTTCATACTCCAGTTACTGAGGGGATTCTAAACCCATAATTTCATATTATTTTTTGAGAAAATTTCATGAGAGACACATCTAAAGAATGTAAACCTATAAAAACATGTATTGAGATCTTATTGTGGCTATGATTGAACAAATACACATTTAAAATGATTGAGGAAATATGTGTGAGACAATTTTTCCTAATACCCCATGTATATATTTCATTCTTTATCAAATAGTATCCATGAATAACCTTATTAGTATGGAGTTGTTTCATGCCAATAATCCCTTCCTAACCTTCTCTTGGTATGATACATGATTATACTTTGAACAGGTGTGGGGGAATTTTCACTAATGATGGACATGTGATGTTAACATTTAGGAAACATACAACAACACTATACCAAATTGATATGATGAGGTTCCTGATTACTTTTTATATTTTCTATGCTTACCCGATTCCTTTGAAAAATAAATAATTCAATGGAAAAATATTGGGTTGTGTGTTAGGAAGGTCAAAAATCACCATTGGAAGACCGCTAAATCCTAGGATGGATCATATGTGGTTAGGGGATAGATGTGAACCTAGCATATACATGATTTTTAAAAAATAAATAAAAAATAAAAAAGAAAGGAATAAGGGTGTATTCTTGATACTTCCTTGATATAATCATGGACCCACTTTGAGCTGTTGGAGAACAGACACATTTTGACCAGGAGGAGTCACATCATTACACTATTTATAATTTTTATTCATTGGATTTCAGAGATTTCCCTCTTCTTGAGCTTGATTTTTTTACATTATAACCACCTTCCCTCTACCTCAGAGACATTTGAACCCTATTATTGAAGCCCTCATAATTGATTTTTTATTTTTCATTATAATGTATGGATGTTAGAACCAATGCAATATTACAGTTTGGAACAAGTATTTAGGTTATGATCATAAATCTAGCTACATTTTACCTAGAGTGATGAGAGGAAATTTATTATGAGGTAAATTACAAAATGGGTATAGCATTTAACAAACAGTTATGAAATTTTAATTAAAGGAAGAATGAATCTTTATAAAGAGGTGAATTATAAGGAATGATTTATTTTCTATGTAGTATTGATTCTGGAAGACTAGATTTTTCTTCTTACACTTAGTTTTATTTTCCTGGTTGTAATGCATGTTTCCTATTTTAAAAATTGTTTCATATGAAATTCCTATTGATATGCTTTTTGATAGAGGAATATAAATTCTTCAAGTGTGGGGGAATTTGATAAGATGAATTTATATATACATATTAGATAAATTTTTCTATGGTTTATTCTTATTTCATTAGATAATGAACTAGGTTTTGGTTTTTTTCAAGGGAATTAGAAATTTTGGACTTCAAAGAATAATTGCTAACAAGTGTCAAAAACAGGTTTTACACATCATGTACATCATACACGATGTCTAGTCCTCATTCACAGCATGCATAAAGAGCCAAAAACTGGCCCATGAAAACATTACATAGCGTGAAACTCATAAACGATGTGTACATACATTACACATTGTACTGATTTCAAAATTAGAATCCCACTAAAATTGAATCATATACATGATGTGTAGAGTTTACACAACGTGAAAAGTTTTAGAGCCAGCCCAGTAAAAGATACAAGATAATTTTCTAGAGGTGATTTTGGATCTCAAATACACGATGTGAAGTATACTATCATGGTGTGAAAATGTCAAGACAAATTCACTTAAAGAAAATACAAGTTGTGAATTCTTTACAAGTCCTGTATCTTTTGGCCTATTTATATTTTTTCAGCACCACAACACAAAGTAGTTGGAAGACCTATGTTTTATTCATTCTTCATTCACCAGTTTCATCTATTTTTTCCTTCCAAATAATTTTTAATTCATTCCATTCAAATTTTGTCAAATAATTTTGAGTTGTTAACCATTCTTCATCAATTCTTCATCCCCTATACTTTTACTTTCGTTTTGATGCTCGCTTTAAATACCGATCATCAGCCTTTATCAACGCTTATTGTTCCATCATTTTTTTTGAAGGTACTGGGTGTGCACCATAGGCCCCAAAAATGGTAATTTAAAATTTTCCACTGATGAATGACTTGATTTCATCATTGTCAGTTAAACGCCACCCGATATTAGATTGGGGATCTTTGCATGAGGAATTTTAAACACAAAAATGAATACATAAATACCTGGTTAGATTTGAAGTCATGTTCATTGTATTCTCATCGTCATTGATCATTTCTCGAAGAATCTAAAGTCGAATTCCTCTATATATTCCACATGAACATCAAGAATCTGTAAGTGCACCGATCATTAAAATCTAATTTCTAGCGGGAATTTCTGGTGATGCCTTCGATGCTCTGACGATCACCACATCACCTTGTTTGTGATTCATGAGATGGAGTTCGATCTAAACTCTTGGATCCAGTGGCTCTCTCTCTCTAATTCGGTATAGAGAAAATGATAGAGAGAGGTTGTGAATAGTAATTTTTGAAGCCCTCTCTTCTTCTATATATAGTGTGTTTCACACTTACCCAGAATTGACTGCCCGGCCCCCAAATAAATAAATCACTCTATAAATTATACTATGACTATTATACTAAGCCATAAATACCATTTATTAATATTATCACTTTCTTGTAATATAATAAATATATTACGTGATAATACCCTATCTATTAACTTGACTCAATGTTCCCGTAAATATTAAATAAACCATAAATATTTTAAACTAATACTCATCCAGTTAGTATTTTTCATGTATTTAATTTTAAACATTTAAATAAATTAAATAAATAAATTTAATTTCAATTATTCTTAACTTGAATAATATGAATTTATTTATTCCTTTTGTGATCATATAACCATGGACAAAACCCAGAACCTAGTGGTGGGGACCACCATGTACAATTTACTTATTCAATTGAATAGGGAAGATTATTGAATACACTATTATGTGTGACTCTCTAGGCCCTTATTTTGATAATAGTGAAGATTATTCACAGACCTAGAGTGTGATCTAGCAACCCATCATGACCCCTAAAGAGATAAGGAAAGTCATAATAATGAAAACCAACCCATGAACATGAACTGTGAAATATAATAAATTTATCTTTAATATCTCATAAAGTTGGAAGAACACACATGTCATCATATTTTTCATTAATTATTATTTATTGATCTATTAGGAAGGATTTACCTTGGAATACCATGTATATGGATTTAACATGGCACTACCATCCTGATCAACCAGGACGTAGATATATAACTTTCTTAACATGGATGTGACAAATCATTTTTTGACCATTTAACCAATTTCATAGCAACAATTATGCCCCCAACAAAAGCTACCTTGTCACAATTTAATTATCATTATTTTTCCTTACATGAAAGTGTGTCATCAAATATCACACATTCGTAATGATCTCATGTTAGTAGACCATTAAACATGTCTGTGGATAGGAACAACCAATGAAAACCAAAAAATGTGTTGTTCTTATTGGAAAGTATGTCCTCATGATCTCCCAACTAGAGATCACCAAGTGAAAATTTCATGAGAATATGTCTCAATGCTTACGATCCCCCAGGACCTAATAGTTAAAAATCTACTGTGTAAATTCAATAAGATGCATCTAGAACATAGAACCTTTCTTCGAGATTAATGTCAAAGTATCTCAAGGTTCTCATTGTAGCTTGGGATCTACTATAACCATTTCAACAAAAAATTAATTAATGGACATTACCACTAAATAGTGGACAAAGAAATATCTACACTATAATGGTAACAGTTCATTATGTATATCTATTTGTACAAATGATATGGTAATCAAAAGTAATGTATGTTTGGGCCTAGGGAACTCACTTTTACAACACTCCCACTTTCACTAGATCCAACTTGCTAACCAACCTCATTATCTATCACATTATTAAGATCATGGTTCTGTTGAGTCAAGGCATTAGTTGTTGGGTCTTCCACATCTCTGCCACATGGAAATTCTATTATATATGACCTCGTATCCCTGGGTAAAACATCTAAAGATATGGTATTATTGAGTGTATCCATTGTTTCCACTTTCATAACTTGACATCTTTGATAATAGGAATACCATGCTGTGGATTATGATAATACTTTACTTATTAGGTTTGATTCCAATAATTGGTACAAATTCTTAAATTTAGCTGCTTATTAGCTTCCTCAGAAGCTACAATGTACTCAGTATTTGTTGGTATGGATACCACTAGATTTTATGTTCGTGTCCCAGTCATCTTCTTATCCTAACTATGATATTAGATCACATAAATATAAGGAAGACTAGTTTGTGCTCCCTAAACACTAGTATCCTTTCTTCTCCACTTACCAGGTTCATATATTTTGTACTTTTCAATATATAATCAGATAGTAAGAATTTCTTCTCTTGCAGTTCTCTTAGATATAATTGATATATTCCTACTTTAAATTATATCATGTAAATATTATTTCTTGTACATATCATGGAATATGTGATTGATCCATTGCTAAAGCGTATGGAATTAAACTTACCAAGTTAATCTCCTACCATGTCTCAGACATGTCAACCAAGAGAGAATAATTTCATATAACATTAGTAAAATTCTCTCATGAATTGTTCCTACTAGTTTTATTCAATACCATGTCACTATATGAATGATTGACTAGGTCTAAGAAATAGTTAGATATTCCTTAATAGATCTTGTTCCCTAGAACTTAGGTTGGTACTTTAAGTCAATCAATGGAGAATAAATTTCATCCTGATCTTAACTAACATGATGAACAATAGATGTTTTCCATATGTTTCCGAACATATATAACTTGGAAAACATTGGTACTCCCACTAACCCCTGGTAGAGACATCGAAAAGATTCATTCCAAATGAATATTCTATTATCTATTTTCTTACTTTAACCCTAAACTGGATTTTAGTAACTTTCAACGTTTATTATCATTTTGTGATGTGACAATTCCTTTATGGTTGCGTCATATAGATGCCTTCCAAGATTGGTGGCCATGAAATCAAATTCTGAATATAATAATAATACAAATTAGATATTAGAAGAAAAAATATAATGGTTTTATTCATAATGACTTGGTATAACCAATCATGCCTTATTGGTACTGCACATGTACCATCCATGTATAATATCATTTGAATACCCACTGTAGTATTCAAAATAATAATCTTATTTTCACTTTGATAAATGGAATCCATTATTTATTTTTAATTAATCTTATCAATCTCAGCTAATTTCTATATACTTCTTACTTGTGAGAATTATTATTCTCAATGAATAATTTATCACCAGCCATGGTGAATTCAAAACCATCACTATAGTTTTATCCTTCCTACATGGTATGTTTCTGTAGAACATTCTTGTTCCACATGAACTTGTGGAACTAGTTCCCACTCCAACTGCATGTCCATCTATGTCATTGACTAAACCAAAGTCAATATTTCTCCCACTATTTCAAAATATATGTTCACCTTTACAGATTTGTAGTCCATCAGTTGATGATAAATTTTTCATCTTATTGATTTATGTAATATCGTAAGTGACCATTAGGATTATTACATTAGATGTAGAATGTGGTTGTACTTGATGCAAGTTTTTTATGTCCTAAAAAACATTTTTGCATCTTAAAACAATTCTTATGACATAATGGATTTATATCATAAAATGACTCATATTATATCTATTTTTTATTATATATAGAATATGGTTTTGTGATATCTCCATTATTGGTGAACCATGTCATGAAATATAATGGAAGTATTTGTAAGTTGCAACATTGATACTCATTACATCATAAAATTGATGTATAAAATGTGCATTTAGTAATTTCTACATGCTAAATTTTATTCATCAATGTTAACATGTAGTACTTCATCATCAACCCTCCTCATTAACATCAATGTCGTGATGTAGATAAGGTAATGTGTGTTTAGGAATTTCTCCACACTACGTCGTCGTGATCAATAACTGTTTGGTCAAGATATTCTCAGCCATGTCAGCCTGAAGCATAAAATATCTTTTTACAATGAATATATCATACTTCACATTCAAATTCATAAATCACTTAAAGTAATCTTATCGAGTTTACTTACCACTATCTTACCCTTCGAATAGTTTACTCTCACTTATTGAACTTATTCCAAAATCCTTGTGGATTGCCATTATTTATAAATGTTTCTTTGTTAAAATTAAAGATTTGGACAAATCCAAAGGTATTTGGATTTTCTAAGACTAAATAAAAAAGAGGGTATATCCTTGACATCCACTTTTAGTTTTTATTGTCAAATATTATCTTTCCACAATAGGGTAAATAAATATTACATTTTATATTCATCAGATATTGCCTATGAATCATGTATTATTGAACTATTGGCCGGGTATGAAACACCAGAAACAAAATTCATTCTGAAACTTGGAATAATTTATCATTTTTACCAAAGGAAACCTGATATAAATGTTTCGGTGATGCTCAATAATAGTATTATAAGAAGCATTAACTTGGAAATAGTGAAGTTGGGTAATTTTCACCACTGACTTAGGAATCACCCTTTCTCAGTTGCTTGGAGAATACACCTGAATTATAATAACATTTCTATACATACATGTTTACTATATCCAAATAAATTTATGTGAAAGGGATATTATATTTAATACCCATTAAGTAAGATGGAAATATTACTTTTCTATTGATGAATATACTTGAAGAAGAACCAGGAACTTTCTCTGCTAATTCATTTTACTGTATTTTAACTTCCATAAAAAAATTCATGATATGAAATTAAAATAACCTCATATCAATACCTCTTTAATTGTATAGATTTATTAAATTACATTTGGAATTACTTTTCATTGGAGTTTTCACATTGTCTTTCAATTTTTTTGCCACAATAATTAATGATTATGTTTCCTTTTATATTCTTATTTACTTATCGAATCTTGCCTAAAAAGGTAATGAAACGTTTACTCCATACTACCTATTTTGTAACCTAAAACAAAATTTGATTAATGAGGGAAAATGAGAATTAGATCCATTGAAAGATTGTGACCTTCCTTTAAATTTACACAAGACCAGTATAATCAACTCCTTATTCATATCTTGCTTCACTTTCTCATTGCAAACTTCTTGGAGATGTGTCTACATGTTATATAATCCATGTAATGTTGTAGTAACCACAAATAAAATCACAAATTGATTATATAATAATGAAAAAACAATCATACACTTTATACATGAGTCTCCTATAATCAATTTTACATCCTCTCTTCTTGAGGTGGCTTAACGGGTACAAGGGAACACTAGCACCTTCAATTTCATATATTGTAATATTGTTCGCAGACACCTATAATACAATAGAAAACTTATGGAAGTGTGGAAACATTATTTTTACAATATTTATCATTGTATTACATGTGGTATAACTTGAAATTTTCTATAAAAATAAAATTCTAACAGGTTAGTAATTTGTATCATGATTACTGATATTGACATTTTGATATGTTAAATCATTAAATGTCTCCCACTATTTTATTAAAATCATAGAAGCCTATGTACTAGAATCAGAATACCCTATCTCATGAGTATTATAGTGGAAATGATGATTGAACCTCCCCTCATAGTCGACAAGATATGGCTACACAACTACTCATATGGTTCAAGGTAGGCATTTGGCTGGACCACCACATTAACTCGCGGTTCCTTGATCTATAGAGTGAAGTCCCAGCTTCTAAAATCAAACTTGATTTACTCAATTATTACCTATAAAATGATAGAAAGTTAATTTTTGATAATCCTTACAACTGATTTAGTTATTTCAACCCAACACTCTCCTGAAAACTCCCAAGTAGTAAGAGGCACGCTCAGCTATGGCATGACAGGCACACCGAACACTTGATTCGGTTCAATGTTGAATGATGGAAGTCAGTTATGTCTTAATATTTATTTGAATATTTTATTATTTGTTATGTGATAAAAGAAATAATTTTATATTTCATAAGCATATACTATGTGTTCACACTCACAAATGACAATCCAATAGAAAATATTCATCATGTCACATGTTCATTTTATCTTTGCATTCCTGTTTATTATTCTATGTGATTGCGCATAACCTACACATTCAAAAAATAATAAATCATGAAAAAAAATATGAAGTGATCATAAGATGATACTATTCTCTAATACATTGAGTGAATAATGGATAAAACTATACCCTAGGGGAAAACCATGAGTTGCGTTGCTTGTGACCCGAGATACAACGCATGCCCATCCAATGCATCAAACTCATGTCTGGTGTGTCACCATAACTTGGCGTGAAGTGTGTTAATGATTGCCTTTTTCATTATACAAAAAATACTCACACGTATATGAGGGGGTATCAAGAGTATAAAAATACATATGAGAAATGGACATGCATGCACTTATACATGTAATGACGCAGACGATTCGTAGATCGCTGTTTATTTTAAATACTTATTACAAGTAACCATTGAAATAAATAATTAAATCAATCAATCAATCACTAATCAAACAAGAAATGGTTGGTTAATGGATCACGATAAGTCTAATACACATTAAACTTTCATATTAAATTAAATAAAAAAATAAAATTAATATTTTATTAAATTATACTCAGTGGAGTTTTTATTGAATTAAAATTCACACTTCTTTTAATTAAATAATTTTTGTCATTCGGTCATTTTAGATAATTTAATTTTAAAACCAAAAATTAAGTTAAATTATTTATTTATTTTAACACCACAAGAGAGTCAGGTATCTCAGTGTCTTTGAGGCCATACATCAATATTTCTATGTTGTTCGGAAGTTTCTATCAGACTCTGGCGAGGAGGGATCAATGTCTATTGATGGGAGGATCCTTTATTACACATCTAGTCAGGTATCTCAGTGTCTTTGAGGCCACCCATCCCCACACATCCCTCAGCCAGATAGAGAGAATCAACATTCTTTTTCTTCATAAGATGGGACTTATCATGAAGTGCATCAACATATACCAGTGGGAACCAACTTATGTTCAAGATGCTGATGAGGAACCAACCAAACACACAAATGACCCAGCCTCCCCTGTCTATGCCCCTCCTACTACTACTGCTACAACTTCCAGAACCTCCACCTCTACCTCCACACCTATTACCACTACTATCCCACCCACCAACACACCCCGTGTCTCTAATTTTTCTACTTCCACCACTACCAAAGCTATATATTCACCCCATCCACACATTCTTATAGACATATTCCCAAATTTTCAAGACATCCTGGAGATCCATGGAAAAATATGTCATCTTCTATGTGTTTTATACACCAAAAAATCTCAAATCACCACCCCTCTACATCCATCAATCCCAGATTCACCATCCCACCTACACCAACCAGCTGACCCCAATTCTTCATCCATACCCACACCACATTAAACCCCATCTGACCTACCTCCTAAGCTTACCAACCTTGAAGCCCTGTGGGAGTACCGATTGGAGTAGGTCAGGCGAGGCAATGGACCTTCCATTCAATATTCATCTAAAGTTCCATTCATATATCTATCTTCTAGACACTCGACCACCAAATAGATTAACACCTCACCTTCTCCATCCCTGATTGAGCCATCTTCCATCACAATGACACCAACCACAATAGTCAATTCCCCAACCCCTTCCACTATTGATGAAATCGATAGGATATGACGACTATAGGTACCAACTGTTTATGATGGGTTGTCTTATGCAGACCTGTACAAAAATGATTTTATTTTTTAGTTATGTTATGGTCCTTTCACCCTTTTTATATTGGGTTTGGGTGTCCATTTTTGTACTACATTTATTTCTTTTCTTCCATATTGTATCATTGCATATATATATATATGGGATATAGTTTTTGGCATCACTACTTGATATCTTAATCTAATTTCACTACTGTATTACATTACACATGTCTAGCATGTCTTCCTCCTCTATGGATGTTGAAGCACCTTCCCTACCACATTATTCCCTCCAACATTGGTTGTATCAACATTTGTCCAGTGTGAAGCGCTAGCTTGAGGAGATCTAACTTGAGATTTATGCTCAGCACAGGTCACCACCATGAAAAGCACATATATTATTCTTGCCACATGTGATTTTATGCTTGATATGCACCTGAGGTGGTAAATCCCACCAATCCTCCCCGCATGTTCGATGAAATAGCCACTCATTCTTATAGGAGGCAGTGGACCTCAAAAAAGAGGGATGACAATGAAAAATCCATTTATCCATTTTTTTGGTTGATGAAATTATTATTAATGGTTTATGGGAGGAAAACCATATTTTTTATTTTATTTTATTCATATTCTTATGATAATTGTTTTCCTTTTTCAATAATATTTATTTTTAGGGAATCTCAACATCAATGTACTCTATTACTGCATTTAGAAGAGATTATTTTCCTTACTATTAATTGTGTGCAATTTCCATTTTTCTTCTTCCATATTTTTTTAACCCTGTGAACTAATATTTTATATAGTTTACATATTTTTTATAACAATATATATATGTATCTTAAATTACAATCACCATCCAACAAGTTTCCCCAGGGCATGGAATTCAATATAGGGAGTTCATGATTCCCAAATTTCAATTTCAAATATCCAATTCATTTTTTTTCTGGAATCATTTGATATATCTCCCACAATAACTTCCAAAAAATTTAAAACACTATATCATTTTAACTGTGGGTGAGCCTTTCTTGAGTTTTATTGTCGACACACTCTATTTTTTTCCTGTTTTCACTTATCTAGGAGACATTTTTCATTGAAATGGTGATTTAACCTTAAAATATCATTAAAATTGTTTAAATAAAATACAATGTTTTTTTATAGATTCTTGAAACCTATTTTTACATCGATTTTTATTTTTATCATGATTTATACATTTAGTAATTTAATAATAATTCTAGATTACTGTAATTTCTTTTGAATGACTTGTTACTATATTTGTTTCCTTGAGTGATTTCTAATTATTTTAAACTGTAGTTTCTGAGGAGATTCTAAACCCACAATTTCATATTATTTTTTGAGAAAATGTCATGAGAGGCACACCTAAAGAATGTAAACCTATAAAGCAAGCATTGAGATCTTATTGAGGCTATGATTGAACAAATACACTTTTAAAATGATTGAGTAAATATGTGTGAGACAATTTTTTCTAATACCCCATGTATATATTTCATTCTTTATCATATAGTATCCATGAATAACCATATTAGGATGGAGTTGTTTCATGACAATAATCCATTCCTACCCTTCTCTTGGTATGATACATAATTATACTTTGAACAGGTGTCGGGGATTTTTTACTACTGATGGAAATGTGATGTTATCATTGAGGAAACATACAACAACACTTTACCAAATTGAAATGATGTGGTTACGGATTACTTTTCATATTTTCTATGCTTACCTAATTCCTTTGAAAAATAAATAATTCAATGGAAAAAATATTGGGTTGTGTGTTATAAAGGTTAAAAATCATCATTGAATGACCGCTAAATCCTAGGATTGATCATATGTGGTTAGGGGATAGATGTGAACCTATCCTATGCATGATTTTTTAAAAATAAACAAAAATAAAAATAAACAAATAAGATTGTATTCTTGATTCTTCCTTGATATAATCATAGACCCACTATGAGCTATTGTAGAATAGAAACATTTTTGACCAGGAGGAGTCGCATCATTACACTATTCCTAATTTTTGTTCATTGGATTTTAGAGATTTCCCTCTTCTTGAGCTTGATTTTTTTACATTATAACCACCTTCCCTCTACCTCAGAGACATTTCAACCCTATTATTGAATCCCTCGTGATTGATTTTTTATTTTTCATTATAATGAAGGGATGTTAGAACCAATGCAATATTACAGTTAGGAACATGTATTCAAGGTATGAGCATAACTCTAGTTACATTTTACCTAGAGTGATGAGAGGAAATTTATTATGAGGTAAATTAAAAAATGGGTATAGCATTTAACAAATAGTTGTGAAATTTTAATTAAAAGAAGAATGAATCTTCATAAAGAGTTGAACTATAAGGAATGAATGATTTTCTATGTAGTATTGATTCTGGAATACTAGATTTTTCTTCTTACACTTAGTTTTATTTTTCTAGTTGTAATTCATGTTTCCTATTTTAAAAATTGTTTCATATGAAATCCCTATTGATATGATTATTGATAGAAGAATATAAATTGTTCAAGTGTGGTGGAATTTGATAAGATGAATTTATATATACATATTAAATACATGTTTCTATGGTTTATTCTTATTTCATTAGATAATGAACTAGGTTTTGGTTTTTTTCAATGGAATTATGAATTTTTTACTTAAAGGAATAAATGCTAACAAGTGTCAAAAATAGGTTTTACACATCGTGTACATCATACACGATGTCTAGTCCTTATTCACATCATGCATGAAGATCCACAAACTGACACATGAAAACTATACATAGCATGAATCTCATAAACTATGTGTACACACATTACACATTGTATTGATTTCAAAATTAGAATTCTACAAAAATTGAATCATGTACATGATGTGTAGAGTTTACACAACGTGAAAATTTTGAGAGCCAACCTAGTAAAAGATACAAGAAAATTTTCTGGAGGTGATTTTGGATCTCAAATACACTATGTGAAGTATACTAACATGGTGTGAAATTTTCAAGACAAATTCACTTAAAGAAAATAAAAGTTGTGAATTCTTTACAAGTCATGTATCTTTTGGCCTATTTATATTTTTTTCAGTGCCACTGCACACAGTAGTTGGAAGACCTATGTTTTAATCATTCTTCTTTCACTAGTTTCATCTATTTTTTCCATCCAAATAATTTTTAATTCATTCCATTCAAATTTTGTCAAATAATTTTGAGTTTTTAACCATTCTTCATCAATTATTCATCCCATGTGATTCTGCTTTCGTTTTGATGCTCGCTTTCAATACCGATCGTCAGTCTTCATCAATGCTTGTTGTTCCTTTATTTTTTCTGAAGGTACCAGGTGCGCACCATAATCCCAAAAAATGGGAATTTAAAATTTTCCACTGATGAATTACATAATATCATCATTGTCAGTGAAACACCACCCGATAATAGATTGGGGATCTTCGCATGAGGAATTTTAATCACAAAAATAAATACATAAATACCTGGTTAATTTTTTAGTTTTATTCGTTGTATTCTCATTTTCGGTGATCATTTCTCGAAGAATCTAAAGCCGAATTCCTCTAGATATTCCACATGAAATTCAGAAATCTGTAAGTGCACCAATCATCAAAATCTGGTTGCTAGTGAGGAGTTCCGAAGGTGCCTTGGATTCTCTAACGATAACCACATCACCATGCTTGTGATGCATGAGAGGGAGTTCGATCCGAGCTCTTGGATCTAATGGCTCACTTTCTCTATCTCTAATGCAGTAGAGAGAAAAAGCTAGAGAGAGGTAGTGAATAGTAATTTTTGAAGCCCTCTCTTCTTCTATATATAGTGTGTTTCACACTTACCCAGAATTGACACCCCAACCCCTGAATAAATAAAACACTATATAAATTATACTATGACTACAATACTAATCCATAAATACCATTTATTATTATTATCACTTTCTTGTAATATAATAAATATATTACATGATAATACATTATCTGTTAAGTCGACTCAATGTTCCCGTAAATATTAAATAAACTGTAAATATTTTAAACTAATACTCATCCAGTTAGTATTTTTCATGTATTTAATTTTAAACATTTAAATAAATTCAATAAATAAATTTAATGTCAATTATTTTTAACTCAAATAATATGAATTTATTTATTCCTTTTATGATCATATAACCATGGAAAAAACCCAGACCATAGTGGTGGGGACCACCATGTCCAATTTACCTATTCAATTGAATAGGGAAGATTCTTGAATATGCTATTATGTGTGACTCTCTAGGCCCTTATTTTGATAATAGTGAAGACTATTCACAGACCTAGAGTGGGATCTAGCAACCCATCATGACCCCTAAAGAGATAAGGAAAGTCATAACAATGAAAACCAACCCATGAACATGGACTATGAAATATAATCAAATTGTCTTTAATATCTGATAAAGTTGGATGCACACACGTGTAATATTTTTCATTCATTATTATTTATTGATCTAACTGGAAGGATTTACCTTAGACTGCCATGGATATGGATTTAACATCGCAGTACCATCCTGATCAACCAGGACCTAGATATATAAAATTCTTAACATGGATGTGACAAATCCTTTCTTGACTATTCAACCAATTTCATACCAACAATGATGCGCCCAACAAAAGCTACCTCGTCACAATTTAATCATCATTTCTTTTCCTTACATGAAAGTATGTCATCAAATATCACACATTCGTAACGATCTCATGTTAGCAGACCGTTAAACATGTCTCTGGATAGTAAAAACCAATGACAACCAAAACATGTGGTGTTCTTATTGGTGAGTATGCCCTCATGATCTCATAAATATAGATCACCAAGTGAAAATTTCATGAGAATATGTCTCAATGCTTATGAGCTCCCAGGACCTAATAGTCAAACGTCTACTGTTTCCATTTAGTAAGATGAATCGAGAACATAGAACCTTTCTTTGAGATTAATCTCAAAGTATCTCAAGGTTCTCATTATGGCTTGGGATCTATTATAACCTTTTGAACCGAAAATTAAATGATGAACATTACCATTAAATAGTGGATATAGAAATATCTACACTATAATGGTAAGACTACATTATATATATATCTATTTGTACAAATGATATGGTAATAAAAAGTACTATATGTTTGGGTCCAGGGAACCCACTTTTACAACACTCCCACTTTCACTAGATCCAACTTGCTAACCAACCTCATTATCTATCACGTGATTAAGATCAAGTTTCTGCTGAGTCAAGGCTTTATTTGTTGGGTCTTCCACATCTCTGCCACATGGAAATTCTATTATATGTGACCTCGTATCCTTGGGTAAAACATCTAAAGATATGGTATCCTCAAGTGTATCCATTATTTTTAATTTCATAACTAGACATCTTGGATAATAGGAATAACATAATGTACATTGTGATAATACTTTACTTATTAGGTGTGATTCCAATAATTGGAAAAAATTCTTCCATTTAGCTACTTATTAGCTTCCTCAGATGCCGCAACGTACTCAGTATTTGTATGTATGGATACCACTAGATTTTATGATCTTGTCCCACTCATCTCCTTATCCTAACAATGATATTAGATCACATAGATATAAGGAAGACTAGTTTGTGTTCCCTAAACACTAATATCCCTTCTTCTCTACTTACCAGGTTCATATATTTTGTACATTTCAATGTACAATTTGATAGTATGAATTGCTTCTCTTGCAGTTCTCTTGTATATAATTGATATATTCATACTTTAAATTATATCATGGAAATATAAGTTATTGTACATATCATGGAATATGTGATTTATCCATCACTAAAGCGTATGGAATTAAACTTACCAAGTTAATCACCTCCCATGTCTCATACATGTCAACCTAGAGAGATAAATGTCATGTAACATTGGTAAAAATTCTCTCACAAATTGTTCCTACTAGTATTATTCAATACCATATCACTATATGTATGATTGACTATGTCCAAGAAATGGTTATATATTCCTTAGTAGATCTTGTTCTCTTGAACTTAGGCCAGTACTTTAAGTCAATCAATGGAGAATAAATTTCATCCTGATCTTAACTAACATGATGACCAATAGATGTTTTCCATATGTTGCCGAACATATATAACATGAAAAAACATTGTTCTCCCACTAACCCCTTCTAGAGACATTGAAAAGATTCATTCCAAATGAATATTCTATTATCTAGTTTCTTACTTTAACCCTGAAATATATTTAAATAACTTGCAACGTTTATTAGTATTTTGTGATGTGACAATTCCTTTTTGGTTGCGTCATATAGACACCTTCCATGATTGGTGTCCATGAAATTAAATGCTCAATATAATAATAACACAAATTAGATATTAAAATAAAAATAATAATGGTTTTATTCATAATGACTTGGTCTAACCAATCAAGCCTTATTGGTACTACACATGTACCATCTATGTATAATATCATTTTAATACCCACTACAGTATTCAAAATAATAATCCTATTTTCACTTTGATACATGGAATCCATTATTGATTTTTAATTTATCTTATCAATCTCAACTAATTTCCATATACTCTTTACATGTGGGAATTGTTATTCTCAATGAATAATATATCACCAGCCATGGTGAATTCAAAACCATCACCATAGTTTTATCCTTCCTACATGGTATGTTTCTGTAGAACATTCTTGTTCCACATGAACTTGTGGAACTAGTTCCTACTCCAACTACATGTCCATCTATGGCATTGACTAAACCAAAGTCAATCTGGCTCCCACTATTTCAAAAGATATGTGCACCCTTATAGATATGTAGTCCATTAGTTGACTATAAATTTTTTATCTTATGGATTTATGTAATATCGTAAGTGACCATTAGGATTATTACATTTGATGTAGAATGTGGTTGTACTTGATGAAAGTATTTTATGTCCTAAAAAACTCTTTGAATCTTAACACAAGTCTTATGAAATAATGGATTTATATCATAAAATGACTCATATGATATCTAATTTTTATTATATATGGAATGTGGTTATGAGATATCTCTATTATTTGTAATCCATGTCAAGAAATATAATGGAAGTATATGTTAGTTGCAACATTGATACTCATTACATCATAACATTGATGCGTAAAATGTGCATTTAGGAATTGCTTCATGATACATTTTATTCATCAATGATAACATGTAAGACTTCATGATCAACCCTCCTCATTAACATCAACGTCGTGATGTAGATAAGATAATGTGTGTTTATGAATTTCTCCACACTACATTTTCATGATCAATGATTGTTTGGTCAAGATATTCTCAGCCATATCGGCCTGAAGCATAAAATATCTTTTTACCATGAATTTATCATACTTCACATTCAAAGTCATAAATCACTTAAAGGAATCTTATGAAGTCTACTTACCACTATCTTACCCTTCGAATAGTTTACTCTCACTTATTGAACTTATTCCAAAATCCTTGTGGATTACCATTATTTATAAATGTTTCTTTGTTCAAATTAAAGATATCGATAATACCAAAGGTGTTTGGATTTTCCGAGTCTAAATACAAAAGTGGGTATATCCTTAACATCCACTTTTAGTTTTGATTGTTAAATATTATCTTGCCACAATTGGGTAAATAAGTATTACATTTTATATTCATTAGATACTGCCTATGAATCATGTATTATTGAACTATTGGTCGAGTATGAAACACCGGAAACAAAATTCATTCTGAAACATGGAATAATTTCTCATTGTGACCAAAGGAAACCTGAGATAATTTTTTTGAAAATACTCAATAATAGTTTTACAAGAAGCATTAACATGGAAATAGTAATGTTGTGTAATTTTCCCCACTGACTTAGGAATCACCCGTTCTCAACCGCTTGGAGAATACACCTGAATTATAATAACATTTCTATACATACGTGGTTACTATATCCAAATACACGTATGTGAAAGGGATGCTATATTTAATACCCAAGAAGTAAGATTGAAATATTACTTTTTTATTGATGAATATACTTGAAGAAGAAGAAGGAACTTTCTTCGCTAATTCAGTTTATTGTATTTTAACTTCCATAAAAAAATTCATGATATGAAATTAAAATAACCTCTTATCAATACCTCTTTCATTATAGAGATTTATGAAAGTGCATTTGGAATTACTTTTCATTGGAGTTTTCTCATTGTCTTTCAATTTTTCGCCACAATAATTAATGATTATTTTGCCTTTTATATTCTTATTTACTTATCGAATCTTTCCTAAAAAGGTAATGAAACTTTTACTCCATACTGCCTATTTTGTAACATAAAACAAAATTTGAGTAACGAGGGAAAATGAATATGAGATCCATTGAAATATTGTTACCTTCCTTTAAATTTACACAAGACAAGTATAATCAACACCCTATTCATATCTTGCTTCACTTTCTCATCGCAAACTTCTTGGAGATGTGCCTACATGTTATATCATCCATGTAATGACGTAGTAACCACAACTAACATCACAAATTGATTATATAATAATGAAAAAACAATCATACACTTTATACATTAGTCTCCTATAATCAATTTTACATCCTCTCTTCTGGAGGTGGCTTAACGGGTATAGGGGAGCACTAGCACCTTGAATTTCTCATATCGTAATATTGTGCGCAAACACCTATACTACAATAGAAAACTTATGGCAGTGTGTAAATTTTCTTTTTCCAGTATTTATCACAGTATTACTTGTGGTGTAACTTGAAATTTTCTATAAAAATAAAATTCTAACAGGTTAGTAATTTTTATCACGATTATCGATATTGACATTTTGATATGTTAAATCATTAAACGTCTCCCATTATTTTATTGAATTCCTGGAAGCCTATGTACTAGAAACAGAATACTCTATCTGATTAGTCTTATAGTGGAAAGGATCATTGAACCTCCCCTCATAGTCGACAAGATATGGCTACACAACTACTCGTATGGTTCAAGGTAGGCGTTTAGCTGGACCACCACATTAACTCGCAGTACCTTGATCTGTAGAGTGAAGTCCCAGTTTCTAAAATCAAAACATGATTTACTCAATTCTTACATCTAAAATGATAGAAAGTTGGTTGTGGATAATCCTTACAACCAGTTTAGTTATTTCAACCCAACACTCTCTTGAAAACTCACATTTAGTAAGAGGCACGCTCAGCTATGGCATGACAAGCACCCTGAACACTCGATTTGGTTTGATGTTGAATGATGAAAGTCACTTACGTCTTATTATTTCTTTGCGGATTTTATTACTTTTGACGTGATAAAAGAAATCATTTTTTATTTCACAAGCATATACTATGTGATCGCACTCACAAATGACAATGCAATAGAAAATATTCATCGTGTTGCATGTTCATTTTATCTTTGCATTCCTGTTTATTATTCTATGTGATCGCGCATAAACTACACATTCAAAAAATAATAAATCATGACAAAAAATTATGAAGTGATCATAAGACGATACTATTGGCTAATCCATTGACTGAATAATGGATCAACCTATGCCCTAGGGGAAAACCATGAGTTGTGTTGCTTGCGACCCAAGATACAACACATGCCAATCCAATGCGTCAAACACATATCTGGTGCATCACCATAACTTGGTGCGAAGTGTGTTAGTGATCGTCTTTGTCATTATACAACAAATACTCACACGCATGTGAGGGGGTATCAAGAGTATAAAAATACATTTGAGAAATGGATATGCATGCACTTATACATTTAATGGCGCAGACGATTCGTATATCGTCATTTATTTTAAATGCTTATTACAAGTAACCATTGCAATAAATAATTAAATAAATCAATCAATCACAAATCAGACAAGAAATGGTTGGTTAATGGATCATGATAAGTCTAATACACATTGAACTTGCATATTAAAGTAAATTCATAAATAAAATTAATCTTTTATTAAATTATACTTAGTGGAGTTTTTATTGAATTAAAATTCACACTTCTTTTAATTCAATAATTTTTGTCATTTGGTCCCTTTAATTAATTTAATTTTAAAACAAAAAATTAAGTTAAACTATTTATTTATTTTAACACCAAAATTAATTTAATTTACCCCATGGGATTAAAATTAATTTTTAAACTAAACATTAATTTTTAATAAATTATTTTTTTTAAAAAAATTGAATTAATTAATTAAATTATTTTTGATTGTTTAAAAATTATGAAGTCTGGAAAACCGAGTGCAGGGCCTTTGTGGGTTGGGACGAACCTCCACATGTCCTATTCGGGCTGTGCAAAGCCTCTGGAGGGCTACCCTGGGCCAGACAGGTCCGCCCAGACCTACACCGGGTTGAGTAGACTCACCCAGCCCATTTCATGGAAAATTGGATCGACCATAAACTGCATGTGGGGTACCACTCGGCGGTTGGCAGGACAACTGGTGGGAGGGAGGGCGCACCGCAACTAGCTGGGGGCATGACCACAAGAGAGGCGAGGTGACGGTGTTATTATTGGTTCCTTCTAGCAAAGAAGAATCGGGGTCATGTGGAGGTGATGTGGGGACCAACTCGATCTCATCGGATCTGGACGACGTGGACATGCCGGAAACTGGAGTGGCTCTGATGGTAGAGAGGGGTCCGGCCATCAGGCCATCAGATCTGGCGGGGCGAGTGGATCCGTCGAGGCAGTGGGGTCCAGCCTATGTGCTGCGGTACTCGCCCGCAGACGATCTGAGTGCCGGGGTCGACGCATGCTACTGAACTTCCACAGGATACAATTTTATAGCCATGAAATGTTTTCTTTTCCACAATCGTGTGGACTAAACGTTTGGTCGGAGAAGGATCTTTCCCGAGCGAGAATAGATGTTTGTAGCAGCCAGCTCCTTGGTTGGAAAATGGTTAATTGGATAAATTTAATTCCAATGCTTTTCAGGTAAACCAACATATTTATATATATGTGATTTGGTTTAAAAACCGTCAACACAAATTCAATCTGATTTTTTAAAATTTAATCCAAACTCAAAACTTCAAATGACCGGCTATCCAGTGTCAAATTCAAAATCTATCTTTAAAATGATGTCCTCTATTATATTTAATGAAAATTTAATTATTTTTTGGCTTAAAATTTTCACACATTGTTCTGATACCAACTGAAGGTATCAGACGTTCATCAGAAGCCCCACAAAATGGGTTGTTAAAATTTTCCACCGACGAAATACATGAGATTGTCCTCATTGGCGAAACTCTGCTCGGTATTTGCCCAAGGATCTTAACATGAGGAATTTTAAGAGAAAAAATAAAACCATAAATACCCGGTAACATCTGAAAACACATTTGAAGTCATCTCATCATCAATAATCTCTGATGGAATAATCCAAACCATAATTCCTCTAGATCATGCACACGAACTTCAGGAATCTGCAGGAGCACCGATTGTTGAAATCCATGTGCGAGCACAGAGTTTTGATGATGCCTTCAATGCTCTGACGATCATTGTATCGCCTTGCTTGCGATGCACGAGAGATAGCTCGATCCAAACTCCTAGATTCAGAGCCTCTCTCTCTAGAATTTGGGTGAGAGAAGAAGGGAGAGAGAGGTAGTGAATTGTAATTGGTGAAGCCCTCTCTTCTTCTATATATAGTGTACCTCACACATACCCGAAATTGCCACCCCATTCCCCGAATAAATCACACACTATATAAATGATACAATGACTACTAAACAATTCCATAAATACTATTTATTATTACTATCACTTTCTTGAAATAAAATAAATATATTACATGATAATTCACAAGTCATTAAGTCGGATCGAAGTTCCCGTAAATTTTAAATTAACCTTGAATATTTTAATCTATTTTTTTCAATTAATATTTTTCATGTATTTACTTTAAAACTTGTAAATATATTTAATAAATAAATTCAATGTCAATTATTCTTAACATGAATAATGTGAATTTAATTATTCTTTTAGTGATTGTATAACCTTGGACAAAACCCGGACCCCAGTGGAGGGGCCCACCAGGTCCAATATACCTATTCAACTGAATTGTGCAGACTCTTGAATAGGATATTGTGTGTAACACTCTAGACCCTTATCTCAATAATAGTGAATATTATTCGCAGACCAAGTGCGGGATCTAGCACCCCATCAAGATCCATAAAGAGATAAAGAATGTCATAGCACTGACAACCAACCTACAAACATGCATTTTGTAAAAAAATCTCTTTGTCTTTAATATCTCGTAAATTAGGATGCACACCCATGTCATCATCCTTTTCATTCATTAGTATTTTTTTATCTAACTGGATGGATTTACCTTGGACTACCATGGCCATGGTTTGAACATGGTATTACTATCCCGATCAACTAGGTATGATATATATAACTTCCTTAACATAGAAGCAACAAATCTTTTCTTGACCATTCAATCAATGTCACACAACCAATGACACACCCAATACAAGCTACATCACCACAATTTCATTATTATGGTTTTTCCTTGCATCAAAGTACATGATCAAATGACACACATTGGTAATGATCTCAATTCAGGACACCATTTCACAATTTCGTAGATAGGAATAACCAATGACACCCACAACATGTGGTGTTCCTATTGGCGTATTTTTCCTCATGATCTCACTACTAGATATCACCAAGTGCGAACGTCATGAAAATAAGTCTCAATACTTTTGAGCCCCCAACACCTAATAGTCAAACATATATTGTGTCTAGTCATAAAGTTGTATCTAGACCATAAGACCTTTGTTTAAGATTAATGTCATAGTATCTCGAAGTTATCATTATAGTCTGAGATCTACTATAACCTTTTGATATGGTAATTAATCTATGGACATTGCCATTAAATGGTTAACGCAGACATATCTACACTAGAATGGTAAGAATACAACATGTATATCTAATTGTATACATGATATGGTAATAAAAAGTAATGCATAGTTGGGTCTAGAGAACCCACTATTACAATAGTTTCTTCATTTCGAATAAGTGCATGATTGGATTTACATTTGTTTTGATTATTTATTCTTGATTCTTGCTTGTTCTAGATTTTGGATTTCTTATTTCTGCATATTGATTATGCTTAACATGCCATATATTTTGTTTCTTTTTATCATTACCATCATGCGTGACTAATCCACTTAGGGTTAGGTGTCAGGATTAGGGGTGTTTCTGACCCTGATGAATCTATTTGTTCATATTTGGTAACTATATGGTTTGTAATTACATTAAAAACAATTATTTATAACATTTTCTTGCACAACCTTGACCATGGGAGGTGAAATTGAATGAACCTGTCCTACTTGGATTTGAGCATGCTATGAACATTATCCTAGGAAACATTCTACATAGAAGCTAAGAGTAATGCATCTAGGTTGTTAGCTATACCCAGACCAATGGATTGTTGCAACATAGGTAGATCTAATTGGTTTGGGAAAAAGACATTGGTGTCCCTTTCACCACTTCGCAATCTAAGGTGTAGGACATTTCCTATCAATATTTAGGGTTATCTTCTTCTAAGAGCCCTAAAATTTACCTTGATCCCATCTTGGTTATCTGAATTAAATCAAAACTACCTCTTTTTAGAAAAACCCAATCTAGAAGAGTGAACATATGGAATCCTTTAAAAGGGGTTTTTTTGAATGATTGCTTGATTACCAGTGTCCCCTGTGGGTTCAACCTCGCACTACCACTTTACTATGGCCTATTAGTGAGTGTAGTTTGGGACTAAATTTCTTATATTATCAATGACCATATGAATTCAACGATGCATGAGGGTGCATCAAGAAGCTATAATAATGTAACTATATTTCACAAAAAATAGTAAGGATCCAATAAGTAAATAGTTTCCCCTATATAACCTTTTGATTTATTTTAAATAAGGTGGAGAAAGAAAAGTACACATATTTCCATATGATATTGTTACAGTGTCAACAAAAAATACAAAGATGGAAATTGAAGTTCCCATGTATGGATTGTATTTATTTTCCATATAGAAGGTTATCAATATGTGCTGGAGAAGTGTGGAAAAGACTATGAGGTGCTTCCATTATGAACGGAAAATTATAAAAAATATTATCTGAGATCCTTCTATGGAATGTTCTCATGAATGTATAAATTTGTTCTGAAATAAAGTGAAAAAACAAGCCATTGTCTTTAAATAACTTTCTTGGACAGATTCGGGGAAACAACCTTATATGTGATGACTAATGTGATGATCTTCAAGATAAAGTTATGTAATAATGGTGAAAATACTTTCTAGAAAAATTTATTGAAGTTCAAATGGCTTTAGATTTATTAAAAAAAGGTCTGTGGTGATTTTGAGATAAAATGGTTACCTATGTAATGATTACCCTAGTCTTATGCATACTATGTAAGGGTTCCATGAAGTGAACTAATTTCATGAAGCTGACATGGAGAAACTAGAGTGGAATAAAGGTATTTTCCTCTACATAATGGAAACTCAAAAACTCTAAATCATGCGTAAAAGTTAGACTCGGGTTACATAGAGGTAACACTAAAATCAAAAAGTTGTGTATGGGTACTAGAAGTTATGTAAAGGTAAGTCCAAATGTTTATACCTGGCATAAATGTTACCCAAATATTGATTGAAGGTAATATTGGGGATCACACATCACATAAGGGTAATATGGAAGTCCAGGTCAGCGACATTTGGGCCATTCCATGGTTTAGCTAGCCTGTTTAGATGTTACATTAGGGAAAAAAATCTATATAATGGTAATTATACATTGCATCAATGAAAGACCACGTTTCTTCATAAAGTTCATCTCGAGAAATATTAACCCGCATGAAATTCATCTAGACTCCAAGTAATTGTAATAAAAGGATCTCAGTGGATTGTTTAAAGGTAGATCACAACCTATGTAAGGGTAATTTTTATTTTCCATAATATTATATATTTTTAAGTATGTTTAATATATGATGATGCAATGTTATTTTTTCATCATTGGTTTATCATGATTATTTGGACACCATGTTCCAATTTGAGTTAAAGGTTGTGTTCTTAGAAAGAGGAGTGAAACATTTTCAATTGAGGACCCGGTGCATTTGAAATCTTTTCGCAGGATAATTTTTAATTGTGTAAGAAGTTTTGATCTCATAAATAAAGTCATCATCACATATGAGGTTTTCCCTAGATGGTGATAACTTTTCTAAGTTACCCTATAAGGCAAAGTGTAAGAGAATAGATATTTCTGACTACGTAGGGCTTCTACCCTTGTAAATATTTTCGAGTTACAACAGATATGGAAAGGTGATAAAGGCCTCTATAAATATATATTTAATCCAAAATTTATATTATGTGGAAATAAAGAGTTGTTGTAGGGGATAGTGTAAAACAACCCCCAAAAATAATTCCAAGTATTACCAAAAAATAAATGGACCAGTTTTAATGTTTAGAATAAGAAATTAAATTGATTATACTACAAATGAATTATATTGCAAAAAATATTGTGGCGAATAAGAGAAACAAAAATAATAATCCAGAGGACACAGGTTTTATGTGGTTTGGAATTCTTTTTGTATCCTAATCCATTGTAAGAACACCAAAATACAATACTAATTTATTAATGATCAAAGAAGTTAGCCATGTTTAGAGAATACAACATATGTGACTAACATAATTAGAAAAAAATAGAAGTAAAAACAACAAATCCCAATAAATATAAAAGAAAAATAGAAAACTATAATCTAGGTAAAGAACTCACAGTTCCAAATTAAAACCGTTCATCTAGATCCCTTGAAGGAGATGGATGTAGTGTAAAAACCCCTTAGTAGTGCGCAATAGATTCAACGACGCACAATGTGTCTTTATTAAGTAGAAGGTCCACACAGTACAACAGTTCATCAGTGCACAACAAAAAAAACAAAAAATGTGAAACATGACATAATCGATTCAACCCTAGGTCCAAAAACGAGAGGTGAGGGATGTGTCTTCCAAATGACGAGAGGGAAGTATCTTCTGGCAGTAAGGGAAAAACCCTCCCACAATAAGAGTGGCAGGTTCCACCAGTGATTGAACCCTTCAAACGTCAATGGGAACAAGCAATTTTCTAGATTTATATCTTGTAGAACTAACTGTTTTGGTGGGGATGAAGTTCCAGATCAAATATATATATGTTTTATGAATCCGTATATAGGTAGGATGAGAAAACAAACAAACCCTCAACTTTGTAAGCGCCACATCCATGGTGATGATTCCACAATGCAATTGTCAAACAGATTCAACAACGGCATTCCCTCCTTGGCCGGAACAGCTGGACTCCCAAGATGAATAGGGCAGCTAAAAAGATCTATGGCTAAGAGTGAAGCCCAATGAAAAAGGATTTCTATGATGTATAAGTGGGTTAATTAAAATAAGCATAATAATAATAGAAGGGATAAAACTAATTTTAATATCAAAATTTAAATTAACAAATCTCCACCATTTTCATATGAAATTGGAAATGTTCTTGCACCTAATTTTATTCAGGAGGAGCCAAGTTCAAGATATCTATGCAATGCTTGAACTTGGATAAAGTCATAGCCTTAGTCAAACTATCATCTATATTTTCATTTGCGTGTATCTTAGTGACACAAAATACTCCACATTCAATAACTTCTCTAATAAAATAAATCCTAATGTATATGTGTATAAAACTAAAATAGAATATTAAAAAAATTTAGACATATAAAGGGAATACTAAGAATTAAAATTTACAGTAATAAAAGAATTACTAGTACTAAGATCAAAAATCAAACCATTAATCCATAATAACAGAATTACTAATACTAAGATCATAAATCAAACCGTTAATACATATGGATTATTTGAGGGCCTCTTCCATTACAATGTACTTGGATTTAGTGGTCGATATGTCCACCATTGATTTCATATTTTACTTCCACGACATAGGTCCTCTAAATGCAGTAAAAACATAACCAGTTAGTGATTTCCTAGTATCAACATTTACAGTATAGTCAAAATCCATTTAACCAGTCACTAATTCAAAATAATTAACATTATTATCATATATAATTGAAAGAGTTGAAGTATAAAAAATTTACATTAACAACCATTTAAGAGAATGCCAATGTGGACTGCTAGATTTTAAAAAAACCTACTAAAAGTAGAAAATAGAGAAAGAAACATCTATTAGAGTAAAAATCACAACACACATAATACTTCCTACTAAGTTAGTGTACTAGATTCTACTCATATATTAAATATTAGAAGATGTAGTAGGTGACAAAGATAAATAAAATTTAAAATTTTCACCTAAAGGAAGACTAACAGGATTCAAAGCATCAAACAAATATCTCTTAAGCACTTTTAGGATATAGGAACCTTGAAATACATATTGAAACCCATGCCTCTTATCCCTAATAATTTCCATGCATAGAATTTGATTATAACAGACTAGATCATTCATTTATAAAGGTGAATTCAATTTCATTTTAAAATGGGTGATTAATTTAATTTCATTACATATGAGTAACACGTCATCTATATAATGTAGTAAATAAAGGAAATATTTTTTAAATGATTTAAAATAAATACATACATCAAACTGACTCCTGATGAAACCATTTTCTAACATGAATGACACAAACTTTATGTACCATTTTCTTGAACCTTTCTTTAATCCCTACAAGGATTTATTAAGAAAAAAAACATTGTTAGCTTTAAATTCATGTTCAAAACTAGCAGGAGGCTTCATGTATAATTTTTCAATTAAATCACCATGAAAGAAAGCATTTTTGACATCTAGATGTTCTATATGAAAATATAAATGGGAATAAAATACAAGAAATTTTTTTATAGGAGAATGTTTCACCTAAAGAGAAAAAATTTCTAAGCAATCAATTACTTCTATTTGAAGGAAGCCTTTAGTTACAAGTGTCACATTGAAATTTATTTTATTCCCTAAAGTATTGGCTTCTTTTGTTTTGTATATCCATTTACAGCCAACCACCTTGGAAGTAGGTGGATTATTTACTATAGACCATGTATGGTTCTTTCTTATGGATTTCACCTCATCTTCCACATATGAAATCCAATTATTAGAGTTTCTTTCATTGATATCATGATTGTAGCTTTTGGGATCTTCTCCACCAAGATCCACTTCCACATTCAAGGAAAAGGAAACCATATCATCATGGTTGCACCAATGAGGAGGTATAATAACTCTCCTCTGCCTGTCCCTAGTGAGATGATAACCCATAATGTCACTGGGAGATCAATCATCAGTAGAATCATTAGAATCATACCTAAATTCTGGCTCAGGTTGAGAAAGGGGATCCTGAGAGGTAGAGGGAGTTTCAACAGGAGTCTCACTAACTGGGAGTATCAACCTCAAGATCCCTCTTCTAAGAAGGATCATCACTATTAGTAGTGGGAGGATAGAATCCAGTAGGAATAGATTCTTGAAACACAACATCCCGACATAGAATAAACTTCTGAAAACTGATTTTATCTACCCAAAGCTTATAACCTTTTATCCCTTCATAATACCCTATGAAGTTGAATATAATAGCTCTGGGATGATGTTTTTCATCCTTAAAATGATCATAGGTAGTGAATCCAAACACCCAAATATTTTTATATGATGGGGGGTGATTTCTCCATAATTCAATAGGAGTCTTAAAAGTGTTGGAATATAAGGGACACTTATTTAGTAACTAAATTTCTATAGTGAAATATATTTCCAAAAACAATTTGGACAGGCTTGAGTATGAAATCATGCTATGAACCTGCTCAAGAATGGTGTAGTTAATATGCTCATCTTGACTGTTTTGCTAAGGAGTATGACTCAGAGTTTAGTGTATTAAAATTCCCTCATTTAAATTTTTTTTATAAATTTTGTAGATAGGTATTCAAGACCATTATCAGTCCTAAAAGCCTTTAATTTCCTCTTAGATAGGTTTTCTACAGTGGTTTTCCATGATTTAAACACCTTAAAGATGTCATATTTATTTCTAAAAATATAGACACAGATATTCCAAGAAAATTAATCTATAAAGGTGAAAATGAAAGAGCCTTTACCATGGGAGGATTTTATGGAAGGTCCCCATAAATTAGAGTGAACATAATCATGTGGGTGACCACCCTTAAATATGGATTTATGAAAACTGTCTCCTTTAGACTTACTCATGAAACTGTCTTCACAAAATGGTAAGTTGCTCTGTGCAACTTGAGTGATCAACACTTTTTTTTCTCAATTCCTCTAAGCCTATAGCACTCACATGTCCTAGAAATATATACCAAAGAATAGTGTTGTCATTATTAGTGAAATATATGTTTCCCAACTTATTGACATGTGTTCTTCCAGACAACATAAATAACCCATTCAGCAAGGAGACTTTAAGAACGGTACGAGCTCTCTTGGATATTATAAGACAGCTAGAATCAAATTTAAAGGTAAAACCTACCTAATGAGATCAGATTGGGGTGTAAATATAGAAAACATCTCACATCCCATATGGTGAAAAGAGAATGGTTGGAGAGATCTATCATAACAAAACCTCTACCCATGATGCAATATCTCTTTTGGTTTTATAGAATAACCTCTCCTTCAACTCCCTCAGTCAAACAAGAAAATGGACTCTTATTTGGATACATATGGAAAGAAAATCCCGAGTCTAAGACCCACTCAACATCAATAGTATCTCAGGATACAGACAACACCTCAACACTTTCATAGCCTTGGTGGGAAAAGAGAGAATGATCCCTAGATTCTCTATAATGTTTATCAAATTTTAAATCATGGCATTTGGGTCTAATATGACCAGGTTTCCCATAGTAGAAACAGGTATCCTCTTTCATCATTGATTTATAAAAATGTTCATTTGAATCACTATGACTCTTATTATCCATTCTTCTTCTCTAAAAACAATGAATGACCTCTAACATTTAGACCCTTAGATTGAGGTTTAACATTATCCTTGCTATGCGACTCACGTGAAAGAAAGGTACAATTGAATTCCACAAATGTCAAGTAATCTCTGAAATACATCATAGAAGAAATAAGTTGTTTATATGAATTTTATATGGAAATTAAAAGTATAATGTCTTGATCCTCATCTTCAATATTTACATTTATATTTGCTATCTCTAATAAAATTTTATTAAAATCAACATGTTATGTCTAGATTACTATTCTATTATGCATCTTAAAGGTATATAATTTCTGCTTCTTATATATATGTCTAATTAAAGAGGTTTCCATATAAAGCTATTCAATATTGGACAAAATACCAACTGTGGAAGTCTCATTAACGACTTTTCCCAGGACAGTATCACCTAAAGACAATGTTAATGAGCTATGTGATTTCATAAAAATGTTGTAAGGGACATATAAATAGGTCTCCACTCTCTATCCATAAGTGGATAAACTCACAGTGTGTTTCTTAGGTCAAAACAAGCATCTTTCATCCCCTGATAGACTAACTAGACTTGTATTTTTAAACGCTAAAAATTAAAATTATTGCACCCATCAAAATTTTCAATTTCATATTTTGAAAACACTATTATTTATTTTAGTGGCTCTAATACCACTTTTTTTTGTGAGGGAAAACAGAAGAAACCCCAAAAACAATTCCAAGGATCATTGAAAAATAAATGGAATAGTTTTAATGTTCACAGTAGAAAATTAAATTGATTATACTGCAAATGAATTATATTGCAACAAATCTTATGGAAAACAAGTGAAACAAAAATATTAAACATCAGGACACATGACTTACAAGGTTCAGAACCCTTTTTGGGCCTTACTCTATGGAAAGAAAATCACCTTACAATATTGATTTATTAATTCTCAATGAAATTAACTAGGTTTACAACATTCACAATATGAAACTAACAGAAGCATAAAAAATAAAATTAAAAAAATTCTAATAAATAAAAAAACCACAAAAGATAATTCAGTTAAAGAACTCACAACAAAAGATTAAAACCATCCACCCAGATCCCTTAAAAAATATGTATGTAGCACCAAAAACCATCAACAATGCGCAATAGAACCAAAAATGCGCAAAGGGTCCTCAGTAAGCAGTAGATCTACCCCACACAACAATTCCTCATCATGCAATAAAAAAATATCAACGTGAAACATGACCAAATTTCTTTATCCCTAGGTCCAAGAATGAGTGGAAAGGGAAGATTATTCCAAAAAATGATAGGGAAGCATCTTTTGATGGAATGGGAAATATCCTCTAGCGACGAGAGTGGCAGGTTCAACCAGCGATCAAACCCTGCCAACAACGAGGGGACCAAGTGATTTTCCAGATATATTTCTTGTAGAACTAAATTATGTGGAGGGGATGAAGTTATAGATATGATCTATATATGTTGTATGATACCTCATGTAGGGAGGATAAGAAAACAATAAACCCTCAACTGCATAACCTCCCTAGTCAGGCATATGATTCCACAATGCAACAGTAGAACAAATTCAATAGTGAAATTCTCTCCACATCCAGAACAGGTGGATGCCAAATATGAATAGGGTGGCTAAATAGATCTATGGATAAGAGTGATGACTAATGAAAAAAGGATTTCCATAGTGTACAAGTTTGTTAATTAAAATGATCATAATAATAAAACATGGGATGGCACCAATTTTAATATGAAAATTAAAATTAACTAGAATATTTCAAATGATTTTGATGTGTTGGAATTTGATGAAATGAAAAATCGTAGTAAGTGGCTCTTAATAGGGTTAAGATAAAATTCTTCATCCCAAGTCACAAAAGGAAAGTTATCATACTGTGACAACAATTTGTGATCACATGCTGATGTGGAATGGTTTTTATATAAATATATTTTCCAGAATATAATCTATAGTATTTTTAATATAGTAATAAGATATAAACTTGAGTCCTTAAGAATACTTTGAATAATTGGGAGGCACATTTTTAAATATGTTTCAAATATATAGGAATCTCAAAGTTTCCTTATTCAAAGAAGGAAATAACATTCACATGTGCTGTTAGTATATAAGAGAAGAATTATATTGGAAAAAGTGTGGTTCAACTTTATTACTTCTATTACACCCATTATGTTTTTTAAAATAAAAGAAGAAAATAATAGAGAACCTTTGATGATGGGTTATACCAAGAAGAATTCATTATCGGTTGAAGAATAAAATGTTATAGAGATTCAACTCCAGTACTTTTTTCCTTATTTTTACTATTTAATGAGAGTTGAGGATTCCTTTTTATGTTTATATATTTTAGATGATGAAGAAATAAATTGAGAAGGGACTAATGCTTCACTTACAGATTATCTATTAGTAATAGAGACTCTTGAAGATTGAGAAAAACTATCAATTTATATCATAGTTAGTCTAAGAAGAGAATGAGGCCAAATATTATGTGTATTTTCTGATTATTATTTAGAGGTTGAAGACCTATTTTTTATTCGAGAAGGTCTTTTGAATAATTGGTGGTGCTAGTATAAAAAATTCCTTTAAATAATCGGCGGTTCTAGTATGATTTTTTTATACATTCAGGAAGATGATTTTTATTTCCTTTTGGGATCTAGATCATACCATCCCAACCATTATGTGTGACTTTATACTGTACATGTAATAACTACAATCCTATAGTGAGAATAAAAAATATATAGTAAAAAAAATTTATGGTGATAATGAGTATGCTCTCATATTGAGCTTAAACCTTAAAAATATGATGTGTTTTTATTCTTTTTTAATTTCTACACTGTGCGGTAAGGTGATTATAGAGGGTGAATATATCATTCCTCTTAACCAAGGAATAGGTTTGAGTTTAATATCTATAATTAAAATAATGGAAAACTTAGTAAAAGTTGGGTATATTGATTCTTATCCCCCTCTCAATACACCGTATGATCCATTTGGGATCTACATTATGGGTTCTAGGGAGAGTCTCTACATTAGTGGGTGTAAGGATATGGGATTAGGATATGATTATATATGATAATAATGAATTATATTTTATAAATGTTACCTCAACCCCTCTCACTTTTATCATAGGGATCCGAGGAATCTTAGTGGATGACTGATAGGCAGTTACTATGTGATCATGATTAGACTAGTTAAATCCCCCTTACTATGGAATGGACCTAGGGCCTAGGGGATTGTCACTGGTGCAGGTAGTTGAGAGTTGTTAGTTGGTTATATAATATGGATGCACCAATAATCCAGTAGATGATTCCACCTGAGTACATCTTTGATCACCTCACAGGATGTATAGGATTTTCCCATGATTACTTATCCCTTTTATCCGATTGTAGTAATTTCTATTGTTACTATTTTCCATTACTCTGACCACTTTTTAATGACATATCCTACTATGTTTAACTATATATCTCGATTCTACATTACATACACCATTTACTAATATTTTTTCTCCATTATTATTATTTTATTCCTTGGTTTTTTCTTCTGAATAGTTTCTTGCATTCTTCCTATTCAGTTTTCTTTTATCTTTGAGGTTTCAATTGGATATTTATCATGTTCCTTCATGTGTGGTTTTAATTACTATTTAAAAAATGTATTTAAATGCCATTTTTAATGATTATCATTTAGTAATGTTTTAGAATGATTCATTAAAACATGTTTTAGTTTTTAGAAACTATTTTTGGGAAAAGATCATGTTTTTTTTTTCTGAAAGAATGAAATCATAATTCCTAATCATATTTTGAAACTAGTATTTATGGTTTTATTTGAAAATTTAAATCCATAGACTATATGGAGATTTTTTTACAAGGAAACTATGCTTGCACTCTATCTATGCCGCTCAGCGTCAGTATATTCATTTTTTGGGATTTCACATAAAGCAAGCCGGTTTGGATGTTGGATGGTGACCTTGAGGTCATGGGAAGATCGCGTTCAGTAACATGGTTATTATTTTTTCATATATGTATCAAATATGTTAACTTGTTGTATTCTAGTTGTCTTCATAGTTTTCACAGAAGTCATATATCTATTTTGTGTTTGTTGTGGGTATGTATCGTAGTTATATTGGTTTCATTATTATTATTTTTTATCTATTTTATTTTTTATGCATGGATCCTTAATGCATGAAGTGGTCATACTGAACATTTAGATATATATTATATATCATTATTTTTATTTTGTGGGATAATTCCGAACTCATGTTCTCTAGTACCCATGATTATTGTTTTTAGTTTGTGGGGATCGGGAATGGACCTTTGGCATTAATATATATTGACATGGGTTCTCAATTTAGGAGTGTCCTAGTTTGGTCATGACTTGGCATAAACTCTAAATAAGAAATTCTAGCTAAAATTTTTCATATCTCATCTCATAAATAGTGCATAGTATGCACAAACAAAACATGTGTGGGAACAACACCTATGTGGGGGTGTGTATATAAAACATAATGTAGTAAGTCAATTCATCTCCTGGTATGTGAGTTGGCCTAGAGGACGACATTAGGTAAGATCTAGAATAGTAATTTATCTCAAATTTCAGGTTACTATGGAGTTACTAGATGAATGATAAGGAAGAATACTCAAGATATGCTCTATTACCTTAATTCTAAAGGATGCATGAAATGTCCCAATCATCACTACTCCAACCATTGACAGAAATACCATATGAGAAAATGAGGAAACTTGGAATACTAAAGAGAAAAAAAATCTTATGTCCATTTCTAGGTGTGGAATGCATCTCTATGGAAACCCCCATGGTTTTTAGGAATCAAAAGACACACAGATGTTTATACTATGTAGAATTACAATAGTAATGTCACTTCCATGATCCATGAAGGAGAGTATTCTCAACACTAAAGCCTTCTGGTCAGATGAGGGAGAACTATATCATATGGCCAGTCAATAAGGTACCATTGATCTATCCTTTCAAACTACCCATGATAGTAAACCATGTAACCTTTCAAAAATAGCAGTGGGGGACCAACACCACATTGATGCATACACAATGGTCAAAAGGATATTGAACATGATGGAGGACTTATATCCTACTTGAGATCTTATATGAAAGGATATAAACTTCAGAAATTGAGTAACCATGCCCCCGATGTATATAAGAGATGTTGACCCTATTTGTATCAAGAAAATTGGGGACCTAAGACTTGTTGGAATAAACCTAAATTGAGAGGATATTGATCCTAAAATCACATGTAATATTAAAAAAAATCTCATCATAGATCATATCTCACATCAGAAATAGATTTATATTTTTGAATGGACTACAATATTGTGATATATGTGGAAAATACTCAGGATTGACTATATATTTATATAAAATATGAAATGGATGAAAAATGTACATTTCAACCTATAAAACTAGCATGTTGTTGTATGACATAAACATGGGCTCACCTCACAAGTCGAGGTTAAGTGTTCATTATACAAATAACTTAAATGCGAGTCAAGAATCTAAAATAATAATAAAAATTATTATTATTATTATTATTATTATATAATAAATTCATAAAGTGGGGGAAGTATTAAGCTGCACCACTTACCATAGATCATATCTCCAATTGGAAGACATGTTGTTAATTAAATTAATAAATTTAACATATTTTATCAAATGGGGAAAATTACTACCCCACCACCATTGTACACACATCAACATCCCTTATAGTCTCCCTCACATACCACTCACCTTCGGTTTCCCATCGCAGAAGGATACTGATTTTTCCAAGGCCTCCATTACCACCAGTCTGCGCCGCCGCCCACCTTGTAGTGGAAAACATCGCACCAACATCCATTGAGTTGACCACCATTTATCCAAATATTTATTTCTAGGCATTGATCACCAGATATAGGTCCTCCATCAAACCCCGTTTATACTTCTCAATCCTTTTGATGCGCCTCATACTGCCTTTGGCATTCATTATCCCCAGTTTTCCATCTGTGATTCATCATCCATTGGTGATCCACACATGTACCACAACCATCAATATTTCTTGAAAATAATTTGATCTAATCCAAGATTTGATCCCATTAAAAACTAGACAACAAAAAATCTAATCATTGGTAAAAGCATGGTCAGATGAGGGAGTAGTAACCGAATAATTTTTTATATTTAAAAAAACACACAAGTAAACATTCTGAAAAGAGAACGAAATTATATAACATAGCACACATAAGTTTTAAACCTTCCGCCATTATCAATTTTTAACTTATTATCAATAAAAATCAAGTAATATATTGAAAAATTAAAGAAAGTATTCAAAGGGAGAGAGTATACCTAGATGTGGTTGTTTGATAGAAAAAGACACAAACAACCTTGAAAGGTTATTCTGTGAATGGAAATGGAGTTATTGAGGGTGGAAAAGTGGTTTTAGGAGAGGGAGGGAGGATAGGTGGTGGTAGTGGTGGTGGGGAGACAGTTGGGGAATATGTGGGGGAATATGTTTTGAGGCCCCTGGGTAGGTATATGGAATAGAAAGAGGTTATAAAAGGATTGAAATGGAACTACAAGAAGGTTGAATCATGATTCTATTATGGTTTGATCTTTAAGCATAGGTGAGAGAGTTACATGGTTTCTCGACTATTTTCTCCCATCTTACAATATTTTTATCCATCATTGCTATAATTCTAGTACATTTGTTTTCTAAATATTGATCATGTAGTCCTATTATGGTGGAATTTTATCTTAGTTATTCTATCACTTGGACAAACCTACCGTCCTTCTCCATCACCTACCCATGTTCACAAGAAATCATTGATACCCACAATCAAATTCATCTAGATGACATGGAAAACTATATAGGGGTGAAAAAAATAAAACTCTATAATATATCCATGGGAATTTGTGAATTAACATAGGATCAATAGAAATTAGACTGGGTGTGACACAAGAAGACTATATTCTTTACCTATCTAGTCTATTGGATCAGAAGAACTTGTCACTGTAGAAGTTGATCATTCCTTATTTGGTGATAGGACTAATAAAGGTTCACTATTCCATGTATGGGACTCTATAGCCACTAGGAAATAAAGATGGTTTGGAAACCCCACACGTTAGACTCCTCCACAACCGAATTTCAGTTGCGCATTGTGTGGAGATACTTTCCTTTAGCGGTGTTGATATGTGAGGCTGGATTGAATGCGAAAAGACTTATTTATACATCCCCCATACATCGGAGGAATCAAATGTTATTTTATTCAATGTATGTGTATAGGGAGGTGTAAAACATGAGTTTACTATTATGTTGGTGGTCTATATATATTTTTCATGATCTGTTCTTAAAGGGGAATTGATAGAGATATTTAACAACTTTGATGTTTAGAAATTATATGAAATTATTAAAGAAATATTTCTTTAGGTAACAACCTTGGAATACAATGAGAAATTATTGTTTTAGGAAGTGTCACTATCATTTCAACTCGAGATGCAGTGGTTACCAATTGTTGGGGAAATACACCATTCGGAGATGAAGGATCAAGTAGAATGAGAACAAGATTAGATGAAAGAAGTGAAATTAGTGGACATAGAGAGTTATATCATTTCTAAGATAATATAGATGCCAACTATGAACACTAAAATATGGAAGGATAGGTTAAATAGTCATGAGGATTGACTTAAACGGATGTCGAGGTACTGTGTTATAATATTTATTCAACTATGTATAATTGGCATGGAATAAAGAATGGAACCTCACATGATGCTCAAATATCTAAAGATGTCCTTCATAGGGGGTATGTGAATATCGTGAAGAAAAAACTATAGAATTTTTTTCTAGTTTGAATTAAGCTAGTTGAAGAAGATGATGAATTATTCAAGAGTTTTCAAATTGGAAATGAATGGTTTGATATAGAATAACTAGATCCCAAACCTATTCTTCATAAGGAAATTTCAGTTATGGGTTATACTATAATAAAAACATACAAGAAAAAAGGACTTTCTAAATTGATTTCTCTATCAATAAGTGATTTTTTTGTTAAAAAAGGAAAAACTAGAATTCTAATGATTTTTGAAGGATGGATTCCCATAGAGGTTATGGTGAGCTGTTTCCTAATCCACCGCCCAATCCACCACCCTAGGGATTCTCAATGTCAAAATATAATAATATTGTTTGATAGGGTGATTTCACAAATATTATTACCATTGTATATTTTGATTTTGAATATTTCCATTAGACTGTAGTGGTAACTCTATGGAATATTTCTTTAAATTTTAGGCAAGGAATGATTGTCTTCCTAGAAATTTTACATTCATATGTTGAATTTGGGGAAATATTTGGACTCTTACTATATTATGGATCAAATTAATGATACTTTCAAACTGAAAAAAGGATGAAACTTGTACTGGTGTATAACCATGTTTAAATATATGGATATAGATATATTACAATTTCATCTCTCAAATATTAATTTCAAAATTGTACAACTGTTCCTGAATCAAATAAAATAGTTTTTTACAATGATATATTTCACTAATTTGGTTCCTATGGTCTCTAAAGTTTATCCAATGTGAATGATAACATTGAATATCATGAAGTGAAATTTGTGTGTGATTACATGTCTAGTACTATAATTTTTGAATGTGAAATTTTCCTCATTGTTGTTTCTTCGCAATTGGAATCAAATTATAATGTGTAGTCCTCCTTAAGAAGATGGGTACTCTGATCACCTAAAAATGTAACTATTATTGAGGCTTTAATACACAATCAATTGAGGTAAAAAATAGATAAATATAGAAAATATTTAGGTGTATTGTTTTGATAATAAGGCTTATGATATGTTAAAATTTTGATATGATAGTTATGAAATAATTATTTTGTGATCTGATAATTACCAAAGATCTATAGAATTGGGGAATCTTATCATCCCCAAGAAATAATAATTTGACCAATTTTTTGGGCCCAAATTTTCATTCAATTCTATGTGAAGTATTGGTTAAAAAGATAAAGGTAACAATACTTTTTTATATTGGGAAATAGATCATGGGGATGTTATGATTATAGAATGGGATTGGGAGAATAATTTTTTTCCCTTAAGAATTTTAGTGATTATCATTCTCATCATTTTCCATCACATGTGAGTATGCTAGTTTATCATCCCCTTATATATATAAAATACATTAAATATAGATGTAAAACATTTTTATCTATCTTCTTCAATGAAAACATTGAAGATGTTATATTTCATGATTAACTAGAAGTTGTTGAGGTCAAAGAAAAATTATCTAATACCAAGGAAGATATTTTAATATCCATTTGGGAAACAAAAATATTTTTTCAGTGTAACAACCCAACTCCAAAAATCTAGATCCGATGTCTACTTTATTTCATTGCCATGGATACAATGGATGTAATCCTGAATAACTGACCAGTTTAGTAGTCCTGAATAACCAGAAATATATTTTATTCCCATTTTATAATGGATATAAAATATAAAACATAATGAAATGAAATGTTTGACATACTTGAAAATAATTCAAGGATTTCTTCTTCATATCATGGGGTAAGAAAATAAAATATGGGTGATCCAAAATTCTCAGTAAGGTTGAATGGAACCAAAATTACATATATTTGAATTTTGAATTAATATGGAAAGATTACACCCATCCAATTAAATATAGGATATTGTTGGGTTGATTTTTAATGCCTTATCACATTATTTTAAACCTTAATTACCTGATTTACCCTTTGTATATGTGATAAATTTTAAAGGTTACTATTCTTATTGGCTAAAAACTAAAATGGGTCGGTTAACCAAATATTAACATCATGATTCCAAATATGGTATAAAATTTTAAAGATTAATTTTCTATAATTGGAATAAATGATTTTTAAAAAAATTCATAAAACTAAATGAAAAAATATTTTAGAAAAATGATTTTTTAAGAAAAAAATTGAGTTATATCAAAATCATGAAAATTCTTAATTCAAATTAGATTATTCAAAATAAAATATATTTTATGAGACATTAATAAAAATCTAAAATATAATGTGAATTTTATATTACATTATTTAATGTAAATAAATGATAACATTTGAAAAATTAGTATTTTTCACTATTCATTGAAAAATAAATCATTTTAAGAAAATCAAAAAAATTTAAACCGAAGTTAATTTTGAAATTTTTATTTAAAAAATTAAATAATTTTAAAAAAATTATATTTATAATTTTTTTGAATTTAGGTTTTAATAATAATCATAAATAAAAATATTTGTATTATGCTATTGTTTCTTTTAAAATAAAATATTTCTATAATTAAAGCTCAGATGTTATATTCGAGCCCTATATATTTAATGTGTTCTATTTTTTTATATGTAATATTTTTATAAAAACATGTGGTGGGAGAAATTTTTTTCCCATATGGGTTCAATATTCTACCAATGGCTACACCACATCACACATGACAAGGTGATGTCCTGGGACATGGGGATGATACACCCACTGACGCAATTTCAAAAAGGGGATAGGAAGCGGTGTGGGGGTCATTTCTAAGGAGATAGGTAGGGACTAGATAAATTGTAAATGGATGTAGTTGAAGTGTAATGGATATCAGTTTTCTCTACTCAGTCTTAGGGATAATACTGATTTTCAATGATGGGTGAGTGAGAGTGACTAACATGAAAATCCTAGAATGATCATTCAAATATTGGAAAATGATTCATTTAGAGAATAAGAATTAGTTACAAGAGATAATGAGAATATGGGAATACATAGGGGAGTTGTTTTTGAGCCCCATAGGAAGGTGGAGGGAATGTAAAGATGTTATAATATGATAAAAATGTAACTGCACATGGGGGGAATAATTGTTCTATTACTATTCATACTTTTGTATTGGGAGATAGAGATGCAAGAATGTTTTAGTATTTTATCCTATATGTCATTATTCTTCTACTACATGTTTGTAAATCTTGTTCACTAATAGTAAATATTGACGAAGTAGTACTATAATAGTGGACTGTTGGGATGAAAATTCTGTCATTATTTATTATCTGTGAAAACATTAGGATGATGAAATTTCATCTTTTATTATATTTGAATGATTTTAAAGGACTAATAGCTACTATCCAAGTTGTTTTTGATAAGAAAAAACATAAGCAATTATTGATTTATTTAAAATTAAATATAATAAAAATAAAAATAAATGAAATTTTCAAAAAGGTAAAAGAGGTTTTAGGAAAATATCACTAAGTGGTGTTACATTCTTAATATCCATGGTTGTAAAATATCTTGTCTACTCCCATTATTATGGCGGATTAAGCTTTTTTTACCTGAACTAGTACATCCTTATGGTTCCAATGATATTCAAATCTCAATTCTTCTCATAGAGTTCAACATATGTTGTGTCTTTTGTGGATATCCCACTTCAATAGTGTATTTATAGTCTATGGTATATGGTAGTAGGTTGGACACCTCATTTATTCTAGCCTCAACATGAGGAATAATATATCCCATTGAGTGTATATTGCTTGTTCCATGTGGTGTAAAAGCAAGTTGTTATGAAATTTTTTTATCATGTATTCTTAGATCAATTGAAATTTTCTTTCCCACCTTAGTGGAAAATACTATATGATCTTTTATCCTTTCTATAAAATCTTGATTCATGTACCTTAGTATTTACTCCATCTTCATTATCATTAAATTCTATAATATACAAGATAAATATAAAATTTCAACATAAGGGAGATTTGTATTAAAATATATCACATTTATATTAAAATAAAATAAGTATAGTTTTAAATAGTCTCCTATTTTCTCATCTTGAATATTTTCCTCATACTTTATAGCCTATATGAAATTGTCTATAGTTGTTTAATAACGAATTGGATCTTCTATCCTTACTACAAAACTTAATTCATCAATTGTGGTCTGTTAATTATCATCCTTCAAAATAATGAAATGAAATAAGTAATGCAATTTTGAAATTTAAACAAAAATATAATTGGTAAACGTTATAGCTTGGGGAGAATTTAAACAATATGGTATAATAATTATATAATATCCCTATAATAACTAGGTTTTAATTTCTTGTTCCTTACATGGCCTTTGAAATAAATATTGTAATTATAGAGTGAAGTGAATTATGTTATTTTAACTTTCCTTCCACATCCTCAATGTGGATGACTAAAGATCATGTTCCTCCTCTTTTGTTTTCCATTATCTTTTTCTAGTAAGGTCCTATAGAATGAAAGTTACTTTTTTTTGTTCTTCCCTCAACTCTCTCATTTCACTTTTTTAGAATCCAAATTCTTTTTCCTTATAAGATTTTTTTGAAAAGCCTATAGTGCTCATCTCCCGTTGTTACTAGAATGAAGATAGATGGTATTATGGTTGATAAAAATTAATTTTAAAGATTAATTCTATACCCTATTACATATATTACATTGAGTATTAATACTACCATTGAAATGTTTTGTCATTATTTTCATGTATTCCTGGACATTTATTTAGTCAGCTTATTTATCTACTATGTTTTATAATACATATTTGAGGTTATCCAATGAAAATTATTCTTCTAGAGATGTATTTTCATAGTTTATATTAATCTATGTTTAAATTTCTCAAAAAAATCAACATAAAAAATGAACGAAGAATATAAACATACATAAATTATTTATAAAGTAAAATTATAATGTGTGATCAAAAAATACTTCCCCATAAATGGTGAAAGATTCTTATATTGAATCATTATTATCCTACCCAAATGGTAACACTATGATATTTTAGTATGAATTAATTTAAATAAATATCTATTTCAACAATATTTGATATACCAAAAAATAAATAAAGTGAATAATATTTTATTGAAATTAATGGTAAGCATTAATACATTATGATTATATTATATTCAAACAAATAAATTAACACTCATGGGTTAATTATATGAAATAAATTTAAGAACACTTTATGTTTAATAGGACCATTTTCTATTAAAGATGTTTTTTTATATTTTATATTTTACTTTAAAAGAATGATTTTTATATTTTATAATTTTACATTTATAAATTTAAAAATTATGTTCAGGTTAATATTTGAGATTTATCTATTTTTTTATTTTTCAGAAAAAAGTGGAAAATACTGAATTTATAAATACTGATACTTTTATGACATTATTATGAAATAAGAATTAATTATAATTTTATAATTTTTTTATTGAATAATTAATATTAAAAAATTAATATAATTTTGAACTTATAATTTTATTAGAGATATTTTGGAAATATATGTAATGTTTTTATTCAATTAAAAACTATTTTTGGTTCTTCTATTTTAATCAAATTAAAAAAAGATATTTTAGTTTTAGTTTGGAATTAAAGTAAAATCAGTCACATTTTATTTAAAATAATCCAATTAATTATTTCATAATCAAAATTCTATTCAATATTTCTAAAAAATCATTTTTCTTCCTTTCAATTTTTTTTAAAAAAAATGGTTTTTCATTATGTTTTTTGAAATTATATTAATAGTGATTTGTTCCACTTATTGAAATTGAATCCTAGAAAATGGATAGAATATTTGGAATAATAATTTCTATATTTGGAAGTGATGTCAATTTAATTTTTTTAGAAAGAAATGTTACCATGGTAGAGGTTTTTCACCGAGTTGATGGTTAAAAAGGGTTAAGAGGGTGTTAAACATATAGATAAGTGTTCAAATATACATAAAACATGTATAAATATGATTGTTTGAGTGAATTTAAAGCTTAAATTATAATATATTTTATATTCAAATAAATTGGATCCAATTTCCATGATGAATACAATTATTATACTTTGATGTTCTTAATATTTGCAAGGGTTCCACTTCTCTCACATATAAAAGGGGTCCTTCTATACTAACATATAAAGACACTTGTAACACCCTAGATAAACCATAAAATTACCAAATATATTTCCAAATATTTTAAACACATCATATAGTTACTAGTCTCTCCAAAAGACTAATTTTATAATGCTTATGGTTTTACCAAAAGGAGGATATCCAGGGAGGAGGTATAAGTCCTAAATGAATTATCTCATGCTTATTTCATCTTCTACATACATAAAGTATATTGTAACCAAAATAATATAATTAAATATATATCTTTTATATACATAAAATGTTATTACTTTTATGGGAAAATAATTTTCTACCTCGTTTTAGCACTATGAAAAAAGAAAACGTTGTTCTTGCGTACGTGCCAAATACCACCTCCACAAAAAAATGTGTTTTTTTTTCATCACCACCTCAAAAGAAATGTTATAAATATGGATTTAATTGATATATATTATTTTTGTTACATAATTATGATTCTTAAATTATAAAATATTATCTACCTCCTTTCCCTCTAATCCATTGGAAAATGAAAATGTCGCTCATGTGTACGTTTAGACTACCTCTTCTACAATGCGATGTAATTCATTTTTCATAAATTAAAAAATTGGATGGTCATAAAGATGAATTTACTGAATAAATATGAAATTTATAATAATAATATTATTATATAATGGAAAAACTTATTCAAAGTTATTTATTTTTCTTCTATTATAAAATTCAAAATTCCACTCATTTATACGTATAAACTACCACCTCCATAAAATGTTGTATATAATTATTCATTATTTACATACATTGATAATTTAAAAATTAAATTTAATGTATAAAAATTATAATTATAACATTTTTAAGATTCTATATATTATAGAACCATTTCCCCTTTTACTATGGTCAATGCATTAAATTTATTTTCAAGATTATGAGCTGATCTACCACAAAATGTCAAATGCATACTTAAGGGATTTAATAACTAAGTAAAAAATGGTATTGAAATAAAGTTTATGAATAAATTATATAATTAATATTTTTTATTTATCAATTTAAAAGATGTACATGGTGATTCAGGACTCAATTTAAGAGATTTATTATCACAATTTTCTTTCTTTGAGACTTATGCCATTTTCAAGACCTTTTTTCTTTGTGTGGTGTACAAAATTACATATAGAAATATTTTATCATTAAATTCTTATAATTCATATTATTTTAAAATTAATTTAATTTTCTCCCGTTCAATTTTATTTTGATTTAAAATATATAAAGGCATAAAGGATTTTTCTTTAAATTCTTAATTGGAATGCTTTAAAATCCTTATCTTCCATAATAATTTTTTTCAAAAGGTTATAAAAATATTTACATTTATACTTTACAGATTTTTAAATTTTATTTTCAATTACTTTTTACTTTCTTTACAATGGTTTAGAAAAATATTTTTCATATTTTATGTTCAGGTCTCATTTTTTTTAATATTTGTAGCATGGACACCTTTTACAACCATCATAGTCCTTATTAATTATAAAGAATACTCTACATGTTTCTATGGGTTTTGAGAAAAAAATTAATTCCCATTCTTTTTAATTTTTACTTTTTTCAAAATAAAAGGATAATCATCCTTATTTATTTAGATAATAAAAAGTTGTTTCGATTATCGATTCAAATGGGTGTTATGGTAGAAAAATGAATGACACAATATGTTTTGTTTCATTTAATAGTTCTTATACATTATAGATGATGATTGGTGAACCCAGTATATTAACCTCTATTGAATTTAGTAATGATTTATTCATTAGAGAAATGATGATTGGAATTAATAAATTATGAGTTATTCCGTACTAGCGAAACATGAGTGATAATTATTGATGAATAAAATGTATGATGGTTCCAAAATGGTTTTTATATTCTTATTATTAGTTTTAAATAGAAGTATTTTTATTTTAATAAGAATATATATGATATTTCAAAAGTGGAAGTATTGTTTTCATGAAATATCATTTTAATATGTTATTATGTTTTCTCAAGATGTGATTATGGATTTTTATATGATTGATTTGAGGTTTAAAGGTATTGTTTATTTAATCTTTTATTTTAATATGTGAATGTGATTTATTTTATATGGTCATTTTTTTGTGAAAATAGTAAATATTTTTATGGGATTCCATATTTTTCATTGGATTAATGGGTTTCACTTATTTTTATATCCCTTAATAAACTTTTTATATTTATCTAAAATTTTTAAATGTATTTTGTATGATCTAAGGATGTGTATAAAATATATCAAGGTAAATCATTACTTTTAGAATACTAATTTAAAATAAAGTAAAAGTGTCTTGGATGAAAAACAATATAAATTTAAGAACATGTTTTTAATTTTAAAATGTACTCCCTATGGAATTATATTCTTTATCACGTAATGGTTTTTCAGTTTTCCTGTTATGTATTTTTTTGTTTCAATTTATAAATAAGGAAAAAGATTAAATAGGTGGGGGGTATGTTTTTAAATATCTTTAAAAAATATGTAAATTAAAGAAGATAAACACACACACACACAAACACACACACACACACACACTTTTGAGGCACGAATAGTCCAAAACACTCCAAGATGACCAAGAGATGAAACTACGATCCATCTAAAATATAAATTTTTTACTGAAAATATTACTATAAATAAACTGGGTTTTTCCAAAAAAATAATTCATCTTTCACTACATTTCACCTTTCCTTCATGAAACATCCACAGTTCATGAAGCAATAATCCTCATTCAAAGCATATGATCTCACATCCTCAAATCCATGTTTTGATATTTGTGGGTTGAGATGAGGTGCTAAGAGAAAAGAATAGCCAATAATAATTATTTTATAATTAAAGGCATCATTTGGACCTCTCACATATGAGTTGGAGTTTCCAAATTTGGTAATGGATGGATTACTATATAGCACTTCAATCCCTTCGTCTGGAACATCATCCCACAAAGTAATTTTGTTTATAGTTAAATGCATAACTTCTTAGACTCTAAAATATTATTTTGATTTTTAAGAAAGTATTATTTATCACTCATTATATGAAAGAGTTTCATTTACAAGAAATAATGATTTTGGGCCTCCTATAATGAATTTCCGCCAGCTGCATAATTCTTCACAATGGAACCATCCACCATGAATTTACCTCATGGAGTGCCATGTGGCCCTCTATTTTAGGAGAGCGGTTGACACAAAATTTTTAATAAATACCCCTATTCTTTATATAATATAGTGATAATAGAACATATGGAGATTGGGGGTGATTGATCCAAAATTATTCTCAGAGAAAACCTTTCCCATTTTGGTAGAAACATTAAAGTGATATATTGAGTATAAATTTTATAAAAAAATTTCTATATGTAGTTTCCATAGAGTTTACTCATTTTGAAGATCCCATGAGGAACCTCATTCACTAATAAACAGTTCCATATATAACCTTTTTAATGTATCTCCATGAAAATAGTTCACAGAGTGTTTTTAAAGATTAGTGAATTCTAAAGGGTGTTTTTCAATGTAACCTCAAGTAAAACCATTTTATGGATAACACCAAAATCACATTATATATTTTCCAATTCAACGTGGATGGATACAGTGGGTTTTGATACCTATATTCCATTATCATAGACCGTGACACATTTCATCCTCCTATGGACATTCCATGATGTAATCAAATAACAAAAAAAGAGACCCCATATGTTATATCCCTCACTAAGTTTATCCATCAAGGTTATACCAATCCAAATAAACTCTATAAAACCACATTATAATGATTGAAAAAATTAAAATGGATACAATCTCAGTGAAATAAATTTCTAGGGTATCATCAATGTATATGCCCCACTATTCCATTCAATTATATCCCTATAACCCAATGCTAAATTGTGTGGCCCAGTTCCCTAGTATCAAACAAAAAATTATAATATTTCCCAATGAGGTGAGTATAATATTACCCACGTGATAAGAAAATGATGCCTCATTATATGAGTATGATACAACCCCTCATCTATGGTAATCCCCAATATGTAATCCCCATTTAAATCTAATGGAATAATCTGATGCAATGTGCTCAATCTTCTATATCTTGCTTCTCACACTGAGTGTGACTTAGGTGGGCTTAGAGATCTAAGTTAATCATGCTATTAACTATGTGTCTGATATCATAGTCATGAAACATTAAATTTCATGAAAAAACCCATACCACATGTCATTAGACATCATAGTGTAGTCCCACCACATGACCTTAAACTATGAACCTCGAACTATATATGACTTTATTTATGTTTTAATAGGATATAAATGATTCCTCTCTATGGTTTAAACTAAATATTATCAATCATCCATTTCCATACCCATAGTTCCATATTCATCCTGGGGTCATCTACTTTCACCCCTCTCCTGGCTATGTTCCCATGAGCTTAGACGCCCCTTTTTTCGAAACCACATTCATTGGGGAATCTTTACATTGGTCTATATTACCAATGAAATCGTTCCCCCACATAGAAGACCATATTCTCTTAGAGTGACTATAATGTATTTGTTATCTAGGTAATATTATCGATTATAAACTATTGTCCTCCCAATGCCATATTCCTTGGGATTCTGACCTTATCTCATTGGGCCATATTTCCATTGAGGTCAACCAGAAAAGGATTCTCCAGTATAAGTCCCACACTAACCATTTCTAGGAACTATTTATCTAATTATCCTTACCACATGGTGTTAAACTACATAGAGAGGTCCTTATCACATAACCATAAAAGGTATAATGTGTCCCATGAAGTTTTACTATACTACATGGGTTATGATTCCATCTACAATGATATATAGGCAACATTTTTTATGAGATATGTACCAACCTAATGAACACATATCACTTTCCTGTATAGAGATAACCACAAGAGTACCGATATATGCATCTTTAAACCAAAGACTCAATAAATTAAGCATATATTAGTAATAAAAAAACAATATATATAAAATTTGATACATTTATATGGTACTATCAATGGATAACATTTAGTATATATATATATATTAACATTGATGGAGAAATTATGATACATACATATGTTCATATTAATACATGTTAATGAAAAATAATTGGAACATGGGTAATTAGTCTCACACTATGATATATGTAGGATTTATAAAAACAAATCAAATCTATAAGAGAGTCTAAGAGTAGGAAATAATTTCATCAAAAATACATGATGATCCAAAAATCTAACCCTATCGAGCAGTTCACATTCTTAAGTTCCACTTGTATGAAGGCCTTACGACCACATTTTTTTAAAGTACGTCCTAAAATACACAGTTCTTCATTGATATAGGATTTATTGGGGTTTCTCAGTCCCAAAAACATCTTCCCATCAAAAAAAGATTGAAACAAAAATGGTGAACCCAATATAAAACATTCAATTGTGTTATCCTTTCACAACCAAATGCCAGGCCATTTTGTTTCACATGTCTCATGCAAACAGAAATGGTGAAACTAAAATAAATTTTTTAAATGTGATAGTGGTTGGAAAATAATAAATTTCACATGTGATGCTTCATTAACGGATTTTTAGTTTGTGTTTTTTTGTTTTTAGAGGACTAACTCAAAACAACCTTCAATATAAATTGATGGTATCCTCTCAGAAACATACAAACATATTAGCTATTGAAAAAATTCATGCCTACTAAAATAAGAAGGCATTATCATAAAATCAGTGTCTCTAGAAATATGTAATGAATTCTATATATAAAGTGTAATTAATGAATGATAATATTCCAAAACTTTAGGTAATACATGAATACCTCCTTGACAAGAATCCCCACCAGCAATCCTCCAGATAATGGGTGGTGGGGAAGAAGAAGGTGGAAATTGTTTCTTTCTCAAATTACTTCAAGAGCCTATCCCTAGTGCATAAGCACAATAACATTGATTCTCTTAGGGAGGCTAATGAGGATATCGATTATGAATTCACCACAGTTCAACAGATTCCTAGGAAGGCTACTATTAATTACTTTTTTAAACACCACATGACATTGACACATAAAAATCTATTGAGGCAACCAATTGGGAGACCCTTTCTCTGGACAACTATACCAAAGTATCTAAGAGATATCTCAAGTGGTGTTGGGACACTAATCATAAGGAGTGAGATCATATCCCTATCTCTACTAAATAGTTATACCAATATTCTTTAACTATATGTACACTGCCTTAAACATTGCACAATATTGAGTTTTAAGTAAAGAATTAATTAACATACATTGTATGATATTTTTAGTTTTAGAGTTTTAGAGAATTAGGACATAAATAATACATAATAAAATCATATTATATAGAGTGGAAACTTCAAATAAGAATCAATTTTTCCACAATAGAAAACTATTAAAAAGAAACACATTTTTTTCATGATAAATATTCAAAAAATTCAACATCACTTATTATTTATTCATACCCATCCCTATAAAACCTAAAAAAAATTTTAAGACATGGTATGAGAACAAAAATATTAGTAAGAAACATAAAAATAATAATTAAATAAACTCGTTAGTTCCTAAAAATTTATAAAATTCCCCCTTTTTTAAAAATAAATTTTTGGCTCAAACAAAATTTTTTACTACCGAACAGATCACATTCTATTACCAATAATTTTTATAAATATTTTCATAAGAAATATTAAATACAAAAAAATAATAAATTATTAGTTGAAATCATGAACGTTTTTAAAACAAATCCACAATGTTATACTTTTAACACTACAAATGTAGTATATACATTCTTTTAAACATGAGATCTGTATCTTATATTGATAAATATTTAGATTTCCAAAAAAACCCATATTAAGAAATAATAAATAATATAGGTAACTTGGGAAATAATTTTACATATTAATCTTATAAATGGAATAACGATACAATTTTATCATGTACCCAATTCATTGGAGGTCTAACAAGGACCCACCCATCCTTGTATTATCATGGAACCACATGTCCATGGTTAATAATGTTACCACTTTTTCTTAGATAATAATGTAACCACACATCCTTGGTTTAAAATAGAACCAACATTCATTGGTTTATAATAGATACAACCATAAATATAAACAATTCCCAAGAACCATAAAATAATCATCAAACATGAAAGATAGAATTTTCATTATTTAACTTGAAAATATTCTATTCACCCATAATAAAACATTTACTAAAATTAAAATTTCACCATCCTTTAAAATTAAATTATTAAAACTAAAATTCTTAAGGGGGGGGGGGTTATTTAATGAAAACATGGATGATTTCATAAATAATATAAAAACCAAATAATGGATACAGTGTTGGGAAATGTCTTTATCGCTGTATAAATTAAAATAGAACATTATTTTTGTATTTTTATAAATAAATTCAAAAAATTATATAAAAATATTAAATTTTTAAACCATTGAAATAAATTAAAAATAGAAATAAAATTTCATTTATATTTATTTTATGTCCATATAAATACATATATAAAATAAATTTAAAAATATAGATATAAAATAAAATGTGTTGGGAAGGAAAAATTTAAAATATGATTTTTAAAAGAAATGTCGTTATGAAAAATATTAAAATTACTCTATTGAATCATTTATAAGAACATAAACATGGAAGTTAAATATTTAAAAAATAAATCTTTAAAACTATTAAAACAAGGTTTTAAGATAAAGTGTATGTTACATTGAGTTCGAGTCATAATGTATGTTCTTTATCATAATGAAAAATAAATTTATTTTAATTATTTACTTTTGTGGGAAGTTTTTTAAAGTTTATTATTACTTTTATTTGAATTATTATTATGTTATATATAATTACAAAATCATTTAAGTTCACATAGGAAGTTTTGATGATATTCGGGTCATATATACAAACAAGAATTTCGTATGTTGGATATGGTAAAAGAGCTCACTATTAAATAATATATTGAAAAATAATCATGGAATAATTATAAAATTTATTCATCAATTATAATTTTAAAACCAATCATAAAATACGGTTATGAAAAATGAACTACATTACAATCATGGAGATGACATGTCATACGTATGTATGAGTAACATTTCCATTTTTCAATGATCATTATGGAAAGAAGGTAAGTATTATTTGAACTTACTTACATATATCATCTATGTGATGTGGTGATGAAAAAATAACATCACTTTATGGAGACGGTAGTCCACATGTACACACGAATGATGTTATAATTTTTCAATGAATGGAAATATTAAAATTAAATGACATATTATATTTTCATTATGATAAATATATCATGAATATAATATATAAAAATTAATTCCATAATTATAACCATCCATGAGATGTGATTGTGAAGAAAAAATTACAATGGTTCATGAGGCTATAGTCCTCCATACACATTAATGATGGTTTTTGTTATCATTTTATGGAAGAGGAGAATGATAGAGGTTATTAGATTAACATAATAAAATATTACAATATGGAAAATGTTCTTGGTATTATATAATCCTGTTTGAAGAATATTTTAAGTAGGTGAGAGAAGAAAAAAAACAAAAACTCTCAGTTAATAATGATAGCTATTTTTTCAACCACCACTTTAGGATTATACATAAATTCTTCCAATATTGGAATTATGATAAAACCAATTCCTCTAGGTAGTTGGGAGGAAATTAATTAATATATATAGATAGGTATTGGCTTAACAAAAAGGATTTTAAGTTGTGAAGAGGGGTGTAGAGGGGGAGGCCTTTTCTAAGTGGGGGAGAGGACACACTTGGAATTTTTGAAAAGGGAAAGTTATACCCATATTTTACACATGATACAAGGATCATAAATGGAATATTATCAAGAATTATATTAGATAAGGTCTATATATTTCCATAAAAATAAATTTTGAATTTTTTTAGTCATTTAATTCCTATATTTTTAGTTTAACCCCACGGTAAACCTGTTTTCACCTTAACCATGTTAAATGACTTTTACTATTTTCACTATTCAATATGTAAAAAATAATTCACCTTATTATAAAATATAAATTATTCTGATTAAAAATAAATAATTCATTTTACTAAATTCAAATCATAGAGGTGTTATAATTTAATTTAAAACTAAACTCGTAGACCTGATGAAGAATTCTTTTTACAAGAAATGTATTTTTCAATCTTAAAATGATTTATATTAAATCTATAAGAAATTGATTTTTCAATATTAATATTATTTATATCAAATCTATAACTAGTAATAATTATCATATGAATTTAAATTAATTTATAGAGATATATAATCCATAAATTTTATTTGAATCATTTCTCATTAGAGGTTATTTTAATTAATTAAAAATGTGAAACGTTATGTACTTTAAATAAGTGTAACATCCCAAGTAAGTAATTAATAATAGATATTTTTATCTATGTCTATTAATGAATTAGATAGTGTTTTAGAGGCTTAAAATGAGAATAAATCCAATCTTAAGCATGGAATACACTAATATTTTTAAAAGATTGTTTTACTGCCTTTTGATGGAAAACCATTTTTAAATCAAAATTTTGATAATTTTATAAGCTCTATTTGTCAAAATAAACTTATTATTTATGATTGGGACATTGAAATTTACTTTGGGTAAAGTTTTGGTATTTTTACGAAAATGTTCATTTTTTTAATGAATAGTGAAAAATACTGCATTTTACATCAAAACTGCTTTTTCATCTAATTTAATTATATGGCTAGATTATCTTTTTAATTGGTTTTAAAGTGTAAATAGAATATATTCTTACCATTCAATCCAATAGTGGTCGTTGGAATTAATTTCACTTTGAAATTGGACTTAAACTAGTGTCAATCTTTTGATACTTATTGTTTCATAAAAACACTCTATTTGCTCTGACAACGGGAATTAATTATTAAATTAATTAATGTAAATTATATGTTTTTCAGTTTGTAAAATAGACATCATTTTGTAATTCAGAATATCAAATATAGCTCTGGGTGAAGTTTTGGTATTTTTCTGAAAAACTTCAATTTTTGATGAATAGTGAAACCACTAAGTGGTACTTATAAAAACTGATTTTCCGTTTAAATGAAATTTTACTACCTCTGTGTTTTGAATTTCAAAAATCTGACATAAATGGTTGACATTAATAAGTACAATGTGGTTCAATGGGATTAAAATAATTTTTTGGTGAATAGTAACATTTAAGTTTTTAATCGCGATTAGAGGTAATTAGTGTAATTTAAGGTAAGAATAATGTTTTAATAATATGAAATGACCTAGACACATATCCTACACTTATTGGATGTGTCATGGACGACCAAAAAAATCCATGGGTCAACTTGGGGACCCCATGGGGCCACTTTGGTAGGAAAATGACATTAATATCTTTTTATTTAATGTTAAAGTAAAAATGTCACAAACATGAGTTATTTTACTAAAACAATTTTTATATGGGGTTATAAAAGTCATATTTTTGACTGTAAATATTCATGAGAAAGATAAAAAAATTTCCCACATCATGATATTTTTTTATAATTTTTAGACATTAAAAAAATTAAATTATTTATGACACCATGATGATGCAACGATTACCACATTATTTAACGATTTAAATAAAATGAAAAGATAATATAAAATCTAAGACCTAAACTTGTCAAAAACCTATTAGATGGGTATATTTCTAACCCTTATCACCTTATCCTTGAATTATATCAATGTGGGACCTTTAAATTCTGAAAATGATTTTATAATAAAGTATCCTTTTATACCTTTCCAAGAGTGCCCCTCCTCTCCTCTTATAAAAGGCCCCCACCTCTACCACCTTACCCACACTTCCAAAGCCTTTGGCTCGGACAAAACCTTCCCATTTTGTCTCTACACATCCCTATATAACTATTAGAAGCCTAAATTTGGGCATAAGTCTTCCCAAGGAAGCCTTTGAGCTCAAATCAAAAAGAGTTACCCGATTTAAAGGTAATGTTTTCTCTTGTGTTCTTATGTTTTATTTTGCATCTCTAACCCTATAAACTATTTTTATTCATTTATTTTGTAACAACTACAGTATCTTAAATATACTAGGATGTTTTTTTAAGAATTATTTGAGCTACACTTACACACACCTACATCTAATGGTTAAAGAACATACTGTTTCTGTGGATGGCGAATTTCTGCCTCACGAAACGATGATTGTTCAACACTCATATAACACCTTCAAAGGTGGCCATTAAGATGTCACTAAATTTATATATGATATATAATATTTTTATGTTTTACTTAAGCTTTTGTATTTTTCATTTATGACATACCTTTATGGTTTCCATTATGGGTAAATGCGATATCTTCATTTTAGAAAGTGCGGACTACTGCCCCCTCAAAGTTATTTGATTCGTTAATGCCATATATGTGACGTATAAAGGATGTAATTAATGATATTATATATGATATTATACTGGAATTATAATATAACTTTATATCATTATGATTCAATTCCATAAAATACGAAATTGAAATGAAAGTAGCGTTCATGCGTACGTACGACTTACCGTCTCCAGGAACGGTGCATTTCATTTCTTACCTCTAAACGTTATGTAATATTATAAATGCATGTATATAATGGATATATATGATATATATGATATCTAAATCATGAGTATAACTCTGTATATAATGGATATTTGCCTACGTGAACAACTTGTAAATATAAGAAGTTCACTTTTGACTCAAGTAACAAATATCGACAAAACGACCGTTATTAACTTAAATGATTACATAATGTTCATAACATGGTAATAAGTGATAGAAAAGGAATAATGAACTTGAAAAAGGTTCTTATGTAAGTAGAAATTAACTCAATTTTATTATTCAGGATATTAAAGAACGATCAAATCAAGTCGGACCCGAGGTATTGGACTTCGTCTCAATATCCTTTCATTGAGGCATATTTTGTTTTATACATAACCTAATTTTATACGGTGTATAAACCCCTTTGACATTTACATTTATCCAAAAGGAATATTTTTATACAAAACGTTTTACTAAACGACAAATGGAATGTTTTTGTTGTACGTATGCGGTGACAACGACTTCTCCGCCGCCGTGACCATTATTTGAGTTTCGGCTTCCTTTACAAGCCATACCTTTTTTTAAATGAAAAATAAATACCATGTTTTACTTTTTTTTAATTTTGGTATTGAAAATGGTTTTCATAATGTTTTTATATCAATGTGTTGTATTGATATCTTGTGATTGAAAAGTGGAAATGTTATGTTTCCTTTATGCATGTTTTATGTGATACGATTATGTTATGGTTCTTGGGCATTGTTATGAAGATGGGTGGTTCCGTGATAAACTAAGGGCGGGTGAACCCGATATATCTCTCCAATGCATTGGGTAACGCGAAGGGGTTAAACGTTGAGGTTTCTCCGAAGAGATTTAGGGAATATACTATGATGGGTATTCCAAACGTAACCAAGAGGGTTACTCCCTACGTAAGAATGTTATGAATGCCTCAAGTTACCTTTATGTCTTATGATTTCTATGATTTATTCATGATTTGATGAGGTATGTTAAAGTGCTTATGTTTTATGGGTAAAGTATGATTTCATTCTTATGTATACATATACTCATGTTTCCTTTCCATATTTTTATATCCCTTACTGAGCTTTTTAAGCTCATCCCAAGTTTTTGAAATGTTTTTCACAGGTCAAGGGAAGGGTACATGATATGATGATAGTGTCAAGGAAGTGTCAAGAAAGAATCCATGTTTTATTTTAAATATGTTTTTGTTAATGGAAAAAAATGAATACTATCTTTTATGTAACCACTTTGTTTAAATGTGGAATGTAATGCAAGTTTTATGATATAATTCTCTAAAACTCTAAACCTAAAAAGATCCTCAACGTGTATTCTTGAAGTAACTCAAGATTAAGTAATGTTTAAGGCTGGGGCCTTATAGTTGGTATCAAAGGCCGGTTTAGATAACTTTAGGAGTTAGAATTCTATTAAATGATTATCCAAAAATATTTTTTGGGTCAAATGGAAATGATATAGCTTTTGAAGATTACCGTGTTTCTTCTCCTAATATATTTATATGTTAAGAATGGTTTTTCATAGAGGAAACAGAAAAAATTTTCTGGGAAGGCATACAGAGGGAAGTGACCTTTCATATCAGTATCATGAGATGGTCAGAATCAGAACTAAACAGTTTGTTGCAGTGATGGATCAGTTGACTTAGGTGAAAAATGTTGGTTGTTTTTATTGATGATATTTTGGTGTTTTCTAAAAGTAAAGAGGATCATGAAGGACATTTAAGGGTTATTTTTCAAACCTTAAAAGAAAATAAATTTTATGGTAAATTCAGCAAGTGTGAGTTTTGGTTGCAATAAATTTCATTCCTTGGTCACATTGTTTCTAAAGATGGGATAACTGTTGATCCTTCAAAAAACAAGGGTTGTTGAAGAATGGCCAAGACCCATAAATGTAACTGAGATTCGTAGATTACTTGGTTTGGAAGGCTATTACCGAAGGTTTGTTAGAAATTTTTCATGGTTATCTAGTCCAATGACTAAGCTAACTCTGAAGGGTGTTAAGTTTACCTGGACAAAAGAATGTGATGATTGTTTTCAGGAACTGAAAAGAAGATTGGTTAATGCTCCAGTTTTGGCACTACCTCCCAGGAATGGTGAGTTTGTTATCTACAGTGATGCTTCATTGAAAGGACTTGGTTGCGTCTTAATGCAGAATGATCAGGTAATTGCTTATTCTTCACTACAGTTGAAAACTCATGAGGTAAATTACCCTACACATGATTTGGAATTAGCTGTTGTTGTTTTAGCTTTAAAAATTTGGAGGCATCATTTGTATGGAGTAAAGTGTGAAATATATACCGATCACAAAAGTTTAAATTATATATTCACTTAGAAAGAATTTAACATGAGATAGAGGAGATGGATAGAATTAATCACGGATTATGATTGTAAAATACATTACCATCCGGGAAAAACAAATAAAGTGGTTGATGCTTTGAGTCGAAAAAGTAATGCTTCATTAACAATGTTGTGTTTGGAACGTGATCCTTTGGTTAAGGATTTGATGAACTTTGGCATAGAAGTTTTTGGTGCATGATGTTCTTCTATTTTGTTTCAGGTATCATTGAAATCTTCTCTATAAAATAGAATCAAGCAAGCACATAAGCAAGATAGTGAGTTGCAGAAAAAGGTAGAGCTGGTTCAGAAGGGTAAGTTTCCTGAATTCATCATTGATAATGATTGTGTTTTGAGATTTGGGGAGAGATTGTGTGTGCCGTGTGATTCAAAGTTGAAGAGATATTTGTTATGTGAAGCTCATAGTTCTCCGTTTTCAGTTCATCCTGGCAGTACTACGATGTATAGAGATCTTCGGGAGTATTACTGGTGGGACGGAATGAAAAGGGATATTGCTGATTTTACTGTGAAGTGTTTGACTTGTCAATAGGTTAAAGAAGAGCGATAGTTACCGAAAGGGATGCTTCAGCCTTTACCAGTGCCAGAGTGGAAATGAAAAAATATATCCATGGACTTCATTGTGGGATTGCCGAAGACACCTCGAGGTAATAATGCAATCTGGGTTATTGTTGATCGCTTGACTAAATCTGCTGATTTCCTTGCTATATGAGATACTTTTTCCCTAGATCAACTTTCCCATTTTTATCATAAAGAGATAGTCAGGTTACATGGAGTTCCTCTCTCCATTGTATCTGATCGTGATCCCAGGTTTACTTCTAACTTTTGGAAAGGCCTTCAGAAGTCGTTGGGTACTGAATTAAATTTTAGTATAGCTTTTCATCCTCAGTCAGATGGGCAGTGAGAACGAACAATTCAGACTTTGGAAGATATGCTATGTGCTTGTTCGATGGATTATCACTGAAGTTGGGACCAAAATCTTTATTTGGTTTAATTTTCATATAATAACAGTTTTCATTCCAGTATACAGATAGCACCATTTGAGGCGTTATATGGAAAGTGGTGTCAAACTACAGCTTTTTGGGATAAAGTGGGTGAAAGGAAGTTGATGGGACCAGAATTGGTAGAAGAGTGGGCAGAAAAAGTTCAGCTAATACAGAAACACATGAGAACAGCTCAGAGCTGGTAGAAGAGTTATGCAGATAATCAGAGGAAGGATCTATCTTTTTTGGTAGGTGATCATGTTTTTCTCAAAGTCTCACCATGGAAAAGTGTGATGGTATTTGGTAAGAAAGGAAAGCTGAGCCCAAGATTCATTAAACCATATGAAATTCTGGAGATAGTTGGATCTGTTGCTTACCGAGTGGCTTTACCTCTGAGTTTATCTCAAGTACACAATGTTTTTCATGTTTCGATGTTGAGAAAGTATATGCCAGATCCATCTCATGTTTTGAGTCCAGAGGTAGTTCAGTTGGAAGAGAACCGATATTATGAGGAACAACCGGTCCAGATTGTTGACCACAGGGAGCAAGTCTTAAGGAATAAAGTGATTCATCAGGCAAAGGTTTTGTGGAAAAACCACATTATTGAAGAGGCAACATGGGAATCTGAAAATGAAATGAGGGATAAATACCCCCACTTATTCGATAAGTAAATAAATTGCGGGGACACAATTTTCTAAATGGGGGAAGGATGTAACATCCCAAGTAAGTAATGAAAAATATATATTTTTATCTATGTCTATTAATGAATTAGATAGTGTTTTAGAGTCTTACAATGAGAATAAATCCAATCTTAAGCATTGAATACACTAATATTTTTAAAAGATTGTTTTACTGCCTTTTGATGGAAAACCATTTTTAAATCAAACTTTTGATAATTTTATAAGCTCTATTTATCAAAATAAACTTTTTATTTATGATTGGGACATTGAAATTTACTTTGGGTAAATTTTTGGTATTTTTCCGACAATGTTCATTTTTTAATGAATAGTGAAAAATACTGCATTTTACATCAAAACTGCTTTTTCATCTAATTTAATTATATTGTTAGATTATATTTTTAATTGGTTTTAAAGTGTACATAGAATATATTTTTACCATTTAATCCAATAGTGGTCTTTGGAATTAATTTCACTTTGAAATTGGACTTAAACTAGTGTCAATGTTTTGATACTTATTGTTTCATAAAAACACGCTATTTGCTCTGACAGCGGGAATTAATTATTAAATTAATTAATGTAACTTATATGTTTTTATTTTTGTAAAATAGAAATCATTTTTGAATTCTGAATATCAAATATAGCTTAGGGTGAAGATTTGGTATTTTTCTGAAAAACTTCAATTTTTGATGAATAGTGAAACCACTAAGTGGTACTTATAAAAACTGATTTTCCGTTTAAATGAAACTTTAACACCTATGTGTTTTGAATATAAAAAATCCGACATACATGGTTGTAATTAAGAAGTCAACTGTGGTTCAATATGATTAAAATAATATTTTGGTGAATAGTAACTTTTAAGTTTTTAATCATGATTAGAGGTAATTAGTGTAATTTAAGGTAAGAATAATGTTTTAATAATATGAAATGACCTAGACAAATGTCTTAACATTATTGGATATGTCATGGACGACCAAGAAAATCCATGGGTAAACTTGGGGACCCCATGGAGCCACTTTGGTAGGAAAATGACATTAATATCTTTTTATTAAATGTTAAAGTAAAAATATCACAAACATGAGTTGTTTTACTAAAATAATTTTTACATAGGGTTATAAAAGTAATATTTTTGACTATAAATATTAATTAGAAAGATAAAATGATTTCCTACATCATGATATTTTTTTTAAAAAATTTTAGACATTAAAAAAATTAAATTATTTATGACACCATGATGATTCAGCGATTACCACATTATTTAACGATTTAAATAAAATGAAAAGATAATGAAAAATCTAAGACATAAACTTGTCAAAAACCTTTTGGATGGGTATATTTAGAACCCTTATCACCTTATACTCGAATTATATCAATGTGGGACCTTTTAAATCCGAAAATCATTTTATAATAAAGTATCCTTTTATACCGTTCCAAGAGTGCCCCTCCTCTCCTCTTATAAAAGGCCCCCACCTCTACCACCTTACCCACACTTCCAAAGCCTTTGTCTCGGCCAAACCCTGCCCATTTTGTCTCTAAAAATCCCTCTATAACTCTTATAAGCCTCACTTTGGGCAGAAGTCTTCCCAAGGATGCCTTTGAGCTCACATCAAAAAGAGTTACCCTATTTAAAGGTAATGTTTTCTCTTGTGTTCTTATGTTTTATTTTGCCTCTCTAACCCTATAAACTATTTTTATTCATTTATTTTGTAACAAATACAGTATCTTAAATATAATAGGATGTTATTATAAGAATTATTCGAGCTACACTTACACACACCTATGTCTAATGGTTAAAGAACATACTGTTTCTGTGGATGGCGAATTTCTGCCTCACGAAACGATGATTGTTCAACACTCATACAACACCTTCAAATGTGGCCATTAAGATGTCACTACATTTATATATGATATATAATATGTTTATGTTTTACTTAAGATTCTGTATTTTTCATTTATGACATACCATTATGGTTTCCATTATGGTTAAACACGATATCTTCATTTTAGGATGTGCGGACTACCGCCCCCTCAAAGTGATTTGATTCGTTAATGCCATATGTGGGACGTATAAAGGATGTAATTAATGATATTATATATAATATTATACTGGAATTATAATATACCTTTATATAATTATGATTCCATTCCATAAAATACGAAATATAAATGAAAGTAGCGTTCATGCGTACGTACGGCTTACCGTCTCCATGAACGGTGCATTTCATTTCTTACCTCTAAACGTTATGTAATAATATAAATGCATGTATATAATGGATATATATGATATATATGATATCTAAATCATGATTATAACTCTGGATATAATGGATATTTTCCTACGTGAACAACTTGTAAATATAAGAAGTTCACTTTTGACTCAAGTACCAAATATCGACAAAATGACCATTATTAACTTAAATGATTAAATAATGTTCATAACATGGTAATAAGTGATATAAAAGGAATAATAAACTTGAAAAAGGTTCTTAAGAAAGTATAAATTAACTCAAGTTTATTATTCAGGACATTAAAGAACGATCGAGTCAAGTCCGACCCGAGGTATGGGACTTCGTCTCAATCTCCTTTCATTGAGGCATATTTTGTTTTATACACAACCTACTTTTATACGGTGTATAAAACCCTTTTACTTTTACATTTATCCAAAACGAATATTTTTATACAAATTTTTTTACTAAATGACAAATGGAATGTTTTTGTCGTACGTATGCGGTGACAATGACTTCTCCACCGCCGTGACCATTATTTGAGTTTCGGCTTCCTTTACAAGCCATACCTTTTTTTTAAATGAAAAATAAATACCATGTTTTACTTTTATTTTATTTTGGTATTGAAAATGGTTTTCATAATGTTTTTATATCAATGTGTTGTATTGATATCTTGTGATTGAAAAGTGGAAATGTTATGTTTCCTTTATGCATGTTTTATGTGATACGATAATGTTATGGTTCTTGGGCATTGTTATGAAGACGGGTGGTTCCGTGATAAACTAAGGGAGGGTGAGCCCGATATAGCCCTCCAATGCATTGTGTAACGTGAAGGGGTTAAACGTTGAGGTTTCTCTGAAGAGATTTAGAGAATATACTGTGATGGGTATTCCAAACGTAACCAAGAGGGTTACTCCCTAAGTAAGAATGTTATGAATGCCTCATGTTACCTTTATGTATTATGATTTCTATGATTTATTCATGATTTTATGAGGTATGTTAAGGTGATTATGTTTTATGGGTAAAGTATGATTTCATTCTTATGTATACATATACTCATGTTTCCTTTCCATATTTTTATATCCCTTACTGAGCATTTTATGCTCATCCCATGTTTTTGAAATGTTTTTCACAGGTCAAGGGAAGGGTACATTATATGATGATAGTCTCAAGGAAGTGTCAAAAAGAATCCATGTTTTATTTTAAATATGTTTCCGTTGATGGAAAAAAATGAATACTATTTTTTATGTAACCACTTTGTTTAAATGTGGAATGTAATGCAAGTTTTATGATCTAATTCTTTAAAACTATAAACCTGAAGAGATCCTCAACGTGTATTCTTAAAGTAACTCAAGATTAAGTAATGTTTAAGGCTGGGGCCTTATAACAAGTTTTAAGAAAAAATGAATTTTTGTGCCGTAAAATAAACTCAAAACAAAATCAAGTATAAATTTTTTTAAAATAAAATTAATTTTTAACAATATAAATAAAAAATACTTATGTCACTTTAAATAAATATAATTCATAATGATACTTTTAAATTATTTAATTTGTTGAAAATAAATGATAGTATAGAAAATAAATAATTTTCTTTATTCATTGAAAACATTATTTTTTCTGAAAAATCCCAAAATTTCACCATAAGTTAATTTTTATATTATGATTTCAAAAATTATTTTCATTTTATCAAAAAAAAAATTATAGGATTTACATAAATTAATTACAATATTTTCTCACAAAAAAATCAATAAAAATAATTTTGGAAGAAAACATATTACTGATGAAAAAAATATCATTAATAAAAATTGATTCATTATTTACTAAGAATTTTTACATAGAATTATGTTGATTTGGATGATTAGATATATATATATACACACACATATTTCATAAAGTATTTAATACTATTCATACCCTCCAATTTAACATCTTGATTATATCGACCATATATTTTGCAAATTGTTTAAACTTGATGTTTTTTTCCTATATGCTATCAAACATAATGATATTCTTTTAAAATATTGGCGTGCTATATTATAAGAAACTATTGTGTAGGATAATACCATTATTAACATAAAGAAATCATGCCATAATATCCTAGAAGTTCTAGAAGAATCATGTCGGTATATCCCAATATACAATAGAGTTTGAGCCCATAGTCCTGCTCTCACTAGTCAATATTGCTAACATATATTTGTAGTATAAGAGGAGGAACAAAGATGCATTGTGATAATAACTTGGGTATGACTTGTATTACTTCCCTCAAAAATCAATACCATCAACATATTCAATTATTATTAGAGGATAGAAGCAGGTTCATATCCTCACTCCTATCAAGGAATGGGAAAATATCATAGCTCCCACTGTTGAGAATCATCAACACATCTCAGTGGAAATGGATGTGTGGTATCATATTCCTACAAAAATCATAAAAAAATACCTACATATCATGGATATGGAATAAAAAGAAGATATTTAACATATCTTGACATCCATAATTGGGAAATAACATATTAAAAACCCTACCTATAGAAAACCTCTTAAATATATTTCTAGAACTACTCAAGTATAGGTACACATTTCTATGCCCATTCATGATGGCCATCAATAAACCCCGATGAATAATGAAAAATAGGATCAAACATGTATTCTTGTTCCAATTATAGATTAATGACCTATTTAATTAGCCACTTCAAGGATAGCCCATATTCTCTCCAAATCTTCCTAGACATGATAGAATATTCTGGTAGTCCCTTAGGAGTATACACATATTCTTAGTTCCCTTTATTTCATAGAATATCATCCAAAAATCTTGATGGAAACCAATAAGCAGGCCCACATTCCTAGCCATTCTGAATAAGATCATCAACATATTATGATGGCGATGTAGGATTATCCAAACAAGACTCCCACTTATGATGGTCTTTGTGAATTGTTTGTAACCTCAACTTCCCAATGAAGGAAAACTAAGATAAAGTCTCACAGATGGTGGCCCAAAATAAATGAGCAAGCCCACATTATTTACTACTCAATTTTAGTATTATTGAGGCCCTAAAACATATTTCAAGAGTGGACTAGGATATTATTAAATAATAATAATAAAGAGTAATCAATTATAGTTGTGAAGTTCCCCGTTGGAATATTACTACCAGCCCATCTGGATGTCCTCCACAGAGCACACACCCTAAAAGTCATCCCAATAGTGTTATTAACACCAATCATGGGAACTCTTTACAAGGTGATAAATGTTTAAATACCCCTTTCAACCATAATATTAATAATAAATAAGATACACCATTTTATATTTTCCACATTTAAGGTCCATTATAGGTTAGATGTCATAGGAATAATCCTTATGAGAAAATATTATTAAACGATGGTAGTCCTCTCCATAATGATATTACCTATGAAGTTCATCCCTATAATGATATATAATTTTGAAAATAAGGTTTCCCCCTTGCCGAAGTAGCTGTTAGAAATCCCTCATATTGTGAGGCACTTGAGAGATTAAGTATTCGTAATCGAAGAACCTTTTATCTAAGGAGCGATATCCTATATCATCCAAAATTTTTCTAGAGGAAACTGTCATATTTTTTACCATTATCGGATCAGTTACCATTTAATATAGTAGTGACGATTCTAACTGATCCCACTATCCTCAGTAAGGCCAATAGGAAATGACATCTCTTGTCATATCAAGTGGAAGAATGTCTCACTGAAGATGAAAGGATTCCCTGATGATGAGGAAAGATATCACCACATATAATATACTAATCATATTCATGTCTAGTTATACTTATTAATATGAAATTCAAAAGGTGTTAAAAAATTAATTTAAACCCCATATTCATCTGAATATATGGATGACTCACCATTATGTGAATGTGAAATCTCTTCCATCTACGAAATATGAATATAACATTACAGTGATAGTTAACCTCCACCATCAGTTAATTTTTCATCCCTCTTAGCTACACAAGACACAATATTTGGATGGTAATGTAGATATATATAACACACATTCCTTAATTAATTGAAGACACTACATTAGTTTATTTCTTATGCTCTATTTGTTGTCTATATTAGAGGGTTGGGAGAGAATGGGGCACTAAATTTTACTATCCCCCTAGTTAGCATAACCTACTTCTAGATATATCTTGCAACGTTATCACCCAATTCTAGGTCCAAGTTTCGATCTCTACATATGCTCATCATCCTATCCAACATTTTCTTGTAATCTCAAAATCCCAAAATGGTGAACCTACTAGGAATGAACTATTAAAAATATCCTATATCAAGCCTACGAAAAGGTTCAGTAGAAATATTCTTTTTGAAATGAAATGTATTATATGAAAGAAATTCCCTCAATAGATTGAAGATCATATTCATAATAATCATTGCATATTCCCCATTATTGAGCAAAATCCATTAAAATTGTAAGGGAATCAATAATTGTCATATATGAAGTAACAAAAACATGGGATCAACCATGACCCATGGGGATGAGGGTATTTTTACTACAAATTCCAAAAATAGGATCATTAAATCATTATAAAATTTAATATTTCATAGTGCTGGAACCAATTCAAGACCAACCTCTAAGATTGGAGGATGTTTTATCACAAACTCTACCTAGTCCGCAAAAACCTGTCTTCTCCAAGATTGGAGAATCACTATAAGAAATACCTTTATTATTCCACACATTTCATGACACATCTATCATTATAGGGAAAAACATGGAAAGGGTTTCTAGAAACTCTCTCAAGATTAATCTCAATAAATCAACCCAAGGATATAATTAAAAGGAGAAGTTAAAGCCTCATCTGGGAAGAAAACCAAAACAATAATCAAATAAAGGAAATTATAAGGATGATTATGATATAATTTTTGAAAAATATTCAGAAAATAACCAATATCATTACTCATTTGATGAAGGAATAGATATTTCACTGTGATACTCATAGTAAAAATCATTATAATTATCCCCAAAAATTATTCCATGCATTATTCCTACATAGAAGAGAATGACACAGAATCATATATCCAAAATATAGTCTAGTCCAAGATACTTAACGGTAGTGCATGTAATCATCAATAATGGTAGAACTAAAATTATCGAGATCCCCTAAATTATCTAATGTAAGATATATGGTGGTATTATACTAAAAAAAGGGAAAGGGTGTGACTAAATTCCATAAATTTATAATGGATTTTATACCTCCTACCATAAAAGAGATATCTTCTCAATATGATGCATAGATAAAGAAGTTAACACAAAAAAATAAAAAATTACTCATAAAAATATCTATAATGAGTATATACCTTAAAAAAGACCGGTATTTATCCATAAAAAAATCTACCCTATGAAAAAGAGTCCACTCTTCTAATGATGGAAGAGTTTAGCAATCCAACCAATTCTGGATTCAAACAGCAAGTCTTCTAGGATCTGGTAGTTGAAGAATATCCAGTGTTTCCAATACTTAGGTGGCAACCATAACCATGATAGAAAAGAAAAAATAGGCTAAACCATACCAGTTTTTAGTAAAAAAAAATGGGGTATCCAAATATTATAGGATCAAATCATTTCCTCTACAAAAGTTTCTGACCAACCAACCATGCCCTCAGAGCACATTGAATCCATTAAATCCATAGAAACTCAAATGAATTCCATGGAAGGGAGGAATGCACTAGTGACAGAGAAAAAATATATATCCTGAATGGGTGAATGTATCTTATTATATCCTCTATTTTTACAACCTCATATTCCCACCATTCAATGGAACATGGGATTTGGAGTAGCATCTAACACATTTCGTGTCTTGATGTGGCCCCATAATGGGAACCCTTGAGCAGGAGGAGGCCAGTTAGATCTTATTATTGGTTAATAATTTGGATAGGAAATTTTTTTTCTAAAATAGTTATCTTTTATATAGATTAATCACAGGATAGGAATACCTCCATTGGTAATTCCTCAACCAATTTAACTGTACACTGATAAGGAAAATAGTTCTTGACCTCTTAAATTCCAAACAACATGTTAATGAGAGGGACTCTTAATCCATAACTTGATAAAACGGTTTAACCAATCCCAAGAACATATAAATTACCCATAAAGAGTTATTGGGAATCCATATATAAAATATCTGTGATGACTTTTAATTTTTTCTTATTCTGGTAAAACATTTGGTTTGATTGCATGAGCTTTCCATAGTTCTGAAGAGGTTGGAAGACTCGATTAGGTAGAACAAGCCCAAGACATGGCCATCACTGATAGCTAAGGTGAAGATAACTGTAAAATTAATAACTAAAACTATAATTTCTATGCTTTCTATAACACCCCAATATTTTATAAAATATTTCTCTAAATTTAATCACTTTTATAGCTTTCGATACATGCATCCTTGGGTTTAAATGTACCATAATATAATATAACATTGTAAACTAGCCATTAATTTTGAGGGTATAAATATGACTAAATAAATTATGAAAATTATATAGTTTATATAGGTATAAAATAAATTCATTAGTAATCAATTTATTAGGTATAAAAAATAATAATAATCATTTGAAATTTAAAAAGAAATCTAAAAAACTGTTTGTTTGTGTGAAATGTGTTTTTATCATAAATAATTAAATTAATAACTTTTAGTGATTAATTTAATTAAAATTTTTATTTTATATATTTTATAAAAAAAATTCATTCATTTAATATTTTTTTATAATCGTGGGATAATAATAAATCCAATTTTATTCTTAAAAACATTATTTTTCCAAAAAAAAGTTCTGTCGCATTTTGTGCACTTATTTTGAAACTATTTTTTACTAATTTTAGACAATTTATTTGAAAAAATGAACAATTTTTTTAAATAAATATGTAAATATTATCTTAGAGTGAATCATTGTGAATTTTATGAAAATTTTATTTTTTGGATAAATTTTGAAAATGTTGATTTTTATGGAAAAATTCCATTCCATTTAAAGAATTTACAAAGTAACATTTTGTTTTATTTTTTTTAAAATATAAATCAATTCGTTTTTATTTTTATTAATCCAATTTATATAATTGGAATCAATTTTATGTTGATATTTTATATAATTGTTTTTACTTAAAATAAATTTTCTTTGCAAAATAGAATTTTGTCACACTTGTAGGTTTACTTTTTAATAAAATTCTTATTATTAAATGAATTTAATTGGAAAAAATGGATTCAATATTTATAATCAAAATAATTAATATTATATAATAATTTATATGAAATTTTTGGTCATAATTAATTGTAAATAAATTAACATTAATTACCATTATTCAGGTTAAAATAGGGTTTTACGTGTTACATGTGCCTACGTTAAATTAATTTTCATCACACATATGAATTTTATTTAAAATGTTTTATTTCATATTTATAATATTTGGTTCCGAACTGTCTAGTGAGGCTTATTTATCTTCAGTCATAATGAAAAAATTACCTAGGAAAATAAAAAAACTATTTATTTTTGTGAAAACAAAAATGGAAAAAGTGATTAGCCTTAGAGATTAAGGGAATAACATGATTAAAAAATGTTTCATTTTTTAGTGGTTTTTCTAAACCATATATTCCATAAACTTAATTATTTAACAATTTATGAGGCACATGGATTGGGATTTACTTCCCATTGTGGAATTTTTTTCGGTATTTACAAAAATGTTACTCCACTAAATTATAAAATGGAACCTTCACCACCAATCTATCCACACATATTAAGCCATTTATCTTGAACACACAATACCAAAATATCTCCAAAAAAATACTTGTTATGGATCTTCTGGTCTCCCCAAAAGAACAACCCTAGAGTCTTTAATAGGAGATCCAAATGAGTTTTTTCTAAGAGAACAAAATTGTCTTAATTGATCTCTTTCTTTTTTACTTCTTCAGTTATGACCTTAATACATGTCATAATAATTCCAATTTAATAAAAAAAGATATCATATACATAGATTTTATTATTTTTATTCCATAATGGATATTTATCTCCTCTTCTATCAAATGGGAATCAAAGCCATAGATTGTGTGTACGGTGGACTATCGCCTTGCGAACCGTTGTAATTTAGTTTTCATCAACACCTATCATAGATGGATATAATGATATATTTAATGTATATATAAGATATATATTATATAATTATCCTTAGGTAATTATAATATCGCATCTAACATCTTACCTTCTAATCCATTAGAAAATGATAATGTCGCTCGTGTGTGTGAGGGGACCACCACCTCCATAAAGTGATGTGATTATTTTTTTCATTTCATTTTTTCATGGATGGTAATAAGGATATATTTGGAGAAATTATATAATGTTTATTATATAATAATTATTATAAAAATTATTATTATTATTTTACTTTCATTGTTACCATCATTAAAAAAATTAAAATAGTGGTCATGCGTACTTATGAAAAACCTTCTCCACGAATAGTGTAACTTATTTTTCAATATCTTTATTTTATGTAATATTATAAATATTTATATAATTAAAATACATTATATTAAAATCATGGTTATAATTACTGATATAATGGAACCATTATAAAAGTACAAGGGCCAAAACTACCAAACCAAAACATACATGAAAAATAAAGAAGTTATTACCTGAAACTGTGATTTTAGAAGGACATGTTATAAAAATTTATAAGTAAATAATATAAGGAATGATATATATGATTCTGGTTCATTAATAGATTTATAATAAATCTATATTTATTATACAAGAGTTTTAAACAAGTATGAAGGAAATTTGACTCGAGATAAAGTTTTCTCATCTTACTTTTACTACTGTGAGACATAAGACATATTGACCACTTATTTATTTTGTATAGGGTATAAAATTACCCTTATATATGTTATATCATTAATATATTTATTTACATGGTATTTAATGTATTATTTTAAGTTATTTATTTCATGAGGATTAATACTGAAAAGTTACAAAAGTGGTAAGGGTTTATTTAACAATCTCAACATTATTGAGGTTTATTTATGTTAATGTATATGTTAGGGGAATTATTTTAATAGTAGCATCTTAAAAAATATTTTAGTCTCATCTAGTTATTTATGGATATTATAGGTTTTCCTTATCTTTCCACACTTTATGTACTTAATATAATGAAACCATGTCATAAGGAAAATTAACAATATTTTTCTACTCGATCAGGAATCATTTTCTTCCATATCCATATTTTCTCTATAGTGAATTTAAAATATTTTTACTATTCTATAATGATATTTAACAAAATTTTTACCCATGTTTATCATTTAAAAAATGGTTTAAAAGGGATCTTCCTATCATTTTTCAAACGAGGTACTTTTTGAACATTCTTACAAAAGTGTGAAATGAATATTTTTTATCTTATAAAACATGAATGGAATTTAAGACCATAATGAAAGATTAATGATTAGAGGATTACTTTAAGAATTTACATGATTATTTTCAATGAATATTTTGTTCCTAATATTCTAGAAATTATTGGTTTTCAAAATTTATTTGAATGTCAAAAAGTGTATTTTCCCCAAGAATGTTTTCAATTATTTTTATGGTATTATTGTTGATCAACAAAACAACCTATATTTTACATATGATCCACTATGTATTTGTTGTAATGAAACACTCATTATTTCTCCATATGTTTTATAGTCAGTTTTAATTAGGACTTACTATTTTGATATCATTTTCTATATTACTCTGGATGGTTTATGATTATATTTATTGATTAGTGAAATTATTAACATTTCATATGTTAGTTTTCGATATTAATATTTATGTTGATTATGATTCACCCTTATTGTAAAAAGAATTTATTTTACTTTGTATGTGATGGTTAGGTCCCTCTATATCCCCTCGATGCATATGAAAGTCTCATGATACAAACTAGCATACGTATTTGGTCAAGACCTTACCTATTTATGTAATATGTCATGGCACGAAGCCTTAACAGTGTGTTTATTATGTATTGTATTTTTCATTCCCAAATTATTTGTTTTGTTTTTGATAATCATGTGATTATTTGATTAGATGTGGTATCCATGGGTATGTTTAAAGCTTATGTGATATATAGAATTATTTGATCATTATTTATTTTTTCAATATTATTCTTTATGATGATATTATTGATTAAATGGAATATATATTTAAGATATTTTCATTTCCATATGGATTAAGACTTATTTATTCATGATATATTTCATCATATACATACCCTTATTGAGCATCTGAGGTCACCTCTTTCTTGTTTTTCCTTTCCCCAAGATTCCATGAAGTGTATTATGATTGATATGTAGGGATTTTCTAAATGGAATTATGGTGTTCTCAAATAATATACTCTTTTGTATTTTATCTTTTCAAATTTAATGTGATATTCAAGTACGCATCCTATTTAAGAATACTACTAAAATATTCAGTCCATCAGGATGTGATTCTTTGTATCTAGTGATAATTAGATAAAGTAACCACTGAATCTTGGAAAATAATATTAGAGACATTATAGTTGGTATTAGAGGAAGTTTATTATAAACCAAATGAACTAAATTTATGAAAAAATGTATAAAGTAATTTATCCTTATAACACACATTGAGGATAATTCTATGTATAAGATAATATCCTAAAGTTGTGATAAAGTAGTGATTGTGTGGTTTTCTTAGTAATACATCTCAATATGGATACTACAAGGGAATGTGGATATAAAACAATTATACCTAGGGGAAATAAATCTAAATATGGTTAATTGGTATTTCACTTGATCATAACTTCATGCTTGATAACGAGCCTTTCCTCACACCTCGTTTGACACTCCCATTGGATATTCTTCGGTTAATTCACATTTTCATTACAAACCATTATCAAGGATTTGATTTTATGATGAAAATGAAGGATTTAGGTTAAACCTATGGTTTCTTAGATTAAAATGAATATGTAATAGATTAGACATCCTATAAATGATTACATTGTTTACAACTATGATTTTTATTTCTCACACTATTCTTTTTGGTTTTAGTCAATAGATGGAATACAATGGAATCATGTTGACACGTAATGTGATAGAAAATGTAGAGATTATGAGAAACCAAATAAGAATATGACAAGAGTAAAAGATATCATTATTATTTCTTATAAGTTATCATGATATATGATTAAAAACCTAAACCTTAACCAACTCTTGGACTCCCCAAAGAAGAGAATAATAGAGTTCACTAAGAACTTTAGTGGTGAATATAATGTAGGAAATAAGGATCAATTTCCTTTATATAAAAAATGTGGAAATAGAAACCCCAGAAAATTTCTCTAAGGAATGGGAAAATGATTTATGTGTGAAAAATAATGGAATAAAGAAATGAATTGTTGAAGACAAATTAATATTTAAATGGTAGAAAATAAATTTAATCATAGGGATCCATTTATTGTTCATCATATTAAATATGCCTAACCTGGTAGTTATCTAAGTCAATTCCCTTTTCTAAAGGATAAATCCTACACTAAGGATGGGTTTAAATTATGCCAATATTTGAAGTGTAATGAATGAAAAGTTTATTTATTGGAATTAAGGAATTAAGTTTTAAAAGTGTTATACCATTGATATTATAGTTATAATAATCATGGAACATATTATGATTTTTAATATAAGTTTTTTATTACATTGTTTTGAAGAATATATTGAATATTACTGATAAACAAGAAAATTTATTTAGTGTTATAGTGATATTTTTGGAGAACACATGATTATAGGAAATATAAACCTTAATCTATTCATAATGTTGAGTTAAAGATGTTTATTTGGGATAAAAAGGTGATTGACATTGATGAAGTAAATAGAATAGTATTAGTGACCTTGAAATTTGTAAGTAATTTAATGGAAAAGTTTTTTATTTTATCATTGATGGATTTTACAACATTATAAGATTTATGGAATATACTAAACAATTTTTGACGAATGAAGTGTTTTTTAAAGCATTCATGTTTGCATTATGGTTTTATGGTAATTCAGGTTTTTACAATGTCTTAGGATAATCTATAATCAAGGTATTCACATATTTGGTATATGACATTAAGATATGTTTTATATAATTTTGTTGTTTAATTTTAATTGGATTTTTTAAATTTCACTACCTTCATGGTCATATATATTTTGGAAGGGTTTAATGTTATCTATTAATGGAATTATTTAAGTTTAATTTTGGTCATTATTATTGAGGATTTAGAAATTAACTTATTATTTTTCTATATTTGAAGACTTATTCTAACCAATTTTGGTTTTAGAAAACATTTTTAGGCAAAAGGAATGACTTATGGACCTTATAATCCTTCAAAATTTAATTTTAGTTCTTTAGAAATAAAAAATGCATCTTGAATATTCATTTCCTAGAGTAAAAAAAGAAGAGGAGATTCGTTAAAGCATAAAAAAATGAAATTATGCTTATGAAATGGAAATCAATCAATTAAGTATATCTTCTAGTGTTATATATATATATATGGTAAAATAATCCCTCAAAATTAGGAAGAGGTTATTCAAATAAAAAATATTATCCTTTTACCTTTATTTCTCCAGAATTGATGTTCTCTTTACCCCTAAGTGATTTATGGTTTTTTACTGTTAACTATATCATGTACATATTTTTTTACCACTATGTATTAGTCCTTGGGAGTTATTATTCTACTATATTTTCATATTTTCACTTATCATTTATGTTATTATATTTGGAAACCAAGTTTTTTATTATTCTATATGATTTTCATATTTCCCTTTCCCCCTTTTCAATTGATGTTTTATTATCCCTATGTATGATTTTGGTTTTGAAAAAATAATGAACCTTTGATGATGAAAATAGAATATCAATGGAAAAATATATTTAAGTTGGAAGGAATTTAACACGCTAATATTTTATGATACATTTCATTAAATTTAAACTATTTGATAGCATGTGATACACACATCCTTGGGTCTAAATGAACTACAATATAGTTTAGCATTGTAACCTAGCCGTTAAATCAGAGGGAATGAATAGTACTAACTAATTACAGAAGGTATATGTTTTACATAGGTACAAAATAAATTCATTGGTTATTAATTGATTAGGAATAAAAAATAATAAAAATCATTTGAAATTAAAAGAATATTTTTTCCAGAGAAACTATTTTTTATGAATGCAATGTTTTTTATCTTAATAAATTAAATTAATCACTATTGGTCAATGATTTTAATTAAATTTATATATTATATATTCAATAAAATTATTTACTATTTATCTAATATTTCTTCTAAGAATGGGATAATAATAAATCATGTTTAATGATTTAAAACATTATTTTTCGAAAAAGAGGCACGGTTGCATTTTCCACACTTATTTTAAAATTAATTTTCACCAATTTTTGAAAATTAAATTTATAAAACTAAATAAAATTTTAAATAAAAATTTCAAAATTATCTTAGAGGGAACATTTGAATATTTTCAAAAAATATTATTATTTAGATGAATAGTGAAAATATTTTTTTAAAACATCATTATCATAAAAAGTATTTAAAATTTTCATTTTTTAATAATTCAAATTTATATGTAAAATTTTTAAAATTATATTATAATTAATCCTATCTATGTAATTGTAAAAATTTTAATGTCAAAATTTTATATAAAAACTATTTTTACTTAAAAAATTTATGTTTGGAAAACCTTATTTTAGTCGCACTTACAAGATTAATTTTAAATTAAATTCTACCAATTACATGTAATAAGTTTGGAAAAATGGATTCCATATTTGGAATCCTAATATTTTATATTATTAAATATTTTCAAATTAATTTTTGGTCATAATGAATAGTAAATACAATAAAAATTAATTACCATAGTTAAGGTTAAAACTGGGTTTTGCGAGTTACATGCACATATGATAAATTAATATTTAAAATACATATTAGTTTTATATGATTAAATGTATTTAATATTTATAATCAGTGGGAAAAATTTATATAATAATTCTCATTTATTTTTAGTTTAAAATGATAAATATCCAAGGCATATAAAAAAACTAGTTTCCATGGTGATAACTAAAATGGTAAAAGTGAGTAACCATAGAAGTTAAGGTAATAAAATTTTTAAAAATGATTTTTTTTTATTTTTTAGGTGTTTATAAAATATATACTCCCTAAAATAAATTATTTATCATCTTTGGAGTCACTTGGATTGAGAGTGACATCCCATTTTTGAATTGTTTTGGGTATTTACAAAAATTCCACTCCTCCTCAATTATAAAAGGGAACTTCATCTCATCAATTATAAACACCAATTAAGACATTTATCACAATAAAAAACTACCAAAATATATTCAAAAAAATCCTTATCCATGTTATATAGTTTTATTTTTCCCAAATTTCCAACCCTAGGGTCCTTAATAAAAGATACAATGGTTTTTTTTCTAAGAGAAGGTAATTGTCTTCACTAAGCTATTTCTTTTTAACTTCTTCTCTTCCCACATTTATTAATATCTTAGTAATTAAAATATAATAACACCAATATATAAAATATAATGATATTTTATTATGACAATTTCATAACCTATATCCATAAACTCTTCCATCAAATGTTAAATGAAATCGTTGATTGTGTGTATAGTGGACTATCATCTCGCGAACTGATGTAATTAATTTTCCATCACGACCTCTCATAGATAGATATAAGATGGATATAATATATATAAATATATATGATTTTTATTTAATAATTATACCTCTATAGTTATAATATCACATATACCTTTCTTACTTTCATATCCATTGGAAAACGATAATATCACTCATACGTACGTGTGGACTACCACCTCCCCAAAGGGATGTGATTCTTTTTAAATTTTGTTTTGACATGGATGATAATAAGGATAGATTTTAAGAAAATATATGATTGATATATTATAATAATAATTTTTAAAGCTTAATTATTATTTAAATTTATTTCTACCTCCATAAAAAATGAAAACAACATTCATACGTACGTACAACCTAAAATCTCTATAAACTGTTTAACTCCTTTTTCTATATATAACATTTATAGAATATTTTAAATACTAAAATAATGAATATATATGATATTAAAATCATTATAAACATTCTGGAGATCATATAACAATGATCTAATTACAAATACCAAAACTACCAAACCATAACATACTTAAAAAACAAAGTTGTTATTACTCGAAATAATGATTTTAATAAAGAATTCTAAATGAAAGGGTGATAAAAAGATGTAAGTAAATAATATTATTTATTATATATATGATTATGGTTCAGAAACATATATTTAATAAATAAATACTTATTATTCAAGAGTTATGAATTCATTTGAAGGAAATCAGACTTGAGGTAAGGGTTTTCATCTCACTTTTATATCCATGAGATATACTCTATATTCACCCAAAATTTATTTTATGAAGTTTATATTGTTGATTAAATAAGGTTTACTTATGAATTCTTCATTATTTTATGTTTAGAAAATCACAAACACCTTATCTTATGGAAAATTATCTTTACCTAAGGATTTTTTTCTTAATTAAAATTTCATTTCTCAAAGGAAAATTTGTATCATTACAATGGTTTTCATTGTCTCATTTTATGACCTCTCAAAACCAAACTCATTTTATTATTAATTCAAAAATTAGGACCCTTATCTAAAAATTCAAAATATTATAAGTCCTTGGATATAGATTCTTATGTTTTTAGGCTTCGAATTCTCTGAAATTCAGACTTTGAATTCTCTGAAATTCAGACTCTGAATTCTATGAAATTAAGACTCTGAATTCTCTAAAAGTCAGACTCCAAATTCCTTGAAATTTAAACTCCGAATTCTCTCAAATTTATAATTCTAATTATTGAATTTTAGAATATGATTTCGTAGAAATTAAGACTCTGAATACTATGAAATTTAGTCTACTAATTCTATGAAATTCATACTCCAAATTCACTAAAATTCAGACTCCGAATTCCTTAGAATTCAGACTCCCAATTCTTAGAATTCAGACTCCAAATTCCTCATAATTCAGACTATGTAATATATAAAATTTAGACTTTGAATTATTTTTAAAACAAAATCTTATTATCCATGTTTTCTAGAATTCGATTGTTTATACATTTGGATTCCATATTCTATTTTTCCTTAGATGTCAAATTTTTCTATTTGGTTAATCTATATCATTTTCCTTACACATGCTTTTGTGAGTATGAAATGATGTCGTACAATTTTTTTCTAACTAACCATTGGTTGAGTGATACGTGTATAAGTCCCTTCAAGATTTAAGGAAAAATATGATCGTTGGAGGAGGGAGACGACCATTGAAGTTTTGCCTATAAATAAGAGCTCATAAGAATGATCTCATTATCATTCCAACATCCTAGAGATTTCATGCTGTGAAAGTGATTTCTAGAGAGATAAGGACTCTTGTGCCTTGTACATTTCATGAATATCTTGTTCAGTCGTGAACATATTGTTCAACTTTCTTCGTGCAACTCTGATAATTACTGAATACAATCGATGGCTTCTAGGGATAGTAAGACAGAGTTTCTAACTACCATTAAGTTCAAGGTCTTAAGGGGATAACAAGACAGACTCTTATATTATTATCCAAGGCTTACCTTGGCGTGGGTAAGACAGACTTTCTTGAAATTATAAATCAAGGGACCTTTATTCAAGGTTATTGGATACCCTACTATTTGGGTTAAAAGATTTCTTAATTGTTAATTGTTCCTATTTCAGGTTTTATTTCTGATGTAATTTGTTAAAGAAATAATGTATAACTTTATTATAATTTCTTTTATTTTTACTACTATGATAATATAGATTCTATATGATTTAAGGTAGAAGCATTCTCTAAGAAAATTGTTCTTAAGTTTCTTTTCTAGATTCATATTTCCGGACCCTAAGCAAGTGTGTTTTATAGTTAAGAACTAATATAGGGTTTGTGAGTTTAACTTGTTTAACCTTTTTAAACATAGTTTTTCCTAAGGTTAAAAATGAATGTTTTTAAACACATAATTCACCCCTTCTTGTATTCGGGCATCTATATATACTATTTTTGTCCTACAATTGGTATCAAAGGAAGGTCTCTGAAAAACTTATACACACATATAAGGTTTTATGCTCAATTTTTTCTTTATTATAATTTTTCATGCTTAACTTTTCTTATTAAATTTTTTCTTAAAGATTTTTATCTTTGTTTATAAACCTTTACTACATAATAGTTTTGAGGAAAAATATTTTCTTGTAGGATGGTAGGTATGAATATTGGTTCCATTGATAACCTTAAACCTACCAGACCACCAATTTTTTATGGTAATGATTATGAGTACTAGAGAGATAGGATGGAGACATATTTTATTAAAACTGGAGTATATAATAATGTTATTCTCACTCAAGAATACCAAATTTTAGACAAGGAAGCCATAACCATCACTAACTAGGAAAAACATGAATATCAACTAAATTACATGGTACACAATACTTTGTTGCGTTCCATGACCAAGAATATATATAGTAAAATGTCTTCTTGTGAAGTTTCCAACTGCATTTGAAAGAAACATGAAGTTACATATTTTTGGACATATAAATTGTTAGAAACATGAAGAGAACTGTTAAGAGATGAATATCATAGAATCTTATTTCCTTAGGGAAAACCTGTTTGCAAAGTACAAAAATGATTTATGAAAATTTTCAATAGTATTATATATGAGAGAGAAAGGTATTGATGAAAAAGTGATTGTAGATAAAATAATTGACATCATCCCAATGAGTGGGAATAAAAAAAGAATGACTATTGATGATAATAGAAAAGTATCTAACATTAATCCTAATGAGTTATTTGGAACTCTTCTTTAGAATGAAACAAGGATGAAGAGAGATTATGATTTCAAAAAAGAAGAAGAATGGTAATGGAATTGTATCTTTAACTAATACATCTAAAGTTAAGACTCCAGAAAGGGTAAATAGATCTAAATCTAAGAAAGTTGTTTGTTATAAAATAATCCTGTGAAAGTGATCCATCTAAGAATGAATTTTTAATTCTTTCTCGAAGGATAAAAAATATTATTGGAAAGAAAGATTTTCAGTACAGATATAAAAATAAATATAGAAAGTACATGAAATATTATTAAGTAACCTATTATAAATGTAAATGGGCAGGACATATCAGACCTGATTGTCCTATGCTTAAGAGAAAATACAGGAAGGAAAATCATTCTGAGGGAAATAGAAATAAGTACTACAAATCTAAGGATAAAAAAGTCCTAAATAAAAATGACACATGTAATTCCAGTGGTGGTGATTCTTCATATGAATCATAAAATTATGAATCTTATAGTTAGAATAATATTGGTCTTATTGCCAGAGTACCTATTGAAAATCATTTTCTTATTGCTAATATACACAACATTGAATCCCTAACCAATATTTCTTTTAATGAAAATTTTCCAAATAATGAATATTATGAATCTTCTGATGATGAATCTTTCTCATCAGAAGATAATACCTTACCTTTATTTGAATAACTTTCTAGATTTTATAAACTACATGAAAATGAAAATTGTAAAATAAAAAAGAGGTTAGAGAAAGAAAATTTTAGAATTTCTATTTTAACTAAAAAAGTATCAGATATTTCTACGGATATTGATAAATTTTTTTTTGATTTTGAAAGTCTTTCTAAATACCCTAATAAAGTTAATTTTGAGAAGAATAAAAATTCTAAATATTTTTAAAGTGTTATTTCTATGAAAAATATTTTAGAGAATAAATCAACTCTTAAAACTAATGAATTTGAGGATAAAAATTTAGTCATCAGACTAAAATATGAAATTGTTTCCTTAATAAAACATTTTTCAAATTTTACATCAGGAATGAAGGAGTTTGATAAAATTTATTAACAACTTCATCCTCTTAGTAATAGTTCTGGATTTGGTTATACTCACTCAAAATCTATTTTTAGTAGTAATTATTTTGTTCCCTAAAGCACTCCATTTTTTTACTAAATGTCAATGTGGTGGACATTGGGAGGAAAACTGTTCTTTAAATAAAGCCCAACCTTTAGGTTTTCATAATTTTTATTTTTTAAGAAAATGTGGATTCCTAAAATTTTATTTTCTAAAATTTTTCGGATCCAAGTAATTTTGGATTTTGAAAGTCTAACTCTCTTATTTTAAGAAAAATAAAGAAAGTACCAAAAACAATACATGGTACATGGATAGTGGATGTTCTTATCATATGATTGGTAATAAAAGATTCTCCAAAAATATTATTAATCCAAAATGAGGAAAAGTAACATTCAAAGAAAATTCTCCAAGATAAATTGTTGGTATAGGTAACATTGTTCTTCTTGGTAAATCATTGATTTCAAATGTTTTATTTTTTAAAGGTCTTAAGAAAAACCTCATTAGCATAAGAAAATTATGTGATGAAGTTTACTTTGTGAATTTTAGGAATGATTAATTCATAGTAAAAAATTCCAAGGAAGAGTTTATTCTCTCTTCCCATAGGTATGAGAACGTTTATATACTAAACATAGAAGACCTTAGGATCCATGATCTACCTTTCCATAGAGAAATGGAAGATCAATATTGGTTATGGAATAGAATACTAGGATATTGTAACCTTAGAAACCTATAACAAATATCAAATAAAATACTTGTTATGGATCTACCAGAGCATTGATTTTATTCTTCAAAAGTTTGTGATCCTTATCAATATGGAAAGCAACATAAATCAAGTTTTAAATTAGTCGGTGAAGTCTCAACTTTCGATGGATTACAATTAATGCATAGGTATATTTTTGGTCCAACATAAAGTGGATGTATTGGAGGAAAATATTATGTATTTGTTTTAGTTGATGATTACAAAAGATTTAAATGGGTCTATTTTCTAGAAAATAAATATGAAGATTTTTCTTATTTTAAAACTTTTAGAACCCAAGTTAAAAATGAAAAAAATACTTCCTTTGATAAATATTCCTAGTGATCATAGAGGATAATTTCCAAATTATGATTTTGAAACTTTTTTATTAAAAAAGGAATTACTCATAACATCTCAGTTCCTAGAACTCCTCAACAGAATGGTGTTGTTGAAAGAAGAAATTTAATTCTTAAAGATATAACTAGAACCATGTTGAGTGAATATTCTATGGTTAAATATTTTTGGTCTGAAGATGTTACTACTACTTGTTATACTATAAATTGATTTTTAATCTGACATTTTCTTAACGAAACACCTTATGAATTGTGTAATATTAGAAAACCTAGACTTTCTTACTTCAGAGTATTTGGTTGAAATGTATTCATTCTGAATAATAAAGATAAATTAGATAAATTCTCACCCAAATCTAATGAAGGAATTTTCCTAGTCTATTCCACTACTTCTAAGGCTTATAGAGTTTATAACAAAAAATAATTATATAGTTGAAGAAACAATGCATATTAAATTTGATTAAACCGATCCTTTTGTTTTTAAACTTCCCAAACCCACATCTTTAGATTTGTTTTCAAAAACTAATTATAAACCTTTGATAGAAGTTTATTCTAATAGGGAAAATAATCTTGAAAATGATACTAAATTATTTAACCTAAAATATTTTCTACCTCATGTTGATGAATAGGTTTTACAAAACCCACATTAGTTGTTTCTTAAGAATCATCATAGCGATAGTATCATTGGTGATGTAAATTAACTTGTAAGGACTAGAAATTATTTATGAGATGATATACAACATCTAGCATCCCTTTCCCAATTAAAATAAAAAATAACTGATGAATATTTAGGTGAAGATGATTGGATTAAAGCCATGTTAGATAAGCTAAATGAATTTAAAAGGAACAAAGTATGGACCTTGGTTGAAAGACCTATGGAAATTTCTGTAATTGGAGTAAAATTGGTCTTTAGAAATAAATGTGATGAAAATGGATCCATAGTAATAAATAAATCTATATTAGTTGCTAAAGGTTATAATAAACAAGAAGGAATAGTATATTAAGAAAACTATGCTATAGTAGCAAGACATGAATCTATTTGTATTTTACTTTCCTTTGTAGTATTCTTTAATTTCGAACTTTTTCAAATAGATGTGAAGTTTTCTTTCCTCAACGGATATGTTCAAGGGGATGTTTATGTTGAACAACCTCTTGGATTTGAAGAAAAAAAACATCCTAAACATGTTTTTAAACTTACAAAAGCATTTTATGGACTTAAATGAGCCCCTATATCCTAGAATGATAAACTTATAGAATTTTTGTTATAAAACTGTTATGTTAAGGGAACTGATGATCCAAATATTTTTATGAATAAAGATAATAATTTTTTTATTGTTCATATTATATGTTTATGACATTATCTTCATATCAAATTTGAAATCTTTAACTGATTCGTTTGCAAATATCATGAAATTTGAGTTTTAAATGAGTATGATGGGAAGTTAACATTTTTCCATGGTTTTCAAATTTATCAAAAACCGTAAGGAACTTATATATATCAACACAAGTATATTAAATGTCTTCTTAAAAATCATGAATATGACAACAGTAAAAGTATAATAACTCTAATTGTTACCTCAAACTCTCTTGATCTTGATGAATCTAGGAAACCTGTAGATCAGACATCGTTTTGAGGTATGATAAGAAGATTACTATACTTGACAGCTATGGGTAGTGTCTTAATGTTTTCAGCATGATTATGTGCAATATATATCAATCTAATCCAATAGAATCTCATTTAAAAGTAGTGAAAAGGATTTTTTTTATTTAAAGGGAACCATGGATTTAGGTCTTTTCTATACTTCTGGAAATGATTTTGTTTTAAAAAGTTTTTAAGATGCTAATTTTGGTGGATGTAGAATAGATAGAAAAAGTACATTAGGAACTTTTCACTTCTTAGAAGATTCATTTGATTCTTTTTCTTGATAGAAGCAACACTCAGTAGCACTTTCTACTACTAAAGAAGAAAATATAGAAGATGGAAGTTGTTTTTCTCATGTGTTGTGGATGAAACACACACTCACATACTATGGCATGAGTTTTACCAAAACAAATATATTGTTTGATAATACAAGTGACATTTACCTAAAAAAACCCTACCCATCACTCTTGTGAAAAACACATAGGTATTAGGCATCACTTTCTTAGGGATCACACACTTAAAAGATATATTATTCTAAAATATCTCGGAATGAAAGATCAAGTTGCTGATATTTTTAAAAAATCTTTACCCTCCAATAGATTTGAATATATTAAAAAAAATTACAAATGATAACCATAAGGTAATATTCAATATTAACTATCTTTGAAACCCATCTTCATATATTAAGAAACTCCTTTTAATAGAGGGAGTACATTTTCTTGTTTTTCAAAATTTTCTTAATCAAATTTTTTGTTTAACCAAATATTTTCTTAATAAATTTTTATTTCATACCCAAATTTTTTTTCCATAATATTATTTTTCAAAAATAATATTCCCAAAACATATAATTCCATTTACTTAATAATTTTTTTGGAATATAAATTTCAACAAGAATAACATTTTTCATTACTGATTTTTTTGTTAAATCCAGAAGGTATGTTTCCTTACTTAATTTTTCATAATTGATTTTTTTTCATGTTGGAATTTTTATCTTGTTTTAATAAACCACTATAGGATTCACTTTCCACAAATATGATTTTTCCTTAAAACCTCAAGAGATCAGAATCTACCAAATCCATTTCCACAATTCATCTCAACCGTCAGATCAGATCTAGGTTATTTTAACTGTTGGATTATTTTGGGAATTCGAACTGTCGATACGAAACCTATATAAAGGCCCCCTATTCCATGTCCCATATCAATTTATATGTCTTTCTATGCAGAAGCTCTTCCCTTATTTAAATAACTTGTTCTAGTTTCCCAAGTATGCTTACACTCTTAATATTGCCGGAAGCCTCCTCGCAGAAACAGATGACTTCAGTAAAGGAAATCAAGGATTGGATGATTTATAAGGAAAGGTTGGTTGGCCCTAAATTATTATCTATGTATAATTAGTTGATTAAAAAAAATACTAATCTGAATGAATGGGATAATTTTTGCGTAGCCAAGACAAAGATTCAAAATCCTGTTTACACTGACTAACTTATAGAATTTTATGATTTAATATGTTTCTATGAGGATAGTGGAAGGGAGAAGGCTTATTTAAAAATCAATGGGAAACCCCATTCCCAATATTTTAATATGGCATCAAATATTCTAGGAATAACGTTTGAAGGTGAGGAAAATTTATTTACTCACATCTTTCCAGAAAAATTAGTAAGCTTCAAAAAGGAAAATGCAATAGAGTGCCTCAGACTCAATGGAGTAAAATCACTGATGATTAACCATCAATCAAAAAATTTCAAAATGTAAGACTTACGGGTACAAGGTTTTTTCATTTTTAGAAAAGTAGATAAATAATCCCTAAATAAAAGTGACATTGTAACACTCCAAGATTCCATAACGTTTTCCTTTGAATAATGCAATATCTTGCATTTTACACAACTTTGAGATTCTAACACACTGTGACAAATCAAACTAGCCGTTATGAATAGTAACACCCACTTTTTAAAATTTTATAAATTTTAATTTTTAAATTTGAATTCATTTTTGAATTCATAATATCAAAATTATCTTAGGGTGAAGTTTTGGTATTTTTCTGAAAATATTCAATTTTTGATGAATAGTGAAAAACACTACGTTATTGGTTAAAACTGAATTTTTAATTTAAATAATTATTTATTTTATTAAATTTATTTTAGGTCAAAATAGATACATAATACCTATATAAGTTCAATTTAATTCATTGGATTCATTTTATAATAAGTTTAGATATATAAAAATTTTATTGATCTTTTTACCATCTTTTACCCACCTCCTAGGAGCATTAGCAAATTTGCATAAAACTTAATTTTACTACTTATGTGAGTTTAATCTACAAAATATGAGAGACATGGTTGATATCAGTAAGTAAAATGTGGTCCAATAAGATGAAAATAATTTTTGGCGAATATTAACTTTTGACTTTTATTTACCACAGTTAAAAGTTAATAGGGTAATTAAGGGTACAAATGATATCATAATTACCCTAAAACATGTCCTAATTCTATTGGATAAGTGTAATTAGATGAAAAAAACCTTAGGAATAAAATATGATCCCATTTGGTCCTCTTGGATTAGATTAGGACATTTATTATTATTTTATTTAAAGATGAGTTAAAAGGGTTAAATTTAAAGTTTAATAACTAAACCATTTTTAATATAGGGTTACACAAAATATAAATTAGACTATAAGTATTAATTAGAAAGTTAAAAATATTTCCTACATAATTTTATTTTATTTATAATTTTTAGACATTAAATAATTTAATTTATTTATGACACAATGATGATGCAGTAATTACCTTATTAATGAAAGATTAAAATAATTGATATTATAAATATCCAAATAAATCTAATTTGAGACTTTTTATAAATTACACTAATTATATAGGTTAATATGACATTTTAGGGTTAATTAAATAATTGTTTTAGAAGTAATCATGCTGTTATGATTTTCAAAAAAACCAAAAACCAAATAGTGTCAAACTTGACATAATTGAGTTTTTAAAACAAATACTATAATATTAATTGAAATAATATTCCTAAAAACATATGGTTTGGCGAAAAGACTTATATAATGTTATATATATTAATAATGAATCACTTGGGTTTTTTTGGCTTGTTATAGTATGTTTATTAACCATACAATATAAAAATCCAAAGAGACATGGTAAATGACAAACTATTTAACTAAGAGTTAAATCTAAAATATAAGGTTAATATGGTGACATAAACCTATCTAAAACCTATTGGTTGAGAGGTTTTAGACCCATACCCACCATATCCTCTAAATAAATCATTTTTGAGCAATTAGAAACCTAAAATTATTTTATTATAAAATAATATTTCAAGCTTTTCCTAATGTGACCCTCACCTTTCTTATAAAAGGGTACTTACCCTTCTCTTAATTTCACACCTCCAATTCCATTTGGCTCGACCAAAAACTGCTCAAATATCCTCCCAACATTCCTCCCTTAATCCTAGTGGCCTTAATTTGGTCATAAAGCCATTTTATGTATCCCTTTTGATCAAATAAAAAGGAAGAACCCGAAGAAGAGGTAAATATTTCATCCCCTCTTTCAAGTTCTTTTCTTCTTCCACTTCCTCTTTCTTTATTTTTTCCATTATAAAATAATAACTCCAGTATATTATATATACTATGATGTTATTATAAATATTTTACAAGCATATTTATTATTCTATTCATCCTATAAATGACAAAGTCACTATACATGCATACGTATGGCTTACCGTCTCCACGTTGTGGTGTAGTTTGTTATTCAAACACTTCATTATTTTGGATGGGTATAATAATGAATATAACTGATATAAATAATAAATATAACATTTTAATGATTATTTATATATTATATACCATCTAATTACATATGATTTCACCATCAATATAATGATATTGTTGCTTGTGCGTACATACGGATTACCGTCTCCACGAACGCGATGAGACTCATTCCCCATCGTAATAATTCAAGAATAATTTTAATTTTATGATTAAAAATAATGTTTATGAACATAATATAATTATGTATATTAATCAAATACATCCTATCCATAACAAACATGGATTACATAACCAAGCATATAATGGAAAACAAATCAGTTAACACCCGAAATGATGTTACTACTGAAATATTATTAACAAGGCAATATTATAGGGTCATATATGATATCAGATTTATGAATATAGTTATTGTATAATTTAATAAAAATTATTTAACTAATATACATGAGTATAAAGTACCCTTGACCAAGTAAAAGTACAAGTTAATGGTTAATTTTACAATCTCTTTATTATCCGGGGTTGTTTTTACGTAAGTGTCTACTAGGACCTCTCTATCATCCACATAAATGTTTTCTTAAAAATGTACCTCAATAATTTTTACTATTTTCTATACTATGGATTATAGGAATTTATACCCTTATTTTACCATATATGTTTGGAAAGTAATCTTTCCATCTTTTTCCAAACAAGCTACTTTATTACCTTTTCGACAAAATTAAGGTAATAATGACTTTTTTTAACTTATACAGCAGGTGTGACAATTTTATTCCATTATATCATCGTCAATACTTCCCATACAAGCTTATAAGAATATTTTCAAAATAAATGTTTTATTTTATAATTATATGACTTTTCAATGTTTTCAAAATAGAAAGATACATTTTCTAAAAAAGTTTTTATTTCATTTATGTCAACATCCTTTGATGGATTTTAATCTTGTTTTATTTTGATTTATTATGATACAAAAATTCCATATTTTATTGAAAGTTTTTTGATATGTTTTAATATGGATGTGTAATTTTTACACCATTCATGGTTTATGGATAATGTGTTGACATTTTTTATCCTAGTTTTAATACGAATGTTTATATTATGTTTAAACCTTTTCATATAAGGAATGAATTGGACATAGTAAGCGACAGGTGGAGCCCGTTATAGCTCCTAGATGCATCAGTAGGTATCAAGAGAAAAGCTTGTGTCTTAGCATAAGGCCTTGATAGAATCTTATTTGTAGGCTTGGAACAAGGCCTTGAATATGTGGTTATAAAGTCTGGCATTATGCATTCCATCATTATAAAAGTGGCTATTGATGTTGCATGTGATTATTCGACTTGTATAATATCCATGGGAATAAGGAAATGGAATTATTTTATTTTATCTTTTCCCTATTATGATGAAGTTTAAGTTTAAAAGGATTTTGTTTTGGTTTTATACATTTCCTTAAATGTTTATTCTTATTTATGAAAGTTTCCGATATATTGTTATCCTTACTGAGCATCTGAGATCACCCCTTTTTATGTTTTATTTTTCCCCAGATGTGAAGAATTATTTTATGGTTGACCTGTTGGGATAGGCTAAGGATATAAGTGTATTCAAAAGGGGAAAAAATGTTGTTGATGTTTTTATTTTATGATGTAATGTAAAACTTATGAATGTATCTAGTAATTCCAAGGCTACTAAATTGATTGGTATTTAGGGATTTGATCCCTTGTGATCATGCTAATGTTATATAATAATGCATCGAATCTGGGTAACTGGGGTCATGAAGTTACAGCTAGTATCAGAGGAATTTTAGTACAAACCTTGGAAACTAGATTTAGAAAACTCTAATTAGAGAACATTACCCTATGGAAGACTTTGAGGATTAGAATACAATAACTTCCTAAAATTTTGGTATTGTAGAGATTTTGTGATTTTTACAAGAAATACATTCCTGTCTAGATACGAGAAGGTATAGGTGGATCTAGAACAGATGTATCTAGGGGTAAAACCCGAAAACACCGCTTTTAGCTAGACTCGAATGGGAACTAGTGCACGACAATGAGCCTTGCTGCATTCTTGGTTACGACACTCCTAGGGGATATGCTTAGGATAATTCTCATTTTCTTTACAAACCATTATGACAGGTTTATGAGCATAAACTTCCTAAAAGAATAAATTTTTATGATTATGGATTATATCCATAAACTGTTCAATTTATGTTAAGTGTTTTACAAGTTTGGAATTATGTATTGCGATTCATGAACAAATCTAGTGTATGAAATATTTTAGAAACTGCGCATAGTGGAATGAATGGAAACCGTATCAATGCATGTAATCCATGTATGGATTTTTCCTCCTACTCAAGATAATTATAGTGGATCTAGTGATGCAACTGGTGCTGATTAGTTTATCACCATACTGGGACAACTCACTCAGGTTATGAATAATAAACATACCCATATAGAGCACCATGATCCACAACGTGGTGGATCAATTTTATACCTCTTCATGAGGAAACAGACACCAACATTAAATAGGAGTACAAATCCATTAGTAGCTGAGTAGTGGATAAATTCCTTAGAGAAAATATTTCATGCTTTGGAGAGTAGCAAAAGAGAAAAAGTTTTCATGGCAGTTTATCGCCTCACAATAGATGTAGATCAATGATGTAAATTAATAAAAAATAAAAAGGAAGATGAAAGATTATTGAACATGTAATGGAGGGAGTTTAAAGATATTTTCTTAGAAAAATACTTTACTCATGACCATCGAGAAGATATAGAAATAAAATTTCTGAGTCTGAGGCAAAAGGAGGATGAGAATGTTGAAAGTATGAGGCTAACTTTACAAGGTTATAAAGGCATGTAATGGATTATATATGTAACCCAAGGAGAAATATTGATCAATTATTTGATGGGTTAAAACCATTTCTCCATCGAGCATTATTCTCACAATCCTTCTCATCATATGAAGATATTGTCTCATGCACTATCAAGACAGAAAAGGAATTCTCAAAGTCTCACGACTTTAAAGAAAAGCAAGAGAAAAAGAGATTTTCTGAACACTCTGGAAATGGAAATAAGGGGATGGAGGGAAAAGTTGAATATCCATCTTACATTGAATGTGGGATGAAACACCCTGGTACTTTCCCGAAGGGAATGAGAGACTGTTACAAGTGTGGTGAAAAAGGACACCAAGCTCGTGATTGCAAGGGGAAGAAAAAGGCTGTCAATGTTGAATGCTACAATTGTAGAGAAAAGAGGAATTATGAAAATTAATTTCCTAAGAGCGAAATGAAATTACCTTAGAAAATTACATGGGAGAAAGGCCAAGATTATGATATCACTACTGCTGAGGTTGAAGCTCCAAAAGATGTGGTGGCAGGTAATTTAATGGTTTCCTCATGTTTATCCAATGATTTATTTGATTCTGGATCATTGTATTGTTTCATATCTTCCTAGTTTTCTTAAAAAATTATATATTTTCAAATTGAATTAACAAGGGAGTTTTCAGTCAAAACACCTTAGGGAAGTATCATTGCAATAATGTTTTGTGAATCAGTTCCCATTAAGGCAAATAAATGTTCCTTATCTGCTGATCTCATCATCATACCCATGATTGAATTTGATATAATCCTTGAAATGTATTGGATTTTGGACTATGATATGAACATTTATTGTAAGAATAAGGAGGTTACAATTTTCGATGATGATAAGGAGTACCATAAATTTAGAGCAGAAATATCACCACCTGATTCTTATCTAGATCCGCTCCCAATAGCTCTATTAACTTCAATTATAGGGTAGGAAGAGAATGAAATAACTATGGGCGAGGAAATTAATGTTCGAATAGAGTACGTACCTATTGTGAAATAATATGTTGATGTGTTTCTATAGGTTTTACCTGGACATCCTCCAGAATGAGAAATTGGGTTTTCCATTGATTTAATTCTTGGTTCAAGGCCTATATCGATGACCCCTTATAGAATGTCCACTGTGGAATTAGTGAAAATAATGAAACAACTAGAGGAATTGAGTAACAATGGATTTATTCACCCTAGTGTTTCTCAATGGGGAGCCTCTGTCTTTTAAGTTAAGAATAAATACATATCTATGTGGTTGTGCATTGACTACAGGGAGATCAATGCTATAAAAATAAAGAAAAAGTATCCCCTACCACAAATTAATTATTTATTCGACCAACTTCATGGAGCTCAATATTTTTCAAAGATTGACCTTCGATATGGATATCACCAGTTATGTGTTAAGAAAGAATAAAATCCGAGAACTGCATTTTAAACTAGGTACAGGCATTACGAGTATACAATAATGCCTTTTGGGATGACTAATGAACCCTCTATCTTTATAGATGTAATGAATAGATTTTTCATGGAATATCTTGATGACTTTGTAGTGGTATTTATTGGTGATATCTTGGTATAATCCAAAATCAACAAAGTTCATGAAAATCACTTGTGCATTATTCCAAATACTCCTATAAGAAATGAATTATATGGTAAGTTTAGCATGTTTGAATTCTGGCTTTAAGAGATTTCTTTTCTTGGCCATATTGTCTCTAAGGATGGAATCTCTGTTGATCCTTTAAAGACCAAGGCAATCCAAGAATGTCCAGCATGAACAAGTATAACTGAGGTACACCGTTTTATTGGTTTAGTAGGTTATTATCGACGTTTTCTCCAGAATTTTTCCCAGTTGGCTAACCCATTAACCAAGCTCACACGTAAAGGGGTTAAATTTTTTTGGACAAAAGAGTGTGAAGAGTGTTTTTAATAACTTAAGAGAATATTAGTCAATGATCATATCTTGAATCTACCCTCAGGGAACGATGGGTTTGTTATTTATAGTGATGCTTCAAAGAAAGGACTTGGTTTTGTCCTTATGCAGAATGATAGAGTTATTGACTATGCATCACGACAGCTAAAAATTTATGAGAAAAACTATCCCACTCATGATCTTGAGTTAGTAGTTGTAATCTTTGCTCTGAAAATTTGGAGACACTATCTCTATGGTGAAAAATGTGAGATTTATACTAATCACAAGAGTTTGAAGTATATTTTATCACAAAAGGAACTCAACATTGGGAAAAGGAGATGGATTGAACTACTCAAGGATTTTGATTTCACTATACACTACCACCCGGGAAAGGAATATAAGGTGGAAGATTCTTTGAGAAAAAAGGATCATGGAGTTTTGAACAAGATGAGAGTTGAAAAGGATCCTATTTTCATGGATCTAGTAAAGATGGATATGGGAATAACCATGGAAGGTGAAACACCAATTATTTTTCGAATGGTTTCCAAACCATATTTACTATAAAGGATAAAGAGTTCTTATACTGATGATAAGGTGTTTCAGAAGAAGATTAAAGCTGTGAATGATAGGAGATTGAGTGACTTCATATATGAAGATGGAATTTTGAATTTTGGGAAGATACATTGTGTTCCCGATATACCTGATCTAAAAAGAGAATTGTTGGATGATTATCATAGCTCAAATTTTTCCATACACCCTAGGAGAACCAAGATGTATATAGATTTTAAGGAACATTTTTGTTGGGACAAAATAAAGAGGGAGATTGCTGATTTTTTGTCAAGATATATGGTTTGTCAACAAGTGAAATCTGGAAGGAAACAACCTAGAGGATTCATGCAACCTCTTTCCATACTTGAGTGGAAATGGGATAATATTATGATGGGCTTTTTCATGGGGCTACCAAAGTCTCCTAAAAGGAATGATGAAATATGGGTCATTGTTGATTGTCTTACCAAGTCAGCACATTTTCTTGCTATAAGAGAAGATTTACCACTTGAACGTCTGGAAAGACGATATATTAATGAAGTTATAAGACTTTATGGAGCACCTCTATTTATTGTTTCGGATCATGATCTCCATTTTACAACATGATTCTAGTAAAGTATTTAGAAGGCCCTAGATACTGAACTTTGTTTGAGCACTGCCTACCACTCTCAAACCGATGGAAAATCAGAACGGACTATTCAAACCTTAGAAGACATGTTGAGATCTTGCTCACTTGACTTTCAAGGTATGTGGGATCAATATTTACCTCTGGTAGAATTTTCCTATAACAATAGATTTCATTCAAGTATTTAGATGACACCATATGAAGCGTTATATGACAAAAGATGTCACACACCAACTTGTTGGTATGATGTTGGTGAATGAAAACTCATAGGACCATAACTTGTTGAGGAAACAATGGAAAAGGTGACGGTTTCCCAAACCCACACCAAATCAGCCCAAAGTAAGAAAAAGAGATATGCCGATAACTGAAGAAAGGATTTCTAATTTCGAGTAGGATACCATGTTTTCTTAAAGGTATCTCCATGGAAGGGTGTTTTACATTTCAGTAAGAAGGGTAAATTGAGTCCCAGGCACATCAGACATTTCGAAATTCTAGAACGAATTAGAGTTGTAGCTTATCGTTCAGCAATGCCTCCAAGTATCTTCAAAGTTCATGATGTGTTCCATGTATCACTATTGAGAAAATAAATTCCTGACCCAACACATGTACTCACCTATGAGAAAATTGAACCGGAACCTGATCTATCTTATTTTGAAGAGCCTATCAAAATTATTGATACAAGAGAACAAGTTCTGAGAAACCGGACGACTCATCTGGTAAAAGTTCTATGGAGAAACCATAAAATGGAAGATGAAACATGGGAACCCGAGGAACTTATGATAAAGAACCACCCGAATCTTTTTATGCAGTAATATTCTAAAAATTTCGAGGTGGAAATTATTTTAAGAAGGGGATAATGTAACAACCCAAGCTTCCACGACATGTTTCCCTTTGAATAATGCAATAGCTTTCATTGTACGCAACTTCAAGATTCTAAGATACTGTGACCAATCAAACTAGCCGTTAAGAATAATAATACCCACTTTTTGAAATTTTATAAATTATATTTTTCAAAATGGACTTCCTTTTTAAATTCTTAATATCAAAATTAGCTTAGGGTGAATTTTTGGTATTTTTCTGAAAACCTTCAATTTTTGATGAATAGTGAAAAACACTGCGTTATTGGTTAAAACTGAATTTTTTATTTAAATAATTTATTATTTTATTTAAATTTATTTTAGGGAAAAATAGATATATAATACCTATATAAGTTAAATGTAATTAATTGGAGTCAATTTATAATAAGTTTAGATATATAAGAATTTTATTGAACTTTTTACCGTCTTTTACCCACATTCTAGGTGCATTTTTAAATTTGCATAACACTTAATTTTATCTACTATGTGAGTTGAATTTTAAATATCCGAGAGACACAATTGATTTTAGTAAGTAAAATGTGGTTCAATAAGATGAAAATAAATTTGTGTGAATAGTAACTTTTGACTTTTATTTACCACGGTTAAAAGTAAATAGGGTAATTAAGGGTAAAAATGATATCATAATTACCCTAAAAAATATCCTAATTCTATTGGATAAGTGTAATCCAACCAAAAAAAACCATAGGAAAAAATATGATCCCCTTTGGTCCACTTGTATTAGATTAGGATATTTATTATTATTTTATTTAAAGAAGAGTTTAAAGAGTTAAATTCAACATTTAATAACTAAACTATTTTTAATATAGTGTTACACATAATATAAATTCTACAATAAATATTAATTAGAAAGCTAAAATTATTTCATACATAATGGTATTTTATTTATAATTTTTAGACATTAAATAATTTAATTTATTTATGAGACAATGATGATGCATTAATTACCTTATTAATGAAAGATTAAAATAATTGATATTATAAATATCCAAATAAATGTAATTTGAGACTTTTTATGAATTCCAATAATTTTATATGTTAATATAACATGTTAGGGTTGATTAAATATTTTTTTTGAAGTAATCATGCTGTTATGATTTTTACAAAAACCAAATACTAAATAGTGTCAAACTTGACATAATTGCATTTTTAAAACAAATAATATATCATTAATTGATATTATATTCCTAAAAATATATGGTTTTTCCAAAGGACATAGATAATGTTATATATATTAATAATTAACCACTTTTCCTTCTCTTGTCTAGTTATAGTAAGTGTATTAACCATATAATATAAAAATACAAAGAGACATGATAAATGACAAACTATTAAACTAAGAGTTAAATCTAAAAGACGAGGTTAATATGGTGACCTAAACCTATCTAAAACATATTGTTTGAGATTTTTTCGACTCATAACCACCTTATACTCTAAATAAATCATTTTTTAGACATTATAAAACGAAATTGATTTTATTATAAAATAATATTTCAAGCTTTTCCTAAAGTGACCCTCACCTCTCTTATAAAAGGGTACTTCCCCTTCTCTTAATTTAACACCTAAAATTCCATATGGATCGGCCCAAACCTACCCAAATATCCTCCCAACTTTCCTCCCTTAATTTTAGAGGCCTTCCACTGGTCAGAAAGCCAACCTAAGTAGCCATTTTGATCAAATCGAAAGGAAGAACCTGAAGAAGAGGTAAATATTTCATCACATCTTTCAAGTTCTTTTATTCTTCCACTTCCTCTCTCTTTGTTGTTTCAATTATAAAATAATAAATCTAGTATATTATATATAATTTTATTTTATAATAAATATGGTACAATCATATTAGTTATTCTATCCATCCTATAAATGACAAAGTCACCATACGTGTGTATGTACGACTTACCGTCTCCACGTTGTGGTGTAGTTTGTTATTCAAACAATTCATTATTTTGGATGGGTATAATAATGAATATAACTGATGTAAATAACAAATAAAACATGTTAATGATTCATTATATATGATATACCATCCAATTACATATGATTTCACCATCAATATAATGATATTGTCGCTCGTGTGTACGTACGGATTACCGTCTCCACGAACGCGATGAGATTCATTCTCCATCGTAATAATTCAAGAATAATTTTTATTTTAGGATTAAAAATAATTTTTATGAACATAATAAAATTATGTATATGAATGAAATAAATCCTATCCATAACAAACATGGCTTGCATAACCAAGCATATAAAGGAAAACGAATCATTTAACACCCGAAACGATGATACTACTGAAATATTATTAACAAAGAAATATTAGAGGGTCATATATGATATCATATTTATGTATATATTTATTTTATTATTTAATAACAATTATTCAACTATTATACATGAGGATAACGTACCCTCAACCAAGAAAAAGTATAATGTAAGGGTTAATTTCACAATCTATTTATTATCCGAGGTTGTTTTTACGTAAGTATCTACTGGGACCTCTTTATCATCCACATCCGTGTATTCTTTAAAATGTACCTCAAATTTATTTTACTATTTACTATACTGTGGGTTAAAGTCATTTATACCCTTATTTGACCATATATGTTTTTAAAGGAATCTTTCCGTCGTTTTCCAAACAAGGTACTTTATGTCATTTTCGACAAAATTAAGGTAAGAATGTATTTTTTTAACTTATACGGAGGGTGTTCCTATTTTTCACCTTTATATCATCGTCAAAACATCCCATACAAGACTATAAAAATATTTTCAAAATAAATGTTTTATTTTATAATTATATGAATTTTAAATGATTTCAAAATAGAAAGAGATATTTCCCTAAAAAAAGTTTTGATTTCTTCTATATCAACATCTTTTGATGGATTTTAAGTGTTTTTGATGTTGATTTATTATGATAAAAAACATCCATATTGTATTGAAGTTTTTCTGATATGTTTGACTGTGGATGTGTTTTTTTACACCATTCATGGTTTATGTTTAAAGTATTGACATTTCTAATGCTAGTTTTAATACGAATGTTTATGTTATGTTTAAACCTTTTCATATAAGGAATTCATTGGACTTAGTAAGTGATGGATGGAGCCCACTATAGCTTTTCGATGCATTGGTAGGTCTCATGAGACAAACTAGTGTCTTGGCACAAGGCTTTGACAAAATCATATTTTTTGTCGTGGCACAAGTCCTTGACTATGTGGTTATGAAGTCTGGAATTATGAATTCCATCATTATGAAAGTGGCTATTGATAATGCATGTGATTATTCGACTAGTTGAATATCCATGTGAATAAGTAAATGGAATTATTTGATTTTATATTTTCCATATTATGCTGAGGTTTATGTTTAAAAGGCTTTTGTTTTAGTCTTATACATTTCCTTAAATGTTTATGCTTATTTATGAAAGTTTCCACTATATTGTTATCCTTACTGAGCATCTGAGCTCACCCCTTCCTCTGTGTTATTTTTCCTAGGATGTGAAGAAGTAATTTATGGTTGACCTGTCGGGATAAGCTAAGGATATAAGTGTGTTCAAAAGGGGAAAAATGTTGTTGATGATTTTATTTCATGATTCAATGTAAAACTTATGAATGTATATAGCACTTCCAAGGCTACTAAACTGATCGGTATTTCGGGATTTAATCTCTGGTGATCATGCCAATGTTATGTAATAATGCATCAACTTTGTGTAACTAGTGTAAAGTCCCAGTTCCAGAAGCCACCCAGAGCCGCCCCATACCCGGATGGTCACATGGCCTCAAGCACATTTCCCCGAACGCCAGAGTATGCCGACTTGCAGCGAGGGCCTTAGGTGAGATAGTGGGGAAACTATGCCCTCATTGGAAGAGTACATAACGGAAGTAAACAAATACATACAATAGAGGAAGCATTAAATACCAAAAAATAGTAACACCGAAAGACTGATAAAGGAAACAAGTGGAGTAGATATATATATAAATTATTCATGATACATAAATGTCTAGGAAAACAATCAAACAAGTCACAATGCTGGAATACAACAGTGCTAAACCAAAGTGAAAAAGAAAGTAGATAAACTCCTCAGCATCGCAAGCCATAGCTTGGTCCCATGCTCTCCAGCTCCACAACAATCAAGAACCTGTAGTCGAAGGGTTCTTGCCCTTATCTATACCTGCAACAATATAATCTGTTTGGGCCCAAAAGCATGACCTAAACAGGGTCTGAGAAAAAATCCCAGTAGGCAACCACCCGAAGATCTCTGCCTAACAGTCATTGAATATATGGCAGGTGAAAGTACAGAAATCAGTAACCAAGAAAGTACTTGGCAACAAACAATCCACAGTTTTTAGCACATAATTTACAAACAAGTAAGCAACCAGTCAAGCAAGTAGAAAAAACAGGTAACCCTCTAGGTAGATCTCACATCCTTACCCCTATGGTTCAACCTACAAGTACTAGAAACCCTCTGGTAGGCACACACAGTCTCACCCCTCTGATTAAGCTAAAGAATAGAATCTCTGGGGAAGCACTCACCGTCAATTCCCCCTATAGTCTCGTATCGTACTAAAGGCACTCTGGGGAAGCACTCAACGTATCATTCCTTTTGTGACCATCGTCTAGGAACTATATACACTCTTAGGAAGCACTCAACATAAATTCCCCCTATGGTCTCGCATCGTTATTTATAAGACACTCTGGAGAAGCCCTTACGTCCATTCTCCCTGTGGTCTACTACACTAGGTTCTCACGGCCCTGTGTAAATCAAATAATTATAGCGCACGTAACAGCCAAGGTAAACCTCAAGAACTACTTGGATATCATTCTATAGCATATCAGCACTTTATAACTATAGTCATACCATCATACAATACTATGCATGGAAAGTAAATAGAAGCCTCACAGGAAAATAGGACCCAAATCTCAAAACAGGTAAACATGCCTAGGACAAACATCTAAAGAAAAAAAATTTACCCTAATCACAATTAACATCCTCTGATCTAGCATATAATAATATTAGTAAAACAATAGGGCTAAAAAGGTAAACACGCAATACACCGTTCAAGGGTATTGGTGGAATTTGCACAAAATATTCATTGATATTCAACAGAAAGGCACAAACCATCTACCTCGGGGTTAGGAAATCAATATAATTGAACCATGAGGCTTGAATCTCCTTATAATGCCATAGATATATAGAAAATCATAAAACGTTCAACCCATGATAACATGTAAAAGAGGAGGAATTGGAAAACGATGATCTAGAAGAAGAGAGAGCTTACCGCTGTGATTCCAATGCAATTGATGGTGGTCGATTCAGATGACGGACGAAGGCTTGGGGGCATTTTGAAGATCCACGGCTTCTCGGCGCTGTCAAACGATCTAGGTTGAGGAGTGTGTTCTGTCCGTCAGACGTGACCCCAGTGCGTTTAATGAAAAAAATAAAGTACACAACGTGAACTTTTGGAGTACACGACATGTAATTACCTTTTCCGTACTCTGCTTTAAGTGTCCTCCGAACACCCCCACATGGTCGTGTGCATGGAAACTAAACGGCAAACACCCAGATGCCTATAGAAAAGAAGTACACAACGTGTACTCATAAAGAACATGACGTGTGATTTGAAAATTACCTGAATTTTCTCTTTTTCCCAAAAATGAACAGAAAAGGGAAAACATACCTGAAAAGAATATCTAGATTCTTACAAACTTCCCCCCTTAAAGAAATTCGTCCTCGAATTTCCTTAGCGCGACGTTGAAGATGAAACTATGAACAGCTCCAGCCACAATGATCGTACATCGTCCTCCCTCTCCCATGTCTCGTCCTCCACCCATCCATGTTTCCATAACACTCATACCAGAGGAACAGACCGGCCGTGGAGAACCTTTGTACTGTGATCAACAATCCGGATAGGATGCTGCTCAAAAGATACATCCACCTCCAACTCGAATTCCTCGGGTTCGAAAGCACGAGATGAGTCTGAAAATTAATGTCCGAGCTGAGAGACGTGGAAAATATCATGCATATCTCGGTACCACTGAGGTAACTGCAACCAATAGGCAACCAACCCAACACTCTCCAACACCTCAAACGGTCTGATGTACCTCAGTGATAGCTTACCCTATTTCCTAATCCTTTTATGCCCTAACCTCAGTATGACACGTAGGAAAATCTGATCCCCGACCTTAAACTCCAGAGGATGTCTCTGCTGATCAGCATACGACTTATGTCGAGACTGTGTGGTATCCATCCTCTTCTGAATCAACTATATCTGCTCCGTGGTCTCCTAAACAAGACGAGGTCCCAGTAAAACTTCCTCTCTTGCCTCCAGCCAACATAAGGGTCATCGACATGGACTACCGTACAATTCCTCATAAGGTGTCATCTGAATAGTCATTTGAAAACTATTTTTGTAGGAAAACTCCACAAGAGGTATATACTTCTCCCAAGAACCTACAAAATCCAAAATGCATGCTCGAAGCATATCCTCAAGAACCTGAATTGTACGTTCGGACTGACCATCTTTATGGGGATGGTATGCTGTAATCAAAAGTACATGTGTGCCCAAAGCCTTCTAAAGCCCCTGCCAGACCCGAGAAGTAAAACGTGCATCCCTGTCTGAAATAATAGAGTGTGGAACTCCATACAGACATAAAATTTCCCAGATATAAAGCCGTCATAGCTCATCAACATTGAAGGTCTCCTTGATCTGAAGAAGTGAGAAACCTTCGTAATCCTGTTAATGATAACCCATACAACACCATTCCCTCTATGTGACCTCAGAAACCCTGTGACGAAGTCCATTGAGACTTCGTTCCACTTCCACTCAGGAATGGGTAACTACTGTAAAAGACCTGCTGGTCGCTGATGCTCCGCCTTCACCTGCTAACAAGTAGAACATCTCATGATGAAACCAGCAACGTACCTCTTCATACCTGGCCACCAATACTGACAGTGTAGATCACGATACATCTTGGTGACACCAGGATGAACTGCCCAAACTGAGGAATGAAAATCCCGCCTCAGCTCCTCACGTAGGTCTGATGGCACCCATACGTGCCCCTGGAAATGCAAGACCTCATCCTCACTTATGGTCCACCCCGGAATAGGGTCTTATCTTGACATGCTTTCCTGTAGGACTAGGCCTTCAGAATAATATAGTTACCTCATTCGTACTCGATCAAGAAGGGTAGAGGTAACAGCTAAAGACGATAGAAAAGTCTACCCTGGTCTGTTGTGCACTTCCAAATGCATCTGGAGAATAGGGCCATAAGCTTCCACTCACTACTGGCCTCTTGAACTGCCAGTATCTGAGTCCTCCTACTCAATGGATCAGCCACAATATTGCCTTTTCCCAGCATATAGGCAAGCTCAAAATCGAAGGACTGTAGGTACTCAACCCACCTCCGCTGTCTCAGATTCAAATCACACTAAGTGAAAATGTACTTGAGAATTTTGTGGTCGTTGAAAACCACAAAATTCTCTCCCAGAAGGTAATGTCTCCAACAACATAAGGCATGCAAAACAGCTGCCAACTCCAGATCGTGCATCGGGTAGTTCTTCTCATGTGGCCTCAACTGCCGAGACCCGTACGCAACAACTCCATCTCCTTGCATAAGCATAGCTCCCAGACCAATTCCTGAAGCATCACAGTAAATAGTATAGGTCTTTCCTAGATCTGAAATGACTATTATCACTTCTAAATTCAACCTTTCTTTTAGCTTCTGAAAGGCTGAATCACAAAAATCTGACCATAAGAACATCACACCCTTCTTGGTCAGACTTGTGAGCGGTGCTGCTAAGCATCAAAATTCTTGTATGAAACATCTGTAATACCCAGCCAGCCTTAGAAAACTCTGCACCTCAAAGAAGTTCTTCGGATTCTCCTAATAAACTATAGATCTCAATTTCTCTGGGTCTATTGATACTCCTATCTCTTAAATAACGTGATACAAGAAGTGAATCTGGTCTATCCAAAAGTGTCATTTTGAGAGCATAACATATAACTGATGCTACCTCAATGTACTCAAAACGATCTCAAGATGTGTGTCATGGTCATGTTGAGTGTGAGAGTACATCAAGATATAATCCACAAAGACCACTACGAACGAATCAAAATATGAATGGGACACTCGGTTCATCAATGCCATGAAAACTGCTGGTGCGTTTGTGAGACCGAATGGCATAACTGTATACATGTATAGACCATACCTACTCCTGAAGGCTATAAGAGGTATATCTGATGGTCTGACATGAAACTGATGATAAACGGACCTCAAGTCAATCTTCAAGAATACTTGGTCTCCTCAAAGCTGATCAAATAGATCATCAATCCTAGGTAAGGGATATCGGTTCTTGACCGTCAACTGGTTCAGCTTCCGATAATCCACACAAATCCTAAGGGTACCGTCAGCCTTCTTCGCAAACAGGACATGCGAACCCCAATAAGAACTACTGGATTGGATTAAACCCTTTGCCTGCAACTACTCCAACTTATTCTTGAGATCCTGTAACTCAGGTGTAGCCATCCTATAAGGAGGAATGGACACTGGTGCTGCTCCAGGAACGAGCTCAATAGATAAGTCTACCTCATGCTATGGAGGTAACCCTAAAAAGTCATCTGGAAAGACATCCCTAAAATGATCCATCATTGGAGGAAAGTCTAACTGCGATGTCCCCTGGTCATCCAGATATAGACTGGAAATCCGGGCTGTAACCCCTCCTAGTATATGATGCTCGGGTCCTGCTCTACTCGCCTGGACATCCCACTCACCTCTATAAAGAAAAGATTCACCCTCTTGGGATATGAAGCTCACCCTTTGACTATAAAAATCGATGAATTCCTAGAAGGGAACTAAACAGTCCATCCCGAGGATGACATCATATCCTGTCATCTCTAGGAAATAGAGGTCCCATAAGAAGTGACAGCCCGCAACCTCTAGAACTCACTCCCTGCACTGATGTACACTAGTCATCCTAGCCCCCAACGGTGTGTCTATCATCAAGATATCGCTAGAGGAAAAGATGTAGTGATCAAGGCTCTCCACAACAACATCAGAGATAAAGCTATGGGAAGCCCCTGTATCGAAAAGAGAAGAAGATAAAACTAAGGCTACTAAGATTGTACCTCTAACTGTAGAGGGTCCGGGTTCCTGCTCCTACTGGGTCTACTCCACTACAAAAGTATGACCTATACCACGACCCTATGACCCTGCCTGACCGCTCTGAGATGATCTTCCCTACTGTTTCTGATAGATCGATGACTAGCCACCACGGTCTCAACCTCAACCTCGGCCCGAATGGACAGAAGAACTCCATTTCTCAGACTGGTGAGAAACTGGCGGAGCTTCTCCTAAACGAGGAGTCATGGATGAAATCCTTTCACCAACTGTTGTTGAGAAAACCTGACAAAAACGCTGAAGGTGACCCATCTTGCCGCAAGATCGGCACTCCAATGGGTCTCTCTGGCACTGCTTCCTCGTATGCCCTGCCCTTCTACACTTGTATCATACCACCGGGCTACCTGATGATGTGTCTCCCCTCCTCGGATCACTATGTGAAGACTCCCTGCGGGGCTTCTTGTTGTCAGCGGGCAAAGTACTAACTCTGTAAGCAGAACCGCCCTGGATCTCAGCTCCAGAATCTCTCAGATTATGCTCCACAATCAGCACCTGGGTGATGATGGGAGCAATGGAAGTCAACCTGAAGATATTCACTTGCGAGCGAATCTCCCGTCTAAGACCATCCTCGAACTTCCTTTCCAAGAACAACCCATCTCTACCCTGGAGGGGTGTGAAATGCTGAAGCACAGTGAAACGAGAGGAATACTTCATAATTGAAAGAGTAACCTACTCCAGACTCATAAAATCCTGGGCTCGATCGGCCCTCAAGGTCTCCAGATTGAAGTAGTCATAAAAGACGCACTGTAACTTCTCACAAGACAAGAGCTATTGATGACCCACCTATGAGATCACATCCCACCATCACTTGGAGGAATCCCGTAGCATATTGGTAGAGAGCTTGACTCTCCACTTTGGAGGCATCTCTAGATGCTCAAACATAGTCAGCATGGCTTCTAGCCATGACTCTATAGCCTGAGGTCCTCCTTCCCCTGAGAAGGTGGGAGGATGCTGCTGTTGGAAAACCCGCGTCAAGTCTTCCATAGACGAGGTAGGAGTCAGTGATCCTTGGAAGGTCTGCATCATTCTTAGAAAGCCTTCCCTAAATTGTACATCAGTGCCTATAACTGGTATCACTGCTGGTTCCAAGGCTGACACAACAGGAGGATCTAGAGGAAGTCCTTGATCAGCCATGTTCGGTGCCTGATCACCACCTGGAAACTAGCGTACAACTGGATGATGTCTCAGTGGCCTGAATCTGTAAGGCCAACGCACACCTTAGATCAGAAATATCAAGTACTAAAAACAAGGGGTGTAAGAGGGGGAAAAGAGGAAGAAAACATTCAAGTTTTACAAAACATGACTACACAGCGTGTACACTACCTACACGGCGTGTTCCCTGAAGTCATTCACTTGGGCGTGTACTTTTTTCTAAACTAGTCGTGTAACACCCCAAACACACGATGTGTTCTCAAAACACACGACATGTAATTGAATCCTCTTCCCCTGCCCGGGTCCTTCTACATGGCTAAACCACATGGATCTCCTAAGAAAAAACTACACAGCGTGTTCAAGGTAGACACGACGTGTACTGCACAAGCTTTACCTGGCCCGTGTTGTTAGTGACACAACCTGTGAACCTAGGTTACACTACACGACATGTTCCAAACAAACATGGTGTGTACTAAGAAAAGATAACACCGAACCGTGTTGTTCGTGACACAGTTGGGCACCCAGGTTACGCTGCACGATGTGTGAGATCATGACATGACGTGTAAAAACGAAGTTTCATCCATCTGTGTCATTAGTCACATTGGTAGACACACGGTCACTACAACACAGAGTGTACATACTGTATAGGATGTGTTTTTACAAGATATTTCACAACCCAATGTCCCTTCCTACACAGTCAGTGACACCGTTTTAAAACTACATGGCGTGTATTCATAAAGTACATGCCATTTAATCTAGTTTTTTTCGGACAGTATCCCCAGAAACTGCTCCGGATCCCAGAAAAACTTAGAAGAAAACATTGAAGGGGCCAAATTTCGATCCATGAGGGCCCATACTCCCCACAAATCAAAGTTTGGCATCTTATACAAGTTATAACAAGGAAACAAAGCAATGACCCTCTAAATTCCGGTCCATGGGGGCCCATAACACCTCAATAACCAATGTTTGGCGTTCAACCAAACAAGTCACTACTCAATCAAAGCCTTATCAAACAGCAGGTATTCTATCAAGAATCTATCACAACAGCATGCATAGTCTACCCAACATCTATCACAATAGCATGCAATCTCTAATGAGTCCTAGATGGGATGGACATAATGCATGACATGTGATTTATAACAAATTCCTATATGATTCATGAGATGGCATACCCTCATCTCATCGCGTTGAGATAGAAATAGAACCTCAATAACAAAAACGGTAACAACAAAAAACATGGGAATCAAACCACTGTGAAATCAAATCAACTGTAAAATTGAAAACCAGTAAAATTGAAATAAACGAGGTAGTATAGTTTTTCCCTGTACACGGGTTAGCTACTCCCGGTCACAAATTATTACCATGTACCTATTCCGTCCTATCCCTCTCTATAGGCTCCAAACAGTAAGTCAAGAGAAAAGAAACCCTCTGATACAACTTTGTAACATCCTGGTTTCGGAAGCCACCCAGAGGCGCCCCGTACCTAGTTGGTCACATGGACACAAGTGCATTTCCCCAAACACCAGAGACTCCCGAATAGCAGTGAGGGCCTTGGGTGAGATAGTGGGGAAACTATTCCCTCATTGGAAGAGTACACAATGGAAGTAAACAAATTTATACAACAACGGAAGCAGTAAATACCAAACAATAGTAACAGCGAAAGACTGATAAAGGAAACAACTGGAGTAGATATATATATATATATATATATAAATGATGCATGATACAGATATGTCTAGGAAAACAACCAAACAAGTCACAATGCTGGAATACAATAGTGCTAAACCAAAGTGCAAAAGAAAGCAGATAAACTCCTCAGCATCACAAGCCATAGCTTGATCCCATGCTCTCTAGCTCCACAACAATCAAGAACCTGAAGTCGAAGGGCTCTTAAACTTATATATACCTGTAACAATATAATATGTTTGGGCCCAAAATCATGACCTAAATAGGGTGTGAGAAAAAATCATAGTAGGAAACCACCCGAAGATCTGTGCCTAACGGTCAGTGAATATATGGCAGGCAAAAGTACAGAAAGCAGTAACCAATAAAGTACTCAGCAGAAAACAATCCATAGTTTCTAGCACATAATTTACTGATAAGAAAGCATCCACTCAATAATGTAGAACAAATAGGTAACCCTATGGGTAGTTCTCATAGCCCAACCCCTATGGTTCAACCAAAAAATACTAGAAACCCTGTAGGAGGAACACATAGTGTCACCCATCTGGTTAAGCTAAAGAATAGACTCTCTGGGGAAGCACTCACCGTTAATTCCACCTATAGTCTCATATCGTATTAAAGGTACTCTGGGGAAGTAATCAATGTATCATTCCCCATATGGCCCATGTTGAGGAACTACAAACACTCTGAAGAAGAAATCAATGTCAATTCCCCTTGGGATCTCGCTTCGTAATTTATAAGACACTATGGGGAATCCCTTATGTCTATTCTCCCTGTGGTCTACTACACTTGGTTCTCACGAACCTATGTAAATCAAAAAAGTATAGCACGCGTAACGGCCAAGGTAAACCTCAAGAACTACTTGGCTAGAATTCTATGGCGTATTAGCACTTTAGAACTATATTCATAACATCCTAAAATACTAGGAATGGAAAGTAAATAGAAGCCTAATAGAAAAACATGACCCAAAGGTCAAAACATGTAAAGATACATGGGAAAAACATCCAAAGCACAAAAATATACCCTAATCACAATCAACATCCTCTACTCTAGAATATAAGCAAAGCAGGAAAACAATAGGGCTAAAAAGGTAAAAACGCAATACCCCGTTCAAGGGTATTAGTAGAATTTACACAGAATATTCATTGAATTTCAATGGAAAGGCACAAACCACCTACCTCGGGGTTAGGAGATCAATATACTTGAACCACGAGGCTTCAATATCCTTAGAATGCTGTAGATATACAAAAATGCATAAAACTTTAAACCCAATATAACTTGGAAAAGAGGAGGAATTGGAAATGGATTCTCTATAATAAGAGAGAGATTACCGCTGCGATTTCAATGAAATTGATGACGATTGACTAGGAGGACGGACGGAGGATCGAGGGCTCGTCAAAGATCCGCAGCTTCTCGACACTCTTGGATGAACTAGGTTGAGAAGGAGGGTGTTCTGTCCATCAGACGCAACCCCGGTGCGTTTAATGAAAAAAAGTACACGACATGTACTTTTGGAGTAAACGACTTGTACTCGCCTTTTCTGTACTCTGCATTAAGCAGTCTTCAAACACCCCAAACGGCTGTGTGCATGGCCACTACATGGCCAGCACCCGGCTTCCTGTGGAAAAGAAGTACACGGTGTGTACTCATAAAGTACACGACATGTACTTTGAAAATTTACAGAATTTCCTCTTTCTCCCAAAAATGAACAGAAAAAGAAAAACATACCTGAAAAGAAGATCCAGGTTCTTACAACTGGGGTCGGGGCATTACAAACATCTTCATTCTACATTTTTTGGTGAACCAGAGAAAGTTTAATTTGGTGAAGTACATCCTCCTGACTATCACTAACATAAAGAATGGAACTCTAAATTCAAAAATCATCATGTATCAATATAGTATATCAAATATTAGAGTTCTCTTCTTAAAATCCATAAAAATTCCCTGTAGTTCTAAACCAAGAATATTTAAGAACTTTTTTCGATGTGATGATACCTTGAGGAGAATGAATATCAGTTTTAATACCAAGTCTAGAGAATTTTATGATCTTACTGAATGTGAGATTGAAGCTTTTGTTAATAAAGAGGGAAGTAGTAGAAACTTACAAGAAAGAATAAATGAAGAGAAAGGAGAAGGAACCAGAAACCATAGAAAAACCTACAGTTCAGGAAAGTCAGTTAGCACTACCAAGACTGAAAAAGAAAAATAATCCTAATGAAGTGGTAGAAAAGGGGAGGGAATAAAAGAATAACAAGAAAGAAGGTGATCCAAGATTTGTCTTAGATTATGATGAGGCAAAAGCTCTGAAAATTCAAGCTACTAAAGATATTGAAATACAAAAAAAGATAAGAAACCAAAGAATAAAATGTATGAAGCCGAGATTTTTCAAGAACTACTCAAGGATACTGAGAAATGCTATGAACAAATTCAGGTACTAGAATCTTTTGTCCAATAATAAGTTCCAGTAGAGACTATGGGAAAGAAATTCCCAATTTTGGAACCGGAAGTGGAAGAAGATATAGTTCAAAAAGAAGAAGTATAAGAAAAACAAAAAACAATAAGATTTTGTGAGTGATGATATGATAAATCAAGTGGAACAATATCATGAGAAGGAAAGTACATCTAAAAATATTTCATTCTCTACTTCTCAGGTTGAGTTAACAAATATTATTTCCCAGGGAAAATATGATGATGGGCTAGAAGTGGTTAATAAAACTTCTGATGATTAGAGTAGAAACCATGATTTTATTCAACCTGATGATTTTAAGGAAGATGTTGAGAAAAAAAAGGTTGTTGAAGATAAAATAGTCTAACTTTAAGATAGTGAAAATGAGTCTCCAAGAGTTAAGAAGACTATTTAAAAAGTAGATAGAGGAAAACAGGTGGTTGAAGATACACCTAATAAGGATGTGGTTGTTAAGAAGGATGTTGGTTGTTCATCCAAGAGGAAAGATGAAGATTTAGACAAAGAATCATCTCCTGTTCGGGAATTAGATTCTAAATAATCTTCCATGGGTTAGGATTTTGTTGTGCAGTCATTGAAGAAGTTTGTAAACACCATTCCTTTGTTTCTGAGTATTGATTCAAGATGTAAGTTGCTTCGATATTCTATCAATCAAAAATCACATTCAGTAAGCATGCTCATGGAGAAAATAATCAATCCTGAGGAAGATTTCCGAACTTTCCTTATTGGATATGATGATCATATGTGATCATGTAAGGAAATTAAAATGTTTTATAAAATAACGATTGAAGAATTTATAATTCTTGATGAATTTCAAGATTCAGTGAAAGATTATTTTGATAAGTCAGATCGGTCAAATCAAAAACCATTCAAAAAGTTTTACTAAGAAGCTGAACCTTGAGAAAGTATCCCGAAATCAAGAAAATAAAGATATGAAAAGGAAGTTAAATTCATTTTCATTAAAATTGAAGAGAGAAAGGGAACTCATGGAGGAGTTAGAATAGAAGTTCAAACAACAAGAAGTAGTAGTAAAGTATCAGGAAGAAATCCTTAAAACTCAAGATAAAAAAATACAGAATATGGAAAACAAGAATCAAGATCAGGAACTTTTTCTCAAGCAGTTTGAGGAAGATCATAAGGAGATCACGAATTTAAAGGCTATCCGGATGAATATCATTCCAAAGGAAAAGAAGTATGGCTACTTTTTTCCTTTCTAATTCTAATATTTTGTTTAATTTTACCCTGTATCAATTTTTCCTATCATAATGAAATTTTTCTAGCCTTCAATTGTTTTGGTTTTGTATAGCTCTAATATTTCATGTACCATTCATTTTCTATTCCTTTTTGAAAATAACAAAGGTGGAGAAATTAATGATTAAAAAAATACTAAGTATAGAGAAGAGAATGCCCTAAGTAAGGGGGAGTTTAAGTAAGGGGTTGTTTATAAAAAAAATATTTTCCTAAGAAAGAAAAAGTAATTCTCTCTAAATAAGTCATGAATACGATCCTTAGAGATTTCAAAACCTAAGGGAGAGTTAGTCATATTCACTATGGTTCATAAGTAAAGGGAGATGATTTTTTCTTTTAAAATTCATAAAGAGAATTCATATTCCTTATTATATTTTTTGAAAGGGCTATTTGTGCTTTCCAAAAAGGGGGAGAATGTTGAGTCAATAAGGTTTCCATATGAATTTTTCAGTCCTCTATGTTTTTAAAATCAAAAACACCTTACCTTAAGGAAAATTATATTTTTAAGGGATATTTTATGAAGGAAAATTTTATTTCTCTAAGGAAAATTTTTATCCTTGACCTTGTTTTCATTATCTCATTTTATAACCTCTCAAAAGTAAAATCATTTTATTACTAAGTCAAAAATTTGTATCCTTATCTAAAACCTTAGAATTTGATAAGTCCTTGGATATAGAGTCTTCTTTTTTTAGACTCCAAATTCTCTAATATTCAATCTCAGAATTCTCTAAAATTTAGACTCCGAATTCATTGAAATTCAGACTATGAATTCTCTGAAATTTAGACCCCGAATTCTATGAAATTCAGACACCAAATTCTATAAAAAATCACATTATCATTCCAAGATCCTATAGATTGCTTCTTGTGAAAGTGATTACTATAGAAAGAAGGAATCTTGTGCCTTGTGCATTTCATGAAGATCTTGTTTAGCATGGAACATCTTGTTTAGTCATGAACATCTTGTTTATGTTTCTTTGTGTGAATTCGATTGTTGCTGAGTACAATCGGGGGCTTCTAGGGATAGGAAGATAGATGTGCCGACTACCTTAATGTTAGAGGGCTTGCAGGGATATCAAGACGGAATCCGATATTCTTATTGGGGGCTTACCCTAGTGTGGGTAAGACAGAATTTCTTGAAAATATAAATCAAGGGACCTTTATCCAAGGTTGTGGGATACCCTACTCTTTGGGTAATAATATTTCATACTTGTTACTTATTCTTGTTTCATGTTTTATTTCTACTGAATTTTGTTAATGAACGAAAGTATAACTTTCTTATGCGTTCTTTTATTTTTACTTACTTTGATAATTGAGATTCTATAAAATTTAAGGTAGAATATTTCTCTTAAAAAAATATTCTTAGGTTTCTTTTTTGGATTCACATTTCGAGAACCTAATAAAGAGTGTTTTATAGTTAAGAACTAAAATAGGGTTTGTGAATTTATCTTGTTTAACTTTGTTAAATATAGTTTTCCTTAAAGTTAAAAATAAAATATTTTAAACTTACAATTCACCCCCACTCTTATATTTCAGCATCTACATATACTATTTTGATCCTAAATATATACTAAACCTTTGACACTTTATATAATTAATATCTTTATATTCATGTTATTTAATGTTTCAATTGATTTTATTTCATTCATGTAGATTACGATTTAAAAGTTACCAAAGTGGAAAGGGTTTATTTCACAATAAGAAAATTATACGAGATTGTTTTTGTTAAATTATCAACTGGGGGAATGATTTGAATAGTTCTATATTAAAACCAAAATATTTTATTATACTATAGATATTTAATGAAATTAATAATTTTCCTTCAATATTTACACTTTAAGTGCATAATATACTGAAACCAATTTTTTTGAGAAAACTAGAATTTATTTTTCAAGTAGGATGTGAATATTTTTATTCCAAATCCATATTTTCCATAAAAAGTTTTAATTTTTTTATATTATATTAATAATTATAAAATAAATATTTATAATTGTTTAAATTTTAAAAAATGTTTCAATAATAATCTTACAACCATTTTCTTAATGTTTCACTTTTTGTCTTTTCTTACAAAAGTGTGAAAGGGATATTTTTTAACTTATATGAAATGAAATGAATTTACCACCATCATGAATACTCAATTAATTTGATATTACTTTACATGTTTTCATGATTCATTAAAATAAAATCATTTTCCTAATATTCTGGAAATTTTTTGTTTTTAAAAGTGATATTCAAAGGGGGAAAAAGGTGTTTTCTTCAAGAATGATTTAAATGATCTTTTTATGGTACTTATATTCATTAATAATAGAAACCCATATTTTACTTATGCTCCACTAGGGGTATTTTTTAATTGTAATACCCTTATTATTTCTCTATATGGTTTATGAATTGTTTGATTGGGGATGTACAATTTTGATATCATTCACCATATCACTCTATATGGTTTGTGATTATATTTATTTATTGGTGAAATTTTTAAAATTTTATATGATAGTTTTTAATACAAATGATTTTATTTATATGTTTCAACTATATCATATAATAAATTAATTGGACTTAGTATGTGATGGGTGGGTCCCACTATATCCCCCCAAAGCATCGATAGGTCTCTTGAGGAAAACCAGATTGGATATTTGGATGAAGCCTTACCTATTTATGTAAGATGTATTAGAATGTGGTCTTGATGGTATGTTTATGAAATCTAGTATTTTGAATTCCATCTTTATGAGATTTTTTATCAACGTCCATGTGATCACTTGATTAGTTATGATATCATGGATAAGTTTCAAGCTTCTATGACTATTTATATGAAATTATTTGATAATCATTTATTCATACCATATTATTTTTCAAGATCAAGATATTAAATAAATGACATGTATTTTCAAATATTTACCTTTACATGTACACATACCCTTACTGAGCATATTAAATCACCACTTTCTTATTTTCTCTTTCCCAAGGATTCTATAATGTGTTTTATGATTGAAAAGAAGATATAAACTAACATGAATAATATATCTCAGCTAAAATACTATGTTATAATTTATTTCCATAGTTATAGTCTTAGATTCATGTATATATCTAGTTTAATAGGACTAATAAACTATTTGGTCATTCGGGATGTGATTCTTTGTTTCTTGTGCCAATGTAATAATGTAACCACTAACACTGGGATACTATGTTTGGGGTCTTTACACTTGATATAGTTCTTTATTGGTCACCCAAACTCAGGCCATATCATATACTATCCCCTCATGAATGATAATGGAAATAGAAAAATCCTCACTGGGAAGGGAGAAAATAACAGATATCCATTCTATATAATGAAAAGAATAATTCATATTCATTCTTATATGATTATATCTCAGTCTACTTCATTATAGTTATGTAGAACAACCTATCATACCTATCAAATCCTATAAATCATTATAAAGTTGGTCTTAATGACCATTGAGTTATTTCCCGTTCCACGGAATGGTTTAATATACAATCCAAGGATACTTGTTATTCAATTATATCCAACGAAACATATGTATATTTTGGGTAGGTGAAGTTAGAAAATCCACAAACACAACTGGCTTATATTTCTGCCTCCTCACTAGAATATGAATTGAGGTGGATGAAAGTTCCAAACATAAGTGTATGTAAATTTAATGATTATATGAAATGGAATATGATTAAATAATATAATTCTATCTGTAAGGAACAACTAAATCACTAAATAATGACCAAAACTTATTTTTCGATGGCTGATTCAACTACTTCAGCATCACAATAGTCTAAGGGAAGTTATTCATTGAATTAGCATAGAAATAATGAAAAAATAAATGAACAAGAATTTTAACTCTTGTAAATTACAAAGATAGTTCCAATCCACTCAATCATTATGCTGTGAACATTGATAATATGGGAACTTCTCTTTTAAACAGTATAATGGGAACCACCCCACCAAATGGTCCAATCAGAACTATCCTCTAAAATAAAATCCTTGTAAGATGAAGAGTATATATTCATCTTTTTCAATATAATATACTTGTTGGATAACTTATGTAATGAATAAGATATATAGAAATATTAATTCCCCAATCAAAATCATGGACCAAGTGGAAGAGGTCATTGAGACTGATGGGGTCAAGAAAGATGAGATTTACACAGACCTCGACATTCAGGTTAAATTCATATAGGAACCATATATGCCATAGAGACCCAAATAAAGGATGTCTAATAAGATTAATAGTAGAACCAATTTTCCCAGGAATCCTCTAGGATGTTTTCATGCCCAATTATATTTTATGATCGATTAATGAATCAAAATCTATTTGGTCACTATCAAAATTTTGGGAGGTCATCTCCACTCAATCCACATATGAAAATGATTCCCTCATGGTTCAATTAGTGGAAGTTATCACCAACACAATTGATATAAAAGATCAAGAGAAAAATTATTTATAGAAACACTTTCCTATGGCTCAGAAGTATGAAATATTTTCGATGATTTTTTTTCTAGAAAATATTTCTATCTTTAATAGCCATTATCATTTAAAGGATCTTTAAGAAGTAATTATTGAGGAAATATTAAGGCCTCATGAATTTAAAGAAAATGATACTAATATTAATGTATACCATGTGATAACTAACCCTTTTTAGTTCTATAACATTATTTACTTCAAAAAAAAAACAAAAGTAGATCACAATATTGGGTCACATCCAGCCCTTGTACCCTTCTCGAAAGCTGGAAGACACTGATATTCATCAATCCATCATTGATACTAGTTACAAAGTCAAACTCATACCTATCTAAATTCTTTTATTATTGGGTGATATTAAAACTTATTTTTCTCAGTATAACCTATAATTTTATGGTTTGGTAAAGTAAGAAAAATCCACTTGGCTGATTAAAGGTTTGGGCTCAATTCGGACACATTATCTTTGATTATGAGTTCAAAGACAATCAAGAGGACACAAAATTAAATGTATTGTTTTTAAGACCAAGGATTTATTTTCATGATCTAAAATCCTCACCATACCACCATTGGATTAAATACTCATTTAATAGATAATCCAATGTACTATATGGTGATGGTTCCCCTTTTGTCTCACCTGCATCATTTTATATAGATACAATATTTTAATTGGTGGAGGGAAAATATAATTATATAAGTAATGTCATATGAATAAATTCCCATAATGGTTTGGAGATGGACCATATCAAAACAATCCATGAAATAAATGCAAATTATTTATTTAATATCAACAAAATTGAGGTAATAAATCTAGGCTTGAATACATTTCAACTTGCCTTCATGATTTCAATTCCATTAACATAGTCTATTTATGTATAAAATGTATTTTTCATAGTAAAAATGATACTTTAACTAATTATAATACTACTTAATACTCTCCAAAAATCTGTGGAAATATTTGAATTACCATCTATAATAAAAAACCCCCCACATAACTAGTAGAATACGAACAATCCCATATGAAAGATTCTTAACTCAATACGTTGGTACTTCCTCTATTCCCAATTATAGTGAAGAAGTGGGGTCTAATATCTATGATGTTTCTTATAAAAATTATCACAAATTGAAACCTTTGATATATTTATATTTTTCCTCATTATTAGAATAAAATATAAATTCCCTCACAATATATTTTCTCCCCGAAATTTCCCTACATTGCCAACTTCCATCGAAATTGAGACAGATGGGAAATATGGAGACCATATCTAAAATTCATTCGATGAAAATTTTCATAATTTAGTACTCTCAAGACCTATATATGATTCCCCATCATTCAAATAGGGTAAAAAATCACTTGAATTATCCCCTAATCATAAAATCATTCCTTCATCACCCACATCCATTGAAACTGAAACTGGGGAAAAAATTAAAAGATCTAAAATATACCCCCACCATTATTTTATTAAGGAATACACACCAACATTTATGAACATAGATAGGTGAATCAAGGTATATTGGAATACCCATGAACCAACTTCAAATCTAACTTTATGCCCCTAAAAAAATAGACATTCTTTTCTTTTTTAAAACAATATCAAGTTTTATTTTTCCTAGAACTATATAGATATGCCCAGAATTTATCTTTATGTGGCCACTAAATATCATCATAAATACCAATATATAGTAAGGAAAATATACCCGACTCATATTTATAAGGTTAAAGCTGAATATGACAAGATTATTAAAGATCAATTCATTCGGGAAGTTCATTATTGGAAATGGATATCCAACATAATATCTCTTAATAAGAAAAACTAGAAAATAATTATTTTTTTGAGTTCAGGGATATATATACATTAAATAATTAATTTATGAATTATAAGTTCTAGTTACATAACTTTTTATTAGTTAAACCATTGGTTTTCATTCCATTGACTTTATGGATTTATATTATGGTTATAAAAAAATTTGGATGGCCCCTAAATGCTAAGATTCCATGACATTCAAGGAAGACATGGGATTATATTTATAGCAATTAATTCCATTGGTCATGAAAAATTATAGTGATGCATATAAACATTCCAGGCACCATATTTTATTTCTTTTTTATGGAAATTTGTAAATTCTATGTCAACAATTTGGTGGTCAAATCGTAATAGTGTTGTGATCATATTTTTAACCTCGAGATAGTTTTAAAAAATGTGGTGTCAGGGAATGAAAATAAACCATTTGAAACATACATTTGAATCAATATTTGGGATTTATATTAGATTCATAGAACACAATTGTGACATTGAAGTTTAACTCAATAAGACCAAAAAAATACTTTAAACTCAACCCCCTAAAAATCTCAAAGTTTTTATAGGGATTCAAAGATTAATAAACTATATGAAATTATTCATAAAAAAATTATAGGAATGTTTCTACCCTTAACCAGTCTCATAAATAAGGGAGTCACCTATCAGAAGGATGATTATTTTCAAGAATATTTTAAAAGTCACATCATGTATCTATCAAGACCAACAGTATTAATATTGTCTGTTGAAAGATATCCACTCATTATATATGTGGTGGATTTGGATAAATCACTTTGTTTCTATTTCACATTGAATAATTTATTTTGGAAAGTAAAATAGCCTCTACTCTCTAAGTAGAACTATTCTTGACTCTTTAACTAGATTTTTTTATATCAAGAAGAATTTACTATCATTGAAATTCATGGTATTGAAATTGAGAAACTATTAGTAGTATCATGAGGTCCATTTGTTATATAATATTAACCCACTCAAATATTCCTCCAATCATACAATTCTAAAGAGATATTGGAATGGTGGGTGGTCATTTTGTAGAAATTTGATTTTTAGTTCATAACATGGAAGGATTTCAACAAGGAATCACAAAAGAAAACATTATCACAACAAATACCACTTCAAAAATCATACCTTTGAATTTAGAATTTCTAGAAGTAGATTTATTATTCATTTGTGACACTCCCCAGAAATGGGAGATGCACTTTGATAGTTCCTCTTGAAGTCTAACAGGAAGAGGGATGCAAAACCCAAAACTCAAAAGATTTAGATAGGGAATTTACCTCATATTTATAGTAAAGGATCTTATTCTATATTCTTACATATTTTTAGAAGAATCCATACATAATGAATAGAAATAGAAATCCCCTATTGTTGTAATTTAATTGTAACTAAATATACTTGTTTCTCGATTCAGTGTAAAGGGGAATTCAGAGTTAGCAATAAAGAAAATTAAGGGGAAATATATCATTAAGAAAGAGGAATTAAATGCTCTTCATAGTTTTTAATAAAGTTTTATGGAATAATTACTCTATAATACAACACTATCTCATGTTCCCCACTCAAAAAAATCTTATAAAAATTCATTGTCTAATGCAAGAACATCCTGAGAAGTTCTAGGCCAGGATGAGATAGTCATCAACATTTCACATCATAATGTGGTGTCTCTATTCCTAAAAAATTACATATAAGAGATCAATGGTATTGAAACCACCCATTAATAAGGAAAGTAGATAAAATCCCCTATTGATACCTATATTTTATGAATTTCCCCCATACAAGACTATATTTGATGTTCAATTCTATTTTCAGTCTATGAAAATAGAGAGCATATCTGATGGAAAACCATTATCTTATTTCATTATGATAACCCATAATATTAAACAATAATCTATAAATTTGGAATTTATGAAGTTATCCTTAGATATTTTAAAGGAGGATATACCCTCACTATTATACAAGTAGTCCATGTAGGAACTTGTGGTACTCATCAATCAAGGACAAAATTATCTCATCAAATCATGCGACATAAATACTTCTGGTTACCAGTGACCCATGATTATGTGAAATTCACTAATAAATATCATGATTTATCTATACATACTAATTTAACCCATCAAAATCCAAAGTTTTTCCATAATAATAAATAATATTGGCCTTTTCCCATCTAGGGAATATATGCTATGGGGCTATCTCCTACAACAACAATTACATAGGTCAATTACATCCTTATTTCTATCGAATTCTTCTCCATGTTGCTTGTGGCTATATCCCTGAACGAAATCCGGAAGAAGTCTATCATCAAAATTGTTAAGGAAAATATTATTTCCATACCTTTTGTATCTCATAAAATACTGGTAGATAATGTTAGTAACATATACTATTATGAGTCAAAAAGGTAATAAAAATTATATATAATTCAGTCCAACCACTCATCCCACTACCATACAGTGGAAAATGGACCTATTAAGGATCTATATAATTAAATATAGAAGATTGTGGATGAATACAAGAAATAATTTTCAGAAAAACATTTTTATGCTTAGAAAGAATAGTGATCTATAACCCATATGACTACACAACAAACACCATATTCACTTGTATATGTGACACATGTAGTCTTTCCCATTGAGTCGCATCTACCCATTTTTTTCATTTCTTTCCATAACTACTAATCTAAAGATGAATAGTATCATATTTTGGTGTAAAATCTTGATCTATATGATTAAAATAAGTTTCACACTCTACACAACTTATATGTCTATCGACATTGAGTTTCAAAATCCATCAATAAGAAAATTTATTTACATTACTTCCCCTAGGATGTGATGATATTGGTTCTCGGAACTCCTATGATACCAGTGAATAAGACTCCAAATATTTAAATATAGTGGGAATGGAATTATTTCATAAACCATTTTTACTCCAATAGTGTGTATTCCCTATTAATAATTAATAGAGAACATATCATTTCAGTCATGAATGCAAGGGTCTAAAAAATAAATTATATGAACTTAAATTTTTATCATAAGTACAAGATATAACACTTTAAGATATATAGTGTCATCCCATTTAAAAATAAATTAAATAACTCATATTAAATCCTTATAACATGTTCAAAATTTATGGGGTGAAAGTCCTAGCTTCAAGACATTTAACATCATAGTATAAATCCTAGTCACACGACATAAAACTCAACGACAAAATCTAAGTCACATGACAATAAACTACATGTTAATTTCCATGCCACAAATTATAAACTTGGTGGTATTTATTGAAATTTAACAAGTCATTATTTATAGTTAGGTATGAGTAATTATCCAATTTTCATTTGTGTATCACACCAAGCATCACTCACATAAGCATAATGGTCTTGGTTGGTCAATCCATTTGGCATGACTAAGGACACTGAAACAGAAAATGGGGAAAAATATATTCTATTCTACCTGAACTGAAATAGCTTAGATCATTATATTCTATGTGGCTTAATTCTCATACATAAGAGATAATCTATGGAGTATTACTTTGTGAAAAATCATCATATGTCTGAGGATATTAATGCATTCTTTCCTTGTGTATGATCTAGATATATTAATGGAATTTATCTTTAAGAACTATGTGTGGATTGATTCCTCGTACTTCAAGATATATATTGATGCTTGGATCTTTTATACTGGGACCATATATGAATTCCAATAAATAAATTTCACTCTTACACTTCACTATTTTAAAATTTTTAGTGACATTTCATTTATCGATGGTATTGGAAAACTGTGAGGCTCAATTTTAATTCTTTTTACATAAGTTTTATTTATTTATAAGATACTTTAGAAGAACATTATAAGTCATTAAAAAATTATGAGTCCTATATATATTCTATATTTGTATATAGATTATACAGTTTATGTTCTTCATTGAATTAAATTAATAAAAATGTACACTCTCCTACACATGAGATAGATCTTCATAAGATCTTTGTTGTGGGGTTTCTCACATATAAAATTTTTCCAAAAAATCTTCCCCAGTAACAAGCTTTATTTGAATGGGAAATATAATATAATTACTATATGTGACTTTATTCGTGTCCTTATAGGATATGTAGTGACACATAGATCCCATATCCATGGCCTAGAAAAATATTTCTTACAATGAATATTCCCTTTTCTACTCTGTATCAGCCTAATCTACATAGGAGTTTCCTATACAGATTCATTTACAATCATTAATTTAGAATTAAAAGAATAAAATTCCCTAATCTTACTATTTTAATACTCCTTATCCCAATCCTGTCATTCCTAAAAAACTCTTACACTAGAATATATTAATAACTATGTGTCACCTGACTCCTGATTCTCCAAGATATATATTTATGATCGTATTTCAATTTTGGGCCTAGTCAAAAATCCAAATCAAGACCTCACCCTATCTTAGGTTTAGTCCCATATAGTCACATCATACTTTCTATCATTATTCTATTAATGATAAAGTTCCAAATTAATTTGTGCATGAGGAAAATATACACAAATCCCCAATATAAGGGTGTTCATCTTGAACTTAAACTACAAGGCTTTTGAGTCCTTATTTCACAAAATTAAACTAAAAAACTTTGTTCCATCGAAAATGAAAGTAAATATATTAGACTACTCTATTCATATGGACCAATTTTCAATGTGAGAGCGAGATCCATATAAGGTTTCCTGATATAGGTTTTTCTTCCATAAAAAATTAGGATAAAATTCCATTTATTAACTTTTTAACATGAGTTTTAGATATTCCACTATAATATATTAATTATGTATTCATTAGTTCTTGTTTCATCTGGAAACATAGTGTTCTACAAATAAAAAATTAAGGGCTTAATGGGGAGTCATCATCCATTACTACTCCTTTTAGGGAAATTATATCAACCACATCATGGAAAGTTTGAGTCTAATTTTTTTATCACTTTCATTGAATGTTATTTTTTATAAATTAATCTTCTAGACTCTTGTTTCATGGATAACCATAAATCATTCTCTATATATCTTCAATGAGTGTATTAGAACCCAAAGTAAACTTATTCTTGACAATGTATTCACTCCCCTGATATAACTATGCATGTGTAACCCATATATGGCATGTCTAATAGTGGAATATTTGTTTGTAATGGGAAAAAGATATAATCTTTTTATGTATCCACAACATCAATTTATAACCCATAATTCAAATATGGCCTATGTTTATCCCTTGAGTGAAAATTCTATATCAAAGCTTCTAATCGATGAACCCAGTGTTATGATTTATGAATTTTCCACTCCTATGTTCTATAGTTCCCTTGTATTAATATACGGGGTCACTGAGAGGGCTAGGGTATATCAGTGAATACATTTTATTTTATAATAATTTATCTTAATTTCTTATGGAATATTTCCTAACCTATGAAAACTTGTTAGAGGAAAGATCTAGTCAAATATAAATATCAACCTAATCTTTTATATAAAGAGTATATAAAGAGACTAGTACAGAATACATATAAGGTTTTCTACAAAGACATAATTCTTTCTATATTAGTTATCCTCACCAAAATGTAGTATTTTAATAATTTTTTTTGGAATATAAAGGCATAATAAACAACTAGTTACACCCCAATATTCTTCCCCTAGCCAACTCTAGTTACAACCCTAGTAATTATTTCTTATTCTATTGTTGGTTAACCCCTCCTAATTTCCTAACTCTATCCATTGATGTCATAGTTAGTTATACCCCCAACCAATAAGCCTTTTTAGAAACTAGTTATACCCCCAAATACAATCACTTTGATTTTCATTTCTAAAGCATAATAGAAATATATTCTCTTCTTATATAAGAAAGTTGTATCACCTTTACCTATATAAAATATTTAAGATCTTCAAAAATATTATTAATAGTTGGTTTGCCTTGAAACTTACTCTTGATATTTAGAAGGATATTATATGATCTATCAAAACATTTAATTTTTTTTTACGAAAACCTCCTTATCAAAAGTTAATTTTTTTGAATTCTATCAGATAACCCTCTATGGCATGGGTTTTTCCAATGGGTATCCATATAATTCTCATCACTACACTTTAGTATTCCTTGAAGCATTTAGAGTATCTCTGTATGATGACCTTTTCTGATATATCTATATCTGATAAAGCAATTCAATCATTGTTCACTTCTTTCATCGATTGATTATAAACTAAATCAACCTCTATCAACTTATTATTCATCATATAAAACTCTAATCAATGTTACTCCATCTGATGGATCTTCATATGGTAGATCAAATTTAGTCTGGAATAAAACCTTCAACACATCAGTTTTTAATTATAATGAATAGAATAGATTTTATGTTTATACTTTACACCCCCATTTTATAGGTTCACCTAGAATAAATTTGGTGGGAACTCAATTTCAATTTACCACTTAGATAAATTTCAATGTATTCTTCTAAACTCTTATGGAGTATTATCAAATATTCCTAAAGATTTATTAAATATACACTTTCTTAAAAATTACTTAATCTTGATGTTAAAGAAATTTGGAGAACTTTATAATCCTTAAAAATATTTTAATCTTTTATAATTAAACATCAATATCGATATAACTTAAAGGATTTACAAATTTATAAATAGAATCTTGGAATCTATTTTTGATAGAAGTTATTCTAATTATTTTTTAATGAAAACTTCATCCAATGTTTTTTCTAATCACCAAACATCACTTATCCACTTCTCTTTGTCTAGACAACATTGTCAAGTCTGCACACCTTTTCTTATATTTGACCAATACTCTTTACATAAATTATAAATCCGATGGAGTTAGGTATTTTTTTGATGGATCAACATTTTTTCTGTATGGTAAATTTACCTTATCTAAATATTTATATGACACTTGGGTTAATATCATAAGAAATATTTTTCCAGAGAAATAATAAAAGTTTTTTCAATGTTACTCCATCTGATGGATCTTTTCTTGATAGACTCAAGAAACTTAATTTACTTCAGAATTTATTTTCAATTTCCTCTCATAACTTCAAACCTGAATTCTCACCCATTCTGTTTTATTCATCAGAGTTGAATATTTTATTATTTTTTAAAAATAATAAAAAAATGAACATATGAATTTATTGAAAGTATTTTTTTGGAATGTCTATTCATTAGATCTTCATCTAGTATCTCAATCTTTATCTTTGTACAAATATTTACAAACTCAGTAACACATTCTTTTTATAAATGGTCATTCGATTTATTTAAACCTTTTTTCATAAATATTTTCCATTTTTCTTCATTTATTGTATTTTTTATGACCTTGTGCAATATTCTTAAAAACAATTTCTAAAAAAGAAAACATTTTATTTTTTACATTTATCACTTTATATAAATGTGTACATACATTTTTGGGATCATTAAATGCTTTATAATTTTTGGAACTTTGAAGAATAACATTGCATCATTTGATTTTGTTAAGGAGAATTCTTATACAAATCCATAATTAAAATTCCTATAAATTCATAAAAAAACATCCTTATGAAACTTTCTTAAGGAACATTTTCTTCTTAAAAACATCTCTACATTACTTAAGTAACTTTTACTCCAAACACATATTGATATTTTGAAAATAAATGCAACCAAACTCACTTTGGAACAATAATCACCCTATTTTTATTATCAATATCCACATAAAACTCAAAGAATATTCAAAGTCTATATGTTTTATCAATTATTTCTCCTCATATGATTTTTTAATTTTACTTCTCCCACTATGTCACTTCTCCCATTTATTGAAAATTAAATTCAATGGGCAACATAATGATCATATAATATCATCTCCCTTCATCCCAGAATTTTGATAGATTTATTCAAGAGAATAATAGTATCAAATGAGTTTCCTAATAAAAATATTTTAACTAAAAAAATCTAGGTCTATGTGGGAAAACATGGTGTAGAATATAAGAGTGAATAATTATGGTGGTCAATATTGTCTATAAAAAACATCCATGTAATAATTTACTCAAGATAATTATAATATTTTTATATTTTAGGAAATCATATAATGTTTTTTAAAATAAATACATCACCCATCTCAATAATCATATTAAAATAGTTCAGGTGTATAAACATATTTTCCCCATCAACTAGTGAAAAAAATTGTTTTTGACTTCGATTTTTTTGTTTTTAACGTTAGTTACGTTGTGAAATTATTATAGACTATGTTTTAAATAATATTTTCACATAATATATTAATTTTAGACATTATTAATACATAAATAGATGAGGGTTTTCATTTTAGATTTTCATAACTGATGTGGAAATGTATTTTTAAAATACTTTTTTGAATCTACGTTAGAACTATTTTATCATTTCTATTTTTTCAGAACCAACAAGATAAATCTTATTATAGATTATTTTTAACATAATTTTTAGAAATAACCAAATTTAAAAACATAAATAATAATTCATATTCATGAGGCATTTTTATTTTTAAATTTAATTTAAATTGATGTTGAAAACAACTTATCATGTAAATTGTCTTAAAAATACGATTTGATAAACAGATTACAAAATAAGTTTTTTATAAGTGTTAAAGTAATCCAAAAAATAATATTTTTAGTTTTTTTACCATGATATTTTTTATATAATCAACGTGGAAGAGTATTTATTACATATTTGTTTCTAAAAACCAGATGTGATAAATATTCGTTTAAAATTTTTGATGTCAGTTATGAAATAACCTTCATTGAAAATATTTTATTTTAAATTAAAAAACACTACATTCATTCATCGTATAATTAGAGTTACATTAACACATAAATTGGAAATTATATTATTAAAAACATTTACAACAATATACCATAAATAGAAAAAAATAGTAGCACAAACATTTGAATGTTTAACTTTAAACTTTACAATGTATATTAGGAATAAACTAATACCGAATTAGACCTATAAAACAACTACTCCATATAATTTCTATGTGTGTTATGTCTTGTCCTGTGCAAGGAAAAGGGTCATAAAAAAACTAAATAATTTAAAAAGAGTCATTTAATATTTATTCTATACAAAATTAATGAAAAATTAAAGGAATAGTTATAAAAAAATGACAATCAAGATTTTTTTACGTGTCCTAGTTGAAATTATTTAATTCTTAAATCTTAGAACATAGTATCTATTTTTGGTTACTCCCTAGTTTTGATAACAATTCTATTTGAAAGTAATTTTTCAATTCAAAAAAAAAATATAAGTATGTATGGTAAAAATGTAGTAATTGTAAATGAAAAGTCACATTTTATTTTACAAATTTGATCATTGCACTCTTCTTTCTTGATGTCTCTATAAATTAATCACATGACCGGTTTGAAGGTAATACATATCAAAAAAAATTTAAATTTCATTATAATATATATTAGTAATAATATATATAATCTTATGTGTTTAATAAATTTATAAAATTATCTTTCACTTTACCATGGATAGAGTATAGCCAGTAAAGTGTATTCTATCTTGGGGAAAACAATTCATAATCCAATGGAGACTAATATACAAAAAAATATAAAAGGAATGGTTATTCTGTTAATAGATTAACATATTTTGAGATATATGTTTCATACTCCTAAAGATATAGAAGCATCCCATACTAAATAATTGCATTATTTTGAAGTATTTTAGTAATATATAATGATATTTCTACCCCATTCAGTGTAATCTCTATAGGTGAAATAAGTTTTGGGTCCATAAATCTCTATACAGCTTTCATATCATGAAATATAAAAATTGTATACAGATACCTAATACAAAATAAACATATGTATAATGTTTAAATAAATTAAAATAACTTAAAAATTTATGACAATTAAATTACATAGAAAATACATGAATTATGTTGATTCCCAACTCATCTCTGGTAACAAGATTCAAGATATTTTTTTAAAATCTTTATATTCACTGAATTTTTGAAAAATTTATCCTCTATTGGAATGTCATAAAATCTTATAAATTTTTTAATATGCTGATAATATTTCACAAAAAGAAGAAGTTGTATCTGAAGTGATAATAAATTGTATTGTTTTTGTTTATACATTATTCATTTACCTTTAAATTTATAAACTTTAAAATTTTAAAACAAATTTAACCCCAATATGAAATGAAGGATGTAATCTATGTATACCCGAATGGTAATTTTTTAAAAAAAAGTCTATATGTCCGAACAAAAAAATGGTTGATATTTTTCAAACTATACTAAACACATCTATTAGAATTTATATTCTTGATAATATATATAATATACTATAAAATGATACTATGAATCACTATCTCTGTCTATTAATGATTAATGGTATCACAAATATAATATATAATCCCATATTCAAAAATATTATGTTCCGAATCCTCAATGTATAAATCACAATAAATGGGAAGCTATAGAGGAGGAGGTGTAGGAGTTGGATATGTAAGTGGAGGCAGAGGAGTGATATTTATTGGAAGAGGTGTAGGAGTTATATCTATAGGTAGAGTTTGAGGAGTGGGATCAGAATCCTAAAATTGTCTTTGTATGTCTATAAACATCGATTTTTCTAATGCTTTGATCTTTTCTTCCATTGTCTTACCCATATCCTAAAAAATTTCTTCCAAAGTTTTTATTTTTCATTTATAAAAATATTTCACTGAAGATGTTTCATAATGAAAAGACAAATTTTTTATGGATACACCTGTTCGGTATCCATGTACATGACCTAGATGTTCATGGTTTCCGAATTTTTTATATAATATATCATTCCGACACTCATCTTTGAGGCTACCTTATGTTCTATTCTCTATAAGATAATCATGTATACAAGATTTTAAAAATGTTTTAGTGAATAATAATATATAAATATTTAATTTAACTTAAAGAACATGAATAAATAAAATATATTCTTACAATTTATTCAGTTGTAACCCTTGACTCTTCCATAATATATTGTCCCTTTTCTCCCATTTGGATCCTCTTCCAATTTTAATGTCTATCCAGGTTAGGGAATGAGGGTTAACCTCTATGGATCTGGAAGACTCAGCTCTTAGTTTTTTTTAAAAATTCATCTATTATTTGTTATTCTAATAACGTATACCCTCAATGAGATAAAGTATGAGGGTATACATTTTTGGATTAGATATATTGATAATAACTTATTGTTTAATGAAACTTAAGAATAAATAAGTTTTTGATATGATCATTAATATAAAAAACCTCTAAAATCAAACATTTCACAGACCAATAATTATTCTTTTCATCTACTTTTAAAAAACTATTCCATGTATCTTCATTAATAAATGGATATATATCACATAGATTTTGATGTTTTATATCCCCATAAATGAATTTTGTTGTGAGGGTTGACTTAAAATCCATTAATCTCATATAATCCAAAGATAAAAATTTATTCCAAATTCCTAAAGTATGAGGTATATCATATGTCATCAGAAAAGAAGGGTAAAACCTATATTAGTAATAAAATTGATAATTATCATACTAAAAAATATAATTACCAAAATTGTATCCTATAAATAAGCTATAGTAACTTTATCAACACCTCTCTAATCAAAAATCAAAATACTAACTTTTCCTTAGGCTTATAGAATAATAATAGTATTATATTGTTTTTTATTTGGACACTAGATAATATCATTATTATAAAAATTATTTTTTATACTCTGGCCTTTAATATGGAAAATTAATAGTTTTGGTAAACATGAGTATCTAGATTTACCATCCTTCAAACTCTTTTCCCCCTGTAGAAGTAGATGGATCTTTTATAGAAGGAGGAGGAGGTGATTCAATAGTAGTATGTGAACAATCCCCCCTTGAATTTTGTGTATGGTCTTACCTATATGTATGTGGTGGATCAATTGTAATATATTTCATTATCCCATAAATCAAAATAATAAAAAATTATAATAGAAATATACAAATCCAATAATTATATATAAAAGTAAATAAAAAATGAAAATGATCAAATGAAATGTAAAATAAATAAATAAAATTTATTTATATTTTTTAAAATAGTTAAATAAAATGCTAAAAAAACTAATGAGATATGAAATGACATAAAAAATGAAACCAAATCCCAAAATGGTTTGTGAATAACAAACAATTTGTACGCAAATATAAAAATTCAACAATTATCTGTAAAAGTAAATTAAAAATTAAAAAAAATGATCAAATGAAAATTAAAATAAACTTAATAAATTTTTATTCATATATGTTAAATTAGTTATCTAAAATTATAATAACATTAATGAGAATTGAAATGAAAGAAATGAATGAAATCATGTCCAAAAATGTTGTGTGTATAGTAAAAATGCTTTAAAGTATTAAACTATTTATTACACCAAAAAATAATATTATTTGAATACAAACTTTTATACATTTTTATTATTTTAATTTAATATATTATATTAATAGATTATGTTTTTTCATAAAATAAAAAAATAAATAAGTTAATTAAAGGTAAACACATAAAAATAAATAAAACTGAACTAATATAAACAAAAAAATTATCCCACTATTTATAATATGTGTTTTAGTAATGAAAATAATTCTAATATATCTAAAATTTTATGAAATCTAAAAAAATAATGATGAAATAAATATTTGTTACCTATAATATTAAGATATTTTGAAAGGATTATTTTCTCAAATTCTTTCCTCACAATCATTATATATAGCACAAACCATGTCAATTATGTTTTCTTCAATATTATCTATTAATCTTTCCCTGGAAGTAGGTATCTCACATAAATATCTTCATGAAATATGTCATCGCCAACATACTATGTTTTCCATGTTAAATGATAGACAAATGCATTTCAGATTGACCAAGGACATAAAATTTATTTTCACGTGGTTCCATGATAAATGGATCAATTATGTATTTCAATATATTCATATTAACAAGTGTCATTTTAAATTAATCATGTCTTGCGTGGTTTTTTTGATAACCCATTTTCAATTAAACACTAGAACTCAAAATTTAGTTCAACCAACTTCTCATATTTCTTTAATGACTCCATAATATGGACATGATGATAAGGTTCAGTTTTTTTTATTTGGCACTCAAAAAATGTATAGCTTCTACAAATGTCAATACAATAATATTCTGAACTGTAATTATACTGTCATGATATTTTTATGAAATTTATAACCATTAATGTCATACGTAACCCATTTTATAAAATTTTAACTTTGGATGACCATTAACCATATTAATGTTGCATCTGATCTACAAAGAAAAATATCTTTAAACCATGGAATTTTTTTCTATTCTCATTCAAAACCCACATATCTTCAACATTGGATAAGATTAATTTAACACATTAATATCAAGTCATTTATATGGATGAACACTATTTATGTTATTCAAATTTTATAAATGTACTATCTTGATCTATTAACATATAAATGATTTTAATTTCAAGGAATAGAACCCCGTTTCCCATAATTGACACATTAAGAGTAATATGTAAGAAAACATATGTACTCTACTATAGACATGTAGCTTATGAAAACTTTGCAACCTCCTCTAAAAAATATTTATCAATAATAAATTCCTTAGGTCTATATGAATTCATAATATACCCCTTCAATATCTTCATATACATTTCAAAAGGATAAATCTAATGTAGATATACATGTATTGAAAGAATTATTTCACACATTAAATGAACCATTAAATTCACTATAATATTAAAATAAGTTGGAAAAAAATAAATTTAAAGTTGAAAAAGTATAGAAATTACTTCACTCTTCAACTTGTTTGAATAATTCAGATCTTTCACCTTTTTAAAATTTTAATTAAAAATAACACACCTTTATAATAGTCATTCTGAAATAGATGGGAAATATTCCACAAAATGTAATTGGTAGTATTTTTTTCATCATAATGTTACAATAATGAGACATCATACCTGTAAACTTAAAATATTTTTGTGAAATAATGTTTTTTACATTTGAAGAATAACCTCTTCGAACATTGATACCATGGAAACACTAACAAAGTATAACATTCTCCTTATTAGATAATTATTGATAATCCAAATATATGTATGTTAATATCCAATCAAGAGTGATAGATGGATCCAAATGTATTCCCATTGAGTGTAAGTCCAATCTTGCATTCATCCCATCTGTAGTCTTTCCTTTAATAACTAAAAATGTTCCAACCAAGCTGTCAAAAATATTTTTCTTCATATCCATACCATAAATTTTATGTTTGGACTCATGGTATTAATAATATGGAATTTCAAAAAATATTGAAAATTTCATTCAAATATTTCTATCATTACATGATTTTTGTGTCTTTCCAAATTTGACATCTTGGTTTTTCACTATCTCAAAATACAGAGCAGTGTGGATTTTTTTAGAGAAATATCAAAATCCTGTGAAACATTTAGGTATTTTTTTAATATTTTATAAGAGTGATCCATAGAAAAAAACCTCTGATGACTCATGTATACTTTTTTCTCACACATTTATTTTTATTATATAAATTATATTTTTCAAAAATTAGAAAAGATTTATACCCCTTAATAATATATCTAGAAATTTTTTCATATTATGGGAAGTCATATATAGTAAATATAGTCATTACATTTAGTTTAAAATGATCCATTTTATAATAATCGTACACGATAATACCTTCCATCCATTAATTTTTCAAATCATCAACTAATAGGAATATGAAAACATCAACATCATTTATGGTCTATTTTGGTCTAGAAATTATTAAACTTACCGTGAATTATTTTTTCTTCATAAAAAATTCATGAGTTAAGTTTTAAATTACTAATAAAATAGGACATGAACTATGTGTTCTACTAAGGATTAGATTTGGATTCATTACATATATGGCTAATCTAGTTCTAATAATTCTAACTTCATTTTCAAATATAGGAAACTATTGAAAATTTTTCTCCCACTGTGGAAAATTAGCTAGATGATGTAACTTTCCATCACATATCCACTCATATTTTTTCCATATATTCCTTTTTGAAACATTTTAATTTTCAAATAAATTTATATGATGTGTAATTATAGTAAGATTCAAAATTTCCTTAGAAGAATTATCTATAACTGCTAAATCAAACTCTAATTTTTATTTCATCTTATACCTTAACATCTCACTTTTAGGAAACTCTGAAAAAATTTATATTCATTCTTATATAGAAAAAAATCATTCTGGATGGATTGTATTTTATTGTACCCCAAACCCATATGCCATTATATTTTCTTCTCTTTATAATGTGAATATGGAATATCATTTTCTTTAGAAATTATATCTTTCAACAGATATAAAATCTATATAAAACTTTTAACACTCTATCCATTTTTCACATTCATGTTAATAAATCTTCACATAGCTGATAAAATTGTAAATTCCATACAACCCAGATTCAATGTTGTTTCAGCATCACCATATTGATTCTCAATTATTGGTTCTTTCTCAATTACATATACATCAATATCAAAAATCATTTCTTTAATTTGATCATATTTATAGTCTAAAAATCATCATTAATAATAGATCTATAATTCTTCCTAGTTTCCCCATAATTAATCCAAGGGTTGTAAATTTTATTAACACCATGAATAATGAAATGATATTTGATCTATCTTCTTTTCAACTTCTCAATATCTAACAATTTCAATTACGGGAAAAAATACTTTTTCTAGAAAATATCATTTTGTAAATTCAAAAAAGGAAATAACACCTTTTTCATATTAATCACTTAGTAATAGTGAAAAAATATAATTTTGAATCATTATTATCTATAGAAAATATCAAAATTTTAAAATAATTACTTATATTTTAAAACTAAATTTCATGTTTACTTATATAAAAAAATGAAGAAAACTAAAAATATTTCAACAAAAAAAATAATACAACATATCTGATAACAAATATAAATATGAAAATATTTAATTATTTTTATATATAAAAGAAATCAGAAACATTAATCAAAATAGTATTTAAAATTAATTAAAAAATACCTAATATGTGTGAATAATCTAAACTAAAAATACAAATAGAGAAGATAAAGTGACATCAATGAAAAATTAGAATAAAAAATACAATTTCAAATACCTTGGTTGCATATAAAATATAAAAATACACAAAAACCATACATTTATATCAGAAATGGGATGATTGAGAGGTGAAACCAATGTGAAGAAGGTTCAAGTGTTGAACGATGATGGGTGGTGGTGGACGACAATGGTGGATTCCAACTGAAAGATAAATCGACGTAAATTAAAAATTAATATCATAAATAGAAATATAAATACCTTGGTTGTATAAAAAGTAAAAAAATAAGAAGGGAAAATAAATTCATATCAAAAATAGGATGATTGAAAATTTGACACCAACATGAAGAAGGCGCAAGCAGTGGTCAATAATGGGTGATGGTGGATAGTTTTGGTGGATGCTGACTCAAAGATAAAGCGACATCAACGAAAAATTGGAATCAGAAATACCTATGAAAAAATTTGGATTCATATAAAATCTAAACAATAAATATAAACTGTAAATTCCAAAAGGAACCAAGATGATTTAGAATGAAACACTAAAGGGAAGAATGTGAATGCGACGATCGATAATGGGTGATCATGGGTGGAAATATTGGATTGAAAATAAAAGAAATAGATTAAACATATTAAATAAATAAGAGACTTAATGTCATGGATTGAATAATTAAAATATTTTAGGCCACATATAAAAGATAAAATGGTTATGGTTTATGAAGTGAGAGAAAAATGAATGTTTTCACCTAAAAAATTAAAATAAAATGATTACTCCGAATCCGTAATTAAAAATAAAAAATATTATAAATGATTTTTATTTATCAACTGATGTGAAATAAAAATATTTTCAAATTAATTATTTAATAAACGACACCAAATATACGTTTTTTCATGTGGTATATTTAATAATATACATGAAATATATTTTAAATATCAATTATTATAGAACCGATGTTAAAAATGTGGTGGTTTTTTTACCACATTGGTTACTGAATAAAAAATGTGGTAAATCATGTTTTCTTGTTAGTTTTTCAATAATCAATGTTAAAAATATGAATTTTTAATTTACCATGTTGATTATTAAAATATAAAAATGGTAAATACTTTTTTCATTTTGGTTAAAGCTGACCAATGTGAAAAAATGTGTCAAAAAAAATCAATTTTTTACAAGTGGAAATCTCAGTTTTTTTCCATTTCATCATTCCTTTTAAAATAAAATGTGATTCTTATACCTAATATAATTCATCTTCTCACCCCCTTAAGGGTGGAATTTCATTCATCAACATGGTGAAAATAATGTTTTATGATAGATAAATCATGTTTTCTATAAATTTTTTACAGTACTTCACTAACTTCATTACTTATTCTCTTTCAATTATCTGCAAGTTATTAAAAAAAAACATGCATTTTTTGGAATAAAGGGGAACCTTAGTTTTATTTAGAAGTAATGTTCAGAATAAGAATGTTCTCTGAGTAATTATTTCTTATTCTTAATCATTTAATTTTCCTTGGATATGTTTTCTTCCTTGATTTTATCCTTCTCATATATTATAAAATATTTCTTCTCATATGTGGAATATTCAGTTGAATCTATGAACAATTTGTTTTTTCAGATTTAGTGTCATTTTTATTACCTTTAGTTTTTTAACATCTTATTCATGCTTTCCTCTTTAGATGGTATGTTATTCAATTTTTTTTTCTAAATTTCCCTTATTTTTCACATCTCTTTCACTTTTTATAAATTTTCAAACCACCATAGATACATAATTTTTTATCAACTTTGTTCTTATCTTAAAAAACATGTTTCCCCACATTTTATTTAGAATATTTTTTCATTTTAAAAATTTATGGACTTGGATATTTTATCGATCCAAATAAAAAATAACACTTTCTTTCTTGACTTAAATATCTTACATTACTCAACATTATTTTTTTCTTATTTATCTATGTTGAGGGTTTAATATTCTTCTATTATGATAATTATAAACTCTCTTTTATTCCTTGACTCACATTCTTGAAAAACATGTTCTTCCTAACTCATTGTAGATAACCCTATATTCTCATATGTTTCCTAGTAGATAAATATTGTAACAATGTGAATATTATATATATCCAAAAAAATCCACAACACTAGTAGTGACATATAAATCTAAATCTTTTAGATTGATATTAAAATTGATCTTAATATTATTGATTTTTCACCAACTACTTTATCTGTAAGATTCCATTTTAACAAATCTTTGAAGGTAATTTATTCCTTAGACTCCTTAAAAATAATTGTTCCCCATATACAATATTGCAAAATAATATTCAGAATTTCATCTAATAATAAATATTTATGATATTCTAATGATAAAATTCTTTCATAAAATCTACCTGGAATGTTCCTCAAATTTTTTTTAATTGTAGTATAATTATCCAGTATCTTATCAAAATCTATAATGTTGCAGATAATACACTTTACAATTATAAAGTAATCATCAATACTTTCTTCATAATCCATATCAATATCATCAAATATAATTATTTATATTTTTTCTTAGCTTCCTTTAATTTCTCATTTACTTCATTACCACTTCTCAACATAACCAAAAAAAATTATCCATTGGAAAACTCAAAATATTTTTATATATGTTTTTGATAAGTTCTATCAACCAAGAACTATTTTCATTACCATTAAATTCCACATTTCTATTATTAGTAGTTTTCTTATAAACTTCATTAATTATTGGAAATCCTACTTTTACATATCTATAAATTCAAATAAAATAAATAAAAGAGAGGTTAACTTCCTCTTCATCCAACTATGATAGTTTCTTCAATAAAAAAGAGGAACACCCCTATTTTTCATTGAATTAAAATTCTCCATTCTCAGAGTTAGATCTTCCGAAAGATACATACTCTTTGATAAAGATTAAAATTCCATAGGATCAATTTATGGGATCATTGAGAGGGTGATGGTGTGAATAAATGATCACATTTTCATTTATAATAAAATTTCTTAACATATTTAGTAAACTTTCTTATCATCTAAAAACTATTTAGAGTTGAAATATACTAAAATATAAATCTCAACCTCAGATTTTGTATTTAGAAAATATAAATATAGATTAACATATTACATTTATATGGTTTTTTATAAATAAATACTCTATTCCATGTCATTTATCCCCCAAAACCGGAATTTTTTACTATCTTATTTCTGGAATACAATGTCATAAGGATCAACAGGTTCTACACCCTAGTATTCATCCTCAATCTATCCCTTGTTTTACCCACAAATAATTATAGCTTCTACCATAGTTTCTAATACCCCCAATAGTCCTAACTATATCCACTAAATTCATATCTTATTATACCCCGAACTAGTAATCCTTTTTAGCTAATATACTCTCCATCTATAAGAAAATTCCTTATACATTTTTGATTTTCTTTAGAAAGATCTTCTCTTCCTCCACAATCATATTGGTCCTACATTAGCTATGTAAAATATTAAATATCTTCAACAAAACTCTTAAGAGATTGTTGGTATCAAAACATCCTCATGATATTTTTTAGACTTGGATATTAAAAAATATCAACTTTTCCAAACAATATTTTGAAAACATACATTGAAAATTTCCATCCATCCACCCTTTATCTGATAACCCTATATATGATTATTTTATCTGATGGGTGTCTGTTTAATGATAATCAGTACAATTCAGTATTCCTTGAAATGTTCAGAGTAGATTTTCATGATGGTATCATCTAATGGATCTTTGTATGATGAAGAATTTTTGGACCAGTGCACTTCAAGATTTAGTTTAGAAGAAACTCAATCAGCCTCTTTCAACATCTTCTTCTTCAGTTGAGACTTCAATCAAAGTTCCTCCATCTGATAGATCTTCTCCTAGTAGAGAATCTTTAGTCTAAAACAAAATATTCATCACTTCAATTATTTCATTATAAATATATATATATATATATTATATGTTTTTATGTTTGACACTATTTATATAGGTTCCCATGAAATAGATTTTTTTGGAAACACAATTTCAGTTTGCCACTTAGATTAATTTCAATAGGCCCTTATAAAATCTTATGGAACATTATTAGATGTTCATGAAGCTTAAAAAATATCCCCCTCTGTTCTAACTTCATTAATATCAATGTCAAAGAACTTTAGAAAAGTTCCTTAACTTATCAAAATTGTAATATTTGAGTGTTCATATTTAACATCAACATATTTTTGAGGATTTTCAAGGTTATGAAAATATTCATTAAATATACATCTGATCGAAGTTTTTCCAATGAATTTATATGAAAACTTCATCAGTTTTGTTTTTTTGATCACCAAAAATCAATTCTCTACTTTTATTTGTTCAGATGACATAGTTCGGTTAACCAATATCATCTTATATTTAATCATTTATCATTATAAACATTCTAAAAATTATGGACTTATAGAATGTTTTTATGATGGATTGGTGTTTTCTCTTTATATTCAATTTACCTCAACTCAATATTTGAATGGCAATTAGTTTAATCTCCTTATAAATCTTTATCCATTGAAATTGTGAAATTTAATTCAATGTTTATCTCTTCAATGGATCTTCATCTCATGGACTCAATACCCCAACATTCCTTAGGTAGTTTCATTCACATGAATTTCACAACATTGAACATGGATTCTAACTCATTGTATTTCATTCATCAGTGTTGAATGTTTTCTACTTTTGTAAAAAATCATACAAAACACAACGCATAAAAATATCTTAAAATTTTTTTTCCAAAATTTCTGTCTAGTATATCTTCATTTGAGGACTCAAAATTTCCACATATATAAACTTGTATGAAATCTACAACACATTCTTCTTAAATATGTTCATTTTATTTCTTCATCCCTTTTTTTACAACTGTTTGTCTATTTTCATTAGTATTTTTATATCTAATGGACCTATGTAATCTTCTTAAAATCATTTCTTCCAAAAAACTCAAAAATATTATTTTATAATTCATCTTGGACTTTTCTCACATTATATAAATGTGTAAAATTTTTTATTGAATCATGAAAATTATCATGATTTTCGGAGCATTGAAGAACAACATCACATCATCTGATTTGGATAAGAAACGTTTTTATACTCCTCTATAAGGAAAGTTCCTGAAACTTCCTTAAACAACATTCTTAATCAATTTTCATATAGAAAATTATCTTCTAAAAAAATTATCCACAATTCTTAAGTATATTATTCTCCAAAAACGTATTTATATATTGAAAAAAAATGAAACCAAACTCACATTAGTACAACATGTTCAATGAATATTAGTACATTATTATTTTTTGAGTCCCATTTAGGTTTAAATTCATAACCCTAAGGTCTATGCATAATGAATATAAATTGCGTGTACCTTCTCTATGAAAATATATTATGGAATTAGGCTTGATATTCACATCAGGTTTATCTTGGTCTTAACCATGTAAACTTTCTCTCTTTTAGCTAAAGTTGTATGACCTTAAAATCATCACTCAATGGTCAAAGATGTACAATGTTAAACTCAACACTTATTGGTTAATTTTTTTTATTTAAACTGAAAACATATTCATTAATTGTTATGTGAATTTAAAATAAATATTTATTAGTCAAATATGTACAATATTAAGTTATAGATCTCATTACACCAAAATGAAAGACATTAAACTATGAGTGAAAGGGACACAAAAATTTTCATGCTAAAAACAATTAATGGAAAGACTAAGAAAAATTAAATTTCTTTTTAGCTAATAATTCCTCGATAAAAAAATATAAAAAATTTAGAGAACAAAATGAAATGGTATGTATCTTTTAGGAGCCACGATACGACACTAGAAAAGGTCGATACATGCTCGCTGGAAGCCTTGGTTTAGGAAAAAGTTATATCATCAACATATCATATATCATATTCCAAATTATGTGTCCCATAAAAGGTGTAATATTATTTAATTTCTTAGAACCCTTGAATATTCAATTCTTTCATAAATATACTTCATTTCGAAAGTTTCTTATCCTCAAAAGATTTTGGGTTATCAGTAATGAGAATATTCGACACCAATGGAAACTTTTGTTAAGTTATTTATAAAATCACCCTAATATGTATTTTCATTAGAAACCCTAATATATAATATGAAACATATGAAAAATTTTCAAAAATGCAATATCCCAAAATATTAAAGTACTATGATACTATTAAACAAACATTTGTCTTTTTTAATATGGTATATGTTCAATGCTGACATATGTTTCTCATTTAATGACTCCTAATTAAATATCACTGAGTTATGATATAGGTAACCTATGATATATCTATTTAAGAAGATTAATTAACCTCAATGATAGAAACTTATGTATCTTTTTCATCTTCAGAGTGAAGAATTGACATCTCACCCTAAAATCATTGATTGGTCTTCATTGTGTGACTGTAAACCACATTACACAACAACATGGGATTTCTATTGATAAACATAATTCCCCCTATTATTTTATATTATACTTTAGTTATGTATTCCCCATTAGTATAAAGTTTTACCTTCCTCTTTCTAGATATACATTCCATAGTGTTTGGTCAAATATGGATAATAGTAAATTTAACACATATTAGAAAAATAAGTTTTACCTAAAATGAAAGAAACTATTTTTTCAAACACTAAAACACTTAAAATATGTATATCCATATAAATATATTATATAACTAAGCCTTTATTCACATCAGGTTTTCCTTATGTATTTTACAGTAACGATCACCACAACTTTTCCTTCATTAAAGTTGTTCATTCATAAACATAAGCTATATTGGAGTAAGATAAATTACATAAAACTACTTAATGGAAGAGATACTGAAATAAAAATTTTGAAAAAATGAAAAGGGAAATCTGAGAAAATTTTCAGTCCCTACCCACTAGATTTCACCTCACTAGATCTAGTAAACAAAACTTGATCATTTGAAATTTAAAAATCACGAAAAACATTAATTCAGAAACCTATAAAAGGATACATGAGAAAAATTAAAGTTCATTTCAACTAGGATTTACCTATATAATTCTTAGGAACAATTCAGGGTAATAAAATAATGGATATAATATTTCTAGGGTCCAAAATAAGACCTCATTATAAATGAATCTAACTCATAAGTCCCCATATCATAGAAAAAAGTTAGACAATTCAAGTTTTTCCTCACCCCTTGAACATAAATAGAGGATCCATATAAAATTTGTGAATAAATAATTATAGGGTATGTGAACCATTGGGAATATAAAATTTTTATTACTAAATTGTCCCTCTATAATCCTAATCACATTGAGTAAAATAATTCATCTTAATGGACCAACTATAAAATTATGGTCATAGTATTTGTGATTATACCTGTCTTTCAACCATACCTTGGAGGAACGTATTCATTAAAATGGAACAAATCTAGTGTTATTGTGGTGGTTGTTATGTCTATACTAATATATGATCAATTACCTATAAGAAATAATTTTCACTCAATATTTTGAGAACCCTATTTATTTTTATTTATTTCAAAATCATTGATCAAACGGTTTCAAGTTATTTTGAAACCTCTGTTGCTGGTTTCACTAGTTATCATCAAATAATAATAATATTAGAATAAGGTATATATAATAATTGATAAATTATTTTTCATTCATTGAACAAAATGAGAATATCCATAATCTGGAGTCTCTCTCATATAGCCAAAGGTGTTATCATTAAAGGGTATGCTCACCAGGATCTAAAATTGAAATCATTATTTCCTAATAGTCATTCATATCTTGTAGTAATCTTGTCAATGTCACAAATTCTTACTCTACATGATATTATAGTAAATTGGACCTTACAATAAAGAGACATGGGTTTTTACCTGTAAGACATTGGAATATTCCTGAGAATATTTCCAAATCTAGGTGCTATGTGGGCATGGGAAATCAGGGTTTAGGGAGCCTTAGCATGGTGATTTTAATTTTATTAAATATATTTATTCATTCATACACAATTTTACTTGAGAAGAGAAGTAAATCCAGAGTGGATTCATAGAATAGATTTTTCAGACTATGACTGAGTTCAGAACATCATTGTCAACCTATCTGTCACAAAAAGTTGTCTGTACCAGGAGATTTAGTTAGATGTGAGATGACAGGGTTTTTGTGTGTGGAATAAATAAATAAATTATTATATAATTTAATTAATTAATTAAAGTAAAACTAATATAATCCTTCCCCTCCCCACATTTTGGGGAACAACACAAAGGCGGTTCCATAATCCCTCCCTTATCCTATTCTCTATTTGGCTATAACAAACCAATACTGAATTAATGTAATGAGGTGTTATCGATCTCATTTTCTAACACATATCACGATTAGAGTGAGGAGAAGCATGATCTCATCATCTTTCATCAACCGAAGCATTGATGTTTCACCCTATAGGTAGGTGGTTTTTGTTTTGGTCACAATCCCCTTTCGTTATGCTTTTTTCTAAGGTTTTAGGGCCTAATTACGATTGCTAATGACCCCTGATTGGTAGATCTATGTGTTTCGGGTTAAATTGGGGAGAATCGGGCATTTTTCAGGTTATTCCTGGCTATAATTACCATCTATATGGTGTATAGTATAGTGACAGATGTCATGTAACCCTTCTTGTTCAAAAAAGATGCAATTTTGGGACTACACACCATGTACCAAGGTTACGTTCCATGTAGTGAACCTAATTCGTGTTTCCATGGGACATGGCTTGGGAGGCCTTGTGAAATCACATGGTCATGTACAACTACATGGACAAAGTACAAAGATCCAGGGTCCAGTACACAGGCATGGGAAAACCACACGGTCATTGTATTATTTATAAGGGACATGTCATGTACTAGTTGTAGACACCATGTACCCCTACATGGGTTAAATACTGTATAGAATAGATACACGGCCAGGTGCTTCAGCAGGTTCACTTGCCATATGAACCCCAGTGCACACCGTGTTCTCCTAGGAGATCTTCCACCATTTGTATATACTTCTTTGGGACACATATTTTGGATTGCGAGTAGTCTATCCAGAGTTTTTTTCCACATAGAACAAAATGGTGTCCTCTATTTCATAATATGAGTTATGTGGTGGCATGTTTCAATCACGGAGATTTCATAGTAGTTCTAACCTTGGGTAGTGATCAGGGTGAATCACTAGGTTAACGTCGGGGTTGGTACCCTTCCCTCCGAATTTAGGTTGTGCATCACCTAGACTTTTTAAACCTATAGAGTGGCGATTCCCTATTGTAATAGGCTACAGGTCCCCTACCTATGGTAGTGAAACTATATGTGGTATGATAAGTGTAATGCTCCTCTTAGCAGAGCTTGACTGATGCTGGAGATCAATGTAGTTTTCAAAGACAGATGTTGGGATTAGGAATACCTTTTAGCACTAGGGAGTGGGTTTCCCTAACCTATCTTCTTTTTTACATATGGTATTCACCATATTATAGGAATGTGTTTCTTTACCATTGAGTACTTATTAGGGGTTGGTACTCTCCTAATAGGTTAGGGAATGTGTTCCCAATATCATTTGTAAAGTTCAATAGGGGCCCCCGATCATACATAGGTGCTGGACCTCCATACTATTAGGATAGGTACTCCCCTATTGGATTAGGGTTCAGTTCCTTTATCCATGGAGTCAGTAATCCCCTATCGTGTCAGGGTGTAGTTCCTCTAGAAGTAACACAAAAATATTGTGGGTACTCGCCTATCATGTTAGGTAGTGGGTTCTATATCCTTAGAGACGGTACACCTGTATCATTCAAGGGTACTAGTCCTTCACATGCATTGTTTAGGAAAATTTGGCACAACCCTATCTTACTAAGGAGTGATTCCTCTAGCCTAGGGTCGAAAATCCCCTACTATGTCAGGGTGGAGGTCCCCTATAGTAATTGAGCTGATAGAGTAGTACTCCCCTATCATACCAGGGTGTGGGTCCTCACTTATAGAGTAGTAATCCCCTGTATTTGAGTAGAAACAGGAAGAGGGTCCTCCAATGGAGTTGGGTCCCCCTTAGTTTTTGAGTACAACTATAAGGAGTGGAACCCAACACTAGATATGAGTAATGTCTGGTTAAGAGTTAGTTCTCCTTAAACTGACTAAGGTGTTGGCCACTCCATAAAGGATAAACAAGGGTTTCACGAGTGGTTTAAGAGCTAGAACTACCTTTACTATAGGGTAGTGGTGAGGTGTGGGTTCCTCCATTCTCTATTAGTAGATAAGATGCACAAAATGTATATTCTGGAGCAGTTCTCCCTCAACTAGGTGTAGTTCTGAGGAGAGGGCCTCTCCACTTGGGTTTCTCCTGCCTTTTCTAGGGCGCAGGTTAGCGATGGTAATACCTATACTACTGGTCATAATAGATTCACCTATTAGGTTGTTCTCAATGGATTTTATCTCTAAAATGGGTGCCATGTGGGAGGGCTAAGCTAGTGGAGTTTCTTCTCATGGTTTTGTGTTAACTTTAGATCCTTGAATAGAATCTTGTTGTTAGCTATGATTCGGGTGCCTCATGATACATGGAGTTTGAGAAAATTATATCTAGGTGATGTATAGTCTCTTGTGATTAGATGAGGTCACTATCCTGCTAGTGGTGGAAACGGATCAAATTGTATTTTATCTACTCATCATGTTGAGAACCATATTCTTGGATGATGTTACTTATTTTTGGGTTGGGTTTTGGGATGGGGTTTTGATTACATCGGTTCTTCTAGGTTACATGGACTTAGCTGACTTTTCATGTACAACCAAGGATGGTTCAAGATGGAGTTTCTCTATCAACGGTGTTCCCTCTGGATAGGTCGAGCAGGCTGTCACCTTTCAGTTTCACCCTTTACATTTTTTGTTTTGGGGTGTCTACTAGGTATTTTTAATACTCACATTTTCATGGACTTTTCCCATAGGTTTTGTATCTTATGAAGACCACATGACTTTAGAAGAAGTACATAGAGTACTCGAGGTAGGTGAATCTTATCAAGCAAGATTGACTAAGGTGTTTAATGGAACTGGGACAAGAAGATTTCCAACAATTTCTTTTGACAACGATCAGATATTTCGAAGCATGTTTGGCACTTTTATAATTTTCTTTGGTGGGTGCTTATTTTTCCATTTTTAATTTTAGTACTTCTATTGTACTCATCATTGGGATAGATGAATGCATGAATTTTAGATTCCAGTTATATATATATATATATTCATATAACTACACTATTTCATTGAGGTGTTTTTGGGTGTGTGTGTATAGGTAACTCATGAAAAGGCCTCTCTATGTTAGTTATGCCTTAGGTGCTTATCACCACCCCCAACATATAGAGGTGGGGTTAGGGTATTTGCGTCTTGAGACATGGCTTGGGTCAAGTAATGAAATACCATAACACTTATCCTTGCCTTTACTATGACTTTAACCAGTCACCACTATATATCTAAATCTCTATCATTTTTTAAAAATTCATGATGAAGCTGATAAAAATCCTAATTAAGTTTATCTAAATCTTGGTGAATTCATTCCATTGTAGATAACTTTTCCATAATTAATTCTTGATACCCTACCACCACTCCACCATTCATGGAGGATTCATTTGTCATAATATTATTGGACATAATAAAATGGGAAATGGATTCTATATCCATGATATTTGACTAGAGTATAATCGGTTTTTCTCAATTTGTAACTGATTTCTTTACCATGGCATAGTTGAAATGGAAATTGAACCCACCATACCAGAGAAATGGAATCTTCATACAATTTTCCGTCAAACCTAAAAACTTTAAAGAGTATTTAGATCCTATTTATAATCACTATCATATGACCTATTATACTTAGGGACTAGATCACTCATAGAGGTCCTGGTCTTAATGACCCTTGAATAAGTTGTCCCTGTATCAGTTAGTGCAATGATAATCTATTTTGATTAATTTTTCATGACAACCACACCGAAAAATCTTGAAGTATGTGGTGTAATTACTTAATAGACATATAAAATATATTGGAAATAGATAGTGAAAGAAATTATATACCCATAGTGATAGACACTTACTTACATACATAGATGTATTGGACTCTAAATCTATTGTTACTCTATTTATAGGTTTATAAAGTGGGTTCCCTTGGGAAAACACCAAATCCCTACTTTGGGATTCTATATTTTTCTTTATGGGCACCAAATCCACTATTAATAGAACTATATCCTATAATGAATTAGTAGGCCCATAAAGAATATTTGGTTTAGGCATGCCAATGTAACCATTTTAAATATCTATATATGATATTTTATAGAGTTTACAAAAGTAATAGATGAAAAATATGAATCTCAATGTGACTAACCTTCTTCTAAAAATTCATGAATTATGTCATAGTTAGTGGCTAAATATTCAACCAGATCTAATACTTCTATAAGGTCACTGACTAATATTTATCTCAGAGGAATGGATGACTGGAAAATTGTTTTATGAACAATAATGATACTCCCTAGGTACCAAACAATTCTATTCCCATGTTTATATCATCTAGAGGCATAAATACAACAGGCCATTGTGAATTAAACACTCTTAAATCTAGAACCCTTGTAGAGTTATTGTACCACCCTTGATTTCAAGAACATAATCTATTATTTAATTATTTTATGTATATAAATTGAGTGGGTAACATTTTGGGAAGTTAAAAGGATATTTGTTCATGTTTTTTGGATTTTATAGAGGTGCATTATTTGGGAACAATTACCAAAAACTATGAAATATCTCTAGAAAATTATGAAAATGATACAGAGGGAACTGGGTAGGCACACTGTTAGGTTCATGGTTTTTCAAAACAATGTGGCTGCCTAGGAGAAACCATGAAAGGATGTACAAAGGGGTTTAGTACTGTTGGGGCATGCTTTTTGAAACAATGTGATCTAATCATGTGAGGTGGGTTTTTAGGAAGTATCTTAGGAATTATTAGTGCACAGTTTACCAAACCATGCACTATTACCATGAACCATGAAAAATCAGATTTGAAAATCATGGATCTCACTCAATTTTCCACTTAATCTCTTATTTATCCCCTAAACAGGTCATAACCTGAATTCCTCTTCCTCATAAGTTTTTGGAAACCTTTCTTTAGATTCAAGAGAAATTCCTAGGTGAATCTAAGAGTGTTAGAGTCCCAAATTCATTAGAAAGTGACTATTCGTCACTATTTTCCTTAGTTTTCATCTTCTTCCCTCTCTTGGAATCACAAATCTAAACATTTGGGGACAAATCTATGTTGTGTTACACCAATAATTATGGAATATGGTTATTTTAGTTTCAGGGAAAAATATTTAAGGACGGTTTTAGGAGTTTCAAGCTGTGTATCTGAAGTTGTTGTTCCATTCTTCATTTTCACCTATGTTTACGAGGTAGTTGGATTCAATCTCGACTCCTCTTTATTAGAATTTTAAGTCTTGGTTAAAAATTTATTTAATTTCTTGAAATTGATTTTTAAACATTTGTGTGAGTCTTGATCGAAAAAATATTTAGTTATGGTTTTGAAAAATGGTTAAAAATTGGATGGTTTTGTGTAAAAACCTCTGAAGTTAATTTTAAAACTGTGGTTTAAAATTATGGATTTTATTTTTTTGAATGAAAAAATGTTAATAGAATTGTTCTAAATAATTTTTTTTATTGATATAGATTGGAATGGTTTTTTGTCATGGTATTTAGAATACATGGGTTGTGTGAGTTCATTTTCATTTCCATGACCCTATGAAAGGGGTGTGTGTTATTAGGTAACTTGGAAATGGTTACCTTGGGACAACATTGTAGATTGAAGATATGTCAATTTTAATTGTGGAACTATAACATAAGAATGAATGTGTGGATGTGCGGGTATGTGTGGAATCATGTATTGAGTATGAAAAAGGAAAATATCAAATAGTTTATAGATTCATTTGGTTTTATTACGTAGAAAACTATTCCGGGTTGGAAAGTTGTTTTGAATTTGATATAAACTAATTGAAATTGTTTGAAACTATTTTATATAAATGTGATAAACTATTCTATCTGAGTGTCCTGAGTTGTGAAGTCATTGAGAAAATCCTATGGAGTTTTATACTCACTCCCATCTTGGGAACATTGGTGTGTTTACAGAAATTATATATTGGTACATAGGTAAAGGCATGGTATCCCAATTCTTTAATGACGCATCATGATGCATGGATTCTTGAGTTAGATACTGGAGCAAATTAGGAGTTTCTGTTTTGATGTCATTGTTTCCATTGGTTTTTGTTTTATTTGGTATCTTTTAGTTTTTTTCTTTTTATTTCATCTTGGACTCTTGTATTGTAGTTATTTTTGTTTTAGTTATATTTTTCTACCCATACATCATTTAGAGGTTTGATTATTAGGGTTAACATGGTTTGGTTGTTTTTATTTTCAAAGGTAAAACTTACCCAAACTTTTTATGAATCCTTGTGCATTTATTTATAACCTTTATTTTCTTTAGAATGTCACCTAAGGCTAGTAACACCCACTACCTATTCCCAATCCAATGTGTGAGGGGTGGGATGTTACAAATGGTATCAGTTTGTTCACTCCTAATGACGAAAATAATTCTTATTTAGTCTATGAGTTGGATTGGTATAAAGGATTAGGAACATCATGACTTGAAAACCAGATCACTAAAAGGTGTTCCTAACCTATTTATTCTAAACTTCAAGTTATGAGAGAGTTTGGGTCCAGGAGTGTTTAAGATACTCCAAGGATTTATTACCTCGTAATCATTTGATTAACTGATGAGATTATAATGACATGTATTGTTAGTGATTACTTCCCAAAACTAGTGTATAATTCATTTTGTGTAATTATTTTTGATTTGGGGAAAGAGTTATACTTTTTTATAATAGTTGAAAATGGTTTGATTTTCAAAAATAATGGTGGAATTTTCAATTTTTTTTTGAAAATGGTAATTTTTAAATTTTGGGAAGCATTGTTGTGATATGTATGATGTGATATATTTTAAAACTCTAAGCCTTATGTTTCTAGAAAGTGAGACTAAATGGTGTTTTTTATAGAAAATGGAACCATGTAGTCATCGTAGAAACCTAATGAAAGAGGCTCGTGAGAATGTGGTTGCACCTGAGCCATAGGTGAACCAATAGTTGGTTCAGAGTATTGTCCATACTTCTCAAGCCGATGATAGATGGAACATTGAGGATGAACCAAGGAAATCAGATCATTTAGTATAGTTCTAGAAGTAGAATCCACCCATCTTTATGGTGATTTAGAGACAGAAAAATAATAAATGTGGCTAAATAGGATGAATAAAATATTCTATTTCCTTGGAACACTAGTTAAGCTGAAGGTAAAGTTAGAAATATTTATGTTGGTGGATCTAATATTCCTATGGTGGGATTTAGCAATTCAGGCTGAATTAGACCACAACAGTACCTGTGAGGATTTTTAAAATTTTTTCAATAAAAAATTCTATCAACACATGTTTATAATTTCTAGAACAATAGGATTCTTAATTTTTAATCAATTGAACCACATAGTTATAGTGTGTGCAGAAAAATTTATGAATTTACTCCAAATTACATTGGAAGTCACTACATGTTTATCCTTGAAGGGAATAATTTTTTAATCAGAGTTCTGGTGAGAAATTTTCTCAATGATGGCCATTCATTGAATAATGAATTATACAAATCTGGCCAATGGGGTGATCATAGTAGAAAGAGACATATTAGGTAATGTGGGTGTAGGAATCATGTTGATACCTATGGGAACAACTGGGAACTCTAATGTATGGAATTAAAATAATAGGGACACCTATTACCAATGTCGTGGTATGAATCAGAATCAAATTTAAGGATTAGTGAATATTCTCCATAAATCGAAGGGTAAGGATGGATGATTTTAGTATGGTTCATTTGAGAAAATTAAATTACATTTTACAACACCACCTAGAGCTTGTCGTAATTACAACCAGATAAAAAACCTTCACCGCTATTGTTGCAATACTCCTAGGTCATGGGTTGGGGACTAATATCATGATTCTCTAACATCGTATGATTGGATGGGATGAGTTAAATAGAAAATCTCTCATTATCAGAACAGATCAATCCATGATGATTTTAGAAATACCATTACTCTTTAACTAGTACAATCTCAATAAGGTAATAAAGAGTAAGGTGCAATGAGTAAGAGATTTTATAGATCTGAGAAAATGATGTTGGATGATCAATCTAGAACTTAGATGGTCTAAGGTGTGATTATTTTAAATTCTACCCTTATTCATGATTTTTTTGATATGGGTTCATCACATTTTTTTATTTATACATATGCTATTGATCTTTTAGGTTTTCATATTGAGATGGTGCCATCTTATTTGAAACTTCAAACTCATCTTATTCAAACATAATTTCGAGCCTTTATGATCAAATAATGTTCTATAACTAATTATGGGGATAAATTGATTTTGGATTTCTTGATTCTTGATATGGATGTCTGTGACATTATCCTAAGTATGGATTTGTTGATAGTGTTAAAATCTCACATCGAATGTTATTCCTTAAGGGTCATTTTTACAACTAATGATGGCATCAAGAATCTATTATGAAGAGGATGAAATGTGAAAACATGTGGAGTAGGATTGTTGGAACCAGAATTTGAAACTATCGCATACTAGTTTGCATCTATGACCATGGAATATGTGGATGAGACCGACAATACTGGTTTTCCAACAATTTTTTATCAATTGCCTCATGTTTTTCCTAATAAATACGTTGGGGTTACAACCATAACATAAGTAGAGTTTACCATTCATATCTTACTAGGTATTAGTCCTATATCACTTATATATTATCTTATGGAACCAACATAATTAGGATAATTGAATGTCTTGTTGGAGGATCTAGAAAGAAAAGGGTTCATTTTTCCTAGTACATCTTTTTAGGCAGATCTAGTATTGTTTGTGAAAAAGGAAGATGAAACTATTTAGCTATGTGTGGATTATAATTAGCATAACCAAGTTATAATAATGAATAAGTATCCTATTCCATGGATTGATGATATATTTGATCAATTGGGGGGATCTTAGTGGTTCTCTAAAATTTACTTTCATTTGTGATATCACTAACTATAGGTTCAAAAATAGGATATTCTGATGTTATATTTTAGGAGTATATATGAACATTATGAGTATTTTCTTATGCCTTTTGGTCATACAAATTATTCAACTATCATTATGGAATTGATTGATCAGATATTTTAAAAGTATCTAGACTTGTTGGGGTGGCATTCATTGATGATATACTCATGTATTATAGGGAAAAGGATGAACATAAGGAACACTTGAAAGTAGTATTGGGTATCTAGTGGGATCATCATCTCTATAATAAACTTTTAATGTGTGATTTTTGGATACAATAGGTGTGTTTCCTGGTACATTTTACATCCGAAAAATGTTATTTTATTGATCCAAAAAATATTGTGGCTGTGGTCACTTGGAAAATGAATAAAATTTCATTGAGATACACAATTTTTTTGTCCTAACTGGTTATTATCGGTGGGTTTTCATGATTTTTCATGACTAATTTCACCAATGATAACGTTGAAAGGAAAAATGTTCCATTACAATAGAGGAATGAATTTTAGAAGTATTTTCAAGAGCTCAATGTTTTCATTGCATCAATAAAAATATTGATATTTCTAGAATCATGTCATATTTATATGGTGTATTTTAATTCTTCAGGATCTAGGATGGGGTCTATTCTCATGTAGGGATATCATGTTATTGCATATGTCACAAGGTAGTTATGGTTTCATGGGAAAAAATACCCACAAACTGATTTTGAATTATCTGTAGTGGGCCATGCATTGAATACTTGGTGTCATTACCAATTTGGTGATAAATTTAATGTGATTACAGATCAATGGAGCATGAAACACAATTTATCACAAATAGATTTAAATCTGAGACAAAGAATATGGATGGAGTACCATAAATTTTTTTACTTTGAATTAATGTATGCGCCAAGTAAAGGCAATTCGATGGTAGATGCATTAAGAAAAAAGTCTTATATTTAGTTAGAAAAAGTGGCTTTAGACCAATGATAATTGATTTCGGTGATAGTCAACATGTACTTAGATTTTTTTAATTTAGGTAGTGTTGTGGTATAATTTAATTTCTATTTAATTTCTGATTTCTTTGAGAAGATTTAAGAGATATATACATCGAAATTATGAATATGTTTCTTTGAGTTCAAAACTCAATGGTGGGGAGACCATCAAGGGATTGAAGCTGGATTAAAGATTAGTTTTTGTGGTTTAAATATTGGATGGTCGTACCTTATAACTATTTTTATCAACTTATTTATTCTTACCACCATTCAACTGGGATGATCATCATGGAATATAATAAATTTATAAGGCACTGAAAGCATAGTTTTGGTGGGTTGGCATAAAAAGAGATGTGGCTGAGTTTGTTTCATGATTCCTCACATATCAGCATGTAAAGGTATAACACCAATGGCCTGTGGGAATATTACAGTCTTTACCTATTCCGGTTTAGAAATGTGATAAGATAACCTTGGGTTTTGTGATAGGTCTACCAAGGATGGTTTAAGAAGATGATTATATAATGGTGATAGTGGAATGGAACATAAAGTCAGCTTATTTTATACAAATTATTTAATATAATATGGTGGAGGACTTTTCCAAAATCTATATTCTAGAATTTTTAAGGAGGCACAATGTTACAGTCTCGATTGTATGAGACTGAGATCCGATTTTTTACATCTCATTTCTAGAAATCCCTACAGTAATCCCTTGGAACACATTTGACTATGATCATAATGTATGATCCTCAAATAGATGGAAAATCCAATAGGAATATAAAAACATTGGAATACATGATTAGTTCTTTTGTAATGAGTTTTATAAGCTCATGGGAGGAGCACATACCACTATTGGAGTTCTTTTATAACAAACTTTATTAGGCCTAGATAAATATGTCTCATTTCTAAGCATTTTACGAGTTTCAATTTTGTTCTCCACTTTTTTGGGTGCCAAAAGGCGAGAATTCATTTGTTGGATAGATCCTTGTGAAAGAGACAATAGGGAAGATTTAGTTGATCAAAAAGAGAATGGAGATAGAACAAAGTCTTCAGAAATCATATGTAGATAATCATTAATGACCACTATCATTTAAGGTGAGTGATCACATGTTTTGAGAATCTATAAATGGCTTGGGAATCATTATTTTGGTAAGTAGGTAATGTTATCTCCCCAATAAAGAGGCCCTTTTGTGATAATTTAATATATTTTTGTAATGGAATATCAGTTTTCTTTTCTACTGATAATCAGTTTGGTGCATAATATTTTCCATGTATCTCAATTGAAGAAGCATCAACATGATCCTAACTATTTGATTAAATGTGATCATGTTTACCTAGAGCCATATTCTATGTTATTTCATGTTCCATTGAGGATTTTATATAGACAATATAAATTCATTAATGGGAAAAGAATCGTTCTAGTTTGGTGTATACATGGATAGATATAGGATTAAACAAGGGAGCAATAAAAGGAAATGTTGGAGCAATGACTGGAACTCTTCCCAGGCATCACAAGTTTTTTACTTTTTGAAAATAGAAATATCAATGGTAAATAGAATTTATCAACCTTAGTTTTAGTTAAATAACCCTTTATTTATATATTATATATATATAAAGATATTTTTTTTATGTTTCATAAGGTTCATATGAGATTTGGCATGTTTTTTTGGATTTTATAGAGGTTCACGGTTTGGGAAAACTATTTGGATGCCCAAGAAAAACCCTAAAAGGATGGGAAAAGGGTTTTATCGTGGTTGGAACAAATTTCTTCAAACTATGTGATCCAGTCATGTGAGGTAGGGTTGTAGGAATTGGATCATGCATAGTTAGCACATAGTTTTTATAATCATTCACCATGAAAAAATAGATATAAAAATGATGCATATAACTTTGTATAGCACATTAATCCCTTATATTCCCATAATAAGGTCATAACATAAATTCCTATTCCTCAAAAAGTTTTGTATACCTTTACTTTTGATATGGTTGAAATTCCTTGTTGAATCTAAGTGTGTTGGAGTCCCAGATTCATCAGTAAGTGATCATTCTTCATCATTTCCTTAGTTTTATTCACTTTACCTCTCTCAGAATAATATATATAACACATTTCATATGAATAAATGTTTTTTTCCCAATAATTATGGGTTATTATTTTTATTTTATTTTAAGGGAACAATACCTAAGGATGCTTTTTGGAGTTTCAAGCCAGGTTTTTGAAGTTGATGTGTCATTCTTTGTTTTCGACTAATATTGCAAGGTAAGTGTCTTCACTCTAAAATCCTCTTGATTATAAATTTATATTTTGATTTCAAATTGAATGAATTTATTCAAATTTATTGTCAAATTTTTTTATAATTATTTATGTAAATCATCTTTAGTGATAGTTTTTGTGAAATGGTGGAAATTGTATGGTTTTGAGTAAAACTGTGTGATGATAATTTTGAAATGGTGGTTTTAAAATTAAAGATTTAATTTTTGTATAATGGAAAATGATGATAGATTATTTTTCAATTAAATAAACTTTTTTATTTAAATAACATGGCATGGTATTTGGAATACATGGTTGGTTTGAGTTCATTTCCATTGATGTGACTCTATATAAGGGGTGTCTTCCCTTAGAGAACATAAAAATGGTTACCTAGTGAAAACTTGGTAGATTTATGAGAAAATTCTCATGAGTATGGAACTATCACCTAGGCATGTATGTGTGGATGTGAGGGTATTCATGGAACCATTTATTGGGTATTCCAAATGAAAATGTGAAATGGTTTAGAGACTTGTTTATTTTCTTTCCATTGAAACCTGTTTTGGTTTGGAAAGCTATTTTGGATTTCATATAAAACCCATTAAATTGTTTTAAACTATTTTATAAAAATATAGAAATAAGTTATATCATAGAGTAGTGTGTGGGGATGTTATTGGGGAAATCCTAGAGTGTTTTTTACTCACCCCCTTCTTGGAAATATTGGTGCTTCTGTTGATATTTTTTATCGAGACATATGAAAAGGTAAGGTATCCCAGTTCTTTAGTGATGCATCATGATACGTTGGGAATAAATTATTGAGTTGGATCATATATTATGATGGGAGTTCATATTTTTATTTCATTGTTTCCTTTTAGTTTTGTGGTTTTTGATATCATTGAATTTTGTTGGTTTTGGTTTTCTCTTGTACTCTGATATTGTTGTTGTTTTTGTATCAATTGTATTTTTTCACTCATGCATCATATATAGGTTTTATTATTATGGTTATCACGTTTTGGTTTTTTATTTTCAAAGATAATATCACCCCAAAATTTTTACGAATCCCTTGAAATTTATTTCTAGCCTTTAGTGTCCTGAAGATGTCACTTATGGCCATTAACACACACCACCACTTCCCAAGACAATGTGTGAGGGGTATGATTTCACCGTTTTCCCCCAGTATTGGTACAACAAGATTAAGAGCCATAAAAATTAGGTCTAACCTATCTCATGTTTCACCCTATACCATTACCAAGGTTCCCCCTTCTATAATTGAAGAGTCCATTTGATCATGGGAAGGTGACACCTTTACATATAGATCCACCAAAAAATAAACCATAAGTATTGGATCTATAAGAGTATGGGATGGCATGATTGGATTCATTCTCTCTTATAATTTGTATGTTAATACCCCCATATATGTCCCATATGAAGGAACTGCTACTAATTCTTGGGAGATATTATGGGTATAATTCAGCTCTCAGTTGGACATAATCATCTTTGGGATCCCTCGACCACTCCTACAAATTTTCCTTTTGGAGGCAAAATAGATTTCCATGTTTTAGTGAATCAGATCCTTGAATGTGTAGATCTTATGCTAAAACATTGAAAATAAATGTGTTAATGGATATATAATAATGACCCAAATATGGGTAAGAAAATGTAATGGTTACCTTCTGATCCAAAATAGATACAACTTGCTAATGGCCTCACTCACCCTCTCCTAGAAACATCCCATAGAGGAAATGTTAAGTAAGGGACAAATGGTAATTTTTTAGTGGAAATAATCGTTTTGGGTTAGTTGTCACTTTCCAAACATGTTTAATAGTTTAATGGGAACCTTCACCTTCAAATATTTATTCTAGGGGAGTGCCTGAATTGACTATCATTCCTCAAAACCAATATACTAGAGAACCTATGGGTGAGATCATTCACTTAACATCCTACAATGAAAAAAATGATTAGTAGATCACTCTTAATAGAATATTGTTGTAAATAAGGGAGTTATATTTCTTCCCTCCCCACTTCATCAGTTACAAATTCATGACAAGTAATTATCTCAATGATTCAATCCCTACAGAAGGTCTAACCATTACGTACATGGATTTTAGCTTCAATATAATTGATACAGGCTTTCACCTCCACAGTGTTATCTACAAAATCTATTTGAGAAGGATTGGATACATGCCCTAATTTTGATAATAAAATATCCACTTTAGGGATAATTACCCCAACCTATTCTGTATATTGTGTGCTTCTCCAAGAATCAAAATTTTTACATGAAATGAGATATAAGGAATATATATAAATATATAGAGGAGGAGGTGCCTTGATAAAAGAGGGTGAAATATTTCTTACTGAGGTATTAGAATAAAATAATCAAATTTTCTTCCTTAGTATCTGATAAATTTGTTTCTTGTGAATCCTAAATATGTTCTCCTCAAGTGGTTGTTATTACTATTCTTCTTTTTACACCTAATTAGATCATTTAAGACCCTTGAGTTGAGGAAAAATATTATCCTGATACCTATTAGGTTGTTAAGAAATCCAATATTCAATATATGAATTTTTTAGACTAATTGTATAGTTAAAATGTTTAAGGAATAATTAGATCATATCTCTTTGAAGGTAAATAGGAGCTAGAACTAACATGAGACCAATAATTTTTTTTATTCATACCCTGTTGATAGGAATATGGCATATCTTTTTTATGCACAAAAATCGTCCCCAAATCATCAGGATGAATACCCCTGATAGATCAACTCCCCATTAATCATGGTGGATATAACGCCCTATCTGGATAACATAATATACCACCAATATGCGTGGTTTCTGGATATATTGTCTATTATGATAACATTTAGAGGCATATAATGCATAATTTTTTGTTCAATTTTAGTTTTCTCTCCACACCCCACTTATCTATCATTAATGGCCGAAATCCACTAATATAGTAAATATATATTATAAATCCAAATTACCGGATACATTGGTAATTTATAAACACATATCACCCAAATAAGCTACATTACACCCATATAGGACCTAAAATTGAGCAACAAACATGACATGAGATTTCCCTTATTGATTTGTTTTAATAAATACTACATTTTTATAACTGGGGCTCTCAGAATGATTAATTTTTTGATCACTAACTATTTCATCGTTAAAATTATATAACTCTAAATCTTATGTGAGAATCACATATAGGAAGAAAATAGCCTCTTAATAACATCTCCCTAAAGGTTTCCAACTATATTAGATGATTGAGTGTAAGATAATCTTACCTACCCAACATAGTATATATTCCCACTTCCAGTGTTGGATATTATGAATCCATAATTCCATGGGTTTGATGGATCAAGAAATTACTTAGCTTCCCAGCCTCTGGTACCGGACCATTTGGTGTAACAAATTCTTCTACCCAACTGATAAATGGAATGTTGATCCTTGGCTGAAGTTCCCCATCCTCTAAAAAATTCTATCATACCATGAATAATTTCTTTATAAGTGGAGGTTACCTCTACACCTTCTCCCAAATATATGTAGGTGGAATTAACACATCCTAAATATCCTCGTGATATGTGGTATTGAAAATATTTGGACATCCTATAGGATGATGAAATAATTTCCATGAATTAGATGAAATGTTTTGGTATATAGACTTCATCTACTAATAAACTCAGACATGATTTCCTTATTATGATGTGAGAAGGATTGGGAAACCCATAAATCTTCATAGAGTCCCATAATTTTAATATCCAATACAAATTACTTACAGATTTTCCACCCCCAATATGGCCATATCAATTTTATTTTCAATGTTCCTTTGATTCTATGATCCCAACTCAATGAGCATCCCAACTTAATACTCAACATGAACCTGTTTAAGATCAAACAAATAGTTATGAATATCCTAATATGTTTTTACTATATTTTCTATAGTTTTAAATATTTTTCACCTAAAAAAATCCCTTTTGAATCATCAAACTTGATGTTATAGTTCACTTCTTCCAAGATGGTTGATCAAGAAACATATCGATAGTGGTTGACCTAATAAACTAGTTAGTTATTATGAATATGTGTATAAATGGATAAATTATCCATAGAAATAAAACCATTTATTATAATCATTTATGATATTGGATAATATAATATTATGGAACGAGGAGTGCCAATAGAATCTAATGTTCATAGAGAACAAGCTATCATGAACTAGCCTCAAATATTTATATCATGGTAGTTATCCTCTCTTTAGTGGCTTAAAAATTCTATTATGTTGACATTATATTTAATTTTATGATAAAAAAATAATCTATATATCTCAGAGGATTTCAGATGGAAAAATAAAAAAATTACCAAATCCTATATAGAATCATATTTACAACATATTGCTATGAAATCCATATATAATATCTAGGTTGTTGAGTAGAGTTTAAGTAATAAATATACATCATAATTTATCTGTTATGAATGAAAATATTGATAGTTTGTGAAAAATATATCTCTAAAAGATAAATTCCTATGTGATATGTAACATGCTCTTAGACTTATTCAAAATTACTTTCAAAGCGATGTAGAAAATTGGAGTCCCAAATGTTGTTTATATATGGGTGGACTCTCTATCCCATGGAAAACCTGACACTTTATGAGATACTATTTTCTCATAATAATAGGATCTTTTTCATGATTATTAAACCCCATTCCATTGGGGGAAGTTTGTTAAGGCCCACAAACTCACAACACTACTAAATGAAAAATAGGTGAAATGGTGATCAATGTTGAATCTTAAATTGGTAAAAGAAATTTCAATACAATGAAATTAGGATTCACCATAAATTTATCATCCTTAATCATATAAGACCTTTCCTTAAAAATACATGATTTACCAATAAAGCAGTCCCATGCAAGGAAAATGATCTTGCAACTAAAAAACATAGATTTATCAAATTTAGGTCAGGGAGGAGTATTATGTGAACTACATAGCCCTCAAATGTTGTTTTTGAATTTAAGGATTTGTTTTTTTATCTCCAAAATATTATTTATTGTTATTTTTTTTGAAAATGAAGTATTTATGTATAACTCTTCAATCCCTTCACAAAGAGCTTCCTCTCAAAAAGAAATGTTATTTTTAGTCAATTTCATGACTTCCCAGTCTCCCATATATGATTTTTCAATTTTAGAAAAGATTTAATTTTTAATTTCACTATGAAAGAGTTTTGTTTACCCGTGATGATGGATTTGGGGATCTTGTGGTGATTTTTGGCCCATAGTAGAGCACTTCATAAGTAAAACCTGTCACTGAGAAGTGACCTTATAGATTTCCATGTGTACTCCTAATTAGGGAGAGTTATTGAACCATAATTTCATATATATACCTCAATACTTCCTAAAATATAGGTAAAAATATATATATGGAAATTGAAGGTGAATGATCTGGAATCATTCTTAGATAATACCTTTCACATTCGGTAAGAAACATCTAAGTAGTCCATTTCATGTAAATTAAAAAATAGAAGCAGAAATTGAATTTTTGAAGTTCTTTGAAATAATATACTTAGTGAATTACCCAAAAATAACCCCCTTCATGAAGCACCTCTTTAGTGTAGGGCTATCAGGAAGAATCTACGTGATCTTAGTTTATAGAGGCTACATTGTGGGTAGTGATTCATGGAGGGTTCCTTTTTCAACCTCCTTTCCATTCCCATAGCATGCGAAGCATTTGTAACTCCAATTACAATTAAAAAAGTAATAAAATAATGAAAATAATGCACTCCTATGTTATATCCTTCACTAAGTTTATCCATCAGGGATCTAAAAATTAAAATGACCTTTTTCCACCAATTTTCAATGCCATAGACCCTTTAAAGGGAAATATAATCAGAGACACGCCTTTCTATAGTACCCATAATGTGTAATCCTCATAATTCCCCTCAATTATTTCTCCAAAACATGAGGTTATGCTTTGTGTCCCATGTTCTCAATGTAAGACATAAAACTTCAAGATTACAAAACGAAATGAGTAATTTATACCCCAAAAGAAAATGGCGGGATTAATCAAGATAAGTTCACAAGATGACCCATAATTTATGGAAATCCCAACACATAAACACCATTAAAATAATATAGCATACTCTCATTCAATATATACTATTTTCTATATTTTCTCCCTCACAATGAGTGTGACTCACATAAGATTATAGATCTAAATTGATCATTCCATCAGCATAATTAAAATTTCTTCATTGTGGGAATCATATTTTTGTTATAATCTTAAAACAATAATTCCCTCACTAATAGTATCTTTCAAATTTTTTTTAATTATTTTCATGAGATAATCCTCACATGTGTAATACCCACACAATCCTATGTTGTTACACCATTCATGAAAAATTACTCCCGATAGAAGCACATAAAACTATGTGGACAATTTACTAATTAGGTGATGTTAAAATTAATGATAATATCCTTACAACATTATGTTAAACTACATGGTATGGTCCTACCTTATGACCATAAGCTTTGAACCTATGAACTATGTGAGCATTGATTCCTATTTTGATAGGATACATAAGAAGCCTCCCAGGGGTTCCAATCCAAAATTATCAATGCTTTATTTCCATCCTTATGTATCCATATTCCTTATGAAATCATCTACATATTTATCTCAATTTGAGATGTTCTCATGATCTTGAAAAACCCTTTCTCTAGAGATATATTCCCTTGGGATTCTTTAAATGGGACCATATTCCCAATGAAATCATACCCCCACCTCGAGGGCTATATTTCTTATGGGTAACAACCATATCATTTCTCATATGGGATATTTTATCAATGAAACCATATCCTCCTCATTGGGCCATATTCCTTATGAGGATCATCTTATATCTATAGGAAATATTCCATTTTAGGTTATCTAGAAAGGTATTCTCATGTATAAGTTCCACACTAACAATTACTCGGAACATTTTTTATAATATTCCTTAACAGATAATGTCGAACTAAATGAATGTGTCTTTATTACATAAATTTAGATGGCATGATGTTTCACTTTAAGTGGAACCAACATATATGGGTTTAGGTTTGTTTTACAAGGATATATAAGAAGACCATGTTATGGGATCCATCCCAACACCATAGACACCTGTCACTTTCCATGATGGAGATATAATCTAGAATTCATAGTTATGAGTAATTAAACCATAACCCATTTAAATTATGAATCATTAAGTTACAAAAAATGATATAGAATCAATCATACATATATATGGTACCATAAATGGAGAACTTATGAAACATATAGATATTTATATTGGTATAAAACCACTAATAAATACATTTTTTCACATTGATATATGTTAATGAACAACTATTAGTAATGGGGTAATTCATACCACACAGGGAAATGAGAATGATTCATGAAAAAGAAATAAATCAATAAGAGAGTTTAATAGTAGGTAAGAATCCCTTCAAAAAGGTGTACTGAGCCTAACCTCTAACCCTCTCGACCAACACACATTTCTAAGTGTCATTAGAATAAAACCCCAATAGTAGACTTACTTTGGAAAGAAGGTCCTAAATGGTATATATTATCATGGATATGATAATCATTGAGTTTCCCTGGTCTCCCAAACTTCTTTCCATTAGAAACCAACTAATATACACACACAGACACACAAAGTCATAAATAATTGAAGTTGGTCCTTAGGTGGTTTTCAATGCATTACATCATCATCATCTCATATTCAAAATCATATCACTCAATATGTGGAATTAATATATTCCATCCACTTACCTCTAATTTTTTATTATATATGAGAATACTAGTATACTTAACAATCCTTGAGCATAATATTCTCTCATTTCTCCTCCTTGGTGAGTGGGAAAAGAACACTACTCGACTGAGATAGTGAACCTTCTCAAAGAACATGGTTGTAATATCATGTCATTAAAAATTTAAATTCACCCAAATCCACTAGTTTGTGGATTGAATAAATTATTTGGAGGAATTTAGGTTAAAGGTAGTGAAAAGGTGTTTCTATGGTGATGGAATGTAGAGTGACAAATTCCAAATCCAAGGAGACCCAATAATTTCATACATATATATTAAATAATTATAGATGCATATTCGATACATATCATTGTAAGACATTCCTCAAAACTATAATTCATTAGAGTCTCTGAAGACTAGATACCAAATTATCTTATTTCAAGAGTAAACTTCAACTATTCAAAAAAATTCTTCTCACATAGTACTCATATTTAACATACCCTATTTAAAAAAATTCTTCATAACATGGGGAAAGGAATAATAAAAAATTGTGAGATCAGATTATTAATAATTCTAAACATAATATATATTAATCAATGATCATAAGTGCACATAAGATAAGTATAAGGTTATAATAACATGATGATAACTTATTATACTCATACATAATAATTAAAATATCATTAATATTAAATTATTTTTTAAGTAATTTTTATAAAAAAGACATAACTCATACATATTAAGAATCATCAATAATAAATCATGATCCCTCATAACATAACTTAAACATAAAACATTCATTTTTAGCATACATATAAGAATAAAACATAATTTCCTCCGTTAAGTCTCACTTCCTATGATTTGATAGTGGATTTTTTTTTCACTCCTAATTCCATCATTTCATTAGTCAAGGTTCAATACAGAGACTATCATAGTGGATATAGTCCCTTACTAAACACATTTCTCTACCAATTATAGTCCTTAATATCTCATGAAATATCAATCATTATATAATGCATGGAATGAATATATAATTCTTAGACCACCCACCACATACTGAAAACCATACATATTTATGACTTAAGATCATCAAAAATTAATCACATCAACTTATCATAAACCATGGGAAGAAAAAGAGTTTCATAAATATTTCATCATTTCACCATATTATAACCCATGAAAAAAATGAGTCTTATGGAAGTTTTATCATAAAAAATTAACTCATGGGAAAAAAACATGTTTTATAGATTCACCATTAAATCAAAATCCTTATAAGACATTGAGAGGAATAAAGTATAATGCATCATATGATCATATCTTCAGTGAAGCATAAAAATAAATAAAGGATGTCAAAATAGATTAAATATATGTTTAAATAAAAATTCAAAACATTTTTTGAAAACATTAGAATATATCCTTTTATTTTGATAAATCTTTTAAATTAATGGTCCTAAAATATTGTTAAAATACTTCTAATTTAAAATAATCACATAATCTTATAAAGTAATCATCAAATAAAATAAAAGTCATGATGGTGGGATAATCTGTTCTTGTCGTATATGATAAAATGAAGCATTCCTTTGACACATTTGTGAAATATAAAAAATGGATTTTTTTAAAATCAATTTTAAACATTCCTTTTTAAAAATTTGAAAATATAATCAATGTTAGTGAAAATATCTATTTAAATAATTTAATTTATAGGTAATAGTTTTCATAAAACAATTTTTAAGTGAATGGACATGAAAAATAAATTGGTCGTCCAAAGAGGAAATATGGTAAGTATTTCATTAAAAACATTTTATTAATCATTTTATATAACATAGAGTTGAAAAAGGTACTAATACATAAAAATTCATAAATAACTAGTGGAGATTAGAATATATTGTGTTTAAATGTTAGGATCTATATAGTTTTCCTTAATTAAAATTTACCATAGACAATCCTGAAAGGTATTGAGATTATAACATAATACCTCATCTCAATTATATTATAATAACTATAGATTATATATATATATATATATTCAGAAACATAATTCATACACAAATAACTATATATCACTCGTTTATAATTTCCAATTATCCTCTTATTAACTATTCTTCTTTAAAATGGGTATTCAGGTAAAAATTGGTTTGTTTTCCATGCATTTTTTGTTAACATAGTTCCAATACATACTCCTTGGTCATGGTTTGATCATATCCACAATATTAATCATGAAATAAGAATATTATTTATTCCCCATATAAATTTTTCATATTATTAACATAAAGTGGTGATATGAAATGAATTACATAAATTCATGGAGACTGTAGTCTTCATGTACACACGAGTAATATTTCAATAATTTAATGGATGTAATGAAAAAAAGGTAAATAAGGATTATATTTTCTAGAATCATTATATCATATATATAATATATATTTGTTAAATTTTTCTTTATTACAATCCATATAAATAGGAAATTAAAAATTAATCACATCACTTCATGGAGGTAGTTATCCACATGTATGCATGAGGGAAATAATCATTGTTCAAAAGATAGAAAGGAAATAAGGTTTATAAGATATAATAATAATAGAAAAATAAATATTTTATAAATATCTCATATAATCATTAAATCAGTCATAAAAATAAACCATGAAAGATGGTGATGGAAAATGAATCACATCACTTTGTGGAGGCAATAGTTTACCTGTAGACACGTGCGTGTATAAAAGTTAGAAATTGGAAAAATGGTTGACGGATGAAATTTTATACCACATCCCATCCCTCATGTTCTATTTCAATATTTCTATAATTTTTAAATAATTTAATAATTTATTATTTTACTTCAAATACTATGAACTTCCATTTAAAAACTATTCAAATATTTTATCTTTAAAGACATCAAAACAGGTATGGAATTAAAACCTAAATTATTTTAATATAAAGTATAAATTATTATTAACCATATAATTCCTTTTATAAACTAATTAATTGAAAACAAATTTATTTTTATCTTTTTAAAATCATTATTTGATTTTTATACTACTTTTACAAATAGTATGTCAACATTGTGTAAGAAGTTAAGACAATTATACCATTACAAACAATTATAAATAAATTATCTTCATAAAAATAAATTAATTATATCCAAAAAACTGTTATATGAATTTATAAAATCTTATTTTCCCTATGTAAATATACATGATAAATTTAATGCAACAAAGTGACATTTTGGATTTTTTCCTTTACTAAAAATAATATAAAAGGTCTTTATCAAAGATAAATGAAATTAAAATTCCATAATTTTGAATATATCAATGAGGTGTTCTAATTAATCTCATAAAATAAAGTATATTTATTTTTATGGATATTTTTGAAGCCCTATTCTTTTTTTGGACCTTGTTTACCCCATTTTACCCTTTATCGAGGTGATAAATTTTGCAACTGTTACTATTCATATTGTAAAAAGGGAACTATTTTAAAACATAAAAAACCTAATAATAAATGTATAATAAATTTTCTTGATTCATTTTCTATATGTGGTAGAAGACAAATTTAGAAAAAATGTATAAAACACAATGAAAACCACTTTTTAGAAAATTGTTTGTTTAAAAATAAAAATTAACTTATGCCAAAATATAAAATAATTTTTATTCTAATGTAATTATTTAGATTATGTTTCATAAAATGGATCATATATAATACTAAAACCAATTCTAAAATATAATGTTTCTTTTTAATTATTTGAATTTAAAATTAACAGTTTTACCAAAATCTGTATTTTCATTATTCATTGAAAAATAAAAATTTTAGAAATATCTCAAAAATTAACTCTAATATATTCATTAGGAAACAATATAGGGAATAAATGGTCATATAATATGGCATAGAATATTTAAGAATACACAGTAGAAGCATGAAGAAAGAAAGATATCATAATTGAAGAATAAAGAAATTAAAGCATAGAAATAAAATAATAGAAAAAAATATAGAATAAAGAGGGTAGATAGAAAAACATAACATCAATATAAATAAATTATAATGAAATTAAATAGGGAAAAGTTACTCTTAGATTATTCAAACCATGAGTGAAAGAAAAAAACATCATAATCCATCAACCTTATAGTGATCCCAGGGCCCTCTATAAATAAGAAGAAGAATTGAAAAAAATTGAACTAATAACCATTATCTGCTTTAAATATTCCTCAATGTAGATGGAATGGTATGAAAGATCTTATGATATTAGTTAAGATGAAATAAGGTTCTTAGTAGTTCTTGGTCTCTTTATGAAATCTCTACTACATTACTTAGGGATGTATTTGAGTAGGATGGATGTGTAGAGGATTCATTCATACATTCTTATATATATTGGGATAGAAATTATTATATTTTAACAACATTATTTTCTAAGATAGAATTTTTTAAGATAATAGACTTGTTTGTTTAGTTGATTAATTGTGTTTAAAAACTAGATATCTTTAGTTAAAAGATCATATAATGGTACTTTGAGGGAAACAATTGGGCATGCAATATCCTGGTATGAATATAGAAGGGATTATCTTGATGATATTTTATTATGTGTTTGTGAAGCACTGGGGAATTGATGATGAATCCTCATTGCTGATGGATGAAACATTCTTCTTGCTTCAGTACTGGTATTTGTGTGATTTTTCTAGAATAAAATAGTGAAAGGGGCTCTTTAGTGGGTCTACATTGGATGGTGGAACTAAATTTTTTGAGATCCTACTTTGGTGAAGTAAGTTAGTGTAGATGATTGGAACCCACTTTTTGGAAATACTATGAGTGAATAACAAGAAAATGGAAATAAATAAAATTCGTAGAGGAATAAAAATTTCTTTTCATTATGATAAAACATAAAAAAATTATATGATATGTAAAACAATTAAAAACATTATGCAGAAATTAAATGTACCCAAAATTTATAACTTGAAAAAAGTAAAAGGGAAAATCCAAATGACCTAGTCTATAAAGAAGATCCACTAAAATCAATTATTACATGGTATATACCCATAAATATTTGTGGGATCTAAAAATTAATACTCTCATAATTGTAAAAAAGTATTTGGAAGATGCAGAAAACACCATATTTGAACAAATTAATTCATTGAGTAAATCATAGAAATAAATTTGTTAGTAGGAATTGGAAGACCACAGAATAAAAAATCGGGTATGTAAAAAACTGTAAGATCAATATAAAATAGAACAAAAATAAGAAATTATCACAATCTAAATCACACTACATGTTTCAACATCACACATAAAATGCATGTATAGATCAAAAGTGTGAGAGATAGAGAGTGTCACACTAAGCTCGAAAATAGAGATCCATTCTGATGTAGAACCAAAAGAGGGTATAAAGTCCTAGTAGAAAATTATATATGAAGAGTATCACAAAAAATCCTAAATGGATACAACCAAATACATAACCCCATTAACATACATGTTTTTTTATAAGGCATATGGTGGGAACCCATATGAGGAGGACCCCTAACAAACTCCACCTCTAACTCATGTTGGGATCACTACCAACCCTAAAAACAATAAAAATAATTAAATTTATATTTTGGTAATTTCATGGACAATATTTTTGACCTATTATCATATGTGTGAATATTATTAATATACAACTATCAAGAATAAATGATGTTATAGATCAAATGATATTGAATGTCGATATGTTCCAATCTTCCATAAATATTAGGATTTATTCCTTAAACATAGGACTCTGAATATCCAAAAAAAATATATGTACTGATCAAATTTAAAATTGAAAATAAATTTATTCATCAAAAAAATTCCATTAATTCCTCAAAAACTATAATAAAATATAACATCATGATAAATAAACAAACAAATATATGTAATTTAAACTGTCCAGAGATAGTTCCCCCTTTAAAAGTGATAAAATGTCATAAAGTTGACTTCATCAAATCCATATCTCATTCCATATCTAAATATATAAATCCATAAAGAACTGGGTTCCCACATCTATGAAAAATATTAGACCAAAAGTATGATGAATGTATCCAAAATTAAACATCACTACTGTCCAATGTTCACTACCCAGATTTGATAAAAAATGACTGACCACACCACTTGCATGATTTATAGTAGTTCTAGTATATACAATAACATATATCAAATATTTAATAGTATATCAATAAGGTATATGTTTCATATCTTATATCAACTCATCACCAAAAGCTAACAAACTAGAATTGATCTTCAAATGTAGAGCAAGAGGAGTGTTAACTACATTCTCTCGGTCCATGGATAATATATAAAGCACATTACTAATATATCTATCATGAGATAACCATAATTTATTATCATTTATACAATGGTAGGACTTCATTCAAAGAATTGATCATTTTGGATGCATTTCATTTATTATAAAAGACAAAAAATAACCTTTTTTAATTTGTCAATTCAAGAAGTATCATGTCAAAAAATGAGCATATCATTAATATAAAGAAAATGTATAATAAAATCATTATTAGAAAATATCTAAACAAAAACCCAATTATTATAAATGATCTTCCTGAATCCCTATTTAAATATTAAGGATTCCCAATTTTTATAACACTTAAATCTTGAAAAAACATATAGAAACTCTTTTTCTATATGTTGAAAAAATTTCTATTTACCTTTTTCAAAAAAATATATTCTTCTCCATATAATTATCATCCTCTCTGTCACGCAGAAGGAAAGATATATTCACATCCATCTGCTCAATCTATATATCTAAACCAGTATCAAAATTTAGAACAAATATAATTGAATAAATTTTTACTACATTTGAGAAAACTTCATCAAATTCAATACCTTTCTTATTGAAAATACTTTTCAAAAACAAACTTTCCTTGTATCATGAAACATAACCAGATTATTCATTTTCAATCTAATAAATCCACAAGTTTTCCAAATCTCTCTTTACCATAGCTAATATCACCAACTAAAAACATTAGTTTTTGTGCAATAACCTCATATCCTCATTCATTTCATCAACCCATTTATCCTATGTTTGTCATTAGATTATCTCTTAAAAATATTTGGTTTCTACACCTTCAATGAGGGGCATATACTCATATGCTAAATACCATGTAGAAGTGGCATGATTCTATGAAAATAAGATAATTGAAACATTGGGTTCACAAATAATTAAAGGAAATAGATGATCAGAAACCATAGGTGAATCCAAAATATAAAATCTAAACTCTTCACCCTGAACATCACTATACACATCTATATGATCATTAGAATCAATTTGAATCTAGATCAGAACCAAAAAAACCATCATAATTTAGAGATTTATATTTCTCTTACATGTCAATATCTATAGTATTTAGATCCTCCATAAACAAAAAATGATGGATTATTAAATTATTCATCAAAAAAAGAACATAAAACCTATAAAAAAACTCATTATGTCCATAAAAAATAAAAATATATTATAGTGTTTTTATATCTAACACGAATCAATCTTTTCAATGCATAAGAAAAAATAATAGAAACCGAAAACATGAAAGTGATCATACATGATCTATTTTCCATAAAATAACTTTAATAGTAACTAAATTAAAATGAAAATAGCTGATAAATTGATAATATATGTAGTAGTAAATAAAGCGTCACCGAAAAATGTCTAAGAAACAGTGATTCCTAAAAAAAACATCAACCTATATCCATTAGAGTCCTGTTCATTTTATTATCAACACCATTTAGTATAGGTTTTATTAGGAGGTGCCTTTTGATGATGAATAATTTCCTTCCTAAAATACTCATCAAAAGGACCATAGTAATCACCAATTTTATTAGTGCGAAAACATTTAGTCTTTTTACCAGTTTCACTCTCTCCTGAATAATAAAAATTCTTAAAATCCCTAAGCACATGCCTTTTTTCATTCGAAACATTAACAAAAGTATTGTGAGAATAGTAATAAATAAAATTATACAAATGGAGTCTAAAAATTATATTCTTATACTTTAATGGATAAAAAATAATAAAATGTATCAACTTAAGTACCTATGACTTTGGGTGTGAAGGATGTCTATTCAAACAATATCTACTCTATTTTCTAGTTATATAACAATATCATGTATATAATTTGACATCCTTTAAAACTATAAGAAAATTTATCTTATTCAAAAAACCAAGTCTCATTTTACTAATGTGGCTACAAAACTAGTTCTATAATTTGGAAGAAACAGTCAAGTCAATCACATAAGATCTGTCACAATAAATAGACAGTATAGTCTGGTACAAATCTAACTGCATATTACTTCAAGAAACTGTCAAGGAACCCTTTGAAATATTCAATTTCATATTTAAAATTACTGATAAAACCCTCATTATCCAAAATATTAGTAGAAATAATAATCATATAAATCTCAAGTGTATTCCAAACCTTTTCAAAATCAACTAACTTTATATACTAGTCTCAAACAAGTACGCCATATACTTGAAACATCATCATGAAATTATTTTCCCATTATCAAAATCCCAACATTTATTTTGTTTCAAGTTGTAAATAACTCCTTTCGTTTTTTCATGTGAAAGAAAGAACCACTATCCACAACCAAATTACCACCATCATAATAAATATCAATGGAATCATAAATAATAATAAGATATCCCCTATAGTGGCAACGACATGATCATTAACATCAACAATTTTCTTTTTATTACTTTATTTCATTGTGTTTTACCTTATAAAATGTTAATATAATTTCTTAACATGTCCTTTATAAATATAATTATGACACTTAAACTCTTTCTGCTTTGACCTGGATTTCCATAGGTCCTTTCTTTTACCTCTTCTACTTTATCCATAATTCCTTTCCTCACATGTACCCCTATTTTATGTGAAAAAATTCATTGAAGAAGATCTATCCTAAGTGTAGATTATATATTATTTAATTAATATATTAGAGATGAAAAAAATAAATTTCATAGAAAATCTATAAGAAGAAATATTAGAGTAACAAATTTTTTTTTCCAATGAATTTGGTAAAGTATTAAGAAGACAAAGTACTAAATCATCATCATTAAAATTAATATACATACCATAGAACTGATCAACCAAGACATGAAATTCACGTAATTAATCAAAAAATAGAATCACCAATTTTTTGCCTAAAATTTATCACATTTTTGGGAAGAAATCATTTATTTTTTCCCATCTTGAAATCAGTAGTGTTCTTAAGATTCTACCTCAATTTTCTAACATAATAGTTGTTGAATATTGTGATCATCACATTATATTCGACCCATAAAAGAACAAAACCACAAACCATATCATCCTAAAAATAAAATTCTTCATCAAACATTATTTCCTTCTTCTATATTCCAAACACTAGCATATGCATTCTATTGAAAAACATGTTTTGTTATTTTTAACAAACCCAGGTGATAATTGAATACTAAAAATTTTACATTTTGAAACTGCCAAAAGTAGTCACTAATGGTATTTTTCGACCACCGAATTTGTTTGCTGATGGGGTATAGAAGCCGACAACCGACCACTTTTAGGGGTCATGATTGGCCCATTTCTATAGGGTATCCCCAGATGACCTGAGCATTAGTCTCTGGAAAGATAATTAGACACCTCTAAAGATGGGTGCAACATGTAAATATATAGATATTTATAGATGTGGGAATTATTTCTCAAAAAAATAATCATTAGAAAACACCTGTGGAAGTCGTAACCATGATGTATTTTTTAAATAAAAAATAACATTTTTATAGCTGCCAAATAAACAAAAAAACCAGAAATAAACAAAAAAATAAAATGAAATATAGGAATCTAGAAAAAACAAGAGTTCTAAAAAACTATATATCATTGAAGTATTCTTTCTCAATCAACCAGTAGGTATGATACAAAAAACAATTTCGTAGAAAAATAAAAATTAATATATTAAATATTAATAAAATTTAATCGGTTAATATATATATAGAATAATAAAAAAAATTTATAGAGTGTTGCATACAAAAATCATCATAAATATAGAAATGATGAAAAGCTAATCTGAAATGTATATTTATAGTATTTATCAATTAAGAAATGACTATTAAAATCTGAAAACCAATTTTATCATGTACTGATCAATATAGGAATCATATTGATGTGAGGTTAATTCTAATAGGTCACATATTATTTGAGGAAATTTATCCAATAGTTTCATTTTAAAGAGGATTTTTTTTCTGTTTTTTGATACCCTGATGTGAGATATGTCATTTTAAAAACAATAGACAACTTTACTCTTCATTTTCCATCATATCGGGTGATGTGAATATCTGATGGATGAAGTGTCGATTCCTAAAAATAAAAAATGGCACAGTGGTATTTATCCATTGATTTCATTTCAATCAAATTGTTTTTTTGGTATTGTACCCTTCTTATGATTTTTTCACTTAACTCCAAATCGCAGGGACAAAATCCAATTTCAATCAAACTGATACATTCAGGTATCCAATCAACATATCGATGCTTCTTATAGATTATAAATGAATTAAGGGTCACTATCTTAAGATTTCATTTTAGTTAAATCACATTTGGTCAGTTTGAACCTACACATATGATTTTCCCATTATTAAAAAAAATCATAATAGATGTGAAAGAAAACTTTTAATCATACTAAAAAATATTGGGATCAGATTGATGAGTGGGTGATTCCAATATATCATATATTTTTTGAGTAACGTTATCCTATATTTTCACATTAATAATTTTTTTTCTCATTTTGACCCCTTGATGGGATATATGTCATTTTAATAACACTCAAAACATTATCCATAATTTTCCATCAAACAAGGTGGCCTGAGAATCTGATGGATACAAAGTTGATTCATATAGATGAAAAATTGATTGGTGATAATTCTACCATGATTTCAGGTCAATTAAATTATGTTTGATCACTATTTCCCCATTTTTTAGGATTTTCCACTTAACTGCTAATCTAAGGGACAATACTACATTTGATCGTATCGAGCAATTCATGTATCTAATATATGTGTACATGCTTCCTAAAGATTTTAAGTGAGTTAACGATCACTGTAAAAATATATAATGCCAATTTGAGATTTTTTGGTTGGGTTTTACCCCTACAAAAATGATTTTCCCATTAATACAAAATGATAATAAATGTAAAAATGACCATTTAATTATATCAACCAATCATGGAAACAAATTGACATGCGGTTGATTCCAATTGATCAAAAATGATTTGAGGAATATTTTCAATTTTTTTACATCAATCAAAACGTTTTTTATCATTTCTAACCCCATAATGGGAGATATGTCATTTTTATAACTCTAGACAATGTTATCCATTGTTTTCCATCATACCGAGTGACATGAGAATCCTATGGATGTAGAGATGATTTCTAAAAAACAAAAATGGACCAGTGACCTTTTTCAAATGATTTAATGTTAGTATTAGTGTGTTTTCTTAGTATTGGACCATTTTATGTGATTTTCCTTCAACTCAAAATATGAGGGAAAACATCACATTCGATCATATTGAGAAATTTTAGTTTTTAATTGACATGTAGATAATTCCTATAGATTATAAAGGACATAAGGATAATTTTCCTAAAACTTCATAAGAATAAGATCTTGTTTGGTTGGTTTTGACCTTTATATACGTGATTTTTCCATTATTAAAAAAAGGATAATAATGTAAAATGATACCTTAATACATATTGATGAATTATGGCATTATATTTATGCGTGATTAATTCCAAAATATCAAAAATTATTTGATAAATGTTTTAATTTTTTTCATGTCAATTAGAATTAGATTCATGATTTTTGAAACTTAACAAGAGATATGCCATTTTAATAAAAGTAGGTATTGTTACCGATAATTTTCCATCATACTAAGAGACACAATCATCTAATAGATATAGCATTGGTTCCCACTGATTAAAAATGAAATCATGATCATTCTCACATGATTTCATGTCAATCCAAGTATGTCTGCTTATTATTTTCCCCTTTTATAAAATTCACATCGTTAATTTTAAGGGCATATATCCATGATAACCAAAGAAAAATGGATTTGGACAGAGTGTTTCATAAAAAAACCACCATTATTGAGATGTGATGTTTTACAAGAATAAGAAGAGGAATTATTTATGAGGATAAACTTTATATTTTTTATATTTGAGTTTTAATCTTATTTTCTTATGTATTGCCTGCTAAATTGTTGTAGATTATAATATAATCACGATTGTATAATTATATAAACATGATGTTTTTCTAGAAGATCTATATTGACCAATATTTCCTTGAGGAGTTAATGTTTTCTCAATCTAGGTAATATCTAAAATACGAGTAAGGTATTATGTTCATGATATAGTATGCATCGATATTCACAAAGATGGCTGGTATAAAATGGGATTGGTGAAAAACAAAACCTAAATGAATGAAGGTTTTTGATGCGATTGGGACTGAATATATGATCAAGGATAATCTTAATAAAATTAAAAATGTATTCAGTGGTAGTATATAGGATAAAATATATGGAAGAAGATATACCAGAGAGGCATTATGAAAATGTTACTAGGTGTATGAATGAGTGGATTTCATGGTCATAAGTGGATGTAGGAGGATTTTTGAATGAGATATTCACATAATAATTCATGTTCTTTTAATTTGTTGTTGGAATTTATTTTCTTTTAATGTAGTGGTGTAACGTCCCTTTTTCGGGTGCCGCCTAGAGGTTCCCCGTACTTGGTTGGTCACATGGTGTCAACCAAATTTCCCCAAATGCCAGAGGCTGCCAACTAGAAATGAGGGCCTTTGGTGTGATAGTGGGGAAACTATGCCCTCATTGGCAGAGTAACATGGAGAAAATAACATACAACAGTTGCAAAAGCAGTAATAATAACATGAAATATTGAATAACATAAGACTGCAAGTAGATAAACAACTAGAGCACATATATAAATGATGCATGTCACATATGTCTAGGAAAGAAGCCAGACAAGTTAAAATGCTGGAATATAGTACAAAACCATAGAACAAAGGAAAACAAGTAAATAACTATAGCAGCATCACAAGCCTTAGCTTGGTCCCATGTTCTCCAGCTCCATAACAATCAAGAACCTGAAGTAGAAGGACATTTTCCCTATATCTATCCCTATAACAATATAATTAGTTTGGGCCAAAAATCATGACCCAAACAGGGTGTGAGATGAATCCCCGCAGGAAACCACCCATTGATTTGTGCCTAACTATCAGTGAATATATATAGCAAGAAATATAAAAAAATGAAGTAATAAACAAGGAAGTACTCAAAAGTAAAAAATCCTACATTTTCAACTACATTCATTTACCTTTATTAAAAAACAACCAAACAAACTCAAGAAACCCTATGTGAAGTTCTTATAGTCCAACCCCTCTGGTTCAGCTTTACAAAGACTCTATGGGGAAGCAATCACCATCAATTCCAATTGTGGTCTTTTATCGGTAACCTATAGACACTCTGGGGAAGCACTCAATGTCCAATTCCCTCTGTGGTGTCACAACGTAGAACTATTGACACTCTGACGGAGCACTCACATCTATACCCTCTGTGGTCTCACAGTGTGAAAATTATAGCAGACACTCTGGGGAAGCCCTTAGTGTCCATTCATTTAACTACACCAGGTTCCCACATCCCTATGTAATCAATCGTGCACAAATGATATCCAACATACAAAGTAAACCTAAAAGTACTACTTAACTAAATAGCTACAAAGAATATCATAGCATATCAGATAATATCACTCCATCCTAACAATGCTAGGCATGGAAAGCATGTAGCCTAAAAGGAAAACCTATACCAAACAGTCAAGATCAAATCAAACGTGGAAAACACATCAATAACATGGAAAAAATAACCCTACTTACCAAAAAAAGTCCTAACTGAAGAAAACAAGAATAGTAGACATCAATCATGTTAAAATATCTAAACACACAATACCCCAAACTAGGGTATTGGGTAATTTTTCACGTATAACTCAATGACAAACTAAATAAAGGAACAAAACACATACCTCAGTGTTGTACGATCAATATAGTTGAATTTCAACCTTTGATTCGACCTAGAATTCCGTAGATCATGGAGAATCCAACGCAATTGATGACAGCTGATTCGGAGAACAGATGATTGATCGGAGGATTGAAGAAGAATCATTGCTCTCAGTCTATCCTGGATGAGACAAAGATTTAAGAAGATGTTTCTATCGATTAGATGTGACTCAGGTCTATTTAATCAATTAAAAATAAAATTACACGGCAGGACCTTGAAAAGTACACGATGTGTATATGCCTTTACTGGGCCCCGCTTGAGGTGGTCCTTCCATGTCGTCACATCGTTGTGTATGTGGATGTGATATGGCCAGACACAACCTAGAATCGGTGCCAGAGTACACAACATGTAAAAATAAGTACATGGAATTTACTCCTATAACTTTCCTTCTTCCCATTTTCCTAATAAACAAATTGAAAATAAAACTCATACCTGAAAAGAAGATCTGGGTTCTTACAAACATCCCACCTTAAATAAATTTGTCCCAAAATTTCCCTAAAATGTGGAAAATAAGAACTCTTGAAAAACTCCGGCCACTTCGATCGCACATTAGTATCCCTCTCCCATGTCTCGTCCTATACTCGCCGAGGATGTCATAGCACCCATACAAGAGGAATATACCTTGCCATTGAGAACCATCACACTATAATCAACTATCTAAATTTAATGCTCCTCAAATGATGCATACACCTCTAGCTCAACCTCCTCTGGTTGAAAAACATGATATGGGTCTGAGAAGTCATGTCAGAGATGAGAAAAGTGGAAGATGTTGTGCATAACCTAGTACCTTTGAGGTAACTGCAACCGATAGGAAACCGACCCAAATCTCTCCAAAATCTCAAACAACCCAATGTATCTTTGTGAAATATTTCCCTGTCTCTTTATCCTTCTGTGTCCCAACCTCGGTGTGACATGTAAGAAAATTTTATCTCCAACATCAAACTCCAGATGTCATCTCCATCGATCTGCATAAGACATCTACCATGATTGTGTAGTAACCATTATCTTCCAAATCAACTCTATCAACTTCGTTGTCTCTTGGACAAGATAAGATCCTAGCATATCTACCTCTCCTACTTCCAACCTACATAAGGGTGATTGGCATGGCCTACCGTACAAAGCCTCATAAGGTGCCATCTAAACCGTTTCTTGAAAACTATTATTGCAGGAAAACTCCATAAGAGGTATGTGATTCTCTCAAGAACCTCCAAAATCTAGGACACATGCTCGTAGCATGTCCTCCAGCACCTGAATTTGACACTCAGACTGGCCATCTGTCTAGGGATGGTAAGCTGTACTCAGAAGTACCAGTGTACCCAAAGCCCTATGTAATCCTTTCCAGACACAAGAAGTTAAATGGGTATCCCTGTCTGAAACAACAGAGTGTGAAACCCCATAAAACCGTATAATCTCTCAGATGTACATCCTTCTAAGATCATCAACCCTAAATGTATCCTTGATATGAAAGAAGTGAGAAACCATCGTGATTCGACCAATGAAAAACCAAACTGCATCATTCTATCATGGTGATCTAGGTAAACCCATCATAAAGTCCATCTCGACATCATTTCACTTCCACTCGGGAATGGGTAATTGCTACAAAAGCCCGGTTGGTCTCTAATTCTCCGCCTTCACCTGCCGACAGGTGGAACACCTACTGAAAACCCAAAAAAATCTCTCTTCATACCTGGCCACCAATACTGATGGTGCAGATCCCGATAAATCTTGGTGACACCAGGATGAATTGCCCAAGCTGAGGAATGAAAGTCCAGCATCAAATCATCATGTATGTCTACTAACACCCATACATGCCCATGAAAATGCAAGATCTCATCCTCACCTACGGTCCATATAGGAATAAGGTCGTTTCCTGACACACTCTCCCATAAGACTAGGCCTTTAGAATCAAATAGATGCCTCATTTTCACTCAATCAAGTAGAGTAGAGGTCACAGCTAGAGAAGAAAGAAACATCTTCCCATGTCTGTCATGCACATCCAAATACATCTCAGAGAACAGAGAAATAAGCTTACACTCCCTAATGGCCTCTTGAACTGCCTGTATCTAAGTCCTAATTCTCAACACATCAGCCACTATGTTTCCTTTTCCAGGCATATAGGCAAGCTCAAAATCAAAGGACTGAAGGTATTCAACACACCTTCACTATCTCAAATTTAGATTGCGTTGAGTAAAGATATACTTGAGACTTTTGTGGTTGGTGAATACCAAAAAATGATCTCCTAGAAGATAATTTCTCCAACATTGAAAATCATTAACAACTGCATCTAACTCAATATCGTGTGTCGAGTAACTCATCTCATGTGTCCTCAATTGCCGAGACTAGTATGCAATGACTCCTTCCCCCTTAATTAGCACAGCTTCCAGCCCGATACCTGATGCATCATAGTAAATAGTACAACTCTTGCTCAGATCTGAAAAAATTAGGATCAGTGATGAAGTAAACCTCCCCTTTACCTCCTGAAAGGCTGACTCACAAGAATATGACCACAAGTACTTTTCACCCTTCTTAGTCAGGCCCATCAGTGGCACTGCTAAGCAGAAAAACTTCTGTATGAAACGTCTATATTAACCATCCAACACTACAAAACTCTGTACCTCAAAGACATTATTTGTCTTCTCCCATGAAACTATTGTTCTCACTTTCTCTGGGTCAACTTATACTCTTTTATCCGATATAACATGACCTAATAAGTGAATATGGTCTATCCAAAAGTGGAATTTTGAGAGATTATCATATAACTGATGCTCTATTAGTGTACTCAAAATGATATCAAGATGTGTGGAATGGTTGTGTTGAGTGTGATATTACACCAAGATATCATCCACAAAGACCACCATGAAAGAATCCAAGTATGGATGGAATACTCGATTCATCAGTTCCATGAAAACTACAGGGATTCTTGTAAGACCAAATGACATAACCATATACTCGTATAGACTATACCTCCTCTGAAAGGCTATATGAGGTATATCAGATGGTCAAACGTGAAACTGATGGTAACTAGATCTCAAGTCAATATTTGAGAACACCCGAGATCCTCGAAGCTGATCAAAGAGATCATAAATCTTAAAAATGGGATATCAGTTCTTGACCATCAATTGGTTCAACTTCCAATAATCTACATAAAGTCTGAGGGTACCTTCTGCCTTCTTCGCAAATAGGGCAGGTGAACCCCAAGGTGATGTTCTCGGTCGGATGAAACCCTTCACATGTAACTCTTATAACAGCTTCTTGAGATCCTATAACTCTATCTTAGCCATCTTATAAGGAGGAATGTACACCGGTGATGTTACTGGAAGAAGATCAATAGAAAATTCCACCATTCACTCTAGAGGAAAACCTGAAAATTCTTCAGGAAAGACTTCTCTAAAACCATCCACCACTAGAGGAAAGTCCATATGTGAAGTCCCCTAGTCATCCAAATTCAGACTAGCAATATGGGTTGTAACTCCTCCAAATCCATGATGCTCGGGTCCTTCTCTGCTTTCCTGGACATCACATTCACCCTCATGTAAGAACAACCCGCCCTCTTGTGATGTGAAACTCATGCTATGGATATAGTAGTCGACAATATCCTAGAAGGAAACTAACTAGTCCATTCCGAGAATGGCATCATAGTCTATAATCTATAATATAAAGAGGTCCCATAAGAAGTGACACCACCAACCTCAAGAGGGAACTCCTTGTACTGACATACAGTAGCCGTTCTAGTCCCCAACAGAGTTTCCAGTATCAAGACATTAGCAATAGTAAAGATATAGAGTCCAAGGATCTCCAAAACAACAACATATATGAAACTATGAGAAGCCCATATATTGAAAAGTGAAAAATATAATACTAAGGAACTGGGATCATACCTATAACTGTAGAGGGTCTGAGATCCTGCTCCTGCTGGGTCTACACCACTACAAAAGTCTAGCCTGTACTGTGGCCCTGTGACCCTGCCTAACCACCTTGAACTAATCCACCATGTTTTCAAAAAAATCCAGGAGACTGGCTACCACAACCACATCCTCCACTTCTTCTTGAATTACCGGACGAACTTCAGTTCCTTAACTAATGAGAAACTAGTGGTCCTACTCTTGAATGAGGAGTCATAGAAGAACCTATGTCACCCACTGCTATTGAGAAGATTTGACAGAAATGATAAAGATGACACATCTTGCCACAAGATTGGAACGCCACTGAATCCATTGGGTAATGTGGCCTCTTAAGCCTGATCTTACCACACTGGTAGCACACCAACTGGACACCATAATAAGTATTCTCTCTACTCAGATGTCAATATGTAGACTCCCTACTGGGCTTCCTACTGTCATTCAGGGGGGTACCAACTCTAGATGTCGTACCCCTATCTCAAAGCTCCAGAATCCCTCAGGTTGTGCTCCGTGATCAGTGCCTGGTTGACTATAAATGTGATGGAAGTAAAACTGAAGATGTTTACCTGAGATTGTATGTCATTCTTGAGAACATACTCAAACTTTCTCACTAGAAATAACTAATCTCCCCTTGAAATTAGTGTGAAGAACTGAAGCTCTTTTAAGTGAGAAGAATACTCCATGACTGATAGAGTACCCTACTACAAAATCATGAAATATTGGGCTTGATCAGACCTCAAAGTATCTAGGTAGAAGTAATCATTGAAAGTATGCTGGAAATCCTCCCAAGCCAAAACCTGTTGGCGTCTTTCCTGTGAGATCACATCCCACCACCTCTTGGAGGAATCCCAAAGCATATAATTAGTGAGATTCACCCTCCTCTTTGGAGGCGTGTACAGATGTTCGAAGATAGATAGTGTTGATTCTAACCATGAATATGAAACCTGAGGTCCCCATCCCTAGAGAAAGTGGGATTTTGCTGCTGCTGCTGAAAGACCCACGTCAACTCTTCCATAGACGGGGTAGGATGTGGCGCTCCTCTAAAGTTTTGCATAAACCCCATGAAGCATTTTATGAACTGTCTGTCAACACTTGTGTTCTGAATGATGGTTGGTGGCAAGATAGACACAACGAGAGGATCTACTGGTAGTCTCTGACCAGCCATGTCAGGTGTCTGATCATTGATATGTATCTAGTGCCCAACTAGATGACGTCTCGGTGGAATGACTCTGCAAGGTCAAGAGCACACCTTAGTTCAATATTATCAAGGACTAAAACTAATAAGTGAAAGAAAGGGATTGAAGAATGGAATCATTAAAGATTTATAAAAAGTGGATACATGACGTCCTTAACCCCTACACGGTGTGTTCCCTTAATCCATCACATGGGTGTGTACTTCTGCCAAAAATGGTTGTGTAACACACCATACACACGACATATTCTCCCAAGAAACGACGTGTACTGGAATAATTTTTCCCTAGCTGAGTTCTTCAACAAGAATAACCCACACGGTTCTCCTAGAAAGAGACTACACATCATGTTTGTTTCAGACACGGTGTGTACTAGAAGTATTTCACCGACCCGTGTAGTTAGTCACGCAACTGGATACATGGGTTACACGACACGACATGTTCAAACATGACATGTCATGTATAACCTAAGTTTCATCCATCCATGTCGCTAGTCACATGTATGGACACACAATCCATAAAACATAGAGTTTATGTACGATACACGGCATGTTCCTCCAAGGATTTACCAACCCCGTGTCTCTGCCCACATAGGTAGTGATGTGGTTAGAGACTACACAGTGTTTATTTAATAAAAATAGTTCCTTCCCGAACAGAAGGATACATGGCGTGTAATTAGAAAGACACACCATGTATTGTGGGTTTTCTCAGACAATAAGCCTTAGAAACTACATCAGAACCTTAAAAAATACTGAAAATAACATTAAAGTGCCAAATTCCAATCTGTAAGGGCCGATACTCCCCACAAATCAAAGTTTGGCATCTTATACATCTCATATACAGGAATAAAAGAGCAATGATCCACCAAATTCTGATCCATGTGGGCCCATAACACCTCAAGAACCAATGTTTAGAGTTCATTCAAACGAAACCTTACAAAATCCAATACCCTATCAAATAGTAGGTATTCTATCAAGGAATCTATCACAACAACATGCATATCTAGAACAACATCTATCACAACAACATGAAATCAGTAATGCACCCTAAATGTCATGGAAGAAATGCATGACATGTGATATCTAGAAAGTTTCTATATGATGCATTGGATGGAATATCCTCAACTCATCAGGTTGAACCAGAAATAGAACCTCAATATTATCAATGTTAACAGCACAAAACATGTGAATCACCCAACAGGGAAATAAAATCAATTTTAATAATAAAAAATCCATAAAATTACAATAATCTAGGGAAATTATCTTTTCCCTATACATGGGTTAACTACTCATGGGAACAGTTTATTACCAACTACCATTTCAATCATATCCCGGACTATAGGCTCCAAATAGTATGTCAAGAAGAAAGGAATTCCTCTGATACCACTTTGTAACGTCCCAGTTTCGGGTGCCGCCTAGAGGTTCCCTATACCTAGTTGGTCGCATGGCCTCAAGCGCATTTACTCAAACTCTAGAGGCTGCCAACTAGTAGCAAGGGAATTGGGTATGATAGTAGGGAACATATTCCCTCATTGGAAGAGTAACACAGTAGAAATAATATACAATAGTAGCGGAAGCAGTAATAATAACATGCAAGAGTTAATAGTGGAAGACTGCAAGTAGATAAACAACTGGAGAACATATATAATTGATGCATGTCACATATGTCTAGGAAAGCATCCAATCAAGTCACAATTCTATAATACAGTACAAAACCAAAGAACAAAAGAAAATATGTAAATAACTCTTGCAGTATAGCAAGCCTCCGATTGGACTCATGCTCTCCATATCCACAGCAATCGGGCACCTGAAGTAAAAGGGTGTTTTCCCTTATCTACCCCTACAAAAATATAATCTATTTGGGCAAAAAAGAATGACCCAAACATGGGGTGAGACAAATCCCAGTAGGTAACCACCCAATGATCTTTTCCTAACTGTCAGTGAATATATATGGAAGGAAATATGAAAAATGATGTAATAAACAAAGAAGTACTCAAAAGTTAACAATCCTACCATTTCAACTACATTCATTTACCTTTATAAAAAAAACAACCAAAAAAACTCACGAAACCCTATTGGAAGTTCTCACAATCCAACCCTTATGGTTCAACTTTACAAAGACTCTTTGAGGAAGCACTCATTTTTAATTCACTATGTGGTCTTTTATCGACAACATACAAAAACTCTGGGGATGCACTCAAATTCCAATTCCCCCTATGGTCTTGCAACGTTGGACTAAACACACTCTAATGGAGCACTCACATCCACCCCCTAGGGTCTCTCAATGTGAAAAGTATAATGGAAACTTTGGTGAAGCCCTCACTGTCCATTCCCCCTATGGTTTAACTGCACGAGGTTCCCACAACCCTGTGTAAGCAATCGTTCACAAATGATATTCAGTAGCCAAATTTAACCTAAAAGAACTACTTGTCTAAACAACTATAAGGAATATCACAAAATATCAGATAATATCACCCCATCCTAATAACACTAGGTATGGAAAGAAATCAACCTAACATGCAAAGATAGACCAAATTTTCAAGATCAAATCAAACATGGAAAATGAATCAATAGCATGGAAAAAATAAACCTATTTACAAACAAAAGTCATAACTCAAGAAAACAAGAATAAAAGGAATCAATAGGGTTAAAATCCCAAAACACGCAATACCCCGAACTAGGGTATTGAATAATTTTGCATATATAACTAAAATAAAAACTACGTAATGGAACAAAAAACCTACCTCATCATTTTACGATCGATATAGTTGAATCAAAGCCTTTGATTCAACCTATAATGCCGTATATCATAGCGATTACAATGCAATTGATGATGGTTGATTTGGAGAACCGATGATAAATCTGGGGATCAAAGAAGAATCATCGCTCCTGTATGAGACATAGCCAGAAGAAGATGTTTCTATCAATTAGATGCGACCCCGGTCTATTTAATCAATTAAAAAGAAAAGTACATGACGTGTATATTGATTTACCAAGCCCTACATTAGGTGGTCCTGCCATGTCATCACATAGTCATGTATGCGGCTGTGACACGACCATATACAACCTGGACTCGGTGCTAGAGTATAGGGCTTGTACAAGGAAGTACACAACGTCTACTCTTCAAATTTTCCTTCTTCCCATTTTCCTCAAAATAACATGAAAAAAATATCATACATGAAAAGAAGATATGGGTTCTTATAAGAGGTAATTTTCATTTAAAAGATAATTTATTTTATAAATAATGAACTTTTTTATGAATGTTCAGTGATGACTAATTTAAAAGGAATGTTTTTGATTTTTTATTTCCAATTACTAGTGTAGGGGAATAAAAAATGAAATAATCACATATGTTTTTAGACAAAGAGAATATATCATGGTAAATAACCCATGGGAGGGTGTAAAGGGATTTTAAATACATCACCCAATTTTTATATCTAATACTATTATATGGTGGGATCATATATTACTCAAGGTATGATTTTATGAAATTTATGATCAATAATACTTTAATTGATATAGGGATGTATTGTGTTTTCCATGACATAAATGCATGTTAAACAGATGAATCATTGTGATTTTGGAACCAAGGTCCCTCCTCGATCATTAGAGGTCAATGAGCAGAATAAAAAAATCACTATAGAAGTTATAGAATGATTTTGGTACATTTTTACGATCAAATGTTATAGTTGGATTCCACTGAGAATCAAGAATATACTGCCTATAAATTGAAAATATCGAATATATAAAATAATACCAATCATATCATAAATGAGTATAATTGAATAAAAATACACCATAACTCTCTACATGAGTTCACATCAAAGTAAACTACCTAGAATATATAGTATAAAAATAGGCTAGAATAAATGTCAGACCTAACCAAGGTCTGAGACAAAGAATATACGACAAGTAAAGAGTTATATTCAAAACATAATCTATAACCATCCCAAACTATTTCAGTTTTTTAGTGGGAGAAATTATAGATTTTATAACAAATATTACCAATTTTACATAAAAACCTAATTATTTTGAGGGTCCCTATATATAACAAAATTTTAAAAATATAAGTATTATGTCCATCAATATGTCCATGTGGTATGGGAGTATAAAATACCCGGTATAGAAATAAAAATGGTATCTCAACTCAATTGTAAAAAAAATTGTGTATGAATATATATCTCTCCACATTTAAATAAATAAACCAGAACAATTTCATAGTCAAAAATTATAACAATAGTATGTTAATAAATGTTAAGAGTATAAGGTATATTATAAATAAATATATATAATATTAACAAATTCAAAAAGTTATATCTATAACTGGAGGGCCCATATATATACTACCTTTTTTGGTTCCATACATAGAATCAAGGATGGGATGGAAAGAGATAATAAATAGACTAAACCAATAACCTAGTCACATGGAATTATTTCACATTTTTATTAGGAAGAAAAAAACCTCAACTGCCATGCCAATTAATTGAGATTGTGCCTTTACCAGACCTATGAAGAAATATAATTTTCTCCTGTTCCATATAATAAAAATGCTACAAAAAAAAAATAATTGTTGGAAAATATATTAGATGCAAATAATAAGGCATGTTTGACTTCATTAAAATAAGAATAGGATAATATTTTATTATTTCTATAAAGAATATATTTAGGAATAAAAAAAGTACTTATATGGGGGATTGGGTGTGTGGTAGATTCAAGTAGATCATGAATATATAATAAACACATATATTTTGAAACTAAAATATAAAACCACCATAATAGAAATGGAAAAAAACCTTAAGATTTCTATTCCAAAATGTGAAGTGCATAGATAAAATGAAAAATAGAGAGAATAAAAAATAAACCAATCAACAACTCATCTATGTAATCACTAATTTATGAATTTCATGACATTTCAAAGGAAGAATATGGTGGGATCAGTAAAGAATATTATTATTAGTTTATTTGAAACTTCTAACTATGTAACATAAATATTTATCAACATTCTACTATGTAACCTTAAAAGTATATTCCCATTACATAATATAACTATAAAAAAATAACGAAACTGACCCAATGCATGAAAGAGAAAATTTAAGAAAAAAGGTATTATATGGCATAAAAATAGGGAACAATTCACCACTATGATGTCATTAAAATGATGACATGGTCTAAAAATACCCACATCATTATCAATTCAAACCCTATTGGTGTATCTTCTATTCAAGTAACATAGAGAATACTGAATGGACCATGGAATGTTTTAATCATATTCCCCTATGCTTATCTTCCAACATACATGTCAAGAAATATGATTTGTTTCAAAAGAAAAAACACATGTTTAAAAGAGTATATATTGAATATGATATAAATGAATCATTAAAGTGATCATCTATTATAAACTGACTAAAATCATCTTATGTTACAGGTCTCTCAATATAATGAATCTCTTCAATCATGTTCTTTTTATCATAATTTCAAAATTTATTGTAAAACATTATAATATATATCCCACTATAGAAATTATTTATCTCAGCTTTTGAATGGAACCCTAAGAAATGATTTTCATTTCATCATCTAGTTTCCATATCCCAACATGTATGTTTTTTTTCATGAAACTTCTTAGGTCACAAGAGACTAATTTTTATAAAAACAATTCAATCCATGATCATTACTGAGAAAATAGGTTGTGTTTATTTAAGAAAAAATATTTCATAATTTATATATCTAAAATAAATTTAAAACTATGCTTAACTATGTTAAATAAAAATAAATTTAATTTTTTTTAAAACAAGATAAATCTAGAAAATTTAATCATTTTTAATGACCCTTGAATCTATGACGTCAATAAAAACCCAAGGTTTTGTTTCTTAATGATTTTTTTCTACAATTATTTTTATAGATTATATGTAACAATTATTGAATTATATGAATAATATAAAAAATATTAAAAAAATAATATTCAGATTAAAATAATTCTGGAAGTTAATAAAAATAAAGTCATAATTAAAAAAAATCAAAATTGAAAATTACAATGTTGAATGAAACCATATAGGAAAAATAGTAGATTACACTCTAAGTTATTAGTAAAAAATTAGAATATTAAGTAAAAATTTATTTAATTACATTATGATATAGGGAAAAAATAATTTAAGTATGATATTATAAAAAATAAATGATTTATTTTCTAAATTCATGAAACATAATTAATTTGATAAATTAGAAATAAGATATAGTTTTTATAAATTTAAAAAATATAAAATAACACACTAATGGAATTTTACAAATGTATTTGAAGAAGAGAAAATGGAATAATCAACTTTGAGTTATTGAAATATATCTGATAAATACTCTTTAAGGATAAATGGTAGATAATTATGATCCCCCTGCGAGATTTCCTACCTCCAAACTTCCAAAAGAAATAAGGAATTTTTGAGTTTATATTATTATGTGATCTATCTTTTGAAATAAAATTTAACTAAAGAATGAAATTTCATAGAATAAAGTGTGTCATAAAATTAATCATTTAAAAAAATATATTAGTACATCAAACTGATGTCAAACACAAATCTTATTTTTACAACATAGGAAAACCAAAAGACTATATGCCAACCAGTACAATCAATTTATGAAAACATAAAATGATGTCTAATTATGGTATATATTAATTATACCTAACTTATTAAATAATGATTGGTATGTGGATAACCACCATCAAAATGATGTATGATCCGGATCAGAATCACTATAGTTTCATAGAGGCATAAAATGTTACAGGAATTTAATGTAATTTGTATTTTTTAATATTCTAAAGATGGTAAAAAATTGAAATTTCTAAAAACAATTCTATGGAAATACTTGTACAATGAGGAAAAACTCACCCATTGTTAATTTTAATTATTTAAATGGAAAAAAAATATTTAAAATTTATGAATGAACAAACTGCACAACGTTTCTCCAACTCCCCCACCCAACCTTTATCTGACTCACATTTCTAAATAGTTTCTAGTACTATTTCCAATGATTCTTAACCTAAAATAATATATAAAATAAATATTATGATAACAATACCTATTGGTTCATTTATGAAAAAAGTAAACATATTAATTTTAAGCTATCAAATAATGATAGAGGTTTCATAATACATGATACTATTAGGATTATAAGAAACATTTGAAAAATTATCAAAAAACAAATCCACTAGAATCCAATGTTGAAATGAAATGATATTTCATATATATAGAGAGTGAATGAGTCATTTATAAGACCAATTATAAGAGTTCAAATCATAATATGTATTGAATGAAAAAGATAACATTGGGTTCTATCCTTAAGATTTCAGGAAAACTATTTATAATTTATATTTTAATAGTAAAGTGATTAAAAAAACATAGTATGATTGGTTAATGAGATATAAAATGGTTAAAAATGAATTTAATTATATAAAAATTAAATATATAATTATTAAATCAATTTTTTTTTGAAAATTTGGGGAAAAATGATTTGAAATAGAATGTTAATGTGTTTCATACTGGTTTCACATGATACTAATATAAAATTTTTCTTTATATAAAATTTTATACATGTTTCCTTTATATACATAACTTATGTATTTTTTCTTTATACACTAATCATATATATTTTAAATATATAAAAAATACACACTCTAAAATAAAATGGGAAGGAGCAGAAAAACAAACCTCATAAAAGGAATTATAGAATTCTAAAATTCTATGATATATGTTATGGTAAAACTCTGGAAACAAACACCATCACACATAAAAAACAAAAATAAATTATTATTAAACATATAATTTATTAAAAATTATTGTTATAATAAAATTATTTATTGAAGATTAAAATAATTTTGTAATGAATGTTAATGGATAAGTATGTATAAAGATTAAAATCTTATATGGAGATTAAAAACTATAATCATTTTAAAAGCATCATTGGATAATAAAAGTTGAGGAATAATTTTTCTACTGAAAAGATATATGACTTAATATTTTCACATAATCATAAAAATGATGGAAATGTAATTAAAAATCTTATATAAGGAATTAATATAACATTATAAATGTTCATGTGTTAAAAAGTATTTAATAAAATAAATAAAAATAAAATAATAGGTATAATGATTTTATAATTATAAATGTAATATTGTAATATTAACCAAAATTATAAGAAAGTGTAGCTTTAATAATTGTAAAGAAAATGAGGTAACCATTTTATATAAAATGTCTACCAAATGATATGTGTTTAGTTGAATGCTGATAAATAATAATTGTATATAGATATATAATTTTATTTTCATGGGAAATCCTATGAGACATATATTATGAAGGATTCTTGTTTAAAAAATTTATAAATCAAATTCTATACAATATAATAGTGAGAAAATAAATACATGTGTAAAAGATAACTATCATTTTTTCACTAACTCGATGAATAAAAAAACTGCATATATTCCAGATAAAATGAATGTATGTAGAATATATTCAGAATAAAAAAATTATACTGCATGAATTAAAATATAATGAATATAGAATATATTTAGAGAAATAAAAAATGAATTTTGAAGACGAATTCATATTACACATATCTTATATTTAAAACCAAAATCATATATATTTATAAATAGAATGAATATTGCATAAACATAATTTATATTTCAAAATATGAATGCATATTTCATAAAAAAATCATATTTCATACTTTATATATCAAAATTAGTAATGGATATATCCCATATGCATATTTAATATACCATATATTCATAATTCATTTAGGATATATTAACACATATTCCTATCCAGAGAACACAATATATATAGAAACTAATTGAAAGGGAATAACATTAAGAAACCATGACCATGTATTAAATTTACAATAATTATTATTGGTACCTCACATGAATATTATTCTTTGAATAATTATTATGTTAATAAAACAACAAACCATGGATCTTTAGAAATATAAATGGCATTATCTGCTCAATCAATCCAAAAATACCTATTAATAAATTATTATGTAATGGAATAGTGATATTATAAAGAAAACCAACCCACAAAATAGTTTTATAATTAACATGATCTTCATAATTTTAAATTATAATACATAATTTAAATATGAAATGAAATAAATTTTAGAAATAAATACATTTCACATTATAAAAGTAATACAAAGAAAAATGTTTAAAAAAGTACACATCACCTAGTGAAATATTCAGATTTCACAATTCCAAGAAAAACATAAAAGTGTTGAACATATTACTGAATAAATGATACTTAATTGAAAATATGTTATTTCAAAGATAAAAAATGATAGTGTTCAAAGAAATTATAGAAAGGTTGAAAATTCAAGAACAACTAACCTTATTATTCCCATCACATGAAATTGATGTCATGGTTGGAAATAGAGGAACCGGGACAAGAAAATAATCAATAAATGAACTCATAAGGATAGGATAATTGATAGAGGTGATCGCATTTGTAAATATCAACTTCCTAATACTCATAAAGAATCCTTGTTCACAATTATGAATTGAATAATCATTAAAAAAATAAGAAATGAAATTGTGGTTTTGAATTGGGAATTCAAAAATAATAGATGAATGTATATCTACTAAAACTAATGGGGATTAATGGCTGGTAGATGTGGAGTAAAGGATGAGGAGGTGGAGAATATTAATCAATCAAACCCTAGTTTTTATTTTCCACATTTATTTTGGTTTATCTTTTTTTCTTTGTCTGTCATCTTGAGTCTCGAGTGTTTTAGGTCAAAATTTTAATTTTGGTCTATTTTTCCAATCTAACATGGTTGGTGTGCATGGTTAAGGGGAAACCACGCGATATCCTAATGCTGAGTTCCATATTAGTTAATTTTCTTTAAGCACAGTTAGGGTTTTTTGGGTAGCGCATAGTTAGATTCAAACTATGAATCTCTTGGGAGTGACTGTCTGGGTTTTAGGGTGTCCCTAGATGATGGCACATATCGTGAGAATGATTAGTCCAAACCAAGTGAGAAGCATGTGAATGGATCTATAAATTTTGACATAACCAAAATACATGGTTCGCATATGGTTTCCTAATCTATGTGGCCATACCCTACGTATGTCCTCTATGTCCAGTATGACATATACTATTTCCACACATTTTCCCAAACCATGCTACCAAACTATGCGTAGTGCCAGATTCATTAAAATTTCAATTTAAAATTTTTTCCCTCTCATTTTTCTCCAAAAACCAACTCATTATCTCAATGTTTCTTATGAAACTAAAAGGGGAATTCTCACTTATCCTTCACGCATCCCCTCCTCATTCCATGGTGAAATCAAAGGACTTATTCAGGTTTTAGGGAAAAATATTCAATGCAATATTCTCCTCTCCTATCCTTTTACTTCCTCTCTCATTTTATTCTTATATTCTCTTCTCCCCTGGTCCTATTGGTGTAGGTTTTATGTTTACTTTATTTTAAATTGGGGCTTTTTCTTGTTAAGGTTCATCTTGTGTGTTCATGTATCTTTGGATCATCTTGAAGTTGTTTCAGGTTTCCTTTGACCAAGTGATTTGAGTTTGAGGTTGGTTTCCCTTTCCATTTTACTTTTTAATTTATGAAACATGTATTTCTCAATGTTTAAATATTAATTTAATATTAATTAGCGGTATTTACTATTTAAAATGATTAATTTAAATGAAATCAAGTGAATTTACCTAGGATTTGAATGGTATGGAATTGTTTTATTTTTCCTTGCACCCGAAGTGTTAGTTAAAATTCCTAGTTGGTTTTTATAAATGGTTTATGGTACCTAAATGGGTTTTGGGATTCTGAAATTAACGTTTAAGGGTTTATTGGTTTTATAAGTGGTTTGTCAATTTATTTTGGAAATGGTTTCTTATTAAAAGAATGCACGAGTCCTAGTTCAATGTTTCAAAAAGTGATTTTCTTTGGAAAAATCCTCGTTGGATGTTTCTCTTGACTAGAATATTGCTACATTGAATGGGAGGTCCATAGAATGGGAATTGCAATTTAAATTGATTATTTAATGTAAAGGGGATCATGCCTTGGCGTTATTATCGGGCGATGATTGGTTGTGTGGTTTCTGTGATGGATTTTGTTATTAAATAAATATATATATATATGATTTTCTATTTGAAATGTCTTATCTTAACCCCACTTTAGATATTATATGTGAACCTAGTATAGCTAGAAGAATATCCAATTATACTTGTTACACTAGTTTAGGATTATGCTCTGGTTGGTGGCCCATTAGTATGGATACACACTAATTTTGGGGATTATGCCCCTTGGTTAGGCCGGGTAGGGTAAGAAGAAGCATGATGATTAGTTGAACACATCAAGTGTTGAAAGGATGGATCAAGTTACTGTATGTTATAGATTTTACACTAAGAACATAGGTTTTACCATGTACACCAGTACTCATTTATCTATGTTGGATAATTACGGTGCCTCATTTGGTTTGATTGTTTGAGTAGTGTTTTCTATTTACCTCTGTGTGGTGTTATCTCTGTTATTTTTCTTTGTTGATGTTCATCCCATGCAAAATTAAATTTTTTTTTTGAAATGTTTTATGATGAAATCTTTATAAACCTGTTTCATACTCCATTCACATTTTTCAAACACCCTTCTCTTTCCCTCTTTTTCTCAAAAATTCTCAAACCTTCCATTTTTATGAAAATCCGATTTTTAATGAATAGGGTGATGTAATATGATTTTTAAAGTAAATTTATGTAAAACTATATTTATATATATTATTTCAAAGTAGTAGTAAATGGATTTTTTATTTAAATGGAATGGATAGAGAGTAGTTTACTTTTGCATGAATACTAAGTTTTAATACTCATGACTATACATTTATTCTTTTTTTAGCCTGATGTGAAGGTCTCATATTGGTATCAATCTTCATAGGAGATTTTGGGTTTTTGGATCATAGAATGAACTACTTTTTCACATGGATATTTGGTAGCCATCATGTTCATTTTGATTTTAAATTTAGTTATAATTTGTGTTTTTGAATATTATTTTGTTTTACATTAGGATACTCATTTTTTTTAATTTTTTGGAGAAATAATCTCTATTGATTCTTATTGACTCCCTTGATTCTTATCTCTACCCTAGGGTGATTGGGAAATCACCTCAAGTATGTGACAGGCCAGCTCGACTGACATGTTTAGGATAAACTCGAGCATATTCATGAAAAAATGGTATCAAAGAATATGTTATTTAGAGGACCTAGATTTCAGATCACCCTTTTCTATTTGGGTTGTTAGGGTAGAAGGATTATAACTATTGGAACATGTAGTGTAGGTATGAGGAGGTTTGTTGCCAAGAATTTTTGTTCCAAACCATGGGGTACCATGTGAAGATGGGTTTTGTGTTTTGTGTTCTGTGATTTAAGTCACCATTTGAGAATGAAAATGAGAGTTGGGCCAGTAGTTGTTTGCGAGTCCAAAGGGTCTATAAATATATGTCAAGCCCGAGAATGTCATACTGAATAAATATTTGTGGATGTGGTGTTAGTATCATATAGACACCATCAATATGGCCAAGTCACCCAATTTCAGTATTCCCCCTCTCCCCATGAATTCTTTTGTGTCATTCTTTATTTAATTTTTTTTATAACCTCATTTTTTATTATAAAACTATAATTATAATACTGATATGATGGTTTTCAAAAATGATAAATTAATTTTGAAGTATATTTAATAAAAGTATTTGAAAATCGAATTTTCACCAAATGAATTTCCATACAAAGGGGGGGTTTGATAATTATTTTTACTCATCGAAGTCAATTTTAAAATATAGTGTGAGAGATTTTAAATGTTTTTTTGGGTTTTTTTATAAAATGAGTAGTTTTAATAGAAAAATTGATGAATTTATAAATGGAATTTGTGCATTTATTGGTAGAATGAAATGGCATGGAGTGTGGAGTTTAGAAATAGTGCACGAAATTATGGTTAGTGAGTTTTTGAGAAAGTCTTTTTGGAATATGTGAGTCAATTTATTTTTTCCGTTGGTGTTTAATTATGATGAGTTATTGATGGTGAGTAGGTTTTGATTGAGTTTTTATTTTCTTATTGTTTAAAGTATGCCCCAACTAATCTCTAAGGAATAATAACGAATATTTGTAGGTAGATCTTACACTATTTTCATTCAATCAATAAAATTCGTCAGAGTGTTCAAGTTCCTCCATTCTGGACAAGGATCTTGGTGGTACTTAGTATAAGTAAATAACTGAGAAGTTTCAAGAGTTGAACCCTCCTCACTTAATTTGGAAACTAGAATTGAAAAAATACGAGGAATGGTTGAAAATGAATGATAATAATTTTACACATCCTAAGATTTCTAATCCTATTAATCTTGAATTCATGCCCTTTGTTCTCGATGGTTAGAGTTGGATGTGGTGGAAGTCGATCATTAGGACCGAGCTTTTAGAAAACCACTCCTAGGAATCCTACAAGATCGTTTTCATCTAATAGTACTTCTTTGAGGCTATAATGGTGGTGGGAGAGATGGATATTTTATGCCTTTATTAAAATAATTTATTGGAGTCTGAATTCATTTATCATTTTTTGGATCAATTTTTCTATCTCCCAGAGTTGGATGAAGTGGATTCAATGAATATTTGACATTTTTATAGTGGGATCCATCCATATCTTTAGTCAATGGTGTTAGAATGTGGTCTACCCTACTTTTTAAATGTGGTGGGGAAATTGGTTCCGGTTGATTTCATGTTAGCAGGGGTACATGTGGTAGCCAATCCTCATTCACTCTCTATTAGTGGTGAATGGAGTTTTAGTAAAGATATAGGAAAGTGGTTTGAATTTGATTATGATGGAGGTGAAAATAAGGGGCATTCTGATCTTTCACTAGATTCTTCAAGGTATAAGACCTTGGTGTGTCATCAATGTGGAAAGATAGGTCAGAAGAATAATTCATGTCCATGTGATCTCAAGAACTATCATGGTTGGGTTTGTTTACGCCATCTCCTAAAATTATATAATGGTGTCTCTTAAAAGAAGTGTAGATTTATATCCACTCCCTTGAAGAAACAGGCAGTTCAATCTGATGAACATAGTTACAATGTGAGTTCTATTTGAGGGTTTTATGTAAATATTCCCTTTTATTGTAATTATTGTTTCTTGTGGTGTTAAATTTTGTTTTATGCAATAGAGGATGATGTTTATCTTTTTAGAATATCTTTTTTTAATGATAATACCTATTGATACATTCTAAATTTTGTATTCATGAAGTGGAAGCATGTTCTGTTGTGTTTCTTCTCTCTTCCACCTTATTTCTTTTGGTAATTTTGTATTTTTCTTCTAGATTATAGGTTCAGTGTTTGATGGCGGAAGTTGGTTAGGGTATCTTTCTATGATTCTAATATTATGTGAAGTATACTTTGGTATCCCATATCTTTTAAGATTAAACATCCATTTCTACCCAGTCAGTTTCCATTTCATTTTTATTGGTAAATTGTCTATTTGTTTCCCCTTTCCTCATGGTTTATCTATCCTTGAATTTCTATTCACATTTGGCATATGTTGATCTCATAGAGTAGATCCTATAGTTGTGATGGTGTTAAGGTGTGTCGCTATGACTTGGGATATTAATTTTCTTTCAAGAAGTAATTGGGGTCCAATGGTCTATTTCGAGTAGAAGTGAAATACTTCATCCAAGTGGTGGATAAGGTGTCTTTCAGATTGAGGAACTTAATCATGTCAGTGTGTGAACCATTTTCATTTAATCGACCAATTAGAAACATTGATGCTTTCTGGGTGAAAAAATAATTATGGTGGGGAGAATTTTCACACCTTAGTTTTTATTTTCCTCATTTATTTTCATTTATCTAGTTGTATTTGTATTTACTCTTGGGTCTCGGGTGTTTCAGATTGAAATTACGAGTTTCACGCAATTTTTGCTATGTTTCATGGTTTTGGATAACTGTTAAAGGGAAAACACCCAACCTCTTAATCCTGAGTCCCTTTTCAGTTCATTTTCTTCTTTTTCAGTTTGGGTTGTACGGGTTGTACATAGTTATATTTCAATGATGTATCTCCGACGAGTAACCATGTGAGTCTTGGGGGGTCTATATATGAGGGAACACATCATGACCATGGTTAGTAAAAACCATGTGAAAAGAATGCACATGGATATCCAATTTTTGATAGAACCAAATATCATAGTTGGAACACGATTTACCATATCGTATAGGTGTCCTGGGAGTCCAATAATAGACACACACTTGGTGTATGATATCAAAAACCATGTGACCAAATCGTGTATAGTTCATAGATTCATTAAAATTTCAAATTCCCCATTTAACCCACTTTGAGTTTTACCAAAAAGCACCTCCCTTTTCTCCCGATTTGGCTCGTGCAACTCAAAAGGGTCTCCTCCATTCTCTATTACACATCCCCTCCTCATTCCTTGGAAAAATAAAGGGATTTCTTCTAGTGTTGGTGCTAAATATTCAATTTAATCTTCTCATTTCTTCTTTTATTTCTTCCTATCTCATTTTATTCTTGGTTCACATCTCCCTTGGTCTCGTTGGTCTAGGTATATGTTTTCATTATTTTAAATTGGGGTTTTTTCAATGTAAAGATCCCGATGAGTTTCTGTGTCTCTTTGTATTATCTTGATGTCATTCTAGGTTTCTTATGACCAAGAACTTTGTGTTTGAGGTTGGTTTCTATTTTAATTTGTCCATAAAGATTAAGAGATATGTATTTATTGATGTTCACAACATACATTGATATTAATTTGTGGTATGTTTTTTAAAATTATTAATTGAAATGAAATCAAGTGAATTTACATTGGATTTTAATGTTATAGAATAGTTGTATTTGTCATTACACACCAAGTGTTCATTAAAATTCCAGGATGACTTGTATAAATTGTTTTTGATTTTTAAATAGTGTTTCAAGTTTCTCAAATGAACTTATAAAGGGGTATTAGTTTTATAATTTGTGTTTCTGGTTCTATTGGAAATTATTTTTCTTTCTAAGAATGCACAAGTCCCAGTTGGAACTTTCAAAAAATGGGTTTCATCAGAAAATTCCCCTCGAGATGCATCTCATTCCTTAATTATTGTGAAAGAGAAAGGGAGGTCCTCATCATGGTACTTTCATTGGGTTTTAATGGTTGAAGGAAATGGTATCATCACATTAAGTGATTTGGGGGGTGATTCTTGGTTGTGTAGTTTGTGTGTTGGTTTGTGTTTATTATATATATATATGGTTGCCTATTTTTCATTACATAGATCACCCATACTTTATATGTGAAATGGGATTCTAGAATATCTTGAAGAATATCGAAGAATGCTTACTTCACTAGTTTAGGATTATGCTCTGGATAGTGGATCCTTAGTATAGATACACTCTTATTTGGGGATGATTCCCCTCAGTTAGGGCATGCATGGTATGATCGACTGTGAGGGATATTTTATTACATCAGTCACACCGAAAGGATGGATAAGGTTACAATATGTTCTATATTTTCCCTTGATCTCTTGGGAATTCTGATGTACATTGGTACACATTTACCTATAACGTATAATTATGGTGCCTCATCTGGTTTGATTGATTGAGTATTGTTCCCCTTTTCCCTTAGTGTGGTGTTTTATATATTGTTTTTCATTGGTGATGTTCATACCTTGTGAAATTAATTTTTTTTGAAATGCATTACATTGTAGGATTTGAAAAACTGTTTGATACTCCCTTCCCCATTTTGAAAAACACCCTTCTCCATCCATTTTATTCTCTAAAATTCTCAACCCTTCCCTTTTTATGAAAAAGCCTCATTTTAAATTAAGTAGGTGATGGGCCAAGATTTTTTTAAAAGGAAAAGTATGAAAAAACTATATTTGTAAATATTAATTCAAACTATAGGTAAATGAATATTTTATATAAAAGGAATGAATAAGGAACATTTTACTTGTCCATTCTTATTGATTTTTAATACTCATTCCCATACATTCATTCTTATTTTTAGCCTCAAGTGTAAGTTCAAAATTGGCCTCGATTGTTTTGGGAGATGTTGGGTTTTGGGATGCTAGAGTTATCTATGGGGTAACATGGAGATTTATTAGTCTTCATGTTCATTTTGCTTTTATTTTTAGTTATGATTTGTGTTTTTTTGTTTTATTTTACACTGTTATTCTTATTTATTTTCTTATCTATTGTTTTGTTCTTTTTTCCAAAATCATTTCCATTGATTCTTGTTGAATCCCTTACTGCCTGTTTCCACCTCGAGGTCATTGGAAACAAGCATCAGGGATGTTGGGTCCAGATTTGGTGTTCAGTTTAGGGTTGACCCGGGTTGGTTTGCGAAAAAAATTGTTTTAGAGAATAGGTTATTTAGAGAACCTATATTTTATAGTTCCCTTTTTTATTTGGTTTTTCAATTTAGAAGGAGTAGGGTTATCAAAAATTGAGGTGGTAGGAGGTGGCTAGACAAAACATTATGTGCCAAGCCTCATACAACCATGGGAAGTTGGGTTTTGAGTTATTGTCTTGTGATTTTTTTCATCATTGGGGAATGAAATGGGACTTGATCTAGTGGTTTTAGATGAGCTCTCCAGGTTTGAAAATCCATATGGAGCCCAATAATTTGGTCCTAAATAACTCTCTATGGATATTGGGGGACATATATATGGATTCCAACCATGTGGAAAAGTCAAACATTCTCACTAATCCCCTCAATAAATTTATTTTTGGTATTTCTTAATTGATTTTTTGAAAACCTTGTTTTAGATTATAAATATACGATTCTAATATTGACTTGTTGGTTTTCTAATTAGATAAATTAGTTCTCAAATGTATTTAAAAAAATCCTTGGAAAATGAAATTTTAACAAAAAGAATTTTGGTAAAAAGGGGGTTTTTCAAAATGATTTTTTACATCTCATGGTTAATTTTAAAATCTATTGTGAGAGATTTAAAGAGGGTTTTTGGGGTTTTTTTGAATTATAATGAGTTTTAAGGTGAAAAGGGTTATATTTATCAATATAATTCATGTTAATTTTATTAGAATGAAGTGATTAGAGTGTGGTTTTTGAAAATGGTTTTCTAAATGGTGGTTTTTAGAATTTGTTAGAATGTTTTGTCGAGTTTCTAGCTCATTATTTCTGTGGTTTGTGTTTAATTATGATTTTTTATTGATATTGAATTGGATTTTATTTAGTTTTTTCATTTTTTAGAGTATTCCCCCACTATGATCTAAGGAATCCTGAAGAAGATTTGTGGGTGGATCTTCCACCATATTCTTTCGGTTGATGAATTATTTCCTCATTTGTCAAGTTCCTTAGTTCTAGAAATGGATCCTAGTGGTATTCAACATTCGGAAGTCACTAAGATGTTTCAATTGTTGAACTCCTCATCAATTCTTCAAGAAACTAGAATCAATAAGGATGAGGAATCGTTAAAAATAATTGAGATTTTTTCACTTGTATTGTGTGTCCCAATCATCTGATGCTAAAATTTGTGACCTTTATGCTCGAAGTTCCTAGTTGGAAGTGGTGTAAGTTGGTGATTAGGACCAAGCTATGAGAATCGCTCTCTTGGTAATCATTCAAGACCCCATTCATCCTACTAGACTTCTATGAGGCTATGAAGGTGGTGAGGTGTGCATAGATGTGTTTATTTCAGCAAGGTATGTTTATGGTGTTGTAATTAATTTTTATTTTTTGGACCTATTTCCCTATCCGCTAAAGTTGTATGAAGATGATTCTATGAATTTTTCTTACATTTTGAGAATAGGCTTCTTATAGATCTTCAGTTGATAGTGTGTAAATTCAGTATAGATTCCTTTTCTAATGTGGTGAAGAAAGTGGTCTGAGATAAGGCCATGTTATAGGGGTACTCAAGGTTTCCAATCCTCCTATAGTCTTTGGAAGCATTGAAGGTAATTCTACAAAATATATGGGAAAGCAACCTAAAGTTTATTATTATGGTGGTGGAAAGAAGGGGACTTTTGATCTTTCTCTAGCTTCTTTTGGTAATAGGACCCTAGTGTTTCATAAATGAGGTAATTCTGGTCACAAGAAAAATACCTTTCCAAGTTCTCTAAAGACCTATCATGCTTGTGGTAATTTAGGATATCTCCAAAAATTCAAAAATGGTTTCACTTGAAAGAAGAGCTAATATAGATATACTCCCTCGAAGAAGCGGGTGGTTAAATCTGATGAATGTGGTGCCAATGCGAGTTCTATTTTAGGGGTATGATGTAAATTTACAGTTGTGTTGTAATAATTTTATCTTTTGGTGTTTTCTTTTTTGGGTGAGAGAGGATTTTTTATATATTATGTGAATCTCTATTTTAATGGGTATTCCAATTGATAAAATATATTTTTTGTCATGAATTGAAAGCATGTTTAATTATGTGTCTTTTCTCTACCACCTTATATATTTTTGTAATTATATGTGGTTTTTCTAGTTTTTAGGTGCAGTGTTTGATTGGTGGGGTTGGTTGGGGAATCCAACTAGGATTCTAATATAGTGGGGAGTCCACTATGGACACCTACCTCTGTTAAAAGTAAACCCTCATTTATACCATGTCTTCTTCCCTCCCTTTCCCCTTGGGAAATTTTCCAGTCACTATCCCCTATTCTCCTAGGTATTAAATCATCGAATTTACCTTCCCCTTTAGTAATCATTAGGATCTTATAGTAGGCCTGATGGTTGTGGTGATGGTAAGTTGTGTGGCTGTGACATGGGAGTTTCTTTATCCTTCGAGGAGTAATTGGAGTCTAATTGATTATTTCAATTAGAAGTGAAAGTATCCATCTTATTGGTGTTTAAGGTGTCATTTTGTTTGAGGAATTGAATATTGAGGTTTGTGGTCCTTTTTCTTTTACATGATCAATCAGAAACATTGAGGCTTTCTAGGGGAAGAAATAATTATTGTGGGGAGAATTGTCCCAGCCCAATGTTTATTTTACTCATTCTCTATATTCTATATTTTTTTTATTTGGATTTATTGTTTATTCACAAGTGATTCAAATTGAAATTTTTAGTTTTAGTATTTTTTTCATCTATTTAATGGTTTTTGTGCATGATTAAGGGGAAATCATGTAACCTCATGATGCTGAGTCCCATTCAAGTTCATTTTCCTCTTGCACGGTGAGGGTTGCATTGGTAGCGCATGGTTAGATTCAAATTGTGTGGCTCTAGGGTTTAATAATGCATGTCATAGGGTGTCACTAGATGAGTACACATAGATTGAGCTCGGTTAGTCCAAACTGTGTGAGAATCATGCCCATGGCTCTAATGTTTTTTACAAAACTGAACCACAATGTTGGAACATCATTTCCAAAACTATGTAGAAAAATTGTGCGGGTTACCTATGATTCTATTAAGGTCTATACCATTTGTGCATGGTTTCTAAAACTAGGTGACCAAACTGTACACAGTTCCCAAATTCATTAATATATCAAATTACCATTTTACCCCTCTCATATTTTTACCTCAAATACCTCCCATTCTACCCATTTGGCTCATGTGACTCAAAGGGGGATCTTACATTTTCCTTTCACACCTCCCCTCCTCTATTCATTCTGAAATCAAAGGATTTACTCAAGTTTTGGGGAAAAATATTCAAGGTGTTATTCTTCTCTCTTTTCATTATTTTCCCCCTATCATTTTATTCTTGGAACCAATTACCCATTTGTCCTATTGGTTTAGGGTTTATGATTTTTATTTTAAATTTTTGTTGTAGTATTCTTAAGGTTCATCTTGGGTATCTGTCTCTCCTTGTTTCTTCTTGAAGACATTTGGGGTTGCTGTTGAGCAAGCGCTTTGCGTTGGAGGTAGGTTTCATTTTTCATTTGACCTTTATATTTCAGAAACATGGATTTATAGATTTTATCATCTTCATTTGATATTAATTAGTGGTATATATTTTTTGGAATGATCAAATGAAATTAAATCAATTTAATTTACCTTGTATTTGAATTGTATGGAATTGTTCTAGATTTTCACCAGATCTCCTAGGTATTCCCATGTACACTGGTACCAATTTAACTGTAGTTGATAATTAGGGTTCCTAATTTTGTTTCATTTAATGTGTAGTGCTTTCCATTTCTCATTTTGTGGGGTTTTCAATGTTTTTTTTGGTGAAGTTTATCCCATGTGAAATTTAATGCTTGGTTTTGGAATATTTTACGATGAAAGGTTGGGAAAAATGTTTCATACTTTTTCCCTCTTTTTTGGAAACACACTTCTATTTCCCTATTTTTCTCTAAAATTCTCAAACCATAACATTTTATAAAAAAAACCCATTTTCAATGAAGAGGGTGATAAACCATGATATATTTTCAAATGGAAATATATGGAAAACCTATATTTATATATTATATTTCAAACTAGTTATAAAGGAATATTTTATTTAAAGGGAATGCAAAGGGAATAGTTTACATGTTCATGCCTACATACTTTTATTACTCCATCATATAACTTCATTCTTATTTTCACCATCTGGTGTAGGTTCCATCATGGTCTCTATCCCTATGGGATACATTGGTTTTTGGGATCGAAGAGTGTCATACGGGGTTAAAAAAAGATTTAGTAATCATTGGGTTTGGTTTGGATTTATTTTTTGTTTTGCATTGTGTTATTAAAGTTTATTTTATTTTACATTGGGCTACTCATTTATTTTCCAATAATTTTTTCTATTTATTTTAGGTGGAATCATTCTCATTGATTCTTGTTGATCCCCTTTGTTCCTATCTCCAACTTGGGTCGATTAGGAACATGCCAAGGGGATTTCATAGGCTGGTTTTGGGTGATAGTGTTGGGGTTTGTACTAGTTGGTTCATGGAACGGGTAGAGGTTAGGTGATGGGGGAGCTGAGGCGGAAGTAGAGTTGGAATTTGTGACTGGGGGGTGGAGGCCAATATATGGGTATTCAGGGATGGGGAGGCTGAAGATGGTATATGGGGATGTGGGGGAGCCATGAATGGGAAGATGGATCTATATATCAGTAGTGGGTGGTGATCGAATCTGTGTGGGATCTTCATATCAGTGGCTGGCTCTGGAGAAGCTGTGATGAGAGGTGCTGATAATGGAAGACATATGGTGAGGGATAGGGTGCACGATAGGGGGTATTGAGGTGGGAGGATTGGGGGAGGACTTCAGAGATATAACAGTGATGGGGGGAGGTCGAGGTAGCTATGAGATATGTGGATGGGATGCGATTGAGGGTTATTTTTTGTAAATGCAGGGACCAAGTTAGGTGGTCTCCCATGTACTCCACATATGAAACACCATTTTCTAATAGTGATTGGTGTCATTCAATAAAATCACCCAACTATAATTCACATCCTTAATTATTTGATCCAAATTAAAAACACACTTTGATACTAGATTTTGGGAATGATGGTGATAGGAGGAAACACTATTGATAATAAGGATAATTAATAGAGGAATAATAATTCATTTCTCTTCTATGAAAGCCTTAAAAATTAGATCACATGCATAACAATATAAAAAGTATGCGGGTAGAATTTAACTATTTTCACTAAGAATTTTAATCATGGAAAACCTAGAATGGAAAAAATAGAAGGGAAACACAAAAGGACCTATTCCATAATGAATATCAATTAAAATTAATGAGTACATGGAATAGAATCCCAAAAATTGATTAGATCTCAAAAATTATAGTGGACAAATAATATGATTCTATAAAAAAATTAGGCATGACTAAAGGGCTTGTTTGACCAAAGAAAATAAAGAAAAAAGACGAAAAAATATGACCATATGGTTCTAAGGAAAACTATTTAAAAACTAGGTATAGAAAAATCACCATGATGAGAATAAAATGGATGAAAGTTTAAAGAAATTCTCAATCTAAATCATACTCTTTTTTGGACATCTTATAGAAAAGACCTGGGTGAGATATAGGGCGCTGCATGAATCCTAGAAAGAGATATCCACTACAATGCATGGGGTCCACTCATAATTTGGGAGAGTGACTTGTGGAAGGGAGTATTGTTGGAAACCAACCTAGTTTTACGTAGTGGACATGCAGTATCCTTCATGGACATCAACCGATGGCGAGAGAAACTTCATGGGTAGATGAGCTACCCAAACCAACCGGAGAAAGTTTTGGTTTTTGTACCTATAAAACATGATGAAAGTCCCATGTAATTGCAATGATAAAAAAGGCTGTATTGAGTGTGTGGTGATCCTATTATGAGTTTTATCTAGAGCGAATAATAGAGAAATGACCCCCTCTCTTATGTATGTAGGAATGTTTCTAAACCATGTTAATTTTTGTGTGTTCTGCAATTTTCTTTATCTGTTTTCTCTTTCTATCTTCACCACAAAGCTCTTCCATGCCAAAAAGTGGTATATGAAGAAGTTTTAGAGAAATGGATATAATAAGATAAGTTTTCGTAAGACCTTAAAATTTAAATTTCTTGAATTTTTTTGAGGCCAGGTCCATGAAGAGCTATATGAGACAATTCCAATGGCAGAAGCAGTGTCAAAAAAAATGGAGCTTAAAAAAATCTGGTAGAGATGGTCAATTTTTTGGTCAAACCGTGGGTTCTAAAATTCCCTTGATAGAGAATACGACACTATTAATCCTGGTGGTGAGTTTCCAATGAGTTTTTAGGCCACTATTCCAGTAATCCATGCCATCACCACACCTCGGCCAATTGGAGTTCGTTTTCAGTGATCTAGGAGTCAATTCCAACTATTTCAACCGATTTATACACATTTTTATGGTTAGGTTTTAAAATTTTTCACTCCATTAGGTGGTTTCAAAGGCACGTGACATCGATGTTGGTGATCATTTTTTCTAAAAATGATGATGGATGGTGGAAGAGCACTACCAAAATTTTACATTGAGAAGTTTGATGGTTAGAACAACATCTTAATGTGAAAAAGCACAATAAATGATATTCTAGTATAGAAAATAATGATCATACTATTTATTGGAGAAAAGCCTTAGAGAACTAGTGATGATGATTGGGAAGAGCATGAAATGTGGGTTGCCAGCACAATTCGACTGTGTCTAGTGAATGACGTAAAATACTCGGTGTTGGACAAGACCTCACTAAAGGAGATCTAGAATAATTTAGAAAAATATTATCTAGAGAATTTGATCACCAAAAAACTATTCATAAAGAAGAAATTGTACCAGTTGCGCATGGATGAAGGAACAAATTTATTTGATCACACCAATGAATTCAAGAAAATCTTAACACAATTATTATGGCTCGGTGTGAAGGTTGAATAGGATTTCAAAGAACTTTTACTTTTGTCACATATTCCAAGTTCCTTTTATAGAATTATGACTGAATTTCTCATGGGGAAGGAAAAATTGAACATGGACAAGGTGATGGCATCACTTCAAGATTCAGATGCATTCTGAAGACATGTGACACATTGAGGTGAGATACTCATGGCTATGCGAGATGATCAATGTGGTAGGAGCCAATATCGGAATTCAAGAGGTAGATAATGGTGGAAAAAATCTAGGAGACATGATCCTAGTGAAATCATGTGTTTCTGGTGCGAGAAAAAGGGACACAATTAAAGTGACCCTAGAGAGAACAAAAAGTATGTTTCTAGAAAAGAGAAATATGAAAATATGGTTATGAACATTATAAAATTGTCAGGAGAATATGAAGTTTGAATGACTATGGGAAACTCACACTTAGATTGGAGAATTGAATTGGGAAAAGTGCAGTGTCATTACATCAAAAGATATAGGCACATGAAGAGGTAATGTCACATTTTAAAAAGGGAGAATGAGTAAGCTCAACATCCCAAGGAAGATGGATGGGTTCTTGATTTGGGGAGATTTATAAACATATGTATGAGAAAAGGTGTGTTTCAAAATTTTCAATAGGTTCAATATTTGGTGAGACTTGGTTATCGGTCAATATGCGAGGTTCAAGGAGTCAGGATGGTGAAATTGAAGACACTTGATGGAGTAGTATGAAAAATGGCTAGTGTGAGAATCGTTCTGAGGAGGAGACAGAACATGGTATCATAAGTAGGATCGATGTGAGAGCATACAAGATTTACATAGTGGGTGGAGTTTTGGAAGTCTCATGTGGTGATGCAACAATTCCTACAGGGAAAGAGTCCCTTGGATTGTATCATATAATGGGAACCATAGTCATCTTGGGATCGATTGAAGATAGTGGAAGTGACACAACATCTAGAGAGAAGAAGTGTGTTTGATTTGTTGATGATGTTTTCAACACCTACAAGGAGAATGAAAGTCCATCATCTACCCCAAATTGGTCGTGAGGGGAGATTTTTTGGGAACACTCACAATTTGGGAGAGTTATTAGTGGAAGAAAGGATTGTCAATAACCAACCTAGTTGTATATAGTGGATGTGAAACAACCTTCACAGACAGTATACGATGATGGGAGAAAGTTCATGGGTAGATGAGCTACCCAAAACAACCAGATAAAGTTTGATATTTTGTATCTATAAAATGGGATGAAAATACCATGTACTTTTAATAAAAAAATATGTATTGTGTGTGTGGTGATCCTTCGATGAGTTTTATCTAGAGAGAATAATAGAGAAATAACCCCCTTCTCCTAGGGATGTAGAAATTTTTCTGAACCACATTAATTATTGTGTGTTCTCCATTTTTATTTCTCTATTTTGTGTGTTTGTTATCACCATGAATCTACACTTCAGTAGCATGATATAGATCCAAAATAGTAGATAAAACCCTAGCCACACACATGATAAGAATAGACAGATATCAAAAATGAAACCTTCCGAAACCATAATCCCTAGTTTCATATATGTAATTTTAAAGGCATGTGCACTGATACTATACAAGCTTTGGGTGGTCAATATATTAGAGGCTTGGTAGTGTGTAATCAAGTTACTTGGTGGTTTTCTGAGTGGATCACCCGTGTGATTGATGTTGGTCAAATGAATTAGGCTGTAAAGGGGTGGAAATGCAACCGGGTTTAGTGATTGTGGTCGGACCAGGTGATGTGGACTGGTTCTTGAGGATTCACTATATTTCTTGGGTGTTTTCACTGATTAGTTGGGTAGTGGTTTATTGATTGAGGTTTCTTTGAGTATTGGGCCTATTTGGAATTTGGATGGTTATGATTTGGACTACTATGGGCCAGTATTTGAGTAGGGATAGGCATTAAGGGAAGCTATGATTTTGGAACTATTAAAGTGGCCTTTTAGTGTCCTTTCTAGGAGGATAATTTGGTCCAATGAATCTTTCTCATATTTCAATTATCTAAAATTGTCAATAAAATACATTTTGAATAATCATTAGATATATATTTATAAATATTTTCTTGCTAATTTAACATGATTTAATAATTCAAAATGCCCAAAATACAAAACAAGTGTATTATAAAGATTTTAAAATTTTAAAATAACTAAAATATTTTTTTATGGTTAAAATAAATAAATTAGGCTCAAATTTAATTATTCACTAGAGACACACTAAATTTTGAAATTAGAATTTATAATAAAAATTTAATATATTTTAGGGAAGTTTCAATGGTGATTTATAGTTAAAAAAATCATGAAATTATTGTTCAATGAAATATTATCTCTTGATGGTGGAGATTTTGTTGACTATTGAAACGTCTCTTGTTTTTGAGCGTGTCAAAATTCCCAACATTTCTGAATTGTTGTAAAGTTTGGTGGTTAGACCTACCTTCATTTTGGCATTTATAATCTAATTTTGAGAGTTTGAACACTTCAATATGTTTTTCACAAATGGGTTTTAAGGCTCAGTGAGTGCCTTGAGAGTTTCAATTTTTTTCAGAAGAGTGGGTCGCCAAAATCCCAGTTTTGGAAAAAATTGACATAGGCTCACGGTTGGTGCACTATTTTTTTAACAATGCCTCTTTCTTTTCAATGGGTAAAAACTTATTTAACTGTGATGACCCTTCCAATCAAGAATGTTCTTGAGTGAGGGTATTTAGAGTCACCCGCATGGTTGGCGTAGGGCCACTCAAACCGTGTATCCATACCGTACAAGGTTTTTGTCTTCTTGGATAGTGAGTACCGTATGGTTGGCACACAATTTTCCAAATTGTCAGTTATTCATAAATATTTTTAAAGAGGCCAAAATGACCATTTTACCTCCCTTATTTTAAGAGGTATTCTCCCTCTTTTCTCCTCCCACTGCCACAAAAGAAGGGTTTTGTAGCACCACCTTTTAACAGCTCTAAAAAAATCACTTATAAAGGGTGTGCATTTATCGGTGCTAAAAAATTGCCCCTTTATCGGTTCTTTTTTAGCATTGTTAAAAGTACCCCATTTATGAGTGCATTTTTAGTAGGGTTTATAATGGGGGGGGGGGTCTATATTATCACTTTTTTAGTAGTGCTGATAAGGGGTAAAATTCATAAAAAAATCATAAATCAATAAAAATATTATATTATCATAAAAATATATTTATATTGGTATATATATACATAATATTTTATTAAATTTGATTTATATAATACTAAATACACATTTACACTTAATATATGAGATATTTAGTGAAAATAGATTTTAAAATTATTAATAAAATAATATTGAACAATAGTTTTCTAATTATTATCAAGAAATAGTCATATAATAATAACTTTATGATTGAAAAAAAATCAAAAAATGAATAAAAAGATCTAAAATAATTTGAAAAAATAATTTAACTTCAAACAACAATAACTTTTTCTCTGGATATCCACTCAGGATATACCATATATAAAATTGAATAATGTGAGGAGATCTACACACTGGTGACCAATGGAATCTCACATCACATTTTTCGGCCAAATGGATCTCATGTTCTCCAAAATTGGGTTTTTAGTCTAGGTATCATAATTTTTTAACATTTGATGGAACTTAAAGACTTTTTAAGTGGTAATTTTACCCATTATCAGTGGATATTGAATTTATTCACAGTGGTTACATTTATATTGATATTATAGTATTGAAATTTCATCACTGTTCACAATTTAGATTAATTTATAAATAAATATGTACACATGTATACATATTTTTATATATTCAAACATAAAAATTTAATTTTATAAAAAAATATCTAAATATATTTACATATGAAATATCATTCTATTTATATAAACCATATTTAAATAATAATAATAATTACCATTTAATTTGAAATAAAAATGTATGAATAATTTTGTACGTATACAATTAATGTATAAATATTTTTCATATATATATATATATATTTATCTATATATTATAATATATGTATATTAACATTAATATATATAATATTCATAAATTAAAATATTTATTTATAATTGTATTTCTAGGTACACATATATATAAATATATATATGTGTGTGTGTTTATAAACACACAAAAAACAAATTTTATATATGTATTTAAAAAATAATAATTATAATTATATAAATGTATATATATATATGGATAAAAAATGTAACAAAATACATATAAATAAATACATATATTATAAAATACATAACAAAGAAATATATAGGAGAGAGAAAGGTGCAGATCCATAAAGGGTAGGTCTCGGGTTTGAAAACCGAAAGGGGTGCACGCATGGGAGAGTGAATTAGGGGGGTCCAACACTTTTAAATAGGGGGAGGGGTGGCTTACATCCAAGAATTTTTTTAAAAAATTGAATTTTATTTGTACTTTGTTTTCACTGATAAAAGCCCCCTTTTATTAGTATTTTTTTAGCATCGATAAAGGGGACCCCCATTTAACATTGTTGAGGAAAAAATCACTTTTTTAGTTCCATTAAAGACCTTTTCCCATGTTCTTAAAGCGAAGATCTATAGTAGTGGATCCCACATGCAACACCTCCCGGAGCACATCGTGGTGCTATCCCTATTCTCTCTACTAGGATTTGGTATCTTGTCTTTATCAGAGATCCAACTCATGTTCTGTCGGTGGCTATGGATTCCTCTCTATAAGGCCTCTAATCCACTTACGTCTATTCTTACTTTATCTATTAATATTGAATTCTAGATCAAAACAATATATTTTTCCTTAATTTGAGGGTGTTTTTCTAAAACTACATTTTCATTTGATACATATTTAATTATAGGTTGATATTATATGAGTACGTTCCTACAAGTATAAGGTTGTTGGTGCCTACATTTATTCTTAAATATATGATTTCTATGGGATACATTATTAAATATAAAGATGTGGGTTGTCTGAGTGAGACACATAATAAATCAATCATTGTCTTTAAATTGTTTAAATAATATTTTGAGATGTTGATGGGTATGATCTAGCCTATTCTCTTATGGAAATCCAGGAATGAGGCTTTTGGTTGGTTGGGAAGGTGATGCTAACTATTTAAATTACGTAAATTATGTAACATTGGTATGCTTTTATCAGTTCCTTGGGATTGTGATGGGAATGAACCAAGGTATTTAGGTGATGTTAATCATTAGGCATGAGGTTACATGGTTCATCAAGTTGAGGGCATGACCTGAGCTACATGGGGTGATATTGATCACCTGTTTTGAGGAAAAACGGATTGTTGAGATTGAGGTGATGTGATTGTTAGGCAGAGGGCATGGCATGTGGGAGTTTGGATGGTGTTGACCATCAAGAATTGGGAAAAATAGTCACCTGTGGAAATGAGGTTGTTGAATGGTGTGTATTGGGAAATTTTGTTAATTTCTACTCATCGTTGTTGGATGACATTTACATTTGGGTCATGTAAACACATAAAGGTCTCAATTGTGGTGGGGTGGACCACTCATTATGGGTGGAGGCCTCCATTATTATTGTGACTTAGGGGATGGCGTGGACCATTAGTTATGGAAAAGGTTCCCACTATATAAATCCATAAGGGAAGGTGTTGATATCATTATTTTGTTATGAGGCTTTCCCTTTATATATGAGGCTGATGGGCTAGGTTTATCGGAGGATAGATTTCACAGTTCCCTGAGATGTCAAGCTATTGAGCTCAAAGTGATATAGAGATGTCAAGCTATTGAGCTGAATATGATATATTATACATTCGAGTATTGATATAATTATGCCTCTGGATGTCGAGATGTTGCGCTGATAGTGACGTTTTGAATAGAGGTCCTAGGGACCTAAGATGTATTGATGGAAATACTGATGAGATTTTTGTTACTTGTTTGGTGACACATGAGGTGTTAGATGCAATGAGGTATAAGGTGTCATGCATATGTATGTGACACTAAGGAAATTCCAGTATTACTGACTATGGATATATTTATTCAATATGGCATTAGCCGAAGAAGGAAAAATGATCAATTGTGGTTATTGAGCATAAGTGGAGGGAGTTTATTATTACTATGTGTGAGCTTCTGCTATAAATTTATGTATGCATACACTGTATAATTATATATGTATGAAATAAATGAATTGGTGGTGGAATACTAAGTTCATACTCACACCCTACATGGGTACCTTTGGACACATGAAGAGTTTATGGTTTTGAGATTAGGTAAGGGATCATGCTTGGGATAGGGACCTTAGTGATTTTGTATGTACTTATTTTTAATGGGATGGACAGAAGTGGACCAAGTTGTTCCTCAATATCAATATAGACCTTCTTTTGGGACATTATATTTGTACTTATATGGTCATCCACATGTGACCTTGCATGTCAGTTTTTATGACCTGTTTTGACATGTTTATTTATTGAAAAATAGTATGATTCCTTTAGGATTATTATTAATTCTATAGTTGTATATACTTACATTGTGTTTATTTTGTTTCTTCCATTGTTTATGGTCATTCTTATGATATATTGTATATATATGGAACATTATTATTATCACCACTAGAGGATATATTATCCCCACTATCACATAATCAGACCCTCACTGCTAGTTAAAAACCATTTTCATATAGGGAGGCACGCCAAAGGCTCAGTGGACCACTATCCCATAGTATAGATGAAGTGTAAAACTGGGTCGGTGCATTAAAAATATTATTAAAGGATTTTCTTTTCCCTTTTTACTCTTAATATTTGGGTTGTGGTATACTAAAGACAATGATGTAGTCCAAACTAGGTAAAGAGTTCATGTTTGGGTACCTTCAGCCTCATTCACGGGGGACAAACCATGTTTCTAGGGGCAGTAAATTGATGTTATTATAATTTCATTTACATTTGATTGATTTAATCCTCAAGTGGTGCATATGGGTGTGATGTTATTGGATTATTAGATGTTAAAATTTGGACCTAGATTGATAGGGAGGAGTATTTATGCATCATGTTAAGAACTTAGGCTTATATAATGTGTGATTATGCTGTGATTGTCATTAGGAACCTAGAATATGGTAAGATGGGTTGGATTTTTTAAATTATAATAATTATAAATAGAGTTTTCCAAGCTATCATTTTAGTGGAATTCTACTAACCCAACCCAAGTAAGTGTTTCCTAATGAGATCAGTATGTAATTACATGTGTATATGGTTTGTATGGGCCTAACTATATCACAGTTAGGCTGCGGAAGCTTGATATGGGTCATTCCCAAATTTTATTTTTGTCACAATCGATGAATAATATGAGATTTACATGATGATGAATTCCAAGATCAATGTAATTGAATCAGAGAATATAAATGTTGGATAAATTCAAGAACCAAAGCACACGATCATCACATATTATTTATAATTAATTTTTAAAATTAAAAAATTATCTTGAGATAAATTCTATCTTCATTTATCAGTCTGGAAACATACTTATGTTACACCATTGTTTCATTGTATAAATAAATAATTGATTCCATATAGCAGTGATCCACCCATGTTCCATGACCCTTAGAATTTCATTGTAGGAATCTATAGGTTCTAGTATAGAAGATCCTAACACATTCATTGTTATCCAATTATCACCTCAACAATTTATTCTAAAGGAATCTCCTTGATCTCTTTAAATAATTGAGAGTGAGAGGTAGATAAAGACTTCTCTCCATTATTGAGAGCATTCTAGGAGAGGGAGCACTATATATCTTGATTGGATTCTCTCCAGATATCCTTGTGTATAAAAATGTATTGTATATTTTAAGAAAATAATATAATTTGGTTTATATATTGCTAGGGTTAGAAAATGATAATTTCAAATGCGTCCTTTAATGTTTCCCCAATCCCTACAGAACCTCATGTATATAATAATAATAATATTTCTATTTAATTAAATGTGATAAAATCAAAAATTAATGGTAATATTATTTACTAAAATAATACTCAATATATATTATTTCGCATCAGATCATTATACTCAACCCATCATTCCTACAAAATATTTATCATTCCTTAAATAATGAATTTTTATTTTATAAATAAATATCACTAAATTATTCTCCAATAAATAAATAGACATTATATTCACTAAATAAAAAATAAACATTTAATAAATATTCTAGTCACTTAATATTCTCTCAAATAACTGGTGAAAATATATATGCGTTAATAAAAGATCAATATTTATTAAAGCATATGTGGGAATAATATTTACTCAACTTTTGTAATAATAAATGGCAATATATTGTTTAACTGTGATTCTAGATTCACATAGTATGTGACCCTGTTGGCCTTTTTCATAGTGGCATTTGGCGAATTGGACTAAATTCCATCTTTAGCATCTAAAAACATGCCAAGGAACCCAAAAATAATGGAGTTAATGCCGCAACAACATAATCTATTATACATACACATTTTAATAGACGAAACCTCAGTTCATTGATTTGTTAAAATATGGAACTTGAAGCATTCTTAGAGGTCATAGTGGCTTATTTATAGACTTTTCCAAATTTCAAGAATTTACAACGGTATCTTAGAGTGGTGAGTTTCAATGGTAGTACACTAACGATAGGTCACAATGGTGAGTTGTAATAGTGGCTCGCATTGGCAGGTTGTCACTCCATGACCTCAGACACTCTTTTAATTTATTCTTTTCTCGATCTTTCAACATTTGGATGAAGTTGGGTTTGGGGCCGAAGTTGAAATTTTTAAAACATGGAAACTTTGATGGGTTTTGGACCGGTGCAAGGCCACCGCATGGTTAGAATTTACAGTGTGGTCAGCCCAAGTGCCCGTTATATTTCCAAATGTTCAAAATAAATAATATTTTTTCTTAAAATAAAATAAAGTAAATGTTTAAAATATAATAGCAATAATATTATTGAGGTAGATAATAATAATAATAATATTATTATTATTAAAAATTTTATAAATATTTTTATTATTAAATGGTTATTAATATTATTATTTTTAAACTGATACAACTACCATTATTATTTAAAAGAATAAAATTATAATTATAATTTTAATTATTATATAATCAATATTATTATTATTATTATTATTATAACTTTATTATACTTTTAAACCCTAATTCGGCCCTTCTCCCCCATCTTCCCCTACCCATGGTGCACACCCCCTGCTTCTCCCATGGTGTGTTTCCACTCCCTGGTTTTCCCCCTATGCGAGCACACCAGCTCTGCCTAAACCCCTCTCTATACAGCACCTCCGGCGGTCTGCTCCAGCCTATGTGAAACGACACTAAACCCTCTCCGTTGTGCATTGAGACCTCCCCTCCTCTCTTTTGAGGTGAGATTTTCAACCCCCATCCCTCCATTGTAGCATGTGGACCTCCCCTATTAGGTGAAATCCAGCTCTAACTCCCCCTCCATGTTCGTGTGATCCCCTAATTGGCCTACCTCACTACAATGTTCCTTGGCTGCAACCTCACGATGGGATCCCTATAGAAGAACCAGTAGCACGCGACACCCCTTAGAGACCCCTCCTTGCGCCGAAACTCCAGCCAGGCTCCACTTCCAGGCTGCTATTTCTCTCACCGGCAGCCCCCTCATCTTTTGTTATGATTTAATCTCCCATCTTTTTGTGTTTATCATCAGCTTAACAAAAAACTAATTCCTTGTTTTGTGATTCGTACGTTTTCCATGTTGTCTAGTGTCTGCGGTTGATCCGTGAGGTTTCTCTCTCCCTTCCGTGAGAGTTTTATCCCATCCTCAAATGTGTGAGGTAGGTGTTCCATGCCTTTATTTTCAATTTCAATCCATTTTAAGCTTGATATTAATTAATTAATTTCTAAAAAATGTTTTGCACCCTTATTATAATTATAGTTCATTCAAGGTATCATTTTCTTATTGGTATATTTTACTAAAAATAGAGTTTTACATGAGTATTTTCTTACAAACATGTGTATTTGAGTCGTAGGTTTTTGATGAAATATTTTTTGAACCTATTGGGCAGAATTGGATGATTTTGTGAGGTTTTCCAATTTTAAATGTCTTGATATATTTATTTGTTTCATGTATTTGGAGTTTATATTTGAAACAAGGTGATTTCATTTGATGTGGTTTGGAACTTGATTTGATAAGAGTTTCTTGGTTGTGGCCTTGGGTGGAATTTTATAAAATAGTGAAATGGTTTGTTTTGGATTTAAATTGAATTTTTTTTATTGAAAATGTGTTTCAAATGTTTTTATTAGTTTTAGAGTGTTCCATTAGATGAAGGGACATCCATGGGTGCACTAGGTGAACACATCAATGTGCAATCAAATGTAGGTGGCACTCTAAAGCAAATCTCCTGCAAGAAAATCTCTTCTCCCCTTACTATCTATTTTCTTAAAATGGATCCATGATTTCCAAAATGGGGGAAGTGGTGTCTCTCGTGATTAATAGAGGTTCCAAATATGTCCCTTAAGGTTTGGCCCAATTGGCCTTGAAAATTGTTTGGGCGAGCCATTGTGTATCTATGGCTCATTTTGAATTTTTAAAAGAGGGTTGGATTGTATGTAGTATTAAATCACAACAGGAACTTTTGTGTTCATTGGGTTTTTTTAATGGATTTAAAATTCACTTGGGAACATTTTGGTGATTTTTTGATTTAAAGGCTTGTTTAGTCACGTGAGTATAATGAAGGTGTTTGGTAATGTTTTGAAAATGGTTTCTAAGTGTTTTACTGGAAAATAGTTGAATTTTGTGATGATAAAAGAATTTTTTTGGGAATTTTAAAAAGAATTTTTTCAAACCCCCACGTGAGTTGAGTCTCCTTTCTAGTTGGTTGATCGTGAGTTGGGAGGGTCCTTAGTATGTGACTTCCTTTGTATGATAATTATTCTAAGGTAGGGGCTAATCGTGAGGAGGCCATAATGCTTCCAGATTGTGTGGTGTGTGTAGTTATATATATATATATATATATGAATTATTGTTTAAATGGTACGGTACACCCCCTAGTTAAATATACATGTGATCCTAGCATAGAAAGGATGTTTACTGAGAACGATTGCTGCACTAGTTTAGATGATGCACTGGCTAGTGTCCCATTTCATAGAAATATCTTGTTGTAATTTATATGGGATTGGGCCCTTTGGCCAGGATAGGTAGGGTGACAGTCGGGCGTTAGGGAATTATGATTTCATCGAGTAGGGAATGCCTTCAGGATGAGTCACATGTATAATATGTTCTGGTTCTCCTCCGAGTTCCTAGGATTTCCTGTGTTTTCCCAGTTATGATTAATTCTAGAGCCGTTTCCCTCATTGTGTATAATCTTATTCTTTGTGTATTGTTTTGGTATTTATTTGGAAAATTGTGAAATTTTTTTGGTTTAGAAATGATTTCTAAGTAGATGTTTTGATAAAAGAATCACAACTCTCCCTTTTCCTTCTTATGCCATGTTTCAAATTTTGGGGGAAATGGATTATGTTTTTTTAAATGAAAACTGTGTATGAAAATAACTTTTTATAAATTTATTTAAAAATATTATTAATGGAATGATTTTGAAAATGAATGACATGGATCATTTTGTGATTAGATACGGAGTATATCAGTGCTCACCCTTACATTATCATTTCAATTTCAGGTTCCCCTAGTTTTGATTACTCTCAAAGCGAACTTGGTTATGGGTTGTGTGGTGAACAATGAGTTAACATGGTGGTATGTTCTATTTTATCCACTTTATGCTGCTAGAGTTTAGTTTTATTTCTCTTTTTATCCCTGTTTATTTATTTGTCTTTCATTTAGGGGACAAATCATTCCAAAGTGTTAATATTTGATTCCCGAAACAAGTTTCCTGCCCATTGGGATCAGGAACACCCTTCAAGTCATGCCATGGACCAGGTCGAGTAACCGGGTTAGGGTTGACCCATCTTAGTTCATGAAAAAATGGTATTAGAGCATGAACATGACATTTGGGGTGTCTGGTAGATAGAGATTAGGACTATCGGTACTCGATTGGTAGGGGAAGGAAGTGCATCACAAACTCTTGTCTATACTGATCCTTGAATCACCAGGGGTAGCATGGGATTTTATTCTTTTGTGTTGGGTTGTTTTTTATTGGGGGATAACAATGGAGGAAAATCGAGTTAGGCTGTGGACCGATGTGGGATGGTGACCCATGTGGAGTCCATGTTCTTGGTTCAATTTCCTCTTAGGGTTATGCCTTACTTGGGGCATTGATCACCAATATGTCACTTGGTAAGGCATAGACACAAGTTTCTCATTCTAGTAGTTCATTTTTGGTTGCATTATATTTTCTTTTTAGTTGTCGTAAGTAGGTTCAAAATTAAATTGGATATAAAAATGGAAAATATATTTAAATATGGAGGTTTTTCCTCTTAAAATGGTTTCAAATTGGTAAAGAAGGGATTAAAATTGAAAGAGTTTTGGGTTTGAGAATTTGGATTGGGTGATACCCTTAGTGATCCTTGTAGGCATTTACAGGTGTGTAGGTTACATATGCAAAGTGAGTGTGGGCACTATTTCTTGGATGATGTGGATGGAAATGGATGGATGCACATGTAACGATTCATAGGATGCCATGTGTGGGCTTCTGGAATTTAAGGATTTACATGATTCGTCTAAAATGGATTTGGATGAGAATTTGATTTTAGGAATTGAACTTGGAAGAATGCAATTTTAAAATTTAAAAGGAAGTGGTTTTTTTGAAAAGGAAAATGAAATTTACAGAATTGAATTTTGATAAAAAAGAGGGTTCTAGTATATTAAAAGTTGCTGGGAAATGTGGTTATTTTGAAAATTAATATGAAATGTGATTTCTAAAAATGGATGATTGAGTTTGTTTGGATTTTGATCTAGATTTTTTGAGCTTGGTGTGTTTTTGTTGAATTTGTTTTGGCTTGATGCCAGTTTCTGTTATTTTTTCATTCTTTTCTTATTATGATTCCCAGAAATGTCCCCCAATTTTGTTAATGAGTCATGTATAATTCTGGTTTCTATCGAATGATGCCTGTCCTTGAAGAATTTGGGGTTGGTTAGGTGAATTGAAGCATTTTTTAGGGGAGTAGAGCATGTATTCAGATGGTTGGGGGATCCTGAGTTGTTAGATATCATATTGTCTTGTGTTTAGTGGAGGTTTCAGCCATGGACTAGTGGTGGTGAATGTCTCATAATAGTTGAAGGTGGGATGATTTGGGAGGTGATGAAGTCCATCTTTACCCAATGTATCATACCTGAGGAGGTAAAGGAGAAAAGAGGTATGGGATTGTCCATAGTTAACATGGTCAATGGTTGGTGAAGGAATGTGTCATCCTCTTCAAGGAGTTGGAATTCAGAGTGCATGTTCTTTGAAAATACGGTTCCTATCTTTATTCGAGAGGGTTCCCCATCTGGAAAGTGAGGTGTACCAAAGTAACCAATTTCTAAAGAATCCATTTTGTCGGGGTCTACTTCTAGTTTGCCCGACCACTTTCTAATGTGTTATTAGTATGGTCGGTTCTGGCATTCCATGTTGTCTTGTCACCCCCCCCAAATACTCACCATCATTTTGGCCATTCGGGTCACCGAGGATAGTTATATATAAAGATCAATTTGAAGAAAGAGTTCTGATTGGGGGATTCAAGTGACTGGATATGATGCATAAGATGATTCATCCATTAGATCCCCATCCATAGGGCTCGGGGAGAAGCTCACACATAGTGAAGAGTTGTTGCGAGTGTGAAGGCTTGGTCTGGGTTGTGTGTTCTATGTTGGAACTTGAAAATTTAATGACTTTTATTTCTTGTTTATATCCTATTAAATATTTACCGTCATTGTAATTTCATCGCTTCATTGTAAGAGTGTGATGGACTTGCCACATTATAATATAACATGTTGTACATGTTTAAAAGTGATCCCTTTTGAATCGTTAATTCTCCTTGAGTGCTTAAGTTGTGATCTTTTAGAGATATTTATGTTAGGTCGAATTGATGGCAAATGTTTTCGGTTCTACGTTTAGTTTGAGTTTCATTCGGGAAGATACCCTTGGAATTGGGAGTTTTTTTGGATGGAATGGATAGTTTCTAGTTTCGATGACGATGTTGCTGGTTGGGTTTTGAAGTTCTTGAATTAGTTGAGAACTTGTGGTAGGGAGAACCTCCCATAAAGTTCTCCCCTAAACCTTGGTTTTTGGATCCACTTAAATTGTTCAGGTGTAACCTGTGGAGAGTAAGGTCATTTTGGGACTCGGGGTTTTCCTCAGTTTTGTCTTGGCATGGACTCGAGCTTCCGTAAACTGTCTACATGGTGACTTTATGGGGGTAGAATGTATCTACGGTGGGGAAAATTGGCACACCCCAACCTTATACACTCTTTTAATTTATTCTTTTCTCAGTCTCACATTGTTTGGATGAAGTTGGGTTTGGGGCCCGAGTTGAAATTTTTGAAACATGGAAATTTTGAATGGTTTTGGACCGATTCATAACCACCACACAGTTGGTAGTAACCGTTTGGTCGACCCAGATTCCCGTGTTATTGAAAAATGTTTAAAATAAATTTTTTTTATTAAAATAAAATAATTTATAATTTTAAAATATAGTAGTAATAATATTATTAAGGTAGATGACATTATTATTATTATTAAATGGTAATTTATAATATTATTTTTTAAACTGTTACTACTGCAATTATTACTTAAAAGAATAAAATTATTAAGATAATTATTATAAATATATTATTGGTATTAATAATAATAATAATATTATTATTATTTTATAATATTTTTTAAACCTTATTATAACCTTTACCCCTCTTCCCCTAACCATGATATACACCCCCTACTTCTCCCATGGTGTGACGCCACCCCCTAGTTTCTCGACCATGTGAGTGCACCATCTCGGCCCGAACCCCTTCCTGTGCAGCATCTACAACCATCGGCTCCAGCCTGTGTGCGGAGGCCCTTCTCCCTCTCCCTTATGTGTGATGTCCTCCCCTCCTCCCCTTTGAGGTGCGACGTGCAACCCCCTCCCTCCAATGTAGTGCACATGACCTCCCCTCCCATGCAAGATTTGGCTCCAAATCCACCTCCATGGAATTGTGAGCCCATCCTTAGCGAATCTCCCAGAAACAAACCTTGGTCGTGGCCTCATGACGGGATCCCTGAAGAAGAACAATTATCATGCGATGTCCCTATGAGACCCATCATTGCGTCAGCGATCCAGCCGACCTCCACTTCCATACAACGATTTCCCTCATCTACAGCTCTCACCTCTTTCGATATGATTTCATCTAATTTCATTTGGTGTTTTTATTAAAATTAACTAAACCTTAATGCATTTATTTGTGATTAATGAATTTTACTTATGGTCTAGGGTGTGTGGTTGGTATGAAAGGTTTCAATCTCCCTTCCGAGGGAGTTTTATCCCATCATCACATGTTGATATAGGTTTTCCATGACATTATTTTGAATTTGAATCCATTTTATGCTTAAGTTTTATGAATTAATTTCAAAAACATGTTTTTAACCATTATTATAATTATAGTTGATTCATGGTGGCATTTTATTATTGGTATATTTGACTAAAAATGGGGTTTTACACGAATCTTGTCTTATGCCCATGTGTATTTGAGCCTTAGGTGTTTCATAAAATTCTTGTTGAAAATTTTGGATGGATTTGGATGATTATGTGAGTTTTTCCAATTTTAAATGTCTTTTTAAATTTATTTGGGTCTTTTTTTTCAGATTTTATATGTGAAACAAGGTTATTTCCTTTAACGTGGTTTGAAACTTGATTTGAGAAGAATTTATTGGTTGTGAACTTGGGTGGAATTTTATAAAAGAGTGGAAAGGTTTTTTTTGGATTGATAGAGAATGGCGGTTTAATAAAAATGGGATTCAAATGTTTTGGTTGGATTTAGAGTGTTCCATTGGATGAAGGCACATCCATGGGTGCAATGGGTGAACACATTGATGTAAAATGAAATGAAGGTGGAACAATAAAGCTAATCTCTCTCCAGAACATATCCTCTCTCATTAATATCTATTTTCAGAAAATGTATCCACATTTTACAAAATGGTGGAAGCGGTTTCTCTTTTGTTTGAAAGTGGTTCATAATATGTTACTTAAGGTTTGGCTCAGTTGGTCTTGAAACATGTTATGGTGAGTCATTATGCATCTATGGACCGTTTCAAATTTGTAAAAGAGGGTTAGCTTCTATGTAGTATTAAAGCCCATTTGGAACTTTTTTCATTGTGTGTTTTTACTGGGAATTAAAATGTACTTGGTCACATTTTGGTGAATTCTTGGTTTAAAGGCCCATTTGGTCACTTGTGTATAAATATGGGGTTTGGTAATGTTTTTAAAATGTTTTATAAGTGTTTTTTGGTAAATGGATTAATGTTTTGAATCTAAAGTCCCATTTGGAATTTAAAAATGCATTTTCCAAACCTCCGCGTGAGTTGAGTCTCCTTCCTAGTTGTTTGATCATGAGTTGGGATGGTCCTTAGTACGAGAGTTCCTTTTTATAGTAATTATTTTAATGTAGGGGACTAACCGTTAGGAGGTTGGGGTGGTTCTAGATTATGTGGTGTGTGTAGTTATATATATATATATACATGACATTTTGATTAAATGGTATGACACATCACCTTCTGAAATATACATGGGAACCAATCATAAAAAATAGGTTTAATGAGAATGATTTTTTCACTAGTGTAGATTACGCACTGGCTAGTGTCCCATAAAAGTGGGATATATTGATATTATTGCAATGGGATTGGGTCCCTTGACCAGGATAGGTAGGGCGATGGTCAGGATTTAGGGCTTTATGATGTCATCGAGTAGGGCATGCCTTTCAGATGATTCACATCTATAGTATTTTCTATTTCTCCTCTGAGTTCCAATGATTTATCATGTTTTCCTAGTTACAAGTACTACTGGAACCATTGAACTCATTTTGTAGAATATTATTCTTTGAGTTTGTTTTTGGTATTTATTTGGAAAACTATTAATGTGTGGTTGGTTTAAAAAGGATTTCTAAGTAGTTGTTTGGGTTGAAGATTCAAAACTCCCAATTTTCCTTTCATATTCCATGTTTTAAATTATGAGGGAAATATTTCATGATGTTTTTTAAATGTAAATTGTGTATGAAATTATATTTTTATAAATTAATTTCAAACTATTATTAATGGAATTATTTTAGAAAGGAATGATATGGATTCTCTGGTGATTTCCTACTAAGTATCTCGGTGCTTACCCCTACATTATCTTTTCAGTTTCAGGTTCCCCTAGTGTTTTTTTATCTTGGAGCGAACATGGTTCTATGTTGGGTGGTGACCTATGAGGTCACATGGAGGTATGTATAGTTTTATCCTCTTTTCTCTACTAGTGTTTTGTTTTATATCTCTGTTAATCCTTGTTTATTTATTCATCTTTGATTTGTGGGTCAAATCATTCCCACTTGATTAGTTTTGATGTCTAAAACTAGTTTTCAGCCCATGGTAGTTGGGAAAACCCTTCAGGCCATACCACAGACCTGGCCAGGTAACCAGGTTAGGGTTGACACGACTTGTTTTATGAAATTGGTTTTGAGGGTGAGTCACAATGGTGAGTCATAGTGGTAGCTCGTATCACTGACTCGCATTGATATTTTGCACCAGTGACTCATCCACTAGTGAATCACACTGGTATATCAAATTGGCGACTCATCCACTAGTGACTCGTACCTGTGACTCATCCAATGGTGACTCATTTTCAAAAGTTTTTCAAAATTCCATATTTCTCTAGTTTTTTCTAGTTTCTCCACTTTAGCATTTTATTGGATGAAAAATGAATTTAATACCATATTTAATGGTTTTGGAGTCATCTTGAATCATATCTATCTTCTAAAAAGGTAATACTTGGTTTGACTTCCAAACTGCACGGTCTAGGTCAAGATCCACCTTTAATGGATTTTAAAACCATATCCTTTCCTTGATTATTGGATATAATCCTTATATGATGGGGGTGTTCCCATCATTCATCCTTTATCCTTTAACATGCTATGAGACATCCCCATAAAACTTATTCCTCAAGGAGTTGTGTGCTTATGCTATAGCCTTTGGACTGAGTTTTCCCCTAGAGTTTTTTATGTTGCATGTGCACCCCTTCTTTGGCACATCAAGAAAGTGATGATCACTTCTTCTTCCTAAGTATGGTTTCCTTCATCTCTCTCTTGTGTGTATCGTATGGTGTGGGTGTATGAATGTATTCCTTATTAATATAGAAGAATACCAAATTAATTAAGATAACTTAATTAGATCGAGATCAATATACGTGGATGGGGAAATGTGATGTATGACATATTTGTTTTTTTGGTTGTTATTGTGAATTATACATGCTAAACGCCATACTGAAAATCATGGTCGTCAGTTTCTTTATTTGGGCACTAAGTAATGAATCTAGAATGAATGATGTTTGTTTTTCTATCGAACAATTTTTAATAAATAGGTTAACCACATACATTCAGCTAATAAATGGATGCCCTAGGATCAAACTTCTTCTGTGATAACCCATAAATTAAAAAGTTGAATCAAAGAATGAATGCCTTGTTAAATCTGAATATTTCCTTCTTGGGTTCATTTTGGGATGTTTTTGTGGGAACAGATGTGTATAATGGGTTGGTTCGGTGGATATGGTGTTGTTATGAAGCGGGGCTACTAAGAATGGTTTTGATAGGAGGTGTTAATGAGTGTGGCTATATGTTGGGGGGTTTTCTTTGGTGAGAGGATGGATTGGGCCTAATGAAATTGAAGAATTATGATGATAGTAGTTGGTATTGGTAATTAATCCATAGATTCTCCATGATTAACATGCAGAATGATTCACCCCATGTCTTCGGATTGATGTATGTTATGTTATGAATGGGTGTTAAAATGGAGAGGAATGTGAAGTGGGTTAATTTACCATGGTTCTCCTTCCTTTGTGTAACTTTCATTGTGCTTCTTATTGTGGTCTATGTTACATAGTTTCTCAGGTAGTGATGGAAAAAATTAATACATAATAATGTTGAGATTGCATGAGTTGGTTGTGTAAATTGGAAGGAGTTTTTAAATGAAAAATTAAACTATGGGTTTCATGGTTAACTATGGTTGTTTCTAAATAATGAAATGGATGAGTGTTAACAGAAAGAGACTTGTGAATCTGGTTTAATTTATTTACTTCTAAAGTGACTGTTAGTGATACCAATAAATGAAAATAGAGGTAGCAATTATTGTGAATCTCATAAGTTGGGTAGTATTTTTTTGAATTATATATATTCATTACTTGTATTTTTATTGTGATTTCTATATAAACCCCTACCTAGTTGAGCAGTATGTTTTGAACACCACCATTTTCATGGGGGAGGATGTAGTTCCCAAACATATCGATTGAAGGATGGATGGTTGGGCACCCACTCTTCCCTTCTCCCTCTTCTGGGTGGGGATAACCTAAGATTATTCAAGAAGGTAGTGGTTTTCAGGCCCAGGTGTGTACGGGAAAGTTGTGATTCCTAGGTGTCTTTGATATGAGATGATTTTTGATTTCTTAGGTGTCTTCTGGATGAGATGTGATGTGCTTTCATAGGTATTATTGGGTTATGACATGGTTTGTGTCCAAGGTGTATGCAGGTGTGATGTGATGTGGTATGGGACCTAGGTGTGTTTGGGTGAGGTGTGATGAGATTCATTTTCCCAGGCGATGAGACTAGCTTTGTGGCCTAGGTGTGTGTAGGCAGTTTGTGACGTGGTTCTTTTAGAAGAGGAGGGAGCACCATGATGTTTTCCATTAGGGTGTGAGATTGGATAATCAGTGTGGAAGTGGTGTGGGGTACTCTATCCTGATGTGACTATTATATTACTTTACTTGACATGCATTATTTGGTGATCATGACTTGGTGAGGTGGGGATGGTTAGTATGCCTTGTTAGGTGTTGTTGGTTCTGCAATTTTCTCATGAGAGTATTAGTATACTTCTCTCACGTGTGAACAAGAGACTATGGTTTTCTTACATATTATACATGTATCTCACCCTATATGTATAAAAATATTTTATGTTTTTAAGAGGATTATTTGGACCATTCTGGGCATTACTCGATCAGACTTTAGGATAGTTTCCCTGTCACTACATAGAATTAATTTTGGTACTTAGCTTGCAGTTTTATTGTATTTTTAATATTTTTGTTTTTAACATGCATGTGGAATGGTTTTGGATCTCTTCAATATATATTATGTGTTGGATTTTTTTTGGGATGAACCATATTATCTCCTAATATTGTTTTCTTATAACGGGCAATGCCTCCCAAATTGTAAAATTTGTGTTCCCTTGGTTCTAGTCGCCACCCTGGGGCCAACTGGAGGCCCAGCTTGGGGGTCATTTTATCTCTTCCTTAATTTCAATCTTAAGATAATAATCATTGGAGGGATGGGGTCATGAAATAATTATATCAAAGGTTATGGTTGAGAGTTAAGATGGAGTTTGGATTTAGGCACAATGAGTATTGCATGGGTTGGTAGGAAAATAGTGTTAGGTGATCTTAGTGTGTGAAATTGTCTAGGGAAGATCATCTAGGACATGTGATTTTTAGCCCCCCCCTGTGATTTGATGAAAGGACTTTGAGCCTACCGAACGACCATGTGTGGATACACCATTTATTGGGTAGAGACCCTAGGAAAGGTACATTAATAACAATTACTTGTGTTTTTGTTTGAATGTTTTATTGGAAATTTGAATTTAAGAATGAGTTAAATGATTTAAAATGAATTTTAATAAAATTCCATACAATCCAGGATTAGAGATTCCTTATTTACCTTTTTTAGCTATAGAACTCGATCATCGTCTGTGTGAGGCTTTGTAATTTGAGTCTCAATAGGCTGATTCAGTTGATCAGTGGAGTGTTGATCTAACAGAGGATGGTGAATAGTGGTATAGAAAGTTATGTGATTTCTAGTGGTAAGACTTGGAAATGTACGAGGGTAGTGTTTCAGACATGGAGAAGGATAGGTAGCATGAGGAGCTTAAGATCACATTCATTTTAATATAGGCTCTGACAGAGTATTGAGTTCTTTTGGAAGTGATTCAAATGCGGGGAGATACACGTCAGTGGTGGACGATGTACCTGGGGGAGAGAAAGGAGACATACATTTTGTGGGTTGAGATTTTGATGGTGTTTTGGGAGAAATTACTTTCATTGACCATGAAGTATGAGAAGAGGCAGGAGTTACACACCCTTTACGAGGGGAGTATGTCTGTATGGATGCTGTGGATTTTGTTAAAGGATATCCTTTATTTTTCACCATATCTATTTCATGATGAGGAATCTCACGTGAGACATCTAGAGGAGGCACATCATCTTTCTATCCAATAAACAGTTACCAGATTACATTTCTAAAATACACGGATGTCTAGAATATAGGTGAAATTGATTGACCAGATGCACTCATGAGGAGGTTTACTTCGAATGGGATACATAATGGTTCTTCGAGAGGTAGGTTTACCAGTAATAGGTCTTAGGTGCTAGGTCCTTAGAGGTTTTAACCGGTGGGGAGTCAACCTTAGCAGTTTTTGTTTCAACTATCTGGTCCTCGTGCCTTTTACATGTCCTTGGAGATAATGTATTTCTTCTATAGGGTTCATTTCCATCTCCAGAATCAGTTTCCAATGGCTATTCAAGCTTATTATAGTGAAGGGGGATATGTTTAGTGCCAGCTTCAAAAGCAGTTTTAGCTAGGCTCATTTAGTAGTAAGGCAAATAGGCTCATGCTCGACTGAGGGGAGATGGAGCAGGTAAATTAAGACCTTAGGGTATTCTGTAGGGACCTCCATACAAGCGTGGTTGTAGAGGCAGTCAATAAAATAGGGGTAGAAGATCGGGGCATGGTCAGTTTTACACTGTAGGATCAAGAGTTGTAACATGGCCAGAGATCGTTAGAGGTAAGATCAACTTTTTTAGAACCCTTTATTATGCCATGCTTGATTTAAGAGCTTCACACTAATTTATCAGACCCAGTATAGCCCATGCTCTAGGACTGGATATAGAGAGGCTTCGTGTGCCCCTGGTGTTGAGTACTCTAGTAGGAAGCGAGAACAAGTTGTTTGATGTATGCCGGGAATGTAGACTGATGATGAGGATGCATAAGTCATGTGGGGATCTCTTCTTTCTATTGATGAAACCATATAATGTCATTCTCTTCATCGACTAGTCGTATTACATCTATGATGTTATCAACCACTTCCATATAATATTCATGTTTTCAAAAGTGGATGGCCGGTGTGTGGTTTTCGTTGGCGAGCATAGTTATCAGTTGGGTAGTCAGCGTGTAGAACCTCTTATTTTCTTATTTTCCTAGATTTAAGTTAGTGGATAATGAGATGGTGGAGGTTTCTATAGTTTTTATGGAGTTCCTATATTTTTTTATTGAGTATGTGGTGACTCTACCCTCTCGATGTGACATTTAGTTCGGGATAGGAATTTTTTCTAATGATTCTCCAATTATGATGACTCTTTATTGGATGACACATTTTGAGTTGCAAGAGTTGAGGATTCAGATAGATGATATGATGAATAGGGTATCTATTTGGCCCAATGTGTCTCCATGGGGTGCTCCTATTTTTTTGTAACGAAAATGGATGGTACTCTGAGGCTGTGTATAGACTAAAAGATGTTAAACCTGTTAATGATCAAGAACCATTACCATATTTTGAGGATAAATTATCCTTTTGACTAGTGGGGATGGGAAATTTGTTTTTCTTAGATCGATTTGTAGTCTTGATATCACCAGTTGTGGGTGAAGCGAGGTGATATCTTGAAGACTTCATTCTGAAGTAGGTATGGGTACTTTGAGTTCATAGTCATGTTGTTCGGTGTTTTGAATGAACCATCTCTGTTCATGGGGCACATGTAATTCATCTATTGTTTGTTCCTTGACCGATTCATCATCATATTCATTGATGAAATCTTGATATACTCAATGTTGGAAGAGGAAACTACCGATCATCTCAAGAATATCTTGAAGGTCCTTCAAACGCACCATATCTATAGAAAGTTTTCCATGTGAAATTTTTGGACATGAGAGGTGAATTGAAATGGGAATGTGGTGTCTCAGTAGGGTGTAGCAGTGGACCCATCAATGGTTAAAGTATTTGTTTCATGGGAAGCACCCAAGAATGTGGTAGAGTTTCAAAATATTCACTATCTTCCGAGCTTTTACCAGAGGCTTGTACCGAATTTATCTTGAGTTTTTTCTCCATTGACATCATTGACCAGAAAATACTAGGATTTGTGTTGAGAAAGTAGTGATAGGGAATGTTTGGCTACTTGAAGTCAATGTTAGTTAGTGCTCCAGTGCTCTAGTTTCTCGAGGAAGGAGTGATGTTTGAGGTGTTTTGTGATGTTTCCTGTCCTTTCTTGGATTGCGTCTTGATGAAGAAATGGGAAGTGATCTCTTATGGGTCTAGGTAGTTACATCCCCGTGAATGTAACAATTCAACCCATGATCTATATCTATTAGCGGTTGTGTTTTTACTGATGTTGTGGAAACATTACATAATTGGGGAATGCTTTGTGGTCTTCACAAATCATATGATCTTGAGGTATATCCTTTCCAAGTGAGATCTGAACATGCAATAGTAGAGGAGGATGGAGTTTATTCAAGACTATGATTTTGAGATCTCTTACACCTCATCAAAGGGGAAAATCATGGCTGATTATTTGATTTGGATGTCGTAGAAAGAGGTTGTTTTGTAATCTATAGATGATTGGTAGGAAATAGAGGAGTTTTCTGCCTAGCATTTGGATGCAAGGGAGGAATATGGTAGAGGATATTTGTTTTAGATGATAGTGTAGTATTATCTTATTTAGAATGTGTAGGAGTCTTAGGGGAGAGACTAAGTGGTTGATGTGATGCACTATTGTGTTAGCCATGGTGATGCTATGGAGGTATGGTTAGAGGATGGTCAGAATCAAATGTTGTTCCATGGAAGGCTATTTTTTCCAGTGGTGATGCATGAGGGAGTCCACCATAATTCTTATAGCTCACCCTTAGCATTAAAACCATGAGTTTCTAAGATTTATTGTGGTTTGAGGATGTAGGTTTGGTGCCTCGGGATGAAGTGGGAAGTAACAGAGTTTGTGGCGGGACACATGGTCTTCTAGTAGGTAAAGGCCTCACACCATGTTATTAGGGGTTTGTTTCATCCTTGGGATTCCCCAAAGTGAAAATGGGATGAAATATCAATGGATTTCTTTATAGGGTTACCCAAATCTTAGAGAGGGTATGATTCTATCTGGTTAATAGTGGATCAGATGACAAAATCGGATCACTTTATAATGACTGAGAAGTTATGTGTAATGGATGGATTTGAAAATAAGTATGTACATGTGGTGGTATGGTTGGATCTAGTTTCAGGATCTATTGTCTCAGACTTGGATACACATTTTACATCATGAGTCTAGGGGAGATTGTAGCATGCTTTTGGAACTCACTTATGCCTCAACACTACATTCCACCCTAAAAAAGATGGGTAGAAAGATCAGACTATCTAGAAGATGAAGGATATGTTGCGAGCATGCATCTTGTACATTGGAGGATCTTGGGTAAAACACTTACCCTTGGTCGTGTTTTCTTATAATAACAACTGTCACTCTTCCATTGACATGAACCCATTTGAGGAATTTTTTGGGGGACTATGTGGTTTACCTTTGTGCTGGATAGAGGTTGGGAAGATAGTTGTTCTTGGTTCAGATGTGGAGTAGGCCATGATCAAGAAGTTTCAGCTTGTTTGTGAGAGGATGAAGGCAGTGTAAGACTGGAAGAAGTCATATTATGATCACAAGAGGAGGAAATTGGATTTTGAGGTTGGGGACCATGTGCTCTTGATGGTTTCTCCTAGACATGGGAAGTAGAGGGTTGGGAGAGGTATTATGTTTTCTCACACGTTTATCAGACCCTTGGTGGTGTTGGGTCAAGTTGGAAAGACAATATACTAGATGGTGATTCCACCTTAGTTGGAGAGGATCCAAGATGTCTTTAACATCTCTAAACTCTATTAGTATCTTCACTATGACTCCCACATCCTTGACTATGGAGTGTTGGATATCGAAGAAAACAAAATGTTTGTGGAATGACCCATGGAGATCTAGGTTCATCAGGAGAAGGTGTTATGTGGGTAGACCATTCCATTGGTTTGTGGGTTGTGGAGGCATGGTGTACTAGAGGAGAGTACTTAGGAGTGATAAGTGAAGATGCGTGACCAGTACCCAGAGTTTTTTTGAGTTTTCCCTAATCGGTTTTTCCTTGTGATGTAATGGTTGAATTTTTTTTGTTATAAGATGAGTTTTTCCATGGGTTGAGATATGAATGGTGATATGTGTGATAAAGTCCTAACATGTCAAAAGGGGAAGACCAAACTCCTAAGAGAGATGCATTAATTGTGATGTGATTAAACCCATGCGGGTAAGTTAATTCCACCCAAAGTAAATAGTATCATGAAATAGAGGTTGAGATTCTATGAATCATGTGTTTGAGATAGTGTGGTTATTGTGCTTATGTGGAGTGCCTTTTGGTTGATTGGTTGTTAGTGATGTTTCATGTAAAGTGGGATCCTTGAGAGGTATCTCACTGGGGGGGGACCCATCTTTTCCTTATGGTTTTGATTTATCATGGGCGAGAATAGTTTGAGAGGTATCTCATGTAATGCCTTGGACCTCTCGGGTCCATTAATTTGTGAAACTTCGATGTTTTAGGTGTTTTGGGAGGTCACATTGACTCATTTCCCAAATTTCTCAAATTTACTGTTTTTCCAATTGTAGGTCGGAGCGGTGAGTCAAAATTGTATATTGATAATGGTGAGGATCAATGGTCACTCACATCGAAAGGTTGAATAGGTGATTCCAGACCAGTGATTCCCAATGGTGAGTCATAGTGGTATCTCACACCGGTGACTCACACTGGTAGCTTGCACTGGTGACTCATCCACTAGTGACTCACATAGGTGACTCTCCCAAATAGCTCACTCTAGTGACTCATCCATAGATTACTCGAAATGATTAATCACACTGGTATCTATCCGCAGCTACTCATCCACCGGAGAATCGCACTGGTGAATTAGCCACTGGTGACTCATTTTCAATAGTTTGTCAAAATAGAATATTTTCTTCTGTTTTCTGAATTTGTCCCTTTAACATTTTATTTGACATAAAATGAATTTAATACAATATTTAATAGGTTTTGGATCCATTTTGAATCATATCTATCATTTAAAACCATGAATCTTCCTTTGACTTCCAAATTGCGTGGTCTTGGTCATGATCTACCTTTAATGGATTTTAAAACCATTTCTTTTCCATGAGTCTTAGGTCCAATCCATCTAAGATAAGGGACATACATCCATTCATTCATTCTCTTTTTTCTTGGTATGGGACATCCCCAGAAACCTTCTTCCTCAATGAGTCATTAATTTGTGTCGTATTCTTTGGACCGAGTTTCCTGCTTGGAGTTTTTCTGTTTCATGTCCGCCGTTGCTTTGGCTCATTAAGGACGTGCTAATCACTTCTTCTTCCAATTATATTTTCCTTTGTCTCTATATTTTATATATCATGTGGGGTGGGCATATTATTATCTTCCTTGTGAATATAGTGCAATACCATGTTAATGAAGATAAATTAATTGGTTCGAGATCAATATATTGAGTTGTGGAAAAGTGATGTATAATATATTTTTTATTTGTTTTTACTTTTTTATTTTGAATTACCTAGGTTAAATTCCCTAAAAAAATTATGGTCATTAGGGAAATTTATTTGTGCACTGAGTAATGAATCTGGAATGAATGATATTTGTTTTTCTTTCAAAAAGTATTTTTGAAATCGGTTAACCACATACATTCGGCTAATAAATGGAAGACATTGGGTGAAACTACTTATTTGACAACCCCAGAATTAACAAGTGTAATTAAAGAAGGAATTCCTTGTTAAATATGAATATATCATTCTAAGGTTCGTGTAGTGATGTGGTTGTGGGAACAGATGTGCATAGGGGGTTGGTTCAGTGGATGTGGTGTGGTTGTGCAGTGGGGATACTCAGAATGGTTTTGATAAGAGGTTTTTCTAGGAGTGGATATAATTTTGAGTTTTATTTGGTTAGAGGATGTATTGAGGAGATTTACATTTAATAATTATGATGATAGTGGTTGTTATGGGTAATTCATCCAAAGTTTCTCCATGATTAAAATGTATAAAGCTTCACCATTTTTCTTGGGAACGATGAATGTTATGTCATGAATGGGTGTTAAACATAGAGTAACATGAAGTGGGTTAATTTAGGATGGTTATCCTTCCTTTTTTGACTTTCATTATTCTTCTTGTTGTAGTCTATGTTATTTAGTTTCCCGAGTAATGATGGAGAAAATAAATACTTAAAAATTTTAAGATGGCATTAGTTGGTTTTGTAAATGGGTATCAGTTTACAAATGAAATGTTAAATGATGGGTTTCATTGTTATCTATGGTTATAGCTAAATAATGAAATGAATGATTTTTAACCAAAAGAGCCTTGTGAAGACAATTTAATATATCATCTTCTGAAGTGACTATTTCTGATACTAATAAATGCATATAGAGGTAGTAGTTGTTGTGAATCCCATAGGTTGGGAATGAGTGTTTCAAATTATATATATGCATTAATTGTTTTAACCTTGGGATTTCTATATGAACCCCACCATAGTTTAGAACTATGTTCCAAGAACTTCTATTGTAATGGTGGAGGATGTATTTCACAAATATAAATGTGGTAGGATGGATGGATGGCCACCCATTCTTCACTACTCCCTCTTCTAGGCCGTGATAGGCCACGATTCGTCATACAGGTAGTGGTTGTGAGGCCTAGGTGAGTGAGGGTGAGTTGTGTTTCCAAAGTGTCATTGAGATGAGATGAGTTTTTATTTCTTAGGTGTCTTTAGGATGAGATGTGTTGTGGTTTCCCAGGTGTTTTCAGGAAATGGCATGGTTTGTAGCCTAGGTGTCTAAGGGCGAGATGTGAAGTGGTATGGGAACCAAGTGTGTGTGGCCGAGGTGTGATGATCTTTATTTTCCCAGGTGACGAGATGAGATGTGAGGCCAATGTGTGTGTTGGTAGGTTGTGACATGGTTCTTTTAGAAGATGTGTGAGAATGAGTACATTTTCTATTAGGGAATGAGAGTATCTAATCAGTGGGAAAGTGGTTTGGGGTACCTTATCATTGATGTGATTACTATATTACTTTAACTAACTTGTTCTATTTGGTGAGTGTGCCTTGGTGAGCGTGCCTTGGTGAGGTGAGGATGGTTAGTATTATCTATTTGGTGTTGTTGGTTATATTGTTTTCTCATGGGATCATTAGTATACTTTTCTCACATGTGCATGAGAGACTTTGTTTTTCCTAATGAGTATACTTGTATGCTCACCCTAGGTACATAAGCTACTTTTAGGTATCCAAGATGATTACAAGGACTGTTTTTGGTGTTACTAACTCAGAATGTGGGATAGTTGTTGTGTCGTATCTTATCTTTAATTTTTGAGCTTACCTTGGAGTTTTATTGTATTTGTAATAGTTTTATTTTGAACATGCACGTGAGATGGGTTTGGATTACTTCTATATATATTATGTCTTAGAGTTTTTTTGTATGAACCATCCTATCTCCAGATATTTTTTTCTTATAAAGGGTAATGACACCAATATTGTGAGATCTTTGTACCCTTGGTGCTAGTCACCTCCCAGAGTGTAGGGAGATGACCCCAGTTCCCTAAAGCTGGTGCCTTATTTTTTATAATTTTAATATAAACATGTAATATGAATCTCAAAGGACCGAATAGTTTAGTAGATTTTGAAACAAGAGACAAACATAAGTTTAACATTACAACTTAAAAAGAAATGCAATATATAAATTACTTTGAAAACATCCTTAACTCCTAGGTTATCCCTGTAGTTCATTAATAATATACTTCTTCACATCCTAGGAAAAAATAAAACAATATAAAGGGGTGACTTCAGATTCTCAATAAGGGTATGTAAAATAGCGGAAGCATAAATAATAAAGAAAGGTTAATTACTAAATGTACCCATACCATTAAAAATAAACTTGAACATAATATAGCACGAATATGAGATCAATAAATAACTCAATAATAAAACATGACCATGAGTATTCTACTAGTCGAATAATTAGATGGACAATAAATAACTAGTTTCATAATGGGGTAATGCATAATTCTGGTCATCATAACCAAATTGTCAACACCTCGTGCCAAGATCGTAAATAACCATACTGTCAGGGCATCAAGCCAAGACTCTAGTTTGTCTCCTGAGACCAAACGATGCACCGAGGGGATATATTGGGCCCACTAGACACTTATTATGTAAATTTAATTCCTCATATGAATGGGGATAATATAAAAAAATATATATTCATATTGAAAACTAACATATGAAATTTATATAACTTTCCTCGATCATTAAACATAAACACTAACCATTTATAGGAATATGGTGACTGGTGGAAGGATAGCACATCCATATTCAAACTAATTATAAAACATTAAGAAAACACAGTTGATGATATCATAAAAAATTAACCACATTTAGAAATAAGAATAAAAAAGAGTGTTGAAATGGGTGAAAATAATATTATAAAATCATCAAGTAATTCTTGAGATAAAAACCCATCTACTTTGAAAAGAATAGTTCTTTTGGAAAATTAATTTATAAAACTATAAGTTATTTGTGGAGATTTATCATAATAAAAATATTTATTTTATGAATTTAACGGTTATTATAAAGAGATTATATAGTGCTCTTGAAAACTGAAAATAATTGAGAAATTCCCTTGAACCAGGATTGTATTTCAGGAAGAATTATTGAAATTTACTTTTAAAACATGTAACTCCCCATAAAATAAAGAATGATTATAGTTTATAAACATATATTTAACATTCAAAAATAATTTATAATGAGTACATAATAATAAATTATAATTTCATTGAGAAACATAGACAATAAAAGTAACCCAAATGAAAATGGAGGTTCGAATGGAAAACCCTTACCTTAATTTTTAAGGTATTCCTCACTTGATCATAATAACCAGAATAATAAAATTTAGGTTCATTAATTAATCATTAACAAACCAACTATACATGTAATTGATTTATTATAACCTTATTAGGTTGATTCAGAGCCTTTTGGATTGGTTGAGTGATTCAATTTCATCGTTTGGGAGCATTTTCATCCTTGAATTTCATGATCAGTTTACTTATATTTATGTATGGATAAACATGTAATATGAGAATGGATGACCAGAATTGAAGTTGTATGTTATTACTGAATAAAATGAATATTAAATGGTCATTAAATTCATTTGGTTATTTTTAGTGAAGATGAATCATTAAATAAAACAATAATGATAGCAGTCTTGGAAAATTGATGGTTTTTATCACAACAAATTCATTTTTATTTATAAATTAATATCATGTGTAGAAAAATTACATAACCATAAATAAGACATGTTACATATATTATGGTTTGGTTCAACCATAAAAATGGTTTCATGACTATAATTGAAGTTGGTAATAGAAATTTAAAACTCATCATCCTTGACTGTGGTAAATTAGCACATATCGGATGGTGTTTTTTCTACTAGAATAAAATAATGGTAAAGGTGAGATGATTATAACTGCAACAAACGAAAATTTTATCAATGAAAATTCATCATGATATGATTAAAAGTCTTATTATTTAAAATGGTTATATAAAACACATTCACTTCCTTGGTTTTTTGTTTTTTGATTTTAAAATACCCTTATGGATTGTTACCATTTCTAATATAGTCCTTGAACAATGATCACATGATTAGTATAAATATAGGGCTTTAAAAAATCCAATTTACTAAGAAAAAGGAAGCAATGACCTCATCCTGTAGAATTTCTCCATACAAATCCCAATTATCGGACTTTAGAAATGAGGTAGCTTCACTGGGCTTTTCTCTTGAGCAAGCCCAAGATGACCTTCAACACGTTAAGCTTGAATGGAACCACCTATAGGAGAAGTAGAAGTTGATAGAGATTACCACCTGGTCAATTTTATTCGATCCACCCCAAGATTCTATCACCACTGCGCTCCTTACCCTTAGGTCATATGCTGGTGTTATAAGGGGTTATGTAACAAGGCACTAGCACTATGATTATGTGCACTAGTTTGGTATAGAATAAATAATATACATTCATTTTATTATTGTTACTTTATAAATGGGGTTTAAAGCATAAATAGTATTTTTAGTTACTATTCAATTTAGAAATATATTTTAATTTATTAATGGATTTTTTTGAAATAAATAATATTTTAATAAAATATTATTACTAAATTAATTTTCATTAAATATAAATGATCGTATAATTTTTTTGAATAAAATTGAAATATTTATTAATGTTTGAAAACTGTTTTTTGTCAAAACCCATGAATTTTCAATAAATGTCATTTTTTATTTTAAAATTAAAAATTCAAATATTTAAAAAATTATTTTGGTAAAATGAATATTATTATTAGATTTAGGACGTCAAAATTATCTAATGGTTAATTTTTCAAAATTTTCTGAGACAGTCGATTTTTTGGGTAAAAAATAAATACCATTTAAATATATAATGTGTTTTATGACATCATAATGACCAAATAGTGATGTAATAAAATACTATAAAATGAATTTTCGGCCAATTTATGTTTTACCCTTAAAATAATGTTATTTTAGATTTTTTTGATTGATTTTATGATGCCTTAGTGGACCCTCCAAGTCTAATAAAATATTTTAAAATTATGAAATGTTATCCTGGAGAGTGTGAATCACCTCCACATAATAAATATTTTTTAATTATTTTCATAAATTTTCCTTATACAATATTTTTTTCCACTCCACATTGGAAAAATCCATGGGAGAAACCATGGGATGCTATGTGGTTTTGATTATTTTAATGTGTAGTGTCCAAAACCTAAATAATAAACAATTCCCTCTTCTTTACTATATAAACCCACTCAATCTCCAATTCATCTTAACTAAAAACCTTTGGGGATCTACCAAAATCTTCCCTCCTCTTAACATAATTCTCACAAGGTTCCCCAAGCTCTAAAGAAGCCTCTCTCAATCCTCTACCACGCCTTTGGGACCACACTTCCATGTAAGGGATTTCTTCCTCTCTCATTTTTGTCAAAGTTTCTTTATGTTTATATACCATTTTATTTTGAATTAATAATGTTGGGGTATGATTTATCACCCATATTACATTCCTGCTAATGTTTTAATGATGAGATACCTCTTTATTTCTCATTAATTGCTCCCATGTACACCTGTTACCATGCATAATTTCCATAAGGATTTCTTCTCTTCTCATTTACATTCAAGCAATTATTTTATATTTGGAATATAAATTCCATTAAATATGTTGTGATATTATGTTCCATTACCCCATTACTACCCACTTCATTTATAAATGATTATATACCCCTTTCTCTCTCATCAACCCATTTTATGATTTCTATTTGACGTCGTTATGCTGTAGAGGTTACACCAAAATTTCCCATGCCAAAATCATTGTTTATGTCAATAGCATAACAATTTTTATATCAAGGGTATTCACCATTATGAACATGTACATGTTGATTTAAGACATGCATTTATGTATTCCCCAACTCTTATTATTTTAATAAATTATTATGTTTACTGAATCCTTGTTGTATGATCCATGAGACACATTTATGCATAGAACGAAATGATTAAGAAGGGTTCACCCTGATAGTGCTCCAATGCATTGGGTAAAGATTATTATCATGATACGTTAAGTGAAACAAGGGTTTTCTCATGATAATTCAATTGAAATGCAGTTTTTGTCATGATGCATGTGCAATGAGCCTTGGCTCATGCTAATATCATGTTAAATGTTGTTCCCACATTTCCTTATTATGATAACCATGCTATATCATGACTTTATGTTCATGTTTCTTTTGTGATCCATTGATATGATTATTTCCTAACATGTAAAATATTCTTCATGTTATTTCTTATTTACTGCGTTACTAGGCTTTATAGCTCACCCTTATCTTATGCATGTCCTCATGTTATCCTATGCAATGCTAGGTATGAAGGAATGTTGTGGTCATGTAAAAGGTGTTTTCAATAAATATGTTGTGTTTTATGTTCTATGTTTTTATTTAATGCTCCTAATTTATAAAGACACTAGAACTATTGATACTCAGACTTGTCTTAAGTGAATTTTTATGTAATAAATCATGTTTAGGTGTGTAATAAAGATAAGGGTTTTTATAGTTGGTGTTAGAGGATAGGTTTAGTTATTTTTGGGATTAGGATTAGAAACCCTAGTGAAAGCCATTGGGATAAGATTAAGTATAATAAAAGCATCCCTAGCTTTTGGTGAGTATTGAGTATATGATTTATCATTCAAATACATCCCTGTCTGGATACGAGTAGGTAGAGCCAGCTCTGCCACTAAATTATCTTGGGGTAAAACCCCAAAACACCTCTTTGAGCTAGACTCGAATTAGAACTGGTGCATGATAGTGGGTCTTGCGGCACTCATGGTTACAACACTCCTAGGGGATATGCTTGGGTAAATTCATAAGATTAGTATAAACCATTATTAAGGGAATTGAAAAAAATGGCCCGAAGAATATATGTTGGGAAGTAGATCATGGATAACATAGATAAGTTAAGGAAATAAATGTAATTTATATGTTATTCTTTTTTCCTTGGATTCAACTTTATGGGTTACCCCTAAATTCCTTTTATTCTAGCCAATGCCTAGTAAAATGAGGACTCCGGGTAAAAACTGATATGAAGATCAATGTTATGACTGTTCTAATGAGATGCCCAATCTGATGGGAGAAAGAATCAAAAACTTTTTAATGATACTCTCTTAGTTAACTAATGTATTGAATATAAACACGGGTCAAGAGTAACATTCAAACCCCCCCCCCCAAGAAAGAACAAGCCATAATCTAGAGTTTCATGAGACATAGGCCTCCTACAATTAATGTATCATATGATCCCTCAATAAAAGAACAACGGATCAACTCCATTGAGAAGATCTCCTCTATCCTTCAATGTTCTGAACAAGATACGGTACTTCTGGATGCTTATTGTATGGATGGTGATGCTGATCAATGGTGGACATTGATAAAAAATTTAAAGACTGAGGAGGAGATCGAGGTGTTGGTATAAAATGATTTTTAGAAAATGATTTTTGATAAATATTTTCCTTGCCCCTTCCATCATAATATGGAAATGGAATTCCCAACCCTCAAGAAAAAAGACGACGAATCCATTAGATCGTACGAGGAAAACTTCACAATTCTTGAATGATATGCCTCCAGATTTTTCATTACCACCGAATTCATGGTTGACCACTTCTTTGGTGGGATAAAACCTATCCTATAGAAATCACTAGTGATCCGTAACTTTGATAGATATGAGAAAATTGTCTGATATACCCTCAATGTCAAAACTAGGTTCAACGAATATTAAGGGTATCATGGGGATAAGAAGAATAAGGTGGAATTTAATTCCAGTGGTTTGATGGATAAATGCAATTGTGCTAAGAAATTATAGCACCACAATTTTTAAAGTTGTGGAAAGAAGCACCCTAGATATTTCTTGAAGGGGGAGAGGAAATGATTTTGGTGTGGAAGAGAGGGGAAACTGGCTATTAATTGCTGACAGAAAAAACCCACTGCTGTGACAGAGGAGAGGGGTGCTCTGTTCGACCCTCAACACATTGTTTATTGCGTCAACTGAAAAAAACCATGGGAGTCTGGAAACCAGTCCCCTATGCCATGGGTTTTTAGAGGCAACCAACAACCTCCAAGGCAGTAAGGGTGATCTATTTCCATCACTAATGTCCAAGCAAACCCCAACAATGAAGTGTTGATAGGAATTCTAGTTATTCATTCATGAATAGAGAATGTACCTTTTGATTCTGGTTCTACGCATTATTTTATATCCTGAATGTTTATAAGAACAATCTCAACCCCACCACAAAACATGTAAGTAAAGATGTTGATGAGAATAGAAAATTGGGAAATCATTGTATACCATGAATATAACTCCTCCCCTGTCACAATTTGTGGTTTGAACTTCCTGGTGAACATTTTTATACTATATCTAGAGGAATTTTATGAAATTCATGGCATGGATTGGATTTATCTATATAGATCCAACATAAATTTCCGTGAGAGGGAAATCACTCTCCATATTGTGAATAAACTCTAAATTCTGTACAAGTGCAAGGAGGAGGAGGGATATTCCTTATCACCATCATCTCAAGCGTGGATATTACAACCCTATAAGCACGTGTATCTTTCTCAGATGATTTAATCTAAGGAAGAAACCATCCTTGAAGACATTCCTATTGTGAGGGAATTTGTTGATGTGTTTACAAATTAATTTCATGGTCGTCTTCATAGAAGAGATGTTGAATTATCAATTGATATTATATGTAGGGAATTAACAATATCCAAGACTCTATATAGAATGGATATTGTGGAGCATGAAAGCTAAAAAATAACTATAGGAGAATATGGATAAAGGGTTTGCACACCCAAGTTCTTCACCATGGGGTGCACTAGTCCTCTTCGTCAAGAAGAAGGATGGGTCAATGTGCCTTTTCATTGACTAATGTGAGCTCAACCAAATCATGATAAAGAAAAAGTATCCACTACCCTAAATTGATGACTTGTTCGATCAAATACGTGGAGTAGAATACTACTCCAAGGTGGATTTTGTTTGGGATATTACCAAGTGAGGGTGATGGAGGATATCCCCAAGAATACTTTTCGTACAAAGTACGGGCACTATGAGTTCATAGTAATGCCTTTCGAATACACTAATCCTCCATAAATCTTCATGTACTTGATGAATAGAGTCTTTATATATTACCTCAAAAAAATTTGGTAGTCATTATAGATTATATTCTAATATACTATAAAACATAGGAGGAGCATGAGGAGAATCTAAGCACTGTACTAGAGACCTTGTAAAAGGAGAATCTATATGAAAGGTAAAACTAGTGTGAGTTCTGGTTGAAAGAAGTATCATTGTTGGGTAATATCATAAAAAGAAATGGGAAATCTGGGGATCCCACCTAGACAACGACAATAGAGGGATGGATGAGGCCAACATTATTGATTGATATATATATCTTCCTAGGGTTAGCTTGATATTATCGCTGATTTGTGAGAAATTTTTCACAATTATCAAACCCTATTACCAAGCTAATATAGAAGGGAGTAAAGTTTTATTGGAGTGATGAATGCGAAGAGAGTTTCAAGGAGATGAAAAGAAGGATTATAACTATGCATGTGCTCAAACTACCCATAAGTTGATAATTTTATTTTGTTATTTAGTGATGCTTCAAAAAAGGGCTTTGGCTATGTGTTGATGCAAAATGAAAAAGTCATTCCCTATGTTTCAAGAAAATTGATAGTTCATGACAAAAAATATCCAACACATGATATGGAGTTAACTCCTGTAATCTTATCTTTGAAAATTTGGTGGCATTACCTATTTGGGAATAATTGTGAAATATATATAGATCATAAAAGCCTCAAAAAAATATTCACATAGAAAGAGTTGAACATGGGCCAATGAAGACGGTTAGAGCTGATAAAAGACTATGAATTCTCAATTAAACACCATCCGGGGAAAGCGAACAAGGTGGAGATGCTCTAAGTTGAAAGGATCCAAAAACACTTTCATTGATGATAATTTAAAAGAATATAATCTTCTTATATTTGAGGAAAATGGACATTGTAATCATAAAGAATGTAACATCATCAATTCATTTAAAAATTATTTCTCAACCATATCTTTTGGAAAGGTTATAGGATGCTCAAAATCATGATGTGGGAATTCAGAAAAAATTGGAAACTATTAGAAAAGGGGAATCCTTGGAGTTCAATGGTAATGAAGAAGGAATTATGAGATTTGTGTCAATAATATGTGTTCCATCAAATAAAGAGTTAAAAAAATAACTTTTTGATGATACAAATAGTTCAAATTTCTCCATTCACCTAGGAAACACAAAGAAGTATCGAGATATCTGAGAGAATTATTTTTTGAATAAAATGAAGAAGGATATAACAGAGTATACATCAATGTTCCTGGCATTTCATCTTCTTAAGGCTAAGAGGCATAAGTCTAAGGGGATGATCCAACCATTACCCATACCAACATGGAAATAAATAACATCACTAAAGACCTTTTTAGTGGAATTATGAAGACATAGAAAAGAAACAATGCTATCTAGGTTGTTGTGGATCGTATTAAAAATACCGCACACTTCATTTCAATTCAATAGAATTTCTCATCGGATCAAATGATATAGATATATATCATATAAGTGGTAAGTATGTATGGAGTACCACTATCTATTGTATCTGATCAAGATCCATGATTCACCTCTATGTTCTGGAAGTATAAGGACTCGACCTTATTACATTACATAATTTTGAATTTAGTCAAGAAATAAATTCCTTTAAAATTGAAGATATTTTCGAGTTTATATCTTTAGAGAATTGGGAGATAATACATTCATAACATTACACATTAATATAGAGTGGATACCCTAAAAACTGTATTCATTCCATCCAAAATATAATACTTTTCAAATAAAACATGATTTATTTTTCAATTATTCAAACATTTAACTTGGGTTAATTATTTTTCTTACACATACTTATAACATGAAAAAATCATTTAAAAACGTTGAATGAGCACAAAAATCCCATTAAGGGATAAAAAAAAATCAAGGAACACATTAGTCCATGAATACATGTAACATATGAAATCATTTTCATAAGATATACTTTTCACACATATATATACTTACTTTTTGTAACATAATATTTACACAAGATTAACAAAAAATAAGAACATAAATAGAACAATAAAGGTATCAGTGGGAATTAATTACATAATCCTGTAACCCTCTTAGTTACCTTATAATTTGTAACCCTCTCGGCTACCTTATAATTTTTAACTCTCACAGCTACCTTATAATTTGTGTAACCATCGTAGTTATACTTGGAGTAACCATATAGATGACCTCCAAATTACATAAATCCAATGAATTTGAAGGATATATAGGTCACACCATTCATCATAAGCAATTACCATGAACCAAAACATGATTATACAACATGAATAGTTGTATAAAAACATTCTCTTTGAATTTTGAAAAAGTATAAATTTAAAAAAACATCTATAAGAAAAGTCACTTACAAATAACATATAATTTACATGAGATTAATTATAATGAAAGTAATATGTGTATATAATTAAAATAAACATAATAAAACATAAGATAAAAAATAATTCATTACAAAAATGATCTTAAAACCACACAATTAATGGAGTATAAAGTTAACCGCAAAGAATGAAAATTGGGTTAAGAATTCTCTTACCTTGGGGTTCTCTTGTTTAAAAATCATTTAAACCTATAGTATAATGGTTAAAATAGTGTTATTAATATATTAAAGAAATATATTAATCTTTATAATACCATGTATTATTATTTCATTACATCATTTCACCCCTCAATTGTTAGTATTTTGTAGCTTGCATTGTTTTAGGTGCGTTCTTTACATGATTTCCATGATCAGTTCATGATGGATATTCTTGTCGATTTGAAGCAAAACATAATAATTTAAAAGGATTGTTATTTAAATATTTACATAACCATAAATTTAAACATTTATCATTTTTTAATTCTAACATGAGGAGGATTAATGAGTTAAAACATTATTGATATTGTTTTTGGTTATTTTGGCGATTCTTCGATCGTAAAGAACTCATTTTGTTTAATAAATTAATAAAATGTTTGAAAAATGATTCTAGAACATTATATAAGATATAATAAATAAATAATAATCTTGTTCAACCATAAAAATGGGTTCATGACTAATCTTGAAGAAAGTAAATGAAATTGAATTCACATCATCAACGATGTCTGTAAATCGACACATCACATACGATGTTTTAATTTATTTAATAAGTGTGAGAAGAGAATAATTATAATGGTGAGTCTTCCATAAACATGATGAAATCCAGAATATGTAAGATACTTGATAATTCATGCCTCTTGGATAAGGGGAGGTTAATAAAGAATAAAATAAGAAAATAAAATGCAGTGGAAAGAATGAAAACAAAAGAGGATGTTTGCCGCTTGATCTCTTCTCCTTGAGATTCCTTTTAAGGCCTTTGGTTTTGGCATTTTCGTGATAACATAAGCTTTAGGATGTGGGGAAGATTGTTGGGAGGAGTAGTGGGAAGAACACAGGTAAGGCTCACGACATGAGAGGTGTGGGAGGAAGAGGGGAATGCGGGTGGTATTTATAGCGAAGGGGAGGAGGTATTTTACATTATTTTAATCGTTATTATAATATTTTTTCTCATGACTATGAATAGTATTAATTCATGTGACCCCAAATAGTAATAATGGCTTATGATTTCTAACCAAGTGGTCTTATGTCAGCCTTGCTACACCTATGATGCAGTAAATCAAGTATTTAGCATTTATCGTATTTTATTGTATTTTACTATTCATAAAAAAATTCTAGAATTTCAAAAAATTCTAAAAAATTCACCCTAACCATTTTCGGATATGTAGAATTCAAAAATGAACTCCATTTTTTGAAAATAATTTCTTAAATATTATTAATTTAATTTTAAAATAATATGATAATTTATTCAAAAATAATAGTTTGAAATCTGTAATTCTTTTTTTAACACCATGAAAAATTTATCAACATCTCATTATATTGTAACCTTATGAAAATAAAATAATAATAAATTTTAATACTAATTAGGATCATATTACTCTTCATATTAATGTTCATAAGGGTATGTTACTATTCACAAAAAAAAACAAGTTGATTCCATTAGACTCCAAATAACTTACTGATAATAATTAAAGATGTCAGTTTCTTGAAATTCAAAACATTGAAGTGACAAAATTATGTTTAACATTAATTTATAAATATATAATTAAAACAAAGTTTCATGCATTTCAATTTGTTTTTAGAAAAACTTTCTGTGTTACATTATCCCCACCTTCTGGAAATTACGTCCTCACAATTTTATTTACTTATTAAAAAAGTGAGGTTAACTTTCCCACATAGAATTTTCAGACTCCCATGTTAATTATTCAACCATGTGGTATCTCCAAAAAACTTTTACCAGGTGGATTACCTTATTCTACAATAAATTTTCCTTTCAATCAAGAATCTGAACTAGTTTCTCTCCATAAGAAATGTTTTCTTCTAGCGAAACTAATTTTGGGGTAAAAAACTAAGTTGAATCTGGCCCATACTTTCTCAACATCGAAACATGAAAAACATTTTGTACATGGGATAAATTTGGAGGAAAATCTACTCAGTAGGAGAATGGTCCAACATTATCTAGAATTTCAAAAGGACTGTTAAACCGTGGACTTAGCTTTCCATTTTTATCAAAACACATCACACTTTTTGAAGGAGAGATTTTAAGGAAAACATGATCACCTACCTTGAAAGGGAAGTCTTTACTTGTATTATCTACATAACTTTTTTATCTACTCTGAGTTTTCCTCATGTGTTGATGGATCATATTTACTTTCCCATCCACTTCCTCTACTATTTCTAGCCTCAACACCTTTCTTCCATTGACTTCATCTCAAAACACTAGAGTCCCACACCGCTTCCCATAAAATGACTCAAAAGTTTACATCTCTATAATGGAATGAAATCTATTATTATAATAAAAATCATCTAATGAATGATGTTGATCCCAAATTCCCTGGTAGTCCATTAAACAAGCTCGATGTATATCTTCAAAAGTCTGAATCATTCATTCTAACAAACCATTTGATTGAGGATTAAAATATGTACTGACATTTAATTTTGTGCCCAACGACTTTTCAAGTCCCTACCAAAAGTTAGAATTTATCCTAGGATCCCGGTTAGATACAATTGAAAGATGAACTCCATGTAACCTAACAATATCTTTGAGGGGAAATCAAGAAATCTGATCCAAAGTCATTATATCTGAAATAGAAAGAAAATATTTAGATTTAGTTAATCGATCAACAATATCCAAAATCACTTTGTTACATCGAGAAGTCTTCGGTAGTCCCACCACAAATTCAATTGATACATTCTCCCATTTCCACTCTATCACTGGAAAAGGATGAAGCATCCCCTTTGGTAACTGCCTCTCTGCTTTAACCTGTTCACTTTTCAATCACTTCCTGGTAAAATCAAAAATATCTATTTTCATTCCATCCAACCAATATTACTCTCGATTGTCTCTTTACATCTTAGTACTGATATGATGAACTAGAAATGGAGAACTATGAACTTCACACAACAAATATTTCTTCAGCTAAGAATAAAAAGGAACAAAAATCCTTTTTCCAAATCATAACACACAATCTTTTTCAAGGTTAAATTCTCGAAACATACCCATTTTACCCAGTTATGCATTTTTCTGTAGCTCATGGTCTTCCTTAGGTGCTTTCTTAATTCTATCTGACACTGATGAATGCACAAAAACCTGAAACAAATCAGAGGTCTTTCCAGAACCAATAACTTGTAAGAAAAAATCATTAAATCATTAATCAAGGGATCATGTTCCAAACATAACATGGTTAATAATGCATGATTTTTTCGACTCATAGAATCTTATACTGTGTTTGATTATCCTGGATGGTAATTGATCATGCAATAAAAATCTTTATCAGTTAATTCCATCTTCTCTGCCTCAAGATTAATTCCATCTGAGTGAATATACACTTAAGACATTTATGGTCAGTATATATTTCACATTTGGATCCATATAAATGAGGCTTACAAATTTTTATAGCAAATACAATAGCTTCCAATTCTAAATCATGTGTGGGATAATTTAATCCATGAGGTTTTAGTTGTCTTGAAGAAAACGTTATTACCTGATCTTTATTTATCAGAACACGACTGAGTCCCTTCAATAAATCATCTTTGTAGATGAAAAAATCACCATTTTGGGAAAGAAAGGGAAAAAATATAACATTCAATAATCTATTCTTCAGTTCCTGGAAACAAACATCACATTCTTTTTTCAAAATAAATTTAACACCTTTTCATGTTAACTTATTTATCAGGATAGATAACCTTGCAATGTTCTTAACAAACCGTCGGTAATAACTTGCTTATCCAAGAAAACTATAAATCTCTACAACATTTTTAGGTCTTGGATATACATCAACCACTTTGGTTATGGCAATATTAAATTTTATTCTATCGTTATTTATAATATTCCCAATAAAAGTAATTGGTTGCAACCAAAAATCAAACTCTTTAAATTTTCCATATAGTTTCTTTTCCTTTAAGGGTTTTAAAACTACCCTTAGATGTTTTTCATGTTCCTCATTATTTTTAGAAAATACCATAATGTCATCAATAAAAACAACGACTATCTTATCCAAGAACTCATTAAATATACTATTCATAAGATTCATGAATACAATGTGTACATTAGTCAACCCAAACGACATAACAACAAAATCATAATGCTCATATCTAGTACGAAAAGCTGTTTTTGGGATGTCATCCTCTATAACCTTCATCTTATGGTATACAGATATCTAGTCAGTCATGGAAAAATAATGAGCTCCCTAGAGCTGATCAAACAAGTCATCGATATGAGTAAAATGATACTTGTTTTCAATAGTGATGTTATTCAAAGCTCTATAATCAACCCAATGTCTCATGGAACCATCTTTATATTTGTTGAACAAAATATGAGCACCCCAATGTGAATTTCCAGGACGAATGATGCCTTTATCAAAAAAATCATGCAACTAATTTTTCTATTCAAGATGTTCTATTTTATCCATATGATTTGGGAGTTTTGAAATTATCTTAGCATTAGCAACTAAGTCAATTGTGAATTCAACTTCTCGATCAGGAATGAAAAAAAGTAATTCATCAGGAAAAACATCATGGTATTCATTTACCACGGGTACATATTTAATCTAAACAGTTCCCTTTTTTAAAACAATACAAACTAGATAAATTTCATTTCCATATTTCTGCAGTTTCACAGCTTCCTAACATGTTATCAATTTTATGGGTTCATTCTAGTATACAAACAAAAACTATTTCTGAAAAACAACTTCTTTAGATCTACAATCAATCTTAGAATGAAAAACAGAAATCCAATACATTCCCATAATGACATCAAACTCTACTAAGGAAAAAAAATCATGGTTTGTAGGTAATGTATTTACACATACCACAATAAAGAGACTCTTATAATTCCTCTTTTCTATAATATTTCCTCCTAGTGTTTTAACAACATGTTTTGGTCTCATTTGTTGAGGTGATATTTCCAATTTACCAAAAACTTTCTTATAAATGAAGGAATGTGTAGACCCCATATCAAACAAAACTTTAAAAAAATATAAGTAAACCGAAAAATTACCCAATAAAACTTCATTGGATGACCCGACATCTACTGATGTAGCCGAAAAGGATCTCACAACACCTTTATTCTTATATTTTGTTTTCCTTTCATCATTTAGATCTCTCTTTGGGAAGGAATTTTCATAATGATGAATATCACCACATTTAAAACACTGAATGGTTTTCTTATTAGGATTATTTTTAGGATCATTTTCATTAAAATATCAGGCCATATTTTTAAAATTACCACATCAAAAACACTTAACAGTTTTGAAAAGGCATTCCCCAGGGTTCTTCATGCCAAACGTTTCAAAAACTGAAAACTATATTTTAATACCATCATATTTCTTTTCTTGATTTTTACCCACCGCTTTCCATATGTACCTCTTCTTCTATTTGTTTTCAAAATGCATGTGACCATCATAAAACTCAATCTCTACCCTCTCAGCACATCATGCAAGTTTCTCATAACTTTTGAATTCACGGGATGCCAACGCCCTTAGTTACCTTGGATTTAATCTAGAGTAAAAGCGGTTGATTTTTCTATCAAGATCCAGAATAAGATTTGGAGCATACCTCACCAGTCGGGTAAATTTTTCTTCATACACATCCACTGAATCCTCCTCCTTTTTCATCAATTCAAGGAATTTATTCTAAATTCTATGTCGCACCACCATAGGAAAATATTTTTCAAGGAAATGACTTTTAAATTTATCCCTCTATAACGCATAAATATCCTATATATCCCTGATATTCTTTACCATTTAGCACCCTTGGTCAGCTTAACCTTTAAAACAATAAATTTAAATACTTAACTTTTGATTATTTTAACATCCCATAACATTAAATATATTTTCAACAGAATTTATCCATCCTTCAACCGCTACTGGGTCAGAAGATCCATTAAAAGTAGGAGGGTGTTGTCTCATAAAACCTTCAAATATTATCATGTTCTATTATGGTACCTATGGTTTATCTCTTTAATGGATTCCACCACCATTTATTACCTGTGTTAGCCGATACATTACTATAAAAATTTACTCAGTTCCAATCCCTAAAATTCCAGGCTGCAGATTCAGAAGGACATCGTTCCATCAGTGCCTCTCCCCTTCAGCTTCCTTGTTTATTTTGCAGACAACCATTCTAAAAAAAAATATCTTATTCAAAGAAACATGGTAATCTTTAAATTATATAACTTTTCAAATTAACCATAGAGTAAAAAAAATTTATGGTATTATATTAACATCATCCCAACCTGTAAATTTATCTAAACCATCCCACGATTACTACTATAAGGACCCCACTATATTACATTACATAATCTTGAATTTAGTGAAGAAAGCACTTCCATTCACATTTAGGATATTTAAATATGTATAAATTTAGATAATTAGAACAAAATACATCAATAACAATACAAATTAATATATAGTGGATACCATAAAAATAGTATTCGTTTTATCCAAAATATAAATCTTTTCAAATAAATAATGATTTATTTTACAATTCTTAAAACATTAAACTTCGATTAATTCCTTGTCTTACGCATCCTTATAACATGTGAAAATAATTTAAAAACCTGGTATGAGCACAAAAATCTCAATAAGGGATATAAATAAAGTAAAGAACACATTAGTCCATGAATACTTGTAACGTATGAAATCATTTATAAAAGACATACTTGTCACCCATATTTGTATAATTACTTTGTGAAACATGAGAATTAAAAAATATTCCTACAAACATAAGAACATAAATAGAACCTTAAGGGTATATTGTTTCATTAGATACATAATCCTATAACCTACTTGGCTACCTTATAATTTTTAACCCTCACAACTACCTTATAATTTGGGTAACCATCACACTTACACTTGGAGTAACCATACAGAAGACCTCTAACATAAACATAACAAATGAATAGGAGGGAGATATAGGTCGAACCCTTCATCATAAGCAATTTTAAAAAACTAGAACATAATCATACAACATGAATAATTTCATAAAAACATTCACTTTGAATTTAGAAAAACTATAAGTTTAAAAGAGGATTTTATAAGAAAAGTCACGTACACATAACATATAATTGACAAGAGATTCGTTAGAATGAAATTAATACATGTATAATATGTAAATAGACATAAGAAAACATAATATAAAAAAATATTTATTTCAAAAATGATCTTAAAACCACACAATTAATGGAGTAGAAAGTTAACCTCAAAGAATGGTAATTGGGTTAAGAATTCCATTATATCGGGTTTGTCTTATATAAAAATTGTTTAAAACTCCTCTATAATAGATATAAGAGTGTTATTAATATATTAAAGCAACATATTTATCTTTATAATACCTTATATTATCATTTAATTATATAATTTCACCCTTTAATTTTTAGTATTTTGTTCCTTGCATTGTTTTGGGTGCATTCTTTACATGATTTCCATGATCGGTTCACGATGGATATTATTGTCGATTGGAAGTGAAATGTAAGAATGGGAAAGGATTTTAAATTAAATATTTCTGAACCATATATTTTACCATTTATAAATTTTTAATTCTGAAATGATGATGATTCATGAGTTAAAACATTACTGATATTTGTTTAGGTTATTTTGACGATTCTTCGATCGGAAAGAACTCAATTTGTTTTATAAATTAATAACTTGTGTGAAAAATGATTATAGAACCTTATGTAAGAAATAATACATAAATTATAATCTGGTTCAACCATAAAAATTGTTTCATGACTAGTATTTAAGAAACTAAAAGAAATTTAAATTACATCATCCATGATGTCGGTGAATCGACACATCACAGAGTGTGTTTTAATTTCCTGAATATGTGGCAGAGGAGAAGAATTATAATGTTGAGTCTTACATAAAATGATGAAATTAAGAATATATAAGATACTATATCATTAATACCTCTTGGATAAGGGTATGGGAATAAAGAAGAAGAATAGAAAATAAAATGAAAAGGAAAAAAAGAAAATAAAAGGGGATGTTTTCCTCTTGAGCTCTTCTCCTTGAGATTCCTCTAAAGGAATTTGGTTTTGTCCTTTTCGTGAGACCATAAGCTCTAGAAAGTGGGGAAGAGCCTTGGGAGAAGTATTGGGCATCACATAGGTAAGTATCATGGATTGAGAGGTTTGGGAGGAAGAGGGGAATGGTGGTGGTATTTATAGTGGAGGGGATGAGGTATTTTACATTATTTTAATCAATATTATAATATTTTTACTCAAGACAATGAATAGTCATAATTAATGTGATCCTAGATAGTAATTATGGGATGTGATTTAAAAAAAAGTGGTCTTATATCATACTATAATCACATATGGTGTAGTAAATCAGGTATTTATCATTTATTGTATTTTATCGTATTTTACTATTCATAAAAAATTCTAGAATTTTAGAAAATTCCCAAATATTCAACCTAAACATTTGTCAATGTGTATAATTCAAAAATGAAATCCACTTTTTCAAAATAATTTTCTATGTATTATTAATTTAATTTTTAAATAAAATCATTATTTATTCAAAAATAATATTTTTAAATCTATAACAGTTTTTAGCACCTTGAAAAATTAATCGCCATCTTATTATCTTATATCCTTATGAAAATAAAATAATAATAAAATTTAATATTCATTAGGGTCATATTTCTATTCATATTAGTATTCATAAGGGTAGGTTACAATTCACCAAAAAAACAATTTGGTTCCATTAGACTCGAAATAACATACTGATAAAAATTATAGATGACTGTTTCATAAAATTCCAAACATAGAAGTGTCAAAATTATCTTTAATGGATAGATATAAATATATACATAAAAAAAGTTTCATTCATTTCAATTTATTTTTAGAAAACCTTGGGGTGTTACAGGAAGAGTCTTCCACATGCTATGAATACGGAGCTGAACTTTAGTATGACTTATCATCCTCAAACTAATGTCCAATCTGAGTGGACTATCCAAACACATGAGGCCATGTAGAGAGCATGCTCAATGGACTTCAAAGGAGGATAGGATCAAAATATTCCGATGGTTGATTTATTTTACAATATCATCTTCCACTCAATCATCCAAATGTATTCTTATGAATCCCTTCATGGGAATAGGCATAGAACACCAGAACGTAGGGATGAAGTTGGGGGGAGAAGACTCCTAGGTCCAAAAATGGTCAAAGAAATGGTGGAGAAGGTTAAGACCATCTAGAAGAACATTAATTCCACTCAGAGTTGACAAAAGAGCTATGCTAATAATTTTCAATTATACCTAGAGATTGATATTTGGGACATGGTATTCCTCCACATATCGTCGTGGATGAGAGTTATGATATTTGGGAAGAAGGTAAATATTAGTCCAAGGTACATCAGCTTTTTTGAGATCCGTGATCACATTAGAGTGGGGGCCTATTGAATAACACTCCCACCAAAACAATATCAAGTACATGATGTATTCCATGTATCACTATTGAGGAAGTACATTCCTAACCCATCACATGTACTCAATCCAGAGGTGGCACCATTGTATAATGGACTCTCTTATGAAGAGAATCCAGGGAAGATCTTAGATCATTAAGAAAAGTTTCTACGAAATATGACAATGCCCCTCATCAAGGTGTTATGGAGAAAACACATGTTTGAAGAATCAACATGGGAATCAGAGGAAGTGATGAAGTAGAGTTACCCTCATATGTTTTATTGTGGGAAAAAGAAATTTCGAGGGAGAAATTTCTTAAGGGGGGAAGATTGTAACAACCCAAACATTTACTAATAAAAATTATTCTTGATATGACTAAATGTATTATTATGTAAAATGGTTATATAAGACTTATGTACTTCCTTAGTTTTTTGTTTTTTAATTTTAAAATATCATTATGAATTATTACCATTGAAAATATAGTCGTTGAACAGTGATCACATGATTACTATAAATATAGGGATTTAACAAATCCAATTTACTCAGTAAAAGGAAGGGATGGCCTTATCCAATAGAATTGCTCCATATGAAGCCCATTTTTCGAAGCTCTAAAAGGAGGTAGTGTAACTAGGCTTCAATCTTGACCAAAGCCCAGTTGAAATTCAACATATTAAGCTTGAAAGGAACCTCCTATGGGAGAAGTGGAAGTTGATAGAGATTACCACCCGAGCGATGTTATCTGAGCCACCCCAAGAGTCTATCACCACCGTAAAACTTACCCTTAGGTCTTATAAAATTGTTATAAGGGGTTATGTAATAAGACCCAATCACTATGATTATGTTCATTAGTTTTATATATAATAAAGAATATACATTCATTTTATTATTTCTATTATGTAAATGGTTTTTAAAGCATAAATAGTATTATTAGTTAATATTCAATTAAGAAATGTATTTTGATGAAATAATGGATTTTTGGAATTAAATGATATTTTAAAAAAAATACTATTACCAAATTAATTTTTATTAAATATAAATTATAGTATAAATTGTTTTTAATACAATTGATTTTTCATATGTTTTGAAAACTATTTTTATCAAAACTAATGAATTTTCAATAAATGTCGGTTTTTATTTAAAAATTAAAAATTCACACATTTTAAAAATTTTCTAGATAAAATGAATTTTATTTATGGATTCAAGACCTCAGAATTATATAATGGTTAATATTTAATAATTTTCTGAGATAATTGATTTGTTTGGTAAAAATTAAATATTTTTTAAATATATAATGTATTTTATGACATCACAATGACACAAAAACGATGTAATAAAATACTATAAAATGTTTTTTTGGACAATATAGGTTTTAAACGTAAAATAATGTCATTTTATAATTGTTTTATTAATTTTATGATGCCTTTGTGGACCCTCCAAGGATTATAAAATATTTTAACCTTTTAAAATGTTTTCTTTGAGATTATGACTCACCTCCACATAAGAAATATTATTTTTTTATTATGTTCTGACATATTTCTTATAAAATACATTTTTAAACTCCACTTTGGAAAAAACCATGGGGGAAAACCATGGTATGGTTTGTGGGTTTTATTAGTTTTATGTGTAGTTCCCAAAACCTAAATAACAAAGAATTCCCTCTCATTTCTTATATAAACCCACTAATTATTGAATTACTCTTCACTAAAAACCATTAGAGCTCTACCAACCTCTGCCATATTTTCTCTAGAATCCTCCCAAGGTGCACCAAGCTCCAATTAATCCTCTCTCAAGCCTCTCCCACACCTTTGGGATCTCACTTCCAAGTATGATATTTCTTCCTCTATAATTTTTGTCCAAGTTTATTTTTGTTGCTATACCCTTGTCTTTTAAATTAAAAATGTTGGGTTATGAATTCAAACCACTCCCATACCACCATAAATATGTTTTAATAGTGATATATCTCTTTATCTATCATTAATCCCTCCCATATACAACTGTTACCATGCTGAAATTGTGTAAGTAATTTCTCTTTTCTCATTTACATTCAATAAATTATTTTATATTATTCATAAAAATTTTATTTCATATGTTGGGATATTATGTTATATGACACTTATACTATCCATTTCATTAATAAATGACGAGAGACCACTTTATCTCTCATCAAACTATTTTATGACATCTATTTGACATTGTTATACTGTCGAGGTTACACCAAAATGTCCCATTCCTAAATCACCATGTAAGGGAATTCCATACCCATTTCTCTATCAAGTGTATTAAACTTTATGAACATGTACATGTTGATTTAGTACTTACATTTAAGTATTCCACATATCTTATTCAGGGAATAAATTATGATTTTTAATGAATCCATGTTGTATGATCCATGTGGCACACTTATGCATGAAATGAAATGATTAAGAAGGGCATGCCCCGATAGTGATCTAATGCATTGGGTAATGATTAATATCATGATATGTCAAGTGGAATGAGGGTTTAATCATTCTAATTCATGTTAAATGAGGTTTTAGTCCTTCTCCATGTTCAATGAGCCTTAGATCATGCTAATATAATGTTAAATGTTATTTCTAAATTTCCATGTTATGATAACCATGCTATGTCATTCCCTTTTGTTCATGTTTTTCTTGTGATCCATTGATATTAATTTTGATGAAAATGTAATGTAACCATTATGTTATTCATTGTTTACTCCCTTACTATTCTTTATAGCTCACCCTTTTCTTATTCATGTCCTTAGGTTATCCCATGGAATGCTAGGTACTAAGGAATGTTGTGGTCATGTAAAATATGTTTTTAATAAAGATGTTTTGTTTTATGTTCTAAGTTATTATGTAATGTTCTTAATTTCCCAAGACAGTAGACCTCTAGATCCCTAGTTTTGTCTTAAGTGCATTTTTATGTAATAAATCTTGTTTAAGAGTTTAATAAAGAGAAGGGTTGTTATAATAACTTATTCCATCATTATAGAAAAATAAAATTACATATAATGTAATGGTTTTTAATAACATTTGGATGAGTAGAGGTGATGATAGAAAAGAAAAAAAAGGAACTTGAAAATAATGTATAAGAATTGAAAAGATGAATTTACCTCTTGAATTAATTTTCCTTGAGAGCTTCTTTAGGGGAAATGATTTGGCCTTTTGAGTTGACCAAAGGATGATGTGTGTGGGAGAGGATATTAGGGATTTATTTGGGAAGAATTTGGACTAGGAATAAGGCTTTAAAGAAGTGAAGATAATATGGAGTGAGGGGGGTTTTATGGCGGAAGATATGAGTAATTTTTGAGTATCTTAATAATTATTTTATTATTTTTCTCAACACCAGCAATAATATTGATTTTTGTGACCATGAATATTAATATGTTCATGTGAGCTTGAAATATGTGGTCTTATATGATCCTTAAATCACTAATGACTCAATAAATCATATATTTAGTATTTATCGTAAATTATCATATTTTACGATTCACCTAAAATTGATGTATTTTAGAAAAATCCCAAAAATTTTCCATAACCATTTTTCAATGTGCAGAATGAAAAAATGATTCCATTTTATCAAAATAATTATATAAATATTTGAAATTTAATTTGTAAATATATTAATTATTTAATTGAAAAATACATATTTTAATTTTAATATATATTTTTTAATACTTTCAAAAATTAACCAAGGCCTCATAAAATTATCCCAAAATCATTGGATAGAAAAATATTTATCTAGGAAAATATTTTGTGAAAACGAATTTTAAATTCATTTATTAATTTAGAACTATAATTAAATATTTATCACTCACAAAAATTCTAATACATAATCAATAATTTATAAAATGTTCTATTTCATTTATAATGTTCGTAAATTTTATTTATCCATCCATGGGTCATGTTACTATTAATAATGGTATATTACTATTAATAAGGTTACATTACTATTCATAAGGGCACATTACTATATAATAAGGGTAGGTTACTCACTACATGAAAATTACAATTTCACAATGATTATTTTTAGATATGGTGGCGGTTTAAACCGACGCTATATGCTTATACGGTGATTTCTGAAAACTACCCCTAAATTGTGTGTTGGGAAACTATTGGCGGCGGTTAAAGAAGTTTAGCAGTGGTTTATGGAAACCATCGTAGTAGGTGCATTTCATAGTGGTTATAATGTTTTTAGGGACCATTTTTTTGGGGAGGGGATTACTTTTTTTAGCGGCGGTTAAAACCACCGTGGAAGCCCCTGTCCGGGAAAACTGCATCTAAATTCATTATAACCACCATGAAATGCGCATGGAAGATGGGACACTATAACATCCATTTTAACCACCACTAAATTTAAGACCTTAGCGGCAGTTAGAACCGCCTCTAATAGAAAAATACCTAAATTTAGCGGCGGTTAAAACTACCGCTAAATTTACCTATTATAGTTAGCGGCGGTTAAAACTGATGCTAAAACAGATTTACAAAAAAAGAAGCAGTTTTTACAGCCCCTGTAACAGTTACCTGAAAAAAACCATTCCAAGAAGACCAAAAGACCAATAGAATATATACTACAATCAATATGAAAATAGATGCTTAACTAATCATAACCAAATGCATCATTCAGTGGGTAAAGGAATGCAGATAATCATATCACATGGACATTAGACCTTTAAACAAAATTATAAACAAGCATGTATATCATATTTCATGAAAAAAATTCCAAGCCTAGGTTTGACCTATTCCATTTATACTAATTCTAACCCAGATATAACCATTCATATCAACATACATCCCACTATCATTGGTGCTAACTACTCCAAAACCTCAGGCCTCCCTACCCATACCTCATTAACCAATATCCATCCCAAGATCACAAAACATCATATATAAAGGCCTACATTCATAGAAATAAAAATAGAAAAAACATAAAAAAGAGTCAATATGGGATCTACTCCCTAAAATAACATTCCATCCATCATAAAAAATGGGCTTACTCGACACCATAAATTTATCATTATCGAACTAATTGATCAATTAATGTTTTGGAATAACAAATTTATTTATGATGTGTTACTAATATTGAAAATATAATTTAAATAGAATTTCCACCATCCAATATTCTTGTTTAAATAAAATTTAAGGAATAAATTCACAATAATATTCCTATAATATTAAAAACTACATGAATTTACAGTTTCATTCTTTGTATCCAATTCCATTTATGTATTGATGAACAATTTATATAAACATGCATTAGGCATCAATTTATTTAGATAAAATTATAATTAAGAATATAGTAGTAAAAATCCAAATTTTATTATTTTGGAAACCAATTATAACCAAAATTACATTGAACAATGATTTTCATCGTATTATACTTTATGGTAACTTGAGTTGATATCTAATCCTTGGTTGAGTTCACATAAAAATAAAACCAGAATTCAATTTAAATGACACATTTTTCTACTCTTTATGGTTGGATGTTTCACTCACTAATATGTTATCATTATGATGGGAGGTAGTAATTATGGGTCGTTAATGATTTTAGATGCATTTTTGAGATTTTACTAGATCAAGAAGCATTTAATCACTTTTCATTTAAAATAGATATTATATGAGAATGGTAGGAGGAAAAACATGGAATTCATTGTGGGTTTTTTAGTTTTATTATTGGAGACTCATCAATTAGGGAATCAATGACTGCAGAAGCAAAGGATTATCGCACCGAAGATTATGGGGTTGTTCAAGATTATCAAGAGTGTCATAATAGTGTATTTATATTTAGAATTTCATCTACAATACCAAATAATGTGTGATTTTTTATATGTATCTTATATTCAGTTGTACATTCTCGATTAAAATTATGTGATAATACATGAAGAATTTCAGTTGGAGCCTTACCCAACATTTGTGGAGCACTCGATTTGAATCATAGACTATAGTGAGAAAATGTTTTGAAGAAATCCTAAGTCACTTGTTAGAGTCATATGAGTGCATGGACGTATGCATGAAGAGTCTTAGAAGTGATAATATGATGCCTGAGCTCAATATCCCAAGTTTTTTGGGTGTAAAATATTGAGGCACTACTCAAGGATGATAAATCCTCAGAGGGGGAGATTATAATGACTTGAAGTTTTCCAAGGGCCTTAAGCCTTACATTCTACCCTTCTTTAATTGTTTCTAAGATATTATTTTATTGGGTGAATTCTTAGGTTGTTAGTTTTTGGGTTATAAGCTTTATAGAGGCCTCTAATTGGTTTCATGATTCGAACATGGTCATGGGGAACCATGTGGTTCTCCCAAGAAAACCATACGGCTTGGTTGAAGAAGGATACTAGGTGGGGCATGGTTGGAACATAGTTATAGATGATAATGAATCATTTACCTTGAAATATATGTGTCTCGGTATAGAAGGAAAAATAATTGTTAACACACAATTTACCAAATTAGAATATTCATTCATTGACGATGTGCTAGAATCTCATATTAGAATAAGAAAGAATGGAGAGAAATGAATCTTAGGGAATGTAGAAAAGACCAAGAGTATCTTGAATACTAGGGAATGTTGAAAATTTTGATGTTCAATATTTTTAAATGTTTCAAATAGAAATGTAGTGGTAAATGCATTGGGATATAAAATGTAGGATATGTGATAACCTATTTCAATAGTTGAATAGAATATCTTATCTCCACTATATGAATATTTGGTGGGTGTAATTGAGGGTTTAGGGGAATCAATGTGGGTATCCTTAGAGATAATGTCTTCATTGATTAAAAAAGTATAGACAAGTTAGAACATTGTTCTAGAATGTATCATGATGTGTGATAGGTTGTAAAAATGTGAAACTATTTCAGGATTGAATTTTGATATACTTGGAGTGTTTATACTTCGTAGCATGGTAATGGTCACATAATCCATGACAAATGATTTTATGTGATCCTGTAATGCTTTGATGTGGGATGTTCACCAAGGGCCGAAAAACCTAATAAAATTAGGAAAAATGAATCATAAAAAATGAATCATCACAATAAAGAATCGACATATATGGTGCATACCACCCTCGAGAAATCAAGACAGAAAACAAAAAATCAGAAATCAATAAAATACATAAAAGGAAACATGAGAAATCAAGAAAATGTTAGGTTATGAAAATGTTTGGTGGAATCTATGTTCCACACATGATACATATACAACCCGACTGTTACCATATTTGTCCAACATATCAACAATACAACTAATCACTGTCCGATGATGAACACATATCGTCACCCTCTCCACCTCCATCTCCACTTCCTACAACCACCTATAAGAACATTATATTGAAAATTAAATTGTGTTTCATATTTATATTTAAACATAAAACCAATAAAATTTTGTAAACTAAATTATTTTGAATTTTTGTGATTTTCCTGCTCACCACCGGTCGATGCAATACCACTGGGGGCATATCTGCTCATTTGCTGACGTATATTAGTCAATGCTTTCTGCAAAGTGGATATCTAATCCCCCTGGTCTTGAACTGTGTTTCGTAGAGAAGCAATATCTCTTTGATCATATTTGGGTATGGACTGAATACATCTAAGAGTAGATGCAGTTGCAATCCACGGAGGCCTGCCAAAGACCTCAGATGGTACGGGTCCCAAACACATCCCACACACTCTACCTGGATGCTCCTTCCCATGGAATTTAGAAACTGGGTCATCCTGGGAGACTAATTAAGACTGCCCAAGATTAAAATCCCATAGTTCATTAATTTTTACCTATAAATTAAATATCAATATATATTAACATAGTAAAAACTAATAATAAGTTATTATAATGAAAAAATGAGTTCATACCCCAAATTCTTTGGTAGGATTATTAATAAAACATCCATCATATTTTTTGTGAACATCCAACCACACTTCAGTTCGGGATGCTTCATTCCCTAAACTCTGTGACTGCATTAAATAAAGTTAAATAAAAAATTTAATATATTAAACAGATAATAATATCTTATAAATATTTAAACTAATGAAAAGATTACCCGAGTTTATTTTATTGTAGAAAATATTTTTGTTCCCGTAGTGTGAGGGATGGCTTGCTTAACACGACTTGATGAATTATTTCTTGAGAGATCCTGAAATAAATAAAATGAAATTTAATAGTAATGTATTCAATGTCTTATCCTCTTCATATACATGTATAAATGTAAAATTAGGTTAATATAGTAATATATATTTAAATACCATCTTCTTTTCATCATGATCTCTATAAACAAAACATTCCACTATTCTTTGGGTACCCCATTGGGTAGCTTCTCATACATTTTTTTGACGGTCAACAAAGTATTGTTGACTTCTATCCACAATATCCATTTGAATTCTTTCCATTTTTACCAATATTATTCAAAGTCTACTTTCGTGATATCACATCAGTAACCTTAAAGTGGAAAAACATCTGTATACAGAAATTCATTTTGAACATATTAATAACATGTCATTCAATTACACCAGAATGTATTAAGATTACCATTATTTGGGAAACAAAATCTTCATTTATCAAACATGGAGGCATATGTCTCTAATAATCATAAGAAATAGGAAGGGAAATGGGATTCGCTTCCAACTGGCCTAGAATTTGAATAAGTAATCCTGCGACATCATCCATAGGGATCCCATATAAATCAAATGGGAAAACTATCTTCTCTCCAATCATATTGCACACATCTGAAATTTTTATATTTTTCTCCACAGTTTCATTTGTTTATCTTTAATGAACAAACAATTAGTATAAAAAAGTGCAATAAATTTATTTATATTAAAATTTTTACCTATAACAGTTACCCTCTAGTATGCCTGTGATGAACTAGAAGTGGAGCACTGCCGCCCCACTGCTAAGGTTGCGGAAGGGGAGTTGATGACTTAGCTTCTAAAGGGCCGCTCACAATGGGTGTGACAGATAGTGCAGGTGGAGATGGTGCATGGGGGAAGGAAGCTAGTGGCTCAGATTCCATATAGAGGGAGACAGATGTATCATCATATGTCACAATAGTGGATGAAATAGTGTATCACTTCCTCCTTGGAATTCCTATCATTTAATCAAATAAAATTAAGTTCAGAACAAATATTTCAAAAACATTATGTAGAAAAAAAAATTTAAAATTGATAATAGATGACCAATACTAACAAGAAAAATATACAGAAAAATGATATTGAATGACTGGACAAATGAAATTAGTGGTTGTTGAATGAATAAATAAATGTACATACAACCATTTTACCTTTCAATAAATTCAGTTTCCTCATCCATTACATTATCTACTTCATTCATCCTCACTAGAATAATATTTTCAATATCATGATGGAAAAATAATTTTGTTTCTTGTTGTTGATGAGATTCCATTTCAGAGGTCTAATATTCTACTTCATCACCCATATTATAAATATCTCTTTGTATTATGTGAGCAACATCAATCCACCCTTCATCCACAACATCATTCACATAATATACCATTTTTTATTGCGATGATAAGATATATGGATCATGCAGTTCACGATCACCAACATCCATCATGCGAGAGAAGTTCACAGAAGTAAATTGCAAGGAATCTCTTTTAACACCTCTGATAATATCGACCCAATTGAATTTGAATAAAACAACTGAAAAATGCCTGTGGTAGTTTAATTCAATAATATCAATCAGCATTCCATAGTATCCCACTTTAGAAAATGTAAATATACCACTATTCTATGTTTTTAAACCCTCTTCTCGATTGAATGTACGAAATCTAAAGTCAATCACGTTGTAAGTGTCGAAATTTCTAACTTATTTTAGGGGACCTCAAGCAGGAAAATTCAAATTTTATGACAACTTTTCTCGAGTATCAGTATTCATGATCTAAAAAAATAAATATACTTTATTGTATTTACAAAATATATGTGTCAAAATAATTTTTCATATTTATTGCAATATTTATGAACTTACACGTCATGTAAACTATTCTACAAGCTATTTATTAAAAGATTTCATTATATCTTCCTCATTTCATGTTCAGACTCTCATTCGTATCTTTATTTTTATCCTCAACTCTTCAATAAATGGATATGTAATTTCACTATTCATCAGCACATATCTATGTGCCTATAATAATTCCAATTCTTTCAGTATCACATTTGAGGTCTTCCCAACAGATCGACCAATAGCAGGAAATATTTTTGATTTATAATGTATTTGAGATTGATTTTATGTGTTGTCAACACTTCCAACTCGATTAAATCTTGTCTCAATATCATCCAAGTATCTAAAAAAGGTAAGACACTCCTCAGTCAAATAGGCTTCAGTAATAAAGCCTTCTTGTTGAGATGTATTTCTAATGTATGATTTCAAATGACCAAGATATCTGTGAAATAAAATGAACATAATTATGCATTTAATTAAGTGACAAAAAATGTTTAATTAGTTGAGAAACTTATAAATAAATTACCTCTCAATTGGATATATCCATTGATAATGAATTGGGCCTCCTAATTTAGCTTCCTCAACCAAATGCACAATTAAATGCATCATAACAGTAAAAAAATACAGAGGATAGATCATCCCAATTTCACAAAGGGTCAAAAAAACCTCTCCTAGAGGTTGTCAAGATGAAATGGATGTAGAGATTTCTAACATAGTTGTCTGAAAAATTTGTAGAATTGGAGTACAACAACAGTAATGTTTTCAGGTAATAATGTACGCAATGCCAATGGTAGTAACTATTGTAACAAAATATGTGAATCATGACTTTTCAATCCATATAACTTACGATTATTGAAGTCAAAACACATTGATATGTTACTTGAATACCCATCAGATACATTCAAATTCTATAAAATTTTATGGAATGTATAATTATCCCTATTTTCATTGAAAAAATTGCCGAAGCATACTTTTCATTCTCATCTGGCCAGAGATCACGTTTTATGTTCATTACTTGTAAAACATTGCGAGAATTGAGATTATTCTTTGAATTTACATGATCATTAAGAAATGTAAAAATAAAATTGTCATATAAATTATTCTCAATATGAATCACATCAAGATTATACCACAACAAATTAAATTCCCAATACATGTGTTTGAAGAATATACTTTTTTTCTTCCATTGTTGCGTTTTGATTTTGATTGATGGTTCACTTCAAACCCATTTCCCGCTATCATTGAAATGAAGAACCTTCCCAAATTTGGTTTCAAAATTTCCAAGTTGTGTCAATATTTTATTACTATTTAACAACTTTTGAGGTGGTCTACAATCAATGAAACCGTTAAAATTTGATCTGTTCAGCCGAAATATATGAGATGCATCGAGAAATATTCAATGGCACAATAAGAACCATTTTCTAATGTGCGGTAGCCGTTTAGGCTCAAAATCAAAGTTAAAAATAGGACAAGACAAACCCATGTAAGTGTTACAACCTGATAAATTACCAATCCCAAGGAAGCCACTAATGTTCCACATTAAAGCATCCTGCATTTTGAACATTGTTTTAGAAGAAACATCAAATTTCTCAACACTGTTCCTCCACAACTCATGTAATTATTCAATTAAAGGATGAAAGTATTCATCAATATCATTTATAGGCATCTTTTTTCTAGGAATAATAATCGAAATGATAAAATACGTTTGTTGCATACACATCCACAGAGGCAGATTGTAAGGGATCAAAAAAACTGGCCAAATTCTATATTGGTACTCAAAGTCCCAAATGGGTTGAATCCATCGGTAGCCATCCCCAATCGAACATTCCTAGGATCAGCTGAGAAATATGGATTTAATGAATCAGATTTCATCCATGATTTTGAATCTCATGGATGTCTCATTTACCCATCATTGTTATTATCTACAGAATGACACTTCATGTGTTCAGCGGTTTTCGATGACATGAATAATATTTTCAATCTAGGCATTAAACGAAAGTAATTACAAACCTTTATAGGTGTGTTAATTTTATTATTCTTCCTTAATGTACGTTAATTCATACATCCAATATCACCCATTGACTTCCATCTAGATGAAGAACATTTTTTACAATCTTGTCTACTTGAATCCTTTCACCAATAAAGAATACAAACATTGGGACACACATGTATTTTTGTATAATTCAGAATAATCCAATTAATAACTTTTTTCATATCATAAAAAGTCTTCAGGATGTTTTCTTCATGAAATGAATCAACCAAAAATTCCAATATCATTGACATTGCCTTATTTGTAATTCCACATAGACATTTGATATGGTGGAACATCAACATAAAATAATGTTTTGAATATTTCAAACACCCACTATAAAACTCCTGATTTCCATCATTAACCAAATCATGATACATATGTTCATTAATGAAGTTTTCACTTATATTAGTCTCCACAGAATCAAGAGAATGATCCACTGATATGTTACAATCTTGATATGGTTGTCCTACAGTCTCAAAAACATCACTTGTGATGTTGCTATTTGTAGCACCCTCATCTGGTTGTTCTGATATGTTTTGATATTGATGGTGGTCTCTTTCCGTGCCTAATGCAATATTTATAAGTATTTTCATTTAATTTTCCATTGTCAATGAAGTTGGTAGGTCATTCTGTGGATTGACATCAATACTCAGCCTTTCTGTATCGTTCGATTCTCCATGCCAAATCCAACAAAAATATTGACTGGGGAATTGCTTTAATATTAAATGTTCATAAACTTCAGCTCTCTTCAACCATCATCAAAATTTCCAGTTAGGACATGGACATATTATTCTCCCTTCAATGGATCGATTGGAAACTAAAAAAAATCTAAAAACGCATTCAAACCTTTAATATATTGAGGTGTGTTCCTCGGTAATGTGATCCATCTTTTTTCCATGTATATCGCAATGTCCCTACAAAATATTAAAAAAAATAAAAACACATTAAAATTACTAAATAAGGAAAGATATTCATATATACTAGTTGAAAAAATATATAAATATTTTAAATAAGGTTTTCCTATATAAATACATATAGTAGATAATAAACCCAACCACTAGAAAACCAAAGAATGAAAATTAAAAAGATCTATAATAGAAGACGAGAACAAGGATCTCATCCCCATCGTTTTTTGTATGTCGTGATACACCAAAACAGATGGCCAAACTGATGATGTCATAACTTTGATATCACTAAGGTAAGGGCTTGATAAATAATATATTAATTGAATAGAATTTAAGAATATGAAATGGAAACAAAATCTTACCTTAAACATGACTCACTACTATAGAAAATACAGGGGGATCCAAGATGTAGAACATGCCAAGAATAATCAGGTGAAAGGATTCAAGACTAGGGTAGATGAATCCAAGGCTTATAAGAAAGGTATTTGTTTTTCCAAAATCAAAGGAAACATGAAATTCTAATGATAAATGAAATAATGTATATTAAATTTCCTAAAATAGATCCTGAAATAAAATTGAAAAGTATTGATATCAATATACCTTTTCAATTTCTATTTTTTTTCATTTATAGAAAGTGGGAAACCCTATTAAATCCATAGTATTATGGAATTCATATAAAATATTCAATCTCAAAAAAAAAAGAATAGGGTTAGTAGTAAATATTGTATATATTAATAATTATTTCCTACTTTGTGTGTTATTGGTGGCCTCGGATTAGGATTCAAAGAGTTGGGTATGGTCTAGGTTGAGAATTTTAGAACATGTGGGGTATCATGATGGAGAGTTATGGGTAACAACATGTTGTGACCCTGCATGTGATTAAAATTTTCAGATCTGGGGTGGATCATGGAACATCAATAGGGGTTGAAACATAATGTGCAGCTCTGGGTTAGATCATGGAACATCATTGGTTATCCACAATAGTCTAGGAGGGGGTCTACTCTCTCCAACCACCACATTCATGCATGGGTATTTTTATATTTTACTTTGTATTTTTAAAAATTCATTTCCTTTTCCACTTAGATGACTAAGAAATAATAGAGGTGAGTCATTTGTGAATGTTTCATTACAAACATTCTTTATATTTCTAAAATCTGGTTCAATGTCATATTGATGAGTCATTAATTGATTTGGACACCTATATGGTAGGATAACCTCATTAAAACCTCAATCATTGTTATCCTCTTTTTTTAATGGAATACCACTCCAAATCTATAACTTTTATATTTTTATACGTTTTGAAATATCTTTTGATTGAGGATAAATAAAATGACTATATTTTAGGGGTTAACTTCTAATGATAATAAGTAGGTGATAGTTAATTTTTTTCTCTATGCATTATTTATTTTCTATTTTTGTGGTATATTGATATTGGTCTTGTGGAAAATACAAAAGTAGTCTATTTATGGTTAGTGAAAGTGGCTGTTGATGAAGAGATGAAAAAAAATACTTAGAATATAATGAATCAATTATCCTATGAAAAAATGTTCATCTTCGGTTCCTTAGGAAGGAATGAATATAATACTAATTTACTAGAAGTATATAATATACTTTTAATATCAATTAAATGTTCATATATTTAAGAGTAAAAAATACATATATAATTTCCAGTGATTTATATGTTTTTTTATTCTAATATGATATAGGCATGAGGGCCTATAAATCACTGTGTCCCTAGGAAATGTAATATTTGGATGTTAGAGGCTACTGACTAGTTTGAAGGGTAGGAAAGTATTATTTATGGAGTGGTTTTCCCTTTAATAATCAACTATGGTAAAATATTAAAGTAAAGAACTCAATAATTGTAAGTAATACATATAAAAGAAAAAAATATAAATTGATGTATGAAACTGAATCTGTTTTTTTTCAAATTAATAATTAATCTAGGGTATATATAAAATACATCTCAAAATTTCATATACAACAAAACTAAAATAGTTATAAAATTGTATAACAAAACCCCTCAAAATGACATAAAAAACATATAAAATTGACTTGATGAGGTCTCCTAAAATCATCTCATACCAATTTGGAGTTTTTACCACTACCTGCATCACCATGCATTTAATATGTATTAAATGAAGTTGTTTATATAAAGGGTGTAATAAATAATGCCCACAAACCCTTAAATAACCAAATAATGAAAAAAACATATAAAATCAACTTAACGATGTCTCTTAAAATCATCTCTTACCTATTTGGAGTTTTTACCATTACTTGCATCACCATGCATTTTATATTTATTAACTCAAGTCATCCATAGAACTTGTATACCATTATTATATAATGCCGGTGGATGCTTTAAACACCCACCAAGGAGTATGGTATCAAAAAACATGGCTCATATATGTTTTATACAAAACACATGGAAGATAGTATATCCCCATCACAGACATAGAATATAAAAAAAAATGGTACCAAACACAAGTGCTATCCAAAATAATGGATCAAATCATGTCATATAATGTCAATTCCAAATGCATTTCCTCTTGTAATGTTTCCTAACTGATGAAATTCACATAACAAAAAGATTAATTCCATAATATCAAAAAAACAAGTTTCTTGATTCAATACATGAAGCTCATAATTATTCTATTTATATTGTATTGAAACAGTTAATTTATTTTTGAAAAAAATTAATTATAATAATCATTTTATTTAAACTATTATTACATAAAAATTTACGGCAGGCATATTTTAAAAAAAATTACATTTTATCTCTTAGTTTTAGATATTAAATTTTAATAAATAATAACCGTTTTTCATCCAATATATTCTTACATTATATTCATTAAGTTATAACTTCCATAAAAAATATTTCCATAATTTATAAACATCATTATAGAAACACAATAATCCATGACTAAATAAATTAAATCTATTTCATGAGTTTTACACCAAATAAAATATATTTTTCATGTAGAAAATAACTGCTATAAAACTTATTTAACAAAAAACATGTAATTTCAGAAATTTAATTCTATATAAATAACCTAAGTTCTCACACCAATATTGTGAAATTATATAACAATAAAATACAATTTATAAAAAAACACAAAAAAGATCCTTGTCATCTTCTAGTAACACCCAACCAAATCACTAACTCCCTCTTACCGACCTATAAAAATAGGATATATATAACGGGTAAGAACACAAGTAGATTCAGTAAGATCTGACCCAAAACCTCACAAGAAAAATATTTAATAAGAATAATAATATCTTAGAATATAAACAAGGATTAAAAACACATTACTAATAGGGGCGGTGAGGCGTGCTGAAGGGAGGTGAGGTGCACTGAGGGGCGACGAGCACAGGTCAAGACAGGCGAAGGGTCGGTGAGCTAGGTCGGGGGCGGCGAAGGGGGGGGGGGGGTGTAAGAACAGGTCTTTAGGGGTCGTGGGGTTCGGTGGGAGTAGGGGGGGGGGGGGGTCTCGCGGTGGTTGGGAGGGGAGTTTCAACACTGTAAAAAAACATAGTTTAGGGGAGGTTTATTAAAAACCATCGATAAACCCTTATTACAAAAAATTAGCGGTGGTTTAGTAAACCGCCACTAATAGACCGCCAATAAATCCTATTTTTGTTGTTGTGACTATTCACTAATGATTATGTTTATTCTATCTGACTCAAAACATCACCCTGAATGCAACCGTATATGTCAAAATTTCTAAATAAATATCCTTGAAGAACAAAAATTATTTTATTGGGGTGGTTATAACAAAATTTTATTTTTTATAGACTCATTGTTTCATGCATTAATCCTTAAGGTGTTACATTATCCCCTCATAAATATTTCACTCTAAAAATTCATAGAATGTTACCTCATAAACATATTTGGGTAGGTATTCAACATAATCTTCTCAAGCTCCCATGTTTCCTCTTCGATATTATGATTTATTCCAAAGTATATTTACCTATCGAGTTGTCTGATTCCTCAACAACTATTATTATGTTTCTAGAATCTGAATAGGCTCTTCATAATAACATAAGTTTGGTTACAACTCTATAATTTAAAAATTGAGGAGATGTGTTGGTTCTTGCATGTAATATCTAAATAATGAGACATGGAACACATTTTTTTACTTTAGACAGGCTAGAAGACATAGCCAAACAATATTCAACAACTACAATTCTCTCTAGGATTTCAAAATGACCAATGTACCTGAGGCTATGTTTCCCTTTTTACCACATCTTAAAACACCCTTCCATGGAGTTACTTTAATGAAACATGGTCTCCTAAGTTAAATTACTAATACTTCCTTTGATTATTAACATAGCACTTGTTCTTGATTTGAGCTAATTTTTTATGGGTTTGAATAGTCTTTACCTTTGCTGTTGTTTCCTCCACAATATTTGGGCCCACAAGATTCCTTTCTCAAACTTCATCCCAACAAGTTGGTGTATGACATCTCTTTCCCTATAATACTTCAAATTGTTCCATTTTAATACATGAATGGAAACTATTGTTGTAGGAAAACTTTACTAAATGTAAATATTGACCCCACATACATTGAAAGTTATGAGAACATGATCTCAACATTTCCTCTTAGGTTTCGATCGTCCTATATGATTTCCCGCCAGTTTGAGGGTGATTAGAAGTACTCAATTGATGATCAATATCTAAAGGCTTATAGATAATTATCCATAATTATGATGTAAATTGTGGATCACAATCAGACAAAATTGAGAGAAGGTTCTCCATAACGTCTCACAACTTCATTGATATAATGTTTTTCTATGTGATGTAGTTAAAAATCTTCTCTTATAGTGAGGAAATGTGTAGATTTCATAAGTATATCAACAATTACCCATATCACATCATTATTCCTGAGTGTTTTGGGTAATACAGTGTCAAAATCCATGGTGATGTCATTTCATTTCCATGAAAGAATGGGTAGAGGTTTCATGACTCCTCTTAGATGTCATTGTTTAACCTTCACTTGTTAATAGAATAATCATGTTGATACATAATCAGAAGTTTCCCACGTCATGTTTTCCCACCAGAAATATTCTTCAAAATATCTACACATATTAGTACTACTAGGTTGTATAGATAAATTATAGTTATGATCATCATTTAATAACTCCCTTTTGTACTTGATTATATAGGAAAAACATAGCCTCTTCCCAACATTCAGAATTCCATTTTCACACAGGAAGTCATCCAACTTCCAATATTTCACAACATTAATTTTCTTTTGATGATTATCATCATCAGACTATAGAGCTTTAATTATTTCCAATAAAGTTGTTTGGGAATGAATTTTAAAAAGTAGTGATGTTTCACCTTCTTTCATTTTTCACATGTCTATCCTAACTACATCTATGTACAAAAGGATCCTTGCCAATCCTCATTTTTTTGAGAACTCCATGATCTTTTCTAGTCAATGAATCAGTTATCTTATATTACTTTTATAAGTGGTATTGTATAGAAAAATGGTAGTCCATGAGTAGTTTGAGCCATCTCCTTTGCCTCCTGTTGAGTTCTTTCTATGAGAATATATATTTCAAACTCTTATGATTAAAATATATCTCACATTTTTCTCTATAGAGATATTTTCTCCATATCTTCAGATTGAACATTACAGGTGATAACTCTAGATCAAGAGTATGATAGTTTTGTTCATTCTTTTTTAGCTACCCTTATGCATCAGAAATCACTATATCATTCTGCATAAGGACACGGCCATGTACTTTCATTGGCGTGTTACTATAGATTAAAAATACATCATTCCACTATGGTAGAGTCAAGATCACAACATTAACCAATCTTCTCTTCAATTATTCAAAACATTCATCACATTCCTTTATCTATACAAACTGAACCCCTTTACTTGTAAGAATTTTTAATGGGTTGTCTAATCGAGTGATGTTCTGAAAGAAACACTAATAATAACCTGCTAAACCAATAAAACTACATACCTCAGTTATGTTTGTTAGAGTAGGCCATTCTTGAATAGACATTATCATCACAATATCAATGGATATTCCTTCCTTAGAGACAATATTTCCATGAAAGGAAACTGATTTAATCTAAAATTCACACTTACTAAACTTTTCATATAATTCATTTCTTCTAAGAGTCTTGATTATAATATGAAACTGAATTTCATGATCTTAATATCTTTTGGAGTATACCAATATATCATCAATAAATACCAATAAAAAGTCATCAAGATATTCCTTAAAGACTCTATTTATTAGATCCATGAAAAAATAGGGTGCATTAGTAAGTCCGAAAGGAATTACTGTAAACTCATAATGCCCATGCCTGGTTCAAAATGTTTTATTTAGAATATCCTACTAGCCCAATCGCAACTAATGATATCCAGACCGAAGGTCAATATTCAATAAATATGGGGCTCCATGAGGTTGATCAAATAAATCATCAATGCAATGTAGGGGATACTTGTTCTTTATTGTAATATCATTGATGTCCTTGTAGTCATTGCAGAACCTCATCAATACATCTTTATTATTAACAAAAAGAAGAGTGGATCCCCAAAGAGAAACACTAGGGTTAATAAATACTTTATTACTCAATTCCTCTATTTTCCTCTCGTTATAATAATTGCATAGTGGAATTTTTATAAGGAGTTTTTGATATAGGCCATGAACTCGGAATTAAATCAATAAAGAACACAACTTCTCATTCTAGAGGGCGCCCAGGTAAATCCTCTGAAAAAAATCAATATATTCTTTCAAAATAGGTGCATACTCAATTTTAATATTTATTTCCTCTCCCATAAATATTTTGTTTTGATCATTTCCAACAATTTTATTAAGCGGAGCTACTGGGGTTGATCTAGATACGAATCAGATGATGATATTTCTACTCTAAATATGAGGGATTCAACATCATTCTCAAAAAATTTTAACCACTTTATTCTTACAATATATTTTAACATCATGATTCAAAATTCAATTCATACCAAGGATTAAATCAAACTAAATCATGGGTATGATAATAAAATCAGTAGATAAATCATGTTCATATGCCATGATGGGGACTGTGTGAAACATCTTTGTGGAAATGATACTCCCTTTAAGAGTTTTGACTGAAAAACCCCTTATAAAATCAAAATTTAAATATATAAGTTTATTGGAAAACTGGGAAGATATGAAAGAATATTATTATCTATAATCAAATAAAGAATTGGAAAATTTTGAGGAAATTATTAAAGTACATACCACCACATAATTATAAATTTCATCCTCTGCAGATGTGATCACATAATCTTGTCTTTGATTCCTTGGCCTTATTTGGGAAATGTTTCATTGATGCTTAGGACATTAATGTGCATAATAGCTCCTATACTTGAAATTATTTCATTGAACTTTGGTAGCTTATTTATTCCCCTTGCAATCATGGGATATGTGGCCTTTTTCTCTACACTTATAACACACACCCATAACCTTCAAGAAAGTACGAGGGTGTCTCTTCCCACAATTATCATAGGGTTTAAGGTCAACTCTTCCCTTATTCACCATTTGTTTTTTATTTTCTAGAGTTTTATCATCCCTCTTCTTATTTTTCTTCCCTTAATGTCATAATACTTAGAGAAATCTTTTTCCATCTTGATAGCACATGAGACTATGTCTTCATATGATGAGAAAGTTTAGTATAACAGTGCCCAATGGAATAATTGCTTTAGGCCATCAAAAATGCGATCAATATTTCTCATTAGATAACGTATGTAGTCCGAATCATTCCCTTTATAACCTTGTAAAATTGGCTTCATACATTTCAACATTCTGATTCTCTTTTTTCCTTAGTTCCAGAAACTGTCTTTCCATATCTACTCATTATTCATGAGGGAAGTATTTTTATAATAAGGTTTCCTTAAAGTCCCTCCATTCCATTTCTTTTATTTATTCCTCCTCCTATGTGTTTTTAATTAAAGACCGCCATAAATCTTCATCTCATGATAGATGATAAACCACCATGACAACCTTCCCTCTTTCATTACATCCAAATTCTAGAAATATATTTTCTAATAAACTTATCCACTATTCCACTACGAATGGGTTTATAGTACCATTAAATGATGGAGGATATTTTCACATAAACTAGTCCAGCATTTCTCCTCCACCTTGTGGATTAAAATGTTCCATACAGGTAAGGTTATTGTTTATAACCCGAGTTATTTGTCCCAGTATAGTCATATGTTTCTCAATAACAGTCGTAGCTCCAAAGCCAACATCATTTTCTTACATAGGTAGGAAATGCCTACATGGGATACACACGTTCATGTGGTTTCCATTCCTTCCACTAGGATCCATTTCTAAATAATGGCCCACACTAGATTAGGTTATAAATCTAAATGTATAATCACAACTTAAAAAATAATTAGCATAAATTGAAATATTACTCATAGCTAATCTCTTAATAATAAATATGGATTCTCTGAAGAAAAAATTACATTTACTTCCTTCATAATGGTTTGTAAAAAAATGTGAATTATCAAAAGCATATCCCCCGATATTGTCAAACTAGGTGCACAGTATGGCCCATTATCGTGTAACAGGATACCCCGGGTCAGGGCCAAAACTCCTTGTCAGAGTTGTTACTCCTAGGTACATCTATTCCAAAACCACGTCCAATTATAGTATCTAGACAAGTATTTATTTTATATAATGATTCACTTAATATATTCCACAACAAAATTCCAGGATGTTATTTTATGTTCATTCTCAAATACTATCTTATGGGTTTTCACCTAATCTATGTTTTCTAAATCTAGTTTCCATGTTTTCTTCTAAACTTCCTCTAATATCAACTGTAAGGTCCCAACCCCAGTTTCCCAAATATAGTGACTTATTTTATTACATTGTTATATAAATATGTAATATGCATACATAAGGACCAATTAGTTTAGTATCCTTCGAAGAAAGATACATACATAATTTCAAAATTACATCTTAAAAAGAAATACAACATAGAAATTCCTTTTAAAACATCCATAAATCCTAGTTTATACTTTTAGTTCATTCATAGTATACTTCTATACATCCTAAAGAAAAATAAAATAATAAAAACTGGTGAGCTCAAATTCTCAATAAGGGTATGTAAACTAGTGGAAGCATAAATAATAAGGTATGGTTAATGACTAAAAGAACACATGCCATTAAAAATAAACTTGAACATAATATGGAAGGAATATGAGATGAATAAATAATGCCATAATAAAACATATCCATGGATATTATAATAGTCAAATAAACACATGAAATATAAAATACTATTTTTAAAATGAGGGAATGAATAATGAGAGACATTATAACTATACCATCAAGGCCTCATGCCAAGACCATAAATAACCATACTGTCAAGGCCTTGTGCCAAGACTCTAGTTTGTCTCATAAGACCTATCGATGCAAAGATGAGATATAAAGGGCCCCAACCAAAAAATAATAAGTCTAATTCATTCCCTGTATGAATAAGGATAACATAAAAATATATACATTCATATTTAAAACTATCATATGAAATGTAATCAACATTCCTCGATCATTAAATATAAACACTAACCATTCAGAGTTATACAGTGAATAGTGTCAAGATAGCACAACCAATGTAAAAATAATCATAAACCATAAAAAACCTATTGGATGATATCATAAAACATTAAACCCATTTTAAAATAATAATAAATAAGTGTGTTAAAATGGGTGAAAATACTCTTATAAAATCATCGAGTAATTCATTAGATAAAAACCCTTTTAAATTGAAAATAAGAGTTACTTAAGAAAAATATTTATTTAAAACCAGAATTCATTTGATGTATCTTTATAATAATTAAAATAGTGATTTTATGAATTTGAAGGTTTTTAAAAACATATTATAGAGATCTCTTAAAAAAGGGTAATAATTGAGAAATTCCATTGACTCGAGCTTGTATTTCATGAAGAATTTTTTAATGTTATTTTTAAAATGTAAAACTCCCCAAAAAATAAAGAAGGACCGTGGGTTGTAAAAATATATAGAAAATTCAAAAATAATTTATTAGTAGTACATAATAATTTGTGCTATCTTGTGTAGACTGGGTTTTTCTATCCTGTGTGGACTGGGTCGAGTTTTCCTGTGTGGACTGGGTTATACTTGGGCTCGAGAGTGGGAGCCGTTTTTTAATTGTTGAATTAATGTAATTTATTTATTATAACCCTATTAGGTTCATTCATTTTCTTTTTTATGGGTTAAGAGATTCAATTTCATCATTTGGGAGTGTTTTCTTCTTTAGTTTTCATGATCAGTTTAATTATATTTATGCATGGATAAACATGTAAGATGAAATGGTTTTCTATAAATGAATTTGTAATATCAATAATATTACATAGTTATGAAATTATTTTGGTTATTTGGATTGAAGATGACGCATTATATGAAACATTAATGATAACCGTTTAGGAAAATTGGCGGGTTTTGATCACAACGAATGCATTTTTCTTTATAAATTAATATAAAGGGTAAAAAAGATCCCATAACCCTATATAAAACATTTTAAATATATTATGGTGTGGTTAAGCCATAAAAATTATTTCATGTTCTGAATTGAAGATAGTAATAGAAATTGAAAACCCATCGTCCTTGAATGTGGTAAATTAACACATCTCAGATGGTGTTTTTAGTACTAGCATAAAATAAGGGAAAATGATATATGATAACAACTCATTCCATAATTATCAAAATATTACATTACATGTAAGGTAATGTAGTTTTCATTAGATTTGTATTAAGATAAATGAGTGTAGAAAATAAATCAATGGAATTTGAAAATATATTAAATGAAATGAAAAGAGGAATTTACCTCTTGAATTAATCACCCTTGAGATTCTCTTTAGGGGAGAGGATTTGGTCTTTTGAGGAGACCAAATGATGAAAGAAGTATGGAAGTATATTATAGAGATATTATGGAATAATTTGGACTAGTCACAAGGATTGAGAGGAGTGGATAGAAGAGGGAGCAAGGGGGGTTATAGTGGAGGAGATGAGTAAATTTTAAATATCTTAATCATTATTTTATTATTCTGATCAAGATCATTAATAGTATTGATTATTGTAACAAATAATAGTAATATGTGCATGTGAATTGGAACCAATATTTCTTAAATTATCTTTACATCACCTATGACTCAATAAATCATGTATTTTTTATTTATCGTAAATTATCATATTTTATTATTTACCTAAAAATGATGTATTTTAGAAAAATCTAAAAAAAATAACCATAACCATTTTTAAGATTTTTGAATCAAAAAATGAAGTCAGTTTTATAATAATAATTTTCTAAATATGTGAAATTTAATTTTTGAATAAAATCATTATTTAATTGAAATATATAGATTTTAAATTTAAAACTAAATTTTTAATACATTAAATAATTAACCAAGGCCTCATAAAATTATACAAAAACCATTGGAAAACAAAATATTTATTTAGAAACATATTTTATGAAAATTAATTTTAAATCCATTTATTAATTTAAAACTATAATTAAATATTTATCACTCACAAAAATACCAATACATAATCAATAATTTATTCAATGGGATATTTCATTTATAATGTTCCTAAATTAAATTTATACATCCATGGTTGAGTTTTCTATTCATAGGGGTGTATTACTATTCATAAGGGTACATTACTATTCAAAAGGGTAAGTTACTATTATCAAAAAATTAAGTTAATTCTATAAGACTTAAAACATCACCATGAATGCAACCGTGTAGGTCATATTTCAGGAATTCAAATCATAGAAGTTGAAAAATATAGTTTATTGGATAGATTATAACAATGTTTTTTTGTGGAGACTTAGTGTTTCATGCATTAAAACTTGGGGTGTTACACCGAGGCCTACTAAAGGAGGGACTCATGGGATTTTTATATCACATCCACCATTTCTATATCAGTAGGGGATTCCTTGGAGGGTGGGGGTCATGAAAGGATTACGGTTTAATATAATCCCTTTATCATGAAATATTTAATCAAGTAGGTTTCATGCTGGTTCCATCAACCTATGTGCTCATTATCTCTTTTTTGACTTTCCAAAAATAAAACTTTCCAAAAGAAAAAATGGGAATGGATTTATCTAGGCTATATCATTTCCATCAAAGGGCCACAAATATCAAAATCTATCATAGAATAGAAGTGAAGAATCATTTCTTTCATTTTTCATTAATGAAATATTTCTCATGATGAACCCAATGTATCCCACCTCAGTGTGAACATATTTCATCATGGTTTTCATAAATACATAAAATTAAAAAACATATAACACTCAATAATAATATTAAATTATAAGGATCATTTCAAATGTCTATAGATAGGAACATCCAATGACATATATAAATGTAGATTTTCTACTGGTGGGTCTCTTTCTCATAATATTCTACATTAGACATTACAAAGAGAATACACAATTAGAGGTTTACTCAAAGTCCTATGAGTCACCACCATTAATATCCAATTTCATTTCTATACCGCAAATTAAATCATCCAACTATAAAAAATATATTTATAAATAATTCCATGGAACTTATAGGTTCTCATCATAGCAGGGAGATATTTTTCCCTTTTAATGAAACATTTACTCTTAGGAAATTATCACGTTATGTGTTATTCTGAATAGCAGTCATGATGTGACAATGATTTTATTAATATTCAGAACAATTCATAAATGTTATCATAAAGTACATAGATGTTGGATCTAGGGAACCAACTCCAACAGACCTCCACTTACACTATCGTCAACTAAGAATAACCTTTAGTCTACTAGCTCTCACATGATAGTCATAAAAATGATGAGATAAAAATTTCGTCAGAGGGTTCTCCATGTTTTATTCTATGTGAACTATTCTTATTGAAACATCACCCATCTGAGAAAAATACCTCATGAGGTGAAACATTTATTTTATATTACTCGTCTTTTGGTGTGACTATGGATTTATTTTCAAGAGCCAACACTGTTGTATAATAATAATACAATGAGATAGAGTCTTTACTTCATGGAAGCACATCAAGATCTTGGAAAAAGTTTCATATCTAAATGTATTCCTTGGGTGAATTAAAATCCTCCATATAATCAATCTCCATTTTAGAATTAGTGGAAACTAGCTTCTTTGAACTCTTCTATCTCTTATCTCCTCCACTGAGACATAAAATGTAACCTAACTATTACTTCATATAACTCTGATATGTTTTTCAACTAGAATCAATATAACCATTGATGACCAATTTCTAATCTCCTCCAAACACCAGGAAAATATCCTTATTTATTTTTAGATACTTGGGGATAGCCTTAACAGTAGGCCAATGTTGTCCTCCTAGATCTTAATGACATCTACCTACCATTATCAATGAATAGAAAAATAAATTCTAGTACCTAACATGGAATACTTGATTGAAACTATCACTAAAATTTATGGGACCTTAGTCATTTCTCTCTGTATTTTTTTAAGTACACATTTTATTAGAATTATATACACCATGTGACGCTGGATGTAACACCCCAAGATTCTACGGTACGCTTCTCTTTGAATAATAAGATAACTTGTGATGTACGCAACACCGAGTTCAAGCGCACCATGACCTATCAAAATAGCCGTTTAGAAAGCAGTTATGAATATTAATAAATGAATTTTAAATTTTATTTATATCTAATATAATTTTAACATTCATATTTTTTTTCTTAGACATAATATAAGGACAAATTCTATTTTTTAGATAAAAAGAAGCATTTTTCAAAAAATGAAGTTTTTCCACCTTTTAATGGCATACCCTTTCTAAATCCAATATTTGAAACTTTTATATATTAAATTTTATTAAATTAAATTATTCATTAGATGTGAGAAATAAAAATTTAGTTTGGATAAATTTTTGGTGTTAATCTGATAACATTCATATTTTGATGAATAGTGAAAGATACTAAATTTTAATTGAAAACAACTTTTTTAATCAAAAAAAATTTATATTGTTAAATTATAAATTTTAATGGGTTTGAAGTATAATTAGATTATATTTTTATCATTTAATACAATTTTGGTCATTGTAAGTAATTTCACTTTTAAACCGGACACAAACACATAACAATTTTTTTTATAGTTTTTACTTCTAAAAAACCCGCTTTCTGGTTTTGACAACAGAAATGAATTTTAATTAAATTAATGAAAATTATATGTTTTTAATTTGGTAAAATAGGCATCATTTTTGGATTTATAATATCAAAATTATCTTAGGGTGAATTTTTGGTATTTTTCTGAGAACTTTCAATTTTTGATGAATAGTGAAAAACACTACGTTATTGTTAAAAAACCGAATTTTTATTTAAATAATTATTTATTTTATTTTTATTTTAAGTCAAAATAGATAAATAGTACGTATATTAGTTAAATTTAATTTATTGAAGTCATTTTATAATAAAATTAGATGAATAAAATTTTATTGAATTTTTTAACGTCTTTTACCCACCTTCTAGGCACGTTAGCAAATTCGCATAAAACGTAATTTTAGAAAATCTGTGAATTGAATTTCAAAAATCTGAAAGGAACAGTTTACATTATTAAGTAAAATTTGGTAAAATAAGATAATTTGTTTTTGAATAATAACTTTTGAATTTTATTTACCACAGTTAAAAGTAAATAAGGTAATTAAAGGTAAAAATGATATTATAATTACCCTAACACACGTCATACATCTTTTATATAAGTGTATTTCGACCAAACATAACCTTATGAATAAAATATGATCCTTTTTAGTCCAATTGGTTTAGATTATCAAATTTATTATTATTTTATTTAACGAAGAGTTAAAAATGTTAAATTCAAATTTTAAAAACTAAAACATTTGTAATATAGGGTTATATATAAGATAATTTTGACTATAAATAATCATTAGAAATATAAAAATATTTCCTACATTATTTTATTTTTTTTATTATTTTTAGAAATTAAATAATTATGATGATGCAGTAATTACCTTATTGATGAAAGATTAAAATAATTGATATTATAAATATTAAAAAAAAATGTAACTTGAGACTTTTTATGAATTCCAAAAACTTTCTAGGTTAATATTAAAATTTAGGGTTTATTAAATTTAATTTTTTCTAAGAAATTAGATTGTTATGAGTTTCAAAAAAACGAAATAATATATAATGTTAAAATTGGCATAAATGAGTTTTTTTAAAACAAATACTATATTATTAAATGATATAATATTCCTAAAAATATAAGGTTCATCCAAAGGACTTATATAATAATAGATATGTCATTAATGAACCACTTGAGGTCTCTTGGAATTTTTTAGTATGTTTATTAACCATATAATAAAAAAATACAAGGAGACATGGTAAATGTTAAAGTATTTAACCAAGAGGTAAATCTAAAAGATAAGGTTAATATGGTGACCTTAACCTATATAAAACCAATTGGTTGAGTGGTTTTCAACCCACCCCCTTATCCTAAAAATAAATTATTTTGGAGCCATTATAAACAGAATATGATTGTAAAATAAAATAATATTTCAAGGTTTTTCTAAAGTGACCCGCACCTCTCTTATAAAAGGGAACTTCGTCTTCTCCCAAAATCACACCTCCAAGCCATTTGGATCAGAAAACCCATGATCCAATATCCTCCCAACTACCCTCACGTCAACCTAGTGGAATTTCTTTGATCATAAATCTATCCAATGGAGTTGTTTTCATCAAATCAAAAGAAAGCACCAGAAGAAGAGGTAATTATTTAACCACCTCTTTCAATGTTATTTTCTTCTTCCACTTCCTCTTTATTTGTTGTATCAATACCAATATAATAACTCCAGTACCTTCTATATAATATTATGTTATTATAAATATGGTATAACCATATTCATTATTATATCCATCCTATGAATGACAAAGTCACTATACGTGCGTACGTACGACTTACCATCTCCACGTTGTGGTGTAGTTTGTTATTAAACACTTAATTATTTGGATGGATATAATAATGAGTATAATTGATGTAAATAATAAATATAAAATGTTAATTATACTGTAAATATGAAATACCATCTAATTACATACGATTTCACCATCAATAGAATGGTATTGTCGCTTGTGCGTACGGAAGTATTGCTGTCTCCATGAACGCGATGAGATTCATTCCCCATCGTAACCATTCAAGAATAAATATCATTTTATGATTAAAAAATAATGTTTAGTAACTTAATATATTTATTTATATGAATAAAATACATCCTATACATAACAATCATGACTTACATAACAAAACATATAAAGAAAAACGAATCAGTTTACACCCGAAACATTTATACTACTGAAGTATTATTAACAAAGAAATGTTAAAAGATCATATATGATATCATATTTATGTATATGGTAATTTTATAATTTAATAAAAATTATTTAACCAATATAAATTAGGTTAACATACCCTCAACTAAGTAAAAGTACAAGTTAATGGTTTTTCATATCAATTTTATTCCTGTGCGATTCATGCTATATTTGCCACTATTACCTTTTGTGTGGTGTATGTACTTCCCATGATTGTATTATTTGTGTAAAATAAATTAATTTATGGGTATTGACATCATCACTGTATGATCCTTCTTTCATGGGGTGTATGTTATGTAAGTTACCAAATCAGTAAAGTAATTTCAAATTTCAACTTCCACTCATTGGGTTTTACGCAAACTACATTGATTATTTTGTACCATGATTATGTGTGAAATTACTATTTATTTACTTATGTAGTAATTTAAACTCCCCTTTGTATGGATATAATTTTGATACAAATAGTCACTCTATTTATAAATTCTCAATTCATCGATATGAACCTGATAAGAGTAATTTTAACTCATTTTCCATTCATTGAGTTAAACATCCAAGTCATTGGTGTTGTTTTTACTAGAATATGCATGAATGTCCTCTGATTGATTTACACTGAATATCAAATAATATTGAGTGTATTTATATTTTTCACACATAATTATGTCATTGATTTATCCTTAACCTAAGGATATGGTCTTTATAAGGGATTTCATCTCAATTTACATTCCATTGAGACTTCTTTGTTGTTATGTGCCCATTCACTTTTATATGGTGTATATAATGTACTTTGAAAAAGTATATCATGAATCCCATTATTCTCATGATATTATAAAGTTTTTATTTCCTCAATTATTTGTATTCAAGTTTCTCTCTTTTGATTAGGAACTCTAACAAAATATCAATTTAAATGTTTTTAAGATTTATTCTTCTAAATCTTTCTCATTAATGTCAATATTTTAAAAATGGTTTTAAGGATTTATTTATATGGACATTATTGTTTTAAAATTAAAATTTCTTTTAAAAGATTCAAAGTGGCATGAGACACTTTGATTAGAAAATCTATTTTAAACGGATTCTTGATAAATAGTGAGACTTTTAAATGTTTTTAAGAAAAAGGGGGATATTTCTCTCAAATAGTTTTGATGATTATTTTCATCTATGTCAATATCCTTCATTATTATTGATTATGATTAATTTATTATAATACAATCTTATATGTTGTATTAAATGAGTTAAGTTTGACTGTGGATGTGGTATTTTTATACCATTGATGGTTTGTGGTTAAAATATTGACATTTAGTATGCTAGTTTTAATACGAATGTTTAGATTATGATTCAAACTTTTCATATGAGGAATTAATTGGACTTAGTAAGTGATGGGTGGAGCCCTCTACATCTCCTCCATGCATCGGTAGGTCTCATGAGACAAACTAGTGTCTTGGAACAAGGCCTTAACAAAATCTTATTTGTACTCTTGGGATGAGGCTTTGACTATGTGGTTACGATGTCCAACATTATGCATTCAATCATTATGAAACTATTAGTTGAAATTATATGAGATTATTCAACTAGTAAAATATCCATGTGAATAAGTTAATGGAATTATTTGATTTATATTTTCCATATTTTGCTAAAATGTATGTTTAGAGGTCCTGTGTTTTAGTCTTATACATTGCCTTAAATTCTTATACTTATTATGAAAGTTTCCACTATATTTTTATCCTTACTGAGCATCTATGCTCACCCCTTTCTATGATTTATTTTTCACTGGATGTGAGGAAGTATATCATGATTAACCTACATGAATAAGCTAAGGGATATGGGTGTGTTCAAAGGGGACATAATTTTGTTTTTCTTTATTTCATGATGTAATGTAAAACTTATGTATGTATCTAGTACTTCGAGGGCTACTAAACTAATCGAAATTTCGGAACATGATCTCTTGTGATCATGCCAATGATATGTAATAATGAACCAAATCTAGGTATCTAGGGTTAGGGTGTTATAGTTGATATCAGATGAAGTTTGGTAAAAAACTTGGAAACTAGATTTAGAAAAACTATGATTAGAGAACATTACCCTAAGATTGACTTTGATGATTAGTATAGAAAAATATCCAAAAAAATTGGTAATGTAAATATAATGTGAGTTTTCCAAGAAATAAATCCCTGTCTGGATATGAGCAGTTAGAGGTGGATTTGGAATAGATGTACCTAGGGGTAAAACCTGAAAACATCACTCTAAGCTAAACTCGAACGAGAACTAGTGCACGACAACATGACTTTATTCACTCTTGGTTACGACACTACCAAGAGATATGATTAGGATACTTCAAATTTTCATTACAAACCGGTTTGAAGGATTTTAATATATGAAGAGAATAAATAACCTTGGTTAATCCTAAGGTATTTTATATTGAAAATAAGGTGTCATGATATTATATAAATGATTTTATGACTATTGTTACTCATACAATGATTTCTGGTTTTAGTCAATGGATGGATTCTAAGGAATTCATAGTAACATTGAACATGATGTAGAAGGTGGGAACAGTGGTGGAAATGAGAAACAGAATGTAATGTTGATAGGCGTAAAGGATATTGTGTTCATACTGAATCAGTTTTTCAAAAATATGATCAAAAATATATATATTAACCAACTACTAGACTCAAAAAAGAAGAGAAAGGAGATGAATTATATGAGCTCTAACAGTGGAGAACATGGAGAAAAGAAAACTCAATTCAAATCACACATGAAATGTGGAAGAAGACACCCATGAAGGTGTCTCAATGGAACAAATAAATGCTTTATGTGTGGGAAAGAAGGACATAAAATAAATAATAGTTGAGAAAAAAATGAAGAGTACTATGGAAGAAAATAAAAATGATCCCAATAATCCATTTATAGTCATTTGTCATAAATGTATGGGACCTGGGTATTACCCGAGTCAATGCCCTAATCTACAGGATAATCTCTTGGTCAAGGATGAACCTATGTGAAAATAAATGGATGGAGAAATGTTTAAAAGTATTTGTGATCTTTATTTATGGGATTACTTGGGAAGACCTTTCTCTTGTATGTAAATTATCTTTTCTTTTATGGATATAGTTATAAATAACCATTTGGGTTTATATTATCCTTGAATTTGGGGAAATTATAGTTTATTAATTTTTGAGATGAAAATGCAAGGTATAAGATAACATTTGTGTTTAAATTATGTTATGGTTATTTTTGAGGAATGTTTCTAATTTTGGAAAAGTTATAAAATATAGTTTTTGAAAAATGACAACATGCAGATTGTGTGACAACCCATCGCATTAGAAAAATCCATGGGAATCAAACCCACAAGCGAAGTGCAACTGGGATTTGTCACCTACCACTAGACTACGTGAATTCCCTTGTTTGTGCGACTCATTATTTTTAGTTAAATGATTTTATTGATCAATAATAAGTTGATTTGGGATGTTATGTTTTATCAAATGGATATAATTAGTGTAGGAAAATGATTCGGTTATTAAGTGATAAATGTTATTTTGGAAGACATTCACTCTGTTGGGAACACTATATGCCTAAGGAAAATAGAATACTATGACATTTCATTTGAGGAGTAATGGTGGATATTTATCTATGTTTTTATTATGTATTTACAAATATTTGTGTTATTTATGGAAATGATTAACCTGTCATAGAGAATATTTTATTAGGTTAATTAATTCAAAGTATGTGACATTAAGAGTAGTCGATGTTATTTGTATATACAATTTAACATGGAAGACTACGTAATCAAATCCTTCTGAGTTTTGGGTTTCAATCTTAGTTTGGATTATATTTAAGACTTTTAAGGATAGTTTTTTATTGAATGGTATTTATTGAACGTTGGGTATTGTTGGTTTAATTTTAGAAATTAAGATTAGTATTTCTTTCTACAAAGGATTATCCTTTTTGGAGATCATCTGATCTTTTACTAACCATTTTGGTTTTGGTTAATCTCTAAAGACAAGGTAAATTTGTATTTCATCCTTTCTGAATTATGTGATTCTCTATAAGTTGATTCTAGCACTTTAGGTGTGACCAAGTCATCTTGAATACTCATCGTTTGGATTTAATGATGAGTTTGTGGTATAAATTAGTTTAAGGATGGAACTATACTTATCAAGTATTTTTTCTCTTATTCTATGAAGAAATTAAATCTTAATCATCAGGGAAAGGATCTTAAACCAAAAAAAGTGTTCTCCTAATACCTTACGTTATTCATCATAGATTTATGGCCTTAAGGCCCTAAATTTTCTATTTACTTGTTTTTGATTGATGAAATCAGTCACTCTATATAAATATTTAAATTTCTCCTCCAATTATAATTGCCACCAATTTTCTCCTTTTCAGATCCTAATTTGTTGGTGACTTTTTCATTTCCCTTTCCTCTTATTAAGACTAAATTTTATAAACCTTATTTCCGATGTGGGTTATCCACAAAGGTATTTGATATTTTATTTTTGTACCTTTTATTTATAAATAAAAATTTCAAATTTTGAGGAAATAATATATTGATGGAGGGAAGAATGTAACACCCTAAGCTTCCATGATATGCTTCACTTTGAATAATACGATAGCGTGCGATGTACACAACACTAAGTTCAAGCACACCATGACCTATCAATCTAGTTGTTTAGAAAGAGGTTATGAATAACAATTTACACATTTTAAATTTTATATATATCCAATATAATTTTAACATTCATATTTTTTGTTTCTTAGACATAATATAAGTACATATTCAATTTTTCAGATAAAAGTAGTATTTTTCAAATAATGAAGTTTTTCCGCCTTTTAATGGATAACCCTTTATAAATAAAATATTCAACTCTTTTACATATTAAATTTTATGAAATTAAATTCTTCTTTAGAATTGCGCATAATAATTTAGTTTGGATAAATTTTTGGTGTTAATCTGATAACTTTTATATTTTAATGAATATTGAAAGATACTAAATTTTAATTGAAAACAACTTTTTTAATAAAAATAATTTATAGTGTTAAATTATATATTTTAATGGGTTTTAAGTATAAATAGATTATATTTTTATCATTTAATACAACTTTGTACATTGGATGTGATTTCACTTTTCAACCGGATATAAATACATATCAATCTTTTGATAGTTCTCATTTCTCAAAAACCTACTTTCTGGTTTTGACAACGGGAATTAATTTTAAATTAATTAAATAATCTTCTATGTTTTTAATTTGGTAAAATAGACATCATTTTTGGATTTTTAATATCAAAATTATCTTAGGGTGATTTTTTGGTATTTTTCTGAACACTTTCAATTTTTTGATGAATAGTGAAAAACACTGCGTTATTGTTTGAAAACTGATTTTTTAATTTAATAAATATTTATTTAATTTTTATTTTAAGTAAAAATACATACATAATACCTATATTAGTTAAATTTAATTCATTGGAGTCATTTTATAATAAAATTAGATGTATAAACTTTAATTTATTTTTTTACATCTTTTACTCACCTTCTAGGCACGTTACCAAATTTGCATAAAATGTAATTTTACCACTTCTAGGAATTTAATTTCAAAAATAAGAGAGAAAAATTGACATTAGTATGTAAAATGTTTCTCAATAAGATGAAAATAATTTTTTTTGAATAGTCACTTTTGCATTTTATTTACCACGGTTAAAAGTAAATTGGGTAATTAAAGGTAAAAATGATATTATCATTACTCTAAAAATGTAACAATTCTACTGGAAAAGTTTATTTTGACCCAAATAAACCTTAGGAATAAAATATTATCCTTTTGGGTCCACTTGGTTTAGATTAAGGCATTTATTATTATTTTATTTAAACAAGAGTCAAAAGTGTTAAATTCAAATTTTAATAACTAATTTTTTTTAATATAGGGTAATACATAATATAATTTAAAATTTAAATAATAATTATAAATTTAAATAGATTTATTAAATAATTGTGTTTTATTTATAATTTTTAGAAATTAAATAATAAAATTTATTTAGGTCACAATGATGATGCAATAATTACCTTATTAATTAAAGATTAAAATAACTGATATTATAAATCTTAATATAAATGTAAATTGAGACTTTTGATGCATTCCAAAAATTTTATAGGTTAATAGTACATGTTAGGGTTGATTAAAATTTTTTTAGAAGAAATAAGATTGTTATGACTTTAAAAAAAACCAAATATTCAATAATGTCAAAATTGACGTAAATGTGTTTTTAAAATAAATACTATATTATTAAATGATATAATAGTCCTAAAAATACAAGTTTTATCCAAAGGAGTTATATAATAATAGATATGTCATTATTGAACCACTTGAGGTTCTCTTGTAATTTTATAGTAATTTTATTAACCATATAACATAAAAATACAAGGAGACATGGTAAATGTTAATCTATTTAACTAAGAGTTAAATCTAAAAGATAAGCTTAATATAGTGACCTAAACTGGTCTAAAACCTTTTGGTTGAGAGGTTTTTTACCCATCCCCACCTTAGCCTCAAAATAAATCCTTTTGGAGCCATTATAAAATGAATATTATTGTATAATCAAAAAATATTTCAATGTTTTCCTAAAGTGACCCTCACCTCTCTTATTAAAGGGTACTTCCCCTTCTCCCAAAATCACAGCTCCAAAGCCATTTGGATCAGAAGAAACCCGATCTAATATCCTCCTAACTACCCTCTCATCAGCCTATAGGAATTAATTTGACCAGAAAGACAACCTAATTCGTTATTTTGATCAAATCAAAAGGAAGCACCCGAAGAAGAGGTAATTATTTCATCCCCTCTTTCAATGTTGTTTTCTCCTTCCACTTCCTATAAATTTGTTGTTTCCATACCAAAATAATAACTCCAGTAACTTCTATATAAAATTATGTTATTATAAATATGGTACAACCATATTCATTATTCTATCCATCCTATGAATGACATAGTCACTATACGCGCGTATGTACGACTTACCATCTTCACATCATGGTGTACTTTTTTATTCAACAATTAATTATTTGGATAGGTATAATAATGAGTATAATTGATTTAAATAATAAATATAACATGTTAATTACTCTTTAAATATGAAATACCATCCAATTACATACAATTTCATCATCAATAGAATTGTATTGTCGCTTGAACATGTGTACGGATTACCATCTCCACGAACGCAATGAGATTCATTCTCCATCATAACCATTGAAGAATAAATATCATTTTATGATTAAAAAATAATTTTTATGAACATAATATTATTATTGATATGAATCAAATACATCCTATCCATAAAAAACATGACTTGCATCGCAAAACATATAAAAAACGAATTAGTAAACACCCTAAACAATTATACTATTGAGGTATTATTAACAATGAAATATTAAAAGATAATATATGATATCATATTTATGTATATGTTTATTTTATAATTTAACAAAAATTATTTCAAAATCATACAAGAGTTTAACGTACCCTGAACTATGAAAAAGTACAAGGTAAGGGGGTTTCATCTCACTTTTATTCCCGTGATATTCATGCTATATTTTCCACTATTACCTTTTGTGCGGTGTATGTAATTACCATGATTTTATTATTTGTGTAATATATGTTAATTTATGGGTATTTAAATCATCATTTTATGATCCTTCTTTCACAGGGTGTAGGTTTTCTAAGTTACCAAATCGACATGTGAATTTCAAATTCCAATTTCGACTCATTGGCTTTTACGCAAACTTCATTAATTATTTTACATCTGGATTATATTTTAAATCACTATTTATTTACTTATGTAGTAATTTACACTCCCATTTATGTGGATATACTTTTGATACCCATAATCACTCCATTGATTAACTCTCAATTCATTGATATGAACCTGATTAGAGTAATTTTAACTCAATTTATATTCCTTGAGTTAAACATCCAAGCCCTTGGTGTTGTTTTTACAAGAATATCTAAGAATGTAATCTGATTGATTTACAATGAATATCCAATCATATAGAGTTTATTTATATTTTTCATACATAATTATGTCATTGATTTATCCTTAACCTAAGGATACTTTCTTTATAAGGGATTTCATCTAAATTTACATTCCATTGAGACTTCTTTGTTATTATGCACCAATTCACTTTTACAGGGTGTATATATTATACTTTGACATAGCATATCATGAATCCATTTATTCCCATGATATTATAATGTTTTTATTACCTCAATTATTTTTATTCAAGAATCTCTTATTTTATTAGGAACTCTTACTAAAATATCATTTAAAATGTTTTAAAGATTTATTCTACTAAATATTTCTCATTAATGTCCATGTTATAAAAATGGGGTTACAGATTTATTTATATGGACATTATTGTTTTAAAATTAAAATTCCTTTTAAAAGTTTCAATTTTGTATGGTACACTTTGATTCAAAAATCTATTTTAAACGACTTCTTGATAAATAGAGATACTTTAAAATGTTTTAAAGAAAAAGGGGGATATTTCTCCCAAATGGTATGGATGGTTATTTTTATCTATGTCAATATCATTCATTATTCTCAATTGAGTTTAATTTATTATAATATAATATTCCATATTATATTGAATGAGTTATTTTTTACTGTGGATGTGCTATTTTTATACCATTCATGGTTTGTGGTTAAAATATTGACATTTAGTATTCTAGATTTAATATGAATGTTTAGATTATGTTTCAACCATTTCATATGAGGAATTAATTGTACATAGTTAGTGATGGATGGATCCTGCTATAGCTCCTCGATGTATCAGTTGGTCTCATGGTACAAAGTAGTGTTTTGTCATAAGGCCTTGATAAAATCTTATTTGTAGTCTTGGCACGAGGCCTTGACTATGTAGTTATGATATCCGACATTATGCATTCCATCTTTATGAAATTATCTATTGATATTACATGCTATTATTCATAAAGTATAATATCCATGTGAATAAGTAAATTTAACTATTTGATTTATATTTTCAATATTATGTAGAAATGTAAGTTTAAAATGCTTGTGTTTTAGACTTATACAATGCCTTAAATGTTTATGCTTATTATGAAAGTTTCCACTATATTTTTATCCTTACTAAGCATCTAAGATCACCCTTTTTATGTTTTATTTTTCCCAAGATGTGAAGAAGTATATCATGATTAACCTACAGGAATAGGCTAAGGGATATGAGTGTGTTCAAAGGGGACACAATTTTGGTTTTCTTTATTTCATGATGTAATGTAAAATTTAGGTATGTATCTAGTACTTACAAGGATACTAAACTAATCAGTCTTTTGGGACTTGATCACTTGTGATCATGCCAATGATATGTAATAATTCACCGACATTGGGTAACTAGGGCCAGGGAGTTACACTGGAACCAATCACCACTTGTATTGTTCCATACTAAATCAAATTAGTATATGACTAATGCATGTACTTTGAATTAGTACAAAAGCCACTGAGATTTGTTATAAATGATCTTGATCCATAGAATATAAGATGAGTCACATAAGTCCTTCATAGAGAGACCCTTTTTAACCATTCCTCAATAGAATTTAAGATTGGTATGTTATTTATAATAAGAGATATGTCATCAACATATACAACAAAGATAATAAAAACATCAACAGTAAACCTTTAGTAAACAAATGGATCACATTCATTCACAATGATACCAAATTATTTTATAACTTCATAAAATTGAATTTTCCATGACCAGAATGCTTTCTTCAATCCATAAATGGATCTTTGTAACTTGAAAATCCTTTTGGCATTACATGGAGTCACCAAACCTTATTTTTGTGTCAAATAAACATATTTCTAATAATTACCATTAAGGATAGTAGTTTTGGCGTCCATCTACAAAATTTCATAGTCAGGGAAAAATTATAAAGAAAGTAGAATTTTTATTGATTTAAACATATAAACTAGTGAAAATATTTCATCATAGTCAATTCCATGATTCTATTTAAACACTTTATACCCATTACTTGAGTTATATGTATTTAATTTACCTTTCATGTCTAGTATTCTCTTGAACACCTGTTTTCACCCTATGGGCTTTGCATCAACTAATACATCGACCATAACCTAGACATGGTTCTTATACATTGAATCCATTTTAGAAATAATTTATTCACTCCATCATGTAGATTCTGAGTTCTCTACTCCCTATTTATAAGAGAGAGGTTCATAATTTTTAACCAATAACCAGTCACTATATTATGTTACTAGAAAATAATATCTATCTTTTTCTACTAACTCTATGTTACTCTTACATAGTACTTATGTTTCGTAAGCTACTTATTCTATTGGGACCTAAGAAATCTGTTCCACTACCAACTATTTTTATATCTTGAGCATCAACTTCATCGAATTAAATATTACTCCAAATATCTTTCTGCGGATTTTATCCCCCTCAAGAAAGATGGAATGTTTTGTGGAAATTACATTCTTGTTTGAGGGTTTTTATAGGTAGTTTCACTTTTTTTCTATATTATACCCTATAAAGATACACTTTGTTCTCCTAGCTGCTAGTTAGTTTCACGATAAGATCTCAAAAAACTCTCTACAACCCAATACATGTGTATATGACAAGAAGGATTCTTTCCATTCCATAATATGAATGTAATTCCATTCTCCACTTTAATTGGTACTTGGTTTAGTGTTCATTGTACAATTTATATTGCATATCCCAAAAAGGATAATGAATGATCTTCATGAATCATCATTGAACTTTCTGTTATAACATGTTATTGTTCATTATTTCACTAGAACCATTCCACAATGGCATGTAAGGTAGTGTGAGTTGAGATAGAATAAAAAATTCTCATAAAAATTCTTCAAACTCTAGGTTAATATATTTATGACCTCAATCCAATCATATATTATTTATCTTATTTCTATGTTTATTATCTACTTCATTATTTATGTCATTGAATGTCTAAAAGGACTTGTAATTATACCTCATCAAGTAGACATAGCCATACCAACTCGAGTCTTTAATAAATGTTATTAAATTAGAATATAAACCTCTAACGTTTAATTTAATTGGTCCAAAAAATCAATGTGTACCAATCATAAAAGCTTTATGTCTCTTTCACGCAATCCAATGAATGGTAGTTTCGTTATTTTTCTATGTAATCAAGCATGGCATCATTCAAGTTGTTTTATCATATAATAGTTGAAAAACTATATTGACACTACATTGTAAAATGGTTATAATTTACAAGACCAAGACATTGATTCCATAGTTTGGTGTTATATGAGTCAGGTGAACATGAATCGTTATCTATTCCCAATAATCAGTTTCGTAATTTGATGCATAAAACAGTTATTTAAATTCTCAATACCATAACAAATGTTGTCTTAAAAAAAATTTAATTTACAAACAAAAAAAAACCATCAGTATCTTGGTTTGATAAAGAAAATATGTTTTTGGTTACAATTGGTACATAATAACAATCCCATAAAACCAATATCATTTCTGTTGGAAATGAAAGGTGGTAGTCACCAATGGCTAGAGTATCTAGCCTCAAACCATCGACATCTTGTAAATACACCACTCCTATAGAAATATTTCAGAATATACTTGATTAATTCATTTGGATACAGTCATGAAAACCAAAAAAGGTATCTAATACCCAATGTTATGATATTTAAATACTAAACTAAATAATTAATTCACCATTAGCTCCCCCTTTCTTTTGTGTAAAATTCCTTTTCCAGTGGACTTGCTTGCCACATGAAAAACATACTACATATTTTTTTTAATTCTTTGTCACTATATCTTCCACTTCTTGTAATTATGGTTCTTGATATATTTATACTTGTTATGATTCATGAACCCATTTTCCTTTTACTTATTTTTCTTATTCATTATAAGGATTACAGGTTTATCTTTGCCCATGTTTTAATCCACTAGGATAATCAATGTAATAATTTCTGAAATACTCTTCTAATTATTGATCAAGTTTTAATTAATAATATAATTATATAAGGTCTTGGTAAGTGAGTAATGTATGGGATCTATACACAACGTTTCATGTAATTTAATCCCAAATATGTCTAAGCGTTCAATGTATCCAATCATCATTACAACCTAAGGATGTGCTGGCACTGAATCTACAATGTTATTTGTAAATAATTCATTTGAGTTATTGTATCTCTCTTTTCGGACCTTATCTTGATAGAGGTCTTGAAGGATAGAAACCATTCTATACACATCCTTGTTCTCATGTTTCTTTAGAGGACCATTATTCCTGGATAATACCATGAAACAATGAACATCTATGGAATTATTACATTTTTTCTCATAGAGAGATAAATCTTCCTCATTATCCTTATTACCCAGAACATCATGAATATGTTCTCCTATCACATAAAATTTTCTTTTCAAGGCATACGATAATGCATAATTAACATTTCTGTTCTTGTAAATCTATTCCAATGAGAAGGTTATCATTTTCAAATATGAATCGTAGTAATATCATTGAAGTAATTTTTATTTCTATTTCAAAAAATAAGGTGACTATAGTTTTAGTACTTGATCTGATAAAATTTATAAAAATTAATAAATACTATATTTATTAGTCTCCTACTATTTTATCGAAACCCAATGGCACACACCATTAGCTTTGAAGTATCCAGTTTCATGGATGTTTTAGTTTAAAGGATAAAAATCCACCTTTTCATCACCCCAACATTGTCTGGTCAAGAAATTTGAAGGGTTTTAAGTAAGAATTACAAATTCCAACAACATTAACTCATAGTTCCTTGATCATTTGAGTGGACTCCCCAATCCTAAAATCCATAAATTATATTCACCCAACATTTTCCTCTATGTTATTACATTTCCTACATTGGAAGTGAATCACATATTTGAACTAAGTTATGTCAACCCAAAACATCAAGTTATAATTCCATAATAACTAAAAGGACACCAATTTTGGCTGGTAAAGCACTATAAAATATGGTGATTTTAATTTATATAGTGGAAGGATATACCAACATAATATAAAAAATTGATGGTTTTTATCATTATGTGTAAATTTCAAATTAATTATCTTTATTACAATCTTTTTTATATTAAGTGGATTTACTTAATTGATTAAACATCTCTTAGAAAATTCTTATGAATAAGACAATTTATTTTAGTCCGATATTACATTTTTTTAATTTATTAATTCATCTAATCACAAAAAATCATTAATAATGAAAAAACCATGTAACTTGATAGAAAAAATTAATAAATTTGTATGATAATGAGATCTTACCAATGGTGAGTTTATCTAGCAGATGATAAACTAACCATCGACATAGGTGAAAATCACCTTAACCATTTATGGTTCGTGTGAAATATTTCCACTTATCCACCTATGTATCTCTTTTGGACTCATTTAACCTTAACTTTAAACATAAACAACCTCCAGAAGAATTGGAGCACCATCCATTACATATGCTTTAACTCACATGATGGTGAGGGGAACCAAAGTATTGGTTAGGTGTCTTACATGAATGAAACCACGGGTACACTTGCACTTATATATTGAAAGTAGAGATGAATCATAGTCCAAAAAATTAAATGAGTAATAAATTAAATGAAACCAATCACATAAAATGGTCTTGTCTAGTATCATGATCATCCACATGAATGAAATGATTTAGGAATTTAATAATTCTAGCATTCAATTATAATCATTCTTATTTAAGATAAATCTTGATCAAATAAAGTAATTAACTTCTTAAATTAATCAATTATTTTATCAAAATTTGAATTTGAATTTTCTTAAGATTCCCATTCAATATAATTTTTAAAAAATTTAATAAATTTATTTAAAATTAACTGTGTAGAAAAATGTACCATGGATGCAACACAGTGAGTAGCCATTCAAACTACCAAACATGTATTATACTTGTATTCTATTTAATCTTGTGACATATGGAATACAAGACTTATCACGTAATTTCAATGAGTGTAAAATCAAATTATTTACCTCAAGTAACACATTGTATTTAGATTGCATTTTATGATTCATTACACATAAAGTAATATATATAATATTACATATACATGATATGTATATCTGATCATTAGAAAAAAATTTAGACTTTTACATATATAAAAACCATCACATAAAGTGTACAATAAAATTAATGAACACACATGAAACCTATTTATTTATTTATTTTTGAATATAATAAATTATTTATTAATTTTTTTTTGTAAAAGTACTAAATGTGTACATTAAATCTACACAACCTTTGCTATTCTCAGTGACTATCTGTGGCACACACCTAGGGTCATATAACGTAACCATTCCACATGAAACATTTTCAGTATACGTTGTGTATATAGGCTATATAGGTTGGGGTTTCTGACTTACACCATCCCGGGTCATGTAGGTAGTGTAGGAGGATACATGGCCCATCTATGACTAAGGGACTACAATCATTTTCGAAAGTTACACGATGTGTACTTCGACTGACCGTTATTTAGGATAGCCTTGTAAATATGTGGTGCATAATTAAATTCACCACATGTAATAAATACTCACACCGAGAATTAACTAAGAAATAATTTGTGGTGCATTAAATACTCATACATGACATGTACCTTTGGGTAACAAAGCGTGTACTCTTGTGTTATCGACATTGACACCTCGAAACATACAATTGATATCTTATAATTGATTTCATTCATAAAATTAATCAATTTGATTATATTTGAGAAAATAAAAATAAATAAGACCTCATAATTTATATTAAATAAAGATTAAAATTTAATTGGAAACTAATGACAAATCTATAAATCTATAAATGATTATAAATAATTATAAAAAATTATGCGACCAATCTGATACCACTTGGAGGTTTTAGGTGTATTAGAGGAATCAAATGGGTTGTGTCCAACATTTATTTTTATCATGATTCATGATTAATAAAATATTTACATAATGTTGAACCCCATGATCAATAGAGTTTAATCAAATAATATAGAAAATGATTAAGTGTTGGATCTAAAGTGCATGATTATCACAAATTATTTATAATTAATTTAAGTAATTAAAGAACTAACTTGTTATAAATATTTTATTCATTGATGAATCTAAAACAATTTCTATGTCACAGAGTTATTTTATTGTAGGAATCAAAAATAGACCCCCTATAGTGGTGATACACAGTTGTTCCACAAAACTTTTAACATTGCTGTAGGAATCTCCAGGAGCAGGTATGGTAGATCTAAATGCTTATTTCCTTCTCGTTTGATCCACCTAAGAATCAATTCCCAAGTATTCGACTTGAACTATCTCTAAACTTAAGAGTGAGAGGTGGAGGAATATCTCTCTCTATTCTTGAGAGAATTCTAGGAGAAGGATCTCTCTAGGGTTTGAGAGGATTCTCTCCTGATTTCATTGTTCATAAAAAAATGAGTTGAGTCTACTAAGAAAATAATATAATCAGGTTTATATACCGCAGGGGTTAGAAAATAATAATTTCACATGGATCCTTTATTAGTATCTTAATCTATATAGAACCCAATATCTATATTAATAATAATACTATAATTTCATGACGTGCACTAAACTCACAAACTAAATTGAATTATATTTATTCAAATAAAATTAAATATATATTATTTTTCAATGGACTATTAAACTCAGTCCTTTATTCCTCTAAAATAGTTATTAGGTCTTGAATAGGGACTATTTATTTAATAAATAAATATCACTACATTATTAACTAATAAGTAAATAAGTATTATATTCACTAAATAAAAAATAAATATTAATTAAATATTATGCTCACATAATATTCTATTTAATAACTAGTGATAAAATATATGAGATCAAAAAATAGGAACAATTATTTAACCACATGAAGGAATAATATTTATCCAACTTATTAATTAATAAATAATAATATATTATTTGACTAATATTCTTGATATAGTTAGTGTGTAACCCTCTAGGCCTTTTTCTCAGTGGCCTTAGGTGAAGCTGTTTAAATTCTAAGGCTAACAACAAGAAACAGATCAATTTACCCTTAGAGAAATAAGTTAATTCCTCAATGACACAATAACTTATAATAATTCATACTATGTGACATAATCCTCTTATCATGGTATCTCTAATAAAGCAGGATCCATGTTGGTTCCATCAACATAATTTCTCAATGACTCTTTCTTTGAATTTAGAAAAATAAATTTTTCTATAAAATACAACATCCTTGGATTTATTTAGGATATATCATTTCAATCAAAGCTCATGTGAAATAAACAAACATCAATGAAAAGAAGGGAGATTTCCTTTTTCACATTATTCATTAATGGAATATTACACATGACCTATCCAACGTATCCTACTTCCTTGGGAAAATATATCGTCATAGTTTTCATCAACACATAAAAGTACCTAAATTATAACACTCATTAATAATAATATTAATGTATAAGGATAAATAAATATATCTACATATAAGAACATTCAATGACACATATAAATATTGATTTCATTCTGGTGGGTCTCATTCTCATAATATCTTACACTGGATACTACTAAAGATGAACACATTGAGAAAGTCCCTCAGAGTCCTATTAGTCTCCCCCTCTAATATCATGTACCATTTGTGTCCCTAAAGTTAATTCATCCGTATATAGAATATATATTTCAGAATACCATCATAGCAATTTTGGGTTATCTTCATAGTGGGGAACTTCTATAACCTTTAATTGTGATATATACTCTTAGAACATTATCACATTCTATGTTACGTAGAAGAAAAATAATAATGTGATAAATAGTTTATTAATATTCAAAAAATGAATACATGTTATCATAAAGTACATAGATGTTGGTTCTAGGGAACCAACTCATGTGGTATCTTGGGGCATGTAATTGATATTTTTCTTTGAACTTTTATAATTGATTGATTACCACTTTGAAAGGTGCTGTTGGGTGTGATGTTATTGGATTCTGATATTTTGTACATTGGCCCTATATGGAAAGGTATGATTATTTATGCATTATAGTAGGAACTTAGGACTGTATGATGTGTTATAATACCATGATTATCATTGACTAAAAATTAATTTTTTTTATTATAGAAGTAAACATTGGTCATAAAACACCACCCAACCAAGAGCCTTCATAGAGGGCGCAAATGATGTAAACCAAGGGTATTACCTTATAAAAAATACATACAATCCAAGAGAAGGGAACCTAAAATATTATATAAAACGGGTTTATCCTCTTATATAACAACCTGTGAAAGCGCATAAGCCACAATGTTATCCACCCTCCAACAATTATTAACAATCCACCCAAAATCTATTGCGAGCGCACATCTACAGATCACATACACTAGGTCCTAGGATAGTTTAGAAACACCTCGTACCAATCTAAACATGACTTCATAATATGATTCCACCTCATCCATATGAAAACTAGACCTCTAAAAAACTATGATTCCTGTGAAAAGTGCCCGAGCCTTCACAACCAATGAACTTCTAGGACCAAAGTACATGCAGAAGCCCACTAGCACCGAGCCTCATAAATCATGAAGCAACCCACCACCTCTCATGATCCCATTAATCATATAACCATACACATTAAGTTTAGAATCTATGATTGGTGGAAACCATATGATCCATTGGCCTTCATGGATTTCATGCATGAGTGGTACATTTGGATAGAAATGACCGAGGAGCTGCTGACCCTCTTTCCACAAAGATCCCAACTATAATATAAGGGACTTTAACCGGATTTAGAGATAATGAATAGATTTCCTATTGCCCAAATGAGTTTTGTTACACACCTCCCAAATGACCCATCACATGGAGGAAATAATAAAAAACCTTTCCTTTCATTCCATGGACCTTCCCTCTAACCATTGAAACCAAGGGACTAGAAAATTGTGGAAGGATAGGTGATCATGATAGAAGTGTGAGAGGGGAATGAATTACAACCCAAGAAACACCTTCCACTCACTTCAGAATAAGATATTCCCCATTGAATCATATAGAAAAATCATCTTGAAGCTAAGTGAACACCATTATGTTGAATGTTTTCCTCCATTGGTAAAGCTCTATTTTTAATTCTCCAAATGAGAAGGTTCATTTTTGTGAGAATTTCCTTGCACCAATTCTTCGAAGCCCACTCATCATTCGTTGGATCCACCCCAATAAAATTCATGTAATCTCATACAGAAAACATACCCAAACTCGACCCTGTGAAACAACACTTATCCTCCTCATAGGTCACAATAATCGCCTCATAATGTATATTCTACTCATGGTTAAGAATAGCTTAAAGTAGGATCGGGTGCTCGCTTTCTTCCTTAATGGTAATATCCTGAGTAGGAGACCCTGAGAAGAAAAGACGCTCACCTAACTAGTTGTATTTCTAGAAACTGATGTCACTTCTCCCAATGATCCACCCAGTTGATCCCTACATCTCTCCCATACGCGAGAACATATGCCTTGCATGCCCAGTCAAAAGTGGCAAGCGGGAACCAAAGGCCACCCATTCCTCCCCATAGCGGGCTCTGAAGAAAGACTCCCAAAGAGAGTCCCTAGAAATAATGTCCCACGTAAGCCTCACTTCCATTCCATTCATGGTATCATTAATTTCATGTAACAAAACTCCCCCATCCTCAACCGGTTAATCCAAACAAGACCAAGAAGCCCAATGGAAAGGACCTATGTTGTTGGTGTCCCAAAGAAATGCAGTATGAACTATTTCCATTCTTTCAGTGGTTCATTTTGCAGGACTAAGGACTGATAAGAAATGAATAAGGATGAATGAAATAACACTATAAATCAAGGATACCCTCCCTATGAACTATAATAAATTGTTCTTGCTATTAAAAATATTCCCATCACCCGATTAATAGCTTCATAAAAATACCATTTTTTGATGCGACCACATGAAATATGACTCCATGAAAAATCATAGGAATTTTTTTGCTTTGGACAACCCTAGATGTTTTGAATAGTACTGCATCAATTACTTGGGGACTTATTAGAGATAAAAATATAAATCTTTCTAGAATCAATACATTTCCCACTTAATCGACTATACACGGTAAAAATATCTACGTGGCCCCTCAACGATTGATGTTTTCCATTAATTATGATCATCATATCATCAAAAAACCTGAAATGAGACACATATTCCCTACCATTCCTACTAAGATAAAGAACCTAGAATATGCTAATAAGGGTCAGGATGTTTAAAGTGTCAATAAGGAGAAAAATAGTGTTTTTCTACATAGATTTTTTTGGCATTGTACTCATCCAGCCTAGGTATGTTGTTCTTGATGAGATCAGTATGTGATTTAGTGTGTATAAGCTATGTACAGTCCTGACTTTATTATGGGTAGGCATTGGATAATTAAAGGGGGAAAGTTGATTAAAATGTCAATAAGAAGATAAAAAGTGTTTTCATTTGTCGAGTTTTTGCGGTATTGTACTTAGCCACCATGAATTAATTATACCTGTATATACATGATACATGATGCCTGACTCTATTATGGGTAGGCAAGGGGTCATGAGGCTAGATGATATGTCATATCTGACACCATTATGGGTGGGAAGGGGGCTATAATTATATCTCTTAGATGACCTGAGTGCAGTAGGAGAGTGTAGGGGTGGTGAGATGTGTTGAATGTTACAAATTTCCCTATATTATATATATATTTATTATTATTGATATTTTTATCATGATTCTTAGTATTCATTGAGATACCACAATGATGGATTTTGGTGTCACACATGGAAGGAGAAGACATGGTGACAATAGAGCATGCATGAGATGAGTCCCCTGATGTTTGGGATGAGTCCCCTAAGGGTTTGGATGACATTAATCCGAACGTATTGGATCTAATTATTGTGGGAAATCCATTATATATGACCAATTTCGGGCCATGGTTAGACGAGAAGATTAGGGTGACCTTGGTGTAAGACTTATAGGGTTTTGATAGGGTAGATCATGGTGGTAATCCGTCCATGGAATATTTTCCTTTTGAGTCACAGTGTTATCACCCACCATTATTTTAGTGTGACAGTGGAAACCAAGAAACAAATAAGTGGATCTTGTCCATACATGTGGGTTTCAATCAACTTGAGACACCCCTATGTTAGAGGGTGAAGATGGTCACTTACATTCCAAGAGGACCAGAAAAGAGTTGGCGGGACATACATGGGTCAGATGGTAGACATGAGAGATTAGCGTTGAAGGATTTCAATTCTGTGTTCCTTGATAACTTTTCCCTAGAGAGGCCACCGGCGAATACATCCATTGATTTCCTAAACCTACAATAGGTAGATACTTCCATTATGAATTATATGTCAAATTACATAGACCTATCCCGATTCATGGATTTTATAGTGGGAAATGAAATCACCATGGTGAGGATTTTAAAGGATGGTTTATGATTCTCAATCAAGGTTCCGGTGGATATTTTATGGCTTACCTCTTTCTAAAAGGTAGTGAATCAGGTGCTGATTTCTTAGGGAAACTTGACATCCAGTCATATTTAAGCAGAGTGATGGTGTTAGGTGGAGCTTATATGTGATGCTATAGATATTTATAAGTGAGACCAGGAGGAGTCACAGTAGGGTAGTCTAGATAGAGACTCAAAAAAGATACTATGGACTAGTTCTTAGATAGTGAGTTAGTATTCCATGCATCTGGGGCATGTTTGGACTCAATGTGAGTGGGATCAAAAAGAGTGTTGAGCAAGTGGTTATATAGGGAACCTAGAGAGGTTCGGGATGACCCTTCCAAGATAGCTTGGATCCAAGGATTGCGATTGACATAGGGATCTGAGGTAGGGCTAGGAGAAGTACCAGGATTTGGTATCTAGGATTATGCTACACATGTAGGTTGTGGTAGGGAGAGAGTGACCCAACAGTGGGGTCAGTGGCTGGTAGCTGGTGGAACTCCATGGAGAGGTCAGCCTTGACTTGTTAGGATTCAAGAGAGTTTCATGTTGTTGATATGGAAGGTTCAAATATGGTTATATTTACAAAAATGGTTATAGCTATGCCTTTATCATGGAATGAACTTTTGTTTTATGAGTGGACAATTTTGGGTGCATGAATTGAATGTGTGACAACTGAATTGATCAGGTTCGGGTTTCTTTGTGGGAATTAGATGTGATGTGTGTTTTTTATGTGGTGTTTAATAATCAAGAATATAATCGGAGTTCACACACACACATATGATATTTCTTTTGAGCATTATATGTGATTTATATATTTTGGGAATCTTATGAGATACCCGACTCAAGGGTGTTATGTATGACACTTGTACTCATGATAATTTAGTGAGATGTAGATTTTTATGGAAACTAGGTATGATGTGGGTGTAATTGAGCACATTATGTGGTGTAGAAATTACGTTATGTTTGAAGATGATATGTATGTCTTGGGATGTTTGGTGGGACCATTAAAATAGTTTATTATTGGGTTGGGAAACGACCCGGTTGGGAATTCCTATGGTAGGGAGTTCCATAGTGGGAATTTGCCTATGAATGAATGGATGGGGTAGACTGGGTAATGTAATTGATATGGATATGTTAAGTTCCATATTGTTTTAACAACACATAGATTGGGGATGGGATATCTTATATGGGGGAGGTTGTAACATCTTGGGTTATTGATCAAGTCAAAATTCTCAACCGTTTTAATATTTTTCCTATGTTTTGTGGTCAGACCAACCACATTTTAAGGGATAAAAACCTAATTATTAAATATTTAATAGTCCACGTCATTGTTTTTATATGGGATTTAAGGATTAGTGGATGATTTACGTGTTTGAAAGAGTCCCGAAAGCATCAGGAACCAAAAGCCTAATTTGGTGAAAGATAAAAAAATACGCAATGTTTGGATAACATTGTAGCCTAAACGTTGTGGAATATTTTTAAAATGGTCAAAATTTCTTTAAATATGAGGCCCCTTTTAAGAATGTGTGAATTATAGTTCAGGTGTTTAGAGTCACCCACATGGTTGGCACAAGGTTTGTCTAACCATGTGGCAAGACCATGTGAGGTGTCTGCCTTCTTAGATAGTGAGCACCATATGGTTGGTGCATTGTTTTCCATAATATACGGTAACCATGTAAATTTTTAAAGAGGAAAAATGACCATTTAACATATATAACTTTAATATTACTTATCCTTCTTTTCTCCTCCAATGTAGAACACCTCCTCTAGTAAGTCAGGGATCTCTCCATCATCCCTCTTATAGGAAATGGCCTTTCATCTGTATCTGTGCTCCAATTCAAGATCTATTAGTGGATATAGATTCATATCAACATGGAATTAAATACCCTTGATTATTTTACTCCATTATCTATCCATATGAAATTATAAATTTCTACTAGTGCTTTTCCTATTTTCAGAGTGTTTATCTAGAACTCTTTTTTTTGTCTAATATCAATTGAATTAGAGGCCGATATTCGTTGAGTAATGGAATATGAGAATAAGGTAGGTGGTTACTACATTTAACCATAAATATATGGGTGTTATTGGGTGTGTCATTAAATACACACAGATGTGTTTCTTAAGTGAGATCCTTAATAAATTAATATTTTTCATTAGTTTTCTTTAATGATATTATGAGATATTGATGGGTATGCTTAACCTATTTAATTATTCCAAGATATGTATATTTAATGTGGTTGTTTGGGTAGGTTATGAAAATGATTTAAATTTATTAAATTAAGTAAATGTGATATTATTTCATGAGTTCCTTAGGAAAATAATGATCATGATCTGAGGTATTGAAGTCATATTGATCACTAGGACTGACGAATCATTGTTTGTTAGGCTGAGAGAATGGACCATGATACATTGGATGGCTTCAAAAATTAGGACTTGGATTAAATTGTTGTATGTGGAAATGAGGTTTCCAGATGGTTTGGATTAGTAAATGTTGGTGATTTTCGCTAACCATTGTTGGATGATGTTGTTTTTGAATTCATGTGCACATAGATATGACTTATTTGAGGTGTGGTTGACCACCCATTGAGCGTGGAGGCCTCTGTTGATTTTTCATATTAGGGGTTTGTGTTGACCATCAATTATGGAGGAGGTGATCACTGTATTATTCCACAAGAGATACTGTTGAGACCATTGGTTGGGGGTTGAGTCTCCCCATTTATATTTGAGGCTGATGGACCACGATTGTTGGTGGATGGATATCACTATTACTTAGAACATCATATTGTCAAACATAAAATGATTTATTATACACTGGTGGGTGGATATCATCATTCTTTGGGACATTAGGCTGTTGATCTGTGGGTAATATTTTAAATGGAGGTTCGAGTGACCTGGGATGTATCGATAGTCATGTTGATGAGATACCAGTAATTTTTCTGGTGGAAAATTAGGTGTTAGATGGAATGATGTTATGAGTGAAACATATGCGCATTAGATACCGAGGTACTTATACTATAAATGACTATATTTATATCATTCTATATTAACATTGGTTGAAGTATGTAAAATTCTAACTTTGGTTTGTTGAGAAAAAGTAATGTGAGTTGGTCATTATTATATGTCAGTTTCTACTAATTTTTTATATATTCATACAATATATAATTATGGAAATAAGGAAAATACATGTTGTTGGTGGATTACTATGTTCATATTAAAACCATACATATGCCCCTTGGGATGCATGTAGACTTTATGGTTCTGAGATCAGGTAAGGGATTAGGCTTGAGAGTTTGATCTTAGGGATCAAGGATAAAATGATTATACATGGGATGGATGGTAGTAGACCAAATGGATCCTCTACATTAAACTGAACATTATTTAGGGAATTTGTATATGTACTTATATCTTCAATCATAGGTGACATTGAATGTATTTTTTGTATGAACTATTTTTACAAGTTTATCTATTTGTAAATGGTATGGTTCATTTGGGATTATTATTACTTCTACTGTTTTATATGATTTTGTTGTTTTTATTTTGTTTCTTCCATAATTTATGGTCCATTTTTCATATTGTTATATACATATATGGACCGTTATTATTATCATAACCATAGGGCATAGTCTAACCTCTATTACCAAATTAGACCCTTGTTTCTAGTTGTTAAGCTTTGGCATACAGGGAGTTTCACTTGAGGTCTAGTGGCCCATCATCCTGGAGCACAAATAAAGTAGGAAACTTTTTCAGGGAATTAAAATGGTTGTGATTTAATAGGGATAATACTTTATGAATCAATATATATATAGTATGTTTTGGTATGAAAATATTAAAGATGAGAAGATTTTTCATATCCACCATTTCTGTTAATGATTTAAGGATTTTCATGTATCTAGTTTTTTGATGAAAAAATGATCATGGGGTAGAGGTCTATAGAACCTCAGTCATTAGGTTAGAGATAAAAATTAGAATTCAATTTGATTTAACAGTTTTTGATAGTATTTTTGGGTTATGTAGGGATTATTTTAGTTTATAATTAAGTATATAGGGTTATTGGTATGAATTCAGAATGATTTAGAGGATATTATTGGTAAAATGGAGGAAAACTAATTGTATGTACATGAAGTAAGGTTTAGAGTATATTTTGGGGAAATTGTATTACGAATAACACACCATTGGAGAATTGGAAAGTGTATAGTGCCTGTTTTAATGAAACTTAGAAGATGAACCAAATGCTCATCTTAAAAAGCTAAAAACACTATTTTTTTACCTAAAATTCCTTAAATTTGACCCATTTATTATATTATATAATGGATATCTTGGTTTTGGGTATTTTTGGGAAATCATTAGAGGAATTATCACTGAAAATATATTCTCTATAGAATTTTTAGGTGTTTTGGTATTGAATCAATGATATGTAGCCCCAAAATATTCCCACTTATTTTCATTCTTAATTTTCCTCAGTGTAAACCCTAATTTATTAAGGTTTTTTAATGACCCTATTCATCAGGGCCTTCCTATATGATAGAAGATCAGGATTCCACAAACCAATATATATTTTATAATATAGGGTATAGAGACTAGTGTTGAGAAGGAATAACTAAATTGGAAGGCCTCTTCCTAATGTTCTTAGACACACAGACCTAACCTTAACTATACTAAAGTACATAAGAATAATAATAAAATAGAGTAACATATAGAGTAAAAACCATGAATGGAATAACATATAGGGAATTAAAAATTGTGAAAAATTGTAATTAAAAAAGTAAAGGGTAAATTACACACCCATCCAGAAATGATGTCCCAACCTTAAAAACAACTGGATTTCAAACGTAACCAAGATAGATTGACTCCTGATCACAAATCCCGAACCACCAAACACAGTAAATGCACCTGATATTACCTATGATCCTCTAAAATCATTCTTGGTATATCAATAATCTACAAAATATATGACACATGTTGGAAACAGATATGAAAGGGTGATTATATGCATACCCAGTAGATAAACCTGAAAAATTAAGAGGCATTAATCGAATACACGATAAATTTAGTCATGTAAACCAATGTAATGAGGGAAAAAATCCAAAAAACATAGATATATGCTCATATAATAGACCCATAAGAGAGAGAAAGGATATTTCCATCTCACAACCTAGTCTTGTATGATGTTTCTTCCTGTAGTTCCAATGGTCCATCATCAATGCCTGACATCTCACGTGTTTATCAAAATAATTCATTAGTGGGGTCTGAACCTAACCACTTATCCACAACCCAATAGAGCACAATCTCAAAAAGATAGATGTCCCATAACCCAGTATAATAGGTAAATTCTACATAGTATATATAGGACCGTCAGATGTTCAGGGGAGTAAAATCTCTATATCTGTGTATATAATATGGGGGAACCATGTTCAGGTGTGACCGGGGAGTACCGTCCCCAGAGAAAGTGCACATGTACCCATATAGGGGAGTAATGTGTCTACCTATAATATCATGTATAGAGGACCCATGACCTAGTATGATATAGGAGAATAATCTCCATTAATAGAGGTCCTATATACTAGTGCAATAAGGGAGTACTATATTTATCTTAATAATGAATATAGATGACCCATTCCATAATGCGATAGGAGAGTAATATCTCCATTGATAGAGGAACCACACCTTGATGAAAAAGGGAGTACCATCCCTATCTAAACAATGAGTATGGAGGAGCCTTACCCTATTGAAATGTGGAAGTACTACTTCCATGGATAAAGGAATCGCACATTGGTGTAATAGGGGAGTACTGTATCTTTCTGAAAACAATGATGATTCTTCCCAATCATTGTCATCATCAAGTATCTCCTAAAGAAGAATCATGTTTAGAATATATCACGTCATATCTATAAATATACTAAAATGGAAACCATCATTATCTATGTAGAAATACACTCAGGAAGGGTACTATCATGGGAAAATTAGAGTCTAAATAAAGGATATACAAGAGGTAGAAATTCCCCAAAATGGAAGTACACGGTATGTGGCCCCGCTTCACTACCTGGATTTATTCTCCTTTGGACACATATTGGAGGGAAAATAAATATATAAAGTGTTTACATGGCCCACAAAAAGTTTCTCAACCACCCAGAACTTACTAGTGTGCTTCTCACAATGCTCTTGTATACATCCATGCTTGTGTACTGATACATGCACATGTAGTCCTAGAGTACACTACATGTCCTACCACATGTTTCCTAGGAATTGTTAGCTATAAAATGTCCTATATAACAAGGATAGTGACATGGAATGATGAACAACCACATGAAGTGGGATCCTTTTATTTTTACCAAAACCATGGCCTATGTAGTTGGGTGACTACACAAAATGTGTTCATTTTAGTACATACTATTTTGTCATGGTTTTTGAAGAATCCATGGAAAGATTCATGCACATTCCATATCATTGGAAGATTCCATGATTCACACCATTTTACCTCTTGAAACATGTGGGTTTTTCCTTCAAACATCAATTTATCCTTTTTATTGTTGGAAATTCGATTCCGATCACCCGCAGAGGTCCTCCGCATATATGACATGACTCAAAACACCCATCTGTGAACTCAAATAATAGATCTATTATAATGATAATCCCAATCCCAAAATTATTCTTGATATATCCTCAAATAACAAACCCAATCTTTTTTCACAAAACTACCATGAATATGAGGGCTCGGTCGTGCTCGAACCCCAACAAGAAAGTTGAATCATGACCCCGTAGTCCAAAAAAAATAAAAAAAATAATTATGGGGGAAGATAACCTTAAAAGGGATGATTAAAATAATTATCCAATAATTAATAGCCAAAATATTTAAAATTTTGGTGTCTAGGGTGAGATCATTTCATAAAAAAATTAATTTAATAAAATTCTTCAATCTGACAACAAGATCATGAAAAGGGTGGGAATACACCTAATAAAAAGAGGATAATCAAATATACATGATCAAAATCTTAATTAAGGGAATAAAAATAATTGATGAACCCTAACTTGATTATGGATTGATTGTTGGTGAAGAACGTTCTTTTGAGTTTTGAGGATAATCGGTTTCTTCTGCTGTCTGTCAATCCACCTCGATCTAATCATCATTTGTCAATCGATGTCGATCTTCAACAGAAGAAAGATATCATTATCCTCTAATATCTAGAAATGGTTATGAGGATAACCCTTAAAAAATCTTCAGAAGAGGGTATTTATAGATGATTTAATTTGTTCATTTAATAGAATAATTTAATAATTTATTTATTCATTTTAATTAAACACACTCACTCATGAGTGCCTCAATCGAATGTCTGATTCCGACCAACCTTAGGTCACTCCTACGGTAACCCCAACACTTAAGATTCAACTGTGGTCCCATTTTTTATTATAGATACCATTAATTAGATATTATATTATTTCTTAAAAACATCACATGCATGATATAAATATATTTAATATTTTTATAAAATTAATTCCAGGCTCACCAGGCCTTGTAATCTCACTCTGCCAGAATGTTTGGCTTCGAAAATATTTCTTACAATAATTAAATGTTTTACCAGAAAAACAATCTCAAAATTATTTACTCAATAAATGAATTTCATCCCCAAAAATAAAAAACTATACAAAAAAGTGGGGATTCTAATCCGAAATGTACCTCTACCACTCCCATGATATCTGTTGCAAGATCCTATACTGTTATGAAATAATAACCAATGGAATGGTTCATCCATGTAGAATCCTATCATTTCCATCCTAAATTTACGTTGGTTACTCCACGAAGATGGATCCATCCTAAATATCTAGCTCTTCCCAGTCAGTAATGTGCATTGTATTATACATGTATCTCCTCAACTGTGACACATGGATGACACCATGAACCCTCTATAACTATGGGGGTAATGATAGGTGGTAAAAAAACCTATCCAAACCTCTATAGGATCTATAATATCTTGATAATCCTTATGTATAACTTTCTACAGTATAATATTCACAATCATCATCATGGGGAGGCTCTCAAGAAAAAAATATCTTTATATTGGAACTCCAATGGTGTCTGGTTTCAATCTATATAATATTAATATTGGCTCTAGGATATCCTCATCTGCTCACGCATCACCTGGACATTCTCAATCATCACCCATACCATCTCTGGTCCAATAATATATACCTTGCAAATCTCAATACTACATAAGGTTGACCTATAGGGTCTCCCATAATGGGATCTAAATGTTCCAAACTAATAGTTGAGTGATAACTATTATTATAAGATTGATATTCCAAGGATATGAGATCCTTATAGCTCTAGATTATGTATAACATGAAACCCCTTATAATATCCTCTAACACATGGATTGAACGATTAGTATTCCCAAACATTAGTGGGTGAAAATCTATACTCATCCCCTAATAGGTTTTGAATACCTCTTCCAGGGCTCTCTACAACCGCGACATGAAGCATGCATCATAGTTGGAGAATTTTTTTTGAAGGAACCCCTTAAAGGTGGAAGATATCCAATATGTTCAACTACCCAAAACTCTAAACTAAACTATTCTCCTTGAATGAATGTAAGTGTGAATACTCAGTAATTTGGTCAACTATCACATAGATATAACTTTAACCTCTCATTGTTTGAGGCATAAATGTCAAAAATTTCTTGGATATGCTATCCTATTTTCACTCCATGATCTCAAGAGGAAACAAAAAACCTTCCAGAATCTGGTGCTCATCCTTCACCTACTAACATCCGAGACACCGAGAGACAACTCTTTAATGATCTTCTTTATTCCCACCCACCAAAACTACCTCTAAAGGTCCCTATACATTTTATCTACACTAGGATGTATATCCAAAGGAGAAGTGTAAAGATCCCTTATCACCCCCCTTGTAACGTGATACAAAACACCATCTGTACCTTGAAAAAGATGCCGTGATTCCCTCATTTATAGAATTAATATGGTCAATATACTAAGGATATTTTGACCCATAGGACCTTGTAGTTTATGTATCCTAAACAAGACTCCCTCAGATATTTGAGAATAAGAGGAGTGAACACTATCGTCTGGAGATATGTTTCACCCATCTCCTCTACTAGGGTCAGTTGTAAAGAAGCCAACTCCTCTAAAGCCTCCTACACCAGATGAGAAAGAGACTTCCTTATAAAAGAATCTTCCACAAATATTCCCTCCCTAGTAGTATATAATACCTTAAAGAAATAGTGATAATGTAATTCCAACAAGTTCCTCTTTCCCAGATTTAGATCACTCTACATGAAGACATACCTATGGATCTAATGGATTGAGTAAAAAAAAAGTTTCATCTGAGATGATAGAGTATATACATCTCTAGAGATAAGGCTACCAAAAAAAATCCACGTCATGTGTCACATAATTTTTCTATGGGGTCTCAAGTGCCCTGATCAATATGTGATCACTACCTACATATTCATCAAAAATATACTCATCCTATCTCCATATAAATTATAATATACTATGCACTCCACATCCTCCTCCGGTAGTCTCAAAATAAGGAAACTTGTCATCATCACTCTCAAGTAATAAATTAATATATCATATTACTCTGTATAGGTAAATGGATGAATTTCTAATGTTAGGGTGGTCAAATAGGATGGAAAACTAGATAATTCATCCAAAAACCTCATGTAGTACCCTTCCGATCAAAGGAAACTTCACACATCTAACCCGTTTTTTGGTGGATCCTAAGAAAGAACTTATCTATATACACTAGGTACACATTAATACATGATTAGAAATGACATAACCATAAAATGTACCTTGTAGATCTATTACTGGAACTTCAAGAGCTTACTAAAAAGATGATGCCGATGAAGAAAGTCTTGGACCATTCTCAATAACTCTTTATGCTCATCCTCTGATGAAGAGTAGATTATTATTTCTTCAATGAAGTGAAAAAAATCAATCCACGTATAGATGGAATATCTATTCTATGAAAGAAATAAACAAAATATGGGAATTCAACATTTTTACAGGAATCACTAGGTACTCTTAGAGACTATAGTGACATTAGAATTCCATCTATATAATATCGTCCTCACAAACCCTCAACTGGTGGCAGCTAGATCAGAGATCAATCTTTGAGAACCATATCACTCCTTGGAACTGTTCAAATTGGTTTCAAATCATTGAAAAGAGGTAATTATTATTTTTCATGTCTTAGTTTAGGTGATTATAATAAACAAAAAGCTATAAATCACCAAATAATATTTTTCACAAAAAATTCAGAGTCGCACAGGGGGATAGAATGGGTCTGATAAAACCCTTCACTCAGAGGTCCTTCCTGTGAAAACTCATCTCTATGAGTTTGATAAGGTATATGTAATATTCCAGATAATATATCAGTGTGGTCATGGAGTGAAATTCAATGAAAAAATCCATCTCCCGCCTTAGAGGCAGTCCTAGAACATCCTTAGAGAGGACATCCATTTAAGCCACCACGAGTGAAGGAACCAAGATGCTTGATGTTCCCACTAAACAGAGAGATAAACTCTCCAATCGAGGGGTGATAGGGTGTATCTTTGTACTCATAAGATCAAATTTTCCCTCCATGAGATCTTTATCCCCCATAAAAGAGAATCTCATCCCATATGTATAATGGCATCTTACTCATCTTTGGTGAAAGATACATTGTTCTTGAACCATGAAAAACTTTTCCATACCGAATATTACATCATAAGATTTCATTGCGATGAACAAGAGGTCCCATGAGAAAATATCTCCACAATGAGATATCTCACACTTCAATATGATAAGTGATATCGATGAGGAGTTCCTTAAAGAAAACTCATGATGATGTTGTTGGGATAATGATACAACTAGGAGCTCCAACTCTCACACAATGAGTAAGGAGATGAAGGAATGACTGAAACATGTGTCTACTTGTACTGAAGAAAAGGTATAATAAAAATATAATGTACCTATGATAGCTATATGTATCGACCCGATCAATCGGTTCCCACCTGACCGGTGGAAGACCAAGCAAACAAAACCCCAGTCCCACCTCCATAGGACATGTCCTGGTGATAAGTTCCTATAAGGAATAACTAAAATGGGAGGAATTTTCCTAAATAACATATATGGAATCACCCAACCATATCCATGAAAATGTTCATGGGAATAATAATAAAAAATATTAACATCTAAAGGAAAAACCAAGTATGTAGTAACCTCTGTAAAATATAAAAGAGTATGATAGTGTAATCCAAAATTAAAAGAAAAAATACATGTCCACCCATAAAAGATGTCTAAACATTACAAAAACATGATGATAAAAATATCTAATAGATCCTAGCTCTTGATCTCCAAGACCTGGCCATCGCAAATGATAATTGGACCTGAGTATCCCAATTATATTCTAAAATAACCAACAATTTTTTAATAATCTGTATAAGACATCGCACATGTGGGAAAATCCCATTCAGGGGTGAGTTTATAAATACCCAATAGGATTCCCTGAAAACTAAAGAGGTGGAAACTGAAGACAAGATAAAAGTAGTCAGCTAAACGCAAGAAATGAGTGAAGCAAAACCCAAGAACATATATATATTATCATATAAGAAACCCAAATGAGGGAGAAATGGGATCTCAATATCCCATCACATCCTCAAGTGATGAGTCTTCCTATGGTTCCAAAGGACCATCATCAATTCTCATCATATCACGTGTCTGTTCCAAGAAGTCATGAGGAGGGCCTGCACCTCACCATTACTCCACAGAATGAGAGAGGAAAAGATCCAAAAGATATAGGTCTAATTCGCAGATACAATAGGGAAATACCAATTTGTATAGAGAGGAACCACATCCATGTAGGGGAGTGATGTATCTATATTAGTGTATTAAAAATTGTGGACCCATTAAATAGTGTGATAGAGGAGTACCATCCCCATAGATTGAGGACTCTCTCCCATATAGGAGAGTACCATCTCTACCAGTAATAAGAAGTATGAAGGACCCACTCCTTGGTGAAATATGGGAGTACCATGTCTAAGGATAGAGTATCCACGCCCTAGTGAGATAGGGGAGTATCATCTCTATCTGAATAATGAGTATGGAGTACTTACACCCTTGTGCAATAGGGGAGTACCATATATATAGATAGAGTTCACATGAACTGGAATAAAAAGAGACTACTATATCTATTTAAAAAATGATTATGGAGAACTAACTCTTTAGTGAGACAATGGAGTACTATTTCTATGGATATATGACTTTCTCCCTTGTGCGAGAATGGAGTGACATCTCTATACAAACTCCCTGATGATCTTTCCAGACCATTTACATAATCAAGAACTGGCTAAATAAGATATGTTCTTGGAACATCCTACATAATATCTCAAAATCCACAAAAAACTCCACCATCAAGTTCGATATAGAATAAAACTCAAGATATACTCACGGTAAAAATCTGAGTAAAAATTATAAAGAAATTAGAGATATAAGTCCCTCAAAAAGGTAGTACACGATATTTATAGGGTCCACATGACATGTTTTCATCCTATTTTTCTAAAAATGTTCTCTTATAGACATTAATCGGGGTTTATATCACCTTAAATGACATGTACGTGGCCCACACAGTGCGTTTCATCCACACGAGGACTACCTCATGGACTCTTAGCTATGCCTGTGAATATGGTTTGGTACATGGCCATGCCCAGGTACAGGATATGCCAGTGTACCCCGATAGTACATTTAATGTACTCCCACATGGGGTCATGAGCATGTACATCTGGAACATTTCATGACTACCCAAGCAGGGTCACAAGGTGTTTGTCCTATCCACATGATATGCGATCCTTATTTTTTCCTGAAAAACCTAATCGCTACAATTTGCTTATTATATGGAGTGTGGTCATTATATTTCACATTGTTTAGTCAATATTTTTGTAGAATAATTTGAAATATCTAATTCTAGACCTATGGTCACTTATGAAATTCCCACCACTTAAACTCTTGAAATTGGTGTGGTTTTCCTATGAATATTGATTCTGGACCTCCAATGGCTGGAAATTGAATTTTGATCACCCAAGATGATACACTGTGTGTCCCGAATGCCACCCAACTCCTTTTGTTCATAATGGATCGAAAATATTTGATAATTTTCATCCAAATCTCATAAGAAATCTCAATCCATCTGAATGTATCCAACACAATCATTATTTACATAGATTCCTTGAATCCGGGTGTTCGATTGTGCTCTAACCTACCATGGTAATGTCAAACCATGGCCCCATAGGTCAATGGTGATGAACAAGATGAACTTTGGGGGAAAACCCCATAAAAAATATGAAAAAAAATAATTATACATGAGTTCTCATCCAAAAATTATAAAGTGGGGGATCCAGGGTGAGATCATAATAAAACAAATTAATTGGTTAAAATAATTTAATCCTACAACGAGCTCATGTGAAGGTTGGGAATAAAAAGAATCAAAATCAGATAACCAAATATCCATGATTAAATTTTTATTCATGTAAGGGAAAGAAATTTAGGATCTCTACTTAAATAATGGATTGATTGGTTGTAAAGAACACATTTTCCATTAATGAGGATTATTTTCTATGTTATATTCTGGTCAATCTACCTCGATATGATCATTTTTCGTCATTTGATGTTGATCTTCCAATGAAGAAACCTCTCATACTATTAGATATAGAATGGGTTATGTGGATATCCCTTATAAAAAAAATTATAATAGTTTATTTATAGAGTATTTAATTAGGTCATTTAATAAAACATTTTAACTATTTATTTATTTATTTTAATTAAACAGACTCACCAACTACTACTTCAAACGGGTGTCTGACGCCGACCAATATTTTGTTTCCTAGAGGATAAACCCCAAACATCAGATTCAACCACGGTCATATATTTTCGATTCAAGACTCAGTTTAGGAGATATAAAATTATTTCTAAAAAAAGAATTAATGATATAAATATATTTATTATTTTTATTAAATTAATCTCAGGCTCACCAAACCTCTGAATCTCGCACCATCTAAGCTCCATGCTCTGAAAATATTACTTACAATATTTTATTTTATTATTTGAAAGAAAGAGTCTCCATATTTTTAGTGATATTTGATGGTTTGGGCCAAAATATATTACGATTTCATTAGTTTAGGGTTGATGATTGATGGACTAATCCTATATCTTGAGTGAGTGAGGTTGATTTTTCTTTAAGACAATGATTTAGGTAGGTGGGTCTCCTACACACCATTGTGTGGAAATTGTTTTTGTCAAGAAATTTGGATTTTATAATAAACTTTTTATATTTATTTAAAATTATTTATTAATATTTATTTACTCATTGTGATGAATGACTTTAGTGTGCATGGATTTTAACTGGATAAAATTGTATTTTTTGGGTGGGTGGTTGTTTTCTAAAAAATAGTGTTTGCTGTGAATTATTGTTATAAATTAGATAATTTTCATTTTATTTAAGATTTTTATAAAGTTTGTTTTTATTTATTTTGAAATTATATTTGTTTTTCTGTTTTGGTTTTATGGAAAATAATTATGTGGATTGATGCGATGTTTTAAGATTCCAAATAAGTGTAGTGGGTTTTATTGGTTTAGGCTATAATGGGTTAGCAATCATACTTCTCTGTGGGGGTTATGTTGGTAATACATGGGTCAAATGTATTTATGATTTAACAATAAATTTTGAATCTTGGAATTGGAGTTCCCATTGGTTTGGGTTTAAATGAATGTATTAGTAGAGTGATATTGAAATGATTGTGTTTCAATATGTTTGTTTGGGGTTTAAAATAAAATCATATTATGTTTAATTTTGATTTAAATGTTTCATTTTATTATGTAAAATGGAATATTTTTGTAATTATTTTATAAACCACATGTGATATATTTGTTTTAAACATGGATTGGGTGTGTAGGTAGTCATTAATAAAATAATACATGATTATTATACTCACCTATCTATGCGTATCTTAGTAAACATGGAGATGATGTTTGGTTGTTGGATGAGTTTTTTATAAATTGCTCCATGTGGTTTATTTTGGTCATTAAATTTTATGATATAACCCTTTGTGTTTTTGGTACGGTGCTATATAGAGTGATCCAAGCCTTAAACATACATTAATTCTTGAATTAATAAAAACATTCCCAATAACACAAGAAAATGATCAAGAGTTACAATGTTTTTTGGAATATTATATACATAATTACATTATATAATATGTAAAAAACATATATATTTAAAACTAAAAATAGTTCATCAAACTCCCATAGATATTATAAAACTGTAGAGGATAGATTGGAAGAAATAAATAAAGAAAATTGTGGGCAAGAAATCCCATTAAGAGAAAAATATTGGAAATAAATCAATACATGAGAGTCAAGAGGCATAACATGAAATGATAAAGAGAACATTGCAAATATGGAGAGACGACATAGTGAAATGAGATCATAAAATCATGAGATCATAAACATGAAAAAAATCATAGAACCTAACATTATAAGAATATTTTTTGGCTGACCATCATGTCAACTTAACATATAATAAACTCTATTATAATCATTGTATTCTTTGGATAAACACCATCATAACACAATGTTCTTAGACAAAACGCCTTCATACCATAGTATTCATAGGATGACATTACATTAATTCAAAATAGTATCTCATGAGACACTAATATTACCCAAAACATTGGAGGGATATAACATAACAACCAATCACATCAGAATATGTACGTGCATATGCCTACTCTAAGATGAATGGAATTAAAACATAAATCATAAACATGATATAACCTTGAATAAGATTGTGGGTTTCATAATATTATATCAATACAAAACTAAAAGCTATATCATATATATTCTCAAAAAATTAAGGAAATAAATCATTTTAAACATTCATAATTGAAAAAGAGAAATTGGTCTTGAGCACATTATTCTAATGTATAAAATTTATTAGAAAAATCTAGTGGGTAATGAATGAAAGTGAAACACTACGTCAAAGCATAATAAAAAAAGAAAATGATATTTTTAAAGAATTATGGAGAATAATATTTTAAAAAACAAACGAGATAATAGTATTCTCTATAAAATAATTCTTTTTAGAATATATATGTATTTTAAAAACATTTGAAAAGATGACTCTTAACATGTGATAAGAAATAGGAATATTCCCTTAAATCAGCTTTACTTAAAACTGGGAATATTTATATGAACTAATAACTATTATAATTCTAAAAATGAAATGTATATTGAACATGGTATATATATTAGTGATGGATATATAGGAATATAAGAGATATATATGAATAATGTTGTATAAAAGGGTGAAAGATAATGAAAATTAATTTCTGGAAATTCATGAATGTGGTATGGATGATCTGTTTTTATGTTTTAAAAATACGTTATAAAAATAAAGAATCATGAAAAAATAATATATAATGTTATTTTGAAAATAGGATAAGGTTAATATGATGTAAATATGTGATAAATCATAATGATATTTCCAATTAAAATGGATAACATTGGATGGAATATAAATTATGGGCAATGAGTCGAAGTCATCATTTAAAAGAATGAGAATTATTCATAACATAGATTCATTTTGAAAAAAGTATTATAACTCTATAATATGTATTATTTTAATAAAAAGTGACCAACCATGATATAAATAGGTTATACCATATGAAATGAATTAATAATCTCATGGATAAACATTAAACTCAAGAAACCAAATTGAGGTGTGAAAGACCGTTGTATTTTAGAGAAGACATAAATCACAAACCAAAATAAGGAAGATAATGATTTAAGGTTAATTTTACTTGTTCTGAAATAATTTATGATACTATAAGTCATTTGGGCTATAGTTACTCCATAAAAAGGAAAATTGGTTCATAATATCAAGTCATCCCTCAATGAATGGTGATTGAGATAGAGACCCTTACAACTTAAGATCCATTCTTATAAAAACCATTGAATAGATAAATATTTGTGTTGAGGTTAAAATACCCTAAATAAAGATAATTCATGCTATTATATAACCAATTAGATGTATACACACAATTTAAATGAAAACAAGTGTATACAAGAAAATATGTCTCAAAGAAGTAACTTTTAAGATGAAACTCATATGACATGTCTGAAATAATTATATACATATACTTATATTATTTAATTACTAAATTAAATTTTTTATATATATACCTAGGAATCTTGTTCTTCTATATCACTTATCTCTGTTACACATGGTTTTTCAATTAATTTATTCACAACACTTTCATTTTATTGACCATGGTCAAAGGGTGTTGTAAAATAACTTCATGATATCTAGAATTATGTATGTTTATTTCCTTTGTTATTAAATTAGTATAACACTTAAATAATTTTAATGGTTATCCAAAAAATTTCCAAATTATGAATTGTACCATGATAAGTCCATTTAATGCCGTTAAATTTACTATATATGTTTAATTTTTTTGTTATATATTTTCATATATTATCATTATAGGATATCAACAGTCAAAAATATCATTTTTACATATTTAATATTTTTTTGAATTCATCCATGTCAGGAGGTTATGAAAAAAACATGTCATTCATGGAAGCAGTAGTCCACACTCACACATGATGATAATTTCCATTTTCTTTATGATTTTGGAGGAATGGTATAAAATGGATATTCCATTAGTATAATTAAATTTTATAACATTAAAAATTATTGACTTCTTGTATCTTCAGGGCTATAGGGTACTTGAGTGTTGAAGAAGAAGAAAATAACATAGAAATATTGGGTTGAGCATATTACCTTTCCCTTGGAAGCTCTCCCTTGGGTAACTTCTTATAACTTTTTTTCTTTTCCCTTAAGTGAGATAAAAGATTAAAAGGAATGATGGGGGTATTTATAAGATACTAGGGATTTTTTTGTCTATATATGGGTTTTTAATTAGTATAGAAATGGGGAGGAGGTGGTCTCTTTTTATAAGTGATGAAAAGGTAATTTTTAAATACATGTTTTTTATCAACAATTTCACTTCATTATTCATGGAAAAAGGCTAAAACAGTTGATAAAATGAGTGTGGGGAAATCGTTAAGGCATTAAATTCCTAAAAAATGCATTGTAAAACATTTTTATCACAATTTTCATCCTTTTTCTCTATGTTTAATCCCCTTTACCCTAATTTACCATTACCACAGTTACTCTACTTTATCCCTTGGAAAATAATTTTAATGGATAAAATTAAAATTTAAATTATTTAATAATTTGGGCATGGTGTTTTTAAATATTTATATCATTTAATAAAAAAATATAACCTATATAATATTTTTTACTATTAGTGCACATAATGCGTAAAAACTCATTTTTTGCAAAAGATTATTTTTATAAAAAATGTTTATGTATTGAAAAAAATTATAAATTTTATTAATTATTATTATTATTATTATTATTATTATTATTATTGAAATATGAGTAAATTAACAATAAAATAAATCTGAATCCTAATTTGGCTTATGTACATTTACTTAATGAAATAGAAATTTTTTATAAAATATTTATTGATTTTAGATATTTATATTATTTTCTTTGAAAAATTGAATATATTATTTTTAAATGATTATATATATATATATTATCATAAAATTTTTAAAAATATCTAATTCATATAAAAGTTACAATATAATAAAATTCAGTATTTTTCTATGTTTACCAAAAAATATTATTTTAATTAAAATAAAAAAAATTCATCCTAAGTTAATGAAGAAATATTTAATTAAAGAAACAATTTATTTTATAAAATTAAAACAAAAAAATTTAAATATTTATATTTTAAAATAAATATATAAAATATAAATATAACAATTTTTTTGAAAAATTTGAGTTTTAAAACATTATATGTTTCTAATATTATTTAATATAGATTTATAATTTAAGTGTTTTAAATATATAAATTAATATATAATAATATATGAAAATTTTAAATGTAATTTACTATAAAAAAATATAAAACAATTAATAAAATTGTTATTTTAAAATATTACTTTTATACTAAGGACTCTTTAACCAACAAAATTAATTTATTATTTATATTTTAAAATTTAATTTCACTAATCCAATGATATTGAAATAATTTTTTTCAATTTTATATATGCTTCATATATTATTTAAATAAAAATAATAATATTTATATGTAACATATAAATAAATAAATATATATATATATATATTTAAACATGTAATATTCAAATATCGTAGTTTTATTACATTATGATTTTTATTTTTTAATGAAACACAAATTTAGTATAACTACTTTATATGTGACCAATGAACATATTTTTAATGACCATATTTTCAATGCCCATATTTATAACCACCAAATTCCATTATTATATATAAACTGACTAAATCATTGGGTCATTCCACTCTCACTTATGAATTCCCATTTATTATTTCATATTATAGTTTTTTCATAATTCTTTCTCCTTTCATAGCGATCTTCCTCATTATTTTTTTTATAAGATATTGGTGATCCTCATTTTTGACAGTGATCAAAGGTATTTTCTATTTGTTAAGATATTATTATTTTTTATCTAGTGCATCATATTGATTTTTTCACTTTAATGGTTAAATTTTTTCCCTGATGAGTAATAAACAAAAGCATGAAACAGTTTTTTTGTATTATTTTTCTTGTAACATTCCAATTATGAATGAAAAAAATGTATTTAGTTTGGTTCATAACTTGTATGTAAAATTTTATAATCTTTTTTAAATACTTTTAAAAAAATATATAAATTCTATTTGAATATAATAAAATTTTAATAAAAATAATGGATCCTAAAACACATGACATTACATTCTACCTCCTTAAACAAATTACATCCTCAAAATTTTAATTACTCTTATCTAGTAAAAGGGGATGAGGATGTTATTGAAATATTCATCATTTAGTATATAACATGTAATATGAAATATACCTTACCTTTTTAGGCTATATTATGTTACTCATCATCCCTAAAACAACATTGATCATTCATACAATCATGAATAAAAGTATGTATATACCTTAACTATTTGAATAATCATGAAATTAAACCAGAGTGAAATGATACAGTCCTTTTAAAATCTAATCTTATCTTTATCCAATAATTTATAAAATCAAACAGTAGTCTATATGTGTATATATATATATATCCATCTTAAAAATGATTTAAACATCACCAAAAATATCATCGATAAATTTTTCGAATAATCAATTCCAAGGCTATCAATACAATATAGTACTATTTTATCAAAATTAATAAACCCATTATTCCTTAATCAACAAGATTGTATTTATCCTATGAATTATACATACCTCAATCATGTTTTCTCCAATAGTTATTTATAAAAATATAAAATTTTTATAAAATCACGTTTCATGGTTAGTTATTTCATTTAATATATGTTTGAAAAATTTTATGGAATATTTTTTTAATATAAATCATTAGATGTTTCACAAAACACTTATAAATTTTAGAACATACCAAAATACCATCAATAAAAATCACCCACTAATGAAAATAGAAATGATTATCAAATGTTAATTTCTATTATGATATCAACCTCACAAAATTACTTAATACTAAAAAACTGACCTTTCCTATCATAATAATAATATATTGATATTATCAACTATTTAAGTATACTCCCTTTTTTAGTTATATGGTTATGTAATTTTTTTGGTACATACCTTTATAACCTTTATCCCCATGATCATGTTTTAACCAAATAATTAAACCAAAATGGTTATAATAAAAAACAATTGAATAAGAGTATATGAATATGAAAAATAAATCACAATATGTCTTATCCAATGACACATTCATTTCATCCTATGATACATTCATTTCATCTATTTAATACTTAATTATTATGATAAATCTCATGGTTTTACCTAGGAGAATTTAAGTTGTGTTCTCTCATACTACTTATCTTTATCTTATAATGTAACTAAGAAAAAATTATTTATAATGGTTAAAAAAGATAAATTGACTAAACAATTAATATACCATAGGATGGTATATATAGGTGTCAATTTATGCCTCTTTTTAATGCCTCAGGTCATAAATGAGTTAATACCCAACACAACCTATTCTAGGTTATCACCCATATACATAATTATTCCATAACCTGCATCCACAAGACAATATCTATATGCGGACTTAATTTCATTTAAATAAACAAAATCTATACAGTACTAAATTTTTAGGATGTTATCCTACACTTGGGATTTTCCATTAGACTTATCTCTAGTGTTATCATTAATGTTCTATAATCTATTCTCAAAAAATAACTATACATTTATATGATATGAACTATTGTGAATCAGGACTTAAAAAAAATTTCAATCATAAATTAATACATACATTCCAAAAATTAAAATACAAGGATATAGAATTATAACATATTTGGAATATTACATACAAAAATAATCAATATTAACCATAAAAACCAAAATATTATTTAAAAGTATAAAACGTGATCAAAACTCCAATGGATCTTTTAAAACTTCATAGGATACCATGGGTGAAAATATATAATAAAAAGGGTTGGTTATAAATCATATTAATGGAATAATAATGAAAATAAATAATAACATGAGGTTAAACATGCATAACATGATATTATAAATTTAATGATCAAAATAATGGAATTATTGAATAAATAAATGAAATCATAAGATCATGGAATCAAAAACAGGAAACAACACCATAAAACATGACTTCATAAGAATAGAATGACCACCATGTAAATATTAAATTATCTAACCACCATCATAAACATCACATGTTAAGGATAAATGCTATCATAACCTAATGTGGTTATTCCAACCACAATAATAAGATAGTGTTCTTAGGTTAAAAACCTATTCACCATATATTTTATCCCAGAAAAAATTAACAATACGCATTTTATAGTAGGGATATAATAGATCAACCCATAAAATTGCAATATGAACATGAATATGTGTTCTATAAGAGGAATAAAATCCATATATAAATCCCAAAAATTATATAACAAATCATAAATAAGTGGGTTTCACAATATTATCTTATGATATAACAAAATTTTATATAATGTAGGTTCACAAAAAAAGAATGAAATAAATATTTTTTAAATTTCCTAACATAAATTTGGATGTAGGTCTTCACATTTTAGTTCCAATATAGAAAATTCATGAGAAATATCTCGTGATGAAAGAATGAATGCGAACCAACTCAGTGAAACATTATGAAATAAAAAAAGGTTGTTCATAAAGAATAAATGAGAGTTTTTTTACTCAAAACCATAATTGAACCACGAAGATTATATATAAAATAAATATTATTTCTATATTCTATAAATTATTTAAAAAATTTTATGGTTGCGATTATTGACATTATATAATTAATGGGAAGGTTCCCATAAATCAGGTTTAATTAAAATTGGGAATTTTGAAAGGAACTACAAAATTTTATAACCTTATGAATGAAATGGTTTTTTAACTATGTATATATTAAAGGTAAATTAATTAAAAAATATAAGTGTAATATGATAATAATATTTTATAAATGGGAGAAAAATAAAGAGAATGCATAACTAGGACGTCACAAAGGAGAGACAAAATATCCCTTTTATGTTTTCAAACCCCTTTCCTAAAACATCATACCGTAAAATAATATTATAAAATCAATTTTAAAAATATTAGAGGTTAAATTTGATATTAACAAAATATAACACTTAATGAGGTTTCCAATTAAAAAGGAAAACATTTTGGGGAAGAGAAATTATTGGTAAGGAGCTAAAACTGTAATTTAAATGGATAAGAATTATTATTAACATCGTTGTATTTCAAAAAATGAATTGAACTCACTAACAATAAATATTTGAATCAAAATTAATCTACCTAGATAGAAAATGGTTATACAATATAAAATGATATATGGATCTCAGAAATAAATATTACAACCTGATAAATTAGAAAAATATATAAAAGACCCATATATATTGTTGAAGAAGTCAATCATAGCCCATAACATGAAAGATAATGAATGAAAGTAAATTTTACTTGTTAAAAAATAGTTTATAATATTATATGTCATGGGTTTAGTAGTTAAAACCTAAAAATTATGATTTGTTCATAATATCAAAACATGCCTTAGTGAAGTTTGATTGAGACTGAAACCCTTACGACATAAGATACATTTTAATAAAAACCCTTTGAAAGAGATAAATATTTATTTTAAAGTTCAAATACAATGAATAAAGATAATTATACTATTATATATCAAATTGGTATTAAAATCCCAATTAAATTTTTTTTGTACAAATGATAATATTTCTTAAATAATACTGTTTTGAGATGAAACCCATACATAATATATGAAAGAAGTCTGGACGTGCACTTATATTACTAAATAATTAAATTAGGTTACTTATATATATATACCAACAATTATTATTAAAATTTATTTAATTTTTTAAGGTCCTTACACTATCTTTTGGTACTAACATTTAATATTGATTTTTCTTTACATTTGTTACTCAAGGTTTTTCAGTTAATTTGTTCATAAGACTTATTTTGTTGACTAGTGTCAAAGGTGTTGTAAAATAGCTTCCTGATATACAAAATTGTGGAGGTTTATTTCCCTTATAATTCCATTAGAAAAATTATTATACAATATCAAAGTATATCTCAAAAGGATCCAAATTAAGAAAGGTTGCATGATAAATCCATTTTAGGTAGGTAAAGTTATTATAATATTTTATTATTATTTTACTTATATATTTTCATATATAATCATTAAATAATATTAATAGTGTAAAAATATCATTTTTACATAATAAGTAAATTATTAAAGTCATTCATATTAGGTATCTAGAGAAAAACATTTCATTCATGGAAGTCATAGTCCGCACACATGTTTGACAACATTTTAATTTTTTTCAATGATTTTGGAGTAATGTTATAAAATGGATATTCTATAAATATAGTAAAATTTTAGAATATTTAATACTATGGTGTTATCATAAATTTTTGGATAGAGGGGGATTTTTGGGTCTATAAGAGGAAAATGACATAGGAAAGTTAGTTTGAGAGTATTACCCTGCCCTTGTAAGTTCTCCCTTGGGTAACTTTTTAAGACTTCATAGATTGGTCATTTGGTAAACCTAAATCATAAAAGGAATGTTAATGGTGTTGAGGATATAATATGAAATATTTTATTAATCCATTTTTTTAATGGGTTTATAAATGGGGATGTGGTGTTCTTCATTTATAAGTGGAGTAAATAGAATTTTTTTAAAAACTAGATATTTATCAATAGTATTACTCAATCATTCACGGAAAAAGGAAAAAATAATTTCTAATAATAGTTTGGGGAAAGTGACAAGGCACATAATCCCTACATCATAAAAAACAAAAAAAATTGATATCTTTTAACCTTTTCACTATGTTAAATAACATTTACCTAATTATACCCTTACCATAGTAACTCCACTTTCACCCTTGGATACTATTTTTAGTGGAAAATATTAAAAATGAAATTATTTATTAATTTGAAAAACATGAATTTAAAATTTAAAATTATTTTTTTAAGATTTTGAGAAATTAATTTTAGTGTTAGCACACATTGTGTAAAAAAAATATTTTATGAAAATGTTATTATTTAATAATAAAGTTTATGTATTGAAGATAATTATAAGCCTTATTAATTATAAATATATTAATATGATTATAAATATTAAATTTTTTTGTTTTTTAACATAAGTCCTAAAACTAATTTCTCAGGAGTATATTTTATTAAATAAATATAGAAAAATTATTTTCATAAATTTTACTTGATTTTATAAATTGATATTCATGGGTTTTAAAAATTGAAATTATTATTTTTAAATGTTTTATATTAATTTATAAATATACATGTATTTTTTATATCAAATTTCATTCAAAAACATCAATTTCATATAAAAGTAAAGGTATTATCAAAATTAATATTTTTTGCTGTTCACCTAAAAAGCGATTATTTAAGAAAAATATCCAAAATTAATTATAAAATAAATTTGGTATAATGAATTAAAAAACTGAAGTTTATTTTTTAAAATAAAAATTATAAAAATAATATATTTAGCATTTAAAAAAATAATATAAAATATAAAAACAATTTATTTTGATAAAAAAATTGTGTTTTAAAACATTATCTAATGTAATATTATTTTATATAGATTTATACTTTATGTTTTTTAATATATTATTTTATATTAAATAATATTTTATTTAATAGGAAAAACTATATAATAATTAATTATACATTTTATTAAAATTATAACTTTTATACTAAATACACATTAACAAGAATAATTAATTATTTATTTATATTATAAAATTGATTTTACTACTCTATCGATAATGAACTATTTATTTTAATTGTATATATACATCATGTCATATTTTAATAATAATAATATTTTTATTACAAAATATGTAAATTTATACATACATAATTGTAATATTTTATTATCATATTTTTATTTCATTGGGAGTTATTTTTTTAAACACGTTAAAATAATATACTTATTTGATATATGACCAATGAACATATTTGTAATGACCTTATTTCAAATATCCATATTTGTTGTGACCATATTAATAATGACTAGATTTCATTCTTATATATAGAATTACTAAATCATTTTTTAATTACACAGTCACTTTTAAATGGAGAGTTCTAATAAAAAATTATAGCATTTTCATAATTTTTTTTTCTTATCATCGTGATCTTCCTTGTTATAGGTTTTATTGGGCTATTGATTATCCTTAAGGTTGAGGATGATCTAGGGGCTTTCTTAGTAGTTTTGATTTCATTCTTCTTTATCTACGATCACCTTTTTTATTTTTTCAATCTCAATGGATTTATTTTTTCAATAATGAGTAATAACCCATGGTGTCCAATGCATAATTTTATGCACTTTTGTTGTAAAATTCTACATATGAATGAATAATGTGTCATTAGTTTGGTTGGTGACCTATATAGAAAATTTTATAATCATTTTTCAATCATTTTGAAAGAATAAAATAATGTTATTTAAAATAATAATAGAAAAAATATAAAGAAAAAAAACACCAAAAATAATAACAATAATAATAATGGATCCTAGAATCTGATATGTCACACCAAGGTATAAGTAACATTCTGATTTTTCTTAGGGACATGGTTTGAGAGGTTAAGCTAGGATGAGATGTTACACACTAAGACAAGTAGCAATCCAGTCATCCACATACTCCAAAAATTTTGATCATATCTTCCAAAATATAAAATCAAAATATTTTAATATAAAATAAATCCAATAAAAATAAAAAAAAATAAATTTTATTAAAAAATTAAACCAAATCAAGGGATTTAATTTTAAAAATCATTTTTTCACTTTTGGTTTGAAAGAAAACTCAATTAATAATTCCAGTTAAAAGAAAACCAAAATTTAAATATATACATAAATAACAACTTATATAACATTCATAGAAATAATTTACCAATTTAATTTAATTTATAAAACCAACTCACATAATAAATGTTGAAATCGACATGTTAAACCCATTATAATAACATATCTTCAATACAATCATTTTAAAAAATATTATAAAAATAATGACTGAAATATTTTAGGAGAATAAAATCAATAATTTACATTTCATTTTATAATTTATTCATTAAATAAAACCTTATCTGAAAATAATATAGATAGAGTCATACAAAAAATTCCTAAATGTATAAAAATAAAAAAACCCACTATGACATTTTTGTTTTTAAAAGACATGTGAGGGGACCCAATAAGATGATTACCCCAAAAAAAACACTACCAATGACTTGGGTGGGGATCACTACAAATTATAAAGTTAATAAATAAGTCTTAAATTTAATTTTCAAAAAAATATTTTCCAACAAGTGTAACCCATTGTCATCTCTGTGAATCATATTAAGCTCCAACTATCTAAAATCAAGGATATTAGGGATCTAATAATACTGAACAATGATATTTTTTGATTTTCAAGGAAAATATGGATTCTATTCCATACAAATAGAACTTTGAAACTCAAAAAATAAAAATAAAACATACATATCTTGATTGAAATTGAACTTTTAAATAAATTAATCATCCAAAATAAATCATTTCAGGCCTCTGTAGCTATAATAAAATGTGAACTAGTGGTAGATAAAGAAACAAATATCTATAATCTGGAATACTGAGAAACAAATACCCCTACAAAAGTTTTGTAGTATCCTAAAGGTTACTTCCAAAAATACATATATCCCGCAATATCCAAATAATTAAATCCACAAGTATTTGGGTTCCCAAAAACTAAACCCAATATCAGACTAGAAGTAACATTAAGGTATCAAAAAACAAACTTCATTTTCCTACAATGTTATCTACCGAGATTTGATAGAAAAAAAATAGCCACACCAAATATATGGGATATATCAAGTCTATTACATACCATTACCTACATCAATTAACCATTAGTATATGAAAATGGTATAAACTACATATTATATCTCCCCTCAATATTAAAAGGGTTTTAACTAGAACTAAGAATAAAATGCTGAGTAATAGTATAACCAAGAACATTTTCTTTGTCAATATAAAATATATGAATCAACTTCTCAATATCTCTCTTCTATGATAACCATAACTTATTTTCCTTTTTATCATAGGAAATCATCGTGCTAATAATCAGTGGTATTTTCCTGAAATCATTCATCAAAAAATATTAACAAAAAACCATATTCAATCTTTCAATTCTTGAAGAATCATGGAAAATATTGATAATATCATTTACATAAATAACTTGTATAATAAAATTATCATTACAAAATATCTGTAAAAAACATTAGGTTTTAAAGAGATCTTACAGAAACCCTAATGGAAAATTTTAGATTCAAACATTCTATACCACTACCTTAGTGGGTTCATTAAGACATAAAAACTATTTTATAAAATATAAACATAATCCAATTGACTTATTTCAACAAAACCCTTAGGATGGTCCATATAAATATCATACGATATGTCACCATGGAGGAAAGCTAACTTCTCACCCACTTACTCAATCTGCAAATCAAAACTACTAGCCAAACTGAGAAAAACTCGAAGGGAATACATTTTGAAAACAGGTGAGAAAATTTCAACAAAATAAATACTTTTATTCTAATTTAACCCATTGAAAACTAACCTATATAATGTAATATTACTAGATTATTTATTTTTAATATGATAAATCTCTTGATTTTTTAAATATCTATCACCCCTGCATAACATCACCAGCTCAAAAGTGTGTTTTTAATGTAATGATCTCATCGCATCATCCATCGCATCAACTAATTTATTCCTCCATTCACCTTCCATTACCTCATCAAAATATAATGTTCCACCCCATTAAATGAGATGAATATACATATCTGTTTAATAAAAAGTATAAGGGTTGTGTTGCTGAGACAATCATTGAAGTGGAACACTCGGTTCACTAATAACCTGAGGAACTAGATAATCAAATAATATTGGTATATCAGAATCATTATCTCCAAATATTTACACTAAACATAATTCTAAAAATAAAAATGATCTTGGGAAAAGAAAATATAATGTAATCACGCATCAGTAGTTGGAACAAAACTAACAAAACAATCATAATTTGAAGAATTTTATTTTTCTCCACAACAATATTTGCAGTATTCTAATCCTCCATAAACACTACATCATGAATTATTACAAGATTTTTTTAAATTGGATCATAAATCCTATTTCCAAAATCAACATGTCCATGGACAATAAAAATACACAATAATGTCTTTCCATGAAACATGGATCACTCATCTCGAGGCACAAGAAAAACATCCATGAAACTAAAAACAGAGAAGTGATCATGCTTGATCTCTTTTCTATAACAAACATGTTTGGATTCTATTTATCTAAATAAAACATAGGAAATAAATTTATAATATATACAGTAGTAAATAAATCCTCCCAAAAATATCCCCGAAACATGGATTTATATTGTAAATACTAAACTCCTTCCATCAAAATTCATTTCCTTCATTTAACAAAACCATTTAACTATGTTTTCATAAGAGGAATCTTTTAATTTGTAATAAATTTCTTCATAAAATAATCAATAAATGGAATACATTAGTCACCCATGAAATTAGTGAAAATACATTTGAACTTCTTTCCATTTTCTATCTCAAGTTTAAAATTGAAAATGCATAAAATCACTAATCACCTAAATTTTATGATTTCCAAACAAAACAAAAATATTTTTATAATAGTCATCAATAAATTTATCAAGAAAAATACCATGAATAAACTTTTTATAATTCAAATGAAAAATAATATTATAATTTTAAAACTTATGTATCGATTAAATTTTGTGAGAAAGAATACTATTAAAACAATCATTGATTTGTTTTTTGGAATATATAGTGATCTTATGTGTCTAAGATTACACCCCTAAAACATAAAATAAAATTTATATTTGTCATTAAACCAATTACATTATTTCTAATGTGTTCGAGCCACGTTTCCTATAATTTTGAAGATACATTTCACTCAATAGATAATCAATATCACATGAAATAAAATCCCAAGTTTAGTAAAAACATGACTACATCTACCCTCAATCCACTATCAAGGAACAGTTTCAATGTTTCCATTTAAAATCTATAAAAGTACTGAAAGAACCATCAATATCAAGAAAACATGATCAAATTTTATTTGAGTAAACCTTATAATCATTTTGATCATTTTATAAAATCAATTTACATTATATACTTATCTCCTAAAAAATTGTCACCATAACTAAAACATCAACATGAACATCATTTTCCATCATCAGAATCTAAAAATTATGTAGTATTTAAGATTTAAATAAATCCTTCATTGATGATTTTGGAAATAAGGTTCCACTATCAATAATCTCATAAGAACTATATAAATAAATATTAATAGAATTGTAAATAATAACAAGATCACCGATGTACAAATTATGGGATGAACATCAGATTAGTATTTTTTATAACTTTATCTCATTCTATTTTACCTTTAATTCTGTTAATAAAATATCATAACGTGTTTTTTATTTCTGGAATTATGACACTTAAACTCTTTCTCTTTAACTTATATTTTCTTCCACCATTTCTTTTACCTTGACTTCCCTATCCCATACTTGTTTCCCAACTTTTCCCGGTGTTTTATATAACTAAAATCTATATAAAGGTATCTCATAATTACAGCTGTAGACATATTCATTTAAATTAGTATACTTCAAAAAATTAAACATCACTAAAAAATTATAAGAAGAACCAACTCGAGTAACATGAAAATAATCATGAGAATTAGGTAAAGTATTAAGAATCCAAAGCACTAAAACCTAATATTAAAAATTAATAAATATACTATAAAACTGATTAAACAAGACATAAAATTATCTTTAATATCCAAAAATAGATTTCAATTTTTTATAAATAAAATTGATCAATTTTTTGAGAAGAAATACTTTTTTCTCATATTGTAATAATAAGAGGTCTTCTGATTATGAAATTTTTTTTGGCATGATATATAATCAAAAATATGTTTCATCATGTTTTCTTTAAACAATTTAATAATATAACCAAAAACTATCTCATGATCATACTCTTATTATTAATTTACCATTATTTTTATCTCCTGGGTACCAAAAACAAGTAGATTCATTTGTTTGATAAAAAATAGATCCTTCATTTTTAATCTCCATAAGTGATAACTGGTTCCTTTCAATAAATTCATCCAACTATAATTCACATCCTTAAATTTTTCATTATAAAAAACTCCCTTTCATACTAGTTTTTGTTAAATATAGTGAGAGAAAAACATGAAAATGATAATAAAGAAAACTCATAGTGGAATAAATATTTATTTACCTTCCATTCAACCTTAAAAAAATCAGATCAAATGTATAATGAAACAAACTAATATTTTTCCAAAAATTAAATATTGACATTAAAATATTTTAATACTCAAAACTGAAGAAGTAAAAACCATATGACATTGTCTAGAATGCATATCCACTAAAATAAATGAGAAGATAGTAGATACTCTGATTGTTTTTTAGGATGGAAAAATTAATAATCAGATAACAATAGAAGAATATCAGGTAGATGTAGTAAAAAACAGATCTGATAATAAGACATCATCATGCAATTAAAGGAAAAAATGTCTTTCCATACAGTTCAATAAATCTCTAACTGAAAAAATATATGTAGAAAAATCACAAATATAAAATTAAAATCGATTATAGATCAAAGCTGAAAATACTATGAATTCCAATCCTTATTTAAAAATCTCACTTTAAAGTCATAGCCACCTTAAAAGTGTGAGAGGTTGATAGATACTCATAAATTCTAGAAAGAGATATCATCTATGATATTGATCCAAAATAGAGTACAAAACCGTATCCACACACAAGATTAGAATATTTGTATAGAAGAAATGAAACCATCGACCACTAAAAAACTCTTACATATATGTATTTTAATGGAATGTCAGTGGCCCTCACATGTGGAGATCCACCAACACTTTCCCGTGTTGGGTTTGGTGATCTCAATATTGGGGTTATAGTGGTGCCACGTGATGGCACTTAGTGTTCACTTCTTGGGGTTGTATTATTATGTGATCAATCTATAGTCAGAGGATTCAATTTTTTACATAAAATTTTGTGAGTAAAAGAAATGTTTAAGGGATATGGGTGACTAATCTATTGGAGGCTTGAAAATAGACCACCAGTTGATTAATATTGGTCAAATGACTTGTGGTATAAATGGTTGGTAATACAATTTTATTTGTTTCGTATGGTGGAACCAGCAATTTTGGAATATTTCTTAAGGATTATTCATATTGCTCAGGTGTCTTCATTGATTAATAGGGTAGTGTTTTAGTTCTTGAAGATGTTATGGGTGGGTAATACCTTAGGGTTGTAGAAAAATGGAAGATGTTATTTTGGACTAGCTGAAGTGGGATTATAGTATCCCTCCCAATGGGATAGTGTGGTCCAAACCATGTAGATAATATTCTCATTACCTGAAATTATCAGTAAAATTAATTTTTATTAAAATTTATATTGATATTTAAAAATATTTAGCTAACAATTTAACATGATTTAGTAATTCAAAATTTCAATTATATTAAATCAGTGTATATTTATGATTTTCAAATTGCATATAAATTCCAAATATATTTATATTTTTAGAATAAAATTATTAAGCACCCATTTTTATATTCACCCCAAACACACTAAATTTTCATTATATAATAAATACGTGGAATTTAATATGATTTCACGGAGTTTTAGAAATGATTCATAATTAAAATAATCATTAAAATTCTATTCATGGACAAATCATTTCTTGATACAGAAGAGTTTGTTGACAGTTGTGATTTATTATGGATCATAATTGTTGACTCCCAATGATACTATCTTTTCAAGGATGAAAAGAATTATGATGGAATATTTTATCATATAAAAAATGTTAGCTAATAATTTGAATATTTACAAGTATCTAGTTTTCTTTGATAATCTTTAAGGGATGAAATACTATATGAACCTTCGTTTTTGTGTTAACAATAATGATTCATATTTAGTATGATAAAATAGTATTTGGTTTTATATTAGGGTTTATCATGGACTATTTTAGGTCAAAATTATGTATAAAGGGATGTTAATATTTGTTTATAAATGTATGGTGGATGTTTTGGGTGAAATAGTTGAAAATAGAAAGAAAAAACAAGAATCATGGCAGGATGAACATTTTGGGAGTCTTGTGAAAAAGAATTCATCATTAGAGAAATGGAATGTATATATTTCATGTTCTAGTGAAACCATGTATAAAAATTGTATGATCATATAATGTGGCTATAAAACTTTGTGTTTTTACAAAAAATTCACAAAATGTCTCTCATTTATTATCCTCTACGTGGGAGATCTCGGTTTTAGTGATTTAGGGAATTTTTCTATTGATTTAACCCTATATAATTCTTCTCCATTGTATATTTTGGTGGTTGGGAGATTGATGGATGATATGTCGCTCCCAAATCTTCCCACTTACTATTCTTGTTTATTATTTATTAAAATACTAATCTGATGAGGTTTTCATTATATTAAAGTGTGATGAGAAAAATATATTCGAGTTTTATATTAGGTTTTATGAAGGTTAGAAGATTTATAAATCATGGTTGGGTGAGGTTGATTTTTCTTTAATATCAAGATTTAGGTAAGTGGTTATCCTATAGATATTTGTGTGATAAATTTTTATGAATTGAATTGTGTATTTGAACATCAACATTTTGAATTTATTTAAGACTATTTTCATATATAGATTTATGCATTGAGATGATTGGCTCTAGAGTTCATGATTTTAATGTGAATATCATGTGGATTTCCAAGGTGTTTGGTTTTTTTCTAGAAAATTGTTGATAATTATGGATATTAATTATATAATTTCCATTTTGCTTATGATTCTTATGAAGTGTTTTATTATTTATTTACAAAATTTATGTTAATATTGTGGTGTAGTTTTCTTGAATATGATTTTCTGGATTGAGGGGATGTTTTAAGAGTCCCACTTAAGTATTGAGTGTCTCGTAGGGTTATACTATAATGGATTGGGAATTAGATTTCAATTTGAGGCCTATATTAGTAAGACAATTATAAAATCTCTATAGGTGTTACTCATAAATGTTGTTTCAGAGATATAGGGTTCCCGTGGTTCTATTTTTAGATGGCAGTGAGAGGAAATTGATATTGAAATGATTATGTTTCTATATGTTTGGTTAATGTTTTCAATGAAATTATTGCCATGTTGAATTGTGATTATTATGTTATGTTTTATATAATATAATTTTTCTATTTGGAATGGTATTATAAACCACAATAGATATACTTTTTCGCATAGACTGAAATAATGGGTAGTATAAGAGCCTCAAACCCACAATCTCTGATCCAGTGATGGAATAAATTTTTTTTATTTTCCAGATTTTATTCTAATTAAGGTTACCTATTTTTTACCATCGAATTCATTCATCATCTAAAGGTAATATTCTATTCAATTAAATAATCAGGGACCATTTATGTCAAAATTTATAGTGAATTTGGAAATACCCTTACACAAACAATACCAATGTATTTAAATGACTGTTTTTCTCCCTTAACCCAAATTTTCATATTTCAAATTAGGTTATCATCATAATCTATATGAAACCCTCCAAGACATAATTTTTTCATCATCATTCATGACAGACTAGGTAAAATGAAACATAATAAGGGTGTTCTAAAATGTTCAACAAATGTAAAAATATGCATTACCGATAGAATTTTATTAGAGAGATTAAGATGATCATAAGTGTGTGATGATATAATCAAGGTGCATGAGTATTGAATAATACTATTCATTCCCATCAATACTAGGTTTATCAAATATGAAAACATTGAATAAGGATTTAACAATGTCAAGAGTCAAAAAATAGAAAAATAATAAGACATGTGATATCAATATTGATCAAAAGAATCATTTATAAGCCAAATGAAGCATAATTAAAACATGTTGGTATATTGGAACCTAAACTCCACAACCCAGTTTAAACCCATATCAAGAAATTATTGTATCCTAGTTACATCTATAAGAGAAACCCTCTGGCAACTCTCTCCTTATTTACTGTAAATAAAAAGAACATTACCGAATTCATTTGAGTGTAATCTGGGTGAAAAAATCTTATAATATATATCAAACTCACCCATCACTATCTAAGAACACCTATAACATAATATATAATGGACTAACATGATACTATGTGTGAACACCCATCATATAAGCAATTTCAGGCTCATCGAATGCTATCTGTGAACACTAATCATATAAGATATAATGGGATCACTTAAAGGTATCTGAGAACACCCATCATATAATCTATATCTGGATCACCCAGTGTAATCTGGTCTCACCTATAAACATCAATAATGTTCAAGAACCATTCAAAAATATATTACATAGAACATTTATTTCATGAAAAACTCAAAATAAATACCTTAATTTTTTTTAGAATTTTATTTACACCTGGAAAATAAATGGGTTACCTAATAATATATTTTAATCATATTTAACGCATGGAAAATAAATTATATCCATAATAATCTAGTTGAAACATTATTAAACCATATAAATTCAACTAGGCCCAAAATAATCTCTTTGAAACATGATTAACCCATGGAAAATAAATGGTTTGCATAATAATATATTTGAAACAATAATAATCCATATACATAAAGAATGTGGATGGAATAATTATAGTATATCCCCATTGGATTATAAATATAATCAAGGGTTTTTGACATTTATGAATGGAAATATCATTAAAACACCATTAAAAACATTTTTGAAAAAATTTACCTTTTAACATTGAAAATCACTTTTAATAAATAAAAATTCAATAAAAAAATTTTAAAATACATTTATTTAACAAATAATCATTGAATAATATAAAGTATGTATAAAATAAAATAATCATCAAGATAATGGGAAAACCTCTTCAGGTTTCAAATGATAAAAATGATCATTATTTGTGAAACATTTTGAAAATGGGAGTTATACATGGCTCATTTGAAAAATGATAAGAGTTTTAATTTTAAAACATTTTATCATAATATAAAATTCCATTTAAAATATCTTTATGAAGTAATTTATTTTTATAAATAACATATTTGAAAATTATTTAGAAAACATGAACAAAAATGATAAAAATATCCTATCTAAAAAAAATACAAAATTAATATTAGTTACAAGTAAATTTCTTGATTCTTCTTATAAAAATAAGGGAGTGAATGGAAATTAAATATTTTAACAAAATTAAAAACCATATGAGAGGAAAATATACATGGTTTATGAAAATAATAACTTAATATTTTCTCCAATGTATCCTCAAACATAAAAAATATTTAAAGAAAAGGAGATTATAACATAAAGATGTTTCTGATTTCATAACATTCCAATCAAAGTACCCATGAAAGGATAAAATTAAATATAACATTAGATATAAATAAAATAATTATATTAATTATATAAAATTACAAAGGGTTATTATATACACCCTATAAAATATGATATGTTTATAACGTTACAATATGCATCAATGAAGGGAAATTTAAATGAATCCCCCTATGGATTTCTTAATTTATATACCAAAAGGCCATGAAAGAGATAACATAAAATGTATTTATAAATAAAACTAATTTTCATTATAATAAAAACAAAATACATTAATCGGAGGTTTATACATCGTACAAAAAAATAAGAACTGATGAATACGTCATATGTCACACATAAATAAAAGTGAGACGAGAAAAAAACCCTTACAATGTTCATAATGTGGAAGTGAGAATTAATAATTTAATATATTATATATATCATACTTAAATACAAATAAAATAAGTGTAAATGAAACATAAAATAATCAAAATTCCTCACACACATAATCTTATAATATCAAATACAATTAATAAGTATTATAACCCAATGAAAAGAAATTGAGTTATAAAATTCATTACTACATGGTAACGTTCATGTAAAATCCCCATGAGTGAAATCATTAAAATTGAAACTTAAAATAACATTAATTATTATGGATCCATCTTATAAAATGTAAAATGTGAATTATAAACACCAAAATATGTAAAAAAGGTGTTGAATAAGGCATATATCTTACAAAAATAAAAGTGGGATGGGAAATCCTCACCTTGAGTCTAGACTTCCGATGTGCGTCCTTGTTCTCCAATATAATAAGATTATATAAATTATTATATTTATTAAGAAAATTTTATAGGTTTAATAAATTATACTTAAATATTTTATCTTATTTATTTTAATGAAATATTTAAATACATTATTAGTTAAGTAAATATTTGGTGTTTTGAGGATGTTCAGTTCATTATTTCAAAAATAGCTTTGGTGTGTTGATTATAGACAAATAGGTAATTATTTAATCAATTATATAATAAAAATAATAAAATATTTTTCATATTTAAACTTCAATTATATTTTTAAAATGAATCATGATATATGGTTAGGAAAAATGAACAATGTAAAAATGTTTTAAATGATAGACTATAGTACGTATGAGTGACATTTTCATTTTTCAATCATTATTATGGAAAGAATTTAGGTAATGATTCATTAACCAGAAATGATAATGATATTATAAATAACATATTATTTCATTAAATATATTTATATATATCATTGATGTTTTGTGTTTACTAAAAATAAGTCACATCACTCCGTGGAGGTAATAGTCAATATGTGTGCATGAACGATGTTATCATTTTCAGCATATAAAATAAAATAAATTAATATATTATATTTTAAGAATTATAAATTTTTTATAAATATAATAATTTATTCATTTATATAACACATATTCATTAACATTATCCTTATTACCTTTCAGGAAAATCATTATTGGAAAAAATCAAATCGACTCCTGGGGCGGTAGTGCGCCGTAAACATGAGGGACGTTATGATATACCCATAAAAATGAAATGTACAAAGTTATATGTTGTATCCTAACTAAATAATTATAAATATTTTTCAAATAAAATATATATAATTTAAATAAATCATTATTAAAAGTAGTGAGAGGTGATGATGAAAAACAAATGACATCGGTTAGTGAGACGGTAGTCTGCCAAACACATGATTGATGATTTCATATCCCATATGATGGAAGAAGAGACTAATTTAGGTTATTAAATTAACATAAAAACAGATAATTATATGAGATATAATTTGTTTATATATAATCAAAATAAAATAATATTTTAATTGGGTGGAAGAAGAAATAAAATAAATTTGCACAATTAAGAATACTACATCTTCTTCAAAAAACCTCTTTAGGTAAGAACATAAATCATTACTAGGATTGATTTTTGATGAAACTAATTTATTTATGTAATGTTTAGGGATGTATGGAAGGATCATTTTCAGGTATTTTATGATTAAAACGGATTTTATGGTGTGATTAAGAGTGGGGAGGGGTGGCCTTTTGTAAGTGAGGTGAGTGACACACTTATAATTTTTGAATGGAAAAAGGTTTCCCTATGTTTTTTCGCATGAAAAAAATTCCCCCAAATAAACTATTATAGAGAATCAGATATAATAAAGGTAAAATATGTCCATCCAATATATTTTTAAAATATTTCAGTTCCTTAAGACACTTGTCATCTTATTTTTACCCCCTGATAAACTTTTTTTACCTTAAATATGGTAATTAATACTTACTATTTTTATTATTATTTAGGGTAAAACATATGATGAAATAATTATTCAATAAAAATTATTATGATTAAAAATATTTAATCCATTTTAAAAAATTAAATTCAAATAATTGTGAACTTTTAATTTAATATTAATCTTGTTGATGGGATGAAAAATAGGCGTTTCAAGATTGTATTTTTTCAAACAAAAGATGATATTATATTAAATACATGACTAATAATAATCTTTGTATGAAGTTAAAATAATATTTATTCATATATAATATATTAAGTTAATTTAAAATAGTCCTCCTTGAGGTTTTTTAATTTTTTAAAATAGAGAAACATTATGCACTTTAAAACACTTTTTAGAAGAACCCCTTCTTAAACCCAAAAATAAACTTATACTAAAATTCAATATAAATATGATTAAAATGTAATTAAGTGGATTTTATATTACTAAATTATAGTTATTTATTTTTAAATCATATTTAATAAATAATAAGACTCTTAAATTTATTAAATTTATTGAAAATAAATGGCATTTCTACAAAAAATGGTATTTTCACAATTCACCGAGGAATCAATATTTTCCGAAAAATACCAAAATTTAACTCAAATTAAATTTTGGTATCCCAATATAAAAAATATTTTAATTTCCAAAAATAAAATTTAAAATAATTCCAAAAATTAATTATAATATTTTTTAATAAAAAATAAAAATCATTTTTGAAGAGAACATATTTTGAAATATAAAATGTCTTTTATCAAAATTTATTTTATTTTTTACTAAAAAATATCAATAATTTATATTGAGTAGGAAAATTATATATATATATATATATATATCATGATATAAAGAATACTATTCAAACCCACCAATTAAATGGCTAGTTTGTAATTGTAATATATTTTTCGGGTCGTTTAAGCATGATGTGGAATTTCATATATGATATCAAAAACTGAATTATCTGGGTTTTATATACAATAATCAATAAAAGAGATTAATTTAATTATAAAAAAATAGATCATAATGTCACGGGTTGTTACATTCTCATCTAAGCTTAGTGTTTCATGTTGTATATCCTATCAAACAGAATTTTCTTCTTTTAAAATCATGGGGGCGTAACATCCTACCCCATTTAATAAATTTCATCCTCAAAATATGAACTTTATCTCGATAATAAAAGGAGGGATATTTCAAAATGATTTTATTGTAAACCCACATGGTAAAAAGGGTTAATAAAAATTTCACTTAAAAAGAGGGAAAGAAAAATAATATGTTCATCACATAACTAGGATTCCACATAGGAGAACATTGGAGAAAGGTAAATATATTGTCATATAAGAGAAGAATAAAATATTATGGAGAGTGATAGATATACTTGATCATATGAAATCGAAAAATAAATAAAAATTTAAGGACAAAAAAGCATAAATCTATGATGAGTGAAAATACAATCGATTCATAAAAAATAATGGTTCTTGGATAATTTTTTTTCATAATACTTTTAATATAGTTGACTAATTAAATTACCAAATATACTAAAAAAATAGTAAAATACACTTACATGATAAGTAGAATTTGATCCTTTTATGATTTTCCACCACAATCTGTTCTTTTTCTCTAGTATATGAGTATTATAGATGAATTTTTTATCCCTGAAGCACTAAAATGAACTTATAAATTGAAAAAAACGCTAAATGTGATAATAAGATATTCCTATTATCAATAGAGATAAACCAAAACCAAAATTTTTATCACATGTTAAGTTAATTTCCAAAATGGGTAAACCTTTTTATGATGAAATAATGCATTAAACTCCAAAATTCCACTATAATACCCAATGTTCAAACTAAATAATTCCTAAATAACCTCAACATTAATGTGTGTTTTAACCTCAAATTTTATCACATATCTTTCAGATTTGAAGCCCAAAAAATATAGATTTTTTATTTGAAATAACATTAATCCCTTAGGCACAAAATGACTTGTCAATCCTTTAATTATATATATGGTAAAATTGTTGTTCCCATAATTATCTCAATATCTAAGATCATATAAACCCTTTTGGTAATAAATAACTTAAAACTTATGCCCAAAAATGTAAATGAATAGTTAATGTTAAACAAAATATTTACATACACTTAATCCTAATAAAATGTATCTTAAAAAGTCATTAATCACTTTAATATCTCATGTATAAGACTTTTAACCTATAATAATTCTGAATCATATAATGAAATGATGGTATTAATTACTCTTAAGATAAAATCACATGAAACCATCATAATCTCCAATGATATATAAACCTTCCTTTGATACAAACTACAAAAGGCATAAACCCACACTATCAAATCATAAAAATTTTCATTTATGACATTGATATTGATGAAGGTGACATAATATTCCCTATAAAATACTAATAACCTCAAAAGAAAATATTATTTATATTAACATTTTAATTTACCTTTTAAGTTTATAGTTTTTGAAAATTAGAACAAACTCTTACATAAACAATTACCGTTTCTTTAAAAGAGAATCTGTCCTAGCTAAACCCCAATTTTCCTATTTCAGATTAATTCATAATAATAATATGTATTAATCCCATTTAGTAATTATTTCTTCAAATTCATTGTTGATAACATGGGGAAAATGAAACATAACAAGGGTGAGATAAAATACTCAATAAGAGTAAAAATATGCAGTAATAATTGAATGTAATTAGTGTGAACAGTTGATAATAAAGGTATAATGAAATAATAAACGTGAATGAGTGTAACAGAAGAATATTAATACCCATTAAACCTGTATAATCAAATATGAAATCATTGGAAATGATTTAATAAAAGAAAGAGTCATAAAATTCAATAAATCATTATCCATGTGATATCAATCTTGATCTAATCAGACATTTATTAATGATAATGATCATAACTAACAAATGTTGATATCTCAGAACATAATCTTCATAACCCATTTTAAATTCATGTTAGATACAACTATAGCACAGTTATATCCATTAGGGAAACCCTCCAATGACTCTATCCTTCATTCTTCTAAAGGCAAGGAACATTATTAAATTCATTAGAAAACTATAAGGGATCACCTGTCATATAAGATATATCAGGCTCACCAAGTTATATTTGAGAATATCCATTATATAAGATTTAATGGGATCACCTAGTACTATCTGGGAAAACCCATCGTATAATCTATATTGGGCTCACCCGATTCTATCTGGTCACACCCATCATATAAGATATAACATGATCACTCGATGTAGTATGGGTGTACCCACCATATTAGCTATATTGAGCTCACCAAATTCTATCTTGGCTCACCCATGGTCTTCAACAATGTATAATCACTTCTCATTAATAAAGTACATAGAGCATTCATATCATCATCACATCATAGAAACAACCATTATTTTTTCAGTACTTGATTAACCCATGGAAAACAAAATGTTTCCATGAAAATATATTCGAAATATGCTTAACTAATTAAAAATTATAAGTTTCCATAACAATATATTTGAAAAATGATTAATTAATAGAAAATAAATGGGTTCTAGATCAATATATTTGGAATATTATTAACTTGTAGAAATGAAATTGGTTCCATAACAATCTCTTTGAAACACTGATAATCAATGTAGGGAAAGAATGAGGATGGTATCATTACGAAATATCCCTAGTTGTTCATAAGTAACATCAATGGTTACTAATGATGATTAATGGTAATACCATTAAAATATCAGTAAAAAAATTCTTGAAGAAAATAACCCTCTTCAAATTGAAAACCATGTTTAAAAAATATAAAAATTTACTTAATTTTATGAAAATAATATTATTTGAAAAAATGGAAATATATAATGAATGGTTAAAATAAAATAATGGTCATGATGGTGGTGAAATCCATTTAAGTTGTAAATAATAAAAATAAACATTACTTTAAAAACATTTTGTAAGTGGAAATCAAAAGGAACCCTTTTGGAAAATGCTAAGAAAATACATTTTAAAAAAATTTCAAATAATTACACATACCATGTAAAATAGGTTTACGATATCATTTAATTTTAGAAAGAAATATTTTAGAATATTTTATAAGACATGGATATGGAAGAGAAAGATAATCGATCTAGAAGAAAATACAGGATTAATACCACTTATAAATGAATTTACGGATGTTTCTTAAATCAAAAAGGGTGGAAATAGAAATTAAAAATTATGAATCAAATTTACAACCAGAGGATAAGAAAATTGAAGTGGTCAATTTAAATAAGAGCATATTATTTCTTCCAAAACAACCTTAAATAGAAATAACCCTAAAAGGAGACTTTAACATAAAGCCTTTCAAACTTTGGAAACATTTCAATCATATGGACCATGAAAGATTAACATTAAAAGAAATATAAAATATCAATATAGTAGTGATATTAATGATATAATATTTAAAAGTTTAATTATATAATAATTGTAAAATAATACAGGTTTTTAATGTTACAATATTCTTTAATGCAGTGAAATCAAGAATAAGTCCCTTACAGATCTGGTAATATTTTGGTCAAAAAACAATAAAAGAGATAAATTGAAATGGTTTGTTAAATAATTTTTTTAGTCAAATAATAATAAAATAAATTCATGGGATGTATATAAACTACACAAAAATAATTGGAGAATATTCCACATGTCTCACAGAAATGAAATTGAGATGATGAAAAAAAAATTATAATGATAATAACATTGAACTAATAAGTAATCAACGAATCAATTATGTTTATTAAAAATTAATACACATGAAATAAGTGTAAATAAAACATAATGTTATCAAAATTTAGTATGAACATAATCTTATAATATAAAAGAAAACAAAGAATTAATATAACCCAACGAAGTGAAATTGAGTTATGAAATTCTTTACCACATGGTAACTTTCATGTTAAATCCACTTGGTTGAAATTATTAAAATTGAATTTCAATATAACATTAATTGGGAATTATATGTGATATAACATGTAAAAAGTGCATTATATACACAAAACAATGTAAATAAGTGTAGAATATGACATATATCTCACAGAAATAAAAGTGAGATGAGAAAATCTTACCTTGAGTCCATGCTTTCTAGGTTGTTATTTTAACTCATATATAATAAAATTATATAAATTATTATTTTTTATTAATGAAATTTAACATTTTTAATACCTTATATAAAAATTATTTATTATATATATTTTAATGAAATATTTAGATACTTTATCAGTTAAGTCGACATCCTTTGTTTTGAGGATGTTCTTTTCATTGTTTCAAAATGGTTGTGGTGTATTGAACATGGACAAAGAATGAATTATTTAAACATATAAATAATAATAATTAAATATTTATCATATTTATAGATAATTTATAATTTTTAAAACAATCATGAAATATGGTTATGAAAAATAAACCATGTTATAATCATGGTGACGATATGCCTTACATACACGAGTAACTTTTCCATTTTAAACTATCATTATGAAAATAATGTAAGTAATATTTCTTATTAATAAAATTATAATCAAATAATTAATAGTTTATAATTTTAGGAAATATACTTTTATATATCATCCATGTTTTTTGGTGATTAAAAAAGGATCAAATCACTATATAGAGGCGTTAATCCATACGTGCACATGAACAACGTTACCATTTTTCAATGTTGAAATAAACATGTAGTTTTTATTTTCATAAGGGAAAATGTGTCATTAATATCATAACTATGTAATTTAAATTAAATATATTTATCAAATGTATCCTTATTACCTTCTATTAAATCATTTGTCGAAAAAAATCTCATCACTTCGCATGGTGGTAGTCCACCGTACAGATAAACGACTTTATTGAATCCCCCCAAAGATTGGAAAATAAGAGTTTATATTTGATATAATAACGATATAAGTATAAATATTCTACATACATAATATTTATATTATTTAAATTAATAATTATAACAATTCTTTCTAGGTGAAGATGAAAAATTAATGACATCGGTTCGCTAGGCGGTAGCCCACTAAAATAGGAATAATGATTTTATATCCCATTTAATATAATAGGATATGGATTTAGGTTATTAAATTAAAATAATAAAATTTATATGGGATAAAATTTTATAATTATATATGAATAATTTAATATTATTTTAATGATGTGTATGAATATATAGAATAAAAATGCACAATTAAGCGCACTACCTTTTCTTCAGAAAGCCTCCTTTAGTAAGCAATAAAAGAATTATTAAGATGGATTTTTGATCAGTTTTTGGGTTATAATTAATTATCAGGGATGTCAGAATGTAATTTTTATGGTTACTTGATTATATAAATTACATTTATGGTGTGAATAGGTGATAATACTGGTGGTCTTTTGTTTGTGAGGTGAGTGGTGCACTCGTATGTTTTTTAAAACAAAAAGGTGTACCCACAATTTTCCCATGTCAAAAGGCTAAAAATAGTCCAATATAGATAATATACATGATAAGTTCCATATATTTTAAAAAAATACATCTTATAAATTTTTTATGTCATTTTGACTATTATATTTTTCGTTTAACCATCGGTAAAACTTTTATGACCTCAAATAATGTAATTAGTTTTTACAATTTTAACTAATAATTATAGTCAAAATTTAAGTTGAAATTATTAAGTAATATAAATTATTATGATTCCAGGTATATATAATTTTTTAAAAATTAAATTCATATATATATATATATATAAATTTAATTTAAAATTAAACATACAAATGACATGAAGAAGTGGGTTTTTAAAAACTATATTTCTCATGCAATGAATGATTTTATATTAACATTATAAATAATAATAATAATCATATGAATATAAATTAATATTTATTTATATATAATATATAAATTTAATTTTAAAAAAACTTTATTATTAGATGTTTTAAATAATGAAAATAGAAAAACACTATGCAATATAAAACAACTTTATGAAAAACCAGTTTTCAAACACAAAAATGATCTTATACTAAAATTATATATAAATATAATTAAAATGTAATTAAGTGGATTATAAATAACTAAATAATACAGATTTAATTTTAAATCATATTCAAAATATATTTTGGCTTTTCAATTTACATAATTCATTGAAATGAAATGATATTTATACCCAAATCGATATTTACACTATTCATTGAAACACAAATATTTGCCAAAAAAATCCCAAAATTACACCCAAAGTAAATTTTGATATGAAATATTTAATAATTAATTTAATTTTTTCAAATACTTTTCTTTTTTTTCCAAATATTAATTGTATTATTTTTTCATAAAAAGAAAAAAAATCCTTAATGTTGAAAACATATTTTTGAAGAACAAATTTATTTTATGAAAAGATGATTGAATATTTACTAAATATTTTTCAAAAATTTACATTGAGTAGTATAAATATATATATAAATATATTTCATGAATTACTTAATACTATTAATACCCTCTAATTTATTGGTTTGGTTATAATAGTTATATATTTCGTAAGTCGTTTAAGCTAAGTGTTTTGTGTTGTATATGCTATCAAACAAAAAACACTTTGGGTTTTTTATACCCCAAGATATCAAAGTGATTAAATTTATTTAAAAATAAATATATCACAATATATTGGGGTGTAAAATTCTCTTCTAATCTTTTTGTTTCATGTCATATGTGAGATCAAACAAAATATTCTTCTTCTAAAATCTCAGTGTCTTACATCCCCCTTTAGTAAATTGATTAAACACAATTTTATCTTTATATTGGTAATAAAAGGTTGGACATATTTTAAAATATAATTGTTTTGAACCCAAAACGTAATTTTTTTTATAAACAATATTTTAAAAATAGGGAAAATGAAACTCGAACGTCATCACATAGATAGATTTTGATATTAGAGAACATTGGTGGAAGGTGAAGTAATGGACATGGAAGAAAATCATAAATAATTATAGAGAGTGATAGGGATAATTTTTCCTAAGAAATTTATTGATAAATTTAAAGTTAAGGACATAAAAACCATAAATCAATAATGAGTGAAAAGACCACCAGTTCATCAGAAATTAAAGCATTTTCAGACCATTTTTTTCAAGGTCCTTTTCCTAGAGTTGAGGAATTCCTTTAAAATTTTGACTAAAAACATAGTAAAAAATATTTACCTAAATATTATAATATCAAAATTTATTCATTTCCCACCATAATATGATCTTTTTCTCTAGATGATTATTATTCTAGAATAATTTTCATCCTTGAAGAAGTAAAATCTAATTTTAATGTCCACATAACCTTAAAAGGTATTACAAGTTACTCTTCCTATATTTAGACATCAACCAAAACAAAAACTGGTTAGAATGTGGTATGAAAATTCCCTAAATGAGTAATACTTTATATGATGAACTATAACATTAACCTCTAAAATTCAATTATAATACTAAAAATTAAAACTAAATCATTCATTAATAACCTCAACATTATATTGTTTTTTAACCGAATATTATTTCCCATACCTTTCATATTTGATGCCAAAAAACATAGTGAAATTATTTTGAAATAAAATTATTCACTTATCACCAAATAACATTCCAATCCTATGGTTTTATATATGACAAAACAGGTTTTCCCATAATTACCTAAATATCCTAGTTCATATAAACCCTAAATCTTATCAATACCTTAAAACTTATGCCGAAAAAATAAAAATGCATATTTCATGTAAAAAAATGATTTATATATACTTTAACTTAAGAAAACATATCTTAAAACTCATTAATCACTCTAGTATCTCATTACTTAAAAACTCTTTGGGGTTTTTGATATTTTTATCTTATGATCATATTTAATCTTATTGACCCGTGATGGTATTCATAACTTTTAAGGAAACATGACATGAAAACCTCATAATTCCTAATGCTATTTAAAACCTCAATTGATTCCAACTATAATATCCTTGTATCCGTGCTCTTGGATATGATTCTAAAATCATAGACATTTATATTTCCTTATTTGATACAGATGAAGGTGACCAAATTTTTTCCATCCAATACATACAACATTAAAAGGAATCATTGGATTCACTTTCCTTATTAAGAACATTTTAGGTTTATAGTTTTATATAATTAAGAAAAACTCTTACATAAACAATACACATGTCTTTAAATGATAATTTTTAAAAATTGACCATGATTTTTGTATTTAAATTAAGTCATCATCATTATCCATATGAAACCCCTCTATAAATAATTCATTTAACATCATTATTAATAACTGGGGGAAAAAGAATTATAAGAAGGGATATATTAAAATCTCAATAAGGGTAAACATACGAATTATCAATTTAATTTCAACCATGATAAAAATATGAGAATAAGGGTGTGATGACATAATGAAATCGAATGATCATAACAAAAAAATATTAATATTAAAAAATACATTCATAATCAAATATGAAAATATGGAATAGAGATTTAACAAGGTAAATAGTCATCAAATTTAGTAATCATAATCCATTTTTTATCAATCTTAATCAAATGAAATATTTATAACCAATATAAATCATAAAAAATGTGTTGGTATCTTGGAACATTATCTTCATACCCCAGTTTAAGGCCTTTTTTGAAATAATTGGATCCCAGTTAAATCTATAGAAGAAACCCTCCACTAACTCCATCCATATTTCATCTAAAGACACGGAATGTTACCAACTTCCTTAGACTTCTATCTTAGTGCACCCATCATATAAACTATAACAATATCACTCGGTGCTATCTGGGTACACTTATTATATAATCAATAATGGGATAACCCAAAACTATTTGGGTTCCCCAATTGTATAATCTATTTTCAGCTCACTCAATTCTATCTAGGTACACCCTTTGTATAAACTATAATGAGCTCACCAAGCTCTATCTGGGTGCACCCATCATATAAGAAATATTGACCTCATTTGGTGTTATATTGGTGCACCAATTATCATCAATAATGTCCACGTACCATTCATGAATAATGTAAATAAGGAATTTATTTCATCATAGATTCATTGAAACAACCTTTATTATTTTTAGAAATTGATTAACCAGTGGAAAAGAAATGGGTTCCATTTATATATCTTTGAAACATGATTAAAAAATGGAATATAAATAGTTTACATAAAGATATATTTGAAAACATTTTAACACCTGTAAAAGAAATGTGTTCCACAACAATCCATTTGAAACATTATTAACTCATGGAAATGAATAGAGTTCCATAACAATATATTTTAAACAATAAAAATACTTTCATATGTAAAATGTTGATGGTAACGTTAGAGTATATCACTAGTAAATAATATGAAACACAAAGGGTTTCTAGAATTGATGAACGTAAATAAAATTAAAATAACATTACAAACATTTTTTATGAAAATAAACCTTTTTTACTTGTTAAATAACTTTTAAAATAAAAAAATCACAAAATATGGTGAAAATTATTTTATTTGAAAATAAACATGAAAAATATAAATGAATGCTTACAAAAGTAATAGTTGTGATATTGGAAAATGTATTCATTTTATAAGTGTGAAAAATAATCATTTTTTTCAAAAAATTTTGTAAAAGGGAGTCAAACATGACTCATCTAGAAAATATTAAAAAAATTTATTTTCAAAAAATTTATAATAAGATCAAAGATCATGTAAAATATCTTTAGTAAATTATTTATTTTATAAATAATTTTTTTAAACATTTTGGAAAACATAGATATTAAAGACAAAGATATTTCATCTAAAAGAAAATACACGATCTATAACACTTAAAAATGAGATTCTAAATGTTTCTTCAATAAAAACGGTAGGAAATATATATTTAACATGTGAAAAGAAATTAAAATATGTGTTTGAAAATAAAATAGGAGCATATTATTTTCTCTAATGTAACCTTAAACATAAAAATTCCAAAAATAAAAGATATTGTAACATAAAGCATTGGTAACTTTGGTAACTTTTCAATAATAATCTCCATGAAATAATAAATTCAATTGAAATATTCAATGTCAAGATAATAAATATATTCATAACATAAAATTTAAAAGGATCTATAGATACACCTCATAAAAGAAGATATGTATCTAAAATTATAATATTCCTTAATGAGGAGAAATTGGGATGAAGTCCCTTGTGGCATTGGTAATATCTGGAAAAAACCCTTATAAAATAGAAAACACTATATGGATTTTTTAATCCAAATAATCTCTATTAAAATAATGATAAGATATTATTTGGAGTTATATACACCACATAAAAATAAGTGGTGAATATGACATATCTCTCACATAAATAGAAGTTAGATGAGAAAAAACCAATACAATGATCGTAACATTGATGTGAAAATTAATCAATATACCAACTATGTGAATCAAATATAAATAAATTAAAATAAATTAGAAATATTACATGATATAATTAAAATCCATTAAACACATAATCATATAATATATAAGACAATAAAGAAGTAATATAACCCAAAGCAATGAAATTGAGTTATGAAATTTTTTACCACATGGTAACATTCAAGTAAAACCCCCATGTATGAAATAATACAAACTAAAACATAAAATACCATGAAATATGAATTATACCTGAAATATCATATCCAAGGGATATTATACACACCGAAAAATGTAAATAAGTGGTGAATATGGCATATATCTCAGAAAAAAAAATGATAGACAAGAAACCATTCCCTCATGTCCAGAAATTCCATGTGCATCCATTAAAGAATCTATAATAATACTCTTTAAATTATTTTATTTCATAATAAAATTTTATAGGTTTAACAAATTATAATTAAGAAATTATTATTTTTATTTCAATTTCACTTCCAAATACGTAGTCAGTTAATTCCAAGTCTGGCGTTTTGAGGACGTTTGGTTAATTGTTTCAAAACATCGTTGTTGTGTCGACCATGTTCAAATAAGGAATTGTTTAAAAATATCAAGAATTATAATAATGAAATATTTATCACATATATAAATTATTTATAATTTTAAATCTAATCATTAAATATTGTTATGAAAAATGAACAATGTTAAAATCATAGAGACGGTAGGCCATACGTACGCATGAGTAACCATTCCATTTTTCAATGATAATTATGGAAAGAAGTTAAGAAATATTTCTTATTAAGTAATTTTAATAATATCATAAATAAAATACTATTTCATTAAATATACTTATATATAATCCATGTATTTTCGTGATTAAAAAATAATTGGATTGCTTCGTGGAGGCGGTAGTCCACATGTGTTCACAAATGATGTTATCATTTTTAATTGTAAGAAAAAAATGATACATTATGTTTTAAAAATGATAAATATGTTATTAATATCATAATAATTTAATTTATATAACATATATTAATTAAATTTATCCTTATTAACATTATTATAAAGAATTAGTGAAGAACAATTTATATTTCTCGTGAGGTGGTAGTCCGCCATACACATGAGTGACATTATCAAGTTATTCACTAAATTAAAATTAAAAAGGTATATGTGATATTGTTGGGAAAAAATCCCTCAAGGTAACATTGAAGTATTTTTGGGTTGATTGTGTTTGTTGACAAAGCAGGTTTTCATGGATATTTGTCGAATTCCCGAGAAGTTGTTGACATTATATGTTGACAAAGAACTATGACAAAGGAAAGGACAATCTGGAGGCGGTACAAAAGAGCAGTACAAGGTGGCGCCGTTTTCCAGTGTTTGCCAAATTTTTGGGGTCCAAAATTTGGAGTTTGGTGAGCATCGCGAAAAGAGGATTTCAATGAAGAGCACAATTTAATATGGCAAAGGCATGAATTTCGCGAAGATAGGATGCATGGTTTGGAAATCGCGAAGACCAGAAGAATTGAGGCGGTGATGCTTCGCGATTACGTCAAGCTTCGCGAACGGCAGAGGCTGAAGCGCATCGCGGCGGAGAAGGGCTTTGCGAGAGAACATCGCGGCGAAGGCGCGAAGGAATGTTGGGCTTCGCGAGGGAGCTTCGCGGCGAAGGCGCGAGCCGCGAAGGTAAGTTGACGGTGATTCATCGCGACTACGTCAAGCTCCGCGAACGGAAGATTGCGGTGGAGCTTCGCGATTTGGACAGAATTCCGGCTGAAACTTTGGAGCTTCGCGATTTGAGATGACGTGGCGTTGACTTCGCGTGGAAGGGACGAGGGTCGGTGGAATCGTCTATAAATAGAGGCCGACCCCTTCAACCGATAGAGAGAGAATTTTCAGAGAAAATACTTTGCTCTCGATTTGCGAAGGTGGTTCGCGGAGCCAGTGTGCTTCGCGAAAGAGGTGCTTCGCGGCGGCTATTGTAGCTCCGCGAAACCTGCGAGCTCCGCGTTGGCTTACTTAGCTTCGCGAGGGTTGTTGCTTTGCGACGGCTTGAGCATCGCGAGAGTGCTTCGCGAAGGAGCTTCGCGATTGAGCTTCGCGAAAAGGCAGGAGCTTCGCGAAGGCTTGTTTGAGCTTCGCGAAATTGGGAGCCTCGCATTGTAGGGTGCTTTGCGAAGGTCTTTCCAAAGGTTGTTTGCCCAGTGGATAGTGGCAAAGGGGTATTCATCTACGGGTGAAAGTTGAACTTCAACAGAGCATCTACATACAAAGAAAGATGCATTCCTTAATGGCAATGAAGAGACCTACAGGTCTATAAACTGTGATTGGATTCCCTTCCAAGAGCAGTGAGCTTAGGAAGAGGAAGAAGGTGATCCTCTCCACCGGCAGTGAGCCAGAGAGAGAGAAACAGGGAGTGACCCTTGGGAAAGCAGTGAGCTGACCCTAAACATTGTAAAGGCAGTGAGCCTGGGCATAGAAGTGATCTAGCCCGAACATTGTAATCCACAGCTAGTGAAGTCTAGTGGAATTTGGTACGAACCGGCAACTTGTCGGCGTATGCTCCTTGGACGTAGCCCTTAGAGGTGAACCAAGTAAAAATCTTTGTGTCTGCCTGCTTACTTTCCTGCATTGTATTCAAAGCATCATCATCAGGTAAAGTAGACAAGTGATCATAGTAACCACACAAGTGCAAACAAAGTGACCCTTGTAACAAAGAGGTCAAGATCCAGTGGGGCAGGAAGAACTTGGAAAAAGAATATCCATACCCTGATTCACCCCCCCTCTCAGGGTATATAGGCCCCTATTGGCCCTAACAATTGGTATCAAAGGGATAGGTTGCTTTTATCAGATTTGTTTGCTTCGACATAGTGTAGTCGATCTGTGTGGTTGAAGATACATATTTCTATTATCTCTCAATCTGCCATGGGAAAAGGAAAAGCATCAAAGAAGAATCAGAAGTCAGGTAAATTCCCTCAGTGTGGAAGTGTTTTCGGAAAAAGTGTGATTCAACTAAAAGAATCAAACAGCTTACTGAAGGAAGGTCTGGATGAATCTGATAGGGAAAAGATTGATTCACTCAATCATGATGTTGGAATGAGTGAAGTACATGAGCATCAGAGTGATGCTGAAAAAGAAGAAGAAATTGAAGGAAGAATAGACATGCGAGCTGAGTTGGAAGCTGCTCTTGAGGAGATAGATGTTTGGAGAGCAAAAACAAAGAAATCCAACAAAGTTGTTCATGATGCCAAACTCTACATGCAACAGCAGGAAGAAGAGAAGTCTGAGTTGATGGAAGAAATTGAGAAACTCAAGTTATCAACACGAGAGAACTCAGAATCGGTTAGTGAGTATAAGATTAAGATTGAAGAACAGAAAAGGGAGATCGATGGCTTGAACAGAAAAGTGAAAGATCAATTCAAAAGCATCGAAGAACCTAATATTCCAAGTGACGTTGGAAACACTGAAGAAGCCAAATCTAAAGATATCCGGATCAAGGGATTGGAGATTGAGGTCAACAAGCTAAAAGGCTTAAATCAAAGGCTTATTGATATAGTTACTGACCTAACAGAGAAGAATGATTCAAATGCTGAAGAGCTGCAGAAGATGGCTAGAATGAAAGGAAAACAAAAGGCTGGTGATTATGAAGAGAGTCAAAATTCAGATGAAGCACAAAATCTTAAAGCCAGCAATAATGATCTAGCAGCACAGTTGACTGCAGAAGTTCATAAGAATCAAAGGCTACAACAAGAGAATGCATGTTGCTCTGACTCTGTCGCTCAAGAAAAATTGAAGGTAAAGGAGCAAATTGACATGGTTGATAAGATGAAGCATGAACTGGAAGATGAGGTGAGTAGAGGGAAGCTTCTCAAAGAAGAACTTGATGTCCAACTTGAATCAAGGGATATGAAGATTCAAAAGTTGGTAGAAGAGCTAGAATCAGTCAAGAAGGAAATAGAGAAGTCTAAATCCAAAGGAAAGCCTAAAATGAAGGATGCCTTTCATTTACTATTTGATCAACCTTCGACAAGTGATGATAAAATGAAGAACAGATATGCTATTTCTGAAGAGAAACAACAGAATATTTTCTCAGCTCAAAGACCAGCAAGTTTTGGAAAAGCTGGTATTGGATTTTATGAATCACCACCCATGCATGATAAGAAGAGAGTCGTGAACAATTCCAGGAGTGGAGGAAAACCTGTAGGTGCTGGAGATAGGCCTAAGAGGTCAGTTACAAAAAGAAGTGACGGCATGTGCTATTTCTGTGGGATTCATGGCCACACATCAAGCTTCTGTACAGAGGCTCTGGAGTACATTTCCGGCTATGAAAAGAGAGACATTAATAAATCTGAGAACAGGAAGAAGCATCATGAGAGATTAGAAAGAAGAGCTTCTCAGAGAAAAGCATATATTAGATGCTATTACTGCGGAAGAATGGGACACACCATGAGCATGTGTCAGGAAGCTCAGGAGAACAATATCAGAGGAAGAACTCAAGGTGCATCAACATCTCAGCAGAGAGATGATGAAATGAGGTATGCCTTTGAGGGAAAATGTTTTATATGTTCTCACTATGGGCACATGGCGAGACATTGCAGTAAGAAAAAAGCAGGAAAGGGAAAGGAACAAGAAAATAGATCTCCACCACAGGAAGTGTACAAGAAAGAAGCCTGTACTGGGAGACAAAGTGGTAAGGAGAGGAATAGGCTTCGAGCCTCAGGGAAATCACGTGGAGCTGAACGAAAGGTGTATCAGTCACCTCCTATGTCATACTCACAACAGCTCTCAAGGAGAGAATGTGAGCAAACCTGGAAGATTAAGGGGAGATCTACTCCAGTGGTGATAAAGAAGAATAGAAGTTCAATGGAGGACCCACCACCAATGAAAAATAGGGCGGTGACTCATAAATCTGATAAAAGGCAGATAAGCAAAGAATGCATCGAAAAATCCACATGTCGTGTTTTGCAACGAGAAGTGGAAGAAAAAGGCAGATCCCTACAATGGACAAAGAAGACAGGGAAGATGACAAGAAAGGAGATTCCTGCACTGAGAAACAATCAAGGGAAATGGAATTTCGGTAGAACATCAAAGATCGAAATGTGTACCAGTTGGTCTAAACCCCAGATTGTGAGAAAGGCCAAGTCTGCAGAATCTTCATATCAGAAAAAGGCTCAGAATGTGAGCAAAGAATGCCTAGTCATATGGCCAGAACAGTTGAAGTTGGTCAGGCAGTTGGAGGAAGCAAGAAAGGAGTGTGATGCTCTCCAAGAAAGAATCAAAGGGTTGACCCATCAGGATCAACCACAACCCTCATCTTGAGGAGTCTGAAGCAACATCCCCTCTCCCTATGTATATAAATGCTATTAACTGATGATTCTTGTGTTTCAGGTTTTAGGGAGATACAATCCAAGGGGAAGTGGCATCTAAGGATGCGAAGTGGAGAAATGATATGCTCTAGAGTTTCAATTGATTCAAATCAGATACTAGAGTTGAAGAAGAAGGAGAGCAACAGAGCACAATAGGAAGTGATTGTGTTATTAACTTTATCTCTTGTTTCCTACACCGAGTTTCAACTCCGTAGGCTTAGAGATTTTGTTAGTGGCTCAAATCTGATTGGAAGATGAGAACGAATGATGCAGGAGGAAAATACCAAGAAGCTGCGAGATCCATCAAGGAAATAATTGGATGACCCAGCTCAAGAGTTGTCTATCGAGAGAAGACATACTATGAGAGAAGCAGCAGTGATCAAGCATTTCATGCTTATTTATTTTGATCTAACATTGTGGTATCAGCTGACTGTTTTTCAGGATACCAAGAAGCTGCGAAAAGTAGCTGAAAGAAATGAAGCCACTGAAAAATGAGTCAGTGAACAATTTCCTGAAGAAAGTGTTGAGGAAGAAAGCAACACAGGGGGAGAAGAAGTGGCTGAGAGTGACTCAAAATAAGATACTGATGATGAGTACAAGGATGTAAAATCCTTATCTGCACAAAATACAAAGAATCGAGCTGAAATTGACAGGCAGACTATCATCAGTGATCAGTGAGATCCAGTTCAGACAAAGAGAATGAAATCACTACAGCAGACATCATTACTCTCTCAGGTTGATTCGAAATGCTTTGCTGATGCAGCTGAAGATGAAAACTGGGATCATGCCATGAATGAAGAGATAGGTCAGAATTGAGAAGAATCAGACCTGGGAAATTGTTTCGAGGCCAGATGATAAAAACGTCATCAGGACAAAATGGGTCTATTTAGACAAGATGAACGAAGATGGCACAATGATTCGAAACAAAGCACGACTGGTGTGCAAAGCATACACCCCAAGAGAATGGTACTGAAGGCTATATCAGTATTTGAAGAAGATTGATTTTCAGTGTGGGGGATTTGATTACAATCTTTATTTCAGTAATGACAGTAATCAAAGGATGATGGTGTTGGTTTATGTCGATGACATAATATTTGGTGGATCAGATGAAGCTCAGTGCAGACAGTTTTCTGAATTTATGAAAAATGAGTTTGAAATGTCAATGATTGGAGAGCTAACGTTTTTCCTTGGTCTACAGGTCACACAAGGAAGGAATGGAACATTCATTTCTCAATCTAAATATGCCAAGGAGGTCCTGAGAAGGTTTGGAATGGAAAATTCCAAGGAGATGAAGACTCCGGTGGCTACCCGGATGAAATTATCAAAAGATGTGGATGGCAAGGCAGTTAATATCACAGAATACAGGCAAATCATTGGAAGTCTGTTGTACTTAACCGCAACAAGGCCTGATATTGTTTTCGCCACATGCCAAGCAGCGAGATATCAAAGTAATCCCAAGGAAAGTCACATGCTCGCAGTAAAAAGAATACTTCGGTATATTAAGGGCACGGTGGACTTCGGCTTGACATATAGTGACAAATCTCAGACAGAGTTATTGGGGTACACTGATGCAGACTGGGCCGGTTCAGCCGATGATAGAAAATCAACGTCAGGTGGTGCATTCTATCTTGGTGGATTGTGTATTTCTTGGCTAAGCAAGAAACAATATTGCATTTCATTGAGCACCGCAGAAGCTGAGTATATTGCGGCCACTCAAGCATGCACACAGTTATTGTGGATGAAGCAGCAGCTTGAAGATATGGGAGTTGAAGTGAAGTCTCCGATCGGAATCCAGTGTGACAACTCAAGTGCTATAAATCTTAGAAAAAAATCCCGTCCATCATTCAAGGACAAAGCACATTGAGATTAAGTATCATTTTATTAAGGAGAAGGTTGAGCAGGGAATTGTAAAGTTGGAGTACGTGCCTACAGAACTACAGGTTGCAGACATTCTGACAAAGGCCTTACCCAAGGAAGCTTTTGAGAGGCATCGACTGGCTCTGGGAGTTCAGTCGACTCCCCGCACTTGAAATAGTGTGGATATGGGACCCCCCCCCTCTCCCCGAGGTATGGTGTGTTTTTCCCTAATGTGCTGATATGTGTTCTCTACTCTGTTACAGACTACAAAGGCGTGACCTTTGGGTTCGTTGACAAAGGGGGAGATAAGTGCTTGAAAAGTGCTTGACAAAGGGGGAGAAAAGTGTTTGTTCAAGGGAGCAAATAGTGCGGAGATTTGATAAATCATACTTGATACGGGGAGAAGCTGACAGGAGGAGCAGCCAGAAAGGGGGAGCAATGAGAAAGGGGGAGAGATTTTGAAATCTGACGATGCTAGACGTGATCGATCAAATCATAGAAATCACGACAGCTGAGGATCGTGATAAAAGGGGGAGCAATGAGAAAGGGGGAGAGATTTTGAAATCTGACGATGCTAGACGTGATCGATCAAATCATAGAAATCACGACAGCTGAGGATCGTGATAAAAGCAGAACAGTGGTGTTGGAATGGTGTGAGACGGTGTCCAGCTATCAACAATTGGTATCAACTTAAGAATTCACCAATTGGTATCAGTGTGGTTCAACAACTGGACTTATTTTAAGAATTGGTATCATGGTGGAATCGACAATTGGGGTCTAACATGAAGTGATTCATTGATGAACTTTACATACTACTCTTGTTTCTCACGCCGAGCATTGCTCATGTGGGCTTAGAGTACGTGTTAAGTGAATCCTTGAACACTATCACAATCGCAAGAGGCGAATGGTGGTAGCAGCTGGAAGAAGACTCAGTGAGGTATCACAGTGCAGAAAATCATCCTGAGCAAAATTGTGAAGAGTTGTCAACAAACCCAAAGGGGGAGATTGTTGGGCAAAAATCCCTCAAGGTAACATTGAAGTATTTTTGGGTTGATTGTGTTTGTTGACAAAGCAGGTTTTCATGGATATTTGTCGAATTCCCGAGAAGTTGTTGACATTATATGTTGACAAAGAACTATGACAAAGGAAAGGACAATCTGGAGGCGGTACAAAAGAGCAGTACAAGGTGGCGCCGTTTTCCAGTGTTTGCCAAATTTTTGGGGTCCAAAATTTGGAGTTTGGTGAGCATCGCGAAAAGAGGATTTCAATGAAGAGCACAATTTAATATGGCAAAGGCATGAATTTCGCGAAGATAGGATGCATGGTTTGGAAATCGCGAAGACCAGAAGAATTGAGGCGGTGATGCTTCGCGATTACGTCAAGCTTCGCGAACGGCAGAGGCTGAAGCGCATCGCGGCGGAGAAGGGCTTTGCGAGAGAACATCGCGGCGAAGGCGCGAAGGAATGTTGGGCTTCGCGAGGGAGCTTCGCGGCGAAGGCGCGAGCCGCGAAGGTAAGTTGACGGTGATTCATCGCGACTACGTCAAGCTCCGCGAACGGAAGATTGCGGTGGAGCTTCGCGATTTGGACAGAATTCCGGCTGAAACTTTGGAGCTTCGCGATTTGAGATGACGTGGCGTTGACTTCGCGTGGAAGGGACGAGGGTCGGTGGAATCGTCTATAAATAGAGGCTGACCCCTTCAACCGATAGAGAGAGAATTTTCAGAGAAAATACTTTGCTCTCGATTTGCGAAGGTGGTTCGCGGAGCCAGTGTGCTTCGCGAAAGAGGTGCTTCGCGGCGGCTATTGTAGCTCCGCGAAACCTGCGAGCTCCGCGTTGGCTTACTTAGCTTCGCGAGGGTTGTTGCTTTGCGACGGCTTGAGCATCGCGAGAGTGCTTCGCGAAGGAGCTTCGCGATTGAGCTTCGCGAAAAGGCAGGAGCTTCGCGAAGGCTTGTTTGAGCTTCGCGAAATTGGGAGCCTCGCATTGTAGGGTGCTTTGCGAAGGTCTTTCCAAAGGTTGTTTGCCCAGTGGATAGTGGCAAAGGGGTATTCATCTACGGGTGAAAGTTGAACTTCAACAGAGCATCTACATACAAAGAAAGATGCATTCCTTAATGGCAATGAAGAGACCTACAGGTCTATAAACTGTGATTGGATTCCCTTCCAAGAGCAGTGAGCTTAGGAAGAGGAAGAAGGTGATCCTCTCCACCGGCAGTGAGCCAGAGAGAGAGAAACAGGGAGTGACCCTTGGGAAAGCAGTGAGCTGACCCTAAACATTGTAAAGGCAGTGAGCCTGGGCATAGAAGTGATCTAGCCCGAACATTGTAATCCACAGCTAGTGAAGTCTAGTGGAATTTGGTACGAACCGGCAACTTGTCGGCGTATGCTCCTTGGACGTAGCCCTTAGAGGTGAACCAAGTAAAAATCTTTGTGTCTGCCTGCTTACTTTCCTGCATTGTATTCAAAGCATCATCATCAGGTAAAGTAGACAAGTGATCATAGTAACCACACAAGTGCAAACAAAGTGACCCTTGTAACAAAGAGGTCAAGATCCAGTGGGGCAGGAAGAACTTGGAAAAAGAATATCCATACCCTGATTCACCCCCCCTCTCAGGGTATATAGGCCCCTATTGGCCCTAACAGATATCATAAATAAAAAATTATAAATATGTTAAAATAACATATATATACTTTAAATTCATCATTATTATTATGAAGTCCCGAACCTGGATGCAACTTAATAGGTGCCCCGAGCCTAGTGGGCCATATGGCCTCAAGCACATCTCTACAAATTCTATAGGATGTTGGATAACAGTGTGGGCCTAGGTTGTGTCTGTGGGGACACTATACCCTCATTAATAGAGTGTAACATAGAGGATAAATATAAAAAGATGTAAATATCAGAACCAATATAAGTAAATAAAATTCACAGTGGAAAGAGATAAGGATAATAATAACTGGAATAACATATAACAACTAATGATGGTATTTCATGTATATAGTAAGTTGGAAAACATGGATAAAAAGTAGAAATCATACATGAAAACCCAAATGTATCAAAAAAATAAATACATATAATATCTTAGGAATACAGATCTCCAACTCGAACATCTGCAACAAGATCCATACCAACACAACAAGCAGTTCAGTGTTTGAAGCTATATTCTTCCCTTTATTTTCACCTATAATCAGGTAGTCTTCCTTGGGTACCATACAACACCTGGATAAGGTGTGAGATAAATCTCAATTAGACACCACCAATGTTTTCAATAACATTTATCCCATGTAATGGAAATTTTATTGTGTGAAAGAATGTATATATGAAGTAAACCATTATAATGTAACTAAATAACCAAGTACATGATTCATCCCTCAAACGGTGTCTGAATATGTAATGAGTACATTATTTATTATTACCAGTTTATAAATAAGTCACTTTTTAGAAATAGTAAAGGTTCCAAGGTGTAACAAGGAAACCATTAATGATATTTAATAATGAAGTTCCAATGTAAAAAAAAGGAAACATAGTCCTACAGTTTCTCCAAATCATTAATTATTTTATCCTAACTATGGGTAAGAGTATTTTCCAAGGATAATATTCCAAGGCATTCCATAATAAGATGCCTTTCGAGCCTAAGGAGTTCATCCAAGGAAAAATGGGGCTATGTAATGATTGGGCTCAATGTAATTTAACCATGGAACAAATATATCAATAATGGATCCAAGGAGTGTATCCAAGGAATCCTATAGTACTACATGAGGGTTAATATGGTGAAATACCAAGCATCCAAAGTGAGAAAAGGATAGGGTTCTATGGGGGTCTCAACCAAATAATGATGTATCCTTGAATTCAGAATAGGGTCCTCGAGTGCTCAAGGAATTCCTTTAGTAATCTAAAGCGAGATCAAGCCAGGACACTCCTTTTTTTATAATGAAGTCAAATTTAATTCCTAAATATGAATTCATTACCTTTTATTAGTGTGACAAGGATAATTGAGCATGAAAATATTTAATAGAGTCATAATAAACCAATAAGTGTATTTATTTTAGGCATTTCCTTTCATTAGTGTGACAAGACCAAGTATCATTAAACCATTCATTTGTTCCATTTAAGGAATTTTTATAGATCAAGTTTCACTCCCCTACCTTCCATAACCATAGTTAGGAGTGATATAGACATGAAACCTATTATTCAATTACATTTTAAATGTCCAATTCATATATATAGTATACTTTCCAATTTACATTTCACATTTAATTTCCAAATTTTATGCATTTACCTTAGGCGGGTCAAGTGGTAAAAATACATTGGACATTCCATTATGAAATTCAAAATTCAAAATAATCCATTTAATAAAGAAAAGTATTACCTTATAAAGGTCAATCCAAGGCACACCCGAACAACAATTCAAATGTGTCAAACCACTAAAATGAAAATCATGGGAAAATATTATATATGGGATGGAAGGAGGTTTGGGAATAATCACTAATAACTAATCACATATTTTGAAGGAGCATAACCATATGATTTTAATGATTATAAGAACGAAATCTAAATTCAATAAAAGGCACTCGACGAAATCGGAATGTCTCACATGACAATTCCAAAATCAAATAACTTGAGGAATGAGTTATAAAACCCCCATTTTAGCATTGTATGACTCTCCTCATCGAATATTACCATCTAATTCATCTTATAATGAAGTAAATCAGAGAAAATAGTAAAATAAACCACACCTTGACCACTAGGTTGAGAGAATAGGAGACAAATAAAAACTCAAAAGGACTCGACTACATACTGATGAACATCTAATGTGATGAAAAAAAGCTATAATACATTCTAAATGAAGGATATATCTTGATACCTAGGTTAGTCCATTAAAAATATCACAAATGAGAGAAATGGAGTTTAATACAGATGGAAATAATATTAGGGAAGAAGAAGGGGATTAATTTGATCATTAAGGGAAAAAATATAAAATTACCCATGATTTAGCCTTTGCATACTTTTTCCGCATGGTTTTCCAAACCACGCATAAAACAAGCATAGGTACTCGGAGAAAGGGGAACTAGCACAGTTAGGAAGTACAGTTCGAGAAATAGTGTGCCAACTATGCGGTAAATCTCTATATGGAAAAGCATGCCACCCGTATGGCTTACTCTAACCATGCAGCCTCCCCTGCACAGTTTACTACAAACCATGCAGAAGGCCTAGATATTCCAAAAAGATATGAATGGGGCTCTAAAAAATCCTAAAAAACCCTTGAGATATCTTCAAACGCATTAGGCATCCATATTAGGTCCAAAATAAATAATTTTTATGAAATTTAAAGGAACCATACGTTGGTGAAAAATCGGATTCTTACAGTATTTCCCCCTTAAAAGAACTCATCTCCAAGTTCACCTTCCAAAGGTGGTGAAACACTATTTGAGAACAACTCTGGACGCTAAGAATGTACGTCGTCCTCCAACTCCCATGTCTCATCTTTTACATGCTCGTATAACCATAACACTTAGAATGGAGGGATATAACCATCTAATAGAGGATTTGTGATCTAACCAATGATGTGTACATGATACTCCTCAAAGGTAGCATCATCATAAAATGTAAATTCTTCAGGATAAATGGAATAAGATAGGTCCACAAGGTATTATTGGAGTTGTGAAACATGGAAAACATCATGAATGGAATGGTACCTTTGTGGAAGTAACAACAGATATGTTACCGACCTAACTCTCAGTATATTCTCAAAACTCCCTACATAATTAGGCGACAACTTCGCTGGATTCTATAACCGTCTATGCCCTATCCTAGGTGATAACCAAATTAAAACATGATCCCCAACCTTAAAATCTAGAGTTCGTTGGTGCTGATTATCATAATATTTCTATCTAGACTGAGCTATAGTCATACACTTATTGATCATCGAAATCTTCTCTAATTTCTCATATATGAGATAATGACCTTGTAGGGATGCCTCACCATAGTCTATCAATCATAGGGGTGAACTACATGACCTACTATATAATTCCCCAAAAGGTGGCATCTGAATTTTCCCATAAAAGATGTTATTATAGCAGAACTTGACAAGATGAAAATGATTTTCCCATGATCTTCCAAAATCAAGGACACGTGATCAGATCATGACTTATAAAACCAATTTTGTCTTTTACAATTATCCATCTATTTGAGGGTGATAAGATATGATTAAAAGAACATGTGTACCCATATATTTCTACAAACCCTTCCATAAAAGAAACATGATATGAGATTTCCTATCTAAAATGATAGTACGTGGGACCCTGTATGGTCATATGATCTCACAATTATATATTCTTACTATCTTATCAACTGATAAAGTCTCCCAAATGGGAAATAATTGGGCTACTTTCATTATTCGGTCAACAACTACCCATACATAATCGCTAGCCATAGCGACCTAGGTAACCTGACTATAAATTCCATGGAAACATCTTCCCATTTATATTTCTAAACTGAAAGTAGCTGAAACAAGCATTTAGGTCTCCAATGCTCCACCTTAACCTGCTGACAAGTAGAACACCTAGTTATAAATCCTTCTATTTGTCGTTCCATCCTAGACCTTCAATACTGGAATCACATATATCAGTACATCTTCGAGATTCCTAGATGAAATTCCCACTAAGAAGCATTGGAATATTGCAACAACTCCTCTCTCATATAATTAGGAACCTCAACACACCCATGAATGTGCAGTATTTCATCTTTGTCAAGAGACCAATCTAGTGGTGTGTTATCTCCTAAAATACACTCATGGAGAACTAAGACCTCAGGATCTAAAAAATTTATATCCTTCACCTTCTCAAAGAGGGGAGAGGTAACTGTTAAGAATGAGAGGTAAGATTTATCATGACTGTCATGAAAATACAGATGCATATTAGAGCATAGGGACATTAATTTACATTCATTACTAATTTCCAATATGTCTTTTTTTTTTGAGTTTTATGACTTAACGCATCAGAAAATACATTTCCATTTCCAGGAATATAGGCATGCTAAAAATTAAAAGACTGAATATATTTAATCCATATTTTCTATCTAGGATTCATATAATGTTGTGAAAAAATATATTTGAGGCATTTTTGGTCCATGTACACCACACATTACTCAACTAACAAATAATATCTCCAGTAAAATATGGCATGGAAAACAATTTCTAGCTCAAGTTGTTGCATTGGGTAATTTGTCTCATGAGGCCTCAACTTTTGAGATCTGTATGAAATGATTCTTTCCTCCTATATTATCACTACTCCAAGAAAAATGCATGATGCATCACAAAATATTATATAACCACTTCTAGGATCTGGAAAGATAATAATAGGTGTTGAGATAATCTTTCCTTTCATATCCAAAATGGATTTCTGGCTTTCTTCTAACTATAAGAATTTAAAACCCATCATTTTAAGGCTAGAAAAAGATGGAGTAAGGTGAGAACAATTTTATATGAAATGCCTATATTATCCATCCATCCTTAAGAAACTCCATATATCAAGCACGTTCTTTGGATTCTCCATGGAAACTATATCACTAACCTTCTCTGGGTCAATAGAGACTCCTTATTCAAATATGATATGACCCAAAAAATGAACTTTTTCGATCTATAAGTGGCACTTAGCAAGCTAAAAATAAATATGACACTCTCTCAGTGTATATAGAACGATTTCAAGGTGTTTTTCATGGTCACTATATGTAATAGAATACCCCAATATGTCATCTAAAAAGTCAATGAGAAAATAATATAAGTAGGGATAAAAAACCCTATTCCTTAGAGCCATGAAAATAACAGGCATGCTCATAAGACCGAATGTCATAATGAGTTAATTATACAGACCATAAATGTTATGGAAGGCTGTATGAGGTATGTATAATAGAGTTACTCATTCTTAGTGATATCCTATCCTTAGGTTGATCTTAGAGAATAACCTAGGTCCTTGAAGATATTTGAAGAGATCATCTATTCGAGGAAGTGGATACCAATTCTTAACCATAAGCTGGTAAAACCTTCTATAATCCATGAATAGATGTAAGGTTATGTCTGCCTTATTGGAGAAAAGAATAGGTGAACCCTAAGAGGATATACTAGGCTATATAATACCTTTTTCATTTAGATCCTCTAACAACTACTTGAGTTCCAAGATATTAGTAGGTGAAATCCTATATAGAGGAATGAAAACTAGAGATTCTCCCTGAACAAGATCAACATTAACTCTACCTCCCCCTTAAGAGGTAATACAGAAAGTTTTTGGGAAAAAAATCCATGAAATGATATACTATTTGGGGGATATTATCTTGACCTAAACCATGATCATGCATGAATATATTTTCAATTTGGGTGGTAACTCCACCTATCCCATTATTCCCTAGTCATGCTCTACCATACTTTATATCCCACTCATCCTTATGTAGATAACTAATGCCCTCTGGTGATATAAAAGATACCCTATAGTGATAGTAGTCCATAAAAGTGTGATACTAAACAAACTAATCCATCAAAAAAAATCATCAAATTACATTATCTATAGAACAATGAGGTTCCATAATAAAGGGTACCTACCTACCTCAAGAAGAAAATACCTACATTGGGGTATTCTTTGACACTTGTTTGGATATCCATTATGTCTAATCTTGTTTTGGGGTTATTCTTGGAGATTTTAGAATCTTTTGAGACATTTATGGATTTTCATGGTTATCATATTGTTTTCCAAAAACATGCACCCCCTGTGAAAATTTTTCACCCCGAGAAAATGGGGAATGAATGATTAGTGAATAATCTCCCAAACCATTCACTCACATAGGGGAAATAATGTGTTCCAAATAGTCGGGGAACATGGCTAGCACATGGTTTCACTTAACTATGTTACCCCTTCAACTGACCATGCATGTTGGATTAAAATTTTATGAAAATGAATTTTAAATTATTTAACCCTCCGGTTTATGTACCTAGTCATCCCACTTGTCCCTAATACGATTTCCTTGATTGTGAATGATCTATAGAAGCAGTTCTCACTACTCAAAACCATTTTATTTTTAGATCAATTTAGTAATGATCTGGATCGATCACTTATGGGTAAGTGGATATCCTATCATTTAGTTTCTTCTAATATTCATTTATCTCATTATGAAATATTGATAGGTTATCACATTGTTGATGGATTTAATCTCCCTTTTATGGATCGTGATAAAAGATTTATTCCGATATATTTTATTCCATTGATCAGTGTTGGAATTTTCATTGAGGGTGTTGATTTTATGAATCAATGATATAAGTTAGGTTTTCTAATTTTATATTTTTAGGAAATTGTAACATTTATTTTCTTGATTTGTTTAAAAAAAATTAATTTATTTATAAAACTCAATTTTTTTTTGAAATTGGAATTTGAAATGGAATGGATTTTTAAAATTATTGTATTGATGAAAAGATTTGAGAATGGTTTTGAGAGAAATGGATTAAATTGAAATGATGAAAACCTATGACTTGTTTTCTTATTGGAAAGGCATGAAATGATGAAAAAACCATGATTTTGATTTGAAATTGAACTGGTACATTGATACTGAAAATTGGACAATTGAATTCTAAATGATGATTGATTTGAAGTTAAATGATTTTACTATTTTTTATTGATTGATTAAGACCTTGTGAACCTAGGAAGATGGGGGGGGGGGTAATTTTGGACAGTCATTCTTGGATCATGATCCCCTGGTATTGGATAAATGATGAAACATCTAAAAAACCATGTTCAGTATGATTATTATCAATGGGATGTTGATCAGTCTGATCCTGCCTGCACCTGAGGAATGTGAGGACGCATGATTAGTCATGATCACTAATTTGAGAAGTGTGAGGATCTTATAGCTTGAAACTAAGTTAATTAATGGAATATTACCATGGTTCTTTTTGGATATTTTTTGATTATATATTACATTTATTGTGGAAAAATTTTACTCATAAAAAATGATTGGTACATATGATTTCATATATTTTTATTTAATCCTCTTTTTCAATGTTTTACATCCATTGAAATGAATCATGTTTTGTTTTAAATATGGAAATGATATATTATTTCATGAAATAATTTTTAAAATGAAATCATTATTGATTTATTATAATGTAATATACTATGAGAAACTTGGTGAGAACCTACATGGGTTGATATCTTACACCCTATATTTTCATTTGGGATTTTTTTTAATTTTCATATTCAAGGTTTGAGTAATCAAAAGTCATCACATGGTGGTGGTGGATGTTACTGATCCATGGGACTGTGTAATAATGATGGAGATCGATGGAGATGCGGTCCAATTTTTACACATTGTTTTTTGTTTTTTTGGTTTGTTGATTTAATTCTAGGTTGATAGTTCATTGATTATTTTATATCTCTACTTGGGTACTATGTTTCCTATTTGACTTCTGGTACTTTCTCCTTGAAGAGTCCTCATATACTAACTTGTATCTTGTTATCATCTATTAATCTATAGAAACATTTGTTTCCTATTTATTCTTGTATGATGCCTATTGATGGTCTCCATACCCTGGGGATCAGGAATACCATTTTGGACATGTCAGTGTTGGATTGGGTATCAGATTACTAGGTATCCGGGTTAGTTCATGAAAAAGTTTTAAGAGAGGTACATGTTAATCATCATTACCTATGGTCTGCATATGGTATCGGTTTCCCTTTTAGATTGGAGTTAGGATTAATGGGACTAGGGAGGTATTTATGAGAAGGATCCTAACTAGAAATAACCATAATAAGCCTTAAGTCACCATGGGTTGGGGGTGAAAAGTTTCCTTGATCAGTATTTGAATTTGATTCAAGGATTTCACCAATTTTTAGAGTTTTATGAATATCCACTAATTCTATCTCCCATTACATTTGTTCCTCTAAATTTCCTTGATACCATTTCTATTATTATCTACTGATATTCTATATTATAATGCATCGAAGAATATTTTTAAACTCACATAAGGATGGAGCTACTAATAAACAATGGTAGGAGAACTCTCTATTTTACTAAAATAACATTGAGATAGTGGTGTGTTCTTTCTATGATCTAGGATAGGTTTCCACACCATTATCAATCATCCTCCAGTCTTGTAACCTCAAAGGGATGACTCTAGAGAACATGTGCAAGAGTTTTTTCACTCGAAGCCATCAAAATTTTATGTCTCTGATGATCATCAGAAGGTGGAGGATTGGTTGAAAGAAACTGCGTGGATTTTTGAGTTATTATAAATTCCAGATTCAATTGATGTAAAGTGTAGTACCATTATGGTTTAGGGGTCTAAAATAAGATTGTGGGATACACTGGTGGCAATGAAGCAGAATGAAGGCTTGGATTCGAAAAAAATCACGATCCTTTTTGCTGATCAATTTTATCTAGAGTCCATGATTTTAGAAAATTCTATAGTGTTTCTTAATATTCAACAAGGTGACATGAATGTGATTAATTTGGAAAAATTCATTATTTAGGATCTACAATTTTATCCTAATATTTTAACAAATGAGAAGCTGATGAAATGAATATTTGAGATGGTACTTATAGCTATTATGCAATCACATGTTTTCCTGATAATGCAGAATTATTAAGATGATGTACTGGATAGAGTATTAATGGATGATCTTGACCTGGTTGGTAAGTTAGGGTTAATATGTGTTCCTTTTTTCTCCCAGTGGTGGTTCTATTAATTCCTTTAAAAGAAATAGGATGTGTTTTGAGTCTCATGGTGGATCTAGATAATGATGTTCTACTAGAACTTCTACAGTTCATGGTAGAGTCCCTTTGAATTTATTACTGCCATAGGAATCTGAAATGAAGCTTCTTCGCGTAGTGGAAGAGTCTCTAAATGAGGATAAAACATTTCCATTGACTTTTAGAGGTACCATAAATATATATCAATTCATAAAGACTGAATTATTTGATACCATTTCATCTCACCCATTCATATAAAACCTTTTTTTTATTTTATATCCCTTCATACAGATCATTTTTCTAATGTGATGGATATTACTAACTCACTTAAAATTAAGAGAGGGTATGGTATTCAATTTCATTGTTGTGTTTTCTCTTTAACATAGATATAGCTTACCTATAATATTGTGGTTATCAACAAGAAATATGATAACATAATTCTCAAGATAGAATGGTTGATCGTTAAACAGGTATGATTGACTGTTATCTTTAGAGTGTCTCCTTACATGTCTGATGGAGTGGTCCATGTCACTCATCGATAATGGGACCTAATATTGAGTTGACCCAGAAAATATTTTCCATTGCTGGTAATGGTAATATTAGTGTTGTAATTTGACTTGAAGTGATAATTTTTGTGTTGTGATCTCCATATAGTTTCCCTTATTTTCCCGATATGTTCAATTATGAATTCTCTTGTTTCCCCACAGTAAGAGTGGTTGTGTTTTATATTGATTTTGTACAAGGTAATAAAACAAGATATATTCGTTCTTACTATATGTAACCACTTATAATTAAAGAATTTAAGACTTAGTATGATGATTTCATTGAGAGATGTTTTATTTTTCCATGTGTGTCTCTATGAGAGAAACATATTCTCCTCACTAAGAAATATGATAGTGCGCTTTTCCTATGTGTTGACTTCTAGAAGCTCAAAAAAGTTATATAAAATTACAAGTATCTATTCACTTAGATTGATGATCTGTGTTAGTATTTTAAAGGGGAAAATTGGTTCTCAAATTTTGATCTTCAGTATAGATATCACCAGTTTAGAATAAAAGAAAATTATATTTTGGAAACTTCCTTTTTGTTCTGGAATATTCATTATGAGTAACTGGTTATGCTATTTGGTTAACCAATGATCCTGCAATATTTATGGATTTTATGAACAATATTTTCCAAGAGTACCTTGACAAATTTTTCATAGTATTTGAGGATAACATCCTAGTTTTCTCTAAAACTGATGAGGATGATGTGAGTTATCTAAGGATAACGCTAGACATTTTGAGAGACCACTTTTTAAAAAGATCTCAAAATGTTGTTTCTATATTTGTGAAGTAAATTTGATAGAACATGTAGTCTTTGAACATGGTATTTTAGTTGTTCATAACAAGGTGAAAGTTGTTATGGAATGGTAAAACTATGAATCATTTTTTAGATTCATAGATTCTTGGATTTATTAGAGTATTATCACTAGTTTATTAAATATATTTCAAAACTAGAATCCCTAACTACTAATTTCACGCATAAGCATGTGATGTTTGTCTAGGGTGATAAATGTCAGAATTATTTTGTTGAGTTGAAAAATATTTTTAATTCTATGATGGTTTTGACTCTCACATATGTCGAGAATGGCTATGTGGTCTTATGTGATGAATCAGGTTTGGGTTTGGGTTATGTTCTTATGCAGGGTGATCATGTCATCACATAGGGATCCTGATAGCTTTGGAATCAATTGATGAATTATCCAAAACATGATCTTAAACTCATAACTATGATGCATGCACTTAATGGATGGAGAAATAACATTTTAGGGAAAGGATTAACATTTATTATAATAACAAAATATTTAGTTATCTCTTCACTCAAAATTATTTAAATCTCTATTAGATGTGTTGGGTGGATAACCTATTGTCATATTATTTCAACATTTATTATACCCCAAGAAAGGGGAATATTTTTTTCAATACTTTGAGTAGGAAACTTATGACCTAGTCCATTGAATAATCATCATAATAGAGGAATTTTATGGATCTATTTTTTTAGTTTCACATGGGAGTAATGAATAGAGATTATGAGTCTATTTTGGAATGTGTTCATTTGAACTCCTCTCTTCTTGAGATTATTATTTGATATCAGCTCTGTGATGAAATGTACAGTGGTGTTGGAGACTCTCTTCATGGATGGTAGACCACTTCCGAGGGGACTTTCTCTACAGAGGGTATTCTATATTTCTAGAACTAGTAGTTTGTCCCTTTTTCCATGAGGATGACCATGATGAGATACTCTCATAGTCCCCATTAGTCAATGAACATAGGTATCAAAAATAAAATATGTGATATAGGGTGATGATTTTGATTTCCTAGTATGAGATGGGACATCCCAAACTATTTTTTACATTGTTATACTTTCCAACAGGACATGGACAAGAACCAAAAACATTAGGGTTTTATTGAGCCCCTTATAGTTCCGACTTGGATGTTGGATGAGATTTATATGGACTTTGTGGTGGTATTTCTTTATACCCCTTGTAAGAATAATGAAATATGGTTTTTGATTTATTGGTTGAGTAAATAGTCCATTTTTATACCCATCCATGATACATCTAATGCTATGGATTTGGGAAGCCTTTAGAAATTAAAGTTGTCAGGTTTCATGGTGTTTTATCTATGATAGTCTCTAATATAGATCTTTAGGTCACTTCTCATTTTTGGAGGGGCCTCTAGGAGGTAATGGGTCTCAGGGGAGGTTGGGATGACATATCATTGACAGACATATCACCAGATAGCATGGGATATATTAATTTTGGAAGTCATTATCTATGATATCATCCTCAATTTTGGTGGATATTGGGATAACCCTTTGGGAATTATTGATTTTTCTTATAAAAATAATTAATATTCATCCATTAATATGGATCCATTTAAATATTTCTATAATAGACCATGTAAATATCCATTCTGTTTGTTTGATATTTGTGAATTGTCCTTGGTCTTCCCATGTTTCATCAAAGTGATGAAGACTAAGAATTAGTTGATTCTTCAGATAATGGATATGTCATAAAGCCGATATAAGTATTATACTGAACATCAATGATGATTGTTGGAGTTTTTGGTTTGTTATTGAGTGTTATTGAGAGTTTCACCTCAGTTGGTTCACTGAAATATTGGAAAATAGGTAAAGATTTCCCCATGGTTTGTGGTAATTTTTGAGGTTGCGGACATGGTTGAAAAATGACTTAAAAATTATGAATATCAGCACAGCTGATGTCGATACACAATGTTTTACTTGAATCACATCTTCATAAGTATCTTTTGGACACATATCAAGTTCCGAGATGGGCGGATCTTGGATTTGATCCATATTTATGTATGAATGAGTATCCAGTTGAGATTTTTTATTCTAGAAAAAGGTAATTTATGGTCAGAAGAAAAAATTGGTTTGTGTGCTATATCAAAATGGTTTAATTTCTCTTGTGATGGTGGAGTATGAGGAATACATGAGAAATTAGTGGCCTTATCTCTTTGATAAGAAAACTTCTTGATATGATTTATGGGGATGGAATATATTAATAGTATGGAGGTTGTAACATCCTTTTAATGATTTATGTATTCCTGGACACTTGTTTTGGTCTCCTTTAAGTCAGGTGTTTCTTAGAGTCATTAATGAAGATTTTGGAAAATTTTAGGGACTTTTTTGGATGTTCACACTTGGTGTATGGTTTTCTCATGTTGTGTGCCCCCTTTGAAAATTTTGGAATACTAGATAGTAGAGAATTCATGGTTGAACATGGATTCCTATACAATACACCCACAAGGGGAGACAATGCACCCCAAATAGTAGGGGTGCACTATCGGTGTATTGTTTCCCCTAACCATGCACTCCCCTTTATCTAACCATGCAAAAGATATTAGAATGTTTCAGAAATTAATTTTAAAATATTGAACCCCTAGTTTTAAGTACCAAATCATGTCACTCAACCCTAATGGGGTTCCATTAGTTATGAAGGATCTCTATAATAATTTTTAGCTCCTCCAAACCATTTTCATTGTAGGTCAATGAAGTGATTATCATGATCGATCATCTATTGGTAAGTGTACCTCCTCTCATTTAGTTTTTTTTATATGACCTTATCTCATTATTAGATATTAATATATTATTAAGTTGTTGATTATTCTAATATACATTTTTATGGATATTTATTATATATTTGATTCATAGATCTTCTTCTCCTTCAATCATCATTATCATTCATATTGTGGGTGTTGATTGTTTTATTATGTGATTATACGTTGGGGGTTATATTTGATATTTTTCATGAAATTTAAACCTTGAATTTATTTAGATGTTTGAAATAGTTTATAATTGATTTATAAGACCCCATTTTTTTATGATTTCAAATTGTAAATTGAAATGGAATGAATTTTGAAAATGATGGAAATGATGAAATGATTTGAGAATTTTGTTGAGAAAGATATCTTAAATTGTAAAAATGAAAACCAATGGTTGATTTTTATTGAAAAGGCATGTAATTTTGAAAAAACCCATAATTTGGTTTCAAAATAGAATTGGAATATTTAAACATAATATTCACAATTAAATTGTAAATGATGATTGATTTTAAATGATATTATATTATCATTATTTATTAATTTATTAAGAACCCGTAAGAATGCATTTTTATGGGGTTATTTGGGAAAAAATAGTTGGATCATGACCCCTAGGAATGGAATGATGATAAATACTCAAAAAGAAACCTAGTTCAACATGATTATCCCTAATGGGATGTTGATGAGTCCTATAAAACTGATCTTAATGGACATGTTCACTCATGATTTGTTGTGAAAATTGATTTGAGAAATGGGAGGATCTTATAGATAAAACTAACATACTTCTTGGTAGATTCCCATGGTTCTTTTTGGATTTTTTATTTTTATATATTCCATTGATTATATAACTATTTAGCATAACAAAATTGATCAATTTAAATGATTTTCTATTAAATCATTATTTAAAGAATGTTTTTTTTAGTCCATTAAAAATTTGATTATTTTGTTTTAATTAAGAAAATAATATATAATATAATCTCATGTTTTATTTAATTTGAAATAAAAAATGGTTTGTTATTATGGAGAAATTTTTAGGCCATACTAGGCTTTATAGCTCATACCATACCTTTTACTTTGGTCATTTGTACAGTTTCTTATACAAGGTCTGAGCAAATGAAAATTTCCACATAGAGGTGGTGGATGTTACTGGTCTTTTGGATCATGGATTATTGATGGAGATAAGTGGATCCAAGGTCCACTTGTTACTTAGTGTTCACGATGATTGTTTCTTTGTTGATGGAAGTTTAGGTTGATGTTTCATTGAATTTTTTTATCTATATTCTTGGGTACTATTTTTCCAGTTTGACTTGTGGTAATTTCTTCTTTAGGAAAATGGATATATAAACGTGTATCTAGTTATATTACACAAATATTTGGCAAAAAAATTATTCCCTATTAATCCTTGTATGATTCCATGTGCATGTCTCCAAAATATTGGGATCGAGAATTCCCTTTAGGTCATGCCTGTAGTAGTTTTGGTATTAGAGTACCATTGTATCCAGGTTGCTTCTAGACACCTTGTGTTGAATGAGATATAATAACAAACCAAAATAATAGTCACCATAAATGCTTTTTCATTATGGGGTTGTAATTTCTTTAAAATAACATTGCATTAAATTCTAACTTCTGTAAACAAATATATATATTATAATACATAACCAACATTTAGGAATAAACCATAAAATTTGTTATTTAATTGTTCATTTTCTCACACAAAATACGCATTAATAAATTAAAACTTCCATTCACTGGTTATAAAACACAAAAACAAGAAAATAAACAATAAAAATCTAATATACAAGAAATTGAAATTCAAAAAGATTTAAATTATTTAAAAATCACACAAAATAAAATTCTAAGACATTATAAATTCATTTTAAAATAAATATTGAATGAAATCACAATAATTTATCAAAATATTAAATATTCATTAAATTGTAATGAATTGTAAATAAATCCACCATTATTAAGAAAAAAAATATTTAGGCACAATATAAATGATTATTAAGAATGAAATAAAAAAATATTAATAATAATTTCAAAAAGACAAGAAATTTTAATCATACTAAATTATTATATATCAATAAAAGAAGATGTATTTATTCAACAAAAGTTAAAAAAATGAATAAGAGAAGAATAAAAAACTTTTGTAATTGGAAAATATAAAAATATATATAAAGAAGTTGAGTAATAGATATAATAAAATCAATATTCTCTTTGGAAAACCATGGATTACCAGACTACATGAAGAATATTAAGGTTAAACCTCTTATTGATTTCTTGGTGAATCTTATAAATGAATAGGGTTTTGAAGAAAAATATAATATCCTCCCAATTTTGAATATTTTTAATGATTTATATCTTATTTAGGATATATTGAAGGATATAAACCATATACATCAAGGAGGAAACAATGTGATCACAGTTTATTTGGAAAAATATTATGATCACATTATGTAGTGTTTCATTCTTATTATTCGCATTAAATTTGGTTTCTCTAAAACATTCTGCAACCTATTGTTATATAAATGTTCCCTCTCTATTTTTCAATTAGTTTAAAAATAAAGTGAATATTTGTTCAAATAAGTTGGGGATTATTTTAAAGATAACTCCATTTATCTAAGACTCTTCATCGTTTGTCATGACACATTTAGTAGGAAACTAAACGAAATGTTTCATATTTGTATAATTGGTTATTTTAATATAATTATTAGGCACCCTTTAATCTCTAATATCCTATTCATTAATGAAATGGCTGTTTTCATAAATGGTATAATTTATTCTATTAAATATTTTAGGACCAAGATCTTTGAATATTGTAACATCCCAGGTAAATAAACAATAAAGAATTTTCATAATTATTAATATTTACGAATTAAATATTAATTTTATTTTAAAGGGGTTGCTATGTTCGATAGCGTACCCGATACGCAACGATGAGTTTCTTTGAAAACTTACGTTGCACACAAGTAATAAAATAATATTATTTTAAATGTTAGTTAACGAGTAGCCGTTTTACTGGCGAGAATGGATAGAAATAACTAAAATATGATTATATATGTTTTTAAATGTTTTTACGTTTACCCAATAAAAGATAAGGGCTTAAAATACGGAAAGAGTTCAATTTTAGGCATTTATACCCTAATTTTCACTAAAAGTCCATTTATCACCTTTTGACGGAGAACCGTCAATAAATATAGTTTTGATCAATCTTATAAATTCTATTGGACCAAAAATAACTCTTCTTTAGAATCGGGACATCAAAATTTACTTTGTGTAAATTTTTGGTACCTTTCTGATAAAGTTCATTTTTTTATGAATAGTGTAAAATGTTGTATTTTAATTCAAAACCTATTTTTAATCTAAATTATTTATATGATTAGATTATTATTTTAAATGGTTTTAAAGTGAAATTGGAAAATATTTTTACCAGTTAATCCAATGGTGGTCATTGGAATAAATTTCACTTTGAAATTGGACTTAAACTGGTGTCAATCTTTTGATACTTTTTGTTTCACAAAAACACGCTATTTGTCATGACAGCGGGAATTAATTATTAAATTAATTAATTTGACTTATATGTTTTGAATTTTGTAAAATGGACTTCATTTTTGAATTCGGAATATCAAATATAGCTTAGGGTGAATTTTTGGTAATTTTCTGAAAAACTTCAATTTTTGATGAATAGTGAAACCACTAAGTGGTAATCAAGCAAACTGATTTTTTAGTTAAATGAAATTTTACCACTAATGTGTATTGAATTTTGAAAATCTGACATACATGGTTTTCATTAAGAAGTAAAATGTGGTTCAATGTGATTAAAATAATTTTTTGGTGAATAGTAACTTATTAAGTTTTTAATCGCGATTAGTGGTAATTAGTGTAGTTTAAGGTATAAATAATGCTTTAATAATATGAAATGACCTAGAAACATGTCCCAACCTTATTGGTTGTGTCATGGCCGACCAAGAAAATCCATGGTCCAACTTGGGGACCCCATGAAGCCACTTTAGTTGGAAAATGACATTAATATATTTTTATTTAATGTTAAAGTGAAAATGACACTAACATAAATTGTTTTACTAAAATAATTTTTGAGTGGGGTTATACAAGTCTAAAATTTGATTATAAATTGTCATTGGAAAGATAAAAGGATTTCCTACATCATAGTATTTTTTTTATAATTTTTAGACATTAAATAAATTAAATTATATATGACATAATAATGATGCAGCGATGACATCATTATTTGACGATTTAAATAAAATGGAAAGATAATGAAAAATATAAAACCTACACTTGGCCAAAACCAATTGGATGAGTGGATTTCGAACCCTTATCACCTTATCCACGAATTATATCAATGTTGGACCTTTTAAAACCGAAACACATTTTCAAATAAAGTAATATTTCTTTACTTTCCAAAAGTGCCCCTCCTCTCCTCTTATAAAAGGCCCCCACCTCTACCTCATTTCACACACTACTCAAGCCTTTGGCTCGGCCAACCCCTGCCCAATTACTCTCTCCACATCCCTCTCCTCATCCTAGAGGATTCCATTTGGGCAGAATCCTTTCAAAGGAAGCCTTTAGGCTCAAATCAAAAGGGAGTTACACTTTTAAAGGTAATTCATTCTCTCTTGTTCATTTGTTTTATTTTGCTTCTCCATCCCTCTAAACTCTTTTTATTTACTTCTTTTGTAACAACACCAGTATCTTCAATATACTAGGATGTTTTTATAATATTTATTTGAGCTACACTCTCACAAAACTACATCAAATGGTTAAAGAACATACGGTTTCTGTGGATGGCGAGATTCTGCCTCCCGAAACGATGATTGTTCAATACTCATTTAACACCTTCAAAGGTGGCCATTATGATGTCACTATTTTTATATATGATATATAATATGTTTATGTTTTCTTTAAGCTTCTGTATTTTTCATTTTTGACATACCTTTATGGTTTCCATTATGGGTAAACACGATATCTTCATTTAAGGAAGTGCGGACTACCGCCCCCTAAAAGTGATGTGATTCGTTAATGCCATATGTGGGACGTGTAAAGGATGGATTTAAAGTTATTATATATGATGTTATACTGGAATTATAATATACCTCTATATCGTTATTATTTCTTTCCATTAAAGTATGAGATAGAAATGAAAGTAGCGTTCATGCGTACGTACGGCTTACCGTCTCCATGAACGGTGCATTTCATTTCTTATCCCCAAATGTAATGTACTATTAAAATTACATGTATATAATGTATATATATAATTAATGATATATCTAAATGATGAATATAATTCTGGAATTAAAATATAAATACCTCTCATTTAGTTTTAATTCCACTAATATGACAAAGAAATGAAAGTAGCGTTCATGCGTACGTACGGCTTACCGTCTCCATGAACGGTGCATTTCATTTCATACCTCTAAATGATTATGTAATATTATAAATACATGTATATGCTGGATATATATGATACATATTATATCCAAATCGGGAATTTCATTCTGGATATAAAGAACTTTTGACCACATGAACAACATGTAATTGTAAGAAGTCAACTTTCGACTTAAGAACCAAATATTGAAAAAACAAAAATTATTAACTTAAATGGTTACATAATGTTTATAACATGGAAATAAGTGATATAAAAAGAATAATGAACTTTAAAAAGGTTCTTAATCAAGTATAAATTAACTCAAGTTTATTATTCAGGACGTTAAAGAACGATCGAGTCAAGTCGGACCCAAGGTAAGGGACTTCGTCTCAATCTCCTTTCATTGAGGCATATTTCGTTTTATACACAAATTTCTTTTATACGGTGTATAAACTCCTTTGACTTTTACTTTTATACAAAAGGAATCTTTTTCTATGAAGCGTTTTACTAAATGACCAAAAGGAATGTTTTTTTAACGTACGCGGTTACAACGACCTTTTCCTCCGCCGCGAGTATTATTTTGGTCTTTGGCTTCCTCAACAAGCCGTAATGTTTTTAAAATAAAATAAATACCATATACGCTTTTATGTATTTTGGTATTGAAAATGGTTTTGATAAAGGATTCTATTATGTCAATATATTTATGATATATTGTGATTGAAATGTGGAAATGTTATCTTTCCTTTATATTGGTTTTATGTTTTATGATTTTACATTGGTATTTGGACATTTTAACGGGTGGTTACGTTATAAACCATATGACGGGTGGTGCCGTGAATACCAGGACGGGTGGTTACGTTATAACCTCCAATGCATTGGGTATGGAAGTTGGCCGTATGGCTATTCCATTAAGTATGTATGGAAATTGGCCGTATGGCTATTCCATTAAGTGATATGTGTGGAAGTCGACCGTATGGTTACTCCACTTAAGTATGTTTATGTCCCAAGTTACCTTTATAAATGTTATCTGTTCTTTTTATGGATTTTATGGTAATCCTTTGGTTACAAAAAGGTAAGTAATGATACTTTATTCAGTAAAGAGTTTTTACTACTTCATGAAGGTGAAGGTATTACTTTGATAGAGTATATATGGTTTATTTGATGTTTGAAAAACTAATAGTTTTCATTCTTTCTGTATCCCTTACTGAGCCTTTTATGCTCACCCCAAGTTTTTTCGAAATGTTTTTCACAGGACTTAAAGTGGAATAAGGTCAAGGATGTGATCAAGGGAATTTCATGCTATATAAAACATGGAATCTAGACATCTTTCTTTTTAAAAGTTTTTATTTTATGGAAACCTAGTAGATGTGACTACATTGTAATCCTTTGAGATGTAATAGTTATGTTCTAATTCTCTAAAACTCTAAACCTGAAAAGATCCTCAACGTGAATTATTCATTTAATTCAATATTAAGTAAGTTTTAAGGTTGGGGCCTTATAGTTGGTATCAAAGGTCGGTTTAGACAACTTTAGGAGTTAGAAAAGTGTTAAATTATAATATGATTGAAGTGATATAGCATTTACGGATTACCATGTTGCTTCACCTTAGATATTTCTGTGTTCAGAATGGTTTTCCGCAGAGGAAACAAAGCAGCTATGTTGGGACGACATCAGGAGGAAGATAACCTTCCAAATCAGCAACCTGAGATGGTCGGAATCGGAACTGAACAGTTTGTTGCAGTGATGGCACAGTTGACTCAGGCTATAAATGGTGGTGGTATCCATGCACGAGATCAGCCAGATCAACCACAGAGGAACATGTCAGTGGTGGAACAATTCATGAGGCAACATCCCCCATCATTCAGAGGATCTTCTGACCCTCTGCAAGCTGAAGGGTGGATTAAAGCACTGGAGAAGATTTTTGATGTCATCGGGTGTTCAGAACATCAAAAGGTTAGTCTTGTTGTTTACCGTTTTGAAGGTGAAGCTGATCAGTGGTGGTCGATAGTGAAAAATATAAGGGATATTGATGAGATTGAGGATCTTCACTGGGACGAATTCAAAGGTATGTTTCTTGAGAAATATTTTCCTAAGGTGGTTCGTCTTAGGACGGAAAAACAGTTCCTAGAATTGAGGCAGGAGGATGATTCAGTGGCTGCTTATGAAGAAAAGTTCACTCGATTGCCAAGGTATGCTCCAAATTTCATACGAGATCTTGATAGTAAAATAAACCATTTTTACTCAGGGTTAAAGCCAAAGTATCGAAGGGCTTTAGCTTCTCGTGAGTTCAAAAGTTATGAAAAAACTTGTTCGATGTGCGGAGAAGGTGGAAATAGAGTTTGCCGATGATCAGGTGTTCTATGACAAACAACAGAATAAGAGGTCTAGTTGGCAGGCAAAGGGGAAGAATTCATCAAAGAAGCAAGGAGGTAAGAAATCCAAATATCCATCCTATGAGAAGTGTGGTAAAATGCATCCTGGAGAATGTTTATCCAAGTCTGATAAGTGCTTTCGGTGTGGTAAGTCTGGTCATATTGCTTGTAACTGTAAGGAAGATGATCAAGCAGGAAATGAAAAGCCAACGGTAAGATGTTTTAAGTGTAATGAAATGGGTCATTATGCAAACGAGTGTCCAACGAAGAACTCAACTGGGGGAATGAAGCCAGACTACAAGCAGAAAGGGGTGGTGAAATCCTTTGCAACAACTTCAGCAGATGTTGGGCCATCGAATGAAGTGGTATCAGCTCCAGGGAGCTCAGTATTTTTCGAAGATTGACTTGAGGTCGGGGTACCATCAGTTGAAAGTAAAAGAAGCAGACGTTCCGAAGACTGTGTTCTATACTAGATATGGCCATTATGAATTTGTAGTTATGTCTTTTGGGTTAACCAATGCACCTGCTGTATTCATGGTCCTTATGAATAAAATTTTCCATGAGTTCTTGGATAAGTTTGTTTTTGTGTTTTGAGGTTTGTGAAGAGGTTATGTGTGCCTTGTGATTCACAGTTGAAGAATGAGTTGTTTTTTCATCCTGGCAGTACTAAGATGTACAGAGGTCTGCGGGAGTATTACTGGTGGGATGGAATGAAAAGAGACATTGATGATTTTACTGTGAAGTGTTTGACATGTCAACAGGTTAAAGCAGAGCAGCAGTTACCGAAAGGGATGCTTCAGCCTTTACCAGTGCCAGAGTGGAAATGGGAAAACATATCCATGGACTTTGTTGTGGGATTACCGAGGACATCTCGAGGTAATAATGCAATCTGGGTTATTGTTGATCGCTTGACCAAATCTGCTCATTTCCTTTCTATACGAGATACTTTCTCTCTAGATCAACTTTCCCGTCTGTATCTTAAAGTGATAGTCAGGTTACATGGAGTTTCTCTCTCCATTGTATCGGATCGTGATCCCAGGTTTACTTCTAACTTTTGGAAAGGCCTTCAGAAGTCGTTGGGTACTGAATTAAATTTTAGTACAGCTTTTCATCCTCAATCAGATGGGCAGTCAGAACGAACAATTCAGACCTTGGAGGATATGCTACGAGCTTGTTCGATGGATTATCAGGGAAGTTGGGACCAACATTTTTCTTTGGTTGAGTTTTCTTATAATAAAAGTTTTCATTCCAGTATACAGATGGCACCATTTGAGGCATTATATGGGAAGCGGTGTCGAACTCCAGTATTTTGGGATGAAGTGGGTGAAAGGAAGTTGATGGGACCAGAATTGGTAGAAGAGATGGCAGAAAAAGTTCAGTTGATTCAGAAACACATGAGAATAGCTCAGAGCAGGCAGAAGAGTTATGAGGATAACCGGAGGAAGGATCTATCATTCGAGGTAGGTGATCATGTTTTTCTCAAGGTTTCTCTATGGAAAAGTGTGATGAGATTTGGTAAGAAAGGAAAGCTGAGTCCAAGGTTCATTGGACCATATGAAATTCTGGAAAGATTTGGATCAGTTGCAAACCGAGTGGCTTTACCCCCGAGTTTATCTCAGGTACACAATGTTTTTCATGTTTAAATGTTGAGGAAGTATATGCCAGATCCATCTCATGTTTTGTGTCCAGAGGTAGTTCAGCTGGAAGAGAACCTATCTTATGAGGAACAACCGGTCCAGATTCCTGACCACAGGGAGCAGGTGTTACGGAATAAGGTGATTCATCAGGTAAAGGTTTTGTGGAAAAACCATGTGATTGAAGAGGCAATGTGGGAATCTGAAAATTCAATGAGGGATAAATACCCCCACTTATTTTGATAAGTGAATAAAATTGCAAGGACACAATTCCCAAAAGGGGGGAAGGATGTAACATCCCAGGTAAATAAACAATAAAGAATTTTCATAATTATTAATATTTACGAATTAAATATTAATTTTATTTTAAAGGGGTTGCTATGTTCGATAGCGTACCCGATACGCAACGATGAGTTTCTTTGAAAACTTACGTTGTACACAAGTAATAAAATAATATTATTTTAAATGTTAGTTAACGAGTAGCCGTTGTACTGGCGAGAATGGATAGAAATAACTAAAATATGGTTATATATGTTTTTAAATGTTTTTACATTTACCCAATAAAAGATAAGGGCTTAAAATACGGAAAGAGTTCAATTTTAGGCATTTATACCCTAATTTTCTCGAAAAGTCCATTTATCACCTTTTGACGGAGAACCGTCATTAAATATAGTTTTGATCAATCTTATAAATTCTATTGGACCAAAAATAACTCTTCTTTAGAATCAGGACATCAAAATTTACTTTCTGTAAATTTTTGGTACCTTTCTGATAAAGTTCATTTTTTATGAATAGTGTAAAATGTTGTATTTTAATTCAAGACCTCTTTTTAATCTAAATTATTTATATGATTAGATTATTATTTTAAATGGTTTTAAAGTGAAATTATAAAATATTTTTACCAGTTAATCCAATGGTGGTCATTGGAATAAATTTCACTTTGAAATTGGACTTAAATTGGTGTCAATCTTTTGATACTTTTTGTTTCACAAAAACACGCTATTTGTCATGACAGCGGGAATTAATTATTAAATTAATTAATTTGACTTATATGTTTTGAATTTTTTAGAATGGACTTCATTTTTGAATTCGGAATATCAAATATAGCTTAGGGTGAATTTTTGGTAATTTTCTGAAAAACATCAATTTTTGATGAATAGTGAAACCACTAAGTGGTAATCAAGCAAACTGATTTTTTAGTTAAATGAAAGTTTACCACTAATGTGTATTGAATTTTGAAAATCTGACATACATGGTTGTCATTAAGAAGTAAAATGTGGTTCAATGAGATTAAAATAATTTTTTGGTGAATAGTAACTTATTAAGTTTTTAATCGCGATTAGTGGTAATTAGTGTAGTTTAAGGTATAAATAATGCTTTAATAATATGAAATGACCTAGACACATGTCCCAACCTTATTGGTTGTGTCATGGCCGACCAAGACAAGCCATGGGCCAACTTGGGGACCCCATGGAGCTACTTTAGTTGGAAAATGACATTAATATATTTTTATTTAATGTTAAAGTGAAAATGACACTAACATAAATTGTTTTACTAAAATAATTTTTGAGTGGGGTTATACATGTCCAAAATTTGATTATAAATAGTCATTGGGAAGATAAAAAGATTTCCTACATCATAGTATTTTGTTTATAATTTTTAGACATTAAATAAATTAAATTATATATGACATAATAATGATGCAGCGATGACATCAATATTTGACGATTTAAATAAAATGGAAAGATAATGAAAAATATAAAACCTACACATGTCCAAAACCAATTAGATGAGTGGATTTCGAACCCTTATCACCTTATACACGAATTATATCAATGTGGGACCTTTTAAAACCGAAACACATTTTCAAATAAAGTAATATTTCTTTACTTTCCAAAAGTGCCCCTCCTCTCCTCTTATAAAAGGCCCCCACCTCTACCTCATTTCACACACTACTCAAGCCTTTGGCTCGGCCAAACCCTGCCCAATTACTCTCTCCACATCCCTCTCCTCATCCTAGAGGATTCCCTTTGGGAATAATTCTTTTCAAAGGAAGCCTTTAGGCTCAAATCAAAAGGGAGTTACACTTTTAAAGGTAATTCATTCTCTCTTGTTCATTTGTTTTATTTTGCTTCTCCATCCCTCTAAACTCTTTTTATTTACTTCTTTTGTAACAACACCACTATCTTCAATATACTAGGATGTTGTTATAATATTTATTTGAGCTACACTCTCACACAACTACATCAAATGGTTAAAGAACATACGGTTTCCGTGGATGGCGAGATTCTGCTTCCCGAAACGATGATTGTTCAATACTCATTTAACACCTTCAAAGGTGGCCATTATGATGTCACTATTTTTATATATGATATATAATATGTTTATGTTTTCTTTAAGCTTCTGTATTTTTCATTTTTGGCATACTTTTATGGTTTCCATTATGGGTAAACACGATATCTTCATTTAAGGAAGTGCGGACTACCGCCCCCTAAAAGTGATGTGATTCGTTAATTCCATATGTGGGACGTGTAGAGGATGGATTTAAAGTTATTATATATGGTGTTATACGGGAATTATAATATACCTCTATATCGTTATTATTTCTTTCCATTAAAGTATGAGATAGAAATGAAAGTAGCGTTCATGCGTACGTACGGCTTACCGTCTCCATGAACGGTGCATTTCATTTCTTATCCCCAAATGTAATGTACTATTAAAATTACATGTATATAATGTATATATATAATTAATGATATATCTAAATGATTAATATAATTCTGGAATTAAAATATACATACCTATCATTTAGTTTTAATTCCACTAATATGACAAAGAAATGAAAGTAGCGTTCATGCGTACGTACGGCTTACCGTCTCCATGAACGGTGCATTTCATTTCATACCTCTAAATGATTATGTAATATTATAAATACATGTATATTCTGGATATATATGATACATATTATATCCAAATCGGGAATTTCATTCTGGATATACAGAACTTTTGACCACATGAACAACATGTAATTGTAAGAAGTCAACTTTCGACTTAAGAACCAAATATTGACAAAACAAACATTATTAACTTAAATGGTTACATAATGTTTATAACATGGAAATAAGTGATATAAAAAGAATAATGAACTTTAAAAAGATTCTTAATCAAGTATAAATTAACTCAAGTTTATTATTCAGGACGTTAAAGAACGATCGAGTCAAGTCGGACCCAAGGTAAGGGACTTCGTCTCAATCTCCTTTCATTGAGGCATATTTCGTTTTATACACAAATTTCTTTTATACGGTGTATAAACTCCTTTGACTTTTACTTTTATACAAAAGGAATCTTTTTCTATGAAGCGTTTTACTAAACGACCAAAAGGAATGTTTTTTTAACGTACGCGGTGACAACAACCTTTTCCGCCACCGCGAGTATTATTTTGGTCTTTGCCTTCCTCAACAAGCCGTAATGTTTTTAAAATAAAATAAATACCATATACGCTTTTATGTATTTTGGTATTGAAAATGGTTTTGATAAAGGATTCTATTATGTCAATATATTTATGATATATTGTGATTGAAATGTGGAAATGTTATTTTTCCTTTATATTGGTTTTATGTTTTATGATTTTACATTGGTATTTGGACATTTTAACGGGTGGTTACGTTATAAACCATATGACGGGTGGTGCCGTGAATACCAGGACGGGTGGTTACGTTATAACCTCCAATGCATTGGGTATGGAAGTCGGCCATATGTCTATTCCATTAAGTATGTATGGAAATTGGTCGTATGGCTATTCCATTAAGTGATATGTGTGGAAGTCGACCGTATGGTTACTCCACTTAAGTATGTTTATGTCCCAAGTTACCTTTATAAATGTTATGTGTTCTTTTTATGGATTTTATGGTAACACTTTGGTTACAAAAAGGTATGTAATGATACTTTATTCAATAAATAGTTTTACTACTTCATGAAGGTGAAGGTATTACTTTGATAGAGTATATATGGTTTATTTGATGTCTGAAAAACTAACAGTTTTCATTCTTTCTGTATCCCTTACTGAGCTTTTTATGCTCACCCCAAGTTTTTTCGAAATGTTTTTCACAGGACTTAAAGTGGAATAAGGTCAAGGATGGGATCAAGGGAATGTCATGCTATATAAAACATGGAATCTAGACATCTTTCTTTTTAAAAGTTTTTATTTTAAGGAAACCTAGTAGATGTGACTACATTGTAATCCTTTGAGATGTAATAGTTTTGTTCTAATTCTCTAAAACTCTAAACCTGAAAAGATCCTCAACGTGAATTATTCATTTAATTCAATATTAAGTAAGTTTTAAGGCTGGGGCCTTATAAATATGGTGTATGTTGTAGTTCTAGAAAAAACACCAAAAAAGAAATATCATTTTATTTTACAAAGTCCATCCCATAGAAATCAATATAATGGAATAATAGTCTTTATTTAACAAGGATTCTTTCCCTTTATTATATCTTGGTTCTCCCTTGATTCCACATAAATTTAAAATTATTCAATTTTATTGTCCTATTGATAGAATCAACACTAATATATGAAAATGGAAGGATAAGTTACTATATTTTGGTGGGAAGATAACTATTATACAAAGATTCATTACATTTATCTCAGTACACATCCTCTATATTAAAAACTTTCCTAAAGGAATCCATAAATAAATTGAAAATCAATTTGTTAATTTTCTATGGGACTCCCAATTTAACCATCGTTTTCACTTGTCTATGAAGATGTATATTGTGATCTATCTAGTAGTATTTAGTATAAACATCGATACACTATAAGAGTCAATTCATTTTGTGTATGAGAATATGGTCTAGGAACAAGTTGGAAGGAAGATACCAATGTTTAGTCTTTATGTGCCTCAATTATGGTCACCCTATTGATCTTGTCAGATCCATCATCAGCCATAATAAAGAGACCAAGTTAATTGATATACCATTGGGGGGTGAATAATTTTTATATGTTTTCTTAATTAATTTTAAAAAATAGTATTTGGGGATTTAATGGTCGTAATAGAGTCTTATGTATTCTATTCCTCACTTTTATGCATCTAAAATTAAAATTTACAACACATAGAATTTTTTTGCAAGGTCCATATCTAATGAGGAAACTAACTCTTTAATGTGGTTTTTTGTTACAAAGGAATAGATTATATCACCATTTAAATTTACAATGATTACAAGTGGTAAAAAAATACCACATAAGGGTTATATAGGTATCACCCACTTCTCCTAGTAGGTATAATCCACTCCATAAATGCAACATGGAATTATTTAAACTAGAAACACAAGTTATTAACAAGTTAATTTAGTTTGAGTATGAATATGATCTCCAATGTGTACCCATATGTCTCTATAACTATGAAATTATCATCATATTTGAAATCATGTCTTCAACCACTAGGTAAGTATTAGTAGAATATCAGGAATGTTGGCTTTCCTCTTCAATATTTCCAAATGTCCAGGATATGAATGAGAGAACACACACACCTAGGTCTTCTTACTTATCAAAATTAAGACTCCTAATGATCCAAAATTGACTTAATTTCCTAAAAAAATTATCTAATTAGTCCTAATTATTTTTAATATTCCCTTCACTTATCTTATCACACTTCGATATAGTATTTTAGATGTGTTACACAGTATCAATTTCTAAATTCTCAGTCCTATATCAATATTTCATTCATAATTTTATTATTTTATATTCATATATTTATGTGAATATCTTATCTATAATTATTTATCTAAATTACACCTTGATATTCAATCATATGACCACCTTATAATTATTTCTATTCAAATGGTCAATATTTTCATGTTAATATCTTTATCTTTAAATATGGAAATTAATTTCAAATATTATATAAAAAAATTTATATGATCTACTTATATAATCTACCATAATTATCATCATAAATCATGGTTTTACCAATAGCATATGATAATTTATGTTTTTAAGCCTATCTATGCATCATCAGATTTAAATATCACCATAATTTTTCTAACTAGTGATTATTTTGGAAATGGGGTTTTACACATAAAAAGACTCCTCCTTTTTGAAATGTTCAACTTCAAAAAGATATTTAATATGAGTAAAACTAATCTCATGAAATATCCACATCCCTTATAAACTTTTTAAGGATTCTTTTGTTTTTTTAATTATTCCTAAATAGTTTCTAGATCACAAATCAATTTTTTTCCCTTCCTATTTTTAAATTCAAATGATACATTAAAATATAAAATGAATATTATAAATTTATTAGAATAAATTTTATGGAATGTAGTTTAATCTTATGAAAAATCAAAGATCCTTATTAAAATATATATTTATTGAATAGAAATACCATTCCTTTTTCGGTTCTCCATTACAGAGATAAATTAAATCTTATTGATTTGTTAATGACTCCAATAATTCATAGTGGTATTCATGCCTTTATAAATTCTACCACACATCAGTATAAAAATAAAATATGAATAATTTTTCATGAATCTTAAGAAACCAGACTTAAGAAATTTCCACAAATATTTAATTTCTAGAATTCATCTAGATCTTCACAAACCAACTTCAAACACCTCGAAAATTTCCAGAAAACTCCAAAATATACATAGTCACCTTAAAATATTTATATCACATTTAAAAAAAATTGAAACATTATTTAACAATTTTATTTAGTTATTAAATTCCCTTTTGGATTTATTATCAACATAAAATACTTACTCTAGGAAATATTATATAATAGCCTTTCTGAAAAAGAATTATTTATAATCCACACAACTAGATAAATTAGTTTTGTTAAATGATTTCATATCTTAGTGATAATAATTTCTTATATAAGTGATTTGGATGCTCTCACTCTTAATATAAACGATAAATAATACTTTTCTTATCCTTTTCAGTAAAAACATCTCTGGATTCATAAATATATAAAAATTCGTTTACGTATCCCCCCACCATTTGAAAATAGAATCCAAATCATAGTGGTGGTATTACCAAAGTACCCTATGTGAGAGGGAAGTGATGTAGATTGATGTTTATTTTCAAAATCTAAAACTATTTCCTTGATAATTAATTTAGTATAGATATCATCGATTTCATAACTAGTTGGAATAAATTATTCCTTTACATCACCTTTAAAAAATGTACTCGTTCATGAAATGAAATATGATAACAATGTGCTTAGATAGAGAGTGTTGTGCTATATATGTAGAGAGATTAATTGTACTTTTACTATCACATCCAATAATGAGTTGTTTCTCAATCATCAAACATAATCCTTCATGAATTTCTTTCCACCAGATCATCTTAGTATAAGTTGTTTTAGTAATCACATATTGTACCTCTATGTTGAATGAATTATTATTTTTATAATACTTCTACACACATATTTCTATATAGAAAATTATTTCACATGAGGTATAATTTCCATAGAAAAAATAATCTTCTTAATTATAATGAATAAATTTAGAGAGATTTTGGTTTTCAAAATTTTTCATAATAACCCAAAGGTCAGGGTTCCATTGATGTACTTATGGAATATTTTGTAATATGTTAAATGTGATTCATTTGGATCAATTTTGTACCTTTCATGTATGCTCATTGTTTAGAAAATATTTAATTGATTAATTAAGATACAGTATGCTACTAATCAGTTTTTTAAAATCTCTTTTATTCATAATTTCTCATTCTATATACTTTTATTTATTTATTTCGTCCAATATGTGCATGAATTCTAGATTAGAATTTTCCATTCCAAACTTCTTTAAAAACTGAAATAAAAAATTTTCTTGGGAAATAAATATAAATTAATTTTTATAATCCCTTTTAATCCCAAAAAATATCCCATTTATCCCATTATATAAATAAAAAAAATCATCATGATTATTTTTTCAGGAACTCTCTTTATATCTGATATATAAAATTAAAATTAGTGTATGAGTCTCTATTTCATTTATGTATAGGCTATTTTATTCTTGTTCTTTGGTGAATATCATTTCATTCATGTATCAATCCAATTTATAGTACTTTTCACTAGGGTCCCATTCGATAACATAAATACTCGTTATCGACATGTAAACATTTTCTAAATCTTTTACAAGAACAAATCATTTAGGTTACTATATGTAGAATTATTAAGATATCTTTTAATTAAATAAATAAAATTTCAAATCCATTCGATATAAATTTTAATTCATATAAGATAAAACTACTTTAAAAATTATTATTCTTCGAGTATTACAAATACGGAATTTTTTTCATCAAAATAAACCCATTCCACTATTAAATATCATTTTCATTCGGGACTAACATTGTTCCTTAAGACATAATATTTATCATTTATGAAAAAATTGGTTCCAATTATATTTTTGACTTTTTTTAGGGATAATATCACAAGTAACATTTATTACAACCATATATAGTTCATCAATCATAGTATAGGATCATTCTTTTTATTTTACAGCCTCATTAACTAAATATGGATGAATTTGTGAGATAAGAGTTGTTGTATTATCCATACTCAATATCATTTTGGTCTAAAACACATTCCTTTGGTTACAAATTATATATGATGCTTCCACATGTTGCTTCATATTCTAATATTTCAATTTACCATTGTTAATGACAGCATACTCATCACTGGTCTTATCAAAATTAATATTAGCTATGTGTTTCTCATTTATCTCTTGTTTAAAAATAGTTTTCTCAAGAAATTAATTATTTTCTTCATTATATTGTAAAAAACATGATATATTACAAACATTAATAATGGGATAATTTTCATTAACCATTATATCATAATATTTTACCACCTAATGGAGCCTCTTATTATAGAATATATGGCTTTTACCATTGGATATGTAGTCTAACAAGTTACCTTCCTCAACTATAAGATAAAATTCCCCTATATTTTTTCTTAATTTCTATCAAATGTGGACTACAAAAGGCTCTAAAGTAGTTTAAAAATATATTAATATTTTTCTACATCACATTTGAATTCATTTTCTAATTATTTATAAATATAAAAAAAATCTATATGTGCAGATATGTGATTAAATATTTTACCCAAAAATATGTTTTCTATTAAAATCACATGAATTTTTAATCCCCTAAAAATAAGACTCATATTAATTATTAAAGTAACTAAATTTTTCTATTAATTTTATTAATCCCTATTCTTTTTATTAATTCCATGTTTAAAAAGGTATAACTCAAAAAAAATTCAAGTGAATTCCATTATTGTATCTACTCTCAATTTTATGATATAATTCTCCATATCATTCTTTGATCCCCCTATAAAAATCATAAATCACTCCATTTTATGTGACATGTGCTTCATTAATACAAGCTTTTCAAATATTGTGAATTCATTAATGAATGTGATGAATTATTAGTCACATTTAATGTATTGGTGACACATTAGTCCAAAAAAATTAGGGCACATTAATAAAAGTGGGATGTTTGTTTGGATTTACACACTTTTATTTCTTCTATGTACCATATTATCGTTTTTTATGTTTCAAAAATAAAATTTATTTCTATGAAAAATTATGGTATATATCTCACACTACATTATTTATAAAATTTTCTCAAGCTTTTTTGAACCATGATGGATAATACTATTGTTCGAGAGATTGTTTTTTTCTATTTCACTATGATAGTATGTTTTTCTTGCATCACGGATCTAAAATAAATTCTAACTTAATCAATCATATTTTTAGTGTTTATTCCTTATTTTATTCTCTTGTTGATGAAATTAAATATAATCTCATTTTATTCATCATTCAATAGAATCAAACATAAGAAGTTTTGATTGTTACCATAAACCAAAAATATTTCTCAAAATTTCAAATTTTGAAATTCAAATTCTACTAAGTCAATTCCTTTGATCATAAAGTGTCTTTAATTTATAAAAATGTAAAAACCACCATTATTTTCTTGAATGTTATTATGGAACTTGAAATCTCCAGTCATGTGTGTTGAGTAGTCACTATCATGAATCAATTTCTTGATCCACTTTCAATATTTGATATCCACTTTAACAAGAAGTGGATTTCATATATTTTTTCAATTCTAAATATTTTTTTTTATTTTTTCCAAGATACATATTCATACATTTTTCAACACACTGACGTTACTAATGAATCCATCTATATATATCCCCTAAACAATCAAATCTATTTTGGATATGTAAATGGGATAAATTTCTATTCAAGTTTTAATATTTATTAGACATGATCTTCCTGTTCACTTGATATCTCACCCTAAATTCATTCCATATCTGACTATATTTTGGAGAAATGTTGTATGAAAAAATTTATGATTTATTCCCAATGTTATTCCCAAAAAAGGTTTGTACACTGAGAGGGGGTGAATTGAGTTGTTAGAAATTCCTTAAAACCCATTTATAATTATATAATCCAACTTTTAATAAAAACCCAATCTCTTTCTCATTGTATATATAAATCAATAATTTTGTAAATTTTATACAGAAACATTTTTTATTTGTTCACCCACAAGAGGCTAATCCATGGAGCTTGCTAAGTTGATGATCCAATGCACCTAAAACACTGACCTAGATACTTTTTATTATATAACATGGAGTGACCACACCAAAAAAGTATATTCATAACCACACACTACTAGAAATTGGAGTTATACCAATACTCATATATCAACAGTTTGGACAAAACTATTGGTATAAAAACCTTAATGTGAACTTATACCAATATTTTTTGGAAAATATGTTGGTATAGATACCCTATAAAACCATATACCAACAATATTTGTGAAACCGTTGGTATATGTCACTTATATAGAACTATAACTGCTGTTTTGGACAAAAGCATTAGTATATGTCACTGATATGGACCTGTAGAAATGTATTTTGCTGAAAACATTTGTATTTGATAACCATTGGTATTGGTCAAAACATACCAACAGTTTTTCCAAAACTGTTGGTAGAACTCAAAAAATAAAGGTACCTATAACAATGGTTTTGAGAACCGTCGATATAAGAACCCATATTTTTTATAGATTATTTTTTCAAATGACATTAAATACATAAAATGTTAAAATATATTAATATATATATATATATATATATTTATTTATGGAAATAAGTTCACAAAAGTCATATTAGGTTAGTGGTTAGGTCGTTGGATTATAAATGGGATATGGTAGGATCAAAATAATGATGGTTTTTATTTTTTAAATTACGTATACAAAAGGTTTTGAAAACCCATTGGTATAGCTCTTTCATTTGGCATATACCATTTTTTTAAAAATAATGTTTATTATAGGTTTATATAAATGGTTTTCCCAAAACAATTGGCATTAGTATATACCAACACCTTAAAATCCAACACCCCTCTAAACCATTGGCATGAAATACATCAATAATTTTTATATATATAAAAATGGTTCCAAACCATTCATATATGAATTTTTTCTATTATTTTTAACAAAAAAAAAATAATAAACACATTATTTTACCAATATTATAGAATAAACTTCTACACTTATTATTTCATCTCATATTTTACAAAAAACAATTAGGGATCTGAATAGAGTCATTTTAGTTATCAACATAGATTCTGTGAACACCAAGTGAGAAACCACTTGGAATACCTTCTTCTTCTTCATTAAATTTCGTCTGCTCATCCTATAATTCCCCTTTAGTTATAAAAATAATGATATTCAATCTATTTCCCATATCTTTATTATTTTCATCCAAATTAAAATATATCTTATTTCATTCTTTTTTGAGTGAGTCTCCATAATAAACTTTATCTCTATTTTCACAACCTTTTCAAATATATTATTTTAAGAATATTTAAATGAGAAATATTTTCATATTTTAATATAAAAACTCCAAATTTAGCAACATGTTTTCATATAAAATTCACTTCCATCAAAATTATCAAATATTTTGGAAATAAATTTGATTCTAAATCATTAATAATATCTAATTTTTGAATTAAAAATCGAAATTAATGATACTTTCCATGTGGTGCGACTCCACTCATCATGGTGTTTAATTTGGTAAAATATAGATCAACCAAATCTATACAATCCTTGAATTTAAATCATTAAATAATCATGAAATAATGTCTCTATGATCTAGGTATGATTTTATACACTTTCATCCTTAAAATTATTAACCATATTTAATGATTATTAGAATATATTTGAACAATTTTGGGTCAATTCATCACCGAAAAACATGTAAAGAAATAATCCTTGGGATTTCCCTGAATGACCCTTATCTTATTCCAGAATGAAACTTGTGATACTTTAAATGAATCTTATGGATTATTTATTTAATAAAGAATAAATCTGGGGGAAATAAAAAATAAATCTTATGATGTATAAACATAAAACATAAAGAATAAATAATGAAACTTATGTAGACATAAAACTATTCTTTCATGGATAGGAATGAATCTGATGAAAATTACAATTACCCTTACATTGTATAAAAATGACCCTTATGTTGTTTTGAAATACTCCTAGAAAATCATTTAATTTACACTATCTATCATATTGTATCCATAATGACCATTAAAAGATATTCTGTAACCCTTATGGTTTCCATATTTTCCACTAGCTACCCTCATTATTTGTACTTATAAATATATTCGGAAACCCACTAAACACATTAAGTAAACAAAAATCTTTGATAACACCTCCAATTATCCTTTAGCTTTCACAAAATGTTTCCCCTATGACTACCCATGTTGATTTGGAAGTTCTTTTAATCAAATTTTCCCCTAACACTACCCAAAAATCCTTTTAATGGGATTTCACTTTCAATTTCCCCTATTTGGGTTGTTTATTGTTGAAGAAAAATAAACACATATTCTAGTAGAAACATCAGAACCATCTACATATAACATATACCAATATATAAACCCTAATCAATAATATAGTGCATCATTTATTCACTAATCATCAACACTTATACCATATGATTTAATCAATTTATGTGAAAAACAGTTCACTATAAAGATCATTAGTAAAAAATTTAGTCAAAATCTATTCTCTTCAAACCTAAATCACAAATTCACTCATTATAATTCTTCACATAAATAATCCCCTATTTCTAACACTATATAAATATTTATTTAACATTTTCAAAATGTAATAACACTCCTAACACACTTCTTTTTATAATTGTTTATCCCAATTAATTTATGATCTACTTCCTAACTTTTCAAATGATCCTGAAGATAAATTATCTGGTTGTTCAAGATATAGGGTAATAAACCCAAAAAATTAATTCTAGAGATTTGAAATACATTAGTTCACAAAGTTAATACCAAGGGGTAGTGGGGGTCCCTTGTATGGTCTATCAGGTTGAGGGTGTTACGACCTATCCCTTTCAGCCCCTGTCGTGACTACCCTAAGCCCGCCTTCCAAAGGCCAAGGGATGGAGACTAGCACCAAAGGCGTAATTTCTTAATACTGGTAAGGAATTTTATTTATAACCTGTAAACACACACACACACATGCAAGCATACAACTGGATGAAACACAAAGTATATTTTATAGAAAAAAATTGTTGAAAGTAAAAGGGTCCAGAATACAAGCCCAACAGTAATGGTACAAGCTCAACTAAAAACAGAAAAGACAGTTACTGGATCGTCCTACAGGATTAATACATGAAGTGTAGGTACAGATAGCCTCCTCAGCAGTCCACCTCCGTCCGTCTCCTCCGGGTATAGACACGACCAATGTTCCACCTCCTGGTACCGTCCAGTCCTGGTACTCTCAGCCTTCGTCAGCACCATCCGTGTTTTGCATCCAACACAATGAAGTGCAGACCTAACCCGTGAAGGGGTGACTATAATGACACTTAGTAGGGACCCCGACTCCCTCAAGGTCTCACTAAATATAGAAAGGATAAACCAAAAAGTATTAAATCAACAGATGACCTTACTTAGGTATATGCCCATACATATACCTAAGTTATCAAGTGATCCATCTCAATCATGGGGGAAAACACAGAAAAATTGACTCAGCTCACACAGGTAAACAACTTATGTAGAGAGATAGAGATGATTAGATTTAGCCACTAAATCATCTACTCTATTGAACCAATGAAGGATCCAGGAATAGTAGTCAGAGCTGTCGAACCCACGTAGGATCCAGGAACAGTAGTCAAAGTTATAGAACCCACACATGATCCAGGAATAGTAGTCAGAGCTGTCGAACCTACACAAGATCCAGGAACAGTAGTCAGAGCTGTCAAATCCACATAGGATCTAGGAACTGTAGTTAGAGATGTCAAACCCACACAGGATCCAGGAATAGTAGTCAGAACTGTTAAACCCACACAGGATCTGGGAATAGTAGTCAGAGCTGTTGAACCCACACAGGATCAAGGAACAGTAGTCAGAGCTGTCGAACCCACATAGGATCTAGGAATAGTAGTCAGAGCTGTCGAACTCACATAGCATCCAGGAATAGTAGTCAGAGTTTTTGAGCACACGTAGGAGTATCTAAAAGGTCTGCCATGTCATAGAGGTCTCAACGCAACAGACGACGTGTCAATCGGATGCCTGGTCTGTGATTTATTAGCCTTTTAGTCCTGGAGGCCCGGTTGGATTCGTGCAAAATATAACCTGACTGTGTCTCAACTATACCCCAAACTACAGTGGGGTATACTCTATGGTACTTCCATGCTCCATGATTACCAGCACCACTGACGGTTCGTCGAATGGACATCTGGTGCCAATGATATGGAAAAAATAAAGTAAAGGGTCGGTAGTGGGCCCGAGTCCGGCCCGACCCAGTCGGACCGACCCATCCCGACCCCGTCGTGGCCAAACCGGTTTGGGTCAACCCAGTTTTACCCGTTGAGTCTGGCTCGGCCCGTTAGGCGGGTCAACCCGTTAGATTTGGCCCGACCCTCTGGACCCAGCCCAGCAGGTCGCGAGAGTGCGAACCGATCGCGAGGGCGCGAACCGGCTGCGGGTCGGCACGAGGGTGGTTCGGTTCGGAGGGTGCTGCGTAGGTGGCTCAACCCGAAGGCACGGAGCCGGTTTTGTCCAGAGCACCGTGAGGGTGCAGTTCGTGCGGCTCACCTTGGAAGGTCAGGGCTAGTTCGGCCCGGAGCGCCGTGAGGGCACGATTCGGCCAGCTCGACCTGAGAGGCCGGGGCATGTTCGACCTAGAGCACCGTGAGGGTGCGGTTCCGGGTCTTTACATTCTCCCCCCCTTAGGGATCTACGTCCCCATAATCCACAACTCATAACTATGGGAAAAAGTTGGGATACTTAGCATGCATATAAGGCTCCTGCTCCCATGTGCTCTCCTGGAGGTTCCCGTGCTGCAAGCGAACACACACCAGAGGTATCATCCGTCAATGTAGGACCCACTCATGTCGATCCTCAATATCCACTAGAACTTCCAAAAAAGTTTCCCAATCGTCAACGTCAATCTTTCCATGGTTGATCAGGTGAGAAGGGTCATGCATGTATCTCCTTAGTTGGGATACGTGGAAGACATCGTGCACCCGATGAAACTAAGTTGGAAGAGCTAAGAGGTATGCCACCTCACCAACTCTGGTGAGGACCTGAAAAGGTCCGATGAATATCGGAGATAACATGCCGCCTTGGCCAAATCTATGTAAACCTTGTTGAGTTGAGACCCATAGAAATATGCGGTCGCCTTCCTCAGACTCTAGAGGTCTTCATCTCTTGTCAGCATACAACTTATGCCTACTCTGTGCAGTATTTATCCACTGATGGATGATCTGCACCTTCTCTGTGGTAGCCCATACCATCTCTGGTCCCGGGAGTGTGGACTCCCCTTAGTCAGTCAAGCACAGAGGTGATCTGCAAGGTTGCCCCTATAACACCTCAAAAGGTGTCATCCCAATGGTGTAGTGATATATATTATTGTATACAAACTCCACCAAAGGTAAGTGATCCTCCCAGCTGCGACCAATGTCAAGGAAACAACCCTTAATATATATCTGATGTTGATATATTGAGGTCCAAATGATTAATTTGGATAAGTTCTAACTAAATTGGAACCGATTATTGACTTGTAGAGCAGTGGACTATCCTTTCATCGATGGAGATTACAACACATTTCGATTTAAGGAATATATCCAATAACATGTATATTACTTAAGGAATCTGTAAGAATACATGTTTTATATAATAAATCATGTTATTACCATATTTTAATAGGATACATCATGAAGTTTTTCAAATGTTTGGAATGTGAAAATTTAGAGATGCATCATGTTGATAGTGGGTTAATGGTAAGTTTATCTTAGAAATTCATAGAACTTCATTCTAAAGTGTTTAATCATTATATGGTATTTTGTTTAACCATTAATGAAATAGTTTTAGTTGACAATTATATGAGATTTTAGTGTTTAATGTATTGCTACACCATATGGCCAAACATATGCTAAGTTATGAGGTACAAATAGTTCAAGGTCACATAAAAGGGGGAGTTTATAAATAGAAACAAATATTTATACTCTTATAGAGTGGAAATATTCCTCATCTCAAGGAAAAGAGTCTTCAATAAAATATTATTCTATTATCATAATCTTTTATAATATCGATGAAATTTATTATGTTATTTTATAGTTTTGTAGTAATCAACTTTCAACTAAACATTTTCTTTATCACCTTTGTCACAGCCCGACCTATTTAGTTATTTTATTTTATTATTTTCTATGGCGTTTAAAAGTTTTGTCGAGGTTCGGATTAAATTCCGAGCGAGATTGTTGAGTGTTGAAAAAAATGCACGTTTATCATTTGACGTTGTTGGGCGCAATGGCAGAGTGTGTCTTGGAAATGCCACGTGGCTTTGCCCTGGCATTTGGGTGATCTGCCTGCCGGCGAATATTTAAAATGAATGAATTTTGTAATTTATTGTATATTTTTAGAATTTTTATTGTTATTAAGAAAATTTTATTATTTTTATTTTGGGTTAATGGTTATTTTTTTCATTTATTTGTTGTTGTTTTTTTACCCTAACCCTAAGGTCGCCGCTCATCCTCGGCTTCCCCACTCCCCGTGTTCCGCCACCCCCCTTCTCATCTTCTCCTCGCACAGAACTTCTCTTGTGCAGGAACCACCCGGCACTTCTACCTGAACTGAAGCACACCTCCTCATCAGCAGCGCACCTCCCTCCTTTCCTTTAACCTCAAGAGGCTGCGACACTCTCCTAGCCGCCTTGAGCCGACACCACCTCAGCCTTCCTCCTTCGCACCAGCAACCACCTCTCACAGGACCTGGTGCCTCAGCCTTCCCCTCCTTCACCTCGCACCGCAGCTGCAACACCCAACTCACTCCGGACCTGCCTCTTCAGCGCGGATCCCCGGCTCCTCATCGCTGCTCCTTCCTCCCTTGAAGCAACCCGCACACAGCAGCCCCTGGCACCCGACTTCCTCTCCTCCTCCCTCCTGGTGCAGCGGGCAGCCCCCCCCCCCCCCCCCGGGCCTCCCTCATGCTTTCCGTTTCAGCACACCCAGCCTCGACCTCCCCTGATTCTGCCCTCTGCCTTCATCCAGGACTCCCGGCGCTCCCCTCCTGGTCTGACCCCTGCCCACCATGCCACCTCATACATCGCCAACCTCACTTCCTGCCCCGACCAGTCGTAGCCCCCCGGACGACCAGCTCCTTCCGGACGCCAAACCTCATCCCCACTGGTCATGGCTTCCCCTGCTCGGTGAGTAGCAGCTCCACCCTCCTCTCCTTCCCAAGTAGCTCCCAACTGGCGTACACCTCCTCTGTCCGCTTCGGTTGAGACCCCCCATCCATTATTCCCTTGCTTCTCCTAGCGCAGCTCTCTCCATCGCCTCCAGCACAGTGCGCCTCCTGCTGGCCAAACATTTCCGGCGTGGCTTCATCTGCCGGCCGCCCACCTATCCCCACACCTTTCCGGCCTCTTTCCCAGCTCACCTGTGCCCTACCCTCCTCCTTTATGGCCGACTCGCAACCCTCCCGGCCAGCCCGCATACCCCAAGGTTTTATTTTATTTTATTTATTCATTTATTTATTTTTACTTTGATTATCATTATCATTTTTATTAGTAATAATATTATTATTATTAACATTATTGTTATTAATATCATTATTATTATTATTATTATTATTATTTTTATTATTACTGTTATTATTATTATTATTATTATTATTGTTGTTTTTATTATTGTTATTATTATTATTATTATTATTGATATTATTATTACTATTATTATTATTATTATTATTATTCTATCTTTGGACTTTGCTTTGTTAGGGGGTTTTATCATCTTATGTTTGTTTTTGGTAGGACAATTGTTTTAGAACCCGCGCGGAGCGATTCTGAGTTTGCGTCATCGTCGCGCTTTAGTTTCGAGGTGAGTGTTTCTCCCCAATTTTTGGTTTCGCATGATCTAGTAAGTTTTTTTATGTGTTTTGAGTCCTTGATATTTATTGTGTAGGTCGCAGGACTTTGTCGCGTTTTTTTCAAACATGCGTCGTTACATCGTGTCGTGTATCTGAGGTAGGTTCCCTTTTCACTGCTTTTAAAATTTAAGCTACATTATTTCCTACTATTTGCGCACACAAATTGTTCAAAATAAATATTATATTAATTCTAAATAATGTGGGACAATATATGATAATTAATTTTTAATATAAGATAGTTAATATTTAAATGATTATTTAGCGTAAAAAGAGCCGTTTATTTTATACAGGATGCTTGAAATATTTTTTTTGACGAGCGGACACCTAATAATGAAAGAATGACTGTTTGGATTTTAAACATAATTCATGGAATATAAAATATAGTTCTGGTTTAATGATAAAATATTTCTTTTGAAGCGTGAACAAGTACTTTGTTTCGTTTGAGAAATTGCCTGGTTGGCTCTTACAGTTTATTTGGAAAAATAAAATGGTTTGGTTTTATAAAAATGTTGGCAGCCTGTGAAGTGGTGTTTTGGGGGTTCCTTAAATGGTTTTAAATTGGTTTTGGTCTTATAAATAAGTTTTACTTTTTTTGGTGTGTGTGGTGATTGTGAAAGGTGTTAAATTCCCATTTGGCACTTTTTGGAAAATGATGAAAATGTTTTTGATAAAAACCCTCCTAGGGTAACACTCTTGACTTGGTTGAAGTTGACTGTTTGGGAGGTCGTGCTTAGAGGCTCCTAGGTACTTGAGTAGTTAAAGGCAAGAGGTTGTCCCATAGAGTGGATCAGGGTGATGCCTGTTGTGCTTTATATATAGATATATCTGATTGGATGCTCGGTTGGCTCACCCCCTTTTTAAACACCTGAGACATGGGAATCTGGCATATTGAGAGAATATTCTAAGAATGATTTCTGCACTGGTAGTTTATGGTACTGACCAGTGGCCCATAGTAGGTGGATATATTGGGTTTATTACTATGGGATTTGCCCTCGACCTGCCTGAGAGAGGATGGTCGAGTGTATTGTGCATTTTGATTTCATTGTGACATGTCGATAAGGATGATTTATCATGTATTGGTGTCTTCTGGTTTATTCTTGATCTCCTAGGTTCACCCATGTCTATTCATCTTTTGTTGCTTGCAGAAATGATTATGATGCTCACATGTATACCTACATTACCCTTGCTGTGTGTTTTACTTTGTGCATTCTTGTGTATTGTTTTCCTTGGAAAGTGGTAAATTGATTTTAATTAGGTTTCTAAAAATGGTTTTCAAATGAAGTGTCTAATCCTATTTGTACAAATTTGAAAATTTAAACATCACTTTCCCTTTTCCTAAAATTTCTTTGATACTAATGAATTGAACCCAAATTTGGAAATGGTTAAGGGAAATGGTTCGTACTTTGTTTTTAAGTAGAATATTTAGATAAACATACTTTTATAATTTGCAGTTAAAACTTGAAATGATGTTTGTTTTATTTTAAAGGTAGTGCATGGAATAGATATCGGGTTAGCCTACTGAGTTTTAATACTCACGCCTATAGTTATTTTCTGTTTTTAGTGTTTGTGCAGGCTATAGCTTGAGTGTGATCGCCTAGGGCGACACTTGATCGTTGAGTTGGAGAGTGACCCACGAGGTCACACAGAGTTTGTTCAGACGTCATGTTTGGTCAGTTTTATTTTTCTCCTAATCATGTTTAGGCACTTTGTTTGGTTTATCTTTTCTGTGCTGCTATGTATTATATTTGCAGTCTTATTTAATTATATTGGGAGAAATCATTCCCATAGCCTCTGTTGATGCCCTGGTGCTTGTCGCCAGCCCGGGAGGATTGGGAATGCCTCTCAGGCCATGTCGCGGACCAACTCGGGGGACCAGTTCAGGGTCGACCCATGTTGGTTTGTGACAAAATGGTATCAGAGGAGTTCATCTCTTAGCGACCTCTCTTTTCAGAGTGCCCTTTGTTATTTGGGATTTCAAGGTAGATGGAGTAGAATTTTCAGGACTTGAGGGGTAGGTGTGAGAAGAGGATCGAGAACTCTTTCCCGTACTGATCCTCAGGTTTCCATGGGCAGTCTGGTTTAATTTTTTTGTTTAGTTTTTTATGGAAACATTTTTTGATTGGGGTATGACAAATAGAGTTGGGCTAATAGTCCTAAGCCACATGGCCTAGAAAGCCATGTGGAGCTGGGGGCATGGTCCAAAAAGACTCTTTGTGTCGATAACGTGATCGACATATGGCCACCAACCATATGGTCAAGTTTCCCACCGACACTAGTTCTCTGTTTCAAATGTTTTGGGTCTCCTGTGACTTCTGAGAGTGGTTCTAATTTGAAAAAAATGGGTTTTTGAAAAATAATTGTGGTTTGAAATGGCATGATTAACTGTTGGATTGTTTTAAAAGAAGTGGAAATAATGGTTTGTTTTTGGAAAATGAAGTTTCTTTGTTTTGGCTGTGGTGTTACGATGAGTTCTCACATGCATTGTTGTATGTTGGAAATGTGGATGGATTTCGGGTATGGTGGATGGATTCTCGGGGTGACACAAATACATGCATGTGAGTGAGACTCAGATGGATACCAATGGCGAGGGTTTAACCCACTAAGCTTGTTTTAAATTAAATATGTTTTCAAAGAGAAATTTTTTATGTTATGATAACTTTCTTTCTTGTGTTTTGAACTTATCACCTATGCAGTGTTTGATTTTGAGGTTTTTATTCACTCATTGTGTTGGCCTTGATTGGGTTTTTGACTTTTCCTTGTCCAGCTATTACCCTTTTGAAGCTTCGATGGGTGATCGTAGTGCGGTTGATCAACCTAAGGATTTTATGCTTGAGTTTCGGAAGTTGGATCCACCTATATTTTATGCTCATGCAGAAACTTCCATGGTAGAGGAGTGGATGTGGAAGATTGAGAGGGAATTTAACCTCATTAAGTTGCCCAAGTCGTTGAAGGTCAAGTTTGCGACCTTCAGGCTTGAAGGTTCACCGTGGATGTGGTGGAAGTCAGTGTCTCGAAACAAGCCCCGTCAAGAGATTACTTGGGAGTTCTTCAAGGCTTTGTTCATTCGTCAGTATTTCTCCGAGGAAGAAAGGGTGAGAAAGGGGATGAAGATGTGTTGTCTGTAGTAGGGTGACAGATCCGTGTTAGAATATTTCCATCGCTTTGTGGAGCTAGTCCCTTATGATTTAGAGTATTCCATGAATGACCCCATGAAGGCTTGACGCTTCGAGGTGGGTCTCCGCCCTGATCTACAGTCCAAGTTTTCAGAGTCCAATCTACCTTTTTTTGTCGATGTGGCAAGACAAGCTTTTCATATCGAAGCCGCGATGGCAGGAGTGCTCGAAGTAGTTCTCCCTCCTTCGATCCCTATGAGTAGTGGTGAAGATTCTGGAAAGGAAATGAGTAAGAAAATGGAAGTGGATGGATCAGGTCGTGGAATCAAGAGGCCTAGGGATCTTTCATCAATCTCTTCGGAGCAAGAGATCCTCGTGTGTTATCAGTGCGGCGAGTCGGGTTACAAGAAGTCGTCGTTCCCAAGCACTCCGGAGCCCTATCAGGCATGTGGATGCCTAGGTCACTTGCGGCGATTTTGTCGGGGCGTTGCAAGAAAGCATCACAGAGGAAGTTTTCTAAAGTAATGTTCTTTTGGGTCTTCACTCAAAGTTTCTAGTGTAAGTTTCCTTTTAGTTTAAGGGATCTATTATCGTTGTAGTTGTACTGATGGTGTTTTGGGTTTGAAATGTATGGGAATGTCATGGGTATTTTGATGAACTCCGTCTTTCAATGGTGGTATGTTTTTAAATTTTAAAATTTTGTCCACTCTTTTGTCAAATCAAAAGATGTATGTTTCTCATTGGGATTATCAGAACCTGACTGCGAGGCAGAAGATGCTTCATCCATCAGAGCTCCAGCCAAAAGGACTCGGATTGAATCTAGCACGTAGTCAGGAACCCCCTAGGGAATTTTTAAGGAGTCTGGTTAAAGTCATGCCTCTATCGTCGTGGTTAGATAGTTCTGGTGTTGCTGCTCTGGTTTCTCTGTCGTTGTAGTTTTTTTTCTTGACACAAAGTGCATGATCGACATAACCCTCACACAATGTTGAAAATTGTGTCCTTTTGTTTGGATGCGAAGTGTCAATTAGTGGTCATGTGTGGACAACCCATCTAAATCAGTAGCGAATTTGGGTTGTGTTTATCACGAGGTGATGGGTCGTGAGTAGTCTTCCGTCGTAGTTTCAGTGACCCGATCCTTGGGCCCACCCTCCCCGCCCATGGGGTAAGGGTTTTGGTTTGCGTAGAATTTCCGGATCAACTCCTATCCCTTTCGGATGGGAGTGAGTGGTTTAAATGTTTTTACTGTGCTTTCTTGAGTAAGGACCCGTTCTGGCCTAAGATTTATTTCTGGTTGGTCACTAATAGGTCGGTCCTTTTATGGTGGGGAGACCCACCGTGAGTCTCTTTGGGTTTTCTCTTAAATCGTTATCGAATGCTAGTCGTGTTATTATGGTGGGGAGCCCGTTTAGGCCTCCCCTCTATTGGTGATTCATTTCGGGCAATGAGGTTCAGTCCCACTATTATACAGTGTGATGTCCTTGGGTTAAGAGGTTGGATCATGTTTAGGTGAAATCCTTAGGTGTTGATCGATCGGCTGGATGGTGTCATGGCTTTCTGGGGGAGGAAAGCGTTATGGTGGAAAGAATTGCCACACCCCGACCTATTTAGTTATTTTATTTTATTATTTTCTATGGCGTTTAAAAGTTATGTCGAGGTTCGGGTTAAATTCCAAGCTAGATTGTTGAGTGTTGAAAAACAATGTGTGTTTTTCATTTGACGTTGTTGGGCGCAATGGCGGAGTGTGTCTTGGAAATGCCACGTGGCTTCGCCCTATCATTTGGGTGATCTGCCTGCCTGCGAATATTTAAAATGAATGATTTTTGTAATTTTTTCCATATTTTTAGAATTTTTATTGTTATTATGAAAATTTTATTATTTTTATTTTGGGTTAATGATTATTATTTTTTCATTTATTTGTTGATGTTTTTTTTACCCTAACCCTAAGGCATCCGCTCATCCTCAGTTTCCCCTCTCCTCGCGCGCCGCCACCCCCATTATCTTCTTCTCCTCACACAGAAATTCTCTTGCGTAGGAACCACCCGAAAATTCTTCCCGAACTACAGCACGGCTCCTCCTCAGCAGTGCACCTCCCTCCTTCCATGAAACCTCCAGAGGCTGTGACACCCTCCTAGCCGCCTTGATCTGACACCGCCTCAGCCTTCCTACTTCTTACCAGCAACCCCCTCTCATAGGACCCAGCACCACGGACTTCCCCTCCTTCACCTCGCACAGCATCCGAAACACCCAACTCACTCCGGACCTGCCTCCTCAGCGCGGATCCCTAGCTCCTCATCGTTGCTCCTTCCTCCCTTGCAGCAACCCGCACACAGCAGCCCCCCGGCGCCTGACTTCCTCTCCTCCTCCCTTCGGGTGCAGCGCGTAGCCCCCCCCCGGGCCTCCCACCTACTTTCCGTTTCAGCACACCCAACCTCGACCTCCCCTGCTTCTTCCCTATGCCTTCATCCAGGACTCCCGGCGCTCCCCTCCGGGTCCGACCCCTGCCCGCCGCGCCACCTCATACAATGCCAACCTCACTTTCTGCCCCGACCAGACGTAGACCCCCCGGATGACCAGCTCCTTTCGGACGCCACACCTCAGTCCCACTGGTCATGACTTCCCCTGTTCGGTGAGTAGCAGCTCAACCCTCCTCTCCATCCCAAGCAGCTCCCAACTGGCGTACACCTCCTCGGCCCGCTTCGGTTGAGACCACCCCCATCCATTATTCCCTTGCTTCTCCTAGCGCAGCTCTCTCCACCGCCTCTAGCACGGTGTGCCTCCCGCTGGACAAACATTTCCAGTGTGGCTTCATCCGTCGGCCGCCCAGCCTTCCCCACGCCTTTCCGGCCTCTTTCCCGGCTCACCCGTGCCCTACCCGCCTCCTTTCTGGCCGACCCGCAACCCTCCCGTCTAGCCCGCATACCCCAAGGTTTTATTTTTTTATTTATTCATTTATTTATTTTTACTTTGATTATCATTATCATTTTTATTATTATTAATACTATTATTATTATCATTATTGTTATTATTATCATTATTATTATTATTATTATTGTTGTTGTTATTATTATTATTATTATTATTGATATTATTATTACTATTATTATTATTATTATTATTATTATTATTATTATTATTATTATTCTAGCTTTGGACTTTACTTTGTTAGGGGGTTTTATCAACTTATGTTTGTTTTTGGTAGGACAATTGTTTTAGAACCCGCGCGGAGCGATTCCGAGTTTGCGTCATCGTCGCACTTCAGTTTCGAGGTGAGCGTTTCTCCCCAACGTTTGGTTTCACATGATCTAGTGATTTTTGGTATGTGTTTTGAGTCCTTGATATTTATTGTGTAGGGCGCTGGACTTTGCCGCGTTTTTTTCAAACGTGCGTCGTTACATCACATCGTGTATCTGAGGTAGGTTCCCTTTGCACTGCTTTAAAATTTTAAGCTACATTATTTCCTGCTATTTGTGCACACTAATTGTTCAAAATAAATATTTTATTAATTCTAGATAATGTGGGATAATATACGATAATTAATTTTTAATATAAGATAGTTAATCTTTAAATGATTATTTAGTGTTAAAAGAGCAATTTATTTTATACATGATGCTTGAAATATTTGTTTTGATGAGCGGACACCCAATAATGAAAGAATGCTTGTTTTTCTTTTAAACATAATCATGGAATATAAAATAGAGTTATGGTTTAATGATGAAATATTTATTTTAAAGCATGAACAAGTACTTTGGTTGGTTTGAGAAATTTCCCGGTTGGCTCTTAAAGATTATTTGGAAAAATAAAATTGTTTGGTTTTATAAAAATGTTCACAGCCTATGAAGTGGTTTTTTGGGGGTTACTTAAATGGTTTTAAATGATTTTTGGTCTTATAAAGAAGTTTTACTTTTTTTTGTGTGGTGATTGTGAAAGGTGTTAAATGCCCGTTTGGAACTTTATGGAAAATGATGAAATTGTTTTGATAAAAACCCTCCTAGGGTAACACTCTTGCCTTGGTTGCAATTGACTATTTGGGAGGTCGTTCTTAGAGGCTCATGGGTACTTGAGTAGTTAAAGGTAAGAGGTTATCCCATAGAGTGGCTCGGGGTGATTCCTGTTGTGCTTTATATATAGATATATCTGATTGGATGCTCGGTTGGCTCACCCCCTTTTTAAACACTTGAGACATGGGAATCTGGCATATTGAGAGAATATTCTAAGAATGATTGCTACACTGGTAGGTTATGGTACTGACCAGTGGCCCATAGTAGGTAGATATATTGGGTTTTTTACTATGGGATTTTCCCTCGACCTGCCTGAGATAGAATGGTCGAGCGTATTGTGTGTTTTGATTTCATCGTGACATGTCGATAAGAATTATTTCTCATGTATTGGTGTCTTCTGGTTTATTCTCGATCTCCTAGGTTCACCCATGTCGATTCAGCTTTTGTTGCTTGCAGAAATGATTATGATGCTCACATGTATACCTACATTTCCCTTGCTGTGTGTTTTACATTGTGCATTCTGGTGTATTGTTTTCCTTGGAAAGTGGTAAATTAATTTTGATTAGGTTTCTAAAAATGGTTTTCAAATGAAGTGTCTAATCCTCTTTGTACAAATTTGAAAATTTAAACATCACTTTACCTTTATCTAAAATGTATTTGATGCTAATGAATTAAAACCAAATTCGGAAATGGTTAAGGGAAATGGTTCGTAATTTGTTTTTAAGTAGAATATTTAGAAAAACATACTTTTATAAATTGTAGTTCAAACATGAAATGATGTTTCTTTTATTTTAATGGTAGTGCATTGGGAATAGATATCAGGCTAGCCTACTGAGTTTTAATACTCACGCCTATAGTTCTTTTCTATTTTTAGTGTTTGTGCAGGCTATAGATTGAGTGCGCTCGCTTAGGGCGACGCTTGATCGTTGAGTCGGAGAGCGACCCGCGAGGTCTCATGGAGTATGTTCGGACGTCGTGTTTGGTCCGTTTTATTTTTCTCCTAATCCTTCTTAGTCACTTGGTTTAGTTTATCTTTTCTGTGCTACTCTGTATTATCTTTGCAGTCTTATTTATTTATATTGGGTGAAATCGTTCCCATAGCTTCTGTTGATGCCATGTCGCTTGTCGCCAGCCCGGGAGGATCGGGAACGCCTCTCGGCCCACGTCGCGGACCGACTCGGGTGACCGGTTCAGGGTCGACCCAGGTTGGTTCGTGACAACGTTCCTCAGAACTTCATAGTTAGATTATTTTTCCATTTCTAGTTTTTACATCCCCCTAATGTAATCCCATTCGAAAGAATAATTTTTGTGGTTATCACCTCATTTCCTTTAATCTCTTTTTAAGAGGATATTTAATTAACCCTATTTCTGATGTGTGATTACCAAAACAAAATTTTCAAGTATCAACTATTAAATATCAAAGATCAATTTCAAATTTCGAGGATGGAAGTTTTGTTATGAGGGAAAAATGTAACACCCAAAGAATTTAAATATATATATAATATAGAATGCATGAAATATAGAGTCTCTATAAAATAAGAGTTTTTTATAACCTAACTAATAAACCTAATTATTCCAGTTCTATAATTTGAATTTCCAAAAAATAACATAAATGGATACGTTCAGTAAGATAATTTGAGACCCATAAAACAAACATAATTTTTGATGAATATTAACATAATCTTATGAATTATATCATACTAATTTGAATAGTAGCATTCCATTATGAATAGTAGTAAAGAGTAATGAATTGTAAATATACCAAAAAAATAAAAACTTCACCCATGATTATATAAATAAAATTTAGAGATATTATAAGTGAAAAAATTATCATAATATAAGTATTGGTATTTTTTATATCATAAAAATTTTATAAAAAATTTTATAATTAGTTGAACATTTTAAAATCAAAATGTATTTTAAAAAATTATAATAATAAATTGTAATTTATTTTTTATGGATAGAAGATACTTTTTTGTACCTTGATTAATTTCTCAAGGTGTTATAAAACGAGTAATAATTTTAAAGTTGTTTATTTCAGAATAAATTATGATTTTATTTAAAAATAAATTTAAAAGTTTTATAAAATTATTTTCAAAAAATAGATTTCACTTTTTAGTTCTACACATCAAAAATTGGATGGGGTATATTTTTGGGATTTTTTAAAAATACTTGAATTTTTCATAAATAGTAAAAATACTAATATGAGTTTTCAGTATATTTAATGACATTATAATGATGTATTAGTTAATATAAAATTTTGATAGACTTGTGTAGAGTAATATATAAAATGAGGTGTCCCATGTGGCCAATACCATGGGAAAATACCATGGAAAATCCCATGGTTTTGCAAAAAACACTAATGAGTTTTCCTTTAAAATTTACAAAAAACACCCTCTAATTTACTATAAATACCCACTCATTTGTTCATTTTCATTCCTTCCAAACTCATCATCCTCAATTATCTAGTATTATCACCTCAACAAGATTCCTCCCAAGGTCTTTTCATTCCCCTAAGGTCCCACCCTTCAAGTTTTAGGAGTAACTCAAAAAGGTAAGTGAATCTACCACACTTCCCTTTTCCAATCTTTCATTTTGTGTTATTATTTTTTCATTTGGATTATGATTGGATGTGTTATTTTATATACCCATAATGTCCATATTATGTAATAATGGAGAGATAACCCTCTTTCTATCATAAACATATTTTATTTATTTTTAAGTGACATCGTTAGGCTCTCGAATTTTTTGAAAGGGATATCATAACATTTATTTTATTTTAAGTTATTTATTTTTCTTTCCTCTCTTACATTCATCCAATTATTTTTATGATTCCATTATATTACATATAGTGGTATGTTTTCAGGGTAATTTAATAATTCTTCATCATCTCTCTTTTCCTATTCTTTTATACAAAAATGAAAACACCATCCGAGATATGCTAATTTACACATTCAAGGATAATGGGTGTTCAATTTATATTTCCATAATCACTTTTAGTATTCCAACCATTAATATGGTTAAACCAGACTATAATAGATGTATTTTGTCTCATATATGGTTCTGGAATCTTTTTGTACTCATGGTTTTGATTTATAAATCAAACGAGTTCGTAGTGTTCAAAAACCGCCAATGAACCCAAAGAGGAATCATTAAATTATATATATAATGATTCATCTTCACTCCATGTAACGAAGTGAAATTTACCACCATATAAACTTATGGATTTTCACTATTAATATATAACTTTATTTTGGGAAAATGATCATAATTTTACATTATTCTTTGTTTATGTGTATAAGTATACCGATCATGAAATAAACAGATTCGAAGAATGAAATTTAACCACTTAACCAATCAAAAGGCCATTAATGAACCTTATAATGTTATAATAAATAAATTACATGTATAATATGTTCTTTAAAAATTAATTAATGAATTCAATATTGTTATCCAAGACACTATGACTATGTGAATAACACCATCGGGCTTAAGGTAAGGGGTTTCTTCATCCCACTCCCATTTTGTAAGATAGTACATATTCACTACAACAACTTGTGTATGTTGTATGTATAATGCTCAAAGTTGTTTCAAATAATGATTCTATTTATTTTCATGATTATAAATTTATCATTTATGATTATTAATTTTTGGGCATACGATTCAATTTGATACAATGTTTTAAGTATTTTCTACCTGAACCTCTACTTTTATTCGGGTCGTTCTTAATATCTACTCACCTCAATGATATTGTTATTTATTCCAATATACTATTCATAAATTTTTCACAAATGTTCTATATTGAATTTTCTAACCAGTTGCATTATTTTTTTGGGTAGTTATATGTTTTAAATGGATCTTTCAAAAATTATTCCCTAAATACAAGATCAACTCAAGGAACAATTATAATTATTACCTATTTTGAAGATAACTCTATAATCTGTTTTAAGCCATATTTATCTTCATAAAATCAGAAAATTAAAAATTAAAAAATAAATTTTCGTTCATTTCAGGTATTATTAATGAAAACATGCCTTGGTGCTTTAAAATCCTTTAATAACATCCTTAACCCGTACTGAAATGTTTTATTTCTAAGGATTATTTTAAAAAAATTAAATGAGTTCACCTCAATAAAACATTATTTAAGCCACAAATATAGTTTTAATAAAATTTTATTTTTAATGGGATTTACATGTTTATAATCATATTTCCTAGAAAATAAAAATTATTTTCCATAATATATCTTCTTTCAAAAGTAGAATGTATTTTTCTCATATCACATTAACTTTTATGATATATATGCCTTGTTCAACACTTATTTATTTCTTTTGATGTATGTACTAAAATTTGGTATATCATATAAAGAGTCTCATTATTCTCATGATATTATAAGAGGTTATGATTTTTATTTTTAAAGGTGGTATGGGACACTATCAAATGTTTAAATATTATTTACCAATGATTTTTCAATGGTATCATTTAAATGTATCTTATTCTGTCGAAACACCCTTTATCGAATCTTACACATAATTTTGGTTTATCTACAATGATATAATCCACCATTTTTTATTGAATGGATTATGATTAGTTCAATAACTTGTGTGTTAATAATTAAATTATTCATCCTGTATGAGACACTTTGAATATGTGACATTTTTTATTCAAAGAGGTATGATACACTTTGAATAAAAAAAAGAATTAAATTATTCAAATTGTTATTGGAGAAATTGAATAAAAGAATTAATAGGAATATTATGAATTCATAGGAATTATATTGTGATGGGTTGGGACCTCTATGTCTCCTCGATGCATCAGCAGTTCTCATGAGACAAACTAGGACCTTGCATGAGGCCATGAAAAATGGTTATTTATGGTCTTGGCATGAGGCCATGATGGTATGGTAATGCTTTATGACATATGAATTTAACTCATTATGAAAATAGTATAGATAGTTCATGTGGTTATTCGACTAGTAAAATACCCATGATTATTTTTTATTATGGAATCATTTATTCAACTCTTATACCTGTCATAATATCCTCATGTTTTTTCAAAGGCATGTGTTTTAGTTATTCACCATGCATAATGTTTATGTTAATGTTATCAGGTGATATATTTCATACAAATACTGAGCATCAATTCTCAACCCTTTATTTTTATTCATTGTCTTAAGACATCAAGATGTTTTTTATGAATGACCTGTAAGAAAAAACATAGAGTTGTGGATGTTCCCAATAAAACGATTATGATGTATTTACATTCAAGTTGTAATGTTGAACCTATATATGAATCTAGTTTTCCAAAAATACTAAAATACCCGGTCCTTCGGGATATGATTCGTTGTAATCATTCCAAAGTATAACAATAATTCATCGGCTTTGGGCTTCTAGTGTCAGGGAATTATGAAAGTGGTATCATTTTATTACTAAAATATCATTATTTATCGAGATTTTTTTCTGCTTCCATTGATGAAATATTATGATCCATATCTAAAAAAATATAATAACCCTTCTTACCTTGTGTTTTTTAATTTTATAACCATGTAATGGTTTTATATTCCCACTCTTTGGAAATTTCGATAAATAAAAATATGTTTGTTTGAATATCTTACATTATTTATCTTTTTGGTAGGAAATTTGTGTTCCTTAAAAATTGTGTTTTCTAATAAAAATTCTCAAAATTATTTCACTACTATTAAATTATTTTTAATGTAACTTTTTACCCATGTATTACCATTTTAAAAATAATTTTAAAAAGTGTTCATCTTTTCATTTTTCGATCAAAGCACATTTCCAAACATTTAAGTAGAAAAAAGAATATTGGACATGTATGTATTTACCCATTTTCATTAAATTAATTTACATGAGGATTACATTGTAATTTTACTAGGTTATTTTTTAAAATATAATTTTTTTAATAAATATCTGGATTTCTTTTGTTTTTAAAATGGGTTTCAATGAAAACGAGATTTCAAATATTATATTATGTTTAAAAAGATATTTAAATGATTTTCAAAGATACAAGTATATGTTTTCAAAAGAATTTTTTAAATTAAAATAATTTCAATGTTATAAAATATTTTTTTATAATTTTTCAATTTATTTATTTAAAAAAGTTTTTTATATTATTTTAGGATTCGTTTATATGTTTTCAATGTTATTTTTAAAGAAAAAGGTTTACAAAATACATTTTCTTTTAAGAATCATTTTTAAAAGATGAAAAGACATTTTCCTCAAGAAGTGTTTTAAATGATTTTAAATATTATGTTTTATGTTTTAAATTTTGTTTTTTATGAAAATTATTATTAATATGTTCTATTATTTAAAAAGTATATTTCAATGAATAGTTGTTTTCTTTATGAACTTCTCCAATGGATTGTTCAAAATCTATCGCCATCTAAGATAGAACCCCTTGAAATATTTTAATATTTATTGGGTTCATGTTCCAAGAATACCATTCATATTATTTCTTGAATGGTTTATGTTATAATGGAATGATTCCCAGGACACCCGTTTCTCTTCAAAGAGTTATATAAATTTGGATCTTTTTCTTTTCATGGGTCATGATTTAATAAAATGATAAGTAAACCTATGTTTTTTCATTGGTTAGGATATGGTGAGTTTCTAATTATACACATTTAATTTAATGGTTTGTGATTTGATGTTTAATAAACCAATTTGTTTTCATGGGGCATAATATGATTATTTTCTTATCTTGTGACACATTCATGTATGTTTTAATTATGTGACGGGTATGACCTATATCTCCCTACAATGATTTGGGTAATGGAAAATTTATTATAATATCAATTGGGTACATGATAGGGAATATGAAACATGAAACAAGAGGGAATATTAAGCCTAAAACTAGAAGGAATATTAATCCTAAAACAATATGGTACATGGGAGGGAATCCCAATATGGAACCAAGAGGTAATATTATGCCAAAAACAAGAGGACATAGTGTAGTTCATACCAATTACCAAAAAATAGGGTACATACAAGGGAATCCCATGATTTAAACTTGAGTGTACATGGGAGGGAATCCCAATCCCAGACCAAGAGGGTATATAAGAAGGAATCTCAAGCCTGAAGCAGGCATACATGTCATTATCATAATCTTAACATGTTACTAATGTCTTAGAAGGTAACCTTCACATATGTTTATATATTCTTATGTGTATTCCATAAATTACATGAATTATTCCAATGTTATTCTTTGATGGATTCAGCTCCTAATTACCATATGATTCATGTCTTGTGAACTATCAATATTTAATCCATGATTCATGTCTTCTGAACTATCAATATTTAATCCATGATTCATGATTCTGATCACTGATATGTAGGGTATGATATTTTAATGTTGTTATCACATTCTCATACCCATATGATCATGTTTTCCTCAATTGTTCACCCTTACTGATAAAATGATATCTTCCCTTTCTTATGTTTCCTTTCCCCATGTTATGAAGAATTTTTATTAAGTAGGAGTACTAATGGGGTTGATCTTTACAGAGATGTTAAATATCATTCAAAAAATTATAATAATTTGTTCTATATTCCAAAGACACTAAACTCTTATGGTCCTTGGGAATTTGTTTTGTAATGAAATGAATATGAATACCGAATGATGTAATATCCACGTATGTTTGGACAAGGTTAAAATAATGTCCATGCATGAATATCGTGTGTGACATGTGATTGGATCTATATTAGATAAAATTATTTAAGTGGGCCATGTAAACCATGTTAAAGACTCATCAATGTGGCAAAAAGCCCAAAGAAGCTCTGGATCATTATTTTAAACCCTTATAGCCCAAGAGATCAGATGATTTTGATCATTGGGATAAGAAAACCCTCGTTATGTCCATCATTTTTAAGGCCAGTAAAATATTTCATCTCATTCTTCATCAAACATTGATTTTATGTCTGGTTTATGGAATTGTATACAAATAAACCACAACATTTATCAGACATAATCCTTGAAAAACCTAATGCATCACTTAATACCAACTCCGAATGATGTCATGTTGCACCTCACAGTGGTGTCATCCATACTTCTTTTCACTCTAAATGAGTGTTCCCTCCCCATTAGGCCTTATACATGACCATTATTCTCCACCACTCATTAATTTTCTTGGGTTGGTTCTCTTGGGAATAGTTAATATCCATGTACCATATAATACTAAGTTTGAGAAGGCCTTCCCTTCCTTATGGGTTGGCCTTAATTTTTATTAAGGCCTCCTGTAAAAAGTAATCAGAATAATTTATGTGTCATATAAAATAAATCCCCTCTTTAATTAAAATTTTTGGTGATCATATTATTAAAAAACTATTCTTATTCCACACTGATTATCTATGTAATATATAGAGGGACATCTATTTTTCAAGGTTTTAATCAATTAAAAATATTCATACATTTCCTCTCAATATGGAATTCAACAATTATACATGGAACCATCAATTGACCCTGAAAATAATTATTTTCATGGTGACCATTTATTGTATGCATTGTGAAAACTTCATAGAACATTTCTTAAAGAAGTAAATATCATCACAAGAAATAATCAGAGTTGATATCATCCAAATATATAAATTATTGAGAATAAATTTTATATGGGTTCAAAAAATAACACCTTTTTCATCCCATATCATTTTCAAAATTAAATATGTGAGCACAATTTATTTATCCTCATTAAAAATTTAATAAAATGGGAAAGTGTGTGTGGTGGGGGGGGTCTCATCATCATCATTTATCTTCAATAAAAAAGAACATAACTTTAAAATAAATGAATGATACCACATGATACATATAAGAGATTACTTAGATACTCAACTAAATGTGTACATGGGGAAACCAATTGTATAAAATGATATTTAAATTACCATGGTTTTCGAAGTGATCCATAACACATGGTCATATATAATATCAATTTTATAGTTTCTCACATCTCAATAAATAATTCCCAAATTCAATTATTTTTATTGAAATGATAAATCCTACAAACTCAACTAAACAAATTACAAATATTTGGTGAAAAAGAAAAAGAACCACTTTTTCCCAAATTCCCATCAACCATGATCTTCTCCTTAATGAATAAAATTAAGGAAAAAGGTATTAAATTGTGATTAGAATACATAATTTCACTTAATAACACCCCTTATGTGATAAACTCATTATTATCATCATGGAAATTAATGATCTCCATGAATAACAACACTTCTCCCTCAATTCAATACATGTTAGCTCATAAGAAATTAGAAATAGATAATAACAAGTATAATATTTGTTTTCCTATATGAATTACATGGTAGAGAGGTATTTTTGAACCTAGTTTCAACACTTTCTCTAGTCTTTATGATTCCACAACTGATTTTCAAATATTATTTATTCATTTGAAACATGGATCATATAACTCAAAATATTTCATTGTGTGAGATATTTAATCTTGTTTTATCCATTTGGTCATCTTTATCTCATGATGAAAGCTTCATTCTCTTGAAAGATTATTTTTTTTTGGAAATTTTGTTAAACATAATTTTTAATTGTGTCTAACATTATTTAACAATTCACAAAGAACCATTTTAATACAATATATATTCTATTTTTAAAAACAATAATTAAATTTTTCTTCCTTATGTGAAGCCATAATATTACCTGTAACACTCTATTTTTCTTATGCATCATAAAAATTTATTACTTTATACAAATAAGGATATTAAATTAAAAGAATAACATTGGTAATATTAACATCTGGTTTGTAGTTTCCACATTTCTTTACCAGATTAACCATATGCACAAATTTCTTCTAAGATGTGATTGTCTTTTTTACATTCTTTTGAAACATATTACGAGTAATTTGATATGATTTTTTTTTGATGGATTAGAAAGGATGACCTTTTTATATTTTTCTTCTCTTCCCATTATTTCTTGATCTATGTTTTTATTCATTTGTCATGGGAGAGGATCTCTAATGTTTCTTCTCGGTAAATATTAGTTTAACAGTCATATTATTTTTTAAGCATCTTAACATTGACTCATCACCATCCTTTAATATCTTCTTTACAAATTTTTGTGGTATTCTTTTCACATCCAGGAATGATTGGTTCATGATTGGTATATACCAGTACTTATCATAAAAATGACCACTTTTATTGAAAAAATCATAGATATCTTCAATATATTCATATCTAATCTGGATAGATATTATCCTTTCTAGTGAATTCTACATTTATTTCAGGTTTCCTCTTCCCTATATACTTTCCCCACAAATGTAGGCATTTTATAATTTCCACACTATGTAATACTGTTCTGAAAATTTAATAATTGAGGCTAAAACATGTAATAACACCAAAAATATTTGAAAATTCTGAATTTATTCTTTTATGACACATTCTAGCTATTTTTGTTATCTTTTTTATTTTTTGACAATAAATTTATTCTTTTTTGACATTTTTTGGGGAATAAGAATTCCTACAATTATTCATATTTTTCTTTTAAGATATAGTGGATACCTGAGAATCTTTATATAATGTGGTTTTTTGAAATATAAAAGTTTAATATATAATGGAAGTGAAAACAACATTAGTAATAATTGATTTATCAGGAAGAGGGTTACATTTTTCTATGAGAATGCAGTAGATTTATCCTTAGTTAATCTCAATATTTTCTTTTATCTAGATTTATTCTTTTAAAAAATATGACTCTTATAAGATAAATTATTGGGAGTAATTATTTAATCTATATCTTGAGAATTCTAAATGTGTTTTTCTGAAATTTATAAATTTTAATTTTAATTCAAGATATTTTAAAATTATATAAATCTTCCCTTATTCAACTAATTTAAATATTTCATCCCACTAAAAATTTATCTTCTGACTCTCATCATTGATTAACTTATATTCATTTCTCTTAGCTTTTTTCTATATAGGTTTAATGACTTTTAGTTGAACCTTTATCCTTTGAGTCATTTCATATTTATGAGTATCCATAAACTTTTCTACTTATCATATTTCTCGAGTTTGAATAGTCAAATGAAAAATGTCCAATTTTTCAATTGTTAAAACGTTTTATAGGAATCAAACCTCTAAATTTTCTTTTTCCACTTCTTTTTACTAAATTAAAACATCCCATCATTATTCTTTAGTAAATATTGAAACATTTCTGAGGAATGTGCTATGATATCACTTGTAGAACCCATATAAGTGTAAGATCATTTGAGGGGGGGGGGGGGGGTGAATCAGTGATACCATTTTCTTAGAAATATTTCATTTTAAATTCAACTTATGTTTCTCGTTAAAACCATGATCCATTATTCTTTTGTTACTAAAACTCCCTTCAAATAATTCTATAAAATAAAGGCACCCAACACAAGTATTTTTTCAAGTATTGTTACTAAAACCTATAAATTTCCATGATCAACTAATAGTTGTTTTATGGATTTTCTTATCAGTGTAATTTTAAATAATGGAAAATTCCTATAACAATAGTGCAAATCTTATAAAGGTCAATCCACTCCATGTAAAAGATTGATGTAATTCTGTATAATGGTACCATCAGTCATCAATGGGATTGTTTATAATGGAACCACTATTTTTAAGGATATTAAAGGTTGATACATTATAGGATGATTTTATGATCTTCCTCAATAAGTTATCTGGATCAAAATTTCATTTTCTTACTTTCTCACCGTCTCCAGTAATGCAGGTTTTGAGACTTATCTCCAAATTATGAGGATTAGGTGATCATCAATGTGGAAAATTAACACGGATTTGGCTTATTCTATATTCACTATAATAATGTATCATGATATTCATATTCACAATATATTGAAATAGATATTGTCATTATTTATCAGCACCGAAATGAAAATATTAATAAAAAAATGTGGTGCATGGGGATCTCTGTTATTCAATGATTTTAATTCTTTCATTTAATCATCATATTAATTGGAAAAGAGTTAAAAACATTTAATTTAATTCATCAAATAAAAATACATGAATGAACATGGGTATTATTATATTTTTCCCATTTGAATACTCCATAATTTGTGGGTATTAACATTTCTATATAGTGTATTTGAAATAACAATGATGGTAATCTTACTTTCTCATTTGAAATACTCCAATTTTATGTGGTTATTAATTTTTATCATTATTAAACCCCCATAAATCATAGGTATTTTTTCCTATGAAACCTATTTTTAAATACATGAATAAATATTGTTTTATGTATCTCAAATTCACAATCAGGTACTTACATTATTGTTATTCTTCTCATGTGTATTTGATCACCCAAAACTCATTAAAATCAACCAAAAGATTTATATTTTCTTCTTATTTTCACTCAAAAAGGTCACATGTGGCTCACTAATAATGCATGCCGGCATTCTCACGTTGTCGTCACGTGTATCATATCATTCATCAATGTAGTATAACAAATACCTATAGATTAATATGTTTTATTCACTTTCTAAATTCCCAAACTCTCAGTTTCATCATTATTTATGTTTATATCAACATCACCAATATCCCATTAATTCCATTATTAATTCCTCAAAAAGTGTCAGGTCACCTTTTCTCCCTATTAGAGATAATATAGTTCCCCATATTTAAACACTAGAATAATCAAGAATCCTCATTCACTCGGATTCATTTGAAGGATCTACTGTAATAGGCGATATTAATGCTTTGGGGGTTTGTGTGGTTCAAGCATGTCCATTAATGAATATTATGTATGTAATGGGTTTGGATGTCTCATGGATTATTGGAGTTCATTTTGGCTATCACAATTGAGTTTGTCTCCCCATCAATGATCTTTTTGGCTTGTCATAGTGGAAAAACCTCCCAAGTAGATATTCTAGATCATCATTTAACAACCCTTTCTATATGGGTGATCTGATATTCCATATTAGTGGGATTAGAGAACCCTCTTAATGTTTGTTCTTTTTAAGGTACGAGAATTGTTCCATCCCCTTATTCATCCTACATCTATTTTACATCTATATTATGGAACGATATAACAATAAATTGTAGTATTCATCAGCAACAATTCATGAACCCCCTCTAGTACCACCCCATAATGTCCGTCCCTAGTATATGGATTCCTCACATGGTGGAGCCTCCACTACATTCATTTACCCCATGTGATCAAACTCTTCTTTGTGGGACTTATACATATTTCCTCTTCTCTTCCATCCATGGGATTTCCATATATGGTACCCTTGGGCATGGTAGACCTCTAGGTCGTGCATTAGCCAAAGGTTGAGCAAGACATGGATGCCCTGCAGATTAGAAATAATTATTATGAAGGCTTCCAATAAATATTAAATAGAATAATCTTAGTATCAAAAAAAATACAAATCCATACTGAATTTAAATGGTATGACAAATTATTCTCAAGCCGCGATTCTTATCCCTCACTTATTATCTGCTAAAATATATGTTAACATCAATTTTTCATGGATTAAAAAATGTAAACAACCCAAATAATTTGTTATTCAGTATTTACATCAACATTTTTTCATAGAATATTCAATTCACCATGAAAATAAATAATTTCATGGTCTCCACTTATTGTATGCATTCTGAAATCTTCTTAACACGTGTCTCGAAGAAATTAATGCCTTTAAAAACAATCTTCTGAGTTGATATAATCCACATATTGAATTTGTTTACAAAAAAAATCAACATAGGATCAATATTATGTGTTTTATAGGAAAGAGATAAGTATAGATCCAATTTTACGATTAAAAACATTATTTTTCTAAAAGTAAGCATTGTCTTATTTTTCATACTTATTTGAAATCTAATTATTGAAATTTTTAGAAAATATATTGGAAATAATATGTTTCATATTTGTTATCATCATGTCAAAATAATCTTTGGGTGAATTATTTATAATTTTCAATGAATATATATTTTTTGATGAATATTGAAAAATATCGATTTTAATTAAGAAATATAATTTCTTTGGAATATTTTTTAAGACATAAAAATTGTATTATGATGGTTTTAAAAAGTCAAATTAGTTAAAATATATATATATATATTACTCCAAAATATTTCGTTTTCGTCATTATCATGTTTAATTTTCATATGGAAACTTATTTATCTTTTGAACATTTTCTCTTAGAAATCGCTCTTTCCAATTTGTTTGAGCGATTAAGTTATAATTAAACTTTTAAACGTATATGAATTTAATTTAAAAAAACAAAATATATATTAAAAATTATAATAATTTATATTAACTAATTATGTAAATCTCGAACCCAGAATCCAATATTCAGTGCACTATTTTAATACATTAGCATGATTACAAGGAATCAAGTCTTGAATGACCAGCCAGTTTAGTAATATTGGAAAATAGATTACATAAATGAACATTACATTACATTATAAAATTAAAAACAACAACAAAATTGTCTCCATTTACCAAATTAAAATAACTTAGACTATCCCTATAGGTCAGTCATAACATACTACTTCTCATCATGGGAAACATAAAACTTAGAAAGGGGTGAGCTCAGATGCTCTGTAAGGATAACAATATAGCGAAAACTATCATAAATAATCATAAATATTTAAGGAAATGTATAAAACTAAAAAAGGCCTTTTAAACATAAAATCCAGCATAATATGGCAAAGAAAAATCGAATAATTCCATTTAATTATTCACATGGATATTCTACTAGTCGAATAATCACATGTAATATCAATATATAATTTCATAATGATGGAATGCATAATTCCAGAATTCATAACCACGTAGTCAAGGCCCTTTTCAAAGACTACAAATAATATTTTTCCAAAGCCTTGTGCCAAGACACTAGTTTGTCTCATGAAACCTATCAATGCATTGAGGAGCTATAGAGAGCTCCACCCATCACTCACTATGTCCAATGCATTCCTCATATGAAAAGGTTTAAACATAACAAAAACATTCTTATTAAAACTATCATATGAAATGTCAACACTTTATCCATAAACCATGATTGGTATAACAATAACATATCCACAGTCAAACATATCACAAAACCATCAATAAAATATTTAATATTTCTAATATAATAAATTAACCTTGATCAAGAATAATATCCTCTAAAGTATGTTGACACGGTTGAAATTGATCAGTAAAAATATTTGTGATAAATATCCCTTTTTCATGAAATCATTTAAGAGTAATATAAACTGATTCATTTAAATGATAGTTTTGAATCAAAGTGTCTCATAACAATTTGAAACTTTTTAATGGAATTAACATTTTAAAACATTCAAGTACATATAAATAAATCCTTAAAACCATTTTGAAAACATGGACATTAATGAGAAAGGTTTGGAAGAATAAATCATTAAAACATTTAAAATCTTGATTTAGTAAAATGTTCCTTAAAAATAATCCATTTTGACACACTTTTATGAAACATGTACATGGATAATAAATATATCTCAGTAGATACTTACGTAAAAATGACCTCGAATAATAAAGAGATTGAGAAATTAACCCATACCATGCACTTTTATTTTGGTGAAGGGTAGGTTTAACCTCTTTTATAATGACCATAGTAGGTTATTAAATTATACCAGAACCATATTCATATTTATTATATCATACATGAATCATTTATGACTTTATACTCCCCATTTTATAATGATTTCCTTGTTAAATCAAATTTTGGGTAATAATCGCTTTCTTTATCGGACGTGTTTTAACATTTAATTCTTGATCGTATCATTTAAATCACGATTTAAATACATCCAGAATATAAAACTTGATTTATATATCATATAAATTTAGAATATAAATATTTATAATAGATATATATATATGAAATGTAATTCACCATTTATGGAGAAGGTAGGTCGTACGTACGCATAAACGTTGTTTCCGTTTTCATATTGTGTTGAACAGAAGTAAGTGAATAAGATATATGTGAGTACATACATACATACATATATATAAATATATATCCCATAGTATGATTATGTAATATATTACATACTTATTAATAATATATTTTTTTATAATCATCGTTGAATGGTGAACGTGGGAATGAATCTCATCGCATCGTGGAGACGACAATTCATACGTACGCACGAGCGACAATATCATTATATTGATGGTGAAATCGTACATAATTGGATGTTATATCATATATACAGAATAATTAACATGTTATATTTATTATTTACATCAGTTATACTCTTTATTATACCCATCCAAATAATGAAATGTTTGAATGAAAAACTACATCACGACATGGAGACAGTAAGCTGTACGTACACACATATAGTGACATTGTCATTTAGAGGATGGATAGCATATAAAATATGGTTGTACCATATTTATAATAACATAATATTATATAGGAGGCACTAGAGTTATTATTTTGGTATATAAACAACAACAAAAGAGTAAGTGGAAGATGTAAAGAACTTGAAAGAGGGTGGTGAAATTATTACCTCTTTTTCGGGTGTTTCCTTTTGAGTTGATCAAAAGGGATCCATAGGTTGCCCTTCTGATCACTTTAATGAATCTAGGTTGATTTTAGGGATGTTGGGAGGATATTTGGGTTGGGCTTGGCCGAGCCAAATGGCATTGTAGGTGTTATTTTGAGAGAAGGGGAAGTACCCTTTTATAAGAGAGGTGAGGGTCACTTTAGTAAAAGCTTGAAATATTATTTTATAATGAAACAAGTTTCGGTTTTTAATGGCACCAAAAATATTTATTTCTAGGATAAGGTGGGTATGGGTTGAAAAAAACTCATCCAATAGGTTTTACACAGGGTTAGGTCACCATATTAACGTTATCTTTTAGATTTTTCTCTTAGTTAAATATTTTAGCTTTTACCGTGTCTTCTTGTATTCTTACAATATATGGTTAATAAACTTACTCTAAACATCTAAAAGAACCGCAAGTTGTTCATTACTGACATATATAATATTATTATAAGCCCTTTGGAAGAACCTTATATTTTTAGGAATATTATATCAACCAATAATATAGTATTTGTTTTAAACATTAATTTAGGTCAATTTTGATAGTATTTGTTATTTGGTTATAGTGAAAGTCATCACAACTTTATTACTTCTAAAAATATACATAGAATCAACCCTAATATGTCATGTTCACCAAGAAAATTCTTTTATGTCATAAATACTTTTAAATTATATTTATTTTTAATATTTATAATACCATTTCTTTGAATCCTTCATTAATAAGGTAATTATCGCATCAAAATTGTGTCATAAATAAATTAATTTATTTAAGGTCTAAAAATTATAAATAAAATACTATTATGTAGAAAATATTTTTATCTTTATAATTAATATTTATAATTTATTTTATAATGTATGTATCCCTATATTAAAAATGGTTTAGTCATTAAACATTGTATTTAACACTTTAACACTTCTTTAAATAAAATAATAATAAATGTCCTAATCTAATCCATGTTGACCTAAAGGATAATATTTTATTCCTAAGGTTGTTTTTGGTCGAAATAAACTTATCTAATAGTATTTTTACATTTTTTAGGGTAATTATAATATCATTTTTACCTTTAATTACAATATTTAATTTAAACCGTGGTAAATAAAAGTCAAAAGATACAATTCACCAAAAATTATTATCATCTTATTGAACAACATTTTACTTACAGATATCATCCGTGTATTTTGGATTTTTGAAATTCAACTCTTAGAAGAGGTAAAATAATGTTTTATGCAAATTTAATAACATGCCTAGAAGGTGGGTAAAAAAGGTTAAAAAGTTCAACAAAATTTTATACATCTACATTTATAATAAAATTACTCCAATGAATTAAATTAAACGTATATAGGTATTATATATCTATTTTTACATAAAATAAATTTAAATAAAATAAATAAGTATTTAAATAAAAATTTATTTTTAAATAATAACACACTGTTTTTCATTATTCATCAAAAATTGAACGTTTTCAGAAAAATATCCAAAATTTACACTCAGCTAATTTTGATTTCTTGGATTCAAAAATTAAGTCTATTTTACCAAATTCAAAACATAGATGTTTTATTTATTAATTTAAAATTAATTCCCATTGTCAAAACCATAAAATGTGTTTTTAAAAATTAAAAACTATCAAAAGATTGACGTGTGTTTATGTCAAATTTAAATGTGAAATTACTTATTTTGAACTAAATTGTATTAAATGATAAAAATAAAATCTAATTACACTTCATAACCTTTCAAATGAATAATTTAACACTATAAATTATTTCAATTAATAATGTTGTTTTCAATTAAAACGTAGTATTTTTCACTATTTGTCAAAATATAAAAGTTATCATAAAAGTACCAAAAATTTATCCAAACTAAATTTTTATATCCCAATTATAAAGAAGAATTTAATTTCTTTAAATTGATTATATAATAGCCTCAAATAATTATTTTAAAAAGATTCTCTATTAAAAGGTGGTAAAATTTCATTTTTTTGAAAAATAATTCTTGTATTTTAAACTATTGAATTTGATCTTATATTATGTTTATGAAACACATAATATGGATGTTAAAATTATATAGAGTATATAAGATTAAAAATTCAGTTAATACTATTCAGAACCACTTTTTGAACGGCTAGTTTGGTATGTTGTGGTGCGCTTAAGCTCGGAATTGCGTGCAGCGCAAGCTATTAAATTACTTTATTGAGATAACATACTATGAAATATTGGGGTGTTACATTCATCCCTCCATCAATAAATTTCTTCCATGCAATTTGAAGTTGTTCTTCGAAAATAAAAGGTTAAAAATAGAAAAATACGTTTGTGGAAAGCCCACATCGAAAATTAGGTTAACAAAATTTATTCATAATAAGAGGGAAAGGGAATGAAAACGTCACCACCAAATTATGATCTTGATTCGGAGAACATTGGTGGAAAATAGAGACACATAATTTGAGAAAAACAAAAATATTTATACGGAGTGATTGAGGTCAACAATCACAAACAAGTGTAAAATTAAGGGCCCCAAAGCCATCAATCTATGATGATTTCAAATATCATCAGTTCAAAAAAACATAAGGTATTAGGATAACATATTTTAGGTTTTTAGATACCTTTTTTAAAGTTTAATAATTAATTTATTTATGGAATAAAAGGAAAAAATATACTTGAAAAGTAGAGTTTTATCCTTCAACTAATTCCTACCACAAAGTAATCTTTCACTCAAAAAGATAATAGAATTCCAAAATATTATATTTATCCTAATAGAATAGGATTCCAAAAATAATGAATTTATAATTCATTTGTTATACTATTAAAAAAACTACATTATACAAACAAGTAAATCCCATTGGCCAGTGGTAGGTGATTCACCCTTGTCTCCCTTTGGTTGCGGGATCAAGTCTCGCGGCCTTACCGGACGCGACGGGTTGTCGCCGGAAGTCTTGGTTTTCCTTTTTATAACAATCCTAAAAAATAATATTAAGATGTTTTTTAACCTTAAAAAATAGTATCCAATGTTTAACTTAATCCATTCCAACCTTTAGACTTATCCAAAATATATCTGTCCAAACTAACAGTCCAAAATTTATAAGAAAGGTAAAAATAACGAAGATCCTTTTTTCCACATAATAACATGTGAATACATTCATCATATATTCTTTTAAAACATTTTTACACCCTAAATTACAATAAAACAAAATTTATTACATTCATTCTTCCTTATTCTTTATAGAATACTGGATATACTCTTTATATCCAAAAATGTTGTTAACTCCAATAATGATGGAATATACAAATCATTAATCAGTTTCAAGGTAGTCAAGAATATCCAATATAATTTATTCAAATCAATCATATCTTATAAAAAAATAACTACTTCAATATCAAAACCATATTAAGGTTTATCATTTTCTCAACTATATATTTTCCCTAAATTTTAACCTACTATTTAGTAGCTTTTCTTAGTTCCACAAAATATCAAGTCTTTAATGAAATAGTATTGTAGCACAATCATTATATACTCTATAATTATTATAACATGTACATCATTAATAAAATACTCAAATGACACAATAAATTAACAAAAACATAAGAAATATAGTCATTCCTCTTCATCTTCAGTAATATCATAACTTGATTATTATCCAATAGAAGCATTTGGGGTATACTCTGATGATTTTGACATTGATTCGCATAGTGACCCAACTCCATGAAGATGAAGTATTGGACATTTGAAATATTTTTCTTACCATTTAAATCACGTACTTCGTGTCCTCTTTCTCCACAATTATAACAAACTCACATTCCCTTCAAGAATTTACCAAGGTGATTCTTTCCACAGTTATAAATAATGGGAAATTCCTTCTTTCCCCTCTTCCCTTTATCTAACATTATCCCTTACATCCTTTTATTTTCTTGCTTCCCTTCAAAGCCATAGGACTCAGATAATTCATTACTTGTCTTATTAACACATGATACTATTTTTTCATATGATGAGAATATTTGGGAGACTATTTTCCTTTTAAATATTGGCTTAATACCATGAAAGACATGATCCTTCTTCATCTTCTGATCATATGTATTTCTGTAATTCTCATTCCTTCTAATAGGCACCATTTCTAAACAATGGAATACACTAGGTTATTTTATGAATCACAATGCATAATTCCAATATTCTAAAATACCTAACATAAATTGAAAATATTATGCATATCATCTATAATCATTAAATGTTTTCCTTGAGGAAGTATTTACTCCTAAATCCTTCATAAATTAATTTAATGAAAATGTGAATTATCCTAAGTGTATCCCCCAGGAGTGTCGTAACCAAGAGTGCAGCAAGGACTATTGTCATGTATCAGGACACCTTGTGTCTAGCTCGAAACTCCTTGTCTGAGTTTTCACTCCTAGGTACATCTGTGCCAGAGCCACCTCTACCTTATCATATCCAAACAGGGATGTATTACTTGGAAAATGCACAAAATCTCTACATTACTGAAATTCTAGGAAGTTCTTATATACTAATCCTCAACGTCTATCTAAGGGTAATGTTATTTAATCAGAGTTTATCTAAATCTATTTACAAGGTTTTTTCTATACTTCCTCTAATACCAAGTATAATTCCACGACCCCAAAATCCTAGAGTAAGTGAATTTTTTTTATAAATTGGCATGATTACAAGGAATCATACCCCGAAAGACCGATCATTTTAGCAGTCCTAGAAAATAGATTACATACATGAACGTTATATTTAAATTATATAATGAAAAACAACAAAATCATTATCTCCATTGAACACATTAATATCCCTTAGACTATCACTGCAGGTCAATAATAATATACTTCTTCACATCCTGGGAAAAATAAATCATAGAATGGGGTGAGCTCGGATGCTCACTAAGGATAACAATATAGAAAAAACATTCATAAATAAGCATAAATATTTAAGGCAATGTATAAAACTAGAAAAATCCTTTTAAACATAATGTTCAGCATAATATGGAAAATATAAATCAAATAATGTCATTTACTTATTCACATAGATAATCTACTAGTTGAATAATCACATGTAATATCAATAGATAATTTTATTATGATGGAATGTGTAATGCCAGACTTCATAACCACATAGTCAAGGCCTTGTGCCGAGACTACAAATAAGATTTTTTCAAGGACTTATCCAAAGACACTATTTTGTCTCATATGACCTACCGATTCATCCATGAGATAAAGGAGTCTCCACCCATCACTAAGTTCAATGCATTCCTCATATGAAATGGTTTAAACATTGCATAAACATTCATATTAAAACTATTATAAGAAATGTCAATACATTATCCATAAACCATGAATGGTATAAAAATAACACATCCACAATCAAACATATCACAAAAACATAAATACAATATAGAAGTTTTGTATCATAATAAATCAACCTCGATCAAGAATAATATCTCGTAAAAGATTTTGACATAGATGAAATTGATCCGTAAAAGTGTTTGAGAGAAATATCCATTTTTCATGAAATCATTTAAAAGTCATATAAAGGAAGTCATTTAAAAGATAGTTTTGAATCAAACTGTCCCATACAACGTTCAAGCTTTGGAAACGAATTAGCATTTTAAAACATTCTTTTCCATATAAATAAATCATTAAAACCATTTTGAAAACATGGAAATTAAAGAGAAAGGTTTAGAAGAATAAATCTTCAAAACATTTAAAATGATGCTTTAGTAAAGAGTCCCTTAAAAATAATCACTTTTGAAACACTTTTATAAAACATGGACATGGATAATAAATATGTCACAATAGATACTTATGTAAAAACAACCTCGGTTAATAACGTTATTGTGAAATTAACCATTACGTAACATTTTATATTGGTCGAGGGTACATTTAACCTCAGATATAATGACCATAGTATGATATTAAATTATACCATAACCAAATTCATATTTACTATATCATACATGATTCATTTATGACTTTATAATACCGATTTAATAATTAATTACATGTTAAATTAAAATTTTGGTTAATAATCTATTTCTTTATCATATGTGTTTTAACTTTTTATTCTAGATCATATCATTTAGATCATGATTTAAATTATTCCAGAATTTGAACACTGATTAATATATAATATATATTTATAATATAAATACTTATAATTGATATAAATATGAAATGGAAGGCACCGTTTATTAAGAAGGTAGGTCATACATACTGATAAACACTGTTTTCATTTCCATTTTGTATTCAACGGAAGTAAGGGAATAAGATATATGTATGTACATACATATATATCTATATATATCTCCAGTAGCATTATTTTTTCATACATTACATACCTATTAATAATATATATTTTTATAACCATCATAGAATGGTGAAATCGTATGTAATTGGATGGTATATAATATATATATAGAATCATTAAGATGTTATATTTATTATTTACATTAGTTATAATCATTATTATACCTATCCAAATAATGAAGTGTTTGAATAACAAACTACACCCCGACCTGGAGATGGTAATCCATACGTATACATGTATGGTGTCTTTGTCATTTAGAGGATGGATAGAATAATTAATATGGTTGTTCCATATTTATAATAACATCCCAGTATGTAGGAGGTAATGGAGTTATTATTTGATTTGGAAACAAAAAAGAATTAGGAAGTGGAATATGAAAAAACTTGAAATATGGTGGTGAAATTATTACATATTCTTCGCGTGTTTCCTTTTGAGTTGATCAAAATGAATCCTTAGGTTAGATTTATGATCAAATGAATGACTATAGGTTGATGTGATAGAAGTTGGGAGGATATTTGGGTAGGGTTTGGCCGATCCAATTGGCATTGGAGGTGTGATTTGGAAAGAAGGAGAAGTACCCTTTTATAAGAGAGGTGATGGTCACTTTAGAAAAAATCTTGTAATATTATTTTATAACAAAATAATTTTCGTTTCCTAATGGATAAAAAATGATTTATTTTTAATCTATGGTGGGTATGGGTTGAAAAAAGACTCAACAAATAGGTTTTAGATGGTTTTAGGTTACCATATTGACCTTATCTTTTAGATCTAACTATTAGTTAAATATATTTACTCTTACCGTGTCTTCTTGTATTCTCACACTATATGGTTAATAATCTTACTTTAAACATCAAAAATAACCTCAAGATGTTTATTAATGACATATATAATATTATTTAATCCCTTTTTATAAGACTTATACTTTTATGAATATTATATCAACCAATAATATAGTATTTTTTAAAAAACATAATTTATGTCAATTTTGACATTATTTGATATTTGGTTTTTGTGAAAGTCATCAAAACTTGATTACATCTAAAAAGATACATTGAATAAACCCTAAAATGTCATATTCACCTAGAAAATTCGTTTATGTCATAAAAACTTTGAAATTATATTTATTTTAATATTTATAATACCATTTATTTGAATCGTTCATTAATAAGGTAATTACTGCATCATCATTATGTCTTAAATAAATTAAATTATTTAAAGTTTAAATATTATAAATAAAATACCATTAAGTAGGAAATATTTTTATCTTTCTAATTAATATTAATATTCGAATTTATATTGTGTGTAACACTATATTTAAAATGTTTTAGTTATTATACATTGAATTTAACACTTTTAACTCTTCTTTAAGTAAAATAATTATAAATGTCCTAATCTAATCCATGTGGACCAAAAGGATCATAATTTATTTCCTAAGGATGTTTTTTGTCAAAATACACATATACAACAGAATTAGGACATGTGTTACGGTCATTATAATTTCATTTTTCCCTTTAATTACCCTATTTAATTTTAACCGTGGCAAATAAAAGTCATAAATTACTATTCACCAAAAATTATTTTTTATCTTACAAAACCAAATTTTACTTACTGATATCAACCGTGTCTTTAGGATTTTTGAAATTCAACTCACAAAATTGGTAAAATTATTTTTTATGAAAATTTTCTAACGTTCATAGAAGGTGGGTAAAATAGGTTAAAAGGTTCAATAAAATTTTATACATATAATTTTTTTTATAAAATTACTTCAATAAATTAAATTGAACATATATAGGTATTACATATCTATTTTAACTTAAAATAAATTTAAATAAAATAAATATTTATGTAAATAAGAAGTCGGTTTTAAATAATAACGTATTATTTCACTATTCATAAAAAATTGATCATTTTCAGAAAAATATCGAAAATTCACCCAAAGATAAATTTGATATTCCGAATTCCAAAATGAAGTCTATTTTACCAAAATAAAAACACATAACTTGAATTTATAAATTTAAAATTAATTCCCGTTATCAAAACCAAAAAGAAGTTTTTTAAAAAGTAAAAACTATCAAAATATTGACATGTGATTATGTCAAATTTAAATGTGAAATTATAGATAATGACTTACATTTTATTAAATGATAAAAATAAAATCTAATTATACTACAAAACCATTAAAATTAACCATTTAACACTATAAATTATTTCTATTAAAAAAGTTTCTTTCAATTTGAACATAGTATTTTTCACTATTTGTTGAAATATGAAAATTATCGGAAAAGTTCCCAAAATTTATCCATACTAAATTTTTATATCCCACTGATAAAGAATTATTCAATTTCATTAAATTAAAAATATAAATGTGTCAAATATTGGTTTAAAAATGGTTCTCCATTAAAAGGTGGTAAAATTTCATTTGTTGAAAAATACTTCTTTTATCTGAAAAAATGAATTTGTTCTTATATTATGTCTAAGAAACACATAATATGGATGTTAAAATTATGTAGAGTATATAAGATTACAAATATAGTTAATACTATTCACAACTCCTTTTTCAACTGCTAGATTGGTATGTTGTGGTGCGCTTGAACTCAGTGTTGCGTGTAGCACAAGCTATTAAATTACATTAATGAGATAACGTACTATGAAATCCAGGGGTGTTAAAAATAACATAAAAATAATTTTTTCCAAAATAAAAGTTAAATATATTAAAAATTATTTACCATAGATTAGGTAAAAATGATTTTACAGATGAGTTAAACTAGGAGGATAAGGGTTGAAATGAGTATAAACCTATTAAAATTACAATTTTATTACCATATATCAATATTACCCATACAAATTTCTAATATATGTCATTTTGGAGGATTTTTTATTTATAATGATTTTAATATTTTGTATTATTTTTTGGAAATTTCTATGTATTTTCCATGTGGGTTCCTTTTCCCCACATATAAAAGTCCATGTCCACCCTCTATATATTCACAACTATAAACCCATATATAACAGAAAAAACCTAAACAAAATTCCTCCTGAAAATAGTTATTCAAGTTGTATATAAACTTTTCATCCCAAATGAAAAACACTTTTGTCAATAATAAGTTGTCCAAAGGAAATGCTTTTGAGAGAATTTATATTTCATCACTAACCTCCTTATTTAACATTCCAATTTTCACACCATCAAATATGTAATAAAATTTTAAATATAATAATAAAATTATCTAATATATACAAATATTATATTTTTTAAATTTAATAACCTATATATACACTCACTTCTTTCAAATTGAAAATGAGATCATTGATCATATGTACGGAGGACTACATCCTCACAAATCGATATAGTTATTTTTCCATCACCAATTTCAAAGGATATATATAATTATGTATTAAAAACATTTATATGAAATTTTTAAAATTAAAATACCTTTTTAATTATGATATCATAGATACCTTCTTACATTTCATTCATTTGGGGATATAATAATGTCACATGTGTGTACGACAGGATGATGAATCACGAACTGAAATGGTTCGTTTTCACATAGGATTTACATAGAGGATATTTCTGATATATTTAATTAATATAAATGAAATATATTACATAATAATGAATTTATAGGTTTAATATATTATTTAACTTCATTTCATTTAATCCATTCAGAGGATGTATAATGTTTATTCAAATGTTCAACCTACCATCTCCACGAACGACATACTTCATTTTCTATATCTAAATTTTTTGGGTCACTATATATAAAGATATAGTGAATTTATATTATAATTATGTCATTTTGAAATTTATAGATATTATTTAACCACGATCAATGTAAATGGAATAAAATAACGAATCAAAACATATATAAAAACAATGCAGTTATTAATCGAAATGTGAATTTAACTTGATATTGTTAATAAATGAATAATAAAAGGTAATAAGTATATAATATATGTTATTATATCTAAAAATATGGTTCTAAAATAGATTTATAATAGATTTATATTTATTTAATAGGTATTTCAATCATATATTAAGTTAATCGAGACTAATGGTATGAGATTTACATCTCACTTTTTTTTATGAGACACATGCCATATTCACCACATCTTTCATTTATGTGGTGTATATAATAACCATGAATAAAATTATAATGAATATCCTCATAATATTATGTATTTACATTTCAATTTGAGTGTATCTCTATCCTGGGGTTTATGTTTCTAAAGATACCAATGTAATAAGATATTTTTGTCCCAATTTTACTTCCTTGAGACATATGATATGGTGTGCATCATTCTTTTTTTATGAGGTGTATATACATCCATATTAATTTGTAATATTCTGAATTTATTTATTATCATGATTTCTTTAGTTTCATTTAATGTTATTATTTTATGGATCTCACAATTAAATGTTACCCAAGTGGTAAGGATTTTATGTTACAATCTCATCGTTTATCGACCTTTTTAAGATAATGTTTCTAATGAAAAATCATAGAATCCATATCTCAATAAAATCCTGAATTTTATTATCCAATGAGGTTTTTCAGGAGAATTCAGTTTTTCACTTTATCTCATTTCACATTATACAATCATGTGTTTAAAATAATGATTTTATGAAAAATCATCTTTATTTTTGTCATTGGTCAGAAACAATTTTTTCCTCCAAAAACATGTTTTCAAAAAAAATTCAATATTTTTACATTATATAAACGTTTTTTTAAAGAAATTATCTCCCATGATCTAATTTTTTATAATTTTTCTGAATGTAAGATTCATATCATTTTCCAAACAATTACGACTTCTTTTTTACTGAAAATATGAATCAAATTGTTGTTTTAACAAGTATAATAGGAACTATATTTTATTCAACCATTCCCAAATCATTTATTTAATTCTTAATTTATATGTTTCATATTTTATTTTAAAATAAAAAAAATTCAAGTTTTTGTGAATTTTTCTAATTAAAATTTGATTTTTAAATTGGAAAGGATATTTTCTTCTTAAAATGTTGTAAATTATTTTTAATGATTCCATGAATAATTTTCAAAGTTATTTTCAAAGAAAATAATTTTCAAAATATTTTATGAATTTTAATTTTTAAAAATTTATCATTAAAGAAAATTTATTCTTCTTAAGAAACATTCATTGTGATCTTGGAAAATCATTTTCCATATATGATGACATCATTAGATTAAAAATATGACTTACTATAGATGTGATCCAATGATACCATTCATATTCATTCTTTAGATGGTTTAGGTTTACTATGAAATTATTTTTAAAAATCACATTTATCATCCATGGGTTTTATCTTGACAAAATACTTACAAAACCTACGCCATTTCCATGGTTTATACCATGATGAAATTCTTATAAAACCGGATTTTTAATGGGTTATTCATTAATTAAATGATAAAATGATTATGAAACTAATTTCATTTATTCAGGATATGTTATTATGAATTGTTTTTGAAACCTATTTATTTTATATTTTCATATTTGGTGAATGTATTATGATCTTATGGAGAACATATGTATGATTTTTATTTGGTGATTGTGGTCTAATTATAATTTCATATAGTGGTTATGTTGTAACCACATAAGATGATTACATTATAAACAATTATTGGTGACCCCTATATATCCCTCCAGGGTATTGGGAAATGCATTATATATCATGTGATAAAAATGGGACAAAAGTTGGTTAACTTGGTCCTTGTTGGAAAACAAGTGTTTCTTGTTCCCATTTCATAAATTGGTGCATGATGATCCACTATGGGAAATAGGTGTTCCTTAATTCACAATGGGAAATAAGAGTATCATGATATACTATGTGAAAATGGTGTGTCTTAATCTAACATGAGAAATAAGATATTAATCCTGGTCCACTATGTCGATGGTCTTGGTATTTAACCATGACATATAAAAATGTTTTCTATATTTATGATGGTACCACACTATTATGACATGAGTGTATAGTTCAAGATTGATTTATAACTATTTTTCACTCTTATGGGTAATGTTTTATAAACTGATAACTTTTTACACCTTCATACATGTTTATGATCATGGAAATGTTGGATATGGACTTCATAAACTATTTTATGGATCACATAGCCTTATTCTTATCTTAGTATTTCATATAATCATAGATTTATATAAACATTGGTTTCCATTCTTGAGTATTTTAGATCACCATTTATTATATTTACTTCCCTAGGTTTTGAAAAAAGGATTAGTGTTGTATCCTGACCCCAGATATTCGAGATCCAGTGTCTTTCACTCCCCAAGGGGTTTAGTCGATTGGTACCCACGGGTTGTACCCATCGCTCTATGGGGTAGTTGATTTAGACTTGAGTCCAGCTAGGCTCACACAATGATTATATTATGAATCTGGTTATTCAACGCCATTTTCCAAGATTGGGAAGTTGTATCTCCATGGATTGGTGAACCCACCATAAATGTAATGTGGGTGGGGCTTAATTGACAACTATGTTTTTCATTTGTGTTTCATCCGATTTGGTGAGGACTCCTTCAGTGAATCCATGAGACCCAAGATCAAAATCTAGGAAGAGGCATTTTTCTAGGATATTATAGCAGTACTGTAGAAGGACTGTAGTAATTACTGTAATATGCACCGTAGTAGGTATTGTTTGGTACTATATCAGTTGGAACTATTCACCCATTTTAGATTTAGGGCCTCTATTTTTGTTCATGGGTCTATAAAGGCCTTTAGGGTACCCATGGCCTTCGGGCCAGTAAGAATTTCCGGCAACCTCAAGGCCTCCGGGATACCTAGAAGAATTTAAGACACCTCAATTCCTTTTGTCCACATGAATTACAGATGTACCCGACTGAATTACAAGGAACAAGTCCCTAGATGAGGATTCCGAGAAGTCACATTCACTATTGTAGAGCTAATTAGACATGGGAGAATGAGAGGGTATGGGTTTTCCATTAGTACCAATCCTATACATCCAGACATATGAAATCTAGCTGATTAGTCATGTGAATGTGGAGTATTGAACATTATGTAGACGTTGGGGAGGGGATGTTTCAAGTAGTCAATATCTATGATGAATTCATTTCATACTATCGGGTCCTATAATTTCATGAATCCTACATGACATTTATAGGTTCCCCTTTAACCCTTAAAATGGGGATTATCAAAAATGAATAAAAAATGAAGGCCTTTGAGGAATTTTTGCATGTTAGAGTCGGCTACCATTACACAGACATGATTACAAAGAATCTAATATCAAAAGACTAAATAGTTTTGTAGTACTATTACACTATATATATATATATGAGTCTTTTATTATAAATTAATAAATTGATTAAAAAATATAATGTTTTTTAGAAATAAAGAACTTCTTGGAAAACTCTAATCCAGATAGTAAATCTCTACATATCTTTTATAGTATACTTCATGGATTTCTGAGGAAAAATCATAATAATTTTGAGAAAAAATTAAAAGTAAAGGTAATGTATATTGGGAGAAATAATGAATCAATGTTAATCGTCAATATAGAAAGGTAAATAACTAAACAAATATTCTAGGTAATAAATAAACTGAATTGAAGTGTGAAAAAAATATGAATAGGTAACAACTAGATACACATTCCATTTAAATAACTTGGTGAGGAAAATTAAATATGGAATGGTAATAAATGAAAAAACATAACACTCAAATAAATAGATAATGAAAAATAAATTTTGTATGTAAAGAAACTAAAAATAGAACCCATTTATTCAATAAGCAGAGAAATAAATGCATCCATATATTTTATCTTTTTAAAATATCATTGATAATAAATAATGATTCAGAATAAAGGTAGTTCTTAATTATTGGATGTCATGTATCAAGAACATAAAAATATATACTATCAAGATCCATTCTCCATATAGTTTAAAACTATGGATAGAAACCCATTTAATTTGTGAAACAAATTTTCCTCGTGAGAAACTATTGATGTATTAATGACATACATAAAGTATGGGCTCCAGATTTCATTTCATGCCCAAACCATTATTCATATTGAGTAATGGATTTTATTAACAAACAATGTTACTTATCTAATATACATATTGAAAAAAGAATACATATTTATAAATATTTCCCAAAAAATAAAAAAACTGGAAAATTATTTATCGTATGTAAATAGTTATACAGTTTAGGAAATAATAATATCCATCATAAAAGAAATGGACAATTTAGGGTAAATTCAATGTTCAATGATCATAAGAGATTGAATATTTATGGGGACTAAAAATGACTCGAGGATGTGAATGTTAATACTATAATTGGAAAAATAAATCAAAAAACATCCATAAGATGAAATAGGATGGTATCAATGCAACATGTCCCAAGTAGATTAAAAATAATATTTTTTATTTTTGATGAATTTAAATACTATAAAATTATGTTTTAGAATCATTCTTGATAAAATTTTCCTTTTATTATGAAAAAACTTTTGAGAAACCTTTTGAATTAAATTTGATTATAAATTTTTTTTTGAAAATAATTTCTTTAAAATGAATCTTTTTATACATTCATAATTATATTCAAATAAATGATGATAGTAAATCTATACATGTCATATGAAGTAAAACAACATTCTTTTTGGACAGTTAATGGTTTGAAAAATTACCCTTTCAAAAAGAGAAATGAAGATTCCTTTGAAAACATAGGTAAAAGAAAAAACCATAAATATGTATTTAAAAAATAAATTTAAACAAAATTTGGGAAACATTTTAATAAGAATTGGTTTTTAGAAGAAAACATGACGTCCAACTAAAGAGAAAAACATAGTCATGGTTTCTGAAACAGATTTTCAAAAACATGTTGAGTAAGGAGTAAAAAATGGTAATTATACGTGAAAATGGTCATAAAAACCATTGGAGAAGAAAAATTAAGGTTTTATTTAACAATGTTCATATAATTTCCTTGAATTTATATACCATTTAATGTTTATTAATGTTATTATTAGGGAATATAATATTTAAACATTCCAAAGTGTCCCATTAAACTTTAAAATATTTTATATAATAAGCATCATGAAGAATAATATTAAATGAATAATTAAAGTACCATGATGATTGAATGATTAATTATTTAATTTAAACAAATGGGAATAAGATACACCACAAAAAATATGTAAATGGTGAACTTGACATTTATCTCATAGATGTAAAAAGTTCGATGTGAATCCCTTAACTTGATTTTCCATTTCGGTGAGCTCCCTATAACATCCTATATAATAAAAATTTAATAATGTTATAATTTCTTGTGAACCTTTCAATGTTTATAATTACATTTATTTCACTTTTTTCTTATTTTATTCAACTACTTAAACAATTGTTTTACGTCAGGTGTTTTTACCAAACTCAGTTTATGTGATAAAAATGACTTTGGTTGGTCATCCATAGTAAGGGTTTATTATATAAAATCTAAATAATAATAATAATTACATAATTATCATATTAGTACATTAATAATAATTTTATAATCAACAATTAAATATGGTTATAAAAAATGAACCAATTTTATAATCATAGAGAGGGTAGGCCATACATACACATAAGAAACGATCTCATTTTTGCAATGATCATTATGGAATAATGGTAAGTAACACTATATCATTAAATAAAGATCATTATATAATAAATACCATATATATATATATATAATTCTTAGTATGTAAAAGGAATCACATCGTGTCGAGGAGGTGGTAGTCAACGTGTCCACAAATGATGTTGTCACATTTTATGTTTGTGTGAAAGTGTAATAAATAAAATCTTATATATATATATATTATATCCAAAAGGTAATTATTTCATTAATATCATATATATATTTATTATTTCAACTATGTTTAATTATAATAATACTTTATACGTTATATGGATTGTGTGCATGAGTCACATCACTTTGACGAGGCAGTAGTCCACACTTCCTCAATCAATGTTACTATATTAACGAAAAATGGATTTAATTAATGTAATGAATTATAGAAGTATTAAATAAGTATAAATAAATAATAAATATCTTATATATGATATATAAATAGATTTTACATCATAATTTCTAACAACAAAGTTGGTAATGGAAAATTGAACAACCATCATTTTGTGAGGAAATAGTTCGTTATACATAGAAACAAAAGGTTGGTTACCCATTAGATGGATGTGTGTATGAGTAGGTAGAACCCTCATAAGATCAAAAATCCTAGTACATTTAGAATACTTGTGTTTATTTAAAATAATGAAATAACTATATATAAGGGGTTGGAGAATTCAAATAAAATTAAAAATCATGAGGGAAGATGTTACCTCTTAATCAGGTCACTACATTTGGTTTGTACCAAAAAGCTTCCTCGGAAGGCTTTATTCAAAGGGGAGGATTTGAGGTCTAGGTTAGGGAATTTTGGAAGCTATATGGGAATATCATGGTCGATCCAATGTTTTTTGATAGGTGTGAGGAATGGGGGTGGTGGTATCCTTTTATAAGAGAAGAAAATGATTCACTTGATATTTTTGAAAATAAATTAGGTGTACCCGTTTTTTACAATATAAAAATTCTTCAAACCAAAAAAATATATAGAATTTAAGTTTAATGGAAGAATAATGTTCATAAAGTTGGTTTTTGAAAACTAGATAGGTTATTTTGTCCCATAATTTAAAGGTTTATCCCATTATCAAGCTTAATTTTAACTTAGTAATTGTTATTCATTTTATTTACTTTCCCTAATAATTTTTGTAAAAAAAGTTGCTGTTATTAAAAATTATAAATTATGATTATTCCAAATATGGAATCCATTCTGAAAAATTCCTATCATAGAAGTGGAAGAAATTAAATTAAAATTCATCCCGCATGTAGGGTGAGAAAAGAGGTTTTTAAAGTTAAAACGTATGAAAGCTTCCAATGTTTATATAATAAATTTAAATATGAAATGGTTTAAAATTATATAAATTGTATTATTTGATAAGATATTTATATAATTATTATTTAAAAAACTAAAAAATATAATTTAACCATATTAATTAATTAGATGAAAAATCCATTTTGAACTCAAATTCATTATTTTTAACTATTTAATAAAAAATAAAATGTTTCATAAAATTTTAATAAATTCACCACAACTTAATTATAATGTTTCCATTTAAAATATAAATATTAATTTTAAATATTAAATCAATTAATGTGTTATAATTCATATTTAAAATGGGTTCTTCATTAAAAGGTGGTAAAATTGCCTTTATAAAAATATAGGTTATTATTTGTAAAGTAGGTTTGGCTCATATCTTATTCATATAAAAACTAATTGATGAATATTAAAATTATTTTATTAAATATATAAAATTTATATTTCACTAAAATAATTCACTAATTTTAATTAATTGTGTTTATTAAGATAAATCTCCTTTAGGAGCATAAAAATAATAATATTTTTTTATATCCAATTGGTTCATATTTTTATTCATTAGTAATTGGAAAACAATTAATTACTTTTATATTTTTATAAGCCAAAAAATTTCATAAGTTAATTAATAATATTTGTAACCTCTAACAAAAATTCGAGTTAATATCATATTATATTAAATAATACAATTATAAAATTAAATTGTTATATGGGGAAACATAGTATGTTTTAAAATAGAAGATATCAAGGAATATCCCTCTCATGTGTAACACTTGATATAGAGGAAGGTCAAACTTGAATGTAACAGAAGATAACTCATTTTGGCCTTCATTACAATCTATATCATGTATTGATTTTATTTAAAGTATTAAATATATAGTAGAGTCTCAGGATATTTATTCCCTTACATGCTTGGTGATTCTTTCCACACAAATTATAAAATATAAATTTTTACTTTGTAATTTAGATAAGTTAGATTCTTCACACCTTAATTAAATTTTATATTCTTATTATAAACTTTATCTTGTTAATATATTGTTCGAAATTTCCTATGTTTTAAATCTAACATCATGAGAATGTTTCATAAGTCATCCTCTATAAAAGAAAGAATGGGACGTAAAAGTGTCATGTGTACAATAGTGTAATTTGGTCTATATGTAAAGAACTAATAGTGACAAGTGAAAATACTTACATCGAGGGAAAACATAAATATTTTTTGGGAGTGAATGATTTCATCAATCACAAATAACATAATGATCAAAAAAATTTTGTGGGCCACAAATCCATAAATCATTGATTATTTAAAAGGCCATCATTTCTACAGAAATTATGCTATTTTGACAACATATTATTTCTATGTAATTTTATTAATGTTTGATACTTATTTTACTAACTAATAATATAATGAAATATACATAATTGATAGCTTTATATTTCATATGATTAATCCTATGTATTGGTTTTGCTTCGATAAAATTGTAATTCATTATTTTACTCCCATAAATTAATTACCAATAATGATTTTTTATTACTAAAGAACGAAAATATACTTTTAATGGATCTTAAGGGCTCTAAAGAAGCTAAAAGATTAAACAATTTTCTCTAAATAACATCCAAATCCAATATGGTTAATAAATTACTCCCTAATCCTAAAAAATGACACTAGAGGTAAATCATTAACATTTATTTATCATATTATTTAACTATAAATAGAATAATTAACCATGACATTGAGTAGGTTAGTGATTTTAAAGAAACCCTTATTGTCCATCGGTCTTGGGTTCCAGACATTTGGCCTTGCAGATTTTATTTTTTATCACCTAAGTTATAGTTTTACTTTCTTTAAAACCAAACTAATATAATTTAAAAAATAAATATGGAGAACACCCTTTAAATAAGGTGAATAACTAAATAGATTATTAAATTTGGGTTTCGATACAACATTAATAATTAAATACTTCATCCATCTATTTTCTCATAGGTCCTTACATGGTCTAATGATTATCCATAATATCATTTGTTGGATTTCTAAATCATAACACCTTATCTTCATTATAAAACATATATGTTTTAAATGAGTTTATTTATTACCAAAATAATTCATTGTGGTTTGTATAGAAAATGTGAATTATCCTAAGCACATTCCCTAGGATTATCAAACCATGTCCATAGTAAGGCCTATTTTTTTGTACCATGTAACCCTAATTCGGGAGTCATTACTAAGAGGTACATCTATTCTAGAACCACATCCACTTGTATTATATTGATATGGATTTATTTTTTGGATGACCCACACAACCTATACCTTACCAAAATTCAAGGATGTTATTATATACTTATCCTCAAATTCAATATAAGAGTTATGTTCTCAAATTTATGTTTTTCTACATCAAGTTCCAAAATATTGCTACTATAATTCCTCTAATATGAAATGTAGTGACCCGAATCTATATTTCCTGGAGCCAATGTCTGGTACTAATTACATTATCATGATAATGGGGAATAAAACCCCGAAACGATATATCAATTTCTTAGTATTGGTAAAGCAGATACATAAATGAGTCTTTTATTACAAATAAAAACAATAATTTCAACATAATTTTTTTTCAAAAAATATATATCTAGGTATAACACTAATTCATCTAGTAAATACCTTCATATCCTTCATAGTATGATTCTTGGATACTTGGCGAAGAAAAAATAATATGAGTGAGCCAAAATTATCTGTTAGGGTATTCTATAACAGAATCAATAATGAATCCATGAGAATATACATTATAGATAGGTAGAATAACTTATAACAGATTCCATTTAATCCATAAACTAAATGAATTTTCATAAAAAATGGGATGGTAATGACTAGAAACACATGCCATTGAAATAAATAGGTAAGTAAAAAACAATATGAAAGGTAATAAATGGAAACACCTAAAATCGAAATAACTAGGTAAGGGAAAATAAATATGGAATGCTAAGAAACATAAAACAAATTCCATTTAATCAATAAACATAAATTGTAATGCATCCACATATTTTATCATGGTAAAATATCATTGGTAATAAATAATGAATCAAAATGGTGTAAATTATTAATTATTAGTCAACATGTCTTAGGCCCATGAAAACCTATACTTTCAAAATCCATCCTCTAAAAATTTAAGCATCACCAATAGAAAATCGTTTAATTTGTGTATAATTTTTGTCTCATGAGAACCTATTGATTCATCAAGGATATATAAAAAGTCTAGGCTCCACCATTTAATTCATGTACAAATCATTCTTTACATTGAGTAATAGATTTAATTAATAAAAAATATACCTTATCAAATATTTGTATTTAATAATGAATATGTATTAGACAAAATTTCACCAAATAACCAAAAAAATATCAAAGTATACTTTTTATGTAAATAGGTATATGGTTTAAGCAATATAATTATCCATGATAAATCAAATTGATAATTTATAGGAAATTTAATGTTCAATTATTATTGGAGATTGAATATTTCAAGGGGAGTGAAAAATTACTAAAGGAATTGAATGTCAATACTATTCTTGGAAAAATAAATAAAAAACTGTATGGTGGAAGAAATAAGATGGTATCAGTAAACTATATCCCATGGGGAGTAAAAATATGAGTTTTTTCATTGATTTATAGAAATACTATAAAATTATCTTTCAAAAATATTCTTGAGAAAAATATAATTGTATTACAAATTTTTTTTGAAAAACATTTTCCTTGAAAATCAGTTTTGAAAAATATTTTCATTAAAAAGAACCCATTTAATCATGGAAATAAAACTTCAATAAATGATGGCAGTAAATCCATACATATCATAAAATTTAAAAGAACATTCATTTTTCATAGTTAAAGGTTAGAAAATTTAATGTTTTGGAAAGATAAAAGAATATTCTATTTTAAAACATTATTAAAGACAAAATGAAAAAACACTATATAAAAAATCATTATAAATTCATTTTTTTAACATTTTAATATAACATGGGTTTTATAAGAAAATAGGTTCTCCAACAAAGGACTTAAACAAAGTCAAATTTTCTGAAAAACATCTTATAAAACAAGTTGAGTACCCATGAGAGGAAAAATGGTACTAATAATTGAAAGAGGTTTTGAATAAAAAGGGGATAATAAAATTAATGGTTTTATTGAAAATTTTCCATATAATTACCTATAATGAAAATACCATTAAAATAAAATTAATGTTATTATTGAGGAAAATAATATTTAAACATTCCAAAGTGTCCAATAGCACTTTTAAACATTTTAAATAATAAAACTCAAGCAGGGATAATATTAAATTAAAGTTTAAGATACTATAAAGCTAAAATATTTATGATATAATATAAAAAAAGGTCCATTAGATACACCACATAGAAAAATGTAAGTGGTGAACATTATTTTTATCTCACGGGTGTAAAAAGTGAGATGTGAATCTCTTAATTTGAGTTTCATTTTGAGTGAATGTCCTTTATATTAATGTATAATAAACTTATAATAATTTTCAACTTACATGAGAACCTTTTACATGTTTATAATTAATTTTATTTCACATTTTTATGATGTTTTATACAACTAATTATATAATTATGTTTATGTTGGGTGTTTTGACTAAACTAAGTTTATTTGTGAAAAATGAGATTTGTAGATCAACTATGGTCAACGGGGTGATTACATAACCCCTAATTAAAAATAATAATTAAATAATTATCATATTTTTACATTTATTAAAATTTAAAAATCAATAATTAAATATGGTTATGAAAAATGAACCAAAGCTATAATTAGGGAGACCGTAGGCCGTACGGATGCATTAGTAACGTAATCATTTTTTAATGATCGTTTTGGAAAGAAGGTATCTAACACTATATAATTAAATAAAAATAATTATAAAATAAATGTAATATTTAATTATATATATATTTCTCATGATGTAAAAGGAATCACATCATGTTAAGGAGGCGGTAGTCCACAAATCCACAAATAACATTATCACTTTTTAAGTGTGTGTGGAAGGGTAATAATTAAAATTATATATATATATATATATATATTATATTTCCTCAAATGTAATTATGTAATGAACATAATATATATATATATATATATTATTTAAAATATTTTTAATTATAATCATCCTTTATACATTCCTGGGATCATGTGAATGAATTACATCACTTTAAGGGGCAATAATCCACACATACTCAAACGATGTTATCATATTAACGCAAAATGGAAAGTACAAAAGGTATGTGTTATAAAAGGATTCAATAAGTATAATTAAATAATAAATATCATATATATCATATATAAAAATATTTTACTTCTTAATTGACAACCATGAATGTCGGTAAATTAAAAATTAACAATCACTCTTTCACAAGGCAATAGTTCACCATACACAGAAACGATATGTTCGTAAACCATTAGATGGATGTGTGTGTAAGTGTAGGTTGAAATCATAGAATAAAACATCATATTATATTTAGGATACGATTTTTCTAATATAATTATATAATATTAATATTTTAAGGGTTAGTGAATATAAATAAAATTAAAAATCATGAGGAGAGTAGTTTCCTCTTAATCGGTTATAACTTTTGGTTTATATAAAAAGGATTCCATAAATGGAATTCGTCCCAAAGAGTTCCTTGAAGGTCAAGGGGAGGGATTTTGGTAAGATATATGATCTGATATTGGCCAAAACTATGTGGTTTTAGTGGTTTGAAGAATGGGGAGAGGTGGTAGACTTTTCTAACGGAGGAAAAGGACTCCCATGTTATTTTTGAAATGAAATTATTTGTACCCACTTTTTTACCTAAAAAGTAATAAAAAAAGAATAAAACTCAATAATTTAAAGTGAATGGATGAATTATTACTAGTATATGGTTTATGGACAATTGGATAGGTCATTTGGGACCTTAAGCGAAAGGATTATCCCTTACTAAGCATTATTTCACAGTAATAATTGTAATTAATTTTAATTAATTTAATTTATATTTAATAAAAAAAATTGGTATTATTAGAAATTAGAAATTATTATAATTCATAATATAGAAACCATTTCTCCAATTTAGAATCAAATAATTGGATGAAATTAATTTAAAAGTCATCCCACATGTAGGATGACAATGCATGTTTATAAAGTAAAAATGTTCGAAAGATTGGTATGTTTTTATAATCAATTTCAAAGTGAAAATGATTAAAATGACATAAATTATATTAATTTGTAAAAATATTATTTAATTAATCATTAAAACCAATTAGAAATATAATTTAATCATAAAAATAATTTAGATGAAAAAGAAGTTTGGAACTAAAATTCATTTTATTATACTATTTATTAAAAAACTAAATGTTTCAGAAAATATAAAAATTAACCTGGGAAAATTAATATGTTTTAATTTAAAATGTGATTTTTATTTTGATATATTAAATCATTTAATGTTTCAGAATGTGGATTTATAATGGGTTCCCGATAAAATATTATAAAATTTCTTTAATAAACATATTGGGTTTTATGTGTAAGGTAGTGGTTTTTCTTATATTATGTATATCAAACATTATCAATTAATATAAAAACCTTTTATTAAGTATTTAAATTATATTTTCATTGAAAATAAATCAACTATTTTAAATAATTATGTTTATTAATTGAAAACTCTTTTGGAAGTATAAAAATAAAAATATTTCTTTTTATTTTTAATTGGTTCTTATTTTCATTTCACATTAATTGGAAACCATTGAATTCATTTTATATTTATATAAACCATAAATATTCATAATTTAGTTACTATTATTCATAAATTATAAGATAACATCTAGGTTATATAATATTACACTAAATAATCATATTTTAATCATATATTGTAATTTGGTAAAAATTAGTCTTGTGTATAATGAATGTTGTTAAAGAAAGTTTCTCATGCATGTAATGAAACCTATCAATGAAGGTATCTCTTGAGTGTAATTAAAACTAACTAAGTTATTTATGCATTAAAATCTATATAATGTATTAAATTTATTTGAAATATTAAATATATAGTAGAGTCTCGAGATATTATATTCTCTTTCTCCCTTTGTGATGTGTTTCATACATGTTATCAAAAACAAAGTTATTCATTAGAATTTTAGGTGTTAAATTTAGTTAGGCTATTCATAATATGAGTACTATATGAGATGATATTTCTATTACATGTTTAATATATTTCACAAAATAAGAATATAGTGTCTTAAGTCCATAAAGACATAAAACTTTTATTGTCCTCAAGCATATGTTTATGAAAACTATTGAATTTTCATCTAAAAATATTTTATATTAATGTATTAAAATACAATTTCACTATATTTATTTATATAAATCATTGATTTTAGTCACTGGAAATGAATTACACCATTTATGGAGATTGTATTTCATACATATGCATGACAGGATTTTCCATTTTATAGATGAATTAAATGAAAGAAAGGTAAAAAATATATTTTATTTATAGAATATTTAAAATTTAAAATATATATAATATGTTTTTTAAACCCATACTTATTAACTTCCATCCAATGTGTATGTGAAAAATGAATCACATCGCTTCAGGACGTGGTAGTCCTCTGTACATACAAGTGATGTCTTCGTATCCTCAAAAAGGTGGGAATTATGAAGGTATATGTGATAAAAAATTATAGAAGTATAATAATGTTAATAATATCATATATATTAATTTAATCTCATCATATCACCCTACAAGATTGAGAGACATTAAAAACACATCACAGTTTTGTGTGAAGCGGTAGTCATCGGCTCACACGAGCGGTATTATTACATTCTGATGGGTTGGAATGAAATATGTTAGATGTGATACAATAATTATAGAAGGATAATAATGTCATAAATATCATGTAAAATTTAAAAACTCCACATTGTATTGATAAGGTGGATGTTTATTACATGGACTTTGGTGACATCCCCAAGATGCCAAAGGATGGTGACAAATACCAAGGTTTTCAATGAAAATAGTGGATGATTTTCCCTTTATGAATTGAAAGAGACCAACCAAGAAAACTGTATGAAAAAACCAAAAAATGATGCATGAGATAAAGGTAGTAAAACTCAATGTATAACTAATAAAAGTGAATTATATCAGAGTACCATCAGAAAAGAAGATCAATATCATCTACTAAGCAGAATACAAAATTAAAAAGGATCAAAGACTTCAATAACACTAACTCTATAACTACAAACATTATCTAGGTTCCAACTATAAAATCAATGAAAATGTATCACTGTGTAACACTAAATAAATATGATAAATTACCTTTACCATTATCTAGATAAGTGATATTTGTAAAATAATGAAAGTGATACTGGAGGGGGTGAGTAATGAAACTCAGTAGGTCTTCCTTGAATGGCTACCCTACTCATGACACTAGGATAGAACATGTTAGCACATTCATAAAAAAATATTTATATAAAAACATTAATAAATATAATGTTTTATATCAAATCCATGCAGTTCATAGGAAAACCATTTTCTAACCAAAACATTTTTAATAGAAGAAAGAAAAAAATATTTAAATCCATTTTTAAAAACCCACTTTGTAATAGTCCTTTCAATTACAAAAATCCAAAAAATGCATCCATCCTTGAAAACAAGAACCTCTATATACTCACAAGTGGTGATTCATCTTTTCACCAATCTATCACTTAGTGAACCATTTTTACATGATAATTTTCATACCCTTATCCATCCCACTTTTGAAGGGGGAAACTTCACACCCTTATATGTCTTTAATGCACATGAATTCACACCAAACATTATGACAAAAAATCCAATTCCAAATCAAACATTTAAATGATTTTAATAAATAAATTATTTTATTGAAATCCTTTATAACAAACCATTACCATAAATCCAATAATTATGTACATTAAATTCAATATTTTAAAATAAAATAGAAATATCATTGCACAACCAATTGTAACGATTTAAAAAACCATAAAAAGGGTTTCTACTAAGAATTTAACTTCAATTTTGAAATAAATTTCAATCAATTATAGATATTTTTATCTAATCATTCATGTTCTAAAAATAGAAGTTGATAGTGCAGCCACCTACCTTATAAACTATGGTGAAAATGAAGAATGGCATGAATTTTTCAACAAAACTGTGATGAATCTCGAACAAACAACCTTGGATACTGGTCCTTATCATTAAAAAACTCATATCTAAAACTTATTAGATTAAAAAATCATATAAAAATCCATAAATGACTATATTATTGAGTCCAAGAGAATAATGAAAAATAGATCTAAGTAAAAGAATCAATAATGTACACTTACTGAGAAATACGGCCTTCAACGCACAAAACTCTTCTAATAGATTTCTCTTCGATCTAACGGGAATATCTCCATAACCTTTATAAGGAGAATAATCCATATTAGTGTTGAAATTAATTAAAAATAGAGGTTTAAATGTAAAATTGTGTGACCTAAACATTTTTATGATCTAATTTTTAACTAGGAATTGTTTGGTTGTATGGTTACTCAAACCATGTACCAACTGTGTTCCATCCACTACGTTAAAACACCCTTTGCATCGTTGTATCATATGGTTAGACATATCAATGGCCAGTAATTTTCCCTTTGTTCAAATTTTCATGTTTACTCCTAGGTGGCCACATGGTTTTCTACAAACTATGCTCCTAACCATGCCCCTACATAGTAGCATCTATTTCAGTTTGAAAGGTTTCTAGTAGGAGATGATTGATTCCTACATACCGAGATCAAAATAGGAACCTCTATAAAAGCCACCAAAAAATAAAAAATCTTCTAAACCCTCCCAAAATAAGCAAAAAACCATTAAATACATGAAATAAGAAAAGAAAGGGTTACTAAATTGAAACTGGGGGTGCTACATTCTCCCTACTATTGTCCATTCCCTCCTAGGAAAGTAGAAAAACACCATTTTTCCTAAAAGTGCATGGGCCATTGGTAGATTTTTTTTACATTCCGAATATTCTTCTTGAAAATGACCATGTTTCCACAAAACGCACCACAGGATGACTCTTTTACCATGAATTAAATTCTCTTGCCTATCCATAACCCACACTGGAATATGTACCAAGGATATATCAAACTCTAGTTCAATTTGATCCCATCAAATCACATGGTCAGGATCAGAATCATAATTCCTCAACTAAGAACATGAAACACATTATGCACTACGCGAAATCATGGTCGAAAATCCAACCTATATTCCACCTATTAAACCCATTCATGTATCTCAAAAGTTCTATATGTATTGATGTTTTAACATTCCCTACTTTTTAAAATGATGACTACAAAGCCTTGGAGAGATTCTCAAGAACAAATCATCACACATGATGATCTGAAACAACTATTGGTGAGGATACACACATCATTTATGATGAAATAATGACGTCTCTATACATTTGTGGGTTAATTGAATCCAATCCATTGTATTTTAGAAAATGATCGGTCTAACTAGTTAACACTCACATGTTTCCACTGAAAAGAGTAGTGAATGAAAAGGACACCCATACAATGCTTCAAAATGATCCATATGTATCGAGACCTAATAACTTTTGTTACATGAGAAATCTAATAAGGGTACATGCTCCTCCCATGGGCCAAAAAAATCCCTTACATAAGCTCGAATCATGTATTTCAACTTCATTATCATCCTTTCATATTGTACATACATTTGAGGATGATACTCTGTACTCATCTTCAACTATGACCCACAAGATTTCTGTAAGGATTTCTTGAAATGAGATGTCAAACATAGAACTCATTCCAATACTATCAAAACATGTATGCAATTTCTCTTTACCACTTATTGAATATATTTTTTTAAGTCCTCCATCATATGAGATTCAATAATATGGATTAAATGAGCTGAATTTGTGAGCTGGTCCACTACCTCCCATATGGCATCATTTTTCCAAACTGTTCTTAGTAGACCAGTAACAAAATCCAAGGATATTTTCTCCTAGCTCCAAATAGTAATATGTAAAGACACTAACATACCATCTGGTCTCTGATTCTCTACTATAACCTATTTACATATGAGTAATCTTAAAAAAATCCATCAACTTTCATTTTCATACTAACCCACCAGAACTGTGATTTAAATAACTTAAATTGTCTATATTCTAGGATGAATAGGCCATCTCAAATGGGGGTAAAAATGAATAATTTGTTCCAAAATAGCCACAATTAAAACCATTTGATTACAAAATGAAAAAATGAACTTCAATATAGCTTACATTCCTCAATGGTCTTCTCACCACTGTGTTTTGACCTTATTGTGACACATTCGAAATCAGGAATCTATGCCTATTTAACCACTTTCCCCAAATTAGGAATGAAATAAATTGGAATAATAACCACCACATCACCTTGATTCACACAATCCTTGTCCATGCTGGCTATCACTGACATCAAATTCTATTTATTTTAAGCTTCCATTTCCATCTAACAATATGAATTTATTCTTAATTCATCCTCCATCGAATTTCTTTTACCTTGTGTATACATCGAATAAAATAAAAAACGTTAAAGATACTGCATTCATATTCTTTGTCTAATATTTGAGTCTCTATGGGAAAAAATGTGTTCTATGCACTTAGGATCCATAAAAACCATAAATTTTTCACCAAAGAGGCAAGAATCTCATGCATTCAAGTCGTTATCTACAATAGCTAACTAAAAATCATGCTTTGGGTAGTTCTTCCTATCAAATGATGACATCCGTGATCCAAAATCATCATTATCATATATCTTCATGAGGACGCATCCCAACCCCGATCCCAAGGCATCACAATACACCACGTACCATTTTCATGATTCTAGAAAAATCATTATTGGTTCTAATGAAAGAGGAACTTTCATCTCTTAAAAAGACATCTAACATTCCTCATTCCACTGAAATGGATCATTTTTCTATGTCCAATATTTCATAGGTGATTCTAGTCATGAAAAATAATAAAACAATTATTAGTAATAACATGACAATAAAACAAATTTGTGTATCTTGTAGCCATTATTTGATGTTTGGCTTGAGAATACATTATTTATCTTTTTTAGATCCATATAAAAAAATTTAGAGATAACATTTCCAAGTAAGGATATTTCTTATATCCAATAGTCACACTTTAATAATTTGGATCAAAAAATACGATTCCAAAAAACTCCCAACATAACCGCCAAGGGATGCTCAATCTCAGCTCGTGCCTATGAGTACACCAATATTTCATCTACAAACACATCAACTAAATAATCTAGGTATATTTAAAATATCCAATTAGTCAATTCCATAAATTATTTAGTTTCATTCATAGGACAAAAAGGCATAGCCAGTAACTCATAGTGTCCATATCTACATTTGAAAACTTTCGTTGGAATATCATCCTTCCAAACACAAAATTGATGATTCTTTGAGTGCAAGTAAATCATAGATTACCAATGGGATCCACTAAATTGATCAAACGTATCATAAATGTGTGGAACTGTATAATAATTCATTATATTAACTTTTTTTGAATTATGATAATACAGAAACAACCGAATAGATCCATTCTTATTTTTGAAAAATAACACTGGAACTACCCATGGAGATGTTCTAGGCTAAATGACCCATTTTTATTCCATCTCTTCCAACTAGACATTAAATTCATCCATTATATTGGTTCTATATGGTAATATATAAGTGAAATAGTACTAGTCCTTAGAAAGATATCATTCATAAACTCCACTTCTTTTTTGGGTGTAAACCCTGATAACTTCATGAGAGAAACATCTGAAAATGATGAAAAAATAGTAAAAAAATACTATTCTCAATCTCATCTAATGATAGCAAGGTCAATACTGCCAATTGGTATGATATCGATCCAACTGATTGTTCTAAAATGGCTACTTCACCTACCATTATATTCATTTACCCTCAAAAGATATTCTCGATGCCATCCTCATTCATAAATCCAAACATTCCCAAATAATAATTGATTTAAGCATTGAACATTATAAAAAAAATCATACCCATTTTCATCTTATAGAAATCCATATCAGGTATAGAGAAGTCTCACATCAGTTCAGTTTAATTAATAGTAATAGAACATGATTTATATATAAAGGCTTGATATTCTCCTGGACCAAGGGGGTTTGATATTTCAAAATAGGTGACATCACCTCAACATGAAATCCTAGTAATTAAACAGCATGAGAAAAAATAAATTAATGGGATGCACCCATATACTACAAATTATTCATAAGGTTAGAATTCAAAAGAATCATACCTCTCACCATCGATGGTCCAAAATAATCATCCACAAGTAGTTAATTAGTTCCATATAACTATATAATCCATGTTCATTATTCATTATTAACACATTGATACTGACTTTATGGGGGATTCATGGTATTCCTAGAATCTCCTCGGTTATTTAATTTATTCTCAGGAATGGTATTCTACTGCCATCATCCTTTTAAAGAATATGATATCTACAAACCATGAGATGTTTCATGAACCCTCAACCATTAAGAAATACGACAATATCACCGAAGATACCCCATATGTTTTCAATTTACCATTCCATAGGTGGTGCCATAAAATCTCGCTTCATATGGTCAAACATAATACTTTGAAAAAAATCCATCCTTTTCCATTCCTTTTGGAGGAAGATTCACTAATCCCACTATTTGGTTCTAAGTTATCCCAATCCTATGGATATAGGTGTCCCTCTTCTGGTAGTTCGAAAAAATAGTGTTTCCACTATTTTATATAGGTTGGAACATGATCCCTTCACCCATAGCTCATGAGATTTCCCTTTCTTCCACCATATCTCTATTGACCATCTCTGTATAATTCATTAATAAAATCATGGGAATATTCAAGAAAACATCCAATATCATTCTGAATTTAAATATTCATTCCATCAAGGATAATGTTTTGGAAACATTAGGTTCAAAGAAGAAAAAATTTATAAATTTATCCATGTACTCTATCACTATGAGGTACTCTTGCTTCAAGATGAAAAAGTCCTCCATTCTTTCATCCAAAATATACAAGGACAGAATTGTTTGTTAAACAACAATTTAAAATCCTTCAATGAAATTCCTTGGTATAATTTATCTTCAATTGATAAATATCACACCTGTAAAGAAAGATCCTATGGAATATATGTATCAAAATTGACTTCAGTTCTGCTGGTGTGCAATGTAATTCCAAGATTCGATTCATCCTATTCTGTGACACCTATGGCTTCTATGGTTTCAAATCACCAGGAAAGATGGGTGGATTCTACTTTTGGAAATGAATGAAATGATCCACTTCCCATGATTCATCACATTAGTTCACTCTATCTACAACCTAAAAATATTGGAACATATTCTGAACTATCTTTTAGTTTACCTAAGGCTCAGGTGGAACCACATTCTCTACAGAACATTCCAGTTAGTTTCTATGATGCCTATAGAGTTCCATTTTCTATAACCAAAAAATTCAAATATACTATACTAGAACTATAAAAATAGGTCTTTCAAAAAATTCCATACATTCCATTTCAACCCATTTCTGAAAAGCCCCCATGCTTTTAAAAATAGAATCATTTTCAAAATACCACTATCATTCCATTTTCAAAAGATGGAATTTAAACAAAAATCAAGACCTTCCATGAATAAATAATTTATCACCGAATGAAAAATTGTTACTCAATATAAAGTATTAACACCTCATGGGAATTCAATTTTATCAATAAATTTCATGCTATTAGCTTTGGCTAAACCCATGAAAATTAGACTACAACTCTTATAAGTGCCTCCAAAAAAATTTTGTTCCCAAATCACTGGTAACTTAAAGATCATAATAAATAGATTAGCAAGGTAAATTTATGTTATAAATTTCATTTATTGACAATCAGACTCTTTTCTAAAATCATAACTCAATGAGTTATCAAGAATGATTTTCTAACTCCACCATTAAGAATACAATTCCATTTTCCTAGGAAAGGAGTACAGACCATTCAAGACTGATACCATTTTCAATTTAAGGAATGAACATGTTGATTCCTATTTGTAAGATTTTCCTCTCCTCAATGTCTTAATAAGGTGGGAGGATATTACTTGTCCATATGTGACATCCCTAATACACCAAAGGTTGATAAAAAATACCAAGGGATTCAATAATGTTGGGGGGGATTTTCCATTAATAGTTGAAACAAAATGACAAAGAACACTATAAAAAAACAACCACTAAATGATGCATGTTAATGAGGAAGGAAAACTCAATATATATCAAATCAAACCAAACTATATCAGAGTACCGAGTAGGGAAGACAAAACTAACACTATTCAATGACTATGAAAACCCAAACTCTACAACTCCCAAAAATAACTACAATCAAACTTCATAATCCATGACCAAGTATCATTAATAAACACTAAATAAATGAGAAATGTTCCCTTTACCTATGTACCATTAAATGATATTTGTAAAATAAAAAAGGTGAAAAAAGATGGGGGTGATTAATGAAATTATGTAGGTATTCCCCAAATGAATCTCTTAGTCATTCCACAAGGATATATGTTTTTAGAAAATTTATAAAAAAATTATTATGTAAAAAAATTTAAATTAATTAATATTTTTTTGTGAAATCTAAGAATCTTGCAATAATACCATTTTACAACCTAAATAGTTTTCAATGAATGAAATGAAAAAATCATTAAAACATTTTTTCAAAACCCACAATCGCATAATCTATTCCATTCCACATGTCTGGACATATAACCTTACATGAAACCATGGAACTTATTATAATCATGAATAGTGATTCATCCATTCACTATGAAATCGCATAGTGAACCATTTTGATGGGTGAAATTACATAGCCTTATCCATCAAACTTTTGATGGGGAAACATCAAACACTTATATGTCCTAAATTTTCTCGATCCCACGCCAGCCATTATGTAAAAAACTACAAATTAACCATTTCAATCATTTCAATAAAACCATTATTTTATTAATTTTTTTAACAAAACATTCTTAGAAATCCTAAATACGCATAACGAAAATTAAATTTTCAAATCAATAAAAAAATCACTTCACAAAAATAAATTTTAATTTTTTTTTCATACCATAACTAAATAGGGTTTTGTTCAGTCATTTCACATAAATTTTACAATCAATTAAATGAAATTATAACAATTTGAAACTAATATATAAATTAATAATTTATGGAGTCAAGAGTGAAGCCACATTCCCCCAAAACAATAAGGAAAATGAATATTGACACAAATTCTTCAATAAAACGGGTTTCAATTTCACAAAAAATAGTTCTATTATTATAAGAAATATAGCCTTCAAAAAAGAATTATTTTCTAATAGATTGCTCGCAGATTAAAGAAGAAAGTCTCCACACCATTGGGAGGAGGAAAAACCTAGTTAGGTTTTAAATATGTCAAAAATAAAAGTTTATTAGTAAAATCGAGTGAGATGCACTTTTTTGGATCTAATATTTAACCATTCTAGTTTTCGGCATACATTTCGGGAAACCATGTTCCGATCATGTACCAAACACTACCTCCCCACTCCCTTCACATGGTCGTCTAGTACAGTTTGACAAACTATGTTCCCACTATGTTTTCCACTCTCTTACACTTTTCACGATTACACCTAGGTAGCTGCATTGTTTGACCCAACCATGTTTCTTACTATCTAGATACCCAATACCCTATGTTAAAATTTTCAATGATTCTTATAGGGGTTTCCAGGTTTATACGAACTGGGCCCTAACCATTCCCCTACAGATATGCCCCCCAAAAATAAAAAGTCCTCTAACCCCTCCCCAACATCACACAATAACGTTATGAACATAAAATCAATAAATAAATGGTTACTTACATGAAATTGGTGGTGATTATTCCCATCTATATACATTAATTTCATTATTAACTCCTACCTTAAGTGTTGGTGGGGGAAAATGAATGATATTGGTTTGTGCGGTGGTAGTTCACTGTACACATGATTGAGAGTTTCATTTCCCTTTTAATATAAGTTGACATTTATATAGGTTATTAAATTAATATAATAATATATATGTATATAAATTATATTGGTTTAGTTATATACTCATACATTATGAATATATAACGGAGTATGAATAATAAATAAAATAAAAGGCATGCTTCATAATTTTACACCCTCATTGAAGGACCCCTTTTATTTATTGCTAAATACCTCATAAGATAGATTAATAATCAAAATAAGGTCTATATTATGTGGATAAATATGTAAAGATGTTATTTGGGATGTTAGTTTCTGAAATAATGGGTGATTGAAGTGTGAAGAGGATATGAGAGTGCATGTAATTGTTTTTGTGGGGGGAGTGGGCACACATGGAATTCTTGAATGAAATGAATTGTACCCTAATATTTCACATTAGATAAGCACCAAAATGGGTCATTATTGAAAATTATAGGTTTTACATTTTAAATATTTCATAAAATGTCTTCTGGTCATGTTATTAGGCCATTTTAACCCTTATCTTTTTAGTATAACACCCGGTAATCCAATATTTACCATAATCATGATAATTATTTTTAACAGTTTTTACTATTATTTTTGAATAAAAATTAATTTGAAATTATTGAATAATATAATTGAATATAATTAAAAATATGGAATCATTTTTTTAAAATTCCATTCTTATAATTGGAAATGTTTATTTTATAATTAATCACGTATACACGATGAAAAAGTGGTTTTCCAATGAGAAAATTTTTAAAATAAAAGAAATTTTTAAAAATAAAGTAGATTTATAAAATGATTAAAATAACCTATATTGTTTTAATAAATATTTAATTTAACTAATTTTTTTTGAAACCATTTTGAAATAAAATTTAAACATATAAATTCTTCAAATTAAAGGCATTTTTCAAAAATTACCAGTATTTTTCACTATACATAAAAAAATTGAATTTTGAGTAAAATTCCAAAAATTAATTCAAAGATAATATTGAAATAGGTATTTAAATAATGAAATGTATTTTTAAAAATAAATTTTCGAAAATAGGAAAAAATATTTTTAAAATAAATTTATAGAACGTAATGAAACCTCTTTTTATAGAAATACAGTTCCTAAAAATAATATATGAATAATTCTTATCCCAATAATATTAAAATATTATATGAATATTTTTTTTATTTAATATATAATAAATATATTTCATGAAATTTATTCATTAATAGTGATTAATTTAATTTATTACGATAAAAACACATTCTGGGGATAAAAACTATTTTTTAGAAACACATTTCTATTAGTTTGAAACGAATTATTAGTTTTACTCTTAATAAATTAATAAGAGATGAATTTATCTTATTAATGTGTAGAAATATAATATTAATAATTTTTTTAGTCTTTTTCATACCAAACAATTTTATTTATAGGATATAATGGAAATGTTTAGATTATAATAATAATTTTATATTGTAACTCATTGAAACATGGTTTTTTATGTAATATGATTCACAAAAAAATTACATTTATTAGAGAAAATATTTTATAAAATCATGGGTTGTAATAGTTTCTAGGGTCAATTGGGCCTTTTATTTTACCCTATGGAAAAATGATGGATTGTAAATTACAAATTGTATAGAGCTGGTATCCCAAAGCTGTTGGTTAACGTATTATAATGGAACTAGATATAGAGTGTTCACATCTAAGGGAATACATAGTTTTGTAGTCCTTGAAACTATATACATGATTAAATAAAATTTTACATTTAAAAATATACTATAAAATATATTTTTTCTTTTAAAACAAAATTATTATATAGAGTATGTATTTTCATATCATTCATGGTACATTTTTGGAATCCAGGGTAAGGAAACAAAATAATATGGTAGCAATTAATGATGATCCAATAATGCCATTTTAATAATAATATAAGATTGATAATTATAAATGGATATAATGAATATTCTAATAAACAATATGAAATCAATAAATGATTTTATAATAATGGAATTCATAATGTAGAACAACATAAACCTATCGTAGAGACCTCGGGCCAATACCAATTACATAAATTGGCATGGAATTTTTGAAAAACCCTACCTATTTTTTCTAATGATACTAACTGATTTATCTAGAGGAAATTTAATTCATGGATCCACCCATTAAATAATAAGTCCAATGAATTCATCGTATGAATAAGTAATACAACTTAATCATCATGAGATAATGATCAACAACTCTCAATATTTGAATAAGTAGAATAAAAATTTTCAATAATTTCCCAAGTCAAACTGATTATAATCCATCTGGAGAAATATTGTGGATGGTATCATTAAATTATAACCTCATTAAGCATGAGATTCAGATATTGAAATACACTAAAATCATCACTAAAATGGTAACTATAATATTTCGTAAGTAAAACACCATTTTCATTTTCTAATCACTTATTAAAAAAATTCATAGTATTAGTAAATTAATTTCATTAGAATTAACTATATATTGTTTAAAATTAATATTCAAATAAAAAATTATTCATACTTTTTATAAAATATATTCATTACATTTACGTGAAAACAATGATTTGGTTCACATGTTCATTAAAAAGATACTCATTTAGAACCTGATAAGCTGATTTTCATTATATTTTTAAATAATTTAAAACATTGGTGAAAATTTATTTTTTAAATAATTTTATATTATTAAAAACATTTATAAAAAAATTTAACTTAAATTTTAATATGGAATAAAAATATTCCAAATAAAGTCAAAAAATAGTTGGTTTCCTTAAAAACAATCTAGTGGTTTTTTGAGTCAAAATATTTTAAATATAGAAAAAAAACACTTTAAAAAGAGTTATAAAAATAGTAGGATATAATTTAGGTGTTTTATTACAGAAATATTATATAATTCCACTAATCTAATGTTAAAAATAAACAATCTCGAATGATATTGAGATTATGAAATAAGACCTCACCTCAATTTTGACTTCCTTTGTAATAGAATTGAAAATATTGTATAATTAAATTAAATTATTTACTGTTCAATAAAATAATAATATAAATACTTATAGTATAATATATATTCCACTTGCAATATTTCTACACCCATCTATTTATAATATTTTTTCAAAACCATTGTTTCCGAGTGTTAACTATTTCATTTTTCATATATGTTTCCATTAGGTAGTTTCAGTCCTGGCATATTTTTTATTGTTATATAATCTTAATAGTGTTAATAAAGATATAAATATCATATATAATCCTTATATACCTATGTATAATTATCCAACTTTGAGGGATATGAAAAATTGTGATGAAAAATAAATTACACTTTTATATGGAGCTGTTAAACCATACATTTGCACAAGCGATGTTTATTAATTTTATAGGATGAAAAGTTGATGGAAATTGGTTTTACCATAATAATAATAACACCAATGAAAATTTAGGATTATATAGTCATTATGTTTTGACGTTTATAATAGATTTAATGGAATTTGATGAAGTAGTAAAATTAAATGTACTATATTAAGCGTTATACCAATTCATTGAGAAAACTATTTTGGATTACACATTAATCATTTGAAAATATAGTATATTGGAACCCAAAAATGTTATTGGATGTAGATAAGGAAGAAAAAAAATTATAATGGAAGGGATTAAAAGGCCTATTAGGATCAATATTTGTGAATAAGGGAGGATATGAGTATTCCTTTTATATGTGAGGTAATTGAAACACGCGAAATTACATAAGTGATTAAACAAATTATATATCATAATCATGTAATAGAGAACCAAGGAGAACAAAATTAGAATAGAAAATGTTAAATTTTTTAAATAAACACATCCAATCACATTTTTAGTAGTATGGGATACATTTTAAGTCTCATATACTCTATAAATCATGTTAACCCCATTTTAAACATAACTATAATAAATTATTCTTCTACTAGGATAACATAATTATATTAAAAATAATAATTGGGGTCATTTAATTTAATTGGAAATAAATATTTCAAAATTTGAATACATTTTTTATTATTCAATTTCTATAAGTTTAATGAAGTTCATTTAATGTTTGAATGAAAAATGTGGGAAAAAGATTTTTTGGAAATTTCCTAATTTATTCTCCAAAATTGATTTACATTTAAATCATGTAATAAATTGTGTTACATGAAAAAAATTTCAAATAAAAAAAATTATGTTTTTTTGGATTTTGGATATTGATGAATAATAATTTTATAATCAAAAAAATCCATTAAATTCAAAGAACCCAAAATAGTTTTTAATTCCATTAAAATATAACATATATTTTAAAAAGTCATGATTTGGTTAATAATTTAAAAATAATTTTATAAAATATTTTATATAACTCATTAAAATTATATTTTGTAAAAAACACTAATAAAAGAGGATAAATATATTAGTTGGGGAGACATTAAACTTTTATCACACATTTTTAACCGAGTTCTATCTATTTTATTGAGGGGACAAATATTTTTCATAGTTTATATTCATCATGCCCAAAACTTAAGCCATAAATATTAAATTATATTAATTATTTTAACTAAAAATATTTAATCTATTTTTCATGATCCAATTTTGATATATGGAATAAATTTATTTTAATATTGATGTGTAAAATACAGTAAAAACGGTTTGTTTGGGAAGAAGTGTTTTATCCAAGAAAATGATCTTATACCAGAATTAAATAAATATATTATTACTATAAAAACAATTAGATTATTTACTAATATAGTATGATTATTTAAATTTATTATGAAATTTATATAAATATATTAAATTATCAATGAAAAGACTTGATGGTTTTATAAAAAAGTACATTTTTTACTATTTACTAAAAGATTAATAGTTTCAGGAAAATACCATAATTCACCTAAAGATAATATTGATATTATTATTTCAAAAACAATATATAATTGTTATCAAATACCACATCTATATTTTTAATAAATTATTTATAATATTCTCTAAAAAAAATCATTTTGGAAGAAAATGGATTTTGAAGAAAAAAATTAATATACTGAATTTTTTTTCCATACTTACACATTAATCAATGTATTTTAATTATTTACAATGATTATAGATATTTTCCATAATTGGGTTATTTAAATTTATAAATCCAATTTAATTTCTAGGTTATAATAATAACATTTAAAAATAATATGTTGATTGTGGTTTGCTTAAATCATGATGTTACATATTAAACAAGCTATTGACCATAATATTATTTTAATTTTTTTGGGGAGTTATATTCTCCCCGATTATAAAATTTAACTATCCCAATATTTATCTGAGTAATCAATTATTCAAAATTTGGAAATACTTTTTCTAACGACCAAATCATAAAAAATAATTATAAAACTTATATTGAAAAAAGAATGTTGTAAAAATAATGGTTATTCTAACACATAATTAAGTTCCCGTATATGGAAAACATTATAGTATTGTGAAAATAAGGATATAGTGGAGAGAGAAAAATATCCAAGGAATAATAGAGATTTAGAGAGACTATGATCATAAGGAAGTTAATGAAGAAAAATTCAAGATTATTTCAAATCCAAACATAAGTATAAAAACCATGTTTAAAACTAGGTAATAAATGTTCATATTAGTTAAAAATTCTCAATATATCATAAATAAATTCTAAACATAATTCCTTTATTAAATATATTTCCCACTAGTTTTAAAGTATGATACATTATCATTGAAAAATTCAATATTTCATTTATCTGGAATCAAATAAAGAATTAGTTCAAGATCAAAAAACAAATTATCAAAAAATAAATGACTTTAATAGAAGAAGTAGAATTTGTATGATCTTGACCATGCACCCTTATAATTTTCATGATAAATATTCTTGGTGCCTATGAAATTCATTTTCATAGTGCCCAAAATCGTTACAGATGAATCAATTCACAATTTGGATTCTTTATTTCCCTTACAATAATATATTTTATGGACCTTCTCACCACATGTGAAGAAATACCCCTTTCTCTTCTTGAAATTACCAAGGTGTTTCATTTAGCAGTTTTCACTTTTGGGAAATTAAATCCTTCCCTATTTTTCATTCACCTATTTATGTTTTATTGGAAATTATCCTTCCTCTAATCCTCTTGATTTCCTTTGAAAATATATGACATGATGAATTATTTCTCCATAATTATGTAACTTGAATCAATATTATGACGAAATTTTTTTAAAGACAATATCCTTTTAGAGGTATAAACTAATACCATTATCAAAATAGTTAATATTACTTTATATATTATATACATATTTTATAATATACCTTTATAATATTTTAATTTTTTTCCTATAATAATCAACCCATTCTGCTTCCTTGAGTATTAGATATAATAATTTAAATTCTATAACATGTCATTGAACACAATAAAGTATTTTTAATGAAAATATCCTTTAAAAATATTTCATTCCAATATCTATATCTCACCATCCTACTATAATTTATGAATCAATGATGACCATTGATAATAATTTTCCTTTTAAAAAATCACTTATATAGTACTCTTCTCTCTTTCATTACTTCTCTGATCTAGAGATATATTTTCCAAGGACTTGATCAATTTTTCAGCTATCAATAGACTAGTATTTCTATTAATGTATGGGGGTTTACAAAACATGAATTGGTCTAATATATAAGTATCATGATGTGAAGTAATAGGTTATTTCATTTTGTAATTTTTATTTTCTATAAAATGATTCAACTTCCCTAATATAGTCATAATTTTCTTAACTCCAACACAAGTCAACTTGACTTCATAAAGAGATAAATACTCCATTGATCATGGATATTGATTGGTTATACATTCCATATGTTATAAAATATTTATAATGATGTAATAAATTGTAGTAACTAATAAAATTACGAATCATAATGTATATTTTTGACAATGGTGAAACAATAAACATAAATTGAAAATTTATGCAATGCTAATCATAGAATGAAAATCATTGTTTCATTAGTAATATTTCTGAATAATTAGATTATTTTAAAATAATTATTAATGTCATTTAATAAAAATTTGAATTATCCTTATCTTATCAACCATGTGTGGAAAACCACGTTCATAGTTAGGGCCTAGTCACCCAATACCTGAAAGGAAGAGATATAATTGGGAATCTATTTTTAGAGTTATTACCCTGAGATAAATTTGATAAATAACCACATACACTACTAGTATATAGTTTGAGAATATATTTCTATTAAAATGACATAATATCAACCTTTTTAAATTCAGTAATAGTGTTATGTCCCATTATTTATTTATTTCTAAATCCTGTTTCCAGGGTTTCAAAAAAACATACTTTAATACCCATTATAAATACCCAAACCCTAGTAACCTAGAATCAATTTTCACTTTTTCATAATGTAACTAGATACAAGTTATCACATCCCCAGTGATTTAATAGTTTAATGTCCTTGTTAAACTAGATACATGCATGAATCTATGATTACTTTTGAAAACAAAAAATATAACATAGTATTTTCATTGTGAACATCATTATTACCACTAGAATATCCTTATATATCATTAATGATAGAATTAATATTGATATGGGGATGAAAGAATTAAACTTTTAAAATTAGATACTCTATTAATGAATATTTTCCTCAAAATATATTATATAACAATAAGGAACCAATAATATGGAAGGAATAAATGATGACCATATAATTCCTTATAAATAATAAAATGGGATTGAAAATTTTAAATGGATAAATTAAGTATCAAAATACTAACATAAACCTTAATAAAATATTTTATAATAATGGAATTTATAATGTCTAAAAACTTCAATATACATTTGAGTCCTCCATCCAAGAAATAGTTCATAAATGGGTAAGCAATCAGCCAAATTCCAGACCCATTTTCTCTCATTAGATATACTAATGAATCAAGGGAATACTTAATTCTAGGCCCACCCATCAAATAATAAGTCTAATTCCATATTTATTTGGATAAGAAATACAACTTAATCTACATGTTTTAATAATAAATTACAACATGTATTAGAAGAACAAGCATATCAAATTTCGTTAATTCCCCCAATCAAACAAATCATAATCTATCCATTGAAATATGGTGTACAATATCATTATATTATATCCTTAGTAATGATAAATATTTATTAAAAGATATTTACATAGATTATAATTATTTTAAAGACCAATGTAATATTCGATGATTTCAAAATAACCTTTTATTTTGAAATAAAATATTTTAATATAAATATAAAAAATATTGGGAAAATTAATTTATTTGTAAATATCTATTGAATAATTTAAAGGAACCATTAATTAAAAGAGTTGTAATGATTTGGGTAAATATATTTTGTTCCATTTAAATTTAAAAAAAATATTCGATACACGCCATTAGTAAAAAGTGTCTCGTACAAAAAAATACTACAAGATTCATTTTAAAAAAAATTAATAAAAAGTAAAACATTCATAAATATTAAATTAAAAAATCACTGAAAACATTAAAAAAATTTAGTGAAAATGTTTTATAGAAAATATGGATATGGGATAAAATATTCAATATAATGTTAAAATAAATGTTTGGTTTCTTTAAAAACATTCCTTTGATATTTTTTTAATGTAAAAAATGTTAAAACATAACATATAATTGAAAAACATAGAAATAAAAATTGGTGGATAAAATTAATTGGTTCTAATATAGAACTATAATATAATTCCCCAAATAATAACATAAAGATATATTATCTTGAATAATGATGAGATTGTGAAATTAACCCTTACCTCAAGTACAACTAGTTTCACAAGTTATTTTAACCTCCTATATAAGAAAATTATATTTTTTATACTCATATAATAGAACCATAAAAATAGTTAAAATATAATATATATTCTACTTCAATAAAATCAACACATTCTTATTAATAATTCATTATCAAAATTAGCATTTTTGGGTGTTAACTATTTCATTTTTCATATTTGTTTCACTTAGATAGTTTTGGTCCTTAAATATTAATAATGGTTTATTAAACTAATAAATTAAAATCATTACATAAATATAATATATATTCATTATAAATATAGTTATAATCATCCATGAAAGTTTGAAGTGAAAATAGTAATAGAAAATTAATTACACTGTTATGTGGAGATGGTATGTTATCCAAACGCACGAGGAATGTTTTTGATATCTATAGGATGGAAAATAGGTCAAATATTTTTTTTGAACAGTAAAAATAAAATAATATCATATTTATGACACTTTATTAATTATTTTTGGGTGATTATAGTTGTTATAGAAGATGTAGAGGATGATAGAAAATTGAAATTACTTAGTGAAGAGTTATTCCTCTTCATTGAGAAACTACTTTTGGAATGCATGTTTATACTTGAGAATGTATTATTTTAGAATTAGTAGAAGCTATAAGATGTGGGTATGGAATATATGAAGGTATTATTTTAGGTATTTTCTGATCTATATTGGTCTTACATTGTGAATATTGGAGGATAAGAGGTTCACTTTTATAATTGGAGGAAATGACACACATGTAATTATATAAAAGATTAAATTATATATATATATATTGATTTCATGTGGAATAGAGGAACCCAAAAATATGTGAAAATATTAGATTGGATGTAAATTAATTAAAACAATGATAGTTGGAAATGTGACGGAAACATTTTACGCAATATGACTGAGCTAAACAACTTTAAAATTATTTTCATCTTAACTGTGAGAAATTAAATTTTTCATGAGGATATATTAATTATATTAACTAAAAATAAAGGAAATTATAAAGAAATTTTATAAATAATAACTACAAACATTGAATATATTTTTTTATCTTCAATTTATATTAGTGAGATAAATTAATTTTAATATAATAATGAAAAATAAATGGATTTTTTAGTTAATACCCAAAATTTTCAAAAAAATAAATTTACCATGAAATAAAGTAATAAATTTATATCTATAATTTATTTGGATGAATAATAAAAAATACAATTTTTCATACTTTTGGATCAGTTTAGAAAAAAAATTCATCTTCCAACCATGCCATTAAATGTAATGACCAAAAAATAATATTTATTTTAAATAAAGTATAACATATCTTTATAAAATTCAATATTGGATAACCAATTTAAAAATAATTTTATAAAAAATATTTAACTCATAAAAATATAATTCTTCCAAAAAAAACATATAAAATAGGATAAAGGTATGTTTTAGGGGGATTTGAATGTTGTAACTCAGAGTAGTAACCTAGTTTTACCTATTTTATTGAGTTGAAAAATCTTTACCACATTTTCAGTTTGTAATGAACAAAAATTATGTTGACCCATATAACTAATATTAATTATTATGGATGAAACTTTAGAATCAATTTTAAATGATTCACCTTATATATATAGAATAAATTTTTTTTAATATAAATGTAATAAACATAATGAAAAATGGGTTTTAGAAAAAGGTGTTCTTAATAACAAAATTAACTTCTAAGAAAATATATTTTAATGTTTATTAAATTGTAATTAATTATAATATTTTTGACTAATGTTTAATTTTGTTATTATATTATAAAATTCAATCCATTATGGGTGTATTTCAATGAAAATATATTATTGTATTACAAAAAATTAGTATTTCTCAATTTTTAAAGTATAAATAATATTTTAAAAAATACAAAAAATTAAATATATGATAAATATGATATACTAATTTGAAAATATTATTTCTTTTTGTAAAATACTCTTACACCCACATTTCAAAACAGAGATTAATTTTCCTTATTTAATCTTATATTGGTTTGTTCGGGTTCTTGCAGTTTTAAGACTGATTTTAGGAGTATTTTGAGGCCTTATTGGTGAAGCATGGTTATCCAGTATTGTTGAATGTACCATTATGGTGCATGTGTTATCGGGAATTTCATGTTTATAGTGTTTTTTCGTATATTCTAAATGGTTGTTTTAAAAAAATGTATCTCTCAAGAAACTTTATTGACAATTTTTCCTAGGCAGTGGCTAGCACACATTTGGTGCACGATACGGAAAACTATATGGCCAACCATGTAATTTCTCTTAGTATTGGTAGTGGCCTAAGTACAGTTGGTGCATAGGTTAGAAAACTATCTAGCCATACAATTTTTCAAATGATGGTGAATGATTGTAATATTTTTGTGTGATGTGGTTTTTCATGATGACGATGATTCGTGTTTCGGAGTGTGGATCGAGGATCTTGTTGCCCGAGGCATACCATGGTGCAAGAATCAATATAGTATTTTAAAATTTTTAATTTTACACTTTTTCTTTGAATCATTTATTTGGGTTAACATCAACATGTTTTCTGGTTTTGTTATTGGAAATGCACGGTTACCATTTTACCTTAATATAGATTTTTTTAAAATACAAAAATATTGATTTAGAGTTTAGTGTGGCTTTCCCATGTATTAACGTTTATAGCATTTCCAAAATTAACTCTATCAAATTAAAATGGGGTTTCAATCTTCCTTAACAACATTTTCATTAGAATATAATGGGGATCCCATGGATGAGATCTACCCTCCCCATCTATAAAATATTGGAATCACTTTTTAATTTTATAAGATATTTGAGTTCTTTATTACACTCTTTCTCACATATTCCCTACCCCTTTCTCTCCTCTTGTATTTTTTTCCTCCACAGACCCTACAACTCATATAAATGATTTTAGGTTTTTATATTGATAAGATTCTAGTTTACTTGATTTATATGGATATATATGTTATATATATCATTGTTTGAATGGTCGTCATTTAAGGTGATATATTTAAAGTCAGTTTCTACTTATTCCATGTAGTTGTTTATATGAAATTATTAAATTTTGTAATTAAAAGAATTCTTGGCCATTTTAGTTTTTTTTAATTAATTTAAAAATATATGTGACATCCCTATGATTATTTAAAACCATTTTATTGCTTCTTGAGATTTTCATAAAGGTTTTACTATTTAAATTCCATGTTCTCCTGTTTTAAATGGAATATTATATTATTATATGCTTTTGGGAGATTCCAAAGGTGGATTTTGAAATGTCTTTCATGTTTAATGTTAAATTTTTAACCAGGTTTTATTTTAAATTATGGGAAAATATTTTCTAAAGAGATTTTCATTTTAAGGTGAGGGGATGAACTAAAAATGATTTATAATGTGGTTTTTATTTTATTTCAAATGTTATTTTGAAATTTTTGGGTTATTTACCTCTTTTTATTAATTAAATAATGAATAATTTAAATTATATATAATGTAAAATTTAGGCCTTTGGATATGATTTATAATTTAAATAAGGATAACTATATTTGATGATGAAATCAAAAATTTTTAAGTTGTGTGTGTGATTTAAATAATTTTATAAGAAATTCCAAAGGAGGGATTTTATTTAATATAAATAGACATGGGATTATGAACCATTTTTTTCTTTCAAAGTCCTATTTGGATCAATGTTTTAAAATAATTGATGTTAAATTAACCCATAGTTTAACCCATTAATTTGTTTACCCTAGGTTTGGGATGTTGATATTAATGATATTATAATTTCTCCCATTATAAGGAAATGTTCTTATTTATGCCATAAGTACATGATTTTTATAGGGATATTCATTATGTGGGTGTTGGGGATGAGGGATAGTCATTTCTTGTTACATCCATGTTAATCATGACTTGAAGGTTCTTAAAATCGCATTATTATTTGTACTGGGAACCTAGGTCTTATGTGGGGGATCTAATTCTATTTAACTAGTTATATCACCTACCACTTGAAACCCCCTAGTCATTATAGGAACATTTCTTAGAAGGGGATTTCATCAAAATGATATCAGTGTATTCTAGTTAGATGAATTGGGGTTTGGACATCAGTATTAGTCGGTTTCGAGTTCAAAAGTGAGTGTAATCTTATATAGATTAATTATTATCTCATTGGGGATCGAATATAGATCCCCCAGAACATTTTTTTTGATCAGTTGTTGGTGTAAGTTATTTTAATAAATTTCTTGATTGTATCACTTAACCTTGATTATATTATTATGGAACCATTTCATTCTACAATAATTTATAGGATTTGTGATACATTGTTCTTCTTATGTTATTCTTGAATCATTTGTGTTCGATCATTTCCTTGGGAACATATCTTTTTAGTGATTTAAAAGACTATTTTGAATTTAAATAATCTTATATGGGGTTGTAATGTCAATTTGAATTTTTTTGACTTAATGATAGATTTTACAGATAAAATTCTAATAATGTTTCCATTTTATTCAATGAAAAAAATGATTTGTATTGAGAAATTATAATAGGTTTCAAATTTGGAAATGTATTAGGATGGTAAAAATGTTTTTAGAGAGTGTGTTTTTAGATTAAGAAAAAAATACAGGATATTTTGAAAAAAGAACATGGATTTGTTTTGGTTTCTCATTAGTAATATTGTAAAATCCTACATTATTATTTATTTTAAATATAATGTTTAAGAATTTACATAAAATAAATTCCTTTTTTTGGTTGGTTGTGGTGAACTATAGGGATTTTTAGATTATGCCCATATATTTTAGCTTCTATGTTTTTTTCTTTATGAATTTTTTTTGCCTTAGGGCGACATGGGGTGTGTTGGGTTATAGTGAAAAACAGAAGGTTTCAGGGGTATGAGTTTCATTTCATCTTGATTTGCATTATATTTGATTTAATTTTGGATGTTTTTGTATCTATTATTCTATATGGTATCTTAATTCATATGGTTCATGATCTTATTTATGATAATTGGTTTAATCATTATCCTATGTTACAATCTATTGGGAATTTTTATTTATTTTGGTGTATTATGATATGTAACTCTCCCATATTCTCTCATACATATGTGAAATCATCCCCAAATGTATTCATGTGATTTATAGACCCATGTTTCTAGCTCATGGGGATCTAGAATTCTCTTCAAGCCTTATAGAAACTCGATTCTCATGTCATGTGCATGGAATACAAGGTTAATTCATTACAAAATGGTATTAGGGGATTATGTTTTCATTGTTAATGGAAAAATATTCTTGAGTAGCAGTTATTATTTTGGGATGACCTATAACAAAGGAGGTTATGGTCTTGAAATCATTATTTTTTATGTTTTGGGGACTATAGTTATCCCTTTTTCATCCCATACATAATGCTACTAGAAATATTTGGGTTTGAAATTAATAATTAGAGTTTGTTTGTATTTTTTATGTTCTTATGATCTATATTTATTATATAAGTGATTTTTTAGTGGTACATCAGTTTTCGGGTGAAAATATAGGATAACGTGAGAGGAATATTTAGCCTGCATGAATTAGGTAATAATAAAGTTACTATGTCGATGTTCTACCTCTTTTATAGAGCAAGTTGCACGGTTGATGAAAAGCTTCCCACCCCATGTGGCCAAACCTTCCACAACACTATTTCATTACTGGTTTATACATATTGACTCATATTGATTCAGTATATCTCTTATTTTATTTCACACTGGTTTGAGGTGGATCATGGAGTATTTTGATATTGTTCAGATGCGGTCCTTAAGGATCTTACTTGAAGGTTGTGTGGGTATTTGCGTGTTCAAGATTCTAAAGCATTGTTTTGTAAAATAAGTGAATTTTTATAATTATTTTTAAATCATGGTTTTTAATTTTATGGAAGATTATATTCCCTTTTTTATTGTTAAATGTTTATAAATTAGTTTCCCTCCAATAGTGTTTGGTGGATGTGTTGTTTCTTGTTCACTTCCATATGTTTTACAGAAGTGATTGATTTCAAAAAAAAAATTTTGATGTGTTTTTAGATCAAAAAGGATATTTTTTTATGCATGTTTATAATTTGTTTTGAGAATTACATCAATCATTGATGATAATTGTTTTGATTCATTGGTTTTCAAGAAAGAAATTAATTTTGAACCATACATTGTTAAATTCATTGTTTGAGTGGTATTTTTTCCACCCAAGGTATATTATTGATAAATAATGAGTTCTCTTGGTTAGATAGAATAAAATAGTGTTGATTTTGATTCCATAATTCCCTGGTCAAAGTTTATTGTTTGAAAATAAAATTTCTTTTTTTTGTGAATGTTGTTTTTGTTCATGGTGGATGGTTGTTTGGTTTTGATTTATATTTTTTGTTGGAAAAGTTTGTCTTGTGTTTTGGGTAATGAATCAATGTTGTTCATGTATTATTTTTCTTTCCTTTTTACTAAAATAATGGTTAAAAATGTATCTTCAGTTCTAGTTCCAAACCTGACTCTGAGTTGAGTGGTGTACATCAGACGTCTCCTATGATCGGTCCCCATCCGGGAATTCTTAAATTATCGTTCACCTTATTTTAGTTGTGATCATGATTTGGTGGGAGAAATGTGGTGGTAGTAAGATATTTAGGTGATCCTTTATTCTATTTGGATACCAAAATTTTTGTGATTAAGTAATTTCGAGATCTTTCTTATCAGTTTTAGCCTTGTTTCATTATAGTCTATAGTACCTTGCCGAGAACATGAAGGTATGTCTTGGATGTTTTGAAAGTATGATTTTTCCAATTAATGTTTTCCATATATTGTTAAAGAAAAAAATTAAACATGAAATTTTGATCCTTCTTCTAGGTGATCAATTAATTGGGAGTACACCAATCACTTTTCAGAGTTATATGTCATTTCTATGACCCGGGTAATAAATGATACTAATAATGTTTCTTTTTTAAGATCATTTTCACCTATATTTTTTCCATAATTACATGTGTATTACCTAACATCATTTATGGTGATTTTCAATGAGGCCATTTGAGTGGAAGCTAACCAATATAATATTTCAGTGGTAGTGGATGCCTTTATCCAGTTTGATGGGAATGAGGGTAACCAAATGAATAATGAGAAGAAGAAATTTGAGTTGGATCAAGGTGTAATAGGTATTTCACATGAGAAGAAAATATACCTATTTTATTCTAATGCGAGGATCCAAGGAATTATAATTCCTCATTTCATAAGACACCTTGATTTTTCCATTGTTTTTTTACTTGGGACATCTTCATGGGTTTTGAAATCTGTTTTATTAGAAGAGGTATTAAGACTAATCATTTTGTTGATTTGTTGTTTCAAGATCATTTCTTTGATGGATGTAATATTGTTTATGTATGTGAAGCATCAAATTTTGTGGGTTGGGATATTATGGATTGTTCTACATTAATATCTCTCAGGTGTATGTAATTTTATGTCATTTTATGACATGCCTTGTTTTTTATGGATGGTCCATGATGAAGGATCTTGATGTTTTTATCTTGTTCTATTTCACTCAATTGTAGTTGTCTTTGAATGCCATTTTCTTCAGACTTTTTATTTGGTTTTAAATTCCTTTGGAGTCATAGATTCAATTGTTGTTTTTTTCATCCTTTGAGGTTCTCATGGTTTAAAAACGGAAAAGTCTTTGGGTGAATGATTGGGTAACTAGGGTGTGTAACCTACTAGTTGAGTTTGGAAGACTATACAGAGTGTGCCTTGCACTATTTTGGAATCCAACATTTCAAGGTGATATATATTTTGACCGTAGTTTATTCATATAGGTCATAACCCAAAATGATATCGTATATAGTTCTTGAATAGAATCGTGTGGTTTTTCTCCTTTTCTTTGGTATGGAAGTGATTTTAGTGGAGTGTTATTACCACCCTTGGTTACAAATTTATTTTTAGTTTTTATCTCTCTATAGTTCTCTTTTTGTAACCATTTTAGAGGAATTATAAATCATGGTGAGACCATGTTATGTGTCCTTTTTTAAGACTTCTCATTTATGTTTTGTGTTACCATTGTCCATAGAGATGTTTGGTGATCTCATTTTTGATCTTTTTGGTCATTTTTTGGATATCAGTTGTTGGATTTGAGGTTTAGTCATTTTGGAGAAGTTCAATTGGATAGGTTCTCAATGGATCGTTAATTTTCAATTTCGATTGTTTTTTGACCGTGGAATTTATAGGGGCATAAACTGTAACAGTGGGTAGAATTATGTTACCCACATGTCACTATAAAGATTAATTATCTATATTTTATCAAATATTGGTTCTTTTTTGGGTTCCTTTATTTTTTAGGGTGTGTTTTTCTTAGTTTTTAGATATGTTATGGGTGAATTCAGGTTCATCCAAATTGTTATAAGTAACCTTGTATTGCCTGTGCGGAGGGGCCTATCAAGGTGACATTTCCATTTTATAGGGTTTTTTATGGTTTTTCAAACTATGTAGAGATCCCTAGAAACCATATAGAAACTTTTTCCTAGGTAGAGGCTTGGGAATGTCTAGAATAAGGTTTGGTAAAATGTTGATACAAAAAATATGAATTATCAAGGTCAAGGTATAGAAATATTCCCAATCTGTGTAATGATTAGAAAAACATGCAACCAAACCATAAATCTGGACATGGATTTAGAATTTTTAGAATTTTGAAAAAATATTTTTTCAAATTAAAATGTGTTTTGACCACTATTCTCCCCCATTTAACTCTATGGACCCTTAGGAGCTCAAGGAGGAGCTCCAAAATACCCCTCCTATGAATCTTGGCCTCCCATTGTCGATTTTAAAGAGGATTTGGTGAATTTATTCCTTTCTTTATCCATTTTACATTCCCCCTTTCTCTCATATTGAATTTGGTTTCCCCTACAAACCATATAACACTTTTATAATATTTTAGGTTTTTGGATGGATCAAATGATAGGGTTATTAGTGTATATGGTTTATAGAATCCATCACTATCACCATTGGCATGGTCCCCATTATGGGTGACTCATTTTATCTCAGTTACTACTTCTTTAATGTAAGTGTTTCTATGAAGTTGGGTCATTTCAAAATTAATGTGTGTTTGTGGTTTCCCAAATAATTTCAATCAAGGTAGAAAGTTATCTAATGTCTATGTGATTGTTTAGAACCGTTTTATTGTGTTTTGAGTGTGTCAAAAAGGTTTTTTTGAAATTTAATTTTTCATGTTTGAAATAGAATGTTTTATAATTATTTTATTTTTTGAAATTCCTAGGGGGGTTTTAAATGGTTTTCATGAGGATTGGTTGAATTTACTCATGGTTTGGGTTTCAATGATCGAAATCTATGCTATAGAGAGAGTCTAATTTAAAATGAGGGGTTTAGCTCAATATGATATATAAAGGAGTTATTTTTCATTATTTTAATGTTACCATGAAATGTGTGTGAAATTAATTCCTTGTGAGAAATTACAAGATAGATATTTTAAAATGTATTTTATGGAAACAATGTTCCTTTATACATATTTTTCCCTTCAAATAAGCATACCATTTTTAAAGGGAGGATTTGAAATTTTTTGAATATTGTTTCATATTTCTGTCATTGTTTTCTGAAATGCATGATATGGTACTTTGTAAAACATGAAAGGGAGTGGAATTATGAAGCATATTTTTGTGTCAATGGATAGTCTGACAGGTGGAATTTATATAGATGAAGTGAAATACAAAACTACATTTCCTCTTTGAATTTTATTACCTATGGTTATTTTTATTTATCATTATGAAAATATTATTTCTCCCTGTAGGTGGGAATGTTCTTGTATATGTTTTGGATGCATGAGTTATATAGGGAAATTAATTTTGAGAGTTTTGGGGATGAGGGACTTTCAATGCATGTTCCTTTCATGTTAATCATTACATGCTTGTTCTTTGAATCACATTAGTATTAGTCATGAGATCCTATGTACTATGTTGGAGATTAAATTATATTGGGCTAGTTAGTACCCATGACACTAGTGAGACTCCATTAATGCTAGGAACTAGGGTATGTAAGGGGGTCATTATAAAGATACATTCATGGTTTAGTTGGATAACATGTTTTTTGGACTTTAGAATATGTTGGTATCCAGTTCATGTGTGACAATAATCTTATATAGGAAGACGAGTTTTACATTAAGGATCCAGATCCAACCCCATGAAATATTAAATTGTTTAATCTTCAGTTCATGTCAGTGATTTTGATCTTGTTCTTTATTTTACCACTTAAAATTAATTATATTAATTCCTAACTAGTTTTTATGGATATTAATTTTTTAAGATTTACCCATATGTGTTGGGTCATTTCCTTGGAGAATTTTTTTTCAAATATCAATTTTTTTATTTTAAAAACACTTGTGTCATTTGTTAAAGAGAATTTAAACATTGGTTTTTTAAATAAGGCATCATCCCATTAAATTTTTATAATGTGATTATTTTAATTTAGATAAAATTGATTTAATGTTATGAGAAAAATGGGATAGTGGGTTTGAAACGGATTGGGTCAGTGGAAATGTATTCAATGAATGTTTATTATGTTGATGAAATCAATAATTTGTGTTTTTAAAAGTGATCATGGATTTTTCTAGTTTCTCATAAGTTATATTATAAAATCATACATTTATGTTTATATTTAAACTAGAATTGATAAATTTATTTATGAAATGAATTGTATAGTTCTAGTAGGGTTGTGGTGAATTACTTGGTTTTTTAGATCTTGCTTATATGGGTCAGGATCTAGTTTTTTAGTTCGAATCATATTTGATCTTTAGGGATGATGTGGGGTGATTTTGGTGGCGGTGATAAACCAGAGTTTCTATAGAGATGGGTTAAGTATCATCTTTAGTTGTCTTGTAGTTGTTTTATTTTTCGTTAGAGTTATATTAGTAATGAAATGATAGAAACTCCTTATTATTTTTCATGCTTATATTTTTTTTAAAAAATCCAGATTAGTTTCATTATTTAAGATCATTTTTTCATGTTAAAATTTTTTCATTCTTATTTTTCACATTTGGATTTCATTTTATCCCTGATCCGAGAAAATCATTCCCAAAGGTATTCCTATAATTCCTTAACACTAATTTCCAGCCAATGGGAATTGTGAAAAAACTAAATGACATGTGGGAAAATAACAAAGGTGTTAAGTGGATGGAATCCTGGGATAGTTTTTTATAAATATCATTTTCAAAAGTGGGAGAAATTAATTTTAATATTCCCTCACAGAAGGTAATAAAAAATATTTGGGATAAAAATTTATTTTTGAAGCATAAAATGAATTTATATAAAACTGATCACTTATTTAATATGGATTAATTAGTTTATTTACATTCTGGAATATATATATATATATTGTAATTTGTTCAATCATATTTATATCCCTAATTTAAGAGTTAGTTTATAAAAATCACATTTAAATAACAATATTTTTTTCACATTTTTATAAAATATTTGGTTTTAACTATAATAAAGATATTAATAATATTATTATTTTAATAAAAAATTGGGGTGTTAATTAAATTCCTTGGATGTGTATTTCTCATGGAGTGGTGGTGGGGAAATTTACAATAAATGAAGTGATTAGGGTGAAATACCCAAGATGGGGGTTTCACTTTCTATTTCATTTGGATCATTCCTTAAAAAGATTATTGATGAAGGTTATGCCAAGTCTAGTCTTCCATTAGAATTATAGCCAATTCTATAGATATGTTCATACTATAGATTTGGACACTGTGCTAATGGGGGAACCCCCTATGAGAATTCGGATGACCAAGATTCTCAGACTAGGAATTTGGATTCTCATTTTTTTGTCCTTTTTAACCAAGGTTACTAGGATAAAAGTATGGGCAAGCTATAGTGTGTTCCCCTTCAGCTGGATTTATCATGTTAGGACATGGTGAGATCAATTCCATGGAGTTCATCATTATGTAAGAAATGGGGAGGGGGTGGGGTATCATGTGTAAAAAAGTGTGGGATAACTTTTTGTGGTCCTCCCCCATTCTTCATTGTGGTTGTTCCTAAATTATGGAATTCACATTGTTGTCTATAGATACATCACCTCAATAAACCCCATTTAGAAATATGTTATTTTTCTATTCTACCCTTTCCCAATATAATGTGTTTTGGATCATTTTACACTAATTCATGTGTCATGGGGCCTCTAAAAATGTGAGTTTATCATCTTCATATAATCATTCCTGCTTTCTCTCTTGATTCATAGTGCAATTGATTTTATTTCATTACTATGTGAGATTGAGGTAATGAAATCCTTCATTTTTTTCATTTCTTATATTATTTCATAGCCTATTAATCTTATCTAATTTTCTTTCTTTCTTGTTTTGATATTGTTATGGGCCTTCATCTACATAATTAATTTACACTATTTTGAAACAAATTAGAGGTCAATATCTGATGAGTATAAATATACAAGAATAAGGTTATAGAAATTAATCTATCATTAAATTTCGTTCCTTTATTATAACGTGTGTGATGTGTTGTTTCACTAACATACTTAATGGTTGACATGAATTATAAAAAAATGTTTTGTGGCCTAATTCATGAAATTCAACAATATCACTCATCATGAGTAGTATATTGTAATGGTAGACTATAACATTTTTTTTGGAATTTATAGATCATTATGATGAAAAATCTAAATTAAGAGGTGAACCTAGGGGTTTCATGGAATTTTGATAATGAGCATGTGAATTTTTGTGGATTCCTAGTACATACTGTTATATTCTATGGACTTAATTATTATGCGAACCATGAAGTATTCAATTAGTGATTATTGATAAATGAAAAGAATATTGATTTGATTGATTTGGACATGATCCATGGATTACGTATAGCTCCAATAGATTTTGAATTCCTTTGAAAAAATCTTTATATTTGAATGTGTGCCTATTACTTTTGAATTACATTGACCTACGCCAGGGATTATATATTAGAAAAAGTAATTTCAAATGACATGTATATAAAACATGGATTTGGTGGACATACTATTTATACTAAATGAAATACAAAGTACCTATGAAATTAAATGTCATCCTATTCGCATATAATGTATAGGATCCACTCCATGGATTTGGATGTGAGAAAAGCGGTTGGGAATACAATGTATATTCCCCTTGGATTCATCATTGAGTCTATTGATTATGAATTTCATAGATATGATACCAAGTTTAAATATTGATATTACTTATATGGTGTATTATAATCATACAAATAAACAATAAGCTGATGGATGTATGGTCGATCCAACGTGTCACCATGGAAGCTAAGGATCAATAAATGTTTATTTATTAATGATATTTTCTCAATTTTATTGTTCACATAAAATGTACTATATGTGTTGATTTAATGCAATTATAAACAATTTGTTGGTGGATACTAATTTAAAACCACACTATGATAGGGCCACCATTTGGTGTAAAATAATAATTCATGTTTTAAGGTAAAAACAATGTAAATGGTACTTTGATCGATGGATAATCTGTTTGATAGGATAGGGCATAATATACAAGGCCTAGTTGGAGATGGTACTAATTTTGGGGTTTTTTCTCATCTGATTTATTTTTCATTTTGGGGTTTTAAATAAGATATCCACCTTTGGGTGATCCTTTTTTATATATTATCTTGAGAGATTTTGTAGCCAACATTTTGATATATCATGGGTTTTGCTTACTTTCTGGTACATACCATGTTGTCTAATTCCCATATTAACATTTTTCACGATATTTGTCATTATTTTGAAGTTTTTTCACACTTATATATTGGCATAAAATTATCAATAGACTATCGTATAAACTTACAACTACTGGGAATCCTTTATCAAATGGGGAGGAACACATAAGCAATTTTCCCTCCAATTTAGGAATTTATGTGTCGGCATGGGTTGAGGACATTACAATGTGTTATTGAAGCCCTTATTTTTTTTTGTGATTATTTTTGTAATGTTTCTTGAAGATATGTTGTTGTTATAACATTTTAAAAATATTAGGGCGAGTGGGTAGGTAACCCTAACCTGATAAAATTCCATGAGTCCAGGGATAGTATTTTTATTTTATTTTCTATTTCAATAATTGATATTTATCACCTCATGTGACCAACATGATTTTAAAATTCATGAATTATGTGATTTTTATCTCATGGCTGGAATTGATAGAGGGAATGTATTTATCTAATATTTTAGTCATGTTTGATTCACATGTCATATCCATGATTTTCTTTTTTTCTTCACTATCTTTAGGACATAGGTTTTGTTATTTAGTGTGATGGTAGAAATTCATAATGTTTTTCCCCATATAAATTTATTATTTTATCCTAAATAACTAATTATTATGTTGGATGAAGCTCCATCACTGTATTATTTATCATTACTATTATAATGATTTTTTTATTTATAATTATTATTACGATTTATAAATAATTTTTCTCCGTAATCCATAAACAAAATTTCATTTTGTTGAGCCTAGTAGAACAATGCAGACACCTACGAGGTGGGGGGGGGGGGGTAAATCAGTTGTCCCCTTTAACCAAGTCTTATATTATTTTAAATTATCCTTAATTAAACATGAAACTCTATCCCTATTAGGTTATAGGGATATATTTATTCATGTTCAACCATCACTTATGTATGTAATAAAAATATGAAATTGAATAACAGATAACGTTTTTTTATAAGGTTCAACATCAATGTGAGATCCTACACATTACCGTGTTTTATTTTGGTTGAGTTTCTGAATTTTATTACCACTATAAATTTTACAATATTAAAAATACAGTCCAAGCCACACACAAGTGTTATATAGGTCTAATTAGGTCCCCAAATATTTCATTTTTATACTCGATATAACACCTCTAAATTTATAAACAAATAACATTTTATATAATAGGGTGTTTGACATGAAACACCAAGTATAGAAATGAATAAAAAATAATGATATTTAATGATATAGTTACCATTTTTAATAAATTAAATCTATTTTATATCTTTTAATTCATGCAATACCAATTCACCTTGAACTACACACAATGATGAATTTCCTTGATGGCATACGTTACAGACAAGTTTGAGGTTTACCTGTTAATGTTAATATTATTTTTTAAAAAGAAAATTACCTCCAAGATTATAAATTAGAGATTTATTAATAGTACTAAAAAATTTATGATAATATATTTGTTAATTAATTTTTCACTAATAAATTATAAATGAATATAAAAAACAATTGAAATAAAAGAATTTTTTACTGAAAAATTATTTTTATATATTAAATTAATTATTATTAGTGGGATATCCTAATGAAATTTATATATTATATTCTCAATAAAATATTTTTACATTCCAAAAATATATTTTATAGGAATTTGATAAGAAAAATTAGAATTTTACAATTAAAATGTCATATTTTCATAAAGACAGTTTTCCCACCTTTTAATAGTGCACATTTTTAAATAAATTTTTTTGACATTTTTATAAAATTTATGTCACTAAATAAAACTAATTCATGAAATATTAAAGTAAAAATTATCATAGGGTGTGTTTTTTTTATTTTTCTAAGATATTTCATTTTTTAATGAACAGTTCAAAATAGTGAATTTTAATATGAAATTTCTTTTTCGATAAAATTATTTATAATGTTAAATTAATTTTTAAATTAATTTTAATATGAAATTAGATAAATTATATATATATTAATATAATTTATTTAATTTTAATAATTTTTATATTTAATTTTGATCTAAAAAATAGTAATCTTTTGAACATTTTCACTTACAAAACAAACTTTCTCAATGTGTCTATGAGATTAATTTTAAATAAATTTTGACAACTTATGTGGTTTGAATTTTTAAAAATGGATTCAATATATAGAATTAAAATAATATAAAACTTTTTATATGGTGAAATTAATATTTTACCGTAATTATTAGAGACATTAGTTAAAATTAAATATAATGATTTTGGGAGAAACATGTTTATCAACGGACCAAACATTAATGTAAATGTGAAAAATGATGGTTAAACATGTCCAAGAACCATTGGATGAAAATATTAAGACCATATACCATATTTTATATAAAATGGTTTATTATTAGAGTCAGATGAGGTATGGGATACCTCTTAGTAGTGTTTAAATTTTTTTATTTACAATAATGCCACTTTTCATCCACTATAAAAGAGAAGTCACTCCCCTCAATTATTCAAATATACCAAGCCATTTTTATCACCAAAAACCTTAAAAATTAACATTAAACATCCCTTGACTCATAATAGAAGAATTATCTTGGTTATATATCCAACATATTACGTAATTAATGCAAACTTAATGTGGATAACTAAATAAGTGTTATTGTTTTTCTAAAATATTTTTTATTTTCTTTTCAGTTCCACCTCCCTCAATTCATAATATATCATGGTTAAATAATAACCATATTATATTAAATATACTAATATTATGTTATCGAAATTTTGTTACCTATAACCAAACTCACTTACATCCAATGGGTTACACATCCATTGTTCATGTGAATGGCCTATTACCGCCTCCTGAACTGATGTCATTCGTTCTTCCATTATCACCTTTCAAGGATGGGAATAATGATGTATATATTGTTTTTATATTATATTTATAATTTATTAATTATTCTAAAATTATTACATAACACATACCATCATGATTTCCATTTTATGGGAATATTATAACATTCTTCTGGTGTACGAGAGACAACCAACTTGTGAAGCGATGTGATTGATTCACATGTTACATAGAATGTATTTATAATCAGTTCACTAAACTTATTTTATATATTTAACATAGATATTAAAAAATAATTATATTAAAAATATATATCACCTAATTTTCTTCCTCTTATTGTGACATGAAAATGGAAGCACCGTTCATGCGTAAGTATGACCTAATGTATCAATGAATGGTGTATTTCATTTCCAATTAATAAATTTTATGGTTTGATATAAATACATATATAGTAAAAATATATAACAATTAAATCATTATTTATATCCTATATATGATTGAATCAGGACTAAATTAATAGAAATACAAAAAAAGGGTCAAAATATACTTGAAAAACAAGTTAATTAACACACAAAATAATGAAAATAATGATATATTATTAACAAAGGGGAGATAATATGTTATAAAAGTATAATATATGATATTATAAATATATATATAGTTATTTTATAAGTAAATAATATTCATAAAAATATTATACAGGAGGTTAGAGAGTGTTAAACTAAAAGGGAGTGTATGGTAAGGGATTTCATGTCAATTGAAATCACATTGAAATTTATTTGGTATTATATACCAATTCCATTTTGTGTTTTGTATACACTAACATTTTGACATGTAATATATTTATTCAAAAATAATGGAATTCTATATTACAATTAGATTTATTTTATCAGAGGGGATTCTATTTGGAAATTTTCATGTGGTAAATGTTAGTAAGAAATCTCACATTATTTTTAATTTCTAAATTTCTATTAAAACATCAACTTTATTGTAATTGTTTATGGGAAATTACATTTTTAATGAATATAAATATTCTTTTGAAATGGATATTACTATTTCCAAAACCATATACCATTTTTACATATAGTTTTTACATTTAATGATATAGATTAATTGGGGAAGTATTGATGGATTTGTATGCTTTACACAACACATATATTTTATAAGGAACATATTAATATTTTAAATAAATTATTAAATATATAAAAAATGATTTTAAATGGTATTAAATGGGTTTGGGACTATTTTATGCAAGCCAAATGATGCATCTGTAGTCTCATGAGACAAATCAGTTGGCCAAATTATATAGGTTTTTACTTAGTATGTATTAAACCGTCTTGGGAAAGGACATGACGGTAACAATAACATGTACCTACGAATCATGGAATCCAAAAATTAATAATTTCCCAAATTAAAATTCTAGTAATTATTATCCATTAGATATTCTCTATGAAAAATCCTATAAAGTAATTTAATTCCTAGCTTATTGATTAAATGGTATGTGTGCTCATTTATTTACAATTACATATTGATTATTCCTTATCCATTTATTTAGATGGTACGTGTGTTCTATTATGTACCTCATAATATTAAATTTTCCTTATCTAGTTATTTACATGGAATGTGTGTTCAATTATTTACCTTTCCACATTTATTATTCATTATTTATTCATGATAGATTATTTTATTAAACATTACTATCTAAAAATTATTATTTTTTATTAAAGATAAATAAAACGACAAGAAAAAAATGTGAATATACAAGGAACTAAGTGGGAAAAACCATCTCAGAAGGGACATAAGTGATGAAGTCAGAGAAAACCACCCTGAATAATAATCTTATAATTGTTAGGTAAGGATCCCAACCCCATGTAAATAATTAATCTATTTGATGAGATACCATTCTTAGATAAGGCACAGAGTGAAAAATTTCATTCTCTATAAAATATATCCAAAACATAATCCTTCGTTAAAAAATCCATGCAGTTCTTAATCTAATAAACTAAGTCCCATATTGTATTGATATTCTCTTGGATTTACCAGAAAAGAATAGCCGAATCAGATTGAAATACCCTAATTTGGAGGTTGAAGATTTTATAGAACTGAATACCCATGGACATTCCTCTAACATCCACCACAATGAATATATTGAAACCAAAAAAGGAACTGAAACCTAGAAAGACAAAGACCCTGTTATTTCAAATAAGCCCACCGCCTCTTATCAACCTATAAGAACATGACCCGTAGACAATTATTTTCATCCAAAAATTAGTATTTTTCAATATGACACGTATTTCTTGTCTACCTATATTCATTACCATGTTTGTGTTGATCATATGAATATTCCTTCTTAGTAATGAAGACCATATCACTCATTTCATATTTCTACATATCTTGACTAGTAGTTATTTTAATAGAACCTAAAATAAAATTTTCTGGAATCCTTTGGAAATCAGGATAATTATTCCTTTCCTCCCATATAGTCCAAAAATTAGATGGGAAGACCAAACATCAAGACCTTATATCTTCTTCTTCCTAACTAGCTCCTTGGATACATATTCCCATAAACTCATCTATGTATTAGCCACCACTATAAATAGTTATATCCTATTCCATGAATTTGTAGATTCCTCGTTCCAATATTCAATGAAAAAAATAATTTCCAAGATGTCTCAGAATGCATTCCAATATAGGAATAACAGTGATAGAACAATGTCACACTTCTTTTCTGGACATTCTCATCTATTGGTAGTGCTCAATTTCAGAGCAAAAAAAACCAGAATATTCATCTTTTATGGAATTTAAATAGACCATATTTTATAGGATCAATCACCCATATCCTTATTATCATGAATATATTCATCAAAATAAATACTATTGAAGCTACCTTAGTTCATATCTGAGAAAAGGAATCAATACAGTTCAGCCAACAGTACGATATTCTAATATATTTCATCATTATCTGAGTTCAAAATAGCTTCGAGGAAATAAAGAAACTATGATTCTTATTCAAATGAGATACTCATAACTTGTAACCCCTGAAAATAAATAGGCTCACCTACCGAGTTCAATTTTCAAATATTAATATCTCCCCAACCCACCACCAAGTGAGCATTATCCTACAACCTTTCCAAAAGATTTTTCATACATCATGTAGGCTATGAGAGGCTTCTTGGGTGGCCCTCTCAGTTCCTCTAGTAACGCCCATAGTTATATTTATTGAGGAATGATCACAATTATATTCCTTCAATGATGTCCCATTATAGTTAAGCATTTATGGACTGTGATTTTATTACATTATAGAACCTGATTTGTCTTTCCATTATTGTACATGGAAGATGGTTCCATGAAGTGAACTAGAATTTCCTATTTTTATTATCATCCCATAGAATGTTTTTAATATATTAACCATCTTGGTGAGGTACCTTTTTGGTAGCCTTATAATGGAGATAACATGAATAAAAAAGGATGAACAGACACTATTTATTAGACTGGTGTTCCCTCTAAAAGATATGAACTTTTATATATTTGAAAATTATACCCATGATCCTGTTAATAAAATAAATAAATAGAGTCTTTTTTATCCTTCCATTTTATATGGGTTACTCATGACCATATTGTCGGTGGTTCGGAATACAAACCTTGTTTTTAATAGAACTGATGTGCCCCATAGGAAACTTGTTGGATTTATAAACACAGATATTATTCTACAAAACATGTTTCCCACATAAGATTCCATAAGATTACTTTATTTCCAGGAAGTCATTGATAGTTTTTTTCTATCAATTGATACAAAATAAAAAATCACCAGCAAACATCAAATTAGAAATGACCCCACTCCCATATTAGTCTAAGAAATCTATGATCCTTCCCACATCCAAACTCCCCTGTATATTCCCTAAAATAGCCTCATAGGCCATGATAATATAATTTGGTGACAAAGGTTCACAATGCCTCACACCACACACCATTTTCGAGAATCCAAAACACCTACCGAAAAATGAAATAGAAAACCAAGGGGAGGCATAAGACCTAAAGAACAAATCAAAAACCAGTCCTAAAATCCAAGATTCCTAATGACCATATTGTTGAACCCCTATATGATTCTATCATAGGCTTATTCAGTGTCCAATTTTATGATCACATTCAACCCAATATCCCATTTTTGATATCCTCAACCATTTCTAAAATAATTCCAAACTCTTCATGGATACATCTCCCTTTAATAAAAACATTATGCTCCATGGAAGTTATTCCATGGATAATGATTTTGATTAGGGTGGAAATAATTTATTAAAATAAGGAACAAAAAGGAAATGACATTATTTTTTTAATAATATCAGATAATTAAACATTAAAATGAGAAAAAAAATTGGATCAAAAAATAGCCCGAGGTAGTGCACGACCTCTAAAAAAATATTGCACCACTTTCCCAACATTCTCCTTCACAATTTCCATAGAAGAAACATTGAAAATTATATTGAATTCATCTAGGCCTGGGGATGTCTCATATTTCATGATGAAGAAATCGTCCTTAATCTCATTAGATATTAGAAAAAAATCATAGGGTCACAATCCTTATCTTGAGAAGTCCTTAAATACTTCCCATGAACATCTCTTTCCCACACCTCCCTCCAAAATAACCAGAATCATTATCCTTGGGACTGCCCATAAGATTTTAAAAATCATCCATGGACATTTTACTTGCCAAATCAATATCAAATGTGAAGGATCCATCCCCCTATTTTAGATTTATCCTCCTATTAATACTATTATCTTATAGGCACACCTGAATGTATATAGCATTTTTATCCCCTACATTCAGCCAAAAATCACAGAATTTGATTCTAAACACCCTATCAATTTCCAATAATTTCTCAGATATTATGGGTTTCTTCTCATTAAGGGAAAAAATTTCAGCATCCCAATATTATTTTATCCTCTCTTTTAACCTCCCAATTTCCTTTTTTATGTTATGCAGACTTCTATTAACATCATCTTTACTAGCAAGCTACTCAAGGATTTCCTTCTTCATCTATTGAAAGAATTTTGATAGACTAACCCAATATGTACCCTCTATGGATGGTCCCCTGAATCTTTGATCATTCATATGAAAACTTCCTCCTAGTTCTCGTTAATGGAATAATAGAAATGGAGTGACGTCTTTTTTTCATCTTTTAAGGTAACGAGAAGTGATGCATGGTCGGAGACTACCATAGAATGGTGAGTTACCTCGGTCTAAGACATGTAATACACTTCGTGGAGATTAGAGAGGAATTGATAAAGTCTACACAATATTCTATTGATCCCTTTTTTGTTATTTTGCCAAATATAGATATTACGTATAAATACCATATCCATAAGTCTTTTGGTCTCCATTAAATCAAATAATTCCTACATTGCATTAATATCAAATCTGACTCCTCCCCTATTCTCTATAAAATCATAGATGATATTAAAATCATCCCTAACAAACCATGCCTGATTGATTGGTTTGAATGCATTAATTTGTTTTCATAACAATGATCTCTCTACAACCACATAGGTAGAGTATAGGAAAGAGAAGAATAAATATTGACCCTCGTCATAAATGTTTGTAGTTATGAAAGGATAGGATTAATCCACAAGATCCACCAAAATAAAATGTTTCTAGAAGACCCCTATGCACTTGTTTCATGCCTCAACAAGCATTCAATTGATGAATCTTGTATATCGGCCAAATTACGAAATATGGGAAATCCCCTTATTATGTTAAAAATGATCGTAATGGAATCTGAAAGACAATGAACCTAAATATACAAGAAAACACATATAACCCAAACACCCAATCCATCCACATTCAACATGATAATATATATAATAAAATAATTATGGATAGAGACATGTAGAAAAGGGATCCTGACATAGAAACTGTTTCGAGGATGAGTGTTTCTCTAGTACGTGAGTATGTGATGGGGCCAAGGGTAATCACATGAGATGAATCTTTTGAAATTCCATCAGCCTTCACACATGCTTGTGAATCATATTAGAACCATTGATATTCTCATCCTACACCAAAAAATATATTATTAGATCAAAGATTGGGTGACTGAGACTAAGGCAAAGACACCTCTTAAAACAAGTAGACCCTAAAAATTATTCCAAAAAAATAAAAGGATTACCGGATCAGTTAAAAAGCCTATGATGGAATAATATTCCTACAATATATGACCATGGATAATGTCAAAGGTCCCAAAACTGAACCATTGAGACCTATTTGATCAACCAAAAATGGTAAAAACCCAAGGGGATAAGGCATCAGAAATATTTGATATAGGATAACTAGGGATCCAAGCAGGCAGAGGAGTAGGTTAAAAACCAATATCATAGTCTATAAGCTCTAGAACAATCGATGGGATAGGGTCCGAGTCACTCACATACGGAAAAATCCGAAAATTCAAATCACCTTCCAATGTTATTCATTTTTCCCATAAAAGAGATAAACACCAACAGAGATGGTTGGACCAACTTCAGACCCCAAAATCCACCAGTGAAAGGATGCGGGTCCCCATCAGAGTGGATATGGAGATATAGTCCCCCATTGGATTTCACACCGTAAATCATATATGCCTCCCTCTAAACATATCCATTGAGTGACCCTAATAACAAAATTTAACACAAAAATATTGGAGGTCCTGTAGAAAAGATGTTTCCAACAAAACAATCCTCATCCAGCCTAGATCAAAATCCATCAAGGGATCATTTTTTTAAGGAACACTTCAATGTAGATATATTGGTTTGAAGAATAATAATTTAAGAATGTATTTTCATATGATAATAAAATTAAACCCACCACATATTCAACGGATTGAAGAATAAATGGATTTTGATGGTGGAGAGGAAGACCTAAGAGGTGAATCCATACAGTCTCCCTGTTCGATTCTTTACACAAGTGAGCATATTTGGACCATCTGAAATGTATGAAGTGCCACACACCATAGTCTTTCTCCTCTCTAGGCCATGTTTCAAAAAAAATATCTATAAAAGGATGAATGAAAAACGTGAGTCTTGAAAGGATTGAAACCACATCTGGAAGTGGAAGGCCCCATGAATTCATAAAGGACTTGAAAAAGATGAGAGAAGGATTCTCTCTACTAAACCACATCACCAGGGATAGGTTACGATAGGCTGACACTTTAGGAAGTTGAAACACTGAATGATCTATAGTGGGACACCCAGAATCTCTAATTGAGTATCAAAGTGGATGTTGAATTTTAGGAATGTTGGGTAGGAAAGATCAGAATATGGGAGACATCAGGCCAGTAAGAGATTCTTTGAAACATTTCACACCCCCAACCTCTGCAGAAAAATCATCAGAAAACACTAGAGGGAAGAATAATGATGAGGGATGCACCAGTGTGACCAAAGAAGATGGAATGGAAATAGTGGATAGAGATAACATGATCTTCTAGGATCAAACTATCCAAGTAAAGACCATGAAACATAGAATAATAAGATATATTTAAATGATTTTCAAGGATATTGTTTATTTTTTATTGTTATGTAAATTTTTTAATTTTATATTTCCAATATAAAATGGGTAACATGAATTTTTCTTGTTTTCCTAAACTACTAAATTAATTAATCTGTCGGTATCTGAATCTTGTATCTATGAAAATGTAAAAAATTATGGCTATGACTCTGGATACATGTGTCAGGGCCATTATAGATGGTATCCAAATAATATTAGTAGAATCCATGGAAACTAGATTTTGTAAAATATAGATTAGGGAACATAACCTAAAGAAATAATTTTAGGATCAGTACAAAATAACATTCCCATGTCACCATGTTTTTAATCATGAAATTATCTACATATAAAAGTTTCAATTTATATAATGTTTTCCCCTGGTTTTGGATTATATATTATGTTTCATAATGATTTGATCTAATTTAGTGTATGTTATCATTTAGAAATGGAACCTAACAGAGTGAATGTGAACCTAAACATTATGCGTGATCCAAAGTGTAAGAATGAACATGTATTTTATGGGATTAATAAAATATTTCTAAGGGAACTAGTATCCTAAATTTTTTCCTCATATGAATGCATTGTATAATGTGATAATGATATATTGAATGTGTTATCTTTGTATTATATATTTATATTCAAGTATTAGAAGAAGAGGAATGTTGGAAAAAACATGGATAAAGGGAATAAGGGAAAGAGTTATATTCTCACATGTGATAATTGTGGAAATAAAAACCCATTAACATGATTAAAATTATTAGGATTTTTCCACTGGTATCGAGAGAAAGGACACCATGATTTAATTTTTGAATGGAAAGAAAAATGTTCCAAATATACAATGCTTCAAATATAGAGATATGGGGAACAAAGAAAATAAATTCCCTAGGAATGAAGGGAATATAACTTAAAAGAAGCTATGGAATCAACGTCTAGACTATTATATTGATATGATCAAAGAGAAGTGATTAATCTTATTGTGTTTGGATTGAAAAAATTAAATTGAGTGTTTTATAAGTGATGTGCATGGTGTGATAATAATGAAATATATAAGGATTTTACTGTTATACTATATCATTAAGGATTTGAGAACACATGTTCAACAATACCAATGAGTAAGAAAAATTATTCAATGGAAAGTTGAACTTCGTGAAAAAAAACACTTAATTGAGGGAAATATAACCCTAAATATGTTCCTAATGTTGAGATAATTATGATTTCATAAAGATATGTTTTATTTTTATTCCATAAATTGGATAGTACAAAATGCCTTGTAATTGATTAATGATTTTTTTTAATAAGAGGTTTATTCCATTATTCATGGACACTACATCATTTCTATAATTAAATGATATATCATATAATAATTATTTTACTTATGTAATAAGTAATCTTTCATGTTTTCAACAATGTTTTATATTAATTTTAGTTATTAACATGATTCCATAGAACACAAGATGAAGGTATTCAATTTTTTTGGAACCTGATGATTAAAGAGATACTCCATATTTATTAAAGATTGAAAATAAGAACATTTTTGTAAATAAATATCCTTAATTATAAAGTGTTTGATCATAATAATTTCGAAATATAACTATTTATAAAAGGATTTATGTAAATATTTTGAGGATTTTTTGTATATTGATGTATCAATTCACAATAATAAGAAACATGTTCAAACAAATGATGTCTAAATAGTTCAAGGAACAAGAAAATGTTTATATTTTTCTTAAAATTTGGGTTCAAATCAAGTATAGTATCTTTTGAAAGTTCATCAACTTTATGAAAATGTGTCTTCAAACAAAAATGATATCATATTACAATAATACTTGATTAACTAATGGTCATGTAGATCATTATAGATTTATTTTTCTGATCTCATTAACATTCTATGATCACTTGCTTCCTTGAGATCAATATCTTCAATCAATTTCCATCAGTATATGGGTGCTAGTTTTTTCATCCTATTCCATGATTTCATTTTCCACCGATGTTATCCTATATGAAATCATAGTTAGGTGATTATTCAAGATGAATTTTATACTACTCTTCTTCTCATATTAAGAGGATTTTTTATTAACCCTTTTTACGATATCGGACTTTAAACAATGGAATTTTCAAATATCAAACCTCAGATTTCCATGATCATATTTAAATTTCAATGAAACAATTTATTTAAGGTAGAGAGAATTTAACATCCCATAATTTATAAATGAATAATTTGTTATTCGATAGCGTTTATGACATTAAACACAATTAACTGAAAGGAATATAACATCCCATGACATTATTATATATTTACTATTTTACATAAACTCAATATATTCTATAGTTTTCAATACATAAAATAATAATTTAGCTTTCATTGCATGGAAAAATGTGTTTGTTTGGTGTCTTGTGTTGCACAAAATGAAAAACTTTACTAGATAATCATTAAATTTTTATTTAAAATTATAATTATATCATAGAAATAACATTTAAAATTATAAATAGATCTAATAAACTAATTAAAATTAATGGATGAATTAATTGGTTAACAAATAATTATAAATGATTATAAAAACCAATTGAATATAATGAAATGTTTAAAAAAATGAAATTTTTTTAAATTAAATTAATCAATATTTTTAATGACCCATAACTTAAATATATAATTATTAGTTTAGAATTGAATAATATTCATTACAAAACATAAAAAAAACACACCATGACTGTATATTTTTAGTTTATTTAGAGACTGTGAAAATATAAACAACTAGTTTATAAGTCATCTCCATTTTTTCCTACTTATTTCTTCATAACCACAACCATTTTTGAAATATGATACATAATACCCTTTTACATGACATTGGGAAAAGAAACATATGAATGGGTGAGATCAAATGTTGAGTAATGGTAAATAAAGAATATATCAATCATATCATAATCATAAACATAAGAACATAACATTTGAAAATCATATCTGGAATATGAAAGATAAGTATATCATGTCGTGGGATAAATAATAAATGCTCGTAATGAATCAATGAACATATTCCCAAAATTAAGAAAATAAGATTTAGAATTTTGGGAAAACACATAAGTATAGAAAATCATTTCATTTTAGGTAAGGTTTATTTCTAATACAATCATAGCAGACAATGTCCATTATTGAACTGAGTTCACTCCTGATTCCATCCCTATATTACAAAACTGAGACCATTTCCAATTCCAGTACTATCTATGTCATTAGATATAAATATTTACACAATGAATCAGAGGGAGATATATGTCACACCCATCCTATAATGAAATAATTCTTTTGTTTTCCACAAAAACATAAATAATTCATCATAACCCAAGGAATAAAAATGGTTTCATTAAATGTCATTCCACCACAACATAATCCACAAAAAACAAATTGATTTCATAAATAGAATTACATCATAAAAAATCAAACCATAAGAACAAGAGCGATAGTATACTTGAAATATAAAAAAATTAAATAATTTTCTCTTAGATGGAAAATAATTTTGTTAGAACACTAGAAATGAATTCTTGAAAAAAATTTCTTTTCTTCTTCAAAAACATTTTCTTTTCGCAAAATGAAAAACAATTTTATAAGAAAATAATTTATTTGAAAATAAATTTCAAATTTTTTAATAAAATATTATAAGACATAAGGTGTTATTAAAATGATAAAATCTATCCATGCCTAATAAGTTGAATGTAAACATTGATCTCATATTGTTTCCACGATTTAAAAATTATATCATATTGAAAATGAACAAATGATTCCATACATAAAATTTAATAAAGATTCACCCATGGGTAAAATTGATGTAAAAATTTTTATAAGGATATAAAAAATATTTTGGAATAGATATTAATGAAACATGGACTTGGATGATAACTATAACCGAATATATTCTTATGTATAAAAAATATCTGAAAATAATGATATTGCAAAATTATCCCTTAAATTAGGTCTGATATGCTTTGTATGTATCTAAAACACTTGTATAATGATTTAAATAATGTCATTGGATAATTTCATAATCATAGTCATTTTTATAATTGCATATATGAAAATATTATCATCCATTTGTTAAAAACAATTCATTATTACTCATTATTGGGTATAAACGACGTCATTTTTTATGCATGTCTTGTCAAATTAGTTTTGATTCTTCAACACAGGTTATAGTTTTATCATTTATAGAATAATATTAATAATATATATCATATTTATTCATTTTATACATTTATATAATCATTATTTAAAGGATATCATGTAGAATAAATCGAATCGCATTGTGGAGACGGAAATCCCACTACTAGAAATAAGAGTTATACCAATGGTTTGGAAAACCATTGGTATATGCTCCCTATACTGATGGTTTGGAAAAAACCACTAGAATTAGTACCTTATAGAGACACTATACCAATTATTTGGAGAAAACATTGGTATATACACCAAAGAGAGACCCTATAATAATGGTTTTTTCCAAAATCGTTGGCATAAGTCTTCTGTAGACACCCAATAAAAAACAGTCTCTAAAAAACCATTCGTATAGGTCACTAATTTTTACAATACAAATGGGTTTGGACAAAAATATTTTTATAAGTCTACCATATACCAACTATTTCATAAAAACAATGGTATATCTTAAAATATCAATGAACTTTTACAAACAGTTCTCAAAACCATTGGTATACGTATATACCAATGGTTTTGAGAACTATTATTTTTTGGTACCCATATTTGTTTTGGATTATTTTGTCAAATACCATTATATAAATAAAAATGTAAAAATAATAATGAATATATATATATATATATGAAATTATGTTCACAAAATTCATCTTAGGTTATTAGTTAGGTCATCTAATTATAATGGGGTGGTTTTGGGATCAAAACCGAGTCAATATTTATTTCTCACATTACCAATACTAATGGTTCCTCCAAAACCATTTGTATAGGTATATATCGATGCCATAAAATCCAAAATCCCTCCAAACCACCGATATAGAATGTCCCAATGGTTTTTAGACATATACCAATGGTTCCAAACGGTTGGTATAGGGTTTTTTCTATTAGTTGTCATTCATACGCACGATATATGATAACATTCCTTTATTATTTTATATGGATGTGGATGGTATATGTATTATTAAAAAATAAATATCTTGTTATTACACCATGACGTGGAAATTCCAAGCTGTATGTACGCACGCATGTGTATTTCATTTTTTGTTGGATAGATAGAAGGTGGAATATAGTTTCTCCAAAACCATAATAACATATCATTATATAAGTCATAATAGATTTATTTCACAATAATGGAATAAAAATGGAATAGGTTGTATATAAATAAATTTTATTGAGAGAGTTGGTATAAGAAATTACCTCTTCTTCAGCGAGCTCCCTCTAGATCTCCCCTTAATGTCACTAAAGATGGTATCCTGATAGTACTAGAACCTATAGAGTTTTAATAGATAAGTTTAGAGGGTAAAAGTGTAGGGGATGGAAGATTTTGAAGGCTCAATGAGTTATAAATAAATGAGGTAGGAGGCTTCCTTTTATATTTGATGATGGGGGAACATTGTAATTTCAAAAATATTAATTTTTAACAAATTCAAACCACATCAAAAAACCTCCAAAATATCTCTGATTCGATGATGATATATGAAGAGGTTGTTATATAATTATCCAATAAATTTTAGATATGTTTTTCAATCAATTGATACCATATCATTTTAATTAACACATAGATGTTCTATCAAATTTTTAACTAAGTTAACAAATATTTCAATATTAAATGGGTGAAATATTTAATTATAAGATGAAAATTAGAACATAAATGAATAATTTAGAACATTTTCATCCATTTATTAATAATTCAATATTTTTAACGAATGTTTTCTCGGTTTTAGGAAATTTAATAATACATTATTTTGATAAACAATCAATAGTGTCAATTTTGATATTATACAAACAAACAATTTAAAAAAATTATAAAGATAGGAATTTAACTTCAAAGAAAATGTTTTATTATATTCATAAGATGTCAAGTTTATCTAGAAAACTTGTTGGATATATTAATTATTCCAAATTATATTTTTTTAGTATTTTTTATAACATTTATTTTTAATCGCCATTAATAAAATAATTACATCACTAGTTTTGTGTAATTATGTAATATAGTTATTTTTTGGAAAAAAAATAAAAAAAAATCTTGGAAAATGAAAAATTATCTAGATGTCAGTATAATACCTGAATTATAATATATATTCTCTAAAATAAAGTATTAAATTTTTTATATTTATAAAAATATGAATGTGACAACATTAAAATCACATTAAATATAATATTAGAAGTTTCATAATCTTTTCCATATGGCTCAACATGGTCAATAACTAGACCCTTGGATGAATATGGTTGAGATATACTCAAAAATAAGATTTTTTCACGTCTTATTGTCTTTTAATGGTTATTATAATTTAATTAAAAATTTTTTATTGATTTTTCATCAATTAACTAATTTCATCATCATTAATGTATAATTTATTATGGTAAATATTTATATTATAAAAATTAAAAATAAATTTCTATTATAAAGAAAAACCTATTGAATTTCTAATGAATATTTATTGTCATAATTAACTTCTATATAACCTTATATTAAAAATGTTAGAATTATTAAAATTTGAGAAAGACATATTTAACATTTATTTAAATAAATTAAATTAAATTGCATAATCTAATCCAAGTTTTTTCCAAAGGATGACATTTAGAAATAATGATGATTTAGGTATATTAAAACTCATCCAATGATATTAGGAAAACTGTTAGGGTAATTTTATAACATTAGTTTTTCCCTTAATTACACGATATACCCTTTATTGTATTAATAAAATTTACTAACGCTACAATTCATAATGTCCCCAAAATAATAGAATAATTTTTACATAATTGGGACCTATTGATTCCAAACATGGAATATATTTTTTAAAATTCAAGTCACATAATTTTTAGTAATTTTTTTAAAATAAATGTCCTTGTCGAAATGAGAAAACGGTTTTCCAAGAGTTAAGACATTTAAAAGATAAAAATGGTTTAAATCTAAATTCAATGTAAAATAAATGCCAATTACCTAAATTATATAATCTTTTAAAAATATAATATATTTATACATTAAAACTATTGTATAATATAATTTAAAAGTATATATTATTACGATTAAAGAAGTCATTTTCACATAAAATTTAGTATATTTTTATAATTCATCAATGATTAAAAGTTATCCGAAAATTATAAATAATTTATTCAAAGTAATTTTTTATATCCCACTTCCAATGAAGTGGCTTATGTTTTCATATAAAAATTATTAATGAATCATAATTTTATTTTAAAAGGGTTTCCCAATAAAAGGTGGTAAAATTACATGTTTCAAATAAATATTGATTTTTATACATAAAATACAGTTTATTAATATTATATGACTAAAATATCCATTAGATGAATATAAAAAATATTTTATCAAATATAACACATATTTATTTCATTAATTTCATTTACTAATTGTAATTGAAATAATTAATTTAGACAAAAAATATAAATAATTTCTTTATAAATAATTGGTATCTATATAATTAGCCATAAATTTTCATACATTTGTTATATTTATTCCTCCTAACATAAAACCAGTGAGGATACCACTACCTCGTCACATCCTCAAGTTCCCACATAGATTCATCAAATTGGTGGTTCTTCTATAAAACATTAACAAAGTGAGTTTTCTAGTTTCATAGAATCTTTTCACTATAATCCAGAATATCTATTGGTTGTTATTCATAAAAAATATCTCTCTCCAGTGGTATGGATTTTGAGTTTAGTACTTGTTAAGGATTAGGTATTTACATTATTAGGAGATATAAATGTAACACATCATAAAACTGAGAGAGATTCATTGGAAGAACCAATTTTAAAGCGATATTCCAAACACGATTAAAATTTTCAAATGGACTGATATACCCAGGACTCGACTTTACCTTCTTTCAAAACATCATTACACTCTTCCATGGGGATATTCACAGAAGAACCTTAGCATCCACATTAAACTATAGGTATTGTCTTCTTTTTGAACAAAAAAATTGTCATCTTTGAGCTTCTCTTTCATGTGGTTGAATATATCTTACCGTATCGACCATTTAATCCACAAGATCATGTCATAATAGCATAATTTCTATAAATTTATCCAAGAAATTTTTATTTTAGAAATTATTTCATTACAGGACTTTATAAGGCTCAATATGAATACTGGAGTGAAAGTTATTATTTTATGAAAATTATTAACTTTTGATATCGCTAGTGCACACTCCCAATATGTATTCTAGAGTTTTAATTATCCTTTTAGACTTGCCATCTATTTGAGGATGATTATAAGTACTGAAACATAACATTGTATATAGATCATGCTAAATATTTCTCCAGAACATTGAGGTAAACATCAGATCCTGATCAGATATAATTTAAAGTGGAACTCTGTGTAATCTTAACAATTCTTTTAAGTACATCCTATAAATCTGGACAAGAGGGAAATCCTATCTAATTTCAATGAAGTGTCCCGAATTCCTAAGTCAATCAACTATAACCCTTATAACATTATGGCCTTTAGATGATTTGGGATTCTCGATGATAATTTCCACAGTGATGTTTTACCATATCCATTCTGGTATGGGTAGGGGTTTTAAAATTCCATTATGCGTCTATCTCTCATCCTTAACTTACTGACAAACCATGCACTAAGATACATTTTTAGAAACCTATATTTTTATTCCATCCCACCAGAAATACTATTTCAGGTCCCTATACATCTTTGTCTGTCCATGATGAATATGTAATAAAGAACTATGATCCACATCCAATATCTTCTTCTTTAATTATGGTATGAGAGTAATATAAACACGATTCATTAACATTATTATTCCATCACAATCAAGGTTGAATTCAATATCATTTTTACCTTCTTTTGTAGATGTACATCTTCCTTATACATCTATTTAATCCTCACTTGTATATACAGTAGAACATTCATTTGAAAAAGTCATGATTTATCCCATTTAACATATCAAGATCAATCCTTCAGACGTCCATTAATATTGGATCTTTGGTGATCTACATCATGGATAGGCTAGCGTGGTCTTTTCAACTCGAAGGATTTTCCAAAAAGATCAGTTTCCTAGGGTGGTAATTTTGTGAGAATTTATAGTAATTAATAAAATCCATATAACTTCTTTAGATCATAGTATCTCCTTTCTTAAATATACTTTAAAAATTTCTAACCAATATAAATATAACATCTTTCACCGAAAATATAATGCCTCTATATCCTTAATTCATAGATTTCATAATCTAACACCAAATCATGAGTTTGATAATTTTTCTCATCGATTCTAAGTTATCATGAGGTAGAATCTGTCACCATATCATTTGTCATGATAATGAATCTCAAACCACTCTTCGATGCATCATTGTAGATCAAAAAATATTTTCTGAAACAAGGAAGTGTGAGCATAGTAGCACTAGATAATGTTCTTTTTAGCTCTATGAAATTCACATCACATTCCTCCATCCATATGAACATAACTCATTTTTGAGTCATCAAGAAGACTAGATTATATTGTCATGAAATTTCATTCACAAAACATCAATAATATCTATCCAAACCATGAAAACGTTCGAATCTCAGTTACTTTTGTTGATCTAGGACAACATCTGATAAATAATATTTTTTCTAGATCAATATATCTCCCCTATCTTGATATTATCTAACCAAAAAATGAATCATTATGAATAATAAATTCATACTTGGTAAATGTTTCATAAATGGTCTCCCTTTTCAAGGACATTAGTAGAATTTTCAAGTGATATTCATGATATTACATTCTATTTAAATATATAAAAATATTATCTATAAATAATACCATATCATAATCAAGATAGTCTCTAAAGACACTATTTATTATATCCATGAAGATAGACAGGAATTAATAAGACCAAAAGGTGTCACTATAAATTCATAGCGCCCATACCATATAAAGAATTCCATCTTTCGTATATCCTCCTTCTTGACCCTTAATTGATGACACGCTGAATGAAGATAAATCTTGGAAAATTATTGAGTACTATATAGTTGGTCGAAAAAGACATCAACATAGTGAAGAGGATATTTGATCTTAATAGTGATCTTGTTAAATTCTTGATAATCAATGTAGGGTTTCATTGATCCATCTATATTCATAACAAAAAGAAAAGTTATACCCCAAAGTGACACAGTAGGGAATATGAATCCCTTGTCATTAATCTCTTAGAATTTCTTCATCAATTCCTTCAACTCAATTGGGGCCATCATATGAGGTGTCTAAAAAATTGTCCTATAACCCGAAATGAGTTCTACAGAAAAATAAACATCTTAATTTGGTGGAATACCATGCACTTATTCTAGAAATATCTCATCAAAATTGTGTACAATAGGTTTATTCATAATAAATTGTTACTCCCTAACCATTCGAGATATAGAAACATCATTTATATGAATCAAGACCCGTAATATTGATGAAATTCCCCCAGGAAGGCCATATTCATCCTCATATCTATGTAAGATCATATATTGGTCAAGAATATAAAATGTGACATCCCTTCCTCGGAAATTGATATTAACTCTATGTAGAGAAATCAATTCCCTTCCAATAATAAAATAAAATTACACTAAAGGAAGGATCAAAATATTTGTAGGAATCGCTTCCCCTAAAATTCAACTATAGAATAATTATAATATTTTGATGCAGTGATTTTTATATTATAGTTTTCAAAGGTAACTCAAAATCTAATTGTTAAGGTAATAAAGTGATACCCTTAGAAAATTCTTCACAATAAAAGAGCTGGTGTATCAAAAATAAAATAAAACCATGGATACTTTAAAGTGGATGGAAAGTGTTCCTTTCACCACTTCATTTTTTTATTCCCCAATATCGATAGTGATCACATGTGACATTCTTTTTTCTATGGACATAAGATTTTTCTGACATTGATCATCATTAATAACCTTATATTAGGTCATTGGTTGGGATAAGGCCCAATTTCTTTGCACATGTAGAATATAAGTGTTGGATGGGAACTATGTGTATCATTTTCTCTATTCTCATCACTGGAAAAATATTTCCCATCACATAAACTTTCAACATCCCAATGACCATCTCCCCCACACTTAAAAAAAATTTCTAGTCCCTTTAAGACAAATTCCTCCATGTTTTATTCCAAACATTAAGAATAAAGGAAAAATCATCTTCTTTTTATTGTGTTATTTTTATTTTTCCTTAAATTTTATTTTTCTCTTCTTATCAATCAAATGGGACTGTGGGTTTACTCAAAAATCCATCCAATCCTTATTAGAACATGTACTTATTTACTCGTAGTTATTGAAGTCCCTTATGTCTAGTGCCGGTCAAAGACCTTGATTTAATCAACTATAGAATCGATCAACTTTTCTCTTAGGTAGGATAGTAATTCCAGAAGGCTAACTTGAATGTCTTGAAAAAATTTCTTTATAGGTACCAACGAGTTCATTTTACTTTTTATTAAACTCAACGAACTTATTTTCCATCTTTGTTTGAATAATATGACGAAAGTACTTATTGAAAAATAAACTCTTTGAACTCATCCCATTCCATGGATTCAATATCATCTATTTTACTTATATTCTTGATATGATTCAACCATTGATTAGCATCACCATCCAAACAATAGACTGTAAAAATGGCTTTATCATGTTCTCAATATTAGAGAAATGAATATATATTTTCAGTGGTACTAATACATTGTTTAACATTAGTGTATTATAAGACCCATTGAGAGAATATGGGTGCTTCCTCATGAAGGACTCAACAAAATGTATTTACCCCCTTTGTTTTTTTGGAAGTCATGTATGATTTAGACCATTATAATGTTGTTTGAGAATAAGAATAATGTTTTTAATTCCATATACCATGAAATTTGGCTTATCAAGAGGTCAATCATTACACTTCGCATCGCATTTTGTATTAACCTGCTTCCCCCAAGTTTCATCGATTAACTAAAACCATGAATCATAGTATGTGAAACAAGAATTAGAATCTGAAAACTATATAATTAAAAATAAAATTTAAATATATGACACATTTTTTATTATCCTAGGATATTCATAACAATTTATAATACAACAGGACTGTAACCTATACTTTGACATATCCTAAGGCTTTTTACTATGGTTTTATCATCCTATATTCCCATGGTTAGCTATACCTTTTCTTCAATACCAACTACAACAACCCATATTGTACATATGTAGAAATTAATTCAAAATTAATGAATATTAATTAAAAAATATAACAAACCCCTTCTTAGACCATATAGGTTGAGTGTCTTTTGAATCATGGAAAACATAAACAACTGGTTCATAAGATATTTAAATTATCACCCATTTATTTATTCATAACTACACCCATTTTTGAAATATCGAACTTAATACCCTTCTTCATGATATAGGGAAAAGAAACACATGAAAGGACGAGCTTATAAGATCAAGAACTGTAAATAAGGGAGATATCAATCATATCATAATCATATGATATAAAAACAAAACATTTTAATGTCTTATCCTGCATATGAACGATCATGATATCATGTCATGAGATAAATCCTAAACGTTTATAACAAATAAATAATCATATTATAAAATTTCATAAAATAAGGCAAGGAATTTTTATCATACAACAAAGAATATAACATCATTTCATATGAGTCAAGGCTTATTTCCAAGACCATCATAGTAGAGAAATTGTTTTATTGAATCGAGTTCACTTTTTATTACAGCTTTGTATTACAGAAACTTGATCATTTGCAATTACATCAATATATATATTATAAGATATAAATATTAATCAAATGAATTGGAGGTATATATAGGTCCCATGCATCTCATAATTAAATAATTCTTACATTTCCCAAAAAAGCATAAATTATTCATCACAACCCAAGGAAAAAAATGGGGTTTTTTAGACATCATTACACCATAACATAATAAATGTAAAATAAATGAATTTTATAAAAATAATTATATAATAAACATAATAAAACCATAAGAATAATAGGGATAATATACTTGAATCATAACCTTATTAAATAATTCCATATAAAATGGAAAATAATTTTGATAAAACAATTCAAATGAATTCTTGAGGAAAATATCCTTTCTTCTTCCAAAAATGATTTCTTTTCTCAAAATACCATGACATTTTAAAAGAAAAGAATTTTTTTAAAATAAAATTTAAATATTGTAAAATAAGATTCATATATTTATGGAATTAGGAAAATGTAAAAAAATATGATCATGTAGTATATGTTAAAATAAAACATTCTTCTCGAAGTTTTATTGGAAAATAAAAAAGTATCTCATATCAGAAATGAAAAAGATTCCATTATTACCATTGAATAATGATTAACCAAAGGGTAAAATTGGATTTAAAAAAAATTATAAGGATAAAAAGAATAATTTTGGAATACATATTTAGGAATCATTGAAATGGATGATAACTATATCTTATTAAATACTTACTTATAAACAATCTCATATAATAATGAGATTTCAAAATTATCCCTTACCTTAGGTATGATATCCTTTGTATGCATCTAAACCACCTATATAATGATTTTAATAATAAAATTGACTTATTATATAATAATATTCAGTTTTATGATATCATATATTATAATATTAGCATCGGTTTGTTAATAAAAGTTCATTATTACTCATTATTAGGGCATAAATAGTTACATTTTATTGCTTGTTCTTCAAATAAGTTCTGATTCTTATTCCTATGTTATTGTTATATCATTTTAAGAATTTTAATAATATAATATATATAAAATCTATTAATTATATACATTTATATGATCATGATTTAATGGATATCTTGTAGAATGGATAACATCGCATCTTGGAGACAGTAGGTCGTACGTTCACACGAGTGAGGATATCATTTATTTAATTATGAAATTTTATAGAAGTGGATGGTATATAAATTGTTATGAAATAAATATATTTTTATAATAATCATATCTAGTTATTATTTACAACATTATACCCTTCCATGTAATGTGGTGGTGAAAAATAGTGGACACTGCAAAGTGGAGATGTTAAGTTGTACGTACACAACTGTGCCGATTTCATATTTCATAGGACAGATAGAAGGTGGAATAAGGATATTTCATAACCATAATAAAATATCAATATATATTTGATATTTTATTTATTAATTAATAATAAAATGTGAAAATTAATATGAATTAGTAGAAGAAATTATCTTGAGAGAGTCGGTAAAGGACAATACCTCTTCTTTGGGGACCTCCCTCTAGATCTCATATTTAAGGCACTAAATACTGTCTTTTGAGGAGACTAAAACCTCTATAATGTGACTCAAGAAGTTTCTAATTAATATGGGAGGGTTATTGAAAAACATTAAGTATCAATGAGTTATTGAAAATTAGGAAGGTGGTTCTCTTTTATTATTGAGGTTGGGGAACCATTGTAATTTCCAAAAAATATTAATTTATAATAAATTCAAAACACATAAAAACACAAAAATGTTAAAGATTCCAATATTATATGATATAAGGTTGTAATATTATAGTGAAGTAAATTTTAGAAATGTTTTTATGTCAATTTATACCTTGTCATTTTAATTAAAACTTAGTTATTCTATTTACTTTTTATCTAAGATAACAAATATTTCGATAATAAAATGTTGAAATATTTAATTATTTGATGTAAATTATAATAGAAATGAATAATTTAAAAAAGTTTAAACCATTTAGTAATTATTATATATTTTTAAAATATATTTTTTTTAAATAATTTACTAATACATTATTTTGATAAACAATCAATTATGTCAATTTTTATACTATATAATTAAATGATTATTAGAAATATAATGATATCAATTTAACATAGAAATGTGTTTTTATTATATTCATAACATTTTAATGTAATCTATAAAATTATTTGGATATTATTATTATCCCATATTATAATTATTTTAATATTTTTTATAAACTTTATTTATTATCTCTATTAATAAAATAATTACAACATCTGTATTATGTAATTATTTAATATATGCATTTTTTAAAAAATTATAAATAAAATAATATGAATACAATAAATATTCTATATTTAATAATAATCCATGTTTTTTAATATATCTTTTTGAGGATCTAATATTAAAATGTTATATTTATTAAAACATGAATGTGACAACTTTAAAATTACTTTAAATATAATATTATAAGTATCATAATCTATTCTGTGTGGCTCAAAATGGTCAATAACTCAACCCATGGATGAATACGGTCAATATATACACATCTAATAATATTTTTTCTAGTGTTATTGTATTTTAATGGTTATTATCATTTTAATGAAAATTATTTTATTGATTTTTCATCAATTAAATAATTTCCCCATCATTAACATATAAGATATTAAGGTAATTATTAAGTTAATAAAAATTTAAAAATAAATTTCCATGATAAAGAAAAACATATTATATTTAAAATTAGTATTTATTGTAGAATTTATTCTTTGTATAACCTTATATTAAAAAAGATATAGTTCTTAACATTTGAGTAAGACATATTTATCTTTTCATTAAATAAAATGATTAAAATATCAAAATCTCTACCTAGTGGATTATAAAGGATATCATTTCGACCCAAGAATAATTTAGGTATAAAAACACACATCCAATGATATTAAAAAATGTTTTCTGGTAATTTTATAACATTATTTTTACCCTTATTAACATGATTTACCCTTTTAACGTATTAATAAAAATTACTGAATATATTAGTCATAATGCCCCAAAATAAAATAAAGGAATTTAAATAATTTTTAGAAACTATTTAAAAATATGGAATCCATTTTTGAAAATTAAAAACATAGAATTTATAGTAATTAATTTAAAATTAATCACATTGTCTAAATGATAAAACATGTTTTTAAGAGTTAAAACGTTGCAAAAGATTGATTTTTTTTACATTTGAATTGAATGTAAAACTATTAAAAATGAACTATATAATATTAACTGGTTAAAATATTATCTATTTATAATTTAAAATAATTTAGTAATATAATGTAACCATTTCAATTATTCTGATGAAAAATGTTTTTTACATAAAATTCTGTATATTTTTAATATTAATCAAAATTTGATAGTTATAAAAAAATATCAAACATTCTTCAAAAATAAATTTTTTTCTATCCCAATTACAAATAAGAGTTTAATATTTTCATATAAAAATTATTAATGCATCAAAAATTTTATTGGAAATGGGTTCTCCATTAAAAGAAAGAAATATTACTCCTATGAAAAAAAATATCGGTTTTTATATAGAAAATATGGTTTCTTCATATATAATGACTACAATATCAATTTGATGAATTTAAATAATATTTTATCAAATATATAACACATATATTTCATTAATTTCATTTAATAATTGAAATTCTCTTTATTTATTTATACAAAAAATTTAAATATTTGTTTTATAAATAATTACTAGCCTAATAATTCACGATAAATTTTCATATATTAGATATATTTATTCCTACTAACATAAATTCTAGGTTATAATGGACATTTTATAACAAGGGTGTCTTGTTGTTCATTTAATCTCATGATTTCATGCAATGGAAGCTATTGAAAAATTAATATTATTTATAAAAAATATTTCATAAAAACGTATGGGTGTTACAATATTAGCAGATGATCATAATGAACTTTATATATTTTAGTTTTAATAAAAAAATTATATACATCTCATAGTTTTGATAGGAATATGATAAAAGTAATCCAATTGTACGCATAAAATCCCAAAATTTTTGAAGGTTTTTTTGATTCTTATTAATATAGAAGATATTTTGAAAAAATATTTTGATTATTTTATAAATTTTATTTGAAAAAATAATTTTTTTTGGAATAGGAATAAAAATTTTATCTTGTCAAGAGTGTTTTTATTTTTATGAGAATTTTCAAATTTAAATGTGTTGTGAAAATACTGAATATTATTGAAACAAGTATTTTCATTCAAATTCTTTATAAAGATTAATTATATTTTAAATTTGCATTAATGCGAAAATAGATCAATTATATATCTATAAATACAATTTAGGTAATTGAAATAATTTTTATGTGGAATTTACATATATAAACATAGTAAACTTTGGAACATTTTCACTCTAAAAAACCTGCGTTCTCATCCCATCTGCGAGATTAATTTTAATCTAATTTATACCGAATATATGGTTTGAATTTGAAACAATTAATTAGATGTTCAGAATCATATAAATTTATATTTTTTAATAAGTTGATAATATTTTTTTTACAAAATACTATTATTTATGGAAATTAAAAATAATTACAATGTTTATGACAAAAAAATGAGTTTTTCAAGGGACTGAACATTAATCTTAAGGAAGAATATTACCTAAACAGTTTTCCATACCAATTTTATGGAAAATTTTTAACCAAATGCCCTCTTTTATTAATAATGGATTATTATTTGAGTCAGATCAGGTAAGACATACCTCTTAATAGTGTTTACTTCATTGTATTTATAACAATTCCATTTATCCCTCACTATAAAATAGCACTCACTTCCCTCTATTATTTAAACCTACCAACACATTTATATCAACCAAAACAAAAAAAATAAACATTCCACATTCCCTTGACACATCCATGAAGAAATATCTTGGGTAGAAATACAACATAAGGGTGAATTAGTGTAAACCTAAGGAGGATACCTAAATAAGTGGTAATGTTTTTCTAAAACATTTTTATTTTATTTCCTTCCCCACCTCAGTCAATTGTTATAATATCAAGATTACATAATAACCATAGTGTATTAAATATGACATGGTGTGTTTTTTCTAATGGTATAGTTTAAAACCACACAAAATTCCATCAAATTAGATATGAAATTAATATTCATGTGAATGACGGACTACTGTCCCACAAACCGATGTTGTTCATTTTTTCCATTAGCAACGTTCAAGGTTGGGAATAAGGATTGATTTATATATTATATATGATATATATACATATTATATTTATAATGTATCTATTAATATATTATTATTATATAATACATTCCTTCGTTCCATCCATTTCTTAGGAATATGATAAAGTTGTTCATGTGTATGGTGGGATACCACGTCGTAAAGTGATACAATTCATTCATTAATTATGTAGAATGTATTAAAGATGGGGTTAATAAACATATATCATAAATATAACATTAATATGATAATTTAATGATAATAATCATATATATAACATATGTTTATCTCTTTTAATATGATAATAAAATAAAAGAAACATTCATTTAAATGTATGACCTACCATCTCCAAGAACTATGCATTTCATTTCCAATCACTAAATTTTATATTTTAATATAAACTTATTTAATTAATATATATTATATAGACATAATGGATTAAATTTTTATGATTTTAATATCATGATAAAATTAATATGAATAAAAAATTAAATTCCAAATATACTCGAAAATCAAGGAAATTAACACTCAAAACAATGAAAATAATGAATATTTATCAAAAAAAGTGATAAGATTAAATACAAGAGTCATATATGATATTATAACGATTAATATGGTTCTATTATAAGTTAATAACATTCATAGAACCATTGTATAATATGTTAAGTACTGTTCAACCAAAATGGAGTGTAACATAATAGATTTCGTCCCAATTTACATTATACCTCTATGTATTTTATTATGAACCAGTTCAAAATTATATGGTTTATATATTTCCCATTTTAAATGTAATATTATGATTCATAATTCATGATATTTTAGGTTCTAATTTGAATTATTTCACCCAAGGGTTTTTGATTTGAAAATTACCAAGTGGTAAAAGATAATATGTAATCTCAGTTTATTTGGTTATTGTTAGATTTCTCTTAAACGAATAAGTTTATTTTAATTAATTTTCTTTGGAAGTTAATTATTTTCATGAATATACATATTATTGTGTAATTTATATGAATATTTCCAAAACAATATATTATTTTACACCCATTTTTAACATTGAATGATATTGATTAATTGGGGGCATTTTGATGAATCTATATGCTTTACTCAATATAGATATTTGATAAGGCACATTTTTTATAAATTAAATATACTATTATACCTCTAAGAAATGACTTGTAATGGAAAAAAATGGTTGAGGATTGTTTAATGTAATCTCCTAGATATATCTATAGTCTCATGAGAGGAATATGTTCTGAAAACCAGATGGGTTTTTACCTAGCATGTTTAAAACCATCTTGTGAAAGGTCTTGAAATTAAAGGTACCATGTAATTGGGAGACATGGTTTCCAATAATTAAGTATTCCATATATTCATATTTCAGTTATTAATATCCATGATATTTTCAACATGAAAATATATGTGAATTGATTTCATTCTCAGATTATTGATTAAATGGAATGTGTGTTATGTTATATACCTTTACATATTGATTATTCCTTATCTATTTGTTTAGATGGAAAGTGTTTTCAATTATTCCCCATTCCATAATGATTATCCCTTATCAATTTATTTACAATGCATGGGCATTCGTTTATTTTCTATTCCACATTTACTATTTATTATTGATTCATTATAACTTCTATTATACATAATCCATTCTGATAATTTGAGCTCAATGTTATTCTATTTCCATTCCACAGGTTATGATGAAAAGATCGTTGAATTAGTTTTCAAGGATTCAGTTTATTTTATTTTTTATGTATAATGTTTTATTTTATATTCATAATGTAAAATTAGTATATATATGTATCTAGTTTTGAAATACTTTTAAATAGACTTATCATTTGGGATATGAATCCTATATCTATTCCAATGAAATAATGTAAGGCCACAACTATTGGCTATTGGGGTCTGGGTGACTATTCTTTGAATCAAAGGATGTTTAGTAAAAATCATGTAACCAAGAGTTATGAAAACATATATTGGGGAACATAACCCTATGAGACACTTTGAGGATATGAATTGGTGAACCACACAAAGAAACTTGGTTTCTAGTTTAGATATTATCTACTCATAAGTTATTCAACTTATTTTTAATATTTGACTATATTGGGGATTATAAAATATCTTTCACAAGGATATGATATAATATAGTGTATTCTTTTGTTTGGAAATGGAACCTAGAAGAATTAATGTGAACCTTACCAATGCATGTGATTTAAATAATAATAATGATTTTTCATTTTATGGGATTAAGACAATATCTCGAAGGGAACTAGTATCCAAAACCTTTTAATAATTTAAAAAAATAGTATCATGTTCTAAAGAGTAAAATTAATAGTAATATATGTATTATGGAATTAGAGGGAATTACTAGATGATTATGAAATATTTGAAAATTAAGGATAAATGGAATAAGGGAAAGAAGTATTTTCCCACATGAGATAATTTAATAATTGAACACCCTGGTACTTTCATAAACAGATTGGGAGTTTCATACAAGTGTGGGGATATATAAAACTATTTTTTTATTCAAGGGAAAGAAAACTAGTTTGCATTGTAAAATGAAACATGTATAGAGATGTGGGGAAATACATAAATTAATTACAGAAGCATCAAGGGAACTTACCTCAGAATAATATAAGGATTCAAGGTAAATAATATTTTATAGTTAAAAATAACCAGAATAATAAATGTGTTTTTTTTATTCAATAATTTTTTCATTTGATTATTTTATCAATAATGAACTTGTTATGAGAATCCTAAAATATATATGGACTATACTAAAATATTATTTCATCAAGTACATGAGATGAAATGTTGAATGGTACTGATGGACAAGAAAAATGATTCAACGGATGGTGAAAATTCTTGTAAAAACACATGATTGTGGGAAATATAACACTTAATCTGTTCTTGATGTTTAGATATTGTTGTTGTGAAAAATAAGTGATTGATATGGATACAATAAATTGGATAGTGCCAACTAACATTGAATTGATTAATGATTTTTTTAAAAAGTGGTGTATTCAATCATTGATTTAGTTTAGAAGAATTTTTTGGATTTACAGAATATATCCAAAAGTCTATGTTTTACATAAGTAAAAAATAATCATGTACATTTTTAATATGTTTTTATGGTAATTTTGAATATTATCTTTTTTGGAGAATACATGATGAAGGTATTTACATGTTTGGTATGTGATGATTAAAGAGTTAGTTTATCTTGATTGAATGCTAAAAAGAAGTCCAAATTTTGAATTTAGTATCATTATTTTGAAAGTGTTGGATCATAATCCTTTTCAAAATTTCACCATTTATTAAATGATTTAATTTTATATTTTTATATAGTTTTGTTGATTAATGTATCACTCAACTATATAATGAAAAATGTTCTTATAGATGATGTATAAATAGTTCTAGGTGAATCGAAAGGATGATATTGTGCTTATGAAATGGAATTAAATAAAGTTAGTATATCCTCTCATGAATGTTTTTCAACTTTACAAAAAAGGATCTTGAAACAAAAAAATCATCATACTACATGCATATCTGATGGACAAATAGTTTTGTAGATCATCACATATTTATGAATTTTATCCCATTAATATTATATTGGTAACTTTCTTTCTTATGATAAATGAACTAAATCACTTCCCATTTGTATTTGGATGCTATTTTTCCCTTAGATTTCATTGTTTTCATTTGGAACTTGTGTTCACCTATTTAGAATCCTTGTTATGCGATTATTTCAGATGACATTTTTTTAACATTCTATCTTATTAAGAGTATATTGTATTGACCCTTCTAAAATGTGGGTTTTTAAACATTTTTATTTTAAATTTTCTAATATTTTATTTCCAAGATGAGATTTAAATTAGAAAGACATAATTTATTTATGGTTAGGGGAATGTAACACTAAGAAAATTATGAAAGAATAAAATTTACTCTCTATTGTGTATGACATGTAAAAAAAGTGTATAATATAATATAAAATCATTAATTATTACAATATATTTAATATTTTAAATAAATCCAATATATTTTATATATTTCATTGCATTTAGTACTGAGTCAGCTTACGTTACATGCAATAATGACATTCTTTGATGGCTTGCATTACACTCATGACCGATGATTACCAGATAATATTAATATTATTATTTAAATTCATAGTTATATCCTATAAATTAAATTTTGTGTAAAAATAGGTTTGAAAATCTTTTTTAAATATATTTTTGAATTACTTGGTCTCCAATTAATTAGAAATGAACATAAAAACCAATTGAATATAAAATAAATTTTTTTAAAAAATATATATTTTTATAAATTAAATAAATTAATATTAGTGGATGATATTAGTAAAAATTGTAGGTTTTCTATCGAATAAAATATTTTTACACTCATACAATATATTTTCTTAACATTTGATAAGAATGAATCCGATTTTACGAATAAAAAATTGTATTTTAAAGGTAATTTCATAGCATTTTAATAAGAAAATTGATTTAAATCTAAATTTTTCATCATTTAAAAAATTTATTTGAAAAAAGGAATATAATTATTGACTGAAAAATTTTAAAATCATCTTAGGGTGAGATTTTGGTATTTTTCTTAGTTTAAAATTTTAATTTATAGTGAAAAACAGAATTTTGATATAAAACTGCTATTTCACGAAAGTAATTTATTTTGGGAAATCGTATTTTGAATTTATTTTAAAATAAAAATATATCAATTATATATATTAATAATATTTAGGTCATTGTAATATTTTCTATATTAAAATCTAATATAAAATCATAGTAAACTATAGAATATTTTATCTTTAAAAAGATATTATCTCATCCTGTATGCGGTATTAATTTTAAATTAATTTTTGACTCTTCTGTGTTTTGAATTTGTAAAATTGGATTCTATATTTTTATTCACAAAAAAAATTAAAAAAATATATAAATAAATTGATACCAAAATCATAAGTTAAATCAGTTAAAATTAATTACATGGATTAAAAGAAAAATGAGTTTATCGAGGGAGTAAACATAAAAACTTCTGTGGAAACAAGACATAAAAACCTATCCAACACCCATTTTATTGACATATTAAGACATTATACCCTATTTTATAGAAAAAAGGTTCATTATTTTTAGAGAATGTGTTTAGGAAGACTTCCTAATAGTGTTTACTTTTTTTTATTTAGTAGAATTCAACTCCTCATCAAATATAAAAGGGAACTCACTCCTATCTCTTATTCACACATCCCAGGCCATTGGAATATTCCAATCCCCACCAATTTAAATATAAAAATTCCCTAAACTCATCCTAAAATCTTTATATGGGGCATAAATCCAACATAGGAAGCCATTAGTGTTAGAATAAAGTGGATACCTGATGAAGAGGTAATGTTTTTCTAATAGCATTCTTATTTTATTTTCTTCTCCACCACCCTCAATTATTATTATATCATGCCTCTAAAAAATCCATTGAATATTAAATATACTGATATATTTTAATGTTATGGTTATTACCTATAACCACACAGACATCCATCAAATGGGACAGAAAATCATCGTTCATGTGAATGGCGGACAACCACCTCGCAAACCGATGTCATTCATTCTTCCATTACTATCTTTCATGTTTGGGAACAATGACTTATTTATATTTTATATGTGATATATATATATATATATATTATATATGATATATATATATTATATATGATATATATATATATGATATATATATATATATATGATATATATATATAATATTTTATTCTTATAGAATTATTATATAACACAGATGTCCATTCGTTCTATTTTTTAGGAATATGATAACTTTATTTTTGTATACGACAATCTAGCTCATCAAAACGTGATGTGATTTGTCCACATGTTACATAGAAGGTATTAAGGATGGTTTTAACGAAAATATTTTATATATATAACCTAAATATGATATTATAATTTTAATATACACATATATCTCTTAATCCTCTTTCTCTTAACACAATAACAAAATTAAAGAATCATCCATCCGTATATATAACCTACTATCTCCATCAATGGAGTATTTTATTTACTATCAACAAATATTATGTTTTACTAAAAAATATATATTATAAAAATATATATTCTTTACATCATGTTTTTTTATCTATATGATTTAATCATGATCGTTTTAGGTGGAAAAAAACACCATGTAAAAATATACTTAAAATGAAAAGTAATTGAAACTCAAAACAATTAAAATAATGAAATATTATTAACAAAAATATTATAAGTTTTTTTAAAAGAATCATATATGATATTAAACATATTAATATGGTTCTGGTATATGTTAATAAGATTCGTAAAACCATTATAACATATTTTAAGAAGCATTCAGCCAAAAGGGAGAAAAATGAAATGGATTCTGTCTCAATTTACATTCTATTGATACTTATTTGTTAGTATGAAAGAATTTAAATTTAATTGTTTCATAAACTTACCAATTTAAATGTTACATAATTAATCTTAAATCAATGTATTTTAAGTCCCAATTTGACTTATTTCATCCATGTAGATTTGTTTTGAAAATTACCATGTGGTAAAGGATAATTTGTAATCTCACTTTATTTTCTAATTGATAACATTATCATAAAAATAACGTTATTGTAATTATTCATATTTGTAAATTAAAATTTAATTGGTTATAATTATCCTTATATACTAGATAAGACTATTTCTTAAACTTTATTTCATTTGAATATACATTTTTTTTGAAATATAATTTTTAATTGAGAAAATATATATGAATATATTTCCATTACTCAATAAGTATATTTGATAAGGGAAAATTTTTATGAATTAAATAAATTATTTTTTATATATAGAATGCATTGAAATAGTATGAAATTGTTTGGGCACTGTTTAATTTATATCCCTAACTGCATTGAATGTCACATGAGATGAATCAGTTAGCCAAATCATATGGGTTTTTACCAGGTAGGTTTTAAATCATCTTGTGAATCATCCTGATAGTAAAGGTGTCATATACCTGGGAAACATGGAATCCAATAATTATGTATTACTTACATTCAAATTTAAGTTATTATTATCCATGTGGTTTTCACTATGAAAAAATATATGGATGTATTTCATGATAAACTTATATATAAAATTGAATGTGTAATAAATTATTTATATTTAAATATTGTTTATTCTTTATATGTTTATTTAAATTGATTTTGTATTCAGTCCATTACCTTTCAATATTGATTATTCATGATCTAGTGATTTATATGGAAGTTGTGTTCATTTATTTATGATGGACATCTATTATTCATTATGGATCATGATAGCTTCTGCTATAATTATCCCTTACAAAGCATTTCATCTCACCCTTATTCTATTTCCATTTTCTATTTTATGAATAAGTGTTCGTTTAATTAGTTTTTGAGGATAAAATTTATTATATATTGTTTTGTATCATGTTTTATTTTATATTCCAAATTTAAAATGGGAATAAAGTACGTATCTATATTTCAAAAATACCTAATGTTATCAATCCTTTGGATTTGACTGTTTCATATATAATAATGTAATAAAGTAAGGAACTAACTCTAGGATAATGGGGTCACGTTCATTACACTATAATCACTATTTCATCATTTTCATGGTTTATAAAGGTAACAAATGTTCTTCAATAATCCTTCTTGAACCCTTGATAGGACATCAAAAGCTATGATCTAGTCTATCAAACTCTATTCTTGATTCCATTTTACTTCACCTAGTCTAACTATGATTTGGAAAAATAGTGGATCTTAATTTTTATGAGTCATGTTGCAATTATATTCACATAAAAATTAGCTTCTCTCTATTCTTTTTCTGCATCTTTTAATTCATTTTCAACACTCACAAACTCTAGAATGTGTTATGATCTCACATTCTTTGATTGGGTTCTTCCCGTAGAATCATCAGTGTGGAAGGGTTCAAAATTTCTCTCACACTTTCTGCACTATAATAACTATAACATCACCATCAAAGACAAGAAATCCATTATTTTTTATTTCATGGATAATTAATGTGGATAATATTTCATGAAGTAAAAAAACAATTTTTTTATTTAACATGTTTTATAATATAAATTTAATTTAATGCACAAATGTTTTTTCTCACATAATTAGATCAAAAAATCTTATAATTTTATAAAATATTCTTCTACAATGAATGTTATATTTTTTCATCTTTTTTAAAACATATAGAGATTGATAAATTCCATATGTTACATGATATATTTATATATATCTTCAAACTCACCTCTTCATTTAAACACATGAATGTAATAAGCCATATTTTCTACTATGATATTAAAATATCAAAATTTCTCCACCCATATGATCCACATATTAAATCAATTTAATAGACCTCAATTAATATTTCCATTTTCAAGGAAAAATTCAGAATTTCTATATAGATTTCCTGCTTGTAGAGTGGATCATTCATTAGCTATGAACAACTACTCTAGCTGATATTTCTTTATTACCATACTTTATAGTGTTCCCAATAAATGATAATGATATTCAAATATTTTAAACACATTAAAAAAATAATCTAATTTTATTTTACTTATATAATATTCTAGTTTTGGAATTGTGGATAATTATAGTCCATATGTAGAAAAAATATAATATATGATTGAATACTACACATGGATTTAAATTTACTATGTTTTTTAAAAATCCATGTCACAAAAATTGTATACATTTTTCATATCAGATACATTAACCTCATTAGCTATGTTACAACATTTTTACATCAGCCTATAATGCTTATGTGAATTTAGATCCTTGAGACAAATGGATATTCCATCCATAATTCCCATATGTATATGAAATAGATAATGGGATTCATTTTTATATGTGGTTATGATATTGGATAATTTTGGATATGTAAATGCCCAAAATATTAAAAGTGTCATATAATATATATATAAATTTTTCCAGGGCATTGAAATCCACTATGTGGATCCTTAAATTTAAAGAATTCAATCAAAATAACTCAAAACCACTACATCAAGTTTCTACACATTTCAAAATATATTAAAATTTCTCTTAGATGATTTATAAATCTATAATTAATCAATTACCATAGGCATTTGATTATTTTAGTGACTATTATATCAACTATCAAAGAATAAAATTTCAACATTATTGAGAGTGGGGAGAAACTGACCTAAATGTCAAAAAACAAACACAAAAAGGATTATGGGGATCCCAAACAGTGAATTTTTAGAGAATCTCTTTTAAAAATGTGAACACCTTTCAGGTGAATGGTTACAAAACATTAGAAAATATTTAGATATGCTTCCAAAGGGGCCCTGGAAGCAAGAATGTCAGATAGTTCAGTTCTCTAATGCTACGTGGAATTAATTTACATGATATTTTTTATAATTATTCTTCACCTATGGACTTGATAAGTGATTTTCCAGGGTATGGGTGTGTGGGAACACATAGAAGAACATAGGTATTACATTCAAGGGATAAAATTCCGTTGTTGTTTTTACAATAAAGAACCAAACCTATCATCATAACATTGGCTTCTTCTTATAGATATTTTCAAATCCCATAGTTGGATGAGAATTCAATGATATATGAGACTCTTTTTTCCACGAACAATACCCCAACCACAAAACCCTACTTCAAACCCCATTAGTATTGTTCATTATACAGGAACTGGGAGGGATCTATTTGATCTATTGTCTAATATAAGGATTGGTGATAACAGATGTTGATCCTCTGGTGAATTGGATAACACTCAAAGAGGGTTCTAAATCCCATTCTTTAAATTTGTACACCAAATTGATCATCTGGATTCTAGTTCAATATATTTTTTCTAGAGAAAAAAATATAATAACCTCAATTTTAACATTTTTACTTACCTTCCAATGGCACCGAAACATAATAGGTGGAATGATAGTCCTCACCTTTTTCTTTATTCAATTATTTTCATTGATGTGTAACCATTGTTTTAGAAAAATACTACATATTAAATATTAAGATTGGATATCTATGAAACTACTGAAGTAAATCCATGTGTTAGTCACCCAATGGGTCTCTAAAAATTGGTGGCATGAGGACTTGATTCAAGGAATTCTGCATCAATTCCACTAAGATGCAAGACGATTACCCATACGCTTGATGTTGTAATATATTGTAACAAAATTATTTCGGAATTGAAAAAAAAAGAAGCAAATTTTATTAAGAATATATTTTCACCAAAGCGTTTCCCCCCATATATCTATCTCATCTAGCAGTTGAATCCCCTTTTGAGCATCCATAATAGAAAAGGATCCAGATGAAGACCTAATGAAAACACATTTATGTTGATCTGATGAAAAATCAAAAAGATTGTATGTGGTGAACTAATCATTATCCAATATGGTGTGGATGAAAATTCATATACCTAATGGCCTAAATGAATGATATATATAGGGTTGAAAAATATGGGAAACCATGTTTATATCTAACCCAATTGTGATTCCATAATTCAATATATCCCCGACCAATAATCGATCACTAATGTTTCTTGATATATGAAGTAATATATTTTATCTTATTTCATAATGGTTAATGGGTACTTCTCTAGTTCCCCAAGTCCATTACTTATTATGAGATTATAAAATTATAAAGTAAGGTTTTAAATTCAATAAAATCTCATGCATTGTTTTGTGTCCTGGGATTTTACACAACCATTGATTCTTTTCATGTTAATCACTCCCTCCCTCACCGAACTTTCCATCCAATACCAAAATGCCCAGTGATGTTTTCCCTTGCATTGAAAATACAATATAAAGAAAAACATAGTATTCTAAATTCTCAAGAAGATATATCTCAACACATTGTGGGATGATAGGTCATGCACTTTGATTGAATATAGGATGTGATTAACTGTAGTGCATCTCCCTCCAAAAGATAAATAGTCTAGTTTCTAATTATTAATGTAACTAGGGTTCATTGAATGCAAATTTTAAAAAAGGTGAATATTGAGACTTTAAATGGAAATTTTAATGCATATATAATCAATAGAGAATTTTTTTTATATGGATACCTTGGATGGATTCAATTGAGTGCACCATTATTTCACCACACTGAGTAGAAATAAAGATGTTTCTTTTCTCCCAATTAACAATCTAGACACTCCAATTTTAATAGTCATAGAATATCTGGTTGATTCCCTATATAGAATGGTTTATTATGTTACTAAAAATATTAATTTTATCTTAAAAAATTAGGTGATATATACCATGAGAAAGTGGTCTACTTAGGAAAGGGGAAATAATTCCTTCATTAAAATCCCTTTTGATGAGGTAACTGAGAGCATTATTTATAAGGACAAAGAAAATAAGAGATAAGGTGTATCCTTTTCTCCATACCATGGACATATGTATAGGATCCCCATATATTTCCAATGAATTTGATAGAAAACCATGGGGAGTTGAAAACCCTAGAGAAGAGATTGATCATTCGTCTTGAAAAAAACCTAATGGAGAGGGTCTTCAAAATAAAATAACATTAAAGATGATCATATTCTTTATCCATGTTTAGTTTGATTTCATATTTTGATAAAATAAAATATTGTGTTAAATCATTGATCATTTCATGATCCACACCTATAAAACCATAAATCATAATTCCCTTGATGAATCCATGTCGTTATTCTGAGTCCCACTAATTACGATGTAGAAAAAATACATCTTGGTAAGGAAGTAAAAAACATATTTGTAATTTAAAATATAATGATATGTCTGAAGTGCTTCATATATTATGTATATTTTAGTTTTTGTATGATAATCTATGAGTTGGAACTTTAAATATGAAAAATTATGCCCCCATGGAAATAACCAACACCACCGCCACTAAGAGATTATTCATCAGATCCAAGGAAAAACATATAAATACGGGAGAAATATTTGTAGTCTAGTTGATCTAGACAGATAATGAGAAAATATTGTGTGAGGGGTCTTTTATTTATCTGAAACAAATTCTTTGAAGGAATTATCTTTAATCAAGAACACATGGGTGATGGCCTCAGAAAAATAATCATGATCAACCATGTATCATCTTTTCATGTGGGGGTGAAGACCTTCAATAATGTATTGACTAGATTAAATAGAAATACCTATAACGTCATCATGATCATATGTGTAAGGGTCATCCTCCCATATATTATTTATCTTGATGATAATATTTTTCTTCTTTATGTATGAATGAAAGAATGATGTGATCATGTCTCCTTTTCAATATATTAGACAAAGGACTGTTAATGAACCAACCATTCATTGACCGAGAGTTGATCCTCTAGACAAAATTTCTTTTCATTGTCATTTAAAAGAGCTCTTTTCAGGCACACTGAATCCCAAATTCTATCTAATCTACCTATAATTTCAATTCCTCCTGAACCTGATTTCATTCGCAATGGTTGTTGAACAACAAATGAAGGTACCCATTGAGAAGCCTATGTTTATAAGTAATAATAATCCATAAATATTCTCTAAATTTATTTTCTTAAGAAGCTTCCAATAAATGATTATATAATGCATTAGAAGTTCTAATTTGGAGGAAAAATAAATTCTCACTATTAGCATGACAATCAAACATATCAACCTAATGTGAAGGGTTATTATAACATGACCTGACTAGGTCAAAAACTAGGATATCCGAGAAGGAGGAGATAGAATTAAGGTTGGAGAGGCACCTATTGAGTTGGAACTAGATTTTATTACTTCCTTTATTATTTCATCATAATTGAAGACAATCTCCCATGTATCCCAAATACTTAATCATGATTGAGATAGAAACATAGAGACGTCATGGATTGTCATCCCTAAGTAAGACCCAATTCTATTCTTTTTTAAATGATAAAAAACGACATTTAATTTCCCTCGAATTATCCATTGAAACACCAATGAATCACTTGATTATTGATCATTCCATAAGGATTCACGTGCAAGAGCCTCCCAATATTCATAATCAAAAGTAATAACAAAATTGTTGGAAGATGTGTCAATTTTTATATGAAGTACCTATGATATTCACCAAGATTCATGATTTATAAAACACACAAATAGTAGGATATTTTGGGACATCATTCATGATGTTACAAACCATCAATCTTAATGAAATGTTCTAAATCTTTATGGTTTTTTGTTTTTTTCTACAATAACCATTATAGAAGACATGATTTTATGAAGCTCGTGAGAACGGGAGTCCAATTAAACTCATTCTCTATTACAATGTTAATTAAAAATTATGAAGGAAACATTAATTGAAGAATAAAATGGGATCAATAACATTCATATGTGATATAATTAGAGATGTAAACATGGATGTTATGCGTCTATGTTGGGACTGGTTTAGACACTACATGAAAAATTAAGATCAAAAGATGATAGAGGAGATGGTTGTAGAGACCCAAATCATGACGTACATGGCCATTACATTAATTTTTTCAAATACTTAATACCTAACAAAAACAGACACCAAAGGACCATAATAGTTTAGTGTCTTTGGAAACTCGGAACATAATCTTTTAATCGTGGTGAAAGATCTTAAACATCTCCCATAAAGATCTTCCCCTTTTGTTTTCTTACCTAAAACTATTCTTTAAATCCTTGGGAAAAAACATATAAAGGGTGAGCACAAATGATCAGTAAGGGTAAGCATGGAGAAAATAAAACAAATCATATACATTTAAATATAAACATGAACATAAAGTTTAAACATCAAAATCTTGAACAAAGACATAAAACGTGGCAGTACGTAAGGCATAGATCATAAAGAAACTTTAATCATGATAAAATAGCATTGGAATAAAACATGTAATTGTGGAAACCATTAAGCACATGATATGATTTCCATAGTAGCCAAGGCACTGCTGCCAAGACCATCTTAGTGGACAAAGTCCCTTTCTGAATCGAGTTCACTCCTCATTCCAGTCCTGTATCACTGAACTGGATTAACTTACCATTCCAGCCATGTTTGTCACATGAGATATAAATTGTTACCCAATGCATTGGAGGGATATATATGTCCCACCCATCTCATACTGAAATCATTGTTACGTGTTCCACAACATAAACATAAAATCATTCATCATTACCCAAAGAATAAAATGGGTTTCATAAATATCATCCCATCATAAAATAATCCATATAAAAAATGGATATAATTTAATCATAAGAAAAGTGAAAGAATGTAAATAATAGAGATATTAAATTTGAAACATAAACATGTGAAATAATGTCATCTTAGATTGAAGATGGTTTTGATAAAACACCTGAAATGAATTCCTGAGGAAAATATCCTTTCTTCTTCAAAATCATTTTTCTTTTTAAAAAATTCCATGAAATTTTAAAAGAAAATGATTTTGTTGAAAATAGTCATGAAATCTTGTGGAGTAAGCTTCATGAAAATAAGGTGTTATGATACTGTAAAAATCCATCCATGCTGTATAAGATAAAAAACATTCTCCTCGTACTTTTAACGAAAAAGTCAAAAAGTACCACATATGGTAAACAAAAGAACGATTACATCCATAACACAAAGAAAAAAAATCAAAGAAGGGTAAACATGACTTTAAACATACATGGAAGAATATTAAACCCTTTATGAAAAATATTTTATGGATATGGATGAAAAATATTACCCTAGTAAATACTTACGTATAAGCAATCACGGATAAAAATGAGATTGCAAAATTATCCCTTACTTTAGGTCTGATATGATTCATACGTATCCGAACCTCATGTATAATGATTTAAATAATGTTATTGACTTATTAAAGAATCATATTCATTGTTATCATATCATATATGGTTCACTTATGACTTTATATTACTCGTTCTTTTGTAAATTCCATGTTAAAGCAGCATTTTGGGTAAAATCGGTTTACTTATCGTACATGTTTGGACTTGTCTTCTTGATTTTATTATTATTTATATCATGATTTACTTACTTCCTGAATGTATATCATGATTTATACAACATATATATTCAATATATATATATATATATATAATAGATAGATAAATAAAATGAAATACAACATTCATGGAGATGGAAGGTCGTACGTACGCATGAACGATGTTTTCCTTTCCTTGTTGACATGAATGAAAGTAAGTATATGTCATATATATATATACATAAATCCAGTAGCTTTATCATGTCATATATTTCCTTATTATTCATTATATATACTTTATAATCCTTCTTGAATGGTTAACATGGACAATGAATCTCATCGCGTCGTGGAGACGGTAATCCGTACGTATGCACGAGCAATGATATCGTTCCCATAATTATTGAATTGAATTGTAGTGGATGATATAATATATCATAATTAGTATTTTGTTATAATAACTAGGTTTAGTTATTATTTACACCATTATACCCATCCAAGTAAGGTGGTGGTGGAAAAACAGATTACACCACGGCATGGAGACGGTATTTTGTACGTACGCATGTGCGGTGATTTCGTTTTCTATTGCATGGTTAGAAAGAGAAATATGGTTGTTTCATATTTATAATAACTTATCAGTATATGAGTGATACTGATTTATTAATTTATTATGAAACAAAAAAAGAAGAGGAAGTAGAAGAAGAAATGAATTTGAAAGAATGGGTAAAGGGTATTACCTCTTCTTCGACATGCCTCTTTGACACCTCCTCTTAGGATACTAAAGTTGGTGTTTTAAAAATACCAGGACCTCTAGTATGTTTCTAGGGAAGTTGAGAAGGTAAATGTTCAGGTTTTGGCATAGCTTGAATGCTCAAAATGGTGTGAGGAGGAGAGGGAGGAGGTGCCCTTTTATAAGGGAGGAGAGGGGCACCTTAGGAAAACCTTAAAATATTATTTTATAATAAAGTCATATACGGTTTATAATAGCTCCAAATTGATTTATTTAGAAGATAAAGTCTTGATGGGTCTAAACCCTCTCAACCAATAGGTTTTAGACAAATTTAGGTTACTATTGTAACCTTATCATTTAGATTGAACTTTAAGTTAAATATTTTAACTTTTACCGTGTCTTCTTGTTTTCTTACACTATATGGTTAATAAACTTACTATAGAATGAAAAAAGAACCCCAAGTGGTTCATTATTAATATATATAACCTTATCTAAGTCATTGGCCCTAACCTTATATTTTTATAAATAAAATAACAATTAATAATATAATATATTTTTAAACTATTTTGTGTCAATTTTGACATTATTTGGTAATTGATTTTTGTGAAAATCATGACAGCAATATTAGTTCTAAAAAATTAATTAAATCAATAATAACATGTCATATTATCCTAAAAAATTATTTTAATTCATAAAAAGTCTCAAATTACATTTATTTGGTTATTTATAATATCAATTATGTTAATTTTTCATTAATAAGGTACTTACTGCATCGTCAATGTGTCATAAATAAATTAAATTATTTAATGCCTAAAATTTATAAATAAAATACCATTATGTATGAAATCTTTGTATCTTTCTAATGAATAATTATAGTCAAATTTATCTTATGTATAACCCTATATTAAAAATGTCTCAGTTATTGAACTTTGATTTTAACTATTTTAACTATTCTTTAAATAAAATAATAATAAATGTCCTAATCTAATCCAAGTGGACCTAAATGGTAATATTTTATATATAAAGTTGTTTTTGGTCGAATTAAACTTATCCAATAGAATTAGGACATGTGATAGGGTAATAATAATATCATTTTACCCTAAATTACCCGATTTACTTATAACCGTGGTAAAAAAAAGTAAAAAGTTACTATTCACAAAATTATTTTTGTCTTATTGAACCACATTTTACACCTTGATATGAATCGTTTCTCTTGGATTTTAGAAATTACACTCAAATAAGAGGTAAACTTAAGTTTTATGTAAATTTTCAAATTCTCCTAGGAGGTGGGAAAAAGACGATGAAAAGTTCAATAAAATTTTTATATATCTAAAATTATTATAAAATGACTCCAATGAATTAATTTGAACTTATATAGGTATTATGTGTCAATTTTGAGCCAAAATAAATTTAAATAAAATATATAATTATTTAAAAAAAAGTCTATTTTTAAATAGTAACCCAGTGTTTTCGATATTCATCAAAAATTGAAAGTTTTCAGAAAAATACCAAAAATTCACCCTAGGCTAATTTCGATATTCCAAATTCAAAAATGAAGTCCATTTTGAAAGATAAAATTTATAATATTTCAAAAAGTTGGTCTTACTATTCATTATGAATTGTTTTAATAATATTTTTATAGCATATCGTTGTTTAGTAAAACTCGGTATTGCGTACAATGCTAGATATCGAGGATGTTCACGATTGCGTGTAAAGCAAGATAAGCTAGTGTTGTGTGTAGTGAAAAATTCCTTTGGTGTTATATATAACAAAAAAACAAAATATTTATCATAAAAATCTCAGGTGTTACATTTTACCCCCCTTAAAATGAATTTCGCCCTCAAAATTCGTCACTTTGTAACAAACAGATGAGGATACCTCTCCCTCATCATATCTTAAAGATCCCATGTAGCTTCTTATAATTGGTTTTTAGTCCATAAAACTTTCAACAAGTGAGTGGTCTTATTCCTTAGTACTTTTTTCACTGCGATCTAGAATCTCTATCGGTTGTTCTTTATAAGAAATAATTCACTCCAGCGGTACAACTTCTGAGATGAGTACATGTGAAGGATCGGGTATGTACTTTCTCAGGAGAGATACATGGAACACATCATGAACTTGAGAGTGATTCGGTGGAAGCACCAATCGGTAAGATACCTTCCAAACACGATCTAGTATTTCGAAAGGACTGATATACCTAGGTCTCAGCTTTCCCTTCTTTCCAAATCACATTACTCTCTTCCAAGGAGATATTTCTAAGAACACTTTTTCACCCACTTCAAACTCTAGGTCTTTTCTTCGGTTTTCCGCATAACTTTTTTGTTGACTCTGAGCTTCTCTTATGTGTTGTTTAATAGATCTATCCTTTTCTGCCATCTCATCAACAAGATCAGGTCCTAATAGCTTTCTTTCCCAACATCATCCCGGGAAGTTGGAGTCCTACATTTCATTCCATAGAGAGCTTCATAAGGAGCCATCTGAATACTAGAGTGAAATATATTATTATAAGAAAATTCCTCCAAAGGTAGGTGTTGATCCAAACCACCTCTGAAATCCATAGAGCAAGTTCTCAACATATCTTCTAGATTTTGAATTAACCTCTCAGACTGTCTATCTGTCTGAGTATGATAAGAAGTACTGAAACTCAACTCTGTATCCAGAGTATGCTGAAGACTTCGCCAAAACATTGCGGTAAACCTCGGATCCCTATCAAATATAATTGAAAGTGGTACTCCATGAAATATTACCACTTCCTTTACATATATCTTGGCAAGATAATCCATAGAGAAATATTCTCTAATAGCAATGAAGTGTGCCGAATTCGTAAGACGATCAACTATGACACAGACAACATTATTGCCTTTGGATGTTTTTGGATGTCCGGTGACAAAGTCCATAGTGATTTTTTCCCATTTCCATTCGGGTATGGGTAATGGTTGTAACAACTCCTTAAACTTCTGTCTCTCAGCTTTAACTTTCTGACAAACCAAGCATCGAGAGACATATTCAGCAACATCTCTTTTCATTCCAACCCACCAGAAGTACTCTTTCAGGTCCATATACATCTTCGTGCTTCTAGGATGAATAGAGAATGATGAACTATGAGCCTCATCCAGTAGAACCTTCTTTAATTCTAGGATGGGAGGAACACAAACCCGATTCCTGCACCTTATTATCCCATCACAATCATGGTTGAATTTAGGAATATTTCTAACCTTCTTTTGTAACTCTACATCTTCTTTCTGCGGCTCTTAAATCTTCACATGTATATATGGTTGAACATTCATTTGAGAAAGATATGATTTTTCCCCATCCATTATAATTCCAAGATCCATCCTTTGTAAATCCATAAATATTGGATCTTTTGTGATCCTCATCATGGATAAGCTATCATGGTCTTGTAGACTTAATGCATTAGCCACCTTGTTTTCTTTCCCAGGGTGCTAATGAATTGAGCAATCATAATCTTTAATCAGCTTCAACCATCTTCTTTGGTGCATATTCAGCTCCTTTTGTGTGAAAATATACTTTAAACTTTTATGATCAGTATAAATATCACACCTTTCTCCATAAAGATAATTCCTCCAAATCATTAATGCAAATATTACCGCAGGTAACTCCAAATCATGATTTGGGTAATTTTGCTCATGGATTTTCAACTATCGTGAGGCATAAGATATAACCATATCGTTTTGCATTAGAACACACACCAATCCCTTCTTGGATGCATCACTATAGATTAAAAACCTTTCTCCACTACAAGGCAGTGTGAGCACAGGTGCACTGGATAACCTTCTTTTCAAATCCTTGAAATTCTCTTCACACTCCTCCTTCCAAACGAACTTAACTCTTTTTCGAGTCAACCTGGAGAGTGGATTAGATAATCGTGAAAAATCTTTCACAAAACGTCGATAATATCCAGCTAAACCAAGGAAACTTCGGATCTCAGTTACTATTGTTGGTCTCGACCATCTTTCGATAACCTCTGTCTTTTCGGTATCCACAGATATCACCTCTTTTGAGATTATGTGACCCAAAAATGCAACTTTTTGAATCTAACATTCACACTTGGTAAATTTGGCATAAAGCTTCTCCTTTCTTAGGGTCTTTAATTCAATTCTAAAGTGTTCTTCATGTTCTTAATTTTTCTTTGAATAGACAAGAATATCATCTATAAAGACTAACACAAACTGATCAAGATAGTCTCTAAAGACTCTATTCATCATATCCATGAAGATAGCAGGGGCATTAGTAAGAGAAAATGGCATCACAATAAATTCATATTGTCCATACCTTGTACAAAAAGATGTCTTTGGTATATCCTCCCTTTTGAACCTTAATTGATGATACCCTGAATGAAAATCAATCTTGGAAACATATTGAGCTCTGCGTAGTTGGTCAAATAAGTCATCAATGCGTGGGAGAGGATATTTTTTCTTGATAGTGATCTTGGTAAGTTCTCGATAATCAATGCAGAGTCTCATTGATCCATCTTTCTTCTTAACAAACAGAACAGGTGATCCCCAAGGTGATGCACTAGGGCATATGAATCCCTTATCAAGATTCTCTTGGAGTTGCTTCTTCAATTCATGCAACTCAATTGGGTCTATTCTATATGGTGTCTTTGAAATGGGCATAACACCTGCTATGAGTTCTATTGAAAACTCAACTTAACGATTTGGTGGAAGACCTAGAAATTCCACCGGAAAGACATCATCAAACTCTCGTACAATGCGTGTATTATTAATCGTGAGTTTCTCTCCAACCATTTGAGATAAATAACCTTCATTTATTGGAATCAAGACCCATAAGATAGAATAAATTTCCACAGGAATGTTATGTTCATCCTTGCATCGATAGATGACCATAGATTGATTTGGAATATGAAATGTGACTTCCCTTCTTTGGAAATTGATATGATATCAATATAAATAAATCCATTCCATGCCAAGAATCACGTCAAATTCCACTATAGGAAGGATCACAAGATTTGTAGGAAGCACTTTCCCAGAAACTTCAATCGAAGAAGAATTATAAACTTTTGATGCGAAAATTGTGCCATTAGCGGTTGTTACAGCTAACTCAACATCTAATTGTTGAGGTAATATGGCAATACCCTTAGAAAATTCTTCAGAAATAAAAGAGTGGGTGGATACAGAATCAAATAAAACATTTTCTACTTTAGAGTGGATGGTAAGTGTACCTTTCACCACTTCGTTATCGTACTCCACATTCCTGATAGAAATTGCATGTGAATTTCCTTTGTCTTTAGCCTTAAGAGTTTTTTGACGTCGATCATCATCAAAAACCCTTGTATTTGGTCATTGATTAGCATAATGCCACATTTCCTTGCACTTATAACATTGAAGTGTAGGAGGTGCACTCTGTGTAGTCTTTTATTTGTTCGCATCACTAGACATCTTCTTCCCATCATTGCGGAATTCAAATGCTCGATGACCTTCCCTTCCACATTTGAAACATTTGAATGTCCCTTTACGACAACTCCCTCCATGTTTCATTACACACTTTGAGCATAAGGGAAAACTCATCTTCTTTTTAGTGTGCTCATTATATTTTCCTTCGAATTCCATTTTTCTCTTCTTATCAAACCCATATAACTGATGGGTTACTCCAATCTCCATCTCAACCTTGAGAGCATAGAAAACGATTTCCTCATAGCTATTTAAGTCCCTTATGGATAACGCCCTTCGAAGACTTGGTTTTAATCCAATAAAGAATCGATCGATCTTACTCTCAGGTTGGATAATAATCCCAGAAGCGTACCTTGAAAGTCTTGTAAAATTTTCTTCATAAGTACCAACAGATTCATCATCCTTTTGCTTTAGTTCAAGAAACTCCTTCTCCATATTTTTTCGAAGAATACGAGGGAAGTACTTATTTAAAAATAATTTCTTGAACTCATCCCATTCCATTGACTCAATTTCATCTCTTGGCCTCATATTCTTGATAGGATTCCACCATTGAACAGCTTCACCTTCCAAATGATATACTGCTAAGATGACTTTATCATGTTCAGAACATTGAAGAACTGAAAATATCTTCTCAGTAGTACTGATCCATTGTCTAGCAACTAATAGATCAGTAGATCTGCTGAATGAGGGTGGACGCTACCTCATGAAAGATTAAACAGAATGTTGATCCTTCCTTTGCTCGTTTGGAAGTCTTGTATGATTCATAGCTTGAGAAAGTTATGTGAGAATGGCTACAAGATTTTTCATTCCAGCTCGCATAACATTTGGTTTCTCCTGGGACAATCATTGCATTGCCCATCGTATTCAACATTAACATGGTTCCTTCAGGTTCCATCCATTGACTAAAACCAATAAGCATAGTGTGAGAAATGTTAATCATAATAGTAAAACCACATAATCAAGAATAAAATTTCACACTTATGTTCTTATCATAGGTTACTCATGGCCATTTCTAAAACACTAAGATTGTTTTCTATGCTTAGACTTATCCTTAGGGTTCTTACTAAGGCTTTCATATCCTAGTTTCCAAAGGTTTACTATACCTTTCCTCTAATACCAACTATAATGACACATACTTTACATACATTGTTATTATGTCAAAATTGAAGCGCACTTATTACAACATATAAAAAAACCATGAAATGACTGTATAGGTACAGTGTCTTCAGAAACTGGGAAGCATAAACAACTGGGTTATAAATCATCTACACTTTCTCCCTTTTATTTTATGATATCTAGATTCCCTTTTGGCATATCTTACTTAATAAACTTGTTCCTAACCTGGGGAAATAAAACATATAAAGGGTGATCTCAAATGCTCAGTAAGGGTAAGCATGTAGAAAATAAAACAAATCATATACATTTTAACTTAAACATGTACATAATGTTTAAACATCAAAATCTTGAGCAAAGACATAAAACGTGGTAGTACGTACGACATAGATCATAAAGAAACACTAATCATGATACAATAGCATGGGAATAAAACATATAATTATGGGAACCATTAATCACATGATATGATTTCCATAGTAGCCAAGGCATTGCTGCCAAGACCATCTTAGTGGACAAAGTCCCTTTCTGAATCGAGTTCACTCCTCGTTCCCGTCTTGTATTACTGAACCTGATTAACTTACCATTCCATCCATGTTTATCTCACGAGATATAAATCTTTACCCAATGCATTGGAGGGAGATATAGGTCCCACCCATCTCATACTGAAATCATTCTTACATGTGTCGCATCATAAACATAAATCATTCATCATTAACCAAAGAATAAAATGGGTTTCATAAACATCATCCCATCAAAACATAATCCATATAAAAAATGGATATAATTTCATCATAAGAAATTTGAAACCATGTAAATCATAGAAAAATCATACTTGAAACATAAACATGTGAAATAATGTCATATTAGATGGAAAATGGTTTTGATAAAACACCTGAAATGATTTCTTGAGGAAAATATCCTTTCTTCTTCAAAATCATTTTTCTTTTTACAAAATACCAAGCAATTTTAAAAGAAAGGGATTTTTTGAAAATAGTCATGGAATATTGTAGAGTAAGCTTCATGAATATAAGGTGTTATGAAAATGTAAAAAAAATTTTGTGCTGTATATGTTAAAAAAACATTCTCCTCATACTTTTAACAGAATAGTCAAAAAGTACCACGTATAGTAAACAAATGAAAGATTCCATCCATAACACAAAGTAAAAAATCAAAGAAGGGTAAACATGACTTTAAACATATATGGAATAATATTAAACATTTTATGGAAAATATTTTGTGGATATGGATGAAAAATATTACGCCAGTAAATACTTACGTATAAGCAATCACGGATAAAAATGAGATTGCAAAATTATCCTTTACCTTAGGTCTGATATGCTTCGTACGTATATTAACCTCATGTATAATGATTTAAATAATTTCATTGAGTTATTATAGAATCATATTCATTGTTATGATATCCTATATAGTTCACTTATGACTTTATATTACCCGTTCTTTTGTAAATTCCATGTTAAAGTATCATTTTGGGTAAAATCGTTTTATTTATCGTACGTGTTTGGACTTGTGTTCTTGATATTATTATTACTTATATCATGATTTACTTACTTACAGAATGTAAATCATGATTTATATAACATATATATTCATTATATATATATATAATAGATATATAAATGAAATGAAATATACCGTTCATGGAGATGGTAGGTCGTACGTACGCATGAACGCTGTTTTCATTTCATTGTTGACTTGAATGAAAGTAAGTAGATGTCATATATATATATATACATAAATCCAGTAGCTTTATCATTTCATATATTTCATTATTATTCATTATATATACTTTATAATCATTCTTGAATGGTTAACATGGAGAATGAATCTCATCGCGTCGTGGAGACGGTAATCCGTACGTACGCACGAGTGATGATATTGTTCCCATAATTATTGAACTGAATTGGATTGGATGATATAATATATAAGAATCAGTATTATGTTATAATAACTATATATATTCATTCTTTACACCATTATACCCATCCATGTAAGGTGGTGGTGGAAAAACAGATTACACCATGGCGTGGAGACGGTATTTCGTACGTACGTACGTGCAGTGATTTTGTTTTCCGTAGGATGGTTAGAAGGTGAAATATGGTTGTTTCATATTTATAATAACATATCAGTATATGAGTGATAATGATGTTATTACTTTATTATTAAACAACAAAATAATAGGAAGTATAAGAAGAAATGAATTTGAAAGAATCGATTAAGGATATTACCTCTTCTGCGACACGCCCCTTTGAAACCTCCTCTTAGGATACTAAAGTTGGTCTTTGAAGAAGACCAGGACCTCTAGTATGCTTCTAGACAAGTTTATAAGGGAAATGGGGCAGGTTTTGGCCAAGCTTGAATGCTCAAAATGGTGTGATTAGGAGAGGGAGGAGGTGCCCTTTTATAAGGGAGGAGAGGGGCTCCTTAGAAAAAACATAAACTATTATTTTATAATAAAGTCATATTCTGTTTATAATAGCTCCAAATTGATTTATTTCAAAGATAAAGTGGATATGGGTAGAAACCATCTCGACCAATAGGATTTAAAAAAGTTTAGGTTACTATTGTAATCTTATAAATTATATTTAACTCTAAGTTAAATATTTTCACTTTCACCGTGTCTTCTTGTTTTCTAACACTATATGGTTTATAAACATACTATAACAAGCAAAACTAACCCCAAGTGGTTCATTATTAATATATATAACCATATCTATGTCATTGTGCCAAACCTTAGATTTTTATGAATAAAATAACAATTAATAATATAATATTTGTTTTAAAAACAATTTTATGAAAATTTTGACACTATTTGGTAATTGATTGTTGTGAAAATCATAACAGAATTATTAGTTCGAAAAAAATTAATTAAATCAATAATAACATGCCTAATTAAGCTATAAAATTGTTTTAATTCATAAAAAGTCTCAAATTACATTTATTTTGTTATTTATAATATCAATTATGTTAATTGTTCATTAATATGGTAATTACTGCATCATCAATGTGTCATAAATAAATTAAATTATTTAATGTCTAAAAATTATAAATAAAATATCATTATGTAGGAAATATTTTTATCTTTCTAATTAATATTTATAGTTTAATTTATCTTATGTATAACCCTATATTAAAAATGTCTTAGTTATTAAACATTGATTTTAACTATTTTAACTATTCTTTAAATAAAATAATAATAAATGTCCTAATCTAATCCAAGTGGACCTAAATGGTCATATATTATTTATAAGGTTGTTTTTGGTCGAATTAAACTTATGAAATAGAATTATGACATGTGTTAGGGTAATAATACTATCATTTTTACCCTTAATTACCCTATTTACTTTTAACCGTGGTAAAAAAAAGTAAAAAGTTACTATTCACCAAAAATTATTTCTATCTTATTGAACCACATTTTACTCCTTGATATTAACCGTGTCTCTAGTATTTTAAAAATTCCACTTAGAGAAGTGGTAAAATTATGTTTTATGTAAATTTTCAAATTCTCCTAGTAAGTGGGTAAAAGACGGTGAAAAGTTCAATAAAATTTTTATATATCTAAAATTATTATAAAATGACTCCAATGAATTAATTTGAACTTATATAGGTATTATGTATCAATTTGGACCTAAAATAAATTTAAATTATTTAAATAATTATTTAAATAAAAAGTCAGTTTTTAAATAGTAACCGAGTGTTTTAACTATTCATTAAAAATTTATAGTTTTCAGAATAATACCAAAAATTTACCCTAGGATATTTTTGATATTCAAAATTCAAAAATGAAATCCATTTTAAAAGATAAATTTTATAAAATTTCAAAAAGTGGGTATTACTATTCATAACGGCTAGTTTTAATAATATTTTAATAGCATATTGTTGTTCAGTGAAACTCGGTATTGCGTACAATGCAAGCTATCGAGGAAGGTCGTGATTACATGTAAAGAAAGCCAAGATAGTGTTGTGTGTAGTGAAATATTCATTTGATGATGTATATAACATAAAAACAAAATATTTCTCATAAAAATCTTGGGTGATACAATGGTGATATCTATTATATAAGAGGATAGGTTGATTCAAAAAAGATAATGAAATTATTGGATTTATAAGTAGGTGAGGTTCTTTAAGATCTCAAATTACTTATAGAGTGGAGAAATGATGAAATAAGTGTTTCATTTTTTATATCTACTCTATAAGTGAGATTTTATATGTGTGGAGATTAAATATCCAAGGGGATCCCTATATGCCTATATTGAACCAAATCCATGAAATAAGGTTCATAAGGATCATATAGATAGGGGTGGGAGAAATAAAAGTTAGATGGAAAGCTTGGGGCAATAAGAAGGCTTTTGAATAGATATATCCTAGAATGGATTTATAGATACCTTTAGGAACAGAGGGAGGGGGAGGGGGAAGTGGTCAAACCGATATTGAAAATAGGACATCAAGGAAGGAGGAGAGGGGCACTATGAAAATATTCCATTGTGATGGGGTTGGGAGTTGGAAATAATACCTTCTATAGTTTTAATTGGAGTGGCCAGATGATTTTATTTCAGGATGTAGTGTAGCAGCTAAGAATCAAAAAAATATTCTACCAAATTGTTAAAAAATCACTTTCTTGGAGGAGAATGAAATATTTAATGGTCTTACAAAGATCATATTATATATAGATTCAATCCACATAGGTTTTTATAATCAAGGATATTCTTTCATACAAATATAATATATAACCTAATGAATCTCCAACAGATCGAAGTATCAAGAGGTTATGTAATAGAAAAGGGAGGCCTAGAAGATCAAACAATGAAACTTCTTAGTGATAATTGTTTTCCAAATGAAAAAAACAGACCACATAAAAATATATAGATTTTATTTCAAATAATATTTAGAGTGCTGATAATGGGATTTCATGAAGTCTCTCATAGAGGTAATAACCAGGGAGAAGGACATGCAGTTTAAGATCAAACCCTTTGTAGAAGAGTCCAGATTATAGGATGCAATACCAGTAAAAAAATAGGAAAGTGGTGGTCAATCATAGATGAAACACTCTACCAAATTACATTGATGAAGAAGATATGTAATATTTAATGCTTTTAGAGGGAACTCAAGAACTGAAAATCCATAATGTGAATGCTATAAAAATTCCTCCATCGAGATTTCCATGAATGTAGAAAATAAGTTAGAGGGATAAGGCAAAAAATGTATGAGAATTTCCTTTAGTGAGTGTCCATGAACCATGTGATTAGTAGAATTAAGAGGAAGTTAACCATTATAGGAGATCCGAATAGGGTATGTCATGAAGTCCCATGAAGATTAAGGGACAGAAGAAGCAGGTACATGGATCACCACCGACATCTTTTGAATATATGATCTATACATAACAATCAATAGAATTTGAAAACCCAGTGGCCCTTGATGGATGTTCTGAGATTCAAAATCCATATAGTGGGTCTATACAATCCATAAAAATCCTATGAATACCTATAAAAAAACATAAACACGATTCAATTACTAATGTGATTCTATGTTTCCAAAAAAATGTTTTACACTAGACTTAATGATATAACCTCAATTTCATCAATCATCATATGGACTTACATAGATGATTTTAAAAAACTAAATGAAATTCAATAACTATTAATCCATATAAATCCTCCATGTAATATCTTCATCACCTAAAAAACAAATTGAACCATTAAAAAAATTACAGTACATACATTGGATCTTCAATCTATCGTCATGAATTTTTTGTCAACACCAATCCTCAATATTGATATGTTTGCATGGATTGATTCTATATTTCACCCCATTATTGATAATAAAATTTAATGTTCAATGTGAGGTTATTCTCAGTTATTTTTTCTCTTTTCATGGCACTATATTTCTCTTCCCCATTTCATGAGAGAAATATTAAACCACATGATTCTATTTAGTAAAGAGAATCTTATTTTAGTACTCAATATCTATGTGGGAAAATGATTGATGAAAATAATATTGATACAAACAAGATTGTATATTCTATCCATAAAATATTATTAATGTGATATCACATTTAGAAACTCATTAATGGGGTGGGTTACTAATTATTTTTCCTGAAAAAACTAACGTTCACATATTATAATTATCCCATCCACAAAGATCATGTTCATTTTTAAGGATCACCCTTTGTCTCATCTTCTCATTAACCGGAACCCTACATTTAAAATTTTTTTGATACAAATTGATACGATGGATGGATTTTTTATAGTCATTCTCTTTTCTATAATACTTATGTATGTGTATAGAGATTAAATTTAAACCATTTTTTTAAATTTTCATTTTTGATAGCCCATTCAAAATTATTATTCTCTTCAATAAGAGAAAAAATTCACTTCTATTTCATTATATCCAATTGACACAATAAGGCGCAATCTATTTATTTGGCCTATTACTGATAGAAGAAACCATATGATTTAATTCCATGATTTCTAGAAAAAATAAATTATAGTAAAATGGACTAAGATGGTCATTTTGTTTAATTTTATTCTCACTATGGTCGTTATCTTCTTATATACCTTATCCACTATATCCTTTTGATTTCATTATTTTTCCTATCACTATGATAAAGATCCCAAATGGCCCGAAGGCCTTTATTTTCATTTATTTTTGATAACCCCCCTTTCAAGGGATGAGAGGAAAACCTTACCAGGCATGTAGGCTCAAAGATTACATGGCCCATAGGCTTAGGAAATTACATGACCTGATGGTCTTAAGGAATTAAAACAGACTATCAACAAGAAACTGCACCTCCCCCACATCTGTATCATAATAGTAGCTTTCCACCTTCGCATGTCTGTCTGGCTAGGCTTCCCGTGCAATCACAGGCTGGTCCCGACGGTATAGTCTCACCCTCTCATTCTGAAAAATCCATTTGGTTCTGCTCTTGTGAGTGCACTTTCTCGGAATCCTCTTCTGGGGATGCTCCTTTTTTGTAGTGTGAATGGGGAAACTACATGTGGCCTGAAGGCCTTGAGGTATCCCTAAGGCCTTAAAGGTGGACTGAAAGCACTATAGACCTAAAGGCCTAGGTGGTCCGAAAGTCTTAAGGAATCCAAGACCAAACTTGTGACCCAAGGTGAATAGTTCCAACTGCTATAGTACCGAACAATACCAGCTATAGTAACTACTACAGTGCCTGCTATAGTACCCGCATTGTGTACAGTTCTGCTATAGTACCTGTACAGTGTACAGTTCTGCTACAATACCCGCACAGTGTATAGTTCTACTACAGTACCTACTACAGTACTGTTATAGTACATGGAAATATGCCTCTACCTGGTTTTGAACATGGGTCTTTTGGATGAACTTAAGGATACCTCACCAACTAGGCTGAGTCTCATGTGTTCACTATCATAAATAGGGTTCTCATATAACTTATTCACTTGATCTTATGTAATATACCTTGCTTCTCCACAGCATAAGTTAAGTAAACATCACTACTTTATCATAATGTCATCTTATTTATGCTTGTGTACCCTTTAGGTTTCCAAGCTTGAGATTTATTAGGAGGCATGGAATTATTTATTCATAAAATTTCACCAAGTAAGAGGTTATCATTTGATTTAGATGGTGTGATTAAAATTTTCTAACACTTCTTATTATTCATTCAATTTTTTTACACACCGTTCAGTATAACTTATAGTAATCATGAAAATTCTATAGATTTCATTTTAAGTACGTAGGAAAACATTTTTTATAACCTCTATTGATATTCATGAACTTATTGTGTAAAGTTCCCTTTTTTTACATTAGAAGTATTTTTCTCTTTTTATTCATATATAATGACCCAAAAATCTAATACAAAGATATTATATCTTAACAGATTAATAATAATAACATAACATAATAATCCATTCTCGAATTAGTCATCCCCCATTCCTTTGGAAACTTAGATACATATAAAAATGAATCATATGTTAAATAAATCAACTCAAGCTATGATCTTAATTAAATTTCCCATCAGAAACATATCACACATAATACCATTTTTGATAAATTGGGTAAAGGAAACATAAAAAAGGGTGAAGCTATATCTTCATTAATGGTAAACAAAGGATATATCAACATAAAATGAGTGCAATGGTTTGAGAAGATGATAATAAAAATTGAATACCATACCATGCATATCATATATCATAATATTCAATCTGAAAATAAATCTTGGTAGGTCATAAGGAATTAATCATGAAGTAATAAAAGAACATAAAATATGATAGAATAAATTATCCAAACTCCTATTTATGGGATATACATAAGATTTTATCATTATGAACATGTATAAATACGAAGAGGATTACTCATTAAGTAAATGACATGAAATCAGGACATCTCATTAACATATGGACACTAAACCAAGTCCTCACATAGCCAAATAGACATGAAAGAAGGTACACACATAACTATACAAAAATAAAATAAGGTCTACACATAACCATATAGACATGAAATCAGGTCTTGACATGACGTTATGGACCTGAAAATACGTCAATGGAAAACACTTTGAACGTGAATTCAGGTTCACAAATAAAATAATCCACACATGAATTTTCCAGCTTTACCCAATGAGTTTTAGGGATACATTTGTTCCTTCCATCACACAATCAATACATTTGTTTCATGGAATATCATAAAACATTAATTAAGTCATAAATAATTAAAATAAATTTGTTTCATAAAAATTTCATCACATTAAAACACCTAGAAAATAAATAAGATTTAATAAACATTTCAACATTACATTGTAGCATAACCCATGTATAATGAATGATTTTTATAAACAAATATTCATCATAATGATAATCCATCTAGGTAAATATAAAGAATGCTATTATATTATCATATACCAAGTAGAGATTATGTAACATCAAAAGATGTCATCATAGATAGAAAATTATTTTTAAAGATCACATGGAACATTTCTTAAAAAAAATCTATTCACTTTGATATAACCATTACAATAGATAAAAAAATAAAAAAAATGAAGATATTATTTTATTTGAAAATAAAATTGATTATATATACTTTAATATTCAAATAATTGACTGGTAATTATGGTGAAAAATTTGTTCCATGCCATGTTTGTTAAAAAAAGACCCCTTTATAATTTTTAGTAAAAATTAAATGGTGCCTCATTCAGAAAATGATTAAAATATACCTTCTGTAAATTTTAAATAAAATTTCAAATAGGTTTCATATATTATGAAAACTCATTTGAGAATATAATAAACATTATCTAAAATATTTTTATAAAATGTGGACAGTCAAGAAAATGTAATTCAACTGAAGAAAGAAATCAAGGCGAGTTTTCTAAAAATATTTGGGTATAATTAGTTATTAAATAAGGGAAATTTATTGTAAAAATTGTATCCTGTTTAAATTAATAGATAAAAATAAAATTCATTAGTTTTTTTGTATTTCACTCATAATATTTAATCATTATATGTATAATCATAAACCATCCTTATAAAAACTGGTCATTTTTACCACATTGGTATCTTTTGAAACATAATTCCAATGAAATAAGGAATGGATGGCTCTCTGGAACTATATTCTTGACATTTTTGACTGCATATGGTTGAATAATAATTCTATCAAAGCTAAACTTAAAAAATGTGTAGAAATGGATGGCTCTCAACAAATAATGAACCTCTTTCATGTTGTGGTTGCTGAGATCCACCATGAGATTTGGAATGATCGGAATGATATTATTCATAATAATTACTCATTCAATCAAAATGTTGGTTGGATGAGGATCATCATTGCTATATAAGAAGAAGCCTCGATTCAAAAGGGACGTTTCCAAAACACCGTGCATGAATTTGTGATCCCGAGGCATCCCAGGATTAAAGGAAATTTCTGTTAGCCGCATCATACACTGGAGGTGTTCTAGAGAGCCCCCCCTGCCAGTATGGATCAAGATCAATATCAATGGTGCCTCCAAGGGAAATATGATACGTACAGGGTGTGGTGTTATCTTCATAAATCACCACATCCAGATCCTTGTATGCTTGATGGGTAAATGTGGCATTTCCACCTCCCTCAAAGCTAATATGTTGGGCTTGATTCATGCCATTACCTTTGCCAAATCCTTTGGTTGGAATAACCTTTGGATCGAAAGTGACTCGATGAGTACCATCCAAGCAATTTGGAATGGAATAATCCACCTTGATTGGCCGATTACTACCCATGGTATCGAATGCACCCATTCGCTTAGCGATCTTAACTATATCGTCACACATGTTTATCGAGAAGCAAATGCGGTTGCAGATGGTCTGGCCAACATGGGAGTCAATCAGGGCATTACTTGGTTAGAAGACCTTCCCATTGCTCTTATATCATTTCATGAAAAAGATTTTAATATGATCCCATATTTTAGACTCTTTTAATCTTTCTTTATTAATAATATATATGCTTTGGTCTTTTTTAACCAAGGAATCACATTAAAAAAAAGTGGTGAATAAGGCATGTGACTCATAGTGATAAAAGTGAGATGGAAATCTAATACCGGAGTCCCTAACTTAATTGTATACATTAAAACCCACATTATAATAAATAAATTTATAATATAAATATACTATTAGCCATAATATTATGTATTATATCATATATTATATACATTTGATAACTTATTATCTGTTTATTATATATTTTTGAGATAAAATCTTATTTCAAGTAACTACTTCTTCGTTTTTCATATATGTTTTAGTTTGGAATCCACATTCCTTTATCATTGACCACATACTTATCATCTAAATAATGTTAAATATGATATAATTATCATTTATATTCATTATATATTAATTTATAGTAATTCATTAATGTTAGAGATATAAATAAAATTCAATTATTTTCTGAGACGATTGGTCATGCATATTCATGAACACTATTTTGTTTTTCTCTAATGAATGGAATCTACAAATGAAAATAATATATGAAAATTAAATAATAATATATATCATATTAAGAAATTAAATATATTCTTATAAAAAAAATTTAAAAATTAAATGAAAAATATATCTCATCACTTCGTGGAGGGGTTTGTCCACACGCACAGATGAGTGATATTAACATTTTCCAATATATTATGAGGTAATAAGGTTGATGTAATATTATAATTTCAGAAATATATATTTTTTCATAAATATTATTTACCTAAATTAAATCCATCATTATATATATTTGTGAGAAGCGGTGATAGATAACAAATTATATCGGTTCACGAAGTGGTAGTTTTCCGTACACATGATCGATAGTTTCATTTATCATTCGATCAAGGGGAGATGGATATAGGATAGAAAATTATCCTAATAACAAACACACACACACATATATATATATATAATATATAATTATTATAATATATTATCATAGTTTAAAAATATTTTATTTATATGAATATATAAATAAAATAAAAAACACGCAGTTAAGAAGGATACCTCTTCTTCCGACAATCTCATTATGTTAGAACAAAAAACATTATTATGATGTTTAATAATAAAACCAGATAATCTAAAAAAATTGTATGGATTTGAATATTATATATAAGTTGATCTTGGCTAAACCAAAAAAATTTTATGTTTTCTGAGCCGAGGAGATGGGGTTCTCTTTTATAAATTGGGGAGACGACATGATTAGAATTATTGAAAATTAAATGTTATTCCCATGAATTAAAAATGTTATAATACTCATAAATGGATCATTAGAAAAAATTATATTATTTAATATCTTAATATTTCCACAATATTTTAATTTTAATTTTTTTATTCTATTTTAACCCTTATTTGCATAATTTAACATCCTAGTAACCCTGTTTTAGCCTTAATTATTGTAATTATTTTCAAATGTGTTTTTCATTCATTTTTTTAAAAAAATATGTTATTATTGTTATATAATATTATTTATGATTATTCTAGATATGGAATACGTTATTCCAATTTCAATTCATAGTTGTTGTACAATTTAATGTTAAATTATTACCTAATAAGTGATGAAAAGGCGGTTTTATGAAGATAAAAATATCACAAGAATATAATGTTTTAATATAAAACTAAATATTTAATTTATATAATAAAAAAAATATTAATAATAAAATAATTTAAGTAATTTGTTTGAAACAAATTAAATAAATTATATATATTTTAAGGACCTAAACAAAAAAGAAATTTTCAATAATAATCTATATTTTCACAATCATTAAAATCATAAAAATTTCCTAAAACCCAAAATACCTCCACAAAGATAGTTTTTACATTTTGAATCCAAAAATAATGTTAATTTTTTTAATTATATTTTGTTAAACTAAAAAAATTATTTAATTATTTTTTCGCAAAAAATGTGTAGATTTTTTTAGAAAATAATATTTTTTGAATCATATGAAGACTTTACTAAAGATTAAGTAAATTTTTATCAATATTATTTCTAAATGAAAAATATTTATAATTAAATTTCATAATATTGGTACTATAATTCATAAAACAGTGTTTAATAGTTAGGTTATAATTTTCATGTTTAAATAATAATATTTTTGGTATGTCTTGGTTCTTTAAAACTCATTATTGCATTTAACCCAACAATTCAAATAAATTAAATTTATTAGAAAAAAAATTTCAAAAAATATTACGATGTAACTTCTTACCAACCAAAAAAATAAATTTATCCATAAAAATTTTTCATTCTCATTAAAAATAATGAGGATAAACACTCCACAATATATCATTAGGATCCTACGCCACTTTGTCAAATTAGTGGTCGGAGATAAAAAATTTGACAAGGTGGGTAGTGTTGTATTATAAAACATTCTCTCTATGATCCATAACATCCCCAAGTTATTCCTTTAATGAAATATCATTCTCCAATTATATTCCCCCAATATTTATTATGTGTAAAGCATCGGGTGTGTTCTTCCTCAAGGGATATATGTAGAACACATCATGAAATTATGAGAGGTTCAGTGGAAGGCCATGAGATAAGACACAGTACAAACTTGATCAATAATCTAAAAACAAGAAATTATACATATGAATGAACTTTACTTTATTCCCCAATATCATAACCTTCTTCCAATAAAATTTTTCAGAAAAACCTTCTTACTTACATGAAACTCATGATCACATTGATTATAGTTTACACAAATTTCATATTTACATGGATCTTCTCTAATGTATGTCAAAACGATCAAAAAGTCATTTCCATTTAATAAACTAGATCAGGTCCCAATATCTCCCTTTATCTGAGATCATGTCATTATGTTAGTGTTTTAAAACACTTTCCATGTATTTCTTCATAAGTAGACATATGTATACTAAGGGAGGAGATATTTTTGTATTAAAACATAACTATATGAAGGTTTTGATCCAACTAACATTGAAATCCATAGAAAAATATCACACCACACCCTATAAGGATTTATTTTTTATCTTAGACTGACCATATAACTAAGGATGATTAAAATTAAATTAAGTCAATTCTATGTGAGGAACTTTCTCAAGAATTCTCATGAATTCCGAGTTATAAATAATATTGTGACTGGACACAAAAATTTTGGTACTCCATATAACTATACAACATCATTAATTTATTTTCTAATAAGATTATATAGTGAGATATATTCTTTGATAAAAATGAAATGTGATGGTTTTTTATGGATATCGACTACATCTCATATAGAGTTATTCCCTTTAGATGTTTTCTGGGCCCCGATGAGAAATTCTGTGGTGATTTTAACCCATTTCAATTTCTGTATGGGGAATAGATGTAACATCCCCATAATTTTTTTTCTCAACCATATATTACTAACATAGGAATAAATGTGGAATAAAATATTAACTACATCCCTTCATTCCATCTCACTATAAATACTATTTCAATTCTCTATACATCATTACACTTCTAGGATGAATAGAGAACGATGAACTATGATCATTCATTAACATCTCCTAATTCAAATCTAGAATAGATGTGACAAATAAAGGGTTCTCAAACCATATAATTCCATTATAATCATGTTTAATATAAGGAAAATATTTGAACTTATTCTTTAACAATACATCTCCCTTCTAAACTTCTTTAATCATTGTATTCATAGATGGTTGAATAGTTATTTAAGAAAAATAATACTTTTCGACTTCCTTTCATGATATAAATGTCATTGTATGAAAATCCATAACTATTGTATGTTTTTTAGTCCTCATCATATGTAGGATAGGATGATCACTTCAACTTAATGAATCTTCCTCCTTTTTTTCTTTCCCTAGGTGGTAATGTACTAAGATATCATATTAATTAATTATCTCAAACAGTCTTCTTCTGTGCATGTTCAATTATTTTATTTTGAATATATAAATTAAATATTTATGATAATTATATGTATTACGCCTTTCTTCATAAGGATTATTCTACCATATCGTTAATTCAAAAAAATTCCTAGATAGATCTAAATCATTTTTGTGTACATTTTCTCATGAACATTAAATTTCCATGAATTATAAGATAAAACCTTATCATTCTTCAAGATAAGAAATCCCAATCCCTTATTGGATGCGTCAATATAGAATACGATATATTCCTTAGTATCAGGTAATGTAATAATAAATGTGTTGAATAATATTGTCTTCAGTACATTGTAGTTTCCCTTCAATTTATGAATCAGGAAGAATACATATCCATTTTGAGTTAACCTGGTTGGTCTATAGGAATTTAATGAGAAATTATACAAAAAATATTGATAATTTGCATCCAAACCATGGAAATTTCGAAACTCTTTCATAGTTGTTAGTATGTCCCACATCTTAATAGCCTCTATATTTGATAGATCCACAACTATTACCTATATTGGGATTATATAACCCAAAAATAAATCATTTGTATTAAAAATTAAAACATAAATATAATTTATTACTCCATATTTTTTCTTAGGTTCTTTAGCATAATCCTCAAATGATCATCATGGTCTTCCTTTCACTTTAAATATAGAATAATATCTTCTATAAAGGCTACCACAAAATGATCAAGGTATTCTCTAAGGACTCTATTAATCCAATACATGATGCTTCCATGGGAATTATTAAGCCCAAATGGGATCACTATATACTCATAGATTCCATACCATATATAGAATATTATCTTAGTTATATCCCTCTACATTAACCTCAATTAATGATATCCTAAATGAAGGTCAATCTTGGAAATATATTCAACTCAAAGTTGTTAATAAAATAAGAGATCAATATAGGGTAGGGGTTATATGTTATTTATTGTAATCTTGTTTAGTTTATTTTTATCTATGAAATTTTGTGTTGATCTATTTTTCTTCTTAACAAATAGAACATATTCACTCCATCGTGACAAACATGGTTGAATTAATCCATTTTCACTATTATCCTAGAGTTTTTATTCTTTATTTATTGAATCTCAACCAGGTAAATACTGTAAGAATTATTTAAAATATAAATTTCCCTAGGTATGAGTTATAATAAGAACTCAAATTCACATTTCAGTGGAACACTATTAAACTCTTATAAAAAGAAACAAAATACTACACAATAAGATTATCATCGAGGCTTATTTTCTCCCAGTCCATTTAAGACAGACACTAATTTTGAATTTTAATAAATTCATATAAACATGTTGAAATCTCTATTAGAAACTCATATTTATCGTTTCACTAATAGATTATCATAGGGTGGTCTAAGAATATCGAACATGAATTAAATCCCTTGAAAATTGGTGTTGTATTTATGTATAGAAAGCTAATCCATGCATAAGATAATATCAAATTTAACTAGAGGGAGAATAATGAGATATGTAGGTTGAAAATCCCCACGAACTTCCAATATAGAGGTCTCACATACTTGACATGAGATAATCATAAAATTAAAAGTTTTCAATAAAAAATTAACATTTAATCCATTTGGTGGAATTGTGAAACTCTTAAAAAATAAGTTAGACTTAAGAGAGAGGATACATCAGGAATAAAATAATTTATTCAAATTTCTAGGGTGGATGGCTAGTGAAACACTCACCACGGCTTTATCATATCCATCCGTATAAATAAATATCGCATAACTTTTCCATTCATCACGAATTTTAAAATATTACATTCATTGACAATAGTCATTAACCATCAAAATTGACCCTTTTTTAGAATAATTCTTGTAGTCATTTATTTGGAATCATTAGGAGGTAGTTTGTGAAATCTATGGTACATTATCTATATATATATCATTATCTAACTTCATCCCATCACATTAGAATTAAACCACTTAAATATCCTACTTTCAACACATAAAATATTTAAAAGTCCCTTTAATATAGTTTACTTCATTTTTCCTTCCACACATTGAGAATAAATGAAATCTCATCATCTTCTCTGAATGGATTTAATATTTCCTTTGAATTCAATGTTAAATTCCCTAACAATACCATGAGATTAATGGGTAAATTCAATACCTATTTCCTTCTTAATCACACATCAAATGATTTATTAATTTCAAAGGAAGTCCCTTATAGATTATACTCCTCAAGGACATGGTTTTTTGTCACTAAAGAAATTTTCCACCATACATTAAGGTTGAATAATAATACAAGAAGCATATGACACAAATCATTTAGAATTCTCCTCATAGGCACAAAATGATTCATCTTTCTTTTATTTAGCTCTTTGAATTCCATCCCTATTTTTATATGAATAAAATGTTGAATGTACTTATCAAAAAATAATATCATAAAATAACCCCCTAAAATGATTCAATTTCATATTTTTTCCTTGTATTATCTATAAGATTCCACCACTGACCGATTTCTACTTCCAAATAATATACAGAAAAAATGAATTTTTAATTATTTAGTTATTGGGACTAAAAATAATATTTTCAGTGTTACTAATATTTTTCATATAAACTAGTGATTCAGTGGAAGAACAATAAGTAGGTGTTATTTTTCTCCTTAAAGACTCAACACGACGTTGTTCCCTCATTTTCTCTTCTTTATGTTCATCATGATTCATAGCATGAGAAGGTTGTATGAGAATTTCAATGATATTTTTTATTAAATCTTACTTAACATTTGGCTAATGTAGAGAATAATCATTGAATTTTCTATCACATTAACCATTAACATGATTCCTTTAGCTTTAATCTATTGTCTAAAACATATAATCATAGAGTATGTTACAAAAATCATAGGGTGGAACCATATAATCATGAAAAATATTATATATGGTGTCTTACTAATAAAAAAATCATTTCAATCTATGAAACATTAGGTTTAAACATGATCATTCATGGTAATAATCTATTAAAATCCATTATGATCTTTTATAAAGTGTTGCAGCCCAGTCTGACAAATCATAGTGTTGGTTCCTACTAACTTTACATTAGCATGATTATAAGGAATAAAATATCAAAAGATCAAAGAGTTTAGTTGTCTTGATAAACCATAGACATACATGAGTATTTTATTAAAAATATATATACTAATTACATCATATTTTTTTCAATAGAGGATAATAACCCAATTACATATAGTTTATGATTTCATAACTTCTTTTCTAAACTTCAGGGAATCAGGGGTAAAGGAAACATAATAAGGTGTGCTCAAAACTCAGTAAGAGTAATGTATAGCAGAAGAAATAATATATTAATGAAAATAATCAATATGTAATGTTAATATCTTATGACACATTTAATGTAATAAAAAATCTAATAAAGAATTACAAAAAATACACCATGTTAAATAACTGGAAACACATGCCATCAAAATAACTAATTAAGGGAAAAAATATTGCAAGATAAGAAACTGAAAAACCATTACATTTAATAATAATACTAAGAATTATGTTCATACATATACTTTTTCATAATGAAAATCTCATTGATAATAAATTCTGAAACAAGAAGGTGTAAATTATTAATTATTGGATGTATGATCTTGTGAACATGAAAAGTTATATCGTCAAGAAATTTAAAAGGATGGTTTAACACTAAATGAAGAAACCCATTTAATTTGTGCAACTTATATGTCTCATGAGTACTTTTAAATCCATAGAGGGGATATATATAGTCTAGGACCCTCTTTTCAATGTATATTTGAAGCATTATGTATATCAAGTAATAAATTTAATTAAATCACAATATTCTCTATCAAATATTTGTACTAAATAAGTAATACAGATTTATCAATATATCCTCAGATAATAAAATAAATTTCCACGTGAAAACCATATTTAAATACTATATATAATTTAGGAAATATACATATCCATTATAAATGATATGGATAATTATGGGAATTCAATTCCATGTTATCATAAGAAATTGAATATTTCTATGGGGACTGACAAAGAAATCATGGAATTTCACTTCAATACTATCATTGGCCAAATAAATCATAAAAAGTCAAAAGGAATAATAAATATGACATTAATACAACATTTACCAAGTGGAAAAAAATGAATGTTTTTTTTAATTTATGAATAGAGATACTATAAAACAATCTCCAAAAAATATTCTTTAAGAAAATATCCATTTTATTTTGATTTGTTAAAAAAATCCTTTTCTTTGAAAATAAATTTTAAAATAAATTTCATTAAAAACTATCTTTTACAACATGAAAATAATTACTCAATGAAATTATGGTATGAAAATTCAAACATACAAAACAAGAAAAGAAGTACATTTTTTCATAGTAAAGGGGTAGAAAAATTACTTGTTCAAAATGAAACAAGAAAGTTATATTGAAAAAAAATTAAAATAAAAAAGGGAACAAATTAATTTAATAACTCATTTTTAAAGGATAAAAATATTTTAAAAATGGTTTTATAAATATGCTTTTTTAAAGAAAAGAGGTCCTCTGAAGAAAGAGATAATTGTAGTACACATTTCATAAAACTATTTTATAAAATATTTAGAGAACTATGGAGTTTAAAAATGAAACTGTTAATTGAAAATATACTTAATAAACTGGGTATAAAAAATAAATTTGTTTCTATACATTATTCTAATAATATTCTCCAATGTAAATTCAAGTGTAAAAAATCCAAAATAAAACGATATTATGAAGGAAACCCTTGAAATGACCACAACATTGATGTTAGAATCATCCAAAGAATAGATTATGTTTGTTAAATGTTAATACACATAAAATAACTATAAATATATGAAATTATAGAGAAAATTTATTACACAAATAATCATAGAATACTAACAAACACATGGATGTCATATAACACAAATAATGAAATAGGGTTATGAAATTATTTTCCACATGGTAATGATTAATTCAAATCCCCTAAGATGAATTAATTCTAATTGATCCTAAAAATATAATGGATAATGAATGAATCATGATATTACATGTAAATTTGGAATTATTTATAGAATATATAAAAAATTAGGGGAAAAAAATAATTTATGTCTCAAATAATGGAAGTACCATTGAAATATGATTAATATTATTCTTGAGGAAAATAATCTTTAAACATTCCAAAGTGTCCTTTAGAAATTTTAAACATTTGAATCCTAATAACAATGAAGGAATAACATTAAATAAATTTTTTAGATTTGATGAATATAAAATAATTCATAATATAATATATCAAAAGGGGTGGGAGATATACCACACAATGTAGTAAGTGGTGAAAGAGACATTTATCTCCCTGATGTAAAAATTGAGATAAAAATATCCTACCTTATGTTTCCTTTTGGTTGAAAATATTTTAATTTTATGCATAATGGTTTTAAAAATGATATTATCTTATTATAGAACCATATTAATAATTATGACATCATATTTTATCTTCTTATAATATCTTTTTAATCATTTAATAATTCACTATTTAATCTATTTTGGGTCTTAATTGCATAGTTTTCAAGTATGATTTGACTTGTTACATGTTGTTCAAATAATTGAATCATAATATCTAGAATTCAAACCATGATATAAATATCATATATATTTGGTATATATGTATTTGAAGATTTTTTAATATTTTGAGTTAATAAATGGAATTGAATGTTCATGGAGATGGTGGGACGTACGTATACATGGACACTACTTTAATTTTTTTTCATATTAACATATTATAAAGTAAATTATATATTTTTCTATCATACTTATAGTTTCCTATGTATGCCATATATGTTTATTTAAACTATCCTTTATATGTTCCATGTATAGTGTGAATGAATCCCATCCCTTTGAGGGGCGGTTGTGCACACTTCCAAAATGATGTTATCATATTTACAAAAAATGGAAAGAATAATGGTATGTGTTAAATAAAAATTAAAGAAGCATGAATACGTTATAAATATTATATAAATAAAATATAAATAACATTTCTATCATAATTCCCATCTATGATAGGTGGAAAGGGAAAAATGAATGTCATCATTCTGTGAGGTAGTAGTAGGTCGTACATGTAAATGTTATGTTCATTACTCATTGGATGGAAGTATTTGTAATTTAATATAAAAATATAGAATAAAAAATATATTTATATTGATTATGTAGTTATTATTATATAATAATTAAATAAAAAAGTTTGAGGGTGTGGAGAATGAAAATAAATCAAAAGAGATTGAGAATTGTGATATCTCTTATTCGGGTAACTCTATTTTGTTTTCACCAAATGGATTATATGGATTTCTATCTAGAAAATGGAATCATCAAGTATTGAGGGAGGTTTGTTGAGAATATAAATTTTTTGATATTCATTTATCCATAGTGGCTTTTGAGGAGGGATGAAGTTGGAGGGAAGAGAGTATTTTTATAGTGGAAAACGATTGACATTATTATAAATACATGGAAAGAGAATTCCACCCACATTTTTCTATATCACATGGATCCAATAATAGAATTAATTATATATAATGAGATTATAGGGTCTAAATTTGGCCAAAAATTATTTTTTACTTGGGTCTTGGTTATTTTTGTTCTTAAGATGATGTTTTCGTCCGTTATTAAGCTAATTGTTCTCTTAATCATTATGATTAACTTCAATTATGTTCACTAATATTTTTACTAAAAAGAAATTATGAAATTATTTTAAAATATAAATTATCCTTGTTAAAAAAAAATTAATCCATTTTTTTAAATTCTAATCACATAATTGGTAGAAATTAATTTAAATTTAATCTCGCATATGGGAGGATAAGCTGGGGTTTTAAAGTAATATGTTCAAAAGTTTCATATGTTTTTATAATCATTTTGAAATTTTAATTTATTCCAATGAATAAAATTGGATTAATATAAATAAAACTAATCCAATTTAACTTTAAAATCATACAAAAATATAATTTAACTTTATAAATAAAATATATGAAATAGAAATTTTGAATTAAAATTTATTATTTTTCGGTATTAATCAAAAAATATAACTTCACAGAAAAATATCAAAAATTCACCATAAATTTTTTTTATGTTTCTATTTAAAAAATGAAGTTTATTTTCACATATCGAATTTATAAAATTTCAATAAATTGTATATAAATTTGGTTTGTCATTAAATGGTGTTAAAGTGGATTTTAGAATAATAATGATATTTATGTGAAATATTAAATTTTCTCTTATGTTTCAACAATCAAATAGATTTGACCAACATAAAAAATATTTTACTAAATATATAATATATATTTCATTAATATCATTCACAAATTTAAATTAATTTAATTTATTTGGATAAAACATCTTTATTGGAATAAAAATATTAATATATAAAAACATTCCCAGTTATATTCATTTGGTTTTTATATTCATTTATAATTAATTAATAACAAATAAAATATTTTTATATTTTTGTAAAAAATATATTTTAATAAGTTAGTTAATTCTGTTAATAACCACTAATTTAATGTCTATGTTATATCTTATTAAATTAAATAATAAAGTTTTATCAATATATTCATATTCAGTAATACTCGATCTTCCATGTAACACATGTTGTCAAAGAAATTCATTCTTGTTTTTAACACATGATTGCTCAATATTATAAACATTGATAGCCATAGATTTAATTTATTTAAAATATTAATTACAATATAATTTCTTGGAATATTATATTTTATTATATGCTCGGTGTTGCGTTTCATCCATGCTATCAAATACAATGTTCTTATTCTAGAATTCCATAATGGAATTAGAGCCAGAGGTCTTCATCGGTGTAGGTCTTTTGGATTCGGATTGTAGAGAGGGTATAACTCCACCATCGGTTCTGTGGTCGAGCATTTCTACATGGGGATACTTACCGATGGATTTTGCTCTATAAAGGCTTGAAGTCATATTTCACTTGTCGGGGAGAGGCAGATCCTGTAGTGTGTCCCATGGGTCTTTTCGGTGAGGGTCGTATTGTGGTTGGTTTTTCAAGTTTCACGGTTTCTCACCTTTCACTTACAAGTGTTTTTTATAAAAATATAATTAATTTTTAGTCTATTATTTTAGAATTTGGGGGCTTATATTCCCCCACCTTAGTTAAATTGTGTACTCAAATTTAAACTTTACTTTGGAAAAAAATTGTTTGATACTTACAATGTTTAAATCAACATCATGAGAAGGGTTTACAAAAAATCCTCTTGAAATGAGAGAATGGGATGTACAAAGGTCTTGTGGCCTAACATATAACAATGTCTCTATGTAGAAGAACAATAGTGAAAAGTATAGTTATGTAGATAGAGGAATAGTATAAATATTTAATGGAAGTGATTACGTCATCAATAATAAACAAGTTAATGATAAATGGAATTATGATGGATTTATATCCAAAAATTTTTGATGATTCAAAATAACATCATTTAAATAAAAATTAATATATTAGGATAAGATATTTTTGATGATTTTCCCAATGTTGATAAATTAATTATTGACTGATAATATAAGGAAATATACTTTCATCATTTTTATCAATTTCATATATACAATTACCTTTTTGGTGGGTATTAAATCATATTCTAAATCATCCCTTATTCTTTAAAATGGATATTTGAAAATGAATATTGATTCGAGAAGCACTAAAATACATGTTTAACAGATTGTAAGGATCATACAAGTGTGAAATTTGTATCTATTTTTCTATAACTAATCTCTAATGGAAATACTGATAATATATTAATATTTAAACATAATAAATAAACACTATATATTCTTTATTAATATTTATCCATCAAATGTTTTTAATAAAAAAATGAAAAATTAACTAGGAAATCTCATGGACTAGTGGTAGGCATGAAAACCATGTCATCCATCAGTCATGGGTTCATGTCCCATGGCTTTTCCAAACATGATGGGTTTTCAATCGACATAGAGGTTTTCCTTTTATAAACCCATATTAATTTAATTTAGAAAATAAATATTATATACATCCTTGAATTCAAGTCCTTAAAAACCCCTTTAACTATGATTTTCAATATTACCCCACTACATAAATACATCATCCATTTATTTCAACATAGTTCATTCACTTTTCTATGGTTTAACCTTTTGAAGAGGTACCTTACTAAAACTAAAAAATATAGTATCAGCATAAATTATCATATTTGAAATAAATATAATCATTTTTAGGATGTATTAATATTGGAAAATTATTTTAAATCTTTGAAACCTCGGGTTTATCCTATGCCATCCATTTATATTATCTATTTGAATCATTCATAGTGGTTTGTAAAGATAATTTGAATTATACTATGCATATCCCCCATAAGTGTCACACTACATGTGTTGTAAGGCCAGTTATCATGTTCTAGGTTATCCTCAATTCAGTACCAATGCCCCTTATCGGTGTTGTTACTATAACGACCTATACTTTACACAAATTTTTATTACTTCAAAATTGAATCACACTTATTACAACATATAACAAAACCATGAAAGGACCGTATAAGTATAGTGTCTTTAGAAACGGGGAAACATAAACAACTGGTTCATAAAGCATCAACATTGTCTCCCATTTATTTCATCATATCTAGAGTCCCTTTTTGGAATATCCAACATAATAACCTTCTTCCTGGCCTGGGGAATGAAAACATATAAAAGGGTGAGATCAAATGCTCACTAAAGGTAAACAAATAAAATATCATATTCATAAGAACATAGCATTTTGAAAATCTTAACCTGCAAAAGAGATCATAACATCATAACATGGGATAAATCATAGTAGTGAAATTTAATCCCAATAATACTATCATAAAACATGAAACTTTGTGGCATACACACATAATCATAAAGAATCATTTCTTAGTATTCTAGACTCATTTCCAAGACTATCTTAGCAGACAAAGTCCATTTCTGAACTGAGTTCATTCCTCATTTCAGTCCTGTTTCACTGAACTGGATTAACATGTCATTTCATCCATGTCTGTCTCATTAGATATAAATATTTACCCAATGCATTGGAGGTAGATATAGGTCCCACCCATCTCATAATGAAACCATTCTTCTGTGTTCCACAAAATCATAAATAATACATCATAACATAACCCATGTAATAAAAATGGGATTCTTAAACATCGTTCCATCATAACATAATCCAAATAAGATAAGAGAACTTCATAAAAATAATTCAATCATAACATAATCAAATCAATGTAAAAATAGGGATAGAAACAAAACCCTATATTATCTTATATGGAAATTAATTTTGATAAAACACTTGAACTCCATTCTTGAGGAAAATATCCTTTCTACTCCAAAAACATTTTCCATTCTTAAAATTTCATATAATATTAAACTAAAAGAAGTTGATTAAAAATAAACTTGAAAACATGTAAAGGAATCTTCATGGAAATAATGTTCTAAAAATCCATTCATGTCGTATAAGTTAAAAAACATTCTTCTCGTACTTTGGCCGGAAAAGTCAAAAAGTACCTCGTACGAAAAATGGCAAACGATTCCTTTCTTATCTTTTACTAAAAACTCCCCAAAGCGTAAAATTAGATTAAAAAAATTGTAGGAGGATATAAATAATATGACATATTGAGTAAACATGAATGTGGATGATAAATATTCCCCAGTAAATTCTGAAATATAAACAATCTCGGATAAGAATGAGATTGTGAGATTTTCCCTTACCTTAGGTCCGATTTTCTTCGTACATGTCTGAACCTCTTGTATAATGATTTAAATATAGTTATACACTTATTCTAGAATCTTATTCATTGTTATTATATCATATATGGTCATATTATTAGCTTCTTATTAGTAATATTTCATTGCTACTTGTTATTCGGGTGTTTATTGCTTTTTGTTCTTATGCGTGTTTTGTCGAATAAATTCTTATTATTCTTTTTAGGTTATAGATACCTCATTTAAAAAAATTTATTATCGTAATATATATCATATTTATTCATTCAATTCTTTCATATAATCATTATGTAATGAAGATCATGTAGAACGAGTCGCATCACATCGTGGAGACGGTAGGCCGTACGTACGCACGAGCGATGATATCGTTTCCATGATCGTGGAATTGTATTGAAGTGTATGTATAAAATTTCAGAATCAATATCACTTTACAATAATCATATATAGTTATTCTCTATACCATTATACCCATACGTGTAAGGTGGTGGTGGAAAACAGATTACACCACGGCATGGAGACGGTATTCCGTACGTACGCACGCGTGGTGATTTCATTTTCCGTAGGATGGATAGAAGGTGAAATAGGTTTGTTTAATATTTATAATAAAATATCAGTATATTAGTGATACTGATTTTATTAATTCATAATGAAACAACTAATGAATAAGAGGTAGAAGAAGAAATAAATTTGAAAGAATCGGTAACGGACATTACCTCTTCTTTGAAGCGCCTCTTCTTAACCTCCTCTTAGGGCACTAAATATGGTCTTTGAAGAAGACCAGGACCTATAGGATGTTTCTAGGGAAGTGGAGAAGAGAAATTGGTAGGGTTTTGCAGAGATTTAAGGCTCAAAGTGGTGTGGGGAGGAGAGGGAGGAGATGCCCTTTTGTAAGGGAGGAGAGAGACACCTTAGAAAAACATAAAATATTATTTTATTATAAAGTCATATTCGGTTTTTAATAGCTCCAAATTGATTTATTTATAAGCTAAGGTGGTTATGGGTCTAAATAATCTCAAAAAATGGGTTTTATCCAATTTTAGGTTACTATTTTAGCCTTATCATTTAGATTTAACTCTAAGTTAAATAATTTAACTTTTACAGTGTCTTCTTTTTTTCTTACACTATAAGGTTAATAAACATACTATAACAAACCAAAATAACCCCAAGTGTCTCATTATTAATATATATATATCCTTATCTAATTAATTTGGCCGAACCTTTGATTTTTAGGAATGAAATAACAATTATTAATATAATATTTGTTTTAAAAACTATTTTATGTCAATTTTGACACTATTTGGTAAATGATTTTTGTGAAAATCATAACAGCATGATTTGTTCTAACAAAGTTAATTAACTCAATAATAACATGTCATATTAACCTATAAAATTATTCTAATTCATCAAAAGTATCAAATTACATTTATTTGGGTATTTATAACATCAATTATGTTAATATTTCATTAATAAGATAATTATTGCATCATCATTGTGTCATAAATAAATTACATTATTTATTTTCTAAAAATTATAAATAAAATACCATTATGTAGGAAATAGATTTTTCTTTCTAATTAATATTTATAGTCGAATTTATCTTTTGTATAACCCTATATGAAAAATGATTTAGTTATTAAACATTGATTTTAACTATTTTAACCCTTCTTTAAATAAATTAATAATAAATGTCCTAATCTAATACAAGTGGACCAAAATGGTCATATTTTATTCATAAAGTTGTTTTTTGTCGAATTACACTTATTCAATAGATTAGGACATGTGTTAGGGTAATAATAATATCATTTTTACCCTTAATTACAATATTTACTTTTAACCGTGGTAAATAAAAGTAAAAAAGTTACTATTCACCAAAAATTATTTTCATCTCATTGAACCACATTTTAGTCCTTGATATTAACCGTGTCTTTCGGATTTTCTAAATTTCACTCACAGAAGTGGTAAAATTAAGTTTTAAGTAAATTTGTAAATTCTCCTAGGAGGTGGGTAAAAGACGGTGAAAAGTTCAATAAAATTTTTATATATCTAAAATTATTATAAAATGACTCCAATGAATTACATTGAACTTATATAGGTATTATGTATCAATTTCGACCTAAAATAAATTTATAAAAAATAATTAATTAATTTAATAAAAAGTCAGTTTTTAAATAGTAACCCAGTGTTTTCACTATTCATCAAAAATTGAAAGTTTTCAAAAAAATACCAAAATTTCACCCTACGCTAATTTCGATATTCCGAATCCAAAAATGAAGTCCATTTTGAAAGATAAAATTTATAAAATTTCAAAAAGTGGGTATTACTATTCATAAAGGCTAGTTTTTATAATATTTTAATAGTATATCGTTGTATAGTGAAACTTTGTATTGCGTACAATGCAAGCTATTGAGGAAGGACGCGATTGCGTGTAAAGCAAGCCAAGATAGTGTTGTGTGTAGTGAAATATTCCTTTGATAACATAAAAACAAAATATTTCTCATAAAAATATTAGGTGTTACATTCTACCCCCCTTAAAATGAATTTCGTCCTCAAAATTCGTCACTTTGTAACAAATAGATGAGGATACCTCTCCCTCATCATATCCTCAAGCTCCCATGTAGCTTCTTCTAATTGGTAGTTACTCCATAAAACTTTCACCAAGAGAGTGGTCTTGTTTCGCAGGACTTTTTCGCTACGATCTAGAATCTCTATCGGTTGTTATTCATAAGAAAGATCTTGCTCCAGTGGTACAACTTCTGAGCTTAGTACATGTGAAGGATCGGGCATGTACTTTCTCAAGAGTGATACATGGAACCCATCATGAACTTGATAGAGATTCGGTGGAAGCACCAATTAGTAATCTACCTTTCCAACACGATCTAGTATTTCAAAAGGGCCAATACACCAAGGGCTCAGCTTTCCCTTCTTTCCAAATCTCATTACTCTCTTCCAAGGAGATATTTGTAACAACACTTTATCACACACTTAAAACTCTAGGTCTTTTCTTCGGTTATTAGCATAACTTTTTTGTCGACTCTAAGCTACTCTTATGTGTTGTTGAATAGATCTGACCTTTTCTTCCATCTCATCAACAATATTAGGTCTTAATATCATTCTTTCCCCAACTTCATCGCAGTATGTTGGAGTCCTGCATTTCTTTCCATATAGGGATTTATAAGGAGCCATATGAATACTGGAGTGAAAGATATTATTATAAGAAAATTCCACTAATGGCAGGTGTTGATACCGACCCCCTTTGAAATCCATAGAGAAAGCTCTTAACATATCTTCTAGAGTTTGAATTGTTCTCTCAGACTGACTGTCTGTCTGAGGATGATAAGTAGTGCTGAAACTCAACTCTGTATCCAGAGTATGCTAAAGACTTCTCCAAAACATTGAGTTTAACCTCGGATCCTGATCAGATATAATGGAAAGTGGTACTCCATGAAATCTTACCACTTCCTTTACATATATCATGGAAAGCTGATCAAGATAGAAATCTTCCCTAATATCAATGAAGTGTGCCGACTTCGTAAGATGATCAATGATAACCCAGATAGAATTTTTGCCTTTGGATGTTTTAGGAAGTCTAGTAACAAAGTCCATAGTTATGTTTTTCTATTTCCGATCTGGTATGGGTAATGGTTGTAACATCCCTTTAGACTTCTGTCTCTCCGCTTTAACTTGCGGACAAACCAAGCATCGAGAGACATATTCAGCAACATCTCTTTTCATGCCATCCCACCAGAAGTACTCTTTCAGGTCCCTATACATCTTCCTGGTTCTAGGAGGAATAGAGAATGAAGAACTATGAGCCTCATCCAGTAGCTCCTTCTTTAATTCTGGGATGGGAGGAACACAAACCCGATTCTTGAACCTTATTATCCCATCACAATCAATGTTGAATTTAGGAACATTTCTCACCTTCTTTTGTAACTCAGCATCTTCTTTTTGTTCCTCTTTAATCTTCACATGTATAGATGGTTGAACATTAATTTGAGAAATATATTATTTTTCCCCTTCCATTATAATTCCAAGATCCATCCTTTTTAAATCCATAAATTTTGGATCTTTTGTGATCCTCATCATGGATAAGATAGCATGGTCTTGTTGACTTAATGTATCTGCCACCTTGTTTTCTTTCCCAGGGTGATAATGAATTGAGCATTCTTAATCCTTAATCAGCTCCAACCAACTTCTTTGGCGCATATTCTTCTCCTTTTGTGTGAAAATATACTTTAAACTTGTATGATCAGTATAAATATCACACCTTTCACCATAAAGATAATGCCTCCATATTTTTAATGCAAAGATTACCGCAGCTAACTCCAAATCATGAGCTGGGTAATATTTCTCATGGATTTCCAATTGTCGTGAGGCATAAGCTATCACCATATCATTTTGCACGAGAACACACCCCAATCCCTTCTTGGATGCATCACTATAGATCAAAAACATTTCTCCACTACAAGGCAGTGTGAGCACAGGTGCACTGGATAACCTTCATTTTAACTCCTTGAAATTATCTTGACACTGCTCTGTCTAAACGAACTTAACTCCTTTTTGTGTCAACCTAGTGAGTGGATTAGATAATCGTGAAAAATCTTTCACAAAACTTCAATAATATCCAGCCAAACCAAGAAAACTTTAGATCTCAGTTACTATTTTTTGTCTTGACCATCTTTCGATAATATCTGTTTTTGCTGGATCCACAGATTTCCCCTCTTTTGAGACTATGTGACCCAAAAATGCAACTTTTTAAGACAAAATTAACACTTGGTAAATTTGGCATAAAGCTTCTCCTTTCTCAGGGTCTTCAATACAATTCTCAAGTGATCTTCATGTCATTCCTTGCTCTTTTAATAGATAAGAATATCATCTATATAGACGACCAAAAACTGATCAATATAGTCTCTAAATACTCTATTTATTAGATCCATGAAGATATCAGGGGCATTAGTAAGACCAAATGGCATCACTATAACTTCATAGTGTACATATCTTGTATGGAAAGTCGTCTTCGGTATATCCTCCCTTTTGGCCCTTAATTGATGATACCCTAAAAGAAGATTAATCTTGGAAAAGTATTGAGCTCCGTGTAGATGGTCAAATAAGTCATCAATGCGTGGGAGAGGATATTTGTTCTTGATCGTGATCTTGTTAAGTTCTCGATAATCAATGAACAGTCTCATTGATCCATCTTTCTTCTTAACAAATAGAACAGGTGCTCCCCAAGGTGATGCACTAGGGCCTATGAATCCTTTATCAAAATTATCATGGAGTTTCTTCTTCAATTCCTGCAACTCAATTGGGGCCATTCTATATGGTGTCTTTGAAATAGGCAAAGCACTCGGTACGAGTTCTATTGATAATTCAACTTCACAATTTTGTGGAAGACCCGGCAATTCCTCCGGAAAGACATCATCAAACTCCCGTAAAATGGGTGTATTCTTAATCGTGAGTTTCTCTCCAACCATTTTAGATAAATAACCTTCATTCAGTGGAATCAAGACCCATAAGATGGAATAAATTTCCACTGGAAGGTTATTTTCATCCTTGCATCGATAGACGATCATATATTGATCTGGAATATGAAATGTGACTTCCCTTATTTTGAAATTGATATGATCTCCATATAAATAAATCCAATCCATGCCAAGAATCACATAAAATTCCAATATAAGAAGGATCACAAGATTTGCAGGAATCACTTTCCCACAAACTTTAATCGGAGAAGAATTATAAACTTTTGATGCGACTGTTGTGCCATTAGGGTTTGTCACAGCTAACTCAATATCTAACTACTGAGGTAATATGGTCATACCCTTATAAAATTATTCGGAAATAAAATAGTGGGTGGATCCAGAATCAAATAAAACATTTTCTAATTTAGAGTGGATGGTAAGTGTACCTTTCACCACTTCGTTATCGTACTCCACATTGCCGATAGTAATTGCATGTGACTTTCCTTTTTCTTTGGCCTTAAGAGTTTGTTGAAGTCGATCATCATCAACAACCCTTGGATATGGGCATTGATTTTCATAATGCCCCATCTCCTTTCACTTGAATCATTGAAGTGTAGGAGTTTCATTCTATGTATCCCTTTCTTTTTTCACATCATTAGACATATTTTTCCCATTATTTCGACATTCAACTACCCGATGACCTTCTTTTCCACACTTAAAACATTTGCATGTCCCTTTAAGACAATTCCCTCTATGTTTCTTTCCACAATTTGAGCATAAAGGAAAACTCATTTTCATTTCAGTATGGTCTTTAGATGGTCCTTTAAATTCCATTTTGATCTTCTTATCAAACCCATATGACTGATGGGTTACTCCAATCTCCATCTCAACCTTGAGAGCACATCGAACAATTTACTCATAGCTATTGAAGTCCCTTATGGATAACGCCCTTCGAAGACTTGGTTTTAAGCCACTAAAAATCGATCCATCTTACTCTCAGGTTGGATAATAATACCAAAAGAGTACCTTGAAAATCTTGTAAAATTTTCTTGGTAGGTACCAACTGATTCATCATCCTTTAGCTTCGGTTCAAGAAACTCTTTCTCCATATTTGTTCGAAGAATACAAGGGAAGTACTTATTGAAAAATAACTTCTTGAACTCATCCCATTCCATGGACTCAATTTCATCTCTTGGCCTCGTATTCTTGATATGATCCCACCATTGATCAGCTTCACCTTCTAAACAATAAACTGCTAAGATGACATTTTCATGTTCAGAATATTGAATAATTGAAAATATATTTTTAGTAGTACTGATCCATTGTTCAGAAACTAATAGATCAGTAAACCCGCTGAATGTGGGAGGACGCTGCCTCATGAAGGATTCAACAGAATGTTTCTCCTTCTTTTTCTCATTTGTAAGTCCTTCATGATTCATAGCTTGAGAAATTTGTGTGAGCATGGCTACAAGATTTTTCATTCCAACTCCCATAACGTTTGGTTTCTTAGGGGGACAATCATTAAATTTACCATCGCATTCCGCATTAACACAGTTCCATCGGGTTCTAGCCATTGAATAAAACCAAGAAGAATAGTGTGAGAAACACTAATTATAATAGGAAAACTACATAATCAAGAATAAAATTTTACACTTAAGGTCTTATCATAGGTTATTCATGGCCATTTCTAAAACACTAAGGTTTTTCTATGCTAAGATATATCCTTAGGGTTCTTACTAAGGCTTTCGCATCCTAGTTTACAAAGGTTGGCTATACCTTTCCTCTGATACCAACTATAACGACCCATAATTTACATACATTTTTATTGCTTCAAAATTGAATCTCACTTATTACAACATATTACAAAACCATGAAAGGACCGTATAGGTATAGTGTCTTTAGAAACTGGGAAACATAAACAAATGGTTCATAAAGAATCTACATTGCCTCCCATTTATTTCATTATATAGAGAGTCCCTTTTTGGAATATCCTACTTAATAACCTTCTTCCTGGCCTGGGGAAAGAAAACATACAAAAGGGTCAGCTCAAATGCTCAGTAAAGGTAAACAAAAGAAATATCATATTCATAAGAACATATCATTTTGAAAATCTTAACCTGCAAAAGAGATCAAAATATCATAACATGGGATAAATCATAGTAGTGAAATGTAATCCCAATAATCCTATCAAGAAACATGAAACTTTTTGTAATACACACATAATCATAGAGAATCATTTCTTAGTAGTCAAGACTCATTGCGAAAACTATCTTAGCGGACAAAGTCCATTTTTTGAACTAAGTTCATTCCTCGTTTCAGTCCTGTTTCACTGAACCAGATTGACCTGTCGTTCCAGCCATGTCTATCCCATGAGATATAAATCTTTACCCAATGTATTGTAGGGAGATATAGGTCCCACCCATCTCCTAATTAAACCATGCTTATGTGTTCCACAAAATCATAAATCATACATCATAGTATAACCCATATAATAAAAATGGGATTCTTAAACATCGTGACATCATAAAATAATCCATATAAGATAAAAGGACTTCATAAAAATAATTCCACCATAACATAATCAAATCAATGTAAAAATATGGATAGAAACAGAACCCTATATTATCTTAGATGGAAAATAATTTTGAACACTTGAACTCCATTCTTGAGGAAAATATCCTTTCTACTTCAAAAACATTTTCCATTATTAAAATGGAATATAATATTAAACTAAACGAAGTTGATTAAAAATAAACTTGAAGACATATAAAGGAATCTTCATGGAAATAATGTTCAAAAAATCCATTCATCTCATATAAGTTATAAAAAAACATTCTTCTCGTACTTTGGCCGGAAAAGTCAAAAAGTACCTCGTATGAAAAATGAAAAAAGATTCCTTTCATATATTTTACTAAAAACTCACCGAAGGGTAAAATTGGATTAAAAAATTTGAAGGAGGATAGAAATAATATTAAATATTGAGGAAACATGGATATGGATGATTAATATTCCCCAGTAAATTCTGAAGTATAAACAATCTCGGATAAGAATGAGATTGTGAGATTTTCCCTTAACTTAGGTCCGATTTTCTTTGTACATGTCTGAACTTTTTGTATAATGATTTAAATAATGTTATTGACTTATTCCAGAATCTTACTCATTGTTATGATATCATATACGGTTATATTCTTAGCTTCAGATTTGTAATATTTCATTGCTACTTGTTATTCAGGTGTTTAATGCATTTTGTTCTTATGCGTGTTTTGTCGAATAAATTATTATTCTTATTTTTAGGTTATAGACATATCATTTACATAATTTTATTAGTGTAATATATATCATATTTATTCATTCAATTCATTTATATAATCATTATGTAATGAAGATCATGTATAATGAGTCGCATCACATCATGGAGACGTTAGGTCGTACGTAGGCACGAGCGATGATATCGTTCCCATGATCGTGAAATTGTATTGAAGTGTATGTATAATATTTCAGAATAAATATCACTTTACAATAATCATATATATTTATTCTCTACACCATTATACCCATCCAAGTAAGGTGGTGGTGTAAAATAGATTACACCCCGGCGTGGAGACGGTATTCCTTACGTACGCTTGCACGGTGATTTTTTTTCCGTAGGATGGATAGAATGTGAAAAAGGGTTGTTTCATATTTATAATAACATATCAGTATATTATTTATACTAATGTAATTACTCCATAATGAAACAAGAAAATAAGAATAAGTAGAAGAAGAAATAAAGTTGAATAAATCGGAAACAGACATTACCTCTTCTTTGAAGCGCCTCTTCTTAACCTCCTCTTAGGGCACTAAATATGGTCTTTGAAGAAGACCATGACCTCTAGGATTTTTCTAGGTAATTTTAGAATAGAAATTGGTAGGGTTTGGCCGAGCTTGAAGGCTCAAAGTCGGGTGAGGAGGAGAGGGAGGAGGTTCCCTTTTATAAGGGAGGAGAGGGGCACCTTAGCAAAACATAATATATTATTTTATTATAAAGTCATATTCGGTTTTTAATAGCTCCAAATTGATTTATTTCGAAGATCATGTTGGTATGGGTATAAAGCCTCTCATCCAATGGGTTTTAGGCAAGTTTAGGTTACTATTTTAACCTTATCATTTAGATTTAACTCTAAGTTAAATAATTTAACTTTTACGATGTCTTCTTGTTTTCTTACACTATAAGGTTAATAAACTTACTATAACAAGACAAAAGAACCCCAAGTGGTTAATTATTAATATATATATCCTTATCTAAGTCATTTGGCCAAACCTTGTATTTTTAGGAATAAAATAACAATTAATTATAAAATATTTGTTTTAGAAACTATTTTATGTCACTTTTGACACTATTTGGTACTTGATTTTTGTTAAAATAATAAAAGAATGATTAGTTAGAAAAAAATTAATTAACTCAATAATAACATGTAATATTAACCTATAAAATTAGTTTAATTCATAAAAAGTCTCAAATTACATTTATTTGGGTATTTATAACATAAATTATGTTAATATTTCATTAATAAGATAATTAATTCATCATCATTGTGTCATAAATAAATTAAGTAATTTAATGTCTAAAAATTATAAATAAAATACCATTATGTATTAAATCTTTTTATCTTTCTAATTAATATTTATAGTTGAATTTATCTTATGTATAACCCTATATTAAAAATGATTTAGTTATTAAACTTTGATTTTATGTATTTTAACCCTTCTTTAAATAAATTAATAATAAATGTCCTAATCTAATCCATGTGGACCTAAATGGTCATAGTTTATTCCTAAGGTTTTTTTTGGTCGAATTAAACTTATCCAATAGAATTAGGACATGTATTAGGGTAATAATAATATCATTTTTTCCCTTAATTACCCTATTTACTTTTAACCGTGGTAAATAAAAGTAAAACGATACTATTCACAAAAAATTATTTTCATCTCATTGAACCACATTTAATTCCTTTATATTAACCGTTTCTCTAGTATTTTCTAAATTCCACTCACTGAAGCGGTAAAATTTATTTTTATGTGAATTTGCAAATTCTCCTAGGAGGTGGGTAAAAGACGGTGAAAATTTCAATAAAATTTTTATATATTTACAATTATTATAAAATGATTCCAATTATTTACATTGAAATTATATAGGTATTATGTATCAATTTTGACCTAAAATAAATTTGAATAAAATAATTAATTAATTGAATAAAAAGTTGGCTTTTAAATAGTAACTCAGTGTTTTCACTATTCATCAAAAATGGAAAGTTGTCAGAAAAATACCAAAATTTCACCCTAGGCCAATTTCAATATTCTGAATCCAAAAATGAAGTCCTATTTGATAGATAAAATTTATAAAATTTCAAAAAAGTTGATATTGCTATTCATAACGGCTAGTTTTAATAAAATTTTAATAACATATCGTTGTATAGTGAAACTCGGTATTGAGTACAACGCAAGCTATCGAGGAAGGCCGCGATTGTGTGTAAAGAAAACCAATCTAGTGTTGTGTGTAGTGAAAGATTCCTTTGATAACATAAAAACAAAATATTTCTTATAAAAATCTCGGGTGTTATAGGTACACCTAGGAATATTTGTTCTAGTACCACTTTCACTTGTAGTATCCATAACGAGATGTATTCTAGGAAAAACCAATATATATCTAACTAATTATTTATTATTTTATTTAATACTTATCATCAATATCTACCTTAGGGATATATTCTCCAATACATATATTCTTAAATCTATTTTCCATTGAAGCTGTTAAACATCCAACGACAACAATGTTAGTGATCTGACCCCATAAATCATGGAGTCGGTGTATACATCCTTTAAATTAGTATGATTATAAGGAATCAAATATGGATGGATCTACGTGTTTAGTAGTCTAGGTAAACCAGATATATTAATGATTATAATATTAAAAATAAATTATTTAATTTCAACATATTTTTTTCATTTGAGAATAATAATTCTATTCAATCTAGAGTATCCTAGCATAACTTTCTTAGTACACTTTAGGGATTCCGGAGGAAAGGTAACATAATAAGGGTGATCTCAAAATTTATGTAAGGATAAATTATAGTGGTAGAAATAATGAATCAATGAGAATAGTAATTATGGTAGGGTAATAACTAAAGAATCATTCCATATAATAAATAAACTGTTAAGGAAGTGTATAAATAATATGGAAAGGTAAATAACTAGAAACACATGCCATTAAAATAACTAGACAAGGAAAAATAAATATATAAAGTTAAGATACTAAAAACACATTCCATTTAATCAATAAAATAATAATTAAATGCATCCATATAATTTTTCATAGAGAAAATATAATGGATAATAAATAGTGAATCAAAAAGAAGGTAGTTCTTAATTATTGGACGTTATATCTAATGCCCATGAGAACCAATACCATCAAGACAATTCAAAATACATTTTAAAATTACAGGTAGAGATCCATTTAAATTGAGAAACATATTTTTCTCATGTGAAACTTTTGATGCATCGAGTAGCTATATAATTTCTAGACACCACCCATAACTACATGTTCAAAGCATTCTTTATATTGAGAAAATGATTTAATTAATAGAAAATATTCCTTATCAAAAATATGTACTAAGTAAATAACATAGAATTATCAAAATTTCTCTTGATAATCAATGATTTTACAAACTGAAGACTGTATATGTTTTAGTAAATAAATATGTCCATGATAAATGATATGGATAATTATGGGATATTCAATTAAAAATAATCATACGAAATTAAATATATAAAAGAGGAAAAACAAGAAAATCAAGGAAGTTAATATCAATGTTATCCTTTTCCAAATGAATCATAAACAATCCAAAAGAATAAAAATTATGGTATCTATACAACATATCCCATGTGTAGTAGAAATAAAGGGGTTTTTTCATTAATGAATTGAAATACTATACAAATATCTTTATAAAAAGTTTTTAGGAAAATATTTTTCTTATCTGAAAAAACAATTTGAATATAATATTATTTAAAAATCACATTAGAAAAAAAAATCATAAAATTTATCCTTTTAAACCTTAAATTTAAACATCAATGAAATAATGGTATGTAAATCCATATATGTAGTTCAAGATAAAAAGAGAATTCATTTTTCAAAGTAAAAGGGTTATAAAAATTAGGTGCTTGGAAAGCGATAAAAAGATTACTCTAAAGAAATTTTTAAAACAAAAAAGGATCAAAATTTAATTAATAAATAATTTTGGAATCGTTAAAACATTTTTATTAAAGTGGGTTTTTTGTTGAATACAATTTCTATTAATAAAGAGATAAATGAAGTTGGGTTTTCTTAAAAACTTTTTATAAAATAGTTTTTGTACCAAATAGTGAACAAATGGTACTATTATTTAAAACATGTATTGAATAAACGTTGGATATGAAAAATAATTTGTTTTTATACAATGATAAAAAATTTCCTCCAATGTAAATTTTAAGTGTAAGCAATGCCGAATAAAAAGAGATTGTGATTTCAACCCTTGAAAAGACCATAAAGTTGATGTTAGAATCAACCAATGAATAAATTATGTTAGCCGAATTTATATGAACATAAACTAAGTGAAAATAAAAGAAATTATATTAAAAAAAATTATAGACATAATCCTAGAATATTAATGAAAATGAGGAATTTATATAAACAAAATAAATAAATTAGGTTATAAATTTTTTTCCACTTGGTAACTCTTAATTAAAATCCCATTAGAAGAAATAATTGAAACTACAACAAATAATATCATAGAGAATGAATGAATCATGATATTATATGAAAATTTGAATGTATTTAGACAATATATTAGAAATTATGTGTAAAAAAATAATTGAGGTCTCAACTAATTGAAATACCATTGAAAGATAATTATAATTATTCTTGAGGAAAATAATATTTAAACATTCAAAAGTGTCTCATAACACTTTGAAACATTTTAATGATAAGAATAATTATATTAAAAACATTAAATTAGTTTTTTAAATATTATGAATAAAAAATTCATGATATAATATATCAAAAGTGGTGGTAGATACACTACACCAATATATAAGTGGTGTTAAATACATTTATCTCACATATGTAAAAAGTGAGATGAAAATATCTTACCTTGTGTTTATTTTTTGGTGAACATCTATTGAATTGTTTTATAACATTTATAAAAAATTTACTAACTTATTCCATTAAATGATAAATATTTATTATATCATATATTATCTTATTATAATATATCATTACCTCTTTCTTAGTATTCATTCATTATTTTCGCTATTTTGGGTGTTAATTTCACTGCTTTTCAAGTATGTTTTGACCTGTTACTTTTTGTTCCTATAATGTTTTCATCAAAACTATATTGTAAACCCTAATTTAAATATAATATATATTAATTATATATTTATTTAGAATAATCCACAATAATTGAAGATATGAAATTGAATGAATCGTACATGCAGATGGTAAGTCTTATACATGCACGAAACCTACTTTCATTTATTTTTCAAATAAAAAGATTCAAAATTAAATTATATATATTTATTATAATTAATGTTTCATATTTATTTCATATGTTTCATATAGTATTATTAAAACCATCCTTTATATGTTCCATGTATAGTGTGAATGAATCCCACCACTTTGTGGGGGCGGTAGTACACTCTTCCACAAACGATGTTATCCTATTTACACAAAATGTAAATCATATGGTTTTTTATATAGAAATTACATAATCATAAAGATATTATAAATATCATATATATATAAATCATATATAAGCAGTGTTTAGGTCATGATTCCTAACTATGAGTGGTGGTAATGTAAAAATGAATGACATCATTTTATGGGGCAGTAGTTCACCGTACACGTAAATGGTATGTTCATTACCAATTACAAGGAAGTATGTTTAGGTGAAGGCACCACCCTTAAAATAACAATATGATAGTATATTTTGGATATGATTATTATTTTATAAGCATGAAGTAATAATATTTTTTGGGGGAAAATAATTAAAATAACAAAAGAGCATGAGGATGGATGTTAGATCTTATTCGGGTTACTCTTTTTATATTGAACCATTTTTATTATTTTTTTTCTACCCAAGGGAGTATTCTAGGATGATAGGAGGGATATTGATGAAATGTTTGTTCAGATCATCTTTTTGAAAAAATTTCCTTTGAGGTGTGAGGAAGTTGGAGGGGTGAGTGTTGTTTTATAGTATGGGAGGAGTGGAATTCCTGTTAATTTTTTGGAAGGGGAATCTCACCCACCTTTTTCCTATGGCATGTGGATCCAATAATGACCAGATTCAATAAAATGAATGATATGGTCTAAATATGTCCATAAATATTTTTTTACATGTTATGACCCTTCCCAAAATGTGTACCTGTAATGGGTATCATCTAAACAATAGATTCAAAAAAGTATCAAACTATCATATAAATGGGTTATCCCACGTTCAACCCATTCTTTCGTCCCCAGTGTCCTCCATGACACCCACAAGCATATATTGATGTATCCCTCCATCACAAGCATCAACTTCTACCACAACAATCTGGCATCCCCGCTCCATATATCACAAAACCTTACAAGATCAACCATCCCAAACTCACATGACATCTCATGTAGCATGAAATAATGATAAAAACTAGTCTCTTGGCCTTAAAGTAAGGCATCCAACCTTCAGATGAAAAAAATATCTCATAAAAAAAATCACCAGACACTTGTCCTTTACAAACAAGAAGGAAACTATTTCCCAACATAGGCATTAAATATCATCACACAATAGATTATTATTCCATCTTGAATTAGGTAATTTTTTATTTATAGTTTGTAACTACATGAAACCGAGTAATCAAGCTGGGAAAAGATAACCGAAATTTATTAAAAAAATAATTTAACATGAATTTATTTTCATTATCAAAAAGATTAAATATGCGTCATATCTCTATTCAGTTACATTAACACATTGAAGGCCAATTCATATAAACATTCTTGTAGTATTAATATTGAAACACACCTGATTCATTAAACAAGTCACATTAATATTATATCCAATTAATGAAAAATTAATTGCTGATTTATATAATTTAACAATTCTACATGGTAAACCAATCATAATATGAAATTCAAAGATACTACACTATCTATAAAAATAAGAGGCAAACTGTTATCATGGTACAATAATGAGACATTAGCATATTATCGATATCTATTATTTAATCTATTAGAAGTTATTATTTGGTTAATTTAATTGTGATCGAATGGGTTAAATAATTATTTCTCTACGATTTCATGTGAATAAATTGAAAAGAAAAAAATCTCTTACCTCAAAAAGGATTTCAATTTTGTTTGCATGATAATGGACAAATGTTTAGAATCTTGATCACCTCTTGTGGAAGAACTACATCCACAAGAGGATGCTACACTACAACCATGCCAAAAAAACCAAAAAACTCAATTAGAATCCTATAGATCAGGAAAAATCACATGGGAAAGACAAATGATATGAAACTAATTGATCAAACTGCATGAACTGAGGTAGACCATACATTGGATTGAATATGGATTACTATGGATCAAATACGGCATCCCGATGATCGATTCCCATTAAAGGAGTCTCTAAAATATATGGAAGGGAGCCATTGGCCACTAGAAAACATGAGGAAGCATTGAAGGGTCTGAGAAAAACCCGAGATTCTAAAAAATTATAAAATATATATCATCAGGGATTTACAAAATCTGTAATCCACTTTCACATTGTGTAATCCTCAAGGTCCATTTTTTCACTAACAAATGCATCTTCCTTTTATATCTAACCCCAAAAACATATACATCTTGAAGCTAACTTACAAAACATGTAACATGACACAATTTCTAATTCTTCATGTTTCCAGTATTTCATATCTAAAATAATCCATACTTCCTTAGAGCATCCTCTGAGACCCTTGGTCTTGGCAAACATGAAAAGGGTTTATCCATGTGGATCGGATACCTTACATTAAATACCTATCAATACATTCTCATCCTAAATAATCCAAAAGAAATATAGATAAGAAAATAGAAATGTGTCATCTGAATAACCACCATGTGAGATACCTCTCAAGCCTTCTTCCACCTAATGAGCTAAACCACCTCTTCAAAGGAATAGTAAGAAACCACACAACAACCACAACTAGTTCCTAACCACACGTCCAAGGGATAAAACTCTCTAGTAGAGTAATACACATCATGAAAATAGGGATAGACATATCATAAAATTGAAAAGGTGTAACGCCAAAAAATTAACATTGTTACAAGGGATGAGCTAAACATATATCAAATCGGGTTACTAATCACATATCTATGACTCACATTCCTACGCACTCCACTCTAAGCCACTGTGATGCAACAAGACACAACCCAAGGGAATATCATGCTAATGAAACACCTTCTCAAGATGATCTAGGATCTCTTCAAGATTCTCCATGAAGGTTTCAACATCATCAACATCAATCTCACACCAATCGATGATGTGAGGGTCACTATGAAGATAATGATGGAGTTGTGACATGTGAAGAACATCGTGTACCTAGCTCATCTTTAGTGGATGTTCTATCTTTTATGACATAACTGCAACATGGGATAAAACCTATAAAGGCTCAAAAAACAAGGTAGAAAGCTTACTCCAACGACCAAATGTTCACTGTCAATGACGAGGAGTCACATTTAAGAACACAATATCCACAATTTTGAACTCTAGAGGTCTCCCCCTAAAAGAATGCATGGGATTTCTGATGATCATGCACTAGTTTCATCCAGTCAAAAACTACTTGAACCATCTTTCTTGTATTATATACATGTTCCAGACTAAGAATTACTAACTCTCTAACCCTGGTCCAGCACAATGGATAATGGATTGGTCATCCATACATAGCTTAAAATGGCTTCAAACTGATAGTGGAGTGAAAAATATTTTTTTAATAGAACTCTACCCAAGGATTATGAGACATCCATGACCCTAAAAAATACAAGACACTTGATAGAATCGTGACATTAGAAGGCCTGATGGTCTTCTATTTGTGACCATCCATCTGTAGATGAAAAGTATATCTAAGGCATAACTATGAACTAAAATCATACTATATACCTCCACATAACATGGAGGTAAAACAGGTGATCACAATCATAAATGACCATCATACAGACTCTTTGGGGTCTCAATACCTCCTCCATATACTACCTTAAAAAACAAATATAGGGATCGACACCTTGACCTCTTTAAAGTTGGGAAATTCCATCAAATAATCCACTCACATCCATATAGAATAACATAATCCCTAAGATTGAGGTAAACTGGTATTAAATTCCATCAAGAATTCCCCAAACATTCAATGGAGAACATATAATCTATTAAGAAAACCACCCAGAACACTATGCTCAACCTTCACCTTATGGAGGACCAAACATCGATACACAAACTCTAAAACTACATGATTCAACCCAGTACACCAAAAATGACCTCTCAAATCTCATTCCATCTTTTTCGTGCCAGGATATACAGCCAAAGGATAACTAAAAACTCTCTTAGAACCATTTTCAAACATCTCTAAAGGAATAAAACATTATTGTAACAACACGCGGTGCTATTGAACTTTAGACCAATGAAAGGGGCCATTCCATAAATAACATGGTATATCTAGTCCTCTACCTCAAGATCACCCTATTGGGATTCCTCCACCTACCACACCAAATATGAATACACCATCATCTAAAAATAACAACCTCTACCCTTGACAACTCCCATATCTCGATGACATGATGAATGTTATTTCAAAACTCTCCATGAATCACCTGATTCACACATTGCATCACTACCAGACTTTATATTCAATGTGTATAATAAATATTGATGTCATAATCCTATATGAAAATAATCAACCAATGATATCTCATGTTCAAGTCATGTTTCGAGAAAACAAACCTCTACCTCTTATGATTTTGAAGACCCAAAAATGCTCATCGATGAGGTAATGACACCAAAACATCAGGAAAAACACCACCTTTTTCCACTCGATATCTTGGGTGTCATAGTCACACTAATATGGACATAATTTTTGATACCCAAAAGAAATGTTCAATCTCATTTTCATCAGAACATAGCCCAAACTATGACATGATGCATCATAGAAAACCTCAAACTAAACACCTTATTTTGGAATTCAATGAACTATAGAACTAACCAAATTACCCATTATGTACTAAATATATATAATACATTGATTAGAAAACAAAAACGCCTAATCCTTTCTAGGCAACATTGTCAGAGGAGGTAAAACCTGAGAGAAATATTCTATGAGCCTATTGTAATAGCCTAAATGTCTAAGACACCTTCACTCCTCTACCATTGTCTTTAGGGCCTCCTAAGACCCAAATGATTCTATCTTCAATGGATCCATAGCTACACACTTCTATGATACATCATTCCCCCAAAAATAGTCTACTCAAGAACAAAACTCACACTTCGGAAACAACTGAAATTACTACTCACAAAAAATAACTCTCGAAATTGCATATAAATTCCCTTCATGCTCCTCCTCAGACGCAGAGTAAATGAGGTTTTCAACAATGAAAACCATCCATAACATATCTAAGAACTCATGGAACAAAATGTTCACTAACTCCATGAACATAGATCTAGAATTCATTATACTGAACAACATCACAACAAATTCGTAATTCCCAAAGTTAAAATAGAATGTACTCATATAGATATCCTCATCATTCACACACATCTGGTGATATCCTTAACAAAATTAAATTTTTAAAACCAATCATTCACCCTTAAATTTATTGAATAAATAATAAATTCAGGGAAGATGATAGTGGGCTTTCACTATCACTTGGTTCAAGAAATGATAATTGATAAAAAAAACATTAAAATTCCATAAATCTTCATCATGAACAAATAATGTATATCCCATGGAGACACACTTGAAAAAAAAACATATTGCAACATTCCATCATGCTATATACGCATCTCTCATAACTTATAAGGAACTTTACTATATGAATAAGTCAATATAGGAGATACACAAAGCTATAGTTTTATCCCTTACTCAAAATTTCATCAATGGGTAACACTAGAACCACCTCCATAAATACGTCATGATACTCTTCTACGAACCTAATAAATGATTATTATTGAACCTACAATGAATTCAATATCAGATCAACCATCTTATATGAGAAGGGAATCACACTTCGATGACCCACCTAGGGGTCTCTCTCACACAAAAAAAATTGTTGGCTATGCATCTCCATCAAAAAACACAAAATACATCATAAATAAATCGATGATATCCTACACCAAATATGAAAAATCCATACTTCAGATGATGTCATATGGTTGTAATTTCAAACATATAAAATCGTCAAAAGAGTGGAGCTTCCTTAAAACTAGGTCACAGTCTCTATATACATCAAAAAAGTTAGTTGTACATTCAACTAGCATAGTAAACAAAAAGGGAAATCAATGTCTCTCTACCTCATGTACCAAATCATGTAAAGGTAAGGTTATATAAAAGTGTGTGCCTATCCCATATCAAACATGGAATTCGCCCAAATGGAAAACAAGTAAATGGTACCAAGAACGACATATGGATCTCCTAGAACTGACAACACTAGAGCATTAAGCTGACCAATAACTTCCCCAAAAACTCTCTAATCATCCTAATGAACTGCTCCTTGTCCATGATATTCTCTTTAAGGATGGGGAATCTCCCTCAGGTATCCACTTCCTACCCCTTATACTCTCTAATGATCCCAAACTGGAGCAACCTTCTACCACAACCTCGGCTGGGCCTTCTTTAGTGGAGGACTCTGAAGTGAAACAACTGACGCACACTGATTGAAAAAAATGGTCAAGCACTCTCACCATTGATGACCTCATCCTCCAGAAAAAGACATGCTAAATCCCTTGGCATAGGCTGGATATCCACTTCCCCAATATAAAAGAGACATTGTGGGATGATACATACTCCTAGCTGATCTAAATCTATTTTATCAAAAATACTAGGAACCCCAGACCATAGCTCTGCTTTGCGAGGTATCTTGAAACTCCCCTATCAGGACAATCTGGTTTTGACTAACATCTTCTCAATGACCACGTATATTTCCAAAACCACAAGATACGTCATCAGCACAAATTGTGTTAACTGGTGCTGGATCTCTCGATTAAAATCCTCCTCAAAATTTCTCAACCCAGCCTCCTCATCTCGAAATAGGTCTGAAGAATAACACAGATGGTTCCTAAAATGGATCCTAAACTATTACACACTGGAAGTTATTTACTGAATTGATATTATCTCATTATGATAGGAAGGTTTCACAATATAAGAAAGAAACTCATCTTTGAACTGGTCTCAGAACTCCTCCGAAGAGACAACAGGATCCTCACTATCTATAAGGAAGAACATCCAACAATACCTAAAATACCCATGCCGCATTGTCACAACTATTGATACCCATTTCTCCAATAATGCATGGATCAAACTAAAGCTATCTTAACCTCCTCTAACTAGTCTTCCGGGACATCATTTGAAACATATCCACAATAACCATACAGAATCTAGTATTAAAACCCTCAAAGTGTCTTCTTCCATGTGTCTTCATCCTCAACTTCCACTCTATGGTGATCTTCTAGCAGAACCTAATGAACATCTTCTACGTAACTCAATTATTATGTTGTCTATGGGCCATTTCAGAAATAGAAAAACTTTTTAGAGAACATAAAAAAATAAATTTGAAAGAAAATAATATTTATCAATTTTTTTGATTTATTAATTTTCATTTTACCTCTCCCAAGTTTAACTGATTCAAACATAGGCAGAAAGAAGAATTATTCATGATCCTTTTTCTAGGTATCTACCTCGTAACTAGTATCACTTTTTTAGTAGCCACTGTATGTTTTATGGTTCATTAATCATATCATAGGGATACCTAAATACATGTGTCTATTCTGGTCTCCCATGGTTACAACATTTCTATAGTTAGATGACACCATTTACTAACAATCCCATGTGACCACACTAGTTCTTAACTCCCAATTCGATCCTATAACTCAACAAGAACTTTGATACCACTATTTCCATACCCCCTCCCCAAAAAGAGTTCCCCTCTTCGGTCGAATATGGTAGAATATTGATACTGACACCCATGTCTCACCCCCAATAGGCCCCGGGTTAGCATCTATCACCAAGGGTATAACAAATACATTGACGGGAGGCATTACCCTCTAAGAGAACATGGGATAATGAGAGATATAATACCGACACCAACTAAATCATGATCATAATATAATATAAATGAAAACCCAAGTGAACACATATAATGACATGAAACAACTACTACAACTAAAGGGAAAACAATATGTTCCAAAAGAAAGGTATGGACGATAGTGACCACAAATCCAAAATAGATTGTACTAAACCCAAATCAAGTACTAACCATCCTGATCTTCAACCTACACCAACTGAACCAAAAAAATTCATATATACACATGATGAGTATAACGGTACAGTATATAGGATCCTCCCAAGATCCTCTCATACAAAAGGTAAAACATGCATGCTAAATCACAGTGAACAACAAATAAAACTAACTTGCCCCCTATATTATTATACAATGTTCTTAGCCTCACCATGGATACTCTATCTAATTTTGACATTAAAGAGCACAAAATGTAATAAATAATACCTAGGAATGCCACTACCACTTCCCCACTAGTTTGAAACTCTTCCCCAACATCGCATGTCCGGAGCATCACTCTCTGAAAAGGTTGGCTCACAAACACCTTGTTGAAGCACCACAATTTCCACCTCGTGAAACACACCACCACATCCAAGTAACCACAAGTAACCAGGTTGTTTACAGGATCCTCCACAACCAGTAAAATGTGTATCATACATCGAGTATTATAACTGAATCCATCATAACCCATACACCAATAATGATTCTTAACCGATCATAGCCTATACACAGTATACCTATAGTATCCCTTAGGAAGATATATCCAAAATAAATATGTGTGAAATAACCACTATCCAATAAAGACCTCTGCACGTATATTTGCGGAAAACTAACCGCCATGCATACCAACACAAGTAACTGCCATGAGAATAGTGAGGGGGAAAAGGGGGTAGTTATCCATATATCCTTCTAATGAGATGTTGGTAAAACCCCCCTAGGGCTCAAATTCCATAGGGTGTCAGTTTCCCTAACCAACGAGTTTGAGTATCATATAAAAACACAAAATATACATGATATAATATATCTCACAACCACACTATGGGAATAACCAAGTCTTAGACTCAATTGTAGCTAACGTCTCTCAACCTCATGACTACCACTTCAATGACTAGATATCATATAAGAAAAAATCCATTTAAATATCTAAATTTAATTACTTTATTACTTTTCAGTTGTTTCACTTTTCATTAACTACTTTATTAACCATTAATTAACCGTTAAAATTTTATACATTACATTTCATTTTCATTAAAAAAATGTTTAATTCAATTTAGGCATAAGAAAACAAAGTCCAAGATTTCTCATAATTATATCCTCAACATTTCATTCCAGCAATATCCAACCCCTTGGATTAAAAATTTATTCATTTTTTAACATGATCGCTTTCCAAATAACTAGGTACACTGGGAAAACATACTATGCTACCAAAAACATTATACCACTAAGAATAACCATCTATATCGAGAAGTGGGGAAAATAAAGAAGATAAATAATAAACCTATACACCATCCAAATAATAGATTAAAACAAGAATATGGCATTCATATCAATGGGTAAGTCCACGTTCAACCTATTCTGTTATTCCCAGTGTCCTCCATGACACACACATTCAAATTATGATGAATCCAACCCTCAAAAGATTAAAATTATTAAAAAAATATAGAATTCCCACTCCATATATCATATAACCCCTCCAAAAATCTTGGATGGAATCTTGATGGCCATTGGAAAATGATAGGAAGTTCTAGAAAAATAGATTTTTTGAAAAACAAAATTGGGTGAGAGATTACAAAATTTACAATATCTGGGATTTACATTATGTGTAATCCAATTTCATGTGGTTTAATCCTCATGGATCGGTTGACATTGAAAACCTGTCTTCATTTATTTATTTATCCCTAAAATCTTACACATCGAGAACCAAACTTACACAATGTATAATTCTTACATGACATGTAATTCTTCCTGTTTCCACTATTTCATATCCAAAATCCTCCATGAATCCTCTGACCAGTCTCCAAGCACCTCGGTCATTGAAACACTAAATGGGTCAATCCACATGGATTTGGTCCCCTGTAGGAAATGTTTTTGGTTTATTTTGGCACCTAACATTAAAGTTTAGTCCCTTATTAAGATAATTTTCTTTTTAATCATTTTAATTAATTTTAACTACGTTCACTAATATTTATGGTCAAAAATATGTTGACATTATTAGACATATAATTTATTCAGATTCAAAATATGGAAACAAATTTTCAAAATTCAAAAGATATAATATAAAGAATTTAATTTAAATTTAATCCAATAGATGGGATGACAAAGTGAGTTTTTAATGTAAGATGGTCAAAATTTTATTATGTTTTTTTCATCAATTTAAAAGTGAAATTGATTACAATGACCAAAATTGGATTAATTTATAAAAATTAGATCTAATTATACGTTAAAAAATAATATAATTAATCCTTATATATAAATTAGATGAATAATTAGTATTTAATTAAATTTAGTATTTATTAATCTTTATAAAAAACTGAAACATCATAGAAAATACAAAAAATTACAATAACCTTATATTTACATTTTTCAATCAAAAAGAAAAGTTTAATTGGACTCATGAAATTTATTGTAGTCTCAAATTTTTTATTTAAAATATTTTCTCCATTAAATTGATGTAAAAGGTCCTTTAGAAAAATATTTTTGTTGAGAAATATTAGGTTTTCAATTATCTTTTGACAATCGAATCGATTGGATGAGTGTAGAAATTATTTAGTTTCATATATGATATATATTTAATTAATACCACTAATTTTTTTAATTAATTTCATTTATTAAAAATAAAATTTTGGGAATAAGAATTGTATTCGATAAATACATTCCCTTTATATTGTATTTGTTCTTCAAAACATTTATAACTTATGTGTAACCAATGAATTTATTTTATATTTTTGTAAACCATATATTTTCTTATGTTATTTAATAATATTAATAACTAATAATTTAAAGGGCTAGGTTATATCTCATTATAGTAAATAGTAATTTTTTATTAATATATTGTTGTTTGAAAAAACTCGGTTTTACCTCTATCATATTTTACCAAAGAAAGTACTTATTGTGTGTAGTAGAAGCTAACTCTAAATTGAGAGTATATAAAGCTATATATTTAATTTGTTTAAAATAGTAATTACATAGATATTTTTTAGGATATTATACTCTGTTATACGCCTAGTTTTTCATGTCATTCACATTATTGATTACAATGTTCTTATTTTAGAATTTCAGGGCGTTACATAATGATTTATTTAATTTCTAAAAAATATACCTCAAGAGTGTAAAACTATGAATTAAATAAGCCTATTTTCAAACCCAATGTGATGATACAGCTGAATCCCAATTCACCATTTTTAGAGTATTACCCCTATGTAAATAAGTATTAGAGCTACATCAACATGTAGTATATTGGTTGGGATGTAATTCCTAAGAAATTAGTTGTTATATACTTATCAAAAAATTCAAGGACAATTTTATATATTGTAACTTGCCTTTATATTTATCATTAATCATATCCCTAGGAATATCATGAAATTTCTCTCATCCTAGTTTCCAAAGGTTGACTAAACCTTTCTCTGATATGAAATATAATGACCCTAAATTATCATACATAGATATTAAATGTAAATATTGAAATATTCAGGAAATCAAATAATATTTCATTCCATAATAAATTAGATATAGTTCCTATAGAAAAATGGATAAATTGACAATTAGTTCATAAATTAACTAAATCACATCTCATTGTGGTCTTTATAATAATAACCCTTCATAGATATATCATACATAATTCTTCTCTTCATAAAATGGGGAAAGGAACCATAAGAAACTGTGAGAACAAATGCATAGTAAGGTTAAATAAGGGATATATCAACGAAAAATGATCATAAGGGTATGATAACATGATAATAACATTTTTAAACCAAAACATGAAAGTCATATATTAAAATATTGAGTCATAGAATAAATCATGGAGGCTCAAAAGGCATTAATCCTAAATGAATAAAATAATAAAATCCATGAAAGAATAACATTTTCATAAGAGATAGATTTGTGGAACATACAAAAGATCATACCATTTTGAGTATTTATAAATAAAAAAACCCAATCATTATATTAAGGCCATGAAATTAAAGGTTAAAAATAATCTTATGGACCATGAACTAGGTCCTCACATAACCTTATGGAAATAAAATCAGGTCCACACATAAACATATGGACATGAAAGGAGGTATACACATAACCTTATTTAAATAAAACTCATTTCTTGGATAAAATTATATCCATGAATGCATGTCCACATGTATCATTAGGAACATGAAATCTGGTTCATTAATAATATAATTAATTCATGAATTATCCATCTCTACCCAATGAATTGGAGGGAGATATAGTTCCGACCAATCAAATTATCCACCAATATATTTTTCATATGATCATAAATCATTCATAATTTAATAAACAATGAAAATAAATCCTTTTTATAAACATTTCATCATAGAAATACCAGTGGAAAATAAGGGTGTTTAATAAATATTTCATTATTTAATCACAACATAAGTTATTAATTAATAATGTGGTTAATAAACATAATTTCACCATAACAATAAAAAAATACATAGAAATAATAAGAATGGTATCATTCAATAATATCCCTAATATAGATTATATAATATAAAATTATGTCATATTATATACAAAAAGATTTCTAATGATCAGTTATAATATTTCTTAAAGATAATATCCATTTCACAAGGAAATAACATTTTTATAACATAAAAATTTACATAATATTAACGAAATCATTTTATTTGAAGATAAATATCTAAAATTTTCATTTATGATTTGAATAATTGTGTGTTAATGATGGGAGATTATTTTCTTCTTACTGTGTACATTAAAAAAATATTCTTTAACATTTTCAATAAAAAGTTAAAGGTGCCTCATTCAAAAAAATAATAAAAAGTTTCCTTTAATTTTTTTGTTTAAAATTAAGAAGGGTAAAAATTTAATTATCTAATCACTAAATAATAGTGAAAAACTTCTTTTGGAATTTTTTGAAATAATGGATGTGGGAGAAAAATGGTTTTGACCAAAGAGAGAAATATATTCATGTTTTCTTAAAAAAATCAGTGTGTATCGTTAGTTCTTAAAAAGAGTAAAATAAAATGAAAACATATATTATAAATAAATAAATAGAGTATGTGAAAATAAAATAATTTCCTGAGAGTTATATCATACATTTTAATCATCATAATAATAAAAATAAATAATCATGATAAACGATTGGATTCTTACATAAAAACCTTTTTCACATTGGTAACATTTGAAGCATATTCCCCATGAATGATGGTAAACTATATAGATGTTTATGTAATTATAAAATTAATATTAATAATAACAAATTAAATTCATGTCTATCATATACACCACACAAAATAATCAAGTGCTTCCTCATAGAGTTAAAAGTGGAACATAAATCCCATTCCCCATTTTGCAACATTATTATTATAAATTGGAAACTATTGTAAAATAAATATTGGTATGTTATAAATTTATTTCAGATCCAGAATTATATATTTCATATCATATATAAATTTCTTAAAACATTTTATAATCCATTTTTTAACAATTTTATTAATAAAATTATTTTTTAGTTAACAATAACATCCATTTTTAAGTATGTTCTGGTTTGGTATCTTCTGTCCGTTTACATTGACCATGATTCCATCATCACCAGAATGGTAAATATGATTTAAATATAATTTATATTCATTATAAATTTATTTCTAGTAATCTATTAGTGTTATACATAGAATATGAATTACACCATACTAGGAGACGGTAGATTGTATGTACACATGAATTATGTTTCAATTTTTATGATGAATGGAAAAAAAAGAACGATAAATAATTTATCACCATTCCAAAATTATATATATGTCATATATATCATAAATATTCATTAAAAATATGATTTTTTATATCCATATCGAAATTAAATGAAAAGTGTATCACATTGCTTCATGGAGGAGATAGTCTACACGTACGTGTGAGCGATGTTATCATTTTCCAATTGACTGGAAGGTAATAAGGTAGAGGTGATATTATAATTTCATAAATATAATTATTTCATAAATATCATACAAATATGTTAAATTCATTATTGTATCACTCCATGAGAGGTGGTTATGGTAAAAAAATTACATCTATTCGGGAGGCGGTAGTCCACCATACATACGATTGATGGACTCATTTACCATTTGGAGGTGGATGAGATGTATATAAATTACAAAATTAACATAATAATATATCATTATATGTAGTTTATTTTTTATTATATCTTAATATTTGGATAATATTTCAAGTTGGTGGATTATCCAATCAAATAAAAACACTCGGGTTAAGAGCGAAACATCTTCTTCAAAAAACTCCTTAGGTTTTCACCAAAATTCTTATTAGTACGGTTTTATAAGGATAATAATGTCTCTAGTACAAGGGGAGCTAATTATGTATGATATTTTAGATGATTTTAGCTTAAAATATTATATCTATGTGTGAATATGATAGGGGAGGGTGTTCTCTTTTATGTGTGGAAGAGAGGATACTCATGGAATTTTAAAGAAGAAAGTGTCATACCCGTGTTTTAAAAATGATAAAGGCTAAAAATGAATATTTATAAATCCATACATTATAAATGTAAGAAATATATAAAAATATATGATTTGAAAAAAAAATCATTATTTTGAACATTAGGTTTTCAATTTTTTCCTCTGATATACCGGTTTCGAACATAACTTGGGAAATTAATATTTACCGTTTTACTATTAAATATGAAAAAATTAAGTTCACCACTCTATATAATATTAATTATTTATAGTATAAATATATAATAATTTTTTATGAATTCAATTCACATAATTGGTAGAATATAATTTAAAATTAACCCATCAGATGAGACGAAAAGGCAGTTTAACAAAGTAAAAAATTTCAAATGTAAAAAAAGGATTTATTATAAAAACTAATTATTAAATTTATTTTAATTGACTAATATAGGATAATTATATAATTATTTAAAAAAAATTAGTTTAAACTATTTTTCAATAAAATATAAATTTTTATATAACCTTATCGGATAGGATGTTTTCAATAAATATTAGTTTATTTCATTATTAAATAAAAATATTTAACTTCTAAAAAAATCCCAAGAATTCGTCCTAAGATAACATTGGAATGTTGATTAAAAAATAAAATAACATTTTTTTAAAAAAATTCTAAATAATAAAATATTTAATATTACTATTTGTTAACACAACTCAATAGTAATTGTTTTATGAAAATATTATTTCTGATGCATCAAAAAATTAAATAGAAATTATGTAATTTTCGTGTCAATGTTTTTTTCTATAAAATAAATATACATAATTTTGAAAATATGGTTAATATGATTTATTTGACCAATTTTTATTGCTTTCTTCTAACATTCATGTTAAAATAATATTATTTATATTATCTTTTGGATTGTTAAATCTCATTGTTGCATGTAACAGAAGCTACCGATGGCATTGATATTATTGGAAAAAATATATTATAAAATATCAGGGTGTAAATTATTCAAAATATTTTTCATTTTAAAAATATAATGGATTTGAAATAAATATAAATTTTAGGATAGACCCTGCTTATTCAGAATATCTAAAATTATTTTATTCAACCATAAATTGACCCCTTTTAGGTAACATCTTCACCTCTAACATAGGAATACCATCAAACACGATGTTTATCCTTTTATCTTTTTGTTGAAAAAATTATATCCTTATATATAGTTTTATCTTTAAATTTTTCTCCATGTCTTATTTAATGTGTTCTACAGTGTGGCCTCTTTTATCACAATAGAATAACTTGATTTTCTTTGAGACATATTCTAGATAAGTGTTATTATCTTATAAGAATATTAATTGTGTTGTGTTGAAAAATTAAAACACACCTCATAACAATGACCATGAATGTTACAACAATTATAAATTCTAGGAGGTTCATATATTTTTTATTATACCAATTCATTTTTTTCTAAAATGTTTTTTATGAATAATTTTTTTTAATATCCTCGTGAATTATCCTTTAAAAATAGGCCTTCTGTAATCATCACTATATTATAAATTACACCAAAAATCAATGGCCATATGACTAGACATCCTATAATTCCAATAATAGGTAATAAGTGTTGTTCTATTTTTTTAATGTACCAAATAATTTTTTCGTTTTTTTGTTGAAGTTTTTATGAATAATTAAAAAAATTGGGTTGTTCATGGGGAACAACATTTCATAAGTGTTTTTAAATGAACCATTTATTATTTTGTGTGACTAAATTGATTTTTATAAACCCAAATTGTTCTATTTTTAAATAAAAGACTTTAGTTAACATATGAGACAACATTAGTGAATTAAAAATCATTGGGACAGTGGGGAAAATTTTTAAATGCATTTATGTGGGAAGATCTCCAGATGAACAAAATAATTCTTTACAATTTTAAGAGTTTTTGAGGGACATTAATCTCATTCTATATTTTCATATCCAGACTCATCTTCTCGTATTAAATATATATTAAACTACCATATCATCCAATATTAATTTTTTAATCTGATCATCCAGCTTACTAGTACTTTAATTCAATGAATTATCTATCTCATTGATTCATTTATCCTTAAACTCTATTTTACCTTTCTTCTCAACAAGTTTATCTTTTTTACAATTATATTAGTGTATTTTTCTTTTAAATTAAATTTTCTGGACTCTTGTGTTTTTCTTTTTCCAATATGTTAGTTTACATAAAATCATATATTCTATCCCCAAGATAAGAATTTATGAAATTTATCCAACCATTGAACAATGTTTGATGTTCAGTAGTTACTCCAGAAATGTAATTTTTTCACTAATATCTAATAATAATTTCTTTGTAATTCATATTAACTTAATGAAATACGTTAATTGTAAAATATTATAGTTTATATATTTTTCAATTTATCCTCATATTGTAGATATTTACTGATGATGGATATTTTGACATCCTCAATCAATCTCAACATTCCATATGAATCCTTTTTCATATTTTCAATTCATTTTTATTCCTTCATCCATTTTCATATAGAGGCCTTTTAAGGTCATTGTTCTTCTTTGCATTGAATTGTTTTTTTCATACTTTCAATACATAGTTTCTTTATATTTTTAATGACATGTAAAACTTTTATAAGCCCAAAATTAGTTACTTCTTTCTTAAAAAAATTATGTTGAAAATTATATTTAATCAATTTACCCTTTTATTCTCAATCAGTTTCATATTCTAAATTTTCTTATAAGAGTTCTCTCTAATAATTTAACCATTTAAATTTTCATCATAGTATATACTTCATTGTTTTGATATCATTTTCTAGTTGTTATTTTTCATTAAAAAATTTCATATAAAAAATATATATATTTGGTATCATTGATATGTATATTATTCACGAAACAACCAATTTAGTATTAAAAGTCATCTACTATTTAAATGTGTTCATCTTACTCACACTCTATATTGGTTGAACATATTTCTTTAAAAGAATCATATTCAATAGTTTTTATGGATGATAATCTTTTTATTTTATTATATTCATATAGTACGGGGCCTTTCAATGATATTTTTTATCAAATTATATTCCTCCTTATTCAAATTCCTTAATATTTTATTTGAAGCTATCATGTTTTTAAATTCATTAATAATAGGTATTTAATCCAGTTTTACAATGTAAGTCACTTATTTTCCTTATTTAATCTTCATATCAAATATAACATGTAAAAAATAGGAATGGTTTAGATCCAATTAGACTAAAACACCCCTTCGATACCACATTTAGAGTCTAGTTGGCTCATGGAAACACTTTACTGATAGGGGTAAAGGTTAATCAATTGTACCTTATTTCCAAGTTTTCATTTCTTTTAAATTATCCCCTAAAAAATATAAACATCTATATTAGTTAGAAAATTTTACATGTTAATTATTTTACGATAATCAAAAATGTCTGAAATTTAAAATACAAATATTAAATGAATATATGTATTTTAAAAAGATTTTGTCTCCATGTGAGAGACTACCCCTTGTTGTGTTTTTCTTTTTTCAGGTTTCAATATATTCTTATCAATATAAATTATTAGTGATAATAAGTGTAGTTCATGTTTGAAAAATGTTTCAGGAATGTATCATTCGCTTATGTAATAAAGAATATTTTATTCTAGAACCAATGGTTCTTTAATTGGATTGTTTAGATTTTCACCACATATTATTTAAGACTCCTTCTTGAACCCCTGAACATGGATTAAATACCTAGTATAAGATCAATTGAACTCCAAGAAAGTTGGTTTTATTCTTCAGGATGTCTCAATATGAATTGAAAACCAAATGGACATATTTTTGTATGATTATTGATGTAATTATATAGATTTTAGTTGGATCATTGGTCTCTTCTTTTTATCAAATTTTTATTATAATATAACAAAAAATAACTCTTGAATGTGTTTAGATCTCACCTATAGTAATATGTTTATTTTTTTCATAAAAATTCTTGTTGAAGGGTTTTCAAATTTACTAACACGTTTTTCTTCATAGAAAATACATCATCACCTTATAATTTGAGAGACCAATCTTTTATTTTTGAATTAAAAATGAAAGTGCTCCATATTTATTGAATGAAAATTACTTTTTTCTTATACATATTTTATTATTTATTTTCATTGTGATGAATGAATATATTTTCTCATATTCATACCATGTTAATTTCTTGGTATATCATCATTTAATTTTCTATAATATTCTTCTACAATAGATTATATCTTCAGTATTTTTTTTAAAATCATATTTCTTATGTAAAATTACATCCATTATATGATTTATAGATATTTGTGTTCTAATATCTTCATTTGAATTATGAAAATACCTAGGTATTTATTATTTCTATGATATTCAAATATTTTTATATCTCTATCCTAAAGGTCATTATTTTAAATCACAAGAGTAAAAATCTTTCAAAATTCCCATGTGTGTGGAATAATAAAACATTTCCATGTGTACCTACTTATTGTGGCATTGATATTTCATCAACTATGAAAACTCCAATGGTGGGTCTTTCTTGATTCTCATCATGTATTAAGATTATATTATATGTAGGTGATATTCAAATCATTGAACGAAAACATAATAATATTACGATATATTTTTCTCCTCAGAATATTTAAATTTAAAAAACATGCATAATTTCTATCTTTATATATAAAAATAATCCATATGTGAATTATTCCTATAATAGGTGGGAAATTTTCTATGGGGTTTACTTTGGTTACATGAAAACATTTAGCTTAGAGGTTATTATTGGCTATATGGTTCACATAAATTGAGAAAATCATCAATATTTTTCATTTGATAATTTGATTTAGCAATGTGATACATTTGGATATGTTAATTACCACGTTTTCTTATATATCATAAATTAACTATGTGAATTTTCCAAAATCACTAAAATCGGGTATGTGGATATGGGGAGTTCCATAATTCAATTTAAATAAACCAAAAACTCTTTAGTTTACTTTAAGGATATCTCAAAAATATAAGCACTTATATTAGTTGTTCAAGATAAATCTCTGTTATCCACCCACACAATCCCTTGATTATTTTTAATACAAAATGATCAACCAACACAGTTAAATATGTGGCAGTGACTTGTGTTACTCCATGTTTCTATATGATTTTACAATATAGTTCTACAACCTATAGCCAAAATATAGTCAATAGTCGTATGAAAATAGAATGATGATTTATCAAGTATTAACTCTAATTCCTTAATACAATATCCATAGAAATATTCTATCAATAATCATTATGTCTAAAAACATATATTTAACCATTAATAAAAAATGAAATACTTACATTGGATCTTCAAATTTAACAATGTCTCAATTAAGATTATATTTGTCAAGTTAAAATGGAAAGGCATGAAAAATTATATCCTTTTAGTATGATGTGCACCTTATATGTATATGGGGATGCATATATGTTTTTTTAGGTTTGTAGGAGATTTGAGTTAGATTTTTGAGTTATATAATTCATATTATATGAGTTCTAGACAATATCGGGGAATTATGCCAATAATAACTTTCCTTAAATTTTTATTTCATGAACTACAGTAGTGAAATGTTATAAGTTGTGTAGTTTACATTTTTGAAAAAATCCTCTACAATAGCCTCTGAATGATTTTTAGGAGGGTGTTTATAAGAATTTCCAAAAGGTGGTTGGCTCAAAATATCATGTAGTGTCACGTTAGGATAATGATATTTAGCCCTAATAGAGATTGGTATGTGTTGTTCAATCGATTGAGAGAGAGGCTCCATGAGTTTCCATGATTATATTAGTTCTTACCAAATAATTGCATTAAAAATCTATACATTTATTCTTAATGGAGGGTGGTCCCAAGATAGTTAAGTTTTGGGTATATTCAATGAAAAGTATCATCAACTATCTAGATGAAGACCCTCAAATTATGGTGAATATTTTCATGTATATACATCTAGGATTCCAAAAGGAAATTACTCGAGTAGTAAAGGCTCATTCTAGGCATCCAAACGTCCAATGATCAAATCCAGGCTTACCCCTTGGGAGGTTTATGATGTCGAAGAGACATGGGGATGGCGCATGAAGGGGGTGACATGGGCTTGATATCGGCCAGGTGATGAAAGAAAGATTATGCAGGCCTGACATTTCACTATTTTTTGATCCATTTTATGGGATTCATACCCACTAGGCCTATTGGCCATGTACAAAATAAATAAGCCATGATTGGTGGGTTATCCCCTGGGTGGGGGGGGGGGTTATGGAAAATATTTCCATCTTATGTGTTTGGTGTGTGTTTTAATGTAATTGTACCCCCAATAACCTAATATATATATATGTATACACACATTTAAGAATAGATAATTATTATTGGGATTTCATAGTTAAAGAGGAATTGTGTTTGCGGACGACATGAATGAAATTTTATACTATGTTCTTTGACTAATTCTTTCCTCAGACTCTGAGGTTAAATAGGAAAAGGGGGTAAAATATCCCAAAATAAAGAGGAAGGTTAATTTTGGACATTACTTCCCATTTTAGGGAATTATAGTGGTTTTATATGATCCTAATAATGGATTTGATGTAGAGGGAATATAATTTTGAGGAAACAGTTTGGTAAAAGATATGTGTATAAGAGAATTTGTTTTCCTAAATGACGTTTTCTGTGGTGGTTAAAGAATACTTAAATACATTGAGAAATAAAAGAGAAGAATGAGGTTATGGGCAGGTGGATTTATGTATAGGTACCACTAGTGGGTCATATTATAGTAATAAGTTTCATTTTGACAGATCCCACCAAGAAAGTGAAGATAATGGTTCTCTATGGGATTGTTTTTAATGATTCCTTATGTGTGGAATGTCATGATACATACGTTCTTAGTGAGACTGACTACCACTAGTGTTCAAAGATTACTGCAGGATAGGTTATTTAAATATGTACATTAATAGAAATCAATGGATTTATAATGATATGGTATACTTTAATGTTTAAGGATATACATACAGATCTACTATTCCATTCATTGTGGGCATCTATATTTTTATTGAAAATTCTAGTCAAGTTAAATAACATAGATCCTATGGGTGAGGGAAACAATGCCAGTATAGTAGTTCACCACAATGTTGTTACCAAGGGACTTAGGGTCAAGGTTCAGCCCAACTATTTTCCATTCATCAGAAATATAAAGGATTAGTAATCATGACTATCTACAAATTGAGTTATGATTTTTGGGGATTCTACATTTAATTCAACTTTTCATAACAAAAGACATATAGACTCTTTCACATTGTCCTAATTTATTGAAGGTTTGGGGTTGATCAAAGAAATCAAAAATTTTTTTGTATCCATTAAAATTCTATTATAAATGTGATACGAGGTCAGTTAGTGGTTTATCAAGTGTTCCCTAGTGGTCAATGGATATAATGCCCAAAAGGATCACATTGTATAAGAGATGAATTATTTGGATATTATTATTGGTATGGATGGTTCAGTGACATACCAATACTATATAATCTTTTACCACCAACATGTCCCATTAACCACTTCGAATGGTGCTAATTATGTCCACAATGGAGAGTGAAATTTATATATGTTTCATGAAAGATGAGTACATTGACATTTTCTCCGTATTAAAACCTATATTTCATGTATTATGGTATATGATAGGTGATTGTGTCAAATATTTTCTCCTCCAATGGTGGATTAGTTCATGAATTTCTTTCCTTAATATTTCTCAAGGTGTTCACCTAATAGAGAAATTTAGTTTACTATAAAGATCATCATTTCTGGAAATCTTATTTCTATTCCTCCTTATATAATGGATACAACATGGTTACAAGAGATTAAGGCATATTTATATTAGCTAATGGTTAAGGTATTCATATGAAAAAATAAATATTTGTATGGATTCACAGTGTCATTCACCAAGAATGAATATGTTTCCACTATTTAGTGTATGTATTAATTGAAGTTAAGCCATGTCAGCATTAAAAATTATTATCCACTTCTATATATTAACAATCAATTTGACCAGTTTGGTGAATCCAACGTATTCCCAAAGAGTGATTTGTGTAACGGTTATCTCGAACTGATGGTAATACATTCACACACACATTAAAAAAAATTAGGATAATGTATTGTTTGTATTAGTATTTGTTGGTTTCATTCGATGTGATGAATGTGCTATTGGTATTTGTGTCCATAATGAATATGGTCTTCCTCCTATATCTAGACACATTCATGATGATTTTTTTTTGATGATACTATCATGTAGTCTAATTCAATAGGCGATCAAATGTGGCATCATGAGGTGGTTTTGGTCACACATTTAAAGGATTTTATATATATGAATATCTCTAATTTCTAATTCTAGACTAATCAAATACACTTATTGGGGTATGTTATATATTAGGTATGAGTATTGAAGGTTCCCTATTAGTATAAATTAGTGGACTCATGGAAGTGAACTCATTAAATTTTGTGACACCCATATATTTTTAGGTTTAACCTATTATTTCTGAAGTATTATCTAGGACTTCCCTTGTTAGGTAAGGCCGATGAAATACCTGACAGAAATGATAGTGAAATATCTATGTTCTAATGCATTCCAGATTTATTTTTAGGATATGAAGATGATATTTACTAAAACATCAATTCTAACCTTGACTAATCAAGGTTGGGAGTACACCCTGTATTTTGATTCATCAGTGATCAATATTGGATAATTTTTTATGAAGGGTGGAAATTTGGTCTTGTATGGGCCCACCCAATTGATGATTTATAAGTTTAATTATCATACACATGTCATTGATCTATCAATATTATTATATTAATTTACATGTTGGAGAAATTACATTTTGGGGTGATATTTTTGGTGTATACTAACAACAAAATACTGAAATATATCTTCTCATAATGGGACCTAAAAATTTAGCAATATTAATGTTTTTAATAACTATAATAATTCTATTTTAAGATTTTATATATCCATAAGAAGTGAAATGTTGTTGAAGATTCCTTAACCAAGAAGAAGAAAACTCATGGGTCTATGAGTTCATTAGTGAGTGGAAGTTGATAGCCCTCATTACTGAGATACATTAGGGAGTACCGAGACTGAGTGAGATCATGTACTTATATATTTTTCATTCACTTATGATAATGATAAATAGGAAGTAACTATCATATCCATTTTTTATATCCCTAGGGGATATGATATTTGATGGGGAGGTTCCACTAGACTAGGCCGATGTTGATGATACCATTCTATATATTAGTTGTCACATCATAGTTCCCACATGCATATATGAAGATATAATAAGGTATTTACAAACACTATAGTATACTGTAAAACCATAATTGAATGAGATATACACTACTAGAAATATAGACTACAGCCACGGTTTGGAAGCGTGGCTATAAGATCCAAAACTGGGGCTATAGGTTATATCCATGGTTTGTTGAACTGTGGGTGGTATTGGTGTGGCTATAGGGTGAGCACTATAGCCATGGTTTCAAACTATGGCTATATGTAAGGACTTGACCCCAGTTGCCTAGAGCCGGTGCCTTATTTGGTTACGTTTTCATACATTCATGGAAAACAAATCCCGAAGCACCGAGTAGTTTAGTATTATTAGAAACAATTTACATACATAAGTTCCAATATACATATGTAAAGGATAAACAACACTAAATTATTCCACTAGCAACATCATGTATCCTAGATTATGCTTGCATGTCATTCATAAATTAATTCATCATATCCTGAGAAAATGAAACATAAGAAAGGGGTGAGCTCAAATGCCTAGTAATATTAAGCAATATAGCAGAAGATAATATAAACATTAGACATGGTGAATTTTTGAAAACACATGCCTTTAATAATAAACTTGATCATATTATGGAAGGAGTATAAGCTGAGTAAATATTAACATGATAAAACATAATCAAGGGTATTCTTCTAGTCGAATAAACACATGAAATTTCATTTACTAGATTCATAATGAGGGAAGTGCATATTCCGGACATTCAGAATCATTTTCTCATGGCCTCATCCAAGACATCTAGCGATTAAGGCCTCGGCCAAAATCCATATCACATTGGGAAAGGCCTCGGCAAATTCCACGTCTCTTTGTCTCATGAGACCCACCGATGCATCGAGGGGCTATAGCGGGCCCCACCCATCACATAATAAGTCAAATGCATTCCTCATATGAGCGGGGATAAACATAAAAAACATATACATTCATATTGAAACTATCATATGAAATGTAACTATCTTTTCCCAATCCTTAAACATAAAACACTAACCATTAGGAATAACATTATGAATGGTTTTAGGATAGATTATCCAAAATAGATTTAGTCGCGAAGTATTAAATCCCAAATGGATGATGACTTCATAAATTATTAAACCCAATAATTCCATGTAATCAACAAGATCATTGAATCAAACGAAAATACTCTTATCAAATCATTACACAATTTTGAGATAAATACTCTTCTATTTTGAAAAGAAGAGTTCTTTTGGAAAATCTTTGTATAAAACCAGACTTTAAGTAAGATAGTATTTTAAAAATAAAATGATTATTTTCTGGATGAATTTTTTTCTAAAAAACAGATTATAGAGTGCCCTTGTAAATAGATATGAATTGGAGAAATTCCCTTGAATCAGGCTTGTATTTTTGAAACAATTTTGAAAGTTACATTTAAAGCGTGAAACTATCCATAAAATAAGGAAGGATTCCGGTTTTTAAAAATATATATGATACTCACATAGAACATATGAGGAGTACATAACAATACATAAGAATTACACTGAGGTAATTTTACAATGAAAGTATCCCGAATGAAAATGGATGTTCGGGTGGAAAAACCCGTACCTTAACTCCAAACGTGTTCTTCTCTCAAAATTAAGCTCCTGGAATTTGAAATTATACTTATTAGTAACTTATTTAAAAACTTATTAGGAATGTATTTAGTTTATCATAATTCTTTTTAGTTCATTTATACCCTTATTGCTAAGTTTTTATATTGAATTTCGTTGTTCTGGGGTGTTCATTTTCTTTATTTTCATAATTGGTTCACTTTTTTTTAAGTAATAGAGTTCATGTGGAATAGTTATAAATATACAGGATTGGAATTATATATTACTTATGAAAATAAATAATTTTTAATGGTCATTTCTATCATTTGGTTATATGGAATGAGGATGAATCATTAGATGAGAACCACTTCGATTATTTGGCGGTATTTGGATTACTATGAACTAGTTTTGTCATATAACATAATTATATGTACATATTCTAGATCTTGAATATTAATTATGTTATAATACATATATTATAGTCTGGTTCAACCATTAACATGGTTTCATGACCAGTAATGAAGAATAAATTGATGAATGAAACTTCATCGTCCACGAAGGTTATAAATTGGAACCTCATGGACGTCGATTTCGTTTATAAAAATAAAAGGAAGGGAGTAAGCATATTTATGACAGTTCTTCCATTGACATGATATAAATCTAGTATATACATGTTACTGGAGTTATCATGATAATTTGGATAGAGGAGTTGAGGAGAGAAAAATAATACAAAGATCTTCAAAATAAGGGAAAAGGTGAGAGATGCCTTATGAAAATTCGGTAGCCTAATGTCGTCACATAATATTTCATAAAATGGATTGATGAGATAAAAAGGGTAACTCATAATATTGAAATCAAAAGGACAATAATAAGAATACATAAAATCACACCCCAGCATATTAGAATGGAAATTCCAAGAGTTAACATAAAAGAAGTGATGACTTAAAAAAGAGAATGATGGATTCCCTTACCTTGTAGAATAACTCCTAAATCTTGATGGTTGGAAGCTTAGAGGCTTAAGGACACCTTGGGAGGACTCTTAGAGAGGTAAAACCACCATATCATCGAGGATGAGGGATTTTGAATGAATGAAATGAATGGATGAGTGGGTATTTATAGAAAAAGAGAGGTAACTTTTTAATAATTTCAAAGGGACACCTCATTAGTGGTTTTTTCCAAACCATGGGCTTGCCCATGGTTTAAGCCACTTGGAACACCTCATATCATAAGTTACAACACACAAGTTGACCAGACTTTTATTTTTATTATTATGTCATTATGATGTCATTAAACTACTGAATACTCAAAACCGTATTTTTCAATATTTACGTAAAATTAAAGTATTTTAGAAAAATCCCAAAAATTCAGCCATACCATTTTTCGACTTGTATAATTCAAAAGTAAAATCCATTTTTAAAAACTAATTTTCTAAATATTATTAATTTAATTTTTAAATAAGGTCACAGTTAATTCAGAAAATAACAATCTTGAAGTGCAATTAGTTTTATGTGACATTGGAAAATTAATTAAGATCCCATTATCCTATTGCCTTAAGAAAATAAAATAATATTATTATTTACTATTCATAAGGTCATTATTATATTCATATTACTATTCATATTACTATTCATAAGGGTATGTTACTATTCACCAAAAATCAAGTTTGTTCTATCAGACTCCAAATGACTTACTGAACACAACTCTAGATGACCATTTCTTGAAATTCAAAACATAAAAGAGGCGAAGTTGTGTTTAATGGATAGATTATAAAATTACATTCTCTATTTATTTTCAAAACCTTGGGGTGTTACATTCTCCCCTCCTTACAAAAATTTCATCCTCGAAATTCATAGAATATTACCTAAAAAGATTCGGGTATGTATTTAACATAAGATCCTTAGTCTCACATGTTTCTTCCTACATCTTATGGTTCCTCCATAGAACCTTCACTATACGAGTCATCTGATTTCACAATACTTGTTCTCTAGTATCCAGAATCATGATAGGATCCTCACAGTAAGATAAATCGGGCTCAAGTTCCACTTCTTCATAAGTGAGTAGATGTGTTGGGTCTGGCATGTACTTTCATAATATTGACACATGGAACACATTGTGAACCTTGGAGAGACTTGGCGGCATTGCCAAACGGTAAGCTACGGCTCCAATTCGGTCCAGAATTTCAAAAGGTCCTATGTACCTGGGACTCAATTTACCTTTCTTACCAAAATGTATGACTCCCTTCCATGGATATACCTATAATAAAATGTGATCACATTCTTGAAATTCCAAATCCTTCCTTCGGTTATCTGCATAGTTCTTTTGCCTACTTTGAGCTATTTTGATATGGTTCTGGATAATCTTCACCTTTTCTATTTTTTCTTCAACAGGTTCTAGGCCCACGAGCTTTCTTTCACCAACATCATCCCAACAAGTTGTCATAGGACAACTCCTCCCATATAATGCTTCATAGGGTGCCATCTGAATACTTGAATGGAAGCTATTGTTGTAGAAAAATTCTACGATAGGTAAATACTGATCCCACATGCCTTGAAAATCATGTGAACAAGACCTCAACATGGCTTATAATGTTTGAATAGTCCGTTCTGATTTTCCATTAGTTTGTGGGTGGTAGGCAGTGCTCAAAAAAAGATCAGTATCTAGGGCCTTCTAAAGACATTTCTAGAATATTGATGTAGAACATGGATCACAATCAGAAACAATCGATAGGGGTACTCCATGCAATCATAATCCTTGGGTAGTTCAAGCCATCTCATTTTCCTCATGTTGAGTTATTTTTGTGATAAAATATACTTTAAACTCTTGTGATCAGTATAAATATCACATTTTTAACCATAGAGATAGCGTCTCCATATCATCAAAGCAATGATTAAAGCAGCTAACTCAAGATCATGAGTAGGATAGTTCTGCTCATGAATTTTTAGTTTTCGTGATGCATAAGCAATAACCCTATCATTTTGCATAAGGACACAACCAAGACCTTTCTTTGAAGCATCACTATAAATAACAAACCTATCATTCCATAATGGTAGAGTCAATATAGGAGCATTGACTAATCTTCTCTTCAGCTCTTTGAAACATTCTTCACAATCTTCTGTCCAAACAAATTTAACCCCTTTACATGTGAGCTTCATTAGCGGGTTAGCCAGTCGGGCAAAATTCTGTACGAAACGCCGATAATAACCTGCTAAGACAATAAAATTTTGTACCTCAGTTATGTTTTTTGGAATGGTCCAATCTTGAATTGCCTTTGTCTTTGCAAGATCAACTAGGATTCCATTCTTAGAGACAATATGGGCAAGAAAAGAAATCTCTTGAAACCAGAATACACACTTGCTAAAATTCCCATATAATTCATGTCTTCTAAGAGTCTTCAGGATAATGCCCATGTGATTTTCATGATCTTCGTAGCTTTTGGAGTATACCAAGATATCATCAATAAATACCACTACAAAATCATCAATATATTCCTTGAACACTCTGTTAATTATATCCATGAAGACTGAGGGTGAATTAGTCAATCCAAAAGGCATTACTGTAAACTCGTAATGCCCATACCTGGTCCGAAATGCTGTTTTCGGAATGTCTTCCCTCTTTACACTCAACGGATGATATCCAGATCGAAGGTCACTATTTTTAATGTATTGAGCTACATGCAGTTGGTCAAATAAATCATTAATGCAAGGTAGGGGATACTTGTTCTTTATTGTGATAGCATTGATTTCCCTGTAATCAATGCAAAGCCTCATGGATCCATATTTCTTCTTGACAAAGAGGACAGGGGATCCCCATGGAGAAACACTAGGTCGAATAAATCCTTTTTCACTCAAATACTCTAGCTATTTATTTAGCTCCACTAATTCCACAGTGTCCATTCTATAAGGGGTCTTCGATATGGGCCTTGAACTGTCAATTAGATCAATGGAAAACTAAATTTCTCGTTCTGGAGGATGTCTAGGTAAATCTTCAGGAAACACGTTAACATATTCTCTCACAATAGGTATATCCTCTATTTGAACATTCCTTTCCTCACCCATAGTTATTTCATTATCTTCCTCCCCAATATTTGAATTTAGTTGAGCTATTGGGGGTGGATATTGATAAGAATCAGGTGGTTTCTATTCTGCTCTAAAGATAAGGTGCTCATTATCATCGTCATCAAATAACTTAACCTCCTTCTTCTTACAATAAATTTTTTCATCATGGTCTGAAATCCATTCCATACCGAGGATTTTATCAAATTCAATCATGGGTATGATGATAAGATCAGCAGATAAAGAACATTTATATGCCTTAATGGGAACAGATTGACAGAACATTATAGCAATGATACTTCCCTTAGGAGTTTTGACTCACAACTCCCTTGTTAAATCAAACTGGACATATCTAATTTTCTTAGAAAACTGGGAAGATATGAAACAATGAGATGATCTAGAATCAAATAAAGCATTGGCTAAACTTGAGGAAACAATTAAAGTACCTTACACCGCGTCATTAGGAACTTAAATTTTTACATTTGTGATTGCATAATCTTTTCCCTGATCCCTTTCCCTTTTCTGTTTCATATTTCCTTGACGTTTTGGACAATCATTAGCATAGTGTCCCATCTCCCGACAACTATAACATTGGGCATCACTGGCTTCCTTCTTCCCTTTTCAATCACCAGCAAGATAGACTTTCTAACCACATTTGTAACATACTCATTTTCCTTTTAAGAATGCAGTAGGGTGTTTCCTTCCACAATTGTCACATGGTGGAAATTCGACTCTTCCCTTCTTCCCCGTTTACTTATCCTTTCCCAGGGTTTTCAGCGGCCCTCTTCTTTTCTTTCTTTCCCTTAAATCCATTAGACTTATATAATTATTTTTCAATCTTGATGGCACATGAAACTATATCCTCATATGATGAAAAACATTGGGAGACCAGTGCCCACTGGAGGAATGGCTTTAGGCCAATAAAGAATCGATCAATTTTGCTCCTTGGATTTTGAATATAGTCCACAGCATGTCTTGCTAACCATGTAAAGATGGATTCATACTTGGCAACATTTCCATCCTCCTTCTGCCTCAAATTCAGGAATTGTCTCTTCATATATGCTCTCTGCTCATGAGGGATGTATTTTTCTAAGAATATTTCCTTAAAATCCCTCCATTACATCTCTTCTATCTCTTCCTCCTCCTTTTTTTGGATTAATGACCCCCACTGATCCGCATCTCCCGATAGACAATATACTGCCATGACAACCTTCTCTCTTTCATTACATCCCAAAGTGAGAAATATCTTCTCAAGAGAACATATCCACTACTTTTCTACAAATGGGTTTGTAGTCTCGTTGAATGATGGATTTTGTTGTCCCATAAAAAGATCTAGAAAGGCTCCTCCACGTGGTGGATCCGGATGCTCCATACGGGTAATGTTATTATTCATAACCTGAGTAAGTTGTCCCAGTATAGTTATGAGTTGCTCAGCACTAGTCACAACACCAGAGCCAACATCATTATCTTGCGTCAGTGGAAAATCTCTACAGGGGACACGTGCATTCGTGTGATTTCCATTCCGTCCACTAGGCGCCATATTAAGATAATGGAATACACTAGATTAGGTTATGAATCATAATGTATAATCTTAACTTAAAAATACTTCGAAAAATTGAGATCCTACGCATGGATAACCCCATATTCTCAAATATGGTTTCTTTGAGGAATATTTTACATTTCAATCCTTTATAATGGCTTGTAATGAAAATGTGAATTATCCTAAGCATATCCCCCGAGAGTGTCATAACCAAGAGTGAATCAAGTCCCATTGTCGTGCACCAGTTCTCATTCGAGTATATCCCAAAGCAGTGTTTTCTGGTTTTAACCCTAGATACATCTGTGTCATAGCCACCTCCACCTACTTGTATCCAGACAGGGATATATTGCTTGAAAGATCCACATAATCTATTCCTCACCAAAATACCAGGACATTATAGTATGTATATCCTCAAAGACTAACTTAGGGACTCTTCTCTAATTCTACGTTTTATAAATCTAGTTTCCAAGTATTCTACTGAACTTCCTCTGATACCAACTGTAAGGACCTGACCCCAAGTGCCCGGATCCGGTTCCATATTTGATTATGTTAGCATATATACAATGAAAATGAATCCCAAAGAACCGAGTAGTTTAGAATTATTGGAAACAATTTACATACATAAGTTCCAATTTACATATGGAAAGGATAAACAACACTAAATTATTCGACCAGCAAAATAATGTCTCCTAGATTATGCTTGCATGTCATTCATAAATTACTTCTTCATATCCTGAGAAAATAAAACGTAAGGGGTGAGCTCAAATGCCCAGTAAGAGTAAGAAATACAGCAGAAGATAATATAAACATTAGACATGGTGAATTATTGAAAACACATGCCTTTAATAATAAACTTGAACATATTATGGCAGGAATATAAGCTGAGTAAATATTAACATGATAAAACATAATCAAGGGTATTGTACTAGTCGAATGCCCACATGAAATTTCAATTACTAGATTCACAATGAAGGAAATGCATATTCCATACATTCAGAATCATTTTCTCATGGCCTCGGCCAAGACATCTAGTGATTAAGGCCTCGGCCAAAATCCATATCCCATTGGGAAAGGCCTCGGCCAATTCTATGTCTATTTGTCTCATGAGACCTAAAGATGCATCGAGGGGATATAGCGGGCCCCACCAATCACATAATAAGTCCAATTAATTCCTCATATAAGTGGGGATGAACATAAACAACATATACATTCATATTGAATCTATCATATGAAATGTAACTATCTTTCCCCAATCATTAAACATAAAACACTAACTATTCGGAATAATATGGTAAATGGTTTTAGGATAGACTATCCACAATAGAGTTAGTCACAAACCATTAAATCCAATATGGTAGATGAATTCATAAATTATTAAACCCAATAATACCTTGGAATCAACAAGATCATTGAATCAAATGAAAATACTCTTATAAAATCATTAAACAATTTTGAGATAAATACTCTTTTATTTTGAAAAGAAGTGTTAATTTGGAAAATCATTGTATAAAAACAGAATTAAAGTAAGATAGTATTTTCATAATGAAATTATTATTTTTAGAAAGATGATGGTTTCCAAAAAAAAATATTATAGAGCTCCCTTGTAAATAGATATGAATTGGAGAAATTCCCTTGAATCAGGCTTGTATTTTTGAAACAATTTTGAAAGTTGCTTTTAAAACATGTAATTATCCATAAAATAAGGAAGGATTATATTTTGTAAACATATATATGATACTCACATAGAACATATGAAGATTAAATAACAATACATAAGAATTACACTGAGGTAATTTGACAATGAAAGTATCCCAAATGAAAATGGATGTTTGGGTGGAAAACCCCTTACCTTAACTCCAAACGTGTTCTTCTCTCGAACATAAGCTCCTGGAATTTGAAATTATACTTATTAATAACTTATTTAAAAACCTATTAGAAATGTATTTAGATTATAATAATTCTTTTTAGTTTATTTATACCCTTATTTCTAAGTTATTATATTGAATTTCGTTGTTCTGGGGTGTTCATTTTCTTTATTTTTATAATCAGTTCACTTGTTTTTAAGTAATGGAGTTCATGTGGAATGGTTATAAATCTCCAGGATTAGAATTATATATTATTTATTAACATAAATAATTGGTAATGGTCATTTATATCATTTGTATATATGGAATGAGGATGAATCATTAGATGAGAACCACTTCGATTATTTGGCGGTATTTGGATTATTATGAACTTGTTTTGTCATATAACTTAATTATATGTACATATTTTGGTTCTTGAATATTAATTATGTTATAATACATATATTATAGTCTGTTTAAACCATGAATATGGTTTCATGACCAGTAATGAAGAATAAATTGAAGAACGAAACTTCATCGCCCACGAAGGTTATAAATCAGAACCTCATGGACGTCGATTTCATTTATAAAAATAAAAGGGATGGAGTAAGAATATTTATGACGGTTATTCTATTAACATGATATAAATACAGTATATAAAAGTTAATGGAGTTATCATTATCATTTTGATTGAGGATTTTAGGAGAGAAAAAGAATAGATATGATCTTCAAAATAAGAGAAAAGGTGAGAGATCCCTTATGAAAATTTGGCAGTCTAACATCGCCGCTTAATATTTTATAAAATGAAATGATGAGATAAAAAGGGTACCTAATAATATTGAAATAAAAATTACAGTAATAAGAATAAATAAAATCAAACCCCAACATATTAGAATGAAAATTCAAAGAGATAACATATAATAAGTGACGACTTGAAGAAGAGAATGAAAAAATTACCTTACCTTGTAGAATAACTACTAGATCTTGAAGGTTGGGACCTTGGGGGATTAAGGAAACCTTTAGAGGACTCTTAGAGAGGTAAAACAACCAGAGCTTCGGGGATGAGGGATTTGGAATGAAATAAAATGAATGGATGAGTGGGTATTTATAGAAAAAGAGAGCTAATTTTTTAATAATTTCAAAGGGACACCTCATTAGTGGTTTTTGCCAAACCATGGGCTTTCCCATGGTATTTGCCCATGGATTAAGCCACTTGGGAAACCTCATGTTATAAGTTACTATACATGAGTCTACCAGCCTTTTATTTTAATTATTATCTCATTATGATGTCATTATACTACTGAATACTCAAAACTGTATTTTTCACTATTCACGTAAAATTCATGTATTCTAGAAAAATCCCAAAAATTCACCCCTACCATTTTTCAACGTGTAGAATTCAAAAGTGAAATCCATTTTTCAAAAATAATTTTCTAAATATTATTAATTTAATTTTTAAATAAGGTCACAGTTAATTTGAAAAATAACAATCTTGAAGTGCAATTAGTTTTATGTGACATTGGAAAATTAATTAAAATCCCATTATCCTATTTCCTTAAGAAAATAAAATAATAATAGTATTTACTATTCATAAGTTCATATTACTATTCATATTAATATTCATAAGGGTATGTTATTATTCACCAAAAATCATGTTTGTTCTATCAGACTCCAAATGACTTACTAAACACAACTCTAGATGACCATTTCTTAAAATTCAAAACATAGAAGAGGAAAAGTTGTGTTTAATGGATAGATTATAAAATTGCATTCCCTATTTATTTTCAAAACCTTGGGGTGTTACACTATAGACCATGGCTATAGAGCTATAGCCACGTTTTGAACTGTGGCTATATGGTATGCCCTATAGCCCCACCTATACCTGCCACGGTTCAATGAACCGTGGCTACAAGGATTTAGTCATGGTTCAAAACATGGCTATACCCCTTTGTATTTCATAACCCCCCCCCCCCACCACCCGGACAATCCCCCTGCCCCTCCCCCATGCACACCCCCTCCCCCCCCCCCCCCCCCCCGCAGTCCTCATTGCACCCCAACCCAGACCCCCTTCCATGGCACCCACCTGCCAACCCCCCTGCACCCTTGGACCCCCCCCCCCCCCATGCACCCCTCGATAGACCCCCTTGCACCCCTGAAGAACCCCCTTCCTCCCCTGGATAGACCCCTCGCACCCCTGGATAGACCCCCTTGCACTCCTGGAGAGAACCCCCCCCCCCCCTGGGCAGACCCCCCAACCCATTCCCCCCCTGTATACCCCCTACACTCGGGACAGACCGCCCTGCACCCCTGGACATACCTGTCATGCACCCCTAGACATACCCCCTTGAATGAAGGATAGACCACCATAGCACCCCTGGACAGACCACCATTCACCCTAGACAGATGCCCTGTGTTCCCCCTTTCACTCCCATACCCCCTTTTACCCTCACTACACAACCCCCATGCACCCCCTCCCCCCACGTGCACAACCTTTATCCCCTTGCACACCCCCCCCCCCATGCGCACCTCCACACCCCTACTGGACACCCCCACAACACCCCCCCCCCCCATCTAAGACACCCCTGTAAATACCCCCTCCCCCACCCCCGGGATAGACACCCCCTGGACTGTCCCCCCCCCCCCCCCCCCGAGGACAAACACCCCCCTCCTAGATAACTCCCCACGCCCCGGGATATACCCCCTTCCCCTGGAAAGAAACCCCCTAGACAACTCCCCCCCCACACACACACACCTAGACAGACACCCCCTACTCATCCCCCCCTTTAACCCCACCTTATTGATCCGTTTAACCCCATGCACACCCCCTTACACCCCCACCCCACCCCCGGTCCCCTTTCACACACCCACTTTCACTCCCCTTGCACACTTTAACACCCCCACTGCACACCCCTTTCCCCTACTGGACCCCCTTATACCACCACCACTTGAATCCACCCCCATGAGCACCCATTCCTCCTTTCACCCCCCCTGCTCACTTGCACCCCCTTTCATCCCCACCCCCTGGACAACAGCCCCCCCCCCCCCCGACAGACACCCCCTAGACAACAACCCCCCATCCCATGGACACCCCCACCCCACCCCCTGGAAAGCACCCCCACCCCCTAGACAGACACCCCCCTCGACAGCACCCCCACACCCTGGGTAGATACCCCCAGGACAATAGCCCTCCACTAGATAGACACCCCATGGACCGAACCCCCCACCCCTGGGGCAGCCCACCTACACACCCATGCCTCCCCCCTGCACAACCCCAGTTGCACCCCCTACACATCCCCCCTGCACATTCCCCTTTGCACCCCATATCCCCTTGCACACACCACCCTGTAAACCACTACTGGACAACCGTTGCACCACCCATGCTGGACACCCCATGCACCACCCTTGCCGGACCCCCTCCCACTTCACACCCTTGTCCCTTTGCAGACACACCCTTTCACACACAACATGTGTGTTCTTGTGAGAAATCGGGGATTGTACACCTATACGTGGCACAATTTTGGGTTCAGAAAACATAGTATGTGTCCTCTAGGTAAACACCATTTTGTATTAAAAATAAATTACTTAATTAATTATTAGTATAAATTTATTCAAAATAAATAAACAATTAAATTAATAAAAACAAAAGATATCATTTTATTTGGTCCCATTAGGGCCTATGTGCATGGAAAGAACACCACCCAAAAGGAACCCAATTTATTATGCTCAAAAAAAAATGTTACAAGTAACAAACCAGTAGTATGAACAATAAGAAAACATAAATGAAAAAATATTTTATTTTCATATCATACATTAACGTATTTAGACTTACACTTATGTTTTATGGGTATTAGTGTGTATCCATAGAAGAAATTAAAAAACTCTTAATTTTTTAAAACCTCATGTAGCGCAAGAAACAAAAAATAGTGTTGGATACAGAATGAATAGAAGAAATTGGTTTTATTATTATAGCTGCCATGAGAATGGTTTTTAGAAATTCAGGACCCGTACACTAATAATGCAGGATTGCACCAACATGGTACCAAGTAATGGAAATTTTTTTCCATTAATGAACTAAAAATATCTAAAGGTCACCATTTCTAGCCGCATCATATTACCCTTGATTAACTGTATCATGCAGAAGAGGTCACCCAATAAATTTTCAGATTGATTTTAAATTTTACAGAGCATGTGTGATGGGATATCTTCCATGTCATTAGTTTCATTTGTCATTCAGAAAAACACCAGATTCAATGCAGAATTATCAAAAGATTGAAAGAATTACCAGATGTTTTCTCCATAATCTTGATCGGCTTAGTTATTCATCCTACCAAATTGTACTTGATATATTTTAAGAAATATCTCTAACGGATATTAATAAATCATACATAAAAGATCACAACAAACATACTCTATAAATGATTTTTTGTTATAAAATGAGTTGAAATGATGTAATAGCTAGCATAGCTGCAACACCTAGTATTTTTAGACCTGATAAACCTCCACAATTTGGGTTTAAGAATTTGTTCATAGGACTCCAAATTGATGGTGAAAATGACCGTGGTTACAAATCCATTTCCTAAATGATAAATTATTAAGCTACAAGCAAACATAATGATACATTCTCTATAAATGGACACTACTATATAAATAGAATGAAATTATAAGATGAGCTATCGATAAATTCCTATTTTTTACATGAGAGTATACAACTATATTTATATGGTTAGATAACAAGATCACAATGATCGATGTCTGAAAACAATCATTAAGGGATTGGGTGACCCTAAATGTCAAATAGACATAAAATTTCTGATAATAAATCACAAGTGTTGAACAATCAGGTTGGACATTGACCTAGAGCCATTTATCTATTCGAGTTATGAATCTCACATTGATTTTAACCAATGATGGAATATTATAAACACCTCTCTCTCTCTATCTTGAGACTAGCCATCCACTAAACCTAACATATCAGGATTCATGCTGCCTTTAGCCACCAAACCCCAATATAAGCCTCATAGGCCCTAACCCAGCCTAGTTTTCACTTCCTCACCCACCCCTCATGTAGCCATGAATCCTCTTCCATGTGTGACCCTTCCCCTAACCACCACCTCTACGCCAACCCCCTATCCCCTTGCACCACCACTACCCCCACCTTCCCCAATATTAGTCTCCCCCCTAATCCAGTCCCCTCCCACATAACCATCATCTAACCCCCCCCCCTCCTCACCCAACACCACCCCATCACCCTGTCCTACACGATCCCCTAACCCCCCCCCCCAACCTGCACCCGCCCCCCAACCCCCACCCTTTCACTAACCCCCCTGACCCCCCCCCCCCCCCGCACTACTCCCACTCCTTCCCATGTACTAGCCTCCCACCCAATCCATTCACCACCCCCCAAAATAGGTCTTCTCCCCCATCCCCCTACACCACCCCTACCCCCTAGCCTAAATCGGCCCCAACCCCCTCTCCTACACCATCCCCTAAACCCACTTGCACTACCCCCACCCTATCCCATGTACTAGCCTCCCCCCAAACCATCCCCTCCACCCCAACCAGTATCCTCCCCCAAAACAATCCCCTAACACCCTGCACCACCCCCTATAACCCCTTGCAGGCACTAGCCCCCCTAACCCCCCTGCACCCCGACACAACCGCCCAGCCCCTAGCCTGTACCAGGCCCCTTGATTAAAAGGAGTTATAAGATTCATATCTTTTTCTCTTTATTTTTGTAGTAGTGTATCAATAATTTATAATTAACCTCCCCATCCCTAAATATTCTAGAACAAATAATGTTCCTAATTTATATAAGAAATCAATAACCAATGGATAAGAGTGGCTTAATTTTCCTTTTAAAATTTTCTAACAAATAGTTCAACCCATGTATTATTCTGTAAATACAAGATAGAATCATGAATTATTGAATAATAAAAATCCTGAAATTTATTACAATAAAATTAAATCTATATATATTGATTCAAAAATATAAACTCACAAGAACATGACATTACAAGGAATAGATTCATGTAAAAATTATAGCATCTTAACATGCTAAAAAGGAACTAAAATAACCATTTTGATTAACTCCAAATAAAAAATAAATATTAGTATGAGAAAACAAGATCAAAGAGAAGTGATTTCAAACAACACCAATCAATATAAAGATGTAAAGAAATCATAAAAAGAAAACTGATATTTTTATGTGATTCACGGAATTGGAATGAAAGAATCACCATAACCAGGTTTCTCTAAACAAAGTAGAAGAAAAGATGTTAACCTCATGGACCCTTAGTTGCATTATAGTTCCCCTTATTTAAAAACTTTTTCATCATTAGTAACTCATTATTTTCCATCAAACCTAGTTTAGTTTTAACAACATATCAATTATAAAGTTGAAATTGTACAGACAGATAATCAAAAGTCGAAATTCCCCTTTTGAAGACTGTAATGAAAACCGTAGATCACAAGCTACACAACACCCATTTCAAGATTAGTATTTATGATAGGTAAATATTGAATGAAAAATGAATGAACTAAAATAGTGACAAAATGAATGAGTTATTTTTCCAACCCATACCTCGGGAAAATAATTGAACATTCCGGATACAGTGAAAACATGAGGTGCAATGATCATACACCATCAAGTTATCAAAAGATGATATATACATGACATGTAATAAAACATCATATAATGAGGGAAAGGAGTCATTGTGTGAGCCATAAAGTGTAAAAATCCTCCATATAGAAAATCCTTTTGCAACATCCACTTTTTCCGATCTTCTATAATTAGAAGTGTTTCACTTCATCAATAAAAAATATTCATATTCCTATCAGACAAACCTAAAAATCAACTAAATAATCATTATCAATCACTTTTTCCACGTTAATCAAATTTAGATTCAACTGAGCATGATTATTTGAAAAAGAAATTTAAATCATTCTATCTGATATTAATTAACAGATATTATTCAATAAGAATGTCCTTAAACAAAAGCATGATTCAAAAAGGATGATCAATGTACAGCACGCAAGACACCAATGATTTCCAATTCAATAGGTAGATCTGATTTAGACCCAAAAACATTATTTCCACTAATTTTCAACTCAAAAATTGAAATGTAATACAATAAAAAAGTAAAAATACAAAATTTTATGGTGAAAGGATATAGGTAACCACAAGTGCACGGAAGGATATAATCATTAATTCTCCTCACACCTACATGAATATAACACTAATAATTTTAAAATAATTAAATAATGAAGGATTGGAACCCCATGTTCCTGGAATAAATAAATTAAATGTGAAAAATGATGAATATAATGATGGGTTCCCTTATATAATTCTATCATTAATTATATGGTAATATCTTATAATATAAATTCACCCCCTAAATAATACCCTGTAATGACCCATGATCTCAATAAATTCACTCTCTCTTTAGTTTGGTAGGATAGGTTGTGAAAAAAATGATTTTCAATACACTACATTCACTGACCCATAGAATTTGAGAATGTTTAATCACTCAATTATCACCCCTCACTCCCATGAATAAGATTATAAATGAATGAAAATTGTTGTATTATTATGTTTAAAACAAATTAATAGATAAAACCATGTTAAAATTTAAAGGCGCTTGGATAATAATCCTCTAATCATATAAAAAATCTGATTTCATGAAATTCCTACTTGAGAAATGAAAATAAAAATTCATTTAAATCAATGGATTTTGATGGGGGAATGTCTCCTCAACCACACCATATTAGTCTAAACATCATCACTATATAAAACAATTAACTAATCAAACACCATTATGATATATTATAATTTTGTTTGAGATTAATCTAGTTATAAGACTAAATGAGGTAATTATCTAATTACCACATCAAGGCCATCTTCCACTTATTATATTAGTTTCAATAGATCAGTGTCATTATTCATTGTATGGGTTACATGTTTCTATCTTTTAGGGTTGTTATGTCTACATCTAAACTCTCGAATCTTCTATATTTTCTTGAGACTCTCCCATAAATAATACAATAATATTTAGGAAAATTATTAAATGATTTCAATTTTTCTATTTTTAATTTAGAAAGTCAATTTTATCTATATTTGAACACCCATGAATAATTTCCCCATGTTCCTCTGGTTGAATTTCAGCATTCCTTAAACAATTAACTCATTATCTAGATCTGATTTTTCAGTTTCTAATGATGGTAATTTAGTTTTTCTTATTATTTTTAATACTCTAATGGTTTAGAAACCAATGATTTAGGTTTTAAAATAGTTTTTCCACTCTTGGTAATACCCACAACTTTGAGTTATTCATGAGAGGTTATTGTATAACAATATTATTCAATGATATTAAGGAATGGTAAACCTGAGTGGGAATAGGTTCCATAACTATTTAAATTTTATATATATCTAATATCAATGATGAAAATTTAATATTCATTTTCATTATTTTTCTAAAAAATTATTCAAATAATTTATATGAAAAATATTGGATTCGATGTTGAGATGGTTGGGAATGAAATGTGTCATGGGTTGTAAACTTTTCTTGATGGTTTGGATTTTGACCGTGTATTTGATTGGGTAATTTACTATCCAAATAATTAAATTTATTATTTTCATTTTACATTTGATGGTAATTGTTTAATTCATAAATCTCTTGAGTATTCAGATCATTTTACACCATTAATTGTATTCCTAGTAGAACTTCCTTAATTGTTGTAATAGTTGTGAAATTATATGTCACTCAATAAGAAACTTTTTATTGGAAAATCTTTCACTTTTAGGAGTATAATGTGGTAAATACTATGGGTTTCACCACTAACAATAATTTCATAGATTTATAGAAGATCCCCTATAATATTATTGATAACAAGAATATCATCATGTATCTCTATACTAGATAGATTTTATGCAGAAAATTTCCCCTCCCACCAAGTATGTAAGATATTTGTGCCTTCATCGATGGGGGACCTACACTTACTAGTATTATAAACTGAGTACCAAGGATCACTAGCATCATTTTGTAGGAATATTAAATGAATCTTGGAGTACAACTCAACCATACAAATATTGAGGTTATCTATCCTCGAAATTTAAAGGCCACTGAGTAATGACATGTTCTCCACCCAGATAAAATTACCTAAACCATAAAAGGAACTATTTTCAATGACCATAGATCCCCTAAAATCATTCACAATCCCTCCGCATAACTCACTATTTACAGGACCCATTCACATTATGTTTTAGTCCAACATTGGGGGGTTTCGACTTGATCCACCACCATAGAAGACTTATATCATTTGTAATCACATCCCTAGGGAGGATCTGCTTACTAGTATCCATTCTATTTTCAATAAGAAGAAGGGATCCTATTTTTTCCAAGAGATATAGACCATGAACATGAATGAATAGAGGTTGCTATTCTTTCCTTCACAACCCTTGTTTTTTGTCTTCTAAATCACCCAACACACCAATAAATACACTATTACATGTAGATTAACCATATATGAATGTTTCTAAACACTTTGAAATAATATACACAAAATGTCAGAGATGCATCCCCTTTAAAATTGAAATCCCATAAGTTTCCCGAAAAGGGCCAAAGAAAAGAGGGTACATCCTACATCAAAAAATTAATTCTAGACTAACTAATATTTTATCCTCTCATAAAACATACATAGTGAGTGTACCAAAATTACTTTTCTAGGGATATTAATTTTAGCTTGTATTCCCTTATTGGAAAACCTCCAGAAATGTATGTTCAACTTAACTAGGATTTATTTAGACAAGACTTTGCTAACCACCTCATCATGCTCCTAGTTGGATCTTAATAACAAGTGAGACTCGAAATCATTAAATCATCCTAAGGTAAACATTGTGAATTTTCACATATCTGGTTTATCAAGAATATAAATCCTATCATAAAAAATCTTATGATCCTCATAGAGGGAGGATGGCATAAACCCAAGGTTTACTCTCACATTCCTAACGTTAATGCGAGGGATTAGGAATAAATAGATGAAGTGAAAATGAACTAACAAGTTTTCTTTCTAGTAATTGACGTATTTCCACCCTAAAACCAACACACCACATTTGGGATCCACTCTACAATTTTTTGGAATAGAAGGAATGAAGTTTATTATAGGAATTCTATTTCAATTTTTGGGTATTCCAGATTTAAATCCCCACTATCAACCATAGCAAGAAACTTTTCTAACGGTTGGAACAAACCCATATAGGGTACAATAGAAATCAACACAAGATAAATATACCTTATCCATGGATCTATCACATGTATGAGGAGGATCCATAGAGGTGGGGTGGCTTCTTCAAAGGAGGAGGATCTAAGGAGGTGGGGTGGATTCGTCAGAACCATGTCGAAACCACGTCAGAACCATGTTGGAGCTACATTAGAGATGGAGGGTCGCGGGGAGGTGGGATGGCTACATCAAAGACGTTGGGAGAGGTGGAAAATCATGGGGGAGGAGGTGGCTATGTTGGAACCATGCCGGAGAAGCATTGGAGTCATTCCAGAGTCGTGTTAAAGAAGGAGGGTTGCAGGGAGGGGGTGTCCATGTCGGAGACGTCGGGAGAAGAGGAGGATTGTTGGGTAAATGGGGATGGGAAACTCACCAGGGGGTCACGTGGGGTGCTAGTGCCATAGAAAAAAAAAATATTATGGGTATAAGTGACCCATAGGCATCATTTTAATTAGCTGTGGCTATTGATCCATTGTTATAGGTCCAAATTCTAGTAGTGATACCATGAAATATATAGGGAATGATGACTTATAGGGATAAATAATTGTATAATGTTTTTATTATGTGGTACTCCGCCTATTAGTCGGTGAAGTTTGTACACCAATGACTAGATTCCATCTTATAAACATTACACATTCTATAGTGTAAATTGGTTGATGTGACCTTGGATTTAGTTATTGTATTTTTTAGGAAACCCCAACACATCAAAAACGTTTGGATAACCATGAATCATCTAATGTCTTTGGATCATTTCTAATTGATCTAGGTGTCCTTTTAAGTGAATAATCTAGGTAAGATCGATATTTGAGATATATAGTATTTGGAAGCGATCCATATGAGTATTTATTGATGATTATTCCCATATAACATTATATATTTGAAAGGAATTATACAAAAGTTATTGGAACCTATTTTTATTAGATAACTTGCAATCATCCACAAAAATATGGTTAGTCCATGTATACCATTTTTTTAATAGAGGATATAATGAGAGAATATATCCTCTATTTTGATGGATCATGGGAGAACAACATGTCCCTTATTGAGTTATAATACAATAATAATTTTATAGTTTTCATACAGGTGGATCATTGTGAGGATCTATATGGAAGAAATAAAATTTAACTCTCTATTTGTAGGTGGAAGTAGAATCAATAATGATTTGATCTAGTATCATCGATGATACCTCCTAGTACAATTATTTTATTTAGAAGTGGATAAAAACTACCCAAATATGGAAGAGGATTTATGCAGGTTTGGGAAATATACCTATTTAGTAGATGTGTGTGATTAGGTATTCATTTCGATTACATTGAGGTTAGTGAATCATCCTATTCTATAGAAGTTAATGTTTTCACCGATTGATATGGGGTTGTTTAAGATATTAAAGTGCATCCATATAGTATAATACTGATTGTATTTACTAAATTTTTTAGTTCTATGAATGAAATATTCCATATATGAAAGCATTGAAGGTACTATCCCAAAAGATAACACATGACCGAAACATAAAATGTAAAGCTTGAAGATAACCCATAATTTAAGTATAATATAATGGGTATAGTGTATAAGAGTGTATAGAATCCACATGGTATGATAATACCTCTAATATAGGTGATGTGATATCATTGTTTTATCCAAGATGATATATGAGATTTAGTTCTAGGTATATAGGATTATTTTCTAGAGATATTCAATATTGAGGATTGGGGAAGTTTAGGGGAGAAGCTATAGAAAGAAAATTTATATGGAGGGGAAGCTGTATGAACCTATGATTACTATTGTGGTATGAACCCATTAATATTATATTGATATGAATTCTTTACTTAGTGTAATTGTTATCTAATTGGTTATAGGTATATATATTTGTTCCCAATGGATTCTCGGTGTTTCAAGGCATCCCTAGTGGGGTTTTTGGCTTTATAGAACCACATCGCACCATGGTTCCCCATCCCTGGTCATTTTGGTGGCCATTTTAACCTTAGTGTACCCCCTAGAGGAATCCTCGTAGGGTCAAATTCCTATTATAAGTGTTTTATTGGTTTGGTGGGGAGATCATTTCCCCTATGGGAACTATCTTTGAAGAAACACCCATACTAGGCGATTCACATAGTGTTTTGGATGGAGCATTTCCTTTATAGAAGCATCATGGATGATCACTTTTAGGCTAGTTATCCTTTGATATATTATTCTAAATCAAAATGGTCTATATTTATTGTATCATTATGGGGTTATCAGGTGAATCCCCCGTTATTTGAAATAGGATGAGAAAAATTCCCAGAAATGGAATTTGATATCCGTGGAGGTGGTCAAGATGACTCTTGATTCTGGGATAAAAAGGGGGAATTCTGAAATCATGATATCCATATGGTGTGAATTTTAGGACACTCTATATTAATCCTTATTCCTTAGAGTTTTCCATGTGGATAGAGGGGGAGGTCTCTTATATGAATTTGTGTGGGAAAAATTATTGTGGTCATCCATGAGTGCTCATAGGGGTTGGGGACACGAAATTACCACATACTTATAGCATCTATAGTACTAGATACAATGAACATTGGAATTTCCTCTAAATATAGGTGAATTTAATTTTTTATATTTTTCAATTTAATTTATTTTGGACCCTTTTTCCCTTAGTTACACAAAATAAGACATCCACAATGAGATCCCTTCCTTCTACTACATGTTTTTGTGTTTTCACTATTTCTTTTTAATATAATTGAACATTCTTTATGGTTATTATATGATGTAGGTAATATTATTCTTCTATTTCCATCAATTATTAGTTTAATTGAAGAACTTGTGGTCTCATAATGTTTTTATAGATTTTATTCCCTATTTCCATTTTTTCGACAACTTTTTCAATTTCCACTATTTCGGATCAAATATGAGGTTGAGATCTAGCTAGGAGGTATCTATGAGAATAAGGGATGTGGTTTTAAATATATTCCTAAAATTCTAATCATTTTTTAATGAATATGATGTCTTATCACTTCAAAAAATTATAGGAAAAAAATTATAAATATGTGATGTTTCATCCTAATACTATAAATATAATGATCACAATAACCATTAGTAGACTGTTGGATAGGGAAAAATGGAAGATATACAATTTTTTAGGTGTTCATGACCTTGACAAGGAAAATTAGAAATTAAGTAGTTACTCTATGGGTTCTATGTCTTTATACAAACAAAAATGTCAATTTATGGGGATTCAAATGAAATAATTTATGATCTGGTGGATAAGATTTTTATATGATCCCTAAATTAAATAAATTGTATGTTTTTGTAATTAATCGTTATAATAATTAATTATTCCATGGATAATACTTGTAGATTCATTGTTGTGTTATTGATTTTGAATTCCCTGGACATGCTTTTTGTATTCAACATTTCACCTATTTATTTTTAATTTCACTGATATTTTTCTTGGATTTAGCGGGGAGAAGATAGATTTAGTGTTCCTTGGGAAATAACCTAGGATTTTGAAGACTGATTATCAATATAGAATGACTTTAATATATTCCACAGATTCATCAGTGATCATAAATATTGTAAATTCCTTGGATATACACATTTCATTCATTTATGAGACTATTAACTAAGAATTCTTTGGGTTTTATCCTTCTTTAAAACCCTGAGACAACATAAATTGTATTTTTTTATTAAATAGATCCAACACTATTCAAATTGGGTATGATAAACCCATGGTTTCAAAATGGAACGAAACATTCAATGATGATTAATTTAGTTATTTTGTTCCATTATTTTATTACAGACATCCATAAGAAGTAAATATCAAAATGGATATGCTTATAGTCACCACCCACGGGGACCTATAGAGTCATACTAACAGTGCACTCAAGAAACCAATTGGTACTAGAGAACTCCTATTGTTTATAGACAAGGAAAAAGGAAATGGACCAATTATCAAGGGATTATCTTTTTGAGTAGGACATAACATAGGATACAAGTTTTGGAAATACTTTTGATGAATTTTAGGGGGTTTTACTTGCATTTTTATTTTTTCCTATTTGGGTTATAATATATGAGTTCCACCAATGGGTTATTACTTTTGTAAAAGTGATTATTTGACCATATAACACCATCATTTTAATGTAGAATGGGTTATGTTTTTATATTGGCACACACTAGTGATGTTGAATTAACCTTTTAATTTCTTTTATGATATTGATATTACTTTAACAGTTTTTATAGTCTTATATAAGGTTATAGTCTCCCCACCATTCCACCTTAGTCCCTTGATACTAGTAAGTAGCCTCTGGTATATGGGGATGTGAACCTAAGTTCAAGAATTCCTCTTTTCTAGGCACAACTAAGTGGTCAGAAGCTGAGGATGTTGTAGTTCTGAACTGATGTTTTTAAAAAATAAAAACATTATAATGTCCTTAACATTATCAAAATACTATAAAATCGTCAATTAATGATTTATTATGTCTTTTGGAAGATTATAATCAAAACATATAATCTCAAAATAAAAAATTATTTTTTTCTAAATGTAACACCAACCAGATTACATCCTTTTTCTTATTAATAACCCCCACATTAAATCCTCATTCGTAACCCATGATTGTTAAAAAAACTATTACCCCACACGTCATCATAAATCTATAACCATCCCATTATTCCACATAATAATTATATCAAAAATAGTATCACAATATCAATATCATATCATTAATAAATTATATATCAACATCTCATCACAATCAAATGTAAAAAGATAATTTTCTCTTTCTGAACTATAAATATCCCAAATTCTTGAATTTTTTTTAAAAAATATACCCCATTAAAATCAATGTTTTAGTGATTATAAATTATCACACAAAAAAATGGATCACCACAATGAATAAATACACAACTAATAATCATATTGAATTCATTTTAGAAATTTCTTTTAGAAATACAATTTTTAGGGGTACCAAATTTAACACAAAAATAAATTATAAAAAACCACCTACCTTAATCACCACATCAAAGTAAAACAATAATTCATAAATAAATATATGGTAATTTATAAACCTTTATCCACCCATAACCAGAAATTGTACTATTTATTTTAGCAATAACAATCTCATTTTAATAAATCTTTAATGGATTACGGTTCCAACCAAGATTAAACAAGAATTATAAGAGAGGACATTTAAAAATAAAATTGAATTAGTTTGGATTCTCACTACCTCAAGATCTAATTTAGGGTATTTTTTGGAGGAAAATTACTCTATGATCTCCCCAAAATTTCCCAAATCAATATTTCCCCCAATAAGAAGAACTATTTTGGTTTGGTAGAATGTTTGGTAAAATTACCGGCCTTTGAAAAAAATGTATTGATGTAATAGTAAATTAACATTGTTTCTCAATACACATACAATATCATGCCCCCTATATCATCCCCTTCTCCAAAGATTCTTGGTTTGTCAAACAATTCCCTGAGTTCTTGTACCTAATCATTCTTTATGTATTGGCATCCCATTTTACACTATCTCACCCAAAACAAATCCTATAAAAACACATACTAACCCCTATTACTCCATTTAAACAATGTAAACCATAAATATCATTCTATGACAATTTAATCATGATGCAGCCTTGGAAATTAATATTTAATGCTTTTACTATTAATTATGCATAGAAAATATGTTGAAAATATTTTATGGGGAAAAACCCCAAAAAATCATCCTACAGTAACATTGGAATGTCGATTCAAGATTAAAATTCCATTATCTCAAATAAATTTTTTAAAAGTGAAAATAATTAATTTTACAATTTCTTTACAAATATCAATGGTAATTTTGTTTTGAAATTTTTTTTATTAGTCTAAAGACATTAATTTCAAATAATTAATTTTTCAGTATATGTGTTTTTTTATATAATATCATTATACATATTTTTCAATATGTCATTATTCATATTCATATAACCACATTTTAATGGAACTTTTATAACCGTAATCTCTTTATAATAGTTTTAATATTATCTTCTGTATTGGTAAATCATTGTGTCTTATATAACATAAACTATTTAATAAATAAAAATTATTAGAAAAATATTTCATAAAATATATGGGAATTAATACTTAAAAATATTTTTCATTTTCAAAATATACTATCTTGGAAATAGAAATATATTTTAGGATAGACCCAGACTATTCATAATATCTAAAATTCTATTATTCTAAATTTAATTGACCCCTTTTAGCTAACATCTTCACCTCTTCCATAAGAACACCCTCAAACACTATTTCAATACTGTAATCTAATTCATGGACAAATTCTATCCATATTTATAGCTTGGTCATTAAATTATCCTCCAAGGATTTTTTATTATTTTCTAGGGTGTGGCCTCTATATAATTAGAAAAACTATCTTTAAAAGAATCATTGCTAATAGATTTTATGGATAAGAATATTTTTCTTTTATTTTATTCAAGTAGTAGCAGGTATCTCTTTGAGATTTTTCCCAAATTCAATTTTTATTTCCTCTTACTATTTATTATTGTTTTCATTGAAGAAATTGTGTCTTTAACTTCATTAATAATGGGTATTTAATCTAGTTATTCAATATAAGGATCTTATTTACATTTATTAATCTTTATGTCATATAGAACTTGTAAAAACACTAGGAATAGTTTAGATCTAATAATAGGAAAATATCACTTTGATACCACTTTTAGAGTCTACTAAGATCATTGAAAAAACCTAAGTGGTGGGGGGTGAATCAGGTTTCCCATATTTCCATGTTTTCTTTTATTTTAAATTATCCCCTCTAAAACATAAACTACTATAATAGTTAAAAATATTTATATTTTAATTCATTTATGATACTAAAATATGTATGCAATTTAAAATAAAAATATAACTAGAAAATATATATTTTCAATAGCTCATGTCTCGATGTGAGAGCCTACTCTTGTTGTATTTAAATTTTATTATGTATGAATATATTCTTATCAGTATACATATTAAGTTATATTATAGTCTATATTTCAATACACTATTTGGAATTTTTCATTCACTTATGAAATATGTCATTGTTTATACCAAATACACATATTCTTTAATGTAGTTGCTTAGATATGCACCACATATTATTTACAGATCCCTCTAGAACCAGTTAAATTTGATTAAATATCTATTATATATTTAATTTAACCCCTTTAATATTGGTATTGTTCTTCACATTGTCTCACACAAAATTGGAGACATAGTGGATATATTTTTTATGATTCATTATGTAATTATATAGAAAGGAGTTAGAAAATCAATCTATTCTCCCTATAAAATTATTATTCTAATTTAGTAAACAATAAATCGTGAATGTGTTTGGATATCACATATATTGAAATGATATTTTTTCCTCTAATAAATTTTTTGTTGATGGGTTTTCAATTTTTCTAATACATTTTTGTTTATAAAAAATACAGAATCATCCTAAAATTTGAGAGATCACTCTATTATTTTTGATTGACTTACGAATGTTCTCCATATTTCATGATGTAAAAATTACTTTTTTATTATAACACTTTTGTCATTTATATTCACTTTGATGAAATAATATATATTCTCATATTCTTATCTCATGAATTTCTTATAATATCATCAATTAATTTTCTTTTACATTCATATAAAACGGTTGACATTTTCAATATTCATTTCAAAATCCTAAATACTATAAAAAATTCCTTCCATTATATGATATATATATACCCATCACCTAATTTAAATTACCTAAATATTGGGGACTTATTTGTTACTGTTATATCTAAATATAATGATCTCTCTATATAAAAGATCCATATTTTATGTCACATCAATAAAACTCATTCCAAATTCCCAAGCTTATGTAATAATTAAACATTTAATTTTGTAAATACTTATTATGGAATGAATATTTCATCAGCTACCACCAACTATAATGGTGGGTCGTTCTGTGTTCTGAACTTGTATCATGTCTCTATTTTATTATGATGACATTCATGTCATTGAATAAAATAATAAAAATATTTTGAAAAAATTTTCTCCTCAGATTATTTAAATTTTAGAATCCAACATAACTTATATATTAAAATATAGAAATATTTTACATGTGAATAAATCCTATATGTGGCTTGAAATTTCTTATCTGGTTTACATTGGATATATCATAGTATCCACCTTCATTATTATCCTTGGCCACATGGTCCACAACAGTTTTGTTGAATCAACCACTTGTCATTCCAAAACACCTATGTGAATTTATATCCATGTAATAAATAGATACTTCTTCAATAATTCCCATACATAGAAAAACACATATATATTAATCATTTGGTGAAGTGATTTAGCAATGTGGGATATCATTATATATGAAAGACCAAATTTTATTATATACCATAAATTTACTATATGAATATTCTTACATCACTAAAATCATCTATTTTGATATGGGAAATTCTACAATTCACGTAAAATTACTCAGAACATATTTAGTGGTATTCAAGGCCATCTTAAACATCTCAAAACATATGTTATATGTTCCAGATAAAGCTCAATTATCCACTAAAACAATCCCTTGATTATTTTGAACACCATATTATCAACCAATACAGATAATCATGATGAAACTAATGGTGTAATTCTATATTTTTATGAGTTACCAAAATTCGCCTTCAAGCTATATTCAAAAAAAATCAATCATCTGATAGACATAGTTATATGATTTCTCATGTATTTAACCCAATTTATTAATCAATAATCCATATAAAACCACCATGTATAATCAACATATCTAAGAAAATATTTAGCCATTGATGAAACATGAAATACTTACTTTGGAAATTCACATTTTACCAAGACTCAATTTAGAATAGTTTTGTGAAATTAAAATAGAAAGGAATTATAATTTATATCAGATTAGTTTGATGTGCTCCTTATATGTATATGCTGATGGATATATGTATCTGTAGTTGATGATGGTGAGAGTTTTGAATAATATTTTTGAGTTATAAAATTAATATTTATGACTTACAGATAATAGAGGAGACTTATACCTATAATAACATTCCATAAAATGTCTTATGATGAACATAATTAGTGAACATTTCTATAGCTCATATTTGAAATTTTATAAAATTCCCTCCACAACAGCTTCAGGTTGATTTCCTAGAGGGTGTTTATGGGAATTACCTTGAGGTGGTAGGTATAGATTCTCATGTAGAATCAGGTTTGGATATTTATATTTAGCAATTAAAAATATTATGATGTGTTGTACAATCGAATTATAGAGAGGCTCCATGTGTTTCGATAATTCTATCTAGTCTTAAAAAAGAATATTAGTAGCAACATCTACCTTTATTCTCAATGGAGTGTGGTCCCCATGTAGTTTATCGTTAGTTATAGTCAATTCCAGGGATCATGGACTATCTAGAGGAACCCTAAGAAATGATGGTGAAACTTGTGATGTATATACATCAATGAATGGAGATACATTTTTGGGATGGATTAGTCTAGAATCAATTGCATTTGTGGATGGATTGAATGAAATTTTAGACTATGTTCATGGAGCATTTCAATCCTAGGACTCCAGGGGCCAATAGGAATATGGAGTAAATTCCCCAAAAATATGGAGGAATTTTAGTGATGAACATTTCCACCCATTTTATGGATTTTTCTATGGTCTCCCTGATTCTAATAATGGATTTAATGGTGATGGAAAGTCAATTTTGAGGAAACAATTTTTTATAAGATATGTGTACAGGAGAATATTTACTTGTAAATGACCTTTTTTGAGTTGGTTATACAGGACTACATTACCGTGAGGAATAGAAGAGAAGTTGGAGGTTTTGGAGATGTTCATTTATGTATAGGTACAACTAGGGGGTCATCAAGTAACAGTATGCTCCATTTAGATTAAACCCACCTAGAATGTAAACAAATTGGTTTTCTAGGGGATAATATTCTATGGTTTCGTTAGTGTGGAATGTCAGGATACATCTGTTCATAATGTGATAGACTACCATTATAGTTCCAATATTATTGGTGTATGGGACAACTATAGATGTTCTATAGTATAATTAAATGTATTTATAATGGAATGGAATCCAAGAAGGTTTATGGAGATATAGATATTTAAACGATATTGTACATATTTATCATCTATATTTCAATCAATCAGTTTAGTCAGGGTACAAAACTTTGTTTATAATGGTAAGGTAAACAGTTCCAGTTGGGTAGTTCAACTCAAGGGTGTTATCCAAGGATGAAATGTTAAAGTACAAGCCAACTATTTTCCATTCATTATAACAAAATTGATTATAAAACTTTTCCTTATACAATTTGAGTCATGATTTTGGTGGATTATACATTTAATTAATCTTTACCTTCTAGTAGAGAACAAATTATTTCACAGCATTCAAATTCAATAATGGATTGGGGTTGATGAAATAATATAAATATGGTGTGGTACCCATTAAAATTACATTATAAATGTGATATGAAGACATTCACTAGTGAATCGTGTGTTCCATAGTGGTTCATGGCTATAATTTTCCGAAGGATCACCTTGTATAAGAGATGAATTTTTTTTATATTATCATTGGTATGGATGGGTTAGGGACATACCAATACTATATCGAATATTACCACACAAATTTTACATTCAATTATATTGATGGTGGTAATTATGTCCATAGAAGAGAGTTGAATTTATATAAGGGTAATTAAAGAATAGTACATCAACAACTGGTTGGTATTTATAAAATAATTTCAAGTTTCATGGTAGATGATGTGGAATTCTGTATGATCTTTCATCCTCCTATAGTGGATGAGTTTAGGATTGTATTTATATTATATTTCTCTAGGTTTCCTCCCAATAGAGAAACTGAGTTTACTATAATGATCATGATGTGAGGAAATCATATTTATTTTTCTCCTTATAGGATGGATCGCATATACTTATAAGATTTTAAGGCTTAGTTAGGTGAGTTGAAGGTCAAGGGATTCATATAAGACAATAAATATTCTTATGGTTGTCCTATCTAATTAACCATGAATGAATTTCATTCCACTCAGTTATGTAAGGATTGATGGAAATTAATCTAAGTAACCATTAAAAATAATTATCAAATTCAGCATATCAACAATCTATTTGAAAATTTTAATGAATCTGGAGTATTCTAAAGGATTGATTTGTGTTCAGGTTATCTCCAGATGAGGTTGAGAACTTTAGACACACCTCAAACTTATTTTAGGACAATATCTGGTTTGTATTAGTATTTTGATGTGTCATTTAATGTGAGGAATTTGTTAGTGGTGTTTGTTTCCATAATGTATATGGTATTCCAGTAATATTTGGGCACGTTAATGATCACTTTGGATGATATTATCATGTTTTAAAATTCAATATAGGTTTAAAATTGGCATCATGAGGTGTTTTTTATCATAATTTGAGAGGATTGGACATATATGAATATCTCTAAGTACAAATGTTGGATCAATAAAATCCACTTATTAGGGTATCATATATCTAAGGTAGGAGTGTTGAATATCCCATATAATTTCATAGTAGTGGATTATTGGAAGTGAGCTAAGAATTGTTTATGATATACATATATTTTGAGTCTTATCCAGTTATTATTGAAGGATTACATAGGCCTTCCCTTTTTTTGTAGTTCCAATGATTGACATGAAAAAAAGCATAGTGAAATATTTATTATCTATTGCTTTGATGATTTATTTTTAGGATATGAATATTATATTGACTAAAATATCAATGCTAACCTTGATTGAACCAGGTAGGGAGTAAACCCTAGATTTCGATTCCTCTTGGTTCTAGATTGGAGAATTTTTTAAAAAGGGAGAAAATGTGGTCATGTATGGTCACACGAAACTGATTTTATATGTGGTTAATTATCATAATGATTGAATTGGTCTATTAATAATGTTATATTTTTTTCATTTTGTAGTCAGTGACATATTTTTAGTGTATACTGATAGAAAGAGATTAAAATATATCTTCTCATAATGGGTCTTAAACATTTTACAATATTGGGGTTTTGATTATCAATAATACTTTTAGTTTGAGATGTTATACACCACTAAGAAGTGAAATGTGGTTGATGATTACTTAAAATTGATCAATAAGACTAAGGGGTCAAGGAGTTTTGTAGTGAGTGGTAGTTGATATCCCTCTTTACATAGAAACATTTGGAACTCGGGAGTACTGAGAGGGAGTGAGATCATGTACTTATCTATTTTTATTTTCACTTATGAAAAGTATAAAGCGGTGGTAACTATAATATCCATTGTTTTTATCCATGGGGGACATGATATATGATGGAGAGCTTCCACCAAACTAGTCCCATGATGACAATTATATTCTATACATCCACAACCAAATCTTAGTTCCCACATCTATATATGAAGCTATAATAAGGTATTTTCAAACCCTGAAGTGGTATATAAATCCAAAATATAATGTGATAAACCATGAAATATATAATAAATGATTGAGCATAGGGATAAATAAGGATATAATAAGTTTGGTACTTTCTGATCCACCTGTTAGTATGTGAAGGTCAACCACGAGTGACCAACTTCCATCTTTTATACAAATCCATTACTATGTGTAAATGGGTTGTTGTGACTACGGATTTCATGATGGAGTGTCTCTGGAAAACCCATCACTTCTATAATGTTTGAATTATCGTTAAAAATATAATGAATGGGGATCATTTCCTAATGATCCAGGATTCATTTTAAGTGCACAATCTTGGTACGATCTCTATTTAGGGAAATGGTGTTCGTGGATGAGATGTGCCAAAGTATTTTTTGAAGGGGATTCTCTTCTGTCGTCACATTTCTAGTAGGTATTATAGAAAATTGTGTAGAAAATATGTGAATTAGATCACTTCCAATCATATATATAAAAAATGGTAGTCTAAGTATACCATTTAAATCATAGAGGATATAATGTGATCATCCATCCTGTGTTTTTATTGATCATGGGATAACACTATGACCCTTGTCCAGTTATCCAACAAGAATAATTATGTGGTTTCAATAAAGATGGAACCTTATGAGGTTCTATATCGTATAAAAAAGTTAACCTTGTATAGGTAGTAGTTAGGAGAATCAATGATGATTGGATCGAGTATCATGTAGGATAACTCATAGTATAATTATCAGATCTAGATGTGGATGAAACCTTCCAAGAGATGGAAGAGGTATTATATGGGGTTGGTACATGGACCTCATTAGTATATGTGGGTGACTAGGTATTATTTTTTGTAACACCTAGGTTAGTTAATCATCCTGTTTTAGGGATTGTAATGTTTTCACTAAGTGAAATTTGGTAGTTTATGTTAGTAAATATGATCCATTTAGTGGAATATGTATCTAATTTTATAAACTTTTTGAGTTCTAGGACTAAAATATTCAACATATCACAATAATTATAGTAGTATCCTAGTCCATACCACCTATCCAACAGTATAAATTTCATTCTTAATGATAAAAGACTATTTATGATGTTTATAATGGTTATAGTGGATTAGTGTGTAATGAATACGCATGAGAAAATAATACATATGATATACATGAAGCAATAGAATGGTTCTTTACAAGAGGATAAGTGGGAGACAGTGTTAGATATAGAATCTTAGTGTATAGAGATACTCAATAATGTATATTGGGGATGTTTAGGAGTGATGTTAGAGGATAAAATTATATATGGATGGGAGGTAGTATGAACTAGTGATTACAATTGAGGTATAAAAACATTTATTTTAGGTTTGTATAATTTTTTAAATTATTATATTGTTATGGGATTTGATATAGAAATATTGAGTAGTAAGAAACTATTTCTAAGTGTTTCAAGGGATCCTTAGTCAGTTTTTTACATTATAGAACCACATCACCCCATGGGTCACCAACCTTGGTCATTTTGGTGTTCATTTCAACATTGGTGTATCCCCTCTAGGAAATATTTTTTGGTGAAATTTTTAGGATGGGTGTTTCATTATTGTGGAGGTGAGGTCATTTACCAAATGATAATTAGATATGGAGAAACACCCCTAATGGTTGTTTCTCTCAGGGTTTTGGATAGACCATTTCTATTATTGATGCATTGTGGAAGGTCACTTTGAGAATGGTTATCCCTTAATGTTTTATTTTAAATCAATGTGATCTATAATTATTGGATTGCTATGGGGAACTAAGGGGAAGCCCCCCTATTGGAAACATGATTATAGAAATGACTTGATAGTGAATTTGGCTATCCATTGTGGTGGACCATCTGATTAAGGATTTAGGAAAAAATTGGTAATAATGACACCATGATCCCATTATGGTGTGAATTTTCAGATACTCTATAGTAAAATCTATTCCATGGAGTTTTCTGTGGTTATGGTGGTGGGATTCTATGAAAACCAGTCAGGGATAAATCATTATAGTCCTCCCCCGGTGCTCATAGTGGTTGGGGTCACAAAATTATCACCACATTGTATCCTCTACAAGACATGTTATAGTGATCACTGGATAATCCTCTTAAAATTATTTAATTTCATGTTTCGCCTTTTTTTAAATTTATTATTCATCTCCCTCTCTCATTTACATAATATTATACATCCACAGTAAGATCCATTCTTTCTTCTACTATGTTTTGCGTTTTGACTAGGTTTTGTATTATCGAATCAAACCTCGTTCATTATTATTTGGTTATATATAAAAATTTATTCTTCCACTTCCATCAATTCTTAGATTTATTGGCGACCTAGTGGTATCATGATTTTTTTAAATTTTTTCCCTAGTTCCTAGTGTTCTATCTCTTCTTCAATTTCCCCCATTTGAGCTGAAATATGAGGTCTAGATCTGGCTAGTAAGTTTATATGAGAATAAGGTAAGTGGTATTAAAGATATCCCTCAATGTACCATAATTTTTATAATGTATATGATGTGTGATAACTTTAGAAGAAATCGCATGACTGAAATTGTTAATAAATATTCTTCACCCAAATAGTTAAAATTGAATGTTCCCAATGACCATATGTAGTCTATGGGAAAGGGTAAAATAGAATATAACCAATTCTATAGGGATGATTTACCATATTAATGAATAGTGGAAATTATGTGGTGACATTATGGGTTCTATGCATTTATTCTGACAAAACTATGCATTTATAGGGATTATTATTAAATACTCTATGACCTGATGGACATGATGGTTATGGGATCTCTAAATAAAATAAATTATAGATGCTCTCCATTAAAATTCTTACTGATTTATAAATCATTGTATATTCAATTTAGATCATAAATTCATTATTGATATGTAATTCCATTAACATACTCATTGGATTCAACATTTAACCTGTTTAATTTTATTTTTTTTGATATTATTCTAATATTTAATGGTGATCATATAGATTTATTATTCCTTGAAAAATCCTCTGGGATTTGGAAGGAAATTTTTTGATATAAAATGGCATGGATATGAACCTTGGATTGATTAGTGTGCCTAAAAATTTAGAATTTCATGTATATACTCATTAGATACATCTCTGAGACTATTAACTATGAATTTTTTATATATTATTCTTATTTTAAACATTAAGACCACTTACATGGTATTTTTGAATTGATGAAATCCAACACTAGTCAAATTATTTATCATAAATCATAGATTTCATAGTGGAATGGAATGATTATTGATGATTTACTTAGTTATATTTCTTCCATTATTTTATTATACACATCTGTAAGAAGTAAATCATAGAATTGATATAATTAGATACACCATTGGTGGTGGCCTATAGAGTCATACTAACACTCCACTCAAGAAACGAATTGGTACTAAAGCATACCAAATGCATATAGTTATGGATAATAGAAATGTCTCTATTATCAATGGATGATCTATTGGACTGGGACAAAATATTGAATGCATGTCTGGGAAAGACATGGGTCTGATTTTAGGGTGCTTTAATTATATTTTTTTATATTATTTCTTTTTTTGGGTTATGATAAAAGATATCCACACATGGGGGTTGCTTTCTTTCATATGATATTTTGACCTATATAATAGTCATTTTATTTTATAATGGGTTATATTTATTTATTAGCACACACTAGTGATTTTTATTTAACTTATTAATATGTTTTATGTTATTAGTGGTGTTTTAACAGTTTTTATATCCTAACATGTTGTTAGAGTCTCTACACCATACCACCATAGTCCTGTTTCTATAATTATGCATCCTCTGTCATATGGGAATGTTAACATGAGTTCATGTATCATTATAGCCTTGGCACTACTTAGTGGTAAATGACCGAGTATGTTATAGTTATTAAATAATTGTTTTTCACTAAGAATAAAATTTTAATGTCCTCTAAAATTATCAAACTGTTATAAAATCTTTAATTACTATTTTACTATATATTATTAAAGATTATAAAAAAACATAACCAAAAATATAAAGAAGATATTCTTCTAAATGTAACACCGATGAGAATACATCGTTTTTCTTATTAATAATCCCCCCTCATTAGATAAGGATCCATATCCCATGATTGTTTAACGGAATATAACCCCACACGTAATCATAGATCAAAAACCAAACCATTATTCCACAAAAATATTTATCAAAATCTGCATCACAATATCAATATCATTTTATTTATAAATCATATATCAATGCCTCATCACAATCATATGTATATTGATATTTGTCTATTTACCAAATATAACTAACCTAAATTCTTTATTTTTTTTTGAAAAAACATATACACCATTATAATACTTGTGTCATTGATTATAAATATTCAAATAAAAAATCATTTACTATAATAAATAAATAGACATCAATAAATTATTTTAAAATTCAATTAAAATATTTATTTTAAATATTCAATATTCGGGGAAACCAAATTTATTTAAAAGTAACATATAGAACAATCCAACTATGATAATCACAACATTAAAGTGACATCATCATTCATAAAAAATATATCGTCATTTATAAACCATTATCTACCCATAAACACCAAATATATTATTTTTTATCTATAACCCACAAATTTTACCAAATCCTCAATAGATTAGGGTTTCCAATAAGAATAAATAAGAATGAGAATAGAGGAGATTAAATATTCAAATTGCATCAATTTGGATTCTCACCACCACATGATCTAATGTACGGGATATTTTGATGAAAAACACACTAAAAACCCCAAAATTTCGCAAACCCATATTTCCCCCAATAAGAATAAATAGTGGTGTTAGGTGGAATTTTGGGTAAAAATATATGGTTTTGAAGAACTTTTTGTGATATAAAAATAAAAAAATGGGTTTCTTAATCCATATACAATATCATTTCCCATATACCATCCCTTTATCAAAATAGGCATAGTTTGTCACACAATTCAATTAGTTTTTCTACCTAACCTATATTTATATAATACCATCCCATTTTTATCTATTTCTCTCAAAAATTCCTATAAATAAAAAACCACCTATTAATCCTTATTCCTCCCATTAAACAACATAACCCATAAATTTCATCCCATGATAATTTAATATTAATGAGGCCTTCGAATTTATGAGGGTATATTTTATTTGTTTTCATGTATGTGTTATGATAATTATAAGTTATTGAGAATTGTTTTGATATGTTATGTATGTTTTTAGATGAATCATGGTTTATGAGGTTTTTAGGAAATGGGTAATTTATAACTTTTAGATTTATGGCCATTTGATAATGTCATTAAAACATTAGATATTATTGGTTATATAGATGATTAATCCACTATGAGAATATTAAATTTAGTGTAAATATGGTCAATGTCAGTGTCATGTAGAGTTTTTTAGTAATATGTTTTTATCTAAATAATAATTAATTCATAATATTTCAACTCATTAAATATAATCTATGTAAATTACTAAAGCTATGTCATATAAAATATCATTTTAGTCCATTTAAATAAGAATTATTCCAAATTATGAAAGGGTATAAATTAATAAAATTGAAATAAAAAATATAAATGGGGTTGTGGGATAGTTTTAGATCTACCATATTATCATACATCAAAACATCCTATGTACGAAACCCGTCAAAAATATATTTCGGGGGGATTCATTGCCCATGTTTTTATGGACATGTGATAGTTGAATAGCCTATATATTGGTGGCAATGGTATCATAGTCGGGTGTAGAAATGTTTTTTTCATAAGAGTGGAGGGGGGGAGGGTCCGATAATTAGGGATATCTAGACTTGTTTTATTGGGAGCATCAATGAAAAATGGAAGGGGATCATCAGTAGCGAAAAGATGACTGTTGGGTGGTGTAACCAAAATGGTATGGAGGGGTGGTCCTCGGTGATTGAAATATTTATATTGGGCAGTTCCACACAATTTTTAATAGTGAATACACTTATAGATTTGTAGGTAGGATGATGGTCTATGACTAGTGGATCTCCTTGAGGGGAGTGATGGACAAACATATTGTAAATTTTTTGGGCCAGAACCATAGGTGCAGACCCTAGATCAGGATTTTCATATCATGAAGAAATCCGATAGTAGGGATTTTGGGATTGGATGTATGATAGTATATGAATTTCACCATTAGAACCAAGTACCAAATAGTTTTTTATGGGGAAATACTAGATATTCAGCTATTTTAGGTTGGATCATTAGAGAATTATATAAAATTGGAAGCTATGGAGGAGTTGTATATTGTGTTTCTAGACTATAAACCATCAAGTTAAATATAGGACTTGTTTCTCTTGTCCTATAATCCATGATATGGTCCCTCTCAACCATAAATTGGGTTTATCATAAAAAAATCTTGAGAACTTAGAAATAAAGTTAATGCTCAAAGGATATATTAATGTAAGTCGATAGGATTCAATATTAACAGATTCATTAGTCCATACAATACTAATATAATGTAAAATTCTTTTTAGATATATGTAGTATTATATATAAAATTCTATAGTCCTTAGAAGATAAAAAAAAGTGTCTCATAAAATATTTAAATACACTATTATTCTATGTTCAAATATGATGTTATATAATCTTTTCTCTAATATATAAATATTATAATTATTCATATTAATAAAAAGTTTATATAAGAAATATAAAGGAGAATATTATGTGATGAAGAGTGAATTAATTTCAAGATGAAATTAAGGTACAATAAAAATTTTAGTATGGGGAATTTATCTCACCTAAAAAAGAATTTTTATTTTGGAAATGGGTAGTGAATTAAGAAGTTATAAATGATATTGAAGAATTGTTTTATTTTTTGAGATAATGGTACAAAAATTGATATTGATAATATAGATGTGAATACTGGGAAATGATTTAATGGATATTTGATGGAATAGTAAAAAAATTGATGAAATGATAATTATATGGGGAGATTAAAAAGATATTTTTTGTGGAAATTATGGAGTTTAAAATTAGAATAACTAGAAACATGAGTAGTGATCAAATTGTGAGTTTAATTATGGGAATACCATATTACGATCATTAAATGAGAATATTGTGTGTAAAAATTTCAATAATTTTTCAAATTCAAATGTTTGAAATAATTATCAAATGATAATAGGGTATTTATAAAGATACAAAAGAAGATAATTATAAATGTGGAGAGACATAGTGTTTTTATTATGGATATTAATTTTTTTGAGATGGATAATAAAATATGTTATTAAGTGTAAGATAAATGTTTTTATACTCCCTGATGAATAATATGGGCATAAATGTTTTGTAATAATAAGCTAAAATTTATTCAGAATATTTAATGGTCATACAAGAATATCCTTTATTTCATGCTTGATTATCCTAGAGAATATAAAAGATACTTTCATTTTAGTTTGGATAATATTTTTAAATGGGTGGTAGATAGTATAAATAATAGTTTTGGAATTTATTTTTCATTAGATAACATAAATAGTTAAGTATGAATCCTTTACTTCAAATGTAATAACCTAACTAGTTATTTAAAAATCTATATTATAGAATTGAATAAAATTTAACAAGGATATAAGTACTCACATTAGGATGAGTCCTTGTAAAAAAATCATATTGTTTTACATTATTATTTATTGTCAATTTTTGTGGGTGAGGATGACTTTTTAATATTAAGTGGGGATTTTCCTTAAAAAACAAAGAGGTTCATTTGAATAAAAATTTAGGATACTATTGATAATAATTCAAATCCCCTTTTCATTATCAACATTTCATTCACACGGTAATTTCAATTTTAGTTTTATTGATCTATGTTCTTTAAAAATGATCATTTATTTGTTGATGAAAATATATGTAATCTATATTTTATCAATTTTATAGGAAAAATATTTTTACAGAAGGAACTATCATACATGGAATAATAGGTCGTTTCCTTATCTTCTTTATCTTATATTAGATGTCATTGATTTTTCCACTATTGGATTAATTCTAATAGAGAAAGATCATTTAATGAAATATGTTAATAATATTAATTTATAAGTTTATATAAAGTAGGGTAATGTAATTTGGATGTACTTGTTAGATAAATTCAATAAAAAGGATATGATATTGAACCACTCTAAATAAATATGCGATAAAATTGAATATAATTTTGAATGAAAAATCAATATAAAGAATTTTTTTTACAAATTTCCATAGGCAGATTTAACAATTTCATAACTATTGATAAGGTGAAATTTGATTACTATTAAAACGAGTGATAGATATATTCAACAAAATAAATGGTTTCTGAGATACATTAAATGATCTAACCATTATAATGAAGTTAAATGTAAATTACACTAATAAATTTTATGTAAATGTTACTATATTCAAAGATAAATAAAAATTATATCATGATGAGTTATATAATATAATATATTCTTATTAAATGACAAGATATCTTATTTTTATGTTGATAATAAATTTAAACATGTTTATTACATTAAAAGAAATGAAAAAAAAAACTCAAAATCAGAGTTAATGAAAAATAGATTCCTAAATACTGTTGAGATGATGAATAAGGTGAAGAATTTTAAAATAACATGAATCTTATTTATAATAATAATTGAAGTGGAAGACGTAAATATCAAGAAAATGTTCATGTAAAATTAATTAATTGTAGTGTAAATATAAATTTTTAGATAAGTTCTTAAAAAAGAAAAAATATTAAGTCTAAGGATGGTTAGAAAGTAGATGTTTACATTAAATATAAATGGTAAGAAACTAAGAATGTTAGTGTGTAAAAAAATAATTTCTCACAAAGTTATAGAATAAATATATTGAAAAAAGAAATATAAGAAGAATACTTGTCACAATTTTGGGGGTTAGAAGTTAAACATACCACTAAATAAGATATAATCTGCATGGATCATATTAAAAATCATTAAGGTAATTTAATTGGTTGTTAGGATAAATAATATGTTTAAATTAATCATATATTAATAGATGAAAAAAGTATTATATTAAATATAATAATAAGATCAATAAGAAAAAATTATTTTTAAATAATTAAATTCTAATTTAATGTAAATGACAATACTAGTTACTAAAGAAAGAATTCATGTTCATCAATGAACCCACGCTTCTCGGGGTGAGAATAATAGAACAAGATGGTATTGTCAAAGTGTGTAAAGGTAACTTTTATGCAAAAGAATTGGAGTTGGGAATGGATCAATGAAGTTATCTTAGAACTAAAACTTCCTTAAATAATATGATAGAAGAAATAATAATACTATAGATAAATATATGAGTAATATCATATACTGAGAATGATATCCCAAAATGAAAAATAAAACATGATCCTTTTAATCATAAATATGGTTAATATATCTTAACTAACAGTATAGAATTTAAATCAAAATATGAATAAATACATGATGAGAGAATTTATGGAAATATTAATATTTTATAAATTGTATATGGATAAATTTTTAAAAATGAATACACCCCAAGGAAAAATGAATACTATGCTTGGAACACGCTAAGAAAACTTGTATATTTTTATATATAGAATTATCATTACAATGAAATATTAGGATTTAAGAGTAATTTTTGGTGTTTTAGAGTCTATCAGAATAATTCCCTTGTATTCTTGTATGAAATTTAGTTTTCTTAGACTTTAAAAATTCATGAATTCAGAGAGGAAAAAATATAATAAGAAGATAATAAGCATAATATGTATGATGTTTTGAAAAAAATCACCAAGACTATCCACAAAAAATTGATATCATTTTCCATAAGAAATTTTTTAATTATGTGATAAATAGTGTGTTTTTTATAATGACTTTACGAAAACATTTCAGGGAAAAACTCTACAAGCTACTGGAGTTGATAGGTTTCAAAGAAGATAAAAGGTTGTGAGATTAACTCTTGTTGTAGTGGCTCGAAAATAAAATATAAGATAAATTACAAGGATTTAGAATATTGATTTTTCATCCCACATTAATATAGATACCATGATCTAGAAGAACATAAATTTTCATGAAATTGGATCATTTGCTTTCTGAATTTAATGAATTCTAAAAAGTAATGATTTTTTTATAGTATATATTTTGGCAGATAAATTTATATCTGAAGAATTTACATTTTATAGTTCCGTCAAGAAAAATTTGATGAGTGTTAGAATACTATGTGATTAAAGAATTGAAATTTTTTTTAAGGAAATCAAACATCATTCTATGATAAATGGATGGAATATTTTTCACTAAGGGGGAAGAAACTATGGTAATCAATTCAAAATTCTAAATTTGAGTCACTCTTGTTATTTTAGTTAAAAATATGTGGATAGAATTTTGAAGGGTAGTCTTAGTCATCATGGTCAAAAGATCATGTTGAAAAATTCAATGGGAGATGTAGTATAAAAATTTCCCCAACTAAGAGGTAATGATATGACATTTGAATGATAAAAAAAAGGGAAAATGGTGAATCAAAATCACAAAAATGTATATATTCATCCAATTATGCCACATAAACTAATTAATTCATATTTATATGGGATAATAATACATTATTACACTTTAGGTGATCAGAATTTCATTGAATCCATTAAGGATAAATATAAGAGTGAAAAATGTAATGTTTATAATGTATAAATCTAATGTATTTAATATATTTTCAATATTGAATCAAAAAGTTAGAAAATTGAAGGGAGTTTATATCTATAAGAAAGTAAAAAATTTTTAAGGAATTTGATTATAAATTCATATAATATTTTCTTGATAATAATGGGATCAAGCATCAACAATGTTCTCCTTATACAACCAGAGATATTGGATTTATAGATAGGAAAATAGTTTTTTAATTGGATTAACTAGAATTGTTGAGTTCATGATCTCTAAACTCTATTATTGAGAGGTTTCAAGCACAAAATTCACATTCAACATAGTTCCACACTAAAAAATACATTAAATATGACTTATTATAAATGTGGTACTAGAATGAAATGTAATGTATATCAAATTTTAGGGAATTACTTGAATATTGAAAATTTTCAATTTTGATTTTGAAATATTTGATGGAAATTTAAAGGAAATATCATTCATGGAAATTTATAAAATTAAATGGGCTGTTGGTTTTTAATGAAAAGACATCAAGATTTCTTAAACTTCTAATATGTGATGATTTTTGAATTTGTTACAAATATTGTCCTTAAAAATGATATATATTTGGAGAAATATAATAATAAAAACATACAAATTTCTAAAAGGTTTAGTGAAGAAGAATATAAAAGTGAAAAGTAATATTGATATTAATTTAGATAAAACTAATAATGATGGTAATGAGTAATTTAAGTACCAATTGATATAAAATTCATGTATAATTAATGAATATAATATGGAAGTATAATTCACTAGTCTAGAATATAAGAAGAATGAGGATCATTAACCCAATAACTCTTACATAAAATATTGCTCCCTAATTGGTAACATTGGATATATAATAGAAGGGGTGAATAAATGATATGAATAAAGCCTTGTATCATATTTAATGAAAACCAATTGGTATCTAGTTCTATGATCATAAGGAAATAATTTTCTTGGAACAAATTTTTTTTAGGAACCATTATAATGAGAATGGTTAAATTTCATGAAAAAAAGATATATTGGTTTTCAAAGGAAACTCTCATGTTAAAAGAGTTTATTTTAATAATTAAATTGTTCATATTTGGTGGATTGACTCTATTATAATGATATTTGTTGTTATATCTCAATTTATAAATAGAATTTGTCAAAAATTTGTGAATACATCCTTCTTAAATATATATCATGAAGAGAATGTTATCATTGAGAAACATAATGGATTTATCAGTAGCAGTGATATATCAATGATATGAAATTTTATAAAATACATGAATAAGATGTAGTATTACACTAAAGAGAGGTAATAATTTTATATAGTTGTTTGACTGAAATTTATTTCACTAAAGTGAAGTAGGAAAACCATATTTCCTTAAATTATATGAGAATATTTACTCTAACATTCATTTAATATATTTATAAAATCATATTTTTAGGTGATACGAACTATGTAAGTGGTGACATTTCAAGGAAAAGGATGCGGAATTTTAAAATGTACCATCATGGAGAAATTATTTTCTTCCTAGGATTTCATATTGTTTAAAATTATGACATAATTTTTATATCCAATGAAATATATTCAATGGAAATACTGAATAAATAAGAATACAAGACTATAAATAGATGTTAAAAGACATTACTATTTCTGTGAAGATGAAAAGGGATTTTGGAGGGAAAATTGGGAGTCAAACAAAATTCATTAAACATAATACAAAACTAATTTATACCAGCACATCACAAACTAATATTGATTATGAAGTAACCTTATGATCATTTTATAAAAGTGATCAAAATGATTCATACATGAAAGATTCAATATAATTATCAGATATTTTTATTCTAATATACAGAAGAGGAAAGGAATTAATTAACAAGGTTACACTAATATTGATTTAGATGGATACAATGATTATATAAATTCAACATATGGTGAGAAATTTCTCCTCAAAAAAGTTTGTATATGTTGACAATGTATGAAAAAATGGTTGGTGACCCAGGGTACTATTGAAGAATAGTTTATACCTAATAAACATGAATGTAATAAAATTATTTAGACGGGATATAAGTTAGAGTACATAAAGGTGATAATTGTGAAGACATTGAAAATTTCATGTAGTAACCAATGATAAATTGAGTTATCCAATAATTAAGTGAAACAATATATATCGAACCATATTTATTTTAAATATAATTTAAATAAAGAGAAGGCATCAAATTAATATGTGTGATCCTAATATGTTCCTATAGTAAAATAGTTTTTTATAATATTACCATGTTAATGCGAAAGGATACATTTAATGAATTTAGATATAATTTTTATTTTTAGACTTTACCTCCCAATAAGGAATTTTTTTTCATTTCCCAGATTCCATTATATTTTTTTATAAAAAGGGGAGAAATGAAAACAATACATACATGAAATTTTCTTAAATATAAAGCTGACATTCATCCTATGATCATGAAAAATGACTGAGTTAGTTGAATGGGAGACCATAAAAGTCATAAGCCATAAATTTCTTGTCACTGAGGGATGAAATTCTATAAAAAACCCTTAATCTTGAAATGTTTCATTAGTAGAGTAATTTTCCCAAGGATATTACATTATATAGTAGTTTACTATTTAGATATCAATTAGTGAGAAAGTATGTAATATGATGATAGTTTTATCATATTGGAGTTGATAACATATCTAAATGATTAGATTAAAGAACACGTAGAATTTTAAATGTTATATAATATTTTCTATGAATATGTGAGAATATAATTAGGCTTTAACATTATCATTTTTTAAAACATATAAATAATAAATTAACTCCAACCTTTTGAACTTTTATCTAAACAACCTTTACAAACTTTACTAGTCATAAAATAATCATAATTCATAAAATATATTTTCAGCAGGTGTTACGTTAGAGTAATATAGTTCTATAAAGAAATATATTTGAGAAATATAATAATAATACAACATGTTTTACACAAACGTGAGATCAAGTCGCAATGATACTAAAAATTTGTTAGATTAAATTAAAAATTAGTGTTTCTATGTGAAATTATCTATGTAAAAGGTAATGATAAACAATAATAACTTCAAAATATACAATTAAATGTTAGTGTATGTCTTTAATATACAAATACTATAATGGATTATGTCTAAAATATCATATAGATATGTATGATTAAAATTATAGAAACATTTAATTACATTAATTATCTCAAATAATATAGATAAATCAAAATTATTTTATGAAAGATTAAGATATTATCTCAAAAGAGATTCAAACACAAATATAATTACTTTAAAGATGTTAGTTAAGATATAAGTATTAAAATTATTTCAATTAATCATAAAAAAATATTAAATATACTTTGAAGGACACTTCACCATGATGAATAATATTATACCATGAATCAATGCAGTTGAATTCAAGTTTATGTTTTAGGATTCAGTTTCACCCCAAAGATAGTTTTCAATGAACAATGTGATGTTAATCAAATACTATTGGATGGTTTTGTGTTTTAGTGGTATTTTGTGAGATTATGATGAAACACATGATTGAGATGGTGTAGTAAATTTTTTTGCATTATAACTACAACACTATGTATATCAAGGAACTAAATGTGAGTAAATATTATATTTTACCTTGAAATGAATTTTCACATCGCATTATTATTACTATATGTGATAACATAGATATAATGATCTCGAATCTAGTATCCCAGAGTCCATGTTTAAATTATTAAATTGGAACTAGATTCAAGACATCACCTCCCAAAGGACCAATTACTAGAGTACCTCTGATAAACTAGATACATACATGAAATTAAAATTACATTTTAAAAAATAAAATACAAAAAACATTATTTGATAACTCTATAATCACACTTATAATATCCCAATATATCAATCAAAAAACATTGTCTGGTTTTTATAGGATAAAATAACATAAGAAAATATTATGGGTAGATACTCTGTAAGGGTATGAATACTACAAAAACTATGAATCGGTGAGGCATAATAAATATTTAATGTTAAATAATAGGAACAAATTCCATTTAATCAATACCAATATAATAATATTTCCAAAAATAAATGATGATCAAATAATTCTACATAAATAACAACATGAGCATGAATCATGAACACACATATTCTATGTAATTGAATTATCATATAGAATATCAATGGATAAATTCATATTGATGGAAATAAAAATGAAACAAATTAAATATACCATCAAATCCAAATTCAAAGAGTTATTACTATTGAGGCCTCATGTGAAGACATCATACATAAATGGGTAAGGCCACAACCAAATAAACAAGATAATTTGTCGCATGAAACCTTCTGATGTGATGGGGGGATATGTAATTTATGTCACCATCCTTCCCATAATAATTACAATTCATTCCAAAAATGATAGGAATGAAACACAATCAACATAAACATTCATATCGAAAAACAAACATTCAAAATTTTTATACTTACTAAAATAAATAAACATAATACTATACCATTCAGAGTAATATTGTGATTTCAAATAAAACATTCCATCCCTAGTGAAAGTTATCATAAAAATATAGAAAATTAATAAGGGCTACATCAATAAAACATATATCCATTGGATAATTTTTAAAATAAAGGGATGATATATTTAATGAATAGAAATACATTAAAAATGTCATTAAAAGAATTTTTTATGAAGATACCATTTAAAAGTCGAAAATATTAACAAAACAAAAAGTAAAAAAATGTTTTGAAAATAATTTTCAATAAAATTACCATTTGACATATTCTAATTAATAATTAAAACATTTTATATTAATAATGGTGGAAAATAACATTCATTTCATAAACTTTGAAAAAAATATTACTTTCATATTTTCTTTAAAGGACAAAAAAGACTTATTTTAAAAAAGATAAAAAGACTAATTTAAAAAATTAAATAGTAATAATGGGTAAAAAATGTATATGAAAAATTATTTTTAAAATTAAAAACACATTTTAGAAATAATTTTTAGAAAACATGGATTTTGATGAATATGATTTTAGATCGAAGAGTGAAATAAATTAAGGTTCTCATAAACTTTGTTATCAATTATTCAATGTACCTATGTGTGAAAAATGGTAATATTGAATGAAACTTTTCATGAGTATCTATAGGATAATAAAATATATTTATTTTAATTTAAAAAATTCAAATAATACTTTTAAAGAATACATATACAAAAAAATCATAAATAATGCTGAGATTATGAAATAAACCCTAACCATATTGGTAACCATTAAATCATAAGAATTATTAATGATATAATTTCCAATGGAAATATAAATAATATCAATATAAATGTATTAATGAAATAAAATATCAAAATTGGATGTATATACATCATCATAAGGAATAAGTGGTGAATATAATGTATGTCTCACAGAAATAAAGTGAGATGAGAAACCCTTACCACTTGTTGAATTCATTTTTACGTCTCCAAATGTCCTATATGTTGAAAATATAGTTATTAAAAATAAATTTATTATCCTAAATCATATATTTCATACAATATATGATTTTATTATACTCATTCATCAGTCATTTATTAGTAATTCTTTGTTAAAACCATTGTTTTCAGTGATAATTGTTTCATTTTTCATGTATGTTTTGGGTTGGTAATTTTGGAAACATTAATTTATTCATGGTAGATTCTAATAAATAACATGAAAAATTATATATATATATATATATATATAATATATTCATTATATATTTATTTATGGTAATTTATTAAATTTAAATAATGAAGATGGATTACACTGTTTATGGTGACAGTAGATCATATGCATGCATGAACGTTGTTTCAAATATTATAGAAGGACGAAATAAAATAAAAATAAATATTAATTAAACATTAAATTGTAATAATTATATTGAATATATCATTTATATTAACAAAATCAATCCTTATTACCATCCATATAATAATAAAATGAAAACAATGTCACATCGCTACATGGACCCGGTAGTCCACACAAACACATGAGCGATACAGTTGTTTTCCAAATGGATTGGAAGTTTAGAAGATAGATGTCATATTATATTTCATGAAGTATGTTTATATAATAAATATAACATATACTCATTAAATTTTTTACTTAATACCATCCATTTAAAGCATAAGTGGAAAACGAATCACATCGCTTCTCGAGGCGGCAGTCTGTCGTACTCATGAGTGATGATATCATATCCATAAGTGATGTGAATGATATAAGTTATATGTGATATCATAATTATATATTTTAATTAATATCATAATTATCATATAATTTTTTTAAATCCCTAATAACATCCCTAATCAAATGGTTGGGATAGAAAACTATCTACGTCGGTTCGCGATGATGTAGTCCGCCATGCACACGATCGACGATTTCATTTTCTATTTTATGGATGTGGAGATGGATATTGGTTATTAATAAAACATAATAACCTATCCATATATACTATTATTATTTTATTATTTTTACATTGTTCTGAAAAAAATTAGGAGTTATAAGGAGATTTATAAGTAAAACACATAGTTAAAAACGTTACATGTTCTTTGAGTAACCTCTTTAGGTTTAACCTAAAGCTTTCATAGATTACTACTAGGATCAAAAAAATAAATTAAGTATGTGGGTGTATTTTAAGGAATATATTGGGGTAGTTATTGGAAGAACCAATGTTTCTTTGAAGATTCAATAGGGTAGGAAAGTGAGTGGCCTTTTACATGTGTTGGAGAAGACACAATTGGAATTTATGAAAATAATCAATTACCCCCACATTTTTATCATGCCAAATGCCTCCAAAATGGGGAATTATAGGAAAATAGAGATTATAGGATCACAATATATCCATTTAAGTGGTTTTCATTATTTTACAGTTAATTTCAACACTTATCATTTTAGTTTAACACCCGGTAAACTCATTTTAATCTAAATAACAAATTTTTTTACACTTTTTACTATTCATAATGGTAAAAAACTATTTTGAAATATTTATACAATATAAATTATTATGATCCCAAATATAGAATTCATTATTAACAATTAAATTAAGAAAAATTGAAGAATCCAATAAAAATTTATACTAGAAGATGTGATTAAATAGCGGATTTCCAAAGAGAAATTTCGCATAGTTATAGGAAGTTGAAACATAAAAATTAAATATAATGTTAATTTAAAATGAACATAATTAGTTAAATTTTAATAAAACATAAATAATTATACTTTAAAAACAATTAAAAATTAAATTTATCATTATAAATTATTTATAAAAAAATTAGTTTTTAAGTAAAAATCAGTAATTTCATTATCTATCAAAAAATTAACATTCTTGGAAAATTATCAATAATTAACCCAGAGAATATTGAAATTTATATTTCAAAAATAAATATTATTTTTTAAATTAAATATTTTAGAAATGAATACTTTTATTTTTAAATTAATTGTGAAAAGAATTACTAAACCACTAATTAGAAATATACATTTTTAGAGAAAACATTTCTTTCTCATTTAAATGGTTATAATTTTTTTTATAATAAATAGATACATATTGAATTTATTTTATAAATATATAAAAAATATAATTTACCCAATTTTTCTATTCTTACTCATACCTTCAAACATGACAGCTATGTTATAATGTTCAATCTTGACGAGTAAATTTTTTATATTTTCACATTTCGTTTAAACCCAATGTTGCATCCAAACAAGATATCATAGAGATTGAATTTATTTAAAAATAAATATATCATATGGTATCGTTGGTAAATATTTAATTATAATCATAATGTTTCATGTCACACAGACAATCAAACATGATGCTTCAATTATAAAATCATAGGGTGTTATATTCTTACCCCTTAAATAAATCGTGTTCACAAATGTTGATCACAATAATCAAGGGTTTGAAATGTGGAAATTAACTTCTTAAAATGCCTCATTTTAAGAAATGTTAATAAAAAAATGTTGATAATAGATAGTGGGAAGTATGATTTTCATCTGGAATAATCACATAGCTTGGTTTTCAAGTCAAATAACATTAGTTGAAAATGAAGATATGGATATGGATGAAAAAATAAATGCATGAATAATGATGAAGAATGAGATAGGTAATTGATCAAAATAAGGTTAATGATTAAGGTTAATTGATCAACCAAAAACCCATAAATTTTTAATGAGTTAATGAACCATTTGATTAATTGAAAATAAAATTAATGGTATAATATTTTAGTTTCATAATCCTTTTTATGGAGCTGTGGATTTACGTTACCACATAGACTGAGAATATATTAAAATGTAATTAATTAATATATTTATATTTAATTGGAAGTATTCATCATTAGTTTTTCTTTTATCAATTATAATTAATTTCAAACTCCATGAAACAAATAACCAAACATAATTTTTATGCTTAAAGCACATATAATAGATCACAAGAATAATAAGTCATTCCTCCTATCTTTAGATATTTTCCAAAATAAATATATTAAAAAAATTATCTAACAACACCCAAAGTTTATCATAATACATTCCATATATATTTTACATTAAGGCTTATCCCAAATATGTATTTAAAAATTCAAAGACTATTTTTTATGTAAGGTCCCTAAATCAACATTATATTCCCCAAACAATATAAAAAGCATCTTAATTTAAAATTACAAATATCTGAATACCATGATCACTAAAAAAATAATGAAATCAGTCATGTTTCCAAAAATAAAATATCAGGTTTTCAAATATATTCCATAGAGCCAAACGTTAAGTAAACTCCAGCATAGATAGCGTAAAAAATAAAATCACTAACCAATTTCAGGTACATTGATAAATTACCATAAATATTTCTTATCATTATTAATTAAGAATAGAGAACATATTAATGGTTATATTCCCTTAAACATAATTTTTACAAAAAGATCAAATTTTCAATGAATGACTTTTCTTGGTACCATTCAACATAAGATATAAAATTATTAATGAAGTACTATTATGGTAAAATCCTCATACAATTCATGATTAATATAATGATAATATAATAATTAAATTAACTTTACAATGTATTCCTTGGAACTAAATACAAAAACACATTACTCATTCTACTTCAGTTGTATCGATATCATAATCATGACCTTGATCCCTTAGCTTTTTTTGAGGTATATTAACTTGATATTTTGATAATTGGTTTATATAATGACCCATATTCATACAATTAAAGCACTTTATTTGAGGTATTCTCCCTTAACCATACATTTAGGAACATATTGGTCTTTCACTCCACACATGAAGAAAAATAATTTTTCTTTCTTGAATGTACCAAGGTGAATCATTCCACAATTATCACATTTTGGAAGAATCATTCCATTCCTTATTCCCTTTATAGGTTTTCCCTCAACCATCATCTTCTTCTCTTTCTTCACTACTAAGGCATAAGGCTTGTAGAATAATTTCTCTATATTTTTATAAAAAATGATATTTCATTATACCATAATAAGGTTTTGGAGACTAGTCCCCAATGATGTATTTTCTTTAAAACATCAATGTAACCATCAATCTTGGTCATTAGATTATGACCATAGTCTAAAATATACCTTAATGAACTTCTATGGTTGGCCTTATACATAATAACATTTTCCACATCTTTTTGTCTTATATTTAAGAACTATCATTCCATATCATTTGGTTTCTCATAAATAAAATATTTTTCCAAGTAGTGTACCTTAAGATACTTCAATTCCATGTTTTTTATTTTTCTTCAGGATTAGTTTTTTTAATGAATGGAAACCATTGATCCATATCTCTTGAGAGATAATAAACTGCCATTACTGATGTCCCCCTTTCAATCCATATAAGTATAACAAAAAACATCTCTATGTAACGTATCCATTTATCTCATGAAAACAAATTTTATGTCCCATCAAATGATAGAGGTTACTGATGCATGGATAGGTCTATAATTATTACACAACATGGTGGATAAATATATTTGTTGACAAAGGAATGGTTATTACTAATAATTAAAGTCATCTTCCCTAGTATGGTAATAATTTGAGTAGTTCTATCTATAACTCTATCTTTAGATTCATTATCTTTCCTAGGAGGTAAATCCCTATATGGAGTATGCACTTTTATATGGTTAACATTACTTCAATTAGGAACCATTTCTAAACAATGGAATAAATTATAGTGGATGATAACATTATGGAACATAATTTACATCCCCAAATCTAGTGAAACACATAATATATATTGAAAATTTTATTTATACTAAGTATCATTATCATAGACATGGTTTCTATGATTATATCATTATTTTTTAATCATTAACAATGGTTTGTAAAGAAAATTTTAATTATACTAAGAATATATTCTAGTTGTTTCAAACTAGGTTTATAGTATATCCTGTTGTTCTACACTAGGTGATGATCATGTTATGAACAATATATCCTTTTCATATTTCTTACCCATAGGTATGTATAATTTCTAGAACTATATCCACTTTTATAATCGTGTTGAAATTTATTGATAATAAAAACTACAGAATCACTATCTTACAAAAACAATATTATGTTCTTACCTTCATATCCTTAAATTCTGTCATAGGTTTTTATTCAATAATATCTGTTTTCCTAAATATAATTCCCTTATATTCTACAAAAAATCTATCTGATAACAACAATAGAAACCCCAACCTTTGTATCACGAAGTCGGTGGTTAAATTATCACATTGGAACTAGATATAAAAAATCACTACACAAATAACCTAATTGGTTAGTAGTCTTTACAAAAAATATTTAGACAAGAAACTAAAATTACATTTAAAAAAATACATAATGAATTTCATTTGATACCTTAATTATTCCCCTTATAGTGTCCTAGTAAAACCATCACAAAACACTTTCTAGTATCCTATAGAAAATAAAACCTAATGGGTTATATCAGACACTTAATAAGGGTATGTGTATAAAAGAAGTTATACATAAATAAGTTTTAGTCAATATGGAATGTTAAATAATGGAAATAAATTCATTTCAATCATTATCTTGACAATGATATCATACTAATAATTTTGGATAAAATAATTCCATATAAATAATTATATGAGGTTCAAATTTAACACCATATATTCTTACTAATTGATTATAACAGGGTATATCATTTAATAATTTCTAAATGATGGAATGAATATACTAAAAATATTACAAATAAAAATAATTCATCAAGAAATACTTCTTACCATCAAGTAAAAATGCCAAGACATATTACATAAAAAGGTAAGGCCTCCTCCAAATATCCAAGATAATTTATGTTATGAGACGTATCGATCCATTGTAGGGTTATGTAATTATAGGCCACACTCATCAATAAATTTTTCCAACACATAACATATATAAATTGGTTAAAACATAATCAAAATAAGAACTAATATTGGAAAACTATCTTAAAGAATTTCAATACTAACACCAATCAATAAACAAAATCATAAACCATGAATAGTAATCTAGTGAATGGAAATAAAATCAATCATCATTAATAAAACTAATTATAAGTATTAAAATGAATTAATAAGGATGGTTTCAATACAATATATCCCTATTGGATCATAATTACAGTAAAGGGTTGATGATGTTGATTAATTTATATACTATAAAAATTAGATAAAAACATTATTTTTGGGGAAACCGTTTCCACATTTAAAATATCTTAAAAACTATAAGTTAAAAAAATATATTGAAAATAATTTTCATTGATAATCCCCAATGAAATCAAATAAAAAATATTTATAATATTGGGTGTTCAGGTGGTGGAAAATTACCTTCATTCCATACACATTAAAACAACAATTACAATCAAATTTTTAGTAAAAGTAAAATGATCATTATTTTGAATGTGATATAAACAATCCATTAATAAAAATTAAATAGTAAAATTTATAAATAAATATATTAATAAATAATTCAGAAAAGGTTAAAATAAATTTTGAAAACATTTTTAGAGACTATGGTTTTTGATAAATCATGATTTTAAAATGATGAGAAAAATAATGTAAGATTTTATTAAAATCATATTATCAATAATTATAATTACCAAAGAGTGGAGAAAATTTTATATTACATGTAAATTCTTAATAATTACCATAGTATAAAAAAATATTATGTTTAATATATAAATATGAAATAATTCCTCCAAGGGATACCTAAAAGAAAATAATCCTTAATAATTATGAGATTGTTAAATAAACCCTTACAACTTAGGGGAATTTTGAACCATAAGCCTCATGAAATAAATAACATCAATTGAAACAAAAAATACACTGAATATATATATATTCACGAATAAAAATATTAATATGTTCATTATATACACTACATAATTAAATATGTTGTTAATATGTCGTTTGTCTCACGGATGTAAAAGTGAGATGAGAAACCCTTACCACTTATTTGATTTCAATTTTATTTTTGAGAACCTATGGTATAATAAATATATATTCACTAAAAATAAATTAAATGAAAATAATATAATATATCATACCATATAATATTTTTTACTGTCTTTTATCACTCATTTATTAGTAGTTCTTTGTTGTAATCACTATTTTTGGTGATAATTGAATTATTTTCAAGTATGTTTTGGTTTGGAAATTTTGGTTATTCTAATATTAGTGTGGTTACAGAATATATAGAATATTAAACATTATATAAATATTATCTATTTAATTATTTATTAATTTATAGTAATTTATAAAATTTAGTGATAAAAATGGATTACATTGTTGATGGTGACGGTACACCATATATACGCATGAACGATTTTTTCATTTTTCTTGACAGGTTGAATGAACTAAAAATAAATATTAATGGTAATTTAAAAAATAATTATTATCTTATATATATAATTTATAACAATAAAATACATTCCAATTACTATCAATATAAGAATAAAATGGAAAACATTTCACACCACAATATTGAGGTTGTAGTCCAAACAAACACACATGCGACATTATTTATTCCCAAAAAATTGGAAGGTATGAATTTATATGTGATATTAATTTTCTATAAGTATTTTTGGATAATGAATATTAAATAATTAATTTAAATTTTATCATTACTAACTTCCATGTAATGTGTATGTGAAAAATGATTCACATCACATTGCATGGTGGTAGTCCTCCATTCACATGACTGACATTATCTTGTCTATCAAATAATGGAAATTATGAAAGTATATATTATATGATAGTTTTAAAAGTATAAAAATATCATAAATATAATAAAAATATGTCAAATCAAAATTAAATCCATTCTTTAATGGTTATGAGGGAAGGGAACTACATCAGTTAGCAAGGCAGTAGTCTACTATACACTCGACCAATAGTTTCATTTTACATTTGTTGGAATTTGAGATGGATATGAGATAATAAATTGACATTTAAAACTCTAATTATATTTTATATACTTGTTTTATTATTTTGGACCTTTTTGAAATTATTTGGACGAGTTAAGAGAATAGGTAAAATGAAAATGCATTGATAAAAACATTACATATTCTTAGAGAAACCTCATTTGGTTTAAACTGAATACATTCTATATCTGAATGACCGCATAAAAGTTGACTAAATGATATTGGGAGATATGTATGAATTATATTTGGGTAGTTATTTTATTAACCAATTATATTTGAGAGTTTGATGTGGTGAGGATAGGGGGGCCTTTTGTTAGTGGGGGAGAGGACACACTTGTTATTTTTTGAAAATTATTAACTGTACTCATGTTTTTATCTTGTAAAAGCCACAATAATGGGTAATTATCGAACCATATATTTTACATGGTTGAATTATGTACATATAGTGGCTGTTTTATGTGTTTTAATTTCATTTTAACCCTTATATTATAAGTTTATCCCCCCAGTAAACCCATTTTACCATAATCAGAGAAATTAATTTTTTATGTTTTTTATTATTCAAAATTGTAAAATTTTAATTTGATAATATTGGATAATATAGTTTTTTTATTAAAAATTTGGAATCCATTTTTTAAAATTAAATTTCAATAAGTGTCAAAATAAAATTCAAAATTATACCTACCGATGTGAAGAAAAAGCAGGTTTCCACAGCGAAAATTTTCTTATGTATAGAAAGTTTTAATATCAAAATTCAATATCAAATTGATTGAAATGAAATTCTATTTTAAAATTTTCATTTAATTGAACTAATATTACATTTTTACTAGTTTAACATATAATTTAAATTTACATAAACATTAAATTTAAAAGTATTTTCAATTGAAATTTCATATTTTTCATTATTCATCAAAAAATTGATATTTTTATGAAATTCTAAAATCTTTAACCAAATATAATTTCGAAATTTTGATTTTAAAATTCATTTTATTTTTAAAAATAATTTTCCTATAAGTGTTCAAATTTAATTTTAAATTATTCATATATAGCATGACTAATCCGCCATTCAAAAAATTATTGCTTTCAGAAAAAATTTATTTCTCATTAAAGTGTCAATTATTTTTTATAATAAATATATATCCATTTAATAAATTTTAAATACATGTGATCTAAATAATTTCTATAAATTAGTTATTATTATCTATACCCTCCACCTTAATGGCTAGGTTATAATGGTCATATTTAAAGAATAATATTTTATAAGACTGTCATGTTTCATTTAAACCTACAGTTGCAAGCAGCATAATCTATCAAGGAGGTTGAATTTTATATAAAAAAAGATCAAAAAGTATTGGGATATTATATTTTCTTCTAATATTGGTGTTTATTTTCATACATGATATTAAAAATAATCTTCCTATTTTAATATATTGGGGTGTAACAATAGAAAAAAATAATGATGAATAGTTTTATTGATGTGTTAATGATGAATGAATGTTCTTACATAAGGAATTTTAAATAAATAAATTATGAAAATAATGTGAGATAAATATGGAGATTTAAATTTGAACATCTGAAAACCTGAATTGTGTTTGATGATAGAGGGTAATTTCTGGAATATTAATTAAATTTCATTAAATAGGAATTTCATGGGGATGAATTTCAACGAGTGTCTAAATTTTAATATTGTAAGAAACAATAACTTTTATTACACAGTGTTTTAGAATAAGTATAAGAATATTATAATATGGGAGGAGATATATATTGATACTATTCTATATATTAATATTGTTAAATATAACAAGGGAAGTAATTTTGTTCATGAACCGTGATTTTCCATTTATAAAAAACTCATCTAGTAGTAGAAGTACTTAATGAGGAATCATTAAATAATTATATATATTCAAAATTATTTCAATATAATATTTTATTTGGTGTAATATCATCCCATATAATACAAAATATCTCTTCATTTCAATTTGAACAATATTTATAAAATTTAGGGAGCTAGTATAAATAATTCCATGAGGCTATGCTATTGGGAGATAACATTAAGGGTTAAGGATGAATAATTATATTTATATGTAATCATATTATGATTTTATTAAAACATATATCTCTCATAAATGACATGAAAAAAACAAGAGTGTATATACCAACACTATGATGGAACGTTGAAAAAAATTGTGTGCTCTTTCATATCTGATTATATTCGGTTCATTTGGTTGAATACAATGTTTAAATAATTTGTTGATATTGAATATAATAATTAATATAGGTTAATTAAAATAAAATCAAAAACACTACTGATACATATTCAAGGACCCTTATTAGTGATTTCTAGTTGGTCACCTGGGCATTTAAAATCTCAATAAACCCAAATTTTTTACATTCCCCAAAAACGGGGTCAAAAATTACGAGGGAGTATTATGAGTCTTGTCAATATAGTAAATGAGGTGAGGATATAGAATGAATAATGGTTATAAAAAATTAATTTACAAGTTAATATATCATATAGGTTAAGTATATTAATTGTTTTAGTGGTAATTTAAAAACTTTCATAGGTTAATTATTAATGTGTCGTGTCCTTATGAAATAATAGAGTTTGGACTTGATTTTGTATTTTTTATTTTATGATTAAAAAATAATTTTTTCAAAGTATATATGGTTATATTTTTGTGAAATGTTGACTAGATTATTTTTTCAATGCAATTATAAAGCTATTAAGGAAAAAATAAAACAATATTGTCTCTTATTTTTTCATGTGGTTCATAAACTCTTTGAAATATGTTTTAGGATTACATGATAATGATGTATATTTTTTAAAATTTAACTATTAGAAATTTTAATTACCATCATCCTTGGATTACTTATTTATATGAGTGAGTTTTATTATAAATTTTATGTGGATTATATGTGACATGATATTTTATAATATATATTTGTTATAAATTTAATTCATGTTCAAAATAAAAAAAATTATTTTAGTTATTAATAGTCATATAATGTTGGTAACATTGAGTATAAAAATGTGTCCTTAATCCATTGGGATAAATCAAGATACATAATTAAAAAACAAGTTTATCCTAGAACAAAACTTTAAATTTATTATTGGGTTATTTATTTTCCGCATAAATATTCTCAATCTATGATTTAATTAAATAATGGAATCATTTTAGTTAACATATTACATTGTAGGTTATTAATTTAATGATGGAGGTTTATATATGTGTTAATAAATAAAAAACTAATAAAATTGTAGTATTAGTTTTTTTCATTGCTTTTTTTATTATAATTTTAATTTCTTTTTTTAACCATTATCAATATAATAATTTAATATAAAAATTTGGATAAAAATCCCTTCATTGTATTTGTGTAAGATAATAGAACCCAAATGGGCTACATCATCTACCTTATTTATTCTATTTTTATGATTCTACTAATGATGATATTCATTTTTTTTACTCCATTTATTTTCATTTCAATTCTTCTACACTTATTAAATTACAAATTTCAAAATTTATAAGGATTTTAGAATGTTTTATTCATTAGTTCATGATGAAACCACTATGAATGATAAAAACATTTCATGGGAGGTAATATGGTGTAAATGTTTAGGGTATGAACCTTATTAGAGTATTTTTTATGTATATTTATGAAATTAAGATTGTAATCATCATAATTTAACAATTTTCATTCTTTATAGTGAGGTTTTTGATGTAAAAATAACTTCTAAATGACCGCATATGTGTTATTCAATGTCATGATACGTTCAGATGGGTGGAATAATTTTAACATAATTATTGATATTAATCCCAATATATTTGGTTAATAAATTAAGAGATCTTAATATCATGATTTGAAAATGATTTAAATTAATTCCCCTTATTACAATAATTTTCTTAATATTTAAAGGATATCACTAGAATTTTAGGAATATTTTGAATATCAATTTTTTCATATTTCAATATTACTTTTTAAAGTTAGGTGATTAATTTTATTAGTTTGAATTATAATTTTTTTAATATTTAAGTATTATTGAAGGAATAAGTAAGTATAACTTAGCTAAACCATTATTCATGAAACATGTATTTGTGGGATGGTGTAGTAAGGTAGATAACATAACTTGTTAAGTAAATTGGATCTATTAGTGATATGGATATGATATTTTGTTTATTTATAATAATTATAAAATGATTATTTTTAATTTTTTTCCTCCTCAACCTATATTTTGGAATAAACGGTGTTTTGAAGAGTTTCATTAAAATTTATTTTTTTAATTTCTTTGGTTTCAAGTGGTTTTTTACAACATTTATATTTTTTGTAAATTATTCATAATATGGAATTCATTTTATCAATACACTTATGATTCTTGGTATATATATGTATAGTGAAAATTTATAGTCATTTTAGGAAGTCCTATAAGATATTATTATCACCCTATACATGTGTTCATTAGTGTACTTAATCCTTTATCATTTAGTTGAATGTTTTGTGGAAATAATTTCTTCAATAAATTTGTTGGAAAATTTAAATAACATTAAGCATTGTTCATAACTATTTTAGAAGAGTCATTTTTAATTAATATAAGTTTTCATATTTCTTTTAATTATTAGTGTGTTGTTCTTGGGTTTTATAAATTTTACACATTAATTTAGGTTTTATATATTTATTTATTATCTTTAGACACCTAAGTTTCATATATTTTAGTATTATTGGTAGAAATTGTTTTTCATGAATTAATATTATTTAAATATTGAGTGATTTCAATGATTAATTTTCTATAGAATTTTTTTCAATTATAAATTACTCATTTAATATTTATTTGGTGATTTTTTTAAAACATTGTTGGATTTTGTTTTAGAAAAACATAGAATACAAATTTAAAACTTTTTTTGAAAATTGGGTGAAAGTATTTAGGAAATTTAATTTAAATGATATTTTTTTTAATTTTGTCGACTTAAATGATTTATTAGAATTGGTAGAGGCTCTCTCCTAGTATATTTTTAAAGATACATGACCTATTAATTGTTTAATAAATTGAAATAATGTTCAGGGATTAATAGATTTAAAATTTTAATCATTTAATTGTGTATTATATTTATTTAAATTGAGTGGTTTTAGAATTCTTCTAATATTCATATAAACACATAAGAATTTGATATTTAAATTTTATGTTAAATGGGTTAATTATTTCTAGGTAGATAATTTGGTTAGTGTTCTTGATTTTTTATATCTAAACCCAATTAAGTTATATTATTCAGTTTTTTGAGTAAATGGTAATGTTAGGTTTTGAAATTTTCTTGAATTTATTTGAACTAAAAATAATAATTTTTAATTTGAGAAATTAAATGAAAATATTATGAAAATGGTTCTCTCTAAATTGATTCTATGGGATTTATTTCTTAAATGTTATAGACATATTTTGAGAGTTCAATATGATTTGTATTGATTGTATTTTTAATACTTTTTTCTATTATTTTAAAAAAATTAAAATGTTATGATTCATTTTATACCGAGTAGGATTTTTGGTACATATTCGATAAATAATGTAGATTTCTAGTTGTATTATTTTGTTGTTATTTATATTGAAACATCATGAATGGTAATATAGTCCTATAAAATTACAAAGGCCATAGTATAATTTAAAATTTAATTATGTTTCGTGGAACCATGTGTAAGTAAATTATTTAGGTTTCAAACGAATTAGCCAGGTGTAGTTGTTCCATATTATTATTTAGCTTCTGTATTTTAATATATTTATCTAAACATGTAGTTTTCATATATTATTTTCATGATTTATAATTTTGAGTGAATTTACTCTTAGTTTTATGGGTTATTGTATTTGAAAAGCTTTATATTACTAAAAATTTATTTCATAGTTTTTCTTGATTTTATTTATAACGTATAAGTTTTCGATATAAGGTATTTAATTATTAATGTATTATGTTTATGATGAATATAGAATCGGTGAGTTAACTAAAATAGGTTAATTATGAATGTTATTTGTTAAAATCTAATTGTTTTATTAGTAAAATTAATAATTTACATAGTTTTAAAAGTTATTAGTTTTAGTTATAATTGGACTATTGCTTTAATTTAAATTAATTTAATTAATATTTAATTTCATGAATTAACATTAATTGCTTTGATTTAATATTAATTTGTATTTGAAAGTGGAAATTTTTTATGATAGTGTTCTTTATTTTATTATGGAATTAATATTTATGGAAAATGGTCTACGATGAATAAAAAATTGGATAATTTTATTTGGTTCCCAAATTGATGTGTAATATATAGTGAATTAAACTTTTTATCTTAATAAATTATCCAATTAAATTCGTTGCTAAATTTTAAGTGTTTTACAATATTTTTAAATACATATGAGTTTATTCATATGTATAGTGTATTAAAAAGCATAAATGATGAAAGATATGTTTCCTGATTGATGTTAATGGATGTGTAATAAAAGTAATAATTGAATTTTTTTATAATTAAAATATATTTTTTGGTTGTATATTTTTATCTCTTGTATTTTAAATAATTTCTAGAAGTATGAAGCATTAAATATATATAAAATTTGATTTTTATGGGTTTAACATGTACAAATATTTTTTATTTCTAAAATAATACATTGGTGGAGTTGTTTGGGGTGTTAATTTTGGAAAATGTGTGTATATAATGAAATTATTGAGGTGAATAGTTTTTAATTACTAAGGAATCGTTTAGATAATGGTTTTGAAAACATTATCATAGTCATAAATTTGATTTATGTGGTGCAATTTTAGGTTCATAATTAGTAAACCATTAAATCTAATAGTCACTATAGAAAAATGAATTCAAAAGTTATTTTGCAGTGTTTTTAGGGTATGATCATTATACTAAGGTATTATAGAACTAGTTATTTTAAATTATAACACGTTTAATACCCTCTATAAACCATTTAAATTATAACTAAATCCATACAAAATATAATATATGGTCTCTATACCTGGATGAAATATTAAAATACACCAAAAGAAAGAATATAGATTAAATAAATTGTGTATTTTGACAAGAATATGATTTTGACCTCACTTAGATCTAAAATTATGATAAAAAATAAATATATACCAATTTAAACTAGTAAAATTCATTTAAGGTGTATTAGGATGTTAAAATAATTCTTTAAATAATTTAAATGGTGATAGAAGTTAGAGTAAAAGTATTATGGTAAAATTACTATGAATTTAATATTAATTGTTGATAGTTTTTTGGATAACTTTATGGAGGTGTAAATAGTTATTGTATATTGAATTTTAAATCTTTATTTTTCATTAACAATGAAATCAATTAAAAATTATTTTAATTCTGTATAAAAATGAAATTTTTTATGTTTTTTAGTGAATCATGGATATGTATATTTTGTAGTAATGAGAATTGAATCATGTCCTACAGGATTTGGCATAAATTATTAGTCACTTAAGGGGATTATGGTTATATAATTGTTTTTCTAATTTTTTGTCTCTTTAAAAATAGTATCAAATAATAATTTTTTTATCATTTATCTACATTTCTATTTTTATAATTAATTAATGAATTTTCTGGGGTGTTATTAAATATTGAGATATTAGTGGTTTCAATTAGTCTTATTAAAATAATAATTTTTTAATTTATTTCCATTATTATAATAATAATTATATTTTTTAAGTTAAATGGGAGAAACAAACCAATCATTTTTTATTAGACTCATGTGTAATGGCCTGGGGTTTTGGGGTCCCTTAATTGGTGAAAATCTGATTTTTGGGGTGTTCTGGGTGGTCTTGAAGGCCATCCCAACTTCTCGGTGAATCTTAAGACTCCTAACGGTGGCCTCAGCCTACCGGTGGCCTCGGCCTACCGGTGGCTCGGCCTACCGGTGGCTCGGCCTACCGGTCGCTCTTCCTACCGGTGGCTCGGCCTACCGGTCACTCGGCCTACCGGTGGCTCGGCAAACCGGTGGCTCGGCCTACCGGTCGGCCAGCCAACCGGTGGCTCAGCCTACTGGTCACTCGGCCAACCGGTCGCTCTGCCTACCAGTGGCTTGACCTACTGGTTGCTCGGCCTACCGGTAGCTCGTCCTACCACTATCCTCGGCCTACCAGTCGCACGGCCTACCGGTAGCTCGAGCTACTGGTAGCTCGGCCTACCCGTGCCTCAGCCTACCAGTGGCATCGGCCTACCGTTATCTCGGCCTACTGGTAGCTCTGCCTACCAGTGGCCGCAGCCTACTGGTATCCTCGTACAACTGGTAGTTTGGTCTACCGGTAGACCTAGCCTACCGGTGACCTCCATGAGATTTTTCCAGTAGCACCTCCTTTTGCGCGAATTGGTTTGAACCCTTTAGGCCTATTTTAAAATCCATTAATGGTATTTAATTAAATGGAAAACCATGCGTTTTGGTCATGCTTTTAACTTCGTTTTCAAAAACCCCTCTACCGCATCCTGTGAGTCGGTTTTAACCACCCTGAAGGGTGGGGACCTTTTAATTGGACGTGTGGGGTGTCCCAGTCGCGTGGTCAACCCACGATCCCGCTTTTTCCGCGGTTTCGAGTTTTTGTCCATATCTTAACCATCCTGGGGACGCTGAATCTCATCTTATGAACCTAAATACTTCTCTTCTCCCTATGTTTATTTTTCTCTATCACACCCTATGCTCGGAATACCCTTCCTCCGGACGAGTTGTAATCCCGTGAATTTTTCCTTGATCGTGTTCTGTGGAGTTCCTGCTACCCCTGTTTTCCAGTTTCCACGTGAGGACTTAACATCGATCCTTGATCAATCAAGTAGGGATTTTTCTCCTTCTTCTCTCCTTTCTGTGTATCATGCAGGGCGGGCATGATTTTGTCTCTATGGAAATTGACGAAATGGAACTTAATGAAGATAATGAACGAACCTTCAAAGAATGAAAGGGGGTGTGATCAATGTTCTGTTGTACTCTTTTTTGTTGATATGTGTTGTGAATTATACGGGCCTATGCTCACTAAAAATCATAGCCGTTGGTGGTCTTTCACTGCACACTAATGAACCTCGGTGCTCCTGAATGTTTAAATAATCGTAACATGGAATTGGTTAATTACGTATACTCGGTAAAATAAATTGAAAGCACCAAGATTAACCCTTTTCTGTGATAACCCTGATTAAAGCATAGTGGAATTGAAACCATGGAGTGTGTTAAATATTTTAAATCTGAAAATACCTGTATGTGCCTGGCTTGTGTTGGTGGTAGTGGTTTGGTTATTTTTACTTCACAGGGCGATTGCGGGTGACTTTATGGCTTTCTTGGATGGTTACTTAGATTGTTGGGGTGATATGGGTGGGGATGGGATCCCCTTTTGTTATACTTTCGTTGGTTGTGAATCTGAGGTTGTGTGCTGATATCACGAATTGGGGTGGAATCTTCTGTTGTTGAGAAACCATTGGCTCCTGGATTTTGGGGACATGGGGTTGTGTCTTGGGGTTTGTTTTGTTTCCAGTACTTCGAGGTATCTCACTTAATCCCTAGTTGTTGTGACTTCACAAGAGAATCGGGTGTGAATGCTTAAATAACCCGATAGTTTTCCTTTATTTCTTATGGTTGTTTCATCTGTGAATGTTCCTGTTAGTTGCCTAGTAGAGAAGGGATTAACTCATATTGAACTGTTAAGAAATGATAACATGAATAGGGAAACTGGGAACTGTTTGTTGTGTGTCTGTTTTCTTAGGAAGTAGTTCTTGTGCACCTGCTTGTATCTTTTAGAGGATCCGTATTTTGGGCTGTGTGTTGGTATATATATATGTAACTGTATGTTTTGTGTTTAGTCTCACCCCACCCGCGTTGGGAACTTAGTGTCAGACACCCCATTTCATGGGAAAGGGTGTTTCCCCCTAGTTACTCTCCTTCCTGCTCCCTCTTCCCTCGACTGTGATGGCTGAAGGTGACCTTACACCCAAGATTCTTTAGGAATGTTTCGATTGGTGTGTTGTCAGTCCAGAACTCTTCGGGAAGGTTATTTTCCAAAGAATCTTCTGGATGAGGCCCAGTTGTTTTCAGCCAGGGGTTCTGGTTATGGTTTGTTTTCCCAGGTGTCTTTGGGATGACGCCCAGGTGTGTGCGGGCAAGGTTAGATGGTTTTGAGGCCCAGGTGTGTGCGGACAGGGATGTGTGGTTGTGAGGCCCAGGTGTGTGTGGGCGGGAAGATCGTGGTAGCGTCAGGACATTTGTCGTTAGGGATGAGCAGCTATCTATTGGGGGAAGCTGTAGTGCGGGGTACCCAAATGCTTTGTTCTTTACTATTATCTTACTAATTTTGTTATTTGGTGAGCATGGCCAGTGAGGTGGGATGGATAGACTCCTTGATAGATGGTTTTTCTTCTATTTCTCATGGGACTTTAGTACGTCTCCCCACTTGTGCACAAGAGCTATAGGTTTTTCTTAGTGAGTATACTTTTTATGCTCACCCTACGTTTACTTTCAGGTTGTCAGGAGGACTTCGGGGGTCGTGCGGGACCTTACTATTCTGGACGTTGGAGTTGTTGTTGGTCGTTGTTGTTTTATGCTTCGCCTTTTCTTTTCCTGTTGGTTTGTACATTGGAGTTCTTGTACTTTGTTCAGTTTTCTTCTTTTATTTAAACATGCATATAGTTTGGTTTTTACCTTGAGTTTTATATACTCAGTGGTGTTTAGTGTTGACTCATTCTTTTTCCCAATCATGCTTAACTAAAAAGGGTAATGCCTCCCATATTGTGAAAATGTTATACCCTTGGTTCTAGTCGCCACTCCGGGGCCTACTGGAGGCAGGACTCGAGGGGTCATTATCTCTTCTGAAACTTAAAGAAGTAAGGGCTTGGCAATCTGTTGTCCCTTCCCTCTCTTCGGTGAAGGCGGGTCATGACAGAATGGTATCAGTGGAAGGTTGAGGGATAGGATGGAGTCTGGAGTTAGGCACAGTGAGGATTGCATGGGATGGTAGGGCAATAATGCTAGGTGATCTTGGTTTGTGAAATAGACCAGGGAGGACCGGCTAGGACATGGGATTTTAGGGCCCCCTGTGATCCGATGCAAGGAATCTGAGCCTATCAAATGACCAAGTGAGACTACATTTATTTTAGGGTAGAGACCCTAGGGAAGGTACATGCATCATACTGATTGTGTTTTTATTTTATTTGGGGCACCTTGGAGAGAAAAATTTAATAATAATAATAACAATTCCCTTGCTACTCGGGCTTAGGCATTCTTGTTTACCTTGCAGCTAAGGCACCCAGACGTTATCCATGAGCGACTCGGGCGGTTGAGGCCCAGCGGATCAAGGTAGTTGACTAGCAGAGGGTTGACCGAGATGAGGAGGACGAATTGTGGTAGAGGACTCTGCGCTCCTTCCAGCAAAAAACCCTCGAGAAGTACGAGGGAAGCGTTTCTGACTCAGTAACGGAGGGATGGCTCGCGGAGCTAGCCATCACCTTCTCTTTGATCTGTGCTCCGAGGGAGTACTGGGTTCCGTTGGCTGTCAGTCGGCTGAGAGGAGCAACGCGTCAGTAGTGGACGCTTTTCCTGGGAGAGAAGACAGAGGTAGAGGTTTCATGGGTCAGTTTCGAGAAGGAATTTCATGAGGAGTTCCTCTCCACTACGGTGAAGGCTGAGAAGAGACTAGAGTTTCTCTCCCTTCAGCAGGGAATCAAGTCAGTGAGAGAGCTGGGGATCAAGTTCAAAGATCTCTTGTGCTTTCCACCAGATCTCTTTCCGGATGAGAAGTCTCGGGCAAGACGGTTAGAGGAGGCACTCTGTCCTTCTCTTCACTACATTGTCACTCCCTTCACTCTTCTGACGTACCTAGTAGTACAGAAGAAGGACGAGATAGTAGAGGGGATGCACATGAAGGGAGGCACACCACAAGGAGGGAACCAGCTAATTTCATCAAAAGGGAAGGCGGTCAGCAGCAGATCTCCAGTGACAGGGCCTTCCAGGTTTCGACAAGTAGGGTTTAGGCCTCATCAGTTCCAGTACCGATCTTCTGGCCCTTTCCCCTTTTGAACAGGTCCAGGACCGAAGTGTTTCTCTTGCGGAGTTTTCGGTCACGTCCAGAGTAGGTGTCTGACTCGAGTTCCACATGGTGGAGGTGGGCAGTTTCAGCACCCACCTCAGCAGAATCCGTTGCTGGTGAGGCCTTTCCAGCAGCAGCAGTAGGCCCTTGGCCCTCTTAGGGACAACCTTGCGGGAGGAGACCGGCACCAGGATTCTCCTCAAGGACCTCAACCATGGCGTGGCCAGGGAGGTGGTCGAAAGCAGTGAGGCAGAGGAGCTAGGCGTGGACAGTTGCATGCCGCAGAGTTAGTTGCTCCGGCGGGACCAGAGGTCGTTCTAGGTACGATCAGTTTATTTAGCACTCTTGTTTCTGCCTTGTTTGATTCAGGAGATTTTCACTCCTTTGTTACGCCCGAATAAGATCGAGCTCTAGGTCTAGATGCCGAGAGAACTTCTGTTCCCCTATTGTTGAGAGCACCAGTTGGGGGCCAGACCAGTGTATCTTACTTTTTCCAGGAATGTAGACTGATATTGGGACCACATCAATCCAGTGGAGACCTTCTATCATTGAAGGTGTAGTAATATGATGTCATTCTAGGCATCTACTAGTTATTCTCCGTGCATTCCATCATTGAATGCTATCGGAGAAGGATTGAATTCTCCAACAAGGATAGACGGCGTGTTTCTTTTGTGGGGGAGCAGAGTTATCATATGGGGAGTCGACACATGGAGCCACTCCTTTCTATGTTGGATGGGGTGTTAGTGGAGTTGGTGGACGCAGGAAAGATGGATGTCCCGGAGGTCGTAAAAGAATTCCATGATGTCTTTCCCGATGAGGTTGTGACTCTACCCCATCAACGTGATGTTGAGTATGGGATAGACTTACATCCTGGTGCCCGCCCAATCTCGATGGATCCTTATCGGATGGCACCTTCTCTGTTGTGGGAGTTTCGGATTCATATTGACGATCTGATGGAGAAGGGCTTTGTTCGACCCAGCGTGTCGTCGTGGGGTGCTCCCATTTTGTTCCTAAAGAAGGCAGATGGTAATCTATGACTGTGCATAGACTACCGGAGGTTGAATCAGGTGACGATCAAAAATCGTTACCCACTCCAAAGGATAGATGATCTTTTCACCCAGATGAGGGGAGCAAGTTTGTTCTCTAAGATCGATATGCGGTCTGGATACCACCAGTTGAGAGTGAAGGAAGGTGATATCTCGAAGAAGGCTTTCAGGTGTGGATATGGACACTTTGAGTTCATGTCGATTACTTTTGGCATTACAAACTCACTAGAAACATTCATGAACCTCATAAACTCTGTCTTCTGAGAGTTTCTATACCAGTTCGTTGTGGTTTTCATCGATGACATCCTTATCTACTCAAGATCAGAGGAAGTGTATGTTGAGTATCTTAGGGAAGTTTTGGGAGTCCTTCGACACCACTATCATTATGGGAAACTATATAAGTTCAAGTTCTTAACTCGAGAGATACATTTCCTTGGACACGTAGTGTCTTAGAAGGGAATAGCAGTAGACCTGTCAAAAGTTGAGGCAGTCGTTTCATGGGCAGCACCCAAGAATGTGGCGGAAGTTCGTAGTTTTCTAGGTTTGGCAGGCTATTACCGGAGGATTGTGACCGACTTCTTTCGAGTTGCAGCTCGGTTGATAGCTTTCACTATGAAGGATCAAGCCTTGATGTGGAGTGACCAGTTCCAGATAGCTTCTGGCTACCTAAAGGAGAAGTTGGTTAGTGCTCCATTGCTCAGATAACCAGAGGAAGGGGTGTTGTTTGAAGTGTTTTGTGATGCTTCTGGCCTTGGGTTGGGATGTGTGCTGATGTAGCAGCGAGTTGTGATCTCTTATGGGTCTAGGCAGTTATGTCCTCATGAACATAACTATGCCACCCATGATTTGGAGCTTGTGTCTGTGGTGTTTGTAATAAAGTTGTGGTGGAATTATCTCATCAGAGAGCGCTTTGTGGTCTTCTCAGATCACAAGAGCTTGCATTATATCTTTTCCTAGCAAGATTTGAACTTGCGGAAGTGGATATGGGTTGAGTTTCTCTAAGATTATGACTTCAAGATCTCTTATTCTAAGGGAAAGGGCAATGTTGTGGCTGATTCCCTAAGCAGGAAATGACAGAAGCAAGTAGTTCAGGAATCTGTAAATGCTTGGAAAGCGATGGAAGAGTTATCAGCCGTGCATTTGGATGTAAGGGTGGAAGGTGGAAGAGGTTGTCTGTTTCAGATGAATGTAGTTTCCTCTTTAGGGGTGCAGGAGGAAGAGTCTCAGTGGGGGGACTCGGAGGTAGAAGTGATGCGAGATCGTGTTTATCATGGAAATGCTCCTGAGGGATGTTCTGAGGATGGTCAGTATCAGTTGCGTTTCCATGGAAGGTTTTTTGTTCTGGAAATGATGAGTAAAGGTGTTCTCTGTGAGTTCCATGGATCATCTTTAGCGATACATACTGGGGTTTCAAAGATGTACCAAGTCCTGAGGGGACAGTTTTGGTGGCTCGGGGTAAAGCGGGCGGTGGCAGAGTTTGTGGCTAAGTGCCTAGTGTGTCAGCAAGTGAAGGTTGAGCACCGTTTTCTTGGAGGGTTGTTACAGCCTTTAGAATTTCCCAAGAGGAAGTGGGATGACATCTCAATGGACTTATTCATAAGGCTACATAGGGATCAGGGAGGCTATGATGCCATCTGGGTAGTGGTGTATCATTTGACAAAATCAGCACACTTCTTAAAGATTAAGGAGTCGAGCCCGGTGAGCACCTTAGCCCAGAGGTACATCAATGAGGTGGTGCGGTTGCATGGGATTCCATGATCTATTGTCTCTGATTGAGACATGCGGATTACATCATGAGTCTGGAGGGGATTATAGCATGCCTTTGGCTTCCAGCTACGCCTTATCACTTCTTTCCACCCTCAGAAAGATGGGAAAATGGAAATAACGATCCAGACGTTGGAAGTCATGTTGTGGGCATGTGTTCTGGATTTTGGGGGATCATGGGTATAGCACTTGACTCTAGTGGAGTTTTCATATAACAATATCTTCCACTCCACTATTTATATGACACCATTTGAATCCTTTAATGGAAGGTTGTGTCGTTCACCTATTTGCTGGATAGAGATTGGGGAACCAGCTGTTCTTGGGCCAGAAGTGGTGCAGGGCACAACTGAGAAGGTTCAGCTCATGCGTAAGAGGATGAAGGCTGCCCAAGACCGGAATAAGTCTTATGCCAATCGTAGGAGGAAGCCCTTGGATTTCGAGGTTGGGAATCATTTGTTCTTGAAAGTTTCACCTCGACCTGGGCAATGAAGGTTTGGGGTGGGGAGTAAGATCTCCCCTAGGTTCATCGGACCTTTCGAGGTGTTGGGACGAGTTGGTGAGGTGGCGTATCAGCTGGCATTGCCACCTCAGTTGGAGAAAGTTCACAACGTCTTTCACGTCTCCCAGATACGTCAATATCTACACGACGACTCCCACGTCATCGATTGGGGATAATTAGATGTGGAAGACAATGCGACCTTCATAGAACGACCGATCAAGATTGAGGATCGTAAAGAGAAAGTGATTCATGGACGAACCATCCCCTTGGTTCGTTTTTTTTGGAGGCATGGTGGCCTGGAAGAGAGAACTTGGGAGCGGGAGGCCCAGTTACGCATTTAGTACCCAGAGCTTTTTTGAATTCCTTGTTGTTGTTGTTGTTCTGAGTTCTATTGAGATGTTTCACCTTGTGTTTTAATATATGAAATGATTCTTCTTCTTTTTTAAACCTAAATATGTGATGATTGGAAAACCTAACTTCTAATCAAGGCGCATTAATGTGGATGCGATTAAACCCTTGCGGGTGAGTCAGTTCCTCCTAAAGTGGATTATATCCTAGCATGTAGGAAGGGACTCCCTGACTCAGGTGTTGGACAGTGTGATCCTTATGCTGGTTGTGAATGTTTGAGGTTGATAACTCTTGGGGGAGTATTCCTGGATGTAGGGGGGTTCTATCACATATTTTAAACAACTCAGGGGTTTTCCCTTGAGAAGTATCTTTAGAGGGTGATTGTTTGGACTCCTCTTTTCTCCTTACTAGTTTGTTCTTATATTCTCGGGGATGATAATAGTTTGAGAAGTATTTGATGTAATGGACCGGTAGCTCGGCCTTCCAGTGGCTCGTCCTACCAGTGCCTCAGCCTACCGGTGGCTCGGCCTACCGGTGGCTTGGCCGACTGGTGGCTAGGCCTACCGATGGCTCGGCCTACCGGTGGCTCGGCCTACCGGTGGCTCGGCCTACCGGTCGCTCGGCCTAGTGGTGGCTCGGCCTACCGGTGGTTCGGCCCACTGGTGGCTCGGCCTACCGGTGGCTCGGACTACCGGTGGCTCAGCCTATAGGTGGCTCGGCCTACCGGTGGCTCGGCCTATAGGTGGCTCGGGCTACTGGTGGCTCGGCCCACTGGTAGCTACCAGTTTCTCGGCCTAGCGGTAGCTTGGCCTTCCAGTAGCTCGGCCTACCGGTGGCTCGACCTACTGGTGGACCGGCCTACAGGTGGCCTCGGCCTACCAGTGGCCTTATCCTACCAGTCGCTCGGCCTACCGGTCTCTCGGGTGACTTTATGGTTTTATAGGATGGGGGCTTAGATTGCTGGGGTGATATGGGTGGGGATGGGATCCCCTGTTGTTATACTTTCGCTGGTTGTGAATCTGAGGTTGTGTGATGATATCACGAATTGGGCTGGAATCCTCTATTGTTGAGAAACCGTTGGCTCTTGGATTTTGGGGACATGGGGTTGTGTCTCAGGGTTTTTTTGTTTCCAGTACTTCGAGGGATCTCACTTAATCCCTAGATTTTGTGAGTTCATAAGAGAACTAAGTGTGAATTATTAAATTACCCTATGGTTTTCCTTTCTGCCTTATGGTTGTTTCATCTATGAATATTCATGTTAGTTACCCAGTAGAGAAGGTATTAACTCATAATGAACTGTTATGAAATGATAACTTGAACAGGGAAACTGGGAACTGTTTGTTGTGTTCCTGTTTTCGGAGGCAGCAGTGCTTGTGCACCTGCTTGTATCTGTTTGAGGAGCCATATGTTGGGTTCTGTGTTGGTATATATATATATGTAACTGTATGTTTGGTGTTTCATCGCACCCCACCCACATTGGGAACTTAGTGTTGGACACCCCATTTCATGGTGAAGGGTGATTCCCCCTAGTTACTCTCCTTCCTGCTCCCTCTTCCCTCGGCTGTGATGGATGGAGGTGACATTACACCCAAGATTATTCGGGTAGGTTTCGATTGGTGTATTGTTAGCCCAAGACTCTTTTGGCAGGTTGTTTTCCCAAGAATAGTCGGGATGAGGCCCAGGTTTTTTCAGGCAGGGGTTCTGGTTATGGTTTGTTTTCCCAGGTGTCTTCGGGATGAGGCATAGGTGTGTGCGGGCTGTGTTAGAAGGTTGTGAGACCCAGGTTTGTGCGGGGTAGGGATGTGTGGTTGTGAGGCCCAGGTGTGTGCGGTCGAGAAAAGCGTGGTAGCATCAAGAAGTTTTTCATTAGGAATGAGCAGCTATCTAGTGGGGGAAATAGTGGTGCGGGGTACCCAAATTCTTTTTTCTTTACTATTATATTACTGGTTGTGTTATTTGGGGAGTGTGCACGGTGAGGTGGGATGGATAGCCTCTTTGATAGATGATGTCTCTTCTGCTCCTCACGGGACTTTAGTATGTCTCCCCACTTTTGCACGAGAGTTATAGGTTTTTCCTACTGAGTATACTTTGTATGCTCACCCTATGTTTACTTTCAAGTTGTGAAGAGGACTTCGTAGGACATTTGGGACTTCACAAGTCATGACGTTGGAGTTTCTGTTGGTCGTTGTTGTGTTCTGCTTCACCTTTTCTTTTCATGTTGGTTTGTACTTTGGAGTTCTTGTACTCTGTTCAGTTTTCTTCTTTTTTTTAAACATGCATGTAGTTTGGTTTTTACCTTGAGTTTTATATACTCGGTGGTGTTTGGTGTTGACTCATTATTTCTCCCAATCTTGGGTAACTAAAAAGGTTAATGCCTCCCATATTGTGAAAATGTTATACCCTTGGTGTTATTCGCCACTCCAGGGCCTATTGGAGGTGGGACTCGGGGGTCATTATCTCTCAATCAACTTAAAGAAGGAAGGGCTTAGCAATCTGTTGTCCCTTCCCTCTCTTCGGTGAAGGCGGGTCGTGACATCATGTGATCCAAGGGGAGTTTAAAGAACTAGCTCCTCAATATCCTTCCTCAATTTTTATGATTCATTCATAGGTAATCATAACTATTCCATTTATGGATAACAATTACTTTGTATTCTTGATTATCCATTTTATTTATTTATACACCCATCTCTTTTTAGGTGGTTTATTTTCAAATACCTGGGAATTTATTAATTTAGGGGTTTCTTTGGTAATAATTCATTACATTAGAAGCACTATTTACCACTTTTATTGAGATATTTAATGTAAGAAATTATTATTTTTAGGTAATTGGTTTATAAGGATGATATAATCTGTATTTTAATTAATTAAATAAGATTCATGTATGTGGATTCACATTGCATTCATTATTGATTTAAATTTTCTTATCTTATGTATATGATTTTAGAAAATAACAATTTTAAGATAACAAAATTCACTTTAAATAATCGCTTTATTATTATATTTTTAATATATTTAAATGATGATAGTTATATTTTAGCATATGGGGGATTATATATTTTTTTGTAAGAATTTGTAATTTTAAATGTTAATTAGTTATTTTTATATTTTTGAAATATTATTTTTTTTAAATTATGAAATTTTTGTTGAGTTTAAAATAATATTGCAGCCTCATGGGTGTGATGGATCATTTGGGGACAAAACTGGGAAATTTTTCGATGGTGGTTCTATATGTGAGATATAGTGTTCATTCTGGTTATTCAATGTTTTTTTGAAAAAATTATATAGGCATTCATATTAAATAGGGATTAAATTTATGATAAGTACATGTATAGTTGATTTATATTTAAAATATTTTTTATATATAAATTTTTTTCTTTATTTAGTATTAAAAAAATTCCCTTTCTTTTATTTGATATCATATATTGGGTGTGCATGTCACAAATACAAATATTCTAATTAATTTATATAATATTGATAATTATGTAGAGTAATTTTGGAAAGTCCTATTTTTAATTATGTTCTAACTCTATATGTACACTTTTATGCATTACAAAAAATTATCATTTAGTTATAGTTTTTAAATTTTACATCAAACTTGGAATTTGGATTATACCATGGAATTACATTGACTACGGGCTAAGATTATTTAATAGGTCATTATTATATTTTTAAGACATGTTATTTATTTTTTATTTTTCAAATAGATTTTTAGAAGGGACTATGTAATTTATTATCATTTAGGTATGTTAAATATATTTATTTTCTTCCTTAGGACTCATGTTTTTTGTCAATTTTATTTATTCATTTTAGAATTGTGGTATATAATGGGTGGTCTCATGTTTGTTCTATTTTTTATTTGAATGAATAGTTTTTTTATAATAAATAGATAATATGAGAATTTATGGAAATCTTCCACCTATAGTTGTACTTAATCTCGCTCCCTTTTAGAATAATCAAATTATTTTTGGGAACACGCCCAAGGTAGGAAGAAATCTATCTTTTGGGGAAATTATTCTGGGTTGGGTTATTATAATATGCCTAGGTGTGAGGTTGGTCAGTTATATTATTAAAGTAAATTACCCTTGTATTGAATTGTTTTACAATTATATCCTTGTAGGAGGTTTCTAGAATACTAGTTTAGAGAATATGAGCTTTAGTTATTCTGTTTGATGGTTTTCATTGTATTTATTGGATTATGTTAACATTATTAATTTCCATGGACGATTTTTCATTATATAATAATCTAGAGTAATTATTGAAGGAATGGGGACAATATTTCTATTTCTATTTTTATTCCAATGGATCAATGTGGGAGTTAGGTGTCCATACCACATTTATTATTTTTATGCGAGTTAATAAAAAGTATAGATATTTTTATAATGTCTACAACCTTAGACAAAATGAGTGATTTGACGATCATTGTAATATATAGGGTCCCCTCAAGTTGATTCATTTTCCTTTTTATTAGAACTAAACACTAGTTTTATTTTTTTTATTGTGCTTATTTAAATTTTAATACAGGTTTTAAGAGGCCCCATTGATCAACATTTGATTTTTTCTATGGAAATATATTTTTATTATTAGAAAATTTTAATTTACCCTCATTGGTGGTGTCAAAGTGGAAAAATGATTTATCGGTTATGTTAATAATGGGGTTATTAGTGTAGGATATTCATGTCAAAATTTCTATACGTCATTGAATCTTTGTTCTAAGTGTGATTATTTTTTAGTTAAATATTAAAGGTATGGTTCCTTGGATAGTAAATTTATCAATTTTTAAAGATTTATTTTCACATAAACTTATCTACACCCTTATTGATCTAAATAGATGAACCCTAATTTCTAATTAAATAATTATATTTAATAAAATAAGGTCTAAATAATTGAATTAGTTTGGTAAAAATACAATTAATATATTTTGACCAAGTATAAATAAAATCTTGGATTCATTAAAATTAACTCCAATTTTTTAATCATCATGTCATATAATAGTGAACCTGTATTAATGTACATTTTTCTTTGTCTCAAAATATTTTTAATTATATAAAATTTTCATTGTTTTAATTATTATTTATAAACATACCTAAGAGATATGAATATTTTACATTTTGGAATAATTTAATTTTTTTTGTCTCATATTGTAATGTTCATGCAACAAATACTCTATACATAGATAGATATATTCAAGACTAGTCTAATGGAACTAGTTTGGTGTTAATTCAATAATTCAATTGAATATTATCTTATATATAATTTTGGCGCATTCTGAATTTCCCTAATTTTTTTAGGTTCCAAAATTTATTATTCATGAATTATTTTTTTGTTCTTATGATCCTTCTCTTAAGATAAATATTCAATTAATTGATAGTAATATTTAGATAATTCATTTCAATAAAAACCCATCATGGGTGTTGGTGGGTGATATAGGTGGTCATCAGTGATTATAGGATGGGTAGATCACACAAAACTATTGGGTTTGGGAAATTATTTCTCTAATTGGGTTTTATCAACCATAGGTATTGATTTCAAAATGAACATATTTCCTCAATATTAGGATTTATATAGATTTTTTGATTAGTTGTTTAGATGGTCACTATATATGTAGGATCATGCATTGTGGGGGTGGATCTTCTCCCCATTATCCAAAGATCATATGGATTCTTGTTACTATGGTAATGGTCTAAGATATTACCCATGAGTTTCATACAACACCATCATCCACCATAATATCTGAAGATAAGAAGACAAATATAAAATGTGGAAGGGATGAATGGAGGTATGTTGTGGAAAATTGAGGGGTTTTCCATTGATTCATTGAACTAAAATTATTTTACTACAGAAAGACAACCATTTGAGTTATTATTGGATGTATATAAGATTCCATATGGCTCCCCATATTTTTCTAGAAATCCCATCATTCATTAGGGCACATAGAATAATGTAATTTGTTGTTGAAAATTTCATTGGACTACATGAGACATCCAAAACCCAATGTAACATAGTTTGGGTCATATTCATATTGTCTTATGGTTTAACATAGTAAATTATGACATAAATATATAATAAATTATTATTATAAATATAATTATAATTAAACATTGATAAATTTTTGTGGATGTGATGTTCGTTTCTACCAGAGATTAATAAATATTCAAATGATGTAGAAGAAATCAATGATGGGTGAAATGATTAACCTGTATATATAGTTCACATTGAGTTAATTATATAAATAATAATAATGTTGATTAATAATAATATATAAGGAATTGTTTAGATAAATATTAAGGATTATTTAGAAATGATAAAATTTTATGTAATGTTTAAATAAAAATGGGTTATGATATTATGTGATGAAATAATGTTTGGATGACTGTTTTATAAACGATGATTCTTTAAATAATTTGAATAATCATGTATTATAAAAAGAAAAACTAATTTAACAATAAATTATTAATGAAATGTCTCAGTGAATTTAGGACATTTTTAATTAATAAGGATATGGTAATAAATTAGATGAGAACTAAAAATGTTTTACTTTATATATGTGGACAAAATGACTCTAATTGAAATGAAAAATTTGGATCATGTGATCAAATTATAAATAATGATAATGATGTATAATTATATAAATAAATATTTAATGTGTTATTAATAACAAAAAATAATAATTATCGATTGTATTGTGAACTTTAAAGCATGAAATAAAAGAAATAATTGCAATGAGGATACAATTTGCTTCAATGTGAAATGAGATCTTAGTGAAGTACCATGAGTTGTTTTCATGTACATGAACATGGATTATAGTGAGGAACTTAATTAAATTGTATCATAATTTTGAATGAATGATAATTCATGAACAACTTCTATCTTTGGTTAAATTATCATCTACTCCCTAATACTTGGTACGAGGCATTTCATTATAGACAATGTAGTACCTATATTTACATTTGTTATGTATTTTAAAACTCAATGGAGGGTCCCCTGTTTTTTATTGAGTGTTTTATTTTGAGAACTCACATACTTGATATGTGTTGCAACATGGGACTAATTGATATCAATGGTGACAAGAAATAGCTTTGGGAATCATATGGAATCACCCTATGTATTGTGTTTGAGTTAAACAAGAGTGAATATATCCCATATCATCCATTAATCTTGGTAGGGTCAAAATATTTGTGTGTATATATATAATCATACTCAACTACTTATTTTGGATGATATAGTCAAGATACTTATTTGTGATAATAGGCATAGTATGTTTTCTAACATCACTCATATTGGATAGTATGGATATGGTTAAACCCTCATGTGTCAAAGATATGAGAAAATGAAAAATGTGATGAGTGGGGATGTATAGTACATACAACATCATTGGTAAGTTAATGTGATAATGACATTTCACATAAGTGGATGCACCCATTATTTTCTATAGTATAGTGATTGAGTTAGATGATGAAACATCAATGTTATATGTACTTAATACACAATTCTATAAGTTTGAGGGTACCAAATAATTTGTGGCATCTTTGGATATTTTATTCCTCCACTATATATAGATAGTGATTTTTCCCTATAGTTGTGTATTTCATGCGGTTTTTGGAAATTTATTCATTTAATGATTTGGGGTTGTGTAATTCCTTTTTAATAGATATGTATTTACTCCAGTACATTAGAAATAGTTGGAGATGTTTATTTCATCCATTACTTCCTAGATACCTATATATTTGTAATTTCTCCACTACCTCATGTTTGTTTCATTTTGGGTGAATTACTAGGCTGTGAATCTAGGATAGGATGTGTGGCCAGTTTGTATTCTCCAATTTATCATATAATAAATCTTTTTATAAAGAATTAAACTGTGTTATGGATATCATGACAAGGTATTGTTATGAAATTATATATGTGTTTTTATTACATCAAGAATTATATATTTCTAAAAATTATTTATTATCTATAAACAATGACACCATATGAATTTTTGGTTGTTCCACTAATTGAGATGACCTTATAGCGTACTGTTTTACTCACCCATGTATGTGTACTTGAATTTTCTATTCTAATTCCCTTACAATCCTACTATTGAAAAGGATAGATGATCATAGTTCAAAGAGATTGTTGAGGATGTAGATAAATATTTTAGTGGAGATCATTATAGTCAATTTCCTAAAATTTTTATCTTCTAATATTTCATCCACTTGTCGTATATCAATTGTATTTTTATTTTTAGGTATATGATGTATTTGTTCACTTTTCTCTCCAATGGTTCTTATATATAAGTTGAAAAGTAAAATAAGTTATATATAGATATATATGATCACATTACTTATGTTTTATTATTTAATTCATGTATGATGTATTGTGGTGAATGATAGAAATCGATAGGTACATTTAGAGGTAATTCCTCCAATAATTGTGAAGATGTCTCATCACTAGTCTTTATCCCCTGACTGAGTGGATGTGGGCTTGGGGAGTTCATTTATTAGTAATTTTGGATTTTATAGAATGGAGTATAGAGTTAGGAACATGTGGGGAAGGGGTGGATTGTTAAAAAAATTACTAAGAATCTTTAGTACATGTAATCCAAATATAATAATTTATTAAAAATAGGGAAAAATTATACTATTGAGTATGAGTCTAATTGATTGCACATGGATAAAAATTTGTTATGTAAATTAAGAATGTAATTGGGGGGATCATACATCATATATATCTTAGATATGTTTTTGTGATTTTTTATAACATATACATATTTTATATATGAACTGGGCCGAAAATGGATTTACCAACCATATCACAATTTCCATTGAGTTTGAGATCAGGATTATATGGTCAGGGAATACAAATTTTCATAAATTTCATTGTGTATTCCGGGTTTTGATGATTATTTAAGATTGAAATAAATGATGGTACACTACGTAATAACTCTAGATAATTAATTTTTGATGACCCATGAAGACTTATATTTTAGAATGGATATTTGGTGGAACCATTCATTATTAAATGGATAGTAAATCCATTATTGTTTTCAAAATATATGTCTATCATTTATCATATTGATTTCTATTTTAAATAAAATTTGTGAATTAATTGAGATTCTGTGGAGTTTTACTGAAATTTGAGGCTAATACCACTGATTTATCATTGATTAGAGTACCACTAGTTGGTATTTTGATATGGTTGGTTTTTTATTATAGTGGAAATGCATTAGTATAGTGGGAATTGAGAGATCATATATTGATGATTGTTCTTATAATGAATAATTTCATAATAACAATTCCCATGAATAATAATAATGGATAATTATCCAATAGGATGTAATTAGAAAATTTACTCTAAGTTCATTATGGAAGGACTACATCTGTGAATTAACTATGATTTTTCTCATTCTGGATGAGTTTTTCTATTAGTTTGAGATTTCAGTAAATGTTGAAATTTCATTAATGTGGTCTGTGTTGGGAATGTAAGAAATATTTATACATAGTCATTGGATGTACTCTTCAGTGTCTCTTCTTCTTAAATATGTGATAATAGAGCCCCAATAAGACATTTCTTGATGTATTGATTAATTACAATTATTATGTGTTATGGGTGGATAGATATTGAGAAATTTGAATAGCTAATGTGGTAGAATTCTTGTGCTTATGAAGTATTGTTTCATGAAAATGAAGAAGATGTATGGATGATATTTTATCATTACTAGGAAACAATATTTTCGGTATGATCACTATTTTTGGGTGATATATTTCTCTGAGCAACATAACGAATATTTTTCTATACTAGATAATTATTATGTGTCATGGGATGTTGTATTAATTAGCAGATAGTATAGATTTCCATGTGGAATAAATAATCATTTTGTGATGGGTTTACTTAGTATAATCAGATGATGTCTTGGGTATATGATTGAGATTTGGGTGAATGTTCTCATTAAATGGGGTGATAATCTATGAAGTGATAAAAAGTTTTTTGAATTAAAGATTATGTGGAGGAATATATTAAGTATTTATCTATGGTGAAATTGTTAATAAGTTTCACCTATATTTTATTTATGTGCGTTTTGATCTGTTAATTAGTAGTTTTTTTCATATTGGGAAATTTCATTATTACCATCATGGTTGATCCTTTGCAGAAAACCTAGATACATTTGGATTTGGTTTTAGGGTTGGTTAAATTGTTTTAAGTGATCACCCAAAGTTAGACTGATAATGTGTCAAAATCTAGTTAATATCTTTTTGAATTTCAATTGATAGATATTTGGACTATCAAAATAAGAATATTTGTGATTTTTTTGCTTATCCTATCATCCTTTGTATTATTGGGATAAGGTTTTTATGTTGGGAAAATCATCATCACATTTCAGTGGTTACTAAACTCTAATATTACTCATGAGGAGTAGTTATAAAATATGCATGTTTCCATCAATGTTTTCCCATAAATCCCAAAATTTTACATAATGGTTTGAAGTCTAATTCTATTTTTAGAGTAAATGGTAAATGTTTTTAGGGTAAGAAATTATTTATATCTTGATTAATATTCCAAAATTAAAAATACTAAATATCATGTATTCTAATCATTATGTAGTTTATATATGGGATTTTTATGATGAATGTTAAGAATACCATTACATCTGATACCAAGATAGATATTTTTGTAGGAATGGTTTTAATTGGATAACTTAATTTTCTGTGTTAAGATTCAACGTGTATGTTTTTGGAACATATGTTTAAGAACCATGTATGTAAATTTTATTTATGTAATAGGTTATGATTCATGTTGGTTTCCATCTTCATGTACGGAATATTTTTTAATGTGTTTATTAGATTTTTTTTATATTTTTATTTTTTAGGGATAATATTTTTATGGTGGGGGATATATAATATCAAGGGTCTTCACCAGACAATAAAATTTCATATGATGAATTTATGAAAATAACTATAATGTTTTTGAGTTTATAATAATTTTTTAAATTTTAATAAAGTTATTGAGTGGAATAATTTCCCAACATTATTAGTTCTACAATAAAATATAAATTATTTCAAAAAAAGGGTAAAAAAATTTAACCACATTCATTATGGAGATAGATTAGAAAATGACCAATTCTGTTGAGTTTACAATGGGGTGTTTACCAAACTATAGTCATTTCATAATTTCCAAACATCATAGAATAATGTCATTCTTGATTATTATTCTTTTAATTTAAATACTAAATGTGAAATATATTACAAATTAATGTTTCTAATTATATCTTAATTCTGTATATATTTACATCTATAAAAATTCATTCTATAAAACCTTGTTCCAATTTCCATAGAGAGATAGTGTTTTCCTGGTAGAGTATCATAAATGATGATCAATAGATCCAGATTCAAGGTTTAGTTCTTTAGACATTAAATTTATCACATTTTATCAATTTTCTTCCTTGTAATTCACTCTCTATAATTTATTAAAACATATAAATCATTCATTAAAATTATATTATTATATGTTGAAAAATAATATATTGGAAATCTAAGTGTTTTGCTAAAAATAAAAAAGATTAATTTTTCAAAATATAAGTAGAATTTTAGATTTTAGAATATTCATTTTTTATTTGGTAGGTTTAAAACCTTGAAAAAAATTTCAAGATTAATTTATGTTATTCTATATATCTAATTATTTCTAATAAAATTTATTTTTCATGGCTTCAATTATTACTTTTATAGAAATATTAGATTGAGTTTATTTTACCATATTTTTTGAAAATCTCATAATTTACATCAATTAATTAATAATCATCGAACAGACCATATATCCAAGTATATTTATTTTCTGAAACCACGTGATATAGGTTTTTCTTATTATTCAAATGAATTCATTGAAAGCTATCTTAGATAATTTTTTCAAATTTTGAAAATCCCTTTAAATTTTATACGCTATAATAGTTTATTTATGTGATTATTTTTCTTTTTATATGATCATTGTGAACTGGTGAAGAAATTATTGAAGTTTTGTTTTGGAATTTGGATAAATAATCGATCTAGTTGACAACTGTGGGTGTATTTTGGTGGTTGTGGAGGTCATTGCTGGTAACAGGAATGGTATGGTTCTCTTATTTATTTGATCTTAGTGTTGATGAATTAGATTTGTACACAATATCCCTTGGGAATGGGTGATTTTTAACCTTAATTCCATAGAAATAATATTTATTCTCACAGTATAATAATATAATCAAGAAATTTCTATTAATATGGGATTATGTATTTTGAGGTGAAATCCCATCTATCTGATCATATGATAGGATGACTTCTAGAAGCTATATATGAGTAACTCGTAGTTTCCTATAGAATTATGTGGTTAATTCACCAATGATCCACTATGAATATTAAATGTCTATTTTTTAATGGTAAGGGTTATGAATGGGGTGATGAGGCATATTGACAGGGGTTATTTGATCAGTAAATTGATCTAATGTGATTTAATTAGGGGAATATGGTCAATAGAGAGAGATAATGTGTGTGTTCATGTTAGGGGTTATATGTGGTATCCTTGGTTGAATGGTTTTCCCACTATGTATGGGGGCATAGAGAATAATAAAATATAATGTGTAAAATTTCACTAGGATTATTGAGATAACCATAACCCAATAGAAAATAGATCGAATCATTTGGAGACCCTTTTATAGAATAACATAGCGAATGAAGACTTCTTTTCTTTGAACATTATTATTTGAATTATAATAATAATTAAACCTTGATAAGTAAATATAGATTTAAAATTCACTTCTACCAGATATAATTTATTATCTAAATGCGATGTAAGAACACATGGAAGTGTGACATTTTTACAAAGATGTAGGTCATTCCATTAATTGGTTATATAAAAATTATTATTATTCAATAATATAAATATATAAGGAATTGATGAGAAATATTTTAATACTCATTTTGAAATTTCAAAATCAGATAATGGGAAAATAAAAAATGGTTATCATATTAAATAATGAATAAAAGTTTTAGTGACTGTATTATGAAAGGGGATTATCCAAAAAAATTAATTAATGTATGGATTGAATATAACATAACTATATTAATAAAAAAATATAATTGAAGTGATTTATTGAGTTATTGAAATGTGTAATGGGGATTGATATTATATTATAATACTAAATGGATATAAATTTGATCAATTTTAAAATGTAATTGAATGACACTTATTATAATGATAGATATCATTTAAGAGATTAAATTATAAATAATTATAATTATGATTAATTTTATAAATTTATAATGGATTTTAGATGAATAAAAAAATGGGAACAAGTGATGGTAATATTTAATCAAATTTCTATAATAGTAAAAATAATTTCTATGTGGATTCAATTATCTTCACAATGATTAGTGTTCCTAGAGAAGTTCCATATGATGTTTTCAAGTACTCATACCTGACTTGATGTGAGAAAAGTAATATCATGGTGTAAGTATTTGACTTTATTGATAATTTAATACCATATTCTATATATTTTGGAATTATCATTCACTCATTAATAGTTTGGAAGTGGCATTTCATTATTAATTATGTAGTAATAGGATTTGAGTGTGATGATAATGATGATACCTCTTCTTTACCAATGATATGGGCTGGGACTGATGATGAGTTTCTTATATATTAAAAAATACTCACTCTATTATATTATATGATATTTCCTAGATACTTAAAAAATATTTGTTGAGATTAGTAATTCCAAAAATACATCCAGTGTGTGATAGTATAGGGATGGGTAATTCTTATAGTATCCATAATCTAACAACTCTGCAAATGGGATGGGTGGAGATGTGTAGCACCAATAGTATCCTCATTATGTGAATTCAATTATGGTAATTCACCTGAGTGGTGGAACCCAACATTTATGATAGTATAGGTATCAAGGAGGATGATGAATAATTAATGATATCTCTACTTTATACCAACTTCTATGAAAATGGGAGTATTAAATATTCAGTGGTAGCTATAGAGATGTGTTATTAATCTAGTATAAAAGTATAAAACATTATCCCTAGAGATTTATCTCTCGCCTGGAATCCATTCATGTATATGATGGTAGTTATGGATATATGTATTTCCTCTAGTGAAGATGTGTATTTCCACCTATACCAGAGTTCTAAATAGAGTTTTTAATTTCCTCCTTTACATCAGATATATTGGGAGACATGTATTTCCCCTATATAGTTATAATTTGTAACTCTAGAGTGAATTATTGGGTAGGGAATGTATGATTTGAAGTGTTATTATTTTTTAATTTGTTATGTATTGTATAATAATTCTTTGTTTTTTTTGTGAGAATTATATATTTGATTTATGGGTATATTAATATAATCTAGTAAATATTATCTATCTATGTTTCCAGGAAATAAATTTATCTAGATTAATACACCATGTTAATGATTTATAAGCATCTACAAAAACACCTTGTACTGAACCACATGGTCTGCTTTGGGGGTTTGACCTAGCCTCATGCGCACCTCCTTATATTCATGGGTTTTCCCACTATAGGTGAGGTCTGATGGATTCGGGTGTGGGGTTTATCCACTCAATATCATGTAATAGAATAGTATGATAAATTATGAGATAATAAATAAATCAATAAATAATTCATAGAAGAAAAAATATAAAATTAGTACAAAAGAAAACTGAACCCAACCAATGTAGTAGCAGTATGTCATGTCAGTTAAATAAATAAAAAAACAAAGTCATAAAATATATAATAATAATAATAATAAAATTAGTAGTATCTATCATTTTTATATATACAACCTCATCTCCATCCTGATTCTATCCAACTCAACTGTTCATCATAAGGCCTATTCCCTTTTCCACAACCCTAAAAATAAAATCTAAAAGCACACAAAAATTCCTACGTTTGGTGCGAGTTAATGATTCAATAGGAAATGACCAATTACTGTTAAAATAGGTGAAAAGTAATATATATGCACTAAATGATTTAAAATAGTGTAGAGGTACAAAAAATCACACAAACAAAAACATATTCCATGTATGTATATATTTTCTCTACCTACTTCGATACTACATTGAAATGAACAATTATTAGTCGCCAGACTTATCTCCCTCATTGGGATTATCCAAAAGCATGTTTGAAATTTCCTACTTATATAGATATCCTAATGAATTCTAAATTAGTCATTTGACGTATTCCCCTTAAGGGAATAGTATATAAGGATGAACTTACATGTTCAACTAAAATATATAGGAACATCACATTATGATAAAATATAAAATGATAGATCAACCATCACAATAATTATAAATTCATTAAAATAATACACATTAAAGAAACATATTCATAGGTATCCCATGGACACACATGAACACTAGGAAATATCAATCATCAATCATAGTTATCTATAGGTTTATACACATGCCAAAAATCATTCTGATAACTCAAATAAATCATTATCTAAAGTCATGTGATCCCTACCTTGTGTTTAATAGTGATGATCAATTAAAGGGTCACTGTCAATGTCTTGGAAAACCAATGGATCCTAGAACCATACTATGATTGACATATTTATAAATCAATTATTGATGTAGAGAGGGGAACACACCCAAAAGGTGGAGATACAATTAACTCAGTAAAGAAGATTCATCGCAAATGATGATATTAGTCTAATCATTCTGTTAATGTGAAATCCTTGAATCTGGAAGCCTATTCTCTTCATGAAGAACAATATCATAAAATATTTCAGGATAAAGCCCTTATATATTACCAATATTTGTAATGTGTAATTGATTTTGATCGTGGAAAAGATGATAGTGTTTATCATGATTGAATAAGTAATTACCTAACTGAATGTTCATGATCAGATAATGCTTAGGAATCGAAAGGAGGGTATGGAAGGACTTCAAAGCGCCAAAAAATGATGTAGATAGCATAGGGAAATTAGCATCAGGAAAAGATGTGAAATAGAATTTATATTATTTATGGGTAATTTAGTCGGCTTGAAGAGACTAATTTCAGTATGTAAATTATGTATTATCATCATAAACCATTAATGAAGTCAATACATTGAAAATTACATCACCTTAGCATAAAATACAAAATAGATAGTTCATTTCATAAATTTACATTCATGTCATTAACACATTTCATTTCACAAATATCAGTTATATTCTAAGTTACATAATCTATTGAGATCATGAATATCCATTCAAGTTGTGAACCGCTCATGTAGCCAAATTCATGACATTGATACATTTTCGTCATCAAATAATCCTAATAAGAAACAAATAATTTATCAGAATCCCAAAGGATGTGAAAAAAATGAGATTTACATTTATATTTAGGTTGTTGAAAATCTCACTCTGAAATTACTTCTCTTCCTTGAGATGTTCATCAAGGGATGTTATCAAATAACTCAGGTCATTTCACCCAAATGTTAGTCTCTCGATCTCATAGATATTCCTAAACACAAATGTGACACAATTGAAATTATAAGAGAGGAAAAATATTTCCTCATAGAAAATTCCCAATTTAATCCATTATTTGAATAGGTTTATCCACAAATGGTTCATTCTATGAAAATTCAACATCATTATATTCAACCAAATGTGCAGGATCATGCTATTACTTTCAAAGCTGAGGCACACATAATGCATTGCACATGACTAGATACCATATTTGGTGTTTGAATATTTAGGACAATATCTCTATGTGTTAGATTACTCTTTGTGGTCTAATATACAAAGTGAAAGTTTTTATTACCTCCTACGAACTATATGTCTGAACTGAGGGGACACCAACAAGGAAAACAATATTACTATTAGTGAATTCTAAATATCATCTCTTTTACTCATCATAAAATAGTTTATTTTTCTAACCTGTAAAAAACTATTTATAAATAAACTACACCTAATTTTAGGTATTTTATATAATAATATCCATTGAAACGTAAGACCCACCTACCTTATTCCTACAGAGAGGTGAATGAAATGCCAACCATATCAATTTATGAACAGACCCATTTAAATTTATTAAAAAAATAATTTATTATAAGTGAACTCTAAAAATCTATTTGATCATCTCATGATCATATGAAACCTACAATTAATTCTCCTATAATATCCTCTAATGTATTGACTTTTCATTCTGACTACCAATATGTTTGAGGATGAATGGTTCTACTCAACTTCAATTGACTAACCATTTCCATCTATAATACATTCCAATATTGTGAGGAAAACTAGGTGTCTCTATTAGATACCACACCTGAAGGAACAACATTAAAGAACACAATTTCTCAAACATATATCTTTCCTAAATCAACCAATGAATTCATATATTAGATTATTATGGGGTGAGATACATTTTTCAACTTATCTACAACCACCCGTGAATTTTTTTAGAACTCTCTATGTTTTGGGAAAACTATCCATGACGTCAGTCATCCCCTCATACAAATTCAACGAAGGCATATATGTGGTTCGTGTAAACACCCATGTCTCCAATTCTCATCCTTTATTCTATAATCATATAGTCAATAAGAGAAAAAACATATGATGTATCTCTTCATGTCAATCTACCAAAACTTCCATTCACATCTTGATAAATCATGGTTGATCCAGTGTGTATTACCCACTATGAAATATGTGAATCTCTACTAAGGTCCTCTCTCATATAAGATGGTACAATCACCCATCCCAAAAATAAAATCTCTTCATGTCTATCCAAATCCCCACAAGAAAAAGAACCACCCACTACCATCCTCTAGTGTATCTCACCAAACTCAAGATCATGATCCGGACTGGCCTTGAATTGTTCTACAAATGAGGATAAGATCCCTATGGATTCACAAACCACTACCCTTGATACTCTACTACACCCACCTTGATGTACACAAACAATTCAATGATCTTCCATACTTACTCTTACATTCTCTCTCCATCTTCATTTATTTTCATATTTAGTAAATGTATAACTACATTTCCCTTCAAAGGAGAATATAACATATCAATATTGAACACATGTAAGCACACAAACAAATTATTGTTGTAATTATTGTTGATTCATTGACTAAACATGTACTATAGGATCTTGTGTCCTGTATATATGAAAAATATACCACTGAACATGTAGTGTTTCTAATATTTAAATTAATTTACCACATCCACCAAAATCATGTTGTTGGTAGGATTGTTATGATTTTGGGGTCGTAGATGATGAGACCCATAAGAAAATAGTTACTAACCAATATTAAAACAATCCCTATTATAACGATAGATATATGATAATAAATTACATATCAAATTCCTGTCTTAGGAATAATTACAATCAAAGTTGATTTAATTCTTTTTTTCACCTATGAGAAGGATTATTCCCACTAATTCATCCATTGATATTTCACTTTTTTCTTATTAAGAAAGGTCTTGGGTGTTGTGAGGTATGAAATGTGAAGTCTCTTGTAGTACCCATCAATCCTAAGAACAATCCAAATCTCAAATAAATTCCTCAAAAAGTGATTATACATAACAATATAAAGTTTCTCTAGATCAAGTAATGTCCCTGCATAAGAAACCATTATCCAAAAAAATCACACATACTAAGTCCATGAATGAATCATCAAGTACTTATGTTAATCCCGATGTTTTGGATGCATATTAAACAAGATATCAAGGTGTCTATAATGTGATGTTGATATATTTAAATTTATTTGGAATTCATAAATGAACACAAAGATGAGGAAATTCATTTATGGGTGAAAGATCATGTTCATGAGTTCTATAAAAAAACTCTTGAGATTTCACCAAATGAAAGGGAATAACTAGATTCTCATATAACCCATACATTCTACTAAAATTGTCTTCATGAATTATCCCTCTATGACATAGAGATAATTGTTTATTGAACATAGATAAATCAAGTATAACTACAGGGATCCCCTTAATTGATCATATAATTTATCAATTCATCAAAATAAGAACATGTTATTTATAGTGACCTAGTGAAACTTCTTATAATCCACAAAAAGATGAAGGAAAATATTTTATGTCATGTAAAATAACACTAAATTGCTCAAAGATGATGTTCCCACTCTTATGAAACCATTAGAGTCCTAATAATTAAAATTCATTTGGGTTCTTTCAACTCGTTTGGTAAAATGAGATATTGCGTGAATGATATCACATGGGAAACATTTATATATTCATTCTCAAATTCAATTCCCCTATTCATCCAATAATCAATGGTTATACCACTATATTGGTATACAACTGATAGAAAAGAGGACAATGTTACCATATAATCCATTGTGTAGTTTATATGAGACACCTGCATAAAAAATTTGACACTTGGATAAAGGGGTGGTTCCACTATATTTTCCTTGATTTTCCATTCACCAGATATCACAAAATCCACCCCTCAGGTGATTATAATGTTAATTTTCAATGATAACAATTTAATTTTTTATGAAAACTTGTAAACAATTCCATTCCATGGATTACCTTAAAACCTGAATTCTACAAAATTTAGAAGAAACAAATATTGTATGTTATAAAAACCAAGATAATATTTTCTAGATACATATATAAAATATCCACATTCTTTTATAGAGAGTATAAATAGTAGAAACTCATAGTATTATTTTACCAGTATGTCTACCCCATTATCCACTTGAGCATATATGAATGAAAGGAAATCTCGTATGTTAAAATAAGAAACATATTGAGTTTATGAGATCATTACTGTGCCTAAATGTATAAAAGGTACATCTCCACTATTACCTGAATCATAATCAAGAACATTTTCCCTACCAACCACACTTCCACTATGCCATATAAGATCATTAGTCACCCAGTTTACCAACCATTATAGGGTATTATATGGATATTCAGGTTTTTTACCCACACTATGGTATAATTTAGTTGTTTTAAATTGTGAATATTTTAAAAAAAATCTTTAGACAACTATTCTTCCCATACTGTTGATATTTGTTGAGTAAAATTATTTATTTATTGAGAAAGTGTCATTTTCTCACACAATTATGGTATCTATCAATGTTTATCCCCACATATGATGTCAACAAAGATCAAATATTCTATGAGTAGTAATCATCACCCTAGAATATATCCTTTTAATTTCTCTCCCTATTCCCAGAATTACAAATTGGGTTTATATAGTAGAAGTTATTCATCTATATTTTGGAAGTAGGAAGAAGACCAAAAACTATGTCATCCTCAATTCCCTTTATATCATTAGTACATTATAATTTATTTTATAATTATTCATTAGATAAATATTATTAAACTTTTATCTTGGATCTGGGTGTTGGAAAATCTCAAACATCCAAGATTGTTGTGCCTAGTTTCTAGATATAAGTGGTGAAGAGTGGATCAACATAATGAAGTGTGTTAAATAGACAGACACCATTATCAACCCATATTATAGATCAATGAACACTCAATCGTGGTCCATATTATATGAATCAAGTAATAAATCCTTGAATAAGTTCTCTATGAAGGTTTCCCATGTCATCCATTCCCATATACCTACCGCCAACATGACATCCCACCATCATCCAATAATTCCATGAAGCTTAATGGTCAAAATCATTATAGTGACCATGTCCCCAGAAGCCTATAGTCAATTACTACAATTATAACATCTACATTTTATACAAGTAATTTCATCTCGAATTATCTAATAGTTTAATAGTCTTTTCAAACTTGATATATATAGGAGTCTTGCATTATATTTGAATACACAAATTAAAAAATATATAGTATTTCAAGAATAAATTAATTTTTTCTAGTGAATCTCTAACTATCACTCATCGTAAAATTCAAATACTCTTAGGGAAAAGAACAAAATTAGGTTTCAGACCAAATTATTGGTAAGTGTTAGGTATAATAGATGAAATAATGAAACAATAACCATAAATAGTATTAAAAGGGAAATAACTGAACACACAGTCCAAGTAATCAGAAACTATGTAGGAATTTAGTAAATAGAATGGAATTGTAAATAAATTAACACATATGATATTCCAATTACATGAATATCATAATAATATAAGGAAAAAAACCATATAGAAATTCAAATAACAAAACACACATTCCATTTAATCAAAAAACATATAATGAAATGCATCCGTATATTTTTCCATAGTGAAAATATCAGGGATAATAAAAATTATATTATGAATGTATGAAATTATTGGATTCCATGTTTCCCTGTTACATGTTACCATTATTTTCAAGACCTTTCACAAGACGGTTTAGAAAACTATTATCAAGACCTTTCAAAAAATTGTTTAAACTGATTGGTTATGAACATGAAGTGTGTGTTTAAAAGTAACGGTGTCCCAAGTGACAATCGATGCATAAAAAATATTACATTAAATAGTCTCCAACACATTTTATTCTAGTCCATAGAATTACATATATATAGAATAATTTATTTATTTCTTAAATAATGTGCCTTATCAAATATATATTTATTGATTAAATGATAATGATTCATCAATATTTCTCAAATTAATCAATATCATTTAATGTAAAAACCGTACATAAAAATGGAATAATGATTAAGGAATATTCATATCCATTAAAAAAGAATATTTATATTTAATAATAATTTAATTTACAATGAAAAATAATTACAATAACATGATTTTTTTAAGAGATAGTTAAAATGACAATGTAAAGTGAGATTGAAAAACAGCTTTTACCACTTAATGATTTTCCAATAAAATCACCTTGAATGAAATAATTAAAATTAAAACATAAAATTACATAAACTGTGAATCATGATATTACATGTAAATGTGGAATTGTATAAACCACATAAATGTGAATCAGTTTATAATGAAAAACAATTTTTAATGGAATGTAAATAGAGACGAAATCTCATACCTTATGCTTCCTTTTTGTTTAATGATATTGAAACTCATGTATAATGGTTTTAATAAGAAAATTAATATATTAAAAAACCATACTAATATTTATGATAAAATATATGATCCTTTTAAAACATATTTTTTTCTTTATAATGTCTGTCTTTTTTCATCGTTTCCGGTAACATCATCTTTGTTTTTCGAGTATGTTTTGACTATCATTTTTTTCTATTACTTAGATAATGATTTAATCATATAAATAATATAATCCCTTATTTAAATATAATATATAATCCATATATACTTATTTATGTTAATCTCTAAAATTTCATGATAGGAAATGAAATTAATAATTCATGGGGATGGTAGGTCGTACGTATGCACTAATGTAGCATCCACTACCTTATCATAATCAAAGAAAGAAAAGTAAATGTTATTTATATATATTATCACTTTAGTATCATTATTATGTAATATATATCATATATATTTATTAAAACTATCTTTATTACATTCCATGTAAATAATGAGAGAATCCCACATCTTAATGAGGTGATAGTCTTCATTACACACGAACAACGTTATCGTATACCCACAAAAAGGAAATCATCAAGGAATGCATTCTATAATAATTAAAAAAGAATAAAAAATCATATATCATATATATGATATATAAATATTATTTTCATCATTATTCTCAACATTTGTATAATGAAATGGAACTATGAAACACATTTGTTTGCGAGATGGTAGTCCACTATAGACAGTAATGGTGATTCAGTATCCCATTTGACGGAAGTGTTTGAAGTTATATGTTGTACCATTAAAATAACAATATATAAGTATATTTAAGACATGTAAGTTATTATTTAATCATTATAAAACAGAAATTTAAGGAGTGGAAAATAAAAATAAAATTACTTTAGAAGAGCATTACCTCTACTATGGTTGTCCTTCTTAGGATTCCAATAAAACCATAAAAGGATAGATTTATGAAAAAGATAAAAATTATAAGATACAGGGAGGGATGTTCGAGAGTGATATTGGTAAGGATATAAAACAAGTTATTTTAAATGTTTTATTAATTGAGGGTGGGGGAGTGAGATTCTTTTTATAGGGGACGAGTGACATTCTAATAAATACAAAAAAGAAAACACTATTGGGAGGTCTCCCATACCTCCTGTGCCTACAATAATTATCCATTTTAGATGAAAGAGGTTATATGGTTTAAATATGTCCATCAATTGGTTTTTGGATATTTTTTTGGTCATTTTAACACTTTATTTCTTAAGATTAACCACTAAATAGACTCATTTTTACCTTAATCACTAAGATTAACATTAACTATCTTTGAAAATATTTAATATAAAAAATTAATTTTATCATATTATATGTAACATCCCATGTAATTAAATAATTATGGATTTTAATATCTATGTCTATTTATGAATTAGATATTGTTTTAGAGGCTAAAAATGAGAATAAATCCAATCTTAAGCATAGAATTCTCTAATATTTTTAAAAGATTGTTTTACCGCCGTTTGATGGTGAACCATTTTTAAATATATATTTTGACAATTTTATAAGCTCTATTTGTCAAAATAAATTTATTATTTAGTATTGGGACATTGAAATTTACTTTGGATAAATTTTTGGTATTTTTTTGACAACGTTCATTTTTTTAATGAATAGTGAAAAAATACTGCATTTTACTTCAAAACTACTTTTTCAACTAATTTAATTATATGGATATATTATCATATTAATTGGTTTTAAAGTGTAAATAAAATATATTTTCACCATTTAATCCAATGGTGGTCATTGGAATTAATTTCACTTTGAAATTGGACATAAACAGTTGTCAAACTTTTTATAGATATTGTTTCTAAAAACCCGCTATTTGTTTTGACAACTGGAATTATTTTTAAATTAATTACTACAATTTCGGGGTTTGTAATTTGGTAAAATTTATTAAATATTTGGAATTATAAGGTCCAAATTATGTAATTAATACACCTTTGTTTTTGGACATTATGAATAGTAACGACGGTAATTATCTTTAATTATCGTGATTAATTAGTAATCGGGTAGTTAAGGGTAATAAAATAATATCACAATAATAAAAAATGACGCCAACATGTGTCCTAATGCTACTGGTTGTGTCATGTCCGACCATGGGATCCCTTTTTCCAAACTTTGGGACCCCATGGAATCACTTTCGGGTGATAGTGACACTTTATCATTTTATGTTTTTTAAAAGGAAAGTATAACCAAAGTATGTATCACCCAAGTAAAACAATTTTAGTTTTGTCTACATAAATGATCTATTAGACTATAAATAGTCATTGGAAATTGAAAAAAAATTACTAAATCATAGTATTTTTTTATAATTTTTAGACATTAAATAAATTAAATTATTTTTGACACCATGATGACACACCGATTACCTCATTAATGAACAATTTAAATAAAATGAAAAGATAATGTAAAATATAAGCCTTAAACTTGTCAAAAACCTATTGGATGGTTGTATTTAGAACCCTTATCACCTTATCCTAGAAATATATAATTGTTTGACCTTTAAAATCTGAAACTCATTATATAATAAAGTAACATTTCTTGACTTTCCAAGAGTGCCCCTCCTCCCTCTTATAAATGGCACCCACCTCTACCTCCTTACCCACACCTCTCAAGCCATTGGCTCGGCCAAGCTCTACTCATTTTATCTCTCCACATCCCTCTATTAATCCTATAATCCTTACCTTAGGCAGAAATCTTTTCAAGATACCCTTTTGGTTCAAACCAAAAGGAGTTACCCGATTTAAAGGTAATGTCTTCACTTGTGTTCTTTAGTTTTATTTTGCTTCTCCAACCACCTAAACTGTTTTTATTATTTTATTTTGTAAAAACACTAGTATCTCCAATATAATAATATGTTGTTATAAGATTTATTTGATTTACACTTATACACACCTCCATCTAATGGTTAAAGAACATATTGTTTCTGTGGTTGGTGAATTTCTGCCTAATGAAACAATGATTATTCAATATTATTTTAACACCTTTCATGGTGGAAAATAAGATTTCACTCTATTTATATATGATATATATTATGTCTATTTTTTCCTTATGATTCTTTATTTTTCATTTAAGGCATACCTTAAGGTTTTCATTATGGGTAAACAGGATATCTTCATTTTAGGAAGTACGGACTACCGCCCCCTCAAAGTGATTTGATTCGTTAATCCCATATATGGGACGTATAAGGGATGGAGTTAATGATATTATATATTATATAATACTTTAATTATAATATACCTTTATATCATTATTATTTCACTCCATTAAATAATAAATATAAATGAAAGTAGTGTTCATGCGTACGTACGACTTACCATCTCCATGAAAGGTGCATTTCATTTCTTACCTCTAAATGTTATGTAATATTATAAATTCATGTATATACTGGATATATATGATATATATGATATCTACATCATGAATATAATTCTGGATATAATAGATATTTTACCACATGAACAACTTGTAATTATAAGGAGTTTATTTTTTTCTCAAGTACTAAAGATCGACAAAACGACTGTTATTAACTTAAATAATTACATAATGTTCATAACATGGTAATAAGTAATATAAAAGGAATAATGAACTTGAAAAATGTTCCTAAGCAAGTATAAATTAACTCTAGTTTATTATTCAGGAAATTAAATAACGATCGAGTCAAGTCGGACACGAGGTATGGGACTTCGTCTCAATCTCCTTTAATTGAGGCATATTTGGTTTTATACACAACTTTCTTTTATATGGTGTATAAACCCCTTTTACTTTTACTTTTATTCAAAAGGAATTTTTTTTAATAAGCGTTTTACTAAACGACAAAAGGGAATGTTTTTGTCATACGTATGCAGCGACAACAACTTCTTCGCCACCGTGACCATTATTTGAGTTTCAGCTTCCTCTACAAGCCATGACATTTTTTTAAATGAAAAATAAATACCATGTTTTAATGTTCCTTTATTTTGGTATTGAAAATGGTTTTGATAATGTTTTGATTATATCAATGTGTTTTTTATATATTGTGTTTGAAATGTGGAAATTTTATGTTTCCTTTATGCATGTTTTATGTGATACGATTATGTTGTGGTTCTTGGGCATTGTTTATGAAGACAGGTGGTTCTGTGATAAACTAAGGGTGGGTGAGACCAATATATCTCTCCAATGCATTGGGTAATACGAAGGAGTTAAATGATAAGGTTTCTCTGAAGATATTTAGCGAATATACTATGATGGGTATTCCAAACGTAACCATGAGGGTTACTCCCTACGAAAGAATGTTATTAATGCCTCAAGTTACCTTTAATTCTTATGTTTTATATGAGTTATTCATAAATCTTATTATTTCATGAGGTACGTTAAAGTTCTTATGTTTTGATGAGTGAATTATGATTTCATTTATTCTTATGTATACATGGACTAAGGTTTTCTTTCCCTATTTTTATATCCCTTACTGAGCTTTTTATGCTCATCCCATGTTTTTGAAATGTTTTTCACAGGTCAAGGAAAAGGTAAATTATGTGATGATAGTGTCTAGGAAGTGTCAATAAAGAATCCATGTTTTATTTTAAATATGTATCCTTTGATGGGAAAATTTAATATTGTCTTTTATGTAACCACCTTGTTGAAATGTGGAATGTAATGCACCATTTATGATCTGACTCTCTAAAACTCTAATCCTGATATGATCCTCAATATGTATTCTTGTAACAAATCAAGATTAAGTAATGTTTAAGTCTGGGGCCTTATAGTTGTTATCAGAGGTCAGTTTAGATATCTTTAGGAGTTATAATTCTATTAAATGATTATCCAAAAATATTTTTTTTATGGTAAAATTGAAATGATATAGCATTTGAAGATTACCATGTTGCTTCATCTAAGACATGTTTTTTCAGAATGGTTTTATGTAGAATAAATAGGGAAGCAGTGCTAGGAAGGCATACAGAAGGAAATGACCTTCCAAATCAGCATCCTGAGATGGTCGGAATTGGAACTGAACAGTTTGTTGCTGTAATGGCACAGTTGACTCAAGCGATAAATGGTGGTGGTATCAATGCATGACATCATCTAGATCAACCGAAGAGGAACATGTAAGTGGTGGAACATTTCAAGAGGAAACATCCCCCATAATTTAGATGATCATCTGACCATATGCTAGCTGAAGGGTGGATTAAAGCACTAGAGAAGATTTTCGATGTCATGGGGTGTTTAGACAATCAAAAGGTTAGTATTTCTGTTTACCATTTGGAGGGCGAAGCAGATTAGTGGTGGTCAATGGTTAAAAATATCAGGGACGCTGATGAGATTGATTCTCTTGACTGGGATGAATTCAAAGGTATGTTTCTTGAGAAATATTTTCCTAAGGCTGTTTGACTTAGGATGGAAAAACAATTCATGGAATTGAGGCAAGAGGATGACTCAGTGGCTGCTTATGAAGAAAGGTTCACTCGATTGGAAAGGTATGATCCAAATTTTATCTGAGACCTTGATAGTAAAATCAATCGTTTTTACTCAGGATTAAAGCCAAAATATATAAGGGCTTTAGCTTCTCGTGAGTTCAAGAGTTATGAAAAGCTTGAACTATGTTCTGAGAATGTGGAAATGGAGTTTTTCTATGATCAAGTGTTCTATAACAACCAACAGAAGAAGAGACCGAGGTGGCAGGAGAAAATTAAGAATCCTTGAAAATGGTCTGATGGTAAGAAAACTAAGTTTTCAGTTTGTGATAAGTGTGGTAAAAATCATGCTGGGGAATGTCTTTTGAATTAGGGAAAGTGCTACCGATGTGGTAAGATGGTACATAAGGCTCGTGATTTCACTGAAAAAGATCCGGGTGATGGTAAGAAAAAAAATTATTTACAGTTAGTGAAATGTTTCATGTGCAATGAGATGGGTCATTATGAAAACGATTATTCGACAAAGAGCTCAAATGATGGGAAGAAGTTAGACTACAAGTATAAAGATGTGGTGAAATCCTTTTCAACTACTTCTGTAGATTTTGGGCCATCAAATGAAGTGGTATTAGGTACTTTGTTTGTTTTTTTAGATTATGCCAATGTGTTGTTTGATTCGGGGTCTACAAATTATTTCAAATCCGAAAAATTTTGTAGTAAATTGGGAATTCCATCTTAAGAAAGGACTCCTGAACTTGTGGTAAAAACACCCGGGGGAAATGTTGAGGCAAAAAAAATCATAAGAATATTTTTATCCTTATCCGTGGAAAGAACCTACTTTCAAACCTTATTGTTTTACCTCTAGTAGAGTTTGATGTTATCCTGGGTATGGATTGGCTCTTTGTTTACCATGCTAAGATTGATTGTAGATCTAAAGAAGTTTATTTTCAGAAAGACTTTCTGTTTGTGTACAAGAATGAACACTTACTATTGATAACATATCAAGAGGCTGAGAAACATGTAAAATATGTAAATGAATGTTACGTTGCACATATTGTCGAAAACAAAGGAACTGTTCAGATTAATGATGTGCCAGTGGTAAATGAGTAACCTGATGTTTTTCCTGATGAGTTTCCTGGAATAATACCAGATCGGGAAGTTGAATTTACTTTTGACTTAGTTCCTAATGCTAATCCAATTTCAAAACCCCCTTATCGAATGGCTGAAATTGAACTTTTAGAGTTGAGGGAGTAATTGCAATATTTATTAGAGAAAGATTTCATTCGACCTAGCACATCAACATGGGGTTCTCCTGTCTTATTTGTTAAAAAAAGATGTTTCAATGAGTCTTTTCATTGATTATAGAGCCTTGAATAACATCACTATGTAGAACAAATATCCTTTGCCGAATATCGATGATTTGTTTGATCAGCTCCAGGGAGCTCAGTATTTTTCAAAGATTGACCAGAGATCGGGGTACCATCAGTTGAAGGTAAAGGAAGCAGATGTTCCTAATACCGTGTTTCATAAAAGATATGGCCATTATGAATTTGTAGTAATTCCTTTTGGGTAAACCAATGCACCTACTATATTCATGGACCTTATGAGTATAATTTTCCATGAGTTCTTGGATAAGTTTGTGGTTGTTTTCATTTATGATATTTTTTTTCTAAAATTAAAGAGGAGAATGAAAGTCATTTAAGGGTTATTTTGAAAACCTTAAAAGAAAAGAAATTGTATGGAAAATTCAGCAAGTGTGAGTTTTGGTTGCAACAAATTTCTTTCCCTAGTCACATTGTTTCTAAAGATGGAATAACTATTGATCCTGCGAAAATAAACATTTTTGAAGAATGGACAAGACCCCCAAATGTAACTGATATTCTTAGTTTTCTTGGTTTGGAAGGCTATTATCGAAGGTTTTTTAGAAATTTTTCATTGTTATCTAGTCCAATGACTAAGCTAACTCAGAAGGGTGTTAAGTTTATCTAGAAAAAATAATGTGATGATTGTTTTCAGGAGTTGAAAAGAAGATTGGTGAATGCTCCAGTTTTGGAACTGTCTTCCATGAATAGTGAGTTTGTTATCTATAGTGACGCTTCGTTGAAAGGACTTGGTTGCATCTTAATGAAGAATGATTAGGTAATTGATTATGCTTCACGTCAGTTGAAAACTAATGAGGTAAATTACCCTACACGTGATTTGGATTTAGCTGCTGTTGTTTTCGCTTTAAAAATTTGGAGGCATCATTTGTATGGTGTAAAGTGTGAGATATATACTGATCACAAAATTTTAAAGTATATATTCACTCAGAAATAATTGAACATGAGAGAGAGGAGAGGGATAGAATTAATCAAGGATTATGATTGTACCATTAATTACCATCTGGGAAAAGAAAATAAAGTGGATGATGCTTTGAGTCAAAAAATTAATGCTTCATTAACCATGTTACGTTTGGAACGTGATCCTTTGGTTAAGGATTTGATGAACTCTAGCATAGAAGTTTTTGGTACAGGAAGTTATTCTATTTTGTTTCAGGTATCAGTAAAATCTTCTCTATGAGACAGAATTAAGTAAGCACAGAAGCAAGACAGTGAGTTGCAGAAAAAGGTAGAGCTGGTTCAGAAGGGTAAGTTGTCTAAACTCAACTTTGATAATGATTTTGTTTTGAGATTTGGGAAGATATTGTGTGTGTCGTGCGATTCACAGTTGAAGAGAGAGTTGTTATGTGAAGCTCATAGTTCCCCGTTTTCATTTCATCCTAGCAGTACTAAGATGTATAGAGATCTATGAGAGTATTACTGGTGGGATGGAATGAAAAGAGATATTGCTGATTTTACTGTGAAGTGTTTGACTAGTTAACAGGTTAAAGTAGAGCAGCAGTTACCGAAATGGATGCTTCAACCTTTACCAGTGAAAGAGTGGAAATGGGAGAATATATACATGGACTTCGTTGTGGGGTTTCCAAAGACACCTCGAGGTAATAATGCGATCTGGGATCACTAATACAAAAACAGGTAAGGGAAGTGCCCCCTTATATCAGCGCTAAGAAAAACCGTTGATAAAGGTTACCCTGTATTAGCGCTAAAATTTTAGCGTTAATAAAGGAGTTCTTTATCAGTTTTTTTCTAGCACTGATATATGGTCTCTTTATCAACGCTAGAAAAGCGCTGATAAAGAAACCCTTTATCAGTGCTACAATTTTATTGCTGATATAGGGAGTCTTTATCAACGCTTTTCTAGCGCTGATAAAGAGGCCATATATCAGCGCTAGAAAAGCACTGATAAATAACTCCTTTATCAGCGCAAAAATTGTAGCGCTGATAAAGACTCCCTGTATCAGCGCTAAAATTTTAGCGCTGATACAGTAAGGATTTATCATCCCTTTTTTAGCACCGATAAAGGATACTATTATCAGCACCTTTTTAGCGCTGATAAAACCTGACTACATTTTTTTATAAATTCGGTCGCATAGTTCCCTCGTTTTATCGCGACCTAAAGCTCTCGCGGCACTGGAACTCTGCAACTCCCCTATGTCGCCTGCTGAGATCATGTTGCCAGACCTCTGCCTACCTCGCTACTCATTGTCGGACCTCCGCCGCCCATTGAGTTCGCATTTCCAGACCTCCGCCGCCCTCGAGATTCAGTTTGCTGGACCTCTGCCGCCCGCAACGCTTTCAAGCTTTGGTTTGCAAGACCTCCTTTAAGGAATTTTTTCCAAATCGTTTTTCAATATTGTTCTCCTCTCCCATTTGTATATCATTTTTTTTAACTTGCATTTTTATTCTATGGGTGAGTATTATGGATTGACCGATTGAAGAAAATTGACCATACTTGATGGAAATGATGTAAAGGGGATGATTCACATGTGTTTACTAATTATAATTATATTTATCAAGAACATGGTTCTTGTTTACTTTTATTGTTGAAAATCATCATTTTTTTTGGTGGGGTTGTTTGAGAAGTTTTTTATTAGTTTGGTTGTGATAGATTCCATTTGGGGAAAATGTGAGATTGTTGAGGTGGTAAATCGTGCAGTGGGGAAGCATCAACCTTTCCATTGTTAAAAAGATGTAATGAGTGGGTTATTATGGGAGATGACATCTTTAGTTGATATGGGTATTCCGTTTAGTTTCCCAGTGACATAGAATATAGTTGTTAATGATGAAATTGAAAAGGGTTTGGTGGGAATTGAATAAATTCATGGATAAAAATGAAATGGTGGATATAAAACTATGCTCACCCACAATGTGATGAGTGTATCAGGTGGTTCCCTATTCTAAAATTCAAATATGCGAGTTCCTTTACCGAGATATAAACCTATGACCACTCTTAATTCAGGAAACATCCAACTCTACGTGATAATACTAGGTTGCCTTAGGTGACAAGAATATGAAGTCCCTATGTTATGGGAATATGAGATCTTCTTTATCTACAAAATAATGTTCCCTTGATTATACCTCATGAGATTATAAATAGATTCATTAGGGTATATGCCTAAGAATCACCTAAGTGATGATAATAAGATCTCTTATTCATCTCCAAGGTAATGATCCTATGATTATACCTCACATGAGGATCGTGAGATTCCTGAGGCGATGTGCCAAAGAACCCCCTATGTGATGAGCATATAATCTCTAAACACTTCCCTTAGTAGATGATCTTATGTTCTTACCTGGTCTGATAAGAACACGATTCATTAGTTGATGAATATATAAATCCTTATGTGCTATGAATATATTTTATGAACCAAATTGGTGTAGATTCCTCACATGAAAAATGTGATCCACCTTGTGTAATGAGCCCAAATATCTAATTCAAATGGGCCTTATTATATGGGAACCATACATATTAGTCCATACTCTAAATGAAAACATTCCCACACATAGAGGACCATATTCACTTAGTGGTCCATACTCCTACTAGTTGAAAAAACCCTATACCACATAGAGTCATATTTTTTGTGAATCCAAAATACACTCATTAGGCTATATCCCCTTTTAGTTAGACCAAAAATGTCTTGTCACACATATTTACCATACTAACTTTCACTTGGTATCATTCGAAAAATCATCTATTAAACTTTATGTTAAACTATATCAATTATTTATTATTAGAAGTACATTGCACATGGTTGTGATAAATACCCTCGGTGCATTCACAAACCCATGACATGTTGGAGGATGGTTTTAGGGGGTCACTAGACTATAATCTACTAACCAATAGAGGGGTCTAAATGGGTATAGGCCATGAAATAGTGTTATCAAAGAATTTTATTAGGAGATATGATGTGGTTTTATGTTAGTAACATTTTAGGATTTCAATGGTTTGGTTTAGAAAGTATTTCATTTGAATTCGTTGGTATGTTTTGGGTGTACCTTTCCTTAGGTTTAAAATTATGCTCTTAGTGGTTCTTCATGGTTAGTGGTTGTAGTCTCTTATTTGGGTGAATGGATGTGTTCTTAGTATATTCCCATCTTATTATGTTCTTCATGGTTAGTGGTTGTAGTCTCTTATTTGGAGATGTATGATATTCTTGGTGAGGGCCACTATCTAGCTAGTGGTGTCATTGTATATGAGAATGCATCGATATAGTTGGAGATGTATGATGTTCTTCATTTGAGCAGACTCATTCAGATTCCAAGTGGGTGTTTCTATACTATATCTTCTTTTTGGGATTCATGTGTTTCACGAATTCATATTTTATCCATTTGAAGTTGTTTAGACATGTTTTGATCATTTTGTATCACAAAATAACCCTATTAATGAACATAATATATGGAATGGATGGTATCTTGTTGTGAATTAACCTTTTTCATTGAATTAAATCAGGTTTCCTTCTAGCCAACATGAAATCCACTAACCTATTCTCAAATACCATGTTTTTGAATCTTGTTTGGGGTATTTTGATTCACTCCCCCCTTTTGGTTTCCATTTCTTCTGGGCATGATCATCAATAACGGTTTCACTTCCACCAGCAGTGAGTATTTAGGCATGATGAATAAATACTAATGGTTAGGCTCTATTAATCTCCATTTTTATAAGGAAGTGGTTCACTTCTACTGTATTTGGAATTATTGTTTTGTGTACTTGAACCATAAATACTAATAAATGAGATTCTAATAGGATGGAGATGAATAAAGATTGGATGGATTCTAATCGTTTAACAATAGAGTACGAGAATGGAGTGAAAGAGTTCATCAAGTTTGCAAATGATCACGCAAAGGATCCTTCTCAAATCCTTTGTCTGTGTTTACATTGTTTTTATTCTAGACTACTTACTCCAGAGGAGTTGGAAGAACATTTGATATGTCACGGAATATATCAGAGTTATAAATGATGGAATAAACACGGAGAAAAAGCGAATGTAGCTACTGGCTGGGATAAAACTGCATTTTATGGATCGTCAGATATGAATACAAATATGGATAATGAAGAAGATCGTATGGAGGATGTGATTACAGATGTCAATGATGATGAAGATCGTATTGAGGAAATGACAAAGACAATTCAAGATGAACTCCTTGATTTCCCGAAATTGTTTGAGAAGTTAAAGAGTTGTACAAAGACGCCATTGTATGCTGCTTGCACTAGGTATACAACATTGTCAGCTGTACTGAAGTTGTATAAATTGAAAGCAGGAAACGGATGGAGTGATCTTAGTTTTACGGAACTACTTGCTCTCTTGAATGACATGCTCCCAGAAGATAATGGGCTCCCAAGCTGGACATATGAAGCTAGACGAATGCTACGCTCGATGGGAATGACTTCTGAAAGAATACATGCCTGCCCGAAAGACTGTATATTGTTTCGCAAAGAGAACAAATCACTTACAGAATTCCCAAAGTGTGGTGTTTCTCGATACAAGAAAGATAAATCCAATCCTACGAAATTTGTATGGTACTTTCCAATCATGCTAAGGTTTAGGCGTCTATATGGAAGTGAAGAAACTGCAAGACAATTGTCGTGGCATGCAGATAAAAGAAATAAATATGGGTTATTACGTCATTCGGCCGACTCTCCTCAATGGAAGAAAATTGATTATGAGTATCCTAAATTTAGAAAAGAGTCGATAAACCTTCGTCTTGCATTATCTACAGATGGAGTGAATCCTTTTGGTTTTAAAACTAGCACTCATAGTACATGGCCTGTTCTGTTGGTAAATTACAACTTTCCACCCTGGTTATGCATGAAGCAGAAATTCATCATGTAATCTATGCTTATATTAGGACCAAAACAACCATGTAACGATATTTATTTTTATCTAGCTCCTTTGATCGAGGATTTGAAGTTATTGTGGGACTCAGGTGTAATGTTGTATGTTTCTTATAAAAGTGAATACTTCACGTTGAGAGTGATGTTGTATGGGACAATAAATTATTTCCCTACTTATGGAAATTTGTCAGGATATATAATTAAAGGAACTCAAGGGTGTCCCATGTGCAAAGAATATACAGAATCAATTAGGTTGAAACATTCATCGAAATCTGTGTTTCTAGGACATCATAGATTTCTACCTCGTCGGCATAAGTACCGATCTTGGATGACATCATTCAATGGAAGTTTAGAAAAACGTGCAACACTATCTCCACTAACTGGTGATCAGCTGTTTGAGAAAGTAAAATATCTGAACACTATTTTTGGTAAACCATTTTCGAAAAACCTTATGAAAATAGGTTGGAAAAATAGATCAGTTTTTTTTGAATTACCATACTAGAATTATTTGTACGTCAGACATTTTCTTTATGTGATTCATGTGGAAAAAAAATGTATGTGACAGGGTTATCGGAACGTTGCTAAATGCCCCTGGAAAAACAAAATGTGGAATTAAGGCCAGGATGGACATGGTTGACATGGGAATACAAGAAGAGTTGGCTCCCGTGAAGGGTGAAAATCGAATATTTCTTCCTTCAGCTGCTTATACTCTTTCTAGGGAGGAGAGATATCGGTTTTTCAACTTCTTTAATGATGTAAAGGTTCCATAGGGGTACTCATCAAATATCAAAAACATTGTGTCAATGAATGATTTGAAGTTAAAAGGTTTGAAATCATATGATTTCCATGTTTTGATGCAAGATCTAATTCCTATAGAATTACATTGCATTTTACCCAAGAATGTTCGTCATACGTTAACCAAACTTTGTTTCTTTTTCAAAGCTATATGTAGCAATGTTTTAGACCCGGAGAAATTTCCAGCTATAGAAAAAGAAATTTTCATCATATTATGTGAATTAGAAATGTTCTTCCCTCCAACATTCTTTGATATGATGGTTCATTTGATGATTCACTTGGTGAGAGAGATTCGACTTTGTGGTTCTGTGCACTATAGATTGATGTATCTGGTTGAACGGTATATGAAGATTTTGAAAGGGTATGTCAAAAATCAAAGTCGGCCAGAGGGTTGTATAGTGGAGCGATATATTGTTGAGGAAGCCATTGAATTTTGTACTGAATACCTATCTGATGTGGAAAGAATTGGTCTCCCGAAATCTCATCACACTGGACGCATTGAGGGTGAGGGAATTTCTGGAAGAGAAGTTGTGACAATCAATATTACAGATCGAGAGTAGGCTCATATTTATGTTTTTCATAACAGTTGGGAAGTTGCTCCATATATTAAAACTCATAAAGAAATTCTTAGGCAGTTGAATCCCTCGAGGGCTGAAAAATGGTTATCAGATACACATAATCACCAGTTTATAGGATAGTTTCAAGACCATATATTTAAGTAGTTGGATGAAAATCCGAATTCAATTTTAGAACGTCTTTGATGGATAGCCGCTGGACCAAGTGTGTATGTATTATCTTACAGTGGTTATGTAATTAATGGTTATACATTCTATACAGATGAACATGATGAAGATAGTACCATGAAAAATAGTGGAGTTACACTAGTGGCTGAAGCGATGCATGTTTCTGGTAGTAAGGACAGAAATCCAATTTATGAAAATATGTCATACTTTGGCATTATCAAACTAATATGGGAGTTGGATTATACGACATTCCAATTGCTGATTTTTCAATGCCAATGGGTTGATAAAAATAGTGGTGTTATAATAGATGAATGGGGATTTGTGAAAGATGCTTTTAGTAAAGAAGGGTACAAAGACGAACAGTTTATAATGGCATCACAAGCGGTACAAGTTTTTTATGTTCCAGATCCTGCAAACCGAAAGTGGTCGATTGTTTTGTTATCATCCAAAACTACTGAAGGTTTCGATGAAAATTCAGTTGAGGAGGATCCTTTTAGTGGTACGTCGCAATCATTTTTGAGCGGTCCCAATGCATATGATGTTTTGTATGTTAGAGGAGACCACAATGAAGGGATTTGGATAGTCGATAGAGGTTTCAAATCCCTTCAACCTTTGAAAAAAAGAAAGAGAGTTCAGTAAACAGTTTATATTTTGTTTGTAATATAGATCTTGTTATATCATGTTATTATCTTATCATTACTGAATTTATGTAATCTGAATTAACTGTTCAACCACTTTTGCAGATAATGACTTTTGCACATTCTGATGCTCCTATCCTTGAGGCTGAACAAGTCTCTCAAGTAGCTGCTACTGCGGCTGCTGCTGCTCCTGTAGCTCCTATTGCTGCTGCTGTTTCTCCTGCTGCTCCTGCAGTTCATGCTACTGCTGTTGTTGCTCCTACTGCGGCTCTGGTTTCTCCTGATGCTCCTCCTGCTGCGGCTCCTACTGCTGTTACTCCTCCTGCAACTCCTCCTGCTGCTCCTCCTAATACGGCTCCTACTTCTCTTAGTGTTGAGGTCCAACAACCATCAACACATGTCGTTGATACCATTCTAGATAAACATATAGATGATGTTGATATCTATGAAATGGTCGGGAATGAAGGGCCAGCATCGCAGAAATCACAGGTGCATCGTATTTTAATGGTGTTAGCCAAAATTCTTAAGGCAAAAAGCAAAGGCATCAAATTTAAAGTTGGATGGAATGCACGAGGCCAACATGTGAATCCCAACAAGTCTATGTTTAGAATCTACATTGGAGTTGTCACTTTGTAGCGCGTACCGATTGACATAGATTCATGGCACCATGTTGTGTCCGGGCTGAAGGCTGTGATCTGGGAAGAAATTATGGTAACATTATGAATTTATTTCATTAATTTACTAGAAAATAAAATAATGAAACAATGTCTTACTCTTCTCAATATCTTGCAAAATACATTTATAGTAGAAGATTAACACAAGGATTGAGTACTAAGGCTTTCAGGAAAGATTCATTGAGGTTTTTGCACTATTTTAACAAGATGTCACCTCAAAGATTCTAAAGGTAAAATAAACCTGCACCCACCCATTGTCTACGCTCACCTGATATCCCAAGAAGCATGGGATGAATTTATTGGCCGTCGTGGGGATGAGAAGTTTCAGGTACATTGTGAGTGATAATAAGTTGTTTGAGGATACATGTATTCATCACTTTGATTTTCAATATTTCATTTATGAAACAGAAACTCTGTACTGAAAATAAGGAACGTGCTTCAAAACCAACATACCCCTATCGTAAAGAAAGGATGGGGTACGATTCATTAGAAAAGAAAATGGTACATATTTTGAATTTACAATAATATTGTTAGGTGCCAATAAACAACATTATAATTATTTTTCTATGTTTATATGTAGATTGATGAGTCTAAAACCAAATGCACTTTCATCCCATGTCATGTGCTATGGAAGGAGGCACGTGTGAACAAAGATGGGAAGTTAATAGATGAGAATACACAGAAAGTGTGGGAAATATGTGTAAGTATGACATGACGATAAAATAATTTGTTTAAAATTGCCATTACATAAAAATAATTAGTTATTTTACTATATCCGACATTCACAGGAATCAGCTACTCGTGTAGCTGATACAGACCTATTATCGACAGCTTTGAAGCACCCAGAAATATATGGTCATGTCAGAGGTGCAGGGTTTCGGGTGACACCCCAAGTATATTTTGAGAAGAAGAAGAAAATGGATGATACAGATGAAAAATTGGAACAAATGAGTGAAAAAATAGCAACCCTTGAAGAACAATTGTAATGGTAGGGAGAGTTGCTAGCAACTTTTATGGGTGGGAAGCAAAGAGAAGCCACAACTCAAGAACAACCGCCACATGAACATCCCGCCCCATTCCCCACCATGTTTGAGGCAAGCCATTCACCTCAAAGAACTGTCTTAGCCGTGGTAATAAATATTCTAATAATTGTTCCCATGAAATATGAATCCGACAAACACTGATAATTTTTATGTACTCATCTTCTACAGGGTGATAATGATCGTGATTTATATCTTTCAACACCCACCGATCACCTTATAGCGAGGACTACAGTGTTCAATATCCCAGATGTCACACTGCATAATAGACCACTTCCGAAAGATCATCTGAAAGTGACGATTACTATAGCTCATGAGCCAAAGGTAGAGCTACCTATTCCACTTGATGATGATGATATTCATACGGTCGAAAAGGCTATTGGGACATTCATTGCATGTCCATCACAACTTGTAAGAGTACATGTAGACAAAGAGGTATTTATTTTCTTTTCTTATCAAACTAAACCCTTAACAATTAATGAAAAAAGGGTATGAACCAATGATTGTTGTTATAGACGGAGAAAGGGAATGGGGTGACAAATGTTGGATCAAAACCATCTAAAGGATCGACCGACTGATCCCAAGGATCTACTGAAAGCACAATAACACCACTTGTTCTCTTTCCACATTTATTAGCATTGAAGACTCATGTGGATACGAAGCTAAAAGATGGTAATAGTCATATAGTGGTTTTCGAAGAGAATATATACGGAGAGAAAAGTCAATATTTCGTTGCTGCTAAAAATGTAAATGAAATCCTTGAAAACGGTTGGCTAGGTGTCACAGTTGTAAATGTATATATGAGGTTTGTTTCCATGAATTGATTTTCCAAAAGCTGGTCTAGAATTAAAATTATGACTAAATGCATTTTATATTATTGACAGATGCATTTATGAAAAACAATTGTAGGAATTTTCCCATGAGCCAAGATTTGGACTGGTTAGTCCTCATATCACATCAACACACCTAACAAAAATAGAGCCATCCAAAAGGAATGAAATAGTGAACATCTTGCTAAAAACATTTGAACGCAAGATTACAGATGACACACTTTTCCTAATACCAACCATGTAGGGGTAATACACTACGATTAAAGCATATCAATTATATTTTCACTTCTTTTATTACTTATTCCTTTTTGTGTTTTTATGAAACATTGGTTTCTAATTTCAGTCAACTTGGATACTCTGAAGATTTATTTTCTGGATTCAAAGTAAGGATATCCATCAAACCGACCACACATGATGGATTTTGTGAATCTGTAAGACACTACATATTATATTTTAGGTCTAAACATCAAGTAATATAATTTATATTATATTTTACTGATAGGGAGGTGTATCCTTATCGTCTAAAAAAAGGAATTCGGCCAGGGGCTAAGCATAAGGAGGTGACCAAGTACTGCGTATGGACAAATATCAGGGTATATATAATAAAATTTCACTATCCAAACACATCTGAACACAAGTTACTTATTCTCCTAATGATCAATTTTTTTGCAGTGTCCAAAACAAACAAACGATAATGATTGCGGTTATTATGTTTGTAAATTTATGATAGAGATCGTTTTTCATCAGCAAACTAGCATCCCTAAAGAGGTATTTTTAAAAACAACTACTAGTTCGTTTAAGTTATTTATTAATTCTTTATTTTTTTATTTTTCAGTACTACTATGACTGCCAAAAAGACTCATACTCACAAGATGATATAGATGTGTTCAGAAACGAGTGGGCCGCATACCTGACAGAAGATTGTACACAAATACAATGAAGATCTGACTTGGGGACATGTACAATTTGTGGTCATTTTTGAGAGGGGTTAAGGGGATCAAAAGATGAAATATTGTTGTATGTAAATTTTCGTTGGAAACTAATTATCAGAGGCATCTTGATTAAGTGAAAACAACAACTGACCTACGGTGTGGCCGCTAGCACTCAAAGGGTCTCTATTTTGTCTAAAATGGACAATATTTTAAGTGAAAACAACAACTAACCTACAGAAACTAATGATAGGAGGTATCTTCATTAGCATCCCATCTTGTTCATCAAATGGATTGGTCAACTTCCAATCTATCATGGAGGCTGCCGCACCACCTTTACACGCAACTAATGATCAGAGGCAGCTTGATTAGAAAAACAATCCTGAGGACACTAGACATGAAAGATCATGCGGTGCCATAGTTGCTCAGAAACCTCAATTTACCCCACATGATATAAGTTTATTTCATGATGTCCAAGACATAGCTAGAGGAGAAGATAAGGTGAAAGTATCCTAGATGAACAACATCAACAATGAACATCCACCACCCTTTCACTATATACATAAAAATCATATCTTTAAGAACATAGATGTGAATTTCTATATTACTTCCATTGAGGATGATGCATGTTGGTCAACTTGTTTTAGAAATTTTTTATCTTCATCCGTACCTTTTACTTGCACCCATGAATTTTAAGGTGAGTATGCGTACACGATAGTTGACCTTCTTAGAGAAGAGTTTCTGGATGAGTATAAGAGACATGAAGCAATGAAGATCATTAGAGTGTTGTAGAAAATGTGGTTGCTACAAATAATGTGGAAATCGGCTTGTGCAACGCGGACTAAGTTACAACTTGAAGGTATTGTACTTTATTTTTTTCTGGAGGGTTTCATTGTAAATGCATTTTGTAATGATCATTGCTATTTATTGTCTTTTAGGTTTTTTTGAAATCTGATGGGAAAGGGTGGGGTTTATAGACATTGGAGGATATGTCGAGTGGTTTTTTTCGTGTGTGAATATGTTGGAGAAATGGCCTCTTTGCCCTTCAAGCTCCCCGAACCCCGATGGTGATCGGGGTTCGGGGAGCTTGAAGGGAAAATAGGCCATTTGGTTAGATATTACATACTATGGAAATGCTTCAAAAATAAAGATGTAATTTCCCATAAAGTCACCCTTCGACATATCCTCCAATGTCTGCAGACCCCACCCTTTCCACTCTGCTGTCAAAAAAACCTAAAAGACAATGAATAACAATGATCATTCCAAAATGCATTTACACTGAAACCCTCCAGAAAAAAATAAAGTACAATACCTGCAAGTTGTAACTTAGGCCGTGTTGCACAAGCCGATTGCCACATTGTTTGTAGCAACCAAATTTTCTCCAACACTCTAATGATCATCATTGCTTCATGTATCTTATACTCTTCCAGAAACTCTTCTCTAAGAAGGTCAACTATTGTGTATGCATACTCACCTTAAAATTCTTGGGTGCAAGTACAAGTCAGGGATGAAGATAAACAATTTCTAAAACAAGTTGACCAACATGCATCATCCTCTATGGAAGTAAGATAGAAATTCACATCGACGTTCTTAAAGATATGATTTTGATGTATATAGTGAAAGGGTGGTGGATTTTCATTGTTGATGTTGTTCGTCTATGAGACTTTCACCTTCTACTATCCTCTTGATATGTCTTGGACATCATGAAATACCCTTATATCATGTGGGGTAAATTGAGGTTTCTGAGAAACTATGGCACCACATGATCTTTCATGTCCAGTGCCCTCATGATTGTTTTTCAAATCAAGCTACCTCTGATCATTAGTTGCATGTAAAGGTGGTGCGGCAGCCTCCATGATAGATTGCAAGTTGACCAATCCATTTGATGAACAAGATGGGATGCTAAATCTGACATTAAGAGCATCCAATAAAGGAAATTGTTCCAATTATTCGTCAAGTGAGGCTACATTTAAAGATATTTCCTGTGTTTCATCAAGTGATTCAGTTCCTAGTTCCAAAAAGCCTTCACAAACATCACTAATCAGTTTCCTCAAGGATAAACTTGGGTTCATGGCATTGTATGATCAAAGAGATCTATCCTCTACTGCTTTTACAACCTATGTGGTGCATGTTTCAGATTCTTCCAGGAAAAAGGAACAAATTTGTTGAGTTGTAAGCCACATCTATTTGATGTTTTGAAATGTAAATTATGTTTTGAAAATGGGTTCAATCTTTGAGGAAAAGTTTAACTACCCTTAATTCATGTATGGATGATGGATTAACATCTATTCCAAGTGGTTTTGATGGAAAGGATGGATGATAACATTGGTTGGTGTTCTCATGGATGTCTAAGCATGGTAATTTAGAAAATATGTTGGGTATGTTGTGGAGTTTTAGTTGGGGTTCTAGTGGTTCTTTCCCGATGATGGAGGTGTTAAACATTAGATGGTGGTGTTGGTGAGCTAAAGCATATAGTGGGGAGCACCATAGAAATTAAGTGGTCAGTTGATGACATGATCATTGTTTTGAATTAGATAGTCTTGGGTAAAATCCATCTTGTTGTTTAGATCAGTTGAGTACATTGAGATGAAGGTTGTGGTTGGGTTGTGTTATGGGTGTTTGGGGAAATGTAAGTATTTAATGGTACCTTTATGTTTTTCATAATGAATAATTAGTAGATAACATTTGGATTGCATTGATCATTTATAAAAACGATCCAAGGGTCCATGATGATGTGTACGAGTCAACCCCGCCTCAATCCGAGGCACGGTGTGGCTGCTAGCACTGAAAGGGTCTCTATTTTGTTTAAAATGGACAAGATTTTAAGTGAAAACAAAACCTGTCCTACAGAAATCCGACCAACTGCATTCTGATTGCATTGATATTTTATAAGAACGATCCAAGGGTACTTGGTGAAGAGTAAGAGTCAACCCTGCCTCAATCCGAGGTATGGTGTGGCCGCTATCACTCCAAGGGTCTCTATTTTGTTTAAAATGGACAAGATTTTAAGTGAAAACAACAACTGACCTATGGAAATCTGACCAAACGCATTCGGATTGCATTTATATTTTATAAGAACGATCCAAGGGTCAATGGTGACGTGTACGAGTCAACCCCGCCTCAATCTGAGGCACGTTGTGGCCGCTAGAACTCAAAGGGTCTCTATTTTGTTTAAAATCGATAAGCTTTTAAGTGAAAACAACAACTGACCTACGGAAATCTGACCAAACGCATTCGGATTGCATTTATCTTTTATAATAATGATCCAAGGGTCCTTGGTGACGTTTACGAGTCAACCCTTCCCCAATCTGAGGCACGGTGTGGCCTCTAGTACTCAACGGGTCTCTATTTTGTTTAAAATGGACAAGATTTTAAGTGAAAACAACAACTGACCTACGGAAATCCGACCAAACGCATTCCGATTGCATTGATATTTTATAAGAACGATCCAAGGGTCCTTAGTGACGTGTAAGAGTCAACCCCGCCTTAATCTGAGGCACGGTGTGGCCACTAGCACTCAAAGGGTCTCTATTTTGTTTTAAATGGACAAGATTTTAAGGGAAAACAACAACTGACCTACGGAAATCCGACCAAACGCATTCTGATTGCATTGATCTTATATAAGAATGATCCAAGGGTCCTTGGTGACGTGTACGAGTCACCCCACCTCAATCTGAGGCACGGTGTGGCCGCTAGCACTCAAAGGGTCTCTATTTTGTTTAAAGTGGACAAGATTTTAAGTGAAAACAACAACTGACCTACAGAAATCCAACCAAACGCATTCGTATTGCATTGATATTTTATAAGAACGATCCAAGGGTCCTTGTTGACATGTACGCGTAAACCCCACCTCAATCTGAGGCACGGTGTTGCCTCTAGCACTCAAACGGTCTCTATTTTGTTTAAAATGGACAAGATTTTAAGTGAAAACAACAACTGACCTATGGAAATCCGACCAAACGCATTCGGATTGCATTGATCTTTTACAATAATGATCCAAGGGTCCTTGGTGACGTTTATGAGTCAACCTTGCCTCAATTAGAGGCACAGTGTGGCTGCTATCACTCAAAGAGTCTCTATTTTGTTTAAAATGGAGAAGATTTTAAGTGAAAACAACAACTAACCTACGGAAATCCAACCAAACGCATTCGGATTGCATTGATATTTTAAATGGGGGGTCATGGCATGTGATCTATCAGGGGACTCATATATATAAAGTCATGGTTGGACTGGTATACTAGGTTGATCAGGTGTTTGTGCCTATGATACTTATGGGCTTATATCTGGATGAAAATACCCCCCTTTGGGAGGGTGGATATGCTTATGGGTCTTATTCCTTATATGAGAATACTCTCATAGGGGATGGATGAGATGTATATAGGTATGATTCCCCAAATTAGAATACAACCATAGGAGTGGGATGAGATTCTTATCAGGAATATTCACTAAATGGAAATAATCCCATAGGGGAGGGTTGAGATGATTATAAAGATTATGCCTCAAATGAGAATACACCCATATTGGAGGGTTGATATGCTTCTAGGGATTATTATTCGGATGATAATACTCCCATGTGGTAATGAATATATGCTTCTTAGTATTATTCCCTAAATAAGTGTACTCCCATAGTGTAGGGATGAGATCCTTGTAAGTCTTATGCCTTGGAATTGGAATAACACATATGGGTGGTCTGAGATACAGTTGAGGGTATTCCATGGATGAGAAAACTCCCATAAGTGGATTTACATGATGGAGTATAAATAAAACTCACATACTGGAGGTCAATGATAATTATGTATATAGTGGGGAGACCATGGTATATTATATGTTTTGTGTGGTTCTTATGATGTACTCAGAGAAACCCTAACATTGGATGAAGTAGGTATGGTTGATCAAGCTTTAATACTTGAGAATCAATGTGTCTTGTTGTAGATGGGGTAGGACTTGGTCAAATTATTTTTTTATAATGTCGAGATGATCCTTGTGAAATTCTTGGTAAAAGTTCAGTACTTGGAAAATTAATTTGGGTTTAATCATGGTCATGGATTTGAAGATCAATGATGATTTTTTTATTAGTTTTATTCCAGTTCTTTCTCAAATAGGTTGTGCATATTTCCTGATCATGCACTTACAATAGCCTATTGCAGGTTTAATATTGGTGGTTTATTAATGAGATTCACCCCCCCCCCAAGTATGTGCACCTTAGTGTGTGTACAAACCTTATAACTTCTTTGAGGTTGAGAACGTGATGCATAATGGATAGAGAAAAGTCAAAAGATTTATGTATTGATAAAACACACCCATGTGGAGCCTTAGGATTGAACTGGAAAGCCCACCAGACACCCCCGACCCCCCCCCCCCTTGGACAGCCACCCCAAACCCTTGAACAGCCACCCCAAACCCTTTAACAGCCCCCAAACCCCCTGAATTCTGAATTGATTTCTTTAAGTACATGATTAAATTATAAATTATGTGTTAATGGTGTACAGGTATAATTGTTGTATAGGTATACTTGGTCTAATTTTATTATGATTTATGAGTTAATTTTGAATGGGTATACTTGATTTAATTGGCTTATTGAGATGCTGTTTTTTTTAGGTGTTTTGGTGTGATGCTGCAGATTTTTCGCAGCAGCAGAGAGGGCATTTATCAGCGCTCTTTTAGTGCTGATAAATTGTGCATTTATCAGCGCTAAAAAAGCACTGATAAACTGCACATTTAGCAGTGCTAAAGAAGCGCTGATAAAAGATATGTTTTTTAGTGTTCTTTTAGCGCTGATAAATCGTGATTTTATCAGTGCTAAAAAGGCGATGATAAACTACACCTTTATCAGTGCTAAAGAAGCGCTGATAAAACAATCATTTATCAGCGCTAAAGAAGCGCTTGTTTAGCGCCGATAAAGGGTTGTTTTATCAGTTCTTTTTTAGCACTGATCAAGTAACCCTTTATCAGCGTCGAGCCTTACAGTGCTTTTTTAGCGCTGTTAAAGCCCGTTTTTAGCGCTGTTAATGCCCATTTTTGTAGTAGTGGTTATTGTTGATCGCCTGACTAAATATACACATTTCCTTGCTATATGAGATACTTTTTCTATTGATAAAATTTCTCATTTTTATCTTAAATAGATAGTGAGGTTACATAGAGTTCCCCTCTCCATTGTATCTGATCGTGATCTTAGGTTTACTTTTAACTTTTGAAAAGGCCTTCAGAATTCATTGGGTAATGAATTAAATTTTAGTACAGCTTTTCATCCTCAGTCAAATGGGCAGTCAAAACGAACAATTCAGACTTTGGAGGATATGCTACGTTCTTGTTCGATGGATTATCAGGGAAGTTGGGACCAACATCTTTCTTTGGTTGAGTTTTCTTATAGTAACAGTTTTCATTCCATTATACAGATGGAACCATTTGAGTAATTATACAAGAAGTGGTGTCAAACTCTAGATTTTTGGGATGAAGTGGGTGAAAGGAAGTTGATGGGACCAGAATTGGTAGAAGAGTTGCCATAAAAAGTTCAGATGATACAGAAACACATGAGAACAGCTCATAGCAGGATGAAAAGTTATGCAGACAACAGGAGGAAGGATCACTCTTTTGAGGTAGGTGATCATGTCTTACTCAAAGTTTCACCATGGAAAAGTGTGAGCTCAGAGAAGGAAGAAAAGTTATGAAGACAATAGGAGGAAGGATCTCTCTTTTGAGGTAGGTGATCATGTCTTCCTCAAAGTTTCACCATGGAAAAGTCTGATGCGATTTGGTAAGAAAGGAAAGTTGACTCAATGGTTTATTGGACCACATTAAATTCTGGAGAGAGTTGGGTTAGTTGCATACCGAGTGGATTTACCTCGGAGTTTATCTCAGGTACACAATGTTTTTCATGTTTCAGTGTTAAGGAAGTACATGCCAGATCCATCTCATGTTTTGAATCCAAAGGTAGTTCCACTGGAAGAGAATCTATCTTGTGAGGAACAACAGGTCCAGATTCTTGACCACTGGGAGCAAGAATTGTGGAATAAGGTGATTCAACAAGTAAATGTTTTGTGGAAAAACCACAAGATTGAATAGGCAACATGGGAATCTGAAAATGCAATGAGGGATAAATACCCCCACTTATTCGATAAGATAATAAATTGCGAGGAAGCAATTTTCTAAAGGGGGGAAAGATGTAACATCCCAAGTAAGTAAAGAATTATGGATTTTAATATCAATATCTATTTATGAATTAGATAGTGTTTTAGAGGCTAAAAATGGGAATAAATCTAATCTTAAGCATAGAATTCTCTAATATTTTTAAAAGATTGTGTTATCGCCTTTTGATGGAGAACCATTTTTAAATCGATATTTTGAAAATTTTATAAGCTCTATTTTTCAAAATAATCTTATTTTTTAGTATTGGGACATTGAAATTTACTTTGAATAAATTTTTGGAAATTTTCTGACAATGCTCATTTTTTAATGAATAGTGAAAAAATACTGCATTTTACTTCAAAACTGCTTTTTCATCTAATTTAATTATATGGATAGATTATATTATTAATTGGTTTTAAAGTGTAAATAAAATATATTTTTACCATTTAATCCAATGGTGGTCATTGGAATTAATTTCACTTTGAAATTTGACATAAACAATTGTCAAACTTTTGAAAGATATTGTTTCTAAAAACCCGTTATTTTCTTTGACAACGAGAATTATTTTTAAATTAATTACTTCAATTTCTATGTTTGTAATTTGGTAAAATGGATTCCATATTTGGAATTATAAGTTCAAAATTATGTAATTAAGACACTTCTGTTTTTGGACATTATGAATAGTAACGACGGTAATTATCTCTAATTATCGTGATTAATTATTAATCATGTAGTTAAGGGTAATAAATAATATAATAATAATAACAAATGACCCCAACATGTGTCTTAATTCTACTGTTTTTGTCATGGCCGACCATGGGATGCCTTGTTCCAAACTTTGGGACCCCATGGAATCACTTTTGGGTGATAGTGACACTATCATTTTATGTTTTTTAAAAGGAAAGTATAACCAAAGTATGTATATCCCAAGTAAAAAAAATTTAGTTTTGTCTAAATAAATGATCTATTAGACTATAAATAGTCATAGGGAAATCTAAAAAGATTTCCTACATCATAGTATTTTTTTTATAATTTTTAGACATTAAATAAATTAATTTATTTGTGACACCATGATGATGCAGCCATTACCTCATTAATGAATGATTTAAATAAAATGAAAAGACAATGTAAAATCTAAGACTTAAACTTTTAAAAAACCTATTGGATGGGTTTATTTCGAACCCTTATCACCTTATCCTAGAAATATATAATTTTGGGACCTTTAAGATATGAAACTCATTATATAATAAAGTAACATTTCTTGACTTTCCAAGAGTGCCCCTCCTCCCTCTTATAAAAGGCCCCCACCTCTACCACATTACTCACACCTCTCAAGCCATTGTCTCGGCATATATCTGCTCTTTTTATCTCTCCACATCCCTCTATTTGTCCTAGAAGCCTTACCTTAGGCAGAAAGCTCTTCAAGAAAACCTATTGGTTCAATCCAAGAGGAGTTACCTGATTTAAAGGTAATGTCTTCACTTGTGTTCTTTTGTTTTATTTTGCTTCTCCAACCCCATAAACTCTTTTTATTATTTTCTATTGTAAAAACACAATTATCTCAAAAATAATATGAATTTATTATGAGAAATATTTGAATTACACTTACATACACCTCCGTTTAATGTTTAAAGAACATACTGTTTCTGTGGTTGGCAAATTTCTGCGACACGAAACAATGATTGTTCAATCTTCTTTTAACACCTTTCATGGTGGCCATTAAGAATTCACTCTATTTATATATTATATATATTATGTCTATTTTTTCCTTATGATTCTGTATTATTCATTTATGGCATACCTTATGGTTTCCATTATGGGTAAACATGATATCTTCATTTTAGGAAGGGCGGACTACTACCCCCTTAAAGTGATTTGATTCGTTAATGCCATATGTGGGATGTATAAGGGATGGAGTTGATGATATTATATATGATATTATACTAGAATTATAATATACCTTTATATCATTATGAATTCACACCATTAAATAATAAATAGAAATGAAAGTAGCATTCATGCGTATATACGGCTTGCCATCTCCATGAACGGTGCATTTCATTTCTTACCTCTAAATGTTATGTAATATTATAAATTCATGTATATAATGGATATATATGATATATATGATATCTAAATAATGAATATAATTCTATATATAATGGATATTTTACCAGATGAACAACTTGTAATTATAAGAAGTTTATTTTTGGCTCAAGTACCAAAGATCGACAAAACGACCTTTATTAACTTAAATAATTAATTAATGTTCATAACATGGTAATAAATAATATAAAAGGAATAATTAACTTGAAAAATTTTCTTAAGAAGGTAGAAATTAACTCTAGTGTATTATTCAGGAGATTAAAGAATGATCATGTCAAGTCAAACACAAGGTATAGGACTTCATCTCAATCTCCTTTCATTGAGGCATATTTTGTTTTATACACAACTTTATTTTATATGGTGTATAAACCCCTTTGACTTTTACTTTTATTAAAAAGGAATTTTTTTTATGAAGCGTTTTACTAAATGAAAAAAGGTAATTTTTTTGTCGTACGTATGTGGTGACAACGATTTATCTGCCGTTGTGACCATTATTTGAGTTTCAGCTTCCTCTACAAGCCATAACTTTGTTAAATGAAAAATAAATACCGTGTTTTACTTTCTTTTATTTTGGTAATAAAAATGGATTTGATATTGTTTTGATTATATCAATGTGTTTTTTATATCTTGTGATTGAAATGTGGAAATTTTATGTTTCCTTTATGCATGTTTTATCTGATACGATTATGTTATGGTTCTTGGGAATTGTTTATGAAGACGGGTGGTTCCATGATAAACTATGGGTAAGTGAGCCCGATATAGCTCTCTAATGTATTGGGTAACGCAAAGGAGTTAAATGCTAAGGTTTCTCTGAAGAGATTTAGGGAATATACTGTGAAGGGTATTCCAAACGTAACCATGAGGGTTACTCCCTATGTAAGAATGTTATGAATGCCTCAAGTTACCTTTATGTATTATGTTTTCTATGAGTTATTCATAAATATTATGATATCATGAGGTATGTTAAAGTTATTATGTTTTGATGAGTGAAGTATGATTTCATTTATTCTTATGTATACATGGACTAAGGTTTTCTTTCCGTATTTTTATATCCCTTACTGAGCTTTTTATGCTCATCCCAAGTTTTTGAAATTTTTTTCACAGGTCAAGGAAAAGGTACATGATGTGATGATAATGTAAAGGAATTGTCAAGAAAGAATCCATGTTTTATTTTAAATATGTCTCCTTTGATGGGAAAAATGAATACTGTCTTTTATGTAACCACCTTGTTGAAAAGTGGAATATAATGCATGATTTATGATCTAACTCTCTAAAACTCTAAACCTGAAAAGATCCTCAATGGGTATTCTTGTAACAACTCATGATTAAGTAATATTTAAGGCTAGGGCCTTATATTATAAATTATAAATTATTATTAATTTAGATATTTAATCCCATTTTCAAAATTAATTCCATAGAATTATAAAATTTTATTTAATATTAATCTCACATATGTGATGAAAAAATAGGTTTTAAAGAGCTCGAATGGACCTAAGGACTTCTTTTTTATTTTATTATGGATAATCCCCCTTTTAAGGGTTGAAGGGGAACCCGTACATGACCTGTAGCCCCAAGGAACAAGGCCCGACACACCCACAATAGATGACCTGAAGGCCCATAGGCATACCATGCCTAATACATGACCCGTAAGCCCAGCCCACTTAAACTACCCCTCACCAGCTTTCTGTGTCATTCATCACCAAGCTCCCCACCTTTCATTTCTAATCGGCTAGCATTTCCCCATACAAAGATGCACGGTGCCTGGTCCCGATGGCAGCTGCCATACCCTCTCATTCTTCTAATCCGGTTAGCTTTGCATCTGGTGGATGCTACTCCTATTGCTCAGATCCTCTTCTGGGGCATGTTCTATGTGAACTGGGTTACTCCATGGTCTACGTGACCCGAAGGCCCTGTGGCCTGAAGGCCTTTGATGACATGAAGGCCCTAGAGACCCATAGGCCTAAACCGGTGGCCCGAAGGACCAAATCGTGTGAATAGTTCTGGTTGTTACAGTACCAAACAGTAACTGCTACAGTACTGCTATAGTAACCCGGAAATTCTCCTCCACCCAGTTTTGAACCTGGGTCTCTCAAAATGAAAATGCTTCCACTGAAAAAAATTTAATTAATAAATTTATTTTTTATCTACTTTTACTTTAAAACTGATTCAAAATTCAATTTATCAATATAAATAGTTTAGATGAATATTCAATTTTCAATTAAAAATAATTATTTATCACTATTCATAAAAAATTAAACTTCTCAAGAAAATAAAAAGAATTAACTCTAAGATAATTTTTAAATAAAAATTTTAAAAATTAAGTTTATTATATGAATTAAAATTTATAAAAGTGTAGAAATTTTATTTTAAAATGAGTGCTTTATTAAAAGTTGGAAAACAAACCTTTATACAAATTCATTTTTATGTGTAAAATTGGATTTCTTATTTTCTTATTCCTATAAAATCTATTGGTTGTATAGGAAAAAATTTATTGAATATATAATATATAAATTTAATTATAATCATTTACTAATATTAAAAATCATATTTTCCTAGTATTAATCTCATTTGTTGCATAATAATATTTTTTTATAAAAATATTTTCTTTATATTATATTTTTTTTATTTTCATTTATTATTAATTGATAAAGAATATATTCAATCATATATTTTCATAATATAGTTAATCATATTCATACCCATCATCTAAATGGAAAGTTAATAACTACTATATTAAATAAAATTGTTAATAGTATATTTTTTCCTCGGTTGAACCCTGTCTTGTGTATAACTCAACCAATCAGAAAAAGTCATTGTTGCATGTAACACAAGGTAACTTGTTGTTTCATTCATTAAAAGTGATATAATATATTTAAATTATATTAAATATTAAATATATCACAATTTTTTGGGATGTTACATTCCTTTCTACTCTTGGTGTTTCATGTCATTCACACTATCAAATAAAATATTATTCTTATATAATTTTCAAGGTTTCACATTCTCCCCACCATAAATAAATTGGATCGTTGATATTAAAACATGTTGTAGAAATTAAATGGGTTGAAACATGGAAATAACATTGAGAAAAAACACACATCATATGGATGTTTGGTAAGACATCCTCTTAAAAATGATAATAGAATGTACAAAAGGTCACATGGAATAACATATAACATGGTTTCTATATTGAAGAACATAGGTGGAATGACTAGATATGGTTAGAGAGGAAAAACATAAATATCTATATATAGTGATTTAAGTTATTTATCTAAAATAATTTAGTGTTCAATGGAATGTTTATGGCCTCAAAACTATAAATCTGTTATATTCTAAATAACTATTAGGTTTATCAGAAATGAATATAATAGGATAAAAATTTTGTTTCGAGGTCCTTTTACTAATTTTATTATTTTATTTTTCAATATAAGAATATAAGTAAATATTCTTACGTGATATATTTCTATTTCATAAAAATAATTTCATACATTTTTTGTGCTTCAATAAATTTTAATGTCTTCCATTTACATCCTAATATAAACAAAAAAAATGATTTCTTGGACCAATTCACAAAAATTTACATCTAACATGTCACATTTGTGAAATGTATTTCCATATAACAATATTATAAAACCAATATTGTTCATATATATTAACCTATAAACCTCAAAATTTATTCTACTACTTCATCATTAAAATTTTTTGTCCAAATAATTTACCTAAATACAATGTCAAATTAACCAGGACATTTTGTAGGTAAATGGTTAGCATGAAACCATTATTTTCCTTTTTTTGTTTATTCCCAATGACCTTGCTGGATATGATGGTTTTCACCCATCATATAGTGTTTCCCTTTTCTATGTTTTATTAATATAATTTCCGAAATAAATATTATGTAAATCCTTGATATTTTATAATTTAATATCCTTTTTTCTAGGGTTTCCGATAAAAAAATTTTATTCAAATTCTATTAATCTTATTTAACAATTATTCAATTTCATCCATGATCATATTTACCCCAAAAGATATAAATAATTTTAATGTAATGATTCTAAAATTAAAAGGAATTATTCCTCAAATAACCTTTCCACTAAAACATGAACTAAACTTTTGACATGTATAACAATAATTTTCCAATAAAATATACCTATTATTGATAGATTCCCATAAAATAAAACCAAAAAAATATTTATTTATGTATTTAAAATTATCTTCAATATTTAACTCAAAAAACCATGATAATATCAATATATAAATTTATTCCAAGGAAAACTGCATAATATATAAACTTTCAAAACATTAAGATGGTATTCGATACTTATCATCAATGTGTACAATAAGGTTAGGTTACCTAATATATGTTCTCCTAAATCGAGTTTCCCAGGTTTCTAATAATCTTCCAATGATGAAAATATAGATAAAATGACCACATAAGACCATATCCTATTCTTACTACCATTACACAAGAATAATATATAAAGAATTTCATCCCCAAGGATTTAATAGTTTATTAGTATCAGTAAACAAGTTACAAACATGAGTTTGAATTATTATAGAATACATAAATTAAAACATAATTTTTTTTCAAGAACACATTTATTTAATATTTTTAATCATTGCATATGATTTATCGTAATATTTTTGGATTCTAAGGGAAATGAAGAAAAAATAAATATGGACACAAATTTATATTAACTGTTAAGTATGTCAGAAGTAATAAGTAATTAATGTGAATAATCAGTATGGAATGGTAATTAAATGAACACACCTTCCATGTAATCAATAAAAATTATAAGGAAGTAGGTAAATAATATAGAAAGGATAATAAATGAAAAAAAAATCAATTTAAATATCCTTATGATCACAATAATAAAAGGCATAATCAATATAAAAAGTTAAATAACTAATAACATGTGAAATTTAACCAATAAACTGAGAATGAAATGCATCCATATATTTTATCATTATAAAGATCTCATGGATTATAATAACTGAAATATTAATATATGAAATGATTAATTATTGGAAACCATATTTTAAAGGTAGGTGGTACCATTACCCTGAATACCTTTCAAAAAATAGTTTACTAAACTAATGTCAATACCTTTCACAAAACATCTAAAACTGGTTGGTTTCAAATGTGATGGGTTTGTTTCTAACTCTTTTCATCCTAGGATACCATAGATTCATCAAGGGTCTTTATTTATAGGGTCAAAAACTCTTTTCATACAACTTCAAATCATTCCTTAAATACATAATTATTTATTTAATTCCTAAAAAATTGGTCTTGTCAAATATCCATAATAAGTAAAGGTTACAGATTCATAAATATTTCCCCAATTAAACAATATCTTCCACTATAATAAAATATGTTAAAATGGAATAATTTTGAGTAAATAGTCATATCAAATAAAATATAGTATGTATATTTAAAAAATATATAACATCCAATGAAAAAAATCTAATTTTTTAAAGAGATTGTTCACCATCATAGAAGAAAGTGACATTATTCAATATTTTTACCACTTGGTAATTTTCAAATCAAATCCCATTAAATGAAATAATTAAAACATGAAATGAAAATATCATTAATTATTAATCATGATATTATATGTTAAGGGGAATTTTCTATTCCACATAAAAGTGAATTGGTGCATTATTAAAAATAATCCACAAGGGAATGTAAATTGAGACAAAATCCCTTATTTTATAATTATATTGATTGAATGTTATTTAGAATCATCTATAATGGTTTTATGTAGGTTATTAACTTACTTCAGAACTATATTAATATTTATGACAACATATATGATCCTTTTATAACATATTTTTACCAATTAATTAATAATATTTTATTGTTTTTATTATTTTGATTAATAATGCCTTTGTTTTTCTTGAATGTTTTGACTAGTTATTTTTTTCTCAAATTAATTTTTTTCAAGATTTAATAATCTAAATAACATAAACCATTATTTAAATATCATATATTTTAATTATATAAATAGTTATTGTAAGCCTTAAAATTTAGTGATAGGGAATGAAATTCACGGTTCATGGAGACTGTAGGTTGTACGTACACATGAACAGTGCTTCCACTTTATTGACATATTTAATGAATGAAATATAAATTCTAGATATATATATATATATTATCATCATAGTATCATAATTATTTATTATATAGCACATATTTTTATTAAAACTGTCCATAATACTTTCCGTGTAAGGTGTGAACGAATCACATCTTTTGATGAGGCAGTACTTCGCTGTATATATGAATGACGCTATCATATTCACACAAAAATGAAAATCATAAAAGTATTTATTATAATAAATAAAATAGAATATCAATATAATATATATCATATATAAATAGTATTTACATACTTATTACCGACATTTAGAGGTGATAATGGATGAATGAACGCCATCACTTCACGAGGTAGTGGTCTTCTGTACACTCAAATGATTATTGCATATTCCATTTTATGAAATCATGTGAATTTTTTAGTCACATCATTAAAACAAAAAAAATTATAAATATATTTAATATATATAGGTTTTTATATAATTGTGATATTAAATAAATTTAAGGGGAATGAATGAAAATGGAAATGATTTTAGAAGAATGTTACCTCTTATTGGGTAATCATTCTTATGATTACACTAAAACCATAAAAGGATATCTGTATTCCCTAGATAACAATTATAGGATGATTCTATGGATTATGGTGACTGTTTTGGGATGTTATTTGATGAAAAATATGTTTAATAGGTGTGAATAAGTTGGGGGAGTGACTTCTATTTTATAGTGGAGGAGGAGTGGCATCTTGTAAATACTAAAATGTAAACCCTATTGGGAGGTCTCCCATTCCTCATCTTCCACCAATAATAAAAAAATTCATACAAATGACTATATGTTCTAAATACGGTTATATAATAGTTTTTAAAATGTTTTGGGTCAATTACACACATTTTCATTAATGATTTACTACTAAATAGATTCATTTACACCTTAATCACTGTGAATAACATTTTTTATTTTCACTAATCATTATAAAAAAAATTATGTCTAAATTAATACACATTCTAAATTATTTTGATTACAAATATCTATTCAATTTCTCAAAATTTAGTCCATATTATTTGAACAAAATTTATTAAATTTTAATCCCAAAAATGTGATGAGAATTTAGGTTTTTAAAGTGAAAATGATCAAAATATTACAATGTATTTATATCTAAATAAAATTTTTAAATGGTTATAATGACCTAAATTGGATAATTATATGAATAATGGATCTATTTTTCCTTTTAAACAAATCTAAATTTTAATTCATCATTGTCAATAATTTATATGAATATTCACTTTTCAATTAAAAATTAGTATTTTTCACTATTAATCAAAAATTGAAACTTCTAAGAAAAACACATAAAAATAACCATAATATAATTTTGAAATTATGATTTAAAAATTAAATATTATATTTTAAAATTAAATGTATACTTTTTTAAGAAAATAGTCTTAAAATAAGTGTGCCATTAAAAGGAAGTTAAACCACCTTTAGAGAAATAGAGATTTTTATGTGTAAAAATGGATTTGATTATTATATTTTACCAATAAGATGTATTGGGTAAATTAAAATTTTTTATTGAATATATAATTGATAAATTCTATTAAAATAACTTAATAATTTAAATTAATATTATTTGTTTAGATAAAAACAAATTGTCGCAAAATAATAGTTTTCCATTAAAAATTTCATTTATATTCAATAGTTTTTTATTTTCATTTTTAATTTATTAGAAAAAATTAATTCAGTAAAAAATTAATATAGTTATTCCTATTTATAACATCCATTCCAATGGATTTCTAATAACTATTATATTGAATAATAATATTAATAGTTTATTGTTATTTGGTAAAACCCAGTCTTTTTTATAATGTAATCCAGAATAGAAAATCATTATTATGTGCATTGAAGACAACCACAATTTTGTGTGCATTTCAATCTATTAAATTGATTGAATTTATTTAATATAGTAAATATATCTATATTTTAGGGGATGTTATATTCATTTATACTCTTTCTGTTGCTTTTCATACACATTATCAAATAAACTGTTATTCTATTAGAATATTTGGGTTGTTACAATCTTAACCAACTGATCATATGACGCATATACCCTTTCCAAAATAAACTATATGACTCATATAATATCCTACATCTCTAGGGAACCTATGGACCCATATAAGGATGAGTTTCAAGGAGCTAAAATTCATTTGTATATTTAACCATCATCAGCCTACCATATGGGCCCCTATAACCTGAATACATACTAGAAAAGTGAGTAATTGTTAGACCAGTAATATTAGCTAACCCACTATAGTAATTAAGAGATCATTATCATTTGAATCATCCTTCTCAAAAATTGATTCAACAAGGTATGAGAGACAACTATGAGTCAAAAATTTTAGAAATCTCAAACCATCCTTATAAATTTCAAAATCAATAACACAAGTAATTGAATAATAAGACCATTAATAGTTCAAAGGAAAAAATATGGGCTTAATATAATGTTCATACTAACAGTATACCTATATTAATAAGTAATATTCCCTAAGAACAACCCAAAACTCTTGTGTAGCCTCTAGTACCCAAATGTTAGTCAAAACCACACATATATACCCAAGATATAATGTAATAGTATTTGATAAATGAATTCAAAAATAATATACTAAATAACTTATAACAATTTCAACATTCATTTAATTGTTTGGAATCTATAGAATGAAAATAATATATATATATATATATGTCATGTGAAATTACATTCCTATCATGATTCATGAATGAACATAAAATCACATAAATCAATATATCAACATTATGTGCATCACCTAAGATGAATTTAGTAAATTTTAACAAAAAAACTTAATCTCCTACATTATATAAAATTGGATTATCACTATATAGTGTTGGTCATGCATTAAAATAATTTCCTAGTCTAAGTCCGGACGATCATATCACCTCCCTATATTTTCCCAAATCAAGACAATGATATAAAATAATTTAGGGAACCTGAACCATTTTTACCATTATATAACAACCCGACCATAACCACGAGATCTAAGTTAGGGGTGCCATAGAACCTCACACATTTATCCCCATTTATAAAAGGACATCAACTAGTGGTGATGACCTATGAAATGGAATGGTGACCCAACACCCTATGTATAAGGTAACATCAGAAGATGATAAATTAATAAATATCCTATAAATAAATAAATAATATATTAATTAATAACCATCAAAGTTCGAAAAAATACAAATAAATCCCATACCAAGTAGTTGAAATATGGAATGTAAGGTAAATAAACAAAAAAATAATCAAATGGATCCAATGTATGGGTAAGAAAAAAAATGAAATCACCAGCATCCATCTCAAGGTCTTGTAAACCTCATCTACATCCTATTAGTAACCTTCTAAATAATACAACATAAGTAACTTTCCCTTCCATGTATACCTAAGCATGAAATAAAAAGAAAACTAAGATTCCTTAGTATTTTATGATTACAAGACTTAGTAGTACACCACAAACTACTATAAACATAAGTGCATTAGATTTGATGGTGAATTAAATGAATGTAAAAAATTTAAAAATATATGTAACAATTTATCACAGAAGTAAAAACATATGTTTGTTCCTCATAGTCTGGATCTATCTACATCAACACCATCATAGAAGGAAAAACTATTAGCCAACCAACACATCCTCTTTGATGTGACAGTCCAAAAACATTACAGAAATATCCAACATTATGGGATAGACTAAAGGTTGTCGACCAAGAATATGACACATCACCCTTTGGGTACCAGTAGATGAGGCTACATGTATGCATCCAACTTATAAACATAAGAACAACACAATATGACAACATATTAAAAATGAATGATTAAACAACATGTCCAATAACAAGCATAATAAAAATACATATGTATGATAAACAAAAATTAATCTCATATTGATAGACACACACACCATATGTGATCAATAAACACACATTTGGTCTCTAGGGTTGCACACACATTCTATAATTCAATACAAAAACCAATATAAATTATTCACTAAATTCAATGGATTCCTACCTCACGTTAAATAAAGAAGATCATGGTAGGGATCACAATCCACATATTGAAGCCCCACCAGATCCCAGAAACAATCTTGGTTTTATAGGTTTAGAAATTTTTAATTGACTTAAAATGTGGAAGCACACCCAAAATGGTTATTATCTCATTATATCACTAATGAAGATCTTATTTCAACAAAATTCTTGGACCAAGTGATTCACAAAAGGAAAATACTTGAATCAAGAAGCCAATTCTATCAACGATCTTCAAAAACCTCGTTTTTCATCCTAAAACATTTAGATACAACTATAAAAACATATATATATTTGATTATTTTGAAGTATAAGTTAAGATAACATATCATGATGAAGGAATATGTTATCAAATTTTATACATAAGATAAAAAAATTCTAAATAATTCAATGGAGGATACATAAGGTCTTCAGAGAGAAAAATAATCCTAGACATGTAGTAGTGTATGGGGAATCATGAAAAGATTCAAATAAATAAGGAATATTGGAATGGATCATTTATTCTAATATAAATAGATAAATTAATGGTTTAACATATCGATTCATGTTTTGTACCTCATATAAATTCAAAATGTCAAAACCCACATCGCCTCAACTAAATATCCCAAAACCCCATTCACATTGTGAATTTATATTATTATAAAGAATTAATTTTAGATATTGAATGTATCGTGACTGTTCAAAACTTGATTCTATTCATGTCATGAATATCCATTCACAATGTGAACCACTCTGGTAGGCAAATACCATCCATTGGAAAATTTCCTTCTACAAACACATTTGACAAGCATCAAATTTTTTAACTACACCAATAATGGTTTTAAAGTGCCTAAAATTAAATTTACCTTATTATTGGGTATATCACATTGAATCTATATGTATTTCTATCTATCCACTATTTGGGATGACTATCAAAATATGACCCAACAGGGCCCAAACTGCAACTACCCCATGTCATCCTCTAATACGGTACGAGATAGTGAACAACACTATGAACTTGTATTGTAAACATGTGATGACTTAGACAAATGTACCTATACACAAAAAAAACACATAAAATAAAACAGAAAATCACAAACATGACTCTATGACCATAAAATTATGTAATATAAACAATTAATAACCATGAATAAATACATATAAAAATCACACCATTGGACAACGACAACAAGTACAAGAAATAATGGTCCAAATACAAGACCAATAAAAGAAATAAAAGACAAGTCCAACCCAGAATATATTAAAGGACTACTGTAAATGAAACCACTATAACATGTGCCAGTTTTTCTAGCTCACACATATCCTCCTTGTCATAGTACCTCAGGACAGTATCAAAATTTTGATTCTCTACATAAGGCATGACACATGTGGGAAAATACCATGTAGGGGTGAGTATAACAACACCCAATATGAAATTGTGAAATTGATAAGAATATTTCAACACATATGGTAATATCATTACCAAAATATTTCAACATCATACATAGAAAAATATCAAGATATACTCAACATAGACACAAATTCTCAATGTAATATCACAAACATAAATCCAAACTAGGATTCCTTCTCAAAGGATCCATTTAAAAATATCTTAGGAAAACACAACCCATGAGTCTAATTCCACTAATAGAGTCCATCTGAGATTTCATTTTAAACAGGTTTAGATATTTTAAGTACACAGTATAATTATGAAGATACTGATACATAGATCGGGATCGCACCCAATGCCATTGGGTATACCAACAACCTAATCTAAATTGATCTACAATGTAAGGGGTTGATGATTAGATTTTTTTGGTCACAACAATACAAAGAACCACACTTAGGGAAAATATTATTATAGATGATATCACTCAAGACCTCATGGACGGATCCCCACAACTCTATCGAGGAGTGAAGCTCATTTGAGGAGATCACCATCCAACTCATATGATGAAACTCCATACTAAAATGTCAGGTAATAGGTCAAGGGAAGGAACCTTAATGAAAATTGAAAAATATAAAAAGGACTAAATATACAATACATTTTTAAATCAGTAGATGGAATGTATTTGAAATAAAAAATTTGTTCCTTCAACATTGGGTTCCACCCATGTGTCATGGCTTGAGCCCATGTCTGTATCTAAGTAAACAAAATGTCAATCCCTATCTACTCCTGACTATGTCCATGTATTGTTGGCTATGTCCATGTCCTGTTATCCATATCCATACATGTTTACCTCCCTAGGTATATGCCTCACATCTAGTTATGGGTCACATTCCATAGGATATGGGTCACACACTGTGTGATACATAACTCTATGAGAAACCGTAGCGCGGAATCCATGTCTCTATAAAAATTTTGTGTTCATGAAGTACACATAGTGTAGTTCATAATTTCATAGAACCAAAAAAATAGTTGATTCATATTCAATATCTATCTAAACAACCAAATATTCTACTGAAAATACCCTAATGGATTTCGGATCAGGGAAATACAAGATTGATCTTAGTGAGAGATCTAATTTCCAACCATCTGAGTTTCTAGGAAATCATCCATATGACCACCATGGTCTCAACTCCCGACCATGTTATCATAATTCCATGATCTAGTCTTTATCCATCATCACCATAACTATTTCTCAATCTCATCATCGATCTAAGACAAAATATAGGATATTAATTTGTTTCTCTGTGAAATGAGTGAACCGTGATTATTCATCCATTATTTGTTGAACCCCCAACCAAGAAAAATGTCTAAAATGAAGGAAAAAATATATTTGAATGAAACCCAATGGAAAAAATGAGGAATGAACCTCTGTCTTGTTTTTCTTGACCTCAAATCTTTTCTTTTAATATGAAATAATATGATAAAAAATAAATAAACAATTGCACCACATTTCTTTCCAATAAATCCACACTCACAATACGATTGATAAGAAAATCAATATATTGTGCGATTTATTCTTGTTAATTATAAGATAATAAAATGGGGATAAATTATTATAAAAAACATCTTACCTTGGGATTGATCAATGGATGACGTAAAAAGAATCAACATCGTTTTCATTTTCATGATCCTCCAATCACATTTGACATTAATCAATGATCGATGATCTAGGTCAGGGTCATCTATCAGAATCCCCCCAACACCCTCTCTAGATATTCAGGATTATGTAGAAACCCATAAAATTTGACATAATGGAATATTTATATACTATTATAGTTCATGGAGAATAAATAAAATAAAATAAATAGTTTATTTTAATTATTTAATAATACACACACAAATAATCTCAACCCAAACATCTGACAAGATTAAAGGTTAAGCCATGCCTTAGGTAAACCCCATTTGTTAAATTAAATAGAGGACTCTGATAGTTGATCTGGTCCTCCTATTATGTGTCATTCTACTTTTCCTTGAAAAATATGAATGTCTGTCTTTTAATATATTTAATATATTTTAAAATTTGATTTAGTGATCACCGTGCTCTGAAATATCATTCTATCTCATTGCCCAACTCCAAAAATAATCCATATAATATTCTGAAGGAATATATTTAGAATTAAAAGTAATTATTTTCTCCCCAAATTTGGGTTAGAATTTTTTGAATTTAAAGAAAATAATTAATAATGTGGTATGGTAACTGAGAACACATATGGGTCTCCCACTCCCATGTACTCTCATAATGATTCCAATGTTGTCACCAGACACACACCACATGATTCAGTCAACCATGGAGGATACACTCATGTCAATCCTTAATCTCTACCTTATACTCGGAAAATGTATCTACAACTTTTATGTCAATCATTACACTATAGATAACATGTTATGGGTCATCAACATACCTCCTCATCATTGAAACATGGGGGAAATATTTTACTCGGTTTTATAGTGGTGGTAGAGAAATTTAGTAAGTCACAATGAAAACTCTTCACAGCATTTACAAAGGCCCAATGAACATAAAAGAAATATTTCTTCCCTGAAAAAATTTCCATAATCCACATAGAGGTGAGACCCTAATGAATAAATGGTTTCCCTCCTCAAACTCCAATTTTCTACTTTATTTGTCAATATAATAATTATGATGTCATTATGTAGTCCACATCCACTTCTAGATAGTCTAAACCTTCTATGTAGTTTCATGCAACAGTTTTCCCATAAATAATAAATATCCTTGGTCGGTCCAACATATTAGTTACCTTTATGGTCACCTATAAATGGCCTAAAATTATTCCATATAGATGGTGGAATTAAAATTATTGTTGTATGAAAATTGCACAAATGGTTGGTGGTCATCCAAAATATGTATAAACAATAACATGGAATCCCCCAACATGTCCTTTAGAACATGAATCGTTTTCATAGTCTAACTGTAATTTTGGGGGTGTAAATCCATGATCAAATACACCTAATTCCCAAATGCCTCATATAATCCCTACCATATCCTATATTTTAATAAATAATCACCATCTTAAATTATCATTGAGGGAACCTCATGGATCCATGCTATCTCCTATAAGTATAGTTTTCCCAATCTCTCTGTTGAGCTATACTCTTGGATAATTATGAAGTGGGATGACTTAGTGAGTTGGTATATAATAACCTAGATGGAATTGTGTCCAATGGACCAAAGTAGTAACCCCATCATAAATTCCCTAGATATCCCATTCCACTTCCACTTCTTTACCTTAAGGGGTTGAGATTAACCTGCTGGAATAAGGTGTCCAACCATCACATTCTATCAATTTAGGAATTAGTATAAAAAACTTTACTACTCCCTCCATTTTCACCAAAAATAAATACTTCCAAATTATGTCCTAGTACATATTGTCTACACCTGGGTGTACTAATAAGGTTTATCTATTAAACTCCCTAAACACCTCCTCTCTTAGTGAAACCGATACCATTATCCATCATAAGAAAATAACAACATGTTCCCCTTCATCCAAAATTCCATCATGATATTTTCTAGTGGATATATATGTATATAGGATCTCACAGTGGTTACCCCTAAGTTGTTCATATCCAAATCACAATAAATTAAGTGTTTTAACAATCAATAATAGGAGCTATGATACTCCATCCCCATCTATAAATTATAACTATAATTCTTCCAAATACTTCAACACCTCTCCCAACAATAGCATACAATATCTCTTTTTGATTTTCTACCACATTCCCCTTTGAAAGAATACAAAAATTAAAAATTTATAATACTCAATGAACACTACCCATCACCTCTATATCATGTTAAGATCCTTTTGAGAGAAGATATAATTGAGACTGTTGTGGTAAGAATTGATTATAAACTACTCTCCATTCAGGTAGTGTCACCACAGCATTAGTCTGAAGACTACCACTACTAGATCAATATATTGGGTTACATAGCTATTATAATTTAGTGTCAAAAGACATTATCCATAAGAAATAACATATTTCTTGATATTATGAAAAATGAATCTTGGTCCCTTATGCATCATAGAACACTAAGTACTTGAAAGACCCCTCTAAAATTCTTAATATGGGAGAACTCATCAATATCTTCCCTAACTCCTAGATATTATAATGGAATCTCTAAGTACACTTGAAAAAATTCTCTATCTAGGTAAAATATATTGATGGAGTTGATATTATAGAGGAATTGTTTAAAATTCAATGATAGTATCCATAAAAACCAAGAAATCTCTCTACCAAAATTAAACTCTTGGGTTTCCCCCAATATAACATTTCCTCAGCCATTAATAGGTCCACTACAACATCATCTATTGAGATATCATGTCCTAGAAATTGGACCTCCTAAATATATAACAAGAACTTAGAGAACATTCTACAATGGTTGTTCTCCTGTGGAACATCTCGAACCGTCCTCATGTGTATCGCATGCTCTTATTTAGAAGATGATTATAACAAGACATCATCAATGAATATTACCATTTGATGGTCTAATAAGAATGGAATTTCCATTTTATGAGTCACATGAACACAGTTTGGTAATTCTTCACATCGAATGGAATCACCATATACCCATGGTGACCATAATTTCATCGAAAATCCATCTTCATTATATCGTTATTTTGTACTCAAATCTAGTGATAGCCTGATCTAATGTCAATCATCAGGAACCATCATTCCCCTCTCATCCAATAGAAGAGGTCATCAATCATCGGTAGTGGATACATGTTCTTTACATACACCTTGTTCAGTCGATAGTAATCCCCTCACAACCACAATCTCTAATTCACATTTTTGGAGAACAAAACATGGGCTTCCCAGGGAAAACATTGGGTGTGACAAATCCATTCCTCAATAAGTCCCCTAAATACACCCTCATCTCTTGAAGCTCGGAAAGATCCATCAAATATTCTGTTATAGATATTGGGGCCTTCCTGTGGTGTAGATATGTTCATAATTCTTTCTCTTATGACAGAGGTAAAAATGGAATGTCCTCAGAGATGATTTCCTTATACTCTATCACAAATTATGGAAAATGATGTCTCATAGAATCCACATCATTATGTGTCTTGCTAGCCAATTGGTGTGTAATCAGATACATCCTCCTATGCATGAATTGATCTTACTCTACATGAGTTTTATTTTCAAACAAAAATTAAAACCACATCCCATTATTATGGATGCATACAAAATCAAAATGAAATAGTATATATTTCCATGAAATATAGACACCAGTCCATTCCAATAATGAAGTCATAATAAAACATTGATTATAAATTTAAATATCAAAAGAAACTCTCAGCTCCAAGAGTCAGGTCATGTCATTGGCAGAAGTCTGTGATTAACGAGTTACCTTTAGTAGGAGTCTCTAGGAAAAAATGGTTGAGCTAATGGCTCAAGAAAAACTCTATGTATCTGACCAGATAAGTGGAATAGGAGTGGCTCACACCTATATATTTTAATTCATTATTTGAATTAGATAAGACTTATATCATACCTCATATCATCTCTAGAGCATCTAGTTTGTAATCCTAATCCACTTGCAGCTTCCCTCACCCATATCCCTAGCTCTCTTTGTCTAGTGCTGACCACCATGGCATGATGGGGGGAAAATCATAATTTCTTCCACCTCAAGCTACATTCCCAGCTCATTTTCCATGTCAGCCACCCTACTCACCTGTCTGATCATTCCACTACCTCTTACTTGGCATAAAATCCACTATCTATGTATCATATATATGGTAGGTTGGACAATCATACATGAGAATTACCCTTCCACAAAATGAGTACAACCACCTATATTTTGGCTGAATAGATATACCTTTTGTGTCTTGAACTATAGAAACTCTGTCCTTGTATTGACTCCTGATGTTTTTCTCGCTCATAGTCAATATGTTTGTCATTAGATACCTACCACTGATGTTTTAGCTACTTTTTTCCTACTTCTAGCACTAGATATCCACATCTCCTCATCTATAAAACTCTCAAATACCAAGGAACACTATTAAACCTTGACGTATGTAGGAATTTTTAATGGTATCATCCTAGATCAAATGTATCTACATATTCCTCTCTCAATGATCTGAGAATGACTGAACTAATCATGGACAACATCCATTGAGTAAAAAGAGATGACGGTGGACCTCAATGAATACTCATACATAGTCATAATAACCTGTTGAATTGATATAATATCCTTGATATGGACAAACCTCTAAAAATATAGTGAAAAATACTCTATGAAAAGGTTCTATAATGCATCCATGCAAGGGTTTCAACATCATGTTAATATTTCACTAATCCCCTTTATCTTCTGGTAGATCCATAGATAGGGATCCCTTCTAGGACAACCATCTGATCTATCATTCTCCTCAAAATAATATATAATTTCCCCACCACCTCAAGCTGATCCTCATTAACATGTCGGTCAAGATTATCTCAAAACCAGAGGGTTAATTTTTTATATAACTCGTTAAGGATTATCAGTATGTGTTCCTCATCTTCTCCAACTTTCATCACAATCTTCTACTTGAATGTCTATGGTAATACTGGTACACCACATGAAGGTAAAACCTTCTAAAATGGTACCTACATCAAAGCCTTGACACTTATCTGATCAACCTTCTAATCTTGATGGTAAATCATATCTATAAATAATCACTTAGACATCATAAAATATACAATACCTACCATTATCAATGGGTATTTATAGAGAGCTGGCTCAAAATGGAAATCAAAACCATAACCCATTTCTATAAGATGCATGTACCAATGTTTTCCCTGAAATATTTTTAAAACTATAATAAGTCAACTAGAATGTTTCCAATGTCCTGGTGAATGGATACATCATCCCCAACACCATCACTGGAGTCCCCAATATGAGATTCAAACCTGATTCAATTAATGCAGTTTCCCAAAACCAATTTCATATAATCATATTCTAATGTATAACTGATTTCCTCTGATAACACAAAATAATAAACCGACCCAAAGAGTCCTAAATCATTCTCACCCCATTCCCACCTCGATTAGGCCAAGGGATGGTGACAATCACTAATTAGGCATACCACAAAAAATGGAAGGCCATAGCCTAATATACCAGTATAAGTACACACATCTCCAATCCCATATAATACTGAAATGTATAAAACTAATAACTATTCATGAATAGATCTAAAAAACTCACCACTGGAGTAAGGTAATATGTAATTCAAAGAAATGAAAAAATATAAAACATCCAAAAGAAATTGAAAAGAATTCAGACATGTAATTTATGAGAGAATGGATAAAAATGAAAATATTGGAACACAACATGATAAATCAGGATTACAAAGCTCTTTCAGGTTCAAGACACTCATAGAATCTCTGAAAATATTATTCATCTACAATAGATAAGATGTATACGTGAAAAGGTCACGCAGGGTTGAGCATAACAATACCCAACAGGACAACCCAGAATCACTAAGAATATAACATCAAGAATATTCATCTCATCCATGGAATGTGTCAAAAAAATACATAACATAATATCCAAATATACTCAATGTAGACACACATTCTCAAGGTAGGATCAAAACTGTAAATCAGGCATAAGATTCATGTTGAAGGCTCCATATAACACTCGTCATGGAGAACACACCCCATGAGTCCTATAACACTAATGGAATAAATATGATTTTTCATGCTCATTGGGTATCTTCCTAAGAATTAAACTCGATATGTCTAAAGAGATTAAAACATATATGAAGATCACACCCATGGACATGGTGTATACTAAAAACCCAATTATGATTAAACTGCTATGTAGGGGATCAACGCAGGTATAATGTTAGTCATGATGACACCAAAAAACCCCACACAGAGAAAATATTATGATAGTGTATTTCACTCCAAGACTCATGGAGTGATTCCACCAACTCTATCAAAGATTGAAGCTCCTTTGAGGGGATCACTATCCAATTAATAAGACATAACTCAATACAATACCCTCAGGAACGGATAAATTAAACTTTCTACAGTGAAACTAGTCCAATATGAATAGGTAAATGACTTCATGCCATATTTAAAGGAGTAAAATACATGTACTAGAATAAAATGATTTTTTTATTCGATAATGGTTTCAACCCCTATATTATGACACAACCCAAGTCCTTTTCTGAGTACACATCATGAACGACCCCATCTATTCCTATCTATATTTGTGTGTGGTTGTCCATGTTCATGGATAGATAGATGTGTCACTATATCTATACCTCCCGATATATATGCAGATCCACTCTGTAGGGGTTACATGAATTGTGATAGAAGTCACACATTGTGTGACACACAACATTTTATGAAACCCAAGAGCCACATCCTGGGGGTAATTCATATTGTGTGTTCATGTGTTACATAATGTTTTGTTTTGAATTTCAAGAACTCTCAGATCCTTCACGTGGATTCCAAATACATCTTCCCTAATTAATATACCACAAAACCCGGCATTTGATTGATTATTTGGGTAATATAAGCTCATTCATCATTAGAGTTATGATTTTAATCAATCTCGGTTACTATAAAATCATCTATAGCTCCACCATCATAAAAAATAACATTAAATGAATACACATCCCCTATCCATTCCCTACCCATAATCACCATCTTCATTGCTCAATCTAATTTTTGATTCCAACATAGATTTGTGATATACATCCATTTCACAATGAAATGGGTGAACAATGATTATTTAATTAGAAAATTATTGAACCATAGGACAAAACTAAAATAAGTGATTAACAAATGATGAAAAGTGAGAGAAAACCAAGTTGAACAATAGAAGATTGATCAATGTCCATGTTCAAGTTAGCCTAAATTATTTGTCGTTGATGTAAGTATTTTTTTTCTAGAAAAAAAACAATAAATAATTTTTACCCCTTGAGAAATTAAATATAACAGTCTCTGGACTGTCTCTCGAGGATGATGTAGATTGAGTTACAAGATTTTTTCTTTTGTAATGTTTACTTTTTTAATAATAGAAATTTAGGTATATGATTTAATGCTTAAATATAGAATATAATTATAAACTAAAGTGAAAGAAAATAAAATGATATAAAAATTGATATGAAATAAAAGGGGTTTGAAATCAGAATCCAAATAATAGTTTAGATAGGCATCAACCTCTCATACACTCCACTATACCATTTTTAATAATACTTATCAAATGAATTTCTAAATTCCCACCAAGGACCCGAATGTGAACACTAAAATTTATATAGATATCATATAAATAACTTGAAATGATTGTTTTCTATCCTATATAGTAGATTAAACTACTTGAATTCATCTAAGATATCAAACATAATTTAAATCACTTTACTAAATGAAAGGACCACATCGAAGAAATTCAAATAGTTTATCAATTAATTTACACCATAGAATGAACAACCATCCAAAAAAAATTGATGAAAATATTTTCAATAAGGAAAAAACAACATTCATAAAAAATATAAGTTCAATGTAAACTCAAAAGGAGGTTACAAAATAAGAGCAAAACTCATTAGAGGACATCTATCAATTTTCACCGTCCACAACCACTTGGTGCTTAGCCTCGCATCACTTGAGAAGTCTCCATCTTCTCCAATCCATAATCAATTCATGGAATCAGAATCATGAACCCAATCTCCACCTTAACCTTTCTCTCTCAAGCCATATATCAAGTTTCCATCCTTCGAAATATGGATAGGATACAAATTTATAGGGAGAGCGGGTGAATGGATTCGCCCAAAAAGTATCCTTCAAATGTTTCTGTGTGGATGAAAAATTAAATGGCCCATTTTGAAACATGTGCCTTCATTAACTTTTTTATACAATTTATCCTTCATTATCCATAAAATGTTCATTTTATTTTCCACTGGATGTTTTATTTTTGGCCTATTTACAATGAGAAATTAATTCTTTCCATGTTCCTCGTCATATTCTACTTATTTACATTCTAATGCCATTATGTCCTTGAATCCTGTCGATTCACTCAATCCAATCTTAATAATATTTGTTCCATTATTTTCTAGGAATCCCTCAAAAACATTTCAGAAATTTTGGAATCATGGTTCATATAGTAGGAATTAATTACTGAATGGAACCATTTCTTCTTGATGAGGACTTTCATATTACATGTGTTAGAACCATTCAAATAATGCCTTAATAAGAGTATTTTGAATTAAATCACATCAAGGAATAACTTTATTGAATTTTATTTCACCTCCATCAAGGATAAATTCGTTTGGAAAATTTTATCCTAATTTATGACTCAATTAAGAATGTGGGGTACACTCTCCTCAACAGAACAAGTCTCCAAAAATAATGATTTATTTGGTCATTTATATATGAACATCATGACATGACCTACTTCAAAAATATGTATCCTTGAAAAATAGGAACCCTAAAAAATTAAACACTCTATTTTGATCAATTATAAAATTATATTCCCAAAATATAGAAGTAATTGAGAGTAGTTAAAATTACAAAATTGTGAGAATTTCAATTTGAAGATCATTGCATACCTATTATCCAAAAATAATTCAATTTAGATCAAAATGTTACAATTATGGGGATAAAATTATTTAATTAGACATTGAAAATAGTTGAAATATTATCTCTATCAATCCCTCTCCCATAGCACTTGGACTCCTAGAAAAGTGAGTGGTAAAAAATTTCTAATGAAAATTCAAAACATGTGAATGAAAATATCAATCTCAAAATCATGGATCCAAACTTTTCAGGCCTCTTAAAAAAAATAATTTCCAAATTATTCATTATCTACATATATTACATTCCCATTTAACTCATCCACCATGCACAATTATTCCTTCCTCACTTCTATTTTTTATTAACAATGGGATTTTTATTTTTGAACAAAGACTTACTTATCAAAATTAATGCTACTGTAACCATAGGATTGAAAATTTTAAAAATCTCCACCCAATTGGGTCAAATAATATTATCCATCATGCGAATCATAAAGGGTTGTTATGATATTTAGTATTTTTATATATTGAAATGTTAAAATTTTGGGTTAGAATGAGTTGTCTTGGGTATTTTAGGAAGTAAGATCGCATGATTTAAGTTTCGACTCAATCATGGTCTTATAATATTTCTTCATGTCTAAAATTCAGATCCAAAATAAATCAAAATGTCTTTCCTGGATATAAACAAAATTTACATATCATCTGAAATGGTACAACACTTTCTTCTCAAAATTTTGGTTTTTTTTCAAGAGATCAAGAATGGAACAAATCATTTCATTAGGAACCCTGGAAATTGAGAACTTCATTTTCCTTGAATGGTTTAGATGGAAAAATAATTTGTGTAGTTATTTCATCATAAAAAAATCTCTTTAGAATATGAATTTCCACCCATAATTTCCCTAAATAATGTATCACACCACATATTATATCCCCTACACTCATTCATTACTAATGATAGGCATTTCTACATCCAATATATGTTGGAAAAGAAAAATAACTTATAATGTGTTTATCCTAATATGATGTACATGGTTACTAAGGGATCAAGAAATATAAAATGAATATTTATTGATAAAATATAAAAGTATTATCATGAAAAGGTGGATTCCAATCACAAACAAATTTCTTCAATCATTTGGAACACAAATTCTTTAATGCTCAGTGGTTTTGATAGGAAAAAGGATAATTCTGGTTAAAACAAGGATTTATTGGTTCACTCAAGAAGTCAGATGAATATAAATAAGTTGAAAAAAATGGATCAGAACTCTCAAGAGAAAGTTATTTTCATAACTGGGTAGCATTAATGGAATGTAATTCAAAATTCAATTGTCCATTCATGAAATTTCACAATATGAATCAAGAACAAACCTCATTTTTTCAATCATATAAGTTTAGATCCATAAATCAATTTTTTTCCTTCTATTGAAAAAAATTCAGTTCAAAAAGGATATTACTATGAATAAAACTTGTTTTTTAATGAAATAAAATTAAATAAAACTTACAAAATCGCAATCTACCCATCAAGTTCTTTCCCACACCCATATTTTGTGAAATGTTTTCATTGTGATAAAAAATTACATGAGAATGAAATTCGTGAAATTAAATGTATAACATCAAAATAAGAGAGTTAGAAATACAAAAACTGGATTCAATTGTATGTAAGTTCATGGATATGGATCTCCTCCCCTATAGGATCATGAAAATAATTTTTGAGTAGCATAAACCTATTCCCCTTGACTATGAATGGTGTCCATTTGTCTTGTTATTTTATCTTTATTTCACTAAAAGGAAAAAATTAAGTGTAAAATTAAAATGTCCATACCATTTGGAATGAAATTTACTTGGGAATAGATCCAATCTAGAATCAAACAAAAACTATTTGTCTCCATCCTTGATTTTTTTTAGAATCATTCCATCATAAATGGATTTGATTATTTCCTTGAAAAACATGGATAATTAATATACATTATTTATGATCTCCAATATTTCCTAGAAAAAATACATTATTTCTTTTATAGCAGAAAATATAATCATGTTACATGTTTTGATAGCCCAAATATATTTATATTCCAACTCAACGTTCAGATGAAAATATTTCCCATAGAATAATCTGAATGGTGACATGCTAATTAGGGTTTTGAATACTGTCATGTAGGCCAAGAGTGAATAATCTTGTCTCAAACTCATATCCTTTCTTTTTGGGATTATATTTCTTTCCATAATTTCTTTGATTTTTCTGTTGGACTACTCTTCCATTCCATTTGTTTAACAATGATAGGTTGTAGAAACCCTATTATGAACTCCATATTTAATTAAAAGAGATTCCAATATCCAATTACAAAAATCAATATCTGGATCTGAAAATCTGTGTCACAACCCGTCCTCAGGGCTAGTGTTGTGACTACCCCAAGCCCGCCTTCTATAGGCCAGGGGATGGTGACTAGCACCAAAGGCGTAAATCCCGGTAAAAGGGAAGGAATTTCCTTTATAAAAGTAAACAAACACAACAGAGTACACAAGTGAAATAAGCACTAGGTAAAACTGAGTATAGAAGTAAGTCCTGAAAAGTAAATGGGCCATTATACAAACCCAACAGAAAGTACAGTACAACAGAAAAGAAAGTACAACAGTAGTAAAGTAAAGTGGAAACCACTGAGTCGTCATCTGGATATCCCACCTGAAGGGTGGGTACAGATGGTTTCCTCAACTCCTCGGGTCCGGTCGTCTGCCTCATATACGTCCCGCCAAGTGGTCCACCTCCGGGTACCGTCCATCTCCACAAACCTCCACCTCGATTAATGTTTTATGACGTCTGCATCCAATAAAAAGTAGTGCGGGCATAGCCCGTGCCGGGGTGAGTTTATGATACTAAGTAGAGACCCCGAGACCCCCGAAGGTCTCCCAGAATCCACGAAGGATAAATCACAAAGGAAAGATACAATCAGGAAGTGTCAACCGACTCTACTTAGGTATATGCCCATACATATACCTAAGTCATCAATTCCTGTTCAGCTGCAACTCTCGAGCCCAAGAACAACCCAGTCCACACAGGAAAGAAGTCAATCACACCGTTGGTATTGATTGCAAGTCAAGACTCAGCTCACAAAGGTCTACTACCCACGAAGAAGGGTGGAGATGATTAGATGTAGCTTCTGAATCCTCTCCTCTGTCGAACCAACGTAGGATCCTAGTACAGAAGTCGTCACTACCGAACCCACATAGGATCCAAGTATAGTAACTGTCGCTGCTGAACCCACATAGGATCCAAGTACAGTAACCATCGCTGCCGAACCCACGGAGGATCCAAGTACAGTCGTCATCACTGCCGAACCCACGGAGGATCCAAGTACATTCATCCTCACTGTCGAACCCACAGAAGATCCCAGAACGGGAGTCGTCGTAGTCGTAGCAAACTCTAGGGTTCCCACACATGGCTTAATCGATTTCGGGATGGTCCGCTCCTCGAGTAAAGGGGGGTCAACACATCAACTATCACGAAGTCTATTGTTGATGTATCCCGAAGTTCTGTCTCATCAAAAGGAACTCTATGTGACAGAAGACATGTCAATCAGACTTCCGGTCTGAGAGATATTGGCTTTTTCGTTCTACGGGCCCGGTTAGAAATATTCTCGTTTCTAACCCGGACGTTATCCAAGTCATCCAAAACACACTTAGAGTATCGCAAAAGGACTGCCTCGTTGCGAGGGTCCTAGTGCCGTAGACGGCACATCGATCGGACGTGTGTTCTTTAAGTTATTCTCCTTTAAGTAGAAATGGGCCCAGCCCATTAAGCCCGGTGGGCTGGAAGGTCGAGTCAACCCAGTTTTGACATTTCTGACCAGGCAGGGGTGTCGGACCAGCCCGAAGAAATGTGTGGCGGGGCCCGGCCAGGGGCGGCCCAGCCCGGTGGGGTGCGGCCCGTCCGGCCACGACCCGGCTAGCTCGGCATGTTGGTCGAGCGGTCCGAGGGGGGGCGCGGCCCCCAGGCTGCCTGAACTGGCGGCGCCAAGCGGCGCTGCCCTCCCTTATCGGTCGGCTGATGCCGGCCGGCCTTCATGGTGTAAGGGGCTCGCATGGGCGGGCCACAGTTCATCCGGCACGGTGCCCTCCTGGCATCACGGCTCTCTTCCGCCCAGCCGGCCTACGGGTCGGCTGGTTCTCCTGCAGAAGCGGCCCGCAAAGCGGGCCGCAGTTCCTTCCGCACAGCCGGCACGACGGCGCCGGCTTCCTCCGTCGCGGCCTGCCCTGGCCGTAGCTCCGCATTCCCGGCACAGCGTGACGGCGCCGTGCTTCCTTCGTCATGGCTCACTTGGCCGCGGAATTTCTTTGCGTGTGTGACGACGACCCTTGTGCTACCGGCCTCTTTCCACCTCTTGTCGCTGATTCCAAAAAAGATCAAGTTCCAACGGAGGGTCGTCAGGCCATGTTCGTTCGGCTCGCGCCCTCCTTGTTAGAAGATATCAATAGGCTGGTATAAAAAAATCTAAACAACGACAAACAAAAAACAATTTTAATCCATTAATATTGAAAGTAATCCCCCTACCTCGAATATGGTTCGTTTGTCGTAGACGCGGAAAGCGATGTCACTTTGTCAGCGCTGGGAAAGAACTGTCATCATTGGAGAGTTCCCCGTGTTTGTATTTCATCCCTTTATGCAGAGGAAGTAAATGATTGGAGAAACGTGGAGCGTTCCTCACTGATTCGTTCTTCGTTGAAAGTTGGTTTTCTTCGTCAGAGAAGAAAACTGTTCTTCATTGAAGGACATGAATACTTATCTCTCTTTTCTCAAGAGCTCTCTCTCAACGTTTTTCCAACACAACAAAGCCCCCCCCCCAAATAAAATATTAGGCTTGTCTTTTATTTTATTAACACATCCAATTTAAAATTTCAAATCACTTAATTAATTAAATGAAGAGGTTCATTTCATTAATTAAGGTGTGTTGGAAAAAATAAAGAGGGAGAGAAAGGGAGAGGAAGAGTCTCATTAATTAAGGGGGTTGCCAATTTATTGAAGGGAGTTTAAGGGAGTTTAGGTGGGAGGTGAAAGGTTGGGACTCATGTGGGCCCCACCCCTCAAATATCCACACATGGGAAGTTGGGTGGTTGTGGGATCAACCAATAACTTCACATGGGTGGGATTAACTTCCAATGACATAAAATTGTCCCAACAGTTTTATTTAACTTATTAACTAAACCCCAATTTTTAATTTACAACCTGCATAAAACGTAAGTACGGTAAAGGTCCCCTTAAGCAATTACTGGCGCTACGAGTTCATCGGTGCCCTTAGATTTCAATTCCGAGCATCAGTTCAAAAGATAGAAAAACCCGCTCGTTCGTTCACTGAACGTACCCTAGCTAAACTTTAGAAATTGATTCTAGGCACACCGGGCCTCGGAATCAAGTGCTATCAGAAGCCATAGACTCATAAAATTCGAAAGTATTTAAGAAAAAAATTTCCTTGAAATTCCCGGGTCATTAAATTACTCCCACCTCAGGGCTTTACGTCCCCGTAAAGCTACAACATAAACAAGGGAAACAAATGAGGGTACTGAGCATGCATCTGAGCCTCCCACTCCCATGTGCTCTCCTGGAGGATCCTGTGCTGCCAATGAATGCGCACCAGAGGAATCGATCATTCACGTAGGACCCAATCCTGTCGATCCTCGATCTCCACTGAGACCTTTGTGAATGTCGCGTCGTCATCGATGTCTAGTTCCCCGTGATCAATGATGTGTGATGGGTCGTGCACGAATCTCCTCAGCTGAGATACGTAGAAGACGTCGTGCACCCGGTGCAACTGAGGTGGAAGGGATAGGTAGTAAGCCACCACGCCTACTCTGCTAAGGGCCTGGAAAGGCCCGATGAAGCGCGGAGATAACTTGACTCCCCGGCCAAATCTTCGTAATCCACATCGAGGTGGGACCCGTAAGAAAATGTGGTCACCATCCTCAAACTCCAGTGGTCTCCATTTCCTATCAGTATAGGAATTTTGTCTGCTCTGTGCTGTCCTCATCCACTCCTGGATTATCTGCACCTTCTTTGTTGTAGCCTGAACCATCTCTGGTCCTACAAGTGCTGACTCCCCAGGGTAGTCCAGCACATAGGTGATATGCATGGATAGTAATACAGTGCCTCGTATGGTTTCATCCTGATGGTGGAGTGGTAGTTGTTTTTGTACAAAAACTCCACCAAGGGTAGGTGATCCTCCCAGCTGTGACCAATGTCAATGAAACATGCACGGAGCATGTCCTCGAGTGTCTGAATGGTCCTCTTCGTATTTCCATCTGTCTGATGATGAAAGGCGGTGCATAGGCGTAGCTGCGTCCCAAATGCCTCCTACAGCCCCTTCCAAAGCTAGGAAGTAAAGAGAGAATCTCGATCAGAGAAAATATTAGATTGAACACCATGAAGCTGTATGATCTCCTGAATGTAGATGCATCCCAAGCTCTCTACTGATCCATGCTCTCTGATAGGTAGGATGTGGGCCGACTTGGTGATTCGGTCGACGATCACCCAGATGGATTCATGTCCTCTAGAAGTACGTGGAAGCCCCATCACGAAATCCATGGATATCCCATCCCACTTCCACTCCAGAACCTCTAATGTTTGTACCAAGCCTGCTGGTACCTGATGCTCTGCCTTCACTTTCTTTCATGTGAGGCATTGTGAAAAGAACTCTGCTACAGCTTTCTTCATACCCGACCACCAGTACTATCATTTGAGGTCCTGGTACATCTTCACCACTCCAATATGTACCGCTATAGGGGAAGTGTGAAACTCCCTCAACACTTCCTCATACAGTGCAACTGGTACCATGGTACGTCCCCTGAAGAGGATGATGTGCTCTCCTCCTTCAGAAAATCCATCAAGCACCTGCCCTGTGGAAATCTGAGCACGTAGAGTCTCACAGTCAATTTCCCCACATTGTGCTTCTCTAACCCGCTGAATTAGTTGGGGAGTGACTATGAAAGACTATAGAAAAACTGCCCCATCTCTATCCACACAGGATATTTGCAATGCAGATAGCTGCTCTGTCGCCTCCCCTAGCAGCTGTATACCCGATCTCCTACTGAGAGCATCAGCTACTACTTTCCCCTTCCCAGGATTATAGACTATCTCAAAGTCATAGTCCTGGAAGAACTCGAGCCATCATCGTTGTCTCAGGTTCAGGTCAATCTGTGATGAAATGTACCTGAGACTCTGGTGGTCAGAGTAGACTGTAAAGCGCTCTCCCATAAGATAGTGCTGCCACATCTTCAGGGCGAAGACCAATACTTCTAACTCCGGGTCATGGGTAGCGTATTTGAGCTCGTTTTGTCTCAATTTCTGTGAACCGTAGGCAATCACTGCCCGCTCCTGCATCAGGACACACCTGAGTCCGGTCCCTGATGCGTCGTAGTAAACCACGTACCCAACGCCCTCCTTTGGTATCCTCAATATGGTCGCACTGGTCAATCTCTATCTCAACTCTTGAAAGATCTGATGGAATCTATCTAACCACATGAAGGGTTTCCCCTTCTTTATCAAAGATGAGAGCAGTGCTGCAACTCTGGAGAAGTCTGGAACAAATCTCTAATAGTACCCAGCCATACCTAGGAAACTCCGCACCTCCGTCACGCTCCTGGGTGGCTCGCAAGCAAGTACCGCCTCGATATTCACTGGGTCCACTGCAACCCCAGCCTCCGAGATGATGTGTCCTAAGAAATGAACCTCTAGAATCCATAAGTTTCACTACGAGGGCTTTCCATATATCTGGTGCTCTCAGAGGGTGTCCAGTACAACCCGCAAGTGGTAGGTGTGCTCCTCCTCAGTAGTCGAGTAAGTCAGTCTCTCGTCGATGAAGACTATGACAAAATGATCAAGGTAAGGCTGAAAGATCCTATTAATGAGACTCATGAACACCCCTAGAGCGTTGGTTACATAGAAGGGAATTACCAATAACTCATAGTGGGCATACCGACACCTGAAGGTCGTCTTTTGCACATCCTTGTCTCGAACTCTGAGCCGGTGATAGCCTGACCTGAGGTATATCTTCGAGAACCATCGGGCTCCCTTGAGCTGATCAAAGAGGTCGTCAATCCTTGGGAGTGTGTACTTGTTCTTTACGGCCACCTGGTTTAGGCGACGGTAGTCGACACATAGTCGTAAGCTCCCATCTGCCATCTTGGCAAATAAAATCAGAGAAGCCCAGGGTGAAACACTGGGTCGAATGAATCCCTTTCCCTGCAAGTCTTCCAGCTATACATGTAGCTCACAAAGCTCAGCAGGAGCCATCTGATTTTCTGGAGTAGATATCGTTGTTGTCCTGGGGTACAGTTCAATGTAGAAGTATACCTATCTACAAGGAGGTAGTCCTGGAACATCATCAGAAAAAACTTCTGCATACAGATCCACCACAACAGGAAAACTCGGACTCCGCACATCAACCCCTCCTAGGATGAGACTAGACAACTGATGTGTGATCAGCTGCCCTCTCCTCTGTGTAAGTCCATCCTGTGCTGCAAAGGCTCCCTTCTTGCTAGTGAATGTGAATCTGCTCCCATCTGTGCGGAAAAACCGCACTTTGTGCCTAATACAGTCGATCTGGGCATGGATTGTAGATAACCGATCCATACCCAAGATGACGTCTTAAGGCCTCAACGCTGCTACAAGAAGATCTCAGCCAAAGCTCTCGCCTCCTAAATTACGATCACAATACCAGAACCAGTGCGTAATCGTCGAGTCTTCTCATGTAGGAGTCTCTAGCCGTAAGGATCGAGCCAACGGCTCCGTCGGAATCTCTGAGATCAGAACAAGGGAAGCGGAAATAAAATAATGACTCGCTCATGTGTCTATAAGAACTGCATCAAGGGTGGAGTAGACATAGATAGTACCTCGAATCATTTCAGGTGCACCGTGGTCATAGGACTCGACTTCCTAGAGCTGAGCATGCCCCTGTCTGCCAGCTCCCTATGGTCGGGGTGGTCCTCCTGGTGGTGGTGGTGGTAGAGCCTTGAAGCATCGTCCACTACCCGTTGCTCGGCCATCTCCTCTGCCTCTTCTTGGGAGGTCCCTCTACTATCTACTACTCATCTGCATGGTGGTTCGAGCAGTCACGATCCATGGGGCCCTGCCGCCGCATGCATAACACTACCCGCCCCTCGTATGGATGGCTCTTCTTCGTGTTCCCCGCACATCTAAACCAGTATCTTGAGGTCCCCCAGCAGATGGACTAGTCTTCTTGGACCTCTACAACATCTGTCTACTGCCGGCTGCAGAAGACTCCACTATGTGTCGCCCTACGGTGGGTCTCGCTGCTGGTGTCAGCTCAGTAAGAAAACACTCCACAAGTAGGGCTCTCTCCAGCACTCCTGCCTGCATCAAAATGCTAAGGGAGACCATCGAAGCCCTGATCTCATGCCTCAGTCCCTTCTCGAAGGTCGGGGTCCGGAAGAATGGGTCTCATACCATGTTCGTGGAGTAGTGTGATAGTTCGGTAAACCTTTCTCAATACTGAGCTACTATCATGTTGCCCTACCGCAGATCAAGTAACTCCTGAATCCGCACCACACGAAGGGTTGCGGGAACAAACTCCGAGCGGAAGAGACTCTTGATGTCTTTCCAAAGTAGAGATGCCTTGTTGTGCACCTGGGCCATCAGGCTCCACCATCTACCTGTTGCTACGTGCAGTAGACTCGCGGCATGGATCATCATAAGATCAGCCAGTGTCCATACCAATCTGAAGACTTTGATGATAGCCTCCATCCAATCCTCGGCTGCCTGAGGGTTCGTCTCTCTACGGAACTTGGGTGGCCTCTATCGTTGAAACTCATGCAGCGCACTCAGGCGGCGTGCACTCTCTGCTGTTGGGGCGGGTGGTATCAGTGGACCAGTGGGTAGTGGTACCACTGGTGCCTCCGCTATAATGGGGCCCTGCACCGAGGACTCATCGCTCGGTGGGCTTCCATCTCGCACGTATCTCGGAACCCTAGATGGATACCTTCATGGGGACGTCCTGAAAAGCAACAGGTGCGCCACGGTTAACACAATATTCCTGGTGAGCTGACACAAAGTAATCACAAAGAAAACTCTTGAAACACACATGCAATCAATGTTTTCATTCACTGAGTTGGAAATCAGAAGTCAGGGTCCTGATGAATGGATATGTCAGCCGCCGCACCAACACTGGACTCCCTGGACTGATAACCACACTGAATATTCTAAACACTATTGCTTCATAGAAAGAAATTATCAGAGTCCTAATTTTTGCGGTAGAACCGACTCCTCTGATACCAATTTGTCATGACCCGTCCTCAGGACCCGTGTCGTGACTACCCCAAGCCCACCTTCCATAGGCCAGGGGCTGGAAACTAGCACCAAAGGTGTAAATCCTGGTAAAAGGGAAGGCATTGACTTTATAAAAGTAAACAAACACAATAGAGTACGCAAGTGAAGAAAGCACTAAGTAAAATTGAGTACAAAAGTAAGTGCTGAAAAGTAAATGGGCCAGTATACAAACCCAACTGAAAGTACAGTACAATTGAAAAGAGAGTACAATAACATTAAATTAAAGAGGCAACCACTGAGTCATACTCCGGATATCCCACCTGAAGGGTGGGTACATATGGTTTCCTCAGCTCCTCGGGTCCGTTCGTCTGCCCCATGTACGTCCAGCCAAGTGGTCCACCTCTGGGTACCGTACAGCTCCACAAACCTCCACCTCGATCAGTTCTGTCCATCATCTACATCCAATAGAAAGTAGCGAGGGCATAGCCCGTGCAGGGGTGAGTATACGATACTCAGTAGAGACCCTGAGACCCCCGAAGGTCTCCCAGAATCCACGAAGGATAAATAACAAAGGAAAGATACAATCACAAAGTATCAACTGACTCTACTTAGGTATATTCCCATACATATACCTAAGTCATCAATTCTAGTTCGGCTCCAACTCTCGAGCCCAAGCACAACCCAGTCCACACAGGAAAGAAGTCATTCACACCTTTGGTATTGATTGAAAGTCAAGACTCATATCACACAGGTATACTACTCATGAAGAAGGGTGTAGATGATTAGATATAGCTTCTGAATCATCTCTTTTTCCAAAACCACATAGGATCCTAGTATAGAAGTCTTCGCTGCCAAACCCACGTAGGATCCAAGTACAGTCGTCATCACTGCCGAACCTATGGAGGATCCAAGTACAGTCGTCCTCGCTGTCGAACCCACAAAGGATCCCAGCACGGAAGTCGTCGAAGTCGCAGCCAGCTCTAGGGTTCCCGCACACAGTGTACTCGATTCTGGGAGGGTCCAGTCCTCGAGTAAAGGGGGGTCGATACATCAACTGTCATGAAGTCCAGATTTTATGTATCCTGAAGTTCCGTCTCGTCAAAAGGAACTCTACGAGACAGACGACGTGCCAATTGGATGCCCGGTCTGAGAGATATTGGCCTTTTCGTTCCAGGGGCCCAGTTAGAAATATGCTTTTTTCTAACCCAGTAGCTATCCAAGTCATCCAAAACTCATTTAGAGTATCGCAAAAGGACCGCCTCGTCGCGAGGGTCCTAGTTCCCTAGACAAAGCTTCTATCATACACGTGGTTTTTAAGTTATTCACCTTTAAATGGAAATGGGCCCAGCCCATTAAGCCTGGTGGGCTGGCAGGTCGGGTCAATCCTGTTTGGATGGGTCTGACCGGGCAGGGGTGTCGGACCAACCCGAAGAAATGCGTGGCTCGGCCTGAGCGGCGCGGCCCGGACCGAGGGGGCGCGGCCCGGCCCGGTGGGGCACGGCCCGGATAGGTGGGGCGCGGCCCGGCCCGGCCTGGCGTGGCCCAGCACGGCTCGGCCCGGCTGGGCGCCACCCGGCTGGCTCGGCCAACTGGCCGAGCGGTCCGAGGGGGGGGGGCTGCACGAACCGGCGGCCCCAAGTGGTGCCGCCCTCCCTAACAGGTCTGCCTTCTTGGTGTAAGCGGGACATATGGGTGGGTCGCGGTTTGTCCGGCGCGGCACCCTCCTGGCGTCGCGGCTCTCCTCTGCCCAGTCGGCCGACAGGCCAGCCGATTCCCCTGCCAAAGCAGCCCACAAAGCGGGATGTGGTTCCTTCAACACAGTCGGCGCGACGGCACCAGCTTCCTCCGTTCCGGCCTTCCCTGACCGTGGCTCCGCGTTCCTGGCACGGCGCGATGGCTCTGTGCTTCTTCAACCACGGCTTGCTTGGTCTCGGCTTTTCTTTGCGTGTGTCACGATGGCCCTTGCACTGCTGACCTCTTCTGTGTTCCACCTTCGGTCGCCGATTCCAAAAAGATCAAGTTCCAGCGGAGGGTCATCGTGCCATTTTCGTTCAGCCTGCGCCCTCCATGTTAGGTGATAGCAATAGGCTAGTAGAAACAAGGATAAACAACGAAAAATGAGGAACAATTTTAATCCATTAAAATTGAATGTAATCCCCCTACCTCGAATATGGTTCGTTCATCGTAGACGCGGAATGCTATGTCGCTCCGTCAACGCTGGGAAAGAACCATCATCGTTGGCGTGTTCCCCATGGTTTTATTTTCTCCCTTGATGTAGAAAATGTTGAATATTGGAGAAATGTGGATCGTTCTTCGCCAAGCCGTTCTTCGTTTAAGGTGGGTGTTCTTCGTCGAAGAAGAAAATCGTTCTTCGTTGAAGGAGATGAATACTTCTCTCTCTTTTCTCAAGAGCTCTGTCTCAAAGTTTTTCCAACACAACAAAGATCCCCCCAAAATAAAATATTAGGCTTGGATAATATTTTATTAACACATCCAATTCAAAATTTAAAATCACTTAATTAATTAAATGAAGAGGTTCATTTCATTAATTAAGGTATGTTGGAAAAAATAAAGAGGGAGAGAGAGGGAGAGGAAGAGTCTCATTAATTAAGGGGGTTTCCAATTTAATGAAGGGAGTTTAAGGGAGTTTAGGTGGAGGTGGAAGGTTGGGGCTCTTGTGGGACCCACATCTCAAATATACCCACATGGGAAGTTGGGTGGTTGTGGACTCCGCCAATATCTTCCCATGGGTGGGATTAACTTCCAATGACATAAAATTGTCCCAACAATTTTATTTAACTTATTAACTAAACCCCAATTTTTAATTTAAAACCTGTATAAAATGAAACTACGGTAAAGGTACCCTTAAGTAATTATCGGTGCTTTAAGTTCATCGGTGCCCTCGGATTTCAATTCCGAGCACCGATTCAAAAGATAGAAAAACACACTTGTTCGCTCACTTATCGTACCCGAGCTAAACTTCAGAAATTGATTCTGGGCACACCGGGCCTCAGAATCACGTTCCGTCAGAAGCCACAAACTTTTAAAATTACAAAGTATTTAAGAAAAATATTTACTTGAAATTTCCAGGTCATTACAATCTAAAACATTAGAAATCCAAATTTTGAAATCAAATTTCCTTTCACAATTTTGGACACAATTTTGACATCATCAGTTATTCTGGGAATAGCCTCTACCCACATGGAGAAATAATAAAAAGAAAGTAAGATGTAATGATATCCATACGAATTTGGAAAATTCACCATAAAATCCATACCCCATACATCAAATTCCTCAAAAAAATAGAAGATTTTGATGCGTCGTCTCATTCCCTTTGGCAATGATTCTGTGAAATTGATAATTTTTATAAGTTCTCTAAAATTAAAAAGTATCTCTAATAAAAGTGGGCCTATAAAAATCAGAATCAATAAATTTTCATATATTTATTTATGTCCCAAAGTGTCATCCATATATCAAATTGTGAAAAAAATAGGATGGATTGAAATTAAAAAATTCGAAGTGTATATTCTAATCATTTGGTCACTACCAACATTCCACAAGTAATAATTATCCCAAATGTAATTCAATGAATCAATCACACATTTATCAATTTTCTACTTAGAAAACTAGTGGGGAACTTCAAAATGAGCAAAATAATTCATAGGCTTTTCATACCATGGAAATTCACAATGATAAGAAAATAACCCCTATTATAGAAATTTTTCTCCAATTGGTGGAAATATATGTGGTTTTCCATTCAAAATAGATGGTATACTACTCATGAAATTAACAAAAGAGTTCAAAATTCATTTATTATTATTTATTTCAACATAACACTCCTATAAAATCAATATAAATTTCAAAAATATTGGTTTCTAATTATGTTTATTCCATAAAAATCTGATTGTACAGTGATTTGTGAAAATAATCACCATAGAGCCCAGCAGATATAGTTTAATTTTTTTCAAAGAAAATAAAAAAACCTAATGTTCCTTCTCAGTTGTTATGTATTTTGATTGGGATTGATTCAAATTTCATGATTAATAGTGAATCACATTAGATTTATTTTCCAACCTCTTACTTAACACTTCCCAAGGAGAAAAGTCAGATGCATCTGTTAATATTTAAAAGGGAATGTCCCATTTGGGTGGTTGAAAAATTAGGAAAGTTATCTGTTTTTGTTTTGTCTCCCAAAATTCCTTCTTAAAATTATTATCAATTTTATATGGGGTGTCTTCTTGGAGAAATATTGAAAATGGTCATGCAACCTTAAAAAAATACTTTATGCATCACTTATAAAATCCCGCACGACCAAAAAAGGATCTCACATCTCTAATTTTTTTGGGTATGTAAATGAATAAATTACCTCAAATTTGGATTTATCAACTTGAAATCCATTGAGAGACACATAAAATATGAGAAAAAATCCACTTATCCACAATAAAAAATAATTTTTCATAATTGAGAATGTGATTCTTAAAAATGCATGTTTCTAAAACATGAGCCCATATTTTCAATCAATTATCAAATGACGAGACACAAACAATGATGTCATCTATAAAAAAATCTATGCATACTTCTATAAATTCCTATAAATTTATCATCATACACCTTTTAAAAGTTCCTGGTGCAGCACAAAAATAGAAGGGAAACATTCTATAATAAAGCGTTCTAATGGCTAATGTGAAATTTGTTTTTCTACATCCTAAATTAAATCTAGAATTTATAAATAACTACATAATCCATCAAGAAAAAATAGTAGGTTTTTTAGATATTCCTTCTTTTACTTGATCAAGGAATGGTAATGGGAAGTGGCCTTTACTTGTAACTAATTTGAGTTTCCTATAATCAATGCGCGTTCTCTTTTTATTTGGAAGACTTACATGGAAAATCTCACCAAATTCATTCCTTGAGATTGTAACGAAATTTTAGTGGGAAAAAATGAATTGGACTAACCCATTGACTATCAGATATGGGAAAATAATTCCAAATGCCAAAATGGTGGTGACTTCATTAATAAAAACATTCAAATGTGTTGGATTCAAAATCCATTGAAAATGTATCGCTAGTTTATCATTTCCATCTATCAAAATTCAATGCATGTACACTAAGTGGTTGATTCATGTTAAATTAGTTATTGTCCATCCCATGGATTTCTTATAGATTTTGAGGACACCTAACAATTTGTTCTCTTTGTCTCTTGAAAATAATTGGATATGATGATAGATAATTTTTCATTATCAACAATGAAAGCATATATGAGGTTTTCATGAAGTGTTTTAAACTCTATCTCAAGTGGGGTATTTTCATTGATCAAATAATACTGATAAGAGGTGAGATTGTTCATTAAAGCTCAAGATTATAATGGACATTAATCATGGAGATCAATTTCTATGTTATTTGGACTTTTTTAATGTGTAAAATTATCAACATTATTAAAGACACCACCAACGGGTTCTAGGGTTTCATGAATGTTATCTTGATCAGGGATGAGATCAAAGGAAATTAAAAATAAGTCTCAACATTCCAAGACACATCACAAGATTAGTTATTTCCTCTCATGTTGACTAGTTTTAGAAATAAACAATTTTCCACTTTTCAAATTAGCAGCTAGTTTTTCCTCAATGGAAAAATCAGGGAATATATTAGTGGAAATCCATTAGATCATATTTACTTGGTTGATGAATGATATTAAATGGGGTGTTTCATGTAATAAAATTTATTGAAATGAATAACAGATGCTCCAAATTCTAGTGATTGTTTCCCATTATTAACATTGATTATTTATTTCTATGTTTTTGAAAATGGTATACTTATATTGAAAGGTGCATGGGTACTAAAATGGACATCTTTCATAACCAAGACATATAAATCCATTGGAAAAATCATGTCTCTCACCTAAACAAGAACATCCTCCATAACTCTAGAAGGCTTGGTAGTACTTTGGTTGGCAGGTTGAATGAAAATATCAGAGGGTTTCAATTCTCCAACCATAAGATATGAGTAAATAGAATGTAACTCAAGGTTGCTAAAGGCCCCTAAACCAAGAATATCATATTTGAATTCACATTTTCTAATGGTGAAGTGAATGTTCAAGGTTCCTAGGTCTTTACACTTGATCGAAAAGGATCGTTGAACCATTGATGAAACATTCCTCTATAAGATTAATTTTTTAAATCCTTTGAATTTCCTTTTCTATGTAAAAATATCTATTAGAAACATATAATACCTTGTAATTTTATGCACAACATCAAAAAACTGTATGTTGACTTGAATATTATTAAATGTTTCCCAAACCTCCTTGTCAAAATCTATTTCAGCTCTTTCCTTCACTAGTGGTTCACTCGAAGGGTAAGGTAGTGGTGGTTCGGATGTTTTTGAGTAACTCTAAGTAATTTTTGGAGAAACATAGGGACCATACATCCTATTCTAATAAGTATTTGTTCTTTCAAACAAAATTTCTTCTTTTGAAATTTTGTTTCTATTCAAATCAAATTCACAATTTATAGATTTTCCTTCAGTAGTGATAATCTCATTTATAATTTCATCAACGTGTTTTACTTTCTCATATTAAGGGTTATTTAATAATTTTCCACACCTATATTAAAATTCACTAACATTTTTTTCACCTTAACGCTTGGATTCACTGGAGGATATAATGATATAAAACTACACATTTGATTTTTAATGTTATTATCATGAGTGGAAAGATGAACCATTTGAGTCATTAAGGTATTTAGGAGGTTACGTTATTGTTTAAAGGAATTTTATTGTTTTCTAAATGATTATTCAAGGTTTCAAACCAATATTTTATGGGAGGAACATGATAAAATCTTCATCCATAATTAGAATTGGTTTTCTTATTGAAATATCTTGGTTTAGAATTACATGATTTTCCGTGGAGGAATATCTTTGTTGTTCAGGCTCCTAAAATCCTTTATTTTAGTGTTTGTTCAATCCCTAAATGATTTTTTTGTTTTTTTGAACTGTCATTTGTTTGTGTTATTGAATGGGGTTTCTAGAAAATATCATGTCAATTCTAATATGTTTCTTACATTTGTGGGAATTAGTCACTAAACTGTTCATTGAAAGAATGAATTACATAGTGGACTTTTATTTGAAATCTTGTTTTAGGTTTGGGTTGTGTGGGTGGGTTACTAGAAAACATCATCGACCTCACCATGGTGGTAATATCAGATTGTGGAATTGTAATCAAATTTTTTCCTAGACTAGCCATTTGGAATTATTGAACATATTTCACATGAAGATGGTATCTTGTTCCAAATTGTTGAGAATTTTGGGCCATGTTTTCAAATAACATCCCAGAAAAAGATAGTATTTTTTTCAACTAAATCCCCTCCCATATTATAATCAATCCTGCTTCTATCAGAAAGATAAAATCACTAAAAAAATTCAATCAAAATTTGTTCACAGATTTGATAGTAGGGTAGCTAAAATAGACTCTTGTGAATCATTCCATGTACTCATGTAATGATTTAACATGAGATTATCTAATTAGAAACATATCCTTTTGAATATAGGCTATTATTGATTTTTTTAGAAAATATAGGATTAAACTTTTCTTCAATTCATTCAAATCCTTGATCAATTTTGAATGTTAATAGAAGAACCATTCTTTGGAAAATTCTTCTAATGAAAAAGGAAATGACCTCAATTTCATTTGAATTACATCAACCACTTAAGGTTTCTTTTTGACACAATGATAAATAATTTATTGATGGTGTTTACTTGGGTCTTAAATTAGTAACCCACTAAATATTAGAATTATTTTCAATGAAACCAGATTGGATTTCAATCCTAGAAGGTGCATTATGATATTCCACCGAATAATGTTGATTTTCACCATAGGATGAAGCCAATTGTTTCAAGGTTCTATTTTAATCCATTATAATATAAATTTAAAAAATGTAATTTAAAATAGTGTTAGTTTATTATTCACTACATGGGATAGGGGAATTTCTAGTACCTCTAACCCTGGAGTGAAATGTTATATAAATTTCAGAATCCAAAGGCAAGAAGTTTGGTTTGAAATTTTAGGTCATGGAAAACAAATTTCTATAATATCAACTCAAGAAACCTTCAATGAAATGGATATAGTTTACATTAGAATTTATTCCATGAAATTCCCAATAAATAATTTTATCCCCTAGAGAAATGAAATATTTGTGTCCTTGGATTGTATCTCAAGGGGGATTAAATTTGAGTTATTAGAATGTCACTTTTGTTTTGTTTATTTCTACAAGAATAAAAACTGTGGATTTGATTTAAATCTCAAATACAGAATATAAATATAAACTAAAGTGAAATAAAATACAAAAAAATATAAATTTATAGTAAATTAAAGGGGGTTATATTATAATAAAAACAACAGTTGTGGACAGGATTCAACCTCTCGAACACTACCTTCATACTGGTTTAAAAATACTTCTCTATTGAATTTATAAATTCCAACCCCCCAAAGAAACCCCAAGTGAACACTCAAATTTTTATAGATATCTTATAAATACCTCTAATTGATCGTTTCCCATCCTAAATATGTGATTTAACAACTTCAAGACATCCATGAAATGAATCCTAATTAAACTCACTATACTCAATGGTAAGACATCACCAATTAAATTTAAATTGTTTAACCAAATAATTTACATCATCTAGTGAACAATAATAATAAAATATTTTTTGAAAATATATTCAATATAGAAAAAAGACCTCATTTATTCAAAATATATGTTAAAAATATATTCAAAAAGTGATTACAAAATAATATTGAAGCTCTTAAGTGAGTTTCTATCAGTTTTTGTTGTCCACAACCACTTGGTGTTTATCCTCGCATCACGTGAGAAGTATCCACATTCATCATTCTAGAATAAATTTATGTAATCATAATCATATTAGAAACCTAGACTTTTCTTATATTTCTATTATATCATTATAAATATAAATAACATAATAGTATAACACATAGATGATCCAACAGTTTAGTGTCTTGGGAGAACTAGGACCATACATAACAATTACAACATCAAGCATAGACATTTATTCAATTTATTCTTTCTCTAGCTTCTTACTGAAACTTGACCTCTCCTTAGTACATGTAGTCACTTGAGGATATACATCAAAATGGGTGATCTAGAAGCCCAGTAAGGGGATAGATAAGAAAAATATATCATGAGGTGAGCATAAACCGAACATAGGCAAAGGATCATGAACATAAGAGGAAGCATAAATATAATACTTGAAATATGGAAATGCATAAAAATGAAACATCGTGTCTTAGTTGTTAAATAACACACATAATTGTGAAAAAATCTAGAATCCTATTCCCATAATTTCACATTTACTCATGAGATTCATCACTTTACCCAATCCATTAGAGCGCTGTATAATTTTGGGTGCACCCGTCTGATACAAACATTCATATTGCGCTATATAATTCTGGGCACACCCGTCATATCATAACATTATCATTATCATGTATGAAAAATAGGACATATATCAATAATGAACATAAATAAACCATGGAGAGGAATGGGTTTAATATCATAATAACACATTCATAAACATTGGGTTCCCAAAGGAAAGAGCGAATAACATACTTGATACAAGAACCATCAACCTTAAATGAGACGTAAAAGGTGAGTTCTTACAAGAATAGTTCTTTTGAAAAACATTTTTTTGACATAAATATCAGTAGAAAAAATTATATCCCATAAAAGGTATTATAAGGAAGAAAAAAATATTTTTAAGGAGTGAGCATACCAAATTTGAAGTGAAATAGGGATAACCTAATGAAAGAAAATTGGGTTCAAGATTTTCCGCTTACCTTATTTCTGAACTCTTCTTACGCTTTAATGTCCTGTATAATGACATTATATTCATTAATTAAAAACTAAATAACATTTTATAAATTAAAAGGGTTTATTTTGGTTTCATTATGTTATTTTATGGGCCTTTTGATGAGTTATAGGGTTTAAAAACATTGTTCAGGATTGTTTGTTTTTACGGTTTTCTTGAGTGGTTCACATGTATTCATAAATTGATGTTCGGGTAGAACATGGGTAAACATACAAAACTGATATTACATTTTATTAATGATATTACTGGATTTTGGATTATCTTATATTGAATTACCTTATATACCAAGTGGATGAATCATTATATAAGAATTTAATGATGATCATTTGGATTAATTTGGGTGGTTTTTCGACTACAAGGAACTTGTTTTGATTAATAGTTAAGTAATATGTACATAAGTTAGTTCCAGAACTTCAAATAAAACTTAGTGCACATAAAATATTCCGTCTAAACCATAAAAATGGTTTCATGACCATATTTTAAGGTAGAAATGAAAAAACAAATTATGTCATTCTCGAAGGTGATAGATTAACACCTCACGAACAATGTTTTCTTTTATAAAATTAAAGGAATAAGACAAGGAGGATAGATGATATAATATATCATTAGTATCATAAAGTTCCAGTATATTTATGATACTATAGTTACCATACCGTTTGTACAAATATATGTGGAAAAATAATAAGAAAAGAACATGAAATTGAAAGGAATTTAAAGGAAAAGAAGAAGATAAATTACCTCTTGAATTTTTCCTCTTGAGATCCTATTTAAAGTGCCTATTCATAGACTGTTTGTGAGACCAGAAGATCATGGATGTGGGGGGCTAGGAAAGAAACTTTAGATGAAATTATACAGGGCTCGAATCTTGGGAGGTGTGAGGGAATGAGGTAGTGAAGGGTGGCATTTATAGTGGAGGGGAGAGGGGTTTTCTAAATATAAAATTCATTAATTTATTATTTCTCCACAAGACAAGTAATAGTGATTATTCCATGACCAATAATAGTAATTTTATAATATAATCCCAAAAAATTGGGATTACATCTGCAAAACATCACACATGACTATATAATTAGCTTACTTATCTTATTTTTGAAATTATGGTATTTCACTATTCATAAAAAATTCAAGTATTTCAGAAAAATCCCAAAATTTCACCCAAAACCTTTTTTGACATGTAGAATCTAAAAATGATTCCCATTTTTCAAAAATAATTTCATAAATATTATTAATTTAATATTTAATTAAAATCATAATTTACTTGAAAAATACAGTTTTTAAAATTAATACTGATTTTGTAATACTTTCCAAAATTATGTAGGGTCTTATAAAATTATTTAAAAACTATAAGACATAGATTTTTTAATTTCTTATCACATTATAAGAAAATATATTTTCTTTTAATTTAATTAATTAATTATAATTAATTATTTAGGACTTAAAAAAATACCAAAACATTAACTATAGTCAAATTGTCACTTTCTAAGATTCCTAAATTTTATTTAATTATTCAGGGGTAAGGTTACACTTATTTTAGATGCTTTACTACTCACAAGGGTCATAATACTATTTATAAGGGTAGGTTACTATTCATAAGGGTAGGTTACTATTCATCAAAAATTAAGTTTTTCTTATTAGACCCCAAAATCATCTTGAACACAACCGTGTATATCAGATTTTCAAAATTCCAAACACATAAGTGACAAACATATGTTTACAGGTCACTTAGCACTTAGTAGTTCATTATGTTGTGTTTTCATTTGATTTTATGACATAATTATAAGAAGGAAATTTCAATTGAAAAACTTTGGCTCATAACATTCTTCCCCACAAATGAAATATTTCCCTTGAAATTCCACTCTACACAAACAGATGAGGGTACTTCTCCTTCATTTCCTCCTCTGGTTCCCAAGTAGCTTCTTCAAACTTATGGTTCCTCGAAAACACTTTGACAAGGTGGGTTTTCTTGTTGCATAGAACCTTATCTCTCCGGTCCAAAATCTCTATTGGATTCTCCTCATAAGAGAGATCATCTTCCATATGTACCACCTTTGAGTTTATTACAAGTGAGGGATCAGGTATGTACTTCCTCAGGAGTGATACGTGAAAAAAAATCATGAACATAAGCCATATTCGTTGGAAGTTCAAGCCGATAGGCCATGAATCCTATATGGTCAAGGATTTCAAAGGGTCCAATGTACATTGGGATTAGCTTCCATTTCTTCCCAAATCACATGACTCTCTTCTATGGTGATATTCGAAGGAAGGCTTTATCACCAACTTCAATCTCCAAGTTCCTTTGATGGTTGTCAGCATAGCTCTTTTTCCAACTCTAAGTATATTTTATGTTTTTATGGATGACTTGAAGCTTCTCTGTCATCTCTTGCACAAGATCGGGTCCAAGTAGCTTTGTTTCTCCAACAGCATCCCAACAGGTTGGAGTTTTACATCACTTTCTATAAAGAGATTCAAATGGAGCCATCTGAATACTCAAGTGGAAGCTATTGTTGTATGAGAACTCAACCAATGGGAGATACTGATCCTGTCCACCTTTGAATTCTAGATATCCAACTCTTAGCATATCATTAATAATCTTAATATTCATTTCATATTGGCCATCAGTTTGGGGTTGATAGGCCGTGCTGAAATTTAATTCAGTACTCAAAACATGTTGAAGGCCCCTCCATAATTTATATGTAAACCTTGGATCATGGTCAGAGATAATTGGGAGTGGAACACCATTCAGTCTCACCACTTCCTCCACATATATCTTTGCAAGTTGTTCAAGAAAGAGATCTTCCCGAATAGCGATAAAAGGGTTAGTCTTGGTGAGTTGATCAACCACAACCCATATCGAAATATTTCCCTTCGACGTCTTCGGGAGACCCATGAAAAAGTCCATAGTAACATTTTCCCATTTCCACATGGGTATAGGCAATGTCATTGTCAACCCTTTGGACTTTTTCCGCTCTTCATTAACTTTCTAGCATACGAAATACCTTGAGACATATTCTACAATATCTTTTTTCATGTCATCCCACCAGAATTGTTCTCGGAGATCACGTTACATCTTTTTACTCCCAAGATAGATAGAGAATGTTATGCTAGGTTCATTTTCCAATATCTACTTCTTTATCCCGGGTTATGAAGGCACACAAAGCCGCATTCGAAAACAAATCACACTAACATTGTTGATATGAAACTCTTGCATCTTCCCTTCCTTTACTTCATTCACCCTCTTTTGTATCTCCCCATCATCCCTCATTTCATCCTTAATATTATCTTAGATGGATGGTTGCGCAATCATTTGGGAAAGGTCTGATGTATCCACTTCCCTTATGATTTCATAATCAATTATTTATGTATCCAATAAGATAGGGTCTTTCTCAATCCACAGCATTGGTAGAGTAGCAGGTTATTTTCTACATAGAGCATCAACTACCTTGTTCGCCTTTCCAGGATGACAGTGAATAGAGAAATCATAATCCTTGATTATATTTAACCATATCCTTTAATGCATGTTGAGTTCCTTTTGGGTGAATATATACTCTAGGCTATTGTGGTCAGTTTATATGTCACACTTCTTACCATAAAGGTAGTGTCGCCAATTTTTCAATTCAAAAATCATGACTGTCGGCTCTAGATCATGCGTCAGGTAGTTTTTCTCATGGATCTTTAACTTTAGTGAGGCGTAGGCTAACACATTATCATTTTTCATTACTACACAAGCCAAGCCTTTATTTGAAGCATCACTATATTTCATAAAACTTCCTCCACTTTTCGGTAGTGTGAGTACAGTTGTAGTGACCGGCCTTCTCTTAAGCTGTAAAGACCCGTAAAATTCAAGGGAAATTTTTTCTTAATTTTCTTTAGATTTTTACAAGAGCGCGGTTTCAGACGGCACCTGATTCCGAGGCCCGGAGTGCCCGGAATTAATTTCCGAAGTTTGGCTCGGGTACGTTCAGTGAACGAACGAGCGGGAATTCCTAACTTTTGATCCGGTGCTCGGAATTGAAATCCGAGGGCACCGATGAACTCGCAGCGCCGATATTCGCTTAAAGAGTCCTTTTCGGGAGTTGCGTTTGATGCGGGTTGAAAGTTAGTTTTTGGGTTTTTAGTTTAAGTTAAATAAAATTTGTGAGGAACAAATTTTATTTCTTTTAACTAGTTAAGTCCTACCAAAGGGAGTTGGGAGTGGGACCCACATCCACTTAACCTCCCTTGGGAGGATTAAGTGAGGTGGGGTCCACACGAACCCCAACTCCTCAAATTCTCTCAAAACCTCCCCTTTAACTCTTTTCAAGATCCCTTAACCCCCTCTTAATTGGCTTAAGTTACTCTTAATTAATTTTGGGGGTTAACTCTTTTGAATTTCAACGTTTGAAATTCTTCTAATGTGTATTGTAATAATAAAATAAGAAGATGTCTTATTTTATTTTGGGTTGTTTGTTTTGTCTCCTTGAGAGCTTTTGGAGAGCCTCTTCTTCTTCTTCAAACTCAGCGAAGAACGCGAAGAACGTCGTTCTTCAACGAAGAACTTCTCCGCCGAAGAACACGATCCATCCGCGACGCCGTATCCGCGACGCGACGTACTTCTTCTGCGTCTTCTCTTCCGCGACGGTTTTCCGCGACGAACGCCTTCGACAACGACTCTTCCTCCGACGTCAAAGGAATCGACACCGATATTCCACGACTCCGTCAACGTGCGACTATCAAGGTAGGGGTTCTTGAGTTCGTTGTTTCCTTTTTATTTGACTTTCCTCAAGACTTGACGTAGAACGCTCAACTTCCGACGAAGAACGCCGCTCCGCTCTTCTTCGTCTTCGGTGTCAACGAGAGAGAACACCGCACCTTCCTCGGACAACCTTCGTCGGTGTACAAGGATTCGCCAACGACGTGCCTCTTCGGACGCGCCTCTTCGTCGTTGAATTTGACGAACGACGACCACGTCGCCCGACCTCCGCGACGTCGTCTTCCGCGGAACGTAGAACGATCCTCGAACTTATACCCGAGGTAGGGGTTGTTGAGTATTGTTAATTTATCCCATTTCTTGCTCGTGGATTGCATGTCTACGTGAGGCTTTTGAATATTTTATATAAGTGTTGTTGTTAACGCGAGGGGGGGCCGGACCGCACGAACACGGCCGAACCCCCCTCCATCGTTCTTGATTATTTTTGCGGATGGAAGCAAATGGTGTGGTGCCGTCGCACCACGCGGATGATTGTTCGTTTATTTTACGCAACGCCGTCGCGCGCACACCATGGAAGAAACATCAAGAACGCGACGCCGTCGCGCCGCGTTGAAAGAATTAAGGTGCGGCGAAGGGGCGCGGTGCCGTCGCACCGCGCCGGACGATGAACACCGCGGCCGGTTCCGGGCCGCGGCGGAACGAGAAGACCGCGGCCGGTTCCGGGCCGCGGCGAGAAGAGGAGACCGCGGCCGGTTCCGGGCCGCGGCGGAAGAGAAGACCGGCGGCCGGGCCGCCGGCGTCCGAAGCCGAAGAGGGGACCGGAAAATTTCGGTCCCGTTGGAGAAAAACCGGCCGGCCAGCTGGCCGGCCGGATGCCGTTGAACCGGGGAATTAATTCCCCGACCAGCCAGTAAAACCCCCCTCTTAAAGAGGGGGGGCGGTTCCATGAAGGGGGCGGGGGCAGCAGCCCCCCGGTTGACTCTCCAAAACCGGCCCCCACGTGGGGGCCGTTTTGTTATCCAGCCGCGGCACAAAGGCCGCGCCACTTAAAGAACCGCGGGGCTTAGCCCCGCGTGCGCAGCCCGTGCGGCGCCGGACGCCGCCGCCGCCGCGCCGCCGCCCGCCGCCCCGGGGGGGGGGGGGGGTCGGGCCGGGTCGGCCCGGACCCGGACCCCCCCGTTTCGTACCAGATTTGGTTTTTAGCCCATAACTTGAGCCTCGGACCTCCGAATGACAAACCGTCTGCGGCAACGCGATCCTTGGATCGAGACGGTCGTTTCGGTATATCGCACTCAAGGTTTCGGATTACTTTGAGTTCGACCGGGTTGGTTCGTTCACGGAACCAACCGGGCCTTCGGAGCGGAAACGCTCATATCTTGAGCCACGAACGTCCGATTGACGCGCCGTCAGTCGCGTTGCGTTCCTCTTAATGAGATGGATCTTTTGGCATACTCCGCCCGAGGTTTGGACGCAGGTGGAGTACGGTCGGGTTGGTTTTGCCTTAAAAACCTACCGGGCCTCGGAGACGAAAAAGCCAATAACTCACAGACCGGGCATCCGATTGACGCGCCGTCTGTTTCGTTGACTTCCTCTTGATGAGACGGAACTTTTGACATACTCCGCCCGAGTTTTGGATACAGTCGGAGTATGGCCGGGTTGGATTGTACCCGAAATCCAACCGGGCCCTTGGAACGGAAAAGCTGATATCTTTCAGACAGGACGTCCGTTTGACGAACCGTCAGCGGCGTTGGTGTTTACGTTTAGTAACGGTCCCTATGAGTATACCCTATGGGAGTTCGGGGTACAGATGAGATACGTCCGGGATTGGTTCGCACTCGAAACCAACCGGGCCCCTGGGACGAAAATGCTAATAACTCACAGACCGGGCGTCCGATCGACGCGCCGTCTGTTGCGTTGAGACCCCTGTGACGAGACGGACCTTTGAGACACTTCTTCGTGGGACTTTGAGATACTTGGAGTATCGACCCGTAGCTCGTGGAGCGGACCCTCCCAGTGACGAGCGTGCGAAGTACGGAGACCGTGTAGCTGGCTGAGACCTGACGACTGCTTGACCGACTCGACTTGGAGTGAGTCGACTAGCCCAGTGGACGGAGCACTACTTTCTGAGGTGCAGACCCATGGAGGACGGAGCACTACCTGTGTGACAGTGCAGACCCGCGGTGCTCATCCGGAGAGTACCTCAGTAGGCTATTTGGGCGAGCGCCCGGTATTTGGCGACAGACCCTCAGCGGACGGAGCGCCAGGTAGTTGGCCGCAAACCCGCAGTACTCGACAGGAGGAGTACCTCAGCAGTCTTAGGTTAGTGAGCAGTACCTCGGAGTCGTGACAGGACCACTGTACACTCTAGAGATGGGGCTCTTCAGCAGTTACGGTTTCGATAATGAAAATCCTGGTTTGAGCTGAGACTTTTGACCTTGTGTTTACTTCATGATTAAGATGGGTCACTTGCTAACTTTGGTATATGTATGGGCATATACCCGGGTAGTGGTTATCCGTCGTTTTCACAATCCTTGTGTTTCCTCATGATTGAGATGGGTTATTTGATAACTTAGGTATATGTATGGGCATATACCTAAGTAGGGTTTATCTGTTGAGATCTTCTTGTGTTTATCCTTGTTGGTTTTAGTGAGACCTTGAGGGTCTCGGGGTCCCTACTGAGTATCGTTATACTCACCCCTGCACGGGCTATGCCCGCACCTCGTTGTGTTGGTTGCAGACGACGGACAGTGCTGACAGAAGCCGAAGGTTCAAGGACTGGACGGTACCTGGAGGTGGACTATACGACGAGGCGGTACCCGGAGGTGGACCACTGAGCGGGACATACTCGGAGCGGATGGCGGGACCCGAGGAGCAGAGGAGCTATCTGTACCCACCCTTCAGGTGGGATTTCCAGTGGACATCTCAGCGTAGCAGCTTTACTTTTCAGTCGTTGTTTTCCCTTTCGAGTTGTACTTTACAGTTGGGCTTGTATTTCCGGCCCCTTTTTACTTTTTAGCTCTTCTTTTTGTACTTAGTGTTTTACTTCCGCTTGCTTACTCTGTGATGTTTGTTTACCTTTCAAAGGCAATGCCTTCCCTTTTTCTGGGATTTACGCCTTGGTGCTAGTCGCCAGCCCCTGGCCTATGGAAGGCGGGCTTGGGGTAGTCACGGCACGGACCCCGAGGGCGGGTCGTGACAAATTGGTATCAGAGGAGTTTGGTTCTACCGCAGAACTTATAACTCTGATGTTTCTTTCTGTGAAGCAATAGTGTTGAGAGTACCAAGTGTGGTTTTCAGTTCAGGGAGTCCAGTGTTGGTGCGGGCGGCCGACGTATCCATACACCAGGACCCTGACAACTGATTTCCGACTTTGTGCACGAAAACACTGATTGCGTGTGTGTTTTCAAAAGTTTTTCCCCTTAAAACAGCTCAAACCAGGTCAGCTCACCAGGTATAATCGTTTGATCGTGTTACGTTGTTTCTTTCAGGATGTCTTTTCTCAGACGACCAGCTAGAGCCCGGAGGGATTAGCGTGCTGACAGTCTGTCGAGTGACGAGGCTTCGGTACAGGGCCCTCTTGCAGTTGAGGCACCAGCGGAGGCACCAGCGGTACTACCATACGTTGGGCCACCGATGCCACCAGCCCCAGCAATAGGCGATGCACGACGCTTGAGCGCGCTGCACGAGTTCCAGCGCCAGAGGCCACCCAGGTTCCGGGGAGAGACGGACCCGCAGGCGGCTGAGGTTTGGCTGGAGGCTGTGGTGAGAGTCTTCAGGCTAGTGGGGACGCCGGCAGACTTCATGGTGATCTTTGCTACCAGCCTCCTTCAGGCAGCAGCAGGTAGGTGGTGGAGCCACTTGTTTCAGTTTTGCGATGAGATGAACTTCGCATGGGAAGACTTCGAGACCTTCTTCAGGGTGGAGTTTGTGCCAGTATCTCTACACCCCGAGCGTGTACAGGAGATTCTGCCTTTGCCGCGTGTTTTTCGATCAGAAGCCGAGTCATCTGTGGGCAGTAGACAGATGATGCAGAGGTCCAGGAGGACCAGACCAGCAGTTGGGCGATCTCGGGTTTTAGGACCAGTGGTGCAGGGCACCCGGAGTAGGAACAGAGCTAGCCGTGCAAGGAGCATGTTGTGTTACTCATGCCGCGTAAAGGGTCACCTGGCACATGACTGCCCGACCCGCCATGCGGAGGAGCAGCAGACGGTTGAGGAACCACCTAGGCAGAGGCAGAGGTTCGACCGTGGCAGTCCGCAGGGAGGAGGCGGACGAGGCAGAGGAGCTGGCCGAGCAGCAGGTGGTGGACGACGCTTTGAGGCTCTGCCACCACCACCACCAGGAGGTCCACCCCGACCACAGGGAGTAGGTGAACATGCGAGAGCACAGCTTCAGGCAGCTGAAGCTTACGATCATGGAGCTCTGGGAGCATGTGGACAGGAGCGGAACTAGTGGATACGTCTTTTGTACTTCTAGTTCCATGTTGATGTTGCTTTTGTGTAGCGTCTTGTATTATGAGCTGCAATAATAAAAGACGCATCCTTTATGATGTTTTCATTCCTGTCCTCTTTTGTGATGTTACTAAGAGGTTCCAGTTGACTGTTGACTTGACCCTCACTTGTGAGACATCTACTGGAGGAGACCAGTTACCACACACTGATGCCGACAGTGTGACTCAACCCTTGGAGGCGAGAGTAACGGTTGGATCTCTTAGTAGTAGCGTCGAGGCCTTACGACGTCATCCTTGGTATGGATTAGTATCATCCATGTTAGGATTGACTGTTTTAGGCAAAGAATGTGGTTCATCCAGGGGATGAGACCAGGTTTCTCTTATCGGCAAAGAAGAAATCTTGCAGCTCTTGTGGGACCAGAGATGGTTCGGGCTACGTCAGAGGAGGTCCATGTCATCCAGGAGCGGATGAGGACAGCACAGAGCCGGCAGAAGTCATACGCTGACAGGAGGTGGAGGCCATTAGAGTTCGAGGATGGTGACCACGTCTTCTTGCGGGTCTCACCTCGACGTTGTATTCGGAGATTTGGCCGAGGCGACAAGTTATCTCCGCGCTTCATCGGACCCTTCCAGGTCCTCAGCAGGGTTGGTGAGGTGGCTTATCGCCTGGCTCTACCACCTCAGTTACAGCGGGTCCATGACGTCTTCCACGTGTCTCAACTGAGGAGATACGTGCACGACCCGACGCACATCTTTGACCATGGGAAGCTTGACGTTGACGATGGGGCGACTTTTACGGAGGTCCCGGTGAAGATAGTGGATCGACATGAGCGGGTCCTACATGGGCGATCGATTCCTCTTGTGCGCAACAGTTGGCGGCACGGGAATCTCCAGGAGAGCACATGGGAGCGGGAGGCTCAGATGCGTGCTCAGTACCCTTTTTTGTTTCCCTAGTTTTTGATGTAGCTTTACGGGGACGTAAAACCCTGAGGTGGGAGTAATGTAAAGACCCGTAAAATTCAAGGGAAATTTTTTCTTAATTTTCTTTAGATTTTTACAAGAGCGCGGTTTCAGACGGCACCTGATTCCGAGGCCCGGAGTGCCCGGAATTAATTTCCGAAGTTTGGCTCGGGTACGTTCAGTGAACGAACGAGCAGGAATTCCTAACTTTTGATCCGGTGCTCGGAATTGAAATCCGAGGGCACCGATGAACTCGCAGCGCCGATATTCGCTTAAAGAGTCCTTTTCGGGAGTTGCGTTTGATGCGGGTTGAAAGTTAGTTTTTGGGTTTTTAGTTTAAGTTAAATAAAATTTGTGAGGAACAAATTTTATTTCTTTTAACTAGTTAAGTCCTACCAAAGGGAGTTGGGAGTGGGACCCACATCCACTTAACCTCCCTTGGGAGGATTAAGTGAGGTGGGGTCCACACGAACCCCAACTCCTCAAATTCTCTCAAAACCTCCCCTTTAACTCTTTTCAATATCCCTTAACCCCCTCTTAATTGGCTTAAGTTACTCTTAATTAATTTTGGGGGTTAACTCTTTTGAATTTCAACGTTTGAAATTCTTCTAATGTGTATTGTAATAATAAAATAAGAAGATGTCTTATTTTATTTTGGGTTGTTTGTTTTGTCTCCTTGAGAGCTTTTGGAGAGCCTCTTCTTCTTCTTCAAACTCAACGAAGAACGCGAAGAACGTCGTTCTTCAACGAAGAACTTCTCCGCCGAAGAACACGATCCATCCGCGACGCCGTATCCGCGACGCGACGTACTTCTTCTGCGTCTTCTCTTCCGCGACGGTTTTCCGCGACGAACGCCTTCGACAACGACTCTTCCTCCGACGTCAAAGGAATCGACACCGATATTCCACGACTCCGTCAACGTGCGACTATCAAGGTAGGGGTGCTTGAGTTCGTTGTTTCCTTTTTATTTGACTTTCCTCAAGACTTGACGTAGAACGCTCAAGTTCCGACGAAGAACGCCGCTCCGCTCTTCTTCGTCTTCGGTGTCAACGAGAGAGAACACCGCACCTTCCTCGGACAACCTTCGTCGGCGTACAAGGATTCGCCAACGACGTGCCTCTTCGGACGCGCCTCTTCGTCGTTGAATTTGACGAACGACGACCACGTCGCCCGACCTCCGCGACGTCGTCTTCCGCGGAACGTAGAACGATCCTCGAACTTATACCCGAGGTAGGGGTTGTTGAGTATTGTTAATTTATCCCATTTCTTGCTCGTGGATTGCATGTCTACGTGAGGCTTTTGAATATTTTATATAAGTGTTGTTGTTAACGCGAGGGGGGGCCGGACCGCACGAACACGGCCGAACCCCCCTCCATCGTTCTTGATTATTTTTGCGGATGGAAGCAAGTGGCGTGGTGCCGTCGCACCACGCGGATGATTGTTCGTTTATTTTACGCAACGCCGTCACGCGCACACCATGGAAGAAACATCAAGAACGCGACGCCGTCGCGCCGCGTTGAAAGAATTAAGGTGCGGCGAAGGGGCGCGGTGCCGTCGCACCGCGCCGGACGACGAACACCGCGGCCGGTTCCGGGCCGCGGCGGAACGAGAAGACCGCGGCCGGTTCCGGGCCGCGGCGAGACGAGGAGACCGCGGCCGGTTCCGGGCCGCGGCGGAAGAGAAGACCGGCGGCCGGGCCGCCGGCGTCGGAAGCCGAAGAGGGGACCGGAAAATTTCGGTCCCGTTGGAGAAAAACCGGCCGGCCAGCTGGCCGGCCGGATGCCGTTGAACCGGGGAATTAATTCCCCGGCCAGCCAGTAAAACCCCCCTCTTAAAGAGGGGGGGCGGTTCCATGAAGGGGGGGCAGCAGCCCCCCGGTTGACTCTCCAAAACCGGCCCCCACGTGGGGGCCGTTTTGTTATCCAGGCGCGGCACAAAGGCCGCGCCACTTAAAGAACCGCGGGGCTTAGCCCCGCGTGCGCAGCCCGTGCGGCGCCGGACGCCGCCGCCGCGGTCCGCCGCCGCCGCGCCGCCCCGGGGGGGGGGGGGGGGGGTCGGGCCGGGTCGGCCCGGACCCGGACCCCCCCGTTTCGTACCAGATTTGGTTTTTAGCCCATAACTTGAGCCTCGGACCTCCGAATGACGAACCGTCTGCGGCAACGCGATCCTTGGATCGAGATGGTCGTTTCGGTATATCGCACTCAAGGTTTGGGATTACTTTGAGTTCGGCCGGGTTGGTTCGTTCACGGAACCAACCGGGCCTTCGGAGCGGAAACGCTCATATCTTGAGCCACGAACGTCCGATTGACGCGCCGTCAGTCGCGTTGCGTTCCTCTTAATGAGAAGGATCTTTTGGCATACTCCGCCCGAGGTTTGGACGCAGGTGGAGTACGGTCGGGTTGGTTTTGCCTTAAAAACCAACCGGGCCCAGAGTCGAAAAAGCCAATAGCTCACAGACCGGGCGTCCGATTGACGCGCCGTCTGTTTCGTTGACTTCCTCTTGATGAGACGGAACTTTTGACATACTCCGCCCGAGTTTTGGATACAGTCGGAGTATGGCCGGGTTGGATTGTACCCGAAATCCAACCGGGCCCTTGGAACGGAAAAGCTGATATCTTTCAGACAGGACGTCCGTTTGACGAACCGTCAGCGGCGTTGGTGTTTACGTTTAGTAACGGTCCCTATGAGTATACCCTATGGGAGTTCGGGGTACAGATGAGATACGGCCGGGATTGGTTCGCACTCGAAACCAACCGGGCCCCTGGGACGAAAAGGCTAATAACTCACAGACCGGGCGTCCGATCGACGCGCTGTCTGTTGCGTTGAGACCCCTGTGACGAGACGGACCTTTGAGACACTTCTTCGTGGGACTTTGAGATACTTGGAGTATCGATCTGTAGCTCGTGGAGCGGACCCTCCCAGTGACGAGCGTGCGAAGTACGGAGACCGTGTAGCTGGCTGAGACCTGACGACTGCTTGACCGACTCGACTTGGAGTGAGTCGACTAGCCCAGTGGACGGAGCACTACTTTCTGAGGTGCAGACCCATGGCGGACGGATCACTACCTGTGTGACAGTGCAGACCCGCGGTGCTCGTCCGGAGAGTACCTCAGTAGGCTATTTGGGCGAGCGCCCGGTATTTGGCAACAGACCCTCAGCGGACGGAGCGCCAGGTAGTTGGCCGCAAACCCGCAGTACTCGACAGGAGGAGTACCTCAGCAGTCTTAGGTTAGTGAGCAGTACCTCGGAGTCGTGACAGGACCACTGTACACTCTAGAGATGGGGCTCTTCAGCAGTTACGGTTTCGATAATGAAAATCCTGGTTTGAGCTGAGACTTTTGACCTTGTGTTTACTTCATGATTAAGATGGGTCACTTGCTAACTTTGGTATATGTATGGGCATATACCCGGGTAGTGGTTATCCGTCGTTTTCACAATCCTTGTGTTTCCTCATGATTGAGATGGGTTATTTGATAACTTAGGTATATGTATGGGCATATACCTAAGTAGGGTTTATCTGTTGAGATCTTCTTGTGTTTATCCTTGTTGGTTTTAGTGAGACCTTGAGGGTCTCGGGGTCCCTACTGAGTATCGTTATACTCACCCCTGCACGGGCTATGCCCACACCTCGTTGTGTTGGTTGCAGACGACGGACAGTGCTGACAGAAGCCGAAGGTTCAAGGACTGGACGGTACCTGGAGGTGGACTATACGACGAGGCGGTACCCGGAGGTGGACCACTGAGCGGGACATACTCGGAGCGGATGGCGGGACCCGAGGAGCAGAGGAGCTATCTGTACCCACCCTTCAGGTGGGATTTCCAGTGGACATCTCAGCGTAGCAGCTTTACTTTTCAGTCGCTGTTTTCCCTTTCGAGTTGTACTTTACAGTTGGGCTTGTATTTCCGGCCCCTTTTTACTTTTTAGCTCTTCTTTTTGTACTTAGTGTTTTACTTCCGCTTGCTTACTCTGTGATGTTTGTTTACCTTTCAAAGGCAATGCCTTCCCTTTTTCTGGGATTTACGCCTTGGTGCTAGTCGCCAGCCCCTGGCCTATGGAAGGCGGGCTTGGGGTAGTCACGGCACGGACCCCGAGGGCGGGTCATGACATAAGCTCCTTGAAGCTTCCCTCACATTCTCCATCCAGATATACTTTACCCCTTTCCTTTATAACTTTGTTAGAGGGCTTGACATTCATGAGAAGTTTCTCACAAACTGTCGGTAGTACCAAGATAATCCAAGAAAACTATGGATTTTTGTGACACTAGAGGTCCTCAGATATTCCATAATTGCCTTTTTTTAAGGATTCACAGAAATTCCCTCACTTGGGATCACATGTCCCAAGAACGTGACTTGCTTCATCCAAATGTCACACTTTCTGAACTTGGCATACAACTTCTCCTTTATCAATGTCACCAACACAAATCTCAGATATTCAACAGGTTTCTCCTTGATCTTAGAGTAGATGATAATATCATCAATAAAAACTACCACAAATTTGTCGAGGTATTGTCTAAATACTCTATTCATCAAATCCATGAATATTGTAGGGGCATTAGTAAGTTTGAAGGGCATAACCATAAAATCATAGTGCTCATACCTTGTACGGAAGGCAGTCTTTTGAATATCTTAATTCTTCACCTTTAACTAATGATATCTAGAATGAAGATCCACCTTTGAGAAGTATTGAGCTACACTTAATTGATTTAACAAGTCTTAAATCCTTGGAAGAGGATACTTGTTATTTATGGGGATCTTGTTCAGTTCCCGATAATCGATACACAACTGCATTATTCCATCCTTCTTCTTCAAAAAGAGCACTAGCGCACCCCAAGGTGATGCACTAGGCTGTATAAACCCTTTTTCTGTTGCTCTTGTAGCTTCTTCTTTAACTCATCCATTTTGATAGGATCCATCCTATAGGGACACTTTGATATAGGAGTATCTCCGGGTATGATTTCTGTTGAGAACTATTCCGCATGATCTGGAGGTTTTCTAGGGAACTCTTTAGAAAAAATATCCTTATATTCCCTCATGATGGGAATTTCTGCAAGGTTGGAACTATCCTTATACCAAACCATTTAGGTAAGGTATGCTTATTCATAGGAAATCAACACCCACATAGATGAAGGATTTTTCAAAGAGATTCATGATCTTCCTTGAATTTATAGAGGAGCAGGGGATGGTTCATAATTTGAAAAGATATTTCCTTTTCCCGAAATTTGATATGTGCTCTATTTAACGAGAGGAAATCTATTCCCATTATAGCGTCGAATTCCACCAAGGTAAGTATTACCAGATTTACTGTCAGAATCCTCCCACATACTCCAACAGGAGAAGAGTCAAAAACTTGGTTTGCAATGATTTCACCACTTGGTGTTTTTACAGATATCTTTACTTTATGGTTTCAGGGCTTCGATTCTATAGTTCTATAAAACCTGCAAGATATAAAGAAATGCATAGAACCAGAATAAAATAAGAATTTTTCCATTATTGAGTTAATAGGAAGTGTACCTTGTATGACTTAATTATCATTCTCCACTTCCACAATAGTGATGGAATATGCCCTCACATGTTCCTTTGGCTTTGGTGGATGCTGATGCTGATTACCCTCAAGAACTCAAGGTTTAGTGCACTCGCGGGCATAGTTCCCTAGCTCCCTATAGTTGGAGCATTGAACCATGGGTGGTTCTCTCCTTTCTTCGGCTACATTATCCTTCCTTTTCATGTCTTTTCGACACTCTTGAGCATGGTGTCCTTGTTTCCCACACATGAAGCATTTCCCCACCCCTTTGAGGTAGTTCCCATGGTGCAACATCCCACATTTTTGGCATGTGGGTCGTTGATTTTTCCTCCCACCTTTGTGATTAGATCCACCAGCTTGAAACTCTATATTTCATTTCATATTACCATTGCCATGGGACCATTATTCAAACTCCATCTCCACTTTTAGAGCACACCAAAAAACTTCTTCAAAACTACCAAAGTATTGAATTGGAAGAGACTTTCTAAGGTGTGGTTTTAATCCACTAAAGAATCTGTCAAATTTTCTATCATTGTTGATAAAAAAACCCGAAGCATACCTTGAAAGCCTTGTAAAATTAACTTCGTAGGTTGCGACAGATTATCCTTATTTTTGTTTGAGATATATGAATTATCTCTCTATATTTGTGTGAAGAGTTTGTGGGAAATACTTATTAAGAAACATGATCTTAAAGTCTTCACATTCCATCTATTCAATTTCCTCCCTTAGCTTGGTGTTCTTAATCAAAGCCCACCATTGATCAGCCTCTCCATCTAGATGATAAACAATTTCAGTCACCTTCCCTATCTCAGAACATTGAAGAATAGAAAAGATATTCTCCATGTATTTGACCCACATTTCCGCAACTAGTGGATTGGAAGATCAACTAACCGTCGGTGGTCATTGACGCATAAAATATTCGATATCCAGTTGCTCTCTCTTTGGTGAAGGAGGACATTCCCCATTATTATGGTTATTGTTCTTAACCTACGATAATTGGGTAAGCAGCACTATGATGTTTTTAACACCACCTCTTAAATCATTGGGGATGTCGTTCGGGCAATCATTTCATTGTCCCTTGCACGAGTTGTTGGCCTGGTTTCTCCTAGTTCCCAACATTCTCTAAATTATAAAGGGTTAGAACAAAACATAAGTCAAAAAGTCTTGAAAAAATTATTCATTTAAAAAATTTATACTAAAATCATAACATATGGGATCCCTATATAAATCTTCTTGTATGCATATTTGTACTTAGTCTCATACTAGAGGTTTTCTCAAGGGTTCACTAATCCAAATTCCCAAATTAACTAAACCTTTCCACTAATACCAACTATAGCGACCCACCATTTTCATACATTACTATTACATAATTTTAAAGATAAATAAAATAATATTATTACACATAGAGGATCCAATGGTTTAGTTTCTTGGGAAAACTAGGACCATACATAACAATTACAACATCGAGCATAGACATTTATTCAATTTCTTCATCTCTCGCTTCTTTCTGGAACTTGACCTCTCCTTAGTACATGTAGTCAGCTAAGGATATACATAAAAAGAGGTGAGATAGAATCCCATTAAGGGGATAGATAAGATCAATATAGCATGGGGTGATCATAATCATAACATAGGAAAAGGATCATGAACATAAGAGGAATCATAAATATAAGACTTGAAATGTGGCAATGTATTAAAATGAAACATCATGGCTTAGTGGTTAACTACCAAAAATACTTGTGAAAAAATAATGAATATTTTTCACATAATTTCACATTTACTCATTATGTTCATCACTTTACCAAATGCATTGGAGCCCTGAATAATTCTGGTTGCACCCTTTATATTCAAACAATTATATTGCGCAATATTATTTCGAGCGCACCTGTCACATCATAACATTATCATTATCATGTATGCCACGTAGAACATATATAAATAATGAAAATAAATAACCCATGGAAATTAATGGGTTTCATATCATAATATCACATTCATAAACTTTGGGTTTCCAAAAAAAAGAGGGAATAACATACTTGATACAAGAACAATCAACATTGAATGAGAGGTAAAAGGTGAGTTCTTAAAAGAACAGTTCTTTTAGAAAACATTTTTTTAACATAAAAATCAATATAGAAAATGTACATCATATAAGAGGTAATATAATGATGAAAAAATTATTTTTAAGGAGTTACCATACCAAACTTGGAGTGAAAGAGGGAGAACTCAAAGAAAGAAAATTGTGTTCGATATTTTCCCCTTACCTTATATCTGAACGCTTCCTTTGCTTTTTAATGTCCTGTATAATGACATAATATTCATTAATTAGAAACTCCATAACATTTTATAAATGAAAAGGATTCATTTTTGTATCATTATATTATTTTATGGGCCTTTTCATGACTTATAGGGTTTAAAAACATTGTTCGGGAATGTTTGTTTTTACGGTTTTCTTGAGCGGTTCACTTGTATTCATAAATTGAAGTTCAGGTAGAACATGGGGAAGAATAAAGAACTGATATTACATTTTATTATTGATATTAAATGAGTTTGAATTATCTTATAATGAATTATGTTATATACCATGTGGATGAATCATTATATAGGAATTTAATGATGATCGTTTGGGTTAATTTGGGCGGTTTTTCGACTAAAATGAACTTGTTTTGATTAATCATTTATTAATATGTACATAAGTGATTAGACAATAACAAAACATATTTTGATTAAATTTTAAGGTTATTTAATGTTCATTTTTGATCTTATGGGCCTGAGTTAGTGGATTTAAATTTTGAACATCCATTCTCATCATTTGTAAACTTCATGCCAAATATGCACCAATTTAGGCCCAATGTTAAATCTGATTTTAAAGAATGTAATTATCCATATTTTAATTTGATATTTTGGTAAATGGATATAAACATAAATATGAACATTTTTCATTCAGGGATAAATGGAGGATTCATAAAGGATGATGGGGATATTTGGCGATGAAAGGAAACAATTCTGGAGAAGGCGGATTGGATATCATCCTACTGATGGGAATTTGGGGCCCACAATACAAGCCCAATAAAGTCCAAAATTCATTGGAGTCTATCGGACATATAGAAGAAAAAATAATGCTTTTGGAGAAAGTTCTAATTCGTCCTACATGGTGGTGATTAAGGCAGCCCAAGTTGAAGATGCAATTCTGGGCCAGATTCTGCTGCCCAGAAAAATAGCCCACTATTTATATCCTATATCGCGAATGGATAATTATTTTGGGCTGAGATTTTACATGATTTTAGGGAAAATTTGGGGATTCATTTAGGTCTTCTAGGGCCCACTCAAATGTGGCCTTCTAGAAGGACCTTTAGGCGCGTCTTTCTGGTGGATGCAAGCTGGCTGCAACTTCGGGGAAAGAAGTGGAAAAGTCTCTCTACATTAATGTTCCACCCACCTTTCCCCAACACAATTAATTAAATGCACATGGTATGTTAGGGGATTAGACAATGCTTCATTTCTTCCTATTTTAGGCATTACTGGTGGGCGATTTAGGGATCTTGGATCTTTGTTTTGATTGTAATTTTATTATGTCAAATTGTCTTTGAAGCATTTTTCCTTCCCATGTAAGTTGTTCGAAACACCACAGTTTTTAATAAAAGTTATTATTCTTCTATTATTCTGTTCTTATTAATATGACCTTGATACTGTTGCCTCAAGGTGTGAACTTTTCTCACCAAAACTTGTGATTTTTTCACACAATAGTGGAGTGATTGTTTTTTTGTTGTTTTTACTTCTTCAATTCCACCCTCATAAGTCTACTTTATGCTTCTATTGAGAACTTGTCATCAATGGAGGGCTAGCTCTTTTATGGCTTGATCCAAGGGAGTAGCAAAGGGATGGATTGAATGTTATTTCCCACTCTCTAAATGTTATTAATTTCTATTAATTGATTTTCTTTCATTCAATGATTTCTATTCTTCCTCTTCCTTATTGAATTTATTCACCCCACTTTCATGTGCTAATTATATACATTACCTTGGAGTGATCATGAAAATGATCCTACAAGTGTATAAGTGATTAGAATGTGTTGTGAAGGTGTTTAATTATTAAGTGATGAGGTTAGTTTTAATTCATTGCATGAATCCCTCTCGAGTTAATGAAATTAAAATCGTAAAAAGGAATTCATTCAATCCACCCCGAGCAATAACCTAGAATCAAATCATTTTCTCATAATTTGAATTCACATAGATCTTTTAGTGCTATTTTAAAACCATTTATAATCATCCCAAGTTGGCCAATTCATAGCCAAAAATCTATCTCTTTTTATTGAGTGTCTAAAGGTTCTTCTTAGGTCTCTGAGGATTCTACAACCCAAGCTACACTGCAAGCGACCGCTTGACCCTTAAAACTTGGGTAAATTTGGGCGAAACCAAATTTTGGCACCGTTTCCAGAGACCAAGTAAGTTCCTTATACCAAAACCTTATTTTCTCACCCCCATTCTTCTATTCTCACCCAAGATGTCTTATCTTTTCCCTTTCTCTCTTTTTTTTCTTTTGGTGCATGCCCGTCTACACCCGTGATAACTCAAACAGACTAGTTAGGGTGGAAAGTCATAGGATAGTGGAATAAAGTACACCATTGGATCCTAATATTTTTAATACCCTAGATTAAAATATTGAGTCAATTTAAATGGAGGGTCTTCAACGAAACCAACTCATAAACTAGGGTGGGAACCAAAATGGAAATCCAAATGAGGCAGCCCCAAATTTGGGGAATGTCATCGATCAACCCATGAATGACTACCTTACACCTACCAAGACCAATGCACCCTCCTACATTAGGAATGCTTCCCTAGGAGACACCCATTATGTCTTTAAACCTCATGTCCTAAACCACCTTATAACCTTCCATGGGATGGAGTCATAAATGCCTTACCTTCATGTCAAGGAGTTCAATGACATTATTGAAACCATGTGCTCACCACATCAACTTGAGTCAGCTAAGATGAGGCTATCTCCTTTCTCACTTATGGATCGAGCAAAGAACTGGTTAAATAATCTAATACCTAAATCAATCCACACTTGGAACCAACTTCAAAGAGAAGTTTACAAAAAATACTTCCCCCATTCAAAAAACCATTTCACTAAAAAAGTGCATCCAAAACTTTTTTGAACAAGAGGGAGAGTCATTTTATGAAACATGGGAGAGGTTCAAAGACACCCTAAACATGGTTCTACACCATGGTTTTTCTATTCCTTAACAAGTGAGAATTTTCTATGAAGGTTTGGGCCAGGGGAACAAACCATTCATTGACATGATGTGTAATGGGACATTTAAAAACAAATCCCCAAATGATGCTTACGAGTATCTAGAAATCCATGCTAAACAAAACCAAACATGGGGAACATCACCTTATTCTGAAAAGCCTCAACGAACTGCTATAATGAATACACTTAGAGAAGAGGAAATCCTTAGGGCAAAACTTACAACACTCTCTAGGAAGTTTGAAGAGATAGACCATAGGAAAATCCATGAAGTCCAAAATTTAGACCATGTTTGCACAATCTTTGACAAACATGACCACGAAGCAGACAACTGCCCAACCATTCCATCCATCAAGGATGTTATTTTAGGAGGACCACCTTCTTAAGTAAATGCCCTAAACTGTCAAAAGCCCCAATACCCAAACACATTCAACCCAAGGTATAATGACCACCCAGGCTTCCGATGGAATGATAACCAACAACCTATCCAACCACAAGGACCAAACCCCTACCCAACACAAAATTTTCAAAACCATACCAATTCCAACCACAACCAGTCCAATACCAACATCCTCCAATACAATAACAACAACCAAAGTATCCCCCTGGGATAACCCAACCAAAACAAGCCCCTTCCCAATATGTCCCTCTCCCAATCCTTGAACAACTGTGCAAACAAATGGAATGGATGGACTCAGAAGTATCTTCCCGGAAACAAGAACTTCAAACCATCAAAACTGAAAAGTCACACATTCCTACACAAGCCATTACACAACAAACAATGAGGGTAGAGTCAAGTTTCACTCAAACAACTCATGAACAACTAAAGGCTGTGACTGTTCTAAGAAGTGGGAAATCAGTTGAGAAGCCTGAAAAAATAATTCAGAAACCATCTGAATCTTCAAACAATAATGAAAATTCAAATGAACCGCATGATCAAACTGAAAAAAATGATAACATTCTCAAAGAAACAACCCTTCCAAAAACAACCCCATAACCTACACCATTTCCTCAATGCATGAGGGGGAAAACCAAGCCTGAATTGAGTGAAAAATTGAGGGAAATATTCTCACAAGTCAAGTTGAACATTCCACTCCTTGATTCAATTCAAACAATTCTTGCATACTCAATGTACCTTAAGGACTTGTGCACTTTTAAAAGAAAACTTTCACATAAAAACCAAGCCCTTTTGGCTGCTAATGTGAGTACCACCATTCAAGGGAACATTTTTCCTAAGTTTAAAGAAACGGGTTTCCCTTACATCAATGTTGAACTAGGGGAGAGAAAAGTTGTCAAGGACTTATGTGACGTAGGTGCTAGTGTCAATCTCATCCCATATGCTATGTACTGCCAATTTGGCCTAGAAGAGCTCCAACCCACATCTGTCACACTTCAACTTGTTGATCGTAGTATTAAGGTTCCAAAGGAGATCTTAAAGGATGTTTTGGTGAATGTTGAAAATTTCATTTACCCAGCTGACTTTATTGTTCTTGAAAATCACCCAAGCTTAGGTCCTAGGGATCAAACCCCAATCATCCTTGGTTGTCCCTTCCATGCAAAAATCAACTCTGTTATCCATGTTTGAAATGGGAACATGACCATCACATTTGGAAACATGAGTCTAGACTTGAAAATCTACAATTAAAAATTTCAAATCGGGGATGATGAAGAGATCCATGAGGTTAATTGGATAGGTAGTGTTGATACTGAACTCAAGGAACATCAAGGAGTTACCGAAGGATGTTTAAGTCAAGAAGAGACAGATCTTCTTTGTTCACATGAGGTAAATTTGTCTCCTTGGCTTGAATCTCCTTCAAATAGCTCTATTGATGATTTTCTAGAATCACCAATCAATGATACCATGGGTAAAATCAATAACATCGAGTCCATACCCATTCATGAAACTAATCTAGCTAATTTAGTGGATGAAAATTATTTTCACAATGAACCAATTTTTTCAAGAAATATGAACAAAGAAACTGATTTCAATACAAAGTCTCATCCTTTCATGGAAATTGATAACCACTCTGATATTGAATTTATGGTTTTACCTTCATCACTCGAGTATGCGTTCTTAGGGGACAATCATTCCTTTCATGTTGTCATTTCTTCCTCTCTTGAAGCCGATAATGAGAGGATGCTTCTATATGTCCTTAGGAGACACAAGAAAGCCATTGGATGGACCCTATCTGATATTCCTGGGATTATCCCACTTATCGGGGCTCATAGAATTATTCTAGAATCCAATTCAAATCCATTTCATCAACCTCAATGGTGACTCAATCCGAATCTCATGGAAGTAGTGAGAAAAGAACTTTTGAAATTGTTAAAAGATGGCATCATCTATTCTATAGCAGAGAGTGAGTGGGTTATCCCAATCCATGTGGTTCCAAAGAGGGCTGGAATCATAGTAATAACCAATAAGGATGGAGAGACACTTCCAACAAGGGTTAGTAGTGGATGGAGAGTCTGTATTGACTATAGGAAGCTCAACTATTGTACCAAGAAAGACCATTTCCCCTTTCCCTTTATTGATCAAGTCCTCAAGCGAGTAGAGGGTCATCAATTCTACTAATTCCTAGATGGATTCTCAGGGTATAATCAAATCAAAGTATCCTTATAGGATCAAGGAAAAACAACCTTCACTTTTCCATTCGACACTTTTTCCTTCAAGCGCATGCCTTTTGGGTTATGTAATGCCCCTGTTACTTTCCAGCGGTGCATGATGGGAATCTTCCCGGACATGGTGGGGGATTGTTTAGAGGTATTCATGGGTGATTTCTCCATCTTTAGGGATAATTTTGAGGGATTCCTTCTAAATGTTGAATATGTTTTTTCAAGGTGTGAGGATAAGAATCTCATAGTAAATTAAGAAAAATGTCATTTCATGGTGGGGGAAGGACTTGTTATAGGTCATATGGTATCTGGTAGAGGGATTGAAGTTGATAAAGATAATGTTGACATCATTTGTCACCTTCCCTCTCCTAAAACTGTTAAGAAAGTGAGGTCCTTCTTAGGACATGCTTGTTTTTATAGAAGGTTCATTAGGAATTTTAGCTCTATTTCTCGACCACTTTGTGCTCTATTGGTAAAAGATGCTCCATTTTTAGGGACATAAAGCTGTGAGGAATCATTCTCTACACTCAAGTCAACTCTTATATCTCCACCAATCATGAAATCTCCAAATTGGAAACTTCCTTTCGATCTCATGTGTGATGCAAGTGACTTCGTTGTAGGAGCAGTCTTAGGACAATGGTGTGAGAAAACTCCATGTGTCATTGATTATGCAAGAAAATCTTTAAATGATGAACAAATAAACCACACCACCACTGAGAAAGTGTTGCTTTCTATTGTCTTTGCCTTAGAAAAATTCTGGTCTTATCTCTTAGGATCACCCATCACTGTCTTCACTGACCATTTGGCGCTAAATTTCCTTTTCTAAAAACAAGATGCCAAGGATAGATTGATTAGGTGGGTTCTTCTTCTTCAAGAGTACTATTTAACCATTAAGGATAAAAAGGGTGTTGAAAATGTTGTAGTTGATCTCCTATCTAGGATGGAATTCAAAGACAACTCACACCACCTCTCTGTGTCTGATTCATTTCCCGATGAGTACCTCTATTCAGTGAGTGATTCCCCTTGGTATGCTGACATAGAAAACCATTTGGTGACGGGTGACATTCCAAAATTCATGGGGACCCAAGATAACAGGAAATTCCTTTCTGATTTCAAACACTATGTGTTTGATGATCCTTACCTCTTCAAGTTCGGTCCTGATCAAATTATTAGGAGATGTGTTCCCAAGTCTGAACAAGAGTCCATTCTAAAATTTTGTCATGGAGAGGCATGTAGAGGCCACTTTTCTACAAAGAAAACTGCTGCAAAGTTCCTCCAAAGTGGTTTCTATTGGCCGAACCTCACTAAGGATTCCTTCGAGTTCTGCAAAAGTTTTCCTTAGTGTCAGCAATTAGGATCCATTACCAAAAGTAATCAAATTCCCCTCACTACCATTCTGGTCGTTGAAATATTTGATTGTTGGGGAATTGATTTCATGGGACACCTTCCAAACTCTAAGGGATACCTCTACATCCTCTTAGCTATTGATAATGTCTCAAAATGGGTTGAATCTATTCCCACCAAGTCCAATGACCATAATGTTGTGATCTGATTTCTGAAAGAGCATATATTTTCTCGATTTGGAATTCCTAGGGATAAAATCAGTGATCGAGGAACCCATTTTTGTAATCACCCATTCTCTTCACACATGTCTAAGTATGGAATTTCTCATAAATTTTCCACTGCGTACCATCCTCAAACCAATGATCAAGCAGAGTCAGTAAATAGGGAGATTAAACAAATTCTTAAAATAACTATCAACCCCTCTAAGAAATATTGGTCTGAGAAAATCTTGGATGCTCTTTGGGTATATCGTACAACATTAAAAATCATCCTAGGAATGTCACCATATAGGTTGGTTTATGGAAAATCATGCCATTTACCTGTTGAAATTGAGCATAAGGCATTTTGGGCAATCAAAAAAATGAATTTCAACATTTCTTTAGCCGAAGAAAAGAGGAAATTAGATCTTAATGAACTTGGGGAACTTAGGATGGAGGCTTATGAAAATTCAAGGATAAATAAAGCTAGAGTTCAAGCCTACCAATCTAGGAATATCAAAGTAAAACAATTTGAACTGGGAAAACCTGTGCTCTTGTATAGTTCAAAACTTCATTGACACCTAGGAAAGTAAAGGTCTAGATGGTCAGGTCCATTCATAGTGAATCATGTGTACACCCATGGGGAAGTATAGATTCAGGATCCCACAAGTGGAATCATTTTTAAGGTCAATGGCCATAGGTTAAAACCATTCATTGAATCATTCAATAAATAAGAAATAGATGTAGAGTTAACAGAGCCAACCTAAGATCCAGGATAAAATTGATAGATTTAGGATCCATGTTGGGCTAACGATGTTAAACAAAAGCACTGCATGGGAGGCAACCTGTGGTTTTCATGTTTCTAATCTTTGTGAATCATCTTTTGTTTCCTTCTTCTTAATTTTGTTATTTTAAAAAAAATATAGATTGTCGACCTGTTCTTCTTTTATGAGTTAGGATGGGTATGAAAGGGGACACCGTATTCATCTGTGTCATGCAGTGTGATCCCTGAGTAATACCTTACCCAGAAAATATAAAGAAGATAATGTATCATTAGTTTATTTTTATTTTATGTTTCTGTAGGTATTTTAAAATATATATAGATTGTTGACCTGTTCTTCTTTTATGAGTAAGGATGGGTATGAAAGGAGAGCATCGTATTCATCTGTGTCACGCGGTGTGATCCTTGAGTAATACCTTACCCAGAAAATATAAAGAATACAATGTATCATCAGCTTATTTTTTATTTTATTTTTTTGTAGGTATTTAAAAAAAATAGATTGTTGACATGTTCTTCTTTTATTAGTAAGGATGGGTTGGATATTTATTCATCTGTGTCACGCAGTGTGATCCCTGAGTAATACCTTACCCATAAATTTAAGAGAAGACAATGTATCATCAGTTTATGTTATTTGTACATTTTTTTAGGTTAAAAATATACAAAAAATATATATATATATATAAAATTTAAAGTCATGTCATAGTTCTTTGGGAAAAGTTGGTCACAACCGACCAAGCCATTGGGAGAGAAACCAGAACTGAAGGGAGACAGGGGAATTCATTTTCAACATCAACCACCAGGTGACTTCATTCCTTAATTTTCATTTTCAATGTCTTAGTTGAACTTTTATCCTACCCCTTATATGATTCAATTCTATAAACATTGGGGACAGTGTTATTCTAAGTGGGGGGATATGAAAATGTGTTGAAGGAAAAATTTCATTAACCTTGAACATGATAACACACATTCCAAACTCTAAAATTGGATATCAAATACATTTGCATGCCTTGATTCTGATTTTAATGCAAGTTTATGTTCATGTGCATAGATATTGGAAAGTGCGGTTGTCTGATTTGATTTTTCACCATTTATATTTTCATCCAATTATATAAAAATACGCAATGCACGTCCTCTAGATTGTTGGGTTTTAGTTTGAGTTCTTGGGGACCCATAATAAATAGAATAGGATTGGAGATCATTTTAATTTTAACATGAGTATTAAAAAAATAAATTTCACGTAGATAAATGAATTGACCTAATGTGTGGATTTATGCACTTGGGGATTGTGACTCCATAGTTTTCTGGCCCAGAGTTGGGAATTTTATCTCTATTTTTGGTAATTTGAATTTTTTTTGATTGAGTTGACTCGAGATGATGCCCGAGTATGTGAGCTTCACTTAGTGCCCTAAGGTCTTTAATCCTGGGAGTCATCGACAATGTCTTGCTACATGGGTTGACTCGATTGAGTTCAATTTCAATTTCCACGGAAAAATTGAAAAAAAAATCCAAAAAAAAAACAAATAAAATAAAAAATTATTACTCATCTTATTATTAAAATTTGATTTCTCCTAGTGCTTCCATCTTTTCTCCCTCAAATGAAAATGAACCCCCATGTCTATTGTGACGCAAAACACTTCATCATGCTTAATTGAATTTGGATGAAATATGGCGATGAATTTGAACAAAAGAATGGGATTGGGCTTGAGATATGCCTATGGAAATATGTTGTTTTAAATTATTTTTATGGGTTTCATAATTTTTTGGTATGAGATCTTTGGGTGAGAAATCTGTATTAAAATGTTTTTGGAAACGGTCATTCGAATTTCATTTTTGTGAGATATATTTTGCTCGAGACTAGAAAAAATCAAGTTGGGGGTGTGATTAGAAAATAAAAACACATATTTTGATTACATTTTAACGGTATTAAATGTTCATTTTTGATCTTATGGGCCTGAGTTAGTGGATTTTAATTTTGAACATCCATTCTCATCATTTGTGCACTTCATGCCTAATATGCACCAATTTAGGCCCAATGTTTCATATAATTTTAAAGAATTTAATTATCCATATTTTAATTTTATATTTTGGGAAATGTATATAAACATATATATGAACATGTTTCATTCAGGGATCAATGGAGGATTCATAAAGGATGGTGGGGATATTTGGTGATTAAAGGAAATAATTCTGGAGAAGGTAGATTGGATATCATCCCACTGATGGGAACGCGGGGACCACAATACAGGCCCAATGAATCCCAAAATTCATGGGAGGCTAGAAGAAATATAGATGAACAAATAATTCATCTGGATCCAGTGCTAATTCATCCTGCATAGTGGTGATTAAGGCGGCCCAAATTGAAGATGCAATTCTGGGCCAGATTCTGCGGCCCAGAAAAACAGCCCACTATTTATATCATATCTCGCGAACGGATTATTATTGTGGGCTGACATTTTACAGACTGTTAAGGGACATCGGGGATTCATTAAATTCTTCTACTGCCCACTAAAATTATGCATTGTAGAAGGTGCTTTAGGCGTGTCTTTCTGGTGGATGCAAGCATGGTGCAACTTCGGGGCAAGAAGTGGAAAAGTCTCTCTACATTAATTTTCCACCCACCATTCCCCAACACAATTAATTAAAGGAACATGGGATGTTTGGGGCTCATCCAGGGCTTCATTTTTTCCTATTTAAGGCAGTATTGGTGGAGGATTTAGGTATCTTTGAGCTTTTTTTATTGTAAAGTTATTATGGAATATTGTCTTTGTAGCATTTTTCCTTCCCATGTAAGTTGTTCGAATCACCTTAGTTTTTAATAAAAGTTCTTCTTCTTCTCTTGTTCTATTCTTATTCATATCACCTTGATATCATTGCCTCAAGGTGTTAACTTTTCACACCAAACCTTGTGATTTTGGTCACACAACGGTGGAGTGATCATTTTTTTTTACTTCTTCAATTCCACCGTCATAAGTCTACTTTCCGCTTCCGTTGATAACTTGTCATCAATGGAGGGATATCTCTTTTATTGGTTGATACAAGGGAGTAGAAAGGGGATTTATTGAATTTTATTTATCACTCTCTAAATGTTATTAATTTCTTTTAATTGAGTTTCTTTCATTCAATGATTTCTATTCTTCCTCTTCCTTATTGAATTTATTCACCCCACTTTCATGTGATAATTATATAATTTACCATGGAGTGCTCATGAAAATGATAATACAAGTGTATAGGTGATTAGAATGTGTTTTTAATGTGTTTAATCAGTTAGTGATGAGTTTAGTTTGAATTCAATGCATTAATACTTCTCGACTTAATGAAATTAAAATCGTAAAAAAAGGAATTCATTCAATCCACCCCGAGCAATAACCTTGGATCAACTCATTTTATCATAATTTGAATTCACATATATATTTTAGTGATCTTTTAAAACCATATATAATAAAACAAATTTTTCCAATTCATATCCAAAAATCTATCACTTTTTATTGAGAATCTAAAGGTTCTTCTTAGGTCTCTGAGGATTCGACAACCCAATCTACACTGCAAGCGACCGCTTGACCCTTAAAACTTGGGTAAATATGGGAGAAACCAATAAGTTAGTTCCAAAACATTAAATAAGATGTAATACACATAAAATATTCTATTTCAAAAATAAAAATGGTTTCTTGATCATATATGAAGGTAGAAATGAAAAAAGAAAACTTGTCGTTCTCGAAGGTGATAGATTAACACCTCACGAACAACGTTTCCTTTTATAAAATTAAAGGAAGAGGAGAAGGGGGTTAGATGGTATAATATACCATTAGTATCATAAAATTACAGTAGTAGTAACCATACCTTTTGTAAAAATATAGGTGGAAAGAGAATAAGAAAAGAACTTGAAATTGAATGTAATTTAAAGGAAATGAAGGAGATAAATTACCTCTTGAATCCTCCTCTTGAGATCCTCATTAAGGGGCCTAAGCTTGGCCTTTTGATGATACATAAAGCACTTGGACATGGGAGAGGGGTGAGGGAATATTCTTGGTAATATTTTATACAAGTATTGAATCTTGAGAGGTGTGAGTGAATGAGGGAGTGAAGGGTGGTATTTATAGTGGACGGGAGAGGGGTTTTCTTAATATAAAATACATTAATTTATAATTTCTCTACAATACAAGGAATAGAGAGTCTTACATGACCAATAATATTAATATTATGATTTAATCCCGAAAAAAGAGTTATTCGATCAGTATAACATCACACGTGACTCGATAATTAGCTTTTTTAGCTGATTTTTGTAAATTATGATATTTCACTATTCATCAAAAATTCAGGTATTTCCGAAAAATCCCAAAATTTCACCCCAACCATTTTTCGACGTGTAGAATCCAAAAATGATTTCCATTTTTAAAAAATAATTTTAATACGATTGATTTAATATTTAATTAAAATCATAATTTACCTGAAAAATACAGTTTTTAAAATTAAAACTGATTTTATAATGCTTTCAAAAATTATGTAGGGTCTTATAAAATTATCTAAAAACTATAAGACATATATTTGTTAATTTTTGAACACATTTTATGAAAATATATTTTCTTTTAAATTAATTAATTAATTATAGTTATTTATTTATGACTTACAAAAATACAAAAACTTTTACTATAGTCAAATTTTCACTTTCTAAGATGCCTAAATTTTATTTAATTATTCATGGGTAAAGTTACCCTTTTGTGGATGATTTTATATTCATAAGGGTCGTACTACTATTTATAAGGTTAGGTTACTATTCATAAGGGTAGGTTAATATTCATTAAAAATTATGTTTTTCTTATTGGACCCCAAAAATCATCTTGAACACAACAGTGTATGTCAGATTTTTGAAATTCCAAACAGAGATGTGACAAACTTATGTTTAAAGGTCACTTAGCACCAAGTAGTAAATTATGTTGTGTTTTCATGTGATTTTATGAAATAATTATAAGAAGGTAATTTCCATTGAAAAACTTTGGGTCATTACAATCAGTATCTCAATCTCCACATTTACCTTTATCTCTCAAGCCAACAACCATGTTTCCTCTCGTTGAAATGGAGAAGGGATACATATTTATAGGGAGAGGGGGTGATGGAATTCGCTCTGATATTATCTTGTAATTGTTTCCATGTGGATATAAAATTTATTGGGAGAATTTTTAAGAGTAATATTTAATAAATTTGTTACATAATGTCTCATTTTTTACCCTCAAAATGTTAGCTTTATTTTCCATACGATTTAGGAGTTAATGCCGATTTACTCTGACAAATAAATTTTATCCATGTCCATCATCATATTCCACATATTCACATTCCCATGACATTATGACCTATAATTACATTAGTTCAGAAATACCATATAGAATGAAAGTTGTCTCACACTTTCTTGTGTTCCCCTAAACAAAATTTCAGAAATTATTAACACGTGGTTAATATGGTAGGAATTAATTATGGAATGGAGTTATTTTTTCCGGATGACACCATTCATATTCAACTTTTTTAACCATTAAAATAGTTACTTAATTAAAATATATTGACTTAAAACTCATCAAGTTTTTGCCTTATTAAATCCTATTTCAACTCATTCCAATGTAAATGCATTGGGATATGTTTATCCTAATTAATTCCCCAACTAAAAATGTGGGGTCTACTCTACTAGAGAAAAAAACATTTCACAAATATTTATTTATTTGTTCCTATATATTTTTGAATTGTGACTTGGCCTAGTGGAAAATTTTATAGCCCGAAAATATTGTAACAAAAAAATGAATCCCAAAATTTGGATAAATAATGAAATAGATATGCCTAAAAAAGTAATTAAAAGAAGCTAAAATTACAGAATTGTGAAATATTCAATTTCAAGCCCAAAACATCTTTAATATCGAAAAAAAATCTAATTCATCTCAAAATGTTAAATTTTGTAGATTTAAATTATATTATAGAAAATTAATAATTTTGTATATATAATCTCTATCAGTTTTTAGAATGAAAAACGGTGATTAAAAACAAATAAACAATTCTCCCAAACTCCCTGCATATAAACTCATATCGCAATATGATCAATCCAAGAGGAAATATTTTGGTTGATTATTTCACATGTTTTGTTGAATAGTTAAATGAGTATAAATATATATAAAAAAATTCATACCTAGAGATGGATTAGTCATTGAAGAAGAAAAAACCAAGATCTGTGTCGCTATCAAGATCCTCAAATCCTATTTCCCACTAATTGACAATCCATGATCTGGTATGGCATCGTATGTTGAGATATTATCTAATTATATATATATATATCAATATTTAGGTTTTTTAAGATAAACCAATTAAAAATGTTCATAATAACATATATAAAGACTGTTCTAGGTCATAAAGAATAAATTAAATGAAATAAATTGTTTATTTTATTCATTTAATAATCCTCTAGTAATTTCTCTCAACCTAAACGTCCAAAGCGATCCAAGGTTAATTATATCATTGGGTAATAAACATGACCAAAATTCAATGTAGGCATCCAATTTTGGATTTTGGTATCTTTTTAAGAGTCAATCTATATTTTCAGTAAAACTGTGCATCCAAGTTATTTATATATGTCAAAAATTAATTCTTGGCTCACCAGACATTAGAATATCACACCGTATAAGCACCTAGGTTTGAAAATAATTTATATAAAATTCCAATTCATTAAATGGAAAAAAAAATTAGTCAGTATAATTACCATAATATGTATTTCAATACTCTCCCCGCATGATAACATGTATGTTGTTTTCCTTGAATCTATAAAACCATACCAATCTAGAGGACCGGTGACTATGAAGCCTAAATATAGTATTGGATGAGGATAAATAGTGTATTGGAGATAAATGTAGAGGTAATTTCACCTTTAAAGATCTCACCATCATAGGATGTGATTGTTGTATTTAATTTTTTTCATTTATATTTTAAATTAGATCACCTTGTACACTGATTATTATTATGTTTCAGTTACATTTTAGAATTATTTTGTTATATATATGATAATCATATTTATTATTCAATTTATTTTTCAGGAATGTGTGGTGAATGGTAATACATGAAAGAATTTGAAACATATATTTAGAATTAATTCCTTCTATGATTATACAGATACCATAGTGTTAGTTATTATCCCCTAGCCTAGTGGAGGTGGGACTAGGGAGTTTATTTTCTAGTAAGATGTGATGTAACACTAAAAAAAATATAAGAGTATGGGGGAAATATTTAGTTGTGTATTGAAATTTGCATTGATTAAAAGTGTAGGGGGATTGGTTTTATGATCCCATTATGTGAATACATTCAGATGAGCTATGTTTTACCATATGTCTCATTTTTATCTCTAAATATGAGTTTAAATGGTTGGGTTAACAATGATTATGACACTATAAAATGTATTTTTTTAGTAAACATGGTTATTTTATGTTGTAGGGTAGTATTTTAAATGATATATATATATATATCGTTTATTTGATATTATGATTTTGGCGTTAATAGGTAGCTTATAATTTTAGAACAGGAAAGGAAGTTGGGTGATATTTTGGGAAATTTCATCGATTATAATGAAAATTCATTAACTTTATAATGAATTAAGTGATAATAGCCATTTTTTCTAGAGATTTAGTGTTTTTGGGTGGTGCCGAAGTTGAATTCAATGTTTTTGAAATGTTCTTTTTCTAGTTTTTATTTTTTTTAATTTATATTATTGATTTATATAAAATTGTGTATTGTTATAATATATTATTTATCTTAAATATAGTTTCAATTTTAACACAAATAATTTCACCTAAATTTATATATGTCACATTCACTAGTGATAATTGTGCATATAAGGGGATGTATGCATTGTTTTTTAGTCATACCTATTCACAAGGTATAGGGTCTCACATGAATTAAATAATATTGTGTTTTATGTAGTTATGGGTTATAACTCGAGGATATTGGTGTCATATCCTTCTTAACAGCTTCCATGTTGGGTGATAGTTCATAAGGTCGGTTTCATGAGTTGATTCAGAGTCCATTAATTAGTTTTTGGTGTTATTTTTAAAATATTTGGTCATGTTTCTTTTTTGTATGTTTATTTTTTGGATTTTGAGAACACGTGTATAAATTATAAAAATTTATTATGTTTATTATTTTATTAAAATAAAATTTTTCGATAACAAATATTCAAGTTTGAATATTTATTTAAATTTGTTTTGGTACAAATGCATGGGTGATTCTATATTTAAACTAAAATTTTCCATGATACTTTTTAGATTAATTATCGAGGTCATCGTCTCTCAAATGTTCTAATAAACCCACCACTACCATATCATGTCCACTAGAATAACTAGAATCATTATTGTGGTTTAGGATGATCTATATCAGGAATTGGTATAACCTAAGTAAAAGATTTTTAACATGGAATCTGAGATGGTAGGACAATGGGATTGAGTTAATTAACAATTGAGATTGTGTGCTAATAATTAAATGTTAGGATCTGTTTATGTATTGGTACTATAGATATTATTGGAAACCATGTTTCTGTAGAAGGTATTATGATTTTTGTTAATCTAGGTTGTGTGATGTCTTTCTTTATAGGTACTAGAAAAGGGAAAACAATTACCCAATTTTTAGTTTTACAGCTCAAGAGGTAACAAATTTTTCCATTATTCATCAATAATTTAGAATAATATATGAGAATTATATATTATTTTTCAATATTTATGTTCTTTCTTTTTTTTGACCTATGATTTTTAGTTTTTTTAAAATATTTATTTCAAATAAATCTAGAAAATTTTTAAATGGTTAAAAATTTATATTGTAACCTATGGTAATTATATATTTTTTAAATGTTCATTTCATATAAAATATTAAAAAATTATTTCAAAATAAATAAAAAAAAGAGGTTTATTATCATTATAAAATTATAATCTAAATTTAAAAGCTGATGTTTCATGTTTTTATAAAAAATATTATCTTTCCATTTGGGAACTAAATTTTTCTCTTAAAATGATATATATAAAAAGGGTTTTAAATGGTTAAGAAAATACTAAGGAATATTAATTCATAATATAATCAATATGATACAGGTTTATTTTAAAAAAACTTCAATTTTTCTTGTGTTTGCATCGAAATGTTTAAAAATATGTTTATGAAGAAATTAAACATGATGACTAAACTGAGATTGAATTTGATTTTGTGATTTTTGGGAATTCTTTTATTGAGAATTTTTAGATGTGATTTAATTTTTAGTATATATTTATACATAAGGTGAATATTAATTGGATTGAACCCACGATTAAACTTCCATGGATTCATAACGGTAAAGATTTCATAATGATCATGTAATTGAAATCTCTTGGTTGGGGAATACCATATTGGGTGTGGTCAGTAATAGGAACTATGGGGGTGTATTTCATGGTTGAATGATATGTTTAGGATATTATTGGGGCCTATCCTAAAAAATAGTAATACCTTTCAATATTAACCTATACTGTATTCCCCAAATCACAATGGATTATCAACTAGTGATGATATAAGAATAAAAAATAATGGATAATGATTTCTTTTGGATCCATTCCAATCCTTATACTAAGTATTTTTTAAGGAAAATACCATGAGGTATCCATATATCATATTAATATAATTATACAATGATAAATAAAAAAATCTATCCCAATTATTATTATTGTGCTTATAATTATCATTTCCTATGTTATTCTTAGGTATGCATGTATACTTTAATATAGTTTTTATATAGGACATAAAAAAAAATAAAAAAAACCATATACATAGAATTATAAAATGGACATCAAAACAATTAATAAAATAAATAATAAGTAAATATTAATAAATGAAAAAAGTCAGTAATCATAAGAAAATGGAAATAAAATAAAATAATGAATAGAAAAGATAAATCAATTTCCTAGAGGGAAACAACCCACTAATCCATACAATCTTTACATTAAGGGTTAGAACAAAATTCTGAAAAACTATATGCATGAAATCTATCTTTGAAAAATTATTTCAATTATAAATTTTACACATGTGTTGAAATGAATATAAAGGTGAAGGAATAAATCCAAAACTTATTGTCTTAAAATACCTAAATGACCTTATATACATTTTAAAATAATAAATTAATGAATTAGTTCTTGTAATTAAAATTATATATGAATATAAAACATTAATTTGACTAGAAATCCCAATGAACTATTCTAAAAAAATGATATGATCATCATTCCATAAATCATAATGAAATTACGAGTAAGGTCTAATTTATAATAACTACCATATTTAAAATTTTGTGTCCCAACCAAAACCAATAATAAGGGTCCATTAACATCATGGGGTGGAAATAAATATATAATGAACATATGAGAACAAAAATCTTCAAACAAGGATACAAAGAAATCCTCAGCAATCATAACTGAATTAAATGTGACTCAATGGAATCCCCCAACCAAATTGACCTATATATATATATGGTTAAATTTGTTTCAAACATGCAAGTTATTTATCCCTTTATTAAATTAAAATCATAACACTCTAAACCAGGTTCTTCAACCATTGGAAAAAATATATCATTTTAGGTTCTCTGATAACTAAATAGTAAATAATAAATTACATATATAATTATATTCAAACCACTTCTATTAAAATCCCATGAAATTATATATAATAATCCAAAAAACTATGTGTTCATAATATAAACCTCACAAAAAATAGTAATCAAGCCCTTAAATGAATATATATATATATATATATATATATCTGTTGGTGTGTGTGTTTGTGTGTGTGTGTGTATTTGGCATATGTGATCCCTTATAAATCATAGATGATCAATAGCTAATCAGTGATCACTGAAAGGAAATATATAATACATAGTCAGTATTTTAAATAAGTACCCCAGTATTATCCTATTTCTATTCAGTATATTAAACAATAACATAAAAAAAGGATGATAACCCAGTAATCAATTATTAAATCCTTAATTTTACCTAGCATTTGAATACCTAAAATTGGACTCTAAAACACTGAAAGTTACATCTAAAATATTTAAATATTCACATTAATAATTTCTATAATCTTTATAATCCATGATTAATTAAAAAATTAATTAAAAATAAAGTTCATAATCTTGATGGATCTACTATAAAACTAGTCCTTATGTATATTTCTCATGAAAATTATAAATTAATTATAAAAAACTAATAACTAGTTAATTAATTGTTATAATTCTATAAATATTTTTATAAGTCATAATATAATCCAAAATAATACCCCTAATAAATATTCTATAAAAACATAACTCTCGAAATTTTAATTTTTTTGAAAACTAAGGAAGGAAGAAATAAATTTAAATAAATACATTTATAAATTTTACAATAATTTTGTTTTAAAAAATGATAACTACTCATAGGAAACATGAAACATACCTCTCTAATGAAAAAAATCAATATATCATATAATCACACCTTTATAAAAATGAGTTTTTAATATTTCTATTAAAGGCTACAAAAATTACCATAGTGATTATAGATGTGAAATAATAACACCATCAAACTATATACCATTGGATAATCCTAATTTTTTTTGGAATAATAGGAGAAGAATATGAAGCTTTATTTTTAATCATAAAGTATCTATCAGGATGTCATGTTCCATTGATGATGAAGTTTCCATTCCAGTGTGAATCTCTAAAGACAGAATCTGATGGATTATAAATTATAGATGTTGAGTAGTTGTTACTTGTGATATAATAACCTACTAATGACATCTAATTTGGTTTCGACTGTTTGACTAAAATTAGTTTTATTTCACTTTCAATCCTATTTTTTGGATGGTACAAGATCGTGATACCTTTTTAATGCACTATGACATTAATTTTATTTAATAATATATAATAAATTGAGATTATAAAGAGAGGAATATTAGGAATAATTGAATAGTAGTTAATTATATGTTGACATGGAAAGGAATATTTCTTCAGGTTTTGAACTAAAAATCATAAAAAACAAGATAAAATATAATATAGTTTCAGAAAAAATTTGACAATTTAGAGTTTTTAAAACATATTATAGGATATAATAACATAAAATGAAGAAGAATTTTTTTTAAAAAAATAATCTTGATCAAATATATATTTTCCAAAAAAATAGAAAACATTAAAGAATATTATAATTGGACAATGTAATGTATATATGTAAGGTAAAGAATATATAAATTGATAAAAGTTATCAGGATAACAAGTCTTTATGTATATTATATTTTTTGTAAATGATACAACGTTAATATGGAAATAATAAATTATTCTCTTTCACTATAATTGAAAGAAATAACATGTACATAAATTTAGAAGATCAACACTGCTTGTAAATAAATACCACCTTTATAACAAGTTTTCAGTAAATAATTCATCGTTTTGATGAATGAATAATATAATTACAAAGTTATAAAATTGTTGTATGAACCTAATTCCTTTTTAATGTAGGAACATTAATGGAAAATACTGTACGAAATCTAATGATTAAAAAAATTAGAAATCACAAACAAAATGATTTTGATCTTTAAAAACTCATACATATTGGAAATACAGATTATTTCGGTAAATGGGTTGAATTTAATGGAAGAAATTGATAATAAAATATTTTGATATTAATTAATTTAAAAAAATTCCTTTCATTTATGTGAACTACTAATATATTTTATTTCCTTTTTGAAATCAACATTTTAGAGAGTTCACATTGAATAATTTAATGTAAATATGTGTTTAATTCTTCCTTAGTGTTATAAAAGTATCTAAAAAATATTTTGTAATCTTGGTTGAATAAATTAATCATTAAAAAATAATTAATATTTTTTTAATATTCTTCTGATGAAATTTAAATACTTTTGATATTTAATAATTAATTATAACATAATGATAGATTATATCATTTGTTTAATAACAGTGAGGCTCTAATTGGTAGATTATAACACAAATATTTTTTTTATCAATGAAATATATTTTAAATAGATAACAAATAATAGTATTTTTACTTAGTTTTGGTGGATTTTATTGTATATTTATATGTAAATAAATTTATGTTATCTTTAATTGATGTATCAACTAGAAGAAAATGTAGTTCTCAAATTATGAAAAATTATAGAAGGTGGTTATCTGAAATTTATCGAACTAAAATATTAATGAAATGATAAACATGTGTTTTATCTATAAAAATTCTCAAATGAATTGACATAATCCATTGAATTCCTCAGTAATCCTCTAATATGACGATCTGGAGTGTTGGTAAGTTTATAAAAGATTTTATTTTATCATTTCAAGAACAATTTCCATTTTATTAAAATAATCCTACAATTTATTTATAAAGTGGAATATATTATTTAATTTCCACCACATAATAATTAAGAAGAATAAATAAAGAAAAAGAAACAATAGATAAAGAAATATATTATAAAAGTTTGTTTTTGAAAATGGTCTAATAAAAACTGAAATCGAAAAATAACTAAAGGACTTTGGAGTCCACATCATGATTTTTAATCTATTACCTAATGGGATGAAACTACTATTAAAAGTTACGAAGAGACTTCTGGTTGGATTCGTGGCCCTTTATGACATTAATCAAAGTGATTTTGTCCAATAGTAGCAAAAATTTATGTTTTTTGATGGTTTAACATTTGAATATATTCTTAATTTCAAGATTTATAATATCCATAATAAGTATATTTCTATAGTCTTATAACATTTTTTCATAGATTAGATGATCACTTTATTAAATTGGTGCTCAATACAAGTGGCCACATCATAAAGGATTGAATTTTTTAAAAGAATTGGATAACTTGATACATATTTTAATTTCATATTATATTTTAAATATTACAATAAAACATATACATTTATTTGATAACCCCATTATTATATTTTTTAAATCACTTCTTATCAATTCCAATTCCCTTCCTAGTATCCCTAGGAATAGAAACACAAGAATGGGGTGGAATATAATGCTCAGTAATGGTATGCGTTCAACATAATCTATCATAAAAAATAAGTAATAATCAATATGTCAAGTTAAGTATCTAAAACTTGTTCTATTAAATCAATAAAATGGACATTGAGAATAAAAATTCCGGAATTAACATTGATCAAATAATTTCATAAAAACAACCATATAGGCTTGAAACATATCAATTGATATTCAAAGAAATCGAATGTATGCATGGGAATCAATAATTAGTCTCATAAAGATAAAATTCATAATGATGGACATAATATATATACCATCAAGGCCTCATGAAAATACATTTTTCAAAAATGTGTAAAGCCACATCCAAAAGGTAAAGTTAGTTTTTCTCATGATACCTACTAATGCATTGAGGGGTTAGAAAGTTCCCTTCCCATCACATACTATGTCCAATTCAGTCCACATATGAAATGGGAGAAACATATTTAGTATTGAGATTTATATTGTTGAAATATCATACCAGATAATGATAATTTTTTTAATCAATAAACAAAATTGACATGAATTTAACTAGTTGAAACGAATATTATGAAAGATAATACATTCCCTCGTTGATAATCGTAATCATAAACAATCCATTATATTTTGGAGAATAGTAGAAAATATTACATGTGACTTAAAATAATCATAAACCATTAAGATAAATAATAAATATTATGTTAATTAATGATATTCCCATTGGATCATAAGTTAAAATGTGGGGTTATTTCATTGGTTAGAAGAAATAACATAAAAATATTATTAAAAATCGATGAAAAAGTACGATTCATAATGAAATCACTTTCATTAACTAAATATATTTGGAATATTTGGAAAAGAAATATTATTTTAAAAGAACCCTATAAACTTGTGAAGGTATATTCTTAGTAATGAGGTTTCATGATGGTGGGAAGGTGTTGTTCATACTGACTATGTTGAAACAATGATCCCATTCACATTTATATATGAAAATTCAAAAAATACCTTGTTTGAAAAATGAAATAAATATTAAATTTTAAAAAAATATTTATAAGGAAATAATGGTTAATAATTGATTTAAAAAAATGAATAATATTAATAAAAATATAGAAAACATGTATTTTGAAGAAGAATAATTTTGTATCAAAATGTTATATAATGTCCAATTTTCAGGAAAACAATCTATCAATATTTATAAGTGACCAAGAGTATAAAATGGTAATAATAATTTAATATTTTCTTAACTACTATATTATTTCAAAAATTATGATTTTATTTGGAGGTATATTGTAATATTTCATCCTGAGAAACATAATCATAAACAATCCCAAAAAATAATGTGATTATAATAGTAAAACTCTTACCGATTTGGTATCTTTTGAATCATAATCCCCTTGATGGAAAGGTATATAGATAGATATTAATATCAATTATTTTTTAGGATTAGAATAATAAAATTAACTCATGGGTAGTGTATCACGACTTAAAATAAATAAGTGGTTGTATATGTCTCATAGAAGTAAAAGTGAGAAGAGACATCCTTTCCACTTGGTTACATTCATGTCAAATCCCCTTGGATATAATAATTCAAATTTATATTTTAAAAACCATGAATTTAGAAGGATTAGTTACATTACATGTAACATTGTCATTTTATAATGCATATAAATGAAATTGGATCATAACATTAAAATATGCATTAATGAAATGAAATTGGGATGAAATCCCTTACCCTAGGTCTGATATCCATTGTACGTGTTCAAAACCCCAATATAATTAATATATATTTATTATAAATATATTATTGATACAAAATAATATTTATTATATAATATATTATTTATTATAATTATTTATCACTCATTTACTAATAATCCTTTATTAAAAACACTATTCTAGATGATAACAACTTCTTTTTTCATGTATTTATTGGTTCTTTAGTTTGAGTACATGTACATTGATTATGGTTCCATTAACAACATAATGTTAAATATGATATAAATATCTTATATATATATATATATTCCTTATATAAGTATTGATTATAGTCTATAAAATTTATATATAGACTAATGGGTTGCTTCATTCATCAAGACGGTCAGCCATAGGTATGCATAAACGTTGTTTTTAAATTTCAACGTCTAGAATGAAACAATTGAACCATACAAAATAATATTTATATAATATATATAATATAAAATCATTAAATTTATCCTTATTAAAATTTATTTAAAAATAAAATAAAAAATGTTTCGCATTTATTTGTGGATGCAGTAATCCACACATACCAATATTTGGTGTATGAAGTATCCTTGGGACCACTAGTGACACATCAAAGAGTTTTCCCAAAACTCAGCCACACTATATTGTTCCACCTTGATGGTGGCACCATCACTGTTGCACCCATCATGATCGCATATCAAAACGGTGGAACTACTTATAGTGTATCACTGAAATTGTGGCACCGCTTATGGTTTATCGCCAAAATGGTGGAACCGCTAACGGTGTCTCACCGAACAGGTGGCATAGTTACGGTGGCACCGTGCCTCCCACCGTTTGTTTTTTCAGTTACCATGATTTTTTTCAAGTTCCACTCCTGTAACATATATTTTTATGTAAAAGTTTTTTAATACCCTTTTAAATCCATTTATTGTAAAAGATGTTTTAAAACCCCAAGAATCGGGCGACCCTCCAATTACCAAAACTTGTGGCTTTTTCCCCACTGTCACCCATTTCCTCGTGTCTTCCAGCTTCACCATGTTACATGGTTTTCTCTATTTAAAGGGTATCTATCAACACACAACCATTATCTCCACCATCCCTATAGATAATTATTAAATAACAATTAATAAAATTGTGTGTAACTCTCCAATGGTGTGGTGGAACTATGATCCACCTTTTAAGTTGTTCTATATTTCATATCCCATAACTCTAGGATATTTCCTTTTATCACATGGAGATTATTTTTCTTCATCCTTGATTCCTTTCCTTTCCTTGGTGTGCTTGGAGTTCCTCTTTAGGAGATGAATCATGTGCCATGCTAGATCTATCCTTGTTCAGCATTGGAGACCTTGGTGTTCTTCCTCTACATGTCGTGCAACCCCAGTTCTTGGGATGAGGAGAAAACATGGATCATTGATCATCTAGTTAGGGTATTCCTTCATCTCTCATTACAGTGTATCATGCGGGGTGGGTATGATAATGTTTCCTCAAGGTGTGGATGAAACCAAACCTTAATGAAGACAATGTATGTTTTTTTAATGAATGGGAGGTGTGTTTTTTGATGAGGATGATGTACTCTTTTATCTTTTTTTATATATTGTGTATTGTATGGGCTTACTCCCACTAAAAAATGTGTCTTTTGGTGGTTTTTTCTTCCACATTAATGAATATCTATTTTCTTGATAATCTTGTGGTTAAATGAGTGTAACATGGAAACTATTTAATCACATAAACATGGTTGATAAATGGGTTCCCAATGAATAATAATCCTTGTGTGATCACCCTGGTAAACCAAACAAAAATAATGGACCTTTCAAATGGTGTGGTTAAAATCTAAAAACTCCCTTCCTATGTTCTACTAATAAAAACAGTTGTTTTTCTTAATACTGGTTGGTGATGTGGGTGGGGATGGGATCCCCTGTTGTTTAGTTTTTGGTTTGTGGATCTGAGGTCATGTGGGTGGGGGGATGTTGGGTCCTAGTTTGGTTCCAATACCTTGAGGGATCTTATTGATCCATTTTGTTGTTGTGACTTTACAAGAGAACTGGGTGTGAATGATTAAATTTTTATTTTGATTTATTCTTCTTTAGTCGAGAGATGTTTTGACATTTGGATGTGCCTATTAGTTTCATGGTAGTGGAGAATTATTTTTCTAACGAAATCACTTGAGCATGATAACAAAAAAATGGTGGTTCTCTAGTTTTGGAAGTTGTGCATTTGTTCATGTATGAATAGTAAAGAGGGTGTTTGTGTATAGGATAGTTTTAGAACAATCATATTAGGATGAGTGCTTGTGTGACTATAAATATAAATTTAGTTCTTTTGTTTCTTATTCATACCACGCCCATGTTGATCCCTTTATGCCGAACACCCCCATTTTTAGGGGGTGGTATTTTTTACAACATTATTATTACTGTTTTGTTATTAGCTCCTTTATTCTCCCTCTCCTTAGGTATCCCAATACTCTCCAGGAAGGATGTGATGTCTTTTGGTCCATTATAGCCCATGATTCTTCAGGAATGGTTGGTTTTTGTGGTTGGCTCAGGTGTGTGCAGGTAGGTTTGTTTCCCAACTGTCTTCAAGATGGGGCCCATGTGTCTTTGAGTGTATATATGGTTGTTCTAGCCTTGGTGTCTGTGGGAGTTGTTATGTATGGTTGTGGTAGCCCAGGTGTCTATGGGAATAGTAGTGTTTGTTCTAGTCTAGGTGTCTACGGGCAGGATGCGGGGTTGTGGAATCCCAAAAAGCTATTGTTGGGGAGATAGTGGGACTGCAGTGAAAATGGCATGGGAGATTTTACATGTACGAATTCTTCAATAACCAATGGGAAAGTGATGTGGGGTACCCAAATAAAGATTTCCTTTTACAATTACATTACATAAATTGTAATATTTGGGGAGTGATCCTCAGTGATTCCAGGTGGGTAGTTTCTCTGGTTAGGTTTTTTGACAACATATACTTTTTCACAGGGAATTAGAATGCCTCTCCACTTGTGCATGAGAGCTTTTGGTTTTCTTATTGAGTATTCATGTATACTCACCCTACATATATAAATCTACATTCAGGTTTCCATGAGGACTTCGAGGACCGTGCAAGATCGTATTAGCCAAGATGTCGGGATAGTTTTTTTTATGTTTTATTGTCATTAGGTACATCCCTTTGCAGTTTTAATGTACATTGTAGAACTTTATTTTGAACATGTATGTCGAAAAGGGGTTTGGTTTTAGTTTTAAATTCTATTTTAGGGTTTTTGTTGATTATACCATATTATCTCCCGATCAATCTCTATAAAAAGGGTAATTCATTCTATATTATGTGTGATTCTATACCCTTGTAGCTAGTATCCACTATAGGGCCTATTGAAGGCGGGAATCAAGGGTCATTATATCTCCATCAACTTGAAGAAGGAAGGGTCTCTCAATTTTCTATCCCATCCCTCATCTTGTTAAAGGAAGGTCGTGGAAGAATGGTATGAGAGGTGATGGTTAAGAGATAGGATGGAGTTCAGATTTAGGCATAGTGAGGATCGCATGAGATGTTAGGGAAACAATGTTAAGAAATAATGGTGTGTTAAATAAGCTAGGGAAGACTAGCCAGGACACTGGAATTTCGGGCCCTCGTAACTCGATGCAAGGACTATGGGCCTACTGAACGTCCAGGTTAGACTACATTGATTGTAATGTAGAGACCCTTTGAAAGGTACATAAATCATAATGACATGTGTTATTTTGTGTTCTGGGTGTTTGTTAATTTAAAATGAATAAAAACTTTGAAAAATTTTAAACAAATTCTCTACACTAATCTGGCTTAGGCATTCCTTATTTACCTTGCAGTTATGGAACCCAGAAGACGTCCACGAGTAGTGCGGGTGATCGAGGCCCATGAGGCTGACATGGTTGAAAAGTGGAGGGATGATCAAGAGGAGGAAGATGGGAAGTTCCAGAATATTCTTCGGGCCTTTTTTCAGAATTCCCTCAGGATGTACGAGGGAAGCATCTCGAACATAGAGAGAGAAAGCTGGATCGAGGAGTTTGTGATAGCTTTCATCTTGATCCGGGCTCCAAGGAGTACTGGGTTCCTTTGGCTGTGATCCATATGCAGGGAGCGGTGCATCAGTGATGGACACTCTACCTTAGGGAGAAAAGGGAAGCTCAGTTTTCTTGGACTGACATAGAGAGGGAGTTTCGGGCAGAATTCCACTCTTCAAAAATGAAGGCTAATAAGAGGTAAAAGCTACACTCCCTTAAGTAGGGGAGTATGTCTGTTGAGGGAATTGGGGATCAAGTTCAAGGATCTACTTAATTTTTCTTCGAACCTCTTTTCAGATGAGCAGTCTCAAGAGTGACTTTTATAAGAGTCACTCCAACCTTCTCTTCAATATTTTATTACTCCCTTCAATCTTCCAACATACATAGAGGTTCATAAAAAAGATGAATTGGTGGAGAGGATGAGAATGCTGGGTGGTGTGCCGCGAGAGGGGAGCCAATTTAGCTCATCGAAGGGGTAGTCTATCATCAGTAGGCCTCCAGCCTTGGGGCCTTCCAGGTTTCGGCCGATGGGGAGCAAGCCCCAGTAGTTCCTGTTTAAATCTCCCAGTCCTCCCCCTTTATATGGGGGCCCATGAACAAGATGATTCATCTATAGAAGTCGTGGGAACATTTGAAATCAGTGTCAGGACCAAGTGGAATACAATGGAGGTGGGTCAGCTCAGCCCCAATCTCAGCAGCAGCAGTTTCCAGCCCGGCCTTTTCAGCAGATACTACAGGGATAACAATCTCCTGCTCCTTCGAGAGTAGACGTTGCAGAAGGAGGCCGACCTGAGGGAGGTCCTTGGGGTCCTCGGCTAGGGTGTGGTCGAGGATGCGGCCAACAACTGAGTGGAAGAGGATCTGGGCGTGGGCAGTTTCACATAGTAGAGGTAGCTCTTCTAGTAGGGACAAGGGTCTTTGGAAGTATGATTAGATTTTGTTGTACTCTTTCTTATTCCCTGTTTCATTTTGGAGCTTCACACTCATTTGATTCACCATGTCTAGACCATGCTCTAGGTCTAGATGCAAAGTGACTTCCTATGCCCCTGGTATTGAGTACGCCAGTCAGAGGTTAGACCATCTTGTCCAATGTTTATCAGGGATGTAAACATATGTTGGAGAGACATCAGTCTAGTGGGGACCCTATTTTGCTAAAGATGAAGCCATATGATGTAATTTTATCCATAGATTGGTTATTCTATACGTATTCCAATATCAAATGCTTCCGGAGAAGGTTCGGTTTTCAGATGTGGGCAGCCAATGTGTAGTTTTTTTTTTCAGGGAGTGGGTTTTCTAGGAGAGAAACCTGAAACTTGATCCCTTTCTTTCCATGTTATATGAGATATCAGTGGAGTCAGAAGATTTAGATATTTTGGAAGTCCCAAGGATCATAATTGAGTTCATGGAAGTCTTCCCTGGAGGGGTGGTGACTCTACCACTAGACGTGATTTGGAGTTTGGGATAAACATACAACCTGGTGCCTATCTGATTTCAATGGCTCCCAATCAAATGTTGCCTTATGAGTTCATGGAGTTTCGGATCTAGGTTGATGACCTGGTGAAGAATGGTTTTATCTAACTAAGGGAGTCACCATGGGGTTCTCTAGTCTTGTTCCCATTGAAGGTAGATAGTGGTCTTAGGATGTGTATAGACTACCGAAGGCTGAATCAGGTGACGGTCAAGAACCGTTACCCCCTCCCAAGGATTGACAAACATTTTGACTAGTTGAAGGGAATATGTTGGCATTTTAAGATCGACATGTGGTCGATATATCACCAGTTGAGGGTGAAAGAGGTTGACATCTCGAAGACTGCTTTTTGGTGAAGATATGGACAATTTGAGATCGTGGTCATGTCGTTCATCGTTACGAATGCACCAACTATGTTCACGGGGCTCAGGAACTCCCTCTTTCTGGAATATCTAGACCAGTTTGTTGTCATGTTTATCAAAGACATCCTGATCTACTCAAGATTATAGGAGGATGACATAGAGAATATGAGGATGGTTTTAGAGGTCCACTGACAACACCAGATCTATGGGAATTTTTCCAATTGCATGTTCTGAACATGAGAAGTGCACTTCATTGGGCATGTGGTGTCCCAGTATGGAATAAAAATGGACTTATGGAAGGATGAGGCAGTTGTTTCTTGGGAAACAACCAAGAAAATGGAAGTGGTTCTTATTTTCCTGGGTCCAGCAGGTTAATACCAGAGGTTCATGCCCAAAATCTCTCGAGTTGAAACACCATTGAAATACTTGACCAAGAAAGACCAGGATTTTGTATAGAGAAATAATTTTCGGGTAGCCATCAATTATCTAAAGGGGAAACTAGTCAATGACCTAGAACTGAGGTTTCTAGAGGAAGGGGTTACATTTGGTGTTTTTTGTTATACTTCAGGACTAGGCTTGGGTAGTGTGTTGATGTAGTGGATGGGAGTGATCTATTATGGATATAGGTTGTTAATTCCCCATGAGCATAACTATTCCACCCACGGCCTAGATCATGCAGTAGTTGTGTTGTGCTGAAGTTGTGGTGGAATTACCTTTTTGGGGAATTCTTTATAGTCTCCATAGATCACAAGAGCTAAAGGTATGTCTTCTCCCAGAGAGACTTGAACTTGTTCCAGTAGAGGTGGGTGGAGTTTTTTCAAGACTATGGCATCAAGATATCCAAAACCTCAAGAATGGGGAACGTAGTGGCCAATGCCTTGAGTAGGAAGTCACAGAATGATGTGGTTCGGGAATTAGAAGATGCGTATAAGGAGACGGAGGAGTTAGGTACATTACACATGGATGCAAGGGTGGATGGTGGTGGAGGCTTCTGGTCTCAGTGAGGCGACTTCAAGGATGAAGTTTTGCACAATCGTGTTATCTAGGGCTGTTCCCCAGAAGGATGGTTAAAGGATGGTCAGAATCATATGTTGTTTCATGGAAATCTGTTTGCCCTAATGGAAATTCATGGAAGAGTTCTCAGTGAGTTCCAAAAATCACCCTTAGAGGTACAACCAAGAGTTTCCAAGATATACCGCGGATTGAGGGATCAATTTTGGTGGCCCAGGTTGAATGAGGAAGTGGCCAAAATTGTGGAAAAGTGCATCATGTGTCAGCCGGTGAAGGCTAAACACTGTGTCTCGGGAGGTCTGTTGTAGCCTTTAGATGTCCCTGAGTGGAAGTGGGATGACTTCTCGATGGATTTCTTCAAGAGACTATATTGGTTTCAGGGAGGATACGATACTATCTGGGTAGTGTTGGACTGGATGATGAAATTATCTCACTTCCTAGTAGTCAAGGAGTCGAGTGTAGTGGATGCCTAAGCACAGAGGTACGTGGAATAGGTGGTGTGGATGCATGGAGTTCCAAGGTCCATAGTCTCGTATAGGGATACAAGGATTACCTCATGGGTATAGAAAGGACTAATACAAGGTTTTGGAAACTAGATATGAATCATCATCGCTTTCCACCCCTAGAAAGATGGGTAGACAGAGAGGACCATCTAGAAATTGGAAGATATGCTATAGGAATTTATTTTGGACTTCTGTGGATCGTGGGTATGACACATTCCAATAATAGAATTTTCTTACAACAACAGCTATAAATCTACCAATGGAATGGATCCATTTGAATCCTTGTATAGAAGACCATGTCATTCTCCCATGTGCTAGAAAGAGGTCAGGGAAGCGAATGTTCATAGCCTAGAGGTGGTGCAGAATAGGACGGAGAAGGTTCAACATATATAGTAAAGGATGAAGGTGGATCAAGATCAAAATAAGTCTTATGTCGACCATAGGAGGAGACCCATGAAGTTTTTGGTTAGAGAACATGCACTCTTAAAGGTCACCCCTCGGTGCGGGAAAAAGAGTTTCAGTAGGGGGAGTAAGCTTTATCCCAGATTTGTTAGACCCTTCAAGGTGTTGCTATGGGTCGGTGAAGTGGATAATCATCTAGCACTACCAATGTTACTACTAAGGGCCCATGACGTCTTCCATGTACCTTAGATCCATAGGTATCTACCTGATTACTCAAATATTCTCAACTAGGGGAGACTGGATATTGAGGACAATGTGAAATTCATGGAATGAATAGTGAGGATCGAGGATCGTGAAGAGAAGGTGCTTCATGGATGAACCATTTTTATTGGTTTGTGTGCTATGGAGATATGGCGGCCTTGAGGAGAGTGCCTAAGAACAGGTGGAACAGATGTCTGCCTAGTACCCAGATCTCTTTTGATTTTTGTACTGTGATGGTTTGTACTTGAATGTGAAGTAATGCATGACCTTGTTAATTATGATATGGGGTTTTTTCCTTGTTTACTTTATGTGTGTAAAGAGTCCTGACTATGGGGAGGGGAAGAACAGATCCCTAATCAAGACGCATTAAAGTGGATGCGATTAAACTCGTGTGGATGAGTCAGTTCCACCCAAAGAAGATAGTATTTTAACATGGAGAAAGTAACTCCTTAATCCATGTATTATGATGGTTTGAATTTTATGTTTGGGTTCTTACTTAGTGTTTCTACAGATTTTTAGGAGATGGGTGAGGGAGATACTCATGGATGTCAACGTTTTTTTAGGATTTAGAGCAACTCTATGGTGGTTTTTTCCCTGAGAGTTATCTTATAAGGTGGTCGTTCGAATGCCTTTCTTTTCTTCAGGATTACTCTTGGATGCTCGAGGACGTGAATATTTTGAGAGGTATCTGATGCAATGGGTTGGACCCTCTTGGTCCATTAATTTTCCAAATTTCTGGTGTATAATGTATCCAAAGGGACCACTAGTGACTCATTAAATAGTTTTCCAAAAACTTGATCCCACCAAATAGTTCCACCAAAACAGTGACACCGTGACAATGGTGTCATGACAGTGGTTCCATGATGGTGGCTCCATGATGGTGTTACCACCACAGTTTCACATGTCACTGTCACACACAAAATAGCGGCACTGCTTACGGTGTCTCAACGAATTGGTGGCACCATTACGCTGGCACTGTGTCCCAAACCCTTTTCTTTTTTTCCCAGTTTCCATCTTTTTTGTCCAGTTCCACTCCTGTAATGTATTTTTTCACATAAAAGTTTTTTAATACACTTTTTAACACCATTTAATGTAAAATTTGTTTTAAACCCCCAAGAGTCAGGCAACCCATCAGTTACCAAAATGTGTGGCTTTTTCCTCTGTGTTACACCTTTCCCCATCCCTTCTAGATTCACATAGTAATGTGGTTTTAGATGTTTAAAGGGTATCTATCAACACACAAAAATTATCTTTACCATAATCGTGGATAATTTTTATATAACAATTAATAAAATCTTGTTTACCAACCCAACCATGTGGGGGAACCAAGATCCACCTTTTAAGAAGTTCTATAATTCATATCTCGTAACTGAAGGATCTAACCTTTTATCACATGGAAATTATTTTTCTTCATCCATGATTCCTTTCCTTTCCTTGGTGTGCATGGAGTCCCTCTTTCGAAGAAAAATTATGTGCCACACTAAATCCCATTACTCTCAGCCTTCGACACCTTGTATTTTGTTCTCTTCAAGTAATGCAACCCCAGTTCTTGGGACAAGGAAAAAACATGGATCGTTCATTATCCAAGAAGGGTTTTCCTTCATCTCTCTTTACTGTGAATCATGCGGGGTGGGTATGATAATGTTTCCTTAGGGAGTGGATGAAACTAAACCTTAACAAAGATAATGAATGTATTTTAAAGAATAAAGGGTTGTGTTTGTTGATTTTATTATTGTACACTTTTATATACATTTATATGTTTTGAACTATATGGGATTATTCCCACTTAAAATTATGGCCATTTGTGGTCCTTTCTTTCTCAATAATAAACCTTTTTTTTCTTGATAATCTTGTGATTGAATGGCTATAACCTGGATGCTAGTTAATCATGTTAACCTGGTGGATTAAATGGATTCCCAATGTATAAGAATCATTGTGTAATTACCCTGGTTAACCAAATGGAAAGAAGGAACTTGTTAAATCGCGTGGTGAAATATGAAAATTTCCTTTATATGTTCAGCTAATAAGTAGGCTTATTATGCTTAATGCTTATGGGGTGATGTTGGTGGGGATGAGATACCATGTTGTTTAGTTGTTGATTTTTGGATCTGAGGTTTTGGGGGGCATATGTTGGGTCTTGGATTGGTTCCAGTACTTTGAGGGATCTCATGGATCCATTTTGTTTTTGTGACATTACAAGAGAACCGAGTGTGAATACTTAAATTGTTGTTTGGATGTTTTATTCGTCAGTCTAGAGTTTTTGTGACTGGTGGATATGCATATTAGTTTCTCAGTAGTGGATAATTATTTTTCAAACAAATCACATGATCATGATAACAAAAAATGGGTGGTGCTCTGGTTGTGGATGATATGAATTTGTGCGTGTATGAATAGTAACGAGGGTGTTTATGTATATGCTTGTTTTGGAATCGTCATGTTTGGATGAGTTCTTATTCAAATATATGTATAAATTTAGTTCTTTTGTTTCTTGTTCACACCCCACCCAATTTGAGAACTTCCGGCCGATCAACCCCATTTTATGGGGGAGGGTGTTTTTTCCAACATTCTTATGGGTGGCTGGTTATTAGCTCATTTCTGATCCCTATCCTCGGGCACCTCACAACACTTCGGGTAGAATGTGATGGCCTGAGATCCATTATAGCCCAATATTATTCAGTAATGGCACATTGTAATGGTTGGCACATGTGTTTTTGGGTTGTTTTGTTTCCCATGTGACTTTGGGAGGAGGCCTGGGTGTCTTCGGGCATAGAGGTGGTTGTTCTGGCCTAGGTATATTCATGTGTGGTTATGTATGGTTATGGTGGACAAGGATTATGTGGGTGTAGTGATGGTTGTTCTAGATCAAGTGTCTTCAAGCAGGATGTGTGGTTGTGGTATCCAAAATGTATGTTATTGGGGAGGCAGTGGGACTATAGTGAAAATGGATGGGGAGGTCTAACTCGTATAATGTCTTCAATAACCAGTGGGAATGCGGCATGGGGTGCCCAAATATCAACATGATAATACTGTAACTTTACCTAACTTGTGTTATTTGGGGAGTGTGCCTTAGTGAGTTTGGGGGGTAGTTTCCCTTACTAGGTGTTTTGGCTACCTCTAATTTCTCACGTTGCATTAGGAGTTTTCTTGTACTTTGTAGCACTTTATTTTCAACATTCTTAAAGAAAAGGGGTTTGTTTTTATGTTTTCTTTCTATTTTTTAGAGTTGTTTGAGATTTTCCATCTTATCATTGAATATTTTTCTATAAAAAGGTCAATGAATTCCATATTACGTGGGATTTCATAACCTGGGTTCTAGTCGCCACTCTAGGGCCTATTGAAGGTGGGACATGGGGGACATTATCTATCCATTAACATAAAGAAGGAAGGGTCTATTAGTTTTTTGTCCCTTCACTCAACATGGTTAATGTGGGTCACGACAATAATGATATAATTTTAATTATCTAATAAATAAAAAATAAATACTTTATATCCATCAATTTATCTAATCCTGAGACATGGTGATGGAAAAAGGACTATATCGATTTAGAAGGTGGTACACCACTGCACACATGATCAATAGTTTTCTTTCCCATTATATGGAAGAGGATATAAATATATGTTATTACATTGATATTAAAACATCTAATTACATGTTGGGTAAAATTTTTATTATTTTATCATAGTTGGAAAAACATTTATGGGGTTTTTGGATGAAATAAAAAAGATAATTCATGGTTAATATTTATACCTATTCTTAGAAAAACTTCATTAGTTTTATACTTAAATCCTTTATATATTTATTCAATGATAAAAAACAAGGACTCTATATCTTTTATAGTAAATAATTTAATTTATTATGGTATGGAATGGGGGAACCAAATTGATTTTTAATTATGAAGAGGATAGGAGTATAGTTGCCCCTTTGGTATGGGGGGAGGTCACACATGGTATTTTTTAAAAGAATAAATTTTACCTAGGGGTTTCTCAAGAAAAAATGATCCAAAATAGTTTATTATAGAACCAAATATTATATAATGTCAATATATTGCTATTAAATATGAATTTTAAATGTTGGTAGGTCATTTTAATCATTATATTTTTAGTTCAACCGCTCAGTATACCCGTTTTAACCATTACTGTAGTAACTAATTTTTATAGTTTTTGCTAATAATTATGAAAAAAATTAATTTTACCATATTATATAATATTAATAGTTATGATCCTAAATATGGAATCCTATTTTTCTAAATTTAACTTTCTTATGTGTCTAAATGTAATTTATTGTTAAACCAACAGATGTGATGAAAACCAGTTTTCTAAAGGAAGAATTTTCATAAGTTTAAAAAATATTACATAAAAATGTATCAAATAATTCATTAAAAATTACTAAACTATATTGTTAACAATATTATTGAACAAATTTTACTTTAAAAACAATTTTAAAAAAATTTTATCTTTGTAATTATTTTAAACAAAAATGTTTTTTTAAATTAAGATCGTTTTTTTTACTATCAATAAGAATCGATTTTCAGAAAATTATAAAAAATTGATATTTATGATAATTTTAATGTCATAATTGAGAAAATGAAAAAAAAAATTAAAATAAATTTTCTAAAAGGGGTATATTTTTTCAAGTAATCATGAAGAATGATCTGAAACCACTTTTTAGAAAAACTTAGTTTTAATAAAAAAACTGTGTCCATTCATATATCATTCCTAAAAGAATATGAGATTAATGATGATTTTTTTTTAAAATATATTTTATATAAATATCATTATTATAATTCAAAAATATTAAATAATAAATTTATTAATATAGAAACAATATGAACATATAGAAAATGATTTTTCAGAATTGATTTTTTACTTTAAAATGATTTTTATCTTCATTTATAAGCGATCGATAAAAAATGAATTTATTTTATACATGATTAAACCATTTAATTTTTATTATATTGTAATTATTATTCATACCCTCTATTTTGACTGCTATTTTATAATGTTCCATTTAAAATATTATATTTATTTTGTCATTTAATATCAGTATAACGAGTCTTATACATTGTTGAACATAATTTTATAATTTTAAAATCTAAGGGTTTCATGTATTGAAAGTTATAAAAGTGGTTGAATTTATTTAAATAAAATATATTCTAATTTGTTTGGGGTGTTACATTCATCCCTCCTTCAATAATTCCAATTTTATTAATTTTATCATTCTATTGAATAAAATGGGTTTTGAATTTTAAAATTTCTTTTGTGGAAAACCCATATAATAAAACATTTTATAAAACATCTTCTTTAAATGTGGGAAAGATAAATAAAAAGTTAATATTTAATAACACATTAATAGTATTCCATGATTGAAAAAATTTGTTGGAAAGGGAAGAAATACATAAATAAATATTAATAATGATAATCATAATTGATCACAAGGTAGTGTATGATCGGGAGATAGTAAACAACCACAAAATCAGGAACCGATGATGTCTAAAAAAGGACATTTGATTCATAAAAAATGAAATCAAATTAATAACATTTATATTTCAAGATTCTTGTACTAAATTTGATGGATTTATTTATTATCATGATAGAAACCCCAAAAATATTCATGATATATTTTTATTTTCTATGAAAATATTCATCCATTGGTTACGCTTCGATCAACAAGAACTTTATTTACTACATAATAAATTAATATAAAAGATGATTTTTTATGATTGAATCAATAAAATTAAACTCTTAATAAATAATTATTCCCATTAAAGAGTGATAATTCATTCCATATATCTATAAATATTTACCAAAAAAATATAGTTTATGTTATAAAAAATAATAAATTAATATCTAAAATAAAAAATTAACACTTAAAGTTAAATTTAATCCATTCTATATGATTTTCTTGATGATAAATGTTCTGCATAAATCACTAAAAGATATTATAGTATTCTTCCAAAATAATCTTTTATGTTACCATTAATCGATATATATGTATATCAACCTAGTAAAAAAATAATCGAAATAACCTTAATCACCACAAAAATCATTAAAATTTAAGAATATTTGATCATCTTAATTTCTATCAATCGAAATATTACTATGAAAATAATATGAAATTTTTCATTGAATCGTGTATGCTAGTAGGAGGTGATACATCCTTTTAACCATTTGGTTGGGGGTTCAAGACCCATTAATGTGGTGGATATGACTAGTTTTCACCTAGCATGATGGTTTTCATTTTTACAAAACTATATTAATATAAATCCTACTTTGTTCCAAAAAAATATGATGAACATCCTAAAAAGTAACATTGATCATAAAATCACTTTTTAAACACTATTGGTTTCTATATAGATTATTATTATTTTTCAAAGAAATCAACTAATATTAATTAACTATTCTTAAAATAACATCAGTGATAATATTTACACTAAATGGTATCAATTCCAATAATCATATGAAATTAGTATTATTCCTAATATATCGTTTTTCACTTAAACACACACTTATACCTAGGATTATATTACCAATAATTTCCCCAAAAATAGTCTTAATAAAATCAGAATTTCATTAATAAAAACCTAAATAGGCGTGTCTATGAATTTTAACTTATCATCAAACATACACTAATAAAACCATAATATAATCCATAACTCTTATGTTAATCATAAATAAATAAATGTTTTTCTCAAAAAATTAACACTACCCATAGTTGTTTAATGATTTTTGTATCAAAAATTCTATTGAAATATTCTTATATATCATAACTACGAATCACAATACATAAAATTTTCAACCACTCAACTTCACCAATTAGAATAACATAAATCCTTCCTTGAAATATGAGGTAATCCATAGAATAAGGAATTAACATGAATATTATCCATGTTCCCCATATTTAGTACACTCATTTATTAATGGATATATTGGGTGAAATTTATTTCCTTCCATCATACTCTTTATTTTCCACCAGTAATTCATTGATTTATTACCTTATTTTCCACACATAATACATTTTATGATTCCTCTAATACATTATCCATAGTGTCTCTTTCCTCATTTCTAATATGAAATTAATTGATCATTATTTTCTAAATTTTATTTTCCACATGAACTATCATAAAATTCCATCTTCATCTTATTTGGAACATTAGGAATATTGTTGAAGTTCATGTTTTTAATCATATATTAGGATACCAAAATTTGTATAATAAAAATATCATTATATGTAGTCATTATTTAAATTGGATGCTCATAATGTATACATTTCCCATCAAATTTAGTATTATCATGGTTCCTCCTAGTTATAGACATTCGCTAAATCGAAATATAATAGTTTAAGTAACAATAATCACAGTGGAAAACCTCATAATTTAGAAAAATAAATTAACGATGGCCTAAATAATGAAACCATATTTTAAATATATGAAACCATAGGATTAAACTAAGTCATTAATGGTCATCATCTATTAAAATGTTTCGTAATTTATTGTAAAGAGTTTACTAATTTTAAAAACTTATCCCCTAGGGGTGTCAAAACAGGAATCTATAAAGGCCCATTATTTTTCACTTGATAGTTATCAAGTCAAACTAAAATGATCCCTTTTTGTAGTTATTACCCCATATATAAAACTATTCTAGAGATATATGCACATGAAGTATACAGATAGTTATTTATTTTTAAGAAAATTCGATAATATCCTCTATGATAATAATTTTGGATTCAATCATAAACATAGACTTATCCTCATTTTCAGTAATAGGTTTATGTTATAAAATCTATTTTTTCCAAAAATATAGTTCACATTGTTTCTATAAACTTAATATGATACCAAGTATATGTAAATATCCCATGTATCCTAGAGTTAGTGGTTAATTTATTATATATATTCTAGAAATAAGAGATCGCATCACAAAGGACCAAATAGTTTTACTCTCGTGGCAAAGTAGATACATACATTAATTTCAAATAAAATTTTAAATACTAAATAAAAATATATAATTTCATTTGAGAACACCATTATTGTGATTTTCATATCCATGTATATCAATCATAACACACATATTATTATATAGGGGGAAGAAATATTTCGAAATGGGTGGGATCAAATTCTCATGAAGGGTATGAGTACAATATAATCGATCCTAAAAATAAGGAATAATAAATATTAAATGGTTAATAACTGAAACACATTCTATTTATTCAATAAACTACACATAATAAATAATATATAAGGAATAATTGTTGATCAAAAAGTTCTATATAAATAACCAACTAAGCTTGAATCATATACATTAATATTATAGCTAATCAAATAATCACATAAACATCAATAACTAATCTCATAATGATAAAATGAATAATTTTAGGAAACATTACCATATCGTGACAACCTTTTTTAATGAAATATTTCATAAATGTGTAAAGAATGATCCAAATAATAAATCTAGGCTATCTTATGAGACCTAATGATGTATTGAGGATAAAAAATAGTCCCCACCAGTCAATTAATATATATAATGAATTCCTCATATAAAAGAGAGAAACATAATAAACATAAACATTCATATTAAATAATGAGAAAATAATATAAGAATAATTTTCCCAAATAAAAAAACATAATCAACATAAAAATTCATATAAGAAAAAATTCATATAAAATTTAATACATTCCCAAATATGTAAACATAGTCATAAAACATTAAGATTATACTGGAACATGCTATCAAATAGTACAACCTAGTTAAAATTACCAGAATCCCTATAAGTAAAAAATAACTATGTTGTTATTACAAGATAATCCCAATAAATCTTAAGGTAAAATAATGTTTGTTTTTATTGATTAATAGAAATATCATAAAAATACTATTAAAAACATTATTTGGGAAAATATAATTCTTACATTAAATATCATTTATAAAAACTAATACTCTCTAAAATATTAGGAAAATACATTTCTTTGAAAATAACAAGGACTATTGTGAAGTAAGATTTCAGGAAATTTATTGTTATGAGGGTGTTAAGGTTTATTTCAAACAAAGTATATAAAAAATATTCCATTCACATTTTTGTAACTAAATTAAAAAGTACCTAGTTAGTAAAATGAATGTGAAATGATCCCATATCATGTTACCTAGATATAGTGGCTACTTTATTTCATCAACTTAGATACGAGGGGTAAAATCCCAAAATTTGGATCAACTAAGAAGTTTTGAATAAAATGATATATACATGATTCCTATTTTACATTGGTAATATAAAATAAAACATAAAAAAATATATAAATCTTTCATTTTTATTCAAAGGATTCCTTTTCACAACCTAGTGAATAGAAGAAAAAAAATATAAATTTAATTAATATTAAGGGTTACATATAATGGATGTTATCATGAAACAATGAATAATAATCAATATTTAAGGGTAAATAAACGAACACACATTTTATTTAATCAATAAACAAAGAATGAAATGAATACAGAGATAATATCATAAAAAGACACTCAAGGATAATAATAATAACTGATTTCCCAAAGAAGGAAAATCTTAATTATTGGAGATCATTATATCAACCATCCTAAAGTCCACTAATTTCAAGAAAATCTTTATGATTGATTAAACTATTATGTAAAAACCTATCTAATTTGGAGAACTAAGTTTTCTCATGACCCATATTGATATAATGAGGGGACATATATAATGGGTCCCCACCCATAACATAATGTAAAAATAATTTCTCATATAAAAAGTTATTGATTTAATTAATTAGTAATGTTTCATATCATCAAATATATGCATTGAGTAAAAAATATATTTATTAATATTTTCCCAATTAATAAAATAGTATTCAAATTAAACACTGAATGTTTTAATGGTATATGGTTTAGGAAATATTTATATCCATGATAAAAATGATGTGGATAAATATGAAATTTAACATTAAACACCATGAATTAAAAAATTTTCATGTTAATTAAATCAAAGGGGTATTATATACACCACACTAAAATGAATAGGTGCATATTATCAAAAATTTCTCAATGAAATGGAAATTGAAATAAAATCCCATAGAACAGTCCAAATAATTAATTGTGAATTAATCAAAGAATAAATTATTTTTATCATGTTTAAATCCACTTATAATTACTGGAAATAAAAATATAATATAATAAAAACTCATGAGATGCATAATATTATAATATAAAAGGAAAATGAAGAATTAATATAACCTAATGAAAACAAACTGAGTTATAAAATTCTTTATCACTTAGTATCTTTAATGTAAAATCCACTTTGATAAAACAATAAAAATTTAAACATAAAATACCATGAAATTTTATAGAATCATGATATTACATGTGAAATGGGATGTATATATACCATATAAAATATATTAAGTGTATAACATTACAATATTCCCCAATGAAGAGAAATTCAGTTGAAGCCCCCCACATTGAGACTGAAACATCTCGTATATTCTTTTTATTACTGAATAATAAACTTATGATTATTATTTTCAATATTAAAAATCCATTTTAGGGTTTTTAACCCTTTTATTTCACTTATTACATTGATATATAAAATTACTCAATCAATTAATTTTACATTGGGTGTTTCAATGACATTTTACTTACGTGTCAAAAATGAGTTCGGGTTATTGAATATTGGTCTAAGTGGTCATTATTAAAAAATATCAAAAACGAAAAATAATAATATAAATATCATATTTAAACATAAATAAAAATTTTATGACCAATCATGAATGATGGTTTTGTTATGATCATGGATATGGTAGGCTGCATATAAGTGTGAGTAACATTTCTATTTTTAAACGATCATTATAGAAAGGGGGTGAGTACTATTTTATCTTTAAAGAAATATAATAACATAATAAAAATATAGTATTTATTTATGTGAATTTATATATATTATATAAGTGGTGTGGTGATTAAAATAGAGTGGCATCAAATTGTGAATATGTTAGTCCAGATGTACACGAACTATATTGTCATCTTTTAGTGAGTGAAAATGTATAAATGAAAATGATATATTATATTTTTTTAATGGTAAATATGTCATGAATATAATAATTATTTCGTATAAATAATGTATATCACTTAAATTTATAGTTATTACAATCAATTAATGTGTTAAGAAAAAATTAGTTACATTGCACCACGAGCAGAAAGTCTGTCGTACACATGAGTGACATTATCAAATCCCATACGAAATCGAAATTAAAAGGTATATTTATTATAAAATGAATAAATAAGTATAATTATGTTATAAATATCATAAAAATACATCATGTCCATCATCATTCCCAACCTTGAGATGTTATGATTCAAAACATGCCATATCGATTCATGTGTTGACAGACCACCGTATACACAATCGATGATATCATTTCAATTTTTTTGAAGAGGAGATAGATTTAGGTCATGAACATATGATAATAAAATCTAATTATATGGGCTATAATAGTGTATTTATATATTAATAAATGAATAATATTTTATTGAGGTATAATATGTAATAAAATAAAAATGCATAGTTGGGAAATTTTCCTCTTCTCAGACTATCTATTAAGGATTATGCATAAATTATTCCACAAATAGATTTCTGACCAAACAAAGGATTCATATATAATTTTTTTGAAAATTTTTATGTTATTTGGGTTGTGAATTAATTAACCAAAATGGTTTGAATGTGTGATATAGAGAGGAAAGTGGGTGGCCTTTTATCAGTGAGCAGAGTGGAACAATTCTATAAAATGAAAATAAAAAGGTGTACATATTTTTTACAAAATAAAAGTCACAAAAAAGGAAAATTTTAGAGCCTTGATGATATCATATTTATATATAACTAGTTAATGGATGTTTTATAATATTTAGGTCATCTTTACTATTTTCTTTTTAGTTAGCCCCAAGAATACCCATTTTAGCTTTACAACGGTAAATAAAATTAAAATTTTTTACTATTCATTATGGTAATAAATTAATATTAAATAATTATTTAATATAAATTATTTTGATTTAAAAAATTTAACCCATTATTCCAAATTACATTAACAAAAATATAAGATTTTAATTTAAATGTAATCATACAGACATGATGAGAAAGTAAGTTTTAAAAGAGAACATTTTCAAAATTTCACAATGTTTTAAAATGAAATTAAATATTAAATGGATTATAATTAACTAAATTGTGTTAATATATATATTTAAAGTAATTTTAATTTAAAAAATATTAAATAATAATTCAAAATTACATATAATTTAAATGAAAAGACATTATTCTATAAAAATCAGTATTTTTCACTAATCATTGAAAAATAAATCTTCTCAACAAATATCAAATCACCACCCTAGTATAATTTTAATATTATTACTTAAAAATGAAGTTAATTTTAACAAAGAAATCTTTTAAATATTTTAATAAACTATTTTATTATATGTGTGAATCATGCAACAAAACGATTTTCAACAAAAAATAGTTTTTTTTCAAAAACCCATTCTTTTTATGTCAAATAATTTTTATTTTATTTATAATCAATAAGAATACATTTGATTTATTTTATAAATTTATAGATCATATTTTTTCATAATTTATTTATTACTATTCATATTATCCAACGTAATTTCTAGGTTATAATGATCATGTTTACATAAAAATATTTTAATACAGTATCATGTTTTGTTTCAACCAGGAATTTCATGGATTCGAAGATATCAAAGAGATTGAACTAATTTTTCAAAAAAATATCATAAATTATCAGTGTGTTGAATTTTATTCTATGGCTGGTGTTGATTTTTATATACACTATCAAATATTATGTTCATTTTTTAAAATCTAATGGTGTTATATTCTTCCCTATAAATGAATTGTTTACCCAAAAATTAATATTGTCTTGGTAGTGTAGGGTTAGAAATATTGAAATAGATTTCATGGAATCCCACTTATAGAGAAGGGTTAATATAACATCCAACTTATAATAAATAAATGGAAGGAAAATGCTCATATGGAATAATTACAAAACTAGGTTTCCAAGTTATAGAACATAAGTGGGAAGGGATGATATAGACATGAGAGAGAAACATAAATATTTATAATGATTTTTTAGATAAATCATCACAATAAAGTGGGATATACATAGTTGTTTAATGAATATATCTCCATAAATATATAAAAGAAGAAAATATCACTTTTTCATCAAATTTGAGGGTATTTGAAAAACATTTTTTTACAAGACCATTTTATGAGAATTGAGAAATTATATTTCTATAAAAGAGTATATATAAATATAGAATATTTATGCATTTATTTTTTATACAAACAATTTCATTATTTGGTTTTTATTATATCAATTTTTAATTCCTTTCTTACTCCATGAAAGTTTTATCCAAAAATGGTTTTTTTCATTATGAAATTAAGTAAAATTTTAACGGATCGTAACATTCATAAAATACTAACAAGTTATTCCACCCATATTTAATAAAACCAAATCGGTTAGAAAATATTATCCAATAACACCCATTAAAAAATAATCCATTCCATAAATAGTTAACCTTAAGGATTGTCCAAAATGTGTATGACCAAATTTAAAAGGAAGGTCACTAAATTAAAATCATATTCCTCGAATAATATAAACTGTCTCTTTATGTGAAACTACAACTACATGAATACCTTGATAACCCTAAAACAAAAATTAAAACATGCATTCTTAAAAATATAATATTCTAGTATATTGAATATATTCAATAAATGAATACTTTCTGCAAACTACTATAATGATGAAATATACCATCAAACCTCTGACAAAAATTTTGGTCACTAACACTATATAAATAAAGGCCTATCATAAGTGGATAATACACATTTTAGAAGAATATAAAATACATTAGACAATCACATATATAAGTAACATAATAGTTTTGTGTCTTTTGAGACTATGAACATAATATCTTAATTTGGAGAATGATTTTCAACATCTCTCAAAATGAGCTTCCCCTTTTTAACTCTTCAAAAAAAAATACCCTACATAAAACCGTTCTTGAAAACATGGAGAACGGATTCACAAGAAATAGTGATCTCAATTTCTTTTTAATGGTAAATAATGGAAACACATAACTAAAACATGAATATAATGGAATGATTATGTAAAACAAATTAAGAAATCACACCCTACATATCGATGATCATAATCTTTAGTAATGGCATAAATATTTTCATTTCATAAGACATGAATCACATAGAAATAGAAGAACACACTCCATGAGAACCTTACATTTTTATGAGACTTGATATTTTATAATAAATATAAACATAGAAAATCATTTCCATTGTAGTCATGGATTAATAAAAATGCTATCATAGTGGAATGGGTTAACTCTGAAACCCATCATACTAGTAAAGTTTCACACTGGTTACCAGCATAGAGGAACAAATCCCTTACCGAACTAGGTTTTCCCCCAAATATAGTTTTATCTATATCATGAGATATAAAACATTACCCAATCAAATGGAGGGAGATATTGGTCCCAACTATCACATAATTAATATAAAACTTATTTTTTCCACATGATCAGAAGACATTCATCATATCATAAGCCATGAAATGGAATAAGATTCATAAACATTTCATCATATCAAAAGTTGTATAAGAGAGAGAGGTTCTATAATAATTTCATCACTTAATTATTTCATAACCCATAGAGAAAGAAGAAGGGTTTGTAAGTGTTTTAGCATGGATTAATCTATAGAAGCGAAATGGGGTTCATAAACATATAATCATCACAAAATATCTTGAGAATTAATAAGAATGGTATCCTTGGTTCAAATCCCATGTAAATCATAATTTACATCATATAATTACATCTTATATGGAAAATGAATTAGAAAGATCGCGTGGTGCATTAATTGATGTAAATAAATTTTCATTGAAAATATAATTATAATTATCAAAATTTATATAATTTTCTATAAATTATTTTCAAATAAAATAACTTTGAAAAGTTATTAAAGGTGATTTTAAAAATTCATTTTAAATTTTACTTCAATAAAATATCCTTCCCTCTTAAAAAAATGTTTTTAAAATATAATTGTTTTTTGAAAATCCATTTCAATGAAAAAATTTAAAAATTTAAAAATTATTCATCAAAAAAATAATGCTTATGGTGTTACGAAAATAAGTTCATGTCGACAGGTTAAAACAATGATTCCTATCAATTTTTTTGTAAATGATAAAGGACCATTATTTGTAATTCAAAAAAATATATATTCCCAAAAAAAATTAAAAATTAAATATTGGGTAAAAATTTATATAATAAATTATTTTAACAAAATAAAAAACATTTTTTATTATTTTTTTTAGAAAACATAGTTTTGGAAGAAAACGAGTTATCAACCAAAGTGGTAAATAAAAAAATTCTTAAGAACATTATTTTAAATATTTATTACATATGTAGAGAAAAAATAAGGTAAAATTTATATTCTCATTAAATAAATAGAGGATAATAAAGGTAAATAGATTCTAAAGAAATTCAAAATGATATTTCATCATCCAAAACATAATCATAAACAATCACAATAAAAGATAAGATTATTTCATAAAATCTATACCAAATTAGAAACATTGAATTGTAATTCCAATGAAGGGATATAATTAAATGGAATTTAAAAAATCATGATAATAAATAAATTCATTATATGAAATGTAAAATGGGTTTTATATACACTGTATATTGGAGATACACACATAACATGGAAAATGTCTCAAGGAATGAAAATTGAAAAAAAAATCCTTACATATTTGGTGCATTTTGAACCGAAACCCATGTGGAAGACCTATAATCAACTGAATATTTAAATAAAAATAATTTTGAGTAGAATAAATACAAAATACATTTATGAACACAATATACAACACATATTAAAAAGTGGTGAATATAGCATGTATCTCACAAATGTAAATGTGTGATGAAAAACCTCTTACCACTTTAGTAATATATTGAATCATAAGCCCCAATAAAGCAAAAAAACAAATAAAACATTAAATAAAATTATAATAATGGTATTAATTTTATAAATTTTAAGATGTGTAGTATATACAAAACCCAAAATAAATGAGTGTTTAATTTTCATTTGTCTCCCAGAAATAAAATAGACTAGAAATTCCTTACCTTTAGTATCGACATCCTGCGTACAAGTTCAAAACTATAGTATAATAAATATATTTTTATTATAAAAAATTATATAACCATACACACACACACACATATATATATATATAGTTATAATATATTTTATTAGGGTGTCCATTTATTACCAATTTATAATTAATTAATTTTTAAAATCATGTTTGGGTAATAAACGCTTCGCTTTTCATATATGTTGTGGTTTTTTATTTTATTTCTTCATAATTACATCATGGTTCCCTGAAAACCTGAATAATAATCACGATATTAACATCATATATATTTAGAATATTATTTATATCAATCCATAAATATTAGATATATGAAATAAAATACATCGTTAATGGAGATTGTAGGACATATGTTTGCATTGAATGTGTTTTTATTTTCTAAATGAATAGATAGTATGAAAGGTAAATATAATACCATTAAAAAATAATTTTTATTTCATATATATATCAAATATGTTCATTAAACCAGTCATTATTACTTTTTATGTAAATTGTGAATGAATCACATCCATTCAAAAGGTAGTAGCCCATCATACACATAAGCAAGGTTATTATATTCTGAAAAAATTGATATTATGAAGTTAAGTGTGATATAATAATTCAATATCTATAATAATATCATGAATATCGTATATAAACAATTAATACATCATTATTACCATCTTATATATGTTGTAATAGAAAAATGAATGACATTGGTTGACATTGCGGTAGTACTATGTAGACATGAATACTGATTTCATAACCCATTTGATTGAAGTGGGGATGGATTAATTCATGAAATTAACATAAAAAAATAAAATTATATGAAATAGAATGATGTGATTACATAATCAGTTTTACATATAATTGAATTTTGTGGAGGAATATGAAAAATAATAATACTCATTGAATAATGTTACCATTAATTCAGGTACACTCCTTATATTTGCATCAAATTCCTTCTTAATTAAGAAATACTTCCAAAATAAGGATTATATTATGAGAGGATAGAATTTGGAAAGTAATTTGGTCATATAATGGTTAAAAAAAGGGTTTATGGTGGTAACAATAGAGGATACAGGGTATAATTTTATAACTTTGTTGAGTGGAACATAGTAAATTTTTGAAAAGAAAAAGGTGTGCCAATATTTTTCATATGTAAAAATGTTAAAAGAAAAACTATTTCAGATCATTATAAATTATATAGATTAAATGTGTTTATATAATATATTTTATACAATTTTTTAGTTCATTTTATCCCTTTTATTTTTTATTTTAACCAACAGGTAAACCCATTTTGACATTAACCGTGACAATTAATTTTTTTACTATTTTAACTATTAATTTTGGTCAAAAATTTGGTTTACCTGATTATATAATATATATTATGATTAATTTTACAATATAATAAATTTATCCAAATTAAATTCATAGAATTGGGAAAATTTCACTAAATATTAATCCTACTGACACGATGTGAAAGAAGGTTTTAAGAGAAAAATGTTTTAATGTTTTCAAGGAATTTATATCCAAATTCAAGATAAAAAAGATTCCAATGGCCTAAATTGGATTTATATATATATATATAAATAATTGGATTTATAAATAATTTATCCTTAAAAATAATTTTACCGAATTGGAATTTTTTAAATAAATTGCAATATTTTAACTATTCATAAAAATTATTCTTTTTAGAAAATTATAAAAACATTACCCAAAATTAATATTGACACTTAGTTTTAATAAATATTATATTTTTTCAATTAAATTCAATTAAATTCAATTAAATGAGAAAAAATTATAATTAAAATAATTGCGCAAAAATGTGACAAAATGACTTTATTGAAAAATACTGTTTATATGAATAAAATTTTATTTATTTTTATCTCATGACTTGAAAACACAGAAGATTAATGAAAAAAATTTATTTAATATATAATATATATAATTAATTATAATCATTCACATTAATTTATTGTTTTAATTTTTTTTGTTAAAGTTTTTTTTCAAAAATTGAGTTTTTCAAAAAAAAAGATTTCATTAATTTCCAATTGGTGATTAGTGTCATTTATAATTAATTTGTAAGAAAATAATTAATTTTACATATATTTTTGGCCATTTATTTTTATAATTTATATTATTCTATGTAATAAATCCATTCCAACAACTATTTGATAACTATTATATTAAATAATTTTATTTTAATAGTATGTTAAATCTCGTTTAAACTCATTGTAGAATTTATCACAAGTCATAGTTAGTTCTACATTTAACTCAAGATAAACTCAGTTTTGTGTGTAACATATAATATAAAAAGGGATAAATTTATTTGAAAATATATATTTCACAAAATCAAGTAGCGATACATTCTACAACATTAAAAATGATTTTTTCCTCAAACTTTGTCACATTGGTACAAACAAATAAGGATACTTCTACCTCATTATGTCCTCAGGTTACCATGTACCTTCTTAAATATGGTGGATTATCTAGAAAACATTAACCATGAAAGTGTTAAAATTTTTATAACACTTTATCTGTTAGATCCATAATCTCAAATAAAAGTTCCATATTAGAAAGATTATGCTCTAATGGTAAGACCTCTGAGTTTAGTAAATGTGACAGACTAGTTATATAATTTATTTGGATAGATACATGGAAAACATTATTACCCTAATAAATATTTATATAAAGAGATAATTTATAATCTATGGTCCCAATACGATAAGTAACTTCAAAGGATCCGATATACATAGGGATTGTTTTTTCCTTTTTCGTCAATGTAGAAATTTGTAGTAATACTTTCTCACTATAATTAAATTCTATAATCCATCAACAATTATCTACTTAAATTTTATTAAACATTTCTCATATGTCTTCCAAATTGATCTAACGTTCACTTAAATTTTACTAGGTATAAAATGAAGGAGTTCTAAACTTCTTACCATAAATGAGAATCATAAGGATCTATCTGAATGCTCGAGTGAAAGATATCATTGTATGAAAACTCAACTTGAGGAAGGTGTTGATACCAAAACACATTGAAATCTTCAGAAAAATTAATATATTACCATATCATATGATGTTTTATTTATTCTATCACACTAAATATCTATCTGAGGCATATAAACAGTGATAAATCTTATATTTTCATCAAGATCTTACTGAAGACTTCTCCAAAACTTCTATTTAAACTGCATATCCTGATTAGATACAATAAAGTTTATTCCTTCAAAAAATCCATAACAAAATGTTAATTTATTTCCTATAATGCTTATCCAAATAGAAATATTCTTTGATAGAGTAAATGTGGGTGTACTCGAAAATTATATTGACAATAAACCATTTATAATTATTCCATTAGATGTTTTTAGGGACACTAATAACAGAACCAAAAGTTATTTCTTCCCAGTTCATTTTTGGTTTGAATCATGGTCATAGCAAACTTTTTGACCTTTTTATATCATTCTATACATGATAAAATACTATTCATTTATATACACACTCATAAATATATCTATTTTGTTATCCCAATATAAATAATCATTCATGTTGGCTAGTGGAAGGAACTATTACATTATTTTCCTTTAGTTGTGTGTTCCAACCCTATGGCCCTCCTGAATTCCATAGGTTTCTAGCAGGATAGTGGGTTATCCTTTTCCCAAAACAATATTAATAAAAATGTTCTAAAATTTAAATTACCCTTAATTAAATAAAAATTAAATAAAAGATACTCCCTGATGGTTACCAGAAACATTAATAACATGTCAATCAAAAGGATTTACTCATCAACACCAAGGGGTTGTACATCTATAAATATCTCTCAAAATATCCTTAATCAATATAAAATCTCAACACATATATTATAAAAATTGATTTCTATGACATTGAACATTTGAGAAAATTTAAACTCATAAATCCATGATGGAATCCATGACTCAAAATATAATGTCACAAGGAGTCACATGTTCTTCCAAAAATAACAGTCAACAATCATTTCAAGATTCTTAAAACCGAATTCAATTTGTAAAATATTTCGAAAAAAATTCTTATATACATATACATAAATAATTCAATCCATACACTCCAATTATTAGTATGTAATATGTATTTCCTTTTTCTAGTAGTTATATCTTTTGGTAGGGAATTGTGTTGGATAATAACCATGTTTCTCACATATAATACATTGAAATCCTCAATAAATTTAGACTCTATAAGCTTATTTTCCACATATAAAATATGTTCCCATCCATTTGAGATATTAAACTAATTTCTTATTTCCATATAATTAGCATGTAGAATCTCAAATCATATTTCTTATCTATTAATTATCACATGAGCTTTCAAAAGATTCAATCATTATCTTATTCAATGCATTTGGAATCTTATTGAAGTTTTACTTTTTTACACAAAAATAATGATAACATATAATGAATATTCCTAATATCATTCTCTCATATCATCATCATATTTTTTTACTCAATGTAACCAATTTATCCATCAGATTCAATACTAACACAAATCTTTCTGGTTTTATCAATTGACTAAAACCAAAACAAAACGTGTGAGAAAACATAATCATAGTGGAAAAACACATAATCAATAATAAACATTATTAATATGTCTAGATTAGGACCATTTTTAATGATGAATCCTTTGGTTTATCCTAACTCATTTATAGTGATAATATATTTAAATCCTTCAAGATTTTTCATAAGATGTTTTTGATTTTCTAAAGTATATCCCCTTGGAGTGTCAAACCATGTATCAAACAATGGCCATTGTCATAGACCTGGTAACAATCCATTTCAGATCATTGTTCAATTTGTAGTGTTATTTCGCCTTGGTACATATGTTCTATATCCATATCTACTTGAATCATCTATAAATGGATGTAATTTCAGGGAAACCAATCACTCCAACCTTTTCCAAAATTCTAGGATATTTTAAAATAGTTTAATTTATCCTTAGAATTATCTTTAGAGACATTCCATAAAATATCCTTATATATAACTTTAGGGATCTCGCTGATGTTTTCTCATCCTAGTTTGGAATAGTTTACTAAACCATTCCTATGATACCAAATCTAGAGAAAATTATTTTTGTACAACGATATTCAAAAAAATTTGATGAATATTCAATACATCACACAAACATATTCCTAAAAAATGTAGTAGTTAGTCGTCTCTATAGACTAGGTGAAAAATCTCCAAATTTGAGGGAAATTTCATCAAAAATCACCCTAAAATATCTTCCCCTTCTGTATTTATCATTGTCATACCCAAATTATAACATTTCATCAGAAATTGGGAAAATGATACATTCTAAAGGGCGAGATCTGATGCCCAATAATGATAAAAGAATGGAGATATGTAAGTATAACATGAACATAAGGGAATGGGAATGATAGAATAAAATTTAATAACCATTTGATTAATATTAATGATTGTAATCTTGAGTATTGGAACAAATATAATTAGTTTATAAGACATGAATCATAAGGAAATCAAATAACATGATAAAAGAGAGAATAAAATGGTCATGAGACATGGAATCTTGGAATACGCATAAGCATATAAAATAATTCCATAGTAGTCAAGAATCATTTCCAAGGATATCCTAGTGGAATAGGTTCACACCCCAAACCATCATAGTGGTCCGTTTTTACTCCAAAGACCATTATAGTAGATAAATTCCCTTACTAAAATAGGTTCCCTCCCCATTCCAGCCTTTTCTATCTCATGAGATATAAATCTTTAACCAATGTATTGGTGGGATATATAGGTCCCAACCATCACATAATAAAAATAAAACAAATTTGTTACACATGATCCTTAAAACCTCACATTATCATAACCAATGAAATGAATTGGGATTCATATACATTTCATCGTATCATTACTTTTAGAAAAGTGATAGGTTTCATAATAATTTCATCACTCCATCATTTCATAACCCATAGAGAATGAATCGTGTTTCATCTAAATTTTTTCATTTAATAAACATTATAATATAAATGGGTTTCAGAAAAAAAAAACCACCATAAATCATTTAGAGAATGAATAATATTAGTATCATTGGCTCATATCCCAAGTAAATAATGATGATTTGTTTCTTAAATACAATCTTTTGAACACTTGAGTACATAAAGAGAGGAAATTTAAGTGAGAACATGAATTCTCATAAAATAATTATATGATAATAAAATTCATGATTTTAATGAGAAATGGATCATAATATTTCAATATTAGAAACATACCCATAAATAAACCCAATAAACTATGAGATTGGAACATAAAATATTTTCCACTTTGGTGCCATTTAATTCTAACACCCATGAAGTAATATCATTAAATTAGACCTAAAATATGATGGTAATAGATAAATTCATGATATTAAATTCCATGGTCTATATATATACACCCCATTAAATATTATATTCTCAAAACATGTCATATTTATGAATAAATGAAAATTCAGAAAACATCCCTTGCCACTTTGGTATATTTTGGATCGTAAACCTTGTTAAAGAGTGATCTTAAAATGGATATGTAAATGCACAAAATTTTCATGAAAACTAATATAAAATGTATTCACAGATAGTATATATAGAAAAATTTAGAAAAATTTGGTGAATATTAAATTTATCTTATTTATATAAAAGTGAGAACAAAAATACATTAACTCTTTTTTAGTCTTATGAATCGTATGACCTAATAAAGTATATCATCAAATTAAAATAGAAACTATAAATTCATTATATAAAGTTTAAAATCCCTTTAAAAAAAATTATCTTGCTTCATAATAAATATGATTTTGTTATGAATATATTATATAACTGTCCTTATATATATCATATCATATATGATTTACTTATGACCATTTATTACAATTTTATTAAAAATTTCTTGTTAAATCAGGTTTCAGTTAATAACCGATTTGTTTTTTGTTTATGTTTTGATTTTTTATTTTAATTGTAAATAATTTTATAATGGTTCCATGATATATAAAATAATTATAATGACATGAAAATAATATATATTATGTAAATATTTTTTTAGAGTAATCCATGAATACTAGAAATATAAAATTAAATGCACCTTTCTTTGAGATGATATTCCATATGTATGAATGAACGCTGTTTTCATCATCTATATAGATTGAAAGAAATAAATAATAACATATTACTTTTAAAAATAATTTTTCTATAATTAAAATCACATATTTTTATTAAAACTAACCTTATTAACATCCATGTAATGTGTGAATGAATCAAATCGCTTCACGATGCAGTAGTTTTCCATACACTTGAGTGACATTATCATATTCCCAAATAATCCAAAATTTGAAAGAATGTGAAATATATAATTAAATAAGAATAATAATATCATAAATATAATATATAAACATTTAATCCATCATTTAACTATTTTTGAGAGGTTATAATGGAATAAAAAATTACATCAGTTCGTGAGGTGATAGTTCAATGTACACACGAATAATGGATTCATAACACATTTGATTGATGGGGGATGATTATAGGTCATGAATATAACATAAAATCATTAAAATATATAGAATATACTTATTTGTTATATCACCATTTTTAAAAAAACTTGAGGAGGTTAATGAAAAAATAAAATGAAAACACTCATTGAATAATGTTACATATTCTTTGTGTATCCACCATAGGATTGCACAGAAATCATCACTATGATGAATGTACTCCCAAAAAAATTCTTCTATGATAATAAGAAAAATTTTAAAAAGTTTTATTGGTAGGAATTTTTTTATCCAAAATGGGTTGTAGGTGTAAAGAAAAGAGGATATGCAGTGCCCTTTTTTAAGTGAGGTGAGTGACACAGTTGTAATTTTTGAACTGAAAAAGGTGTACAAACTCTTCATTAATGAAAAAATGGGTCCATAATAGATTATTATTTAGTATTGGATAAACACAGGTCTAAATATTTTTAAATAATATATTTTGAACAATTTTTTGTTATTTTAACACTTATATGTTTAGTTTAATCCCTCAAAAAACCCATTTTTACCTAAACTATGATAATTAATATTTCATTATTTTCACTGTTAATTTCAGAAAAAAAAATTCGTAGAAATTATTTGATTATATTAATTATTATTATAAAAAATATGGAATACATTTTTCTATATTTAATTTATAGAAGTAATAAATTTTAATTTAAAATTAATCATGGAGACCTCATGAGAATGTAGTTTTCCAATAAAAAATGTTCAAAAGGTTACAAGGGTTTATCAACTAAATTCATTACTAAAATGATTAAAATAAACCAAATTTTATTAATATATATATATTTAATGGAAATATTTTTTATTTAAACCCAAATTAAAATATAATTTTAAATTTTAAATAATTTAAACCAAAAGGTAGTTTTTTTATTAAATTTAGTATTATTCAATATTCACTAAAACCCACCTTTTCATAGAATTATAAATAAATAACCCCTTAATAATTTTGATGTGATTATTTAAAAAATTAAATTATTTTATTTCAAATAAATTTTATTAATTTTTGAAAATTTATTTTTCAAATAAGTGTACAAAGGAGAAAAAACAACCATTTAAGAAAATATTTTTTTCAAGCGTAAAATTGGATTCATACATTCTTATTGTCTAGAAAAAACATAATATTAAGGTTAAAATTTTAATAGAATATATAATATGTGAATTTAATTAAAATAAATCAACTAAAATGATTTTTATAATTTATTGAGGTAAAAAAATTATGTATCAAAATATCTTTTTAAAAAATGTTTTACTTTGTTTAAAAAATATTATTTATTTTCATTATATATTATTTAGTCACAAAATAATTTATTTTATATGCAGTTATGAAATATATATTTTTATAATTTAATTAATACAATTCATACCCACCATTCCAATAGTTAGGTGATAACTATAACATTAAATAATAATATTTTAAGCGTATTGCACATTTCATTTGAACTTAGTGTATCATACATCACATGTTACACTTAGTGTTGTGTGTAACAAAATCTAAATTCATTGTTGCGTATAACAAAAAATTAAAAAATGTATAAAAAATTTAAAAAAAATATTTCAAAAAATATCATGGTGTTACAAACACAATATGGTAAACATATAATTATTATCGAACCATAAAGAACATATTAAGGGATATCCTCCCATAATCATGTGTTTTCCATGTAGTTCAACTAGTCAATGAATCACATTTCTTTTTCATCATTACCATTCAATATATACTCTCAAATCCATTGATAAATAGTACTTTTGTACAATACATTTAAAATTTCATGATTCTTCTAACCATAATATCATTGATAAAATACTCATATAACATAATTCATGAATAAAACATTGGAAAATTCGTCATTCCACTATGATTTTTAATAAAAAAAAGTATTACTATGATCCCTAAGCATTTTAGGGTATATTTACTTGATGATTGGGGTATTCATTTATGTTGTACACTATCTCATTACAGTTAAGAATTTAGTAGTGAAAATTACATTCATTCCCTTCCAAAAACAATCACAGTTTCCTTTCTCTCTATACTTTTAGAAAACTCCACATTCCCTTTAAGAATTTACCATACTGTTTTCTTCAACAATTATCACGTGTTGGGAATGCCTCCTTTCCCTTCTTCCCCATATCCAATTTTTTCAATTCCATCATCTTCTCCACTAGATTTTCTTTTCATTAATAATACCTAGAGAATGATTTATACTTATCTATAAAACACGAGACTATGTATTTATATGATAAAATTATTGGGATACTTTTTTAATTTGAAATATTATCCTAATATCATCAAATAAATGATTATTCTTAAAATTTCTATTATGTTCATTGATACGGTTCCCATTCCTTCTTCAAGGTGTCATTTCTAAGAGATGTAATGTAATATATTAGATCATAAAACCGTGAAACATAATTTAAAATTTCAAAACTATAGAAATATTTAACAAAAATTGAATATTTTATTCATATCTAATATCAGTTTCCTAAAAATGGGTTCTTTGGGGATATATTAATTTTAAAATACACTATAACAAATTTTACAGAAAATATGAACTATCCTATGAATATTTCCTAGGTTCTTCAAACTAGGTTCAATTTAAGTCCCAAAGCGGTGCACCATGTGATGATATAGTCAAGCCTAATGTAGCCCTTTCAGAGTTATTACCCCTACTAACATCTATTCTTGAACCACATACACTTATAAAATCCATAAGGGATATACTAATTGGAAAAAAATATAATATATTCTTAAAAAACATTTGACTGTTCTTCTATACTTGTTCTCAAAGTATATCATAGCTTTATGTTTTATAATCATTTTTTTCCAAAATACAGTTCCCAAGGATTCTACTAAACTTCCTCTAATACTAACTGTAAAGAGCCTAACTACTATAAATAAGATCTCGTGCCTACTTTACTACATTACTGTAGATACATGGGATAAAATCCTGAATAACTGATTAGTTTAACGGTTTTTTAGAACTAGATACGTAAAAATATCCATTTTATATATTTAATATAAAAAAACATAATAAAAAAACATTAATAGAATACTTAGAATTCATTCAAAGGATTCATCTCTATAACTTGGGAAATTTAAAAAAATAAGGGTGAGCTCAAGTTATTAATAAGGGTAACATATAGTGGAGGATATGAAGAATAAAAAATCATTATAAAAAAGAAAATTGAAATAAATAAACACAAATTTCATTAAACTAATAAAAAATTAATGGAATTCACCCATAAATAGTATAATAGTAAATATTTCAGGGATAATAATAATAATAACTAAATTATCAATGAATTAAATGCATAATTTTTAAACATCTTGATTGTAGTCATCATTAAAACCTCCACCATCAGGACCTTATTCAAGATGGTTTATAACTACTGGGTAAAAACATCATATTTCTCCACATTTTTTTCTCATGAGACCTATCAATACATCAAGGGGATATATATAGTAGGGCCCCACTCATAACTTCATGTCTAATGAATTGCAAATATATTAAATAATAAATTGTATTAATGAATAATATTCCTCATAAAAATATTCATATTGAAACAATAAAACTGGTTTAACAATATTTCTACATTTAATTAAATAATATTCAAATTAAACACCATATATAAGAACAGTATTCGGTTTTGGAAATATTTATATCAATTATTCATAGAATATGGATAAATTTGAATTCAAAAACTAACCATTATAAATAATTATATATTCATTTTAAATATTTCAAATAATAAGTATATAATCAATTTAAAATTGAATAGGTTCATATTTGAAAAGATGTCTCAATAAAGTGGATATTTGGAAAAAAAATACCTTACAGTGATCTTAACATTGAAAAGATAATAAATAAATGAATAGATTATGTGAATTAAATTTAAATACACATAAAGACAGAGTAAATTAAGATAATATGATAAAAAATAAATATACACATAATATTGGAATATCAAATAAAAATGAAGTAGCAATATAACCCAATGAAATGAAATCGACATAGGAAATTATTTATCACTTGGTAAAATTCTGGTCAAATAAAAATGGTTGAAATATTTAAAATTGAAACATAAAATACCAGGAATTATTAAGTATTCATGATATCACATGTCAAAGGGTTATTATATATTCCATATAATGTAAATTAGGTTCATAACATTACAGTATGAATCAATGAAGTGAAATTGATACAAAGTACCTTACCATGAGTCTGACTCATGACATATGATCTTTATCTTCCCAAATAGTATACTAATGATAAATATTTAATTTCTTAATATCCTTTTTCATGTTTATTTTTCCTTTTATTTAAATTTTTATCATTTTATATAAAATTATATAATCAATTAAATTTATGTTGGGTGTTTCGATGATATTTGTCTTATGTGTGAAAGATGAATTCTGTAGGTTGATTATTTGTGTTTGATTTTATTATTCTAACATATCCCGAATAATAATACGGAAATAATTATCATATATATACATCAATTAAACTTTTACTATGAATCTTTAAATATGGTTTAGTTATGATCTTGTTGTTGGTGGGTCATACATACAAACAAGTAATGTTTTCATTTTTCAATGGTCATTAATGAAAAAAGTTAACTAATATTCTTTCATTACATAATGATAACAATATAATAAATAAAAAATTACTTTTTTAAATATGATTTTATATGCCATCCATGTTGTGTGGTTATGAAAAGGGAGTAACATATTTTTATTAAGGTGATAGTCCACATGTACATGAATGACTTTATCATCTTTTTGTGAGTGAAAAGTGATGACTAAAAATGATATATTATATTTTTTGGTGGAAAAATATTTAATTAATATAATAATTAGTGGATAACGAATCACATCGCTTCGCGAGGGGGTAGTCCTCCACACACAAAAGCGACAGTATTGTATACCCTGAAGATTAGAAATTTCAATGATATATATTATATAATTAATATATAGGTATAGTTATTTTTTAAGAAAAATATTTATACTTTAAAAAAATAAAAAATCCTAACCATGAGAGGTTTTTATGGAAAATATACCACATCAGTTCGTGAGGAGATAGTTTGTTGTACATACGAGCGACGCTATCGTTTCTCATTTGAGTGAAGGGGAGAAATATATAGGTCATGAACATAACATAATAACATATCAGTAATTTTTAGATTATTTTTTATTATATAATAATAAATTAATAATAATTTAAGTAGAATGTGTAGAGATAAAATAAAAACTCATATTTAGTAATTTTACCTCTTCTCGGACCACCTCTTTATGATTGTAACTAAATTATTACTAAAATAGAATTATGAAAAAACCAAGGATTATAGGAAGGGGGTGTAATTATGGTATTCATTAGAATATATATTTAATAAAAAAAGTTTTTTATGTTGAGAATAATAGAGAAGAGTGGTTTGAATATTTTAAGTGAGATGATTGGCATAGTTGTATTTCTTGAAAATAAAAATACATTCAATTATGTTTCACCTAAAAAATGATCCAAAATTTTCCATTCTCTAGGATAACTGAGTTAAGGTAAATATATTACCAAAAATATTAATTCTTATAGGTTTTGGGTCATTTTTAACACTTATCATTTTAGTTTAACCACAGGTAAACCCAATTTTACCTTAACTACAGAAAATAATTTTTAATATTTTTACAATTCATTTCGATAATAAAATATGTCGAAATTATAATATAATATAAATTATTTTCATTTAAAAAATGGATTCATTTTTTCTAAATTACATTCATATAAGTGTAAAAATTAATTTAAAATTTATCTCACAGAAGTGATTAAAAAGGTGAGTTTTGAAAAAAAAATCAACGGTTTACAAATATTTTACATTACATTTAATATAAAATTGAATAAATTTAACCAAATTATATTAATAGATATATAATTGAATTATTTTTTACATTAAAATAATTTTAAAATAAAACATTAATTTGTGAATAATTTAAATTAAAGGGAAACATTCAAATCGAAATTTTTATTTTAATATATTTTTAGAAAATTTGATAATTTTTTAAAAAAATACTAATGAATCCCTATAAGATAATTTTGAAACCTTTCTTCAAAAAATTAATTTCATTTTATAAAACAATTTTTCCAAAAATATCAACAATTAATTTTATCATAATTACATTCGAAATGATGATACAATTTTCTTTATAATAATTGCTTTCTAAAAAATATTTTTTAAAATAAAATTGTTATTTTTTTATAATATATGATTATACATGTAATTTATTATATACATATATATAACATATTTTTGTTCAAATTTTAGTTATCACTATTAATACAAACCAACTTAATGGATTGGTTGTAATGGTCATGTTTAAAAAATACTATATTAATAGAGTATCATGTTTTATTGAAACCTGGTGTTGCTTTCTTTAAAACATAATGAATATATATAATATATTTTAAAAATTATTTCATAATTTATCGAGGTTTTACATTCTATTCTATTCTTGGTGTTGTGTTTCATATATGTTATGATATATAATGGTACTCTTTTAAAATATGGGGTTGTTATAGACATAAATATTCCATTTAAAACATTTTATAAAACCCTAGTCATTGGTAAAAAATACACTTAAAATATAATAATATAATATTAAAAACATTCTTGATTTTTATTTTGAAAAACTGATTTAGTTGAATAATGATTTTTGACCAAAAATATAAATAAATTCCAATTTTATTGAAATGTGTTCCCAACCATTTTAAGTACTAATTATAGTAAAATGATAAAAACAATACATGAAAATTTAATTAATATCTAGAATATTAGAAATAATAATATGTTTAATTATATATAGATCATTATATTCCATCGTTAGAAACATAATCTTAAAAAATCCTGATAAATTATGACAATGTAACTATAAAACCCTTACCACATTGCTAAATTTTGGATTGTAAGCCACATTAAATAAATTACCAAATATTGATATTTATATCTTATAATTTTCATGAGAATACTTGTAAAATATTTCATGGAAAGTATATTCACCCCCAAAAAATTAGTGAATATGAAATAAGTCTTATGTTAGTAAAAGTGTTAGGGGAAACCGTTACCACTCAGTAATATTCAAGTAAAATTAAATTGGGTGAAATTGTTCAAATTGATACATAAAATACCATTAATTTTTACGAATTTATGATATTAAATTCACAAGGGGTTGTTTATAGAAAATATAAATTAAATTGGTGCATAACATTAAAATATGACTCAAGTATTGGAATTTGAGATGGGATCCCATACCTCAGGCCCGATTTTATTTTTAGAGGTTTAAAGAACAAATATTATAAAAACATATTTATTATAGATATTTTATGGATCCAAAATCATATATAATTTAAACATATTAGTTTTTATAACATCTTATCAGCTATTTAATAACATTTCTTTATTGAAAACACTATTATGGGTGATAACTGCTTTATTTTTCACATATTCTTTTGTTTGGTAGTTTTTTTCCTTATTCATTGAATATGTTTATATCAAATATATAATGTTAAAAATGATATAAATATATTATATATTCATTATAAAATTATTTATAATTTCCCATAAAAGTTTTATATAGAAAAATTAGTTACACCATTCATACAAATGATATGAGGTATATACACATGAACATTGTTTTCATTTGTTACAGATATAGTCAAAGAATGGTTAATAATATCTCGTATTTAAATAATATTTATTTTATCGTGTTTATAAAATATATAAATTAAATCAATATTTATTACCATACATGTAAAAATTAAATGAAAAATGTTTCACATCGCTTCATGGGGTTGGCAGTCCACACATACGCACGAGCAACGTTATCATTTTCCAATGGTTTAGAAGGAAAGAATGTAGATGTGATATTATTATTAGTTAATTTTAATTATGTTAATAAAGTAATTTATATAAATTAAATCAATAGTTATATCAATCCATAAAATGTGGTAATTGAAAATTAATTACATCTATTCGTGAGGCGGTATTATTCCATACATACTATCAGTGGTTTAATTTCCCATAAGATAGAAGAGGAGACATTTATAGGTTATCAAATTTACATAATAACACATACGTATATAATAAAAATGGTTTTTTTATTTTACCACAGTTGGAGAAGATTTTAATGGGGTATTGGAGAAATTAAATGAATATTCATTAGTAAGAACTACACATATTCATTAAAGAACCACTTATGGTTTATACATAAATCATTGATTGATTTAATGCTAAAAAACATATTTTTATAATTATGAATGTATTTAATGAATTTTTTTGGGTATAATCATTTCCAAATGGATCTAGGAGTGTGAATAGAAGAGGATATGGGGTTCCCTTTTATAAGTTGTGGGTTGGACACACTTGGAATTTTTAAAAAGAAAAAAATGATCCCATATTTTATCATTCCAAAAGGCTAAAAAGGTATCATTATAGAACTTTGTATTATATGTTGTCTAAATATTTCCATAAATTATGAATTAGACATGTTTTTAGGAAATTTTTACTCTTACCATTTTAGCTTAATCCCCTATAAACCTATTTTCACCGTAAAATCCAAAATTAATTTTAACAATTTTTAGGATTAATTATTAAAAAAAATTATAAATTAATATATAATTAAAAATAATCTGATTAAAAAAATTGAATAATTTTTCAAAAATATAATTTTTATAAGTGGGAGAATTTAATTTAAAGTTAAATTTGAAGACATTGTGAAAAAAATGGTTTTCTTTTGGAAATTGTTTCAGAGTTATAAGATGTTTTTATAATAAAATAAAATATATATTAGATTATATTGACCTATAATGGATTAATAGTAATATATTTTAAATAATTTAAATTTTTGGATAATTTTAAACAATTTTATATTTATAAATAGTTTAAACGAAAAGGTATTTTTTTTAAAAATATATGTTTTTTCAAAATGCGTGGAAAAAAATATTTTCTAAAAATTATGAATATATATATCTAATATTGTTTTTATATAATGAGTAAAAATGAATTTTATGTTTTCAAATAGATTCTATAAAATTTAAATATTTTAATTTTAATATAAGGATGAAAAATGAATTTAACCCATATTAAAAAAACGCATTTGTTAAGCATATAACTAGATATATTCATATAACAAACATAGAAAAAAATATTAGATTAATGAAAATTTATTTTATCAAATATATAATATATATAAAGTTCATTAAAATAATTCAACAATTTTGACTAAATATTTTACTAATATAAAAAAATCTACACTCATAAAAGAAATTTTTTAGAAAAATAATTCTTTTACTTTCAATTTATTTTTTATATCTAATCGATTTATGACTAATGAATTTATTTTCTACATGTGAAGATTATATAATTTACATAATTTAGTTATAAATATTCATAACATGTACTTTAAATGTATGTTATAAAGGTAAATTTTAAATATTATATTTCACGGGTCATTTATGTCTGGTGTTGCATGTGTTATACACAATCAATCATAACTTTATTAATTTTAAATCATGGGGTTACATTTATCACATGTTATCATGGAGGATAAATTTATATAAAATTAATATTTCAAAAGTTATTGGTTTGTTACATGACTAGGTTAAGGGGGATCCAAATGAGGAATGTTACAGGAGGAGGGTTTCTTAGTCTAGTGGGCAGTTAAAATTTCAATAATAATAATAATAATAATAGAAAAAATTATATTACATCATGTAATGTAAATATTTTACAAATCTTTTAAATCATTGAGGTTTGTAAATGTTCTATTTGGGGTATTATTTTTGTTATGGTGAAAGCATAGTTATTGGTAAATGCATCCAAGATACCTGAGATCAAATATGGGTGGAGGTGTATTTCCGAGTACTATAGCAGTACTATAACAGGCATTTTTTATTACTATAGTATCTGGAACTATTCATCCATTTGGGTCATTGGGCCACCAGTTTGGGCATTGGGTCCTATAAGGATTTAGGGTAACCCAAGGCCTTCTGGCCAGTTGATTCTCAATGCCTTCGGGCCACCTTAAGGCCTTAGGGCCACCCCAAGGCCTTCGGGCCACTTGAATTCAGATGTACCAGTTTGACTATAAGGAACAAGGATTAATATGAGGATTCAGGGTAAGATAATTCACTAGAGGAGAGATAGCCGTATTTGGATGAATGAGAGGGTATGGTTTTTCCATCGGTACCAGGCCTGTGCAGCTTTGTATAGAACATCTAACCGACCATCCCTGTGAAGGTGGAGTGTTGATATCATGACATATGATGGGGAGGATCAGTTCCAAATTGTCATGTCTGGTTGATTCCCTCTAAGAACTATGGTTCATGTAATTGTCTCTAAGTATTCAGGAATTTTAAGGGTTCCACCTCACCCCTTGAAAGGTGTATTATCAAAAATAATAAAAAATGAAGGCCTTCGGGCCATTCTGACCGACCGAGGTAGATTTTTTTGGAAGGGATGAGTGGTGGAGGCAGTGAAGTTATTTATGGATTAAATAAGATTATCGATAAAATTATAAGATTAATGACAAGATGAAACATATATTGGGGAGATTTTTACATATCCTTTAAGGACTTGTTGGGTGGTAGAATCGGGGGCACCACGAGTGGTGACGAGTCTTGGGTGGGAGGGGTTAAAATGAATTTCAATTTAATTTTTTTCATCAAATATTTAAATATCATGTTTGGTAGTTATGGGAATAGTGGAAAATGATTTTAAATATGATTAACCAATCATGAGAGAAAATAAAAATGAGAAAACCGTATAAGGATAGGTGTAATATGAGTAATATTCAAAGATATAGTGGATCCATTTGAACCACTATTCCTTAAAATAGGAATCAAGTATATTGAATTTTGTTATCTAATTGTATTAAATAGTATATATATTGAATCATTTCAAATTAATTATTCTCATATAACTATTTAATGATAATTAAAATCAAAATACATAATTGTTTAATTAAACATGGTTATGATTAAGGAGATGTTTCCAAATCCATGGTGATAAATATATTTATTTTTTTTTAAAGGTTATGGATCTGTTGTTACCACCCTGAGTTAAAAAAATTGGAAATTTAAATTGTGTTATCTTTGTTATAGGTATCTCCACACTCTATATTTATTTAAATATATTATTTTTTGATAAATAATATGTTTTCATTATGTCTAGAGGTTCATCTAAAAAATAAGTGTTTTCCAGCAGAAATTTTTCAACCTATTTCTGGTGACTTTTTTTGAAGGGTAATAAAATTAGATTTATTAAAATAATTTTGATTCAATTATTATAATATTGAATTTTATAATATAAATTCTCTTTGATTTCATTAGATTTTTTTAAATTTCAGTAATTTTAGAATCCATTCTAAGGGACTCTAGTATAATATCTCCTTTTTTATGTGTGTTCTTCAAAGAAGTGAGGTACATTTTCAATTTTTTGTATCTATGAAGATTTTTGAATTTTTAAGATAGTGAAATGGTGCTAGTATTATCAAAAAAACTCTAAACATGAATGTATAAGATCTAAATATTGGCCAGTACATGCCAATAAGAATTATATAAAACAACTTACTATCACTACATATTTAGCTTTAGTAGTGTAATGTTTTATATGATTTTGATTATTTATAGAACAAGAAAATTGAACCTATATATAAAATTTAAATTTATATGATATATTTCTAATAACTAATCTATAGCCATAAATTCAATATCTCAATATATTTTCATATGGAAATTGCCATTTGATGGATAAAATAGCCTATGTTCTATAGACCCATTAATGTTTAAAAAAATTACTTTTTCAATGATTAAATTAGATTCTTATAAATTTTTATATAATCAATTAAAAATAAATATAAAAAAATAATGTTTTGAAAAAAATAAATTATATATAGTTAAATACCAATGATATATATATATAATTTTTTTGGATTTACTAGATTTCTGTACATATGAAATCTAACATATATATTAGGTACTTACAAATTTTATTATATGTCAGTTATTTTGTAAATGAAAATGTTTATTTAAGTAAATGATATACATTTCTAATTATATAATGTTACCTTCCTATTTTTTAGAACTAAAATATGAAGATAGTAATTATGTTCAAAAATCACAATAATTTTAAATTCACTCTACCTAAGTTGTAATAATGTTTAAAAATAAAATATTTGGGTAGATCCATATAATATTTCGACAATAGAGATCAGAAAATGGATTATAAAAATGTTATTAATAAAAAATGTGGAATCATTAATTAATTTTACAAATTATTTATAAAATAAAATTTGATAAATTTTCATACTATGATATTGATGATTTTTAAATCCATAATGATCCTTTGGTATTTTAAATAAATTTTATAGAATATGTGGATTTCTAAAACGCTCATTATTGTTATATATATTTGTTCTATGAAATATAAGTATTTAAAAATATATCTCTCACATCTATTTTAAAAATTTCTAAATTTCAAATAAATATTATGAGAATAAAATTTTAATATATTTATGATATTTTGTTTATGACAAAATTATTTTATTGTTTATACCTTATTCATGGTTATATAATTTTGAAAATAGCATGTAAGTATTCCTTATAATCAACCAATTTTCATCAAAAATATTTTTTTGAAGATGAATTTTCAGCCTATAATGAATGAATAATTATGTATTTTACCTAGAGTCAAAACATGGCTCATACTAAACCAATTGATCTCTTCATATGTTACCATTATCCAGGATTCTTCAAATTGAGGTTCATTTACAATTTTTAGTTGAAGTTGAGATAAAATGAAAATGTGTCCATAATAATTTCAGATAGTAATCCTAGTTTAAATTGGTTTTATAATATCACCAAGGGAATATCCAGTTGTATTATCCTAATATTTTTTCTATGTAATAGACTTAATATAAGAGTTTCAACACACCTTAATTTTTTAATATATTTTTCTTTAATAAATTCAATTTATTCAAAATCTTTTGATTAATGAGACCATGAAAATTTGTGAATAAATATTCTGAATTATTAAATTTTGAACAATATATGGTACATGAATGATATATAATAGATAAATATAATTTCTAGTTCACCTAGAAAATAAAATTGATCCTAAAGAAATATTATGAAATATTTTGTTTCTGTGATTTTTTTTAAATGTCAATTTAAAAAGTTTTAAGGGGTACTAATATTTTGGGAAATTAATTATTAAAAAAATATAAAATGAATTTAGTTGTTATATATTGGCTGGAAATAAAAATAACTTCATTTGTATTTAAAAAGAGATACTTTTATGAAAAAATAACTTTTATGAATGAAATTTATTTTTATCATAAGAAATATAAATAATCACTATATATGAATTATTTTAATGAAATATTTAGATACAGTATTCTATAATATATTTTAGTATTCATTCTATAGTTCTTTAATTAGAAATGAATTATATTAAATTAATTTTACTTTTTAAAAATTCATTATTCTGAAAATATTTTTCATTTTATTTAGTGAACATATTTTAATGTAAATCATTTTGAAAAAATAAGAATTTAATTTAATAAAAAATTATATATTTTGAATATACTTGTTAAAATCTATAAATATGGCTAATTTCACTTTTGTTCATTATAATATTAACAAATGTAAAAAATTATTATTAGTGTAATTGTTAAAAGGGTTAACAAGAGGTTAAACTAAATTTATAAGTGTTAGAATTACATTATAAATTTTTTAAATAAAGTTTTATAAATTTATTTATGTAATATAACATCATATATAAAACATAGTGAAAATATTGATCAAATTTAGCATGATAGTAACATTATAATATTTTAATATTCCTAATAGTCACAAGATTTCCCCCCATCACTTATTAAAGGGAACCTCGTGTTATAAATTCTACACACTACTTGATACATATATATAAGAAATTATATGAATAAATACTCCACTAAAATATTTATTCATTAAATTTTGGTGATGATCTTCCCAAAATACCCATCAAAGAATTCTTAAGGATCATTTTAAAAGTGGATACAAGAAGAAAATATATATGTTCATATCAATATCATTTATGTTCATTTATTCATAAACATCATAAACATTTTCAATAAACATGTCAAAATTATTTAAAAATTAATTTTTTGTAGTGATATTTTATTACATAAATGGTGTATTAAATTCCTATCTTCATTCTAGACATTGTAAAATGATAATGTTTCTCATGTGTCTATGTGGACTACCACCTCAATGAAGGGATGTGATTCGTTTTTAATTTCATCTTAATAGGAATGTTAAAAATGAATAATTTAATTAATATATATTATATGTATGATATAATTATAAGTTTTGACTTTTTAATTTTTATGTACCTTTTATTCACTCTATCCATCTAAAAGTTAAAACATCACTTGTTCGTATGTATAGTCTATTATATCCATGAAGTGATATAATTGAAATTTCTCAATCATTTATATAAATGGTAATAAAATAGAATGTAATGTGAAAATATGATATCAATTAAATTATTTAGATTATTTATGTCATGAAAACATGAATAATTATAAAGTTTTAGAACCATCGAATCGAAACATGCGTTGAAACCTGACTACTTTTCACCAGAATGTTCATTATAATGAAGAATTTTCAGTAAAATGACAATTGTAAATTATAAATGATGGATAATGATTATTTATATATAAATATGGTTTGGTAAGAGATGTGTAATAAATTTATATTTATTAACATATTTTTTGAATGTATATAAAAAAATATGGGATCAATGGTAAGCATTTATTTTACATTCTCATTTCTTTTAGGGATTGCCCATGTTAAATTTCAATTGTACGAAATTATTTGATCATTATGCTTTAAAAATAAATAATATTCTTCCTAATTGTTTATTAGGATAATTTTCAGTTAATATTCCCATTTTTTTATATCATTGGTATATAAAATTAAATAGAAAATGTTTTTAATATAATAAAACCATATTAACTCTTTCGTCGACATTGTTTTTCTTTAATTTCCATGATATTTTTAATGTTTTGAGGTTGTTTTCATATATAAATCTATATATTTTTTGAAATATTAATATATAATATTTTAATTTCCATAAAAATTAATCATTTATAATTTTTTATATACATTTCACTTTTAACATTCAACAAAAGTGTGAATAATATTAACTTTTAAAATATATAGCATGAATATATTTTTCACATGCCCAAAAAATTATATTATTTGATGATTCCATTTCATGTTTCCATGGTTATTTTTAATTAATCATTTTTTAAATAATCAATAAAATTTTTATTTTTAAATATACCAAAAGAAAATGATATTTTATAAATTTTCAACAAAATATTAAAATTCTCTTTTTATAATATTTTCCATCAATGCCAATATTGTTTAAGGATTGTTATGATTCACTGGGGATATAAAAAAATTATACCATCCAAAATAAACATTTTCATGGAATAGAATGATATTATTTTATGGATGATTCTATAAGAATCATTAATTTCCCACAAGATACTTATGCAATTATGAAATATTTAAAAAATAAATTAATTTTTCATGGTATTTTCTATATTGAAATGATGAATGTTATCTGATCCTATAGAACCCTTATTCATGGTATTCATTATTTAATTGATAGTCCCAAAATAGTATTTCAATCCAATTTGTTTGGTAAATATTAATCTCTCAAGAGATAATAAGAACATTAATGGGGTTGGAACCTAGTTCATAATAGACATTGTATACTATAGTAGTCTTTATAGTGAACCTTGATTATGGAAATGAGCGGAGTGGGAGTGAACTAAATCTAGTAAAGGAATCTATCCACTATTATTGACTTATGAGTTATACATAACTAATTAAATTGTTTTATATTCTATTTTTTATGCCAAATACAAATTATATATGTTTATGTAATGTTCTCATGGATTACGATTGATTATTGATGATTCTACACTACAATGCCTTATGTATTTTTTTTATGAAAAATATATATATAGTTACTCATAATTAATCATCTGTAACATGCTAGGTATGGATTATATATGTAATTATCATTTTCATATACCCATATACTTTTATTTTTATCACATATGATCATTTACTGGTATCTCATATGATTATCATTATTGATAAATCTATATCACTATTTATTATGTTTTTATTTCACCAGGTTATGAAGAATGGTTTTAAGTAGGGTATTTTTAAAAATGGTTTTTGGTGAGAAGAACATGGTCTAACATGTTAATTTTCATTCATTAAATATGATGATAATTTATTTAGTATCCTATGTTACAAATTATTTACTATTTTTTGGAATTTTTTATTTTGAGAAGTATTAAATATTCATCTAAAATGATGTAATATTTTTTGTATGGAGTTATTCATTCTCCTTAGTTGGTATGAAAAATGTTTTTAGATATTTTTATATATTTTAATTAAAAAATATTATCTAAAACCTAGGTGATATGTCTATATATAGGATAAACTCCAAATGTTTGGGTAATATAGTAATTGTGTGGCTTCCAAGAAGTGATATCCCTATTATACACAAACAAGTAGATGTATTATTTAGAGTAAATTAACCTACTTGTAATAAAAAATTAATATATGATTGGGAATTAACTCAACATTCACCTATTTTATGATAATGATTCGAAATTAAACTCTTTTATTAACACTCTTAGGGGATATGATTTATTTTATTCACAATATATTTTTAAACTATTGTGATGAAGGAGTTGATAAAATCTATGAAGTTTGATGATAAACTAATGTAATATGGTAAGAAAATTATGTTTTATGGGTTTATAATAAGTTCTCATACTTAATCACATATTTGAAATTTTTTATATTACTTCACTCACTAGAAAATTTTTCTTGATGCTTGTTGAATTTTTTAGTTTTAGTTATTGGTTAGAACATTGATAAATCATTTGATCTATTGGTGTGATGGATAATGATATGATGGTATTACTATGAACCAAATAAAATTAGATATGGAATATAAAACAAGGTTTTTATACATAATCTTCTTCATCATGTTATGATTTACATTTTCAACCTATGTGAATTTCCAAATTCATTAAATAAGTGAAAAAAATGGATTTCATGAATGTTCTAGTGATAATGAATATATGGGGAATGTGATTCATCTTATTTTTTGTCAAAAATATTTAATGATGAATAATGAGAAATTCCTCAAAGAAACAATAAGATATTTTAATGATAGTAAATGAGGGCATATAAAAACATGTTACTAATATAAAATGAAGAGTTCGATGAAGGTAAATAAATTTCAACATAAGGAACCATTTATAGATCATATTATTACATTTGGGGAATATAGTAATTGGAAAATTCAATTACCTGATCTATGGGATATCTCATATACAAATAGAATAAGGAAGATCCTATTCTAGGCTAATCACTATATTGGATCATTATAATAAAGGCACACTAATACTCGACTCTATAGGTAGTGATAACTTGTCAATGTTTTTAGTAATATAACCTATAAAAATAATTTTATTTTTCATTCATTATAATAATATGTGTTTTTGAACATTCATTAGCACTCCCTTCATAAATCAAATATGAATTGGTTGAATAAAGAAAGTCACATTTTATATTTTTAAGTATCATATGACCATATCTCATTGACTAATTGAATATGAATATCCAATGGAAAATCATTCTATTATATGAGTCTTGTAACCAATTCCTTTGGTATATTTTTCTCAAATGGTTATCGAGAAACAAAAAAATGAATTCACTCATATTACTATAGAATATATTGAGGTACTTCCTAATAACGTGCTTATTTTTCCCACAAATCATGATGGTTATTCATCAATATAACTCATACCCAATGCTTCGTTCCTTTTAAATACACTTTATAGAATCAAACCCATTGAGTTTCAAAAAATTAAGAATAAAATCTATGATAATATAATAAAGATATTAACAAACAAAATTCTGTCACCATGGTGTTTACATAATCTTTTTATTAAAAAGAATGATGGTTCAATGTTCCTTTTATTAATCATCAAAAAAATTAACTTAACTATAATCAAGAATAAGTATCATATTCTCTGTATTTATGACTTGTTTAATCATCTGTGTAATTTCAATAATTTCCAAATATTCGTATTTATTTTTGGAATCCTGAATTGAGGGTCAAAAAGGAATATATACCCATGCCAGCCTTCCGTATAAGTTAATATTATTATAAATTTATCTTAATTCAATTTGAAAATACCAATACATTTACTATATTTATATATATATGGAATAGAGTTTTAGATATTACATTGATCAGTTAATGATAGTCATTATAGATGATATTCTAAAATATTAGAATATAATGTAAGAGTATAAAATTATAGTGTGTAAATTTTGGCTACAATATGTTTCATTATTGGGTTATATAATCTTAAGTGATCATATACTAACGGACACCTCAAACACAGAAGTTGTTAAATGGTGACCCCGTCCAACATGAAAATGGATATTTCTAAGAATATAACATGATTTATAATACGTTATCACGTTATGGATGATAAGAATAAGTCTGTGGGGATATAAAAATTAATACCCCCACTAGAGTGTAAATTGGAAGACATCACCACGGTTTTCATCATAAGACTAAATGATATATTGAAAAATCATAATGCCATTTAGGTTTTCATTTATTTCCAAATGAATTCAACAAATTTTATTTCAATATAATAATATGTTTAACTTTATCAAATTTCTATGACATATATGAAGGCACTGGTAAGGTTTCATGGTGTGTGACACTCTATTTTATCTGACATGGATATGAGGTATACCTCAATGTTCATTATAATTATTCATTAATAATTGAATATGAGGTTTATTTTTAACAATGTATATCATCATCAAATTTATTTTAAGTCGGATAAAACTATCCAAACCCATGAATATTGGTTGAGAACTATTTATTTAGATTTCAATGTTTGTTAATTTAAACACCACCTCTAGTCAAATTTTCTAACAACAATAGATTTAACATGAGATGTTAGTTTTTTCTTATAAATTATTATTTGGAAGGAAATGTAGAACTTTAATGAGTTTGGATTAATTTATAGAATTAAATCTATTGGGACCTGAGCTATGAGAGGAAATAGAAGACAGGGTTAAAGACAATCAACAACACATCAGCGCATCTCCGAATCGAGTGAGGTGTTATTCAAATAATATTTAGTGATATATAGGGTTTTGTATTAATATTTTTTAAAATATATCCATTGAAAAAAGTCATGATATTTTTATAGAAGGGATAGTTAGTCCCAAATAAAATCGGCCCCTTTGAAATTCTTAATCACTTCGGGATGGTATTGTATCACATAGAGCTTTCAACAATCCACTCTCAGCTTCAGGATGATTTACATGTGTCACATTTGAGTATGTGTAAATATAATCTTTCTAAAAATTTAAATACAGAGGATATAACATTATTGAATGCTTTTGATTATGATATAAAACTGGTATAGATTCAAGATCATGGTGATAAAATTTTAGAGAATATCACCACTCACATAGTTAATGGTTTATAATTATACCATAAATTTTCTAAAGTCACATGGAAATTGAGGATTTAATGTGGTAGAGGTATCCTGATTTTGTATCAGATTAGTTTAATTTTAGGGTAAATATTCTTATATAGTGTTATAGTAGAACATAATGTGATTTTTGAATATATATATCAATAAATATTTTCATGTTTTTTAATGATTATGAAGCACTCAAACATGAAAGTATTTGAGTAATTATAATAGATTTGAAAATGATACACATTATATTATAATTAATTGATATATAATTTTTGAAAATAATTTTTAAATCATGTATGAAATACTATTTATCCTAAAGAATAGTTTTTAAATTATTATTTTATGAGAATTTTTTATCATATATGTTTTTTTGGAAAATTATTTGAGAGTATCAAAATTAATAAAACAAATTTTTATGCATATATAAATTTAGTACATTGGTTATTAATATTATATAAATGAAAATATAATAATTCAAATGTAAAAAAGTAATGTATTTATGAAATTGTTTTGTATTTGTAATGTTCCATTATATTACTAAGTAAAATTAATCACTACTAATGAATGGTTTTAATGAAAAGTATCGATAATATATCTAATTAAATAATTTAACCTTAATACAAATTTTCTTCGGATCAAAATTGGATTAAATTAAATATTAATCTTTAAAACTCATTTTTCATAAAAATGTTTTGGTTTCCATTTATCAACATATTTTCAAATGATTTTATGAAACTGATAGAAATGAAATATAATATGTTTGTTTCAATATTTTGAATGATAAATTAAAAATTTATTAATGAGACCATTTTCATTTATGGTCATTACTAATAGTAATACAAGTAATAAAATCATTACTATGGTAAATGGTAAACTGGTTTACCGGGGTTTATAATAAAGTTATTAAGGTTAAAATGACATAGAAAATTCTGTAAATCATACTGGATGAATTTAGTTTGATCATATATCATCCATTATTTGTAATTTTTATAATTTATTCTAAGTTCTGTAATATTTTAATCTGGTTCTCCCTCATCTGATTGGGATTGGTAGTTATGTTACCTCAAACGCTCATCCCCGTATGCTAGAGGCTACCGACTAGTAGTGAGGGGTGTATGGAATATATTGGTTATTTTATACCATATAAAAGAGAGTAGAAAACAGAATATTAATAAGATATATAAAACATGATAAAAAATAACATTAATTATATATTTAACCCAAAAATCCAAATGATAAAAAAACCAAACCATTTTATATCATATACCAAAGTAAAAGTTGTATTGAATGTCAGAAAAATAAAAAATAAAAAATATATTCGATGATAGTAACTCCAAAAGTCCTTACCATCAACTCAATTCATGGTCCCATGTCAATGATCTAATCACAAATAGAAAATAAAACAATAATAATATTCCTTCTTTCTGTTGTCTGGACCTATATCAATGAAATCCACCTGAGTACCAAAAAATCGCTAGAATATTGTGTGAGTAAAACTGAGTTGAATGACACCAGTGTTTTTTGAATAATACTGTATAAATAAATAGTGCATGAATAAATAAATTAAATATGGTAATAAATTCATAAATTGACTATGAACATAAAATAAAACCTCCAAACCATGAGATATAGTTTGATATTTGAGGTCATCCAATCATGCTTTGGTAGGATTCCACATATCTCCTTCCATTAGTGGATTCTCCTATATGGGATTTATTTTCCATAACACTGGTCTATTTTCATTTTGATGATTAATCTCTAATTTCATGGCTCATAACCCCATCTCACCCTCATGCACCATATAAACATGTAATGTAGGGATCTATATTAATTTCCATGATAGAGTTGTGTATGTGTTCTTAGGGCTCAAGATCACGCCTCGGGAAAAATTAACCATGTCATAATAGACTCAATATAACTTACTATAGTTGATACATTTAACTATTTATTTTAAATAAAATAATATAATGGGGGAAAAGTAACATTTCCCTACTGGACTCTATATGAATTATCTTACATAAGCATCTTAAATTTTCTTAGGGAGAAATAATATACTATGGGAAAAATATCATAGGTCCCAATTTAAATTCAAATTCTATAGATAATAAAATTAATTAATTTAATGAGACTCTATGTGAATTACCCTATTACAAACTATTTAAAAAGTTAGTATCAATTATAAAAAAATGATAATGCATCCGAATTTTTGAAATATTTCAAACATGTGATCATATGAAATATTGGTTAATATATACAATTTAACATTTATAAATCAGTTAATTTTAGTATTACAACTTAACAATGATCAAAAATAATGGTAACAATTCGACTTCACATATTCAATAATCCTAATTAGCTTTATCCATAAATTGTATGCATATTCAATCATGCTATAATAGAAATTCCATTTCCATGCCGATAAAAAATGTTTCGAAAAAGTGTTTATTTATCAAGATAATTATAATAAATCATAAGTTAAAAATAATAAAATCATTAATCCAATTAATTAATAATTTCAAATTCGTCATTGGGCCAACATTTTACTAAATCTAATTACAAACTAGGTTCAAGTGCTGACACACCTTTTAGAGGACCACAATTTTTGATATCAATGCTAGCAGACCCAAGAAGATTCAAGGGTGGTGTAAAAATATGAAATCATCAATTCAAGAGGGTTACTAGCTATAATTGGTGAAACAAATTTCATTATATTGAGATATTACAATTTTTTAAACTATAGGAATAGAACATGCCTTAGGGGGTTTTATTAGGCTACCAACAACAATAAATGGGGAATAAATAAATAGAGATCAAGAATGAATTAATATGAAACACAATAATCTTCTAAAGGCCATAATTGAAGCACACTTTCCAGGATAGATAAATAGTATTCAGAGAAGAAATAATAGGATTTAACCAATTACATGAAATAAATATTGATTTTGGATCACCAGATCATATAATGGATTGAAAAAAAAAATAAAGGTGTTGGATAATCCCCAAGAGCCTTGGTGATTCATCATAATTCCTAAATCCCATGATAGGGTCTAATTATGGTCAATAAGTTTTTTAATGAGATTACAAGGGGTAGAAATTTGATTATGGAACACATAATCATGACTTTACCTAACACCACCAGTCGATTGTTGAGAATCACTGGCCAACCATTAGAATCAAACAGTTCCATTACACAACTAGTAACCCCATATGTTGGATACTGGATCTATTATTGGAGACGGTTCCTATAAAGTTCCCATAAGAAGATCGATGGGACTCTAGTGTGTTTACAAAGTTACTAAATGGCCTGCCAACTTGAAGGTGGATCTAAAGTGTCTCCAAAACTATAATCTGCATACATATTTATTCTAGAGTAGTTTCTTAAGTTTCTAGACACCTCTAAAAGATTGTAATAAACCCAGAAACATGCTCATTAACCAGTTTTTGAATTTAAAATTGGCTAAAAAACATATATAAAAATGTTGATAAAAAATATAGGAACTTATAAAATCACAATAGAATAATATTTTATCCTCAAGCTACACAACCCAGAATCATTAAGTGGTATTAGAGAATAAGATAGTCCATTACGCTTTCATTTTAGACTCCTACCCCTAGGTATCCCTTTGTACAATACCATGCATGTACTTCTCTCACCCTAGAGTCATGATCAATCCATGGATATCATTCTCATTACGGATTAAAATATGATTTAAATTCTCAAAAAATGGTTTATCAATATCATGTTGAACATCAAATATATCTATCATATGATAACGTCCTGGATAATATCTATGATGATGTGGAATGTGAAACATTTTTTACATGGGACTATAGCATTGTGGAATGTATAATCATTACACCAGTAGACTGAACCGCTACACTCTCTAAAGTAACATAATAAACCTAGGAACATTCTTTTCCTACATTCATATTTAGTGTTTCCCTAGCCAAGATGACCACTGAAGAAAACCATGGCGACGATCCCAAAACTACATTGGTCATCTATAACAGCCATTGTATAATTTCAACCAACTCTGTGAGGTAACCAACTATTATTTATTCCACTGAACCAACTCATATGTCTCATAGATGAGACTGGGTCAAAAGAGAAATTACTCACCTGCCCAAATGAAGCACAAATGTTAATGACATGAACTTCCATTAAAATCCTTCAGAGGATCATTTTATATATTTTCATAAAAGATATTATTAAATGTGAACTCGATGTTTTCTATATATGACTCAAATTAACTATCGATGTCCAAATCATAGGCTCATAACATAACCTCTAGAATCTAAATCACCATCGAAGATTTTTCATCAATATAAGGATGGTAGGACATAATTAATAGAACATTAAACCAAAAAACTAACTGAAGGTCATGAAAAAAAATAATGTGAAATTGGGATCTCGGTCTAAATTGAAACTCTTTATAACACTATATAATTGAACAATCTTCCTTATATAGATATTATCCATATCATCAATGGTGATGGTCTCCCTAATAGTAAATCAATAGGTTACCTTCATCAATCGACCCACGATCAACCATGTTGCATCATTTTTCTATGTTGTATGAGGAAATCCTTACATGAATACCATGGAGAAATAATTCAACATATATTATAGGATGGTAAAATGATTTATTAACCCATTAAGACTTTGATTCATATATTTCACATGCTGATAAGAGATTTATTGTTCCATAAATAAAGATATCTCATTTTTCATCACTCACCACTAGTATTTCCTATAATGATCACAATACAAATTTATAAATGTAGGATGTACCACCCATTTTGAATTATAAATTTACCAATTCATAAACATAACAAAACTCATAGTTAAATAGATATTAATATAAACATGAATAACCTCACTACAAAAAGGATACTAGACTGATAGTTGATCCCAAAAATGAATGATAACCCCCACAGATAAAAAATTTATATCCGAAAAATTTACCCTCTTGATTAGATCTATAAGAATGAGAAAAAAATATGTCGATGTTAGAGTAACTCAACCGTAGTACGCTAAAACATAAAAAATTTGTAAATGTAAATCTCACCATCATCCACCACTCTTCTCAAGATTCCTTCAGTACCTCAAACTGGATATTCTTACCTAGACCATTGGAAATGATGTTTACCTTTCCATATGTGTATTCCAACATGAAGTTAAAAGACTACAAATACTTCACCCACCGACTCTATTGAAGTGTTAGGTCCTTCTGAAAAAATCTATAATTTAGGAAATAATGATCTATGTACACCATACACATCTCTCACAATTGCTAATTTCACCAACATCTCAAGGAATTTTCCAATAAAACAAACTACATATCTTTTGTAGGATAATTCATCTCATTCCAAATTAACAATATGATTCCAAAATAAAAAACTCAATCCTAAAACATCAGATATAATCTAAGATTTACACTTTATATGTTCTATTATGTTTTATAGCCCTTACATAGATCAAGTAAGGTGAGGGTCAGTTGTGAGGTCAACCACCACTTAAATTATTTAAAATAATCCCCTAAAGTGTCTAAAACAATTCACTCAATTATTGGTTATCCTAGTCTTTGATGAAACCATATGAGAGAATTCATGTATGGAACTCTAGTAATTTCCTGAAAAATACAAAGATTTTAATCTTGAATCTATTCATTGTTCAGGTACGTTCAGTAAATGTGTGAGTGGGTTTTTCTAACTTTTGAACCGGTGCTCGGAATTCAAATCTGAGGGAACCATTGAACTCATAGTGCTAGTTTTCACTTATGGATACTTTCATCTTGACTATAGTTGGTCAAGGTTGAAAGATACTTTTTAAGTTTTTCATTGAAATAATAAAATAAAATAAACACACATTTTATTTTATTTTGTTATAACCACACTCTTTGTGGAAGTTGGTAGTGGGGACCACCAAACCATAACCTCATATGGGAGGTTATAGTGGTGGGGACCACCCGAGGCCTAAAGCTCTTGAACACCCCTCTTAATGAGGGAGAAACTTCTCAACTCCCTCATTAATGTGGAGGATCCTCTTAAGCTTCCTCCACATTAAATTATGCCAATGCACCACCTTAATTTGTACCAACTTAGTTAATTAATTTAGCTAATTTGAAATTCTTCCAATAATTAATATTAGGGAAACACTTTTTATTTTGGTGGTTTTTTCTTTTGAGAAAATTCATTGGAAAAGGAGAGAGAGATCTTGGTGGGTGAAAGATCTCCAACGAAGAATGTGTTCTTCCATGAAGAATGCTCCACCGACAAAGAATGCTCCGCCAATGAAGAATGCCAACCTCAACTTCAAACTTCTTCCTCAGGACTTCTACTGATATGGGACGTCTTCATCTCTAACAAATCGATGTCCATACTTCCATCTCACACCAACATCAACGAACAACCCGAGGTAGTGGTTTAATTTGTGTTTGATTATTCTCATGTTCTTCTTATTTTTAAAACAAAGAATGTGGGTGATTTTTCTTTTGTGGGTAGGGAACAATCATTGCGAGAGGGTTTTATGTTCTTCATTCTTGTTTATGTTGAGCGGTTTTCTACCACCCTAACGTGGTGGGTATGGTCCAAACAAACATGGCCCGACCCCTCCGCAAATCTTGTTATGTTTTGCGGAGTTGAACGTGACGAAGGCGTCAGCTCAATGACACTACATCGTGACCGTTGCGCCCCACGGCTCCCCCCCTCGTGGCTTCGTCGTCCATCGTCACTACCGCCCCCATCCACTGAGCAACCGCCATCGTTCGCCATGGCTGTCGCCACCGTCTGCCGAGCTGGTTCCGCCGTCTGTAGAGCCACTTCCACCGTCATTCGAGCCTCTGCCACCGTCCACCGAGCCTCCACCGCCGGACCGCCATCCCATGGCTGGACCACCGACCTGCAGCCAGTCCACCTACCCACGGCTGGACATCTGACCTGCGGCCGGTCTTCACCCTCATGGTCATTCCATGCCCTCGCAGTACCCACATCTGTTCCACGCCCTCACCGTACCACACGGCCGAACCGCCCTTGTGGCACCCTTGCGGCCCTCTCGGGCTAGGCCAAACCCAATGGGTCAGTCCATTGTGACCCATTTACTTTCTTTTGGCAATAATTATGGCACCAGACGTCCGTTTGACGAACCGTCAGTGGCGCTAGAAATCATGGAAAGATTCGGTCTCTTTGAGTATAGCCCATTAAGTTTTGGTTTGAGATGGGGAATGGTCAGGTTGTATTGAGCACGAATCCAAATGGGCCCCCAGGGTAAAAAGGCTAATAACTCACAGAACGAGTGTCTGATTGACGCGTCGTCTGTTACGTTGAGACCCCTATGACGTGACGGACCTTTGAGACACTTACTCATGGGACTTCGTGGCAATAGGAGTATCGAATAGTATATTTTAGAGTATATTATCTTGGAGATGGGAGAGCATATTGAGGGAACCCAGTGGCTAGCTGAGACTTGATAACTACTGATCTTTTTGACTCGGAGTGACTCGAATGGCCCAATGGAGAGTGCATTGGTGACGCAGAAGACCCACGGTGGGGAGAACCTTGGTGATGTGGTAGACCCACGGTACTCGACATGAGAAGTATCTCAGTAGGCCATGAGTGGGAGCGCCTCTGTGTGACGCGGCATACTCACAGTACTCGACAGGAGGATTACCTCAGTAGTCCAAGGTTAGTGGGAAGCAGCTCTATGTGACGTGGCAGGCCCACTGTACTCGATAGAGGAGGATTTCTCCAGCAGTCGAGGTGTTCGATGTGGTGACTAGGAATGTTACTTAACACTCCCACTAGAATAAATCTTGGTGTGAGCTGTGTCAGAACCTTTGTGTTTTCCTCATGATTGAGATGGATTATTTGATAACTTAGGTATATGTATGGGCTTATACCTAAGTAATGTTATTTGTTGATTTCATACTTTTTTATCCTTGTTGGATTTTTTGATACCTAGAGGGTCTTGGGGTCCTTACTGAGTATCGTTATACTCACCCCTTCACGGGCTATGCCCACACCTTGTTGTGTTGGATACAAATGAAGGGTTGTGATGACTGAAGCTGAGAGTGCCAGGACTGGACGGTACCTGGAGGTGGACCATACGGCGTGTTGGTGTGCAGAGGAGACAGGTGGACATGGAGTGCTGACGAGGCGATTTGTACTTACCCTTCAGGTAGGAACCTCGATGGATGATCTGATAGTTGTCTCTTCTTTTTCTCCTGTTGTATTGTATCACAGTTGTACATATACTTTCTAGTTGGGCTTGTATTCTAGCCACTTTTACTTACTGCACTCACTCTGTTTACAGTTCATTTTACTTTTGTTCCTATCTTGTTGTGTGCTTGGTTACGTGTGCTTATAGGTTATAAAGGCAATGCCTTCCCAATTTTAGGGAATAGGCCTTTAGTGCTATTCGCCAACCCTAGGCCTATGAAAGACGGGCTTGGGGTTAGTCACAACATGGGCCATGAGTGGGAGCGCCTCTGTGAAATTTTGATAGAATGGCATATAGGTGATGCTTTCTTAGCATACTCAAGACATTTCCATGATTTTTTGGAATCATCATATGTAAACTAGAATTACACAATGATTTCATCAACAAGAATCACAAAAAAAATTATCCAATAATGTAATGATGATTTGATTCATCATGTCCATTAATAATGGTGGTGTTTTCTTCATACCAAACAACATCACTAAAAACATATTAAAACCTTTCTAGATTCTAAAATTATTCAAGGGTATGTTAGATGTTATCATGCTCAATTGATGGTATGTTAAACTAATGTCCATATTGGTGAAAAAATGGGAACATTTCTATTCCTTGAACCGATAATATACAGGTAGAATGGGATTCTAGTTCTTGACAATCATCTATTTTAGTCTCTGATAAATATTCCATTAGTGAAAATACCTATAATCCATTATAGAAAAGGTAAGAGAAATCTATAGCACAGTACTAGGTGGTATAAATCCATTTTCTTCTTGATATTCCAAGTACTCTTTTAACACTCAAATACTATTGAGTTCCATCTAGTATAGTGTTATATAAACTTGTTCAGATCCACACACTAACTCGAATGTGTACTCGATCTCCCACTTGGGTGGTTTGTTTGAGAAGAAATTAAGAAAGATATCTAAAAAGTGGTCCACTACTGGATGAAGTGTAATCTTATGAGACTCACCATCATCCAGATCAATTATTTCATTCTATTCCATGAGACTATCCAATCCTCACTGAACTAGACTTATATAACAAGCTTAATGATCCTATTCACTCTAGTTAATATAGCTTTCCCTATCTGATGATAGAAAATGTAAGTATCCATTGATATCACTCTATGTGAGACTAGTATGGAACTATGTAATATATATATATATATAGAAAATCAAATCCTATCATTAAAATCAAAAATATCTCCCAAAAGAAATGGTAGTCATCAATTTTAAGAGAAAATTCCATTAATGGTCTAATATCATCTAATTACACCCAAAACGTTGTGTCTATGGTTATAACCCCATATGGGATCTCAATAGAAAAACCAAATTATTTTTTAATTTTTTGAATATATATGCGGATGTGATGATCCTATATCAAATCAATTCTAGAAACGGAATATTAAATAGGAATAACACCGATGACGGTGGATGGTCTTGCATATTGATTCTTAGGAGTAGACTAGATGGCATGCTTCTGGCTCACCCCATTTATTGGATCTAGTATTAGTCTCCTGATATTCTCCCTTATTTGTATATTTTAACACCTATAATAGGTTAGGACATCACCAAACCCAATCTATGTGACCAATGGAATTATGGATACCTTTCCAATGAAGGGTAGAAAAGTTCTTCCTATAATTGGGATCATAGCTTGATCATATTCCACCACTCAACTGCTTACCGCTCCATCATAACCTCTTAAGATAGTCCTTCATACTTAATGTGTGACACTAATAATTAGGTAATAGACAATGAAATGACCTATATATATCCCTAATATATAAAACACACCTTTCCTAGGCTTGGTCTGAAGATTATTGTACACTCACAGGGATTATATTCCCACCACTTCCCTCATAGTAACTATTGTATTTATGCTTCCTACAGCTTGAAGAAGATAATAGTAACAATCCTTATGATATTTTCTCCCCAACTCTATGGGAGTAATTTAGGTTCCCTTCAATTATGAAATAGAGATTTATCATATCATATATATTGTTCAGGTGAATGATGTTATCCTATGACATGTCCTCAAAATGAATCCCAATATAGAAACTCTTATCCATGGCTAAGTCATCTGATACCAAATACAGAAAATAAAACATCATGTTAACAAAAATCGATCATATTTAATCAATAACATGATTCATTATCTTATGTTCATGAACTCCCACTTTTTATCATCCATCAACATTTCCAGATAGAAGTGACTCATGAACTTTTTTTTGAAGTCCATCTAGGTTATTTCCTCTTTTGGTCTGACGTTCCTTATGATGTTCCATCAGTACATAGATAGTCATCATAGAAAATATGTTTCATGATTCACCATCATGGACATGGGTATCTCAAGGTTCTTAAAGATCATATGGACTGACTCAATCTAGAACTCATCTTCCAAGGTTCATCCCTCCCAAAAGAAAATTGGTGGCTTCTATAGATAAATATTTCTAGTCAAATAAAACATCATAATAAAAAAAGTATTATTTCCCCTCTACATGGATTAGATGAACCAAAAAATAGTATCATGATTTCGATCATACATATGGTTCCTCAAATCTATAGAAAATTTTGACTCAGTACCATTTGGTTAGTTGTGATATTCACACCCCTAAAATACAATCTAATGTTGATGGGGAATAATTTCTTATAAAATTGTTAATACACTCATTAGATTATATGAAATAATAAAAAATCATAATAAATAGGTACTGACAACAATAGAGAGATTATAACATAGGGTTACTTCATAACATTTCTTAACAAGTAAATTGAATTGTAATAATAGCTTCATTTATTTATATTTTATATAATATAATAAATGGTTTATTTTTATTTTCTATATAAAAATATATAATATATTTGGTAAACATTTCCCAGGAATGATGAATCCATATTAACATTTACCCCATGTGCCTATAGTGAATCCCAAATTTACCCAATTTATGTAGTTAAGGTGGTCGGTTGTAGAATATATTGGGATATCGAATCCTAAGGGACCTAATAAGAAATATAAAGAAATATACATTCAATGGGGGTTATTGGGGTATTAAGTGGCCAATGTGGGATATTATTGAGTGGATAATTAATAAGTTTTATAGAGATGATAAAATATAATATAATATAATGACCCAATCCTCAGTTTTATCTTATAGTGGATTTGATGAATTTTTTATATAAAATTTCATGTCATCAATTAAAGATGTATCCAAACAATGAAATAATTATCTGAAATCATTCACCAGTTTAATCCCTATATAGTTCCTAGGATAATAACCAATTATATTAGAGGATCACCTTAATGATTACTCCATGTAAATGGATTGTAATATAACTCAAAATGTTTCATCTTTAAATTTTGAGAAGTTAAATAATAATGTTTCTCACTGAATGGAAATCATAAAATAACAATCAACATTAAATATAAATGTATAGGAAATAAAATTAAATATATATCCTTGTTACTCCTTTATATCAACCCATAATATTGTTAGACATCCATTGATTCTATTGTTTTGATGGATGTATAAAGTATACTCTTAAAAAAATAATTAAAGAAGAAAAACAATAAAAAAGTATCACTCTATCATTGTGTGAAAAATTTTACAAAATCTGATGTCAATATATTCACTCTCTAATTATATGGTTTCAATGTGACCTAAAGAAGAAATAATATGATAATAATATGATATTTTATTAAGAAATAAAGGTGAATGAAAAACTGAAATTATAAATACTAAACACGCAATTAAAAAATGAAAGATTACTAATATAATCAAACGAAAAAACATGGATCATAAAATACCTTCACCACTAGATCCCTAAACAAGAAATTATGGGCCCTAGGGTGGATCCACTACAACTAAATTCTATCATCATTAATTAGGATAGTCGAAAATATGGTGATAAATAAAAATAAATGTTACATTTCAATGTTTCCCACAAAACAGAATGATATTCATCCCCTTTTTTAATGTGTGAATATAACATTGAATATAGACAAATATGAAGAAGTCATAGAAAATAAATATGATATTAAATATTTTTTAAAATAGATTTCAAATTTTCATTCTAATTGGATCATCCATTTTGATTTTATGAAGGAATTTGTGGGATGACATTATAGGAGTTCAGCTCTACACATTAATTTAATCTTCATGTTTAATCTCCTAAGTCAACTTAAAAACATCAAAATTAGCTCTGAACATAGTTTAATGATATAATCCCAATAATTTTATCCATCTACAATTAAAATTTTAGCTTTATTTGTATTGAACTATTTCCTTAAATTTTATTTGATGTGCCTAAGGCCCATTATTCTTTGTCCATAAATTTCATCATTCATAACTAAAATGTCCTTCTTTCTATGTGATTAATCCATTGATCATAAAATAAAAAATGTTCCAGACAATGTGATTAATTATATCACAAAATATAAAATTCACATATTAAATGTAATATTTTTTACATATAAATAATTGATTTCCCCCAATGTTTTACCTTAAACATTAATTGCACATGTGATGAGAAATGAAGTTCAATTTAAAATTTTCAGTAAAATGAGGATTATATACTTTGAGACACTTTAATATTAAAATATAATCAATGTATATTATCCTATTTCAGTGCCTAATCACACCCCAAACATGTGTTTTTCTATACCCAAGCAAAAACTGTCTTACAAATATTATATTTAATTCCCTTTTCTAAAACTATATTTACCCATAATTATTATAAAAAAAAGAGATTATTTCAAAAAATCATGAAACCTATAAAAATAAATTCACACATGATAGGTTCAGAATCGTATCCTAGTCCCAAGACCAATACTATTATCAAATTAATCACCACATTTCATCTAATTTCAATTAAGCATGATGTTGTGTTGTGCATCTCAAAAGGCATGGGGCTCATTTTCATGTGCAGGGGAAAAAATTGATTTTCTATGTGGGAATCACATTATTCCATAAGATGAGTATCCAATTTTTTATTTTTTTTCTTGTGTTGTTATTTTTTTAACCAAAATAGAGATGAAAAAATATATATCTTGGAATGTAAATTATGGAATCATAATCCTCAAGTGTCGAATTCCAGGCATATTTTCAATTACATTCCATCTAAAAGATATTTAATTCTTATATATGGGAACGAAAAAATAAAATACACAAGGCACACGTTCTTAATGCCACACATTTTTACAAAACATTTCTCTATGTAGTGTTTTGTACTTTTTTTGTCAGATCCCCAATTTAATTTAAAGTGACCTGAAACCCCATCCTATGCTGTAAGTGACCCAAGAATTCAATATTACACCAAAAATCCACTAGACATAAATTGTGGAATTTTTATTAATATAATGAAAATGTAAACCTGAAAATCACATTAGACATTTGCACATTACAAAAACAATAATCATGAACATAAAATTGAATTAAAAAAATAATCATTTCCTGAAAATTTAATTTATATTAATTATTTAGGTTTCATAGTGACTATTAATTAATTTAAGGCTAATTAATTGAAATTTTCCACGGAAACCCATTCTTTATATCTCTTATTTTCACTCTCCCCCCAACATAGAATAACACTTCCGAGAGTGTTGAAATAGAGGAGAAGATAGAGTTAGGAATTGGGATAAAAAGGGGGAAGGTCAATTATAATGAAATCATTGAATATAATAACTTTGTTTGATGTTCATGGCCCTCCAATAAGAAATTTATCACTTTTGATTCATGTCACACGTAGACTCCTTGGGTGATTGAATGTTGGGTTTGAACTTTGGAAATTGTGGGTATTATTTGGAAAAAAAATGATTTTTCTTATAAATATCACTCAAAATATACATTATATCACACAGTAAATGCCAAGGGACTCCCTTAACAAAACAATGCACAAAAAGAAGAAAAAAATGATAGAGTAGCCATATTTTCTCCAAGAAAGTGAATATCGTAAATTAATTTTCTCAACACCAACCCCCATTTTATCCAACACCAACCTTAAATATTTTATGTATTTCACCTTTCATGACTTCTAAAAGATTAATATTTATACAGTGTTTAGAATTTGATTTAAGTATAAACATATGTTATCCAATGAGTCAGAAAATCCAAGGAATATTAGTAAGGGTTGATCAAGTTTCTTCCTTAGTCTTTCTTAAGAGATCAAGGATCATTACTACATTATTGGATTAAAGAAATGATTGAATGAAAACTGAAATTTATTTCTGATAAATTATGAAGGTATAATTGGATAGGGAATGAAGGAAAAAAATTCATGTTTGGGTGGATTGAAATTTTGTTAATTAGGATTCAAATTTTGAATTAAAATCATTTTCTACTGAAATTTTTTTAAAATGAATTTTTTTCTTATAAAATATTATTTTCCCCCAAATTGGACAGATGGATGTTTGGAGATGGAATGGATTCAATGTGTCTTATGTATCTCAATATTTTAGTGATAATTGGTCTTAATGATTCCTTAATTGAGCTATATTTATAATATTCAATCTACGATGATAAATTATCCACTTTTTAATACCAAAAAAATATGTACTTCTGATTTATAGACTCTTTATCCATCTAGTCACCTTAAATGTGTGGATTTTAAATATTCCCTAACCAAATCAAAGCATTAACCATCTATGATTTCTCATATTCCAATGTGGGGTTTTCATATTTTCCTCTAATTTTGAACTCTCTTATTGTTTGGGAATATTTAATTTAGGGTTTTAATTATTTTCCAAAAACTCATAAATATTTAAATTATCAAAAAAAATCATAATATTATTATGTATGACAAGATTTTTATATCAATAATGAGGAAGATACAATCAGATTGGGAATGGTTTCTATAACCATTTAAATGCATTATATTTCTACCCTCATTCATGAATCACAAAAAGTCGTTATCTCTATTTGTTGACATAGGTTCTCACGGAATAATTTTTTATTAGGATGGAAAAGTTGTTGAACCAATTTGTTTACTCTAGGAGGATAATAATATTGTTTGAATTACAAGTTATAATGTTCAGATTGGAATTGTTGGCATTGAAACTCATTATAGGTTGGGTTGTTTTATTTAGATATAGGAGTTGAAACATTTTTGTTGATTTAGTTTTTTATTTTCTCACTATTAAAAACTATGACGTTCATTGTACATCATATTTTATGTGGGTTATTCAATGTATGGAGAGGATCCCAATGTTTTTAATTCTTTAAAATGGCCATCCATTTCTATGAAATCGAGGGTTAGAATAGAGATTAGGGCTAAAATAGAAAATATTGGTTAGAATTTAGATTTTGGGTGATAATAGAACAAAATTATGAAAGTTTAATTACTTTCCCCCCAGAAACAGCTTCAAAATCTAGTCACTCCCAAATTTATCCATGTTATATGGTTAATGTGGTCACTTTTAGAACAATATGGGATATCTCATGCTCATGGACCTAAGTTGAAACATAAAAAACATAAATTATATTGGGGTATTTGGATATGAAGTGGCCAATATACGTTTTAGTAGAGTGTATAATAAAATATTATTAATGACTTAATTGAATTAAATTTATGAGAATGATTTGATCATATGTTATCACTTGGGGTGGATTAAATGAACTTATTTTTGTAGAAAATTTCATGTCATTAATTCAAGCTGTATACAAAAAATTACATAATTCTCTAAAATATGTCAAAAATTTAACAACTACATAATTTTAAGGATAATAATCAATTTCATAGATGATAAATTGAATAAAAACTAAAATTAAATGGATTACACTAGAACTCAAAATGTCACATCATTATTGTTAGCGAATATTAATGAGAATTTAACTCATTAAATGGAAATATTAATATAACAAGGACATTTAAATATTAATTTACATTAAATAACATTTGATAAAACTATTATCTACACCCTTGTATCAACCCATATGAGGGTTATCCATAAATTAATGGTATTCTATTATGGTCTGCATGAATTAGACTCATGAATCCATGATGTTTTGAATAATTTCAAAAAATATGATCTGAAAATATTCACTCCAAAAGGAAATGGTATATATTTGACATGAATAAGAATATAAAAAGATAGTTTGAATAAATTTTATTAATAAATTATGGTGAATGAAAAAATGACATGAGAAAAAATTAATAAGTGATTACAAAATGAAATAATAACAATACAATTAAAAGAGAAACATGGATCTGGAAATCCATTAACCACCAACTCCTTAAATTGAAAATTTTGGTTCCAATGGTTAATCCCCTATAAATAAATTCCTACCCCATTAATTTTGAGAGTCAAAAGGAAGGTGATAAATAAAAGGAAATTTGACTTTTCAATGTTCTCCAAAAAAATAGGAAAAGATTCATTAAAAATTTGGATGTGTGAATGTTTCACTGATGATGGATGAATTTGAAGGTGTAATAGAAGATAAATATTCTCTTTCATATGTCCTCAAATATTTGAAAAAAAATTAATTACAATTTTATCATTCTTTCAGATATTATGTTGAAATTGGTTGTCTAACTTTATAAGACTTGAGATCTGGACATTAATTTAATCTTAATATTTGAACTCCTGAATCACTATGAAAATTTCAATAATAAATTTGTACATAGTTGAATTAAATGATCCACATAATTTTCTATATACATACTTAAAATTTTTGAGTCTTTATTATTGAATTGTCGGCACCACATTTATTTGATTGGCGTAAGTCCCATTAGGATTTTTCCAAAAAAAATCTTTAATAGAAAATACTTTATGTATTCCTATGTAATCCATCTAAATATCCTGAAAGAAAAAATGTTCCAAAATAATGTTTAATAATATCCCAGAAAAATAAAATTCAAATAATTAGTATAATGTTTTCCAAAAAATAGATAAATGATAGGGTAAAAAATTACACTTCAAACAAGAATTGAATATGTGATGAGAAATGATGTTCAATTTATGAAATTAACTAAAATGAATTTTTATGGACTATGAAAACATGGATGTTAAAATATAATATAGAATATTACCATATTTCAGTTGATAATCAACCTACCATGATGCATTCATACAATCCTCTAACCATACCAGATCATGAGTAAGATATCATAAACTGGTAACATAACACAATAGAAGAATTCCCCAAAGTGAAATAACATCACAACTATGATAATAAAACATTAAGAATAGAAATATCATCCTAGGAAACATTAGTTTTCCCAAACATAGGGGTTATCTACTCCCATGAATGAACTCATTGTCAAGCCCCACTACCACCAAACTGGGCAAGGCCAGCGCCACCCCTTTATCAGTGCTAACGAAAAAGTACTAACAAAGGGGGGGCCTTTATCAGCCCTAAAAAAAGTGCTGATAAAGGGTACCTTTATCAGTGCTAAAAAACACTGATAAAAGTACACCTTTATCAGTGCTTTTTTTAGCGCTGATAAAGGGGACCCCTTTATCAGCGCTTTTTTTATTAGTGCAGATAAAGGGGGGGCCTTTATCAGTGCTTTTTTTAAAAGCACTGATAAAGGGTTCGACATAAAAAAATTAATTAAAAATAATATATTAATATATAATTATATCAATATTTTTATATTGATGTAAATATAATATATAATTTTTAAATATATTTTAGATAAGTATAAATATACATTTACACTTATTATACTTAATATATAAGATATTTAGTGAAAATGGATTATAAAAAAATTAAAAAAATATTTTTAATTAATAATTTGCTAAGTATTATAGAGTAATAGTCATTTAATAACAATTTGAAGACTAAAAAATAAAAAAAAATAAAAAAAAAGATCCAAAATATGTTGAAAACGCAACTCAAACTTCAAACGGCCATAACTTTTGATCCTGGTGTCCGTTTGAGCTCTACCACATATAAAATAAAAGCCTGTGACAAGCTCTACGTCTTTTTGACTAGGGAGGACCAAGGTTAAGGGTTTTTTGAGGCAAAAAGAGGTCCAGAAGTCCTCCAAAATTGAGTTTTTAGTCGTGGTGACCCGGTTTTTTAACATTTTGTGGATTTTAAGCCTCTTTTAAGCGGGTATTATTGGATTTTTTTTGGGGACTGAATTTATTCCAAGTTATTACATTCATATTGATATTATTTCTCTGAAATTTTATTGTTTTTTATAATGCACTACTATTTATAATCAAATATATAACTATATGTACACATTTTTTATATTATCACGCCTACAAATTAAATTTTTTTTAAATAAATAATTAAACATATTTACATATAAAATATATTAGCTTTATCTAAATAATAACTAATATCCATTTTATTTAAAACACCAATATATGAATATTTATATAACTATATATATATATATTAATATAACTATATATATTAATATAACTATATATATATTAATATAACTATAAATATATATATTAATATAACTATATATATATTAATATAAATATATATTACTATACGAATAAATATAACTAAATATATATAAAAATAAATAGATATATCATAAATAGGAGAACAAATCAATATATGGGAGTGGCAAAGTCTTTAGGTGCGCAGGGGGGGTGGGGTCTCATGATCAAATCTGGGTGGAGGCAGGGGCGCGCACGCAAGGCTGATTTATAAGGGATAACGCTAATAAATGGTGTAGGCGGTGTGTGCGGGCGCTAAAGGGTGTGGGGAAAGCGCTGATAAATGGGGGCTCAAGCGCTGTAAAAATCCCCCCCCCCCCCCCCGAGATTGGCAGTATTTTTTTATTTTTTTTATTTTTTTTATTTTTATCAGTGCTTAAAAAAGAGCTAATAAAAGGGGTCTTTATCAGCGCTTTTTGGAGAGCTGGTAAAGCGGACCCCCAATCTTCGCCAGCATTAATAGAGCTTTTTCTAGCACTTTTAATGGTCATTTTTAGCGCTAATAAAATCCATATTTGTAGTAGTTCCCTGACTCTTTGTAGTGTGCTATGTACCTTCCCTAATTAGAAAATAAATAGAAAATAACTTCAATAATAGAACTTTATAACATCCCCATCATGGTTCTCCATCATGTGACCGATATAGTTAGTTACAAGACCTCAATTGTGACTCCATGCATGCTTGAGGTTTCTTACTAGTAGTAAGGGTGTAATAATATTTTGGAGAGACTATACCATATGTGTTAGAGTATGAATCCAAAAAAAAGATATATCAAACATTTAAAATAAATCCCACAAAATACGAAAACTTCTAATGAAAGTAATCATAATAAACCCCATCATACCACACTATATTCCGAATTAATTATCATGCTAAAGACCATACAGGTAAACACATAGACAATGACTTAATAATAAAGAACATAAAAACCCTAGTCATGAACCCCATGACTAGTCTTGTATCCATTATATAGTTACATCATTAAAATTAACCAATAAATAGTTGGGGGTCATTCCCTTATACAAAAATACATCAAATAAATCATTCCTTATACCATATAGTGTCCCAAATATGATGTGAGTAAAATTTTGAAGGCCATGAACAACAATGTATAAATAATTAAATTCAGAGTAAATTGTACATATTATAGTATGATAAATATGAGAATAATCTCATAAAATAATGGGCAACATCAAATAAACCAAAAAATCCATAGCTCTAGGATGACACCCAGGGTATGCTAAACCTGTATCAAAACGATGCCTCATATCATTTTCCATTGGCGGATTTTTTGGCATAGGATGAATTCATATCACTATTATGTTCTTATTCCTAGGATAAACAACACATATCATTTTACATATCTAACCATGTCACCCTTAGTCATCGGCTAACAAATAAATATTGGGACCATTGTGAATTCCCATTAGAAATAAGCTTCCATATTTTGAGGGCACAATAACATGCCTATAGAAAAAGTAATTGTTTCATAATAAACTATATAAAAATTCTCATTCTATATCCTTATACGTGTTCCCATGGTATAGTACCATGAAACCAAAAAAGTAATTATGCCATGATGAACTCTATATGAATTTACATACCTAATCTATTTACATGTTCCCATGGTGAAATAATATAATAAGGGAAAAATTATCCCATTGACTAAGGGAAATTACCATTTTAAGAAAACTTATTTGATAGAAGAAAATTAGAAACTCCATGAATTCCAATTATAGTGTTGGTTTCACATGTTGACAAAAAATAAAAACCAGTGCTAATGCATTCCAATTTATCAATGATTCCAAACAATGGATCAAATAATATATTTGTTAATTTAAGAAAATTAACTATTATTAACAATTAAATTCCAATACTTGAAGTTAATAATTATTAAAATAATTGTAAAAATTCAATTTCGCATATAAATTAATACTAATTACCATTCTCACTCCATTATATCCATATTTTGTCATGTAATCATGCCACATCAAATTATAGGTCAATCAACCATGATTTATCCATGTGATTATTTATCACGCCATTTTCCATAATTTATATATTAATCAAATTCACATAATTAATAAAATTCATTTAAAATTTCCAATTAATCCAAGGGATATTAGTTTATTCAATCTAAATCCCAAACTAGAGTTAAGGGATGACACACATATTAGTTGTCCACAACTCCTAGTCTACACACCAACTGACCCAACATTAAACAAGGTATGTTTAATAACATTGATTTATCAATTTTGTGAGTTTCCTATTAGAATACGTGACATTAATGAAATGTTAGTGTGACTTCACATGTGTCTCATATTATATTTATATTTATATATATATATTATACTTTCGTGAGTTGTTTTAGACCACCTTCTTCAAGAAATGAAGGAAAAGGAAACTAAGATAGAGTTCCCAATCAACATGCAATAAAATGATACCCTATGTATAATAATTTACTCACAATATCAATGCTATAATAATAGTATACATGTATTAAATAAGAGAATTTCACAAAATATAGTTAAGTCTTATTGATTTTGGATCACCATATTAGAGAACATATTGAAGAACAGTGGAATGGTAATATTAATGAATTAAGAGATCTGCATAACCTTAAAAATTAGTAAACCAAGAGTTAGGGTCGAATTTGGGGTCAATATGTGTTTAAAAGAGGTTATGAAGGACTAAATCTAATGCTTACCATCATAATCATAGTCCAAAACTAAAGACAAAGGCTATCTAGTGGTGTCCATCAATGTAAAAGTACAGTTGGAAACTCCCCCAATTGGATAGTGGGATTCACTTTTAAGATGGTTAGACTCAAGTAGGATTTCCATGCTTCTATAAATTCCACAAAAATAGAAAATGGACTACACCATCTAGTCAGTTTCATTGTAGTTTTTTCAAGACAATATTTCACCTCTACCTTCCTACTAGATCATCTTCTTGAGTACCCAAACACCTCCTAAATAATTATTTACACTAGGAACACTGACCATTAAATAATAATAAAATTATTTAATGAAAATTAATTTTTTTAATAACAAAAAACTAATTTTTAAGACACCTATTAAAATATGGGATATTACACTTTCCTATTAGAGTAAATTATTATATTTTATTATTCTTAAAGATTAGAGGTTTCCCACCTCGCTCACTTATAATAGGTTAACTATTCTATCTTATCCACACCAAATAATACTTTTACATCAACCATGAACTTCCCAAATACTCTCAAAACATTCCTTTATATTAACATGCGATTCTAGTTCTAAAAAAATACATATAAAATAATAATTAAGGTTCTTATTAAAAAATGATACCCAAAGAAGAGATATATGTTCATACCAATATTTTCTTGTTTATTTACTCTTAAAAATCATGAAAATGTAATATAAACATAATAAAAGGATTAAATCAAAGTTTTTAATATATTTATACGTCATTATAAAAATATTATAGCCATTTTCTATTTTCTTCCCATACTTTTGAAAATGATTACATTGGTTGTGTATACTTGTGTACAACCACTTCCATGAAGTGACATGATTCATTTTTAATTTAATATATAAATGGATTGTAATAAGGATAGATATAATGAATATATATAATATTTGTGGTATAATTATGATTTTATAATGGTTAATTATTATTTACCTTTAATTTTATTCATTAACTGATAGATGAAAACACCACTTCTACATACTTACATGAAACAATATCCATGAAGTGACATAATTCATTTATCACCACTACATCAAACGAGTTGTTATGAAATAGAATAAAATTACTAAATGTAATATTTATTTTATTATTTATATTATTGTGTTTATGAAACCATGAAAAATATGTAATGAACAGAACCATATAATTGAAACATGCATGGAAAAAGAACAAATTTTTTTCGATTGTTCATTTAAATGATTAATTGTTAATAAATGGATAATTTTAAATTATATTGGAATGAAACCTATCATGTTATGATTAAATATTTTTTTCTATAGATTTATAAAAATCTATATTTTTATAACTTTTTTCTTGAACACATACAAAATATAATGACGCCTATGGTAAGGGTTTATTTAAAATTCTCATTTCCTTTCATAATTGTGTATATTAATCATCTATTGAACAAAATAATATGATAAATATCAATTAAATACCATTTAATTTATTATACTATAATTATTAAATTAATTTTTAATTAATAGAACCATTTTAATGTTTTAGGTACTTTAAATTATTGAGAAAATATTTCTAGTAAATGTCATCCTTATTTCTTCATTAGGGAGACAACATTTTATTCCATGTACATGTTCATAAAATAGTTTTATGAATGTTTTTACCTATAAATTAAGGTTCGAGAAAGGTTTTCTTACTAACTGTATCTTTATTGAATAATTATTTAATAATTGTTTTTAAATTATTTCGAAAGTATACAAAAATGATCTCTTTTAATATCTAGGGAATGCATGATGTTTTCTACAAAAATTACCATTATATTATTTGAATAATACTTTATATATTTTTAATGTTTGTTTTCAATGAAATTATTATTTTCAAATTAATTGGATTGTTTATTTTTTAAAAGATAAGGATTTGAGATGATATTTACAGTTTTTTTAATAAAATACAAAAAGAATCTTACAAATTAATTTTTCCACTACGAAAATACACTTTTAGGATTATATTGATTCACTAGGGATATGACTTTATGATACCATCCACATTATTTTTGTTGATGTCTTTTAATGATGACTATTTTTGGATAATTATTTGGAACTTATTACTTAAAATGGATAAATAATGTGATGACAGAATAATTATGAAACCTGTTGATTTTTCTTGGGTAATGTTATGATGATGTGATGAATTTTTTTATGATCTAATAGAAAAAATGATATATGGATTTCATAATTTTACAGGTAGGTCAAAAATAATATTTAACCTCAATTCATTGGTTAAGTAATGAAATCTACTGAGATAATATTAAATCAAATAGGGATTCAACCCAGTTCAATAAGGGAATATATCAACCAATATTGTCCTGAAAATGAACCATTACTAAGGATATGATGGAATGATGAATGAAGCAAATGAACTCTAGGAATCTGTCTATATAATAGTTTTTTATTTTATCCTTGACTAAGGAAATGATTTTCTATGCTGATTTGCATTCCACAAAAAAATATCTTACACGTATGATATATTATCATGAATATTTATTAATTAATGAAGATTCTTATCATTTATAACATATGTATTTTATTATGATAAATCATTACATCGTGACTCATGATTAGTGATATATGATTTGTGGGGTATGACATTCATATGTTAGAAAAATGTTCTAATTCTATTATTATTATATTATTTCTCTTATTTCTATTGGATGATATGTCCTATATTTAACCTTACTATAAATATAAGCTCACCCTTTCTTATGTTACCATTTCAATAGGTTATGAAGAAATTTTCATTGAAGTTTATGTAAATGAAAGGTGCTATGTGGGAATTACTTCATGGAATATATTGCTGATTTGTTATTAAAAAATATGATGACCATACTTCTATTCAAAGACACTAAATGGTTATAGTTCTAGGGTATGAATTATTAGGGAGGTATTTTATATTCATATAAAATAAGGTAATACTTATATACATATTACATGGGTCACCTAAAGAATATTCCTTTTTTAAGGTTAATTTCTCATAGATTCATAATTTTCAAATTTTAGATTATAAATCATATATTTTTATAAATTAGATAAGGTTTTTAGAGTCTCATCTTAAAAATATCCTATAATTCTAGAAATAAATATTTAAAATGGTTTTGTATCATTTAATTTTAGGGGTTCGATTTATTTAATTTTATGTTTAATTTTTTTGATGATTCATTAGTCCATACATATGATGGAGAATCATATAATATTCTTTCTATAGATTTATATTCAATCATACCGTGATTTTCGATTGACTACAGATTAAACTACATACATCAAAAAACACTGATCATATTGATCATAGGTTTCCTAATATTCCATTATTATAATTCTGATTTCTTTATGCGTGGATAAATAGAAATATGATTTATAGTATACATGATTGTATTCATTTTTTTAGAAAAAATCATATGAATATTATTTTTAATAATAATAATTTATAAAATAATATATAGTGTTGTATTTATTATATAAATGAAAACATTATATTATATATTTATTGATCATATAAATGTAGGTTTTATTTCCTTTCATTACTATAAATGGTTTTAAAATCTATATATCCAATCTTACCTCCTTGAAATCATCATACAATAATCACTAGTTTTTGTTTTCTGTATTAAATTAATGAATATAATTTTTAAAAACACGATGTAATTTAATAATTGGAAGTTAAATAAAATAAATGATTTATTATAGTAGATATAAACATGAATATAAACATAAGAAATTCCTATGATAGTTATAAGGTTTTTGGGGAAAAAATTATTCTCTCCACAAACAATTGTGGTTAAAAATTTGACATACTCTTTATTGGTATAGAATAAATTCATATTGACTAAAAAATTATCTTGGTTGAAATAATTTGAGAAATAAAATCTTAACTATACTTAGTCCTTAGCTAAATTATTTATTGAGATCATGGCTGAGGTATATTCTTGACAATGTCTAATACATTTGTACCCTAAACATAAACCACTTTTCACAACACAAAGGTTGGGTTTGATTTGGATGTAAAAGAAACATTATTTTAGTTTATATATATTGTTTGGGTGATCTATTTATATTATTACATATCCATGTGTATTAGTTATAGAACATGAGTTGTTTATGTAATGTACTAAATATCCCTTATAATATAACTAACATATTCCTATTATTGTGTGCCTAGGTATTACTACATTAAGAATATTTCAACTTATGGGTTTACTTATTATAGTGAGATCACATTGTATCATAACATTCTTATACGTGATGTCTCTAAATGTTGCAAATCATCTTCTCTATTTATTAAAAATAATAAAATTATATTTTTCACATATACTATATTGAGAATAATTTTTATCTTTTTACTATAAATACGTATTTTATTTATATAAAAAATTATATTAAAAATAAGCTAACTAAATATTTTAGGTCTAAAATTATCCAAGATAAAGAATAATTATCAAATTAATCATTTCAAACCCATATTTGTTTAAACATGTGATATTAATTTTCTATATAGTTCATTAAAAAAATTATTTGAACATTGGATTAAGATTTTTCATGTACTTTTTTTCTCACATTTTTATATATTATTAAAATAGGTAGAAAATAGTTTATATTATTTTATATATTTTTAAATCAATTTTTTATCAGGGGTATAGTGTTTCCTAGACCATAATAAGATCAATATGGATTTTTGTGTAAAAATATATTATTTTAAATATTATAATCCTTATTTGAATATTGATAAACCCATTTTTATTTTTACCCAAATATTAATCAAACCATTTTTCATCGTTATTGGAGGGTTGATAAATAATATACATTGAATAAATTTTAGTATTAAATATTTAATTTTTTCATTTTTTTGTTATAAGATAGTTTTTAGTATTTTTCAATTTCCATCCCAGTCTAGATCATTTCTAGATGACGGTTCCTCATTCGCATTGTATGTGTTAGTTTTCAATGACTTGTTTCCTTATCTCTTCTCAAATATCCATTGATACATTCATTAGTTTGAAGGGTATTCAACTTTTATGTGAACATTATTTTTCAAATATATATATATATATATGATGGGGTTTTCCTCAAATATATTCAATCAAACACATTACCCGTTCTTATGGAATTTTCAAAGAGGTAAACTTTCATAGATATGTGTCACTATCATCGGATTTTTCAAAAAAAATAGCAGACTTGAAGGATATTCCATTAATCTTGGTATTTAACTATGAATATAGTTCTGATGATTTATCTCATACAGTATATGTGTAGTGATGAGTTAAACTATTTTGATACATTAATTACATTGTGTCATTAATATTAGTTCAGTTTGACTCGCACTATTTTGAAAGGATTAAATGAAATTTACCATAAAGATTCATCATAATTCTCTTTCCCTCTCAATTTATTTAGGTCTTCAAAAAATTTAGTGAGTTACAAGTACTTGTTTTTCATCAAATCCTTAGATTTTGATTCAAATAATTTCTTTATTTGTGTAGCACTAATCTTCAGGTTTGAAGAGTTTTTTTCATTCCATAAAGAGGATAATCAAACATGACAAAAATCATGTGATTTTATTATATTTAGGGATTTAGTTATATCTGTGATTTTAATGAAAAAATAAGATAGAATATATATCCTTTATATTAAAAAATTGATACCTCATTTTATATATCAGTTAATGTCCCAAGTACCTTCTCTGAAATATTATTTTATATCCTCAATATGAAAATTCATGTGATCCCTAATTTGAAAATATATTTTTCCATTTCATATCTCTAGTATTAAATACTTGTTCCATCAAAGAATGTATGCCTATTAATATTTTAAGTGTTGAGGATTCATGAATGAAGTTGAATGACCATTTAAAATTATTATCTCTATAATATTATAATAATTGAAAATAGTGACATTAATATATGATATAATACCAATTGTTTTCAGAAATAAACATTATGGAAGGTTTCAACCTAAAATTATTAAATAAAAGTTACAATTTTGTGATTTTTTCATATAAAATGATGGTCCCTTGATGTTTTAAAAACACAAAATGGAAGATAGAAACATAAAATAAAGAAGACTAAAAACATCAAAATAATAATCTGGATTGAGTAGATATTCCAAAAATTAAAAATTTGAATATGTTGTTGAGTGAAAAAACAGAAATTTAATTATTAATGTAAATAAAACAAAATCTAATAAATTAATTTTTTTAAATAATTAATTTTTTTTCTTCTCTGTTTATTGGTAATGGATCTCATGTCCCCAGTACTATATCATCGTCGGGTATGACATAATTTTGATGGGGGCCTATAACTAAATCTAAAAGATCATTATAGAGTGTAATTTTGAATAAAATTTACAACCATATATTCATCAATTACTTATTTATTTATAAAAAACTCATAGAGAATTTTATAGTGATAAAAATGTTGACATAATATCATTAATTCTTAATTAATAATAATAAAAAGAAATAGGTCATCAAAAATGATGATTAAAAATATGGAAAGAAATTATTTTTATATTTGAACACTAGGAAACCATAAAAATGACGGATGATTCTATAAATAGATTGGAAATCTCAAAAACAAATACTAGGTGTTGAGAGAATTCCTTATTGATAGATATTCTATTTTTAAGTTAACTGTAAAGTCATTATGTTTAATTTAGAATGTTACGATTTTAGATAGTGTTAGCTAGGGAAATAAATTTAATTATGCCATTAATTTAACATGTGTATCATGAATGTCTCCATGATATCTTGGTGTTTTAGTATTAAACTAATGACTCCTTCAGAATTATTGAATTGAAAATATATTTTAATTAGTTGAAATATAATTTTTTTGGAAATTGAATACTCAATGGACTCTAAAAGGAAGATTATTTTATTTATTTCCTCATAGAGGTAATCTAATAGGATGATCAGAACTCTTCAGTTTTAAATACCATTAATTATTTGGGTGAAATCATTATATATATAGATCATTTTGATGATTATTTATATAAATTCAGTATATTAACATATCAGTAGATTAATTTTAGTTTCTTCTAACATATTAAAGATTAAATAATGATATGTATAGATTACATAGATATATTTTAGGTGGTTATCTTATATTTTTTAAGGTAAATTAATTGTAATGTTTGATTTAGTACACTCTAATGAAATTATTTTATAATTTTTATTACAAAAATATTAATAAATATATTATTACATAATGGTTTTTTCTTTTTGGTATCATAAATGTGATCATGTCATTAGAATATTTACCACCTATAAAGGTTGTAGAAGTTTACCATTACAATAAGAAACTAGAGATTCTTTTCCAATATTCATAAACATATGTCTTATATTGTAAATAACATTTTTCTAATATAACCAAAATATTTTTGAAAATATAGTGTTGAAGGATAATAAAACATTAAAACATTTTATCATAATTTTATCAATTTTTTCTCTAAGAAATATGTTCATGAGGACATACACAAAAATAAAAATTCCATATTTTTATCTTTTAATAGATATTATAATATGTTAATGTGTGTGTCAGTAATTAGTATCATGAATAATTCATTTTAAAGTATGTTTGAAAAGTGTGATTACATATAGAAATAGAAAGGTAGCACATGTTGGGTGAATTATAATTTTTATGACAATAATTTAATAAGTCCATAAAAATATTTTCCATTTCATATTAATGTGAGAATATATATATATATATATATATATACCCCATTGATTTAAATAATGCTTCATAATTAAATAGATGGTCTTGGTAGTTCATAAATGTGTTTATTTTAAAAATTCAAATACAGATAAATCAAACATATAGAAATCTTACACAAGTGTGCATCTTACATGATGAGATAATGGTTGGCAAGGAGATTAAATTACATTGTAACATTCAAAGTGGGTTTTTATTATTTTTACATTTTCTTCTTTCTCTATGGGTTCCTTTATGGGTTTCTAGACCCTGATTATAGACTATAGGTATATTAACCTAATTACACTAGTAAATATGTCGAGTAGGAAACCCATAAAATGTATCAATAATTTTATTAAGTTATAATTAATTTCACATAGTGAATACATATTATTTTCAGCTTTTGGAATAATAAATATTCATTTAAAGATGATCAAATAAATTCAGTCATAAGATTTAATTTATTTATAACATATGATTTGATCATTAAAAAATGTTTATTTTTCATAACATAATGAAAAAAATATTAATTTATTCACCATTTTAGTAAATACATTATTATAAATTTCAATATAGTTATGTCAATATAAAAATAAACACTTATTCTTGAATTTAATAAATATATTATTTTTAACTTATTGTAATAATAATTTTAATTTTAATAAATATTTCATTATTTAACATTTAATAAGTTTCATGGATGGTTAATATATTTAGTTATTGGTGTCATGGAAATGATATATTGTAATTATATTATTTAAATAAATATATATTTATTTATTGGTGAAATAATTTTAAAATCATATCATATCATGTGATATATTATTAAAATCAATATTAAAAATGTGTTATTACATAGATAAATTATATTTACAATGTCATGTGTTCAATTATAAATTGTTTAACCAAAGTATAAATTTCAAATTATATCATTCTAGATAAGGAGATACATGATATGAACAATATAAAGCTCAATAAAATTATATCAATCCCTAGAAACAATAATCCTTTCATCGCTCCTTTCTATAATTTAGAGTGAATAAGAGTTTTTCTTTTTGTGATCAATGATAAACAACATAAATAACAAGTTTCTTCCAAACTAGCACTTATAATATCGAGAATATTGTAAGATGATTCATGGATATTATAGGTATAAACCAAGTGGAATCCCCACATTGATTCTCTACACAATGAAAACACCACTAGAGCAAAAACATAAATTCATGAGAGGATTATCATATATGAGGTAAATATATATCTATATTTTCTGGCGGTGCATCCGGTTTCTCTGATGGTGGCTCGGGTCGGCTCATATGTTGTAGTGGAGGTTCCCCCTAAAGATTTTTCAGAGGTGGTATCTTGTCTCAAGTGGATGTTGGTGGCTCGTTTTGGGGTAGGAAAACCTTCCTTGTCAGTTTTCAGATGGTTTGTAGACTCTCGGGGTTTGGTTGGACATGTGAGGATTTCTTTGATTCATCGGTATACCTTTTTTGTGTTGTTGTAGTCATATGAGGACTTCGTTCACGTGTGCTGAAAATCTCCCAGATTCATTGGGCAGTGGAGGTTCATCACGACTCCCTGGTAAATGGATTTTCCTAAGGGCAAAGAATGTTCTCGTTCTGTGTTTTGGATTTGGCTTCCTGGTTTACCCCTTCACTTCAAAAATAGTGATCTTCTGAAGGCCATAGTGGATTATCTCGGGGGTTTTCTGTGCGCGGATGATCCCACCCTCTCTTTTGAGGCATAATTGTGACCCACATTTGCATGGATTTGGATCTCTCCCAGCAGATTCTGGAGAGTGTTTATTTAAAGGTGCAGGGTGTTGAAGATAGGGATCAACCCATTATGTTCTCAATATTTCCTAGCTTCTATTCCTCTTGAACCCTCTAGGGGAACTCCAGTTCTGTGTGTAGAAAATGAAAGAGATGAGGCCCGTGTTTAGCTCTAATGTCTCCTTATGGTGGTTTCCTTGCTCCACCCAACCCAGGAGCCTCAGAGTCTGATCCAGGTTGTGGTTCGGTCTCATACCTCAGAGTTTCCCCGACCTCTTTAGATGATCTAGAGCTTTGGGATCATCTCTCCCTAGATATGGATATGTCTTCTTGCAAGGATCTAGAGGTCTTCAGGCTAGTGGCTCTCTCCTCTCATATCTTTTCATTCTCTGTTTCCATGCTTCACTCCTCGATGTTTTATATTAGGTGGTTTCATGACAATTTCTTAGCCTATTTTCATTCCTCTGTGGACCTCCGGGTCATTCCTTCACCTACTCAAGAGTTCATCCCTATTTTTCATGTGGAGTTAGTAGTTGTGGAAGTGCTCTAATTTCCTTCCTCTCATGATTTCTTTTGGAAGGTTGTTCCCCGAAAGTTTTTTGGTGGAGCTCCGGATCACCCTACTCGCTCTCCTCAATTGAACCCATGGTTGTCGAATAAGAAGGGAGAATCCCCCTATCATGTTACTCCTCTTGTCCTTATTACTATTTCTTCCCTGGGTTTATCTTCCCAGAGCCAGGGGTGTTCATGCGTGCATGTTTGAGAAATCTCAAGAATGTATCCTCCTCTCACTGTAATAAGACCATAGAGCTTGGGGCCAATGTCGGGATCTTCTTGTTTAAAATTATCTCTACTTCTCTGGAACGTCTGCACTTTTGTTGTTAGAGTGAAGTCTGATTTCATTTTCTATGAAGTTAAGAAATGAAAATTTTCATTTTTGGATGTTCTCAAGCATAATCAGAACCTAGTCAAGATCAGGGAGTTTAGTCACAAGGTGATGATGCATGTCTCCATGCCAGAATATTTGATCAACTGACACATCTGGATCCTCTGAAACAAGGATCTTTCTTTGGATATGTTAAACGTGGGTGATCATTTTATTACCTCTAATTTCAACATGGGAATGGAGAGCTTTTACATTTCATTTTTTTACGATAGTTGTGATGTCAGGGTCCATTAGGCATTTTGGAATGAATTTGGTCAATTCGATCCGCAAGATATCCCATGGTTTGTGGCGGGGGCTGCAACACAACACTTGACCCAGGGGGAGAAGAAAGGGAGAGGGGCCATTCCCCAACATGCATGCCTAGAGTTTGTGCACTTCATGGTGGGTTAGAGTCTTCTTGATATGGGGTACTCTGAGCCTGCTTTACTTGGTGCAATAACCAGGTATATGGAAGATGAAGCTGGAGCAGAATCGATGGGTGTTTGTCCAACTCATCTGGAATAAGCATGTTTCCGAGTTCCAAGGTTACTCACCTTTCCCGAGGTATATCCAATAATTATCCATTGCTGGTTTCTCATTCTCCTGGGAAGGATTATCTGGAGTCTTTTAGGTTCTGCAACTAGTGGTCTCGTTGTCCTGTGTATCATCAGCTTGTTAGAGAAAGTACGGGATTCAGGGATGGTCTAGACGGCTCCCCCCCCCTTTGAACAGGATATGGAAAATATGTATTTGAGTATTGAAAACATGGAATCCAATATCAGAGAGGTTTGGAGGACCTCATTGTTCTAATATTTGTCTAGAAATAAATCTTTTTGGGAGAAGATGATTCCTAAATAGAAGGGTCTAGGTTGGGAGAGGTCATGGGTGAAATGTCTACGTGAGGGTGACAAAAACAAATCATTTTTCCATGCCTGCATCAAAGAAAGGTTCAAAAAGATCAAACCCCACAATAATTTTGAATATGGGACGTGCACAGAGGATGAAAAGATTGTAGGAGGCATGGCGCATAACTTATTTAAGGACCTTTTATCTGGTCCTAACCCGAGGATTCCAAATGGTTATCCCAACTACCATGTGGATTTTTGGGAGGAGATTCCCATGTTGGTGTCTCACCAAGATAACGTTATCTTAGAGGCGATCCCGAATGAGGATGATATTTATAAGGCGGTTATGAATCTGAAACCTGAGATTTCACTTGGACCGGATAGTTTTCTAGGATATTTTTACAAATGGGTGTGGGGTGTGGTTATGGGGGACATCATGGCAGCGATTCATGACTATTTTTACTGAGGGAGCTTGCCTCAGGTTGCAAGGGATTCCACTATGTACCTCATTCCAATGATTAATAACCCTTATTCCTTGTCTCACTAAAGGATAGTGAGCTTAAGGAACTTCCAATATAATATTATAGCAAGTGTGATTAACCAGAGACTATGTACTCTCATACCCTGGTGTATCTCCATTGTGCAACATGGGTTTGTTAGGGGCCACTCCATCTAGGGTGTTATTTCTCGGGTGTGGGAGTTTATGAGAGACCTAAATTTCAAGACCCATGTCTCAAACATGGTTATCAAATTAGATATAAAAAAATATTTTTATTTGATGGAATAGAGTTTTAGTAATAGAGAATTAGTAGCTATGGGGTTCTCGGACAAGGTTGAGGACCTCCTTTTTTGGAGAACCAGCTTGTCATTGTTTGTGGTTTCCTTCTAGAAGAAGTATCATGGATTTTTTAAAGTGAAGAGGGTCCTTTGGTAGGGAGACCTAATCTATCCCATCATCTTTATCCTGGTACAGGACATTCCCCATCATCTTATCAACTAAGGCATCTCCACTGGAGACATCCGGCCTCATAAAAGGATGATGAGTCTCCCTTTGATAAACCAGATAATGTTTGCGGATGATGCGGTCATCTTCATGAATGGAAGTAGGCACTCTGTACGAGGCATCAAAAATATCCTGGAGGCCTACTACTACTGGACCAGGAATGTTATCATCAATACAAAATGTAACATTTTCATTCTTATAGGTGCGCTCCCAAATGTATTTCCTCCTTGTGCACTCTTCTCAACATGAAACGCGGCTCATTACCCATGGACTACCTGGGCACACCCATCTCCTCAGGAAGGCTTTGGGTTCTCAACTTCTATTAGATTGTTATCTAGATAACGAGTCATGTTCTCAACTAGAAGAACCATTTTTTCTTGTTCGGGGGTCACATTGGTCTGGTTAACTACATGTTTTCCGCCATTCTCATTCATCCATTGCCTTCCATCTATGTGCCATGTGGAGTTATAACCACAATTGACAAGGTTCTTTGCAGTTTCAATTGGGTATGCCATGTCGGAAGGAAGGGGGCATTGGGCTTAGTGGGATAGGCTGGAAAGAACCTTCTATGATGAAGGTATCAATGTAAGGAGTCTTTTGAGCAGGATCCATTGCATGTAAGAAAAGCTCGCATGGGAGATTATTTAGGATCAAACTATTGGGGGTAGTACCATGTCCTTCATTTTCGGGAACAATTTGGAGGTGGTACATTGTGATGTCTCTCCCTTCTATTCTCTTATCTATCCTCTGGTTCAGTATCTTCAACAAAACTATCTTTGGCTGGTTGGTGCAAGGGACATCTCCTTTTGGAGCTGCAACTAAGCTGGCTCTATTCTTGGATTCACTGGATGCCCTCCGCCTCTTATCTCGGTAAAGTAAGTGAGCCTCTATCCTAGTTTTATGAATGATGTTCTGGATGGGGAGCTATAGGACCTCATCGAGGCCATCATGTTCAATTTTGATCCAGATACATGCATGTTTACTCCCTCTCCCTCAGGTTTTTTCACTACCAGGGACTTCCGAAGGATGTTTTCTACTTTGGTTACCCATGGGAGATATAATGAGGTGTTGTGGTGTAAAAATACTCCAGTAAAGTATATTTTTTTCATGGAGCATTAGTAATTTGGACACTACCAGTGACGATAATATCAAGAATCTTTTAATAAGTATGGAGACTCGATTCCATTGTTGTATAAATAGGAGGGAGGAGAGTTATTATCATATCTTCAATGGAGGGGAGTGGGCACAGGTAGTTTGTTATATCTTTGGTGGCATAACAACCCTATGTTCTTAGGATCTCAGGTAGGCTCCATTTCTACACATATGGTTCCATGATTCATCGTATGTGGGTAAATAATGGATGGATCAGGTGGCGATCTATAATTACAAGTGCTGGATTATGTGGCAGGTGAAGAACAAGTCTATATTCTGTTTCGAAGTCCCTTTGGAGAGGTCTATCATTGTGAGGACTCATTTCCTTTTGGTTGATATGGTCTCTCTCATCTCTTATTAGCATGGTGCTCCCTCTTTTCAGTTTCTTCTGGTTAGGACCTAAGACCCACATCCTTACTTTGACAAGACATAAGGGAATTGGGTTTGTTTTCACCCTCCTTCTATAGGTTTAAAATGAATTCAAATGGGTCTTGTGTTATGGGTGCTATGAGTTGTGGGGGTGTGGTTCGAGATTCCAGGGGAATTATGGTTATGGCCTATTCATAGTTATATGTAACTGGAAACTCAATTCAACACAAGACAAATGTGATGCTCACCAGGCTCACCATTTTCATGTAAGAGAACCTAGAAATATCCAAGGTAGAAACTGATTATAAGGTCCTTCAATATTTCCTATGCAGGAATGGTTTGTCTCTTGGGTCCATTGCCTATACTATTCTTAAATTCATATCCCTTCATGGAAACAACATATGAGTCTCCCATAATTGGAATGAGGGTAACCATGTCACAGATCATTTGGCCTCTTTGCCAGACTAGAGTTCCATTAGCACTTGTATCATCTCCTTTAACAGTTTAAAACATGAGGTTGTGAATTTGGTCAGAGGGGATGCCCTCGACCTGCACTATTTCAGGCCCCCTTATTTTGGGGTTTGTTGTAATCTCCTTTGAAATATAAATTGATTTTGGATGGATGGATGGAATATTACATACCATGTAAATATGGTCAACTCACACACTGAGCAATCCAAATAAATATCACATCACCATGTGTCTTAGTATATGTTTTTTAAAGGTTTTTTATTGATTGTCAATACAACACATGTGATTTAATGGATTACTAATGTGTATCATTTTTACTTGTTGATTAAAAGAAAATATAATTTAAATTTCATAAAACATATTGCACCATGTGGTTGTAGCATGGCATAAATACACACCATTTAATGCTATATAGTTACATGACACGGATGAACATGGAATATATACTGTATTGATGGAATGAATATGACATGTGACACATTTCAACCAAAAGAAGGTATACACTTAAATTATAGGATTATTTTCTGGGTCTACTCATAGATTAATTAAATTTTATGCATCAATATACAGAGTATATCTATTTATACATGTTTTATGTTATGATTGGTCTACACCAGGTAAATTCCATGTGAATTTTATTGTGTCGTGTGGGAATTTGTGACTAATAATTAAAACCTTGAAAATTATATAACTACATGATGTATAATGGGTTTCATACACTCCAGGTATTCCATATGTATTACCATTGGTAAACTCCCCATATATTATGTTGTGCCATTTGGTCAAGTTGTCTGCACACACGGTTTCTTATACGGGGTGCATGGTTTTCCCTAAACATGTGCCTCATATGAGGGGGTCACATGGTTACAACTCAAGTGTTGCTTAGTCATAAAAACCATTAACCTACTATTTTAATACCCTCTGTTTAGGATTCTACAGTGTATTAGCCTAGGCACATAGTTCGGGGAAACCATGCACCTGCCATGCACTTCCCCTATTCTGTCCAAACTTCTTCAATTCCTCCCCAAAATACCAAAATTAAAACAAAAAAACATAAAAAAAATGGTAAAATAGTACCTTTAAATTAGAACATTAAATATCTAGAAAATGTTTGGTTTCCTAAAATCATACACCTTATAACAACATGTCCTTAAGCAGTACTCTAAATATTCTCTATGATTTTGAGGTAAACAGATCTAGCCACTAATCCCACATATTCACTTCTCTCCCCCATGTTTCCTCTTGGAAAAGAGCATGATTAAAAATTAAAATAACTATCATTATGTTTGTTTCACATTACTCTTTCTCACTATAGTCCATTAAACGTATCATGTTCTCATCAAAAGATGCATCAGTCTCAATCTCAACATCATCAAAATTGATCACATGAGAATGATCAGGGTGATACCATCAAAGCTATGACATATGAAAAACATCATGTATAGAACTATACCTCTTTGGAAGATCCAATTGGTACATCATATTCCTAATTCTCCCCAAAACCTCAAATACTCCAAAAAACATGGGAACAAACTTTCCCTGCGTCCAAATCCTATGGATACCCAATCTAGGAGAGACCTGATGGACAAATAATAACCCACATCAAACTTAGTAGTCTTTAACATCTATCAGCATATGACTCCCCCCTACTCTATGATATATCCATAAATTTCTAAATTAGTTGAACCTACTATGACATTTCATGCATGACACTCGGTTCCAATAGATCTGACTCACCTGTATCCATCCAAAATAGAGGAGATCTACATTGCCTATCAGAATGATCCTCGTATGGTTCTATATAAATAGTTTCCTAATAAATAATGTTATAGGGGAACTCCACAAGTGTTAGTTTCTTTACCCAAGACCCACCAAAGATTAGAACACACGATCATAGAATATACTCCAGCACCTGAATAGCATGATTTGAATTCCCATATTTTTATTGGTAGAATGCCAAACATAGAAATACCTATGTGCCAAGATAATTATAAAATCCCTTCTAGAAACACAATATAAAACTTGAGTCATATTCTTAAACAATACTTCATTGAACCCCTTTTATGTGGAATATTTCTTGATTATTTATATCTCAAAATTATTTTATAAAGAAAGTCTCCCTGAAGTGAAAGAAATAAATTTCTTCTATCAATCAATCTACTATCACCCAAATTGTATCTTTTATCAATGTAATCCCTATGAGGCCCCTAATAATGTAAATGGTAATGTATTCTAACATCTATTACTGAATGTAAATAGATATACTAAACCAAAATGTCTATGATTCGTGGACCTCGCATATTCATAGGTTTAACAATGTGTCATGAACTATAAAATATCATTCTTCATTCCCAAAAACCAATATATCTGAAATAGGTCACAGTACATTTTGGTCAACCCCAAATTCACCTTCTATTTGAGGAAAGAAATTCATGTGTTTTCTCTTCTTGCATAGAATTATCTGCAACCACAACTCCCCAAACATAGATGCCCTCATCCTCATCTATCGTAAAATCAGTAGGTTAATCCCCATTATTATGCATTTACCCCATGAATAAACACTATAGATCCTCATAATGAGTCTCCCTAATCCTGTATAGATGTTTGAACTCCACTGAAACTAATATGAGGTTCATCTTCTCCTAGCTCTCCAGAACCACAACATCTATCTCAGTTAGAAAAGTCCTAATATTCAACTCGGAACTATACTCCTGAACTCCCTAAGTCTGTGTTCTTATAATCAATGTGTCAAATACACTAATTCATTTTCATATCATACATGATAACTCAGTATAAAATGAATACCTATACTCAACTGATATCAAATTCTGAAGTTCCATGTCTCAATTTGAAAAGATATTCTTTATGATATTTTGATCCTTATATATAGTAAACTTTTCACTCAATAGATAATACCTCAATAACATCAATGAATAAAAAAGAGAATATATATCAAGGTTGTGTGTTAGGTTATTATGTTCATGTGGCCTCAACTGATAAGACCAATAATCAAGAACTCTATTAGCTTGCATTATCACTGCTCCATGAACGATCCTACAAGCATCACAAAATACCATTAAATCCTCCCCTGGCTCAGGTAGTACCAAAATCAGTGTGTATTGAATCACTTCATAAACTTTGAGAAAGCAATCTCACAAGGTCGAGACCATTAAAACATGACTAAAATACTATTCAATCCCAAATGGGGTTCTTTGACGAAGAAAATGTATTGGATGAAACTGTGATAGTATCTATATAAACCTATGAATCTATAGATATCAAAAGCATTCTTTGGAATCTATAAATAAATCACTACATGGAAATTCTCTATGTCCATAGATACACCTTCCTATAAGATTATGAGACCCATAAAATGAACCTGATCAATCTACAATTTTAACTTAGATATCGTGGTGTACATAAAATACTCTCTTAGTGTACTTAGGACAATGTCAATATATTGGGAATGATATCATGTGTCTTGGAGTACACCATGATATAACTAACAAAAAGAACCACAAATTGATCATGATACGGGTGGGAGATTCAGTTCATCTAGGCCATAAACACAATAATGGAATTCACCAGCCCAAATTACATCACAAAAAACTCATAAATTCTATATCTTCTTCTAAATATATCTTGAGGTATCCTAGAAGGTCAATAATCCAACAGATGATACCCTAATCTCAAGTAGATTTTTGAGAAAAAAAGATATCCTCTCAAATGGTTAAAGAGATCATTCATACTTGGAAGAGGATGTTGGTTCTTATAATTCATCTAGTTTTACTTTTGTTAATCATCTCACAATCACAAATACTAGTCTTCCTTATTTGAAAATAAGACTAGATAACGCCAAGGTTATGTAATCATATGGATAAACCCATTATATATCAAATCTTCTAGTTGACTCGTAATAACATAGAGATCTGTTGGTTACATTCTATAAGGTGGAATAGAAACATACTCATCCCCAGATATGAGCACAATTTTAAATTCCACATCTCTCTCAAGTGACAGCCATGGGATATCCTTGGGAAACATGTCCTATAACTAGTACACTACTAGTGGGAAGGAATAATTATTTACACCACCATTATCTAGAAACAGACTTCAAAACTTGGTGGTTAGCACCCCCATTTTATAATGAACTTCCCCTCCCTGGACCTTGTGGATATCCCAGACACCATGATAAATATAATTTTCACATTCAAGAGGCATAAAAGTCCCTATCCAGTGGTAACAATATATGTGGTAATGGTATACAACTAATCAGTCCATGCCCATGATTTTGTCAAAGATTCCCCTTCCAAGTATGGAATAATCCCATAGAAAATGATACTCCCTAACCTCAAGAGAACATCCCTTGTATAAACAAAAGTCCCTCGACCATACTCCCAAAGTTGTATCGATTGACATCACCCCACTCACAAACTCCCCTGTCAGTTTCAACCCATTCAAATGTTTGTATGATATATAGGAATGAGAGGCACCAATATCAACTAATGAACTAGAAATCATTAAAGATACAAGAATAGTACCTCTTACATTCGAAAGTCCATCCCCACTATAAAAAGTGTAGGCTAAACTACATTCATTTATCCTACCCCTTTTCCCAATGATGTAGTCTGAGTCCCCTATGTTGCACAAATCTATTTATATGGGAAATATTTTCCAAATTCCCTATATCCACTTACTTGACCACCATGCCTAGTAGATCTATACCATCCATATAAATATGGGGTGGAAGATCCAATTTCCACACTCTTCGTTTTCCATGATATTCCATCACTTCCCATATTCCATGGGTTTTTGTAGAGACACTATTGATTTACCATCATTCTACAATATAGGAACACTATTTGTGGTTAGGTAATGTGCCTATGATAGTGACCAGGCCTACTGCATTTAGTGGAAAATAACTCTAACAAGATCCGATGTAACTGATCCTTCCACATATCCACTCTATTTTCTACTACTCATGTCACCCTTCTCATAATGACACTTCCTATCCTTGGAAGACATACCTCCTAATAATCCATCGTAAACCATGTATCCTCAACTTGAATCCTATTTTAGGTTACCCTTGTATATTAGAGCCTAATCTACCACCTCAAAAAACTTATTCAAACAAAATATGTTAACTCGAAACATAAAATCAAATTTTAATTCCATTCTGGATGTTCCTTACTTTAAATGTCCCAACCCATTCCCATTCAAGTGAAAAAGTGTGTTAAGTATGTAAGGTGACCAAAATAGTCCATTAAGGACATATTCCTATTGGAAAATCATAGGAACTCAACTGACTTCCCCTATATTATTGTCTCAAGGTAAAATTACTAGAAGAACATATATAAGAATTCATTTTATACCATACCATAATCCATTCCAGTATGAGACTAAATTTATCAATATCGCTTCACTAATCCTTATAACATATATGAAAAAAATATCCCTCTTTTCAGCAGGATACTCTAAACAATAAGGTAATGTATGGATGGACATAATCTAGAAACCAGCCGCCTTAGGTCCACCCTATACAGTGAATTTCAAATGGTGTTGTAAATGAAACTCCCATGTTAGGTAAGACATACTCTTCAAAACCCACTCTGAGTCTCTCTCCTGAAACTCTATGAAGTGAGGAATGTTCTCATGGAATTACTCTCTAACTCCTTTACCTGACTCTACCCAATCCTATAGTTCAACTACTAGAGAAATGTATCCTTCCATGTTATCATGTCATAATATCCATAAATTCCTCCATGGAGGCATAACTCTACAATTCCAAACAAACAACATAGAAGACATAAAACAACTTTAACACATTTAAAAATATTGATTCAAATAAATCAATTAAAATCATCCCCTAGACCCCACATCAATGTAAAAACCATGTCATTATGACTACACTTATACACCAAACATATTGGTCCTAGTTAAAGAAAGTGAAAACACATTCTCAATTTCTAGTTTCTCATTACACACCAATTCTACACATTTTGAACCATTTTACAATTTTCAATTCATATTAAGTGCATTTTCCTGTTAAGATTTACATAAGAAAGATAATCACTATCATATATCATATTCATCACAGATATTTCTTTTCTTATGTGTTCCTAAAATGATGCATGTCACAATAATTACCGATTTCCAAGAATGATTAATTTTTACAAAACTCTTATGAAATACTAATCCATGAGTAAAATCTTATAAAATCTCAAAAACAATAATAACATCAGCCAAAAAGTGCATCACTCGAGGTGAATTGAAATCCACTCTAATAACACACACCAATAATAACAATTCCACCATGGGTACTTGCCTTTTAACCAGTTATATGGGTTAGATACTCTTATGCATAGGTTATTATAAAATCCATGACTCATCCTAATCTGGTTTCTAACATTACCAAATAAGATAAAAAAATTAAAATAAATAAAAACACCCATTCATAACACTTAGTAACATCACAAATAGGGTTCCACATACCGATGCACTAGGCCAGTCAGTCAAATGACCTCCGGTGCTCCACCCCATATTCTAGATGATTCAGACTAACAGTGATGGTGTAAATACCAATATGGGAGACAATACCCCCTTTTTCAAAGTAGAAAAAAAGTGTAAAAAAATATGAGATAACCATAAACAATTATCAATATCCAAACCAATTCCATATCCATAGAAGACAAGTAATTCTTTATGAACTAGAATATGAAAAAAAATCCAAAATTAATCAAAGATATTTAATTTCCTAATAAGTGACAAGTATCTAATGAATAAAAAAATAAATACACTGATAACTCCTGATATAGGTCTGTAAACCTTGAAATGTTACCTCATCCATGCTCCATCCCAAACCAGTCATCTTGCATATGGATTATATCCTTATCCTATTCTCCAAACATGATGTTTATTCAGGTACTGATTAGGCAGACTGAGTATGGTGGGAGTACTACTCAATAGGACACCACCCTAGGGTTTTGAAACATTTTCTAGTCAATAACAGTGTATGGAGTTGTATGAGAAATAAATTACAATAGACAATATAAACAATTATCTCATTCCATTATACTTTAATTAACTACCTAATTTCTACGGTTCATGATTTCACCCAAACCAATAATATATACTTTGGCTATTGTAAGAGTCTGATGTATCCCCAAGGTATACCACATATCATAGTACCATGGTTACTATTTATCAATTCATTTAAAATAATATCGTGACCAATTGGAACCATAGTACAATTCCAATCTCATGGGTGAAGAACATTGTGTCTATGACACTATGGGTATTTGGAGACCATGTCCCCTCCCCACACATCAATACCACATAGTTATTGGGAGCCTCAATCCCTATCCCACCCTCCCAATAAAAATTGGTAATTTAAGGACTCAGTACCTATACCACACCTAAACATCACATATATGTATTTGGATCCTCCGTTACTATCCCACACTCACTAACACATATGGGTATTTAGATCCTCATCCCTTTTCCTACACCTCAACTTCACATATATCACAAATATCACAATATCATGAAACTCACAATTTCATATATATCAATATTGTGTTTATTAACATTCTTATAAAACATTCTCATAAAATGGATCCTTTTTAATTTATCACAAAATTTATAATTCTTTATTTGAATCACATTGAATAATATGAACAATTCATCTTTATACCATTTGTTAACATTTAATCAAATAATTCACTAGGCTTTCTATGTTAAGTCAATCATCCTTAAATTCTCATTATTCAATCAATTCAACATTACATTAATCAATAAATTATACCATCCCATAGATTGACCAATTACACCTTCCCATTAATTGGCCAAATTAATTATTCTTTTAAACAATCAATTCCACAATATATTAATTAATTCAATTCACGATGGAATTCCTAAACAGGTAATAGAGACCTAACAATTACATGCACATAATTTAAATCAATGTTTCAACCAAGGACTATTAGAACTAGTAGTTGGAAAATGATTCTAGTATGGGTGTATCATAAATCCACACCAGGTTGATCAATGAGTTTTCTAAATAATTTTTTTTATGGAGTAGATGGATTCATTGTTGAAGGTTGCGTTATTTCTTAGTGTTTTCAAAATTTTTTGGTCCAAAATTTAGAGGATGAATAATGTTGTTTCAGAAAAATTAAGTTGTACGCAAGGATGAAGGAGAAAAAAAACTAATGTGAAATTGATATTTTAGGACTATTAGATCAAAATATTTAAAAGGAATGAGTTGACAACAAAATATGAGTTTCAATGACACATGAATATTACACTTCAAATAAGTTACTCAAGACTCTTATGTGGAAATATGTAGTCAAAACAAGAGTTGTGTTTGTAGGGAATGAGAGAAAGAATATTTTTCAAAGTTCCATCGATGTCTATAAATAGGGACCACCCACTTCATTTGAATTAACTTTTTCCATGGAATATCAGGTGTCACTACCATGAAAAAAATTTTCACACCGAAGAGTATCTTGTAATAAAACATACACATAGTGTGTTTCATATGTCTATCAAGACCAAGTGGAACTCATTGTCTAATTTCATGAAAGATAAGGGTTTTGTGAAATCTATCTTGTATGAAAAATTCAAATGTTTAATGTAAGAAAATACAAGGTGCACATGTTTTTTATTTTCATGACTACAAAGTTTTGAATATATGATTTGTTTGATTGGTGCATTCAAGTGCATCAACTTCAGGATATGGTGAAAGAAAAGTCTCATTCTAATTAGAGAAATAGTCATAAGTGACAATCTTCTAAGTCAAAATTCATCTCATTGAACCTTTTAAGACATCAACCAAGGTACTGGGGTAGGGGGAGTCTACAAAAGTGTTCTAAGGGTGGAAATGTTCTATCCCTAAACTATTTTAATGGTATTATAGGTAGCAAAGAGTTACTCTTTTTGGTGTTTTGTATTCGAAAACTAGTGATTATTTGGATATTTTTGTATGAATGTCACACTGTTTTTGTATTATACTTGGACTAGCCCTTAGTGGTGATCCCTGAAAAAATGATATGTTGTATCTCAACATGTGAATGTTTAACTACTGAATGATTCCATCAGAAAGGTTTAACGACTTCCAAAATATTAGGGAACAAGATCCATTATCCTTAAAGGGAAAATTTATACCTCAATTCACCCTCCTCTCATAGGGTGTCCTATGGACCTACAATTAGGACTTTGTAAATTGTATAATAGAACACAAACCTCATGATATATAGAGAGTGATCACTAAATAAATTCTTTAATTGAAGCAAAAAAAATAGCCTAAAGAAGAAATAGATGAATATAGAAAATATAGATCTATTATGAAACAAATATATATCTATAATATCCAATATATAAACCCACATCCATAAATAATAAAACATTCCTCTTCTTCCAAAAAGAGAGACTATAAAGAGAGGAATCCATATTGGAATAAATCACTTATCGAGAGAGGTAGCGACCCACCAATTGAATAATTAAGTTTCCATGATCAGGGTTTAGAATCCATTTTTATCTTCCTATGAGCCTCCAAAAATGAGATAATCAAGTTAAGGCATTTCTGAGGTGTTTGTGATTAAAATATGGGGGTTCAGAAATATTTTAATGAATTTTTTGGGGATTTTTCTTCAAAATCATAGTTTCCTGTATGGGGAACAAAGTATTTATTAACATTTAACCAACCCTGTGAATCCCTTTTGTCTTAATTTTTCATGGTTTGATGGCCTAGGAACCCATTTTTAGAAAAACAAATGCCAACCATTCACTTCCCCTCATCATTGAAAACATCTCCAATTTCAACCTATAACTCCCTAAAGTAAATCCAAACTAAAATACACTAAAACAATGGTAAAAGAGTCCATATAGTCTAGCCCAAGATATCTCTAGAAATTTTTTGTTTCATATGAACCATAATATAAATGGTTAATTGTCTCGATTATGAGTCATTCTTAGGTGAGTTCAGATAATAGTTTGTATAATTTCATATAAACTTTGTTATGTATTAAGGTTTCACAATACTACAAAACAATAAACAAAAAAGTTAATTGTGTTTGTACGTTATCAATTATTTTAGTTTTATAGTATATGTTTTGAAAGGGTTTTAATTGTACCATGCTTATATGTATCAAGAAAATAATTTAATGTTTATTTTCTTAACTTCCAATTTGGGAGATCATGTCTTGGATTACCACTTTTGACATCAGAGGATGGTTTAAAAATATATGGAGATTTGGATGAATGTATTTAAGTATAGTTTTATACTTTTAGAGGCAAATTATTAATGGACTATTATGTTATTGGTTAATAAAGAATCTATTGATCCATGTTTTCATAAATTGGGGAGAAATTTAGTGTCATGCATAACTTATATTTAGTATATCTTTTAGTAATGGTTTTATATGAGAAATAATAATTTTAATTTTATGGACATAAGATTAAATGTATTAGAAAAATTTATGTTTTGTATGTGTTCTGATGTTGAGGTTATTGATGTTATTTAGGAAATTAAAATTTTATTTTGATAATTGTGTTTGTCAAGATGTGGTTTTATTAATGTTGTGAAATGTAATATACCAAGAATTATATCGTAATTAATTTTTAAAAAAAATTATCAAATGGATTGATTCACAATTTAAACAAACTAAAAAATATTTTATCATAATTATTATTTTTAAAAACATATCCATTTGTATAAACAACCTAAATATTGGAATATGTTAATTTAAATTGCTCATGTTATAAAAATATTAATTTTTATATATTTATTTAATTTTACAAGAAACAGTATGAATATATATTTTAAATGAAGAATCACATTTAATATGTTATAATTTAAAAATATACAATTTACCAAAATTTATTTTGTTTTGAAATCATAAATATTATTATTCACATTTTTTTAATAAGATCATTAGATAAATAGAACATATTTAGTGATATTGAATTTAAATATTTTAAATTTTAAAGTAATAATGAATATTGTATATTATTATTATTATTCTAGAAATATTATTTACAGGTAATCATATTTAAACCTTATAAAATTACAGAATTTATAATTTAATTAAAAAATATTTATAACTTATGTGAGTAATATCCCAATAAAATTAAGTGATTACATAGAATTATTAGTAAATATTAATTTATAATATTTATCATTGTAATGAATGTGTTTATTTGAAATTTCAATAATAAAATAGGATTAAAATTGAAATAAGGATTATTAATGAATTATATGAATATTATTAGAATTATAAATAATTAAATTATAAAAATTAAATTGTTAACATAATATGTTGTATAAAAATTAATTACGCATAAATACAAAATGGAGTTTCATCATTTTGAAATGGTCATTGAAAAATTGTATAGCATGTATAAGGAAAAGGTAGAAATTTTTTATCTTCTAAAAGTATTGAACAATAATTTAAATGTTTCATTAGTTTATGGAATTAGTTATATTATCTCGTAATTGTTGGGCCCAAGTATGTGTGAGGGATGCCTTCCAGAATACTTTCTTGTGTTGGGTTCTTCACATGCCTCACATAAATTTAACATGACTATTTCAGATTTTCATTAGGGTAACCTAAGGATCCTTCTACTTTAATAATTGTTTTCCTCACCTTGAAAAATGGAATTACAGTTATTCTACATGATGCATAAAGGTTAACTGGTACCCAAATAAGGTTAGTATCAAAATATGTATGAATAAAGAAAAGGTATCATAAGTTTCATAAATGTACTCTAATATATGTTAATTTATCACAAGGGATATATATCTGTATAACATCACTGCTGTAACGGTACCACACTGCTCGTATAAAGGTACCATGCAGCTCATGCAAGGGTACCACCCCCAGTACATGGGCTACATAAGGTTGAACCTAATATAATGTAAGGGTATGTCATTAAATATAAATCTCAAATAATGGGTCTTAAATCCCTCAAGTATGGATAAAATAAACTAATAATGGTCTATATATGGTTTATGTGGTGAGTTTAATGAATCATAGGGGTAATTGTTCACTATGATTTAAACCTTCCACATAAATTTATTCCTCCTTATGTGAAACAATCAAATAAAATCACAGAGTATATATATTTAGTATATCATTACCTTATAAGTGTACAAGATATTTTTTTGACGTAGAATATCATGATAAATAAAACATGACCAAAATGTCAATAAAAAAATTATATATCATTATCATTATTCATCCCCAAGATCCATAATAGTTTTTAGTGTCTTAATTATGGAATAAGAACTCATTAATCCTAGAATCATCATATTTGGAGATCATAGAATATTTTATGTGAAAATAATGATATCATCTCGATTAAAAAAATAGTACTTATAGGCCTATAATTATCATTTCAGATATATTGTTTACATTCTCATATTATATAAAAAATCTAGTAAGGGATCAACATCAACGAAATACATGTGTATTTAAATTAATATATAATGAATTTATTTATAAATATATTTTATTTAGGTTTTATGATAAGATTACCATGAGATATTTAGAATTATTTTAATAAGAAACAAATTTTCGTTTTCTATTTAATGGTTAACTATTCCCTCTGGGGATTGAATTTTATCAAAACCCTACTATGTTTCCTTTATAAAAGGATAACCTATTACCTTAATCTTTTTAGGAATGATTTACTTATTTGTGACATCAAAAAAATTGTTATCAAAGGTTTTGGATTTCATATAATATCAAGTAATGGAAAATGATTTCATTAAACTCATTTTCCTCCCAAATCCTTCTATAAAGGCATAATATGTTTTTTTTTAAAAATTATTATTTTCATACCTTATCAACAACTTATTTTTAATGGATTCATTTTAAAATAACTATTTTAATTTTATTAAAGAAATATTTTATTCAAAAAATAAAAACCTTTTTGGAAGGAATTTTATTTTAAATGATACGTGATTTCAGGGTTGATTTTATGAATTTTAAAAGATGTAGTTTTATGTGTAATACGTCCTTTTAAATTTTTTGGGTGTCATTTCAGAGTATTTTCAATATATTTATATGGAAAATAATTTTCATTAAAATTATATATTATTTATGAAATGGATGTTTTTACATTTGTGTTCAAAAATAATAATTATAATAGTTCCCAATGTATTTTTAGGTCATTTATAACCTTTATGAAAATAGATAATCTCTTTAATGAAACATTTTTTAGTTTTATTAGATATATAATTATTTTCCTATTATAAAATAAATTTAAAATATGTTATTTTATTAAAAGGTTTTATAATTACATTATAATAGGAATGAAACCCATTACAATTTTTTTATAAAAATTTAAAAATTTCTTATTATTTAGGATGATGGGGAATGAGGTGTAAACCCACAACCTCAATGGAAACATTTTCCTAAGAGTGATATTTTTTTCTCCATGTATTTTATTGGTCTTAAGGTTTTCATAAACTCTATGAAGTATAATTTCATTTCATAAAGTGATATTATTTTCAAAAGTATTTTTTTCATTTTAAAAATGAAATATTGATTTATTCCAATGGATTTTATGATTTTTAAAAGGATTATATGTTTTGAATGTAACACCCCAAGCTTCAAAAGGATTCTTATCTTTGAAAAATAAGATAGCATTTGATATACGCAAAACCGAGTTCGAGCACATCATGACCTATCAAACTAGCCATTTAGAAATTAGTTATGAATAGTAATAACTACATCTTGAATTTTATATATATCCCATATAATGTTAACATTCATATTTGGTGTTTCTTAGAAATAATATAATGAAAATTTTAATTTTTTAGATGAAAGAAGTATTTTTTTTTTAAACAGGTTTTTGGCCTTTTAATGGGGAACCAATTTTAAATCCAATATTTGACACTTTTATATATTCCATTTTATGAAATTAAATTCTTCTTTAGAAGCGGTACATAAAAATTTAGTTTGGATATTTTTTTTATGTTAATCTGATAACTTTTATATTTTGATGAATAGTGAAAGATACTAAAATTGTATTGAAAACAAATTTTTAATCAAAATAATTTATAGTGATAAATTATACATTTTAATGGTTTTGAAGAATAATTATATTATATTTTTATCATTTAATACAATTATTGTTATTATAAGTTATTTCACTTTTAAACTGTACGTAAACACATATCAATCATTGGATAATTTTTACTTCTCAAAAACTTGCATTCTGGTTTTGACAACAGGAACTAATATTAAATTAATTAATGAAACTTCTGGGTTGTGAATTTGGTTAAATAGACATCATTTTTGGAATCTAAAAAACAAAATTATCTGAGGGTGAATTTTTGGAATTGTTCTGAAAATAATAAATTTTTAATGAATAGTGAAAAACACTGCGTTATTATTTCAAAACCAAATTTTTATTTAAATAATTATTTATTTTATTTTTATTTTAAGTTAAAATAGATACATAATACTTATATTAGTTCAATGTAATTCATTGGAGTCATTTTTTAGCAAAATTAGATGTATAAAATTTTATTGAATTTTTTAACGTCTTTTTCCCTCCTTCTAGGCACATTAGAAAATTTGAAAAAAATCATAATTTTACCACTATTGTGAATTGAATTCCAAAAATCTGAGAGATACGGTTGAAATTTTTAAGTAAAATGTTGATCAATAAGATGAAAATAATTTTTTGTGAATATTATCATTTGAGATTTATTTACCAGGGTTAAAAGTAAATAGAGTATTAAAAGATAAAAATGATATTATATTTACCATAACACAAGTCATAATTCTATTTTATAAGTTTATTTATACCAAAATCAACCTTAGGAATAAAATATGATCCCTTTGAGTTCACTTGGTTAAGATTAGGACATTTATTATTATTTTATTTAATGAAGTGTTAAAAGTGTTAAATTAAAATTTTAATAAGTAAAACATTTTTATTATAGAGTTATACATATGATAATTTGACTATAAATATTAATTAGAAATATATAAATATTTCTCACATCATGGTATTTTATTTATAATTTTTAGAAATTAGAAAATTAAATTTATTTATGTCACAATGATTATGTGGTAATTACCTTATTAATGAATGATTAAAATAATTGATATTATAAATATTAAAATAAATGTAAATTGAGACTTTTTATGCATTCCAAAATATTTCTATGCTATTATTACATGTTAGGTTTGATTCAATATATTTGTTTCGAAGAAATCAAATTGTTATGACTTTCACCAATACCAAATACTTAATAATGTCAAAATTGACATAAATGAGTTTTTAAAACAAATACTCTATTTTTAAATAATATAATAGTCCCAAAAATATATGGTTTATCCAAAGGACTTATATAATAGTCTATATTTCATTAATGAACCACTTGATATTCTCTTGAAATTTTATAGTATATTTATTAACCATATAATATAAAAATACAAGGAGACATGGTAAGTGTTAAACTAATTAACGAAGAGTTAAATCTAAAATATAAGGTTTATATGGTGACCTAAACATGTATAAAACTTATTTTTTGAGATTTTTTAGACCCATACCCACCTTATCCTAGATATAAATCATTTTGGAGCCATTATAAACCGAATATGATTGTATAATAAAATAATATTTCAATGATTTCCTAAAGTGACCCTCACCTCTCTTATAAAAGGGTATTTTCTCTTCTCTCACAATTACACCTCCAAAGCAATTTTTCCTGGCCAAACCCTACTCAAATATCCTACAAACTACTCCCATTTCAACCTAGAGTCATTACTTTTATCAGAAAGCCAAACTAAAAAGTCCTTTTGATCTAATTAAAAGGAAGCACCCGAAGAAGAGGTAATTATTTCATCACCTCTTTCAATGTTTTTTTATTCTACCACTTCCTATTTATTTTTTGTTTCCATATATAATAAATAAATCCATTACATTATACATAATTTTATGTTATTATAAATATGTTTCATCCATATTAATTATTCTATCCATCCTATTAATGAAAAAGTCATTGTACGTGCTTACGTATAACTAACAGTCTCCACATCGTGGTGTAGTTTGTTATTCAACACTTAATTATGTATATGGGTATAATAATGAGTATAATTTAAGAATATAATGAATATAAAATTTTTAATTATTCATGAAATATGAAATAACATCCAATTAGATACGATTTCACCATTAATATAATGGTATTGTCACTCGTTCATACGTATGGATTACCGTCTCCACGAACGCAATGAGATTAATTCCCCATCGTAACCATTCAAGAATAAAAATAATCTTATGATTAAAAAATAATTTTTAAGAACATTTTATCATTAGTGATATGAATAAAATACATCCCATCCATAAAAAACATGACTTGTGTAAAAAAACATATAAAAAAATGAATCATTTAACACCTGAAAAAATGACACTACTATAGTATTATTAATAAAAAATATTAAAAGATAATATATGATATCATATTTATGTATATGGTTCTTTTATAATTTACTAAAAATTATTTCACCATTATATAGTATGTTAGATTACCATCAACTAAGGAAATGTAAAAGGTAATGAGTTTTCATCTCACTTTTATTCATGTGAGATTCATGATATATTTTCCACTATTACCTTTTGTGCGGTGTATGTAATTCCCATGATTGTATTATTTGTGTAATATACTTTAACTTATGGGTATTCAAATCACCATTTTATGATCCTTCTTTCTTGGGGTGTATGTTTTTTATGTTACCAAATTAGTAATGGAATTTCAAATTTCAATTTCCACTCATTGGTTTTTACGCAAACTTCATTTATTATTTTACTCCAAGATTATGTGTGAAGTCACTATTTATTTACTTATGTAGTAATTTACACTCCCCTTTGTGGGGATAAAATTTTTATACACATAATCACTCCATTAATAAATTCTCAACTCATCGATATGAACCTGATAAGAGTAACTTTTAATCAATTTCTATTCATTGAGTTAAACATCCATGTCATTGGTGTTGTTTTTACAAAAACATGTGTGAATGCCTTCTTATTTATTAACACTGTATATCCAATAATATTTAGTTTATTTATATTTTTCACACATAATTATGTCGTTGATTTATCCATAACCTAAAGATATGGTCTTTATAATTGATTTCATCTCAATTTACAGTCCATTGAGACTTATTTGTTGTTATGTGCCAATTCAATTTTATATGATGTATATACTATAATTTCACATAGTATATAATGAATAACTTTATAATCATGGTATTATAATGTTTTTATTACATAAATTATTTTTATTCAAGTATCTCTCATTTTATTAGGAACTCTAACTAAAATATCATTTTAAATGTTTTAAATATTTATTCTTCTAAATGTTTCTCATTAATTTCAATGTTTTAAAAATGGTTTTAAGGCTTTATTTATATGGAAATTATTTTTTTAAATTTAAAATTCATTTTAAATGTTTCAAAGTGTTATGGGACACTTTGATTCAAAAATATATTTTAAATGGATTCTTAATAAACAGTGATACTTTTAAATGTTTTCAACAAAAAGGGGGATATTTTTCCCAAATAGTTTTGATGATTATTTTAATCTATGTCAATATCCTTCATTATTATCAATTTAGGATAATTTATTATAATAAAATCTTACATATTTTATTTAATGAGTTATGTTTGACTATGTATGTGCTATTTTTATACCATTCATGGTTTGTGGTTAAAATATTGGCATTTCCTAAGATAGTTTTAATATGAATTTTTAGATTATTTTTCAACATTTTCATATGAGAAATGCATTGGACATAATAAGTGATGGGTGGATCCCTATATAGATCTTTGATGCATCGTTAGGTCTCATGAGACAAACTAGTGTCTTGTCACATGGCCTTGAGAAAATATTATTTGTAGTCTTGGCACGAGGCCTTAATCATGTGGTTATTATTTCTGACATTATGCATTCCATCATCATGAAATTATCAATTGATATTACATGTGATTATTCGACTAGTATAATATCTAGGTGAATAAGTAAATGGAATTATTTGATTTATATTTTCTATATTATGATGAAATGTAAGTTTAAAATTCTTGTTTTTTTGTCTTATACATTGCCTTAAATGTTTATGATTATTATAATAGTTTTCGCTATATTTTTATCCTTACTGAGGATCTGAGATCACCCTTTTCTATGTTTTATGTTTCCCATGATTAGAAGAAGTATATCATGATTAACCCATGGGAATAGGCTAAGGGATATAAGTGTGTTCAAATGGGACACAATTTTGTTTTTCTTTATTTCATGATGTAATATAAACCTTATATATGTGTCTAGTACTTCCTAGGCCACTAAACTAATCGGTATTTCCGGACATGATCTCTTGTGATCATGCCAATAATATTTAATAATGCACCAACTATGGGTAACTATGGTTGGAGAATTACAGTTGGTATCATAGGATGTTTAGTACAAACCTTGGAATCTGGATTTAGAAAAACTTGGATTAGAGAACATTACCCTAAGATATAATTTTTTGATTAGTATATAAGAACATCCAAAAAATTTGGAAATGTTAATTTTATGTGTGTTTCTGAGAAATACATCCATGTCTACATATGAGCAGGTAGAGGCATCTCTAGAACATATGTACCTAGTGGTAAAACTCAAAAACACCGCTTTGAGCTAGAATCGAATGAGAACTGGTGCACAAAAATGGGCCTTGCTGCATTCTTGGTTACATCACTCCTGGAGGATATTCTTATGATAATTCACATTTTCATTAAAAATTGATTTGAAGGATTTTAATATTAGATAATAATAATTAACCTTGGTTAATCCTAAGGTGTTTTAGATTGAAAATAAGGTTTCACGATATTATCTAAATGATTTTATGACTATTGTTACACATACAATGCTTTCTGGTTTTAGTCAATGGCTGGATTCCAAGGAAGTCATAGTAACATTGAACATTATATTGAAGGATGGAATGATGGAGAAAATTAGGAATGAAATCTAATGTTGATAGGCGTAAAATATATCATCTTCATTCCGTATCAGTTTTCCAAAAATATGATCAACATCATTTATATCAACCAACTCTCTAACTCAACAAGGAAGATAAAGGCAGTGAATGATAAGAGCTCTGACAGTGGATACCATTGAGAAAAGAAAACTCAAGTCCCATCATGCCGTAAATGTGGAAGAAGAGTCCTAGAAAGTGTCTCAATGGAACAAAGAAATTATTTATGTGTGGGAAATAAGGACATAATATAAAGAATTTCTGAGGAAAAATGAAGAGCACTATATAAGAAAATAAAAATGATCCCAATAATCTATTTACATTCATTTTCTGTAAATGTATGGGACCTAAGCATTGCCTGAGTCAACACCATATTCTTTAGTATACCTCTTGTTCAAGGAAGAACATATGTGGAAATAAATGGATAGAGAAATTTTTAAAAGTATTAGTTCTCTTTGTTGATGGGATTATATGGGAATACTTTTCTCTTGTATGCGTAACCATATAGTTTGTTATGTGAAAATGCTATTTGAGGAATAATTACCTTTTATTTGGTGGATATAGTTATAAATAACCATTTGGGTTTATATGATCCTTGAATTTGGGGAAATTACATATTATTAATATTTTGGAAGAAAATGTAAGGTATGAGATAACATTTATGGTTAAATTATGTTTTGGTTATTTTGAGGAATTTATCTCATTTTGGGAATGTTATAAAATAATGTTTTTGAAAAATGACAACATGAAGATAGTGTGAAAACCCGTTGCGTCAAACAAAGCTATGGGAATCGAACGCACAACCAATGTCCGACTGGGATTTATCTCCTACCATTGGATTACATGAATTCCCTGGTTAGTGTGATTAATATTTTTTAGTTCAATGATTTTGTTGAACAATAATAAGTTGATTTGAGATCTTTTTTTTATCAAATGGATATCCTTAGTGTAAGAAAATGATTTTGTGATTAAGTGATAAATGTTATTTTGGAAGAAATTTGCTCTGTTTGGAACACTATATGCCTAATGAAAATAAAATACTATAGGATTTAATTGGAAGAGTAATGGAGGATTTTTATCTATGTTTTTATTGTGGATTGATAGATATTTGGGTTATTTATGGAAATAATTACCCTATCATAGAGAATATATTATTAGGTTAATTACTTGTAAGTATGTGACTTTAAGAGTAGTCGATGTTATTTGGAGATAAAATTTAATGTGGAAGACTATGTAATCAAATTCAACTGAGTATTGGGTTTCAATCATTGTCTAGATTATATTGAATAATTTTAATTAAAATTTTTTATGGAATGGTATTTATTGAACTTTGGGTTTTGATGGTTTAATTATAGAAATTAAGATAAGTATTTCTTTCTCTAAAGGATTATCCTTTTGGGTATTATTTGATCTTGAACTATCCATTTTGGTTTTGGTTAATCTCTAAATAAAAGGGAAATTTATAGTTCATCCATTGTGGATTATGTGATTCTCTATAAGTTGATTCTAGCGCTTTAGGTGTGACCAAGTCATTTTGAATACTCATCGTTTCAAGTGAAATATGAGTTTGTGGAAGAAATTAGTAAAAGGATAAAACTCTACTTATCAAGTATTTTTTTCTTATTCTATGAAGGAATTAATTATTAAACTTTAATAAAAGGATATTAAACCCAAAAAGGTGTTATCTTAATACCTTACATTATTCATCATAGATTTGTGGCCTTGAGGCCCTCAATTTTTCATTTACTTATTTTTGATTGATGACCTCAATCACACATTATAAATATTTACGTTTTTTATCCAATTATAATTTCCACCAATGTTATCCTATTCGAATCCTAATTTGGTAGTGACTTTTTCATTTTCCTTTGACTCTTATTAAGACTAATTTTTATAAACCCTATTTTTGATGTGGGTTACCGACAAAAGTATTTTCTATTTTATTTTTACCTTTTATTTATGAAGAATAATTTAAAATTGTGAGGGTGAAATTTATTTAATGATGGAATAATGTAACTCCTCATGCTTCAACGGTATGCTTCTCTTTGAATAATAAGATAGTGTGTGATGTACGCAACACCGAGTTCAAGCGCACCATGTCTTATCAAACTATCCGTTTATAAAAAATTTATGAATGCTAATAAAAACATTTTGAATTTTATATATATCCCATTTAATTTTAGCGTTCATATTTTGTGTTTCGTAGACATAATATAAGGACAAATTCAATTTTTCAGAAAAAAGAAGTATTTTTCAGAAAATGTAGTTTTTCCGCATTTTAATGGAGAACCCTTTATAAATATAATATTTGAATCTTTTATGTATTAAATTTGATGAAATTAAATTATTCTTTAGAATTGGGTAATAAAAATTTAGTTTGGATAAATTTCTGGAGTTAATCTGAAAACTTTTATATTTTGATGAATAATGAAAGATACTAAATTTTAATTGAAAACAATTTTTTTAATAAAAATTATTTATTGTGTTAAATTATAAATTTTAATGGTTTTTAAGTATAATTAGATTAAATTTTTATCATTTCATACAATGTTGGTCATTGGAAGTAATTTCACTTTTAAGCTGGACATAAACACATATCGATCTTTTGATAGTTTTTACTTCTCAAAAACCCGCTATCTAGTTTTGATAAGAGGAATTAATTTTAAATTAATTAATAAAAATTCTAATTTTTGAATTTGGTAAAATATAAATAATTTTTGAAATTATAATATCAAAATTAGTTTAGAGTGAATTTTTGGTATTTTTCAGAAAACATTCAATTTTTAATAAAAAGTGAAAACCACTTCGTTATTGTTTAAAAACAGACTTTTAATTTAAATAATTCTTTATTTTATTTTTATTTTAAGTAAAAATAGAAACATAACTCCTATATTATTTCAATTTAATTCATTGGAGTCATTTTATTATAAAATTAGATGTATAAAATTTTATTGAATTTTTTAACGTCTTGTACCCACCTTCTAGGCACGTTAGCAAATTTGCATAAAAAATAATTTTAACACTTCTGTGAATTGAATTTTAAAAATCTGAGAGACATAGTTGACATTATTAAGTAAAATTAGGTTCAATAAAATGAAAATAATGTTTTGGGAATAATAACTTTTGAGTTTTATTTAACGCGGTTAAAATTAAATAGGGTAATTAAAGGTAAAAATGATATTATAATTACCCTTACATATGTCATAATTATATTAGATAAGTGTATTTAGACCAAAATCAACCTTAGGAATAAAATATTATCTTTTTGGTTCCACCTAGTTTAGATTAGGACATTTATTATTATTTTATTTATAGAAGAGTTAAAAGTGTTAAATTCAAATTTTCACAACTAAAATATTTTTAATATAGGGATATACATAAGATAATTTCGACTATAAATATTAATTAGAAAGACAAAAATATTACCTACATCATGGTATTTTATTTATAATGTTTATAAATTAAATAATTAAATTTATTTATGTCACAATGGTGATGTAGTAATTACATTATTAATGAAAGATTAAAATAATAGATATTATAAATATTAAAATAAATGTAAATAGAGACTTTTGATGAATTCCAAAAACTTTATTGGTTAATATTACATTTTACGATTTAATAAATTAATTTTTCTCGAAAAAATCATATTTTTATGACTTTCAAAAAAACCAAATACTAAATAATGTCAAAATTGACATAAATGAGTTTTTTTAAAACAAATACTATATAATTAAATGATATAATAGTCCTAAAAATATAAGGTTAATACAAAGGACTTATATAATAATATATATGTCATTAATGAACCACTTGATGTTCTCTTGGCATTTTATTTTATGTTTATTAACCATATAATTTAAAAATTCAAAGAGAGATGGTAAATGTTAAACTATTTAACCAAGAGTTAAATCTAAAAGATAAGGTTAATATGGAGAACTAATTCTATCTAAAACCTATTTGTTGATATGTTTTCTACCTATCCCCACATTATACTCAAGATAAATCATTTTTTATCCATTATAAACCGAATATTATTGTATAATAAAATAATATTTCAAGGTTTTCCTAAAGTGACCCTCACCTATCTTATAAAAGGGTACTTCCCCTTCTCCCCAAATCTCACCTCCAAAGTCATTTGGATCGGCCAAACCCAGCTCAAATATCCTCCCAAATACCCTCAATTAATCTTAGATAAATTACTTTGGTGATAAAGTCAACCTACGGATTCCTTTTTAATAAATCAAAAGGAAGCACCTGAAGAAGAGGTAGTTATTTCATCACCTCTTTCAGTGTTTTTTTCTTCTTCCACTACCCCATTATTTATTGTTTCCATACCAAAATAATAACTCCAGTACTTTCTACATACTGTGATGTTATTATAAATATTGTAAAACCATATTCATTATTCTATTCATCATATGAATGACAAATTCCCTATACGTGCGTACGTACGACTTACTGTCTCCACATCGTGGTGTAGTTTGTTATTCAACACATAATTATTTGGATGGGTATAATAATGAGAATAATTGATTTAAATAATAAATATAACATGTTAATGAATCTGTAAATATGAAAAACCATCCAATTACAAATGATTTCACCATCAATAGAATGGTATTGTCGATCATGCGTGCGTACGGATTACCATCTCCACGAACACGATGAAATTCATTCCCCGTCATAACCATTCAAGAATAAATATCATTTTATGATTAAAAAATAATGTTTAAGAATATAATATCATTCTAGATATGAATCAAATACATCATATCCATAACAAACATGACTTACGTAACAAAACATATTGAGAAAAACGAATTCGTTAACACCCGAAACAATGATACTACTGAGGTATTATTAACAAATAAATATTATAAGATCATATATGATATCATATTTATGTATATGGTTATTTTATAATTTAATAAAAATTATTTCACCATTATATTGGATGTTAACATACTCTCATCTAAGGAAAATATCAAGGTAAGGGGTATTCATCTAACTTTTATTCCCATGAGATTCATGCTATATTTTCCACTATTTCATTTTGTGCAGTGTATGTACTACCCCTGATTGTATTTTTTTGTGTAACATACATTAATTTATGGGTATTTACATTATCATCGTATGTTACTTCTTTCATGGGGTGTATGTTTCGTTAGTTACCAAATTAGAAAGTGAATTTCAAATTTCAATTTCCTGTCATTGGGTTTTACGCAAACTTCATTGATTATTTCACTCCCAGATTATGTGTGAAATTACTATTTATTTACTCATGTAGTAATTTAAACTTCTCTATATGTTGATATAACTTTTATAAACATAATCACTCTATTGATAAATTCTCAATTCATCAATATGAACTTGATAAGAGTAATTTTAACTCAATTTCTATTCATTAAGTTAAACATTCAAGTCATTAGTGTTGTTTTTTACAAGAATATGTATGAATGTCCACTAATTGATTTACACTGAATATCCAATAATATTGAGTGTATTTATATTTTTAACACATAATTATGTCATTTATTTATCCTTAAACAAAGGATACAGTCTTTATAATGGATTTCATCTTAATTTATATTCCATTGAAACATCTTTGTTGTTATGTGCCAATTCACTTTTATATGGTGTATATACTGTACTTTCACATAGTATATCAAGAATCCCTTGATTCTCATGATATTATAATGTTTTTTTACCTCAATTATTTGTATTCAAGAATCTCTATTTTGATTAGGAACTCAAACTAAAATATCATTTTAAGTGTTTTAAATATTTATTCTTCTAAATCATTCTCATTAATGTCCATGGATTAAAAATGGTTTAAAGGATTTACTTAAATGGAAATTAATGTTTTAGAATTAAAATTCCTTTTAATAGTTTCAAATTGGTATGGGACACATTGATTCAAAAATCTATTTTAAATGGCTTCTTGATAAATAGTGAGACTTTTAAATGTTTTCAAGAAAAAGAGGGATATTTCCCTCAATAGTTTGATGATTATTTTCATATATGTAATTATCCTTAATTATTCAAGATTGAGGTTAATTTATTATAATACAATCATCCATATTTAATTTAATGAGTTATGTTTGACTATAGATGTGATATTTTTATACCGTTCATGGTTTGAGGTTGAAATATTTACATTTCATATCCTAGTTTTAATACGAATGTTTAGATTATGTTTCAACCTTTTCATATGAAGAATGAATTGTACTTTTTAATAGATGGGTAGAGCCCGCTATAGCTCCTTGTTGTGTCAGTAGGTCTAATTAGACAAACAAGTGTCTTGGCACAAGGCCTTGACAAAATCTTATTTTTAGTATTGGAACGAGGCCTTGACTATGTTGTTTTGATGTCTCGCATTATGCATTCCTTCATTAGGAAATTAGCTATTGATATTACATGAAATTGTTATACTAGTATAATATCCATGTGAATTAGTAAATAGAATTATTTGATTTATATTTTCCATATTATGTTGAAATGTATGTTTAAAAGGATTGTGTTTTAGTCTTATACATTGCCTTTAATTTTTATGATTACTATAAAAGTTTCCTCTATATTTTTATCCTAACTGAGAATCTAAGCTCACCCCTTTCTATTTTTTATTATTCCCAAAATGTGAATAAGTATTTCATGATTAACCTGCAGGACTAGGCTAAGGGATATGAGTTAGTTCAAGGGGGACACACTTTTTTTCATTATTTCATGATGTAATGTAAAACTTATGTATGTATCTAGTACTTCCAAGGATAATAATCTAATAATTCTTTCGAGACATGATATATTGTGGTCATACAAATGATATGTAATAATTCACTGACTCTGGGTAACTAGGGTCGGGGCGTTACATTGAAAATAATTTTTCTAATTTTTTTTCAAAGAATCTCATAGTATGGATTTTGGGAAAAAATTATTTGAGGAAAATTATTTACTTTATGAAATGTTTCGTTTTCCATTAAATATTTGACATAAAAGGAATACTTTTCAAAAACATGTTTATATATTTTAAAATATAAAGAATTTCCCCTCATATTTAAAAACCATTACTTTGAAATTTTGTACACATCCCATGTTTGAAAATTATTCTCACATATATATTATTTTATAGGGGATCAATGGTAACTAGTATGGACGAAAAATCTAACATGATTTATGCCAGATTATAGGTTTATTTTTTATTAAATGTGAAAATTATTAATTTTTCCTAATAATCCAAAACTACAAAACTATAATTTAGGTGATCTAATATTTCATTTTGATGTTAAATTTTTTAATGTTTTGAAACTGGAAAATTTTATTAGTATCATGATTTTAATTTAATGATTAATATTTTAGAACCACACATGGGAATACATGTATTATGATAACAAATCATAAGTTAGGAAAATAAGTACAAGATTTGGGGGATATTTATGATCATATAATATAGAAAAGTTTGTTTTCATTATATGTAAATTTTTAAGTAAATTTCAATAAATTTATATGTTACTTTATTATTAGTTACAAAAAAGTTTAAAAAAATATTGTTTTTTTCTCATCCCATATTTTAAAAAAATGAATAGGATTAAGGTCATTTATGGTTTATTTCTATGTTATTTATGAATTGTATTGAATGAATAAAAAGTGAAATGAATGATACAAGAGTGTAAACCAATAAATATATTTCTGTGGGAAAATTCTATTTTAGTTGGAGTGTCCACTATGTTTTTTTTGGGTTTCTTATGTATGGTATTTTAATAATTCTATGAAAGAGTAAAAAAATATCTTTTAAATTTATGAATTATCAACCCTTGTTATAAATCATTCAATTATAGGTTGTTTCTATTATGGGGATTTATAATGTAGGGGAGAGAATGTCTATAATGTCTTGGAAATTCATAGACCATTACTTTGTCAAAATCAAGTGTTTTGGTTTTTTGGGAAGTAATGATTTCTCATCATAGGATTTTTCCAAAATCCTAGTTTTCCAAAGGTGAGTCATGTTGGTAGCTCATAATTGGAAGGTTGGCATCAGTTTCTCATAATCTGTAGGTTGACGTTGGTATCTCAGTGTTGGTGGTTCAAGGCATCAGTGACACTGGGCATTAGTGAGTCAGGGCGTCGTTGACTGAGGGCACCGGTGAATCAGGGTGTTGATGACTTGAGGAATTATTAGGTCTAGGTATCAGAAGTTCGAGCATTAGGAGGTCGAGGAATCTGTAGGTCAGGTGGCGTAGGTCAAGGCATTCGTTGGTCAAGGCATCAGTATTTCTGTCATGATTGAGTCAGGAATCAGCGAGTCACGTCAGTGGATCATCCGTCGGTGAGTCAGGCATTAGTAAGTTAGGTCGATGACACGCCCATCGGTGATTCATTTCCATTTTTTCCTAGTTTTTCTAGTTTCACCATTTGACGTTTCCTTTGATGTTAAATGAGTTAAATTCCATATTTAATGATTCTTTAGGCCATTTAAAATGGTATTTGTCTTCTAAAATTTTAATCTTCCAGTGAACCCTAAACCACGCGGTTCTTGGTCATGATCTGGATTTAATGGCCTTTTGAAACCATTTACCCATTGAATTAGGATCTAACCTTTCTATAGTAACATATTCTATTACATTGAACACTTTTATTTTCTCTTGGTTCTTCGATAACCTTTCTTCCCCGAGGAGTTTCGCACTTGTGCTTTAGTAGTGTGTTCAGTTTTCCCCTGGATTTTTTCCTACTACTCACACAAACTTTTGTTTTGGCCCAAGGAGGAATTGTTAATCATTTTTTTTAATAGGTAGGGACCCATTCGTCTCTCTTTCTTTGTGCATCATGGGGGTGTGTGAACATTTTTTCCATTGTAAATAAACTTGAAACAAATTTAATGATGATAATAAAAAGTATTAAATGATGGGTTGAGAGTATAATGATGAAAATTTATTTGTTTTATAAGTTATATTTTAAACATGTTGTGAATTGTATGGGTTGTATTGTTCTAAAAAATCATGGTCATTGATGGTCTCTATTTGCGTAACTATATGATTTGTGAATCTCAACTATACAAATCGGAATCTGGTTAATCATGTATATTATGTTAAATAAATTGATTCCCTAGGATCAAAATTATTTTGTGACAACCCATATTTTATCAAGTTCTATTAATTAATTAGTTCTTCTAAACCAGAATAAATCATGCCTTATTGAGGTGGTTTCATGTTGTGTGTGGTTATGTTGGGCCTTGTGTGTGTGTTGCTCATGAGGTGTTGTGGCTGGAAGTGTGGTTGTGAGTAAGGGGTGGTACAAATTGTATAATGGAATAACAGGGTGAGAGATTGGTTAATTGTGGAATGGATGAACATTTTTATGCAGTGGGACTACATCTAGGTATTGTTTGGGTAGTGGGGCTACAGGATTGGGTTGTGTCATGTTCATGTTTATGGATGTTCTGGGTGTGGTGTTTTTATGCTGCAGGGCTTCCAAGTGGGGTTGTGGTTAGGTGTTTTGGGGTGTTTACTTATTGAGAGGAAGGATATGGAAACATGACTTCGATGAATGATAGAGGAAATGGTTGAACAGGTGTTTAAGAAAGGGGAGTGTGCAGTGGGACTGCAAGCTGGGTGAACATTGTATTATTGAGTGTGGTGCTTCTCATGCAGCGGAGCTGACAATGATGCTTTAGGATGGATGATTTTTAATAAGGAAATTGTTTCCTTATGAGGGACATTAGCTGGGAGTTTTCAGACATTTGTGATGTGGGTTTGGGTTGTGATGTTACTTGTGGTGTGTTGTACGTGGTAGTTTCTAGGGTAGGGATGGAATAAATAAATAAATGAATTGATAATGTAGAATGAAAATTTGTTAAATGAATTGTTAGGGGGTATGTTTTGAGTTGTATATTGTAGTGAAGAGGTGTTCATTTGTGAAATTATAAAGTGATGGCCATTCGTTTTGAAACATTCATTTAGAGGTGGCAAATTGGGTAGTTTTGTGTGGGCTAGTTATTATTCTAAAAAATCATAGGTTGGGATGAGTTTTTGGTATATATATATACTTGTAGTTCCTTGTGATTTCTATTCGCACCCAACCCAAGTTGAGAACTAGGTTGTGAAAACCACAATTGTTATGTGGGGGGGTTTCCTTTCCCAAAATCCCTATCAGATGATGGATGGAAAGTTATTATCTCTTCTCTACTCCCTCATAGAGGCATTGGGGGCCCTAGACTCTTCGGGAAGGTTATGATTTGGTTTTGAGTCCCAGGATTCTATGGGAAATATTTTCTTCCTAGGTGTCTTTGGGATGATATGTGTAGTGATTCCGAGTTTCTTGTGGGTGAAATGTGATGTTATTTGTGGACCAGTTGTTTTTAGGGGGAGTTGTATTGTGCTATGTGGCCCAGGTCTATGTGGGCAGGTTGTTACACTAGGGCTTATGGAAGAGCACGGTAGCATCAGGGCATTCACTATTAGGGATGAGTTGTGAACCAGTGGTAAGTGGGGTAGGATACACAAATATCTATGGGCTTACTAATTTAGTTTACATGACTTTAATTATTTGGTGATCATTCCATTATGAGGTTTCACTGGATATTATGACTTGTTGTGTTTTTTTTAGTTTCTATTATTTTCCCACAGGGGTATTAGCATGCTTCTCCCACTTGTGACCGAGTGACATTTTTTCATATTGTGTATACTTTTATGCTTACCGTAGATATATAAAACTAGTATTAGGTTTCCAGGGAGATTACGTGGACCGTGATGTACTATACTAGTTTGGATGATGCGGATGGTTGTTTTCCCACTACATATCTATATTTTTGGAACATTACTTGGAGTTTTCATTGTATTTCCATCATTTACTACTTTAAACATGAATGTAGTATGAATTTTGGTTTCCATATATATATGTGTCTGTGTGTCTGTGTTTTTTGGAGTTATTTAAGGTTGATACATTGTATCTCACGATCTTGGTTACAATCAAATGGGTAATTCCTCCCATTTTGTGAGTTTTCTATAGACTTGTTGTGGGTTTCCACCTTGAGGCCTACTAGAGGCGGGACATGGGGTCATTATATCTCCTTCATCTTGAGGAAGGAAAGTCATAGCATCTTGATATCCATTCCCTCATCTTAAAGAGGGTGGGTCATGACATAATGGTATCATATGAGATGGATGAGATAGAGGATGGAGTTTAGAGATAAGAATAACAGGGATTGTATGGGTTTGTAGGGAAATAATGTTAGGTGATCTTGGATCATGACATAGCCCAGTGAAGACCAGTTAGGACACATGATTTTAGGGCCCTTGTGATCCGACGCAAGGAATCTGAGATTACCGTAAAACCATGTGAGGCTACACCAATTGTGGGGTAGATACACTAAGAAATGTACATTCATCATGATGAATTGTGTTCTTTTTTATTTTTGGGGTTTCATTAAATTAAAATAAACTATTTTTAGAAATTATTCGTAATAAATTCCATACTAATTTGGCTTATGATTTCTTTGTTTACCTTTTATCTATGTCTCCTAGACATCGGTCATGTGTGGTATGAGCAGTGGCAGCTCAACAAGACAATATGGCTGATCAGTAGAGGGTTTATTAATAGGGGGAGGACAACCAATGGAAGAATATGCTTCGTTCTTTCCAATGACAATTTATGGGAATGTGTGAAGGCAGTGTTTAAAAAACAAGGATGGAGAGTTGTCTTGAGGAGATGATGATCACTTTTAGCTCAATTTGTGATCTGTTAGAGTATTGGGTTTCCACAGTATTGATAAATATGAGGGGAGCAGCGCGTCAGTGGTGGACACTTTAAATCAGGGAGAGGATGGAAAATGATATCTCATGGGATAACTTTCAGAATGGGTTTCAGGTAGAATTCATCTCTTCGAAGATAAAGTCTGAGAAGATACATGAACAACTCTCCCTCCAGTAAGGGTGTATGTCAATATGGGAGTTGGAGATATAGTTCAAGGATCTCTTTTGATTTTCTCTGAATCTATTTCTAGATGAGGAGTCTCATGTGAGACACTTAGAGGAGGTATTATGTCCTTCTCTCTAGTACACAGTTACTCCCTTCACCATACCAAAAAACTTAGAGGTTTAGAAAATGGTCGAGGTAGTGGAATAGATGCACTCACGATGAGGTCTATACTGATATAGGAGCAAAGTGAGTCCATCAAAGGGGAATTTTGTCAGTAGTAGGTCTCTGGTGTCTGGACCCTATAGGTTTCGAATGATGGAGAGATGACCCTAGCAGTTTACGTTCCATTATTCAGGTCCTCTTCCTTTTCTTGTAGGCTTGGGACTAAGTTGTTTCGATTTTGGAGGGAACATGAACCATCTGAGTTAGTGCCTAATTCTTTCTCAATATGATGGGTGTGGGAAAGTCCAGAACCCACCTAATTAGCAGTTTTCGGCCAGGCCATTTCATAGTTGGGACAATAGGCTCCTGATCCACTAAGGGGTGACATAGTAGGAAGAGGAAGACCATAGAGAATTACATAGGGACTTCGACCTGGCATGGTCAGGGAGGTAGTAGACTATAGTGGGGTAGAGGTGTTTTGTGTGCTCTGTTGCACACCGTTGAGGAAGCAGTTTCGTCACGACCAAATATTGTCAGAGGCACTGTCATCTTGTTTAGTACTCTTTTTTGTATCTTGTTTGATTTAGGAGCTCCATAATTTTATTCACACACTCTCACCCAAGTTCTAGGATTGTAAACAGAGTGAATTTTTGTGCCCCATATGTTAAGTACATCAGTCGGAGGTCATACCAGCTTGTTTGATGTTTTCTAGTGGTGCAAAATGATATTGGGCCGCATCAATCCCGTAGTAATATCTTTTTGCTATATATGTATCCATATAGTTTTGTCCATGTCATAGACTTGTTTTACTCTATGAATGATATTATCAACTACTTCAAAAGAAGATTCATTATTTCATATGTGAATGTCCATTGTGTAGCTTTTGTTGTCAAGGAAATTTTTCATTAAGCAGCTTGCATGTGGATCCACATATTTTCTTTGTTGGCCAAGATGTTAGTGGAATCAATGGATGCAAATATGGTGGGGGTTCCCAAATTTGTCAGAGAGTTCTTTTACTTTTTTATAGAGGAATTTGTGACCCTACCTCCACGACGTGACAATGAATTTAGAATCGATTTACAACCCGGTGCTAGTCTGATTTTGATGGATCCTTATTAGATGGAACCTTCAGAGATGAAGGAGATAAGGATTAGATTGATTATGTAATGATGAAGGAATTTTTTTGGACCAGTGTGTTCCCATGGGGTGCACTGGTCTTATTTGTAAGGAAGGAATATGGTGGTCTGAGGTTATGCATAGACTACCGAAGTTTGAATCAGGTAACAGTCAAGAACCACTACCCTCTCTTGATGATAGATGATCACTTCAACCAGCTAAGGGGATAATATAGGTATTGTAAGATCTATCATCTATTTGTGTATCACTAATTGAGGGTAAATGAGGGTGACATCCTGAATACTACATTGATGTGTAGGTATGGGAAGTTCAAGTTAGTGGTTATGTTTTCCAGTGTTATGAACACACCTACCGTGTTTATGGGGCTTAGGAACTCTGTCCTTCATGAATTTGTGGACCATTTCATAATCATGTTTATCGATGACATCTTGATCTACTCTAACTCATATGAGGAGAATAATGAGCATTTTAGGACTGTCCTAGAGGTCCTTCAACTACACCATCTCCACGAAAATCTATCCAAGTGCATTTTATGGACATGAGAGGTACACTTCCCTGGACTGTGGTGTATCAGCAGGGTATAGCAGTGGATCCATTGAAGGTTTAGGTAGTCTTTTCTTGGTAATCACCTAATAATGTGGTAGAGGTTTTCAGTTTTCTCTATTTCACTAGCTATTACCAGATATTCATACCTGATTTCTCCCAATTAGCAGTTCCATTGATGGATCTGACCAGAAATGGCCATGATTTAGTGTGGTGAAATCTGTTCCAAGCATCGTATGGATATTTGAAATGTAATTTTTGTATTTATCAAGTGATCATGTTTCTATAATAGGTTGTGATGTTCGAGGTGTTTTTCAACGCTTCCATCTGGGCTTTAGGTGTGTCTTAACATAGAAATGGGGAGTGATATTTTATTGGTTTAGGTAGTTATGTCCCCATGAACATAACTATACTGTACATGACATGAATATAACATTTTTTGTGTTTTTGATAATTTTGTGGTGGTATCACCTCATTAGGGAATGCTTTGTGGCATTCACGGATCACAAGATCTTGAAGTACATATTTTTCTAGTAAGATATGATCTTAAGGCTGGGGGGTTGGTGTAGTTTCATTAAAAGTACAATTTCTAAATCTCCAACACCTTAGGAAATGGAAATTTTGTGGCCAATTCTTTGAAAAGGAAGTAAAAAAAAAGGAAGTGATTCAGGGATCTAAAGACTCTTGGTGAGTGATGGAAGAGTTGGTTTCCTTCAACATAGATGTAGGAATGGATGGCCGAAGAAGTGTTCTATTTCATATGATGGTGTAGTCATCTCTGATCTAGAAGGTGGAGGAGTCTCATTGGGGATACTCAGAGTCATAGGTAATGTGTGATCATGTTGACTAGGGTGATGCTCCGGAGGGATGGTCAGAGGGTGGTTAGAATGAGACGGTGTTCTTTGGGAATCTATTTGTTCTAGTGGTGATTAACGATGGATTTATCCATGGGTTTCCTAGATCAATTATATAGGTATACCTAGGAGTTTCCATGAAGTACCATAGCTTGAGGTAACATTTCTAGTGGCCCAGGATAAAGCAGGAAGTGGCGGTGTTTTTGGAAAAGTTCTTGGTGTTCCAGCAAGTTAAGGCCGAGCACCGTGTTCTAGGTGGATTGTTGCATCCCATAGATGTTACCATGTGTATGTGGGATAAAAATCTCAATTGATTTCTTCGCAGGATTACCAAGGGATCAAAGAGGGAGAAATTCATTCTTGGTAGTATTGGATCATTTGACTAAATCAGATCACTTCTTAATGATCAAGGAGTCAAGAGAAGTGGATTCCTTAGTGCAGAGATATGTTGATATGGTGGAACAACTATATGGAGTTCTGATATCCATTGTCTCATATTGGGATATGTGTTTTACCTCACGAGTATGGAGTGGATTTCCTAATTCTTTTGGAACTCTTTTATTCCTCCACACTGCTTTCCACAGTCAAATAGATAGATATATTGAGAAGAGCATCGAGACATTGGGGGATATGATGCAGTCATGTGTTTGAGACGTTGGTGGGTCTTGGATTTGACACATTCCTTTGGAAGTGTTTGGGACAAATAATATCTATCAATCATCCATTGGAATGTCTCTATTCAAATCCCTATATGGGGGACCATGTCATTCAGCTTTGTGTAGGACATAAGTTGTGGAGGTAGTTATTCTTGGTCCGAATATGGTGTAGAGTATGACTGAGAAGGTGCAGCTTTCCCATGAGAAGATTAAGGATGCACTAGAAAAAAATTAGTTGTATGTCGATCACAAAGGGATTTTCTTGGAGTTCATGGTTGGAGACCACGTGTTCTTGAATGGTTCCTCTTGATGTGGGAAGAAGTGGTTGGTAGTGTGAGAGTTGGATATCAAGGATGAATCAATGTTCGTGCAGAGACTGGTGGAGATTTAGGATCGTTGGGAGAAGGTGCTGCCTGGATAGACCATTCCATTTTTTCATGTATTGTGGAGGCATGGTTTAATGGAGGAGAGTATTTGGGAAAGATAGATGCAGATGTTTTCCCAGTACTCGGAGTTGTCTTGAGCTTTTCTTTTCTGCTTTTCTTGGTGATTTAATTCTTGAAGCATGTTTTCTATGAGATGATTTGTTTCCTTTATATGTGATGTGTGATAAAGACCTTATCATGAGAAAAGGATGACATGATCCCGAATAGAGACGCATTAATACAGATGTGATTAAACCTGTGCAGGCGAGTCAGTGTCATCGAAAGAAAATAATATCATGACATGGAGGAAGGAATTCCCTTATTCATGTGTTCTGGTAGCATGGATTTTAGATCTTGTGCAGTGGTTGTTTGGTAGTTTGTGGTAGTAGATATTTTGGGAGGTGCTCTTGGTGGTTGAGTTTTCAATCCATCTTTCGAAACAATATAGGTTGGTTTATCCATGATATTTATCTTACAGGGTGGTTTTTTGGACCACTCTATATTCTGGGGTTGGTTATTTATTCTTGAGGGTGTCAATTTTTTGAGAGGTTTCTAATTAAATGGATCAGAATTCCATAGTCCATCACATTGTCAAAATCCAGTTTTTGGGGTGTTCTAAGAGGCAATGGTAGCTCATTACAAGAGTTTTCCAAAATTTATATTTTTCATCAATGAGTCTTGTTTGTGGCATAATGTTAGTAGGTTGGCATCAGTAGATCAGCCTCAGTAGGTTTGCATCAGTAGCTTATCATCAGTGAATCAGGGTGTCAGTGATTTATGGCATTGGTGACTCTGGTCATCGGTGACTTAAGGTGTTGGTATGTGGAGGCATCAGTAGGTCTGGAGTCAAGAGGTCAAGGCGTCGGTAGGTTGGGCGTTGGTAGGTTGAGGAGTCAGTTGTTCGATATGTCGATAGGTAGGGTGCCTTGGATTCAAGATTCAGTGAGTCGCATTTGTGGCTCAACATTGGTGCCTAATCCATAATTTAGTCGTGTGTTGGTGACTCATGTCAGTGACTCACCCATTGATGATTCATTTCTAGTTTTTTCCAGTTTTTCCAGTTTCACCCCTTTGACATTTTCTTTTGATGTTAAATGAATTAAATGTCATATTTAATGAGTTTTTAGGTGGTTTCAAATCATATTTATCTTTTATAAAATTGAATCTTAGTTTCACTCCTAAACTACGTGGTATTGGTCGTTATCCAAATTTAATGGCATTTGAAACCATTTCCCAATAAGTTTAGTATATAGCATTTCTAAAACCCAATCGTCTCTTCCTCTAAACATTTCTATTTTCTCTTAGTGTTATGAGAAACTTTATTCCCTGAGGAGTCTTGTATTAGTCTATTTGGTTTTCCCCAATAGTTTTTCATGATGCTCGTGAGACCCCTTATTTTGGCTGAAGGAGGAATTGTTGACTATTTGTAGTTCCAGGTAGGGATTCCATCATCTCTCTTTCTTTTTGCATCATGGAGGGTAGGTTTAAATGGGTTCCCTTCTAAATATGGTTGAAATAAATTTAAAAAAAATAATATTATGTAATAAATGATGTTTTGGGAGTATGATGGTGATGATTTATTTTTTTTACATTTTATCTTTGATCCATGTTGTGAATTGTATGGATTGTAGTCTTCAGAAAAATCATGGTCGTTGATGGTGTCTGTTTGCACACCTATATGATTTGTGAATCACTACTGTAAGAATTAGAATTGGGTTAATCATGTAATTTGTTTAAATAAATTGATGCTCCAAGATCAAACTTGTTTTGTGATAACCCCAATTTATCAAGTGGAAAAAATAATAAGTTTTGATCGAACTGAATAAACCTTTCCTTGATGTTGTGGTTCTGTTTTTTTTTCTATTGGGCCTTATTTCTAAGCTGTTCGGGTGGTGTTGTGGAGGGAAGTTTGGTTTTGAGTATGGGGTGGTATGAGTGTTGTAATGATATCTTAGTATGAGAGATTGGTTGATCGTAGAATGTATGAACATGTTATGTAGTTGGATTGCAGCCGGGTAGTGGTTGGGTAGCATGGCTATAGAAATAGGTTGTGTCAAGTTGATGTTTATAGGTGTGATGGGTGTGGTGTTGTTATACGGTGGGGATGCCAAGTGAGGTTGTGATGAGTTGTGTTGGGGGTTTACCTTTTTAGAGGACGGACGAGGTGGTATAACATTGAAGAATAATGGTGGTCGTGGTTGAATGTTTGTTCAATAAGGGAGATTGTCCAGTGGACTTCATACTGGGTGAACTCTATTTTTCTTAGTGTGGTTCTTCTCATGTATCAGGGCTTCCAAGGATGGTTAATTATGGATGATTTTGAAGAATGATGTCCTTAAATTGCGAGGGCCTTTGGCTTGGAGTTTCTAGACTTTCTAGAAGTGGGTGTGGGTTATGATGATACTTGTGGTGTGTTTTTCATGGTAGTCGCCCCTGTAGGGATGGAATAAATAAATGAATGAATTCATATTGCAGAATGAAAATTTGATAAATTACTTGGATGGGGGTTTGTTTTGAGTTTTTTATTGTAGTTAAGAAGTGTTCATTTATCGAATTATGAAGTGATTGTCCATCATTTTGATATGTGAATTTAGAGGTGGTAGAAAGGGTAATTTTGTGATGTATGGTTGTTGTTCCGAAAACCCATATGTTTGGATGAGTGTTTGGTATATATATATATATATATATATATATATATACATACAGTTCCTTGTTATTTTTATATGCACCCCACCCATGTTGATAACTACATGAAGAACACCTCATTGTTATAGGGAAGTGTTTCCCTTCCCATCATCCATGTGGGAGGATGGATGGATGGATATTGGATCTTCTATGCTTCCTTCTTCTAGGAATTGGTGGCCATAGACTCTTTGGGAGGTTGTGGTGTGGTTGTGAGGCCCATGTGTCTGCGGGTGAGTTGTACTTCCCAGGTGTCTTCATGATGATTTTTTTTGTGATTCCCAGGTCTTTTCGGGTGAGATTTGATGTGGTTTGTGGACTGTAACAGCCCAAGATTTTATGAAAAATATTTTTTTTAATTTCACTAATGTCTTGTGTTGTATGCTTCACCAAAAGGATCTTGCACAACACGCATCCTTGACTTGCCTTTCATTACACGCAATCGCAACCTTCCTCGATAGCGTGTGTAGTACGCAATACTGAGTTTCATGAAACAACGATATGCTATTAAAATATTATTAAAACTAGCCATTATGAATAGTAATAACCACTTTTTAAATTTTATAAATTTTAGCTCTCAAAATGGACTTCATTTTTGGACTCAGAATACCGAAATTAGCCTAGGGTGAAATTTTGGTATTTTTCTGAAAACTTTCAATTTTTGATGAACAGTGAAACCACTAAGTGGTAGGTTAAAAACTGAATTTTGCATAAAACTTAATTTTACCGCTTCTGTGAATGGAATTTCGAAAATCCGACAGACACGGTTGATATCAGTAAGTAAAATGTGGTTCAATGAGATAAAAATAATTTTTTGGTGAATAATAACTTTTTACTTTTTTTACCGCGGTTAATAGTAAATAGGGTAACTAAGGGTAAATATGATATTAATATTACCCTAACACATGTCCTAATTCTATTGGACAAGTTTAATTCGACCAAAAACAAACTTAGGAATAAAATATGACCATTTAGGCCCACTTGGATTAGATTAGGACATTTATTATTATTTAATTCAAAGAAGAGTTAAAAGAGTTAAAATCAAAGTTTATTTACTAAAAAAAATTTTAATATAGGGTTATACATAAGATAAATTCGATTGTAAATATTCATTAGAAATATAAAAAGATTTCCTACATAATGATATTTTATTTATAATTTTTATACTTTAAATAAATTAATTTATTTATGACACAACGATGATGCAGTAATTACCCTTTTAAGGAAATATTAACATAATTGATGTTATAAATGCTCAAATGAATGTAATTTGAGACTTTTTATGAATTACACTAATTTTTTAGGTTACTATGATATATTAGTGTTGATTTAAACAACTTGGTTCGAACATATAATTCTTTTATGACTTTCACAAAAATCATATATCAAATAGTGTCAAAATTGACACAAAATAGTTTTTAAATAAAATATTATATTATTAATTGTTATTTTATTCCTAAAAATCTAAGGTTCGGCCAAATGACTTAGATAAGGATATATATATTAATAATAAACAATTTGGGGTTCTTTTGGCATGTTACAGTAAGTGTATTAACCATATGGTGAAAGAAAACAAAAAGACACGGTAAAAGTTAAATTATTTAACTTAGAGTTAAATCTAATTGATAAGGTTAAAATAATACCCTAAACTTGTCTAAATCCTATTGGTTGATAGGATTTCTACCCATCCCCACTTTAGCTTCTAAATAAGACCCTTTGGAACCATTATAAACCGATTTTGACATTAATATAAAATAATATTTTGAGGTATTCCTAAGGTGCCCCTCTCCTCCCTTATAAAATGACACCTCCTCCCCCTCCTCCTCACACCAATTTGAGCACTAAAGCTCGGCCAACCCCTGCCAAAATCTCTTCTACACTTCCCTAGCAACATCCTAGAGGTTTTGGTCTTCCTCAAAGACCAATTTTAGTGCCCTAAGAGGAGGTCTCAAAGAGGCGCTTCAAAGAAGAGGTAATTACCGTTACCAATTCTTTCATCTTTATTTCTTCTTCCACTTCTTCTTCTTAGGTTGTTTCATTATGAAGTAATAACATCAGTATCACTCATATACTGATATGTTATTATAATTATGAAACAACCCTATTTCACCATCTATCCATCCTACAAAAAAAGAAATCACCGCGCGTGCGTACGTACGGAATACCGTCTCCACGCCGTGGTGTAATCTATTTTCCACCACCACCTTACATGGATGGGTATAATGGTGTAAAGAATAACTATACATAGTTATTACAACATCATATTGATTCTGATATATTGTATAATCCACTCCAATTCAATTCAATATTTATGGAAATGATATCATCGCTCGTGCGTACGTACGGACTACCGTCTCCACGACGCGATGAGATTCATTCTCCATGTTAAACATTTAAGAATGATTATAAAGTATATATAAGAAATAATAATGAAATATATGACATTATAAAGCTACTGGATTTATGTATAAATATATATATATGTATTTCATCTACTTACTTCCATTCAAGACAATAAGGAAAGGAAAACAGCGTTCATGCGTACGTACGGACTACCGTCTCCATGAACGGTGTTTTTCATTTCATTTATCTATCTATTATATATATATATATACTGAATATATATGATATATAAATCATATTTTATATTCTGGAAGTAATTAAATCATGATATAAGTAATAATAATGTCAATAACAACATGTCAAAACACCTACGATAAATGAAACGATTTTACCCAAAACGCTTCTTTAACATGGAATTTACAAAAGAACGGGTAATATAATGTCATAAGTGAACCATATATGATATCATAACAATGAATATGATTCTTTAATAAGTCAATGACATTATTTAAATCATTATACAGGAGGTTCGGACACATACGAAGCAAATCGGACCTAAGGTAAGGGAAATATCACAATCTCATTTTTATCTGAGATTGTTTATTCGTAAGTATTTACTGGGGTGTATTTTATCATCCACATCCATGTTCCCTCAATATGTAAAATTTTTTCCATCCACTTACAATAGTTTAAATCCAATTTTACCCTTCGGTGAGTTTTTAGTAATGAATATGAAAGGAATATTTTGTCGTTTTTTTGTATGAGGTACTTTTTGACTTTTCCGACAAAAGTACGAAGAATGTTTTTTTTAACTTATACGGCATGAATGGATTTTTAAAAAATTATTTCCAAGAATCTTCCTTTACAAGTTTTCAAGTTTATTTTTAATCAACTTCTTTTATTTTAAGTTGTATGACATGTTATGAAAGGAAAAATGTTTTTGAAGAATAAAGGATATTTTCCTCAAGAATGGAGTTCAAGTATTTTATCAAAATTATTTTCCATATAAGATAATAAAAGGGTTCTGTTTTTATCCCTATTATTACATTGATTTGACTATGTTGTGATGGAATTATGTTTATGAATTCCTTTATGTTATACGAATGGTTTTATGATGTCATGTTGTTTAAGAATCCCATTTTTATTACATGGGTTATGCGATGATGTATGATTTATGATTATGTGGCACACATAAGAAAGGATTCATTATAAGATGGGTGGGACCTATATCTCCCTCCAATGCATTGGGTAAAGATTTTATATCTCATGAGATAGACATGGCTGGAATGGTAGGTTATACCGGTTCAGTGAAACAGGACTGAAACGAGGGTTACTCGATTCAGAAAGGGACTTTGTCCACTAAGATAGTCTTGGAAATGAGTCTTGACTAACAAGAAATGTTTCTCTATGATTATGTGTGAATGCCACAAAGTTTCATGTTTTAAGTTATGATTATTGTGATTACATTTCACTACCATGATTTATCCCATGTTATGAAATTATGCTCTCTTTTGCAGGTTATGATTTCCAAAATGTTATGTTCTTATGAATACGATGTGATTGATATTTCTTTTGTTTACCCTTACTGAGCATTTGAGCTCACCATTTTATGTTTTCTTCTCCCCAGGATATAAAGAAAGGTTTTAGGTAAAAAAAAAGGAAGATCTTTATGGGAGATGTTGAAGATCTTTCACCACGATTAGAATATTTTATTCCGAGTTTCCAAAGACACTAAACTATTACGATCCTTGTGTGTGTGTTTTTGTTATGTACTAAGTATTCCGCAAAAGTAATGTAATGTCCATGTAAGTCAGGCTTCGGGTCTCTACAGTTGGTATCAGAGGAAAGGTTTAGTCAACCTTTGGAAACTAGGATGCGAAAACGTTAGTGAGATCCCTAGAGATATTTCTACGGTATGTCTAGGGATGTCCCTAAGGTTAAGTATACGTATAGGTTATAGTACTAGAACTACGATAACGATCATAGAATTAAACCTAAGATGTTAGATATTGAAGGTACTCCCCCTTTATTATGTTGTTTTCCCTAGCATGATTTTTGCCTCTCACACTATTCTTTTTGGGTTTTAGACGATGGCTGGAACCCGAAGGAACCGTGTTGATCAATGCAATGGACAATGCAATGATTGTCCTCCTGAACAAACAAATGTTATGGGAGATGGAGTGCAAAATCTTATTGCTATACTTACACAAGCAATGAATCATTCTGGACTTCCAAATGAGCAGAGAAGGGAACAATATTCTATTGAGTCCTTCATGAGGCAACGTCCACCTTCTTTCAGAGGGTCTTCTGATCCACTTGTTGCTGAACAATGGATCAGTACCACTGAAAAGATATTTCCAGTTCTTCAATGTTCGGAACATGATAAAGTCATCTTAGCAGTATATCGTTTGGAAGGTGAAGCTGATCAATGGTGGAATCTTATCAAGAATACAAGGCAAAGAGATGAAATTGAGTCCATGGAATGGGATGAGTTCAAGAACTTGTTTTTCAGTAAGTACTTCCCTCGTATTCTTCGAACAAAGATGGAGAAGGATTTTCTTGAACTAAAGAAAAAGGATGATGAATCTGTTGGTATATACGAAGCGAATTTTACAAGACTTGCAAGGTATGCATCTGGCATTATCATCCAACCTGAAAGTAAAGTTGATCGATTTTTCAGTGGCTTAAAACCAAGTCTTCGAAGGGCATTAGCTATAAGAGACTTCAGTAGCTATGAAGAAATTGTTCGTTGTGCTATCAAGGTAGAAATGGAAGTTGGTGTTACATATCCATCTCATGGTTTTGACAAGAAACGAAAGATGGAGTTCAAGGAGAAATCTCAGAATAATGGTCAAAAGAAGATGAATGTTTCCTTATGCACAAAGTGTGGAAAGAAGCATGGTGGATATTGTCTTAAAGGGACTAGAAAATGTTTTAAGTGTGGAAAAGAAGGTCATCGAGCAGCTGAGTGTCGAAGTAATGGAAAAAGGGTTTCTAATGATGTGAATAAAGCATTTTCTAATGATGTGAATAAAGCAAACACTGCAGAAAACACACCACCAACACTTCAATGCTTCAAGTGCAAGGAAATGGGGCATTATGCTAATAAATGCCCTAATCCAAGGGTTAGTGATGATCAACATGAGCAAACACTGAAGGCAAAGGACAAAGGGAAGTCACATGCGATCACTATTGGCGATGTTGAATATGACAATGATGTGGTGGAATGATTCAGTGTTTATGTAATGGGATTCCAAAATAATGTTGTATCATTGAGTATTGCAATATTTATTGATGTGGTATTCAAAGTGATTAAGATATTTTTTGGAAATAAGATGATATGCGAGAAAATGAAATGTTTAATAGTATTCATGAGCTCATGATTGATATAAGGACTAAGTGATATCATGGTTTGAGTATATAGAATTTTGAGGATTTTGGTATGTGGAAAGTGTTAACATTAAACTACATTCATGTTTTCACTAAGGTATTCAAGAGAATACATGATTAAGGCCTTTGAATGTTTGGAATGTGACCAACAAGATATATCTTATGATATATGGGGATCAACGATGGTATTAAATCTCTGGTAATCGTTTTCACTATGTTATGAGAGTGGACTGCAGTATTATGGATAAGCCTAAAGATTGGAATGGATTATGTTGGACATAAGTTAGTATTGTTTAAGGATAGAAGTTTTCTCGATATTATTGATGGGATGTTATAGTAATATAGTTTTAGAAAAAGGACAACCTGCAGGACGGGCGACAGCCCATCGCGTCGGACAAGGATGTGGGAATCGAACCCACAACCGAAATGCGACTGGCCTTTATCGCCTACCACTGGCCTATAGGAAGTCCCTGTTTAGTAGAAACTAGTTTTATTATATTAAGCAGTATGATATATGAAGTATAAGTCCATTTTAGGAACCATATGTGATTAATCTCACTATAGATCGACTTATGTATATAATTTTTGCTAACCTTTTGTTTGAGACAGATGGAATGACCCGTCATTCTATCACATGATCTGTTAACACTTCACGAATAACAAATTCAACTTCATTTATTTAAGAGATGAAGTGGAAATTGTTCAAGGCATGAACAACAGTGAGATTGTACCAAAATAAAGTAAGTATTTATTCTAATTCAAATTTTCAACTTTAGGGAAATGATCTTGAAAACCAAAAATGTTGTCCTAGTGATCTTATACCTGATGAATCAGATGGTACCTTATATCATCACAAATCTATGGATTTGTGATTACTGGATTTTCCATAGCCATGTTCTCTACCACTCTCCATCAGAACATGATGGTTAGATTTCTCTTCCATATCCATATTTTTACCTATGTGGAAACCCAGCGATTCGTTTATTTGGGTAATCGTTACATTTCATACTTTAGTTTTTAAAGCCAAGTTTTGGTATTCCTTTTTACGATGTGGGTTTCTATTAAACAAACTTTCGAATAGTAAACCATTTATAACCCCGACGAATTTCGAGGGCGAAATTCATTTTAAGGGGGGTAGAATGTAACAGCCCAAGATTTTATGAAAAGTATTTTTTTTAATTTCACTAATGTCTTGTGTTGTACGCTTCACCAAAAGGAGCTTGCACAACACGCATCCTTGACTTGCCTTGCATTACACGCAATCGCAACCTTCCTCGATAGCGTGTGTAGTACGCAATACTGAGTTTCACGAAACAACGATATGCTATTAAAATATTATTAAAACTAGCCATTATGAATAGTAATAACCACTTTTTAAATTTTAGAAATTTTAGCTCTCAAAATGGACTTCATTTTGGACTCAGAATACCGAAATTAGCCTAGGGTGAAATTTTGGTATTTTTCTGAAAACTTTCAATTTTTGATGAATAGTGAAACCACTAAGTGGTAGGTTAAAAACTGAATTTTGCATAAAACTTAATTTTACCGCTTCTGTGAATGGAATTTCGAAAATCCGACAGACACGGTTGATATCAGTAAGTAAAATGTGGTTCAATGAGATAAAAATAATTTTTTGGTGAATAGTAACTTTTTACTTTTTTTACCGCGGTTAATAGTAAATAGGGTAACTAAGGGTAAATATGATATTAATATTACCCTAACACATGTCCTAATTCTATTGGACAAGTTTAATTCGACCAAAAACAAACTTAGGAATAAAATATGACCATTTAGGCCCACTTGGATTAGATTAGGACATTTATTATTATTTAATTCAAAGAAGAGTTAAAAGAGTTAAAATCAAAGTTTATTTACTAAAAAAAATTTAATATAGGGTTATACATAAGATAAATTAGATTGTAAATATTCATTAGAAAGCTAAAAAGATTTCCTACATAATGATATTTTATTTATAATTTTTATACTTTAAATAAATTAATTTATTTATGACACAACGATGATGCAGTAATTACCCTTTTAAGGAAATATTAACATAATTGATGTTATAAATGCTCAAATGAATGTAATTTGAGACTTTTTATTAATTACACTAATTTTATAGGTTACTATGATATATTAGTGTTGATTTAAACAACTTGGTTCGAACATATAATTCTGTTATGACTTTCACAAAAATCATATATCAAATAGTGTCAAAATTGACACAAAATAGTTTTTAAATCAAATATTATATTATTAATTGTTATTTTATTCCTAAAAATCTAAGGTTCGGCCAAATGACTTATATAAGGATATATATATTAATAATAAACAATTTGGGGTTCTTTTGGCATGTTATAGTAAGTGTATTAACCATATGGTGAAAGAAAACAAAAAGACACGGTAAAAGTTAAATTATTTAACTTAGAGTTAAATCTAATTGATAAGGTTAAAATATTACCCTAAACTTGTCTAAATCCTATTGGTTGATAGGATTTCGACCCATCCCCACTTTAGCTTCGAAATAAGACCCTTTGGAACCATTATAAACCGATTTTGACATTAATATAAAATAATATTTTGAGGTATTCCTAAGGTGCCCCTCTCCTCCCTTATAAAAGGACACCTCCTCCCCCTCCTCCTCACACCAATTTGAGCACTCAAGCTCGGCCAACCCCTGCCAAAATATCTTCTCCACTTCCCTAGCAACATCCTAGAGGTTTTGGTCTTCCTCAAAGACCAATTTTAGTGCCCTAAGAGGAGGTCTCAAAGAGGCGCTTCAAAGAAGAGGTAATTACCGTTACCAATTCTTTCATCTTTATTTCTTCTTCCACTTCTTCTTCTTAGGTTGTTTCATTATGAAGTAATAACATCAGTATCACTCATATACTGATATGTTATTATAAGTATGAAACAACCCTATTTCACCATCTATCCATCCTACAAAAAAAGAAATCACCGCGCGTGCGTACGTACGGAATACCGTCTCCACGCCGTGGTGTAATCTATTTTCCACCACCACCTTACATGTATGGGTATAATGGTGTAAAGAATAACTATACATAGTTATTACAACATCATATTGATTCTGATATATTGTATAATCCACTCCAATTCAATTCAATATTTATGGAAATGATATCATCGCTCGTGCGTACGTACGGACTACCGTCTCCACGATGCGATGAGATTCATTCTCCATGTTAACCATTTAAGAATGATTATAAAGTATATATAAGAAATAATAATGAAATATATGACATTATAAAGCTACTGGATTTATGTATATATATATATATGTATTTCATCTACTTACTTCCATTCAAGACAATAAGGAAAGGAAAACAGCGTTCATGCGTACGTACGGACTACCGTCTCCATGAACGGTGTTTTTCATTTCATTTATCTATCTATTATATATATATATATACTGAATATATATGATATATAAATCATATTTTATATTCTGGAAGTAAGTAAATCATGATATAAGTAATAATAATGTCAAGAACAACAAGTCAAAACACCTACGATAAATGAAACGATTTTACCCAAAACGCTTCTTTAACATGGAATTTACAAAAGAACGGGTAATATAATGTCATAAGTGAACCATATATGATATAATAACAATGAATATGATTCTGTAATAAGTCAATGACATTATTTAAATCATTATACAGGAGGTTCGGACACATACGAAGCAAATCGGACCTAAGGTAAGGGAAATATCACAATCTCATTTTTATCCGAGATTGTTTATTCGTAAGTATTTACTGGGGTGTATTTTATCATCCACATCCATGTTCCCTCAATATGTAAAATTGTTTCCATCCACTTAAAATAGTTTAAATCCAATTTTACCCTTCGGTGAGTTTTTAGTAACGAATATTAATGGAATCTTTTGTCGTTTTTTTGTACGAGGTACTTTTTGACTTTTCCGACAAAAGTACGAAGAATGTTTTTTTTAACTTATACGGCATGAATGGATTTTTAAAACATTATTTCCAAGAAGCTTCCTTTACAAGTTTTCAAGTTTATTTTTAATCAACTTCTTTTATTTTAAGTTGTATGACTTGTTATGAAAGGAAAAATGTTTTTGAAGAATAAAGGATATTTTCCTCAAGAATGGAGTTCAAGTATTTTATCAAAATTATTTTCCATCTAAGATAATAAAAGGGTTCTGTTTTTATCCCTATTATTACATTGATTTGACTATGTTGTGATGGAATTATGTTTATGAATTCCTTTATGTTATACGAATGGTTTTATGATGTCATGTTGTTTAAGAATCCCATTTTTATTACATGGGTTATGCGATGATGTATGATTTATGATTATGTGGCACACATAAGAAATGATTCATTATAAGATGGGTGGGACTTATATCTCCCTCCAATGCATTGGGTAAAGATTTTATATCTCATGAGATAGACATGGCTGGAATGGTAGGTTATACCGGTTCAGTGAAACAGGACTGAAACGAGGGTTACTCGATTCAGAAAGGGACTTTGTCCACTAAGATAGTCTTGGCAATGAGTCTTGACTAACAAGAAATGATTCTCTATGATTATGTGTGAATGCCACAAAGTTTCATGTTTTAAGTTATGATTATTGTGATTACATTTCACTACCATGATTTATCCCATGTTATGAAATTATGCTCTCTTTTGCAGGTTATGATTTCCAAAATGTTATGTTCTTATGAATACGATGTGATTGATATTTCTTTTGTTTACCCTTACTAAGCATTTGAGCTCACTCTTTTATGTTTTCTTCTCCCCAGGATATAAAGAAAGGTTTTAGGTAAAAAAAAGGAAGATCTTTATGGGAGATGTTGAAGATCTTTCACCACGATTAGAAGATTTTATTCCGAGTTTCCAAAGACACTAAACTATTACGATCCTTGTGTGTGTGTTTTTGTTATGTACTAAGTATTCCGCAAAAGTAATGTAATGTCCATGTAAGTCAGGCTTCGGGTCTCTACATGGACCAGGTGTTTTTGGGGAAAAAATGATGTGGTATGTGGGCCATGTTTGTGTGTTGATAGTTTGTGAGAGTGGGTCTTGTAGAATAGAATGGTATTGTCAGGATGTTCGCTATTAGTGATGAGTAGTTAACTAGTGGGAATTGGTGTAGGTTCCCAAAATATCAGTGAGCTAACTACTATAATTTACAAGACTTGTATAATTTGGTGAGAATTCTTTAGTGAGGTTGGGGTGGTTAATATTCCTTCTTAGGTGCTTTTTGTTTCTGATATTTTCTAATGGGGGCATAAGAATGCTTCCCAACATATTCATGAGTGACTATGGTTTTCATACAGAGTATACATGTATTCTCACCCTCTGTATAAAAAAATATTTTCATGTTTCTAGGGAGATTACGAAGACCTTTCTGGATCTTACTAGTTCCGATATTGGGGATGGTTGTTGTGTCACTTAATAGGATTATTTTTGGTAAATTCCCAAGAGTTTTCTTTTTATTTCTTGCAGTTTTACATAAAACTTGCTTCTGGGATAGATTTTGGATACTTTATATATATGTGTGTCTTGGAGTTGTTTAACATTGATACACATTATCTCTCGATCATGGTTACTATAAAAATGGAAATTCCTCCCATTTTGTGAGATTTCTATTCCCTTGGTGTTGGTCACCGACCCAAGGCCTATTGAAGGTGGGACTCAAGGGACATTATCTCTCCTTTATCTTGAGAATGTAAGGTCTCGATATCTTGTTATCCCTTCCCTCATCTTGAAGAAGGTGGTCAAGACAATATCTCCTATAAGTGACGCTAAGATAATTTTTCATATTTTTTTTGTATCATGTTATTTATTATGTCCTAATATTTGAAGATGAAAAAATGTATACATAAATTCTTACACCATGATAAATCGTCTTTGAGAAATTTAAATTGAGAAACTATCTATAATGATAAATGTGATTCCCACCTTACTATATACGTGTTGACATGAAGTAAAACAAATAACTATTTGTCATGTACTCAATATTTTTATGTTTATCAATTAGTTTTTGATGTAAGGATTCCTTATGGATATAAAATTATCCACTAATATCTTATCATCTCCCTTAAAATATTTATTATCTATATTCATTAAGTATAATAAAATAAACAGAAATCATATTACACTTAAGAATATATTGACCATGGTCCACAATACTGATAAAGATTGATGGGAACATAGTTCCCCATCCCTTTATATGAAAACATTTAGGTAAATTGTTCAAAATCCTATAATATTTTTAAGAGTCACTGATTCTATCACAAAATATGTCAATGACAGAAATGATTCCAATGGTGAGAAATGAACCCCACAGGGGTTGAACCCGCAAAGTGTTATACTTACCATTTTTAAACTGTGGGAAAAAATATATAAATCATGCACCCCACAGGGGTTGAACCCGCAACGTCACGCACCCAGACCGCTAATTCCATCAGCGTTACACCACTCCAGCTACTCCATTTATATTATTATATGTCTATATTATTAAATATATATTAATATAGGACGGTATTATGAAAAAACGTAGCTAGCGGGTTTCGATCACGCGTCTGTCGCAGTGAAATCCGAGGGCCTCACCAACCCAACAAGCTTTAATAGGCACATTTGTATCTACATTTATATTACTATATTAATATTAATCACGTTTTTAGAAAAATAGAAGCCGCCAGGATTCAATCCCGTAGATATGCAGTGCAAAATCTGATGGCTCACCAACTCATCTATAGGAATTTTTGAACTTTTATTTGTATAAAAATATATATATTAATAATACCCGAGTTCCCGCCATAGTTTTTTCCGCTGTCCCGCGTAATTTTTGTTCCCGTCTTATGTAGGGAAATCTATACCCACAGTTCTCTAAAACCTTGGGTATAGGTCTTCCAAAAAAAACCACAATACCCACAGTTTTGAAGAACCATGGGTATAGGTCTGCCGAAAAAACTCTATACCCACGGTTTGGCCGAAACCGTGGGTATACGTCTTCAAATAAAATCACCTATACCCACAGTTTTGTAGAACCGTGGGTATAGGTCTTCAAAAATAACCTATACTGACAGTTTTGTTGAAAATCGTGGGTATAGGTCCCCATATTATCCATATACCCACGGTTTTTCAAAAAACCTTGGGTATAGGCCCTTTTTCCAATTGTGTTGCATTACATGTATCATGAATGGTCCTGGGAAGAGTAATTTCAATGAATCAGAGACGAAGAAATCATATTCATATTCATTAACAATATTCTTTATTTCATGCAATATTAATAATTTTATTCTTAGGATTCAAATACTATATGAAATTCATATATTTTTATCTACATACATAAATGATGGAATATCAAGAACATTGTAAGATTTTTTTTTATTCTTCATAATGATGATAGGATTTGACCTATACATCGTTGATAGAATATCATTACCTTATTATTTCCAAATATAATATTTCTTATAAAACCATAGTTTGGTTTTAAGTGTTACCAAAAAGATTATCTCATTGTCCAATTCATAAAAAAATGAATGATTATTTATTTTTTTAATTGACTGTTTTTATTTTATATAATAATTAATTAATAATTTAACAATAGTTGAATAATAATTGTATAATATTAGAAGTTAATAATTAATATATATTATAATACTCAAATAATACTAAATTTTGAAAAGGTAAAGATTTTTCATGTAAAATTATAAGTATATTTTATTTAATAATATAGAAGAGAGTTTATATTTTATTACCCAATATTCATAGGTTTTTTTACATGATTACTTGTAATGACTTAATAAAAAGAGACCTCTAGAGATTAAAGGTGTTAAATCCAAAGAAATAAAAAAAAATATTTAGTATGATATGTGTAAACTATTAAATAAAGAATCTAGAGGTAAATTTATAAAACTTATGAAATTCCTTTAAGATATTTTAGGACTGTAAAGAGGATTAGTGAAAATAATTGGTAAAAGATATAATTTTTTATAATTATTTTAGTTGGATAATATCATTAAATATCATTAATAAATTATTAAAATGTAGACTGGAATTACATCATAACACCCATTACCAAATAAACATTTGAGAGATTATGGTAGAAAAAATAGGCATGATAGTGAATCTTATAAGTATTGAAAGTATTTCATCATTCCATTCAATACATGTCCTCAAAATTCTAACATTAAATACTTAACCATATTCATACTATATTAACATAAGGGTATCATATAAGTGTTAATATGAAAGAAATACAACACATCTCATATTAATGTGTTTAGATACAAATAGAATAAAGTGAACAATAATTTTATATATGTTAATTTTATTAAAATATACATAATAAATATATATATCCATAATATTGAAAGGTATTAGTTAAGCTATATACTATATATATATAATAATAAGTTAGTTCCCTTTTGAGATAGTGGGAGAAATCTATAATTAATTGATTCCAAATCATTAGATGCACATGAGTTTTCATAGGAACACTCAACATCACAGGACATAGTGGAAGGACTTATTCTAGGGGAACATATTGCATATGAATTTTAATTATAATGAAGTGGTTCTATATTCAACATTCTTAGTGGTATATTATTTAATATTACTAATTATTCCTACAAATTATTTATAAATGGATATAAGTTAATCATTGAAAGTTGATATGAACTCAGAAATATATTCCATTTATAACAATATAATTCTATATTTTGAGGGTTTCTCTAGTTTATGTAAATCCATTTGTGTTCACTAAAAAAGAAACTATACATGTATGATAATGCTAGATACTATAATACATGATTTGTTAAAAAAAATTAAAAATATTCTTTGGGATAGTCTATAATGAAATCTTTTCACCATTTATTATTCGAAAATATTTTAGAATTAATATTATCAGATAAATCAATTTATATCATGAAATTTTTTAATAGGATGAAAGCCAACATCCTTGATAGAAATATTTCAGAAGATATATATATATATGATGATTCCATAAGGGTTAGTGACACAAAATAAATCTAATAAGTTATTCTATTCATAAAGATATATTAATTGACTGGTGAACGATACATGATAATTTAATATTCATTTTGAGGAAGTCATAAAAGGGTTTTTCTGTATTAAAAAAAAATTGACCCCAATGTCTATATAATTTCTATGGGAGTAAAATAGATTTCCATGTAATCTATATTGACAATAGAAGAGAAATAGTCATTAATCCTAATTTTTTATAAATACTAAGATAAAATTATTTCTCTAAGAATTAATAAAAGTATAAAACCATGTTCTGGGTAACAATATTTGTTAGTATAGATTTACAACATTTATTAAATATATTAATTGTATATACATTTATTATGTATTGAAGTGATGTGAAAAATTCAATAAAGAATTATTTTATGACATATGGTGTAACACATGTCCAAGGTGATGTCTTAAGGCACATGAAGAGATTATTATTATTACTAAATTACATACACTTATGTGTTTTTATATATCAAATAATCTATGAAAATTATAAATATTTTATTTTTATTGTGAAAAAACAATAGTGGGGAATTATAAAAAACAATGATAACTTCCTGAGATAACAGTCAAAACTATCCAATAATACATGAGAAAGTGTGAAGGATGAGTGACTAGTACATGAAAAATTGGGAATACTAGTTTTCTGGGGAATAAAAAAATATTACATCATATAAATTTAATATTATATAAAATATTAATGTAAATAAAATTATAAAGTGAATGTTATGGAATCTATTGGTGACAATATCAATTTAAACCAAGTTTTTGTTATGTGGTAGCTTAAGATTCAGTTTAAGAAATTATTTTTTCAAATTATTATAATTTAATCTATAAAGGAAATTATAGTAATAATATACTTTTAGATTATATATTGGAAATTTTTATAACAAATATGTATTGTTTAGGATATATGAAAAATTTTAAATGTTATCGGATATAAACTCTTAGTATTTGAACTTAATGAACTGAATATGTATTAAGATGATTAGTCATAAAAAATCTGGCATTCCCTAAAAATATATCCATTTATAAAGAAAAACATGTTTATCATGGGAGGTCTAAAAAGTCTTATCTATTGGTTTCCTTTACTATAGGGGGATGTATTATAGAATTGGTTAGATATAATAAACTGAATTGTTTTTATTTTCAATTACATGAATATTAAAAAATATCTTTTCATATCCTGATTGTTCTTAAGTGAAAAAGTAATGTGATAACAACATTTTCTTTCATTGAAATTTTTTATTAGATCTCCAATATAATGATTACCTTGAGATGATATGAGAATATTCAAAAATATATATCAGCTCATCTTGAAAACATATTTCAAAAAGAGAAAATATAATATTTTAATTGGAATCATTTGAGGATCATAAAATATTGAGACTTCTTTTCATAAATTTTATACATGGTGGTATCACAGAAAAGAGGTCATGAGGAATAGACCCCAGATTGGAATTATATATATTTATTTTTCATTGGATATTTTTATATGTTTACTCATGTGTTGGTTTTTATAATTGATATTATTATTAATTTTTATTATAAATCTTCTATATTTATATATGGATGAAAACCACGAAAACATATACCTATAATGAGGTAACATACATTGGTTGTGTCATATGTGGTATGACATTGATTTATAAAGTCAATAAAGGATTTTTACCATATATATTAATGGAATAAGATTTCTGAGGCCCCTTGAATGAAATGGAACTATTTGATTAGATATATTTCTATGGTAGTTCATTAATAAGTCCATTTTTGAAAGTACTGGAATGTTAAAACTTGTGTATAGGATGACAACACAAATATGTATCCTTCTTGGGGAGAAATATATATATATATAAGGATTAAATTACATAGTATCATACATACAAATATATTTTTCATAGGGAAATTCACATATTTATTAATGGGTGACTTGGTATGTTTCAAGATATTGAACTGGAAATTCTGGAATGTTCACCTCATGCTATTGAGAAACTAGCCCAAGGGGTCATAGAAAAACTTTATCTATAATGAAAAAAAATTATAATGAATATAACAATAATAATAATAAATATTATTCTCATTTTATTTAATAGTAATTAATAAATAAAATTGGATCACATAAATTCCATCGTGATATATTCAAGACAACAAATAACTATATTGAATATTATTGTATGTTTTGTATTCACTATGTAATAAATATTAATTTATTATTCACTAGTTTATTGAATATATTAATATAAATATTTATTTATTTATTTACATGAATATGAAAATAAATAATTATTCATGAGTTTAGTGTGTATAATAATTTTTTATTTATTTTAAAAAATAATATTTAGTTAAATAAATATTATATTATATTGGTTTAAATAAATTATAATGATTAATGGGTTGAGTTAATGGCCTAATAGAATTAATTTTTATATAAATTTTAATATCATTGGAATAAATATTAAATTATCTATTTCCTAAATGATATTCAAGTAAATGCATGTCGTGGAATATAATAACAATAATAATAATAATAATGATTGACATGGGATATTACATATATTAAATATATTGATGAGGGGTTATGTGAAATTTTAAATATTTTAACCATAATCGTAAATTCAAAATTATAAAATTTTTTAGAAGGTAATACTTGTTTTTCACAACATAAATTCACATAAACTTCTCTTAATAATTAGAGAAAATCAATCTATAATACTCTCTCTCTAGAACATCGAGAATACTCCTTATTGTGATAAATAATGAATTGCATTAAGAATTGTCTTCTTCTTTCCTAGCACCTAGAATAACATAAATTTTATCCATAGAATCATGGACCATTAGCTTATACATATAGTGAAATCCACTATTTGAAAATAAAACTCAATGAGAAGGAACCAAAAGGAATAATTGAAAATTTTAATGTTTTATAACACATTTGATGTAATAATTGTTTTTAATTTAATAATAAATTAAATTTAAATGATACACTATAGTAGATTACATTATTTCATTGATCATATTCATTGGATATTATCCATTGAAATTGATGATGAACCAAACTTGTACACATGTACAATGGTTTATATACACCCTATAACCTTCATCAGTTATAATAGTGTTCAAATTGTAATTTATATTTAATTATAGTTTTTTTATTATATTAATATATATTTTTTTTATTTCTTTTAAAGAATTTAGTTCTTAATAATGAATTTAAAATAAATCCTCCATTGAAATTATATGACTATGAACAATCAATGTGATGCGAACAAAACTTGATGATCTATTCTGGAGCTGCTATGCGCAATGATTTCATGTAATGGATACAAGATGTGTAATGGTAAATTACATGTCATGTATCTATGGTCAACTCATAGAAGGTAAGATTCCCATAAATCTCTACTAATAAGGTCTTTCAATGCATGTCATTGTTACACAACATGTATTGACATCCATCATAATAGGATGTTGGATAGGGAATGCATAGTGAGAAGTTGGTGAAAACTCATTATAAACCCAAAGTGTTTTGGACACATTAAAATAAAAAAAAAATTTAGTCATTATATGGATTCATTACATGTTGTGTATGGAATACTGACTGAGTGACACATGTATAAGTTTACTAAACGATGCATAACATTGAATTAAACATGGTGAAACATTTTTCAAACCATAGCGTGTACAAAAAATGATTTTAGGAATTTCATATAGAAAAAAAAGAGTAATTAAAATAGACACCTTACTACAAAATGCATAGCTGGCGGTAGACATTGTATGTCATGAGTTTTCCACACCAAGTACAAACTAAGTGAATTCTGGTGTGCGTTGTTGGACTACATGATTAACAATTAAAGAACATAATTTTTTTCAATACATATTTTGTAATAGTTATCATGCATTTCGTGTAATTTATGATCATGTTTAGTGGTAAAGATCAAGTACATTATATAATTCTATAAGATTATATTTTTCACATAAAATACATGGAAGCACCCTAGAAACACCATTTTTTGAATATTATGACATGCTATGAAGGCATACCTACTGTGTAAGGGCATATTACATGACAATAAACATAAAAAAAATCTATCACATGACTTTTTTTGTGAAATATATACCTTGTATTAATTATGTTTCAAAAATGTATTTAATATTATAAAAAATGTACATGAGATGTATCATATAAAGTAATTTTTTTTGAACTTAAATTTTTTTGAATTAAATATAACCTTTATTAAATTAATTTTAAATTATATAAGATGGAAATATTATTATATCTCAAGGACATTTTAGAAAAATATTAATATAAAAAATTAATTAATTAATCCATTCATTCATTCATTAATTTTAATAAATTTATCATAAATATAAAAAATTTAAATGAGTACTCGAATGCATATATACATAGTTATTGTTTTTTTTATTGGCCAATATAATTCTTGACATGATCATGTAAGAGATTTCTTTATTTAATTTCAATTTTTAATTCAACGTTTTAATTGATAACTTTATAAAATTCAATATATAGATCTATAAATCATCCCTCCCAACATATTATGTAGGATCTTGTATGTTATAATTTTATCTGATGAATCCAATAATACATGGTAACCCTCACCTACTAGTGGGTAAAAAGTTATAATTAATGGAGCTTATAGTGAGAATAGATAGTTCAGTACCCATTCTAAGGTGAATCTAACTAAGGAGATGCACTACAGAATGAAGAGATAAATTAGCTCATGTCATTCTTGGTAACAATAATTTTACCCATTTCCTCAAGGTTATTTTATCTATTCTCAATAATATAAGAAGTAGAAAAAACTTCACGATGTTATAAAAAGTAATTTTATTTTTTATTTCATTGTTATTTATTTACTTATATGATGCATTGTTTGTTTGGGTGGTTAAATGTGTTCAGATAAAGTAAATAGATTAATAAGAAAGATAAAATGAAATTAAATAATTTTTTTGTAAATTATTTTAAAAATAGATTTATTAAATTTCGTATGATAAACATAATATTAACGATCATCAGAAAAATAAAATAAATATTTATTTAACATAGGCTAAAAAAATCCTTAATAATAATATTATGTAATAAAAAACCTCTCATCACTTGATTGAAAATGAAACCAATGTTCATAGTGTAAATATTCCCCTTATAAGGACAATTTAATTTATCTGGGATTTATAAGTAATGTATTAAGTGGACTTAACTCTATCATCACCAAGAGAAGTTTCCCCTAAAAGAGTTGGTGTAATTTAGAGTCCAGAGTTTTGGAAAACCATGTTTTGAATTTTGGGATTGGGGAGATCACTGAATAAAACAAGGAAATTGATTTAATTTAGTTGGTATGTAAAGCATTCCAAAATAATAATTAATAATTTTATAAGGATGTTTAGGTGATTTTAGGTTAAATATAGTTCCATTCCATTATAATATATTTGTGAATTGATGTTGGAAATCCTATAAAAAGGGATATTGGGATTTAATAAATTAGTGTGGAACTAATTATATCATTAATTAAGTAAAGAAAAATTAGTAATCAAGAGAAATTACTAATTATATGACTTTATATAATATAGAAAAGATAAAACATAACCATATAAAAATACTTATCGATAGTAGACATTAAAAATTTCATCACTAGTAAAAACTACTAGAGTGGTATAGGAACTTCCTCATTCCAAATCTATAAGAATAAATTTTCTTATTCTAGAATCTTCTATTCCTCATCCATAGATCCCTTTTCTAATGGGATCATTGTGAGGGGGTAGGTGTGAGTAAATTATCCCATTTATTTTTATCAATTCACCTCATTTATTATAAACTGTATTCTTAGTTTAATTACGGTCCTTTCATTCATGCGTCTCTTAGCCTTACCTGAGTGGTGTGATAACTAATGGAAATAACAGAAATGTTTTATACAGTTCCACATAGAAATAATACTTTGTTATAGGTTTAGGTTCATTTTTGAAATGGTTTATCCACTATAATTAATGTATAATATATGTAAAACATATCTATTGATATGTTTGTCATAAACATTCATTAAATTTTTGGTTTCTTGAGATTAAGTAAACAATTTATGATGGGTTTATTACTTCCTCTGTCTAAAATAATCCATCTATCGCAAATATTGATTTTATATTTTTCTGATGTAATTATATTTCATCCCAAAAGTATTTTTGGGGTCCTTATAAATTACTCCTTAAATAGATTTTGAAAATAATTATCTCTTGGTACATGATGTTTTTTTTTCTTGACCCTCTTCAAGTCTACATGCCTAGCCTTATTCATTTCTCTTGGATCCCATCCATTTCTCATTTCCTAATTAAAAATATATTTTTCATTTTATTCTAAATTTTTAAATATACATACATTATTTTTGTCTATTTGAACTCTCATCATATTTCTACAAGTTACATTAATTTCCTACGTACCATCATCATATTTCCTTTGAAACAAGTATGTATTCTTATAGTATTAGTTTCTAAATTTTCATGTTTTATAAAATATATTTTTCCTCTCACTATGATTTTATATTCATAGAATCATTAATATTATTTTCATAGATAATTTTGGGGACTCCATGATCATTATCAGTGTTGTTTCTCATCATTTAATTTATTTTGGATCGTGTAACAGTCTCCTAATTTAATAGTTTTAAGACTTAAAACCCTTTCTCTATTATTTAACTATTTAAATTAAAACATCAACCATTATTCCACAAATCAACACTTTTATTTTCTTCTTAATCCTATGTGTGTATTGGGAATTACGAAATCACCTAATAACATGTGTAATGTAAGTCCTTAGAAACACTAACGCCCTATCATGGATGGTCCTCTTCCAATGTTAGATAAAATAAATACACTTTATTTAATATTTAATACAATAAATATCACTTAAAAATAATTTATTGAACTTTATCTCATTTTATTCATAATGGAATCTTCTAAAATTCTTCTATTTTTTACTGTTAAACTCATAACATTTTTTAACACTCAACTTGATGTCGTATGAAATTATTATCCATATAATTTTTGAATCATTTGAACTAATCAATCATATAAAAACACACTTTTTTACATGCCTCATATATCATACATGATCTATATATAATAAATTTCAACCATATTACACATCACTCATCTTAGGATTATTTAATCTTATACATTCGCATCTCTTATGAGAATTTTATATTATATTATAATCCAATTTTACATTCACTGGTCAACTTAAATGAGTCTACAGCTTCCATATATGGTTTTTATATTAATAAAAATATATCTTATGAGAATATTATATCATACAAAAAATTAAAATCAGATACACACTACTATTAAATAAATGTAAAATATAATATTATATCCTAGAGAAATTCCAAAATTTACATAATTTGAAACATATTTCATTCAATCCATTTTCAATCAAATCCAAACAAACTAATGACCACCAGTCTTCATTCACTGGATCATCCTTCAAAAGATGTATTTTTTCATATCATCTAGTATAATAATTTATTAAAATAGATCATTCATATCTTACATAGCTTTATTTTCACCTCCTTACTTTAAAAACTTTTAGGAGGTACAATCAACCATCTATAATTTTCTCCATCTTGAAGAATATCCAATCAATATTTACATGTATTTCTACTTGAATCTATCTTCATTAGTTCTTAGAGTCACATATTTAACTTATTTTTCCTTTTATTTCCATATACAATGGTAGTGTCTCACTCAATATGTCACAAATTCTCTAACCCTTCTAATAGATTCCCTATAAAATAGTACTCCCCTTATTGATAATAAATGAAATATACTCATGGGAAATTCAATCTATACCATTTTATTTGTTTTAAATACCAATACATTACTTATTTGTTAATATATATGTTTAAAAATTCATTCAATTATCCTCCATAATGAAAATAAAATAAAAGGACTTGTACGGTTGAAAGTGTAGTAATTTCATCCATATTATTTTTTAATAACATTTTAATTCCATAAAACATTATTATTCCTCTTAAATGTGAAATATTTCCCAATTCAATTTTGAATACGGAAGGAAGGGCTTTCATGTTATCCAAGTGCATTTAGTTGATCATGTATTTGTATATATGGTAAAACTCATTGTATAAAAAAAGATACTTCAACAATAACTGAAGATTATACATAAATTTCTTTGCATCAGATACAATAATCTATTTCCTAAGTATTGGTTTTTTACACAGATTTATCAAATATTTCATATACCCTACAATCATCTCTGTAAAACAACATAATGTTCATGTGACCCCATTAACTCCCTAAACATTTCAGTCAATAATACCCCTATATAAACACATTTCTTGTAATTTCACAATGATCATAACATCATACTAACTCGTATTTTTTAAAACACTTGAATATCATTACTTGTATTTTATAAATAAATTAATTAATAAGTCACCATAGAAAATGACATAATAATATAGTTTTGTATAATTAAATGGGTCCAAGATATCATATTTTAGTCCCAGAATATATAAATCCCCTGATGACTTATTGAAAAATTTTCACATCACTTATGATGCACCAGACGTATCCTACTTCACATAGATTATATGTCTGCACCTTTTTTTAAAATAGATCAATATATGTGATTTATGATAAATTAAAGTAATAATATTATGTCCAAGGATGACTACAAATTTCCTCAAATATTAATATAAAATGAATCATATAACATATTTAATTCTTATTTTTAGTTCTATCCTTATAACCTCCAATATTTGACATAACCACATATGAAACAGGAGTCGATGCCCAGCATTTTATGGTAATATAGCGTGTGATATTCTAAAAATAAATTTATTATTATCATGATATGTCATGTAAACCGTAGGAAAAAAATTATAATAATTTCATAAAATTTAATGTTTTCCATTATAGCGGAGAACTATTATGACATTTCAATGAAATTAATACTCCTTGGACATTATCCCATTAATAGTATATAGAAGAGGACTCATCATGTGATAATTTGTTTATTAGTTTTCATGTATTTGACTATATAGTTAATTTACAAAATATTTCCATTTCATTAGAACATACTCTAATAGGCTCTAACCTTCATTAGATGCAGGAGGTAATGTCTGGGAGTCTGGTATATATCACATGATATTCATGATTTTTTTTGAGACAAAGATTTAGTGAATATGTCTATAATGCACTATTTTATAGAAACCATTCATACTATGATGTCAGATGTCTGAGAACAAAACTGTAATAGGTGATAGATCAAAATTATACGTATCATCTATTTATGTAACATTAGATCCTTAGAAAGGACCACAATAATATTATTATCAAGATAACACGTGACATCCAATTCACTACCAGGAACAATATCAAGCTCGTAGAAAATGAGAAATAACTATATTATATGTTTAGGAACATTATAAGTTACAATACACTTAGAATATAATATACAATTGGAGACCATTGTCTGATATGAGCTATTTTAGCTCACAAAACGTCCATTATGGAAGAATATATATCATGACTATAATTGCATATCACTTTTGTTTATCTGAAAGAATAATATATATATATATATACCATGATGACTAGATATTTATTTCCTCTATAAACCAATAATATATCCTAAATATTCCCTAAATACTTTAGTATAGTGTTAAAAAAAATTCCAATTTTCTTCTCTTCAGTTTTCATGATATCATCCAAATTTTCTCAATATAATTACCCTACTCTTAATTTCATATTTAAAAAAGATTTATTCCAAAATCACAAACATATAAAAAGATAGAATTTTGCGAGGTATAGTGTATTTTGGGCTTATTAACATTACATAAGAACAAAAATCATGAAATAATAATCTTTATTGAAAGCATCTTTTACATAACCACGACATTCCATCATTATTAACATTGCATGGTATAACCATAGGACATAAGAAAACGGTGACCTATAAACCTCAGTAAAGGAGTAAAAGATAAATAACATGAATAATACAATACATTTTACGCAATAGAAATATAAATGGATCATAAGAGAAACATTAACAAGATTCATGATATAAGATGAATATCATAATGTGGAAACGTGGAATCAATTTAAAACACAACATCATTAACATAAAGGAATCAGGTAAACCCTTTTGCCATCATGATGGAAAAAATTACTATAATGTAATTAGGTAAACCCCTATCCCAACATGATGTATCATGATAAAAAACATTACCCAATTCATTGGAGGGCTATCAGGGCGCACCCTTCACAATCATTTCAATCTCAAACTTAAGTGTGCCACATGCATCTTATAACATAGGTTCATTCAACATAATAATTTCATCCAAAATCAAGTAATATGGAATTATACATTTAATTAAAAATTATTTATTTATATGTGAATCAAGGTGAATACCCTTTATAGATTAATGGGTATGGTATTCACTACATAATGATTTTGGCATTGAAAATTGTGGTGTAATTATGGAAGCATAACGACGTCATATAAAAATTCATAAATTGGGTTGATGAGAGAGAAAGGGATCTATCATAATTTATATATAGGATGGATTGTAGGGTGATCATGGAGAAAAATATTCCAACATGTGAAATGGAATTTAGATTCAAAATATAAAATAAATTCTTGAATGGAAATTACAAGAGAGAAATCCCTTATGGAATTTCAACATAATAAGGGGTGGGTTTAAAGGATCATTGGGAGGATTAATGGGAGTGAAAGGATAATAAAATAATTTATTCATAAACTTATTTTATTTATGTTTGTAATAACACATCCCAAATATATAAATTGGAAATTAAAAAGCATGACATAAAAGAGGCGCTTAAAGGAAAAGGAGAGAGGCAGATCCCTTACAGAATTTTTCCATATTAACGGCTTAGGTAAGGGTTGAAATGGGGGAGGATAAATTATCCCCCACTAAAATAACATCAATTATACTATAAGTTAAGTATTACAAACTAATTTCAAAATATTAAATTTAAATTAAAAAACTACTCTCAAAGAAGGACCTTGAATTCAAAGAGGAGGAGAGGAATCCTTTACAAAATTCGGCATGGTAATGGGTGTACATAAGGGTTCGTAAGAGGGATAATTGATAGTGAATTGGGATATAATCATTAATAAATCAAATTTTCAGTAAGTTGTTAAATTAATTACATAGAAAAACATAGGAATAAAATAATTTAAAAGACACAGCATGAAAAGAATTCTTGATAAAAGAATAGGGTAGAATATCCCTTACATGGATGTGTCATCTCAAAGCATGGGAGAGGATTCCTGGGAGAAAATGTCACCTTGGGAGGAATCTAGAGAGTAGGGGGAAGAGTTTGGTCGAGATTCAAATAGTTTTAATGAATAGGAATGGGTTCTTGGGTGGGTTTATATAGGAATTATGGGGGAATTTTTTATTATTTTGTTTTTGACCCTATACACTAAAATATTAAAAACCACAAACCATCCTAGGGTTTTTTCACATTATTTCTATCTATGGGGAGTTGTATAAATTATTTTAAAATTATAAGGGCCAATGATATTAAAATATTTCCCTTGATTAGGTGGAGGTGATTCTGACATTCAAGGAAATGATTTTAAAATCATAAAATATTTTATATGTCTTGGAGGATTCACTAATGCTTTATAAAATAAATAATATCATCATATAATAACATTATTTTAACTTAAAACTTATATTTTTCCGATGATACCCATTATATTATTTTATGACATCACTTTTGGGTCATTATGATGTCGTAAAACACATTATATATTTATTCGGTATTTACTTATTTCCCAATAAACTGTTTGTCTATGAAAATTATGAAAAAAAACTATTGGATAATTTCGACATCTTGATTCCAAAAATAATATTCTTTTTATCTAAATAATTTTCTAAATATGTGAAATTTTAATTTTAAAATAAACTCTTTCCTTTTTTGAAAATTGGCTGGTTTTGACAAAAACAGTTTTCAAGACTTAATAAAAAATACAATTTACTTAATAAAATTTATAAGATAATTTATATTTAATAATATTAATTTAATAATAATATTTTGTTAAAATATTATTTTATTCAAAAAGACATTAATTCATCAAAATATATTTATTAATTGAATTATAATTTTGACCCAAAATATTATTTGTGCTTTAAAAATCATTTACAAAGTAACAATAATAAAATGAAAGTATATTTATTATTCTAAAAAAAATAATACACATAATAATAATGCTAGGTTCTGGTTACATATCCATTTATTACACCATCAAGCACCATAAGAGTAAGTTGTGTGATGGTGGGGATTTTATTTGGCTATTTAGTGAATATGGTTTTGGGCTGCGATCTGGATGAGCTTGAACTTCTCCCATAAATGGGAGCGCTCATGCTTATGTTGTTGGATGTCGAATTCGGTGTGGTATAGGGAAAATCTCAAAAAATTTATCTTGCTCGGAAACTCTAATAAATGGTATTTATAGGGTATGGTCCAACTATTTGAGGTCATCACTTCCTTTTTCTGTGTCAAAAATATTTTTTAAAACCCTATGTAACGACCCAAAATTTTATCAATCAAAATTTCTCTTGATCTAATTAAATGTATTATTATGAAATGTGTTTATATAAAATATGAAATTCCTTGGGTTTATGTTTTTGGTTTTCCAAATACCATTAATAAGTTTTACCATTGTTAATATAGCTGTTGAACAATGATCAGATGATTAATATAAATATAGTGCTTTAACAAATCCAATTTACTCAGACAATGGAAGTGATGGCCTCATCCAATAGAATTCCCCAAATGAAGCCCATTTTTTAGAGCTCGGAAATGAGTTGGATTCATTAGGCTTCTTTCTTGACCAATCCAAATCTGATCTTCAACATGTTATACTTGAACAAAACTGCATATGGGAGAAGTAGAAGTTGATAGAGATTACAACCCGGATGATGTTATCTGAGCCACCCCAAGATTCTGTCACCATCGCACACCTTACCCTTCAGTCTTATGTAGGTTTTATAAGGGGTTATCTAAAAATAACATAGCACTATGATTATGTACATTATTTTTATAGATAATATAATCTCATTTTATTATTGTTACTTTGTAAATAGTTTTTAAAGCACAAATAGTATTTTTAGTTAATATTCAACAAAGGAATCTATTTTGATAAATTAATGGATTTTAAAATTAAATAATATTTTAATAAAATACTTTTATTATTAAATTACATTTTATTGATTATAAATTATTGTTTTATTATTATTAATACAATTGTAATTTTTATTAAGGTTTGAAATCTGGTTTTGTCAAAACCCATGAATTTTCAATAAATGTTGGATTTTATTTTAAAAGTGAAAATTCACATATTTAGAAAATTATTTTGATAAAATTAATATTATTTTTGGAATCAGGATGTAAAAATTATCCTATAGTGAATTTTTCATAATTATCTGAGACATTTGAATTTTTGGATAAAAATTAAATACCCTTTAAATATGTAATGTGATTTATATCATCATAATGACCCAATAGTGATGTAATAAAATACTATAAATCTTATGTTAGACCAATATATGTTTTAAAATTAAAATAATGTGATTTTAGGTTTGTTTTATTTATTTTACAAGGTCTTAGTGGACCCTCCAAGGCTTATAAAACATTTTAGCTTTTAAAATTGATTTCCTAGAGAGTGTGACTCACCTCCACATAAGCAACCCTATTATTTAAATAATTTTGGCCATTGGACTTATAAAATATTTTTTTCCACTCCACTTTGGAAAAAACCAAGGTAAAACCAATGGGATGGTTTATGGTTTTGATTAGATTAATGTGTGGTGTCCCAAACCTAAATAATAAAGAATTCCCTCTCATTTCCTATATAAACTCACCCATTCTCCCGCTTCCTCTTCACTAAAAGACTTTGGAGCTCGACCAACCCCTTCCCTTCTCAATCTATAATCCTCCCAAGGAACCCCAATATCTCAATAATCCTATCTCAATCCCCTTCTATGCCATTGGGATTACACTTCCAAGTAAGGGATTCCTTCATTTCTCATTTTATCCAAGTTTCTTAATATTGTTACACCCTTTTATTTTCAATTATAAATTTAGGGGTATTATTTATCAACTCCCCCATACCTTTTTATTATTTTTTTTAATTATGGGAGACCCCTTTCCCTCCCATTAATTCCTTCCATGTACACCTGTTACCATGCCGAGATTCCATAAGGAATTTCTGTCTTCTCATTCACATTCAAGAAAATACTTTGTATTATGAATCTATATTCCATTACATTTGTTGGGACATTTATCTATTTTACCCCCTTACTATCCATTTCATGTACATATTATTAGAAACCAATTTCTCTCCCATAAACCATTTTTATTAATTATTATGTCATGTTGTTATGCTGCCGAAATTGCACCACGATTTTCCAAGCCAATGTCATTATGTAGTGAATACCATGTCCATTTCTCTATCAAGGGTATTCACCTTTATGAAAATTTACCTATTGATTATGAAGTTTCAGGTATTAATTCCACATTCCTTTATCATGGAATAAATGATTATCTTTTATGAATCCATGTTATATGATCCATGTGGCACACTTATGCATGAAATGCAATGATTTAGAAGGGTGTGCCCTGATAGAGCTCCAATGCATTGGGTAAAGATTAGTATCATGATACGTCAAGTGCAATGAGGATTTACTCCTGTTAATTCAAGTGAAATAAGGATTTAATAATTCTAATTAAATTGCAATGAGAGTTTACTAATTCTCCATGTGCAATGATGTTTGGCTCATGCTAATTCCATGTTAAGTGTTGTTTCCACATTTCCATGTTTTGATAATCATGCTATATCATGCCTTCATGTTCATGTTATTTTATGCTCTATTGATATTCCTATTTCCTATCATAAATTTTATTCTTCATGTTATGCCTTGTTTACTCCTTTAATGGTCTTTATAGCTCAATCTTTTCAAATGTATGTCCTCAGGTTATCCCAAGCAATGCTAAGTACGAGAGAATGTCGTGGTAATGTAAAGGAATTTTTCAATAATGATGTTAAGTGTTTTATGTTGTAAATTGTTATGTAATGTTCTGAATCCCCATATACACTATACCTCTTGATCTTCCATTTTGTATCAAGTGAATATTTTATGTAATAAATCTTGTTCAAGTGTGTAAAAAAGTAGAGTTGTTATAGTTGGTATCGAAGGATAGTTTCAGTAAATTTGTGTATTAGGAGTAGAAACCCATAGAGAATCCTTAGAGGTAAGAATAAGTATAATAAAATCATCCCTAAATTTTGGTGAGTATTGATTAAGTGGTTTATCAAGAAAATAAATCCCTTTCTGGATACGAGCAGGTTGAGGCGGCTCTGGAACTGATGTACCTAGGAGTGAAAACTCCAATAAAGAGTTTCAGGATTGACCTGGGGTATCTGTGTACACAAAAATGGGCATTGTTTCCCTCTTGGTTACGACACTCCCGATGGACATGATTTGTTAAATTCAAAAGAATATTATGAACCATTGTTAAGGGAATAAAAAAAATTCCTCTGTGAATATATGTTAGAAATTAGATCATGGATAACATATATTGCAGTCTATAGATTCATAAGTCATGGAAATAAAAGTTATTTATAAGTCATCTGTTTTTGTCCTTGAATTTCCCTTTATTTTTTACCCCAAACTTTCCTTTTATTCAAGCCAATTCTTGGTAATTTGACGACTCGGGCTAACAACTGATGCAATGATCAATTTGATGCATGTTCTAATGAGATACCCAATCTGATGGGAGCGGTAATCACGAACTTTGTCATGATATTCTCTTAGTTAACTCAATATTTGAATGAAAAACATAGGTCAAGAGGAATGTTCAACCCCCCCCCCCTCCTAAGAATGAAAAATTCGCTATCAAGATATTTATGAAACAAAGGCCACCTAATTTTAATGGATCATTTGATCCCTCAATCGTCGAACTATGGATCAACTCCACTGAAAATATCTTCTCCATCCTTCAATTTTTTGAACAGGAGATGGTTCATCTGGCTACTTATTGTATTGAGGGTGAATCTGATTAATGGTGTAAATTGATCAAAAATATAAAGCCTAAGGATGAGATCGAGGAGTTGGAATGGAAGGATTTCTGGAAAATGTTTTTCGATAAATATTTTCCTCCCACCCTTCACCTTATGATTAAAAGGGACTTCAATGCCCTCAAGAAAAAATATGACGAATCCATCAGAGAGTGCGAGGAAAACATCACAAGGCTTGCATGATACACCTCTAACTTTGTCGTTACCCCTAAATGTAGGGTTGACTGCTTCATTGGGGGGCTAAAACCTAGCCTGTAGAAATCCCTGGTGATCCATGACATCAACAGCTCTGAGGAAATAATATAATGTTCCCTCAAGGTCAAAATGGATATTGGATAATATTAGGGGTATCATGGGGATAAAAAGGATAAGGTGGACATAAATTCTGGTAGTCCGACGGATAAATCCAACGGTTCTAAAAAAATCTCACACCCCACTTTCCAAATGTGTGGAATGAAGCCCCACAAAAATTGCTAGAAGGGGATGAAGAAATGCTTTAGGTGTGAAAGAGATGGTCACCTAGCCATTAAATGTCGACAAAGAAAAACTTTCGGCTACAACAGGGGAGGGGAATGCTCTGTTTGAACCTCAATGCATTGTTTATTTCTTCAACTGTAAAGAACCAGGGCACCTTGAAAATTAGTTCCCTAAGCCGAGGTTTTTTTAAGGCAACCAATAATCTCCAAGGCAGAAAGGGGGAGATTTTTCCATTACTACCGCCGAAGTGAACCCCAACAATGAAGTGGTGACAGTTACTCTAGTTATTCATTCAAGAATAGCGAACATAGTTTTTTATTCTGGTTTTATGAATTCTTTATATCCAGAATGTTTAATAGAACAATCCCAACACCATCACAAATCATGGATGTAAAGATGATAGTGAGTATAGAAAATGGGTAAATGATTACATCCCATGAATAAAACACCTCCCCTATCATAATTGGTGGATTGATCTTCCTAGAGAACCTCATCATACTCCATCTAGTGAAATTTTATGCAATTCTGAGCATTGATTGATTTTCCTTATATAGAGCCAACATAAAATTATGTGAGAGGGAAATCACTCTCTATATTGAGAATCGACCTCCGAATCTATACAAGTTCAAGGAGGAAGATAAATCTTCTTTAGCACCATCATCTCAAGCATGGATATTACTGCCCTATGATCATGTGTATCTACCTCAGATGATTGAGTAAAAGGAAGCAACCATACTTGAAGACTTTCCTATTATGAGGGAATTCACTTGAGTGTTTCTCGAGGAATTGCATGGTCTTCCTCCTAGAAGATATGTTTAATTCTAAATTGACTTTATACCTAGGGAATTTCCAATATCTAGAAATCATTATAGAATGGCTATTGTGGATCATGAGGAGATGAAGAAACAACTACAGGAGAATCTAGATAAAGGGTTTATATGGCCAAGTGCTTCACCATGGGGTGCACCAGTCATCTTCATTGAGAAGAAGGATGCATCAATGCACCTTTTCATCAATTATCATGAGCTTAACGAAATCAAAATAAAAAAAATCATCATCTACCACGAATTGATGATTTGTTCGATCAGCTGTGTGGAGAACATTACTTCTCCAAGTTAAATTTGCGGTCGAGATATTATCAAATAAGTTTTAAAAAAGAATATATCCCCAAGACAGCTTTTTATACAAGATATGGGTACTATGAATTCATAGTAATGTCTTTCAGACTCACTAATGCTCCAAAAATCTTCATGGACTTGATGAATAGATTCATTCGAGATTACCTCGAAACTTAAGTGGTAGTTTTTATAGACAATATTCTAATATACTCCAAAAACAAGGATGATCATGAGGAGAATCTAAGAACAGTACTAAAGACCTTGCGAAAGTACAATCTCTATGAAAAGTATAGAAAGTGTGAGTTTTGGTTTAAGTAGGTCTCATTATTGGGTCATATCCTCACAAGAAATGGGATATTTTTGGATCCCTCTAAGACAACTGAAATTGAGGGATGGTCGAGGCCCACATCAGTAACAAATATCCATTGCTTCTTGGGGTTAGTTTGATATTATCACCAATTTGTGATAAATTTCTAATGGTTTTCAAAACCACTTACCAAGCTGACTCGTAAGGGAGTCATGTTTTCATAGAGTGATGAATGTGAATAAATCTTCGAGGAGTTGAAAAGGAGGCCTATAACTGTGCTCGTTCTCACATTACCCACAAGTGGAGAAATTTTTGTGGTATTTAGTGATTCTTAGAAGAAGGGAAGGGGTTGTGTATTGATTCATAATAATAAAGTGATATCATGCACCTCAAGGCATCTAAAAATCCATGAGCAAAACTATCCCACACATGATCTGGAGATGGAGGCTATGATCATTGCGTTGAAAATTTGGTAGCAATATCTCTATGAGGAGAAGTGTGAGATATATACTGATCACAATCGCCTCAAATATATATTCACACAAATAGATATTAATATGCACCAATGAATATGGATAGAACTCATCAAAGATTATGATTTCTTAATGCACTACCATCCTGATAAGGCAAACAAGGTGGTAGATGCTCTAAGTAGAAAGGACCATGCATCTTTATCAATGATGAGAATTTAAAAGGATCCAATCTTCATAAATTTGAAAAGGATGGACATGGTAATAATTAAGGTTAGAACATCATCAATCCTTGTACAAATTATTGCTCAACCCTCCCTCATGGATAAAATAAATGATTCTCAAAGAAAGGATATGGAAATTCTGAAAAGGGTGGAAGCTATCAGAAAATGGAAATCCTCAGAGTTTGTGGTTGGCAAGGATGGAATTGTGAGATTTGTTTCATGATTATATGTGCCATCTGATCCAAAGGTAACGAAGAAGCTTCTCGATGATGTACATAGCTCAACCGTCTCTATTCACCCAGGGAACACAAAAATGTATCGAGATCTCTGAGAAACCTTTTGGAGGGACAATATGAAAAGGGATATTAATGAATATACATCAAAGTTCTTGGTATGTCAGCAAGTGAAAGTTGAGAGGAAAAAGTCTAATGGGATGATGCAACCACTACCCATACCAACATGGAAGTTAGAGAATATTACCATAGACTTTGCCACTGGACATCCATGGACATCCCGATGAAACAATGCTATATGAGTCGTTGAGGATCATCTTATGAAGAAATATCACTTTATCATGATTTGAGAGGACTTCTCATTGGATCAACATGCATATATTTACATCAATGAAGTTGTAAGGCTACATAGATTACCACTATCTATTGTATCTGATCGTGATCTGAGATTCACCTTGAAGTTCGGTAAAAGTCTCCAACACGCTCTAAGAACTGAATTGAACTTCAGTATGGATTATCATCCTCAAACTGATGCACAATATGAGTAAACTATTCAAACATTGGAAGATATGTTTAGATCATGTTCAATTGATATAAAATGGGAATGTGACCATCATCATCCACTGGTTGAATTATCGTACAATAAAAATTTCCACTCGAGCATCTGAATGTCACCATATGAATCCATTTATGGGAAATGGTGTAGAACACTGATGTGTTGGGATGATGTTAGTGAGCGTATGATTTTAGGACCATAAATGGTCGATGAAATTGTAGAGAAGGTGAAAACTATTCAGCAGCATATCAAGGCATCCAAAAGTCGATAGAAGTGTTATGAAGATTATCGTCGACAAGACCTTGAGTTCATAGTTGGATACATGGTTTTCTTTGCATATCTCTACGGAATTAGGTCATGAGGTTTAGAATGAAAGGGAAGTTAAGTCCTAGGTAGATCGTCCCCTCCGAGATTCTTGATCGTGTCGGGGTTGTGGTCTATCGACTAGCACTTCCACCCACCATGGACAAAGTACATGATGTTTTTCATGTATCCCTCTTAATAAATTACATACCAGACCATTCACATATACTCTTTTTAGAGGTAGTATAGTTATAGGATGATATTTCTTATGAGGAGCAACTAGTGAAGATCTTAGAACATAGATAATATGTTCTAAAAAATAAGACAATACCCCTCATCAAGGTGTTCTGTAGAAAACAAAAGTTTGAAGAAGCGACGTGGGAATCAAAGGATGTGATGAAGTAGAGTTACCCGCATCTATTTTAGTGTGGGGAAATGAAATTTAGAGGGAGAAATTTATTAAGGGGGAAGATTTTAATGACCCAATCACTTATCAAGGAAAATTCATCTTGATCTAATTAAATGTATTATTATAAAGTGTAGTTATATAAATACAAACTTCCTTGGTTTTATGTTTTTGGATTTCAAAATAGCATTATGAATTGTTACTGTTTCTAATATAGTCGTTGAACAGTGATCACATGATTAGTATAAATATATGGCTTTAACAAATCCAATTTACTCAGATATAGGAAGTGATGTCCTCATCCATTAGACTTGCACGTACAAAGCCCATTTTTCATAGCTCAGAAAGGAGGTGGTGTCATTGGGTTTAGCTCTAGACTAAGCCCCAGACGAGCTTCAACACGTTATGCTTGAACGGAACCGCCTATGGTAGAAGTGGAATTTGATAGAGATTACCACCCGATCGATGTAATCTAAGCCACCCCCAAGAGTTTGTCACCATCGCACACCTTACCCTTCGGTCTTATGCTGGTGTTATAAGGGGTTATGTAACAAGGTCATATCACTATGATTATGTACATTATTTTTATAGAGAATACAAATTCATTTTATTATTGTTACTTTGTAAATAGTGTTTAAAGCACAAATATTATTTTTAGTTAACATTCAACTAAGGAATCTATTTTGGTAAATTAACGGATTTCTGAGTTAAATAATATTTTAATAAAATACTATTATTATTAAATTTCTTTGTATTAATTATAAACTACAGTATAATTTTTATGAATACAATTGTAATTTTTATTAAGGTTTGAAAGCTGTTTTTGTCAAAACCCATGAATTTTAGATAAATGTATGTTTTTATTTTAAATGTGAAAATTAAATTATTTAGAAAATTATTTGGATAAAATTAATATTATTTTTTTTAATCAAGTTGTCTAAATTATCTAACAGTGCTTTTTTCGTAATTTTATGAGACAGTCGAATTTTTGGGTAAAAATTAAATACTATTTAAATATGTAATTTGTTTTATGATATCATAATGACCCAATAGTGATGTAATAAAATACTAAAAACATTATTTTCAAAAAAGTTATGTTTTACCATTAAAATAACATGATTTTAGTTTTATATTTATTTATTTTACAAAGCCTTATAGGACCATCCAAGACTTATAAAACATTTTAGCTTCTTAAATTGATTTCCTTGAGAGTGTGACTCACCTCCACATAAGAAACCCTATTATTTTAAGACGTTAGGCCATTGGCCGTATAAAATATTTTGTTCCACTCCCCTTTGGAAAAAAGCATGTCCAAAATCCCTGGGATGGTTTGTCATTTTGATTAGCTTAAAGTGTGGTGTCCCAAAGCTAAATAATAAAAATTTCCCTCTCTATTCCTAAAAAAAACCCACCCACGCTCCCACTTCATATTCACTCGAAGCCTTTGGTGATCAACCTACCTCTACACTCTTCTTTCTAGAATCCTTACAAGGTTCCTCAAGCTCTAAAGAAGCCTCCTTGAATCCCCTCCCAAGCCTTTGGGGTCACACTTCCAAGTAAGGGATTCCTTCTGTTCTCATTTTATCCATGTTTCATAATAATGTAATGCCATTTTATTTACAATTATAAATGTTGGGGGTATGATTTCTCACCTCTACCATACTGAACTATTTATGTTTTAATGATGGGAGACCCCTTTCTCTCTCATTAATTCCTTCTGTGTACACCTATTACCATGCCGAAATTCCGTAAGAAATTTCTCTCTTCTCATTTACATTCAAGAAATTGTTTTTTATTATGAATCTAAATTCCATTACATTTGATGGGACATGTATATATATGAACCCCTTATTTTCCGTTTCATTTATATATAATGTGACACCCTTTTCTCTCTCATCAACCATATTTTTTGATTTCTTATGTCACGCTGTTATGCTGCCGAAATTGCACCATGATTTTCCAAGACAAAGTCATTGTGTAGTGAAAACCATGAACATTTCTCTATCAAGGGTATTCACCATTGTGCACATTTTCTTATTTATTATGGAATTTCATGTATTAATTATACATTCCTTTATCTTGGAATAAATGATGATTTTTTATGTATCCATGTTATATGATCCATGTGGAACACTTATGCATGAAATGAAATGTTTAAGAAGGGTTCACCCTGATAGCACTCCAATGCATTGGGTAAAGATTATTATCATGATACGTTAAGTGCAATGAATAATTACTCATGCTAATTCAAGTTCAATGAGTATTTACTCATTTTAATTCGAGTGCAATGAGGGTTTACTTATTCTCTATGTGCAATGATCCTTGGCTCATGTGAATTCCATGTTAAGTTTGGTTTCCATATTACAATGTTATGATAATCATTACATATCATGCCTTTATGTTCATGTTATTTTATTCTCCATTTTTATTTATTTTTCCTAAAATTTATTTTATTATCCATGTTATTTCTTTTTTACTCTCTTACTTGGCTTTGTAGCTCACCCTTTTAACATGTATGTCCTCAGGTTATCCCATGCAATGCATGTATGAGGGAATGTCATGGTTATGTAAAGTATGTTTCCAATAAATATGTTGTGTGTTGTATGTTTTAAGTTGTTATACAATGTTCCTAGGCACCAAAGACACTAGACCTCTCAATCATCTATGTTGTATCAAGTGAAGAGTTTATGTAATAAATCATGATTATGTGTATAATAAAAAGTAGGGTTGTTATACCCTATATTTATTCTACCCATGTGATCTTTTTCTAATGGATATAATATCCATGATAATGAAACATAATGGTCATTTAAATCTAATAGGATTTATTAAAAAAGGATTTAATGTTTTTTCTATATCTGAAAGACATTTAATTAAAAGAAAGGAAATATTATTCATAAATGTTCAGTTCTTTACAACCTTCCCCCTTAAAAAATTTCTCCCTTGAAATTTTATTTTCCCATACTAGAAAAGATGAGGGTAACTCTACCACATCACTTCTTCTAGTTCCCATATCACTTCTCTAGACACATGGTTTCTCCAAAACACTATAATGAGGGGAATTGCCTTATTTCGTAGAACTTTTTCGTAGGATCAATGAACTTCACCAGCTTCTCTTCATAGGAGAGGTCCTTTTCCAGTGGTACCTCCTCTAGATTGAGTACATGTTGTGGGTCTAGTATGTAATTATTTAATATTTATACATGGAATACATTATGTACTGGAGACTGGTTTGGTGGGAGTTCCAATCGATAGGTCACTTCCCTGATGCAATCAAGGATCTCAAAAGGGTCTATGTACTTTAGACTAATCATTCCCTTCATCCTAAATATCATAACTCTCTTCTATAGAGATATGCGGAGGAATACCATGTATCCAACATCAAACTATAGGTCTCATCAAGTATTGTCATCAATTATCATTTGTCAACTCTTGGAAACATTTATGTGTTATTGGATGGTCACAACCTTATCCACCATTTCATAGACCCTCTTTAGAGCTAGATGTTTTCATTCCCCAACTTCATCCCAATATGTCAGTTTTCATCACCTCTTCCCATGAAGCTATTTACAAAGATCCATTTGGATGCTTGAGTGGAAACTGCTGTTGTAAGAGAACTCCACCAAAGGAATATGTTGGTCTCATCGGTCATTGAAGACTGTTAAGAAATCTCTTAAAATTTCTACAAGTTTTGGGATAGTCAAATCATATTGTCCATCAGTTTGGGGGCGATATATTGTAATGATGTTCAACTCATTGTTCATAGCATATTGGAAACTCTTACAGAACATATAGGTGAATCTTGGATATTGATCAAACGCAATCGATAGTGGTACTCTATGTAGCCTTACTTATTCTCTAAGGTATATATATTGAAGTTGATCCGGTGAGAAATCCTCTCGACATGAAATTAAGTGTGTAATATTTTTAAGACGATCCACAACAACCCAGATAGCATAGTTTTCTTCAGCTATCTTTGGATGTCTAGAGACAATGTCTATGGTGATGTTTTCCCATTTACATATTGTTATGGTTAATGTTTGTATCATCCCCTTATAATTTTACCACTTAGCCTTCACTTTCCTATATTCCATGCACTTTGATGCATATTTAGAGATCTCCTAATTCATGTTATCCCACCAATAGTTCTCCCAAAGATAACGATACATATTTGTGTTTCCTGGGTGACTGGAAAATTTTGAACTATATGCCTCATCCAAATGTTCTTTCTTTAACTCTGGATTTTATGGAACACATAGTCTTGACCAAAATCTCATAGTTTATTCATTATTAAAATTTAACTCTGAAAATTTACCTTTTCTGATAGTTTCCACATACTTATGAATTCCCACATCAACTTTTTAATCATCCTTTAACCTTTCCAAAAGAGATGGTTGAGAAATAATTTGTGAAAGGATTTATGATTTTCCCTTCATTATGACTCCCATGTCTATCATTATCAAATTTATGATGATTGGATCATTTTCAATTCTCATTAATGATATAATTAGTAGGTCCATTATACTTAGAGAAAATTCCACCTTGTTCCCCATCCCAGGGTGGTAACGGATTGAGAAGTCATAATCCTTGATGAGAACTAACCAACTTTACTGGAATATATTCAACTCTATCTTTGTGAATATATATTTGATACTTTTGTGATCTGTATATATTTCACACTTCTCCCCAAAGAGATAATGCCACCGGATTTTCAAGGAAATGATCACCAGTTCCAACTCAAGATCACGAGTGGGAAAGTTTTTCTCATGAATTTTCAACTGCCTTGAGACATAGGCAATGACTTTGTCATTCTGCATTAACTCACAGCACATGCCATTCATCAAAGCATCAATTAAGATTACAAAAATCTCCCCACTTGTGGGTAGTGTAAGCACAGTGGTAGTGATAAGACCCTTCTTGAACTCCATGCAGCTTTCCTTATATTCATTATTCTAAGAAAACATGACTACCTTCCGAGTTATATCGGTATTATGGTGTCAAAATCCTAAGAAATATCTCAAAAATAGGTGATACTATCCAGCTGACCCTAGGAAGCTACATATATCCATAAAAGATGTTTTCCTCATCCATCCCTCAAATTTTTTTGGAAGTATCCACAGTTATCCCATTACTTTTGATGATATTCCACAATAACGATACATCCTTCAACTAGTGCTCACACATGTTATATTTTTCATAGAGACTATACTTTGGTAAGTTCCCTTGTACATTTATTAGATGCACCAAATGATCCTCTATGGTTTTAGAGTATATTAAAATTTCATATATAAAAACTATCACAAAATTTTTATGGTAATATCTAAAGACTCTATTCATGATTTCATTAAATATTGCTGGAGAATTAGTGAGTCGAAAAGTCATTTATATGAATTCATAGTTCTTGTACGTTGTACAAAATGCAGTCTTAGGGATATCCTTATACTTCACCATTACCTGGTATTATCTCAATTGTAGATCCACCTTAGAGAAGTATTGTTCTCCACATAGTTGATTGAAAAAGTCATCAATTTGTGGAAAATGATACTTTTTCATAATTATGACTTTTTTGAAACCATGATAACCAATGAAAAGGTACATTGACCCATCCTTCATGAAAAATAGGACTAGTGCACCCCATATTGAACCACATGGGAACATAAAACCTTTATACATATTCTCTTGTAGTTATTTCATTAGCTCCTTAAGCTCTACAATAGCCATTCTATATGGAGTCTTGTATACTGGCAATGCCCTAGGTATAATATCAATCAATAATTCAATATCTCTTATAAGAGGAAGACCTTGAAATTACTTGGGAAACACATTAGTGAATTCCCTCACAATAGGCATGTCTTCACGACTGTTCCTTATCAAGACTCAGTTATCTGAGAATGATATGCATACTCAGAGGGAATTAATATCCATGCTTGAGATGATAGTGATAAATAAGATTCCACCTCCGCCTTGAACATGAATATAATCGGGGGTCAATTCACAATATGAAGAGTGATTTCCCTCTCGTGAAAATTTATGATGGTTCTATATAGGGAAATCCAATCCATTCCAAGAATTAAACCAAATTCTACCAAGGTAATTATGATGATGTTATTTGGGAAGGTCCATCCACAAATTGTGACAGGGGAGGAGTTATATTCATGGGATGCAATAATTGCCCCATTTTCTGTTTTCACCGACATATCTACTTCCATTCATTGTGGTGATATCTTGATAGTTCTAATAAAATTTTTTGATATAAAAGAATGTATATAACAATGGACGTAACCCTACAATTCAATTTTTACTGCATCTTCTAATTTCTCTAATGTAGGCTTAGGGATGAGTATCTGAAACTATTAAACACATAAAGGGGAATCCATGGACCAAATGGGATAACTTATAAATTATATTTATCTTCTTAACATATGAATTACCAAGAATCCATCTATATTATCCATGATTTACTTCATAACATATATTCTTAGGGGCATTTTTTATTCCCTTAATATTGGTTCTTACTATGTTTATGAATTTACCAATATATATCCCCTAAGAGTGTCGAACCAACAGTGTAGTAAGGCCTGTTTTTGTACATGTGTTCCCATTTGAGTATATCTCAAAGTATTGTTTTGGGGTTTTACCCCTAGATACATCTATGCTAGATCCATCCCTACTTGTTAGTATCCAAATAGGGATGAATTTTCTTGATAAACAACTTACACTATACTCACCAAAATTTAGGGATTTTATTCTCATTCTTAGTATTATCCCTAAGTAATTCCCTAGTGTTTTCTAATCCTAATTCCAAAATTAACTAAACCTATCCTCTAATACTAACTATAATGACCCTTCACTATATTTCATATTTAAACATTATTTATTACATAAACATTCATTTAGTAAAACTCAAAATATTGATATGTATAGTGTATTTTGGGCTTATTAAATTTACATAACAACATAAAACATGAAATACACTTCTTTATTGAAAACTTCTTTTACATGACCATAGTATTCCTTCATACATAGCATTGCATGCAATAACCTGGGGACATAAGAAAAGGGTGAGCTATAAATCCCATTAAGGTAGTAAACAAGGAAAAACATAAAGAATACAATACATGTTAATAAATAGACATATAAATGGGGCATAATAGAAACATGAACATAAAGGCATGGTATAACACAATTATTATAACATGGAAATGTGGGAACAACTTAAAACACTGCATCATTAACACTAAAGAATCAGATAATCCCTATCCCAAAACGATGGAAAAAAGTTATATAAAGGAATCAGGTAAACCCCTATCCCAAAATTACATATAATGATACTAAAAATTACCCAATTAATTTGAGCGCTATCAGGGAACACCCTTCATAATCAATTCAATATCATTCTTATGTGTGCCACATAGATCTTATAGCATAGATTCATTCAACATTATAATTTATTCCATGACCAAAGAATGGAGAATTCATACAAGTAATTCACCATTTAATATGTATGTGTTCATAAAGGTGAATACCCTTGATAGAGGAATGGGTATGGTATTCACTACATGATGATTTTGGCATGGAAAATCACGGTGTAATTTTTCATGTATAATGGAATCAAATGGAAATTAATAAATTGGGGTGATTAAAGAAAAAGAGGTATCTCATCATTAATGGATTGGATGGATAGTAATGGGATCATGGAACATAATATCCTATCATGTGAAATATAATTTAGATTCACAATATAAATGAAATGTATGAATGGAAATGATAAAGGTGAACCTCATTACAGAATTTCAGCATAGTAATGGGTGGGTTTAAAGGATCATAGGGGGTGCTTAATTGGATTGAAAGTAAGATTACCTAATTTATAAATTAAATTTAGAGTAATTTGGTATGTAATAACATATCCCAAATAATGAAAATTTAAATTAATTTGCATGAAAAAAAGAGGTACTTGAAGAAAAAGGAGAGAGAGATACCTTACGGAATTCTGGCATAGTAACGTCATAAGTAAGGGTCCATATGGTGGAAGAAAAATGATCAATCATTAAAATAAAATCAATTTTATAGTATCTTAGTTATTAAAAACAAATTTTAATACAATAAATATAAATTAAAAGAACTACTCTCAATGAAGGTTTTGGAATTCAAAAAAGAGGATAGGAATCCTTTAGAAAATTCTACATGGTAATGGGTGTACATATGATTTCATAAGAGGGATAAATGAAAGTGAAATGTGATATAATCATTTATAAATCCAATGGGTAGTAAAATAGTATATTTAAGGACACATATAAATATAGGAATAAATGAATATAAAATACATAACAAGAAAATAATGCTTGATAAAAGAGAAGGTTGGAAGATCCCTTACATGGATGTGTGATCTCAAAGGCCTGGGAGATGTGTCTTTGGAGGATAGAGGATCCTTGGGAAGACTCTAGATAGTAGGGGGAGAAGTTGGTAAATATTTAAATATCTTTAGAGAAGATGAATGGGTGATTTTGTGGGTTTATATAGGAAAGGTGGGGGTAATTCGTTATTATTTAGGTTTTGACCATACACAATAAAATATACAAAACCACAAACAATCCCATGGTTTTTCCAACTTTTTTTGGAAAAGGGTAGTGGTATAAATTATTTTAAAGTTTTAATTTCCGAATATATTAAAAAATTTCTCTTTATTTTGTTGATGTGAGTCACACTTTCAAGGAAATGAATTTAAAATTTTAAAATATTTTATATGTCTTGGAGGATTCACTAATGATTTATAGAATAAATTAAATAATCATAAAATTAAATTATTTTTAAATATATATATATATATATATATATATATATATATTTGGATGAGTATAAACATTATTATATTTTATTAAATCACTATCGGGTAATTATAATGTCATAAAACACATTATATATTTATACGGTATTTAATTTTTACCGAAAAATTCGACTGTCTCAGAAAATTATGAAAAATTCACCATTGGATAATTTTGATGTCTTAATTCCAAAAATATTATTCATTTTATCTATAAAATTTTCTAAATATTTTATTTTTTACTTATGAAATAAAAAAGTAACATTTATTGAAAATTGGCATGTTTTGACAAAAACTGTTTTAAAACCTCAATAAAAATTAAAATTGACATCATAAAAATAATATGATAATTTGTATATAATAAAATTAATTTAATAATAATATTTTATTAAAATTATATTTAATTCAAAAATCCATTAATTCGTCAAAATATATTTCTTAATTGAATTTGGATAGTATCAAAAAATATTATATGTGCTTTAAAATTCATTTACAAAGTAATAATAATAAAATAAAAGTATATTAATTATTCTATACAAAAAATAATGCTCAAAATCAAAATTCTAGGGTCTTCTCACATATCAATTTATTACACCAGCATATTCCCTTAGTGTAAAGAGTGTGGTTGTGGGGATTTCATGGATACCTTCAGTGAACATGGTTTGCGTCATGATCTTGATGAGATTGAACTTATCTGGTAAATGATTTCGCTCATGCTTATGTTGTTGGATCTTAGCTTGTTCTTAGTCTATGGAAAATCATATAAATGTTATCTCCCTCAAATTCTCTAATAAATGGGATTCATAGGGTATGAACTTACGAATTGAGGTCATCACTTCCTTTGTCTGTGTAAAAAGGATTTGTTAAAACCGTATATTTGTACTAGTCATGTTATTATTGTTTAATGTCTATATTATCAATAGTAAGAATACTTAACTATCATTTAAATTCAATTTGATATAATAAAAGAAAAGGATTTCATGTGTTTTCTATATCTATAAGATATTTAATTAAATAAAATATAATTTTATTTATAAATGATCAGGTCGTTATAATCAATGCATAAAAAACATCATATTTTGTACATAGAATGAAAAACATGACAGATATTATCGGATTTCTTAGTGAATCATTCTCATAATCTCACTTTTATCTTACATCTATAGACACAATTTCATGTAAAGATATATACAATATGAAATTGGAAATAATACCCTCCTAGAATATGGCATATTGAATCTATTCAGTACCTTATAAATTCATGTACCAAGACACAATTTATGAAACATCTTAGATCTATCATGAATGATATCGATCACTATAATAAAGGTTTTTTCACCTAATTCCTTCATATAGAATTATTTATTTAACATCAAATTAATAGATGTTATGACTTTCCTCTTATTTCCTATCATAAATATATCATCAAAATATATTCTAATAAAAATGAATTCACTCCCACTAAATCATTTATAGACATTGGTGTAACATTTATTCATTACAAAACAAAATTACCTTATATATTTATCAATGAAAATTATCTATGATATTAATTAATTCAACAACCCATAATAGGATATACTAATATTAAACAATTTATTTGAATATTTGTATTTATAAGCCCTTATTATTGTGTCATATATACATTTTTCACAATATTCCCATTGTGAAATATATTTGACATCCATTTTATAAATTTCATAATCATATTAATATGATATGGAAATTATTATCCAAATAGATATTAGAATAGAAAATGGTGGGTATGTTTAACTGTAGTATATTCTATTATGCTTCACAATACGTTTAGAAAGTATTATTTACTTAAAATTTTTATGTTTTCTCTATATGTCCATTTTTTTCGTGAATACCCATTTTCAACTAATAGGATTTAAATCCATTGGAGGATTTATTAAATCCAAGACATGGTTTTATTATATAGAATCCATCTGGAAATTTATGGGTTCTTTTAGCTATGAATCATTTGAGTTACATTCTATATACATAAAAGATAGGGGAGAGTCAATATAAACTAATAGTGTATACCATCCTTAAAAAGTATATAACTTTATCCCTCCATTTCTGTAAAATATATACTAATTATTCATTGTACATGTGTATCTAGAGAAACATATTCGATGAGGATTCTTGGAGTTTCTTTATGTTCCAACTATTAATCATCGTGATCCTTAACATATTCAATGTCTATCATTCTCCCACTATATATTTTATATATGTTCTCCCTCTCAATAAAATTAAGAGATTGGTCAGCCAAAATATTATTACTTGCAGTGTTTATAAATAATATCCTTTAGTTTCCTAGGGAACCTTATAAAAGTTAACATTGTTCCTTGGGGTGAATTATTATTTCCAAATATATCCTTAATAAACACTTTTTATCCCCACACTCATATATTTTAAAAAACAGACTTACTCCTATACTAAATATCATATATAATAGGGTCTTCAACATTAGTTAGGACATGATTTACTATGAATGTGTAAGACTATAATTAATATCTCTGAAAGGATAACAAAATACTCATATAACTAAACCTCGACCTCTCCATGTCAAATATATTGTGGTTACCTCTCCCCCTAACACCATTCCACCATGTTTTATAATGAGGAGTGCGTTGAGATATAATCCATAAAACCCAAATATAGTGAATGGAATATTTATTAGGATATTCTCAGTGTTGGTCTTCTGCTATTTATTTATCTTCATTACAATAAAAATATATTATTCATTATTTAAGTCACTATATTTCTAAAAGTATTAATAAATAATCCTAATTTAATAGACTTATAAATATCTACTAAATTCATTGGTAAAATTTATGAAGAAATGGTATCCATCCATAATTTCAACTAGAAATGTCCCACAATTTTAAATAGTAACAAATTCAAGAAATGATCATTCACAATTTCAACTAAAAGGATATTTGAACATATTGTTTTTAAAATAAGCATGAAATATTTTATTTCTACATAACATAAATACCATTTTTAATATAACTAAGTCTAACTCTACTCAGTTACATGAATAGACTAATAATGGAATAGTAATTTGTGATATGAGTCACATAAAATTTATTTATTATATATTTACAACACTTAGTTTTTAGATTCATGTATATAATGATTATTATTCAAATTATTGATAATATAAACATATTTTATGTTTATAAAATAAGATATTCTTATTTCCAAAAATGGATATATTTTAATCTGAATATATTATGAACGAGTAACAAAAATTATCTAAAATAGGAATAGAACACATCATCAATGAAATTCGATAATCCCTATTCTCTAGAGTAGGTATTCATAATACGTTTGAAGCTCAAAGATCCCCCTCACCTATTGAATCTATTATAAATTAGCTGGGTTCTAATAATTATATAGAAATGGGTACACTAACTGTGGTATCTAATAGACAATTTTTATAAAAACTAACATTAAAAAAATAAAAAACACACCTAAACTGCTCGCTTACATGTTCACTAAGGGGTAACTCTTCCTCTAGTTCCATTATTACCATAAGAAAAACACAATATATGTTTATCTATATCTTTCCCCGTGATCATGTTTCTCTTGGTTGGGAATTGTGATCGTGAAAGAGGCTTAGTGGTCGTCATGGTGTTTTTTAACATTTCCCTTAATTTTATTCAACAGATAGATAAATGGTTTTTCATGGCTCCAATATTTATCCTCATGGAGAATTAGAGTATGGTTATATGGATGGGTATTCTCAATAATTGTTATATTAAAATTTCTATCAATATGGAGATGATATTAGGTAAGGAAGACTGTTTGACATAGGTGCATATTTTGATCAGATGTTTGATACATAAAACCTCTAATCACTGATTATTGTTAGTATTCATGACTATATGAGGTCCAACTGGTGAAACTTATCCATTAAAGAATGTGGAAACTGTCTTAAATATCGTATATGTTTCTTATTTATCATTCTCATGATAAATTCCAAAGAGATGGGATAATATTGTCTGTGAATCCAAATTCTTATAAGATTCTAGGGGTTTTTGAGATATATGATATCTTGGGGATTTTGAAATAAAATACTTAATCTATAAGTTTCCAAATTACTATTTTATATTCCTCAATAGCCTCTTTATCTTGAACTGGGGAGTCCTATATTGGGTTTCAGGACTACTAAGTTCACTCAATGGATATATCAACCAATTATGTTTATTAAGAAACCTCGATAATTATGTGTCACCAACTATGATCTGACCAAAACATTACATATGGCTGTATATTAAAGAAGAATATAGAATATGATGTCTAAAATAATATGTACTTAGGATATTTCAATTATATTATGCATAAATATTTTTAAATTTAAAATTTTTATTTACTGTAAATATTATAAATATTTAAAGCAATTAAAAAACCATGTCATAATAAAATAATTTATGGAAAATCTATTTATCTTATTTTATGTTACATTCTAATTTATTTATTTAAATTTTGTGAACTTATTTAAATAAAAATTAATCACATAAATAAAAAATTATACACAAGATTAAAAAATATGTACCATGATCATGAGATTTAACAACTAGTTCAATTAACAATGGAATAATAATATACCTCATGATACATGGGTAATAAATCATTGATCTAGGTAGGGATTGAGTTGCAAAATTTCACCTTTAACTTCTCTATCTATTTGGTTGGTTTCACCTCAGATGTTTCTTGAACCATATCCCTCATCAGGGACACCATTCCTTTAAATATGTTTACTCACACATAGGTGAGGGAAGAAAGGGTGTGGAGTTATATAAAAGAAACCATGTATGAACAGACCCATACAAAATAATGATAATATAATGATTCACAAATCATCATTTTAATTTAATAGTAAATTATCCCAAATCAATGATATAATAATGAAATTAAATAAAAACCCAACACATACATAGGTCGATCCTTGTCATTATCATCCCTATATGGAACAAATTTTTAATTATAACAAGATAACAAAAATTTAAATCCATGATCTATTAAAATAGTATTTTTTGAGTATTAATTACTAAAATTGTTAACTAATTAACTAATTTATCATAATAATCCATCCAAATAGTCATTTATATTTCTATTCACGATATTTTAAATAAATTATATTATTTAATTTTAGTTAAAACTATTTAATTTTGTGGAGTCCTTTTTACTTCTACTAAAATTAAGTTATGGTGTTTGACGATTACGTAATATGTTCTATCACACAACATGATGTGCGACTAGCTCCATGTATAGTCCTTATCTTGTACAATTCACATACATGTGTGCATGACTATATGTTTTTTTCAATGTACCCAACGTGTTGTTCTATCAGTGTTGTTTTGATGTCTGAGAATCATTTATAAATTCTTATAATTCCATGAATATACATGCATGTTCCACATTCTAATAATATTAATTTTACTACATGTAAGATCAAAATAGACATCATGTATCTACATAATTAAAAATAAATGTTAAATTAATCATTTTAATTCCAAAAGTGGCTTGAAGTAATACTCACTATATAGGATGTGTGGTAAAACTCTATCACACTTCATGAAAATCTAGATACATATAGTATAGTTCAATTAAATTAAATTAATTACTCCATATAATAACACACACTATAATAAAAGGTGTATTTTATATTTTTTTCATTGGTTTGAATGCATTACACCATACATAAAACCTACTACCTGTCTGATACTACTATTATTTATGTCTTTCACAACAGAAAATCATTACACAATGTATATTAATTTTATCACACATATATTGGTGATATTATTTTTTTCAATTCCTAAGAGGAGAAACCATGTGGGGATACATAGGTTCTACACGATCTACATGGAATATACCCTATCATTCCAAATTCTAACTAATTATCTTTATATTGCATGTAATAATTCCATTTACTAAATCCCCACATGATATCCCATGATTTTCATGGGCCTCCCTCGTTTGGTTGACTATGGGTACAAAGAGTGTAAATTTCTGTCACATAACACAATTTTTCATGTAGAAAGTATTTTTAGAAACCTCAGATGGAATCTCAAGAATTATTCTTCTATTCATGGAATATTCCATGCTATATGAAATCTAATGATAATGATATATAAAATTTTAAATTATGATTGAAAATATATGAATGAAATTGTATCATAAAACCATTTAATTGATAAATGATTAAAAAAATAATTATAAATTATTATGTGATAACTCTAATACAAATTTATGGTTCTATTATTCAACAGAAGCATTTATAACTATTTATTAGAAAGTATTTCATTATATTCCTTAAACAATTCATAATTTTCAATGATAGAAAACCCAAAATATTCTATAATGGGGGTTTTCACATAAAATTGATAATAAGTGTATAAATAAGAATTATATTTTTTGTAATTCATTCTTTATTGATTAATATGGTTGAAATGCTTGTCACAACATCGTTTTGATAAATGGTCCAAAGAAAAATATTTCTAGATGTATCCACATGTTCTATATGAATCTAAAAAAATATTTTGTGGAATAGTGGGTTCATGTGTAGAGGTACCATTCATATTTCATAATTCACCATTGATCACAACATGAATCCCTTTATTTATGATGTTTTATTCTTTTTTTCTCCATCATGAGAGATATGAGGAGGATCAATGTCTCTCATTCTACATGTCATTTACTTGAGAAATCTCTTCAGTCAAAAGATAACTCTTTTGAGAAGAATGTTATATGATATAACTCACATGACCGTAGAAATATTATTAGAGGGATTATATTCATTATTTTATTGAATTAATTATTTCATATTGTCCCTTAACTGATATCTATATTCTAATTAAACCCCATATATAATAATATTATTTTTATTTTGATTGAATGCACTAACTCATGAATCACTTAAATGAAAGTTTTCATTAATAAATAAATTTATATTTTATTAAATTATATTAAATAAAATACATCATTTCTTTCAATGACCCTAACATGGATAGCTACCCACTCATAGCATTTAGAAAATCTTGAAATGAAATGATATATTATATTATTAATTTTGTAAATCAATAAATATTATATTCCCTTACTGAGGGATAAATATTTATTTATCATTAAATATATATATATATTCCAAAAAAATAACTCATGGTTGATATTATGCGATCAATATAAGAAAAACTATAATTATTACCTAGTATTAAGAGTAATATTTATTTCAATAGAAAATTAAAATAGAACATAACTGAGATTGTAGTTACAGTTATTTTGTGATCCACTAGGCTACATTCATAAAACAATTAAATGAGATAGACTAATGCCCAATATAGGCATCAATCAACATATCAATGCACCTATTGAGAAATATTTTAATTTCACAGTGAAAATAAGTCAAATAATCACTTTATATATTCTATATTTCCTTTAATTTGACATCTCATCAACCATGTTTCATATTCATTAAATTAATCTATATTTTTGAGTATATTTATTTGACTATGAAATGAAATCCATGATAAACCTCTAGTGAGATGGACTTAATTAAACATTAACTTGTAGAAAAGTATGATTCAACATTAAATTTTAGTATCTATTTTACCAAAAATTATATCCACATAGATGTATATATACTTTTAACATTATTTTGTTTAAAAAAGGATAAACTGCTTCCATTTTACCATTACTGTTGGTTTTTAATAAAACAGGATTATAATGGTTAGTTTTATTAATGTTCAATGTTTGTTTTACCAAAAACTAAAATAAAATGTGTTTTTATTAATTTTAGGATATCAATTTAATGAAAATATTCTTTAATTTCATTTAAAAAATTAATTGTGGTTTTAAAAATAAACCATGATAGAATACAGTTAAAAAATGCATTTATTTCCCCTTATTTATTATTCATTATTTTTTCATAAACACTAATATGTCTATCCCATGGATATAGACCATTATTTATGTAAGAACCCATATCTTCTTTCCAGGTATGTTTTTCCTTTTTCTAATGTTTTTGGGGAAAAATGAGTTTCTGGAAAAAATTTATGTACACGACGTGTACTTTATGAGTACACGTCGTGTACTCGGTTACCGTGCGTAGCCATGTGTTGGCCCTATAGCAGCCTTGCACACGGCTATATGGGGTGACCTGGAGACTGCTTAATGAAAATTATGGAAATGGAAAGTACACGCCGTGTACTCCAAAAGTAAACGTCATGTATTTTTTTTTTTATTAAACGCACCGGGGTCGCGTCTGACGAACAAAACACTCAACTTCTAGGTCTTGTTCATCCAAGAGAGTCTATACGGCCATAGATCTTTGACAAGACCCCACGCCTTCATCCATCCTCTGAATCGAACATCGTTGGTTGCATTGGAATCACATCGGTGAGTTCTCTCTTTTTCTAGAACCTCGTTTCATGATTTATCTTCTTTTTCAAGTTATCGTGGGTTGAACGTTTTAGACATTTTCATAGATCTACGGTGTTCTAAAGAGATTAATGCTTTGAGGTTCACTTATAGAGATCTCCTAACCCTTTGGTAGGTGGTCTGTGCCTTTCCATAGATAGTCCTTGAGTTTTATGTGCAAAATTTCCCAATACCCATGAATGGGGTATTGCACTTTTACCGTTTCATCCCTATTTTGTCCCAGCAATGCTTGTATGCTTTAGTAGGGGATAATTATTTGTGAATATGGTGAATTATTATGATTTGGATGTATTTCCAATGCATGTTTTTCCTGTTTGGACATTTGTTTCTTGATTTCCGGTTAGGCTGCTGTTTACTTTCCCATGCCTAGTATTGTAGGATATAGTGATTGTTGTTATGTTATGTTGTTGTGATATAGAATGCTAACCAATCAGTTCTAGAGGTTTACCTTGGCCATTACGCGCTGCTACACATGCTTTACTTACACAGGTCCGTGAGAACCTGCTGTATAGACCATTGGGAGAATGGACGTTGAAGGCTTCTCCAGAGTGTTTATAATTTACAATGCGAGACCACAGGGGGAATTGATGTTGAGTGCTTCCTCAGAGTGTTTGTAGTTCCTCGACGTGGGCCATAGATGTAATGTGACAAAAGTGATTCCCTAGATATTCTTTAGTTATGATACGAGACTATAGGGGGAATTGATGGTGAGTTCTTCCTTAGAGAGTCTCTGCTTAAGCTGAACCAGAGGGGACAGGCTGAGTGTACTGCCTAGAGGGTCGCTTGTACTTGTTAGGTACGACCATAGGGGATAGGCTTTAAGTACTTCCCAGAGGGTTACCTTGTGTTTAGCTGCTTTCTTGTGTTACTGGGTAGGACTATAGGGTTACCTGATGTGTTTCTCTGCTTGTTAGTGTTGGGCAAAAAACCCTCAAGGCATCATTGAAGCATTTTTGAGGTGATTTTGTTTGTTGACAAAGTGGACCTCCATGTTGTGTTTGTTTACAAATTATAACATGATGTACGAATGTGTTAACAAAGGAGTTTTACATGGTGATTTTTCGGGTTCAAGGGATGCTTTCAATAATCCACGATTGACTGAAGAACCTCGACAAATGAATGAACGATCTGGAGGCGGTTCAAAAAGATAAGATACAAGGTGGCGCCATTTTCCAATGTTTGCCAAATTTTTGGGCCTGAAAATAGGAAAATGGATAGATGCATTTTTGTAAAAGGGAGTAGCATGCTAAATTGGAGTGGTGCGTGAAAAATAACGTGGGGCGCTAAAAATTGGCAGGATGCGCGAAAAATATAGTGGCGTGCAAAAAAATCAGTGTGGTGGGTGAAATATCAGAGTTGTGCTCAATAAAGGAAAGTGATGCGTGAAATTTTGGGATGATGTATTTCGCACAATATGTGTTTCAAGGTCCGATGCACGAAAATTTTTAAAGGCATGAGGTGCGCGGAATATTGGAGCAGTGCACAAAAAATGGTGTTTCGCGGAAGATGTGTTTTTCACGCTCGAATAGAATTACGTGCTCAAGGAGGGTTTTTGGGTGGGTTCGATTTTTACTATAAATATGAAGTGACCCACCTCCATTCAGAATAGCTTAAGACATAGAGATTATCATAGCTCTGGTGCATAAAATTGGAGTGCACAAGGGAGATGCGCAAAAATAATAAGTTTGTGCGTAAAAACTGTTGCGCGTAAAATAATTCATTGCGCGTAAAATAGGTGTTGCGAGAAAAGGGGATTAAATGCAAAAGAAGAAAATTACGCGCAAGGAAGTGTAGAGGCTATGCGTAAAATTTGGTGGTAGCACGTAAAAGAGGAGTTGCATGAAAATTGTACTTCTCAAAAAGCAAGGGTATTACGTGCAAGGTGTCGTAAGGGCTGAGCGTAAAAATTGGGGTTGCCTAGTACATCTGGTGAAAAGTGAGATTTATATGTTGGTGAAATTTTAACGTCAATAGAGAATCTATCAATAGATAAAGATTCATATTTCATTAGTGATAATAAAGACACCTATAGGTCTATAAACTGTGAGTGGATCTTCTGAAGAAGCAGTGAGCACAGTTCAGTTGAGAGAGCAGTGAGCTTTTTATATTGTGAGTGGTTGTAAACCAGGAGGGACAGTGATTCCACTCCAAACTTATAAATATTATTGCACTTATAGTGTATTTGGTACATCGGCACATTTCTGGTGTATTCTCCTTGGATGTAGCCCAGTGAGGTTGAACCAAGTAAAAATCATAGTGTCTCGTGCATGATTTAATTTCTGTCTATACTTTGCTACGGGAAAGAGAGAGAAAATAGTTTTTCTTAACAGCGAAACAATATCAATAGGGTGATTTATTTTAATCTATCATACCCTGATTCACCCACCCCCCCCCCTCTCTCAAGGTATCTAGTCTAGTGGACCTTATAGTTAGTTATTGCTTGATACTGAAATGTGGATTGTTTACTATTGAGTACCTTCCTTTTCACTGCATTCTGTACTTTTGTCTGTCATATACTCATTGACTGTTAGGCACAGATCTCGTGGCGGTTTCCTATTGGGATTCGTCTCACAACCTATTTGGGCCATGGTTTTGGGCCCAAGAAGATTATATTGTTGCAGGTCTAGACAAGGGAAAGCGCCCTTCCACTTTAGGTACTTGACATGCTGTGCAGTTGGAGAGCACGGGACCAAGCTTAGGATTACAATGTTGTGGAGCTGATTACTATTTTTCTTTTGTACTTGGTTTAGTACTGTATTTCATAATTTTTCTTGTTTTTCTGTTTTCCTAGAAATATGTATCATGCATCATTATATATATACGTGCTTCAGTTTATACTATCATTTTTCCACTGTTTATTTTTCATATGATATCATTATTGCTTCTGCTCATGTATGTATTTGTTTACTTTCGTTGTGTACTCTGCCAATGAGTACATAGTTTCCCCACTATCACACCCAAGTCCCTCGCTGCTAGTCAATAGCTTCTGGCGTTTGGGGAAATTTTCTTGAGGCCATGTGATCAACCGGGTGTGGGGGCGCCTTTGGGTGGCTTCCGGAACCGGGACGTTACAAAGTGGTATCATAGGAATTATTTTCTCTTAACTTTCTGCTTGGAGCCTTTATCCAGGGATAAGAAGGAATAGGTACTTGGTAATAAGTTGTGCCTGGGAGTAGCTAACCCATGTATAGGGAAAATCCAAACTACCTCGTTTATTGAAATTTTCCGGTTTTGCAAGTTTACGGTTGATTTGATTTCACTTTGAGTGACTCACATGATTTGTGCTGCTATTGTTGTTGTTATTGAGGTTTTATTTCTGTTGCAACCCAATGAGATGAGGGTATTCCATCTCATGCATCAAATAGGCACTTGATAGAAATCACATGTCATGCATTATTGTCATGCCATCTAGGATGCATTAGCAATTGCATGTTTTTGTGATAGATGTTGTGTAGAATATGCATGTTGTTGTGATTCATGACTTGAGAAAATACCTGATGTTTGATAGGGTATTTTTTTGTGTAAGGTTTTCTTTGAACAAACACCAAAATTTGGTTCTTGAGGTGTTAAGGGCCCTCATGGACCTGAATTTAGTGGATCATTGACTTTTAACATTATTATAACATGTTTAAGATTCCAATATTTGATTCGTGAGGAGTATGGGCCCTCATGGGTCTGAATTTGGAACATTCAGTGATTTTCTTAGTGTTTTCTAGGTTCCGATGGGGCTTGATATCTGGAAAAACCCAGAATACATGCCGTGTAGTGTTAATTACATGTCATGTGTTCTTCTGTTTGAGAAAAAATTGTCTTTCTTTAGTACACTTTGTGTACTTTATGTACACGCCATGTAGTCTCTGACCATTTCATAGGTTGTGTGGGCAGAGACATGGGATGGGGAAGGTCCAGTGGGAACATGCTATGTACCAGATGAACAGGCTGTGTAGTCTGACCTAGGTACCCGGGCGTGTCGCGAACCACATGGGTCGGTTCTATCCCTTCACATACATGTCGTGTCCACCTGGCACATGTCGTATAGTGTGAGCCGTGTTTCAGTCTGTGTCACTAACAACACGGGCTAGGTGAAGCTTGTCTAGTACACATCGTGTCCATCTTCAACATGCCATGTAGTCTTCTCTTAAGAGAACCATGTGGCTTAACCGTATAGAAGGACCCAGGTAGGGGAAGAGGATTCAAGTACAATTCCTGTGATAGGAGAACACACCGTGTGTTTGGGTTGTTACACGACCAGTTTAGGCAAGAGTACATGTCCATGTGAATGACTTAAAGGAACACGCCATGTAGGAAATGTACATGCTATGTAGTCATGTTTTGTAAAACATTAATGCTTTATTTCTCCTAATCCCTTCATGTACTTCCATTTTTCAGTCCTTGGTAATCTTGATCTAAGGTGTGCATTTTACCTTGCAGAGTCATGCCACCGATATGTCCTTCAATTGTATGCCAGTTTCCAGGTGGGGATCAGACACCAAACATGGTTGATCAGGGATTACCTGCAGATCCTCCAGTTGTGCTAGCCTTGGCACCAGCCATTGTACCTGACAATGGTGCAGATGCAAAATTCAGGGAGGTCTTTTTGAGGATGATGCAGAATTTATCAGGTAGCTCCACCTCCTTCCCCATCAATGGATGATTTGATGTAGGTCTTCCAGCAGTAGCATCCTCCCACTTTCTCATGGGATGGAGGACCCCAGGTTGCAGAGTCATGGCTAGAAGCCATTCTTACAATCTTCGAGCATCTAGAGACACCTCTAGAGAGGAGGTTCAAGCTCTCTACCTATATGCTTTGGGACTCCACCAAGAGGTGGTGGGATGTTATCTCACAGGCGGGGCGCCAGTACGTTATGGCGTGAGACGAGTTCCAACACACATTCTAGGACTACTTCTATCCAGAGACCTTGAGGGCCGATCGAGCCCATAATTTTATGAGTCTGGAGAAGGGTACTCTTTCTATTATGGAGTATTCCTCCCTCTTTACTAAGCTGCAGCTCTTCACGCCTTTTTTAGGAGGTGGTCAGTTATTCATGGAAAGGAAGTTTGAGTATGGTCTGAGGCATGATATCTGATCACAGGGGAACATCTTCCGGTTGACTTCTATCACTTCTATCGTCAACCAGGCGCTGATCAAGGAGCACAATCAGAGGTATTCTGGAGTTGTGATCCAGGGCGTCTCGGCATCTGGAGTTATAATTCCTCCTACTGATAGTAGGAAGCACCGTAGGGAGTCTTCTTGCGGTGATTCAAAGAGGCGAGACACTTCTTCTGATAGCCAGGTGGTGTGCTACCAGTGTGGGAATACCGGGCATATGAGGACACACTGCCCGAGAGAACCAGTGGAGTGCCGATCAAGCGGAAAGTTTGGTAACCTTCAACGCTTCTGTTAGATCTTCTCACCAGTAGCTAGTGACAGGGGTTCTTCTACGAATCCTTGTTTGGGAGCAGCACCACCATTTTCTCATTATTCAGGTAACTGGAGATCTTATGGACATTCAGGCTGAGGTGGAGGTCGTGGCTGTGGTGGTCAGTCGCTGGTCTTTCAGCGATAGCAAAGTGGATCATCTCAGAGTGGTCAGACGGGGTCACAGGGCTGTGGAGCATGCCATACTTTTGCAGTGGAGCAGACCCAGTAAGAGCAGGATCTCGTACCTTCCACAGTTCGAGGTACGATCTTAGTTTCCTCAGTTTTAGCTTCTGATCTTTTTGATAAAGGGGATTACCATAGCTTTATATCTGTTGTTGTTGTGGAGAGCCGTGGTCTCTACATCTTTTTTTCTGCTGATATCTTGACACTAGACACATCGTTGGGGACTAGAAAAATGAGTGTGTGTCAGTGTAAGGAGTTTCCTCTAGAGGTCGGTGGGTGTCACTTCCTATGGGATCTCTATGACCTAGAGATGACAGGCTATTATGTCATTCTCTGAATGGACTAGCTAGTTCCCATCCAGGCAGTCATCGATAGTTATCACCGTAGGGTGAGTTTCACATCATCAGAGGGCATATCGTCTCTTCATAAGGGCGAGTGGGATGTCCAGGTGAGAATAGAGGGTCCAGAGCATCATGGGTTAGGAGAAATTATATCCTAGATTGTTGTTTTATATCTGGATGATCAGGGTACATCACGGTTATATTTTCCTCCAGTGGTGGATCATTTCAGGTAAGTCATTCTAGAAGACTTTTTAGTTTTTCCTCCAGAGCGTGAGGTAGACTTTTCTATTGAGCTTGTGCGAGGATTGGCACCGGTTTCCATTACTCCTTATAGGATGGACACACTTGAGTTTTAAGAGCTCAAGAAGCAGTTGGAGGAGTTGCAGGCAAAGGGTTTCATCAGACCCAGTACTTCTCCTTGGGGTTCGCCTTTCTTATTTGCGAAGAAGGTAGACGACACCCTCTGGATTTGTGTGGATTATTGGAAGTTAAACTAGTTTACGGTCAAGAACTGATATCCTTTACCAAGGATTGATGATCTCTTTGATTAACTTTGAGGAGCCCGGGTGTTCTCGAAGTTTGACTTAAGGTCTAGTTATCATCAGTTGCGCATTAGACCATCAGATATACCTCTCACAGCTTTCTAGAGTAGGTATGATCTATATGAATATATGGTTATGTTGTTTGTTATCACAAATGCGCCTGCAGTGTTCATGGAACTAATTAACCGAGTGTTCCATCCATATTTAGATTCCTTCATCATGGTCTTCGTGGATGATATCTTGGTGTACTCTCACACTCGACATGACCATGACAGCAATCTTGAGATCATTTTGAGTACACTGAGAGACCATCGGTTATATGTTAAGCTCTCAAAAATCCACTTTTGGATGGATCAGATTTACTTCCTGGGACTTATTATCTCAAAGGCAGGATTATCAGTAGACCCAGAGAAAGTGAGAACAATATTTTCTAGGGAGCAGCTGGAGAACATCTTTGAGGTACAAAGTTTTCTAGGGCTGGTTGGACACTATAGACGCTTCCTACAGGACTTCTCATGCTTAGCAGCACCACTGATGGGTCTGACTAAGAAGGGTGTGAAGTTCTTGTGGTCATATTCTTGTCAGTCAGCCTTTCAGAAGCTGAAGGGGGGTTTGACTTTAGCACTAACACTAGTCTTTCCAGACTCTGGAAAGAGATATACTATTTATTACGATGCTTCAGGTATCAAGCTGGGAGCTGCGCTTATGCAGGGGGAAGGAGTCTTTTCATACGGGTCTCGGTAGTTGTGACCACATGAGAGGAACTACCCGACACATGATCTTGAGTTGGCTACAGTTGTTCATGCCTTACGCTATTGGAGACATTATCTTCTGGGAGATCATTTTGTGGTTTTCACCAACCAAAAGAGTCTCAAGTACTTCTTCACATATCATGATATGGATTTGAGATAGCAAAGGTGGGTTGAGTACCTACAGTCCTTTGACTTTGATCTTGCTTATACGCTAGGGAAAGACAATGCAGTGGCTGATGCACTGTGTAGGAGGACTCAGATACAGGCAGTTCAGGAGGCCACTAGTGAGTGGCAGCTTATTGATCTGTTCTCTAAGATGCGTTTTGAGGTGAAAAACAGATAGGGGTAGACTTTCCTTTCTTTCGTAGTTGTTACCTCTACTCTTCTTGATCAAGTTCGAATGAGGCATTTATCCATTTCTGAAGGCCTAGTCCTATGGGAGAGTGTGTGAGTAAAGTAACCAATTCATGGATGGTCCATAGGAGAGGATGAGAACATGAGTTTCCAGGGGCGCATATGGGTTCCAGCAGAACTACGCATAGAGCTAATTGGGATTTTCATTCCTCAGTTTGGGCAGTTCATCCTGGCATCACCAAGATGTATCATGATCTACACCATCTGTATTGGTGGAAAGGTATGAAGAAGGACGTTGTTGGTTTTGTCATGAGGTTTTCCACCTATTTGCAGGTGAAGGAGGAACATCAGTGGCCAGTAGGGCTCTTACATAAGTTACCCATTTCGAGTGGAAGTGGAATGATGTCATGATGGACTTCGTGACCAGTTCGCTGAGGTATAAAATGATTCAGTTTGGGTTTTCATTGACAGACGCATGAAGTTTTCTCACTTCTTTCCTATCAAGGAGACCATCAGTGTTGATGAGATGGGACAGTTGTACATCTGGGAGATTGTACGTCTGCATGGAGTTACACACTCCATTGTTTCAGATAGAGATACTCATTTTACCTCTCGAGTCTGGAAGGGTCTTCAGAAGGATTTGGGAACATAGGTACTTTTAAGTATAGATTACTACCCCCAGAAAGATGGCCAATCAAAGCATATGATTCAGGTGCTTGAGGACATGCTCCGAGCATGCATTCTGGATTTTGGAGGTTCATGGGAGAAGAATATACCTCTTGTGGAGTTTTCCTAAAACAATAGTTTTCAAGAAACTATTCATATGGAACCTTATGAGACTTTGTACGGTAGGCCATGTCGATCACCCTTTTGTTGGCTAGAGGCAGGAGAGGAAACTTTGCTGGGACCTCGTCTTGTTCAGGAGACCACAAAGTAGATAAAGATGATTCAGAAGAGGATGGCTATTGCACAGTCTCGATAGAAGTCTTATGCTGATCAGCGGAAATGACCTATGGAGTTTGAGGTCGGGGTGAGGTTTTACTGTGTGTGACACTAAGGTTGGGACACAAGAGGATCAGGAGATAGAGTAATCTTTCGCCGAGGTACGTCGGGCCGTTTGAGGTGTTGGAGAGAGTTGGTCTGGTTGCCTAGCGGTTGCAGTTACCTCAGGGGTACCGAGCCATGCACGACGTCTTCCATGTTTCTCAGCTTCGACGTTACTTCTCAGACTCGTCTCGTGTCTTTCAACGTAAGGAGGTTGAGTTGGAAGTGGATTCATCATTTGAGAAGCATCCTATCTGGATTGTCAATCGTAGTACAAAGGTTCTTCGTGGACGGTATGTTCCTCTAGTAAGAGTGTTATGGCAGCACGAGCGGGTACAAGACGAGACTTGGGAGAGGGAGGCCAATGTATGAGCCCAGTGGCCAGAGTTGTTTGGGGTTTCTTCTTCTAAACCGCATTGATACGGAAATTCGAGGATGAATTTATTTAAGGGGGAAGTTTGTAATAACCCGGATCTTATTTCTAGGTATTCTTTTTCTTTTTCTGGAGTTTTTGAGAAAAAAAGATTTTCTGGAAATTTTTGAAGTACACACCATGTACTTTATGAGTACACGTAGTGTACTCAGTTACCGTGGGTAGTTGTGTGCTGGCGGTGTAGCGACCTTACACATAGCCATATGGGGTGACCTAGAGGTCGCTTAATGTGGAGTATAGAAATGGAAAGTACAATCCATGTCCTACAAAAGTACATTCCGTGTATTTTGTTTTTTTTTCATTAAACGCATCGGGGTCATGTCTGACAGACATAACACTCGCCTTCTAGGTCTTGTTCATCTGAGAGAGTCCGTACAACTGTGGATCTTCGACGAGCCCCCGCGCCTCCGTCTATCCTCCGAATCATACATCTTCAGTTGCGTTGGAATCACATCGGTTAGTTATCTATTCTACTAGAACCTCGTTTCATGATTTATTTTATATTCCAAGTTATCATGGGTTGAATGTTTTAGAAGTTTTCATAGATATACAGTGTTCTAAGGAGATTCAAGATTTTAGTTTCACTTATAGAGATATCCTAACCCCGAGGTAGGTGGTTTGTTCCTTTCCATAGATAGTCCTTGAGTTTTATGTGAAAACTTTCTCAATATCCATGAACGGGGTATTGCACATTTACCGTTTCAGCCCTATTGTTTGTATTCTATTCTTTTATGCTTGAGTAGAGGATAATTATTTGTGAATAAGGTGAATTTTTGTGCTTTGGATGTATTTCCCATGCATTTTTTTCTTGTTTGGACTTTTGGGTCTTGATTTCCTGTTAGGCTGCTATTTACTTTCTCATGACTAGTATTGTAGGATGGTGTGACTACTGTTCTATTATGTTTTTGTGCTGTAGAATGCTATCCAAGTAGTTCTTGAGGTTTAACTTGGTCGTTACGTGCTGCTGCACTTTCTTGACTTACACAGGTCCATGAGAACCTGGTGTATAAACCCTAGGAATAATGGACATTGAGGGCTTCCCCAGAGTGTCTTTATAATTTACGATGCGAGACCACAGTGGGAATTGATGTTGAGTGCTTGCTCAGAGTGTCTATAGTTCCTCTCTGTGGGCCACAGAGGGAATGTGATGTAAGTGATTCCCTATAGCTCTTTTAGTTACGATACGAGACAATGGGGTAATTGATGGTGAGTGCTTCCTCAGAGAGTCTATGCTTAAGCTAAACTAGAGGGGTTAGGCTTAGTGTACTACCCAGAGGGTTGCTTGTACATGTTAGGTATGACCAGAGGGGATAGGCTGTGAGTACTTCCCAGAGGGTTACCATATGTTTAGTTTATTTCTTGTGTTACTGGGTAGGACCAGAGGGTTACCTATTGTGTTTCTCTACTTGTTAGTTATATCTTGATACTAAACTATGGATTGTTTACTGTTGATTACCTTCCTTTTTACTACTTTCTGTACTTTTTTCTGCCATATACTCATTGACTGTTTGGCACAGATCTCGTGGTGGTTGCCTACTGGGATTAGTCTCACACCCTGTTTGGGCCAGGATTTTGGGCCCAAATAGATTATATTGTTGCAGGTCTAGATAAGGGAAAACACCCTTCTACTTTAGGTACTTGACTTGTAGTGAAGCTGGACAGCACGAGACCAAGCATAGGCTTGCGATGTTCTGGAGATGATTACTATTTTTCTTTTTCACTTGGTTTAGTACTATATTTCAGCATTTTTCTTGTTTATTTGTTTTCCTAGACATATGTATCATGCATCATTATATATATATGTGCTCCAGTTTATGCTATCAGTTTTCCACTGTTTATTTTTGGTATGATATCATTATTGCTTCTACTCTTGTATGTATTTGTTTAATTCCACTGTGTACTCTGCCAAGGAGGGAATGGTTTCCCCACTATCACACCCAAGGCCCTTGCTGCTAGTCGGCAGCCTGTGGTGTTTGGGGAAATGTGCTTGAGGCCATGTGATCAACCGGGTAAGGGTCGCCTTTGGGTGGCTTCCGGAACCAAAATGTTACACTTAATCTATTTCAATATTACTTTTATAATCATTTTCTCCTTCATTTTCAACATTTTTCTACTCTATTATATCCTCAAAGATTTTCTTTTTCTTAATTCATACCACTAACCTCCTCTCAATTTATTTTAATTGAGTTTCATCATTATCGAGCCATATGTCTTCAGTTTTTTCTATCTTATGTTCATTAATCTAAAATTTGGATCTATATGTGATAGTTTTGAAGTTTGAATCTCTTTATTTAGTTTGTGTATTATTTTATTTATTTTAAAAATATTCAATTATAATTTTTTAATATTAAATTGTATTGATTTTTTATATATATAAATATTTTTCAATTATAAATCATTATGGTTATAATTGGTTTCATATTATAAATATTCTTGTCATTATAAATTGTTTGATGTTGTGGTATAATATCTTTTTAATTGGAATTTTATTATTTATAAATAATTATGTTTATGAATGTTTTATTTTATATTTATTAATAATTTACATTATTAAATACTAGATAAAAAATGGTAGATATTTTAAAATTGAGTTAGTTGTTTTTATATTAAGGATATATAAATCAGCATAATATAAAATATTTAGATAATGATATACAGATATTTTAATATTTTATTTGATATTTTGATTTTAATGATTGTAGATATCTTGATAACTAGGTTTTTTTTATCCTGACATTAAATTAAAAAACTCATCTAGGTTATGTGTATCTAAACATTTTATATAATTTTTCAAATTTCTCATTTTGATTAGGTAGTTATCAAAAAATGGATAATTGATTGGTTTGATTATATTTTTAATTTTTTAAATATATATATATATATATTAAATGTTTATATGTTTTAATATATTATCATTTTATATTATGATCTAATGTAATTAATAAATTTTTATTGGATAAATTCATGAAGAATTTTTTATAAATCTAAAGACGGATTAGAAAATTTCATGAAACATTATAAATGAAATCTTAAAAATAATAATTTAATATTATGCCCATGAATTCCTTATTTTTATATATGAAAATTAAATTCAATAGAAATAAAAGATTATTTGTCTAATAAACTAATCTAAAACACCCTTATAAAATTGTATATGTACTGATCCATCACATACTCGAATTGAGTTCCTAATACTTATGGACAAGCGACTATTACCCAGACATCAAAAAACAACCAAATGGAATAGTTTTCCAAATATGAAAACATATATGGAATATATGCATAGCATAATTAAACAGAAGAATAAAAATGGTAGAAACACATGACATTACTAAAATAAGATAGATGTAGTAGTACAACTCAATGTAGTCATAAAAACCCAAATATAAAGTTAAATATAAAATGGAAACTAAAAAACAAAATAACTCCACATGATGATGTGGTAAACTTCCACCATATAACAACCCATTATCCAACCCCACTAAAAGAAACCTCACATTCTCATAGAGGTGTCTTTCATTTCCTTGTATGAAAGACAAAACCAGGTCTGTACCCTGCTAATGGAGAGGGGAAAGTGTTAACTAAATAGTTTTAATAAGATCTTACCATTGCGTTCTATATCATGTATCCATACAAACAATCCCAATATGCACATTTTTTTAGAAAAAGTGGAAAGATAATAAGTAATGTAGTTTATCTCAATGCATTGGAAATATTTACCATTTATTATAGTTGCAAACCAGCCATAGAAAACAATTTCAATGAATATTTTCAATAAAAATATATCAAGTAGGTATATAAAATCATTAGAAATAAAAATACACCATGTTAAATATTTAATGGAAAACAGCATGCCAGGCTATCAGAATACACATACTATAATAAATTATAAGTTCTCAGTCAAGTACTTAGAAAATGCACATTAGGAGTAAAGGAATAACTGATGAGTAAAACCCTAAATAATGTCAATATTAATACCATTAAATAATAAGCCCTGATAATATAGAAACACACGATGACTTAACCCCTAAACAATGAAAATGGATGATGTCCCAAAGAAACAATAATCACATAAGTACCAATGGATTCCAATGTGTATATTTATAAAATAAATTTCATAAGTGGTTTTCAAATTGAATTTCAATTAACCATGTTATTTTGTCGAACGTTTTAAAAAACAAAATTATAAATATTAAGAAAAACACATTTTATTTACCCAAATATAATTTAAAACCCTTATTTCTTCACAAATATGTTGACACGCATAGAAAAATCAATCAAACATATTTAGAAAAGTAATTTATAAAATAGGTGCAATCACAAATACTCTAACAATTTCTAGAGATATAATTTACTAACTCAAAATTATGTTGAACACTACAGAAAATAGGATCCACTAACACTAGAAGGAATTAAAGGATAATATAAGAGGAACTAAAATTTAATACCATATCATATAATCTCACTTGATAATAACATGATCCCACATGAAGGACAGATCAAACATACTTTGATAATCACACCCATCACACTATAACCAACATGAGGGTCATATTCCATGAGAAGATAATAAAAATAATCAGGAGTTGAGAAAATAATAATAAACACAATGTCCAAATATCCAAAAAACATAGAAAACTTACACCTCCATGACTAATGTAAATAAATTAGTATAAATATAAATAACAGTTATAGACTCCATACAACCACTGTGCAGATTGAGTGTCGAATGAATCGATATATTGGGATAAAAGACCCCAAGATTCTCCAAGAAGAATAACTAGTTTCAATGGTATGGAGGAACAAGCAGAATGAGATAGGTGTTATCCACGAATCTTGATAAAATATACTTGGACAATAAGATTTATAAAGTTAATCATAGATATAATACATAAAAATACCGTAAAGTATTCATGATGAAAAACACATCTCTTGGGAATAAATTCAACCCAATTGATGATTTGATGTTGTAAAAGGGTTTCTTATAGTTTAAATGGATTCTATGACATAAAATACCAATTTATAGCCAAAAATAATTTTACACCCTAAATCATTTTACAATGTGTGACTAGTGATTTAAATACACTGTAATCTTTGAATTACTCCATAAAGGTGTCCAATTTTTAGTAACAGACCCATGTTCTATAGAAACTCTCCAAAACAATTATTATGTATTTTGGACCTAAAAAACACTCTTAAACAAGAAACTACGATAACATAAATTATACTATATTACAATATCACCACCATATGACCTTTGGTCATCAAAAAGTTAGGTGGAATATGGGTTCTCAGGAGAGAGTGGAATCCACTTCTCCCTCACTGGCAATTCATGCTCAAACGGCATGTGAAATCTTGATCCACTTCCTCATAACACAATGATCAATAATATTTACATCACATTAATAAAATTCACCTATTAATTAATAAAATCCCTTCATTTCTTTGAAACTGAAAGATCTAGTCCCAACTCGATCTCCTATCATCTCAAACATGAGAGGGATCAGGATAATACTTCCTTAGATGATATATGTAGAAAATATCATTATTAATTATTGATAATGAAAAAAATTTAAACTAATAATAAACCTTAAAAATATGCATAGTGGCCTCAAAATGGTCCAACATATCTCTGAGCTACAATTCCCTATTTCTTAAGAAGATAATGGCCCAACCAAGGTGGGACTTTCAAGAAAAATCAATCATAAATTGAACACTCCAAGGGATTATGTTGATGATCCTCATGTGATTTATTCTCATTCCCTGCTATTACCAAAAAAAATTAAATCCTGAATCCTTTTCAATAATTCTTGAATGATACTTATTCTTACAATATAGACTTCACTATCTATCCATAATACGGAAGAGATCTGCATGGGAAACTATACTATAAAGAACTAAGTATTTATAGAACAATTCATTTTCATATATATAAATATTTATGAATAAGATATTAATTTTATGTTATAGAGGACACATTTTATGATATCTTACATGACACACAGCAGTAGGTTTCTCTGATATCATATGTTATACACAATGTTGAGTTATACCGAAAAATAATACAATAATATTATTATTATTTTAAATAGTTGTTAATGCCTAGTCGTTGTATTTAATAGAATGAAAATAATAAACTATATTATGATATTTTTCATATTTTTTAAATATATTTACATTTATCCAATTAATTATAGAGGCTTAAAATGAGAATGAATCCAATTTTAAGCATAAAATACTCTAATATTTTTAAAAGGTTGTTTTACTACATTTTGAGGGAGAACCATTTTTAAAAATAGTTTTTGTCACTTATATATGTTTTATTTGAAAGAATATAATTATTCTTTAGAATCAGAACAAAAAAATTTACATTTTGTGATATTTTGGTATTTTATTGATGAAATTCATATTTTAATGAATAGTGAAAAATACTGCATTTTAATTCAAAACATCCTTTTCGCCTAATTTATTTATATACATATGTTATCATTTTAATTGGTTTTAAATTGTAATTTTATTTATTTTTGATCATTAATCAAATTTTGGTTATTTTGTCTAATTTTTCATTAAAATTGGTCATAAACACATGTCAATCTTTTGATAGATTTTACTTCTTAAAAACATGCTTTCTGGTGTTGACAACATGAATTAATTTTGAATTATTTTATGCCAGTTCTATGTTCATAATTTGGAAAAATGGAATCCATATTTGGAATTATAAGTTCCAAATTGAATGAATTGGAACCATTTCATTTTTGAAATTATGAATAGTTACTTTTGTAATTATTTTTATTTACCATAGTTAAAAGGAAAATTGTGTAAATAAAGGTAAAAAATAATATTTTAAAAATATAAAACTACCCTAAAACGTTTCTTAATCATATTAGATCAGTTATTTATGAATATGATCATCTCTAGGACGAATTGTTTTTATTTATTTTCCAATTGGGAGTGATAATGACCTGTTATAATAATTAATTTAAAGTAAAACAGAAAAAAGCATAAACATGTATCTTTTTAATAAATTCTTTTATATGGGGTAATATAAGTGATATATTCAACTATAAATAGTATTTATAAATATAAAAATATTTCCTACATTATGATATTTTATTTATAATTTTTATACAGTATATAAATAAATTTAATTATGACACAATGATGATGTAGTGATTGCTTCATTAATAAAGGATTCAAATAAATGATATTATAAATATTAAAATAAATATTATTTGATATAATTAATTTCATACACAAATTCTCTAGGTGAATATAGAATTTTAGGATTGATTCAGTTTTTTTTGTTCGATGGAATCAAGTTTTTATGAATTTGTGAAATAGTCAAGTATAAATAGTGTCCAAAATTGACATAATTCATAACCTAAAATATAAAACAGTTTTAAATAAAATTAAATTCCTAAAAATTTAAGATTCATCCAAATGGTTAATATAAGTCCAAATATGAAATAAATTACTTTCTTGTGGGTCTTTTGTCATGATATGGTAATTAAATTAACCCACAATGTGTAAATAACATGATATCACAGTAAGATTAAAAAGGGTAAAATAAGGGTTAAATAAAAAATATAAGGATAAAAAAATATTCAAAGCATGTATAAAAATTATTGGATTATGGTAATTCGAACCAAAATCATCTTATATTCTAATTAAATGAGTTTTGAACCATTTTTAATCGAAATTGAATTTATAATAAATGAATTTTTTAAGACTTTCCTAAAGTTCCTCTCTTCCATCTTATAAAATGCCACCACCTCTACCAAACTCACACATTTCAATCCCCATTTATCATCTAAATTATTCTAAAATAAGCTACCAACATCCCTCCCTTCCTCATATAATCCTTAACTTGTTCATAAGTCTATTCAAGAAATCATTTTGGTTCAAATCAACAAGAGAAACTCATTTTAAAGGTATCATCTTCTCAAATGTTTCTTTATTTAATTTTTCTTATTCACTCACTAAGAATTTTATTATTACATTATTTCATAATAAAAACATTATCCTAAATATACTATGATGATTTTATGAGAATGATTCTATGGATATGAGCATATTTTTTCTGTGTATGGTGAACTACTACCTCACGAAACTATGAGTGTTTAATTTTACCCTACCTCCTCTCATGGTGTCCATTATGATGGAACTATATTTATATATTATATTTATTATATTTATATTTTCTCTACACATCTGTAATTTTAATTTACAATATACCTTTATGCTTTCCATTAGGATTAAATACGATAATTTCATTTGAGGATATGCCGACTACCGCCCCCTCAAAGTTATATGACTCGTTAATACTATAAATGGAATGTATAAAGGATAGTTTTATTAAAACTATGAGACATACATGAAATAAATAAAATAATGGTATTATAATACACATTTATTTCATTTTATTATTATTCTTTTAATATGATAATGAAATGAAAGAAGTATTCATGAATACGTACGACATACCGTCTCCCTGATCAATGCATTTCATTTATTATCTAAAAATGTTATTGAAATTATAAATACATATATACTGGATATATATAATATTTAAAACTTGAATAATATTATGGAGATGATGAAATTTTTACCACATGGACAATTTACATCAAAACGTGTTCATTTTCGACTCAAGTACCGAATATTGAAAAAATGACTGATATGAACTTGAATAATTATGTGATTGTTATAACAGTGTAATAGTTGATATGAATTAAATAATAAACAAAAAAAGGTTCTAAACCATGTATAAATTAACTTAATTTTATTATTAAGCAAGGACAAGGAACATACGTGATGATTTGGACTCAAGGTAAAGGACTTCTTCTCATTCTCTTTTCATAGAGGCATATTTTTATTTATATACGAGATTTTTTTATAGAGTGTATAATTAACCCTTTTAAATTTTAATTTCATTCAACGGTGTTCAAAGGTAATCTTTTTTTATGAATCCTTTTACTAAAATACAAAAGGAAAGTTTTTTTTAACGTATGTGGCATCAACGACATTTCCCCCACCACGAGCATTATTTGATAATTGGATTCCCCAAAAAACCGTAATGTTTTTAAAAAGAAAACTAAATACAATATTTTCGTTTTTAGGGTATTTTAGTATTGAAATTGGTTTCGAGAATTTATTCATTATGTCAATATCTTGAACTGATGTCTTATTATAGCAATGTGGAAATGTTATTTTTTCTTTATGCTTGTTTATATGTTATGATTATGTTATGGTTCTTGGGAATTTCTTGTGTATATGGGTGCTTCTATGATAAACTGAGGGTAGGTGATCCCACGATATCTCTCTAATGCATTGTGTGATATGAAGAAGGTAAACATTAATGTTTTTTAAGTGATTTAGTGAATATACTATGATGGGTATTCCAAACATAACAACGAAGGTTACTCCCAATATAGCTATCAAATCTTCAATGTATGTATGTTATGTATTCCACAAGTTACCTTTAGGATTTATGACTTTTAGGAGTTATTCAAAAATATTATTATTTCTAGAGGTATATTAAAGAGATTATGTTTTATGAGTGAAAAGTATGATTTCGTTGATTTGTATGTATTCATTGACTAATGTTATCTTTCGTTATTTTATAACCCTTACTATGGTTTTTATGCTCATCCCTAGTTTTTGAAATTATTTTTACAGGGTATAAGGAAGGGTAAGAAAAATGAATAATTTATCAGTATTTTTGTTCAGAAAATAATTTTTTGTTTTTAAGGAATTTTATTTTTGTGATATGAATTAGATAGAATAAAAGTTTCTACTTTGTAATATTTTAGATGTAATGTAATAGTAAAAGTCTAATTATCTAAAACTATATACCTGAAAATATCCTCAATGTGAAAGAAAGAAAATTCATGATCAAAACACATGATTATGTAAAGTTTAAGGCTGGTGCCTTATAGTTGGTATCAAAGGGTGGATTAAATAACGTTTTAGGTTAGGATTTTATTTAAGAATAAGTGACATGTTTTATATAAAAATAGTGGTTAGAAAATTAAGAAGTGTCATAGTTATTTTAGATAAATTGAATGAGTTTAATATAACATGAATAAGAATGTCTTAGTGTTTACCCTCCTCATAAGATACTATATGATGATTTTACTAACATACTAACACTGAACTTTTGGCTTTTATAATATGGCTGGATCTTGGAGGAACCAAAGTAATAATGGATGTGAAGGAAATTTTGGTGGTTTTTTGAATAACCAACCAATTGAAATGGGAGTTGTAGTGAGAACACTTGTGGTTATTCTTAACCAACTACCTAGAGTCATGATTGACCACTTGAACCTTTTTGATTTTTCTATTTCATCATATATGCAAGAAACAAATCCATATGGATGCTTAGGTAATAATAATTAAGGTAAGTATGTTAAAAATCTATGTGTCAAGGATTTGGAAATAATCATCTCAGAAAATGATTCAAAGGTACGGGAAGATGTAATAGATGTGGTAATGAAGGTCATAATGAAATAACCTTCCATAGACAAATGAATTGTTTAGTTGACTCTAAGAAAGGAAATGATGTTCTTTCCTAGGGATCAATTGTATTTTTTAAATGTGGTGTTCATGGTCATTACACAAATAGATGTCCTACAAATAAGGTTTTGGAATGGGATCAGTGGGACTGTATAAATATATGTTTAGAAATTCCTAATCCCATTCTAAATGAGAATGAGGAAACTAAAAATGACCTATGAAAGGTGAGGATTATTTCTTAGCTCATGTTTCGACATTATTTGATCATAGGAAATTATGAATGATTTTATTTGTAGTAAATAATTATAAATGAATAAAATGGAAAAACTTGGATAAAGGGACATTAAGAATGTTCGATGATTTAGATGTCTATATTTTAAGAATTGAAGAGATATGTTGGATATATAGATAATGATTTGTTTAAATGTATTAATGATGGGATTAATTTGTAAGACAATATTATTTTTAACCATTAAGTTATTATAAAAAAACATTAATTGAGGAATAATTATCATTAATTTTGTGGATATTTTTATAAAGAACAATTAGGGTTTATGTGATCCCTAAATTTGAGGCAATTATGAGTTATTATATTTTGGGATAAAAAGTATGAGGTATGAGAAAAAATTTGAGGTTAAAATATATTATGGGCATTTTTGAGAAATTTATATCATTTTTGGAAATTTTATTAAATTATATAGTTTTTGAAAAATGACAACACGTAGACTATGTGACAACCCACCACATTATATAAAGATATAGGAATCAAACCCACAACTAAAGTGAGACAAGGATTTATCAAATACCACTAGCCTATGTGAAGTCCTTGGTCAGTATGACTTATTTTATTTTTATAAATGATTTTATGGATTAAGAAATTTTTGATTCTAGGAAATAATATTTTCTCAAAAGAATATCCATAATATAGGAAAATGATTTGGTGATTAATTGATAAATGTTATTTTGGAAGGTGTTTTCTATTTTGGGAACACTATATGCCTAAGGAAAATATAATAATATTAGATTTTATTTGAGAATTAATGGTTTAATTTTTTTTGTATGAATATATGTTTTAATTTTGGACCTAAGGAAATTTTGGATATTTATGGAAGTGATTAACTAATTTTGGTGAATATGTGATTAGGTTAATTACTATTAATTATGATACTTTTAGAGTAGTTGATGTTATTTGAAGATAAATGTTAAGATTTATCATGGAAGACAATGTGATCAAATCCTTCAGAATTTTGGGTTTCAATCATAGATTGGAGTATTTTGATGAATTTTAAGGAATATTGTTTATTTAATGGTCTTTGTTGAACTTTGGGTATTGTTTTTCTAATTTTAGAGATTTAGATTAGAATTTATTTATGTAAATAATTATTATTTTTGGCAGATTATATGACCATTCAGTAATGATTTTGGTTTTGGTTAATCTATAAAGATAGGGGAAATATATGGTTTATCTTTTTTGGATTATGTGATTCTCTAAAATTTGATTCTAGTACATCATGTGTGACAAATTCATATTAAATACTCATCATTTGGAGAAAATATGAGTTTATAGTAGATTTTCTTTAAAGGATGAAACTCAACATGACAAGTAAGTATGTTTCCATATGTTCTTAGTCTTTCTTATAAATAAAATCCTCAACATTATGAAAAGGATATTAAAAAAATGTTTTCTATTTAGTTTTCCTACTTATAAATCAAAGACTGTTTAACCCATCATATGTTTATGGTTTTATGGTTGTTTACTTTCTTCTAATCAGGTTTTCTATAACTCCCTATCAGAACGAGAAGGTTATTTTCTCTTCAATATCAATTTTTACCAACATGGTATCCTATTATGTGTTATCTCAGGTTAGATTTTTTAATTATCTTTATTTCCTTAAAAGTGATATTTTTATTTACCCTTTTTATAATGTTGGATTTTCAATAAAGTTTTTGAGCACAATTCTAAAAATGTGGGGACACAATTATCCAAAGGGGGGAATGATGTAATGACCCAAGTATTTATAGCATAATACATTTTAATAAATATAAATATTTATAAATAATATATTATTTTTATGTTAAAGAGGACACTTTTTACCATATTGTACCTTAAAAATAGCAATGGGATTCTCCAAAATCATACGTTGCACACAACGTTGATTTATACCAAAATATAATTCAATAATAATATTATTATTTTAAATGGTAGAAAACTCCAAGCCTTAGTATTAAAATAAATGAACATAATTAACTATATTATGATTTTACATATTTTTTAAATGTTTTTACATTTAACCAATGAATTTTAGGGCCTTAAAATGAGAATGAATCCAATTTTAAACATAAAATACTCTAATATTTTTAAAAGGTATCTTTACTACCTTTTGATGAAGAACCTTTTTTAAAAATATTTTTTTACATGTTTATATATTATATTTGACAAAATAAACTTCTAATATAAAATTATAACATCAATTTTTACTTTGGTTGAAATTTGTTGTATTTTTCTGATTAAATTCATATTTTAATGAATAGTGAAAATAATGCATTTTAATTCAAAAATGAATTTTTATCTAATTTATTTATATAGTTATGTAATAATTTAAATTGGGTTTAAAGTGTAATTTTATTATGTTTTTATCATTTAATCTAATTTTTGTTATTGGATGTAATTTTACAATGAAATTGGACATAAAAACTTATCAATCTTTTGATAGTTTTTACTTCTTAAAAACACGCTTTTTATATTTGACAAGGGGGATTAATTTTAAATCAATTTAATCCAATTATGTGTTTCAAATTTGTAAAATTGATTCTATATTTGTAATCAGAAGATAGGAATTTTGTGAATAGGTACCTTTTATTTTTGGACATTATGAATTGAAACTTCAGTAATTATTTTTATTTAATATGGTTAAAGGGTAAATTAGGTAAATAGTGGTTAAAACATAATATTTAAAAAATATAAAACTACTATAAAATGTTTCATAATCCTATTAGATGATTTTTTCTGACCATGAACATCCTTAGGCCAATATTTTGGAATTTGGGAGCTAGTCGAGAATGATAATGACATGTTATAATAATTAATTTAATGTAAAGAGAATAATAACCTAAACATGTGTCTTCTTAATAAAACAATTTTTATATGGGATAATATAAGTGATATCTTCAACTATAAATATTCATTAAAAATATAATAATATTTCCCACATCATGATATTTTATTTATAATTTTTAGACATTAAATGATTAAATTAATTCTGACACAATTATGATGTAGTGACTGCTTCATTAATAATGGATTCGAATAAATGATATTATAAATATTAAAATAAATATTATTTGACATATTTAATATCATCCCGAAATTATCTAGGTGAATGTGACATGTTAGGATTGATTCAATGTTTTTTTATAAGGAATCAGGTTGTTATGAAATTATAAAATAGTCAAGTATAAATAGTGTCCAAAATTGACATAATTTATAACATAATATATAACATAGTTTATTAATTGATATTAAATTCCTAAAAAATAAAATTCATATAAATGGTTACAATAAGTCCAAATATTTCATAAATGAATTTTTTGTGTGTCTTTTGACATGATATAGTAAATATATTAACCCACAAAGTTTAAAATACATGTTATGACTTTAAGATTGAAAGGGTAAAATAAGTGTAAAAACAAAAAGATAAAGATAAAAAAATATACAAACCTATCTAAAAATTATTGGATGACGGGAATTTAAACTAAAATAATATTATATTTGAATTAAAATTGTTTTGTATCATTTTTAATCGAAATTTAAATTATAATAAATTAATATTTTAAGATGTTCCTAAATTGACCCTCCTCCCTCTTATAAAAGGCCACCACATTTTCCCACTTAATCACACCTCTCAAGCAAGTTAGATCTTCCAAAATAAGATCACATAAGCTCCCAACATCCCTAAAATCCTCCTAGAATCCTTAAATTGTACAGAAGTAAACTCAAGAAAGCCTTTTGGCTCAAATCAAAAGGAGCTACCCGTTTCAGATGTAGCTTCTTCTCTACAACTTCTTTACATTATTTTCCATATTCACTCACTGTGATCTTTTTTTCTAGTATTTCATAAAAAATTCAGTATCCTAAATATACTAGGATTTTTTATGATATGTATTCTATCTACACTTACACAAACCTCCATCTAATGGACATGAACATATTGTCTCTATTTACGGGGAACTACCGCCTCACGAAACGATGATTGTTCAATTTTCCCCTACCATCTCTCATGGTCCCCATTATGATGGTACTATATATATATTATATTTTTATTATCTCTCTTCTTCAGTAATTCTTATTTACATCTTACCATTATGATTTCCATGATGTGTAAATACAATAATTTCATTTGAGGAAGTGTGGACTACCACCCCCTTAAAGTTATATGAATCATTCATGATGTACATGAAACGTATAAAGGATGGTCTTATAAAACCTATAATACATATATGAAAGAAATATTTTACCATTATTATAATATACATTTATATCATTTGATTATTATTCTTGTAATATGAAAAATAAATGAAAGTAGCATTCATGAATATGTACAAGCTACCGTCTCCATAAATGGTGCATTTCATTTATTATCTAAAAATCTTAAAGAAATTATAAATAAATTTATACAGGATATATATCATATTTAAATCATGAATAATATTCTAGAGATGATGGAATTTTGACCACATTGACAATTTACATCAAAACAAGTTTATTTTCGACTCTAGTACAGAATATCGACAAAACAACCGATATAAAGTTGAATAATTTTGTGATTGATATAAAAAAGTAATAAGTTATATAAAAGGAATAATAAATATGAAAAATGATCTAAAACAAGTAGAAGCTAACTTATTTTTATTATTCAGTAATAAAAAGTAATATACGTGATGATTTTGGACTCAAGATACTGGACTTCCTCTAAATATCCATTCCTTGAGGAATATTTTGATTTACATAAAAGCATATTTTATACAGTGTATAATTATCCCCTTTGAATTTTTTTTCATTCAATGGTATTAAAAATGAATCTTTTATTTACACATTGTTTTACTAAACGATAATAGGAATATATTTTTTAACGTACATGGTGACAACCAACTTTCTGCCACCCTGAGCATTATTTGATATCTGGAATTCTCTACAAGCTCTAATGTTTTTAGAAGGAGAAGTAAATACCATATTCTTTTTTAGGGTATTTTGGTATTGAAAATGGTTTTGAGAATGTATTGATTATGTCAATATCATTAATTGATATCTTATGATTGCAATGTGGAAATTTTATTTTTTTTCTTTATCCTTGTTCATATGTTATTATTATGTTATGGTTCTTATTCATTTCTTATGTATACGAGTGGTTTTGTGATAAATTGAGGGTGTGTGAGCCCATGATAGATCTCAAATGAATTGGTTAACATGATGGAGGTAAGATTTAAAGTTTCCCCTTTGATATTTATGGAATGTATATTGATGGGTATTCCAAATGTAAATATGAAGGTTACTCCCTATGTAGCTGTGAAAGCAACAATGTAAGTATGTTATGGATTCCAGAAGTTACCTTTAAGATTTAGGTCTTCTATGGGTTATTCATAAATCTTATTATTTAATGTGGTATATTAAAGAGCTTATATTTTATGAGTGAAAAGTATGATTTCATTGATTTTTATGTATTCATGGACTAATGTTTTATTTCCTTATTTTATAAACCTTACTATTCTTTTTATTCTCATCCATATTATTTGAAATTATTTTTACAGGGTATAAGGAAGGGTAAGATAAATTAATAATTTATGAAAAATTTCGTCATGAAAATGATTCTTTATTTTAAGGTGTTTTAATGTTGTGAAAATAATTGGATATAATAGAAGTGTATACTTTGTAATATTTTATATTTAATGTAATAGTTATGGCCTAATTCTCTAAAACCTTAATCCATAAAAGATCCTTACTATTAATAAAAGTAAATTATTGATCATAACTCAATATTATTTAAGGTTTAAGGTTGGGGCCTTATGCATACAGAGACTCCAAGGGTTCTATTTTGATCAATTAATGTTAATTATTTTGTGAAACCCATACCAATACAAGAATGACTATTTCACTAACAGTATAAATACAAGATGTAGTAATGGATCATAACCTATATGATCTAAATAACATTCTCTATTGGATCATCTATCTATGGATGATATACTATTCTCAACCAGAAATGAGTCTCCATCACATCTTAGTGACTCTTCCAAAAACATTATATAAACTAAAGATCCCTATCTGAAACAATGTAAAAGAGAACCACATGTAACCACCCATTTTCTAGAACATATATCATAACTAGATCATAAACATAAGTGGTTACCCTAATTAGAATGAAATGATCATATTTCATCAATTTTTCAATCACAACAAAGATAGTAGTTTACCCTTGATGATTCTATGGTAATATAAAAAAAATAAACGGGCATCTCTTACAATTTCAAAACTAGAATTTGAAAAGGATAGAGAAAACCAAAATATTTCAGGGGCCCTACTATTATCTGTAAGAAGGTGTAATGGCAGGAACCATAATTTGTAATGTTACAATTCATCCCTATCCACCAAAAGTTCCATTTCATGTCATAAAACATATTCACTATGTCCTTATAAAAAAATCATGAAGAATAATGATAGTAATGTCACACTGAACACCTCATGGTTTTTGGGATTAAAAACCAATCCCAATGTGTAAAATTCAATCAGAAAGTGGTCACCTAATTGAAATGGTTTTTCAATCATCAAGGGTTTCTTTGGTTCCTATATAATAATATTATTATAACCAATATAATAGAATTGAGTATATATGATGATAACTAGACTTTAGAGAAAACCATATATGAAACATCCACATGAGTGGCCCAATAAAACTGAGCAAAGGGCCCTAAAAGGATCCACTCTTCCTTCAATTTCATGATATCATTCAAATGAAGCATCCTATTTAGAGTGTTTTTTATGATAATTCCTTACAGTAGGGTATAATAAATGTTGAAATTAAACTTCTAAAGGTACTATACCTACAACTTACATTTGGGATCCATTTCTTTCTGAGAAAAGTCATAACTCATACTCATAAGATCAAAGGTCTATGAAACTATCACCCAAATGATAGTTCCACCAACACTTAGGAATAAATATTACCACATAATTATCTAAAACCAAATATGGGTAATTATTCTACTAATTTCAAAGATGATGAAATCCATAAGCCACAATAAGAATTTCGTATATAACAACACAACCCATACCAACACCAAAAGAAACAGAGTACACCATATACCACTTAATAGGAACATGTATGATCATAATAAGTGATTATATTAGAACCAATTTAAACTCATTAAAAGAAGTATAAAACTTATTAGGTTATGTAAATATCTCATATTTCTTGGTAGGAGTAGAAAATAGGGACCTAAAATTTAAAACATTACTTACTAAACCACCACTAATATGTATCATAACCAAGTAGGAACTAAATATGTAACGACCCAATGTTTTATCAATGGAAATTATTTCTTATAAACAAGTCATATAACCACATGAAATCACAACATAATGAACTACTAAGTGCTTTGTGACCTTTAAACAGAAGTTTGTCACTTATGTGTTTGGAATTTCAAAAATATTACAAACACAGTTGTGATCAATAAGTTATTTGAATTTGACACACGCCTGTCATAGGGCGTGGCAAAACCAAATTTATTTTCCTAATGCAGCACAGTGGCTGACCAGGGTCATCTCACTTGAGGAGTGTTGAAGTCAGTTTAATCACTTATTCTAGTTCACCTAATCTAATTCCTTTTTTTTGTTTTATACTTTATAAAATAAATGGAATTTAATAAAATAAATTAAATTCATAAATCATATGAAACTAAAATTTAATTCTAAATTACCATGCAATGCTAAACAGAATGTAATTAGAGAAGAAAGGAAGTTCTCCTAAGAGAACTTTTTGGGAGCACCTTCATTGGGCAGCTTCAAATATTCTTAATGAACACACTCCATCGTATGTGTTAACACCTTATTATACCCTGGTTATGAATGAAAAGTATACTTAGCGATTGGAAAGCACACCCTCCATCCACCGCCTCAATCGAGGGAAAATGGTTGTAGATTAAGAAGTTAATCTTTAGACAACCACAGTGAGGATTACACCCACTATAAATTATACTTAGAATTAACTAAAGGAATATTAAAAACATGGTCTTAGGTTCAAGAACCTGATTACTTCCTCGGGATATTCCTTAGATTAGTTACTCATGATCATGATTATTATAGTTCACGATGGTAAGAAGAGATTAATAAAAGAGGGTGGATGGGTGGACACAATAATAAAAACAATGCATGAATTTATTTGAAATCTAAATTACAATTGAAAACTAAAAAAAATAAAGAAAATAAATAAATAAAAATGAAATGGGGCATATTTGTGGCCGGCCTCCCTCGGTAGAGATATCCTCCTTGGTTCCTTGAAGGAATGGATGGAGAATAGGATTATTTGGGAAGGAGGTGAGGGCCTAATTTTATAGGCAGAATTCGTCCCCCAAAGGTTGATGCGTTTTAAACCCCATAAATGAACTCTTAACGTGTTATACCCTTAATTAATGTTGTTCATAAATATGTTAGGAGTTCACCCTTAAAATTTAAGCTCCTTTGGAAACTAGATAAAGGAGTTATTAATTTTTCATTCTAGGTTTTTGTTTCTGGACGAAGCTTCTAGGAAGGTTCTTCCAAAAGTATGTCATTTAATGGTCGCCTTAATGACTTTAAAACATCCCCAAATTTGTTGTAGAGCCGTTACTATCTATACTAGTGCTATCCCAGGTGGAAACACCTCATTTTAATTTTTTTAGGCCGAGTTTGGTTTCTGTTACATTGGTGGGGTCCATGCTATCTGCCCGGAAAAATGTCCAACTTCAATGAATTTTTAGACCCTTTAGATGGCCGAATCAGATCCTAGTCCAGAAGACAAAGTTTAAGGAAATAAAATAAGGATTATAAAAAAATTAATCACAAAATTTGGACATATATTGTCCATTAAATGACTAAAATACACTTAATGTAAAAATCTGTCTAAAATCCAGAATTAGGCGTTTTTTACATTTAGGCTCAAAATAACACTAAAACCTAAAAACATGATGATTACCCATCCAATAACACTATGGTGGGATTATAAAAAAATTATTTACAGTATAAAATATATGAAAATGTGAGCTTCATCACTCCTCCACACTTAAACATTTCACTCTTGGGCAATCATCTTAAATCCAAATCAATTTCCACACAACAATTAAAAATGAGAAAATATCAACGATCTTATCCAAAATAGAATTCCATCATGTATCATATATGAAAAAAAATCCTATCTAATTTTCATTTCAATAATTAAAATTTGTTCAACCACATAAATCAATCCATGGCCCAATCACAACCTACCTCACATTGAATTTTATGTCACTCTTCACTCAAGTGAAATTGATTCTAGAGTTATGCTCATACTTGGAAATCGCATGTATCACCATAGGATTGTGAAAATTCTCATTTCTCCACAGCGTGAAACATGAAAATGAATTTAATCATGAGGGATTTAATTAATGGTTCAAATGATTTTGTGGCTTAGGTTTGGTGGGAAAATGATTGAAAAAAGTTTCAGGCTAAAAAGATGAGGTTGGGCATTTGAGTACAATGCATGATTTAATCAAGGGAAAACATAGGTAATTCCTCTCTCAACCCCACTTGAAAATGTGAAAAACAACACCACACCCTTTTATGACATGTTACATGAACCAAGAAGTGATTATAATGAATTATATCATCTATGTTCTCCCCTTTTTTTCAAAGATCCAGAAAGGCACAGCTTTATTTTTTTTCTTTTTCATGGAGGATGAGCTGAAAATTGAATACAATGAAATAATAAAAATTCATGCCCTTGATTTTTGAGAGGTACATGATTCATAAAATAATGTACAATGAGGAATTCAAGATCATCTCTATTTTTTCATTTTTTTAAGGATAAATTGATGACACAAATAAAGCACAATGAAATGATGACACATGCCCAATTCTCTTATTGTCCACTACCCAAAGTATTGACACACACCTAGAATCACCAATAAATTATACACATCCCAATGAAAGCACACAAAAGGCCCTTCCCCCACACTCAAAATTGAAATAACCATGCTAAAAATACTAAAAGTGCGGGTAGGTAAGAAAAAAGTGGCTTGTAATGTGGCTTAAACCTATAAGGAAATTCATGGAATCTAAGGACTTATGAAGGATAAATGTAAAGGTGGGTCTCAAGATAAAATGTTTCTATCCAAAGAGATACCTCAATCATTTCAAATACATTCCATGAAATCCAAAGCTTCGAAAGATAGTAATTCACAAATTCTGGTTCTCACTCAAAATTCAAGTTTCCCTCAAGAAAGTGTGGGTATTAGGAAGAATATATAAAAGTGGTTTAGGATACCTCAAAGGATTGGAAAATTATTTGGAGTCAGTTTTTCATGGGCATGGATTTCAAAAATCAGTCAAACTCAATAAAATGCTCGAAAATTCATTTCAAGGGAAAAGAATTCATATCAACAATCATTTAAAATCCATTACTTCAAAAATAATTTCAACTCTTTCAAAATCAATTGATGTGGGAAAAGTGATAAGAATATTCATTAAAGATCAAAATATGTTTTGGACCAAAAAATGAAATGAGTTTAAATGATAATCATTAAAAGTGATCTCCCTTTTGAAATAAATATTTGGTCCTCTTCCTCTAATTCTCGGGGCTTCCTTCTTCCTTCATGATCCTACAAAAGAAAAATTACTCAATTAATCACAAGGATCATTTCATTTAAGCTCAAAATGAAAAGAGGGAGGGGGACACATGCTAGACTAATTCTTAATAATAAATTTGAAATCTAAATTCCTAATATTTAGAATTAAATTACTATAAAGAAAGTGAAGGATAAATCTTGGTATGATCCCCCAAGTGGGCCCTAACATCTTTTACTACCTCCAGAGGGAAGTACCAGATTTTATCCATAATCTATCGGTGGATGAATATTTTTTGATTTAAACCAACACATGTGGCTCTTCCCAGCTTGAAGTTATTTATTCTTTTTGAGGAGGACTCCATAGATAGAGTATACCAGATCCGCCCCCTTCACAATTTGGTACAACTTGCATGGTGGGGTAGGATGAAGTAGGGAACCTCCCCTTCATTTGTTTCTACTTGTGAAACATTATTCTTCTCTTATTGTACTCCCTCTAATGAATATTCAATGTCTTTAGGGAGAATCAAGTGTTCCTCAACAGGTGCATATTCTTTTCCATCTTCTTTTAAGGAAATGTAAGGATTGATCAAATCTGAAAATTGAAAATTATAAGGAGTGATGCTCAAATCGGATTGAATGAAATCAGAAAAGGTAGAGTTCATGGAAGTATCATCTCCCTGATTTGGTTCTGGTTCAATAACTTCTTTAGTTGAAAGTGCCTCTTGGAGTTGATTGTCATTGGATGGAGGTAGGTAGTCGGTCTCCTCCATCTTGACTTCAAATTCCACCAATTGGGTGGGGTCTTCTTTAAGTGGTGCTCGCTCTTCTTCTTTGAAAGGCTTGGGGAGATCAAGAAGCTCCTCACATTCATTCCAGAATTTATCAAATTCTTGTTGATCTCCCATATTTGGATCAGTAATAAATTCATCCTCCTTTTCATCTATCTCGGGTAGAATTGGTTGAGTGATGATGAATGAGTCTTCAGGTACCCCGACATTTACCTCCTCTAGTTCTTCAATGATGAGTGATGAAATTTCTTCCACCACTATCTCAGGTTCTTGCTTCGGCTCAGGGTCGGGTTGCTCCATCCTTGCACGAACATAGTCCAATGCCCATTCCATTTTCCTCCCCAAATCATCCAAATTATTACTAATCTTTTCAACCCGATCATTTAGATCACGATAATCAATTTTTGGTTCTTGATATTGTAGCTGCGAGTAATCTTCTCATGCAGAAAAATTTGAATTTGATTACATCATGAAAAAAAAAATTAAAGATTTTTCTTTATGAAAAAAAATATATATTTAAAAAAATGTGAATTTTGAAAAAGTGATCGAAATAACTTCTTATCTGCCTAGAAACGGTGCCAGTTTTGATACACTTCTGTCATAGGGCGTGGAAAAAGAAAATTTATTTTCCTAATGCAATACAGTGGCTGACCAGGGTTGTCTCACTTAAGGAGCGTTGAAGTCAGTTCAATCACTTATTCTAGTTCACCCAATATAATTCTTTTTTTTTTGTTTTATGATTTATGAAATAAATGGAATTTAATAGAATAAATTAAATACATAAATCAGAAGAAACTAAAATTTAATTCTAAATTACCATGCAATGCTAAACAGAATGTAATTAGAGAAGAAAGGAAGTTCTCCTGAGATAACTTTCAGGGAGAACCTTCATTGGCCAGCTTCAAATATTCTTAGTGAACACACTCCATCATATGTGTGAACACCTTAGTCTACCATGGTTATGAATGAAAATTCTACTTAGATATTTCCAATCACACCCTCCATCCATCTCCTCAATCAAGGGAAAATGGTTGTAGATTAATAAGTTAATCTTTAGACAACCATAGTGAGGATTACACCCACTATAAATTATCCTTAGAATTAACTCATAGAATATTAAAAACATGGTCTGAGGTTCAAGAACCTGATTAATCCCTCGGGATATTCCTCAGATTAGTTACTCATGATCATGAGTATTATAGTTCACGATGGTAAGAAGAGAGGAATAAAAGAGGGTGGATGGGTGGACATAATAATAAAAACAATGCATGAATTTATTTGAAATCAAAATTACAATTGAAAACTAAAACAAAAAAAAGAAAATAAATAAATAAAAATTAAATGAGGAAGATTTGTGGCTAGCCTCCCATGGTGTCGATCTCATCCTTGGTGCCTTGAAGGAATGGATGGATAATGGGATGATTTGGGAAGGAGGTGAGGGCCTCCTTTTATAGGCAGAATTTGTCCCCCGAAGATTGATGCATTGTAGACCACATAAATGACATCTTCACGCGTTATACCCTTCATGAATGTTGTTCATAAATATTTTGGGTGTTCACCATCAAACTTTAAGCTCCTTTGGAAACCGGATGAAGGAGTTATGAATTTTTCATTCTCAGTTTCTATTTCTGGATGAATCTTCTAGGAACGTTCCTCCAAAAGTATTTCGTTTAATGGCTGCCTTGATGACTTTCTAACATCTCCAAATTTGTTTCAGAGTTGTTTCTATCTATACTAGTGCTATCCCAGGTGTACAAACCTCATTTTAATGTGTGTAAGACGAGTTTGGTTTCTGTTACATTGGTGGGGTCCACGTTGTCCGCCCGAAAAAATGTCCAACTTCAATGAATTTTTAGACACTTTAGATGGCCGAATAAGCTTCCGGTCCAGAAGACAATGTTCAAGGAAATAAAATAAGGATTATAACAAAATTTTAATCACAAAATTGGGACATATATTTTCCATTGAATTACTCAAATACCCTTGATGTAAAAATCTGTCTAAAATCCAGAACTAGGCGTTTTTCACATTTAGGCTCAAAATAACACTAAAACCTAGAAACAGGACAATTACCCATCCAATAACACTATGGTGAGATTATAAACAATTATTTAAAGTATAAAATATATGAAAATGTGAGATTCATCAGGATTATTATAATAAAAACATAAATTTTTGGTGAATAGTACCATACGCATATGAATCGTAAGATACCCTTATGAATATTGATATACCCTAATGAAATTTAACCTTACCTATGATAGTATATAAATAATATTCAAGTGAAAGTATAATGTAATTATATTTTAGAATTAGTAAATGAATGTTTTAAACTAGTTTTTTAATAATAAAATATGATTTAAATTAAATATTAAATTAATCATATTTAGAAAATTATTTTTGAAAAAAGGACTTCATTTTTGGATTATACACATCAATCAATGGTTAGGGTGAATTTTTTTTATTTTTCTAGAATACTTTATTTTATTATGAATAGAAAAATGTGATAATTCACAACAAATGCTAAAGCCTGAATTTATGCATCATGCTTGAGTCATGGTTGATGTAAATGGCCATTAGTTCAAACTCACAAATATTTATTACTATTATTGGTCTTAGAATCATGAATATTTATGTTCATGAGGTACATTAATAATCTAATGATTAAAAATTATGATAACCCTCCTCTCCTCCACTATAACCCCCCCCCCTCACTCCCTCTTCACTTCACTCCTCTCAAACCTTGTGCCTTGCCAATATTCTTCCCAAATACCTCCCCAAGATACTCCCCCACATACAAAGGTCCATATTATCTTAAAAATATCCAAACCTCTCCCTTTAATAGGTTCTTAAAAGAGGTATACTCAAGAGGTCATTATGTTCAAGAAAATATCACCACCGGACTGAAGTTAAGGGATCCTCTCCATTTCAATATCATTCAATATTGTTCTCTATGATATTCCTTTTCATGTGTAATCAAAAATGATGGGGTATGATTTTGAACCTCCAATTTACTACCCTCATGATTTATAAGTGATTATAAACACCTTTTGTCTCTCATCAAGACCTCTTAGATACACCCGATACCATGCCGATAATCCGTAAATAAATCTACAAAAAATTCTTTTGTTCTTTCGAGTTTCCTTATCATTAATTATATCAAAATGGATTTATCTTATCTATTTATGTGAATATTATTATTTTTGTATATTTGTACAAAATTAATTAATCAAGACCCTTTCATCACTCTCTTTTAGGGATATACATGTTTTTAAAAGATTCCCTCCTTAGAACTTTCCGATAAGCAAACCTGTTTTAAGAGAACTTCTCAAATTTTTATCCAATTTCAAGTGCACTCAATCCCATTTTTTAAGAAACCATTGTATTTATAAAATCATTATTTTTATTATGAAAACCTTTTTGGTTCAATTCTGCTTTTATATAAAATATTGTACTCTTTTCTATTTTAAAATCTCTATAGTATTTTCTTTAAAACGACACGAAAAAGATTTTATGATAATGTTCCTAAAATACATTTATTATATTTTTTTCACTTATGTTGGACATCCCATACCATGTAATATGCCTATTTTACATTACGAATGTACATGTATGTTATAATCCCTTTCTTTCATAAACACTTTCATGATATGCCCATTGGTAATGCTTTATGTCATGATTATGGTACCCAATTCTTTCCATGGGTACACTTATGTTTTTGTATGGTTGATTATGTATGATTATTTATGTGGCTTGAATATTCATGAAAATTTTGAGATGAGTGCACCTAGATAGCACTAAAATTTATTGGGTAATGTTATGTCTCATGAGATGTGATGTGAAATGATATTGGCGATTAGCCTTGACCATACTACCATGGGAAACAGGATTGGTGGTTAGCCTTGACCCATTATAATATGGGAACTGAGATTGGAGGTGAGTCTTGACCCATTATAATATGAAAAATGTGATTTTTATTAGCCTTTAATAGTACTAATGTAATGGAACGGACCTCTCTGGCCCGTTTCGTTGTCAAAAAGAAGGTCACGAAGTGTTCTGGAGGGTAAAATGGAATTTTCCCACACTTTTCAGAATTTTCAAACTACACGCCATGTAGTGTGAGTACACGCCGTGTACCCCCTCTCCAAGTATACCCCGTGTTGTAGTCCGTGTCCTTGTCATGTGAAATAAATGGGCACACGCCGTGTATCCAATACTACACGTCGTGTAGTCTCTCCCTGCGTACGCGTTATCGTGTGTTGACCAGTCAACAGTCATGTTCCGTGTTGGATCCATGTGAAATAAATGGGTACAGGCCATGTATCCAATACTACATGCCGTGTAGTCCCTCCCCGCGTATGCGTTACCTTCAAGTCGTGTGTTGACCAGTCAACGATCACGTTCCACGTTGAAGGCCGTGTTGGAAGCCACGTGGTGACCGTGTGAAACGGCCGAGTACACGCCATGTACCATAAAGTACACTCCGTGTACTTTTTCTTTTCTCACCTATAAAAGGAGGGGTCCCCTCCTCCTTTTCAACTCACCCCTCTCCTCCCCATTCCTCTGAGCAGAGCTCTCCCAAGAGACTCGAAGGCTCCTTTTCTTCAATAACTTCTTCGTCCGAGCTCTGATTTACGATCCGTCAGAGGACACGGAATCGTAACGACGAGGCGGAACTTCTAAGCTTGGATCTGTTGTCTTTAACTCGGCCTTTATTTTCCAACTTCCACCTGAGGAGGTTTTTCCGGAACTCGACAGAAGTGACGGACGCCGACGGACGTCTTCTAAAGTTAATCCGGGGGAGGGTTGTGATCAGAACCTATTGAGGTAGGGATCTTACCTTCGTCTCTCTAAATTGTGCATCATACGGGGTGGATGTCCTCCTGTTTACGTGAAACAAATTTGAACTGGTTTAATAAATATAATAACTGGCTTGTTTAACGGGGATGGGAAGTTTGTGAATGCAGTTACATTATTTATATCCTGTGATATTATGTTGTGAATTGAATAGGCTTATGCCTACTGAAAATCATGGTTGTTTGGGGCCTTTGCTTGTGCAATTAAATGTTTCCCTATCTTTCTAGACCTTTTTGTGGATGGAAACTTCGTTGAATGTGGAAATTTTGTTAATCACGTAAAGTTGGTGGATTAAAATCTAGAACCCTTGTGTGATCACCCCAGTTAAACAAAATGGAATAATGAACATGCGGGTTTTGGCTTGGTTACTGGTGTGTAAAAGGGAGGGGTGAATCCTGGGTTGTTATGAATAGAATAGACAGCAGGGATGCGGTAATTGATGTTAAAGGGGAGATGGTGTGGCACGAACCTTTTTTTGTGGGTTGTTGTGGATCGGGTGAGCAACGGGGATGTGGTTGACTTAATTGTGGGTTGGTGTGAATGTTATGTTGGTGACGGGCAGCGGGGTTGCGATAAATGGTATTAAAGGGATAATGATGTACTGGTTTCGGTGTGATTGTGGTTATGGTGGTTGGCAGTGGGGCTGCAGGGATAGGTTTAATGAGAACGGACTATGGGTTGTGAATAATAAATAAAAAGTGGTGGGTCATGGTAATGGAACGGGAATAATAATTAATGGGTTGGTTGGTTAATAAGAAGGGTTTTGTTGTGCTTTTGTTTTCCTAACTTGATTTGTGGGTGGCAGGGATATGTTTTACGAACGATCGATGTGGTTGTTTTTGGATATTTTCCCAGTAGTTAAGGAACTAATAAACTAATTCTTCTGAAACGTGAAAACCTAAATGGGGTTGGGGTTGTTTATTATATGAATTATTTGTAGTAGTAGTGCGGAGGAACGTGCTCAGTTTCTTTGTTTAGAAGCCATAGGTTTGGTTGTGTGTTTGGTATACATATATGTATCTGTATATTTTGTGTTTTATCACACCCCACCCATGTTGAGCACTTAGTGCCGAACACTCCCATTTCATGGGAGAGGGTGTTTTCCCCTTAGTTACTGGCTCCTTCCTGCTCCTTCTCCCCTAGGCTATGATGGATTGAGGCGACCTTACACCTAAGACTCTTCGAGTAGGTTTTTATTGGGGTAGTTATAGCCCAAGACTCTTCGGGCAGGTTTTACTATTTCCCAAGAATCTTCGGGATGAGGCTCAGGTGTGTGCTAGCGCGATACGTGGTTATGAGGCTCAAGTGTGTGCGGGCAGGATATGTGGTTGTGAGGCCCAGGTGTGTGTAGGCAGGATACATGGTTGTGAGTCCCAGGTGTGTTCGGGCGGGATACATGGTTGTGAGGCCCAGGTGTGTGTGGGCAGGATGTGTGGTTTGTGAGGCCCAGGTGTGTGCGGGCGGGGAGAGTGTGGTAGCATCAGGACATTCGCCATTAGGAAGATCAGCTAACTAATAGGAAATGGTGAGGGGTACCCAATACTCTTGTTCTTATATACTACTAATACCTGTTGTGATTGTGTTTTTAGTGATTGTGACTGGTGAGGTTGGGTGGATTGATTTCCCTGCTATGTTTCTTCTGTTGTTCTCACGGGACATTAGGATGTCTCCCCACCTGTGCACGAGAGCTTTAGGTTTCCCTACTGATTATACTTGTATGCTCACCCTACATTTACTTTCAGGTTTCCAGGAGGACTACCAGGGCCGTGAGGGACCCTACTAGTCAGGACAGTTGGAGTTTTTGCAGTTTTTGTACACTTGTTTCTTTTGGTATTGTACTTTGAGCTTTCTTTTACTTGTACCTTGTTTCAGAACTACTTAAACATGCATGTGAGATTGGTTTGGGTTTATTTCTATACACTTGTTCTTTTCCTTTTTGGTGGTTGAATTGTCCTATTTCCCGATCCTAAATAAAAAATAGGTTAATGCCTCCCATATTTGTGAAAACTCATACCCTTGGTGATAGTCCCCACCCCTGGGCCTACTGGAGGTGGGACTCGGGGGTCATTATCTCTCTTTCACCATTGCCAGCTCAGGAGGGGCATCTTTGGTGGGAGGGGGTCATGACAGAATGGTATCAGAGGGAGGTTGGGAGATAGGATGGAATCTGGAGTTAGGAACAGTGAGGATTGCATGGGATGGTAGGGCAACAATGTTGGTTAATCTTGGTGCGTGACATAGGCCAGGGAGGACCGGCTAGGACACGGGATTTCAGGGCCCCCTGTGATCTGATGCAAGGAATATGAGCCTACCGAACGACCAAGTGAGACTACATTGATTTCAGGGTAGAAACCCTAGGGAAGGTACATGCATCATCATGATTGTGTTTTACTTAATTTGGTTGTTCTTGGAAATAAATTGAAATAAAAATGATAAAATAAAACCTTGAGAAATTTCCTTACTACTTGGGCTTAGGCGATCTTTGTTTACCGTACCGCTATGGCACTTGGTTGACATCAGAGAGGAAGAGGAACTGGGCGTGGATAGTTGCACGCAGCAGAGTTGACAGCTCCGGCAGGACCAGAGGTGGTTCAAGGTACGATTTGTTTGTTCAGCACTCTCGTTTCGGCCTTGTTCGATTCGGGAGCTTCACACTCCTTTTTTCACCTGGTCTAGCCCATTATTTGGGAATAGACGTAGAGAGACTTTCCGTACCACTGGTGCTGAGTACACTAGTTAGAGGCAAGATCAGCGTATCTTGTGTTTGTCGGGGATGTGGGCTGATGTTGGGACCACATCGATCTAGTGGGGACCTTCTTCTATTACAGATGCATCTATACGATGTCATCCTAGGGATCGATTGGTTGTTTTCTGTTAGTGTCGTTATCGATTGCTTCCGAAGAAGGGTCGTGTTCTCCGACGTGGATGGGGAACATGTAGCTTTTTTTGGTGAGAGGAGTTATCAGGTGGGAAGCCGACTTGTGGAGCCTCTCCTTTCCTTGTTAGGCGGGTTATCAGTGGTTCCAGCTGATACAGAAATGATGGATGTCCCGGGGGTTGTTGGGGAGTTCCTCGATGTTTTCCAGAGGAGGTTGTGACTCTACCCCCCCCCCCCCCCCCCCCGATGTGACATTGAGTTTGGGATAGACTTACAGCCTGGTGCCCATCCGATTTCTATGGCCCCTTATCATATGGCGCCTTCAGAGTTGCGGGAGTTGCAGATTCAAATTGATGATCTGATAGAGAAGGGTTTTGTTCGACCCAGCATATCGCCATGGGGAGCTCCAGTTTTTTTCATGAAGAAGGAAGATGGTGGTCTCAGGCTATGCATAGACTACCGAAGGTTGAACCAGGTAACGGTCAAGAACCTTTACCCCCTTCCAAGGATAGATGATCTCTTCGACCAACTGAGGGGAGAAGGTTGGTTTTCGAAGATTGATCTACAATCTGGATATCATCAGTTGAGGGTAAAGGACAGTGACATCTCGAAGACGGATTTCAGGTGCAGGTATGGGCAATTCGAGTTTGTAGTGATGTCATTTGGAGTTACGAATGCACTGGTTGTGTTCCTAGGACTTATGAACTTTGTCTTCCAAGAGTTTCTAGACTGGTTCATCATTGTGTTTATCGATGACATCCTGATCTACTCAAGATCATAGGAGGATCACGTTGAGCATCTCAGGGCAGTCTTAGAAGTCCTTCGACACCACCAGCTTTACGGGAAATTATCAAAGTGTAAGTTCTTGACACAATAAGTACACTTCCTTGGGCACGTAGTGTCTCAGGATGGAGGGGCAGTGGACCCATCGAAGGTAGAGTCAGTTGTTTCTTGGGCAGCACTCAAGAGCATGGCAGAAGTTTGTAGTTTCCTAGGGTTAGCAGGTTACTATCAGAGGTTCGTTTCGGACTTCTCTCGAGTTGCTGCTCCATTGAAAGCTTTAACTAGGAAGAATCGGGTCTTCCTATGGAGCGATCAGTGCCAGAAATCTTTCGACTACCTGAAGGAGAAGTTGGTCAGTGCTCCCGTACTCAGGTTTCCATAGGAAGGGTTATTGTATGAGGTGTTTTGTGATGCTTCTAGCCTTGATCTGGGGTGCGTGAAAATGCAGAATAAGGGAGTGATCTGTTATGGGTCTAGGTAGTTACGCCCTCACTAGCGTAACTATGCCACCCATGACCTAGAGCTTGCAGTAGTATTGTTCGCACTGAAGTTGTGGCGACATTACCTCTTTGGGGAGCGCTTTGTGGTTTTCTCAGATCACAAGAGCATGTGTTATATCTTCTCCCAGTGTAACTTGAACTTACGGCAGTGGATATGGGTCGAGTTTCTCCAAGACTATGACTTTGAGATCTCTTACACTGAAGGTAAGGGAAACGTTTTAGATAATTCCATGAGTAGGAATTCACATAAGGAAGTGGTTCGGGAATCCACTGATGCTTGGAAAGTTATGGGAGAGTTGGCCGTGTTGCACTTGGATGCAAGGGTAGAAGGTGTTAGAGGCTGTTTTTTTCAGATGACGGTGCAGTCCTCCTTGTTGTAGTAGGTGGAAGAGTCTCAGTGGGGGGAATCCGAGGCGGAAGTGATGAGGGATCGTGTTGATCAGGGGAACGCTCCAGAAGGATGGTCAGAGGACATCCGACATCGGATACTTTTCCATGGAATTTTGTTTGTCCCGGAGACAATGCGTGAGGGAGTTCTCCGTGAGTTCCATAGCTCAGCCTTGGCAGTACATCCAGGGGTTTCAAAAATGTACCGAGGCCTGAGGGAACATTTTTGGTGGCCCAGGGTGAAACGGGCAGTGGTAGAGTTTGTGTCTAAATTCCTAGTGTGTCAGCAAGTGAAGGCTGAACACCGTGTTCCCAGTGGTTTGTTGCATCCTTTAGATGTCCCCGATTGGAAGTGGGATGACGTCTCAATGGACTTCATCACAGGACTACCCAGAGCTCAGGGTGGTTATGATGTTGTCTGGGTAGTGGTGGATTGACTGACGAAATCAGCTCACTTCTTAGCAATTAAAAAGTCAGGCCTGGTGAGTACCTTAGCACAGAGGTACGTAGACGAGGTTGTGCGGTTGCATGGAGTTCCAAAGACTATCGTCTCAGATCGGGATACTCGGTTTACCTCACGAGTCTGGAGGGGGTTACAGCATGTTTTTGGCACCTAGCTACGCCTTAGCACTACTTTCCACCCCCAGACCGATGGGCAGACGGAGCAGACTATCCAGACGTTGGAGTACATGCTGTGAGCACGCGTTCTGGATTTCGGAGGATCATGGGTACGACACTTGCCTTTAGTAGAGTTTTCCTACAACAACATCTTCCACTCTACTATTGGCATGGCATCATTTGAGGCTTTTTATGGGAGACCATGTCGTTCACCCATTTTCTAGGTAGAGGTTAGTGAGATATATGCTCTTGGTCCAGAGGTAGTGCAGAGCACCACAGAGAAAGTCCATCTTGTACATGAGAAGATGAAATCATCTCAGGACCGATAGAAGTATTATGTTGATTATCGGAGGAGGCCCTTGGAGTTCGAGGTGGGAGATCAAGTGTTCTTGAAGCTTTCCCCTCGATGGGGGTAGCGGAGGGTTGGGAAAGGGTGCAAGATCTCACCTAGGTTCATCGGACCTTTTGAGGTGTTGAGGTGAGTTAGCGAGGTGGCATATCAGCTGGCCCTTCCACCTCAGTTGGAGAAGGTTCATGACGTCTTCCATGTCTCCCAGATTCGTCGGTACTTACACTACGACTCTCACGTTATCGACTGGGGTGAGTTAGATATGGGAGACGATGCGACCTTCGAGGAACGACCAGTCAGAATCGAGGATCGTAAAGAGAAGGTTCTCCGTGTATGAACCATTCCGTTGCTTCGTGTGTTGTGGAGGCATGGAGGCCTCGAGGAGAGAACTTGGGAGTGGGAAACCCAGATGCACGCTCAATACCCAGAGTTGTTTTCACTTGTGTTTTTCCTTGTTCTTCTGAGCTTTGTGTTGATGTTATACTCTGTACCTTTGATATATGGAATGCTTAGCTTGTCAGTTATGGGACCTTTTGTTTCCTTGTTCTCTGGAAGTGTGTAGCATGTCTGGATGTGTGGGGAAAGGGAAAAAAACCGACCCTTAATCGAGACGCATTAATGCGGATGCGATTGAACCCATGCGAGAAAGTCAATGCCGCCTAAATCGGATAATATCTCGACATAGGAGAAGGAATTTTTCCCCAAACCACATCTTCGGGCAGTGTGTGGGTTGTACGATGATGGGGGCAGTGTAAGTTGGAAAATCCTAATATATGGAAGTGGGAAGGCCCAATCCTTAATCGAGACGCATTAATGTGGATGCGATTAAACCCGTGCAGGCGAGTCAGTTCCGCCTAAAGCGGATAATATCTCGACATAGGAGAGGGAATTTCCTAACACCTATGATCAGGGTTGTTGGTTGGGTTCCTGTTATAACGAGAACCCTAATAGGTATCTTGTTGGGTTCCTCTGGGTTGGTTTTTGAATTCTCGGGGACTAGAATGTTTTAGAAGGTATTTGATGTAATGGCCCAGACCTCTCCGGCCCATTCCTTTATCAAAAATAAGGTCACGAAGTGTTCTAAAGGGTAAAATGGAATTTTCCCACACTTTTCAGAATTTTGAAACTACACGCCATGTAGTGTGAGTACACTCCATATACCCCCTCGCCAGGTATACCCCATGTTGAAGGCTATCTCCTTGCCGTGTGAAATAAATGGGTACACGCCGTGTATCCAATACTACATGCCATGTAGTCTCTCCTCACGTACGTGTTACCGTGTGTTGACCAGTCAACGACCGTGTACCATGTTAGAGTCGTGTGAAATAAATGGGTACACGCAGTGTATCCAATACTACATGCCATGTAGTCCCTCCCCGCATATGCTTCACCTTCAAGTCGTGTGTTGACCAGTCAACGGCTGCGTTCCGCGTTGAAGGCCATGTTGGAAGCCGCGTGGTGACTGTGTGAAACGGTCGAGTACACGTCGTGTACCATAAATTGCATGTCATGTACTTTTTCTTTTCTCACCTATAAAAGGAGGGGTCCCCTAATTCTTTTCAACTCACCCCTCCCCCCCCCCATTCCTTTGAGCAGAGCTCTCCCAAGAGACTCGAAGGCTCCTTTTCTTCCATAACTTCTTCTTCTGAGCTTCGATTTACGATCCGTTAGCGGCCACGGGATTGTAACGACGAGGCAGAACTTCTGAGCTTGGATCCGTTGTATTTCCTTCAGCCTTTCATTTCCAACATCCACCTGAGGTTTTGTCGGAACTCTACAGAAGTGATGGACACCGACAGACTTCTTCTAAAGTTGATCCGGGGGAGCGTTGTGATCAGAACCTATTGAGGTAGGGATCTTACCTTCATCTCTCTAAATTGTGCATCATGCAGGGTGGATGTCCTCTTGTTTATGTGAAACACATTTGAAATGGTTTAATAAAGATAATAACTGGCTTGTTTAATGATGATGGAACGTTTGTGAATGTAGTTACATTATTTATATCCTGTGATATTTTGTTGTGAATTGAATAGGCTAATGCCTACTGAAAATCACGCTCATTGGGGGCCTTTTCTTGTGCAATTAAATGTTTCCTTATCTTTCTAGACCATTTTTTGGATGGAAACTTCGTTGAATGTGGAAATTTGGTTAATCACGTAAATTTGGCTGATTAAAATCTGGAACCCTTGTGTGATCACCCCGGTTAAACAAAATGGAATAATGAACATGCGGGTTTTGGCTTGGTTACTGGTGTGTGAAAGGGAGGGGTAAATCCTGGGTTGTTATGAATAGAACGGGCAGCAGGGCTACGATAAATGATGTTAAAGGGGGGATGATGTGGCACGAACCTTGTTTTGTGGGTTGTTGTGGATCGGGTGAGCAACGAGGTTGCGGTTGACTTGATTGTGGGTTGGTGTGAATGTTATGTTGGTGACTGGCAGTGGGGTTGTGATAAATGGTATTAAAGGGATAATGATGTATGGGTTTCGATGTGATTGTGGTTATGGTGGTTGGCAGCGGGGCTGCAGGGATAGGTTTAATGAGAAAGGACTATGGGTTGTGAATAATAAATAAAAAGTGGTGGGTCATGGTAATGGATCGGGAATAATAATTAATGGGATGGTTGGTTAATAAGAAGGGTTTTGTTATGCTTGTGTTTTCCTAACTTGATTTGTGGATGGTAGGGATATGTTTTACGAATGATCGATGTGGTTGGTTTTGGATAGTTTCCCAGTAGTTAAGGAACTAATAATTTAATTCTGTTGAAACGTGAAAACCAAAATGGGGTTGGGGTTGTTTATTGTATGCATGCTTCATAGTAGTAGTGTCAAGGAACGTGCTTAGTTTCTCTGTTTAGAAGCCATAGGTTGGGCTGTGTGTTTGGTATACATATATGTATCTGTATCTTTTTTGTTTTATCTCACCCCATCCATGTTGAGCACTTAGTGTCGAACACTCCCATTTCATGGGAGAGGGTGTTTTCCCTTTATTTACTTGCTCCTTCCTGCTCCTTCTCCCCTAAGATGTGATGGCTTGAGGTTACCTTACACCTAAGACTCTTCGGGTAGGTTTCGATTGGGGTGGTTCTAGCCCAAGACTCTTCGGGTAGGTTTTACTATTTCCCAAGAATCTTCGGGATGAGGCCCAGGTGTGTGCAGGCGGGATACGTGGTTGTGAGGCCCAGGTGTGTGCGGGCGGGATACGTGTTTGTGAGGCCCAGGTGTGTGCGGGCGGGATACGTGGTGGTGAGGCCCAGGTGTGTGCGGGCGGGATGTGTGGTTTCTGAGGCCCAGGTGTGTGCGGGCGGGGAGAGTGTGGCAACGTCAGGACGTTCGCCGTTAGGAAGAGCAGCTAACTAATGGGAAATGGTGCGAGGTACCCAATAAACTTTTTCTTATATACTACTACTACCTGTTGTGATTGTGTTTTTGGTGAGTGTGGATGGTGAGGTTGGGTGGATAGATTTCCCTGCTAGGTTTCTTCTGTTGTTCTCACGGGACATTAGGATGTCTCCCCACCCGTGCACGAGAGCTTTAGGTTTCCCTACTGAGTATACTTGTATGCTCACCCTACGTTTACTTTCAGGTTTCCAGGAGGACTGCCAGGGTCATGCGGGACCCTACTAGTCAGGACAGTTGGAGTTGTTGTAGTTGTTGTACACTTGTTTCTTTTGTTATTGTACTTTGAACTTTCTTTTACTTTTACCTTGTTTCAGAACTATTTAAACATGCATGTGGGATTGGTTTGGGTTTATTTCTATACACTTGTTCTTTTCCTTTTTGGTGGTTGACTTGTCCTATTTCCCGATCTTAAATAAAAAAAGGGTAATGCCTCCCATATTTGTGAAAAATCATACCATTGGTGCTAGTCGCCACCCCGGGGCCTACTGGAGGCGGGACTCGGGGGTCATTATCTCCCTTTCACCATTGCTAGCTCAGGAGGGGCATCTTTGGTGGGAGGGGGTCATGACAACTAAATACAAGTTTTATGTTTCTACCACATTTATATGATTCCATGTTTATATGATCCCATGTTTATGTGATATGATTTCATATGTTCCATGCTTTTGATATCATTATGTCATGCCTCCTAACTCATGTTATTATGATGTATACTTATGTTCATTCCCTTATTCATATTTTTAGGTCATCCCTATGTTTATGTGTTCCCCAAGGTACCCTAGGCATATGTAAGGGCTCAATGGAAGCTAGGCTCTCTTTATAGAGATAAAATAAAGAAGTGTTTTTTTATCATCATGTTTTATGTTTTATGTTTTATGTACCTAGTCTTCCAAGACACTAGATTTATCAATCAGTGGATTGTAATATGATGTATAATTATGATTAAAATCATGTAATTTTATGTGAAAAGGATAGGGTTACCAAATTTCGTATTACAGTATGGTCTAGTTATTTTTGGGGATTAGGAATAGAGCACCTTAGTGAGAATCTTAAGTATGAGACTAAGTATTAGGAAACGCCCCTATGTTTTGGTAAATATATAGTATATGGTTTATCAAGAAAATACATTCCAATCTTGATACAAATACATATAGGAAGATCTGGAACAAATGTACCTAGTAGTGAAAACTCCGACAATGGGTTTTGGGCTTGACCCGGGGTATTCGGGTACACGACAATGGGTCTCGCTGCACTTTTGGTTTAAAACTCCTGGGGGATATGCTTTGGTAAATTCATGAGATTAGTAAGAACCAATATTAAGTGAACAAAAAGGATCCCATAATAATATATGTTATGAGATCGATCATGAATAACTTTGATTGAGGCCTAGAAACACATAAGTTAAAGAGATAAGTGTAATTTTCAAGTTATCCCTTTAATGTCATTGGTTTCCCCCTTATGTCATAATCATCCACAAATTTCATTTTATTCTACCCAATGTTTGGTAATAGGATGAATCGAGTTAACAACCATTGTGAAGGGAAATGTGATGACTGCCAAAATGAAATCCCCGATCAGATGGGAGCTCTAGAAGGACATATCATGATTATTCCAAACCAAATATCAAAAATCACGATTAAAAATTGTTACTGGGTTGAATTTATAATGGAGTCAAGGAAGAGGAAGATGAAATCTCATGATGGTTCATCTGATAATGGTGAAAGGGGAAAGAAGACCTAATTTCCTTTGTGCAAAAAGTGTGGAAAAAGGCACCAAGGGGAATGTCACAAAGGGACTTGAATATGTTTTATGTGTGGGAAGATTGGGCACAATGTATCCAATTTACATGAAAAAATGTATAATGTGATGAATGTAAACAAGGATCCATCTAAGGAATTGTAAATAGTTCTATGTCCTAAATGTGGAGATGCTGGACATTATCCAACATGATAATCTATTGCAAGGGCGGAAAAGCATGATGAGAATCAACAATCTCCATGATCAAGGGAGCACTGAAGGTCCTATTCTATGGTGGGTAATGATGAATAAATTACATGTGACCACTACTTCAAAGTAGTGTATGTCATAATGTATTTTATTTCACGTCTGATTAGTATATCTTTCATGTTTTCTAAGAACATTGAGTCCCCACTTGAAATGAAATTATATCATTGGGGAAGACTTCTAGGAGTATTATATCGAATGTTGATGTTTATGGGAATACTATTATTGAAAATATTATAAGTCACCCTTTGGTTTAATATGAGGATAAATGAAAAAGTGATAGCCTATGCATTAAGGTAGTGGAAAATCCATGAGAAAAACTATCCTACTCATGATATAGAGTTGGTGGCTGTGATATTTTCCTTAAAAATCTTGTGTCATTATTTCTATGGGGAGAAGTGTGAGTTATATACTGACCTGAATAGTCTCAAATATATATTCACACAAAAAAACATAATATATGCCAATGAAGATGGATAGAGATCACCAAGGATTATGACTGATCAATTCAACACCATCCTGGTAAGGCAAACAAGGAGGTGGATGCTCTAAGTATAAAGGTATTATATCTTCATCAATGATGATAATTGAAAAAATCCAATAATATTAGATTTTCAGAGGATTTAAATGAGAATCATTAAGGGAGGAACATCATAAATCATGTCTCAAATGTTTTCTCAACCATCCCTCAAGGAGAGAATAAAGTATGCTCATAGAAAAGATATGGAAATTTAGAAAAGGGTGGAAGCTATTAGAAATGGAAAATCCTCCGATTATAAAATTGATGAGGAAGGAGTTGTAAGATTTGGGCCATGATTATTTATATCATCCAATCTAGAGATAAAGAAAGATCTTTTTCATGATGCACATAGCTCAACCTTCTCTATCCACCGAGGGAGCACAAAGATGTATTGAGATCTCCGAGAAAACTATTGGTGGGAAAATATTAAAAGGGAGATTGCTGAATATACATCAAAGTTCCCGGTATATCAGAAAGTGAAAGATGAGAGGAAAAAGTATAAGGGGATGATGTAACCACTACGTATACCAACATGGAAGTGGGAGAATATTACCATGTACTTTTTTCGGGACATCCTAGGACATCCATAGAAAAAAATGATATATGGGTTATTTTGGATCGTATTACAAAGACATGTCACTTTATCGCGAATCGAGAGGACTTCTCATTGCATCAACTTGCACAGATATATATCAAAGAGGTGGTAAGGCTGCATGGAGTTCCACTATCTGTTGTATCCAATCATGATCCGAGATTCACCTTGATGTTCTATAAAAAGTCTCCAACATGCTCTAAGCACTAAAATGAACATCAGTACAACCTATCATCCTCAAACAGATGACCTATCGGAGCGAACTATTCAGAAAATGGATGATATGTGGAGATCATGTTCTATAGACATTGAAGGAGTATGGTACCAAAATCTTCCACTAGTTGAATTCTCCTAAACAAAAGTTTCCACTCAATAATCCAAATGGCACCATATGAATCACTTTATGGGAAAAGGTGTAGAACACTGACATGTTGGGATGAAGTCAGAGAGAGTAAGCTACTAGGACCTGAAATGGTCGATGTAATGGTGGAGAAGGTGAAAACCATTCGATAGCATATCAAGGTAGCCCAAATTCGACAGAAGGTTTATACAGACAATCATCGACAAGACCTTGAGTTTAAAGTTGGATACATTGTATTTCTACTCATATCTCAATGGAAGAAGTTCATTGTAACACTTTAATCTTCCATATTATGCTTCTCTTTGAATAATAAAGTAGCATGTGTTATACGCAACTTCGAGTTCAAAGACACCACAACCAATCAAACTAGCCGTTATGAAAATTAATACCCAATTTATGAAATTTTATAAATTTTATCTTTCAAAATGGACTTCATTTTTGGATTCAGAATATTGAAATTAGCTTAGGGTGAATTTTTGGTATTTTTCTGAAAAATTTCAATTTTTGATGAATAGTGAAAAACACTGAGTTTTAGTTTAAAACTGAATTTTTATTTAAATAATTATTTATTTTATTTAAATTTATTTTAGGTAAAAATAGATACATAATACCCATATAATTTCAATTTAATTCATTGGAGTCAGTTTATAATAATTTTAGATATATAAAAATTTTATTGAACTTTTTACCGTCTTTTACCCACCTCCTAGGAGCATTTGAAAATTTACATAAAACATAATTTTACTGCTTCTGTGAGTTTAATTTCAAAAATATTAGACACGGTTGATATCAGTAAGTAAAATTTGGTTCAATAAGATGAAAATAATTTTTGGTGAATAGTAACTTTTTACTTTTATTTGTCGCAGTTAAAAGTAAATAGGGTAATTAAGGGTAAAAATGATATTATTATTACCCTAAAACATGTCCTAATTTTATTGGATAAGTTTAATTCTACCAAATACAACCTTAGGAATAAAATATGATCTTTTAGGTCAACTTGGATTAGATTAGGACATTTATTATTATATAATTCAAAGAAGAGTTAAAAGTGTTAAAATCAATGTTTAATAACTAAACTGTTTTTAAAATAAAATTATACATAAGATAAATTCAACTATAAATATTAATTAGAAATAAAAAAATATTTCCTACATAATGGTATTTTTTTATAATTTTTATACATTAAATAATTAAATTTATTCATGACATAATGATGATGCAGTAATTACCTAATTAATGAAAAATTAAAATAATTGATATTATAAATATCCAAATAAATGTAATTTGAAACTTTTTATGAATTAAATTAATTTTATAGGTTAATATTACATGTTATGGTTGGTTAGATGAATTTTTTTTGAATTAATAATGTTGTTATGAATTTAGTAAAAACAAAATACCATATAGTGTCAAAGTTGACAAAAAGAGTTTTTAAAAAAATATTATATTATTAATTGATATTATATTCCTAAAAATCTAAGGTTCGGCCAAAAGAATTATATAATGATATTTGTATCATTAATGAAACACTTGGGGTTCTCTTGGATGTTTATAGTAAGTTTATTAACCATATAATATAAAAATACAAAGAGACATCGTAAATGTCAAACTATTAAACTAAGAGTTAAATATAAAAGATAAAGTTAATATAGTGACCCAAACCTATCTAAAACCTATTTGTTGGGAGTTTTTAGAACCATCCCCACCTTATCCTTTAAATAATTCATTTCATAGTGATTAGAAACCGAAAATGATTTTATTATAAAATAATATTTCTAGCTTTTCCTAAGGTGCCCCTCACCCCTCTTATAAAAGGGCACTCCCCCTTCTCTCTAATTCACACCTTCAAAGCCACTTGGCTCGGCCAACCCCTACCCAAATACCATATAAATTGTCCTCCCTTCATCCTAGAGGCCTTAATTTAGTCATAAATTCAACCTAATGAGCTCTTTTGATCAAATCAAAAGGAAGAACCCGAATAAGAGGTAAATATTTCATCACCTCTTTCAAGTTCCTTTCTTCTTCCACTTCCTATTTCTTTGTTGTTTCCATTATAAAATAATAACTCTAGTATCTTCTATATACTGTGATGTTATTATAAATATGGTACAACCATATTCATTATTATATCCATCCTTTGAATGACATGTCACCATACGTGCATACGTACGGCTTACCGTCTCCACGTCGTGGTGTAATTGTTATTCAATACATTATTATTTGGATGGGTATAATAATGATGTGTAATTGATGTAAATAATAAATATAACATGATAATTATTCTTTATATATGATATACCATCCAGTTATATATTATTTTAATATCAAAATAATTATATTGTCGCTCGTGCGTACGTACGGATTACCGTCTCCACGAACGCGATGAGATTCATTCCCCATCGTATCCATTCAAGACTAATTTTCATTATATGATTAAAAATAATGTTTAAATACTTAATATAATTCTGAATATGAATAAGATACATCCTATCCATAACAAACAATACTTACATAACAAAGCATATAAAGGAAAACGAATCAGTTAACACCCGAAACGACGATAATACTAAGATATTATTAACAAAGAAATGTTAAAAGATCATATATGATATCATATTAATGTATATGATTCTTGTATAATTTAATACAATTATTTCACAATTATACAGGAGTTTAACCTACCCCCAACCATGGAAAAGTACAAATTAAGGGTTAATTCTACAACCTCTTCATTATTCAATTTTTTTTATATGTAATTATCTACTGGGACCTCTTTATCATCCACATCCATGCTTCTTAAAAATGTATTTCAAAACATTTTTAATATTCACTAGAAAAAGGGTTAAATCCATTTATACACTTATTTGACCTTATATGTTTTTAAAGGAATCTTTCCGTCATTTTCCAAACAAGGTACTTTATGACTGTTTCGACAAAATTATGGTAAGAATGTTTTTTCAACTTATACAGTGGGTGTGGCTATTTTTCGCCATTATAACATCGTCGAAGATTAACTTACAAGATTATAAGAATATTTTCAAATATAAATGTTTTATTCTATAATTATGTGACTTTTAAATAATTTCAAAATAGAAATATATATTTCTCTAAAAAGGATTTGATTTTATCTATGTCAACATGCTTTGATGGATTTTAATTTTATTTGAAGTTGATTTATTATGATACAAAACTTCGATATTGTATTGAAGGTTTTGTGATATGTTTGACTATGGATGTGCTATTTTTATACCATTCATGGTTTATGGTTAAAGTATTCACATTTTTTATGCTAGTTTTAATATGAATGTTTATGTTATATTTCAACCTTTTCATATGAGTCATGTATTGGACTTAGTAAGTGACGGGTGGAGCCCGCTATAGCTCCTCAATGCATCGGTAGGTCTCATGAGACAACTAGATGTGGAATTTTCCGAGGCCTTTCCCAATTTGATATATGGTTTTGGCCGAGTCCATAATCATTTTTAGACGTCTTGGCCGAGGCCTTGACAAAATGTTTCAAAATGTCTGGCATTATACATTCTCCTATTATGAAAATAATTTTGATGGCTTATGTGGTCATTTGACTAGTAGAATACCCATGATTATGTTTTATTATGGCATTATTTACTCATCTCATATTCCTGCCATAAAAGTATTCATGCTTATTATTGGTAAAGGTATGTGTTTTCAATTATTCACCATGATTAATATTTATGTTATCTTTTGTTGTATCACTTACCCTTACTGAGTGTTTGATCTCACCTCTTTCTTATGTTTCATTTTCCCAGGATATGAAGAAGTTAGTTATGAGTGACTTTCAGGCATAATCATGGAGGCATGGATGTTTCTAATGGAATAAATTCATGTTGTATTTCTTTTCAAGTTGTAATGTTGAAATTTTGTATGAATCTTGTTTCCAATAATACGAAAATGTTCGGTCTTTTGAGACATGATTTCCTTGTGATCATGCCAATATTATGTAATAATGCACCGACTCTGGGTAACTAGGGTCGGGGCGTTATAGTCATGAGGTTTGGGAAGAAAGGAATGTTATGTCCAAGATATATCATCCCCTTTGAGATCCTTGATCGAGTCGGCGATGTGGCCTATTGACTAGAACTTCCACCTACCATGGAAAACATACATGATGTCTTCCATGTATCCCTCTTAAGGAAGTACATATCAGACCCTTCACATGTACTCTCTTAAGAGGCGGTATAGTTAGAGGATGGTATTTCTTACGAGGATCATCCAGTAAAGCTCTTGGATCGTAGAGATAATTTTCTACATAACAAGACTAATCACCTGGTTATGGTACTATCGAAAAAACATAAGTACGAAGGGGAAATATGGGAAATAGAGGAAGTAATGAAGGAAAATTACTCATACCTATTTATGACTTAGAATGTAAAAAAAATTCGAGGGTGAAATTTCATAAGGAGCAAAGAATGTAACTACCCAATGTATTATCAATGGAAATTATTTTTTTATAATTATGTCATATAACCATAGGAAATCAAAACCTAATGAACAAGTAAGTGGTTTTTGACCTTTAAACATAATTTTGTCACTTATGTGTTTGGAATTTCAAAAATTTGACATACATGATTGTGATCAGTAAGTTATTTGGAGTCCGATAAAAAAACAAATTTTTTTTGGTGAATAGTAACCAACCCTTATGAATAGTAACATACTCTTATGAATAGTTATATACCCTAATTAATAGTAACCTTTACTATGATATTATATAAATAAGATTCAAGTGAATGTATGATGTACCTATATTTTTGAATAAGTAAATGGATGTTTTAAAACTGGTTTTTTAATAATAAATTATGATTTAAATTAAATATTAAATAAATCATATTTAAAAAATTATTTTAGAAAAATGGAATTAATTTTTGGATTATACACATCGAAAAATGGTTAGGGTGAATTTTTTATATTTTTCTGAAATACTTTATTTTTTTATGAATATTAAAATATGATAATTCACTATAAATCCTAAAACCTGAATGTCTGCATCATGCTTGAGTCATGGATGATGTAAATGGCCATTGGTTCGAACTCACATGAATGTTTTACTATTATTAGTCATGTAATCATCACTATTTATAGTCTTGGGGTAAATTAATAAACTAATGATTAAAAAATTGTGAAAACCCTCCTCTCCCCCACTACAACCCCCTCCCCCCCTCACTCCCTCCTCTCTTCACTCCACTCAAGCCTTGTTCCTAGACAATATTCTTCCAAAATATCTCTCCCAATATCCTAGACCACTTACAAAGGCCCATAGTCTCTTCAAAATACACAAAACTCTCCCATTAAGAGGTTCTCAAAGGATGTGGACTCAATAGGTCATTATGTTCAAGCAAAGATCACAATCAGACATAAGGTAAGGGATACTCTCCATTTCATTCTTAATCAAGATTTTTCTTTTTGATTTTCCTTTTCATGTGTAATAAAAAATTATGGGGTATGGTTTTTCACCTCCACCTAATTTCCTTCATGATTTATAAGTGATTATAAACCCTTTTTCTCTCTCATCAAGCCCTCTTAGATACACCTGATACCATGCCTATAATCTGTAATGAATTCTACCAGAACTGCCATTGTTCTTTCTAGTTGCCTTATATTTATTTATATAAAAATGGAGTTATCATATATATATATATATATATATATATATTCATATTATATTTTTTTTAGTTTTACAACATTCATTTATCAAGACCCTTTCATTACTCTCTTTCAAGGATATACATGTTTTTAAAAGTTTCCATGCTTTGAACTTACCGATAAGCAAACCTGTTTTAACAGAACATCCCAATTTTTTACCCAATTTCAAGTGCACTATATCATCTATATTAAGCCACCATTTTCTTTATTAAATCTATTTTTTTATGAAAACCTTCTTGGCTCAATTCTGGTTTTATATAAAATATTGTATTCTTTTCTATTTTAAAAGTACTATAGTATTTTCATTAAAACCACAGAAAAATGTTTTAATGATAATGTTTTTAAAATACATTTATTATATGTTGTAACTTATGTTTGAAATCAATTACCATGTTATATGCGTATTTTACCTTAAGAACATCCATGTATGTTCTAATCCCTTTCTTTCATGAACACATTCATGATACGCCCATTGGTTATGTTTTATGTCAAAATTGTTGTACCCAATTCATTCAATGGGTACCCTTATGTTTATGTATGGTTGATTATGCATGATTATTTATGTATCAAGAATATTCATGAAAATGTTGACATTGGTGTGCCCTGATAGTTCTCCAATTCATTGGGAAAATTTATGTCTCAATAGATGCGATGTGAAACGGGTTTGGCGGTTAGCCTTGGCCCTTACTACTATGGGAAACAAGATTGGAAGTTATATTTTTCCCATACTACTATGGGAAATAGGATTAGACGTTATCCATGACCCTTAATACTATGGGAAATAGGATTTGTAGTTATACATGACTCGTACTAAAGACATTTTATATGTTTCTGCCACATTTATATGATTCCATGTTTATATGTTCCAATGTTTATGTAATATTATTTCATATGTTCCATGATTTTGATATCATTATTTCATGCCTCCTAACTCATGTGCTTAAGCTGTATCCTTATGTTCATTCCCTTACAGGGCTTTTTAGGTCATCTTTTTTTCAGGTGTTCCCAAGGTTACCCTATGCAGATGTAAGGGCTCAAAGGAAGTTAGGAGATATTTATGGAGATTAAATAAAGAAGTGTTTTTTATCCCCATGTTTTATGTTTTATGTACCTAGTATTTCTAGAAACTAGACTTATCGATCCCTAGCTTGTACTCTGATGTAAAATTATGATTAAAATCATATAATTTTAGGTGAAAAGGCTATGGTCTCTATAGAATCTAAAATTTTTTCTATGGATTTTACCATTACAATAACACCATCACCTTCTCTAGTTGGACTAAAAATCTATGTTTAGAAATCACTTGTCCCAAGAAATTAACATCTTGGGTCAGGAATTCTCATTTATAAATAATTCTTTACAAGAGGTGACTCCTCAGGATTTCTAATACAAAACTGATATGGTTATCATTCCCATGATTTTATCGTGAATAAACTAATATATCATTTGAAAACACAATAATAAAACTATCAAGATAATGATTGATTATCATGTTCATTAATGCCATAAAAACAACATATGTGTTAGTTAGAAAAAATGAATCACAAGATATTTTTAATGGACATACGTTCTACTAAAAGTGGTCTTACAAATATTAGACTCGTGAACACTAGTATAATGATAACCAGACCGATGATCGATCTTTGAAAACCATTTCACCCACATTAGCTGATAAAAAATCAACCAAAAAGGAAAAGGGTACTTATTATTATTAGTAAACCAGTTGAACTTCCAATAGTCTGTGATTAATTGTAGTGAACCACCTCAATTATTGGAAAAGAGCATTGGGGATACCCACAATATTATAAAACAGAGATAAAAGCAATCACCATCAGATCATCCTATTAGATCTTGTGCTTATTCATCTCCCCCAGTCACATAAGATCAAAGGGTATCATGATCAGATGCGTACGTAAAACCAAATAAATCATAATATAATAATCCTTATCTAGATGAATACCAAAGGATTATTCTTGGTAGATGTCTATAAAGTCTCAAATAACTATTGGAAGATAAACAAGGGGGAAAACATTGGGATAAAATGAAATTGTATACAAAAAAATCCTAAACTCTAGGTGGGAAGGCCTTATATGGAAAGAACTCAAATCCAACTATTCCTAAAACACCTCAGAGCTCTTATATTAAATGTATAACATGACAAGATTTTGATGACAATAAATTTCAATATAATGAGAAAAATTCCAATTCATACCATTGATGAAATCAAACAAGTCCATTTAAAAAACAATGAGATACCTGACAAACTCCCAATCATCTATCAATAGAGAACAAGAATGAAATTGAAACCCCTAATATTCCTTCTCTCAAATAGGTGTCTCTAAATACATGAAAATGTACATGATCTCTATTGGATGTTTCCAGAAATCATCAATATTGGTGGATATAAATGAGTGGGAGGAACCTGTAACAAATAAAATAGTCTCTAGGGAAGATTAAACAAAGGTGTTTCATCTCACTATTTTTCATCTTGTTGTAACCTCTGGGTAGACTCATCCACTACATAGATTTTCTTCACCCTTGAGCCCAATACCTAGAGCATTTTGGACAATGAATATTCTGAATTACCTATTTTGACCTTTGGATTAGATGGTCCCCGACCATAATAAGGTGTAAACATGTCATAGAATATCCTCTATAAGTGTGTATTGAGGTGACAACTGATGAAAATATATTTTAGGATAAGAGAAGAATAATGGGTTATCCTGACCTTACAACACTTTTGGATAGTTAGGTGAACTCTAGTGGTAACTACTCACTATTCCTAAGAGGCTCGTTGATGTGAACTACATCCACCACATTTGCAGTGATCGATAAAATTCCTCTTCTTAACTAGATCACCACTAAATATGATAGTGGTAGTAATATAATGGTAATAATAGCCCATATTTCTCACAATATCTATATATCCCATCATTTCTCTATCCATCATATCTTCCTAAGTGTAAATAATTTACATAAATACCTATGATATAATACCCAATCAAAAATCTTATTGGTACCTATGATATTTTAGTTGATTATTCTTAAGAACATTTAGAGAGAAAAAATATACTCTGAAGACCAATTAGTGTACATCTAAATTAAACCAATATTTTCAAAAAAAATATCACATGTTTATAAAATGAATATTCAATATATTTCATTAATAAAAATAATAGATGCATTTATTTAGAGACTAGAAACATAGTAATCTTATATCGTGGTAGATAATCAATATACCAGAAAAATGTATCCAGAGGCAGAACCCCTAACCATTTACTAGAATAAAATAAAATATCAGGAAACAAGCATCACAGACCCAACACAACCATTACATATCCTCAAAGTCACACCCGTCACCACCTCCATGATAAAAGGATTCTTCCTCAGTCACTGATTCCCACTCTGAACTTTCATAGTGCTTTAGTAATTTAGCGTACTTCCTTCTCAGATTCAGCCGCTCCAGTGAGAGAAACTCAGTAGAAGATTTCATATTCATGACAGTAGATCTGGTAGACATTGTATTTGGAAGATGGGAGTAGTCATTCCTCATCTTTCCTCATGGAGAAGCAATCATATTTTCCTGGGTCACCGACAACATCTTGTTCTCCCCTTGGACAATGTCACTGTATGATGGCCTAACCGTGTCACCATTGTTTTCTTTATTAATGTCAGCAAGATCCTCTCATTTTCCATGAATCTGAATCTCTTGATACTTCACTAACTAGTCCCGCTGAAACTGACGATTTGTATCAATCATAGCCAAACTATGGGGGTGCTCCACCACTTCTTGATCAGCATTTATCCCATATTTACACACTGCAGCATCCTCCTTTGACTCATTCTGCATGTTTTCACTACCATGTAATAGAGACGTCTCATCCACAGTCACATTTACTAACCCTTGAAATCTATTCCATGTGGGTATTGTAATCATCACACCGCTATCAACATTACCCTGACCACTGCAGCTGCCAGCAAATGCCTCTAGAACCCCCACAATTCTATTACTTCCAGCAGAATCCAGCTCCTTCACTATAGGGGATCGCCTATGATCCTTGTCTGCAACCAAATCAGACCCCTACTTGTCCTTACCCACAACACCATTACTTCTACCCCTCCTCTGATTAACCACACCAACATCAGTATGATTGATGCCAATAGAAGTAAGAACATCTTTCTCCTGCAGAGTAGAGGCCTATGGCCCCTGCTGATGGTCTGTAATCATCAGTTCATCTGAAGGGCTTTTCACACCACCAGCACCAGCACCCCTGGGATCAATTTCCTTTAGATCATTCCCCTTATTCAGATCCTGCCTAAGCTGATTTAACACAATAGACACTAATGGATTTGAAGTAACTCATGTGGATGTGTCGACAGTCATTGTATCTCAAGGTCCCAAACTGGTTGTCATGCCAGTATCATCCACAGTGGACCTTCTATTCTCTGTCCTCATACTCGGTCCTGGTGGCCTCCTTCTCTTGATTCTAGCATGACATCTCAAACATTAGTGCCCCAATCTCTTGCACTTTGAGAAGTAATCAATCCAGGATTCATAAGTAATTTCTTGCTTCCATCTGAATTCCTCCCCTACTGATATCCAAATCCATTCCACCAGAGGTCTAGAAACTTCCACCTCAACACAGCATCGAGGATTGATCGGGTGGATCAAATTAGACATACGCACATCAAAACATAAGAAACGACCTACCCTGTTCCCAAGCATACGAATAATCACTGGATTTTGAAAGGTTAAGGGAAGGTGGGGGATACATACCCAAATCAGAATGGAAGTGGGATCTTGGTTTATACAGAAGTCAATCATCCACCGAAAGAGAAAAAATTTGCAACTACTGCATCATCGGGGAGTGTTGGACCATGCATGAACCAGATCTTCATCGGAAGCAAATCGAATCATGAAATGATGATTATCAAGAAGACCAACAAATATGCGATCTCGCAAGTCCCATTTACCAAAGACAAAATGATCAAAGTCATCCACTGACGGCCTTTGAGAGTTGAATCGAGCCACCAGGTTTAGATCTAGGTGCCTCGTCGCTTTAGATAACTCCAACACTAAGATTGGAAGATGAGGATTTCCAAGATGAAGATCAAAAACCTTCGGATTTAATACAATCATCGTAAAATCTGAATGATAATTAGGGTTAGTAAAAGGCACAAAGGGAGTCTAGGGCTTCGTAGGTGGTAAAACCAAATCATCCTCCCCCCCTCCCGCCACCAGGAAGGGGGGGGGGGGAAAGCTTCATTCAACATGCGCTAGGGTTCCACCATCGCAAGCTCCGAGAAGAGAGAAACGGTAGATATTCAATATATCCCACAAGAATATTCTCACATAGTACTCTTTTTAGGAATATCATACCTAAAACATTCTTCAAAACCTTAAGAAGGAAAAATAAGAAAGGGAGATACAGTATGCTCATTAATGGTAAACATAAGAGGTATAATTCAATGATTATGTGGTAGAATATGATAATAATAAGTGTATGTGATCATGAAAATAACATATAATTTTCATACACAACATTTCAAAGATAATTAACAATATCAGGGAATAAAATATTATCCCTTCATAAAACATGGCCCAAAAGAGTGAGAAATCATCATAAATAAATCAGAAACTATAAGTTCAAGTCAAAAAAGTGTTAAACGATCATAAATTTTGAAAACCATTTCTTATGTCAAGGTTATCTACCATGCCCATAAATATAGTGGATCAGGACTCATCCCCAATTTCCTATTGGGGATCAGGACACAACTATTTCCCATAGTGATTTATGATGTTGTTGTTTCCTATAGTGAATCGTGACTCACCTATTTCCCATAGTGGATCAATCCCATCAACACTATTCCCATTGTTATCTCCTCATATATTAAGATTCACCCAATGAATTTGGGGGAGATATAGGCCCCACATGTCACATAATGAAAATCATTTATATTTACTCCATAATATCACAATAAATTCATTTTATTAGAACACATGAAATAAAATGGGTTTTATAAAAATTTCATCATAACATGACATATGGAAACAAGAAAAGTTTTATAGTCATTTAATTATTTCATTAATGAATAAGATATAAATAAAGAAGAATGTATCATAATAATTTTATCATGGTATAACCCATGGAAGAGAAACAGGTTTCAAAAACATCTGGTCATCATAAACATTTACCTTTTGGAGAAATAATAAAAATGGTAACCTTGAATCATTTCCCAGTAAAATAAAAATTAAATACAATGGATTTCATCTTATATTGAAAGTTATTTTTAATAGAAACATTGAATTATTTAATAAAAAAACATATCAATAAAATTAAATTTAAAAACTAAAAATCCCAAAAACATTTCATAAGTCATTTCCTCTGAAAATAATCATTGAATGTCATACAGGAATATTAAAAAATAATTCAAATTATTTCTTAAGGGTAATATCTTTTCCACTTTGAATAAAACTTTTAATAACATAAAGAAATTTCAAAATAAATACCATTGAAAATAACCTCAAGAACATATAATTTAAGATTTAAATAAAATAATTTTCATGAAATTACAAATTCCATTCATGTCATTCATTTTTTAAATAATATTCCTTTTACATTTTTTATAAAAGGTAGATGGGAATTTTTTTAGAATAAGAAATTAATATTCCTTTCAAAAAAACATTTTTAAACAGTAATAAAATGGGAAAAATTCGATTAATATATCCTTTTATTAATTTTAATAAATTTATGAATTTTTTTATAAAATATAGTATTAGAAGAAAAATGGTTTCAATCGAAGAGAGAAATAATTATGACTTTTCTTGAAAATATTATTTTGATCTATTGAGTACATAAATAGAAGAAAATGAAGGAAAAAATGTATTCTCATTACATGACCAAAGGAGAATAAAATTCAATATTTTCTTGGGAGATAGATCATAATATTTCATTGTTGGATGCAAAATCATAAACAATTATAATAAAATATTAGATAGTAACAGAAAACTCTTACCAATTTGGTTGATTTGATTTATAATCCCCATGAAAGAATAAATTTAATATAAAATAATAATATCATCAATTTAGATATATTCATGATATAATATGGAAAATATGTAGTATACACACATTATAGAAGATGATAGGTGCAAAACACAACTTGGGTCCACAAGAAGGAAATTTGAGAGAAATGTCTCATATTACTTTGGTACTTTTTGAACCAAAACCCCATTAAAAAGGTATAATAAAATATATTTGTAAATAAGCATAATTAAAATGATAATAATCATATATTTCATTTATTTTGTGTATATAAACCTCATAAAATAAACACATGGTGAATATGGCTTGTGTTCCACAAAAAATAATGGTGCAATAAAAAACCCTTCCCTTATATCTGAACTTCATTTGTACACACTCCATACTAATATATAAAAAATATATATTTATTATAAATCTAATAATGAATTTTAATCATATTTTTCAGACCATATATTTTTTACTTTTGATATTTTGTTAACTTTTTATCAATAATTCATTGTTAAAATCACATTTTTGTAATAATTACTTTGATTTTCCTGTATGTTTTGGAATTATAATTTCCATCCCACATATATTTATAATGGTAAAATAATATAAATATAATTAAAAATTATATAAATATAATATTTATTTCATATATATTTATTTATAAAAATATATATAAGGTAGAGATATAAAATCAAATGAACTGTTCATGGAGATGGTGGGTCGTATGTATGCATGAATATTATTTCAATTTTCTCAAATTGTTGAAAGAAATAAAATTAAATATTATATTACTATTTTGGAATCATTTTTTCCTTCAATACCACATATTTTCATTTAAAACATCCTTATTACCATCTATGTAATGCGTGATAAAATCACATTGCTCCGTGTGGTGGTAGTCTGCCACACATAAGAACGATGTTATCGTAGTCCTATAGAATGGAAATTTAGAAGAAATAGGTTATATAATTATTTAAAAAGCATATTAATTTTATAAATATGTAATAAAAATTAAATCCATAATTATATGAATCCATTGGAGTTGTTGATTGAAAATTGAAAAACATCAGCTCCTGAGGCAGTAGTCTACCGTATACAAGAATGATGTTATCTGGACCCATTAGATAAAAGTGGATAAGTATTTAGGTTAATTAATTAACATAATTAAATATATGTATATGTTGGAAAAATTTTGTTTCGTATATAAATAGTTTAATTGTAATTAAAGTATTATTAGGAAGAAATAAAATATAACACTCAAAAAGGAATGTTACGTATTCTTCTGTTAACTTCTTCTAGTCGGTTCCAAAAGAAGTCATAGGTTTTCCTTCTAACCAAAAAAAGTATTAAAGTATGAGATTATTGAATTAATTATGTTATTTGTTTTTTAAATTTAAGATACAATGTGTTTTTATAAAGTTAAGTGGAGAGGATATTATAAGTGAGGTGAGTGATGCACTTGTACTTTTTGAAAACAAAAATGTGTGACAACATTTTTAACATTACAAAAGGCTCCTAAATGGTCCATTATTGAACATAGAAAATATAAAATCTAAATATTTCCATAAAAGTGGTTTTGGAAATGGTTTGGGACATTTTAACCCTTATATTTCTAGTTTAGCCCCTAGGTGAACCCATTTTTACCTTAACCGCACTAAAAAATTTGTATTGTTTTTATAAATCACTATTGTAAAAAAAAATTAACATGTAGTAGAATATAAATTATTATAATTCCAATAATGTAATCTTTTTTCCACATTAAATTCATTTATGTTGAAAATAATAATTTAAAATTAATCTCACAGTAGCAATGAGAAAGCGATTTTCCAAAGAAACAATGTTCAAATGTTTAAAAAGTTTTGATATAAAAAATCAATATCAAATAGATTAAAATGAATTAAATAATTTTAATATTTATATAATTGGAATAATTTTACATTATATACCATGTAAATTTTTTAATTTTTTTAAATTTTTGAAATGGAATGAAAATTCTAAATAAAACTAGAAATTTTTACTATTCATCCAAAAATTTAACTTCTCCAGAAATTATCAAAAACAAAAATAAAATAATTTTGAAATGATTATTTCAAAAATATAGTTTTTTTTAAATAATTTTTTATAAATTGGAAAAACATAATTTTAAAATAATTTTTTCAAGGGGAGAAAAAACTTCTTTTTAAAATATAATTTTGTTTGGAGAAAATTTTTATTAATTAATATCTGGGGTCTAAAAACATATAATATGATTGTTAAACATTGAATTTAATATATAATATATAAATTTAATTAAAATAAACTTATATATGTAATTTTTTTAATTTATTTTGGAAAAATGTTTTTGGATTCATAAAAATAGTTTCCCAAAAAATATTCTTGATTATTTTTCAATAGTTTTTATTTTTATCTCTAATTAATTGGTCACTGAAGAATTTTTTTATAAAAAATTTTTGACCATATGTTTTCTTAATTTAATTAATCAATTTATGACACACTATTCTAATGGATATGTGATAACTATTAAATTAAATTAAAATAAATTAATTGCTTTACATGTTTCATTTAATCTCAATGTTGCATCTAATGAATGTTAAATTTAGTGCTTCATGTAAAATATAATAAATATGGTGATTAATGTAATGAAAAATATTAAAAAATATTTAAAGTATTTAAAATATATATAACAAAATATCTTGGGGTGTAATAACATCGACCAGAAATTCTCTCCATGTAGTAAAGAGAGGAACTCAAGAGACATCACAAAAAATATAGACTAAGAGAAGAACTGATGGATGAAGTGTGAGTTGAAAAAATTAAAATCCATGATAATGAGACTATCATCCTATTTCATGTAATTCTAACATTTCATTTTGGGTCCATCGATTCATAACACTATGAAATTCACCTTCACGATTTCAGGTGTATTGTGGAAGTCAAAGATCCGATCGATCTTATCTATAAAGTCATCTTCCTCTTGAGGTTCATTCATATCCTTAATGGATAGAGGCTTCATGTGTAATAACTCTCCTGATTGACCCATATCTCTTCCAACTCATATATTTACCTCAAAAACTACTTTATGTACTTGTTGTAAATTTTGATCCATGAAAAAATATCCACACGATAGCCTTGAAAAGAATCTAATATAAGGGAGGATTAATTTAAGGGGAATTCATTTCACCCTCTTGTGGAACTCATGGAAATTTTCATGAAGTCATAATACTACACATTTAAAAATGAAAACTGGTCAGATAATAGGTCAATTTTAGTTAAAACTAGAAATGCATAAGAAGAATTGAGATTAAAATCAAGAACTAAATATAAGAGTCACTAATCTCAACATCCCTTCATTATATGAGCCATGTACCGATAAGATATTTCCAATAACTCACCGTAGACTAAACCTAAATTTCTAAGAATCTTATTTCTAGTCAACCAAATGTCCCATGAAAAGGAATATTGAGTAAATCCACTATTAATACAAATTTTATTGAACTCACCCAAAATAACCTTTGAAAACAGTGTCCAAACTAATCTGCCACATACCATATGTGAGTTCCTGAACCACATAGGCCAATGAATAGAACCCAAGAATCAAACAACAACCATAGAGAATTATTTCACACCACAAAAAAAATATACCAGGAATATATACATAGAATAAATAAAAAATATAATAAAACTATATTAAACATATTCTATAACTAAAAAAAGAAGTATCGATTAAACTAAATGTAGTTGGAAAAAACCAAAATTACAAGTCTAACATTAAAATGAAACAAAAATATAGATTCAAACTCTAAATTATAATGTGGTAAAACTCCCATAATCTCCCCACTAGTTATCCAACACACCTGATAGAAACCTCAAAGCCTCATCGTAGCTCTTTTCCTTTACATACGTCAAAATACAAAACATGGTCAACACACCCCCAAAGTGGTATGTTGGATGTGAGCTAAAAATTCTAAATAAGACCCAACCCAAGTTTTCCACATCAATTTTCTATACAAACAATACCAATATACTCATTTTATATAAATCATTGTATGATATTTATTAAAAGATTTTATATCAAATCGTGGTAAATATTTACTTATTTCTGTACTTCCAAACCATTCTAAAAAAGTGGTCTGAAAGAATAATTTCCAAAAAACTTATTCATATAGGTCTAAAAACCCAGATAAAAAATTCATGAATAGTGGTAAATAGGAATAGGATAATAACTAGTTAGGATAGTAGAGTACTTGTATCACAACCAATGAATATAGATCGATAAATTCCTTAGAGAACATGCGTAAGAAGAAGTGGAACACCACATGAGTGAACCCCCAATAATATCAGTATCATGACCCAATAAAAATAGTACAATGGACTAGAGGAACACCCCATTAATGAACCCCCCCCCCCACCCCAATAAAAAATAATAATAGATGACCGCTCAAAGAAATACCTTCAACTTAAGTACACAAGTATTCCTATGTGCTACATCTATAAAATCAATTTCAAAACCCGGTTTCACAATCAATATCAAAAAACCATTTTATTTCATCAAATACAATTTGAATAAAATTTTGTAATGCTTTAAAAACAATAATTTTCCATTATACATAAATAAGGTATTCACATTCTTTTATAAAAAATAATTTTTTCTACATTGAAAAAACAATCCATTTTATTTATAGACTAATTTATAAAATAGGATCAATCATATTTCATCTAAAAATACTTATAGAAGTAACTACTTACCTCATAATCTTGTTGAAAAACACACATCACCAGATCCACCAATAATCAAAAGAATTAAAATTCAACAACAGAGGCCCTAGAATCATTTTACATATATCATAATATCATTGAATAATAACAAAATCCAATGGGGGGTTAGATCATGTATACCTTAACAAACATTCTATCCACACCTATAATGCCCCGACCCTAGTTACCTGGAGTTTTTTCATTATTAAATAACATTTTCATGATTACAAGGGATCAAATCCTGAAATACCAATCAGTTTAGTATCCTTGGAAGTACTAGATACATTCATAAGTTTTAAATTACATCATTAAATAAAAACATCAACAAAATTTTGTACCCTTTTGAACACACTTATATACTTATCCTATCCCTGTAGATCAACCATAATATACTTCTTCACATCATTGGAAAAATAAAACATAGAAAGGGGTGAGCTCAGATGCTCAGTAAGGATAACAATATAGCATAAACTTACATAAATAAGCATAAGCATTTAAAGCAATGTATAAGACTAAAACAAAATCCTTTTAAACTTAAAATTCATCACAACATGGAAAATATAAAATCAAATAATGTCATTTACTTATTCACAAGGATATTCTACTAGTCGAATAATCACATGCAATATCAATAGCCACTTTCATAATGATGGAATTCATAATGCCAGACTTCATAACCACATAGTCAAGGCCTTATTCCAAGACTAAAAATAAGATTTTTTCAAGGACTTGTGCCAAGACACTAGTTTGTCTCATGATACCTACCGATGAATTGAGGACCTATAGCGGGCTCCACCCATCACTTACTAAGTCCAATGCATTCCTCATATGAAAAAGGTTAAACATAACATAAACATTCATATTAAAACTAGCATATGAAATGTAAATACTTTATCCATAAACCATGAATGGTATAAAAATAACACATCCATAATCAAACATATCACAAAACCTTCAATACAATATTTATGTTTTGTATAATAATAAATCAACATCAAACAAGCTTAAAATCCATCAAAAGATGTAGACATAGATGAAATCAAAAGAGAAATATCTCTTTCTGTTTTGAAATCATTTAAAATTCATATAATTATTAAAGAAAACATTTACTTTTAAAATATTATTATAAGCTTGTATGGTAAGTTTTGATGATGATATAACAGTGGAAAATAGTCACACCTGTCAGATAAGTTAAAAGAAGGCATTCTTACCTTAATTTTGTTGAAAAGTTTAAAATTGTACCTTCTTTGGAAAATAAAGGAAAGTTTACTTTCAAAAAATATATATTCAAATAAGGTATAAATGACTTTAAACTATAGTGTAGTAAATATTAATAATGTTTTGAGTTACATTTTTAAGAAAACACGGATGATGATGATAAAGAGGTCCTAGTAGATGCTTACGTAAAAACAACCTCGGATAATAAAGAGATTGTGAAATTAACCCTTACATTGTAAATTACCTTGGTCAAGGGTACATTATCCTCCTGTATAATAGTTAAATAATTGTTATTAAATTATAAAATAACTATATACATAAATATTATATCATATATGACCCTCTAATATTTCATTGTTAATAATATTTTAGTAGTATCATCGTTTTGGGTGTTAACTGATTCATTTTCCTTTATATGCTTGGTTACATAATACATGTTTTTTATATATAGGATGTATTTGATTAAAAATAATAATTATATTATGTTTATAAACATTATTATAAGTCATAAAATGAAGTTTATTCATGAATGATTATGATGGGGAATGAATCTGATCGCGTTCGTGGAGACGGTAATCTGTACCTACGTAGGAGCGACAATATCATTATATTGATGGTGAAATCGTATGTAATTGGATGATATATCATATATAAAGAATCATTAAAATGTTATAATTATTATTTACATAAGTTATATTCATTATTATACCCATCCAAAATAATGAAGTGTTTGAATAACAAACTACACCACAACGTGGAGACGGTAAGCCATACATACGCACGTATGGTGACTTTGTCAATTATAGGATGGATAGAATAAATAATATGGTTGTACCATATTTATAATAACATAATAGCATATAAAATATACTGTAGTTATTATTTTATAATGGAAACAACATAGAAAGAAGAAGTTGAAGAATAATAGAACATGAAAGAGGTGATAAAATATTTACCTCTTCTTCGGGTTCTTCCTTTTGATTTGATCAAAAGGGCTCCATAGGTTGGCTTTCTGACCAAAGGAAGGACTCTAATATTAATGGAGGAAAGTTTGGAGGATATTGGGTAGGTTTTGGCCGAGACAAATGGCTTTGGAGGTGTGAAATTAAGAGAAGGGGAAGTAGCCCTTTATAAGAGAGGTGAGGGACACTTTAGGAAAAGATAGAAATATTATTTTATAATAAAATAATTTTTAGTTTATAATGGATCAAAAATGATTTATTTAGAGGCTAAGGTAGGATGGGTCAAAAATATCCCAACCAGTTGGTTTTATACTAGTTTTGGTCATCATATTAACCATATCTTTTAGATTTAACTCTTAGTTAAATAGTTTATCATTTACCATGTCTCTTTGTATTTTTATATTATATGGTTAATAAAATTACTATAAAAATACAAGCGAACCCCAAGTTGTTCATTATTAATATATATAACTTTATCTATGTCCTTTTTCTGAACATTAAATTTTTAGGATTGTTATATCAATTAATAATATAGTATTTGTTTTAAAATGTCATTTATGTCAAGTTCGACACTATTTAGTATTTTGTTTTTGTGAAAATTGTAAAAGTGTGATTACTTCGAGAAAAAAATTATTTAATAAACCCTAACATGTCATATTAACCTTACAAATTAGTATAATTCATCAAAAATCTCAAATTATATTTATTTGGATATTTATAATATAAATTATTTTAAACTTTAATTAATAAGGTAATTACTGCATCCTCATTGTGTCAAAAATGAATTAAATTATTTAATATATAAAAATTATAAATAAAATACCATTATGTAGGAAATATATTTATTGTTATAATTAGTAATTATAGTTGAATTTATATTATGTGTAACCCTATATTAAAAATGGTTTGGTTATTTAACATTGAATTTAACTCTTTTAACTCTTCTTTAAATAAAATAATAATAAATGTCCTAATCTAATCCAAGTGGACAAAAGGAGATCATATTTTATTCCTAAGGTTATTTTGGTCAAGTTCCACTTATCCAATAGAATTAGGACATGTGTTAGGGTAATTATGATATCATTTTTACCCTTAATTAACCTATTTACTTTTAATCATGGTAAATAAAAGTCAAAAGTTACTATTCCCAAAAAATTATATTCATCTTATTGAACCAAATTTTAATTACTGATATCAAATGTGTCTCTAAAATTCTTGAAATTCAACCTACATAAGTGGTAAAATTAAGTTTTATGCAAATTTGCAAATGCTCTTAAGAGGTGGGTAAAAGACGGTAAAAAGTTCAATAAAATTTTTGTATATCGAAACATATTATAAAATGAATCCAATGAATTACATTGAACATATATAGTTATTATGTATCTATTTTAACCTAAAATAAGTTTATATAAAATAAATAATTATTTAAATAAAAAATTCAGTTTTAACCAATAACGTTGTGTTTTTCACTATTCATCAAAAATCAAATGTTTTCAGAAAAATACCAAAAATTCACCCTAAGATAATTTCGATATTATGAATTCAAAAATGAAGTCCATTTTGAAAAATAACATTTATAAAATTTCAAAAATTGGGTATTACTATTCATAACAGCTAGTTTGATTGGTCGCAGTGTGTTAGAATCTCGAAGTTGCATACAATGCAAGCTATTACATTATTCAAAGGGAAACATATCGTGGAAGATTAGGGTGTTACATTCTTCCCTCCTTAAAATAATTTCATTGTCGAAATTTCTAGAATATTACTACATAAAAATATTTGGGTGGTTCTTCATCATATGTTCCTCGGGTTCCCACATTGCTTCTTCCATCTTATCGTTTCTCCATAGAACTTTTACCAGACGAGTCGTCCGGTTTCTTAGAACTTGTTCTCTTGTATTAATAATTTTGATAGGCTCTTCACAATAAGACATATCAGGTTCCAATTCATTTTTCTCATAGGTGAGTACATGCATTGGGTCAGTCATGTATTTTCTCAACAGTGATATGTGGAACACATCATGAACTTTGGAGAGACTTGGAGGTATTGTCGAACGATAAGCTACAAATCCAATTCATTCTAGAATTTCTAAAGGTCTGATGTACCTGGGACTCAATTTACCCTTCTTACTAAAACGTATAACACCCTTCCATGGAGATACCTTCAAAAAAACATGGTTCCCTACTTGAAATTCCAAATCCTTCTTTTGGTTATCGGTATAGCTCTTTTTCTTACTTTAGGTTGCTTTGATGTGGGTTTGGATAACCTTCAAATTTTCCATTGTTTCCTCAATAAGTTCTTGGCCTATGGGTTTTATTTCACCAACATCATCCCAAAAAGTTGGTGTGCGACATCTCTTTCCATATAACGCTTCCTATGGTGCCATCTGAATACTTGAATGGAAGCTATTGTTATAGGAAAATTCTACCAGATGTAAATATTGATCCCACATATCTTGAAAGTCAAGTGAGCAAGATCTCAACATGTCTTATAATGTTTTAATAGTCCATTCTTATTGTCCATCGGTTTGAGGGTGGTAGGCATTGCTCAAACGAAGTTCAGTATTTAAGGCCTTCTGAAAAAAAAATTCAAAATATTGATGTAAAATGGGGATCACGATCAGAAACAATAAATTGAGGAATTCCATTAAGCCTTACAACTTCACTAATATATAGTCCTTCCAGATGTTCAAGTGTTAAATATTCTCTTATAGAAATAAAATGTGATGACTTGGTAAGATGATCAACAATGAACCATATTGCATCATTCCTTCTTGGAGTCTTTGGTATCCCCATGAAAAAGTCCATTGTGATATTATCCCATTTTCAATCATGTATGGAAATAGGTTGCATGAATCCTCCAGGATGTTGTATTCCAGCTTTCACTTGTTGACAAACCAAACATCTTGACACAAAATCAGCAATCTCCCTCTTCATTTTGTCCCACCAAAAATGTTCCTTCAAATCTTTATACATCTTGGTGCTCTCATGGTGTATAGAGAAATTGGAGCTATGAGCATCATCCTAAAATTCCCTTTTTAGACCAAGTATATCAGGAACACAAAGTCTTTTCCCAAATTTCAAAATTCCATCTTTATATATGAAGTCACACAATCTCCCATCATTCACATCTTTAATCTTCTTTTGAAACTCCTTATCATTAGTCTAAGAACTCTTTATATTTTCTAGTAAAGATGGTTTGGAAACCATTTTAAAAATCATTGATGTTTCACCTTCCATGTTTATTCCCATATCCATATTTACTAGATCTATGAAAATATGATCCTTTTCAACTCTCATCTTGTTCAAATATCCAATATCCTTTCTGCTCAAAGAATCTGCTACTTTATTTTTCTTTCCTAGGTGGTAGTGTATAGTGAAATAATAATCCTTGAGTAGTTCAACCCATCACCTTTGCCTCATGTTGATTTCATTTTGTGAGAAAATATACTTCAAACTCTTGTGATCAGTATTAATATCACATTTTTAACCATTGAGATAGTGTCTCCTTATTTTCAGAGAAAAGATTACAACTGATAACTCAATATCATGAGTGGGATAGTTTTTCTCATGAATTTTTAACTATCTTGATGCATAGGAAATAAATCTATCATTCTATATAAGGACGTAACCAAGTCCTTTCATTGAAGAATAACTATAAATAAAAAACCCATTGTTCCCTAATGGTAGTGTCAAGATAGAATCATTGACTAATCTTATCTTTAGTTCTTCAAAACATTATCCACACTCTTTTGACCAAACAAATTTAACCCCTTTACGTGTGATCTTGGTTAATGGGTTATCCAACCGGGCATAATTCTAGACAAAACGTCGATAATAACCTATTAAACCAATAAAACAGCATACCTCAGTTATACTCATTAGTGCTGGACATTCATTTATTGCCTTAATCATTGAAGGATCAATGTAGATTCCATCCTTAAAGACAATATGGTCACGAAAAGAAATCTCCTAAAGCCATAATTCACACTTGCTAAACTTTATATATAATTCATTTCTTCTAATTGTCTTTAGAGTAATGTGCAAGTGATTTTCATGATCTTCATAGATTTTGGAGTATACCAAGCTATCATCAATAAATACCACTAAAAAGTCATTAAGATATTAATTGAAAACTCTATTCATTAGATCCATGAAGATAGAGGGTGCATTAGTCCACCCAAAAGGCATTACTATAAACTCTTAATGCTCGTACCTGGTTCAAAATGTGGTTTTCAGAATGTCTTCCTTCATCACACAAAACTAGTGGTATCCACATCGAATGTCAATCTATGAAAAATATTTAGCTCCATGAATTTTGTTGAATAAATCATCAATGCGAGGTAAGGGATACATGTTCTTTATTGTTATATCATTGATCTCCCTATATTCAATGCACAACCTCATAGATCTGTCTTTCTTTTTAACAAAAAGGATAGGGGATCCCCATGGAGAAACACTAGGGAGAATAAATCCCTTATTACTCAATTCCTCTAGTTGTTTCTTTAGTTACACTAATTCCACAGTGGCCATTCTATATGGGGTCTTCGATATTGGCCTTGAAACAGGAAATAAATCAATGGAAAACTCAATTTCTCATTCCGGAGGATGTCCAGGAAAATCATTTGGAAACACGTCAACATATTCTCGCTCTATAGATACATCCTCTATTTGAACTTTATTTTACTTACCCATAGTTATTTCATTATCTTCCTCCCCAATAATTGAATTTAGTAGAGCTACTGGGGGTGGATCTAGATAAGAATTAGGTGGTAACATTTCTGCCCTAAAGATAAGGTACTCTTTATCATCATCTCAAATTGTAACCTCCTTCTTTATAAAATAAATTTTCGCGTCATGGTCTGAAATCCAATCCATTTTTAGGATTATATCAAACTCAATCATGGGTATGATGATGAGATCAATAGATAAAGAACATTTATATGTTTTAATGGGAACTGATTCACAAAACTTTGATGCAATGATACTTCCCTTAGGTGTTTTGACTGACAACTCCCTTGTAATGTCAAATTGAAAATATCTAATTTTCATAGAAAATTGGGAAGATATGAAAAAATGCGATGATCCAGAATCAAATAAAGCATTGGCTAAAATTGAGAAATCCTTTAAATTTCTAGCCACCACATCTTTCGGAGCTTCAACCTCAGTAGTAGTGATCGCATAAGCTTGTCCTTACACTCTTGTCATTTTCTGAGGTAAGTTCCATTAGAGTTTAGTACATTAATTTGTATAATGACCCTTTTCTCTATAAATGTAGCATTCAACATTGATAGCCTCTTTCTTCCCCTTACAATCATGATCTTGGTGGCCTTTTTCACCACACTTGTAACAGACTCCCATTACATTCAGGAAAGTATCATTGTGTTTCATCCCACATTTACTACAGGATAAATATTTAACTTTTCCATTCTTACCCTTATTTCTATTTTCGGAGTGTTCATTAGATCTATTTTTCTCTTTCTTTTCTTTAAAGTCGTAAGATTTAGAGAATTACTTTTCTGTCTTGATAGCGCATGAGACAATATCTTCATATGATAAGAATTATTGTGAGACTAATGCTCGGAGGGAAAATGGTTTTAACCCATCAAATAATCAATTAATAATACTGTTTGGGTTATGTATATAATATGCTTCATGCCTTTCTATCCTTGTAAAGATAGACACATACTTTGCGACATTCTCATCCTCCTTTTTCCTCAGACTCAGAAATTGTCTTTCCATATCTACTCGATGGTCATGAGGAAATTATTTTTCCAAGAACATCTCTTTAAACTCCTTCTATTCCATGTACAATACTTCTTTATCTACATTTTTGTTTTAAATTAATGACACCATTGATTTGTATCTCCTGTGAGGCGATAAACTGCCATGAAAACTTTTTTCTTTTCCCTACTCCCCAAAGAATGAATTATTTTCTCTAAGTAATTTATCCATTTATCAACTACTAATGTATTTCTACTCCTATTGAATTTTGGTGGTTTTTTTCTCATGAAGCGGTCTAACATTGATCCTCCACATTGTGGAATAGGGTGCTCCATACGGGTATGGTTATTATTTATAACCTGAGTGAGTTTTCCCAGTATGGTGATAAGCCGATCATCACCAGTTGCATCACTAGATCCACTGTAATTTTCTTGAGTGGGATAGAAATCCCTACATGGATTACGTGAGTTTATATGGTTTCAATTCCTTCCACTATGAGCCATTTCTAAAAAATGGCATACACTAGATTAGTTCATGAATTGCAATACATAATTCTAAAATTTTAAAACAGTTAACATCAATTGAACAGTTTATGGATATAATCCATAATCATAAAAATGTTTTATTAGAAATAAAACCTTTATAATGGTTTGTAAAGAATATGAGAATTTTACTAAGCATATCCCATGGGAGTGTCGTAACCAAGAGTGCAGCAAGGCCCATTTTTGTGCACCAGTTTCCATTCGAGTCTAGCTCAAAGTGGTGTTTTCAGGTTTTACCACTAGGTACATATTCTCCAGAGCCGCCTCTACCTGCTCGTATCTAGACAAGGATGTATTTCTTGTAAAACTCCCAAAATCTCTACAATACCAATATTCTTGAAAGTTCTTCTATACTAATCCTAAATGTCAATCTTTGTGTAATTTTCACTAATCAGAGTTTCTCTAAATCAAGTTTCCAAGGTTTGTACTAAACTTCCTCTGATACCAACTGTAATGCCCTGACCCCAGTTACCAGAGTCGGTGCATTATTACATAACATTGGAATGATCACAATGAATCAAATATCGAAATACCGATCAGTTTAGTATCATTGGAAGTACTAGATACATTCATAAGTTTTACATTACATCATGATATAAAAACATCAAAAACACGTTGTCCCTTTTTTAACACACTTATATCCTTATCCTATCCCTATAGGTCAACCATAAAACAATTCTTCAAATCCTAGGAAAAATAAAATATAGAAAGGGGTGAGTTCAGATGCTCAGTAAGGATAACAATATAGAGGAAACATTCATAAATAAGCATAAACATTTAAAGCAATGTATAAGACTAAGACAAAAGCCTATTAAAATTAAACTTCATCATAATATGTTAAAGATAAAATAAAATAATTCCATTTACTTATTAACATTGATATTGTACTAGTCGAATTATCACATGCATTATCAATAGCCAATTTCATAATGATGGAATGTATAATGCCAGACTTCATAACCACATAGTCAAGGACTTCTACCAAGACACTAGTTTGTCTCATTAGACCTACCGATGCATCTAGGAGCTATAGCGGGCTCCACCCATCACTTACTAATTCCAATTCATTTCTCATATGAAAAGGTTTAATCATAACATAAACATTCGTATTAAACTAGGATATGAAATGTAAATACTTTATCCATAAGCCATTAATGGTGTAAAAATAAAACATCCACATTCAAACATATCACAAAAACTTCAATACAATATGTAAGTTTTGTATCATAATAAATCAACATCAAACAAGCTTAAATTCTATCAAAGGATGTGGATATAGATGAAATCTAAACTTTTTTAGAGAAATATCTCTTTCTTTTTTGAAATAATTTAAAAGTAATGTAATTATAAAAGAAAACATTTATTTTGAAAATTTTCTTATAAGATTGTATGGGAATTTTTGATGATGATATAATTGTGGAAAATATCCACACCCGTCGTATAAGTTAAAAAAAGATATTCTTACATTAATTTTGTCGAAAAGGTTATAAAGTACCTTGTTTGGAAAATGATGGAAAGATTCCTTTCAAAATATATATGGTCAAATAAAGGTATAAATGACTTTAAAACATAGTATAGTAAATAGTAAAAATGTTTTGAGTTACATTTTTAAGAAAACACAGATGTGGATGATAAATATGTTCTGATAGATACTTACGTAAAAACAAGCTCGGATAATAAAGAGATTGTGAAATTAACCCTTACCTTGTACTTTTCCTTGGTCAAGGGTATATTATACTCCTATATAATAGTTAAATAACTGTTATTAAATTAATCAATAACTATATACATAAATATGATATCATATATGACCCTATAATATTGCTTTGTTAATAATATTTCAGTAGTATCAACGTTTTGGGTGTTAACTGGTTTGCTTTCCTTTATATACTCGGTTACTTAAGCCATGTTTTTTATGGATAGGATGTATTTTATTCATATATAGAATTATAATATGTTCATAAACATTATTTTTAATCATAAAATTAAAATTATTCTTGAATGATTAAGATGGGAAATGAATCTCATCGCGTTCGTGGAGACGGTAATCCGTACGTACGCACGAGCCACAATATCATTATATTGATGGTGAAATCATATGTAATTGGATGGTATATCATATATAAAGAATCATTAACATGTTATATTTATTATTTAAATTATTTATATTCATTATTATACCAATCCGAAATAATGAAGTATTTGAATAACAAACTACACCACAACATGGAGACGGTAAGTCGTACGTACGCATGTATGGTGACTTTGTCATTTATAGGATGGATATAATAATAAATATGGTTATACCATATTTATAATAACATCACAGTATATAGAAGATATTGGAGTTATTATTTTATAATCTAAATAACAAAGAAAGAGGAAGTGGAAGAATAAGAGAACATGAAAGAGGTGATGAAATATTTACCTATTCTTCGGGTTCTTCCTTTTGATTTGATCAAAAGGGCTCTTTAGGTTGGTTTTATGACCAAATTAAGGCCTCTAGGATGAAGGTAGGAAAGTTTTTAGGATAGTTTGGTAGGTGTTTTCCGAGCCAAATGGCTTTGTAAGTGTGAAATTAAGAGAAAGGGAAGTACCCATTTATAAGAGAGGTGAGGGTCACTTTAAGAAAATCTTGAAATATTATTTTATAATAAAATAAATTTCGGTTTATAATGACTCAAAAATAATTTATTTATATTATAAGGTTGGTATGGGTCTAAAAACTCTCAACCAATAGTTTTTAGATAGGTTTAGGTCACCATATTAACCATATATTTTAGATTTAACTCTTAGTTAAATAGTTTGTCATTTACCATGTCTCTTTGAATTATTAAAATATATAGTTGATAAACCTACTATAATAAGAAAATAGAACCCCAAGTGGTTAATTATTAATATATATAACCTTATATAAGTCCTTTTTCTGATCCTTATATTTTTAGAAATATTATATCAATTAATAATATATTATTTTTTTAAAAAAATCAATTATGTCAAGTTTGACACTATTTAGTATTTGGTTTTTGTGAAAATTAAAATAGCATGATTAATTAGAAATAAAATTACTTAATCAACCCTAACATGTCATATTGACCTAGGAAATTAGTGTAATTAATAAAAAGTCTCAAATTACATTTATTTGGATATTTATAATATCAGTTATTTTAATCTTTCATTAATAAGGTAATTACTGCCTTATCATTGTGTCATAAATAAATTAAATTATTTAATGTCTAAAAATTATAAATAAAATACAATTATGTAGGAAATTATTTTAGGTTTCTAATTAATATTTATAGTCGAATTTATATTGTATTTAACCCTATATTAAAAATGTTTTATTTATTAAACTTTGAATTTAACTCTTTTAACTCTTCTTTAAATAAAATAATAATAAATGTCTAAATCTAATCCAAGTAGACCAAAGTGGATCATATTTTATTCCTAAATTTGTTTTTGGTCGAAATAAAATTATCCAATTGAATTAGGACATGTTTTATTTTAATTATGATATCATTTTACCCTTAATTACCATATTTACTTTTAACCGTGGTAAATAAAAGTCAAAAGTTATTATTCACCGAAAATTATTTTCATCTTATAGAACCAAATTTTACTTATTGATATCAATAGTGTCTCTTGGATTTTTTAAATTCAACTCACAAAAGCAGTAAAATTAATTTTTATACAAATTTCAAATGCTCTTAAGAGGAGGGTAAAAAACGGTAAAAAGTTCAATAAATTGTTTATATATCTAAAATTATTATAAAATGAGTCCAATGAATTACATTGAACTTATATAGGTATTATGTATCTATTTTGACCTAAAATAAATTTAAATAAAATAAATAATTATTTAAATAAAAAAATCGGTTTTAACCAATAATGTAGTGCTTTTCACTATTCATCAAAAATAGAATGTTTTTAGAAAAAATAAAACAAATTCACCCAAAGCTAATTTTGATATTATGAATTAAAAAATGAAGTCCATTATGAAAAATAAAATTTATAAAATTTCAAAAAGTGGGTATTACTATTTATAACAAATAGTTTTATTGGTCGTAATGTGTTAGAATCTCGAAGTTGGGTACAATGCAAGCTATTGCATTGTTCAAATGGAAATGTACCATGGAAGATTGGGGTATTACAACATTAAAACCAACCTGAGGGTCATACTCTATGATAAGACACTATAAAATAACTATAATGGATCAATATAATGTCACCACAAGGTAAAATAATCCAAAAATGTAGTGTAGTGCCACATCCATGACTGATGGAAATGTTGAAGTGGAAAGGTCACTCACAAAGAAATACACTACCAAAATACCATGGATATCAAGAATTAAATGAAGTGACCTATAAAGAGATGAGCACCCAAGATGACATGGAATAATACGTTGTGTTTGAGGTAGGGTGGAAAAAACAAAATGAGAGAGGGGTTACACATTCAATAAGATAAAACCTAATAGTCTGAATGTAATTAAATTGAAATCTATGGATTTATGGCATAAAACCCCAGAAATATTTCACATTACGAAAATCACCATGGAAAAAAATTATCTCTATCAATTATTTTATTGCAAAAAATTATTTGTATAGTGTAAAATACAAATTTACAAACTAAATTACTTTTATTCCTCAGTTCTTTCAACAACTACTGACTAGTGAAGGACTTACACCATAATCAATGTAATATGATATAACGGTGTCTAGTAAGTAGTACTAGACCTAGGATATAATGAAAATCCCAAAACAAATATCCTATGTTCCTTAAACCTGAAAAGGCATGCATAAATAAGAAAATGTTGTACCTTAACATTCAATATTTTACTATATGATTTTCTATGGTTTTAATCATAATTATACAAAATTTATTTTGGATGGTTATATAGAATAAAACCCAACATCTATTGTTCATGAAAATACTCATAACAATATAGTGGATCATATTGAAGAATTAATTCTTTATTTTTACATTTAAATTATAAATAAATATTATCTATTGAATGATTTTATAGAGATTCTAGGAAAACACTATTCATAGGTTTCCCTAAACAAATAGTGTTATTCGCTACTCTATGATTAGTTAAATTGACAAAAGGAAATTGGTGGAGTGATAAAATACTATATAAATTACATGATACTTTAAAATAGCTAATTCTATATAGAATCTAGATTCTAAATTAAAATTATGATAGAAATAAAATATTATTCCCAATGGTATATAGTTATAAATAGATAAATTCCTTCCAAAAATATTAAGTTTTATATAGGAATAAATTTTAATTTTTATCAAAATTTCATAAATCTAAGATGTCATGATATAAGATTGATGTAAAATTCAACACAGATTCATGCTAAAGTACATAACCAAATCTCCCAAAAACTAAATTTACTATCATCCAATAATTACTTGTTTTATGTGTTTATTATTAAATTCAAATGATAAAAAATTTCTAATATGGAATACTGATGAGAATATCATTGATGAAAACTTATGTAACTATACTTATTCAATATATTGGGATAGATTTTATAAATAAATTCATGATTTTTAATGTGAATATAAAAATTTTAGAATATAACTATGTACATATGGAATGAATCCATATAAGAGGCTTAATAGCATATATACATCATGTATTATTCTTTTTTTGTTTAAAAATATTCCCCACTGATATATATGAAGGAAAAAATTATGATGCGATTGATGATTTTGACACGATAACAACCATGAAATTATAATTATGTGTATCCTTCAGCAATGGTTGATTATTTTAAATTTTTATGGTAGATATGTGTTAAAATTTATGATGCATACAAGAAAGATGTTTTACTTTTAAATGTTTGGATAATTTACAACATAAAAAACATTCTAGTCTTTCCAAACATATCTGGATATAATGTTATGGGATATAATGTGTGTCTAATTTGTATATAATAGTCTTCAATTTTTTAATTTTTCAATGCATTAATCATGGTATATATAGAATATCAATTTTTTTTATCAATGTATCATCCTAATAGAAGATTGAAAAATTCATTTAATGGTTTAAAGGAGATTAATCTCCAAAAACCATTGTGAGATGAATAATATTACTAAAATGTGAAAAATATTGATTTCAGATTTAAAAAGAAAGGAATTTCTTGTCATAAAAAAAGTATCTACAATAAATATTATTTCTTAATTGAGTGACCTAATTATATATTCTTAGAGATGAAAAAATAAAAACATTTTCTAGACTTTAAAAACGCAAGTGATTTTATTGATTTTTATAGAAATAAAAGGAATCAAAAAAGATGGATTGAATGCTTACATGGACTTAATATCAATGGAAATACATTTGGAGTTAACACCCACTTGGAATATCAACTGAACATATTTACCTTTAGCTTTTCACACTATAAGAAAGGGTGATTTGATGATTTTTTTTCAATATCTTCATGTTATTAACATAGATTGTTGGCATTCATTAAATTTTAAGAATTTTGTGTCATTGATGGATTTTAAATTAATAGGTATAAAATCTCATGACTATTATGTTTTGATATAATAACTACTAATGGTCTAATATTATGGTATACTAACCATATTTCTCAGAATGAATTTAATCAGATTATGTTATTTTTTTCAAATAAATATTTAAAAAAGTTATTAACCCTAATGTGTTAATTGTGTTAGAGAATAAAGCTTCCCTTAAAAATTTTCAACTATACATTTATTTCCCGCTTATTCTTTAATATAATTTTTCATCTAGTGATACATATGGTGGGATATTTTTTTATATGTGGGCATGTTTATTTTCAATGGATGTATCTTATTAGAAGATATTTGAATATTTTGATTGGATATGTTAAAAATACCACATGATTTAAGGTCTATATTGTTAAAATATATATATATAAAAATAGGTGATTGATTTTTTGTAATGATTATTTTTATTATGTGGAGAATAATTATCTTCAAATTATCTATAAATTTGACTGTCAATTGTGTGTTTCAATGGATTCATGGAATAATGTGGAAAATAATTCCATGTGATAAAGTGATGTTGAATAATTTATTTATTTTTAACAACATAGATGTGGTTCAACCATATATATCATTAGATATGTCTGGATTGAAGGCATATTGTCAAAAAATAATGAAAATTGTATGATGATTGAGAAAAAAGGATGTTCATTAATTGTTTAATGTGAAATTTAATATAGACTTATTTGCACTATAAACAATGAAATTGTTGGTAAGGTAAAATATATTAATGTGATAAAATGGTATGGTGTTAATATTAATGGTTTAATATTTTATAAAAAATCAGTATAAAAAGATTACTATTCAAAATGGTGGGGTAATGTTTATTGCCTAAGAACTACATTTTTTGAATGTAAGTGATAAAAACACAATACCTACATCAATTTCATACTTTGGAGGTGTTGAAGTAATATGGGAAATTGATTATACTATATTTTGGTTAATAGTTTTTATGCATAAATAATTTCATATTTATAGTGGTTCAAAAGAAGATGAACATTTATTTAAAATCATTGATTTGAAAATATTTTTTTTCAAAGTAGAACCATTTATTATGGAGACACATGAAAAGAAAATATTTTATTTTTCTAACCTATCGAATGATCAGGGGTTCTTCATTTTTAAAATGAAAATAATTCATTTTGGTGACAGTTTTGATGGTGATGTTTGGAATTTATGAATACATTCTTAATCAATATCATTATTTCTAGATGAATATAATGAAATTAAAATAGACGTGTTCAAGGCTATTTGAAATGATTATATTGATGGGATTTGGGAAAACACTAATCTTCTCTCCTAAATATTGAGGTAAATATTTATATATTATATCATTCTATTAATTTCCACAAGTAATAACTTTTTTTATTTTTATATTAATATATATATATATATATATATATTATTTCTATTATTTTTTTGTAAAATTTTAAATTCAAAAATTTCTATTGATGTTTTTTTATTTGAAAACACAACATACATCCTTATCTTTATTATAAATTTATGCATATAAAAACACCTTTTTGTGACTATGGAATACAAATATATAAATCCTTGTATTTTATGTAAATTTTTAAATATTTTTTACAAGTATTATTTTATGTAACTAATTTTTTTGTTAAGAATGATGAAATCATTCTTTTAAAAGACACACATGCATGATACTATTTTTTCATTGATTTTTTAACCATTACTCTTAGATATTATATTTTATAATAATATAGGTACATATAATTTCATTACATACATATATATAAATGAAAAATATGTAGGGATATGAATATTTACCAAATTATTTGTACATTTTTTTCATATTAATAAATATTAAATAAACATATTATTTATTAAAATTACACTATTAATTTGTAAAAAATTATTCACAAGACAACATATAAACCACCTTTGGTGTATTCATCTTCTCCTTCTATAGAGAAAATGATTCCAATAGTTTGTAAATGTGGTATTAGAGGTTTATATAAGACTTCACTTTATCATGGTGAGTAGAGGATACATATTAAAATTTTATTATAATAATAACCCAATTGGCCAAAATAGAACATTATTTAGGAGTTAAATTTCTATATAGATCAATTGTGTGATAATGATTTTATTTTTTGTTTGGATTTCCATTAATAAGATGATGAAAGAGAAGATGTGAGAGTCTATAATTGTAAAATATCTCAATTTATTTTTTATCCCATTTTTCAAATATTATATATTTGATTTGACTAATACTTAAATTATACCATTATAAATGTAATTTTACTTTCAATAAATAAATGAAACTAATAAAAAGTTCTCATATTTTGCAGTGTATAGATTTATATATTTTGAAATAATATTGAAAAAAAAAGTGTTTCTTAGAAGTTAAATAATAAAAACCCATGCCTCATTTATACGTTTTTAGATGCAGAGGAATGGACTAGTTTTGTCACTAAACGAAATGATAAAGTAGATATTGAATAATAATTTTTATATATATTATATTTATATATATATATTACCCAATTAATTATTATTTTTATTTTTATTAAATGCCTCTGGAGATATTACCAAGAGATATAGATCTATAATGTATACCCTCATGCATTAACCTGTGGAGGGTTTCATTTACAAGATGAGTAAATAATTGAATAAAAGATTAATTAATTAATAGGAGAATCTAGTAGTGGAATAGATGATGTCGAAATTGATCATCTGTCACCCCCACATTACATGGAAAATGGAAAAGTGAGATAATAATAATTTCAAAAGATTATTATAGATAAATTTAATGAAGTAATTGGTAGAATTATAAAATTTTTATTTCTATTTTTCATGAATGTATATATTTTTTAAATTAATCACACTAATATAACATTTTAATATATCATTATGGGATGAAATTTAAAAGAAGTAGAATATAAGACATTTATCAATGATAGTTGGATGGAAATTATAGTACTTACTTTTGGAAATCCAGAACACCATATTACACTAATAGGATATGAGGTTGGTGATTTTATTTGGAATTTTTTTGATCATCCACATAGGAAACCGAGGGACAAAAAATATATTCCTTAAAAGATTTTTTGGAAGAAATAAATTTTCATATGATATCAAATCAAATAATCTATTTAGGTTATTCGTGAACAAAATGTGATAGAATCATAGCCTAAGAAGCCTACCAACTCAGATCCTCCACCTCCTCATTTAGACATGACCTTATACTATGTGTTTTACATTTGATATCCCAATTTATATATTGCAGCTTACCGAGTTATGCAGATTTTGGGAAATTCTATACATCATAAGACTATATAATTTGGTATGGTAAAAAGAATAGTGGAAGATATTATGATCCAAATTATATTGATCCATTTAATATATACAATCTTACCAATGTTAGTGATTTTGTGTGCCATATTTTACTTTTTCTTACTAGGCTTCGTCAAAACCAAAAATATTAGGTATGCATTTTTTTAAAATATTTTTTACATTTGATTGAAAATTAAATTTAATTTTTTCATATATTTAATTTATAAATAATTATCAAAGGAGAAAAAGAAATAAATGGTTCATGAACCAAAAACTTCAGAAACCTATGAGATTTATGATCGGATAAAAATCATATCCAATATTTCTTTTTTTCTTGGATCCTTTTTTTGAGTTTTTATAACATTTGATATATTTTTATGAAACAATGCCTTTATATTTTTCAAAAAATATATAATTACTCATGTTATTTTTTATGATATCATATTAACTATGTTAAAGTTATTTTTTGTGTATGTATATTTAAATTTTAGATTATCATTATTTAATTATATATAACATGATAGAAAATATTTAGTGCTAATTTTATTAGGAATCTCAACATGTTTTTCATTCAAAACATGATCTCTAACATTTTTTGTTCTATTGATGAAGAATATAATTTAATCGTTGTGAGATATCTAAATAATGATGATGGAGTTACATGTACTTGTGAAATATTATCATCTATGGAAATTTGGTGTTCTTTAATTTCCATTCCATGATTGGTAAGAAGATTAAAATATTTACGAAAAAACTATTCTATATAATGTTATAGATTTTGATAATTTTATATTGTAGCTTTTATTGGATGTTTGGAATATTTTTCCCACATGAATACATATTATATTGGTTTTTCACTTAATTATGTGGAGTTTGTAAAACATTCTTTCAAAAGTGTTAAAAAGTAAGGTTTATTATATTTTACAAAATCATTAATATTAATTCTATAGTTTAAACATGTTTTATTAGTTTATATATAAAAATCAAGGTCATGGGAATTATTTAATAATAGATACCTGTATATAAAGAAGAAATATAAAATTTAAAAAATTAAAATATAGGTAGATAAATTTTATATTTCATAATATTTTTTTCCCTTATATATATATATATATATATATTCAATTTCAAGTTTTTATTTCATAATCATTGTGTCATCATTAAAAATGAATTATGGAATGTGGTTATTATGTTTTAATGTTCGTCTTTAAGATCTTATCCATTTGGAATATAAATTTATTCAATAAATTTATATCTATTAAATATTTTAGGTTTTATATAAAAATATTATTTTTTTTATTCAAATAACATTCATTATTATTAAATTTTCTCAATGATTTTGAATTGCATAAAAATTAATGTATTACCCACCGTCAAATTTTGATTTTAATGTAATTTTTAGGTATGGTTAATTTATATATAGAGTATCATGTTTATAAAATTTAATTAACGATTAAAAAAGAGTGTTTATAAAAAGGTTTTCAATTTTTTGTTTTTTTATATTTTTTTATCATGAAAAAAATTCATATATTGTTATGGTATATCCTTATATCTATTTTATAAAAATTGATAAATTTAAAAATTATTTTTTAATTAATATGATGTTGAATATGAAAAAGAGAAGATTTGGACATCAGTTTTTTTTAATATAGATTTTGAAAGGCACTTTCTACATTGGTTATAATTAAAAACAAATTTTGAAATAAAAAATTATTTTTTCCATATAATTACATGTTATTTTTATAGTAAAACATACATTGAATTATTATATAAGACTTTTTAAAGATTTCACAATTGGTTACACAATAATATATATGGAAAAATCATCTTTCAACGTTTTTTTAAATAACCGTTATTGAAAGATGTCCTCTAATCACTTTTTTATTTGATCTTTCTAAGTCATTTTAAAAAAATGATGTGGAAGCTTTTATTTTTAATATATCTTCCATCGAAATCAGTTAAAAATATACATTAAATATAAATAAAAATTATTTTAAAATATTCTTTTACACAGCATATTTTTTTTATAAATCAATGGTCTTGTTATATCATCTTAAAATTTATGAATGGTTAAATATTATAATTAATTAATCAATAAATTTCTTATCACATAAGAAGTAGACAACTTGTCCTATTTTTTTAGTATATTTAATTATTGTTCTTGAAAATACATTGAAATTTCATTATTCAGGATATAAATTATTAATAATATCATATCTATGGACCAATACACATATCCATAGATAGGAATATCCAATAAAATATATATCTATTAGAATTATAATCGGTGGGCATATCCATAAATCCCTATGATTTTGATATTATGATGTTCAAAAAAACATGATTCAAATCATTATTCTCTTACAAGAATCAAACACCTAATTTATAAACATCATTTTTCCCTAATATATGATTCCATCATCACATAATAACACATGTTATTGAATATTAGCATAGCACATATTTGTTATATTCATATTGGGCAATTTCTACAATCTATATATGTTATAAATACAATTTCCCTTTTTTATATAATCCATGAAGGAATTGATTCAATATCATCATATTTATTTATTTTAAATTATCATTATATTTTTTCAATCTATCTTTTGAACTGATATATTATTTTATAAAGATATAATTTTTTTATGTTTGTTATCTTTAAATTTCACTATATAACAGGGAATAAATCATATGTATAATCAAGAAACATTGGATGACACATATTTAACATCACAATGGCCCTTTTTTACTTCTTTTAATTCTGATATGACATTTACATATTGAAAAAATGACTCTTAATGTTCAAGGAAACATATAAATTTCTAAACTCTTCTCGTAGTTATTCTTACATATATAAGGATTCATTGAATACTTATTTATTTTTCATATTCATATTTCGATAGTTATCCTTTCACATTGAATTGATTTATTCTTATGTATTCAAGGGTAATATTAAATTTAAACTTTCTTTTTAGTTTTACCTTTAAATATACATGGAAGGATTCCTTCCATTTTTATTTTTCTATCTTATTCAAATAATTACTATTATTTATTGATAAAAATAAACTTTTTCAATTAAGAAAAACCTATATTCTGAACTCAACTCTGGTTAACTCAAATACTCTTCTAAAAAAACTACAAACACCTCTAAATTCATTCTAAACTCCTTCAAACAATCCATAACCATGGAATCAACATCACATAAAATTAAACACCATGAAAAAAAATGTTTTAATGTGAGTTATATATTTAAAATAAAATTAAAAATAAGAAAAATGTCCCCTTATTCTTATCTTCTCTTAATTTTTCACCAGTTTCTCACCTTCTTATTCATTATTGCCTCAACATAATTATCCTAACAGCTACATTGGATATAATTATCCCTAAGATATAAATTTACCAGTAAATTGATTGAATATATTTATAAATGATGGATGAAAATATATTTTGAGATGGTGGGGGAAATATAGATGTTAATTAATTAAAATATCTAGGAAACATGATTTTTCATAGGAACTCAAACTCAATAAAATGTATTGGGGGAGTTTTTATAGAGACACTTGATGAATAGGAATGTTAAAACCCAATAGGGGTTATTATATTCACTATGTTTTGTATCATATTATTCTTTAAGAGAATGATTACATCAATGATGTCATAAATGGTAATATATGGAAATTGGAATGTTGATATAAACCCATAAATGTATTCTATGTACAAAAATATAATTCAATATTTTGGTGGTTTCTATTATTGATATAAATAAATTGTTGGGTTTCAATTTAGAAAGTATTTATGGATATTAAATTTGGTTCCTATATAACATGATTGGTTACTAATGGTTTATTTAGACATCAAGGGGATTTCTATGATAACACTATTTCATAAGACATCCTACTAAATTAAAAAGAAGTTATAGTTGTCATAAAAATATTCAATGGTCAGGAAATTTGGAAATTTGGTGTTAATATCAACTTCTATAATGGAAATATTATGGAATATTACTATACGATTCAATAATAAGGGTTTATGACACCAAAAAGTTCAAATTGGTTTGAATGTTTTAGGGATTCATTTATTTATTTTAGAAATGATAAATACCATGGATTATTAATTTTGATGATTCCATAATTGAATTTTGTTTCTTTAATAATGAATGAAATAACTTTATCTATAACTAGTTAGTCATATCACCATAGTCTTCCTTTTCATATATATTAAAGTCCTAATGAAAATAGATGATAAATATGATAGTTAATATTGACTAAGAGAAATATATTTCTCTTGGAAAGTATTATTGTTTCCATTAAAGTTATATGGAATAAGAAATTATATGATATCTTTATGATGTTTTTTAGATATAGTAATATAAAATAAATTGAAAAATTGTTTAATAATTAAGATGGAATAATTCAAAGATATTTTTTCCCTTAAGTAACATGGTGTAAAATATATCCATGAAAATTTTGAAAGGTATGTGAAGATATTAACATGATGAATATAATTACTTGTAATTATGTGTTTGAATCAAAAGAATAATCTATGATATGTACATATATTTGATGCTGGGTATGCATAAATTATCATTGGAAAATATCCAATATAATAAGGATAATACCCTAATAAATTATTTATAACTATCCAAAAATACATTAAAATGTGTGAATGATACTTTATTTGTACATTGAAATATTTTTATACTTGTTATCAATAGTATACAAATAAAGTCTTCCTTCATATTAATTTTAACTTATATATCATTTTAAAGATAAGGAAATAAACAGGATAAACTAATTGAATCTAGTGGTGGGAATATATGCATTAGATGTGAATATTGTGTCTTTTAATGTATCTTGAGATGTAGTTTTATAAATGTTTTTTCCAATTCATGGAATTATATCAAGAAAGGGAAATATGCCACATTATGTATTATTATTATTATGTTGTTTCATCGATACTAACTATGAAGTCATGTTATTGATAGTGGAATGTGTTTAATCAAACTAGGATATAACCTCTTCTGAGTTTATATTAGATAAGTGAAGTTGTAGAATGTAATGTAGGAACCAAAGAACACGACATTCCCAAAATCTATATCCATACATCATAAGAGATATGTTTAGCTTGTGATATATAAAAAAAATTCCAGTTTGATATATTATAACTTTTACAATGTTGAAATTTTTACCTATAACCAACTAAAATTATTCATTTAATTTCTAGATTATTAGAAAATTTATATTAATGGGATGATTATTTTTCTATTCAATATTAATGTGATAATTTCCCAAGAGTATTTAAAGAATAAAAATATTACAAATATTCCCCACTATAATTGGATACTAGAGATAATATGAAAATATTTTTTGACATGTTTTTGAAGGTACATAGATGATGTTTGATAATTTGGTGTTGAAATCTCATTAGATATTGGTAATTATTCTTATTAAGTTCTAAGTGACTAATCTTCTTCAATGGAAATCATGGAGATATATCTTCTAATAGGAATTATAAATGATTTTTTGTCATCAAATATTCATATACGAAAATGTGTGATGATTCCCTTAGAATTGAAATTATTAATAATGAGTATAATGAATCATATAAATTAATATATGGATGAAAACCAAGATGACATATGATAATTTTTAGGTAGCATATGTTGGATGAGTCATAAGTTATTTAGAATTAATTGAATAATTCAAAAAATAATATCACCTTTCATATTAATGAAACAAAATTACCCAGCCACTTGATATAAATTAAATTGTATGATTAAATACATTTACTTGGAATTTAATCACCAATTAAATTTTAAAAATTCAAATAATGATAAATCAAGTGTATAGGGTGATGATAAAATTATTTTAACACCTTGAGATTATAAAATATGAACATCATATTCAGTAGAATTTAAAAAATTAAAATCCATGAGTATTAGAAAATTTAACACCTCTATAATTTACAATATATTTCTTTTTCAACAAATTAATTAATTTTGACAGATTTCAATTCAAGAAACTATGGGTTTTGATGAAATGCAATACTCCATTAAAATATTATAATTTAAACATAACCATTTTAAACTAGCCATTAATATAGTGATTAATATTAGTAATAACTAAATTATGAATATTGAATGGTTTAGACATTTATAAAATAATTTCAATGGTTATCTATTGATTATAAATAAAATTATAACCATTTTACATATGAAGAAATGATTTCTAAAAAACTATATTTTTCTAAAAGGTGATTTATTTTCTCTTTGAAAAATTAATTTAAAATTAATTTTTACTAATTTTTAAATTTTTATTTGAAAAAATAAAATTATGTTTTGAAATATAAATTTAAAAAATACTTTTGAGTAAATTTTTTATATTTTCCGAAAATATTAATTTTTTGATTAAAACTGAAAAATAATGATTTTTATTTAGAACCACTTAATAAGAATTTTATTCTAAAATAGTTAAAAAAATTAAATTATATTGAAATTTTACTAATTTATTTCATTGGATTAAATTTCTTATTGAATTTTAGTATTAAATAATTCTATACGAATAAGAAATTTATCTCTAGAAAACTGTTATTTCGTCGCATATACGATTTAATTTTAAATTTAATTTTTCTTATTTAGTGAATTAAATTTAGAGAAATGGATTAAATATTTTAAATCAATAAATTTTTTATTATATATTATGGTAAAATTAAAATTTTACCATAATTAATAGTAAATATAGTATAAATTAATTATCATGATTAAGGTGGAAATGGGTTTACTAGATATTAAACCAATATGATTTGGGTAAAAAGAGACATAAAACATGTTTAAAAAACATTATAGCCATATTACGAACATATAATATATATGGATGTAGAAATAAAAAAAATAGTATTTTTTAACAGGAATATGTGGGTATCACTATATCTTTTCAAAATTCAATGTGAGTCCTCCCACCCACATATAAAAGACCACACCTCTTCTCCCATTTTAACACTTCCAAAACACAATAGGTTTGAAATGACATACCAAATTACATTATCTAGTTCCCTACCCATAATCCTGATTCCTTATATTGATTACTATTCCTTCCTATTATGCCTTTAGGTATACTAAAGAGGCTCACCGAAGAATAGGTTAAATTATTAAACATATGTATTTGTTTTATTTCTTATTACACCTAAAACTCATCATAAAATATGGTATCATAATAAAAGAAACATATTAATCATACTTATATTTTGTTATGTTATGTTAATAATTTGTGTCCATCTCTACTTAAATCAAATTGGAATCGAATATGTCGATCGTGTCTGCAGCAGACTACCATCTCACAAACTGATGTAGAAGTTTTTCCATTACCAATATTCAGGGATGGGTATAATTATGGAATTAACATATTTATATAATATTAATTAAATTATTGTACTTCTTGAATATTAATATCGCACATACCTTCTTATATTCTATTCCATTGGGGATACAATAATTTCTCTTGTGTGTACGGCGGACTACCACCTCATGAAACAGTGGGATTTATTTTTCTATTAAGCTTTAAATTAATTATAGTAGAGTTAAAAATGATGAAAATTTGTGATATATATGATCCATACAAACTTCTGTAAATATAATAAAACATCTAACAACTTACCTTCTAATCTATTAGAAAAAAAAATTATTTCTTGTGCACATGTGTTGATAACCACCTTCATTTAGCAATGTGAAATGTTTTTCATTTTATTTTAACATGATTAGTAATAAGGTGTTATTTGCTTAATATAAAGTTCATATATGAAATGATAATGATTAATTACATATTTATTAATATTTATTTTCATTTCTTTCTATCAATTAAGAAAAATAGATACAATGTTCATGCATACGTATAACCTACTGTCTCCTTGAATAGTGTAGTCAATTTTCTATGTACAACTTTAAAAGATTACTCTAAATACCTATATAATGAATATATGTGACATTAATATCATTTCTATAATATTGGGGACTATTTAACAATTATCAAATTAAAAGGATAAAAATTAATGAATTAAAACCGAAATGAAAAGGTGAAGTAATTATCACATGGAATAGTGATATTATCAAAGAATTTATATGGTATGATATATATGATTATAGTTCTTTAATAAATATATAATAAAACTATATTCACTGTATAGAAGGTTCATACACATATTATGTACGTCGAACATAATGTTAGGGTTTCTCATCTGACTTTTACTTCTATGAGACACATTCCATATCCACCACTTATTCATTTATATGGTTTATATAATGACTATATTGATAAGTTACATAAATAAACTCTTTTTATTTGTAGAATTTAATTTTTTATTTAAATTTATTTCATTCCTGGGGAATGTGAATCAAATTCTACCAATGTGGTAATGTAACATCCTGTCACCTTGATCGGTCAATTTTTCCCTATTTATAACTTCCCATTTTGGTTCAATGGTTTTAGAGGTTGTTTTCTATGTTTATTGTAGGATGCAGAATAGATGCGCATCGTGTACCTGATGTACACATTCTGTACTAGTTTCTAGATACATGTCATGAAAGGGGAGACCATGATGTGAATTAGTACACATCGTTAATGGGATGTACATGTCGTTTAGATTGAAAATTTCAGTTTTTAATCTGATACGATGGGTTTTTCATATTAACTTATCTAGAGTAGACTACATGTTGTTTACCTGAGCTACAAATCATGACCCTAACCATGTCCAATTTTAAAATGTGTGATCAGTAGTTTTTTCCGGTACCATTCATTCCATACATCGTTTCTCTCAAACAAAATCCCCTCTTATGTGTTTTTCAGAGGAACCTCTCCTTCTGGATCAGTTTGATCAGCTACGGATGTTTCTTTGTCTTACAGTGTGATTCATGTGTAAGCACTCCCCATTTTTCTTTTGAATTCTATATTTATCTTCTTTAAGGATGTTGCGGGTCATCTAGGGATTGATGGGTCTATGTCATTTGGTGTTGTATCTCTCTTCTAGGTTGAGTTTCAAGATTTACATCACCTTATATCTCATTGATAGGTGTCTTTGTGAGTTTCATTCATCGGGAAAGAGGTAGGTGGTTCCGTTCTGATTTCCCAAATTGATTAACATTGATTTTCTTGGATTATATAAATTTATGATTTAAATTCAATTGATTAAACTTTCATTAAATTTCTTTTATGAAACAACATTCCAATGAATTAGACGATTTAAAATGGTTTGGCATGAAAATTTGGAAGACTGTCAATTCCAATTAATTGGGGTGTGTTTGTGGAATGTTTACCGATTTAAATTGTTTAATTTAAATGGTGTATTTTTATGGAAATGTATTCAACTGAATTTATGAATTTAATTGGGAAAATAAATTTGTAAAAGGATGGAATAGGTTTTGAATGGATTTCAATGTCATAAAAATGGATTATAATTATTTGATAAAACCCAAGGGTTTTATCCAGTGAAAAAATGCATATTTTTGAATAAAACCTATTTTGGTTTTAAATAGGAATAATTTTGTATTTTTGAAATGTAAGAATGGTATTGATCATTTTTTAAGAAGTCTTAGAATAGTTATCCCATCACGTAAGATCGCTTGAAAGCCTTAGTTAGTAAGTTAGTTATTTGTATACAGTATATACTATTACAAAATTCTAAAACATACATGCAGTTAGCCACATCCACGATGGGTTAGTGAAAAGTCTCCATGGGCTAGTTTTATAGGGACTTGTGTATGCACATTTTATTGAGTACACTTAGAGAGTGATAAATCCTATAGCTAGTTAATACTATCATAACTTTTGGTAGATGACCATGTTTCTTGCTTGTTTATTTATATTTGAGATAAAAATGTATAAAAATGGTTGTTTGAACTATTTTACATGCCTTTTTGAATTTTTAAAAACTATTTTATATAAATGTTCTACTTAATCCATTGTTTTAAAAATATCCCACCTTCAGAAAAGAAAATCATGTTCTTCGAAAGTATCCTTCCATCATTTTAAAAATGCATAGTATGTTTGTTTAAATGTTCTTTTGAATTGACAAACCTTTTTATTTATAAAATTTAAATATTTTATTTTGATAATATATATATGGAATCTATTTTGGATTCTTTGGTGGTATTCTACTAGTATTTGGCTCACATCCTACTTTTTCCTTTAGGTGTTTGTATACTTTCTTCTTCAAGGCTTGAAAAAAGGGAAAAGGATCCCTAAGAGACGGATCTATATGTTGGTAATTGGAAATTGTGAGTAGTTTCCTTAGTGACATTGTGGATATTTTCCTATTTACTAATTTGGTTAGTAGTACTTTGTATTTTATACCTCATTGTATTATGTAAATTTTACTCATATTAGAGTTTTAATATTGATATGCATACTATCTTTTATCTTCTTCATACGCATTATCATGGAAAAATCATTCCCACTTGTATGTTGTATGATTCCATGTTCTAGTATCCAACATGTGGGGTTAGGAATGACCTATAAGTTAGGTCAGGACATGATCAATTATTGGGTTACCATGGTACCTAGGATGGTTCATGAAAAATCGGTATCAAAGGGAGGTTGTTTAGCTTTTTTCTTTAAGTGAGTATGCATTTTTGAAATCTTTTCAGGACATAGGGGTATTTCAAATTGAATTCCTGGTCATCCCTCACTGCAATGAATACTAAGTCACTAGGGGTGGTTAGGGAAATATTTATTTTGGATTAGTTCTAGTATTTTCCCTATTCATATTTTGATAGAGATAAATAAAAATATTGTTTCTCTCTTCTGTTGAGAATATTTTCTCCTTCTACTTAATTTTAGTGTTTCTCTAATGTATTCATTTGTGGTCTATTGATATTTTGTATCATAATGACTCATAATAGAAATGGGAATTAGATATAGGAAAAGGATTCTACTAAACCTCTATAAGAAAATCTTATTGTTGATCCAAATCTGGTTGAGGTGATTGTATGCACTGTCCACGCTCTTAGACAGGAACCACCTCTTGTTCCCGCTCAGGATCTAGATGTGGATACTCAGGGGGATGTTATTTGGAATCATTTTCAATAGATCCTTCTCCATATTCCACTAGTATTTAAAGGCTCTATTTTTCCTCAACAGTATGTGGAATGGTTGGGAAAGATATAATGTCTGTTTTAGTTTTTAGAGACACTAGATGTGATCAGGGTGAAGTGTTCTGCCTTCATGCTAGAGGGACCGAGCAGGAGATGGTGGGACATGATGGTGATGGAAGGGAAACATGAGATATTATAGTATAAAGACATCAAGGTTCTTTTCACCAACCAGTTCTATCCAGAGTCATTGTTGTTGGATAAGGATATGGTGTTCTTCAAGCTTGACCAAGCCGACAAAACCATGATTGAGTATTCAAATATCTTTTCTGAGCTGGTGAAGTTTTCTCCTATTATTTTATCTAATGATCTGATGAATAATTGATGGTACTATTTGGGACTTCGATCAGATATCCATTTTCAAGTTTTCAAACTCAAGTTTTCCACTTATACTGATGTGATGGATAGGGTGATGATGGTTGAGATGGACTTGGTTGGAAAGTAAAGGTTGATAGGAGTTCCTTGTTCTCCCAGTGGTAGTGTTAATCCTTTCAAAGGAAAATTTAATAGTGATTATTATCATGGTTTTTCTCGATAGTAGAGTCATTAGAGACCTCTTACATCTTCAATAATAAGTTTTTTGACTTTTTAGAAGTGTGGAAATCCTTGACATTCTTGAAGGGTTTGCACCACGGCACCCAATAACTGTAGCTCCTACAGACATTCAAGGGACTTTCAGATATTCTACCTTCACTTATCTACTATGTGTAGTGGGAAAGGATCATCATCACCTCCTACAACTATAGGGTAATCAAATGCTTCAATGATGAATGTTTTCCAACCATAGACATCCAGAATGAAGCTTCTACACTAAGTGAATGAGTCTCTAGGGGTAACAGACATGGGTCCAATGACAATGCGAGGTACCATTATGGTTTCATCATCTTTAGTGAATAATCTTTTTGGTACTAGTGCATCTCACTCTTTTATTTCATCCCGTGTTGTTAAAATTATTAATCTTCATTTATATAGAATGTCTTCTACAATGGATATTACTACACACCTTAGTATGAAAAGAGACCAGTGTCTCTATAGTCTATCATGTGTCTTCTCTCTATTAGATTTTAATACATCTTATATTTTTCTACTTCATGATAATAAATCTCTTGATTTCATATTCATGATGGATTGGCTCGTTGCCAACAAATCACAAATTGATTTTTATCATCAATGGTGCAACCTTACTACTCCCAGTGGTGTGCCTCTTATCTTTCAATGAGAATGGGACCCAAGGCCGAGCAGAGATGGACCATCTTATCAAGAGATAAGGAAAGTGATATTATTTTTTTAATTTGATCTGGAGTGAGATTCAATTGTAAGTGATCATCCTCCAATCTTCGTTGAGTTTCCTGATGGGTTTTCCTCATATTTCTCTGGTCTACCACCAATGAGAGAGGTTCTATTTTCTATTGAAATAATGGCTGGAACTCAATCGGTCTCTTTCCCCATTTACCACATTGTACTAGATGAGATGAAAGAGATGAAGTCTTAGGTTGTTGATCTCTTTGGAAATGTATTTATTCTCCTAGGTGTGTCACCATGGGAAGAGCTAGTTCTATTTTCTAAAAAAAATTGGTTCTCTTCGCCTATGTTTTGATTGTAGATATCTCAATTGAGTCATGATAAAGAAAAAAAATATAAATTTCAGTTTATTAGAGATATATTCAATAATAATAAAGGGGAGAAATAGTTTTCAAAGATCGACCTTCGATATGGTTACCATCTTTTGAGGATTAATGAAAATGAAATTAAAAAAATCCATTAAGAGTAGGTATGGACACTATGAGTACCTTGTTATGACCATTGGATTAAAAAATTATCCTTCTATTTTCATGGAATTAATGAAAAATATTTTCCATGAGTATCCTGATACCTTTTTGGTAATCCATGTGGATGAAATCCTCATCTACTCCATGTCTGAGGATGATCATTTGAAACATCTGAGAGTAGTTCTGAGTTTACTGAGAAATCACCATCATTATGCAATTTTTTCAGTGTGATTTTTGGATTTAGGAAGTGATATACATGGGACACGTCATGTCTAAATAGGGTGTATCAGTTGATCCTGAGAAGGTAAATGCCGTTATCACTTGGGATCAACCACATATTGTCATCAAGATCTGGAGATTCTTCGGATTAGTTGGATATTACCGTAGGTTTGTGAAGGACTTATCGAAGATGGATTCTCCATTGACTGATTTGACTATGAAGGGGGTGAAGATTGCGTGGTATGATAAATTTCAGAGTTCATTTTTTGATCTAAATCATATATTGACTACCACGCTGGTGTTAACTCTTCCATAAGCCTGTTAGCGCTATGTGGTCATTTCTGATGCATCAGGATCACGGTTGTGTTGCTTTCTAATGTTGGGTGATAATGTAGTAGCATATGGATTTTATCCACTTAGGTAGCATAAGAAGAATTATCTTACCCATGACCTAGAACATGGATTAGTGTTTCATGTGCTTAATATTTTTTGGGACAACCTTTTTGGAGAATAGTTTTAAGTGTATTCAGACCACAAAATCATGAGTTATATCTTCTCTCAAAAATATATTACTATTTGGTAGAGGTGTTGGGTGGAGTACCTATAATCTTCTGACATTGACATCACCAATACCCCAGGGAAAGGGAATTCCATTTCTAATGCTTTGAGTAGGATACTTCCAACCCAAGCATTTAAAGAGTCTTTAGAAGAGTGTAATTTTATGGCTCTCTTTGCACAATTGCATAATGGAGTTCAGAAGAAAGGGGATGAGGTTACCTTGGCCATTGTGCAGTTGACGTCTACTTTTCTTGAGATGATTCTTCGAGATCAATGTATTAATGATGAGTTCCCTAAAAATAGAGAATCCCTTTTTGGATGGGAGATAGTTTCCCAGTGTTCGTTCTCTAAATAGTGTGTTATATGCTATCAGAATCACTTATTTGTGCCTTTAGTGGCATGAAAGGAAGTGATGAAGGATTTATATAATTTATAGTGGGTTTTGTACCCAGTAACCACTAAAAATAAATTATTACATGAGGCAGTAGTTCTGGTGGTCAGGTATGAGATGGGACATTGTTGAGTTTGTATCTCATTTTTATACATTCCAAAAACTGAAATATGTGCTCCAGAAACCTTCAGGTTTTCTACACACCCTTCTAGTCCCTACAAAGATGTGAGATGATATCTCTATGGAATTTTTTATTGGGTAACCTCATACCCAAAGAGGGAATAATTCCATATGGGTTGTGATCGACGGAATTACCAAGTCGGCTTACTTTATACCCATTAGTGAAATGATAAATTTTAAGGAGTGGAGAAATTACTATGTGAAATAGATCTTTCACTTGCATGGAGTTCCATATTCTATATTATCTGATATGGATCATTTGTTTTCTTCATCATTTTGGAGAGTCCTTCAAGAGAAAATGGGATTATAGGTTCGGTTGAGCATGACCTACCATCCACAGTCAGATGGCCAAACAGGAAGAGACATAAATATTCTTGAGGATATGCTCCACACCACTGTTCTCAAATTTGACAGGGCTTCGGATTATCACATATGGATGGTTGAGTTTTCTTAAAACAAGAAGTTACCAATCCGTGATCCGAATTACAACTTTTAAGGACTTGTATGGTTGGCCTTTCAAATCTCTGTTATGTTGGTCGGAGGTCGGTGAATGTTCTTTAGTTGGACCAATCTTGGTGCAAGAGATGGAATATAAGATTTAGATGATACGTCTGAGGATGTTGATAGAAAAAATATGATATAAGTCTTCTATTGATCGATGTCATAGACCATTGGAGTTTTCAGTTGGCGATCATTTATTCTTAAAGGTTTCACTATAATTGGGTCATCAACGACTAGGGATGAAAGGGAATATTGATCCTCACTTTGTGGGACCATTCGGGGTGGTTGAGAAGGTTTGGAAGGTTTCATACCATTTGAAACATACACTGTAGCTGACATCAATATATAATGTGTTCCATGTATCACATTTGAGAACGTATCTATTTGATTCATCTCACGTTTTGAGTTGGAGTGATATTGAGGTCGAGCCTAATTTATCTTTGACTAAGTGTCCAGTAAGGATTTTTTATTCTAAGACTAAGGTATTTTATGGGAGGATGATACCTTTGGTATGTGTTCTGTTGCAGCATGGCTCTGATAGTCATGAGACATTGTAATGTGAGGCATAGATGAGAGAGAAGTGGCATCATCTCTTTGGCATGGAAGCTTCTTTACAGGATTTCTAAGGGCATAATGTTTTTATGGTGGGAAGGTTTTAACATCACATAACCTTGATCATGTATGTTTTAAATTTTTATATGTTCCCTATTTGGTTCAATGTTTTAAGAGGTCGTTTTATGGGTTTACTTCAAGCTATAGAATAGGTACACGTCGGGTACCTGAGGTACACGTCGGGCACCTGAGGTACACGTCGGGCACCTAAGGTACACATCGGGAACCTGAGGTACACGGCGGGTACCTTAGGTACAGGTCGTCTACGGGTTTTTGGATAGAAGTAATGAATGGGGAGATCAGGCTGTGAAGTGGCACACATCCAGAATGGGAGGTACACAACTTTTAGGGTGAAAATGTCATTTTTTAATCTATGGATACGGGATTTTTGGCATAATATATACAACATGGACTACATGCCATGTAACTAAGGTACATGTCGTGCCTCAGCCCACATCCAGTTTTAAAATGAATGATCAGTAGTTATTCTTGGTCCTCTTCATTCCTGACATCATTTCTCTCAAACAAAAACCATTATTTGGTGTTTTTAGAGGCACCTCTCCTTCCAGATCAGACCGATCAACTTTCTATAATCCTTTCTCTTCTGATGAGATTCCCAGGTAAGCGCTCTCCCTCGTTCTTCTAGTTTCTCTATTTATCATCTCTTGGGTTTTGACGGGTCATCTGGGGATTGATGCATCTATGTTATGTGGTGTGGGATCTTGCTTCTAGGTTGAGATTCAAGATCTCCTTCACTATATACCTCATTTACGGGTTCCATTGCAAGTGAAGTTCTTCGAGAAAGAGGTATGTGGTTCATTGTTGATTTTCAAATTTGATTAAAATTGATTTTCATGGGTTATTTCAATTACTAATTTAAATTCAATTGATTAGACATTATATCAATTGTATGAATGAAACCCAATTCCAATGAATTGGACTATTTAAAAGTATTTGGCAAGGAAGTTTAGAAAACACCCACTTCCAATGAATTGGGGTGGGTTTTTAGAATGTTAACCGATTTAAATTGTTGATTTTAAATGGTATATTTTTATAGAAATGTTTTCAATTGAATTGTTGAAATTAATTGTGAAAATGAATTTTGAAAATGATAGAATCGATTTTGAATGGATTTAAAAATAATGAAAATGGATTAAAATGATTTTATGGAAACCTAGTGGTTTTATCTTCCAAAAAGAGGAATGTTTTTTAATAAAAACTTTTTTTGTTTTAAATGGAATGAAACTAGAATTTTTTCAATGGAAAAATGGTATTGATTTTATTTTAAGCAGTCTTAAAATATTTCTCCCATTATATAAGAGAGATTGGAAGCATTAGGTAGTTAGTGAGTTATTTGGATACACTCTATGTTGTTACAACATTCTAAAACATACTTGCAGTGAGTCACATCCATGATGGGTTGGTGATGAGACTCCTTTGGACAGTGTCATAAGTACTTGTGAATACACATTTTTCTAATATCACATAGAGATTGAAAAATCCAATAGCTGGTTAATACTATCATTCCTTCTGGTAGATGACCATGCTGCTCGCTTGTTTATTTATATTTGACAGATAAATGTATTCCAATGTTTTTTTGAACTACTTTACATGCCTTCTAAATTTATATAATTTTTTTATTATAAATGTTTTACATAATCTATTTTTTTTAAATAATCCATATCTTGTAAATAAAATCATGTTCTTTGAATGCATCATTCCATTATTTTGAAAATGGATATCATATTTGTTTATATATACCTTTGAATTTACAAACCTGTTTATTTATAAAATTGAATGATTTAATTTAAATAATCTATATTTGACATCTGTTATGTAATCTCTTGTGGTATCCTTCTAGGCTAAGGCTCACACCCAATATCTGCCATCATGTGTTTTTATAATTTCTTTTTACAGGATTGAGGAAAGGGAATGTATATATGGTAGGTGGATCCTGCTATTGAGCTTTGGGCTTGGTGAGTTTTGTCCTTTGGGACCTTGGGGTTTTTTCCTATTTAGTACTTTGGGGTGTGGTACTTTGGCTATTATGACTAATTTTATTCTAGTACTTTTACTCCCAGTGGACATATCCTATTGATATGCATACTGTCTTTTCTTTTTCATCCGCATTATTGTGGAAGAAACATTCCCACATGTATGTTATATGATGTGAGGTGACAGTTTCCACCCCATGGAGATCATGAATTACTTTAGTGTCATGTCAGGACCAGATCGGTTATCGGGTTACCAGGATACGGGGGATGGTTCATTATAGGTAAGGGATTATTTCACAATTTCATCATAGATTCAGACTATTTTTTTAAGTCTCCCTTGGGGGAATAATTCGATATTTATATCTAAAGATAATATATATTTTATTATAATATGTTTATTAATGATAATCTTTATATAATATTAAAATTTTAACACTATTTAATAATTAAATTGTTTGAGTAAATGTTTTTATAAAAATCATACATTATTTATATAACGTCCCAGATCCGGGTGCCAGTCAATGGGTGCCCCGAACCCGGTTGGTCACATGACCTCAAGAGCATTTTCCCAAACACTAGAGGTTTCCGACTAGTAGCGAGGGCCCAGGTCTGATAGTGGGGAAACTATGCCCTCATTTTTCAAAGTGTAGCATAGCGGAAAAGATAAATAACATACAACAGCGGAAGCAGTAAACAAGATGCAACTGAAATGGACAACTGAAGTAAAAGAGAACCAGCAGTCATATATATAAAGATGCAGCATGTCACTAATTCTATGATAATGTCCAGAACCGGATACACTGCAATACAATACAATACAACTCAATGTACGAGGTACAACAAAATAGAACAAAACCGAGTAAAAAAAACACAACAGCATCGCAAGCCTAAGCTCGGTCCCATGCTCTCCTACTCCTCTTCTACAATCATGTACCTATATAGGGACCCTTGACCCTATAGACACCTGCAACAATATAGTCTGTTTGGGTCGAAGACATGACCCAAATAGGGTGTAAGAAATAAATCCTAGTAGGCACACACCAAAGGCTCGTGTTCAACTGTCAGTGAAAATGTGCAACAGTAGTGTGAAAAAGTAAATGCAGTAAAACAGTAAGTACTCAAAAGTAACTATCACTGCCAATATAATTTCCATTTTAATATTTATTAACCACTTCCAAGCTTGTGCTTAGCTTGGAAAGTATAACATATGAAAAACACCACGGTGAATATTTATGATAACACTGTCCTCAGACATACAATCCTTGCCCTCAGGTAATCAGAATCGAAACCTGTAGGTGATTTCCCACAAGAAAAATGAATATTTCCCTCAGGCGTACAAAGTGTCACCCACAAGAACAGAATATACTGCCCATAGGCATGACGAATATTGCCCTCTGGCTAAAATAACCACTTCCCTCAGGCTAAACGGAAAACTGCCCTCAGGCTAAGCAAGTAACTAGGCTGAGCCCAAAACATAAGCAAGAAATTTATATACTATTCCTCTCAAGGAAAATTCAATGCACAATATAACCATGGAATACCCTCGAGTATCTTGGACAAATGGATAAATAGAGGAACGCACCCATGGGGTGGTCCTGGATCCAAGTAGTGATCCCAAACAACAGATTAAACTTATCATTAGATTGTTTACACAATTCTAGATATCTTTTCAGCAAAGGCCTCATCCATACGACCCCCCAAACATGGTCTCGTAGAACAACGGTGCACAAAAACACCCAATAGTTGGGATGTAAACACCAGACCACCTACCTCGACCGCCCCTGATCGGTATACGTAAACGAAACCTCCCAAAACAAATGAGAAAGGTGCAGGTCTGAGATGAACATAATCTCGTTCAAACTTAAATAACTTTCCCTCGAGAAATAATTGGTAATAAACACATAAGGAGTAGGAATAACACACCCGTGCGGTTCCAAGGAGATTGACGGCGTAGGAATCGGGTTCCCGGTGTGCGGTCAGGAGATCCTCCAAGCACCGGTCATCTCTCCCGCTCTCCTCCAGTGTTTTAAGCTTCCTCTGTGAACAGAGGAGGCTACTTCTCATTTTAAGTGAAAAAAACAAACTACACAGTGTGTACTCTCAAGTAAATGTCATGTACTTTTCTCATTTAACTGCTCCTCTGGTGGCTACTTTTTCACCGCCGAACTGTTCACTTGTCGACATGAGTACATGGCGTGTATTCTCGATTACACGGCATGTACTGTTGCTCCACTGGAGACTTCCTCCACCGTCTTACTATTTACCTGCCGACTGAATACATGGCATGTAAATACCCTATACACGGTGTGTAGTTAGTTTTTACACCCTTCATTACTGACAGGCCTACACGCCCTGTGTACCCATCCCACACAGCCAAAGTACACGGCGTCTGTAAAAGGACATGACATGTAGTCACAAAATTTAGAAATTTTCCCTATTTTCCTTATTTTCTCAAAAACACTTAAGGAAAAATGAAAAGAAGAAACGTGTACCTCAAGAATAAGAACCGGCTTCTTACAATTTATTTCTTTAGTCAAAAGTCATGTTTCATCAAAATACACGTTTTATAAAAAGTTTTTCAAAATATTTTTAAAAAATTTAAAATTATTAATAAAAAAATTATCTTTTTACTTTTTCATATTTCTCTATTAAAATATCCAAGTAATTTTTAAAATAAGTCTTTATTGGATTTTAGTGAATAATTGAATGCAATGTTAGTTTTAAAGTGAACGACAAGAAGAAATTTTTTTCCCATCTTGACCAAAAAATATTATAATGGTAATTTTACTTGTTATCGATGGTTATATTTAGAGGAAAATAATTTAAAAAAAATAATTTTTTTTTAATATTTACAAATTTAAAATGTTATCTTTCTGAATAACATTTAATGACATTTTTATGTTATTTATATTCATCAATGCAATAGTTACATTATTATACATATGATAAACATGGGATATAGTATATTTATTCCACATTTACTATTTATTTTTATTTCTTGTTATTAGTTTGATAGAGGTTGTAAAATTTTTTTACCATTCACTATATAACTCTAGATGGTTTATGATTATATTTATTGGTTCATATTTAGTATTCACATTTCATGTGGTAGTTTTTTATATGAATGTTTATAATGATTATGTTTCACCTCATTCATATGATGAATTAATTGAATTTTTTTTGTTATGGTTGGGGACTAGTTATATATATATCCCATTGATACATAGGAAGGTCTCACAAGACAAATCAGTTGGAAAAAGTGGATGGGTTTCTACCAAGTTATTTAAATTGTCTTGTGAATGATCATCATTATTTTAGATTTATAACATTATGTATTCCCTCATTATGAGACCACTTATTTCAATGTGATTATTCAATTAGTTATAAAAACAATATATAAGTTCCAAACCTTTTTTATTATTTATATGGATTTATTTGATCATCATATATTTCTACAATATTATATTGAGTTTATTTATTAAATGGAATGTGTTTCATTTATTTACATTTTTATATTGATGATTCTTATTTATTCATGATATATTCTATTGTAAGCATCTCCTTACAGAGAATCTAATGTTACCACTTTCTTATGTTTTATTTTCCATAGGATACCATGATGTGTTTTGTGGTTGATATTCATGGACTAGCTATGGGGGATAATGGTGTTCACCAAGAAAAAAAAGTTTTATATTTTATATTTAAACTTTTTTATATATTTCTAGTAATAATCTTATTTAAAAAGATTAAAAAAGTATTGGGACATTCAGGATGCGATACCTTGTATATTGTGAAAATGTAATAATGTGACAAAAAATATTGGGATTTTGGGGTTTTGGTCATTAATGATGATATCCGAGGATGTTTAATATAATCCTTGGGAACTAGATTTTGGACAACATATTTTAGGGAACATAACACCATGATATAAATTGATTATAAGTATATAAGTATATAATAATGTTTTGATAAGATAGAGATGTTGTGGTTTTTCCTAAAAATATGTCCTTTTAGAGGTATAAAAAGTTGATTTGGTTGTAGAATAAATGTTACTAGGGGTAGTAACTCCAAAAAGGCATATTAAAATTGACTCGATCATTACCTAGTACATGAAAACAGGACATACAACACAGCCGGTATGACACTCCTATGGTATATTCTTATAATACCTCACATTTTCATTACAACCCAATATAGTGTTTTTGAAAATAATTATATTTGAAAACATTTCTAAGGAAACCATGTTTATGATTACAAGATTATCCATGATGGAACATTTAAATTTATGATAAGTGTTCCAATATTATTGGAATTATACATTATGATACATAATTTTACAAATTAGTCTAGTTCATTCCATTATTTAGAAATTATACCTAATGGATTAAATTTGAACTATATTAATTCACTTAATCAAAGAAGAAATATTGATCATTTATTTGAGTGGATTAAGGAATTTATTCAAAGTGAAGTAGTATCCCAAATATTATAATCATATGAGGAAATAATACCTTATATTATAAAAAATTTGAAATAATTCACTAATTATTATTTATTAAAATTGAATAAGGAGATTAATGGGATTCCAAATAAGCAAATAGATAAATAGAATAAGAGAAAAAAATGGTTTTACCACTTGTGATAATTGTGGAAAAAAACACCCTAGTACTTTATTAAAGGGAATGGGTGTTTCTAACATGTTTATATAGAAAGGAAATCATGCTCATAATATCATAGGTATTAAAGAAATTAAAAAATTTAATTGATCCAACTACAATGACATGTGTATATATGAAAATAAATTACCCATTAATCAAGATAATATACCTCAGAAGAAGCTAAGGGATCATAATACAGCTTAAGTTATTACCACGGTATAATTGGAATGAATAATGTGATTTTTTATGGACATAAGAATTACTTTATAAGAGTATTTTATCATTAATACTCTAGTTATATTAATGATTAAATTTAAAAATATTTTACTAATATACTATTCTATAAATTTCTGGAGAGTATTTTTTTAATGGTACTAATGAACAAGAAAAATTATTTAATTAAAAGATGAATATATTGTGAAAAACATGATTATGTAATGATAACACTTGATAAGTTATTGGTTTTCAAATAATATTGATATGGTTATTTGGAAGTGTAGGTGGATATTAAAATGGTTAGAGGATTGATGGTTAATTTCATCTTTGTTGGAGATTACTAGGAGGTTTGATTAATGGATTTTATTCAACAACATGATATTTTTATTTTGGAATAATTATTGTTTTCATTAATGTTTTATGGTGATCAATGTATTCACATATTCAGAATGTGACATTAAGTGCCAGAGTATATTGTTAGGTGAATATAATGTTGATTTAGTGAACTTCATTCAAAATTATTCAACTTTAAATATGGATAAACATATTTTAGAAGTGTCATATGCTTATCTATATATAAAATTGATTAAGATAAATTTTTTATGTTATTTTACCTCTTTTTATAACTATTTTGGATTTTTAAACATATCAAGATAAAGTAGGAATGAATTTTCATTCTAATTATTTGATAACTCTGTATTGAGTATAAAAATTCATTTTTCATATTTATTTCAGCGAGTAAGATATGAAGTGGGAATTGATCAAAGAACAAAAAACTGATGAAAATTTTTCTATGAAATAGAAATATATAATGTAAGTATATTTTGAAATGTTCTTAATCTATATTGTAAAGTAATTTCTCAACTAAATTAAAAGGATCCCAAAATAAAAAAAATATCATATTTCCGTTATTTGTAATGAATAAAATGAAATTTTAGTTCATCGAACAATTATGGTTTTTTTGTGCCTAAATTTATATTAGTAATTAAGTATCTTGTGATCAATGAAATCAATCACCCTTCTTTATTATTTGGGAATTACATTTATCATCAATTTCCTAATATTCACTTACCACCTATTTTATACTACATGGGAACCTAGATCTGAAATTATTATAGATGAACATCAAAATTATATTTCAATATTATCAAGAGGTTGTCTTATTAAGAGTAATAATGATTTGGTATTTCAATAATAGAATTTTCAAATTACAAACTATTGATTATTGATATCAAGATTAAATTTTATTAACCAAATTTATTTAATGGTTGAATAATGCTAGACTCTAGGTTTTAAAAGAGTAAGATCATATTCTATAGTGAGCATGACATGAAACACCAAGTATATAAGATAATGTAACATCCATATAATATAATATATATTTTTTAAAATATTTTAAATCCTTTTTACAGCTGGAAATGAATAGAATACAGGGTTTGAATGAAACACGATCCTCTATAAAATTATTATTCATTAAACGTGACCATTAAAAAGTAGATATTAAGATGGTGTATATGAATAATAATAAATATTTATGAAACATTTACGGTTTAAAAAAATATAAATTAAATTTAATGTTAATATATTATTTAGAAATAAAATAATAACCATTTGAAAGAGAATGAAATATTTTTGAACAGCTATATTTTTCTAAAAGGCCGTTTATTCATGTTATGCACAAAAAATTTAAAATTAATTTTTACCACTTCTAGTTAATTTATTTGAAAAATTAAATTATTTTTTATGTCTAAATGAAAAAAATTATTTTAATTATTTTTATAATTTTTCCAAATATATTATGTTTTTGATTTATTGTGAAATATACTAATTTTTATTAAAAATTTACATTTCATTTAAATTATTCTAAAAGGTAATTTATATTTTAAATTGGGAATAAAGTATAATTTTTTTCATTTATATAAAAATTTAACTAATTTAGTTGATTTTCAATATTATTATAAAACTATTTATAATTATGGGAATTTCACTTTTGAAAACCTCTATTTCATCACGTATGTGGTTTTATTTTAAATTGAATTCTTCCACTTCTGTGAGTTAAATTTCAAAACATAGATTCAATAATTTTAATAGTAATAATATATATTATATAATAAGTTCAACATAATTTTTTACCATAGTTAATAGAAAAAAACATCAAAAATTTACTACCGTGATTAAAGTCAAATTGGGTTTATATGGATGGAGGTAATTTAAAAAGATAAGGGTCATAAAATAATTTAACATGTCCAAAATATATTTTATGGACATATTTAGACACTAATATACCTATTTTTTATTATTTCTCAATTTTTGGTTTGTTTCATGAAAAAAAATTGGGTATCACTTTATCATTTGAAAAATTCCATATGTGTCCTCTAACCCACTTCTTAAAGGCCTCCCAATATCATCCCATCATTATAATTATAGAAATATTTTATCATACATTCCATACCCAAATAAATTAAATAATTATCTACCAATATCCTAGAGGAATTATATTGATTATTAAGACCTCAAATGAATGATTTTGGTATAATCCTAATGAGTCTCACAAATGAAGTGGTAGAATTAATAAATGTGTGTTTTTGTTTTATTTATTATTCAAACTACATAAAAACATAATAAAATAAGACTATTATACAATATTAAATTTTATTTTATTATGTAAATTTAGTATCCCATATTCCCCACCACTTTCTTCAAATGGGAAATGAAATCATTGATCGTGTGTACGATAGACTACTGGCTCTCGTATCGATGTAATTCATTTTCCATCATCGAATTTATGGGAAAGTTATAACGATGTATTTAACATATATACTTTATATATATGATGTTATTATACGAATTAAATTTTAATATTTAATATACATTCATACATTAAATTCCCAATGTAATATGACGATGTCTCTCATTTGTACAGTAAACTACTGCCTCGCGAAGTGATGTGATTTGTTTCTCTTACACATGACATGAAAGGAAGTAAAGTTAATTTTACTGAATATATGTGATATTTATGATATAAAAATAATTATTTAAATATAATATCACATATAAAAACTTCCTTACAGTCTGTTAGAAAATAATGATGTCACTCATGTGTACTTATCGATTACCACTACCACATTCTGATGTGAAATGTTTTTCATTTTTTTCACATGTATGATAATAAATATGTATTTTATTAATATTAAGTATATATATAACAAAATAATTATTTTTTAATCATTAATTAATTTATATTTTCTTTTCATTACAACCATTGTGATAAATGGAAACATCATTCAAGTATATGTATGACTTACTGTCTCCATGAACGGTGTTATCCATTTTCTATTATTGAAATTAATAGATTATGAAAATATAAATGTAATAAATATATATTATGTTTTTATTATTTTTAAAAAATATAATAGTATTTTTAAATGATGAAATTAAAAGTAAAATAATAATCAAACTTAATTATACATGAACAATGAAATCAAATATCACCTAAAATAGTGATTTAAACAACGAATTATTAATAAACAACTGATAAAAGACTATAACTAAATCATATACAGTATGAGATATAATAGTATGGTTATTTAATATATTTATAATAAATATATACTCATAATATAGTAGGTTTTTACATATACAAAGGATTTCAATCCTGAGGTAAAGGTTTCTCATCTCACATTTTCTTCCATGAGAAATACCTTATATTCACCACATTTTAATTTTTTTCATGTATATAATGAACCTTTTGATATGTTATACAATGATTATATTACTATTCATGGTAATTAATATTTTATTTTATTTTATTTTATTAATTTTTATTATGATTTAAAAAACACCAATGTGGTGAGGGTTTATGTTACATTTTCACGATTCATCAGGATTCCTTAATGTTTATGTTTACCTTATGGATATTATTTGATATTAATATCTTAAACTCAATTTAGTTTTTAAAATATGGTTATTCATGAACTTTTTAAATTAATATTATCATTTTACCCTATTTTTCAATTAAAAATTTTGACCAAAATGTTTTAGGAAAATCGTACTTTATTTGTATCTTCATTCAAAAATCCTTTTTCGTCAAAATCCATGTTTTCAAAAAATGTCTTAAAAATATTTTTAAACTTTTAAATAATATTTATTAAATAAATTTTACCATTTTTAAATTTTACAAATTTTATTAAATGTAATATTCATTTACTTTTTAAAACATTTCTAGTTTGCCACTTACTAAAAATGTGAAAGGAATCATTGTTTTAACAGGAATGACATGAACAATAATTTTCTCCATCATGGACACTAATTTTTTTAAAGATTAATTTATAATGAATCAATTATTATTTAAATTTAAACTTTTTTAAAAATATATAATGAACGTTTTGTTTTAAAAATATATTCATAGAGAAAAAACATTATTCATAAAAAGGGTTTTAATGAAAGTTTTATATTTGATCACTTCATAAATGAAATAAAAATGTTATTATACTTTTTATTCGATTGTAATATGTTGTATTGACATAATCCTTACTATTTATTTGGATGGCTTATAATCAGTTTAACGGAGGACGAACAATTTTATTAACATTCATCATATTACTCCGAATGGCTTATAATAATGTTTTTTTTATTGAGATATGTTTTAAAATTTCTTTTGTTTTTTTTTCAACACTAATATTTATGTGGAATATTTTTCTCCCCTTATATATGAGGAATGCAATGAAATTATTATGTGATGTGTGGGTCCCAGTTATAGATAGTCTCTCAATGAATCAATAGTCTCATGAGACAAATTAGTTTACCAAACAATATAGGTTCTTATGCACATATTTAAACTATATTTTTAAAGGTCATTAGTGTTTCAGATTTCCAACATTATGCATTTTCTATTTATGAGATTAGTTATTACTATTTTATTATTCAATTTGATATAATATCAAGGTAAAATATTCATGATTATTCTATTATATTAATTTATTTATATGAACATAATTAATTTTTTCTATATTATGATCAGTTTACAAATTGAATTTCATGTGTTTTAGTTATTTACCATTCCATATTGATAGTTATTATTTATTGATGATTGATTCCCCTACATTGATGTACTTATAGAGAATCTAATATCACTCTATTCTTATATTTTTCTCTAGGATACCACAATGTGATTTATGATTGTTATGATGTGATATGCTACTGTTAATAAAGGAATTCACAAAGAAAAACTATTGCTTATTTTATTATTAAAAATTAATGTGAATTTAATTTATGTATCGAATATACAACGACAACTAAACTATTCATTTTTTTGGGAGACAATAATTTGTATCTTGTTCCAATGAAATATTCTAGTCAATGTCTCTCAGCTATTGGGGTTATGGATATTACTAGAATATGTCCTACGTTGGGGGATTCTGGTAAACAATGGGATTACATTACAGAGAAACATTTGTAGAAAGGTTTATTTCCTTATGAAATTATGTTATTTCTCTATGGGTTCCTTGATGTGTTTTAAGATTATGATCATACAATTTAAAAAAGTTCACCAAATACCACTATCAAAGTGGCCTAGTGAATTACAAAATAAGTGTATCAAGAACCTCATTTAATTATTTTGAATTTACTATTAAGAATAAATAATATATTATATTTTAACAATAACAACTTTTTTGGTATTATTGATCCCAAATATTAAAATGTGATATATTTGGGGATAGAATATATGTGTGTAATTTTATCTCTTATTTATTATTTAAAAGATAACAAATAAATTAATTTTTATTCCCTAGTTTTGTAAAAATATTAATATAATATTCAGTTAGATACATGAATAGAAAAAATATATATTAATTTGGGAGTTTAGTTAATATAATATATTTTTATTTATTGAAATAATAATATTGATTTTATAAGATATTTTATTATTTAAGTTTTTATAAATTCCCTAAAGGATTTATGGGCTATGTTTATGGCCCAATATATGTGACATATTTTACATAAAATAATTAAAATAAATATTTATTTAATTATTAAATGAAGGATATATAAATAAGATATATTAATGTTATATATTAAAAATAATTGTATTATTATTTTACATGGGGAATTATATATATTATATATATTGATAATAGAGTGTGTGTAATTATCTATTATTTTAACACTAAAATTAAAATCCACATTATAACATTTTAAGAGTGAAGATACATGTTTCACATAACAAAAATCTCTCAATAATTTTCTCAATTCCAAAACTGATTATTCCTCCACTTCCATTATCAATAATATAGTGATAAAAGGAGAAGACAATATTATGATTAATAATAAATAAAAAAACTACATGTATCTATCATGCTAATTCAATAAAATTCAAGACTAACATCTGGAGATTCATAAATCATATGTGGATACACGTAAAGCCATCTATTATTATATTTTCCACCAAAAATTATAAATGAAAAGGGAAGAAATTGAAGTTGATCGAGATGTATTTTCACATCTAAGGAAAGTATTGTTTTAAATTAATTATAAATTAAATATTAATAATTGTCTCTCTGATATTATAGGGTTTTTTAAATAATGTTATTTATATTTATTAGTTAAAACCATTGAAAATAAAATATATGGAAACTTCCCACCACTTCATCTACACCTCGTAATCTTCTAGTGGTATTACTACATGATAATTTATTTACATACAATGGTTCATGTTCTATCATAAAAATTAAATTATTCAAACAAGTTATTTCACATTTCACTTTTATAAAACAATTAAATTCATAGTTTAATAATATATAGAATCCATTGACCTATATCTTTAAATTTTATTTTTCACTTAAATAATGCTTAACATAATTTATAAATGCCATTGAATTATCTTTTTTGTAATATTTAGTGTCATTAATAATTAAATAATAAATTATATTATTAAGTTATATTATTTAATTTCATTTATGGAGGTGATTCTAAAATAGGAATACGATAACTATATTCTTTGTTTTATCATAATTTTTTCTGTCAGCATATTTACTAGTCATTGTAATGTGTTTTACAATATAATAGATTATATCAACTTATCAATAAATTAATGATAATTTAATATAATTTATTAATGATTAAATAAAGATATTTTTATATAATATATAATTCAATATATAGATATCTTAAATTTTTTAAGGTACTCTATTTTTAAAATAATTAATGGGCTTTTTAATTATCAAAAAATAAGTAAATATTTCAAGGAATTACAGTAATTACCTGGAAGACTCCTTGTTGTACCATGTGCCCTAAATTGATTAATTAAATATAATATTTAGTAAATGATATGAATTTTATGTGAAAAAACATTGTCCTATTTGATATTTTAGTCTAAACATGGAAAGTAATAATTTTCAATGATTGTTTGGGGAATATCAATAGTGTATCATAGTAAATATATTGTTAGTGACTCTTTATAAATAGAAGTGGAGTTGTTGGTTGTGAAAATTCAAATGTGGGATGGAAATAGTAGGCCAATGGTGTTTTAATTTAATACCACTAGTTATCTAGTAGGACATACACTAGCTTATTAGAATCTCATAAAAACACTGATGGAGACTGACTAGAGTTCAGATCATTTTTAAGACAATTTCTTTTAAATTATATAAAATTTTATTTATTGACTAATTATTTTAAATATCTAAAAGGGACCCCCAAACATCATTGATTCTTGTTTTTTTAAAACTCAAGGAGATCCCCATTGGTTAATCTAATTTTACTCATTCTTAAGGCATCAATCAAAGGTATTATATGTTGTTTTACTCATTTTATTTGATATAGAAACTCTCTTTATCATATCATCCTACATATTATATTCTATTAAATTTATTTTATAACTTATAGGATATATTTATATATTTCATTTAACTATATAAATATGAATTAATTTTAAAAACTTTAGGATTTTTTCGATTAAGGGAATCTCAAGTGAGTGGTTTAGGATGCACTCATGGGAAATTCAATTTAATGAAGTGACATACTATATTGTTCTATATATTTCATAACATTAAGAAAAAATTGATGTTTTACGAGTTAAACTAATTTTTTTTATTATATTAGATTCATTTTAATATTTATATGCCTGGGTTTTCCTTTGATTTTGTTATTGATTAATAATTGTGACTAGTTATTTGGATTCCCATGGTTACGGAATTTGATTTAATGTATATAATGTGTTTTTGGATGGTTCTTGGAATATTTTTGGCACACTAGTTCTATAATATGTTAGTTTGTCTGAAAAATATCTTTGGTTTTCATGTTATGTCTACAATGTTACTACCCATTCTTTTCTAAACTAATAATAATTGAAAAACATATTCTTTGAGAATTTTTTAGTATGTTTTTTTTTCAGAAATATCTTGATAAATAATGTTTTATATTATCAATGGTATTTCATTTTGGGGAGATTATTGGGATTTTTCCATTCATATTATTCCTAAATCATTAACTACCACTCTAAGGAAAAATTATTTTTAGAAAATTCAAGTTAATATTTAATTTGAATAATTAATTTTCACTAGTATTAATTTTATATATTGGTTGTCTTATATATCCTTTAATGTCTTCATATAGAATTTGGAAGTTGGAAACATCATGGTTTTTTGTGTTTATAATTTTCTCATGAAATATTATAAACTTGTATTATTTTATAATGTCATGAATAATGCCTAAATGCTCAAATAAACCATTTATCATAAAAATTAAAGGTATACACATATTCATGAATTAAAATCACTCTTTCATTTGTAAGTAATTATGTTTTGAAATGTAGTAATGATCTAAATTATTTCAAAATCTTCATTGTGTGTTTATCTAGTCATATATTTGAGAAAATTCACTTAAAATTATTTTTCTAAAGTAACGAAAATGATCTTTAATCTTAGACATTAGATAGAAAAACATTTTAATTATTGTTTTATACATATTTTGGGATATTTTAAGAAATAATAGAATAAAGAAACATAGTTTTAATATCTAATGTTTTTCTAATATGAATATTCTATAGCTAATCTATTCTCTAGAACCCATTATCAATTTTTTGGAAAGGATTCAATTCCTTCCACTATAAACATATTGGTTTTTTGGTCAAGAAAATTATCCATGTTCAATTGATTACTTAAATGATGTTAAAATTTCTTGGTTAATTATCTGGGATGGAATGATTTATCATTATAAACTTCATTAGATTCAAATTTCATATTAATGATCTATATATCTTAATTATAGTTTTTTTCATCATGGAATAAATATAATTTTTTATATATAAAGAAATCAAATGGTATAATTTTCCTTTCCATGTAAATTCATGAGAACATTTATTATTTCTTAATATATGTTTTTCAAAATTACTTTGTTAAAAACTAATAATACATTTAAAAAATATATTCCTAAACATATTTTTTAAAATTTTAATATAAAATCGTTAAGTGTAAAGGGGGGTTTAAAACTACTCAAACATATTCTTATATCCAATTATATTATTTTTATTAAGAATGGAATTTAAAATAATTATATAAAAAATTTCAACGATTTATTAAACAATGATCACTAATATTTCAATAAAGGGTTATAAATAATGTTGTTCTTTATCCGAACATTAAATTATGAAAGTATTAATTACAGAGTTATATTCTCCAGATTTTGTGATATTATTTTCCTAATATTTTGTATACATTTTATATATAATTGCATTGATAGATCCCCATTTTCCTTGATAAAAAATTATATATTTTTTCTATTTATAGATAATTCATTTTCCTTACATTAGTATACATAAAAATTAGTTCTACTGTGTCATGTTATACATTTGATGTATTATTATAAGGATAATTATGTATGTTATAATTAATGTATTGATCACGTTTAGATAAAATATAATCAAAATTAATTTAAGATGATGGAGATAATATGTTCATTTAAAATTATGAAATTGGTTCACACCATCCTCTTGATAGCCGATAAACTTTAGGAATTGTGTCTTGTTATTAGAAGAAATCATTTTGGTGGGGAGAATTTTTTCACCATATTTTTTATTTTTATATTTTATTTTGGTTCTAAAATTTTATTTTGGGTTTTCCCTTTATGTTTTGCATGGTTTGGATTCAAATTTTGAGTTTTGGGATGTTTTTCCTCTACTGAAATATTTGTGAGCATTCTTATGGGGAATCCATGAATCCTTCAGATGCTGAGCCTCATTATTATTTCATTTTAAATTTTCATAGTTAGGGTTTCATGGGTAGAAAATGATTAGATTCAAACTATGCAGATCCTAGGTGAAACTCTCTAGTTCTTGGGGTTTCCTTAGATGATTCCACACTGTTTGAGTACAGTTAGTCAAACCAATGTGAAAATCACGCACATGGATCTGCAATTACTATCATAAATACACTATATGGTTCAAACATGATTTCCCAAAACATGAATCCAAACTATGTAAGAGTCACGTGAGTCAAGTATGGAATGCACAATTTTATCATGGTTTCCAAAACTGTGAGACCAAACTATGCAGAATGCCTAGATTCATTAAAAATGTCTATTTAACTTTCTAACCCTATATAATTTTAACACCAAAATGTCTCTCCTCCGTATCATTTTATTTGTACATCCAAGGGAGGACCCTTCCCCTCTTTCTTATGCCTCCACACCTCTATCCTTGGTGATTTTATGTGATTCCATCAAGTAATATAGCCAAATTTTCTTGGTAATATTATCTTTTCTTCTTTCTCATCCGCATTCATCCATTTTCTTCATGGTTAATCTTATTTCTTGGTCCCATTGGACATGGTATCCTATTTAAGATACTTTAAATAAGAGGTTTTACTTTGTTGAGATTCATCCTAGGTGTTCTTTCTTATATAGAACGTTATAGAGTTTTTTCAGTTAATTATTGTCGAAGAAACTTGAGTTTGAGGTTAGTGTCCCATTTCATTGGGTCGTTAAATATTTGAAACATTTATTTATAGTTCTTTTTCAAGTTGTTTTGAAATTAATTAGTGATATGTATTATTTAATGAAATTATTCAAAATCAAATAAAGTTGTTTTATTTTTCAATTGAATGATATAAAATGGATTTATTTGGATTTGTACACCATGTGTTTGATAAAAAGAACACTTTTCCTTTGAAAATTTAATTTTAATTCTAAATGGTGGTTAAATTTTGTCAAATGTGTTTCAAATATATATTTTGATTTATAAATGGTGCATCGACTCTCTTTTTAATGGGTTTTCACCTAAAAAATGTGTGTTTCCATGTTTCCACCTTGAAAATTGGTCTTATTTACAAAATTTTCTTTGGGATGAGTCTATTACCATGTTTATTGGTAATAGGAATGGGAGTCCCCTATAATGGTACTACCCTCATGTATTATTATTTCAAAAGAAAATAAAGTATCCATTATGGTGATTCGGGGGTTATTCTTGTTTTTGTTACCTGTTTCTAATATTTTTATACAGTTGGTTCTTTGGAATTTCATGGTTACACCCACATTATACATGAAATTGGAATATAGAATAGCTAGTGGAATAGAAAAAAATACACAATAAAAGAGTTTAATATTATGCTCTATCTAGTGTCCCCTTAGTATGGACATTCCCAGCTTTGGGGATGTTGCAACTTACTTTTGATAGGTTGGACCCGAATGAGCATGAGGGTTATTTGATTGCATTAGGATCACCGATATGATGTATCAGGTTACAGTATGTTCTATTTTTTATCTTGATATTCATGCTAACACCTTTTCATTTGGAAAATACTTATCTATGGATATAATTTAGCTTCCGTATCTGGTATAGATACTTGTGAATGACTTTACCATTACTCTCATTATGTTTTAATTGCTAATGTTACTAGTTTATGGTGTATATCATTGGTAAAAGATAATAATTGTGTTTTATTTTATTCATAGATTTTTTTAAATATTTTCTTATATTATCTTCCCCTTTTTAGAGAAAAAACATATGTCTTCTTACTCTCACATTCTTTCTCTAAAATTCTCAAGCCTCCTTTTGGAAAAAAAATCCTTTTTAACGAAGTGGGAAATAGACCTGATTTTTTTGTTTAAAATAAATATATGAAAATCCTATGATTGTAAATTGTAATTAAATCTATCGTAAAATTAATCAGTTTTTAAAGGAAACACACCAGGATTAGTATTTGGGAACACCTATTGAGTTTTAATACCCATCAATATAATTTCTCTTTTTCTTTGAACCTTAGGTATAGGTTTCATCTGGGATTTGATTACCATGGTGCGATATTGGGTTTTGGGTTCAATGAGTGACCTTCGGGGTCACATGGAGATATTTTGGGTTTTTAGGTTGGTCTGGATTTATTTTTAGTTTATGGTTTATTTTTTTGCATTCCTTATATATTATATTGAAATGCTCATTTATTTTTCAAATTATTTTTTTACATATTATGAGAGATCATTCCTATTGTATATCATTGATTCCCTTGGTTCTTTTTTCCACCTCATCATGATTGAGAACAAGCCTTAGGGATCTCACATGCCAACTCAAGTGACCAGTTTTGGGTCGACCAAGGATGGTTGTGAAAGTAACTATAAAAGATATCATTTTTATAAATAATAAAAAACTAATTTACTTAGAGTTTTTAAGAGTAAGTATAACATTAAAAATGAAGAAGTAAATCAATGTATATTTTTTAAATCAAGTGAAAAGGGTATGTTTTTAGGATACTAAATAAAAATAATTTTAAATATGTTGATGTACTTGAAGATTATAATTAATATGTCACAAGTTAAGGATCCCCAATAAGTTTATTAGGACATTAAATTAATATCTAATGACAAATATACTTATTAAATTGAATAAATGTTTAATAAAGATGCCCAAAATATTTTAGATGATAATGAATATAATATTTTTATGGTTAAAGGAAAACTAGTTTAAGAATAGATGAAGATAAATATTAAATTAATAAATATATTATAACTTATAGAGTTTAATATTTTTATTAAATATATCATGGATGGTTCAGTTTATAAATCCATAGATGGAATTTTTGGAAAATTTAAAAATATTGAAACATGAGTTATTGTTTTGAAACATCAAGGCATAAATATAATTTTAACATTGTGTGTTTATAGGAATACAATCATTGATAACAGTGAAATAATGAAGAATAAAAATATATTAATGATCAAAGAATTTTTTAAGTGGATGGATTTATGGTGGATGAAATTTTCACAAAAATATAAATATTAGAAAATATATTATTTTAATAATACATTATTATTAAATGAATATTTATAATGTATGAAATTGTCTTGATGTAAAAATTATTTAATGCAATATTGATTCAAAATTATTACATTAATAAATTTAATTTTTTCCCCTATTGGATAAGGATTAGAAAAAACTAAATCTACATAAAACGGATCCTTATTGAATAAAATATGATCAGTAAAATATGTATTAAATATTTGATTCATAATTAAAGAAGATAAATTTATAAATTATTATTTTTTAATTTAAACCATCATATGAATAAATAATATAAATACTAACTATTGGTGTTTGTCTACATATATAGCATAATCCATAGAAGAAAATAAATATAAAAATTTCATGAGTTTTTTTATGTTTTTTATAAAGAATTTGATATTTATTTGATGGGTGACCTAACAATTTTTTTTATTTTATGTTTCATATAAAATAAAAATGGGACATTTATATTCTAAATTTTTTATGTGAATGGCTATTTTTATAAGTTATCTATTTTTTATTTTTGGGATAGGTGGAAATATAGATTCATTTTTAACTTATGACCTCTTAAGATTTCATTTTTATTTGTGAGACTATAATACTGATTATATCAAAATATAATAAAAAATATAAGTGAAATGGGTATGTATAGAATAGTGAATGTTATCCCATTAATCAACGGTAACATAAATATTATAGAGTATTTATAGATCATACAATAAGCCTCCTTTTAAATGAACCTCATTAAAGAAAATATAACTGTTATTAGTCTTGGAATTTTTGGTTTATGTATCTATGTATGATAAAAAATTCAATTATCTGTGTAATATTATATTCATGAAAGGGAGATGGTGGAAAATTTTGATCCTAAGGATATATGAAAATGTGTAAATGATCTTTGAAATATGACAAGACCCATGTGATGGGGTGTGAAAAATCTATTATTTTCCGATTTTAAATTGAATGCAACGGAGTCATATGGTTGTATCTATAGAGGCATTATCAAATAATAGTGTTCACTTAATGTTAGTGGAGGGGTGTTTGGGGTTTTTTTCATGAAATATATATTGAAAAATAGTTGATAGAAAACTATATTTAGGAAATCAAATTAAAATAAGGTGATGGTTCAAATATTGATGTTCAGTTATACTATTATGATATTTTTAAATTATTTTACTCTCATCCTTATTAATTGAATAGTGTAGGGTTATCAAATATTTTGACCTCTCACCAATAGAGGAATAGTTATTGGGATAATTAAGTCAATAGTGAAATAAAAATGGTCTATCATCATTGGCTATCTCTAAACTCAAAAAACAACCAACACTCAGATAAATTTGGAAAGACCCAATCATGATATTGTTTCTTATGTCACCTAAGAATGTTCTACTACCCTTCACACATGGGGAAACAATTGTTACGATTTTCACCAGCTATACTTTTCTATTCCATTTTATATGGATTGAACTCAGTGGAGGTATATAATGATCCTTGAATAATGAAAATTTTCTGGAAATATCGAAATGTAAAAGAATATATCATATGATATTCAAGGATGCAACTGAGAACTAAAATAGGTTAATAAAATATAGATATTTTAATAATTCATTTTGATTATCAGTAAATAAAATCAACATACTTTCATTCAATAAATAATTAAATGTTTTTACCCCAATATTAGAATGTCAAAATGGTTAAAATTGAATAAAAATATATTATAATATTAAATGAAATAAAAAAATAATAAAAGAAAATTTTTATGAAGAAATAGTGTGGGATAGATATCCCATCCTGAAAACTACATTTCTCATTCAAACATTCCTCATTCTTGTAGTCTTCTTTCTTCCTTTATCATCTTATTGGAAAATCTATGAAATATTTTGTCCTAAATTATTTTAGTTTTTCCCCCAAAATTCATTCATATTCATGGTATAATTTTCCATGAAATTTTAACCTTTCACTGCTTATCATGATTCAAATATCATTCAAAATTTAATCCATGTGTCTACATATAATTGGTTGTGTGAATATTTATGAGGAACCAACAATGATTTTTTTTGAAGCTCTGATGATCTCGCAAAATTCTGATACTATACACTTCTCTTTTTTCAATAAATTCATGATATTTATTCATGTCAAAATGGTATTATTACATTGGAAACCACCCTCGAAATTTGTTTCAATATTGTTTATATAATCCCTTCATCCATACATCCTTTCATTCTTATGGTCACATCATCCATATAGATGTACATTATTATGAACACTAGATTCATGCTTATGGTGGGTAGAAAATTCATACCAAGAGATAGATAATTCATATAGATTGTTGATTGATTCTAATGCAAAGTACTAGATGATTCTTACAAAAAAATGTATTTATATATTCTGTTACAATGCATGTTTAATTCCATAAATATTTTTGGGTGTATTAATCCACTACAATCCCCCCTAAATAACCCCATTCATTAACAACAACCTTATAAATAATGAAATATAATGTATCATTCATTAATTAACACCTTCATAAAATCATGATATATTATAAAATATATCAACCCATTCAAATTATTCTAAATAATTAAATAAATGAAATACCCAATCTTTAAATTTTTGAACAATATTAACATAATAAACTGATTATGGACATTAATTTAAAAACACAGTATAAATAAACGAATAAAAAATATAAGGGAATAAAATTATTTGAATATTAATAAAATTTCTTGAATTTGTAGACTATGCCAATTTCGTCACACATAATACTTGGAATCCTATTCTAGTGACATTCAAAAATATTTTCACACAAGATTCAAATTCCTATATAATGTGAGATTAATTTTCAAAACCAAATTTCATAACATTATCATTTCACCATAGTCTTATCAGTGCCATATTATTCATTATGATCATTAAATTACTTTTTAATTCTTCTATCATCCCATGCACTTTATAACTACCATTCTAGAAGAATTTTAATCAACAATCAAATTTGAATATGTAGAAATGGTTTTCTCATTCCATGTTCATGAATGAATAACCATAGTCTTGTGGGAATGTTTTTTTTTTGAAAAATTCTTTATGTATTTTTGAATATATGGAAGTGTTTTTATTTTTGATAATTGGTTATATACTGGTGTTTTTTATTGAGAATATTTTAAGGTAGATTAGTGGGATTATGTCTATGTTTAAGAACAAGACATGATTTTTAGTCCTCTTCATGAATTCAATTCTTACCCTAATCTAATTATATTGACTTAGATCAACCCCTCTATGTTTAGGCAAAACATATCACACATTTCATTTTTTTAGTTGTATAAATAACTATCCTCTAATTTTCATTAATTTGTTTTAGTCATTTTTTTTGTTTTTTATTGATGGTAGATAGGTGGTATATATAATTGATATGATTGGGGGTGTAAATTTCTATGAATTTGATATTTTCCTCTACTTTTATGTTTATCTAGTTCCGTTATCTAATAAAATTTTCAATTCTTCCAGAGTTCGTCTACTAGATATCCAAACAGAAGACAATATTATCCTTTTAAATTCATTGTTTATTCATAATTAGTTTTACTCTAAGGCATACATTAATTTATTTAGAATTCCATGTTAGAATAATTTGGTATTATAATCAATTTATTTCACTATTTATACATTCTTATAAATTTTACAACATATATATTCTAATAGAATTTTTTTTGAAGTTAAAAATTTATTAGGGAAATCGAGATTTATTTAACTTCAAAATGGTTTTATATTTACATGACCCTATTTGAATAATATATAATATATATTACCATCCAGACTAATATGATATTTAATTATAAAATAGTAGAACATATTATAAAACACTTCGTTACTCTAGCTAAAGCATAATTATCACCAAAACTCTTTTCAACTCTTCTTTTTTGTCCCCCTCCCTACTTAAATAAAAAAGATATTCTACATCACATTCTATGATAAGGTATATAGGTATATTGGTATTTTAATGTGTTTTAATATATTTTTTATTCATATATACTAACAGTTGCAAGTATTAAATATAAAGGTAGTCCAGACATAGGATTTCATTAAAAAAAGGAGATTATAAAATAAAAAATTTACACACTCGCATATAGTACTATGTTCAAAATTCCCTAAGGTTATAACTACAATATTCAATATGTTTTTAAAATTCAAACATCACATGTTTCTAATAATGAAAATTTCATAGTACAAAAATTTCATCATTGGTTCAAAATCCTGTCAGTTAAGTGATTTAAACTGTAGAACAACATGGTGTGGTATGGGATTCAAAAATCAATTATCTTCACATGAATTACCCTGAACTTTAATTTAAAAAAAGTTAATATATAAAAATATATATGAGGGTTGGATGTGTAAAATTAGTTCCTCAACCATGGAAAAGATTCGATGTTTTCAGGTTTTTTTCAAATTGAGATTAATATATTTCAAATCCCACTAAAAACTATAAGAAGACACATATAAGACATGAAATTGAAAAAAAATTAAAAAGATTTTTTATTTTGAAAATATTAAACTACAATGCCCCCCTGACACACAGATTAATGATGTAATTTTCTCAATGAATAATTTCATAATTAACAATGAAAACATATTTTAATGTGATCATAATAATAAATTTGGATTTATGGAATGATATAACATGATGGGTATCATTAAAAGATATGTTGGAGAAGTGTGACCTCATGTACTGGTAATTGAAGTACATTTCTAAATAATATAATCAACATGTTCCCATTTATGGTAGATGGGCTTTCATATCCTTATTTATAATACTTCACAACCAAAGAAATATAGACATGAGTGATTCTAAATATTCATTCCCATGTGGAACAATGTTTTCAAATAATTATCTTGAGTCTTATGTTTTATAACAACAATTGATCCCTAGGATTGATGTATTTGTAAAAAAAAAATTTAGGAAAAATTATACTTCTGTATTAAAAAAATAATGAGTTTTAAAAAGATGTTATTAAAATATATTCAATATAATTCACTTATAGATTCATATAATTTCTATTTTTTCAATGAACAAATTCAACTCCCTCTCTACACAATTGTACTTGAACCTCAATTCCAATGTAAAATGAAAAATAGTCCCATAAAGTATACTATATTGACTCATTTTATTGAGTTTTTTGTAATCTAGAAAACATTCCCATGTGTTTTAATTCAACCATTGACTCTAATATTTTCTATTTGGTTTGATAGTTTCCTCTAAAATTCCATTCATTTATCGGTTTCAAACATCATCTTATCATTTTTTTTGTGGGTGGTAGGGTGTGGATGTCTTCTTACATAACCCATAAATTCTCATAAAAAATTATGTTATTCTATTATATAAATGAATCCCTTAATCACTAATGAATTATCCAGAAGATTAGAAATAAAATTGTTTTATTTCAAAAAAATGCAAATAAAAAATTAGAATAATAATTTTTAGAAGATTTGGACTCCATTGATTTTGAGATATATTAAACCTCTAGTACAATATAATATTTAAAAAATTATATTTGAAAATGTCACATGAATTATATTCTATAATCATTAATGATCTTATAAATTCATAAAATAATGTGGTAAATGTATTTATTTATAGATGTTTGAGGTGAATTTCCATTTCTTACACCCATTCATATTTTATTCTTCATCTTTAAACAATTATTAAAATTTATTCTTTATTTTTAATGTTTTTTAATTGTCAATTGTGGTCAAAAATGGAATCCCCAAGAAATGGTATTTTATAATTATAGTATAGATTATATCTCAATATCTAGTAAATATATTTATATCATATGATAAATATAGATTTTCTAAAGATATAAATATTCTAAAATATATAATTTAATTTTAGATTTTAGAAAAAGATATTTTTGTTGGTTAATATGGGATATTAATTGAGAAATTTTAAAATAATTGACCATATAATCAAACTATTTCATTTCTCTTACAATAATGTATATCTTCTCCAATCATATGAAGCCGTCCATAATTACATAATCTAGAACATCCAATTTCATAAAGTTAGGATGCCTGCTCATGTGATCTACCACATAGAACTCACCACCATTCCTATACTAGATCACTATGCTAAACATGTGGAGTAACAAAATCCATCTAAAAAACATAGATTTTTATTTTTTCTCCCTCAACTACCTTATGGTATCATGATCAAAAAAATTGTGACTTTTGTTCCACAAAAGTATGTTTGGAATTTTTTGAAATAAAAATAAACATCAAAAAAATCCTTTACAATGGTTTCATAATTTAGTAGGGAAACATCAAATGATCTTGGGACATAATTAAGTAGTTGATATGTAGATTAAATAGTTTGGGATAGAATTTCCTCGAATTTATAGTTGGAAGTGTCATATTTTAAATTATAATGATGTTACTTCATGTGTTTCTACATCATGGGTTGTGTGAGGAATCTACATTTCAATTCATCATAACATTCCTTGTAATAAATATCATATTGTAAATTATATTTTATTTTAAGAAACAATTAATGGTAAAATGTAATCAAACTAAAATATTTTATAAACATCAAAAAAAATCCTTCATTCCTTATAAAACATCTAACATTTTTTACATAATTTTGATAAGGTAATAAATTTAGAACTTAAATATGTGATTTACCAACCAAAATTATTTTTTTCAAATTACATTCAAAAGGAATATTCATCTCCCCATATTGTAATTAAAATTTTAAAATTTAAGAATAAAGATCATTTTAATTATATTTTTTTCAAAAAAAAATCCATCTTTTAAAAAATCGATAAAATGAATTATAGAAAAAATGATCTCATCAAAATACCCTAAAAATCATAAATGTTATCTAATATGATACTTAATATATATATTTGACTTATACCTAGAATATTTCACAACTGGAATCTCAACCTCCAATACGTAAAGGTTCCATGCGGATATGTAATTACTATTTTTCATTGGCCATATCATGCAGGTGGTTCCAACAAGTTGACTAAAATTATATCCAAAAAATCACACTAATATTGTGACACACCTCAACCATTTATTTTGATAATTTATTTATTTAAAATATTTTCTTGGATTAAAATACCAATATTTTAAAAAATATATAAAAACAATATAAGGGAAATGGGTAGTGGCGTGATTACAGAACAGTTATATGTAACTATAAGGATCTCCTATGGGTATATCTCGAATTTTAGTAGCCCCATTTAACATGGATAAATAATTATTTCTTCATTATTTTATCTCTTCTAGTTGGCCATGTAATGGGAGAATGGTGTGTGAATGGTTTGGGTAAACCATTTGGGAACTATTTGATTCACCCATTCTTTAATAAAATGTTTTACTACTAATAATAATGTTATTTTTATTATCATATTATTATTATTATATGTTTTATTATTATTTTTATTAGTTTCATTATTATTATTATTATTATTATTTTTAGTAATATAATTTTTATTTTTATTTTATTTTATTCTTATCTCCCCCAACATACCCATCATGTGACTCACACCCACATTTCCCCTTCCTTGTTCGCTGTGAAACTTGGCTGATGGAGGCCTATAATTATATATCCTCTTATCATAGATTATATTCTGTCCTGAATTTCTAATGAGATATCCTCCAGTGAGTTCCTCCTCCTCTATTCTTCCTCATTTTCCATTATTTATTTATTTTATTTCCACTATGTACGGTGTTCATTCCATGGTTGAGCCCTCACCTGGTTTTGGTTTTCATTCTTTGTCGATTCTGGGTTTTTATGGTTCTTGAAAACTTCCAAATATGATTCTATCCATGGCTGTCGAAGGTGAAATATTCTCCACCAAAATATTATTAGGGATCCATCAGATTTTATTTGAAGAACTATTTTTAATTGAGGATTTTATAATTTTTGGTCATTATATATTTTTATACTGTGCCTTTTACCTCATTAATTTGGACTCGAGTCGCCACTGTCAAATGTGAATTACATAAGTATAAAAAGGTTAGAACACACATATATGTATATATCCTCCATGTTCATATCCCCTCATCAAGAGTGGAATATGTATATTATGTCAAAGTGTGTATATATATATATATATTTGTGTGTGTGTGTGTGTGTGTTTTTGTGTGTCTATGAATGTTTATAAGCATGTAAGTGTAATGTGACCATCATAAAATGAATCATGTATTGAGGTAGTTTACCCCATAGATTATCTTTTAAATTTAATAATGTATTTACATGTGTGTATTATTGGGTGTTTGTATTATATTATAAAATTAGTAAATTTTAGAAAAATATTCTACTGGACTTAGTTTATTTCCTTTTTTCATCACATTTCATATGTTTCATTATTTTTATAATAAAAAAATGTTTTATATTTTTGTTTTGAAATGATATTACTCTAGGGAAATTTTTTTCATTTTCCAAATAATTTATATCATGTGAATTAGAAATGACCAAAGATGTTTATCCTTTCTTCTAGTTTCTCAAAAAAAATGATATATTTTTTTCCCAAAGTGCTTCAAAATAATTTTTAAAATGGTTAATGGTCATTGTGAAAGGATGATGCCATATTGGTAACATTGAATTTTTTTTCTTCAAAATAAGGCAACTCTATAGATAATATTCATTATAGGGGTAAATATCCTAGATGGTGTTAGGATTTGGCCCTTATCATGTATGTTGACATTAAATGATTTAGATGTTGTATTCATGCTTGTATCCTCACCTCCCACGTTTTCTATAGACATGATCTCCTATGAATTGTAGTGAGAGTCAAGAGACAATTTCTATTTACACCCAATTAGATTTTATATATCCCCATGAAGTATCCTTGTGGGATATTCCACTGGAAAGGCCAGTTGAGAGAATCAATGTAGGTTATTAACATTGGATTACAACAATTTTCTAATAGATAGATTCCAAATGTGGTATATCTAGGGTGTATTCACTTGGTGTCAATGTATATCCCTTGATAATTGTTTTAAATGTATTCTAATTTCTATAATTTTTTTCTATTTTAATAAAATAATTTAATCTATTATATTTTCACTATAAATTATTACATTATCACATATTTACATCTACTTAGTTTTTACTACTTTTGTTTCACTGATATATTTCATTAACTGCATGTTTCTTCTTTGTAAATTGATTTACTATGATATATTATATTCATTAGAAACCGTATTGGAAAATGGCTGGGGAAATGGATTTTTTATGTTATTATCATTTTATATGTTTTTTATGGAAATAAAAACCATATTTTTGATATATTTATTTCAATCAAGTATGGCGCAGTATTCATTTTAAGGGTAGGGTGTAGGGTGTGGTTCTTATTTTTGAAATCCCTACTACAAATCAAGATTATCACACATTCATTCATTATAAATTTTCTATTCTAGATCTCCTTACTCTAGTTCTCTCATAGATCGAGATCGGTTATTTTTTTGAGGTGGCCAACGAGGCCATAGGGTGGTTTGTTGAGTAGTTTTGTTTTCATTTCTGTTTTTCACTATTTTATTCATTTATTTTGATATTTTTATTTATTATTTTTTCTATTAAGGCATAAATAATTCCCAATTCATTTGTATCTATTGTACACCAATAGTTTCTTGCCTAGGATGACAACAAACACCTCTCAGGAATTGTTATGGGCTTTCTAGATTGAATTAATTATGGTTAAAGATTTTTGGTTTCTGATAAAATGGTATTACTTAATCCCTTAGAACTTGGGGATACTTAGTAGGTTGAATATGGGATCTATAATAACTCAATATGTAATATCAATAAGAGTATATTTTGATATTATTAATTCTAAGCATTTAGTTTCCATGGGAATTCAGCTTTGAGTATTTTTTATGAGAGATTGATTATATAGATATTTGGGGATGATAGATGAGAGTGAATTGGTGGTACTTGGTTACAGTACAGGGCTTAGAAATCCATTTGGTGCCCATGTACATGGTTCATAATGACTAAAAGTTAAAGTTGTATAGTTTTAATATGGTTTCCCAAGTTATGTGGCCATGTTTCACACCGACACTAGTCCCTTGTTGAAATTATGAATTGGACTATTTTTTTTATTAGATTACAATGTTTTGTGTTATCTAAGATAAAAGGAGAAATATTTTTAAAAAAAAATCTAAATAAATGTGTTTTGTTTGGAATGATTATTTCCATGGTGTTTTGATAGAAAATGGTTTGAATATGAATTGATTTTAAAATTGAATCATTTATTCAAAAATAAAATAATGTTCTTTTTCAAATGAGAAAGGATCTAATGAAAATTTATAATACACATTTGAAACATTGATCCTTACCCTCAAAAATTAAAACACCTTTTAATAAATCCCATTTATTCTATAATTAGGATATCATTATAAAGTATAATGTGTTTTTAAAATGGGGGCTTGTGTAATATTGTTCCTTATAGATAGGAATAAAGAGGATGTGTGTAAAATGGATATTTAGGGATAAATTTCATTAATTTTATTAAATAAAAATATGTTGTTCTTTTGAAATGGAATCTAGTGAGGAAAATGTTTTCAAATTAAATAGTGTAGTTTAATGTGGTTTAAAAATTTAAAGTGATATTTAAAAAAATATATGTGAAATGTAATGATTTAAATGGTTTCAAAGGGTGAGAATTCTAAATAGATTTTTTTTATTTGGTTTATTTACTTTTTGGAACTATTATATTGAGTTGGTTTTTAATTATTTTTTGGGGGATTATAACTTATATTTTTGTTGATCTGGATTTGTGCTTCTTTCATTATTTAGAGTTTAAATACTATTATAGTTTTGAGGGTTCATAAGGGTTTAGAAGTTCCTTAGTTGGTTGACTACACAATGATGACTCATGATAGAGTGGTGGGCCAATTTAATTTCAATGTTTATAATTATTTTGAGGTGATTTTGATTCCATAGATGTGGTGAATTTGATTGAGTACATTGAGAATGTCCTCTGGTCCATGGTGACCACTGATTCTGTTAATATTACATATGTTTTGAGGTTGTTTGAAGGGACGAGTTTCGAAAAGTGTATGATCATCATCACACCTTCATTGAAAGTTTGAATGTAATGGGTTCTTTTTAAGAATATATTTTATCAGGGGTTCCTTCCAGAGTAGTTTAAGTTCGGGAATGTGTAAGATAATATGAGCCTCAAACAAGGTCCATGACTGGTGAAAGAATACAATGACTATTTTAATGGGCTAGATCTTCTCTAACTTGAGACTTGATTGAGTAATACATTAAAGGATCATTAGTTCTTGGAGGCCCAATTCATATATCTCTGTTATCAAGCCTTTTCATATAGGAATCCTTTGTTCAAAGAGTTGGTAAAAGAATCATATCTATCCAATTTATGTTTTTTGGGGATTAATTTGATGAGTAGTGGTTTTATTCCATTAGAAGATGGTGAGGTATCCCCATCTGGTGAAATATGTAGACCAAAGGTACTAGTACTAGGTGAACCCTCTCAATTTATGCTTCTTCAGAAAGGAAGCCTTGTCTTGTAAGCTTTTTATGTGGTAGGTTTTGGAACTCTAAACCCTCTAGCATGAATGTTACAAATACCGATCGCCACTATGAAAATTTGGTGAATCTCAATATGTTTTGTAACAAAAATCATATTATGGGAAATGGATCTTCTCTAGCCATGGGATGCTGATAGTGGTTCGAAAATATTTAAGGTATTTCCCCTTTTTATTTTCCTTATTTACATATTATATCGTTTGTTTCATACTCATTATAATGCATGTATTATTATGATGCTTGTTGAATTTTGGTTTTATTCACATTGAACACTTATTTTGTTTCGAAAACCTTTGAAATATTTTTATTTTATTGGATTTTTCTCTTCCTTGTAATGGTTTAGCCTTAATGATATAGTGACTTAGTGAATTTATTTTATTTCTGTGAGACCCAAAATACATCTTAATTATTCTCTCACTTATTCTAATTGAGTGTGAATTTTAATGATAGGGGTCACAACAACTTCTCTATCATTTTTCTACCATTTATTCTAATTTAAAGATATATTTTTGATAGTTTTTTCTCTATGTTGAATGTTTCAGTTTGCTTCCCAAATTAGGCTCGGTGACTTTCTGTAGGAAGATAGTTTTTATATTGGGGTAAATTGTCACACCCAAACTATTTATTTCATTACTTTATTAATTTCAATTATTTTATTAGATATTTATACCTGTAATTTAAAAAAAATAAGTAAAAAAGATTTAAAAATAGGCAGTTTAATGGTTACCGAATAGTTAAAAAAATGTCTGGAGCCTGTGTGGGTACATCTGCAATTTTAGCATACCCTTTTAGTATTGTTGGTATGTGTTTTGTTTAATCAAGAGGGCCAACCATGAGGATATTTATGTGTGCTTAGTTAAGGGTGTATGGTTTGTGAATGGCTTCAATAAACCATGTTGAAACCGTTCAATTCACGCAGCCTTTAAAGAAAGTATTAATAATAATTATATTATTATTATTATTATTTGGGAATTATTAAAATTTATATTAATTTTAATTTTATTATTATTAGTGTCACTGTTATTAATATTAATATTAATAACATTTTTTTATTTTTTATTGTTATTGTCATCCTTTATACCTCCCCCAACCAATCGTACGATGTCCCTCCCCTTTCTCATAAAATGGGCATATCGACCCTCTGACAATGGAGGATTAACCTCACCTCTCCTACCACCATTGAGCTGATTTCTCCCAAAATTTCGGGTGTGATCGCCTCTAGTGATTTCATATACCTCTATTCCTTATCCTTTCCCCGTATTTAATAGATTCATTTCACTTACATCTGGTTTATCTGTCTTGGATAGGGCCTTTCTTGGTTTTGGGTTTATTTTATTTCTAATTCTAATTGTTTAGGGTTTTGGGTCCAATTGAGGTTGATTCGAGTAGTGATTGTTCAAGGTCAAATGTTCTCTAGTGAATCTTTATACAGTTTCATTTTAATTTCTTTAGAGATATATTTTTAATTAGGTTTTGGTAATTTTGGGCATCACATTTTTTTAATATGTGACTTATACCTCATTGAGTTGGATTCATGAAACTGTTGTTGAAAGTCACATGAATTTGTATACATAGTTAAGAATGCACACACTCACACACACATATATATCCTCCTTCTACATATTCTCTTATGGAAAGGGGAATTTTTACATGGGTTAAAAGGGTATATATATATATATATATAAGTCATGGTGTATATTCGTGTAAGAGTGAAGTGAACATTGTCAAATAAAGATTGTTTTTTGATAGGTCACCCTATGTATGAGCCATTAAATTAAAAACAATAATTTATTATGAGTTTTATTAGGTGTTTTAATTTTATTATAAAACTAGTAAATTATTTAAAAAATGTTGGGTTGAATGTAGTTGGTTAATTTCATTTTTTTTCATCTCATATCATATATATCACTATGATTTTTTCTTATTAAATCATGGTTACTTTACTGGTTTTTAAACACTAAAATTCAACAGTGTGTGATTGGTTTTTCAAAGCATTTATATTGGGTGAATTGGAAATGCCCAATGATTTTTGGCCATGCCTCCTGTTATTCATAAAATTTTAATGACATGTTTTTTTCTAAAGTGTTTCAAATTTATTTTTAATAATAGAAAGATTAATTTTAATATTATGAGACCTAGTTGGTACCATTAATGATTTTAATGAAACGAGGTTGTTTCCATAGATATTTTCCATTCTATGTGGAATTCACATGGATTATGTCGATAGGTGGGCCATTGAATTCATTGAGGATTTAGGTTATTGAGATATTGTATTTATGATTGATTCCTCACATCCCATGTTTTCTATAGCCATGGGATCCTAGGCGTCATAGTGAGAGTCGAGTGGTAGTTTCTATTTAGTTCCAATTAGACATACTAGATCCCCATTTAGTAGCAATGTGGGATGTTTCATTAGTGAAGCTATTTGAGATATTTTGGTTTATTTATTGAATTTTTATTACATTGATAGACCAATAGGTATATTCTGAGTGGATTACTTCTAGGGTCTATTGACATATTGTATTGGCATATCCCATGATAATCATTTTACATGTATTCTAATTTCTTTTTGTTTTGGGGTGTTTTCATAAAAAAAATTAATTATTATGATTTCACTAGAAATTTTTATATCAGATATTATTTAAATGTAAATTATTTTAACTTCTTGTGTTTAAAAAAGAAATTTCCTCCACTACATGTTTCTTTAGTGAAAAATTATTTATTTCTAAATATTTCTTCAATAATAAAACATTTGTTAAAATGGATTAGAAATTTTATCTTTTGAATTTATTAAAATTTTACTTGTTTTAATGGAAATGAAGACATTATTTTAAATATATATATTTCAAACTAGTATGACATGTTATTATATATAAGGGTAGGATATAAGGATTGGTTCTTCATTTTTATATATCTACTGAGAATCTCAGCTCTCACACATAATTTCATTATCATATGTTAGTTCTAGGTCTTCCAAATATGGTTTTCTCTTCAATAAAGAATGGATCTTCTATTGGAGGTGGCCCATGAGGCCACATAGAATTATGTTCAACCATTTAGTTTTATTTTTATTCCATTACTAGTTTATTCTTTTATTTTGATCTTGATTATTTATTATTCAATATTTTATGGGATAAAAAAATCATAACTAAGTATTATCTAATGTTGGACACTAGATTCCAAACTAGGAGGATCAAGAATGCCTCTCTGGCCTTAGTGCAGGCTAGCTTGCATCACTGATTTTGGGATAACCTGGGTTGGTTCAGGACAGTTTGGATGGCTAATGTCTACAAAATATGATCAATTAGTGGAATATGAGAATGATATTTCTTATTAACATGATTCAAATTCCTATAATATATTCACAACATCAATATATTGTAAAATTATAATTGGTTTCAACTCATTATGTTCATTCCCCACTATGGATGGTCCCATTTTATTATTAACTATATAAATGGGGTAAACTCATTGTAAGTTGGATATGTGGTAGATTATTCATCCTTTTATAAAAATTCATATACCATTTTTCAATAAAATTATTATAGTGATATTATTCATTCTTTGGGTATCCTAAATAGATATTAACACCACAAGAAATTTATTTATATAGATATTTTGAGATTTAGTCATAGAAATTCCCCAAAACAGCATCTTATTTCATGAACATTTTTCATAATAAGTTCAATACATATGCATTGATGGCTTGGGGAATGTTATTATCAATGATAACTTGTAGTTTTTCCTTGCATTATGTACACATAAAACAATTTATTTGGAAAATGTTTTCCCATGATTTTGGGGATTCTATAATAATGAAATAATATTTAGGATCCTCAAATTCTCCTCTGCAATTTCATACACAAAAAATCAAGTTCATATTTCTTAATAAATTGTTATATTCATTAAAAAAACAGAAATTATATCAATTTTTAAATCTAAAAATAATAATTTCTTATTTATGAGAATATTCTTTCTCTATTGAATTTTGAATTATAATATACATTTATAAAATGAATATTTCTTTTATCATACATGGATATTCAATTTGTTTAACTTATATAATATGGAAAACTATAATAAGGGATTGATCCTATAATACATTTCATATGGAGTCCAAAATATTGAAGTGGGTTGTATTGTATCAAATCTCTATGGTGCAGGATCCTTCATGCACATTGATGATAGTTCTTACTATATTTAGAAATATATAACACAATATGAGGGTGTATTATATTGGGTTTCCTTATTCCTCTATGATCAGTACACAGATGTTTTCTGGAAAGATTATATTCAAAAAGAGAATGATCACATCCACCCAGACTCCTGCTAGAGAGGCTACAAAATTGTATTCAAATTGTATCCCCACTCTTGTAATATTTAATTATCCCATATATAAAAAAAGAAAAAATTATGTGAGTCATTACATTAATTTATGTACATATAAAACATAATAAATTTGAAAATTTCATTAAACCAATATTTTATGGGATAATAAATCAATAGATCTTGACATTTCATGGGTAATTATGTGATTATTAATATTGATACACATCATGAAAAATTATCCCTCCCATTTCCTTGAAGTATCCTCTTCTTTTTTAAATTTTATTTAATGAACATAGCATATATTTTGATTTTCTTGAGAGTTTATAAGAGGGTAATGCTTATCTCAACCTTTTTTAAATTTTCAAAAAATTCACTTTTATGTTTTTCAACATAGATCTTATTTTATTATACTATCCATGATGGGAAATTCTTTCTGAGATATTTCATCTCCCTTTTTCCCCTCTATAGTTGTTTTTCTTACTTATTTCCTCTTAGTCAAACTCCATCTTCTTCTCCTTTATTTTATTCTTCATTGGATATTTTTTTGATTAATATATTTATATTTTTTATCTTCACATTATTCAATTATAAGTTTATTGTGCTCAAGTTTAGCTATCGATTGTATGGAATTTCTATAAAACATATCATTTTCCTAATAAATACATTTTCTTTAGAAGGAAATGGTTTGATGGTAATTTTCCTATGAATTAGGAAAATATTTCCATGAAAATGTGGAATTGATTCTTTATCTCTTTTACTTAATTTCTAAATTACTCATCTTCAAGCCCTTTTTTTTGCTGCACATGTGCTGATGTACTAGTTGACTATTTTTTAAATATTCTATTTTAATAACAAGGGATGTTTTTTTGGAATGATTGTTGAAAAATTTTGGACATGATTATTGTTGTAATGGTGGTGGGTTCTAGGAATGTTGGTTTTTCGGCTAAAATGGGGTCTATATGAATTAAAATTTATCATTGTGAGGTCAAGTATGGATTTATTAAATTTCAAATCCAAATTGTTCTTGGGAGTTATCCCTCAATTCTCTATTTTTTTTTGAATTTGAATCTGTTGGTAGGATACTGGACAAATTTCCATAAAATGAATATTGACACATTGATCAGTATATTTTTAAGGAGATTCAAACATTTTTAATGTGTAAAATGGTGCTAATTATTCATTGGACTATCTCATTACTCTTTATTTGAAAATAATTCTTAGTTACTAATGTTTTTATTCTTATAATGTTGGTGATTCAAAAGATATAACCTCATGTAAACCTCTAATACGTGTACCACTTATGCTAAACTACTATGTTTTTTGGGTTATCTTCCAAATGAGTCACCAGAAATTAGATACCATTTTTATAGGCATCAACATGATTATAAATTTAATAGATTCCTATCAGATTAATGTAATACATGATATGTATTTATGTGGGTCACTAGAACACCATTTCCTAAACATCCAATAAAACCTATAATGGGTATTCTGAAATAATTGGAAAATATAACCAAAAGGAAGGATTCTAATTAATTTTTGAATAATTTTTTTTAAAAAAACATGCCTATTGGATTTAAAAAGTTTAAAAGAAGTCACATGAGGTAAATTAAATTTAAATAGATTAATGTTAAATTAATAAAGAAATCATGGTTGAATATTTTTTATGTATATGAGAATCCATTAGTTATCTTCCAAAATTAGAGATTCATTCTCATTTGAGTTTCTCAAGTTATAAATTAGGTATATATAGTCTAAACACCTATATTTAAAGTATAAATGTCTTATTTGATCAAGTTCATTTTCCTTACTTTTTTTCAAAGGATAATAATTATTTTTCTCCCCGCTATTTTTTTAAAGTATTATTGGTGTTTATTATTGATTTTGAGGATTATAAACATATACTTTATTTTATTTGAATGTGTGGTTGAATCATGAATTGGTTTCCTTTTTATATATGGTTATGATTAACCATAAAAACAAAATATAGTATTGACATGAAAAATAATTATATATGAGTCCAAAAAACATAATGGGGGAAGATGTTGAAAATGTATGATATAGAATACTTTTTGTATTAATATTAGTTTATTAGGAAATGAAATGAAATAATATATAGAGTAGTAATTATTACATGTAGTGTGTACATTTTTTTAATTCAAGGATATAGAAATAGCATGATTATATTAACTTTATTTAATAATATTGAGGGTATAAAAGGGATATAAAAAGGGATAATTACATTTTTAGATAATATTTAATTATCACAACCCATCCTAGAGGGTTCGGTGGTGTGACTACCCTGAGCCCGCCTCTGATTGACCAGGGGAATGCAACTACTACAAAGTAGGAATATCCCACAAATGGGATCCATTTGACAACATATTTGTACACACGCACACATATCTTGGCCAAATAAGATGAAATATAAAATAATTAAGTTACAAATGTATGCATACACTGTGATGTCATCTAAAGAGTACGAAAGAAGGAAAATTAGAATGTAAACTGGGACAGATCCCCACCAATAGAAATATTTTGGAATGTGAATTCCCAATCTCCTGAAACAAGTCCATATTGAAACCTACCTAAAGGGTAGATGTAAGGTAGATTTCTGAACACATAGGATCCTAACACGTCTTTCTGATCCCTTTAAGAACAACCTGGTCCTTCTCCACATATAACTCCATGAAAGCATTGATCATCTGTACAAGACATGACATTTGTGGGAAAAGCCTATGCAAGTGTGAGTGAAACAATATTCAGTTGGACACCCCAAAAGAAAATGGAAATACCAAAATGAAATACATGAAGTGTACCACATAGGGAACACATTAAGTTCACCACAAAGTAAACACAAAAAGTAAAATATAATGGAAAGACCTGAAGTACAATCAATACGGTCATCTCACACTAGTATAACTCTAAATAATGAAGGGAGGGATGTTCAGTTGTAGTCAATAGATCTATCATTCTCCATAAAACTAGAATTTTTGTTGATTCACAGAGAATGTTTGGTGTATTGAACATTGATGGAGCATGGAGCATCGATGGTGCATGAAGCATTAATGATACATAGAGCATTAATGGAACATGGGGCTTAGATGGCTCCTGGAGTGGTGAGGCACCTTGGGTAATGATGGAGCATAGATCATTGATGGTATATGGAGAATAGATGGTTCATGGAGAATATATGGCACATGGAGCATGGATGTGTCATTCATTCCCCAAGTCACGTAGTCACAAAGTCTCAGCCAACCAAAGGATTCTACTCATAGTGTGCTTGAACCGAGAGAACCCACCCCTCAATCCAATAATTTGTAATCCATAATTCACTATGATTCACTTATAGTAACTCAAAATTATAGTATTGTTGTAGGGTTCCCAATTCCACAAACAGCCCGTCAAACGAACACACTATTTGTAGGTTACAGTTGTTTTTATGAGAAGGTCAGACCCAATTCTGGTCCATGCCCGATCTGAACTGCCAAACCCATCCCAACCCAGTCCGGCTGACCTTCCCTGGCCTATTTCAATAAACTCGACCTGGCCCAACCCGCTTCAGCCTGACTGAATAATTCTTGGCATGTTGGGTCCTGCCTGCGGGGCTGCTAGAGCTATCTGACCATTCTATGGGATAGTTTACTATGCATATCCTTGCCCACCCTAGTTGTGCTCCCTGTTCTACATGGCCTACCCAGATCTTGTGGTTGTCATGTCACACCCCGCTGGTCTGTATCCCCCACAAGTTCAGCACCTCCACCCCACGCAGGTTCGTGTCATGTACCACTACCACCAATGTATCCCCTAGTTTCTGTCTGCGGCCTCTACCACCATGGGCTCCCACTGATGCAGTCTGGACTAGACCGTGTCTCATAACTGTCGTTGGCCACCCTGGTAGCAGACTATCCTTCTTCCCTCTGAATGGCCTGACCTCCCTTTCTAGGTTGGTGATGCCTCCTCTACCGACCACCCCTAGAACATTCTTTCCCTACTATGCTCTGTCTGAACTATCCAGAGCTACTTCTTCTGGCCACCGCCACCTTTCTCCACCACCGCCTTGCACTGTCGTCGTGTAATCGGCCCTTGATCTGGATTTCTCACATAGGGTTTCAAAGTCTTATGGAGAATGTAATGAAATGAAAAGAACACGTGAAGAATGTAAGAGATTGAGGGTATAGAAAAGGCACAAAGAACACCCGAATAAAGGATACAGAACTTTTTCATGTCAAACATGATCTGTTCATGTAAGAAGGATTAAAAAATAACAATATTAGATAGTCACAAGGATTTATCTCCATTTTTAAACCCCACAATAATTTATCTATCCCGAAATAATTTAAGTACAATTTATCAACATGGTTTTGGTTCGGTCTATGCTCATCCTTTGAATATATGAATAGGGAAGAAAAATCATGATGAAATTAAACGCCCTACCTCGTTGTTAGATGAGTCATAGATGATTAAATGAGTTATGTGTCATTGTTGATCATAGTTTTCATCATCTAGTGAGTTTCCATCAACACCTTGGAGGAATTATAAGGTTATAGAGATAACCCTTAATTCTTGAAAAAGTTTTCATAAAAAGAAAAACACCACTGCATCGAATAAAATATTTTTATTAAAATGTTTTAATAATGGTTACGTCTAATTTTTATCATTCATAGTTGACCCACAAAAGTCATTTTTAGGCCATGTATAAGGTAAATTTGATGCTCCAAATGCAATGGTATCCTCAGATTTCCATTCCAGGAAACCGTTTAGATGTTATTCCCATTTAATGAATGAACCACATGTGCACATTATTAAAAACATATCAATTTTCATCATATTGTTTCGGGAACACCATGCCATGGAATCTCACGCCATCTTAGCACATAGTCTTAGAATGTTCCCAATTAATTTATAAAAATAAAACCTGGGAAAATATGAGTAATTACAATATCCCCACCAGAGGTATTTACATCCATGAAATCCAAAACAAGGGATACTAAAAAAAATGAGGGTGATAAGAATGAATATGAGCCTCTTTCTCCCACGTTCTCTTCTGGAAATTATCGTGCAACCACCAAACACACGCCAGAGGAATCTACTACCCATGAAAGATCTAATTATGTCGATCCTTGATCTATACTGGGTACTCTAAAAAATTCACCCCATTGTCAACATCCAGCTCTCCCCAGTCGATGATGTGTGATGGATCATGCAGGTACCTCCTCATCTGTGACACGTGGAAGACATCATGCACCTAATGAAACTATGGGGGTAGAGCTAAGTGGTACACCACCTCACCATCTCTACATAGAATTTGAAAATGGCCTAGGTTACTCAGATATAACTAGCTTCCTTAGACAAATATTCACAATAACAATCAAGGTGAGACCAGAAGGAATGCATGGTCTCCCTCCTCGAACTACAGATGAAACCATCTACTATCATTATATGATTTCTGCTAGCTCTGTGCAGTCCTCATCCTCTCCTGAATGATCTGCACCTTATCTATGGTATTTCACACCACCTCTAGACCCATGAGTGATAAATCTCATGGGTGAGTCCAGCTATGTGGTGACCTTTATGGTCACCCATACAGGGCCTCCAAAGAGTCCATACCAATAGTGGAGTGATAGATATTGTACACAAACTCCACTGGTGTTAGCTGATCTTCCCAACTATGGCCAATGTCTAGGATGCAAGCACGTAGCATGTCCCCCAGAACCTAGATGGTCCACTCTTTCTGACCTTCCATCTAGGGATGAAACGTCGTGCTCATGTGCAACTGAGTCCCAAATGCCCCTTGTAATCCCTTCCACAACTGAGATCTAAAATGGCCGTCATGATCTAATATGATTATTGATAGCACTCCATGAAGCCGAACTATCTCCTACATATAGAGTAATCCCAAGCTCTCTACTAATCTCTACTCACATATCGGTAGAAAGTGGGTTGACATGGTGAGTTATTCAATGATCAGCTAGATGGTATCATTTTCCATAGTCATCTATGGAGAACCCATCATGAATTCCATCGATTTCCCATCCCACTTCCACTCTATAACTTGATGTGGTTAGGTTAACCCTGCTATAAACTGGTGCTCAACCTTCACTTTCTAGAAAGTGAGGCATCTAGAAACAAACACTGACATTGCCTTCATCATCCCCGACCACCAGAAATGATTTCAGAGGTCCTAATATATCTTTTTTACTCATGGATGTACCGTTTAAGGGGACGTATGGAACTCCCTTAAGATCTCTCCCTACAATGTCAGTGGTACTACTGTGCATCCTCTAAAAAGAATGATGTTCCCCCCACCTTTTGAAAATCCATTAGGGGGCATTCCCTATGGAGATCCAAGCATGTATGGTCACACAATTGGTGTCTCCAAACATGCCTCCATGAATCAATGTAAGAGTGTAGGGGTGAAAACCATCTAGTGGAGGTAAAATGGTCTATCTCTATTCTCAAAGGATATATCTAATGCTGCCAACTGCTTGGAGGCCTCACTCATCAACTACAAGCTGGATCTCCTGCTGAGAGCGTCTACCACTACGTTCCTCTTAATAAGAGTATAAACAATATCAAATTCAAAGTCTTGGAGGAACTCTAGATATATTCTCTGTCTCAAGTTCAAATACATATTATATAATATAGTTTTGATACTCTTGTGGTCAGAGTAGATTGTAAACCTATCACCCATCAGGTAGTTTCACCACATCTTCAATGCGAAAACTACCACTGCAAGCTCAATATCATGGGTTACATAATTCTTCACATGAAACCTCAAAAGGTTCAAACCATAATCTATCACCACATTCCCCTGCATCATGACTGAAAAATTCTTAGCCCCTGATGCATCATAGAAAACTATGTATACAACACCTTCCTCTAGTAATCTCATGATGGGAGCAATCTTCAATATCTACCTCAACTCCTTAAAGCAGTAATGTTAGTTATATATCCACATTAAAGGCTTCCCCTTAAATGTAAAGGCTATCAAGGGTGTTGTTACACTATAAAACTCAAGTATAAACCACTGATAGTTCCCATCAAAAACCAGGAAACACCTCACCTTGGTAACAGTCTTGGGTGGCTCCCAAGAAACCACCACATCAATCATTGTCAGATTCACTGCAACTCCAGCCTTTAAAATGATGTGTCCCAAAAAGTGGACCTCTAAAATCCAAAACTAACATTTATAGAGCTTTAAATAATGCCAATTCTCTTAGAGTGTGTTCAGAACCATCCTCAATTGTATCGTGTGCTACACCTCGGATATCGAGTACACTAGGATTTCATCAGTGAAGAACGTGATGAAACGGTAAATGTAAGGCTGGAAGATTGTGTTCATGAGTCCCATGAACACTTTTGGGGATTTCAAAATTCCAAATAGAATCACTAAGTACTTTTACTATCCGTATTGACATCTAAAGGTTGTATTTGGGATGTCCTCAACCCATACATAAATATGGTGATAGAAAGATCTGAGGTTTATCTTCGAGAACCACCTCCCTCCCATCAAATGATCAAAGAGGTCATCAGTCCTAGGTGGTGGATACATATTCTTCATGGTCACCCTGTTCAAGAATTAAATGTCCACCCATAATCTCATTCTCAAATATGAATTATTAGTAAATAAAACTAGGGTCGCCAAAAGTGAAACAATGTGTCTCCTAAAGCCATTCATCTTTAAGTCCTCCTGTTGTACCCTCATCTCACAAAGCTCCACGAGATCCATCCAATATGGAATTTTAGATATCGGTGCCATACTGTGGTATATTTAAATTCAAAATTCTACCTTCCAATGGGGAGGTAATCTGGGGACATCATCTCAAAATACATCCTTATAATCCACCACTACTTCCAGAAACTGTAGACTCCTATCGTCCACCGTACCAAGGGTGAGGCTAGACAACTAGTGAGTAATAAGTTATACCCTCATATGCGTGAGTCCATCCTCTGAATGTGTTTTCATTTCACCAAAAAATGAAAACCTAGTCCCTTCTCTATGAACACGCCACAATGTCCATACCATGAATGACGTTGTATGTCATTGAATGTTCCACCAAGAGATCCCAACTAAAAATATCACCCCTTAGATTATGGAAACACTATCATAACATGTGTTTGATCATCTAATATCCTCTATATAAGTCACTATGTGTAGGGATCGAGCAAATGGTTCCATTGGAATATGTGAGTCTTGAACAAGGGGCCTAGAATGAAAAGAGTGACTAGAACCTGTGCCTATCAGAACTGTAGCTAGGATGGAAAAGACACAGATCATACACCTAATCATTTATGGAGTACTGGGGTCATAAAAATACATCCCCTGAAGCTTTCCCCGTCTTTATCCACCAGGTCCCTTAGCCTACAGTGGAACACCTGGGGGTGGTGGTTGTAGTGTGTCGATTCTCCACCCAATGCCTACTAATCTACCTACTCCTATGCCACATCCACTGCCCTATAGACCACCCTACTCCTGTATCCTCTTCATCCATGGTGGTCCCTCTACCATCTTTGAATCCTCTACATGACGATTTGGGTAATCTCATACCATGTGTCTCTGACTGCCATATGAGTAGAACAGTTTGTCCATCTACTGTAAAACTTTTCCCTGGGAGCCCCACACCATTGATCCAGTGTCCTGGGGTCATATCCTAGAGTACTTGACCTTATTCTTTCCTTATTTCAGTTTTTGGATACCTACTACCAAAGAATCAGTCAACTGGTGTATGTTGGTAGCTCCCACTACTGGAATCTGCTCGACCATAAATCCCTCCACTAGAAGGGATCCCTTTAGTACCCCAACATATGTATGGATTCTGCAATATATCATGGATTCAATGGTATCCTATAGTATCCATTTAATGATGTTCTGTGAATGAAAGACTGGGTGTAACACCATATTTGTGGAGTAGTGAGAAATATCCATAAATCATACCATGTACTCTGATACTATCTGACCACCCTACTGCAGATAGATGAGATCTTATATGCACAGAATGCGTAATGTTTCCAAAAAATAACACCTCCCTGAAGAGAGTCTTAGTGTCTTCCTAAGAGAGGGTTGTCTCGTTATGCATCTAGACCACTAAGCTCCACTATCACATCACTAATACCTAAGGAAGGATCACATCTAGAATTTCCATATGTCATAATGCTTCCTCACAATGTGGAATGCATGTTTAACTACCTCCATCCAATCATTAGCTAATGGGGATCAGGATCAACCCTAATCATAGGAGGTCACTGACTCTAGAATTCATTCAACACACTCATCTTGTGTTCATATTCTACCGGTAGCGCTGATATTAACTACTGCTCTCCAGGTATTCTTATCACTGGTACACAAACCTAGTGTGAAATATCTGGTACTGGTCCATGTACTAATTCTCCATTTCTCGGTGGATCATCCTCATGCTCATGCATCAGAATCATAGCTCGTTGTCTGCATGGAGGTATCCTAAAATCAATCAATATGTACCATAGTCAATAGAGTATACCTTGTGAGTTAACTCAATAAGTACATGAGAACACACTCAAAATCCTATATGATGCATGTACCATTTATTTTCCCTATAAATAGTGTTTCATAAACCATGTCATTAATTAGAATTCAGAGTCCTGGTGTATGGATACGTCAGTCACCATACTGACACTGGAGTCCCTGTTCTGAGAGCCGAACTCGAAACACTTAACACTATTTTCCCAAAACAATCTCAAAGAATATAGGTTATATAGGTAGAACTAACCCCTTTGTTACCACTATATCACGAACCATCCTGGAGGGGCCCATTCCGTTACTACCCCAAGATGGCCACCGATAGGCTAGGGGATAGTGACTAGCATATAGTAGGAATATCCCCTTAATGGGAGGCATTTTCCAATATACCTATACACACACAGAGACATATTCATGGGGAAAATGATGAAATGGAAATAAACTATGTAAAAATGAATTCTATAATAAGATATCGACCATAGATTAGGATAGCAAGAAAACTGGAATGTAAAAAAGGTTCGGAATTCAAGCCCACCTAAAGAGTCTATCATGAGAATGCACAAGTTTTAGAAACTCGTTCATAGAAAAAACTACAAGAATTGTGGGTGTAGGGATGTTGTCTAATGTCATAGGAGCACAAAACGTTTGTTTGATCCCCCTAAGCACCTCATAGTCCTATTTCACTAATAAGACCATCAAATCGCTGATCATCTTCCCAAGACACGACATGTGTGGGATAAGCGTGCGCAGGGCTGAGTAAAACAATACTCAGTAGGACACCCCATAACCACAAAGAAAATACCAATAATAAATACAAGAATAATACCAAAAATGAAACACATTATGTACATCACAAAGTAATCACCTTAAGTACAATGCAAAGGAAACACCTGAAGTACACCATAATGGAAACACATGAAGTATGGTCAATAGGTCATCTCACACAGGTATAAGTCTAAAGAACAAAGATAGAGATGTTCATTTGTAGTCCCAAGATCTCTTATTCTCCATTACACTAGATGTATCTATGGCTTAGATTGCATAGATGGTTCATATATCATCGATGGAACAAGAAGCGTCGATAGCGTAGGTCGTGTCGATGGCGCACAGAGCATCGATGGCGCACAGTAAGCCATTTCCAAATGAAGTGTTGATGGAGCCCAAAGTGGAATTAGCGTAAAGGCATCAATGGAAGATAGATAATTGATGGTACATGACATGTCGATGATACACGAAGTGTCAATGGTTCACGGAGTATTGATGGTTCATGGAGTCCCCAAGTCACATAGACACTAATTCAAAGCCATTCATTGGATTCCATTTATAGCATGCATAAACCAAGACAAAAGAACCATCAATACAATAATATGTATTCCAACTTTTACAAATACTCACTTCGAGTATCTCAAAATTAACATCTCATCGCAAGGGTGAAAACACTACAAACACCTCATTTAATAGACACACAATTTGAAAGTTACCACTATTTTTTTGAGAAGGAATGACCCAGGTCGGGTCCGGGTCCAATCCAACCCGACGGACCCAACCTGACCCGTCATATGACCCGGTCTATTCTAGCTGACCCGACCTAACCTGGTTCATCCAAACCAACCCATCTAAACCTTTTTTGGCTCGGCTCGAACCGGATCGTCCCATTGGTTTAGCAGAACCTGACCGACTGGGCCATTGGGACACTAGAGATTCCTTGCATACCTTGTTTGGTCGGCACTGTGGCCCGATTTACTCTTCTGAACACATCCCACCTTGGCAACCCCTAGGTCCACTTGTTCCACCCTAACCACATGGCTACTACATTGTACCCCACTACCCATCGGCCCCCATGCGTTCACCACCTCTGCACCATGGGGCTTTGAGCTGTGTCCCGCTATCACCGCCCCACCGGTGGCATGACCTCTTTTTCGGGCTGGTGATGTCTCTACTGACAGCCTCCCCTATAGACGGCTTGACCTACTATGCTCCTCCTAAACTGGTCAATGCCACTGTGAACTCATACTGTATTCGGAGCTCTATGGTACCATCACAGAATCGGTCCCTAATTCGGATTGCATGTATAGGGTTTCAAAGGTATAGAGAGAAGGAAAACAACATGTGAAGAATGTGGGAAGATCACAATAGGTTGAGTGGAGAGAAAAGGCACAAAGAATGTCCCAAAGAACATATCTTCACCTTGTTTGATTCTTCCTTGATCTGTTCATGTTATAAGGTCTAACAGAGAACAGGAGTAGATAATTACAAGGATTTATATCCCTTTTTAAACCATACAATAATTTACCCATCATGTAATAACGGACGAACCATAGATCATCATGTTTATGGTTTTATCTATGTTCATCATTTGAATCTATGAATGGGGAAGAAAAATCCCAAAGATACTAAATTCCCTACCTAATGTTTGGATCATTCATTGATGAAGAACCGATGTTTGTGTCATTGTCGATCCTCGATCAGCCCATATTTATCATTGAGAGAATTTCCATCTACACCTTAGAGGAATTTTACAGTTATGTAGATAACCTTGAATTCCTCACAATGATTTCCTAAATATAAAAACTATGTTGCGTCTAAGAAAATATTTTTGTAAAAATATTTTAAAGATGCTTACGTACAATTTCTAAATTTCATAGTCGACATGTGTCGGTCATTGATAGTCCCCTCCTAAGGTAATTTCATAGTTTTGAACACAATAGTGCCCTCAGAATTCCGTCATGGGAACCCATTTAGATTATATTCTCGTTTAATGAATAAACCACCCCCACGCTTTAATAAAAACATACTATTTTTCATCATATCATTCCAAGAACATGCGGTCTCAGAATATCATGTTGTCTGAGCTCCTGGTCTTATAATGTTCACAATTAATTTATGAAAAATAAAACCATATAAAATCAAATTCATTACATTAATATTTTCGGATTCACATAAAAAATGGGTTTTATAAATTTATTGCATGGAATTGTAGAAAAATAATGTATTTTAATATATATAATTATATTATTTAGATATTATCACATCATGTACATGATGAATGTTAATTCATTATTTTGTTAATTATTTTAAAATTAGTTAAATAATAACCACATGCAGAATTACTGATATTAATTCAGACTTTGGAATATAAAAGAATGATTATTATATCACATTATGTATTTTATTTTCATATTGTTTTATACACAATATTGGTATGTAATTCTTATATTAAATAATTTACTGAGGAAAATTATCGCATGTTAAAATAATTAACATTTCATGTTAGAGATTAAATAAATGGTTGGGTGATGTGTGGTCTTTCGTGTTTGTGGAATATTTATGTTGCCTCTTGATATTTACTGATAGTGTGTTATCTGTTTGTCGATGATTCATTAATTTTTTGAGCATGTTTTCATTTATTATAATAGATAAACACCTAAAGATGAATCATTTTTTAATTTAAATGCAAGTGGAATAAGAAAAATAACTACTCCACATATAATAACTTGTTTAATTTGTAAATAAGGTGTGAAGCATGAACACATTATTTTAAAGATTTTATTATATATTTTTCTTAGGATTTATGATGCATAATTATAGTTCATAAAAAACTAATAAGTTCAAGATGGAATTAAATTGGTTGCATGTTAGGAAATAAATTTTTTCTAATAAATGATCCCAATTCAGATGGTGGGAAAATAAATAAACACAATGATATGACATTAGTTCCTTTTCTTATATTTTAAAAAAATAGTTAAATATGTTTTTATTCAAAGGGAATTTAGAACCTAGATATGAATGATTGATAACCTAGTATAGATTGAAATATTTTATGAGAAATGTGCTAGATTCCATGGGATATATTGATTGTTTTTTTTTTGTGAAATGGTTTGGGATATACAGCCTATAGTGATGGTAAATTTCATTGTTGATGGTAATGATTTTATGGTGCAAAACATTGTGGGAATGACACTAGGTGGTTTATATGAGTTTATAGGGGGACTTTTTAATCGATATAATTAATCTTACATGTTGCATTCCTTTTTTCCAAATGTCTAGATGTTTTTATTTGATTACTTTTAAACTATAAGATTCACTATTAAACAATTCATGATATGTGAACCATTGATGTTGTATCTTAGTATGATGTCCTAGAGCACCCAAATGATTAATAATTATTAAACCAATTAATAATTGAATGGGGATGGTTCAAGGTGTTCATATATGGTGATTATATAGTTCATAATATATACAATAGAATTTATAGTGTCGAAGGAACTAGATTAGTAGACATGAGTGTTTGTATTCAATATGGTATAAATTAAATTAATTAATAACTAATTAATAAAATAATGATGATCTTTGATTATTTAATTCATGGTTGAGATATATGACATATAATATTTATCCATATTTCTTATACGATGATGAAAAAATATGAGTATTACTCTATGTAGTTTCCCTTATTGCTGTTATGCATGATTTTATTAATATTAATTTTATTTCATATTCCACCCTACCTATGTCGGTAGGGATACCAACAACCAAATGTTGGGGGTGATTTATGTAATATTTAGGATGGTGAGGGAACATATTCATAAATCCTTCCTCTTTCCTACTCTCCCTTTCGATGCAATTAGTGTAGGTTTATTCCATCATGCAATGGATTATGTTTTAGGGTGGATTTTATTATGAGATTTGATAGCTCTCAGTTTTAATAAAAATATATTTGTGTGTTATAATGGATTGAGGTATAAATCATATTTTTATCTAATCATAGTTATTATAGCTTCCCATGGATGTTCTGTAATGGGTTGTGATAGATTATAGTAGAATGAATTTAGATGGGAATTTTTTGGATTATTGGCTACTATATAGTGACTAAATAGATAGTTTATTTGGGTATATGATGGGAATGAGAGATATAAATATGGACTAAAACCAACATGAGATGTAGGGAACTACCCATGACTGAGATATGTAGGAATGTGTCTAGACTCACATTATGGATTACTCAAATTTTGGAAGGCATGATCAAAAGGTCTATATCATTGGGGGAATTTTAGCGATAAACTAATAGAGAAGTGGAAGTGAATAACCTACCCTTATGTATATGATTTTTATATAAACTATTCACAAATGTGACAATTGGTTATAATTCTATGGTGAGGCTGGGAAAAATGTTTTACCTGTTTTGGTTATGAGATAGTTTGGTTTCTTTATTTTCATGGATTTAGAATGATTCTCTCATATTTTTCATTCAGTTTTTTGGTTGTCTCCTTCCAACTATACATGTTGTGCTCACCATATGCATATATAATTTCTTTCTATGTTTATAGTAGGTTTTATATGATATATCTAGGAAATATATGTTTAAGGATTGGTTTCAGAGATATTATAGATTCAAAATCACCATTAAGAAATTTTATTATTATTATTTTGTTTCAGTTGTATATTATAACATTCTTGCACTGAGCTTATCATGTATTATATAATGATTACATCACTATTTGTCTATTGGAATTTTTGGTGGATTTATCATCTAATCTATTAATCATTAAAAATTTATAGATATTAATGCCTCTCATGTATGTTATTTATATACCATTTGGGCTATTTATAAACCCATGTCCAATTGGAGGTGGGATATGGTTGTCATTTTCTAAATTTATTCACCACCATCCCAAGAGGGGTAGATTTAGAGAGAGGGGTCATGACACTAATTAGAGATTTTATGGGTGAATAAATCCTATATTTTATTTCTATTATTTTGATGGTGTAAAAATCTCTTAGGGAATATTCATTGTGTGTCATCCTAGTCTTATACCTATAATAGTTGTTGAGAATGAAATGACTCATTATCTTCTCCTTCATGTAAAAAGGGGAATTCCATCAATTTGAGTTGATCTGCTACCACTGAATTGGGATTCAATAATGTTCCAACAAGTGTAGACCACATGATCTTCTTATTGGGATCATCATCTATAAAAAAATGAAATCTTGGTTGTAATTGAATAATACTGTTTTTAAATTTAAAATAATTTATTAAAATTAACATATAAATATGATTTTTCTCATTTCAAAATTGAGGGAAACATTGTTTATTTATTATTTTTATGTGGTTGTCTACCCTGGTGAAATGATCAAGGTGATCAATGGATATTTTAGTTGAATCTATCTTGGAAAATTCAAAAAATTCAAATCATAAATTTAGATCTCCATACCTTGTTAATGTAGTTCTCTCTTTCAAAAGGTTAAGAGATATGAGTGGGTTAGTAATAGAAAATATCTTTGCACACATAAGAAGTTAGTATTTTTCATTTTCACCTTGTAATTGGGGAAAAGATATAAGAAACACAATGTCAAAGTGTTTGAAAAAACTATTATTTTTCTATATTAATGATCATATAGTGGTATAATATGGTTTTCTATAGTTTAGATTGATTGAAAAAAAGTTTTCAATTAATAATTTAAAATGTATGATTTATTATTATTTTAATACATTAAAAATAAAATAAATCATAGAAAATGATCCTATGGTTTTAAAATCAATTTATGAGAAGGTGATGGTTTAGGGATATATGATCAATTATACATCTACTATAGTTTCAAATTAGCTTACTTTCAATTTTATTAACAAGATTTTGATGGGTTCCAGAATCATTTCCCTCTCATACTTGGTGGAATTGATATGAATATAATGTCATTTTTTGAGATCTTATCATTGTATATCACCCTAGCAATTTTTAAATGTGATGCAACAATCAACTCCCATTAAACTCATGTAAAACTGAATCACGGTTTTTTCTATGACAAAAATGAATGTTCTAAAACCCTTCATATATAAGTTATAAAAAACTAATCTCTACACCACCAAACATTTTCTATTACATAATAAATAAATTAAGTTGAGTGAAGGTAAATAACAATATTTGATCAATTATTGTATTCAATATATAGAGTTATGTCACATAGAACCATATATGATATTTTGGATTGTTATGATTCACTGAGCTGATTTCCAATGTATAGAGAGAGTGTTTATTCATGATGTTATATAATCTATCAATATAATCCAAAAACATACCTTCCATAACCACCAATAGAATTTACACATAAATTTTAAGGGTACGAATGGAAAAAATAAAAAATAAAATGAATTTTAAATTTAATGAAACTAAAAAATAAATATAATGAAGAACTTGATGAAACAGTAGTGTGGGATAAAGATCCATTCATGTGAAGTCAAATTATCATTCAAATAACCCTATAAGTTGTATTATTTTTACATCCTTCCTTAAAGAATGGTCAATCATTTAAAATATTTTATCCTAAATATTAGGAATGCATTTTTTATTCATAATAATTTCTCAGTTCTTATATAATCTTATATAAAATCAAAAGTTGGTTACCCACTTTTTCATGATAAAAATATCATGAATGACTTAATCCATGCAGAAGCCTCTGATTAGATACATGAATATTTATAAGGATCCACAAATTATTAGATTTGAATCATTATTATTTTTTAATCACAGTTGATTCTTATTAATTTCCCTTAAAACAAAAATTTTATGGTTTTTTATACAAATTCATGATGTATGTATATGATAAAATGATGTTTACATAATGGTAATCATACTTACGTTTCTTGGGAATGATTATTATGGATTATATTTATCTTTATGTTCATCCATGATTACAACCAGATAATGCTTATGTGAGATCACATTTATGCTCATTGGATTCATGTTTATAGTGGGTATACATGATGCATACATAATGTTTACTAAATCTTACACTATAATAGATCATTCATACACAAAGTATTATATGATTATTACACTGATCTATATTCATATATATGTTTTAAATTCCTTTTTTTATCATTTATGGGGTTAAATCCATAACAATACTCCAAGAATCACCATAATGATACAACATACCATTCCAAGAAAGAAATATAATGTCACATTCCATTCACAAAGCATTATAAAGATCCAGATAAATAATAACTAATATCAATGGATTCAAATTATTCTATAAATTAAATAATTTAATTAAATTCCCAGTTATTCTTTTTTAATAAATATTCAGACAATCAAATGATATTACACTTTAATTCAGAAAATTATTATAACTCCCTAAATAATTAAATATGATGGGTGAAAATGAATTAAATGTTAGTATATTTCCATGAAATTGTTGAATGTATAATAAATTTTGAGTAATTTTGGCACAAGAATTATATGTAGTATCATTATCCCTTCATCTTTGTAGGTATCATTCGATCGACTCTATATACAGATCTGGGTTTCTAGTTTTTTTTCAAAAATAAATAATATGAATTTATAATATATTTGGGAAATTAAGGAGTATAATGGTGGAATGAATTTTTTTTCTAAATTATGTTTCTACTGAAATAAAAAAATATGATTTTATTTCTAATGGTAGATAGTGGATACAAAAAAATCAATTATAACAATGGGAAATGATTGTAAAAAATAAAAAATAAATCACTTTGTGATATAATTCCTACTTCATGAAAATTTTATAAATTATAAGTCAATTCATATAATGGTTAATAAAAAATAATATTTGTATAGTATATTTTTGATACATTTTAATGATATTGGAATTCATCCTATTAATTTGGACTAAAAATGTGTTGAATATTTCAATGATATGGTTAAAATGTTTATTAATATCTTATATGATAATAAATTCTCATGAACATAGTCAATGAACCAAATTTAGATTTATGGTATAAAAAATATTAATATTATATATGATATTATGATGGTGGAATCAGATATTTTGATGTTATTATATGAGATAAAATTGATAATGTGGTCTAAAAAATCATTATTTCATTTCAGAAACATACTTTTTAGTGAAAAGAAATAAATATTAGTGTTAAACCTCTTCTTTAGATTTATGGAATCAATTATTCTAACCATTCCCCCAAAAAAATATTTTTTCTATGCACTATTATTTTTTGTTCCATGTGAATAAAAAAATCTTCTGATGTATTGAAAAATGGGAAGAATGTTTATAAGAAAATACTATTATAAATTCATTTAAGGAGGGGTGTTTGTGAATGTGATATAGTTTAAAATCTGAAAAAAAGGGATATAGTTGTAGGGAGTTGATTTATTGATTATTTTACTCATCTCTTAGTATGAAAAATAATGTTAAATATATTATAATTTTTTTGAAGGTAAATTTTCTACAATTAGAATTTTTAAGAAAATGAATCCTTATATTTTATATCTCTAATTTTATACACTAAACAAGATTAGTTAATCTTATATATGATAATTATTATTTCTTATCACTGTTTAATTATGGATGATAATTTGGTATTTAAAATTTTAATTATTATGTATTAGTGTTTAAAAATAATCTATATAGGTATATTATTGATTTAAAACATATTTAATATTGTCTTATATGTATTTTTTAGATCTTTGTTATGAAATTTGAAATATGTTTATTAAAAAATGTGTTTTCTAATATATTACTTGGGATATTGGTGTATATTTATATCAAAAATAATGTATCAAGATGAATTGTTAAAAAAATGTGTATAAACAAGTTTAATTGAACTTATAGTTTAGTTTGTTATTTTAAAAAATTCATGCACTTCAATAACCTAATATTTTTATAAAAAAACTCATTAACCATCTAATGTTGAAGGCATAACAACCATTTTTAGTGTAGGTAATATGGATGGAAAAATGTTTCAAATCTTCCTAAGAACAAATAACATTGAAAAATTAAGGGGATATATATTGATCAAGTATTTAGGCTCAATCAAACATCCAAAAGAGGAAATCAACCATGTACTGAAAGTATATTGATCATCCATTTTGTTTTATTCATCCATGTATTTTATGTACACATGAAAAAAAATCAAATTTTGAAATCCTCAAATAAGTGAATCCTCATGTTTTTATTCTTCAAATATAATGGTCACATATTTTTTAATGATTTATATTGGTGGTATGGTTTTAATTATAATATAAACTCTAATGGAAAAATAATAATCTTTACTACTCCTCACAAGTTTGGGAATATCAAGGGAGCTTATAAATTCCTATTTTTAGAATATATGATGGGGTTATTAATTAAAAAATATTTCCATTTAAGAAAAAAAATAAAGACATAGAATTTAATTAATAAAAACCCCATAAGAATTAAAAGATTATTTCTATTTAATAGCTCTCAATTTTTTATTTCACGTGATACAAAAATCCCATATCCATTTATAAACATGAATTTTTTTATACTTATATAATTTTAATAGATGATAATTATCTAATATACACAAAGGAAGTGATCATTCATGATGAGTAGGGAACCATCATAATATACCCTACTTGTCATAAATAGAATGTGTTTTAGTGTTACCTAAATATAATAGTATTTTTTGAATAGATCTTGGACTCAATGAACCAATTTTTTCATAGAAACATTTATAAATAATGTTCTATCTCATTATTATTTTTTAATTTATTTCAAATATTATTATCTAATTTTCTAAATACATTCATAGATTTTTTATTTTTTTCACAAATGAATATCTTGAAAAAAGGAATAGTGAATGGTTGTTTAAAACTGATACTTAAACTATTCATTCCCTCTCATTATTAATCCTATTTTTTGGAGCCCCAACGATTTTATGTAATCCATTAATGACATATAATGAAACCTGAATACAATTCATGTGAGTTTAAATTCAATCAACTCAATCTTTCGTTAAATAGTTTAAATTAGAATAAACACATAAATAATATTTCATAGGGAGAGAGAAAATATTACCTTCACAGATCTACTAAACTGTTTTATAAATTAAATAAAAAAATATTGTATTTATTTATTTTATACTCATAATTTATAATTATATAATTATAACAACAAATTGAAAATTAAAAATAATTAAAAATAATGATTATGTAATGTCAAAGTAGATCAACTTGATGATCTCAAAGATTAAATGAAAAATCCATAATTTATTTATATCAATAATGGATTTTAAAAAAATCTACCATCAATAAATTATAATTATAAAAAAATGTTATAAAATTATTGAAGATTCTTTTCTAAATTTAAATTTAATTTCAGTTATAAAATTTAATAAAAATTGAAAATATTTATAAAATTATCAGAAATTATTACTTATAATATCAAATTATATAAGTAAATTTTAATAAAAATAAGATGAAAAGACTTCTAAAAATATTAATCCTTCCCCTTCTTTATAGACATCATACAGCGATTTAATAAACTATTCATGAAAAATGTTACACTATAATCAATTTCAAATTGAGCCTTGGATATCAAATTAATGCATAATCCATTGGTTTTTTCACTATTTATTTAATATATTTATTATTTACAATATATTTTATATCTATAAAACATCCATATATATTTTTTATAAGGGTTAAAATAGGATTATTTAAATTTATTATTTATTATAATATTATTTTTATTATTAATGTATCATGAAAGGAAATATGGAGTTTTAAACATTCTATTAGTTATATCGATTTTTGAAAAAAATCATGAATCTATTTTTGGTTTTATTATATATGTATATGATGAAAATAAAATGAATAATATATGGAAATATAAAACCATTACATAGATATTAATAGACATATTTTTTTCAAATATTTGTGAAGACTATAAGTAATTATTTATTTTAATGAAATTAAATTTAATAGAATAAAAAAAATTAAATATATTCTTTAACAACATGATATGTAAAATATAATTTTATAAGAATATTTGATTCATTATTCAGTGATCATGAGTTTTGTGGTTAATTGTAGTCAGGTGTTAGAAAAAAAATTTATGGAATTATACAATACACTAATGAACTAGAAGTAATTTTTTTTAATAATTCATGGTTGAAATATTTATTTTGTTCTGTTTTTTTAATAATGAATAAGAATAACATTTACTAAAATATTATATGATGTGTTTATTTAATTACCCATCTCTCTAATGATCAATGGAATTGAACTCGAATAGTCTTTTAGTTGAAAACATTTGGAGTAAATTTTAATTTATATATTTTTATTAGGATTTTAGAGGACAAAAAAATTAATAAAAGTTATATTTGGATGTTTTTTTAGGATAATTTTGAGATTAAGGTACGATAATAGATTTTGTGTTTTAGCTTCTAAGGGAATCTTGAAAATTTAATAACATGTATAGATGAATTAGGAACCTAGTGTAATTTTGTGGAGTGAAAAAATTATGTTATCAACCATTAAGTATTAAATTTAAGGTTAAAGGGTTACCAGTGGGATATCTATTGGAGGGGGGGTTTGTATAGGCCACCATGTACCTGTTGTAAAACCTAGTGTTTTGAAAGGTTGGTTTATTTTCATGAATGGTTTAAATTCTAGATCAGGTGGATTGGTAATATTATGAATTGAGGATTAGAATTGAATTATGAGAGTTATTTTCATTCAATTTTATTTTTTTATTAGGTTATGGGTTGGAGGGTACCTTGGGAGGCTAGATAAACCTCAAGAAATTTATGCTTCAAAATTTGTATTTCAAGAGAAAAAACTTGAGGATCTTGGTCAGAATATGGTTTGTGATAACCATTTCTATAAACTATGATTCATGTTTGTTAGGGACATAGTATGTTTAATAAATGTGAGGGGATCTATTAATCTATCAAATTGTCTAAAAATGTGAAGTGGGATCCACATGATTATTTGATGTTATATCATATAGTGTGTTGTAACGATGGGTAGTGGGATGTCATTTGAATATTTAGACCACATCGTTGCTGTATGGAATTTATAAACCATGATAAGAAAAATTAAACATGTTTAAAAGAGGTAAAAATTAATTTTATTCTCCTCAATTTTAATATATTTCCCCCTTATTTATCAAATATTTATCTATAACTCCTCTTGGACACAACTATCCCTTAACCCTTTCTCATTATGAAATATTCTTCATTTAATGGCCAAATCGGATTGTATATATTGTGATAAAGATACATTTGTATGTCTATCCCTAATATATATCTATTTCATATACTATTTTTTATCAAATGTTCATTATGCTTTTCAATGTGGGTTATTATTTATTTTCTAGGTCTTTTTTCTGATATATTTTTTCATCTCATTTTAGGTATAACTAGTTGTAAATACCCAAAAAAAATTAAGCTTCCTGTAGTTAAGTTAGGTTGATTAGTTATCATTACCTTAATGTAGTGTTTATTTTTAAAACATTTTATTTGTGTATTGACATATAAAACCAACAATGGATTAATATTGAAGTAATGATTCTTTAATCGTAATATAATTCCTCTTTAATAAATTCAATATTCCTCTATAGTGTCCTAAAATAATCAATCTGTCCAAGTAATAATTATGATCTATGGAGGATTTTTGGCCAACCAAAATCCTAGAAAAAAATCATTCCACATAATATGTATGTTATTTTGAATATCCTTATCCTATTTTTAAGGAATCCCATGGTGTTTTCTCTTAAATTAATTTAACCTTTGAAATGAGCTACCCATGGGGTTCCTAAAATGATTAAATTTCATTAAAATAAATAGAATAACTTGGAGTTATATCTCATAGATAATTACTCCATAGAAACATGGAATAACCGAGTTAGGACACCTAATTTTTAACACCCATGTTAAATAACATCCTAATTTAATAGATGAACCTAATGTATAAACAACATCATATTAAATTGAGAATCACAGGGTTTTATTTTATTTTTTTACCTAATATGATTGGGTTTTCTTTAACCAATATTATGAACCCAACAACCATATGTACCTTTGGATATAGTGTGTGATCATAATCAACATAATTAAATGTTAACCAATAAAATACCTTGAATGATATGTAAAAAATAAAGGGATGTTTTGGTAATGTAACACATTATGTCAATAAATTAAATTCATTATATTGGGCAGTTTTCACCCCTTAATTAATTATGTTAGTTTTTTATAGAATTATAGAACCTAATTTGTTTATAATTAATTGAATCCTTGCGTATAATATTGAATAGAAGTCCTTGAGATAATGTATTCCATATGTTCTTTTTTGTTTTCACCCTTTTATTATAATCCTTGAGCCGAGATAACATTACAAACTCTTTATCATTTTATGTGACACAAGATAAGGGTAAGACATGGATTCATGATTTCAATTACATGTCTAAATTTGATTAATATGACATTATTCATTGACTAAAATTATAATGCATAATCCCACCATGGATTCAGACAATGTCCTATCATTGAGAATGCCTCAACGAGGCACTAATGATTCTCCTAGAAAATATGAATATAATAGAATGTATGGAATGAGATATTAGATTCTGTTAGATATTCTTGGACACAAATTTCATTTGATTATCCCCATGGGTTCCAATCCATTGTCTCATGTGGTTACCTGATCCATTATCCTATTTCATATATAGATCCATATTATTATGTGGAATGTTTAGGGTTCATCCATCATATTCTAATTAGAGAAAACAATTGTGGAATGATATTCATGGGTTGGTACTGAAGTTCATCACATTCAATTACTTAGAGTATTCATTGGATTCACTTTTTATCTAATATATGGGAATGGATAGACCCATTCTATGGATTTACCTTTGATTAATACACTTGGATTCCTTGTCTTATATCCATTGATCAATTCACTTATTTATTATTCATATAGACATTGACATGTAGACATGGATAAAGAAGGTGGTACTCCCTATTTCACCACAACATTAATGATTTCCCTATTTATATACTTCCCGTTATTATTTTTTATAAACATGTACTATAATAAATTAGAAATTACTGGATATATTATACTGAAATTTACTCACACCATGTACAGGAATGCTATTTGAATCCATAAAGATACCATGTCTATAAGACTAGGACTATAACTAGTTCCTATTAACTATTTATTAAATTGGGATAGGACATGGAAAGAGAGAAGTAGACTGATCATGTAGTCGAACTACCTACAAGATTTGGGTTACAAACATTTTATTTATTTTATATGTAACATCAAAATATATAACATTATGGATATTATTTTGAACATCTCGGAACTTTTTTTCTTTTTTTATCTATCATATTTTCTTATTCTATATATAGTACAATTATAGAAGGTCTTGTATCTCCATGGTACCACTATTTGATCCTCACTACTATCTGACATCTTCTAACATGTAGTTATGCGCTCTAAAAGACATGTGGCCCTATAGATCCATTATTTGTTAGGGAACTAGGTTGGGGATGTCACAAAGTGGTATTAGAGAAAGTATTTTTCCTATGACATATTTTTATAGTGGTATAGATACTAGTAATGTTTTGTAACACGGAAAAGAGTTTGTTTATGGGAACGAAAAACCAAAAAATATGGGGAAATTTAATTTCTCTTGGTATTTCTCTATTACTTCGGTAATTAACTATTATAGACGATTATTGATTCACCTTGAGTGACTATTTTTCTTTATAATGGTTACTTATTTATGGCAACTATCCCTTGTCCTTTGATGGAATAATATGATGTGTCTTTTCATAATTATAGGATTATTGTATTTACATTCCCCTAGCATGCATGCCTTATTTATTGATATCCATTGATTGTGTGGTTACTTGACTTTTTATATCTATGGTATATGGTTGGTAAAATAATGTTTCTCCACCAACCAAATTTACATCTTCTAGCATATCTTGAAAAATCAATTATATTTTGTTAGAAATAAATAAATTTAAGAAAATAAATATCCTATAAAAATAAATGAATTAACATTAGTGGAATAACTAAATATCCAGGGAATTGAAATTTCTAAAAAAAATCATGTTATCTCTTTTAGATATCAGAAAATAGAATATTAATTGAATCTTATGGTGTAGTTACCTCTATAATGTGGGAATAGATACCTCCATAACTAAATCCATATATATATTGTTTGATCCATCTAGTTTGATTACAGAAGTATATATATTTGTAATAAACACCCAAATAGATTATGAAATTGGATGTTTCCTATCATAAAAAAATGAAACTGATCTGTGGTGGATGTTAGTTAAATGGTTTTCCAATTGAACAAAAAAGGGATCATACCGCTATATTGTGGGAATTAAAACCCATATAATTAAATAATTATATATTTAAATTTACCCATGTAGGGAAAACATGTCATATTATGAATTTGAGAGAAACCATGTATGGGTGTGAAAAAGTATTTAATAAATTAAATACTACGGGGTTTTAGTAAAATGATATTCCAATTTATTATATAGTGCATTGCCGCAATAAATTATGATTCGATATACATATAACTAAACCATGGACGGAGTGAAATGGAACTTATAGGTTAACGTTATTTTTACATTCTGTGATACAAAACACCTTGGTGGTGTATATATATACATAATGACTGGATTCGGATGTTTAACATGTCAACAAAAAATAAATGGTGTTTTGAAATATGTATCCCTTGTTTCACTATACTCAGCTGGATCATATAGCATAGTTTACATCAGAATGGGTTTTAAAGGGATATTACACTTTATTAAAATAATAAAACTAACAAATGGATAAATAATTGGATTAGTACTAGATGTTTCGGTGATAATGGGTTTTTAAAATAGTTGGATTACAAAAAACATTAATGTTTTTTGTAAATTTAAATGATGAAATGGATTAAATAACCCCTTCTAAGTATTGTGTAAAACACCATAGTGTATAGGATAGTTTTAGATTTTCCTTTTAAAAAATTCTTCAAAAATTAGTTCAATGTATACCATGATTCTCAATTGGTGTATTACTTTTGTCAGATCAAGTGGCTAGGTAGGAAATATATTTAATCATTTAGGCATGATCAATGATTAAGACTCAATGGCTTGTGTTAAAGTGAGGGGTTAACACTATTTGTGATATATACCATGGGAATATTAATCATTAGTAATGTTTTTTTCATTTCATTTTCATGATGATATGTGATGTTCCATTACCTTGGGTGCTGGAGTAGAACTACTGGTTTTTTTATTGATTCCCGAAGCAGGTGGGTGGTCATTCGGTAAGTTTACTCTTGTGAGTATTATGAGCATAAGGGATCCATGGGTATAAAATGGAATGATATTGTAAGGTATTTTTTTTACAATAGTTATAAATGGAATTAATTTTGTGATTTTATACATAATAATTCAACATCTATGTAAATACTTGTGTAGGATAAGATGACCATATGTTTATTTTTTTAGGTTATAGAAAAATGGGAATTCATAGTGCAGTTGGACCTATGAATCAATTGAAATTCAAGCACCAATTAGGATGATTTAATAATTAGGAATTATGAATTTTTATACCTTGTTATCATTGAGAAATCATTAGTGGTATGAGTCATTTGGGGTTTCTTGTAAGTCATTCAAGTATTTAGGCCTGGAGTGATGGTATTGAGATGACACCAGGATGAGTTTTTTTCATGAATTGTTGATAAATTTTCATGGTTGAACTTATATAGTTGAATTAATGGGTTACTACTAGAGTAGAATGAAATGGGTATCAATGGTGTCTTTGTTAGTTTCTTAGACTTATATTCATGATTAGAATGATGAGTAATTGTAGTGACCAAGATGACTTTGTAAGAGGGATTTTGTGTTGTTACTCTACCAATATGAGTTAGATTCCTATATTTAGTGTATAAAATTAATTATTTGTATGATAATTTGTTGGGAGAGTTTTATATTCATGTATATGAATAGACCTACAAATGTTACTCTTCTGAGTAGTTGAATTATATCTTTGTGGTGTGGAGTTTAACATTGTCCTATCATAGTAAGAATCATTACTAATAATTAGATTCTAGCATGTGCAAGGCTGATGAATTATGTTTTCACTCGGTATAATAATATATCCTCACATACATAAACCTCATTTAGCGTTGGATAGTTCTTGTGATACGAGATATAGGGTTCTTTTTAGTGAGATGATAATTAGGACAGTCCTATGGGGAGGTGTGTTAAATCTGTCATGGTGTGATTTTCCTTTAAGAGACAGGGAGCGTGTCCATCAAAAACTAGTAACAAATTACCAGAAGGATTATATTATATAGTTAGCTAGTAAATAATTTTTTTCTAGTCAAAAAGGATATAGTGATCTTTGAACACTGATATAATTATGGAGTGAGTCTAAATGATAGATTCGGTCTTGGAGCATGTGAGTACCCATGGGAATGTTTCAGATTGAAGTCACATCAGTAATTTCAAGAAATCACAATTGTGAAATAATTAGAGGGGTATGAAACCATTAATGAAAACTATAATTCAAGCATATAATTTTCTCAGTAAATCTGAAAAATCATAGGTACCCTTGGAATTTATGATAACATGATCAAGTCCTTAGAGAAGATGTTGAATGTTTAAATGTAAATATTTTAAATGTGTTAACATGAAGTGGTTCTACTATCATTTTAGTATGAAATTAAATCTGATAATCTAATAGTACGTTTTTATGGATTATTATGTATAAAGAGTGTGTTTCATTGTTTGAACCTTAATTTTTCATCATTTAGTTCATATAGATAATAATGGCCAGGTTTAAAATGATTGTAGCATGTTTTTTGAGGCACTGATATTCAAGGATATATTATTTGAGAATGAGTTAAAGATCCTTTATATGAAATTTTTATAACTCATACATGTATGTTTCATACTAATAGATATTTATATTAGTGAATTTATCATTAATAAGGTGTATATGATGAATTATGGTGGTGATCCACCATGTAAAATTTAATCATGCGACACATTCTTTTTATATTTTGATAATGTCCAGGCTTGTACTCAGTATATATCGATGGTAAAATGGATGTTTGTTGGATGAAAATTGAAATGTCAAATGAAGTGAATAGTTTAAATTGATAAGAATGTGATGATAAATATAGGATTACCTCAAGGATATAGTGTCATGATTGAGTATTATAAATGCCCATTGGTAGAATATGTCATGCGTTTTGGGGTTGGTTGGCCATGAAGGTATGTCTCCCATTCTTGAGCATACTCTCAGGAATGAGGATATAGTTTCATGTATTTATATTTGTTTTAAATGGTCTATATTATAACCATGAAGTCTACCATGAAAGAGGGATGTTGACTGAAGGGAATATCTGGGAATGAATTTGGGTGTGAAGTTTCATGACCAGATAATTAGTAATCGGTCAATAGTGGGAAGCAAATTTTATTAACATTAATCATTTTAGGATAGATAAACTGGTTATATTATATTTTATGAATCATTATGTGGAAAATTTGTTAGGGTTTCCTTTCAATTATTAAAAATATAGTTATGTGATCCGCCCAATTATGGTTGGAAATGATATTGTGTAAACAGTATGTTCAATCTAATTTCATTAATAAATTGAAGTATAATTTCATGGCATGATCATGAGAAAATGATTGTTGTAAGTTTGGTTTTTTATCATTAGGAACTAGACTATTTATGTAGTTAATTTGAATGTGAATTCATGGAATGTAATATTTTAACTTTGAAGAATATTTCAGGATCGAAACCATGCTTCGAGATGTAATTATGACCACCAATATAACCCACAATATTGAAAAAATCAAGTTCAAAATGTCCTTTTTCCATGGGTGAAGCTTAGGTATGAGCCATCCTCTTTTTTTGTGGGGGGTTGTAAATCCCATGTTTCATAAGGGTGTTCGGTTTTCAAGAAATGTTTAAATGGTTGATATGGTTGGTGGCTTAGATTTGTAAATGGATCTCAAAACAAAATTCTGAGAGTCTATATGGAATTATGTGAAATCATTGTTTCAAGAGAACCATCCTAGGGGTCATGGTTATAACATGGTTAGTGATAATTGTTCCCCAAAATGATGTGGCCCACTTATAAGGGTATATTGTTTATTTAAGTCATGTGAGGGGCTCTATTTAACTGTTATATTGTATATCAAAGTGAAAATGGATATGCATGCTTGGATTATTATCTGTCAAAATGTTTGCTATATTTGTGTGTACATGGGTGAGTTTTAGATAATTAGTCTCCATGAATGGTATATAGTTTTTAAAACCATGTGATGAAACCCATAGACTCATTAAATGTGATAATATTAAGACTTACCCCCTTATCCAGTTGAAGGTTTTTACCCATTCCCCCTCTCATTTTCTTAGTAGCTACTCTTATGTGTGTGAATCTCCCATATCCATTTATACATTGGAGATCCTACCCATTTCATGAAAAAATTATACACTATCACTTATCATCATTAATTCATTGTATTTTTATTCATTATATATAATGTTTTCATTGTATATTTTTTTATAATGTTGCCTCACTCTATTTATTGGTTCCATTCTCTATTTTAGAGGGATTTTGATAGGTTTATTATATCCTCATGTTTCGGATTAAACTAGTATATGATACCATAAGAGAGAAACTTCTTATCCTTAAGGTGGCTGATCTATTTTCTATTCATGAAAAGACATGTCAGTTTATAATCCTATAAATTTTTCACTAACCTGGCAGCCCGACAATGACCTAATTTTGAATCCAAAATTATTTTATATTAATTTAGCTCCTAAATTTTTTTTCATAGTTCCTAATTATTTTCTATAAATTACAAATCCATTAAAGGACAACCTAGGGTCCAGGAGATTTTTAATATCGGACCATCATCCTAGAAACAAATCATTCCATAAACCTAGTAATGTACAAGGAAGTTATTCATCATATTGTTAGGGTCATCTGTGGGGTTTCTTTTCTAATTAATTGAACCTATGAAACATGTTTCCCTTTTTGTTCTTATCTTGTTTAAAATCATAGAAAATCTACAGTGCCTCTATGATATCTATTACTCATGGAACTACTCTAATGAAACATTGAACAATTGAGTTTCACTACCTAATTTTTGAAATACCTTATGATATAAATTACTAATTGACAAGACAAAAATAGTTTATGTTATCATTTATAATAAATATATGTGCTTGGTTTTTTTATATAAATTCATCCTAGAATGGTTGGGTGGGCCTTAACCCATATTATGATCTAGGAGACCCTATTTCCCATGAGATATAGCTTTTCACTGAATTCTACATAATTAAATGGATACTTAACAAATCCCACATTTTTGTTATATAATAACAAAGGGATGTTGTGGAAATGTAATTCCTTGTATGAATAAATTATATTCATGATGTTGCTGGCATGTGTTATCTTAATTAATTCATTAATTTTCAAAATGAAATTATAAAATCTAATGAGCTTCTAAATAATGGAAGCCTTGGGTATAAAATTTTATGAATGGCCATGAGCCTATGTGTTCCACTTTATTGTGTTGTTTTTTCTTTTATTATCATCCTTGATCCTTAATATCATGAATAAGTAGTTATGTTTATATGTAAGGTAAGCATTTGGTTTAACTTTGGTTCCATTTATAGATTCCATGTGAAACCCCCATGGATTCCGCTCAATTTTTTGAAGTTAATTCCAAGGGGGAAATCCCACTTTGGATCTGGTCAATTCATTATATTCATTGTAAAGAATCAAAATTATCATATATATAAATTTTATATATTTTAGACTAATTTTCAATAAATTTAAAAAATACACACTCATGGACCATATCAGTTTGATTTATTTGGAGACTAGGTAAACAATATTTTTATTTCATGAATAATGCTTATTTCATCACTTAATGATTTTACCATAATCTGATCTTCATATACAAACCCAATATGTATCCATTTTATATAACATGGTGAAATGAAACATAATAAATGGTGGGATCAAATTCACAGTAAGGATCAAAAATAGAGATATCAATATAACATGATCATAAGGGTATGTGGACATGATAATATCATTTTAAAATGATAACTAGAATATCATTGATCATAAACATGAGACATGACATTAATCATTGATGTTCTTAAGACATGAATCATGAATGAATCAAATAATATAAACAATGATAGAATAATATAGGTCTAATTCATTGTGTTTTGGAATTATAAAAAGAATATAAAATCGTCACTATTGTAGTCAAAGATCATTTTGAAACTATCATAGTTGAATTAGTTCACTATCCAAACCATTGTAGTAGTCAAGGTTAACTCCCAAAACAATCATTATGGACAAATTCAGTTATTTATTAGTTTCCACTCCCCATTCCAATTATATTTATCTCATAAGATGTAAATATTTACCAAAATACATTAAGGGATATATAGTTCCCACCCATAACATAATTAAAATCATACATATGTATGCCATAGGATCATAAAAGATTCATCATATCAGAACCCCTGAAATTAATTGGATTTTATAAAAATTTCATCACAACATACTATATAATAAATAAATTGGTTTCATAATCATTTAACCTAAGAATATCCTTTGGATAGTGAAGTGGTTTTCATAATAATTTTCAAATTGTACAACCCTTTGAAGAGAAATAGGATTTTTAAACATATTTTAGGCATACAAATAATAAATCTAAACAAAGAATAATAATATTATCATTGGAATATATCACCATTAAAAAAAGTAACATCAATGGTTTGAATCATAAATGGAAAAATATTTTGAAATATAACATGGAACATTTATTACAGAAATTAACATTTCATAATAAATTCATGAAATGTTGTGTAAATAAAATTCTTTTTATATAACCATGAAAACATATAAAGGGTGATTTAAAAATAATTTGAAACATTTATTGAGGAAAATGTCTTTTCGAATTGAAAAAAAAACATCATTTAAAAAATATTTTATTAAGATTATTTTGAATGAAAATAAAATTAAACACGTATAATTTATTTTCATAAACAAATAGTCTTCATGATGTTATATAATAACATTCTTTTCATAGACTTTAATACAATGACTCCATTATCATTTTTTGTAACAGTCTACCATCATTGTTTGGAAAATGAAATAAAGATTGACTAAAAATAATTTTTAAAAAAGTAAATAATTGGTAGAAAACTATTTAATAAATAATTTGGATAATGTTAAAAACTTTTTTGGAATCTTTTTTAGATAAAATGGGTTCAAAAGATAAACATATTTTTGACCGAAGAGACAAATACAAATAATTTTTATTAAAAAAAATTCCTCTGAATTGTTGGGTGCCTAAATGGAGAAAATGAGGGGAAAATAAGTATTCTATAGAAATAAACATGAGATATGAAAAAAATTATATTCTTGGGATATATAATATAATAATTCATTATTGTAATAATAATCCTGAGCAATCCTGATAAATGTCTTGATTGTAACATAAAACCCTTAACCCATTGATAACATTGAATCATATTCCCCTGGAAAGAATAATGTTCAATGAAATAAATAATATCATGATAATAAAAATATTCATAATATTACATAATAGAGGTTATGTATATTCACTTAAATGAATATTATAAGTACATAACATAACATTTGTCTCGAATAAGGAAAATTGAGAAAAAAATTCGTTACTGTTTTGGTAACTAATGAATTGTAAACCACATGAAGTAAAGATACAAAAATGGATATGTCAAAAAAAAATTCAAAATAATAATCATAAAATAAATTCATATGAATTATATTTGTCACATAAAACAAACATTTAGTGAATTTTTCATGTGCTTCACATAAAATAAAACTGAGACGGTAATCCATTTCCAAAATTATAGACTTTATTCATTCACATTAGATCCTTATGAATAATAAATATAAGTTTATTATGAATATATTAAATAGATATTATAATATATTTCATATAACATATGATTTAATTATACCCTCTTATTAACAATTTATTAATAATTTTTTTAAATTACTTTTTCATAATAACTGCATCATTTTTCACAAATGTTTTTATTCCCAATATTCAGTCCTCTTACTCTGATCATGGTTAAATAATTTCCATAATCTTAACCATGAAATAAATATAATATATATATTTAGAATATATATATATATATATAGGTTAATTCATAAAATTTAGGTAAAGAAAATGAAATACACAATTCATGAAAATGGTAGGCCATATCTACAGATGAACATTGTTTCCATTTTCTTGATATATGATGAGAATGAATGGAAAATAATATAATACCATTATAGAATCATTTTAATTTTATATATATCACATATTATTATTTAATCCTGTCCTTATTACCCATTATGTAATGCATAATTTAAATGTGAATCACATCACTTTCTCAGGTGATAGTCCTCCGTACACAAAAACATCTTTATTATATTCCCATAGAATGGACATTTAAAAAGAAATATGTAATATCATGAATGGAGAATAATATTATTATCAAAAATATAATATATAAATAATAAATACATATCTATATCTATGCTTTAGTGGTGGTTATGGGAAATGAATAACATTTATTTATGATGCACTAGTCTACCGTACAAATGAATAATGATTTTTTATCACATTTGATGGAAAAAGATGTGGTTTTAGTTCATAAATATATCATAAAAACATTTTATTAGATTGAATAGAGTTATTATATTATATTAACATGGATTAATAATAATTCAGCAAGGTGGAGGAATATAAAATACTCAGTTAAGGACGTTACCACTTCTTCGAACAAATTCTTTTCGTTTTCACCAAAATCCTTCTTATGATAAATTTCTGGCCAAAATAATGATTCTTGGATGAGATGAGGGATATAAAGATGATATTTTTTTGTTTATTTATATAATACATTGTTTTTAGAAGTGTGAATAAGAGATTAGAAAGAGTGATATTTTATAATTAAGGTTAGTGAAACACTTGTAATTTTTAAGAAGAAAAACATGTACCCACGTTTTTGACATTCCATATGGCCCTATAATAGAAAATTATAGACCATTAATGGTGGTAAAGTGAGAATATTTCTAGAAACTGTGTTTTGGATATGATTTGGTTCATTTAAAACTCTTATCTTTTAATTTTAACCATTGGTAAACCCATTTTCACCGTAATGATGGTAATTAATTTTTACTATTTTTTCTATTCATTACGGTAAAAAAAATATGTTGAAATTATTATAAAATTTAAATAATTATGGTTCAAAATATTGAAACATTTTTTCAAAATTAAGTTCACATAATTATAAAGTTATAGTTTGGTATTAAACCCACAGACGAAGTGGGAAATCAATTTTCTCAAGATAAAATATTCAAAATATTACAAACTTTTTATAATGAAATTCAATATGAGATTTATTAAAATTATTTATATAAGATTAATAGTTATATAATTGAAATTATTTTATAATTGACCAAATTATATTTTTTTTGAATTATCTAATAGTATTGAAAATTCATAATAAAAACTAATATTTTTAATTAATCATCAGAAAATATTTGTTCTCGTAAAATTTTAACAAATTCACCCTTAGATAATTTTTACATTCTCATTTAAAATATTAATATAATTTTTTCTAAAAAATTATTTAAAATATTCAAAAATAATTTTAAAAATAATTGTGGAAAATGTGATAAAAGTGTTTTTAAAATATATAGTTTTTCAGCGCAAAATTAGATTTATTTTTATCACATTCATAGAAAAAACATAAGATATACAATAAAATATTTTATTGTTTCTATAATATATAAATTTCATTAAATCGTTAAAAACATGTTATTTATTTAATTTTTTGATATAAAAAAATTGTGTTCCTAAAAATAGTTTTTAATAGAATGGTTTATGTTATTTTCAAATGGTTTTTATTTTGATTTATAATTAACTGGTAACAAAATAATTCATTTTCTATCGAGGTGTAATCCATATATTACCGTAAAGTTGTTAATACTAATAATACCCTCTATTCCAAAGGCTATGTGGTGAATATTATATTAAATAATAATATTTTAATAGTATGTTGTGTTTAATTAAAACGTTTTTTTGTGTGTAACACTTGCTAAAACTTGTTTTTTATGTAATGAAAAAATAATGTAGTGTTTTGTATAATGAAAAATGAATTAAATAGTAATTCTATTTGAATAAATTATTTCACAAAATCTCAGGGTGTTACGTTGTACCCTGTTAAAAAAATTGCTTCCTCACAATTTCAGTTGGTTCTCTGTTAGTATGAAATTTGAAAATTCATTCATGGAAAACCCATGTCATAAAAAGAGACAAAAACATCATCTTGATTGTATGGGAAAGTGATTATTAAGCTCATCATGAATAAAAAAATACTATTCTTAAAAATATGAGAACATTGGTGGGATGTGAATATTTTGACCTGTAAGAAAAGACTAATGTCCAAATAAAGATGTAGAGTGATAGAGATCATTGACAAAAACAAACTGAATGACCATGATAAATTAAATAGTCAAAAAAATTAAACAAAGTGGTGTGTAGAAGGTGAATTATATCATTAGAAATTATTATATTAGAAAAAAAAATTAATTTCATGATCCATTTTCTTAAATTTGATTAATTATCAACAAAAGATACACTTACTTGATTTAATTACATTTCATAAGGACAATATCATAATTTCATTGTAATTCGATAAATTTTCAACATAAACTATTACCCTATGTGATTAATTTTTTATATTGGAAGCACTAATAGATAATAATATCCATAAAAAATGATACTACATCTTCTTAATTTCTAGTTATTACCAGGAAAACATTTTTTATCCTAAGTTATCCAATATTCATATATCACCATAAGGTGAAATAATACATTAATATATATGATCTCTACTACACCAAAAGTCCATCCTAATCCATTCAAAAAATATTCAACCTTATATCTCCTCTAAAAAACTAAAATCCAAAATATTTAAAAATAAGGTCACCAAATTTCCCAAAAATAAACATGAAATTTATCTTAAAAATATCATTTAGTGTCTCTTAATGTGATCATTAAAAATATGTGAATATTTTTTCATATATTCTCCTGAAGAATGGTAATCACCATAATTACTATATAACCTCAATGAAAACCTACATTCTTATAAAAAACTATCTCTTTCATTATTCCTAATAAAATATCCCTGATTATGGAATATAATTCATAAATCAAAAAATAATGAAACTCCATAAATGATAATATAAACCCATCTTCATAAAATCAATAATTATTTTTGGGGTCATCAATACCATAAAATTTCCATTATCGATATCAATCATATGTTTTTCATGTCTAAACATTATTTTCTCAACATCATGAAAAAATTAAGGGTTACCTTTCCAATAATCATGTGTTTTCCATAATATAATACCATTCAAATAAATAATTTTTCTATGACATTATTTCCAATCAATATATTCTTGAAAATCTGTAATAAAAGTTTTTTGAAGAGAAATCATTATATACTTCATGATTGATATAAAATAATTATAGAATATTGATATATAGACACAATAAATATTCCACTTCATTATTATAACAATAAATTGGATTTATCATCTTATACCATAATAAATAATTCTGATAATGTGAAGTATGAATCATGTCTTAACATTCTAAAACCAAAATTTAATCATGCTTATTAAATATAATGTAAATAATACTATTTAAATATCAAATAAAATTTATATTTCATTTCTAGTCTCTTCATAATTAGTAGTATAACCTTTACTCATACAACCTTTCTCATTTTAATTATAAGAACTTCCCTAATTGCGTTGTTTTTTTATTATAACCATATTTTCCACGTTTATAATTTTCTATAATTAATGATACCATAGGGATAGAATTATTCTCATACATTATGTTAAGTTTTCTTATCAATTTTACTCAATAATTACTTTCTTTGTGTCCTTATATTCCAAAAATAATCATCTTCACATTCATATAGGAGAACGACATGGGTGCTTCATCCAACATTCATGAAATATAGGATACTAAATCTTATTTCCTCTATTGTCTCCACCACCCAACCTCTCATAAAACTCTATCCTTATCCTATTTAGTGAGTCCAAGAGTTGGATTACGTGTAGGTTATTAATCATATATACTGAAATATAATTATTACTAACCCCAATATCATTTAATCTAGTCATTATACCATTTGGTTTCTCATCAACACATTGTCTACCATATTCAATATTATCCTTGTTCTTCTAGTTCTTTCCATGTACTAAAATAAAAAATCATAGTGTGATCAATAGTAATCATTGTGGAGAAAAAAATCATTATAAACAATATTTTATAGTATATATATATCAAGAAAGAAACTGTTAAATCAAATCCACCTAATATTTTAGAAATTTTATCCATGTTCATCATTTTTACCAATCCATAGAGATTATTAGTAACGATTTATTGGATTTTAGATTCATATCCTCTATGAGTTCCAATCTAGGTGTGCAAAATTAGATGTTGGGAAAAACTAAGTGAACATCCATTCTATCTTAGTATTCAAATTTTTGGAGTTTTTACCCTGAACTTACTACTATGTTAGAGACACATCCACTTGTAGTTTCAAGATAGGGATGTAATTTCATGGAAACTACATTTCAACCCTTCATTATAATTCTGTGATATTTTTCTATAAATTGAATCATCCTTATACATATCCTTATACATATCCCTTGAAATTTACATATAAATATCCCAAGGTATATCACTAATGTTTTCTCATCCTAATTTCTAAAGGTTAACTAATCATATTCTCTAATACCAGCTATAATGACAAAAAATTCTCATAAATAAATATTGCATGTTTTTATATTAATATTCAATAAATTTCAAAAATGAATAGTCATTGAACCTATAGGTTAAGAATATTTTAATACTATATACACTATCTTTATTTTTCAAAATATATCTTCAACTTCTCCAAAAAAAATCATATCATTTAGTACTCTTCATAGACATACCAAACTTAAAACCATTCTTCATAACCTGAGGAAGGGAAAAAATAAAGGGTGTTATTAGATGCTCAATAAATTTACACAAGGGATGTCATAATATTACATGAGAATTAGGGTATAAGAACATGATAATAACAATTGAAAACCATAACTTAAATATCATGGATCATAAAAACGAGACATAACAAAAATCTTGGTATATCATGATACTTGAATCCTAATGGAATAAAAAAATAATCCATTATAGAATAAAATAGTTATAAGATATAGAGATTTGGAATCAATAGAGGCATATAAAATAATTTCTATAGTAGTCAATTATAATTTCTAAAATAATTATAGATGAATGTGTTCACTCCCTAATCTATCGTATTATTCATTGTTCACTCCGATGACAATCATAGTAGACGATGTCCCTTACTGAATTGGGTTAAATCCCTAGTGTAATCATATTTATCACATGAGATGTCAATATTTACCCAAATCATTTTAGGGAGATATATGCCCCACCCATCACATAATGAAAATTATATATATAGGTTCCATAATATCATACAATAAAAATTATATCAGAACACATGAAATGAAGTGGTTTTCATAAACACTTCATCGTAAAAAAACCTCTATAAAAGATATAGGATTCATAATCATTTCATCAATTCATCAATTCATAACTCTTGGTGATGGAAGTAGGTTTTATAATAATTTTATCTTGGTATAACTTTTGTAAGGGAAATTTTTTTCTATGAATATTTTCACAATAATAATAAACCAATCTAAGAAATAATAATAATGTTATACTTGGATCGTATCCCCAGTAATAAATATGTAACATCAGAGATGTAATCTTAGATGGAAAATGATTTTGGATGATCTCTTAGAGCATTTATTATTGAAAATTATCTTTCAGTAAAAATTCATAAAATATCGATGAAATCATTTTCTTTGCAAATATCCGTGAAAACATATAAGTGAAGTTTTAAAAAACATTTAAAACATTTGTTGATGTAAAAATCCCTTCAACAATGATTTTTATTTTTAAAATAGAAAACTATTTAAAAATAATCTCCATTTAAAATAAACATGGAAACGTATAATTTATTCTATAAAATAATGAGTGGTCTTAATGGTAGAAAATACCAATCATTCCATACACTTAAAATAATGATTCCTTTCACAATTTTTGTAAATGGAAACATTGAATTGTTTGGAAAAGAAACTGAATATTCCATTCAAAATATTTTGTAATAAAATTGAAACATGTTTAAAATTTTCATTAGTAAAAAAATTTTAGAATTTAACAAAAATTGAAAACATTTTTATAAAATAGGGATTTGGAAGAATAATAGGCTCTTGACTGATGAGAGAAATAAAGATGATGATTATTAAATACATTCTTATGAATTTGTGACTTAATAAAGGGAGTAAAAATATGGTAACACATTTATTCTCTACAAATAACCATATTATAAATAAAATATGATTTTTTTAAGAGATGTATCATATGATTTCTTCACTGGAATCATAATAATAAAGAAACCTGATAAAGGCGGAGATCAAAATATAAAACCCCTACCAAAATGGTGACATTGAATCATATGACCCATGAATGAATAATGATAAATGAAACTAATAATATCATGATAATAAATATATTAATTATATTACATGTCAAATGGGTTGTATATACATCTCATAAAATAATATTTTCTCATAACATAACAAATGTCTCAAGGAAGGAAAATTGAGACAAAAACCCCTTACCGCTTTGGTAACATTTGAAATATAATACTCATGAAAGTGAGATACTAAAATAGATTTTTAAATAATAAAAAATTAGTATAATAATCATAAAAGGTATTAATGGGAAGTATATACACCACATAAAATATAAACATTGCGAATATGGAATGCATCTCATCGAAAATAAAAGTGAGATGGAAATCCCTTACATTAAGTATTGACTTCTTTTGTACACTGTCAAACATACTTTTTAATAAATTTAATTTTATTATTTATCTATTAATATATCATAATTATCTGTATAATATCATATATGTCACGACCCGTCCCCCGGGGCCCGTGTCGTAACTACCCCAAGCCCGCCTTGCATAGGCCAGGGGCTGGCGACTAGCACCAAAGGAATATATCCCTAAACTGGGAAGGTATTGCCTTTATAACTGTAAACAACCACATCAGAGTACACAACTGGAAGTAAAACACTAAGTAAAAACTGTATACAAAAAGTGTGTTGGAAAGTAAAAGGAGCCAGAAATACAAGGCCAACTGTAAAGTACAAGTACAACTGAAAAAGGGACAAACAGCTGAAAGGTAAAGAGCAGCTCCTGGATTATCCTCCGGGGTTCCTACTTGAAGGGTAGGTACATATGGCCACCTCAGCACTCCAAGTCCGTCAGACTCCTCTGTATACCGACTCGTCATAAGGTCCACCTCCGGTTATCGTCCTGCCCTGGTGCTCTGGGCCTCCGTCAGCGTTGTTCATTGTCTGCATCAAACACAATGAGGTGCAGGCATAACACGTGTAGGGGTGAGTATAACGATACTCATTAGGGACCCCGAGACCCTCAAGGTATCACAAAATCCAACCAGGATAAAACACAAAGTACGAAAACAACAGATAACCATTAATTAGGTATATGCCCATACATATACCTAAGTTAACTACTAACTCATCTCAATCATGAGGAAAACACAAAAGTCAAAGACTCAGCTCAAACCAGGATTTTTATTATTGAAACCATGGCTGGTGGCGTACTCGTCCTCTATCGAGTACAGTGGGCCTGCAGCGTCACACATAGGCACTTCCCACTATCCTTGAACTGTTGAGTCACTCCTCCTATTGAGTTTTGTGGGTCTGCTGCGTCACACAGAGGCGCTCCCCACCGTGGATCTGCCACGTCACACAGAGGTGTTCCCCCTAATAGACTACAGAGGTACTCCTCCTATCGAGTATTTTGGGTCTGTCGCGCTCACAAAGAGACGCTCCTCCGCCATGGGTCTGCCGCGTCACACAGAGGCACTCCCAACTGGGCTAGTCGAGTTACTTCGAGTCGAATCGGTCAAGAAGTCGTTAGGTCTCAGCCAGTTACTAGGTATCTGTACTCTGTCTACTCGTCACCGGAAGGATCCGTTCAACGAGCAACTTGTCGATACTCCAAGTGTCACTAAGTCTCGCGTAGAAGTATCTCAAGGACCACCACGTCATAGGGGTTTCAACGTAATAGACAGCGTGTCAATCGGACGCCCGGTCTATGAGTTCTTAGCCTTTTAGTCCCGGGGGCCTGGTTGGATTTGTGTACGAACCAACCCGACCATATCTCAACTATACCTCGAACTCTAGTGGGTTATACTCAAAGGGACCATCTCTCAACGAGATTACCAGCGTCACTGAAGGCTTGTCAAAGGGACGTCCGGTGCCACGGATATGGCCAAAGTAAGCAAAGGGTTAGTAGTGGGCCCGAGTCTGGTCCGACCCGCTCGGACCGACTCGGCCCAACCTCGTCTGGGCCGAACTGGTCTGGGTCAACCCGAACAGACTTGATGGGTCTAAGCCAGCCCGTTGGGTGGGTCAGCCCGCTAAGTTAGGTCTGGTCCACTGGGCCCGGCCTAGCGGACTGCAAGGGCAGTTCGGCCCGGATGCAGCAATGCAGGCAACTTGGCCCAAAGGCTGGGGCAGGTTTATCTAGCGCTGTGAGGGGCGTGAATTAGAAGTTTGGAAGCCGGGAGGCCATCAGGTAGGCCGCGCGGGGCGCGGGCAGGCCGTATGGACGTCGGGCAGGCCACGGGTGCGCCGAGCAAGCCGCGGTGGCGTGCGGGCATCGTGCGGGGGCGCCGGTCAGGGCGCCGGCAGAGCCGAGTAGTGCGCGGGGCATGCGGGGAGGCGGCGCAGGGCATGAAGGCATGCAAGCAGGCGTCACGGGGGGTAGTGGCGTGTGGGAAAGTAGCACAGGGTACGACGGCGTGCGGGCAGGAGGCGCGGGGCGCGGCGGCGCGTGGGCAGGCCGAGGGGCAGGTCGGCGTGCGTGGGCAGGCCGGTGTGGGGCGCGGCAGCGCGCGAGCAGGTCGAAGCGTGCGGGGCAGCACGTGGGTAAGCCGCGATTCGCGCGGCGGGGCGCGGCGGTGTTCGGCCGGAAGTATAGGTGCGCCGCGGGGGCGGTGTGATTCACGGAGGTCGCGGGTAGCGCGGCCTTCATCGTTGCCGCCTTCGTTGCCGTCACCTCATCGTCATGCAGAAGAATCATTACGAAAGAACGGAAGAGGGAGTTGGGCCATGTTAGTTTGGCCCGCACCCTCCGCATTTAGAGATGATATCATTTGGCTCATCAGAATAAAGCTCGACAATTAATTACAACACTTTGTATCAATTTTTTATTCGATGATGAGAGGAAGAAAAGGGAACCATCAACATGCAATAACCCCTACCTTATTATTTTTCATTCGTCGTTCGTTGACTTTTGAAGTCGCAAGAAGAGGACGAAGGAATTCTTCATTAGTCGCATCCACCACGCTCTCCGAATCCCGAGTTGAGTCGGCTGCGGAAGGCGCTCCACATCGGTAGGATTCGAGGAAAGAAGTCGAAGAAGAAATCTGGCGTTCTTAGCGTTCTTCGTTGGGAGGAGAATTCTTCATTGGGAGCACTTTTCTCCCAAGCTCCTCTCAATTCCACCAAAAGAGAAATGACAATGAAATAATATTAGATTAGTCATCTAATATTACGTTGGCACCCCAATTCAAAAAGGAGAATTAAAAACCCGGCTCCACCAAATTAAATGCACGAGTGTTGTCTCGTTAATTTTGAGGATTCCAAGAGGCTCTGCTTAATAAAACACATGTGTTGGCACAATTAATTGCACAGGGAGTTCAAGAGGATATCCCTCATTAATGAGGGAGAGTGGGGGGGTTTCATCCTTCACCATCAATAGGGGTCGGGTGGTCCCTACCCCTATCATTAATAGGGAGGTTATGCGGCTCGAGTGGTCCCCACCTCAATTATCCTCCCATGGGAGGTTATGCTCGGGTGGGCCCCACCACCATAACTTCTCATGGGAGGTTAGGGTGTGGAGGTCCCAACACCAACTCCCAAGGGGAGGTTTTAACCATCATACTCAACACATGGAAGCTTAAAAATAAAATAAAGTGTTGTACTTTATTTTATTATTTGTTTATAAAAATCCAAAAACTAACTTTTATTCTAGATCGTCTGTCGTCGAGGTGAAAGTATTCCTAAGAGAATACTGGTGTTGCGAGTTCAACGGTGCCTTCGGATTTCCATTCTGAGCACCAGCTCAAAAGTTATAAAAACCCACTTCTACGTTTACTGACTATACCCAAAAAAAACTTCAAAAAATGATTCCAGGCACACCAGGCCTTGGAATCAAGCGCTGTAAATTTTTGCGGACTCATAAAAATCCCATGTATTGAAAAAAAATCCACAGAATTTCCAGGACTTTACATTCTCCCCTCCTCAAGGGTTTACGTCCCCGTAAGCTACAACTCACACTAAGGGAACAAATGTGGATACTGAGCACGCATCTGAGCCTCCTGCTCCCATGTGCTCTCTTGGAGGTTCTCATGATGCCAACAAACGCGCACCAGAGGTATCGACCACCCACATAGGACCTACTTCTATCGATCCTCAATTTCCACTGGAACCTCCGTGAAAGTCTCCCCATCATCGATGTCCATCTCCCCATGGTTGATGATGTGAGAAGGGTCATGCACGTATCTCCTCAGCTGAGATACGTGGAAGACGTCATGCACTTAGTGCAACTGAGGTGGAAGAGCTAGGTGGTAAGCCACCTCGCCTACTCTGATGAGGACCTAAAAAGGTCAGATGAATCTTAGAGATAACTTTTCACCTCAACCAAATCTTTGTAGACCTCGTCGAGGTGAGACCCGTAGGAAGACGTGGTCGCCATCCTCGAACTCTAGAGGTCTTTGTCTCCTGTTAGCATACAACTTATGTCTGCTCTGTGCAGTCTTCATCTTCTCCTAGATGATCTGCACCTTCTCTGTGGTAGCCCGTACCATCTCTCATCCCACTAGTGCTGACTCCCCAGGGTCTGTCCAGCACAGGGGTGATCTGCAAGGTCACCCGTACAACGCCTCTAAAGGTGTCATCCCTATGGTGGAGTGATGGCTGTTGTTATAGGAAAACTCCACCAATGATAAGTGATCCTCCCAGCTATGAACGAATTCGAGGATGCATGCATGTATCATGTCCTTGAGGGTCTGAATGGTCCTCTCAGTCTGACCATCTTTCCGAGGATGGAAGGCGGTGCTCAGACGTAGCTGCGTCCTAAAAGCCTCCTGCAACCCCTTCCATAGCCGGGAAGTAAACCGTGCGTCATGATCGGAGACTATAGAAGTAGTTACTCCATGAAAACGCATAATCTCATGTACATAGAGTCTTCCCAAGCTCTCTAATGATCCTTGCTCTCTGATCGGTATGAAGTGGGCCGACATGGCGAGTCGGTCGACGATCACCCAAATCGAATCGTGACTCCTGGATGTACGTGGAAGACCCGTCACGAAGTCCATGGATATCTCATCCCACATCCACTCTGGGACCTCTAAGGGATGAACCAAGCCTGTTGGTACCCGGTGCTCCGCCTTCACTTACTGACAAGTGAGGCATCGTGAGACAAACTCAGCTACTGCCTTCTTCATACCTGGACACCGGTGTTGTGGTCGTAGGTCCTGATATATCTTCACCACACCTGGATGTACCGCTAGAGGAGATGTGTTGAACTCCCTAAACACTTCCTCCTAAAGTGCTACTGGTGCCATAGTACGTCCTCTGAAGAGGATGACATGCTCCCCAACTTCAGAAAATCCATCAGGTGCCTGCCATGTGGATATCTAAGCACGTCGCGTCTCATAGTCAGTGTCCCCATGCTGTGCCTCCCTGTCTCACTGAAGAAGTGGGGGTGTGACTGTAAGAGACTATAGGAAAGCTGCCCCATCTCGGTCAACATAAAAAATTTGTAAAGCAGCCAGCTGCTCTGTCGCCTCTCCTAGAAGTTGTATACCATATCTCCTACTGATAGCATCTGCTACAACGTTCCCCTTCCCAGGATTATAGACTATCTCAAAGTCATAGTCCTATAGGAACTCGATCCATCACTGTTGTCTCAGGTTCAGGTCCTTCTGAGAGAAGATATACCTGAGACTCTTGTGATCAGAGTACACGATAAAACGTTTTCCCACCAGATAGTGATGCCACATCTTCAAGGAGAAGGCCACTGCTACTAACTCCAGATCATGGGTAGCGCAGTTCTGCTCAAGCTGCCTCAGCTGCCGAGAACCATATGTGATCACCGCTCACTCCTACATCAAGACACACCCGATTCTGGTCCCTAATGTGTCACAATAGACTACGTACCCTACACCTTCCTCTGGAATTCTCAAGATAGGGACACTAGTCAGCCTCTGCCTTAGCTCCTAAAAGCTCTGCTGGAATCTCTCCGACCACACGAAGGATTTCCCCTTCTTCGTCAAGGATAATAGTGGTGCTGAAACTCTGGAGAAGTCTAGAACGAATCTCTGATGGTATCTATCCAAGCCCAGGAAACTCCGTATCTTCGTCACACTCCAGGGTGGATCCCAAGAAAGTACCACTTCAATCTTCGCTGGATCCACTACAACTCCAGCCTCCAAGATGACATGTTCCAAGAAGTGAACCTCTCGAATTCAGAACTAGCACTTTGAGAGTTTACCATAAATCTGGTGCTCTCAGAGTGTTTCCAGTACTACCCACAAATGGTAGACATGCTGCTCCTCAGTAGTTGAGTAGATCAAAATTCCGTCGATGAAGACTACAACAAAGCGATCGAAGTATGGCTGGAAGATCCTGTTCATGAGACTCATGAACACTGCTGGAGCATTGTTTATGCCGAAGGGCATAACCAAGAAATCGTAGTGGTCGTAACAACACTTGAAGGTTGTCTTCTGCACATCCTCATCTCGAACTCTGAGCAGGTGATAGCCTAATCTGAGGTCTATCTTCGAGAACCACCGAGCTCCCTTTAGCTAATCAAAGAGGTCATCAATCCTTGGGAGTGTGTACTTGTTCTTCATAGTCACCTGGTTCAGGCGATGGTAGTCGACACAGAGCCTCAAGCTCCCATATGCCTTCTTGGTGAACAGAATTGGGGCTGCCTAGGGAGAAACATTGGGCCGGATGAATCCCTTTCCCTACAAGTCCTCTAGTTGTACCCGCAGCTCGCAAAGCTCCGCAGAAGCCATCCGATATCCTGGAGTAGATATCGGTGTTGTCTCGGGGTATAGGTCAATACATAAGTCCACCTCTTTATGAGGAGGTATTCTTGGAACATCATCAAGGAAAACATCCGTTTACTGGTCCACCACTATAGGATAAGTCGGACTCTCCACATCTACTGCTCCGAGGGTAAGGCAAGACAACTGGTGAGTGATCGGTTGCACCCTCCTCTGAGTAAGTCTGTCATGTGCTGAAAAGGTTCCCTTCTCATCGGTGAAGGTAAACTTGGTCCCATCCATGTGGACACACCGCACTTTTCTCCTAATACAGTCAATCTGAGCATGGACTTTAGATAACTAGTCCATACCCAAGATGACATCTTAAGGCCTCGATGCCGCTACTAGGAGATCCCAGCCGAAGATCTCACCTCCTAGAGTAATCTCACAAAGCCATCACCAGTGTTTAATCATCTAGTCTTCTCCCGTAGGAGTCTCTAGCCGTAAGGATCGAGCCAACGGCTCCGTTGGAATATCCGAGCTTCGAACGAGGGCAGTGGCAATGAAAGAGTGACTGGAACCTGTGTCTATAAGAACTGCAGCTAAGGTGGAGTAGACACAGATCATACCTAGAATCATCTCTGGAGCACCATGGTTGTATGCTTCAGCTACCTGAAGCTGAGCTATCCCCCATCCACCTGCTCCCTGTAGTCGGGGTGGACCTCCTAGTGGTGGTGGCGGTAGCACCTCGTAACGTCGTCCACCACCAGCTGCTCGACCAGCTCCTCTACCACGTCTGCCTGAGCCCTACAGACCGCCTCAATCAAATCTCTGACTTTACCTGGGAGGTCACTCAACTATCTATTGATCATCAGAGCGGCAGGTCGGATATTCACGAGCCATGTGACCAAGCCCGCTGCATGAGTAACATTTCCTGATACCAGCATGTGTGTCTCTGCTCTGTGTGCCCCGCACAACCGATCATGAGTTGTGCAGTCGTCCACCTATAGGTCTGGTCCTTTTGGACCTCTATGACATTTGTCTACTGCCATCTGCAGAAGACTCCACTGCATGTTGGCTAGTGGTGTGTCTCGCTGCTGGTGACTGCTCAGCAAGAAAACTCTCTACTAGGAGGGCTCTCTCTAACACCCCCGCATGCGTCAGGATGCTGAGGGAGATCATCGATGCCCTGATCTCTCGTCTGATCCCCTACTCAAAGGTTCGAACCCTAAAGAATGGGTCTCATACCATATCTGTGTAGTAGCGTGAGAGGTCGGTGAACCTCACTGAGTACTACACCACCATCATGCTACCTTGCTATAGATGCAGTAGCTCCTGTATCCACACTAAGCGGAGAGTGGCTGGGAAAAACTCTACCTGAAATAGGCTCTCGAAGTCTGTCCAGAGTAGCGTCGCCTCGTCATGCACCTGGAGCATCAGGATCCACCATCTGCCTACTAATTCCTAAAGGAGACTCATGACAAGGATCACCATGAAGTCTGATGGTGTCCCCACTAGCCTAAAGACTCTCACCACATCCTTCATCCAATCCTCAGCCTCTTTTGGGTTCGTCTCTCCCCTGAACCTAGGTGGCCTTTGGCACTGGAACTTGTGCAATGCGCTCAATCGGCGTGCACTCTCTGCTGATGGGGCTGGTGGCATCGGTGGCCCAACGGGGAGTCATCCCACTGGTGCCTCAACTGGAATAGGGCCCTATACCAAGGCATCGTCGCTCGGTGGACTGTCAGTACGTATGACTCTCGGGGATCTAACTGGTCATCCGAGGGGAGGCATCCTGAAAGAAACAGATGAGACACAGTCAAAAGACTATACCTAGTGAGCTGGACCTGGTTGAGCTGACATAAGAAAACTTTTTAGAAAAAACACACGCAATCAGTGTTTTCGTGTACTAAGTCGGAAATCAGATATCAGGGTCCTGGTGTAAGGATACGTCGGCCGCCCGCACCAACACTGGACTCCCTGAACTGAAAACCACACTTAGTACCCTTAACACTATTTCTTCACAGAAAAGAAATATCAAAGTCCTAAGTTCTGCAGTAGAACCGACTCCTCTGATACCAATTTTTCATGACCCGTCCCCCAGGGCCCGTGTCGTAACTACCCCAAGCCCGCCTTCCAAAGGATAGGGGCTGGTGACTATCACCAAAGGCGTATATCCCTAAACTGGGAAGGAATTGCCTTTATAACTGTAAACAAACACATCAAAGTACACAACTGGAAGTAAAACACTAAGTAAAAATTGTATACAAAAAGTGAGTTGGAAAATAAAAGGGGCCAGAAATACAAGCCCAACTGTAAAGTACAAGAACAACTGAAAAAGGAACAAACAGCTGAAAGGTAAAGAGAAGCTCTTGGATCATCCTCTGGGGTTCCTACCTGAAGGGTAGGTATAGATGCCAAGCTCAGCACTCCACGTCCGTCAGATTCCTCTGTGTACTGACTCATCGTAAGGTCCACCTCTGGGTACCGTCCAACCCTGGCGCTCTCGGCCTCTATCAGCGATGTCTGTCATCTGCATCCAACACAACGAGGTGCGGGCATAGCCCGTGTAGGGGTGAGTATAACAATACTCAGTAGGTACCCTGATACCCTCAAGGTATCACAAAATCCAACAAGGATAAAACAAAAAGTACGAAAACAACGGATAACCATTACTTAGGTATATGCCCATACATATACCTAAGTTATCTAGTAACTCATCTCAATCATGAGGAAAACACAAAAGTCAAAGACTCATCTCAAACCTGGATTTTTATTATCGAAACCATGACTGGTGGCGTACTCCTCTATCGAGTATAGTGGGCTTTCCGCGTCACACAGAGACGCTTCCCACTATCCTTGGACTGCTGAGGCACTCCTCCTATCGAGTGTCGTGGGTCTGCTACGTCACACAGAGGCACTCCCCACTGTGGGTCTGCCGCGTCACACAGAGGCGCTCCCCCTAATAGCCTACAGAGGTACTCCTCCTGTCGAGTACTGCGGGTCTTCCATGCTCACATAGAGGTGCTCATCCTCCATGGGTCTTCCGCGTCACACAGAGGCGCTCCCCAGTGGGCTAGTCGAGTCACTCTGAGTCGAATCGGTCAAGCAGTCGTCAAGTCTCAGCCAGCTACTAGGTCTATGTACTCTGTCTGCTCGTCACCAAAAGGATCCTCTCCACGAGATACTGGTCGATACTCCAAGTGTTGCAAAGTCTCGCGTAGAAGTATCTCATGTACCGCCATGTCATAGGGGTCTCAACGTAACAGACAGTGCATCAATCGGATGCCAGGTCTGTGAGTTATTAGTCTTTTAGTCCCGGGGGCCCGGTTGGATTTGTGTACGAACCAAATCGACCATATCTCAACTATACCCTGAACTCTAGTGGTGTATACTCAAAGGGAACGTCTCTCATCGAGATTATCAGCGCCGCTAATATCTCGTCAAACGGACGTCCGGTGCCACGGATATGGCCAAAGTAAGCAAAGGGTTGGTAGTGGGCCCGAGTATGGACCGACCCGGTCGAACCGACTCGGCCCAACCCAGTCTGGGATGACCCGGTCTGGGTCAACCCGGATAGAACTGATGGTTCTGATCCAGCCCATTGGGCGGGTCATCCCACTAAGTTAGGCTCGGTCTGCTGGGCCCGGCCCAGTAGACTGTAAGGGCGGTTCGGCCTGGATGCCGCCACACAGGCGACTCGGCCCGAAGACCGGGGCCGGTTCAGCCAGCGCCGCGAGGGGTGCGGCTCGGGAGGTTAGAGGCCAGGAGGCCATCGGGCAGTCCACGCGGGGCACGGGCGGGCCGGCTGGACGCCGGGCAGGCCGCGGGTGCGCTGGGCAGGCCGCGATGGCGCGCGGGCAGCATGCAGGGGCGGCGGGCAAAGCGCCGGCAGATCCAGGCAACGCACGGGCAGGCGGCACGCAGACAGGTCGGCGCGGGGTGCGGCGGTGCGCGGGCAAGCAGCGGGGCAGGCTGGAGCGCGTGGGGCAACACGCGGGTAAGCCGCGGTCCGCGCAGCAGGGCGCGGCGGTGTTCGGCCAGAAGTATAGGTGCGTCGCGGGGGCGGTGCGATTCATGGAGGTCGCGGGTAGTGCTTCCTTCGTCGTTGCCGCCTTCATTGTCGTCACCTCATTGCCATGCCAAAGAATCATTACGAAAGAATGGCGGAGGGAGTCGGTCCATGTTAATTTGGCCCGAACCCTTCACGTTTATAGGTGATATCATTTGGCTCGTCAGAATGAAGCTCAACAATTAATGACAACACTTTGTATCAATTTTTCATTCGATGATGAGAGGAAGAAAAAGGAAGCATCAACATGAAATAACCCCCTACCTTATTATTTGTCGTTCGTCGTTCGTTGACGTTTGAAGTCGCGAGAAGAGGACGAAATAATTCATCGTTCATCACGTCTGCCACGCTCTCCGAATCCCGAGTTGAGTTGGTCGTAGAAGGCACTCCACGTCGGTAGGATTCGAGGAAAGAAGTATAAGAAGAAATCCAGCATTCTTCACATTCTTTGTTTGGGAGGAGTGTTCTTCGTTGGGAGCACTTTTCTCCCAAGCTCCTCTCAATTCCACCAAAAGAGAAATGCCAACAAAATAATATTATATTAGTAGTCTAATATTACGTTGGCACACCAATTCAAAAAGGAGAATTAAAAACCTGGCTCCACTAAATTAAATGCACGAGTGTTGCCTCATTAATTTGGAGGATGCCAAGAGGCTCTCCTTAATAAAACACATGTGTTGGCGCAATTAATTGTACAGGGAGGTCAAGAGGCTCTCCCTCGTTAATGAGGGAGAGTGGGGAGGTTTCATCCTCCACCATCAATAGGGGTCGGGTGGTCCCCACCCCTATCATTAATAGGGAGGTTATGCGGCTCAGGTGGTCCCCACCTCAATTATCCTCCCATGGGAGGTTATGCTCGGGTGGGCCCCACCACCATAACCTCTCATGGGAGGTTAGGGTGTGGTGGTCCCACCACCAACTCCTAAGGGGTGGTTTTAACCATCATACTCAACACATGGTAGCTTAAAAATAAAATAAAGTGTTGTACTTTATTTTATTATTTTTTTATAAAAAGCCAAAAACTAACTTTTATTCTCAATCGTCTGTCGTCGAGGTGAAAGTCTTCTTAAGAGAATACCGGCATTGTGAGTTCAACAGTGCCCTCAGATTTTAGTTTTGAGCACCGGCTCAAAAATTTATAAAAATCTTCTTGTACGTTTACTGAACATACCCGAACAAAACTTCAGAAATTGATTCAGGGCACACCGGGCCTTGGAATCAAGCGCCGTAAATTTTTGCGGACTCGTAAAAATATCATGTATTTAGAAAAAATCCACAGAATTTCCAGGTCTTTATATTATATTATTTACTTATACCCTTCTATTACCAATTTCTTAGCAATTCCATATTAAAATTTTGTTTTTTGTATAAACTTCTTCATTATTCACGTATGTTTTGATTTTTTATTTTTGGACCTATTAATATTAAAATTGTTCGATCATATAAATAATTGTATACATGAAAAAACTATCATATATCTTGATTATATATTTCTGTACAATTATACATAAAACGTACAGATAAAAAATGAAATACATTGTTCATTGAGATGGTAGGTCATACGTACGCATGAATGTTATTTCCATTTTCTCAACAGACTATGTGAATGAAAGGTAATTTTTTTTATAATTGTGGTATAATATTTTTATTTTATTTATATAAGAAATTTTTATTTAAACCTATCAATTATACCATCTATTTAAAGCATATGCAAAGAAAAAATCACATCACTCAGTGAGGTGGTAGTCCCCCGTGCACACGAAATTCATTATCATATTCCTATAGAATTAAAAGTAACAAGTAATATGTGACATAATTATTCCATAAGAATATTAATATCATAAATATAATATAAAAATTATTAAACCATAATTATATCCATCTATGATTGGTGGGGATGGGAATTTAATAACAACGGTTCATGAGGCAGTAGTTCATTGTATACACAAATAAAGATATAGTGTCCCAATTTATGTAATAGGACATTTTTATCAGTAATTAACATAAAATAAAAATATATAAGTGTATATAATGTTGTAATATTATTATATCATAATTATTTAATAATATTTTAATGAGGTGGAGGAATAAATAAAATAAAATGCTCTGTTAGGGACGTTACCCTTTTTCGGAAAAAAACAATTGGTTTTCACCAAAATCAATCCAAGGAAGCATTTATGGGAAAAATATTCTAGTATTAGATTAGGTATAAAATTAAGTAATTTATTAAGATATTTACTGAACTAATGGTGAATTTTTGTGTGTATAGAAGATGATAGGAGGTTCACTTTTATAAGTGAGGTTAGTGGAAGACTTGTGATTTTTGAAACATAAAATGTGTACCCACGTTTCTAACATTCCAAGTCTCCATAAATTGAAATTATATAACCATAGAGTCTATAAGTTGTAACTATATCCTTTAAATGGAATTTAAATATTTTTTAGGAAAATTTTAGTCATTTTATTTTAGTTTTCCCTCACCAAACCCATTTTCACCTTAAATGCATTAATAAATTTTTACTGTTTTTACTATTAATTTTCTCAAAAAATAATTTTACCTTATTATATGATATTAATTATTAATAATAATAATATTGAATCCATTATTCCAAATTCCATTTACAAATGTTTTAGTATTTAATTTAAAATTAGTCACATAGAAGCACCAAGAAAGTGGTTATTTAGAGAGAAAATGATCAAACATTTAAAATGTTTATATATTAGAAATAAATGTAAAATTGATTTCAATGACCTAAATTAGATATATATATATATATAATTGAGTTAATTTTAATTTTAAAATCATATTAAAACATGTTTTGAGATTTATAACTATTTAATAGAAAAAATATTTTTTAATAAAACCCAATATTTTCACTATTTTTCAAAATATATATCATCAAAAAAAATATAAAAAATACAACCATATATAATATAGAAATTTTCATCTGAAAACAAATTTATTTTTTAAAAAATAATTTAATAAACTAATATAATATTAATTTTAAAAATAAGTGTGCAAAAAGTGTAAAAACGTATTTTAAGAAAAATATACTTATTAAGAATAAAATTTGATTTATTCATATGTCGTTTATAGAAAATAAATATGTTGAATTTTAAATCATTTTATTTAAAATACAATGTTAAAATTTCATTAAAATGACTCACTAAATCTGATTTATTTAATATATCAAGTTAAAACATGTTTGTGTGAATAAAATTTGGTTGTTCAGAAATTGATTTCCTTTATTTTGAAATGGTTTTTTTTTCATTTATAATTAATTAGTGACCAAATAATTAACTTTATTTTCATATGTAGACCATATATTTTTCTATTTTAGTTTATCATATCTATAAACACCTTTCTAATGGTTAGTTGATAACTATCATATTAAATAATAATATTTTAATAGAATAATGTGTTTTGATAAAACATGGTGTTGCATGTAACACTAGGTAAGCTTAGTGTTTCATGTGACCAATGCTAAACTATGTGTTGTGTGTAATGAAAAATATTTAAATGATTAAATATTTTTAAAACAAATATTTCAAAAAATATAAGGATGTTACATTCCTAAATTCCACATCTAGGTGCAGATGATTCACATAGAATATCTAGAAACCCAAAAATGAATATGATGCACTCCTAGATTCAGCTAGGTGTCCTCAGGAATAACATTATTTAGATTATCCCCTAGGATTCAAATCAATCTTGTCCTAGTATCACAAGGGTATTTCTCGTTAGGATCTATTACATCATTATAATAATGTGGAATACTGAAGTTTAGTCCCTCTAATTTTACTATAGTGATAAACAAATTGGCTTGATTAACCTAGGTTAGATCACTAATTAGTTAAATAGAATGCCTTATACTATTCCTTTTATTCACATTGTTTTAATGCAAGGGAATTATAAATCATTTCTGTTGATTCACCATTGATTTATTATATTATACTCTATGTCTAATATCCCTGGGTTCTGATACTACTTAATTATTCGTATAGTCAGAGACAACCATCCTAGGCTGAAGTATGTGGTAATACATTATTCACCTCCACATTACATTAATTATTTATATACTATACACTATTATTATTTAATGTAAAGGACATGAATTCATCAAACATCATTTCTAGTGGATTAATAAATTTTACTCACACCATGTTTTGGCCAACACATAGTGCCAAAAAAGATATAATGGTTGTAGGATTAGGACTATTGCTAGTGGATCTTTGTTTTGTATTAACATTGGATAAGACTTTTCTTTGGAGTACCTGAATGAGTATTTACTTGGGCTACCTTTAAAAGGAATGTTGTTATCTTTTTTATTTATTTTTATATATCTATTATGTATGTGTATCACATGTCATTTTCTTGATTTCATTTTACATATAACGTCATAATATATGATATGGTTGATCATATTCAGTAATTGTTGAATCATTATTTCTATTATTATTTGTATGAAATTTTTTATATTATTTTTCAATTTATTTAAAATTGATTCACATTGTATATTATCCCAACCATACCAACATAATATCATTAAAACTAGTCAGTAGTCTCTGACATATAGAGGGGAACACTTGATGCTATGTATCCCCCCCTCGAGTTGGTTACTTGCGATTGAACTGGGTGTGGGATGTGAAATTTGATGAGGTTTTACTGAGTACTCCCTATGAACAAATTTTTCCATAATATATTTGAATATTTGGAAACAAATTTTTTATTTAAAACCCCTCACTTCGAATGGGGTGTGTTCATTTTTCTTGGTTACTATTTGTGAATGATGATATATTATCTTCTTCTATATTTTCTCCTATTCTTCAACATCTATTTTTTGTTATTTGGGAAGATCTATTTCTGGGGTATAGGTTCGGTTTCATCCACTTTTTCAATACCTTCATTATTCATCTCACTTTCATTAAAATTTTGGCACCGAAATATGAAATAGAGTTTGATTCTACTACATCATTATGAAATTACATACGAATTATGGTTATTTTGTATATGGATACAAGAGGATTCTAAATAAGGTTGAATGAAAATATAGTTTTTATTACCCTATTATATCTGATTGATTTAGTTTTTAATTAATTTTGGGAAATAATTTGGATTGTTTTATAACTTTTTATTCATTTTAATGATTTTGTTATGGAATTTCTTATGTTGAAACTGCTAATATAGTCATGAACATAGTTGTCCTGATTGGATAAAGTGAATAATGAATTTTTTATAAAGAGGGTAACACTATAATTTTGTTTATTGGTCCCTAAAATTAACAATAATATATGAAATTTATATATTTTTTGATCTGTAATAAAGGGTTAGCAAAGGTGATACACATAAATGTGAGATGATCGGATAATGTGGGTAGAGGGATTCTTGAATGACCAATTCATCCTATAGTTGAAATTGTGCACACATTTCCTTGATATTTTAGATTCATTGTTACTTCTAGTTGTCACCAATTTTTAGTTAAATAGAAAGGGACACCTCCAATGGTTTTTAAATTTTGTTAAATGCTTATTTAATCTTGTGGGGCCTTGGGAATTAATTCAAAATCCTATATAGTGGGAAAAATATTATGTTAGGGTTGAGAAATGATTTCACCCAATAAATTTTCATCAAGGTGAGATATTTGAGAGGGTTGATCCGTATATAGAGAATAAGGTTGGTCCATGAGTTTTGGATAGGCCTAATATGATGTTGTAGTGAGTCTTATGTGATAGTTTATATTTTAGGTGTGAATAGTGAAATGGATAGGGAATAATGGGTAGAGAACAATGGTTTTCTAATATAGATATGTGTGATGAGAAACCACGTGTAGGGTTCTATATAGTGGTTGATGGTCTAATTTGACACCTTATACATACAGAAAATATGGGTTGGGCATAATGATTCTAAATCATGTCAAATATCTCAACACATATGGTGTGAGGGTTACTATTGGGTTAGGGATAATAGATGTGTATGTCCTGATATGTGGTAAATAAGGATTGATCAGAGAAAAATTGTAGTATAGGGTTTTTACAATGATTTTACTATGGATAGGTTTATTATCTAGGTGTTCATTAGTTGTTTCTGCATTGAGTTCATTATAATAATGTGGTGGTTATTCAAATCCTACCATTTTGTAATCAATCATGGGGTTATACAAGATATAAAATAGGTATGTCTTGGATATCCAATTATATAATACATAACTATTTTAAATTATATATTCTTTTAAGACCTAAGAGTTTTATAGTGTGTGTTATATGAAACCCTAAACCACAATGATCAATGGAAAAGAATATAATCATTAAAATGTATCCATAGAATTGGAATTTTAAAAAGAATAGCCAAATTATGAAATATATGTATAAATAAATATAAAGGGCATTATTAATGTCAAGGAATTGATAAATTATATTAGTGTATAAAAAACTAATATGACATATTTATACTTCAAATTGTAAACTTTATAAAAATTGAAATTTTATATGAAAATAAATATGTTGTTCATTAAATATATAATTGATATGAAAAATATATTAACACCAATTTGACTCTTAATTTATGGGAAATTTGAATAATAATAGTTAAATCTTTTTTTTAAATGTCATTTTCCTATGTAATTAGTATTAATTATAAATATATGTTATTATATAAAAGATAAATTCCAAAATTAAAAAAAATTAGTTCAAAACATATAAAAATTGATTCATCTTGTAAAAAATATTATAAAAAGGTTTTATATATTTTTCTAAAATAGTTTATTTTTAGGTGAGTAGAGGAAAATACAGTATTAACAAAAACTATAATTTTTATGATCTTATAATTATATAAGGATAATATAGAATTTTATGAAACCTTCTAAAATATAAAATATGTTTTTATAAAGTGATATTTTATATTTTTAAATACAATCCTAAATTTATAATTCCCATGTTTAACTTTTTTTGAAGAGAAGTAATATTTTAAAATGAAAGAAAAGTAATTTTTCCTCTTATTTTAATTTCATTATATTCTAATAAAAAAACTTTTGATTCTATTGAGATAAAAATAGTTTTTACAATAAACAAACATATATCATAAAAATAAAATAAAATGATAATTTTTACATTCACTTAAATTTTAGGCAATAAGATAAAATTTTTCTAACTACATGTTTTTTACGTGATTCAAATGATGTTGTTAAAATTGATTTTTGATTCAAATAAAAACAATATTTTATAAAATGTATTTCATATTTTAATTCATTAGAAAAAAAATATTTTAATAATTTCAATTCTATTTTTGGGTATATGTAATTATTTACACAGGAAAAAAACAATTCAACATAGTAAATTCTAAAATAGTAAAAGTAATAAATGAAGGGGTAAAGTGATTGAAAAATGTTTAAAAATTATATATAATTAATATATTATGCTATTATCAATCTATCTTATCCTTAACTAAATAACATATCATTATTGGAGAAATGTTACATGTGAAAAATGTTCCCTCTTTACATTATGTAGAAATATTTATAGAAATTCCATTATCAGCATAAGGGATCTCTCACTAGCCCTTTAATACCCCAAAAATAATAGGTTTCCCCTGAAATCATGTCCCTCTTTCCGTCACCTAAAATAAAATATAACTTCATTTAGGTATTGGTCATAAGAATTTTTCTTAGACCCACTATTCATAAGGAGTTCTTCAAGTGAAAACCCAATCCCTCAACATGAGTACAAATTTTCCCTATATTTTTTTATTTTTATTCTAACATTATATAATTTTATTTTATAGTTCCTATATAATTAAATCAATATTTTTTGTATACATAATCATATTAGACTATCATAATTAAAATTAATGACATTTCTTCTTTTCCATTAAGATAAAAGAAACCACTGGTTGCGCCCAAATTTACCCTACCGGTAAAAGCGGTCGTTGAAGTACAAGTATGGATCGAATCCACAGGGACCGAAGAAGAAACCTTGAGACACTTTGATTAGATGCGGGATTGGCTATGCAGTGGCCAACATTGGATTGAATTGATTTGAAGAAATATTGATTTAATTTAAATAACAAAACAAATAAAATTACTTGAATTAAAACAACTAATTAAGGTGAGTCGATCCTAGGTTGTCTCTTGGCCTTTATTGGATGTATTTGTTTTTCATTTGATTTTCTGTTCATCGGTTCAAGAGGTATCCATTAAATGAAATAATTCCTCAATATCATTCTCCGATTTAATCCATACACAATTTCAAGGCTAATCACCAATTCACTTATAGGATCAATTAAATGATCACTGCAAGGAATTGGATCGTACTAGCACTCAAAATGCGTCGTTGTTAAATTCGGTGAAGACAAAGAAGAAGATAAATCAAAGAAAGGAACTCTTAAAATAAAGAACAAATTTATGAATTTAAGAACATCAAATAAAATTCAATCCAACTTATGAAACTCCCTAGGATCAACCCATAAAAGGTTATCCCTCCATTGATGTTATTATATCAATGGAAGCGGGTAATTGACTTAATGAAGTGGGATTGAAGAAGAAAGAAAAAAAACATTAATCAAAATGAACACTCCACCGTTGTGTGATTAATTCACAAGTGCGGGTGTGAATAAATTCACACTACGATTCAATGGTATCAACGTGTAAAAAAAAGGAAAAATAAAAGTGAAGAAGAATAAATTTTCTTAAAATACTAAACGTGAATGAAAAACTTACATTAGAGAAATTGACAATGCCATTACAAAACGAAAGCGGGAAATTACAATTGAAAGAAAAACTTGGATTCAAAGGAAAATGTTAGATGATAATTTCATTCACCACCATCTCCTTATATAGGCATATTAGGAGCCTTAGGTCCACCCCCAACATTAAATTCACCCCCCAACAATTAAGAGAGTCAAAAGGAGGGTGAAGAATCAAAAGGAAATTGACATTTCGAAGTTGACCCGGAAAAATGTCCAGATTCGTCCTCCATTTTGACGTGTGAGTTTGACACATCATATGGCCGAATCCGAAGGTGTCATAAATATAAAATATCTTCGTCCATGTGTCTTCTAGAAGCTCTAAAAAGATCAGGAAATTTGTCTCAGCCGTTTGGAAGGTATGGTCGAAATGGTGGGACGGATTTCTCTGCATTAATGACGAGTCCACCATTTAAATGTTAACTTCATACCCCTTTATCATCATGAAAACATCAGAATTAGCTCCGTCCACAGTTGAATAAAATGATCCTAATATTTTTTTCTTTCTACTGTATAAATTTGAGCTTAATTGGGCTTGGTTTCTGGGCCCCACATTTGTTTGATGGGCCTTAGGCCCGTTATATTTTTTCTAGCAAGTTTCTGCCTTCAGGCGCAAAATTCTCCATCTTCCTTTGGGATTAATCCATCAGACATAAAAGATAAAATGTTCCAAACAAAGTGATCAATCATATCCCAAAATTTAAAATTAAAATGATGAATATTGTAATTTCCACAAGCAAATTATTGAGTGGGCCCAAATTGACATTTTAAGCATGAATTGCACAATGATGGGAAATGAAGTTCAATTTCTGAATTGGACTAAAATTGATGTTTATGAAATTTTAAACACATTAATATTAAGATCTTAACAATGAATATTAGCCACTTTCAGTGACTAATCACACCCCCCAACTTGAGTTTTGCTAGTCCTGAGCAAAATAAATTACAAATATGAAATCCAAATCCCCTTTTCCAAAAACATTTAAATACACATTACTCACCCAAATATCTAATACCAAAAAAATTATGAAAACCCATCAAAATAATTTAAAACAAGCTAGGTCCATAAGCATATCCCAAGCCCAAGCCCATTCCTTTGTTCAAATTCATCGCCACATTTCATCCAATTCCAATTAAGCATGATAAAGTGTTGTGCATCATAAAAGATATGGGGCCCATTTTATTGTTCAAGGGGAAAAATGGAACTGCTAGGTGGGAATCACATTAAAACTTAAGATGAGTATCCATTTTTTTTAATTTTTTTGATTTTTTTTATTATTTTTTTTTAACCACAATAGATATGAAAAGACTAACTCTGGGCAAGACAACTATGGAGTCACGATCCCCAAGTGCCGGACGCCACGCATTTTATCAATTTCATGCTCTACAATAGAGATATAAAGCTTAACTCTGGGAAAGACAACTATGTAGTCACGATCCCCAAGTGTCGGACGCCACGCATTTGGACAAAACATTGCTCTATGTGGTCTTTTTTTTTTTGTTTTTTTTTTGTTTTTTGTTTTTTTTTTGTTTTTTTTTTGGATACTCAAATTAAACTAAAAGTGACCCCAGAACCCTATGCTATAATGAAAGGGACCCAAGAACTCAAATTTACACCCACGATCCAGTAGACGTGCATTGTTGCATTTTTATTAAGAGGATGAAAATGTAAACTTTGAAAAATCACATCGGACAACCGCACTTTCCAAAAACTATGCTCATGAACTTAAACTTGCATTAAAATCAGAATCAAGGCATTCAAAATTTATTTGATATCCAATTTTAGAGTTTGCAATGTGTGTTATCATGTTTATGGTTAATGGAATTTTTCTTTTCATGCATGTTTTTATTCAAAAAAAATCATTTTTTTATCCCCCCCAACTTAGAATAACACTGTCCCCAGTGTTTAAATAAAAGAAAAGTTAGAAGGGGGTAGGAGAGGAGTTCAATGAAGAAATTTAAAATGAAAATCATGGAATGAAGTCACCTGGTGGTTGATGATGATAGCGCATTCCAATGTCTCCCTTAAATCCTGGGTTCGAGTCTCAGCAACTTTGATGGTGGTAAATGGATTTTTCTTATGGCTTATGACATGTCCGTTTATTTTTTAAACCTATAAAAACATAAAAATAAAAACAAAACAAAATAAACTGATGATACATTGTCTTCTTTATATTTTCTGGGTAAGGTATTACTCAGAGATTACACCACGTGACACGGATGAATATGGCGCTCCCCTTTCATACCCATCCTTACTCATAGAAGAAGAACAGGTCAACAGTTTATGGTAATTTATTATATAAAAAAGAAAATTATTAAAAATGATTAGAAAACATGAAAACCATGGGTTTCCTCCCATGCAGCGCTTTTGTTTAACGTCGTTAGCCCGACTTGTACCCCCCAACTTATCCAATTCCAACTTTCGTCATTTTTAGGACCCCATTTTTGTCCACTTCAACTTTATTCAGATTGATTTTTTTATAATTTGATTCATGTGAAATCCTATTTTCTACAATGATTGGTAAAATCCAAGGAATATCTAAAATTGTTGATCGTGTTTTATCTGGAGTATTTCCTAATATTTCAAGGTTCATTCCAACATTATTGGTTTCATGAGATGGATGAATGATAACTGAGAGGTCTTGTTTGTACCCTATGATGGGATGCCTGAGTGGGGAAGTAAGGACATTGATTTTAAGTTCAGGTTGGATAGGACATTCAAAAATAGATAAGGAATTAGAATCAATATCAATTTCATTTTCAAAATTTCCCAACACAATTGGTTCCCTTTGAATTGAAGATTCAACCCCAAAATTTTCTAGATGAGTTTCATAAATGGGTATGGGTTTGATGTTTGTGATTTCTCCTAATGGTTCAGTGATTGGTGTTTCTGAAAAATCATCATTGTAGAAATATTCCGAACATTCAATCTCTGAAGAAAAATTTCCCTCTTGTGAATTCATGAAATCAATTTCATCCTGATTTAAACACTCGTTAACAATTCCCTCAGGTTCATTAGCTTGACTTTCAAAATTACCTGACCAATTCACTTCATTATGCAACTCTATTTTCCAAGATTCTAAAGTGGGTTCATCACTAAATTCACATGAGTTATGTGGGAAACAAGATTCTTCTATAAGTGATGTGGAAAGGACATCCTGAGTGGGAATGGGTTCTTTATAAGTCTCAATGTTTTGTATTTCTAATCTCAGTGATGAAACTTCTGAATTCATTTTAACCATTTTTTCACACAAATGTTCAAGAATTTTTTCAGAATTAGGATTGATTGTTGTTTTTACATCATCATCATCATTAAGTTTGATCTCTTCAATCATCTTTGAGAGGTATGGAAATTGATCCTTTAAAAAATCAGCATCCCATTGATCGTTCATGTTATCGGGTGTGGGGTATTCATTTAAAGGTTGATCAAAGTAATTTCCTATGTGAGGGGATTCCCAATGTTGATTTTCTATTCGATTCCAGCCCGATTTTATGAAAGGAAATTGTTGATGATACTCCATTGGAGTTTAATGAAATTTGGATTTGGATTTGTTTTTTTGGGAAAACAGAAAGGGGAAAAGAAAAGAGAAATAGAGGTGAGAAAAGAGAAGTTATGTGAGAATAGAAGGTGGGTGTCTAAGAAAACTTACTTGGGTCCCCGGCAATGGTGCCAAAATTTGGTTGCGCCCAAATTTACCCTACGGGTAAAAGCGATCGATGTAGTACATGTATGGGTCGAGTCCACAGGGACCGAAGAAGAAACCTTGAGACACTGTGATTTGTTGATGGATTGGCTATGAAGTGACCAACTTTGGTGTTGATTTATTTGAAGAAATATTTATTTAATTTAAATAAAAAAACCAATAAAATTACTTGAATTAAAACAACTAATTAAGGTTAGTTGATCTTAGGTTGTCTCTTGGGCTTGATTGGATGTATTTGTTTTTCATTTGATTTTCTGTTCAGTGGTTCAAGAGGTATCCATTAAATGAACTAATTCCTCAATATCATTCTCCGATTTAATCCATACACAATTTCAAGGCTAATCACCAATTCACTTAGAGGATCAATTAAATGAGCACTGCAAGGAATTGGATCGTACTAGTACTCAAAATGCGTCATCGTTAAATTCGGTGAAGACAAAGAAGAAGATAAATCAAAGAAAGGAACTCTTAAAATAAAGAACAAATTTATGAATTTAAGAACATAAAATAACATTAAATCCAACTTATGAAACTCCCTAGGATCAACCCATAAAAGGTTAGCCCTCCATTGATGTTATTCTATCAATGGAAGCGGGTAATTGACTTAATTAAGCGGGATTGAAGAAGAAAGAAAAAAACATTAATCAAAATGAACACTCCGCCGTTGTGTGATTAATTCACAAGTGCGGGTGTGAATAAATTCACACTACGATTCAACGGTATCAACGTATAAAAAAAAGGAAAAATAAAAGTGAAGAAGAAGAAATTTTATTAAAATACTAAACGTGAATGAAAAACTTACATTAGAGAAATTGACAATGCCATTACAAAACGAAAGCGGGAAATTACAATTGAAAGAAAAACTTGGATTCAAAGGAAAATGTTAGATGATAATTTCATTCACCACCATCTCCTTATATAGGCATATTAGGAGCCTTAGGTCCACCCCAAACATTAAATTCACCCCCCAACAATTAAGAGAGTCAAAAGGAGGGTGAAGAATCAAAAGGAAATTGACGTTTCGAAGTTGACCCGGAAAACTGTCCAGATTCGTCCTCCATTTTGACGTGTGAGTTTGACACATCATATGGCCGAATCCGAAGGTGTCATAAATATAAAATATCTTCGTCCATGTGTCTTCTAGAAGCTCTCAAAAGTTCAGGAAATTTGGCTCAGCCGTTTGGAAGGTATGGTCGAAATGGTGGGACGGATTTCTCTGCATTAATGACGAGTCCACCATTTAAATGTTAACTTCATACCCCTTTATCATCATGAAAACATCAGAATTAGCTCCGGCCACAGTTGAATAAAATGATCCTAATATTTTTTTATTTCTACTGTATAAATTTGAGCTTCATTGGGCTTGGTTTCTGGGCCCCACATTTGTTTGATGGGCCTTAGGCCCATTATGTTTTTTCTAGCAAGTTTCTGCCTTCAGGCGCAAAATTCTCCATCTTCCTTTGGGATTAATCCATCGGACCTAAAAGATAAAATGTTTCAAACAAAGTGATCAATCATATCCCAAAATTTAAAATTAAAATGATGAATATTGTAATTTCCACAAGAAAATTATTGAGTGGGCCCAAATTGACATTTTAAGCATGAATTGCACAATGATGGGAAATGAAGTTCAATTTCTGAATTGGACTAAAATTGATGTTTATGAACTTTTAAACACATTAATATTAAGATATTAACAATGAATATTAGCCACTTTCAGTGACTAATCAACCACCATTCATGTATTGTGTGGACTATAACCCCCATAAAGTGATGACTTTCATTATTCACCACTACCTATCTTTATTGATTATAATGATTAAATTTATGAATAAATAAGAGATATGTAATAAAATAATTTTCATTAGGTGGAAAATTATAATTCCCCGTCTTTTTTATACATCACTACTATATCATTTTTATGATAAATAACACAATAATAATTCATTACAGAATATACATGATTAGTATCATGTCAAAATTAGGTACATATATCACTCATAGAATATAACATAATTATTATTTAATTAAAACATCTTATTCATCACAAATATATAATTTTATAATTAGTACTTATAGTCACCTCATAGTATACATTAATGAATGGGGGATGGTAAAATCCATGTATGGTGAGGAATAACATGTGATGAATGAGGGACATGAATCCCTAGTACAATGGCGAACATAATCATCATTATAATATCATATGAATTATATCATCATCATAAAAATGATGAAGTTATTTTAAAAAGGAATTTAATTTGGAATATTCCTTGTAATCAAACATAATAAAACAGTGGTCAAATATTACACATAGTTGTGAACAAAGCTAGTATCATGTTCATACAAAACATATTTACATAATTTGTAACATAATAATTATAACCAAATATATCATTAAGATCATTCATATTACAGAAAATATCCTAAGATATATCATATTTTCCAATGAATTAGAGGGTAATATAATTACGGGACCACTCTTCATATCATAAAATGCTCTTAATCATCCATGCAACATTGAAACAAAAAATACAACACTAATAGTCATGAAATAAGCCCACATAATGGAATGGGTTTCATAATAATTTCATAAATAATTATATCATGAATAAAATTTGGGGTCCCCAAATTAATAAGGTAGATCATGTTTTGTAATAAAATAGAAATTTTATTTGAATAATAAATTACTCAAGAGGAGTCAAAGATATATTGTGAAAAAATATTTTAATTTTTAAAAATCACTTTAGATGCCTTAGATATCATTTCAATAATATATAAAAAGTAATATACCAATAAAATAGTAAGGAACTTTGTGTGAATATTAATTTTAAGGACATTATAGAATTATCCATAAAAACAATTAATGTGAAATATGAGATAACCCACAAAGGAGTTCAGATTGGGAATCCCCATACATTAAATCCTATTTGGTTTTCCAACTTACACATCATATATAATAAAACTATGACTTTTAACACATTAAAAAAGTTGATTTTATACCTTTATTACGTTATTTATCCATTTAAATTATTGGATTGTATTTTACAACACTATTTTTTAAATTAGAATTGATTTTATTCCAAGTTTTCAGTAAACTATCTCATCTAATTTAGACTTCGTTATTATTTTTCAAGTTCATATATAAAAAAGATTAATTAAATCAAGAATATTAAAATAAATTTAATAAAATATCTATATATTGAATATTATTGATACTAACCATACAAGATGGTGGTGATATGTAGAGAGATGGAAATATCCTCATAAGTGATTAACTAACCATTAATAGGGCATTGTCTACCAATGAGGTAATAGAATATGAAATAATAATATTTCATATATATAATAATAATACTATATTAAAATCATTAATATAACATTAAAATTATAATTAATTAATTATATATGTATTGAGATTCAATGGAATAGAGAAAAGGGGAAGATGAAATGGAAAAAAAGAAAAAAAGATTATGAAACCTTATCCTCTTCTTTGTGTTTCTTCTTTTCTACAGTAATAAAATCATTGTGTTTTTTAGATTTGGGTGGTTATGTAAGATCACAAAGGATAAAAATGTTATTAATAGAGTTAACTGGTGATGATATTTTTCTTTGTTAAGTGAGAGGCATGTTGTTTTCCAAGGATACAGAAAGGGAGTATTTATACATGAGGAGAGGGGTATTTTGTGTTAAAATATTGAATGGAATATATTTTCCAAGGAAGACAATTTAGTATTGATATTCATGAAATTTTATTTCCTATTTTACTAAAGTTGTCACGACCCGACCTTACCCGGGCTCGAGCCGCAACTACCCCAAGCCCACCTCCATAGGCCAGGGGCTGGCGACAAGTGCCGAAGGCTAAACAACTCAGGGAGGTCTTTGCCTGAGTACTTGTACACACACATGCATACCACTCAATGTAGAAGTGCAAAGTAAAAAAGAAAAGAAAAGTAAAGTAAAGTGCCAAATGCTATAAACAGACCACAAAAGGTGCATCAACCTCTAAACAGTACAAAGTAAGTGTTAAAGGTAAACTGAAAAGAAAAGGGGCAAAACACGCGCCCAACCAGAAAAGCACCACAACTCGGCAACAGGTAAACATAAGTAAATAGCTGGGAGAGTCCCACACCTGGAACCCGACTACGACCACCGTACGCGGTCCAAGCTCCCGAACTCCTAACCTCCGCTGAAGTCACGACCAACATGTCTGTCGTCTGCAAGGGCACACCAAGTGCGGGCAAAGCCCAAGAAGGGGTGAGTATAAAAATACTCAGTAGGATGCCCCGAAGGCTTGAGGGAGCAACAAAGGAGGTACTAAAGAGGTGAGCAGTAGATCGAAAAGGGAAAAGTAAAGGAGTACAACTGAGAGTACAGTAAAGAGTACAGCTCAACCCAACAAGAGGAAGTAAGTAGACTCGTCCAAACACAAGGAGCTAGAAATGGTGAGAAGATGAACTTCTCGTTGAGTCTTCACTACCTATAGTAGGAGAGTAGACTCGTCCAACCACGAGAAGATAGACATGGAAAGCACGTGGCATACCCTGCGCGTCTTCGCCTCTCCTGAAAGGAGAGTAACCAAAACCCAAGGAGTGGGTACTGGAACAAGGTATATACATATCCATATGCTCAAACAAGAAACTCGAACAAGATCGTAAGGGGGTCTCCATCTCATAGCTCATCCCAAGAAAGTGAGTTTCCAACAATCCTAAAAGTAAACACCACTGATGCCCAGCATCCTACCCTTCTTCCCCGAACTGCAAGTCAAAAGGGCTCAAATCACCGCACCTTGTCACTATCCACTTTGGGCGGCACTGACTCGCCCGCACAGTTTTAGGTCGCGTCTCCAGGACGCATCTTGGTGGGGAAAGCACCCCTCGTACTTGAGAGTTCTAGGGAAAGTCAAACCACACCTCTTCACTATCACACAGTCGAGAGGTCTTCTCAAAGTCAAAGCTGTCACATCACTGACCCGTAATACCAAGGGTCCCGCTCCGATAGTCATGGAGAAAAGCCACAGGCTAGCCTAGTATAAAGGACTGAGTATGAAAGAAGTCATCGGGTAACCAACTGCCCAGCCCCGCTGGAGGGTAAACCCTAAGAGGTCGTCGGGTAACCCACTGCCCAGTCTCTGCTGGAGGGTAAACCCGGAACTTCTCTGGTCATCCCTAATGGATGGTACAACACTGGATAACAAAACACGGAGTGGATATTGTGCAACCACCCAACTCCAGAAGAATTCACCTAGTAGAGGTTCAGTTCCCGTGTAGTGTGGGTCACGCCGATACTTGGAGCTTTGCCCAGGGAAACACGTCACGGTAGATCGCGAAAGGGGGATATGATCTCAATACTCGGCTAGGGAATCTGCGCCCAGGCTCACTGGGGCTCTGTACCCTACTGGAAACAACCTCTTGGGTAGAGGATTGGTGCCCGCATAATGTATTAGTCACACTGAATCCACAATAACCCCACCAGGGAACACGAAGGGACGTGGTACTGAAAGCCCACACGGCTAAAGGAACAGGGGAAACCTGAACAACTCCACCGATCAAACCGTCGAAAACAGCACCAAATAAAATAACTCCATCTTGCTGGTCTAAACCATCGCTAACAGAAGGACCCTCTGCGTCACGAGAGGTCAAAGGTATGTAAAGCAGAACACGGCACACACAAGGGGTCCACACGACATGTGGCTCTATCTCATCTCCAAACCAGAAACACAAACGTTCCTAGGTATAACTATAAAATGTACCTCCCAGCATTCTCGTATACTCCCAAAGTATATCACATCTCTAGTCCAAAGGTGGTTATCGAACGCATGACACCCAAAGTCAGCGTGAAGGGAAAAAACGTAATTTCGCCAACCTGCTTCCTCCACGGCCCTAGCACGGCCAAACAGATCATACTGTTGTAATCCTTGTGGAAAAACACGCGAAATAGACTATTTACTCGCCCCAAACGGATATCCGACGGAAAAGTTACCCAACACCACTTTACGCCCGAACGACGTCTCGTGGGCCCGCATCTCGGTCCTGAAAACAGTCGGGTGCATTGCGCCATTGCGATCCCCTCCGAAAAACATGTCAAATTGACTGCTCGCTCGCTTGGAACAGATACCCGATGAAGAAGATGCATTTCGCCGCACCGCACACAAGCGGTGCTATGTGGGACCCACATCACGATCCCGAAGCATTACAAATGGATCACACTATTGCGATCCTCTCGGAAAAGCACACAAGATCGACTATACTCTTTTCCTAAACGGAAACGCGGTGAAGTATCTGAAATTCACCATCAACGCCCAAAACTGCCTTCATGGGACCCGCACCACCGTGCAGAATTAAAGCGGGCGGATTACGTCATCGCAACACCCTTGGAAAAACACCTTGAATCGACTACTCATTCGCCTCGAACGGACGTCCGATGAAAAAGTTATAAAAAGTCGCAACCCGCTCGAACGACGGCCCATGGGGCCCACGCCTCAGCCCCGAATCAAGTATCCGATATTGGACTCAAAAAGACCGTCTCAAGGTCAGGATCACACTATCGCAAACGACGTGTCAAACGGATGCCTGGGTTAAAAGATATAACCAATAAGATAATTTTCCAAGAAAAACAATAATAATATTTTATATTATTATTTTAATCATAAAGACATCCAAATAAGGTGGGTCACTCCTCCCCCCTTCCCCCATGCGGCTAAAGCTACAAAGTTGGGTCACGCCCCACTATTTCCTTCTCCCTTTATTTTCTATATTTTATTCTTTTTTTTACTCTCTCACCAATCTCCCTTCTCTTTTCCCTTATATTATTCTCTCTTCTCTCACGACACATGCACCAAGGCCTCCTCTCAAACAAACGTTGATTTTTATTATTAGAATATATATATATATATATGATAATCAAAGACCTCAAGTCATCCAAGGTCTTCAAGAATCACGCCTCTTTAATTCCTTTTATTTTAAATTGATAAAAATTATTATCATTTATAATAATATAACCAATCCTTCTCATTAGTCATCTCCTACCTCAAATCACCTCCAACCATGCTGCAACCCTACAATCCTCCCCTCACACAGGCGGGGCTTCATCTGAAGATCACCCGACTACCACCGCAAAACACGCTATCAACACCTGCGTTGCGCACTGCTCCTACGGCGACAACCAAAGTGACCTCGGCCATCTATCTCATGTCAACCATTCGATCCGTTAACGGTGGTCAGATCCTGACCACTCGATCAGCTCAAGAATCGCCAGGGGCGTTTTCGTAATTTGGTGGCTTTGGGCGTTCATTTTTATAACTTTTGAATGGGGTCTCGGATTAAAATTCCGAGACCTCCGTTGCGTTAATAGTGTGGTTTTTAGCCTAGGGAAGGCTTAATCCTGACCCCATCGGGAGTTCGGGTTCGGGCCGACGGGCGGGTGGTTAAGTGTTTTATATTTAAAGACCTAACCAACCCCCTCCCTCTGCTTCTTTTTCTTCTTCGCCTGGACAGCAGCAGGCGACAGCCCCTCCCTCTCCTCCTCCACTCCGGCGAGGCGTCTCTGGCGAGGCGGCACCGGCGAGGCGCGACAATGCTCACGAACCCCCCACGAAGCTTCGGGCTACGCCCCTACAGGTAGGAGGTTTTGTTTCCTTTTTTAATTATCCGCAAACTTTGAACCCAATTTTTAGTGCTGAATTGCTTCCCGATCTTCGATCCAAGCCCATGTGAGCGTAGCATATTTCCTAAGCTTCCCGTCGCCTATTTCGTATTGAAAATCCGACGTCCGAGGTGATCGCAGCCATCCGCCGAAATTCACGGGTTTTGGGGGTTTTGGGGGGTTTTGGGGTGTTTCCGGCGACCCGGGGCGGTCCGGCGAGGTCCCAGGGCGGCGCAGCTCCACTCCAAGGCGGCGGCGGCGGCGGGTTCATTCGGCGGCGGTGGCGAGTTCGTCTGGTGGCGGCGGAGGAGGCCGGCCATCCAGCCGGTCGGGCGGCGTCTCACCGGTGCGGGTGAGGTGGGGTCGCGGTGCGCGGCCCCGGTGGCAGACCAAGACCTGCCTAAGGGGGGTCTTCGCGTGGAAGGACTGGCCGTGTCGGCCGGTCGGTGGCAGCGTGCTGCGGCCAGTGGGCCGCGGCGGAGGGGACCGGACCCACCCCGACTGGGCGGACCGGGCCGCGGGCTCAGCGGGCCGGCCGGCGTGGGCCGGCCCAAGCAGGGCGGACCGGCCGGACCGGGCCGGTCCGGCTCAGCAGGGGTTTTCCCCTCCGACTTCGGACGCCCGTATCTTGAGCTACGGGCGTCCGTTTTGCGTGCCGTCAGCGGCTGCGCGGACCTCGCGTCAAGGCGGACTGTTTGAGATGGTTTCAAGAATTTTTTTAATTCCCGAAACGAGGGGCCTCGGAGGGGCGACGCGTCTTTAAGTGAATTGACGTTTTTCCAGGGGTTCGTGTTTTGAGCGGCGCAGACGCATCCGACGTCCGATTTGAGCGCCGCCAGCGGCGTTGGGACCATGGTGTCGAGGCGGAGTTTTCCAGTGTGTTTTCGGGCGTTGAAAACAGATTTTAGGCGTGGGCCCCACGGCCCGTCCTTTGAGCTGCGAGCAGCGTTTAGCGACTTTCTCATCGGGCATCCGTTCGGAGCGTGCGAGCAGTCGATTCTAGATGTTTTTCCGAGGGGATTGCAATGGTGCAATCCGCCCACTTTAATTCGGCACGATGGCACGGGCCCCACGAGGGTCGTTTGGGCATTGACGGTGATTTCCCATCTCTATCACCGGGCGACCGTTTTGGACAAATGAATAGTACATCTTGTGTACTTTTTTGAGAGGATTGCAGCGGTGTGATCCGGTCATTGTGCTTCGGGAACGGGATGCGGGTCCCACGTAGCACCGCTCATGTGCGGTACGACGAAAGGCATCTTTTTCTCTGGACATCCGTTCCACGCAAGTAAGCAGTCAATTTGACGTGTTTTTCCGAGAGTATTGTGATGGCGTAGTTCACCCGACCTTTTTCGAGGTCGTGGTGTGGGTCCCACCCGACCAAGCTACAGTGAATAGTACCTTTTTCACCGGGTGTCCATTTTGGGCGATTGAGTATTCAATCCCGTGTGTTTTTCCGAGGGGATTGCAGTGGTGTGATCCGTTTGTTCTGTTTCGGGATATTGGGGTGGGCCCCACACGGGTTGGTTATGGTGAATAGTACCTTTTTCACCGGTTGACCGTTTCAGGTGAGTAAGTAGTCGATCTCGCATTTTTTCCACGAGGATTAAAATGGTGTAATCTGTTCAGGCATGCGGAGCCTCTTGCGTGATCTTCTTAAATGTGGAAATATGAAAGGTGTACCGATGGTGGTTCTTCCTGCGGTGTTTGTAGGTAAACCTTGGCGTGTGATCGCATTCACTCCTGGGAGAGTGATGTTGGTGTTTAAGGAGACGTGGTTGGTCGTGCCTCAACCATTGAGGTGGCAAGTTGGAGTTGTTAGGTTTACGTCTTCGCGTTGACGTTGGGGGCCGTGTGCATGTTAGCCTTTGGGCTGGAGATGTGGTATACTCTAGGAGTATGCAAGAACACTGGGAGGTACATGTGGTTGTTTGTACCTAAGAACGTTTGTGCGCTCAGTTGGAGTTGTCTTGGGGCCACACGTCGTGTGGGCCCTATGTGTGTGTTGTGTTCTTCTTTGCGTACCTTTGACCTCTCGCGACATAGAGGGTCCTCCTGTTCACGATGGTTTAGATCAGCAGGGTTGAGTGGTTTCCCCTGGTTTTGTTCTGGAAGTTGAGTGGTTGCACGATACCCACTCCGAGTTCTGTTGGCCAGTGTTGTACCATCGAGTAGGGATGACCATAGCAGTTCCGGTTTTACCCTCCAGTAGAGACTGGGCAGTGGGTTGCTCATCGACTTCTTCGGGTTTACCCTCCAGTAGAGACTGGGCAGTGGGTTGCTCACTGACTTCTAGGGTTTACCCTCTAGCAGAGACTGGGCAGTGGGTCACCCTACACTCTTAGGGTCTACCCTCCAGCAGAAACTGGGCAGTGGGTCACCCGACGGCCTCTTAGGGTCTACCCTCCAGCAGGGTTGGGCAGTGGGTCGCCCATCGTCTAGTTCCAGGTCTACCCTCCAGCAAGGCTGGGCAGTGGGTCGCCTGTCGACTTATTCCAGGTCTACCCTCCAGCAAGGCTGGGCAGTGGGTCGCCTGTCGACTTATTCCAGGTCTACCCTCTAGCGGGGCTGGGCAGTGGGTCGCCTGATGATGTATTAGGGTTTACCCTCCAGCAGGGCTGGGCAGTGGGTCACCTGATATCTTGTTAGGTTTTACCCTCTAGCAGGGCTGGGCAGTGGGTCACCCGTTGACATTCCAGACTCAGTCCTTTCTACTAGGCTAGTCTGTGGCTTTCCTCCGTGATTACTGGAGTGGGACCCTCGTTTGTATGGGTTAGTGATGTGAAAATTTTGACTTTGAGGAGATCTCTCGACTGCGGGGCAGTAACGAGGTGTGGTTTGACTTGACCCGGAACTCTCAAGTACGAGGGGTGCTTTCCCCACCAAGACGTGTCCTTGAGACGCGACCTAAAACCATGCGGGTGAGTCAGTGTCGCCCAAAGCAGATAGTGTCAAGGTGCGGTGATTTGAGCCCCTTGACTTGTAGTTTAGGGCAGACGTGTGGGATGCTGGGCATCAATGATGGTTACTTCTCAGACTGATGGCGACTCACTTTCTTGGGCTGAGCTACGGGATGGAGATCCCCTTACGACCTTGTTTGGGCTTCTTGTTGAGCATAAGTATATATATATACCTTGTTCTAGTACCCACTTCTTGGGTTTGGTTACTCTCCTTCCAGGAGAGGAAAAGATGCGTGGGGTATGCCACGTGCTTTCTGTGTCTAGCTTCTCGTGGTTGGATGAGTCTACTCTCCTGCTATAGGTAGCGAAGACTCGACGGGAAGTTCATCTTCTCACTGTTTCCAACTCCTTGTGTCTGGACGAGTCGACCTTCTTTCCTCTTGTTTGGTTGATCTAGACTCTCTACTGTACTCTTTACTTCACTCTCGGTTGTACTCCTTTACCTTTCCTGTTCGCTCTACTGCTCACCCTTCGGTACCTCCTTTGTTTCTCCCTCGAGCCTTCGGGGTATCCTACTGAGTATTTTTATACTCACCCCTGCTTGGGATTTGCCCGCACTTGGTTTGACCTTGCAGACGACGGACAGGTTGGTCGTGACTTCAGTGGAGCTTAGGAGTTCAGGAGCGTGGACCGCGTGCGGTGGTCGGAGTCGTATTCCAGGTGGGGGACCCTTCCAGCTGTTTACTTTTGTTCACCTGTTGCCAAGTTGTGGCACTTTTCTGTTGGGCGTGTGTTTTTCCCCTTTTCTTTTCAGTTTACCTCAGCACTTTATTTGTACTGTTTAGAGGTCGATGCACTTTTGGTGGTTTATATATAGCAGTTTCCCTTTTACTTTACTTGTCTTTTCCTTTACTCTGCACTTCTGCATTGAGTGTGCTGCGTGTGTGTGTGTACAGGTACTCAGGAAAAGTCCTTCCCGAGTTTTTTATCCTTCGGTGCTTGTCGCCAGCCCCTGGCCTATGGAGGCGGGCTTGGGGTAGTTGCGGTTCGAGCCCGGGTAGGGTCAGGTCGTGACAAAGTGGTATCAGAGGTGGTTCATTCCTTGGGACATTGTGTGGACGTCCCTAAAAGAGGAATTGGTTGGGATTTAGGGCAATTGTGTTAACGTGTCTCGAGAGCGGCTCTCAGGCCAGGGAGTCCAGTGATGGTGCGACAGCCGACGTATCCATTCACCAGGACCCTGATAACCCGCTTGTCGACTCGACATGCTGAGACACTTGTTGCAGGGAAAATTTGGTATGTGCATCGCATAGGATTGAGTCTTGACTGTCCTTGAGTCAGCTCCCCATCGTTGTTGTTGTTGTTATATACATATATGCTCATCTGACCGCGACACTCCTTGATAATATTCAGGATGTTTTCGCGAAGATAGTCAGCCAGGATACTAGCTTTGGTTCGTTACGACGACATTGTGAGCTACGAGGCCTCAGTCTAGGACCCATCATGCAAGCCCCTTTCTCTGGGTGGGCTGGTGGCAGCACCCCCACCTGTTGAGCAGCAGACAGTTTCAGTAGAGTAGATCGGGCTTGAGCGCAGGTTGAGCGCGCACCGTGAGTTCCAGCGGCAGAGACTGCTGAGGTTCAGTGGTGAGTCAGACCCTCAGGCAGCAGAGGTTTGGCTGGAGATAGTGGTTTTCCTTTTTAGGCTTGTGCAGACGCCGACAGATCAGAGAGTGGCTTTGGCAGCCAACCTTTTTCGTAGAGCAGCATGGCATTGGTGGTGTCTGCTGACTCGGTTTCTTGACGAGTCGCCGCTTTCGTGGGGTGACTTTCAGTTGTTGTTTTGTGAGGATTTTTTCCCCTCCTGCTTACGCTCCGTTCGGATTTAGGAGCTCGTGCAGTTTCAGCAGGTAGGGATGACGGTGGCTGAGTACGCGGCTAGTTTTGCAAACCGTGCACACTTTTACCCGAACTTGGTCCATGACGACAACATCCGAGTGCTGAAGTTTGAGCAGGGTCTCTGCCGAGAGATTTTTGCTATCATAGTACCCTTGGGAATTTCCACATATGTCGGGGTGCTAGAGTAGGCGCTGGTGACAGAGAGATTCCTGTCACTTTCTAGAGTTGGTGGTGGCAGCAGGCACGTTGGAGCCGAGACGTCTGCCGCAGCTAGCAGGCGTCGGCAAGCAGAATCTCGACGCAGGTGGCTTTCTGATAACCGAACTTAGGGACGTGGTCGTACACCACAGTGGCGCCGGAGGGCACCAGTGCATCCCGAAGAGAGCAGGTGCTATGCTTGCGATGGGCGAGATCACCTGGCACGGGACTGCCCGACCAGGCACGCTGAGACTGCCGGGTAGGCAGCGGGTGCACCACCACGACGGAGGCAGCGCCATGATCGGAGTAGTACCCAGAGAGGTGGTGCTAGAAGAGGAGCGGGAGGATCTGGTGGTGGGGGACGATCTTACGAGGTCTTCCCATCACCACTAGGTAGTTCACGTCAGGCTCCAGGAGCTGACAGTTGGGACCGCAGATAGCCGCGATCTTTGGATGTCTACGATCTTGCAGAGCATGAGGTGATAAGAGGTATGCTCTCCAGCTCTTATACTTCTTACAGTAGAATTGTTAGACTCTTTGTGTGGAATTCTTTCCTCTCTGCTCCTTGCTTGAGGTGTTACCAGGGTGGCGCGGGGCGTCGGTGTAACCCTGTGTTGGTATGATAAAAGGCGTGGGACCATTTTCTTTAGTCGATGGTGTCAACTCCATCGCTTTCTGAGCGTGTAAGAGAGTCTTGGTTGCGAGACATCGACTGTGAAATCTTGCGTGACCAGATATCTTTGGGTTTTCCACCGTATGGATATTCTGAAGGAGGGAATCGTCGGGCCTTGTTCCAGATGTGGGCGGTGATTCCAGTCGCGACATGCGACGTAGAGGTTCGATCGGGGAGATGAGCTACCCTCGTGATCCTTTGGACTGTTTGAGACCGTGCAAAGGGATGGCGAGGTTTCCTACCGCCTTGCCCTAACCCCAAAGTCTGGAGTGGGTACACGATGTCTCCCGCGTGACTCACCCGAGAAGAGGTGTGTGTGCTCCTATGCACGACATCGACAAGGGTAGACCTTGCGTGAACAGATCAAATATTTTGGTCTATGTGTGGTGACACAGAACTGTGCAAAAGTTCTTCTGGGTACGGGAGAGCCAGGTGCGGGCTTGGTACCCTGAGTTGTTCCCTGGTTTTGCTTTTCGGGGACGAAAATATTGAAGGAGGGAATGATGTAATAACCTGGTTTTTTGGATATAAAAGACTTTGGAATATTCTTGATGTTATTCTAGAGCAGCGCCTTCAGACGGCGTGCGATTCCGATCCCCGGTGTGGCCGGAATTAAATTTTCAGTGCGTTCACACTGGGCACGCCAGATAAATGGGATAACTCCTAAACAGTGCTTCAGATCAGAGATCCGAGTGTATGGATGGGTTCGTAATGGGGTGTTTACCCTAGAAATGACATAAAACATGTCGACGCGGGACGTTTGGACCCCTCGCTCGTTGTTGGAACATTGAACGGATAAATTAATTAATTAATTTATTCGTTTAATGGTTAAACTCAAGTATCTCTTAAATGGTGGCTCGGATTGGAAAATCGAGGGCACCGTTGAGTCTGGAACGTGCCGTTTACCCTAGGAGGGGTGTAAGTTTTGCGGGCGCGGCCCTTCTGTGAAAGATGGTCCCAGGGGCGTTTTCGTAATTTGGCAACTTTGGGCGTTCAGTTTTATAACTTTTGAACGGGGTCTCAGATTAAAATTCAGAGACCTGCGTTATGTTTAGAGCATGGTTTTTATCCTAGGGGAGGCTTAATCCCGACCTCGCCGGGAGTTCGGGTTCGGGCCGACGGGGGGGTGGTTAAGTGTTTTCTATTAAAACACTTAACCCACCCCCTCCCTCTGCTTCTTTTTCTTCTTCGCCTGAACAGCAGCAGGCGGCAGCCACTCCCTCTCCTCCTCCACTCCGACGAGGCAGCTCCGACGAGGCGGCACCGGCGAGGCACGACAACGCCGACGAACCACCCGCGAAGCTTCGGGCTACGCCCCTGCAGGTAGGAGGTTTTGTTTCCGTTTTTAATTATCCGCAAACTTTGAACCCAATTTTTAGTGTCGAATTGTTGTCTGATCTTCGATCCAAGCCCATGTAAGCGTAGAATATTTCCTAAGCTTCCCGTCGCCTATTTCGGATTGAAAATCCGACATCTGAGGTGATCGCAGCCATCCGCCGAAATTCTCGGGTTTTGGGGGGTTTTGGGTGTTTCCGGCGACCCGGGGCGGTCCGGCGAGGTCCCCGGGCGGCGCGGCTCCAGTCCGAGGCGGCGGCGGCAGGTTCATCCGGCGACGGCGGCGGGTTCGTCTGGTGGCAGCGGAGGAGGCCGGCCATCCGGCCGGCCGGGCGGCGTCTCACCGGTGCGGGCAAGGTGGGGTAGCGGTGCGCGGCCCCAGTGGCAAACCAAGACCCGCCTATGGCGGGTCTTCACGTGGAAGGGCTGGCCATGTCGGTCGGTCGGTGGCAGCATGTCGCGGCCAGCGGGCTGCGGGCCGGCTGTGCGGACCGGGCAGTGAGCTTAGCGGGCCGGCCGGCCTGGGCCGGCCCAGGCAGGGCGGACCGGCCGGACCGGGCCGGTCCGACCCAGGGGGGTTTTTCCCCACCGACTTCGGACGCCCGTATCTTGAGCAACGGGCGTCCGTTTTGCGTGCCGTCAGTGGAAGCGCGGACCTCGCGTCAAGGCGGACTTTTTGAGATGGTTTTGGGAATTTTTTTTAATTCCCGAAACGAGGGCCCTCGGAGGCGCGACACGTCTTTAAGTGAATTGACGTTTTTTCGGGGGTTCGTGTTTTGAGCGGCGCGGACGCATCCGATGTTTGATTTGAGCGTCGTCAGCGGCGTTGGGACCCTGATGCCGAGGCGGAGCTTTCCAGTGTGGTTTCGGGCGTTGAAACCAGATTTGAGGCGTGGGCCCCACGACCCGTCCTTTGAGCTGCGAGCAGCGTTTAACGACTTTCTCATCAGGCGTCCGTTCGAGGCGTGCGAGCAGTCGATTCTGGATGTTTTTCCGAGGGGGTTGCAATGGTGCAATCTGCACACTTTAATTCGGCACGATGGCGCGGGCCCCACGAGGGTCGTTTGGGCGTTGACGGTGATTTTCCATCTCTATCACCGGGCGACCGTTTTGGACAAGTGAATAGTACATCTTGTGTACTTTTTCGAGAGGATCGCAGCAGTGCGATCCGTTCGTTGTGCTTCGGGACCGGGATGCGAGTCCCGCGTAGCACCGCTCGTGTGCGGTACGGCGAAATGCATCTTTTTTCCGTACATCCGTTCCACACAAGTAAGCAGTCAATTTGACGTGTTTTTCCGAGAGTATTGCGATGTCGCAGTTCGCCCGACCTTTTTCGGGGACGTGGTGTGGGTCCCACCCGACCAGGCTAGGGTGAATAGTACCTTTTTCACCAGGTGTCCATTTTGGACGATTGGGTATTCAATCCCGTGTGTTTTTCCGAGGGGATCGTAGTGGTGTGATCCGTTTGTTCAGTTTCGTGATCTTGGGGTGGGCCCCACACGGGTTGGTTACGGTGAATAGTACCTTTTTCACCGGTTGACCATTTCAGGTGAGTAAGTAGTCGATCTCGCATGTTTTTCCGTGAGTATTACAATGGTGTAATCTGTTCAGGCGTGCGGAGCCTCTTGCGCGATCTTCTTAAATGTGGAAATATGAAAGGTGTACCGGTGGTGGTTCTTCCTGCGGTGTTTGTAGAGAACCCTTGGCATGTGATCGCATTCACTCCTGGGAGAGTGGTATTGGTGTTTAAAGAGATGTGGTTGGTTGTGCCTCAACCGTTGAGGTGGAAAGTTGGAGTTGTTACATTTACACCTTCGCGTTGACGTTGGGGGCCGTGTGCATGTTAGCCTTTGGGCTGGAGACGTGGCATACTCTGGGAGTATGCGAGAACGCTGGGAGGTACATGTGGTTGTTTGTACCTGAGAACGTTTGTGCGCTTGGTTGGAGTTGGCTTGGGGACACACGCCGTGTGGGCCCCATGTGTGTGTCGTGTTCTTCTTTGCATACCTTTGACCTCTCGCGACATAGAGGGTCCTCCTGTTCATGATGGTTTAGATCAGCAGGGTTGAGTGGTTTCCCCTGGTTTTGTTTTGGAAGTTGGGTGGTTGCACGATACCCACTTCGAGTTCTGTTGGCCAGTGTTGTACCATCCAGTAGGGATGACCAGAGCAGTTCCAGGTTTACCCTCCAGTAGAGACTGGGCAGTGGGTTGCTCATCGACTTCTTCGGGTTTACCCTCCAGTAGAGACTGGGCAGTGGGTTGCTCACTGACTTCTAGGGTTTACCCTCCAGCAGAGACTGGGCAGTGGGTCACCCGACACTCTTAGGGTCTACCCTCCAGCAGAGATTGGGCAGTGGGTCACCCGACGGCCGCTTAGGGTCTACCCTCCAGTAGGGCTGGGTAGTGGGTCGCCCGTCGTCTAGTTCCAAGTCTACCCTCCAGCAAGGCTGGGCAGTGGGTCGCCTAGGGGTGTCCAAACCCGACCCAACCCATCTGACCCGACCCGACTCGACCGGGTTGGGTCGGGTTGGGTCGGGTTCAAAAATTTATATACACGGGTCGGGTCATTTCGGGTTGACCTGTGGTCGAGTTGGGTCAGGTCACGGGTTGGAAAAAAATGATCCAACCTGACACAACCAACCCAATGGACTACCACTGCGCCTCCTGCGGGAGCCGCGCTCATAGATCTGTCGGCCTCTGCTTAACCAGTCGTCATCGTCACTGTTTGGTATCTACACCTCCTACTCACGATCTTTACCCCCAACGCGATCGATGAACCCACCATCATTTCCCTCTACTGAGATCTACCAGTACCACCGAGATCCACCGCACCGTCGAGCCTCCACCGTGATGGTCGTCGTTGACTGGATCTAGAAGAAGCTGATCGTGGATTTCTTGGAAATCTGAACGTCGATCTGGCAGAAGAAGATGAAGCCCACTGAACCAAGTTCCACCATATCTGAGGAAGGGCTGACCGCCACGAAGACCTCACCGAAGATGAAGACCCCGATGCCGAAGAAGATCTGAGGAGTTCGCCACTGCGAGTCACAATTTGGTGAACTATATCTAAGTAGAACCCTCTGCTCCTCCTGGTCGTGATCCGACGACAGACCACAAGGAATGGAACGAGCCTATGCCACTGGAGAAGATGATAGACCAAACTGATGAACTATCGCGATGAATTTGTAAGCTCACCCCCTAGCTGAATCTCAGATCCAAGCCGCAACCAGTGAGTCACGCATATTCCATCATTGAATATTGTTGTTCGAAGTATTTCCGTTTTGTTTGAGGTCACCGATTGAAGTAGATGACTCGGTTCGAAGCATGATGCCTGAGGAGCGGATTGGGGATTGTGGGAGTTGTCTAAATTTGGGATTGCGTGTTTTAAGATCTGTCGTAGTACCCACAAGAGGGAGAGATATGGAAACCCCACCCACGAATGATCATGCTGCCGGTCGACCACCAATTTTTTTTCCGATTGGTCGTCGAGATATTGGTCGTCGAGATCCTCCTATCACGGAGAAGAAGATGAAGCGCACAAGTGGGAGACGTGCGGGTAATTTATCCAGGCGGAGCGGCGTTTTTTAATATAAACCGATCAACCCGACCAACCCAACCCGATATAGACGGGTTGCGTCGGGTCAGGTCCCCCAAAAAAACACCTTAGACCCGACCCGACCCAACCCGATATTTTTTGGTTGGTTCGGGTCCAAAAAACCCTCCAACCCGACCCATGGACACCCCTAGGGTCGCCTGTCGACTTATTCCAGGTCTACCCTCCAGCAAGGCTGGGCAGTGGGTCACCTGTCGACTTATTCCAGGTCTACCCTCTAGCGGGACTGGGCAGTGGGTCGCCTGATAATGTATTAGGGTTTACCCTCCAGTAGGGTTGGGCAGTGGGTCACCCGATATCTTGTTAGGGTTTACCCTCTAGCAGGGCTGGGTAGTGGGTCACCCGTTGACATTCCAGAATCAGTCCTTTATACTATGCTAGTCTGTGGCTTTCCTCCTTGATTACTGGAATGGGACCCTTGTTTGTATGGGTTAGTGATGTGACAACTTTGACTTTGAGGAGATCTCTCGACTGTGGGGCAGTGACGAGGTGTGGTTTGACTTAACCCGGAACTCTCAAGTACGAGGGGCGCTTTCCCCACTGAGGCGCGTCCATGAGATGCGACCTAAAACCGTGCGGGCAAGTCAGTGCCGCCCAAAGCGGATAGTGTCAAGGTGCGGCGATTTGAGCCCCTTGACTAGCAGTTCAGGGCAGACGTGTGGGATGTTGGGCATCAATGATGGTTACTTCTGATACTGATGGTGACTCACTTTCTTGGGCTGAGCTACAGGATGGAGATCCCCTTACGACCCTGTTCGGGCTTCTTATTGAGCATATGTATATGTATATACCTTGTTCTAGTACCCAATTCTTGGGTTTGGTTACTCTCCTTCCAGGAGAGGCGAAGACGCACGGGGTATGCCACGTGCTTTCCGTGTCTAGCTTCTCGTGGTTCGACGAGTCTAATCTCCTGCTATAGGTAGTGAAGTCTCTACGGGAATTTCATCTTCTCACCGTTTCCAGCTCCTTGTGTCTGGATGAGTCTACCTTCTTTCCTCTTGTTGGGTTGAGCTGGACTCTCTACTGTACTCTTTACTGCACTCTCGGTTCCTTTACCTTTCCCGTTCGCTCTACTGCTCCCCCTTCGTTACCTCCTTTGTTGTTCCCTTGAGCCTTCGGGGTATCCTACTGAGTATTTTTATACTCACCCCTGCTTGTCCTTTGCCCGTACTTGGTGTGCCCTTGTAGACGACGGACAGGTTGGTCGTGACTTCAGTAGAGCTTAGGAGTTCAGGAGCGTAGACCGCGTGCGGTGGTTGGAGTCAGATTCCAGGTGGGGGACCCTTCCAGCTGTTTACTTTTGTTCACCTGTTTCCAGGTTGTGACACTTTTCTGTTGGGCACGTGTTTTTCCCCTTTTCTTTTCAGTTTACCTCAGAACTTTCTTTGTACTGTTTAGAGGTCGATGCACTTTTGGTGGTTTATATATAGTAGTTTCCCTTTTACTTTACTTGTCTTTTCCTTTACTCTGCACTTCTGCATTGAGTGTGCTGTGTGTGTGTGTACAGGTACTCAGGAAAAGGCCCCCCTGAGTTGTTTAGCCTTCGGTGCTTGTCGCCAGCCCCTGGCCTATGGAGGCGGGCTTGGGGTAGTTGCGGCTCTAGCTCGGGTAGGGTCGGGTCGTGACAAAGTGGTATCAGAGGTGGTTCGTTCCTTGGGACGTTGTGCGGACGTCCCTAAAAGAGGAATTGGTTGGGATTTAGGGCGACAGTGTTAACGTGTCTCGAGAGCGGCTCTCAGGTCAGGGAGTCCAGTGATGGTGCGGCGGCCGGCGTATCCATTCACCAGGACCCTGATAACCCGCTTGTCGACTCGACATACTGAGACACTTGTTGCAGGGAAAATTTGGTTTGTGCATTGCATAGGATTGAGTCTTGACTGTCCTTCTTGAGTCAGCTCCCCATAGTTGTTGTTGCTGTTATATACATATATGCTCATCTGAGCGCGACACTCCTTGATAATATTTAGGATGTTTTCACGAAGACAGTCAGCCAGGATACTAGCTTTGGTTCGTGACGATGACCCTGTGAGCTACGAGGCCTCAGTCCAGGACCCATCATGCGATCCCCTTTCTCTGGGTGGGCCGGTGGCAGCACCCCCACCTGTTGAGTAGCAGACAGTTTCAGCAGAGCAGACAGGGCTTGAGCGCAGGTTGAGCGCGCACCGTGAGTTCCAGCGGCAGAGACCGCTGAGGTTCAGTGGTGAGTCAGACCCTTAGGTAGCAGAGGTTTGGCTAGAGATAGTGGTTTGTCTTTTCAGGATTGTACAGACGCCAACAGATCAGAGAGTGACTTTGGAAGCCAACATTTTTCGTAGAGGAGCATGGCGTTGGTGGAGTCCGGTGACTCAGTTTCTTGACGAGTCGTCGCTTTCATGGGGCGACTTTCAGTTGTTGTTTCGTGAGGAGTTTTTCCCCTCCTGCTTACGCTCCGTTCGGATTCAGGAGCTCCTACAGTTTCAGCAGGGAGGGATGACGGTGGCTGAGTACGCAGCTAGTTTTGCAGACCGTGCACTCTTTTACCCGGACTTGGTCCATGACGACAATATCCGAGCGCGGAAGTTTCATCAGGGTCTCTGCCGAGAGATTCATGCTGTCATAGTAACCTTGGGCATTTCCACATATGTCGAGGTGCTAGAGCAGGCGCTGGTGATAGGGATATTCCTGTCACGTTCTAGAGTTAGTGGTGGCAGCAGACACGTTGGAGCCGAGACGTCTGCCGCAGCTAGCGGGCGTCAGCAAGCAGAACCTCGACGCAGGTGGATTTCTGATAACCTGACTCAGGGGCGTGGTCGTACACCATAGTGGCGCCGGAGGGCACCAGTGCAGCCCGAAGAGAGTCGGTTCTATGCTTGCGATGGGCGAGGTCACCTGGCACGGGACTGCCCAACCAGGCACGCTGAGACTGTCGGGCAGGCAGCGGGTGCACCACTACGACGGAGGCAGCGCCATGATCGGAGTAGTACCCAGAGAGGTGGTGGTAGCAGAGGAGCGGGAGGAGCTGGTGGTGGGGGACGATCTTACGAGGTCTTCCCATCACCACTAGGCAGTTCACGTCAGGCTCCGGGAGCTGACAGTTGGCACCACGGACAGCCGCGAGCTTTGGATGTCTACGATCTTGCAGAGCATGAGGTGATAAGAGGTACACTCTACAGCTCTTCTACTTCTTGCAGTAGAATTGTTAGACTCTGTGTGTGGAATGCTTTCCTCCCTGATCCTTGCTTGAGGTGTTACCAGGGTGGCGCGGGGCGTCGGGGTAACCCCGTGTTGGTATGATAAAAGGCGTGGGACCTTTTTCTTTAGTCGATGGTGTCGACTCCATCGCTTTCCGAGCGTGTAAGAGAGTCTTGGTTGCGAGACATCGACTGTGAAATCTTGCGTGACTAGATATCTTTGGGTTTTCCACCGTATGGATATTCTGAAGGAGGGAATCACTGGGCCTTGTTCCAGGTGTGGGCGGTGATTCCAGTCGCGGCATGCGACGTAGAGGTTCGATCGGGGAGGTGAGCTACCCCCGAGAGCCTTCGGACCGTTTGAGATCGTGCAATGGGATGATGAGGTTCCCTACCGCCTTGCCCTAACCCCGAAGTCTGGAGTGGGTGCACGATGTCTCCCGCGTGACTCACCCGAGAAGAGGTGTGCGTGCTCCTATGCACGACATCGACAAGGGTAGACCTCGCGTGAACAGATCAAATCTTTTAGTCTGTGTGCGGTGACACAGAACTATGCAAAATTTCTTCTGGGTACGGGAGAGCCAGGTACGGGCTTGGTACCCTGAGTTGTTCTCTGGTTTTGCTTTTCGGGGACGAAAATCTTGAAGGAGGGAATGATGTAATAACCTGTTTTGTTTGGCTATAAAAGACTTTGGAATATTCTTGATTTTATTCCAAAGCAGCGCCTTCAGACGGCGTGCGATTCCAAGCCCTGGTGTGGCCGGAATTAAATTTTTTGTGCATTCACACTAGGCACGCCAGATAAATAGGATAACTCCTAAATAGTGCTTCAGATCAGATATCCGAGTGTATGGATGAGTCCAGAATGATGTGTTTACCCTAGAAACGACATAAAAAATGTCGTCGTGGGACGTTTGGACCCCTCGCTCGCTGTTGGAACGTTGAAGGGATTAATTAATTAATTAATTTATTCGCTTAATGGTTAAACTCAAGTATCTCTTAAACGGTGGCTCGGATTGGAAAACTGAGGGCACCGTTGAGTCTGGAACGTTCTGTTTACCTTTGGAGGGGTGTAAGTTTTGTGGGCGCGGCTCGTCTGTGAAAGATGGCCCCCGGGGCGTTTTCGTAATTTGGCGGCTTTGGGCGTTCAGCTTTATAACTTTTGAACGGGGTCTCGGATTAAAATTCTGAGACCGCCGTTGCGTTCAGAGCGTGGTTTTTAGCCTAGGGAGGCTTAATCCCGACCCCGTCGGGAGTTCGGGTTCGGGCCGACGGGCGGGTGGTTAAGTGTTTTCTATTTAAACACTTAACCCACCCCCTCCCTCTGCTTCTTTTTCTTCTTCGCCTGGACAGCAGCAGGCGGCATCCCCTCCCTCTCCTCCTCCACTCCGGCGAGGCAGCTCCGGCGAGGCGGCACCGGCGAGGCGCGACAATGCCGACGAACCACCCGCGAAGCTTCGGGCTACGCCCCTGCAGGTAGGAGATTTTGTTTCCGTTTTTAATTATCCGCAAATTTTGAACCCAATTTTTACTGCCGAGTTGATGTCTGATCTTCGATCCAAGCCCATGTAAGCGTAGCATATTTCCAAAGCTTCCCGTCGCCTGCTTCGGATTGAAAATCCGACGTCTGAGGTGATCGCAGCCATCCGCCGAAATTCGCTGGTTTTGGGGGTTTTTGGGTGTTTCCAGCGACCGGGGGCGGTCCGACGAGGTCCCAGGGCGGCGCGGCTCCAGTCCGAGGCGGCGGCGGCGGGGGGGGTTCATCCGGCGGCGGCGGCGGCGGGTTCGTCCGGTGGCGGCGGAGGAGGCCGGCCATCCGGCCGGCCGGGCGGCGTCTCACCGTTGCGGGCGAGGTGGGGCCGCGGCGGAGTGGACCGGACCCGCGGCTGGGCCGCGGGCCGGCTGTGCGGACCGGGCAGCGGGCTCAGCGGGCTGGCCAGCGTGCGCCGGCCCAAGCAGGGCGGACCGGCCGGACGGGGCCGGTCCGGCCCAGGGGGGTTTTCCCCCTCCGACTTCGGACGCCCGTATCTTGAGCTACGGGCGTCCGTTTTGCATGCCGTCAGTGGCAGCGTGGACCTCGCGTCAAGGCGGACTTTTTGAGATGGTTTCGGAATTTTTTTTTAATTCTCGAAACGAGGGGCCTCAGAGGCGCGACGTGTCTTTAAGTGAAATGATGTTTTTCCGGAGGTTCGTGTTTTGAGCGGCGCGGACGCATCCGACGTCTGATTTGAGCGCCGTCAGCGCCGTTGGGACCTTGGTGCCGAGGCGGAGTTTTCGAGTGTGGTTTCGGGCGTTGAAACCGGATTTGAGGCGTGGGCCCCACGGCCCGTCCTTTGAGCTGCGAGCAGCGTTTAGCGACTTTCTCATCGGGCGTCCGTTCGGGGCGTGCGAGCAGTCGATTCTGGATGTTTTTCCGAGGGGATTGCAATGGTGCAATCCGCCCACTTTAATTCGGCACGATGGCGCGGGCCCCACGAGGGTCGTTTGGGCGTTGACGGTGATTTTCCATCTCTATCACCGGGCGACCGTTTTGGACAAGTGAATAGTACATCTTGTGTACTTTTTCGAGAGGATCGCAGCGGTGCGATCCGTTCGTTGTGTTTCGGGACCGGGATGCGGGTCCCACGTAGCATCGCTCGTGTGTGGTACGACGAAATGCATCTTTTTCTCTGGACATCTGTTCCACGCAAGTAAGCAGTCAATTTGACGTGTTTTTCCGAGAGTATTGCGATGGCGCAGTTCGCCCGACCTTTTTCGGGGACGTGGTGTGGGTCCCACCCGACCAGGCTACGATGAATAGTACCTTTTTCACCGGGTGTCCATTTTGGGCGATTGAGTATTCAATCCCGTGTGTTTTTCCGAGGGGATCGCAGTGGTGTGATCCGTTTGTTCAGTTTCGGGATCTTGGGGTGGGCCCCACACGGGTTGGTTACGGTGAATAGTAACTTTTTCACCGGTTGACCGTTTCAGGCGAGTAAGTAGTCGATCTCGCATGTTTTTCCGCGAGAATAACAACGGTGTAATCTGTTCAGGTGTGCGAAGCCTCTTTCGCGATCTTCTTAAATGTGGAAATATGAAAGGTGTACCGGTGGTGGTTCTTCATGCGGTGCTTGTAGGGAACCCTTGGCGTGTGATCGCATTCACTCCCGGGAGAGTGATGTTGGTGTTTAAGGAGATGTGGTTGGCCGTGCCTCAACCGTTGAGGTGGCAAGTTGGAGTTGTTACGTTTACGCCTACGCGTTGACGTTGGGGGTCGTGTGCATGTTAGCCTTTGGGCTGGAGACGTGGCATACTTTGGGAGTATGCGAGAACGTTGGGAGGTACATGTGGTTGTTTGTACCTGAGAACGTTTGTGCGCTTGGTTGGAGTTGGCTTGGGGCCACACGTCGTGTTGGCCCCATGTGTGTGTCGTGTTCTGCTTTGCGTACCTTTGACCTCCCGCGACATAGAGGGTCCTCTTGTTCACGATGGTTTAGATCAGCAGGGTTGAGTGGTTTCCCCTGGTTTTGTTCTGGAAGTTGGGTGGTTGCATGATACTCACTCTGAGTTCTGTTGGCCAGTGTTGTACCATCCAGTAGGGATGACCAGAGCAGTTCCGGGTTTACCCTCCAGTAGAGACTGGGCAGTGGGTTGCTCATCGACTTCTTCGGGTTTACCCTCCAGTAGACACTGGGCAGTGGGTTGCTCACTGACTTCTAGGGTTTACCCTCCAGCAAAGACCGGGCAGTGGGTCACCCGACACTCTTAGGGTATACCATCCAGCAGAGACTGGGCAGTGGGTCACCCGACAGCCTCTTAGGGTCTACCCTCCAGCAGAGCTGGGCAGTGGGTCGCCCATCGTCTAGTTCCAGGTATACCCTCCAGCAAGGCTGGGCAGTGGGTCGCCTGTCAACTTATTCTAGGTCTACCCTCTAGCGGGGCTGGGCAGTGGGTCGCCTGATGATGTATTAGGGTTTACCCTCCAGCAGGGCTGGGCAGTGGGTCACCCGATATCTTGTTAGGGTTTACCCTCTAGCAGGGCTGGGCAGTGGGTCACCCATTGACATTCCAGACTCAGTCCTTTCTACTAGGCTAGTTTGTGGCTTTCCTCCATGATTACTGGAACGAGACCCTCGTTTGTATGGGTTAGTGATGTGACAGCTTTGACTTTGAGGAGATCTCTCGACTGCGGGGCAGTGACGAGGTGTGGTTTGACTTAACCAGGAACTCTCAAGTACGAGGGGCGCTTTCCCCACCGAGACACGTCCTTGAGATGCGACCTAAAACCGTACGAGCGAGTCAGTGCCGCCCAAAGTGGATAGTGTCAAGGTGCGGTGATTTGAGCCCCTTGACTTGCAGTTCAGGGCAGACGTGTGGGATGCTGGGCATCAATGATGGTTACTTCTGAGACTGATGGCGACTCACTTTCTTGGGCTGAGCTACGGGATGGAGATCCCCTTACGACCTTGTTCGGGCTTCTTGTTGAGCATATGTATATGTATATACCTTGTTCTAGTACCCACTTCTTGGGTTTGGTTACTCTCCTTCCAGGAGAGGCGAAGACGCGCGGGGTATGTCACGTGCTTTCCGTGTCTAGCTTCTCGTGGTTAGACGAGTCTACTCTCCTGCTATAGGTAGCGAAAACTCGACGGGAAGTTCATCTTCTCACTGTTTCCAGCTCCTTGTGTCTGGACGAGTCTACCTTCTTTCCTCTTGTTGGGTTGAGCTGGACTCTCTACTGTACTCTTTACTGCACTCTCGGTTGTACTCCTTTACCTTTCATGTTCGCTCTACTGCTCACCCTTCGGTACCTCCTTTGTTGCTCCTTCGAGCCTTTGGGGTATCTTACTGAGTATTTTTATACTCACCCCTGTTTGGGCTTTTCCTGCACTTGGTGTGCCCTTACAGACGACGGACAGGTTGGTCGTGACTTCAGTGGAGCTTAGGAGTTCAGGAGCGTGGACCGCGTGCGGTGGTCGGAGTCGGATTCCAGGTGGGGGACCCTTCCAGCTGTTTACTTTTGTTCACCTGTTGCCGGGTTGTGGCACTTTTCTGTTGGGCGCGTGTTTTGCCCCTTTTCTTTTCAGTTTACCTCAGCACTTTCTTTGTACTGTTTAGAGATCGATGCACTTTTGGTGGTTTATATATAGCAGTTGCCCTTTTACTTTACTTGTCTTTTCCTTTACTCTGCACTTCTGCATTGAGTGTGCTGCGTGTGTGTGTGTACAGGTACTCATGAAAAGGCCTCTCCGAGTTGTTTAGCTTTCGGCGCTTGTCGCCAGCCCCTGGCCTATGGAGGCGGGCTTGGGGTAGTTGCGGCTCGAGCCCGGGTAGGGTCGGGTCGTGACAGAGGAATTCTAATCATTGATCATATCGAACTATATAAGTTGATTTGTGCTAAGATATTTCCATAAAAATATATACTGTAGGGTCTTAATTTTTAAATATGTGAATCTTCCCACCATATAAGCAGTTCTATCAAATATTCAATGAAATTATTCATATAGCTAACTCCATTTGATGTCTCGGGTAGTTATTATCATGGATATTCAACTATCTTAAGGAATATGTTATCAGATTATCATTCATCATGAGTATACAACCCAAGATATTCTATTAGGAACCAATATATATCATAAACCATTCACCACGTAAGGGTAGTTTCTGTATATGTGAAGTTCTTATACTCTTCTTAAGAACCTTAAATATTTTATCACTTCATCCAATCAAAAATATTTTACCCCTTTCAATGTAAACAGATAATATGGGATAGAAAATAGAAAAAACGTTTATCTAAAATCATTGATAGTACTCAACAAATGCCTGAATCGTTATAACACTACTATTTGGGGTCACTCTTGAATTACCATTTTCATTGAAGTGACCACAGAAATTCATACACCAATGATCAGGTGCCCCATGAATGTGACTAGCTTTATCTATATGTCACACTTAGTGAGCATATTATATAATATCTATTTTCAAATGTTGATAACATAATCCTTTGATTATCTTCATGTTACTCTTTTTTCTGGATGTAATAGATAATTTCATAAATAATGACTACTGAAAAAATCATGAAAATCAGTAATTAATCTATTCATCAAATATATTATGATTATAAGGGAATTAGTAAGGAAAATGGGAATCACTATTAACTCATGGTTTCCATATATTGAATTAATGGTAATTTTATTGATAACATATCATCAACATTGGATGATGACATCAAAAACTATGATCCACCTATAATAATTTCCGTTCTTTTTGATTTTGATCAAACCAGTCATCAATCCTTTCCATGGTTTACTTATTAATTGTGGTCATCTAGTTTAGGTAATTATAATTGATGCATTAATACATAGATAAATCTGTGTTCTTCAAAAATAGAACTGCCAAACCCTAATGTGATGCACTTGGGAGTATGAGCCATTTTTCCTATCATATTACATATGTTTCATTAAAACTGCATTTATATTAGTGTTACCTTGATGGGAAACGATGTTTCAGGGCCAGGATATTCCTGGACCCCCAAAATTTATTAGAAAAAAGGCAATTCTGAAAAGAAAGGGGCCGAGGCAAATGACTCACAGCTAAAAAGAGCAACATGAAATATGGAATAACCTCCCAACCATCACCAAATTTAGAAATCAAAAGCAGGACCGTATGGGTCACGATAAGCACCATATCCAGAAGACCCATCAGCATCCCCCATCTCCCATTCATATTCATGCTGCTTGAAGAGTGCAGTGTACATATCAACAATCCATTGCCTCTTCGCATTTGGATTCACCTCAAAGGGGTGATTTTCTGGCCCCCCTTGCTTATTAAAAGCTTTTTTTCCTTTGATCCTTATAGAAGTCTCTAGTAGACATAGTATCTGGAATATTTGAATAGTCCTTCCTCGGCTTCCTCTTGAGGGGAGTCGGGATGAACCTTGCAGAAATATTTTATTTCCCATATGGATATGCCCCCTCAATCAGTTCTAGTTCCCTCATGATCTGAGCCCTGTTGGAGTTCATCTGGCTATCACCATCAGTACCAATCCCCTAGTGATAAAGAACATGTTGGTCTAATCCCTCATGAAAGAGGCCTTTCTGGACTGAAAGTTGCATCACGTTGATGTCCTCCAGAACAATCTACCTCAGGATCAGACAGTTAGAGTTCATAGCTGAATTCTATTCGCTTCCCACTGGAACTGGTTGCAGTTCATGTTATTCTATCTCAAGACGAGCGCCCAGGTCCATTTATCTTTGGTCCAAAAGCCGGGTCAAAGGTCCACCTAGCTGCCCAACCACCTCCTCATCACGATAAAACACAGCAGCATTTACTCCCCTATCCCCAACCATGGCAGACTAGTCTATTTCCTCCTCAAGACTAGCATATGGAAATTGAACATGGCTACCATGCGCCTCTACCTGCACATCATAGGCAAGGGATCTATGTACCATCACCGAGGGCCTGAAGAGGTAGATCATAGGCTTCACTCTACACATACCATCGCTGCAAGCCATAAGCGCTTCCACGTTTGGATTCACCACTTCAATCTGAACCGAATACGAATTATCATCTATATAGGAATTATTCCTAGAATTATCATCAACATCAACTGAGTCACACAACTCCCCTGCACCAGCATCATACTTATTCTTTCTTCCATCATACATAACATCACTGTCATTGACCAGTGTTGGTCGCCCATCCTGCTGCACGGGATTCACCTACCCCGAAGCTGAACCATCAAACTGATTGTGCAAGGGGACATTGGCACTTCACTTGTACACCACTAGACTACTTCACCCTTCCATATAATTCATCACCCCTTTATCAGAAAAAATTCTCAGGTCCCGTTTTAGTCTCTCATACACATCAGAGACCCTCGGTATATGAGTTGCCTGCCGAGAAATCTTTGTCAGGATGTCTCATGGTGTCGCAACAACATGATCATCAGCCACTACATCATAATGAGCATAAACACCAGCCACATCATATTCCTCAGCTACAGGCACGTCAAACTGCCCAACCGGCTTACCTACATCAGGAGCTCCATGACCCAGCCCCACAGCTCCTCTGCTCCTAATCCCACGCCTACAGACAACACTAAGATGACCCAGCTGCTTGCAAGAAGAAAAAAAGACCACCAGTTATTCAAAAATGATCTGTTGCTTATATAAGAATTCATTTCTAACAAAAATCCCGAAAAATTAAACTAGTGCCTTGGATGCATCAACCTCAATGAAAACCCTCGAAGAAATAGGATGGAATATTTCCAGATTCATGCCGTCTGAGCACAAAAAATTACCCACGAGGTTCTAAAGCATACAGATGATAGATGGATTTTGGACAAGAAGAGGGAGTTTCGGAAACCTAACACATGAAGTGATCATTGGTGAGTCTCAATTCACGTGAATATAAAAGCTCCACCTGAAGAGAAAGAATCTGAAACCATTGAATCTTAGAGGGGCCGAGGACCAAGCATGGATCAAATCTTCTTTCGTTGAGAAGCGAATAAAGATGCGATGACCATCAAAAAACCTAACCATCGCTCGATACTACAGGTCTTAAGATTCAAAGATGATTCTGTAAAAAGAGACCACCGAGGGTCAACGCTTAATGAATTGGGCAACCAATGTCGTGCTGTGAAGCAAGGAGGCCGAATTATACTCTGAGATCGAAATAGGATGTTGTGGGTAGACTTCAAATAAGTCAGGAACCTTCGGATAAGACTCCATTCGAGGGAATGGAGTAATAAGATCATGTAGAATGGGTGAGACGAAGATTAGATCTATAGCACCATCATGAGAAGATCCCTCCCCCACAGGTGGGGCGGGAAGGTACATAGTGGCCGGCGCCATCAAGGCATCCTCGGGAGAGCACCGTGGGACAGTTCTCGTCTCCTCTCTTCAATATCTTTTTGGGCATTTGGGAGATTGTAGTTGATATAAGTGTCGCTTCAATTTAAAATACCCCCACATTCTTGGGGGATGTTACGAAGCTCTTTGGAAATAAATTATCATATTCCCCCATTATGATAAATTCCTTATGTTTAATGATTCCTATTGATAATTTTTTTTTTAAATAAATTCTTAGTTACTAGGTAACAAAACCCACATCATTAAGATATTTTATAAAATAGATTTATGATCTTCCAAATATTTTTATAAGATCATGAGATTGTTCAGAATATGTAATGAAATTTTATTTTCCTAATAGTTTATTTAAGATATAAATAAAAAGTGGAAATACATGCCTATAATATCATGAAATTCCACAATGGAAAATATAATGATATTTTATATAAGGATCGTCACAGAGATTCTAATAGGAGAAGAGTCCAATACATGGGTCAAAATGATCTTACCACTAGGTTATATATATCTATATCAATGTATCATGTATGTAAATCAATAGTACTAGAAAACATGAATATATTTATGAATGTGTAGAAGAAGAAAAAAATATCCATTCTTTAGTGAATAATATATGTAAAATCTATGACATCATTTTCATGTTCCACCTCAAAAATGGTGATGGAAAAAGCATTCCAATTTCCCTTAGATTTAGTGGTTTCATATGTTCAGTACATTCAATGAATGGTGGTTTAGTACACTTTCATTTATAGATTCTTTTATTCGTTACAGATGAAGAATTGCAGTATGGCTTGTGCAATTAGAGGTTCCTTCCTGTCACGAACCGAAACTGGTCACCGCCAAAACCGGCACCAAACCCAGCCTGTGACAGGGCCCGAAGGGCGTTCCCTATCCCCACGGGCTGGCACAAGTGCCCGGGTATCAAACAATTAGGTTTGGGAATGATTTACCCGAGTATGAAAGCATAAAACCTTAAAAACAATCCATAATATAAATTCTGAAATTTATAGCCAAACAAGTCTTAATAAAAAAAACCAGAATTGAATACATGGATTTAAATACAGTAAAAAAAGTCCAAAGACACAAATATATAGCAGCAAAAAAAACCCAAAGGACTCCACATGACAAGGGGTCATCACCCACCAACCGTCTCTACAATTCCGTCCCAAGGATGGGAACTAACATCCCGAACCACCATCACCCAATGCTTTTCCTTTACCTTGGTCAAAAATAATAAAGTCTACTTACACCCAAGGGGTGTAAGTAGGGTGTGAGCCTAAGCCCAATAGGATACCACCCAATGATTCCAAGGTGCATGCAATACAAGGTGAAAAAGCAAGCAGTTTTAATATGCAATGACAAGCGACGACAAATTCAAAGAAATGCAACTTTAAATTGAAAACATTTTTCAAGATAAAACTTTCAGAATGTTAACACATTTAAATAGGCATGTTAGCTACTTCAATATAATTCCAAATACACCCAAATACAAGGGCAAATACCACAAATCCAATGAGCAACAAAATCGGGAACACTCCTAGGCACTAGATAGTCTCGGGCCCCATGTACCTCATACCTCGGTGTAATGTAACCATAGTAAAATCCGTTCTCGTGCACGAGCCACTAGTAGGGAACATAACCATAACCCAGTGGTCCCCAATAATCATCCATATAGTTTAGTTAGAGTTGTCGTTATCCAAATGCTAAGTGAAACAAAGACAAAACCCATCCGGTCCACTAGCCGTACTAGTACACATCTGCCCCACCTAGGTACCCGGGCTTCCCCCTTTGTGCTCAAACAATTTCCGCATGATAAATAAATCCATTTTAATATAAAACACCACTACTGGTCACATTCAAATAGTACAGTAGCTACACACTCTTTATACCTCTTAAAACACACAACAAAACACTTTGATTTTCCATAAAACAATTTCCCAAAAACCCGCATTATTTTTCACCCAAAACTCCTTGAAAACCCCACATTTCACACTATGTGCAAACTCACATTTACCAAAACAGAATTCACAGTGCCCAAAACATTTTTATAAACCTATTACATGTGTTATAAAACAACCCCATTAGGCAAAACATCAAATAGTCATGTAAAACAACCAATTTAACACCAAAATGGTCCCAAAAAAGCCTTCACTTATCAAACGTCACCAAAATAAGATTTTGTAGAATCAAAAAAGGGACAAAAACATTCAAAACATAACTATAAGCCCTAATAAATTTCAATAAAATTAACCAAGTAGTTATAGGGCATCCCCAAATAACCTCATAAAACATTTCTATGAAAAACCTTCAATTTCACATAAAATTGGCATTTAAAATTCATTTGCAATACAAATACCTCAAAAAAATAATTTTTGCAGCAATAATAAAATGAGATAAACCTGAAAATATGATAAATACAGCATGCTAAGACACAAGGATTGCATAAACATGGAATCACCTACCAAAACAAAGGAAACCCTTGAATCCTTTGTGCGAAAACACAAACGCACCACCGCCGCACCTCAAGGAGGGTCGATCAAACCTAAAAATAGAACATTGGACCAAGAAAACCCAAGGTTAAACCTTAGGTTTGACACCTTTCCCTCTGGAAATTTGGGAATTCATGTATAAGGGAAGAAACCCTAAGCACGTTGAATGAAACCCTAAGAAAAATGAAAGAAGAATGGAGGAGACTCACTCACTTGAGGGTTTTTGAAGAAATCGCCCCAAATACACCAATGGATGAATTTGAAAACAGCCAAAAATTCAATTGAGGTTGGAACAAGAAATATAAGGTTAATTTAGAACTGGAATGGGGGGAAAGAGTGAATAATGAAAGATTTATGAAGGAATCAAATTACCTTTTTAAATCTGGACGAAATGTGAGTTCTTCAGAAGTTTTGACCTAAACCATGAGGCAAATGAGATCCAAAGAGGGTGGGAAGATACTAGACGCGTGTCTGGGTTCAATGGGTGTGTGTGGGGCTTGGAATAACCAAAAATTCCTTAAAATTTAATAAGTTATTAATTAAAAAAAATTTATTTTTAAATCTAGAATTGGGCTTTCAGGCAGACCCAATCCCTTAAATAAAAACTCATATACACCTTGGTTATAGATTTCTAAAGGCTTCAAACTACAATGGTGGTGTTAATATGTCAGGGGAGACCATTTAGAAATTGGAATTGGTGAAAAATATCAAAAAAATGAAAATGTTATAAAATAAACAAAATTTATTTTTAAATCTGGAATTGAGCTCACGGTTTGACCCAATTCACAAAAACTCACCCATTCCACCATAAAATCTTGAGAAACCCCAAAAACAAAGCATAAATAGAAATTAAATTAAATTTAACTTTAAAATAAGTCATTTATGTGACACTTCCTTTCCTTTATTACATCAATTGTATTCTTTTTGTCTCTTCCACATTTATTTTATTTTTGGATTTATCCTAAAAACTAAAAAAATTTCAATTTACAATTGGGGATATTTCTATGATGTTTCTTTCCAAATATTTCACCTTTGTGAGGGGAGATTTTCTTTACACCTTTTTTGTTAGATCCACCATCTCAAAACTTAATTATTTTATTATTATCATTGCATTCATGGTAACATTATCAAAAAACAATATCTATATTGAGAGTATATCAAAATATATCTATATATCTCAAAAATTATCTAATATCTTGATCCTTTCAAATATATAATTTTAATCAACTAAAGAACAAATCAATTATTATATACTTATTTATAAAAAAGGTGGTGTATCTTCCTAGAATTGTGAAATTTTCCTTGTAATCCATGAAGGATTCAGTTTCCTTTTTATAAAGATTTATAAATTATACCTCCATAATTTTTTAGGTTTGTAAGGGAAATACTTGTTCAGTAATATCTTCTTAAAGCCTTTTAGGTTAAATTATTCCATTTCATCATTCAACTTCCCATACATTATAAATTCACACCATTGACTAGCCTCTTCATCTAAATGATAAAATAAAAAAAGAATCTTTCTACTTCTTAGAACATCGGGGTATAGAAAAAATCAATACAATTGAGTTAAACAACTTTTCTATGATAATATGATTTAAAGATCTGGTAAACCCAAGTGGTCATTTCTAAATAATATAATCAATGACTAGTTTATCCTTCCTGAGTGATGAAAAATGTTCCACATGGTTTATGTTATTATTTATCGCCTGAGATAGATAGGTAATTGGCACCAAGAAGGTATGAACATCACCTTCCATTGCATTGGGAATGTTGTTCAAACAATCATTGCTTTGTTCAACACATGAATTGTTGGAATGTTTTTTCCAATTCCCCACTATTTTCAAAATTAAATGAGGTAAGAATAAAAAAAATTAGTAAAACAAAAAAAATTGATTCAAAAACATATTCTAAACTCACATCCTATGGGAACTGTGTGTATAGAATATCCTTCTTCTCAAACTCTTCCTTTAAGATAATATACATTAATCCATTTTATCCTTAAATGGAACATTTACATTATCTTTATATCCTTTATAATGATTTCTATTGAGAATGTAACAAACTGATATATTTCCCCCAAAAATGTCAAATTAGGTGTGAAACAAGGAATCTTTTCTATGAACTACGTACAAGTCAAGTTAATACTAATATTTCCATTCGGGGTTATTATCACTAAGTATATATATTCAAGATAAATATCCATATTTGGTATCCTAACATGGATTTAATTCCCTAAAACCCACATTCTCTTATACATTTCCACTTCCCTAGGCTATTCACTAACATTTTATATACCTAATTCCAAAATCAACTAAACCATTTTCTGATACAGATAATAGAAACCAAACTTTTTCATAAATGAATATTACATTATTTTCAAGAAAAATAACATTATATTAATACATTATGAGATTGAAAAGTTTAGTATCTTTTGAAAATTAAGATTATACCTCATTTTTACAAACTAAAACACAATAATTATCGAATTATTTTTTCTTAAACCTCCTATATAACTCTTGTTCTCTTTTTTACTTGCAATCACCTTATGTTATAAATCTATGAATGGAGTGATCTTAATGACTTGTAAGTGGAGTAAAAACATGGTGGGAATAATGGACATGACTCAATAGTACATAGGCACACATAATCTTCATAATCATATCAAAAGAATAATATCATCCACATAATCAAGATGGATATTTTATTCAAGAACATAGAAATGTGGAATATGAATAGATATGAAAAAACACAACATAGTGTTCAAATACCACAAATAGTTTTGAATAATTATAGTATCATTTTCAGGGATAACATATATGAATACGTTTTATTAGAATACTTGTGTATAAGGATATAATAATATTCATTTATAATAAACAAAATATCATGAGATATATCACATTACCTAATTAATCGATGTAGAATAAAATTCATGGCCCCACATAACATCATAAGAGGATCTTAATCATGCATTCTACATAGATAGAGAACATATAACAATCATAGTAATGAATGAAATATATGAAATGGATTGGGTTTCAAATGTATTTAAAAAATAAATCATTATGTAATAAACATTTTTTTTTCAAAAAGGATTAAGTTATATAAAATTTTGGTATAAAATATCATGCTTTTATAGATAAAAAATACAATAAATGTTATCAAAAATATGTTTGGAAAAAATAATTCCTATTTTAAAAATCATTAATGTTGGTATAGAAATAATTTTGACAAGGTAGAAACATGTATATGCCTAAAAAAATGCTAAAGAAGAGTTAATGTAAATTTTATGTATATTAGAGATATATCCATGCAAGAAATAATATGAAATAGAAGATAACCCAACAATAATGAGTTGTTTTATATAATCCCCCTACAATAAATCTTGTTATGTTTTGTATCATTTATCCATTCAACATAATAAAATAATTTTTGAACATATGAAATCATAAGTGGTTTATATTCATTTATATAATTATTGATCAATTATAATTATTTTATTCTATTTTATAATAGTCTTTGTTAAACAATATTTTCTTTCCTATCATGTTTTCTTTAAATTTCCCCCTGTTGATTTTATTTAATTATTTATCTTAAAGGTTATTGTATATAATTACAATTAAATAAAAAAAATTGAAACACTTGTAATTAAATATTTATATAATATATCTAATTCCTTCTAACCATCCATAAAGTTCGTGATAAATAAATAGTTCATAATGTCCTCATTGGTGGTTGAATGATCATTGAAAATACATTGTTAAAAGAGGATAAAAGAGAATAATGACATATAAATATATCATAAATATAATAATTAATAGTTAAACATAATTAAAATAAATATACAATACAATTTAATCTATTTTAGCGTTTTTGGCATTGAAATTAATATGGAAAATAAGGAAGGGAAGGATAAAAGTTTATAAAAATTTGATGAAACCTTTCCATCTTCTCAAGGTTGCTTCTTTTATATGACACAAAACTCCATGATTTCGTTGAGATTATTTTATCCAAAATATCCCTAACGATTATAATGGTATTATTAGAGGTAATTTGGATAGATCTTTTTCATTGTTAAGTGATAGATAAGTGGATTTCAAAGGGGATGGTGAGTGGGTGTTAATAGTTGATGAGATATGTAATTTTGAGTTAGATTACTGAATTATATATAATATCAATGTTAAATAGTATAATAGTGATATAAAATAATTTCATGTCAAATTTGAATTAAATAATATGATTCTAGGTATTTTATTTATTTCCAAATTCAAATTCAGTTGATTATTAAAATGAAATGTGGAAAAGAAGTTTTTATTTTAATAGAATACATTTTCATTTTAGACGCTGGAAAAAAAATTAGGTTTTGAATTTGTGTTTATTGTTTTTAAATAACACATGTATCTAAATAAATTTATTTTTAGTCATGAAAAAATTTCTTCATTTTATCACTTCATTATTACCTCTTTGATGATGTAATTAAAATACACTACTTATGTAAGAACTATGTTTTTTCGATTAACATAAAAATTGAATTATTTCATAAAATTAAAAAAAAATAAACTTATATAATTTCAATGTGATAACCATAAATATTTTAATCTTTATATCAAAATAATTCTCTATCTTAGGTAATTTTAATTACTAATATACAAATAATTATTTTTTAAACAATATATTAAAATAAAATATATGAAAATTAGGCTTATAGTTTCACAAAATATTTAATAATTATACTTATTTTATAGAATTAAAATACTGATATTTTCAAAAATTACTATGTATGAATATTATATACATGAAATTTTACCATTATATGGTCAATTTAGTATTCCATTGGTCGTGGTATTATTATTATCGGTTAGTTTACTATTTATAGGGATATTATTTCTATTCTAATAGTTTCATAACCAATAAAATTTTCATATTGCATCATATAAATGCATATTAATTCATTCATTCATCATTAACATTAATTACTATCAAGGTTCCAAAATTTTCATTTCAAAAAAATCAATAGGATTATTAATGTTATTTATTTTTTACATTATTTCTCATCGTTTTGATGATTCTAGAGGATAATGATAATCCATATTTTCTTATTCTTGTATTTTTATTTTTATTTGTTTAACACTTCATATATTTTAAATTCTTATGAATATAGTTATTTTTTAAATACATTTTCCTCATTTAATTATATAATGCATTATGATTTGTATTTGTTTAAGCTATATTATATATCTAAAAATTTAAAATTATAAGGGGAAATTAAATATATATATATATATATATATACATGTTTGGTTTTTTACAAAATTTATTAGCCACATTCTTTCCCACTTATTATTACCGAAATGAAAACATTAACCATGTGTTGTGGGGACTACCACTTCCACAAAGTAGCATATCTCATATTTCATATAGTCTTATTCTTATCTATTAAAACATATTAAAATAATATTCAAAAACATAATCTTATATCAATAATAACATAATTATTATTTAATAATTTTTTTATTCTAGAAAACCCACATTCATAATTATAATCATCCATTATTTATAGAACTTTCATGTTTGGGTCTATCTAAACACATACATTGATAAAGATATAATATAGTCTTATGGATGAGTATGACTGAAAAATTTCCAATGATATAATACTTAAATAATTAAATAATTATTTTATTTAGGTTCTTGAATTATAATATTAATATAAAAATTATTAATTAAGATATCGCCATTTTTTTAAAATAAATAAAAATATTCTTATCGCCAATTTAATATACAAGAACTGTAACTACAAATATCCCAAAATTAGATTATATATTTGTAATCTATTAAAAAATAAATTATAGTACCTTTTAAAATATTTTAATGATAAACATTGGGGGAATTTTTAATAAAAATAGAACTATTATGAAACTAGTTCATTAAGATTAGGATTAATCACACCCAATATTTTAAAAATAAAATAACTAACAAATATCAGTGTAGGGAATAACAATAAATGATATCATTAAAAGGCTATAGATATGAATAGGTTTTTAAATTGGGGATTAATATAATTATGTTTTATAAATTCTATTCATGTTCTTTAGTGGATGTCATGAAAAGAGGTTATAAATTGAGGATTAACATAATTATTATTTTTTAATTATGTTTTATAAATTCTATTCATGATCTACAAATTTACCTTATTATCGATGGATATATTATTATTTTTGTTTTATATTATTATTTCAATATTTAGGAGTATAAATTGCATCCATATTAGATATGATTATCTTATAATAAGTTATGATCTTTTATTTCCATCCCTTATATTTACCCTTTTTGAGCATTTATTATCACCATTACTTGGTTTCTATTTACATGGGTCATAAAGAAATGTTTTACATGTGATATGTCAAACAAAATAGATTTTATGGAAATTTTATTAGAGATAATGAAGACTTATTTGTATTATTTAGTATATTATATAGTGGAGAAAATTAACTTTGAATGTAGTTGGGTCAATACTTTTTTGGGTAATTGAAATTATATTGTGATAAAATTGGATTTCGTTAGTTCATTTCAATGATGTATATAAGGATTTTTTTTAATATGAATTAGATTACAAGAGTGTGGGTCCATGGAATCACATTTTATCTCATTATTAATGATATTGGAAAAGTTGGGTGAGTCAAAATAGTATCTATTAGTCTATTATGTTGGATGATTAGATAGGGAAAAACATATTCTTCCATTATGACTATGATTGGATAGGATGGGGGAGGTAAATGAGTATCCTAATGTGACTAAGATTGTATTTTTTTGATGGATGCCACCAATGTATAATTTTGTGACTAATATTTGATGGGGTGGTGGATTGAATCCTAATATCCAAATGTCACAATGTTTTGATGGGTTGGTAAAGCCTAACCAAGTATCATGTTATGATGATATTTGATGTGTTTGGAATAAGTCTAAAAAAGTATTTGTATATGTCAAAATAAGCGGGTAGGGCACCATGAAAACCTTGTACCTAGTTCTAATGAGATGAAACATGTTGGTGGAGTCCAACCTATGATCCCATACGAGGTATTTTATTGAATGGTTTATGATGTATAATTTGGGGTCCTTGATGGGATTTTGTCTGTATAGGTTAGTGTAGTTTAATAAAATTTTCCAAGATAGTGATGATATCCCTGGTAGTTGGGTAGTCGAACAACCCCTATATCAATGGGTTAAAAAATATAATATTGATAGAAAAATATAGTATGATTCGAATAGAATAATTTCTTATTGATTACCCAATAGTATAATAGGCTTATACATGTTATTGTTTACATATTTCACTTAATTAAATATATTCATTAGCATATAATTTCATCATTATTATGGACATTGTTCATGGTGGATTGTGGAGTTTTATGTTCTCACCCTTCATCTTCACCCTAGTACACATTAAGACTATATGATTTGTACGACGGTTAGGGACAAGTCACAGGATGAGTGTGTAGGATATTAGATATGTTAATGTATTTAAGGAAATATACAAAGCGAGGGTTATGGAAGGATTTTTAGTATCCTTATTGTATTTTCTTCTTTATACGAGTATTATATATAACCAACCTATAGTTTGGTCTTATATTAAAGTATTATTGAATGATTTTCATAGGTTTCATGTGGTATATAATAGTTTATGTATATTTATATTGTCTGAATTTTGTTTTAAATTCACCATTATAAACTAATGATTTGTCTTTTTATAGATATATATTAATTACCACTAAATTTTAATTCTGATATTTATGTTAAAGTCACTACAAATGATTTTATCTAACTCTTAACACATGACAGTAGCTTCAACTATATGGTTAGTTATACATGTAGTAATTCAGTTACCTAAATTGGGTTATGTGGATGCTTAATGGGCCATGGACTTTATAATGTGTTATTATTGAATTTTTTCAGTTTTTACCAATTTTTGAATATATTTTATGGAGATATAAATGTAATTATCATTGGATTTAATCCATATTTATGTAAGGAAAATAAAAGTATGGGTATAAAAAAGGACTAATTGATTTATGATTAATGATATTTTGTTGTTGTATTATTTTGGTATAGATTATAATTTTATATTTTTTGATTTATGGTTTATTTATTTGGATTGTTGACTATTATGGAAATTAAAATGCATTAAAGAATCATACATGTAGTATAATATCACATGACATGAGAATATGTTGGTGTGATTTATAAATAATCCCATGATTAAACAAAGGGTACTTTGGTTTTGTAAAGTGTCAACAATATCTTAGTGGTTGTTTTATTGAATAACTTATTGATAGTTCTACACATAATAATGATAAATATATGGTGTTAACCCTATAATGTATCATTTGATATTGATCTCACCAAGATAAAAATTTCTATGATTTTGTGTACTTTATATTGTAAAATATGGGTACGGGGACATCTAATGTGGATCCCAAGGAAAAGGGTGGTGGAATATGAGTTTCATTTGCTTAATTGAGATATATTCTTAACCATTGCATCTCAAGGTGGCGATTTTATGATGGATCTTTCATGGTTAATAACGATATCCTTGAAATGATGAGTTATAAATCATGATATTGGGTACTTAAGCATAATAGCAGAGTAATGGGGAGTTTGGTTGTTTTTTATTATATGGGATCTTATTTACAGTGTTAACTCAAGAGAGAAGAGTTAGGCTTATCATATATATATAATTCAAGATGTATTGTATGGGTATATACCTTAGGTGATAGGAATGAGAAAAGGGTTTTTTGTTTTCATGTTTTGGAATATAAATGTATGACCCCATACATATGTATTGGTGAGACAATAATAGATAGTTATTTTTTTGAGATGACATTTAAATGCATATGAGTAATTTCAATATTTTTATGTAGTTAGGCCTACGATATATGGGATTTGGCCTATTGTGGAATGTTTTGGGTGGTATTTTAGTGTTGTTTTAATGTTTATTCCTACTCAAGAATGGGATTAAATATTCAAAAAAGGAAATTATGTACCATTTTGAGTGTGGTTCCAAATATATTTCTTTATCATATAACACGAGAGTAGATATTTAATTAACAATAATGGTATAATGGTTATTATAACCCATTTTTAGTAATGTGATGATGAGTGTAATGTTTAGTTAGCTAGTATTGGTCTTTTATTTCATGTAGATTTTTTTTACAGATGTAATTTAATAAAATCTATAGTATATTTAGATCGAGTAATAGGATTAAAATGATTCTTTATGATAGATGATGGCTCTCATGTGAAGTGTTCTAGGAATTTGATATATAACCGGGTGGATTTTGTGTTTAGTTAATTGAATAATATATAATTGTTGTGATTTTAGAATGACCAGAATGATTGTCAAAAAATCATTGCCTCTTTTAATTCCTAGACTTCTTAGAGTTAAGTTATTTTATTTCATTGATAATTTATGAGATATGATATATAATCACACATTTGAGTGTGAGAAAAACCTATTATTTTATAATGTTGATAACAGAGTAAATCATTGTCATTATGTTATGCATTAGTCAAATATCTAGAAAATCATGGGATAGTCAGATGAATATTGACTGGGAAAAATTGGTGAACAACATCTTGATAAATGTAAAAGAAGTGTCTTCATAGTGTGGTTGTAAAATGTTATTGTGGATATGTTGTTCATGATTAGGATAAATTATTTTGTATATCCTTTTGTTTTACTTATAAGACTTTAAAATATATTATGTAATATTTTTTTCTAAGAACAAAGATTTTTGGGGATTTTGAGGCCTAGTGATCTCTAGTGTTGATACAAAAAAAAAGATATATTAGATCTCACACATGATGTTTTAATGAAATAATCAATTAACTACTAAACAAAGTCTTAGATAAAAAATATAAGACCACCAATGAATCTAGAATGCAGGTTTTACCCTTTGTGTGACATAATCATTATCGAAATTAGGTCTCTTGATAAATGTTGCTTCATGAAAAAATAATAAAATAAATTAGATACTAAATTTATTTTTTTGATTCAAGGACTTACAATACTCTATAAATATATATTTACTACATTTCACTTGAGTTACCAACATAACTCTAGGATTTGACCGGGGCTCATAAAGGAGATGTTGGTGAACAAAAACATCATCAAGGATCATATCATTACCACAAGGATCTTCTATGAGAACAATTATGTGGATGTCATAAAAAATAATGAAATATAATAATTCTTCACCAAATAATGGCCGAACACAAGGTAGAAATTTTCTTTTTTGAATTTATCCTTTTTTATTTATTCAAATATGAAATTGAATCGATTATTCTAATAGTTTTATTTTTAGGTTGATCATGTTGTGTGGGTATGTGTTTTATCTTCAAATAAATAGGAATTTGGTAATGATTTATTTATTCCCCGTCAAACTTCTCTCCAATGACAATTTATAAAGGTCAAAAAAATCATTGGAAATTGTTTGTTCCATTGTTTTTTTATAAATTTTACTTCACATTCTTCATGTGATTATATTATATATTAAAATTGGATGGTGGTTTGATAAATACACAAGAAATGATTATTTCTCAATTTAACATTGCTGTAATTGATCAATTACTATGGATTTGGGAATGAGATCATCGATGAGGTTATGATAAATAGTTATGAAAGTACACTAGTTTCATATTTCTTGATCCTGATTTCCAGATTGGGTGTCTCTACATGGAGGTGTGAGGAGAGAGATATCATGAGTGGATCAAAGGATGGATTTTAACCACCATTGATAGGTCGGTTGAGGTCAACCATAGATCTGGGATCTACTAGATTAATGGATGGAGAAATTGGTGAAAATTATAATGTGGGCATACGTGAGAAGATATCATAAATATTTGAGAAATTGTAAACCGTACAACATGTATTCTGAAGAACATTTGACCTATAGTCCACTTCTGTGACAATATAGTTTACATGCAAAGAAAAATATTATATGTCATGTGACCTAGTTAAAGTGTCTCCAAATTATTCTTTGAGGTTACATAAGCATGGATGAACCTTGGAACAACTTTATAGTCCAGTACAGAGGTACAACCATTTAATCATATATTTCCATGTATATGGGCATGGATGGGAAAATGAACACATCCAATGTACATGGGAATGAGAATAGGAACACAAGAACGAACATGGGAATGTGTGAGTTTTCACGTACACACAATGTACTATTTATATATGTTGTGAACATCCTCTGATATAGTCTAAAATCATTAATTTCTTTAATAATGGTAAGGAATAGTTGATTTAAATTCCTTGTACCTTCCTTATGCGGATATAGTGTTGTATTACATCATAAGAATAGGATTGTGATCCCCACTATGGGTGTTATATCAGATAGACATTATGGTATCTCTCTATGTGAATATGGTGGCATCCTCTATGATTCCTTCTTTATCCTAAGAAGGGTTCATGGTATCATCAATACTTCCATGTATTGATAATTTATATCCAATCTATAAGGTTGAACTTGTATGGTTTTTGGCACCCCCAATAGTCCTAGTTGTGATCCCCAATCTATATATTAGGAGAATTAGAGTTCAGGCCTATCCCTTCTTTGAAGATACCTAAAAATCATGACCTCTTACATGAGTTCCATTAGTGACAGCATGTCTCATGGATTCAGTTTCCTTAGATAAGAATTACCATGAATAATCATGAAGAATTATGTGTTTGGAAGTACGGATAATACCTCTTTGTGACTTGGACTCTATTACGAGTATATACTGATTTATTATTTTAATATATCATATCCTAATTTATAATACATTGAGGTTATTATCTTAGTAATCATGGTACTTTATGATTTTGGATATCAACGTGTACTATAGGGTATTTCTATATACACCCATGCATGGTCTATTCTAGACATACTGTGTCTTATGCATTTGAATGGCCTTTTGATTGATTCATGGGAAGATTGGGAGTTTGCAGAGAATAGTATACTATGTAGACCATGATTTAATTTTATTGAAGCCCCATACTTTATAGATGGTTGGACTCTATGTAGTTTATTGGTGGACTTATCTTTGAAACATAATCATTCCATTACTTTTTTCACACTATGATTGTGGGATATATATGTTTATAATAATTTTCAATTATTATTAAATTAATTTTGTACTTTTATGGTCTTGGATATGTGTTCATGTATATAGGTTTATTCAGCTAAGGGATTCATTATTTGTGATATGCCTACTCGGCACTAGTTTCTAGAACTTAGCCTATTAGAGGTGGTATTTTTTTGTCACACTCAGATTACCACCATATTGGTGGGAACCTATGGTTTGAGTCATGATAGAGTGGAATCAAGGTATTTTTGGTTCTACCATAGGACCATAGTTATTAGTTTTTTCTATTTGAGAGGTTTCGGTTGGGAATTATGGAAACAATGTTTAATGTTTTTCAAGTTGTATTTCCATTCCATGGACTCTTGTGTTTGTGTGGTAGCTGATTTATTTTTTTACTAGTTCATTGATAACCTACATGTTAAATAAATACATGTAGGAATTTATTTTAGGGAAAAAACAATGGAACATGCATCATATAGGAATGGGTATTAATTTTCAAGTTCATCTTAATTCAGATCCGTTGATACACTCTATGAATGTGATACATATTTATTTTTTTCATCATTCCTCCAAGATGACATCCATCCAGGATTGCATAGAATTATTATTAGGTTGATCCAATGAAGGATAAAGATTTATTATATGGTCAGGTATAGGCTATTGTACCTCCATGTGATTTTCATGTTTTTCCACCACCCATTGAGAAATAGGTTTTTCTAGAGGTACTAGATGATGATGCCCATAGGCTTACCACACACTATGAGTCTAATAGTATATGAACTCTTATGTTTCATGTCTAGCTACACCCTTAGGAAGCTGAGGGATTCCTATAGGTAGTCACTTGAGTTTTTTGAAATTTGAAGACACCTCCAAGTTAGATGGTTTCCCAAGCGATGAGAATTTTTTGTGGACCTACTATGTGATTTTGGAGTCTGGTTACTCATAAGAATGATGAAAAAACTATATCATAGTCATATTAAAAGCAACTATTTATGGATTAATTCATGTGAAGCCAGGGACTTTACCCAAGAATACTCTCAGTGATGGTGGTGTGACTGGTGTATGGATGCCAACCATATGTTCGAGTCACCCATTAGTACTAGTTTCCCCTTGTGGATTGTTCGAGTTCTCCTTCTTTCTAAAAGTTCTTTTGAAAAAATCTGTTTGGGCCAATGAACTAATTCAGTTGGGTCCTTGGCTAGAGTACACCCCCATGATGAACCAATTTAGGTTTGGAATGTGGTTATGAGTGACCTCCCCAGTGTTAAACCCTCCAGTTGATCAATTAAAGGAGTCCCATCTTGGAATCGGGAACTGGAATCTATCTCATTACTTTTTCAGTTGAGTGGATTCTCTCACAGTGGAAGCATGGTGGTGAGTTGGTCATAAGAGGCTGATATGGCTGTTTTCAAGAATCATGTGTTGGTTGGGACCTGGGTAGAGATCCCTCTCCCAGTAATGTTTCCCCTCTGTTGTAGAGGTCATGTTCAGTGGTGACTGACAATGTTGCGGACTCTTTTAAATACAGTAGTGGATGTCTTGGATCCTTTTTGGGACTTCTGTTTTGATGAATTGTATCTTTCCTTAAGGAGTTCCGAGCTTCTTAGTTCTGAACGAAAGTGTTTCCCCCTATGTCGCTTTTGTTGTTTCTCGCTTTTCGAAGTGAAAATGGTGATTTATGAGCATATTTTAAGTCCCTATTGCGGTAAAGTTTCATGTTGAGGCAAAGGGGGTCTTGGGATGTGTTGAGGTCTATTGGTTCAGCCTAGAATGTGGTGTGGTTACTTGTGGCACTAGAAGGAGAAGTATCATTCAGGGGTTTCAAAAGTATGACAGTGAGACTGGAGATGATTCAAACACTAGAGCTCCAGCCATAGGTCTCAGAGTGAAGCTGGCACGTAGTCAAGACCCCCCCTAAAGGGTGTAATGGCTATTAGTTTAACGTCTATCTTTTTTTTTGTTTTGGAGTTTCGCTAATCGGGTCCCTTGTAATGGGGGATTGGATGTACAAGAAGCCCCCTATTTTCTGTGTCGATCTGTGGTAATCAGTCAAGCTGAAACGTAGTCAGGTGAACCCCAACGGTGAAAAAGGGCCTTCGTTTAATCTTGGTCCTTAGTGTGACATGATTCATGTTCTTCTGAGGGCAAGACGTTGTTGATATGACGATGGTGGGCCCTTCCCCTCTCCCCCTCATGGTGGGGGGTTTTTGGACCGTGTGGAAAAAAATCTTCAAGTTCAGTTAATCTCTTTATTCCTCATGGTGGGGAGACCCGTCGTGGGTCTCATTGAATTCAGGTGGCTCGTTTCTTATAGTGGGGAGTCCGTTCGGGCCTCCCCGTGTCAGTGTCAATGTTTTTCCTCAGGTTTCGTTTTGGTTGGTGTTTAAAGTGTTCATTTTTTGAGGATGTTTTTCATATCATGGGAGTTTGGTGTTCATTTGGATCGATCAACTGGAGGTGATTAAACTTTTGGGGGTGAGTGAAACTTAAGGAATTTCTTCTTGGGTCTAGGTCATGGTGTGGATTCCTGGGGACGGGAAGTGTTATGGTGGGGAGAATTGTCACGCCCCGACCTATCCGTAATTTTTATTTTATTATTTTCCTGGTCTTAAAAATTTATGTCGAGGTTCGGGTTGAACCCCAAAAAATATTTTTAAGTTTTATCGAAAAATGCATGTTTTTGAATTGACGTCGTAGAGCATATAGGTGGAGCATGTTTCGGAAACCCCGCGCGACTTCTCCCATGTAGCGGCACTGTCCGTCGGTCTTCAGAAAAAAAAATTAAACGAATAATATTTTGTATTTTGTTGCGGTTATGGTTAATAATTTTAATTATTATTTTTGTAATAATTGAGGTTATTATTATTATTATTATTATCATTATCATTATTATTATTATTATTTATTTAACTTTTATTTTTATCTTATCTTATTCTATTTTATTTATTTATTTTTTCTCTTTCTCTTTCTTCTTTCTTCCTCTTTCTTCTTCTCTTTTTTTCTTCTCCCTTTTCATGTTCCACGCGGCTTCTTCCCCCCCAATTTCTGGATCTAGTTTCCTACCGTGTCTCCCCCTTCTTCCTTGATCCCTGTAGCACCTCACCGCCCCGTCTCTCTCCCTCCCTTAATTGCAGCACCCAGCCTGCCTGGCTCCTTGCTGCGCACAACCCTCCTTCACACAAAACCCTGCTCCCAGCGGATCCCTCTGCACACAACACCCTGCTCCTAGTAGTTCCCCCTACACACGACCCCTTCCAAGCACCGTCGAGCCCTGTGTCCCTGCTCTGCCCGCCGCCCCTTGCTGTACTAGCCCAACCTCCCACGCAGTGCACCCAATTCCTACTGCATGCGGCGCAACCTCTGCCCTGCACAGCACCGCTCCTGCCCTGCTTGGCTCGTCCGCGCGAACCCGCCCTAGCTCTCTCTCTCTCTCCCATCTTCAGCACCCTCGATGCTGCACCACCAGCCCTCCTCCTTGCCACTCCTGGCCAGTAGCCCCACACCCTGCTCCGCCTCCCATTCCATCCAACACCCTCTGCCTCTGCCCGGCTGCCCATCACAGCGCCAACCAGTGCAACCCCACCCATTTTCTTCTTTCTTGGTCCCTCTCCCTTGGTCCGTGCAACACCGTCGCCCGCACATCGCCTCCTATCGGCTCCTTGCAGTGCACACACCGGCCATGCCTGACACTCCTTCCTCCTTGCCTGTCGCAAGCAGGTAGCCCGTAGCGCCGCACCCCCCTGCTTTGCCCGTGCGTGCCTCCTCCTCCGGCCTCCCTGATTGCCTCCTCTGTGCTCGGATAGGACCCTGCACCCCTTGCACCATGTCCTGCCTGCTCCGGAAGCCTCCCCTCAGTCTGTGCTGCACTGCTCTGACCACACATCCTACCAGCAGCACCCCAAACCCGTGCTCCTACCTTGAAGCCGCTGTCTGACCAGTCTCCGGCCCTGCCTCCCCCATCCAAGCTCCTACCCTACACCGTCGCACCCTCGCAGCTGGCCACCCCCCATATCCTCCTATACGGGAGATGCCCCGTTCTTTTTGTCTGCACACACCTCTGGATGAACCTCATTTTGGCCACCACACACCTGTCGGGCCTCCGAGTACCTCTGACTAGCCGGTGCCCTCCGGTCACGCAACTTCCATCCTAGAACAGGCCCTCCGATCGGTCGCGCACCCTTCCCAGCCATGCGCCCCCTATATCGGTTTCTTTTTCAGTGCCCTGAAACCCCTTACCGGTCCTCCGGGGTAGAACGACCAGCTCCGTTGACTCCCATGTCACCCCTATTCGCGTGACTAGCTGCGTTCCTGGTTCACAATTGGGCGTGCGACAGACACCGCCGCCAAAGGCGAGCGGTTTGGGTTCACCCCATTTCGCCTGCTCCATTGCTGAGGTGAGTTTTGCGCTATTTATTCTTTTTTATCTTTTGAAATCTATGCTTATGGATTTTTATTATTTTATGATTTCTACGACGTGTTGGTAAAGAAAGTCGACGATACCACGATTAACCGGTTGTGCATGCTTGTGCGCAAGTGTGAGACGTGCTGCGTCATCGTGACTAAGATTTAAGTCAAGGTAGGTCCCCCACTACACTCAACTTTAAATTTAGAATTTATTAATTGATTGATGTTTTATTAATTTTAATAAATGAGAAATAATATAAGATAATTAATTTGTAAATGGTTATTTGGTGTAAAAGAGCCGTTTATTTTATACCGAACACTTGAAATATTTTCTCGATGAACGGGCACCCAGTAGTGAAATAATTCCCCTTTGGCTTTTAAAAATAATTCACGGAATTTCAAATGTAGTTTTGGTTTAAATGATAAATGATTTCTTCTGAAGCGTGAATGAGTGTTTTGGGTTTTTCTGAGAAATGAGGTTTTTCTTTAAAATTGGTGAAGGCCTGTTTCACACTTTAATAAAATAAATTATTTTGGAAAACCCACTCAGGGGTGATCTTTGGTGTGTATTGATTGTGTGAGCTGTATGTGATGTTTGTGCATCGTGACTGATTGATTTACATTGTGGACGCACCCCTTTTTATTGCTTGTGTTGACGTGGGAACCTGGCATAGTGAGTGAATCTTCTGAGAATGATTGCTGCACTAGTTTAGATTACGCATTGGCTAGTGGCCCCATAGTAGGGGAATACTGAGTTATTGCTGCTATGGTGATTGGGCCCCTCGGTTAGTCCATGAAGGGAAATACCGGGCGTTAGGGAGTTATGATGTCATCGAGTTAGAGCATGCTATCAGGATGAGTCAAATGTATAGTACGTTCTGGTTTGTTTATGATCTCTTAGGTTCGAACCATGTTTCCTTTAGAGTTTGTTTATATGTGGCAGACGATTGAGAGGTCTAGTTCGGTTGCTATCCCCTGTGTGCCACTTTTTCCATTGCCCTTAGTGTGTGTTGTGTGTTATGTGTGGTCTTCCTTTTGGGATAACAACTGAAGTTTGGATTTCTAAATTGTTCGGAAAACTATTTTAAAATTCAATGCACCTATTCCTTTCAAACATTAAACTTGTTTTTAAATCAAAAATGGCAATGGACTGATACTTGTTTTAGAAATAAAAGTGTGTGTAAAAACCCATATTTTATATAATTTAGTTCAAACATGGAATTAGTAATTTTCTTTATTTAAAGGTAGTTTATTGGGAATAGTTGTTGGGCACGCCTACTGAGTTTTAATACTCACGCCTATAGTGTTTTCCTGTTTTTAGTTTTTGTTGCTGGTTTGACTCAAGTTTTCTCGCCATGGGAAAGGGTTGGTTGTGGACTGGTGAGCGACTCTTGGAGTCGCGAGGAGTTTTGGTCATGGTTAGGTTAGTTGGTTGTTGTTGGCTGTTATTTCTTTTTGTGCTGTTTGTTTATTTTTGTTATTACACTTTTTCCACTGCTTTATTTACTTTTATTGGGAAAAATCGTTCCCACTTGTCCTCTAATGATGCCCTGGCACTTGTCGCCAGCCCGGGAGGATCGGGAACACCTCTCGGGTCATGTCACGACCGACTTGGGTGATCGGTTCAGGGTCGACCTGGGTTGGTTCATGAAACATATGAATAAGGTAATTTTTAGAGGGAATTCAATCCCTCAGTGTCAAGAATCTTTTTCAAAGTGACTTATTTAAACTCCCCCTCAATACCCAATGCATTTCACAATATCCATATACCTGAAAATCCATTTTTTTCATTTTATAATGATATTCTTTAAGGGATAGTTGTAACCAATCATTTCAAATGGATTGAACCAAATACAACACGTCCATAATATTAGAATTCCAAAATCCAAGTCATCATCGCCCATCTGTCATCTTGAGTATAGCGACTTCCTCGAGTCGTACACCCATCACGTCACCCTATACTTAAGCCTCCCCATTATCACAATGCCTATGAGACCCATTGGAATCTTCAACTCCCTCTCATAGTAGTCCACATCGCCATCGTCATTGTCATCCTCACCAATCCCTTTCCACCGGAGCATGTCACTTCCATCATAAACAACTGCTTTATCCGAGTCTTGATACCATTTATTAGCATTAAGAAATACTTGAGTCGATATCTTTTTCATAATCTAACAACGTCACTGACTGAACACAACTCTGGTCACCTTACCTAATCTAAATAACCCCATCATGAACAGATGACAGCCACTTCCATAACAAAATAAGAACAAAACCATAATAGAGAATAGATCTAAATATTCACCATACAAACATCATACAGATCCAAATCATGTCGCACAATAAGCATCTTCGGCCACCAAATCCCACCTCCCAAAACTGTTGAGGAAACACTACTCTAGAATAGACTCGGAGAGGAGCAAAGGTTCTCAGGGTCAAGGCATGGAAAAGAGCAGCTAATGCCTCTGCAACGGTATCTCTCCAAGACTGAACCCTGAAGAAAAACCAAGAACAAGTAGAGATGGGAGTGCTTTAAAACACTCAAACACCAACCCATGTATCCTAATATCTATAATTATCCATCACTCCTGATCTGACCTGGAGAGGCGTGAAGGAATGCAAGGTCAGAGAGGGGATGAAACGGTTGGGGCATTCAACAACCACTATCTTCCCTGTGAGAAAAACACAAAAAAATCCACACCTTATGAAAGAAGAGATCGGCGCCACAAAGAAAGGGTAGGAATAGAGGAAGGGAAGGAGAGGGAATGTCGGACTGACACGCTGCCAGATCTTAAGAGGAAGGTTTCGGGAGGAAACCCTAGCCTGAAAGCGAAGAGGTGGGGGAGTTGGGGGAGAATGGATCCATCACCAAAAGGTACGATATGTTTCCCATAACTTCACAATATTCATATATCTTGGACAAATATTATGTGGAGGAAATTAGGGGGGGGGGGGGTTATGTATAAATGAATTTGATATAAATACGTAATTAAAACAGAATATATTTTATTGATTTTTAATATTTGGTGTAGTTTTAGTCGTAATATTTATAAATAATTCATTTTCTAGAAGGGATCAGTTTTTAAGAATGATATTAATAGAATGCATTGGTAAAATTAAATGAATGATAAATTAATAACATCCCTATAATAGTTATGAAATTATAAGGAACAAGAATTAAATAAATATTGTATATAAAAAAATATTTTATTGAAAATATTTAAGTTCTTTATATATTATATGTGTTTCTTTAATTAATTTGATAAATTTTGGAAATTATTATTGATAAAAGGAACTTTATTTTTGGATTCATCATTCCAAATGTAAAATAGGATCAATTTTTTGGATTTCTATAAAATAATTTATTTTTCAGTTAATAGTGAAAAACATAATTCATAAATGTTTTAACTTTGTTGAAATTACTATGGTGGATGAATAAATTAAAAAAAAAATGAAACAACTTTCAAATACAAAAAATAAAGTTATTTAGTAAAATTATGCATTTAAATTTTATATGATTAATTAATAAATACGTGCTTCACTTTTTGGATCCTATATTATATTTTATTATAATTAAAAAAATAAGTTTTTGTCTTTTTAATTTTATTATTTATGTTTAATGTTTCTTTATTTTTTTTTGATTTTAAATTTAAAATGTATTCGTTTTATAACCATAAATAATATATATCATTGGAATCAATATTATAAATTATTTTTATTTTTTATGATAAAAAAAATTGTCTAAAATTTATTTTTAGTGTGTTAAGTGATATGTAATTAAAAATAATTATTATCATTTATATAAATAGAATACTATAAAATAGTTTTCGAATTATGAATCATTATCTTAAAATTAATTAATAAGGACCAATTCACTTTTATTCATAAATAAATAGATTAACAAGAAATAATGTAGTCACTACGATTGATTATTTAATGGTTAATAAGGATTTAAATTAATGGATAAGGCCACAAATATCAAAAAACATTATCTTTAGTTGATTTTATAAATTTATTATTTTCTTTTCTAATATTATCATGGAAATTATCATAATTTTAATCCATATTCATTTAATATAGATTCCCTATTATTTTAATAATATATATATATATATATATTTACAAAACCCCACTCCACTAACTTATAAAAGGCCCCTTCTCCACCCTCTTAAAAGTCACAAAAAATTATACATTATATAATTAATATATTTTCACAAACCATCCTAGGATACCCTTATCATGAATACCAAGCTGGCAGATGACATGGCCTTAAGGGTGACCCCAATCTTCACGGGCTGGAAACTAGTTCCTAGAAATCACAGAACCCATTTGGGAATGATTTTCCTATTACATTAATCAACACTACCATCAATACATCACAACATATATTCATAACAAAAATCATAATAAGAGGATAATACACGAGTAGAAGTATATACATACACAACCAAGTACCAAAATAAACAAAATCAAATGGGGACAACACTGTGAGCCACAAAAATCCATGTGACATAAGGGTCGACCACCTACATGTCACCACTATCTCTTGAACCAGAATATACAATCAGAAGTAATTATTTCATCTGTGTGATTCCATTTTTTTACATATGTTGGATAAAACAAAATCTACATAAACCCAATGAGTGTATGTGTGGTGTGAGATCAATATTCCTGTTATGATACCAAAATGTTCCCCATGCATAAACAATGTTTGACCAATATAAATATTATAGTATTAAAAAAATAATTTTAAAACTAGATTTTAAATTACATGAAAATAATGAAAATTGATAAAAATTAATTTAATTTAGTATAATCACCACTGAAATCCCTAGGTGGAGAATTTAGGGAGTCATCATAATATATTCATACACATGGTGAATGATCCACACAAAAATTGTTCTCTTGAATGTTCCATTGGGGATGTCCAAACTAATTTCCCAATGGTAATAAACAATATCAAATTATATTTTAGTGTAGATTATGTTATGGAATGAATCATTGGAAATTTATGGAATTCAAATTTCTATATTACATGTCATTTTATACCAACCTAGGTACTCAAGGTTCCACTCTGGCTTTTCCCCTTCTTACCCAAGTCATAAATCAATTTTCATCTCATTTTACACTAAAACATTCCAAATGTTATTCATTTTTAACCATTACAAAAAGGGGAACCAATTAAAAACAATAACATGCACTAAATCATCCATAAAAAAATTTACACATACCAAAGAAATTTAAAATTTGTTTAAAATATACAAAGGAATAATATATTCATAAAACAATGATAAAACTTGAGAAAAACTATCCTTACCCTTGAAAAAATGAACCTTTTAGTAACTAGAATCCAAGTGGACAGGAAAACACATGGGATCAAGAAAAAACCATAAACATTATGACACATAGTATACGATTTATATTTGAAAAACACTAAACCATAAATAATATTCATTGAGAGGAAACATTAGATGAGCAATGGAAAAAACCAATAAAATTAGAGACTAGACATTTACTTGAGGTTTCATGGTGATTGAAGAAAAAATAAAACAAAAAATATTAATTACTAGAGATTAGGGGAAGGGGTTCAGGTGCGCCTAGGGATGAAGAGTTTTATAATGTATAAAATAAGGGGATAATGGAGTTAAATCACGACTGTGGTAATATTGGAATTTCCAGAATGTTTTGTTTTTTAAAAGATTCAATGTTTGACTATATGGTTTTTTAAACTATGTAACAACCAAGAAGGATCATCTCTGTTGATAAGAATGGATTCTAGAACATCCCTCATGGTTTTTAAATTCATGTGTAAACTATGACAAACCAATGTATCAGGTCTATTCCACTCTTTCATGATATCTGTACAATTTTCTATAAATAATAACAAAACATGCACCATTCCTATTCCTTTGAAAAAATTATAATTTTTAAGGAAAAGGGTCCTTAAATATAAAAAATTGGAGACCAATAAATAAAAAATATATTTTTAAAAATAGAATCATGGGTGTGAATGTCCTTCACAATAATCCACCATCTTATAATGATTTTTAATACCCAACATAATAATAAAGCAAGTAAGGCCATTTCTCCTTCACCCAAGATTACCATTCTCACGTTAGAGGCTCATCATTCCCATAATTCCCCTAAATTTGAAAAAACAAGGTGGAATTACCTCACAAAAACATCACATGGGAATCAATGATTTGAACTGAGGGTTTAGTCACTAACATATCAGGTTCCAGGTCAAGGTCATTCTAATTAAACATGTGGTATGTGTATAACATTAACTTTTTCAATAAAGAGTGAGGGAAAATTTCTGAAATTGACATCAATTGAGTGCGTACATTTTTTTAAAAATTTCATGATCCATTATAAAATACAAAATGGTTTTAAATACTGTGATTTGATCTTCTCTTACATTCCATAATAAAGGTCACCCAAATGAGGGGGAAGTTTCAAAAAACAGGGTCGCCTATAGAATATTTCAAGGTATAGAATTAGAGAACAACAAATGACATGTAATGACTCTGAGATTTCATCATCTACTATTAAAAATTCATGATTTTTCCTTTGATATCATATATAATTCTTGGTACCACAAAAGAAATTCCGACCACCACAGTCCAAACTGGAGGGGACCAACAATGCCACCCATACAAGTGTTCGATGTGAGCCTTCATGATCATGTATTGGTAAATATTATTATAGAAAAATTACACCACCCATATACTTACACTATAATCATACGAATATGAAAACATAATCATGAATCATATCATCCAAAATTTGGTTCACCCAATCATTTATATATTAATATGGTGATAGTATACGATGATGTCATTGGCTTATATTATTGTTTCCATTTAGAGTCCTTACAAAAAATCATTAGGGGAATCAGGGATATCTACTAGAAATGAAAACATATATTACACAATGTATTTTCATGACCATTTGAACATACAATCTACAATCCTCTTCCACTATGGTGGTGTCCTTGATCATTATTATGTGATTAGATTTGGTTAGATGGTGTATTAAAATAATGAATGAATTAATTCATTGATGTGTATAGGGTATTGTGATGATAAATCCCATTTATAAATCATCCCACTTCTTGGTATGAAAGGATAGTCACATGAGAAATCTTTAGGGCTTCTAATGCTAATGTATGACCTATAGAAATGTGAAAAACCGAGAAAAAAATGCAAACTTTCTCATCCAATACCCAATCAATAAAACCGGTGTTGCATTTATTAATAAATCTAAGTGGTTCAAATACAGAAAAATCAGTGTTATTAGTGATAGTAATATGAAACAATAATCCTAATGCACTATGAAATGAAAAAATTACTTCTAAAGTATAGGATTAAATCTAAAGAAAATGACAATTCACTATCTATTTATCCAACGAATTGAATCTTACTAGAGAACAATCATACCAAATCCCTCAATTGATCTTCAAAGATAAAATCTAAATGATATGGCATCAATTGAATGCTATAAAAAAACCACCTCATTATATTACTTTTCGTCAATATGCATCATGGTAAAAGGCCTTATTAGGTACCTCATTCTACTAGATTCTTTCATATCACAGAATGGTTACATCCATAAAAATGAATGATAAATTATATTCCATTTATAATATGTCTAAATGATATAGAAATAAAAAAGTGAAAAGTATCCTTCCATAATCACTTCTATATATTTTGGACATTGAAGGAAATGATACAGCTCGTGACACTATGATCACAATAGGATATAAACCATTCCCCATTAAGGTAGTGGCACCAAAACATGACTTCATGTATCACTTAAATGAAATCATGGTTAGGGGTTGATTTATATGTATCATGTGGCCAAATATGGTAGGAGATATATTCTTCTACATGGTCACCTTGACTAAAAAGTCATACCAGATCTATACCCAATACGTTAAAATAAACCCCCTAACCCAAACCTTATAGAAGGAAGTATAGGCTAGGGATAACGACAACCACTACTTGATCTATTTTATGAATTTTTTATACTTTAGGATCCAATAGAAAGATACCTATATCTATGTATGATATCTCAAAGGTGATAAATGTTGAGATAATTCAATAACAAACTTCCTGTAATACACATCCTAGGAAAGGAGATTCCTAATTTTTAAATAATTCCTTGGTTCATCCCTTGAATTCACCACTTTTACATCCTTATAATTAAATAATATTCCATTTAATAATATATCATATCACAAAAAAATTAATTCTCATTAAATAATTTAATTTCAATATATTTTTGTAGAAGTAATGATCATAGAATGTCCCCATAATGATCCTCAAATTCATCTTATTCTCCTACTTTTATTTAAAAAAATAGGATTTCATCCATAAATACCATGATAAAGGTGTAATTATATCTAATGAACACCTTTTTTCATGAGTAACATGAAATCTACAGGAGTAATTTTTAGTATGAGTATCTTTATTATATATTCCATGTGGCCATAACTATATTGGGAAGCCGTTTTGGGGGCATTAGCCTCATTTACCTAGACTTGGTGATACCTTGAGTGGAGATCACTATTTGAGTACAATATTTCCACTTAAATCTTGTAAAATAGATAATAAATGAGGATAAATAGTTTTTTATTCTTAATCATGACTAGATTTGACATCTTATTGGGATTCATAAGTAAATTGAACCATTTGACTACTTAGAAAAGACTACTTGAGTGTCCCATAGGGATACACCGGGATGAATGATCCATTTAGAATCTAAATTCTCCAAATGAATATTCATATAAATCCTATTATAGGGAATTATATGATATAAAGGGATAGATATTGGGTTTTTTATAAAAACATTTTTATGGAAAAATCCACTACCCAGTTTGGAGGAAAGTCTATGAAATTCTACATTAAAAACCTCGAGTACTTTTCTAACCATGGGAGGAGACACACTTATCAAAAATTATTTTTAATCTTCAAAAAGATGACAGGATACAAAAATGATATTTATAAAAAAACAATATATATATATAATACCCACTCATCCCGATCGTGGGTCTCATTCTCCATGGAAGACATGAGTTCTCCCATCGGGGGCATTATAGGTTACCTGCTGATTATATAAATCAATGTGATACATGATGAATTTCATATTGTCCATCCCTAGAATCACATAAAAGAGTTTTATCTCAAGGATGAGGATGAACCACTTCAACTCATCACCTAACATAGAGACAATGCATAAATAGAATTAAAATGCACATTCCACCTTCTTTACCATGTTGTGTATCTATCTCTATATAATACATCTTGAGATCGATTGGATGATTTAGTAAGTCCCCAATATGTGAATACTTAAAGGTGTGAGAAACTATTATATCAAATAAACAAACATCTATAGAAAAATAAATTTTAATTGTACCTTGTAACGTCCCGAATCTAGATGCCACTCAACAGTGCTCCAAGCCTAGTGGGCCACATGGCCTCAAGAGCATGTCCACAAACACCAGAGGCTGCCGAATAGCATCAAGGGCCTATGTGTTATAGTGGCGAGACTATGCCACCATTAGCATAGTCTGACATAGTAGAATATAATGGCAGTTTAATAACATAAGCTATAATACCATTCAATAGAAGTAAACAGTAGAAGATAGATAATATAAATAACCAGAAGTCATGACATACAACAGATGATTCTACATGTTACATGTTCTAGAAAATATCCAAAATAGATTACACTGTAGTAATATATTATAAAAGTTCCAAAGAATAAAAGGCCAAAAATAATCTTAGATGTATTCCAAGCCTCATCTTTGTCCCATTCTTTGCTTCTCCTAAGAAGCATATGACATACCTGGAGGAGGGTGGTTTCCCTTCTCTAAACCAACAATCATATAATCTATTTTGGTAAAAAACATGACAAAAAATGGGTGTGATACTAAATCCAAGTAGGAAACCTCCAAGGGCTTGTTCCAAATCAACCCATGAAGATATATATAAAAGGAAGTGTGAAATAATAAATGAAGTAATCTTGGAAGTACTCCAAATTAAACAACCTACAAGCCCTGGTTTCCATTTACATTTAATTTTATTAACTGTTTAACAATTCAATTACATTTAAATATTATGTCATGAGATCCATCACAAGCTCGTCATCCCCTATATAACTGCAAGCATAACAAATGCCTCATAAGGCCATCTAAGATGGAATAAGTCAAGACTGAATCCAAGTGTGCGTTTTGTCTTGGAAGACACATCATAAACCATGACATTTCAATATTAAAATATAACTTGACCCATACATTACATTTTAAGTGGGAATTAATGTATCACTCCTGGTGAAAATACACTAACACCCTACATGTTGGGCCCGGTAAGCATATTAGGAACCCAATATCTCTCTATGTGTGGTATAATTTCATGTCACTAATCCCATTATTGGAGGTCCTATAAGGAATCACTAATTATAACTCATGGATTATAGTAAAATTCTTTTTTGATATCATCCATGGATTCCCCCAATGGATCCATGATTCACTCAGTATCTAAGTATATACATTATGTGCTCATCCACAGAGTCTATGGTTCACTCATGGATGAAACATAATGAACCCTTTGATCCCATCCTTCGAATGATAACTAAATCCAATGTTCACTCAAGGAACATGGAAAAATATTATAGGATCTCTTCAATGGAAATATAATCTGAATCCATGATTCACGCAAGGATATTTACCTTTTCATCATAACAAATTCAATTAAACATTTAATTATCCATGTTAATGTCAAAAATAAAATCATGTATTATAACTCACCACAAAGGATGTCTCAAAAAACAACCAACCACAAAGGCTTGTACTTTCATGGACTGAAAAGAGAATATTTCTCACAACAAGAATCAGATGAAAATTAAACAATTACATTGCATATATATTGATCAACTCATGTGGCCAGGTTCACAGTTAGAGGAGTTCATTCCAAACATCCTTAAACAAACATAGGCATACATGGATCAATGGTAAAGACAACCATCTAATTCCATGAACCAATTCAATTAAAATTTAACACTATTTTGAATTCATTAACAACCTTTTTCATACTTAACAACCCATAAAATGGAAACAAGGGCATGCCTCATAGGCATCCTAGTCCTATTGGCCATAAAAAGTCATCCAAGGGAACTAATCCATGGGGTGGACCTTAATAGGCATACAACTTATGTCATGCTTAAAAATACCTATTCAATTACCTAAACAATAATAGGGAACAACATGGTAAAAATATATATCATGGAGACACCCCAAAATAGGGAGCACGACACTCCAGCATATATAAACTAGTCAATAATTAACGAATGACACAATACCACCTACCTTAGGTTCATTCTAGATAGCTCATCTAGTATCAAGATCTGATTCACCCTATTCTGGGAGAAATATGATGAATGGACGAAGAATAGAATATTAGGGAATATGAGCCTAAATCCAAATAGGAAAATCGATAACAAGAAGAATCAATAAATGATAAAAATTAATCAAGGCCTTAGAAATATGGATATGGTGAAATAGATGACACTTAAATCAGGGTTTAGATAGTATAATGGGCTCAATCCATGTGATAGTTCCTCAAGGATATCAAGAGAGACCCCCTGTTGCGCAACATTTCAAAGGAGATAGGATTTTTAGGATCAAAACACAACAACAAAAAATGATCATTTCAACCCAAAAAACTAAAAAACTGACCACATGGTTAAGAAACTCCTCCCAAATGGTTTCATAAATCCTTGTGACCTATAGGACCCCACTATCTAGCCTCACATGGTTAATTAAAACCATGTGGCCTACGACGCACTGTTTTCACTAACCATGAACCAGGAATAAAACTCCCAAACATTAGGTTCTGAGAACCACACTAGCCCCACACATCTCTGATACTTATGTGAGACCAAAATGAACTCGCATTAGTCCATAAATAATAATTTAAACTGAAAATTTATGGAAAACCATGATCCATCCCTCAAAAAAGAATTTGGTTTTTACAAACTTCCCCTATTAATGAAATTCATCCCAGAATTACCATTATAATGGTGGTTCAAAAACAACTAAGATCAACTCTAATAACTTCATTGTACATTGGACTTCCTCTCCTAGGTCTCATACTCTACATGATCATACTACCATAGCACTCTTAATAAGGGAACAAACCAGGCATGGAGAATATTCATGATGCAATCCATAATTCATATAGGATGCTCCACAAAGGAATCATTAGACTATAACTCAACCTCCTTATGATGAAAGGTATGAGACGTGTATGAATAGTAATTTCGCACCTAAAAAAATGGAATACATCATGCATAGCCCGATACCTATGACAACCTTGGTCTTTTATTACACAATTAAACATAATTTATTACATAAACTTCACTTGATACAACATAGAAGATCGAGAGATATAGTGTATTTGGGGCTTAGGATCATTACATAACAACATAAAACATTAAATACACTATATTTATTGAAAACTTTATTTACATGACCACTACATTCCCTCGTACTTAGCATTACATGGGATAACCTAAGGACATGCATAAGAAAAGGGTGAGCTATAAAGCCCAGTAAAGGAATAATCTTGGAATAACATGAGGAATAAAATAAATGATAGAAAATAGCATATTAATAGATCATAAGAGAAGCATAAACATAAAGGCATGATAAATCATGATAATCATAACATGTAAATGTGGCAACAATACTTAACATGGAATTAGCATGAGCCAAGGCTCATTGCACATGGAGCATGAGTAAACCATCATTGCACATGAAGCATGAGTAAACCATCATTGCACTTGAATTATCATGAGTAAACACCCATTTCACATGGAGTATCATGATACTATACTTTACCCAATGCATTGGAGCACTATCAGGGTGCACCCTTCTTAAACATTTCACATCATACATAAGTGTGCCACATGGATCATAAAACATTGAATCATTCAACATAATCATTTATTCCATGATAAAAGAATGTGTAATACATACATGAAACTATTTAAACAATAAGTAAATGTGCATAAAGGTGAATACCCTTGATAGAGAAATGGACATGGTATTTACAACATAATGACTTTAGCTTGGAAAAGCGCGGTGCAATTTCGACAGCATAACGACATGACATAAGAACTCATAAAAATGGTTGATGAGAGAGAAAGGGGTGTCTAATCATATTTAAATGACATAGAAAGTAAGGGGTTCATATAGATATATTTCCCAAAAAATGTAATGGAATTTATATTCATGATACAAAATAATTTCTTGAATGTAAATGAGGAGAGAGAAATTCCTTTCGGAATTTCGGCATAGTAACGGGTGTACATGAGAGACATTTAATGAGAGAGAAAGGGGTATCCCATCATTCAAAAATAAAGATGAAAGTATGTATGAGGTTCAAAAACATACCCCAACATTTATAATTGCAATTAAAAGGTCATTAAAATTTAAATAATATTGGACAAAAATGAGAAAGGAAGAAAAACCCTTACTTGGAAGTGTGCTTCCAAAGGCTTGAGAGAGGCTTGAGAGAGGATTCTTGGGAGATTGGGGAAACGTGGGAGGATTATAGAGAGATGAGGGCAGAGTTTGGATGAAATCCAAATGCTTTGAGTGAGGAGGAAGTGAGAGCTTGGGTGGGTTTATATAGGAAAGGTGAGGGAATTCTTTATTATTTAGGTTTGGGACACCTCACATTAAACTAATACAAACCACAAACTAGCACATGGTTTTTGCACATGGTTTTTGGAAAAGGGAAGTGAAAAAAAATATTTTATATGGCCAAAGTCCAAACTTCTTAAAATAATGGGGTTTCTTATGTGGAGGTGAGTCACACTCCCAAGGAAAACAATTTAAAAAGAGAAAATGTTTAATAAGTCTTGAAGGGTCCACTAAAACTTTGTAAAATAAATCAAACAAACACAAAATCACATTATTTTAATGGTAAAACACATATAGTCTGAACATAAAGTTTATATTATTTCATTACAATACTATTGGGTCATTATGATGTCATAAAACACATTATATATTTAAACGGTATTTAATTTTTACCCAAAAATTTGACTATCCCATAAAATTATAAAAAATTCACCATTGGATAATTTAAATGTACTGATTCCAAAAATAATATTAATTTTATCTAAATAATTTTCTAAATATGTTACTTTTCACTTTTAAAATAAAAACCGGCTTTTATAAAAAATTCATGGGTTCTAACAATAATTGCATTCAAACCTTAAAAAAAATTACAATTGCATTCATAAAATTATACGATCATTTATATTTAATAAAAATTAATTTAATAATAATAATAATATTTTATTAAAATATTATTTAATTCAAAAAATCCATTAATTCATCAAAATATATTTCTTAGTTGAACAATAACTAAAAATACTATTTGTGCTTTAAAAACTATTTACAGGGTAACAATAATAAAATGAAAGTATATTCATTAATATATACAAAAATAATGTACATAACCATAGTACTAGGGTCTTGTTACGTAACCCCTTATAACACCTACATAAGACCGAAGAGTAAGGTGTGCTATGATGACAGACTCTTAGGGTGGATTGGATAACATTGCCTAGGTGGTAATCAATATCAACTTCCACTTCTATCATAGGTGGTCCTGCTCGAGCATAACATATTCAAGATCGGCTTGGGATTGGTCAAGAGTGAAGGCCAAAGACGCAACCTCCTTTTCGATCTCTGAAAAATGGGCTTCGTATGGGGCACGTCTACTGGATGAGGCCATCGCTTCCTTTGTCTGAGTAAATTGGATTTGTTAATGCCCTATATTTATACTAATCATGTGATTACTATTCAATGACTATATTAGCAACGATCACAATTCATAACAGTATTTTAAAATCCAAAAACATAAATCCAAATAAGTTGACATTTTATATAAACATTTTACATAAAGATACATTTAATTAGATATAGAGGGATTTCCATTAATGATATTTTGGGTCGTTACAATATTCCCCCTTAAGAAATTTCGCCCTCAAAATTTTATTTTCCCACACTAAAATAGATGTGGGTAACTCTACTTCATCATATCCTCTGATTCCCATGTCACTTCTTCAAACTTGTGGTTTCGCCACAACACCTTGACGAGGGGCATTATCTTATTTTGTATAACTTTTTCTCTATGATCTAAGATATTCACTGGTTGCTCCTCATAAGAAAGATCATCCTCTAACTGTACCACCTCTGAAGGGAGTATATGTGAAGGGTCCAACATGTACTTCCTTAAGAGGGATACATGAAATACATCATGTACTTTGGACATGGTATGTAGAAGTTCTAGTCGATAGGCCACAACCCCGACATGATCAAGAATCTCAAAGGGGCCAATGTACCTTGAACTTAACTTCCCTTTCTTCCCAAACATCATGAACTTATTCCACGGAGATTTGCATAGTAATACCATGTCTCTTACTTTAAACTCAAGGTCTCGTCAACGGTTATCTTCATCACTCTTCTTTCGACTCTAGGCTACCTTGATATGCTGCAGAATGGTTTTCACCTTCTCTACTATTTCTTCGACCATTTTTGGTCCAAGAAGCTAACGCTCACCGACCATGTCCCAACACGCTAGTGTTCTGCACCTTATCCCATAAAGGGATTCATATGGTTCCATTTGGATGCTTGAGTGGAAATTGTTATTATAAAAGAACTCAACCAGAGGAAGATATTGATCCCATCCTCCTTTAAAGTCCATTGAGAACACACTCAACATGTCCTCAAGTGTTTGGATAGTCCACTCGGATTGGCCATCAATTTGAGGATGATAGGCCATACTGAAGTTTAGTTTAGTATTCAGAGAATGTTTAAGACTCTTCCAAAATATAGAGGTGAATCTTGGATCTCGATCAGACAAAATAGATAGTGGTACTCCATGAAGCCTTACAACTTCCCTGATATATATCCGTGCCAGTTGATCCAATGAGAAATCCTCTCGAATATCAATGAAGTATGCAACCTTTGTAAGATGATCCACAACAACCTAGATTGCATTGTTTTCTTTGGATGTCTTCAGAAGTCCAGTGACAATGTCCATGGTTATGTTCTCCCATTTCCATTCTGGTATGAGGAATGGTTGCATCATCCCCTTAGACTTCTGCCTCTCTGACTTCACTTTCTAACGCACTAGACACTTTGATGTATATTCAGTGATCTACTTCTTCATATTATCCCACCAATAATGCTCTCGGAGATCTAGATACATCTTTGTGTTTCCTGGGTGAATAAAGAAATTTGAACTATGTGCATCATCCAAAAGTTCCTTCTTCAGCTCCAGACTTGATGGAACACATAGTATTTTCCAAAATATCACAATTCCTTCTTCATTAACATTAAACTCCGAGGATTTCCCTTTTCTAATAGCTTCCATTTTTTCTTGAATTCCCACATTATCCTTTTGAGCATCCTTTAACCTTTCCAAAAGTGATGGTTGAACAATCATTTGTGAAAGGATTGATGATGTTCTCTTATTTATGATTCCCATGTCCATATTCATCAAATCTAATAATATTGGATCCTTTTTAATTCTCATTAATGATATAATTGTTGGGTCCTTTCTACTTAGGGCATCCTCCACCTTGTTCGCTTTTCCAGGGCAGCAATGGATTGAGATGTCACAGTCTTTGATCATCTCTAACCATCTTTGTTGGCACTTGTTCAACTCTTTCTATGTGAAAATATAATTGAGGCTTTTGTGGTCAGTATATATTTCACACTTCTCTCTAAAGAAATAATACCACTAAATTTTCAAAGTTAAGATCACTACAGCCAACTCGAGGTCATGTGTTGGATAGTTCTGTTCATGAAATTTCAATTACCTTAAAGCATAGTCAATGAAATTGTCATTTTGTATCAACACAAATCCCATTCCCTTCTTCAAAGCATCAATGAATACCACAAAAAGTACTCTATTTGTGGGTAAAGTGAGTACGAGTGTAGTGATAGGCCTCCTTTTCAGCTCCTTGAAGCTTTCTTCGCATTCATCACTCTAAGAAAACTTTACTACCTTTTGAGTTAGCTTGGTAAGAGGGTTGGACAATCATGAGAAATTTATCACAAATTGTCTATAATATCCAGCTTACCCCAAGAAGCTATGAATATCTGTTACCGATGTTGGCCTCAGCCATCCCTCAGTTGCATCTATTTTGGAGGGATCCACAAATATCCCATTGATTGTGATGATATGAAACAATAATGAGACCTTCTTCAACTAGAACTCACACTTGCTGTACTTTACATAGTGCTTCTTCTTCTGCAAGGTCTCTAGTATGGTTCTTAGATGCTCCTCATGATCCTCCTTGGTTTTGGAGTATATCATAATATCATCTATAAAGACTACCACAAATTTGTTGAGTTAATATATAAATACTCTATTCATAAAGTCCATGAAGATTTCTGAAGCATTAGTGAGTCTGAAAGGCATTACTATGAATTTATAGTGCCCATATCTTGTACAAAAAGCATTCTTGGGGATATCTTTCTTAATCCCAGCTGAAAATACACCTTGGATAAGTATTGTGTTCTACACAGCTGATCGAACAAGTCATCAATTCGCGGGAGAGGATACTTGTTCTTTATAGTGATTTTTTTGAGCTCACGATAATCGATGAGAAGGCACATTGACCCATCCTTCTTCTTGATGAAGAGGACTGGTGCACCCCATGGTGAACCAATTGGGTGTATAAACCCTTTATCCAGATTCTCTTGTAGTTGTTTCTTCATATTCTAAAGCTCTACAACAACCATTCTATATGGAGTATTGGATATTGGAAATTCCCTAGGTATAAGATCAATTGAGTAATCTACATCTCTTTTAAGAGGAAGACCAGGAAATTACTTGGGAAACACTTCTGCAAATTCCCTCACAATAGGCATGTCTTCTAGGATGGTTTCCACCTTAGAATCAATCATCTAAGCCAGATACGGGTTCTCATAGGGTAGTAATATCCACGCTTGAGAAGATGGAGCTAAAGAAGATTCATCTTCCACCTTTCACTTGTAAAGAATCAGGGGTCGATTCTCCACATGGAGAGTGATTTCCCTCTCACGGAAATTTATGTTGGCTCTATATAAGGAAATCCAATCCATGCTAAGAATTTCATCAAATTACACTAGAGGGAGTATGATGAGGTTCACCAGGAAGTTTAATCCATATATTATGACAGGGGAGGAGTTATATTCATGGGATGTAATTATTGACCCATTTGTCGTACTCACCGACATCTTCACTTACATTATTTGTGGTGGTGTAGGGATTGTTCTACTAAACTTTCGAGATATAAAATAATGCATAGAACCTGAATAAAAAATTACGTTCACTATTCTTGAATGAATAACTAGTGTACCTATCACTACTTTGTTGTTGGGGATCACTTCGGAAGTAGTGATGGAAAAAGCTTCCCCTTTCTACCTTGGAGGATGTTGGTTGCCTCCAAAAACCCTTGGCCTAGGGCACTGATTTACAAGATGCCATGGTTCTTTGAATTAGTAGCAATGAACAATGCGTTGAGGTTTGAACAGAACCTTCCACTCCTCTATTTCAACCATGGGTTTTTCTTGCTGATAGTTAATAGCCTGGTGCCCTTATCTTACACACCTAAATCATTTTCACATACCCTTCAGGAAATTTCTAGGGTGATTCCTTCCGCACCTTTAGAAAGTGGGGTGCTGGATCTTCTTAGCACTGTTGGATTTATCCATTAGACTGCCAGAATTGAAGTCCACCTTACACTTTTTATCCCCATGATACCCCTGAGATTCTCCGATCTCCATTTTGACCTTGAGGGAACATCAGACAATTTCCTCATAGCTATCAAAGTCACGGATCGCCAGTGCTTTCTGTAGGCTAGGTCTCATCCCACCAAATAAGTGGTCAACCTTGAATTCGGGGGTAACGAAAAAGCTAGAGGCATATCATGAAAGACTTGTGAAGTTTTCCTCGTACGCTCTGACAAATTAGTCTCCTTTTTGCTTGAGGGCAAGGGAGTCCCTTTCCATCTTAAAAAGGAGGGTGCACGGAAAATATTTATCAAAAAACATCTTTCAGAAATCCTTCCATTCCAATGCCTTGATCTCCTCCCCAGGCTTCATATTTTTGATCAACGTCCACCATTGATCAGCTTCACCCTCCATACAATAAGCAGCCAGGAGAAACTTCTCTTGTTCAAAACATTGAAGGATGGAGAAGATCTTTTCAATGGAGTTTATCCATTGTTCAGCGTTTGAGGGATCAGATGATCCATTAAAAGTAGGAGGCCTTTGTCTCATGAAGCTCTCAATAGCAACTTATTATTTCTTAGGGGTGGTTGAAAGTTCCTCTTGACCCATGTTTCTATTCAAATCTTGAGTTATATGAGATAGAAGCGTGACAAAGTTCACGATTCCCACTCCCATTGGATTGGGAATCTCATTAGTACAATCATCACATTTATCTTCACATCTGTTGTTAGCCCGAGTACTCCTATTACTGGTCATTGGATGGAATAAAAGGAAAGTTAGGGGTAACACATAATGGGTAATCCAAGGAAAAAACTGATAACTTATAAATAACTTTTATTTCCTTAACATATGAATCTATTGGCTCCAGTTTATGTTATCCATGATCTACTTTCTAACATATATTTCTTGGGAATTTTTTTGTCCCTTAATAATGGTTCATACTAAGCTTGTGAATTTACCAAATCATATCCCCCAGGAGTGTCGTAATCAATAGTGCAGCAAGCCCTGTTGTTGTGCACAAGTTCCTATTTGAGTTTAGCTCAAAGCGGTGTTTTTGGGATCTACCCCTAGGATACATCTGTGCCAGAGCCGCCTCTACCTGCTCATATCCAGAAAGGGATGTATTTTCTTGATAAAAAACTTACTCAATACTCACCAAAACTTAGGGATGTTTATATTATAATTTGTCTTGTCTCTAAGGATTTACTAGGGTTTCCTAATCCTAATCCCAAAAATAACTAAACCTATCCTCTGATACCAACTATGACAACCTTGGTCTTTTATTACACAATTAAACATAATTTATTGCATAAACTTCACTTGATAAAACATTTATGATCAAGAGGTGTAACTCCCCGACCCCAATTACCCAGAGTTGGTGCATTATTACATAACATTGGCATGATCACAAGGAAATCATGTCCCGAAAGACCGATCAATTTAGTATTATTGGAAACAAGATTTATACATAAGTTCAACATTACAACTTGAAACGAAATAAAACATTGATTTATTCTATTAGAAACATCCAATCCTCCTATATTATTCCTGAAAGTCACTCATAACTAACTTATTCATATGCTGGAAAAATGAAACATAAGAAAGGGGTGATATCAAATGCTCAGTAAGGGTAAGCAATACAACATAAGATAACATAAATATTAGGCATGATGAATAATTTAAAACACATGCCTTTACAAATAATAAACATGAAAACCTTTATGGTAGGAATATGAGTTGAGTAAATAATGTCATAATAAAACATAGTCATAAGTATTCTACTAGTTGAATAACCACATGATCCATCAATATTATTTTCATAATGAGGGAATGTATAATTCCAGACATTTTGAAACATCTTGTTAAGGCCTCGGCCAAGACGTCTAAAAATGATTAAGGCCTCAGCCAAAACCATATATAAAATTGGGAAAGGCCTTAGAAAATTCCATGTCTAGTTGTCTCATGAGACCTACCGATGCACTAAGGAGCTATAGTGGGCTCCACCCTTCACATAGTAAGTCCAATACATTCCTCATATGAAAAGGTTGAAACATAACATAAACATTAATATTAAAACTAGCATATGAAATGTCAACACTTTACCCATAAACCATGAATGGTATAAAAATAAAACATCCAAAGGCAAACATGTCAAAAAACATTCAATAAAATATGGAATATTTTTATCATAATGAATCGACTTCAAACAAGTATAAAATCCATCAAAATATGTTTACATAGATGAAATCAAAACTATTTGACAGAAATATATCTTTCTTTTTGAAATCATTTAAAGTAACATAATTATAAAAGAAAACATTTATTTTTAAAATATTATTATAAGATTTTAAGGGAAGCTTCAACGATGTTATAATGGAGTAGAATAACTACACCCTCCATATATGTTAAAAAAACATTCTTACCTTAATTTTGTCAAAAGGGTCGTAAAGTACCTTATTTGGAAAATGACGAAAAGATTCCTTTAAAAACATATAAGGATAAATAAGGGTATAAATGAATTTAAACCATTTTATATTAAATAGTAAAAATGTTTTGAAATTCATTTTTAAGAAACACAGATGTCGATGATAAAGAGGTCCCAGTAGATACTTATGTAAAAACAACCTCGGATAATAAAGAGATTGTGAAATTCACCCTTACCTTGTTCTTTTACTTAGGTCGAGGGTAGGTTAACCTCCTGTATAATGGTAAAATCATGGTTATTAAATTATAAAAGAACAATATACCTTAATATGATATCATATATGATCTTCTAATATTGATTTGATAATAATATTTTAGTAGTATCATCGTTTCAGGTGTTAACAGATTCTTTTTCCCTTATATGTTTTGATACATAAGCCATATTTTTTAATGGATATGATTTATTTGATTCATATCCAGAATGATATTATGTTATTTAATAATTTTTTTTCATAACCAAATGAAAATTATTCTTGAATGGTTACAATGGGGAAATGAATCTCATCGCGTTCGTGGAGACGGTAATCCGTACATACGCACAAGTGACAATATCATTATTTTGATTTAAAAACATATGTAAATAGATGGTATATCATATATATAGAATAATTAAAATGTTATATTTATTATCTACATCAATTATACATCATTATTATACCCATCCAAATAATAGTGTATTTAAATAACAACTACACCACGACGTGGAGACGGTAAGCCGTACGTACGCACGTATGGTGACATGTCATTAATAGGATGGATAGAATAATGAATATGGTTGTACCATATTTATAATAACATAAAAGTATATAGAAGATAATAGAGTTATTATTTTATAATGGAAACAACAAATAAATAGGAAGTGGAAGAAGGAAAGAACTTAAAATAGGGTGGTGAAATTATTACCACTTCTTCAGGTTCTTCCTTTGGATTTGATCAAAAGGTCTCCTTAGGTTGGATTTTTGACTAAAGTAATACCTCTATAATGAAGTGAGGGATTTTGGGAGGATATTTGGGCAGGGGTTTTTTGAGCCAAAGGCTTGAGAAATGTAATAAATGGGTAGGAAGTGAGGTATTTTTATAAGGCATAGGAGGGGCTCTTCAAGAAAGTCTGAAACAATTATTTTATTATAACCTCATATTCAGTTTCAAAAATTAAAATATTAGTTAATATCAAAGTTAAGATGACCCATGGTCGAAATAAAATAATCCAATAAGAATTTTATAGGTTTTTTATATTTTTTTAATATTTATAATCTTATTTATTTAAATCATTTATTAATGAGTTAAATATTTCATCATTATTGTGTCATAAATAATTTAATTTATTTGATGTCCAAAAAATATTAAAAAAATACCATGATATAGGAATTTTTTTTATATTTCCAAATAATATTTATAGTCTAAATTTTAACTTATATAACCCCATGTAAAAATTGATTTACTAAAAACTATTTGTTTATGCCATTTTTGTCTTTACTTTAAATTAATTAATATAAAATGTCATTATCACACCCATGTGACTCCATGGGATCCCCAATTAGACCCAAGGATGACCATGGTCATATATTTATCATCCAATAGGATTAGGACACATGTTAGGGTAATTTAATATTATTATAATACTATATTTTACCCTTATTTATTATATTTACCCTTTAGTCATGGTAAATAAAATATTTACTGAAGTAAATATTTAAAATGTATAAAAATAAAAGTTACCTATTTACAAAAAATTCACCCACTGATTAAAAATATGGAATCCATTTTTCCAAATTCAAAACACAAAAGTGGTAGAAATTAATTTAAAATTAATTATCATTGTCAAAACAAAAAGCGGGTTTTTAAGAAATAATAACTATCAAAAGATTGACACTTATTTATGTACAGTTTAAATATGAAATTACATCCAATGAACAAATTTAGATTAAATGGTAAAAATATAATCTAATTATACTTCAAAACCACTCAAAATTATAATTTAACACTATAAATTAATTTTATTAAAAAAGTTGTTTTTAATTAAAATTTAGTATTTTTCACTATTCATAAAAATATTAAAGTTATCAGAAAAGTGCTAAAAATTTACCATAAGATAATTTCAATATTCAAAATCCAAAAATAAAGTCCATTTTGAAATATAAAATTTATAAAATTTCAAAAAGTGGGTATTAATATTCATAACGGCTACTTTGATTGGTCGCGTTGTGTTAGAATCTCGAAGTTGCATATAATGTAAGCTATTGCATTATTCAAAGGGAAACGTACAGTGGAATCTTGGGGTGTTACAAGAGGTCTAGTTTCTTTGGGGCTTATTATCATTAAATAACAACTTAAAAAATGAAATACAACATCTTTATTGAAAAATTCCTTTGCATGACCACTACATTCCCTCGTACTTAGCATTGAAAGGGACAACCTGAGGACATGCATAAGAAAATGGTGACCAATAAAGCCCAGTAAGGGAATAATCATGGAATAACATGAGTAATACAATATATTTTAGACAATAGGAATATCAATAGATCCCAAGATAAGAATAAACATAAAGGCATGATAAATCATGATAATCACAACATGGAAATGTGGCAAAAACACTTAACATGGAATTAGCATGAGCCAATGATCATTGAACATGGATCATGAGTAAACCCTCATTGCACATTAAGCATAGGTAAACCTTCATTTTAATTTAATTATAATGAGTAAACACCCATTTCACATGATGTATCATGATACTATACTTTACCCAATTCATTGGAGTGCTATCAGGGCGCACCCTTCTTAAACATTTCACTTCATGCATAAGTGTACCACGTTGATCATAAAACATTCAATCATTCAACATAATCATTTATTCCACGATAAAATAATGTTTAATAAATAAATGAAACTATTTAAACAATAAGTAAATGTGCATAAAGGTGAATACCCTTTATAGAGAAATGGGAATGATATTCACTACACAATGACTTTGGCATAGAAAAACGCGGTGCAATTTCAGCAACATAACAACGTTACATAAGAACTCATAAAAATGGTTGATGAGAGATAAAGGGGTGTCTAATAATATTTACATGAAATGGAATGTAAGTGGGTCATATAGATACATTTTCCAACAAATGTAATGTAATTTTGATTCATGATACAAAAGAATTGCTTGAATGTAAATGAGGAGAGAGAAATTCCTTTCGGAATTTAGGCATAGTAATTGGTGTACATGAGAAGAATTTAATGAGAGACAAATGGGCCTCCAATAATTCAAACATAAATAGGGAAGTATGGGGGAGGTGATAAACCATACCCCAACATTTATAATCGAAATTTAAAGTCCATAAGAATTTAAAGAATATTCGACAAAAATGAGAAAGGAAGAAAAACCCTTACTTGGAAGTGTGCTTACAAAGGCTTGAGAGAGGCTTCTTGGGAGCTTGGGGAAACTTGAGAGGATTATATAGAGAGTATGATAGTGGTTTGATGAACTCCAAAGGATTTTAGTGAGGATTAAGTAAGATCATGGGTGAGTTTATATAGGAAAGGTGAGAGAATTCTTTATTATTTAGGTTTGAGACACCTCACATTAAACTAATCCAAACCACAAACCATCCCATTGTTTTTGCCCATGGTTTTTGGAAAAGGGAAGTGGAATCCAATATTTTAAAAGGCCAAAGTCCTATATTCTTAAAATAATGGGGTTGATTTTGTGGAGGTGAGTCACACTCCCAAAGAAAACAATTTAGAAAAGACAAAATGTTTAATAAGTCTTGAAGGGTCCACTAAGTCCTTGTAAAATAAATCAAACAAACCCAAAATTTCATTACTTTAATGGTAAAACATATATTGGACGAAAATAAATTTTATAGTATTTTATTACATCACAATTCAGTCATTATGATGTCATAAAACACATTATATATTTAAACGATATTTAATTTTTACCCAAAAATTTGACTGTCTCAGAAAATTATGAAAAATTAACCATTGGAAAATTTCAACATCCTAATTCCATAAATAATATTAATTTTATCTAAATAATTTTCTAAATTTGTTAATTTTTTACTTTTAAAATAAAAACTGATATTTATCGAAAATTCATGGGTTTTGACAAAAATGGATTTCAAACCTTAATAAAAATTACAATTGCATTCATAAAATAATAAAATCATTTATATTTAATAAAAATTAATTTATTATTAATAATAATATTTTATTAAAATATTATTTAATTCAAAAAATCCATTAATTCATCAAAATATATTTCTTAGTTGAACATTAACTAAAAATACTATTTGTGCTTTAAAAACTATTTACAAGGTAACAATAATAAAATGAAAGTATATTCATTATTATATAAAAAAATAATGTACATAACCACAGTACTAGGGTCTTGTTACATAACCCCTTATAACACCCGCATAAGACCGAAGAGTAAGTTGTGCGATGGTGACAAACTCTTGGGGTGGCTCAGATAACATTGCTCGGGTGGTAAAATCTATCAACTTCCACTTCTCTCGTAGGCGGTCCCACTTGAGCATAACATATTCAAGCTCGAATTAGGCTTAGTCAAGAGAGAATCCCAAAGATGAAACCTCCTTTCCGAGCTCTGACAAATGGTCTTCGTATGGGGCACGTCTACTAGATGAGGCTATCACTTTGTTTGAGTAAATTGGATTTGTTAAAGCCCTATATTTATACTAATCATGTGATCACTATTCAATGGCTATAATAGCAACGATCACAATTCTTAACAGTATTTTAAATTTAAAAAACATAAAACCAAAGAAGTTGACATTTTATATAAACATTTTACATAAAGATACATTTAATTAGATCAAGAGGGATTTCCATCAATGAATGTTTGGGTCATTACAATACCTCTGAGCCTACTGAAACCGATAGGGAAATGACCTAACTATTTCTATAATATTGAACATTTTGGCTTACCTCGGTGAAATCTTACCATGTCTCCTGATCCACTTATGTCCTAACCTTATTGAAACACGTAGGAAAAATCAATCCCTGACCTCAAACTCCAGAATTCAACTACAATAATCAGAATAATAATTTTGATGGGATGGTGCAGTATCTATCCATTTTAAAATTATCTAAACCAAACCAGTGGTCTCCTAGAAAAGATGAGGTCCCAAAATAGATGCCTCTCCTGCCTCCATAAAACATAGAGGGGATTGGAATGAACTACCCCAAAAATCCTCATATGGATCCATTTGAATTGTATTATAAAATCTATTATTATAGGAGAACTCAACAAGGGTTATGCAACTCTCCCAGGAGCCCCCTAAATCTAGTATGCATGCTTAAAAGCATGTCCTCACACAACTGAATCATGAATTATAACTGGCCATCTATCTGGGGGTGGAAAGTTGTGCTCAGAAGCAGTTTATACCCAACAACCATTGAATCCCTTATCAAAAATGATATGTAAACTTGGAATAACTATCTAAAATGATATAATGTGGGACCCCATGTAATCATATAATCTCACAGATGTACAACCACCCAAGATAAGAAAAACTGATGGTTTCCTTGAACAGTAGGAACTGTGAAACCTTTTTGATCATTTCAACAATAAAAAATGACATATTTATCTCATGGAGAACTCAATAATCCTATCATGATTTCCATCATGACATCATTCCATTTCCACTCAGGAATGGGTAGATACTATAGATGATCGACTGGACACTCATGTTCCACCTTCACCTACTAATAGGTGGAACATCTCATGAGAAAACCAACTACATACATTTTCATTCCGATCCACCAATACTAATGATAAAAATCACAAAACATCTTTGTGACACCAAGATTCACTACCCATATGGAGGAATGAATGTCCCATGTCATCTCCTCACACATGTCTACTGAAACCCAAACATGACCATATAAACTCATAACATTATCCATGATTATGGTATATCTAGGAGGAGGGTACTCACCTACCAAACTCTCCAATTGAACTATGATTTTGAAATATGATAGCTTCCTAATCCTCACTATGTCTAGTATGTTAGAGGTAATAGCTAAGGATGAAATAAATTTTTTCCCTAACTATTGTGCACCTGCAAATGCATCTCAGGGAACAATTCCATAAGCTACTACTCCCTACTATTTGGATTCATTGCCTATATCTGATCCCTCCTCCTAAGTGAATTGGCCACTGGATATCCATTACTAGCCATATAGTAAAATCTTAATTCCAATATACTCAATGTATTCTACCCACCTTTGCATCCTTACATTCATATCATGCTGTGTAAATATGTACTTAAGTCATTTTTGGTTTTTGTACACCACAAAATTATATCCTAGTATGTAATGTCTCCAATAGCATAATGGGTGAATAACCACAGCTAAATCAAGATCGTATGGTGAGTAACTCCTCTCATTGGCCTCAACTACCAATACCCGTACACAATTTATTGAACCCCCTTAAAAAGGACTACTCCTAGACTGATACCCGATGCATCGCATTACAAAATGTAACTCATTACTGGCTTTAGAAGAATCAGTATCAGTGATGATATAAATCTCTCATTAATCTCTTTAATGCTGGTATAGTGTGAAACTGACCATACATACTTCACACCATTCTTATTCAAAACCATAAATGGAGCCGTTAAATATGGGAAGTCTTGTATGAAAAACCTATAGTAACCAAGAATCCCTAAGAAACTATACAACTCAAAGATGCTATTTGGATAATCCCAGGAAACAACTACATTCACCTTCTCTGGGTCAATTGATACTCTTATCACAAAGATAATGAGACCCAAGAAGTGAATCTGAACCATCAATAAATGGAACATTGGGATCTTATAAAATAAATGATGCTCTCTCAGTGTACTCAATATGATCTCAAGATGTTTGGTATGGTCATGTAAATTGGGTGAATACACCCAGATATCATCCAAAAGGACCATAAATATGAGTCAATATAATGATGGAACACTCAGTTCATCAATTACATAAAGACTTTTAGCATGTTCGTGACACTAAACAACATGACCAAATACTCATACAGACCATACCAGCTCTGAAAGGATATGTGAGTTATGTCTGATAATCTAACAAGCACCTGATGATAACTAGACCTCAAATAAATCTTCGAGAAAACCCAGGCTCTAAAGATCTATTCGAATAAATCATCTATCTGTGATAGGGGAAACCAATTATTAACTATCAACTGGTTTAATTACCAATAATCCACACATAGTCAAAGGGTACCATCCTCTTTTTTCACAAAAGGGATTGGGGTACCCCATGGAGAATTACTAAGTTGGATGAAACCCTTTGCCTCTAAATCCTATAGATTCCTCTTGATCTATTGGAACTCCATTGTGTCTATATAGTATGTAGGAATGGATATCTATGTATGACTTAGCACTAGCTCGGTAAATAACTCTACCTCTTTCATTGGTGTTAAACCTGAAAATTCATCAGGGAAGACATCCCTAAATAGATCAACTACTTGAGAGAAATCCATATGACATGTTCCCTTGTCATCCAAATATAAACTCTCAATCTCATTTGTCATCTTTCACAACCCAAGTTGCTCGGGTACATTTTGGATCACTTGGAAATATCATTCTCCCTATTATAGAAATGAACTGCCCTCTGGTGATTTAAAACTCACCCCACATCGATAGCAATAAATAATGGCCTGATTTGAAACTAACTAGTCCATCTTGAGAATGATATCAAAACATCTCATCTTGAGGATGTAGAGGTCCCATAAGAAGTGACACCCACCAACCTCAATGGTACATTACCTACACTAACAAAGACCTCTCGTTCTTATCCATAACAATGTTTTTAGCATCATAACTCCATCAAAAGTAAAATCATAGAGCCCAAGGCTCTCCAAAAACCAAAATAGATATGAAAATACATGAAGCCCCTATATCAAAAAGTAAAGAATATAAAATGGAGTCCACTAGAATATTACCTTTGATAGTATAAGGTATGGGATATTTTTCCTAATAGATTGGTTTCACAACATATTCTCGGCATCTACCTCTGCCTTGGGGCACTTCCTGTAAAACCTGAGCTCATCCAACCTATTGTCGCTATAAACCTAGGGTCTAGATACCATGGCCATGAAAAAAACCTAATCATAAATGGGACGACACACTCTAGCTCTCTATCTGGTAGGATGCTACATACCCAGATCTTAAATGTGAAGCCAGTGTAGAACCACTCTCACTAGATACTACTGGAAACATAATGTAGAAGCACTATAGATGGCCAATATTTCCATAATATTGGCAATTGACTAGGTCCAGTGGAAACTATGGAATTTTATTCCCTAGTCTACCGTACTAGTATCACCTCACTTGGCTACCTGAATATACATTATTACTTATAATATCACAATGCGGAAGATCCATAGGGTGCTTCCTACTATCGGTTTAGATAGTACCAGATCTGGGTTCCCAACATCCAAGGATCATACCTCTAGATTCCCTCAATTTATGCTTTGTAATTAGTACTTGATTCACTATATAAAAAAATAGTAAACTTTAATACATTTACCTGTTATGGGACGTCATACCCGAGACCATCCCTAAATTTAATAGCCTTCAACCCATAATCTCCAAATAGAATAGGTGTGAATTACTGGACCTCAGCAAAATAGGCTGATTGGTCCATAACTAATATTGTTCCCTTCTCCATATGCATAAAATCCCAGTTTCTATTAGTCCTCAACTTATCGGGATAAAAGTAATCATAGAAGACAATTTGAAAATATCCCCTTTCTACATCCTAATGATGCTCCATCTGAATGATTAGATCCCACCATATCATGGTTGAATCACATAACACATACATTGAGAGCTTTACCACCCTCTCAATAGGTGTCTAAAGAGGCACAGAGATCTAAAGAATAGCCTCTATCCATGACTCTATACACTGTGGTATGTCGTACCCAACAAACATCTGTAGATGCTTTTGATGGAATACTCACGTCTACTCTACCATAGACATTTCAGGTTGTGGTTTTTCCTAAAAGATTTTCATGAAAAACATAATTCCTTCACAAAACTATGTGTGAGAACCTGCAATAGTATAATAGCTGGTGCTGCAACTGAAAAAATTGGACTATCCACTTATATACCCTAGCCTACCACTATCAAGGTATGATCAACACCACAATCCTGGATTACAACCTAAGGTCATCATGTTGGCATGACTATGAAATTCTAAACACATGCCTCAGTTCCAAGATCATTACCAGAATTCACAACTCCTAAGTTCCGTTAAAAAATAGGTCCGGTCAAATCCTTCTTCTTTAAATTCACCCCACTTCCCACCCCAAGGTCCAGGTCTAGGTGTCAAACCAATGAGAGAAACTAACAAAATCCTACTACTAAGGTCATGTATGTTCAAGTTATCTAACAAAATCTGTTTTTATTTCACTTGATTCCCATATTAATTTCATCTTTATCACATCTCCTTTCATAAGGTTAAACCAATGGTATGTAGAATTCTGATCTATGGGGGGGGGAATACTCCCTGCAAATCAATGCTTTGTATCAACCTCTAGCTTATCAAAACACAATTCCCATTAAAGCCAGAACATGATCCACCAAATTCTGAATCCTTGATCGATCATACACCATAGAGACCAAAGCTTGGCATCCATCCCATATGTACCACAATATATACTAATACACCTATCACAATAGTAGGCATATCTACCATGACATAAATCACAATAGCATTCTATCTGTAATACTCTTTAAATGACATGGAAATTATTCATGGCATGTGATATATAAAAAGTCCCTATATGATGAATGAAATGGAATACCCTCATCTCATCGGGTGTCATTTCAATAAAACCATTAATAATATCAATTATAACAACACAATACAAGTGTGTAACCCAATGGTGAAATTGAATCAAATGTAATAGATCAAAATAAAAAAAATATTTCAATTTAAGTAAATTTAGATATTCCCTATATGTGGGGTAACTACTCTTTGGAATAGCTTATTACCAACTTCCATTACCTTCATATCTCAATCTATTTTCTCCATAGAAAAAATCAAACCAAAAATGACTCCTCTAATACTACTTTTTAAAGTCACAAATCTGGATTCCCATAAATAGTTCTCTGAGACCAGTTTTCCACATGGCCTCAAGAACATATCCCAAATACCAGAGTAATACAACTTGTAGTTAGGGACTAAATGTGATAGTGAGGAAACTATGTCCTCAATTGTATAGTATGACACAACAGAATACAATAAAAATCTTATAGTGTAAGTAGTAATACCATACAATAAAAGTAAATAGCAGAATACATATAATATAAATAACCAAAATTCATAACAAACAAAAGATGATTCTATATGTTACATGTTCTAGAAATCATCCAAAATAGTTTACAATGTAGTCTTATACAATATGTGTACCAAAGTAAAAAAGGAAAAATGAATCTCAAAATCATCACAAGCCTCAACATGGTCCCATGATCTCCTTCTCTTAAGTAGCATATCAAGTACCTATAAAAGGGTGCTTTCCCTTATCGACACCTGCAATCATAAAATCATTTTTAGTAAAAAACATGACCCAAAATAGGTGTGTCACTAAATCCTAGTAAGCAACCACCCATGGTCTGTGCCAAATATATCAGTTTATATATATAAAAGGTTTTTCCAATAATGAAAGCAGTAAGATAGGAAGTACTCAAAAGTAAAAAACCTACAATCTATAGTTTCAATTTACATTTCATTTCTTTATCCATTTCAAAATTCAATTACATCGAATTTATAAGACTTAGTATGTTGCTCAAGCCCAGAATTCCCCATATAATTGTAAGCATAATAGATGCTTCATAAGGCCATATAAGAAAGCATAAGTGAATAATGAATCCAATATTGTTCTTTGGCTTCATAGATGAATCATAAAAAATTCAATTTCAATATTCAATTATAACATGACCACATCCTTGACATTCCATATTTGGAATTCACGTATAACTCTAGGTTCAAATCCACCATCACCCGACAAACTCGTCCTGGAAAACCTCTTAGAAACATGATATCACTCTAGGTGTAGTATAAGTTCACGTCACTGATCCCAACCTTGGTAGTACTATAAGGAATTCCCTTGTATCAATCATGAAATATAGTCAAATGGATTCTGATCCCACCCATGGCATCCCTCAATGTATCCTTGATTCGTTCTACATACAAGTAAATCCTCTATGATCCTGTCTATAGAATCCATGGTTCACTCATAGTTGAATCATAATAAGCCCTTTGAGCCCATCCTTGGAATTCTATCTAAATCCAAGGTTCACTCATGGAAGATGGTATAATATTTATGAACCCATCCATTGCAATTTAATTTTTATCCATGATTCACTCAATTCTATTTACCATTTCATCATAGAAAATTCAAATAATCATTTCATTAGCCATGATAAGGTCAAAACCAAAAGCATCTAATATAACTCAAAGTATAGTGGTGTCTCAAGAAAGGACCAAACTCAAAGGCTTGTCAATTCCTTTACTCATGATGGGATATATCTCCTAACAATAATCACCTGAAAATTAAAATATCTCAAGGAATATACATTTATCAACTCATATGGGTAGGTTCAAAATTAGATTAATTCATTCCAAACATGTTTAAAAAAAATTGGCATACAAGGTCTAATAGGGTAGTCAACCATCCCATGACCTTAACCAATTAAATTACAATATGGCACTATTTTAATTACATTAATAACCAATTTCATTTTTAAAAACCCATTAGAGGGAAATAATGGCTTTCCTCAAAGGAATCCATGGCCTAATGGCCGTAAATAGTCAAATAAGGGAATTCACCCATGGGATGGCCCATAATCAAGGTATTCAGCCTATGTCATGATTTAAAACACCTATTAAATTATCTAAACCTCAATTGAAAACAATAGGGTTCATATATAAATCAATATGACACTCAAAAATGGATATTAAATACTACATCATATATAAACTCTCGACAATTAAAGAAAGTCATGAGACCACCTAACTTAGGCTCATGCTAGATAGTTTTTCCAGTTACAAGATCTATTTCTATATGGTTTGGGAGAAATATTAAGAATGAACAAAAAAGGGATATTAGGTAATATAAGCCTAAATCTATATATCTTAATAAAAAAAATGAATTGAGAATGTCTATGAATAAATCAAGGACATACCGATACAAATCCATTCACACAGATGGAAATCAAATAGGAGGTGAGATAAAGGACCTAGCACAATCCCAAGGATATTTCCCCAATGATATCAAGATAGATCACCTATTGTGAAACAATTCAATGGAGATAGGAATTTTAGGGTTCAAAACACAATAGGGGAAAAATGGTTATTTCACCCAAAAAAGGGTTGCATGGTTTGAGAACCTGGTTTTTCTAATAGTGAATTGTTACAAAAAGTCTCTACTAGAGGAGGGGGTGATTACTTGGTTACCCCGCATGGTATACTGACAATGTGGTAACATTTTGAAGAGCCTTTGTCAAGTTTTATAAAAAATGTAGAAATGGTCGTATGGTCTTGTGGCTCCTCCATCACAATTTCATAAAACTATTTTCCCTATAGGCCCCCACTATCTATCCTTGCATGGTTTAGTCAAACTACATGGCCATCCCCACATAGTTTTTCCCTAACCATGCATGAGGTGTAAAACAACGAAAATAAGGGTTCTAGGATCAAAAACATCCCTATACTCCTATGATACTTTGGTGGACTCAACGAGCACTCATGTTAGGTCATAAAAAATAATTTAAACTAATAATTGATTGAAAAAAAAAATATTCATACCTCAAATAAGAACCGAGTTCATACATACCTCTTACTGTCATGAGGCATGATTTTGATTCCACCATAGCCTGACCCACTATATTAAGGCACAATGTCTTTTTATAATCCTGAGATCAATTAGTAACTTTTAAATCTACTATGGGATATATCTGTAATAAAAAGACTCAAAATTTTAACAATTTACATCAAAGCCTTGTCCCATAACAGTAGAAGCATTAGATTTTTCTAATAATCCATTAAGTATTGTAGAGCCTATATATATCAGAGAGGGATAAAATACTTGACTAAAACATTCAAAATGGCCCAAGGGATTTCAATAACAACATTCCTAGGTGTATCTTTTCACGTGGAATTCTTATTTTTGGTTTTCCCACAATAATGGAATACTATAGTTCAACCACCTTTAGCTACTGATGATGACTATTAGGGAAGATAACCAAAACTCTAACCACAAATTCTCACTATAACTTCTTGCTTCCTAATAATTTTATATGTGAGAATCCATATTTGAGTGTGAATAGTGTGAATTCCAGTATATATTGACATACTAGGCTGGTTAGTCTCTACAACTAGAGCTCGATTGAATGCATTTGAAAATGTATTAAACTAAATAAGGAGTACCTTGGACTAGATTACATGTCACAAACCCATTTAAATGTGACAATCCTTTAACTTATCATTTATTTTTATCTCCAAATGAATGTGAAAAAGTAATGAAAATTATTTTATATTGCATCATTGGGTGATTTACCTATAAAAGGGCCACTAATCATAGAGACCTGAGGAGAGGAATGGTATCATGGTAGAACTACTCAATAAAGTTGACCTTGAAATCTATCTGAAAAATATTCTATTTTTTCATAGACTACACCATAATCTACCAAAACCTATAGAAACATCCTTGAGACTTAAAATAATAACACAATGTATCAAAAACATCATGAAAAACATGAAACATTCATCAGTACTCTTCACACAATCATCAACTCCTTTTGGTCTAGTGATTCCCTGAAAAGAGGGAGACTTATTCTTGAGAAACTATTTTGAATTATACATATCGTGACCTGGTAAATATTATTTAATTTGGGATGGACCATAGACCACTCCTTGATCTATGTCATGGATATACAAACACACTTCTTTTACAAGTTTCTCATCAACTTATGAGATGGATCATAGAAAATTACCTCTAGCCACCCCCTTTTGACCAAAAAGAAGTCTTCTAGGAGGCATGGTAATAAAATATCTGAAAAAAATAAAAAATAAACCATCTAACTAATAAATCAATAATAATTAAATAAATTACATAAATATAATTCATATAAATTACAAATAAATTACAATTTTATAACTACTCTACCCTATCCTGGTATGCATGCTGGTTCTGAATCTCTTTCACCACACTCTAGTGAAGAGTCAAACCAATCCCCAAAATCCCATAGAGACCCAAGTAACATTACAATGTGTGTTGGATAGACACTGACTAGAAATGAGCCCCACAATCTCCAACATTCTTGTATTATATCGATACATACATTTCCCAAAGATAAAGACCCAAATATAAAATAAAAATTCCATTGATACTATTTTTTTTACAAACCAATTGATTTTATTCTTGACCCCATTACCAAAGGAGACTCTGACATGGCCTAAATTGAATTACCAATCTCCCCAAGCTGTGAAAAATTTCATAGGAAATATGAAACTCCCTTGGGAATGATTTTCCAATTATAATAATTAAAACTATCATAAATACATCATAATAATTATGCATAAAAAACTCTATCAATAGGATAATACAAAAGAATAAATTAATACATCCATAAGTATGTTCCTAAATAAACAAAATAAAACTATAGTAACATAATTATTTATTAATATACCTAGAAAACAAGATATGATAACACACCATGTCACCCACATCATTTAATCTAAAATACACTAGATATATTACTTGTTACATCATTATGTACCCTTTATTTTACTTGAGTAAATCATAATAGAGTTTATATACACACAATAGGTGTTTGTATTTTGTGATATCAAATTTTGTGTAGGATCCCACATAGATTTCCAGGCATAACCATCACAATACAAATAAAAATATTTATGTTCTAGATAAGGTTTTATATTATAAAATTTAAACGGATTCTAATAAAATAAGTAAAATAAAGAAAAATTCATAAAAAAAACAATGAAAATAAGAAAAATAAACATGGTAACCATAGGTTTATTTATAGTATCTTATCCTAAGAACTTCATACTCTTAGTGATTTCTCTATACATAAATTTTCATATGCATGAGTTGTAGGTGAGGAAGAAACTAATATCCAAACATTAAAAAACCATGTCACCTAATAATTCAGTTAAGTTTGTTTTGTAGCATGAATTCTTGGATAAGTTGGGATTTTTAATTCTTAATATACTTTACATGATCTAAAATTCTAGGTATAGAAGGTACAAATGTGTGGTTTCACATTTATTCTAAAGTCATAAATCCATTTTAAAATCTTTTATCACTAAAACATGTATAAGAAATTAATTAAAACCATTAAAAAAAGAAAAACCAATTCCATACCGTCAAATACACCAAATAATCCCAAAAACAATTAAACAAACCCAAAAAGTTAAATAAATTATAACAAATATTGGCATGAATACCAAAATCATTAAAAAATTATATAACATGATACCACATACAAATGACCTTGAAATCACGAAGATCCAACATGTAACCACAATGTAATGGGATAAAGAACTATATATAATTGAGAATAAACTATAATAATCATGAATCACATTATATGGTTTATATTATAAAAACACAAGGTTCTACCAACCATTATGTTGGTGTAAACATAGTAATGGGGATAAAAAAAAATAATAGAATGGGGGTGGATACACTTGAGGGGTTCATAAAGAATCTATGATAAATAAACCAAAAAATTGAATCTTGTAGGGATAGGGGAAGGAGGGATAGTGAAAATGGGTATGGAGAGATTGATAATTGGATGAAAGGGTGAGAATGGTGTTAAATTTAACTATGAGAACCTTTATAATTTCTAAAAAACTCAGTTCTATAAAGGCTTCTTGATTTGGATGAACTATTTCCAAACCATGGAAAACCCATGTTTTTTGATCTATATTAGAACACACAAGATCTTGGAGGTCCCACATGTTTTGAAAAATATTTTGGAAACCATTACAAACCCCCACTACTCAAGATTTTTAGATCCTGCAAGATTTCATGTTGGTTTGTTGTAACCATGCCCCAACTGTGTAAGATGACCAATTTATTAATAATCCTTAAATTTTGATGAAAGGGGGTTTGAAAATATTATAAATACATATATAGACAATAAATAAATAAAAATAAAATTTTGGGTGTTATATATTCCATAGTTTCTTTACCTAATTATCCACTCTCATATTCATGAGATTCTGGACATGAGATGATGTCTTAAACCTCTCATTTTGATGAGGAGAATCAAAAAGAGATTCATGCTCTTAAGGTAAGAAATATTTTATTTTTAATTTCTATTTTATATATTATTCATATATTTTAACATGATTATTATTTATCACATTCAAGTTTCTTCAAAGAACTATGATTTTTTAAAATTTATTTTATCATTATACACTACCATGTTCTTACACATTCAACTTTTATAAGGTGTTCTTGTTTTGGATGGTATTGCCACCTATATGTAGATTTTAATAATATTTTACACAAAATTTAATAATATAACCTAAAATATAGAAATATGGTTTAATAATTATGAATAATTTATGTAATCAATTTTTTTTGGTAGTAATACTAAAAAGTATATTTACTAATAAATTCATTTTTTGAGTTTCTAAATCAGAAAAAGGGGATTTCTAGTAATTTAATAAGAACCATAAATACAAGTTCGGTGAAAATGATATGGGTCTCGATAACCATATCACCCCACTTATTATGTTAGAATGTGAATTCTATAAGTGATGAATCCTTGAAAAAGACTCAGGGATCAGAACCATCAAACAAGGGAATGTAAGGGATACATAATGGTTAACACCAAATTGAATGTTTTATCACAAAAAAATTAATAAATAGTAGTAAATGATTTTTAAATGGATGTTATAATTTTAAATTAAAATTAATAATGTTATTAATAATATGATTAATATACCTATATTTATTATATAGGGATGTTAGATCATGTGAGGAAAAGTTGATGTCCATGGTAAGTTTCAATTTGATCCAAATTTCACTTCATTTAGAAATATATCATATTATGAATCAAATTTAATTCATAAGGTGTATATAATACCTATTTTAAATATTATATAACTAATCCCATTATACTCTTGTAATTTTATGTTCCTTATCATGTTCTTTATTTCAAGGGGGATTTTATTTTAAAAGTTGTAAGGGGTTTTATTTTAAATCGATGATTTAGATGGTTGTATATCTTTTAACAATATATTTCGACTCAATTTCTATATACTATAAACTATATAACTAGTTTTATTGTATATATTTTAATTAATCTTTTATATTATTTTTTAAATAGAAATTAATTCATTTATAAAGGGATAGAAATGAATCTATTTACCAATTTTTATATGGGTAAAATTTTACATTCATTATGAAGGTATGGAAAGAATTTTCGTTAATGTTTACTACATGATTTAGTTTTTCCACTTTTATTGATTTTATTAATCATTAATCATATTTTAAAAAGTCCCATGGTTTTACATTAATTTAATAACCCCAATTCACTTTTATTTTTTAAAAGTTACCAAATACAAATTCCATCTCTTGATTTTTTTTCAAACCATTTTAAAATTGATTTTATAAAACACTTTTCAAACTAGGTCACAATACTTTAATTATTATTTTTGTTATATTTTTATATTATTGAGTGATACATTCCACCAACATACCATTTATTTCTTATGAAGTTTATTTATTGTCATTTTCATAAATCCTATCCTTTTCTGTGTTAATTATGTTATAATGAAATGTTGAATGTTTTAATATTATTGTTTAACACATATTTATGGACAATGAAAATATGATTGGTTATCATGAACCAATTAGGGCCACCTAAGACCGTGGAACCTTATTTAGATCTTGAAAAGGTCTGAAGGGAATTCTCAATACCCACTGGTAGGGGAAAAGTTTCTATGTTTCAATATTATACATTGGAAATGATTTTCTAAATTAATTGTATTAAAATAATGAATAACATATAAATAAATAAATAGAAAACCCATAAGTGGAAATGAAAATCCATGCACGAAATAAATGATCATAAATATCCATGTAATGAAGTGAAGGGTATTATAATCTAAAACGTATTTATATAAGAGGATAATAACCCACTATAACTGATCTCATAATAAAAAGACAATAGTACTCATCTTTGTGTGATATAAGGTTCAACCTCCCACCATTTTACCAACATCACCCAAAAAATATCCACTATAAATTTTACTCACTACCCTTATGTGACACCATTATTTTACCATTTTATAATAACAAACTCTTATAAAAACATATTTGTTTTATATAGGGTGTGATAGAAAGTAATATTATGGTCCCAAAAAAAATTACCAAATTAGAAATTTTGAACAACAATAAACATGATATACAGAAAATTGTTTTAAATAAAACATGCTTATGTTATTTAAAACAATTAATGAAATAATAAAAAATGTATAATAGAAAAACACAAGAACCTTGGGTATCCCTAAAGTAATAGATGTTAGATATTATCCTTTGATCCATATACTTTTATTAATTTAACCATTTATTACTAATCCAATGAATATTTCTCTAGGGGAGGCTAAGACAAAGTCCAAACTATAGAAACATAAATATTATAAATTTCATAGATGGGGGTGTATTGTAGTCTTAAGGCATGATAGGTTCAAAAGTTTTTTAACATACTTATCCTAGTCATCCCACCTAGTTTTCTGGGATTGACATGAGTTATCCCCCTTTAAAATAAATTCAATTTCCATATCCAAATACCCTAAAAAATATATTTCATAACCATACTTTTTATCTGAATATAGAACAGAAACACTTTATAATCAAATAAAATCATTTGAATAGTTTTCAAAACACTTTATAATACAAGATGACAATTAAAACACAATTTAGTCAATTAAGGAGTAATATTTAATTCATTAAAAAATAGAACAAAAAAACCCAACTACCTTTAACACTTGAAACCATTGGAATAAGATAGAAACCCCAATAAATTGAGATAAAATACCATATAGAAGTAAAAAAAAAGAAAAATCCTCATGTTGAACACTATATTGTTTTGATTTAGCAAAACCAAAGACATCATGGCCATGTGGAACATGGAAAATCAATAAAGGAGGGTAGGGGAAGCTAAAGGTTAAAATATGATAATCTTACATGATTAAATATTAATGAAATTGAGGATTATTATTATTTATAACCAACTAAATCTGAGTGGATTAATATATTTCTTGCACCTAGGGGTGAAAAATTGTGTGAAAGGAGGAAAAAAATTAGGCAGTGGATTAAATTAATTTAAAGTGAAAAGTGGTAAATTTATAGTTTTTATAATAAATAAATCATGGTAGAATTTTTGAGAAATTTAACATATGGTTAATTCCATATGACACACTTCATGAATTAGATAATGGAAGGACTAAGTGGTTTATTCCATGGAATATCCACTGATAAATAAGGCCCCAAACTAAAAATTTCATATATTGACATCCCTTGTTATTTAATGAATTTTTTGTAGTTTTTATGTGGTCTAAAAATACAAAGAATCAATGTCAAAACACCTAAAAATAATAAAATTAAAATGATTGAACAATCCTAGTAGTAGGAAATATTGTGTGTGTGATATTTTTATGACCATATTTTATTATGTCTATTGAAAGATAACCCAATGTTCAAAAAAGGAAAAAAATGAAGTCACTGATCATTTTTAAATGATTCTAACACCCAAGATTTATAGAAATTATTTCCATGATTATATAATACCTAGACTAATGGAATTGACTTCCCAAAAATCACATTCTCCCAAGAGTCATCAATATGAAATATCTTCTTAATTATTGATGCATCTATCCCAAATTCGAGTTCATCCCAATTAAAAACATGATAAAAATATAGATAATACATTTTCCATTGATAAAAATTAATAAAGTAAGAGATTTATTATAGTTTATGAGGAAATAACCACTTGTATACTATATTCCCAATTTTCTAAATAATCTCAAATGGTCCGATATACCATAAATAATGATTCCATAACTTTCAAATATTCTGGAAACCCAACCAAGGAGAAACCATTATAAACACTCAATAACCAACCTTAAACTATAAATAACAAAAAAGAAGATCCAAATAATAATTTTTGTGACTCTAATCCATCAAAAATAACTTATGAATAGTTTTAATGTGTATTTATATCTCCTACACATAGATTGGTCCTACTTGAGATCTCTCTCTCACCTCATTCTATGAGAGGGAATTCTAAAATGAAAAACAATATAATGATTCAAATGTAGTAGTCATAATCAATGATTGGTAAATATTATTAATAAAAAATCCACCAGTTTAAAATTAGTTTTCTATGATATTCCAACATCAAAGGCACAATAATGAAGAACATCCTCTAGAACCTAGATCAAACATTCCATCATGCCACCAGTGTGAGGATGATTAGCCACACTCAACTGGAAATGATATTCTATTACCATTCTATTTACTTTCTATAAATAATTTTTAGACCATGTGTATTTACCATTTAAGATATAAGAAAAAATTTCATACAATCTCATAATCTTATGTACATACAATGTAGCATGGTATTACACCTTTGTATTGTACATGATTAGAAATAAATTGTATGAGTTATTTAGATGATCAATTTATAACCATATATAATTATTACCCCAAGTTGTATGATATAGGTTGATGGTAAATTACATAGACAAGTCTTCCCATTTCCAAGATGAAATATGAATTGTCTAAAACAAATGTTCCAAAGGATCGAATAACAATTGGTAAAGGGAGGTTGAATCATTTTGTTCACTCTTTATATATTTTAAAACAATTAGAAACTTAACCCATACAACCAGTTAAGATTTATTTCCTTATCAAATTTTAGTAAATACTCATGCAATAAAACATAGAAAAGAAATTAAAGCACACAAGATTTATAATGTTCAGCATCAATGTGATAACCTACATCCGTACCACAACCACTCCTCAAGGTCTTTGGAAATTCACTATGAATAATAAGTGAATATAACTTCTTCCAACTCTTATTAGAAACCTTATATCTCAAAATAAAATGATTATATTAACTATTATTAGTTTACAATGTTTGATTATAAAACAATTGATCTAAAAAAAGAATAATGTCATTGCGGAATATTCCCCAACATTACTCAGTTTGAATCTTCTGTCCAATTTGGCTAGATCAGATTTTATTTTCTCAAAATGATGGATCATATATTGGTATAATTATAGACCCAATTTTTACAGAATGATGGATATGATTTTCTCAGAATCCTAGATCTGATTTTCATAGAATGATGCATATGATTTTCTTAGAATAATGGATCCAATTTTCTTAGAATGCTGGATCTAATTTTCACAAAATGCTGTATCCAATTTATGAAGAATATTAGATTTGATTTTCATAGAATACTGGATCTGATTTTCATAGAATGCTGGATATGATTTTTTCAGAATTCGAGATTCAATTTTCTCAGAATGAGAGATCATATTTTTTCAGAATGATAGATATTATTTTCATATATTATTATATCTGATTTTAGAAATAAAATTTGAAAAACTCAAACATTGATATAATTATGAATACAATTCATCTTCTATAAGATAGATACTTTCAATTCAATTTCCCCAGCACTCCACCTATCATAGGCGTGAATAATATTGAAAATGAAAAAAATCATTTAGAAATTATTTATAGGTTTAGAAAACAAATAGTGGGAAACATGAAATCTTTACCTGCTTACTCAAATTTTCATACTCTATAAATATATAGTATTTAATACTCTAACTATGAATTATTAAAACCGTATTAGATTTATCTGAGGATTATGAAAAATTTAACTCTACGTTCGACCTCCTAAATTTGAGAATTTTATTTTTTGGTGAATCAGATTTATGTATCCTTCAGTGAACCTGATTTTTACTTCTTTTCTCTGAATCTTATTTCCACAACTTTTCAATGAATTTGATTTCTTATTATTTTTAGTGAATCCAATTTCTATAACATTTTAGTGATTCTAGTTTATTCTTCTTTTTTGTGAATCATATTTTATCAACTTTTCAGGGAATCCAATTTCTTCTTATTTTCTGTGAATCCAATTTCTATAACATTTCACCATTTCTCCCAAATCTTTTATTGTGATAGATTTTGTAATTTGTGAAAAATGCTTGAACAAGAGAGAATAATGTGATTTATTTTATAGAGTATGAAAAAAATTCTAACTCATAACATCACTTTATTTAATAAACTGCTTTAAAAATGACTTCTTTAAATGAAAACATCTATCTTAGAAACTTTATTCTGCCTAACTCAGCACATTCTTTCATTATCTAATAATAGAAAAGACAAAATTCCATCAACCAATAAATTCTACCCCTGATTATTTTGAATGAAATGATATAAATATGATGTAGATGAATCTAATTCATGGATAATAAAAAATATTGGTATACAAAAAAATTAAGTTTTCAAAAAATACAAGACATTGTTAAATCACCAAAAGGTTCTTCAATCTCCCTTTTTGGATTTGTAAACAAACCTTTTTAACACATTTTTAAACTCTTATAAATTTTATCACAACTCATATTTGGAAAAATAATTCTGTTTTTTAACTTTTAAAAAACATATCCTTCCTCAAAAGAGACTGTCCTAAAACCACACTATTGGATAAAGTAGTATTTTTGAACAAATTATATCCCTCGATAGAAAGAAAATTTTGTATAAATGTAAAGAAAACTCTCCCCACTTTTCCTTTCACGGTTTAATTTTCTCTCCCCCATTTATTCTTTTCTCCCTTTATTTTTATTCTCTCATGTTTATTTTTCTATCCCCAAATATATGATAACCACAACTTCATATTTATAAAAAAATGATAAGTAAAACATCTTACAATGTAAAAAGTAGTTACTTTATATTCCCTATTGTCAACATAATCCAAAGCATGGTCATATACTTATTTATGTGATTTATGAAGACATGTGAGGAGGTTAATAATGAAGTTGTATCTACAATTCAACAAACCATTCTTTCAACAAATATTTCGTATATATATCCCCAATATGATACTTTGTTGAAATGTATTTCATAAAAGTATCTCCAGCATCAAAATTATATTTTATAATGTGGAACATTATATCAATGTGTTTTGATCTTGAATGTTGGAAAAGATTTTTTGAATGATAAATTTCACTCTTATTATCAAAAATTATCTTCAATGGTTTTGAAACACTTAATTTTAAATCTTTTAGCTGAACATTTATCGAGAAAACTTGATTACAAGAAAAAATATGTAAATCATATTCAGATTCATATCTGCTCAATGTTACTGAACATTGATTCCTCTTATGCCATCTCACAAAACATTAAACCAAGAAAAATGTTCTTCTTGATGTTGACTTTATACCATTACAATCTCCAGCCTAATTGGAATTAGTATAACCAAGAAACTTCATCTCACTATTTATTTTTTATAACATCCCATTTGAAGTTGTTCCTTTGACATATCTCAGGATCCCCTTTTCTACAAACATATGATATTATTCTAGAGAACTTTTATTTTGGAACAAAAATTCATAAGATAAAAAACATCAGGCCTTGAATTATTAAAGTAAAGAAGAACTCCAATCAGCTTCCAAAATTCTTTTTTATACCCACTTATTCTAGATTCATCATTACTCAACTTTTTTCTCACCGAAATAGGAGTTGAGGTTTCTTTGGATTAATCCATCCCATTCTAATTTATTAATTATTTTTCATTATTTTATTGAGATAAGAAAATATAGTTTCCTTTTTATTGAACTTGTAAAATAAGTAATGAAGATAATTCTCCCAAAATTTACATTTCAATATTGTTCATCATATTTTAAAAAAATTATTACAAAAAAATTTCATTATCCCCATAAAATATGATATCATCTATGTAATCAATTACAATTAATGTTTTTGAGTCAACATATTTTACATACCGGTTTCTATCAACTATTCCTTCAAAAAAGTTCATCATTCTAAAACAATTTTGAAGCATCGAACACCTAGAATGTGGATCTTGTTTCATCCCATACAAATACTTCTTCAATTTACAAACATTTTTTTTCATCCTCATCAACTTGGAATACACAAGTTTTCTTAATGTAAACATCTTCAACAATATCACTATTTAGGAAATAGTACATTACATCCATGTGATAAAATTTTTAATTCTAATGAGTTTCCACTGGATGAATTATTAATATATTTTATGGCCTTAAAATGGGGTAAAAGGTTTCATGAAAATCCAGAACTTCAACCTGTGCATAACCCATACAAACAACCCATCATTTGTTTCTTGAGATTTCCCCATGATCATTCAATTTGTTTCTATAAACCCATATGGTTCTGATAACTTTTTATTTGTTATCCTTATAACGTGTTCCCATGTTTCATTATTCCCAGTTTGATCCAACTCATAATTTATATTATCCTCCCATTCTTTATATTTAATATCCTCTGAAACTGATTCTAGATAAACCTTAAAGATAAGTGAAGTTCGATGTTCTAATCTAAACTTTCATTTTATTTAAACCAAAGTGTTCTGATTCCCAATAACTTTTTCAGATTACTTTTTTTTTCGTAAGGTAGGAAATATCATTGTTTTTATCCTAGAATATATTTGCTCACCACATGACCCATTTGAATCATGATGAAGTTTTTTTGGATAACATTCACTATTGTTGGAATTCTCGAATGTATCCTGCTCAATATTCTCAACAATTTTTTTAAGGAACATTGATTTTCAATAACCTTCACATCTTCTAAGTACACAAACTTTTTTAAACATTTGTTCCAAAATTTGTAACATCTCCCATTTGGTGAATAACCCACAAATGTTCATTCCTCAGATTTATCATCAAAATTTTATAAATCTAGAGTTTTTATTTTAAGAAAACATGAAATTCCAAAAAACATTGATGTATTTAAATGCCTGTTTTGTGTTATACCACATTTCATATTGAGTCATGTTGGTTATCAATCTCAATAAGAATATATTTTTATCGAGTACATTACTTCTAAAAGAATCTATACAAAATTATTTTTTATTTTTTATTTTGGTACCATACATCTTACTATTTCCCCCAAGCATCTATTCATTCCTTATAATACTCTATTTTGTTTCGGAGTATAAGGATTACTCTAATGATATTTGATACCATGTTTTAAAAAATTAAATTCAAAATTATTTTTTGTGAATTATGTACTATTATTTGTTCCCAGATTCTTTATGGATACCCCCAATTCATTATCAACATCATTTTTGAAGAATTTGAACATTTCAATAGCATATGACTTATTCTTCATGAACAAGATATTTTTCATCTGAGTGAAATAATCCATTAAAATGATAAAGTACATGTATCATTTTATTGAATGATGTCTAATCAACCTACATAAATAGGAATGAATAAGCACTAGTGGTCTGGTAGATTGAATCTCAACTCTTTTATAACTTTTTTATGTCATCTTTCCTTCTCGCAATTAATAGAAACATCTTATTACATCATTTCAATTATGGAAAATTCATGAAAAAATACACTTTTGAAATATTATTTATGTTTTTCTACCCAAAGTGGCCATGTCTTCAGTTCCACATCTTTATTTCATCTTTATCACTCAAGTATAAGGAGTTATTGAATTCTTCTATTAGAAAGTGATTCCCACTAGTTTTTACCTTTTGTAATGACATTTATATCCTTCACACTTTTGATTATACAAGAATCCATTCAGAATATTTATTCTTTTTCATCATCCCAAATTTGACTTACACTAATAATGTAGTGTGTTATCCCATCAATAAGTAAATCATCCTTATATTTCAATTGATATACTTCAATCTACGTTGTTCCGATTTCTCATATTTTTAGAGAACTATCATTTCTAAATGTAATTGATACTCTATCAGGAATTTCAACATGTTTCAGTATTTTTATATCACCTATAATATGTGAAGAACAAAAACTATCAAGTATCCATGGTTTGTTCCTCTTACTTTATTTCAAATTATTCTTAATAAACAAATCTCTTTTCTCAACCCTCTTATTTTCCACATTCTTTACTTTTCTATCATAAGAATCTTGTTCTTAAAGGAGTATCATGCATCAATCGGTATGATGAATAGACTATTCAAATATTCCTCAAACTTCATATAGAAATTCAAATTGATTTTTTTTGTAATTTTCTAACATTTTAAGAATGTAACTTCTTAAAATTCTTTGAGATGGGAGAGTTTCTCATTATTACTTCACTATTTATTCCCCTTTTCACAAACCTTCTTCCATGTATATACAAGTTGATAAAAAAATTATAATCTCTATGCCTATAGATTTGACAACACCAACAATAGCCTTAAAATCATTATTTTCTTTTCAAGAAAGATCATTCTCTATAGAAACATTGTCGAGGTTGGTACCTTCTTTCATTTATAAAAATATCAGGATGTATATAATCCATTATTTAGAGTTTGGTTTATAATTTTGTAGATTTTATATGATTCTCACATCCTTTCTCCACCCAATAATTCCCAATAATTTTTATAGAAAATGAAATGATAAAATAATTAGATGAAATATTATTTCTGGTAAGAGTTGATTTCACCCGATTCTTGCATTAATCCTTCTCATCATCTTTAGAAGTCTCATATTTTACGTTAGAAGATTTTTTTAAGTTTTCATTCATCTTTCTAAAGGTAATTTCGGACTCAAGAAGTTTTTATTGAATATTGGAAACTTCTTCTTCCTTAGTTTCTCACTTATTACTAAGATCTTCAATCATATTTCCCTGCTCATCAATTCTATCTTTATAACCAAAAATATCATCGATGTATTCTTACTCATACTTGAAAACATCTAATCTACCATCAGAAACATCTTGAAAATTATTCTTCATAACACTAATTTATTTATTCAGAGTTTTGGTTTGTTCTAGACATGGATCAAGATCAGTTATGACCTGATATTCTCTATTAGATTCTTTACCACCTTCTTCACTCTCTAAGGAATATTTTGTTTTCTAAACATTTTCAAAGAAGGTTTCAAATTGTTTTAAACTTAATCTTATGAAGAATTGTTATTGGTTTTGTCCTATTCAACATTCTTATATGATATATTTCTTTTGTTTCAAGTACAATTCTTCTTGTATCAATTATATGAATTTTATTCTTTATCATTTTTTCCACTTCTTCCATCGAGGATTTCCATCAGTATAATATTGAAATTCTTCAACATTATCTTTGGGGAAATTTATAGAAAGGTGTCTAATTCCACAAAACTCAAAACATTTAAGAGTAATTCTACCTCTATTAAATTTTCGTCCTCTTAGATAGTTCTTGGATATGAGTTACATTATTTTTTTCATTCAAATCACCATCCTCTTTATCTTCATACTCATAAGGATCAAAATATTTAACATATTGAATTTTTCAATATTATTATAGCTTCAAAAGACATATCATCATTCATATTATTTTTAAACGTTGGAGATTTTTTCATTTTATAAGAAATAAGAATGTTATGAAATTCATCAAGAGAAAAATCATAATTACCTTCTAAAGAATAAATTGTAGAATCAAAACTATCCTAAAATATTCTAATTACTTCCACCAAAATTTTAGAATCTTCCCAGACATCTTTGAATCCTCTAATGTTGTAATCAATTTAATTTACTCTTGTTAAGTATTCATCAATTTTTTATTCATCTCCCATTATTATGGCTCCATACTTACTATGATAGATTTGTATATTTGTTTCCTTAACTATTGTATTTCATTTGAAAACACTACCCATAGTTTCCCACAAACTTTCTGACATTTTAATATCTCTCAATTTTTGATAATAATTCTCTGATAAGGACATAAGGATTGTATTTATTACCCTTCCATCAAATTATATATTTCTATAATAAATAAACTATATAAAAGAGTCATTCAAAGTAGGTGGAAAAACAATAGTAGCCGCACCAACAACATCAAGGATAATAGATAGGATATAAGAAATCATCTTATTTTCCCATACATAATGAGTTTTTCCATAAAATATAACAATTTATATATTGTAGATATAATTGATATTATGCATGATAGGGATACAATAAGGGAACCCTTCTCTGATACCAATTTAAGTTCTAAAGGATAGAACTTCAACTAAGAAGGGGGGGGGATCAGTGGTTACATTTTTTTATGTTTAAAAAAATTAAACATAACCCCTGTGACATGTTATGATTTTTTACTTATCAAAATTTATTAAATACTCATGCATGAAGAAGTAGGAAATAAATTAAATCAATCGATATTTACAATGTTTGGCCTCAGTGTGAGGACATATATACTTTCTATAGTCACTCCCTCGAGACTATAGAAATTAAATATTAAGAATAAGTGAATATAACTTATGCCAAAACCTGTTAGACACCTTATATCTCCCGATAGGAATGATTATATTGAATCCCTTCATTTTAAAATTTTTTCTTATAAAACAATTGATTTAAAAAAAGAATAAATATTATGTTGAATCAACTCCACAATTTCTCAGTCTAAATTCTCATTATGATTTTCATGGATCTGATATTGTTTTCTCAAAATACTAGATCCAATTTTAGAATGATAGATCTTATTATTACAAAATGTTGTATTCTATTTTCTTAGAATGAGGGATCTAATTTTTATAGAATGTTGGATCCTATTTTCTCAGAATGATAGATCTCATTTTATCAGAACACATGATCTAATTTTCTTAGAATGATGGATCTAATTTTAATAGAATACTAGATCTGATTTTCATAAAATATTGGATCCAATTTTTATAGAATGAAAGATCATATATTCATATAATGTCAGATTGGATGTTCATAAAATGTTGGATCTGATTTTCTCATAATGTTGGTTCATTTATTCTTAGAATCTTGGATCCAATTTTCCAAAAATTTTGGAACTTATTTTCATAAAGGAATTCTGTAAAAATCAGACTATGATATAATGAATAATATAATTCTTATTCAAGAAGATAGATAATTTCAATTCGATTTCTCCATAACTCCACCATTAACGTGTGTGTAAAATTTTTAAATGAACAAATCATCTAATAAGGTATTCATAGGAAACTTAGAAAACAAAAATTGTGAAACTTGAATGTTTTCCCCGCTTCCTCAAATTTCAAGTCTCTACAAATCTCTCAAATTTAAAAATAAATATTTGACTACTTCAAACCACATTAAATTTCTCCAAGATTCATTTAAAATTGAATTTCATGATTGAAATCCTCACCTTCTAGATTTTTTTTGTTGATTGGTTTTGATTTCTATATCCTTCATTGAATGTGATTCCTACTTTTTTCTTTGAATATGATTTCTACAACTTTTCAAAGAATCTGATTTCTGTTTCTTTTCAATGAATCTTATTTTTTCTAAATTTATGTGAATCCAATTTTTTTCTTCTCTTTATGAAATCTAGTTTCTAAAAATTTTTAGTGAATATGATTTTTTCTTCTTTTCAGTGAATTTGATTTCTGTAACTTTTCTCTCAATCCGACTTCTATAACTTTTTACTATTTTCACCAAAAGAATTTATCATGATTGTTTTCTATTATTTTTTTAGAACTTCTTGTTCATAAAATAATCATCTGATTTAGTGTAAAATTTATTAAAACATTCTAACTCATGACTTCACTATCATCTACAAAAATCTTCTTAAAAAAATCCTTCATCAATAGACCACTTCTATCTTAGAAAATTCTTTCTTTTTTAACTTAGGAACTTCATTATTTCTCTGATTACAACAAATAAAAACTTCCAGTAACTAATAAATATTTCCTCTGATTCTTTTGAATCCAATGATCTAAAATTGAGGCAGATGTATTTGGTTCCTAAATAAGAAAAGAATTCTTATACAAAAAATTTAGTTTTCAACAAATACCAAACATTGTTAAAAGACCACAAAGGTTCTTAAAAAACATATAATAAGTCTTCCCATGAATATTATTTATCTACTGCAATTAAAACATGTTGGTATGATGTTTTATATATCCCTCTTCAAACATAGCCACTAGAACTAATGATCATTGTCATAGTATATATTGAGAGTACATTGGTGAAAACCCCATGAGGGTTATGAAAATCCCCTATTACCTCTTTATTAATTGAAAAAAAGACCACATAATAGGTTAAAAAGAACAAAATAAACCCATAGAAGACTAAGAACACTATTCAATAGTCTTTTAGATATTTAACAATATCTCATTTTACTATAATTATCTTTCATCGACTTCATTTCAAAGAGTATTATTGGGAAGAGAATGAGTTATTTTAATGCTATAAAAAATATTATCTCCTTTTTTACCACATTGTTAGGTGAATATGAGAAAAAAGATATATAAAAACCCATTAACCCCAATACTCCTTGGTGATTTATAGGGGAAACATCAAAATAAGGGTTTTAGTAACTACATTTCATTTTTATGGAATTTAGGTGATGTAGAATCCATGTATTGAATGAAATATCACCCATCACCACTATAAAATATTTGTATCCTTGTGTTATAAAACTTATCTAATCATTTTATGATCCTAAAATACTGGTAACTTTTCCACAAATAGATGGTTTCCAAAAAACATCAGTGTATGAATCATGGATATGATTATGAGATGATGGGTTGGGTGGTTCTTTTTATCTAGTTTAAGTTGGATATATCTATATACCACAACATATTTATCTGGTATCAGAACACATCCAAAACCCCCATCAGATGATTCATAGTACGAAAAAATGTTTGGCCAAATTATTGTAATATAAAAATATATTATTTAGTCAACAATTTATTTTTATTTTAATTAAATATCTAACAATTGGGATTCTACCATTACATGACCACTTTTCATTTGAAATTTATCTAGACAATACAAGATAAGAGAAATCATTCAAGAAACATCGATGAACTTATCCAAATTAAATAAGATTCCCTATTCCATTACAACTGGATTATGAAAAATTCCTTCTTGGATATACATACTATAGCTTAGAAACCTCTCAAATAGGCGGTTATCATGAAAGGTTCTGGAACAATCCTCTAGTGGCCCCAATTCCCCTCTATCATTTTAGATTAAACCAAGATGACATAATAATGTGTCCATTTCTATATTAGAATATAGTCTATTTACATCGACAATTCTCCCATAGAGTTGGAGATATACTGAATGGAGATTAATTTCAATAAAACACAAGTATCCATTCATTTTCTCAATGAGGTGGTCAATCCAAGGAATGAAAAACTATTTATTGATTGTGATATGGTTAATGTGTGGGTAATTGATACACAACCAAAGTTTCCCAACATACTTTAAAAACACATATTACAGTATCCCATGTCAACCCACTTGGTAGAATAAATCTTTCTTATTCCTTATATTCAAATTGAATCATTAACTCTTTCAACTATGTAGTGGCTATACAGTAAGAAAGAACATAAATTAGTTGAGTGCTCGTCACAATGTCAATAGAGAATTTTGAATCCCTATCTAAGGGTATGCCAGATAAATCATTTGGGAAAAAATTAATAACATCATTGACCCTTGGAGGTAACTCACTCCCAGAACCATCCACATATACTTCCTACAATATAGAATACACCTGAAGGATGAGTTTTCATAATTCTGATAGAGGAGGATCCACCTATCTAAACTACAAGTCTCATTCTATCTCGAATACTTCATTTCTTCCATAATGGATGGCGAATTTCACACTCAGAAGGTAATAATCGATTTGATATTTTTTTGGAAGTAATCCATCCCATCACATGGATTCCTTCAAAAAGTTCATTTGAAGGATGTAAAAGTCCACTAACCACTTAAATTTTGACATAGAGATGACCCCCAAAAGACATCATAATCCTATTATTTATACTATAAGACATTACTATTTTCATTACATAAGGAATTCTATGAGTAGGGAGTTACAAAAACTCCCTACTTTGAGAAGATAGAAAATAGTGAAAGGAATATTTATTAATTAATGATGCCTCTAAATATTAATAAATAAGATTTATAACTATCATTATTATTGGTCTTGCCATAGATTTTACTACAACCAAATCTAAAACCTAAAACAATAAAAATTTGTATGAGAAGATAGTTTTACACAAGCATGGTAATTGATTGAACCACAACACTTCTCATATAAGGAAACAATACTACCCCCCATTGCAACACCCCATTATTTTGAAATATTTTTATGTTCATTATTATATACAACACACAACACTGAGCTCAAACGAAACATGAAATATTAATATAAAAATATTATAGTTATAAACATGACATTTAATTGGATGGTATGAATATGATTAACCAAATTATAAAGTAAATATAAATTTCCTACTGAATAAAAATACAATTAATAATTATCTTGAAATTAGCACTCAATTTTTCAATATCTCCATTTAATTCTTCAAAATATTTTTCAGGAAAAATTATTTTTATTGAATTGCATGAGTGAATATTTTAATTAATTTATAGAAAAATTATAATTTTTTTTGATAAAAAGGATATCACTTAATAAATTATCATATCAATATTATCTAATCATGAAATATTGATAATTTTCTTTAAAGATTTATTTTGTTTAGTGAATACTCAAAAATATGTATTTTTGTAGAACTATAATTTCATTGCATTAAAAATAACCATTATCAATTTAATATTATATTAAATTATCATCAAAATCCTTTATTTGTAAATGATCTAATTAATTACACATGAATCAACTTTATACCTGATTTTGGAGTGCGTTTTTAGGGCATAGAAATATACTATCCTAAAAAATTTGTTTTTAAATGCGTATTTCATTTTTATCTTAAATTAACTTCTAACACTTATAGGAATTGAAAAATAAAAAATGAATCACTTATTCTTATTTATGAGGTTCAATGTTTAAAAATAATTCCATTTTATTTTTGATCATTTTGAATAGTAGCGATATAGAATTTTTTTTACTATGAGAAAAGTAAATCGGGTAATTAAGATTAAAAATAACATGATAAGGTATCAAAATCAACCCATAACATCAATAGCATAATTTTATTATTATACTTTATCCATAATAATCCATTTATTGAAAATGGATAAATTATTTTCCACTTTTGTTTGATTATAAAATTTATTTTATTTTATGTGAATATGAAGTAAAAAACATCACCATATTGCTTTTATTATATGTAATATTATGTGGTATAGTTAAAACAACATATTTTTAGTTATGAATAATTATTTTAAATATAGTTTTTTTATTATTATTTTATACTTAATTTTTAATAATAAAATAATTACCTTAAATGCTTATGCAATGCCGACATAGTGCATGTGCAGATTGTAAAAAAATAATGTATATGATTTAAATAACACTAAAAGTATTTTTTGGGTGGTTTTAGTCATACATGTAATTCATTGATCTGTGTAAAATATTATGGGTTATTTTAAAGGATTATATTTTAAATCTATTACTATTGTTATGTCCATATAGTCAATTAAAATTAATAGTGTGACAAATTACATTAATTATGTTTTATTTTAATGAATATTTTATTCAATTATTTTAGAAGTGTAAAAAAATTTCAAGTGATAAATTTTTATTATAAATGGTCTCGTATTTCATCCCTTCACATTTATGATCCAATTTTTACATTATATATAAAATTGTAACCATTTTATATTGAAAAATAATAATTTCCATTGTTTTGGTTAAATATGGTTAACCAAGGGGGTCAACCAAAAGGTAAGGATTAGAATAATATCCAAACTTTAAAAAAATTTATTATAATATTAAATTATAATTTTATCCTAATATAATTTTAATGCATGATATTTGGGAAGTATTATACATTATATAGATGCATATTGTATGATAATATTTCTTGTATTTCAAAAAATGAAGCTAAAGATATTGTATAATAGACACTATTTTATTAAATGATTTAAAATTCATAAAAATATTATTATCAAAAATGGTGATGGGATATGGTTTCAAAAATCAACTTTAGTCTATTTATAGGCCATTTTTCATTTTATAATAACATTCTTGAACTCTAAAGAGTAAAATATTGATATTACTGTAATTTTACAAGTGTTTAAAGGGGTTTAAAAAAGAGATATGGGTATAAAAAAATATAATATTGTACAAATTTTATGGGATGAGGGGATTTATATCCATAAACATATTATATTTAAATGATATCATTTTTTATTTATTTTCAATAAAAAGTAATTTATATTAATTTAAAACATTTCATAAATCCAAGAGTTCCCTCCCCTCACTTATAAAATCTATCCTCATTCAATATCTTTCTCACACATATTTAGCATCCTATTTTTTCCAATCCATGAAAAAATAAATTCATAACAAAACTTCCCACATTTTATATGTTTTTGAATTTGAATAATACAAACCTTAGAGGGCCTATGATATAAATCAAGGGAGATTTTCCAAAGAGTACCTATATTATTTAACTGTATGGTTTCATTTAATTTATTCTTATAAATCATTCCAATAAAATTTATATTTGGTGAAATAATAAAATAAATTATAATACATATATATATATATATTTTATATTAATTAATTTAATTATATTTTTATCCTCTCTCATAAAATGGGAAAATAAAACTTTTTTTTTGTGTGTACATGGACTATTGCCCCACAAAAAGATGTAATTTGTTTTACTTAATCAACTCTCATGGATATATATAATTATGTAAATAATGTATATATATCGTATTGGTGAAATAAATATCATTCTAGTAAGATAATATGTCATCTATTTTATTTTTGTTCCATCCATTTAAAAATTATAATGTAATTCTTGTGTATGTGTGTATTAAAACCTCTATGAAGCAACGCGATTTGTTTTCCTAACCACATTGCATTAATAAAATATATAAAAATATCTAATGAAAGGATATTATATTTATTAAATAATAATTATTATAGAAATGAAAAATTATACATACCCTCTTTATATAATGTTTATTGAAAAATGGAAATGTCACATATGCGTTTGTACAACCTACCATCTCCATGATTGTAATATAGTTCATTTTTCATAACAATCATTCAATTCTAGTTTTAAATATATAATATATGTATAAATATGATAATTATTTCATTATTTTTATTTTGAATGTTATGTAATAATGAACACTTTACCGTACTCACCCTACCAAATTAATTTTGGACATATGAGTATGAAACCATCAAAAAATATGATAGGAACTAAATTGATAAAGTAATTTAATATAATAATGTAAAAAATAAAATTAAGTTAATAATAAACATGAAAAATGTTTTTACTATTTCAAATAATTAGGTTAATTTTATTATTTTGGATGATTATCAATGTGTTTTATGAGGCACAATTGAGGTAAGGAAACTACAACTTAAAAAACATATTAAATGTTTTAATGATTTATTTTCTAATTTTTTTTCATTCATGTCCTTATTCATAAAAACTTACTATGGATGTATTTATATGGACATACCTAAACTATATATGATATTTTTTTTTATCTTTTTACAATCATTCAATTGTTTTAAAATAGAATCCTTTTCATATTTTACACATAACATTTTGACTATATTTAAAAAATAAAAAAGGAATGTTATATTTTAATATATATGGAATAAAAAAATATCCCACCATAATAACTGTATCTTTAGTTATTTATTACATTACAATAATCCCCTTTTCATCAAATAAAAACCCATCTTCTATTTTTTATGGGATTTTTTTCATAAATGGGTTTTTAAAAGTCAATGGTACATCGTGATTCGAAAAAAAAATCATACTGGTTAAAAATATTTTTTACTTGTTTTTTGATGAAATAGGAAAATAATATAAAAATTATTCATGATGTAGTACATAAAAATTATATATTATGATGTTTTATCCTAATACAACTTATATTAACTGGTGATTATAATATATTTTACATGATCAAGTGATCCTGGTGCATCTTATACTAATAGGTTATCCCAATACAGATTATATGAATTTGTGAGACTGATATAGATTTTTAATTTATTGGTTAATGTTAATTATCATAAAAGTTATGAAGGAGAGATTTAACTAGGATTATTTTTCTTTTGGATTTAACTATTCTTGAATTATTTGTGACATGAGTTAACATAGGTTATTAATATGGCTCTATATATTTCCTAAAAGAGTTTCTATATTTATTATATGGGGTTTAGAGGCTACCATTGAGAAAAAAAATTGTTTTACATGAGAATATGATTTATTTTATATTCTCTAAAAAGGTGTAATAGAGAAACATTTTATGGGTTTTAATGTTTTCCACTATACTAATAGATTTCTAACATTTATATCCATTTACATGGTTATTATTTTCCTAATCCTATATATTGAAATGAGTCTCCACCATTTTTAATGATTAATATATACTTTAATAATTTAAGGGTTCCATATAAGGAATTTATGTGGAATAAATCATGTGTGTATTTATGAAGAACATATTTTGTGGAAAAATTGATAATGTGTTGAAGTGTCTACATTGAATGAGTTTGGATTAATTCTCTAAAACTCAAGGCCTAAAGTGTACATGAGTATTTATGTGATTTAATATTTTTGTTTGATGTTATATGTTTTTGATAGATAAAATTGGGTCATTTTTATTAGCATCAAATCCAAAAATTTGAAGATTATGTTTTTAGCACCAGATCCAAAATAATGTTATAGTGTTTTCACAATTTGTATCAGAGGGGGTGATTTACATAAAATTATAGATTATTAAATTTTAGTTATAGGTTACCTTATGAGTTATAAAAACCATATTGTTATGATATTTTTATGGTTATCATATGATTAAAAGAATAGTAGCCACCTTTAAAGGTTAAAAGTGATGAGATTTTTAGGTGGATGATGATATTTTTTGGAGTTGTTTTATTGGGTTGAAGTTTATATAAATCTTTTGTTTAATGTAAAGGATTAATTCATAATAATTTTATTCCATTTCTAAATATGTTCATCATATTTTTTGGTATGTTATATGAATTATATTAATGTTGTTTTCAAAAATAGAAAACCTACAGGTTGAGCAATAACCCATCTCATCCGTCAAGGCCAGGGGGATTGAACCCAAAACTACTGGGTGATAGAGTTATATTGCCTTCTACTAGCCTATGTGATGTGTCGATTATTATGAAATCTATTTTATAAATAATTATTTGATATATAATTATTAAACTAATTTTGGGAGCATAATATTTATCATATAGATACCATGGTAATGAATAGTGATTTTGTAATTATGTAATTAATGATATATCCAAAGGTCTAAATATTTTTTGGCAACATTATATGATTAAGGTAAAAATAATACTGTCAGATAATATGGGTTTTTATTTAAGGAATTATGTTTAAATTATATTTTGGATGCATATTTGAATTTTTTGTGGCGTTATGAGGATTCTTTTTATTAATAGATATTATTAGTGTATTTTAGAGATTATATAATTAAGGAATATATTATTTAGGTATATGACTTTACGATTGATTAATATTTATTATATATACATTTAAAATTAATCTCAAAAGAATATGAGATAAAATCCTTTCGGCTTCAGGGTTTGAATCTTTGATGGGAATATTTTTATTGAATTTTATGGTTATTTATTTATAAAATTATCTATGTTTATAAAAGGGTGTTATTATAGAGGATTTAAATATAAATTTTATATTTAATAATATGAATGATTATTGATATTAAATATTATATTATTCTAAATATTTTCGTTTTAGTTACTGTCTTAATATAGGAGGAATAACTTTTTATCCTTTTTTGGAATTATTTTATCTATTAGATTTTATGTTACTACTTAAATAATGAAAAATTAATCATCAATACTTTTCATTAAAAAAAAGATGATTTTTTGGGGAAATTTATAAAAAGATGAAATTTTACATTTCAAGCATGTTTGTTCTTCATTTTTCTTAGTCTAGGTGGTCAAATTATTTCTCAACACTAAGAAAAAGAATATGAAATAATTTTATCCAATTTCCCTCATTTATGATTAATCATTTGTCTTTTCCAACCTCATTTATTTATAGTTATATTCCCATTTACATTGTTATGATTATTCAAATTAATTTGATCAATTTTTTTTTCTTTGTCTATCATTATTTATATGTTATCATTTTATACATGTCCATATTTTCAATTCCCACAAATTGTATCCTATTTTAAAACCAAGTATGTCTTATTAAAGATGACTTACATATTTTATTTTCCCTCTTTCTGAAAAGATGTTTTATTAACCATTTTAATAATGTATAATTTCAACATTGGTATATTATAACATCAACCATTTTATTTAAATGGTTATGTTAAAATTGTGAGTAAAAATTAATTAATGGGGGCATAGAATATAACAGCCTAATATTTTGAAACAATTATTTGTTCAATAGCATATAAAAATGAAATATTGAGCTTAAAATAATACAAAAGTACTAATATTTAAATTTAAAAGTTATAATTGATCCATTAAAATTGTTGGTAATGATAATATAAACAAAATTATAAAATATATATAATTGGAATACTTAGTAAAAATATATTTATTAACTCTTAATGAATAAGAAATCATATTTTCAATAATGTCATTTTAGTCATAAAAAATAAATATCATTATGTTTTATTTTTATTTCATTATTTGAGATAATTCTATAATTAATTTATTTAAAATTTATAAAATTTATTATATAAAATAGATATAAATTTTAAATAATAATATCAAAATATATTAGGGTAAAATTTTCCAACTTTTCTAAAAAGATTGATTTTTTATTGAATAGTGAAAACTAATTATTTTTATAAAAATATAATTAATTTTCATTAAAAATTCCATTTATAATTATAATTTTATAGTAAATCAATGTAATTATCCATTATGTAGAACAAATATAATTAATTAAATATGTTTCAGTTTTGTAACATCCTATGTTTTGGACCAAGTAAAAAAGTCCTTTATTTTTTGGACTTTTCATTTGGGGGTGGTCCAAATATTTACTTGAGACTAAGAATTTAAATCCATGAATTTCTTACTTAAAATTTATTTTTTTATATTTTGTTTAAATCTATATACATTTTATGGTAATTCAAATTAGTTTCGAGACCCTGAGACCATGAGAACTCAATTTCAGGAAAGGCTAGTAAGGGTGCACGGTTTATCTAAAACTATAAGGCCCTCTTTGTATAATTTTTTGCCTTGTTATATGTTTTTAGAGGTTAGCCACACAAGATTCAAATAGTTTTCCAAAATCATGTGCAAATATTACACCTATAGTTCCACTTAATTAGTACCTACAAACAATTTGGGTGCATGGTTTTCCAAACCCTATGAGCTAACCATGCTAGGTTTGGATCCTAGTAAGAGGAGGCTGAATAGTTAGAACATGGTTTTATAAACTATTTTACTCTTAAAAGATCATGAAATAGCCATTTACTAACCATTACTATAAGTGGTATCCACCATTTTTCTCATCTACACAAAACACTCTATCCCCCATGTGTTGGAGCTCTCCTATCCTGCCTCTTAGTCTTTAGAAGATCTTCCTCATACGACCTCAGAATCAAGAGCTATCATGTTCATTGGAATAATATAATAATTTTTCTAACACCTCATGATTATAATATTCTTTTACCATAATCACATAATTCTAAATCCATGTGAGCATTTTTTCTCTATTTTCACGGTGTTTGATAATGCTTCTATTTTCTTCCATTCTCGATCAAATCAAAGATTGATATTGGATGAGTGGACCATTAAAAGAATGTGTTTGGTGGTGCATATTTTTTTCATCATTTTTTCATCATTTATATCATATAATCATTTTATTGTGCTGTTTAAATTTTTTGGTTTGCTCATAAAATATGAAAATCCTTCAATAAAATTCCAAGACGACATTTTCATGTGTTTAAACAACCTTTTAAACATGGTTGGAGGTTATAAACTAATCATAAACCATCCCTTTAGGTTTTGATCACTAAATAACATAATTATTAGGGTTACCCTTAGTAATAAACCATCTTTATGGTTAGTTAATTTAAAGGGTTCTACTTATAGTAACTTCCCATGTTTGGCTTGCATTCTAAACTTCCCTATTTTTGTATTTCAAATTATTTCACATAAATGGTGTATTTAAATTGAATTAAATGATTTTTTTTGATAAAAATGTCATATTTTATAATAAAACAACCTTTTAAGTTTTTAATTCATATAAATAAAAAATTATTTGATTGTTGATGAGAATAGTGAATTGTATCTTATGGAATGGATTCTTCGCATGACCATAATAGTTATAGTAAAATATAATTGCCTAATTGTGATTTATAAATTGAATAGACTTGTGAGATAAATATAATTTATTATAAAATTTATGGTCATATGTAATTTATTTAAAATTTTAATTTTTTTCTTCTAAAATGATCAACTATGTGTAGATCGATGGCAGTTTCATCTTTACAGAATGTCGGGATAAGTGCTCATAGGGAAAGTGTAATTGCCTTAATTTTGAATATGACATGTGGTATTTTTATTAGTTTAATATAAAGTAACAAAACCATAGTTTATGAAGTATTGGTATGGAGTCTCAATTCATAGGGGTTTTCGGAATGTTGTTTCATTCCCCCTTGATTAGGATGTTGAGCACGGTAGTAACATCCATGAGCAGGATGATTGAAATGAATTTTCTATCCTATTTTCATATATTTAGATTATGAAACATATATCTTAATAACCTATATGACTATTATTATTTTTATTTCTTCCTTTAAGACTGTTGGATGGGATTCTCTTATTAATTCATTGGGTTATCAAGGGAATGTTGTCCCTTACGGAGAATGACACTCTTGTGATTATTTAAGGACACCTGAGTTATACTTATTGTCTTTAATAGTATTATGTATTTATATATATTGCTAAATATTGTTTTAATCATAGATAACTTATATATAAATTTACACTAACATATATATACATACATTTAGGGTGACATGTTTATATATATCTCATCATTGGAAGAAAAAGGTATAGTAGGCTTGGTGTTCTTGAGGATCATGATCCCAACATGTTTACATTTTTTATTATTGCACTGTCTTACATTTTAAAAAGAATAAAAGTGGATTTATGGACTATATTATTAATTAGAAATTATTTTTTGTGGCCTACTATGTATATATCACACCCTTTTCGGGCTACTAGTGCACTAGGTTACATGAACCGATCTAATGTTTGCAGAAACATGTTCCTAGATTGTTCTAGATTGTTGTGAACCTTCTTGGATAGGATGGAGTATAGGAGAATAGTAATAAACATATGATTATGATGATATTGGAGTCATTAGGTAGTATTGTATTTATTTATTTTCCATTTCTGTCTTTCAATGTACTTTGTACACCTACATTTATATTCTTTATGAGAATATTCATGAATGATCATTTAATAATTCATTATTGTTGCCTAGTTATTATTATATTATTCTTATTTTATGTTTACAGATTATTTATAAATTTTATTACTAAACAATAGTGTATATTATCCCTACTATACCATAACTTGACCCTCTCTGCTATTTAGAATCCTCTGAAATATGGGGAGGTACACTTGAGGCCTAGTGGCCAACAATCTTGGAGCATTGTTTTATTGGTCATTTAGTTGGGATGATACAAATTGTATCTAAGGTTTATTTTTCATATTGGTAATAATTGTTTTTGAAAATGGTAGAAAGTATACAAGTAATTTATTTGATATTGTTGAATATATTGTATATACATCAATCTAACCCACACATGATAGATATTTAATGTTGTGAGGGATTGGATTGTTGACTCTGTTGCTGTTATAGTGGATTGATATTTCACCCCAATTGAATGGGGTATTTTACTTGGTTATTTATTATCAATTAGGATTTTACAACATGTCCATGCATGAAAAGTGATTATGTGTTTTACATGTATCATTCAAGGAACAAGGAGATTCACTTTCAATGCATATATCATTCCACATAGGTTGCATTATAGTTTTTTGGATGTGTGATAATTTGTTGTCCCTATAAGGGGTTATTAAGAATTATTATTTTTATACCATTTTAGGTATATTATTAACATTCCTATATATATTCCATTCATGAATTTTAATTTCTTATGTTGAGAAATTCCCTGTTTGATTCCATGATTGTATTTATTACCTTATAATATCATACATAGTGATTTTTTTATATAAGGTTGGTTAAATAAATTATCTCCATCAACCTAAATGGTTTTTTTTGATATATCATGATAATGGAACTCTATATAATCAAATTATATTTTATGTTTGATCCTTGATCCAGCTGTTTTATGGGGTGACACATTAATTGTTTTGATTAAATTGTTGTAATATTTCAATTTATAATGTGTATGGGTGATTTATAAATTGGGGGATGGAGACCCATATGATTGAACCATCTCATATAGACTTGTTATATTTGAAATTAAATATGTTAATATAGTGGTAGTTAAATGGGAACATATGATCCAAGGCGGTGGCGACCCGTCGCTGAGGTTCCGGGTTCGAGTCCTCACAAAGGCAACGCGCACCATTTGTCAGCGAACCTCTCGTCCCCTCGACTCCATGGGAACTGGCCCAAGCTCAAGGGTTGGCCACCTTGGGCCTAGCTGGGGGCGTGCGGCACGCAGGTGGGCAGGCCAACCCTATACCTCGTTACCCATACAACACGTTCTGCCCGCGGGGGCTGGGTGAGTTGGTTCAAGGCGGTGGCGACCCGTCGCTGAGGTTCCGGGTTCGAGTCCTCACAAAGGCAACGCGCACCATTTGTCAGCGAACCTCTCGTCCCCTCGACTCCGTGGGAACTGGCCCAAGCCCAAGGGTTGGCCACCTTGGGCCTAGATGGGGGCGTGCGGCGCGTAGGTGGGCAGGCCAACCCTATACCTCGTTACCCATACAACACGTTTGCCTGCGGGGGCTGGGTGATTTGGTTCAAGGCGGTGGCGACCCGTCGCTGAGGTTCCGGGTTCGAGTCCTCACAAAGGCAACGCGAACCATTTGTCAGCGAACCTCTCGTCCCCTCGACTCCGTGGGAACTGGCCCAAGCCCAAGGGTTGGCCTCTTTGGGCCTAGCTGGGGGCGTGCGGCGCGCAGGTGGGCAGGACAACCCTATACCTCGTTACCCATACAACACGTTTTTTGCCCGCGGGGGCTGGGTGAGTTGGTTCAAGGCGGTGGCGACCCGTCGCTGAGGTTTCGGGTTCGAGTCCTCACAAAGGCAACGCGCACCATTTGTCAGCGAACCTCTCGTCCCCTCGACTCCGTGGGAACTGGCCCAAGCCCAAGGGTTGGCCACCTTGGGCCTAGCTGGGGGCGTGCGGCGCGCAGGTGGGCAGGCCAACCCTATACCTCATTACCCATACAACACGTTTGAATTTACTTGGAAGAATTTGGTTGGAGCGCTCGCGCAGGCCCCCGATGGCGAAACCCTAGTTTCTCGGTGATGGCGGCCGCTGCGGCCCCTCCTCCAATGGTGGAGGGCGGGTCTCCGCTTCCTAGCCTTGGATCTCGGCAGTCTGATGCGGTTTTCTTCTTCCCTGAAATTCAAGTTGCTCCAAAGGTCCCTGGGTGCGTCTCTGGTCAGCCTATTGTCCCGGTTTCGTTGCAGGAGTTTTCTGAGGCGTCATCATTGCTGTCTCTGGCTTTGATTGCGAAGTTCGTGAGGCGGCGACCGCTTGTGGAGGATTTCGATAAAGCCGTCAATGAACAATGGGGTTTGAGGCATCACGCGCAGGTAGGAATTCTTAGACCGCGCCAATTTCTTATAATTTTCGAGGACGAAGAAGATCTGGGCAGGGCTTGGTCTCGTAATAGGAAATCCTTCTCCGGTTCCTCTTTCCACCTTCTTCGGTGGTCGTTTTTTGTGCACATGAGCCGTGATTCACCCAGCTCGGCAATTTGGATTCAGTTGCCTGGTCTTCCCCTCCCGTTCCAGAACCCTGGGCTGTTGAAGCCGATTGGCAATTCCATTGGCTGATTTATATGCAGCGATCAACGGACGGCTTTGGTGACGCACCCGATGTCTGCAAGGATTTGTGTGGAAATGGACCTCTCAAGAATTACACCGGAGGTTGTCTGGATTGTTGTGGAAAATGAGTATAGGTATGCGCAGTCGATCACCTATGAATCATGGATCCCTTTCTGTTCATGCTGCTTCAAGCAGGGGCATGATGCTGGTGACTGTCGGAAGAAGGATGGGGGTGCCCGCTCCGGTGGGACCGCTGGTGTGGCGTTCTCCGGTGATAGACAAAAGGAGGTCCAAGACACGGTATCTATTCCAGAACCCCGTGTCTTATCTGGTTTCGATGCTGGTCCTGTTGCAGGATGTAGCAGGTCAATGCGGGTTGGTTGCCTGGATGGTTTGAGGAGAGATGAAGCTGCAAATCTCCGCACGGCTGATAATGGAATGGTTAGGGAACAGCAGACAGAGGTGTTGTCCTCTCAACCGAAGGTGAATGACATTTTCAGGAGGCTGAGACAAGACCTGGCCATCCCCCCGGGAGTGTCTGGTGTTGCAGGTGTGGCTCAAAATGGTAATTCCATGCAGGTTGGGGCGTCTGAGGGTATGGAAGTCCTGAATGCTGGGGATTCGATTGCAAAGGGATCTGTTAGTCTGGATGGGGGCAAGTCTGCTATTCCTCAAGAGGGGGTGGATGGTTTGAAGTTGGGCGAAGGCGCTGGGGACCAGCAGGTTGGAGCTGGTAAACATGCCGCTTGCAACAGCAGTGCAGAGGGGATGAATCCTGTGGCTGTGGATTTGCTCTGCTCTACAGAGAAGGTTGTTCTTGCAGTGGGTGACCCGGGGAGATGTGCTGAGGGCGATGGCAGGTGCAAAGTTGATGAAGGGGTCCGGTTTGTAGTCCCCACATGCAACCGCTTTCAGGTCCTGGAACTTGAGGATGCCGAGGTAGAAAATACTGAAACTACTGGTGTGAGTGCAGGGACTGGTTCTCTGAAGGAGGCAGCTGTGAATGAAGAAAGGAGGCTGGTGCTGTGTGAGCAGCCGAAGGGCTTAGCATCATCTGATGTTAATGATCAGATACAACAGAAACAGTCACCTGGCTATAGTAATGTGGTCATTCGTGAGAAATGGGGGGAGATCTCTGACAGTGACAAAGAGAATACTGGCGGCTTATAGTTGCCTTCGTATAGCACTATTGTCCAAGGGGGGAAGGTGAAGGCAGCTGAGAATGAGGAGGCGGGGACTGCTTCATCTCGAAGGCGCCCGAGGAAGGATTACTCCAATTTTCCAAAGCCGATGCCCACTAGGTCATCTGCAATAAAGGCAGGTGGGGCAAGCCTTAGCAAAGGTATGATCTCTCCTAATGCTTTAAGTTCGTTGGAGCGGCTGAATCTGAGGAGGAAATATGCTAAAATTTTGAAGCATTATGAAAGTTCAGACTGGGAGACAGCCACTGCGGAGGAAGATTTCTACCAAGGGTGTGGCGATGGGTATGGTTCTGATGGGTTCTAGCTGTTGTTTTATGGAATTCTGGTTTTCTGTACTGCACTTTTCTTTTATTTAATAAATTTTCAGGGGCTAGCCTCTGACTGACTTTCCTGATAATGGTATATCATAGAATTAAAATGTTGTATATATATACATGTTGTTCTTAATGAAAAGGTTAAAAACGAGTTGAAAAAACATGAATATAATTTTGTTACTTATAAAGGAATGTGCCTTTATTAATTAGGAGTGATTTTTCATCTAGATGAACCATGATTATTATACATATATGATAAAAAGGAATTCTTATTGAAAATAACATCCTTTGTATAGGATTTTATTTTTATCTTTTGAGACTGAAGACCCATGTGACTAATTCTTGAAATGCATAACTAGACCAATATAGGTGAGTTGGGGAATAATTATTATGAATGAACTAGAATCGACCCAAGTAGGTTGGTCATGATATGATATTCTTATACATTAAAACCATTAATTTTGTTCTAAAAATATTGATTGGATTAGTGGGACCCTTGTTGTTCCCCTTATTCCTTCTCATGCTCAAGTATTTAACTATGTCGGGCTGTTTATATGAAAAAGGGGTGGTTATTTAAGGATATCAAAACCTCTTATATGTTATTACCTATAAAAATACAGTGGAATCTAACTTGAACTGTAATTTAATGTAATAAAATCCTAATTATATACCAATGATCTTTATTATTATGATATGTTAGTTAATTAATATTTCTATTACAAACTAAACAATGTTTTATTCTTTAGATTGTAAATTTAATGTTTATTTAACCAAGTTAGTTCAAGAAACTCTCAAATAAAATAAATAGTTTAAATTTAAATTTTAATATAATTTTCCTGAAATACTATATGATATAAGAAAAATAATGTGCGTAGAACAATTTTTTTTAAAAAATTGGTACTTGATATTACTCATATGATTGTCTCTCAAATGATTTATAAATGATTATCATTGAAATGACTTAAAAGTGAAACCTAGTAATTTTTTTATAGAGGTAACCCTCATGTATGTTTTAGTTTTTGATGTTTCCATGGATCAGAAACGTAGATGTTTCCCATAAACCCCAATGGAATTCTTTCTAAGCTATGTTAGAGCTAGAGGATATGTGGTATTTCTTAGTTATATTTTCAGGAAATCCATTATTTTAGGATCAACACCTTATGCTATAATAATTGGATAACCCAATAGAGGTAGTGGCCTCTTAACCTTATAGAATTTATAAATGATTGTGATATGTTTTTAGAGAATATGTTTCTTTCATGTTCCAATTTTCTAATGTTGGTATCCTAGTAATGAAGTGACTCCCTCAGGTAAATGGGGATTCGAATGGTAGTTTAATCCTAATTGATTGTGTGAGAATTTTGTATTTATAATTTTTAGAAGGTATGAAATGACTCAAGAATGTCTACCCACTTCATAGGTTTTGTGAACTTCTTTCTTATTGATGTGATATCATCTTCCAAAAATGTGTAGTGACAGTTGGATTGTTTTTCTATAATAGTGGAACTCATTGTTATACATTATTCCTTCCAATTTTACTATGATACATTAAATCATTTGTTTTTTGAGTGAAAATCTCACTTAAAACACAAACAGTCTTTTTACCCAATCACATGGAAAAAGGTTCATGGGTTATTGAAGGCTATTTTTACAGATTATCTCTAGATTAGTGTGAAAAAGATTCTATGATCTCATTATTAGTGTTGTGCATTTGAGCTATAAATTAATAGTATTATTTTTTGAGTGGTTTGAGACTACATCACAGAAGGGATTAAGAGCTATGTCACAAAAAATATAGATCAATTTTATATTGTACACATAATGCTCATGAAAAACGTAGACATGACTCTATAAGAGAATAATGTGTGAATCTATAAGGAAATCAGATCTACTGTGCTTATGAGAAACTATTTCTCCTCTTCTTGTGATCCAATTACTGATATCATTTTCACCGCATCTTATAACTAAGTTAGAATTTGGTAGATTGTGTACTGTCAATTTTTATCCCATTATCGGTAACTTAATGACTAGAAAAATACTATTGTGGGGAGCATCATGGCAGTCGTAAAATGAATTTCCTTCCAAGTAGAAGGAACATGATCATCAAGTATCATTATAAAATAGTCATAAATGGATTAATTTCTTAATGTATTGTAGATTCAAGTATTCAAGGTGAGTTCCAAGGTATCTCCTTCCTTAATGAGTTTAGTGTTTTATGTAGAATGGACATCATCGCCTTGATGATGGAAGACTTACATGAATGTGATCAGCTATGCAACTAGGAGGTGTGGGAGTGTACACGTGCTGCATTACGCTGGTTTGGTGCATTCTAGTTATTTGTATTACCTTTTGGATAACCAATCGGTGAGTGGTCTTCTGTGAGATTGGGACTAATGGTTTTTTATTCTACTGCTTTCAGGCAAGGGGAATCGAAGCATGTGTAATCTAATGGTGGTTCCCATCATAGAGACTATCCTAAAATCAATTTTGGAACCATGAGGTGGTTAAAACATGTTTGATAATAGACTCTAATAGTCTTAAGACATGGTTTTGGGTGTTGGATATGGCTGTTATAGCTTGTTCTCAATGTGACTATGGATTGTATGCAACGATACATGTTTTGAATGAAATAATGGTGTAGTCATGGTTTATAGAAGATCAAGACCCCAAAATTGATATGTTTGTGATTATGATAAGAGAGAATTAGTTATACACAGATCCAAATAAAATAAAATTCTATTTTAACTTTTTTTTGACAAAATAACCGAGACTACAACTAAGGAGTAGTGTAAAGGAAGCCTTACAGTTTGTATTTCAATATAGGTTTTTGGAATATTAACCTCTTGATAGAATGATTCTAAAAAAGTGGGACTAGTCATTGATGGATGCCTTGAAACTTGTGTTCATTTTGATAAATAGAAACTTGTGTGGTTTGTTTAGGATACTGTACTAGATTTCAGTTATAGGACTCAGAGAATATGATCAATGAACTCAGATGCCTCTACTTAAAGGATTTGTGATCCAAATTTTTAAATGAACTATCCATATAATCCAAGATTTATAGATAATATGTAGATGAAGGTGGTTAAATAGGACCTCCCTTGAAATAAGATATATGGTAATTTTTTAACTGTTTCATGCATACCATGGGTTTAGGCGTGTGTCATGGAAAAGATCATCTGGGATTTTCAAAAAAATCCAATGAGACCCATTTTTATCTAGGTCAACATGAGTGGACTATTGAGATCAGATAAATAGGAAGGATAATTATTTCACTCGTAATAAAGGGTATCATTATGAAAAAAATGATGAGAGATTCATTAGAATTTTTTGGATGTGTTTTGGTAGGAAATTATGATGTTTCATGTGTTTTGACTTAGAATTGGTCATACAATGGTCAAGACCTAAGGTGGGGAGTGCCTTATACCATTTTATAGTAGATATGATGATCTCGATTAATCATCTTCTAGATATTTCGACAAGGTATTGGATTTTTTCTGATTTTTTATAGGTTTTAGAAACATATTCTTAAAATATCTCTTGTAGGTGTATTGGTTATTTCAAAACACAAAATGTATATTTGAAACAAAATTCATAGAGTATTATATGTCGGGTGAGTTTTATGATGTTCCCAATGGCTTCTGAAGCATTATAAGTTATATGGTGGGGAGATTGTAACATTTTGTGTTTTGGATCTTGTGAAAAATTCCTTGATTTTCATAAAATTTCATTTTGTGGACTATATGAATCATAATTTGATTTTTAGAATGTAAATATGAGCATTGGATCATGATAATTTTTTGTTTTAGATTTTCTTAGGGACCTATATGTGTCTCCATAATTTAAATTTGTTTCAAGTGCATCAGACCCTAAGAAAACAAGTTTGGTAAATGCTCTTAAAAGAACATGATTTTTCTGAAACTTTGAAAAATATTTTGATTAAACATGTTCTTGTTGCAGAGGTGAAAAGGTGATACACATAGGATGCACAAGGTTTTACGAAACCATGTTCCAATACCACACACTTAGATCCAATTAACTAGTAGCTATTCATAGTTTGGGGCATGGATTTCCAGAACATCCTAACTAACCATGAGGGGTGTGGATCAAAGGATGAGGAGATAGCACAGTCAACACACTGTTTTTCAAACCATGATACCAAAATAATAATCTCTTAAATGATCTATAAAATACCCTCTATTCCTATATTTATTAAAATATGTCTTTTCATTTTTCAACCAATTCAAGAAAAAAACCTCCCCCTTGCATTGGTGTTCTCAACTCCTCTATCCCAGAAATTGTGAGATCTTCCTCATCAGGGCTCTGAATCACATGTTTCTAGGAGAATTGGAATCATATATATATGTTCTCAAATCCTCATTCATTTATTATTCATTTATCACACTATATTGGAATATAAATGAATGAGATATCTATTTACCTATATTCAAGGTGTTGGATGATTCTTCTATTTTCTCCCATTCAGGGTCAAATAAAATCCATATATTAGACAAGTGAAATATCATAAGAATGAGGTAGGTTCTCTATATGTTTTTCCTTAATGTAGAATTTTATATATATCATATTTTCATTTTTCACAAGTCATACTTTCTTGTTTTCTCTTCTAAAATATGAAATCCCTTCAATAAAATTATTAGACCTCATTTTGATGTGTTTTGACAACCATTTTGATATGGTTGGAGGTTTTGACCTCAACTTGAACTACCACTTATAGGTGGGTTTTCTAAATCACTTAGTTATCATGGTTTTCTTTATGGCCAAACCATCATTAGGGGGAGTTAATATCAATGGTTGTTCATATAGTAACATGAATTTTTTTTCTAACAATCCAACATTCCCTATTTTAGAGTATAAAGTTATTTCACTTTAATGTGATACTTAAATTGAACTAAATGACTTGTTTAAAAAAATATCTTATTTTATAATAAAATAACATTTTCAGATGTATTTCCTTAAAAATAAAAAAGTGAGTTGATTGTTGAAGAGAATAAAAAACTGTATCTTATGGAATGGGTTCTTCTCGTGGCCTTTATAGTTATTGTCATATGAAATGTTTGTCTTGTGACTTATAAATAAAATTTATTTCTGAGATAAATTGTATTGATTATAGGATAGATGGTCTGATAGACTATATTTTAATTTTTATCATGGGTTATGCTAAAATTATCCATCTTTACTTGAGTGATTTTTGGTTTCATATTTATAGAATGTTGGGCTATTAATGTCTGGGGATGGTGGAATTACCTTTATTTTTATTTATATATTGAGGAAAATCATTCATGGTTTCTTAGAATGATGTCTCACACCCCTAGGTTGAGGGTGATGGTCATGTCATCTCACATCACTTGGGTTGTTGGGTATCACATCTCACACCCACTTCATTTGGATGTCGAGCATGGTCATCTCATCAATGAGCAAGGTGATGGAAATGAATTACATATCCCATTTCTATATATTGGTCTTCTACATTTTTTATTATAAGACCATGTCTTATTACTATCATTATTATCATAATAATAATAATTCATACTAATAATAATAATAATAATAATAATAATATTAGTATTATTATTAATATTATTATTTTCCATTATGACTATTGGACATGATTTCCTTATTCATTCATTGATTTATCCAGAGTATGATGTCCCTTATAGAGTTTCACACTCTTATTATTATACAAGGATGCATGATTTATGCATTGATTCATAACTAGTATGATGTATTTATATATATGGCTATATATGCTTGTACATGTAGATAAAAAATATATAAATACAAACATATAAATATATTCAGGGTGAGATGTTCATAGATATTCTAGCTTAAGTCAAAGTAGGCATAGTCTAGGTGTCATTGAGAAAACTGAGATCAACTTGTTCAAATTTATTATTATGGAACTATCATTGTATTGATATACCCATGCACTACTTATTTTATATTCACAGATAATATTATTCATTAGACACTGTTGGTGGTATCATGGGGAGTATAACTCAATCCCAGTTCAGTCCGAAATTACATTGGTGTACCCAAATATAGATTATTTTGGAAAGATCATTTTCAAGGATTGTACATTATTTTTGCAAGAATTCTTGTATAGGATAGAGTATAAGAGAAAATGATTGAGGTTGTGTTCCCGATTCTCTTTGAGATAGTTGTGGTGTCTTGTATTTATTTACTTTCATTTTTAAGTTTACTATGTATTGTGTATACCTCCATTTATATTATATTAGATCATTTTAATTCATGAAAATTTATTCATTAATGGTTTATATTTAGTTATTATTATATTCAACTTGAATTAATTTTATTTCTTTTCCTGTATTTAATTACTGATCTCGAGTGTAGGGTATCCCCACTATAACACCATTATACCCGCGCTGCTAGTTGGAAACCACTAGTATATAGGGAGGCATTCTTGAGACCTAGTGGTTAAGTATATTAAGGAACTATTTTACTAGATCTAGGATTGTGATGCTAAAATCTTTACACATGATTTTAGATTAATATTATTTTCTTGGTTTAAAAAAATATCTTTAGAAAAACTGTTTTGAGTTTCCTTTTCCATTTGTTTCCTTAATTAATTTATGAGGTATGCTACAATTGAACATTTAAATTTCAATACCAAATTTAGAATTCAGAAGAGTAAATTTGATAAATATGTCCCTTTTCTATTTATTCTGAATAGTGATCACAATAAATTTCTATTAGAATTATAATGGTATATCGATTAATTAAGGTTAAAAATAGTATACTATGGTCTCAAAATCTACCCAATACATACCATAATTTCATTATATGGGTATATTTGTCTATAATAATTCAAAATTTGAAAATATGTAAATTTATTATCACTATACTTTCATTATATACTTAATTATATAACAAGTAAATATACATTAAAAATGTCACTCTCTTACATTTAATATCTACAGTATTGTGTGATAGGGGTAAACATATATATTTTATATTATAAATGGATATTTGAGTGAAATATTATTTTTTATAAATTTATATTATTTTTAGTTTTACTTATGAATTAATTAGTATAAATTCATAAGTATCACCGATATATTTCTTATAAAATATGTAAAAAATCATGTAAATGATATATAAAAATATAATTTTTTTTGGATGAGTTATATTGTACATTGGATTTAATATATCAATATAATATATTAGAGGATGTGTGAAAGGGTTATATTCTAAATACATTATTTATTTTTATCATTAATGATAAAATAACTGAGTTGGGATAAAATGAAATAAATAACATTTCCTAATAAATAATATTTTATTATATTATATAAAAGACATGAAAGTCATTAAAGAGGATTATCAGGATGATAAAATTAGTAAAATATCCCCCTCAGACATTTCTATTCCAATTTTCACCTAATATGAAAAACAAAAACCCATTAATATTTAAGAAATCATTTCTATTATTAAGGGTAAAATTCGTTAACCAAGGTGCTAAACCAAAGGATAAATTTTAAAATAATAACTAAACCTATATAAATTTTTTGTTTTTTAATTCAATTATTACCATATTATCATTTTATTTAAATAAATTTCATGTTTTCACTTTTTTACATGAGTTATAAACATATTATGTTATTATATTTTATGTATTTCCAATAATTACATTAATGATATTCTATAATAAAAAATATTTTGTTAAAAAAGTTAACCTTCATAAAAATATTAACTTCATAAAAGTGACTAGGATATTGTTCAAAATATCTACCATGGATTATTTATAATTTATGTGACACCCAAACCCTAGAAACTAGGAGCTGGTGTATTACATTTATATATTGTCTTGATTATAAGAATTCAAATCCCAATGGATTGATTAGTTTAGTAGTTTTGGAAGACTAAATATTATACAATATAATCAATGTACATTTGGAATGACATAAAATACATCATGATACATAATAAACTGAAATAAACTACCTCCTTGAAATTTTATTTAGGGTTCTCTTCTTAATAACATGGGAAAAAACCAAATAAGGGTGAGATCAAAGGCTCAGTAAGGGTTACATATAGTGGAATCATGAATCAGATAATAATTTAATCATAAAAAATTAGACATAACTTATATGACAAGATGAATAAAAAGAAAACACTTGTCATCAATAAGTTGAGAATAAAAATACATCCATAGATTTTTTTTATAGTGAAAACCTCTTGGACAGTAATAACTGAATAAAGAATAAAGATAATGATTATTATTTTGACATCATTTATCTAGAACATGAACCATTATATCTTTGATATGGTTCATGTTTGTGTGTAGAAACTCATTTTATTTTTGGAAACAAACTCAATGGGTTTCCCGCCAATTGATTTGTCTCCTTAAAAATGTCAATGCATCAAAGTGCTAAAGCAGGAACCAACCATCAATTTTAGTTTGAAGAATTATTTATAAAATGACTTAATTCATGAACAATATTCCTTTCCAATATCTATATTTATCATAGGATACAGATTCATCAATATTTCACTAGTTAAAATAGCATTCCAAATAAACACGATATGTGAAATGTTATACTGCTAAAGGAAACAATCATATCCATAATACACGAAAATATATATTTACCAGAATTATAATTTCAAATGAAATATGATCTCAAATGGTCAGTGGATATACCACATAAGAAATATTAGGTTCTCATTACAATGTAAGTCTCAATGAAATGGAAATTGAGACAAAGTCCCTTACCACATAGTAATTAATCGAGTCGTATGACTGAAAATTAATAATCACCAAATCAATCACATAATACCATGAATATAAATAGAATAATGATATTATATATCAAATTCATGTACGCATACACCATATGATAGAAATAAATGGCGAACAATGGAAATATCATAGAATTAAAAGTGGGATGAGAAAACCCGTACCTTATGCAAGAACATGTTCTTCGATTGATCTTAATGACGTGAATACAAAAAATTTAGATTCATTAATAATTATGTCCAGAACATTCGGTATATTTAATTTATTTATTATAACCTTATTAGGTTCATTTATGGCCTTTATGATGGTTTTAAGAGGGTCAATGTTATTGTTTTGTAAGTATTTTCTTCCTTGGTTTTTGTGATTAGTTTACTTGTATTCTTGAATGGAAGTTAGTTTGAAATGTGGTTAAAAAATACAAAATTTAAATATATATAATTAGTGAAATTAAATATATATAAATTATATTATAATGATTTTGGTTATATACCATGAGGATGACTGCTAAGATAAAATTCAATGATAAACGCATGGATTAACTTGGTGGTTTTGTGCACAATGAACTTGTTTTGTATTATTATTTTATATTATGAGTGTGTAGGGTTTTTAAAACATTTAATTAGATAAAATAAATATATTATTATTTTTCTAAACCATTAAAAAGGGTTTATGACCAGTCTTAAATATAATAATAGAAATTGAAAATTTGTCGTCCTAGAATGTGATAAATTAACACATTTCAGATGATGTTTTCATTTTTAGTATAAGAGGAGGGGTAAAAGAGAGATGATGAAGAAATATTCCATTAGAAAAATAAAATTCTAGTTTATTTAAGGTAATATAATTATTATATAATTTTTATGAGGGGAGTTTGGGAGAGGGAAAAAACAATGGAACTTGTAAAAGCAGTTGAAAGAAAAAGTAATAGAGGTTCACCTCTTGAGTACTCCTCCTTGAGAATCTTCTTAAGGCCTTTGTTTTTGGATTTTTGGTGCGACCAGATGGTCGTTGATGTGGGAGGAGGGCTTGTGATGTGTATTTGGAATAACTTCATCAAGGCTCAAAGCTTGAGTGGTGTGAGAGGAAGATGGGGAGAGGGGCGGTTTATATAGTGGAGGGGACTAGGGTTCTCTTAATATTTTTATCATTAGTTTTTTTATTTTTCCCAAAGATAACAAATAGTGATGATTCCATTACCAAAAATAGTAAAAAGTGCACATGATTTCAAACCAAGTGTGCTTAACTTAGCAGGACATCGTCCATGAATCAATAAATCATGTATTTAGCATTTATCATAATTTATCATATTTTATTATCCACAAAAAATTGAAGTATTTTAGAAATACCCCAAAAAATCAACCTAACCATTTTTCGACATGTTGAATCCAAAAATGTACTACATTGTTCAAAAATAATATTCTATATATGAGAAATTTAAATTTTAATTAAAATAATTATTTAATAAAAAATTCCAACACTGAAATATTAATCTTCATTTTTAAGGTGCATAAATTTAATTTACACATTCATGGGTAAGATTACCATTCATAAGATTCATATTAAAATTCATAAGGGTAGAGTTCTTTTCATAAGGGTATGTTACTATTCATAAGGGTGGGTTACTATTCAATGAAAATTAACTTGATTCTATTAGACTCTAAATATAACCCTAATTGCAACTATGTATGTCTGTTTATTGAAATTCAAGACACATAAGTTTAAATTTTATGTTTAATGGCTAGTTTATGAATACATCCTATAAATAACCATGTTTTTTTCATAGAGAATCAGTGCTTCATGAAATATAGGCTATCTAATAAATTTAATGTATTTAATAGAAACATACCATAAAATATTTGGGGTTTTATATTCTTCACACCTTTAGAAATTTCATCCTTGAAAATTTTCATTTATAAATCCCTTTAAAAGGATGTGGATGGTTCTTATTCATAACATCATTCTGTTCCCATATTGCTTCCTCCAATTTATGGTTTCTCTAAAGAATCCTTACTAGTTGAGTTGTATGATTTTCTAATACTTTATCTCTAGTGTCATGAATCTCGATAGGCTCTTCACATTAAGAAAAATTGGGTTCCAGATCTATTTTATAATAGTTGAGTACATGCACTGGGTCTGGAATGTATTTATTTAACAATGACACATGGAACACATTATGAACTTTGGAGAGACATGCTATAATTCCTAACCAGTAATCTATAGCTCTGATTCTTTCCAAAATTTCAAAAGGTACGACGTACCTAGGGCTCTATATCCCTTTCTTTATGGAACTTAAGACACCCTTCCATTGAGACAAATTCAGAAATACATGGTCTCCCCCATGAAATTCCAAATCTCTTCTTCGGTTTTCTACATATCTAGTTTTCCTACTATGGGATACTTTAATATAGGCCTGAATTCTCTGTACAATTATAGTTCACTCTTTTATATGCTCTGGGCCTATAAGTTTCCTCTTGCTAATTTCAACCCAACAAATTGGAGTTCGACACCTCTTACTATAAAATGCTTCATGTGGATCCATTTGAATACTAGAGTGGAAACTATTGTTGTAAGAAAGTTTCACCAAAGTAAAGTATTGATCCCACATACCTTGAAAGTCAACTGATAATGATCTCAACATGTTTTCCAGTGTTTTAATAGTATTTTCTAACTATCTATCAATTTTAGGGTGATAAGTAGTAATCATATGAAGCTTAGTATCCAAATCATTCTGGAGACTTTTCCAGAATGTTGATACAAATCAGGAATCTTGATCAGACACAATTTATAGAGGTGCACCATGAATTCTTACAACATAATTAATATAAAGTCTTTCCAGGTACTTAAGTGGAAAATCCTCTCTTATAGTAAGGAAATGTGATGATTTTGTAAGATGATCAAAAATTACCCATATTGTATCATTATTTATAGTTATTCTTGGTAGTCCTATGAAAAAGTCCATAATAATTTCATCCCAATTTTACATAGGAATAGGTATAGGTTTCATGAACAATCTAGGGTGTTATCTCTCAGCCTTCACTTTTTGGAAAACTAGACACCATGACACATAGTCATCAATTTCACGCTTCATGTTATCCCACAAAAAATGTTCCTTCATATTTATATAAATATTGTAACTACCATAGTGTATAGAGAAATTTGAGCTATGAGAATCATCTAGTGGGTCCCTTTTTAGCTCAGATAATGATGGAACACGTAACCTCTTTCAGAAATTTAGAACTCCATATTTTTACACGAACTTTTTGAATCTTCCTTCCTTAACAGTTTTAATTTTCTTTTGTAGAGTATGATCATCTGATTGAGTTATTGTTATATTCTCTAATAAATATTGTTAAGAAATCATTTGAAAAAGGAAAATTGTTTCCCCTTCCTTAAATATTACAATAAACATCTTTAGAAAATCCATGAATATAGGATCACTCTCAATCATCATTTCTGTAAAAAATTCACGATATTTCCCACTTTATGCATCTAACACCTTATTTGCCTTTACATGGTGGTAATGTATTGAAAAATCATAATCTTTCAGTAACTAATTCCATAAAATTTTCCTCATGTAGAGTTCTTTCTATGTAAAAATGTATTTCAAACTCTTATGATCCGTATATATCTCACATCTTTCACTGTAGAGATAAAGCCTCCATATTTTTAGAGAAACGATTATGGATTATTTCTTAGGATCATGAGTTGTATAATTTTTTTCATGTGTCTTCAACTATCATGATTCATAATAAATAACTTTATCATTTTTCATAGGGACACAACCTTGTCCATTCTCTGATACATCACTATATATGACAAATCCATCATTTCTAGAGGGAAGAGTCAAAATTAGAGAATTGAACAATATTATTTTCAATTATTCAATGAATTTTTTACATTATATCATCTATAAAAATATTACCCCATTACATGTGATCTTTGTTAGAGGGTAATCCAATCAATTAAATTTTTGAACGAAACACTGATAGTAACATTATAAGCCAATAAAAATACGTACCTCATTTATATTTGTTGGTGTAGGCCATTATTGGATTACCTTTTTCTTAACATGATCAACTATGATTACATATTTAGTTATAATATGGCCAAAAAAAGAAATTGGTTAAATCCAAAATTCACACTTTCTAAACATCATATATAATTCATTTCTTCAAAGTCTTTTCATAATAATTCCCAAGTGATTCTCATGGTCTTCATAGATTTTGGAGTATATTAGGATATCATGGATAAATACCACATAAAAGACATAAAGATAATCTATGAAAACTCTATTCATTAGATCCATGAAAACAAAGGGTGCATTAGTCAGTCCAAAAGGAATTACTCTAAACTCGTAATGACCATACTTGGTTTGAAATGCTATCTTTGGAATATCTTCATTATTCACATAGAGATGATGATATCCAGATTGAAGGTCAATCTTTACGAAACATTGGGCTCCATGAATTTGATCAAATAAGTCATCAATGTGTGGCAGAGTATACATGTTATTTATTATAATAGTGTTGATTTCCCTATAATCAGTGCATACCCTCATGGATCCATATTTCTTCTTGACAAAAAGGATAGGGGATCACCATGTAGAAACACTTGATTAATTAAATCCATTGTCACTCAATTCCTCCAGTTTCTTCCATAGTTCCATTAATTCCATATTCTCCATTATATAGGGAGTCATTGATATATGACTTGCACCAAGAATTAAATCAATAGTGAACTAAAATTCCCACTCTAGAGGATTTACATGTAAATATTATTGAAATACATCAATTCATTCCTTCAAAATAGGTAATTATTTAATTTGAATATTTATTTACCCAACCATAGATATTGTGTTCTCTTCCTTCCCAAGAATTGATTTTAGTAGAGCTACTAGGGGTGGATCTATATAAGAATTTGATGGAGAGGATTCTTCTATAAATATAATGGATTCTATACCATTTTCCAAAATTGTAACTTCTTTCTTCATACAAAAGATCTTCACATAAAAACGTGAAATCCAACTCATACAAAGGATTATATAAAATTAAATCATGGGTATGATGATAAGGATAATAACTAAATCATGTTTACTTGTCGTGAGGGGGACTGATCAACACTTATTTATTTCAATGATAAATCCCATAAGAGTTTTTTCTGACAACTCATTCATTAAATCCAATTGGACATGTATATTTATATTGGAAAACAATAAAAATTTAAATGATTTATATGATCCAAAATCAAATAATGCATTGGCTATGTTTGAGGAAAAAAATAAAGTACATGTCACCACATCATTATGAACTTCAACCTCTATGGTTGTAATCACATATGCTTTGCCTTTCTCTTGGCCTTTTCTGAGGAAAATTTCCTTTGATAATAGGAAACTTATTTTTATAGTGTACCGTATCTCTAAAATTGTTGCATTGAAAATCAATGACTTGTTTCTTCCCCTTGAATTCATTAGATCTATGACCATTTTATACATACTTATAGAAAACTCCCATGCCTTTCATGCATTTACTAGGATGATTTTTTCCATAGTTCTCTCATAATGGTAATTTCTTCATTACCTTCATCTTCTTTGAAGATTACTACTTTCCATGGTTATCAGAGTACCACTTTTTATCTTGGTTTCCCAGGAACAAAATTTTATCTAGAAAATTACTTCTATGTTTTGATGGAACATAATATGATTTCATAATATGATGAAAATGTTTGTGAAGCTAGTGCCCTTTAAAGACAGGGATTATGACCTTTAAAGAAATAATCAATATTGTCTTTTGAATCATGTATGTAATATATATCATACCAAGATAATCATTTGAAGGTATCCACATACTTTGCAACACTCTCTTCTTCACTTTTCTTTAGGCTAAGGAATTTCCACTTCACTTCAGTTCATTTATCGTGAGGGAAATATTTTTTGATGAACATTTACTCAAAATTACTCCATTCAATATCTTCTATTTCTTCTTCCTCCATGGTATTTTGGATAAATTACCACTATTGATCATCATCACCCATGAGAAAATATAATTCCAGCACCACCTTTTCATTTCCATTGCATCTTAATGCTAGTAATATCTTTTCACGGGACTTTATCTATAACTAAGATACCACTAGTTTAGTAGTCCCACTAAAATATGGGGGATTCTGTCACATGAAATTATCCAACATAGGTGTAGTATGGTTATTTTCCATAGCCTGAGTAATTTATCCCAATATAGTCATGATCTGATCTGCTCCAACACTGAATGTGCTGAATTGCTCAGTTAGGAAATCCCAATATTTTTGCAGGTATTGATTCCCCTTCTTCCATTAGGCACCACCACTAAACAATGGAATACACTAAATTAGGTCATAATTCATAATTGCTAACTAGAAAACACATAAAATAATCTAAAAATTTATGAACAGCTAATATCATAACCATAAACAGTGTTTCTATTTACTTTTAGATCCTTTATAATGGTTTGTAAATAAAATTTGAATTATCCAAAGCATATCCCAAAAGAGTGTTAAACTAGTGGTGTAGTAAGACCCATTATCATGTACTAGATACCCCATTTCTAGCCCTAAACTCCTTGTCGGAGTTGTTACTCCTAGGTATATTTGTTCCAGAACCACATCCACGTTTAGTATCAAGAGAGGTATGTATTTTCTAGGAAGACCCACATAGTATCAACCATACCAAAATTCCAAAATGTTACTCTATGCTTATCCTGAAAGTTTATCATAGGGCTATGTTTGCTAAATTATTTTTCCTAAATCTAGTTTCCAAGGTTTCAGCTAAACTTCATGTGATATCAACTGTAAAACCCTGACCCCATAAAACTAGAGCTAGTGCATTACATTACTATATTAGCATGATTAAAAGAAAAAAAATATTGAAGGGAATATTAGTTTAGCTATTTTGGAAGACCATATTATGTACATGATACCAAAATTTCAATTAGAAAGATATAAAAAACATCATGATACATAATAAACTGAAATAAAATCTCACCATGAAAGCTTATTCAAAGTTCTCTTCTTCATAACCTGGGGAAAAGAAACATAGTATGGGTGAGCTCAAATTCTCATAAAGGGATACATATAGTGGAATCATGAATCAAATAATATGTGAATCAAAATTAATTATACACGACTATTATGGTATGGTGAATAAATGAAAAACACTTTCCATCAATAAGTTGAGAAAAAAAAAATTCATCCATATATTTTTTCATAGTGAAAACCTCGTGGATATTAATAACTCAATAATGAGTAAATAGAATTATTATAATTTGGATGTCATGTAACTGGGACCTGAACCATTACACAATTTATATGGTTTTAGTCTATGGGTAGAGACCCATATGATTTTTGGAAGCAAACTCGAAGGGTTTTCTGAAAACTAATTTGTCTCATAAGACCTGTCAATCCATTTTAGGGCTATAGCAGGCCCTGCCCATCACTGTCAGTCGAAATAATTATTTACAAAAATATTTAATACAAGATAAATATTCCTTCTCAGTATTCATATTGAGTAGAGTATATGGATTCATCAATATTTCCCCAGTTAAAATATCATTCGAAATAAACACCGTATGTGAAATGCTATACAGCTCAAGGAATCAATAATATCAATAATATAAGAAAATGGATATATACCAGAATTATAATTTCAAATGAAAAATGATCTTAAATGGGCATAATATACACCACAAAAGAAATATTAGGTGCTTAATACTATGAATGTCTTAGTGAAATGGAAATTGAGACAATGTACCTTACCACGTTGTAATCGATCAAGTTGTATGACCAAAACATAATAATCACTAGGAATATAAATACAATCATGATATTATATATAATATGGAGGTAAAAATGCACCACATTCTAGAAATAAGTGTCAAAGAATGGAAATCTCATGGAATTTAAAGTGAGATGAGAAAACCATTACCTTATGCCTGAATGTGTTCATTGATTGATCTTAATGATATGAATTATAAGTCCCCAGCCTGAAAAATTACCTAATATCGAGTTAATCCAAGAATTTGACCTTGAAAATCTTTTAATGTCTATTTTTTTAGAGAATTAGTCCATAACTATTACAGTACATCTCAAATATTACAATGTAAACACTTATACTCTAACCAATTTTTTCACAACAATAAAACTCATTATATAAAACAAGAAATATTTTCTTGATATAAATCTTCATGAATTATTCATTTATATTAACCTTCCTTATACCCTATTAAATACATTTCAAAAATAGGGGATGAGAAAAAAAATCTCACTAAGGGTTATAAAATAATGAAAGAAAACATTAGACCATAAATACCTGAAAATCAATGAAATCATACTTTACACTTAGAAAACATAATCTCTTTAACATTCCTCCTAAAATCATAATATTTATTCATAACACGTCAAAATAATTAATCTTAATGGTAACCTGTGGAATCCATAACATACTTACATTATAGATTTCACAGCTACATAGATAGTTATGCTTGGAATACCCATCATGGTATATTTCCTAAATATCTTAGGAGAAAAATTAACATTTACCTCCATCATGTTACCCAGTGAACTGGATATCTATATTGGGATCATCCTACCTTGGTTTATCATGGAACTACCCATATACAAAAACAATTCCCAAGAACCACAACATATTCATTACACATAAAACAAGAATAAAGGAAAGAAAAAATTTCTAAATTACAATCACAATATATCATATCAAGATATTGATAGAATTAATGATTTCTAAAAACCATTTTCAATTAAAAAATACATAAAAAGGGTATATGGTATTTATTTTCCTTTTAAAAACGATATGGATTCTTACGAAATCCAAATATCAAATAATACTCGCGGCGGTGGAAAGGTTGTTGTCATCACATTCGTTAAAAAGAAACATTATATTTTTCATTCTGTAAAACATTTCATATAAAAAATAATCCCTTTGAATAAAATTAAAAGTTAAAGGGGTTTATATACTATATAAAATATCATTAGGTATAAATCAAAAAATTCCTTAATGAATGGAGATTGAGACGAAGTCCCTTACCTTGAGTCTGACTCGACATGTTTGTTCCTCATTCTTCCTGAATAAAAAATGGAAGTTAATTTATACATGATTAAAAACCTTTTTATGGTTTATTATTCCTTTTATATCACTTTATATCTCATAATAAACATTACATAATATTTATGTTAATATCGGTTGTTTTGTCGATATTCAGTACTTGAGTCAAAAATGAAATTGTTATAATTACAAATTTTCCATGTGGTGAAAAGTCCATTATCTCCAGAATGATATTAATGATTTAAATATCATATATATCCAGTATATATATGTATTTATAATATTACATGACATTTTGAGATAATAAATGAAATTTACCTTTCATGGAGATGGTAATTCGTACGTACGCATGAACGCTACTTTAATTTCTTTATCATATTTAAGGGAATGTAAACTAAATGAAACATAAGTATATTATAATTTTAGTATAATTTCATAATTTATATAAGTTGAAAAATTTCATTTACTCTATCCTTTATAAATTTCATTTATGGCATGGACAAGTCATATCACTTTGAGTGGGCGGTAGTCTGGACTTCCTCAAATGAAATTATTGTATTTACACATTATGAAAATCATAAAGGTATTAATTAAATAAAAAATAACACAAGAATAAATAAAGTATAAATATAACATATATAATATATAAATATAGTTCCATCATAATGGCCACTATGAGAGGTGTTAGGGGAAAATTGAACAATCATTATTTTGTGAGGCAATGGTTCGCCGTCTACAGAAACAGTATGATCATATACAGTAGATGGAGGTGTGCGTAAGTGTAGTTCAAATCCTTCTCATAGAAACAACCTAATAAATTTTATATACTGTTATTTTTTATGTAATCAAATAAATATAATATAATAGATAGTGAAGAAGTATATAATGGAAAGAAACTTAGATAAGACGCTACCTCTTAAAAGTTTTAACTCCCTTGGATTTGAGCCAAAAGGCTTTCTTGAATTTCCTTCTTTCCAAGGTAAGGATTCTAGAAGGAATATATGGATGTTGTGAGAATATTTTTATAGGGTTTGGATGTGCCAAGGGGCTTGAGAGGTGTGATTAAATGGGTAGAGTTGATGCCCTTTTATAAGAGGGAGGAGGGGTACGCTAGGAATGTTTGAAAGTATTATTTTATTATAAAATGATTTTCTGTTTCAAAAGGTACCAAAATAATTTATTTCAAATATAAGATGTTTTAAGATAAAAATCCTCTCAACCAATAGGTTTTAGGAAAGTCTAGGTAACAAATTTAACCTTATATTTTAGATTTAACCCTTATATAACTAATTTAACACTTATCATGTCTTCTTGTATATTCATACAATGTGATCAATTTAGTATCTATTAAATTCTAATAGAATCTCTAGTGGTTCATTAATGATTTTTTCAATATTATATATGTCTTTTTGATTAATAATAGATTTCTATGACTATTATATCATTTAATAAAACTTTATTTTTAAAAAAAGCACATTTATGTTAATTTTTATACTATTCATATCATGACTTTTTAAAAATCCATGAAAACATTATTATTTAGAAAAATATTAATTAATTCAAATATAACCAGTCCTACTCATCCATAAAATTCATGTATGTCATAAAATGTTTCAAAATATTTTTTTCAATATTTATTATCACATTTATTTAAATCATTCATTAATTTGGTAATCACTACATCATCACTCTATCATAAATATATTTATTTATTTGATGTCACAAAATTATAAATAAAATACCTTGATATAAGAAATTGTTTTATATTTATAAATAATTTTTATAGTCAACGATATCACTTATATAAAACAATATAATTTTTTTAATAAAAAAACATGTTTATGTTATATTTTTCTTTACTTTAAATTAACTCTTAAAAAATGTCATTTTGACATCGAAGTGGATCCATAGGGTATTAAAATAGACAAAAGTATGCCCATGGTCTTACATATATCATCCAGTAGTATTAGGACATGTGTTATGGTATTTTAATATTATTATAATATTATTTTTTACAATTATTTACCATATTTACCCTTTAACCATGGTAAATAAAATATTTACTGCTGTTACTTTTTATAATATCTAAAAATAAACGGTAACTATTTATATATATTTATGCTTCTAATTAAAAATATTGAACCCATTTTTCCATATTCAAAACATAGTAGTTTAAGGAATTAATTTAAAATTATTTCCTGTTGTCAAAACCAAAAACCGTGTTTTTAAGAAGTAAAAACTACCAAAAGATTGACATGTGTTTATGTCCAATTTCATATTGAAATTACTTCTAATGAAAAACATTGGATAAAATGATAAAAATATAATATAATTACACTTTAAACCCAATTAAATGTAAAATTTATCTATATAAATAAATTAGATGAAAAGGAAATTTGGAATTAAAATGCGGCATTTTTCACTATTCATTAAAAAGTGAACATTATCAAAAAAATACAAAAATTTCTTTCATAGAAAATTTTGTTCTCCCATATATAAATAAGAATTTTATATTATAAAATAGAAGATATAAAAGTGTAAAAACTATATTTAAAAAGGTTTCTTCATCAAAAGGCATTAAGATGACCTTTTAAAAATATTAGAGTATTACATGCTTAAATTTGGATTCATTATTATTTTAATCCTCTAAAATTTATCAGATAAACGTAAGGATATTTAAAGAAGATGTGTAATTATATTGTAGTAAGTTCTGTTCATTCTCGTCAATACAGTAGCTAGGTGTTAACTTCCATTTAAAATTATATTACTGTAATATTATTTGTTTGTATAACTGAAAGTTGTGTGCAAAGTAAGATTTCAAAGAAACCTGTTGTTGTGGGTCAAGTAATATATGGAATGAATCATCACATTTAATGCAAAAATAATATAATATTAATAAATATTAATTGGAATGAAAAATTATTATTTTATAAATACCTAGGTTGTTACATCCTTCCCCCCTTTTGGGAATTACATCCCCACAATTATGTTCACTTATTAAATAAGTGGGGGTATTTATCCCTCATAGAATTTTTAGATTCCCATGTTGCCTCTTTAAGCATAAGGTTTTTTCACAAAACATTTAACTAATAAATTAGTTTATTCTGCAACACATGCTCTATTCAGTCAAGAATCTGGAATGAGTTTTCCTTATAAAAAGGATTCTTTATGAACTGAACTACCTCTTGACTCAAAACATGAGATGTATTTGGACTATAATTTCTCAACATTAAAACATGAAAAAAATCTATACATGGGATAAACATGGAGGTAAAGGCACTATATAGTTAACTGATCTAACTTTTTCTAGGATTTAATAGGGTCCAATGAACCCCAGAATCATTTTTTTACCAAAATGCATCGATCTTTTCCATAGAGAAACATTGAGAAAGACATTATCACAATCCTCAAAAGAAATATCCTTTATCCGGTTATCCTCATTAATTTTCTACCTACTTCGATTTGTTCTCATGTACTTCTAAATCAACTAAATTTTTTCTACAATCTCTTCAACCTATTCTGGTCCCATCAACATCCATTCACCTATTTTATCCCTAAAATCTAGAGTTCAACACCTCTTTCTATATAATTCCTCAAATGATGCCATATGTATACTAGAATGAAAATTGTTATTATTAAGAAACTCAACCAATGAAATATGTTGGTCTGAAATTCCCTATTAATCCATTGAAGAAGAACTTAGAATATCTTCCAAGGTTTGAATTGTTTGTTCTGACTGCCCATCTGATTGAGGATGAAAATATGTAATAAAATTTAATTCAGTTCCCAATTACATCTAAAGGACCTTCCAAAATATAGAATTGAACATAGGATCACGATCAGATACAATAGAGATGGGAACTACATGTAACCTGACTATATATTTAATATACAATCGAGAAAGTTGATCTAAAGATAGAGTATCTCGAATAGGATGAAAATGAGTAGATTTATTCAATCCATCAACAATAATAAAAATTTAATTGTTACCTTGAGAATTATTTTGTAATCCCACTATGAAATCCATAGATAGATTTTCTCATTTCCACTCTTACATTGGAAAAGGCTAATGTATCCCTTTTGGTAACATCTATTCTGCTTTAACCTATTGAAAAGTTAAACACTTCATAGTAAAGTTAGCAATATCTCTTTTCATTCCATCCCATTAGTAATACTCCAGAAGATCTCTATGCATTTTGGTAATTCTAGGATAAACTGAAAACAGAGAACAATGATATTCAAAAAACAAATATTTCTTCAACTGTGACTCACAAGGCAAACATAACCTCCTTCCAAACCTCAAAGAAAAATCTGTATCATTATTAAATTCAGGTAACTTACCCTTCTAAACCAATTATACCTTTTTCTACAACTCACTGTTCTCTTCCTGCGCTTGCTTAATTATGTATGATAGTGATGATTTCACTTCCACATAAAAAAAATATAAATAATACCTATACTAACAACTTTCAATAAAAAATTCATCAAATCAAAAACCAAATAATATAGTTCTAAATGTATCATAGTTAATGTAGCATTAATATTATTACATAAAGCATTATCCACTTTATTTCCCTTTCATGGATGGTAATGGATCCTGCAATCATAATTTATGATTAATTATAGCCATCTCCTTTTTCTAATGTTTAATTCATTATAAGTGAATATATACTTCAAGCATTTGTGATCAATATATATTTCACACTATATTATATAAAAAGGATGGCTCTAAATTTTTAATGAAAAAACAACATCAACTAATTCCATATGATGTATAGGGTAATTTAACTCATAAGGCTTCAACTAACGTGAAGCATAAGAAATTACATGATCATTCAACATAAGTGCACAACCAATTCCTTTCAATGATAAATCACTATAGATAACAAATTCACCATTTCTGGATGGTAGTGAAAAAACTAGACAATTCACAAATATTCTTTTCAATTCCTAAAAAAATTCATCACATTATTTTGTCTAGATGAACTTAAAACATTTTATAGTTAACTTAGCCAGTGGCCTAGATAAACATACAAAAATTGCAACAAACCTCCAGTAATAAACTGTTAAACCACAAAAACTAAGAATCTCAGTTATATTTGTGGCTATAGGCAATTATTTAACAACTTTTGTTTTAGTCGGATCAACAGATATGCTATCAATAGAAAAAATGTGACCACAAAATGAAATTTTTTGTAACCAAAACATACACTTTCACAATTTCCTAAACAGATTATTCCTTTTTAAGGATTTCAAGGCAACCCTAAAATGACATTCATGCTCATATTTACATTTATAATATACCAAAATATCATCAATAAACACAACCAAAATATTATCCAAGAACTCACAGAATATTCTATTCATAAGATCCATGAATAAAGTAGGTGCATTGGTTAACCCAAAAGGCATAACTACAAATTCATAATGGCCATATCTAGTACAAAACACGGTGTTTAGAATGTCTACTTCCTTTAATTTCAATAGATTGTACCTCAACCTCAAGTAAATATTAGAAAAATACTAAGCTCCCAGAAGCTGATCAAACAAATCATCAATATGAGGTAAAGATACATCTTATTAATAGTGATATTATTCAAGGCTGTATAATCAGTGAAAAGTCTCATTGAACCATCCTTCCTTCTGACAGATAAGATAAGAGAACCCCATGGGGATGTGCTAGGTTGAATGAAACCTTTATCTAATAACTCATGTAATTTCTTCTTTAACTCTAAAATTTCAATTTGATCCATTTGATATAGGGGTTTCGAAATTATCTTAGGATCAAGAACTAATTCAACACTAAATTCAACTTCCCAATCATGTATTATACAAGGAAAATCATCTAAAAAATATAAATATACTCATTGAATACTGGGACATCATTAATCTGAATAGTTCCTCTGTTTTTAACAATGTGTGAAAGGTAAAATTAATTTTCATCTTTTACTAGTTTCTCAACTTCCTGGTATGTTATCAAAAGTAAGGGTTCATTCTTGTACACAAACTGAAATTATTTCTGAAAAGAAACATATTTATCTCGGAAGTCTATCTTATCACGATAAACAAAAATCCAATCCATATCCAAAATAACATCAAACTCTACTAGAGGAAAAATAATAAGGTTTGATGGTAGATTTTTTCCGAACATAAGGACATGAAGGTTATTATAATTTTATTGGTCCCAAAATTTCCTCTAGGTGTCTTTTACACATATTTAGGTTTCATATCTTGAGATTGAATTCCCAATTTACTCTAAAATTTCTCAGAAATGAAAGAATGTGATGACCTTGAATTAAACAACACATTATCATAATTTGAATAAAAAAACAATATACATGATACTACTTCATTTGATGGCCCCACATCTGCTGAATTAGTCTCAAAGGATTTCACCACCCCGTTTTGCTTGTAGTCTAACTGCTTTCCTTCATTTGAGTTTTTCGTTGGACACTCATTTTCATAATAACCAATTTCATTGAACTTAGATAATTTAACTTACTGTAAATATTATTTTTTATTACCATTACCCTGATATTTTTCAATTCATTTTTGAGACTTATGTCCCATTTTACCAGATCATAATCACTTACTAGAATTCAAAAGGCATTCCCCAGTGCTATTTTTACTATAATTTTCACAAACTGTAAACTTACGTTTCTTACCATCAAACTTTTTTGAAGAGTTATTCCCTTTTTTATGCCACCTCGACCTCTTATTCTGTTTGTTTTTCAAATATAACCTAATCATCAACACACTACATTTCCACCCTATCCGCCCATTAAACACGTTTTTCATATCATATAAACTCACAAGAAGCTAATTCTTTTTGATACATTGGCTTTAATCCTAAGTAAAAATGATTTATTTTACTATCATGATCCCATATGAAATTTAGAGCATACCTTTCTAGTCGAGTGAATTTTTCTTCATAAGTATCCACTGAATCATCCTCTTGCTTCAATTCTAGGAATTACTTTTCCATCCTATGTTGAACAACCTTACAAAAATATTTCTCAAGAAGCATACCTCTGAATTCATCCAAAACAAGGGCATAAATCTCCTAAATATCCCTGATATTTTTTACTGTTGACCAACACTGATCAGCTTCACCTTCAAAATGGTTAATAGAAAGACTAATATTTTGATTTTTTGAACACCCCATTACATCGAAAATCATTTCCATTATTTTAATCCACCCTTCATCTAGAACATAGTCAGATGATCCTATAAATGATGGGGGATGTTGCCTCATGAAATGCTTCACTATTGACATGTTCATCTATGTTCTAAATAGTTGATCTCGTTCATGGATACCACCACCATTTATAGCCTAAGTAAAGTGTACCATCACTACAAAAAACTATTCAGTTCCAATTATGACCATCTTTGGTTGCTGATTTGGAAGGTTTTTTTCCTCTTGATGTTGGCCCATTCTAGCTTCCATGTTTCCTATATGGAAAACCATTCTGAAAAATGAAATATATTAGGTGAAGAAACATGGTAATCATCAAATTCTATATCATTTCAATCTTAACATAAAGTAAAAATAATTTATGGATATAAATTTAACAATATCCTAACACCTAATGTTGTCTATACGACCTATGATACCAACTATAAGGCCCTAGACTTAAACATTACATAATATTGAGTTATGTCAATAATTCGACATTGAGGATATTTTCTGGTTTAGAGTTTTAGATAATTATGCCATAATTATTACATTACATCTCAAATATTATAATGCAGACACTTATACTCTAACCAATTATTTCACCAAATAAAACTCATTAAATAAAACAAAAATTATTTTATTGACATAAAACTTCTTGAATTATTCTTTTATCTTACCCTTCCATATAGCCTATTAAAGACATTTCCAAAACATGGGATAAAAATAAAAAGGTCTGTAAGGGTTATAAAACAATGAAATAAAACATTAGTCTGTCAATACATTAAAATCAATGAAATCATAATTTTCACCTAGAAAACAAAATCTCTTTAACATTATCATGAAATCATAATATTTAGGAATAACACATAGAAATAATAAATCATAATGGTGACTTGTAATATCCATAACATACATACATTTTAGCTTTCACCACTACATAGGGAGTTACATTTGGAATACCCATCATGGTATATTCATATATATCTTAAGAGAAACATTAATGTTCACCTTCATCACGTTACCTAATGCATTTGAGAGCTATCTCGGGCTCACCCACCCTTGGTTTATCATGAAACCACCTGTATACATAAATAATGAACAAAAACCATAACATATTCATAACACATAAAACAATAATTAAGGAAAGATAAAATTTCTAAATAGAAATCACAATATATCATTTCAAGATATTGACAGAATAAATGCTTTCTTAAAACCATTTTAAATACCAAATTACTTGAAAAGGGTATATGGTATTTATTTTACTTTTAAAAACAATATAACTTGTTAAAGAATCCAAATATCAAATAATTCTCGTGATAGTAGAAAGGAGATTTTCATCGCGTTTGTTAAAAAGAAACATTTTTTTGTCATTTATTAAAAGGATTTGTAGGAAAAAATGATTCCATTTGAATTAAATTAATCATAAAAGGGGTTTTTTAGACCGCATAAAAGAAATTCATGTATAAATCAAAATATGCCTCAATGAATGGATATTGAGACGAAGTCCCTTAACTTGACTCAAACTATTCATGTATGTTCCTTGTTCTTATTTAATAATAAAAATAAGTTAATTTATACATTATAAAGAACATTTTTAATGTTTATTATTCATTTTATATCACTTATTATCATTTAATAAAAATTACATAATTATTTAAGTCAATATCGGTCATTTTGTCGATATTCGGTACTTGAGTAAAAAATAAACATTTTATAATTACAAATTGTCCATATGGTCAAATGTCCATTATATACATAATGATATTCATGATTTAAATATAATATATATCTAGTATATATATTTATTTATAATAGTATATAACATTTGGAGATAATAAAAAATGCCCTGTTCATGGGAACAGTGAGCCGTACGTAAAAATTAATGCTACTTTCATTTCATTTTCATATTTAAAGGAATGAAAACTAAATGATACATATGTATATTTTAATTAGAATATAATCTCATATTTTATATATGTTTCATATGTTCATTAATTCAATCCTTTATACGTTCCTTATATGAAATGAACAAGTCATATCACTTTGAGGGGACGGTAGTCTGCACATCCTCAAATGATATTATCATATTTACATATTATGAAATGTATAAATGTATTCATTAAATAGAAAACAAATTAATGGTGAAAATATAAATATAACATATATCATATATAAATATAGTGCCTTCATAATGACCACTATGATAGGTGGTAGAGGAAAATTGAACAATCATCGTATCGTGAGGTAGTAGTTCACCGTCCACAGAAACAATATGTTCATATCCATTAGATGGAGGTGTGTGTAAGTTTAGTTTGAATCATTCTCATAAAAAAATACCAATATATTGAGTATACTATTTTTTATTTAATCAAATAATAAGAAGATAATGGAGAGTGAAGAAGTAAAATAATGGAAAAGATCTTCAGAGAAGATGCTACCTCTGAAAACGTTTAAATCCATTTGATTTGTAGAAAAAGGCTTTATTGAATTTTCTTCTTCCCCATGTAAGGCTTATATTAGGAATAAATGGATGTTGGGAGATTATTTGGGTAGAGTTTGAATGATTCAAGGGGCCTGAGAGGTGTGATTAAATGGGTAGAGGTGATGCCCTTTTATAAAAGGGAGGAGGGGTACTTAGGAATGTTTCAATGTATTATTTTATTATAAAATGAATTTCCTTTTAAAAAGTCACCAAAGTAATTTATTTAATATATGAGATTATTTTGGGTCTAAATCATCTCAACCAATAGGTTTTAGACAAGTCTAGGGAAAACATTTAATGTTTTCTTTTAGCTTCAACCTGTTGTTAACTAATTTAACTATTACCATGTCTTCTTGTATAATCATATTATATGGTTTATATAGTTAAAATAAACGACAATAGAACCTCATATGGATTATTAATGAAATTTTAAACATTATCTAGGACATTTGGTGGAATTTAATATTTTTCGGAATATTATTTATTTTAATAAAATAGTATTTGTTTTAAAAACTCATTTATGTCAATTTTTATACTATTCAAATGACGACTTTTTAAAAATCCATAACAAACTGATTCATTAAAAAAATATTAATTAAAAGGAAACAAGTCATAGTCATCAATAATATTCTTGTACATTATAAATTTTTTGAATTTTCTTTCATATTTATAATCTTGTTTATTTAAATCATTCATAAATCACTATAACATCATTGGGTCATAAATATCATAATTTATTTGATGTCTAAAAATTATAAATAAAATACCATGATATAGGAAATATTCTTATCTTTCTAATTAATATTTATTGTACACTATATATCTTATATAATCCCATATAAAAATTGTTTTAGGAAAAAAAACATGTTTATGTTATATTTATCTTTACTTTAAATTAATTCTTATAAAATGTTATTTTCACATAAATGTGCCTCTATGGGGTCCAACAATCGACCCGCGGGTACCCATGATCATAAATATCTCATAAAATTGTATTAAGACATGTTTTAGGGTATTTTATGATTATTACAATATTATTTTTTACCCTTATTTACCATATTTACCCTTTAACAATGGTAAATAAAATATTTACTAAAGTTACTTTTCCTAATGTCTAAAAATAAAAGGTAACTATTTACACAATTTTAAATATCTAATTCCAAATATGGAATATATTTTTCCAAATTCAAAACACAGAATTTGCAGCAATCAATTTAAAATTAATTCTCATTGTCAAAATCAAATAGCATGTTTTTAAGAAATAAAAACTACCAAAAGATTAACATGTGGTTATGTCCAATTACAAAGTGAAATTACTTCAAATTACCAAAATTGTATTAAATTATAAAAATATCATCTAATTACACAATAAAACCTATTGAAATTACAATCTAACTATATAAATAAATTTTATGAAAAGGCAGTATTGAATTAAAATGCGGTATTTTCACTATTCTATAAAAAATGATCTTTATCAGAAAAATACCAAAATTTCATCCAAAGTTAATTTTGATGTCCCGATTCTAAATAATAATTTTATTTTTTATAATAGAACATATAATAGTGAAAAAAACTTGATTTATATAAGGTTCTCCATCAAAAGTCTATAAAAGAATGTAAATTTTAGAGTATTTCATGCTTAAAATCAGATTCATTATTATTTTAAGCATCAAATTCTTTTTGGATAAATGGAAGGAAATTTAGAAAACATGTATAATCACATTTTAGTTAGTTCGGTTAATTCCGGACAATACAACGTCTAGGCGTTAACTTCCATTTAAAATAAAAATATTATTATTTTATTTTTCAGTATAACTCAACATTTTGTGCGACATATAATTTTAAAGAAATCAATTGTTTCATTTTGGGTATGCTATCTGTTGAATAATCCCCATTAATGTAAAAAAATAATTTCTTATTCATAAATATTAATATAAATGAAAATGTTTTATTCTATAAATATATGGGTTGTTATATGAATAATAAAATTTAGGTTCATTAATTAATAATCCTAGAACCTCCTATACATGTAATTTTTGGGAATTACCTTTTTAGGCTCATTCATGGCCTTTTTTATGGGATTAAGAGGTTCACATTTATTGCTTTGGAAGCATTTTCTTCCTTGTTTTTCAATATCGGTTTAATTATATTAATTAATGAATATTTTTTTGAAATTTGGTTAAACATCTTGATTTGTTAATAGATATTATTAGTAAAATTACATAGATATAAATAAACATATAATGATTTAGGTTATATACCATTAGGATGACTCATTAGATAAAATTTTATGAAAAACACTTGGATTAACTTGGTGGTTTTGTGCATGATGAACTATTTTTGAATTATTGTTTTATATTATGAGTTTGTAGGGTTTCCAAAACATTGAATAAGATAAATGACATATATTATGATCTGGGTCAACAATTATAAAGGATTCATGACAATTCATAAAGATAATAATAGAAATTGAAAACCAATATTCCTTGAATGTTATAAATTAACACATCTCAAATGATGTTTTCCTTTTTAGTATAAGAGGATAGGTAAAAGAGATATGATGATGAAATATTCCATTATCATAATAAAATTTTAGGTTATATAAGGTAATAGAATTATCAGAGAATTTAGATGAGGGCAGGTGAGTAGATGAAAACAAAAAAATGGAACAAATAAATTATATTGGAAGAAAAAGGAAGAGAGGTTCATTAACTCCATCCTTTACATGTTTGATGTATGGCATGAACAAGTCATAACACTTTGAGGGGGAGGTAGTCCACACTTCCTCAAATGAAATTATTGTTTTTAAACATTATATAAAGCATAAAAGAATTCTTTAAATATAAAATAACATAAGAATAGAGAAAATATAATTATAATATATATTATATAAAAATATAGTTCCATAATAATGGCCACTATGTGAGATGGTTGGGGAAAATTGAACAATCATCGTTTCGTGAGGTAGTAGTTCGTCGTCCACAGAAACAGTATGTTCATATCCATTTGATTGATGTGTCTATATGTGCAGTTAGAATCCTTCTCATAAAAACATCCTAATATATTTATTATAATTTTCATATTATGTAATAAACTAATAAGAATATAATAGATAGTGAAGAAGTAAGTAAAGGAAAGGAACTTTAGAGAAGACGTTGCCTCTTAAAATGTTTAACAACCTTTGATTTGAGCCAAAGGCTTTCTTGAATTACCTTCTGCCAAAGGTAAGGATTCTCGGAGGAATATAAAGATGTTGGGAGATTATTTTGGAATAGGTTGGATGGGCCAAGGGGCTTGATAGGTGTGATTAAATTGGAAGATTTGATGCCCTTTTATATGTGGGAGGAGGGGTACTTTAGGAATTGTTGAAATTATTATTTGACTATAGAATGATTTTCAGTTTCAAAAGGTAACAAAGTCATTTATTTCAAATATAAGGTGTTTTTGGGTTGAAATAATCTAATCCAATATGTTTTAGGCAAGTCTAGGTCACAAATTTAACCTCATATTTTTTGATTTAACACATAGATAACTAATTCAACTCTTATACTGTCTTCTTGTATATTCACACTATAAGAACAATATAGTTACAATAAAATGCCAATCGAACCAATAGTAGTTAATTAATGGAATTTTCAACATTATCTAAGTCATCTGTCTGAATCATTGATTTTTAATACTTTTATATCATTTAATAAAATAGTATTTGTTTTCCAAACTCATTTATGTCAATCTTTATAAAATTCATATCATGACTTTTTAAAAAACCATAACAACTTGATTCTTTCAAAAAAACTTCATTAGTTAAAATATAACATGTCCTACTCATACATAAAATTCTTGGAAGGCATAAAATGTTTAAAATAATTTTTTTTAATATTTATAATCTCATTTATTTAAATCATTCATTAATAAGGTAATCACTACATCATCATTGTGTCATAAATATATTTATTTATTTGATGTATAAAAATTATAAATAAAATACCATGATTTAGGAAATCATTTTTATCTTTCTAAATAATTTTTATAGTTGAAGATATCTCTTATATAACCCCATATAAATATTGTTTTAGTAAACAAAATATGTTTATGTTATATTTTTCATTACATTAAATTAATCCTTACAAATTGTCATTTTCAAACCCAAGTGGCTTCATGAGGACCCCAAATCCACCCAAGGAATCTCATTGTCTATAATATATCATCTAGTAGTATTAAGAAATGTGTTAGAATAGTTTAATATTATTATAATATTATTTTTTACCCTTATTTACGAGATTTACCCTTTAACCATGGTAGATAAAATATTTACTGATGTTACTATTCATAATATCTAAAAATAAAAGTTAACTATTTAAATAATTTTAACCATATGATTCCAAATATATAATATATTTTTTCAAATCAAAAACATATAAGATTAAGAAATTAATTTAAAATTAATTCTCGTTATCAAAACCAAAATACGTGTTTTTAAGAAGTAAAAACTACAAAAGATTGACATGTGTTTATGTCCAATTTCAAAGTGAAATTACTTTCAATGAAAAAAATTGGATTAAATGATAAAAATATAAATAAATTACAATTTGAAACCAATTAATAGTATAATATAACTGTTTAAATAAATTATATGAAAAGAAAATTTTGAAGTAAAATGCGGTATTTTTACTATTCATTAAAAATGAATTTTCTCAGAAAAATGAAAAAATTTCATCAAAATTAAATATTGATGTCTTTCTTCAAAATAATAATTCTATTTTTTGATATAGAATATATAAATGTGATAAAAAATATATTTAAAAATGGTTCTCTATCAAAAGGCGATAAAATATCCTTTTAAAAGAACTATAGTATTTCATGCTTAAATTCAGATTCATTATTATTTTAAGCCTCTAAACATTATCAGATAAATGTGAAAACATTTAACAAGCATTTGTAATAATATTTTAGTTAGTTCTATTCATTCCTACCAATACAATGACTATGCATTAACAACCATTTTAAATTATAATATTATAATATTATTTTTCTGTATAACTTAGAGTTGTGTGCAACGTATGATATTAAAAAACCCATTGTTTTGTTTTGAGTACTTTATCAGATGAAGCATCACCTTTAATGTAAAAAATATTATATTAATAAATATTAATAGTAATGAAAAATTATTATTCTATTAATAACAAGTTTGTTACATCCTTCCAGCCTTTTGGGAATTAAGTCCCTTCATTTGTATTAACTAATTAAAGAAGTGGGTGTATTTATCCCTCGTAGAATTTTCAGATTCCCATGTTTCCTCTTTAACCATACTGTTTTTCCAAAAAATATTTACCTAAAAAATTGCTTTATTCTACAACACTTTCTCTATTGGTCAAGAATCTGGACTGACTGTTCCTCATAAAAAATATTCTCTTCAATCTGAACTACCATTGGACTCAAACCATGAGATGGATATGGCATATACTTTTTCAACATTGAAACATGAATAAAATTGTGTACTTGGGATAAAAATGGAGGTAAAGACACTCTGTAGGAAACTGATCCATCATTCTCCAGGATTTCATAGGATCTAAGGAACCTGAGACTCATTTTTCCTTTTTCACTAAAATGTATCAATATTTTCCATAGAGAAACATCGAGGAAGACATGATCATATAACTATAATGAAATATCCTTTCTCCAGTTATCCGCATAACTTTTTTACTTGCTCTGAGCTGTTCTCATGTGATTTTGAATCAACTGAAGTTTTTCTTCCATCTCTTCTACTAATTTTGGCCCCATAAACATCCTTTCACCAACATCATCCCAAAAAGAAGTAGTTCGACACCGCTTTCTATATAATTCCTCAAATGTTTCCATCTGTATACTAGAATGAAAACTGTTATTATTATAAAACTCAACCAATGAAAGATGTTGGTCCCACCATCCCTAGTAATACATTGAATAAGCACGTAACATATCTTCCATGTTCTGAATTGTTCGTTTTGACAGCCCATCTGATTGAGGATGGAAAGCTGTACTAAAATTTAATTCAGTTCCTAATGACTTTGGATGGCCCTTCCAAAATTTAGAAGTGAACCTATGATCCCGATCTAATACAATGAAGAGGGAAACTTCATGAAATCTGACAGTCTCTTTAATATACAATCAAGAAAGTTGATCTGGAGACAGAGTATATCTAATTGGAAGAAAATGAGTAGATTTAGTCAATCCATCAACAATAACCCAAATTGTATTCTTACCTTGATAAATATTTTTTAATCCCACTACGAAATCTATAGATAGATTTTACCATTTCCACTCTTGCATTGTAAAAGGCTAAAGAATCTCTTTCGGTAACTTCTGTTCTAATTTATACTGTTGAGAAGTTAAACACCTCACAATAAAGTCAGCAATATCTCTTTTCATTCCATCCCATTAGTAATACTCCCGAAGATCTTGGTACATTTTAGTACTTCAAGAATAAACTGAAAACAGACAACTATAAGCTTCACATAACAACTATTTATTTCACTTTGAATCAAAAATAACACCCAACCTCCTTCAAAACCTTAAAACACAATATTTATCAATGTTAAATTCTAGTAACATAACCTTCTAAACCAATTCTATCTTTTTTTGAAACTCACTATCCTCTTTTTTCACTTTATTAATTCTATATGATAGAGATGATTTCACTACCATCTGAAGAAAAATAGGGGAAATACCTGCACAAAAAAATTCAATCCAAAATTAATCAAATTAGAAACCAAAAGATCTCATTCCAAACATATAATGGTTAATGTGTCATTAATATTATGACCTAGTGCATCCATCACTTTATTTCCTTTCCCTAGATCATAATGGATCGTGCAATAATAATATTTGATTAATTATAGCCATCTACTCAATCTCATGTTTAATTAGTTCTGAGTGAATAAATACTTCAAACTTTTTTGATCAGTATATATTTCATGCATTACACAATAAAAAGGATGCCTCCAAATTTTTAATGCAAAAAAAAACTACAGCTGATTCCAAATCATGTGTAGGGTAATTTAACTCATGAGATTTCAATTAACATGAATCATAAGAAATTACCTGATCATTCTATATAAGGAAACAACCAAGTCATTTCAATGAAGCAATCACTATTGATAAAAAAAATCACCATTTCTAGAAGGTAGTGCTAAAACTAGAGCATTCACCAATCTTATTTTCAATTCCTGAAAACATTAATCACATTATTTTGTACAAATGAACTTAACACCTTTTTGAGTTAACATACTCAGGTTTCTAGATAAACATGAAAAATTTTCAACAAACCTCTGATAATAACATGCTAAACCATGAAAACCATGAATCTCTTTTATATTTGTGGTTATGGTAAATTCATTAACAACTATTGTTTTCACAGGACTAACAAATATGCCATCTTTAGAAAAAATGTGTCCAAGGAATGAGATTTTTGGAAACCAAAACACACACTTGGAGAATTTTGCATACATTTTCTTCTCTTTTAAGGTTTGTAAGAAAACCCTTAAATGAATTTCTTGCTTTTATTTACATTTATAATATACCAAAAATATCAGCAATAAAAACAACCACAATCTTATCCAAGAACTCATAGAAAATTCTATTCATAATATCCATGAATAGAGCAGGTGAATTGGTTAAACCAAAATGCATAACTACAAATTCATAATGGGCATATCTAGTATGAAACACGGTCTTCATAATTTCTACTTCCTTTAATTTCAACTGATGGTACCCCGAACTCAAGTAAATCTTAGATAAATACAGAGCTCCCTAGAGCTGATCTAACAAATCATCGATATGATTTAAATGATACTTGTTCTAAATAGTTATATTATACAAGGATCTATAATCAATGAAAAGTCTCATGGAACCATCCTTATTTTTAATAAACAAAAAGGATCACCCCATGGTGATGTTCTAGGTCGAAGGAAACCTTTATCTAATAACTTATGTAATTGATTCCTTAACTATAAAAGTTCAATTTGAGCCATTTGATAAGGGGGTTTTGAAATTGTATTAGCATCAATAACTAATTAAATAGTAAATTCAACATCCCAATCAGGTATTATACTAGGCATCTCATCAGAAAAAACATCAATATACTCATAGACCACTGGTACATCATTAATCTGAATAGTTCCTTTGTTTTTAACAATATGTGCAAGGTACCATTCATTTCTATCTTTTACTAGTTTCTCATATTCCTGGTATGTTATCAAAACTAAGGGTTAATTCTTGTACACAAACTGAAATTATTTCTAAAAGGAAACATTTTTAGCTTTGCAGTCTATCTTAGTATGATAAATGAAAATCCAATCCATAACCAATATAACATCAAACACTACTAGTGTAAAAACAATAAGGTTTAAATTTAGATTCTTTTTTCACATAATGACATGTATATACTTATAATTTCTTTTTGCCTCAACATTTACTCCTGGTATTCTTATAATTAGGTTTCATATCTTGAGATGGAATTTCCAATTTACTATAAAATTTCTCAGAAATGAAAGAATGCTCGGAGTCAAATAACCCTTTGAATGATGGGGGATGTTGCCTCATGAAATTATCCACTACAACTATGTTCCTTTATGGTTGATATGTATAATCTAGTGCATGGATACCACTAACATTTCTAGCCTCAGTCATGTTTACCATCACTGCAACAAAATGTTCAGTTCCAATTTTGATCTTTTGAGGTTGCTGATATGGAATTTTTTTCCTCTTAATGGCGTCCCATAATAGCTACCCTATTTCCTCTACGAAAATATATTCTGAACACAGAAATATCTTAGGCAAACCAACATGGTAATCTTAAAATTCTATATCATTTCAATCTTACCATAAACTAAAAATAATTTAAGGATATTAATTTAACAATAACCTAACACCTAAAGTTGTTTAAACCAACCTCTGTTAGTAACTATAAGGCCCCTTCCTTAAACATTACATAATATTATTTTATGTCAATAATTAAACATTGAGTATCCTTTCAGGTTTAGTGTTTTAGAGAAATAGGCCATAATTATTCCATTACATCTCAAATATTACAAAGTAGACACATCTTGTGAGGACCCAACCCCAAAATACCCAGAGCCGGTGCCTTCTGAACATGATGTGTACATTAAAAAAACATGCCCTAATAAATTACACATCATGTACCATTTATAGAGGATCGAATCCGGTTCAGGTTCTGGGAATCTAGCCACCAATAACATGCTCCGTTAACTCAAACTGAAAACCTGAAAATTTTAATAAAAAAAGTAGGGTGAGCATATGAATGCCCAGTAAGGGGTTTTAAAATAAACCAATATAACTTTTGAAAACATTCTTTAAAAAATTCCATAAAACATTCTTCTTAATGAAGAGATGTAACACATGTAACATAATATAAAAAGCTCAATTAAAAGAACATGCTAAGAGGATTACAAGGATACAAGATTAAAATATAGGCATTATCAATTGGAGTAACAATTAAATGACATTAAAATACTGTATGACATATAAATGTGTAAGCACTAATTTAAACTGAATAATTAGAGTTTCACATAAAGGTAATAACTTCAATTTTATATACTGAATACTAATTCACTGAGTGTTAAACATATGTCATGCTATAAGATTTTACTTTCCTGATAATCATATGTACTAGCTCTTAACCTTGGATATTATACTAGTCGAATGTCCATTTGGTTACATAATTATCATACACATAATGAGGGAATGTATAATTCCAGACTTCTGTGTCTTGGCCTTTTTCCAAGACCTAAGGGCTATCTGTGACCGGACCCCAACCCAGAGAGCATCTATAACCGGACTCCAACTCAGAGGGCTTACTTTTACCAGTCCCCAACATGGAGGGCTTACTTTTACCGGTCCATAACTTGGAACATACTAGTCCAATACATCCCTCATATGTCAGATCGGGTCACATATTCAATGTGTCCCATACCACCTTGAATAATTAAATTCTCTTTCATATTACTCAAGGTGTCCCATTCCACTTGAGTAATTTAATTTCTTATCTTATTATCATGTTATACCACATGAATTCATTATTGTGTGTAACTTTAGAATGGAAAATGAAACCATTTAACCCATAAACACATAATATGAAAGATAACATTGAAATTAAGGCAGTAAGAGTTTATTAAAGGCATACATGGTTCATTACACATTCTTTTCACAAGGGACATTTACTAAAGCTCATTAGATAGTGGGTGAGAAGGGGGTTTCCATATGAGATGTTAAAATGATAACTCTTTGATTTAAAACCTTATTCCATAAATGAAAATACATGTTACTTAATATGCTTCTAAGAAGTGTCACTGATCAAACAATTGAATTACATTATGACTTAACAATAATAATCACCATAGTTGACACAACATTAGGTGAGATTAACATGATCACATGGTTTAATATAACCTTTGTTCCTTTAAATATATTTTGGTCAAAACTATAGTTTATCTTATATTTAATCATAAAACACAACTATGTCCATCATACTACGCCCTTGAAACATAGAATCCTAACAATGCTCATATTATTAAGAATTCATTAACCAAAACAAGTTTAAAAAGATTTAGAACATACACTTTTACATAAATACCTCTTGGTTTGGCCTACCTGGAGACTGACATTATTTAATGTTTTACTTAATTAATAAATTCCTAATGATCCATCATAAAATTAAGGTGTTGGAAACTATAACCATATATACTTTCTAAGTATATATATGAGTTTTCAGTTTTTAAACTATGTTTAATAATTTCACATTAGTAATAGATGCTTAAAATATATTTATTACACCTTCATTAAATCCCAACCATGTTAGGTTATAATATATGTGACCGTATATACCTATATAACTATAAAAGGTAATCACATATATATGTTGCACGAGGAAAGGAATTATTCCTTCAATTTTTCATAACCCGAAGGTCCAAAGGACCTAAAATATGGTATTTGAGGATTTCCACCAAATATATATGACTATAAATGAATTCATACATTCATAAATTAAATTTACAACAAAATCATGTATATATATATATAAAGTACATAAATTATGATTTTATTGTATTAAAATACCCCCCTATGTTTGTAAAACCTCCTGAACTGAACCAAATTTTTTTGATTTGGTTTAAGGAAAGGTTTGTTAACTAAACCGTAGGATTATATATATATATACTTATGTGTATAAATGTATATATATATCCAAAGAAATGAGACAAAACAAAAATTAAAACTCTTACAAGACAATAATCTTGAGTATAAGTTAATTAGATGAAGATGACCCCTTACAAGACATAAGATCGTAAAAATAAATAAATATTTGGGAAAAATATTTAACCCTTACATTTAATAAATAATCCATAACAATATTTTGTCGTTAACATCATCGGATTGAAAACCAAAATACATTCTTGGTTTGGAGAACACAAACGCATGGGGATATATACATAAAAACTAAAATTTTGCATAATAATATAAATCCATTCGAACCCAAAACTTTATTCACATCCAAGTCTTTATTTAAAGATTTTAAATGAAATCCTTAATAACATAAAATAAAAATGGTTTGAGTTATGTGTATATGTATGAATATACACTAAGTATATTTTTGGTTTTTCATACATAAAACCATATTAAATGACCCAACAATATATTCATCGACCTTAGAAATGTTAGTGCATATAAAATTTTAACCTTTTTTTAAAGGAAAACTTGATTAACCTTAGAGATGATATATATATATATAGGTGTGAATGTATGAACATATAAATACTCATATATATATAAACCATGTATATATAGGATTTTTCATGAGAAGGAAAAAGCATAAAATAAACCCTTACGTCGGTTCGAGGATAAGAAGAGCTTGCGGAAGACTTGGCTGAATCTTTCTAGGGGTTCGAGAGAAGAAGTCCCACGAGGGTCCTAGGTGTAACCAGTTTATAAAATATATAAAATATACTAAGCCTTTATTATAACCGTTGAGAAAAAACTAGTCCAACTGGTTCATTAATTAGCTGGGGAAGACTTATGGAAAAAGGGGGACAAAGAGGGTCCACCCGACTGTCAAGGTGGAAGAAGAAACAAAAAAAGAAATGGTGTAATGGGGTGTAGGGTTTGGTGTAGCGCAGGATGCAGGGAAGAAGAAGACGACACAACGGGGTTAGACCGGGAGAAAAATGGATGGTCAGGATTTGGTATGGGCTTGATCCGACGGTCGAGAGACATCCGCAGTTTATAAAGGTGATGGACGACTCAGATCAACCTGTGGAAATATCGGGCGGCTCACAATCGTCATAACATTAAAAGAACTTGAACGAACACGATTAAATCGCGCCAGATTGAACGGTCCATGAAAAACATGGAGCGAGTCGAGGTTGTTGAGGGTCGATCGTAGGGTTGAGATCGAAGGGCAAGATCAGGCGCGGCACGATCCAGTGGCCCAGATCTCGTTTCGCCCAAAAATCCTTGTCCCACATCGAATCAGCATGGGTTTCAGTGGCACTTTATAAGACTAAGCCTCATCAAACATCACAAATAACACATCACACACCAAGGAGCCTTACACAGGGGCTCCTGCCTTCCCCCGCAGGCTTCGGCCAACCCCTGCCTCGCCATGACCCTGCACCCACAGTGGCATGCTCACTTTCTCCTGATCCCATGCACCCTTCGGGGAACCTATGCTAGAGCTTGGGCCAGTCTTGGCTTGGGCTGAGGGCTAGGCTCAGAAACTACGTGTGAGCTGCATCCCTTTTCCCAGTCATAAAGAGATGCCCCTAGCTGGCCCATTTTTTATAAAAACAAAATTATAAAATTTATAAGGTTTTAAAAAAAGAAAAAATACATTCATTAAAAAAATTATCTCTTTTAAACATGGCTTTTATTTAAACAATAGAAGGTTAAAGAATAAAAATTAGACTTTGTATTAATTAAAAGTATTTCTAAAATTATTAATAAACACTAAAATTTTTAACATAAGAGTTATTAAATTGATATTTAATAAAATTACATGATAGTTCCTATACTGGTATTATAGAAATCTTAGTTTAATCAAAAACATAATTTAATTTGAAGAAATTAAACAAAACTTATAACATTGTTTAAGACCTGGAAATCATCACAATATAATTGAAATATTTGCAAAGTTTTTTGAAATACTTATTATATTTCATATCACATAATTATAATTCAAAAAATTATACCGTAGTTAATGGTTATCTTATAATTCCCAATTCATAACGTAAATTTTGGAAAACTAAGTTGTACTTAATTGTTCTTTAGTTTTAACACCACAAGGCCAATGACTATATTTATAGATATTGGATTTCTAATTTTCACGCAAGGTAATGGTCGATTTGATTTCATATAAAACCTTGTCTTAGGGTTTCCTAAACTTAGGAAAAGAAGAAAGAGAAGAAGGAGAAGATGGTGCTTTTCATACCATTGATGCTCAGCACCGTCTACATGATCATGGTGGTGTTGTTATTTGTTTTCACTAACCCAATGAATCTCTTTTATTTATAGTTTCTTGTTGTGTTTTTAGGGGGCCTTTCTGTAGTTTTGATAGGGTTTTTATTAGGCATTTTGGTTAGGATGTTTTCTTGTGATCTCAACACATTGTAAACACTACTGTGTTCTTTTTATTATAAAAATCCTTGTATCCATTTGTGTGTTTTACTCAGTTACATTGTAATATAAATTAATACCATATTATTAATTTCTCATGAAAAAAAAGTTCTGTTTAGTTGTTATGAAATTAAAAAAAAGTAAACATGAACCTATCAAAACATGAGGTTCGAGTTTCGGTGGTGTTACATTATCTCCCCCTTCAAATAATTGTGTCCTCACAATTCCTTTCACACAACCTCGCTAAAAGTCTCCCTTAAAATTTCACCACAACAACCATCATGGAGGATCCTCAAGTAAGGATAGATAAATACCCAAGTTAGTGTTTAGTTCTTCTGTTTTTCTGGCCCAAACACACTTTAGACTGTATAGGTTAAACTCATGTTGTGTGCACTCGGGCTTCCAAAGAGAGGCTCGAATGGTGGAGAGTTCAGAAATGTCTGAATGGAAAATTTCTCTGAGAAATCACCAGGTTAACTCCTGTATGAAAATGCTAATGACATCGACATGGTCATACATACTAATTCTTAGGATATGGAACATGTAAGTTGTGCGTAGGTCCCCTTCCAAGGTAGTATCTTGAAACCTCATCCTGGCCATGAAGTTTCAGGATTGGGTGAAACATAGGAAAATACCTTCATGGTACTTTCCATTTATTCTATACCCAGAAATATAAGCATTAGATATACCATGGTAAATATAGATATTCTATTAACAGGAATGAAGAATGCTCGGACTGTTTGACACTTTGTAAAATTGCTTGCATGTTTCTTATAAGTTTGCGAAAGGTCGGTACTCTTTCTCAAATTCTTTGACCAAGATGGTCTCTAGTATCTCAGTATGGAGTGGGAAGATGTGAGTCCATCCTTTCATCTGAAAAATTAGGAAAATCATCATATTTAGTAATACCTAAGTAAATTTCTCTTTGTTTATGTTATTGTTTTCCAGAGTTATCTAAACTGAACCCTCTGATGCCAACTGTGAGGACCCGACCCTAGAATACCCGGAGCTAGTGCCTTTTGAACATGATGTGTACATTTTAAAAAAATCATGCGCTTATAAATTAAAAATCATTTCCCATACAGAGAGGATCAAATTTGGTTTAGGTTCTAGGAAACCAGCCACCGCTAATGTGTTCCATTAACTCAAACTGAAAACCTAAACAATTTTAATAAAAAATGTAGGGTTGGCATACGAATTCCCAGTAAGGGGTTAAAAAACCAATATAACTTTTGAAAACATTCTTTAAAAATTTAAATAAAACATTTTTCTTAAAGAAGAGCTATAAAACATGTAACATAATATAAAAATCTCAATTAAAAGAACATGCTAACAGGATTACAAGGATACAAGATTCAAATATAGGCATTCTCAATTGGAGTATCAATTAAATGACATTATAAGCCTGTATGACATATGAATGTGTAAGAACCAATTTAAAATGAATAATAAGAGTTGCACATAAAGGTAATAACTTCAATTTCATACACTGAATACTAATTCATTGAGTGATAAACATATTTCATGCCATAATCTTTTACTTTCCTGATACTCATAAGTACTGGCTCTTAACCATGGATATTAAATTAGTCGAATATCCACTTGGTTAAATAATTATCATACACATAATGAGGGAATTCATAATGTCAAACTTATGTGTCGTGGAATTTTCCTAAGACCTAAAGGCTAACTATGACCGGACCCCAACCCGGAGAGCATCTGTAACTGGAATCCAACCCGGAGGGCTTACTTTTACTGGTCCCCAACCTGGAGGGCTTACTTTTACTGGTCACTAACCCAGAACATACAAGTCCAATACATTCCTCATATGTCATATCGGGTCGTGTATTCAAGGTGTCTCATACCACCTTGAATAATTATATTCTATTTCATATTACTCAAGGAGTCCCATTCCACTTTGATTAATTTAATTTCTTATCTTATTATCATGTTATGCCACATGAATGCATTATTGAATGCAACTTTATAATGGAAAATGAAACCATTTAATCCATAAACACATAATATGATAGATAATATTGAAATTAAGGCATTAAGAGTTTATCGAAGGCATACATGGTTCATTACCCATTCTTTTCACAAGAGACATTTACCAAAGCACATCAAATAATGGGTGAGAAGGGGTTTTCCATATGAGATGTTAAAATGATAACTCTTTGATTTAAAAACCTTATTCCATGAATGAAAATACATGTTACTTAATATGCTTCCATGAAGTGTTAGTGATCAAAAAATTAAATTAAATTGCGAATTAACAATAATAATCACTGTTGTTGACACAACATTAGGTGAGATTAACATGATCACATGGTTAAACACAACATTCGATCCTTTAAATATATTTTGGTCCAAACTAAAGTTTATCTTTTTTTTAATCATAAAACACAACAAGGTCAATCATACAATTCCATTGGAACATAGAATCACAATAAGGAGCATATTATATAGAATTATTTATCCAAAACAAGTTTGACAAGATTTATAACATACACTTTTACATAAATACCTCTTGGTTTGGCCTACATAGAGACTTAAATTATTTAATGTTTTACTTAATTAATTCCTAATGACCCATTCATAAAATTAAGGTGTTAGAAACTATAACCATATATAATTTCTAAGTATATATATGAGTTTCCAATTTTCAAACTATGTTTAATAATTTCACATTAGTAATAAATGCTTAAAACATATTTATTACACCTTCATTAAAACCCAACCATGTTAGGTTATGATATATGTGATTGTATATACCTATATAACTATAAAAGGTAATCACATATATATGTTTCATGAGGAAAGGAATTAGTCCTTCATGTTTGCATAACCTAAAGGTCTGAAGGACCTAGAATCAGGTATTTGAGGATTTCCACCCAGTCTATATGACTATACATGAATTCATACATTCATAAATTAAATTTACAACAAACTCATGTATGTATATATATAAAGTACATAAATTATTATTTTATTGTATTAAAATACTCCTCTATGTTTGTACAACCTCTTGAACTCAGCCAAAAAATTTAGATTTGGTTTAAGAAAAGGATTGTTAACTAAACCATAGGATTATATGTATATATACTTATGAGTATATATGTGTATATAATTTTATAGAAATGAGACAACAAAAATTAAAACTCTTACAAGACAATAATCTTAAGTATAAGTTAATTAGAAGAAGATGATTCCTTACAATACATAAGATCATAAAAATAAATAAACATTCAGGACAAATATTTAACTCTTACATTTAATAAATACTCCATAACAAGATTTAGTCATTAACATCATCAGATTGAAAACCAAAACTCATGCTTGGTTTGGAGTACATAAATGCATGGACACACACACAAAGATATATATATATATATATATATATATATATATATAAACTAAAATTTTGCATAATAATATAAATCCATTCAAACCCAAAACTTTATTCGCATCCAAGTATTTATTTAAAGATTGTAATTGAAATCCTTAATAACATAAAATAAGAATGGTTTGAGTTATGTGTATTTGTAAAAATATACACTAAGTGTATTTTTGATGTTTCATACATAAAACCATATTAAAAAACCAAAAAATATAGTCATAGACCTTAAAAATATTAGTGCATATAAAATTTTAACCTTAAAAAAAACTAGATTCACCTTAGAGATGATATATATACATATATAGGTGTGCGTGTATGAACATATAAATACTTGTATATATATATAAACCATGTATAAATAAGATTTTACACGAGAAGGAAAAAGTGTAAAAAAACACTTACATTAGTCCGAGGAGAAGGAGAACTCATGGAAGACTTGGTTGAAGCTTTATAGGGGTTCGAGAGCAGAAGAACCGCGAGGTTACAAGGTGCAACCGGTTTATAAACTATATAAAATATACTAATCTTTTATTATAACCATTGAGAAGAACCGAGTCCAAATGGTTCATTAATTGGTCAGGGAGACTTATGGAAAAAGGGGGACAAGGAGGGCCCACCTGGCTGTCAAGGTGGAAGAAGGAACAAAAAAAGAAATGGTGCAATGGGGTGTAGGGTTCGGTGCAGCGCAAGCCACAACGAAGAAGAAGAAGACACAGTAGGGCGAGACCGAAAAAAAAACAGATGGTCAGGATTTAGTCTGGTCTTGATTCGATGGTCGGGAGACATCCGTGGTTTATAAAGGTGATGGACAACTCAGATCGACCTATGGCAAGATCGGGTGGTTCACAATCGTTGCGAAATTAAAAAAATTTGAACAGTCACAATTATATCGTGCCATATCGAACGGTCCATGAGAAAAAAGAAGCAAGTTGCGGTTGCTGAGGGTCGATTGTGAGGTTTAGATCGAAAACCTAGATTACACGCGATGCGATCCAATGACCTAGATCCTGTTTTGCCAAAAAATCCTTGTCCCACATCGAATCAGAAAGGGTTTCAGTAGAACTTTATAAGCCTAAGCCTCCCGCAACATCACTAATAACATAGAACACACCAGGGAGCCTTACATATGGGCTCCCACCTTCCTCCGTAGGCTTCAGCCTACGCCTACCTTGCCGTGACCCTGTGCCCACAGTGGTGCGCTCATGCGCTCCTGCTCCCGTGTGCCCTTTGGGGAACCTATGCCAGAGCTTGGGCCGGTCTTGTCTTGGGCTGAGGGCTAGGCTCTACCAATACGTGTGAGCTGTCTCCCTTGGCCTAGTCATAAAGAGCTAGCCTTAGAAGGCCCATTTTTTTTTATAAAAACTAAATTATTAAATTTATAAGGTCTTAAGGAAAGAAAAAATACATTCATTAAAAAAATTATCTATTTTAAACATGGATATTATTTAAACATTATAATGTAAAAGAATATAAACTAGACATTGTCTTAATTAAAAGTATTCTTAAAATTATTAATAAACACTAAAATTTTTAACATAAGAGTTATTAAATTTAGAGTTAATAGACACACATGACAGTTCCTATACTAGTATTATAGAAATCTTAGTTTAATCAAAAACATAATTTAATTTTAAGAAATTAAACATAAATTATAACACTGTTTAAGAACTGTAAATATTCACAATATAATTGAAATATTTTCCAAGTGTTTTGAAATAATTATTATATTTCATATCACTTAAGTATAATTCAAAACATTATACCATAGTTAAAGTTTATCTTATAATTCCCAATTCATAATGTAACTTTTGGAAAACTAAGTTGTAGTTAATTGTTGTTTAGGTTTAACACCACCAGGCCAATGAATATATTTATAGCAGTTGGATTTCCAACGGTCACCCAAGGTAACGGTTAAGTTGATGTCATATAAAACCTTTTCTTAGGGTTTTCTAAACTTAATAAAATAAGCAGGATAAGAAGGAGAAGATGGTGCATGCCATACCATTGATGCTCATCACTGTCTACATGGTCATGTCGGTGTTGTTATTTGTTTTCACTGACTTAGAGAATCTCCTTTATTTACTGTGTCATATTGTCTTTGTAGGGGGCCTTCCCGTAGTTCTGATAGGGTTTTTATTAGGCATTTTTGGGTAGGATGTTTCCTTGTGATCTCAACACATTGTAAACAATATTGTCTTATTTTTATTATAAAAAGCCTTGTGTCCATTTTTGTATTTTACTCGATTACATTCTAATATAAATTAAAACCATATTATTACTTTATCATGAAAAACAAGTTTTGTTTAGTTGTTAAGAAAATCAAAGAAAAAGTAAACATGAACGTATAAAAACATGAGGTTTGAGTTTCTGGGGGTGTTACACATCTACTCTAACCAATATTTCCATAAAAATAAAACTCATTAAATAAAAAAAGAATTGTTTTCTTGATATAAATCTTCTTTAATTATTCTTTTATCTTACCCTTCCTTATACCCTGTGAAAAAACTTTCAAAAACATGGTATGAGTATAAAAATATTAGTAAGGGTTATAAAATAATTAAAGAAAACATTAGTCCATCAATACATGAAAATCAATGAAATCATATTTTTTACTTAGAAAACATAATCTCTTTAACATACCTCAAGAAATCATAGGATTTTGGAATAACATATAGAAATCATAAGTCATAATGGTAACTTGTGGCATCCATAACATACTTACATTGTAGCTTTCATAGCTACAGAGGGATTTATATTTGGAATACCCATCATGTTATATTCCCTAAATCTATTAGGAGAAACATTAACATTTAACTTCATCACATTACCCAATGAATTGGAGAACTATCTCAAGCTCACTCATCCTTGGTTTATCATGAAACCTCTCGTATATGTAAACAATGACCAAGAACCATAACATATTCATTACATAAAAAACAAGCATAAAGGAAAGATAAATTTATAAAATAAAATCACATTATATCTTTTCAATATATTGACAGAATCAATTCTTTCACAAAAATATTTTCAATACCAAAACACATGAAAGGGTATATGGTATTTATTTTACATTTAAATACAATATGGCTTATTAAAGAATCCAAATATCAAACAATGCTTGTGGCAGTAGAAAGGTCATTGTCATCACATACGTTAAAAAGAAACATTCTTTTTGTCATTTGGTAAAACGATTCGTAGAAAAAAATATTCCCTTTGAATTAAATTAAACATAAATGTGGTTAGTACACTGTATAAAATAAATTCCTGTATAAATCAAAATATGCCTCAATAAAAGGAGATTGAGACGAAGTCCCTTAACTTGAGTCTAACTCGTCATGTATGTTTCTTGTTCTTCCTGAATAATAATCATAAGTTAATTTATAAATTCTTAAGAAACTTTTTAATGTTTATTATTTATTTTATATCACTTATTATAATGTAATAAAAATTACATAATTATTTAAGTTAATATTGGTCATTTTGTTGATATTCGGTACTAGAGTCAAAAATGAAATTTTTATAATTACAAATTTTCCATATGGCCAAATGTCCATTATATCCAGAATTATAATCATGATTTAAATATCATATATATCTATTATATATATTTACTTATAATATTATATAACATTTGGATATAGGAAATAAAATGCCCGTTCATGGAGACGATAAGTCATACGTAGGCATTAACCCAACATTCATTTATTTTTCATTTTAAAATGAATAAAAACAAAATGATACATATATATATTATAAATAAAATATAATATCATATTTTATATATATTTTATATATTCATTAATTCCATACTTTATATATTCCTTGTATGGAATGAACAAGTCATATCACATTGAGGGGGCGATAGTCCGCACTTCCTCAAATTAAATTATCAAATTTACATTTTAAAGAAAGCATAAATGTATTCATTAAATAAAAAAACAGAAGCATTGATAGAATATAAATATAATATATATCATATATAAATATATTTCCATCATAATGGCCACTATGATAGGTGGTAGGGGAAAATTGAACAACCATCGTTTCGTGATGTAGTAGTTCGTCATCCACAGAAATAGTATGTTCATATCCATTAGATGGAGGTGTGTGTATGTGTTGTTTGAATTCTTCTCATAAAAAATTTCTAGTATATTGAGTATACTGGTGTTCTTATGCAATAAAATAATAAGAATATAATAGAGTGTGTAGAAGTAAAATAATTGAATGAAACTTTAGAGAAGACTCTACCTCTTAAAATGTTTAACTCCCTTTGATTTGAGGTAAAATGCTTAATTAAATTTTATTTTTCCAAAAATAAGGATTCTATGAGGAATAAATGGATTTTTCGAGCTTATTTTGGAATATTTTGAAACATCCAAGTGTCTTTAGAGGTGTGATTAAATTGATATAGGTGATTCCATTTTATAAGAGGGAGGAGGGGTACTTTTGGAATGTTTGAATGTATTATTTTATTATAAAATAATTTTCAATTTAAAAAGCCCCAAAAGTCATTATATAAAATATAAGATTATTTTGGGTCTAAAAACTCTCATCCAATAGGTTTTAGACAAGTCTAGGTCACAAATTTAATGTTATCTTTTAGTTTTAACCCTTAGTTAACTAATTTGACTATTACCATGTCTTCTTGAATATTCAAACTATATGGTTTATGTATTTACAAAAAATACCAATATAACCTCAAGTGGTTTATTAATGTCATGTTAAACAATATATAATTCATTTGGACGAATTATATATTTTTAGTACTGTTATATAATTTAATAAAATAGTATTTGTTTTAAAAACACATTTATGTTAATTTTTATACTATTCATATCATAATTTTTTAAAAATCCATAACAAATTGATTCATTAAAAAAACACATTATTAATGAAAAGTTAAAAAGTCATATTCTTCATTAAAATTCATGCATGTCATAAAAAGTTTCAAGGTAAATTTATTTTCATATTTATAATATTCTTTATTTAAATCATTCATTAATAAGGTAATAACTACATCATCATTGTGTCATAAATATATTAATTTATATGATGTCTAAAAATAATAAATAAAATTACACGATGTAATAAAACATTTTATCTTTATAATTAATATGTATATTAGACTATATCTCTTATATAACCCCATATAATTTTTTTGGGTAAAAAAACAGATTTATGTTATATTTTTTTTTTACATTAAATTAATTTTTATAAAATGTCATTTTCACATCAAAGTGCCTCCTTGGGGTCCCAAAATCGACCCGCAGATTCCCATGGTCAGAAATATCTCATAAAATAGTATTATGATACCTGTTAGCATAGTTTAATATTATTATAATATTATTTTTACCCTTATTTATCATATTTATCCTTTAACAATGGTAAATAAAATATTTACTGAAGTTACTTTTCCTGATGTCTAAAAATAAAAGGCACCTATTTACACAATTTTAAACATCTGATTCCAAATATGGAATCCATTTTTACAAATTCAGAAAATAAAATTTGCAGTACTTAATTTAAAATTAATTCCCGTAGTCAAAACCAAATAGTGTGTTTTTAAGAAGTAAAAACTACCAAAAGATTGACATGTGTTTATGTCCCATTTCGAAGTGAAATTACATAAAATTATAAAAATTGGATTAAATTATAAAAATATCATCCAATTACACGTTAATACCAATTAAAATTAAAATTTAACTATATAAATAAATTAGATGAAAAAGTTGTTTTGAATTAAAATGCGGTATTTTTCACAATTTAATAAACAATGTACTTTATCAGAAAAATACCAAAATTTCATCCCAAGTAAATTTTAATGTCCCGATTATAATTTTTTTTCAAATATAAAATATAAAAGTGACGAAAACAAGATCTAAAAAGGGCTCTCCATCAAAAGGCGGTAAAACGACCTTTTAAAAATATTAGAGTATTTCATGCTTAAAATCATATTCATTCTTATTTTAAGACACAAAAATTTATCAGATATATGTACGGATTTTTATTAAACATGTATAACCATATTTTAGTTTTTTATGTTCATTCCCACCAATACAACGACTAGGAATTAACTACCATTTAAAATAATAATATTATTTTTTTGGTATAACTCAATGTTGTGGCAACGTATGATTTCAAAAAAACCATTTTTGCGTTTTGAGTACGTAATTGGTTGAAGCATCCCATTTAATGTAAAAATAATGACTTATTCATAAATATTAATAGAAATAAAAATGTATTATTCTATAAATTTCTGGGTTGTTACATGAATAATAAAATTTAAATTCTTTAATTTATAATCCTAAAACCTCCTATACATGTAATTGATTTAGCATAATCTTATTAAGTTAATTCTTAGCCCTTTTATGGGTTTAGGAGGATAAATTTTATTGTTTTGGAATCATTTTCTTCCTTAGATTTCATGATCGGTTTAATTGTATTAATTAATGAAAGTTCATTTGAAAGTTGGTTAAACATACCGAATTATTAATATATATTTTTAGTAAAAGTACATAGATATACATGATCTTATAAATATTTTGGTTATATACCATGAGGATGAATCATTAGATAAAAGTTAATGATAAAAACTTGGATAAACTTGGAGATTTTGTGCATAATGAACATTTTTTGTATTATTATTTTATATTATGATTTTGTAATGTTTCTAGATCATTACATAAGATAAAAGACATATATTATGATCTGGTTCAACAATTATAAAGTATTCATTACCATTCATGAATATAGTAATATAAATTGAAAACTGAGCGTCCATTAATGTAATAAATTAAAACATCTCAAATGATGTTTTCATTTTTAATATGAGATGATAGGTAAAAGAGAGATGATGATGAAATATTTCATTATCATAATAAAATTTCAGTTATTGTAATGTTATGGAATTATCATAGAACATGGATGAGAGGAGTTGAGTAGAGAGAAAAAATAATAATAGAACTTATAAATAAAGTTTAATGAAAAAGTAAGATAGGTGCATTAACTCCATCCTTTATACGTTACATGTATGGCATGAACGAGTCATATCACTATGAGGGGGCGGTAGTTCGCATTTCCTTAAATGAGATTATTGTATTTACACATTATGGAAAGTGTAAATATATTCTCTAAATAAAAAATAACTGAAGAATAGAGTAAATATAAATATAATATATATCATATATAAATATAGTTACATCATAACAGCCACTATGAGAGGTGGTAGACGAAAATTGAACTATCATCTTTTCTTGAAACAGTAGTTCACCATCCACAAAAATAATATGTTCATATCCATTAGATGGAGGTGTGTGTATGTTTAGTTAGAATCCTTATCGTAACAACATCCTAATATATTTAGTATACTGGTTTTGTTATGTAATCAATTAAAAAGAATATAATAGATTTTGAAGAATTAAATAATGGAAAGTAACTTTAGAGAAGACATTACCTCATAAAACATTTAACTCCCCTTGATTTCATCCAAAAGGCTTTCTTGAATTGTCTTATATCAATAGTAAGGCTTCTATGAGTAATATGAAGATGTTGGGAGCTTATTTGGGTAGAGGTTGGATGATCCAAGGGTCTTGAGAGGTGTGATTATATAGGTAGAGTTTACGCCATTTTATAAGAAGAAGGTGGGGGTACTTTAGGAATATTTGAAAGTATTATTTTATTTTAAAATGATTTTCAGTTTCTAAAGGTATGAAAATCATTTATTTCAAATATAAAATGTTTTCGGGTGGAATTCCTTTTAACTAATAGTTTTTAGGCAAGTCTAGGTCACAAATTTCACTTTATCTTTTAGCATTAACCCTTAGTTAACTAATTCAACTGTTATCATGTCTTCTTGTGTATTCATACTATGATATAAATACAGTTACAATAAATTTTCAATATAACCTCAATTGGTTCATTAATGAAAATTTCAACATTATCTAAGTCATTTGGCCGAATCATTTATTTTTAGGACTATTATATCATTTAATAAAATAGTATTTGTTTTAAAAACTTATTTATGTCAATTTTTATACTATACATATCATGACCTTTTAATAATCCATAATAAATTGATTATTTTGAAAAAACTTCATTATTTCAAATATAACAAGTCCTACTCATCCATAAAATTCTTATATGGCATAAAATGTTTCAAAATAATATTTTTTAATATATATAATCTCATTTATTTTAACCATTTCTTAATAAGGTAATCACTACAACATCATTGTGTCATAAATATATTTATTTATTTAATGTCTAAATATTATAAATAAAATACCATGATATAGGAAATCATTTTATCTTTATAAATAATTTTTATAGTCGAAAAGATCACTTATATAACACCATATAAAAATTGCTTTAGTAATAAAATAGGTTTATGTTATATTTTTCTTTACTTTAAATTAATCCTTATAAAATGTCATTTTCGTATCCAAGTGGATCCATGGGGTCACAAAATTGTCCCAAGGATACCCATGTTTTGGAATATCTTATCTAGTAGTATTAGTACATGTTTTAGGGTAGTTTAATGTAATTATAATATTATTTTTTACAATTTTTTACCATATTTACCCTTTAACCATGGTAGATAAAATATTTACTGAAGTTACTATTCCTAATATATAAAAATTATTGGTACCTATTATAATAATTTTAACCTTATGATTCCAAATATCAAATCCATTTTTTCCAAATTCAAAAGATAGAAGTTTTGGTAATTAATTTCAAATTAATTCCTGCTGTCAAATCCAAAAAACGTGTTTCTAAGAAATAAAAACTACCAAAAGATTGACATATGTTTAGGTCCAATTTCAAAGTGAAATTACTCCTAATTGAAAAATTGTATTAAATGATAAAAATATAATACAATTATAATTTAAAACCAATTAATATTACAATATTACAATATAAATAAATTATATGAATATATAATTTTGAATTAAAATGCGGTATTTTTAACTATTCATTAAAAAAATGAAAATTTTCAGAAAATTACAAAAAATTTCATCGAAATTAAATTATGATGTCTCGGTTCTAATTAATAATTTTATTTTGTCAAATCAAATATATAAAAGTGACAAAAACAAGATTTAAAAATGGTTTTCCATCGAAAGGTGCTAAAATGACATTTTAAAATTATTAGAGTATTTCATGCTTAAATTCAGATTCATTCTTATTTTAAGCCACTAAACTTTATCGGACAATTTTAAGGAAATTTAAAAACTTTTATAATAATATATTATTTAGTTTTGTTTATTCCCATCAATACAATGGCTATGCGTTAACTACCACATAAAATTATAATATTATTATATTATTTTTCTGTATAACTAAAATTTTTATGCAACTTAAGATTTCAAAGAAACCTGTTGTTGCATGTTGAGTACTCTATCGAACAAAGCAACCCATTTAATGTAAAAATAAAATCATATTAATAAATATTAATAGAAATGAAAAATTATTATTCTATTAATACCTAGGTTGTTACATCCTTCCCCACTTTTGGGAATTAAGTCCCCACATTTCTATTTACTGATGAATTAAGTGGGGGTATTTATACCTCATATAATTTTTAGATTCCCATGCTTCCTCTTCAACCATATTGTTTTCCAAAAATCTATTACCTGACAAATTACTTTATTATGCAATAGTTCCTCTATTCGGTCACGAATCTGAACTGGTTGTTCCTCAAAAAGGATTCTCTTCAAACTGAACTACCTCTGGACACAAACCATGAGATGGATCCGACATATACATTATCAACATTGAAACATGAAAAAATTGTGTACGTGGAATAAACATGAAGGTAAAGAAAAATTTCAGAAAACTGATCCAACTTTCTCTAAGATTTCATAGGGTCCAATGAACCTTAGAATCGATTTTCTCTTTTTACCAAAACATATCAATATTTTCCATAAAGAAACATTGTAAAAGACATGATCACTTACCTTGAAATAAAGATCCTTTATCTGGTTATCTGTATAACATTTCTACCTACTATGAGCTATTCTGATATCCTTCTGAAACAACTAAACGTTTTCTACAATCTCTTCTACCAATTCTTGTCCCATCAACTTCCTTTCACATAATACAACCAAAAAATCTAGAGTTCTACACCTCTTTCTATATAATGCCTCAAATGGTTCTATCTGTATACTAGAATAAGAAATTTTATTATTAGAAAACTCATCCAATGAAAGATGTTGCTCCCACCATCCCAAGTAATATATTAAAGATGCATGTAACATATCTTCCAAGTATTGAATTGATCTTTTTGACTTCCCATATGATTGAGGTTGAAATGATGTAATAGTTTTGAGTTTAGTTTCCAATGTCTTATGAAGGCCCTTAAAAAATTTAGAAGTGGACCTAGGATCATGATCATATACAATGAAAAGAGGAAATCCATGTAACCTAACTATCTCTTTAATAAGAATTGTAAAAGTTGATCTAGAGATAGATTATATCTAATAGGAAGAAAATGAGAATATTTAGTCAATCCATCAAGAATAAGCCAAATTTCATTGTTACCTATATATGTATTTGGCAATCCCACTATGAAATCCATAGAGATTTTTTCTCATTTCCACTCAAGCATTAGAAAAGGATAAAACATCCATTTCTGTATCACCTGTTGTGATTTATCCTATTGAAAAGTTAAGCACTACACAGTAATTTCAACAATATCTCTATTCATTTCATCCCACTAGTAATACTCCTAGAGATCTCTGTAAATTTTAGTACTACTAGGATGAACTAAAAAAGGAGAACTATGAGCTTCACATAACAACTCTTTCTTCGACTATGAATTACAAGGCACACATAGCCTCCTTTGAAACCTCATAACACAATCATTATCAATGTTAAATTCTGGTAAGATGCCCTTCTAAACCAATTCTACCTTTTTCTGCAATTCACTGTCCTCTTTATACACATTCTTAATTCTGTCTGTTAGAGATGATTTCACTACCACCTCAAAAAAAAAATATAGGAAATACCTACACCAACAACCTTCAATCAAAAATTCATCAAATAAAAAACCATAGGATCTCGTTCAAAACGTATCATGGTTAATGTATGATTAATCTTATAACTTAAAGAATCGTCCAATTTATTTCCATTCTAGGATGGTTATGCAATGTGCAATCATAATCTTTGATTAATTCCAGTAATCTCATATATCTCCTATTTAATTCATTCTGAGTGAATATATACTTCAAACTTTTGCGACCAGTATATATTTTACACTTTACTCTATAAAAATGATGCCTCCAAATTTTTAATGAAAAAACAACAATATCTAATTCCAAATCATGTGTAGGTTAATTTAACTCATGAGGTCTCAATTGACGTAAAGCATAAGAAATTACCTGATAATTCTGTATAAGGACACAACTAAGTCCTTTCAATGAAACATCTCTATTGATAAAAAATTCACCATTTCTATAAGGGAGTTCCAAAACTAGAGCATTCACAAATATTATTTTCAATTTCTGAAAATATTCATCACATTTTTTTGTCCAGATGAACTTAAGAGCTTTTTGAGTTATCATAGTCAGTGGTCTAGATAACTGTGCATAATTTTCAATAAACCATCAGTAATAAACTTATAAACCATGAAAACTATAAATCTATATTATATTTATTGGTCTGGGAAATTCTCTAACAACGTTTTTTAGCAGGATCAACAGATATGCCATCTTTATAAAAAATGTGACCAATGAATGAAATTTTTTGTAATCAAAACACACACATGAAGAATTTCCCATATAGTTTCTTCTCTTTTAATGTTTTTATGACAAACCTTAAATTACTTTCATGATCCTATTTACATATATAATATAACAAAATATCATCAATAAACACAACAACAATCTTATCCAAGAACTCCCATAAAATTCTATTCATAATATCCATGAATATAGAAAGTGAATTGGATAACACAAAAGGCATAAATAAAAATTCATAATGGCCATATCTAGTACCAAACACGTTCTTAATAATGACTACTTCCTTTAATTTCAACTAATGATACCCTAACTTCAAGTAAATCTTTGAAAAATACTGAGCTCTATGGAGCTGATAAAAAAATCATCAATATGAGGTACAAGATACTTGTTCTTAATAGTGATATTATTAAAGGATCTGTAATGAATACAATTTCTCATTTAACCATCCTTATTTTTAACAAACAATATAGGATCACCCCTAGGGATGTGATATGTTGAATGATACCTTTATCTAATAACTCCTATTATTGGTACTTTAACACTAAAAGTTCAATTTTAGCCATTTGATAAGGGGGTTTGAAATTGGATTAGCATTAGGAACTAATTCAATAGTAAATTAAACTTCTTGATTAGGTATTATACAAGGAAAATAATCTGAAAAAACATCAAGATACTCATTGAACACTGGTACATAATTAATCTGAACAGTTCCATTATTTTTAACAATATTTGCAAGGTAACATTCATTTCCATATTTTACCTTTTTCTCAGCATCCTGGTATGTTATCAAAAGTAAGGGTTAATTCTTGTACACAAATTGAAATTATTTTTGATAATAAAACTCTTTAGCTATATATTCTATCAAATCATGATAAACGGAATGCCAATCTATACCCCAAATAACATCAAAATCTAGTAGAGGAAAAACAATAAGTTTTATAGGTAGATTATTTCCACACACAAGGACATTAAGGTTCTTATAATTTATTTTTTTCTCAACATTTCCTCCAGGTGTTTTTACCACAACTTCATGTTTCATATCTTGAGATGGAATTCCCAATTTACTATAAAATTTCTCAAAAATGAATGAATGTGTAGACCCTAAATCAAACAACACATTCCCATAATCTAAATAAGTAAACAATGTACCTGATACTACTTCATTTGACTGCCTCACATCTGCTGAAGTAGTTGCATATGATTTAACCATCCCTTTCTACTTATAGTCCAGCTTATTTGCTTTATTTTAGTTCTTAGTTGGATACTGATTTGTATAATGAACCATTACATTGCACTTAAAACATTTCTCTTACTATAAATCATATTTTTTTCTTAGCACTACCCCAATCTTTTTCAATAAATTTAGATCCTAATGTCACATTTTACCACATCAGATGCACATACCGAAATTCAAAAGGCATTCTTCAGTGTGATTTTTACCACAATTTTCACAAACTATAAAATTACATTTTTTACAGTAAGAATTTTTATAACAGTTATTACCTTTTTTTCTGCCACCTAGTCCTCTTATTCTGTTGTTTTTCAAATAAAACATGATCATCAGAAAACTCCATTTCCACCTTCTCCACACACTGAACAAATTTTTCATATCATTTGAACTCACTATATGCTAATTCCCTTCAATACTTTGGATTTACTCCTATGTAAAAATGATTTATTTTACTCTCAACATCCAGTAATAAATTTAGAGCATAGATTTCTAGTAGAGTGAATTTTTCTTCATATATACCCACTAAGTCATCCTCCTATTCCAATTCCATGAATTATTTTTCCATCCCATGTTGAACCGACTTATGAAAATATTTCTCAAGAAGCATACCTCTGATTTCATCCCAAACAAGAGCATCAATCTCCTCAGTATCCATGATATTTTTAACCATCAACCACCACTAATTGGGTTCACCTTTAAAACGGTAAACTACAAGAAAAATAGTTTGATGTTCTGAACACCCCATGACATTGAAATTTTTTTATAGTACTTTAATCTAGCCTTCATCTTGGACAAGGTCAGATGATCCTCAGAATGATGGGGGATGCAACCTCCTGAGATGCTACACTACTGAAATGTTTTTCTATGGTTGATTTTTCTAATCTCGTGCATGGATACCACTACCATTTATAACCTAAGTCAAGTGTTCCGTCACTGCAAAAAACTATTCAGTTCCAATTCCAACAATCTCAGGTTGCTGATTTAGAAGGTTGTTATCGCCATGATGTCATCCCATCATAGGTGCCCTTTTTCCTCAGTAGAAAACCATTATGAACATAGAAATATCATAGGCTATGCAACATGGTAATATTCAAATTCAATATCATTTCAATATTATCATAAAGTATAAATATTTTTTGGATATTAATTTAACAACTTCTTAACATCTAAAGTTGTCTAAACTAACCTCTGATGCCAACTATAAGGCCCGAGCCTTAAACAATACATAATCTTGAGTTATGTAAATAATTCAACATTGAGGATCTTTTCATATTTATATTTTTAGATAATTAGTCCATAAATATTACATTAAATAAAAAATATTACCAAGTATACATTCTACTCTAATCAATTTTTTCAAAAAAATAAAACTCATTAAATAAAACAAGAATTATTTTCTTTATAGAAATCTTCTTGAATTTTTATTTTCTCTTAACCTTCTTTATACCCTATGAGAAACATTATAAAAACATGGGTTGAGAATAAAAATCTTAGTAAGGGTTATAATATAATGAAAGAAAACATTATTCCATTAATATATGTAAATCAATGAAATCATACTTTTTACATAGAAAACATAATCTTTTTAACATACCTCATGAAAATCAGAAGTAGAAAGGTCATTTTCGTCACATACATTAAAAAGAAAAATTATTTTTTTCGTTTAGTAAAATGATTCATTGAAAAAATATATTCCCTTTGAATGAAATTAAACATCAAATGGGTTTATACACCGTATAAAAGAAATTCTTGTATAAATCAAAATATTTCTCAATGAAAGGAGATTGAGATGAAGTCCCTTAACATGAGTCTAACTCATCATGTATGTTCCTTTTTCTTCCGGAATAATAAACCTATGTTAATTTATACATTATTAAGAACCATTTTAATTTTTTTATTCATTTTCTGACACTTATTATCACATAATAAAAATTACACAATTATTTAAGTTATTATCGGTCATTTTGTCAATATTCTGTACTTGAGTCAAAAATGAATTTTTTTATAATTACAAATTTTCGACGTGGTAAAATGGCAATTATCTCCAGAATGATATTCATGATTTAAATATAATATATATCTAGTATATATATGTATTTATAATAGTATATAAAATTTTTAAATAATAAATGAAATGGCACGTTCGTGGAGACTGTAAGCCGTACGTACGCATAAACGCTACTTTCATTTCATTTTCATATTTAAAGGAATGAAAACTAAATGATGCATATGTTTATTATAATTCCGATACAATATCATATTTTATATATTTTTTCATATTTTCATTAATTCTATCCTTTATAGGTTCTATGTATGGCATGAACGAGTCATATCACTTTGAGGGGGTGGTAGTCCGCACATCCTCAAATGAAATTATCATATTTAAACATTATTGAAATAATAAATGTATTCATTAAATAAAAAATAGAATCATTGAGACTATATAAATAATATATATATCATATATAAATATAGTTCCATTATAATGGCCACTATGAGAGGAGGTAGGGGGAAATTGAACAATCATCCTTTCGTGAGGTAGTAATTCACCATCTATAGAAACAGTATGTTCATATCCATTAAATGAAGGTGTGTGTAAGTGTATTTGTAATCATTATCATGAAAACATCCTAGTATATTGAGTATACTGGTGTTTTTATTTAATCAAATAATAATAATATAATATAGAGTGATGAATTAGAATAATATAAAGGAACTTTTGAGAAGATGTAACCTATTAAAATGTTTAACTTCCTTTGATTTGAGGAAAAATGATTTATTTCATTTCCTTCTTCCCTAGGTAATGATTTTATGAGGAATAAATGGATATTGGGAGCTTATTTGGGAAGTGTTTGAAAGAGAAAAGGGGAATTAGAGGTGTTATTAAATGGGTATAGGTGATTCTCTTTTATAAGAGGGAGGATGGGTACTTTAGGAATGTTTAAAAGTATTATTTTATTATAAAATTATTTTCCATTTAAAAATTTTCAAAAGTCATTTATTTCAAATATAATATTATTTTGGGTATAAATAATCTCAACCAATAGGTTTTAGACATGCCTAGGTCACAAATTTAATGTTATTTATTATCTTTAACCCTTAGTTATCTAATTTAACTATTACCATGTCTTCTTGTATATTCATACTATATGGTTTATATAGTTACAATAAAAGCCAATATAACCTCAAGTGGTTTATTAATGACATGTTAAAAATTATCTATGTCATTTGGATGAATCTTATTTTTTAGGACTATTATATAATTTAATAATATAGTATTTGTTTTAAATACATATTTATGTCAATTTTTATACTATTAATATCAGGACTTTTTAAAAATCAATAAAAAATTGATTCATTATAAAAAACATTATTAATTTAAATGTAACAAGTCATAGTCATCAATAAAATTATTTTATGGCATAAAAAGTAACAAAATAAATTTATTTTCATATTTATAATCTCATTTATTTAAATCATTCATTAATAATGTGATCACTAAATCATCATTGTGTCATAAATATATTAATATATATGATGTCTAAAAATTATAAATAAAATACCATAATGTAGGAAAACAATTTATCTTTATAATGAATAATTATAGTATATTATTTCTCTTATATAACAACATGTAATAATTTTTTTAGATAAAAAATGTAGTTATGTTATATTTTTATTTACATTAAATTAATTCATATAAAATGTCATTTTCACATCCAAGTGCCTCAATGGGGTCCCAAAATCAACCCACGAATATCAATGATTAGAAATATCACATAAAATAGTATTAGAACACGTTTTAGGGTAGTTTAATATTATTATATTATTATTTTTTACCCTTATTTACCATATTTACCCTTTAACAACGGTAAATAAAATATTAACTGAAGATAAATTTTCTAATTTATAAAAATAAAAGCTACCTATTTAAAAATTTATAAAAATTAGATTCTAAATATGGAATCCATTTTTCCGAATTCATAAAACAGAAGTTGCAGTAATTAATTTAAAATCAATTCTCATTATCAAAACCAAAAAGCATGTTTTTAAGAAGTAAAAACTACCCAAACATTGACATATGTTTAAGTCCAATTTGAATGTGGAATTAATTAAAATTTACAACATTAGATTAAATTATAAAAATATCATCCAATTACACATTAAAACCAATTAAATTTACAATATAAATATATAAATAAATTATATGTAAAGGCAAATTTGAATTAAAATGTGGTATTTTTCACTATTTAATAAAAAATGAACTTTATTAGAAAAATACCAAAATTTTATCCAAAGTAAATTTTGATATCCTGATTATAAAAATAAATTTTATTTTATCAAATAGAACTTATAAATGGGACAAAAACTATATTTAAAAAGGGTTCTCCATCTAAAGGTGGTAAAACAATATTTTAAAAATATTAGAGTATTTCATGCTTAAAATCGGATTCATTATTATTTTAAGCCTAAAAAATTTATTGGATAAATGTAAGGATATTTAGAAAACATTTATAATCATAACATATTTAGTTCTATTCTTTCCCTCTAATACAATGGCTAGGCATTAACTACCATGTAAAATAATAAAAATATTATTTTATTTTTTGGTATAAGTCAAAGTTGTGTGCAAAGTATGATTTCAAAGAAATATTTTTTAGTGTTTTCAGAACACTCTCATTTGAAGCATCCCCACTAATATAATAAGAATATAGTATTCATAAATATAAATAGAAATGAAGAATTATTATTTTATAAATACCTAGGTTGTTACACGAATAATCAAATATAGATCATTAATTAATAATCCTAGAACCTCCCATACATGTAATTGATTTAGAAAAACCTTATAAGGTTCATCCATGGACTTTTTTATGGGTCTAGGATGTTCAATTTTATTGTTTTGGAATCAATTTCTTCCTTGGTTTTCAGGATCGGTTTAATTGTATTAATTAATGGAAGTTTTTTTTTGAAATTTGGCTAAACATCTCGAATTGTTAATATATATTATTATTAAAATTACATAGATATAAATGATATTATAATTATTTTGGTTATATACCATGAGTAGGACTCATTAGATAAAATTTAATGATAAACTCTTGGATTAACTTGGAGATTTTGTGCACAATGAACTGTTTTTGTATTATTATTTTATATTTTGATTTTTATTATTTTCGGAACATTACATAAGATAAAAGACATATATTACGATTTGGTTCAACAATTAAAAAGTTTTCATGACCATTATTGAAGATAGTAATAGAAATTTAAAACCCGTCGTCCTTGAATGTGATAAATTAACACATCTCGAATAATGTTTTCATTTTTAATATAAGGGGATAGGTAAAAGAGGGATGATGATGAAATATTCAAATATCATAATTAAATTTATGTTCATGTATGGTACTGGAATTATCATAGAATTTTGATGAGGGGATGTGAGTAGAGAGTAAAAAAATAATGGAACTTGTAAATGAAGTTAAAAGAATAAGGATGACAGGTTCACCTCTTGGGTACTTCTCCTTGAAAATCTCGTTAAGAATTTTTTTTGGCCTTTTGGGGAGACCAGTAGGTCTTAGACATGGGGGGAAAGCTTGGAAAGTGTATATTGAATAACCTATGAAAGGATGAAATCTTCAGTGGTGTGAGCAGAAGAGTGGGTGAGGGGTGGTTTATAAAGTGGAGGGAGGATGGTTTTCTTAATATTTTGAACATTAGTTTAATATTTTTTCATAGACAATAAATAGTGATTATTCATTGAAAAAATAGTAATAAGTGCATGTGATTTCAAAACAATTGTTCTTTTATGAGTAGGACATCATCCATGACACAATAAATCATTTATTTATCATTTATTATAATTTATCATATTTTACTATTCACCGAAAATTCATGTATATCATAAAAATACCAAATATTCACTCTAACAATTTTTGAATGTGTGTAGTCAAAAAAAGAACTCCATTTTTCAAAAATAATTTTCTAAATATGAGAAATACAAAATTTATTTAAAATCATCATTTAATCAAATATACCAACACTTAAAATATATATCTTCATTTTTATGGTGCCTAAATATTATTTACACTTTCATTGGTAAGGTTACCATTCATAAGGGTCATATTACCATTTATAAGGGAATGTTACTATTCATAAGGGTATGATACTATTCATAAGGGTAAGCTACTATTCATTGAAAATTAACTTGATTCTATTACACTCTAAATATCACCCTAATCTCAATAGTGTATGTCTGTTTGTGAAAATTCAAAACATTAAAGTAGAAAATTTAAGTTTAATGAATAGGTTATGAATATATCTTATTAATAACTAAGTGTTATTTCATAGAGGCTCAATGAATCATGAAATATAGGTTATCTAATGAATTTAAAGTATTTAAGATACACATAACTTAAATTTTTTTGGGTTTTATAAGTTACTTTTCCATTTATTTTTAATTTCTTGATCGGTAAAGTGTAAAAAACATTGATATCACAATTTTTTTTAAATTGTTAATATGGGGTATTAAACAAAGTGATAAAGGTGAAAACATAATATAAACTGATATTAACTTTAATGGATAGTATTATGTTTACCCATACTCATATCATAGTCAAATTATATCAATTTTCATCCATTTTTCCTTAAAAAGTAATCTATATACTTGCTATACTTCATTTAATTCCAAGAGTCCCCCCTCATTTTTTTTCATCCTTTCCTCTCTTTATAAAAACTTTTAAGACCTTTTTTTATCATAATTTACCAAATTAAATCCTTAAATTAGTTCCCACAATATTTAGGTCCTAGTTTAAAAATAATACCACTTTTAGAGGGCTTAATGTGTAATGAAAATAAGGTTATCTAAAGAAGAAGTATAACTTTTAACAAGATGTTTTAGATATATTTCTTCTTCCAGTGCATTAAAATATTTATTAAACCTAATTAAACAATTAGAAGACAATTTTACACATAAATTTATGTTTTTTGTTAATTTAATATCCTATATCCATCTCCACTTCATATAAATGGGAAAATAAACTATCATTCTTGTGTACAGAGAACTACCGCATTACGAACCTATGTAATTTTTTTTCCATAACCACTTCTCATAGATGGTAATTATGAAAGATTTAATGTATATATATTTAAATTATATTCTTAATATATATATCATTTTGTAAAGATAATTTATCATCTATTCTCATAACATTCCATTCATTGAAAAATTACAACATCGTTCATGAATACGTGAGGATTACCATATCCATAATGAAAATGATTTATTTTAAATAACCACATAAAATGGATAAAATATATGTGTGTATTTTAATAAAGGATAATATATTTATTAAATAATCAAAATTATTTAAAGGTAATATAATACTTACCACTATTCCATCATTTTTGTAGAAAAGTAAAACTTTACCAATTTGTTCATATTACATACCATTTCATTGATTGGAACATAATTCAATTTTCATAAAAAAATATTAATGTTTTTTGAATGTACACATTATGTATAAAAATTATAATTTTCCCATCATTAATATTTATTAAATTATTGAACAATGAAAAATTTTACCATTGCCAACCAACTAATGAGGATTTATTTATACGAGTCGAATATCATAAAAAATATCGGATAGAAATGTAATTGATTAAGTAATTGAATATAATATAGTAATAAATATTACATGATGAATAATAAAGTTGAAAAAATATATTATGAAATTAAATAATTAAATTTTGTTTGTTATTATAGAATATAAAGAACATATGTGATGAGTCATTCTCAAGGTAAGGGACAATTTTACATAAAAATTCATTTTAAAGTTTTTTTTTGTTTTATAATCCTATTTATTATTTTTCTACATTCCTTAAATTATTTTACAGATTCATTTATAGAGACAAAAATAAATTATAATGTAATTTTTTTAAACTATTTTTACATTATTTTAATTGTTTTCAAAATAAATTCTTAATGTGTTTTATAATTATTTTTTTGAACTTTTTTACAAAAGAAAAAAAGAAATGTTATAATTTAACATATATAAAGTCAATAGATTTTACTACTAATGAATCTTTATTTTAATGTTTTTATCCATTCAAAATTTTCTATTTTTTTAATGAAAAAAACATTCTTCCCATTTTTGTGGGTTTTTTAATTTTGATAATGAATTATTAATAATTAAGGGAATTTTTATATTTTAATGTTTTGTCCCATGGGTTCAAAATTGTTATTTAAAGGTATAATGATGAAAATGTGAAAGAATAGTTTTTTTTATTAATTATATAGAAGTTATGTATTATATATAATGATGTGTTATCTAGATACATATTATATGAAGGGAGGATCCAAATATAACATATTCAAATGGTTGATCCAAATACAATATATAACAACATGTGTTCCCAGTATTGATCTCCAATACATTGGGAAATGTTCATTATATTCAATGGTATGAAGGAGGTAATTAACCAAGGTGGTTTCTGATATGTATTATCTATTATCTATTTATTTTTGACATCACTGAAAACTGGTTATGAATATATTTTTGTATGATTCCAAAAAGGGTTTTTATTTTCATTAATTGTGTTTTAATTGTTTTCACTGAGAAAAAATATTTTTTTGCATATTTTTATGATTTATTTTATAACTCAATGAATAATCATGAAAAGTTCATAATTTTTTTTCTTTTTATGTTTTTTATTAGACTAATAGATTTTGTTACGTTAATGCCTATTTCATTTGGAGTTGGTATGGTGCCTCGCGTTTGGGAGACAAGATTCATGAAACCTATAATGATTATGTTATTATATCATTACACGATTTCACACTAGTTTTTCCAGTTTTATATCTTATGGAAACTCCCACTGGACCCCACCTTAATACCAAGGTAAAAATATTCTTTTCAAAGGAATGCAGTCATTTAGGGTTTCAGACCCAACTATACATAGGAAATCACATTAGTTGAGGGGATTGGAGTACGGGCTCATCACACACTTATTGGGGAATTATTACATATTCTGTGACTCTCTTGAATATTTAATATATGTTCATGAATATCTTCCAAATCTCGATGTGGGATTGGATACCATAGTAAAATGATTACTTTTTAAATCCTTATTCATGTAAAATGTGTTCTATTAGTGAAACAATATTTATGTATTCAAGGTTATCTGTCAATTACCAATTATTTATAAAAAATGGGTAGTTGTTTAATTTTTTCATCTATATAACCAGGAACTCTATATTTATCTAATTTCTAGGGAGATATTATTGTTTCTAGTATGGGATTAATCATTCTTGAGGTGTGCAATATATCCCACTTATAACATGAATACAAATCCACATAGATCATTTAATCGAAAGACATAAAATTTAATATCATGTGAAAAAGAAATATATAAGGTCACATTGGCACTAGGTATAGAGCTCAATCCACATGAAGGATTCCTTTGTATCCTTCTTATAATAGGAATCAGATTCATTATAGTTTGATCCAACCTCAACCCAATGATAGGTGGTGGTAGATGATTAATGATGATGTGGGTTATTTTCATATGTTTTACCAATATGGGAATTCATTTTGGACATATAATGAGGTGGATGAACTTAAATGGGATAATTGTATCATTCCACTATATGGGTCTTACACACTATTTTTCCCTAGTTTGGGGAAATCCAAGATGTTAGTTTTATGATCCTTGCAAATATTAATACCACATGTGTCAGGGTCGATGTGAGAAACAAGGGATAATAAGTTGTTGGGATAATATCATATAGATAATGTACATATACACTGGGTGGATCTTATGGGGTGTTTGATATAGTGCTCCAACCATTGAAAAGCATGATACGTATCCTTCTTATTACTTAAATAGTCATTGTAGTTCAATTTTCTGTATGTCTAATTGTTTCTATCAGGCAAGGTTATTATGTCCAATAATTTTAGTATAACATGTCTGATATAGAATGGGGATTATTCTAGACATAGTTGACACGTTGAGGATGTCTTCGGGACATTTCTTGGTTGCCTGAATAACATGTATGAGGATGTTTAGTGGAAATGTCTGAGGTGTCTTCCTATTGATCCTACTAACATGTCTGAGGAGCCTTCACAAGATAAACATAGAAACATCCAATGGTGTCGTGTTATCAGGAATTAAATATAGGAAATCTTCTACATGATCTAGATACTATTTCTATAGTAATTCAAATGATTTAAGTAGACATACTTAGAGGACATCGCATGAGACAAATAACTTGTCAAGGTAATGACACCTGATTCAACTGACTTATTTTAGGAACCTTCATAAGGTAAATGAAAACACATCCAAGTATGCCACATAACTAAGGATGATATGTTTGGAAGAATTAACATCACATGGAGAATATTTCTGTAGTAATTATCGTGAATTGGATGACATATCTGAAGGTAGAAAAGTCTAGAGGACTTCACATGACAAATCTCACATGGCCGAAGGATAGTCTCATGACATATATTATAGTTCTGGAGGACTTCACAATGCATGTATAACATTCCTGGGTGCCTTTATATGATCTCCTTAGGTCGTGTGAAAAGAATTACACCTTTATATTAAAATCATCATATTCATCTTCACATAAGGATTTTTTCATTTTTTGCCATTATTTTATATATTCTTTGGTTTTTTATAGTAATCTTACTATTGATACCTCATGAGACCATGTCGACCTGAAAAAACCCATTTATGTATTCTGTCGATTGTATAAAAAGTTTTTCCCATGATCATATGGTGATCAAACGAATGTACCTCCTTCATAATATAATGGAAATGTCTAAGGTCCTTCACATGATGTAAATGCCTTGTCCAAAAAAACCTTCACATGGAAAGACTAATATGTTGGCAGGGCTTTCATGTGATTAGTAGACTGATCAAGGGTATCACATCCACCATATACATGAAAAATAATGTAACTTTGTCGACATAGGTTTTACAACACTTCCATCTTTTTATAAATGGTCTACCAAGACCTTTGAAATTTCCCATTGACTGTATGTTGTGAAATCACATGATCAAATAGACATGTATAAAGGCCTTTTCATGAGGGAAATTTCATGTACATCATCCTTCATGTGAAGTGGGTGAAATTTCATACAGGATTTCCCATCATCAATAGACTAATCATTCTAATCCATTCCACCCTTCGCATGAAAATAACTGGAACTTCCTTTGGCATGAAGATTCCATATTTTTCAACATTTATTTTTTAATGTGTTTTCAATAATTATTAGGCACATCTTAGTTGACCTGTTTCATGACCACATGAACTATTTGGGTATACTTTTCATGACCATAATTCAATTTTGGAGGGGCTTCATGTGTTAATCCATAGGTCACACAAAGAATCTGAATCATCTGTAATATGTTACTAGGATCATTTCATCACATATAATTTTGGGGTTCACATGATCTGTGAAACCAAGATTCCTTGTCATCATATACACATGCTACATTTTCTTCATTTTATGGAGAAATTAATACCTATTCTTATGGTATTTATTCAATTCAATGATTTTTAATTCCCATTTGGTGGATGTTAACCCCCCCATAAGAATGCTCTACAAGGGAAATAAATTAATTATAAAGAATGTAACTGGTGGATTGAGTCCTTGAGTCTTCTACTGGTCAGTTTCCCATGAAGATTTTGGTCTTCTTAATGACCATTAAAATTATTCAAGGCACTCAATAGATAGGGTAGTGTGGTAAAATTCATTCCAATAGTAACTTATGAATTCAATTCTCTTTTGGTATCCTCTCTTGTGTGACTATATAAAAAGACATATTTTCATAACCTCAATCATGATAACCCTTCATGGGATCTGATCACATGATTTCACATTTTGACCTCCTTGTTTGAAGAAATTTATTAATAAATTTTTGAATTAATAAATGTAAATTTACAAAATCTATGTTTCACATCATTGATTAGGGGGTTGTGTAATGTTCTTCTCATATTCCAATTGTGTTTTTTCACATGATATCTTACTTATTGTGTGAATATTATTACCTCCAATATTGTCACGTTATTTCGAGGCATAAAAGAGATTAAAATATCATGGGGTGTTACAAAGGTCATGCAATTTTTGAGAAATGTGATGTGACATGTGATCTTGAACTCTTATATGAGTCACGTGATTTAGGTGATTCTTCCCACACTTTTTTCTTTATACAATCAATTACCCTTATAAGATTGTACTTTATCTCAAGTATGATTCATACTCTTTTTTAATTGGATTCATGTTTACATATTTCTCCAAATGCATCCATTTAAAGGTCTTATATTACCAAGAATCACAATGCCATACATTTTTTTCACGTATTTTCCTAAAATGAAATTTTTATGGGGTTTCATCAGACCAATCATTTGACCTACCCTCTATCATATAGACTTCCATTGTGAGGATTATGTCTTCTAGATGATACAATTATTCCTTCACCTAGTAATGATTTTCCATCTCACTATTTTTCATTTTATCTCAATTATATTACAATGATATTTTTTTAGAAAATAAATTTATTATGGACCCACTCCAATGGTTATCTAATACGTTGTCCAACACCCATCTAGGTCAATATGGTAGTGTTATCATCTATCTAAATATATCTCATAGTTACCAAAATATACATATAATCTCATTGAAAAATCTGATAATATGGTGGAGATTAAAGTTGTCTAGTATCCTGGTGTTAAATCTTCCAACGAATGGGGTTTCCTATTCTTTGTTAGGTTGAGTTTATCATAGTTCTTCGATCTTGAATGTTCTTCCATATTGATGAGGTGATGTGGATTTCAAAATTTTCCATATACCTTCAATATAAATCCTTTGATTGATGAATATCCATGAGTGTCCCAAATCTAAATCCTTTCATATATCTCATGGTGAAGTAGTGATTAGCCTTAAGTATAATTAATAGTTGTTTGGAATGACTTCCCTTGGAGAGATGTATGATGTATTCCTTCCATATTCAGATATTTGGGTTGCCCCTAATCAAACATCAATCTTAACAAGAAAAATTCTTACTATTGTGAAGGAAAATTTAAAGGAGATAAATATATGAAATATTTTTTTCATTCAATGACTTGATCGTCAACTTTCCTTTATCATAAAAGACTCGACCAATCTTTACACAACCCCAATGATGTCCATCTAAAAAATTCATAGATAGTGCATGGTCTTACTATACCATTTAGAATGTTTGAGAGCATGACTCATGGGGATACCGAGTGACCCCATAGGTGTCCCAATGTATTCAATTAGTTGGTATTTTAGCTATGTTTTTTTAATGGATGTATTTTCCCACCCATGGATTCATGCTTGTGTATTTGAGTAGGTAAATTATTGATGGTAACCAAATTGGAAAATGTATGGCCTCTTACTATAGTCATTCTAAATCATTCTTATCTTTTTCAACACCTTGGTCACATAAAAAATATAAAATCCCATACTAGATTAGAGGCCCAATGTAATTATTATTGGGCTTGATAGGGGAGAACATACAATGTTTGATATATCATGACACTACAAATATTTATCATTCTTCATTGTATCCTAGGATATTGAATGTTTTTGAGGTATAGGTGATCCATTTAGGTGTCGATGAGGTTATCAATATTCTAGTCTAGCAAGAGTATTTCAACTTCATGCCCTATCCATCACTGATTAGGATAATTGTTGATAACGAATAGGATTATATCAATAAGTGTTTATATAAAATCAATCTCTATGATGGGGTTATTCTATCCCAATTGCATTTTATGATTATATATGATATATATACCACTTACCATTTTTATTTCCAATTTTATGCATTCAGATGCTTTACCCTCTTCCCATAGCTGGTATGTGGGTATAACGACACACTCGACTCATTATCTAATTTTTTTAATATGCTAGTGCATGAAGATATAAACTTTGAAATAATTATTCTATGTATCAATGACACTATATTATTATCTTATGACTAAAAGTAGGATTTGGTGGAATCTTAGTTGAGAAATCTTTTGATTCAATCAATTTGTCATGTGGAGACATGAGGAACTTCCTTGAGCCCCTAATTTGTGGTAGTAATGGAGTTAATGCAAGACATAGGGTATCCTAAATGGAATAGATCTCTCGATATTGGTTAACATACCATTTTAAATATAGGGTTTTGGGAGGTGGATGGACCACCAGTTATAGTGAGAGATGATGTTAGGATTGGGGGAGAAATTCCCAAGACTCATTATATGGCTTCATCCAGGGCTCAGCTAATTCCGAATTCGAAAAACATGAAACCATGAAGGATTAGTTAGAAACAAATCAACTCCATGATTAAAAAAATTCACTTGGTGAACATCTCTGAGAAGGAGGAACATCTTCACTAGCTCTTTCATGAGTTTAGATCTAGTTGCATTTAATGTTTGAAATTGTATGATATAATGTTATAGATTTTTTAAACTCAGTAAAAACTAGCCAGAAATGAAAGGGAATTATGTGTTTTATGTTAAATGAATCTTATGGTTGAATTAAAAATAGATTCTTCAATGGTTTTTGAACACAGGCTCCTAATTTTCTATCTGCTACATGTCTATATAGACGACATAACTTATAGATAGAAGAATAAGAACTAATCATAGATTGTGAATGGCCTGATATTCCCATGTCATCATAATTTTTATAGACTACGTAGTAAAGAGGTGAAAAGTAATATTCTTTTATTTATACTCTTTTTCCTCAATAAAATAAAAATAAAAAATGGAGTTGTTGAAATTTTAGTGCTCAATCAATACCTCTTGCTAGACTCTATATAATTTTGAAAATTTATTGGATCTTATTTTATCTTAATCTAGTAATGAATATTTTTTTTGTATGTAACATTACTGAGACTCTAAAACATAGAGATTCCAGCATCCGTTGTAATTTATCAATGGAAAATATTTATGCACTTTATATTTCATTATCATTATTTCTTTCATTCATGATATTCATTTAATTTAATTAACTTGATAACACTTTTTTTGTCAAGGAAATCCTTCTTTTTTATATTACCATATAAATCCAAATACCTTGATTTTAATTCTTGAACCATATCATATTTTTCTTGATATCATATCATGAAGGACTACTAACATAACATTCCTTATTTATTTATATACTTATATTTACTTGGTATCACCTAGGTTAAAATGATATTTTTGGTAAATATATTGTAGAGGGAAGGTGGTCTAATTTTTTCCCTATATCAAAGGACTTATAGAACATAAATTGTTTTTTTTCAAGGGAATAATATTAACAATAATATATTTTTTTATTTTTTTATTTCCCAATATTTTTCCTATATTCCTTATGGGGAAAGCTTAGTGGGAGTGGATTTTTATTTTTCATAGGAATACCTTTTATATGTTTTTTATTTAAAATTTCTTATGAAATTTCCTTTCTATAAGTGAAAAATATTTCATATATCACAAAAATTTATTGTCCAATTAGTAGAGGCTCTACTTTTTCTCTCGTATACCTACTCGGGTTTTAAACCTGGAAATAATTGCACTTATTTTAATTATTTGTTTATGTTCTTTCAAGACATTCCATTTTTGTAGTTTATGGTCTTTTATATCAGTCTATATATTTTTGTATTTTTTATGTTTTCAACTAATGGAATTTTTTGTTCATGTTTAGGGTATTTTATCTTGGATCATATATTGATGTATTTTATGGTATTTTAGATCAGAATATCTATTTCATTAGAGTTGGGACATTTATCCCAAACCACATATTATAGTAGTTTATGGTCTTATAAGTCAGACTATTTATATTTCTTGTTTAAATACATCTAAATAATAATATTTATCTCTATATTTATTTGGTTACTATCTATGACAATTTAGTATTGTAGTTTAAGGTCCTCTAAAATTTACTATTTAGTGTTGTATTTTATGTTCTTCTATCTCGAATAATCTATTTTTTTGTTTAATTTCTTCTATCACATACCTTATATTGGTGTAGTTTAGGGTATTTTTCCTCGGACCTTATTTTGTTATAGTTTATGTAATTTTTTCTTGGAACATCTGTTGTTATATTTTAGTGTCTTTAGCTATGAAAGCTTATTTTTCTATTTTAATGTTTTCTAGTATAGTCTATTTACTATTGTAGTTTAAGGTCTTTTTTCGTGGACCATTTATTATGAGTAGCGATGGATGGGTATTCATGATGTGTTCAAGAACAAGAAAACCATTATGGGTTTCAAAATATTGAGTGTCCAAGAACTATTATGATCCCCAAAATTATTAATTGATATTATATAGAATGAATTTTCTTGAAGGGGTACAGATCCATGTGTTCTTGTATAAAACATTATGGATGAATATCCCTGATTTGTCGTAACACAATGCATCCTAACATGAAATATATTATTTTTATGGTAAAATATTAAGGATTCCATGTTCACATAGATAGTTTAATTATGGGTTTTGTGTTTCATAACCCAAAATTATGAATAGATGTATATGGAATGGGGAATACACTCCAAGGATTAATGAAAAACAATCTAAGGTTTTGAGTTCTGCTATAGTATTATTGGGGATCATAAGGATTGCTGGTCCTTTCTAATAAGGAGGAGATGGCTCTAGTTGATAGGTGAGAGTCCCTTAGAGTTGATCCCATATGGATTATATTTTTATTCATGTAAAGGGTCTCCCTTATCTATTCTATATACCATGAAAGACTTCGGATCATAAAAACTTTGGGATGATGAAGTTGATTATATAGAAAAGAGCTATACAAGAAGTGTTCTATTACCCTATGTATGTTTATCTTTTTAATGATTCAAATCTATTCCATGTGGCTTTGAGTCATGTGGTGTGGTACATGAAGTGGTTCTAGGTTGAAATATTTCATTCCTACATTGATAAAAAGTACAATAAAAAATGACATAATTCCGGGGATATCGAATCTTCTTGAATAATAATATTGTTGTAATTCAAAAATCTTGGGCTATGAATATCTAAGATAAATAGTGGTGGAAACTAGTGGGCATGTCAAACACTAAAAATGGATAAGTCCCATATTCCACATACTAAGGATAATAACTAATATGGTTAGGGATGTCTCTCATATGGCACCAATCATCCTATAGGGAATAGATCTATCTCATAATGTCAATTCCCCAAAAAATCATTATGTATTACTTTAGATTATCCTATCCATATTTCTAGGTTGCTACCTGGGTGAACCATGAGAAATAATTTGTATAAATGAGGTTCCTAGATTAGGGTACCAACTCAAGGAATTAGTTGTTGTGGTTTAGACATCAAAGACACTAAATTTTTTTAAGGAAAAGATAATATTTGATAAGGGTTTAAGAAAACAAAAAGTTGTGTATCCTTCTTGTGAACATGTCATCATGGTGATGATATGTGAAAAATAATTACACTAACTTTTTCCATGACCATGAAGTCCAGTGAATATGCTTCTACATTGAGTAGGTCTATAAGGTGGGCCCCTAAGAATTATGACACATTTATTTATGCTCTAATTTTTTCTAAACTAGAGATATGATGATTTTAGAGAGTGGAGAGTTTAATATCGATTAATACACCCTCTAATGTTCATCCTCAAGGAAATTTTTATGTCTCTTTCACTAGTATATTAGGGTATTGGATTTGGATAATAAAATTATTTGATTTAAGATTATAAATATTTCACTAAAGTATATGAAGTTTAATTTCATGATAGATGTGGACCTTTTATAAGGGGATTGGTACAAAAACTCCTAATTTGGATACCCTAGTAAATAGTGATCCAATGTCCTTCTAAGTAAGATATAAAATTTCTGTAAATCATTGATCAAGGTTCTTGGGTAACAAGAAATAGTATGAAAAAATCATAATAATATATTGTGAATTAATCTAAGGTGAAGATATACACTATGATGATTTCAGGGATCAAAAAGATCATATAGACCTTCCTACTAGACCATGATGACTCTGGTTGATGGTTCTATGGTCCTTTTGTAGATCCACACCTACCTTGGTCAAATATTGTGATATTTTTTTCCAGGGGTCATGAATGGATGGAAGCATCCTGAGATGCTCAATATATGGAGTGCGATATATTGTTTAAGGTTATTAAACAATGATGGAAGCACTCCATATAGTGTTTTAATGGGGTCATGCTATTATGGTCCCTTCATAAGGAATGATACTGTAGGATGGTCTATAAATTTTAACATCATGTATTGGGGATGTATCTATTGTGTAGTTTAACATCATACAACAAGGAAATTTTCATTATAGTTTAAAATCATATGATAAAGTGGTTAGAAATGACATGAAATTTTCAAAAATATCACTAGGGAAACATTACACCTGTTTGGGTATTTATATTTTTGAATCACCTGTTATCAATTCATATTCTTATTTATGGGTAGCAATATAATCGATAACTTATTTCACAGATTTATCTCATGTTCAAAAAAGAAATATAAAGATATGATTAATTTATTGAAATAGTGAGTTTATATAACTTATCCCTCTTTCAATAGAGGTATAAACAATTTTTTTGAGGGTCATACCTATTTTTCCCAATACACATTTATTGGATGGAATCATTCTGTATTCATATCCTTTAAGGAGATCCAAATGCATCAATCTGACTTGTATACAGGGAAGAGGGGATGCCTATATTCATCCCCTTAATGATTTTTTTACATCAATGTTAGCTAAGGGTTCCTCTATATAGATCGAGCTCATACGCAGGGATAGAGTATTTCCATACAGTTTAAAGATTCATCCCTATAATAGATTATTGGATATGATGACCCGCTATAATAAATTTTAGGTCTTTTAAGATGGACCATTTGTCATTTAGTTTAATTTTATGAAACTATGATATTTTCTTGTAGTTTTACATATTTTAACTAGAAAATATTACCAAGAAGAATGAATAACTTTGAGAAATTGGGTCTTCACATAAGATGCATACCAAAAAATGAAAGGGTAAAAGGACACGATGTCATAATCATTCATTGACAATGGGTACAATTAACATATGTGTAACATCGATATTATCCATATCATATTTAATATTTGGGATATGGAAGGTGTAAATAATAACCAAATAATATCTAAGATAACTGGTGGTGGAAACCGGTGGGTATAGGTCAATCATTAATAATAGATAAAGCCCATATTCCATGAAATCATGACAAAAATTACTGGACATTAGGGGGTATCACCTGTGGTATCAAACATCATCTAGGTGCAATATATTTGGAAGGGTTTCAATTCTACATCGATTCCTAGAAGGTTACTTTTGGATTAAAATCATACCTTTACCATTTTTATATATGGGAGAACCTAGAGAATGGAATCAAAAGGCCCATTGGGTACCAAGAGATCATTACCAACTCAATTAATTGTTCAGTATCAACTATAATTTTTAAGATATAATGTTGTTTCATAGATAATGATAGATTCAAGAAGTGTTTGATCACCATAATTTCTATGCTTGAATTTATTTAACACATATTGTGGCTGTGGGATAAAACATGTGATTATTGAGTATGCAGTCATTACTGGGGATGTTATGTTTGATTTTAAGACCTTGTGTAATGTAGTTTAACATCATTCGACTAAGAATTTGGAATGTATTATAGTGTCATGTGAATATTATGTTTCATGTATGAAACTAAAATGGAGGATAAAGAAATCATTACATATCATATAATATGTCAATTAATCCATACATAGTTTGTTTTTAGAGAATCACTTTAATATGTCTTACCCATATGCAGGGGAATGGGATCATTTATAATTTTTTCCATGGATAGACCTAGGACTTCAGTTCTATGTGTCATTATGTATCATGTGGTAACATGAATCAAGCCACAAATAGTTCTTATGGGTTTCTATAGTGGTCAATACCATACATAGAGAGGGGTTTATTTTTTTAAATATTGTAGTTCGACCTAGAGTTTAGAGACATAGGCATAACCTTGTATTATGATATAGTAAGAATCAAGAAACACATTGTTCATGAATGAAAAAAATATCCATGTAGGTTTGAACCATATCCATAGGCATAAATTTTTTATACTTTCATTATGGATGGACCCCAAGATTTTAGAAATGGTTGTTACTAAGTACCCTAGAATAGCAAGAATCAACCCACATGATGTTCTTGAATGGAAAATTATCCACACAGGTCTATCCCATATGATGAGGGTGGGTATTTTTTCTATTTATATTATGTTTAGACTTAGGATTTGTGATCTGGTAATCACTATGTATCATCTGATGGTATGAATTATGAAATTTTTAGTTCATGATCGGAAAACACAACATGTATGTCTAAACCATATATATTGTGAGAATTTTATCTATTTATATTTCGGCTGGACCCATGATTTGAAATATGGGTGTCACTGTGTATAATATGATGGTTTTAGTCAAGTCACAAGTAATTCATAAATGAAAATATCTCCATGCATCTCTAACCTAAATGCATAGGTGGATAATTTTCCTATTTATATTGTTACTAAACCCAGGATATGATATTTTGGAATAACTTCATATCTTATGATGGTAGGAATGAATCCACATGTAGTTCTTGAATAGAAAACACTCCTTAAAGTTAGAACCCATATTCATAGGGGAAATTCATTTCATTTACATTGTGTCTCGACCTAGGATATGAAATTTTCTAATTAATACATATCCTATGATGGAAGTATTCAATCTACATGTAGTCCTTCCATAGGAAATTCTCCACAATGTTCTGACCCATATGAAAGGAGTTATTTTTTCATTTATATTATTGAGGGACACATGATTTTAGATCTGGGAATTACTATAAATCCATTGATGGTAGGAATGAATCCATTCATAGTTATTGAATGGAAATTTTAACTATTTGGATCTGACTCACACATGAGGAGAAGAGTAAATCATTTTTTGTTTTCATAGATCTAGATCATGTGTAGTGAACAACTAGATAAATAAAATTATCAATTAAGTTTAGTATAATGTGGTAAAAAATAGTCCATATAATTTAATATCATGTGGTAAAAAATTATTTTTTACAGTTTAACATCTGGTGGTAATGACATCTTACTTGTTGTTTAACATCATGCGGTAAGGGAAAAATAAATGATGAAATTTAATGTCTTCTTTTCAAAAAATGGGACTAAAATAAGATCTAAGAAAATTAATTTTTATGAAACATTTCATTTGTGGGGAATAATGTATTCCCTATACATTTTTTCTAAGGAGTAATCTTCCTTATGTTTGATTTAAGTCCCTTCCCACATGGGTTCCAACTGTGCTGGTTTCATTCCTAGCATTATTGTACTTTTTATAAATAATTCCATTCCACTATATGGGAAAGAGAAGAGGTGAACCTTTTTATAGAAGGATCACAGGATCCTGATGAACATTGAGGTTTTACCATGTACCCACCCATTTTCATTGATTTTTTATAAATCATCCATCAAATTTTGTTATTTCCCATCATCTGATATTTGTCAACATATAGATATTTAGAGTGAGGAAAATGTGACTTAAAATTAAAAAATGCTCTGGTTACATACACCAATGAATATTTAATCACTTTTGTGTTAGTGTGTGTGATGGTATGGTAGGCCCATAAAGCATGAATGATCTTTTATGGAAAAGAAGTCATGTCCTTGTATACCATTTTTGGAGTATATTTTACAAAGTAAAATTGTATGAATTTATTTTTCAATTTTCCACTACACGATATTGAATTAATGGTTTTATTTGATGTTGTACTCCTTGAAAAATTTCTTCAACTCAGTAGACAAAATTTGGTTCCATTATCTAGAAATATCATGTGACGAACACCAAATCTTATGTTGATGTTGGACTTTATGAAGTTAATGATATTCATCATCTCTTATTTCATGATGTGTATTACCTAAACCCATTTAGAAAATAAGAAAGTAGCAGTTAGGATGTATTTAAACTTCTTTATTATGGCTAGGGGATATAGATCCACAATTTCCATTCTCTGTATATAAAATTTCAATGAATATTTATTTATATATGTAAAATATAGGGGTTTAGGGATGAAGTATGCAAGAATATGAAATGAATGAAATTTCATTATAAATTATACAAAATCATGTATCATTTTTTTCTTGAAGTTATCAGCCTCCGGATTTGGTTGAAGAGTCTTGACCTAGTCTCATGAGCATCATAGGATTCTACATGGAATTATTCCATTATTCTAGGAATCTCTCAATCTATTATGAATCTATGTAAAATTACATCGAAGGATCATTTTTTGAGGTGTTTTTATCATTTATCCCATATCAAAAGGTAATGATATTTGCTTGGCACTGAGTATGTTCTCTTTTAGATCAATCCAATAGGTGGGTCTAATTTTGGAGTATTTGAATATCAAATCCATCTATCTGGAGGTGGATATCGGTTCATGAATCTCTAGGGCAATGCTAACCAGTTTGATTTCATCCATGTTATAGATGATGACTCATGAGTCCATAAATTGTTGAATGATGTTGAAAACCACTTCCTCCTAATCGAGGTATATAAAGAAAATTCTTTCCTAACATAGTGCATTGACCTGAGCTATCTATGATTACAGTACAAGACGTAATGTTGGTTCAAAAGGGAATTCCACCATAATTTATATAATTTAACCGATTAATGGGAAAAATTATTCCTTTATAAGGGTATACTCACCATTTATTTTATTTATCAGTAGCTCTAAATCACCTACTATGTTTAGTTAGGTTTTATACAGCTATAGTGAATTTTCTAGGCCCACAATTAGGGCTTCTTATTCTACCTCAATAATAGTGTAACCGATAAACTATAAGAATATTTAAGGAAAAATTTCTTTTTTTTGGAAAAGAAATATCACTGGGCCATCCGAGTCAACCATAAAGATAAAAAATCCTGAGATTTTATATATTTTTTTAAATGAAATCATGAATTATAAAAAACACTATGTTCATATTTCGTTACACGCATCAATGTGTTTTTAGATAGGGTTCGTGGCATTTTACATCAAGCATCAAAACACCATGAAATAATATTATTCTAAATATTACCATAATAAACATGACATTAAATAGGTTGGTATTAATCATATTAAGAATTTTATAAAATATACATATAAATTTAAAAAATTATATAAAATAATTTTTAAATTTATAGTAAATAATTAGTAAATTTCTTGTAAACTAATTATATTCTTCAAATATATGTTTTCATTAAAAAATATTTTTATTAATTTTATGAGAAATTTAAAAATTAATTTATATATATTTTATAAAATTTAAGTGAAAAAATAATGTCTATTTTTTAATTCATCATATCGATATTAACAAATAGCTAATTTTTGGGATTTTTTCCTGAAAATAATGATTTTTCAGTGAATAATGAAAAATACTGATTTTAAATAACAATAATTTCACTTCAAAAAATATAGTAATTTAAATTCACATATATGTTTTAAAGTAACATAATTTTTATTTAGTTTTATTTAATCCACTTAAATACATTTTAATCAATATTATATTGGGTTTTAGTATATGTTTATTTTTTTTGTTTAAAAATGGTTTTTATGAAAACTTTTCCAAAGTCCATAAGGACTCCCCTTCTTAATAAATTAAAATAATCCCTAATAATGATTGTTATGGATTAATTTTATATTTTATATATCAATAAAATTTAATTTATTTTCATATAATGATTATTATTATACATTTAGTTAATATAAATTCATCTTGGGCTTACAAAATTACACTTCTCAAAATCCCATTTTTTATCAAATCTACAAGTTTTGTTTTAAATTTAATTTTTGAAAATTACTTAAAAAATATTTAATAAAATACACTAAATTTTTGAATTCATAATTAAAAATTATATTACTATTAATTTTTTAAAATTTTGTAGGAAAATATTTTTTTGATGGGTGGTGAACAATACCTTATTTTAATTTAAAACATCATTTTCATTTAAATTATTTTTAAATTTAAATAATATAATAAATTTGTTTTAAAATAAAATTAGTTCAATTATATATCTATTAGTATTCTTTTTTCCATTTTAGTCAATTTAATATTGAAATTGCATATAAGATCATCATAAGCTTTTCAATGTTTTCTTTTTGAAAGCCCTCTTTCTCTTCATGTCTACGGAAATAATTTTAAATCTAAATTTTCCAATCATATTTATTTAATCTCAAAAAATAGGTAAAACATTAATTATCAGAATGATATATATTATCTAATTATAAAATCATATTTTTTACTGAAAATAATAGTGAAAAAAGTAAAAAATTATTTAACATTTTTATGGTAAAAATTGGTTTACATAGTAGTTAAATTAAAAATATAATGGTTAAAATGAAATAAAACATTACCTATAGTCAATTGTATTGAAATATTTATATATTAACATGTATATGACTCTTTAATAATATGTTTTAGATCCTTTTTTAATTAGAAAAATGTGGGTACGCCTTTATTATTTAAAAAAATTACATGTGTGCAACTGATCTCACATATAAAATACCACGCCCTCTCCTCTCCACTGAACACTATCAAACCATTTTTTTCTAAAAATAAATTCCAAAATAAATTCCAAAATTCTTTTCTCTAGTCATATAAGCCTTATGTGGGTAATAAATTCATCCTTGGAAGTATTTTGGTGAAAACCTAAGGTGGTACCTAAAAAAGATGCAACATTTTTCAATAGTGTCTTAGTTTTATTTCTTCCCCCACATCCTTAAATTAGTATTGAAAAATAATTATATAATATTCATAGTATCCTAAATATAATTATATGTTTTTTTGTTAATTACATGTCATAAAATCATCTCCACTTCCATCAAATGGGTTACAAAGTCTTTGTTCTTGTATATAAAGGACTACCCCCATGCCGACAGATGTTAATCATTTTTCCATTACCACCTCTCATAGTTGAGTGTGATGATATATATAATTTATATATATTATATTTATAACATACCTATACCTCATGAATCATTATATCAAATATAAAACATTTTTAAATTACATTTTGTATGGTATACGATAAGGTCCCTCATGTGCATTGCAAACTACCACCATCGTTTTCACTAATGAATTATGTGGAAGAATAAATATATGTGATATACATGGAATAATTATGAAATTAATGACATATGTGTCATTATTACGTGATAATATATCATTTTTTACCTTTTTAGACACTAAATGATTATAACATCATTCATGAACGTGTGGACTACCGCCTCCACGAAGCGATGTGACTCTTTTTTTCATTACCACACCACATGAATGGTGTGTATATGTATATTTAAATAAGTAGAATTTTATTTATGATATTACTAAATTAATTAATTTATATTATTTTACTTACCTAATTTTTATAACTATCATTGAAAAATGGAAACATTACTCATATGTACGTATGACCTACCAGCTCCATGATCGTAACATACTTCATTTCTCAAAACCATACTTCATTATTTGTATTTGAAGTATATTTTTTTTGTATAAATATAATAATTATTTAATTATATGTATTATGAATATAATATAATAGTGACAAAATAAATAGGATCAAAAATAAAAAATCAAAACATATACAATTATCAAAGTTGTAATTACCTGAAACATGATTTTAATAAGGAAATGTTAATAAATGGGTAATAAAAGGTCATAATTAAATAATTTGTTGCATGATATATATAATTAATATTATTTACTAGATTTATAATAAAAATATATTTTTAATATATAAATTTTGAATATTTATAAATTAATTCAATGATTAATATATGCTATTTTTCTATCCATTTATTTTTCTATAAGACACATTCTATATTCACCACATGCTTATTTTATATAGTTTATATAGTGACCATGAAAGTATTTTATTATTAGTATAATAAATAAATTTATGGGTATTTATATATCCCATTTGGGATCTCTATTTTACGGGGTTTACAAATTTAAAGTTACCAAAGTGGTAATGTATTTTTGTCTCAATTTACTTTCTTTAAGACATATATTTATGATATTCACCTATATTATTTTATGAGGTGTATATAAAACCTCATTGAAATATAATATCATGAATACATTTATCATCATGGTATTTAAATCTTAATTTAATGATATTGTTCAGTGGTGGTTACATTTAAATGATACCATAGTGATAAAGAATTTATGTTTCAATGTCATCGTTTATTGGGATTGTGTATGATTATGTTTCCAATGATAATTTACATTTATCAATATCAAAATAAAAAAAATTCATTTTTTACACTATGATTAATTTAGGATAATACATGTTTTACCTTCATTTTCATATCTTTATGTATTCAATAGTACAATAAATTTATTTTTATGAAAAATCATATTTTCATATGAAAACACTTTTTCTTCCAAATTCATATTTATGAAAAAAATTATTACCAATAATAAAATTATTACAAAATGATTTGAATGAAATATTTATTTTTATTTACAAACAATTCTCCTTTGTATTTTAATGAAAATGTGAAAGGAATCATTATTTTAACATGTATGGTGTGAACCAAATTTCCCACCACCATAAAAAATTGTTTGTAATATATTTTTTATAAATTTCCAGTGTTATTTTCAATTAAAATGATTTTCAGACTATTTCAAAAAAATTCAAGATGGAAATGTTATTTTCCTCATGTAATATTTTGAATTATTTTTAAATCATCCTTTATTAGTTCCAATAGTTAATTTTTAAAGTTGTGCTTTTTCAAAATATTTTATGATTTCTAGTTTTAAAAAATTATTTTCTATGAAATATTATTTTCCTTATGAAATATTCCATGTTATTTTTCATTCAAAATCATTCTCTACCATATATGTCATCCTTTGAAGTTATTAATTCATTATTGTGGATATAATACAAGGATACCATTTTTGTTTGTTCTCTAAATGGTTTATATTTATGATGAAATGATGTTTATAAAAACAAGTTTTTTCCATTTGATATTATATGATGAAATGAGAAAATTATTATGAACTATATCTCTTTTCCATGTGATGTAACAAATTGAAATTTTTATGAAAGACATTTCATTTCATGGGTTATGATATGATTAATGTTTTATGGTCTTGTGGTACACATATGTTTGATTTTCAATATGTGATTCATGTGACTTATATCTCCCATCAATGCATTAGGTAATTATTTTTATCTCCTAATATTGATCGGACTGTAATAAGGAGTGAATTTAGTTTAGTAAGTTAATTTTTCAACTAAAATGGTCTTGGGAGTAATCCATGAATAATATAATGGTTTGGGTAGTAAAAAAATTCCATTTTGATATCCTCATAAGTGATAATTGACTACTATGGTATTGATTTTCTTTTCTTATATGTATGTAACAATTCAGTGCTTTATTTTAATGTTCGTTCCTCATGGATCATGTTATTTGATTTACTTATGATTCATGTCTTACAAACTGCCAATATTTATTCCACTACTCAGGATTATGATCATTTATATGAAGGTTATGATTTTCAAATGTTGTTATCTTGTTCCCATACCCTTCTCTTCATATTATGCATATGTACCTCCCTTTTTTTCCCATATTGAGCATCTGAGCTCACCCATTCATATGTTTCGATTCCCTTGGTAATGATGAATGGTTTTCTATAGGGTATATATATGAATAAAACATAATGGTAAGATTATTATGGGATACATTGAATTTATTCCTCCAAACTATAATATTGTGTAACTATTATCCAAAGACACCAAACAATTATGGTCCTTAGGGAAATATGTTTTTAATGTAATTAATATTCATAAAGAAATATGTATTATCCATATTTGAAAATCCTGGGTTGCAATAGGGTTTCCATATTATTTACAATATGTATTATCCATATTTGAAAATCCTAGGTTGCTATAGGGTTTCCATATTATTTACATCATGATGTTACCTTGTTTCTATCTACTTTGATTAGCTATTGCATGTTCTGAGGTGATTTGAATGATTTGAAACTGTGGATTGGTTACTGCTGTGTACTTTCCTTGTTTACTGCATTCTATATTTTACCTTCCATATATTCACTGACTTTTAGGCACAAATCTCGTGGTGGTTGCCTATTGAGATTTAGTATCAAACTATGTTTGGGCTATGCTTTTGGGCCCAAATAGATTATATTGTTGCAGGTATAGACAAGGGAAAGTACCATTCTACTTTAGGTACTTGACATGCTATGGAGATGAAGATCACAAGACCAAGCTTAGGCTTGCAATCCTGCAAAGTTGATTACTATTTTCTTTTGTACATGTTATAGTACTTTATTTCAGCATTGTGCTTCATTTCGCTGCTTTCCTAGACATACGCATCATGCATCATTTTATATATGTGCTCCAATTTATTCTATCAGTCTTCCACCATTTATTTTTGTATGATATTATTACTGCTTCCGCTCTTGTATGTATTTTTTTACTTTCACGCTGTACTCTGCCAATGAGGGCATAGTTTCCCCACTATCACACCCAAGGCCCTCGCTGCTAGTCGGCAGCCTCTGGTGTTTTGGGAAATGTGCTTGAGGCCATGTGACCAACCAGGTACGGGGTGCCTTTGGGTGGCTTCCAGACCCGGGATGTTACAAAGTGGTATCAGAGAGATTCATTTCTTCTTTACTTACTGTTTGGAGTCCTTAGCTAGGGATATGAAGGAATAGGTACTTGGTAATAAGTTGTGCCCGGGATTTGCTAACCTGTGTATAGAGAAAATCCAATCTACCTCGTTATTGAAATTTTCTTGTTTTGAAATTTTACAGTTGATTTGATTTCACCGTTGGGTGATTCACATGTTTTGTGTTATTACTATTGACATTATTGAGGTTCTATTTCTGTCGCAACCCGATGTGATAATGGTATGCCATCTCATGCATCATATAGGCACTTGTTATAAATCACATTTCATGCATTCTTGCAATGCCATTTAGGATGAATTAGCTATTACATGTTGTTGTGATAGATGTTGTATAGAATATACATGCTATTGTGATAGATGCCTTGATAGAAAAAATATACCTACTGTTTGATAATGTATTGTTTGTATAAGGTTTTGTTTGAATTAATGCTAAAATTTGGTTTTTGAGGTGTTATGGGCCCTCATGAACCGGAATTTTGCGGATCATTGACTTTTTTACCTTGTTAAAACATGTTTAAGATGTCAAGATTTGATTCGCGGGGAGTATGGGCTCTCATGGATCGGAATTTGGCACTATCAATTTTCGTTTTAGTGTTTTATGGGTTCCAAAGTAGTTTCTGAGGCTTACTGTCTGGAAAAACCCAGAATACACGCCGTGTGGTTTTGACTACATGCCATGTGTTCTTCTGTTCGGGAAGAAACAATTTTTCTTAAGTACACGCCGTGTCCTGTATGTACACACCGTGTAGTCTCTAACCGTGTCATAAGCCATGTGGGCAGAGACACATGGTAGGGATTTTCTTGTATGAACACACTGTGTACTAGATGAACATGCCGTGTAGTATGACCTAGGTACCCAACAGTGTCACAAACAACACGGGTCGATGTTATCCCTTCTCGTACATTCCATGTTCGTCTGAAACACGCCGTGTAGTTTCATCCGTGTATCCGACCATGTAACCAACAACACAGATCAGTGTTATCCTTTCACATACATGCCATGTCTGCCTTTAACATGCCGTGTAGTGTGAGCCATGTGTCAGTCCATGTCACTAACAACACAGGCCTGGTGAAGCTTGTCCAGTACATGTCGTGTAAGATTATTTACACACCATGTAGTCTTGTCTTAGGAGAGATGTGTGGCTTAACCTTGTAAAAGGACTCGGTAAGGGGAAAAGGATTCAAGTACATGCCGTGTGTTAGGACAACACGTCGTGTGTTTGGAGTGACACACGACCAGTTTAGGTAGGAGTACACACCCATGTAAATGACTTAAGAGAACACGCAATGTAAGAAATGTACATTCCGTGTAGTCATTATTTTTAAAACTTGAGTGCTTTATTCCTCCCATTAACTTCTTAAACTCCTTGTTTTCAGTCCTTGATATCTAAATCTAAGGTGTGTGTTTGACCTTGTAGAGTCATGCCACCGAGACGTCCTCCGGTTGTACGCCAGTTTCCAGGCGGTGGTCAGACACCAGACATGGCTGATCAGGGACCACCTGCAGATCCCCCAGTTGTGCCATCCTTGGCACTAGCCGTTGTACCTGACATGGGTGCTGATGCATAGTTCATGGAGGGATTTCCGAGGATGATGCAGACCTTTCAGGGAGCACCGCCACCTGCCCCGTCAATGGCCGATTTGATGCAGGTCTTCTAGCTGCAGCATCCTCCCACTTTCTCAGGGGAGGGAGGACCCCAGGCTGTAGAGTCATAGAAAGAAGCCATACTGACGATCTTTGATCATCTGGAGACACCAATAGAGAGGAGGGTCAAGCTTGCTACCTATATAATTCATGACTCCGCCAAGAAGTGGTGGGACGTGATATCATAGGCGGGACACCAACAGGTTATCACGTGGGGTGAGTTTCAGTGCATCTTCTTGGACTACTTCTATCCAGAGACCTTGAGGGCTGATCAAGCCTGAGATTTTATGAGTCTGGGGCAGGGTACTCTTTCTGTTATGGAATATTCCTCCTTATTTACTGGGATGCAACGCTTCACGCCTATTCCAGGAGTTGATCAGTTGTTCATGGCAAGGAAGTTCGAGGATAGTCTGAGGCATGACATCTGATTGCAGGTGAACATCTTTTGGTTGACTTCTATCATTTCTATAGTCAACCAGGCATGAATCATGGAGCGCAATATGAGGGATTATGGAGTTGTGAGCCAGGGCGACTCTACGTCTGGGGTTAGTATTCCTCCTACTGATAGTAGGAAGTGCCGCATGGAGTCTTCTCTTGGTGATATGAGGAGGCAAGACACTTCTTCTGGTAGCTAGGTAGTGTGCTACCAGTTCAGAAAGAGAAGGAATACGAGTCCACACTGCCCAAGAGACCCAGTGGAGTGCTGATTTTGTGACAAGATGGGTCATCATCAGCACTTCTATCAGATCTTATCACCAGCAGCTGGTGGCAAGGGTTCTTCTATGACTCCTTGTTCAGGAGCAGCTCCACCAGTTTCTCACCAGTATGGGAATTGGAGTTCTTCTGACTGTTTAGGCCAAGGTGGAGGTCATGGATGTGGTAGTCAGTCCCCTGGTTTTCAGCAACATCAAGGCGGGTCAGCTCAGAGTGGTTTAGCAGGGTCACAGAGCTGTGGTACGGGCCATACTTTCACAGTGGAACATATCCAGCAAGAGCAGGATCCCAAACATTCCACAGTTTGAGGTACGATCATAGTAGCCTCAGTTTTAGCTTATACTCTTTTTGATACAGGGGATTCCCATAGCTTTATCTCTATTGCTATTGTGTAGAGAGTTGGGCTCTGTATCTTTTCTTCTGCTGATATCTTGAGACTAGAAAATTCATTGGGGACTAGAACGGCGAGTGTACGTCAGTGTAAGGAGTTAACTCTAGAAGTTGGTGGGTGTCACTTTTTATGGTACCTCTATGTCTTAGAGATGACAGGCTATGATTTCCTTTTTGGAATGGACTGTCTAGTTCCCTTCTTGGCAGTCCTCAACTGCTATCACCATAGGGTGAGTTTCATATCACCAGAGGGTTGAGAAGAGTGGGTACATAGCATCATGGGTTAGGAGGAGTTACAACCCAGATTGCTAGTTTATATCTATATGATCAGGGGACTTCTTAGTTAGAATTTCCTCCATTGGTGGAATTTTTTAGTGATGTCTTTCCAGAGGACTTTTAAGGTTTGACTACAGAGCTAGAAGTGGACATTTTTGTTGAGATTGTTCCAGGAGAAGCACCAGTGTCTATTCCTCATTATAGGATGGCTAAACCTGAGTTGAAAAATCTAAAGAAGCAGTTGGAAGAGTTGCAGGAAAGGGGTTTCATCTGATTCAATACTTCTCCTTGGGGTTGACCTATCCTGTTTGCGAAGAAGGAAGACGGTACCCTCAGGCTTTGTGTGGAATATCAGAAGTTGAACTAGTTGATGGTCAAGAACTGATATCCTTTACCAAGGATTGATGATCTCTTTGATCATCTTTGAGGAGCCCGAGTGTTCTCGAATATTGACTTGAGGTCTGGTTATCATCAGTTGCGCGTTAGACCATTTGATATACCTCTTACAGCCTTCCAGAGTAGGTATGGTCAATATGAGTATATGGTTATGTGGTTCAGTCTCACGAATGCGCCAACCGTTTTCATGGCACTGATGAACCAAGTGTTCCATCCATACTTATATTCCTTCGTAGTGTTCTTCGTGGATGATATCTTGGTGTACTCTCACACTCAAGATGACCATGATAACCATCTTGATATCATTTCAAGTACACCGAGAGAGCATCATTTATATGCTACTCTCTCAAAATTCCACTTTTGGATGGATCAGATTTACTTCATGGGACATGTTATCTCAGAAGCAGGAGTGTCAGTTGACCCAGAGAACATGAGATCAGTAGTTTCCTTAGAGTAGCTGAATAATTTCTTTGAGGTTTAGAGATTTCTAGGGCTGGCTGGATACTACAGACGTTTTATACAGGACTTTTCCTGCTTAGCAGCACCACTGATGAGTCTGACTAAGAAGGGTGTGAAGTTCTTATGGTCAGATTCTTGTGAGTCATCCTTTCAAGAGCTGAAAAGGGAGGTTGACTTCAGTACCGATACTAGTCTTGCCAGAGATGGGAAAAAGCTATGCTGTTTACTCTGATGTGTCAGGTATCGAGCTGGGATCTATGCTTATGTAGGGAGATGGATTCGTTGCGTACAGGTCTTAGTAGTTGAGGCCACATGAGAAGAATTACCCAACACACGATCTGGAGTTGGCAGCTATTGTTCATGCCTTACGCTATTGGAGACATTATCTTCTAGGAGAGCACTTTGTGGTTTTCACCGACCACAATAATCTCAAGTATATCTTCACTTAGCGTGATCTGAATTTTATGCAGCTCAGGTGGGTTGAGTACCTATAGTACTTTTATTTTGATCATGTATATACGCCTGGGAAGAGAAATGTAGTGGCTGATGCGTTGAGCAGGAGAACTTAGATACAAGTAGTTCAGGAGGCCAGTAGTGAGTGGTAGCTTATGGCTCTATTCTTTGTGATGCATTTGGAGGTGCACGATAGACAAGGGCATAATTTCCATTCTTCTTTAGCTGTTACCTCTACTCTTCTTGGTCGAGTATGAATGAGGCAACTATTAGATTCTAAAATCCTAGTCCTAAGGGAGAGTGTGTTAAGAGAGTACCCTATTCTTGGATGGAATATAGGAGAGGATGAGATCTTTCATTTTCAGGGGTGCGTATGGGTTCTAGAAGACATAAAAAAAGAGATGATGTGGGACTTTCATTCCTCGGTTTGGGTAGTTCATCCTTGCGTTACCAAGATGTATCGTTAATTACACCGTCAGTATTGGTGGCCAGGTATGAAGAGGGATGTAGCTGGTTTCTTCATGAGGTGTTCCTATTATCAGCAGGTGAAGGTAGAGCATCAGTGACCAGCATGGATTTTATAGAAGTTAACCATTTCCGAGTGGAAGTGGAATGACGTCGCGATGGACTTCGTGACTGGCTTGCTGAGGTCACCTCGGGGGAATGATGCGGTTTGGGTTTTCATTGACAGACTCACAAAGGTTGCCCACTTATTTCTGATCAAGGAGACCTTTAGTGTTAACGAGCTGGGACGGTTGTACATCCGAGATATTGTACAACTTCATGGAGTTATACACTCTATTGTTTCAGATTGGAATGCATGTTTTACTTCTCGGGTCTGGCAGGGGATTCAAAAGGCTTTGGGTATGTAGGTAATTTTGAGTACAACTTACCACCCCCAGACATATGGCCAGTCCGAGCATACGATTCGTGTGCTTGAGGACATGCTCTGAGCATTCATCCTGGATTTTGGAGGTTCTTGGGAGAATCATATACCTCTTGTGGAGTTTTCCTACAACAATAGTTTTCAAGAAACTATTCAAATGGCACCTTATGCGGCTTTTTACGGTAGGCCATGCTGATCACCCTTATATTGGCTGGAGGCAGGAGAGACATCTTTTTTGGGACCTCATCTTGTTTAGGAGACCACATAGTAGATAAAGTTGATTCGGAAGGGGATGAATACTGCACAGTCTCGACCGAAGTCTTATGCTGATAAGTGGAGATGACCTCTGGAGTTTGAGGTCGAGGATCAGGTTTTCATGCATGTCACACTGAGGTTGGGGCATAAGAGGGTCAGAAGACAGGTTAAGATTTCACCGAGGTACGTCGGGCCGTTTGAGGTGTTGGAGAGAATTGGGGCGGTTTCCTATCGGTTGCAATTACCTCAGAGGTACCCAACTATGCACGAATGTTTTTCACGTTTCTCAGCTCTGATGTTACTTTTCAGACCCATCTCATGTCTTTCAACCTGAGGAGGTTGAGATCGAAGTGGATTTGTCATTTGAGGAACATCCTATCCAGATTGTGTATCGCAATACAAATTTTCTCTATGGCTGGTCTATTCCCATGGTACAAGTGCTATGGAAGCACCAGAAAGTGCAAGATGAGACTTGGCAGAGGGAGGCCAATGTATGAGCGCAGTGACCCGAACTGTTCAGAGTTTCTTCTTCTACACCGCGCTATGGAAATTTTGGGATGAATCTATTTAATGGGGGGAAGTTTGTAAGAACCCACATCTTCTATTCAGGTATGTTTTTCCTTTTCTAGTCATTTTTGAGAAAAAGAGGAATTTATGGAAATTTTCGAAGTAAACGCCGTGTACTTTATGAGTACACACCGTGTAGCAGCCATGAACATGGCCATGTGGGGGTGACCTAGATGCCTCCTAAAGCAATGTATGAAAATGGAAAGTACACGTTGTGTAATCCAAAATTACACACCGTGTATTTTGTTTTTTTCATTAAATGCACCGGGGTCGCGTCTGACAGACAGAACACCCTACTTCTAGGTTTCGTTTATCTGAGAGAACCTGTACAGCCGCGATCCTTCTCCAATCTCCCAATCCTCCATTTTATCTTAGATTAGACTAATGTCAATTGCATTGGGATTGCCTTAGTAAGCTCTTCCTTCTTCTAGAGCCTCGTTTCATGATTCCTCTTCTTTCTCAAGTTATTTGCTGTTGAACGTTTTAGATGTTTTTTGTAGATCTTTGGCGTTCTAAGGTGATTCAATCTTTGAGGTTCAGATATATCGATCTCCTAATGCCGAGGTAGGTGGGTTTTTCATTTCTATTGAAATTCTTTGAGTTTTATGTTTAAATTTACCCAATACCCATGAACGGGGTATTGCACGTTTACCGGTTTGGCCCTATTATTTCTCTACTATGCTAGTATGTCTGAGTAGATGATTATTGATTGTGAATAGGGTGAATTGTTGTGATTTGGATATATTACCCATGCATGTTTTTCCTATTTTGACCTTTAGGTCTTGTTTTCCTATTAGGATTCTATTTACTTCCCATTCCTAGTATTATAGGATGGTGTGACTGTAGTTCTGTTATGCTACTGTGCTATAGAATGCTAGCCATGTAGTTCTTGAGGTTTACATTGGCCGTTATGCACTACTACACTTTCTTGACTTAAATGGGGCCATGAGAACCTGGTATATAGACCATAGGGAGAATAGACGTTGAGGGCTTCTCCAGAGTGTATTTATAATTTGTGATTCGAGACCATAGGGGGAATTGACATTGAGTGCTTCCTCAGAGTGTCTATAGTTCCTCGATGCATTCCATAGAGGGAATGTGACGTAAGTGCTTCCCTAGAGTGCCTTTAGTGCCGATACCAGACTATAGAGGAATCGATGGTGTGTGATTCCTCATAGAGTCTATTCTTAAGATGAACCAAAGGGGTTAGACTAAGTGTACTGCCCAGAGGGTTGCTTGTACTTGTTAGGTAGGACCAGATGGGATAGGCTGTGAGTACTTACCAAAGGTTTTCCTTGTGTTTAGATTCTTGCTTGTGATTTTAGGAAGGAATAGAGGGGATAGGAAGTGGGTCCTTCCTAGAGGGTTACCTATTGTATTTATATGCATTGATGAGCTATTGCATGTTGTGAGGTGATTTGAATGCTTTGAAACTGTGGATTGGTTACTGCCGTGTACTTTCCTTGTTTACTACCTTCTATATTTTTCTTGCCATATAATCACTGACTGTTAGGCATAAATATCATGGTGGTTGGCTACCGGTATTTAGTCTCACACCCTATTTGGGCCATGATTTTGGGCCCAAACAGATTATATTGTTGCAGGTATATCCAAGGGCAAGCTCCCTTCTACTTCAGGTACTTGACATGTTGTGGAGCTAGAGAGCATGAGACCAAGCTTAGGCTTGAGATGCTGCAGAACTGATTACTGTTTTCTTTTGTACTTGGTTTAGTACTGTATTTCAGCATTGTGCTTCATTTCACTGCTTTCCTAGACATATGTATCAATCATCATTTTATATATGTGCTTCAGTTTATTCTACCAATACTCTACTATTTATTTTTGTATGATATTATTACTACTGCCACTCTTGTATGTATTTTTTTACTTCCGTTGTGTACTATGACAATGAGGGAATAATTTCCCCACTATCACACCCAAGGCCCTCATTGCTAGTCGGAATAAACTAGTGTTTGGCGAAATGCACTTGAGGCAATGTGACCAACTGGGTACGGGGTGCCTTTTGGTGGCTTCCAGACCTGGGACGTTACATTGCACTTCTTGAAAAAAATTGGATTTGAATTTTTTTTAACTTTTGATTATAAATTAGTATGATGAGAAGCATTCATCCTCTTGAATTTGTTCTTCAAGCATCAATGGTCATCAAGTAATATTAGGTCTTTTATATCCAAATTTGGATTCATCCCAAGAATATTGGTATAATTTCAAGAGTACACATATCGATGATTATTTAAAAATTAAATGTACCTCCCATGATCCTTAAGATCCATGGAGGAAATAATCAATGTAGGCTTTCTTATTATGTTAATAAATTCACCTTCCTAAGATCATAAATGGTGTTGGAGATGTTATCCTAAGACGTGGGAGGGGTGTTCCCATGTTCACCCTCTACCTTTTCCATCTATGTTTCTATAGGGGAATTTTTAGACATTGTACATAATCGAAGGTTATCTCGGTAACAATCGAGCTAAGAGAGTCAATGGAAAGAAACATTTCCATCCCAAACTGTATTAGTCATCATATTGAGATTCTAGAGTAGCTTGTTTTCATTTATTCATCTATTGTGGATAAGAGGATCCATGAAATCTTGAGTTATAGATAATATATTTCGGGGATCATTATTTTTTTTATAGAGTTAGAGAATTGTTGGATCTTGATAGTGTATTTTCCTGTACCCATTTGATGAATCTATTTTAGATAATTGGTCTATCATCACATAGAAACAAACCAATGACGTTTTTTGATCACAAAAGCTTACAGAGATTAAGCCTATAATCTAAATTAGGTTTATAGGTAGCATAATATTGCTATTAAGAATGCCCCAAAGATTTGGTGGTGCGATACCCAAGATAACTGAGGACACATACTTCATATACTCATCCATTATGGGGTTTTTACATCATTATTTTAGAAATATTCTCTATTATATATAGCTTCACAAGACATGAAGGGGGTGGTTTCAACATGTAGTAGGACAAACATTCCATCACATGGTATTTTTAGTATTGATTAAATGTTGAAGGTACCTTTATGTGGCTAAGAATACTAGGTCTTATATGCAATAAATTATGTGTCATGTATTGCATGATAACCAAAAACTCAATTTTAGATGTGATATTCAAAAACTGAAGCACAACCTAGATCTTACTTATAGGTCTTTTCTCACTCTTATCATTCCCTTTAATGGTTATATTTTTTATATAAATTTCCTCCTCACCATATCCCAAATTTCAGTGGGTATGAATTAAAATGAGGTTAATCCTAGAAGAAATTTCAAATATATCACATTTTATTTCAAAATTTTCATGTTTTAATGAAACACATAGGGGTACAATTTTTCCATGGTTAATTTCTTCCAAAAAAATTCCGTGAATGGGTTGGTGACACTATGTTCTGATGGAATAGTCTGAACACGGTAGACCATAGTTTTAGTGACTTATATCCTGAACTCTTGTAGGATTTGGTGGGAATTAATGAGTACCTTCTTATTTTATTTTGAAATATGTGGATCATATTGGATTGATAGTTTCGTTTCAACAACTACCAACTATATTAGAAAGTTGTAATTTTGTTTTATAGGACTACACTTCCCAAGTTGGGTTTCTCCCTATTCTATATATTTTGATTTGAGGTTTATAGTTCTAGTGTCTGAGTAGAGGTCAATGGATCATCTACTTCAAGTGGAATAATTCTTGTCACCCCCTAGTCTATGATGATCATACAAATATCACCCTTTCTTATTAGTCATGTTAAATGTATGAGTTTAAACAAGAATTAGATATCTCTAAGGAATCTTCATGCTTCTGTTGGAATTACTATAGTTCTCATCCATATCTCATATATATATATATATATGGTCTATTTTTGGATATGACTAAATTATTGAGTTCAATCATGCCCCCACCATCCCATGTATCCTTGGATTCCACATCCTCAGCATCCTTCTCACATGCCGGGTATAAAATTATCATTCTCATAAGAATAATAATCAATGATGAAGGGGTTTTTAGGTGAAGTATGTTATCAGAAAAAAGGATATCTTCATCCAATTAGGGTTCCCTTTTGTAGGGTGGAACTCAATCATTGAGTTTTAAGGAATGATTTCTGCATGATTCATAACTTCTACATGATCGGTATACAACTCTATTACTTATTTATTTTCTTATCTATGATTATTCATTATGACACTATAATGTGTATTTGTTGACATCTCCCATGGTTCTGAGATAATTTTTTGTTTTTTTAGCTATGCTATGAGGGTGTCGTGAGCTTGGTCAATTGTATTTCAAGTCATCATGCTATCGATCATCAGTTTCTTTCAGTCCTGTAGAACTTTATAGTCACCCAATTATTTTGGTTGGGTGATAAATTCACAAGACCATTTTGTGGAGTAATAATCTAGTTTCACTATTCTAGGATCAACTAATCTTTGGAGTAAATCTTTGAAGATTAATCAATCATTCTTGGTGTGACCCGACCTCTAATAGAAATAACAATAGTCAAGATAATAATTGAGGTTAAACTCTTTTGGATTCCTAGGTATTGGAAGCTTCATTAGTTAATTTTCTATGGATATAAGGAAATAACTTATGGCCTTCTCATTTTAGATATAATATGACTTATTCATCCATTCTTCAAATCATGTGACACCTTGCTCTATTGATTCTTATGGTGGATGGATATTTTTTCTTGTTACTACTTGGAAAGAGGTGTTGGATTATTTTATTCCTCTATGATTTCTTAAATGGTAACTTCTAATGGTTTGAGAGTAACATTAGAAGTCTCAACCATGAATTTTTACCTATTTTGAGCTCATGGGATAAGATTTAGCATGGGACCACTAAATCAAATCTTCTAGTGGTTTTTCTTTTTATAAAAAATCATAAAATCTTATAGGATACTACATTGGGATCAAATATATTTTTATCACATCCAAAATATTTTCATCATAGAGTGCCTACAATTTATCCTATAACTGCGTTATGTTGGGTGAAAAGGTCAAACCATTCCATATTGATATAATGTAAATGTCCATATAATTTTTTGTCATTTGAAGTTTATGAAATTGATAATTAAAATTTTCCTTATCATGGAGCTAAAATGATAATATAATTTTCAAATAAGGTCTTACCATACCATAATGGATCCTACTAGAATGATTATATTCCAAAATAGGTTCCCTCTATTATATGTTGCAGAAAAAATATATGTTTGGTCACCTCCTACCCATCTCAAGGGCCTATTATCAGGCTACATTTGGAAATGAATTGAGTGAAATTCTATACTATATCTCTCACATTTCCAATGGTGGTAATGATAGGATTTCTAAATTGGTTTGGGAAAAAGTGGAATCCATCCATTCAAGACATGGTTTTTTTGGGATGCATGTGTGTGCTCTCCCTTCTATGGATTCAATGTGATTATCTAGAGATTAAATAGCAATAGGGATTTCTAGATGTACCAAAATCTAGACAACCTCTCATATATAAGTGTTTATAGAGGAATTATTATGTGTCCTAATTTTCAAATCATTTTAATTCTTGAACTATTCAAGGATTGAGTGATCACTTTAACAGGGGAGAGGCTTTAATTATAACTAAACAAAGTCATGATAATAAATGACTTCCACATTTATGTAGACAAGTTCCCAAGATCCATATCTTGACTAGTTCTCAAATTACTCTCCTTCAAGCAAATGATATATGGTATGGATATAAACTTTTAATAGATGTTGATATCCAGTGGGAATGTCTCCCACTAGTTTTTATTCATTATGTTTTCTTAGATTTAACTTATCATTCTTATAATGTGTTTTGTTACTCTATAGAGAGAATTTTTGATCCTATAGGTGGATAATGGAATGTATCCACACATTTTCCTTTATAGTTGGAAGTGTTCCACTATAGAGGTGGGAATTTATCCTTCAAAGGATCTACGTTTTTGCTCTATCTCAGATTCCTCATACGTACAACCTGAGTTAGTGCATCCATATTTTTATTCCTCCCAAGGAAAGGTTCTTTTGTTATATCCCTATACATTTATTCCATAGTCCATATCATTTTATGGATTGATGGTGAATATATTATCCAAGGTGTATCATTCAATGGTATTTATCCCATTAGTCACTATAATGTATGGTGATTCTACACTGCTTCCTCCTTCTTTATGGGTTATATCAGGGTCATTTCTCTAACCATTGTCCATATTGGACCATTTTTTATTATGAATGTTATAGTGTTTTCTTTTCTTTATTGTACGTAGATCTCAAATTTTCCTATGAATAGTAATATTATAGGAGTTTGCTTTTGTCCTGAAAAAATGGGGCCTAAATATAAAGGGTATTTCTTGGGAGATTTTGGATGTATTCCTTTGATATTTATCTCTCAACCTAGAGAAGACTGATTATTTCTAGGGTGATGGAAATGATAAAAAAATTCCCCCATACCTAAGGGGTCAGGATTATTTGGGGAAACTATTAGATCATTCTGATCATGTTGTTTAGCATTTGATGATTTTAGTTAAGGATTTGATGGCTCTTAAGATGGAATTTATGCTATAAATTCCCATAACATTATGGCATTGAATTGGTTTAGAGAAGTGAATGATATTTCCTAGATCCTTACAGGGTTTTATCACCCATGTGGTTGAGATGATGATAAATATTTCATCATCCCATTGGGCTAGTTTACTCCTAGACATTTTCTATGGTGGTTAATATTTCAATAAATTTCATTTGGAGAAATTATTATCATGTATGAGCTAGGAGAAATAGTTTCCTATGATGGGATTCATTTTATATTGTAATGTACCAAATATTTCACAAATTTAGAATCTATGTTGAAAATTCATTCCAATTTTTAAGGGCCCATATTGGTAGTCTTTTTTGCATCCCTCGACGTATTTTCATGATGTCACAACATCTTCAAAGAATGGAAGTCTTGCTGTATTGAGCAACTGGATCAGGCATTTCATGGTCCTTTGATTTCACGTGTGGATATATCATTAAAGGATGTCATATCATGGTAGTTCTTCTATTAAGGGGATATTCTGAAGTGTAACTCTCCATAAATTCTCCATTATAGAATATATATATTTGATGAGACCTCAAGGATCAATTGCTGAAGTGATATGGTTCTATGGAATAAATCACGATGTAGATTTCTGTTATAATTTTCTAGTATTGGGTTTCTAACCACAAAGATTGAATATATATAAATTTGAAAAAAGATAATTTTATGGTATAATGGTTACCCTCTTATCTCGAATAGGGTAGGTGTCTGTCCTTTAATATTTGATAAGATTCCCATATGTTTTAGTGTAGGTAAGGCATGCACTCCTTCTCAAGCTCTTATGGGAAATAATTTCAGAAGTGGTGATATGCTAGATCATGGTTGTGAGTTTTTCTCCAGCTAAGTCAATACATATGCCAATGTGGACCACTTTCTTCATAAGATTAATATTCCTCTACTTGGTCAGACCATAGTGGTTTCTTTTCTGGGTTGTCATTTGACCGCATTTAAGTGCTTTTAATAGATAACAGGGAACTATATATGGTTAATATCATTGTATAGAGCAGATCTCAAGATAAAGGTGTCTAATATTTGGTCACCTATATATAATAAGATTCCTAAGAAATGATATTATTTCCTTTTAGAGTATAGTAATAACTATGGGGAGGTTGACCATGACATACCTTAGGAGTAGAGTCCTCGGGATCCATATCAGCACTATTGTGAGGAGGACTATCAAAGTAATAATCAAATTTTACTTCAGTTTATGTGTCTACATAACCTTGAGTTATTATGGGTATTCATAGAATATAATAAATGAAATTGGAAATGAGATGATCAGGTATTTGTTACCCTTTCTACATCATTACCAAAATATGGTTACTTTTATTTGGTGGTTGATCAGATATATGAGCCTGGTTCCTGTCAGTTGCTAAAATATGTTGATAAACATATAATTTTTTGGGGATATAATCCTTCTACTTAGAATAATCTAGAGTTTTTAGGATACATTTTTGTATTATTTGTAGGAATATGATCATTCTGATGGATGGTTTCCAAAATATTCAGGTTAATCCTCTCTAAAGCAGAGGGTATTAGTCCAGTTCAAATATGAATTTCCCATTAGAATATACATACCAAAATATGTAATGAGATAATGAATATGAGAATCCTCATGTATAGCCTCTTAAGGATGTCGGTGCAGTCATTCATTAGCAGAAGTATGTGTATGAGCCTAGATACTGTGATCTGATGGAACATACAGAGTAGCTTTATTAGCAAGGATATGATCCAACACTGAGGTGATAGTCATATTGTACGTAAAAATTTAGTAGGTGTAGGGATATAATCTCGTTCATATACCACTAGATAATTCATATGGTATTTTTCAAATGGAATGTGCACCGATCCCAATGGAGTGCTGAACTGAGCTAGTGAGCCCCTGTAGAACTGAGGATATGTGACTAATCCTTCACATTTATCAGATATTTCTTGTCTTTTTTCACTGGAATGTGAACCAACCCTAAGGCGTGTTCCAAAATATGTGGGTTATCCCGGGTAATTATGGTTTTATGTTCACACTCCAATTCCTCATCCATTATAGAAAAATGTCATTAATCCTCATGGGTAGTAATAAGAATGGGAACTTTATCCATATTAGTCACCTATTCATTATTATCGCGGTGAAACACCAATATAGTTATTGAGATAGGAATTTGTTTCTATCCATGTATCTATAATAGTGAAATAATATTCCAATAGAGCACTTGAAAAATTTATAAATTGTAGTTACACCTTAGAAAAACATGTGATGGAATGTAGGATAACACATTCTTGGTCTCCAAGATATATTTGAAGATTTCTTTGATTAATGTGGAGATATAACCCCAATACTATGCTCCTTTTACCATCATAAGATCTTGATGGACATGATGTGTTGGGGAAGGGATATGTGTCCCTCTATTTTTTATTGGAATATGTATGTATACCTGATATTTATGATCAGTGATATAAAATATCTGACTAACTACTAATGGAATATTATGATGGTATTCATTACTGGTAGTATGGATATGATCACAATATCAATTATTAACAACATTCAACACCAAAAGCGATGTCCATGGTACCCATTCATGAGTGTCCATGAAGGAAATTAGTTGGGTTTTTCTCTCAGTAAGTGATGAAGGGGAATTTGTGGGATAAAAATAGTGAAGGTGGTTGAGAGGATCCTACATAGAAATCTATAGAAGTGGGATTTGATTCTAATCTAATTATTTATTTTCATTCCTATGATATAGAAGGTGCTGATTATTTCCCGCAAAGGATAATATTATGAAGATATTGGTTTTGGAAATAGTTTCCACTAGTTTCATTGTATATTTCTTTGAAAATGATGGACTTGTTATATTTAGTTTCTTGTGACATCTATGCATATCCTCAAGGGTCGGTATCAAAAAATGATGGTGGTATTTTTAAAAATCACGTTTACTATATAAAGTTGAAGGCATTGGGTGGGTGAGCTTGTTTTTGGACCTTACAAGTTTACTGTTATAGTTGAGGTTACTGATCAGTGCATCATTAAAATTGTGAGGCAAGATCAATTAGCTATGCATGGGTAAAAAAAATTCCCATTCTTGTTCCCAGTACATCCATTTTACCTTTGTATAATTTTCATGACGGGAATAACCTATTTCATGGAAACTATTGTAACATTTTATGATTGAGGGATTCCATTACATGCATATCATTTTTATTTTCTTTGAAAAAAATGGCCCAATGCATGGTCAACTAAACATTTTTTTATTTGATAGATTAACATCAGTTTCTCCACTTTTGATTACATTAGAGATAGTATTGGGCCTTAGGTTTGTGATACAATATTCCTGACACCTATAATGATTCTATTACACTTTTATTACATGATTTAAAACTTGTATCACAATTTTTATCTCTAATAGAAACTACTAATATCTCCCAAATCTATATCTAGGTACATACCACCATTCTAAAGGTAGGTTTCCATTTTGGGGTTCAGACACAATAGAAAATAGGAACTCACATTGGTCAATAGGATGAGTGGTTGGGCTCATCACACCCTTTTGAGAGGAATTATTTTCAATTATGGGACTCTCTTAATGATTTAATATATGTTCATTAATCACATCCAAATGACGATTCTTGAAAAGTTACCCTAAAAAAATGATTAGGTGTTGAATCCATTTGTGTGTAAATGGGGATCCATTGAAGAGAGAATATATATGTTTGTGAGGTTCTCCATATGATTCCATTTATTTCTTATCAATGAGAGTATGATTTTATTTTTAATATATAAAACCTGGAACTCTGTAGTTTACTATTGTCTAGGGAGGTGGTTGGGGATTCTAGGATGGGATTGAACCTTAATGAGGCATCCAACTTACATTTTTTATAAGTAGACTAAAAATCCACATAGTTTGAAAATGTTAATTTCATGTTGTTTAACATCATGAAGAAATGAAATCTATAATGGCACTTAGGGGTTGATTTTAGAGGTTATCCCTTTTAAAGGTGTCCATCATATCGTACTTATAAGTGTAATATGGTTCATCATAGTTTGATCCATACTCAACCCTCATATAGGCGATGGATTTTTATTAATGAATGTGAGTGTTATTTTCCCAAGTCTTACCAAATTTGTAATATCTTTGGGACATACACTAAGTTGGATTCCCGTGTATAGGGGAAATCATATAATGCCACTGAATGTAGCATACATACTGATTTTTCTGTAGTTGTGGGAAATTATTAATGCTAGTGTTATGATAATATAATATTCATATTCCCATGTAATATATTTTTGGTGTGATAAATAAGGTATAAAATGTGATCATACACACTACATATTGATACAATACTTTTGTAGGGGAAAACCCAATTGGTTTGTTTTCTATAGATATCAAACAATAAAAAGGCATCCAACGTATCCAACTTATATTTGGAATCAGAGTCCTTCTAGTTCAATTTGTTTTATGTCTCTGTGTGTGTTTCAGACATGGTTATTTTTCCTTGCGGTGTCTTCCAATAATGCAAGACATGTCATGGGATTTATTCTTAACACTGTTCACATATTGGGGATGTGTACTAGACATGTTCTGGATCTCTTCCTGACATGTCTAAGGATGTCTATAGAACATGTCTAAGATGTCTCCACATGATCTAGTTAATTTGTTTGAGGATTCTTCACATGAACTATGAGTAAAAATCCAAGGGTTTTAATTGATTAGGGTCAACATTTTGGAGGGATGCCACATGATCATGTTGTCATATCTAAATTATTTCACATGATTTGAGGAGACACACCCAATGGAATTTTTCTACCTTGGATTACATGTCTACATATTTTTACATGATTCAAATATTTTTTTGAGGAACCTTCGCAAGATCAATAGATACACATCTTAGTTTATTTCTTTAATAGGGATGATATGTTCGGAGTACTTCACATGACTTGAGTGATATGTATGGAGGTCATAATGTGACATTAATGGAATATATATAGGGTCTTCAAATGACTTGGATAATAGTTCTAGAGGAAAAATGACGAATTTTCTAATATTTCAGGAGGGTTGTCACATGACCTCAATGACATGTTTAGATAAATTCTCCAGAAATGGATAACATGTATGGGTGATATCACATGATCATAATGGGTCACATGAATCTCATGATGGCTAAACATGAAAATCAATGTTTTTATATTCATGTAAGGATTATATATTTTTCATCCTATATTGAATATAGAACTAAATTTTATTCATACATTGGCCTATTTAGACTCTATGTGACCAAGAGTATATGAAAAAATAACCCATTTAATCTAGATGATACACTAGAATACTTTATTATGATCATACGGTGATCACATGAAGCATATATACTTTCTTCTTACTCCATTATTCATTTCACTCGGTTTTACCTGGTGTAAGACCCTTGGTATTACATTTATTTCTGCTCAAAGAAATATTCCCTCATGTCTATGATCCCATGGGTCTGTGATTTTGTGCAGATGGGGAATAATTTATTTTCCTCTCCACCCTGGTTCTACAACCCCATTCACAAACCATATCTCTATAATATGGGATTTAGTAATTGGAGCATCCTATGTTTTAGGTGAACCCATTCTGGGTCATTCTTGGTGTCATATATTTTTGCATGATAAAAAATGAATATGGGATTACTCCTTTGTTTCCTTATATACTGGACACATGGATTTTCAAACTACTTACACAAAATAAAATCAACATATAAAAGGAAATTTTCAAGATGAGGATGAAATTATTGGGAGTATTTGAGAGAACAAGATGGTTTTGAAGTTTTTATTCACATGATCTAGGTAGAATTTTCTAGTGCCCTTTTTGATATGAACCTTTCTAATGTGAGGCCCTTTCTGTGATCAAGTTTGCATGTAAATAGTCCTTCCCATGATAGATGAATAGAATAATTAAGGAATATTTACTAATTCTCATAGAAAGGAAAACAAATTTTCCTCTAATGAGGGTTCCTCATTTTTATGATTTTATTCATTATTTTATAAGGCCTTCAAAATTTTCACATTGATTATTGATCAACGTGTCACATGATCAAATATACAGGTCTAAAGTATTATACCTAATTGACATGACATGTCTAGTGACCTTTTAATGATTATTTTAGAATGTTGTAATGGATTTATTATTATTAGTGGACTGATCAGGACGATTGTATCCACCCTTCACATCAAAAATAGTGTAAATTAAATCTTTATAAAGTTTCCACCTTTCCAAAATTTTATCTAATCTTATCTAATAACATCATCCTTTTACCATTTATTTAATATCAATAATTTTTATGTATGAATGTACATGTCTAATGTTCTTTTTCCTGATGGATATGACATGTCCAACGTCCTTTGTGTGATGAGGACTATATGTCTACTTGGATTCCACGTGATTAATGGACAGATCAGGTGGATTATATCCACTGGTCACATAAAAAACAACATTACATTTTTCAACATAGAAATTTTTAATTTTTCAGATTTATTTTATATTTTTAATTGGATATTTTTCAAGAATTTTTTAGTTGAAAAGTCACATGATCAATGTAAATTTTTTGGCAGCCTTTACATGATCTTCTGGTCCTATTGGAGGGTCTTCATTTGATCATCCTAAAACCACAAAACAGAATATTTCCCATCTGAATGATTTTCCTAGTATAATTAGTGAACATTTATATTGGGGGGGTCATGAAATATTCATAAACTATATGCCTAATCATCATGTAACAATGATGTTCCTTCTTCCTTTTGTTGAAAAAATAACACTTATGCTTTAGGTGTTTCTTTTATTATACGCTTTTCAATGATGATTTGGAATGATTAATTTTTTTTTTCTAAACATTTTAATTTTTCTCATCCCATTATATCAAATTATTTATCATAGAGATTGAGGATGATTTGAAAAGTCAATAAATTCATATTTCCAAATTTGGAAGATCCCCTGAATGAAAAAAGCATGTTTTTATAAACAACATATTTTGATGAAAAAATGAATACTAAATGGAAGTGTTTACTTTTAAAGAGTTTTTCCTAATTTTTTAAAACTATACACCTAAATGGTCCCAATGTTTATAAGTGAATAAATATTTTGGATTGATGTTATATGTTTCAAATTGATAAAATTGAATTATGCTTATTAGTATCCAGACCAAAATGTAAATATCATGTTTTTGTACAAGTTACTAGAGTATTGGTTCATGTTTGTTACACCAAAACCCATAAGGATAGGTTTCTACTACTCATGAGGTATCATATGGTTCTATCAGGCGTTGATGAACATACAAAAGTCTTGAAAAAAAATGATAGGTTATTTTAACCACATGAGATTTGTTACAAAGGACACAAATGGAATGATCTACATTCTACTTGGAAGGAAGACCATTGGTTACAAGGATACCCACACTAGTGGAAGACATAGGATCCACCACCTACTGCTGTATTTGATAATGATCATGGAAGATATCAGGGATTGGTACCACTAAACTTCCCTCAATCTTAACACTATTTAATTTTATCTATGGATCCAATTCTACCATTAGTTGGACCTAATATAATTCTACTCAACCCATAAATTCATACATGATCGATATCCTTTATTAGACTTTGATCCATGAACTCATCATTGGTATTTAGTTTTAACAGGAAGAATTGGTATAAAATATCATGTTATAGGACTATCCTAATCACACATGAATTCATTTCTTCCTTACAAACAATATGAGGAGATAATTGCATCAATTCAGTAAACTAGTTTTTTATATTCCATGATTGGATGATTTCAATAATAGAGGCACACATATTCGTAAAATTTATCCAATGATAATATGTCCAGTGAGAACCATAACATGAATTTCATAGTAAAATATTTCCAAAATAGAAACTGATAGTGATTTCTCTGAATAACTAAATCCCCCATTTTCCTCTAGGAATATCAAGCATATAGGGGGGAAACTTCACTTTAATGATTTTTAGTGTTCCATGAGAATGAATCATCCATAATTTCTTATCTAAACAATAATTATATTTATAAGGATAATAAAATTATAGAAATAAGGGAGGCTTATCATTGAGAAATACATGATTCTAATCCTTATACAGAGCTACATTAGGTTCCTTAGAATCATCATTGTTAGAACCTTCCCTTTTCTCCACATCTCGAACAAACTGGGCCTTTAGCTCAATAAAATTCTTATCAATCTCTAGATTCTCTATAGAGAAATTATCTATAGTGTCCACTAGATGATTCAAAATTCAATTTAATGTGGGAATAATGCTTCACGGGATTAATAAAATATTAAAACCATAGAAGATAATAATAAACAAAGAATATTTATTTATCATTATTTGAAAACAAAAATATATATCAAATATCCATGAAATCAATAATTGTGGAATATGACATGTAGTAAACATATTTGAATAAAGGAATGTGTGTATGTCCTTGGGCCCATTACCCACCACAATAATTAAGTAAAAAAAATAAAAAACCACATTTTCAGTATCCCCTCATAACTCATAGGAGTTTACAGAGAGAACTAGACATGTACTCCTCATACCACATGCTTGCGACTCAAATATAAAATACATTGTCCATACTAATTTACAAAATAACATAGGTCCAAAAAATTGGTTCTAATACCATTTAATCATGAAAAAACCTAGTACATCCCTAACATAGGAACCTGAGTAAACTCATGTAAATCCCTGATGGGTGTTCTCAATCCGTAGAGATGGAAACATGTTCATGGGATTCATGAACATACCATGGGAATGATTTTATAAATAATTCCATCAAATAATAACACCTTAAGTAAAACATAATAATACCTAAAATGAAATAAACATCCAAGAATTGAATAAGTGAACATCAATATCTATTTTCAAAATTAAATTGGATTGGATACCTAAAGGGTTATATCAAAATATGAAATAACCTACTATAACTAGAACCAAAAATAAAAAAATATACCCATATATACATAACATGGGGGTCAATCTTCCACTATGACACTTCCATCACCTAACCGATATCCAAAAGAAATAGTACATACTTACTCCCTAAGACACATTATTTTTCTAGAGTTCAAACAATAAAAGTCTATATCCAACCATTAGGTGTATGTAGGGTGTGAGTACAAAATCCTAGTATGTTACCACTATGAACTCCATGAATATAAATTTTTAGATAAGAATAAATAAGAATGTTTTAAAATATATTTACATAAAAAAATATTTTTATATTTAATATAAGTCATAAAATAATAAATAAGTAAACCAACTAGAACAACGAATTATGGGTTACCCTTTGGTAAATAATGTTATAGATCATAGGATTCTCAAACTCTAGGTGATTAAACCATTCATAACAGTTCCCATGCATGACACACTAAGGATGACTGATCTAATCTATGAATAGAAAGCACATCCATAGAATAAATTATTTATATTTGGGTGTATCATAGTTCAAATAATAGGGTTGGAAATTTTTTCCGAATTTTACTTATAGAATTCATACAAAATATGTACAAGGGGTTCCCATTTGTTATCTTATTTCAAAGAAATTCACATTCTATATGAAATTTACTTTAAAAATTAACAATTCCATAACCATCCATTTTATCTCTATGTAGAAAAAGAAAACACATTATAATCAACTGAACAAATAGATATGGTTTTCAAATCACTATTTTATTCATCAATTCCATATAAAAACTTTATATATTTAATCAATAAAATTTAATTCAAAAAAATGGAACAACACAAAATCCACTAACCTTAACACTTTAAACTATTTCTATCAGATGAAAACCACATAAAACTCATAATAAAACCCATATGGAAGAAAATGGATGCTATAAGAAATAAGAAACTAACTATAAGTTTTATATTTAAGCGACCTTTTTCTATTATGGATATGGTAAATTTGGAATATCAAGAAATATGTGGAGAGGAAGTAGATGTGGTGAACATGTGACAACAAGGGATGTTATTATTATATAATATTCTTTGATAAAATGCCTTTTATGAAACAATGATTATAAAATAATTATGTCAACTAATTAAATTATTATTATATAAATATTATAATTTTTTTGAAATAATCAAGTCAAAATTATCTTCAGTTTAATTTTGTGGATTTATCTAAAAATATATATTTTAGGGAGAATAGTGATGATACTAATTTTTTTAATATAATAATTTTTCATTAACAAAATTAATTTAAAAAGTTCAGTTTCATTTTATTATTTTTTATTAATGTGATATAACATCAATTTTATTTACTTTTTGATTACAATTTTATATAACTATGATATAAGTCCATTTTAATCTCAGTAACATGTTTTTTCTGGAAAACCACTTTTTATTCTATTTTTTGCATTTTTTATTATTTTTTTGAGTGTTATAGGAATTGAAATTTATAAAATAGAATCCATATTTGGAATCCAGCAGTTTAAATTTTCTTAATATTTCATTTTTTAGGCATTATAAATAACAACCATTATAAAAGTTATCACCTCAATTAAGGGTAAAAATATTAATTTTGTCTAAAATTAGAATGATATAGTACTAAAAATATATCAAACTATTTAATTTACTTTAATGGATGATTATATTTCATAAATTAAATTCTAAAAATAATAAATATGTCTTTTTTCAATTTTTGAATTATTTTTACCTCTGTAATATTTAAATAATGGATAATGTCAAAAATGCCAACCTCTTGATTTTAATATAAATAATATTTTTCAAGAGGGATAAAAATAAATTATCTTTCATTACAAATATTTATTTGAGATATAATTTTTTTTATATCATGTTAATTTATTTTTATTATTTTGTAATTTAATTTCTTTTAAATGCATATAGAACATGTACACAATGTTTCTTCAATTAATTAAAAAATTAATTGAATTATTTTAAAAAATTTAAGTGTAATAACATTTCAATGAATTAATAAAATTTTATTGGAATAATATTTCATTATATTTTTTAGAAAATATATAAATATATAAATATCAAAGAATGATAATATATGGTAAGAAATGTCATCAATTAGAGAATTAGGGTCCAATATATCAATTTGGTAAATTTCGTAGCTACTATATTGTTAAAAAAATTCATAATAATTGAAAAGAGGATTAATAAAGAATTAAAAAAACGTGATAAGGGAGAAAAAATTATCTAATTTTTTTTAATTTTCATTTTGTGAGATTTTTTTACTATTAAATATGTTATCTTCAAATTCTATCAATTTGGATCTACTTGGACAAGAAAAATAATTTAGAATAATTTAATACTATCATAAATTCCATGAATTAAACTTCCCTATATTTTAAAAGGAAACCCCTACTTAAATTTTCTTCCACCACATTGTGAAACCTCTCTATGTGAAATAAAACCTAATTCTCCTCCCACCAACCATTTTCACTTTTTAAATGTTCTTCTTCTCTAAAACATCCCTCATAACTATCCCTAAGAAGAGATCCAAAGGATATTTCTCTAAGTGAATTAAATTAGATACAAAACATTAAAAAAATAACTCTAATATGTTATATATACTGAAATTTTATTATGTTTTCTGAATGATATGTATCCACATCCTTCTCTATCAAATGGAAGGAAAATCCATCTCCAATGTGTACATTGGACTACTGCCTCACGAAATGATGTGATTTTTTTTTCCATTACTACCTCACATGAATACTCATAAAGAAGGGAATAATGAATATATGTACTAATTGTGGCATAATTTTTATTTTTAAATAAGTATATAATATCTTCCTTCTTATGTTTCAATCCTCTAGAAGAGGATAATGTAACACATTCATAAATGTGTACTATAATATACACAAAGTAATGTGATCCATTTTTCATTTCCACATTACAAGGATGTTAATAAGGATATATTTATTGACTATATTACATATATATGATATTAAATTGACCCTATAATGTTTAATTTTTATTGAAATTTATTCCATTCCATCTTTCAAAATTTAAAAATAGTGTCCATGTCTACGTACGACCTACCATCTCTTAGAACGATACAATTCATTTTTTTCCACTATCATTAATGGATATATATATATATATATTTAATATATATAATATTTATAACTTTAAAATCATTATTTAAATTTTTTATCCATTAAATATATGCAAGCATCGAGATTACTAAATAAAAATATACATGAAAATCAAACCAGTTAACATACCAAAAAATAATAATAATAAAATATTATTAAAAAAGATGTTAAAATGATATAAATAGAACATATATTCCATTATATAAATTAATATGTTTCTTTTATTTCTTTATAATAATTTAAAATCTATTATACATGATGTTAGAGATCTTATAGGGAAATTTGAACATAAGGTAAGGTATTTCTTCTCAATTTCTACTCTATTGGGACATATTTTCTATTATTAAATTCATTATTTTTTGGAGTTGTACGTACTTACAATTTTAATCAAATAACATTAATATATATTTATTAAAAATTATTAATGTTTTATTAATGGTTTACTCTTTCAATGGGTAACAATTTGAATGTTTCCAAAGAAGTGAGGATTTACTTTACAGTCTCATTTTTTGGATTTCAGTTATTTTAGTTGATGGAATAGAATAATCTAACCTTCAAAACATCCATTTATTTTATAATCTACGTAAAATTTAAGGTTTTCACATATTTTTTACATAAATTTAACGCTTTTTTAATAGAATATATTAAGGAAATTTTTAAAATAAAATCCAACTTTATTTATCTTTTTATAGGGTAAAATTTTATTTCATTTACATATTTTAGAAAAACATAATCCAAAAGTATTATTTATTCTCATAAAATATATAATAAGGAAATTTTATCTTATATTTGAATTATTAAATTTTTTTAATTGAATATTTCTAACATTATTCTAAAATTTCTTTATCAACTATCTTTACCTAAGTTACAAAAGGAACGTTTCATTTTAATGTATAGGGATTTATCAAATTCCCTTATAGTTATAACCTTTTTATATTATTCAGATTCATATAAATATTTTCTATTGTTTTAAAAAATGAACCTTTCTATTGATATATATTTTAATATTTAATTTCTAATTCTCAAAAGGACATGATTTTGTTATAATACCTATATTTTTTGATGAATTATTTATCCTTGTTTATTATTCATTATTTTTTTAGTCATTAGAATTATCTTGAAAAATTAACTTTATTATGATCATTGAAAATATCATTTCTCATGAATATTGATATTATTTTTATCATTGAAATTTTTATTTCCAAAATTTTATACTGTGTTTATATATGGTGTTTTACTATGAATGATACTTGAACTATAAGGGATATCTAATTATTATTTATTTTAAATCAATATGAATTTTTGTTATTAAGGTATATTATTAATAATTAATATTTATCATTCAGTATATGGTGGATGGATTTTATAAGAATTTACTAGTGAGGCCTAGTTATAGATATCCCTTTGGTGTATCAACATTCCCCATGGGATAAATTAGTTGGCCAAATAAAATTGGATTCTTATTGTACACCTACCTATTGATTACTCTATCTTGGAACAAGGATTTGATGGTATAGATATCATGATGTATGAGATCATGAAATCCAACATTAAAAATTTCCTTTATAAAGAATTAATTTTTTATTATTATCCATGATATTATAGTAGTGATATTTTCAATGGATGCATTTTGGGATCAATTTATTGATTAATTGGAAAGTGATATCTATACTGACCCAAACATTTCTGAATAAAATTAACTTTCAATTAATTAAATGTATCATGGTTATAAAATAAATGGGAACTTTATTTATTATATCCAATTGGATTTATATGACCATTAACTGTCCTTACAATTGATAATATAGGCGTTGAATAGTGATCACACGACTAGTAATAATATAAGGTTTTAACAAATCCTTTTGAAAAACACAAAGGAAGTGATTATCTCAACCAATAGGATCATTCACAATGAATCCCATTAATTCGAGTATCCATGGGAGATATCATTTTTGGGATTTTACAAAGACTAACCTAAAGATGATATCTAACAATATAAGAATGAGTGAAACCATTTACCAGAGAAGTTCAAGCTCATTGAGATCACGACCGAAACAATGTTCCCTGAAAGACCCCCTAAAATCCACACCATCGCAAACCTTACTTTTTTTTAAATGTTGGGGCCAAAGCCTCATTTTTTATTAATAAATCAAAGCAAAGACCTCTTTTAACTGGGTAGAGGGAAACCCATTACATAGCCCAAAGGCCTAGTGGGCTTGTATCCCATTACATAGCCCGTAGGCCCAATTTTTTGGCCAAATTCCTATTCTGTGAATAGTAACCCGGCTGCTACAGTACCGCACAGTACCACCACCGCTACAGTGCCCTGCCGTCGCTACAGTACCCACCGATGAACAGTACCGCCGCTGCTACAGTACCCGCTACAGTACTGCTACAGTACCTGCGCCCAATGGGTTTTGAACCCCCATTACATCGCAAACCTTACTCTTATGGTGTATACTAGTATAATAAAATAATATTTAACAAGACCCTAGAAATATGAAAAGGTAAATTATCTTTTTATGCAGAATAATGAATATAATTTCATTCTATAGTTGTTACTTGGAAAATGATTTTTAATGCACAAAGACTATTTTTAGTTAATATTCAAATTCAAAAAAGAAATATATTTTTATTGAATTAATGAATTTTTAAAATAAATAATATTATAATAAAATATTATTATTAAATTAAATTTATTAAATATAAATTAACATATAATTTTTTTGAAGTCAAATGTAATTTTTGTTAAAATTTAAAAATTGTTTTTCTCAAAACCAATCAATTTTCAATAAATATTATTTTTCATTTTAAAAGTGAAATGTAAAATATTTAGAAAATTATTTAGATAAAATTGATATTATTTTTTGAATCATGATATAAAAATTATCGAATGGTTAATTTTTCATAATTTTCTAAGAAATTCTAAGTTTTGGTTAAAAATTAAATATATTATAAATATACAACGTGCTTTTTGACATCATAATGTCATGATAATGGTGTAATAAATAATATAATTGATATATTCGGCCAAATATATATATTTTTACTAAATTAATGTAATTTTATGTTCATTTTATTTATATTACAAAGCCTTAGTAAATCCTCCAAAACATACAATATATTTTGAAGATTTTAAAATCATTTCATCGAAAGTACGACTCACCTAAAAAAAAGGTAAATATTTTAATATATTCATCACTTTTCCTTATAAAATAATGTATACCACTCCCCTTTCCCAGAAACCTTGTTAAAAAATGTGATGTGGTTTTTTGTTTTTAATATTTTATTATGTAGTGTCCAAAACAAAAAGAATAATGAAATCACCCACATTTCCAATATAATCTCACCCAGGCTCCCATTTATATTCACTCAAACAAATTTAAGCTCTACCGATATCTTCCCCATATACCCTAGAGTCCTTTAAAGGTGTCCCAAAGCACTTATGAAGCCTCTCCAAAGCCTTTGGCGTCACACATCCCAGTAAGGGATCTTCCACTCCCCTCTTTTATCCAGAACTCCTTTTATGATATTACTTTTAATTTCAATTTTCATATTTTGAGATATGTTTATACAAACTCACATTACTTTACATTCGATTTCTAAATAATTATATCTTTCTTCCACTCTCAATAATCTATCCATGATCCTTTATATACATCTGTTACCATACCAAAATCCCATAAGGGATTTCTCTCTCCTCATTCCCATTCAAGATCTTCTTTTATATTTTGAATTTTAAATTGCATTTCTTGTGTTGGGGTATAATTTTCTATGATCCCCATAATTTTCATTTCATGTATATATTATGAGATACCCCTTTCTCAATCATAAACTTATTTTATTAATTTCCATTTGATACTGCTATACTTCCGAAATTGTACAATGATTTTCCATCGTGTAGTGAACACCAAGCCTATTTAACTTCCAAGGGTATTCAACTTTATGCTGATATAATTATTGATTGGGGACTTAAATTTATGTATTCCACTTTCCATGATTTTGGAATAACTTATGATGTTGGATGATTCCATGTTATTTGATCTATGTGGCACACTTATGCATGAAATGAAATGTTTATGAAGGGTGTGCCTTGATATCACTCTAATACATTGGGTAATGTTTAGTATCCTAATACATCATGTGAAATGAGCTTTTACTCGTCATAATTCCTCTAAAATGAGGGTTTACTAATGAAAATTCATTTTCAAGGAGGGTTTAATCATGATAAACTATGTGCAATGATCCTTGACTCTTTGTAATATCATGTTGTATGTTGTTTCCACATTTTCATTTTATTATTATCAAACTTTGTCATGCCTTTATGTTCATGTTTCCTTTGTGATCTATTGATATGAAAATTGATTATAATTTACTATCTTCATTGTCTTATTCTATGTTTATTCCCTTTAATGTTCATTATAAAACACACTTTTCTTATGTATGTCCTAATGTTATCCCATGCTGTGTTAAGTACAAAGGAATATTGTGGTCATGTAAAATAAGTGATCAGAAATGATTTTATATTTTATGTTTTATGTTGTTATGTAATGTTATTAAGCTTCAAAGACACTAGAACTATCTATATTCAGAGATTTATTAAGTGATAATTATATAATTAATCATGTTCAAATTTCTAATAAAAATCAGCATTGTAATAGTTGGTATCAGAAAATAGGTTTAGTTATTTTTGGGATTATGATTAGAAAAACCTAGTGAAAACACATAGGGTTAAGACTAGGTATATGAAAAAACCCAAAAATTTTCTATGTATAGAGTATGTGGTAAATCAATAAAATATATCCCTATCTAGATATGAACAAGTGGATGTGGCTCTGGCATAGATGTATCTAAGGGTAAAACCGAAAAACACAACTTTGAGCTAAACTCTACTGGGAACTGGTGCATGAAAATGGGCCTTGATGCACTCTGATTTTCACACTCCTGTGGGATATTATTTTAAAAATTCATATGCGGATTACAAAAAATTATTAAGTTAACACAAAAAAAATCCCATAAGAATATATTTTTTGAAGTATATCATGGATAACTTCGACAAAAGATTATAAAATCATATGTTAAGAATATAAATGTAATTTATAAGTCATCCCTTTAATTTCATTGGAATCCCTTTATGCATTTAACTATTTAAATTACTCATCCCTAATCTTCCATTTATTCTATCCAATAGATGGTAATAGTGGGAATTGTTTTTACAACATATGTGATGTATAGGGTGGGGATTTCCCCAATGAGATGACCTACCCGACTGGAATAGAAATTTACAAAAATTGTTATGATAATCATTCAATGAACCCATGTTTTGAATGGAATTTGAGATCAAGAAGATTTATTGAACCCCATTAAGAGAGATAAACCCACAGTCAAGAGCATCATGCAACAAATGCCTCCTATATTCAATGCATCATCTGATCCCTTAATAGAGGATAAATAGACCAGTTCCATCAAAAATAACTTCTCTATCCTCCAATGATCCAAACATTAAAACTTTATTCTAGTTGTTTATCATACGGAGGGTGAAGATGACCATTTGTGTACATTGATCAAGAATTTTATTCTTGTGGAGGAGCTCAATGTAATGATGTTTAAGGAATTCCAGAATTTTTTTTGGATAAATATTTCTTCCACACCCCCCATATTAAGATAGAAATATATTTACATGCACCCAAGAAAAAGGATGATAGATATATTGGGGAACATGAGGAAAACTTCCCCAGACATGCAAGATACGCCTCCCTTTTTCTCGTTACCCTCGAATGTAAGGTTGACCACATTTTGGTCGGCTAAATCCTAACCTATAATAATCCATAGCAATCGATCACTTTGAAAGATATGAAGAGTCGTCTGATTCTTCGGAAAATTCGTTATGGAGATCAGTGAATCTCATAGGGAACACATGGATACAAATTTGAATGTGGCCTTTAATTCTGGTGGTCTTATGGATAAATACAACAATGTTATAAAATTACAGCACCCATCTTATTAAAGCTGTGGACAGAGGAACCTCATAAATTTCCTAACAGGATCATTGAAAGGCATTCGGATCAGAAGAAAAGGGCACCTGGATAATAGTTACCGATAGAAGAAACCCATCAACATGAAAGAATAAAGGAACACTCTGGTTGACCCTCAACTCACTGTTCATTAATACAACTTCAAGAAAACATGGCACTTTTAGAACTAGTTTTCTAATCCGAGGGTTTTTGATGGCAACTGAAAACCATGGAGGCATCAACGATGAGATTTTTCCATCACAAATGCTTATGTGAATCCTAACAATGAAATGGTTACAAGTACGCTAGTTATTAATTCAATAATAGTGAATGTTAATTTTAATTCTATTTCTACACATTAATTTATATCGAGAATGTTTAGTAGAACAATCCAAACACCACCACAAAAAATGTAAGTAGAGATGTTAGTGAAAATGGAAAAGGGGATAATTATTGCATCCCATGAATATAAATCCTCCCTTTTCATAGTTTCTATATTGAAATTCATGTAAAACCATATCATAATTCCCTTGGTGAGTTTTGATGAAATTCCATACATGGATCAACTTTCCATATATTGAGCCAATATAAGTTTCCTTGAGAGTGAAATAACTCTCCAAAAGGTGAATCGACCTGTAATTCTACACAAGGTAAAGAGGATGATGAATCTTCCTTATCTCCATAATCCCAATCATGGATATTAATTCATATTAGAAAATGTATCTTACTCATATGAATGGTTCTAAGGAAGGAACCATCCTCTAAGACAAGCCTATCATGAGAGAATTCACTTATTTGTTTCCCAATGAATTTGTTGGTCTTTCTAGTAAAAGATATGTTGAATTATAGATTGATCTTATAACTATATAATTTCCAATATTTAATAATCCATATAGAATGAATGTTGTGGAAATTTTGGAACTAAAGAAACAACTACAGTAGAATTTCAATAAAGGGTTTATACACCCATGTAATTCACTATGGGGTGCACTGGTCCTCTTCGTCAAGAAGAAGAATGGGTTAATAAACCTTTTCATTGTTTATTGAGACCTCAAAAAATCACAATAGACAACAAGTATCCTTTTACATGAATTTATGACTTGTTAGATCAGATATTTAGGGAAAAATAATTCTCCAAGGTGGATCTATAGTCGATAAATTACCAAGTAAGTGTTAAGAAATAGGATATCCCCAAAACTGCATTCCATGTAATTTATGAGTATTATGAGTTCATAGTGATTCCATTCAGACTCACTAATGCTTAAGATATCTTAATGGACATGATGAATATATTACTTAGATATTACATTGAAAACATTATGGTAGTATTGATAGATGACATTCTAATATACCCCAAATCCATGGAGGAGCATGAAGAGCATCTAGAACTATGCTAAAGACCTTTCAAAAGGAGAATCTCTAATATATGTATAGAATGTGTGAGTTCTAGCTGAATGAATCCCTGTTCTTAGGGAATATCAACACAATAAATGGGATATATGTGTGTCCTTATAAGATAATGACAATTGAGGGATGACCATGGCCATCATCTATGAAGGATATTATAGCTTCCTTAGGTAAGCTGGATATTGTCACTGATTTGTGAGAAATTTATCATGATTTTCAAAAAACATACCAATATTACTTAGAAGGGAGTTATGTTTTCTTGGAATAATTAATGTGAAGAAATCTTCATGGAGTAGAAAAAGAGGCTTATCACTACCTCTATACTCACACTACCCATAAGTGCAGAGCTTTTCTTAATCTTCAAAGATGCTTCAAATAAGGGATTTAAAAGTGTGATAATGAAAAATGACATTATCATTGACTATGCCTCAAATAAATTGAAAATTCATAAGGAAAACTATCCCATGAATGATATAGAGTTAGTAGTTGCGATCTTTATGTAGAAAATTTGATGACATTATCTCTTTAGGGAGAAGTGTAAAATATATACAGATCACAAAAGCCTCAAATATATATTAACACATAAAGAGATGAATATGCACCAACGAAGATGGTTAGTGCTCATCAAGGATTATGACTGCTCAATACACTCTCATCATGGGAAAGTAAACAAGGTTTTAGATGCTCTAAGTAGAAAGAAACCAACAATTCTATCATTGATGATAATTGGAAAGTATCCAATATTCATATATTTTATGAAGATGGAAATGGGAATTATAATGAAGGTAACATCATCAATACTTTCACAAATTATTTCTCAACCATCACTTTTGGAATGGTAAATGGATTCTCAAAAAGATAATTATGGAATTCGAATGAAAGTGGAAACTATCATAAAAGGTAAAATCCTCAGCTTTCATAATTAATGAAGAAGGATTTGCGAGATTTGGACAGAGACTATGTGATTCATAAAATCTTGAGTTAAAGAATGAAATTTTATATGATTCATGTAGTTCTATTTTCTTCATTCCACCAGGAAACACAAAGATGTATTGAGATCACTGGGAGCAATTTTGGTGGGATAAAATGAATAAGGAGATCACTAAATATACATCAATGTGCCTCGTATGTTAGTAAGTGATTTCTGAGAGGTAGATGTCTAAGGGGATGATGAAACCATTCCCCATACCAATATGGAAATGGTAGTACATGACCATGGACTTTGTCACCATACTTACAAAGACATACCAAGGAAACAATTTTATCTTGGTTATTGTGGATGATCATACAAAGACTGAACACTTCATTGTGATTTGAGAGGATTTATTACTGGATTAATTGTCATGGATATGCATTAGAGAAGTTGTAAGACTTCATGGAGTACCACTATCGATTGTGTCTAAATGAGAGAAAATATTTATCTTTATGTTTTGAAAAAGTCTCTATATTACTCTATAAACTTAGAAAAACACCCTCAAAATGATATACAATCTGTGGGGATGATGAAAAGTAACCCCCATATGTTTAAGCGTGGGAATAATATTTGACGGAAAAATTATTAAGGGGAGAATTTTGTAACAACCCAAATATTTATGAATAAAATTAAATTTTCTAAATTGAATGTATTATATTTATAGAAGACATGAGCACTTATTTTATTATATCCAACTGTATTTGAATGACCGTTAAGTATCATTGTCATTGATAATATAACTATTTAATAGTAATCACATGACTAGTATAAAGATACAGTTTTAACAAATCCTTTTGACAGAGAAAAAGGAAGTGATGGCCTTAACCAATAGGATCAATACCTATAAAGCCCATTTATCAGAGATTCTAAGGGAGATATACTTTCTAGGATTTTCCCTAGACCGTGGCCTTGTTGAGATCCAACAACTTAATATTTAGAGAAACTGTTTATGGGAGAAGTTCAACCTCATCGAGATAATGACCCAAATCTTGTTCATCAAATGACCCTATGAAAGCTTCCCCATCACAAACAATACTCTTAGGTCATATGCTGGTGTAATAAAGGGATATGTAACAAGACCACAACATTTTGATTGTGTACATTTTTTTCTATAGATTAATGAATATCATTTTATTCTATTATTGTTACTTTTTAAATGATTGGTAAATCATAAATAATATTTTTTATAAATATTAAAATTCAATTAAGAAATATTTTTTAATGAATTAATGAAATTTTTAAATAAATAATATTCTAATATAATATTATTATTAAATTAATTTTATAAAATATAATTTTTGATATAATTTTTATGATGTTGAATTTAATTTTTATTAATGTTAAAAAATATTTTTTTTCAATACCCATCCATTTTCAATAAATGTTAGTTTTTAATTTAAAAGTAAAAATTCACCAATTTGGAAAAATGTTTAGATAAAGATAATACAATTTCTGGAATCAAGATGTCGAAATTATCCAATGGTTAATTTTTCATAACTTTCTGAGAAAGTCAAAATGTTTTCTAAAAATTAAAAAACATATAAATATACAGGATGTTTTATGATATCATAATGTCCCCATAATGATGTAATAAATACTATTAAAGGTATAATCATAAAATTATATGTTTTTGATTTAAAATAATATAATTTTATGTTTATTTTATTTATTTTATATTTTCTTAGTGAATCCTCCAAAACATAAAATATTTTTTAAGATTTTAAAATAATTCCGTTGAGGGTATGACTCACCTCCATATAAGCAAGAGAAATATTTTTATATCTTCACCAGTTGGCCATATAAAATACTTTATTCCACTCCCCTTTTTAAAAAACAATGGGAAAAACAATGCTATGCTTTTTTGTTTTGAATATTTTATTATGTAGTGTCCAAACACAAAATAATAAAGAAATCTCCCTCCTTTCATATATAAACCCACAATAGATCCCATTTATATTCACTAAAAATCTCTAATTCTCGACCACCCTCTACCCCAATCCACATAAAGTCCTCCCACGGTGCCCCAAATCTCATAATAATCCTCTCCCAAGTCTCTGGAGTCACACATACATGTAAGGGATCTTCCACTCCCCTCTTTTATAAAGGCCTCCTTATGTGATATTCATTTTAATTTAAATTTGAATATGTTGGGATATGTTTATAAATACCCCATTAATATCCATTTTATTGATAAATAATTATAGATTCTTTACACACTTATTAATAAATCCATGATCCTTTATATACTCTCGTTACCATGCCAAAATTTGGTAAGGGATTTCCATCTCATCATTCCCATTCAAGAAACACTTTTATATTATGCATCTTAAATTACATTTTATGTGTTGGGGTATAATGTTACATTAACCCCTTACTGTCCACTTAATGTTTAAATTATTAGATACCCATTTCTCTTTCATCAACCTATTTTATGAATTTCTATTTGACACTGCTATGATGCTAAAATTGCACTATGACTTTCCATCATGTTGTGAATACCAGACTCATTTATCTACTAAGTGTATTTAACTTTATTATCATATAATTCATGATTGGGGATTTAAATATATGTATTCCACATTCCTAGACCTTGGAATAACTTGTGATGTTGAATTATTCCATGTTATATGATCTATGTGACACACTTATGAATGAAATGAAATTTTTATGGAGCGTGCACCCTGATAGCACTCCAATGCATTGGATAATGGTTAGTATCATGATAAATCATGTGAAATGAGGGTTTACTCATGATATTTCATGTAAAATGAGGGTTTTATCAGGATAACTCATGGGAAATTAGGGCTTACTCATGATAATCCCTGTGAAATGTGCCTTGATGCATGATAATATCAAGTTGTATATTGTTTCCACATTTCCATGTTATGATTATCAATATTTGTCATGCCTTTATATTCCTGTTTCTTTTGAGCTCCACTAATATACATATTTACTAACATGTATTTTTTTCAAAATGTTATTCTATATTTATTCCCCTATTGTGCTTTATATCTCACCCTATTCATATTGTTGAACTCTCTCTGAGATGGTTATTTTAATAATCCCAAATCATTGTTTTATTTATTTCAATTTAGTATTTTGTTCAAATTGTTCTAAATATGTTTATATTTGTTTAATTCATGTTTAAATATGTTTATATATGTTAAATTATGTTTTAATGTTGACCTGGAAGTATTATGGAATCAAATAGACACTGTGTGAAAATTCCATGTTTTGTCTCACCATTAGTTATATTCTGGTCGCACCGATGAAGAGCAAGTCACCGATGAGGAACGGTCACACTGATAGCAACAGTCGCACCGAAAGCAACGGTTTCACTGACAACAACGGTCGCGCCGAGGGTAACAGTCGCACCGATAGCAACGGTCACACCGATATCAACAGTCACACCGATAGCAACGATCGCACCAATAGAAATAGTCTCACCAATGGAAACGGTAACACCGATGGCTACCAAAGATCTAAAGAGCTACCAATGCTGATGCTACTGATACCAATGATCATGAGTCACAGATACCAATGATCCATGAGTTACCGATGCTGATGCTTCTGATACCTATGCAGATTCAAAATGACTCACCGATCTCATGACTCACCGATAGTCATGAAAACTATTTGAATTTCTATAAACTCTTATTTAATTCCAACGGTCATATTTGATGTTTTTAATACAATTAATGATATTTAATGTTAGTTGTTGGCATGTGAGGGGACCGTACCATGTACATATGAAAAGGTAATCATTCCCATTTCCAGAGCTCATGGAATAAAAAGGAAGATCGAGCTGCAGTAAAAGAGCGCATAAAAAAGGCATAGAGAAAGAATTATTCCATACAGATACATACATGAAAATAAGAACACATGAGGAACTTGAAGAGGATATTGCAAGATCTTCAAAGAACTCTCATGCATGCAATCCAGCACTACTGAAGAACACACGAAGAACACTGGAAATCAAAGAACACACTCACTGGTGAAGGACATCAAGTCGAACCACGATACTCTGTTTTTCAATAGAAAAATCACAGAAGGACTTAGAAGAATTTCTGCTAAATCCAACGAGTCCAGAGCTGCACTGCCTATCACTAGATCTTTCTAAACTTTCATATACTCTCTCTAAGTGAATTGTTATTTACTATTGAGCAGTGAGTTTACTCTGTATATCTTTTAACCACACAATGTCTCCTGTGATGAACTGAAGGATACTAAATCCTCATTAAAAAATCCATACATCATACTATATCCCACTAAGGATAGTGGTAGAGGTCAAGTGTGACCTGGACAGCCTGTGTACTGGTGTCTTTGTTTTTCCCATGAAAAATTGTGGTAGAGGTCTTAAGACCTGGATAGTATTGTACTGTTGTTAACCCCGATCCAGGGTGTGGATCAAATTTATATGTAAATTTGAGAGAACTAAGTCTCTGCTTGAGACTGAACCTATTGGTTATATCTGCTGTGCTTTTTAGTATAAATCTAAAGTATACTATATATATCTTTTTTATTCCGCTGCTATTACTTTAAAATACCAATCTATTTTAAAGTTACTTTGATAGTTAAATTAGTAAGTGTTTATACTTGTTGTGAACCAGTAGGTCAGATTCAAAAGATAATTTAATCCTGTGATTAAATTGACTGAGATCTAATCAATCTTTAAGAATCCAATTAAACATTTTCAATATGTATAAATTCACTACAGTTTAACTTTGTTTTTAAAATTGTGGGATTTTAAGAGAAATAATTTTAACAGAAATTTTAATTGGAACTCAATTCACCCCCCTCTTGAGTATCCACTCCAACCAACACATATGTATGTCCTCAGGTTATCCCATGCAATGTTATTTATTAAAGAATGTTGTGGTCATGTAAAATAAATTTTCAATAAAGATGTTGTTTTTTATGATTTATGTAATTATGTAATATTCTTAATCCCCAAATACACTATACCTCTATATCTTTTTAGTTGTATTAAGTGAAAATTATGTAATAAATCGTTTTTAAATGTGTAATAATGATCATGGTTGTTATATTATAAGTTATTTATATTTCAATATTGATTATCCCTTATTAATTCATGATATATTACATTTTACATATCACTTATTAAATATATGATATCACCCTTAATTTTCATTATTTTCCCTAGGATATGAAGAAGGATATTATGAATAATATCTAGGGTGCTATATAATTTTTTATGGTATTTATTTTATATTTCCTATGTAATATGAGAATCTATTATATATTTGGTTCGTCAAGACTACAAAAATGATCTATCCTGAATGGTTAGATACCTTATATATTATACCATTTTAATAATATGAACACTTGCTATAGTTTATTGGAAATGGGGTTTCTACCATTGGTATCATAGAATGTTTAGTAAAATACTTGGGATCTATATTAAAAATGAATATATAAAACATTATAATTATGATAATCCATTATAGCATTTGAGAACTTTTATCATCAGAGATATTTTTATTTTATGGATCAATATTATTGATGAATATGAAATAACATGATGTGTAGAATTATTTATTAATGGTTCCTAATGGAATAAAGTGAATTAACACCAATGGAAAATATAGCGATATCCCTATTGATAAATCTAATATAGATAATTTTGGAAATATGAAGTTCATGACCATATTATGGTAGCTAACTCGAGTTTTGATTAATAAACTTCCTCGTATAGATAAAACTATTGTTCCATAGTGTGAATTGCCTATGATGGATCACATCATACAACAAAGGCCTCCTTATATTAATGAAACTACTATTCTATTTATAGTTGGTCAATGAATAAAGTCCCACAAAAATATATTATAGGCTTTGATATGTAATTAAAGTTAAAATGAAATTATACAAATGAATTTTTTGAGAATGTATGCCAATAAACATCAGAAATTAATCCAAAATTCTATGATGTTGATGAAATAGAAATCATCAAACAGAGAACTATTAAGGTTATATTATTTTAGATATAATTTACTCAAGAATAGAGAACTGAAATTGAGGGAAAATTCATTAATTTAATTATTATTGAAGAAGAATGTGTGGTAGATTGTGAGGTTGTAATTATAAGGTTGTCCAGGAAATCAAAAAAAATATACATAATCTAGACTCTATGAATAATCTTTTCATTGATTGGATAAAGATGAGTCAATGAAGCGCACTAGTTTCTCTAAAATTTTCATCAAATAGTGATATATTATCAGGGTTAATTAAGATATAAGAGGAATTGTCTAGATTATTTATCTTATATTGAAATAAAATTAATAATTGGTCTACTGGGAATTATGAAAAACGAAACACATCAAAGAAGAATATGGAAAAAATAAAATTTCAATCTTTTAAAAATTATGGAATGAATCATCTTGGAAAATTTGTAAGTGGTATGGGTGTATGTTCCATGTGTGGGGAGAATGACCATATTGCTAATGAATATAAGGAGAAAAAAGAAACAATTACAATCTAGTGATTTCACTATATAATGTTGTTTAATTATTCAAATGAGTTCCCCAAGTGTCAATGGAACGTATCACATAATAATAATAGAGGGATAATTATAATCATATGGTATTACATCATCTAAAGAGGACTTTTAGAAATATGTTTTTGAATAGTACCATTATAATGCACTATAAAAGTGAAAATGTTTTATTTGAACTTGTTTCAACCTACCCTTTTATATTGTAAGAACATTATAATGGTGTCACATTACCACCTCAATGATTAGATATTGAGTTAATAGTGAAAACTCTTATTGTTAAAATGATGATATCTTAATTCTATAGCTCCGCTCCAATATAACTTTGTGGGAATGGTATTATTGTAAATATATTTATTCCATATCAATTTTAATTGGTTTTCATTTTTTGAATGGATTGGATTTATCAATATATAGTCCATAATTATTATTAGTAAGGGAAGTTACATTTAATTTTTTGAAGCAACCAACGATTGAATTTTTGTTTTGAGATGAACATGAAATCCCAATCAATAGTAAATACATGATATGAGGTTTTATACCTATTAATGAGGGATATTTATTTCATATGGTTGAGGATAAAATAATCATTTTGGATATTAAAATTTTAGATGAGTTGGATGATGTCTCTATAAATGGTTTTATAGTCCTCCCTTGAACCACTGATTTAGGTTTTAAATATATCTCATACCTTATGATATAACAATTTAAAATACTCCATATTTAATTTCAAAGATTGAGTTTATAGATTTTACGAAGCAACAAATGTTTAATCATTATAAATAATTGATTCATCCCAATAATTTACCATTGGGTGAACCATTTATTTTTATTATTAAGAATGATTGGTCAATGCATCTTTTCCTTGATTACCAAGAATATGATAACATAAAGAAGAATATAAAGTATCCTATAACCCATGCAAATGGTGTATTTGATCAATTATAAGGGGATAAATATTTTTTCCAAATTGATCTTTGATATGGATATCATTAGTTAATGGTATAAAAGGGGGATATACCCAATATCACCTTTTGTACAAGGTATGGTCAATATGAATTCGTAGTAATAGAATTTAGAGATTCAAATTCTCCTACTATCATCATAAATTTAATGAATAGAGTCAATATAACTTATATTTATTATTTTATGGTAAAATTTATTTATGATATTGTTATATATTTTATGGGAAAGGAAGAGCATGACAAAAATTTAAGAATTGTGATGAAGTACTTGATTAAGGATATGTCTTATAATAAATTTACCATGTTTAAATTTTTTATTCATAAAAATTCATTATTTGATATTATAATCTCAAGTGAGTGTATATCTTCAGATTCATCAAATATAGATGTAATTGAAAAATGTCCTTGACTAACCATGATAACTGAGACCCATAGTTTTCTTTGTATTTATAGATAGAATTGATGTTTAATGAGAGATTTATCAATACTATATAATCCCCTCATTATATTGACATAAAAGGGGATATTTTCTTGCGGGATGATGAATGTGTGGATAATTTAAATGATTTGATGAAAAGGTTGGTCATCCCTACTTTGGTTACACTACCCTATAGTGGGGAAGGGTTTATATTCTATAGTGATGAAAAAGGAAGTTATTTGGATGAATACTCATGCAGAATGGAATTGGGAGAGAATTGGCATCTCACCAATTAAAAATTCATGGGGGAAAATTACCAATATCATGATTTGGAGCTGGAACTATTAATATTTTAATTTTAGACACATAGTCATTTTTTGTATAATGAATGTTTTGATATATATACTAATCATAAAAGAATAATGTATATATATTTCCACAGACAGAGTTGAATATGTTCTATATAATATAGTTAAAGTTGGTAAATTATTAAGAATTTTCAATACATTACCACTGTAGGATGTAAAACATGGTAGTTAAATATTCAATAATACATCCATGAGAGCTTTGAGATAGAATAAAAGGATGATGTCTAATTATATGATAAAGTAAGGAATGCACCTGAATAAAACCATTATCATACATGAATGATAATATTTGGGAACTCAGTATGTGTCCCATGAATAGTACAATCGAATAATGATTATTTGGTTGAATCTCATAGTTCATCATTCCATATTCATTATAGAAGTAAAATGATTTATAGAGATTTGAAAGATAATTTCAAGTGGGATAATAAGGAAAAGTGTATTGTCGATTATGTATCTTTATTCATAGTGTGTTAGAAAGCTAATACTAAGAGACATAAGTGTAAGGGGATATTACAACTATTTCCAATACAAGAATTAAAATGGGAAAAATTGACAATGTATTACATCAATTGACCCCCCAATAATCTTAAAGAAATAATAAAATTTTGGTTTTAGTTGATCACCTTATGAAATCATCATATTTTATCACTATCATATAAGATTTCTCTCATGATAATATTACTCATTTATTCAATATCTATGTTAAGATATTGGATGGAATAATACTATCAATTATACATGATCAGGATCCAAGGATTACCTCAGTGTTTTGGTGAATCCTTTTATAATAACTGGATACAATATTTTGTTTCTATACAAATTATCGTCCTTAGACATGTGTCATATCTAAATGGAACATTCAAAATATATATGACATGTTGAGAGATTTATCTATGGATTTTATTGGTTTTTGGGGTTTAAACCTTCCTTTGGAATAATTTTTAAACAAAAATATCTTTCACCCTTGCATTTTGATGGATCCTTACAAATCCCTATATGGAAGGAAGTATATAAAACCAATGTATTTGGATGAATTAGGATAACATAAAATATTGGTACCTGATGAAGATGAGTAATTGGTAGACAAGTTCAGATCCATTCAACAACATGTAAGGGAATATGAAAGTTGAAAAAACATTATTTTGAGAATATTAAGCTAAATCTAGTTTTTAAATTCTGTGACAAGGTATTATTTTGAATATCTATGTGTTTTAAGGTTATGTGATATTAATGGTGGAAAATTTGATCCCTAGATATATTTTCCCTTGTAAAATATTATTCATATTAGGATTGAAACTTATTCATTGGAATTACACAAAATATTTCTCAAATTCCTGATGTTTTTAATGTATATATCTTGAGGTTGTAAAATCTTAATCATTCACATGTATTAATCTCAAACTTTTTACCTCTATATAATGATGTTTTTTAGAACTAAAAACTATTTTAGGTTTTTTATTGTGGATATAATGTTCTATGAAAGATGACCACTAATCTGGAAAATGTTTTGTAGAGAAAAAATAGGTTTGAAAAATATTTTTGATAACCTTAGGATGTGATGAAGAAAAATTTTCCATTGTATATTATTTTATACTGATGAAATTTTTATGTGTGAAATTATTATATGGGGTAGAATGTAACCTCCCATGATTTTATGATATATTTTTATTTAAATAGTTTTATTTGATATCTTTTTTTATTTAAAAAAATGAGTTCAAATAAATAATGAAAACCTATTAAAATGTTATAATGTGAAAATTATATCATTTTTAAATCATTATGTATGAATAATTCTAGATTTATTTTTTGGGAGTTTTCTAAAAAAATTAATTTTTATTGAATAATGGAAATTACATTTTTCTAAACTATAATTTCATTCCTTTATGTCATGTGATTTATAAATATAAATTACATTATGGATTTGAGTTTAAATAAATAGAATATATATTTTATTTGTATTATTATCTTTATTTTACATAATTTGTATATATGTCTATTTTTAATCCTCAGACATATTTTTTCTGGAAATCTATTTTTTATCACATATTCTAGGATTATTTTTAAATTACTTTATAAAACAGATAATAATTTTATTTGATAAAATGTGTACTATTTTTTGGAATCATTATGTCGAAATTTTTCAAGTATTTTCCTTTTATTTTAATGCAATGGTGAATATTTACCATTATAAAATTTATCACCTAAGTTAAGGGTAAAGTGAGTATTTATCTTAAAAAATTACATGACGAGGCATTAAAAATATCTCAAACACATTCCAACATATCATTTTATGAGTATATTTCATTAATAATAATTGAAACTATAAAAATATAAAATTTTCTTTTATAAACCATTTATTTTTACCATTATAATATTTAGTAAGGGAAAATGTCAAAAATGTAAAAGTCTTGCTTTTAATATATACAATATTTATTAAAAGGGTGAAAACACCATATTTTTTTTATTTTAAATAAAAAACTAAAATATTAATGATTTTTTATCATGGAAATTTAATTGTATTTTTTAGTAAGTTATTAATTAATTTAAATTTATACACAATACACAAAAAATATTTATTCAATTACTAGAAAAATTAAATAAATTATATTTAAGAAAATTAAAAATAATACTATTTTGATGAATTGGTGAATTAAAAAAATAATATAGATAAATATGTCATATTAATCTTGTGTTAACAGATTATATTAAAATTAAATCATTATCTTCATGTTTTTAATGACATATTAAATGAATCCTGTCAAAAATGATACTAAAGATATTTTATGAGAATATTATTTTATTAAATTATATCAAAATCATAATAATCATTAATTAGTGTAAGGGGATAATATTTATTATAAAACATAATCCCCTTTCCATTTATTGCCCAATTTTTTTTATGGTGACTTTCTTGGCTCTTATAGTGTAAAGTACATTGTTGTCATGGAAATTGTCACAAAGTTTAACTGGGGTTAAAATAAAGAGAGAAGGGTGGAAACATCCACAAATAATGTTAAATTTTAACGGGTTGATAAAAGATCAACTCATAGTTATATTTGAGTCTAAATATCTAAATTTGGAGCCATTTTTACCTAAAAAATAATTTATATTAATTCAATAGAATTGGAAATTCGAAGAATGCCCCTATCATCACTTATAAAAACACACAAATTTTCTATTTTCATTACAGAACATTTAGAAACCAATATAAACAAAAAAATACCCATTTAACTTCCCAAAATATTTATACACATTATGAATCTTCTTTTCTTCTCAAAATTCAAACCATATTTTCACAAAGAAGACATCGAAAGGTGGTTACTCTAAGAGAATGTAATCATCTTAACCAAACACTTTATTTTTAAATTATTAATTTTATAAAATAAATTATTTCTTAAAAATTCCATCATAATAACAATATTTTCATTCATATTATTAGTTTTTATTATGTTTGTGGCATAATATTTACCCATATCTTTGTCCATCAATTGGGAAACAAAACAATCATTATTGTGTATGGAAGGCTGACACCTCACGAACTGAAGTAATTTTTTTCCTATCACTACATCACATGTGTAGTCATAATAATTTAAAAAATATTGTTATATTATATTTGTGAAATAATTATTTTATTTTAATTATAATATGATATCTGACTTCTTAATTTTAAATTTTTGGGATGATGTTAGTGTCCCTCATGTGTATATATAGACTACTAACTCCACTAAGTGATGTGGTCCATTTTTCATTTCCCCTAAACATAGATGGTAATAATTATTGATTTAAATAATATATATATATATGATATATGTGACATTTTTATGATCTTATAAAGGTTAATTTTTATTTTCCATTCATCCATTCTGTTATTCAAAAAGTGAAAATAGTTTTTGTGCCTACGTACGACCAACCATCTTCTGGAACCATGTAATTCATTTTTATATTTCTATATTTTATGGATAACTATATTTTTTTTAATATTAGTTATATAATATATTTAACTAATAAATAATTTTTGGATATTATGGATCCATGAAAAATATGAATTGATTATGACTATATAATTAAAAGATTCATTAAGTAAAAAGTAGTTAACACAAAAAAAATGATAATAACAAAATGTTACTGAAAAATGGATGGTAAAATATTATAAATGGTAAATATATGATATTATAGATATGAATAACTTTTTATGAATGTATGATAAATTAAAATATATTATATATGAATTATGAGAACCTAAAATGAATAAAAAACATGAGGTAAGGTATTTCTTCTCAACTTCCAATCTATTGATACATATTTGGAATTATGCAAAGATTATTTTTTTGTGGTGCATATAATCCAAAATTTATATATTTTACATGAATATTTATTAATTAAATATGATTAATCTTTAATTTCGTATTTTATCTTTTAAGGGGTTACAATTTGGATGTTACGAAAGAGGTAAGGATTTAATTCAACACATATTCCATTGGGATTTCACTTATTTTCATAGACAGAATATTCAAATATATCCTACATAAACTCACAATATTTTCTAAACTGTTGGATATTTAAGGAGTATAAATATTTTATTCCAAAATTTCCTATCCTTCTCACTTGATTCAAGTAAGGAAATGTTTAAAATTAATTTCTATCTTATTTTTCTTCCAATTAAGTATATTTTTCTATCATGTGAATTTTTTTGAATGTCTCATTTATTCTATAAGAAAAATTTATTATGGAAAAAAATTTCATCTTTCAATTTTTATTACATTTAAAAAAATCTTTTTATTGTTTTCTGAAAATTTCATTTGGTATATACTTTTAGAAAAAGGTATAAGGAATGTTTATTTTTAATGTATCTTACTTCAATGAAACTTCCCATCTCTATAACCATTTTATGACATTTAATATATTACTAAAGATTTAAATTTCATAAAATGAATAATATTTAGTGAAATATTTTTTATTATTTAACTTACATTTCATAAAAGAAGTGATTTTATTTTAAAACCTATTTTTATGATGAATTGATTTCTATATTTTGTCTCTTACTATTTTTTTATTATAATTATCATAAAAATTCATATTAATCGGATTTTTGGATAATATACTTATCTTTAATATCTATATTTTTTTTACAATGGATTACATCATTTCCTAAATCATATACCATTTTAAACGATAGTTTTTTACTCTGAAATTCATTTAATTTACTGGGTACATATTAATATTTATTATTTTTAGAATATATTAGTAAATAATAAATATAATTTATTAATATAATTGTTAATTTAGTATATTAGGAATGAATTGGACATGCAATGATGGGTGGGTCCTAGTAATAGATATCCCATCGATGCATTTATGGGTCTTACAAGACAAATTAGTTATCCAAACTAAATACAATTCAGTTTAATTTCAACCCAGCAATTAAATTGTATTATAATAAGGCTTTGAATATATAGATATCATGTTTTATTAGATAATTATGTCTAATATTAGTATTTTATTTATTGCTAATTATGTTATTATTATCAATGAGATTACTATATTGATATAATCAATGGATGCATTTCGTACTCAAGTTATTGATTATATGGAATGTGTTATAAGTTATTTAACTCTCCATGTTGATTATTCATTATATTTCAAGAGAAATTAAACATTATGTAGCCCTTATAGAACATCTAATTTCACCCTTAACCTATTGTTGTTTCCCCAGGATATGTAGAATGATTGTATGAGTTAGATAAACGATGTGATAATGTATCTTTTTAGAAATGTATTTAATATTTGAAATGTAATATGGGAATCATGTTTCTATATTATTTTATAATTCATCTAAAATAATTGATATAGTGTAGTGATATCACATATATCTTGTACCCAATTAATAAAGTGAACAATGCCTCCCGGTTACTAGAGTTTGTGTTTCTATAGATGAGGAGAACCATGTATGAAGAAATATTAATGAAACTGAATAATATTGCACTTGAAATCATCATATGGATTAGAAGAGAAGTAGGAATATTTTCCCTTTTTATTAAAAATATATAAGGGTACAAAAAATGAGATTAATAGATTAATTTATTATATGGAGAAAAATTAGGAAATTTAATTATTTTATGAAATAAATATTGGAATCATAGTTCATAACATGAATAAATGGTTTACACCATGAACTATAATTTATATCATCATTAATGGCATCATCTAGTGGTTAAATAAATTTTGAACACCTAATATTTTACAATTATAAATAATCTTCATTATGAAAAACTTTTTCAGAAGCTAAAAATTATTATTTCTTCTTAAGGTTATCATAAAATCAAATAAAACAGAAAAATAGTTAATTAATTTTTTTATAATTTATGTAACAAGAACTATAATAAATATTAAATTTTATGGAAACTCCATAAAATTTTAATCAGGAAGATCATTATAATAGAAAAATATAAAGTTCATGAAATACATTTCCATTAGAAAGAAAATAATAAACATAGGAAATTATAGTGTATAATATATGAGAAATATATGAATGGTGGATTTAGAATGAAATATATATAAATATAGTAATATGAAAATTGGGATTTAGACCATTGGAATATTATGGTTGGGAATCTTCCCATTTCAACTCTAACTATTTTCATAGTAATACTAATGATATAAGGACAAGTACATCATTGAATTGATAAAACCATTTGAAAATAATATAACTAATAAATTATAATAAATTATTATAAATAATTAATAGTAATTTTGTAACAGAAAAGTACTTTTCATTAATTTAATATTAGGATTAATTTTAATATTAGGGTATTTTAAATTATACACAACACCATGTTATGCTCATGCTACACATGACACTGAGTTTTACTGTGTCACATGAAAGACCAAGTTTTATCGCCTTTTAATTATGAAAAAATATTAAAACTAAATTTATAAAAATTTAGATATTTTTTTTCATAAAAATAAACATCATTTTTGTAATCATAATTTCAAAATTATCTTATGGTGATTTTTTGGTATTTTTCTATGATGTTTAATATTATTGTGAATAGTGAAAATACTAAATTTTAGTTAAAAACACTCTTTATCTAAATAATTATTTATATTAAATTATATATTAATTTTTGTTTATCAAAATTGGTCAATTATATGTCTATTAATCCAATTTAGGTCATCAGAATATTTTTATATTTAATTTAATACATAATAAACTTTTTAACATTTTCACTTTAAAAAACCTCTTTTTCGCCAGGTCGGTGGGATTAACTTTAATCATAAAATTTCCTTTTCTATAAATTGGAATTTGAAAAACGAAAATAAATAGTTGTAACAATTATAATATATTTATTATAATAAAATCAATTTAAATTTTGACCGAAAATATTAGTGAAGGTGATTAAAATTAATTATAGTGATTATGGTAAAATTATTCTTAATCATGGACTATAAATTAAACATAAGGGAGAATATGACATATAAAATTTTCCAAAAACCATTATATTCCCATATATATACCATGTCCTATCTTGTTACAAATTTTATGATTTATTGGGATACATTTTCAAGAAATAGACTAATATAATAAGTTATGTAAGGAAAAAAGAAAAAAAAAGAAACATTCCTTACCATCAAAATTTATTAAGCATTAGACTATAGATGAAGCTACATAGTTTCGGTTATAAATTTTTTTTATAATTTTAAAATTTTTAAATCAATATATTTTAAAATTAAATTCTAGAGATGATAAAATTTCATTAATGACTTAAAAACTTTTAACGCATGGTTTATTTAATTTATAATTCAAAAAAAAAACAAATGATACTAAAAAAATTAAAGGTACTGTATATTTAATGAATTATTGAGTTAAATTACTTTTCTAGATGAATATATCATGTTAAATATTTTTGAATTTAATTATCTTGAATTCCATAATTTTTTTTATATTTTTTTAATAAAAAATAATTTAATAATGAAAAAATCGACATTCATGTTATTTTATAATAAGTGATAGTTAATTAATTGATTAAAAATTAATAAAAATGTAAAATTATACCATGTTAATTTTATATTTTTATAAATATATAACATATTATTATAATTTATCTATTAATATTTTATAATTTACATATTAACCCAAACATAATAAAAACCTCATTAGTACGGTTCTGGTTAAAGTAGTGTTTTTGCGCGTTACACATGCTTGTTTTAAATTTAATTTCTAAGACATATGGGTTTTTTATTTTTTAAATTTGATATAATAAATATAATTAAGTGGGTCTATATTTTACAACAAATATAACAATAATTTATTCATAATGGGTAAATTATTGAGGTTAGATAACTAATTACTTTAATAAAAACTAAAATGGTAAAAATTGGGAATCAAAGTAGGTAAGGTGTAAAATTATAAAAAACAATTATTTTTGATTTTTTGGTGTTTTTATTGACTTTAATATCAGTTTAATACATTATTTTTTAATATTTAGTCACATGAGTTAGTGGAGACCTCCTATTAGTGTATGATTTTTTTAAGAATGCCAGACACCCTCCATTATAAAAAAGAATTCACTCTTCCTCTTTATAACACATCTCAAGAAATGTTGTCTCATAAATTATCAGACCAAATATTCTCTAAAAACCTATCTTATAAACATAGTATACTTAATTTTTTAATAAATAAAACAATGTAATACTTTAGTGATAATCTAAAAGGAGTTACCTAGAAAAAGAGGTAACATTCTTTAATGACCAGTTTTGATTTATTTCCTTCCCAATACATTCAATAATTCTTTTTGAATGATTATATAACGACATATGTACCATGAATATAATTAAATATTCTATGTAATGGTTTTTTCATTCACCTACACAAACTTACATCAAATAGGTAATGAACATACAATTCATGTATGGAGAACAACTACCTCGTGAAACGATATCGTTCACTTTTCCATTACCACCATTCATGGTAGAGAATTATGATGGAAAAACTATTTATATATGATATATATGATATTTAATATGTCTTAATGATTCTATAATTTTTATATAAAGCATTCTATTATGCGTTCCATTTGGTGTAACTACGATAACATTATTTCTGGACGTGTGGACTACCATCCCCTCAAAGTGATTTGATACATTCACACATTACATGGAATGTATTGTAGATGGATTTAATTAAAAATACATGAAATAAATAAAATATATTATATTATTTTAATGATACAATTATTATTATATAAATGTAATATATCATTTTCCTTATTACCCTTTCACAAACTGAAAAAGTGGCAACATCATTTGTGGACATGTGGACTACCACCTGCTCAACATGATGTGACTCATTTTACATGATATGAATTATTTATATAAATATAAATGATTAAATAAAATGTTATTTATTATATTATTTTCATTAAATATATATAATGTTACTTACCTTCTTTCCACAACAATCATTGGAAAATGGAACGTTTCTCATGCATACGTATGACCTACTATCCCTTGATTGTAGCGTTAATTAATTTTTCATATCCATATTTCTTGATCAGTTTTAAAAATTATATTTTATTTATAAATATTATTAATATTTAATGATTATTAGTATGGATATTATTATATAATTAACCATTTGATATAAGTTGACCTATCATGTCCATTTTTGACCCAAGAACCAAATTCAGTCAAAACAACCAATGCAAATTTAATTTTTTATGTAGTTGTATAAAAAATATAATAAGTAAAATAAATATAACAATATAATCGAATTTTTTTCTCAATTAAGTAATTAATTAATATTGGTTTATTATATAGGATGAAAAATACATACATTACAAGTTGGACTCAAGGTAAGGGATTCTTTGCTCACTTTCTATTCCATGAGGCAAAACCATTTTCACAACTTTATTATTTTCTATGCTGTATATACATACCCTATTTTATTTTATATCCTTAATATATTTATATTCATGGTATGTAGACTTTAATTTGAAATTTCTTAATTCATAGGGATTATAATTCAAAAGGAACCATGTAATAAGGATTTTATATATATGAGATAAATTTTATATTGACCACTTAATTATTTATTATTGTGTATATTGTAATGCCCCAAAATTCTAAAGTACAACTTTGAATTCAATAGAGGGTATAAAATACAACACTATGTGAAAACATTGGAATATAATAACATGATACATTATAATATATTTTCTATATTAAATTAATATAATATATTATATAGCATGTAATGCACAAAAAACTAAGTTATCTTGTGCTATACACAAGTGATACCATCCTCGATAGCTTGCGTTACATGCTAGGGAAACCTTCCTAAGTGGCTTTCATTACACGCAAGATCAAGTTTTACTGAAAAATAATATCATATTAAAATATAATTATTTAATTTAATAATATATAAAACAACCATTTGTATTGTATTAACTAACTTCTTAATATTTATAGTTTATATAAATATAAAATTAAATCATTGGTTTCGAATAAATGAGAAATGATAATAAGAACCAATTCGATATAAAAAGAAATATTATTATTTTTATGCTTCCAAATGAGTTCTACCTTACTAAACATAATTAATAACAATTAGTTAATTATTTTATTGAAATATATATTTTATATTTTAAATAAAATATTTTTATATTCATCCATTAGGATTTATATGCATAATATATGAAGAAAATTTATTTTACACATAAAACCCTATATTTTTATAAAGGGAATTTTAGCTCATTTTGATGAAAAAACCATTTTAAATATGAATTTTGTCACTTTAATTGATTTTATATTTCAATATAAAATTCATATATGAAATTTAAGCAAAATAATTAGGATAGTGGGATTTTTTTGTTTTTCTAAAATGTTTTATTTTTTAATGAATACCTAAAATAATGAATTTTAGTTCCCAAACATCCTTTTCTTATAATTTATTTAAAGGATAAATTATAATTATAATTTTTTTTAAAGATCAATTACATAATATTTTTATCAATTAATACAAAATTTTTCATTTTAATAAACTTGGCTTTGAAATTGATTGTAACAAAATTGAAAACATTAAGACGTTTTTACATTAAAACCTGAAATGTCATCATGCTTACAAGATGAATTTTAAATTAATTTATGACACTTATTTGATTTAAATTTTTAAGAATTTATTCCATAATTGGAATAATCATAATTTATAATTTTTAATGATGCCATGTTTTTTTTGAACAATATTATTAGTGAAAGGAATTTAAAGTTAATTACAATTATTGTAGAAAAATTAATCTTAGTAAAAGACTAAACCTTTATCTTAGGGGCCTAAATGACCTATCCGCTATTATAAAACCAATTATAAGTTCATAATTCGGAAATTAACTACCTATTATTGAGTTTTTTTTGGGTTTTTATGACTTTTTAGGATTGAACATGTGTACACCTAACTTGTTTCCAAAAAATCCAAGTGATATATTTTTAATTTTATTTCCATTATCCAACTTCTCATCCATTATTATTCTACTCTTGTATAACAACAAAAATTTCAATAATATACTAGTATATTTATTTTTAAAGGTTTATACCTACACTTACACACACATCCATCTAATGGGTAATGAATATGGTGTTTCTGTGTACGGTGTACTACTACCTCATGAAATGTTGACTGTTCATTTTTTCCTTTACTACATCTCATGGTGTCCACTATGGTTTAAACAATGTTTATATTTGATATATTTGATATTTATTATTTTTTTATACTTATTTAATATTTTTATAAAATTTACCTTTAATACATTCCATTTTATGTTAATACGATAACATCAATTGAGAAAGTGTGTACTACCACCCCCTCGAAGCGATGGGATTCAGTAACACGATAAATGGAATGTATACAGGATGATTATAATTAAAAATATGTGACAAAAAACTCATATATGTTATTCATTAAATAATCAACTTTCTGTAAACATACTATATATATATATATATATCATTTTTTATTACCCTTTCAGGCTTAAAAAGTGAAAATGTCATTTGTGGACGTGTGGAGTACTGCATCCTAAACATCATGTGATTCCTTTTACATCACAATAATTATATATATATATATATTTATATATGATTAAATAACATGGTATTTATGATATAATAATAAATTTATATTATATTTTTTTTACTAAATTTCTTTCTATAATGATCGTTGAAAATTGGGAATGTTACTCGTGCATCTGTACGACCTACCATCTCCAAGATCATAACATTGAATAATTTTTTATAAGAATATTTAATTATTGGTTTTAAATGTATAAATTATCTATAAATATGATAATTATGTCATTATTATTATTCTGTAGATGTTATATAATTAATTATTTGACCATAGTTGACCTACCAATATTGATGTTGACAGATGAACCAAATTTGGTCAAAACTCCCAATGTAAACTTAATTGTTTAATTAGTTGTATAAAACATATAAATGAGTAAAATAAATGTTATGATAAACAAAAAACTGTTTCTCATAAAATTATATAATTAGCATATATTTATTATACAGGAGTTAGACCAAATTCACCCTAATGGAAATGCATGTTTAGGGATTTTCATCTCACTTTCACTTCTGTGAGATGAATATCTTATTCACCGTTTACTTATTTTGTGTGGTGTATCAACTACCCATTTTTATATATTATATAATGAATTCATTTATCTCCATGGTATTTAAAACCTTCATTTAACATCATTCTCTCATGATATTTATGATTTAAGATGTTTCAAAGTGGTATGTGCCACTTTGGAATGATTAATGATTATTTTCCTCAAAAATAACATTAATAATCCTTCAATTGTGTTTCTATTAAAGAAAATTATATTAATTTTTTTCAATAAAACTTTTAATTTTAAATCTTCTAGTTATTCATTACCATTTTAACGTATTAATACATTTTTCCTGCCTTTTAGTATTCAAAATGTTTTTTAAAATGTTTTTTAGAAAAACCTGACTTTGATTCCCTCTTTAGTTGGAGAAAATATTTTCATTTAAAACCATTTTTATTAAAACAATTTCAAAAAAAATATTAATGATTTGGTAAAGAAATTTGTGCAATTTTTTTCTTTTACAAATGATTTCAAATGAATCTTATTGTCACTTTCCAAAGAAGGAATTTGTCTAACCTTTTTACATTGCAAAAGGAATGTTCTTTTATCTCATATGGAAAGTACATATTTATATAGCATAATTTCATTGAATATTCATCATGTCTAAATGATAATTTTGAAAGTTTTTTTAGGAAAAATATCTTTAAAAAAGGGGTTCTCAAAAATGTTTTACAAATCAAAATTACATTTTCCTCAAGAATTGTTTTAAATGATATTTTCAAACTAATTTTTATTCATAAATGATAACAAAACATTATTTTTATTCCACTTGGGATATGTTGTATTGATGACATCCTTATTCTTCTACTAAATGGTTTATCATTTATTTGAATAAGGATAGTATTCACATTCACTTCATTGATTCCTTTTGGTTCCCTTAAAATATTCAATTTCATATGATCATTTGAAATCAAATTTCCCCTAAATTATCGATTTTATTTATCATGGATATTACTACTTCTTTAACCATATTCCATTTTACATATGTTGTCTACTTTGACAGTTTTTTATTGTTTGGTAAATATTTATAAATCTTTATTCCTAATTCAATATGGGTATATGATGAGGAATATTATTTATTTAAATTATTCAATCTCTGGAATGATTTGGGAATGAAATTACTGGATGTACAAATATATTATATAGCTCTATGATGTATTGACAGGGTCTCATGAGACAAATTAGTTGAAAAATAAGAATATTTTAAACCATCTTGTGACTGGTCTTCATGGTATAGATTTTCATGTGCCTTATTCATGTTGTCAATTAACAAAGAATTACCCTAATTAGTTTTATTTATTATTCATCCATGATGTTTTACATTGACATATATATGGATACATTTCATTTTCAGTTATTTATATTTCATGTGTTTCAGTTTTGTGACTTTTCATATTTATTTTTCATTAACGAGTTTTTTGAATGGCATGTGTTAACAGTTATTAACATGCTATATTTTTTACCAACTTCCATTTAGTTTATTGATTACATGGAATGTGTTTTCATCTATTTACACTTCCATATTTACTACTATATTTGATTCATTATTAATTAGGACATATTTTTCTCTTAATGAGCATTTGATCTCACCCTTATTATGTTTCTTTCCCCCAAAATCCAAGAAGCATATTATGAAAGATAGGTAGAGATATACTATATAGAATAAATTTACTCTTGAAGGTATTTATTTAGAAAGAACTAAAAGATTATGTGGTAATTATTTTAATATTTTTTAATAAAATTTTAATTTAGGTATCTAATTTACCAAGACTAGTAACCTCTCAGACCATTAGGGAATGATTCCTTATAATCATGCTAAGGTAATTGATAGGAGACGTTGGATCCAGGATATTTAAGGTCAAGTAAATATAGTTGTTATCAGAGTATGTTTAGTAGAAAACATGGGAACTAGATTTAGGAAAACATATGTTAGAGAACATAACCCTAAGGTAGAATTTCAGATATTAATATAAGAACACCCTATAATTTTGTTAATATATATATTGTGTGGGTATTCCTAGAAATACATATCTGTTTGGATACTACCAATAGATGTGGTTCTGGAATAGATGTTCCTAAGAGTAATAACTCTAACAAGGTGTTTTGGGCCTAACATAGGGTATCCTGGTACCCGACAATGGACCTTATAGCGCACCTGGTTTGAAAATCCTACTGGATATTCATAGTATAATCCACTTTTTTTTTCAAATCTTCGTTATGAATTTGAACAGATAATGACAGTGAATAATAATGGTTAGACATGTGGTGTTTATGATTGAATATAAGGTGTAATGATTTAGAAATCCAATAAATGTTATTATGGATAACTTCTAGACTGAGGATAGAAATGTGTGAAAAAATAAAGAATATTTATTTATGTATTGAGTTTATATTGAAAAAATTTGTTAATGGCTATTTTGTGATTAATTTACTTTCAAGGATTTCCATTAGATTTAATTTATAAATTATATTAATTTGTATTTATGAAAGATAATCTTGTATATCGGGTTACAACAAATCAAATCTAGAAAGGCCATGGGTCTTGAAACCATGATTAAAGGGAAATAAGGGTTTCACAAAAACAAATAACCTATACAATTTTTGGTTTAATTTTTCTTTGTTTTTAGTTAAAAATATGATGAATAAATGTTTATAATAATCCAGAAGTATCACTTTTGAGGATTATATATTAATAAATGAACCACATTGGTTTTAGAAGATAGTTAATGTCAAATAGTTATACTTATGATGTTTATATAGTCTTTTTGATCCTTTAAAAGATTCTATTTGTGCTTTACACACAAAAAAATCATTATTGGTAATAAATTTCTGAGTCTAAAGGTATGGATTAGAATTTGATCAATTCATAACCAAACATTAGGATTGTTTATTGGAAATTCAATCATATCAAATAAGAATAAATCATTATAATTCTATTTAGTCAATGAATTACCCAACATTAGGAAAGTAACATAGAAATAAAAAAAAATCCTATTGTCATAACATTTATTGAACCGATGGTCTCCACAATCCCTACAGATTTATGACTTTCTGTCCCTCAAATTTCAACTGGTCATTCATTTGTTTATGATTGATGATGAAATTCACTACCTATAAATATATAGGATTTTATTCAATGTACATAACTTTACATTCCACAAATTTTCTCATACTGTAATGTCCCAGACCCGGCCAGCCACCCGATCAGTGCCGAACGGGTTGGGTGTTACTACCTTAGGCGCACCTCCCTGAATGCCAAAGGCTGCCGACTAGAAGCGAGGGTCTGTTAGGTATAGTGGGGAGGCTATACCCTCCCAGAGGATCATAATAAGGGTACTGGTCCAAGTATAACAGTAAAGATGCAGTGGAAAGGAAGACTCAGCAGACTCGAACCAGACCGGCAGAGCAGAAGCAAAATCAATATAGATAAACAACAGAAGCAGTAAATATAACAACAGTAGCAGAAATAAACACAACAACATGCTAAGAACAGGTAACAACAACTGCGCAGTAAAACATGCATCCAGAGCAGGTCATACACAACTGAATATAAAAAGGGCCCTGATGGCTAACCAACAGTAGCTACAACTAGCATGCCGATATAGAAAAATAAACAAAACAAAGTAAACCCCAGATAGGTATGACCTCAAGTTCCATACCATCTCCATGCAACAACTAACGCATCCCAGCTCCTGAAGCTGGCCTCTTTCCTACACGTAAATCCATAAAGTCTGCACGCGTCCTGAAGGGCCCGTACAGGGTGTGAGACAAATCTCAGTAGGATACCACCCCACGGTGCATACCAAATATAAGTGTTTAAGAATTCATGCATTTCTCTGAAAAAGTAGTAAACGGTACAATGCATAATTAAACACAAACTCCACTGGTGCTCAACAGCTCCCATGGAGTGTCACCTGCTTTGGCCAATGTCGGAATCTCTGTTGTGTAACCCGACACCATGTTCCACCTGACAGCTCGTGTCTCAAGTATCGACGTCCTGCAGGCACACCCAAAAATAGTAACCCGACACCAAGTGCCTCCTAACACCTCGTGTCTCAAGTACCGACATCCCGAAGGCACGCCTAAAAATAGTAACCCGACACCAAGTGCCTCCTGACACCTCCTATCTCAAGTACCGATGTCCCGAAGGCACGCCCAAAAATAGTAACCCGACACCACGTGCCTCCTAACACCTTGTGTCTCAAGTACCGACGTCCCAAAGGCATGCCCATCCTCAGAAGGCTCCTCACCTCCCACGTGGATTTCTATGGCAAGCACCCCCAACCAGAAAACCTAACCGCAACTATGGGGGCCTCTACCCACACGAGTGGTCAAAACCACCTCATCACGGAGTATCTCTGTGTGCACACTACTCAAAGTTCTGGGTGAGCGGTAATCACCAAATAGTACCTAAGCCACCAAAACATCTGACAACTCGTGTCCCTGAGACCATGTCACTAAAGTCTGATGGCCTCGCCATCCATGTAACCCGGGCCATGCCCCCAACCTGACAGTCGTACTGCCTCAAGCCGACATCCATGACGCCCAATCCCATGGTCAAAACCACCCAAAGTAACCCGGGTAAAGCCCCAACCTGTGATTTTCATCACTCAAGCGTAATCGGGCCAAGACCAACACAACCCAAGGGGTCCAGCAGATGCAATTCATCAATTTCATATATAACATATGTAAACAGAAAACATAACCAGGAAAAACAAACTAAACAGTTGAATTGCACCCTACCAGGTGCTGTCCCATACCAGCACTGAGGTCTTAAATGCCTCTAACAATTTATAACAAGATTTAACAAATTAAACTAAACAGTTTATAACAATCATATTTCAATTAAAACCATTTTGGTGTTCTTCGGCCAAAATGCTTCGATGAGCAATGACCCCTCACCCATGCCCTGCTCAAGAAAACTAGTCACCGGGCATACCCAAAATCATCCTAGATGTCCCATAAGCATTACAGTATGAAAAAGAAGATAAAACGGGTCCCGATAAAAAAAATCAAAAACACGCCGAAGGTCGTGTCACCCAAACAACTACGAAAACAAAAAATGAGGTATGCACCACCTACCTGAGACTCGCACGATGCTACTCCTCTGGTAACACCCGCCAATTCAGTCTAAAACGTGGTAAATATTCAAAATATTCAAAACCGCTCAAAGGGATATAACTTGTTCTATAACAAAAATCAGACAAAACGGCCAAAGAGGAATCGAGGCCTTACCGAGGGGGTTCCAACGCATCCAACCGAGATCAGATCAGAGTTCGGACGAAGAACCGTAAAGAAAATGAAGATCCGAACGACTTGGTTCATTAAACCCAGCCAAAATATTGAGGTTCTGCCTCAATACGAGGAAAATGCCCATTTTAAGCAAAAAAAGAAAGTACACGGCGTGTAATTTGGGACTACACGCCGTGTATGGTTCATTTAACTGTTCATAAGACGGAAAGATTCTGCCGACTTACTTTCCGAGCCTGCCGACATGAGTACATGGCGTGTACCTAGGGGTACACAGTGTGTACTTGGTTCCTCTTCTTTTCCTCACCGACGTACTCACATGCCATGTGTATCCCTTATACACGGCTAGACTACACGGCGTGTCCAAGGGGAACACGACATGTCCTCAGTTTTACCCATCCAATAGGCCTACACATGATGTATGGCCTCAAACGGTCGAGGGTATACGTGGCATGTTCAAAAATACACACCATGTAGTAAGAAAATTATACATGGTCACTGCACGACATATACTCGGTGAGCACACGACCGGTCACTATCCTACACATATACGGCGTGTACTTAAAGTACACGGTGTGTAGTCTAGAAATTTCCAGAAACTACCCATTTAATCCAGTTTCCTCAGAAACCAGTCAAAAATTTAAACAGGGTCAGGATTTTGACCCATTCCAAAAACCCGGGTTCTTACAAACTCCCCACCTTAACGTAGCTCATCCCCGAGCTACCAAACGAAACCCGAAGATGGCACCGAACACGCCCATCCTAGTTAAACAATCTAGACTACCCCGGTCCCAAGGTTCTAGCTAAATTCCACAAGGGGATCCCCACCTTAGGAATTGCCTACTCGGTCTCAACCAACAAAATTTAAAGCAAACAGGGTTCACTAACATGTTTTCTGGACGCATAGTCCTCCCGTGACGCATCGTCACCACTGCACCTCGTGGTGCTCCTATGTCGCTTTCGACACCCAACGTAACCCGCACCGCATCGGTGTCCACCTCCATGAGGTCCTGGTGCCGAGCACCTCAAGTAACCCACATCCATGATGGCCCGATTCCCACGGCACCTCAAGTAACCCGCATCCACAATGCCCCGATGCCCACGACACCTCAAGTAACCCACATCCATGATGCCCCAATGCCCAGAACACCTCATACATACATATATATATAGATATATATATATATATATATATATATATAACACTTGATATGGTGCCAACCCACTGAATAGCATCTAGTCAGTCCACAAAGATCCTGTGCACCTCATGCACTCAAAACAGACATACCTCTACAGGTTATGCAAAAAAGGAAACATGAAGATCATGGTCACACCGCGGTGTACCTCTAACTGTCACCGGCTCACCGACCTACTCAGCCTCTGGCAGCTCCACGGCGTGCACCTGGCCTGAAACATAGCTGCATGACGCCTGACCTCCCGATGCTGCTCCAGTCACTGACCACTAACCCCTCAGCTGGGTCCCACCGTCTCTGTCACGACCTCCGCGCATAGCTGATCCTTGACTACCCTCTCCGGGTACCGAACCTGAACCAACTCCAGACACCACAGTCTGTCCTGGTCCCTTCCTACCGGCTATATGAGAAGGTTTCCTACATAACCTATCTAGATGCCCGTCCTGTCCACATGCTCGGCACTCCTTCGGAGGCCTATCGCATTGTGCCTGAACACATCCCGGCTGTCCACACTGGAAGCAAATCACCGAAGAACTCCCATGTGGTGGTCTAGCTGAATCCCGGGTCTGACTGCCCTGCAGAGACTCACCCCATACACACTTCCTGCTGTCTGAATCGTTACCCGAAGCTGCCGTCCTGCCCAAGCGAGATTTCTCCCTTTCGTTGCCCTCAGCTATGAGTGCCTGATTCACCGCTTCAGAGAAAGATCCCAGCCTGAAGATGTTCACTTGTACCCGAATGGCATGCCATAAGCCATCCTCGAAAGCACCTCACCCTAGCTGCGTCGTCGCTCACCATACCCGGTGAAAAACGGGAAAACTCTGTGAAGGTAGCTGCGTAGTCCATGAAGGACATATCTCCCTGTTGAAGACTCAAGAACTCCCGAGCTGTCTCTGCCCCCAACATCTCTAGGTAGAAGTGCTCAAAGAACCTGTCCTCGAAATCCTTCCAAGTCAGTCCCTCGTGCCTACGAGCTTTTACCTTTACATCCCACCAATGCTTCACCAGTCCTCTCAGCATGTACGTCGCCAGCTTGACCCTCCGTCCTGGAGGTGTCTCGAGCTGCTCAAAAATCATCTGGATACTCTCTATCCAGTTCTCAGCCGCCTGCAGACCACCCTCTCCCTGAAAAAGCGGCGGGTGCTGCGACTGGAACTCCCACATCAGATACGCCATAGAAGGATCTGTAATTTGCGTGCCTCTGTCAATCCCATGAAAGAAACATACCAGGCTAGCTCAGAGCTACTCATCAATCCACGGCCCAAACGATGCCAAACCCAGCTGCTGTCCTTCCTGCACTGGATCCTAAACCTGTTCTTGTCCCTGAGCCTGTACCCGCGGCTCGTGCTCAGCCTGTACCAAATTCTGACCATGATCCTGCAGCACTGTATCATCTCCTGCCTGATGCTCCATCGAGCCGTGAAAGAGTAACCCGCTGAATACCATAAATGGTCAGACATCCCATATACATATAACAATATATTCTATGCATATAAGGAAAGCAGTAAAAGGTAGTGCATAACAACTACCCTTACTCCCCCTCACCACAACCCATGCCCCACGGCATCCCGGCCTCATGGCCTCCTTACCCTCCCTCAACAGAGCCAAGTATCAAAGTAGCTCAGGCCATGCCCGTCCTAACAACTCATGTTGCCTCAAACCGACGACCGAGTCGCCCAATCCTGACAGTTACACTGCCTCACCCATAGTACCTGCCTGCTCTCATAAGAGTCAGACCCAATTATCCTACAACATGCAATTCTAAAAATATAAAGCATGGCATACACATTTTCACAACTAGCAGTTCTATCAGGAATTTCCCCAACTCACATTTTAAAGCATATAAAGCATGGAATTTGATTTTTTATTCACATGGAATTATCAATTCACAAAGCATATGTGCAATTATGAAATTGAAATACCCTAAAATGTGCCTATCAAAAGCCAAGCAACCCAGCCTTGCCATACCGGGCCAAGGTCCAACTCTCCCTTACCATACTGGGTTAAGGGTCACATATCAAAATCAACAACATTACACATCAAGTGAGCCACTGAGGTGGAAATCATATCAACTGTAATCTGAGCAAAAGAAAAAAACAATTCCTACCCGTGGCAACTAGGTCCATCCCTCATACCTGGGGCTGTAGGCACCCAAGAACAAGCTAGAAACCCAGTCCCTGTAGCAAACTATCTCCAGTCTACCATATCCCAAATTGTAAAACTAGAAGAAAGAAACGAGAAGCCTCAAACTCATTAGTATCCAGTAAAACACTGCTACTAAATCCCTGTCACGAACTCCTCTGATACCAATTTGTAACATCCCAGACCCAGCCAACCACTCGAATAGTCCCGAACGGGTCGGGTGTTACTACCTTAGGTGCAACTCCCCGAACGCCAAAGGCTTCCGACTAGCAGCGAGGGTCTTCTAGGTATAGTGGGGAGGCTATACCCTATCGGAGGATCATAATAAGGGTACTGGTCCAAGTATAACAGTAAAGATGCAGCGGAAAGGAAGACTCAGCAGACTCAAACCAGACCCACAGAGAGGAAGTAAAATCAATATAGATAAATAACGGAAGCAGTAAATATAAAAAAAGCATTGGAAATAAACACAACAACATGCTAAGAACATGTAACTACAACTGTGCAGTAAAACATGCATCTAGAGCAGGTCATACACAACTGAATATAAAAAGGGCGCCAATGGCTAACAAACAATAGCTACAACAAGCATGCCGATACAGAAAAATAAACAAAAAAAGTAAACCCCATCTAGTTATGACCTCAAGGTACATACCATATCCATGAAACAACTAACGCAGCCCAACTCCTGAAGCAGGACTCTTTCCTGCACATAAATCCATAAAGTCTGCACGCGTCCCGAAGGGCTCGTGCAGGGTGTGAGACAAATCTCAGTAGGATACCACCCCACGGTGCATATCAAATATAAGTGTTTAAGGATTCATGCATTTCTCAGAAAAAGCAGTAAACGATACAATGCACAATTAAACACAAACTCCACTGGTGCTCAACAGCCACCATGGAGTGTCACCTGATTTGGCCAACGCCGGAATCTCTATCGTGTAACCCGGCACCTTGTGCCACCTCACAGCTCATGTCTTAAGTACCGACATCCCGCAGGCACGCCCAAAAATAGTAACCCAGCACCAAGTGCCTCCTGACACCTCGTGTCTCAAGTACCGACGTCCCGAAGGCACGCCCAAAAATAGTAACCCGACACCAAGTGCCTCCTGACACATCATGTCTCAAGTACCGACGTCACAAAGGCACACCCAAAAATAGTAACCCAGCACCACGTGCCTCCTGACATCTCGTGTCTCAAGTACTGACGTCCCGAAGGCACGTTCATCCCCTGAAGGCTCCTCACCTACCACGTGGCTTTCTATGGCAAGAACCCCCAACAAGAAAACCTACCCGCAACTACGGGGGCCTGTACCCACACGAGTGGTCAAACCCACCTCATCACGGAGTATCTCTATGTGCACAATGCTCAAAGTTCCTAGTGAGAGGTAATCACCAAATAGTACCTAAGCTACCAAAACATCTGACACCTCGTGTCCCTGCGACCATATCGCTCATGTCCGATGGCCTCACCATCCAAGTAACTCGGGCCATGCCCCCAACCTGACAGTCGTACTGCCTCAAGACGACGTCCATAACGCCCAATACCATGGTCAAAACCACCCAAAGTAACCCGGGAAAAGCCCCAACATGTAATTCGCATCACTCAAGCATAACCGGGCCAAGCCCAACACAACCCAAGGGGTCCAGCAGATGCAATTCGACAATTGCATATATAACATATGTAAATAGAAAACATAACCAGGCAAAACAAACTAAACAGTTGAATTGCACCCTACCAAGTGCTGTCCCATACCAGCACTGAGGTCTTAAATGCCTCTAAAAATTTATAACAGGCTTTAACAAATTAAACTAAACAGTTTATAACAATCATATTTCAATTAAAACCATTTTGGCGTTCCCCAGCCAAAATGCCCCGATGAGCAAAAACCCCTCACACGGGCCCTGATCACACAAACTGGTAACCAGGCATACCCAAAAGCATCCCAGAGGTCCCATAAGAATTACAGTATGAAAAAGCAGATAAAACTGGTCCTGCTCAAAATACCAAAAAACGCGCCGAAGGCCGCATCACCCAAACAACTACGAAAACACAAAATGAGGTATGCACCACCTACCTGAGACTCACACGATGCTACTCCTCCGGTAACACCCACCAATTCGGTCTAAAATGCTGTAAATATACAAAAGATTCAAAACTGCTCAAAGGGTTATAACTCGTTCTATAACTGAAATCAGACAAAATGGAAAAAGAGGAATCGAGGCCTTACCGAGGGGGTTCCAACACATCCAACCGTGAGCGCATCAGAGTTCGGACGAAGAACCGGGAAGCAAATGAATATCTGGCCGACTTGGTTCGTTAAACCCGACCAAAATATTGAGGTTCTACCTCTATATGAGGATACTGCCCGTTTTAAGCAAAAAAAGAAAGTACACGGCGTGCACCTTGGGACTACACGCCGTGTATGGTTCATTTAACTGTTCATAAGACGGAAATATTCCCCCGACTTACTTTTCGAGCCTGCCGACATGAGTACACGGCGTGTACCTAGGGGTACACGGCGTGTACTTGGTTCCTCTTCCTTTCCTCACCGACGTACTCACACGCCATGTGTATCCCTTATACAAGGCTAGACTACACAACATGTCCAAGGGGAACATGGTGTGTCCTCAGTTCTACCCGGCCAATAGGCCTACACGCCATGTTTGACCTCACACGGTCGAGGGTATACACGGCGTGTTTAAAACTACACGCCGTGTAGTAAGAAAATTCTACACAGTCACTGCACGACATGTACTTGGCGAGCACACGGCCGGTCACTCGCCTACACATAGACGGAGTGTACTTAAAGTACATGGCGTGTAGTCTGGAAATTTCCAGAAACTGCCCATTTAATCCAGTTTCCTTAGAAACTAGTAAAAAATTTAAACAGAGTCAGGATTTTGACCCGTTCCAAAAACCCGGGTTCTTACACATACTTTGGTACATATTTATATATAAGTCCATATGATCTTTGAACATCCAATTTTCTCTTTTATAAAGGATTTTTTACAAACCCTTTTCATTATGTGGGACATCAACATAGGAAACATCAAAAAATATATCACTAAGAATGAATTTAAATTGTTAGCATGAAATTTAGATAAGGTTTAACCCCCTAAAGTTCTAATCTAACACATTTTATTCAAAGTAATTAATGACATAACATAATGTAAAAAAGTGAATATAATAACCTGACACATTACAATATATTTACTATCTTCAAAAATACTATATATTATATATCTTGTAATGCACACAACACTAATTTATCTTGAATTACACATTAGAGTGACCTTCCATGATAGCTTGTATTACATGCAAGAATGACCTTCCTCAGTGGAATATGTTACATGTATAGATGATGTTTACCAAACATTAATATATTATTAAAATAGTATTTATTAATATTACAAGATATAAAAAATATGATTGAATAGTGTTAACTATCATATGAAAATTTATTTTTTATATAGATTTAAAATGAATTCATTGGTTACCAAATATTGAGAAATGAAAATAGAAAACCAATTTGATATAAAAAGAAATATTTTTATTTTTATAATTCCAAAGGAGTTTTACCTTAATAAAAATATTTAATTTTAATTATTAATTATTTTAATTAAATATATATTTTATATATTTAATAAAATATTTTTTATGTTAATCAATTATTATTTATATTCATAAGATATGAACAAACTCTATTTTACACACAAATGCATATTTTTTTTATAAAGGAAATTCTACCACCTTTTAATGGAGAGTATATTTTAAATAATAATTTTGATACTTTTATTTATTTTATATTTCAAAATAATCATCATATTTGAATGAAAAAATAATTATTATGTTATGATGTATTTTTGGTTTTTTTCTGAAACGTTCAAATTTTTAATCAATAGATAAAAATAATGAATTTAAGTTCAAAACATCCATTAGATCTTATTTATTTATAAGGTAAAATTATAATTTTAATATATTTTAATGTTTAATAAGATAATATTTTTATAAATTAATAGAAATTATGTCATTTGAATAAATTCCACTATGAAATGGACAATAAAAACATGAAATTTTTTTATATGTTTTTACTTTAAAGCCTCGCAATGTCATCCCTCTTGTGGGATAAATTTTAAATTAATTTATCCAACCACAATGATTAGAATTTGGAAAAATGGATTCAATATTTTTATTAATAATAATTTATAATGTTAAATAATAACAACTTTGTTTTTTATCAAGAATATTATTGAATGTATTTAAAATTAATACCAATTATAATGGCAATATTATGCTTAATAAAGGACTAAACCATTATCTTAGGGGGCCAAATAATCAAGATGCTCTTCCAAAACCCATTTTCTGGTCATAATTCAACCATTAACCTCCAATTAATGTGTTTTTTGGTTTGGTATTACTTGTTTTAGATAATAGATGTGTACACCATACTTGTTTCCAAAAATTCCAAGTGAGTCCTTTTCCACCCTTATAAAAGGCCATTAGATCTCCCCATTCCTCACACCTATCAACAAACATAGGATCAAACCTGACCATTAGAAATATCTTCTCCACTTCCCTACCCTAGCCTTTGAGTCCTAAATTTGGTCAGAAACACTTCCAATGATTCATTTTGGTATAATCCAAAAGTAGTTACCCGATTCAGAGGTAACGTATTCTCTCATGATTTTTAATATTATTTCCTTTATCCAATGCCTCATATATTGTTATTATATTATTGTATAAAAAAAATTATCCTCAATATTCTAGGTTTTTTTCTTCTAAGGGTTCAATATACACTTTCACATACTTTCATCTAATGGGAGACTAACATAATGTTTCTATGTTCGGCGAACTACCGCCTCATGAAACAAGGATTATTCATTTTTCCATTACCCCCTCTCAAGGTTAACATTACGGTGGAAACACTATTTATAAATGATATTTATTATATTTATTATATTTTATAATTATTTAATCCTTTTATAGAAAAACATTTTAATACATTCCAATTTATGTTAATAAAATAACATTGTTTGAGGAAGTGTGGACTACCTCTCCCTCGAAGCGATTTGATTCGTTCACACGATACATGGAATGTATAAAAGATGATTATAATTAAAAAATTTGACATAAAAAAATATAAATTATGTTAATAAAATAATTACCTTTTTTGAAATATACAATATATATATATATATATATATGATTTTATTTATTACCATTTCACACACATACAATGTGAAACGTCATTTGTGGACATGTGGACTACCACATCCTCAACACGATGTAATCAGTTTTACATCACAAGAGTTATATATATACATATATATGATCTAATAACATGGTTTTTATGATATAATGATCATTCTGTAAATATACGATATCACTTTACTTCTTTCCATAATGATCATTAAAAAATCAGAACGTTACTCATGTATACGTACAACATATTGTCTCTGTGATAATAACATTGATTCATTTTCATAAGAATATTTAATTAATGTTTTTAGATATATAATTTATGGATAAATATGACTGTTATATAATTATTATTCTGTAGATTTTATAAAACAACACTTTTCACCGTTGTTGACTTACCAAAGTTGATTTTGATACATAAACCGAATTCGGTCAAAACACCCGATGTAAACATAACAATATAATTAGTTGTATACAACATAGTAATAAGTGAAATAAAATTAATTACAATAACAAAAAAATTATCAAGAAATATATAATTATGGTAAGTTTATTATTTATGATACTAATGGATATTCACCTAAAAGGAAACACAAGGTAATGGATTTTCATCTCACATTTCACTTTTGTGAGATAAATGCCATGTTCACCACTAGATACTTTTTTGTGGTGTATCTTTATCCCATTTTTATATATTATATAATGAATTAATTTACCTTAATTGTATTTAAACATTCATTTAATATCATTCCTTAATTAATTTATGATTTAAAATGATTTAAAGTGGTATGAGACACTTTGGAAGGTTTAAAGATTGTTTTCCTCAACATTAAAATTAATGATAATTTGTTAGTATTTCCATTAAAGGAGATTATATAAACATTGATCCATAAATCCTTTAATTTTCACTCCTCTAGTTATTCATGACCATTTTCAATTATTATTACCATTTCACACTCTTTTGGTACATAAAATGTTTTAGAAATTTTTTTTCACAAAACACGACTTTGTTTAAATCTTTAGTCAGAGAACCTATTTTCTTCTAAAATAATTTTATTCAGATGTTTTAAAAAAATTAAAATGAATTGGTAAATATATTTTCACCATTTTTTCTTTTACCGATGTTTTCTAAGGAATCTTCTTGTCGCTTTCTGAACAACACATTTTTCTAACCTTTTTACTTTGAAAAATGAATGTTATTTTACCTCATATGAAATGTACAGATGTACTCACCCTAATTTATTTGAATATTCCATTTCATGTCTAAAATAATATTTTTTAAATAAAATAATTTAAAAGTGATTTAAAAAAAAATTCAACATTTTTTATAAATAAAATTGATATTGTTTCAAGAATTATTTTAAAGGATATTATTATAGTATTTCTATTAATCTATGATAGAAACCCTTTATTTTTACTCCTATTGGGATATGTTGTATTGATACCATCCTTATTCTTATCCAGGATGGTTTACTATGGATATGACCAAGGATAATATTCACATTCACTTCATTGATTCATTTTAATTCCCTTAAATTATTAAATTTTATATGATCATTTTAAATTTAATTTCCCCTAAATTATCCATTTCATTTATCTTGGATATTACTTTTTCAAGAAATATATACCATTTTACATTCAGTGTCCACATTGACAGTTAATTTATTATTTGGGAAAATATTCATAATTTAGTATTCCTTATTCAATACAGATATTCGATATAACATATTATTTATTTAAATTATTTGATATGATTAATGTTTTAGACAAGAAATAATGTGTGGAGCTCGAACTTTATATTTCTCTTTAATGAATCAATAAGTTCTCATGATTCATATTAGTCATGAAAATCAGAATAGATTGAAAGGTGTTGTGAAAGTTCTTGATGGTATATGTTTTCATGTTCCCCAAAAACAACATCCATTAAGAAAGAATTACCCTTAATTAGTATAAGTTACTATTCATCCATGAGATTTTGTGTCGACATATCTACAGATACAATTAATTTTTAGTGATTTAGATGGCAAGGGTTTTAGTTTCATAACATTATATATTTATTTTTCCTTATCTATTTATTTGGATGTAATTTGTTTCTAGTTATTTTCTTTCCATATTTTTTTTCACTTCCATTAAATTTATTCATTTCATGGAATGTGTGCTCAATTATTTACCTTTCCATATTGACTATTCACATTGATTCATTTTTGATTCTACTATATTTTTTCTTTATTGAGAATTTTATCTCAAAATATTATGTTTCTTTCTATATGAATCCAATAATTGTACTATGAAATATCAACAGAGATATACTTGATGGAATGAATTTATTCTCGATGATATTTTTTTAGAAAGAAAAAATATATATTGTAATTATTGTATTATTTTATAATAAAAGTCTCAGTTATGTATATGGTTTTTAAAGACTATTAAACACCTGGTCCTTCTAGGATTTATTCCTTGTAATCATGCTAATGTAATTGATTGAAGACAACATATTCAGGATATCTTGGTTTAGGTTACTAAATATATTGTTTCACTTTTTTAATTAATATACTTATTCAGTAACTATTTATGGTATTTTATAATTCATGTGGAATTATCTAATCTATGGGGTTTGACATGAAAATTACTAATTAAAAGTAATATTTTCAATCTCACTTTCTTTTTTTATTGATAACCTTCTATTAAAATTGTAAATTTTGTATGTTCATTTTTATTTTACATTATATTTATTTAAAATATCCATATTCTAATGAAATTGATATTATTATTTTTAACCAATTTACCATTTTTACATTTGGTGTTCACATTGGAAGTTTTTTGATTAACTAGGAATTATTGATAAATCTATATCTTTTACATAATACATATATTTGATAAGGAATATTGTTTATTAACTAGACATATTACTCGATATAAGAGGCATTATTTGGATAGGTAGGGAAGGGTTGGTCCTCAAAATTGTATAGCCTTTCGATGAATTGACAAGTTCTCATGAGAAAAATTAGTTGCAAAAATTAAATAGGTTTCTACAAGTATTTTAAACCATCGTGGGAATGGTCTAAATGGTATTGGTATTCATTTTACTAAATCCTGACATTCAATAATTAATAATTTCTTTCATATTGTTTCATTACTTATTTTCCCTGATATTTTCACAATGAAAAATTCTATGGATGCATTTTATTCCCAATTTATTGGCTAAATGGCATGTGTTTTCAGTTTTGTACATTTCTATATAGATTTATACTTATCCAGGTATTTAAATAGAACTTTTTTTCTTTTATTTAACTTTACATATTGTTTACAAACTTTCTTATCATTTTTTTGATTATATTGAAAGTGTCTTCAATTATTACCACACCATGTTGTTTATTCCAACTGATTCATTATTGTTTCTTACATACATGAGCCTTATAGAGAATTTGATATCACCTGTTGTTTTTTCTTTCCTTAGAAATCCAAGAATAGTGATACTAAAGATATTAAAGGATTTTTTATGTGGGAATTAATTTATCATAAAAAGAAAAAAAATATGTAGTAATTATTGTATTCATTTATAGTAAAAGACTCGTGTATGTATATGGGTTTCTAAGAATAATAATCTTATTGTTACTTCAAGATTTGATTCCTTGTAATCATGTCAATATAGTGGTAGTAGACACAAACATCTATCTTACTGGGTTTGGGTCACTACAACTGTATTTATATGAATATATTTAATATTAAAAAAATAAATAAAAATGAAAATGATTTTTTAGTTATTTGATCCGAATTCTTTATTTATAAAAAATAAATTATATCATTTAGTAATTAATTTTTTTCATATATGGAGAATTATTTTCATAAAAAGGGACATAAATTTAAAATTAACTCATTAAAACCATCTAATGATGATTTTTTTAATTTTATAACACATTAAACCTTTTGGATAAATACTATGCTATATTATAAAAATACAGTAAGCATTATAGAATCATATTTATTTATAAATGATGTGATAATTAATAAAATTGAATACAAAAAGAAAATATATTTTTATTTTATTTATATATATTATTTTAAAAAATTAGAGTCATTTTTTAAATCAATAATACACATTTCACGAGATGAAATGGGAATTATGGATATAAAATCAATATAATATTAAAATTATGTCTTTTATTATAAAACAATGAATCATAACCATGGTAAAGGAAATTGTTTTGATTTTTTTACGAACAAGATTTTAATGGTCAGTGTTTAGGAATTAATAATAAATTCCCCAACATTTGATATAAATACCCACCCATTCTTCTATTCCTATCCACTAAAATAATTTTGATAATTCTCCACCTCTCATGTTATCTCTCTAGATCATCTGTATGGAGTTTATATACATCAATGGTACTATTATGATGCTATAAGATACTATATCATAATTAGGGGTTCCCAAACCTCCACTATCATTTTCAATAGAAATTCCATTATTATATAGTCATTAATACTTCTTCAAAATATAAAAAATTATATCAATTCTTTTTTTTTATCAATGTAAAATATTTTCATTGAGTTATTAATTAATCATTCTCATTATATCTCTTTTCTAAGAAATTAATATATCAATGTAAGAGTTTATATTCTTACTCACTTCACATTTCGTATATTCATTAACATTTTCATATCCTTTTGAACCACATTATGTTACCCCATTATTGTTTTTATTTCATTTTATTGTCCATTATTTAGATGTGTCAACCATGTGGGTAGTCCATTCACCCAAATTCTTCCCAATTTATAAGAAGTTACTATGTATAAAACTCCATGTAGCCATATAAATCTTATATATTGGTTAAGATAAAAGTTTGTAATTATCCATGAAAATTCATCCCTTTTGAGATAATATAAGTGAATTTTCCCCCTAGCTTCATATAGGGGTAATAACATTGAAATGAGTTGGTGAAGTATATCCTATTCATTTTCCTAGTGCACAGTGAATTGGTCATTATTTTATACCATGTTTCACACTCTTGAGGGATATTATATGGATTTTATTTATAATATTTATAAACCAAAACATAGAATTTATATGGTATTTTAAAATTTATTTATTTATTTTTTCTCCTACTATTGAAAATAAAATTTCATAAACACATTGAAAATCCTTAATATCGATAAGTATATGTTAGCTATAAGTGTATATAAACCACATATTGTGTATTGTTTTTTTGAAAATAATGAGTCCATAATTATTCTTTATATGTGATGATGGAATTAACCTAGTAAATATTATTAAATAATTTGTTGGGGAAATATATTGATTGAACATATAATCTATTATTTCATATATAAATATCATGTATGGTATGTTCAATTTGGATACTATTCCATATATTTTTATGTTTTCTATAATTTAAAAGTTTTGCATGTATTTCCTATAAACATTTTTAATTTGATAAAAAGAATTATTATTTTATGTAATGGGTGGATCCTAGAGATATATATCCCCATAGTGTGATTTGTTTTCTCATAAAATAACTAATCTAGGGTAATGAGAGCTTCTATACTCTTATGTATGATGTCTTGGGAGAAAACAATGAAAATATTCTAAATACGTTTGGTGTTATGAATTCCCATAAATATTGCATCATTTACTCGTACCTATGTATTTATTAAATAATATGTTAACCATGGATATTTTATTCCCATAGTTTCATTTCATTTTGTTATTCTAAAGACTATTTATTCTTTCTTCATTGATGATTCCTTTCCCAATATCATGGTAGATTCTTATTTAGGTGATCCCTATACTAACCATATAAGATCAACCTTTATATTTCATTCCATTTCCTAAGTAAAAAAAGATTGACAATTCATATTAAAGTTGGATTTCATGGTGAATAATAATGATCTGATTCTATTTAGAGGAAGTATTTTTTGTTACAATGTAATTTAGAACTCATTTATATCTCTAGTTTCCAAAACAATACTAAATTGTTGATTATTTTTTACTATGATCTATGTAACAGTATAATAAAATATCCACTTGATCTAGGTTACTAATATTGGGGTTGATATTATTTTTATCAGTAGAAGTTTAGTAAAAATATTTGAAACTATATTTATTGGAATATAGAGAGTGATCAAAAACCAACATCAACCCCTTAGGGTATTCTACAAACACTCATAGATTACTTGAAATAAATTTATAATAAATTCATAGAAATAGTAGTGTGATTTTCAGTTCATAGTTATATTCATGGAATAATATATTATATACACTAGTCTAGAAAAAACTCTAAATTGATTTAATAGAAACTATTTTGACACCTATAATCTGTTTGGACATTTCCACCTAATAAAATAAGTGGATCTGATGTGAGTACTGAGAATATTATCAATATATTAGGGTAGTTAACCTAGGATATGAATAATAACCTTTCATGTGTGGAAAATACAGTTTCACATCATCATGTTGTGACTACATTAGATCACTCCATGTGACATCAACCTTCATCTTACAATGGTACCACATAACCACTATTGGATTAGTAATGGGTCAATTCTATAGAGAAGATATTACTTTCCTTAGGCTATAGTGAAATACAGAAGATCATTATGGCTATCTATCAATTAAAGGGATATGCTAACCATTGGTGGCCATTGATTCAAAACAAAAATAATTAAGAGGAGTTAGAGTATATGTAGTGGAAGAACATTACATGGATATTCATTGAAAATTATTTACCTCCTTAATGATGATATTACATGAAAATGATATTTTCAAACTTAATACAAAATGAGGTGGGAGTTATGGATGAGTATGAAACTAACATTACAATGTTAGTGATTCATGAGGAAGACTCTTTATCCAACCCTAATATAATGATCAGCCACATAATTCATGGATTAAACCCACATCGTCAATGGGAACTTGTATCTCAAAAAATTTACAAATTTATAGAGATTGTAACTACTTACATAAAGACTAAAAAATAATTATCCTTTTCATTTTCATTTGAGGGAAATAAAAAAACAAGAGGATATTTGATATTGTTGTTAAAGAGAATTCATCAATGGAAAATAATAGAATATTATAATTTTAAATAGGTAATAAATGTTTTAAATAAATATTGGGACTAGATAAAAAGATATGGATATTTTTACGATTGTTGAAATAAGGTAAATCATGCTCTTGAATGAAAGGTTATGATAAAATATACCAATTTCTAATGTTTATATTGAAAGGATATGCAATATAACTCAATGAAATTCACCAATAATTAAGGTAATACACACTAGAAGTGGCTAATTAAGAATATAAAATATTATTCAATCACTAATGCTATTTTAGAATTCCATAATGATGTGTTGGTCGGTACTTTAATCTTTACATAAAATTTAGAAAACTCATTATTTGATTCTGGGTCATCATAGTCTTTTATATCCACTATGTTTGACAATTAAATAAGATATTTCTCAAACAACTTAATAATGAAATTTTCTATCAGAAAACCATGTGCAAATCTTAATAAAACATAGATGTTTCAGTTATTCCATATAATGACACATAAAATTACCCTCTTTCTATACTTTATTATTATACCTATGGTAATATTTAATATAATCCATGTTATAGATTATATATCAAATTATTATGTGAAAATTTGTTTCCTACAGATGGAGATTTTGATTTTTTATGGATATGTGAATAGCTATACTATAGAAGGAATACCCCATAATCTGAATCATGTTTGAATCCACATATAGTGTCTCTCTTTAATGATAATGATAGAGAATATGAATCTTTAAATGGAGATATAACATGAATAGAGGATGTTTTCATTGAGAGGGAATATATTGATGTATTCACATAGTAATTAAATGGATACGCTTCTATTAATGAACTAGAATTAACTTTTTATCTTTTCTCTAATGGAAATATCATATCTAATACCCCTATAGAGTGGATATAGTGGAATTCGAGGATTTTAAAAAACTAAATGGGTTGTTTTATATAAGTTTAATTCATCATTGTCATTAACTTTTTAGGGAACCTTTTTTATTTGTGAAGAACAATTATATATCTTTGATATTACGTATTTAATATAGAGGAATGCATGAAACCACTATTAAATAACATATAGTCATTACATTGAGATGATTATTTATTTGAACAACATTAAGGGAAATTACATCTCTAAGATTGATCTCATTTTTGGTCATCATTAATTAAAATTCTGGAATGATGACATAAAAAAAGACAGATTTTGGAACAAGTTATCATCATTATGAGTTTATTTTAATGTAATTTCAGTTATATAATGATCCCCCTATGATTATGGATCTAAATAATATATTATTCAATTAATATCTTGATAAATTAATTATGGTATTTATTGATGACATTTTGATATACTCTAGGACCTATGAAGATATAGAATATCATTTTTAAATCTTCTATGAGACACTAATTTAAAAAGAGTATGATCAAAAATTCAGTAAGTGTAAATTCTTTCATTAACATCTCTAGTGGAAAAGGAACATGTACCCACTATTTTAACCATGGGTATAGGCCCCAAAACCATGGTTATATGTTATGGCCATGATTTGGGGAATTGTGGGGACTTAAGGTATCATTATTTATCTAATCTATACCCATGATTTGAAAATTATATAACCATGGTTTTAGAACCCTGGGAATAGGTGTATGACATTGTGTCATTACCCTCGACCCATTATTTCAAAAGTGTGGTTATAGGTTTTAAGAAAACATCAATCATGTGTTTCGACCCCTAGACCACCAGAATACAAGTAAAATTCCAAACCACTACACCATTATGCCATATTTGTATGTAAATATATTTTTACTTATATGTATTTATCTTAACTATGGATACTGGTTGAAAATTAAGGCAATTGGTGTTCTTGTGGATTTTTCAATGTTTACAATGTTTATGATGTTTACAATATCTATGAATATTATGAATATTATTAACATTACAAAGTTTAAAAAGTTTATGAATAATTTTAAGTGTAATAATTATGGATTCTATGGTTATATGATGTTCGTGATGGAGTTTTGATAATTCTAATAGATAGAGGATAGTTTCTAAAGAATGGAATGAGACAAAAAAAGAGGAAGCAGATGAACATTTTGGATGAAAATTTATAGAGAATGTTTGAAACAAACATTTTAGATGAACATTTTAGATGAAAAGTTCAGAAGAAAATTTTAGAGGAAAAGTTTGCACGAACATTTCAAATGAACATAGTGGAATCAGATTACCATTTCAGAAGAACATTTTAGATGAAAAGTTTGGATGAAAATTTTACTAGATGATGTTTTGTGATGAATGTTTTATTCTAATGTATAAATAATGTTTTAATATATATATATATATATATATATATATATATATATCAAATGTTTAGTTAGGTTTTGGATTAGTGGTAAGCACCCTGTAACTATATATGAAAAATGGGGGTTCAAAACCATTGGGTTTAGGTACTATAGTAATACTGTAGAGGTAGTGTAGTAGTGCTAGAAATGTAGCAATGGGGACACTGTAGCTATGGTGGAAACCATATCTATAGTAGTTGTGGGGACTGTACCAGCGATGGGAACTACAGTAGTGGTGAGTATTGTACCAGTCAGGAGTACTGTAGCATAACTATTCACAGAATGGGCCTTTGGAAAAACATTTCTGGCTATGGGCCTTGTAATGGGGTTCATGCCCACTAAGACTTCAGGCCAAATATACATAATGTAATAAAGTAAGTGTTTGGGTGGGTTATCCCTTTGGGGGATAAGACCTGCCTTTATTTCCTTTGTATATTTGGTGTGTGTGTTTTTAATGTAATTGTACCCACAAGAACCTAATATAATATATATAAAATATTATTATAAACATATTAGCATTTATTATTCATAAAAATAACACAAGACATTTTTTGATACTTTCACTGAGAAAGATATTCTCAAAGGTTCCTTAAAACTGATGTTAAGGATGATAAAAGAAGATATTTTATGATAGAGAAAATTTTTTAGTGGGATTTTGGAAATTCAAATGTTTATCCTATGGGAAAATAAATTTGAGTTTCCAACAATTCCATTTCGAGGTCACCGATATAAAAGAGATTACATTCAATCCAAAACATGGGGTACTATTCACATGTGAAAAGTCTATAGTGATGTAGAACTAGTTCCAAATGAAAAAATCAGATAATATTTCCTGATGAACATTATAAAATTAAAAATTAGATTAGGGGAACTTCCCACCAAATGAATAGCATAGTTGATTAAGGATAATAAAAGGAATATTGTAATGAATTCATATGTTATGACAATGGACCATCAAATGAATTCACCTAAAATACATATAAAATTAGGATGAATGGTATGAATTGGTAGTAATAAAGTTGTATATGTTTTCATAGGGAACAAGATGAATATATCTGATGAATAGACGATTGATAAAGGAAATTATTACCAGCTTCTGGGTAAGAATATAGATAAGTTGTTTTTACAAGAATAGAAAAAGTGAATATTTTACATGAAATAGCACGAGTTTTTTTATGAAATACTTCCCTTTAAATAATTTTATTTCTCAAAAAGCTTTCGTTACAAACAATAATGAGTTTAGACAATCCACGTAACATTATTACAAATTTATGTGTCTATAATATCCTACATGGTGGATGGGTGGTTAGAAATAGTAATATATAAATTAAAAAAATATATTAAATGAATTCATTATATATCAAATGATTAGAATTTAAAACAAAAATTATTTGAAAATATAAGTCATGTTTTTTTGGGAAAATTATTTTTATGCGTGAAATGAATTTTTATTAAAAACAATTATAATTATTTTCACAAATTTGAAATAAATTCATATATTATTTACTTTCTAATTTTTTTAACATTTAAAAAATAATGTTAGACATAGAATAAGAATAAAACAAATTTCAAGCTTCAAACGTTTTTTTCCAAAGAGTACTTTTTATAAAAAACACTAATATTCATTTATTTCATTTATAGGTATTTAATTAGATAAATTATTTAAAAAATTTAAAATCATGGGGGTTGAATTTGGTAATTAGGCCCCTTTTGTTTTGGCAAATAAGAATAGTAACTTTGGTAAAAGTTATCTCCTCATGAAAGAATATATTAGATTACTCTAGATTATAAATAATAGATGATGAAATAATTGATCACAATAATTCATGTTGGATGATTATAATTCAACCCTTAAAAACTTATTTTATAAATGGAGTTGTTGAATGGAAAATTATCCATGAAAATTACTTACAATTTATTGAAATCATAGAATGTTGCAAAATGATATTCTCTTTGTTTTTGTAATATCTTATTTCTCCATATAAGGAAAAAATTTAAGTCATGAATGAATATAAATTTTTATTTTGAGATTAATAAAATTTATTTTATGATAGAAATTTATTTTTTATTTTAGGTAATTATATAATGACTTTAATAGTTTATGTATCAATAATGAAGTATTTCACCATTTGATAAAAAATATAATAAATTATTACAATAGTGTATTATAGGTGGCATAATTAAATTAATTAATATGGCCCATAAATTTTCTAGATAACTATGAAATATTATGGAGGTTTGAAAAAAATAAATTTAAATTCTAGTTTTCTGTTGATTTATTTAATGATAAATAAAATTAATATTTTCAATACCGAAAATAATTATATTTTATAAAATTAAAATATTTTATTTTATTTAAAGATATTAAAATTTTGAATGAGGAAATGGTGGATATTATATGATCAAAAATTTCATAAATTGGGCATTTAGGGTCAATTTTTCATGAATTCAGTAAATATTACAATTCTTTAATATTGAAAAATTAGTATTGGTATTGAAAATTATGATTGCCTAACGAAGGGTTAATAAAAATGATAATGAATAAAATTACACTGAATGTATGATAAATTATATTGGATTAAGGTATAATGACCATATATTATCATATCCTTGAATCCAAGTACATTTGGAGGTATATGTCTTGATAATGAATTTATTATAATCTACTAGATTGAGAAATTCCAAATGTTCCCCTCACCATAATTATACAATGGAGCCTCCTACCTCACTTATTCACAACACAATGATCCTTATGGCTCTATAAAAATATTCCAATTTCCCGTACAAACTTATCTATTTAGATTTTAGTGGTTATAGTTATAGGGACCTTGCTTTTTATTATATTATTGTTACATAATTTTAATGATAAACCAAATAATATTTATATAATTTAGGTATCCAATGGTTTAGTGTCTTGAGAAAATTTGGAACATACATAACATTTACATAATAAATACTAAAATATATATATATTCAATTCCTTCATCTCTAGCTTATTATTGACCCTTGAGTTATTCTAAATATATTTATTCAACACAAGATATACGTCAAAACAATGGTTGAGATAAATGACTAGTAAGATGATTGATAATAACATGAATCATTATAACATGGGGTGATCATAACCATTATCATCAAAATATTAACATTGGATCGTCATCATATTCATCGGAATAATCGTTTGATAAAGTCATAGAATGTGGAAATTTATAAAAATGAAAATTCATGTCTCAGTTGTCAAATACCACACATAGCTGTGAACAAAGATAACATCATTTTCATTATAATTTTACTTTATATCATGATATTAATCACTTTAACCAATTAATTGTTGCACAATATAATTTCGGGATCACCTGTCACATTATAACATTTTCATGGCCTATATATTTCTGAGCGCACCTATCACATCATAAAATTTACATTATCATGATTTCCACATAGAATGTATATCAATAAAGGATATAAATTTACCCATATAAAGGAATGGGTTTCTTTTCATAAATCATAAATTCATAAACTTTAGATTTTCCATGATAAAAATGGAATACGATTCTTGGTATCATTCTTGATTGAAGAAGAATCAATCTGAAGAAATGTAAAAGATAGGTTTTTTTAAATGAAGAGTAGTTCTTGTAAAAATAATTCCATTTGTCATAAAACCATATTGAAAGTATTTATATACTAAAAAGAAAAGGTTAGGAAAAATTAAATTTCATTCATAGGAAAATAAATGAACATCCATGATGAAAATGGAATGAAAGAGGGAAAATAGAAAGAAATAGAGTTGGGTTTGAGAATACCCTAACCTTTTGTATTATTGAATTCTTCACATTAATAACCAAGGTAATAGTATTAAATTAATTATTTAGAAAATAAAGAACCTTTTACATATGAATTATATTCATTACAGTTTTATTTAGTTCATTTATTGGCATTTTGATGAGTTATAGTGTTTAATTTCATCTTTCAAAAGTGTTCATTTTCTTCATTTTCATGATCGGTTCGCTTGTATATGAGTTTGGAAGATTGTGTAAAAAGGGGATAATTTTACAGAATTGATAGTATATATTATTAATTAACATACATAATATTATATTATTATATAAAGAATATTTTAGGGTATTAGTATGAATCCTTAGATAAATAGTTATTGATAATCCTTTAGGTTAATTTTTTTAGTTTTTGATCATAATGAACACATTTTGTTTTATCATTTATTATTATGTTTATATATAAGTTATAGAAAAATAAAATTTTATAACTTACATTTTAAAAAAATCAACCATTATAATGGTTTTATGACTAGTGTTAATGGTGGTGAAGGAAAATGAAAACTCATCATCCTTGAAGGAAATAAAACCACACCTCACATGCAATGTTTTAATATTTTGGGTAAAAGGGAGAGGAGAAGTGGAATGATGATTTATTATTAATTTATAATAATAAAATTCTATTATATTTATGTTACTAGAGTTATCAATCCATTTGTGTGATTGTAGGTAGGGAGAGAATAATAAAAGAAAAGAACATGAAAATAAATTACAAGAAAAGAAAAAGAATTTTACTTCTTGAATTTATCCTCCTTGAGAACATCCTTAGGGAAATGGTTTTGGTATCATATAAAGACTAAAGGATCCAAGTAATGGGTAATGTTTTTGGGAAGAGGATTTGGTAGAATTTAGGCAGGTATTGAATCATATAAGGTTTGACGAGAATAGGTGGTGAGGGTTGGTATTTATATTGGATGAGAGGGGTGTTTTATCATTATTATATACATTAGTTTATTATTATAGATCAGGACTATGAATTGTTTATTAATTATCACTAAAAATTATAATGTAATTAATTATAGTTCTAGATTATTGTGTTTCATAAGCCTGATATCATATATGACTCAATAATTCAGGTATTGACCTTTTCATCCAAAATTAACGTATTTTACTATTCACCACAAAGGCATGTATATTATAAAAATACAAAAAAATGCACTATAACAATTTTTAGACATGTAATATTAAAAAATAAACTCTGTATTATGAAAATTTTTTTTTTATATGAAATTTACTTTTTAATTGAAATAATCATTTACTCAAAAAATATAGATTTTAAAATTATAACTGATTCTTATCACATTAAAAAATTAATTAAGGTCCCATAAAATTATCATTAAATCATAACAAAAAACAAATATTAGTTTTTTATTAAATTTTATGAAAATTAATTTTCATATAAATTATAAAATTATCATTAAATTGTAATTAAATATTTGAGACTTACAAAAATACCAACACATAATTAATAAATTTTTAAACATTTATTTACATATTCTATGATATAATTATATCATACATTAATTTATAAGATTCTTAAATTTTATTTACATTTTCATGGTAGAGGTTACTAATCATTTGGTCGGTTTACTATTCATATTGGTCATATTACTATTCCAGAGGTTATGATATTATATCATTAGTATAGGTTCCTTACCTTCTAGAAATACCTCTTATTCCATTCATTCTTAATTTATAATGTTTTAAATATGTTCTTTATGTGATTTTTTGTGGTTTAGAATATATTTCAAAATAATTAGTAGGGAATATCCATTGATAAAATTTTGGGTCATTACATTCTTCACCCTTAAGAAATTTCTCCCTCAAAATTTTGTTTTACATAATATCATGGAAATAAATGATGCTACTTCTCCTTCATCGCTTTCTCTATATCATATATGACCTATTCATACTTATGATTCTACCATAGTACTTTGACCAGGTTAGTAGTCTTGTTGTGTAGTAATTTATCTTTATGGTCCACAATCTTCAATAGCTTCTCCTCATAAGATAGATTATCATACAAATGAAATAACTCTGGATTAAGTACACGTGAGGGATCTTATACGTACTTCCTCAAGAGGGATACATGGAATACATCGTGTACTTGAGAACTGGTAGGATTTAGTTCCAGTCAATAGCCCACAGCTCTGAAACGATCAATTATCAAAAAGGGTATGGCGTACCTGGGACTCAACCTTCCTTTCCTTTCACATCTCACAATCCTTTTCCATGGAGAGATATGAAAGAATAAAATGTCTCCAACCTTAAACTCATTGTATTTTCAATGATAATATTCATATATATTCTATTGACTTTGGAATTCCTTGATAGGATGTTGAGTTTTTTCACCTTTCCCCACCATTTCATAGACTATTTCATGTCCCAGTATCTTATGTTCACCAACCTCATCCCAACATGACAATGTTCTAAATCATTTCCCCTAAAATGGATTCATATAGATCTATTTGGTTTCTCATTTAGAAACTATTTTTGTAAGAAAACTAAACCATAGGTATATGTTGGTTCCATCCTTCATTAAAGTCCATAGAACATTCCCTCAACAAGTCTTCTACTTTCTAAATAGTTTTTTTTAGAATGGACATTAGTTAGAGGATGATAGGTTACACTGATGTCAAACACAGTGTCTAGATAATGTTGAATACTTTTCCAGAACATAGAGGTGAATCTCATATCTCAATCGGATATAATATATAATGGTACTCCATGCAGCCTTACCAATTCTTTAATGTATATCCTTGCATTTTGACCCAAGGATATGTCCTACAAAATTGTGATTATGTGAGATGTATTTGTATGATGATCCAAAAAACCCATATAGCATTGTTTCCTCTTGAAGTCTTTGGATGTCTGGTGACAACATCCATATTGAATTTTTTCCATTTCTCCGTTGGTATGGGTAATGGTTGGATCATCCCTTTATAATTTTTTTCTCTCATCCATCACTTTATGAAATATTAGTATCTTTTATGTATATTTAGTGATCTCCATTTTCATATTTTACCACCATTAGTTCCCTCATAGATCTCAATAAATATTTTTTCTTCCTTGGTGAATAGAAGAGTTTGAGATTTGTGCATCAATCAGAAGCTCCATCTTTATATTTGGATCCGATGGTACACATTTTCATAACCCAAATATTTCAAATCCTTTCTCATCAATTTTAAACTCTATTAATTTCCCTTATATCATAGCTTCTACCTTATTCTAAATTTAGACATAATTTCTTTGAGCATCCATTATTTTCTCCATGAGGGATGGTTGAGAAATCATTTGAGAAAGGATTTATGATGTTTTTTCATATAGATTCCCATGTACATTCTTTATATATCTAATAAGATTGGATTTTTTTCAATTATAATCTTTTTTAATGTTTCATGATCCATTATACTTAGAGAATCTATGGTTATATTTTCCTTATCAAGATGGTAGTGGATTGAGCAGTCATAATCCTTGATGAGATCTAACAATCTCAAATGATTCCTATTATGTTCCTTTTGCATGAATTTATATTTGAGGCTCTTATGGTCATCATATATTTCTCACTTCTCCCTATAAATATAATACTTCCATATTTTCAACACAATTATCATAGATACCAACTGTAGATCATGTGTGGGATAATTTTTCCCATGAATTTTCAAATGACTTGAGTCATAGGCTATAGCATTATAATTTTTAATCATTACATCACATAAGCTCCTCTTGGAAGAATCATGGTATAACAAAAATAGTTCCCCACTTTTTGGAAGTGTGAGTGATGGAATAATGATGAACAAATTTTTTAACTCATTGAAATATTCTTCACATTCACTACTATAGAAAAATTATTCTCCCTTCCGATTAATATTAGTTATTGGGTTTTAAAATCATGAGAATTTATGCAAAAATCACTAATAATAACCAGCTAGTCCAAGGAAACAACAAACATCCATTACAGATGTTGTCTTGGGACACTCTTAGGCTAGCTTTTTTCTTATAAGGGTCCATATATATTCCATTTCTAGTGGTATTATGCCATAAAAATGATACATCCTCCATCCATAACTCATATTTAATGTACATTTCAAAATGTTTATTCATTTAAAAAGTCATTAGCATAGTATTCAAAATCATATCCTATTACTCCTTGTTTTTGGATTATATTAGAATATCATCAATAGAGACTACCAAATATTTGTTAAGGTAATCACCAAAGAAACTATTCATTAATTCCTTGAATATTGTTAGAGCATTAGTGGGTCTGAAAGGCATCAATATAAACTAATATTGTTCATACCTCATTCTAATGGAAGTATTGGGAATATCGTCCTTCCTCGCCTTTAATTGGTGATATATGGAATGAAGGTACACTTTAGATAAATACTTGGCCCCATCAAAAATTTCATCTATATATGGAACGGGATACTTATTCTTTATCGTGATTTTTTTGAGCTCACAATAATCAATTCAGAGGTGCATTGATACATCCTTCTTCTTGATGAAGAGGACTAATGTACCCTATGGTGAATCACTCAGGAATATATATCCTCTTTATAGATTCTCTTGTGACTACTACTTATATTCCTCAAACTCAATTGTGTCTATTCAATAATGTGTCTTTGATATATATAGAGATCCAAAAATATGATCAACTGGGATCTCAAACTCTCATCCAGGATAAAGCCCATGCAATTAATCACGGAACACATTAGTGTAGTCCCTAAAAATGGAAATGTCTTCGAGAATTATTCTCCCCATTGTATCAATCAATTGACCTAGATATTATTTTACATAAGAAAATAATTTCCACACTTTAGATGATGATTCTGAAGGAGATTTATCCTCCTCCATACACTTGTATAGAATTGTAGGATTCTTTTTGATATGATGAGTGATCTCCCTTTCATGACAGAATATGTTGGATTTGTATAAAGATAGCTAGTACATACCCTATATAGCACAAAAATCAACCAATAGAATTAGAAAAATATTTTATTGGAGGTTAAATCCACAAAAAATAGGCCGTGATAGATTCAACATAATTTTTCTTCATCTCTATGAATTATCTCTCCATATTTGTATGAAGATTTATAGGGTGAAACATGTTAAGATACAGTATCCTAATCTTTTCCCACTTCATCTCATAAATTTATTCCTTCATCTTTTTAAAAAATTAATTCCATAGATTGGCTTATCCTCCTAGATGATAAACAAAAAGATTCACATTATACATATCAGAATAGTGGAGAGCATAAAAGTTATTCTCTATCAATTTGACACACTTGTGTAGGATTAGTACATCATAATATCTACTAAATGTTCATGTTAATTGTTGTATAAAAGACTCAATAGAAAATTTATCCATCTAAGAAGATGGAGTACATTCAAAATTATTCCAGATATTGTTCATAGCAAGAGACATATATATAATAATCACCTAGAAATTTTAACTCCACCTCCCAAGGCATTGAGGGTGGAATTTTGGCAATCCTTGTATTGTCCCTCACAAGGGTTTTTGGAATGGTTTCTACTGGTTCCCAAAATTTTCTAAAATATAAAAGGTTATAATAGATCATAAGTAAAAAAAGTCAAGAATAAATAATTTATTCTTTTGGAGACAAACTCTTATGGAATATCTTTTTATATAAATATTTTTATGATTATTCTAATATAAAGATTCATGAGTTCTTACTTATACTGACTCTAATACAAAGGGTTTTCACTAAGGTTCTCTAATACTAATTCCCAATTGAACTAAACTATACTCTAATACCGACTATTGTGAACCTACCTTTTCTTATGTGATTATTACATAATTTAATTATAAACAACATAATAGTGATATAAATAATGGATCCAATGGAATAGTGTCTTTGAAAAAATTTGGAATATAAATAAAATTAACATGATAAAACATTAAAAATATTTTATTTCCTTTGTCTCTAGATTATTATTGGACCTCACTTAATCCATAGTATATGTATTCACATGAGTATATACATTAAAAGAATAGGTGATCTAAAATACCAGTAAAAGGATAGATATGAACATAAATTAGTATAACATGGGGTGAGAATAATTATCATCATACGAACATAATCATAGGATCATTACCATGATCATTGGAATAAGTATTAGATAATGTAATGTTATGAGTAAATGCATAAAAATGTAACATCATGTGATTGTGGTCAAATTCTACACATAGTCTTGAACAAAGTGAGCATAATATTCACACATATTTCACATTATCTCATGAGATTAATCAAATTTCTCAATTAATTGTATTTATATATAATTTTTGGAGCACCCTTTGAATCATAATATTTTAATGCATTATATAATTTCAAGTGAACCCTTAACATCATTATATTTACATTATCAAACATGCCACATAAAACATATATCAGTCTTGGATAGGAATTAACCCATGGTAAGGAATGAGTTTCAATTTATAAAGCAGTAATTCATAAAATTTTGAGTTCCCAAGATAAAAATGAAATTATATTCTTTGTATCAATCTTTATTGAATAAAAAATAATCTCAAGAGAAGTAAAAGATATGTTTTTTAGAAAGAAGAGTTTTTTTTGTCAATTTATTTCCATTTGTAATAAAACTGGATTAAATACATGTATATTCTATAAAATATAATGTAAAAAAAACAATAATTGATATTTTTTAAAAAATAAACAAATATCAATACTAAAAATGGGGTTATAGAAGAAAATCCCAAAGAAAGAGATTTGGGTTTGATAATCCCCTTACCTTATTTCTGAATTCTTTATTAACATTAATTTCTTAGATAATAAAATTAAAGTCATTAATTCACAAATAAAAAAAATATTTTTTCATGAACTTTATTCATTATATTTTTATTATCTTAATTTATGGTATTTTTTATATGTTATTGAGTTTAATTTCATCATTCGGGAGTGTTTGTTAGCCTGGATTTTATGATCGGTTTGCTTGTATTTGAGTATGGAAGACTGTGTAAAATAGATATAATTATCCAAAATAAAAATTATAGGTCATTAATTAATTTCAAGGATATTTAATGACTTTATAAATCATTTGGTTATATGGTATGGGGATTAATTATAAGGTATATAGTTAATGATAATCGTTTAGGTTACTTTTGTTGGTTTTCGATCACAATGAAATATTTTTGTTTTATCATTTATTATTATGTATATAAGTTTGTTACAGGACATTAAAAAAGATTATAAAACAAATTTTAAAATATTTTTCAACCATTATAATGGTTTTATGACTAGATTTGAAGGAGGGGAAGGAAAATGAAAACATGTCATCCCTGAAGGTGATAAAAAACAACTCACATATGACTATTCAATTATTTTATTATAAGGGAGTGGAGAAGATGATTGCTTATTTATTATTACTTTATTGTATTAATATTCTAGTATATTTATGTCTATATATTTGTCATTACATTTGGATGAGAAGATTTTAGGAGATAATATGAAAATTAAATAACTTGAAACGAAATTAAATGAAAATAATGGGGATTTTACCTCTTGAATTTATCCTTCTTATGAACCTCCTTAGGGAAAAGGTTGTAATATTTATTTAAGACAATGTTTTCCTAGATTTATTGGAGGGTATTTGGGAGAGGATTGCATTGAATTTTTACAATTCACAAAGCATTCTAGGTTTGGGGAGAATAGGTGGTGAGGGGTGGTATTTTTAGTATAGGAGAGGTGTGTTTTCTCATTAGTATATTCACAAGTTTATTATTTTGTCTCAATACTATGAATTGTTTTATAATTATCTCAAAATAATTTAAAATAATAAAGGAGTGTTCTATATTTTGGTCTTATATTAGTCTTACTACATCAATTACTAAATAATTCATGTATTTAGCTTTGATAGTAGTTTTTCATATTTTACAATTCTCCAAAAATTCATATATTTTAGAAAAATATATAAAATTATACATAATCATTTTTCAATGTGTAGAACTAAAAAATAATTTCAATTTTATGAATAACAATAATTTAAATATGTGAAATTTAATTTTTAATTAAAATCATCATTTACTTGAAATGTATACATTTTAATATTATAATTGTTTTTATGACACTTTAAAATTTTAATTAAGGTCTCATAAAATTATAAAAAAATTACAAATAAAAAAATATTAATTTATTAAAATATATTATTAAAAAAATTCTTTTTAAATTATTAAATTAATCATTAAAGAGTATTTAAATATTTATGTCTTACAAAAATACTAACACTTAATTAATAATTTATAAAACATTTATTTACTTTTACTAAGAAATAATTATATCGTAAATTCATTTTTAAAATTTCTAAATTTAATATATACTTTCATTGGATATGGTACTATTAATTTGCCTATTTACTATTTATAAGGTCCATATTACCATTTCTAATGTTAAATATTTCATTGGAATAGGTTTCTTAACTTCTAGAAATACCTCATATTCTATTCACTCTTTATTTGAAAAGTTTTTATTATGTTCTATATGAGATTTTATTTTTATTATAATTTATGGAATAATTTTAATAAGTTAAATTACATTGATAAAATTTTTGGTTGTTACAGAGGTCTTCCCAAAAGTCCAATCCTTGGGCATTATTGAGGAGATCTAATAGAGTCATTTCAAAAAAGAGGTAACTGCCTTACTAGATATCTTTATTCTGTACCTTCCATTACCTACTCGAAATATATTGAATTTATCATAAAATATTAATTTCTATATCCTCAATATTATTAAATATTATTATGATAATGAGAAAACTGTTATACACGATCTTTCCCATCAAACAAGACTTGATATTGGTTCTCATGTTTACAAATGACATATTGTCTCCACATAGAGATACAATTCAATTTTCATCACCATATTTTCTGAATTAGTATTATGATGAGTTTAATTATTATATTTGAAATTAATGAAAAAATTATACTTCTGTAATTATAATTGCAAAACTACCTACTTACTATCAAATCCTTTGAAAATCTATAACATCATTCCTACGTACATGTGGACTACCACCTATATGAAATTATGTGATTCATTCTACATTTATATAATAATTATACGGTAATTATATATAAATTCATAAATATATATGATATTTATATTATAATAATTATCATATAATGTTTATTTAATATTTACATTTCTTTCATTTCATCCATCAATGTGTATGTATGGCCTCCAATCTCCATGAAAGGTGTAATTCATTTTTCTATTTCTAACTTTTATGGATGACTTTGAATATTTATTTAATTAATATATATAGGATATTTATATAATTAATAATGTTATGTAGGTGATGGAACTGAGAGAAATGTACACGTACGAGGTGCAATTGATTGAAATTATCATGACAAATATAATAGTTAATAATAGAAAATAACGATTTTAATAAATAATTATTAATGAATGGGGTATTAAAATGTCATAAAAAGTTATTATACTATTTTATAAGTATTAAATTCACTCTGGTGTATAATTATAAAAAATTTAAATCTATTATATAGTAGTTTAATGTTCTATCGAAGAACAGTGAACTAGAGGTAAGGGTTTTATTTCATAATGTCCTCAATATTTAGGATTTCTTATATTTAAGACTCCACTGGGGAATATTTATCTTCCATATAAATGATTTATAAACAAAATTTATTTTACTATTCTTCTATGATTGTTTAAATTTTTTGAATTATGTTTCACTTTATATAAAATGGTTTTATATGAATCTTCCTTTCGTTTTCCAAAGGAGGAACTTTTTTACCCTTTTATAATGATGTGAAAGGAATGTTTATTTTAAATTTTAAAACATGAATATATTTTACCATCAACATGAATAATTTTTATATTAATATTACTTTATATTTTTTATTTTTTATTTTCAAAAAAAATTACTTCATAATTGTGAAATTTTTTCAAATAATTTATTTCAAAATTGAAAGGGGATTTTCAAAATGAAATGTCTCAAGTGATCATTATAAATAATTTTTTATATAAAATGTAATCCATTAATGTTACATAATATTTATTGTTGATATGATTGAATTATACCATATATATTCTTTCATTGGATGGTTTATGAATACGATTACACAGTTTTTATGAACCTTGTTTCTTTTACATGAGTTATGATATGATGATTTTTTTTGAAACACATTTCTTTTCATAGGTTCTGATATGATTAATGTTTTATGATTTTTTACTAAAACTATATATGATTTTAATATCATCTTGGGTGGTACCTATATCCCTATATATTTTACTAGGTAATGATTATTCATATGTGACTGCTGATATCTCTAATGACTTCCTTTTTTGAGAGTATGAGATAACCCTTTACGAAGTTTTCATCCCCATGTTATGAAGTAAGGTTATATGTATTATAAGTCTATAAAGGGTGATAGATATTAAGAAATTAGTGGTATATGACATAGTTCACCTATGAACCAGATTTTTATGTGTCCATGGTTCTAAAGGAAATAGAAATAAATTATTATAGAATGTATCATAATATTATCTAATGAATTGGAATATATTAAGAAGTAATATCTATTTATGAAACATCTGGTTTACTATAGTTAGTATCAGATCATGTTTTGGTTAAACATTAAAGACTAGGATGATAATTCATTACTATGAACCATAGGGATATGTTTGAGTATAGGCTAAAATTATAATGTTTTGATAATGATCATGAATAAACTAGATTACACCTACATTTTATGAAAATAATTTGTCAACATTTGGACATAGTAGAAGTAATTTTTCATTATTTTGTGGTTTAAATTTATGATTATTTTTCTAACAATATACCATTTGGTTTCCAGTCAATGGGTGGAACCCAACGTAATCATGTTAATGATGAATGTGATGGATAATGCAATTATTTTCCATGCGATCGACCAAATGTTATGGGATTTAGAATCAAAAATACCATAAATGTTCTAATTTAACATCAACATGAAATGAACCAAACCAATATTTAAAAGAATAAAATGGAACATTATTTTGTTGAGTCTTTCTTGATTTTACAACAATCATCTTTTAGTGGGTCTACTGATCCAATTGTTTTTGAGTAATGGATTAGTACCACTGAAAATATGTTTTGTGTTCTCTAGTGTTCGGATCACGAAAATGTAATTTTCATTGATTATCATCTAGAATATGAAGAACATCAATGTTGTAATCTTATCAATAACATGGGATAAAATTATTAAATTAAATCCATGTAGTGGGATTAGTTTAAGAACTTATTTCTCAGAATGTATTTTCTTCATATTCATTTTATGAAAATGGATAAGTAATTTGTTGAGATGAAATAGAAGGATGATTAATCCATTAGTACCAATTATGAAAATTTTACAAGGCTTCTTAGGTACGCTTCTAGCATTATCATCAAACATATCATTGAGATAAATAAATTCTACAGTGGCATAAAACAAAGTATCTACATGGAAGTGTCCATATAGGTCTTTGATGGTTATTAATAAATCAATAGATGTATTATCAAAGTGAAAATAAAGATTGGATTAATGCATCAATACCTGTGTATTGATAATTAAATATAATCGGAATTCAATGGTAATTCAAAAACCATAGAGAGTAGAATATGAGGCTTAAAGTTTTCTCAAAGTGTGGAAGGAATCGTGGTGTAAATTTTCCCAAGTTGAGAAAAAAATGTATTATTATTTTTAAAATAATTATTTTGAGTGAATCAATTCCAATGTTATGGGATGAAGTTACCCAATGATGTGGATAAATAGAAATCTCCACATAATTAGGAACCCATAATGATGTAAATCAAATTCCATGAGTATGGGCATTATTCCAATTGGTGCTCAAATATAATGTATAATGACTATGATCATCATCAAAAACCTATTAATTATATATAAAAAGAAAAAGATATTGCACTAAATATTTTTAAAGAAGTTTGTGATAATGAATTGTTAAAAGGTACACTTATCATACGCTATAGAACTTATATTACTTTATTTGATTCTGGATCTACCTATTATTTTTTTTCTAAGGAATTTTATAAGGTTATCATAGAATCACCTCAATAATTAGAAATAGATTTAGTATTAAAACCACCAAATGTTATAATTATCTCATCTACATTATATTGTTCTTCAGTGGTTTACTTTTTGGGGAATGTGATTCCAAAAAATATTTTTATTCTCCCTCAGGTTGAGTTTTATGTTATTTGTGGAATAGATTAGCTTCACTAACATAAATATCACAACACTTCACAAATAAGGGGTGTCACGTTTGATATTATGATCTAAACTATATTTTTATATTAGTGTGATGAATAATTATAACTTCTAATAGAAATAATATCCATTTTATTGGTCTTGATTCCAATTAAAAATGGACACTAAAAAAAGCTAGTTGGGGATATAATCAAATTTAATGATATTGTTTTTATTTTGTTATTTTTATGTATTTATGGAATAATTGATGGGTATTCCTTTGATATGTGAAGATGTGTTTTTTATTGAACACATACCTTGTGCAACACCTATTTCCAATAATACATATATAATGGTCATGATTCATTTTTTTAAAATTAAAGAAGAAACTCTAGGTGCCTCTTGACACGGGATCCACTCATCTATATTTGTCAACTGATGGTGCTCTTGTTCTATTTTTTAATCATTATGATGGATCAATGAGGCTCAAAATTTATTATTGAGAACATAATAAGATCACTATCAAGAACATGTATCCTCACCATATTCATATCTTGTTTGATCAAATCCACGAAGCTCAATACTTTTTCATGATCAATCATCATTCTGGATATCATCAATTGAGGTTCATTAAAGATGATATAATAATGAAAACCTTTCATAGAAGGTATGTAAACTATGAATTTATAGCGATGTGACTTGGAATTACTAATTCCCCATACATATTTATGTATTTAAGTAATAAATTATTTAATGATTGTATTTATTATTTTGATGTAGAGTTTATTGATGATTTTTTTATATATTAAAAGTGAATGGAATATCATGAAGATCATTTGATAATTTTGTGTAATAATCAATAGAATACTAATATTTATGCTAAATTTACCAATCATAATATTTTTCTTTGAAAATATAAATTCTTGGGTCATATAATCTCACATAAGTTCATATTAGTAGAACATTAAATGATAGATGTTACTATACATTATTTCATGAAAACCATTGGGACTATGATATGTAGTTTTCATTGTTTGGATGTATATTATCGGTGATTTATAGAAAATATTTTATGACTATCAAATCCCTTATTTATGTTAACATGGAAGGGATTCATGTTCATTTGAACAAATAAAGGTGATAAATGTTTTAAGGAATTGAAGAGTGGTCTAGTCAATGAACCTATTCTTATTATACTCTATAGTGGATATGGGTTTTTAATATATAGTAATTCATAAAGTTAGGGATTGGGATGTTTCCTTATGTATAATGATACAATTATATCTTATGACTCATTATAATTGTGTGTTCTTGAAAAAAACTACCCAACAAATGACTTTGAGCGAACTAATATATTTTTTTTTGTTAAATATATAGAGGGATTATCTGTATTGGGAAATATGTGAAAAATATATTTATAAAATATGTTCAATATATATTTTCACAATGAAAGAGTTGAATATGTTCCAGAGAAGATGGTTGGAGATGATTAAAGATTATGACTTCTTAAAACATTACCACCTATGGAAATAAAACAATGTGGTAGATGATATTAGTCAAAAAGATTGATGTAGGTTATCAATAATGACGATCAAAAAAGAAAAAATATTTATGGACATTCAATGTATGGATATCTATTTCATGAAATAAAGGGAGAAATATTATCTTACTCAAATGAGTGTTCAACCATCTATCAAACTGAATATTTAAGAGGTAGAGAATAAAGATTTTGAGATAAAAAAGTAGGTTTGAAATGTTATAAAAGTAAAAAATTATTGTGAGAGAATAATAAGGTTTAGGAACTTTATATGTTTCACATTGGAACCATATTTGAAGAAGGAGCTGATGCATGAAGTTCAAAGTTCTTCCTTCTCTATTTATCCCAAACGTACGAAGATGTATAAGGATTTTAATTAGTATTTATTATGGGATGGAATGAAGTGGTATATTACATAATTTATATATCAGTTCTGGGTATGTCAGTAGTTTATGATTGAGAGATAAAATTTTTAGGGGTTTGGGGACCATTACCTATACAAATTGTTAATGGAAAAATCACCATGGATTTTTTCATTGGAATCCCCTAAACAAATAATACGAATAATTCTATATGGATTGTAGTTGATTGACTTATGATGTGAAAACAATTATTCATAATCAGAGAATTTTTCTCTCTATATTAGAGTTCCAGGAAATAATTTATGGAAATTTTATGGTTTCATAGAGTACCATATTTTGATCTATCTTATCGAGATATGATATTCACCTCGATGTTATAGATAATCCTCTAGAATACTATAGATATGAAGTTAAGTTTTTGAAAAATGTATCATCTAAAAAAATATTTTCATTATGAGAGTATCATTAAATCCTTGTTAGATGTGTTGATATAATATTCGATGGATTTCAATGGTTATTAATATCAACACCTTATGTTAGTGGAATATTCATATAATAATATCTTTCACTCTAGTATTCTGAGGGATCCTTATGAAGCCCTTTATGGTAGGATGTTATGAACTCCAAACTGATGGAATTAATTTATAAAAGATAGTTTTTAGGAATTGATAAATATGAGTAAATGGTAGATAAGGAAAAATAATTTCAATGGAACATAACAGAATATTAGAGTGGTCAAAAAACTTGTGCAAAAAATTGTCAAAAATATCAAGAGTTTGATGTTGGTGGAATGTTATTCCTATGAATATCTACCAAGTATCCCCTGATGAGATTTCCATAGAAGATAAACCTAATTCCATGTTAAATTGGACCTTTGGAAATTCATGATTATATCATGGGGATATCCCATCGTTTGGATATTCCACTAAGTATCTCTTTAGAAAATAATGTCTTCCATGTATCCCTACTGAGGAAGTACATACCTGATACCTCACAGGTACTAAACTCAACGGTCATATCATGGGAACAAGATCTTTATTTTTAAGAACATAATAATTAAATCCTTTATCTTTTGGATAAATTAATATGGAATAATACTATTCACTAGGTGAATGTTATCTAGAGAAATCAAAAATTTAAAGAAGATAAATAAGAACCTGAGTATATAATGAAACAAATATATCAAAATTTTATTATATTAGGTTGAATAATATGGAGGTAAAAAATTAATTTTTATTGGGGTATAATATATTGACTAATAGATTTTATGAAATATTTCCCTTTGAATCATGAGCTTCAAATTTTTTGATTACACCTATTCTACTGTGTTCATTATGAATTATAATGATGGAAATGTTTATCACCTTATTAAATGAAAAATTTGGTTGATCACTTTTAAAAATAAGTGATTATTCCATAATTTTGTGATAATAATTCTTATTGGAAGAATTTAATTCTACCCCTAACAACTTAGGTTATAATGAATTTTTTTAATAAAAAAATGTTAATGAAAATTAATTATATATTATTTAATTCATTAAATGTAAAAAAATTGAACTCTATTTGTTTTTGATATATCTTATGTGTCCACATAGGGACTAAATTATGTTATGATTGAATATATGTATTTATTTTTTCTTAATGAAATTATATTCCTGATATAATTTTATTTATTATTTTTAGTAAATATATAATGACCTTAATTTCTTACACCTAAATGATGCATTACATTACTATATAATAACAAAAATATAATTATTGAATTCAAAAATATATTAGAAGTGACATAATATGAATAAACTAATATGACTTGTGAGTTTTGTTGACCTAAATGACTTATTTTAGAGGTATTAAAGAATTATATTCCAATTTTCCATTTTTATTTGTAACACCCCGGCCCCAGTTACCCAAAGTTGGTGCATTATTAAATAACATTGGAATGATCACAAAAGATCAAGTCTCAAAAGACCAATTAGTTTAGTAGCCTTGGAAACACTATATACATTCATAAGTCTTACATTACATCATCAAATGAAAACTACTACAACATAGTCTCCATATTCTACACTCATATCCCCTCAGAATATCCCTATATGTCAGTCATAAAATACTTATTCACATCCTGGGAAAAATAAAACATAGAAAGGGGTGACCTTAGATTCTCAGTAAGGATAAAAATATAGAGGAAACTTTCATAAATAAGCATAAACATTTAAGGCAATGTATAACTAAAACAAAAGCCTTTTAAACTTTAACTTCAGCATAATATGACAAAAATAAAATGAAATAATGCCATTTACTTATTCACATGGATATTCTACTGGTCGAATAATCACATGCAATATCAATAACCACTTTTATAATGGTGGAATGCATAATGCCAGACTATTAAAACCACATAGTCAAGGCCTTGTGCCAAGACTACAAATAAGATTTTGTCAAGGCCTTGTTCTAAGACACTAGTTTGTTTCATAATACCTATGGATGCATCGAGGAGTTATAGTGGGCTCCACCCGTCACTTATTAAGTCAAATGCATTCCTCATATGAATAGGTTTAAACATAACAAAAACATTCATATTAAAAATAGCATACGAAATGTCAATACTTTATCCATAAACCATGAATGGTATAAAAATAATACATCCACAGTTAAAAATATCACAAAACCTTCAATACTATATGAATGTTTTGAATCATAATAAATCAACTTCAAATAAGCTTAAAATTCATCACAGGACGTTGACATAGATGAAATCAAAACTATTTGAGAGAAATATCTCTTTTTTTTGAAATCATTTAAAAGCCACATAATTATAAAATAAAATATTTACTTTGAAAATATTCTTATATTCTTGTAAGGGATGCTTCAATGATTTTATAATGGCTAATAATAGATACACCCACCGTATAAGTTAAAAAAAGACTTTCTTACCATAATTTTTTCGAAAAGGTTAAAAAGAACCTTGTTTGGAAAGAAAAAGAAATATTCATTTATAAAAATCTTATAAAAAGTCAAAAAGGGCATAAATGACTTTAAAACATAGTCTATAAAATAGTAAGAATTATTTGAAATACATTTTTAAGAAACATGGATGTGGATGATAAAGAGGTCTCAAAAGATAATTACGTATAAACAACCTCAGATAATGAAGAGATTGTGAAATAAAACCTTACCTTGTAATTTTCCTTGGTTGAGGGTAGTTTAACCTCCTGTATAATGGTTAAATTGTTGTTATTAGATTATACAAGAATCATATACATTAATATGATATCATATATGATCTTTTAATATTTCTTTGTTAATAATATCTTAGTATTATCGTCGTTTTGGGTGTTAACTTACTCGTTTTCTTTTATATGTTTTGTTACATAAGCCATGTTTGTTAGGATAGGTTGTATCTTATTCATATCCAGAATTATATCAAGTCATTAAACATTATTTTTAATCATCAAATGAGAATTATACTTGAATGGATACGATGTGGAATGAATCTCATCGCGTTCGTGGAGACGGTAGTCCATACGTACGCACGAGCAATGATATCATTCTTTTGATATTAAAATAATATATAATTGGTTCATATATCATATATACAGAATCATTATAATTTTATATTTATTATTTACTTCAATTACACATCATTATCATACCCATCCAAATAATAATGTTTTGAATAATAATTACACCACGAAGTGGAGACGGTAAGCCGTACGTACGCACGTATGGTGACATGTCATTAAAAGGATGGATAGAATACTGAATATGGTTGTACCATATTTATAATAACATAAAAATATATATAAGATACTGGATTTATTATTTGATAATGTAAATAACAAATAAAGAAGAAGTTGAAGAAGAAAGGAATTTGAAAGAGGGTGGTGAAAACATTACCTCTTCTTCAGGTTCTTCATTTTGATTTGATAAAAAGGTCTCCTTAGGTTGGATTTCAGATCAAACTAATGCCTCTAGGTTGAAGTGAGTTAAGTTTATAGAATATTTAGTCAGTGGATGGCCGATCCAAAAGGCTTTTAAGGTATGGATTTGAGAGAAGGGTGAATGCCCTTTTATAAGAGGGGTGAGGGGCACCTTTGGAAAAGCTAGAAATATTATTTTTTATAACTTCATATTTGGTTTATAATGACTACAAAGTAGATTATTTAAAGGTTAAGGTGTGGATAGGTCGAAAAACACTCAACAAATAGGTTTTAGACAGTTATGGGTTACTATATTAACATTATCTTTTTGATTTAACTCTTAGTTAAATAGTTTGACATTTACCATATCTCTTTGTATTTTTATATTATATAGTTAATAAACTAACTATATACTTCCAAGAGACCCCAAAGTGTTCCATTAATGATACAACTATCATTATATAAGTCCTTTGTCCAAACCTTAGATTTTTAGGAATAAAATATGAATTAATAATATAATATTTGTTTTAAAAACACATTTATGTCAATTTGGCACTATTTGGTATTTTGTTTTTGTTAAATTCATAACAGCATTATTACTTCAAAAAAAATTAATATAAACAACCCTAATATAGTATATTAACCTGTAAATTTATTTTAATTCCTGAAAAGTCTCAAATTACATTTATTTTGATATTTATAATATCAATTATTTTAATATTTCATTAATTAGGTAATTAATGAATCACTATTATGTCATAAATAAATTTAATTATTTAATGTCTAAAAATTATAAATAAAATATATTTATGTAGGAAATATTTTTATCTTTCTAATGAATATATATAATCAAATTTATTTTATTTATAACCATATATTAAAAATGTTTTAGTTATTAAACTTTGATTTTAAATCTTTTAACTCTTCTTTGAATTTAATAATAATAAATGTCCTAATCTAATCCATATAGACCAAATAGGTTCATATTTTATTACTAAGGTTGTTTTTCGTCGAATTATACTGAGACAATAGAATTAGGACATGTTTTTGGGTAATAATAATATCATTTTTACCCTTAATTACCCTATTTACTTTTAACCGTGATAAATAAAAGTAAAAAGTTACTATTCACCAAAAATTATTTTTATCTTATTGAACCACATTTTAATCCTTGATATTAACTGTGTCTCTCCAATTTTTGAAATTCCACTCACAGATGTGGTAAAATTATGTTTTATGTGAAATTACAAATTCTCCTAGGAGATGGGTAAAAGACGGTGAAAAGTTCAATAAAATTTTTATATATCTAAAATTATTATAAATTGACTCTAATGAATTACATTGAACTTATATAGGTATTATGTATCTATTTTAACCTAAAATAAATTTAAATAAAATAACTAATTAATTAAATAAAAATTCGATTTTAAACTATAACTCAGTGTTTTTTCATTATTCATCAAAAATAGAAAGTTTTCAAAAAAATACAAAAAATTCACCCTAGGCTAATTTCAATATTTCGAATCCAAAAATGAAGTTCATTTTTAAAGATAAAATTTATAAAATTTCAAAAAGTGGGTATTACTATTCATAACGGATAGGTTGATCGATTGTGGTGTGTGTTAGAACTCAAAGTTGCGTACAACACACGCTACTGTATTATTCAAAGAGAAGCGTACTGTAGAAGCTTGGGGTGTTAATTCTCCCCTCCTTAAAATAATTTCGTCCTCAAAATTTCTATAATATTTCTACATAAAAAGACTCGGGTGGTTATTCATCATAAGTTCCTCGGGTTCCCACGTTGCCTCTTCCATCTTATGGTTTCTCCATAGAACTTTCACCAGACGAGTCGTCCGGTTTCTCAGCACTTGTTCTCTTATATCAAGAATCCTGACGGGCTCTTCACAATAAGACAGATCGGGTTCCAGTTCTAATTCCTCATAGGTGAGTATATGTGTTTGGTCAGGCATGTATTTTCTCAATAGTGATACATGGAACACATCATGAACTTTGGTGAGATTTGGCGGCATTTCCAAATGATAATCTATAGCCCCAATTAATTATAGAATTTAGAAAGGTCCTATGTACCTGGGACTCAATTTACCCTTCTTACAGAAATTTATAACTCCCTTCCATGGAGATACCTTCAAGAAAACATGATCCCCTACCTAAAATTCCAAATCCTAACTTCGGTTATTGGAATAGCTCTTCTGCCTACTTTGAGCTGCTTTGATGTGGTTTTGGATTACCTTCACCTTTTCCATCGTTTCCTCCACCAGTTCAGGTCCTACGAGTTTTCTTTCACCAAAATTATCCCAACAGGTTGGTGTGTGACATCTCTTTCCATATAACGCTTCATATGGTGCCATATGAATACTTGAATGGAAGCTATTGTTATTGGAAAATTATACCAGAGGTAAATATTGATCCTATATACCCTGAAAGTCAAGTGAGCATGATCTCAACATGTCTTATAAGGTTTGAATAATCCGTTCTGATTGTCCATCAGTTTGGGGGTGGTAGGCAGTGCTCAAAAGAAGTTCAGTATCCAGGTATTTCTAAAGAATTTTCCAGAATATTGAAGTAAAACAGGGATCAAGATCAGAAAAAATCGATAGGGGTACTCCATGAAGTCTAACAGCTTCATTAATATATAGTCTTGATAGATTTTCAAGTGGTAAATCCTCCCTTATAGCAAGAAAATGTGCTGAAGTGGTAAGACGATCAACAATGATCCATATTACATCATTCCTTATAAGAGTCTTTGGAAGTCCCATGAATAAGTACATCAAGATATTATCCCATTTCCACTCGGGTATGGTAAGAGGATGCAATACTCTACTAGGTTGTTGCCTTCCAACTTTCACTTGTTGACAAACCATACATCTTGACACAAAATCAGCAATCTCCCTCTTCATATTGTCCCACCAAAAATGTCCTTTCAAATCTAAATACATTTTAGTGCTCCCAGGGTATATAGAGAAATTGGAACTATGAGCATCATCCAAAAATTCCCTTTTTAGATCAGGTATATCAGAAACACAAAGTCTCTTCCAAAATTTCAAAATTCCATCTTCATACACAACGTTATTCAATCTCCCATCATTCAAAAATTTAATCTTCTTTTGAAATTCTTCATCATCGGTCTAAGAACTCTTTATCCTTTATAGTAAAGATGGTTTGGAAACCATTTGAAAAAGTATCAATGTTTCACCTTCCATGGTTATTCCCATATCCAAATTTACTAGATCCATGAAAATAGGATCCCTCTCAACTCTGATCTTGTTCAAAACTCCATGATCCTTTATTCTCAAAGCATCTTTCACCTTATTTTCCTTCCCTAGGTGGTAGTGTATCGTGCAATAATAATCCTTGAGTAGTTCAAGCCATCTCCTTTTCCTCATGTTGAGTTATTTCTGTGAGAAAATATACTTCAGACTCTTGTGATCAGTATAAATCTCACATTTTTCACCATAGAGATAGTGTCTCCAAATCGTCAAAGAAAAGATTACAGCTGCTAACTCCAAATCATGAGTAAAATAGTTTTGCTCATGAATTTTTAGTTGTCATGATGCATATGCAATAACCCTATCATTCTGAATAAGGACAAAACCAAGTCCTTTCTTCGATGCATCACTATAAATAATGAACCCATCATTCCCCGATGGTAGAGTCAATATAGAAGCATTGACTAATCTTCTCTTTAGGCCAAATAATTTTTTTCATTTTATAAAAGCTAGCTCAAGGGTGTCTAGTTCCCCAAAAACAACCAAAAAAATTCCAGATAACCAAAAACGACAAACAACATAGATCAACACAAGGTTATATACAATAATACCCATAATAATCCCCGCATCGCATGCAGGATTCGTCTTCTCCAGTAGCTGATTCCCACTATGGATGCCTCCAAAAATTATTACTTTGAATCCGATTTCTAAGCTGGTCAAGAGAAATCATATCTAGTGATGCCTTCTTACCCCCACTTCCCTTTCTAACAGCAATAACCACCTCACTATTCCGTTTTGAGGAAGACCTAGTCTGCATCGATCGTAGAAGATATGAATAGTCTTTCTTTAGCCTCCTTCCCAGAGTTACAGACAAAGGTCTTTCACCTATAGTCACCTTCTGGTTCCCACTTTGAACAATTTCACTGGAAGAGTGGCTGACATTATCTATCATATTTTCATTCCCTCCCCCAGAGTTCTCCCTTCCTTCCCCGGACAGTTCCCTTAAAGAAAACTTGGGACACCCAGAAGAATAACCCGGTTTCTGATCTAGAGTGGAACATTCTAGCAACGGAAGGTGCTTGTCCACCAAAGGAGATTCTCCCACAGCCATTCCAGTTGAATCCTTCCCCCTACTTTCAATCATAAGGCCCTCTGAATGATTAACACCACCAAGAAATTCCTTTCCATGGTGTACTTGTACCATAGAATCAGGATCAACCTGCCTGAAGCTGACACCTGCCCTCTGATCCACACATCCTTCAACTAAATCCATCCTTTCCTACCTCATACAGTCAACCTGCAGACCGTCCAAAGCATTTCTAGGCCCACAAACACTAGAAACATCCTTCCTATCCTCCACAGATCTTGTAGATGGTTCCAGCCTCAAGCATTCAACTTGCAGACTCTCCAGGGCATACTCCTCCTCATCACCTCCAGTAGGAACCTCATCCTCTAGGCCCGCAAATGACCTACCCTTAGCAATACCTTTAAACCTGTTACTCATGGATAAAAAAGGTTTGGCCAAAGGGTCAACACCTTTAGCATCCTTATCTTTGGCCAAGCTGATCACCTTCATACTATTAGGGGCCCCTTCCTCTTCGACCTGTTCTGAACCCAAACCATCAAAGGACCGAGAAGCCTTCCCTTTATCCTGATTCAACCTTTTTATTGTAGTCACAACTGTCTAAACATCATTTAAGGAGACTTTTCAGGACCTAGAGGCAAAGACCTCCCCAGCTGAACTAGCCAGATGAGAGCCCCCCCTATGTTAGTCAATCTCCCAGTTGTTGGAACCAAACCCACCTTCACACCGTTTTCCAATACCCTGCTCCTTGAACCATCCTCAGAATTCACAATAATATTTTCCCCACTACTACTAACCTCCCTTGGACGAATAAAAAGACCACGTTGGAAGGCCGCAACAGAGTGACCCAGTCGCTCACAAGAGCCACAAAACTCAGTCCAATTTTCATAAACCACCCTTTGTTTACAACGATACTCTTCGCCAAACGTGATCCAAACATAATCAAAAGGTATAAGAGATTAATCAATTTCGACACACACCCTGGGGTTTACCGGATGGAAAACATCCTCGGTATGAATATCAGTGCAAATGAATCTACCAACCAGATTTACCAACATGCGGATAACATAAGGGTTTTGAAACGACAAATGAAGTTTAGGGAAACTTATCCAAACCACTGTGGAAGGCGAGTCACGATTCATATGAAGATAGAATGACCAAAATAATAGCATAAATTGAAGCCCACTGAAGATACAAGGAGACCTCACCCAAGATTGGATGAGATCTTCCTCCATTTCAAACCTAATCATAATTTGTTTGCTATCGAACAAGCCTACCACCGCTCATTTCTGGAGATCCCAAGACCCGAAGATGAAACGATCGAAATCTTCAACTGAAGGCCTTCTATATTCGAACCAAGCCAACATGGTAAGATTTATCAAGGCTGAGGATTCCGTAAACTCAGATAAAGAAAGAGGAAGGGTTTGGGATCCATCAATGAGGTCTGGAACCTTAGGGTTAATCAGGGCTTTTAGAAACAGGGTAAGAAACTCCAGGTTGGAGAAAGGCCGAAAAGGTCGAGCTCTCCTAAGGGACGACGATTCTCCCTCCCCCACTAGGGGGAGGGGCTGGCACAGTGCCCACCATCATCACCGGATAGTGCAGAGTATCGAGGGTTTCCCAGCCGCCCCCTTCTCGACCTCTTCAAAACATTATTCACACTCTTCTTTCCAAACAAATTTAACCCCTTTACGTGTGAGCTTTGTTAATGGGTTAGCCAATCAAGCAAAATTCTGGATGAAATGTTGATAATAACCTGATAAACCAATAAAACTGCATACCTCGGTTATACTCATTGGTGATGGATAATCTTGGATTGCCTTGGTCTTAGAAGGATCAACAGAGATTCCATCCTTAGAGAAAATATGGCCAAGAAATGAAGTCTCCTGAAGCTAGAATTCACACTTGCTAAACTTCCCATATAATTCATGTCTTCTCAGTGTCTTCAGGATAATGTGCAAGTGATTTTCATGATCTTTGTAGCTTTCTGAGTATGCCAAGATATCATAAATAAATACCACTACAAAATCATCGAGATATTACTTGAAAACTTTATTCATTAGATCCATAAAAATAGAGCATGAATTAGTCAACCCAAAAGGCATTACTGTAAACACATAATGCCCATACCTGGTTCGAAATGCTTTCTTCGAAATGTCTTCCTTCTTCACACACAACTGATGGTATTCAGATCGAAGGTCAATCTTTGAAAAGTATTGAGGTCCATGCAGTTGGTCAAATAAATCATCAATGCGAGGTAGGGGATACTTGTTCTTTATTGTTATAACATTGATCTCCCTTTAGTCATACATAACCTCATAGATCCATATTTTTTATTAACAAAAAGGACAATGGATCCACATAGAGAAACACTAGGGAGAATAAATCTCTTATTACTCAATTCCTATAGTTGTTTATTTAGTTCAACTAATTCCACAATGGCCATTCTATAAGGGGTATTTGATATAGGCCTTGAACCAGGAATTAAATCAATGGAAACTCAATTTCTCTTTCTAGAGGATGTCCATGTAAATCTTCCAGAAACACATCTATATATTCTTTCACAATAGGTACATCATCTATTTGAACATTTCTTTCCTTACCCATAATTATTTCATTCTCTTCCTCCCCAATAATTGAATTTAGTTGAGCTACTGGGGGTGGATCTAGGTAAGAATCAGGTGGTGATGATTCTGCTCTAAAGATAAGGTGTTCTTTATCATCATCATCAAAAATTGTAACCTCCTTATTCTTACAATAAATTTTCACAGCATGGTCTGAAAGCCAATCCATACTGAGGATTATATCAAATTCAATCATGGGTATGGCGATGAGATCAGTAGATAAAGAACATTTATATGCCCTAATGGGAACAAATCCACATAACATTGTAGCAATGATACTTCCCTTATGAGTTTTAACTGAAAACTCCCTTGTTAAATCAAATTGGAAATATATACTTTTCATAGCAAACTAGGAATATATGAAACAATGCAATGATTCAGAATCAAATAAAGCATTGGCTAAACATGAGGAAACTATTAAATTACCTGCCACCACATCTTTTGGAGCTTCAACCTCAACAGTAGTGATAGAATAATATTGGCCATGATCCCTTGGCCTTTTATAAGGTATGTTCCCCTGATGCTTAGGACATTCATTTTCATAATGTCCCATCTCCCTGTAGTTTTAGCATTGAACATTGGTAGCTTCTTTCTTCCCCTTGAAATCATGAGCTTGGTGGCCTTTTTCACCACACTTGTAACAAACTCCCAATCCTTTAAAGCAAGTAACAGGGTGTTTCTTCCCACATTCACTATAGGATGGATATTCAACTTTTCCCTTCTTCCCCTTATTTCCATTTGTAGAGTGATCAACAGATCTCTTCTTCTCTTTCTTTGCTTTAAAGTCATAAGACTTAGGGAATTATTTTTTTGTCTTGATAGCGCATGAGAAAATATCTTTGTACAACAAGAAGGTTTGTGAGACTAATGCTCTATGGAGAAATGGATTTAAACCATCAAAGAAATGATCAATATTAATTTTTGGGTTACGTATATAATCTACAGCATACCACAATAACCTTGTAAATTTATCCTCATACTTTGCGACATTCTCATCCTCCTTTTGACTCAGACTCAGAAATTTCCTTTCCATATATACTCGTTGGTCACAAGGAAAGTAGTTTTCTAAGAAAAGTTATTTGAACTCCCTCCATTCCATATTTTATACTTCATCATCTTACTTCATGTTTTGAATCAATGACCACCATTGATCAACATCTCTAGTGAGGCGGTAAATTGCCATGATAATTTTTCCCTTTCACTACTCCCCAAGGCATGGAATATTTTTTCTCTAAGGAATTTATCCATTGCTCAACTAATAAAGGATTTTTACTCCCATTGAATGTCGGTGGTTGTTGCCTCATGAAGCGATCTAACATTGATCCTCCATGCTATGGATTAGGGTGCTCCATATGGGTAAGGTTATTATTCATAACCTGAGTGAGTTGTCCTAGTATGGTGATTAGCTGATCAGCACCAGTTGCATCACCAGCTCCACTATAATTTTCTTGAGCTGGAGGGGAATCCCTATATGGAGTGCGTACGTTGATACAGTTTCCATTTATTCCACTAGGAACCATTTCTAAACAATGGAATAAACTAGATTAGTTTATGAATCGAAATACATAATTCCAAACTTGTAAAACACTTAACAAAAATTTAACAATTTATAGATATAATCCATAATCATAAAAATGTTTTCTTTGAGGAAGTATACTCATAAATCCTTCATAATGGTTTTTAATGAAAATTAGAATTATCCTAAGCATATCCCCCGGGAGTGTCGTAACCAAGAGTGCAGCAAGGCCCATTGTCGTGCACCAGTTCCCGTTCGAGTCCATCTCAAAGCGGTGTTTTTAGGTTTTACCCCAAGGTACATCTGTTCCAGAGTCACCTCTACCTGCTCATATCCAGACAAGGATGTATTGTTCAGAAAACTCACAAAAGCTCTACAATACCAAAATTCTAGGAAGTTCTTCTATACTAATCCTCAAAGTCAATATTAGGTCTATGTGCTCTAATCAAATTTCATCTAAATATAGCTCCCAAGGTTTGTAATAAACTTCCTATGATACCAACTTTAACGCCCTGACCCCAGTTACCTCGAGTCAGTGCATTATTAAATAACATTGGAATGATCACAAAAAGATTAAGTCTCGAAAGACCAATTAGTTTAGTAGCCTTGGAAACACTAGATACATTCATAAGTCTTACATTACATCATAAAATGAAAAACTACTACAACATAGTTTCCATATTCCACACTCATATCCCCTCACACTATCCCTATAGGTCAATCATAAAATACTTCTTCACATCTTAGGAAAAATAAAACATAGAAAGGGGTGAGCTCAAATTCTCAGTAATGATAACAATATAGTAGAAACTATCATAAATAAGAATAAAATTTTAAGGCAATGTATAACTAAAACAAAAGCCTTTTAAACTTGAACTTCAGCATAATATGGAAAAAATAAAATGAAATAATTCCATTTACTTATTCACATGGATATTCTACTAGTCGAATAATCATATACAATATCAATAACCACTTTCATAATGATGGAATGCATAATGCTGGACTATCATAACCACATAGTCAAGGCCTTATGCCATGACTAAAAATAAGATTTTTTCAAGGCCTTGTGCCAAGACACTAGTTTTGCTCATGAGATCTACCGATGCATCAAGGAGCTATAGTGGGCTCCACCCGTCACTTATTAAGTCCAATGCATTCATCATATGAACAGGTTTAAACATAACATAAACATTCGTATTAAAACTAGCATACGAAATGTCAATACTTTCTACATAAAACATGAATGGTATAAAAATAACACATCCACAGTTAAAAATATCACAAAACCTTTAATGCTATATGAATATTTTGAATCATAATAAATCAACATCAAATAAGCTTAAAATCCATCAAAGGATTTTGACATAGATGAAATCAAAACTATTTGAGAGAAATATCTCTTTTTTTTAAATAATTTAAAAGCCAAATAATTATAAAATAAAACATTTACTTTGAAAATATTCTTATATGATTGTAAGGTAATCTTCGATGATTTTATAATGGTGGAAAATAGTTGCACCCGCCATATAAGTTAAAAAAGACATTCTTACCTTAATTTTGTCGAAAGGGTTAAAAAGGACCTTGTTTAGAAAGAAAAGGAAAGATTCCTTTATAAAAATCATATAAAAAGTCAACAAGGGTATAAATTACTTTAACCCATAGTCTATAAAATAGTAAGAATGGTTTGAAATACATTTTTAAGAAACATGGATGTGGATGATAAAGAGGTCCAAGTAGATAATTACGTATAAACAACCTCGGATAATGAAGAGATTGTAAAATAAACCCTTACCTTGTACTTTTCCTTGGTTTATGGTAGTTTAACCTCCTTTATAATGGTGAAATAGTTATTTTTAAATTATACAAGAATCATATACATTAATATGATATCATATATGATCTTTTAACATTTGTTTGTTAATAATATCTTACTATTATCGTCGTTTCAGGTGTTAACTTACTCATTTTCTTTTATATGTTTTGTTACATAAGCTGTGTTTGTTATGAATAGGATGTATATTATTAATATCCAGAATGATATCAAGTCCTTAAAAATTATTTTTAATAATAAAATGGTAATTATTCTTGAATGGATATGATGGGGAATGAATCTCATCACGTTTGTGGAGACGGTAGTCCGTACGTATGCAAGAGTGACAATACCATTCTTTTGATATTAAAATAATATATAATTGGATGTTATATCATATATAAAAAATCATTATAATGTTATATTTATTATTTACTTTAATTACACATCATTATCATTCCCATCCTAATAATAATGTTTTGAATAACAATTACACCAAGACGTGGAGACGGTAAGCCGTACGTATGCACGTATAGTGACATGTCATTCAAAGGATGGATAGAATACTGAATATGGTTGTACCATATTTATAATAACATAAAAATATATAGAAGAAACTGGATTTATTATTTTATAATGAAAATAACAAAGAAATAAGAAGTTGAAGAAGAAAGGAACCTGAAAGAGGGTGGTGAAAACATTACCTCTTCTTCAGGTTCTTCCTTTTGATTTGATCAAAAGGGCTCCGTAGGTTGAATTTATGATTAAAATAAGGCCTCTAGGCTAAAGTAATATAAGTTTAGAGAATATTTGGGTAGGTTTTGTCCAAGCCAAAAGGCTTTGAAGTTATGAATTTTAGAGAAGGGGGAGTGCCCTTTTATAAGAGGGGTGAGGGGCACCTTTGGAAAAGCTAGAATATTATTTTATAATAAATTCATATTCTATTTCTAATGGATCAAAAGTGGATTATTTAAATTTTAAGGTGTGAATAGGTCAAAAACCACTCAACCAATATGTTTTATACAGGTTTGGGTTACTATATTAACTTTATCTTTTTGATTTAACTCTTAGTTAAATAATTTGACATTTAGCATGTCTCTTTATATTTTTATATTATATAGTTAATAAAATTACTATATATACTTCCAAGAGACCACCAAGTGGTCCATTAATGACAAAAATATAATTATATAAGTCCTTTGGCCAAACCTTATATTTTTAGGAATAGAATATTAATTAATAATAAAATATTTGTTTTAAAAACTCTTTTATGTCAATTTTGACACTATTTGGTATTTTTTTTCTAAATTAATAAAAACATTATTAATTCGAAATAAATTAATCTAACCAAACCTAATATGTTATATTATCCTATAAAATTAGTGTAATTCATAAAAAGTCTCAAATTACATTTATTTTGATATTTATAATATCAATTATTTTAATATTTCACTAATTAGGTAATTTCTGCATCACTATTATGTCATAAATAAATTAAAATTATTTAATGTATAAAAAATAAAAATAGAATATCATTATGTAGGAAATATTTTTATCTTTCTAATGAATTTTTACAATCAAATTTATTTTATGTATAACCCTATATTAAAAATGTTTAAGTTATTGAACTTTGATTTTAACTCTTTTAACTCTTATTTGAAATTAATAATAATAATAAATGTCCTAATTTAATCCAAGTAGACCATAGAGGTTCATATTTTATTCCTAAGTGTGTTTTTGGCCGAATTATAATTAGCCAATAGAATTAGGACATGTGTTAAGGTAATAATAATATCATTTTCACCCTTAATTACCCTATTTACTTTTAACCGTGGTAAATAAAAGTAAAAAGTTACTATTCACCAAAAATTATTTTTATCTTATTGAACCAAATTTTACTACCTGATATTAACCGTGTCTCTTGGATTTTTGAAATTCCACTCACAGAAGTGGTAAAATTACGTTTTATGTGAATTTGCAAATTCTCCTAGGAGATGAGTAAAAGGCGGTGAAAAGTTCAATAAAATTTTTATATATCTAAAATATTATAAATTGACTCCACTGAATTACATTGAACTTATATAGGTATTATGTATCTTTTTTGACCTAAAATAAATATAAATAAAACAAATAATTATTTAAATAAAAATTCGATTTTAAACTATAACTCAATGTTTTTTCACTATTCATCAAAAATTGAAAGTTTTTAGAAAAATACCAAAAATTCACCCTAGGATAATTTCGATATTCCGAATCCAAAAAATGAAGTTCATTTTCAAATATAAAATTTCAAAAATTGGGTATTACTATTCATAACAGCTAGTTTGATCGGTTATGGTGTGTGTTAGAACTCGAAGTTGCATACAACACACGATACTGTATTATTCAAAGAGAAGCGTAATGTGGAAGCTTGGGGTGTTAAATTTTTAATATATTTAATTTTAAATTGAATGAATTGTCTAAATATTGACAATAATAAATTTTATCAAAATAATACATTATTAAATTACGTTATAAAACATACAAATATTGAAATAAAAATGGTGGAAATGATGTGGTCATAAATGTCAAAAATTGTCCATTTATGGTCCAATTTACAACATATATGTAAAAATTTAAACTATTTAATATTTTAGAAGTTTTTTCTGCAGTTTATATAATAATTGGTTAACTAAGGTTTAATAAAAATTATAAGGTTTAAAAGTACTCTAAAAATAGGCTAAACTGTATTAATTTATGGGTATTAAGACCCTATGGTGTTATATATCATAATAAATTTATATTTTATGGTATACACCTTGATAATTAATTTTTCATAATTTAATATTTTTGTGAAATTCCAAAAGTATCCTTCACCCCAATTATAAATGAGGTCCTCCTCGATCACTTATTCACAAAACATTGTCCATTATAGCTCAGTAAAACTATGAAAATATAAATAATACACTTCCATATCAACATTTTGGAGGATTGTTTCTTCCCAAAAGATCATCTCAAGGTCCTTTTAATAGAGATATAACAGTTTCATTTCAAACACAGGTAATCGCCATACATGACCTCTTTATTTTATACTCTTATTTAACTGATATAAATATATGTCATTAATCATATAATAATACATCAAGTGTCCTAAATATGATTATATTTTATTATTATTATGGAAAACTATTATACACTCTATTTTCTATCAAACAAGAATTGTTATTATCGCTTGTGGGTGCGTAGAACTTATCCTCTCCATGTAATGATATAGTTAATTTTTCATAATCATAATTTATTGAGGGATATTATGTTTGTTACAATATGTATATATGATATTTGTGATATTATAAAACTTTAGGAATTATAAAATCACAACTACCTATATTCCATCTAACCCATTGGGAAACTATAACATCATTTGTGTATACATGTGAACTAAAGTATACACAATATGATGTGATTCTTTTCCTATTTATGTTATATTTGGATGGTAAGGGAAGATAAATTTATAAATATATATGATATATATATATATCATAATAATGATCCTATAATTATTAATTAACATTTATATTTCAATTTTTCCATCTGTCGAAAAATGAAAACATCATTCTTGTGTACATATAGCCAATCGTCTCCTTGAACAGTGTAATTCAATTTTCTATCTCTAAATTATGTTGGTGAATATAAATATTTATATAATAAATAATTTTAATATTTATATCATCAATAATATTATGTATTTCATGGAACCAAGATAAATGTACAAGGGCAAGAACTTCTAAATTGAAATTCTCATTATAAAATATATAGCTAACACTTGGAAATGAATATTTTAATTTATAATTATTAATTGAAGGGTGTATTAAAATGTAATAAAGGGATAAAATATGATGTTGAAAGTGTAAAAATTATTACCTTATATAATTATAATATATTTAAATTTATTATACAATGTGTTTTGTACTATCCAAGAATGTTAAACATTATATAAGGATTTCAACTAATAATCTCACAATCTTCAGGGTTGATTAGGTTTAAATCTCTACTGGGGACTATTTCTATTCCATACCCATGTTTTCTAAAATAGTTTTTATAAACGTTTTTAATACAATCCTATTATTTATTAATGATTTTTTTTTAATGTTTCACTTTATAAAATATGTTTCGCAAAGAATCTTCTAGCCATCCCCAAATAGAGGTACTTTTAATCCTCTTTATAAAAGTGTGAAATGACTATTTTATTAATCTATAGAAAATGGAAGGATTTTACCACAATCATGAATAATATTTTTTTTAAAGGTTCCATTACAATTTTACAAGTTTATTTTAAAACAAATGTTTTTCCATAATAATAAAAAAAATTAAAATAAGTGACTTCAAAATAGAAAAGGTATTTTTAAAAATATATGTTCTATGTGATTTTTCAAAATCATATTCCATATACGATGAAATACTTTTTTGATAGTTATTATTTACTAGGGACATGATCCAATGATACCATACTTATTATTTCTTTTTATGTTTTATGAATATTATGTCATAGTGTTTATAAAACTCATTTCTTTTCCATGAGTTATGTAATGATGGAATGTTAACGAGACCCATTTATTTTTATGGGTTATAATATAATGAAAATATTATGATATTTTTGAAGACATATTTATGATTTTAGTTTTGATATGGGTGGGAACTGTATCTCCCTCTAATATAATGGGTAATGATTATTTTTATAAAAGATAAAACTGTAAATGGGATGTTATCTGAATCCCCAAAGAGGGTACATGGGAGATTATCCCATTCCCAAGTGGGTATTTGTGTGGTTAGCTCAAGCCTAACATGTTATATATGTCCTAGTTTATATCTTGACATATGATTTTCTATGTTTATGTGCATTATAGAATATATGTCTTATTCCAATGTTATAATATCACGGACACAGTTCATTCATTACATTATGATTCATACCTTATAAACTACCATTACTTATGCCATGACTCAAGTTAATGAACTATTATATACAAGGTATGGTTTTAAAATTATAAGAGCAATCCATTTTCACATGTCATTTTTAAGTTATTATTGATATCTCAATTTTTTACACTAACCGAGCATCAGAGATCACCTTTTATTTTTTTATCTTCACCTGGTAATGAATAAATTTTTTATTTATGATATATCTAAGAAGTGTTATAGATATAATGAAATTAAACATAAAATATTTAGTTAATCAATGAACATGTTTTTTATGTTTCATTATTTCCAAAGGCACTATACCTAAAATAGTCTATTGTATATTATTATGTTATGAAATGAATATTTATCTATTAAGAATTAATATCCATGTATGAAAATTATTATTTAGTAAATTAAATGAAACATGGTGAAAAAAATTAAATCCTATTAGTGTGGGTTTCTAAAAGTTTTTATATCTTTTTTTCATGGAAAAAAATTCATTGTTGTTTGATTATAGTGATGTAAAAGTTTAAGGATATTTAATTCTTGTATAAATAAAATAAAAGGATTGTTCTTTTTAGAGTGTATCATATTGGATAGGTCATTACATGAACTAGGTAATTTTGTTATATAGCTAAATCTATAAGTTATTAAGTTTTTTGGTCACTTTTAGAAACATTATATCATTTTAATATGAGGGAATGTTTTTTATATAAAGGAAAAAATGATAAATAAATCACTAATAGACCCCTCTTTTTCTCAGTGATCACACATATATAGCTCAGACCTTTCAATTAAAATTAGTGAAATATTTCTCTTCAATTACTATTTTCAAAAGTTTATGTAATTGATAATTTGTTATGGATGTTCCAAATTCGGTAAATAGTAAGGGGATTATTGGTTTCTATGGAATGAAATATCATATTTAGAAATAAAATATGTCACCATATCATATTTCCCTTATTTATGAATTCTTTAATGATTACGTAGACATATTTCCTCCCCATGATGAGAATTTTTCTATTATATCTTCTAATAATAATAATTTAGGGAATGATGGATGACCTAGAAAAAATATACATTACTCACATTCTGAATGTGAGTCTCTTAGAGTTAAAGGTTTTAGTATTTATAGTGGAATTTGGGATCAATTGAACAAAATCTATTAAAGAGATATGAATGTTTATAAATCCATGTTACAAATATAGAGGCTGATGTATAAATATTTCAAAATTGGTGTGTATTAAAATGTTGGTGAGTTTTTTTCTAGGGTGAATAACATTGTAACAACCATAATATGTATCAGTGATATGTTAGAATATTCATCCATATATGGAATGATCTTTTGAATTTTTAGGGATATGGTTCTTGAAAATGTTTCAATGTTGGAATATAGTGAACCTAAAACTGTATCGTTAGATGATCTATATAGAACTCTAGTCTTATACAAAATGAAAATAGAGAAAGTTATAAAGATTAAAGAAAATTCCAATTGATAAATTTCCATCAATGATATCATGAATGTAAAATCAAATAATGTTATCAAAGATAAATAAGTAAGTGAATCAGACCCCGAATATTAGTTTAGTAAAAAAATTTGATAAATTTATTTCCTTTTTTTAAACATGTAAAAAGGGGAATATGAAGGTATAAAGAGATTTTAGAATTGAAATTTATTTTCTAGGGATATATAGGGTGATTTATTTAAAATTTACCTCATTTATAGGAGGATAAAGAACTTAATGATAATAAAAGAAAATAAAGAAGATCCTTCAAGAATAATCCTAACAAATCCAAATTTCATTTCAAGGGAATGAATAAAAATTTCAATAAATATAAAAGGTGGTTATTTTCTTCTAATGTTGATAAAGAAGACAACAGTGAAGAAGAATGTGACAAAATAAGTGATAAAGGTATTGAAAATAATAATATTTGAAAATTGAATGATGAAATGATCACCATTGATAAAATAATTAATTATGAAAAAGAAGGTAATCAGATGTTGTTTATAGAAAAATGATATTTGAAATAATTTCTTCAAAAGAAAATAAGAACATGAAAAAAGAAAAAAATAATTTGTAGAATGATAATCTCTTAGAAAATAATAAATAAAATTTTAATGATAAAAAAAATTCTTAATGTTATTTATTTTCTAAAGAAGGTAGTCAATTGAAAAATATCAATATTAAACTTGAAGAAAATTTTAATGTAAAGGATGAATATTTAGAACATACTAAACCAAGGCATGATAAATATGATCAAATAATTTAAAAGTTCAAAAAATGAATTACCAAAATTTATGAATGTTTTGAGATATGAAAACCTAAGATTGATCAAAATAATTTATGATCAAATGTTGATAAGGAATATGAGTTTATTCAGAAGAAATTTAATGTTGAGGAAAACATGTACATAGTCAAAATAAACAGTGTTTAAAAATAGTTTGTTTTTAATTTTTTAAATTTTGATCCAAAATAATATACTATTACTTTTTCTATTCAATATAAGAAGAAATCTAATATCTTGATGAAAGTATCAGTTGACATGAGAAACCATTAGGTGCAATATATTTTTAAAGTGGAATGAAATAAAGTTGATGGGAAAAGTTATACAACTCTAGATGGTATGGAATCTAAAAATTAAAATATTATTTCTATGTATACTAGTGGTATTTTGGTGGATTCAAACATATGAAAAATATGTATTAGTTTAATAATCAACATTATAATATTTTGAAGAGAAATTTGAGGCCTTATTTTATGGGGATTAAACCCACTCAAAGAATGAATAGTTAGAAAGTTGTTTTAAAATTGAAAATATATTACAACCCTTGGAAACATATTATGAAATATGTTAACAAAATATAAATATTGAATGAGTGTGTCTTATGATGATTTCATTATAAAAACATTTATAAAAATATCAAAATCATTATTTTGAAAATAAAATGTCAATGAAGAAACTCTAATTGATGAAAATGATATCATTAATATAAATGGAGAACAAACCTAGATTTTGGATAGTTTGTTATATTCATATATTAAAATATATTTGAAGCTATTAAAGGATATGAACGAATTCATGAAAAGAAACCTGATTTTTTGTAATGAGGAGTCACTCAAAATCAAAGTTTTTGGATCATCCATTATTGAGGAAGAAAAGTTGAAATAAAAAAAGGAATTTTTTTAATAGGATAAAGAAAATATTATTTAAAATCTCACAATTTTTTGATGATGTTAATGAAGGTATCCTAAAAAAGGATTGTTTTGTTTTGAAAATAATAGATAATGCAAAAGTGGTTATTAAATGCCAATAAACCATGTGAAATTTGATCTATGTATATTATGTATAAAGTTATTTTATCTTATCATGATAGAATGAAATAATATATGGAATAAGAGTAATTATATCATATTTTTGACGAATATGAAAAAGTTAATAATGATAAATAGTACATGTGATATTTTTGATATTTTAGGAATATTAGGTTGTTTTTGTTCTATTTTAAATAAAGTTAATTCAACAAACTCATTACATAAAAATGTTGAGATACGTTCAATATATCCCTTGGAGATAATTCTCCCAGATATCTATGGAAAAATGAAAAAACAATCAACATATAGAGATAAGTTTATTATTTTATTCATATATTATTTTACTCGCATTATATTTATTATGTTTTTAAAATATAAATTAGATTCTCCCAAAATATTTAAGAGTTTTTAGAGAATAGTGGAAAAAGAATGTGAATTTTTTATGATGAAGTTACCAAATGATAATGTTAGTGAATATAAAAATTATGTGATTGGATAATATAATAAAATTAATGGAATTTTCATGTGTTTATTTCTCCATACACTCCACACAAAAATTGTGTTGTTGAAAGATGAAATAAATTTTTCATTGAGATAGAGGGAAAATGTTAATTCAACATGATACTTTCCATTATTTTTCAAGACAATATATCTATATAGAATTTTAAATATTGAATTGATGTTTCTATTTTCTAAAATATGATATGAATTACACAAAAAATTATAATGAAAAAAATAAGGAGCTAAATGGTGATTTCAACTCCGTGCATTATAAAATTCAGAGGTAAAAATCATGGTAATTTTGATCATATAGGTGTTGATAGAATATTTCTTTTCTAAGATATTAATGGTATATGACATAGATATTTTAATAAATAAACATGATATATTTTTGATTCTACTGATATAATTTTTTTAAAAAAAATTTGAAATGTGGGTTTCATAAAGATATGGAGATGTATAAGATATAGAAGATGAGGGTGATATAGAAAATAAATGTGAAAATATTTCCCAATGATCAAAATAATGTTGAATCATATCAAGATGAATATTCATAATCATTTATCTAGTGTGATCAATATATACTTCATACTTATCATCCTACGATAATAAAACTGGTGGAAGCACATAACATAATTAGACATTAATAAAAATTTATTTATAACAGATGTGATTCAATGTATATTATATATATTTCTTACTCCATGAATCTATTTCTCTTCTCCCTATCACACATTAATTGTGGTCTTCAAGGTTTTTTTTTGGTATTTATAGTTTCTGTAGTCAAAGTCTACCTAGGAGGAATCTATCATAGTGGCCTCCACTCTATCCTTCAGTCCCCTATGGGATTCCTAATTGTGGTGGTTATAGAGATAATGTTTAATGTTATTCTACTATGGTGGTTATTGTTGATAAAGGTGAATTCTGGTGGGCAGTTCTCTCCAGTGAGCTCTGGCCGATGAAGGTTTTGGTCTGTGTCATGGTGCACATTGTGAGGTGGTATATGGACCATGTGGTGATGATAGACTCTTTTTGAAATCTAAAATCAGGTACTGTGGTTGATTTGTGGAGTGAGTGGTTGATTTTGGAAATGATTATCTATATTTGAAGTTCAAAATCAGTGTTCATGATTAGTTCATGGTCCATGATGGTGATGATGGTCTCATTTTATATTTTAACTTTGTATTTTGGTGTGTCAAATTTAAATTTTAACATTTTAAATTTGTAATGGGGGTTTGTGTGGCATGATGCATGGATGTTTCTATAAGGTTCCCACTTATAGTTAATGTTTATTTTTTAAAAAATAAAAAAAAAGAAAAATAAAGAGTTGGAATAGATTGTTAAGAATGGTACTTGGGAAATTGAACCATAAAAAATAAAAATAAAAATTTGGATTAGTACAGCATTTTTATTTCCAAATAAGTTAAATAAATGTGGTGATTTAATATGAAACAACGAACAAATTTTTCATAATGGTTTCTATAGATTTATAACATTGATTTTTATAAGTGTTTTACTCTAATAGATATATTTGAAACAATAAAAATCTTTCTTTCGAAAAATGCAAAATACGGTTATAAAATGGATGTCATGTCATCCTTTTCTAATAGATATTTCCATGAAGATTTTTATATTTAACAATTTTGTGGTATTTTTATTAGGAAATATGAATGTTATGTGTGTATATCGAAGAATTAATTTTATGGTTTGAAACAATATACCAATGATCTATATTCAAAATTAGTCACTTTATTAAGGAAAGTAAACTTTAATAAAGGAAGAGTTGATATTAGCCACTACATCAAAGAAATTTATATTTTTTTTGCATTATTATTGTTTATATTGTAGATATTATCCTTAAAGAGGATAATGATGAAATTTTTTTAAAGATATACTGATGAAATAAAATAACTATTTTAAATTACCATGCTCAGTGAAATAAAATAAATAATTATCATATAATTTTAACAAAATAAGAAATATATTTTCCTTTTCAAGAAAATCATGTTAAGGATCTTCTTCTGATGTTAACAGTTAATTATTATAAACTTTTTCCACAACAATTTAAGTGGATACTAATTTTTAAAAATATATATGAGTAAAGGATGTTGATCATAAAGAGTTTAGGAATTCGATTGTAAGTATTTTATATTTTATGGATGCATGTTTAGATATGATTTATGCTGTGACTTTTTTTGAATGATTTCAAAGGTATCCTATAAATATCATATCTTTTATGGAAAAATAATTCTAATTTATATCAATGTCAAATTTTATTTTGGTATAAAATAGGATTGATCATGAAATATTGATTTTTTGGAGGTTTGGAAGTGTTGGTGATATAAGATCCAAATTTGGGGGAGTTTTCCTTTTTTTGTGAATTTTTTCAAAGTTCTTATAAAAAGATGATAAATTATAAATATTTTGTATGGTTGAATATGATTATGTAGTGGCCACTCAAGCTATAATACAAATTATGTGTGTGAAGATATTGTTGGATTATTTTTTAGAAAAAGTATTACTACCCTTTATCATGGTTTTTGATAATTAATGTTCGATAAATAAAACTAAAAATACTATGAAAAATTCTCATTCAAAAATATTAATGTCAAATAACACATTATCAATGAGTATGTAAAGAATAATTAACTAAATATGGAATATGTTCCTATAATGGGATATGTTTTTTATGTCTTCACTAGTTATTTTTTAAAGAAACTTTTTATATTAAGTGGTTGAACATGGTTTTATAACCTCCCTATATTTATTGATAAGGTGTTTGATTTCTTCCACTTTCGCATATTTACATTGGATTGTTTTTTCAAGGGGGAAAGTGAAGTAATTTAAATGAATCTATTGGTATGTGTTTAAACATTTTAAGAGAACATATTTCAGGGAGTTTTTAAAATAGCATAGGTGTGATTTTAGAATATGTGAAATACTCTAATAGTTCCTTGAAGTGGATGAAGGAGATATTTCTCATACCATAAAAAGTGAAGAGTTTTGAATGTTTGGTTTTGGGGATGTGTGTAGGAAGAGGTTTAATAATTCAATACCTATAAACAAAATTTTTTTGTAGTTCAATGATTCTTGTTTCTTATATCATATTGGATAAAATAGGATTAGAATTGATAGATAAGTAATCCAAATCATGGGATGAAATGTTTTGTAGTTTTTTGGGTTAATAATAAAACTTATAGGGTGATATTTTGGTGAAAATTTTGGCTAAATGAGTTTTGATGTTAACGAAAATTATTTTGAATAATTTTGGTTGGTATTTTTTTTAAAAATGAGGTTTTATGGAAGTGGTTATCTTTTGTTTTATTAAAAAAGGAAATTAATTTCTAATGTTTTATATCAAATGATATCAAATAATGAAAATGATCATATTAATTTTTTTTTGAGAAAGTGAAAATAGTCAAATGAACTATGATATAGAAAGTGAAAAAATGGGGGGAACATTCCTTAATAAAGAAAAAAATTATTGGACAAACATTTCATAATAAAATTAAAATTATCCGATGAACTGTCCTTATGAAAGAAAAAATATTAGATGTATATTCCATTATATTTTTTATCATGTATTTTATGAAGACTGATCCTGAATATTTTCCTCAATAAGATTCTGATTAGAAGGTTACTAGATGTAAAAGGTTGTGAAAATGAATAGATAAATGGATATCATCTGAAAAAAATTTCTTTAGATAAATTATAGTAGAAAAATTGTTTACGTATTAAATACATTGGATTCATCAAACTATTTTTTCAATCAATTTTTTTTTAAAATTTTATTTTCAAAATGATTCAAAAATAATTAATTACAAAATCTAAAGATCCATGCATTTGGAATAATGTGGGAGAAATTTTTTCAGTTGTATGAAGATCCTTTTTATATTTTTTATAAAATTTACAATGATTATGATGGTTAATTTTTTTAAGCTTATAAATTTTACAAAGATGATTATGTTTACAATATTTAAAAATATTACAAATTTTATGATGTTTTTGATGTTTATGAAGTTTACAATGATTATAATGTTTAAAAAAATTAGAAACATTAACTTTTTTAAAACTATTATGATGTTTTAGAAGTTTAAGAATTTTGGAATCCATGTGAGTACAAAGATAATGGTGGATTTTTTTAAAGTATATAAAATAGAGCAATGTAACTAAATAATGAAATCAAATAATGTTTAATTTGACAAAAAATTTAGAAAAAAAGTTGGAATTGGTTAGATATTTCAACTGAACATTATAGATAAAAAGTTTGGATGAACATTTTTATGAATATTTTTTATAAACAATTTACCAAATGAATTTTTTTGATGATTTTCTAGTTCAATATGCATTACAATGTTTATATAAAGATATAATATTTAATGATTATAAGATAATATCTCAACATTTATTTAAATAAAAGATGTTTTTTATGCTTGTGATGAGAAGAATGTTTTCTATAGTTCCTAAAAAACAAATTTATGAATGTCTGAGTAAGAAAGTGAATGATATAGAAACTTTTATTACAAGGAGTTTAGAAATTTAAATTTTCCAAGAGAGGGAAAATAAATTAGAGTTCCTAACATTTACATTTTGATATCACATATATATAGCAATGTATATTGATCATAGAATTTAGTATATTGATCACATGTGAAAAAAATGAATTGTTATAGAACTAGTCTTGCATGTACCAATCAAAAAAACATACCAAAAGACATTATGATATATATAATTTTTTAGGGGAAGTACCAAACCAATATTTATCTATGTTGAAGAATAAGATTAATAAGATTTTGATGAATATAGAACTCGTGATTATGGACAATCAGATGATGTCACTGGACAAACTATTATGATCTGATGGAATTAGATAAAATTGGATTAGGAATGTTCTAGATGTTTTCATAGAGAACTAGAAAAACATATCATATGAATAACCAACTCATAGAAGAAGTTCTTACCAGCTATTGGGTATGAAAATGGAAAACATTTTTTTAATAAGAGAAAATGTGATGATTTAGAATGAAACAAAATTAAAACATTCTAAGCCAGTGGGTGAAGGTTTTTAAAAAAATTATAAAATATTTATTATATATTTTGAACTAGGAATCAAATTAATTGGTTCTTTATTATAGTGAAATGAAATTTTAAGGAAATTATATACATGTTTTCGGCACTTAGTATTATTTTTATGTGAATTGTGTGGTATTAGGATATTTCCAAAATATTTTAAATACAAGGTGGATCTACAGTCAAGATATTACCAAGTAAGAGTTAAGAAATAAAATATCCCCAAGACTACATTGAAAGTAATTTATGAGAATTATGAGTTCATTGTGATTCCATTCAGGCTCACTAATTCTCAAGATATCTTCATGGACATTATGAATAGAGTCCTTAGATATTACATTGAAAAAATTGTGGTAGTATTCATAGACGACATTCTAATATACCCCAAATCCATGAAGGAGCATGGAGAAGCATCTAAGAACTATGTTAAAGACTGTCCAAAAAGAGAAGATCTAATCTATGTATAGAATGTGTGGGTTGTATCTGAATGAATCCTCATTCTTAGGGAATATCATCAAAATTAATGGGATATATGTGTGTTCTTCTAAGACAACGACAATTGAGGGATGACCATGAACACCATCTATGAAGGATATCCATAGCTTCCTTAGTTATGTTGGATATTGTCAATGATTTGTGAGGAATCTATCATGATTCTCTACAAACATACCAATAAAACTCAGAAGGGAGTCATGTTTTCATGAAATAATAAATGCGAATAAAGCTTCATGGAGTAGAAAAAGAGGCTTATCACTGCCGCTATACTCACACTACCCACAAGCAGGGAGCTTTTTGTAATCTTCAAAGATGTTTCAAATAAGGGATTTAGATGTGTGATGATGAAAAATGAAATTTTCATTGACTATGCCTCAAGGAAATTGAAAATTCAAGAGAAAAACTATCCCATGCATGATCTAAAGTTAGCAGTTGTGATCATTATGTAGAAAATCTGACAACATTTTCTCTTTAGGGAGAAGTGTAAAATATATACCGATCATAAAAGTCTTAAAAATATATTAACACATAAATAGATGAATATTCACCAATGAAGATGGTTAGAGCTCATCAAGGATTATGACTACTCAATACACTCTCATTATGGTAATGTAAAATAGGTTTTAGATGCTCAAAGTAGAAAGGAACAAATAATTCTATCATTGATGAAAATTGAAAAGTATTAAATATTCATATATTTTATGAATATAGAAATAAGAATTATAATAAAGGCCACATCATCAATATTCTCACAAATTATTGCTCAACCATCAGTTTTTGAATGGTAAATGGAGGATCAGAAAGATAATGATGGAATTCAGAAGAATGTGGAAACTATCATAAAAGGGAAAATCCTCAGATTTCAACATTAATGAAGAAGGATTTGAGAGATTTGGGCTGAGACTATGTGATTCATAAAATCCTGAGTTAAATAATGAAATTTTAGATGATTCATGTAGTTCTATATTCTTCATTCCACCAGGAAACACAAATATGTATTGAGATCACTGGGAGTACTTTCGTTGGGATAAAATGAAGAAGGAGATCACTGAATATACATCAATGTTCCTGGTATGTTAGTTATTGATGGCTGAGAGGTAGATGTCTATGGGGATTATGAAACCACTACCCATACCAACATGGAAATGGGATTACATGACCATGGAATATGTCACCATACTTACAAAGACATCCCAAGGAAACAATTTTATCTTGGTTTTTGTGGATGATCTTACAAAGACTGCACACTTCATTGTGATTTGAGAGGATTTCTTACTGTATCAATAGGCATGGATATATATTAGAGAAGTGGTAAGACTTCATGGAGTACCACTATCGATTGTGTCTGAATGAGAGAAAATATTCATCTCTAAGTTTTGGAAAATTCACTATAAGGCTCTATAAACTGAGAAAAACACCCTCAAAATGATATCTAATCTGAGCGGACTATCCAAGCACATGGAGACTTGTTTAGGGATTTCCAAATGGACATCAACAGCAGATGGTACCAATATCTTCTTTTGGTGGAGTTATCTTACAACAACAGTGTCCATTTAAACACCCAAATGGCTCCCTATGATGCCCTTTATAAGAAGAGGTGGAGAACATCTGCATGTTGGGATGAAGTTGAGGAAGAATAACAACTAGGCCTAAAAATTGTTGAAGAAGTGATGGAGAATTTTAAGAAAATATGACATCACATCAAATATTATTATAGTTGGAAAAATAGATATTCTTACAATCGTCGATGTGACCTAGAGTTTATTATTGGAGGGATTGTATTCCTCGTCATATCTCCATGGAAGAGAGTCATGATATTTGGGAAGAATGGAATGCTTAGTCCAAGGTATATATAAGATTTTGAGATCCTTGATCACCTCATAGCACTGGTTTATAGACTACCAATCCCCCCAAATCTATCTCATGTTCATTATATTTTCCATGAATCCCTCATATGGAAGAACATCCCAGACCCATCACATGAACCCAATCCATAGGTGGTACCATTGGAGAATGACCATTCCTATGAGGAGCAGGTGGTAAAGATCTGAGATCATAGAGAGAATGTTCTCTCAAATAAGACATTTCCCCTCGATAAGGTGTTGTGGAGAAACCACAAGTTTTAATATGCTTTTTGGGAACCAGAGGAGGGGATGAATAAAAGTAACCCCCATATGTTTTAGTGTGGGAAGAATATTTGAGGGAAAAAATTATTATGGGGCGAATGTTGTAACAAATCAAACATTTATAAATAAAATTACCTTTTTAAAATTGAATGTATTATGGTTATAAAATAAATGAGCACTTATTTTATTATATCCAACTATAATTGAATGACCTTTAAGTATCATTATCATTGATAATATAACTATTTAACAGTAATCACATGACTAGTATAAATATACAGTTTTAAGAAATCCTTTTGACAGAGAAAAAAGAAGTGATGGACTTAACCAATAAGATCAATACTTATAAATACCATTTATCAAAGCTTCCAAGGGAGATATTATTTCTATGTTTTTCTTTAGACCAAGGACATGCTAAGATCCAAAAACTTAATCTTTAGAGAAACTGTTTATGGGAGAAGTTAAACCTCATCGAGATCACGACACAAATTATGCTCACCGAACGACCCTATGAAATCTCCCACATCACAAACATTACTCTTAGGTCATATGCTAGTGTAATAAAGGTATATGTAACAAGACCCTAACATTATGATTGTGTACATTATTTTTGTATAGAATAATGAATATACATTTATTCTGTTATTGTTTCTTTTTAAATGATTTGTAAATCACAAATAATATTTTTCTAAATACTAAAATTCTATTAATATATTTTTTTAATTAATTAATGAATTTTTTAAATAAATAATATTCTAATATAATATTATAATTAAATTACTATTATAAAATATAATTTTTGATATAATTTTTATGAATTTGAATTTAATTTTTATTAATGTTAAAAACTATTTTTTTCAAACCCATTCATTTTTAATAAATGTTAGTTTTTAATTTAAAAGTGAAAATTCACATATTTGGAAAATTAGTTAGATAAAGATAATATTATTTTGGAATGAGGATGTCGAAATTATCCAATGGTGAATTTTCCTTAGTGAATCCTCCAAAACATAAAATATTTTTTAAGATTTTAAAATCATTCCCTTCAGAGTATGACTCACCTTCATATTAGTAAAGATTTTTTTATATCTTCTACACTTAGACATATAAAAGACTTTATCCCACTCCCCATTTCAAAAAACCATGCTATGATTTGTTTTTTTGAATATTTTATTATGTAGTTTACAAACCCAAAATAATAATGAAATCTACCTCATTTCACATATAAACCCACAATAGATCCCATTTATATTCACTAAAAATATCCGATTCTCAGCCACCATCTGCCCCATTCCACCTAAAGTCCTTCCAAGGTTCCCCAAATATCATAAGAATCCTCTCCCAAGCCTTTGGAGTCACACATACATGCATGGGATCTTTTACTCCCCTCTTTTATGAATGACTCCTTATGTGATATTCATTTTAAATTCAATTTTCATATGTTAGGATATGTTTATACATACCCCCTTACTATGAATTTGATTGATAAATAATTATAGATTCCCTACAACTTCATTATTCCATCTATGATCCTTTATATACTCTCGTTATCGTGCCAAAATTCGGTAAGGGATTTCTGTATCCTCATTCCCATTCAAGAACCTCTTTTATATTATGCATCTTAAATTACATTTCATGTGTTGGGGTATAATGTTACATGACCCATTTACTATACACTTAATGTATAAATGATTAGATACCAATTTCTCTATCATCAACCTATTTTATGAATTTCTATTTGACGTCTCTATGTTACTGAAATTGCACTATGACCTTCCATAATGTAGTGAGTACCAGACTCATTTCTCTACCAAGGGTATTTACCTTTTTCTCACATAATTCATTATTAGGAATTTACATGTATGTATTCCACATTCCTTGATCCTGGAATAACCTGTGATGTTGAATTATTCCATGTTATATGATCTATGTGGCACACTTATGAATGAAATGAACTTTTTATGGAGCGTGCACCCTGATAGCACTCCAATGCATTGGATAATGGTTTGTATCATGATAAATCATGTGAAATGAGGGATTACTCATGATATTTCATGTAAAATGAGGGTTTGATAAGGATAACTCATGGTTAATTAGGGTTTACTCATGCTAATCCATGTGAAATGTGCCTTGACACTTACTAATATCAAGTTGTATATTTTTTCCACATTTCCATGTTATGATTATCAATATTTGTCATGAATTTATGTTCATGTTTCTTTTGTGCTCCACTATTATTTCTCTTGATTAACATGTAGTTTTTTCCTCATGTTATTCTATGTTTATTCCCCTACCAGGCTTTATATCTCACCCTTTTCATATGTATTTCCTCAGGTTATCCCTTGCAATGTTATGTATTAAAGAATGTTGTGGCAATGTAAAAGAAGTTTTCAATAAATATGTTCTATTTTATGATTTATGTTATTATGTAATATTCTTAATCCCCAAAGACTCTATACCACTTGATATTCTTAGTTGTATTAAGTGAAAATTATGTAATAAATCATTTTTAAATGTGTAATAAATATCGGGGTTGTTATATTATAAGTTATTTATATTTCCATATTGATTATCCCTTATTAATTCATGATATATTCCATTTTACATTACACTTATTAGACATATAATATCACCATTAATTTTCTCTCTTTTCCATGGGATATGAAGAAGGATATTATGAATAATACCAATGGTGCTATAATATTTTTCATGGTACTTATTTTATATTTCCTATGTAATATGGGAATATATTATATACTATACCATTTTAATAAAGTGAACACCAGCTAATAAACTCTATGAATAATGTTTTAATTTATGGGATAAAGATGAGTCAATGAAGTGCACTAGTTTCTTTAACATTTTCATCAAATAGTGATATATTATCATGGTTAATTAAGATATAGGAGGAATTCTCTAGATTATTTATCTTCTATTGACATACAATTAATAAGTGGTCAGCTGGGAATTATGAAAAAGGGAACACATCAAAGAAGAATAAAGAAAAAAAAAATGAAATTTCAGTCTTGTAAAAATTATGGAATGAATCATCTTTGAAAATTCATAAGTTGTATGGGAGTATGTTCCATGTGAGGGGAGAATTGTCTTCTTTCTAATTAATATAAGGAGAAAAAGGAAACAATTACGATATAGTGATTTCACTATATAATGTTTTTTAATTATTCAAAAGAGTTCCCCAGGTTTCAATAGAACATATCATAGAATAATCCTAGAAGGATAATGATAATTATATGGTATTACATCATCCATAGAGGAATTTTAGGAATATGTGTTGAAAAATACCCTTATCATGCACTATAGAAGTGAAAATTATTTATTTGACCTTGTTTTACCCACCCTTTTATATCGTATGAACATTCTAATGGTGTCACATTACCACCTCAATGATTAAATATTGAGTTAATAGTGAAATCTCTTATTGTTAAAATGATGGTATCTCAATTCTATAGCTCCGATCCAATATAACTTTGTGGGAATGGATTTATTGTAGATATATTTATTCCATATCCATTTGAATTGGTTGTTATTTTCTAAATGGATTGACATTATTAATATAGAGTCCATAAAAATTTTTAGGAAGGGAAGTTACATTTAATTTTTTGAAGCAACCTAAAGTTGATTTTTTTTAATATGAACATGAAATCCCAATGGATAATAAATCAATAATATAGGGATTTATACCTATTAATGAGGGATATTTATTTAATATGGTTGACGATAAAATAATAATTTTGGATATTAAAATTTTATCTGGGTTGGATGATGTCTCTATAAATGGTTCTATAGTCTTCCCTTGAATCACAGATTTAGGTTTTAAATATATCTCATACCTTACGCTATAAAAATTTAAAATACTCCATATTGAATTTCCAAGATTGAGTTACTATATTTTAGGAAGCAACTAAATTTTAATATTTATAAAGAATTAATTCATCCCAATACTATACCATTGGGTGAACCATTTATTTGTATTATTAAGAATGATTGGTCAATGCATCCTTTCCTAGATTAACAAGAATATAATAATATAAATAAAAATATAAAGTATCCTATAAACCGATGTAAATGGTTTATTTGATGAACTATAAAGAGCTCAATATTTTTTCTAGATTGATCTTTGATATGTATATCATCAGTTAATGGTCTTAAAGGGGGATATACCCAATATCACCTTTTGTACAAGTTATGGTCAATATGAATTCGTAGTAATAGAATTTATAGATACAAATTCTCCTACTATCATCATAAATTTAATGAATAGAGTCGATATAGATTATATTTATTATTTTGTGGTAAAATTTATTTATGATATTGTTATATATTTTATTGTAAAGGATGATCATGAAGAAAGTTTAAGAATTTTGATGAAGAACATTATTAAGGATATGTTTTATACTAAATTTACCATGTGAAAATTTTCATTTCATAAATATTCATTATTTGGTATTATATTCTCAAGTGAGGGTATATCTTCAGATTCATCAAATATAGATGTAATTGTGCAATGTCCTAGACTAACCATGATAACTGAGACCCATAGTTTTCTTTGTATTTCTAGATAGAATTGATGTTTCATGAGAGATTTATCAATACTATCTAATCCTCTCATTATATTTACACAAAATGGGGATATTTTATTGTGGGATAATGAATGAGTGGATAGTTTTAATGATCTGATGAAAAGGTTGGTAAGCCCACTTATTCTTATGCTACCCTATAGTGAAGAATGTTTTATGTTCTATATTGATTCACCAAGGAAGTTATTGGGATGAATCCTTATACGAAATGGAATTGGGAGAGAATCGGCATCTCAACAATTAAAAATTCATGAGTAAAATTATGAATATCATGATTTGGAGTTGGAAATAATAATATTTTCATTTTAGAAACATTGTCATTTTTTATAGTGATTTTTTTGATATATATACTAATCATAAAATCATAATGTATATATATTTCCAAAGACCGAGTTGAATATGTTCTATATAATATTGTCGAATTTGGTAAATTATTATGATTTTTCAATACATTAACACTATAGGATGTAAAACATGGTAGTTAAATATTCAATAATACATCCATGAGAGCATTGATATAGAATAAAAGGATGATATATAAATATAGAATAATGTAAGGAATGGACCTGAATAAAACCATTATCATACATGAATGATAGTATTCGGGAACTCAATATGTTTCCCATGAATAGTACAATCGAATAATGATATGTTGGTTGAATCTCATTGTTCATCGTTCCCTATTCATCTTAGAAGTACAATGATTTATAGAGATTTTAAGGATAATTTCTTGTGGGACAATAAAGAAAAGTGTATTGTCAAGTATGTATCTTGATTCATTATGTGTTAGAAAGAAAATACTAAGAGACATAAGTGTAAGGGGATGTTACAACTATTTCCCATAAAAGGATTAAAATGAGAAAAATTGACAATGTATTTCATCATCAGACAACCCCCCAATACTCCTAATGAAACAATGAAATTTTGGTTTTAGTTTATCACCTTATGAAATCATCATATTTTATCACTATTATATAATATTTCTCTCATGAAAATGTTACTCATTTATACAATATCTATGTTAAGATATTGGATGGAATACTACTCTCAATTATACATGATTAGGATCCAAGGATTACCTTAATGTTTTAGTGAATCCTTTTATAAGAACTGGATAAAGTATTTTGTTTCTAAACAAATTATTATCTATATACATGTGTCATATCTAAATGAATCATTCAAAATATATGAGACATAATGAGAGCTTTATTTATGGATTTTATTGGTTTTTGGGATTGAAACATTCCTTTGGAATAATTTTTAAACAAAAATATCTTTCACCCTTGCATTTAGATGGATCCTTACGAATCCCTATATGGAAGGAAGTATATAAAACCAATGTATTTAGATGATGTAAGAAAACATAATCTATTAGTACCTAATCAAGATTAAGAATTGGTAGAGAATGTCAGATCCATTCAACAACACGTAAGGGAATCTCAAAGTTGAAAAAACAGTTTTTTGAAAATAATAAGCTAAATCTTGTTTTTAAATTCGACGACAAGGTATTATTTTGAATATATATGTGTTTTAATGTTATTATATATTAATAGTAGAAACATTTGAGCCCTAGATATATTTATCCCTTGTAAATTTTTATTCATATGAGGATTGAAATTTATTTATTGGAATTTCAAAAAATATTTCTCAAAGTCATGATGTTTTTAATGTATATCTCTTGAGGTTTTGAAATCATAATCATTCACATGTATTAATCGCAAAATGTTTACCTATATATAATGATATTTTTTAGGAATAAAAACTATTGTAGTTTTTATATTGTGGAGATAAAGTTCTATGAAAGATGACCACTAATCCTATAAATGTTTTGTAGAGAAAACATAGGTTTGAAAAATATTTTTGGTAACCTTAGGATGTGATGAGGAAACATTATCCATATTATATTATTTTAAACTGATTAATTTTTTATGTGTGAAATTATTATATGGGGTAGAATGTAACCACCAGTGATTTTATGATATATTTCTATTTAAATAGTTTAATTTGATATCTTTTTTTATCGAATAAATTAGTATAAATGAATCATTAAAAAATATTAAAATATTATAATGTGAAAATTAAATCATTTTTAAATCATTATGTAAGAATAATTCTAGATTGAATTTTTGTGATTTTTCTAAAAAAATTATTTTTATTGAATAATGAAAATTAAACTTTTTTGAACTATAATTTCATTCCTTTATGTCATGTAATTTATAAATATAAATTATATTATGGATTTGAGTTTAAATAAATAGAATAACTATTTTATTTTTATTAATATCTTTATCTTACATAATTTTTATATATGTCTGTTTTTAAGCCTCAAACATATTTTTTCTAGAAATCCCTTTTTCATCACATATTCTTGGATTATTTTTAAATTACTTTCGAAAACATATAGTAATTTTATTTGAAAAAATCTGTACTATTTTTTGGAATCATTATGTCTAAATTTTTCAAGTATTTCCCTTTTATTTTGATTAAATGGTGAATATTTATCATCATAAAATTTATCACCTAAGTTATAGGTAAAGTGATTAATTATCTTAAAAAATTACATGATGAGGCATTAAAAATATCTCAAACACATTCCTTCATATCATCTTATGAGTATATTTCATTAATAATAATTGAAACTTTTAAAATATGACCTTTTCTTTTATAAACAATTTATTTTTACCATTAGAATATTAAAGTAATAGAAAATGTCAAAAATGTAACATTGTTTCTTTTAATATATAAAGTATTTATTAAAGGGTGGAAACACCATATTTTTTTAAATAGAAACCTAAAATATGAATGATTTTTTTTTATAATGGTAATTTATTTTCATTTTATAGTAATTTATTGATTACTTTAAATGTATATGCAACACACAAACAATATTTATTCAATTAGTAGAAAAATTTAATAAAGGATTTTTAATAAAATTAAAAATAATACTATTATGATGAATTGGTTAATTAAAAAAAATATAGATAAAAATATCATACTAATGATGTGTTAAATGGTATATTAATATTAAATCATTATCTTCATGTTTTTAAAGACATATTAAAGGAATCCTATCAAAAATGATACTAATGATATTTTATGAGAATATTATTTTATTAAATTATATAAAAATCATAATAATAATTAACTAGTATAATGGGATAGAATATATTATAAAACATAATCCCCTTTAAATTTATGGCCCAATTTTTTTATGGTTACTTTCATGGCTCTTATAGTTTAAAAGACATTGTTTTCATGGAAATGGTCACAAAGATTAACTCAGGTTAAAATAAAGAGAGAAGGGTGGAAACAACCCCAAATAATGTTAATGTTTAATGGGTTGATAAAAGTTTAACTCATAGTAATATTAGATTCAAAATATATAAATTTAGAGCCATTTTTACCAGAAAAATAATTTATATTAATTTAATAGAATTGGAAATTCCAAGAATGCCCCTATCACCACTTATAAAAGGACACAAATTATCTATTTTCATTTCAGAAAATTTAGAAACCAATATAAACCAAAAACTACCCATTTATCTTCCAAAAAATAGTTATATACATTATGAATCTTGTTTTCTCCTCAAAATTGAGACCATATTTTCACTAATAAGAGATCTAAAGGTGGTTACTCTTTGAGAATGTAAACGTCTTAACCAAACACTTTATTTTTAAATTATTATTTTTCAAAAATAATTTATGTCTTAAAAATTGAATCACAATAACAATAGTTTATTTCATATAATTTGTCTTTATTATGTTTATGTCATAATATTTACCGATGTCTTTATCCATCAAATGGGAAACAAAATAATCATTAGTGTATATGGAAGGTTGACACCTCATGAACTGAAGTAATTTTTTTCCTATCACTAAATTACATGTGTAGTCATAAAAAATTAGAAAATATTAATATATTATATTTGTGAAATAATTATTCTATTTTAATTATAATATGATATATAACTTTTTAATTTTTTATTTTTGGGATGATGTTAGTGTCCCTCATGTGTACATATGTACTACTAACTCCACTAAGTGATGTGGTCCATTTTTCATTTCCACTTCACATAGATGGTAATAATGATTAATTTAAGGAATATATATATATATGATATATATGAAATTTTAATGACCTTATAAAGGTTAATTTTTATTTAACATTCTTCCATTCCGTTATTCAAAAAGTGAAAATAGTTTTTGTGTGTACGTACGACCAACCATCTTCCAAAACGGTGTAATTCATTTTTTATATTTCTATATTTTATGGATAACTATTTTTTTAAAAAATATTAGTTAAATAATATATTTAACTAATAAATAAGTTTTTGGATATTGTGGATCCATGAAAAATATGAATGGATTGTGACTACATAATAAAAAGATTGAATAAGTACAAAGCAGTTAACAAAAAAAATGATAAAAACAAAATGTTACTGAAAAATGGATGATAAAATATTATAAATAGAAAATATATGATGTTATAGATATGAATAAGTTTTTTTATGAATGTATGATAAATTGAAATATATTATATATGAACTAAGATAACCTACAATGAATGGAAAACATGAGTTACTGTATTTATTCTCAATTTTCACTCTATTGATACATATTTCATATTATGCAAAGATTAATTTTTTATGGTGCATATAATCCAAAATTTATATATTTTAAAAGAATATTTATTCATTAAATATGATTAATATTTTATTTCTTATTTTCTCTTTTAAGGGGTTACAATTTGGATGTTACGAAAGAGGTAAGGATTTAATTCAACAACTCTTCCATTTGAATTTCACTTATTTTCATTGATGGAATCTTCAAATATATCCTTCATAAACTACAAATATTTTCTAAAACATTGGATATTTAAGGAGTATAAAATTATATTAAAAAATTTCCTATCCTTCTCACTTGAATCATGTAATGAAATGTTTAAAATTAATTTCGTTCTTATTTTTCTTCCAATTGAGTATATTTTTCTACCATGTGAATTTTTTTAAATGTCTCATTCATTCTATGAAAAAGATTTATTATGGGAAAAAACTTCATCTATGAATTTTTATTACGTTTAAAAAAAACTTTTTATTATTTAACGAAAATTTCATTTGTGATATACTTTTAAAAAAAGATATAAAGAATTTTTATTTTTAGTGTATCTTGTGTCAATGAAACTTCCCATCAATTTAACCATTTTATGATATTTAAAATATTACTAATGATTTAAATTTCATACAATGATTAATATTTAGTGAATTATTTTTTATTATTTAACTTACGTTTCATAAAAGAAGTGATTTTATTTTAAAACCTTTATTTATGATGAATTGATTTCTATATTTTTTCTCTTACTATTTTTTTATTAGAATTATCTTCAAAATTCAAATTAATAGTATTTTTGGATACTAGATTTATCTTTAATATCTATATTTTTTTTACAATGGATTGGATCATTTCCTAAATCATATACCATTTCAAATGATAGTTTTTTACTTTGAAATTCATTTAATTTACACGGGACATCTTAATATTCTATATTTTTAGAATATATTAGTAAATAATAAGTATAATTTATTAATATAACTATTAATTTAGTATATTAGGATTGAATTATACATGCTGTGATGGGTGGGTCCTAGTAATAGATTTCCCATCGATGCATTTATGGGTCTTACAAGAAAAATTAGTTATCTAAACTAAATACGATTCAGTTTCATTCCAATCCAGTAATTAAATTGTATTATAATAAGGCTTTGAATATATAGATATCATGTTTTATTAAGTAATTATGTCTAATATTAGGATTTTATTTATTGAAAATTCAGTTATTAATATCAATGATATTACTGTATTGATATAATCCATGGATGCATTTTTTACTCAAGTTATTGATTATATGTATTGTGTTATAAGTTATTTACCTTTATAGGTTGATTATTCATGATCAATTCAAGAGGAAAACAACTTTATATAGCTCTTATAGAACATATAATTTCTGCTTTAACCTATTTCTCTTTCCCCAGGATATGAAGAAGGATTGTATGAGTTATGATAAAGGATGTAATAATTTATCTTTTTAGAAATGTATTTCCTATTTGAAATGTAATATGAGAATCTCATGTCTATATTGTTTTTTATTTCATCTAAAATGATTGATATAGTGTAGTGAGATAACATATATCATGTACCCAATTAATAAAGTGAACACTGCCTCTGCGTTACTAGAGTTTGTGTTTCTACAGATGAGGATAACCATACATGAAGAAATATTAATGAAACTGATGAATATTCCACTTAAAATCCTCCCATGGATTAGAGGAGAAGTAGGAATATTTTCCCTATGGTTTTAAAAATATTTAAGGAGAGAAAAAATGAGATTCATAGCTTAATTTATTATATGTAGAAAAATTAAGAAATTTAATTATTTTATGAATTAAATATTGGAATCGTAGTTCATAACATGAATAAGTGGTTTACACCATGAACTACAATTTATATCATCATTAATGGCATCATATACTGGTTCAATAAATTTTTAACACCTACTATTTTACAATAATAAATAATCCTCATTATTAAAAACTTTTTCAAAAGCTAAATATTATTATTTATTCATAAGGTTATAATAAAATCAAATAAAACTGAAAAATAGTTAATTAAATTTTTTATAATGTATAAAACAAGAACTATAATAATTATTCAAATTTATGGAAACTCCATAAAATATTAATTAGGAGGATCATACTAATAGAAAAATATAAAGTTCTTGAGATACATTTCCATTAGATGAAAATAAAAAACATAGGAATTTAAAGTGTATAATATATTAGAAATATATGAATGGTGGATTTAGAATAAAGTATATATAAATATAGTAATATGAAAATTTGGATTTAGACCACTGGAATCTTATGGTTGGGAATCTGCCCATTTCTACTCTAACCTTTTTCATAGTAATACTAATGATATATAGACAAATACATCATTGAATTGATAAAACAATTTGAAAATAATATAACTAATAAATTATAATTAGTTATTATAAATAATTAATAGTAATTTTGTAACACCAAAATAATTTTCATTATTTTAATATTAGAATAAATTTTATTATTAGGGTATTTTAAATTATACACAACACCATGTTATGCTTATGTTACACGTGACACTGAGTTATACTATGTTACACATAAGACCAAGTTTTATCGCCTTTTAATTATGAACCAATATTAAAACTAAATTTATAAACATTTAAACAATTTTTTCATAAAAATAAACATCATTTATTACTCACAATTTCAAAATTATCTTATAGTTAATTTTTGGTATTTTTCTATGATGTTTTATATTAGTATGAATTGTGAAAATACTACATTTTAATTAAAAACACTCTATATCTAAATAATTTTTTATATTCAATTATATATTAATTTTTTTATCAAAATAGTTCAATTATATATCTATTAATCCAATGTAGGTCATAAAAAGTGTTTTATATTTAATTTACATATAAATACATAATGAACTTTTAAACATTTTCACTTTAAAAACTGTTTTTTCGCCAAGTCGGTGGGATTAACTTTAATCATAATTTTCCTCTTCTATAAATTGAAATTTGAAAAATGAACATAAATAGTTTTAATAATTATAATATGTATATTATAATAAAATCAACTTAATTTTTAACTGAAAATATTAGTGAAGGTGATTAAAATTAATTATTGTGATTATGGGAAAATTTTCTTATTTGTGGACTACAACTTAAACATAAGGAAAAAAATGACACAAAAACTTTCCCAAAAAACATTGTATTCCCATATATATACCATATCATCTCTTGTTTTAAATTTTTTGATTTTTTGGGAAACATTTTCAGGAAATATACTTATATAATATGTTATTTAAGGAAAAAAGAAAAAATAGAAACATTCCTTATTGTCAACATTTATTAAGCATTAGACTATAGAAGAAGCTACACAATTTCGGTTATAAAAACTGTCATGAACCGACCCTACCAGGGCTCGAGCCGCAATTACCCCAAGCCCGCATCCATAGGCCAGGGGCTAGCGACCAACGCCGAAGGAACAACAACTCGGGGAGGCCTTTTTCTAAGTACCTGTACACACACACACACAACACACTCAATGAAAAAGTGCAGAGTGAAAGAAAAGACAAGTAAAGAAAAGGGAAACTGCTATAAATAAACCACAAAAGTGCATCGACCTCTAAATAATAAAAAGAAAGTGTTGAGGTAAACTGAAAATAAAAGGGGAAAAACATGAGCCCAACCAGAAAAGTGCCACAACCCAGCAACAGGTGAATAAAAGTAAATAGCTGGAAGGGTCCCCCACTTGGAACCTGACTCCGACCACCGCACGCGTTCCATGCTCCTGAACTCCTAAGCTCCAATAAAGTCATGACCAACCTGTCTGTCGTCTGCAAGGGCACACCAAGTGCGGGCAAAGCCCAAGCAGGGGTGAGTATAAAAATACTCAGTAGGATACCCCGAAGGCTCGAGGGAGAAACAAATAAGGTACCAAAGGGTGAGCAGTAGATCGAACAGAAAAAAGGAGTACAACTGAGGGTGAAGTAAAGAGTACAATAGATAGTCCAGCTCAACCCAACAAGAGAAAAGAGGTAGAATCATCCAGACACAAGGAGTTAGAAATGGTGAGAATATGAACTTCTTGTCAATTCTTCGGTACCTATAGTAGGAGAGTAGACTCATCCAACCATGAGAATCTAGACACGGAAAGCACGTGGCATACCCTACACATATTCGCCTCTCCTGGAAGGAGAGTAACCAAACCCAAGAAGTGGGTACTGGAACAAGGTATATACATATACATATGCTCAACAATAATCCCGAACAAGGTCGTAAGGGGATCTCCATCCCGTAGCTCAGCCCAAGAAGGTGAGTAGCCAACAGTTTCAGAAGTAAACACCATCAATGCCCAGCATCCTGCACGTTAGCCCCGAACTACAAGTCAAGGGCTCAAATCACCGTACCTTGACACTATCCGCTTTGGGCGGCACTAACTCGCCCGCATGATTTTAGGTCGCATCACAAGGATGCATCTCGGTGGGGAAAGCTATCCTCGTACTTGAGAGTTCTGGGGGAATGTAAAGCCGCACCTCATCACTGCCCCACAGTCGATAGGTCTCCTCAAAGTCAACAGGAAACCCCCGCTTTTCCCAGACCCGCTGGAGGGTAATCCCTAGAAGTTGACGGGTTCCTACTGGAGGGAGACCCGACAAGAGTCGACAAGTTCCACACTGCCCAGTCCTGTAAAAGGGTAATCCACTACAGGGTTACCCGGCTAAAGTCGTCGACGAGTCCCAAAGCCCAGTTCCGAAAAATGGTACTCCACTGGAGGGAGGATCGGAACCGTCATCGGGGACCACATCCCAGCCCAGTTGGAGGTAAACCCGGCATCGGGGACCACTGCCTTCCCTGCTGGAGGTAAGCCTGGCATCGGGGACCACTGCCCAGCCCCGCTGGAGGTAAACCAGGAACTGATCTAGCCATCCCTGCTGGATGGTACTGCTCGGTGAACACTGATGTACTGGCCATCACTACTGGATGGTAACCCACTGGCCATCCCTGCTGGATGGTACAACTAGCGAGCCCTGATCGAAAAAACCTTAGCCCTGCTGGAAACAACCTCAGCCCTGTTGGAAACAACCTCAGCCCTGCTGGAAACAACCTCCTAGATAGAGGTTCGGTGCCCATGTAAAGTGTTGGTCACACCAAATCAATAAGAACTCTAACAAAAATCACGAAGGAATGGGATAAACTCCCTGGGCCTCTCAAGGATATCATGCTCCAATCCATTAAGTCACTGTCGAAGCGGACCAAGTCAAATCATCCCAGAAAGTGGGGAAAGCACCCACACTATATGAACACCCATAGTCGTAAACTGTGTCGCAGTCCGGTGAAAGGGGAACAGTACTGAAACCCCTCACAATTGAAGAAATAGAGTAACTAAACCATCTCTGTCGGTCAAATGAGAACAAGACCAGGGGAAAACTCAACCCTGCTGGTCAACAAACGAGAATAAGACCAGGGGAAAACTCAACCCTACTGGTCAAAAAACGAGAACAAAACCAGGGGAAAAACTTAACCCTGCTGGTCAATAGTCAATAACTGAAGAACCCTCTACGTCGTGAGAGGTCAAAAGTACGTAAAGTGGAACACGACACACACCTGGGGCCCACATGATGTGTGTCCCCAAGTCAACCCCAACTAAGCACACAAATGTTCCCAGGTGCAAACATCCACATGTACCTCCCAGCGTTCCCATATAATCCCATAGTATACCACTTCTCTAGCCAAAAGGCTAACGTGCACATGGCACCCAACATCAACGTGAAGGCGTAAACATAACAACTCCAACTTTCCACCTCAATGGCTGAGGCATGACTAGACACATATCTTCAAACACCAACATCACTCTCTCAGGAGTGAACGCGATCACATGCCAAAGGTCTGCTACAAACACGGTAGAAGAACTGCCACAAGGAACCTTCACATTTCCACATTTAATAAGATCACGTAAGAGGCTCTGCTCGCTTGAACAGATTACACCATTGTATAACTTGTGAAAAAACATGCGAGATTGACTACTTACATGCCTCCAATGGATATCTGACGGAAAAGTCGCGAACACTGCCTTACACCGCAACGACATCCCATGATCCCAAGCCTCGGCCCCGAAAACAGTCGGGCACATCACACCATGGTGATCCCCTCGGGAAAACACGTCAAAAGGACTGCTAACTTGAGTGCAATGGATATCCAGAGAAAAAGATGCATTCCGGTGCACCAGACATGAGCGGTGCTTCGTGGGACCTGCATCCCAGTCCCGAAACACAATGAACGGATCGCACCGTTGTGATCCTCTCGAAAAAGTACACAAGTTTGACTAATCATTTGTCCAAAATGGACACCTGGTGATAAAACTAGAAAAATCACCATCAACGCCCAAACGACCCTCGTGGGGCCCGCACCATCATGCAGAATTTAAGAGGGAGGATTGCACCATTGCAATGCTCTTGGGAAAAAATCCATAAATGACTACTCGCATGCCCCAAACAGACGACTGAAGAGGAAGTCGCTAAACACTGCTCGCAGCTCAACAGACGGGCTGTGGGGCTCATGCCTCATTTCTAGTTTCAACGCCCAAAAACACCCTGGAAAACTCCGGCTCAACGCCAGGGTTGCAACAGCACTGACAGTGCTCAAAACGGTCGTCAGACACATCCGCGCCATCCAAAACAAGATCCCCCTGGAGAATGTCAAACCACTTAAAATTGTGTCGCGCCTCCGAGGCCCATCGTTTCGGGAATTAAAACATCCCAAAACCATCTCAAAAAGTCCGCCTCGACGATACGGTTCCACTTCTGTAGACGACATGCAAATCGGACACCCGTAGTGGTAAATACGGGTGTCCGAAATCGAGTGGACAAATCCCCTTGGGCTGGACCGGTCCGCGTCGGCCGGTCCGGCTCGCAGCGCCAGCCCGCGGCTTAGCCACGCGGGCCGGCCTTGGACCAGCGGTCCATGCTCAGACCAGCCATGAGGGCCGGTCGGTCCACTGCGTGAAGACCCGCGCGACGCGGGTTGTTGTCTCCCTAGCGGGGTCGCACACCGCGACCCCTGTTCTCCGTCGCGGCCGGCTAGCTCAGACTCACCCTCGCCGTCGCCAGGCCGCCCTGGCCACTCGCCCCCAGCGCCAAACTCCGCTGAACACCTGCGCCACCCTGCGCCTTAGCCGCCGTCTAAGAGCGCAGCCGCCACCTCCTAAGGACGCCGCGCCACCGCTCGAACCCGCCGGAAACCGAAAACCTGGAAACATCATCGAACGACTACGACCTCCTCTGAACTCAAATTTTAATTCCCAAATGTGTGATGGAATGATCAGAAAATATAATACACAACTATGGGTTTGGCTCAAAAATTCAACAGAAAATCGATGCCATAAATAGGTATCAAAGTTGGTGTGGAATTAAAAACTAAAAATGAAAACTCCTACCTCTTGGGTGTTGCCCGAAGCTTCACTACGAGGTATCAGCCGGTGTGATGTGCCACCTTGGAGAGGAGAGGAGGATCTTGAGGGAGGAGGTCTCCTTTGGTGAGCTCTTCCGCCTAGGGGTGCCAAAGGAGAAGGAGGGGTGGGTTTGGATTAAAAAGAAAAATTAAATTTATTAAATTTCAATTAATTTAATCCTTAATTTTAACCCGCATCTGAAACTCTTGATGGGGTCGAGGTTAAGCCTCTCATAGGGTAAACACCACCTCCTGAGAACAATGACGGTCTCGGAATTTTAATCCGAGATCTCGTTCAAATGTTATTAAACTCAATCCCCGAGGCCTCCCAATTACAAAAACACCCCTAGGGGCATTTTTCACAGAAGGCCCGCACTCGCGAAAATTATACCCCTCCTAGGGCAAACGGAAAATTTAAAACTCAACGGTGCCCTCGGTTTTCCAATCCAAGCCACCGTTTAAGAGATACTTGCGTTTGAACATTAAATGAATAAATTAATTAATTTAATTATCCGTTTAACGTTCCGATAGCGAGTGAGGGGTCCCAAAGTCCCGCGTTGACATAATTTATGTCGTTACTAGGGTAAAAACCCCGTTTTGGACCCATCTGTACACTAATATCTCTGATCCGAAACACCGTTTAGGAGTTATCTCATTTATTTGGTGTGCCTAGTGTGAACGCACTGTAAATTTAATTCCGGCCACACTGGGGCTCAGAAATGCACACCGTCAGAAGGTGCTCCTCTGGAATAACATCACGAATATTCCAGAGTCTTTTACAGCCAAAAACTAGGTTCTTACATCATTCCATCCTTCAAGCTTTTCGTCCCCGAAAAGGAAGACCAGGGAATAACTCAGGGTACTAAGCCCACACCTTGCTCTCCTGTACCAAGAAGAACTCATGCACAGCTCTGCACCACCGCACACAGACCAAAGGATTGATCTGTTTCACGCGAGGTCTTCCCTTTCTGATGTCGTGCATATAAGCACGCACACATCTCCTCAGGTGAGTCACACGGGAGACTCTATGAACCAAAACCAACCTTTGGGGTTAGGGTAAGGTGGTAGGGACCCTCTCCATCCATTAGAATAGTCCCAATCGGCCTAAAGGACCTCAGGGGTAGCTCACCTCCCCGACCAAAACTCTACATCGCACGCTGCGACTGGAATCACCACCCGCACCTGGAATAAGGCTCAGTGATTCCCTCCTTCAGAATTTCCATATGGTTAAACACCCAAGGATATCTGGTCATGCAAGGTTACATAGTCGATGTCCCACAACCAAGGCTCTCTTACACGCTCAAATGGAAAAGGAGTCGCTAACATCGACTTAAGGGAAAGGTTCCACCCCTTTTATCTTACCAAAACAGGGTTACACCGATGCACCATGCCACCCTGGTAACAACTCAAACAAGGAGTAGGGAGAAAAATCATTTCTCACACAGAGTCTAACAATTCTAATGCAAAAATTAGAAGAGCTGTAGAGCGTACCTCTTATCACCTCATGCTCTGCAGGATCGTAGACATCCAAAGCTTACGACTGTCCACGGTCCAAAATTTCAGCTCCCGGAGCCTGACGTGGACCGCCTAGTGGTGATGAGAAGACCTCGTAAGGTTATCCCCCACTTCCAGCTCCTCCCGATCCTCTTCTAGAACAACCTCTCTTGGTGCTACTCTAATCACAACGCTGCCTCCATCGTGGTGGTGCACCTACCGCCTACCCAAATCTTTCCGCATGCCTGGTCGGGTAGTCCCGTGCCAGGTTACCTCACCAATTGCAGGCATAACACCGACTCTCTCCGGGCCGCACTAGTGCCCTCCGACGCCACTGTGGTGTAGGACCACGCCCCTGAGTCTAGTTATCGGGAAGCCACCTACGTCGAGGTCCTTCTTTCCGTTGCTCGCTAGCTGCGACAAACGTCTCAGCTCTAACGCCTGCTGCCACCACCAAATCTAGAAAATGAAAGGAAGATCTATGTCACCAGTGCCTACTCTAGCACTCTGGAATATGTTGAAATGCCCAAGGGTAATATGAAAACACGAATCTCTTGGAGGAGACCCTGCTCAAACTTCCTCTCTCGGATGTTGTCTTTATGGACTAAGTCCGGGTAAAAGAATGCACGGTCTATGAAACTAGCCGCCTACTTGGCCACCGTCATCCCTACCTACTGAAACTGTAGGAGCTCCTGAATTAGAACGGAGTGCTAGTAGGAAGGGAAACAATCCTCAAAAAACAACAAATGAAAGTCGCCCCATGAAAGTGATGACTCGTCAAGAAACTGAGTCACCGGACTCCACCAACGCCAAGCTACTCCACGAAAAAGGTTGGCTACCAAGGTCACCATAAGATCTGTCGGCTTATACACAAGACTGAAAAGGAAAACCACTGTCTCGAGCCAAACCTCTGCTGCCTGAGGGTCTGGCTCACCACTGAACCCCAGTGATCTCTGTCACTAGAACTCACAAAGCGTGCTCAACCTGCGCTCAAGCTCAGCCTGCTCTGCTGAAGCTGTCTGCTACTGAACAGGTGGGGGTGCTGCTACCGGCCCACCCGGAGAAAGGGGCACTCGTGATGGGTCCTGTACTGAGGCCTCATAGCTCATAGGGTCGTCGTCACGCACCAAAGCTAGTATCTTGGCTGGCTGTCTTCGTGGAGACATCCTGAATATTATCAAGGAGTGGCGCGGTCAGATGAGCATATATGTATATAACAGTAACAACAATAGGGAGATGACTCAAGAAGGACAGTCAAATACTTAATCCTATGTGATGCACACACCAATTTTCCTTGCAACGAGTGTCTCAGTATGCCAAGTCGACAAGCGGGTTATCAATGTCCTGGTGAATGGATACGTCGACCTCCGCACCATCACTGGACTCCCTGGCCTGAGAGCCGCTCTCAAGACATGTTAACACTATTGCCCTATATCCCAACAAATTACTTTTTAGGGACATCCGAACAGTGTCCCAAGGAATGAACCACCTCTAATACCACTTTGTCAAGACCTGACCCTACCCGGGCTCGAGCCGCAACTACCCCAAGCCCACCTCCAAAGGCTAGGGGATGGCAACCAGCGCCGAAGGCACAACAACTCGGGGAGGCCTTTGCCTAAGTACCTGTACACACAGACACATAACATTCAATGAAAAAGTGCAGAGTAAAAGAAAAGACAAGTAAAGAAAAGGGAAACTTCTATAAATAAACCACAAAAGTGCATCGACCTCTAAACAGTACCAAGAAAGTGTTGAGTTAAACTAAAAAGAAAAGGGAAAAAACACACGCCCAACCCGAAAAGTGCCACAAACTAACAACAGGTGAACAAAATTAAACAACTGGAAGGGTCCCCCACATGGAACCTGACTCCGACCACCGCACGCGGTCTAAGCTTCTGAACTCCTAAGCTCCACTGAAGTCACGACCAACCTGTCCAACGTCTGTAAGGGAACACCAAGTGTGGGAAAATCCCAAGAAGGGGTGAGTATAAAAATACTCAGTAGGATACCCCGAATGCTCGAGGGAGCAACCAAGGAGGTACCTAAGGGTGAGCAGTAGATCGAACAAGAAAAAGGAGTACAACTGAGGGTAAAGTAAAGAGTACAGTAGAGAGTCCAGCTCAACCCAACAAGAGAAAGGAGGTAGACTTGTCCAGACACAAGGAGCTGAAAATGGTGAGAAGTTGAACTTCTCGTTGAGTCTTCGCGACCTATAGTAGGAGAGTAGACTCGTCCAACCACGAGAAGCTAGACACAGAAAGCACGTGGCATACCCCGCGCGTCTTCACCTCTCCTGGAAGGAGAGTTACCAAACCCAAGAAGTGGGTATTGGAACAAGTTATATACATATACATATGCTCAACAAGAAGCCTGAAAAAGGTCTTAAGGGGATCTCCATCCCGTATCTCAGCCCAAGAAGGTGAGTAGCTAACAGTCCCAGAAGTAAACACCATCGATGCCCAGCATACTGCACATCTGCCCCGAACTGCATGTCAAGGGTTCAAATCACCACACCTCGACACTATCCGCTTTTAGCGGCACTGACTCACCTGCACGGTTTTAGGTCGCATCACAAGGACGTTTCTCGGTGGGGAAAGCACTCCTCATACTTGAGAGTTCTGGGGGAACATCAGGCCACACCTCTTCACTACCCCACAGTCGAGAGGTCTCCTCAAAATCGACAGGTGACCCCCGCTTGCCCAACCCTGCTGGAGGGTAATCCCTGGAAGTCGATGGGTTCCCACTGAAGGGAGACACGACAAGAGTCGACTGGTGCCACACTGCCCAGTCCCGTAACAGGGTATTCCACTGGAGGGTGACCCCGCTAAAGTCATCGATGAGTCCCAATGCCCAGTCCTGAAAAAGGGTACTCCACTGGAGGGAGGCTCAGAACTGTCATCGGGGATCACTTCCCAGCCCAGTTGGAGGTAAACCCAGCATCAGGGACCACTGCCCAGCCCCGCTGGAGGTAAGCCCGACATCGGGGACCACTGCCCAACCCCGCTGGAGGTAAACCCGGAACTGCTCTGGCCATCCCTGCTGGATGGTACTACTCGATGAACACTGTTGTACTAGCCATCCCGGCTGGATGGTAACCCACTGTCCATCCCTAATGGACGGTACAACTGGAGATCCCTACTCGAAACAACCTCAGCCCTGCTCGTAACAACCTCAACCCTACTGGAAAGAACCTCAACCCTGTTGGAAACAACCTCCTGGGTAGAGGTTCAGTTCCCTCGTAAAGTGTTGATCACACCGAATCCACAAGAACTCTACCAGGGATCACGAAGGAATGGGAGAAACTCACTGGTCCTCTCAAGGTGATCACGCTCCAATCTGCTGAGTCACTATCAAAGAGGACCGAGTCAACTCAACCCAGAAAGATGGGAAAACACCCACACTGTATGAACACCCATATTCGTAAACGGTGTTGCAGTCCTGTGAAAGGGGCACGATACTGAAACCCCTCACAACTGAAGAAATAGAGGAACCAAACCATCTCTGCTTGTCAAACGAGAATAGTACTAGGGGAAAACTCAACCCTGCTGGTCAACAAACGAGAATAGGAACAGGGGAAAACTCAACCCTGCTGGTCAAAAAATGAGAACAGAACCAGGGAAAAAACTCAACCCTCTGGTCAACAGTCAAGGACCGATTAACCCTCTACGTCTCGAGAGGTCAAAAATACGTAAAGTATAACACGGTACGCACCTGGGGCCCACACGACGTGCGGCCCCAAGTCAACCCCAACCAAGTGCACACATGTTATCAAGTACAAACATCCACATGTACCTCCCAACGTTCTTGTATACTCCCAGAGTATACCACGTCTCCTGCCAAAAGGCTAATGCACACACGACACCCAATGTCAACGCGAAGGGGTAAACATAAAAACTCCAACATCCCACCTCAACAGTTGAGGCATGACCAACCAAATCTCTTCAAACACCAACATAACTCTTCCAGGAGTGAACATGATCACACGCCAAGGGTCCGCTACAAACACGGTAGAATAACCACCACGGGGCACCTTCACATTTCTACATTTAATAATATTATCTAAGAGGCTCCGCTCACCGGAACAGATTACACCATTGTAATCCTCACGAAAAAACATGCGAGATCGACTACTTACACTTCTCCAATGGATATCCGATGAAAAAGTCACCAACACCGCCTTACGCCCGAACGACGTCCCGTGATCCCGAGCCTCGGCCCTGAAAATAGTCGGGCGCATCACACCATTGTGATACCCTCGGGAAAACACGTCTAAAGGACTTCTCACTTAAGTGCAACGGATATTTGGAGAAAAAGATACATTCCAGCGCACCGCACATGAGCGCTGCTTCATGGGACCTGCATCCCGGTCCCAAAACACAACGAACAGATCGCAGCTTTGTGATCCTCTCGAAAAAGTACACAAGTTTGACTAATCATTTGTCCGAAACAGACACCCGGTGAAAGAACAGGAAAAATCACCATCAACGCTGAAATGACCCTCGTGGGGCCCGCACTATCGTGTAGAATTTAAGCGGGTGGATTGCGCCATTACAATGCCCTTGGAACAACACCAAGAAATGACTGCTCGTACGCCCCGAACGGACGACCGAAGAGGAAGTCACTAAACGCTGCTCACAGCTCAACAGACGGGTCATGGGGCCCATGTATCATTTCTAGTTTCAATGCCCGAAAACACCCTGGAAATCTCTGGAATAACACCAGCGTCGCAACACCACTGATGATGCTCAAAACGGGCGTCGGACGCGTCCGTGCCGTCCAAAACAAGATCCCCCAGGAGAAAGTCAAACCACTTAACATCATGTCGCGCCTCTGAGGCCCCTCGTTTTGGGAATTAGAAATTCCCAAAAACGTCTCAAAAATTCCGCCTCGATGATACGGTTCTACTACCGTAGACGACATGAAAATCAGATGCCCGTAGTGGTAAATACGGGCATCCGAAATCGAGGGGACAAATCCCCTTGGGCTCGACCGGCCGGTCCGCCCGGCCTGGACCAGTCCGTGTCGGCCGGTCCGAATCACTGGGACGGCCCGTAGATTAGTTGCGCGGGCTGGCCGTGGAACATCGATCCACGCTGAGACCGGCCATGAGGTCCGGTCGGTCCGCCGCCCGAAGACCCGCACGACGCGGGTCGTTGTCCCCCAAGTGGGGTCGCGCACCGCGACCCCAGTTCTCCGTCGCAACCGGCTAGCTCGGCCTCTCCCTCACTGTTTCCAGGCCTCCCTGGCCACTCGCCCCCAACGCTGACCTCCAATGAACACCCACGCCACCCTGTGCCTTAGCCCGTGCCACCGTCCGAGAGCCCAGCCACCGCCTCTTTAGGACGTCGTGCCGCCACCCGAACCCACCTGAAACTGAAAACCCGCAAACTTCGTCGAACCGTTGTGGCATCCACCGAACTCAGATTTCAATTCCAAAAGGTGCGATGGAAAGATAAGAAAATATAATACACAACCATGGGATTTTCTAAAATATTAAAAAGTAAATCGACACAATAAATCAAGATCAAAGTTGGTGGGGGAATTAAAGACTCAAAACGAAAACTCCTACCTCTTGAGTGTTGCCCGAAGCTTCGCTGCGAGGGATCCGCCGGTGCGCTGTGCCAACTTGGAGAGGAAATGAGGAGATTGAGGGTGGAGGTATCCATGGGTGAGATCTTTCACAAGGGGGTTCCAAAGGATAAGGTGGGGGTGGGTTTGGTTTAAAAAGAAAAATTAAATCAATTAAATTTTAATTAATTTAATCCTTAATATTAACCCGCATCCGAAACTCTCGATGGGGTCGAGGTTAAGCCTCCCCTAGGGTAAACACTGCCTCCTGAGCACAATGGAGGTCTTGTAATTTTAATCCGAGGCCCCGTTCAAAAGTTATTAAACTCAACGCCCGAGGCCGCCATATTACGAAAACGGCCCTAGGGCCATTTTTCACAGAAGGCCCGTGCCCGTGAAACTTATACCCCTCCTAGGGCAAACGGAACATTCCTAACTCAATGGTTCCCTCAGTTTTCCGATCCAAGCCACTGTTTATGAGATACTTTCATTTCAACATTAAAAGAATAAATTAATTAATTTAATTATCTGTTTAACGTTCCGATAGCGAGTGAGGGGTCCCAAAGTCCCGCGCCGACATACTTTATGTCGTTCCTAGGGAAAACACCCCTTTTGGACCCATCCATACACTCTGATCTTTGATCTGAAACACCATTTAAGAGTTATCCAATTTATTTGGCGTGCCCAGTGTGAACGCACTGAAAATTTAATTCTGGCCACACTGGGGCTCGGAAATGCATGCCGTCTGAAGGCGCTACTCTGGATTAATATCAAGAATATTCCAAAGACTTTTACAGCCAAAAACCAGGTTTTTACAAAAACTATTTTTAATATTAACATTTTTCATTCAATATATTTTAAAATTAATTTTTATAGATGATTAAATTTCATTAATGACTTAAAAACTCCTAAGGCATGGTTTATTTACTTTATAATTCAAAAAAACAAATTATACTAAAAACATTAAAGGTACTGTATATTTAATGACTTATTGTGTTAAATTATTTTTTAGATGAATATATGATGTTAAATATTTTTGAATTTAAAATTATTGAATTATATAATTTTCTTGATATTTTTTTAATAAAAATTTATTTAATAATAATAACAACGACATTAATGTTATTTTATAATAAGTGATAGGTTATTATTTGATTCAAAATTAATAAAAATTTAAAATTATACTATGTTACTTTTATGTTTTTATAAATATCTAACATATTATTATAATTTATCAATTTTTATTTTATAATTAACATATTGACCCAAACATAGTGAAAACATAGTTAGTACGGTTCTGGTTAAACTAGTGTTTTTGCGCGTTACAGACGCTTGTTTTAAATTTAATTTCCAAGGAATGTGGGTTTTTTATTTTTTAAATTAGATATAATAATTATAATTCAGTGGGTCTATATTTTATAACAAAACTAGAAATAATATATTTATAATGGATAAATTATTAAGGATAGAAAACTAGTTACATTAATAAAAACTAAAATAGTTAAAATTGGGAATCAAAGAAGTTAAGGAGTAAAATTATAAAAATACACATATTTTTTATTTTTTGGGGTTTTTATTGACATTAATTTCACGTTAATACATTATTTTTTAATATTTAGTCACATGAGTTATTGGATACCTCCTATTAGTGTATAATTTTTTTAAGAATGTCACACACCCTCCATTATAAAAATGAATTCACTCTTCCTCTTCATAACACATCTCAAGAAACATTGTATCATAAATAATCAGACCAAATATTCTCCAAAAACCTCTCCAAAAAATAGAGTATCCTTACTTTTTTAATAAATAAAATAATGTAATACTTTAGGGATAATCTAATAGGAGTTACCTAAAAAAAGAGGTAATATTCTTCAATGACCAGTTTTGATTTATTTCCTTCCCAATACATTCAATAATTCTTATTAAATGATTATATGACGACATATGTATCCTGAATATTATTAAATATTCTATGTAATGGTTTTTTCATTAACCTACATAAAGTTATATAAAATGGGTAATGAGCATAAAATTCATGTATCGAGAACTACTGCCTCGAGAAAAGATATCGTTCACATTCCATTACCACCATTCATGGTTAGGAATTATGATGGAAAAATAATTTATATATTATATATATGATACTTAATATGTATTAATGATTCTATAATTTTTATATAAAACATTCTATTATGTGTTTCATTTCGTGTAATTATGATAACTTCATTTCTGGGCGTGTGGACTACCAGCCCCTCAAAGTGATTAGATACATTCACACATTACATGGAATGTATTATGGATGGATTTAATTAAAAATATGTGAAATAAAAAAGAAATTTTATTTTATTTTAATGACATAATTATAATTCTATAAATATAATATATCATTTTCCTTATTACCCTTTCCCAAACTAAAAATGTGGTAACATCATTTTTGGACATGTGGATTACCACCTGCTCAATATGATGTGACTCGTTTTAAATCATAAGAATTATATATATAATTATACGTGATTAAATAAAATGTTATTTATTTTATTATTTTCATTCAATATATATATAATGTTACTTACCTTTTTTATAACAATCATTGGAAAATGGAACATTTCTCTTGCGTACGTACGACCTACTGTCCCTTGATTGTAACATTAATTCATTTTTCATAATCATATTTCTTGATCAGTTTTAAAAATTATTTTTTATATATACATATGATTACTATGTAATGATTATTAGTATGGATATGATTATGTAATTAACCATTTGATAGAATTTTACCTATCATGTCCATTTTTGACCCAAGAACCAAATTCAATCAAAACAACCAATATAAATTTAATTATTTATGTAGTTGTATAAAAAATATAACAAGTAAAATAAATGTAATAATAAAATTGAAAATGTTTCTCAATTAAGTAATTAATTAATATATGTTTATTATATAGGATCAAAAACACATATATTACAAGTTGGACTCAATGTAAGGGATTCTTGGCTCACATTCCATTCCATGAGGAAAAACCATTTTCACTCTTAATTATTTACTATGGTGTATATAAATCCCTAATTGTATTTAATATCAAAAATACATTTATCTTTATGGTATTGAGGCTTTCATTTGAATGTTTTTTATTCTTAGGGATTATAATTCAAAAGCAACCATGTAACAAGGATTTCACATCTAGGAGATAAATTTTATATCTACCACTTAATTATTTTTTGTTGTGTATATTGTAATGACCCAAAATTATAAAGTACAACTTTGTATTGAATAAAGGGTATAAAATACATCACTAAGTGAAAAAATGGGAATATAATAACCCGATACTTTGCAATATATTTACTATATTAAATAAATATAATATATTCTATAGCATGTAATGCACAAAACACCAAGTTATCTTGTGTTATAAAGAAGTGATACCATCCTCGAAAGCTTACGTTACACACCAGGGAAACCTTCCAAAGTGGCTTTCATTACATGCATGATCAAGTTTTACCAAAAAATAATATCATATTAAATTATTATTATTTAATTTAATAATATATAAAACAACCATTTGTATTGTATTAACTAACTTCTTAAAATTTATGGTTTATATAAATATAAATGAAATCATTGGTTTCTAATAAATGAGAAATGATAATAAGAACCCATTAGATATAAAAAAATATTATTATTTTTATGCTTCCAAATGAGTTCTACCTTAATAGACATAATTAATAACAATTAGTTAATGATTTTATTGAAATATATATTTTATATTTAAAAAAAATATTTTTATATTCATTCATTAGGTTTTATATTCATAAGATATAAAAAAAATTTATTTAAAACATAAAACTCTATATTTTTATAAAGAAAATTTTAGCTCATTTTGATGAAAACGCAATTTTAATTATGAATTTTTTCACTTTAATAGATTTTATATTTCAATATAAAATTAATATTTGAAATTTAAGCATAATAACTAGGATAGTGGGATTTTTTTTTGTTTTTCTAAAATGTTTTTTTAATGAATTCCTAAAATAATGAATTTTAGTTTCAAAAAATCCTTTTCATATAATTTATTTATAAGGATAAATTATAATTACAATTGACTTTAAAGATTAATTACATAATATTTTTATCAATTAATACAAAATATTTCAGTTTAAGAAATTTGAATTTGAAATTGATTGTAAAAAAATTGAAAACATTCAGATGTTTTTACATTAAAACCTATAATGTCGTCCCACTTGTGGGATGAATTTTAATCCAATTTATGTCACTTAGGAGTTTTAAAATTTTAAAAATTTATTCCATAATTGGAATAATAATAATTCATAATGTTTAATGATTCCATCATTTTTTTGAAAAATATTATTAGTGTAAGCAATTTAAATTAATTACAATTATTATGGAAAAATTAAGCATAGTAAAAGACCAAATATTTATCTTAGGGGCCTAAATGACCTATGTACTATTATAAAACCCATTATAAGTTCATAATTCAGAAATTAACCACCCATTATCGAGTTTTGTTGGTTTTTTATGACTTTTTTAGGAATGAACATGTGTACACCTAACTTGTTTCCAAAAAATCCAAGTGATACCTTTTAAATTTTATTCCCATTCTCCAACCTCTCATCCATTATTATTCTAATCTTGTATAAAAAAACAATTTTAAAAATATACTAGTATATTTTTTTTAAATTTTTTATACCTATACTTACACACACATCAATATAATGGGTAACAAACATGGTGTTTCTATGTATGGTGTACTACTGCCTTACGAAATGTTGATTGTTCATTTTTCCTTTACTACCTATCATAGTGTCCACTATGATCGAAACAGTGTTATATATGATATATATGACATTTATTATTTTTTATACTTATTTAATATTTTTATAAAATTTACCTTTAATACATTCCATTTTATGTTAATATAATAACATCAATTGAGAACGTGTGGACTACCTCCCCCTCGAAGCGATGGGATTCAATAACACAATAAATGGAATGTATAGATGATGATTATAATTAAAACTATGTGAAAAAAACCCATATATGATATTCATTAAATAATTAACATTCTGTAAACATACTATATATATATATCATTTTTATTACCCTTTCATGCTTAAATAGTGAAAATGTCTTTTGTGGACCTGTGGACTACTGCATCCTCGACATCATGTGATTAATTTACATCACAAGAGTTATATATATATATATATATATATATGTATATATGATTAAATAAAATGGTATTTATGATATAATGATAAATCTATATTATATTTTTTTTCCTTTCTTTCTTTTTGTAACGATCATTGAAAATTGGGAATGTTACTCGTGCATCTGTACGACCTACCATCTCCAGGATCATAACATCGATTCATTTTTCATAATAATATTTAATGATTGGTTTTAAATGTATAAATAATCTATAAATTTGGTAATTATGTCATTATTATTAATCTTTAGATGTTATATAATTATTCCTTTGACCATAGTTGACCTACGATGTTGATATTGACAGATGAACCAAATTTTGTCAAAACACCCAATGTAAACCTAATTGATTAATTAGTTGTATAAAACATATCAATGAGTAAAATAAATTTTATAATAAACATGAAACCATTTCTCATGAAATTATATAATTAACATATGTTTATTATACAAGAGTTAGATCACATTCACCAGAAAGGAAATGCTTGTTTAGGGACTTTCATCTCACTGTCACTTCTGTGAGATGAATATCTTATTAACCATTTACCTTTTTTGTGTGGTGTATCTAATACCCATTTTTATATATTATATCATGAATTCATTTATCTCTATGGTATTTATGACCTTAATTTAATATCATTCCATCATGATATTTATGATTTAATATGTTTCAAAGTGATATATGCCACTTTGGAATGATTAATGATTATTTTTATCAACAATAAAATTAATAATCCATAAATTGTATTTCCATTCAAGAAAATTACATTAAAATTTTTCAATAAAACCTTTAATTTTAAATATTCAAGTTATTCATTACTATTTTAAAGTATTAGTACAATTTTCCTCTCTTCTAGTATTCAAAATGATTTTTAAAATGTTTTTTTAGAAAAACCTGACATTGATTCCCTCTTTAGATAGAGAGAATATTTTCTTCTAAAAACATTTTTTATTAAATAAATTTCAAAAAAATATCAACTATTTGGTAAAGAAATTTTTACACTTTTTTCTTTTATAAATATTTTCAAATGAATATTCTTATCACTTTCCAAAGAATGAATTTTTCTAAACTTTTTACATTGCAAATGGAATGTTCTTTAATCTCATATGGAACATACTGATTTATACATCATAATTTCATTGATGATTGATCATGTATAAAAGGATAATTTTGAAATAATTTTTTTACAAAAGTTATCTTTAAAAAAGGGGGTTTCAAAATGTTTTCCAAATCAAAATGATATTTTCCACAAGAATTGTTTTAAATTATATTTTTACACTATTTTTATTCATCAATGATAATAGTACATTATTTTTATTCCACATGGGATATGTTGTATTGATACCATCCTTATTCTTATCCCAAATGGTTTATGATTTATTTGAACAAGGGTGGTATTCACATTAACTTCATTGATTCCTTTTAATTCCCTTAAAATATTCAATAGCATATGATCATTTGAAATCTAATTTACCCTAAATTATAGATTTTATTTATCTTGGATATTACTATTTCATAAACCATATTCCATTTTACTCATGTTGTCTACTTTGATAGTTTTTTATTATTTGGGAAATATTTGTAAATCTGTATTCTGAATTCAATATGTGTATTTCATGAGGAATATTATTTATATAAATTATTAAATCTATGGAATGATATGGGAAAGAAATTACTGGACGTACACAGATATTAAATAGATCAACTATGCATTGACATGGTCTCATGAAACAAATTAGTTGAAAATAAGAATATTTTAAACCGTCTTGTGAATGGTATTCCTAGTATAGGTTTTCATGTGCCTTATGAATGATATCAATTAACAAAGAATTACCCACAATTAGTTTTATTTATTATTCATCCATGATATTTTACATAGACATATATATGGATACATTTCATTTTCAGTTATTAAGATGTCATGTGGTTCAGTTTCGTAACTTTTCATATTTATTTTTTCACTAATGAGTTTTTTTAATGGCATGTGTTAATAGTTATTGACATTATATTTTTTTTTTTACCAAATTACATTTAGATTATTGATTACATGGCATGTGTTTTCATATATTTACATTTCCACATTTACTACTATCTTTGATTCATTACTACTTATGCCATATTTTTCTCTTACTGAGCATTTGAGCTCACCCTTATTATGTTTCATTCCTCAGGAATCCAAGAAGCATATTATGAATGATAAGTAGAGATATACTATATAGAATAAAGTTATTATTGAAGGTATTTATTTATAAAGGAAAAAAAATTTATGTGATAACTATTTTATTATTTTTTAATAAAATTTTAATTTATGTATCTAATTTACCAAGACTAGTATCCTCTCAGTCCATCAGGGAAATATATCTTTTAATCATGCTAATGTAATTGATAGTAGGCGTTGGATCTTGGATATCTAAGGTCAAGTAACTAAAATTTTCATCAGATTATATTTATTAGAAAACATGGGAACTAGATTTAGGAAAACATACATTAGAGAACATAGCCCTAAGGTATAATTTAGGATATGTATATAAGAACACCCTATAATTTTGTTAATATATAGATTGTGTGGGTATTCCAAGAAATACATATCTGTCTTAATATTACCAGTAGATGTGGTTCTGGAATAGATGTTCCTTGGAGTAATAACTATAACAAGGTGTTATGGGCCTAAATTAGGGTAACCAGGTACCTGACAATGGGCCTTACAACGCACCTAGTTTGAAAATTATGGTGGATATTCATAGTATAAGAAATTTTTTTGGAAACCTTTGTAATGAATTTGAATGGACAACAACAGTGAATAGTAATGGTTATACCTATGGTGTCTATGATTGAATATAAGATGTAATGATTTAGAAATCCAATAAATTTTATTATGGATAACTTCTAGACCAAGGAAGGAAATGTGTGGAAACATAATGATTATTTATTTATGTATTGAGGTTCTATTGAAAACATTTTTAAAGTATATTTTGTGATTAATATACTTTCAAGGATATCCATTTGATTTTATTTTTAAATTATATTAATTTGGTTTTATAAAAGCTAATCATGTATATCGGGTTACAAAAAATCAAATTCAGCAAGGCAATGGGTCTTGAACCCGTGATTAAAGGACAATAAAGGTTTCACACCAATCAATAACCAACCAAATTTTGGGTTTAATTTTTCATTGTTTTTAGTTAAAAATATGATGAATAAATGTTAATAAAAATCCTTATTTATCACTTTTTGAGGATTATATATTAATAAATGATCCATATTAGTTTTTGAAGATATTTAATGTCAAATAGTTATAATTGTCACGTTTATATAGTCCTTTTGATCTTTTGAAAGATTCTATTTGTGCTTTTGGCACAAAAAAATAATTATTGGTAATAAATTTTTAAGACTAAAGGTATGGATTAGAATTTGATTAATTCATAACCAAACATAAGGATTGTTCATTGGAAATTAAATCCTATCAAGTAAGAATAAATCATTATAAATATATTTAGTCAAAGAATTACCCAACATTAGGAAAATCTCTTAGAAATAAAAATAATCCTATTACCATAACTTTTATTGAACTAATGGTCTCCACAATCCCCACAGATTTATGACTTTCAGTCCCTCAAATTTCAACTGGTCATTCATTCATTTATGATTGATGACGAAATTAACTCCCTATAAATATATAGGCTTTTATTCTATGTACATGACTTCACATTCGAAAAATGTTCTCATACTTTGATACATAGTTATCTGTTAGTACATATTATCTTTGAACATCCCATTTTCTCTATTATAGAGGATTTTTTACAAACCCTTTTCATTATGTGGGACATCAAAAAAAGAAACATCAAAAAATATATCACTAAGATCAAATTTAAATTGTTAGCATGAAATTTAGATAAGGCGTAACCCCCCAAAATTCTAATCTAAAATTTTTATTCAATGTCATGTATAACACAACAATTAGTATAAAAAGGGAATATAATAACCTGACAGATTACAATATATTTACTATCTTAAAAAATATTATATATTTTATATCATTTAATGCACTCAACACTAATTTATATAGAATTACACGTTAAAGTTCACATCCATGATAGCTTGTGTTACCTGCAATAATGACTTTCCTCAGTGGCATACGTTACACGTATAGACGAGGTTTACCAAACAATAATATATTATTTATTAATATAACAAGATAAAAACAATATGATTGAATAGTGTTAACTATAATATGAAAATTTATTTTATATAGATTTACAATGAATTCATTGGTTACCAAATATTGAGAAATGAAAATAAAAAATGAATTGGATATAAAAAAGAAATATTATTATTTTTATAATTCCAAAGGAGTTTTACCTTAATAAAAAAATTTAAGTTTAATTATTATTTATTTTAATTAAATATATATTTTATATATTTAATAAAATATTTTTTATATTAATACATTATTATTTATATGCATAAGATATGAGAAAACTCTATTTTGAACACAAATACATATATTTTTATAAAGGAAATTCTACCACCTTTTAATAGAGAGTCTATTTTAAATCCTAATTTTGATGCTTTTATTTATTTTATATTTCAAAATAAACTTTGTATTTGAATAAAAAACATAAATATTAATAATGATGAATTGTTGATATATTTTTTTGAAGTGTTCGAATTTTTAATCAATAGATAAAAATAATGAATTTAAGTTCAAAACTTCCATTAGATCTAATTTATTTATAATGTCAAATTATAATTTTAATATAATTTAATGCTTAATAAGATAATATTTTTACAAATTAATACAAATTATGTCATTTGAATCAATTCCACTATGAAATGGACAATAAAAACATGGAAAACGTTCATAGGTTTTTAATTTAAAGCCTCACAATATTGTCCCACTTGTGGGATGAATTTTAAATTAATTTATCCAACTACAATGATTGGAATTTGGAAAAATGGATTCAATATTTTCATTGAGAATAATTTATAATTTTAAATGTTAGCAACTTTGTTTTTTATCAAGAATATTTTTGAATGTAATTAAAATTAATTACAATTATTATAGCAATATTATGCTTATTAATGGATTAAACCATTAACTTAGGAGCCAAATGATCTAGACGCTCCTCCAAAAACCATTTTCTGGTCATAATTCACACATTAACCTCCCATTCATGTGTTTCTTTGGTTTTGTATTACTTTATTTAGATAATAGATGTGCACACTGTACTTGTATCCAAAAATTCCAGGTGAGTCCTTTTCCAACAATATAAAACGACATCACATCTCCCCATTCCTCACACCTGTAAACGAACATAGGATCAGCCAAGATCATCCGAAATATCTTCCCAACATCCCTAACCTAGACTTTGAATCCTAAATTTGGTCAGAAACACTTCCAAGGATTTGTTTTGGTATAATCCAAAAGTAGTTATCCGATTCAGAGGTAATGTCTTCTCTCAAGATTTTTAATATTATTTCATTTATGAAACCCCTCATATATTTATATTATATTATTTTATAAAAAATAGTATCCTAAATATACTAGTATTTTGTTCTTCTAAGGGTTCAATATACACTTTCACTGACTTTCATCTAATGGTAAACTAAGAAAATGTTTCTATGTACGGTGAATTACCGCCTCACGAAACGCGGATATTCATTTTTCTATTACCACCTCTCAAGTTGAACATTATGATAGAAACTCTATTTATAAATGATATTTATTATATTTATTATTTTATATAATTATTTAATACTATTATAGAAAAATAATTTATTACATTCCAATTTATGTTAATAAAATAACATTGTTTGAGGAAGTGTGGACTACCGCCCCTCGAAGCAATTTGATTCGTTCACACGATACATGGAATGTATAAAATATGATTATAATTATAAAAACATGACATAAAAAAATTATACATTATATTAATAAAATAATTAACTTTTTGGAAAAATACTATATATATATATATATCATTTTCTTTATTACCATTTCACAAAAATACAAAGTGAAATGTCATTTATGGACATGTGGACTACCGAATCCTTAACATGTTTTGATTAGTTTTACATCCCATGTGTTATATATAAAAATATATATGATTTAATAACTTGGTATATATGATATAATTATCATTCATTAAAGATACGATGTCAATTTACTTCTTTCCATAATGATCATTAAAAAATCAGAATGTTACTCATGCATACATTCAACCTACCATCTCCATGATCATAACGTTTATTCATTTTCATAAGAATATTTAATTAATAGGTTTAAAAGTATAATTTATGTATAAATATGATGATTATATAATTATTATTTTTTAGATTTTATATAACATCCCTTTTCACCATCGATGACCTACCAAAGTTGATTTTGATACATAAACCGAATTGGGTCAAAACACCCGATGTAAACATAACTATATAATTAGTTGTACTCAACATAGTAATAATTGAAATAAAATTAATTATAACAAAAAAATTATCAAGAAAATAGATAATTAAGATAAGTTTATTATTTATGATGTTAAAGGATATTCACCTAAAAGGAAACACAAGGTAATAGATTTTCATCTCACGTTTCACTTTTGTGAGATAAATGTCATGTTCACCACTAGATTCTTTTCTTGGTGTATATACATCCCATTTTTATATATTATACGATGAATTAATTTACCTTAATTGTATTTAATAATTTATTTAATATAATTCCTTAATTATTTTATGATTTAAAATGATTTAATGTGGTATGAGACACTTTGGAAGGTTTGAAGATTATTTTCCTCAAAATTATAATTAGTGATAATTAGTTAGTATTTACATTAAAGGAAATTATATAATAATTGATCCATAAATCCTTCAATTTTCACTCCTCTGGTTATTCATGACCATTTTAAATTATTATTACCATTTTCACACTCTTTTGGTATATATAATGTTTTATAAAATGTTTTTTACAAAATATAACTTTGTTTATCTCTTTAGTCAGAGAACCTATTTTATTATAAAATAATATTATTAAGAAGTTCTTAAAAAATTAAAATGATTTGGTATATATATTTTTACCAATTTTTCATTTACCAATGGTTTTTATGGAATCTTCTTGTCGCTTTCTAAACAAAACATTTTTCTAACCTTTTGAATGTGAAAAGGAATGTTCTTTTACCTCATATGAAAAGTACGGATGTACTCACCCTCATTTATTTTAATATTCCATTTCATGTCTAAAATAATATTTTTTAAATAAAATTATATCAAAATTGTTTTTAAAAAATGTTTTTTCAAAAGTTTTAACAAATAGAATTGATTTTTTTCATGAATTATTTTAAAGGATATTATTATAGTATTTCAATTAATTAATTGAAGAAACCCTTTATTTTTAATCCTCTTGGGATATGTTGTATTGATACCATCCTTATTCTTATCCTGGATTGTTTACTATTGATATGACCGATGATAGTATTCACATTCACTTCATTGATTCCTTTTAATTACCATGAATTATTAAATTTCCTATCATCATTTGAAATTTAATTTCCCCTAAATTATCCATTTCATTTATCAGGGATATTACTATTTCAACAAGCACATACCATTTTACATTCAGTGTCCACATTGACAGTAAATTTATTATTTGGGAAAATATTCATAAATTTTTATTCCCTTTTCAATACAGATATATTATATAAAATATTATTTATTTAAATTATTTGATATGTTAAATTTTTTGAACAAGAAATAATGGTTGGATCTCAAACTTTATATTTATCCTTAATGCATTAATAAGTTCTCATGAGACATACTAGTCATGAAAATATAAATAGATTGAAAGGTGTTGTGAATGTTCTTGATGGTATTGGCTTTCATGTTCCCCAACAATGATATCCATTAAGAAAGAATTACCCTTAATTAGTATTAGTTATTATTCATCCATGAGATTTTGTGTCGACATATATATGGATACACTTCATTTTTAGTGATTTAGATGGTGTGGGTTTCAGTTTCATAACATTCCATATTTATTTTTCCTTATATATTTATTTGGATGGAATTTGTTTCTAGTTATTTACTTTCCATATTTTTTATGCACTTCCATTCAATTTATTGATTTCATGGAATGTGTGATCAATTATTTACCTTTCAATATTGAATATTCATAATGATTCATTATTGATTTTTCTATATTTTTTCTTTATTGAGAATTTTATCTCAACTTATTATGTTTCTTTCTATATGATTCAAATAATTGTACTATGAAATATCTATAGATATATACTCTATATAATGAAGTTATTATTAATGATATTTTTTTAGAAAGAAAAAATATATGTGGTATTTAGTGTATTAGTTTATAATAAATGTCCCAATTATGTATATGGTTTTGAAATACTACTAAACACCTGGTCCTTCAGGGATTTATTCCATGTAATTTGCTAATGTAATTGATATAAGACAACATCTTCAAGCTATCTTGGTTTAGGTTGCTAAATATATGGTTTCAATTTTTCAATTTATATTCTTATTCACTAACTATTCAAGTTATTTTATATTTCATGTTGAATTATCTAATCCCTGGGGTTTGACATGAAAATTACCAATTAAAGGTAATATTTTCAATCTCACTTTATTTTTTGATTGACAACTTTTTATTAAAATTATCAATTTTGTATGTTTATTTTTATTGTACATTAAATTTATCTAAAATATCCATATTCTAATGAAATATATATTATTATTATTTTAAACTATATACCATTTTTACATTTGGTTTTCACATTGGCAGTTGTTTTATTAACTGGGAATTGTTGATAAATCTATATCTTTTACATAATACATATATTTTATAAGGAATATTTTTTATTAAATAAATATATTACTCGATATAAGATGAATTATTTGGATCCGTATGGAAGGGTGGGTCCCAAAAATTATATAGCCTCTCGATGAATAGACAGGTTCTCGTGAAAAACATTAGTTGAAAAAATTAAATAGGATACTACAAGTATTTTAAACCATATTTGGAATGGTCTAGATGGTATTGGTATTCATTTTACTAAAACCTAACATTCAATAATTAATAATTTCCTTCAAATTGATTTAGTATTTATTTTCCCTAATATTTTCACAATGAAAAATTCTATGGATGCATTTTATTCCCAATTTATTGACTAAAAGGAAAGTATTTTCAGTTTTGTACATTTCTATATAGATTTATCCTTATCCATGTATTTAAATAGAACTTTTTTCCTTTTATAAACCTATATATATTTTTACAAACATTTTTATTAGTTTGTTGATTACATTGAAAGTTTCTTCAGTTATTACCAAACCATGTTGTATATTCTCATTAATTCATTATTGTTTCTTATATACATGAGACTTATAGTGAATTTCAGCTCACCCTTTGTTTTTTTCCTTCCTTAAAAATCCATGAATAGTGATAATAAATATATTAAAGGATATTCTAAGTGGGAATAAATTTATCTTAACAAGAAAAAAATATGTTGTAATTATTGTATTCATTTTTTGTACAACACTCGTGTATGTATCAGGGTTTCCAAGAATACTAATCTTATTGGTCCTTAAGGATTTAATTCCTTGTAATCATGTTAATGTAATGGATGTAGATATAGACATTTTTCTTACTGGGTTTGGGTCACTATGAATATATTTATACGCATGTATATATTATTAAAAAAAACTAAAAATGAAAATGATTTTTTAGTTATTTGATCCAAAGTCCTTATTTCAAAAAACAAAATTTTATTATTTAGTAATTAATTTTTCCACATATGGATAATTATTTTCATAAAAAGGTACTTAAATGTAAAATTAACATGTTAAAACTATCTAATGATGAATTTTTTATAACTTTATTACACATTAAATTTTTTTGATAAATACTATGGTACATTATAAATATACAGTAAGCATTATAGAATCATATTGATTTATAATTTTTTAATAATTAAGAAAATTGAATCCAAAAAGTATATATATTTTTATTTTATTTATATATATTATTTTAAAGAATTAGAGTCATTTATTAAATCAATAATTCACATTTCACGAGATGAAATAAGAATTCTGGATATAAAATTAATATTTTTTTTCAGATTACATACCTTTCAATATATAAAATAATATAATATAATGGTGTTCATTTATAAACTCTATATAATATTAAAATGATGTATTTTATTATAAAACAATGAATTATAACCATGTTAAAGACAATGGTTTTGAATTTTTTACAAACAAGATTTTAATGGTTAGTGTTTAGGAATTAATAATAAATTCCACAACATTTAATATAAATACCAACCCATTATCCCATTACTCACCACTAAAATAATTTTGATAATTCCCTACCTCTCATGTTATCTCTCTAGATCCTCATTAAGGAGTTTCTATACAACAATGGTACTATTATGATGCTATAAGATGTTATATCACAATTAGGGGTTCCCAAACCTCCACTATCCTTTTCAATGGAAATTCCATTATTATATAGTCATTCATACTTCTTAAAAATATAAAAAATTATATCAAATACTTGTTTTTATCAATGTGAAATATTTTCATTGAGTTATTAGTTCATCCTTCTCATCATATCTCTTTTCTAAGAAATTACAATATCAATGTAAGAGTTGGTATTCTTACTCACTTCACATAGCCTATATTCATTACCATTTTCATATCCTTTTGAACCACATGATATTACCCAATTATTGTGTTTATTTCATTTTATAGTCCATTATTAAGATATAGAAACCATGTGAGCAGTCCATTCACCCAAATTCTTTCCAATTTATAAGAAGTTACTATGAATAAAACTCCATGTAGCCATAGAAATCTTATATATTGGTTATGTTAAATGTTTGTAATTTTCCATGAAAATACATCCATTTCGGGATAATATAAGTGTATTTTTTCGCTAGATTCATCTAAGGGTAATAACATTGAAATTAGTTTGTGAGGTATATCCTAGTCATTTTCCTAGTGCACAGTGAATTGGTCATTATTATAAACCTTGTTTCTCACTCATGAAGGATATTATATGGATTTTAATTATACCATTTATAAACCAAAACATAGAATTTATATGGTATTTTAAAATTTATTTATTTATTTTTTCTCCTACTATTGAAAATAAAATTTCATAAACACATTGAAAATACTTAATATAGATAAGTATATGTTAGCTATAAGTGTATATAAACCACATATTGTGTATTGTTTTTTTGAAAAAAATGATTCCATAATTATTACCCATATGTGATGAGGGAATTAAACTAGTCAATATTATTAACTAATTGTGTTGGGGAAATATATTAATTGAACATATAATCTATTATTATATATGGGAATATCATGTATGATATATTAAATTTGGAAACTATTCCATATATTTTTATGTTTTCTACAATTGAAAAGTATTGAATTTATTTCCTATAAAAGATTTTAATTTGATAAAAATAGTTAATATTTTATGTAATGGGTGGGTCCTAGAGATATATAGCCCTATAGTGTGATTGTGTTTCTCATAAAATAACTAATCTTGGGTAATGAGAGCTTCCATAACCTAATGTATGATGTCTTGGGGGAAAACCATGAAAATATTCTAAATATTTTTAGTGTTATTAATTACCATCAATATTGAACCATTTAATCTTACCCATGTATTTATTAAATATTATGTTACCCATGGATATGTTATTCCAATAGATTCATTTCATTATGAAATTATTAAGACTATTTATTCCTTCTATATAGATTATTGTTTTTCCAATATCATGGTTTCTTTTTATTTAGGCTATCCCCATACTGATCATATAAGCTCAACCATTATATTTCATTCCATTTTTTAGGGAAAACCAGATAGACAATTCATATTAAATTTGGATTTTATAGTGAATAATAATGATTTGATTCTATTCAGAGGAATTATTTTTTGTTACAATGTAATTTAGAACTCTTTTATATATCTTCTTTCCTAAAGAATACTAAATTTTTGGATCTTATGTATTATGATCCATGTAACAATATAATAAAATATCCACTAGACATAAGTTAAAACTATTGGGGTTGATATTATTTTTATCAGTGGAAGTTTAGTAAAAATATTAGGAACTATATTTATTGGAATATAGAAATTGAACAAAAATAAACTTCAACCCCCTAAGGGTATTCTAGAAACACTCTTAGATTAGTTGAAATAAATTAATAATAAATTTATAGAAATTATAGTGTGATTTTCAGTTCATAGTGATATTCATGGAATAATATATTATATACACTAGTCTAGAAAAAACTCTAAATTAATTTAATAGAAACTATTTTGACACCTATAATCTGTGTAGACATTCCCCCGCTAATAAAATCAGTGGTGCTAACGTTAGTACTGAGAATATTATCAATATACTAGGGTAGTTTACCTAGGATATGACTAATAACCTTTCATGTGTGGAAAATCAAGTTTCACATCATCATGTTCTGACAACATTAGATCACTCCAGGTGACATCAACTGTCATCTTACAATGATACCACATAACCACTATTGGCTCAGTAATGGATCAATTCTATAGAGAAGATATTACTTTCCATAGGCTATAGTGAAATACATAAGATCATTATGGCTATCTATCTATTAAAGGGATATACTAATCATTTTTGGTCATTGATTTAAATAAAAAATAATGAAGTGCAGTTAGAGTATATATAGTGGAATAACATTACATGGATATTCATTGAAAATTATTTACCTCCTTAACAATGATTTTTCATGATAATGACATTTTAAAACATAAGACAAAATGAGGTTGGAGTTATAGATGAATATGAAACTAATAGTACAATGATAATAATTCATGATGCAGAATATATATTCAACCCTAATATAATGATCAGCCACATAATTTATGGATTAAACCCACATCATCAATGGGAACTTGTATCTCAAAAAATTTTCAAATTTATAGAGATTGTAACTACTTCCATAAAGACAATCAAATATTACTATTCGTCCTTTTCATTAGAGGTAAATAAAAAAGAGAGGATATTTTAGATTGTTGTTGAAGAGAATTCATCAATGGAAAATAAGAGAATATTATAATTTCAAATAGGCAATAAATTTTTTAAATAAATATTGGTACTAGATAAACAGATATGGATATTTCTACAATTGTTTAAATAAGGGAAACCATGCTCTTGAATGCAAGGTTATGATAAAAGATACCAATTTCTAATGTTTATATTGAACGGATAAGTAATATAATTCAATGAAATTCATCAATAACTAAGGTAATCCACAATAGAAGTTTAAAATAGAGAATAGAAAATATTATTCAATCACTAATGCTATGTTTGAATTCCTTAATGACAATGATAGAGAATATGAATCATTAAATGGATATATGACATGAATAGAGGATGTTTTAATTACGAGGAAATATATTAATGTATTCACATAGTAATTAAATGGATACCCTTCTATTCATGAACTAGAATTAAATTTTTATCTTCTCACTCATAGAAATATCATATCTAATCCCCCTATAGAGTGGATATAGTGGAATTGGTGGATTAAAAAAACTAAATGGGTTGTTTCATAAGTGTATCATTTATCATTTTCATTAACATTGTAGGGAACCTATTTTATTTGTGAAGAACAATTATATATATATGAGATTATGTATTTAATATAGTGGAATGAATGAAACCACTATTAAATAACATATATCTGTTACCATGAGATGATGATTTATTTGAACAACTTTAGGGGTAATTACATCTCTAAGATTGATCTCGTTTTTGGTCATCATTAATTAAAATTCTAGGGTGATGACATAAAAAAGATAGATTTTTGGTACCATTTATCATCATTATGAGTTTATTGTAATGTTATTTGAGTTATCTAATGATCCCCCTATGATTATGGATCAAAATAAAATAGTATTCAATTCATATCTTGATAAATTAATTGTGGTATTTATTGATGACATTTTGATCTACTCTAGGACCTATGAAGATATGGAATATCATTTTTAAATCTTCTATGAGACACAAATTTATAAAGAGTAATATTGGAAATTCAATAAGTGTAAATTCTTTCTTTAACATCGCTACTAGAAAAGGAACATGTACCCACTGTTTTAACCATGGGTATTGGCCCTAAAACCATGTGTATATTCTATGCCCACGGTTTGGGAAATTGTGGGGACTTAAGGTATATTTATAGCTCCAAGATATACCCATGCTTTGAAAATTAAATAACCATGGTTTTAGAACCCTGGGAATAGGTTTATGCCATCGGGTCATTAACCCAAGCCCATAGTTCCAAAAGTGTGGTTATAGGTTTCAAAAAAACATTAATTGTGGGTTTTGACCCCTAGACCACCAGAATACGATTCAAATTCCAAACCACCACACCATTATGCCTTATTAGTATATAAGTATATTTTTACTTATATGTATTTATCTTAACTATGGTTATTGGGTGAAAACAGAGGCAATATGTGTTCCTGTGAATTTTTCAACATTTTCAATGTTTTCAATATTGATGATGATTACATTGTCTATGAAGATTATGAATTTTATTAACATTACAATGTTTCAAAAGTTTATTAAGAATTTTATGTGTGATAATTTTGGATTCTATGGTTATATGATGTTTGTGATAGAGATTTGATAATTCTAATAGATAGAGGATAGTTTCTAAAGAATGGAATCTGATGAACAAAGAGGAAGCAGATGAACATTTTGGATGAAAATTTATAGGGAATGTTTGAAACAAACATTTTAGATGAAAAGTTCAGAATAACATTTTAGAAGAAACTTTTTCATTACATTTAAAATGAACAATGTGGAATCAGATTACCATTCCAGAAGATCATTTTAGTCAAAAATTTGGGATGAAAATTTTACTAGAGGATGTTTTGTGGTGAATTTTTTGTTCTATTGTATAAATAATGCTTTAATATATATATATATATATATCAAATGTGTAGTTGGGGTTTGGATTAGTGGTAAGAACCCTATAATTATATATGAAAAATGGGGGTTCAAAATCATTGGGTTTAGGTACTATAGTAATACCGTTGGGGTAGTGTAGCAGCGGAGGAAATGTAGCAATGGAAACACTATAGCTATGGTGGGAACCATAGCTATAACAGTGGAGGGAACTATAGTAGTGGTGGGAACTATAACAATGGAGAGTACTATACCAGTCAAAAGTACTGTAGCAGTACTATTCATAGAATGGGCCTTGGGCAAAACATTTCTGGCCTACGAGCCTTGTAATGGGGTTCATGCCCACTGGGCCTTCATGCCAAATATATATAACATAATAAAGTAAGTGTTTTGGTGAGTGATCCATTTAGGGGCTATGACCTGCCTTTCTTGCCTTTGTGTGTTTGGTGCATGTGTGTTTAATGTTATTGTACCCCCAAGAACCTAATATAATATATATCAAATTTTATTATGAACATATGAGCATAATGCAGGATTGTTTTTGATACTTGTGTTGAGAAGGATGTTATCTAAGGTTCCTTAAAACTGATGTTAAGGATGATAAATGAATATATTTTAAGATAGAGAAAAAAATTTAGTGGGAGTTTGGAAATTCTAATTTTGATCCTGTGGGAAAATAAATTGGAGTTCCCAACAATTCCATTTTGAGGTCACCTATATAAAAGAGATTACTTTCATTCCAAAACATGGTGTACTATTCACATGTGAAAAGTCAAAAGTGATGTAGAACTAGTTCCAAATGACAAAATCAGATAATATTTCTAGATGAACAATCTTAAATAAAAAATTAGATTAGGGGAACTTCCCACCAAATGAATCTCATGGTTGATGAAAGATAATAAATAAAATGTTGTAATGAATTCATATGCAATGAAAATGGACCATCAAATGAATTCACCAAAAATAAATATAAAATTAGGTTGAATGGTGTGAATTGGTGGTAATAAAGTTTTATATGTTTTCATAGGGAGCAAGATGAATATATATAATGAATAGACAATAGATAAAATAAGTTATTACTAGCTTCAGGGTAAGAATATTGATAAGTTGTTTTTACAAGAATAGAAATAGTGAATATGGTACATGTAACACCATGAGCTTTTTTATGAAATACATCCCTTTAAATAATTTTATTTCTTGTAAAGCCTGTGTTACAAACCATAATTAGTTTCGACAATCCTCATAACATTATTAGAAATTTATGTGTCTATAATATACTACATGGTGGATGGGTGGTTATGAATAATAATATATAAATTAAAAAAAATAAATGAATTCATTTTATATCAAAGGATTAGAATTTAAAACAAAAAATATTTGAAAATATAAGTCATTTTTTTTGGGGAAAATTATTTTTATGTATGAAATGAATTTTTATGAAAAAAATATAATTATTTTTGCAAATTTGAATGAAATTAATATATTATTTAATTTCTATTTTTTAAACATTTAAAAAACATTTTTAGACATAGAATAAGAATAAATTAAATTTCAGGCTTCAAACATATTTTTCCCAAAAGTACATTTTAGAAAAATATCTTATAATAATATTTATTTATTTCATTTATAGGTATTTAATTAGATAAATTAGTTAAAAAAATTTGAATCCTGGGGGTTTAATTTGGTAATTAGGCCTATTTTGTTTTGGTAAATATGAATAGTATCTTTGGTAAAAGTTATCTCCTCAGAAAAGAATATATTAGATTACTCTAGATTATAAATACGAGATGATTAAATATTTTAACTTAATAATTCATATTGTATTATTATAATTCAACCCTTAACAACATATTTTATAAATGGAGTTGTTTAATGGAAAATTATCCAATAAAATTACTTAAATTTTCTCTAAATCATAGAATGTTGCAAAATGACATTCGCTTTGTTATTGAAATATCTTATTTATCCATATAAGGAAAAAATTTATGTCATGAATGAATCTATTATTTAAATTTTGAAATTAATAAAATTACTTTCATGATAGAAATTTATTTTTTATTTTTAGTAATTATATAATGACTTTAATAGTTTATGTATCGATAATTAAGTATTTATCCCTTTGATAAAAAATATAATAAATTATTATAATAGTGTATTATAAGTTGCATAATTAAATTAATTAATATGGCCCATAAATGTTCTAGATAAATTTGAAATATTATTGTGGTTTGAAAGAAATAAATTTTAATTCTAGCTTTCTGTTGATGTATTTAATGATAAATAAAATTAATATTTTCAATACTGAGAATAATGATATTTTATTTAATTAATATTTTATTTTATTCTATTTAAAGATATTAAAATTTTGAATGAGGACAAGGTTGATATTATATGATAATAAATATCATAAATTGGGTATTTATTGTCAATTTTTCACGAATTCAGTAAATATTACAATTCTTTAATATTGAAAAAATATTATTGGTATTGAAAATTAATAATGGTTAACTAAGGGTTAATAAAAATGATAATGAATAAAATTACATTGAAAATATGATAAATTATATTGTATTATGGTATTATGACCATATATTGTCATATCTTTGAATCCAAGTATATTTGGAGGCATATGTCTTGATAATGAATTTATTATAATTTACTCGATTGAAAAATTCCTAATGTTCCCCTTGCCATAATTATACAATGGACCCTCCTCCCACACTTATTCACAACACAATGATCCTTATAGATCTATAAAAATCTTTTAATTTCCCATAATAACTTATCAATTCAGATTTTAGTGGTTATGGTTATAGGGACCTTGCTTCTTATTGCATTACTATTACATCATTTTAAAGTTAAACCACATAAAAGTTATATAAGTTAGGTATACAATGGTTTAGTGTCTTGGAAAAATTAGGAACATACATAACATTTACATAATAAAACACAAAATATATATTCAATTCCTTCATCTCTAGCTTATTATGGACCCTTGATTTCTTCTTAATATATTTATTCGACTAAGGATATACGTCAAAAAAATGGTTGAGATAAATGACTAGTAAGAGGATAGATAATAACACGAATCATTATAACAAGGGGTGATCATAACCATTATCATCAAAACATAAACATAGGATCATCATCATATTCATGGGAATAATCATTTGATAAATTCATGGAATGTGGTAATGCATAAAAATGAAACTTCATGTCTTAGTTTTCAACTACCACACATATTTGTGAAAAAAGATAACATTATTTTCATTCATATTTTACTTTCTATAATGATATAAATAACTTTACCCAAATAATTTGAGCACAATATAATTTCGGGATCATCTGTCACATTATAACTATAACGAATCGTCCTCGGGGCCCGTACCGTGACTACCCCAAGTCTGCCTTCCATAGCCCAGGGGCTGGAAACTAGCACCAAAGGCGTAATTCCCGATAAAAAGGGAAGGCATTGCCTTTAATAAGTAAACAAAAATAACAGAGTATGCAAGTGGAAGTAAACACTAAGTAAAACTATATAAAAAAGGAAGTGCTGAAAGGAAAGGGGCCGGAAATATAAGCCCAATAGTAAAGTACAAACAAATGTAAAACTTGTACAACTGAAGAAAGGTAAAACAACAACTACTGAGTCTTACTCTGTGAATCCCACCAGAAGGGTGGGTAAAGATGGCCTCCTCAGCACCCAAGGATCATCCATCCGCTCCGTGTACGTATCTCCAAGTGGTCCACCTCCAGGAACAGTCCAGCTCTATAACTCTATACCTCAATCAACATTGTCCGTCGTCTGCAACCAACACAACGAAGTACAGGCATAGCCTATGGAGGGGTGAGTATAACGATACTCAGTAGGGACCCCGAGACCATTGTAGGTCTCCCAGAATCCATGAAGGATAAGCCAAAGAATAAAGATACAATGACGAAGTATCAACCAAGCCTACATAGGTATATACCCATACATATACATAAGTTATCAATCACAGTTCGACTCCAACTCTAGAGCCCAAGCACAACCCAGTCCACACAGGAAGTAAAGTCAATCACCTAAAAGATAAATGATTGAAAGTTTAGAATCATCTCACATAGGTATACATCTTTCATAGAGTTATAGAGATGACCAGATGTAGTCACTAAATCATCTAAGCTATCGGACCCACACACGATACAGGACCGGCTAAGCGGTCGGACCAACACAGGATATAGGACCAACTCTTCTATCAGACCCACACAGGATATAGGAACAATAGTAAGAACTGTCAGAACCATAGAGGATCTTGATTTAGTAGTCATCAATATTAAAACCATAGAGGATTCTGGCACAGTAGTCATCGCTGTCGAACCCATGAAGGATTCTGGTACAGTAGTCATCGCTGTCAAACCCACAGAGGATTTTGGTACAGTAGTCATCGCAGCCAGCCCTAGGGTTCCCGCACACAGCACGCTCGATTCTGGGAGGGTCCGCTCCTTGAGCCACGTGTTGATATTTCAACTAAAAAATAGTTCTGAGTTGATGTCTCCCATAGTTCCCTCTCATCATAAGGAACCCAACACGACAGATGGTGCGTCAATCAGAGGCCCGGTCTGAGAGTTATTTGCATTCCCATTCCAGGGCCCGATTGGATTTTTGGTTTGATCCAACCTATAAGTTTTCCAAATTTGTCCAAAAATCACTTATAGTATTCCAAAAGGACTGCCTCGTTGCAAGGGTCCCAGTACCGCAGACAGCGCATCGATCGGATGCACGGTCGAGAAGTTATTCATATTTAAGCGAAGACGGGCCCGACCCGTCAAGCACAGTGGGCTGGCGAGTCGGTCCGACCCGACTTGACAGGTTTGACTTGGCTGGGAGTCGGCCCGACCCTGTGGGGCGCAATCCACCTACAGACCCAACTTGGGCTGCATGCTGTAGTTTTTCCCACACGGTGCCTGCGGGCGCCGCGGTTCCTCAGCCCGGATGGCACGTAGTCGGACTATTCACCCAACCAAGCATCTCGTGGATGCAGGCCTCGTCCTCCTCCATGCGGCGCCTACAGGAACCACGGTTCTCCAGTTGGCTGGCTGGTTTCCCGGCCGGTCGTCCCGCAGTCTGGCTCTACAGCGTCCGGATTGACCGGCCACCTTCGCACCTCCACCATGGCACGACGACGCCGCGGTCCTGCTTTCCTCCATGCAGCGAGACGACACCGCAACACCACGATCGTGGCCTGACCTGGCCATGGCCTTCGGCTCCACCATGCAGTGCAATAGAACCACACTTCTTCATCTGCCGCAGTTCTTCCCTAGCGCGGTGCGACGGCACCGCGACCTTTCTGCCCCGCCTCCAACGTCAACCAAACATGATTCAAGGGAGGTATGTCGGGCCATGTTTGTTCAGTTCGTGACCTCCGTGTTAGGTGATCTCAATTTGGCCACCGTCTGTCCAAAAATTAAACATCTAAGTATGTGGGTATATTTCATATGTAAAAATAATCCAATTCCCCCTACCACCTATTTGTCGTTGTACGATGACGAGTCGTGGAAGACTGACGTCACGGAAGACGGACATTGTTCTGTAAACATCGGAGGAGGTAGAGCTCGGTAAAGACGAGTCACGACGACGCCCTCGATGTAATTCGTGGGAGGCGGTGCTTCCCTTTCATGCTCCGGTTGAAGAAGGTAGAATATGTTGCTTCATGTTCTTCAGAGACGAGCAGAATTCTTCATCCAGAGGTTGGTGTTCTTCCAAGAGTTTTCCCAAGCTCTCCAACGATTATGCCAACACAAAATAAAATAATAAGTTCACTTATTTTAATGTTGTCATAATGAATTCAAAAGAATTCAAAAACTCCAATTAATTAATTATGTCATAAATTAATTGTGTTGGCACCATTAAGGGGAAGTCCAAGGGTTTCCCCTATTAATGGGGAGCTCAAGTGGTTCAAAAGGGGGGTTTAAAGTGGTTGAGCTTGTGTGGGACCCACCACATAATATATTCCCATGGGAGGTTATGTGGGGGTGGGCCCCACCTCCAACTTCCCTTTGGATAAATTAACTACCACCTACATAAAAATATGTTATTCATATTTTTATTTATATTATTTAAAAAAACCCCAAAATTAACTTTCGTTCTTGACAAAACGCATCTGCGGTAAAGGTCTCATTAAGAGAATACCGGCGCTATGAGTTCAATGGTGCCCTAGGATTTCAATTCCGAGCACCGGTTCAAAAGATATAAAATCCTTCTCATAATTTTACTGAACGTACCTGAACAAAACTTCAAGAAATTGATTTCGGACACACCAGGCCTCAGAATCAAGTTCCTTCAGAAACTACAGACTCATAAAATTATCGTGAATTAAATAAAAAGAATTTCCACAGAATTTCCGAGTCTTTACATTCTCCCCACCTCAGGGATTTACATCCCTGTAAGCTACAACACACACTAAGGGAAAAAATGGGGGTACTGAGCACGCATCTGAGACTCCCGCTCCAATGTGATCTCTGGGAGGTTCCCATGCTGACAGCGAATGCGCACCAGAGGAATCGACCATCCACATAGGAACCTCTCTTATCGATCCTAAATCTCCACTGGAACGTCAGAGAATTTCGCCCTGTCATCGATGTCCAACTCCCTATGGTCGATGATGTGGGACGGGTCATGCACGTATCTCCTCAGCTGAGATACGTGGAAGATGTCGTGCACCAGGTGAAACTAAGGTGGAAGATCCAAGCGATAGGCCACCTCACCTACCCTGCCGAGGAGCTGAAATGGTCCAATGAATCGCAAAGACAACTTGCTGCCTTGGCCAAATCTTCACAAACCTCATCGAGGTGAGACCCGTAGGAAGATGTGGTTTCCATCCTTGAACTCCAGTGGTCTCCGTCTCCTATAATCATAGGAATTTTTTCTACTTTGTACAGTCTTTATCTTCTTCTGGATGATATAAACCTTCTCCATCATAGCCTATACCATCTCTATTCCTAAAAGTGCTAACTCCCCTGGGTTAATCCAGCACAGAGGCAATCTGCAAGGTCGGCCGTAAAGTTCCTCGTAAGGTGCCATCCTGATGGAGGAGTGGTAGCTGTTGTTATACAAAAACTCTACCAAGGGTAAGTGATCCTCCCAGGTATGACCAATGTCGAGGAAAAATGCAAAGAGCATGTCCTCGAGAGTTTGAGTGGTCCTCTCAGTTTGGCGATCTGTCTAAGGATGGAAGGCAGTGCTTAAGCAAAGATACACCCCGAAAGCCTCCTGTAACCCCTTCCACATCCGAGAAGTGAAACGATAATCTCAATCAGAAACGATCATCGATGGAACACCATGAAGCTGTATGATCTCCTGTATGTAAATGCATCCCAAGCTCTCTACTGAGCCCTTCTCTCTGATTGGTAGGAAGTGGGCCGACTTGGTGAGTTGGTCGACAATCACCCAGATAGAGTCATGTCCTCGGGATGTACATGGTAGTCCCATCATGAAATCCATGGATATTCCATCCCACTTCCACTCTGGAACCTCTAAGGGCTGAACCAAGCCTGCTGTAACCTAGTCCTCCACCTTCATTTGCGGACAAGTGAGGCATCGTGAGTCAAACTATGCTACAAACTTCTTCATACCTAGCCACCAGTGCTGTCATCTGAGGTCCTTATAATTCTTCGCCACTCCTGGATGTACCTATAGAGGGGAAGTGTGGAACACCCTCAACACCTCCTCCTGTAGTGAAACTGGTTCCATGGTACGTCCTATGAAGAGGATGACATGCTCCTTACCTTCATAGAATCCATCAGCTTCCTGCCCTGAGGATATCTGAATATGTCATGTCTCATAGTCAACGTCCCCACACTGTGCCTCTCTGACTCGCTGAAGAAGTGGAGGACTGACTACGAGAGACTGCAGAAAGGCTGCTCCATCTCTATCCACAAAGGATATCAGCAATGCGGCTAGCTGCTCTGTCTCCTCTCCTATCAGATGAATGCCTGACCTCCTACTGAGAGCATCTACAACAATGTTCCCATTTCTAGGAGTATAGACTATCTCGAAGTCATAGTCCTGGAGGAACTCAATCCATTTCCGCTGTCTCAGGTTCAGGGCCTTCTAAGAGAAGATGTACCTGAGACTCTGGTGGTCAGAGTAGACTGTAAAACGTTCTCCCATAAGACAGTGTCTCCACATATTCAAGGCTAAGACCACTAATACTAACTCCAGGTCATGGGTAGTGTAGTTCTGCTCATACTGTCTCAGCTCACGAGAACAATAAGCTATCACTACTCGCTCCTGCATCAGGACACACCCAAGTTCGGTGCCTGATGCATCACAGTAAACTATATAACCAAAACCCTCCTCTGGTAGCCTCAAGAAGGGTTCAATAGTTAATCTATGCCTGATATCCTAAAAGCTCTGCTGGAATCTCTCTGACCACATAAAGGGTTTACCCTTCTTCATCAATGATGAAAGCGGTGCTGAAACTCTGGAGAAGTCTGGAAAAAATCACTGATAGTACCTAGCCAGATCCAGAAAACTTCGTACCTCCGTCACACTCTTGGGTGTCTCCCGGGCAAGTACTGACTCGATCATTGCTGGATCCACTGCAACTCTAGTCTCTGAGATGATGTGTCCCAAGAAGTGAACCTCTTGAATCCAGAACGAGCACTTCGATAGCTTAGCATAAAGCTGGTGCTCTCGGAGTGTGTCCATTACTACCCAAAAATGGTAGGCATGCCCTTCCTTAGTAGTCGAGTAGATCAGTATGTCATCGATGAAGACTATGACAAAGCGATCGAGGTATGGCTGGAAGATCCTGTTCATGAGACTCATGAAAACTGCTGGAGCATTGGTTACGCTAAAGGGCATAACCAAGAACTCATAGTGTCCATACCGACACCTGAAAGCCATATTTTGTACATCCTCATCTCAAACTCTGAGCTGGTGATAGCATAACCTAAGGTTTATCTTCGAGAAACATCGTGCTCCATTGAGCTGATTAGAGAAGTCGTCAATCCTAGGGAGTGGATACTTATTCTTCACGACCACCTAATTCAGGTGACAGTAGTCCACACACAATTGTAAGCTCCCATCCTCTTTATTGGCAAACAAAATCAGAGATGCCCAGGGTGAAACACTGGGTCGGATAATTCCCTTCTCTTGCAAGTCCTCCAGTTGTACCAGTATCTCACAAAGCTCAACAAGAGCAATCTGATATGCTAGAGTAGATATCAGTCCTGGGGTACAGGTCAATGTAGAAGTCTAACTCTCTGCGAGGAGGTAGTTTTGGAATTTCATCAGGGAAAACATCCACGCACTGATCCACCACAACAGGAAAACTCGGACTCCGCACATTAACCGCTCTGAGAATGAGACTAGCCAACTGATGTGTGATTGGCTTCCCCCTACTCTTTGTAAGTACATAATGCCCTGAAAAGGCTCCCTTATCGCCGATGAAGGTGAACCTATTCCCATCCGTGTGGATACACCGCACTTTTCACCTAATACAATCAATTTGGGCATGAACTGTGGATAACCAGTCTATACCCAAGACGATGTTGTAAGGCCTTGACGCCGCTACCAGAAGATCCCAGCCAAAGCTCTCGCCTCCTATTTTAAGCTCACACTTCCATCACCAGTGCGTAATCATCGAGTCTGCTCTTGTAGGAGTCTCTAGCAGTAAGGATCGAGCCAACGACTCCGTCAGAATCTCTGAGCTCCGAACGAGGTCAGTGGCAATAAAAGAACGACTCACACCTGTGTCTATAAGTACTGCAACAAGGGTGGAGTAAACATAGACAGTACCTTGAATCATCTCAGGTGTACCGTGGTCATAGGCCTGAACTTCCTGGAGATGAGCCTACCTCTATCCTCTAGCTCCTTGTGGTCTGGGTGGACCTCCTGGTGGTGGTGGTGGTAGAGCCGCCAAACGTCATCCACCGCCCGCTGCTCGGCTAGATCATTTGTCACGTCCCCCTGCTCCCGGAGGACCACCATGGTTAAACCTTTGCCTCTTCTTAAGAGATCCCTATACTATCTACTGGTCATCTGCATGGCGGGTCAGACAATCACGAGCCATGTGGCCCTGCCCGCCGCATGCATAACACTGCCTGCTCCTCATATAGCTGACTCTGTCTCATGTACCCCGCACAACTGAACCTGTATCCTGGGGTCTCCCACCTGATGAACTGGTCTTCTTGGAACTCTATGACATCTGTCTACTACCAGTTGTAGAAGACTCATCTACGTGTCTCCCTGTGGTGGGTCTCGCTTCTGGTGACTTCTCAGTGAGAAAACTCTCCACTAGAAAGGGTCTCTCCCGCACAACTTCCTGTATCGGGATGCTGAGGGGGATTATCAAATCCCTGATCTCATGCCTGAGTCCCTGCTCGAAGGTCCATACCCTGAAGAATGGGTCCCACACCATATCTGTGGAGTAGCGCAATAGGTCGGTGAACCTCACTGAGTACTGAGCTACTGTTATGCTACCCTACTACAGATGAAGTAACTCCTGAATCCGCACTGCACGAAGGGTGGATGGAACAAACTTTGAGTGGAAGAGACTCTCAAAGTCTGTCCAGAGTAATGATGCCTCATCATACACCTAGAGCATCAGGCTTCACCATCTGCCTACTGCTGCATTCAAGAGACTCGTGGAAAGAATCACCATGAGTTCGGCTGGTGTCCCTACTAATATGAAAACTCTCAAGATAGCCTCCAGCCAATCCTCAGATGCATGTGGGTCCGTCTCTCCCCAGAACCTGGATGGCCTCTGGTGCTGGAACTCGTGTGACGTACTCAAGTGGTGTGCACTCTCTGCTACTGAAGCTAGTGGTATCAGTGGCCCAGTGGGTAGTGGTACCGTGGTACCTCCACTGTGATGGGGCCCTACACTGAGGCCTCGTCGTTTGGTGGGCTACCATCTCGTATGAAACTCGTAACCCTAGATGGCTTCCTTTGTGGGGCCATACTGAAAAGAAACAGGTGTACCATGGTTAAAACAGTATACCTGGTGAGATGACACAAAGTAATCATGAAGAAAATTTTTTCAAAGTAAACACACATGCAATCAGTGTTTTCGTACACCGAGTCAGAGATTAGAATTCAGAGTCCTAGTGTATGGATAATCGGCCGCCGTACCAACATCGGTTTCCCTAAACTAATAACCACACCCAAAAAACTTAACACTATTGCTGTTAACATAATCAGAGTCCAAGTTCTGCGGTAGAATCGACTCCTTTGATACTAATTTTTCACGACCCATCCTTGGGGCCCATGCCGTGACTGCCTAAATCCCACCTTCCATAGGCCAGGGGCTAGAGACTAGCACTAAAGGCGTAATTCCCGATAAAAAAGGAAGGACTTACCTTTAATAGGTAAACAAAAACAACAGAGTACACAACTAGAAGTAAAAACTGAATAAAATTGTATAAAAAAGGAAGTGTTGAATGGAAAGGGGCCGAAAATACAAGCCCAATAGTAAATTATAAACAACTGTCAAACTAGTACAATTGTAGAAAGGTAAAACAACAACTACTAAGTCATCCTCCAGGAATCCCACCTGAAGAGTGGGTACAGATGGCCTCCTCAGCACCCCAGGTCCGTCCGTCCACTCCTTTTATATCTCTCTAAGTGGTCCAAATCTGGGTACTGTCCAGCTCTACAACTCTCTACCTCAATCAGAGTTGCCCATTGTCTGTAACCAACACAAAAAATTGAGGTAATAGCCCGTGTAGGGGTGAGTATAATGATACTCTGTAGGGACCCCGAGACTCCCGGAGGTCTCCCTGAATCCAAGAAGGATAAAATACAGAAGAAAGATACAATTACGAAGTATCATCCAACCAAACTTAGGTATATTCCCATACATCTACCTAAGTTATAAATCACAATTCGACTCCAACTCTCAAGCCCAAGCACAACCCAGTCCACACAGGAAATAAAGTCAATCACCTTGAAGATAAATGACTGAAATTAAAGACTCATCTCACACATGTATACATATTTCATAGAGTGATAGAGATGATCAGATGTATTCACTGATTCATCTAAGCTGTCAGACCCACACAGGATACAAGACCAACTATGCTGTTAGACCCACACAGGATATAGGACCAGCTATTCTGTCGGACCCATAGAGGATACAAGAATAAAAGTCAGAACTGTCGGACCCATGGAGGATCCCGAATCAGTAGTCATAATTGTAAAACGCATGGAGGATTACGGTATAGTAGTCATCGCTGTCAAACCAACGGAGGATTTCGGTACATTAGTCATCACTGTTGAACCCAAGGAGGATTCCGGTACAGTAGTCGTCACAGCCAGCCCTAGGGTTCCCGCACACAGCACGCTCGATTCCAGGAGGGTCTGATCCTTGAGCCAAGTGACGTTACATAAACTATCACGAAGTTTTGATTTGATGTATCACATAGTTCCGTCTCATCAAAAGGAACACAACGCGACCGAAGGTGCGTCAATCGGGCGCCCGGTCTGAGAGTTGTTGTCATTTCCGTTCTAGGGGATCGGTTGGATTTTACGTTCGATCGAACCCAAACATTTTTAAAATTTGCTCAAAACTCACTTAGAGTATCCCAAAAGTACCTCCTCATTGTGAGGGTCCCAGTGCCATAGACGGTGCGTCGAGCGGATGCGCGGTCTAGAAGTTATTTGCATTTAAGCGAAGACGGACCAAGCCCGTCAAGCCCAGTGGGCTGGCGAGTCGGCCCGGCCCGGCTCGGCATTTCCGACCCGACTTGGGTCGGCCCAAACCAATGTGTCGTGGCCCACCTAGAGACCCGGCCCGTGCTGCGGGCCGATCCGATTCACCGGGCGCCCCCAAGCGCCTCCTCCTCCTCCTCTGCCCGGCCGGTTCGGCCCGATGCACGTGGCCCACGCTGCGGGCCACAATTCTTCCCATGCGGCGCCTGTGGGAGCCATAGTTCCTCAGCCCACCCGGAATGCGGACGACTGGTTTGCCCAGCTGAATGGCCCGCGGATGCGGGCCATGTCCTCCTCCACGCGGCGCCTATGGGCATCATAGTTCTCTAACAGGTCGGCCGGCCGGCCGGCCGTCCCACAGTCCTGCTACCCTCCACGCGACACGACGGGGCTGTGCCACCAACACTGCGGCCCGACCTGGCTGCGGCCTTCGGATCCACTACATGGCGCGACAACACCACACTTCTTCATCCACCTCGGTTCTTCCCCGGTGCGGTGCGACGACACCACCCCCTTTCGGCTCTGCCTCCAAAGTTAACCAAAAAAGATTCAACGGAGGGACGTCGGGCCATGTTTGTTCGACCTACTCCCTCCATGTTAGGTGATAGCAATTTGGCGATCATCAATCCAAAAATTAAACATCTAAGTATGTGGGTATATTTCATACGTAAAAATAATCCAATTCCCCATACCTCATATTTGTCTTTGTACAATGAGGAGTCATGGAAGATGGACGTCGCAGAAGACATACGTCGTTCCTTCAACATCGAAGGAGGAAGAGCTCGGTGAAGACGAGTCGCAACTATTCCCTCGATGTACTTCGTGGGAGGCTGTGCTTCCCTTCCTTGCTCCGGTTAATGAAGGTATAAGATGTTGCTTCACGTTTTTCGGAGACGAGGAGAGTTCTTTGTTGAGAGGATGGTGTTCTTACAAGAGTTCTCCCAAGCTCTACAATGATTATGCCAACCCAAAATAAAAGAATAAGTTCATTTATTTTAATGTTGGCATAATGAATTCAAAATAATTCAAACACTCCAATTAATTAATTGTGTTGGCACCATTAAGGGGAAGTCCAAGAGTTTCCCCTATTAATTGGGAACTCAAGGGGTTCAAAAGGGGGGGTTTAAGGGGGTTGAGCTCTTGTGGGCCCCACCACATAATATCCTCCCATGGGAGGTTATGTGGGGGTGGGACCCACCTCCAACTTCCCTTTGGAGAAATTAACCACCGCCTACATAAAAAAATGTGAGTCATATTTTTATTAAAATTATTTAGAAATCCCCCAAAATTAACTTCCGCTCTTAACAAAACGCAACTATGGTAAATGTATCCTTAAGTGAATACTGGCGCTGCAAGTTCCACGGTGCCCTTGGATTTCAATTCCAAGCACCGATTCAAAAGATATAAAATCTTGCTCGTACGTTTACTGAACGTACCAAAACAAAACTTCAGTAATTGATTCCAGGAACACCGGACCTTAGAATCAAGTGCCATCACAAACTACGGACTCATAAAATTCCCGTGTATTAAAAAAATTTTGCATGGAATTTTTGGGTCTTTACAATAACATTTTCATTCCCTATATAATTCTGAGTGCACCTATCACATCATAAAATTTATATTATCAAGACTTACACATAGAATGTATTTCAATAAGGGATATGAATTTACCCATAGAAAGGAATGGGTTTCATTTAATAAATCATACATTCTATATCTATGTATTTTTCATGATAAAAATAGAATAAGATTCTTGGTATCATTCTTGATTGAAGAAGAAACAATCTGAAAAAAAGTAAATGATGTGTTTTTTTAAATGGAGAGTTGTTCTTATAAAATTAATTCCATTTGTCATAAAACCATATTAAAATTATTTATATTCTATAAAATATAAGGTATGGAATAAATAAATTACATTCATAGTAAAATAAATGAACATCCATGTTGAAAATGGAGTGAAAGAGGGAAAACAAAAAAAGAGAGCTGGCTTCGAGAATCCCCTACCCTTTTGTCTGATTTAATTATTCACATTAATAACCATAGTAATAATTTTAAATTAATTATTTAAAAAATACATAACCTTTTACATATGAATTATATTCATTATAGTTTTATTAAGTTCATTTATGGGAATTTTTATGAGTTATAGTGTTTAATTTCATATTTCAAAAGTGTTCATTTTCTTCATTTTCATGATCGCTTCACTTGTTTATGAGTATGGAAGATTGTGTAAAATGGGGATAATTTTACAGAATTAATATTATATATTATTAATGAACATACATAAGATTATATTATGTGTTAAATAATATTTTTAGGGCATTAGTATGAATCCTTAGATAAATAGTTAATGATAATCCTTTATGTTATTTTTTCTTGTTTTCGATCACAATGAACTCATTTTGTTTTTTCATTTATTATTATGTTTAAAAGAATGTTATAGCAAAAAAAAGGTTATAACATAAATTTTAAAAAAATAATCCACTATAATGGTTTTATGACCAGTGTTGATGGTGGTGAAGGAAAATGAAAACTCACCATCCTTGAAGGAAATAAAACCGCACCTCACAAGAAATGTTTTAATATTTTGGGTAAAAGGGAGAGGAGAAGGGGACTGATGATTGATTATTAATTTAGTATAATAAAATTTTATTATATTTAATTTACTAGATTAATCAATCCATTTTTACTATTTCAGGTTGGGAGAGAATAAAAAAAGAAAATTACATGAAAATAAATTACAAGAAAAGAGAAAGAATTTTACTTCTTGAATTTCTCCTCCTTGAGAACCTCATTAGGGAAATGGTTTTGGTATTATGTAATGACTAATGGATCCAAGGAATGGATAAGGTTTGTGGGAAGAGGATTTGGTATAATTTAGGCAAGGCTCAAATCTTGGAAGGTTTGACGAGAAGAGGTGGTGATGAGTGGTATTTATATTAGATGAGAGGTGTGTTTTCTCATTATTATATAAATTATTTTATTATTATGTCTCAATACTATGAATTTTTTGATAATTATCACTAAAAATTATAAAATAATGAAGTATAGTTCTTGATTTTGGTGTTTCATTAGCCTGACATCATCTATGATTCAATAATTCAGGTATTGACCTTTTTATCCTAAATTATCTTATTTTACTATTCACCACAAATTCATGTATATTAGAAAAATAAAAATAATACACTATAACCATTTTTAGACATGTAATGTTAAAAAATAAACTTTATATTATGAAAAAAATTATTTTTACATGAAATTTACATTTTAATTAAAAAAATAATTTACTCAAAAAAATATTGATTTTAAAAATATAACTGAATTTTTATCACATTAAAAAATTAATTAAGGTCCCATAAAATTATCATTAAATAATAACACAAAATAATATTAATTTTTTATTAAATTTTATGAAAATAAATTTCCTTATAAATTATAAAATTATCATTAAATTGTAATTAAATATTTAAGACTTACAAAAATACCAAAACTTAATTAATATTTTTAAAAAAATTTATTTACATATTATATAATATAGTTATATCATACATTATGTTATAATATTCCTAAATTTTATTTTCAATTTTGTGGGAGAGTTTACTATTCATTTGGTCGGTTTACTTTTCGTATTCGTCATATTACTATTCCAGATGTCATGTTATTATATCATTGGTATAGGTTCCTTACCTTCAAAAAATACCTCTTATTCAATTCATTCTTAATTTATAATGTTTTAAATATGTTCTATTTGCGATTTTTGGTGGTTTATATTATATTTCAAAATAATTATTAGGGAACATCCATTGATAAAATTTTGGGTCATTACATTTTTCACCCTTATGAAATTTCACCCTCAAAATTTCATTTTACATAATATCATGAAAATAATTGATGTTACTTCTACTTAATCTATTTCTCTATATCTCATTTTACCTCTTTATACTTAGGATTCTACCATAGTACTTTGACCAGGTGAGTAGTCTTGTTGTGTAGTAATTTATCTCTATGGTCCACAATCTTCACTAGATTCTCCTCATAAGATAGATTATCATCCAAATGCAACAACTCTAGATTAAGTACATGTTAGGGATCCAATATATACTTCCTTGAGGTGGATACATGGAATACATCATGTACTTAAGAATTGGTAGGAGGAAGTTCCAGTCGATAGCCCACAATTCCGACACGATCAATTATAAAAAAGGGGATGACGTACCTGAGACTTAGATTTCCTTTCTTCTCATATCTCATAATCCTCTACCATGGAGATATATGAAATAATACCATGTCTCCAGCCTTAAACTCATGGTCTGGTCAATGATAATATACATATATCTTCTATCGACTTTGGGATTCCTTGATATGTTGTATATTTTTTCACCTTTCCCCACCATTTCATAGACCATTTCATGTCCCAGTAGCTTATATTCACTAACCTCATCCCAACAAAACTATGTTCTAAATCATTTACCCTAAAATGGATTTATATAGATCTATTTGGTTTCTTGTGTAGAAACTATTTTTTTAAGAGAACTAAACCCGAGATAGAAGTTGGGTCCATCCTTCATTCAAGTCCATAGAACATTCCCTCCAAATGTCTTCAAATTTCTAAATTGTTTTTTTAGAATGGACATTAGTTAGAGGATTATAGGTTACACTAATGTTTAACACAGTGTTAAGAGAATGTGGAATACTTTTCTAGAACATAGAGGTTAATCTCAGATCTTAATATGATAAAAGAGATAATGGTACCCCATGCAGCCTTACCACTTCTCTGATGTATATCCATGCATGTTTATCCAAGGATACGTCTTATATAATTGTGATTATGTGAGATGTATTTTTATGATGATCCAAAAAACCCATACAACATTGTTTCCTCTTGAAGTCTTTGGATGTCTGGTGACGAAATCCATATTGATGTTTTTCTATTTCTATGTTGGTATGGGTAACTGTTGGATCATCCCTTTATAATTTTTTTTCTATTATCCATCACTTTATGAAATATTAAGATATTATATGTATATTTAAAGATCTCCATTTACATATTGTCCCACCATTAGTTCTCTCATAGATCTCGATACATATTTTTTCTCTCTTAGTGAATAGAAGAGTTTGAGATGTGGGTGTCAATCAGAAGCCCCAATTTTATATTTGAATCTGATGATACATATTTTCATGACCCAAATATTTCAACTCATTTCTCATCAATTTTAAAATCTATTTATTTACCTTATCTCATAGCTTCGACCTTATTGTAAATTTTCACATAATTTCTTTGAGCATCCTTTATTTTCTCCATGAGGGATGGTTGAGAAATAATTTGAGAAAAGATTTATGATGTTTCTTTCTTATCGATTGCCATGTGCATCCTTTATATATCTAATAAGATTGTATTTTCCTCAATTATCATCTTTTTTAATGTTTCAGGATCCATTCTACTTAGATAATATATTGTTTTATTTCTCTTGTCAGGATGGTAGTGGATTGTGTAGTCATAATTCTTGATGAGCTCTAACAATATCCAATGGTGCATGTTATATTCCTTTTGTTTGAATTTATATTTGAGGATCTTATGGTCCTAATATATTTCACACTTCTCCCTATAAATATTATACTTTTATATTTATAACAAAATTATCATAGTTATAAACTATAGATCATGTGTGAAATAATTTTTCTCATGACTTTTCAAATGACTTGAGGCATTGGCTATCACATTAACATTTTTCATCATTACAACACATAAGATCTTCTTTGAATAATCACGGTATACCAAAAAGAGTTCCCCAATTTTTGGAAGTGTGAGTAATTTAATAGTGATGAATCCCTTTTTTAAATCATTGAATCATTCTTTATATTCACTAGTCTAGAAAAATTATTCTCCCTTCTGAGTAAGATTAGTTATTAGGTTTTAAAATCCTAATAATTTCTGCACAAATCGCTGATAATACCCAGCTAGTCCATTGAAGCAATAGATATCCATTAAAAATGTTTTCTTGCGCCACTATTTGGCTACCTTTTGTCTTGGAAGGGTCCATAGATATTCCATTTCTAGTGGTGTTATGCCGTAAAAATAATACATCCTCCATCCATAACTCATATTTAATTTACATTTAATAATGTTTCTTCATTTAAAAAGTCTTTAGAACAGTATTCAAAATCTTATCCTATTCCTCCTTGTTGTTGGATTATGTTAGAATATCATCAATAGAGACTTCAGAATTTTTTTTAGGTAATCTCCAAATACACTATTCATTAATTCATTGAATATTTCTAGAGCATTAGTGGGTCTAAAATGCATCACTATGAACTCATATTGTTCTTAACTTGTTGAAATGGATGTATTGGGAATATATTCCTTCCTAACCTTTAATTAGTGATATTCAAAATGAAGGTCCAAATTAAAGAAATACTTGGACCCATTTAGTTGATAAAAAAATTCATAAATCTATGGAACTGGATACTTATTCTTTATCGTGATTTTTTGAGCTCATAATAATCAATGCAGAGGTACATTGATACATCCTTCTTATTGACGAAGAGGATCGATGTACCCCATAGTGAATCACTTGGGAATATAAATCCTCTATATATATTCTCTTTTGACTACTTCTTCTATTCCTCTAACTCAATTGTGGCTATTCAATAAGGTGTCTTTGATATATGTAGAGATCCCAGAATATGATCAACTGGGAACTCAAACTCTCAGCTAGGATGAACCCATGCAATTCATCATGGAACACATCAGTGTAGTCCCTAAAAATGGACATGTCTTCGAGCATGATTCTCCCCATTATCTCAATCACTTGAGTTAGATATTATTTCACATAAAGAAATAATATCCACAATTTAGATGATGATTATGAACGATATTCATCCTCCTCTATACCCTTGTATATAATTGTAGGATTCCTTGGGATGTGATTAGTGATCTCCTATTCTTGACATCAGATGTTGTATTTTTATAAAGATAGACAGTACATACCCAATATACCACCAAAATCCACCAATGGAATTAGAAAAATATTTTATTGGTGGTTCAGTTCACAAAAAATAACCAAGGAGGAGTGGTTTTAAACTACTACAAAATCTATCAATTTGGCTATCACTATTGATAACCAAACATGAAGCATACCTTCCATTCCTTGGGAATTTTTCATCATAGGCCATGAAAGATTAACCATAATTTTTCTTTATCTCGCTGAATTATCTCTCCATATTTGTATGAATATTTATAGTGCGACACATGTTAAGATACACTATCCTAATTTTGTCCCACTACATCTCATAAAATTTATTCCTTCATCTTTTTAAAAAATTAATGCCATGGATTGGCATATCCATCTAGATGATAAACAGAAAGATTCACATTATATATATCAGAATAGTGGAGAGATAAAAATTTCTTCTTCCCCAATTTGATACACTTTTTTAGGATTTACATCATAATATCCACTAAATGTTTGTGGTAATTATTGTATAAAAGACTCAATTGAAAATTTACCCCTCTAAGAAGAAGGAGCACATTCAAAATTATTTCGTATATTGTTAATATCATAATATATATACATAATAATCACAAAGAAATTTTTAACTCCACTTACCAAGTCATTGGGGAAATCCTTGCATTTTCCCACACAAGGGTTTTTGGCCTGGTTTCTCCTGGTTCCCAATATTTTTTAAAATATAAAATTTTATGACAGATCATAAGTTAAAAAAAGTCAAGAATAAATAATTTATTCCTTTTGGGAACAAAATATTAAGGGATATCGTTTTATATAAATATTTTTATGATTATTCTAAAATAAGTATTCATGAGTTCTTACTTATAGCGACTCAAATACGAAGGGTTTTCACTAAGGTTCTCTAATCCTAATTCCCAAATGAACTAAACTATACTCTAATACTAACTATTTTGAACCTAATTTTTTTTACATGACTATTACATCATTTAATTATAAAAAACATAATAGTGATACAAATATTGGATCTGAAGGTTTAGTGTCTTCGAAAAATTTGGACCATAAATAAAATTATCATTATAAAACATAAAAAATAATTTATTTCCTTTTTTCTCTAGATTCTTATTTTCCATCAAGTTATCCATAGTATATGTATTCAAATGAGGATATACATTAAAATAAGTGGTGACCTAAAATAATAGTAAGAGGATATATAGGAACATAAATCAGTATAACATGGGGTGTGAATAATCGTTATCATAGTAACATAAATATAGGATAATCATCATGATCATGGGAATAAGTATTAGATATTGTAATGGTTTGAGGAAATGGATAAAAATGAAACATCATGTGATAGTGGTCAAATTACACACATAGTCTTGAACAAAGAAAACATAATGTTCACACATATTTCACATTATCTCATGAGATTAATCAAATTTCTCAATGCATTTTATTTATATATAATTTTTAGAGAACCCTTTACATCCTAATATTTTAATGCATTAGATAATTTCAAGTGAACATTTAACATCATTTTGTTTACATTATCAAGCCTACCATATAGAACATATATCAGTCTTGGATAGGAATTAAACCATGTAAAGGAATGGGTTTCAATTTATAAAGTTTCAATTCATAAAATTTTGAGTTCCCAAGATAAAACTGAAATCATATGCTTTGTATCAATCTTGATTGAAGAAAAAATAATCTCAAGAGAAGTAAAAGATGTGTTATTTAGAAAGAAGAGTTCATTTGTAAGTTTGTTTCCATTTGTAATAAAACCATATTGAATACATGTATATTCTATAAAATAAATTTTAACAAAAAAATAATTGATACTTATTGAAAAATAAAAAAATATCAATACTGAAAATGGGGTTATATAAGAAAACCCCAAAGAAAGAGATTTGGGTTTGATAATACCCTTACCTTATGTCTGAATGCTTTATTAACATTAATTTCCTAGATAATAAAATAAAACAAATTAATTCACAAATAAAAAATATTTTTTCATGAATTTTATTCATTATATTTTTATTATGTTCATTTATGGGATTTTTTATCTCGGCTTTTATGACTTACAAAAATACAAACACTTAATTAATAATTTTTAAAAATTTTATTTACGTTTACTAAGAAATAATTATATTGTAAATTAATTAATACAATTACTAAATTTAATATATACTTTTATTGGATATTCTACCACTAATTTTCCTATTTACTATTTATATGGTCCATATTACCATTTCTGATGTTAAATACTTCATCGGTATATGTTTTTTAACTTCTAGAAATACCTCATATTCCATTCAATCTTTATTTGAAATGTTTTCATTGTGTTATATATGAGATTTTAATTTATTTATACTTTATGGAATTATTTTTATAAGGTAAATCACATTGATAAAATTTTTGGTTGTTACAGCGGTCTTCCCAAAAGTCCAATCCTTGGGCATTATTGAGGAGATCTAAAAGAGTCCTTTCAAAGAAGAGGTGATAACCTTACTAGATCTCTTTAATTCATACCTTCCATTACCTACTCAAAATATATTGAATTTATCATAAAATATTAATTTCTATAACTGAAATATTATTAAATATTATTATGATTATGAGAAAACCGTTATACACAATCTTTTCCATCAAACCAGACTTGAAATTGGTTCTTGTGTTTACTAACGACATATTGTCTCCACATAGCGATACAATTCAATTTTCATCACCCTATTTTATGAATCATTTTAATGATGAGTTTAATTATTATATATGAAATTAATGAAAACATTATACTTTTTTAATTATAATTCCAAAACTACCTACTTACTATCAAACCCTTTGAGAATCTATCACATCATTCATGCGTACATGTGGACTACCACTTATACAAAATGATGTGACTAGTTATACATTTATATAATACTTGTAAAATAATTATATATAACATCATAAGTATATATGATATTTATATTATAATAATTATCGTAGAATGTTTATTTAATATTTACCTTTATTTCATTCAATCCACCAAAAAAATTAATATACATTCATGTGTATATATGGCATACTATCTCCATGAAAGGTTTAATTCATTTTTCTATGTCTAACCTTTATGTATGACTATTAATATGTATTTAATTAATATATATATATATATGATCTTTATATAATTAATAATATTATGTAGGTGCTAGAACCTAGAGAAATGTACACATACGAGGTGTAATTGATTGAAATTCTCATGATAAATATAATAGTTAAAAATATAAAATAATAATTTGAATAAATAATTATTAACAAATAGGGTATTATAATTTCATAAAAAGTTATTTTACTATTTTATAAGTATTAACTTCACTCTGGTGTAGAATTTTAAAAAATTTAAATATATTATACAGTAGTTTAATGTTCAATCGTTGAAAGGTGATCTTGAGGTAAGGGTTTTATTTCATAATGACTTCAATAATTGGGATTTTTTATGTATAAGACTACACTAGGGAATATTTATCTTTCATATGAATGATTTATAAAAAATGTGATGTTACTATTCTCCTATGATTGTATAAAATTTTTGAATTATGTTTCACTTTATACAAAATTGTTTTTTATAAATCTCCCTTTCATTTTACAAAAAATGAACTTTTTACCCTTTTATAATGATGTGGAAGGAATGTTTATTTCAAATTTGAAAACATGAATATATATTTTACCATCATCATGAATATTTTTTATCTTAATATTCCTTTATATTTTTTATTTTTTATTTTATAAAAAAATTACTTCATAATTGTGAAATTTTTTCAAATAATTTATTTCAAAATAGAAAGGGTATTTTCAATATGAAATGTTCCAAGTGATCATTACAAATAATTTTCCACTTAAAATGAAATCCATTTATGTTACATAAAATTTATTTTTGATAAGATAAAATTATAACATATATATTATTTCATTGGTTGGTTTATGAATATGAATACAAAGTTTTTATGAACCTTGCTTCTTTTACATGATTTATGATATGATGAATTTTTTTGGAACCACATTTCTTTTCATCAGTTCTAATATGATTAATGTTTTATTATTTTTTAAGAAACATATAAATGATTTTAATATTATCTTGGGTGGTACCTATATCCCTATCTATTTCATTAGGTAATGATTATTTTTATGTGATTGCTGATATCTCTAATGACTTCCCATACTGAGAGTATGAGATTACCATTTACTCAGTTTTCATCCCCATGTTGTGAAGTAAGTTTGTATGTATTATAAGTTTATAAAGGGTTCTAGATATTAAGAAATTAGTGTTAGATGACGTAGCTCTCCTATGAACCAGATTTTTATGTGTCCATGGTTCCAAAGGAAATAGAAATAAATTATTATGGCACGTATCATAATGTTATCTAATGGATTGGAATCTATTAAGAAGTAATATCTATTTATGAAACATATGGTTCACTATAGTTAGTATCAGAGAAATTATTGGTTAAAAATTGAAGACTAGTATGATAATTTATTACTAAGAACCATAGGGATATGTTTGAGTATAGGATGAAATTATAATGATTTGATAATGATCGTGAATGAACTAAATTACACCTACATTTTATGAAAATAATTTGTCATCATTTGGACATAATACGAGTAATTTTTCATTATTTTATGGTTTAACATTATGATTATTTTTTCTCATAGTATACCATTTGGTTTCTAATAAATTTATGAAACCCAACGTAATCGTGTTAACTCTGAATGTGATGGATAATGAAATTATTTTCCATGCGATCAACCAAATGTTATAGAATTTAGAATTTTAAATCCCATAAACATGCTAATGTAACATTCACATGAAATGAATCAAACTAAGATTCAAAAGGAGAAAATGGAACATCATTTTGTGGAGTCTTTCTTGATGTAACAACCACCATCTTTTAGTGGGTCTACTTATCCAATTGATTTTGAGTAATGGATCAGTACCACTAAAAATATTTTTTGTGTTCCCTAGTGTTTGGATCATGAAAATGTAATTTTCATTGATTATCATCTATAATATAAAGAGCATCAATGTTGTAATATCATCAATAACATGGGTTAAAATGATGAAATTAACTCCATGTAGTGGGATCAGTTTAATAACTTATTTCTCAATATTTGTCTTCCTTATATTTATTTTATGAAAATGGATAAGAAATATTTTGAGATGAAATAGAAGGATGATGAATCCATTAGTACCTATTAAGAAAATTTTACAAGGTTTTTGAGGTATTATTCTAGCATCATCCTCAAACCTATCATTGAGATAAATCAATTCTTTAGTGGCCTAAAACAAAGTATCCACATAGAATTGTCCGTATGGATCTTATATGGTTATTAATAAATCAATAGATGTATTATCAAAGTGAAAATAAAGATTGTATTAATCCATAAATCTTAGGGTATTTATAATAAAATATATATTGAATTAAATGGTAATTCAAAAACCATGGAGAGTAGAATATGTGGCTTAAAGTTTTCTCAATGTGTGGAAGGAATCATGTTTTAAATTTTCCCAAGTTGAGAAAAAATGAATTATTATTTTAAAAAGAAGTCTTTTGAGTGACTGAATTCCAATGTTATAGGATGAAGTTATCCAATGATGTGGATAAATATAAATCTCCACATAATTAAGAACCCATAATCATGTGAATAAAATTCCATGAGTATGTGCATTATTCCAATTAGTGCTCAAATATAAAGGATAATGACTATGATCATCATCAAAAACATCTTAATCCTATCAAAAAGAAAAATATATTTCACTCACTATTTATGATGAAGTGTGTGATAATGAGTTGTTAAAAGGTACACTTATCATACAATATAGAACTTATATTACTTTATTTGATTCTGGATCTACCCACTCTTTTATTTTTATTGAATTTTATAAGGTTATCATAGTATCACATCAATAATTAGACATATAATTAGTATTAAAACCACCAGATGTAATAATTATCTCATGCAAAGTATATTATTCTTAATTGGTTTACTTTTTAGGGAATTTGATTCAAAAAAATATTTTTATTCACTCTCAGGATTAATTTTATGTTATTTTTGGAATAGATTAGCTTCATCAACATAAATATCACAACACGTTAAAAATAAGGGGTGTCATGTTTGATATTATGATCCAACCTATATTTTTATATTAGTGTGTTGAATTATTATAAATTCTAATAGAAATAATATCCATTTTATTAGTCTTGATTCCAATTCAAATGGGACACTAAAAAAATCTAGTTGGGGAGAAAATCAATTTTGAAGATATTCTTTTTTATTATATTGTTTTTTTGTATTTATGGAATAATTTACGGGTCTTCCTCTGAGATGTGAAGATGTGTTTTTTTATTGAACACATAACTTTTTCTACACCTATTTCCAATAATACATATATAATGGTCCTGATTCATTTTTAAAAATTAAAGAAGAAACTCTAGGGGCCTCTTGACAAGGGATCCACTCATCCAAGTGTGACAACTAATGGTGTACTTGTTCTATTTTTTAATCATTATGATGGATCAATGAAGCTCAATATTTATTATGGAGAACATAACAAGATAACTATAAAGAACATGTATCCTCACCATATTCATATCTTGTTTGATCAAATACAATAATATCAATACTTTTCCATGATCAATCTTCATTCCAGATATCATAAATTGAGGTTAATGAAATATGATATAACAATGAAAAAATTTCGTAGAAGGTATGTACACTATGAATTTTTAGCGATGTGACTTGGAATTAATGATTCCCCATATATATTTATGTATTTAAGAAATAAAGTATTTATATATTGTATTTATTAGTTTAATGTAGAGTTTTTTAATGATTTTTTATATATTCAAAGTGAAAGGAATATCTTGACGATCATTGGATAATTTTGTGGAAGACTCTATTGAATAATAATATTTATGCTAAATTTACCAAGCCTGATCTTTGGCGTGGAAAATATTCAAACTTGGGTCATATAATCTCACATAAGGGTATATTAGTAGAACCTTAAATGAATGAAGTTGTTATACAATGTTTCATGAAAACCCTTGGGACTATGATATGTAGTTTTCATGGAAATTATTTGTTATTTGTAGATAATATTTTAGGACTATCAAATCCACTATTTATGTTAACATGGAATGGATTCATGTTCTTTTAAAAAAATGAAGGTGAGAGATGTTTTAAAGAACTAAAGAGTGGTCTAGTCTATGTACCTATTCATATTATACCATATTGTAGAGACAAGTTTTTAATATATAGTAGTTCATTAAATTAGGTATTGGGATGTTTCCTTATGTATAATGATACGATTATAGCTTATGCCTCATTATAATTGTGTGTTCTTGAGAAAAACTACCCAACAAATTATTTTGAGTCAATTATTATATTTATTCTATTAAATATATAGAGGGATTATCTATATTGTGAAATATGTGAAAAATATATTGATCAAATATGTTCAAGGTATATTTTTACAATGAAAGAGATGAATATGTTCAAGAGAAGATGGATAGAGATGATTAAAGATTATGACATCTTAAAACATTATCACCCAGGGAAATAAAACATTGTGGTAGATGATATTAGTGAAAAATATTGATGTAGGTTATCTAAAATGACAATAAAGAAATAAAAAATATTTATGGACATTCAAAGTATGGACATCTATGTCATTAAATAAGGTTATAAATATTATCTTACTCAAATGAGTGTTCAACCATCTATCAAACTAAAAATTTAAGAGGCAGAGAATAAAGATTTTGAGATGAAAAAGAAGGTTTAAAATGTTACAAAATTCAAAAATTATTGTGATAGAATAATAAGGTTTAAGAACATTATATGTTTCACACTGGAACTATATTTGAAGAAGGAGCCGATGCGTGAAGCTCATAATTCTTCATTCTCAATTGATCCTATACATATGAAGATGTATAATGATTTTCATTAGTATTTATTATGGGAATGAATGAAATGTGGTATTAAATAATTTATATCTCAGTGAAGGGTATGTCAGAAAATCAAAATTATGAGACAAGAGTTTTAGGGGTTTGGGAACAATTACACACAAAAATTGTAAATGGTAAAAATCACCATGGATTTTTTCATTATCCTCCCCAAAACAAATAATATGAATAATTATATATGTATTGTAGTTTATTGAATTATTATGTGAAAACAATTCATCATAATCAGAGAAGATTTCTCTCTAGATCAGAGTACTAGGATATACTTTATGGAAGTTTTATGGTTTGATGGAGTAGCACATTTTAATGTATCTTATCGAGATCTGATATTCACCTCGGTGTTATAGAGAATCCTCCAGCATACTCTAGAAATAAAGTTTTGTTTTTGAAAAATGTATCAACCAAAATAATATTTTCATTATGAGAGTATCATTAAATCCTTTTTAGATGTGTTGATATTATATTCAATGGATTTCAATGGTTATTGAGATCAACACATTATGTTAGTGGAATATTCATATAATAATATCATTCACTGTATTATTCTGAGGGATCCTTATAAAGCCCTTTATGGTAAGATGTTATGAACTCCAACCTTATGGAATTAATTTAGAAAAGACAACCTTTATGAATTGATAAATATGATTAAATTTAATAGTAGGTAAAATAATTTCAATAGAACATAAGATAATCTTAGAGTGGCAAATAAACCTTTGCTAAAAATTGTCAAAAATATCTAGAGTATGATGTTAGTGGAATGTTATTCCTATGAATATCTACCAGGAAGAGACTGATGAGATTTTTAAGAAGCTAAACCTAATCCCATGTTAAATTGGTCCTTTGGATATTCATGATTGTATCATAGGGATATCACATCGATGGAATATTCCACTAAATATCTTTCTAGAAAATGATGTCTTCTACTAAATATCTCTCTAGAAAATTATGTCTTCCATAAATTGGGACCCGATCATGTAATGAAACAAATATATCAAAATTTTATTATATTATGTTGATGAATTTGGAGGGAAAATTTAAATCTTATTGGGGTATAATGTATTGAATCATAGATTTTTTGAAATATCTCCCTTTGAATCATGAGGTTTAATTTTTTTGATTACAACCCTTTTGTCGTGTTCATTATGACTTATAATGATGGTAAAGTTTATCACCTTTGTAAATGAAAAATAGGGTTGATTGATTTTAAAAATAAGTGATGTTTCCATAATTTTTTAATCATAATTCTTATTGGAAGAATTTGATTCTACCCTTAACTACTTAGATTATAAATGGATATTTTTAATCAACAAAAGTTAATGAAAATTAATTATATATTACTTAATTCATGAAATGTAAACAAAATTGAACTATCTTTGTTTTTAATATATCTTATGTGTCCACATAGGGACTAAATTAAGTTATTATTGAATATATGTATTTATATTTTATTAATGATATTATAATCCGGATATATTTTTATTTATTATTTTTAGTAAATATATAATGACCTTATTTTCTTATGCATAAATGATGAATTACTTTACTACATAATAACAAAAATATAATTATTGAATTCAAAAATATATAAGAAGTTACATAATTTGAATAAAATAATATGAATCGTGAGTTTTATAGACCTAAATGACATATTTTTAGAGGTATTAAATAATTATATTCCAAATTTCCATTTTTATTAATATATTTAATGTTAAATTGAATTAATAGTCTAGATATAGACAATGATGAATTTTATCAAAATTTTACTTTATTAAATTATATTAGAAAACATAAAAATATTGAAATAAGAAATGGTGGAAATGATATGGTCATAAATATAAAAAAATGTACATTTATGGTCTAATTTAAACTATATATGTAAAAAATTAAACAATTAAATATTGCAGAAGTTTTTATTGCAGTTTAAATTAAAATTAGTTAACTAAGGGGTTAATAAAAATTATATCGTTTATAATTACACTAAAAATAGGCTAAATTGTATTAAATTATGGAATTAATACCCTATGGTGTTATATATTCAAATAAATTTATATTTTTAATTATACACCTTAATAATTAATTTTCATAATTTAATATTTTTGAGAAATTCCAAAAGTATCCATCACCCCAATTATAAATGAGCTCCTCCTCACTCAATTTTTCACAACACATTTTCCATTATAGATCAGTAAAACTAGGAAAATTTAAATAATACACTTATATTTCCACGTTTTAGAGGAGTTTTTCATCCCAAAAGATCATCTCAAGTCCCTTTTAAAGGAGATATAACAGTTTCACTTGAAACAAGAGGTAATCGCCATACATGACCCCTTTATTTTATACTCTTATTTAACTCATATAAATATATTTTATTTATCATAAAATAATACATTAAGTGTCCTAAATATGATTATATTTAATTATTAATATGGAAAACTATTATACAATCTATTTTCTATCAAAGGAGAATTGTTATTATCGCTTGTGGGTGCGTAGAACTTATCATCTACATGTAATGATACCGTTCATTTTTCATAACTATAATTTATTAAGGGATATTATGTTGGTTACAATATGTATATATGATATTGGTGACATTATAAAACTTCATAAATTATAAACTCCCATCAACCTACATACCATCCAATCCATTGGGAGACTATAACATCATTTGTGTATACATGTGAAATAAATTCTACACAATAAGATATTATTATTTTCCTATTTATATTAGATTTGGATGGTAATGGGAGATAATTTTATAAATATATATGATATATATGGCATAATAATGATCCTATAATGTTTAATTAATATTTATCTTTCACTTTTTCCTTCTGTTGAAAAATGAAAACATCATTTATGTGTACGCACAACCAACTGTCTCCTTAAACAGTGTAATTCATTTTCCATTCTCTAAATTTTATTGTTGAATATAAATATCTATATAATGAATATTTTTAATATTTATATCATTATTAATATTATGTATTTCATGGAAACTGGATAAATGTACAAGGACTAGAACTTCTAAATTCAAATTATCATTATAAAATAAATAGCTAACACTGGGAAATAAAATTTTTAATTTAGCATTATTAATGGAAGGGTGTATTAAAATGTAATAAAGGGACAACATATGATTTTGAAAGTGTAAAAATTATTAACTTATATAATTATAATTAATTTAAATTTATTATACAATATGTTTGGTACTATCCATGAATGGTGAACATTACATAAGGATTGCAACTAATAATCTCACAATCTTCGGGGTTGATTAGGTTTAAATCACTACTGGGGACTATTTATATTCCATATCCATGTTTTCTAAAATATGTTTTATAAATGTTTTTAATATAATCCTATTATTTATTAATGAAATTTTTACTAATGTTTCACTTTATAAAATATTTTTTACAAGGAATATTCTAGTCTTCTCCAAATCGAGGTACTTTTAATCATCTTTATAAAGTGTGAAATGATTGTTTTATTAAACTATAAAAAATGAAAGTATTTTACCACAATCATGAATAATATTTTTTTGAAGGTTCCATAAGAATTTTACTAGTTTATTTTAAAATAAATGTTTTTCCATAATAATCAAAAAAATCAAAATAAGTGACTTCAAAACAGAAAGTGTATTTTCAAAAATAAATGTTCTAAGTGATTTTTCAAAATCATATTCCACATAAGCTGAAATAATTTTTTTTATAGTTATTATTTACTAGGTATATGATCTAATAATACCATATTTATTATTTCGTTTTATGGTTTATGAATATTATTACATAATTTTTATAAAACCCATTTCTTTTCCATGAGTTATGCTATGATGGAATGTTTACGAGACCCATTTATTTTCATGGGTTATAATATAATTAATTTATTATGATATTTTGGAACACATATTTATGATTTCAGTTTTGATATTGGTGGCACCTATATCTCCCTTTAATATAAAAGATAATGGTTATTTTTCTAGTAGATAAAACTGTAAATGGGATGTTATCGGAAGCCCCAAAGTGGGTACATGGGAGATTATCCCATTCCCAATGTTGGTATATGTGTGGTTAGATCAATACTAACAGGTTATATATGTCTAGGTTTATATATTTACCTATGATTCTCTATGATTATGTGTATTATAGAATATATATCTTATTCCAAATGTTATAATCTCATGGACATAGTTCATTTATTACATTACGATTCATACCTTATGAACTGCCATTAACTCAAGTTAATGAACTATGATATACAAGGTGCGGTTTTGAAATTATATGTTCAATCCATTTTCCCCAAGTTATTTTTAATTTATTATTAATATCTCACTTTTTTACACTAACTAAGCATCAGAGCTCACCTTTTATTTTGTTATCTTCACCTGATTATGAATAAATTTATTATTTATGATATGTCTAAAAAGGGTTATAGATATAATGAAATTAAATATAAAGGATTTAGTTTATCAACGAATAGGTTTTTTTATGTGTCATTAATTCCAAATGAACTATACCTAAAATATTTTGTTGTATATTTTTTTTATGAAATGAATATTTATCTATTAAAAAGTAACATCCATGTATGAAAATTTATATTTAGTATATTACAAGAAAAATAGTGAAAACAATTAAATACTATCAGTGTTGGTCTCTAAAATATTTTATATCTTTTTTTCTTGGAATAACATTCATTATTATTTGATTATAGCGATGCAAAAGATTATTGATATTTCTTTCTTGAGGAAATAAAATAAAAGGATTGTTTCTTGTAGAGTGTATAATATTGGATAGGTCATTCCATGAACTACGTAATTTTTTATATAGCTAAATATATAACTTATTAAGTTTTTGAGGCACATTTAAAAACATTATGTCATTTTAATAGAATGGAATGTTTATTTATATGAAAGAAAAGAAAAATTATTAATAGATCACTAATATACCCTACATTTTCTCAGTGATCACATAGATGTAGCTCAGAACTTTCAATTAAAATTAAAGCAATGGTTCCCTTCAATTACTCTTTTCATAAGTTCATGTAATCGATAATTTGTTATGGATGTTCCAAATTTGGTAAATTGTAAGGGGATTCTTGGTTTTGATGGAATGAAATATCATATTTAAAAATAAAATATGTCACCATATCATATTTCCCTTGTTCATGAATGATTTAATGTTTACGTAGACATATTTCCTCCCCATGATGAGAATTTTTCCATTATATCTTCTAATAATAATAATTTAAGAAAGGATGGATGTCACCAAAATAGTATACATTACTCACATTTTAAATGCGAGTCTCTTAGAGTTAAAGGTTTAAGTATTTATAGAGGAATTATGGATCAATTGAATAAAATCCATTAAAGAGATATGAATGTTAATAAATCCACGTTACAAATCTAGAGGCTCATGTATAAAGATCTCAAAATTTGTGTGTATGAATTTTTTGGTGAGTTTTTTTTCTAGGGTGAATAACATTGTAACAACCATAATATGTATCAGTGATATGTTAGAATATTCATCCATTTTTGGAATGATATTATGAATTTTTAGGGATATAGTTATTTAAAATGTTTCTATGTTGGAATATAGTGAACCTAAAACTGTATAGTTAGATGATCTATACAAAAATCCAGTGTTATAAGAAATGAAAATAGATAATGTTATAAAGATTAATGAAAATTCCAATTGATAAATTTTCAACAATGATATCATGAATGTAAAATCAAATAATGTTATCAAAGATGAAGAAGTTAGTGAATCAGACCCTGAATATTAGGTTAGTAAAAACTTTTATGAAATTATCTCCATTTTTTAAACATGTAAAAAGGGGAATATGAATGTATAAAGTGATGTTAGAATTGAAATTCATTGTCAACAGATATATAGGGTGATTTATTTAAAATTTACCTCATTTACAGAAGGATAAAGGAAGTGATGATAATAAAACAAAATAAAAAAGATCCTTTAAGAATAATCCTAAAAAATCCAAATTTCATTTCAAGGGAATGAATAAAAAGTTCATTAAATATAAAAGGAGGTGAATTTTTTCTAATGTTGATAAATAAGACAATAGTGAAGAAGAATGTGATAACATAAGTGATAAAGATATTGAAAATAATAATATTTGATAATTAAATAATGAAATGATCACCATTGATAAAATAAGTATTTATGAAAAAGAAGGTAATGAGAGGTTGTTTATAGAAAATGATATTTTAAATAATGTATTTGAAATTCAATAATACATGAAAAGGAAAAAATATTTTTAATAATGATAATCTCTTATAAAATAATAAATAAATTTTTAATGATAAAAATAATATTCTTAATGTGATTTATATTCTGAATAAGGTAGTGAATTGAGAAATATCAATATTAAGAATGCAGAAAATTTTAATGTATAGGATGAATAGTTAGTACTTACTAAACCAAGAAATGGTAAAGATGATCCAATAATTTAAAAGTTTAAAAACTGAATTACCAAATTTTTGGAATTTTTTGAGATATGAAAACCTAAGATTGATCAAAATAATTTATCATCAAATGTTGATAAGGAATATGAGTTTAATCAGACGAATTTGAATGTTGATAAAAACATATATATAGTCAAAATAAACATTTTTTAAAAATAATTTGTTTATAATTTTTGAAATTTTAATTCAAAATAAGATACTACTACAATTTCTATTCTATTTAAGAAAAAATATAATCTCTTGATGAAAGTATCGGTTGATATGAGAACCCATTGGATGTAATATGTCTCTAAAGTGGAAGGAAATAAGGTTGATGAAAAGAAGGTATACAACTCTAGTGGTATGGAAGCTACAAAGTAAAAAATTATTTGTATGTATACTAGTGGTATTTCGGTGGATTCAAACATACAAAAAATTTGTATTGGTTTAATAAACAACATTATAATATTTTGAAGAGAAATTTGAGGCATTATTTTATTGGGATTAAACCCACTCAATGAAAAAATACATAAAAATTTGGATTCAAAATTGAAAATATATTCCAACCCTTAGAAAAATTTTATGAAATATGTTAACAAAATATACATCTTGAATGAGTGTGTCCTATAATGATTTCGGTATAGACACATTTATAAAAAATATCAAGATCATTATTTTAAAAATAAAATGTAAATGAAGAAACTCTAATTGTTTAAAATGATATGAATTATATAAATGGAGAACAAAAATAGATTTTTGACAGTTTGTGATATTCATATATGACATTGTATTTGAAAATATTAAAGGATATAAATGAATTCATGAAAAGAAACCGGAATTTTGGTAATGAGGAGTCACTCAAAATAAATGTTTTTCGATCATCCATTATTGAGGAAGAAAAGATGAAATAAAAAATATTATTGTTTTTTAATAGGATGAATAAAATCTTATATTTAATCACACAATTATTTTAGGAAGTTAATAAAGTTCTCCTAAAAAAGGTTTTTTTTGTTTTGAAAATAATAGATAATGGGAAAGTGGTTATGAAATTACAATAAACCATGAGAAGTTTGTTCTATGTATGTTATGTAGAATGTCATTTTATCTTAGCATGATAGAAGAAAATAATATATGAAATAAGAGTCATGGTATCATATTTTTGTAGAATATGAAAAAGTTAATAATGATATATAGTAAATGTGATATTTTTGATATTTTAAGAATATTTGATTGGTGTTTTTTCATTTTGAATAAAGTTAATTCAACAAACTCAGTACATAAAAATGTTTAGATATGTTCAATATATCCCTTGGAGATAGTTCTCATAGGTATCTATGGGAAAATGGATAAACATTCAATATATGTAGATAAGTTAATTATTTTATTAATTTATTATTTTACTCATGTTATATTTATTATGTTTTTAAAATATAAATTAGATTCTCCAAAACTATTTAATAGTTTTTTGGAGAATAGTGGAAAAAGAATGTGTATATTCTATGAATAAGTAACAAAATGTTAATGGTAGTGAATATAAAAATTATTTGATTGGATATTATAATAAAATTAAGGGAATTTATTGGTGTTTATTTCTCCATACACTCCACATAAAAATTGTGTTGCTAAAAGATGAAGTAGATTTTTAGTTGAGATAGAGGGAAAATATTAATTAAACTTGATACTTTACATTATTTTTCAAGGCAAGATATATGTATAGAATTTTATATATTTAATTGATGTTTCTATTTTCTAAAATATGATTTGAATTTTTCAAAAAATCACAATGAAAAAAAATAAAGAGCTTAATAATGATTTCAAATCCGTGCATTGTAAAATTCAAAGGTAAAAATCATGGCAATTTTGATCAGAGAGGTGTTTATGGAATATTTCTTTTCTAAGATCATAATGGTAGATGACATTTATGTTTTAATAAATAATAATGATATATAGTTTATTCTAATGATATAAGTTTTTTTAAAAATTTTGAAATGTGGGTTCCACAAACAAATGGAGATGTAGAAGATACGGAAGATGAGGATGTTATAGTAAATAAATGTTAAAATGGTTAATAAAGATCAAAATAATATTGAATCATATCAAGATGAATATTTATAATTAGTTATATGATGTGATCAATAAATACATCATACTTATCATCCTAGGATAACGAAACTGGTGGAAGTGCATAACATAATTAGGCATTAATAATAATTGGTTTAGACTGGATGTGATTCAATGTATATTTAATTATTTCTTACTCCATGACTTCCATTATCTTCTCCTAGTCAGAAAATCATGGTGGTCTTCAAGGTTTTTTTAGTATTTATAGTTTCTATAGTCGAAGTCTCTCTAAGAGGAATCTCTCATAGTGTCATCCACTCTATCCTTAGGTCCCCTATGGTATTCCTAATTATGGTGGTTGTGGAGATAAGGTTTTATGTTATTCTACTATGGTTGTTATTGGTGATAAAGTTTAATTCTGGAGGGCAGTTCTCTCGAGTGAGATATGGACGATGAAGGGTTTGGTCTATGTCTGGGTGCACATTGAGATGTGGTATGAGGAAGATTGGGTGATTATGGACACTTTTTGAAATCTAAAATCAAGACTCTTGATCAATTTTTGGAGTTAGTGGTTAATGTTGGTAATGATTTGTCTCTATTTCAAGTTGAAAATTAGTGTTCATGATTGTCCAATGGTCCACTATGGTGATTATGGTCTAATTTGATATTTTAACTTCTTATTTTGGTGTATCAAATTTTAATTTTAACATTTTAAATTTATAATTGGGGTTTGTGCGCCTTGAAGAATGGATGTTTCTAAATGGTTTCCACTTATCCTTAAATATTATTTTTAAAAATTATAAAAAAAATGTAAAAATGAAGAGTTGGAATTGATTGATAAGAATAGTACTTGTGAAATTGAACCAAAACAAAATAAAAATAAAAATATGGATTAGTAAAACATTTTTATTTTCAAATAAGTTAAATAAATGAGGTGATTTATTATGAAACAATGAAAAAATTGTTCGTAATGGTTTCTCTAGATTAATAACACTGATTTTGATAAGTGTTTTACTCTAATATATAGATTAGAAACAATCAAAATCTTTCTTTCAAAAACTGCAAAATACGGTAATAAAATGGATGTCATGTCATCCTTTCCTAATAGATATTTCCATGAAGAGGTTTATATTTAAAAATTTTGTGGTGATTTTAATAGGAAATATGATTGTTATGTGTGTATGTTAAAAAAGTTATTCTATGGTTTGAACCAATATCTAAGAGATCTATATTCAATATTAGTCACTTTATTAAGGAAATTGAACTTTAAGAAAGGAATATTTGATAGTAACCACTACATCAAAGAAAATTATATTTTTTTTCTGCATTATTATTGTTTATATTGGAGATATTATCCTTATAGAGGATAATGATGACATTTGTGAAAGATATACTCATGAAATGAAGAAATTATTTTAAATTACCATGCTCAATGAAATAAAATACATAATTAGCTTATAATTTATAAAAAATAAGAAATATATGTTTCTTTATCAAGAAAATCATGTTAAGAATTTTCTCATGATGTTAATAGTTAATTATTAAAAACTTTTTCCACACCAATTTAAGTGGATACTAAGTTTTAATAATATGGATGAGGAAATTATGTTGATCATAACGAGTTTAGGAAGTCGAATGTAAGGATTTTATATTTGATGTATGCATGTATAGATATGTTTTATGTTGTGACTTTGTTTGAATGATTTCAAAGTGCTCCAAAAAAATATCATATAGTGGATAGAAAAATAATTCTATGTTATATCAAAGTCAAATTTGATTTTGCTATAAAATATTATATATCAAGAAATATTGATTTTTTTGGTTATACAAATGTTGAATGGGCTGGAATTGTTGGTGATATAAGATCCAAATTTGGTGGAGTTTTCTTTTTTGGGATTTTTTTCAAAAATCACATAAAAAGAAGAAAAATTCTAAATATTTAGTATGGTTGAATCAGATTATATAGTGGCCACTCAAGCTATAATATAATTTATGTGAATGAATACATTGTTGGATTATTTGTTAGAAAAAGTATTATTCCCCCTTATCTTGGGGTTTGATAATAAATGTTTGATAAATAACACTAAAAATACTATGAAAAATTCTCATTCAAAAAATATTGATGTCAAACAACACATTATCAATGATTTTTTTGAGAATAAAGAACTAAATATCGAATATGTTCCTCTAACGAAACAAGTTGTTTATGTATTCACTAGTTATTTTTGAAATAAATTTGATATAATAAGTGGCTGAACATGGTTTTACAACCTCCCTCTCTTTAGTGATAAGATGTGTGATTTTCTCCTATTTCTCATATTTACATTGGATTGTTTTTTCATGGGGGAAAATTGAAGTAATTTAAATCAATCGATTGGTATGTGTTTAAACTTTTTTAAGAGAATATATTTAAGGGAGTTTTTAAAAGAAGATAGGTGTGATTTTAGAATATGAGAAATATTCTAATAATTCCTTGAAGTGGATTCAATATATATTTTTGTTATCAGAATAAGTGAATAGTTATGAATGTTTGGATTTGGGGATGTGTGTAGGAATAGTTTTATTAATTCACTACCTATAAACAACATTGTTTTTCAGTTCAATGAGTCTTGTTTCCTACATCATATTCGATAACATAATATTAGAATTGATGAATAAGTAATCCAAATCATATGTTGTAATGTATTATAGATTTTTTTTGGTTAAAAATAAAACTTATAGGGTGATATTATTGTGAAAATGTAGCCTAAATGAGTTTTTATGTTAATGAAAATTATTTTGAATAATTTTAGTTGGTATTTTAAAAAAAAATAGGTTTTATGAAACTTGTTATATTTTTATTTATTAAAAAACAAAATTCATTTATAATATTTTATATCAAATGAAATAAAATGAAGAAAATGATCATATTAAAAATTATTGAGAAAGTGAAAATGTTCAAATAAACTATGATGTAGAAAATGAAAAAATGCATCGAACATACCATACTAAAAAAATTTATTGGACAAACATTTCATAATAAAATTAAAATGATTAGATAAACTTTCCTTATGAAAGAAAAATATTAGATGTACATTCCATTATATTTTTTTCTCATGTATTTTATGAATACCAATTATGAATACTTTCCTTAATAATATTATAGTTAGAATGTTACTATATGTATAAGGTTTTCAAAATGAATAGATAAATGCATATCATCTGAAAAAAATTTCTTTTAGATAAATTACAATAGAATAATTGTTTATATATTACATTCATTGGATTCATCAAACAATGATTTCAATCAATTTTTTTAAATTTTATTTTCCAAATGATTCAAAAATCATAAATTACAAAATCACATGATCCATTCATTTGAAATAACATGGGAGAAATTTTTTCAGGTGTGTGAAGGACCTTTTTATATTTTTTATAAATTTTACAAATATTATGATGTTTAAAATTTTTATTAAGCTTATAAATTTTACAAAGATGATTATGTTTTCAATATTTACAAATATTAAAACTTTTATAAAGTTAATGATGTTTATGAAGTTTACAATGATTATAATGTTTTATAAATTTAGGAATATTAAATTTTTTAAAAATATGATGATGTTTTAGATGTTTAAGATTTTTGGAATCCATATGAGTACAAAGATAATGGTGGATATTTTTAATGTATATAAAATATGGGAATGTTACTAAATAATGGAATAAAATAATGTTGAACGGGACAAACATTTTAGAAAAAAAATTGGAATTGGTTTGATATTTAAAATGAACATTATAGATAAAAATTTGGCATTAACATTTTTATGACCATTTTTTATAAAAAAAATTACTAAATTAAATTTCTTTATGATGTTATAGTTCAAAATAAATTACAATGTTTCTATAAAGATATCAAATTTAATGATTATAAGCATATATAATAACATTTATTTAAATAAAAAATTTGTTTTTTGATGCTGGCGAGGAGAAAAATATTTTCTATAGTTCCTGGAAAATAAATTTATGGATATCTGAGTAAGAAAGTGAATAATATAGAAATTTTTATTACTATGAGTTTAGAAATTTAAATTTTTATAGATAGGGAAAATAAATTTGAGTTCCTACCATTTCCATTTTTATATCATCTATATATAGCGGTGTATATTGATCATATAATTTAGTATCTTGTTCACATGTGAAAAAAATGAATTGTTATAGAAATAGTATCACATGAACCAATCAAAAAAACATACAAAAAACATTATGATAGATATAATTTTAGAGGAGAAGTACCCAACCGATATTTATCTATGATGAAGAATAAGAATAATATTATTTTGATGAAACAAGAACTTGTGATTAGGGACCATCAGATGATGTCACTATAAAAACTATTAAGATATGATGGAATCAGATTAAATTAGAGTAGGAATGTTATATATGTTTTCATAGAGAACCATAATAACATATCATATTAATAGCCAACTCATATAAGAAGTTCTTACTAGCAGCTGTGTATAAAAATTAAAACATTTTTTTAATAAGAGAAAAAGTGAATATTCTGAAAGAAACAAAATGAAAACATTCTTAGATAGTGGGTGAAGGTTTTTTAGATTAATTATAAAATATTTATTATATATTATGAACTAGGAATCAAATGAATTGGTTTTTTTATTATATTTAAATGAAATTTTAAGGATATTACATACATGTTGTAATAACTTTAATGTAATATTTTTATGGGGACTGTGTGGTATTAGGATATTTCCAAAATATAATAAATACAAGATTAATTTTTTGATTATCAAACCCTAGGAATTCCTATGTTCTTTTGGTTGTGATTTTGAGTTCATTCTCACTAATGTTAAATATATTTAATAAAAATAAAATGTTGATTTATAAGAATGAAAACATAAATAAAAAATAGACAACTGATTCACCGCTTCCCTGCTTAGTAATTAGAGAGATATTTCTGGGGACTTTTATAAAGCATATTTTATTAAAATAAGGGGTAGAATATAGTGTATAAATCGAGGGGGAGATTGTAAAAAACACATGACCATATGTTACCTATCATTAAGGTATGTAAATATCTAAAAAAAATCTTTATCTATCAGTGATGTGACATGAAATTTATCATTCAAAAAGTCTATGATTTTATGAAATCTATAGTGAATTGATATGGTTGACACTAAATCCAAAGGGGATGATTGAAAAACATATATAATCATTGACGATTTTTTTTATTTTTTTACAACTTTTTGTAAGAATTTATTGAATATAATAAGTATTTCATTAAGGCATTGAGATTTTTTTGAATTTCTTTGTGTAACAATTTTACGTTGAGTTTTTTACTCAAAAATTATTAATCTAAATGATATGTTATGTGGTAAACATGTATTACAATGTTCATGATCAAGAAGTATGAAAAAAATCTCTAATTGAATTTTTTAATATATGAATCTGATGATTCTATGTTTATTATTTGAAGTAAAAAAATATCCTGATTATTTTATAAAAATTCATGATTTGTACTATGTCCAAAAGTATGATGGTTTAAGTAATGAGATATATTTAGAGGTTTAAAGAGATGAAGATTTATTTGATTCCATAGAATATTAAACTATGATACATAACATGTTTTCCTTAGAACATGTTTATTTATTATAAACAATAGCATCTCCCAAAATATACATAATATATTCACTAAAGCTCCTACTGAATTATGGAAATGGTAAAAACCGTACATCAATCCTTATGGTTTAATATGATCATGTGTAAGAGAACCTATAAGGTAGAGTTAAAAATGAGAAATATGTTCAATTAATGTTATAATACATAAAATTTATATTTTATGTTTGAGATAAAAATGAGAATAGTGTAGGAACATCCCTATTATACAAAAATTAATGTTTCAAAATATGTAATTATTCTCGAGTAATTGAAATAAAAAAATTGGAAATGTAAAATACCATAACATGATTCCCAATATTTTCTTCAAGAGTTATCAAAATATAGAAATTTAAAAAACTATGATAAATAAGATTGAAAATGATATTACATAATGGTAATCATAGTTAAAAATCAAATACATAATCACAAAATATGTGATATGTAAGAGTCACATATAAATTATTTTTCTATGTATTGATTTTTGTTAAGATGCATATAGATCTTTATAAATAATGAATATGATCTTGAATATAATATATGCAAGTTATTCATTTAGAAAAAAATGTTATATATTTACATTTATGTATTATGAGGTCAGATAAATAAGATGATTCTTGATCTATTCAAAAGTGGTTTAAATATCATGATATCTAATGTAATACTTATTCAGGAAATTTGTTTCAGTAATTATTAATTTTTAAGATGATATTTGTGGCATGAATAAGAAAATTAGTTATGAATCTATCTAAGGATGCAAATATAAAATGAGGGAAGATATGTAATTTGAAATTTTATAACTCTATGAGGAGATGAAAAAAAAACAAAGTGTGTAATGAATACTTCATCATAAGGGAGTTTCATGTTGGAAAAATTTCAATTTCATGTTATCATAGAGATATTGAGATTAACTACATGTGTGTATTTTGGAAAGTTAATGCTTTCATAAGTATATATATCATGTGATTTTCCAAAGTTGAGTATCATGGTGATATAATATAAGTTTAAATGACATTTTATAACATGGATTGTCATGACCCATCCCCTAGTGCCCGTACCGTGACTAACCCAAGACCGCCTTCCATAGGCCAGGGGTTGGAGACTAGAACTGAAGGTGTATCCCTAAATCTAGGAAGGCATTGACTTTATAACCTGTAACACACAAAACCAAACACACATCAAGATAAAAACTCAAGTAAAATAAATAGTAAACATAGTGATTATAGTAAGTAAAAAGGTCCCAGAATACAAGCCCAGCTTGAAAGTATAAGGAAAATAGGAAAGTACAAGAAAACTGATAGGTGAAAAGCATATCCTAGTTCATCCACCATGGATCCTACCTGAAGGGTAGGTACAAATCATGAATTACCTTCTCAGCAGTTTGCCTTGTCTAACGTCCACCTCTGAGCTACCTCCAGTCCTGGTACCCTCGTCCTCAGTCAGCACTGGCTGTCATCTACACCAAACACAATGAAGTGTAGGCATAACCCATGCAGGAATGAGTATAACGATACTCAGTAGGGACCACGAGACCCTCAAGGTCTCACAAAATCCACAATGGATAAGCACAAATTAAGGAAACTACTGATAACCCTACCTAGGTATATTCCCATACATATACCAAAGTTATCAAGTAAACCCATCTCAATCATCAGGAAAACATAGAGTCTAACTCCAAATCCCCAAGATCAACTATTCCACAAAGGAAGAAACACCACGAAGGAAAGTACCACACCTATATGCCACACAGAAGAATACCACCAAGGTATTACCACGAAGGAAACTACTACACAGGTATAGACTCAGCTCACACTAGGTATAACTAAAGTACAGTAGTAGAGATTATTAGATGTAACTACTAAATCAACTTACTCTATTAAGAGGTAGACCCACACAGGATCGCTCGGTGCTGACCCACACAGGATCACTTGGTGCTGACTCACATAGGATCGCTAGGTGCTAACCCACATAGGATCGCTCGGTGCTGACTCACGCATGATTTTTAGGTGCTAACCCACACATGATCACTAGGTGATGACCCACATAGGATCTCTAGGTGATGACCCACACAGGATTTCTCAGTGATGAACCACACAAGATCGCTCTTCATACATCACGTCATAGCCAGCTAATGGGTTCCTGCACTATTCTTACTTATCTCTGGGAGGGTCCACTCTATAGGCCACTGGTCGATACTCCAACTGCAAAAAATTCCTATAAAGAAGTATTCCAAAGGACCACCATGTCATAGGGGTCTCAATGCAACAGACGACACTTCAATCAGATGCCCAGTCTGTATGTTATTAGCCTTTTAGTCCCGTGGGCCTGATTGGATTCGTGCTTGATCCAACCTGACCATACCCCAACATTATCCAAATCTCAAGTGGGGTATACCAAAATGAATGTCTCACACCATAGTTTCTAGTGCTGCTAAAGGTTTTTTAAACGAACATCTAGTTCTAAAGTTATGGCCAAAATAGCATAAATGGGTCATAGTGGGTCCGAGACCGGTCTGACGGACCCAACCCAACATGGCCTGGGCCGACCGGGTTTAGATTGACCCAGCCCGACATGCTGGGTCTGGCCTGGCCTGCGCTGGGCGGGATGGCCTAGGCATCGGCCCGCGGGGTGGTGTAGGCCATGGAGGCTACGAGGTTCGTGAGGGGCCATAGGGGCCGCGATAGCTGCAAGGGGCACGAAGGGCCGCAGGCAGCGCAGAGGGCTGCAGAGCGACTTGGAGGGTCGCGAGCGGCCTGGAAGGCCACATGTTCTGCAAGACGGTGCGAGGCCACATGTTCCGCGTGGCGGTGGAGGCCGTGGGTGCCTTGGGATGGCGCGGGGCCATGGGTGTCGTGGGACTGCGTGAGGCCGTGAGATCCACGGTGTAGCGTGAGGCTGTAGGGCGGCACGACTAGGCCATGAGGGGTGAGGCCATAGACGGCAGAGGCCGTGAGGCAGTGGTGCCACTGGGTGGCGTAGTGCCACGGGGAGACGGGGCATCGTGCCTTCATCAGCAGCCTCCTTGAACGGATGCCCTTCATTCATCACCTTCTTCGTGGTTCTTGAGTTCCACCATTGCCAACCGCCAGCACTGGTCACCATCACCATCGTGAAGAACACACAAGATCACCATGATTTTCGCAGAGGACGGGCCATTTTAGTTTGGCCCGCACTCTCCACGTTATCGAAGTAGCAAGTGGTTATAATTTCTTCCATGATTCATAAATAATTGTCAAGAATGGGAAGAGGACAAATTCAACATCCATCCTACCTCGATGATTCGGTTGAATATTGTCTGCAGTTGAGATAGTTTGGCATTTTTTGATCCCGTAAAAAGTATCCTTTAACAATGTCGGTGAGGAGAGGAAAAGATGAAGTTGGTGATGACGACATTTCCTCGATCGTTGGTGCGTTCATCATTGGAGATCCTTCGATGGAGTTTGGAGAAAGGTTCATCGAATGAGAAGAGTTCTTCGTTGGTGTTCTTCAATGGAGGATGTGTCCCTCCTTGTTCCCACCTTTGCCAACAATTAATTTCCCTGAACCCACCAAAAAGAAAAGGTAGCCAATATAATATAATAATTTGTTTAATTTCAAATTGGCACAAAATAGGTTACCTTAAATAATTAGAGGAAAGTTTGCTTAATTAATTAAAGGTGAGTGTTGGCATAATTAAAGTAGGGAGTTGAGAGGTTTTTCTACAAAATGAAGGGAGTTCAAGGGGGTTTTTGACTCGGTGGTCGCCACCACCGTAACCCCTCCTGGGATGTTGAGTTCAGGTGGTCCACACCTGTGAGACATCTACATGGGAGTTTAAAAATAAAATAAAAATAAAATATTACACAATTTTATTTTATTTTATTCTCTCACAAAAAAGTGAAAAACTGATATCTACCCTCAACCTACTGCGGTCGATGGGATGGTCTCCTTAAGAAAATACCGGCGCTGCGAGTTCAACGGTGTCCTCCGATTTCAATTCTGAGAACCGGTTCAAAATTTATAAAAACAGACTCATATGTTTACTGAATGTACTCAAAAAAAAGTTTAGAAATTCATTCCGGGCACACCGGGCCTCGGAATCATGCATCGTCAATTTTTGCGGACTTTTAAAATTATCATATTTTAAAAAAAATACATGGAATTTCTAAGTCTTTACATTCTCCCCACCTTAGGGCTTTATGTCCCTGTAAGCCACAACACTAACTAGGTAAAAAAGTGGGGGTACTGAGCATGTATCTGAGCCTCCCACTCCCATGTTCTCTCCTCGAGGTTCTCGTGCTACCATCAAACGTGCACCAGAGGTATCGACCACCCATAAAGGACCCACTCCTGTCGATCCTAAATCTCCACTAGAACATCCATAAAATTATCCCCATCGTCGAGGTCCAGATCGCCATGGTCGATGATGTGAGAATGGTTGTGCACATATCTCCTTAGCTAGGATACATGGAATACTTCATGCACATGGTGCAACTGAGGTGGAAGAGTTATGCGGCATGCCCCCTCTTCAAGTCTGTTGAGGACCTAAAAAGTTCCGATGAACCTCAGAGATAACATTACACCTTAGCCAAATCTCCTGAAACCTCATTGAGGGGAGACCCATAGAAAGACGTGGTCTACATACTTGAACTTCAGAGGTCTCTGTCTCCTATCGACATATGACTTATACATGCTCTGTGCAGTCTTCATCTGCTCCTGTGTGATCTGCACCTTCTCTATGGTAGCCTACACCATCTCTGGTCCCACTAGTGCGACTCCAATGGGTCAGTCCAGCACAAAGGTGATCTAAAAGGTCGCCCGTATAACGCCTCAATAGGTGTCATCCCAATGGTGGAGTTATAGCTGTTGTTTTATGAAAACTTCACCAAAGTAAAGTGATCCTACCAGTTGCGACCGAAGTCAAGGACATAATCACATAGCAAGTCCTCATGAGTCTGAATGGTCTACTCAGTCTAGCCATCTGTTTGAGGATGGAAGGTGGTTCTCACACGAAGCTGCATCCTGAAATCCCCTTGAAACCCATTCCATAGATGGGAAGTAAAACATTCATTAAAATCGGATATAATCGTCAAGGTTACTTCATGTAACTACACAATCTTCTGCACATAGAGGCATCCCAAGTTCTCTATAGATCCCTACTCCTTGATCGGTAGGAAGTGGGCCGACTTGGTGAGTCGGTCGACGATCACCCAAATCGAGTCATGACCCCTGGATTTATGTGGATTTCATATCATGAAGTCCATGTATATCTCATCCCAATTCCACTTTGGGACCTCAAAAGGATGAACTAAGCTTGCTGGTAGCTGATGCTTCTCTTTCACTTTACGGGAAAGCAAGGCACCATGAGACATACTCTTCTACTACTTTTTTCATTCCTGGCCACTAATGCTGTTGTTGGAGATCTTGGTACATCATCACCACTCCTGGATGTACTTCAAGAGGGGATGTGTGGAAATCCCTCATCACTTCCTCTTTAAGCGACACTGGTACTTTGGTACATCCTCTAAAGAGGATGACGTGCTCCCCACCTTCAGAAAATCCATCAGGTGTCTGTCCTATTAATATCTGAGCATGTCGTGTCTCATAGTCAGTGTCCCCATGCTGCGCCTCCCTAACTCACTGAAGAATTGGAGGAGTGACTCTAAGAGACTGAAGTAAAGTTGCTCCATCTCGATCCATAAAGGATATCTACAAAGCGGGAATCTGCTCCGTCACCTCACATAGCAGCTTCATACCAGATCTCTGGCAGAGTTCATCTTCTGCAATGTTCCCCTTCCTAGGAGTATAGACTATCTTGAATTCATTGTATTGGAGGAACTCAAGCCAACTTCACTGTCTCAGGTTCAGTTCCTTATGAGAAAAGATATAGCTAAGACTCTTGTGATCATAATACATTGTTAAATGCTCATCCATCAAGTAATGTCACTACATCTTCCAGGAAAAGACCAAAACTGCTAACTCCAAGTCATGGGTAGCGTAGTTCTACTTGTGGTGTCTCAGTTTTTGAGAACCATAAGCAATAACAACTTTCTACTACATCAGGACACACCTGAGCCTGCTCCCTAATGCGTCGTAGTAGACTATGTACCCTACTCCCTCCTATGGAAGCCTCAAGATGGGGGAACTAGTCAGCCACTGCCTTAGCTCATGAAAACTCTTATGACATCTCTCCAACCACAAAAAGGTCTTCCCCTTATTTTTCAATGATGATAGAGGTGCTAAAACTCTGGAGAAATCTGGCACAAACCTCCGACATTATCCAGCCGAACCCAGGAAACTCCGTACCTCCGTCACACTCCTGGGTGTCTCCCAAGAAAGTACCACCTCAATATTCTCTAGATCCACTTCAACTCTAGTCTCTGATATGAAATGTATTATAAAGTGAACCTCTCAGATCCAGAACTGGCACATCGAGAGCTTACCATAAAGCTGGTGCTCTCAAAGTGTGTCCAAAACTATCAGTAAATGATAGGCATGCTCCTCTTCAGTGGTGGAGTAGATCAGAATGCCATCGATGAATAATACTACAAAGCGATCAAGGTATGGCTAAAAGATTATGTTTATGAGTCCCATGAACAGTTCTGGAGTGTTGGTCGCACCGAATGGCATAACCAAGATCTCATAGTGGTTGTACCGACATCTGAATGACGTCATCTGCACATCCTCATCTCGTACTCTGAGCTGGTGATAGCCTGATCTTAGGTCTATCTTCAAGAACCACTGTGCTCCATTCAGCTAATCAAAGAGGTCATCAATCCTTGGAAGTGGGTACTTATTCTTCACGGTCACCTGGTTCAGGCGTCGATAGTTGACATAAAGTATCACGCTCCCATCTGCCTTCTTGGAAAAAACAAATCAAGGATGCCCAAGGAGAAACACTGGTCCGAATGAAACATTTCCCTTATAAGTCCTCTAGCTGTACCCGCAACTCACAAAGCTCCGAGGGATCCATCCGATACGCTGGTGTGAATATCAGTGTCATACCAGGGTAAAAGTCAATGTAAAAGCCCACATCTTTGTGGGGAGGTAGACCAAAAACATCCTCAGGGAAGACGTTTGTGTACTGGTCCACCACTACAGGATAAATCAGACTATCTATATCAAATGCTCCGAGGGTAAGGCTAGCCAACTGATGAGTAATGGACTGCAACCTCCTCCAGGTATGTCCATCATATACTGAAAAGGCTCCCTTAGCATTGGTACAGGTAAACCTGGTCCCATCCGTGCGGACACACTATACATTGTTCCTAATACAATCTATTTGCGCATGGACTGTAGATAACCATTCCATACCCAAGATGACATCGTAAGGCCTCGGCACCACTACTAGGAGATCCCAGTCAAAGATCTCACCTCCTAGAGTAATCTCACACTACCGGAACCAGGGCGTAATCGTCAAATCCTCTCTCGTAGGAGTCTCTATCAGTAAGGATTGAGCCAATGGCTCCATCAGAATCTCCAAGCTCCGAATGAGGGAAGTGGCAATAAAAGAATGATGGGCACCTGTGTCTATAAGTATAGTAGCTGAGGTAGAGTAGAAATAGATCGTACCATGTTTAATCTTCAAAGCACCATGATCATAGGCCTCAGCTGTCAGGAGCTGAGCTCGCCCCTTCCCTCCTGCTTCCTGTGGTTGGGGTAGAGCACATGGTGGTGGTCGCGGTAACATCTCAAATCATCAACCACTGCCAGTTACATAGCCATATCCTCTTCCACGTTCGCCTGCTCCCTGCAGACCTCCTTGATCGAATCTATGTCTATGCCTGGGCAGTCCTTCGACCATATGCTAATCATCCATACGGCGGGTGGGAAAGCCACAAGCCATGTGATGCTGCACTCCATATGCGTAACACTACCCGCTCCTGGCATGATTGGCTCTATCTCGAGTGCCTCGCAAAACTGACCCTGAATCCTGCTGTCATCTACCAAAAGGTATGGTCCTTTTGGACCTCTGCGATATTTGTTTGCTGCCAGCTGTAGAAGACTCTGCTATGTGCTGACTAGTGGTGGGTCTCGTTGTTGGTGACTGCTCAACAAGGAAAATCTCCAGTAAAAAGGGCCACTCTAACACCCCTGCCTGCGTCGGGATGCTGAGTGAGATCATCGAAGATCTGATCTCTTGAATGTGTCCTTTCTCGATGGTCCGAGCCCTAAATAATGGGTCATGCACCATATTAGTGGAGTAGTGTGACAGGTCAGTGAACCTCGCTGAGTACTGAGCCACAATCATGCTACCCTTCTGCAGATGAAGAAGCTCTTGTATGCACACTATGCGAAGAGTCACTGGAACAAACTCTGCCCAAAACATACTCTCGAAGTCTTCCCAGAGAAGAATCACCTCATCATAAGCTTAGAGCATTAAGCCCCACCATATTTCTGCTACTTCCTATGGGAGACTGGAAGCAAGGATCACCATGAGATCCGCTGGTGTCCCTACCAGTTGGAAGACTCTCACTACGGCCTCCAGCAAATCCTTAGCCACCTGTGGGTCCATCTCTCCCTTGAAACTTGGTGGCCTCTGGAACAAGAACTCATGAATCGCGCTCAAGAGGCGTGCACCCTCTGTTTTTGGGGTGGTGGCATCACTGGCCCAATGGGTAATGGTACTGCTGGTACCTCTACTAGAAGAGGGCCCTGAACCGATGCCTCATCGCTCAGTGGGCTATCAATGTGTACTACTCTCAGAACCCTAGGTGGATGTTTGTGTGGAGGCATCCTAAAATGAAATAGGTGCACTAGGTTATATAAGTTACACCTGGTGAGTTGACTCAAAGACTTCACAAAGAAGACTCTTGAAAACACACAAGCAATCAGTGTTTTTGTGCACTGAGTCAGAAATCAGAAGTCAGGGTCTTGGTGTATGGATACGTCGGCTCCCACACCAACACTGGATTCCCTAAACTGATAACCACACTCACTACACTTAACAATATTTTCGTTAAAGATAAATATCAGATTCCTATGTTCTATGATAGAACTGACTCCTTTGATACTAATTTATCACAAACCATCCCCAGGGGCCCGTGCCATGACTATCCCAAGTCCGAATTCCATAGGCCAGGGGACGGTGACTAGAATCGAAGGCATATTCCCTAAAACTGGGAAGGCATTTCCTTTATAACCTGTAACACACACAACCAAGAACACATCAAGATACTAACTCAAGTAAAATGAATAGTAAACCGTGTGAGTACAGTAAGTAAAAAGGGGCCAGAATACAATCCCAACTAGAAAGTACAAGGAAAAATGGAAAGTACAAGACAAATGATAGGTGAAAAGTAGCTCCTGTATCGTCCACCATGGATCCTACCTAAAGGGTAGGTACATCTCACAAACGATCGTCTCTGTGGTTTGTCTCATCTAATATCCACCTCTAAGCTACCTCCAGTCCAAGTACCCTCATCCTTAGTCAGAATTGTCCATCATCTGCACCAAACACAACGAAGTGTAGGCATATCCCATGTAGGGGTGAGTATAGAAATACTCTATAGGGACCTCGAGACCCTCAAGGTCTCACAAAATCCACAAATGATAACCACAAAGAAAGGAAACAACAGATAACCGTACGTAGGTATATTCACATACATATAACTAAGTTATCAAGTAAACCCATATCAATCATGAGGAAAACACAGAGTTCGACTCCAAATCCCCATGCTCAAATGTTCAACAAAGGATGAAATACCATGAAGGAAAGTACCACACATGTACGCCTCTCAAAAATAATACCACCGAGGTATTACCACGAAGGAAAGTACCACACAGGTACAGACTCAGCTCACACCAAGTATAAGTAAAGTAAAATAGTAGAGATTATTATATGTAACTTCTAAATCATCTTACTCTATTAGGAGGTAGACCCACATAGGATCGCTCTGTGGTGACCCACAAAAGATCACTCTGTGATGACCCACACAATATTGCTCAGTGCTGACCCACAGAGGATCGGTAGGTGCTGACCCACAGAGGATCACTCCCTGTAGACCCACACAGAATCACTAGGTGCAGACCCACATAGGATCTCTAAGTGATGACCCACACAGGGTCACTCAGTGCTGACCTACACAGGATCTCTCTTCACACTTTACTTCATAGCCAGCTACAGGGTTCCCACACTATGCTTGCTTTTCTCCAGGATGGTCTTCTCCACAAGCCATAGGTCGATACTCCAACTGCAAAGAAGACCCACGAAAAAGTATCCCAAGGGACCACCATGTCATAGGGGTCCCAACACAATAGATGAAATGTCAATCGAACACCAGGTCAGTAAGTTATTAGCCTTTTAGTTCTGAGGGCCCGGCTGGATTCGTGCTCGATCCAACCTAACCATACCCAAAAATTATCCAAATCTCTGGTGGGGTATACCAAAGGGACCATCTCGCTCCAAGGTTTCTAGCGCCGATGACGGTTCGTCAAATGGATGTCCAGTTCCAAAGTTATGTCCAAAAGAGTGTAAATGGGTCGTAGTGGGTCCGAGTACAGTCTGATCAGGTCAGACTCACCCGGCCCACGCTGGGCGGCCTGGCCTGGGCAGTGGCCCGTCCTAGGCAGCAGCCCATGGGGCGGCGACCCACGGGGTGGTAGAGGCCGCGAGGGCTGCGAGGGACCATGGGTGCCATGGGCAGCGGGGAGGGCTGCAGTGTATCTCGGTGGGTTGCAGGTGGCATGGAGGGCCGCAGGTGCCACATAACGGTTATAGGGTACATTTGTTGTGGGTTTGCAGAGGCTGCGAGTGCTGCGTGACGGCGCGAGTCTGAGTGGGCCGTGAGGTGGTGTGAGGCTGCGGGGCAGCGCGACGAGGCCGCGGGTGGTGAGGCCGCGGACGACAGAGGCCGTGGGGTGGCAGGGTGCCATGCCTTCATCGGCAGCCGACTTGACCAGCCGCCCTTCGTTTATCACCTTCATCGCGGTTCTCAAGTTCCACCGGTGCAAAACCACCGACACTAGTTTCCATCACCATCACAAAGAACCCAGAAGAGAACCATGATTTACGGAGAGGACAGTCCATGTTTGTTTGGCCCGCAATCTCTACATTATCACGGTATCAAGCAGTTATAATTTCTTCCTTGATTCACAATGAATTTTCAAGAATGGGAAGGGGAAAAATTCAACATCCATCCTAACTCGATGATTCTTTTGTATATTTTCCGTTGTTGAGATGGTTTGTCATTTTTCGATCCTGCAAAAATTATCCTTCAACAACATCGGTGATGAGAGGAAAAGATGAAGTTTGTGATAATGATGTTTCCTCGATCATTGATTAGTTTATCATTAGACATGCTTCGACAGAGTTTGGAGAAAGGTTCATCGAAGGAGAAGAGTTCTTCTTTGGCGTTTTCATTGGAGGATGTGTTCCTCCATGTTCACCCAAGCTCCCACCTTTTCCAATGACTAATTTCCCCCAACCCACCAAAAAAAGGTATTCAATATAAGAGAATAAGTTTTTTAATTTCAAATTGGCACAAAATAGGTTCACTTAATTAATTAGAGGAGAGTCGGCTTAATTAATTAAAGTGGAGAGTTTGCATAATTAAAGTAGGGAGTTGAGATGTTTTTCTCCATAATGAAGGGATTTCAAGGGGGATTTTAACTAGGGTGGTCCCCACCACCATAAACTCTCACGGAAGGATTAGTTCAGGTTGTCCCCAACTGTGAAACTACCACATGGGAGTTTCAAAATAAAATAAAAATAAAATGTTACACCATTTTATTTTATTTTATTCTCTCACAAAAAGTGAAAAACTAACTTCCACCCTCAACCAACTGCGGTCGAGGTGAAGGTCTCCTTAAGATAATACTAGCACTGCGAGTTCAACGGTACCCTTAGATTTCAATTTCAATCACCAGTTCAAAAGTTATAAAATCCCACTCATACGTTTACTGAATGTACCCAAAAAAAGTTCAGAAATTCATTCCGGGTACACCGGGCCTCAGAATCATGCGCCGTCAATTTTTGTGGACTCGTAAAATTCCCATATATTAAAAAAATTTACCTATAATTTCTGGGACTTTAGATGGATTTATACAGAATTAAGGTGAAATAAATATTCAATAGAGAATATGATATTATAAAAAATCCTATGGGAGAATAATATTTGATTTTTTTATTCAAAGTTTAAATATATAAATATAATGAATATAATGAAACGAAAATAAAATGCTAATAAAAAACTAAAATTACATTTCATCATTTGTTTAACAACAAGAAGAATCAGGGGATGATCAATAAATGGTGTTTATTAATGGCTTAGATGAAAATGTGTGTTTTGTTGTTCTAATGCATGCACTGACCATTCTAAAATATTTATAAGAATTAAATCATGAATGAAGTGTTTATTATTATATTATATTATTTGGGAAAATGGTTATAAAAAGAAGTATCCTATATTATTATTAGAATACATGGATGTACTCATTGAAGATCTTGTATATGTATGAGAATATTGAGGAATTTGGAAAATAAGAGGGATAGAATATAACAATAGTCAAACTAAAATTATTGGTTTAAGGATGATATCTTCCAAATGGACTAAGGATCATACCCACCCAAATAATATTGATTAATGTATCATATATTTTCACGTTTTATAATCATTTTAATCAAATACTACTAAACTTAGTGACATAGAATCAATACAAACACAATAAAGAGTTGAAACCCTCATTTTTGAAATACCATATAAAAATATCTATGTTCCTTGTTTTTCTATATATTAGTTTCATATAGTAGAGGGTTATATTAATATAGGGTTATTAAAGACATTAACTAGACACATATATTAATTTCAGTGAATAAATTATAAAAACAACATCACATATTCAACCCCATTTTAAGTGATACATTACAACATAGTAGTACACCTCTAGGTTTACTATTTGAAAATTGGTTAATAATTTCTAAATGAGAAATTTATATTATTTAACCTATTTATGGTCTCTTAATAAATTTTAAAATGTACCATTTCCTTATCAAATCAATATTATTTCATAAAACATATGATATTTGAAATTTTTTACTATCCACCTATAATTTTAGTTTTCAGAAAATAACTAAAAATAATTCTTTTAATATTATAATACTATAATTCCAAAAAAAATATTTATTAATAATTTTTTTTATAAAAATTAAAATTTTTATAAATAAATAATAATTTGAATATTAATGATTTTAAAAATAAGATACAATACAAATTATTTAAAAATTAAAATTATATATTTTTAGCATTCTATTTTCCAGAATTTTTATTGTTGAACTAAAAAATTTGTATTTACATATTTTATTAATATTAAAAATTAAGTATATCTCATTTTATTAATCTACATGTTATGTTACTATTCTAGTGTTTAAATTATTAGTCTAATAGACATGTTACAATTCAAGTGTCATATTAAAATTCAAATGGTCATACTATTATTCCAACCGTCATATTGGGTTTACAATTCATATGAATATCTATTATTTCTTATTTTAAACATTAATATAGTTTTCATCCATGGTTTTTAACAACATATAAAAAATTTTATGCATAGTTTAATTGTTTTTTATTTTAATGTGTTTTACATGGATGATATATTTTTTTTCTAATCACAACCCTATGGATTTTAAAATTATTTATATCTACATTATTTGATTTTATTTCCAAATTACAATATTTTTAATCTGATGAAAAATATTTATCATTTATATGTAACGATGTTATTTTTGAAATAATACAGTGTTGGTATTTTAATTTTTTTTGTGTTTAAGTTTATAAAATATACCTAAATATTTCACAAATGTGTATTTAGAATAAAAGTAACATATATAAATTTTTGGGTGTGAAATTCTTTCTCCGTTCTCAATTTTTCCCTTGATAGTTCATCTCATTTACTCAGTTGAAAGTATATGTATGTACTTTAATTTTATTTCTCCCTTCGGTTACCATGTTTCCCTCTATACTTGTTGTTTTAAGGTGAATTTTTTGTTACAAATAACATTGCCTCTATGTTTATTGATCATCACTAGTTTCTCCTCATTAGAGATTTCACGGTGTAATTAGGTCACCTATGTCATTAACCAACCAAGGTACCGTAGTAACCTGATGATTGATCTTATTATGACATAACATGAATGGTTTTCTCGATCCCCATGCATTGGGGACTGGTACCTAGAAAAATAAAATACGAATTTGGGAATGAATTTTAAAGAATTATTTTGGAAGTAGATAAACATGTCAGTATGCTTAAAAATAATCTCCATAGGGATAATTTTATGAAATGTCAACAAGACATAAATAATTCAAACTACTATAGAAAAGTACCATAAAATAGTATAGATAAGAGATACCCCAATAGATACAACTCTTCAAGTCCACGGATGAACTGATAGAACTACCTCTAAGTGGTTCTTTACCCATTCTCAATCCTATAAAAAGGCAATTTACAAACAATTGAAGGAATTGGTATGGTGTGAGATAAAATCCTAGTAGGTTCTCACCAAATATTTTTTTAATATATTAAAACATTTGTTTAACCAGTTTAAGGTCATTATATTTTAAATAAATATATTTCTCACATAAAAATAATATTTAAAAAAATAATAATTTTCTTTTCAAATTAACGAAAAACATTAAAAAGGTTTCTTAATAATAATTTTTAAATAAACTGGTTTATATAAATTCAGAAGGAATGTAAAATAGTTTACAATAAAAGAATATATTAATTTCGAATAAAAAAGTTAGAAACATGGTAATACAGCTAATGGTACGATAGTTCTAGGCTAAGGCACTCCAGACACACAAAGTGACCAGAAATTTTTTGTATACAAGTCCCTTTGGTATAATAAAATGAGACTTCTTCACCATCCATTCTGGGGTGTGATGTGATGAATTGATTTTTTGGAACATTTTAAATCATAGAGTGTTTTTCAAATAATTCACTAACTAACTATGTATTTCATGTGATCTAACAAAACATCAATGATGGGAAATTTAAATTAAGATATCATGAAATAAAATTCATCCCATTTTTTAATTCAAATATTCAAATTTTACATTTAAAAACCAAAAAATGTGTTTAATCAAAATAGTAATTTAACGAAAATATACCCTAAAGGTATCTATCAAAACCATTTAAGTAATTTTTTACAAATACCACTATGAAATCAATTTCACCAAATAATATTCACAATTATATTTCCATGATTATATTTAAAAATTCAATTAAAACAATTTCCATAAATTTTATAAATTTAAATTAAATAATTTAAATTCCACCAAATTACATCCCTTTCACAAATACTCCCCAATTCAGTGTTATTGGGGGTGTCTCTAATTTCATGACAAAATTCAATTTCCAAAACCAAATACACCATATAAATGGAATTTGGATTTTAACCAATTCAATTTTGTATGTATGAAATCCCACACATTTAATTGATAACAATTTAATCAAATCAAGTTGTTCCAGGTTAATTATATTAGAAAATTCTAATGGAACCACATACGTTAAGGTCACAGAATCTCAAAAATTCCAAACCCTAATTGGTAATTTCCAATGAAGAATGACAAAAACATAATCTAGGAATAACCCCAAGAACCAAGATCTCGAAAAAAAGATTTTTTGATCTTCCAATAGCATGGATATCCACAAAACCCGTGGTATTAGAAAAGATATAGTAGGAAGAAGAGAATGGGAATAAAACTAACTAAGGGAAGATTGAATGTCATTCTATTTGATTTGATCCACTTATGGGAGGTTTCTGAGGGGTAAAAAACTACTCCTAGGAGATCATAGGGATGAATAAATAGATTTGGGATTGTATAGGTCTATTTGGGGGTATAAGAAGTGGGTTTTGGGATTTTAAAACCCACTTGGAGATTATGAAACCCCACATGCACATGGTTACTCAGGCTAAGCCACAAGATTTATACAAACTGTGCACCTTATCCATGCACCCCCATTTTCTAAGGGGCACAGTTTCTACTTTGTGGGTTCTAATTTTTTAAAACTGTGTGCAAGTTGTGTAAAACCCTATTGTTTCAGTTTCTATGTATTCCATAAAGGCATCATAGTGTTTGGGAAATCCATGTTCCAACCATGCGTATCTCTATATTATTTCATAATTCAAAATATATCACCTAAAACAATCCCAAAGGAAACCCAACCAAAGTGTTATAAAAAATAGGGGTTTAGTAATATTTGAAAATAGTAACATGATGTCACAACCTCCCTATCAAAGAAACTTTATTTCCCTAGAAATCCTACGCAAGAAGCATCCATTCTAAAAAGATGAGGTAATTTGGATCTCATCAGTGCATCCATTTACCATATCTTATATGTATTAGAACAATTCTTACATAGAACTAGAACCAGAGGTATCTTCTTCCCAAAATTTACCTTGGGTTCAGAATCAATAATACTGACTAGGTATTCAGTCATAAATAAATCAGATTTAACATTAAGATCACCCCATCTCAGATCATGATATAGAATAGATAGAAACTTCTGTTGTTGAGAAATATAAACTAGGTTATGTATCAACATAATATATGGTGGAATAAGTAGATAGTAAAAAACTTACCTCACCTACTCAATGACCTAAAAAAGTCCCTCAAAAAAAGGATCAGGTTTCTCTTTCCTCCCAAGACATCGATGACCCAACCAAAGTGAAACATTAAATAATAGAAAATCACCAACCGATAATTCCGACAGTCTATGATGATGAATAGAATAAGACTTATACTAGCTCTGCATCCTCAACATTCCATAAAAAATCAACTGAATCTTTATTGTAATCTCTTAATGAATCTCAGTCCAACCAAGAAACATTAACCAATCTCCAACCAACACAATAGTGAGCTACATGGTTGGCCATACAAGGCCTCAATGGGAGAAATTTTTATTGAGGACTAGCATCATTTTTTATATGAAAACTAAACCAGAACCATAGGGTCAACCCAAGCCCCACCAAATTCATTGACCCAAGAATAGACCATATCCAAAAAAATTGTATAGATCTTTATGTCTGGATATCTGAATACATATGATATTTCTTACTAAAACGAACATGAAATTATAGTCCCTTGTGAAGGCCTCACAAAAAATGAGAAGGGATCCACGAGTCCCTATTATTGACTATAGTTGACAAAACTCCCTGAAAAAAACAATCTATCTCCCATAGAGATTTACCATCTCCCCAACTTTGGTTGTATCAAGAATTTGTATAAAGTGATCAGATTATGTAACCTGATTGATCAAAACCCACATCACATTCTTTTTTTTATGGGTATGTAGCAACACAAAAAAATTACATAGAGACTTAATCCCACTTCTATGTTTGATGTGTTTGTGGCTAAGGAAAACCCTAGGACTTCTGATGTTTGACCTTGATTTGTTGGCACATATAACAATGGGAGAAAAATTATTAAATTACTTGTATCATACACAACAACCATAATTGAAGCCTCATGTCATAGAACATCTTTACTATTCCATGTTTAATATCCCACCAGTAATACATAAATTCCCCCATCAAATGTTCCCTTACTGCTAATGCCTCACCAAAGTGATTTGATAACATAGAATTCCCTCTATCAAGAATGACCAATCAATTGTGTTCTCCCCACCATAAAGAGATTATCTAATGGTAGACACTCATCATCTAGATGTGGTTCCTTGATAATAATTTCAATAAGAGGTCATGCAAATTGATTACTAGCCAATAAACCTTGACCACTAATTATCAGAATCGAATATATTACTATCAAATGTGGCCCTCAATTTATACTCATCAAATGATTCTTTCATATCTTGTTTTATAAGTTATCTAATAAAATAATCTTCAATGAAATTTCATTTCATTGAGGTATAGGAGATGTCAAAACTGAAATACTATATGTATTCCACCAAACATCTCTAGTGGATAATGAAATCATGTTAAAAAGATAAATATCAAGAACTTATGGTCTGAAAAATCATTAATCAATCTCCATAAAGGTAATACCACCTACTCTTATTCATGTTCATCAGAAATGGAAGTTCAAGGTTATGGGTTAGATAATTATTCTCATGTGTCATAAGTTGAAGATATCTATAAGAAATGACATGATAACCTATTATAATAACACAACCCAAAACAAAAAATGATGCATAACATAAGACCACATATCCCTGCCTAGTCTTTATAAGAGTCAACACCAGAATATATTTCAAAATATAGTTCATCAAAAAAAAAATAATTATGATATTTTTCATCCCAATAAAACATTACTCCCTTAGGTGTTATAGTAGTCACAAGAGATTCCATCTTCGAAAATTCCTTAATGAATGGATGATAATAGCCTGCTAAACCCAAGAAGCTTTGAATTTAGATAACCATTCATGAATATTACAATGTTATAAAATACCTCACCTTCTCTGGGTAAACTGTTATACCATTTTATCACACCACATGCCCCAAGAAATTTAATTCCCATATCTAGAAATCACATATCATAAGATTGACATAAACTCGGTGACTTTTCAATAATTATAGAACTGATCACAAATGGAACACATGATCCTCCTCAGACATAGAGTTAACAAGGATTTTATCCACAAATAGTACCACTAAGGTATCATGAAATTCATTGAAAAAATCATTATCATTAATAAAATAAAAACTGTAGGATCATTGGTTAAACCAAATGTCATGAAATTGTACTCATAACAGTTGTAGCTTCTCTAAAAGTTATTTTTCTAAATGTCGTATACTTTTACTCTAAACTAATGTTCATGAGATCAAATGTTTATCTTTGAGAAACACTTTTCCCATTTTAACTAATCAAATTGATCATCAAACCATGGAAATTTTTTTTATTCATTATTGTAAATCTATTTATTTTTTAGTAATCAACACATTGGTGGAGTGAAACACCATCTTTATTAGAGAAGAGAATCATCTCCACCTAAGGTGATATACTAGGGAAAATAAATTCCTTTATCTATATGATCATACAATTAGGTCTTTGAACACATCATTCCAGTTGGTTCCATATGGTTAGATAGAATATAAACTATTTGTGAATCATGCACTATATTGATAGGAAACTCTACCTCCCCTAGAGGTGGTAGACTAGACAAGTTAGAAGAAAACAAGTTGGTAAACTCTATAACAACTAGAGGGATATCACCACTAAAATATTCTCCCTCTATATTTAATGAAAAAATTATATCACTTTCCCCAACTCTAGATAAGATTGTTCGACTCTACTCGACCTCAGGTCTTATTATCCTTGAAAGAAACGACTACCCACATTGGGTGTTATAATAGAGACCCATAGAAGATAAAAATCAATATAATCTTTATTACAAATTATAGAATCTATCCTAAAAATAATTTCACAATGTTTCATTTTGAGGTTGAAAAAACTCAAACCAAGTACAACATCTGATAGAGAGAAAACACAAGTGGGACTACGGATACCCTACATTATCTAATACCAAGGAGAGTAGTAATATCTATTACATAAGCCAAATGTATTGTAGAATGATTTAGTAGATAAAAAATACAGGAATAAATAAATGAATTAGATGCACCGATATGAAATAGATAATTCACTAATGATGAAGCTATAGTAATAGTGACTATTAAATTAATCAAAACCATACCCGATTCCTCTAGAGACTCTCCCACTGAATGAAGAAGGTTCATTCTAGATTTAAATAAATGGAACCATTTTATATGTGATGTATCTTATTTCACTGCCATTTCATATTTTTTATGACCCCATAACACTACACATTGTATAATAGAAATGGATGAACTTGTGTAGGTGACCCGAGCATCTATAGGAGCCACATATCTTGGGTAACTCAGTAAAAACCCTATTTGGATGCATCATCTTACCACACTATTAAATAATAAAATTACCTCTTATAAGAACATTAATATGTTTATAAAATCCTTACAACTAAAAACCACCATGATAATTTTCATGATTCCTCTTTACCTTATAGTAAAACTCAATGCCACTAAGAGAAGAAGAAACTCTTGTCAACACTGACTTGTTGTCTAGGTCCATTTCAACAATAAAAATTCTATCCAGAACATCAATATAAGTAAGAATATTAAGAATGAAAAAATAACAATGAATATCATATTAATATACTAACTCTAACCTTCGAGTATTTATATTCCCATATCACATGTGTGAACTGTATGGGCTCAAAAAAATAGTTTTCATATTCCTTCAAGACCCTGAATACCTTCTCAAGTATGAAAAAATTTAGCATCCTTTCCCAAAATCATTGATTCAAGATAGAACATGCCTGAGAAAATAACCTTAGAGTCTTTTCATCTTAATCATTCATGCTTATTCTTCAACACCATAGTGCCCCACCATCTCCTGCTTAGTGCCTACAGTACGAAGGTGGCACACTTCATCAAGATTTTTTCCGGTGTCTATAAGAACCCAAAACACCAATCCATATTTCTCAACCATTCTTCAACCTCCTGAGGATCATTTTATACTTTTAAAACTACTATATTTTGTTGAAGTATCTCTTGAGTAATAAAACATAAATCTTCACTTTATGGTTCCATAACTAGAGCCTGAATGTGAGCTGATGGTGGTGCTTGTCCCATAGCATGAAAAGTATGCACAATCATCACATCTCGAGTCAGTTTCATAAGATAATATCCTAACTTTGGTTCATCGGTATCTTCCTTCTATATCATATTTCCACATCTTCTAGGAGGCATGATACTAAAAAAATGTCTTACGGTAAGGAATAAATCAATTTTTTCACTCAAACTATGCTATAAGTGTTTGTTAATCCAAACAAATTTTAAAAAAATATTTGTATTTCAATATATCCAAATCAAAACAAGGTATGCAATAGAACCCTTACTCAAGAAATCTCTCCCTAATCACCCCAATGGACTTAATATTCATTATAGTGATAGATGGTGCATCACTAAATCACAAATACCACTCAAGTACCAATGAGAAAACAAAACCACATACTAACATCAAGGAAATATGAAAAAACCTACCATTAATACCCCTTGTCACGAACCAGCCTCGGTACCCTAGTAACCCCAATGCGTATGTAGTCCTAAAATGGCCTGAAGGTCATTATTGATCACCACAGGTTAGATAATAGCCCTTGACATCATACAATATTTAAGTGGGAACATATTTTACAAAATCATTGCGGAAGCAGACAATCAAGTCAGTAATCATAAAAAGAAACTCCACATGGAGAACTATGCCATATGTCAACATGGAAAAAAACTCAATGTACTACAATAAACTAAAAAAAATAGGATATATAACCCATGTCCAAATGGATACAACTATCCATTTACACACATGAATAGCTTGAACCACCTCAAGATCTTTCTTTTCCACTACTTGAATATGGAAGGATATAATATAAAAAACATCCTAATAGATAGGTTGGGTGTGAGATAAAATCCTTTTAGGGTCTCACCAAAGATTCCATAATAGATCCCAATAATTAATTGAAAAATAAATAGATTACAATTTTAAATAAACAAGTTTGTAATATCTTAATAATATTTAATCAAATCATGATTTCATTCCAAATGATGGATATTCATTAAAAAAATGGATTAATAATCATTTTATATAAAACAGATTATATGAATTCAAAAGGAATATAAAATGGTTTGCAATAATAGAATATATTAATTTTATGTACAAAAAAGTGAGCAACATGGTCATATGTCTAAAGGTATGATAGTTCAAGTCTAAGGGAACCCACACACTAAATGTGACATGGCAATGTGTATATACACATGTCACTTTGTTATATCCAATGGAGTCTTCATCAACATCCCATCAGTGATGTTATGTGAACAATTTATGTTTTTATCATTGTAAATCAAAGATTGTTGTTCAAATAACTCACTTAATACCTAAGGCTTGCATTTTCTCTAATAAAATATCAATGATGGAAAATTTACATGAAGACTTATTAAAATAAAATTTATCCATTAATCTATTTCAAATATGAAATTTTTTCATTTAAAACACATGAAATTTTTTAATTAAAACATTACTACTTCAAAGATAAAACCCAAAGGTTTCTATAAAAATCATTATAAACCATTTTTCATAAATACCAATTTCAAATCAATTTCACCAAATAAATTTCACAATTCAAATTCAACCATTAAATTCAATAATTTAATTTCAAACAATATAAATAAATTTAAAATATTTTAATTCAATAATTAAAATCCAAAAATTAAATCAATTTATCAAATACATCCAAATTCAATGGAAGTGGTGGTTTTCCACAAATTAATTCCATAATCCAATTTCCAAAACCAAATCCCGGAATTAAATATAATTGGGTTTTTATCCAATTAAATTTCATAGGAATAAAATGTCACACATTCAATTGAAATACATTAAGTCAAATCATGTTGTTTAGTGTTAATTAAATTGGACAATAAAAATCTAACTACATACCTTAGGTTCATGGTATCACGAATCTAAAAACCCTAATTAGGATTATAAAATGTAAAATTATAAAAAAATAATTCAAGAATCACAAATAGATTTATGATCTGAAAAAATGGTTTTTAGATCTTACAATAGAATGGTGATCCAAAAAACCCTAGGGGCATAAGAGAGATAGTGGTAGGAATAGAACGGGAAGAGGAAACTAATAGGGAGTAGATTTAACGCCATTTTCCAATATTCTATTCACTTCATGGAGGGTGTCAAGGGGAAAAAATGTTTCCTTAGAGCTCCTAGGGAAGAAAAAATGGCTTTGGAATCGTATTGGTCCTTTGGGTGGGTCTAAAAAGTTGGTTTTTGTATTTTAAAACAAAATTTACAATTTAAAAAACATTACCCATAGTTAACTGGGATGAGACACATGGTTTTGGAAAACCGTGTTCCATAGTCATGCACCACCATTTTACAAGGTGCACAGTTTATACTTGGAGGGAATTTTTTTTTCAAACTATGCCTTATCCATGTAAATAACCATTTTCTAGGTTTTCATGGTTTCTACTAAGATGGGACACAATTTTGAAAATTGTGTACCATCCATATGCACTAGCATATAACATTCAAAAATTTTATATTTTCTCCTGAAACAACCCCAAAATAAAAAAACCAATGAATAATCAAAATAAGGTTTTAGGAATACTAGAAACTAGTAATATATATTTAGTATCTGTGAGGAATCATATATATACATCCTTTGGAGATAAATATGGAAAATGTCATGAACTTGAACAAGGTTCTATGGAGTTGAAAGTAAACTGGCTAAAAATTAGTTGTGATCAAAATTTGTAGTTTCTAATTCACCTAGTGATTATATTTCCCTTTTTACTATCCTCGCGACTCTCTTACTGTGTGATATATAGAGGAATAGAAATTTCCCAACATAAAAACCCAAGATTCTTCATTGATTTTTAGCTTAAATATTCTACTGAATTTTTGGTACTTTTATATTTTGATGAATTTTTTAAGAAATATCTATCATATAATCTAAAAATTGAGTCATAATAGCTTCAATTCACTAACTTCATCATAACATGACAGTGTTATATATCTCATCTAATATAGACCATCATTTTGGGATATGAGAACACTATAGTGGAAACTATTATTACTTGAGAGTACAATTCAAGATTTTATTCCTAATATCCATTCAAAAAAACAAGAATCATTTTTATATAATATCATTTATAGATATTCCATTAACAATATCCATCATTCATGGGATAATAATCCATATAAATGTTCAATTTATAATTAGGGTCTTATTAAAGGCTCTATCATAATATATATATGATCCTTCGACCCAATTCCAATTTAATTAAATATTGTTCCCAATGGAGCATCACCACATACCATAAATATACCCTAGAAAAATGATTGGATGAAAAATCTGATCTAATAGTGATGAAGTGGGATATCATATAGGATAAATCCACCAAAATAAAAAAGTTCATTTTACCTTTATATTCTTTTTTAATGAACAATGAAAAACTCCATGGTAATGTTCTCATATTTCCATTATAAAATAGGTAATGGTATCCTTATTATTTTAGACCTTTTAAACTAGGATATAACATACCTGTATACTAAGAATGTAGATGTGTACTCAGTTATCTCCTTCTTTATGGTCTCTTACTATAAGTAAGATGGAAGATCATGGTACATCATGCTATAAACAATGTGAAGGGAGAATCATGTGCTATGTTAATTATCTAATAGGTATTTTTGTATATATGGTGATAGTATCACATTGAGAAAACATATAAAAAATTATTTAGTTTATATAAATGTTGAAATAATGATGCTTCATTTACATTATTTCTCCCACCTTTATTAGAATCTCTTCGATTATCAATTTGTTCCACTTTGATTTTATCTCCAATAAATGGTTGGGAAATTATTTCAGAACACTAATATATCTACGCTATATTTATGATTTATAAATACATCCTTTAATACCCAATAAGACTGGTATTTTTGTAGAGACCTCGATCCCCGGGTGCCTCATGAGACATGATATGCTAACATTAAATTACAACATTTACAAATAATATATATCATGTCCAATTACTATAGAAGATCGCGAGTCTCAGGATTCTGGGAAACCAGCTGATTTTGATAAACTTCATTATTACAAACCATGCCTGAAAAATTTAAAACAAAATGTAGGGTGAGAAAATATGCCAAGTAAGGTGTTTTAAATTTTTTTTAAGAAAACTCTTTCTCAAAGTAGTCATTTTGAATATATCACTTCACTAAAATAAAAAAAAGAATTATCTTTTCTTAGAACATGTAAATCTTACATTTTTGAAAACCTCTTGCACAGAAAAGAAGTACGAACTTGCAATAAACTTTAAAGTAAACATAATCAGAGAGAGCAAACACATGAAGAATAGAAGATGCATAATTTACAACCAAGATTACTTCAGTTCTAAAAAAATATGTGAGTAAGTAGGGAAAATATTCATAACTTGATTCATGGGAACATAAAGGTATTATAACAACTTACCACATGAATTAAAATTCTTATCTCATGATTTCATTCTCATAGTCAAGGGAATTTTCAACTAGGGGATGTCTTGTTAGTTGGACTAACCCCTGGTTGACCATTTATCATTACATGTAGAGGGAAAGTATAATTCCTAGACTTGTCAGAACCCTGTGTCATGATCTTAAAACATAACTTAGTACGGGTCAAGGCCAATTTCCAATCCCATTTCCCATAGTAGCACAAGCCAAGACTATCCGCCAAGACCGTCGCACATAAAAGCACAAGCCAAGGCTAACCTCCAAGACTGTCACACATAAAAGCACAAGACAAGGATAACTGCCAAGACCATCACACATAAAAGCACAAGCCAAGGCTAACCGCCAAGACCGTCGCACATAACGTCTCATGAGACTCATACTTTACTCGATTCATTGGAGCGCTATATAATTCCGGGCACACCCGTCACATTTAAGTCCAATACATCCTTCACATATCTTGACATGGTCTTTCATTCATAGGGTTTCATTCATAAATTCTTGATCAAACCCGCTTTTCACATACATATTCATAACTTGAAGACCGTTCAATAATTAATAAAAGTAAGACATGCATGCTTAAAATCCATACACATAAGAAATTATCTTAACAATTGAAAACATGGGTTTCAAGGAAATGAACATAAACACTTTAACATTCCAAAGCATTTCAATACCAAGTTAAAACAAGGTCGTTCATAACTAATACACATGCTGATAAATGGGTATTGTGGGTGTTTAATTAAAACTGTGTGAATATACATACAGTTAGGGATATAAAGTGTGCAATTAGGTTTATCTTGGGAAGTCATGTATATATGTATGCAAACTGCATGAAAATAGTTGTGTAAAAACTTATTTTCACTTTAAATAACATGACTTTTCCTTTGAAAAGTTTGAAAACGTCATAGGAAGAACAAGTCTTTGAAGACAACATATTTATACATGGTTATATATACCTATATATATAAATTTAGGTGCGTATACACATGTGCATGGGTTTACCAAATTAAACCATACTCAATAATATTTCTCATGTTATACATTAAACAAAATTAATGTTCGGCAAAACCGAGTGGGGTTCTTTTACATAAAAAAGTGAACATAATTTTCATAAAACCCTTATTGGCATAAAATTAGTCTTGCATACAACATGGTCAATCCATAAATATGAGTACATATATACAAATATATATATATATATACTTGTAAACATTTGAGGAATTTCCCACTACCCATCTTCACAAAACAAAATCATGATTTATCAAGAATGGTGATAAATGAAAATTTTCAATTGAAAGAATTATTTTGATATCATACTAACCCTTAAACTTCATCATACATATAAACATGTATACAAATAGTTTTGGGTACTTTTCTTGAAATAATAATCCTTTTGAGTAAATAAAATTTTAATCATCATGCTATATTGTAACAAATTACAAAACAAAAGAATCAAGTTCATATCTTATGCACATTGATGTACATATACATCGATATAATCACATGTACATATATATATCAATATGATCCATACACTTGCATGATTTTACCTGTTCATACAATTACCCGAAAACTCCATTTTCGTACGCGAAATAAAACCAGGGTTATAATCATTGAGAAGAAGTTTGTATATTTTCATATATCATTTTATACATATATGTATATAAATATATATATACACAAAGTACATATGGAAATACCCGAACCAAAGTAAAATAGGTCTCCCGAGTACCCTTACCCCGGTTTTGGGATTCCACTCAGAAGCGGACAAGAGTGGTTCTCAAAGACATGGATTAGCATATATACAGGGAGTATATACTTATAGGTTTATATATATATATAAACCTATATATAAATAAATATACCGAAGCTTTAAAAAAAATGAGGTATAATTTGTCCCCTTACCAGTTCAGAGAGGAGAAGAAGGAAAATGAAGCAGACGAGCCCGGTCCGGTGGTTGGAGATCCAAGGAGCTTGGGTGCAAAACTCTCCTTGCCTTCAGTGCAAACCGAAGCTTAAGTACATGTTCTATCCTTTCGTGGAGATACCGACAGGGTGGACGAGGTCGAGTCGGTGCCAACTCTATGGAAAGGAGGGAGCAAAGAGGGTCCACTCACCTGCCTAGAGAAGAAAACAAGCCCTACCCTATTGGTACAGTGGCACGAGGAAGAAGAAATCCGCAGGGTGAAGAAAACAGAAAAATGGTGGACGGACGAGATCAAAAGGAAAGGATCGGGCGGCCAAGAAGCAACGCGGATTAAAAAAACCGGACGGCCGCGATTTGAGGTGCTGGATCAGGCGGCTCCGGGCTGCTGCGGTGTTTAAAAAAACACGGTTCAATGGTTTAAAAAATCGTTTTATTAACATTATTTTCTATTAACTTATTATAACATTGTTTTTATTATTAAAATTAAATTTTTGACCTAACTTTTATTATTTTAAGATAGTCATTGGTCAATGGTTTATTTAAAAAAAATACATTGATTAATTCACCCTTATCAAAAAAAATATATTTTTTATTTTCCTTTATTGACTAATTATCTTAATTTCCTTAATTAAAGATTTATATTATTAATACGATTAAACATTAAACATAACTAAATTTATAATTATTTTCACACATAAGAGTGCGTTGATATAAATATTATCATTATGAAACACATACGTAAATGAAATCATAATTTGACATAGTTTTCAAAACTGTTAATTCAAATTATAAAAATTCGCATTAATATTATTACTTATATTTAATTTAGAGATAAATATAATACATTTAATTTAAGGTTTGATGCAACATATATATATAACTCAAGAGTTTGAGTACATATTTTCTTAGACAAAGTAAAAACCCATCAGATTCAATATAATTACAAAATAAAATTTTAATTGCCCAAGTTAAAAAAACATGTAGTAAAGAGTGGATAAATAATAATATTAATTTTCACCATTTTGAAGCATAAAATATAATTCACCTTTTGGTAAAACAAGAAATAAATTAATTATACTATTATTGATGTCATTCATTAAATATTAAAGCAAATAACACAATTAACTTTTCGAACCTTTTGGGGGTAGTCAACTCTTATCTTCAACGATCCAAAATAAAACATTAGTGGATAGGATAATCATGGGGGAGCCAACGGTTATATTTATATCCATTAGGGTCCAACGGTCGAATTAGTGTTCTTATAAAAAGTCTGTTCTCGGGGTATCCCTCACTCAAGGTGACTGAAGGAGAAAAGAGGAGATGGTCTGTGTGATTCCTTTGGCGCTCAGCACAGTTGCAGTGGCTTCAGCCATCCTCATGTTTATTCTGATGGATTCCAAAAACACTTACCACTTTCTAGGGGTCCTGGTGGTTTTAAGCGGTCTCCCTATAATTGTAATCAGGTTTTTAATTGCGATTTTTGGTTAGATTAACTTCTTGTTTGATCAGTGTGAGTTGTAGTCACCGAGATATTACTCATTTGAATAAAAGGGCCTTTTATTCATTTTGATGCATTTTCTGTATTTTATTATTATTATTAACTTCTAAGATTATTTTTTGTTCAATTAATGGGTGAAATTATAAAATAAACATGTCATTACTCAAAACAAAATTTCTTAGGTTGTTACATTATTTTCCCCTTCAAAGAATTGCGTCCTCGCAATTCTATTCATAAAAAAAAAGAAAAACCGAAACCCCACACGTACAACATTTCCAAAACAAGGGATCCGGCTCGTTTAACAGATTACCAAAGTTGGCACATAGTTCTACCATTTCCCTAGCCCATATTCACTTTGATCAGTAGGTCTTGAACTTCTTCTAGTGCGTACTGCACACAGGCGTCCAAAGGGAGGCTCGTGCGGTGAAAAGCATGGAAACGTCCGAGTAGATGAATTCCCTGATAACTCTCCGGGCTACATCATGCTCGAGGTAATCGAGGGGAATGATGCGATTGAGGAGACTGAAATTTAAGACCTAGAACATATAGGCTGCACTAAGCTGGTCATCCTGGGCATCTATGAGGAAGCACGCTCTGGCAGAGAAGTTTTGCACCAGAGTAAAACACTGAAAGAGACCCTCAAAGTATCTTCCCCTTCACCTATAGCAGGGAAGTTGAGCAGTGGCGATGAGATGAAAAACAAGATCATCCTCTTGACACGAACGAAGAATCTTAGTACCGTTCACTAAATCGAGCAGACGTTGGAAAGACCCTTATAGGTGGAGAAAAGATGGATAATCCACCATGCATGTCCTGATCATAATAAATTCTAATAACTCATCGGGTAGTGATGAGATGTTCGTTTGACCAGCCATCTGAAAAAAAACATTCAAAAGGAAACTCTTAACAACACAGATAAGGAAGAGGCAGGAAAAGAAACAAGAAACTTTCATTTATGCAAACATTTACATAACAAAGCTTTAGTTTACTAAACGTACACGACAAAGAGTGGAAAAAATCCCTAACTCTTCAAATCACAGACATGCTGAACAGACGGGGTTAAACTCATGGGAACATCTATGATGCCTCCTGAGTTTAGCATGAGGGGTATGGAGTTGGGAAAAATCAGTATACACCTATTGCCTAAGAGAAAATTGGGTGGACTCATCTTCCAACACTCCGAGGTCCATTAACTGGCCCTAGAAGCCGTAGTGCAAAATCTGGCATAGGTAAGCTGCTCGAAGGTCTCTAGAAGCAGCTGCTTCTTGAAAGGGGTTATCAAGAATCGTGCCAAATTTGCACCAGTTGTGAACAATCAGAAGAGTCCCTCGTGGTACTTTCCCCGACGTGCATAAGAGGGGAATTGGGTTGTCATCATTAGGAGAAAATCCATCCCCAACCCCTGGTGTAGTCTAAGAACCCTAGGAGAATTTAACACGTCATACAGGTGATTACATTTCGTGTGAATTTGTGCATAATTTAGAAAGTTCTCACGGCTAGCTAGAGATACAATGTTCTCTAGAGCCTCTGTGGGAAGTGATAGTAGGTCGGTAGCTACATTTTCATCAGCCATCAGAAAGTTATAACATTTTTACTTATTCAATCATAGTAATACATTCATACCACCGGGTTTTCCAGAGTTTCCTGAACCCATCCTATGATACCAACTGTAGAGACCCCGATCCCCGAGTGCCTCATGAGACATGATATGCTAACATTACATTACAACATTTACAAATAATATATATCATGTCCCATTACTACAGAAGATCACGAGGCTTAGGATTCTGGGAAACCAGCTACTTTTGATAAAATTCATTAGTACAAACCATGCATGAAAAATTTAAAACAAAACGTAGGGTGAGAAAATATGCCCAGTAAGGGGTTTTAAAAACATTTTAAGAAAACTCTTTCTCAAAGAAGTCATTTTGAATATAGCACTTCACTAAAACAAAACAAAGCATTATCTATTTTTAGAACATGTAAATCTTACATTTTTGAAAACCTCTTGCATAGAAAAGAAGTACGAACTTGCAATAAACTTTAAAGTAAACATAATCAGAGAGCGCAAACACATGAAGAATAGAAGATGCATAATTTACAACCAAGATTACTTCAGTTATAAAAACATCTGTGGGTAAGCAGGGAAAATATTCATAACATGATTCATGGGAACATAAAGTTCTTATAACAACTTACCACATGAATTACAATTATTATCTCATGATTTCATTTTCATAGTCAAGGGAATTTTCAACTAGGGGATGTCTTGTTAGTTGGAATAACCCCTGGTTGACCATTTATCATTACATGTAGAGGGAAATTATAATGCCTAGACTTGTCAGGACCTTGATTCAGGATCTTAAAACATAACTTAGTACAGGTCAAGGCCAATCCCCAATCCCGTTTCCCATAGTAGCACAAGCCAAGGCTATCCGCCAAGACCATCACACATAAAAGCACAAGCCAAGGCTAACCTCCAAGACCGTCGCACATAAAAGCACAAGCCAAGGCTAACTGCCAAGACCGTCACACATAAAAGCACAATCCAAGGCTAACTGCCAAGACCGTCGCACATAACGTCTCATGAGACTCATACTTTACCCAATAAAATGGAGCACTATATAATTCCGGGTGCACCCGTCACATTTAAGTCCAATACATCCCTCACATATCTTGACATGGTATTTCATTCATAGGGTTTCATTCATACATTCTTGATCAAACCCCATTTTCACATACATATTCATAACTTGAAGACAGTTCAATCATTAATAAACCTAAGACATGAATGCTAAAAATCCATACACATAAGAAATTATCTTAACAATTGAAAACATGGGTTTTAAGGAAATGTACATAAACACTGTAACATTCCAAAGCATCATAATACCAAGTTAAAACAAGGTCGTTCATAACTAATACAAATGCAGATAAATGGGTATTGCGGGTGTTTAATTAAAACTGTGTGAATATACATACAGTTAGGGATATAAAGTGGGCAATTAGGTTCATCTTGGGAAGTCATGTATATATGTATGCAAACTGCATGAATATAGTTGTGTAAAAACTTATTTTCACTTTAAATATCATGACCTTTCCTTTGAAAAGTTTGCAAACATCATAGGAAGAACTTGTATTTGAAGAAAATATATTGATACATGGTTATATATATCTATATATATATAAATTTAGGTGCGTATACACATGTTCATGGGTTTACCAAATTAAACCATACTCAATAATATTTCTCATGTTATACATTAAACAAAATTAATGTTTGGCAAAACCGAGTGGGGTTCTTTTACATAAAAAAGTGAACATAATTTTCATAAAACCCTTATTGGCCTAAAATCAGTCTTGCATACAACATGGTCAATCCATAAATATGAGTACATATATATGAATACATATATATATACTTGTAAATGTTTGAGGAATTTCACACTACCCATCTTCAAAAAACAAAATCATGATTTATCAAGAATGGTGATAAATGAAAAATTTCAATTGAAAGAATTATTTTGATATCAAACTAACACTTAAACTTCATCATACATATAAACATGTATACAAATATTTTTGGGTACTTTTCTTGAAATAATAATCTTTTTGAGTAAATAAAATTTTAATCATCATGTTATATTGTAACAAATTACAAAACAAAAGAATCAAGTTCATCCCTTATGCACATTGATGTACATATACATCGATATAATCACATGTACATATATATATAAATATTCTCCATACACTTTCATGCTTTTACCTGTTCATAAAATTACCCGAAAACTCCATTTTCATAGGCGAAATAAAACCAGGGTTATAATCATTGAGAAGAAGTTTGTATATTTTCATATATCATTTTATACGTATATGTATATAAATATATATATACTCAAAGTACATATGCAAATACCCGAACCAAAGTAAAATATGTCTCCCGAGTACCCTTACCCCAGTTTTGGGATTCCACTCAGAAGCAGACAAGAGTGGTTCTTAAAGCCATGCATAAGCGTATATACAGGGAGTTTATACTTATAGGTTTTTATATATATAAACCTATATATAAATATATATACCGAAGCGTTAAAAAAAATGAGGTAAGATTTCTCCCCTTACCAGTTCGGAGAGGAGAAGAAGGAAAATGAAGTAGACGAGGCCGGTCCGGTGGTCGAAGATCCAAGGAGCTCGGGTGCAAAACTCTCTCGGCCTTCCGTGCAAACCAATGCTTAAGTACAGGTTCTCTCCTTGCGTGGAGATACCGACGGGGTAAACGAGGTTGAGTAGGTACTGACTCTGTTGAAATGAGGGAGCAAAGAGGGTCCACTCGCCGACCTAGAGAAGAAAACGAGCCCTACCCTACTGGTACAACGACATGAGGAAGAAGAAGGCCGCAGGTTCAAGAAAATAGAAAAACAGTGGATGTCCGAGATCAAAAGGAAAGGATCGGGTGTCTCAGAAGTAGCACGACTTAAAAAAAAATTGATGACCGCGATTTGAGGTGCTGGATCGGGCAGCTCTGGGCTGCTGCGGTGCTTAAAAAAACACTGTTTAATGGTTTAAAAAAACAAAATCATTTTATTAACATTATTTTCTATTAACTTATTACAACATTGTTTTTATTATTAACATTCAATTATTGACCTAACTTTTATTATTTTAAGATAGTCATTGGTCAATGGTTAATTTAATACAAAAAAAATACATTTATTAATTCACCCTTATCAAAACATATTATTATTATTATTTTTATTTTCCTTTATGGACTAATTATCTTAATTTCCTTAATTAAAGATTTATATTATTAATACAATTAAACATTAAACATAACTACATTTATAATTATTTTCACACATAAGAGTGCGTTGATATAAATATTATCATTATGAAACACATACGTAAATGAAATCATAATTTGACATAGTTTTCAAAACTGTTAATTCAAATTATAAACATTCACATTAATATTATTACTTATATTTAATTTAGAGATAAATATAATACATTTAATTTAAGTTTTGATGCAATATATATATATAACTCAAGAGTTTTAGTACATATTTTCTTAGACAAAGTAAAAACCCATCAGATTCAATATAATTACAAAATAAAAGTTTAATTGCTCAAGTTAAAAAAAATGTAGTAAATAGTGGAAAAATAATAATATTAATTTTCACCGTTTTGAAACAAAAAATCTAATTCACCTTTTGGGGAAACAGGTAATAAATTAATTATACTATTATTTTTGTCATTCATTAAATATTAAAGAAAATAACACAATTAACTTTTTGAACCTTTCGGGGGTAGTCAACTATTATCTTCAATGGTCCAAAATAAAACATTAGTGGATAGGAGAATCATGGGGGAGCCAACAGTTATATTTATAGCCGTTAGGGTCCAACGGTCGAATTAGTGTTCTTATAAAAAGTCTGGTCTTGAGGTATCCCTCACTCAAGGTGACTGAAGGATAAAAGAGGAGATGGTCCGTGTGATTCCTTTGGCACTCAGCACAGTTGCAGTGGCTTCGACCATCCTCATGTTTATTCTGATGGATGCCAAAAACCCTTACCACCTTCTAGGGGTCCTGGTGGTTTTAAGTGGTCTCCCTATAATTTTAATCGGGTTTTTAATTGGGATTTTTGGTTAGCATAACTTCTTGTTCGATCAGTGTGAGTTGTAGTCACCAAGATATTACTCATTTTAATAAAAGGGCCTTTCATTAATTTTGATGCGTTTTCTCTATTTTATTATTATTATTATCTTATAATATGATTGTTTGTTCAATTAATGGGTGACATTGTAAAATAAACTTGTCATTACTCAAAACACAGTTTCTTGGGTCGTTACAATTTTCACATCCTTTATCATGGATTGAGTGGTAGATGGCATTCAAATAATTGCACCGACTACCTTATTTTGCTTTAGAGGACTGCAGTGACTCATAGAATCATAGTCCTGATTAATCCAAACCATATCTATTTATATATGTTAACCAAAATTTGTCTGAATATATATATTAGTCTCATTGTTTTATATATGACACATCATACCACAATGGTAATACCATTAAATATATAGTGAGACTACTAAAACTGAAAAATTCATATCATGCATCTTCTAGTTCTTCTTAAGGATCATCAGTTTTAATGAGGCGCTAGCTCTAGATTCATCATTTTTCATTAGTAGAAAACTCAATACATTCCATAAAGTATCATTGTATATCATAAATCATTTATATTTTATGGTAGTGTGTGTAAAATTGTAGTTACTATCCTCTTATTGAGTAATTTTAATCTACATATACATTTATTTATACAAAAAAAAATTTCCCACTTTTATATTACCTTAATTAGTGGGTTTTAAAAAAACCAATAATTTTCTCAAAAAACATTGGCAATACCCCCACTAATCTATGAACACAATGGACATCCTTAAATATAGGGGGTTAAAATTTTCAATTTCCTTTTTTTCAATGGATCTATGAAAAATACATCACTCATAACAACATACCACAATAATTTTAAATTCAATATCCAAAATTAAAACATTCTGTAATTATTTTATAAAACCCCTTCAATTATTAATTTAACACAATTTTTGTGGGCCACATTTAATTCCAAGAACATAGAGTATACGATAATATCTCCAATAACGAAAACTAATTGTTTTCTAAGATAATAAAAAATGCCTCTATTAATTATTTCCATAAATATATCTAGATCATTTTCCTATCCAAATGGAATCATGATGAATTCATAGATTGAATATATTATATTGAAATAATTATTTTCAATAGGTTTTATAATGGCATCCATCTAGGGATATCTGGAATGAAAATAATAATTTGGTAAGTTTTGGGATCCATAATGATTATAAAACATGTAAGCTACCATTGGTAATTTAAACTTATTATTTGTCCCTTATCAAGGTTAAAACCCAAACAAGGGTTAAGGTGAAATAGTGTATAGAAGATTTAAAGGATTCTTCCTTGATTATGGATTATTTATATCACTTTGTGGAAATCAATAATTTATTTCACTCTCTTTCCTATCAAATAGTGTATAATGTATTAAGTGGAATGAATATTTTACATGGATCACCAATAATGGTAAATTTCCAGATATAATTCAAAAAAATATTCTTATGCACTGGAGACCAAAAAAATCTAACAGTATAACAAGTAAAAATTTAGGGATATCTCACTGACCACATGGGTTCAATACAATGATCATATAGAGAACTCATAGTAATGCCCTAAACCCAGTTACCCAGATTCAGTGCATTATTACATAACATTAGAATGATCACAATGGATCAAATCCCGAAAGACCATTCAGTTTAGTAGACTTGGAAGTACAAGATACATTTTTAAGTTTTACATTACATTATAAAATGAAAAACTAAAACAACATAATCTCTATAGGCCACACTCATATCCCTTAGACTATCCTTGTAGGTTAGTCATAATATACTTCTTCACATCCTAGGAAAAATAAAACATATAAAGGGGTGAGCTTAGATGCTCAGTAATGATAACAATATAGCAGAAACTTTCATAAATAAGCATAAACATTTAAGGCAATGTAAGACTAAAACAAAAGCCTTTTAAACATGAACTTAAACATAATATGGAAAAGATAAAATAAAATAATGCCATTTACTTATTCACATTAATATTCTATTAGTCGAATAATAATATTCAATATCAATAGCCACTTTTATATTGATGGAATGCATAATTCCAGACTTCATAACAACATAGTCAAGGCCTTGTGTCAATACTAAAAATAAGATTTTGTCAAGGCCTTGTGCCAAGACACTAGTTTGTCTCATGAGACCTACTGATGCATCTAGAAGCTATAGCAAGCTTCTCCCATTACTTACTAAGTCTAATTAATTCCTCATATCAAAAGGTTTAAACATAACATAAACATTCGTATTAAAACTAGCATAAGAAATGTAAATACTTTATCCATAAACCATGAATGGTATAAAAATAACACATCCACAGTCAAACATATCAGAAAACATTCAATACAATATTGAATATTTTTATCATAACAAATCAACTTCAAACAAGTTTAAAATCCATCAAAGGTTGTTGACATAGATGAAAATGATTTTTAAAAATCTTTGACAGAAATATTCCTTTTTCATAAAAACATTTGAAATTTACAAAATTTAAAAAGGAATATATTTAAATACGTTTTTAAATTAATTTATCCCAAACCACTTTAAATCTTTTGAAAGGAATTAACATTTAAAAAACATTCATTCCCATATAAATAAATCCTTAAAACTCATTTTGAAGACATGTCCATTAAAGAGAATAATTTAAAAGAATAAATATTTAAAAAATTTAAAATGATGATCTAGTTAAAGAGTCCCTTCTATAAGACCTTACAATATTCCTTTTGAAAATATTTTTAGGAAACAGGGAAGTGGATGATAAAGAGGTCCAAGTAGATACTCACGTAAAAACAACCTCGGATAAGGAAGAGATTGTAGAATAAACCCTTAAATTGTACTTTTACATGGTTGAGGGTAGTTTAACCTCCTGTATAATGGTGAAATAATTGTTATTATATTGTAAAATAACAATATACATTAATATGAAATCATATACGATCTTCTAATATTTCGTTGTTAATGATATTTCAGTAGTATCATCGTTTTGGGTGTTAACTGATTCATTTTCCTTTATATGCTTGGTTACGTAAGATATGTTTGTTATGGATATGATGTATTTGATTAATATAAAGAATTATATTATGTTCATAAACATTATTTTTAATCATAAAATGAAAATTATTCTTTAATGATTACGACGGGGAATGTATCTCATCGTGTTCGTGGAGACGGTAATCCGGACGTACACACGTGCGCCAATATCATTATTTTGATATTAAAATAGTATATAATTGGATGGTATATCATATATACAGAATCATTATCATGTTGTATTTATTATTTACATAATTTATACTCATTATTATACCCATAAAAATGATGAAGTGTTTGAATAAAAAACAACACCATGACGTGGAGACGGTAATCCGTACGTACGCGCATATGGAGACTTTGTCATTTATAGGATGAATATAATAATTAATATGGTTGTACCATTTTTATAATAACCCCAAATTATATAGAATATAATGTATTTATTATTTTATACTAGAAACAACAAATAAAGAGGAATTGGATGAATAAAATAACTTGAAAGAGGTGATGAAATATTTACCTCTTCTTCAGGTTCTTCCTTTTGATTTGATCAAAAGGGCTCCTTATGTTTGATTTCTGACTAAAGGAAGGCCTCTACGATGAAGGTAGGATATTAGAGAGGATATTTGGGTAGGGGTGGGCTAAGAAAAATGGATTTTAAGGTGTTCATTTTAGAGAAGGGGTGGTGCCCTTTTATAAGAGAGGTTTGGGTCACTTTAGGAAAAGCTTAAAATATTATTTTATAATAAAATCATTTTCAGTTTCCAATGGACCCAAAATGAATTATTTAAAAGATAAGGTGGCTATGGGTCTAAAATATCTCAACCTATAGGATTTATATTGGATTTGGTCATCATATTAACCTTATATTTTAGATTTAACTCCTAGTTAAATAGTTTGACATTTACCATGTCTCTTTGTATTTTTATATTATATGGTTAATAAACATACTATAAACTTCCAAAAGAACCTAAAGTGGTTCATTAATGACATATATAATATTATTTATGTCCTTTTTCTGAACCTTATATTTTTAGGAATAGAATAACAATTAATAATATAATATTTTTTTTGAAAACTCTTTTATGTCAAGTTTGACAATATTTGGTATTTTGTTTTTGTTAAATTTATGATAGCATTATTATATAGAATAAAATTAATTTAATTAACCCTAACATGTAATATAAACCTATAAAATTAATGTAATTCATTAAAAGTCTCAAATTATATTTATTTGGATATTTATAACATAAATTAATTTAACCATTCATTAATATGTTAATTATTGCATCATTATTGTGTCATAAATAAATTTAATTATCTAATGACTAAAAATTATAAATAAAATACCATTATGTAGAATATATTTTTATATTTCTAATGAATATTTATAGTAGAATTTATATTTTGTGTAACCTTATATTAAAAATGGTTTAGTTATTAAACTTTGAATTTATCTCTTTTAACTCTTCTTTAAATAAAATTTACAATAAATGTCCTAATCTAATCCTACTGGACCTAAAGAATAATATTTTTTTCCTAAGGCTATTTCTGGTATAATTACACTTATCCAATAGAATTAGTCCATGTGTTAGGGTAATAATAATATCATTTTTACCCTCAATTACCTTATTTACTTTTAACAGTGGTAAATAAAAGTAAAAAGTTACTATTCACCAAAAATTATTTTCATCTCATTGAACAAAATTTTAATTACTAATATCAACCGTGTCTCTCAGATTTTTAAAATTCATCTTAAATAAAGTTGAAAAATTAAGTTTTATGCTAATTTACAAATTCTCATAGAAGGTGGGTAAAAGATGGAAAATAGTTCGATAAAATTTTATATATCTAAACTTATTATAAAATTACTCCAATTAATTAAGTTTAACATATATATGTATTATGTATCTATTTTTACATAAAATAAACTAAAATAAAAAAATTAATTATTTAAATAAAATGTCAGTTTAAACCAATAACACACTGTTTTTCACTATTCATCCAAAATTGAATGTTTTCAGAAAAATACCAAAAAATCACCCTAAGCTAATCTCAATATTCCGAATCCAAACATGAAGTCCATTTTTAAAGATAAAATTTATAAAATTTCAAAAAGTGGGTATTACTATTCATAACGGCTAGTTTGGTTGGTAGCGGGGTATTAGAATCTCGAAGTTGCGTACAATGCAAGCTATTGCATTATTCAAAGGGAAATATGCCGTAGAAGTTTGGGGTGTTACATTCTTGCCTCCTTCAAATATTTTTTTCCTCAAAATTTATATAATACTACCACATGAAAATATTCATGCGGTTCTTCATCATAAGTTCCTCTGGTTCCCATGTTCCCTCTTCCATCTTATGGTTTCTCCATAGAACTTTTACAAGCTGAGTCGTCTAGTTTCTCAGCACTTGTTCTCTTGTATCAAGAATTTTGATAGGCTATTCACAATAAGACAGATCAGGTTCTAGTTCAATTTCCTCATAGGTGAGTACATGTGTTGGGTCAGGCATGTATCTTCTTAACAATTATATGTGGAACACATCATGAACATTGGAGGGACTTGGATTCATTAGCAACAAATAATATACAACTCTAATTTGTTCTAGAATTTCAAAAGGTCCGATGTACAAGAGACTCAATTTACCCTTCTTACCGAAATGTATAACACCCTTCCATGGAGATCCCTTCAATAAAACATGGTCTCTTACTTTAAATTCCAAATCCTTCCTTCGGTTATCAGCATTTCTCTTTTTAATACATTGGGGTGCTTTGATGTTGGTTTTGATAACCTTCACCTTTTCCATTGTTTCCTCAACAAGTTCTGGGCCTATGAGTTTTCTTTCACCAACATCTTCCCAAAAAGTTAGTGTGTGACCTATCTTTCTATATAACTCTTTATATGGTTCCATCTGAATACATGAATGGAAGCTATTATTTTAGGAAAATTCTACTATAAGTAAATATTGATCCTACATACCTTGAACGTCATGAGAGAAATATATTAACATGTATTTTATGGTTTTAATAGTCCATTTTGATTTTCCATCAGTTTGAGGGTGGTAGGTAGTGTGCAAACAAAGTTCAGAATCCAGGGCTTTCTGAAGAGTTTTTGAAAATCTTGATGTAAAACGGGAATTGCGATCAGAAACTATCGATAAGGGTACTTCATAAAGTCTTAGAACTTTATTAATATATTGTATTGCTCGACGTTCAAGTGGTAAATCTTCTCTTATATCAAGAAAATGTGTTGACTTGGTATGATGATCAAAAATAACCCATATTGCATCATTTATTCTAGGAGTCTTTGGTATCCACATGAAAAATTATATCATAATATTATCCCATTTCCATTCAAGTATGTGAAGAGGTTGCATGACACCTACAGGCTATTGCCTTTCAGATTTAACTTTTTTACAAACCATACATCTTGACACAAAATCATCAATCTCTCTCTTTATGTTGTCCTACAAAAAATGTTCCTTAAAATCTCTATACATCTTGGTGCTACCAGGGTGTATAGAGAAATTGGATTTAGGAGAATCATCTAACAATTCCCTTTTTAGATCCGGTATATCGGGAACACAAAGTATCTTCCCAATTTTCAAAATCCCATCTTCATATATGAAGTCACTCAATCTCCCATAATTCATAGATTTAACCTTCTTTTGAAACTCATTATTCTCATCATGAGAAAATGTTTTCCTTTATATTAGATATAGTTTGGCAACCATTTGAAAAAGTATTGATGTTTCACCTACCATGATTATTCCATTATCCATTTTCACTATATCCCTAAAAATAGGATCCCTTTGAACTCTCATCTTGTTCAAAACTCAATGATCCTTTCTACTCAAAGCATCTTCCACCTTATTTACCATCCCCAAGTGGTAGTGTATTGTGAAATCATAATCTTTGAGTAGTTCAATCCATCTCCTTTGCCTCATATTGAGTTCTTTTGTGAGAAAAAATACTTCAAACTCTTTTGATCAATATAAATACAACATTCTTCACCATATAGATAGTGTCTCCAAATTTTCAGAGTAATGATTACAGCTACTAACTCAAGATCATGAGTAGGACTATTTTTCTCATTATTTTTCAGCTGTCATGATGCATAGGCAATAACTCTATCATTCGGAATAAGGATGCAACCAAGTCCTTTCTTTGAAGCATCACTATAAATAACAAACTCATCGTTCCCTGATGGTAGAGTCAAGATAGGAGCATTGAATAATCTTCTATTTAGTTCTTCAAAACATTCTTCACACTCTTTTTTCCAAACAGATTTAACCCCTTTACGTGTGAGATTTGTTAATGGGTTAGCTAATGAGGAAAAAGTCTAAAAAAACGTCGATAATAACCTACTAAACCAATAAAACTGCATACCTCAGTTATACTCATCGGTGCTGGTCATTCTTGGATTTCCATGGTCTTTGAAGGATCAACATATATTCCATCCTTAGAGACAATATGGCCTAGAAAAGAAATCTCTTAAATCCAAAATTCACACTTACTATACTTCCTGTATAATTCATTTCTTTTGAGGGTTTTTAGAATGGTACACAAGTGATTTTCATGATCTTCATAACTTTTTTAGTATACCAGGATATCATCAATAAATACCACGAAAAACTCATCAAGATATTTCTTGAAAAATATGTTCATTAGATCCATGAAAACAAAGGGTTCATTAGTCATCCCAAAAGGCATTACTGTATACTCATAATGCCCATACGTGGTTCGAAATGCTGTTTTCGGAATGTCTTCCTTCTTCACACACAACTAATGATATCCATATCTAAGGTAAATCTTTGAAAAATATAGAGCTCTATGATGTTGGTTAAATAAATCATCAATGCGAGGTAGGGGACACTTGTTCTTTATTGTTATAGCATTGATCTCCCTATATTCAATGCAAAACACCATAGATCCATCATTTTTCTTAACAAAAAGGACAAGGGCTCCCCATGGAGAAACAATAGGATGAATAAATATATTATTACTCAATTCCTCTAGTTGTTTCTTTAGTTACACTAATTCCAAAGTGGCCATTCTATAAGGGGTCTTCGATATGGGCCTTGAACCAGAAATTAAATCAATAGAAAACTCAATTTCTTGTTCTGAAGGATGTCTAGGTAAATCCTCTAGAAACACATCAACATATTCTTTCACAATAGGTATGTACTCTATTCGAACATTCTTTTCCGCACCCATAATTCTTCATTCCCATCCTACCCAATAATTTAATTTAGTAGAGATACAGGGGGTGGATCTAGATAAGAGTCAGGTGGTGACGTTTCTGCTCTAAAGATAAGGTACTCTTTATCATCATCGAAAATTATAACCACCTTTTTCTTACAATAAATTTTCCCATCATGGTCTGAAATCCAATGAATAATGAAAATTATATCAAATTCAATCATGGGTATGACAATGAGATCAGTAGATAAAGAACATTTATATCCCCTAATGGGAACTGATTCACAAAACATTATTGAGATGATACTTCCCTTAAGTGTTTTGACTAATAACTCCCTTATTAAGTCAAATTGAAAAAATGTAATTTTCTTTTCAAACTGGGAAGATATGAAACAATGCGATGATCTAGAATCAAATAAACCATTGGCTAACCTTGAGGAAACCATTAAATTACCGACCATCTTGTCTTTCAGAGCTTAAACCTCAACTGTTGTGATCACATAAGTTTGGCCTTGCTCCAAAGTCTTTTTATGAGGTAAGTTTCATTGGATCTTTTGAAGTTAATTTGCATAATGTCCTGTTTTTTCTACAATTGTTTCATTAAACATTGACACCCTCTTTATTCCCATTTCAATCACGAGCTTAGTGGCCTTTTTCACCACACTTGTAACAGACTCCCATTCCCTTCAGGAAAGTACAAGGTGTTTCTTCCAACATTTACTACAGGATGGATATTCAACTTTTCCATTCATTCCCTTATTTATATTTCTAGAGTGTTATGAAGATCTCTTCTTCTCTTTCTTGGCTTTAAAGTCCTAAGACTTAGCGAATTACTTTTCTGTCTTGATAGCACATGAGAAAATATCTTCGTATGATGAGATGGATTGTGAGACTAATGCTTGATGGAGAAATGGTTTAAACCCATCAAAGAATCGATCAATATTACTCCATGTGTTATGTATATAATCTAATGCATGCCTTGCTATCCTTGTAAAGTTAGCCTCATATTTTGTGACATTCTTATCCCCTTTTTTCCCCAGACTCAGAAATTGTCTCTCCATATCCACTCGATGGTCATGAGGAAATTATTTTTATAAGAAGTTCTCTTTAAACATTCTCTATTCCATATTTGATACATCACCATATTCCTTTTTTGTTTTGAATCAATGACCACCATTGATCTGCGTCTCCCGTGAGGTGATAAACTACCATGACAACCTTTTCCATTTTGCTACTCCAAAAAGCATGAAATATTTTCTCTAAGTAATTTATCCATTGATCAGCTACTAATGGATTTATACTCTCAATTAATGTTGGTGGTTGTTTCCTCATGAAGTGGTCTAACATTGATCCTCTACATTGTGGATCAGGGTGCTCCATATGGGTAAGGTTATTATTTGTAATCTGAGTGAGTAGCCCCAGTATGGTGATAAGATGATCTGCACCAGTTGTTTCAACAACTCAATTATAATTATCTTGATTATGAGGGAAATCCCTACATGGATTATGTGCATTGATACTATTTCCATTGGTTCCACTAGGAACTATTTCTAAACAATGGCATGTACTAGATTAGTTTATGAATAACAATACATAAATCCAAATTTGTAAAAAACTTAACATAAATTGAAAAGTCTATGGATATAATCTATAATCATAAATTTTTTTTCTTTATTAAAGTATATACTCATAAAACCTTCATAATGGTTTGTAAAGAAAATTAGAATCATCCTAAGCATATCCCCTGGGAGTGTTGTAACCAAGAGTACAACAAGGCCCATTGTCGTGCACTAGTTCCCATTCGAGTCTAGATCAAAGTAGTGTTTTTGGGTTTTACCCCTAGGTACATTTGTGCCCGAGCCGCATCTACATGCTCTTATCTACACATGGATGTATTGCTTGGAATACTTAAAAAATCTCTACAGTTCCAAAATTTTAGGAAGTTCTTCTATACTAATGCTCAAAGTCAATCTTAGGGTAATGTTATCTAATCAGAGTATTCTTAAAGCTAGCTTCCAAGGTTTGCACTAAACATCCTCTTATACCAAACTTAATGCCCCAACCCTAGTTACCCAGAGTCGGTGCACTATTACATAAAATTTTCTTGATCACAAGGGATCAAATCCCAAAATACCGATCAGTTTAGTAGTCTTAAAAGTACTACATACATTCATAAGTTTAACATTACATTATAAAATGAAAAACTAAAACAACATAGTCTCTATAGGTTACACTCATATCCATTAGACTATCCATGTTGGTCAGTCATAATATACTTCTTCGCATATTTGGAAAAATAAAACAGAGAAAGGGGTGAGCTCAGATGCTCAGTAAGGATAAAAAGATAGCCGAAACTTTCATAAATAAGAATAAGCATTTAAGGAAATTTAAGACTAAAAAAAATCCTTTTAAACTTGAAATTCAACATAATATGGAAAAGATAAAATCAAAAAATTCCATTTACTTATTCACATAGATATTCTACTAGTCTAATAATCAAATTTAATATCAATAACCACTTTCAAAATGATTGGATGCATAATTCTAGACGTCATAACCACATAATCAAGGCCTTGTGCCAAGACTACAAATAATATTTTGTCATGCCTTGTCCCAAGACACTAGATTGTCTCATGAGACCAACCGATGCATCAAGGGGCTATAGCGGGCTCCACCCATCACATACTAATTCCAATGCATTCCTCATATGAAAAGGTTTAAACATAACATAAACATTCATATTAAAACTATCATAAGAAATGTCAATTCATTATCTATAAACCATGAATGGTATAAAAATAACACATCAACAATCAAACATATCACAAAACCTTAAATACAATATGGAATATTTTTATCATAATAAATCAACTTCAAATGAGTTAAAAATAAATCAAAGTCTAATGAAATAAATGAAATTGAATTGTAAAACTCATTGAGAGAAATATCCTTTTAAATAAAAACATTTAAAAGTCACAAAATTTAGAAAGGAGGACATTTAGAGACATCTTTGAATCAATGTTTCCCATACCACATTGAAACATTTGAAAGGAATTAACATTTTAAAAACATCCATGCCCATATAAATAAATCCTTAAAAACCATTTTGAAAACATGGAATTAATGAGAATGATTTAGAAAAATAAATATTTAAACCATTTAAAATGATGATGTTGTTAATGAGTCCCTTCCATAAAACCCCAAAATATTAAAATTGAAAATAATTTGATGAAACACGGATGTGGATGATAAAGAGGTCCCAGTAGATACTCATGTAAAAACAACCTTAGATAATGATGAGATTTTAGAAATAACCCTTACCCTGTACTTTTCCTTGGTCGAGGGTAGGTTAAACTCCTATATAATGGAGAAATAATTGTTATTAAATTATAAAATAACCATATACTTTAATATGATATCTTATATGATCTTCTAATATTGCTTTGTTAATGATATTTTAGTAGTATCATTGTTTCTGGTGTTAACTAATTCATTTTCCTTTATATTATTGGTTAAATAAACCATTTTTGTTATGGATAGGATGTATTTGATTCATATAAAAAATGATATTATGTTCATAAACATTATTTTTAATCATAAAATTAAAATTATTCTTGAATTATTGCGATGGGGAATAAATCTCATCACCTTGCTGGAGACGGTAATCCGGGCGTATGCACGAGCGAAAAAATCATTCTTCTGATATTAAAATAATATATAATTAGTTGTTGTATCATATATACAGAATCATTATAATGTTATATTTATTATTTAAATAATTTATACTCATTATCAAACCCATCCAAATTATGAATTGTCTGAATAACAAACTACACCACGACATGGAGACAGTAATCCGTACATACACAATTATGGTGAATTTGTCATTTATAGGATGGATAGAATAATGAATATGGTTGTAAAATTTTTATAATAACATCACAGTATATATAATATACCTGATTTATTATTTTATAATGGAAACAACAAAGAAATAAGAAGTGGAAGAAGAAAAGAAAATGAAAGAGGTGATGAAATATTTACCTCTTCTTCCAGTTCTTCCTTTTCATTTGATCAAAAGGGCTCCATAGGTTGGCTTTATGACTAAAGGAAGGCCTCTAATATAAAGGGAGGAAATTTGAGAGGAAATTTGGGAAATTTTTGGCCAATCCAAATGGCTTTGAAGGTGTGAATTTGAGAGAATGGGAGGTTCCCTTTTATAATAGAGGTGAGGGTCACTTTAGGAAAAGCTTGAAATATTATTTTATAATAAAATCATTTTCAGTTTCTAATAGATAAAAAATGAATTATTTAAAGGCTAAGGTGGGGATGGGTCTAAAACCTCTCAAACAATAGGTTTTAGATAGTTTTAGGTCATCATATTAACCATATCTTTTATATTTAACTCTGTTAAATAGTTTTACATTTACCATGTGTCTATGTATTTTTATATTATATGGTTAATAAACATACTATAAACTTCCAATAGAACCTCAAGTGGTTCATTAATGACATATATTATATTATTTAGGCCCTTTGGACAATCCTTGGATTTTTAGGAATAGAATACCAATTAATAATATAATAATTGTTTTAAAAACACTTTTATGTCAATTTTGAAACAATTCTGTATTTTGTTTTTGTTAAATTCATAATAGCATTATTACTTTGAAAAAAATTCATTTAATCAACCCTATCATTTCATATTAACCCCTAAAATTATTGTAATTCATTAAAAGTCTCCAATTAGATTTATTTGGATATTTATAATATCAATTATTTTAATCTTTCATTAATAAGTTAATTACGACAACATCATTGTCTCATAAATAAATTTAATTATTTAATGCCTAAAAATTATAAATAAAATACCATTATGTATAAAATATTTTTATATTTCTAATTAATATTTATAGTAGAATTTATATTGTGTGTAACCCTATATTAAAAATGGTTTAGTTATTAAACTTTGAATTATATCTTTAAACTCTTCTTTAAATAAAATAATAATTAATGTCCTAATCTAATCCAAGTGGACTTAAAGGATCATATTTTATTCCTAAGGTTTATTTGGTCGAATTACACTTATCAAATAGAATTAAGACATGTGTTAGGGTAATAATAATATAAATTTTACCCTTAATTACCCTATTTACTTTTAATCGTGGTAAATAAAAGTAAAAAGTTACTATTCATCAAAAATCATTTGCATCTTATTGAACCAAATTTTACTAACTGATATCATCTGTGTCTCTTTGATTTTTGAAATTCAACCCACAGAAGTGGTAAAATTAAGTTTTATGAGAATTTGAAAATGCCCCTTGGGGGTGGGTAAAAGACAGAAAATAGTTTGATACAATTTTATATATCTAAACTTATTATAAAATGACTCAAATTAATTACTCTGAACATATATATGTAGGTTCTGGGTGCAGCGGAAGCGCGTTGTTGAGTCACCCAACTTTAATTTTAGCATTAACAACGATCAATCTGAGATCCGTCATGATGTAAAATGCTGGATCTTCAGAATAGAATGAAGAACGAAAAACAAAAGAGGGAGTCCCAGAACCATAGAGATAAGATCATCATATATTGGTTATAATTAATTTAATTAATTGACAAGAATTACCATGATGGAATTCTTTCTTTATTGATGTCTCTAGTCACGATCTGATGTGATCCGTCAATTCATTGTAGAATCCAAGTGTAGAATTCCTCTAGCGTTGATCCACACATGCTCCATGTATCACTAGATGTCCCTAAAGGGATATCTGGGTGCTAGCATGGAAGAACCTTCGCTTGCGATGTCCGACTTCGATCGCCTTGATCCGGTGGTGGTGGATCTCTTCCTCTCTTTAGAGCATTTTTGGAGGAAGGAGTTCTTTTGTCCTTGAGAGAACTCTCTAGAATTGTTGTACACAATGATTGGGGAAAATTGTTGGGGTTGTGAGGATATTTATAATCGGGTTTGAGTTTATAGAGTTATGACAATAAATAAACATGTTATGCATTTTATTTATTTCATTAACTCTTATTGAAAACCCCCATGTCTAATCCTTAATTTCATGACATGCCCCATGCCTATTATAATAAATATCATTTAATAAAAAAATATTATTTCCTCAAAATCCTGAATAAAAACTACAGGGTGTGTAATCATTAATACACGGGGTGTACTTTCTTTTATTTCCTTTATTTATTCCACCAAATTTGCTAGACCTTGAGTAATGGCTATTTAGTTCTTAAATAAATGTAACTGAATTACTCACTAATAAATATACATTATTTCGCCCACAATATATTCTCTTTAATAACTAGTGTCAAAATAAATGCGATCAGTCATCCTTAAATAATCATTAAACCATAGTCGGGAATAATCTTTATTTAAATCATTAAATTAATATTTAACTGAGATACATAGACACACCTAGTGTGTGACCCTCTAGGCCTCTTTCTCAGTGGCATTAAGAGGAGACTGCCTAAATTCCAAGGTTAACATCTATTAACATGCCAAGGCACCCATAGAGAAAGAAGTTAACGCTGCAATGACATGTCACCTCCTATGAAAGCTTACCGTGTAATATAATCCCTTTGTCATGATATCTCGAATCAGGTGGGTTGAATGCTAGGGTCATCAACCCATGTGCTCAATTATCTTTTCTTGGAATTTATGGAATTGAACTCATCTATACCATACCATACCATGGACATGGATTTATTTAGGCTATATCAATTCCATCAAAGGGCCTGAGATATCTACTTCTGTTATGGAATATAAGGGACAAATCCTTTCTCGCAATATCTATTAATGCAGTGTTACTCATGACGCACCCAACGTATCCTACCTTGCTGCGAACAATGTGTCTTCATAGTTTTTGTCAATACATCTAAGTGTGAGATTTGTAATAATTATTATTAATAATCTTAAATTATAATTACCAATACACACATCCACAGATAGGAACATCTAATGACACTATGAAATGTGGATTTCCTACTGGTGGGTCTCATTCTCAAAATATCATCTAGGATATTACCAAGGGCACACACCATGAGAACGTGCCTCAATGTTTTATAAGTCCTCACCCCTAATGGAATTTATTATTTGTGTCCCTCAAATAACATAATCCGACCATAGAACATATATTCAAGAACAATGTTATGGTACTTTCGGGTTCTCATCATAGCAGGGATCCACTATGACCCTTTAATGCGACAGCTATCCCTGGGACATTATCACATGAATTGTCACGCAAAAGAACAATCAATATGTGATAAGGTGTTTATTAATGAATAAAGTACAAAGTATTTGGTTCTAGGCCAGTAACTCCAACAGACTCCAACTTGGACTAGAGCCAACTGCTAACAACTTTTAACCCACTAGCTCTCACATGATATTCATCCTTCTGCTGAGATATTCCTTTAGTCATGGGGTCTGCCAGGTTCTCTTCTGTGGATACTCTTCTCACTGCAACATCTCCCCTTTGATATAAATCCCTCAAGAGGTGATACTTCCGGAGTATGTGCTTTGTCCATTGATGTGACCTTGGTTCTTTTTCTAGAGCCACCGCTGCAGTATTATCATAATACAATGTGATAGGATATTTACTTCTAGGAACCACATCATGATCCTGAACAAAGTTCTGAATGAAGACGGCTTATTTGGATGCATCAGAAGCCGCTATATATTCGAACACCACTATAGAATCGACGACAACTGGCTACTTTGAACTCTTCCAGCTCACAACTCCTCCATTGAGACAGAAAACATATCTAGATTGTGACTTCAGATTTGCATCTGCATATCCTCTAATGAAAAGATCCTCATCTCCTCCATAACCAAGAACATATCCTTAGTTATTCTCAGGTACTTAAGGATAGTCTTAACAACAGTCCAATGATGTTCTCCTGGATTTGCTTGATATCTGCCTACCGTGCTCAGTACATAGGAAACCTCAGACCTGGTATATAACATGGCATACATGATGGATCCAATATCTGAAGCGTATGTGATATTACTCATTATATCTTTCTCTTGTTGTGTCTGAGGACACATTTGCATAGAAAGATGTAGGACACATGACACTGGAACCAATCCTTTATTGGATTGTTCCATACTAAATCTCTTTGGTATCTGGTTAATGTATGTACCCTGAATTAGTCAAAGTAGCCTCTTGGATCTATCATGAATGATATTGATCCCTTGAATGTAGGCTGCTTCACCCAAGTCCTTTATAAAGAAACACTTATTCAACCAGTACTTAACTGACTGTAATACTGGTACATCATTTCCAATAAGAAATATGTCATTAACATATACTACTAGGATAAAGATCGTATTACCATTAAACCTCTTATAAACACATGGCTCACATTCATTCTTAATGAAACCAAATTTGTTTATGGATTCATCAAATCAAATGTTCCATTACCTGGATGCTTGATTTAATCCATAAATGGATTTATGAAACTCTCAAACCTGTTTGGCTCCACTTAGTGTCACAACCCCTTTTGGTTGTATCATATAGACATCTTCCTGAAGGTTCCCTTTAAGGAGTGCCATGTTGCCATCCATCTTCCAAATATCATAGTCATGGTAAGATTCTATGGAAAGTATGATTCTTATGGATTTAAACATGGAAACCGGTGAAAAGGTTTCATCATAGTCAATTCCTTGACGTTGTATGAATCCTTTAGCCACTGGCCTTGCTTTATAAGTGATAACTTGATCTTCCATGTCCAATTTTCTCTTGAATACCCATTTGCGTCCAATAGGCTTTACACTAACCGAATCATCAACCAGAACCCAAACATGGTTCTGATACATTGAATCCATCTCATAATTCATATCTTCTAGCCATCTTCCAGTATCTGAGATTTATACTACTTCCTTATAGGAGAGAGGTTCATCATTGTCCAATAATAATGATTTACCATCCTCGGTGACTAGAAAACCAAATCTCTCTGGTTCCCTTACCTCTATTAAGCTCCTACGCAGTACTTGTGTTTCTGGAACTACTTCCATAGGGACCTGTGGAACTTATTCCTGTACCAACTCTTGTGTATCTTGAGCATCAACTTTGTCGAAGTCAATCTTGCTCCCACTATCCTTTTTGAGGATGTGCTCACTCTCAAGAAATACATCTTGTCCGGCGATAGTCACTTTCTTGTCTTGAGGTTTATATAAGCAATATCTTTTAATTTCTTTGGGATATTCTACAAAGATACTCCTTGTTCCCTGGGGTGCTAGTTTGTTGCCTGAGAAGGCCTTAAAAAACCTCTCATCCCCATACATGTGTATGCGATAAAATGTATTTCTTTTCATTCCATAACTCGAAGGGAATTCCATTTTCCGCCGTAGTTTGTACTCGGTTTAATGTGTATGTTGCAATTTGTAATGCATATCCCCAAAAGAATAATGGAAGATCTGCATGACTCATCATCGACCTCACCATGTCCAACAAGGTGTGGTTCCTCCTTTCACTAACACCATTCCACTATGGTGTATAAGGAGGAGTGAGCTGAGATAGAATCCTAGACTCCTATAGAAGATCAATGAACTCTTGGTTCAGATATTCTCCCCCTAGATCTGATTGAAGTTTCTTTATATTCTTACCAAGAAGATTATCTACTTCATTCTTGAATTCTTTAAATTTTTCTAAGGATTTTTACTTATACCTCATTATGTATACATAGTCATATCTACTCAAATCATCAGAAAAAGTAATGAAGTAAGAATATCCACCTCTAGATTCTACTAGAAATGGTCCACACTCATCTGTGTGCACAAATCCTAGAAGCTCTGTGGCCCTTTCATATTGTCCACTGAAAGGCGATTTGGTCGTTTTTCCTTATAAACAAGTGTGACATCTATCAAGTGGTTTTAGCTCAATAGTGTCTAAATAGCCATCTTGGCAGAGATTTGTCAAGTGTTTGTCGTTATATGACCAAGACAGTGATGCCACAATTGGGTGATGTATGAGTCATGTGAGTTTGTTTCATTATCGATTGCCAACACGTGGTTTTCGTAATTTAATACATACAAAAAATTATTTAAATGTTCCATACCATAACATAATTTGTTCTTATAAAAAAGACAACCCTTATTTCCAAACATGAAAATAAATCCATCTATATCCAAACAAGATATAGAAATTATGTTCTCGGTAACACTAGTCACATAATAATAGTTATGTAAAACCAAAATCATCCCAGTCGGTAAGGATAGGTGGTAATAACTAATGGCCAATGAAGACAGCCTCGCGCCATTGGCAGCTCGAAGATCCCCCTCTCCTCTTATAATATTTCTAAATCTACATGGTCCTTATATTTGAATATAGATGCGAGCCCCACAAGATGTATCTAATACCAAATGTGTAGAAATGGAAATATTACACTCAATAACAAACACAATTTTATCATCCCCATGCTTCTGGGTGCAGTTCCTCTTCTAGTGGACTTGCTTCCCACATGCAAAACATACTGACTCCCATTCCTTACCCTGTCTCTGGATCTTCCCCTTCTTGGAAGGACGATGCTCAGGGGCTTCAGACCATTAATAAGTCTTTGGCCCCTTTTCCTTGTCCTTCCTTTCATTATTAACCATAAGGACTATGGGTTTGTCGTGCCCCATATCCTTATCTACTTGGAAAATTAAGGTTAGAAGTCCCGATGGACTCTTCTCACTGTTCCTCATGTTATAATCGAAAATGAAGCTAAAGAAGGTCTTGGGGAGTGATGATAGGATGAGATCTGTACGCAACTCATCGCGGACCTTAACCATTAAGATGTACAGACATTCAATGTAGCCAATGAGCTTGACTACATGAGGCCCAACTGGAATAGACTCTCCAAACTTAGTTGTAAATAAAGTGTTTAAGATCTCATATCTCTCATGTCTCACCTTCTCTTGGTAGAGATCCTTAAGGTGAGACATCATGCTATACACATCCATGTTTTCATGTTGCTTCAAGATATCATTAGACATGGATGATAGAATTAAACACTAGAAATTTATGGCATCATCCACGTGTTTCATATAGAGAGATAGTTCCTCATCACTGGCCTCTTTTCCAGGCGCAACTGGAATAGGCTCTTCCAGCACATACAACTTCCTCTCATGGCGAAGGATGAAAAGTAAACGCCTCTACCACTCTTTGAAATTGGTGTTAGTGAGAAGGTTTTCTTTCTCAAGTATGGTTCACAATGATATGTTTGAAGTCATTTTTCTTGCTGTTTCTACAAATTAAGATAAGAAAAGGTATTATTACTTTATTATAAAAACTGATACAAATAAATAAATTAATACTTATTAGTCTCCCACTATTTTATCAAAATCCAATAGCCCCCAAAATTGACTTTAGATTATTCTATTTCCTGAATATTCTAGGGGAAAGGATTCATTACCCCAACATGGATTGGTCAAGAAAATTTAAAGATTTTAGGTAGGCATTTCAAATTCCAACTATATTAAGTTGCAGCTCCTTGATCCACTGAGTGGACTCCCCAATCCTGAAATCCTTTTATTTTTGATTTCCTCAACATTTGCCTCTTGGTCACACCAAGACCTGCTGTGGTAGTCAACCCTTGATGATAATCAAGTCAAGTAAACCCAAAACCTTGAATTAGAATTCCACGATAATTGAAATCACCCCAACTAGGGTTGGTCAAGCACTTTGAACTATGGTTTGACTCTAACCAATATTATGGGAGGCTATACAGACATAATATTTCTTTTAGGGATTTTATCCTTATACGTAAATTTTCAATTTATTATCTTTTATCACATGCTTTATAATATTATGTGTGATATACTTAAGTGATTAACCATGTCTAAGATAATATTTTTGCATAAGCCGATCTTATTTTAGTTCCATCATGCATGCTTGTTTAATTCCTTAATTGTGTGACCGTGACAACACACCAAAAATAAATAAACCATGAAACTGATAGAAATAAAATAAATGGTATGATCTTGAGCTTGTTCTATCAGTTATTTTATCTAGCAGTTGATAAACTAACCCAATACCTTGGGGATAAACACCTTGAACCTTTTGGATTTGTGTTTACAGCATTCCACTTATCCACCTTTGTATCTCCTTGGATTTTTTTCCCTTGGCTTCTGACTTGACCCACCTACACTAGCTTGGGAGCTCCATCCATTACATATTAATTTATCTCACATGCAGGTGAGGGGTAAAAAAGTTTTTTTACATAAAATAAACTTTTCAAACACATGCCCTACATATTAATGAAGAGAAGGCTCACAGGACAATAAATTTAATTTAAATAAATAAATTAAAAAAATCATTCACATACAAAGGTCTTGGTCTAGTTCATGATCATCCACACATGAAACGATATTACGCGATAATAAAACTAGCATTAAATTCTTTAATCATTCTTATTTAAGATAAATCACACTTGAATCAATTAATTATCTTTAACTAATCAATACTTTTATCTTAAACCCATTTTTTGAATTTCCTTGAGATTCTTATCCATCATAATTTTAAACAAATAAATTCATTTAAAATTATCTTTGTACATAACTTGTACCTTGGAGGAAACCTGGTTAATTACAATTCATTAATCAGATGTTAAATTAAATACATATATATAAAACACTTATCACGTGTTGTGCCACAACTTTACACCTTCACTATGGTACACGTCTCAAGGATTTGTATAATATAATAATAAATTTTAATAAATCTACGTAATTTTGGTGAGAAAACGACGTGTATTTCTGACTACATGGCATGTACCTTTGTTCACCATCCATATGATGTAAATTCCCAGGGACATGGTGTGTAGATGTACTTCAGAAATTTTTAGAGTACTGGGCGTGTTGTTTTGGAAACACGTCATGTAGTATCCGTGTTACACGGTTTACAACTGGGAAAGACGTGTATGTGGTACACGTTCCAACCCTAACCCAAAGGGAATACACGCTGTGTCCAGTTAGACCACCTGACATGTAATCCGGAAACCATGTGCCACATGTTCCTGGTCAACACATGGTGTCATAAATGACATAGATAGGATCCAATACATAGTCTGATTTGGAGGATCAGTCAATGCATTGATCCTAGACTATAATGCATGTACATCCGAATACATGCCGTGTATTCTGATGTTGTATGGCCAGGAGTGTTTGGCAGCTTCTGGATGAGTTCATCAATTTTATTTTAATCAATATTAAAAGAATTTTTTTTATGTAAGGTGAACGAGAAACAAGAGGGGAGGAACAGATCTCGAGATTCATATTTAAAGAATAATTAACATGAATTGAAATGACTAAAAATCAACAAGGAAAAACTAAATAATTATAATCAATGATATAACCCCCTTTGTAACCACTTGTAGGTTCTAGGTGCAACATAAGCGCGTTGGTGGGTCGCCCAACTTTAATTTTAGTGTTAACAATGATCAATTTGAGACTCGTCACGATGTAAAATGCTGGATCTTCAGAATAAAATGAAGAACAAAAAAAAGTGGGAGTCCCAGAACCATAGAGATAGGATCATCATATTTTGGTTATAATTAATTTAATTAATTTTCAAGAATTACCTTTATGGAATTCTTTCTTCGATGATGTCTCCAGTCATGATCCGATGTGATCCATCATTGCATCATAGAACCCGCGTGTAAGATTCCATTAGTGGTGATCCAAACATACTATATGTATCTCTGGACATCACCGAAGGGATATTTGGGTGATAGCATTGAAGAACCTTCACTTGAGATGATTTCCTTCGATCGCCTTGATCCAGTGGTGGTGGATGTCTCTCATTCTTGAGAGTGTTCTTCAAGGAAGGAGTTCTTTTGTCCTTGAGAAAACTCTCCAGAATTGTTGTGCACAAAGATTTTAGAAAGGTGTTGAGGTTGTGAGGATATTTATAATCAGGTTTGAGGTTATAGAGTTATGACAATAAATAAACGAATTACACATTTTATTTATTTCATTAACTCTTATTGAAAACCCCCATGTCGAATCATTAATTCCATGACATGTGCCCATACTGATTATAATAAATATCATTTAATAAAACAATATTATTTCCTCAAAATCCTGACTAAAAACTACCTAACATGTAATCATTAATACACGGCGTGTACTTGATTCCATTTCCTTTATTTCATACACCACATTTATTAGACCTTGAGTAATGGATATTTATTTCTTAAATAGATGTAACTGTATTACTTGCTAATAAATACACATTATTTCACCCATAATATATTCTCTCGAATAACTAGTGTCAAAATAAATAACACCAAGCATCCTTAAATAATTATTCAACCACAATCGGGAATAATATTTATTTAACATGTTAAATTAATATTTAACTGAGATACATAGAAACACTTAGTGTGTGACCCTCTAGGCCTCTTTCTTAGTGGAATTAGGTAGAGCCTGCCGAAAGTCCAAGGTTAGAGTCTAGCAACACACCATGGCACCCATAGAGAATGAAATTAACACTGCAATGACGTGTCACTTCCTAAGAACACTTACCATGTAATATAATCCCTTTGTCATGATATCTTGAATCAAGCGGGTTTCATGCTAGTTTCATCAACCCATGTGCTTGATTATCCTTTATTTGACTTTCTGGAATTGAACTTTCCCATACCTTACCATGGCCATGGATTTATTTAGGCTATATAAATTCCATCAAACGACTCGAGATATCTACTTCCATTATGGAATAGAAGGGAAAAATCTTTTATCGTACTATCTATTAATGCAGTATTACTCTTAACAGACCCAAAGTATCCTACCTCACTGCGAAGAGTGTGTCGTCAGAGTTTTCGTCAATACATCTAAGTGCGTGAGTTGTAATACCCATTAATAATAATCTTAAAGTCAAAGGACCAATACACACGTCCGTAGATAGGAACATCCAATGACACTATTAAATGTGGATTTCCTACTGGCAGGTCTCGTTCTCATAATATCTTCCCGGATATTACCAAGTGTGCACATCATGACAAGGTTCCTCAATGTTTTATTAGTCCTCACCCCTAATGGCATGTATTATTTGTGTCCCACAAATAACATCATCCATCCATAGAACATATATTCAAGAATAGCGTAATGGAACTTTCGGGTTCTCATCATAGTAGGGATCCGCTATGACCCTTTAATGCAATAGCTATCCTTTAGAAATTATCACATGCATTGTCACGCAGAAGAACAATCCAGATGTGATAAGGTGTTTATTAATGAATAATGTACAAAGTAGTTGGTTATTGGCCACAAAATACAACAATATATGTATTATGTATCTATTTAGACCTAAAATAAATCAAAATAAAATAATTAGTTATTTAAATAAAAATTCGTTTTTAACCAATAACGCAGTGTTTTTTCACTATTCATCAAAAATTGAAAGTTTTCATAAAAATAACAAAAATTCACCCAAAGCTAATTGTAATATTCTGAATCCAAAAATGAAGTCTATTATGAAAGATGAAATTTATAAAATTTAAAAATGTGGGTATTACTATTCATAATGGCTAGTTTGATTGTTTGTGATGTGTTCGAATCTCGATGTTGCGTACAATGCAAGCTATTGAATTATTAAAAGGGAAACGTACCATGGAAGGTTGGGGTGTTACACTAACTTCTATAATTACCTAAGAAAATACATTTCATTCATGTTGAAATATTTCATAATCAATAAAAGATAATGGAAATATTTTTAAAGAATGGGGTTTCTATTTTGAAGATGAATTTTCCAACATTTTGATATGAAATGGTGCTTATAAATAACACCATATTTAAACATCAAAATAATAGATGAGATATATAAGAATCAAATATTTTTCCCTTTATATTATTTAAGTCATTCTCCAAATTAATATATTTCTTAGATGCTTAAGACATATCCACTTCATTATTCTCCCCTCGAATGACAATTCAATTAATGATATAAATGAATGATGTAGTAGTCTTCAAAACTAAAAAAACCATCAATCACCTAATAGTTAAAACTACCATATAATTTATTGGGTGATGTAATATGTTTTTAAAGATTTTATATTATAATTTTGAAATGTAATGAACCTTGGAATTGTGCAGAAACCTTGGATTTTTTGTGTCAATGGGATGAGATTAATAGCTAGGAATCCTCTTATCTACCTTATTGTGATTTAGTTTCACCTACTGACCACAACATCAATCTTCCATCACCACAATTATTAGGGAATACCTCATGTTTTTATAGGGAAACCAAATATCTAATATGAAATGTGAAATATAATGGTGTATCACATGTTGAAATCCTTCAGTTATAAGCCTTCGATGTAGAATTAATGTCCAACAAAGATTTTCATTCTACGACCTAGTGAAAAATGATTTTCTTTATTACCTTCCCTACAACAACTAGCATAGAACTCACTGGATTTATAGGTTGCGAAATCCTAAAACCCTTCCTATAAATAATTTCCTTCCCTTTATATGATGTGGTTTCTTCCACTTCTGAATATATTAGGAATCATCCACAACAACACTGTCCGTATGTTGTACATGCCACACTTTGGCCTCTTCTTCAAATCCAGCACCAATAACTCATCCATGACCACAATAAGCATCCCTATATTACAAAATTACACTATAAAGTCTCAATGGGTACCTTTAAGGTTTAGTCCTAGCATTATTGATGTCTTTTTTACCAGAAATGAGAATATCCTTCTTTTAACTTACCATAATGAATCATTCATAAATTTTCTCATCAAAACCCAAGTAAACCATGAGAGGGATTTTCAAAAGAAATATCCCCCATTGGTTTTGTTAAAAACACCTCAAAGGAATCAAGTTCTGATTTATCTACCTTTTAAAACACCACGTTCATGATGTGTATCAATGACCCACAAATCACTAATTCTAATATCATGTTATCCATAAATGGTGTGATAAACAATAAATGAATGTTTTTTTATCATCACCATATACCTTTATCTTTTTAATAACCACACATCTTTCCCCATGATTTTTCATTACCATACCCCCCTTATAATTATCCCATAAGATTCTTATCTTTTAAATCACAGATGGATATTTCAACCCCTTTGAAAATTCACCCAAAGTGATCAATTCTCTTAAAAGATGAAAAGAGAGAATTATAAATCCAAAAATTAGAGCTGATAAACATAATTTTATCTTGAGAGTAACAATAGGGATGTGGGTTTCTTACATTAATTTTTTTGATGGATGGGGTTAGACTCTAAGAGCCAATTGATGCCTCTCAAACTTTACTTTGGGCAGTTCCTTCATCATGATGTGTTCTGTTTGACCATGAGTTAAAAAATACTCTAATAACAGAGTTACTTTCTCCATGTTATACTTTTTTAATAAAAATATTACCTCAATGTACATGTTATATGAATTATTAATTTTATTCTTTCTAAATTTGATGACACATGTGTTCTCTCACATGATTATATTAGGAGGAATTCATTCTATCCCCACATCACCATATTTTTTTCATCATACTAGGAAACAAAGTACACACATATTGTGGTAATAATGTATTAATTATTACTGGTTCTCAAGTATATGGAATAATTAATCATTATTTACAAAGATATGAATGAACATTCAAGACACAATACACAAATAGAGGAATATCATTTGTCATCAACTAAATCAACCCAATTTGTATCAGTGAATCCCAATAAATTTTACCATGATTCTGTAAGATAGAAAAACCCATATTCTATCATTTCATAAATATATCATATAATTATTATCACCAAATCCTTGTGTATTTACCTTGGGCAACTCTTAAAATGAGAAACATGACATGAGGAAAATAAAATCTTGGTTAGTATACAGTTAAATAAATAATCCAAATAATCAATTTATAATAGGTGACATAAACCTTGTTTCCCTCATCATATTTCTTCAATATCATTATATTATTCTAAATATTTCCCATTGGGATCCAATACATTATCTAATTTTTTGAAAACATTTTCAATATGTCTGGTTAGAATGATAAATATCACATTAATTTTTGAAATTTCTAAAATACAATGAAAAATAAAAATTTATCAACTAAAACCATATCAAATTTTAACCTAATGAGATATGATAACTATATTAATTATATATCCATTGAGACATAAAAAATTACATCATCAAAAAATATAATAATGATCAATAACTGTACTTTCTCTTTCATATAGAAGAGAGTATGTTCAAACTATCATCAATGTAAACTAAGATTATTTAGATATTTATCATACTAGAATAAAATTATCTTAGTTATTATTTAAGTTATTATGAAGCATTATTTAATTGAAAAAATATCATTCATATTCATTAATGATTAACCCACTATATTATTCAATACACACATCCTCTTCAAGGAGTATATTCAATAAAGAATATTATATGTCCATTAGATATACAATGAAAAAAATCTATCACTATAGATGTGAGTAGATAAATTGTTTCATAAAATTATCTTGATTCAAATGTATCATCAACATAAATTCATTAAATTTGAGAATACCCCTTACACAAAATACATGCTTTGACCATAATGACATTTACACCTTCAATGAGATTATTTGGAAACACTCACTAGGTCTTGATAACATTCATAACACTTGGACTCGGAAAAAATCACATGTATCATTGTTATACATTTGATCAAGTATTTTATTAATATATTTTATCCAACTCTCATCCATTTTACAATCTTTAAATAATATTTTCCTCCAAATATAATAATGATATCTGCTACTGATCCTTTATTATTCTTGTTTAAACATTGGAAAATTAGTCTCCCATAATATTCCCTTCAGTGATTTTAGCCCAGATCATTCATCTTCATAATATTTATATAATAGAAGACTCATAATTACTATCACAAATATTACCATGATATTCATTAGTCCTAGAAACTATCCCAGATTCATATCCTTTCTGAATAATTTTTACTTCAAAAATAGTTTTGTTGATACGAGAAATTTCCACATGCGTGGCTATAATTTTTTCACTTTTAACTACCATGATAGTATCACTCTCAATAATTTGTCTTATTTTGTTATTATATCACCTATATACTTTTTTCTTTGATGATAATACATGAAACTGTTCTTCTAAACCTGATATTCAAAAAATCATATTTTCTCTTTATTGAGAATAAAACACTTACATCAAATGTCCCAAAAGTAATTGAGTAAATGATTATTTCCATTCAAAATATCATATGTAGTTATCACTTAAATTGGAATTATAAATACTATATTTGAGATGAACACGACCTTAAGAAAATCATAATTCCATCATCTTTTTAGAAGGCTCTTCTTTATAAGAACTAATTAGGCCATTTCATTGATTTTGAAATTTCATATTTCCACTGTCCCATTTTTTGTGGTGTTGTAACAAAAAAATATTTATCTTTAATTTCATGGGTTTAAAAATATTTCTCTACTTTATGATTAGTAAAAATATCCCTTATTGATCAGATCTTTTAAATCATTACAATAAATATCTTTTTAACCCCCAACCCCATGATAATGTGTAAGGCATACAAATACCTCATTATTTAATATGATAGGGATTTATCATTTTATATATATAAAATAATACAAAACATAATATATATTTATATAATGGGATTTTAGTTGATATTTTAACACATATATCCAAATGAACTAACTAATGCATCCATGATGTCTTCAACTTCTTTCATGTGTAAATTTATCAAATAATCATCTAATTTTAATAAGAATCATGGATTTTTGTGTTATGATATGAAAGATGAGGAATGTCACATGCCCCAACACATGATTATAAATTCTATAAAGATGTGTGTAACTTTTGGAAAAGTCTCTTAGGCCATGGACACATTTCCTCTTCTTTGGAAGACATAACATATTTTACTATTTAATAATGTATTGGTTTCCCTTGGTTCATATTATATATAGAATAAGTTAACAATCAGTAGAATTAAATTACATATCTTTTCTGGTAACTAAAACACATTTCATAATTCACAAAATTAAATAAAAAATGAATATTTTGAATTATCAACTCATCTATGAAAATATTTTCTTGCATGATATCTTTTCCTATATTTATTAATTTTAAAAAATCAATATTTTTAAGTCCCTTTTCATTCTTAAAAGAATGAAACTATCAGTGTTTACTTGATATTCACAATGATATCTTTATTTATAATCATGTGTGATGTAAAACCCCTATCTATGATCCATTAACTAGAACGTTTCACTAACCATAAGGAAATTGATATAATTTTTTTTTCTGATCATCCTTTATATACCCATTATGGAGATGAGGGGGTCTCCTCAATATCTATATTAGAGAACTAAAATTATTATATCAATACTGAAAATATATTTTGAGTTTGTATCCTTTTGATTAAATATTCTAGTATTTTCATTCATCTATGTAAATACTTTCCAGATTCCATTTTTTTCTTATTGATATGATATTGATTTAATTTTGATTAAAGCCATCACATTAAAATAAATATCCCTTAATAATAAATTAAGGATTCTAAATTTCTTTTACCTGTTTAGATTAGAGTTTATCTTGGAAAAATATCATGTTTATATCGAATAGATAGTATGCATGCACTATTAAAATGGTCTGGGGGTAAACCAATTTTATCAATGGAAAAACAAATACAAGAAAATAAGTAAGGAAGGGTTAGATATAGATTTATGCACACAATTAAAATACAATGACCAATAATAATGCTTGATCATGACAAAAAAAGTAAGAAGTAATAATAAAAATGATAGGCATCATCTTCATAACAGTCAAATACATCATTTAAAGAGATAAACTTGTGGGAGTGATCCAAAAATCTGATAACCAAGGGAGTGGACCTAGTAATCATTATGAATCTCTCATTCCATTTAACAGAATATTTTATATTTTTTTATAAACCATCAACTACTCATATTTTTCGTATAACTTAATTTTTAGTTTAACTTCCTTTATGATATTTCTAAAAATTATAAATATGGGTTTTTCAATATCAAATATCATCCCTATATTTTAGTTCTATTGTTTTTACAAGTAATTTCATGAATCAGGGAAAATAAATTGGCATTTTAAATATTTCTCTCCATATATAAATTTATTCAGGGGATTAATGAAGTTCTGTTTGTATATAAAATCCACCAACAACCCCTTCATTAACATCATCACTATAATAATATTTTGATTATTTTCTGTAGCCATCAACACAACATAATACTTTAAATCTTCACCTTATTCTATTTCACTTTCTCTAGAACAATTTTCCCCTTTATAATGATAAATTTTCATTTTTAATGATCTCTACATGATGTGATTTATGAATTCCAAATGTGTTATTACCATTTTGGTTTTCCTCTCTTCATCATTATCATATTGATGGTCCATAGGATGATGATTTCTATGATGCCACACTATTTAAAATATTAGGCAATAAATAAGATGATTTCCCTTGAATTTTAATCTTCCACTCTTAAGAATGGGGAAAATTTCAAAACCAAAACCACCTCATAAACATAAATATTCTCCTTGATTAAATGATTTTTAATATAATTATATAATAATGATAGGGTATTATTCTTTTTTACTGGTTTTATTCATTTCACAACTCACAAGCCACATGATTATTATGAACATTTTTTGGTGTTTTTTCTTTCTAGTCTCTATACTGCTGAACTAGAATACTTTTTTTGAAAAATGATAGATTCATATCATGATACTCTTCATGATATTCTCATATTTATGAACTTTACCAATGTATTAGATAAAATAGTTAAGAAAATTTAAATTATTATAAATTTCGTAGACCATTTCATTTTATTTCATTAAAAAATATTCATATTTTTCCCATATAACCTAAAAATTTACCTATCAAACCATACAAAATCCTTTATAAATATTCAAAAGTGGTTAGCGCATAACATGAGTGGTTTTTCATGACTATAAAATTATAAAATATTAGAATATATGTACATATATTAATGATAATTTTATGTCAATGATCTACTAGCCTTATTAGAAGTGATTTAATAAATGGTTGTTGTATATATATCTAGTCCCAATAATTTGAAATAGAGTTTCAAAAATATTTTCTACTACTAAAAATAACTTCTTTGATATATAAGAATAACTTTTTGGTAGATAATCATTTCCCATGATTTAAATAGAGTGAATGGAAAACTACCCCTATGAAACCACTTCTTATTCCGTTATCATGAATTATACCCTAGGGGCAGGGTCAGATCAAGGTATATATGGTTTAAAAGTAGATTCCTTTATTATGGACCTTATTCTCTCACCCTAAAGAACACTATTATTTCTATCTATCATTCTTCTCAATTATAGTTGACGTTATTAAACTATATGAGAAATTTTACGTGGATCACAAAAAATGGGATACATTAAAGAACCGTTCATGAAAATGTGCATGTGCACTTAGAACACTAAAATACAACATCTTTATAAGTACCAATTTATTACTATCCCCTAACCCTACTATTTTAATACCCTAAAAATATATATAAATCACAACTCTACTTCATCATGGAACTCACTTATCTACTTTATTTAACCATTCGTCATCACCCGATGATAATGAAAATCATGACTAAGAATGATGTTTATCTTCGATGCATGAATTTGTGAACTACCAGTTATATATTATATCTCCTAGAATAATAACTTCATTAAACTTCAACCATCAAAATGAAATATAGAATATCCCTATTTTTATCCATGATATTTATCAAGTTGTAATATAAAAGACATCTTTCTTATAGGTCTATGTAGGATCCTATTCATAAATATCATCTTGAATGAAAATTCCCTCTATGTCGTGAACTATTTATTTAATGGCCTTAAAACCCAACCAAACACATTAATTAATTAATGGAAAAAACATCTATAAAATCCCAATATTGTCACAATTTGTTTTTCTAGAATCTTCTGACTCTAACACTAGAATGAAATACATTATGGAACGGTTCGCAAAACCTCCTCGTTTTTACTTCAAAATACAGAGATAAAAGGATTGGTCTCCTACAATTTCTTGTGTTCTAATTCTATTTCACATGCTATCTAAGGATTACATCGGTCATCAGCAGATCCATGTTAAAAAATCCCATGACTCCCAGTGAGACTCTATCGATACAATGCCATGTGAAATGGAATTGATTCACTAATGTTAAACTCCTTCAACTATATAACATCAATTTAAAACAAATTATTGCACATTTTTTCCTCACTATGGCCTAGTTAATACAATTTGTCTTATTGCCTCCACCGTAAATTATATTAATACTTTCACCTAGATCAACTGGTTATTTTATCCATCAACACTTCCAATCAACCAATAATTCAAATATATATATAAATATATATATATATCATGGTATTTTCCTGTATTTCTGGTCTTCAGATTCAATAATAACAACACACCCCATATGATTATCGTGTTACACCTAGTATTTTTCTTTAATTTAAACACTGCAAACTTAACCATTACCATAATTGGTATCCCTATATTTTATAGAGACACTATTATGACACAAAGAGGACCAACATGGCATGGATCTATCCATGTTGAATTCATGCTTAACTGAACATGAGAAACACTCTCATTTAGAATCTAATGAAGAATCCTTCATTAAACATGATAAAAAAACAAAAAACATCATATAAGGTATTTTTTATAACAATAATTATTTATAGTAACTTTTTGATCTATCAGTAGACAATTGAAGTCACATTATCTCTTCCTTCTAATTGAAAATGTGTACTACTATAACCTTAGGTGATACACTATAAAATACATAACAATTTTCAAAATTCTCTCATTATTGTTTCCTTAAACCATCTAGTTATGTCAGTGCCTTCCTATAGGAGGTTATATTTATAATTATCACACCAGGTATAATTTTTATTTATAACTCTACCTCATGATCTGTGGGAAGGTGAAAAATAATTTTAAGAAGAAATTTTTATATTCCCTTATAATGGACATGTTGTAATGTTTATTTGATTAATTTTTCTTAACAACTTGAAAAAAATATGCTTACTTATAGGTTATAAACAATTTTATAACAGAAAAATATTATAATAAGGATTCATAGTTTTCATTAAACATAAATATGTTCAAAGGATGGTTTCTGATATTAAAAAAGATTCCCATTTTTAATTAAATAATGTATTCTACATATAATTAGACATAATACATGCCAATTATAACTTAAAATTCCTCCAATAATATAATTTTGATAGTAATAGGATGACTAATCTTTTAGATATAACTGGGGATGAATCCAATACCTAGGTTACAATAACATAACTATTTGTTTTTTTCAAATATATCTCTACTTTTTGTTATTATGGAGTTGATTAAATAATTCTACAAAACATAATATATTTAAACTAATGTTTCTATATTTAATAAAGTAAACAATTTCTATTAATGATTGAAAACAATTGAAAATATTCTGTTTTTTCTTAACCTTTTTGGTTTTTTTAGAAAAATAATTCCCTCTATCACTTGGATGAGGCGATTACTGATGTATTTTACACTATATAATCACTGGTTAAGTGAACTATCTCACATAGTGCCCATATTCTTTATAGATGAATCATTGAACCTTTTGTGATTCCAAATATTTGTCCATTATATTAGTTTTCTCCTATATAGTCCTTTGATATTCATGAGTATGATGACATTCGTTTCAAGCATTGAAGCATTTCCTTGATCCTTTGAAGAAATTTTTACAGTTCTTCTATCAACATTTTAGAATGTGTGTAGTTGGGTCATTTTTCCCTATTATCATTTGATCCTCAAGATTGATTATCCATACTTTATTTATTATGTTTATGTCTATAATAATATTATAAAATCTCTATATATACATTAAGAGAACACAAAACCACTTTTTTATATCTTTCAATGATAGATTTCTAGTGATTTGTATATATGTGGTTTTAAAGTGTGAAAAACTATATCTATTTCTATATTATTTTTGATAATAGAAACATAAAATTACCTAGAATTTATTGGGAAATTTACCTTTATTGTTTTTATAGATTCATTTGCATTTTCCATGATATCCAAAAATTCTATGACCCTATTTCAATGATGTGTTAAAGAGAAATTGTTCTTAATAAAAATATTCCAAATGATTTCCCATATTTTTACATAAACATCATATTTTAACTTTGTCTCACTAATAAACTCCTAAAATGAAATATCATATCTTTCTAAATGGTAAAAAACGAAACCAACGTTCTACCTCTCAGAATATTAAAGCATAAAGAAATATTTTCTATGGTGTTGGTCAATTTTTCTAAAAATTATAGATGAAATAATACAATATTTGAATTTGATAATTTTCTTTTGATGGATTAATTGTCAAATTTATTTCAATTATATAAAATTGTATGGTACACATCATTTAGGATAATATTCTTAAACATAGACAATAGAGTAAGTACCAACAAGATATATTTAAATCATCTACCAGTTATATTTGGAATGATGTTCAGAGAATTATTTCACTAAACTTAAAATGGGTTATTATCCTAGTCTTCAATGTTAACATTACATTCTAAAAGAGAAATAGTTATAATAAACATGAGAGTAATTCGTGGGTAAATAACTTATTTAGAAGTGTAAAAAATCCAAATTCTTTTCTTATAAGGAATATTTGTTTAACACAGGTTTTATTTTACTGAAATAATTCCAAAATTAACTAAAACTTTTTCTGATAATAACTATCATCGCAACTACCTAATATTTTGTTTTATTTTTTCTTTTTAAATAAATTTAATAGCATACATTGCACAAAAAACCAAGCTCTAATGCACATTAGTCTATTAATAAGTTACCATTGTAACCTAGTCATTAAAATTGTTGAAGTGAATAGTGTTAAACACATTATAAAATTTATATATTTAATCTTCTTTTAAAATATTTTATAATAATAATATAACAATGAGTCCAATTTTATGCATTAAAATGTTATATTTTTCTAAAGGCAGTTTTACCACCTTTTGATGGCACATGTGTATTAAATATTATTTTTCACACTTTTATAACTTATATTTGAAAAAAATAAACTTTTTATTTTAAAAAGAAATATGAAATTTTAATTTGGTTAATTTTTAGGTATTTTTATAATAAATTTTATGTTATGAGAATAGTGATTAAATATTGTATTTAATTGAAAACAACATTTCTTTTAAATAATTGATACTGCTAAATTATTTTGTTTAATTATATTGAAGGTAGAATTAAATTAAATTTTTATCATTTAATCCTATTTATATCATTGTAATCAATTTCTCATTGAATTTCTATATGAAAACTTTTCAATCATTTGAAATTTTCACTTTTAAAAAAATTGTTTTCTCGTTATGTCAATGAGATTAATTTTACATTAATTTCTGCAACTTTTGGGTGTTGTATTTTGAAAAATGGATTATGTATTTAAAATAAATTGGTCAAAAAAATGTAAATTGGTTTTATTATTTATTTTTAATTAAAATAATAATATTATTAATTTTTTATTAACATAGTTAAAGATAAATCGAGTAATTAAGCATAAGAATAATATTAAAAATTTAAAATAATTACAATAAAAATTTTCCAGATGACATTAGATATATGGATTTTCACTAAAACCATCCATGATCATAGATTATTAAATTTGTATGCCACTTGTAATATAGTATTATATTTATTATATTTTATCTAAATAGAAATTAAAGACGTTATACTCATATTTTTAAGAAATATATCATTTTTATTATATGTTTATAAAGAAGATAAATTCAAAACTAAATTATCAATTTAATATTAAATTGTTTATAATAATAATTATAATTTATTTTCAGTTTTTAGTAAATAAAAAATTACCTTAAATACTTATACAATAAGGATACAATAATTATTTAATTAATAGAAACACTAAATAAATGATATGAAAAAATTAAAATAAATATATATTGATATAGTTAATATCATACAAAAATTTAATAGATAAAAGATTCATAATATGGATGTATGAAATTTTTTTCTACGATATCATGTTTTTATGATATTTCAAGAAAAAAAAGTAATGAATAGTACAAAATGACATTACTTTTATATAAAAATAAATTATAATTTATTAAATGATATAAAATTCATTGAAATTTTAAATTTGGAAAAATTATTGGGTTAAATCTAAACCATTCATCCATGACACATTTTAGTTTTTTTTCATTTTATTGTTACTATATTAACCTGTAAGTATTAAAAAACACGCTGTCGTGATAAGAGTTAAAGAGATTAAATAAGTGTTAAACCAAAACTATACATGTATGAATTTAACATAAAATTCTCTAAAAATTATTAGTTGAGTGATTTATACCTGTAATCATATTACATTTTAAATAAATCACTATTTATAAATTTCGAATTAAAAATTACTTTGTATTAATTTAATATTTTGAGTGTTTCCAAAAATTCCCCCACTACAATTATAAAAGGGTATATCTTCCTTCACTTCTTAACTCCATAGTGAGTCTTCAAGGTAGACCCAGACCTAACCACTTCACCTAACCAAATCCTTATCCATGTTATTAAGGTTTTAGTTATCTAAAAATACGGACTCTAAATCCATTTAGAATAGATCTTAATGTATTCCTCTAAAAAAGAGGGAATAGTTTTACAAAATCATTCAAGATCATTTGTTCTTATACTTACTCTTCATGGGTTTTTTACATGATAAAGTAATAAATTAAGTATTATATATATATATATTGATATGTTATTATTATTATGGAAAAACCATATTCCACCTTTTATCCATCGTACAAAAAATAAAAGCACCACACGTGTGTATGTATAGTTTACCGTCTCCATACTATAGGGTAATTTGTTTTTGAACACCACTTTATTTGGATGGGTATTATGATGGATATATTTAATATAAATAATAAATATGACATGATATTGAATATTTATAATTACTATACCACCTAATTCATTACCATTTTAGATTTAATGGAATGATAATGTCGTTAATGTGTAACCTTATACATGAAAATGGGCCTTACTACACACCTAGTTTGACACTCCTGAGGTATATTCATAGGATAATTCAAATTTTCTTTATAAACCATAATTAAGGATATGGAATTAAATATGTCCCCAAAGAAACAATATTTATGACAATTAGATTATATATGCTAGTTCAAATTTATGCAATATTATTTTATAAACCAATCTAATGAATTCAATTATTTATAAATATTTCATAGGGGAAGTAAGGGAGTCCTTATCAACACACCTAAACTAAGTATGTATTTCCCTTCAATGCATGATAATGTTAGTAGATATAGAGCAACAACTAGTGCTGAACGACTTATAACCATACTAGGACAGATAACATAAGTTATAAACAATAACCTTATCCATATGGAGAATCCCGATACACAATGAAGAGAAATAATGTTAGACCACTTCATGAGACAATATCCTCCATCATTCAATGGTACCACAAACCCATTTGTAGTTGGATATCAGATATGTTCTATAGATATGATATTTCATTCTTTGGGATGAAACGAAAGGGATATGGTTGTTAGGGATGTTTACCATCTCTTAGGATATGAAAATAAATGGTGGAAATTTTTTCAAAACCTGAAGGTGGTGGAAAATTTATGAAACAAATATAATGGAATGATTTCAAGTAACATTTTTTGGAAAAATATTTCCCCCATTAATTATGAGAATATATGGATAGAAAATTCTTAAATTGATGGAAAAAGGAGGATGAAAATGTTTCTAAATATGAAACCAACATTATTAGGATACCAAGGAATGCTAATGATTATGTACGTAATCCAAATAGAAATATTAGTTGATATTTTTATGCATTTATACCATTCTTCAAAAGGGTAGTGGTCTACTAAAATTTCTCATCATATAAAGATATAGTATCAAGTGAAATCAAGATAGAAAAATAATTATCCAACACTTCTAAAATTAATGGAAAGTAAGATAAGTATATGGTTGTTGGACACTTTAGAAAAAGAAATAAGGAAAAGGGTAATAGGGTATAAACTGGCTTTCCATCCTATAATAAATGTTGATATAAAAATCATAGAACATTTTTATTGAGGAAATGAGTTTTTTACATGTGTGGAGAATAATTCCACCAATCCCATGATTGTAAGGGCAAGAAATAAGATGGTAAAGTGCAGTGTTTAAATGTAAAGAAATTGGACACTATGAAAATTATTTTTCTATGTTCCAAGTTAACTTTCCCTAAAAAGGGTAAGGGAGATATGATATTATAATGTGATCATGACTGCATAGGTTGAAGTCCCTAATGAAATGGTGATAGATACTTTAATTGTCACCTCAATCTTAGAAATTTTTTTATTTGATACTAGATCATATCATTCTTATATATCTTCAATGTCTTACTTGAAAATTAAAAATTTTTCTTTCACATTAATAAATTATTTTTTAGAAAAAATCTCTTAATGGATTTCTCATTCTGCTAAGATGTGTTGAGAAGACCCCTTTAAGACACATAAATGTTCTTTACTTGTAAACCTTTTCATCACTTCTATATTTGACTTTGATATAATCCCTAGTATAGATTAGATTTCAATATATGATGTGAAAACTTATTACATGAAGAGATAAATTATGATTTGTGAGGAAGAATAATAATATCTCATGATTATAGTAGAAACTATTTCATATGATTCTTATCTAGATCCCACCAATATATCTACTTAATAAAATTAAAGGAGAGGGAGAGAAAACAACATCTAGGGATGATGAAAATAATTATTAAATTGAGGGTGTACATATTAAAAAAGAATTCATTGATGTATTTCTTGGGGAATTATTTAAACATCCCCTAGAGAATGATGTTTTGTTCTCTATTGATTTAATCCCTAATTAAACACCAATATCAATGAATTATAATAAAATATCCATGGTGGAATTAGTGGAACAAAATAATTACTTAGAGGAGTTGGGTAAAAAGGGATTTATTCACCCAAGTTTTCCTCATGGGAGGAATTTTCTATTTGTTAAGAAGAAAGATAGATCCATGAGACTATGTATTAATTTTATGGAAATAAATTCTATTAAAAAAATAACAAGTATCCTCTGCCTCACATTCATAATTTATTTCGTCAACTTCACGGAGAATAATTTTTACTAAAGATGAGAATTAATTCTGGTTATCATAAATTTCAACTATAGATTGAATACATTATGAAGATAGAATTTATGATGAGGTATGGAAATTATTATCTTACATTAATTCCATTTTTATTAAATAATGTACCCTTGGTTTTTATGGATCTAATGAATATAGTATTGAAAGAACATCATTATGATTTTGTTGTGTTATTCATTGATGATATTCTGATGTATTCTAAAAGATATGAAGATCATGAGAATCCCTTACAAATCATTTTTGTGACTCTCAGGATGAACAACTTATATGTAAAATTTAGAAATTTCAAATTTTGGAATGAGGAAATTTATTTTTACATCCATAATGTCTCAAATAATTGAATCCCTATTGATCTTGTAACGAAAATGGAAATACAAGAATTTCTTGCATGAATAAGCATAACCAAGGTATGTAGTTTCAATAGTATAATAGGTTACTATTAGTGTTTCATTCAGAATTTTTCATAACTGGCTAACCGGTTATCCAAGCTCACATATAAATGGGTTATGTTTGTGTGGAAAAATGAATGTGAAGAATGTTTTGAAAAATTTATGAGAATATTATTCAATGCATCCATCATAACATTATCATCGTGAAATGATGAATTTGTGATTTATTATTATGCATCAAAAAAAGTACATGGTTTCTTTCTTATGAAGAAAGATATAGATATTGAATATGAATCAAGGTAGATAAAATTCATGAATATATCTATCCATATCAAGATCTAGAGTTAGTAGCGGTAATATTTTTTTAGAGGATATGGAGACACTATCTCTATGGAAAAATATGTGAGATATATATATATATATATATATATATCATTAGAGTTTGAAATATATTTTCTCTCAAAATATACAAAATAACAGTAAAAGGATATGGCTCAAGATACTGAAGGATTGGGATTGATCAATGCACTATGAACTTGGGAAGTCTAATAAGGTAGAAGATGCGTTGAGCTGGGAGGATCATGGTGTTTTGGATAAAATGAGGATTGACAAAGATCCTTTATTCATGGATCTATTAAATATGGATATGGGAATTTTTATAGTAGGGGAAACATCATTCCTCAATAAAATAGTTTCCAACAGTTATTTACTTGAAAATATTAATGTTTCTCAGTACAATGATGATAATTTCTAAAAGAAAATTAAATCTATAGATGACTGACAATTGTAAAAATTTGTATATGAATATTGAATTTTGAAATTTAGAAAATGGGTTTCTATTCCATCTATAAAGATGTAAGAAATGGAATTATTGGATGATTATCGTAGCACTAATTTCTATATAAAATCTAGTAGAATTACGAGGTATAGTGATTTGAAGGATCATTGTTGGTGGGATAATATAAAGAAGGGAATTTAGGACTATGTGTTGAGATGTATGGGTTTTCAATATTTAAAGGATGAAAGGAAAAATTATAGAGGGGTTATGAATCCTGTAACACCCCGAGATTTTATGAGAATTATTCTTTTTAATTTTATTGATGTCTTGTGTTGTACGCGACACCAAAATTAGCTTGTTCTATACGCAACACCATATATTCAACACTATTCTTGGATTGTGTTACACAAAATTTCAAGTTCGTTTGATAGAAGTTATTCTACGCAACATTGAGTGTATATATATTTATATATTCAATGTATAAATGAAATATGATTAGATTCTATTGTACACACCAACAAAGGAATCTTTCACTATACGCAACCCTGACTTGACTTGCTTTACACGCAATCGCGACCTTCCACGATAGCATGTGTTTTACCCAATACCGAGTTTCACTAAACAACGATATGTTATTAAAATATTATATAAACTAGCCGTTATGAATAGTAATACCCACTTTTTGAAATTTTATTTTTTAAAATGGACTTCATTTTTGGATTCAGAATATCGAAATTAGCCTAGGGTGATTTTTTGGTATTTTTCTGAAGACTTTCAATTTTTGATGAATAGTGAAAACATTGGGTTACTATTTAAAAACCATGTTTTTATTTAAATAATTATTTATTTTATTTAAATTTATTTTAGGAAAAAATTGATACATAATACCTATATAAGTTCAATGTAATTCATTGGAGTCATTTTATAATAATTTTAGATATATAAAAATTTTATCGAACTTTTCACCGTCTTTTACCTACCTCCTAGGAGATTTTTGAAAACTTACATAAAACTTAATTTTACCACTTCAATGACTGGAATATTGAAAATCCGAGAGAAATGGTTAATATCATGGAGTATAATGTATTTTGATAAGATAAAAATATTTTTTGGTGAATAGTAACTTTTTACTTTTATTTACCACGGTTAAAAGTAAATAGGGAAATTAAGGGTAAAAATGATATTATTATTACACTAACACATGTCATATTTCTATTGGATAAGTGTAATTCGACCAAAAACAACCTTAGGAATAAAATATTTCAATTTGTGTCCACTTGGATTAGATTAGGACATTTATTATTATTTTATTTAAAGAAGTGTTAAAATAGGTAAAATCAAAGTTTAAAAATTAAACTTTTTTTAATATAGGGTTATACATAATATAAATTAGACTATAAATATTTATTAGACAGATAAAATGATTTCCTACCTAATGGTATTTTATTTATAATTTTTAGACATTAAATAATTTAATTTATTTTTGACACAATGATGATGCAGTAATTAACTAAATAATGAAATATTAAAATAATTGATATTATAAATACCCAAATAAATGTAATTTTATTCTTTTTATGATTTAAAATAATTTTATAGGTTAATATGACATGTTATTATTTACTTAATTAACTTTTTTAGAACTAATCATGTATTTATGATTTTCACAAAAATCAATTACCAAATAGTGTCAAAATCGACATAAAATAGTTTTTAAAACAAATATTATATTATTAATTGTTATTATATTAATAAAAATATAAGGTTTGGAAAAATGACATGTATAAGGTTATATATATTAATAATGAACCACTTAGGGTTCGTTTGGCTTGTTATAGTAAGTTAATTAACCATGTAGTGTAAGAAAACAAGAAGACACGGTAAAAGTTAAATTATTTAACTTAGTGTTAAATCTAAATGATAATGTTAAAATAGTAACCTAAAATTTTCTAAAACCTATTGGATGAGATGATTTCGACCAATAACCACTTTAGATTATAAATGAATCAATTTGGAGCTATTATAAACTGAATATGACTTTATTATAAAATAATATTTTAAGTTTTTCCAAAGGTGCCCCTCTCATTCCTTATACAAAGGGAACCCCTTCCCTCTTCTCTTCACAGACTTTTGAGCCTTGTAGCTCATCAAAACCCTTCCCATTTCTCTTATCATCTTCCCAAGAAACATTATATAGGTTCTGGTCTCCTCAAAAGACCAACCCTAGTGCCTTAAGGGGAGGATAAGAAGAGGCACGTCAAAGAAGAGGTAATATCCTTTACCGATTATTTCCAATTTATTTCTTATTCTACTTATTTTTCTTTATTTGTTGCATAATAAATTAATAAAATCAGTATCACTCATATAATGATATGTTATTATAAATATGAAACAACAAAATTTCATCTTCTATCCATCCAACCGAAAATGAAATCACCGTGCGTGTGTACATACGAAATACCGTCTCCACGCCGTGGTGTAATCTGTTTTCCACCAACACCTTACTTGGATGGGTACAATGGGGTAAATAAATAACTATATATTATTATTCTAAATTTATATTGATTCTTAAATATTATACATACACTTCAAAACAATTCCATGATCATGGGAATGATATCATCACTCATGCGTACGTACGGACTACCTTCTCCATGAACGCGATGAGATTCATTTTCCATGATTAACCATTCAAGTATGATTATAAAGTATATATAATAAATCATAATGAAAGATATTATATAATAATTATATTGTATTTATTTACATATATGTTTCATTTACTTAATTCCATTTAATTCAATAAGGAAACGAAAACAGCGTTCATGCGTACGCACGACCTACTGTCTCCATGAATGGTGCATTTCATTCCATTTATCGATCTATCATATATATTTATATAATTAACATATATTATATATAAATCATGTTTTACATTCTGTAATTAATTAAATCAGGATATAAGTAATAATATCAGAACAACATGTCGAAACACATACGATAAATGAAATGATTTTACCCAAAACGCTTCTTTAACATGGAATTTACAAAAGAACGGGTAATATAAAGTAATAAGTGAACCATATATGATATCATAACAATGAATATGATTCTGTATTAAGTCAATGACATTATTTATATAATTATATATGAGGTTCGGATACGTATGAATCATATCAGACCTAAGGTAAGTGATAACTTTTTCAATCTCATTTTTTTCTGTGATTATTTACTCGTAAGTATTTACTCGGGTTATATTTATCATCCATGTTCCTATTTTCTAAAAATAGTTTCATTTAGGTTTAAATTATTTTTTAACCATTTTTGACTTTTACTATATAGTATGTAAGGAATCATTCTTTTGATTACCATACAAGGTACTTGCTGACTTTTCTGACAAAAGTATGAGAAGAATGTTATTTTTAACTTATACTGCATGAATAGATTTTTACAGTTTCATAACACCTTATTTTCATGAAGCTTACTCTACAATATTTCATGACTATTTTCAAAAAAATCCTTTTCTTTTAAAATTAGATGGCATTTTTTGAAAAGAAAATGATTTTGAATAAGAAAGGATATTTTCCTCAAGAATTTATCTCAAGTGTTTTATCAAAACCATTTTCCATATAAGATGAAATTATTTCATATGTGTATGTTTCAAGTATAATGTCTCTATGATTTACACGGTTTCACTTCTCTTATGATGAAATTATATCCATTTTTTTATATGTATTATGTTATGATGGGATGATATTTATGAAACCCATTTTATTCTTTGGGTTATGATGAATGATTCATTTTTATGTTGTGGAACACATAAGAATGATTTCATTATGAGATGGGTGGGACCTATATCTCCCTAAAATGCATTGGGTAAAGATTTATATCTCCTGAGATCAACATGGATGGAACGGTAAGTTAATTCAGTTCAGTGATACAGGACTAGAATGAGGAGTGAACTCGATTCATAAAGGGACTTTGTCCACTAATATGGTCTTGGCAGCAATGCCTTGGCTACTATAGAAATCATTTCATGTGCTTAATGGTTTTACACAATTAAATGTTTCATTCCCATGCTATTTTATCATGATTGATGTTCCCTTATGATATAAGCCTTATGTACTTCCACGATTTATGTCTTTCCTCAAGATTTTGATGTTTAGATTTTATGTTCAAGTTTTTGCATTCAAATGTTTATTGATTGTTTTTTATTCACTATGTTTACCCTTACATAGCATTTCTACTCACCCTTTTTATGTTTTCTTTTCCCAAGGATATAATGAAAAGTTTTAGGTAAGAAAACAAAAAGGGGAATACCTTAATGGGAGATGTTGAAGATCTTTCACCATGATTAGAAGATTACGTTCCGAGTTTCCGAAGACAGTAAACTAATACGGTCTTTGTGCGTCTATTTTTATCATGTATTAAGTATTCCACAAAAGTAATGTAATTTCCTTGTACGTCAAGCTTTGGGTCTTTACAATTGGTATCAGAGCGAAGGTTTAGTTAACCTTTGGAAAATATGATGCGAAAATTTTAGTGAAATCCCTAGATATATTTCTAATGTATGTATAGGGATGTCCCTAAGGATAAGTATACATATAGGTTATAGTCCTAGAATTATGGTAATTATATTTTAATTAAACCTAAGATGTTAAATATTGAATGTACTCTGCCTTTATTATGTTGTTTTCTTAGTATGATTTTTTCCTCTCACACTATTCTTTTTGGGTTTTAGAAAATGGCTGGAAATTGGAAGATTCACGGTAATGGAGGATATTATGGACAATGGAATGATATTATTCATGATACACCAAATGAAATGGGATTTGGAAGTCCAAACATCGTTATTATACCTAATCAACTTTATCATAACATGATCAATAATCTCAACTTTGGTAAGTTTCTTGACTCAACTAATAAGAGAAAGATAGAGTTTCATGATGATCATAGAGGAAAGAACGTTCAATTCCCCTCATGTAAATCATGTGGGAAGTGGCATCGAGGAGAATGTTTCAAAGGAACTGGGAGATGCTTTGGGTGTGAAAAAGAAGGACAAAAATCCGGTAAGTGCAAAGGAAAAGGTTTAGTTAACACCATAGAGAAGGATAATGGTATTGCTACGAAATCAACAATGATTAGATGTTTTAAATGTGGAATGTATGGGCATTATAAAAAACAATTCCCTAAGGGAAAATCTCATGATGAGAATCAACATGGTCATATGGGTAGTATTTATGTGGATGATGATGGGGAGACTACAAATGATATATGAGATGAAAGAAGCATTGAAGCTTGGCCAATGGTTTAAGAAGGTAGTGGAATGATTGTATGTTTATCAAGAGTTATGTTGTATAGGTAATTTAATGGTACAATGGAATAAAGAAACATCTAACGATTGTTACACTATTTCTTTTCCTAATGGATTTGAAAGTATATGTTGAGTGGTACTGGTAACCATGAAAGATTATTCAGATATTTTTGGAAATAAGATGATATGCGCATAATGAAGGGATAAAGAGAAAATTAAATTTTGATAGTATTCATGAGATCATGACTGATATAAGGAAAAAGTGATATCATGGTTTGAGTATATAGAAATTTTGGGATTTTGGTATGTGGAATGAGTTAACTTTTGACCGCATTCATGTTTATGCTAAAGTTCTATGGTAATTAATGTTTCAAAAAAATACATGATTAAGGTATTCACATGTTTGGAATATGACCAACAAGATATATCTTATGATATATGGGAGATAAATGATGGTATTCACAATCTTAGTATATGACCTCTCTAGTAATAATTTTCTTTATACTATGAGATTGGACAGATGTATTTTGGATAAGCCTAAATATTGGAATGGATTATGTTGGACATAAGATAGTATTATTTAAGGATAGAACTTTTTTTCGATATTATTTCTAGAATGTTATAATAGTTTAGTTTTAGAAAAAAGATAACCCATAGGACGAGCGGCAACACATCCCTCTAGACAAGGCTGTGGGAATCGAACCTACAACTGATGTACGACAGGCCATTTATTGCATACCACTGGCCTACAGGAAGTCCCTGGTTAGTAGAAACTATTTTATGAAGCGCTATGATAGATGAAGTATAAGTCCATTTTAGTAACCATATATGATTAATCTCAAGATAGGTGGACTTATGTATATTTAATAAATTGTGCTAAACTTTTTGCGATAGAAACAAATGGAATGAACTAACATTCTATCACATGATCTGCTAACACTTCACGAATGACAAATTCAACTTCATTTATTTAAGAGATGAAGTGGAAATTTTTCAAGGCACGAACAATGGTAAGATTTTACCAAAATCAAGTATGTATTTATTTTAATTCAAAAATTATTCAGCATTAAGGGAATGATCTTGAAAACTAAAAATGTTGTCCTAGTACCCTCATACCTGATAAATCAGATGGAACCTTAGATCATCACAAATTTATGGCTTTGTGATTGATGGATTTTTCATAGCCATGTTCTCTACCACTCTCCATCAGAACTTGATGGTTATATTTCTCTTCCATATCTATATTTTCAACTATGTTCTCCTATATGGAAACCTAGGGATGAGTTAATTTGGGTAACCATTACATTTCATACTTTAGTTTTTTTAAAGTTATGTTTTGGTATTCTATTTTACGGCATGGGTTTCTAGGAAAGAAACTTTCAAGTAGTAAACCATTTATAACCCCGACGAATTTTGAGGGAGAAATTAATTTTAAGGGGGGTAGAATGTAACAACTTGAGATTTTATAAGAATTATTCTTTTTAATTTCATTGATGTCTTGTGTTGTATGCGACACCAAAATTATCTTGTTATATATGCAACACCTTATACGAAACACTATTATTGGCTCGTTTTACACAAAATTTCAAGTTCGTTTGATAGAAGTTATTCTATGCAACGTTGAGTATATATATATATATTCAATGTATAAATGAAATACGGTTGGATTATATTATAAAAAACAACAAAGGAATCTTTCACTACACGCAACCCTGACTTGGCTTTCTTTACATGCAATCACGACCTTCCACGATAGCGTGTGTTTTACGCAATACCGAGTTTCATTAAACAACGATATGTTATTAAAATATTATATAAACTAGTCGTTTTGAATAGTAATAACCACTTTTTGAAATTTTATTTTTCAAAATGAACTTCAGTTTGGGATTTGAAATATTGAAATTATCCTAGGGTAAATTAATGGTATTTTTCTGAAAACTTTCAATTTTTTAATGAATAGTGAAAACACTTGGTTACTATTTAAAAACCAACTTTTTATTTAAAGAATTATTTATTTTATTTAAATTTATTTTAGGTAAAAATTGACACATAATAACTATATAAGTTCAATGTAATTCATTGGATTCATTTTATAATAATTTTAGATATATAAAAATTTTATTGAACTTTTCACCGTCTTTTTTCTACCTCTTAGGAGCTTTTTACAAACATACATAAAACTTAATTTTAACACTTCTGTGAGTGGAATTTCTAAAATCCAAGAGAAATGGTTAATATTAAGGAGTAAAATGTGGTTCAATATGATTGAAATATTTTATTGGTGAATAGTAACTTTTTTACTTTTATTTACCACGGTTAAAAGTAAATAGGGTAATTAAGGGTAATAATGATATTATTATTACCCTAAAACATGTCCTAATTCTATTGGATAAGTGTAATTCGACCAAAAATAACCTTAGGAATAAAATATTTACCTTTATTTCCACTTGGATTAGATTAGGACATTTATTATTATTTTATTTAAAGAGGAGTTAAAATTGTTTAAATCAATGTTTAATAACTAAAAAATTTATAATATAGGTTTATAAACAAGATAAATTTGACTATAAATATTCATTAGAAAGATAAAAATATTTTATACCTAATGGTATTTTATTTATAATTTTTAGACATTAAATAATTTTATTTATTTATGACACAATGGTGATGCAGTAATTACCTAAATAATGAAATATTCAAATAATTGATATTATACATACTCAAATATATGTAATATGAGACTTTTTATGAATTAAAATAATTTTATAGGTTAATATGACATGTTAGTATTGATTTAGTTAACCGTTTTTGAACTATTCATGCTGTTATGATTTTCACAAAAAATAAATTACCAAATAGTGTCAAAATTGACATAAAATAGTTTTTAAAACAAATATTATATTATTAATTGTTATTATATTCATAAAATTCAAATTTTCATCCAAATGACTTAGATAAGGTTATATATATTAATAATGAACCACTTAGGGTTTTTTTGGCTTGTTATAGTAAGTTTATTAACCATGTAGTGTAAGAAAAAAAGAAGACGCGGTAAAAGTTAAATCATTTAACTTAGAGTTAAATCTAAATGATAAGGTTAAAATAGTAACCTAAACTTGTATAAAACCTATTTTTTGAGATTATTTCGACCAATACCCACATTATATTCTAAATAAATCAATTTGGAGATATTATAAACTAAATACAACTTTATTATAAAATAATATTTTAAGTTTTTCCAAAGGTTCCCCTCTCCTCCCTTATAAAAAGGACACCCCTTCCCTCTTCTCTTCACACCCTTTTGATCCTCGAATCTCGGCACAAACCTTCCCATTTCCATTATCATCTTCCATAGAAACATTATAGAGGTTTTGGTCTCCTCAAAAGACCAACCCTAGTGCCTTAAGAAGAGGATAAGAAGAGGCGCATCAAAGAAGAGGTAATATCCTTTACCGATTATTTACAATTTATTTCTTCTTCTACTTATTTTTATTTATTTGTTTCATCATAAATTAATAACATCAGTATCAATAATATACTGATATGTTATTATAAATATGAAACAACCCAATTTCATCTTCTATCCATCCAACGGAAAATGAAATCACCATGCGTGTGTACCTACAGAATACCATCTCCACGCCATGGTGTATTCTATTTTACACGACCACCTTACTTGGATAGGTATAATGGTGTAAAGAAATAACTATATATGATTATTGTAAAGTGATATTGATTCTGAAATATTATAAATACACTTAAAAACAATTCCATGATCATGGGAATGATATCATCGCTCGTGCGTATGTACGGACTACCGTCTCCACGAATGCGATGAGATCCATTTTCCATGATTAACCATTAAAGTATGATTATAAAGTATATATAATAAATAATCATGAAATATATTACATAATAATGATACTGGATTTATGTACATATATGTTTCATTTACTTAATTCCATTTAATTCAATTAGGAAATGAAAACAACGTTCATGCGTACGCACGACCTACCATCTCCATGAACGGTGTATTTCATTCCATTTATCGATCTATAATATATATTTATATACTGAATATATATTATATATAAATCATGTTTAAATTCTTGAATTAAGTAAATCAGGATATAAGTAATAATATCAAGAACAATATGTCGAAACACGTACGATAAATGAAACGATTTTACCCAAAACGCTGCTTTAACATGGATTTTACAAAAGAACGGGTAATATAAAGTCATAAGTGAACCATATATGATATCATAAAAATGAATATGATTCATTAAGAAGTAAATGACATTATTTAAATCATTATACAGGATGTTAGGATATGTACGAATCATATCGGACCTAAGGTAATGGATAACTTTTCCAATCTCGTTTTTATCTGAGATTGTTTATTAGTAAGTATTTACTAGGGTTATATTTATCATCCATGTTATTGTTTTCTAAAAATGATTTCATGCATGTTTAAATCCTTTTTTACCCATTTTCGACTTTTACTACATGGTATGTAAGACATATTTCTTTTGATTACCGTACGAGGTACTTTTTGACTTTTCCGACAAAAGTATGAAGAGAATGTTATTTTTAACTTATATGGAATGAACGGATTTTTACGGTTTCATAATGGATTATTTTTATAAATATTAATCTACAATATTTCATGAATATTTTCAAAAAAATCCTTTTATTTTAAAATTTCAAGGAATTTTGTGAAAAGAAAATGATTTTGAATAAGAAAGGATATTTTCCTTTTGAATTTATCTCAACTGTTTTATCAAAACCATTTTATATCTAAGATGACATTATTTCATATGTGTATGTTTCAAGTATAATGTCTCTATGATTTAAATTTTTTCACTTATCTTATAATGAAATGATATCCATTTGTTTTATATGGATTATGTTATGATGAGATGATGTTTATGAAACCCATTTTATTCTTTGGGTTATGATGAATGATTTATGTTTATGTTGTGGCACATGTAAGAATGATTTAATTATGAGATGGGTGGGACCTATATCTCTATAAAATTAATTGGGTAAATATTTATATCTCATGAGATAGACATGGCTAGAATAGTAAGTTAATCCGGTTCAGTGATACAGGACTGGAACGAGGAGTGAACTCGATTCAGAAAGGGACTTTGTCCACTAAAATGATCTTGGCAGCAATGTCATGGAAAATATGGAAATCCTATCATGTGATTAATGGGTTTCCACAATTAAATGTTTTATTCTGATGCTATTTTATCATGATTGATGTTCCCTTATGATATACGCCTTATGTACTTCCACGATTTATGTCTTTGCTCAAGATTTTGATGTTTAGATTTTATGTTCATGTTTTTGCATTCAAATGTTTATGGATTGTTTTATGTTCTCTATGTTTACCATTACTGAGCATTTGAGCTCACCATTTTTATGTTTTCTTTTCCCCAAGATATAATAAAGGTTTTAGGTAAAAAACCAAAAGGGTAAGATCTTTATAGGAGATGTTGAAGATCTTTCACCATGATTAGAAGATTACGTTCCGAGATTCCAAAGACACTAAACTAATACGGTCTTTGGGTGTCTGTTTTTGTCATGTTTTAAGTATTCCAAAGAAGTAATGTAATGTCCATGTATGTCAAGCTTTGGGTCTCTACTAATCCTATTCTTATACATATGTGTAAATGGGATAATAATATATGTACTTAGTTGTAGGACTACCAATTACTCTTAGAAGGAATGACGTGATATTTTTTATTATCGATCTCTTTACCAGATTAGTGAATTTTCATTCTAATAAATAATATTTACCTCTTGATATCCTAGAAATATATATATATTAATGAAGTTGTAATACTTCATGGGGAACCTCTATCAATTGTATCCGGTCCAGATCCCTGATTTACAGTAAAATATTTGGAAAATTATTCAGAATGGTCTAGATATTGAACTTTATTTAAGTACCATTTATCACCCTCAAACCAAAGGGACATCATAAAGGACTATCCAAAAATTATAATACATTTTGAGGTCCTTATAACTTTACATTCACGGTATGTGGGATTATTATTTACCTTTCATATAAGTTTCATATAATAATTTATTTCATTCATGTATTCAAATGACACTGTATGAAGTGTTATATAGACGAAGATATCATAAGATACCTTGTTGGGATGAAGTTGGTGAAAGGAATCTTGTTAGCCTAGAACTTGTGGAGGAAACAATGAAAAAGGTAAAGAATTTTCAAACCCATATCAAATCAAATCAACATAGGAAAAAGAGTTATTCCAATAACCAAATGAAGTATTTTTAATTTCAAGTGGGAAATCATATTTTCTTGAAAGGACCTCCGTGGAAGGGTGTTATAATATTAGGTATGAAAGGGAAATTGATCCTTAAGTATATCAGACCTAATGAAATTCTAGAATGAATTCAAACTATTTCTTATCGTATGAAAATTCCAGCTAGCATTCTAAAAACCCTGATGTATTCCATATCTCTTTAATAAAGATGGGCATACCAAACCCAATATTTAATCCAATTTAGGATTTGAATTGAAAACTGGTCTTCTTTTAAATAATTTATAGTGAAAAGTTATATTTTTAATTGGTTTTAAATTTTAATTAGATTATTTTTATAACATTTAATCCAATTTGGGTAATTGGAATCAAATTTACATTCAATGTGGATATAAAAACATTTCAATCTTTTGAATTTTTCACATTAAAACTCGTTTTCTCATTCCACAAATAGGGTCAATTTTAAATTAATCACTAAAACTTTTATGTTATGAATTTTGAAAAATATATTCCATAACTTTAATCAGGGGTTAGAAATTATTTAAATAGGTTTCTTCTATTTTTGGACATTATGAATACTAATGATTGTAATTTTTTAAACGCACAATTAAAGGTAAATCAAGTAATTAAGGGTAAAATTATTATTATAAATCATAGAAAATTACACTAACACTTTTCCAAATTTCACTGGATAAGTGAGTGTAGAAAAAATTTTCCCTTCATCCAATATTATAAATTTCTTAATCCACTTGAATGATAGTATTACATTTATTGTATTTTATTTAATGAATAGTTTTAGATGTCATACTCATATTTTTATTAACTATATCATTTTTAATATAGGTTTATAAAGACGATAAATTTGACCATAAATAGTCAATTGAAATCTAAAATTTTATCTTAATCATGATAAATTATTTTAAATTTTTATAAAATAAATAATTACATTAAAGGCTCATCCAATTTTTATGAAATAATTATTTAATAATATGAAATATCATAAAGTTGACATTAAAAATATTAAAATAAATAATATTTAATGTGATTAATGTCATCTAATAATTTTCTTGATGATGTAGCCATATTAGTGATATATTAATGGTATTTTATTCAAATATATAATGTTTATATGATCTCTAAAAACTTCATGTAATGAATAGTATTAAAATAAGGATTAATTTTATATAAAAATAAATAATATTTTATAAATGATACAAAATTCCTAAAAATCCTAAATTCAATAAAATGATCCAGAAAATGTTATAATTTTAGTAAATAAATCATTTCAGGTTTATTTGTGTTTTATAGTAACTATATTATCATGTAAGTAGTAAAATCACATGTTCTAATGGTTAGAGTTAAAGGGATTAAATAATTTCTAAAGCATAAAAGGTAAGGGTAATAATATAACCTAAAGTTGTAGAAACATTAATTTTTGAGATGATTTTTACATACTCTCATATTATCTTTGATATAACTCACTTTTTAGTCATTGGTAATTAAATACTAATTAAGTTAAATTTAATATTTGGAGAGTTTCTAAAATTTCCCCCAACTCAATTATAAAGGGCCACCCACTCCCTCACATCTACATACCAATTTTGTGATTATATCTCAACAAAACCCTTCCCATTTCCCCCAAAAATATCCTTATACTTGTTTTGGGGGACTAATTCTTCTAAAAAGACTAACTATAGATCCCTTGGGAGTATATCTAATGGAATTCCCACAGAAGAGAAATAATTTTTTGACTAACTCATTCGATGTAATTTCTTCTTCTAATCCTCTTGATATGTTTTTACAAGATAATGTAATAAATAAAATATCATATATTATCTTATATGTTATTATGGTTATCGTGAAACCATATTCCACCTTTTAATTATCCCGTATAGAACAAAAGTTTTGTCGGTGCATATGCACAACTTACTATCTCCACATCTTGGTGTAATTTGTTTTCAAAACCACCATATTTGGATGTGTATAATGATGGATATATTAGATATAAATAAAAAAATTACAAAATATTTATTCAGAAAAATTAATATATTGTCTAATTTAGTACCCTTTCACCATTAAGGGAATGATATCGTTAGTCGTTCGTTCGTACGACCTACCGTCTCCACAACATGATGAGATTGATTTTTAAAATTAACCATTCAAGAATGATTATAAAAATGTATCTATGACCAAAATACTATTATGTAAATAAGATATATATATATCTTATTCATAATAAATTGGAAATACAAGAAAAACATGCATAAGAAAATGAAACATTTAACACCATATATAAGAGTAATAATAGAATATTATTAACAAAATGATATAATAAGATCATATAGATATCATAAATATGGATAAGGATCTTGTATAAATTAATAACATGATTAAAACCATTTTACAATATGTAAAATTACATTTAACTAATGTAATGTACATGGTAAGTGTTAGTTTTAGAATCTCATTATTATTCGGAGCAATTTGTATATAAGTATCTGATAGGGAATATTTTTCTTCCATGTCCATGTTTCATAAAAATGAATTCCAAATTATCTATTACATTAACCTAAAAATGTTTAAAGTATTTTAACCATGTTTGAATTTTTATAAAATGGTTTTAATTGAATGTTTTTGTCATTTTCCAATGAGGTACTTTCTAAATTTTTTGTCAAAAATATAGAAGAAATGTTTTTCAACATATAATACATAACTATATTTTTACACCATCATGAAATATCAGTGTATTTAAGTTTCCTTTACTAGTTTACAAGATTTATTTTATTGAAAATTTTTTATCTTAATTTTTTTTTGTCTTTTTAAATAAATTATGTAAAAGGAAAAGTGGTATTTCTCTAAAAAAATACTAAATGATTTTATTAGATTATATTAAGATATGTCAACATCATTTGTGGGATATAATGATATACTAAGTTTGATCTTCTATGATATCATATACCATATTTTATTGAAGGGTTATGATCATTTTGACTGTAGTTGTTCTATTTTTATAGAATTTGTGGTTTATGGTTGAATTATTCACATTTTGTATCCCTATTTTTAAATATAAATGTTTATGTGGTTTATTTATTACTATTTTTACTGGAGGAATGCATTAGACATTGTAAGTGATGTGTGGGGCCCTATATAGCCCCTATAGGCATTAAAAGTTATTATGAGACAAACTAGTTTGGGTATTGGTTGGTGTCTTACCCATTTATGTGTGGTGTCTTGGATAAAGCCTTGATAGTGTGTTTATGATTTTTGATATTATGAATTACCACATAATGAGATCAGTTATTTATATTCTAATACATTATTTGATTAATAGAATATACATGTTATTATTTATGTGGAATTATATTGTTTCCATTTATTGTTTCAATATTATGATCAATATTATGTTTAAATGTCTTATGATTCAGTTATACTCCTTTCTTTAAGGTTCATGATTATTTATTAATAATTGCTTCTATTGTACACTTACCCTTTTGAAGAATCTATGCTCACCCATTTATTTTGTTTTTATTTTAGTATGACAAGATGTGTATTATGAATGATATATTGGGTTATTCTAGGAGAATAATGGTGTTATCAAAAGATTTTCTATGTTGTAATTTATGTTTTAAAATTTAATGTTAGGTTCATATAAGAAATATGGATTCTGAAATATCTAAACATGTCAGTACATTGGGATTAGAGTCCTGTATCCATGGCAATGTAATAATGTGTAGAACCTGCTCTAGGACACTGTGGTAGAGATTATTAAAATCATTACCCATTGCTTTCATAGAGTATCACTACATCATTTCATAGATTATCCTATATAATAATACAAATCTATAAATCAATATCACTACTACAAAATATCCCTTTAGTAGTGCTAAAAATGGCATTTATCAGCACTAGAGAAGCGATGACTACTAATGTAAGATTAAACCCACTAGTCTTTTATTAGTGATAAAAATATTTGATAAAGGATTTATTTATATGTGCTAAAAAATTCTATTAAAGAAAAATATTTATCCATACCTTTATTTAGAATCGATAAAGTATACCTTTATTAACACTTATAAAAGAACTAATAAATGTTACCTATATCACTTCTTATAAAAAAAAAATAAATTTTAACTTTATAAGTTCTTATAAAAATGCTGGTAATTGGGCTTGATGTAGTGTTCTTTAACAACACAATATAGAACCAATGCAGTGTGCTTTAACCACACACTAGAGCACCAAAAACCCAAAAAACATATAAAAAATAATGTACCAATATAGAATTTAAATGAAATTAATTTTACAACATAAATACAAGAAAAATAATAATAATATAGACATTTAAAACATTATATTATACAATTATCCAAGTACATTTTAAAACATACATTCAAAACATCAATGGTCCTTTTTCTTTTGATCATAACCCTTGCTCAAGAAAAAAATTCACATGTATAAAGAAATAAATTTATGTTTGAAATAATATGTAAAATTAAATAAAGAAAAGGTTCTAATTTTAAACTAAAATTTTTGTCATAATAGGAACACTGTTTATCAGATTGAGTTATAGTAGATTCTTTCACATCACACCATTTATTGTACATCGTCAAGAATTATAGCTATAAATATTAACTAAATAAATATATGATAAAAATAATATGGATATTAATTATGTAACAGATGATAAAATGGTGGGAAAATAATCTATCCTCATTAACTCGATTTTGGTGATGTGATGTGTGTTTTAAACTAAAATAAAATTTATATTTTGAGAAGACGCAGAAGGATTCACACCGATAACAACCTAGATTGGATTGAGGTGAGGAAAATTCCTACACATCCCAAATAACATATGGATAATTTTCCTGAATCATAAAAACATTATGAAAGTGTTTTCTCTTTTTTAGTACACCACTTGTCTTTTTTTACTAAGTTGTCGTTTTAAAATGGAAACACCCACTTTGACTCATATCGATCACATCGTATATTGTTTTGTTGTCAGATCAATTCTGAATATCTAAAAAATACATATGAGTCAATGTAATCAATTAACATGAAAATCCAAGAATATTTTCTTAGTTTTATGTGAGTGACATGCTTTGAACTCAAATGCCTATTTAAAATGGATAATTAAACTAATAAGTCATACCAGTCACACGGTGTGTCATATTGAGGTGTGGATGATTCATATATGTCCCAAATGACATATGGTTCATTTCTGAAAGTTTTAAAACAATCTGAATTTTTTTTTTGTTTTTTTAGGTTAGTAGTCCTTCTACTAAAATTGATGTCAATTTTAAATAAAAGGACACACTTAGAGTCATACTAGTCACACTCTTCGTTGGATTGAGGTTTAGTTATTTCATATACATCCCAAATGATATATGGATCATTTTACTAAGTATAATAATAATTTGAATATGTTTTCTCAGTTTTGTGTATGTCACTAGTCTTTTTCACTAAAATGTCATTTTAAACTAGAAATGTGCACATTAACTCATAAAAATAACATCATGTATTGGATTCATGTGAGACCAATTCCTACATGTCAGAAATGATTTATGAATTGATTTCATTAATTATCTAGAAAATTCATACTTGTTTTATTAGTTTTCATTTAGTTACACTTTTTGACATAAAATTTCAGTTTTAAACTGATAACAGACACTTTGTGTCATTGTAGGGATTCCTTTCATAGGAATGGGGTTCTATTTATTTTTTCATTCCATAATTGACATATAGATCATTTTTTAATGTATCAATACTATATGAATGTTTTTTCTTGGTTTTGGGTTGTTCAATTTTCTTTTTTAATACAATGGATGTCAATTTTAAATAAAAAGTCTCACATGGAGTCATACAGATCAAACTGTGTGTCAAAATTAGGTGGGTAGGATTCCTAAATATTTCAAATGATTTATGGATAATTTTATTAAATTATCAAAACAATAGGAATATGTATTCTCAGTTTTGAGTACACTACTTATATTTTTTACTTTAATTCCATTTCAAGCTCGAAATATATACTTTGATTCATATCAATCACATCATGTGTTAGTTTTATGTGAGACTAATTAAAAAATATAAAAAATTATTTATGAATCAAATTGCTATAATTTCAAAAAAAATCATACTGTGTTTGGTAAATTGTTTGTAGGGGACACTGTTTGAACTACAATGTCTATTTTAAATTGATAACTCACACATTGAGTCATACATGCCACATTGTTCGTCAGATTGAGTGGAGCTTGATTTCTACAGATCCCAAATGAATTATAGATCATTTTCCTAAATTATAAAAATTATATGAATGGTATTTCTATTTTTTAGTAGTCTAGTTGTCCTTTTTTCTAAAATTAATGTCAATTTTAAATAAAAAACATACAGGGAGGCATACCAGTTGCATCATGAATCGAATTGAGGTGTGGATTATTTATACACATCTAAAATGTCATACGGATTTTTTTCCAAGTGTATCAAAACAATTAGAATATTTTTTTCTTGGTTTTGAGTATGTGACTTGTATTTTCTACTAAAATGTTATTTTAAAATCGAAACACGCACTTTGACTCATAACTATCCCATCATGTTTCAGTTTTATTGGATAAAACTATTTGCACATCAAAAATGAATTTGGAATTGATGCACTAAATTATTAAGAAAATATGATCATGTTTTTTTGGTTTCCATTGAGTGACACTTTTTGAACTAAAATGACAATTTTAAACTGATAACTGACACATTGAGTCATATCGGGGACATTGTGTATCTAATTGAGGTGTGACTATTTTATACACATCAAGAATTCCTAATGGATCATTTCTCAAAAGTATCAAAACAAAATAAACACTTTTATTGGTTTTAGTGTCATACTAGTCACACCATGTGTTAGATAGCGGTGTGGAAGATTCCTAGATATCCCAAATTACTTATGGATCATTTTCCTAATGTATAAAAACAATCTAAATGCATTTTATCAGTTTGAGTACATCACTTATCATTTTTACTAAAATTTTATTTTAAACTGGAAACATGCAATTTGACCCATGCTGATTACATCATATATCAATTTGATTCGAGACCAATTCCTATATATCAGAAATGATTTAGGAATCAATGTCATGTGTTATTAAAAAATTTGATCATGTTTTCTTGGTTTTCAATGAGTTACAATTTTCAAACTAAAATTCTAATTTTCAATTGATAATAGACACTTTGAGTCATACCTGGCTCATCATGAAATAGAATGATGTGAGTTTAATTTCTACAAGAATCGAATGAATTGTGTATCATTTTCTTAAATTTTCAAAATATTTAGAATATTTTTGATCAGTTTTGAGTGTGTCACATTTCTTTTTTACTAAAATTTATGTCAATTTTAAATAAATAGAAGTAGATAGAGTTATAATTATCACACCATGTGTTCAATTGAAGGGTAAATGATTCCTACATGTTCCAATGTCTCAAAAAAATACTAATTAAAATTTATCCTTGATTTCCATTGTCATTATTTGTGGAACCACCAACACTACATATTAACTTTATTTTCATACCTGAAAAACCATTATCATTGTTGAAAGTAATAAGATAATAGAAAGATCATATGACCATCATATCATAATAAATCACCATAATTTGAATAGAGGATCATATACTCTTCTATATTTCAACAATGCGAAAGGTTTTTTGGATATGTGCATTGAGTCATTATGAAGTGTTGGAAGTTTTCCATAGAAATGAAATGAAAATTTTCAGTAACAATGGTAGTTAAGAACATTTTATCTCCTTTGTGTCTTGTTACACATAGTTGAAAGACAAATATATACAACTAAAATACCATTGAAAAAAACTAAATAAGTATTATATTAAAATGATATGAAAATTAACATATAAATAGTAGGTAAAATGATGAATGAAATAATTTAATATGTAGTAGGAATTCACCTTTTTGGGATGGTTGTATGAACTTTTGACACATATATTTATTATAATTATCTAAATTGTAGGAAAAACAATATAATCTATATGTATAAGAGAAAAAAATCATATTTTAGTAATACTAAAATCAAATAAATAAAATGTAAATATAGAAAATTTCATTATTTCCATTAACAATTATTTTATTATGAAAACATCAAGATTACCTATTTCATTGATCAGTCGATGGAACATATAGAAAAGTGATAAATATAAAAAGGACATGGGTAAAAAATTTGGGAGAATAATTATGTTGATGTTTTAGTGTAGAAAGACATGATAGACGGACATACCACCCCATCTCTAACCAATGAATCCACATGTATAAGAAAATAATTCATATGTGAGAAATAAAAAAACTAATCATAAATATGAAAAAATATATTAATTCTATAGACACTGATTTTATAGTAAAAACATCAATATTTACTCTATGATTGAGCATATGTAGCTTCATTTCTATTCCTATAAAGGAAATTAAGGGAATTTAATGGAATGTGATTAATGAAACAATACAGGGTTGAAAATATTTTAAGGGATAATAAGCTTTTTGATGTTTTGGTATATAAATAAATGAAATATGGAAACAAATATTCTAAAATAAATGAACTATCTAAGGAATAATGAAAATTAAATCAACATTTCTTTATATAAATTTTAGTAAATTAGTGAAATTATATCATAACTATTTCATTACATCTTCCCAATGGATTTCATTCATTTTAGTTTCTTCTTCTGAGGGATTGGTAACAACATAAAGAAAAAAGTACATTATTTTCCTGAGTATTCAAACAATAAATTTAGACTATTTTAATGCAATATATAACATATAATATTAAGTGGAAAGACAAAAAAAATTTAAAAAAATGACATTATCATTGAACTCTATTTCTTTTTTAATATTTTTTTAGGATTTGTTTCCTCTATAAAGAATCATAATACACTCTTTCTTATCCCTTATAATGTTGAATACATTTTATACATTCTGTTTAGAATGAATTTATTGAGATCTTCAAATGAAAGGGTCATCCCCAATTGAATTTTCATCTAACCCGATATTTTTTTAGTCAAAAAAAGTACAATCAAATTAATCCAAAGTTGAAAGTTATAAACAATTGTCATCCTCATAAACTCTTCTTTTGAAAAGTTATCATTTCATTTTTTTCCACTCATTCTCAATATCTTGAAAAAATGAAACTATGTTTCTTCAAATACTCAAATTAGTATTCGTCCATAAGATGGAAGCTACTTAGAATAGTACAAACAATATGAAAGAGATGCGGGATGATTCCAAAGATATAAACGAGAATAATAACTTTTTAGAAAATGAAACTGATGAGGATAAAAATTTTACTCCATTGTGTTCTATAAAGGAGATAATAACACCAATTTATGAGAATTACCTGGTTGGTAATTAGAGATTCCTCAGTGTGGAACCAAAAGTAAATGTTAATGAATGATCTTTTTTGGGATTAAAAAAATTAAAACATAAATAGTTTTTATTATATTTCTGATGAAATTAGTGAATTGATTATATTATAAGTATGGATATGTGGTATATTGTTTCAAATAATTCTATATTTTTACAAAGGTATAGAAATCTAATAGAATTTTTTTTTATTTAGGGTTGGAAAAAATTTATGGAAATTTTGTTTAAATGAGGAAATTGATTTTTGGTGTTAAAAAATTGGTAATGTTAGAAAATAATAAAATTAAATGATGACTTGAAAAGGGTTGGTTGAGATTTATTTATGATGAAAAGATAAAATTGATAGATATTTTTTACTATTTAGAATGGGGATACTCTTAATAATTAAATAATGATAAAACATCAGAGGAAATTAATTTACTTCTATAACCTAGTAATTCCCAGATCAAAGGCATTTATATTTATGATAAATTTACTATCATTCCTTATTTGGAAATTATTTGTTTTTTATTATTTATTTTTGTGAAAATGTAGTTAAAATTATACCAAATGGATGTCAAATCTATTTTACTCAATGGAGTTCTTAAGGGGGAGTATACATTCAGAAACATGATGGGTTTATTATGGATGAAAATAAAAGAAAGGTGTTCGAGTAAAAGAATTATTTGTATAAGATAATGAAATCACTAAGGACATTGTATTTAAGATAGGATCAATACATAAGAAATAATTATTTTTAGTGTGGTAGAGTTGATCATGGTTTCTACTTCAAGAAGGTAATTATCAAAGGATGTTAGTACTCATATAAGTTAAAGTCATAGTATTTTAGGATTTGAAAAAAGAATAATGTATATATTTTGTGGATCACATGAGGTATGATATCAAGATATCTATGATTGGGGAGTTAAAATTTTCTTTGATTATAAGTGAATATGTACTACCCTGAAATTCTATAATTTTTTTTATTAAATGGGATTTTTTTGAGACCACACGCTAAGACGACTTGCGATTCTGAGGCCCGGTGTTCCTAGAATGTTCTATTCAAAAATTTTATGCTTTAAATAGCGCGTGTGAGAGGTTTTCATGAAAAATTGTTACATGTCTTAAATAGGTGCCCGAATAATCTTAAATAAAAGTATTTTATTTTTTAATTCCTTATAACTCATGAATGACAACTTTGATTTAAAATATGAAACCCCCATTGAGCCCGTGAGGATATGCTTTCCTTAGGTAGAACCTAACATTGGCCAACATGAGACAATATTGGAATGTAATTTTTGTCCATAAATAAAATAATTGAATAAATTTATTTTATTTTCAAAAACTTATAACTCCTAAATGGTAACTTGTATTGGAAATCTGAGAGTATTGTTGAGCTATTGAAGGAATGTTTTCCTTCGGTGAAGCTTATCCTAGACCAGCTTGGGTTGAGGCTGAAAGTTAGTTTTTTAATTTATTTATGAAAATATAAATGACACATTTGAAAAATTTTGTAAACTTCTAAATGGGTGAACGAATAGAAAATCTATGCAAACTATTTCATTTGGAATGAAAAAATTACTTAAGAATGAACAAAAACACGACCAGTGTGGGTCGAGGGAAAAAGTTAGTTTTCAGTCATTTTAAGAAAAATAATGTAAACTTACAATGTTTATTTTTTTCAAAAAATTGATTTTCTGAATTATAGTGATGAGTCAACTATTTCATTCCATAAATTAAACAACGTAATGAAACATTAATTGAAACATATCAAATAAGTTGTCTCATAAATGAAAATGCATAACAACGCGATGATGCAACGTAACATAATTGCTATTATGAATTTCTCATTTAATGAGATGATGGGTTGTATAATCAGAGTGATAATTTCTCTGATGGATAGGGAAGAAATTATCTTCAACAAAGAATGTATGTCAATCATGAGTGATAATGACACACCTTAAAGAACGATACTAGAGAGCGACGTTTGCACCCTCCTTCCACCCTTCAAGGGATCACTAGAAATGTGGGTGGACGATCAAGAATGAAGAATGAAGGTGAGTGACGCCGCTCTTCCCAGACCTACCCATCTATCCTAGTTAGGGTTTAATTTTTATTTTTATTACCCCATTCTTCTTTCTAAAACAAATAATGTGGATCGACCCCCAAACATGTTAATCTGTGGGTCACTTTTTCTTGAAGGAGGGTGTTTTGCATCAGTGTTTTGTATTGGGAGAGAGCTTCGATATAGCCTTAAACCTTCCTTATGTTTCTAAAACTATAACTTGGTGGGTGTGGGATGACATGAACAAGACCTGAGCCCCTCCACCATTTTCTGTTCTTATCCGTTCTTCATGGACACACCTTCAAAATGGAACCATGGTGGTTTTGAGGCCTTAGCAGGGAAAGAAGTGTCACATGGAAGATGGATGCTCAGACAACATGATGAACAAACCAATGGTGTGGACCCAATGGTCTTTTTTAGGCTCCATAGGTGCACCAACGCTGGTGGCGGAGGCCTACCATGGCTACCACAGGCCGGTGGCAGCGCGCCAAGGTTGCGTTTCGGTGGGCTCGGGCCGTAGTGGAGTAGAAGGAGTCTCCATAACATTGGATGGATGGAGGAAAAGTCTAGAAGAAGCCATATGGCCATGTCATAAGGGTGTACCACTTTGTGAGGGATAATAAGGACAATGTATGGGAGGAAGGGCGGACAGATCTTGCCAGCTGCGAAAAAAAAAACTGAGTGCCACTATGAATCCGGGCTGAAGGAGATCGGCCCACACAGCGGGTTGGGTCGAGGGGCATGAACTTGGGAGAAAATAGGGCCACAAAGTTTCCTAGGTTGGAAATAATCCAGGATACTTATCGGCCTGACATTGGAAGGAAACCCGCCTCCCATTGCAGGTTAGACTAGATAAATCTGGGTCGCCTGAAAACCCATCGGGATGGACCCCGAATCGAACCAGGCCAGGTCCAGCAAGCCCCAATGGGCTCTTCCTAGTTTCCTGCCCAGACTGGGCCAGCCCAAATTTGAACTGGGTCAGGTCGGGTCAGTCAAACCTAGCCGAGGCATGAAACACCCCTTGTTCGGGTCATTTGGGTTAGTTTGAGCGAGTCGGACCGGGCCCAGCCACAACCAGCCCCCGAGTACTAAAAAAAAATCTATCTGACTGGGTGTTCGGTTGATGAGATGTTTGCAACATCGGAACCATTTAGATGAGGCGATTATTTTTGAATACTCTATGGAGGTATTCATGGATGTTGAAGTGTGACTAATTGCTTTAGGAGAGGTTTTTCCTGGAACCAGGCACACCACATGTGGGAATCCTTCGGCTGACTGAGACAAAAAGACTGCTAACAAGAGACCTTATGCGGATCAACTAAAAGAGAACTTGTGTGGATCATATAAGATGGAATAGTGGGAGGATTCTATGTGTGACCGGGAAATCCCATGTTGGGGAGAAACTATGTGTGACCCGATAGACCCATAGTACTCATTAGGAATGAGTACCTCAGTACGATGGCCAAGGTGGGAAGAAGATCTGTGTGAGCCTGCATGACGATGGTGGGGAGTGGCTATGTGTGACCTAGTATACCCATGGTACTCATTGGGGATGAGTACCCCAACAGTCCATGGTGTTCAGTGTTACGGTTAATACACTTACTTTTTGTACTATGGATTATACCTCTATGAGTTGTCTTGCTTCATGATAAGGAACCACGATTTGCTTTGTGGATTGATTTATGCTATTTTGATGGTTGTTTGGGGGTACCTACTAAGTATTGTGTTTAAAACCCTTACACGGGCCTCTCCTGCTTGTGTCATGTCCCGTGAAGGTGATCGATGTTTTGACAGATACCTTTGTTGTATGGGACTAGGTGGTGTTCAGTGAGACATGATGGACAGACGCTTTGATGGAGATCTTGGTAGTCTGGGACCAGGTGGTGCTTACTGAAAAAGGATGTAAAGGTGTACTTCTATGGAATCAGGTAGCTACCATGCACCTACCCCATCAAGTGGGGTCTTGAGCAGATGAACCATGGTAGTTGTACTTTCCTTTATGGTTTTGGGCTTGTATTCTGGCCCCTTTGTACATTCATTTTATACTGTACTCTCAGTAGTTTTCTCAGTGGAAATTTTGGTTTAATTCATCTTTAATTTATGCAGTTTGAGCTTTGTGCATGTGCACACATTTATAGGGAAATGTATTCCATTTTTTGGATATTCCTATTATGTGCTAATCGCCAACCCCTGACTTATGGAAGACGATCTTGGGGTAGTCATGACCCGTGCCTTGGGGGATGGGTCATAACTAAGTGGTATCGAAGGTTTTTGATTCTACTGGAATAACTAGGAGTTCAGCTTTCAGGGCAGGGAGTCCAGTGTAGGTACGGATGCCGACATATCCATAAACTAGGACCCTGAATTATATTTTCTAACCCGATACATGAAAACACTGGTTGATTTCATCTTTGATTTTTTCCTATGGTCCTTTTGAGTTAGAGTCAGCTCATCAGTTATAATAAATAGACTGTGGTTCGTCATGATTCTCTTTAAAGATGCCTCAATGCTGCCAGCCAGCCAAGATTCTAGTGTGTGACCACAAGGAGGGTCCCCAGAGTGGTGAGGATTCGGTACAAGGATCGTTGCCTGAGATGGTACATTCAGGTAGTATCCACGTGATACCACTGCCCATTGGTCTGCAGTTACTACCGATGCTACCATTAATGGACACATATCGGATTAGTGCCTTACATGAGTTTCAATGACATTGACCCGTCAGGTTACGAGGTGATCCCGAATCAAGTGAGGCTAAGGAATATATTGAGGTGGTTATCATGTTTTTTATATATCTAGTTCACCATTATTTCCGATGGTGGTCCTGGTAGTGAGCCTTCTACATGGCTCAGTAGTGTGATGGAAGGGTTTAGAATAACTAATCTAATGATGAGATGAATTTTCCATTGATAAATCTTGACATCCTTTCTCAGAGAAGGGTAATTTCATAAAAACTTAGGGGTATATGTTACCAAGAGATTATAAAGCTTTGGAAGGATGACATGTCAGTAGATGAGTATTCATCGAGGTGTACTGACCTTTCTAGGTACTCGATGATTACGATGCCTCATGCATTAAGGCTCGGACCTCTATGTGACATGTGTCTAGGAAAATCTAATCCCAAAATATTCCTTTATTAATTCATACTTATGTTAGGGTTATAGAGAGAACCTTTGTGGTTGAATGTTATTGGGATGATCAAGTAAATCCAGTGAATATCAGTAGTGGGAAATAAGGATACTGACATATGTATCAGAGATTTAGATGATTACAAGGACATATTTCTAGAGAATCTTCCAAGATGAACTGCTCAAATAAAGGTAGATTTTTTAATTTATCTGTAACTCGGGATGGTACCGATATCTACACCTGAGTATAGGATGACTCCTGTAGAGCACTAGGAGCTGAGGGTACAGTTGGAGTACTTATAGGGGAAGGGGTTTGTAAGGCCCAAAATTTCACCATTGGAAAACCCAGTGTTGTTTTCCAAGAAGGAATACTGAATCTTGAGGATATTCATATACTTTCATTGCCTGAACCAGGTGACCGTGAATAAATTGTCTCCTCTATTGAGGATTGGTGGCCTCTTTGATCAATTGAAGGGAGCGAGAGTGTTCTTGAAGATAGAACTCATATCAGGCTAACAATAGATTCTAGTACGAAATGAGAAAATCTCCAAGGTGGAATTCATATGTCTCTATGACCACTTAGAGTACTCAATGACGCTATTTGAGATAACAAACTCCCCAGCATAGTTCATGGGACTCATGAAAAAAATCTTCCAATCACAATTAGACTGGTTTGTAGTGGTATTCATTGATGAAATATTAGTGTATTCACCATCTGAGGAGGAGCATGCGATGCACCAGAAGATGGTTCTGGACACATTCCAATAGCACCATCTTTATAGAAATCACTCAATGTTTAAGTTTGGAATATTAAAGATCCACATTCTAGGACATGTCATCTCAACTTTTGGAGTTGTATTGATCCATCGAAGATTGAGGAAGAGATTTCTTGATAGCCACCCACGAGCATTATTGAGGTCCCAAGATTCCTTGGGTTGGATGGGTACTATCGAAAGTTTGTACCCAACTTATCAAGATAGGAATCACATATGAAAACATTGAAAAAGAAAAGAAAACCCTTCATGTGGACTTAAATATTCCAACAGTGCTTTCAATATCTGAGACAAAGCGTGAAGAGAGCTCCAATCATGAGGTTTCTAGAGGAGAGAGCAGACTACGTGGTCCACTATGAAGTATCAGGAACTAGGATAGGTTGTGTCCTGATGTAGGGGCAAGAAATAATTGATTATGGATCATGAAAATTGAGACTTCATGATCAGAACTATATTACTCATGACCTGGAGTTGGCAATGGTAGTCTTCACACTGAAGATATGGTGACACTAACTTATAGGAGAACTATTCATAATCTACTCTGACCACAAGAGTATTATGTTTATCACTTCTCAAAATGGTAGGAATCTAAGACGAATATATTGGTTAGAATTCCTCCACTACTATGACTTTTAGATAGTCTATACTCCTAGGAAGCGGAATGTGGTGGTAGATCAGCAGGAGATCGAGTTAACATCTACATAATGAGGCCTCAAAGTAGTTGACCACTTTATATATCCTCTGTAGATAAAGATAAGGAATCTTATCATCATAATATGGTAGTTTCCCCTCTACTCTTACAGTGAGTCAGGGAGGTGAAAATCGGATATTCTAGTTGCAAGGCTAAATGTTCCCAAATGTACATTGGGCATGCCCCTGTTGGATATTAGAAAGGTGGGGAGCACACCATCATTTTTAGATGTGTCATTGTAGTACTAATGGTGATGTGGGAGGCGGTGTTTATGGAGTTCCATACATCCCCTTATGTGGTACATCCATGTGTGGATAAGATGTACTAGGACCTACGACATCAGTACTAATGGACAAGAATGAAGAAGGTAGTAGTGCAGTTTTTCTCAAGATGCCTCACTTGTCAGCAGGTGAAGGCTAAGCACTAGGTTCCAGTTGGTTTGACATAGCCCTTCAAGGTACAATAGTAAAATTGGGATGAGAAATCGATTAACATTGTGATGGGATTACTATGTACATCTCAGGGGAATGATACCATCTGGGTGATAGTAGACCAACTCACCAAGTCGGACCACTCCCTACCCATTCAAAAGTAGGGTTTATTATAGAGCTTGGTTCACCTCTACATGAAGGGGATAGTTCACCTGCATTGAGTCCCATCTATGATAATCCAAGATCGTGATGCATACTTTACATCTCATTTGTGGAAGGGATTACATGAGGTGTTTGGGGCTTTGGTATGCTTGATCATAGCTTTCCATCTAAACACTAATGTTCAGATGGAGATGAAAATTCATGTGTTGGAGGGCATGCCACAAGCTTGTATCATGGTCTTCAATCGCATTTGGGAGGACCACCTTCCCCTGGTAGCGTTTTAATACTACCATAGCTATCACTCCACCATTGGAATGACAACGTTCGAGGTACTTTATGGGAAGCCTTGCAGATCACCTCTATACTGAATGGGCCCAAGGGAGTCAACACTCATGGGTTCAATGTAAGTATGGGATACCTCGGAGAAGGTGAAGATCATCCAAGTGCAGATGACGACTGCATAAATCATTAAAAAATCTTATGCTGATAGGAGATGAGGACCTTGTATTTCAAGGAGGTAGACCATGTCTACCTTAAGGTCTCACCCAAAAGGGGATTGTGTGGAGTTGGCTAGGGCGACCAGTTATCTCTGAGATTTATTGGCCCATTCCAAATCCTGAGCATAGTTGGTGAGGTGGTGTACCACCCAAATCTTCATTGACAGATTCACCATGTGAACAATGTTTTCCATGTGTCGTAGTTGATGAGGTGAGTGCATGATCCATCACACATCATTGTCTATGTAGATATGGTCATTAAAAATTAGGAGAAATTTTTGAGGTTCCTAATGGGGATAGAGGATCAATTTAAGCAGGGAATTCATGGGAAGTAGATTCCTCTTATGCTCATTTGTTGGTAGCACGAGAATTTTTAGGAGAGAACATGGGAGAGAGAGACTCAGATAAGTGCTCAGTACCCCTTTTTGTTTGAGTATCCCTTGTTTTGTATTATGAGGAAATAAATCCCTAAAATGGGGGAGTAATGTAATACCATTGAATTCCATAATTTTTTTAATTAAATTGTATTTTTTCTAAAACAGGTTCTGAGATGGCATGTGATTCTGATGCCCAGAGTTCCCGGAGTGATTCGTCGAAAAATGTTAACATTTAAATAGAGTGTGTGAGTGGTTTTACTAAAAAAGTGGAATAACTCTTAAATGGGTTACTAGATCATAAATCTATGAGAATAGTTGCATTCAGGATGGTAGGTTTACCCTTAGAATAACATAAGTTGAGTCGGTGTGAGCCTCTGGTGCGAAAACCTGAAATGTAATAATCATAAATGAAATAATTAATTAATATTATTTTATTTTTCAAATCCTTATAACTACCGAATGGTGACATGGATTGAAAATACAAGATCACTATTGATATCATGAAGGTATTCTATCTTTAGGTAGAGCCAATCACTAACCGGCATGGTCCAACAGTGGCACATATTTTTTTTCTATAATTAAAGTAATTGAATAAAGTTAATTTATTTTCAAATTCTTATTACTCCTAAATGGTAACTCAGATTGGAAATCCAAGAATACCGTTGAGCTGGTGAAGTCATGTTTCCCTTAGGATAAGCCTAACCTCGTCCAATATGGGTTGAGGGTGAATGATATTTTTTTAAATCTTTTAAGAAAATTAAAATGGCTCACGTGAACAGTTTTGGAAACTTCTAAAAGGGTTCCCAGATTGAAAATATGAGGGCACCATTGCATCCAGAATGGTAAAATTAATTAGGAATGAACATAACCTCAACTGTTGTGGGTCAAGGGAAAAAGTTAATTCTTTGAAGATTTAGGAAAAATAAAATAAACTTAAAATTTTTATTTTATTCAAAAAACTATTTGACTGCAACGTAGTGATGAGATGAGTCTTTTATTCCATAAATGGAATAGTGTAATGACTCTTTGACTAAAGTATATCAAATTTGTTGTTTAATAAATGAAATAGCATAACAACATGATCAAGTAGAGTAATAGAAATGTGGCAACGCCATTCTCTTTTAATAATATAACAAGTTGGAGAATCCTGGCAATAATTTCTCTGACATTTGGAAAAAAAATTATCTTCAACGAAGAACACTGGAGAATCATGAGAGAAAATAATGCATGTTGAAGAATGGGACGATAGGGTGATAAATGCATCCTCCTTCCACCCATCGAAGGATTATTGGAAACATGGGTGGCATATCAAGAATGGAGAATGAAGGTGCGCTACACCACTCTTCCCTGACCAACCCATCTATCCCAGGTAGGGGTTACTATTTATTTTTATTTCCCTATTATTCATTCTAAAATAGTGATGCAGATCATCCCATGAACAGGTTGATCTATGGGTTGCTGGTTTTGGTGGGAGAATGTTTTCCATTGGGTTTTTGGAAATGGGATAAATCTTTGATAAATCCTTAATAATTCCACATTTTTCTAAAACTCCAATGTATAGGGTGCAAGCTGACACGAACAAGGACCGAGCCCCTCTAAATTTGCATTTCCTTCATGGAGGAACCTTTGAAATTGAGTCAAGGAGGTTTTGAGGCCTTATGAAGGAAGGTGGTGTCCCATGGAAGATGGAGGCGTAGACGACATGAAGAAAGTACCACTGAAGTTTACCCGGTGGTCCATGCCAGGATACACTAGTGCACCATGATGGCATGTTGAGGTAGTGATGTGGCCTGCTCGGGTCATGATGGAGTAAAAGGAGATTCTAGCACTCGGGTTGGGGGGCGCGAACCGGGCCGCAGAGCGCCTGTGCTGGAATTAGGCTGGATGAATTTTGTAGGCAGGGCCGGAAGGATAAATCTGGCCCACTAGGAAGCTGCTTATGGGAAGGAAAATGGGCCTACTAATGCGGGTCGAGCTCAATAAATCCAAGTCGCTGGGTGACTCAGTGGGATGGACGACCTGTCAAACTGGGCCGAGTCTAATAAGGACAAATGGGCCTGGCATAATGGTCGAGCCAGACTGTGGTGTCCCATACCCAAACTAGGTCGAGTCGGTTGGTAGAACCAGGTAGGGGCATTCGTGGGCCCCAGGGTAGGTTGATCAGGTCAGATCGGGCCCAGACACAACCGGCCCCCGATTACTAAAACAACAATATTTATCAGACTGGGTGTCCGATTGATGATCTGTTTGTGGAATTAGAGCCATTGAGATGATCCGGTTATTTTGAAATACTTTTAGGAGGTCATAATTGAATTTTGTATGAGAATAATGTCTTGAGGGGCAGTTTCTTCTGGAATCAAGCACACTACATGGAGAAATACTATGGCTGACTGAGGCCTGAAGACTGTGGACAATAGACCCTATGTGGATTAGCTACAAGATACCTTGTGTGGATCAGCTATGATGTCCTAGTGAGAAGTGGATTTGTGTGACCCAGCAGGCCCCTTATGGGGACCAACTGTTTATGACCCAGAAGACCCACTGACTTATTAGGGATGGGTACCTTAGTATGATGGACAAGGTGGGAATTATCTCTATGTGACCTGGTTGGCCCACGGTGGGGGAATGACTCTATGTGACCTATCATACGCATTGTACTAATCAGGGATAAGTACCCCAGTAGTCCAAGGTGTTTAGTGTTACGTCTAGCTATCTTTCTTTATGTACAATGGATTATACATGTGTGTGCTTTCTTGCTTCATGATAATGCTTCGTGGTTTTCTTTGTGAATTTATTTTCGGACCTTCCATTGTGGTTTGGGGTCCCTATTGAGTATTTAGTTATTCACCCCTGCATGTGCTTCATCCGCACATATCGTTTCCTGTGTAGGTGATCAACGCTTCAATGAAGAACTTCGTTGTCTAGGACCGGGTGGTGCTTGGTAATATGGGACAGACAGTTTCTTCGATGAAGGACTTGGTGGTTTGGGTCCAGGTAGTTCTCAGGGATACAAGACATATAGACACACTTCTAGGATTATAGGCAACTACCCTACACCTACCCCTTCAAGTGGGGTCTTGAGGAGACGAATTATGGTAGTTGTGGATCCCTTTGTGGGTTTGGGATTGTATTCCATCCCCTATGAACTTTCAAATTTTATTGTACTCTCTGTAATTGTATCAGTGAAAGTTGTTGTTTACTTCTTGTTTACATTGCACAGATTGAGCTTTGTACGTGTGTATAAGTTTAAAGGAAAATTTATTCCCTTTTTGGGATATGCCTATTTGGTCTTATTCTCTATCCACTGTCTTATGGATGGTGGGAATGGGGTAGCATGGCATGGGGCTTGGGGGATGGGTCATGAACGAATCAAGGAAATCATAGCACATTAATTTCTTAATCAAAATATGAAATAGGTTTTCCCTAGTGATTTTCAAACCTATAATAATACCAAGCTCTATATGGATGATTTTTTCCAAGGTAGACGATTGAAAAGAGGTAAATGTAATGGAATATAGATATTGAGAGCCTATTATACCTCACAAAAACATGACCCAACATTGGGTTTTGTTAATTTCATGTTTCACAATAAAAGTTTTGTCCCAAGGAGTGAAACATGCTATTAGAAATAATGATATTTTTATATACCTAAAAAATAGTGAATTTTAGGTAGTTTTATTTTATAATAATGCAACTATAGGTGTTGGGATACACATAAGTGTGCTAAGAAGGTTCATTGGATAATTGAGGGAAAGTACAGATATCGAAAAAACAAGATTTCATTTGAGGCTTGGTTTCATTCGACCATTGAATCAGTCAAACCATGGATTCAAGCCTTAAAATAGTTGGAGAATTAATTCTAGCCTAGATTCTTTCTTGGATTCAAAAATAGGATCACTATTAGTAGGTCATATGCAATGAAAGATTTAGATATCATAAACTAGTTTTCAATGGTTAGGGTTCTTAAAATACATTGGGACACTTTAATATGCACTTCAAAAAAAGCACAGATAAATTTAAATTTTATCATCTATATGTTAGTAAGGGATGAAAAAATGAATCTTTATCAGAAATGTTTAGCATTTATAAATATAGAGATTTATCAGTGCTAAAAATGCACTAAAAAGATTCATTTTATCAGCACTTATTACATACAAGATAATAAAATATTTATAATTATATTTATAATTAAAAAATTAAATATATACTTATATAATTATATATATATTTAATAAATATATGCACATATATATTAAATAAATTCCTTTTTTAAATATATTTATTTTAATTTTATAGTTATTTTAGTACATGATTAATTATTTATAATTATATACATAATTTTTGGCATGTGTGTGTGTTTAATGTGATTGTACTCCCAAGATCCAAATATATATATATAATTAAATATATACTTTAAATATATATTTACATATAATTATAATAATTTTTTATTGTTATTTATATAGTTTTATTATAATTTTATAAATATTCTGATATATATATAATCAATTATTTGTAATTATATTAGTACTTATTTTAAAATATTTATCCATTTATAATTATAAATATATATATAGCATATACAAATTTATAAAGTTATTTATTTATAAATATTTATTTAAAATTATATTGTTAACAACATTAATGAATATTTAATCTTATGTGCATGCATGACAAAAATGGGTGAAATTGAATAATTTAAAATGTGCACACTTCAACAACATTAAAAAATGCATTAGTTTTACTAATTGAATATAAATTATTAATAAAATTTGGTTGTATATTTAAATAAATGTGAATACATATTGTAAAATATTAAAACATAGTAAATTAATAAAAATAAAATTAATAATAGAAAATTATTGAATTTCATAAAAAATAAAAAATAAAAAATAAAACATAAAACATATTAAAAATGAATAAATAACACCTAAATTTAATAATATTAGAAATTATTAAGTAAAACATTACAATTAAAAAAATAATATATTAAATTTAATTTTTTATAATGATATTCAAAAAAGAATACTATAATATAAATGAATTACATTGGTATTTTATATGTTTTATGTATAAGATATCATTAATTGCATAAATATTTGTGTGTGTACATTGTATATTAATGTTCATTAGTTATGTATATGTATGAGAAATATATATAACACACATTTGATGTATGTTAAAGAGAAAAATCAAACAACATTAAATTATCTCCATTACTCGATGCAATTAGTCGATATTTTTAATTCATAATTTTTTTTAATTATATTACTATAAAATGTAAATGAATAAATATTTTTTTATATAAGTCATATTTATATATATTCATATATATATATATATTAAATATATACTATTTATTAACATTATCAATAATTTTTTAATAAATAAAAAATTTAATATTTTTCTCAATTTACTTATTTTTTATTTTTACTTGTTTAATTTTAATTATATATATATATATATATATTTAACATATACTATTTTCAGTATTTATTATTTAAATTTAATAAAATCAGTCTATTTATTTTTATTAATAATTGTTTAACTAATAAAATTTGTTTATATTTTTATAAGAATCTAAATTTTATTTTTTCATTATTTAATTATTTCATTTTCGGTGGAACTCAATCAGTGATAAAAAGCGTTGAACAAGGATCCCATTATGGGAACTAAAAATAAAGTTCTCTAAAGGGTATTTTTTATCAGTGCAAGAAAATATAGTGCTGATAAACTAACACATTCTCACCCGTAAAAATAAATAACTCATAAAGGGAACCATCTATCAGTGTTTTTTCTAGTTCTATTAAATGCCTATTTTCTAGTAGTTTATGTGTAATTTCTAATGAAAATAATGTTAATTAAATATTAATAGAAATATAACTATAATGATTTATTAAATAACCTGTTCAAACTCCAACTACACAATTTCAAGGATTCCATAATGTAATTTATCGCATGGGATCATAAATTAATGAATATGTGAGATAAATTCCATAAATAAAATATGTATAATAGGGGATGGATTATGAGAAATGAATTAATATTATACATGGGATGGAATAATAATCATTAATATATTATAATCATGGGGTCATCATTATTTTCATAACAAATCATTTGAAATATTCCTGGAGTCTGGAATGTTTGTAATAATGAAACATTTTTTATAATGTGAAAATTCCTTTTCTTTAAATGAAAATACGACTAGCATTATTTTTAGTGATCAAATATGTGTGAAAATAACAGTGAATTTAACGTGAAAAAATATATCATGATATTAATGAAAATTAGCCTATGGAGATAATGCATTTTACCCATTGTATTTTAGGCATATATAATGCTAGCTAACTAGTAACATAATTGTATCATCGCAAATCATTCATTCCATATTAAAATGAAACATATATCAAGCATAAACCTAAAATAACCACATGATAAGAATTTAAATTCATAATAACATCATGAATTATATAATGGTGGGTAAACATTGATGTTTCTAAAATAAAAAATAATAAAATATCTAATAATAAAAAATAAAATATTTGATTTCATCGAAATGAGAATAATAAAAATAATAATATTTAATATGATATTTTTATAAAAACATCTTTATCTAAAATCATTATGATATATAATTATTCATCTCAATATAATAAAGAAACTCACATTCCCTAAAAAATAATACAAAAAGTTAAATTGAATTTGTTTAGAATGTATTTTAGAATAAAAATAGAGAAAAGATAAATGTAAAATAACCCAAAAGAAAGATATGGATTTTAGATTCTCTTTACATTTGGTCTCTTTTTTTTTCATAATGTTTACACATATTATATATTCAACATATTTTTATAAAAACATGAAAATTGATAATTTAAAAATTATTTAATTTCAATATTATAATTTATATTCTTTATAAATTATTTATTAATTAATTTATTAAATATTAAATTGATCCAGAAATGTTTCTTGACTTTTTTTGTTTTGATTTCATAGTCTCAATTCAGTTTAATTACACTACTTGTATTATTACCTCCAAAATATTAGAAATATATAAAAATAAATATGTATAGATTATAAATAATGTATCAAAATTTTGAACAATTTTAATGACTAGTAACTAGATGATGACATCCTTGTATGTTGATAAAATATATTATTAATTGAACTTTTCTAAAGAGAGTTGGAGAGTGTATATATATATATTAAAATAATTAAAATAGTTATACCATATAATGAAAAAATTAATATGTTATATAAATGTGAATTACATAGCTTACGAATGTTAAAGAAGAAAATAGATTATGAGAGATGAAAGAAAAATGTAAAAGAAGAGTTTTGTGGGGTTACTTCATCATTGAAAATTATTCATTTTTTATGGAAGTAAGCACTAGTGAAAATAGAGATTAATAATACATAAATATATAAAATTATCCAATGAAATTTTGAAAAATATAATTTCTTGGTACTCAGATAATTACAAGTCTTTGGGAAGTTAATTTCTAAGGGGTTAGCGAAGGGGTATTCATATTTAAGGTAGAGGATTATTGTTGGTTAAAATACTGAAAAAATATTATATATAGAACATAAAATAAAATAGTTTGGTTCAGGGAAATTGTCATTCCTTTGAAATTTAATTTATTACTTTTTTCTAATTTTAATAGATTATAAAAGTATACTTACTGGTTTATACCAAAGAGAGGAACAAGAAAATTAATAATATAATTTCTATTTTGAGACATTGAAAATTAAATTTTCAATTTCAAAATTGGTATTATTACTTTTAAATAAATTTTTAATATTAATTGACCCATTATTGTTTGTTAAGAGATTTTATAATTTACTCGTTCATTATAACATTAACACTATCCTATAAAGCATGCAGTATATGAAAAACTATAATTTTTTTATTCATAAAATAATTTATGTTTTCCAAAAAATTATAAAATTAATTATTGGAAGATAGTTTTATGTGTCAATTCTAAAAGTATAATTCATTTTATCAAAACAATTATTTATCTTAAGAAATTTTAATATATCATTGTTATGAAAATATGAGGGGTTTTAAAATAATTTGAAAAATAATTTTTTAATATAAAAAATATTGTTTCACTGAGTCTTCTAATTTACCAATTAATTTTATAGAACAATAATTTTTATAATTTTATATTTTATTATATTTTTTATAGTAGAAAATATTTTTACAATTCTATTGGTTATTTAAAAATTCAAAAAGTTATATTACAGTTCTAACAAACGGGTTACCCTTTATATTATGATATTACAATTATAGAAGTATTGTTACTATTATATTTGTTATATTGGGTATCTAATTTCTATAAAAACCACTGATTTTCATTATTCATTATTGTTTTCTCTTTGTTATCCTCTTATTTTACAAAATTATTATTTAATTATTGATGTTTTGTTTTCTATTTAAAATGTTTTTGTGTGTGTGGTATTTATTAATAGTCGTGTCTCAATATATTTAAAAATTCTAATTATGTTTATTTTTTTATAGAACTATTTCATTATTTTTTATCTTATAGGACATATTTACAAATTCTAATTATGTTTATTTGACATGGTTTTGGTTTTTTGTTTTATTATTTATATATAAATATAACACACATGAAGTTAATATAGAAAATTATATATATTATAGTCTACGTTATTAATTTTTTTTAAATTATTATAATTTTTTTCATTATAGATTGAAACTATTTAAATTAATTATCATATCAATTAGAAATTAAAATTGAAAATATAAATTAATGCATTAGTAAATACAAATCATCTAACCCAATCTATGGTTTCTAAATCAAGTACCGTAGGTAATCTAAAAAATTCTTTCAAAGTATTTTCATATAGAATTAAAATTATTATTTTATGAAAATTCATTATTTTAATCCTAACAAAATCATTTCACTCTGGTTAGAATTAATTAATGGCTTCATTTTTACCCACCAGACCATTCCCCCCCCCCACAGTTTTCCTAAATTAGAAGCTATATGTTTCATCAAATTTGATATAATTAAAAAATAGATTCAATTACATTTTTATAAATTTATATTAATATTAATTTGAATAATATACTCTAATTGTTTGAGGAAACAATCCCCATTGGTTAGGTTCTCAGGGTCATCATACTTGAACTCTAGTGGTTCAAAAAATTTAAGGATGAAATTTTTTCTATTTTAATTTATATATTATCAGAGAAATAATGTTAAAAATTTAAAATGTTACGAAATATGTAAATGAAAAGAAAAGAAATTATATTATTTATGAATAATCCATAAATTTTTGGATTTCCTCTTATGTAGTGCTGAATTTCATATATTCAAAATGACATTTCAAATTAAATATATTCTCAATATGACATAGGGTGTGTCCATGAATGTTTGAAAAATTTAATCCTAGTCATCCATAGTTTATTGATAAGAAAAAATCGTTTTGGGATTTCACGGCTCTTTTTTAGCAACCGTTCAATATAATGTTTAAAATATTCCCTAAGAGGTCTCAATTTTTTAAAAGTTAATCAATTTGTCAAACTTCTTCTTTATGTAAAAGTGTTTGTTATTTAATTGAAGTAATATTGTAAAATTAAGGATTTCATTATTAGATTTTCATTCTATCTATAGTAAATAGACACCTTTTCTCTTTATTTTTCTAAAACAAGTGAAATATATGAAAGTTATTACATGGCGATTCCATAAAGTTCCATTTATAAATCATCTTTAGTTGAATATAAATCAATTATTTTTAACTATAAAACCCTATAGGATATACATTAATTCAACATAAATTATAACAGAAAAAATTTCTAAAATATAAATTTTTGGGAGGTTGGGATTGGAATTTTTTTCTTAATAATGCTTTTAATCCCCTTATACCTTGTCATAAAAAATATATAAATTCATTGAATTATTTTTATAATATCTCCCAACCATGGTTTAATCATCACATTTACTTTCTTTCTCAACCATTTTTGGATAAATTTTTGAATTTGAATCTATATTCCTTATATTTATATCATAGTGTCTTTTTAACGTTGATTAAAAACAAATTTAATCCTTGAAAATTAGAAATCCACCATTTTTAGATCGTATTGACCACTATGGGATACATGATCATGATTTTATACCCCTTACACGGTTTTATTTTATTTTCTATTTTCCCCAAATTATTTTATTCCTATTGAATAAAAAATCTAATTTTTTGCACCACCTGTATATGAGTGAAAATATTGTTGATTATAGCCATAGTGCCATGTAGTATTCATAAAATTAAAAAAAATATATAAAACATTCATGGTTTCTCTTATTGAAATAGCCTTTATTTTGTTAAAAGTAACTATCTCTATAATAAATTATATGTGCAGTATAATTTAGTAAGAAATAGGGATATAATATGTATATAAAGTGTCATAAAAAATAATTTCATTAAAAATTATATAATTTTGTATAATAGTACATCTGTTTTTTCATTTAACAAATTGGGGTTTTTTATTTTTTATGTGGTTTTTAAATTTATAATTTCATTTAACTACATACTAAAAATAGTAATTCCCTATCACTAATATTATTTCCAAAAATAAATATTATTAATGAGATTCTAATAATCTAATAAATTTTTGAAAACAAATGGAGTGTTTACTATTGGTTTGTTTTCAATAACAGGAATCATATTTTATGGTGTTGAATAAGGCTTAATGAACTTGAATATTAATATATATATATATATGACATTGATATGAAGGTATTTTTTTAACAAATAAATTTATTTATAATTTTTTTTGATCAAATGTAGATACCTATAAAAATAATTAACTCTAAATTTTTGTTTTATGGAATAAGATATGTAATGTAATGATTGATTTTCTAATTGATTTTAAATGGTGAAGCTTTTTATGTGTTTCGATATTTTAATAAATATTTTTTTGTAACATTGACTATATGATAATGAATATTTTTTTTGATATTTGATATATGATGTATAATTTTTATTTTAAAATATTTTTTTATTGAATTATTAATGTGGTAAAATATGTCTATTCTTAGTAATTATGATTTTGGAATAATTATATATATATATGGGGACGTTTGGGATAAATTACAAGAAAATTTATGTTTTTTAAGGTTTAACATTGTCTATGTGTGATCAACTAATGAAATTCACATTTTCTATGATATTAAATTATGTATTCCCGGAATACATATGATTAAATCTTTAAAAAATAGTTATATAGGATGGAAAATGTCTTAATAAAAATTAATATATAATTTTAGGGCCTATGTAATGTTAAAATAACATAAGGATGTCCACATTGGATTATATCTATTTTTTTGTAGGTTATATAAGATAATGATAAGAATCTAAATCACTGGATGGTACTAACATAAGATTTTATTCTATTTTATTAAATTATCTCATAAATTCCAAAAGTGGATTCTAACTAACTAAAATAGTTTGAATCACCAAATAATATTAATATAGAAGTTGGGTTAGATTATTTTGAGAAATTAGAATTGGTGTAGAATTATATTGTATATTTCATACGATTAAATTATTCTTCTAAAAACTCAAATAAGTTTAAATGAATACTCATATTTCTACATGATAATAAACAAATATATTTAAAAAATAATGAATTCCAAAGGTTTTATTTCTCAAATATAAATAATAGTAATTATTAAAAATATAAATTAATAATTTCAGTTGAGAATAAATTAGTGAACTTCATAAGAAATTATGTGAACAATTAAGTCAAAATTTCACAGAATATTTATTGTTCAATCAAAGGATAAATCCTGTTGAAAGTTTTATAAACATTGAAGTTGAAGATTATATGATAAAATAAAAATATTTTTAGTTTACATTTAAAGTGGATATTTTATAGTGTCTTCAAGTTGATGTAGGATAAATATTAGAGGAATATATTTTTGATTTGTTTCACATTTAATATTTTGAAATAATTATTCCATATTCTTGGGCGATATTCAAGTTCATTAAAATTCAAATGATTTAAAATCATAGGAAATTTATATATTTTCTAACCAGATATGAAATTGGAATCAAGGGATTTATTCTATAATATATTGATTAATAAATTAATTATAAAAAAAAATGTTTATATTGTTAATAACAATATATCAGCAGTTATATCTGGTTTTGGTTTCAATATAATATAAGAATTATTATCTTGATTTTTATGTATATTATCTTTGATTTTAATGCATGAATAATTAAAAAACATAATGTTTAGAAACATGGAATGTTCAGGAATATTTAAAAAAATTAAAAATAAAAATAATCATTATATTAATGTTGGACTGTTTTATAATAAAAATAAAATATGCTTATAGAAGTTCTGGAAAAAATTGTGTTAGATAAAAATATATTACCAAATATATCATAGTGAATATCATTTCTTTATCCTGTAATTTACAAGAAAAAGAATCAATGGTCACATGATTTAAAATATGAATTCATGAAAAATTAACAAATAAATAATACTATTTATAATTAATAGTCATCTCTAGATGAAGTGGATAAAATGAAATTTTTTATTCTAGAATGGGATAAGAATCATCAAGAAAAATATTGTTCAATAATGTTGTTACTTTGGAACGAAAAGAGTTTATCCAAATATTATCTATACACTCTCATTTTGAACTTAAATTTATAGGAAATGAATAATCTCTTTATAAAAATATTGCATTATCTAGTACATGGTGACGAAACATAGGGATGTGGAGTTCAAAAAAGCCTCAATTATGGGGAAATCGTTAAAAAATAATATATTGATCTTGAGAAGACCAAATTGTCTATTAACTACATAAAATACCTTAAAGTCTATAAAATTACATGGTATTCAATAAATAATTAAACCTAGTGGAAGAAGATGGATTCCACCTTAGGTGAGGATTGAACAAGCCAAAAATTTAGTAGTAGAAGTGACCCTTGATGAAACATGACTCTAACCAACATTTTAATCCACTAAAGTCAGTATAGTTGATTTTTTTACATAGAGACATCATCTATCTCTACTACTTGGATGTATACCATAGTGGTTAACCAAGTAATATCTTCATATTATTTTCCTTTTTATCTATGATTTTATTTACTTAGATTATATTTCCATAATTTGTAAAATGTTGAATGAGTTCTTTCAAAATAGGGAATATGATAGAAGAAAGGGTTGAACATGATCAAGTGACACACTTTTATTAGGTAGTGATTATATATTCCACCTCTCATGGTTTTGGAATTTATCTTGGTCCCAATAAGTTGTATGGAATCCTAATTCATTATATTTGTTTCTTAATTTTTTAATTAATTAGTTTTTGTTTCCGAAATTATATCTATATCATAGAATATAATTATTAATATAATAATTATGATGGTAAAAAATAAAAAATTATTGTTTTTATATAATACTGTGATTAATTTATCATTTAGTATAAACATTGAGACTCTTATTGGGAAAATAATAATGAAAAAAATAACAATGATTAGATAAGAAATATCATAATAAAAATAATAAAAATTACTTCTAAATTAATACATCATATTGTTATATAATATTCATTAATAAGAATAATATAAAATTTATTTATAGATTTTTTTTGGAATAAATGAAGATAAGTGTATCACTATAAAAGGTGAATTAGTAATATATTTTGTCAAAATTAAAGAATAGAAGAAATGAAAACAATAATATCAATAAGAAAATGCTCATATATATATGTGTGATATTAATATTACAGTTAAATATATTTCAAACATTGTTCATGAAATATATTTATAATATGAAATTCTAATTCTACCATAATGATGAAAATATGTGGTGAAATTATTGAATAAGTGGAATTAAAAACTAGTCATAAATATGAAGGATTTTTATACCACATACATGATGATATATATTGTTTATATAATGGTGGATCAACTAGAGGTTATTATGGTACATTATTATGCAGTTATAATAGAATTCATTTTGGGAAACAATTTTCATGATGTAAAAACGATGTAATCATTATTTAATTAATGATATGAATGGAAAGAAAAATTAAGGTTCAATGAAGATAATTTTAATTTATTACATAAAATTTGAGATTAAAATTACTACTTGGATAAAGGTGAAAGAATGTATTATTTTTATCAAAAACACAGCTTTAAGGCATGACAAAACTTGTCGAAGATATTGATCAAAGAATCAATACAAGGATCTAAAATTTAATTATTTTCAAGGGAATATCAAGGATTATTAAATTAACATAAAATTCTCTTGTATGATGTAGAATATACTTCCCATATTACCAAAAATATGTAGATTATAAAAAAATTCCATGTCAATAGTTTTTGGGTAAACAGATGATTCATTCTATGTTTGGAGGATGAAACACAGAAAGAAAAGTGGAATTATTTCCATACTTTAGTAAATATTTGAGACAGTATGTGGTTGTGTGTTTTGAAGAAAAAAGTCTAAATGGTTGAATAAAATTAACAATAATAATATCTCTGTATAAACTTTACTATATAAGTATTTTTTAAACACAAGTTTCATTATTTATAGTAGCTAAGGGAATATGGTATGAAATTTTCGTAAGAAATATAATGATGAATTTAATATGGGAAGCTAAATTACCCTTTCTAGGAGGATGAAATTTAACCAAGAAAATGGATTTGTTTACTAGAAAAATATATTTACCGTGTTTAGAGAATGCGATAATATAAGTAAATAAAACATGCATCAAGCACAATTGGAAATTATTGTTAAACAACCATTATGTAGAGAATGGAATAAAATATATAAAATAAAATAAAATAAATAATATTATTGAGATATATAAAGATGGATATGTAAATAATGAATCACCAAGTGTAAATATGTTTGATTTTATTCTGTTATAAATTTAGAGGAGGATTATAAAACTTGTGAAATTGGATTCTCAAAATATTCTTATATTAAAGAGGAAAAGACTGTCAGAAGAAACATTTTATCAAGTATGGATCATGATAAGAAACATAATGATAAAAAATCAATGGATGAAAAAATTAAAAGGTGGATTAGTCTCCAAATAGTGTTAAATCCCATCCCAAATCTAGATGGATAGTTTTCAATAAAATAAATTAGGTGAAACTCATACTTTTGGAATTTCAAGGGAAAGAACAAAAAATTTATGGAAGTATTTTATAAGAAATTGGTTGGTTAATAAGGACTAATAATAATTATCTTGTATAAGATATATATGATATTTTTCTGGCCACAACTATATTATAGGATCAAACTATTCCGGAAGTGGTGATTTATTTAGTGGGATATATGATCAACATGGTGGGTATGGGAGAAATAAAATTAATAAAACCAATACAAATGATAAAATCGTATAATGTATATTAATAATTAATGGTAATGAGAAAATATAGGCATAAAAATCTAAATTATAAAATATAAGATGAATTTAATAAATTTAACTCATTTATATCTTGATCATAAATTCAAGTGTGAAAACAATTCTATTTAAGTGGTGAAGTGGTCTCAATTTGAATTTCATTGTAATAATTTTTTTAGTACATCTTAAAAGTTATACCATTCCTTATATAAGTTGGAGGAAAACTCATCTTTGAATAATTGAAGTTGGAGAAACATTGATTATTGATGATCGTTATTTCTCATCCGGATATATATATCATTTTGAATAATATATACTCCTCGATGACTATAGGATATTAATGGATACATTGATAGGGGAACACACAATTGTATGGATTATTTTGAAAAAAATTATGAATTCATAAAGAGTATATTATAATAAGGATTTTTCAAAAAATGAATATATGAGAGGCATTGGTTATGAATAATTTTGTGATCTCTCTGTATATGTATTTTATATCAAATGAGAATCATTTTTAAGTTCTAAAACTCACAAAAATTATTCATTATGATTTATTTATTTCTATTTTCATAATTTTTATTGAGGTAATATGCATAAAATTTGAAATAAGGGAATATAACTTGAGTTATGATATTTTTCAAAGTAAGTTAGTGACACATAAATCATTGACAATAACAAAAATTAATATAGTATCCTATATAGATTTATGAATTAATTGTTTTATAGAATTTCATAATTAATAAATTTCTTAGCATAATTTGTCTTACTTAAATCAATGAGAAAATATAACTATATAATGAATATTTTGATGTTAAATAGTAATTAGAGGTAAACGGTTATCCAATAAGTTGTATAACTGTATTAAGTATAAATTTTATAGTTTATTGTATTGATTTTGAATAATATCTCTCCTATCAGAAATTTATATATGACATGGATTTAAATATAGAGTCTTAAATGTGGTATGATGATATGAGGTGGAGATGGAATTGTTAATATGTAAAAAATATAGAAAATTATTTATGGAGTTATGTAGTATAAACTACACCTCATGAAGGATTAAGAACTAATATCTAGAGTCATGAAAAAATAACTCAATTGGTTTTAAGAGGCTATATGATTTAATGAATTAATAATGAATTATAATTTATAATTATTTTAAAACTGAAAATAATGTGGTGATGATTTTTTTGGAGTCCTTATGTGTATTCCAAAATGGGAGTATCCTTTTTTTACCCTAATAATTTTGATATCAAAGTGGAAGAAAATAAGGAGATCGCAGATATAAAATTTAATGTTATTTTTTGGTATTTTTATAGAGGATTAATTTTTTATAATATTTAATAGAAAATATTAATAATGTAATGTTCAAACTAATTGTGTTTTTGGTGTCTGAGTAATTTTGAACCTCTAAATAATAGTTTATAATGGTAAATATGGATTAATTTACTTGATGATGGTGACTTGTATAAATTTTAGATCATGGTGGTAATTTGTTTTGGAAATAAAATGATGATTATATAGATAATTCAACAAATGGAGAGACCCATACTTATTATAAGTGTGTGAGGTTAGCTTAAAGGGTCAAGATGTGCAATGAAATTATTATTTTTTATAGATAAGTTAAAACAATAAAACAAACCTCTATTTAAACAATTTAATGGAATATTTCTCCCAACATTTAATGCATGATAGTGAATTTTTGGTCGATGATAATATTGATGAAATTAAATGTTTTATGTTAAAATATTGCATGTATGGATGATCAATGGAGTGAATATTTTTATTCTACACTAATAATTATTTTAAAGCATTTTAAAAATATTTTAATATCGTATAAATTAATTCTTATACAATATATGCTCTGTTTAAGATTAAAATTTTATTTACAGTCTTTGGGTGTGATTAAATTATAAAATGAATCTACATAAGATTAGTCAAGATTTTATATTCCTGTATAAAATTAAGTTAACACAATATTGTTTTTTAGGATAATTGTTTTTGTGTAAGAATAATATGATACTTTATGTGCTATATAATATTATAATAGTAAAAGGAAGATCACAAAGGATTAACTCTATTTTATTTAATGGCTATGTAAGATAAATCCTTAATTCTAAAGAACTATGTGATATTAACACCATAATTTATTGAGACTCATATTATTGCCTCACTATTCCCTAATAAAGAGTATGATTAAATAAAAAAGTCTAATAAACTATATAAAATTAAAACCAAAGTTGTGGGACATTATTCCAAGACACGTAAATCAACATTATATTATATCTTACTTTGCTAAAGATTATATATTTTTTTCCAAAAACTAAAATATGATTCAATGAAAAATGTTTACAAATATTTTGAAAATTATTTATTTTAGGGGATTTCAATCTTCTGAATAAATATTTAGAATTATTCAATGTATTAAATTAAGATTTAATTAGATAATTAATTTCTGTATTTCATGCAATGTTAAGTGTGGAATTAATTTGGTAATTACATAGAGAATTAAATAATGAATTGAATCCCCATTATCATGTAACAGAAAATATGTATTTAAATAGATAATTTTGTAAATAATTATGAGGATATTTATTAAATATTTTAAATAGATAAAATAACTTATTATTTAATATTTATCATTAGAAATTTAATAAAAAATATCATGAGTATCAGGATATCTTAGAATTTATGAAAATATTATTTCCATATTTATGGATGATATTCATGTGTACTAAATAAATGAATATTTAAATTTATGAGATATTTGGTTATGGTTTTTTATTTTATATCACACTAAAATAAAATGATCCATGCTATAACAACTAAAATAGTAGAGGAACCGGGGAGTAAATAATATTCTTATTTAGTAAATATTAACTTAATAATAATTAATTAAAAATATTGGTTTGAATTTTAAATAGGTAGTATTCCAATAATATTTTAAAATATTCACCCAGATTTGAATTCCTAAAACATTTTCCACACAATATATTTGAAATGGGGAATAATCATTGGGTATTGAGGTAAATGGTGTTGATTTTAATTCTTAGATAAAATATGGATATATTTTGAATTACTATAAAACATACACATAGATGTTTTGAAAAAATTAGGTAAGTTTATAATAGTATTACAAAATCAATAAAAAATAATATCATTTATACGTTTTGTTTAGTGAGACTAAATAATATAAAAAATATTTATGTGATTGAAAATATAGTTGTTAAATAAAAAAATGAATATGACATAACATTAGTTATATATATTATAGTTGAATAAATGAAAAAAACAAAACATTTTTATTCTTGTATGGTATAATATTTTTTAGGAAAACAATTGCACTAATGTGGTTATTTTGGGAGACAAATAGTTAATACTACCATTAGTATAAAAATATAATCTAGCATGAAATGTTGAAAAATATGTATAAAATATTTACAATGTTTTAACCTTATTAAATAATTTGAGTATAATAAGAAATTCGAGTGTAAGAGATAATAAATTATGGGGTGAGGATATAAGAAGAATCAAAATATAATCTAGAGAAGAACCACATGTATATAAACTATTGATTACACTTAGAACCCTATAAAGTAACCAATATTTCCATGAAACAATTCATAAATTTGGGGAAGAGAGAGTTTACCAGGGAAAAGTAATTTCTGATACGTAAATTTTGTAAATAAACAAAACCTTGATGTAGAGTAACTATGGAAAAGATACTAATCTAATAAAAAGCGTGTATTTTATTTTGGAACGTTAAAACATTATCAATTTGTTCTCTAATGGTGATCCATGTAAAAACCCATTATTAGTTGTTTTATATTTCTGTATTTGTTTCTATTTTATTCATAATTTCCCTAAGAGTGATAGATTTAGAAGGTTCTTCAAAAAATGGATGAATATGTGATAATGGTGTAAACACGACCAAGTAAGTATAATTAGAAAACAATATTAGTCACCCCTCTCATGGTTCAGTTATTTATCATGATCCCAATATATTATAAATATATATAAAGATATATATATTCAAAATCCTATATAACTATAGTACATTGTTAGTGGAAAACAATTTCCAAACTGTTATTGGTGTTACCCAAAATTTTAAAATATTGATTACAAAAAAAAAATCATTATGTTGTTGTCTAAATTTTTAGGTATATGTGTTTTTGGTAAAAGTGTGTCTTAATATAATATTTAGAGAACCATATAAAAGGATAATATTTTGTGCTTTTAATCACAGGTTTGATATATTGGAATTAATCACTCATATCAATTGAATATTAAGGAATTCAACTATATTGGTCCGACAGAATGTAATAGGTTAATCTGAACCTATCAATAAACATTTTTTTAATTAAAAATCAAGATTAATAACGATAAAAAATACATTATCAATTGATCTAGGATCATCATAATTAAGTCAATGTTAATTTAAAATCTTACAAAAAATGTCTACATAGAATTATTAATTCTTCAATTAGTGATTTGAATTTGACTAAAACCAATTTGATAATTCATTCACCTATATTTATTTTTTTATAATTCTTAATGTGTAGTGAAAATTTATCCTATATCTTTATTAATAATACTCTAGGATAATATTATTTTTTGATATCTATATAAAAACTAAATGTGAGGAAATGGATTCTACAAATATTATTTAAATAAATTAACAAATCATAACTATCCAATCTAAATCATAATCCAATATCCAAAAATTTAATTTAATTTTAAACATAGAAGATAATGAAATATTATAAATTAGAGAATTATCATTAAAATGTGATAGAAATTAATATATAGGTTAACTGTATATCTCATCCCGTAAACAATGGTGCTTATCTTTTTTCAAATTAGACCCCACTGAGTTATTTACTTTATCTCAGCCTTTTCACATATTCGTATAACTAAAATATGCATGTCGTCTAATTCCGAATAATTTCTCTAGAGAAAATTTTATGAAGATATTATTTATAATTACTGATGAAAAGTAACGATCATTAAAATTCCCTAGTCATGGAATTTAAATTATTTTTGAATAGATTATTTTTTCTTATACCACATCATTTGTAATTTTAATATAGTTTTCAATTGTGACTTCTCAGATCATGGACCCATACTACACTCCTCATTAAGATTTTATTCATAATGAACTATGTAACCCATGATACAAATATACTATATTGCTAATGAGGACTAATAAACTCATAATATCCACATAGGATGAAGAATATTTTATGGGCCCTAGAATTGAGAACATAACATTATTGTAGGATGTTTTTGAAAAACAATATTATTCGTTTGGCGTGACAATTTAATTTTTTCATGAAATTAAACATCTTTATTTAAATTTATATTTAATGATAAAAGTGAACCCTCTACCGAGTTAGGTACGAATTTGTGAATTTAATTTGATTAATAAATTTAAATTACTCTAAAATATTTCCAAAAATTGTTTTCATAGAAAGTCAGGATAATGACACTTTTTCCACAAATGTCTTGAAACTATTTCTTACTTATGTCCATGTACCCAGACCCTATTTTAATTTTAATTGAAACAAATAAGTCTCAATACAAAAGATGATTGAAATACACTATAAAATTAATAAAAAATTCAGAAATTATATAAATTTGTAATGGTATCCCACAATATAAATTATATTATTTTCAATTTTTAGTGGAATTTTTTCAAAACTAAGCACAAAATAATTTAATAATACAAAAAATATGCTTCAAAATATACTAATAAAGTTATTATCACATGAATAATAATAAAAATGTTACATGAGGAGGTAGTGTGTTAAGAATAAAGTAATGTCATCAATCAGTCTTACATTCCTAATTAAATAATAGTAAATTCAAAAATAATTCTCATACGCCTTCCAGTTTGAAAAATACCCTTATTCCATGCATCATTCTTACTGAATCATACCACCATAACTATACAAAATGATTTTATTTATATAATAATAACATAAATAAATATATATGAAAAACAATTAATCCTATATATAAAATAAAATATCATACATTAAAAATCATTAACTAGTTAAGAAATTAAGTATAATGTGTTAGGTAATTTTCATCAAAAATTTCTACTCATGGATCCTCAAAAAAACAAATTTTTTAAAAAAGTATTTAAAATAAATTATCAAATGTAATTTTTTAATACCAATATAATATATTTCCATAATATTAATCTTCATCAAATGTGTTGTTGAAAAATTATTCCATCTTGTGCTGAATTTCTTATAAATATCCATGAGTTTCACATAAAACTTTCATTTAAATTTATAAATTATAGCTTCAACTTGAGTATATTTACATTTAACATCCTAATATTTCAATTTTATCTCATAAACGCATGAAAAATACCAAAAAAAATTGGGGATAATGTTGGTGACATAATGTTAGACAAACATTTAATGACGCCTTGAACAATAATTTTCTTAAAACAAATTTGATTCAATCAATTTCAATGAAAATGTATGTGTATTCTTTAAAAACTATTATTTAATAACAATAAATCATATACATGATAATAAAAGGAAGTTTGTAACTTATTATATCTATATTTAACAAATAAATTTAAATATATTTTCAATTTTATTATAGATTACGAATATGTATGGGGTGATATGTGGATGAGGGAGATAAATTAAGGGGGGAGCTAATGGTGTTCATGGAGTATGATGGGAAGAATAAATAATATGATATAATATGATTTACTCTAATAATTTTAAAAACATAAATCTTAATGAAACATTTTTTCCTCTACTAGTTACCTTTTTCACCATTTACAATTACCTACGGTTACTGGACTATACATGACCACTATTCAATCCACTGAGTACATGATGACCCTCCATATAGAACTTGAAGGGGTAGTTTTATCCAAATGAAAAACTCCCCCTACCACATTCTTTTACATAACAGATAATATCAACTAATTTGAGAAATTTCCATTCTCCCAATTAATGTATTTATATTATATCAAGATACAAAAAATAATTCTACATACCCAAAATTGGAGGTCACTATTGGAAATTAAAAACATTGAAATATTTATACCTAATTAGTATAATGTATAAATATAGGGAAAGATATTTATGGAGATATTGAAATATAGATAGTGTGTGTCTATTTTTGTTTTTGGCTGTTGATTTTAACATTATTTGGATTTTTTTAAATTTATAATGGAAAATAAATTTATATAAGTAAATTAAATCAGTCAACTATATGATTCAATTGGCATTATTATGACATCAATAATGTTATGTTATTTTGTATTTTATTATTTTAATTCTCTAAGAAAGAATAATATAATTAAATTGATATTTTATTTATATATTTAAAACATTGGTAAACATGTATACAATAGAGTTTTGTTGACCAAGGATCTCAATAACATGAGATCAAAAAATTTATATGGTAGATTTTCCAGTTGAAAATTCATTATATATTTTAATGTAATTTTTATATAATGCATCTGATTTTTTTACTATATATAGTATGTTCTAAGATTTTTTGATGTTATGTAGAATTGTACAAATTATTTGATATTGTTGAAATTAATATTAAATATTACCAATATAATATTTTTACTAAGTATATTTCTTAAAAATATATGTTGTACACTATTCTCTACACTATATGAATACGATATTTTAATATATAAATTGTCAATGGGTTAGTTATTTAATTTATGGTTCTAATAAAAATATTTTCTTTAATAGATATAAAATTTAAAAAAAATGAACAGTAAAATTTTTATACGCAAAAAAAATATAATATGTTAAATAACAATCTTCAGTTTAAATTAATGATTTAGTAGTTTATCCCAATTTTTCTGAATTTCATTCTAATTATAAGAACCTAGAATCATGAGTTTTGAATAATTTTTAAACATTAAAAAATAATATCTAATAATATCTAATTATTAAATAAATATGGATATCATCATGGTAATAATATTTTTACCAAAAAAATTAGTTTACTCTTTTAAACTATTTTATTGAAAAATAGAAATTTTGATTACAATTTATCTTATATTCACATGAGATTTTATTTTTAGGATTTGGAAATCCTTCCATGAATCATGTTGTGTTAAATTAAATTTTTTAACAATTTTAATTAATAAAATATTTTCCTCACCTCATTATGAATCTTTTTGGATTATATATTCTAATTTATATTTATTAATTCATCTTTATATGATAAATCATTTTGTTATATGACACCTACCATGAAGATATTTTTCAAACTATCATAAAATTACAAATATTTTCTTCTATACAATATCATTCCTAAAACATTTCATTATTAATTTTGAAAATGAATACTATTGACCAATATTTATATAATTAATTTTTATATTTTGGGTATTTATTTTAATATACACTATATCTATATTTATTAATTTTAATCATTGGGTAGTACCTTATTGATTATATATATATATATATATAATTTTTGAGTAGTGGATAATAAAATTAAAAGTTAAACCATAAATGAAAAACATAGAAGATATTTTTCTTCGCTATAATCCTTTTAATTCCAAATGTTATTGAAAATACATATCATGATATTATAAAAAAATTATCTTTACTTTCAATTTGATAATTTTCATTAAAAAAATATTTTTTATTAACAAGTGCTTCAATGAAATGAAACTTATTTTCTTCTATTATTTATTTTTTTACTTATATTATGAAAATATTCAACCCGAATTCTAATCAAATTTCTTTTATCTCTTCAACATGAAACCAGTTTAACCTATCTATTCAACTGAGGAATATTTAGTATTAAAAAAATTGATAATTATATCAATAATGTTTTCACAATTATTTAGTTGGTATTTTTTCAATAATTATTATTATAATTAATGATCTTATTAAATTTTATTGACAATTTTCTTAGTATTAATTTTCACATTAATTGATATATTAAAAACTTATTCATAGAATTTTTAATTTTTATTTAATTTAATTTTTATCTCCTTACATGTTACTCATAAATTTATTAATTTTATAACATTTTACACCCAATAACCAAATTATCCTTTTTATAATATAGGTTTATTTGTTAAATTTAATATATTTTTCATCACTATTAATTTTTTTATCCACATGTGTTTTTATTATACCTATGTATCGGGATGTATATCTATTTATTATATAATTAAGAATAATTTAATGAAGGGATATTTTTTAAGAAAATTTGTTTCTATAGTGGATATTTTTGATCACATGTGGTTGGAATACCCTTTGAATTTAAAATTTTAAAAAAATCAAAAAACAATCAATAAAAAATGCAAAAGTTTAACATAAATGGGTTAGTAAATAATCAGGAAAAAAGATAATCAAAAAAATTTCAGTGGTCCAAAATTTTTATTATATAAAAATAGGTATGAGATGAATTAGTATAACTAAAATACCTATTTAAAAATACATTTTATTATTAAACTATATATATTATTATGCTAATAAACCAATATTTATTATTTTGGTATACATGGGGATAGTGTGAATAAACATGGAAACGTATATAAAAATAGAATATGATTTTTAAATATAACGGTACATGGTTCCACTAACCTCTCTTATGATAGTATTTCATATAAATACTTCAAAAATGAGTGAGTTGTTTATGGAAATTACTATTAATTTTTTTTAATTATCATATAATGTAAATATGTTAATTTATATTTATATATTCGTAAATAAGTTACATAGGTCACTATAGATAAAATATTATATGATTGAGAATAATTAATATTGTGGGACATTTGTTAGATACAATTATAAAAATATAGATTTAAGATAAAAGAGTCCACACCATGGACATAGGATTGAAAAAAATTGTATTTATATGTATGGTATAATTAAAGTGGTAAAAGATTATAAAAACTCATAATGTCAAGATCAAAATACATTAATATATTTCATCCATATTTATATTAATTTTTTTTTAAATTCCATATTATCCATGATATAAGTTATTAATGAGGAAAAATCATCCTCATATAATAATAGATTCAATTTCAAAAACTAATAAACATGTGAAACCATATAATCAATATATAATAATCAATTAGAAGCGATGAACATAGTGGATTGTGATGGAATTTAATATTTAGTGCTGTTTTGATTTGCTAATGTGGAATTCAAATAAATAATTAATAAATATCAGGTGTATAGAAGAAAACACCATAGTATATTACAAAACATCACAATTCCTCATAATATTTTCTAGTAACATTATTTTTAAATGATATGTGGTTAGATAGATTGAAAAATATTATAGATTAGCTAAATATAAACATTAAGTCTATAGAGATTTATTTTAAATTTATAGGTTTTTATTATGGATATGGTGTCAATTTTTTATTTTAGGATAACATATAATTTATTGTAAGGATTCAAATAATACTCCTTGATAAAAAATACACACAATGATATTGTAAAACAATCCATGATAGAATTTTATATTTAAACATTTTGTTTCAAATTTCATCAAGATAATAATGTTATTGTGATTTTATTAGTACATTTGATATTAAATTAATATTATTTTATAGATTCATATAATGAATTTCTATCAGGAGTAATTTTTTTTGTAATTTTATTGGAGGTTTAATTTTTCAGTGATTTCAGTGTAATAATTAAATGATTACAAATGCAGTGATTGAGAAGGGTTTTTTATATAAATTGGGTAACACAAAACTCTAAATTGTGAATTCGAATAAAATTTTAGTGAAATAATTCCTACCTTAGAAATTTCATGTTTTTAAACATTAATTGAAGTGTAATATCATAATAGATTGCATGATAAATTTTTTTCCTTGTGTTCATTCTTTGTTATTAAACACCAATTTTAATTTTAATATTCTCAAATACACACAATATAATTGATAGACACCAATTTTAAATTTTTATTATATATCTTCATTTCCTCTTAATTATTACTATATAACAAGATTATATCCATTTAAATCCATGATATACAAACACACAATAGGGTAATTTATCGAAGTATGAGGCGAACCTTATAAAATCCCAGTTAACTTATTATTTATTACATTATATATAAATCAGACAATGAGTGAACTGTTTGATATATTTCATAGGATTGATTCACATTTAATAAGAAATTTTCTTTAATGAACCATGTTTTCAATAAACATTTGAATCTATTCTGGATGGATGGAAAGTTTTTTCTCACAAATCACCATGATTTTTCAATAAAAAATTAGTACAAACATTAAATTTATTATGTTAACTAATTTAAAGTATCTCATGATACACTACTAAGTGTCGCATTGAATTTATTTTATTTAATTTTTATCAAAGTACATTGTTATTAGAAACCATATATTTTACTTCAAATAATTTGAAATATATGAAGGTATATTTTTGGAGAAAGGTGCTGATAGGGCACGCGATTCCAAGCTCCGGTGAGACAAGAATTAATTTTATAGAAATATTGAATATGTTTTAAATCACTTAGCCACAGTTTTAAATAAATAAGGAAATATATTCTAAAACATGTCTCAAATTGGAAATATGAAAACACAATTGAATCAGTAGAGTGGGATTTACCCTATGCATGACCTAACATTCATCAATACCAAATGTTTGGATAAAATGGATGTTTGCAGGAACATTTAGTGAATTAATTAATTAATTTAATTCATTCATTCATTAAATTAATTACAATAGTTTAGACTATAAATAAACTATTATGGTGAATTTATAGGGTTATCCACATAACCATAGGATTGTTGAGAGGAGTATTCCATCGTTCATCATTTGAATATTGAGATGAGATGACAACAAGAAACCAGATCAAGATGAATTGAAGTGAAACAAACAAAACATATCTTTCCCATCATTGTAAGTAGAATACTTCACTAGTGATCTCTCTAAATCATGGTATGACTCATTAATTTTTCATTCATCAATTATGTTTAAAATATTGAGCATGATGAAAATATTATTTCTTGATATACATTTAAATAAATTCTTCACATGTGCATGTGTATCGGATTTAAATTATTTCTTCACTTTACTATAGTTATGTCATTTTTATTATCCTAGATATAACTAATTTATATTCTTTATCCAGGAATTATAGGAAATTGAGTATTTCACCTTTTTTTCTTTTCCCCCATCATTCTTCACTTCTTTAATTATTGGTTGATGAGGCCATAATTCGACACATAGGGGAGGGATCAAGCATGATCAAAACCTCATATTTATACTATATTCACAAAAAATTCATGTGAAATGGATGTCTTGATGATCTGAGGATGGATTAGTGGGTTTTTTGGGATGTATGTGATTCCACCAAAGACTAAAGATCTATTGAGGTAGCACAATGTTCCACAAGTGATGAATGACATATAAATTTTCATGTGGAAGGATTGGGATCTAATTTCCATCCAATAGAGGGCCAAAATAATTTGATATATAAGGTTTACACTATCTACAGGTTGTCAAATAACATGATTTATGGAATAAGTGGTTGATTGGGAAACTTTGTAATAAATATGGATTTTTGGGAAAAACCAAACTAACAAATATTATGTTAAAGAACACATAGTGTGTAGAAACCCTACTATGGAGGCTAGGGTTTTTGGACAAGTTAAGTATCACTTGTTTTATAGGACACCAAGATTCTATGTGACCAGATATTTGTGGCCCAACAATTTTTCCAGGAGTACATGAACATGGACTCATCTAGGAACATGTTGTGTATTTTCATGTTGATAGTGTACACATACTTGTTTATTAGTACATGAATCGAACATGGGTGGACATGATATTTTGTGTCATCCTCTTACATGTTGTGTATGGCTACATCACTAGTGAAACATGTAGTGGTGAGGACATAGACAAAAAAAGGTACAGGGCCACATGTCACATTGAACCCTTGCATTTAATGTAATTTTTTTTTCTAATATAGTACCTCTCATATATCCATTGTTTAGAATTATATTTTGGCCCATCCATGTCATATCCTTGGTGTTTTTTCAATTATAACATCAATGCAGACTTCATATTAGATTATATGATAAAAGGAAATATTTTATGAGTGTGAAAATTCTTTATACAATTATCAAAATTAGAAATGATTCACTAGGACAATCAGAGTGGAAACCTCCTATTGGTATATGTTATGGGTCCTTTATCTATAGTGTGGAACTTCTTATTATGATATGGAATGGATCTTATATATAGATAGTAGAGCACTAATTTTTTTTATTCAGGTCAAGGGTTATTTTTAAACATAGTGGAACCCTCTTACTTGGGTAGGGCATGGGTCCTCCTTCCACATATTTCAACCCACCTATTTTGATAGGAAATGGGTCTTATATCTAAAGAGATGAATCCCCACACCATGATAAATTATGGTGTGTTTCCCCTATCTAACTTCATAGTGGAACCATACTTCTGGGAAATGGAATGCATACACTATCCATATTAAGAGTGAATCCCCCAATATAGGACATATCATGGGTCCTCTATTCATAGACTGGATCCCCCCTTATGTATTAAATCATGAATTGTTTATCTTTTGACTAAGTGGAACCCTACTATTGGGAAAAGGAATGGGTCCTATATGTATTATGTGGAACCCTCTTATATTTCTAGGACATGGGTTATCTATCTATAGATTATTACACCCTGATTTTTCAATATAATTGATAAGTGTGTCTCCACATGGTTACTCTTCAGACTGACATGAGAGATGTTGGGAATCATTTATAGACCCCTTTAGAACTTTTGGTAGACTCTTTATTGAGGATGGTATGTTAGATGTAGATCCAATTTATCCATAATCTAGGATTAGTTTATGAGTATATATTTATAAATATCATTCTTCACAGATTTTTATTCATACAATGGATTGAGTTTTCTACCTTTATGGTGTCTCTCATTTCTATAACACTAGTTTTTGGGGAGTCCTACTGGGTATTTATATACTCACCCCTATATGAAATTATCTCAAATGTTTCATGTATTATAAATACAATGGACATGTTAGTTGATATTTAAGAGGGGAATATGGATACCTTAGTAAATTAGACCATGTACAATGGTTGTGGTTTGGATATTGAGATATGAAATCTCCAAATTTAATTATTCAGTTGTTGTTAAGTTGGTACAAATTTCTAGTTGGGTGTGTATTTTTTCCATTAAAGTTCATTGTTTTGATGAGATCCTCTTATATTTCTTAAAGGATATCACATACATGGTTGTTACTAAATATTTTAATGTATTTTATATTGATTCCCCTTCATTTATGAGTGGATATGGCTTGGTGTATTCATATAGGTATATTTTTAATCATCCTCCAAAACAAGTTATTCTTTTTAGCACTGGTCATCTGCCCCTAGCATATGGAGGTGGGATTGGGGTAGTTGGGGTTTTTCTTCCACCATCTAGTAAATCCCTGGTGGAATGGGTCATGAAATATTGGTGTAAATGCTGGTTCAATATTGGTTTGTTTTTTGGATTTATATCCCATGATTTGGTTTGTTTGGGAACACAAGGAATCAAGGTCAATTTCTCTTGATTTTTGATTCTAACCTAGTGAACCCAGCAATGTTGATGTGATTGACGTATCCATTAACTTGGAATCTAACTACCTTCTTGTCAACAAGATAAACAGAGACATTGGTTGCAGCGAACATTAGTGCATTCATCCTACAAGATTGACACCATTTTCATTCCTTCTTGATTTGTATCCATATATATTTTCTCATCTAACCATGGTACATCATGATTAAAATTTTAGGATTACTCTATGAAGGCCACTATCCAAGTTACAAATTTTGGATCATAAAGATGACCTTATGAGTGATGAGGACTTACTTTAGGGGGGAAACATGTGATATATTTCATCTAGGAACTATGGTTGTATCACACCAGCCCATCGAGAAGTAGTTTGTACCAGAAGTTTTGACCAAGGATGCGTAAAGGCTTATCACACTCCATGAGTTCCAAGAAAGATTCCACTAAGGTTCTATTGTGAGCCAAATATCATGATAGAATAGGATTGGATAAATTTGGTGATCGAATTTACCAGGATTTTGAAGATCCTGACTGATCACATGGTTGTTCTGGAATCCATCCTTTTCCACATATTTACTTGGAACTAGTTGAAACTAGTCATGCAAATTCATGATGAGTCATAACTCTCATGGTCCTACATCTAGTAGATATTTTGTGACGAGTATCACCCATACTATTCCCTTTTAGTCCATATTCAGTAGATTCTAGTGATACGATGGTTTTGGAGGATAGTTATTGAGTTTTTCATGAGGTTTTCATACCTTATGATTTACTCCTTCGACATAATTCAGTATGGCTATATCTGAGTGGAAAAAATTTCAACATGGTCCCCATAAAAATACATGTTCCAATATGGTATCCATTTGAATTCCCACTTATTATATATTGCATGAGAGGGATTTTTTGAGAAATAGATTCATATTTGAGGGACTTCATGCAGTTATAGCTAGTAGTTTACATAAAAAGGTTGAGTTATCTTCAATTGTTCGCAGACACCCATTAGAAATATCATAACCTGAGGGAACATATCCTGAATATACCCAAACATGTGGTCATGTGGAATATGGGTCACACAACAAGCTAGGGTATTCCAATGAGTGGATATTTTATGAATTTGATGGGTGAGGTAACATGGAACAATATTTCATAACCTAACGTGTTGAAGAGGATACGACAATAGTAGATGAACCGCCATGGTAGAGACATTGCCTTTATCAAGGATCTTCAAGTTGGGGGTAGGGCATCCCTTAGGGTGGAGGATCTAGAAGAGGATCTTGTGTGGATCCAAGAGGATAATACTATGGTTCTTTATGAAATTAAGACCTCCTTCCAACCACCAGCACAAAACATCCTATTTCATGATCATTGACATGCCAGTTGGGGCCATGGGAAGCTACAAGCTAGGGAGGCCTATGACCTGTTAGCATGTGAGATGATTATAGGTATTATATGTGATAATTATAATCATTCTTCAGATCTATTAGACATTAATTTGATTAAATAATTCATTTTTTACTCATACTGTGAGATTATTAACTCCCAATTGAGACACATCATTTCATTGAGGTTTCTACGTGGAATGATACTTTGTTATCATTTATCTACCAGTAATGCGAGTTGTCTCTTGATAGGGAGGGTTTCTTGGGGAAATTATTTTCATTACTAAGAGACCATATGACATCATCTTGGGTATGTATTTTTTTCCCTGATTTGATCACAGATTTACTTTCACCTCAAATGAGTAATATTCCATGGCAATGATGGGATTGGATTCTCCTTGGAGAACCTGAGATATTTCATGGTTAAAATATTGTGTTTTGAGAGTGGGAAGCTGAAACCCCTCACCCATTAGTTTTCACTCATATAACCTTCCACAATAGGCTCCTCAAGATTCTAGATTAATCTAGTCATGGAGGATTATACATACATCATTCTGGAGGAAATGATAAGACAACCTCTGAGGGGGGTTATGCAGTTTTAAAATGACATTTTCCATGGGAAAAATAAAATATATTCTATGGAATATATTATTTCCCCTACCATGATTAGAGAGAAGAATAAATAGTTGGTGGAAATTTGATATAAGGGTTTCATCAGACCAAGTTTTTCCCCCTGGGAAGATCCAGTTTTTTTGTGAAAAGGGTAGAGGGGTGTTTTCATATTTTTCTAATTATTATAACCTAAAAAAGGAGATGATAAAAAAGTACCCATTTTTGATGATTTATGACTTATTTTATCAGTTTTAATGAATGAGTTGGTTCTCATAGATTAATCTTAGGTCTATCTACCACCAGTTGCTAGTTTGTGAGGATGATATTCTAAACCTTTAATTCTGATGTATCGATGTATAGTACGATTTCCTAGTGATGACCTTAGGTGTGAATAATTCCCCCATTATGTTTATGGATCTGATTAACTTTATCTTATATCCATAGTTGGATCAATTTTTTAATTTTTCATTGAATACACAGTCATATACTCTTTATTATAAGTGGAGCACGCAGAGCACATGAGTATGGTCTTAGAATTTCTATAGAAGTACCAGCATAATGGTAAGTTCTCGAAGAACCATTTTTGGATTCATGAGGTCAAGTGATAATTTAATTCCATTTCTAATAATGGATTTTTAGTGGACTAAGAAAAAACTGTTATAGTGATTTCATGGGAGCCACCTAAAAGCGCATCAGAGGTGAAGAGTTTTCTTGTATTTCAAAGGTACTAAAAGTGGGTTTGTGGAAGACATTTTCTAGGATTTCATCCCATTTGACTACTGTAATGTAGAATGGGAAGTAATTTACCTAGATTGAGAGGTTCAAGAGTACCTTTGAGGTGTTCAGACTGAGGATTACGAGTGATCCTATTTTAACACTACTAGAGAATGTAATAGAGTATATAGTATATTTTGATGCCTGTAGTGTTGTAATCTGCGGGATATTGATGTAGAGGTAGGTATTGATTCCATATGGGTTGAGATAGTTGAGTCCCCATGAACATAACTACACGAACCATGTCCCAGAGTTGGAAGTGGTAGTATTTCTTATGAGGATGTGTAGGTACTATATTCTGGGAGAGTTATTTTTTTACTCAAAACATCTAAGTCTTAGGCATGACTTCACATAGAGAGACATGATCCTAAGATAGAGGCATTATTCGGAGTTTTAGTTGGACTATTATGTTGAGATGGTATAGAATTCTAGGATGTGAAAAATAGTGGCAGATACCCTTAGAAGGAAATCTTGGACTCGCTTGGTGGAGGAGGAATCTAATCAAGTATCTTTGTTACAGATAGTCCTTTTAGAGCAATAGAGTTTGTATTTTCTTCTATTAATTATGTTGTCGCTTATAATTTTCTAGCATGTGAGTGATGATAAGTTAGCAGACAAAGACCGTGAGTTCCATGTTACCATTTATCCTCATGATATTTACTAGATGGATCCACTAAAGGAGGGAATCACATCAACTAATTTCAGAGACAGATGATGGTCTCTATCATGATGTTAGAGGAGGTGATGAGGGAGTTTAACACATCTACTTATGTGGTACATCTTGGTGTAGGGAAGAAATACCAATAAAATCATCTTTTGTTTTGGTGGGATGACATGATTCAAAACATGGCTGCGTTTATCACTCGGTGCCTCACAAGTTAGGAGGTCAATGATGAGCATAGGGTTTAGGTTTGTTCATTGGAACCTAAAAATATCTAGAAGTTTAAATGACACAACATACCCAAATAAAACATGTCAAGTATTATGTGGAAATCAAGATTCCATGATTTTATTTGGGAAATAGTTGATTGATATACGAATTTGGAACACATTATTTTTTTTCTAGGAGAATAGTTCAGTGGATTGTTTGTGGGAGTTGTATTTCTAGGTGATCATCTGCCTTTATGCGGTCCCCTTGACAATTATATCTAATTTTGATGAAAATTTTACATCATTGTCTTTGAGAGGATTTTAAGAAGATATCCTGACCTAGATGTAAATTATTACAGTCTTTCACCCCTAAATTGATTGGAAAATCGAGCGTATTATCCTGGTTCTAGAAGATATACTAAAGTACTATGTGTAAAATTTTGGACCGAGATGGAAGGATGACTTATAGATGGTTTATTGTTTCTATAATAATACCTATAACTATAGTACCATCATGAAAAATTTCAAGGAACTGTATAGGAGACCCTATTAGTCTCCCTTATTATAGACTAAGATTGATGAGGAATCCCTTGTTGGGAAAGAGTTGTTGAAGGTGATGATGTAGAAGGTCTAAGTGATCCAAGAGCAAATGAGGAAATCTAAGAGCATGTTAGAATCTTATAGTGATTGACATCATAGGCCCTTGGAGTTGACGTAGGGAGTCCATGATTTCAGGATAATATCCTTACAATGAGGACTATCGAGATTCGTCATGGGAGGCAATTTATCTCGAATGTTCATCAGCCCATTTGCGATCTTATAGAGGGATGAAGAGGTTTCTTACCACCACACCTTATAACAATAGTTGTATCAGGTGCATGATGTTTTACCTATGTTATAAAAGAGAAGTTATGTGCATGATCCCAAAAATGGTATTGATTTAGGAGAGATACAAATAGAGGATAATTCAACCCCCACAGAGCACTTGGTTGATATCAAGGATTAGTATGTGAGGATCTTATATGGAAGGACCATTCCATTTATTTGTGTTCTATGGTAGCATGGGAACATGGAGGAGATCTCTTGAGAGCTGTAGAGCTAGATGAAATCATAGTATCCCCACTACATTTTATTATTTTTTAATATGAAAATATTAAAGGTTTGAACGAAGTAGAGGGCATATTTTTACCATGTAAGACCATGATATAAATAAATTAATATTCTCAATACCAGGGGAAAAGATGGTGTGTGATTCTGAGGCATGCTTATCCCAGAATAAATTTTACAAAAATACTAGAGATATTTTAAAGAACACATGCATGATTTTTCAGAAATAGTTGAATATCTCTTAAAAAATGTCTCAAATCTATAATATGAGACCATGGTTGAATCTAGAACATGGTATTTACCATAGGTAAAACCCAATGTTTTTGAGCACCAAATGTTCTGATAAAGAGGCCATTTGGAAAAACATTTAGTAAATTAAATAATTAATTCAATTCAATTCAATCATTATATGACATAAATTGGTTTCCATTATAAATTAACTATTATAAAGAATATACATGGTTATTCATATTACCATGGGATCATCGATAGGATTTTTCCACCGTTATTCATTAGTATATTGAGATCAGAGGACAAAAACGAACCACAATAAGGTGAATTGTGGAATAGTGAATGAAATTGATATTCTCCATCGTTGATAGTTACATACTTCACCATAAATTGATTTGAATCAACATAAGACTCATTGTTTCTGGCTTATACACTTATGATTAAAAATTTTAACATGATCAAAAATTAATTTGGTGATCTACAATAAAATAAATTCTTTCCATTAGACAATGTATAGTTTTTAATTTTTTTATTATTTTATTCCCTTTATTACTTATTTCTCACCTCAAATATCACCAATTTATATTAATTCTACAATAACTCTAGGCCAACGATGGTTGAACATTTTTTTTATTTTCCCACATATTTATTTGTGTTATTTATTATTATAATATGGTCCATTGTTTTAAATTTTACGCTGGATTCTAGAATGATTGAACCCCCCGTATTCACAAAAGATTATTGTAAGGTGGATGTTCTAATGACTTGAGAATAGATTGGGGTGTTTTTTGGGATTTGAGTTATCCCACCACAAATTGGAGATCTAGTGAGTCAGTAAGAGGTACCACATGCAATAGATGGGGCATTAACATCATGTGGAAGGATATGGTTCTTATTTTCAACCATTGAAGGGTTAGAATCATTAGATGGAGATGGTATCCATGAATCAGGGTTAGTAAAGTGGCATAATTTTTTTATGGAGTGGTATATTTGTATGTCTTGTAACAGATCATAATTTATGGGAAAACCTCAACTATACACTGTATAGTCTGAAAACATGTTTTTTGTAGTGACCCACCTATAGCGGTTTGGATTTGCAGGTGTGTTAAGTAATTCACACCATTTGGGACCCCCATATTCCATATAACTTAGTGTTGGTGACCCAAAATGTACTCTGAGATCTCACAGACATAATCACATCAAAGAACACGTCACGTACTGGCCAAAGGAAATTGTACATGGGAAAAGACATGAGCACATGGCTCAGACCAACTAGTTGAAACACACTGTGTAGTCTGGTTTCGCACCCCATAAGACTATATATTTAGTGAGTTATATACTTGGGAAGACTTTTCCAAATAAAGGAGAAGGTCTAAATGATATTCGGACGACTTATATTTCACATAATTCCTTTTATATAATCTTCTACCTCACATATATCATTCATTTGAAATCATATTTTGTCATGTGAGTATACATTCCTGAGTTAATTTCTATAGAGAATTATATTATTTCATTTAAAGTGGATTTTATGATATATTTGAAGATTTTATGAGAATTATTATTATTTAGGTGATGTTCGCTGATGGATGCGGTTGAGAAAGATCATCATAATGGAACCCTTATACTATTATAGGGAATGGGTCCTCTATCCAGAGAGATGACCCCTTGTTGTGTTAGGGAATATTCCCTTTATCCATAGAGTGGGAACCTACTAATGTGTTAGGTCATGTGTCCTCTCTCCATAGAGTAGTAGGCCCGAGATGGGGTAGGATATGGTTCCTTTATCAGCAAAGTGGAACCCTCATACTGGGGCAAGGCATGGGTCATCTCTTTGAAGAGTGTAACCCTCCAACTTAGATAGAGAATGGGTCATCAATCTATAGAGTCAAACCCCTTTATATGGATTAGGGTGTCAGTCCTCTATCTACCTAAAATGTATAATCCATCTCTTGGGAATGTACATGGGTACTCTATTAATGTTTTGAGTAGAACCCTCAGGCAAGGACATGGAATATGTCCTCTATCCATAGAGTGGACCCCATATAGATTATGATGTGGGTCCTTTATCTACAATATGAGTGGATTCATGACGCTTGGATAGGTAATAACCCCTCTATATGCATAGTGTAACCCTATTCTATTATTAAAAAATGAGTACTATATATAAATATTGTTACACATTGATTGTCTCGAACAATAGAGGTGTGTGTATTTACACGGTTACTTTTTTGATAGATAATTGAGATGTTGGGAAACAATGACTATCCACTTTGGAACTTTTGGAAAACTCTTTTTTATGGTATGTGCTATGAAAAGGAGATATCATTTCTCTCTCATATGGGTTCATTTTTCATCATATATATATATATCCTTGTTTTTGGATTTCATTTTTTATATTGGTTGAGTTGTCTACTTATATAATGTCTCTCATTTCACCCCAACCTGTATACATGGAATCCTTCTATGTATACAGATACTCACCCCAAAATGGAATTTTCCCACATGTGTCATGTATTATGTGGATAACAGATGGGTCGATGGATGTTTTAGAGGATAATAGGGATAAAAGCTACATTACACCATGTACGGTTCTTAGGAAATAGAGATTAAGGGTCGGGCTCTCTCAAAATTTACATTTTCATTTATTATCAGGTTAGGTCATCTTTTTTATTGGGTGTTTATTTTTGCCCATTACTCATAATATTATGTTTTTTACTCTTATAATTTCTAGAGGTTGTTACTTGCATGGTTTTTACTCTAAGTGTTACTCTAATTTATATTTAGCCTAATGATTTTCTACAAAGAGATGGTCAGGTGCAAATGTACACATACATTTTAAAACCCAGATCTTTTTATGAAATATTTTCATTAAATAATTTTAATTCTTCAATAGATTTCATTGAAAACAATCATTAGTTTAAAAAATAACTAGACACCCTTAGTATAAAATTTCCATTTTATCCTAGCTGTTATTTTAGTGGGAATAAGTATAACTAACTAAGGAAAAGGTATGGTGAAGTCATTCTTTAAGAATTATTAATGAAAATTATAAATCAATTATATATTTTTATTTTTATATTAATAAATTGAGTTAATTACTATTATTAAATTAAATTAATGAAATATATGTTTTATATACCTAATAAAATATATTTTTTTATTTATCCAATAGAAATTTTATGTATAGCCTATGAATAATCCAGATTTGAAATATAAAAACCTAAATTCTTTCAAAAGGGTAATTTTACTCCTTTTAATGGTGAACACTTATTAAATTATGATTTTGACACGTTAATATTTTTTATATGACACCATAAATCTTTATTTAGTAAAGAGAAAGAAAAATTTACTTTGGATTAAAATTTAAAAATCTCTAGTAACGTTCAAATTTTAATGAATAGTAAAAATATACTAAATTTTAATTGAAATCAGATTTTTTCATCGAAATAATTTATATAGTTACATTATAATATTGGATGGTTTTAAATTATGAATAGAATATATTTCTATCATTCCATATAATTTATTTCACTAGAATTAATTTTACATTGAATTTAGATGTAAAAATATTTCAAACATTTGCAATGTTTTAACATATAAAATTTGTTCTCTCCTTACGACAACGAGATTAATTTTAAATTAATTAATAAACTTTATGTGTTATAAATTTTGAAAATTTTATTCCATATTTGGAATCATTAGGTACAAATTATGTAAATAGATTAATTTTAAATTTGGGTATTATGAATAATATCTTCGATAATTTTTATTAATATGGTAAAATGTTAAATCAGGTAATTAAGAGTAACAATACTACTTAAAATTTACCCTAACACTTGTATTAATATAATGGGATGAGTTTGTTTTCAATTAAAGCATGCTTGGGTCATAAGGGTGTCCATTATAATCCCATTGAATGATATTATGACCTTTAATTTATTTTTATTTATTTAAAAGTAAAATATGTCTCACTAAAATTTTAATAACCAAATAATTTTTTATATAATCTTATATGAACATATATTTGTTTATAAATAGTCATTATTTTTTTTGTTCATTATCATTGTAATTTATTTTTAATTTTTTGGAAACAAATAATTACCTTAAATACTTATACATTGGTGATGTAAAAATTAATTAATTGTTGAAAATTCAATGAATCATTTTTTATTAAAATTATAATATCTATATAATGAATAAAAAACAAGATTAAATACAATTTTTAGATTTGAACGCAATGTCAAACATCCATGGTTTTAGTTAGTGAACATTTAGAGCCTTATAGAAGATATTGTGACTCATATATTATTTTATTTAAAGTGATGTTAACTTTGTAAAATTCATAATTTAATAAGTATAAAATTTTAAATTTTGGATTTTATTGAAGGTAAATTCAACTAAAAATATTCTTCTCAAATATAGTATATTTATATTCATCCCCTAATTTTATATTAAATTTTTATTTAAAAAATAATTATATTATATAATTACACAATCTTGAAGCAGTAATTATTTTATTAAAATATATAACTAATAAATGTTATTAAATATATTAAAATAAACATAATTTGGGATAATTAATACATCTAATTGATTTTATATATTACATTGATCTATTAAGAATATAATAAAATATTTTTTTGAAGTAAGCTTGTTATCTTAATATTTTTAAAAATCAAGGAATTGAATAGTGTCAAATTTGACACTATTGATTATTTATCAAATTAATTTTTTATTAAATATTATTAAATTAAAAAAATTGAAAAATATATAATTGTTATTATATGGTAAAAAATGTTCTGAGGTATTTATGTATGGTTTAATTTTCATCACATATATAAATACTGCAACATTTTAATATCGAATCATTTGTTACCCTATATAAAATTAAATAGAACAACTAAGTCTTAATAAAAATTATAAGGTTTAAATTTAAATAGAATATTTTCTAATATATATTATATGGTGAAATTAAAACCCTATATCACCTCATTCTAAAAAAATTTACATTTTTTATTCTTTTATGGTCTTTGATTTTATTATAAATTAATATTTTAGGAGATCCCAATAGTACCCCTCACCCCAATTATAAAAGGGCACCTCCTCCCTTACCTCTTTACTTCAAATTGAGCCTACAAGCTCAAACATACCCAAAATATTTCCCCAATAAAATTCTATAGTAATGTTATAGATTTTATGGTCTTCTTTAAATACCAACTCTAGTGCTCTAAGAGGAGATTTAGAGGAATGACATCAAAGAAGAGGTAATCTCCTCGACCGATTCATTCAGACATCTTTACTATTAAACTTCCTCTTAATAAATTTTATCATTATAAAGTAATATATCCAATATAAAATATATTATGATATTTTATTATTATAATAAACCATCTATATTCCACCTTCTATCCATCCTATGAAAAAATAAATTACAATGAATGCGTACGTACGACTTACCGTCTCTATGACATGGTGCAATATATTTTTCACCACCACATTATTTGGATTGGTATAATAATGTAAATAATAACCAAATAGGATTATTATAACATTATATTGATTAGGAAATATTATCTACCATTTAATTCAATATCATTCAACAATTATGGGAATTATGTCATCACTCATGCGTACGTATGACCTATCATCTCCACAATTTGATGTGATTCATTCGACATGATATTCATTAAATAATGATTATATAAATGTATAGAATGAATAAATATGATATATATAATTTTAATATCATTTAATAATGATATAACTATTATATATAAAGGATAATATGAACTTATTCGAAAAAATTTGAATAAGAAAATGATATAGTTAATACCTGAATAACAAGTAATAATGAAATGTCATTAAAAAACTAATGATAATATGATCATATATGAAATAATAAAAATGAATATGATTCTGAAATATGTCAATTAAGTTATTTAAATCATTATACAAGAGGTTCAGATACATACAATGTAAATCATATATATGGTAAGGGATAATTTTGTTATCTCATTTTTATCCAAGATTGTTTACATGTAAGTATTTATAGGGGTATATTTAACATCCACGTCCATATTTACTAATTATTTAATTTTATTTATATTTATATAAAATTTTTTAAAATCAATTTTACCCATTGGTGAATTTTTACAGATTGATATGAATGGAATCTTTCATCATTATTTGATACGAGGAAATTTTTTACTTTTTCAACAAAAATATGAAGATAATTTATTTAAACTTATACATCATGAACTGGTTTTTACATTTTCATAAAACCTTATTTCCAGGGTTCATCCTTTATATGGTCTAATTTTTATATTCTGAGAAATTATTTTATTATAAAATATTTTGGTAATAATTTTTTTTGAATAAGAACCTATATTTTCTTAAATTATTATTTTCAAGCATTATATCAAATTTATTTTACATCTATGATAGGATTATTTAATAAGGTTATTTTTCATATATAATATCTTTCTTGTGACAATTATTTGATTGTGTTTATAATAGATTTTTTTATGAAATCCATTTGTTTTACATGGATTATGTTATGGTGGAATGATGTTTAAAGAAACCCATTATATTCTTTGGGTTATGATTAATTATTTATATTATTGTGCCACACATAATAATGATTTAATTATGAGATGGGTGGTACCTATATATCCCTACAATTAATTTCGTAATGATTTATATCTCATGATATATACATTTTTGGAATAAGAAATGATCTTGATTCAGTAATACAGGGTATAACGAGGAGTGAACTCGATTAAGTAATAGTATTTGTTCGCTATGATGGTATTGGAAATTATACTTGACTAATATGAAATGATTTTATATTATTAAGTGTAATCCAAAAACATCATGTCTTAATTTATGAATTTTGGTATTACATTAATTGATTCTTATGAACTTTTAGGATTTTTCCAATGGCATGATATCACGATCTTTCATATGTTAGATAATTTTTTCAAATGTTATGTTATTATGCCTTGTGACTAAGATATGATTTAGATCTCTCTTGTTTAGCCTTATTGAGCATATTAACTCACCATTTTATTTGTTTTTTCTAGGTTATGAATAAGTTTATTAAGTATGATATGTCAAAAAGTGGCTTATTTATGACGGAATAAGTGGGGACATTGAAGATGTATTATGAACAATTTGATTATGTTTCCTAGTTTCTGAACACACTATACCTATAGGATCCTATCATGGATTTGTTATGTTTTTTAATTAATATTCATCAACATGGAATAAATATCAATGTTTTTAATGTATGGTTCATTATACATAGTATAAGATGAAATGTAAATTTAAACTTTGGAAACTAAGAAGGTAAAATAATAGTAAGAACCAAAATGACATGTCTAAGTATAGGTTACATTCCTAGTGTTTTATAAATTATTATGAATAACCTAGTATAAAATTTAAACTTTTTTAAAATGAAATTTAATTTTTTATTATGTGGTTTCCCATTATGATTAGTGTTGATCACAATATGCATCTTGGTTTTATCCAATAGATAGAACACGGAGGAACAAAATTAATGATGAAAATGATGGGAAATGAAATGATTGTCCTCATGAGAAACCAAATGTTATGGGAGTTGATATGAGAAATCATGTGGATATGGTCACACAACATTCTCAAGCTATGAATCATACCAGAAATCCAAATGAGAAAAGGAGGGAGCAACATTACGTTTATTCCTTGATGAGGCAGTGTCTAACATATTTTAGTGGGTCTTTTGATCCATTAGTGGTTGAATAATAGATTATTACGCTTAGAAAGATATTGTTAATTATCTAATTTTTTAGATCATTTTAAAGACGTCGTAGTATTGTATAATTTTGAAGGTGAAAATAATGAAAGGTGGAACCTTATCCAGAATATGAGGCAAAGAGATGAAATTGATTCCATGGAATGGGATTAGTTCAATATAATATTTTTCAGTAAGTATATTCCTCATATTCATGGAACTAAGATGGATAAGGAGTTCCATAAAGTTTATAAAAAGTGAAATGAAACTATTTTTACCTATGAAGAAAATTCTAGAAGACATGGAAGGTATGATTCTAGAATTATTATCCAACTAGAGAGTAAAATTGATTGATTATTTATTGGAATAAAACAATGTTTCCAAAGGGCATTATCCATAAGGGAATTGAATAGATATAAATAAATTGTTCGATGTGATTTCATGTTTGATATAGATATTGGAGTAACCCATCCATCCTATGGGATTAATAAGAATAGAAAAATGGAATTCAAGTGAAAATATAATGGGAAAAAAGAAAATATGATTAGTTTTCCATTATGCTCATTGTTTGGAAAAGAAACAAGTTCGAAATTATATTAAAGGGACTAGTAAATATTTTAACTGTGGAAAATAAGGCCATCATGAATTTTAATGTTGATGATAAGGGACAAAGAAGTTTACTGATGAGAATAGATAAATATCTACACAAAATATACCTCCAACCCATCAATGTTACAAGTACAAGGTAATGGGTCATTACGCCAATCAATTATGTGATCCAAGGGTTATTGTTGATGATTGAAGTCAGTAAACTCTTATGAATAAAGATAATGGAAAGCCATATGAGATCAAAATCGATGATATGGAGTATGATAATGAAGTGGTGAAAGGCACACATACCATCCACTATAATATAACAATTGTCTTATTTGATTATAGATCCACACAATATTTTATTTATGAAGAATTTTCTATTGGTATTGATGTATTAACTCAATAATTAGATATTGAGTCAGCTGTAGCAACTCTTATTGGCACAAAAGTCACATTAAATGTTTATAATTCTTTCACAATTGAATTTAGTGGGATATTGATTCGTCGAAATATTGTGATCCTTAATATAGTGTAATTTGATGTGATTCTTTGAATGGATTTTCTTTTCCTATATGGATCTCATATCAATTTCTAAGTAAGGGAAGTCAAATTTCATATTCTAGATCAATTTATAATCATCTATCAATGATTGGATGAATATAAACTTCCAGTAGAAATTTATTTCATATTATGGGTCTTAATCCCTATAAATGAAGGTTATTTATATCAAATGGTTGGGGATAAACACACAATTTAGAATACACCCATTTTAAGAGAGTTTGATGATGTATTTCTAGAAAAATTACCTAGTCATCCACAAAATCATGAAGATTAGTTTTCAATATAAGTCATAACAAGGGCTATTCGCATTACAAATAAACCTTATTGAATGGACCCAATTGAGTTTCCATAATTAAAGAAGAAACTCCAAGATAATCATGACAATGGATTCATATTTCCAAGTGAATCACCTTGGGGAGAACCTATTCTATTTGTTAAGAAGAAAGATGGATCAATGAGACTCTGCATTGATTGTTGAGAACATAACAAGATCACTATCTAAATCAAATATCATATTCCCTACATTTAAAAATTATTAGATGAAATACATAGAGCTCAATAATTTTCCATGATTAATATTCATTCAGGACATCAACAATTATGTTTAATAAGGAGGATATACTAATTACGAAATTTCATACAGTTAGGGATACTATGAATTTATTGTTATTCCTTTTGGTTTTACTAATCCCCCCTTTATCATAATTGATCAAATGAATAGTGTCTTTTGAAACTATCTTGATCTGTTTGGGGTAGTCTGTATAGATGATATCCTTTTCTATTTGAAAAGGAAGTAAGATCATGAACATCACTTGATAATTGTACTGAATACCCTGATAATGGGGAGGATTTATCAAAAAATTACCATGTGTGAATTTTCGTATTAGAAAGTTTCATTTTTGGGTCACATAATCTCTATATAAAGGATATCTATGGATCCAGAAAAATAAAAAGTTATTGAATGTTGGTTAAGACCGACAATAGTAATTGAGATTTAATGTTTTCTTGGTTTGTCTTCATATTATCGATATTTTGTAAAATATTTTTCATGATTATCTAATCTACTCACCATATTGAATAAAACAGGTGTAATGTTTTTGTGGATGGAGGAATGTGAAAATAATTTCAAAGAGATAAAAATAAGTTTATATAGTAAACCTATGTTTAAAATACCTTGTAGTGGAGAATAGTTTGGGATCTATAGTGATTCATCCAAGAAGCGGTTGGGTTTTGTTCTCCTGAAAAATGTTATGGTGAAATCTTATGCCTCAAAAATTCAAAATCCATGATCAAAATTATACAACTCATGATTTGAAGTTATCTACATTAATGTTTTCACTAAATATATAGAGGCACTATATTTAATGGGAATGGTGTGATATTAATAATAATACAATGAGTTTAATGTCAATTTTCATGCAAAATAAGCTGAATATGCATCAATAAAGATGGTTGGGGTTTATTAAAGATTATTACTGCTCAATACATTACCACCTTGGGAAAGAGAACAAGGGGGAAGATGCATTGAGTCAAAAGGACCATGAAATCCTATCCATGAATTGATTAAAAAAGAGAAAATATATATTTATTTACAAAGGATAGAACTTGAAATTTTAATGGAAGAGGAGAAATCTTATCTTTCTCAATTCAATATTCAACCATCTATACAAGTAAATTTTAAGAAGCCGTAGAAGGAAGATGTAGAGCTTCAATAGAATCTGATAAATGTTCTGGAATTTATCCTTGATTGTGATGAAATAATAATGTTCATAAATAGGGTTTGTACTCTTCCTATATCAGAATTAAATAAAGAGTTATAGGATGGGGATCATAGTTAATCATTGTTTTTTCATCCAGAAATAAAAAAGATGTACATTGACCTAAAAGAGTATTTTTGGTGGGATGGAGTGGAAATATATATTTCTAAATATGTCTCTTTGTGTTTGGTTTGTCACCAATTTATGGATAATAAATAGTAGTCTATGGGGATGTTACAACCATTACCCATACTAGAATCAAAATGGGAAAACTACACTATGGGATTTCTCGTCAGAATTCCTGAAACATCTAAAATCCAGACATAAATATTGGTTATTGTTGATTAGATTACAATGTTTTCACACTTTAATGACATTACATTGGATTTATCTCTTGATCAAATTTCTAGGATATATGTTATGGAAGTGGTAATATTTTATGGAGTTCCACTTTCCATTATATCTAATAGAGATAAAGTTTTACCTAGATATTCTAAATAAGACTTCATTAGGCTCTGGATATAGTGTTTATTTTCATCACTAATTATCATCTTTAGATAGACAGTCAGACTAAGATGATAATTCAAACTCTAGAAGGCATGTTGAGAGATTTCTCCATGGATTTCAAAGGTTGTTGAGATCAAAACTTACTATTGGTGGAATTTTTTACAATAATATAATTCAATCCAATATTCAGATTGATCCTTGTGATTCCCTTTATGGAAATAAGTGAATAAATCTAACTTGATACGATGAATTTGGGGAATTAAATCTATTAAGACCTTATCTTGTTAATGAAATGGCACAAAAGGTCAGATCTAGTCAACAACACATAAGAGAAGATCAAAGTCGAAAAAAAGTTTATGATAACAAATGAATAAAATACCTAGAGTTTTAAGAGGGTGAAAAGGTGTTTCTATGAATATCTTTCTATAAGAGTGTAAAGGAATTTGGAAATAATGTAAAGATGGGCCCTAGGTATATCAGTCCTTTTGAAATTATGGTTTGTGTTAGAAAGGTATCTTACCTATTGGTGGTTCAACAAAATATCTCTCATGTTCATGATGTGTTCTATGTATGTTTTATAATAAATTATATACCAGATCCTTTATATGTTCTAAACATAGATTTTGTACCATTAGAACAAGATCTTTCTTAATAAGAACAACTGATAGAGATTCACGATCATAACGAAAAATTTCAACAAAAAAATACCACTATCTTGGTTAATGTTTTGTAGAGGAACCACCAATTTGATAAATCTATGAGGGAACAATATGATATGATTGGGGAGTGATTTCCTCATATATTTGTATCGAAGTGACTAATTTTGAGGGTGAAATTCAGTTTAAGGATGGTAGAATGTATCACTCACATATTTTTGTGAAATATTTTCATTGAATAATTATAATTCTTCAAGAGAATTCATTTCATTAAATCATGGGTTTAAATTAACAATAAGAAGAAATTATTATAAAATGACCATTTTATCCTAGATGTTAGGTTAGCATTGATAAATATAACTAACTTAGGAAAATTTATGGTGATGTCATTCACTAAAAATTATTTATGAAAATATAAATCTATTAAATATATGTATTTGTTATTAATAAATTGATTTAATTACTATTAGTAAAACAAATTAATGAAATATATGTTTTATATACATAATTAAAAAAATTATATTTAACAAATATATATTTTTTTGTCATAGGGTATGAATAAATCCTATTTGATGTATAAAAGCCTATATTTTTTCAAAAGGGTAAATTTCCGCCTTTTAATTCAGAACCCCTTTTAAATTAACATTTTTACATATTAATAATTATTATATGAGAAAATAAAAATTATATTTAGAAGTGGGATATAAAAAATTACTTTGGATGAAGTTTTAATATTTTTCTAATAAGTTTCAAATTTTGATGAATAATAAAAATACACAAAATTTATATTGAATACAACTTTTTTCATCAAAATAATAGATATTTGTTAAATTAAAATTTGTAATAGATTTAAATAATAAATAAAGAATATTTTTATCCTTCAATATAATGTAAGCAATTATTGTTAATTTTACATTTATTTTAGATGTAAAAACATATCTATCTTTTGCAAAGTTTTATCTTTTAAAACTCGTTCTCTCATTCTGAGAAAAGCATTAATTTTAAATTAATTGATGCAACTTTTGAGTTTTGAAATTTAAAAAACTTCTTCCATATTTTGAATTATTAGGCATATATTTTTTTAATAGCATTATATTTTTTTGGGCATTATGAATAGTAACATTGATAATTTTTGTTAATATGGTAATGGGGTCAATCGAGAAATTAAGGGTAAGAATATTGTTATAAAATTACTCTAACACTTTTCATAATATCTTTTCACTAGTGTGATTCAACATTAATCATCCTTGGGTCGAAATGGTATACATTTGAATCCACTTGGATGTTATTAGGACATTTAATTTTTTTAAATAATTGTTAAATATGTCTCACTGAAATTTTAATAAAAGAATAATTTTTTATATAAGGTTATATAGAAGATAAATGAGATTATAAATACTTACATGAAAGATGATTTTTTTTATTTATCATGGTAGTTTATTTATAATTCTTAAGATATAAATAATCACCTTATTGGCTTATACTTTCATGATGTAAAATTTAATTAATTGATGAAAAATAAATAAAACATTTTGTATTAAAATTATAATAATTATCAAAATAGATAAAAACATGACCATATATTATTTTTCGAGTATATCTAGACCATAACCATATAAGGGTCGAGTTAGTGACCATTTGGAGCCTTATATAAGTGAATGTTACACATATATTATTTTAGTTAACGTGATGCTAAAGTTTCACATTCATAATTTAATAGGTATAACATTTTAAATTTTGGATTTTCCAAAAGATAAATTAGATGAACGATTTTTTTTTGAAATAGAGTAGATTTATAGTAATCATAGTGTTTTATTTTTAATTTTTTTAAAAAATATTTAATTATAAATTTACAAACAATTGATCTAGTAATTATTTTAATAATAGATACAACAAATAAATGTTATTAAAAATAAGAAATTAAATAAAATATGGGATGATTAATATGTTTAATAATTTTTTTAGATGATCTTGACCTCATATGAATATAATAAACTTTTTTTTCTCGAATTTTACTTGTTATCTTCATATTTTTAAAAATAAATGAATTGAATAGTGTCAAAATTGACAGTATTGACTGTTTATCAAAATATTTTTTATTAAAAAATATTGAATTATTATTCAATGATATAAAATTTTATAAGGTATTTATTTAAGGACTCATTTACATAAAATAAGTAAATATTCCACCATTTTAAAATTGAAATATTTTTTACCCTAATTAGAAATTAAATTGAATTACTTAGTGTTAATTAAAATGATAGGGTTTTAATTGACATAAAAACATGTATAAAATAAATTGGATGATGAAATTACAACCCTATATCATCTCATATTTTAAATTGGGGAATTTTTGAGGGGTTTTTGTGGGTTTTTATTTTATTATAAATTCTTAATTTTTGAGATCCAAAAAGTGCCCCTGACCTCATTTATAAAAGAGAACCTCCTCCCTCACCTCTTCACTTCACTTTCATCCTTAATGATCTGAAATACCCAGATATTTTTCTTTATCATATTCCCAAGATATATTCTAGTGGTTCTAGTCTTCTTTAATGACCAACTCTAGATCTCTAAGTGGAGACATAGAGGAAACACATCATAGAAGAGGTAATCTCCTCTACCAATTCTGTCAAACTTTTTTCTTCTTCTAATTTTTCTTCAAGTATTTTTTAATTATAAATTAATAACTCTAGTATAAAATATATATGTATATGTAATTATGATTATAAACCATCCATATTTGACCTTCTATCAATCTTATGAAAAACGAAATCACCACGCGTGTGTACGTATAGTTTAACGTCTCCAAGTCATGGGGTAATCTATTTTTCACCACCACCATAATTGGATGGGTATAATGATGTAAATAATAAATTTATATGATTATTATAACATGATATTTATTTTAAATATTATACACCATTCACTTCAATACCATTCATCAATTATGAGAATTATATCTGATCTTCTGAGTATGTATGGCCTAACAACTCCATGATGTGATGCAATTAATAATACATGATATTTATTCAATAATGATTATATTTATGTATTTGTGAAAAATATGATAAATATAATTTTAATATAAATTTTTAAAGAAAAAAATTTGACCTGTTAAAGAGAACTGAAACTTATTCGATAAAACATGCATAATAAAATGAAGTAATTAATACACAAATAATAAGTAATAATGAAATTTCATTAAAAATATATGATAATATTATCATATATGATATCATAAAAATAAACATGATCCTGAAAAAATTTAATGAAATTATTTAAATAATTAAACAGTAGGTTTGAATATATAGAAAGTATATCAGACCTATGGTAAGGGATAATTTAAAAATCTTCTTATTATCCGAGATAGTTTATAAGTAAGTATTTACTGGGGAATATTAATCATCCACGCCCCTACTTTCTAAATATGTATTATTATTTATATTCTTGTAAAATTTGTTAAAATAAATTTTACCCATTGATCAATTTTTATTTAACGGTATGAAAGTAATCTTTTGTCGTTATTCGATATGAAGAAATTTTGGAGTTTTTCTATAGAATAATGAGGAGAATGTTTTTTTAACTAAGACCATAAGAATGGTTTTTTATGTTTTCATAATGACTTATTTCCATGAATCTTCCTCTACATGATAGAAAGATTATTTCCATAAAAATTTAATTCTTGTAAAATTTCATAGTAAAATTTTTTTTAAAGAAGAAATGGTATTTTACTTATAAATTGCTTCCAAGTGTTATTTCAAAATTATTTTCCATCTAAGATATAATAATTTAATAGAGTTATGTTTTGAGAATAATATAATTATTTTTCTTATGATTTTATTGTTTTAATGATGGAATTTTATTTATAAAATGATTTTGTTTTATATGGATTATGTAATGGTGAAATGATGTTTAAAGAAACCCTTTTTATTCATTTGGTTATGATGAATGATTTATATTAATGTAGAACACATAAAAATGATTTCATTATGAGATGGGTGGGACCTATATCTCCCTTTAATGCAGTACTAATAGATTTATATCTCATGATATAGACATGTATAGATTGGGAAATGATATAATTTTAGTAAATTAGGGTTGTAATGGGGAGTGAACTCAGTTCAGAAACGGACTCTGTTAGATATGATGTTCCAATCAATGAACCTGGACTAATATTAAATGATTTTATATTCGTATTTTTATTCCTCAACACTTTATGTCTTATTTTTTGACATTTGTATTATTTTAATTGATTCTTGGGAATTTAAAGATTTATCACCTCACTTGACATCAAGATCTTTCATATAGAGGATAAGATTTAAAATGTTATGTTCTTTTGACTTATGATTATGATATGATAGATATCCCCCTTGTTTACCCTATCTAAGCATATGATCTCACCCATTCATATGATTATTTTTTCTATTTCATGAATAATGGTATTAACTAAGATATGTCAAAAAGGGTTCTAGTTATGACGAAATGAGTGAGAGATAATGTATATGTCCTATGAATGAGATGTTTTCATTTCCAAATATCTAATGAAACTCTACCTATAATCTTTTATATTAGATTTTCTATATTTTTTAATGAATATTCTCAAACATTGAAGTAATATCAATTTATTTTACTTATTGGTTGTTATATACATCAACAAAAGGACCAAATTCTAGTTATGCAATTTTGACGGGTTGCTAGCCAAGGGCTTATGGAGGTAGTCTTAGGGTAGTTGGGGCTCCAGATTTTTTCAGATATGTTGGCCTAGTGGGTTAGGTTGTGACATTATTCCACTACATTATAGATCTTTAAAATATAAAATCTATCATAAAAAATTAATTTTTTGGTGAATTATGATATCAGTTCAGTAATTTTGTGTCGGAATGAGGAGTGAACTTAGCCCAGTAATGGCCATTTTCCACTATAATGGTCATGTAAATTAGGATTTATTAATATTAAATTATTTTATGTGATTACTTTTATACCAAAAAACTGCATGTCTCATTGTATGACTTTTGGGACTATGTTCATTGATTCTTATGAACTTTTATGATTTATCAAATTTCATGATATCAAGATATTTCATATGGAGGATAAGATTTCAAATGTTTTTTTTGTCTTATGATTATGATATGATTGATATCCCCTTTTTTTACCCTTTATGATCATTTGATCTGACCCTTTCATATGCTTCTTTTCCCTAGGTCGTGAATAAGGTTATTCACAAAGAAATGTCAAAAAGGGTTCTAGTTATGAATAAATATGTTAGAGAAAATATAGATGTCTAATGAATAATTTGTTTTCATTTCCAAAATTTTATAGACTATATACCTATATGGTTATATCGTGGAATTGTTATATTTTGTAATTAATATTCTTAAAAATTAACGTAATGTCAATTTTTAATGTATTCGTTGTTATATACATCAGAAAAGGACACCTATTCAAGTTGTGCCTTTTTTCATTAGTCATTATCCCCCTGCCTATGGAGGAAGTCATGGAGTAGTAGTGGCTTGGGCTTTTTCCAGATAGGTGGGCCTAGTGGGTCAGGTCGGGACATTATTCCACTACATTATAGAGTTTGCAAATATAAAATGTATCATAAAAGTTTTATTTTTGTGTAATTATAACATATCTTACTATCCTGACATTCATAGAAATTAGTTAGAAATTCTTGGGGTGGGAGTGGATTTATTAAAATATATCCAAAATAAATTTAAATATATTTTGATGGAAGAAAAGTAGCTAATAATAACATATATTTTTCATTTATCAAAGGATTATGGATAGTTTCATCCATATATACGCCTTTGCTAAGGAGTAATTTACACAAATCAATATGATTGTGATTGGTATAAAAAGCTATGATGTTAATCCTAATTACTCAACTAATCTGCAAAAAATATTGATAAGTTGTCCTAATAAATACGATTAATGTTTTTTTATGTTTGGGATATGAATTTATTGTGAATAAAAAATATATTGTTAATAATGAGAAATTCATAAATGAAATTATTGGTTTCAAGATTAATGAGAAAAATAAGTATATATTTTGTTTATTTAGATGGTGAATATTCATAAAATAAATTACATGATATAATATCTATTTTAAAAAATATTTTTATATTAATAAAAACAAATATAATCCCAATATTCCATTTATATTTTTTAATTTTCAAAATTTTTTAATTTTTTTTGAATTTTTAAATGATAAAAAATAAAAATATGAAAAAAGAGATCTAGGAAAATTAATTTTTAAGAAGATTAACCACATGTTAAAATCTTATAAAAAGAGTAAATATTTTTATAAGAAATTATATATTTTACTTTAAGGTAAAGAGTTAAAAAATTAATTCAAAATATTAGAGGTATCATGTTTATTGATATAAATGGTAATAAATAAAAATTATATAATTATGAGAAATAATTTCATTAGTCATAAAGAAGAAAAGTAAAAGAAATCTATTTGAATGATGAGTAAAGACATAGTGTTAATATAGAATAAATTAATAAATATTTATTATAGAAATATATAGATACATATATCAAAAATTTAACTAAAATTGAGATTGAAACTTTTTATGTAAATATGATGTTCAATAATTTATTTCATGATGAGATGATATGTTTTAAGAATGATGAAGGAATTGTGAATAAGACATAAATTATAAATATTATTTAATTCAAATGAATAAAACAAATGAATATTTTTATTAAATTATGAATTCAATGAATGGGATGGTGTGAAGATAATATACAATTAATTTTGATCACAAAATTACATGAATAAATTCAACTTTTATTTTCAAAGATCAATGGATACTAATTCTTAGGATTTAGTGACACTAATTAATGAATTGTTTTGTTGAGAAAAAATAGTAATTATAGAAACCTGGGAACATACCCATTACAACCCAAAAAAAAATCCATGATTTCAATATATAATTCATCAACAACATTTATTCTAAAATTATATAATTATAAAAATAGATCAATGAGTTTCTGGAAGTGAAAATAAACACAACCATGAGTGTTCATCCTTTCATTGATTCCTTTAGCCATAAAAAAAAACCCCTTCATAGTTAACCAATTTCATACTTCCCCAATGAAATCATATAAATTTCAATAAATGCATAATGAATATATAACAAAAAGAGATTATTGGTATAAGAAACTAGAGGGAATAGGGATCCCTACCTCAATTCTTTAAGAATAACACCACGAAAATCACCACTCACCAAGGGAAAATAGTGGGGAAATAAGAGTTAGGATGATCTAAAAAAACCCTACCTATATACAACATTATATAAAAAAATGGAGGTTCGACCTTAAATGATAATAATTTTGTTTAAAAGGGATAATTTCACATACCTGGTACATTTTGGGCCCCAATCGGTACATAGTTTATTCCTTAGAACAACCCCCTTATAGAAACCCAATTGAGTAATGGATACTTTCCTATTGAGTAAATGATAAAATATGTATTTTTTACATAATCATCATTTGTAGCATTAGGTAATTGATACAACACTAACTTTTCCTTGGTCGAACCTATTTTCTTGGGGGATAATACAACCACTCTCTTTCCATCAAACAATCCACAGAATATCCATAAAAACCCTAATGTGAGTCTAAAATGTATCCAGATTTAATTCTTACTCACTTTAAATTTAATTAAAATATACAAATTATAATACATCATATCACTAGATCCACTAAAAGTTGGTTCTATACTATTTCTATCAAAACACATTGGCATGGGTCTTTATAAACTCCTCATTGTACTATTTGTAATAATAAAAAATATTCCTCTTTCATCACAGTCAAACCATAATAGTGATTACGATCATTAATTTCTCCTAATACCTAGGATTAATTTTTTTTATAATATCCAAAACAAATAACCTAACCATTGAAATATACCAACCTTATGATATGAATTTATTCATACCATTAAACATAGCACTCATTCCTCACAAGGCATGTCAAAATCAGTTTCCAAGTAATTCTAATCAAGCATGAAGAGTTCAAGATAAAAAATAATATATTAAAAATCTCCAAAATACCACTAGCATATGTAGTATAATAGTGACAAGTTTCAATAACTCAATAAAAATAACAAAACTATGATGATTTTTTTTCTTAATCAATTAATATTGGTACTCAATATAACATAATACCCTACACTTTGTTCAATTGATTATTATATAATATATAGAGCCTCTAATTTTTTGTCCAAAATTTAGTACCATATTTTTCTTATAAAAACATTCCCTATTGGTATATTCCTTATACACTACAGTGGGTATCCATATTCATGAACGTAGTCTTCCCATTAAAAGAATGAATTATACCCTTATATCATAGATCAATTCTAACAACTTTTTATTTCCTCTAATGAGAAAAATCTATGTAACATTCATTCATGAAATCATAATAAACATAAACTATAATCAATTTGGGTTCATTGTACACATCACCCCAATGTTTTTAATCATATCTACCAAAATGAAGGACTATGTATTAAAAATATGATTTTTTATAACCCATATTAAAATAATCATATCCTATAATATGGAGAACTATCCTGCATGGATTTAATCATTTCAATGATATTATTACTATTGATCCATTCTTGTAATAATTTAATTGACTCATTCTATGAGCCCCAATATTAGGTTATAACAATCATTGTACTCGAAACTACGGTTGATAAATTTCATCAATGATCTATGGACATATCACTTAAAACATTAAAGATATGTCACAACATCAGTTAACTCAACCACTTCCACATGAATATCATATTCCAACTAATTAAAAAATTAATCCTTCCAATTAGAAACTTAATCTATTCACTAATAAACAACTCTCAATAGTTTAGAGAAAAATAATAATTACAACATCCATTTCACAATATCCATAGAGACTAATCATACAATGTTGTTAATACCACAATCTATAGATTCTCATTGGACAATCCTGAACTAATCATTCCTAGAGAGTCACCTTATCTTCATCACATTGGATATATCATAGTAAGTGTTATCCCTTAGACTATTTCTTGTCAAGATAATGTATCACACACCTACTAATGGGATATTTCATCCACGATCAGACCTCCATTTTTATAATTAATCACATCTAATTTGAATCCCCTTTCTTAAATCCATGTAGTTGGGAAATTACTATAGTAAAAGTTATCTAGATTGGACACCCCTCTAATGGAAGAAATATACCTTAACCCTTACAACCCTAACCATAATTAACCAAGTGATAGCTATAAAAGATCTAAATAAATTCATCACACGATAAAATTCTGGATCATATAAGAGAGGAAAATTTTTTTCAAAACCAGTTATTTACTATGTTCCTCTCAACAATAGGGGTTTTATTCATCACCTAAGAAAATATTGTCTGGTGGAATATGTTCTCTTAAAATCATATTAGATGTCAATAACCTAGCATTAGATTCCTATCCATAATAGTCCCATAATCATATAGTATCATAGTAATTCTATATATTTATAAAAAATCACATACATAACCTATCATGGATATATACCCTTGGGAATGGTATATAAACTAGTAAGATCTCTCAATATTAATGGTATAATGGATGTTATTTATCAATTACAAGATTATAGGAGTCCTTATAGGTAAATATATTTTGTTTTACTACCTTAAATATAAATATAACTATATCAGAGTTGGTCTATATAGAATATATGTTTTTAGATTCATCTATAAGCCGGTGGGGGCCTCAATCATGTACAAATTACATTAAAGTGACTCTATCCAGAACACCATAACTTATATTCTGACCTCACTCAGAAACATAGACCAATACTACATTTGAAACTATAATATAATTCAAAAAATGGATAAATCTCCCATAGTTCTCTTTTTTCCACAAAAATAATAACTTAAAGAAATATCCATTCAAACTATTGGTTGATTAGAGGCTCCAATACCACTACTAGTGGAGCATTATCTCATGAACCCTCTCTATAAAATATCTTGATATTTTTATGATGAAATGTAAAAAAATCCAATGAAAACTAATTACTAAATTTATATTACATCTAATTACATTTTAATTTTTCAAAATAATTAACAAGTAATGTTTATTAAATTCTATGCACTCCCATCTCACATAATTATTCTATTCAAATCAGGTATTCTGATTCCCAACCTAACAACACTTAGGGTTAGAAAAATAATATATTTATAAATAATATAGTTTCTATTATCAATAATTTAATAGTTTCTAGAAGAATATCAATTTACATTAGTTCAGTCAAATAGTGTGTTACCTATATCATATACATAAGAAACCTATATAAATTATTATTGATGAATTATTTAACAAATCCCTGTTTTTTACCAGTTAACACTCTCTGAAATCCAATCACAAGTCACAGAACCTACATATCATATATTAAACCTAAAAACATTCCATATTTCAATAAATAGAAAAATATAAATATGAAATACTAAATCACAAACCAAATTGAATGAAATGACAAATACATAATACTCAAAATAACCCATATTTAAAATCAAACTCCTTGGTACCAAAACATTTCACTCTACCAATGTTTATAAAGAATATGATTGTTATTCATCACATGTTTACACAAGTCATATGTCCAACTACTATATTCATTTTTATAAACAACTCAAAATAAGACTTTGATAGAACTTCTTAATGCCATAATCTAGGTGAACAGAAATAGTTACATAGCTAGGTTACTGTATGATCTCCTGTATTACTATATGAATTATAAATGTTCTTGACAAGTAGTTTCTGTATATCAATGGCATGAGAAAATGATACCTTTTATTAGGTAAACATAAATAATTTAGAAATAATAATAACCCAAAATTTACAATATAACTTCTTAATATCTATATAATTCACCAACCTTAAACATTACATAATATTAATTTTTATTCAATAAATTACTTTTTTTCACATTCAAAATCATTTAAGGTTAATGTTTTTAGAGAATTAGTCTATAAATCATGTAGAACAAATAAATAAAATAAAAAGTGGTAACTATCAATCAATATTTAATTTTTCCACCATATAAAAACTTTTAAAAATAAAGCATGATATCTTTTATGAAATCTATTCATGAAATTAGACCTAAAATCATCCAGTCACATACTCATCATTAAATCCTATAAATAATATTTAAAAACATGGGAAGAGAATACAAACTCAATAATGAATATAAAAAGATTATATTGTTACTCCATTAATAAAATTAAATCACATGAAAAAATTCATGAAAATGCAATTTTTCACCCAAAAGGGAAATAACATTATTTTAAAAAGTAACATCTATTTTAACATTTGAAAACAAATGATTCCTATGAAAATATATTATAAAAAAAATATAATTCATGTTGGTACCTTGGGAGATCATCACATTTAACCCTTACAGAACCCTTACCAGACTCTTATAGACTAGAATAACAATATGTCTAATATATAATATAATTTTTTAGAAAATATAATAATTACCCAATTCATTATAGTGAATTCTGGGTACACCCATCATTTAAGATATATTAGGCTCACCCAACACTATTTGGAAGCACCCATAATTTACAATTCTCATGAACCGCAATAGGAAATTAAACATTTCATCGTTTGAAAAACACTTTTAAAATTTATAAAAAACACTCCAATATTAAAATGAAATTATCCGTCCAAAATATCATCAAAAAAAAGTTACAATGTTCTTTTGAAAACAAAATTTCAATACCAATGTTCCCCGAAAAAGTAAAGAATTTTTTTTTCATTTTATAAAATATGAAATCCTTTAATGTAATCCAATAATAAAGTAATGGCCATTGTGGATGAAAATGTATTTTCACTATGTACTTTAGGATTAGGACATTTCTTTTACCACTGGTGAAAATGTTTTGTATAAATATGTAAAAATATTAAATTTTGAAATCATTCTAATGAAATTAAAAATAGACATAAAATTTCCTTTATAAACCTATTATATACATATAAATGAATATATACAATATTATTATGAATATTTCCATGGATATTTTTTTTGGAAATTAAATATTTCAGAATTCATGGTGTCCAATAGCACAATGAACATTTAAAACATAAGACCCATGAAAGAACAAAATTAATAAAAAATTAAATAAAATTAGAATAGATTAAATATAGATATAGGATGTCAATTGTACTGTATAAACCATTTATAAAATAATAAAGCTGCATATCATCAAGAAATGCCTCAATGAAAGGAGATTGAGTAAAATTACCTTTCCTTGAGTCCAACTTGTAACGAATTTATTTATCAGCAAGAATAATAAAATTATATTAATGATCTAATTTCTAGAGAACATTTTCCATTTTTACCAAATAATTTAATTTTTATTATTAAATTTTCTTAATGAACTACATAAAAGTTTATGTTTACCTTGGGTGTTTTGACCATATTCGGTTTACAAGTGTAAAAAATGACTTCGGTTGGTCGATTATGGTGAATGGGGTCATTATTTAAACATATAAAGAATAAAAATCCTGTAATAGTCATCATATTTATCTATCAATTTAATTTTTATAAAGAATCAGGAATTATGGTTTGAAAAATAAACCAACGTTACAATCATAAAGACGTTAGGCCATTCATATGCATGAGTAACGTTCCCATTTTTCAATGATAGTTATGGAAGGATGTTAACTAAAAATTATCATTTCATAATGATAAATATAAAATAAATACCATGTTATTAAATAATATACACTTATATTTATAATTAATTATATGTAAAAGGAAACACATCATGTTGAGGATGTGGTAGTCTACACGCCCATGAATGATGTCATCACTATTTTAGTATGTGAAAGGGTCTTAAATAGAATGATATATTATATTTATAGAAAATTAATTATGTTATAAATAAAATATAGATTTTTTTGTATCATAAATTTTTAATTAACCTTATTTTTAATATGTATAGGTCAATCCCATAACATAAAAACATATCAGAATATTTAGTATATAGAATTTTTTATATAATAATGGAATAAAAAAAAATAGAGTGGTGGATAAATAAATGAACCCAAATTATTGTTGAAGAGTGTTACATATTTTTAAGGTAACTCCTTCAAGTTTCACCAATGGGATTCCTTGGTTGGATTTCATACTAATGTTAGGACTATATTTTGAAAGGTGGTATTTTGGTTGATTATTTTCATAGTTTTTTGATGATCCAAAGGGATTTATTGTATTAAATAAGTGAGGAGGGGAGGAGGACTTTTATAAGGGGGAAAATGAAACCTCTTTTATTCTAGAAATAATTTTTTTGATCCCCATATTTTAATTTCCATGTAATGGTTAAAAAGCATCAATTAGAGATATTTAGAGGTGTATTGGTAAAAATATTGTTAAAAACAATTTTTATACAAGATTAGTGTCATTTTTAAATTTTATTTTCTACGGTTAGTTATTAATTAGGATCAATTTTCCATAACCACTATAATTAATTTTAATTACTTTCACTAATCATTTTGGTCAAAAAATAAGTTTACCATATTTTAAATTATAAATTATTATGAATCCAAATATGGAATCAGTATTTTCAAATTCCAATAATATTTGTGGCAAAAATTAATTTAAAATAAATAATTAAAATGGTATGGAAAAGAGGGATTTTAATGATAAAATGTTCAAGAGGTTTCTAAGTACCTGTATCTAAATTTAATGAGAAATTGATTGCAATGAATTAAATTTGTTTAAGTGATATAAAATTGATCTAACTATATTCTAAAATATTTTAATTAATTTTTTTTAACTATATATATAAATTTTATGAAAAATTAGTTTGTAACAATAATTCAATATCATTCACTATTCATCAAAATAAGAAATTTATCAAAAAAATACCCAAAAATCAATGAAAGTATATTTTAATTTTTCTCTTTCAAATTTGGTGTTTATTTTTTATTTAACAATTTTTAATGTGGAAATATGTAGTCTAAAATCAATTCATCCATTAAAATGTAGCAAAAAGGTCATTTTAATTAATTATACTAACAATATATTATTAATCGTTATAACGTACTCTTGTGTGAAACATGATATTTTTGACAAAAATTATTATTGTTTGTTGGGAATTATATTAGATATACTATCCCATTTAATGTAAAATTAATTCATAAAAAATATATATTAATAAATATGAAGCATTTTTATTTTATCATTACCTTGTATATTACATCCTTCCCCCCTTTGGGTATTTTGTGCTCGTATTTTTATTAATTTATCAAATAAGTAGGGATATTTTACCCTCATAGAAATTTCAGATTCCTATATCTCCTCTACAAACATATGGGTTTTCAATAAAATAATAATATTATGAACTGCATTATTTCGTAACACTTTAAATCTATGGTTAAGAACAATAACTGTGTGTTCCTCCTAAGAAATATTCTCTTCTAATAAAACTACATCGAGGCTCATAACATGTGGTCAATCCAGAAAATTATTCCATAACATTGAGACAGAAAATATATTGTTTTCGTTTGATAAAAACAGATTCAAATCCACTAAATAATCAGCAGATCTGACATTATCTAGGATTTCATAATGTCCAATGATCTGTGAAACCATCTTTCCCTTATTCCCAAAATAAATCACAGTTTTCCATTGTGAAACAATAACAAATACATGGTCACCTTCCTCAAAAGAAAGTACATTCGTCACGTTATATGTATAAATATTCTTCCTACACTCAGTTTTCCTTATGTTTCACTAAATAAACAGTAATTTCACTACCATTTCCTCTACCAAATATTCTCTCACTAACTTCCATTATCCTACATCATCCCAAAAATCTTATTTCTAAAACCACATTACTTAACTCCCTAAGTGGATCCATATGTATACTACAATGAAAGATGTTTTTATAAGAAAACTAAAACAAATAAGGTTATTTATCCCTAATTATGTAGTAATATATTGTGAAATAATAAATCATTTCTTCCAAGGGACGAATCATTTTCTCAGACTATCCATTGATTGAGGATGAAAAGATGTACCAAAATTTAATTCACTAACCTATGACTTCTAATGTAATTTCCAAAAAATTTGACTTGAACCTAGGATCACAGTGTGGCATAATAGGGAGTGTCACTCCATGTAACCTGATGTAATATTGTAGATACATTATAAAAACTGATATAGAGACATAATATCTCTAATGGGAATTAAAGTTTTATATTTGGCTAATTGATAAATAATAAACCAAATTGAATTATTACATTGAGAAGCCTTCATAAATCTTATCACTAAATCTATAAATATATTTTATCATATCCTCTCCAACGCAGGATGAAGCACCCCCTTCAGTAACTATCATTCTACTTTAACCTGCTAGTAAGTCAAACACTTCATAGTAAATTCATTATTGTCTCCTTTCATTCCATTCCACTAGTAATACTCCTAATGATATCTGTACATCTTAGTGCTTACCAGATGAATGAAAATTGGATAAATATGAGATTTTGTGAATAACTCTTTCATAAACCATGAATCTCATGGAAGTCATAATATTTTTCCTTATAATAAAAAACCTTATTCAAAAATATTAAAATAAGAATACTTACAACTCATAATGGATTCAACCATTCCTTGAAAATATTGATCCATCTTCTAATCCCTCATAATTCATTCTTACAACATCGAATATACTAAATACTAAAAAAAATAGGTGATGTCCCTAACTCCACAACCTCTAGACCAAAATTCATTAAAAATTTAACCACACGACTATGTTCCGACATGAAATGGATAATGTAGCATTACATTTTTAACTAAAATAATTACCCAACTTGTTTGATTTTACAGTATGACAGTGAATCATGAAATTATAATACATAATTAGTTTTATCAATATTATTTTTCTCATGTTCAATTATTTTGGATTGAATATGTAATTTAAAATTTTTCATTACTATATATTTCTCACATTACTCTATAAAAATGATGCCTCCAAATTTTTAAAGAAAAAAACAAATGTATATAATTCAAAATAACGTGTTTGGTAATTCAACTCATGAGGTTTTAATGGACCTCAAGAATAATAAATTACATGATCATTATAAATTAGTAAACAACTATTTACTTTAAATTAAACATTATTATTGAGAAAAAATTAACTATTTCTAGACGGCAAGGAAAAAATTAAAGCATTCACAGATCTTCTTTTCAGTTTATAAAAAAATAGGACATTCAGCAATCCAGATAAACCTTATTCCATTTTATGTTAACATTCTTATTGGGATACATAATCAAGAAAATTTTTAAACAATCCTTTAATAGTAATAATATAATCTAAGAAAAGTAATAATCTTATTGAAATTGTTTGGTATTTTCTACTCTTCAATAAATTTTTTTAGTAGGTTCAACAACTATTTTATCTTTAGAAACCAATATGTCTAATTAATGATTTTTGTAAACCAAAATTCACTCTTATTAAATATTTCATATAGTTTCATTTCATTTAATGGTTTTCAAAACAATCTTGACTTGACTTAATTTTTCCTCATGGGTTTTAGAATATACCAAAATCTCATCTATTAAAACTACCCCAAACCGATCAAATAATTATTTTTCTATCCTATGTCAAACATACTTTGGAAAATATTCAGTAGGGAAAATATTAAAAAATTCACCCCACTCCTTGGAGTCAATATTTTTACTTCATCTGATATTATATACCATCGACCACTACTAATTGGATTCAATTTCAAAATGATAAATTGAAAGAGTATATTTTTTGTGATTTAAACAACCCATGAAATTGAATATATTTTCTAGGTATTTAATAAATCTTTTAGCAAGCATAAGTTCTGATGATCATATTAATGATGGGTAATTTTGTATTATAAAATTCTCCACTATAATCATGCTACATTGTGTTGTATCTAGTTTCTATATTTCATGGATAACACCACTTTTTATAGCTTTTTTTAGTTGATCTATCACTACAACAAAATGCTTAGTTCCAATTCTGACTATCTTGGGATGCTGATTTAGAAGGATATTATCCTCTAGGTTCCTTATCACCACGTATTCTTTATTTTCTCTATATAAGACCATTCTTAATCAAAATACATTGGATGATGAAATATGGTAAATTTGAAATGAAATATAAATCTAACATGACAATAAATTAAAATCATCTAATTGAAACTTGATTATCACTATCCTAACCTCTAAAGTTATCCAAATTAGCTTTTTTATACAAACTATAAGGCCCCATCCTTAAAAATTAATTAATATTGAGAATGTGTTAAGAAATTACATTCCTTAAAATTGAATATCCTTTCAGGTTTAGAGTTTTAGAAAATAATCCCAAAACTAATACATAACAAAACCATAAAATATAATGTGGACACATCCAATAAGAATCCATTTTTTCTAGAATATCAAAACATTCAAAAAGAAATCATGATTTATTTTATAAAATCTATTAATGAAACTCAACTTTTCCTCTTTCAAATCATTAATAATCATTAAGTATTTTGAAAAATCATTTGTAAATGTGGGATAAGAATAAAATACATGGTAATGGATATAAAAAGTTTGAAATTTTTAGTCTATTTATAAACATTAGAACACATAAAAACCCATTTCATGAAAACATAATTTTTTACCAAAAAAATGTAAATATCATTCCATAAAAAATATTATTTATTTAAACTTTTGAAAACAAATTATTCTCTTCAAAACTTTTTAGAATACATAGATAATTCATGTTGGTACCTTGGTACATCATCAAATTGAACCCTTATAGAACCCATAGATATTGGAATAACTATACACCAAACATCCAATATAATTATCCATAGAATATAATTATTACCTAATACAGTTGAGAACTATCTAAATGTACCAATAATTTAACCAATAATGGGCTCCCCAGATGTAATCTAGGTACACCAATCATTTTATATTGTTTAAGAACCACAAAAACAAATAAAACATTAAATCATTTGAAAAAATATGTTAAACTCATATCAAAAGAACATAAAAATATTTTTAATAAAATTTTATTTCAAAAATCCATTTTCAATAAAAAATAAACCCTTATATTGAAAAATCATTTTAAACACCAAAATACCTGAAAAATGAATGTAGGTTTTTTAATTTATAAAACATGAAATATTTCAAAGGAAAACAAAAAATAATATAATGTCCATGGTTGTGGAAAATTAATTTTCATCATTTACATTTAGAATAGAACATTCCATTTTTTGTTTTTCAAATATTTCTATATAAAACATTTAAAAATATTACTTTTTGAAAATATTTGAAAAAAATAAAAACTAGACATCAAATTTCATTTATAACCCTATTATATCCATATAAATAAATATGAAAAGTAATAAAAATAAAATTGACATAGAGAAAATATTTTCAAATTAAATCATTAAACATTCATGGTGTATACACCTTATTAAATTGTATTTATATATACCTTATAAAATAATAATGATTCATACCATCAATAAAATCCTCAATGAAATCAGATTGAGACGAAATCACTTACATTTACTTTGATATTTCATGTGTGTATTTATGTTCTAGAATACTAAAAATATGCTAATTATATAATTTATAGAGAACCATTTCCACATTTAACATAACTTATATTTCCTTAATTGCAATTTTGTAAGAAACAACTTAAATAATTATGTTTATGTGTGGTGTTTTGACCATATTTTGTTTGTTTTTCATAAATAAATTTGGTTAGTCAAATATGATCAAAGGTATAATTGTATAAATATAAAAAAGAATAATAATTATGAAATAATTACCATGTTTTTAAATCAATTATATTTTTAAATATAATCACGAAATATGGTCATGAAAAATGAACCAATTTTGCATTCTTCGAGATGGTCGTACATATGGATGAGTAATGTTCCCATTTTTCAACGATCATTATGGAAAGAAGGTAAGTAAAATTTATCATTATATTGTAATTATCATCCATTTTATGTAAAAATTAATATCCAATCTATGAATATTAATTGATATGAAAATGTTTTATTTTATCATTACCATGGATATTATAATGTGAAACAACCCTAACTCCAGTAACATATTACTTATTTTAACATTAATATATTGGAATAAGACATTGAGGATTTAATAACCAATAACCAATCAATTAACTAGTCCTAAATAAATATATACCTATAAGATTACATTTGTACATTGGAAAGAAAATATTGAACATAGTAAGAATAAATATTTTTCATCTTCGAATCTCTTGAAATGAACCCTTTTTCATATACAGGGAAATGAAAATTAAATTAGGGTGACCTCAAACACTTTTTAAGGGATTTATATAACGGAATCTATCATGAGTAGATAATTATTAATAAATATATAATGGTATATAAATTAAAAAAATAAATTTTATTAAATGACTTTAACATGAAATACATCAATGGATAATATTAATAAATTAATCTTAGAGATAATAATAAATGAATTCATAATGAAATAAATGAATAATTTCAAAAATCATGATAAAGTAATTTTTCCATTATAATATCAAATATTTTTATCTATACACTAAAACACATTTAATAAGGCAAGTTAAATATTTTGTCTCATGAGACATATTGATTAATCGAGGGACTATTTATAATTGGCCCCTAACCGTAATTTCATGTCCAATGCAATAGTCATATATTAAATGTTCAATATAATTCATTTATAATATACCATATCCAAAAAATAACTATATTCAGTATGGAATATCAATATTTCCCAAGTCAATCAAATAATATTCATAGTAATCTGCCATATGTATATTGTTTAGGCAATAATCATACCCATGATTAAAAAAATATGGATTTTTCTCCTAAAAATGATTATAAAAAAGTAAAATTTTAGGAAAATTTTATTGAAATTAAATTAATAATAGATAATAGTGGACCATAAATTCATGAAAAATATATTTCTTGTAATAAAATTTAGAATTTTGAAGAATATAAGAAAATTTAAGAAAAAATAAATAAATTTTCATTTAAAATTTTATTTTCAAAAAGTATGTGAATTTTATAGAAGAATATAAAGTGAGTAAATTGATTATAGTGATGAAAAAAATCTATTATCATTATATTCTATAAAATAAAACATTCTTATTGACCTTTGGAAAAGAATATGTAAAATTTCCACCGTGGAATTATTTTTTCCTAATCATATAAATTAATATATACATGTAATATGTTTTCCATGATAAATTGTTTAATTAAATTATAAATTATTTTTTAAAATAATTTTTAAAATAATTTTTAAAAAATAGAGACACGGAAAAAATATATTCATAACCAGGAAGGGAAATACGATCTGATTTTATTTTAAAAATTTATTTCCATAATTCAAATTCCAAGGAGATAAAAAATCTAAAGTGAAAATTGAATTTTTTAAACATATAAAGTAGTATAATATATTTTAGTTTTATGAAGGATAGATTATGTGATTTCGTCAATGAAAATATAAATAATTCCAGAATGAAGATTATGTGAATTATTTATTAGTTTCATTTAAACAATTGAATTTTAACCCCTTGAAAGAGTAAAAATGAATTGAAACCCTAAGTACTATGAATTATTATATATTAATTTCAAATAAAAATTGGTAGTATAAACACAATATAATGAAGTTGGTGTGTAATAAAAACTGTTTCTGAATTAAGTGGAAATTGAGATAATAACTCCTTACAAAGTACATATCATTGGAGTGATAACTTATGCATGAAGATATTATGTGTAAAAAATTTCGAATTTCTGAAGGAAACTATATAAAAAATTTGAAAAAAAAATTATTTCACAAATCATCATGGAATAAAAAAATCAATGAAGTAGTTGTATAACTCAATGAATAGTAATTAAGTTACATAAACCCTTATGTGGTGCTTTCACTTAATTAAACATGATTTATCCTATTATATAATGGTTACAAACATTTTATTAATTCACACAAGATCCATATTCATATTTATCATTATTGATACATATATTCATTATGAAAACAATAAAAATTCTCAGTATAATTAATCATCAGGTATTAACTATTTAGTTTTCTCACACATCTTTCTTCATAGAAGTTTCAATTTTTTAACATAGTTTATAGTTTAAACATATAAATAATGATATTAATGTGATAAATATCATTTTTTTGTTCTAATATACTTATATATATCATACAGTGAGGTAGGGATGAAAAATTAAACATATCGACTCATGAAGAAATAGTCTGCACATACACATGAGTGTCGTTTCCATTTTTGATTTGATTGATTAGTATATGAAAAAGGTAAACAACATAAATAAAATAACATTAGAATAAGATAATTATTATTTATTATATTTTTGGTCTAAAAAATATATAGATGATGTAGAAGAAGAAATAAATTTAAAAATTATCGGTTTGGATGATTAATTATCTTTTATAAAACCGCCATCAGATCTTAAAAAAAGTTCCATGGTGTGGGTCTCCTGAGAACACCATAACCTCGAAAATTTATATAAGGATTTTTGGGAGAAATATCGTTCAATTTTTCTAATCTAGGATACTCATGGTTTTGTGAATAATTGAGGTGATGTGGTGTACTTTTATAGTTAAGGAAAAAGAACGCACGATATTACATAAAATATTAAAATATAATAAAACACATTCCATGTGAAAGTGGAAATATATAGGGAAAATTTATTATATATTATTATTTTTGGTTTAAATACTTTTTCCCAATAAAATTATGATTTTTTTGGGAATTTTAAACCTTATATGTAGAGTTAACCCATCATCAAAATATTTATCCTTAACCGTGGTAAAAAAAACATTATTGGTGGGAAATAAATATATATATATGGTATCAATTGGCTAAATATATGTAATGGTAGGTAATTTTAAACAATATATCATCCTTATTGAAAAATTGAAGATATTTTCAATATTTAAGTCATTTAATTGTATATGTTTCAATATAAAATACCATTATACTTATTTAAGAACTACCCATATATTTTGACATTAATGATTTCAAGAATGAAATTTATTCTGAATTTAAAATCAATATAGATAAATAATTCATTATTATTTACCAAAAAAATTTGAAACCATAATTCATCACAAAAAATTACTTTTGATGTTATTAAAATCATTTACCTAGATTTTTTTACAACTTTCTCAGGCACCGTGTAAATGTTGCATTAGAATTTAAGGTTTTTTTACCATAACATAAAATTAAAGATATTATTTATAATAAAAATAAGTTAATTATATTAATAATAACATATTTTATTCAATAATTACATTTTATTATCCCTATGTGAACATATGATAAAAATTATAACCAATAGGGTGACAATTGTTTTGATGTTTTTTATTTTAAATAATATATTGGTATTTGTTAATGAAAAACTACACCAAGATGACATATTTATTGATATATTAATGGTTTTATTGAATTAAAAACATTAAATGAAATATTTTCATGTTAATGAATGAGTTTATATCCATATTCCATAGCTCAAATCGTTTTAAGACCATTTTACCTCTAACCTAGGTGATAATTTTTACCAAAGTTACTATTCAAAATACCTAAAATTAGAATGAGAAAAATTAACCAAATTGGAACCAAATTATTATAAAATATAGATTAAATTTTATTAAATTCAATTTATATAAGTGGATGTAATAAATTTAAAAATAATCCCACATAAGGAGTTTAGAAATGATTTTTTAGGAAAATAAGATTCTCTGGCATAAGACTATCAAAAATTAACTCTATAACTAGTAATCAACATTATATGATATTAAAATAATATATATATATTTAAAATCTTTAATTTATTTTAAGTAATTTATAATTTGGGTTTATTTTAATTGATTAAAATTGGAAACTATTATGCATAAAAATGGATTTTGTGAAAAATGGACCATTAATCATAAAAATGATATTATAACTAAACCAAATATAATATTGATTAATTTTTCATTATTTAGAATATATTTATTAAAATTTATATTATGTTACATTAATAAAAATCCAAATTATAGCATAATTTTATGTGAATTTATTTAAATAAAGTAAATTATAGTTTTACAACCATCAATATTTTACAATATTTTCTAAAAAACAAATATTTTTTGGAAAAAAATCCAAAAATGTACCCTAATGAAATATATAAATTATGATTTAAAAAATTATATTAATTTTTTCAAGAACTATATAATTAATTAGTATAAATTAATTAAAAAATAATTTTAAAAATTAAATGAAAATAATCTTTTTATAAAAGTAAATTAATGAATAAAATGAATTTATTATTCTTAATTTCTTAATAAATTTTTATGGATTAATTTACATTTATTTATTGAAATAAATTTTTTTATTAAAGAATTATAGTATAGAATTAATGAATAATTCAGTTATTTTTATCCATGCTTATAAACATAATGGCTAGATTGTTATTGTTATATTTAATTAATTTTTTTAGTGGTTTGTTAAAGCATGGGGTTGTGTGTGGTGTATGATATCAGACATATTATTTATTTCAAAAGAAAATACAATCTAAAATCCCAGGTAATAAGTTCTACCATTCTTAGAGAAATTTAATCCACATAATTTTAATTCTAAATTTATAAACAGAATATATCATATAATCATAATAAAATCACACAATGATTTTCTCTTGAACATTATTTTTTTGGTTATCATCAGGAATCATTTTATTAATGAAACTGTATATATAAATTACTCTGAAATGATTTTTTAAATGTGTTTAGTTTTATATGAGGGTTACATTCCACATATTACTCATTATATTTACCATCAGTTTTCTTGATCATAATAAATTTCATAATTATTAGGATAGAAAAACATTACTTAATCTATTTCTTCTATTAATATAAGAATTATTCCATCAATATATGTGTGTCATCATGATCATGATGAATTTTACAATACTAAATATCTTATCCATACTTTTAATTGACAACATGAACAAAAAATGTATGAAAAATTATTCCTCTAATTTCTCTCTGTTAACCAAAACCAAAATTGTTTTCTCATGATGAGATAATACCAAATATGAACAAGAAATGATATGTGAATTTACTACATCAATCTATAATAATTCTATAATAACACCTGAATTTTAACATAAAGCATTCAATAATAGATTTCAAAAATATTCCTCACAACGTTTAAAACCCCAAAAAACATAGAATAATTTTAACACATATTCTTTTGAGGTCATTATATCATTTATAACAATACAAAATTAATTACTTGAATTTGATATACAAAAAATGTATTTCGCTATAATATAATCATAGAAATATTATAATCATTACCGTAAATCACCTAAATTACTGTAAAGACGTAATAATATCACATACGCTTCTCCATGTTAACTCACCATTAGTTCATCAAATAAAATCCCATAGTAGAAGAAAAACTATATTGAACTTAATCCAATAAATTTCACAATATAATGAACTTATTTAAAAATAATAGAAATCCCTTTGTCATAAAATAAATTTTTAAATGTCATGGTTATATATACAATAAAACATATGGCCCTAAAAATATAATGATTTAATCATCCAAATTTACCATATTACCATCAAAGAACATATTGAACTTTGTCAATAACATTTATATTTTTTTTTGGAAAAAAATAAAATAGGACTTCCACAAATAACCATTTCACTTAAACACATACTAATCTAAAGGGATTTTTTCCCATAAATGACTTCAAAAATATCCATAATCATAAAATCCATTCATCCCATCAAACCCCAAATTTGGTATCAGTATCATTAAAATATTATCCAATATATAATTTTAATCCCATGAAACTTCAGGTTTATGTCATATTATTAAGGAGTATATTAGTTTTCCATGAGTTTTATTATCTCATTAATTAGATTTTTTCATAAGAAAATATGAATAATACCAAGAATATCCCTAGAGATTATTAATATATGAGAATAGTCTTAGTAATATTCATTATAGACCAGTGAAGTTTAGTTTAATAATCAGTCCACCCCCTTCTATCTTGTTACCCTTATGTTATTTTCTATCTCATCTACATCCACTTACGAGTATCCCAACATGAATACATTTTCTTGTAAAAAACTCAATCTCTAATTTACTAAAACATATGATATTATCCTATAAATTTTATTATAATCTTAGTCTTTCAAATGTATATTTTCTTTAATAATTTTTTTTGCAAGTATATTTACAAATCGTTCTACAAAACTTTATCTGATACCAAATACTATAATTATAATTCCAATAACTTTGAGTTGGTCTCTACTTTTTCACATTTGAATAATATGAATGGGATCACATCACTAAGGGCTGATCGGTTAAGTAATCTTGAAGTAACATCTACATAAACGATTCCAATTTGAAAATGGAAATAAATTATATAACATAGTAATAATAAATAATATACAATATTGAAACTCATTTAATGAATCAATATTAAAATACTATGGGATATAAAATTAAAAAAGGTGACGTAAAATAATCAGAAAGTGTTTCATATAGTTGATGTTAACATGAGTAACTAAGGGATAATCAGTATGGGAAAATTGAAAATTGAAAACACATCCCAAGTAACAAATAGTATGGAAAAAAGGCATATATAGATAATATCATTGTAGTAATCTCAGTGATAATAGTAACTAAATTATCAATAATGAAAATTTAGAAGGATTAATCTATTGATCAAGGCCTGGGGCTAAGACAAATTGATATATGTGTAGTTATATACCAAAAAAACAACTTAATAAGTATATAAAACTTGTTGGTATCATGAGTCTATTCAATGAAATTAGAGTTCATCTATATCTAATACCCACCAGTAACAACCTATCTAATGTGTTTCTCATATATTTTATGAAAACTTTAACTAATAGGAAATATGAATTATCCAAAAAAATTCTTTATTTTTTATGTAATATAATGATATACATAGTAATGTAAATAATGTTCATATGAAAAAACTTTATGTTGAAATTTTATATTGATATGAAAATATTCATATACATGTTTAAAAAATATATGGATATGTTTGTTGAAAATTAAAACGAGAAATTAAATGTTTCATGACCAATATAAATTAATACCAATTTTTTAACATTAGGTGTATAACCCCATGAAATATTAAACATGTATTTAAGCATTAAACATTATTAATAAATAATTAATCAAATTAAATATTATAATGTTCTAGAATATACACAACATAAATGTAAATAGGTTTATAATTCCAAATCTCCTTCAATAAAGTTGAAATTGAGATGATAACTATATACAGTGATCATATACTTGGACTGATAATTAATCCCTAAATAGATTATGTGTAAAAAATATTGATCCACAAAAAAAATTTAAATACTAAATAAAACATTTCATTTTAATTTCAGAAAAAATTTAATAACTTAATTAATGAAGTTGTGTTAAACTAAATGAATAAATATTGACTACAGAAAAATCAAACCTCATGCTTTAAATTATATAAATATGATTTAAGATACTCTATAGTGGTATTACAACTGTTATAAATTATAAATATAATGATATTAATATTTATCTTAATCTCTAAATATTCTACATTCTCATTCATTACGAATTATTGGTAAAATTAATCCTCATGTGAAAACATTTTATTTTTCTCATGCAATTTTATCATAGAATTTTCTATTATTCTATATATGTTATAGTTTTTTCATAACAAGATTTATATTCACATTATATATATATATTTTTCTTAATCCTCCAATATATACTATCCATATGAGGTTGTGATAAAAAACAAAACACATCAACTCGTTCGGTAGTAATCTACACCTATATATGAGTGATGTACCCATTTTCCATTAGAAAGAGGAGTATATAAATAATGATAATACTATGAACAAAATAAAATTATATTTAGATAATTATATTAATTATATTACATAATTAAGGTAAAATAATATTTAGGGATGGTAGAAGAAGAAATGAACATGAAAACAGTCAATTATGACTTTAACTTGTTTTTTATAGAACCTCCTTTAGATAACCACTTAAGGACTCTAATACTGATATTTGAGAAATAAAAAGCCTCATGAATATTATTCATAATTTTAGGGACACATTTCAGTATTATTTTCTAGAGATTATATTCTTATGGTGTAGAAATTAGTTTAGAATAGAATTATTCTTTTTATAGTGATGGAAAATACACATTAGGAATTAAAAAAAATATTTAAATATAACAAATTACTTTTCATGTTAATGTGGAATAAAGAGGCCAAAATTTATAATAGGTGATAGTTTTATCTTGCAATACCTAAATAAAAAAAATTATGTTGAATTTTAAACCTTTTTTTTGGTTTTATGCCTTCATTAATAAATTTTATCCTAGAAATGGTAATAAATTTTTCTTTCTTAAAGGGTTATAAATTTATGTTTATGGTACCACTTAGCTCATAATAGGTCAAGGGATAATATTTTAGACACTAGAAAATCCATATTATAATATTTGAATATTTTTAGGATTTTTATATCATTTAATAGAATATCATTTTACATAAAACGATATTAAAGTTATTTTAAGAACTACTCACTTGTCTTCACATTAAAGACAACATTAATGAAGGGATATAAAATATAAACTCTCCCACCATAAATTAAAAATTATTATTAATAGTAAAATTCATCAAAGTCCATAATTTATCTAAAAATATTAACTTTGATGTTTTTAATCCATTTACTTTGATTTTACTACTTCTTATAGAAGCACTACATCTACATTTTGTATAAATTCAAGTAGATGATTCCATCACTAAAATTTATAAATAAGTTACAATCACAAAAATATAAATATTTTAATAACAATAAACTATTATATTCTTTCTTGACATCTTCATATTCTTATGTGAACATATAATAAAAATTAAAAGCTTTTGAGAGACCATTTGGAAATTTCATTCACTTAATATAACATAATTGTCTATATCAATGAAAAATTTCCAAAAACTAAATATTTTAGAATATATAAATGTATTCTTATAATTAAAATCATCTAATGATATATAGGAATGTATATGGATAATTTTAAGGCTTATTCTATAGTTTTGACCATTTTTACCCCATATTACCCATTACTGAGTTGAAAAATATTTCTATAATTACTATTCATAGTACACAAAAATTAAAGATTCCACTTCAAAAAAAACTTTAGTCACAAAAAAATATATTAAATCCATTTTATTTTATTCAATTTATATATGTGTTAGAAAAGAATTTAAAAATATATATGCAAAATGTGATGAAAATTGGTTTTTTAAGAAAATGCATTTTCATACATAAAATGTTCTTACATAAACTATATGAAAGTTAATCATCATTGTATTAATTTAAATTCAATATATATATAAATAATAAATAATTTTTTTAAAATTTTATATTATTATTGATAATTTTAATAAATTAAATTCACAAAACATTATGCACTCAAAAATATTTTTCCTAAAAATGGGCATTTATGCATAAAAATAACCTTATAAAAAAGGAAAATATAATTTTTATTCATATGAAACTATATATATATTTTAAAAAAATCAATATTATATTAATTTAATATAAAAACATTATATAAAGGGAATTTCAAATTACATTATTTAAGGAAATGATTTGATGGTTTTACAAAATTAGTATTTTTACTCTTCACAGAAAAATAAATATTTTAAGAGAAATCCTTATAGTTCACCCTAATATAAAATTGGAATGATGATTTAAAGTTGATATAAATTGTTTCAAAAAATAATTATTCAAATGAATAAATTATTTATTATACTCAAGCATAAAATGTAATAAAAACATTTTTAATAAAAATAACTTTAAATCCTTGAATAAATTTATTATTATTATTTTCCTAGAAATACAAATAATGTGTACAATTTATTTTTGGATTGAATTCAGTATTTTTTATAATTAATTCCTTTATATGTAAGTTAAATAAATCAATTATTCATATTCACAGTCATTAACCAAATGACTAGGTTATAAGAGTAATATTTAATTATTATTATTTTCTTTTTTATTTAAGCTCTAAATTGTGTGTCTTATATATTATAAAAAATAATTTTAATCCCAAAAGAAAATATATATTTAAATATAAGGGTATTTTAATCTCCCTTACAGAAATAAAATCCTCATAATTATAATTCTTCTTTTATAAACATAACACATCATTTAATATTCATTAATTAGGATATATATTTTATCATAAATTTTTAATTATAGGTTATGACCATGAAACTTATTATGATCATACCACTTATATACTAATACATTAAAATCAATTTCTAAAAATTTACAATATCATATGAGTTTTACCTTCCACATACACTCGATATATATTCCTTTATTTTTTCTTCAGTTTCATAAATTCCATTACTATCAGGACATAAAATCCATTAATTAAATTTATATACTTGATTTCATCACAATATATGATCATGATTTCACTATTTTATGTGAATCATAATGACCTGGATGAAATTTCAATGCTTGATGCACTAAAATAATCTTTTAACTCACTGTAATATCCACTAATATTTGAAATACTATTCTTGTTATTTAGCTCCATTAACAAAAAACAATATTTATTGTAAAAAATTTTCTTTTAAAATAGTTTTTTCCTTTATTTTTCAATTAAAATACATTTTTATCCAAAAGTATTTCCATTGACCTTATTTATATAATGTTCCCCATATAGATAAAGTATTAAATAATAATAATAATCCCAGAGACACCAAATCACTTTTTAATCCCATGGTTATCGATACGATAATACATATGCTTGGAACGTATGATAACCGTTTTCTTCAATTAATGAAACAAACATAAATGATCATATTAAGAATAATGATAGAAATACCATTAATCTTAGTTCTAAAAAATATTAAATAATTATTTTTTAAAAAATCATTTCACTAAAACTCATACTGAACCAATGGGGTTTCTTCCAATAAATGTATCTGAAAATATCCTTTTTCATCTTAAAGTTTTATAACATAGAACCTCAAAAGCGATATCTAAAACAATAATCACAAAATAAAACATATAATTATTAACCCATGACACTTTAGGTTTATCACATATTACTATGGAATAAAATATGTTAGCATAGTTTCTATCTGATGATTAATTAAAATGGTTCATTAAAAAAATTTAAATTTTCCTAAGCATATCCCCTAAGAGTGCATATTTGGGTTTTTTGTTTTATAGCCACTCATCATGCACCAGTTTTGAATGAGTAACTACCCAATTCAAAAGATTTAAATTTTTTACCCTTATGCTCATTTATTCTATATACACATCCCATTTATATTATCATTATGTGGATTTATTTTCAAAAAAAACCAAAAAATTTCACTTTATGAAAAATTATTGTATTATCTAATTATTTATTCCACCCTCAGTATTATTCATATGGTTATATTATCAAATCAATGTTTTCCTAAATGTAGTTCCAAATTTTTCTTATAAATTTTCATTTATGCTAACTAAAACAATCCAAACATTAGTAAAACAAATTCAATGTACACTTTATTACATCAGCATAGGATATACTGGATCACATCACTAAGGATTGATAAATTTAGTAGTATTGATGAACCATATAAAAAAATTATAACAAAATTTCATTTCAAATTGAAGATTAAACATAGTAAAATCTCACAATATAAATCATTAAATTTTATTTAATTATTCATTATTCATTTCATAGGTAAAGGAAACATAATTAAGGGTGATCTCAGACATTCATTACAATTTTCATACAATAAAATAAATCATGAGTAAATAAGGAAAAATCAACAGTGAAGGTCATATGATTGAAAACAAATTACATTTAATCAATAACATGTGAATGAAATACATTCATGAGTAATGTATATGTAGTAATTTGATGGATAATATTAACTGAATTCTCAATGAAGTATATTCATAAATATTTTCCATTAAAATCAAGTCCATCTTCCAAGATATTATAAAATATGACATCATATACACTAAAACCATTCAATAAGTTTAGAAAACTATTTCATCTCATGAGAATTTTTGATGATTCTTTGGTATATCTATAATAGTTCCCACCCATAACTATATGTATAATGAAATAATGATATATTGAATGACCAATTTAACTCAAAAATAATATTCCTTATCATAAAATAATTGTATTCAGTATTGAATTTATTGATTTCCTTAGTTAATCAAACAAATATTTAAAGTAAAACCTATTATGTATAAATGGTATATAGTGTTGAAAATAATCATTCTAATGATACAATGGATATAGATATTTCAAATAAATTTTGATTATAATGAAGTGAATGTTTTATGATAATGTTAATGAAAATAATTAATAATAGAAATATGACCATCAAATTACCATAAATATCATTTTTTCAATGAAATCATTTATATTATAAAATATATTAAAATGTAAGAAAAAAATTAAAATAAATATTCATTAAATAATTCTCTTTGTAAAATAATTGGAAACATATAGAAGAATATCTATAATATAAAATTTTAATAGTTGTAAGAAAATATTATTTTTTCCTATATGTTAAAATGAATCACTCCATTTAAATTCTTAAAATGAATATAGAATATGGACTTATTTGAATGATTACATTCAATACATTTTAAAAAATAATATTTAAATTATATATCCCTAATAGTTTTTTAATTAAATATAAAGGGAGTTGTAATTTGTTTTTTAAAAAATAAGGATATGGAAGAAAATATATTATTGACAAAGTAGATAAATATTATTGGATTTCATTTTAAACATATATTTTCATAATTAAATTTATAATGAGTGAAAAATTTTAAATAAAATATTAAAATTCCATTAATATTAAGAGTATAATAGCATATATGGATTTTATATAAGATAGATTATAAGATTTATTCATTGGGAATAAAACCAAACCCAAAATTAATTTTTATAAAATTACATCTATATCACTCTGGTAAATGTTTTACTATAACTAGTGGAAGGAGTTAAAATTAATTGAAACAATAAATAATCTCATTACACATTAATTAAAAATTCTAGGTAAAATTAATTTTGGAATATTATCTGTTTAGATATTTCATGCATATTTCATAACCAAAGTATCATTTTTTGTTCATTTGTTATAGTTTCAAATTCTATGAGATGATTTTTATTTTATAAATTTCAAGTTATGTTATTATATCATCCAATATAGACCATCTATGAGAATTAGTGAGGAAAAATAAAACCCATTGACTCGTGATGTATTAGCTCACATGCACAGACATACGATGATTACATTTTTCATTATATTGATGCGTATATGAAAAAATGGAAATATTAAAAACATAAAGAAATTTCTGTAAGCTAATAGAACTTGTTTAATTATATTTTTAGGGTATAAAGATATTTAATGTATATATATGGAAAAATGAACTTAAAAAAAATTAGATAAGAAAATTACCTCTCTTTTGGGGAATATTTTTGAGATTATCACGTAAGAAAACTATTGTGTTTATTTGGAGAGTACAAAAACCTATTGAAATATTATATGGAGGTTTGGGATATATTTGAGATTGTTTTGGTTGATAGTATCTTCTCAAGGTCATGTGAATAGTATGTGATAAGTGGTATCATTTTTTAGTGAATAAAAAGAAACACTTGGAATTACATAAATATTTGAATATAATACATTATTTTTCCCGTCCATGTGGCATAAAGAGTAAAAAAATATAAATATTATAGCGGGTGAGATTTATAACCCTTTAAAATATTAAATTTAGATAGGTTTATGTGGAATTTTTTTCTGTAAATTTTTTTAATCTCTTTGTTAACTACATTTATCTATAAGAATTATCACAAATTTTTATTTCTTAAAGGGGTATAAATTTTAATATAATGTTACAATTCACTCACAAAAGGTCACGAGATAAAATTATAGACCAAATACCATCCCTATAATACAATTTCAATATTTTTTGATTATTAAATCATTTAATATTTTATTGTTAAACATAAAATATGATTAATTGCATTCTATGAATTATTCACATATTTTTACAACGGTGACATGACGATATAAATGGTTTTTAAATATAATGAGTTTCACTATCTATTATAAATTATTATTTTTCATAAAATATTTGTGAGGCATAATTTTTTGATGATATATTTCCATTTATTGTTGTAAAATAATTGTCTTTTATTTCTTTATTACATTAACAAAGACAAAATCAAATATTTGTATGAATTTAAGTTAATAATTATATAAATAAAAAATAAAAATAAATTTTGGCCATAAAATTTATGTTTAGAAAAAATTATATTAATTCATAAAAACATATAATTATTATGTGAACATATAAGAGAAATTAAATCTAGGAGTGTCACGGCCGCCTCCCTCCAAAAATTCCATAATGAGGTGAGAGTGATAATGACCCCAAATCCCCACCTCTATTAGTCCGTTAATTGGAGACTAGCCCTCAGGGTAAAAAATTCTACTTAATTGGGAGTAATTCCCCATTAATATAAAATATGATTACTTTATAAGATGAATTCAACATAAAAATGTATGAAATAAAATAAAATAATCCAAAAATATACCTTAATTCATGTATAAAAAAATTGATATAGATAATGTGTCAAAAAAGTAAAACACCAAAATGTAAAGATAATGTAGTGACATAGTAACTATCCACAAGTATGAGCTACTAATGTACAACACAGTTTATTTAATCATCCTAAAAATATGAAAACTAGTTTATATATTGAGGGTGAGAATAAAAATATACTGATTTGAAAACTATAGTTTTTTCATGTAATTTTGAAAGAAGCATACTAACATACCTCCAACCATCAAAACATGTGCATATCTACACACTTAGAAGAGAGAGTAAGAAAGATAAAGTGTTCGATTATCCATACACATCATTTGGATGTTGGAAAAAACACACCCCATATGAAAATAGGGGTGTGAGGACATAGTTCTCAATGTATATGGGGTGTATGGAAATCAAAATGAATATTCAAGTGTATATATATATCCACATACTATCTTAACCTATGCGTTCACAACAACACACTAACTAACTCACAATGCTGCCACTTTCATGACCACCCCTAAATGTATAACACCACCCAATCCTTAAGCCACATCACACCACCATCCAATTCCATTATAAAACCCATTAATTTTACTATTTATCATCATGAACATTAAACCACATATCCAATTATTTATTGTTTTCATTAATCATTTCCATATCATTAACCAAACCAAACCCCATAAATTTCTATCATTACTAAATAATTATTACATCACTACCTGGTAATCTATCATAATAGAACCACACATCAAAAGAAGATCTTAATTCCTATAAAACTATTTCCTTGCCTCCCAAAAATCACATCCAAACAACTATCACTTATCTTTCTAAGAAGCAAAACCAAATTAACTATCACATTTCCCCCTTGAAAGCATGACCAAATGAATGATCAACTCACAAACACAAAAGACTGTCCAAATAGCCACCACCTTGCGACCCCATGATAATGACTAAACAATCACCCCCACATATCCCCAAAATAGTGACCCAACAAGCACCACCTCACCATCCAAAAATAACCAACACACAACAAAAATCATAAATAAATTTTAAAAAAAATTATAAAGGGGTTTTTATCATGTTTATCTTCTTTTAGGGGTTTCATAAAAAAATCCATGAATCAAGGGGAAACCAATTTATTATACAAATATAAGTTTTTAGTAGATTTCAATTTCGAGGTAGTATCACAACAATATGAAATAAGAATTTCATATTAGAATAACTACAATGTGAGAAAAATCTCTTAATATATATGATTTTTAGTGGGAAATAATTCTATAAAAACAAAAAATCAAAATAATATCAATGTTCTAAAATCATCTAAATAAATCCCCCTACCATTTAAATTTAAATTACCTAATTATTTATCATTGATTAAGCTAGTGAAACCATATCCCATTGATAAACAAGTGGAATATCTTCCTGCATGATACATAATAAAGAGAAATATATAATTCCATACCACAAAGATCTTTACTAACTCATTGTCTACTTCATAGAGAAGATGAAATGTACGTAAAAAAAATTCACATGATAAGCCACAGACCAGACTACATCGCACCATTGGATCATCAATATACAACCCATAATCAAATCCCAAAACAAAACCATAGCACTATAGTGGATCTCAGGGTAAGAACAAATAAAACAATCCTAAAAAAAGATAAGGTATTACCACTGATCACCAATGGGAATCCACCTAAACCAAATGTATTGTAGGATAAAGTAGGATAAAATATCCCTTCAGGGAACCTTTGTTTTGTTCAAAATTATTGTGGAAGATATTGTGACTGAATGAATGAAATTAGCTGAAAAATTCCTTTAAAACATGGACCCTCTATTTACATATCATGTAACATATTCATGATGTGTAATTCATGGGATTCCCAAATATTTATACTCTCATAAAAAGTCACATTATCTTAGAATTAATTGTTAAAAATATTGAATTACACCTTCACGATGTTAATCCATCTCATAGTTATCCCCTCTTCTAATGTATATGTCATGACCCAACTAGATTTATAAGCTATCAACTAGCAATTCATGTCATGTAAAAAATATATGGCATGTATTTATTATTTAATCTTGACTACACCTTCAACCAAAATGGATCCTCCTCAAGCCTCATATAAAATACCTTGAACTCCCAAAATTTAAAAATTGATGGATCAGGGAGGCAGATATCATTACAAAGAGAGTTACCTTTTCAAATTTTATTATTCATAAAATAATATAAAGGTATTGATCAAATAAAAATGGATCCAATAGGATATATTTTATTATATATAAATTTGATGGCCAAATAAAATTAATTTACTAAAATATAGGAATGTTTTTGGCAGATTTTGAGGCCTTATTCAATATTTTTGTCTTTTTTGTATAATTTTAACATGTTTTTGTTGATAAATTTTACCACAGTCACTATTTGGAATTCCTACAAAAATGTAACTATTTAAAAAATTATAAAATTATAATTAAAAATAAATTGAATATAATTTATCAAATTCAATTTCAATATGTCGTTTAAATTAATTCAAAAAAACCATAAAACATGGTGAAAAACAATTTTCCAGGAAAACACATTTTTGAAGCCTAATACGATCTTACATTAACTCTACGACTAGTTATTATCATTATATAAATTTAAATAAGTATATATATATATATAATTTATATATTTAATTTAAAATACTCACCATTCATTATTATTTTTTAATGTATAATGGGAAAAAGTATTCACATAAACATATTTTTCTAGGAAATACTGATTAAGAATAATAATAAACTTATATTAAAAATAAAACATAGTGTTGATTTCGAAAGAATTATTTTTATTAGGATTAGTTAAATGAATATTATGTTACTTTAATAAAAAAATAAATAGAATGGTAAATTTAAATTAAATGTTTTATTATAAATAAATGAAAGTTATATACAGATATATTTTTTACTATTTACTAAAAAATATATATATTTTTAGAAAAATCTCAACAGTTACCATAATATAATATTGAAATTATAATTTTTAAAAATATATTAAAATTTTTATATAATATTTAAAAAAGTGGAAGAAATTAATTATAATATTCATGAATAAAATTTTATAAAATTCATTTTTGAATATAAAATAAATTTAAATCATAATATCGATTATTTATTATTCATTAACTAGTAAAAAATTAATTAAATATTAAATTTATTAATAGAATTATTAATTTCTATAAATGGGATATTTCTTAATATATTTTTTAATTTGGTAACTTCTATACATACCACCCAAACAAACATTGAGGTTATCGTATTTATATTTATTTAATATTATTTCATTATTTTTTTTATGATCAGGGTTTCATGTGGTGTATTCTATCATAAAAAGTATTGTTCTATGAAGAAATTATAATGTAAAATCACATATAATTACAATATGTATTTTATAATGATAATAAAAACATAATTAAATGCCACATTATTTAAAAATATGGCCTTATATGAATTTTAAAAAATTCATACCTCAAATACTAATTCTTCTAAATGGTTTATCATAATCAATACATGATCCAAAAATAAACTAAATTGTGGTGATTGAAAATGAATATGGATTCATGGAATCACCCACTATCATCTCCCACCCTCTTCCAATTATCACAATCTCATCCATTGAAATTCATGGCCATTTATCTTGACCCATATATTTAATAAATTATTCTTCACAAAATTACATATAAAAATATTAATTTCATAACATAGAAAGGTATATTGAGTTTTAGTGTCTTGGAAACATTGAAAATAACACAAGATATCAATAAGGTAAATATAAAAGGAACCTTATTTAATCCCCTTTAAATAAAACATTGTTATTCTCTCCTAGGTCTCCTTGTTACATGGGTTTTCTTGAGGATTTAAATCTTCATATAAGGGTCAGAATAAATCCCAGTAATGGGTAAACAAAAGAAATGTAACATTAGTGATTAAAAAAGATTAAACTTTTAGGAAAAACATGAGATCATAATGACCCATAAATTGTAAATTTGGATTAAATATTGTTGGATCGAATAGTAGATATAAAAGTCTATTAGATGGAACAATACAAGAGGGGGGGTGAATTGTAGGTTTAAAAACCTTTGAGTTTTAGTAACAAAGATATTAGTTTAAATGAACTTAAACTAATACAAATACAAATACCCTCAATTGTATTGAATGTAAAAGGTATGATGTATTGTAATACTAATGTTATGTAAAACAATTGTATTCAAGATGAACACAATAATCAGAGTAATACAAATATAAATGATTCTACCTTAAAGCGTATAGAACCAATCAATACAATATGTAATAGAATGATTGTAATTGAAACAATTACAATTGAATATGTAAAGAAGAAAGGAAACAATACAAATCCCTTTCTAATACAAGTAACAGCGGAAATGTAAAAGTAATACAATTCTTTTAACCCAAAGAGAAGGGTTATCCTTTCACCTAGGATAAAAGGTCTGTCTCACCAACACCTTGGTGAGCCCTCGATACGATGATCGGCACGTCTGTCTGCCTATCCCCGGCAGCCCTCGATACGATGATCGGCACGTCTGTCTGCCTATCCCCGGCAGCCCTCGATTTTTCAGGTAATCGGCACCTCTGTCTTTCAATTACTTGAAAGCCCTCGATAAGATGATCGGACGCACAAAGCTGATGAGAGAAGTCACAGTGTCTCTCTCTAGAATCTTCGTAGTTCACAGAGTCTCTTCATTCGTTCTCTTTGTTCATCGTTGTGTTCTCAGCTTCAAATGACCTCCTATTTATAGGCCTCGGGTTCCAACGGTCATATTGCCTCCAACGGTCATATTGAAACAGAAAGCACGACATCGTTTTGATTAGTTTGTAACTAACTCAACGACATCGTTTTGTTAGGACAAGAGATATATAGAAATGTAAAACATGAGTACGATTCATATGCAGATAGAGTATTTGACAAAGTACCAAAACAAATAATGATCATCTAAATAGCAGAGTCAATACGATACGATTGACAGAGTCAGTACGATACGATTGACAGAGTCAATACGATACGATTGACAGAGTCAGTACGATACATTTGACAGAGTCAGTATGATACGATTTGGTCGGTACGATCAACATCGTACGATACGATAAACATGATAAAAGACAATTGTAATATACAAACATATGATAGAATACATTTGTGATTTCCAAAACATGATATAGAAGTCAAAAGAAGACTTTTGACTTAACAATCTCCCCCTTTTTGGAAAGCACAAACACACAAAGTAAATGAAACAAGAAATACTTATCTCCCCCTGAGTTAAAAAACTCTTCTGAATAAGAAAATTGAATACAACTAACTCCCCCTTAGTTATTGACTTTCCTAAGGATTGTATTCGTATATTTTCTTTAAGAGCATTGTAATGCATTCTCCCCCTTTGTAAAACAATCTTTGCTTTGTAAATATTCTCCCCCTTTGTAAAACAATCTTTGCTTTGTAAATATTCTCCCCCTTTGTAAAACAATCTTTGCTTTGTAAATATTCTCCCCCTTTGTAAAACAATCTTTGCTTTGTAAATATTCTCCCCCTTTGTGATTTACAAAAAGAAAGGAGTAATCTCGAATTGTCTGAAAGAGTTAGTGAAGTAATACAAGACAATGGATAAAAGAGAAAGGATTATAAGAGTTATTACAAAACAAACAAGTTCCAAAAGAAACAAATACAACAATCATTTGTTTTCTCTTTCCTTATCTTTCTTTATAAGATCATGAAGCACAGCTTTCATCTTCTTGATCTCCTTCTTGTCTTCAGAAATTGATTCACCCTGAGTTTTGAGAAGCTCTTGTTGATCCGCAAAAATCTGATCTTGATTTCTGATGGTCTCCTCCTGTACTCTGATTACTTCTTCAAGGGTATCAATTCTGTTTTGCAGAGTCTTGTTATCCATGGACAACACAGAATTTTGATTCTTCAGTAAAACCATTTCATCTTTGAAAGATGAAACCTTCGAGAATTCAGATTGGAAAGCATTCATCCTATCTTGCAAGTATTTTACTGAAGTAACATCGGCTCTTTGAGAAGATAAAAGGTTCAGCCTTTCAACCGTTTCTTTATCAAGCTTGTTGAAAGCAATTGCTAGCTCATTTGATAACCTCCTTATATCTTCAATAGCTATTTCATGATCATTGATTGAGCTCTCTGTTTTGTAGGACCACTTGGTCATCTTATTGCAAGCCTTCTTATGAGCAACTGAGCTTTCTGAAAGAACTTTCAGATCGGCTTCTACTGACAAAACCTTCTTTCTCAATTCTTTTACAGAGCCAAACTTTTTCCTTTGATTTTCAGTAATAAAATCAATCTTCCCTTCCAGCCTCGGGAAATAAGGAATGGTTTTCTCCATCCTTCTCAAAATATGAACAATGTAATCACTCTTCTTGAGAGAGATTGTATGCTCTGAATCGGTATCTTCATCGTACGATGCTAGTTCATACGATCTGCTTGAATCAACAACTGGCTGTTTCCCTTTTTCTTTTTCTTTCTGCTTTCTTTCTTCTTCTACTTTGTCACTAATGACAACAACTTTATCAGAATGAGAGGATTGAGCACCATGCTTTTCTCGAGATGACATTCTGTCCGGAGATCTTTCCTGATCGACATGAGGAGTTTGTTGAACACCTTCGCTCAGCTTTTGAAGCGATTCCTCTCTACTTTTCTTTGAACTTTGAAGAAATTCTAAAAGAAAATCTCCTTCTTCTACTTCCACTTCTTCTATCACTTGTTTTCCTTTTTCTTTCTCAGGCAGACTCTGTACGATGGGCTCTTGATGCACTTCCACAGTTAGTTGAGCACTAGCATCTTCAACTGCTTTCAAGAATTTAGAGATATCAAAGTCCTGAGCCTTTCTTTTTAAAAGAGTCTTCTTTTTCTTTTCAGCTTGAAGGGTTTCTTCTACCCTTATTCTTTCTTCAAAGGCCTCAACAGGGTCAAGACCAAACTTTGGATCACCTTCCTTACTCTATTCCTTGTCCTTTCTCCATTTGGCTACAACTTCCTTACTGTACCTCGGCTTCTTCTTTGGTTTTGAACTAGTTTGAGGATCAGACTTTCGAGTAACACCGGTGGATTGATTGTCCTTGGCTGGCATAGGTGCCGATTGATTTTGAGCCAATTCAGCTTCTACATCGCTGACAAAAAGTTTTGAATTTGAATCAAAACAAACATTCAGCTTTTTCATCGTACTCTTATTAATCAAAGATGGCCTCAAATCCATAGGTTCTCCTTTCAAAGGAATGTTACAAAACTTCATACTCTCAAGAATGAATTTCGTAAGGATGGCTGGATACATTATTATCTGGGATTTAATCCCTCCTTTCTTGACATTCATGATGGTTTCAAAAACATATCCCATGAGATTTACTTTTTCTCTATTAAACGTACCAACTTCCTCTGGTAGTTTGTGAGATGGACAGAATGCATCGCCTTCTATAGAAACATTCAGAAAATGTGCCGCTTGTTTCACAGACATAGATAATTTTCTATCGTACACAACGAAGTTTATAGTCATATCTTTGTCAAAAGAAACAGTTTTGTAAAATTGACAAACTTCATCAAAAAGAACTGGATCTTGAATATCAGGCTTTTCCACACAGAGATGTTCCCATCCTTGAAACAAAATGATCCTCCAGATTGTAGAATCGTACGTATCGAAAAAGTCTCGGGATACTAACCTTTCTCTGTGAAAGTCTTTCTCTGTAAAAGTCTTTGAAGACATTTCGGCAGGAGTATTAGCAGAAGATTGAGACATAAAGGTTCTGCCGATGAGAAGATCGTACGATTGTTTATAGCTGGTGGAGCAGAGCTTCACCTCAAATCCTGAAACTTCAATGTGGGTTTGGGGAGGGGAGGGGGGTATTTATAGGCGATAAAGAGATGACCGTTGATATTCTACGGTCAAGATTAGATAATACCAGATCAATGGTTAGGATTAAATAAAAAAAAATTTAAAAAAAATGAGAAGAGTGAAAAGAAACCTGTCGGAGAACATAAGGTGATTGCTGGTTTTGGTATGAATCAAAAGTAAACACAATCGTAAGGAAAAAAAAATCATGATGCCGATGGAAAACAAAGTCATTACTGTGATCGGACCATTCGATAGAAAACAATCTTGTTATCATATACTGACAGTACGATGGAAAACAATCTCAATACTATCATCGGTCGATAAAAAAAATGAATGGTACGATGGAAAAGAATTTCAATACTATCATCGGTCGAAAAAAAATTTTGAACGATACGATGGAAAAGAATCTCAATACTATCATCGGTCGATACAAAAAATTTGAATGATACGATGGAAAAGAATCTGAATACTATCATCGGTCGATACAAAAAATTTGAATGATATGATGGAAAAGAATTTCAATACTATCATCGGTCGATACAAAAAATTTGAATGATATGATGGAAAAGAATCTCAATACTATCATCGGTCGATACAAAAAATTTGAATGATACGATGGAAAAGAATTTCAATACTATCATCGGTCGATACAAAAAATTTGAATGATACGATGAAACTATACCAACAATCTTTCCTTGAGCATTATCTCCAAAGGTAACTTTTCCACCTTTTGTTTTGATAACCTTTTCAAAGAAATCTTTGTTTCCAGTCAAATGTCGAGAACAACCACTATCCATGTACCAAATGTTCTTATTGATACACTTCTCATTTCCCTGAAAAAGAAACAATTAGATTTTTGGAATCCAAACTTGTTTGGATCCAGAAGGGTTAGATAAAAGAATTTTAGGAATCCACATTTGTTTAGCAAAATGAGCTTTATGAAATCCTAAGGATTGAGTTTTGTTAAGAGAACAATCTCTTCTCCAATGTCCACCACATTGACACTTGGAACAGAAAATGGTTTTTTGAGGAACAAAATAGTTATTACTAAAAAGAGGTTTGGAATAAGTATAACCAAGACCAGAACGATTTCTCAACGGTCTAATTTGAGAATACATCCTATCAAAGTTTTCTTTTCCATGAGTAAAGTTTGACAAACACTTTTTCAAGGATAAAATCTCTGACTTTAGTTTTAAAACCAAATTCTTGTTTTCTAAAACATTTGAATTTGAACTAGAGTTAGACTCTAAAATATTTTTCTTTGAAATAGCAGTTTCAAGATCCTTAGAAAGTTTATCCTTTTCAGATTTGACTTTCTCAAGGGTTTTCAAAATACTTTCAAAATCAGAAGTTTTCCCATCAAGATCTTTAGAAAGATCTGACACTTCTTTAGTCAAAATAGAAATTCTAGAATTTGCTTTTTCAAATCTCTTTTTGAGTTTAGAATTTTCATTTTCAAGTAACTTAGAAAATCTAGAAACTTCTTCAAAAGAAGGTAATTTATCATCTTCTGATGATGAGGGTTCATCATTTGAAGATTCATAATATCTATTATCAACATAATTTGCATTTAAAGAGACATTTGTAACAGCTTCAGCATTATGTACCTTAGCCATGAGACAATGATCTTCGATTGGTAGTCTGGCTAGAAGTCCAATATTCCTTTGTCCTGACGTCTCATATTCTGAAGAATCACCTGAGGAATCACTACCACTTGCACTCCATGTATCATTTGCTTTCAAGACTTTCTTTGTCTTATAAAACCTTTTCTTGTTTCTTTCAGAGTGTTTCTCTTTTCTATCTTTCCTCTTCAGTAAAGGACAATCAGGCCTTATATGTCCTGCTTTCTTGCATTCATAACAAGTTACCTCTGAATCTTTCCTATCTTTCCTGTCTTTCTTTTTGAATCTATATTGAAAATCTTTCTTTCCCACAATCTTGTTCATCCTTCGAGCAAGATTAGATAACTCATTATCCGAAAGATTACAATCACTTGAATCAGATATAACAACTTTCTTGGATTTAGACCTTGTAACCCTTTCAGGTGTTTTAGCTTTAGATGCAAAAGCTACACTTCCATTCCCATTCTTCTTCTTATTGAAATCAGCATCTCTCTTCATTCTTGTCTCGTGCTGTAGAAGAGTTCCAAAGAGTTCATCAAGAGTAATCTGGGAAACTTTTCTATTTTCATCAATAGCTGTTCTTTTTTACTCCCATTCATTTGGCATAATATCTATAATCTTATCAACAAGAGCTTCATCATCAAGACCTTTTTCTCCCATAGATTGTAAGCTGTTGACAATTGTCATAAACCTTTGTTGCACTTTACATACTGGCTCTCCATAAGGAAAAACAAATCCATGATACTCTGCTCGAAGCATTGCTCTCCTTGTGTCTATAACCTTGGATGTACCAAAATGAGTGACTTCTAATTTCTTCCAAATACAGTTGGCTGCTTCACATGAAGATATCTGACTATATATATTCCTGGTCATAGAACATAAAAAAGTATTGCATACCTTGTAATTCAGTTGATATTTTTGCTTCTCTTGGTTGGTAAAAGTGCTAACTTCTTTGTCAGGAATTTTGTAACCCCCAGTAAGCATAATAAAATTGTCTACACCAGTATTGATGACAAAAGTCTTCATACGATCTCTCCAATACTCATAATCATTCCCATCGAAAATTGGTGGTCTAGAAGGATTCAGATTATCTATTGATCCGATATTCATTCCTGCCATCTCATATAACAAAAACAACTTTTCCACACCACACGTTAGTGTAGTAAGTATTCAAGATAGTAATAAGAAGTAAAGCTAGTAATACAAGTCAGTGGAAAACCTCCTTTGATACCAATTGTTGGATTGAATAGTAGATATAAAAGTCTATTAGATGGAACAATACAAGAGGGGGGGTGAATTGTAGGTTTAAAAACCTTTGAGTTTTAGTAACAAAGAGATTAGTTTAAATGAACTTAAACTAATACAAATACAAATACCCTCAATTGTATTGAATGTAAAAGGTATGATGTATTGTAATACTAATGTTATGTAAAACAATTGTATTCAAGATGAACACAATAATCAGAGTAATACAAATATAAATGATTCTACCTTAAAGCGTATAGAACCAATCAATACAATATGTAATAGAATGATTGTAATTGAAACAATTACAATTGAATATGTAAAGAAGAAAGGAAACAATACAAATCCCTTTCTAATACAAGTAACAGCGGAAATGTAAAAGTAATACAATTCTTTTAACCCAAAGAGAAGGGTTATCCTTTCACCTAGGATAAAAGGTCTGTCTCACCAACACCTTGGTGAGCCCTCGATACGATGATCGGCACGTCTGTCTGCCTATCCCCGGCAGCCCTCGATACGATGATCGGCACGTCTGTCTGCCTATCCCCGGCAACCCTCGATACGATGATCGGCACGTCTGTCTGCCTATCCCCGGCAGCCCTCGATACGATGATCGGCACGTCTGTCTGCCTATCCCCGGCAGCCCTCGATTTTGCAGGTAATCGGCACCTCTGTCTTTCAATTACTTGAAAGCCCTCGATACGATGATCGGACGCACAAAGCTGATGAGAGAAGTCACAGTGTCTCTCTCTAGAATCTTCGTAGTTCACAGAGTCTCTTCATTCGTTCTCTTTGTTCATCGTTGTGTTCTCAGCTTCAAATGACCTCCTATTTATAGGCCTCGGGTTCCAACGGTCATATTGAAACAGAAAGCACGACATCGTTTTGATTAGTTTGTAACTAACTCAACGACATCGTTTTGTTAGGACAAGAGATATATAGAAATGTAAAACATGAGTACGATTCATATGCAGATAGAGATTTTGACAAAGTACCAAAACAAATAATGATCATCTGAATAGCAGAGTCAGTACGATACGATTGACAGAGTCAGTACGATACAATTGACAGAGTCAATACGATACGATTGACAGAGTCAGTACGATACGTTTGACAGAGTCAGTACGATACGATTTGGTCGGTACGATCAACATCGTACGATACGATAAACATGATAAAAGACAATTGTAATATACAAACATATGATAGAATACATTTGTGATTTCGAAAACATGATATAGAAGTCAAAAGAAGACTTTTGACTTAACAAATATAAAAAGGAAAAAATCATACGCATATCACTAAAGTTCAATATTGGGGTTTCATAGAACATATTACAAAGGCTATTACCTAATATATCATACACCACGCCATCTCTAAAAAATAGTTATTTTACAAATTAAATGTATAAATATCATCTGTAAAACTTCAGATTACCTAATTCATGTGTTCAATACAGATCAAAATAAACATTTTTATCATTAACCTATGGAGGAGAAAGAATGAGTTTCATATAACACCAGTCTATACATAAGTGTTTGAAAAAATGAACATTTAATCATTATTATCCCATATGAAGGGAATGTGATATTTATAAAAGTTAATTACCAAAAAAATTAAGTATAAAAACATCAAAATTTATACCCTATAATAAAAAAAATGTAGGTTTTGACAACATAAAAAGTGAGTCATGGAAAATTAAAGAATTAATTTGGAAACATAATGATTATAAAAATCTGTTTATGTATCTAAATTAATGAGATATAATATAACAATACCATTGGTAGAAAAATATGAGGATATTAATGTAATTTTAATAATTTCATTATAATAAAATGACTATGAAATTAAAGTACAATCTATTGTGTGTGTATGTTGATAAAAAAAGAAGAGTAATTGAACCCGTTTCCTTGAGTTATATGTTCCAAAAGATTGAGGGGAGTTTCTTGAAACATTATAAACACCTTGAAATGTCTCTAAAAGGAAAAATTATGGAGACAAAGTTTTTAATTCCTTACTAGTGAATAAAATTGGAAGGGGATGAAGGTGTTTATATTAAATATCAAATGATTGATTATTAATTTCAAGATATATGTCGTGGAATTATAGGTTGTCAGAAATGAAAACACATTTCCTCACACACTATTTTAGGATATGGTATGTAAATTTAATACATGGTTATTTAATTTTACCCATGAGATACCTGAAATATAATTTTTAATATTATTTTGTACATGGGAAAGTAAAATATCAACAAAATATTATTTTAGGATTTAAAATTTCAATTTTAGACTTTTCAATATGATTTATAAGAATGGAAAATGAACTTAATTCATTAAAATAAATTTAATTAATATAATAAATTATTTTATAATTCTTTCAACTTATATTAATTACTATATAATTATTATTTATTTATGAAGTCATAAAGCATACCAGAAAAACTGAAATTATTTTTACTATTCCAAAAATAATAATGTATATTATAAAATTCTAAAAATTTCACCCTAAACTAATTTCATCATGATACTTTTAAGTATAATTTTTTTAAAATCAAAATAATTTGAAAAATATTCCAATATTAATTTTTAAAAAAAATACTTATTTACTGAAAAATAACTATTTAAATGAAATAATCATCTGTCCGACTCTTAAAAAAATTTACTAGTGGAATTATAAAATAATATTATAATTAATATTTAAATATATATTTTTTATAAGTAAATTTCTGTAAAATTAATTTATTTACCCAAAAGTAAGAAAATTTTACTTTAATTATATATATTCCAAACACAAAATTATGTTCTATTTTTATCAAAAAAACACTTTATCAATTTATCTTATATTCATGTGCATTTTTTTAAATAAAATAATAATGATAATTGGATTTGAGAGATGACTATTTAATTTCTAAAATTATTATTACAACATATAATATTAATTTCAAGATGCATAACCCATTATTATATATGAAAAATATGGTGTGAGATAGTTGTACCATCATTAGGTAGCTCAAAAACTGATCTAGATGTAATATCGACTAACTTGAAATTATCATATGGTTGATTTTTCTCATGACATATTTTTTGGCTCCATTATTAGGCTAGGCTAATGGAAAACCATAGGGATAATACCTTCCTCCAAAGTATTGATAAATGGACTTCAAAAGGTGTAATTCTACTGGTTAAATCAATCTATTCTCCCTTATACATCAATTATCTCTTTTCATTTCCATTTATATCCACTAATTCTAATAGTTACATTATTACCAATGATTATAATACCCAATGATTATATTGTATAATGGTTCTATTGAAAAAAAATTCATATTGACAAACAACCAAGTAACAATTAGATAGTAATAGTAACATTGCCTTTAAACCTTATATATAATCAACTATTATCACACTTCATCATTTACTAATTCTCATACAAATGTTCTATACATTAATTGATATTTTTTAGGAAATTTATTACGCTTCTATTTCATTTTAATATTTTTATTTCAAGAACGATCTTCATTGGAAAATATAATCCAATATAGTTTACATTAGTGTGTGTATTATTAATATAAATTTATATCTCATTATTTTTTGAACCTATTATATTCAATATTAACACATTATATTTAATTAAATGTAAAATTATATCTACAAACTTATATTATAAAAAATAATAAAATAGTCGTTATGAAACATGGGTTCTTTTATTATGGAAATTTTAACCATTTTAATTATTCCCCCTTATAAAATTTAATTCTTTGAGTTTATGTGCCTATTTAAAATAGAAGGGTTTATTTTTATTTCATAATATTTTCATGATTTTGGGTTGTTTCGTAAACAAGTGATTTCTCCACAAGATATTCGTGAGTAATTTTGTTTGTTTCCTCATGACTTATTCACTTTAATCATGAATCTGGATCATTCTTTCAACATGAAATAGCCTATGTTACAATTATTTTTTCATTAGTTTATAGTATGTTTTTTGGGTCTAGAATAAACCTTCTTGATATGGATTTATATAAAAAAAATGTGGACAATATATGTATCTAGAGGCAGTTCTAAATCAATGTAAATTTCTCCCAAAAAAAATACTGAATCTCAAATGGTATAGTATAACATACTCTATGTTTCACTTTATTTACCAATACAATGAAATATTTATATGGTTATATTGTTAGTAACAAATGATATCAATAAGAAACTTATACGTCCTTCATTATATTCTAATCATAAATCTTTTTTCAAAGTTAATTTCATTGATATGTTTTTGGATAACTCTTATATTCTTTATAGTGTCTTGCACAATACATAGTCCCAACTATTTTCCTTATATAACACCATCAAATCATGTTGGTTGTCTAAACCTCTCCCCATATTGTTCTTCAAAATGATCTACTTGAATACTCTAGTGACCACCTTTATTATTGGATAATTCAATAATTTGATGATGTTATGACCAAATACATTTGAAATCAAGTTACCAAGCCTATGAATTGTCCCCCAATGTCTAAATAATCCTCTCTGACCCCCCATCAGCCTGATGATGATAGGCTATAATAATGGTTACTGTTTTACTTATATACCTATAATGTATCCTACAAAATAGAGAAGATAATCATGGATCATGGTGTGAATCGATTGAAAATGGTTCGTAATAAAATCTCACCACTTCTTTTATGTACACTTGATTAGGGTTTCAAATAGGGAAATCCTATTTCATATAGATAAAATTAGAATAACATTTTAATATATCAATTATTATCTATATGGAATTATTTTCCATGGATGTCTTAGAATTTACAAATACAAAGACCATAGTGATGTTCTCCCACATCCATACATTTATGGGTAGTAGTTTTAACCCTATTTTTTTATCTATACCTCTCTCTTCACACTCTGACATACTGAAAATCATTCAGTATAGAAATAAATATTCCTTTTTATGATATCCTACCAATAATAATCTCACATATATCTTTACATTTTTTCTTCTTCTATGATGTATATATATAACTCTAACCAATATTATTCATCCATCAAATCATTATTTAACTCTAAAATAGGTGAGATATATAACCATATACCAAAACTCATCAACCCCTATTGAACAAAACTAGTCACAAAAAACAACCCATTTTTCAGAGAGTTAATATTCCATTATATCATATGATCATCTCCTTATGCTTTCTTGATTTTAACTAGTATTAATGGTTTGGAAACCACTTGGGATATGATTGATGGTGTCCCTTCCCTTATGACATCAATGTCCATCCTTATCATGTCCTTGATAAACATGTCTATATAAATCATCATTTTCACAAAAACTCATATTATATATCTTAGACAAAAATTCATAGAATTTCATTCTTCTCCAAGATTAAGTTTTATAGAATAATCATATTACAACAGAAATTCATTCATTCTCCTTTGTCTCATATTTAGGTCATTTTATGTGAATATATACATCACACTCTGGTGGTCAGTGTATATATATGATACTTATATTAATAAATTTATTTTATCCATATCATTAAAGAAAATATAACTATATCTATATATAAATTAATAGTACATTTTCCATGGGACTTCAACTGTTGATATTCCTAGGAAATCACATTTTCTTTTTTCATGAGTACACATTCATGAACTTTCATATATAAAACACTATAAATGAAAAACCATTCCACATTATAATGTAAAGTTATCACATTTATACTAATAAAACAATTATGGAGTTTTTGAGAAAATCATGACACTCCTTTTACCGGTTAATTATATCCTTCTTTTGATTTAAGGTTCTTAATTGATGAAATTAAAAACAAATATTTTTCAAAAACAACTATAGTATCCCTCTATCCAAAAAAATTATGAATCATAGTTAATATTATAGTTCTAGGTCACATCTCTATAACCTTTTTATTTCTAAAATAAATTTTGAATCCTTCACTAGTCATAATGTTTTTAGGAATGAGAATTATTTAATAAGAACTTACATTTTCTGAATATAACAAAAATCATCTCATTCCTCAGAGTTTTTAATATAAATTTAGATGACCCCATACTCCACATGAATTTTGGAATATAAAATAATATCATCAATAATGTCTAACATAAATTTATTAAGGTAGTCTATAACTAATATATTAATCAAATAAATTAATATTGTTGGAGAATTAGATATTCCAAAGTGCTTAACTATAAGAATTAAATGACCATATAGATTTTGGAAGGATGAATTTGGTAATATTTTTTCAACACTATCTTTTGATGATTCCTCAATTAGTGGTCTATCTTAAAGAATAATTGATATCCATAAAAGTGTTCAATCAAATCATCAATCCATGAAAGAGGGTATTTATTTTTCATTTAAGTCCCATTAAGTTTTCTATAAAAAATAATTGACCACATTAATACATCTATATCATATAAAAATGTAATAGGTTATCCCAAAGGAGAAACACATCATATAATGAAATATTTCTCTAAAATATCTGGATGTTTCATATAGAATTCATTGGACTCCACATATTCCATTCAATATAGTGTCTTTGATATTGGCTTAGTTCCATCTATGTGTTCAATTGAGAACTCTAAATCTATTCTTTTGTCTGGGTAGAAGTAATTATTTAATAAAGATAACATTTTATTCCTAAACATTTACTATATATACTATCTTAATATTTCCACTTCTTTTCCCTTCATCACCAACCATTTCAATATTAAAGGAAATAGGAGGCAGTTCCTGATAAGTATCATGTTGGGATAAATATATATTAAAGATAATTTCATGTTATCACCTTAATAATACTATAATTTTCATTCATTTATATTTGAAATTTATTTTATAATTTTAAATTCAATCAGTCCATAGTATTCTTTGAAATTCCAATATTACTATGACTACCAGGTTTGTAGAGATATTGTATATAAGCACCTTCCCATACAAAAAATTCTAGTTATTTTAGACAATAATTCACCTTCTTACGTAAAAATAGATATTTTAGGTTTATATATTTAAATAATGAGTCCATCACATCAAAATAAATAAATATTAAACCAGTTTTGGAAACTTCTAATTAATATCCATTCATCTGAAAAAACGAAAAATTTATGATATCACAAGTTTTATTTTCTTTAAATATCATCACAATTTTCATATAGACTACATGTTTTTCTATAATAATCCTTAAAACCCTATGAAAGAAATTTTAAAAAATAATGTGATCACAGAAATCACACTATGGTATATATAAAAATAAATAAAGAAACTTGTTTGTTATACAAAATTTATTCTTTAAAAAAATTAATCATTAGATTAAAAATGAAAAGTTTATTACAATGAAAACATAATTTATACAAAAATATTTCATAAAAAAATTATTTTAGATTATAAAGGAATAATAAATACCATAATGGTTCTTTTGAAATAATTAAACACATAGTAAAACCTTTTTTTAATTATAAATTTCACACTTACGAAGTATAATATACATTCCACTTAACATAATACTGTGATTAAACACATGGAACTATAACATAAAGAACATGATTTCATAAGAAATTTTGTAGAGAAATATAACAGTACCTAAACAAGAGTCAATATATACTTCCTAGACAACATCATATGGTTGGAAAATTCCCACAATGGATTTGGTTTACTACATAATCCTATACATAACATCTTATGATACCAAAACATTACCCAATGATTAGAAGCACTATCTGGGAATTCCAATATTTACAAGCTCACTCTTATGTGATCAGAAAAAATGAAATAAATCTTAATGGATGAACATAAAAATTACTAATGGAAAGAAATGGGTTTACTTTTAGAAAAGATATTAGGTAATGTATTACCTAGTCAGTTGAAGGCATAATAATTTGGGTATATATGTGAGAGACATATATACATAATTTTCAAAAATTACATAACATTTATGATAGAGATAAAATGATTTAGATATAGAATGTTCATAACTATAAGAAAATATAGGTTTATAGATATCCCTTACACCATTAAGAAAAAAACATCCAGATATCAAAATATCAATTCCATTTATAACACTTTTTGAAAATAACTAGAATAATGGGAAAGAGGTGTTTTCTTAGAAGACCAAAAAATGATTATTATAAATAAATAAATAAAAATAATGGTGTTAATGGTGATAAAATACACTTCCACTATTTAATTCAAAATTAAATAATCTATCTTTATTTTGTAAAGAATGTTAAAAAATTTCGAATAAAATGTTTAAAAATAATCCTTTTTAAAACATTTTAAATAATGTAAAAATATTCATAAAAGTTACATTATAATTAAATTATTTACATATAAATACATTAATAAAATAATATAATTATTATGGATTGGGAAGAGAATTATTTCTAAAATAAAAAATTTTAAACCTTAAAAGTGAGGTTCATAAAATAATTTTTCCCTTATGAAAAATAAATATAGAATAATTTAAAAAAAAAAAATAGTTATTTTTGGTAAATATATTATTTATAATACATTTTCTTATGAATATTAATTTTTTTCATACATTCAGGTGATGATGGACATGGATGAAAAGGAGTTGGAATGAATACATTAAAAGAGGATTTTTGAAGGAATGTCTCTTACCACGAGTCTGAATCATCCTATAATTTCTTTATATTCATATATAATAAGTTTATATTAATTATATACATTATAAAGAAAAATTGTAATTTTTATTAATATTTTTATTTCTATTTTATAATAAATTATCATTTAATTTCACATTGGATGTCTTGGTGATATTTGGTTTATTTATAAAAAAAAGAATTTTATGGAATGACTATGGTCATAGAGGTTATTATTAAAAACTATAAAGAATAATTTTCAAGAAATAATTTTCAATTTTATACATCAATATAATTTTCAATCTTATAAGAAAATATGGTCGAGGAAAATGAAATATGTTATAATTAAGGATATAGTCGGTCCTCCGTACACCTGAGTAACATTTCCATTTTCAACAATCAGTATGAAAACAAGGTAAATATTATATTAATTTACAATAATTATAAATATGTAATATATAACATTTAATTTAAAAACATATTCTTATATATATCATCTATGTGATGTGGGGATGAACAATGATTCACATCTCTTCATAGAGGTGGTAGTCCATATGTATGCATGAACGACATTCAAATTTTTCTGTGAATGTAAATATAAAAAAGTAAATAATATTTTATCAGTTTATAACTATAAATACTTCATTGTATAATATATATATATATATATATATAATAAATCAATTATTACAACAATTCTTAAGATGAGGTAATGAAAAATGAATAAGATCGATATGTATGGAGGTGATCCGCTGAACACACGAATAATGGTTTCATTTCCAAGGGCTGGCATGTGAATCTGTTTCAACATTTATTAATTATGTCATTATTAAAATTGTACAATACTTTTATGAGGGTCTCTATAGAGGATCCTACTACATATACTTTTATACTAAGCCTCTCATCTTTCTATATTTTTTAAAATATTTTTAGGATGTATTTGTGTAGTAGGATAGACATTAATAGCATATGATGTTTTTTTGTTTGAATTACTAAATTTTTAGGTGATTATTTTGATATTGTCATTGAAGATGTTTAATTCAGAAAATATATTACATTCATATTTATATATTGAGTAATATTTTATGATATATTTATATTTTGTGGTGGTGTTTCTTATTATAGTTATATTAATATAAATAACTGGAATACCATCAAAATTGTGTACTTTATACCCTCAGTGTTAGTCTTTGACTTAGGACATATTATTGAATGGGTTTTTTGGTCACAAAAAAATAAACATCTATCCGAAATTTGTTTTTATTAAGGATGAATCATGATAGATTTATATTTTAATATTGGATTAGGTTGGTTGGATTTTGATGTTGGAGATATTGAGAATTTCATCGGTTTTATAGATTAACTATTTTTTATTCTTAGTATGTGATATTGATAAAGGATATTAGATAATATATAAAATAATCACAATGTTATTATTTATAGACATTAATAATCTAAAAAAAATTCTTGTGGAAAATATATTTTTTTAGTGTTGAGACCTATGTATGGTACATGTATTATAAGTAATCATAAGAATGTTTTTATTTGGGGAGATTTTTAAGGAATTATAAGTTCTTTAATTATATGAAATTAAATGAAATCCATTTTTGATATTAGGAGTTTTATTTTTCACTATTATAAATGGATGGTGGATGAAACATATCATTATTAATGTTGGTGAGGTGTAGAATAATGAACAAGTTTATTTTAGATTGGTTAATTTTTATAAGGTTGATTTGTTATGAAAGTATAAAAAACAATTTGGAATATTAGTCTACTAAATTAAAAGATTTATTTCTCTAATAAGTGTTTGAAACTATGGTTGGATGATATTGAAAATATTTCTGGATATATTTTTATTAGCAAATACAATTGAAAATTTAGTTGTAACATTTCGGAGAGTCATGTATTTGTAGAGGTATATTTTTATCTTATTGACTATAATGATTCCTAGGTTACATGGGTGAAGTTTTGTTTTAGCTACATATTAAGATTTATATTTTATTTTTAGGTTAACAAAATGGTAGGGGTTTCTAACCATTTAGGGTGTTGATTTATATATTAATTTTTTATTGTTTATAAACTACCTATATTATTTCCTTAAACTTTTTCCTGATTCTAAAGTGAGCTTAATTCTTTTTGAAGTGGTTTTTCTAACAGAGATTCCTTGATATTTTATTCCTTTTAGGTTACTAACATATATTGTGATTCTGGAAATGGTTTACATAATTAATAAGATGTTATAATGGATATATCTTCCTCTATAGTGGTATTATTAAAACATAAAAAATAGTTAATCCGTAGACTATTATTCTCATTTTCCATGAAGATCAATGTTTCAGTTAGTTTGGAGTAAATGTTACCTATATTTCTCAAATTTAATATGGTATGAAATATCAAATATTTATATTAGGATATATAGAGTTTTATGTTATTTCTATGGTGGGTAAAAAAATTAAATTTATTTATGTTCATAAATTATTGTTTGAAATCATAAAGTTGGTTGGGTAGACACAGATATGCATTTTCATCTTTTTTAATAGTTTCCAATTATGAAATATCAATCACTAATGTAATTTCAATTTTTTAGTTTAATAATATGTAACATAACAGTTATAAAATAACTCATAGTTATTTTGAACCACTATGGATATTAGAATGGTTTTTCATATGGAAATAGTTAAAATAAATGACATCAAGGAAATGAAGAAAGATAAAAAAGGTTACATGAATTGTGGATTCTAGTACAAGGTGGAGTGAGATCATTAAATGTAACATTTATCTTTATTCTGTAGATTCTTATTCATTAATTGATGGTAGAGGTTCAAAGCCCTTATTTTACCCTACATTATTTTGGACAATGATATGTAAGGTGGTTAAACATCTTACATTATTAGTGTAATCTATTTAGGTAGGGGATCCATAATGAATATAAAAGGTATATAGGTGTCATGAAAAGGTGATGGGGTAACATCAATTGATTATAGAGTAATTTTTTTTATATATATAACTATATTATTTAATCCTTTCCATATATTATCTACACCATAAAAATATTTAATTGATTTTTATGTTAGAAATGTGATTTTATCTAACATAAAAGTCATGTGTGATGTTTATTTCAGTGTTATATCATCAGTTTTATCAACGATGTATTGAAATTATATCATCAAAATTGATATATTTTATGATGTTCTTATAAAAAAATAATTATGAAGTTTTTTATGATATTTTCTGTATATGTTTCTATATAATACTCCTGAAAAGATTACAACACTACCCCCTCAATGTCATATCATGTTTGTGGTATATTTTCAACCTAATGTGTCTTTTATTTCATTGTATCCTTACATGTAATGAACCAACCCGATGTGGTCCCCCACATATGGATATAGAATAAAAAGGGGGATACATGTATAATGTACAACCTAAATAAGTTAAACCAACAAGGTACATATAAGATGAATGTAAACATATCTTTAAGTCATATAAAACCAATAAAAAACATCTAAACATGAAAATTAAAAAGAGGCTAGCTAAAAAAGTCTCTATGTGACCAACCATAACCTCAAGAACATGATTCTACAAAGACGATGATTACAAGAGAAACCAGAATGCTATAGAATTCCCTTCCTATTATCATATTCCTAAAAACAACATCCACAGTATCCCAAAAGAAAATTTAGTGTGAGAGATCCGAGATAATAAAATCATTTCCATATTATATTAATCCCAAAATATTTTATAAACAAGAAATAAAACATGTGATCATAAGTAAAACCAACCATAGATATTGAATAAGATAATAATTCAATAAAATATCCATTAAATTTCATCATGTGATAAACTAATAATATTTGAAAAAGTACACTATTTGGGAACAAAAATATAGGGATACATACTAGGAAAGAATTAAAATACCAAATATAGGCATAGTTTTGATACAAAAAATATAACATTTTGTGGAATAAAAAATAACCAAGTGACATAAGACATCTTCGGGAAATACATAAAAAATGAGTGGGATGTCATTTCTTGACACACCCAAGGTTACCCAATGTGAAATTTTTGTCAAAAATACATCTTAAAAACATGATAACATTTAATATATCGTTGTTACATAAAATAATATCAACTTATGAAATTGAAAACCCATTTGATATATAATCCCAACATTGAAGTATTTCATTTAACACTTCATGTGCACAAATACTTTTTTAATAAAAAACCCCCCTTAAAATCATGTATCCTCTCAAACATAATTACCATGATCATCAATCAAATAGTTTGAAGAAATAATCCAATTAAATTTAGATGAACTTAAAATCATGTATTTTAACCCATTGAATTGACACACCTACCTCAAGAACAATTAAAATCCAGTGCCTCTAAAAATGGGGATTGAAATAAGAAGATCATCCTATGAAAGACAAGGCATGAAAAAAAAACTCTAGCAGATCAATAGGAAACACAAACTAATCTCATTTTGATTAAAAGATGTATTCAATGCCACTTTCATGGAATATTAAAATTAATAATAAGAAATGATGTTGACCATAGAGAAGTCGTGAAACCATATTGGATATAGAATGATGAAAAGTGTGACCTAGTACAAGATAGATCCCCAAAATCACCACGGGAGATCCTTGGGTTTAATGGGTAGCTTGTACATCAAATAGATAAAAAAAATAATGTGTGTTCATTAACAATAACTAATGTAATTGAATGATTCTCATTGTTAATGCCTTATTACTGGTTTGAATCTAACTTATTTCATGTAAGTTGAAAAGTAGTATCCTTGTGTTTAATTATCCAAATTTATTTATTACATAATTTCTTTTGGATTGTAATTTTTTCATGATATGAAACAAGAATCAAGGAAACTGACAGGAAATGGATTCATTTCACTTACATATTTAAAGACATGAATGTTTCTAGATGGAAATTTATAGTAATGGTTCTATAGAGAATTCAAAAATCAATGATAGAGCACTATAGACCCATGAAATAGGCACATAATATTAAAATATACATACCTTATTATCTAGGATGTTACAATTTTCTTCCCCATGGGAACAGTAATGATCTAAGAATAATAAAAAGGGAATGAAAATCCATCCTCATCAAAAATTAATTCTCACAAGTATCATGGTTATCTTATCTACACTATCACAGTACAAAGTCCAATGGAGTTGTTTTAATGTGAATTACTTTATCATGGTGATCCAAAATTTGAACTGGTTTCTCATCCATTTGGAATGAAGATAAATATCCCCCCATTCAATCACAGAAAAATTATCTGATTTATACCTCCTTATATGGGGAAATGGAAAACATTGTGAATCAAATTTAAAATATATAGTATGTTTAATTGATATTAGAACATTCCAATTCATCTAACAATATCAAAGGGGCCCAAAAACCACAGTCTCATATTACCCTACATACCCCACTGAAAAAATACAAAAAGAGGTGACACTAAAGAATATATGATCACCAACCTCTATCTCTAGATTACTATGATGATGGTACACATAGGATTTTTGATGACCCTCTTCCATGACCAGTCTCATTCGGATCAACTGATCCTTTTCCAAAATTTTCATTAAAATATTTGGAAATGTAAGGACACAAAAAATTAAATATTATTCTATTTTTTAACTAGAATTAAAATTCTAGGATCTTTTAGATTTAAAGTTTTATAGAATTAGGATAAAATATTACAATGTACAATCATACATTACATGTGGAGAGATATACTAATAATTTTTTTTTAGCCAAAGAATACATTTTAAAATAATTTTTTTTATTTTATAAAATTAAAATTATATTATTTTCATTATCCTTATCCCTACTCGTACTTTGACCTAGGGTAAAACATTTTAAAACATTGGTTGAGAAGATAAATATCACTAATATACATAAAACAAAATAAAACCATTAGTCCAATGAGAAACCTGAAAAACTAATTATTGTTTATTGATAAAATGAAAAAAACTATCTCACATGAATAAAAATCATTTGTTTTCCTAAAATAAAATCAATAAAAACAATAATGAGAAATGAAAACTCATTTATATGACTTAGATAATCATATAAATTATACCCCTTAAAAACCAATTCATATAGAATAACCATATGACTAATATCCAATATTATTATTACCCGGATAATTGGAGATCTATATGGGGAGCACTCTTCTTTTAAGATATATCTGTCTCATTTTTGAGCAATAATGCCACTAATCCCTTTAGTATAAGCCATGTTAAGCTCAATCATGAGCTATAATGGGGCTCAACTCTTGGTATGAGTTGTATCAGGATCACCCATGAGCTATAATGGGGATCAACCTGTCGTATATGAAGTATTAGGATCACCCATTTCATATAATGATTAATTAACATGTCATTATTAAAACATGGTCATTATAAAACCATTTTAAAAACTCTTGTAATCTCATATGAAAACACATTTGGAAAAAAATAAATACTTCTTCTAAGATCCCAATGTCAATACCAATGCACCCTTTTTTATTGAAGACCTATTTTCAATAAAAAAATAACTAAAAATATATGTATTGTTTTTCATTCAAGGAAACATGAAATCAGTCAAAAGAATACGACAATAAAATTAAGGCCACAATGGAGGAAATTCTTTTTTCCCTATATAATTTACAAATATAACATTTTTTTGTCATTTTAAAAAATTTCCTATATGAAAATATATAAAAAGAGTCCATTTTTAAATCAATTTAATTAAAATAAAAATAAAAATAAAATATTTTTTATGTTTCTTTATTATATATATAAATAAATATGTAAAATAATATCAAGATGACTAACATAGATGACATGATTTGATAATTAAATATTTAAAAATTCAAGGTGTCCAATACCACATTCAACATTAAAATAATAATCAAAAGGAAATAATAATTTTAACAAAACATTAAATAAAATGAGTAAATTTAATATACAAATATTAAATGTCACAATTTATTTATATACACCTTATTAAAGAATAAAGCTGCATATTATAAAAAATGTCTCAATGATAGCAGATTGAGACGAAATCCATTACCTTGATTCTGATTCATCACATATGTTATTTATCATCCAAGATAATAAACTTATGATAAATATTTACTTTATTGAGAAACGTTTTCAAATTTATTATTCCTTTTATATCACTTAATATCATGTTACCACATTTAATTAATTATGAAAGTTCATATCAGACGTTTTGACGATATTCAATATTTATGACCAAAATGAAAATTGAAAATCAAATACAGTCTTATATGTTGTTAGTATATCATATATAGAATAATATTCATGAAAAATCATTTTCATATATCAATCTTACTATTAAACCCATTTATTAAATATGGATGTGAAAAATGAAATATGTTACAATCATGAAGACGGTAAGTCGAACATACACTTTGCCAATGTTTTCATTTTTCAACAACCATTACGGAAATAAAGTAAGAATTATTTTATCATTAAATAATGATCATAATATAATTAATATAATTTTAATAGTTTAAATATAATTATATATATCTTCCATGGGATGTGGTGATGAAAAGTGAATCACATCGCTTCGTGGAGGTTATAATTCAAACATATGCACGAACGATGATATCATTATCATGTGCATGGAATTTAAAAACATAAGGGATATATAATTATATTATAATGATTAATATGTCATGAATATCATATATAAACATTAATTCTATCATTTTAACCCTTATTGAGAGATGGTAATGGGAAAATAATTAAATCGATTTTTAGAGGTTATAGTTCACACGTACGCACAAACGAATAATTATATTTTTATATGATATAATTATGGGTGGATATGGGTCATGAAAAAACATAATAATATATAAGTATACTTAGTATAATATATTTATTATTCTTCAGGGTTTAAGGACATTTTATGGAAGAATATGAAGAAATAAAAAAGAAACACTTTCTTAAACTCAATACCTTTTCATCAAACAATCACCTTTCATTAACTACTTAAAACCTCTAAAAAAATTATTATGAATAAAATTGGGAAACTATAATTTGTTAAGGAATTATAAGATGGTATTTTTGAATATATTTTCTAAACCATTTTGGGATTTTATTTGTGAATAAATGTTTTGAATTTGTTCCCTTTTGTAAAACAGTAGAGGGGAACTCTTGGAATTTGTCAAAATATTATAATAATATAAATTATTTTTCTTTATAAATAGTTCCAAAATAATTAATTTATATTATAAGATTATTATGGTTATAAATAAAATCATAAAATAAAAATAATAAAAGTTCTGATTATTTTTAATCACTTATATTTTTACTTTAACTCTTATTTTAGCATTTTAATTTTTATCGTGATAGCATATAATTTTAAGTTTATGGGTTAATATTACTATAATAAATTTCAAAAATACAAATTAATATGTAATTAATGAAATTATAAGATAAATGCCAATAATTTGGTAAAAAGTTTATTTTTTTGAATTTTATATCATTTAATAAAATATTTTTTTATTTTAAAGTATACGTAGTTTCAATTTTGACACAACCCATTAGTTGACTTTTTTGGAAATAACATAACAATAAGTTATGTTTCAACCATATAAATTAAATCACAAATTACATGTCAAAGTAATCTTGAAAAAAAATTGTGACATTAATTCACTAAAAATATATTTATTTTAATATTTTTAATATGGTTTATTTCATAATCCACTAATTAAACAATAACTACATCATCATTATGTCACCATTTAATTTAAATATTTCTTTCCTAAAAATTATAAATAAATTTAGATGATGCAGGTAATAATTTTATAATTAAAAATACTATTTATAGTCTAAGATATCTTCCATATAATTATATATTAAAAATTTAATAGTTATTATTACATGAGTTTGTCAACTTGGATGTTTCAATAAAATAAAATAGTATAAAGAGAATAAATCCATCCATGTGGTTCCAAGTGGACATAAAATCACCCCAAATAATATTTTGATCTAAAATAACACATATAATGAAATTAGAACTTATTTTAAGGTAATTTTATAATATTCATGATATTATTTTTACCTTTAATTGTCCAATTTACCCTTAACCATGATAAAAATAATAATTTCTAAAGTTTCTATTCATAATGACAAAAAAAGGCACATATTTTCAAAATTTGGTCACTTTGATTCCAAATATTGAATAATTTTATCTAATTAAAAACACATAATTCACATAAATTAATTTAATATTAATCCCATTGAGGGATCGATAAAACGAGTTTTTCTGTGTATAAATTTTCAGAAGTTAACCATATTTTTGTTTCCAATTTAAATGTTAAATTGATTCTGATGACCTAAATTATATTAAATGATAAAAAATTAATTTAATTATATTATAAATCCATTCATAAACATAATTTAATATTCAACCAAATTTTATTAAAAAGTAATTTGGGACTAATATTTTTATTATTCTCTATTCATCAAAATATGAATGTTGTAAGATGAACACCAAAAAATTAAACATGTAAATTTTTATACAATAATTCTAAAGAATAATTTCCTTTTGTAAAATATATTTTAGAAAAGTTAGAACATACATTTTAAATTGGTTGTCCACCAAAATGTGTAAAAATTGCATTTTTTGAAAAATTCTTCTTTTATGCATAAAATTGAATTTGATCTAATATCATATCTATAAAACACATAAGATGAATCCTAAATATTATATTGAATATTAAATATATATATATATATTACCTTAATATTTTTCAATAAGTTTGATTTTATTTTTTATAAAAAATAAAACACAGCTATGCATATTTGAATTGTTTTTATGAAACAAATTTCCTTAAAATGGGGTTCTGTTTCATTTATAATTATTTGGTCACCAAAAAGTTAATTATTTATACATGTGGAAACCATATTTTTATAATTAATTTAATCATGTTCATTCCTACCATTCTAATGGTTACTTTAATGTTAAAATTTAAATAATGATATTTATTTCTTCATTTGTGTTTTATGTGGCGTATCATGTATATTGTCAAAAATATTATTTATTTTTAATAACATGAGATGTTACATTATTCCCCCATTTTTTATGTCAAGTCAATCAAATTTTTACTTGGGGTCAAAAACTATTTGTTGAAATTTACATTATTCCTTTTTTAAAATACCATATCAGAAAAAGGATTAACAAAACATCCACATTAAATATTAGAAAGTGAAGTTTGAAGGTTACCTGAGATAACATATACTTGGAATCCATATAGGTAAAAATAGACAAGGAAGAAAAATAAAAGTCTCAAATACTGATAGAGAGTGATAGAGAACATGATCATTAGAAATCTAACTACCACAAAACTATAAATATTTGATAGGTCAAAATTCTATTGATAAAAATAAATGGCTAACATTTTTGATGAAATAATATTTTCATAGATTTAAGGAATTATTTTACTACTTGTATTAATAAAATAATTAAATATAATTAATTTTAATGTATAGTTTCATCCTTTGACCAATTTTCAGCAAAAAAATCATTTTTGTTTGCAAACAATGAGTATTTATGATGATGTTTCCATGTCTGAAGCACTATAATCAACTTCTATAGCATCACATAATCCAAAAAATATTAAATTTATATTTCTCCATTATTTATATATTAACCAAAATAAAAATGGTTAGAATAAGATAAAAAAATTCTAAAAAAATTAAAAACCATTTCATGATGAACAAAATCTTTTAATCCCCAAAATTCTAAAGTAATATACAAAGTTCAACAAAAACCATTCAACAAATATCCATCCACAAAATTTATCTAATTTATCAAAACTGAGATTAAAACCAAAAAATTAATTTTTATTTCTTATCATATTTATCCAAGATAAATTTTAATAATTATCTACATATATCATCCACTACACTTAAAGTGTCAAAACAAAATGTAATTTCCCTAGTTTTCCTCAAGATATGAAAACCATTTTTGAAAATATCCAAAAATCACTATAATCCCAAAATATAAGCATAGATTACTGCAAAATATAACTCAACCATTATTCATCTTATAAAATATCATAGTATTCTATTTAACATGATCATATATGGTTCCAAAAATAGTGATCATCTATCAAAACAAAATTCTTCACTTAATACCCTTAATAATTTTTCTAATATGATAAAATCATTTTTCCGGAAATTAAACTATTATTATTTAATAAAATAATACTAATAAAAAAATATAATTTCATACTAACCTGATACGTAACATAATGTAGTTTTAGGTGATGAACACTGGTCACGTTCGGTTGGGGGTTTGATTCTCACAACCTTGTCATCCGGAACGGGTTCTCATCAATCTTTTAGGTTTCCTATTTATTAAAAATCCATATAATTCTTATAACATTAAAAAAAATATAATAATGTCCTCAAAAATAACTATAACATTTATTAACCTAAAATGTTATCTCATACCAATCATTTTTCATCCCAAAAAATAATAACCCCAAACTACATAAAAAAATAATGTCTCCAAAAGTAATTTTTCATCACTTTAAAATTACATAACTGAAATCCTAAATTTTTTTTTTAATACATTAAACATATGATCAAACTATAAATGATAAACTATAAACTAAAAACATGTGATGACATCCCCACCTCCTAAGAAACCATCCAAACCTCCAGTGTTGTCCAAACCATCCTATAATACCAATAGAAAGGACCCAACATTAAAAATTAAAAATTTTAGTGTTTTGAACTAAAATTAATATTCTAAGATATTTTTAATTTAGTGTTTTATAGAATTAAGAAAATACCTTAGAAATTAAACCCACACATTACAAGTGGAAAATTATATTTGGAATCATTTTTTCTCCAAAAAAACCATTATAAAATAAAATATGGCATCTTCATATAACATCAAAATTCTCATCTTTTCCTCATCATTGTGCCTACTCATTCATTTAACCTATTAAAATCATTTTAAAACTTGACATGGGAATGAAAATATTAATTAGGGGCATAAAAAGAATAAAGACCATTAGTCTATTTGAAAATGAAAAAACCTTTTTAATGTTATTTATGTGAATGAAACAATACATTTTCACATGAATAACACACATAAATTTTTCTCAAATAAAATCATTTAAAAAGATAAAAATAAATGATAACTCTTTTAGGAGACTTAGTGAATCATATACATTAAACCATTTCAAACTCTTTCAATTTGAATAACAATAATACCAGCTTCCAATAAAATTATTTTCCTATGATTTGGAGAATAAAAATGGGGATCACTCTTCATATGAGATATTTATGGTTCACTCATGAGCTATAATTGGGATCATCCATTTATATAATATTTATTGGTCTCCTCGTGAGCTATAATGGGGATCAACCCTTTGTATAAGTTGTATTGGGTTCCCCTATGAGCTATAATGGGGATCAACCCTTCGTATAAGATGTATTGGGGTCACTCAATTCATATAACTCCAAATTACCATATCAATAATAAAATTATTTCATCATAAAATATCATTAAAAACACTTTTAATCCCATATGAAAGCACATATGGAAACAAATTCCTTTTTATTTCAAGAACCCATTTTCAATACCAAAACAACGTTTTCATTGAAACCCCATTTTCAATAGCAAATTACCTGAAAATATAACAACTCTTTTTAATTTAATTAAATGTTAAATCTTCCAAATGAATAAAATAATAAAATAATAGACACGGTGGCTGAAATGTAATTTTCTCCATATATGTTAAGAATAGAAAATTATTTTTGACGTTTATTAAAACGTTCCATATAAAATTAAATAAAATGATTACATTTTTAAATCTAGTGAATGAATTTAAAAATATAAATAAAATTCATATTTGGATAATTTTATATCCATATAAATATTTAAGTAAAATTATATCAAAAATATTCATATAGAGAAAATGATTTGATACATATATATTTAAACATTCAAGGTTTCCCACATCAATTTTAACATTTAAATCATAATTTCCATGAAATAATAAATTTACCAAAACATTAATAAAAATTATTATAGGTAAAATATCGATATGAATAGTTTTAATATTTATATATAAACATTATAAAATAATAATGGTTCATATCATCACGAAAAGCCTAAATGAAAGGATATTGAGATAAAGTCCCTTTCCTTGAGTCTGATAGATCTTGTATGTTTGTATATTATTGGTTAATAAACATATTTTTGTTATTTAATTTCTTAAAAAGTTCATTATTCCTTATATATCACTTAATATAATGTTATAACATTTACAAAACTATGAATTTTCATGTTGGCCGTATTGATGATATTTAATATTTGAGTACAGAATGAAATTATAAAGTTAAATGCAGTCAAAGAGTTCATTAGTCCATCATCTCAAAATTAATATTTATAACATAATCATTTTTAAAAATAAATCCTACTTTTAAATCAATTTATTAAATATGGGCTCGAAAAATGAACTATGTTTCAAACATGGAGATAGTAAGTTGTACATATGAATTAGTAACATTTTCATTTTTCAACTATCAATATGGAAAAGAGGTAAGTATTATTTCCTATTTCCAAAATGATAATAATATCATTAATATAATATAAATTATTTTAATATACTTATATATCATCCATTTTACTGGGTGATGAAAAATGAATCACATCACTTTGTGGATGCGATTGTTCACACAAATGTACGAAAACTATTTTCATGTGCATGGAAAGAAATAATGTAATTGATATATTATTCTAAATTAATGACAAATGTGTCATTAATATAATATTTAAAAATTAATTCCATCATTATATCAATTATTTATTGACGGTAATAGAAACCCAATTATATCTATTTGTGGAGGTCATAGTTCACACACATGCACAAACGATTAATTCTTTTCCCATTTGATGGAATTAAATGTGGATATGGGTAATGAGACAAACATAATCACATATATGTATATTTATTAAATGGAGTTATTATTTTATCATGGATGTAGGATATTATAAAAATGTGGAATAAGAAATAAAATAGAAACACTTAAATAAAAACTTTACCATTTCTTTAGACAATCAGATTTGATTTATATATTATCATAAATAAGGAGAATGTTATTCAAAAACTAAGGCCTCTAGAATGTGGAAATGGATTATTGGAAGGGAATTAAAACTATTTAGGTTTAACCAATATGTATTTAAATTGTGAATAAATGTTAATAAGTACTACCCTTTTATATGATTGAGGAGGGGAACTCTAAGAAATAATCAAAATATTAAATTAATATAACATAAGTTCCTCTCTAAAATGGTCCAGAAATGACATAATTTAAATATAATATGATGATGGTTAGATATAAATTCATCCAATAAAAATTATTCATGGATTGATTATTTTTAAACCCTTATCTTTTTTTAACCCTCATTAAACCCTTTTAATTTTTACCGGGATATCATGTAATTTACACATTGTGGGTTAATTTTATTACTGTAAAATGAAAAAAATAATAATTCATGAATAATTTATGAAAATTTTAAAACCTATTAAAATAATTTGTTCAAATTATTTACTTTTAATTAATTTTATATCATTTAATAAATTTTTATTCATTTTTAAATATTAATTGTCTACTTGGACACTATTCATTTGATGACATTTTTAAAAATATCATAATAGAAAGTTATGTTTGAAAACCTCCTATAAAAAATCAATGACATGTAAAATCCATCCAAAAAAATTTGGAAGACATTAATTCAAGAGAATTATATTTTTAATATCTTTAATATCATTTATTTGATTCATCCATTAATTAAACAATAACTACAAAATCATTATGTCACTATTTAGATTAATTATTTGATTCTTAAAAATTATAAATAAATTAACATGATGTAGGTAAAAAAATTATTTATTAATTCTATTTATATTATAATATATATTTTAAATAACTATATATTAAAATTTTAATAGTTACAAATACAACAGTCCGAAATCTTGGTCATTTCATTAAGATAAAATACAATAACGATTATAAATTAATCGAGGTTGTTCTATAGGGAAATAAAATCTTACCAAGGAATATTTGTGTATATAATAACTCTTCCAATGAAATTAGGACAAGTGTTAAGGTAATTTTATAGTATTTATAATATTTTCTGTACCTTTAATTTCCCAATATACCTTAAACTATCATAATAAAAATAGTTACTAATCATACTATTATTAATTCCCAAAAATAAAAGGGATATATTTATTAAATTTGGACCCTATAATTAGATATATTGAATCCATTTTCAAAAAATAAAGAAACAAAATTAAAATAAATTTTAATAAAAAGTAATCCTAATGACGGATCAAAAAAATGGGATTTTAAAGTAAAAATGATTAAATGTTCACCATGTTTTTATAACCAACTTCATTGTGAATTTTTTTAAAACTTACTAAATTTAACTAACTGGTAAAATATTGATTTAATTAAAAATTAAAACAATTCGTATATATAATTTATCACTATAAAATAATTTTATGTAAATTTAGTTTTTTACTAATATTTTTATTATTCATTATTCATCAAAATATGAAAGTGTCAGAAAAATACCAAAAATATATCCAAAATAAATTTTGATACTCCAATTATAAAGAAAACATTTATTTATTTCAAATAAAATTTATAAATGTTAGAAAATAGATTTAAAATAGGTTCTCCAGCAAAATGTGGTAAAATGCCTTTAAAAAAACATATTTTATGCATAAAATTGAATATGTTCTTATATCATATTTTGAAGACACATAATTGGAAATTTATAAAATTTATTTAATATTATATATATACATATATATATATATATATTAAACTTATATAATCCAATAAGAGGGATTTTATTTTTTATTGGTGATAAAACAAACTTGTTCAAATTTCAATAGTTTTTCCAAAAAAAATCCTTAAATTGGGGTTTATTTTTATTTATAAATAATTGGTAACAAAATAATTAATTAAATATAACTTTTTAAACAAAAATTATATAATTCAATTAATCTTGTTAATTCTTGCCATTCCAACAACTGGTTTAATGGATACATTTAAATAATATTTTTTATTTGTTCATTTATGATCGATGTATTGTGTCATGTAAGCTATCAAACATGGTATTTCTTAATAAAAACACATAATGACACATGCCCAAAAAAGAATCGCACCCCCAACTCTTCCCATCATATGGGAGATCTACATGACTTACCACATAGTTCCTCCAGGGAATCCATCTTAATCTAATATTGATAACTATTATTTTTAGAGAACTTGGCTAGAGGAAGTTTATTTTCCAAATAACCAATAAATTCAAGCACACTTTCTCAGAGAATATCGTCAAGTACATAGATATATCTCCTTATGTTTACATCCATCTATAGATGATATTACATACTTAATTTCAACTAGGAACCCATTTAAAATTATAGTAATTTTGAAAACTTGGTTCTGAATAGTGGATGCCTATTTGAATCAATCACAAAGGGACCCCATGAAGTCTCGCAGTCTCATGTATGTACAATTATCTGATCTATTATACATTTTTGAACACTTTTTTGGGAAGGTAATGTGATGATTTCGTGATCCAATCAATGATCAGCCAAATGAAAACCATCCCACTAGGAGTAAATGTAAAACCAATGATGAAATCTATTGAAATATAGTACCACATACATAACATAATGGGTAATGGTTTCAAAAAAACATGTTGTTATCTGTTTCTCTGCATTAATTTACTAAAATAAAGTAATTATGGTTTGAAATATACATTCCACCATATCATCCTTAGCTACTAATACAGAAATATCAGTTCTGGATACATTTTAATAGTCCTAGGGTGTATAGACAAAAAAAGATATCCATTATCTTTTAAATCATTCCTCTGATAAATAGGAATGACCAACTACATTCAGAAACACAATGAACTTTCAAGAGATTAATCCCACTCACCTAATACCTCCCAACCATTTATGATTTATCTAAATCAAGATAATATGGTGTCTAGTACCTGATTGATTCAAACCCAATCATAAAATTATGATTTTACTTTCCCTAAAGATAAGAACACCAACCCAATATCACCCTTCAACCCCCAAGCTCATTATAGTCAACATACAAATTAGAGACCTCTCTTCCACTATTTCTTACACTACTTGAGTCGGTAATCTCTTACTTAACTCATAAACGACCACATTACCTTTCCTAAAAATATTAGAAATATTAAAATAAAAATATTCATGTTACTGAACCTAGAGTCTCTATCATATGTTCATATCCCTCGAAGTGAATATATATTTCAATCTTTTATTATCAGAATATACCATAAAAAATTCCCTAAAGATATGGTGAATCCATGTTTTGAGTACGTGAATAAACATTAAAATCTCAAAATCATGGGTAGGATAGTTATTCTTTTTAGAAATAACTGGAAAGAGCCAGAGGTGACACACTATTTCCCCTACAATATGGAAAACCCTAAACCAATACCAGAAGAATCAAATAAAAAATATTAACCTGGTCCATGTTTTCAATTAATAAAAACTATTTCTGAATTCAACTACATTTTATGTTCTTGAAGCTATCTATATCATTTTTCATTATACTCAAACATTACATCCATATGGGTTAAAGATATCATTATAGATGTCTTGAATGAATTTCCAGTAACAACTAGCCCTCCCCAAAAATCATGATAACTTCAACACTTTTTTGGGATTCTAAACACTAGTATCATATATGGATCTATTTAGATGCCTCTCTTAGACATAAAATGACCCATAAATATCAATTAAAGATCAGAAAATCAATTAAAAAATAATACCATACAAAAAAATATCATTTATTTTTCTAAGGATCACATCCAAATGATCCATGTGTTCCTCCATCGATTTGGAGCACCCAAAAATATCACCCATGAAAACTAAAACTATATTTCCCCATAACCGATGAAATATCTAGTTCTTCATGTAAGAAACTCCACAGGAGTATTAGTGAGACTTAATGGAATAACATGAAACAAGAAATGAACATACCAGATCATAAATGATTTAAGAGTAAGATATTCTTATTATACACTCAAATGGTGGTATCCTAAACAAAGGTCAATATTTTTAAACCAATGTTCTCCTCTGATTTGATCAATGTGATCATTAATTCTGGGAAAGTGTTACTTTTTCATAATGATCAAGAGTTTGAAAATTCAATAATAAATAAAATGTATCGATATCTTATCTATATTCTCATGAAAGATGATAGGTGAATTATATGTTGACATGATAGGATGAATAAATCTATTAGACTCAAGGTCTTTAAGTTGAACCACATCTTCCAATAACTTAGTAGGTTCCATATGATAATATTGGATAGAAATGGACATTGTACTATTTTGTAGGTCAATGGTAAAATCAACCACTCTCTATGAATTTAAATAATAAAAACATTTGTAAATACCTCTAGGTATGAAAACACCACCAAAGGAAGTGGAAATCTCAAAAAATGATCAATCACATCAAGAAACATCTCATAAAAATCACATAAGATAACTCCAATAATTGTAACAACATTCCCTCCTCTCTATGACCAAGAATACTAGTCACCCAAAAATAAATGAGTGACTGAAAATAAGAATAAACCTTGTGTTTTTTTATGATAATAGATGATATTGTCCTTAACATTGATCATACTATCTATTCCAATAATATGTTTGAAGATATCAGGATCATGAATCAATAAGTCTCACTCCCCTAAAGGCCAGTTTTCATCACCCAACATTCGGGAAACTTGAAATCTTATTTATAAATGATTCCTAAAGATGTGAAATGATCCAACAATAGTCAAATAATATCCAAATGTAATATTGACACATTATCCATCTATGATGGTATAATATAATTTTTAGAACCTTCATTAGAAAAATATATCACCATATAAGATATAATAAATAAGGTGCCTTTAATAGTAGTTATACCATATTTTGATTCATTTTCCTCACAGTCCACTACATAAAGTCATTTGGCATTATCTCATCCCTAATAATTCTATATAGCATTAACATCACTGTTAGAAAAAAAAATAGTCCCACTACCCTTTTAAAACCCCAAATAAACTTTTGAACTATTTGTGAGAGTGGATAAAACCTTTATTCGAAGGGATATCCTTCCATAAAAATGTCAAAGATGACTAGAGTGTCAACAATGATGAACTATCTTGGGAGCCTTCATATAGTTAGGCATAGAATAACCATTCCTTCTACACATATGTTAGAAAAACTATTATGGTGTTGATGACTGAATAGAAATTAATTTATTTTATTAAAATAGACCCCCATTTAAGGGCTAAGAGGGAACCCATCATGAAATAAATACTTCAATAGAAAAATCAAACCCTAACATGCCAAAACTCAAGATCAAAAACAACCATCACTAAAAGAGATAAGCTCATCCCCATAATAAAAAACATTAACCTCATCCTCTATTGTCTCATCACAACACAACTAATTTTTCTATTCCAAATAGCATGGGTCTTTTATCGAGGGCCAAATCTATACCCTCTCAAACATATAATTCTAAAAATCCATAAAACAATGAAAGCAATTTTCCCAAAACCACATCTAGAGAAGCTTCTTACAACAGAACAATTGGAGAATACCTTTAGTCATGGACCACTAAGTCCAAAACCAAAAAGAACTTCCTTAAAACCATCATTGTCCTATGTTGATCCAGATTAGATATAAACTAAATGAAAAATCAAACAAAAACTGAACAACAAGATTTCTATCAATTAGGAATCAAATGGTGATTTCATCTCTAACCTGTGACTTTATCAGCAAGAGGAAGGTGAGTAAACCTACATTGGGAAACAAAAAAGCTCAAAGATAGTTGAAGATCTATAAATTCAACCACAAAAAATGGATTCAGTGAAACCAACACTATCACACATACTTATCAACACAAAATAGCTCATCCCAAACCATATATTATTGAAAAATAATGAAAGAATAATAACATCACCAGTATTCCAAAAGGTAGTCTAGCACCTGAAATTGGTCATGAAGAACACCATATATCATTATACTTTCTTTTATATCCAAAATAAACACCTTGACTAAAAAATCAACAATAGAAGATCCACTTAATCCTATTCTCTTAGGTATATTTACCTCTACCATTGACACATTATCGACCACATCCAAAAAAAATAAAAATAAAGATAAGAACCATCATTGACTGAATATCATCTCTTAGATCCATATCAAACCATAGACACATTATGTATTCCATTTTAAAAACTTCAGTTCTATGTGAATCAACCGAGTGAAGCAAGTGGAATACTCAAAAATGGTACAATCTACTTCCTCCAAGATTAATAATTACATGGTTTTTTCCATATGAAACATCTTAGGGTAAAAATTTGTGTTGAATATTTTTCTAAAGGAATCCCATGTAATATAGTTTGGAAAATTAAAATTCACAATTGAGTCATGACATCTCCTACCTAGTCACTCAAGTATATACATAGAAAAAACACACCATAATGTCACCAAGAGTCATTATGATGTTATATATCCAATCGGTCTTCTAATTCATTTAATATAATTCCATGGGTCCTTTTCCACCTTGGAATATGGGTGGTTTCTTTTTAGTAAATTATGATCCATTTTCCACCACTATTCATGGGTTCTTATCACATGCTTAACCTAGATTCTAAATAGTATGGATTACACAATCCACTAAAGAAGGGTATGTTAGAGGATTCTCTTATAGAACCCATAACTTAGATTTAGATGTCACAGTCATAAAATATCTTATTAGTTTCATTGTCTATTAAACATAATAAAATGACCACGAATTTTTAATTAAAAATATGATATTATAATACCAACATCCAAAAATCCATATTAATTCTATAAAATAAAAATAATTTAAAGAAATTAAGAACATTATGAAATAAATTTGATTATTTACGAAGGAAAATGTTTGATTAAATAGTCCCCAAATCTATTTTATTCCAACAACCCAAATGAACATCTCAAAAGAATGGGAATAAAATCCTTGAACACCAACGATAGTTTAGATTAAGACTTGAATGTGATCTAGCTGTGAAACATTCTACACATACTATATTAATTCTAAATGTCTTAACTTCTATCTACCAATACCATAAACCAAATCCAGGATGTTTCATTACCCTTAACTCTAGGTTTCCCATTGATAGCATTATTTATGGAACCAACCCATGTCAATATAACAAGTCACCCAAGGTAATCATATACAACATGAAGAATAATAAAAAAGAATCCACATTTACCATGTAAAACCAGATCAAGACAAGACAACATGGTACAAGGGGATTAAATAGATCATTTCCAAGAGACATAAAAACCAGGCCATACTAGATAAACTGGAAAAGTAAAACAATAAAATAACAAATATACTATATTTGACCAACTTTTACCACAAAAATACCATACAATGAAGATTATGATAACAAGAGAAACTGACATTCTTCATAGTATCCTACCATTTTCCTTAGTCCCTTAAATAAAATCTACAACCTCCAAAATTAAAATGTTTTCTTCGATTAAAAATCCCAGAATGATTTTAGCATATATTCTATGTGAGGATTGATATTTAGAATAGAATAACACCAAATTTAAAAACAATCAAGTATTCATTAAAATTTCCTAATATAAAACCATTTTGTAAATTATCTATTTCTTTTTATAACAAAATTTATATATTATAATAATCCAAGAGTATTTCATATATATAAAATGAAACATCTTATCATAGGTAAAATAGTCCATGGATATACCTTAAGATAAAAATGGGTGAAAATAACCATAAAATTCTCTCATCTGATAAATCCAATAATAAATAAAAACACACCCCATTTGGGCTATAACCAATATGGATACATATTATACATGAAAATAAATCCCCAATATAGAAAATGGGGGGATAAAAACAATATATCCTCAACTATAATATCACACACTAATGTCACATAATACTACTTGTTGTATAATAGACACAAAGAGTGTCGATTTTATTCTTTATGCACACAAGGTTACCCAGTGTGCTATGTTTCTCAAAAAAACTTATAAACCATTATCACATTTAATAAATAATTATCAAATCAAAGCCTTTATGCATGAGAAATTTAAATCCAATTAAGAAACCAAATCCAACATTAATGCATTTCATCAAACACTTAGTGTGAAAAAATTTCATTTTCAAAGAAAATCCCATTTAACAACATATTTATTTTTATTAAATTCCCTATTCTAATCATTTAAATATATTCACTGAATAAAAAAATAATTTTCAAGAAAATAAGTCAATTCATTTCATAAAATCCATTGTATAGAAATGCCTTCCTCAAGAATAGAGGAAATAAAGTCACCATTGAATACTTTGATTGAAATAAGAAGATCATCCATTGAAATGAATTTTGTGAGGAAAGACTACAAATAATAAATTTAAAACACAAATCAATCATAGTATGATCCAAAAATGTAGGAAATGACATTGTTGTGGCCAATGAAAGGGATTAATCAAGATAGCTACTTACCAAAGAGTAGCGGTGAAACCATGCTGGTGATTAAACACTAAATTGAGTGACCAAGATGGTGAGAGATCACCTAAACCCACCCATAGGGAGTTTAGGGTTCTTGGTGGATTCCAAAATGTATAATGGATAAAGAATCTTGAATACCGAATAATAAAAACTAGTGGGCCGGAATGATTCAAATCATGAATCTGTGATTTATAGTGTTAATATCGTGAGTTTTATGTACACAGAAAATGGAGACACCTCAACGAAAATTATACCTAACTACATTATCAAGATGTGAAAAAAAATCAAGACTTGTGAATTATTCATGATCAGAACCAGACTCATGACATATACTTTTAAATTCCTTCACTTCATGTATCCAGTTCATAAATTGAATGTTTCTATTACATAATGCATTCTATAGGTTCTGCAAGGAATCCCAAAATCAACTATGAAGACCTCCATACCCAAGTAAAAAAGGACTTATTATTAATAGAGACGTATATTTTTACTAGAGATGTTACATTATTGGATAGAACAATTAGATTTAAAGTGATCCATGATTCAAATTAATGATTTCCAAAATAAGGGTTCCATGTATCCCAATGTCTCTCATCGGGGAGATCTAGTTTAGTTTATAAGTAAAGAGGATATTTGTTTTTCAATTATGTGTATATTATTGATAGTTATTATAATACATGGATCTCATCTCATGGATTGGTGACTTGTTTGATTAATTTATGGGAGTTAGCTATTTATCAAATATTAATTTTTCATTTGAATATCACTAGATGAGGGTGGAGGAGAATGTTGTTTAAAAGACATACTATTGATTCCTCCATGATAATATTTAGTTTTTTGTGATATTTATTAGATTTATTAATTCCACAAAAGTTTTGTTTGGAATATTATTGGTGTTCAATAAGTTCTAGGACCAAATTATAGCGGTTTTCAAATATTGAATTCATGTTTATTCGTAGATAGTGACAAATCATGTTTTTCATTTGGGATTTTATTGGGAGATCCTTTGATTACTTAAAATATGGGGACTGATATCATAGTTTATGTTTTGGACACCTGAGGTTTATTTACATAGATATTTTGTATCTTAGTAGTGTGTGTTTATCTGTCATTTGGTTATTGAGATTGTGGTTTCCTACGTATAATGATATAATTTCTCCTTGGATAGTCGTTTCCTTGGTCATGAAGGATATTAAATAAGGTTCAGGTTTCTTTCTTATCCCATCACATCCACTTTTACTTATATTAATAGAATATAAAAAATCTATTGTGTAGATGGATTAGTGTCTTGAAATTTATTTGTACCCAATAGAGAAGATGATCCAAACTCATTTCATTTACTTTTTGAAATAATGATTCATAACTAATTATTAATGTAATAAATCATATCACATCATGAATTCATGATGAATTATGTGGGAAAAATACATAATTTAGATTATAGTAGTTACATTTATAAGATAATAATTACACCACACTTGATCTTGAGCTAATGGTATTAGTGTTTTCCTTGAATTATTAGTGGTATTTTTTGGTGGGATTGTAATTTTTAGTCTTCATAGATCACATGAGACTATGATACACATTCCAAAAGAAAGAATTGAATTTTCATTAATGTATTTGGGTGGAGTTACTATAATATGGTGATTTAAAATATTTATACTTAATTAAAAGGAAATCAGGTAACTGATGTTGTGAGTTGGAAGATACATAGATAATTCTTTCAAATGGATCAAGATGTGTAGACTATAATCTAGGTGCTTATAGAATTTCTCAAGGATATATAATATTATAGTGGTATGGTTTTACAATATAAAATTGGAAATATAATTCATTTATTAAAGAATGTGTGAGAATCTCAACTTGGATATCCTAAAGTAGAGTTTTATATTTATCATATTGTTAAAGGGGGTTGCCTTAATGGATAGACACAAGATGACTAGTGTGGGGAGTTGTTTCATGGATTTTTATGTTCTCCATATGTCATAAGATATTAAATCCTATGTAATTTTCATAGTTCATTTTTTAGTGTGTCCAATTATACACTAAACATAACTTTCCTAGAAGTAGTAGTATTAGTAATAAGGTTTAGAGAGATTAGTAGTAGAGTTTTCATTTGGATTCCTTATTTATAATATTTTTTGAACCAACTATTGATTTTATGATCATTTTATATTACCATTAGATAATCCAAAATGGAAATTAGAGGATACAATATTGGGTTTCGTAACATGTCTTATATGTGTTTTGGGCTAATATGGTGCTATTTTGGTATTTATAGTTCTATTAATTAAGGTAACCCATTAACTTATGTATAGGGATTTATGTATTATAGAAGTGTAGGAAAGGTGGTTTTAAAATAAGGTGGTGTGGATTCATCGATATCTAAAAGTGATTATATTTTCTCATGATTCACACTTCATTTTTTGAGTGGGGATATATTTGTAGAAGGATTTTGGATCACAGTTATGAATTAGCATGATTTAAAATCCTTGAATTGTAAACTTATGGGGTGTAAATTCCTAGAAGTACAATATATGTTACAATAATTTTTTATCAATTTTTTATGTTCATGGCTGTATAAATTTCTATTAGTTAGTTTGTACATAATAATAGATATATTTACCAATTTCAATGACCCTATTAAATATTATTTATCAGTGTCCATATAAATCCCTATTGTGTTCGATTGAGAATGGTGTGTTAGAGATTACTGGTCCAAATTGTTTACACCATATGATGGAGAAGGTGAAAGTATTTTGTGAGTAGATGAAAGATTCTAATTATTATTAAAATTAATATTATTCTTACTGAAGAAGATATCTATAGTTAGATATTAGAAATATTTTATATCAAATATTTTATATTTTTCTTATTTAATAGAGGTTCGATCATAATTCTGGGTTTTTTCTATGGTTTGTCAAAAAAATTACGAAGTTTTATCAAGTCAATATATATTTTATTTGTTGTTACTTCCACCACAAATAGATTAAATTCAAAACAAATTCCATTTTTCTCAACTTTATTTCCATCATCATAATGAATAACTTATTATTAATAGTCAGTATTGTAATATAGATAAATATTGGACATTTAAGTAATGACATGTGTAAATTCATGTTCATAAATAGAAAATTTCAAGAGGAACTGTTAATAAATATTTGAATGTATTTCCCAAACATTATGGCTTAGATATTTGTATTTTAAATTTAGTATTATATATTAGTTCCTAACATTAAGAATAATTTTTTTAACTCTTTTAGTAATAATTTTGTTTTCATTAGAGGTGATGTGATTTTTTATTTCTTTTTTATAACATGGTTGGACTTTTCAGTGGATATATTTTATTTTTGGTTTGAACTTAGAGTATTGGATTATTTCTCATGTTTTTTGTCCTTTTCTCTATATTTTTCTATTTTCTTGGTTAAAAATCATTTATGTGGTATCTAATATAATGTCTTATGTTTTATTGGACATATACAATGTTATTAATTATTTTCGGAAATGTTTCAATCGTTTTTTCATTAGAATTGTTGATGAGTAGTTGTCTTTTAATATTCAATGGAAGGAATTCCATTTTTAATTTATCATGGTTTGTTGTTTTCACCAATGTTTTGGAACTCAGCATAGAGTGGTTTTGGTTTAAAATGGGAAGTGTTGAAGTTAAGGGTATAATTTTTTGGAAGCTTACAACATCATGGTTTATAAACTATGTCATAGTATTCAAGTAATAATAATTTTTTATCTTATATATTAAGAATTGGACTTGAAGGATCCAAATAATTACATAAGGAGAATAAAAATTGTGAAATTATTAGCATGGAATAGAAATAATAATTTTGTGAGAACCATATCATGGTTTCTTATTGTTTTATATGACTAACAAAATGATTATACTAGGTAAACCATGGTGTCGTTTAAGTAATTGTTTCTTATAATTACCCCAAAAAATTTTAAATTTAAATTCAAATTCTTATCTAATTTCATTCAATCCATTTCCTACCCCCATATTCCTAGGATTCCAAGAATCATGGTTTTTGTTGTTTCATATGACCTGGTTTGATCATTCAGTCACAGTTATATTGATACCTAGTTTTCATGATATAAGGAACTTTATCCCTCCTTTTTTAACTATTTTAACTTATTATTAATATGAAATTGATGGGAAATGATCACCTATATGACACTGGTAAAACCCTTCAAAATAATTCAGGATCATCTCTTAGTCACCATAGTTTTTGGTATACATTTGGGGATTACTAAAATTAAAGTAGTGGGATTATTCCCTAGGGGTGTCTAAATGAACAATTATACCATTCCACTTAATATTAATCATGAAAATTTATGTCATTGGACATCCAATCCCAAAAAAACCATTACACACCATCATATAACTATTAGAAAATCGATGATGATATATACATATCTAAAACTATATAACAATTGAAATCATCAAAAACCTATCCAAGAATCGTAGAATATATATAATGGATTCAAAATGAAACCAAAACCAACATTGTATAAAAAATTCCTAACAAAAAAACCATAATAGACCAAGAGTGAGGTTTTAATGATAAAATGATATAGTTAATTTCTTGGATAATTCCAATGATTCCACTCCGCACACAAAAAAAAATATATAATGTACACTACCAAATAAATAAACTCCAATAACAGTAAAGAAGAGTGATACATGAATACTCCTTAACTTAAAATACCTAAAAATCAAGAAATAATGTTGCATGTCAACTATAGTGTCCATGTAGGGTATGAGAATATAAATACATAAAGATGAACACCAAATGAAAATTAAATCATCTATGAAAAACCCTGTGTATAAATGAATAGTTATACTAATATACATAAGTTAATTACATAGTGTTGTATTTGTTTAAAGAAAAAAAGGAATTTATATAATAGTATATTGGTAAATGAAAGATAAATTGATGACTACGTAGAATAATTCATTATACAAGGTGTATCCATACCTAGATTTCTTTAATCTGGATAGAACCCATAATTTTTTATGTTTTTAGAGGTTGGGTAATCTTAAAACTCATCCCATCAAGTATAATTGTAAGAAAATATTTTTCCCATCTCACCCTATTAAAATTATACAATCAATTCCTCATTCCATCCCACATAAAGATAGTGGTGTATTAAAAACAGGTCTATTTACCATCCCATTAAATATAGAAGGGGGTATACTCAAACAAGTATAAAAACCCATTTCATCAAATATATGGCTATATCAGTGGCCAAATGGAATGATATCATAGTTTATACTAACAAGAATAGATATAAACATTCTAATTATATAAATATCACAATATACCATGTTTTGATAATTATCTATTTATGAATCATGTATTATAATTGTCATGCTTATCAAAATAAAAAGGTAAACATGATTCACTATGGAATAACAGATATCATATAAATATTACATAGTATATGATCTTTCTATGAATTTCAAAAAAAAATCAAATATGGAGTTATTGAAAAACACCAAACATAGATTAGTACACAATATAAAATAAGATAATCTATAATACCAAGCATAAAAAAGTCATTATTTAAATTCAATGTTTTATTTCACCATTTACCAATAGTGAACTAGGTAGAACATGAATGTATTTATTTTGTAGTATGGACAACTAAGTGTGTAATGTTTCAATAAATTACGACTTGATATAAAGTAATTAGAGATCTTCCCAATCAGTTATAAATCCTGGTATCAAAGATTACATAATAAATTATTTTAAAATAAATTTTACTTTTAAGATAATATATTCATGATTTAATTTAATTTTAGGAGGATTAAAAACATTTTAAACAGAATTTTGAAAATAAAATCATTACATTATAATATATAATTAACTATTATGTGTAAATATTTTTTCAAGGAAAGGTGTTCATGAAATATTAGGGGATATGAATATTTATATTTATTTAATAAATATTTATTCACAATATCAAATTATTATAAAAAATATTTTGTCTAATTTTAAAACGGGTTTTTTTCAAATGGAAAATATTATTTACCCAAGAAACTCAATGGTTTGAGAATTAAGAATATGTCCTTTACAAATATTGTTGCTTTTAAAACAATTAATCATTTACAACATTTTTTTTAATTCATGTTACATCCTAGTTTAATAAATATAGGATACATATTGGTTGTTCACTTTTACCCCTATCCAACCATTATGTTACCACACCATCAATGCACCAATTAACATTCATAATCAAGGATTGCTGACATATAACTCATAAGGTACATAGTGAAGTTGAGGTATCATTTTACAATGACCTAAAATAGAAGCACTAGGATACACCAATGTAATATAATTTTGAGCTTTTCAATCTTAAGTATAATTTACAAGACTATTTAACCACTGGATATTTATAAAGGGATGGAATTTTCACCACTAGCATGGTAACATTACCCATAAAACATCATATTGAATATGATAGAATAGAAACATTAAAAACTAATCCTAAAAATTATAGGACCACTAATTAATCCCATACAATTCATGGGATTATATAAATATATGAAGTCAAAGTTAATGATTAAAAAATATTATTAATGAATAAAATAAAAAAAGTATAAACAAGGTATATTTTAATAATTTAAAAACTATTAAATTTTATTTTTGTATAAGTATACTAATAAAAAGTGCAAGAATATTTTTAAAACCACATAATAAATACATAGAAAAACCAAATGCCTTATGAAAAATTTTATTTGAATGTATCTTTAGAAAATAATGTAAGAATTTCCAAATAATTCTTAAGACATATTATTATTATTTTTAGAAATTAAATGGAGAGATTATAATGGTAATAGAAATTAAATTTAATCTCTGAGTTATGACTAACCGACCATAAATGATGACAATATTTTACATCAAATGATCTATAATTAATATTGCAAATATTTCCAAACATCCTATATGATCCAACAAAAAAATTACATATAGAAAGAGTCTAGGATAAACATCCATTATAAACAATAACCCACAACACCTTAACATAACCCTATCTAATGTCAACAGAAATCTATTCATGATCAACATAGAAAAATCCCTATATATAATTATCAAACCTTTATTAAAAACCAAGAGGATTTCAATATTTAATGGAAATTGATTTCATACCTAGAAAGAGATAATAATGCATTACCTCCTCTCTCTTGTTCTTTATATACTAGACTCATCTAATTATAGCTCTATAGGGCTATGTAAGACCTCGAATTGGGATTTTACGTTTATGAAAAATGTTGAAAGTTATGTAAAAGATAGAAATGTATGCCAATAATCATTATATTTTCATGACCCATCCTAGAGGGGAATATGTCGTGACTACCCCAAGCTTACCTCAGATATTCTAGGGGTTGGGGACTAGCACTGAGTAGGCATATCCCAAAAATGCTAAGAATTTTCGAAAGTACCTATACACAAGCACACATCTATAATCCCAAAATAAAAAAATGTAAAAACACTAAGTAAACAGTTCATGCATACAATAAGATACCAAACACATAGTACGATAGTAGGAAAAATGGATAGTAAACCAGGGTAGAATACAAGGAAACCAAAAGAAATACTTTGTCAAGTTAAAGAAAAAGATCTTAAAACTCATCTATAGAAAACCTTACCTTAAGGGTAGGTGTAGGATAGGTTCCTAATTTCATAAGATCACAAAATTTCCATCTGATCGCTCTATGCACCACCTGGTCCATCTTCACCAAGAACTCCTTCAAAGCATCAATTATCTGTACAAGATACGACATGTTTGGGAAAATACCATACATGGGTGAGTAAAACAATACTTAGTAGGACACAAAGAAAACAAAAAGGGAATACCACTAAGAAATAAATAAATTATACCACAAATGAAATATGCGAAATACACCAGAAATTAAACAAATGAAGTAAAATCAATATCTTCCGCTCACATAGTTATAATTTCAAAGTAAAGAGATGCATTTTTAGTTGATGTCCTTAGATCTCCCAGTTAAAATGGATCACAGAGTGTTGATGGAACATTTAGAGCTGATTAAACATGGCGCATTCATGGAATATAGAGCTTCAATAGAGAATAAAGCATTGATGGTGCCCAAAGCAACAATGGTGGCCGGAGTATCAATGGTGCACAGAGCATCAATGGTTCATGCATCCCCCAAATCACATAGTCACAAATTCAATGCCAGCCATAAGATCCCACTCAAAGCACGATTTTTCTAGAAGAAATTAATACTCAAGATATTATTTTGTAAACCAACCTATTCAAAAACTCAAATAGAGTATCTCAAAAGGAACCTATCATTAGAAGGGTCCCAACACAACAAATATCTAGTCAAATGGACACAATGTTTGAAAATTACGACTGTTTATATAAGAAGGTATAACCCAGAACCAATAGGGGTCTGGTCTATCCCTCCAGACCAAACCTACTTGATTCAACTGACCTAAAATGGTTCATCCTGGCCTGAACATGCTTGGCCCACTGAGCATGGCCTGCAAGGCACGACCCGTGGGGTCAACGGAGTTGCTCAACTCCCCTGTCATGACCCACACATGTGGAGAGGTTTTTCCACACAACACGTAGTCTTCTGGACCACATAACTACACCTTATCAATGTGGAATCACCATGGTTAACATAGTCAGTCACTACATCTCATCTCCCTTGCAGATTCTCACCATTGTGGGTTCCACGCAGACTGCCAACCACATACATAACGACCCTCACCATGTATCTCATCAGTGTTGCGACCACCAGTTGTGTCTCCCATTACCGTGGGATCCTTTATGAAAAATACTACCTCAACCACATCATTTTTCCATCGTCGGCCACCCTTTTGGTGGCCCATCTTTTCATGATTTTTCACGATTTTCCCCTTCTGTGCTATTACTACCTCCAATTTTGTCCTTGTATTGGTGTCCTTTCGCCACATCGCACTCCCCTTGGACTGGCACCACTAGCCACCTCCTCCCCTATCCATCACCAACCCCAGTAGCGGTCAACCTTGTGCCATCATAAGTTATCACCTTTCCTGAACCATACCACCCTCCTATCACACATCTCTTATTCCATCGCAGGGTCAACCATTTGATCCTGGACTATTTCACCATCGATTGTGAGAACAATGGTCTATCATTCGCATTGGGTTTTCAAGGGATAATAACATATAAATAATTAAATAGATAGTGTGGGGAGATACAAGCACATGAATTACAAATGAAAGGATCTTGGACTTGTTCATGTTATCCTTGATCCTTTCATGTTATAAAGTTTAATTAAAAAAAATCGGCACATAGATCTAAATCACCATTGAAAATCCCACAAAAAGTAATCCATCCCCCAAGAACAGATGAACCATGGATGAACCTATTCATGGGTTAGTCCATGTTCATTTCTTGAATCTAAGTTGGAATTAGAATCAAAAATAGAATTAACATCCAAACATGTTGTTGGATCAGTCATTGACGAAGAATAGAGCTCTGTGTCATCATCAATCCTCAATCTACCAGGGACAGTCCTCGTGATAGTTTCCTTCCCTAACCTAGAGGAATTGAAGTGTTATGGTGATAACACTAAATTCCTAATAGAGTATTCACTAAAAAAAATGAAAATCTCCACCTCATGAAATAAATTTTTTTTATTAAAAATTTCTAATGATGGTTACGTCCAATTTATAACATTCACAGTCGACCTACTCTAATCGATGTTAAGCCCCTCATAAGGTAAATTCACTTCTTTGAATGCTACGATGCCATCATATTTCTGATCCAGGAAATTATTTAGTAGATATTCCAAATTTAAATAAAATCCACCCACATACTTGATTAAAGTAATATAATTTTTTGTTGAATCGTTCCATGCACATCAGGACTCGGAATCTCATGCCATCTTAGCACATGGTCTTAGAATATTTCCAATTAATTAATGAAAATAAAATTAGAGAAAATCTATGTCATTACATTCACCCCACCACAGGGATTTACGTCCCCTAAATGAAAAACAAGGCCCTCTCAACAAAAAGATGAGTGTATTGAGCATGAATCTAGGCATCCCGATCCGAAGTGCTCTCATGGAGATTCACGTGGATCCACTAAATGTGAACTAGAGCAATCAAACACCCATGAAGGCTCCGCTCCTGTCGATGCTCGATCTCCACTAGGCACTCCACAAAATTCTACCCATCATCAATTTATAGCTCTCCCCAGCTGATGACGTGCAATGGATCATGCACGTACCTCCAAATCTATGTCTTGTGGAAGACATCATGCACCCAACACAACTGTGGGGGTAGATCTAAGTGGTACACCACCTCTCCAACTCTACTATGAATCTGTAAAGGGTCGATGTATCTTGGAGATGACATGCCTCCCTAGGAAAATATCTACAATCACCATCAAGGTGAGACCTGAATGAGAACATGGTCTCCCTCCTCGAACTCTATAGGCCTATGTCTCCTGTCATCATACAACTTCTTCTGTCTCTGTGCATTCCTCATATACTCTTGAATGATCAGAAACTTCTCTCTTGTTTCCCACATCAATTATGGACCTATGAGTGCTGAATCAAATGATCCAGTCCAACAAAGTCACGACATGCATGGCCGTATGTACAAGGCCTCAAACGATATGATACCAATGGTGGAGTTATAGCTATTGCTGCATGCAATCTCCACTAGTGTTGGGTGATCCTCCCAACTATATCAAAAGTCTAATATTCAATCATGTAGCATATGTTCAAGAACATAGATGGTCCTCTCTATCCAACAATCTGTGTGGTGATGAAATACCATGACCAAGCGCAACTGAGACATAGAAACCTCCTATAATCCCTTCCCAAAATGGTATGTGAAAAGAGAATCTATCTAAGATGATCTTTTATGGAACTCCGTGAAGTGGAACAAACTATTACATATAGAGGCATCCCAATCTCTCTACTAAACTCTTCTCAAGGATTAGCATGAAGTGGTCCAACTTGGTGATTCGGTAAATGATCACCCAGATGGTATCATGTACCCTGGAAATTTTTGGTAAACTCTTCACTAAGTCCATAGTTATATCATCCTACTTCCACTGCAGCACATCAAGTGGATGGTTTAACCCATCTAGATCCTGGTGCTCAACCTTTACTTTCAGGAAACTGAGACATCTAGAAATGAACTATGCCACTACCTTCTTCATCCTCGGCCACCATAACTAACGTCGGACGTCCTGACACATCTTTATCACTCATAGATGTATCAAAAAGGGGATATGTGTAACTCCCTCAGAACCATGTTCTATAACATCACAGGTACCATCATGTACCCCTGAAAAACAACAATGTGCTCCCCACCTATCAAATATCCATCAGCAGAATTCCCCATAGACTAATGAGAACATTAGGTATCACATTGGATATTTCTAAAATTTTCCTCCCTAACTCACTATAAGATTGGAGGCGTGACAACCATTTAGTAGAAGTATGATGATCCATATCTATCCACAAATTATATTTTTAATGTAGCCAACTAATAGGATGCATCACTCAGTAACTACAATATGGATCACTTTCTAAAAGCATCTACCACTACATTCCCCTTCCAAGGTGTATAGACAAGCTCAATGTCATAGTCATGGAGGATCTTTAGTGATCAGCTCTGTCTCACATTTAGATCCTTCTGAGTGGATATATACTTGAGACTCTTATGGTTAGATTATACATTAAATTCGACGCTCATAAGGTCTTTCACCACATCTTCAAGGAGAAGACTACTACTGTAATCTCAATATCATGGGTCATGTAGTTTTGCTCATGCTACCTTAATAGGCACAAACCATAGTCATCACCTCTATCCTCTGTAATAAGAGAAAAACAATCTGAGTAGTGGATGTATCATAGAACACCATGTACTTAACACCCTACTTCGGTAATCTGAAGATAGGAGATCTCATTAATATTTTCCATGGCTTCTAAAAACCCTCCTAGAACATATTCAACCACACAAAAGTTTTCCCTTTTCATATCAAATATTTCAAGGATGTTGTTACTCCAAAAAATTCAGGGATAAATCTATGATAGGACCCAACCAAAACTAGGAAATATCGCACCTTGGTAACACTCTTGGGTGGCTCCCAAGAAAGCACCACCTCAATCCTTATCGGATTGACTAAAAACCGAGACTCTGAAATGATGTGTCCCAGAAAGTGGTCCTCCCAAATTCCGAACATACACTTCGAGATCTTCCCATAAATCTAATGCCCTTAGATTATGTCTATAACCACCCTCAAGTGTATCATATGTTCCTCATCATATTCCTAATACACTAGGATGTCATCACTGAAGACCACAACGAATTGTTTTATGTAAGGATTGAAGATTCTATTCATGAGACCCATGATCACTACTAAGGAGTTCGTCAATCCAAACAACATCACTATGTACTCATAGTGTCCACACCGGCATCCGAAGGTTGACATCAGTACATCCTCATCCTGTACATGAAGCTGGTGGTATCCATATATGAGGTTTATCTTTAAGAACCACCACACTCCCTTCAGAGTATAAAACAGGTCCTCAATCCTCATTAGTGGATAATTATTCTTCATGTTCACCTATTTATGGCACCAGAAGTCCACACGTAATCTCAAGATCCCACCTACCTAATTGGAAAACAAAACTGGAGCCACCCAAAGTGAAACACTGGGTCTCAAAAATCTCTTCCTCTACATGTCCTCTTGGTGTATCTTCAACTCACAAAGATCAATTGGAGCCATTTGATATGTAGGAATATATATTGTTGTCATCCCGTGGAATAGATCAATGAAAAAGTCTACCTTCAAATGGGGAGGTAATCCCATGACATCCCCTGGAAATATTTCTTCATACTCTACCACAACAGTTAGAAAATGTGGACTCCTATCATCCACCACACTGATGGTGGGACTAGAAAACTGATGAGTAATCGATTTCACCCTTCTATACATAAGTATTTCCTGAATTTTATTTATATATTTGTCACCTAAAACGGAAAACAAGGTCCCATATCTATAGAAAAACCACACTCTACACTAAAAACAATAAATTTTGGCATGAACTATGGATAACCAGTGCATACAAAAAATGATTTCATAAGGCCTTGATGCTACCACCAAGATATCCCAATTGAAACCCTCCCCCCTATAGTAAGGTAAAACTATCAATTCCATTGTTTGATTGTTGAATCACACCCCATAGAAGTCTCTAAGCATAGGAATCTAGTAAACTATTCCAATGGAATCTACGACTCTCGTACAAGGGTCATGGAAAGAAACGAGTTACTGACACCAATGTCTATAAAAACTATAGACAGGGTTAAAAAGAAACATACCATACCTCTAATAATCTCTATAAAATTGGGGTCATAAGCCTATATCACCTCTATCCACCAGCTCTTGGAGCCTATGGTGGACCCCCAGGGGGTGGTGGTAGTAGTACGTCAAACCTCCTCCTTCCACCTTCAACTCTACTAGCTCCTTTACGATACCTTACTCCCTACGAACAACTTTTCTCCACCCTCCTCCTCTGCCTTGGGGGTCCCTAAACTATCTATCGGTCATATGTATGGGGAGTTTGGCAATCTCAAGCCAAATGTCCCCAACCGCCACACAAGTAACATAACATATCCATCAGCTGACCCACTCTGACCTGGGAGCCTTGTACAACTGATCCTATATCTTGGGTTCATACCCTAGACTACTTGACCTACATGGGTCCCTATATATTCTATTGGATACATACCATCAAAGACTCTACTTCTTGATGCTATCTAGTAGATCCCATAATTGGTGTATTATCTGCTAAAAATCTCTCCACTAGCTTGGATCTCTCTAGTCCCCCAGTATATGTAGGGATGCTCTGTGATCTCAAGGATGCACTGATCTCTATTCATTTCCCATGTCAAAGGTCTGAGCCATGAATAAAGGGTCCCACACAATATCCATGGAGTAAAATATATGGTCTGTAAATCTTGCTAAGTACTCTGATACTATCTGATTTCCCTACTGCAGAAGTAATAGATCCTATAGGCACATTGAGCATAATGTAACTTGAAATAAATCCTCCCAAAAAGGAACACAAATTATTTCCAAGAGAGAGTCGTTTCATCTTTTTTCTAGATCACTATGATCCACCATCTCCCCACTAATCCCTAAAGAATGATCATGGATGGAACTGCCACCTGGTCAGAAGTAATCCTCAGAATGTGGAAGAAGTGTATAACTACCTCTAGAAAATACTCATCTACCTAGAGGTCTATCTACCCCCAAAACCTACGAGGACACTTCTTCTAGAACTCATGAAATGCACTCATCCTAAGTGATCATCTATAGGTAGAGATGGTGGTAAATTCTTCTCTCTAGGTGGTGGTATCACTGGTACACCATTTGGAGGTTCTATCTCTGGTATTAACCCAAGTACTGATGCCTTATCACTGGGAGGATCATCCTAGTGATCACACATTAGAATCATGGATTTTTGTCTATGTAGAGGCATCTTGAAATAGATCAAGATATACCAGAGTCTAAATAGTACACCTTATTAACTGACTAAATAAATAAATAAGAACACACTCAAAATTGTATACGATGCATGTACCATTTATTTTCCTTAAAACTAGTGTTTTCATGTACAGAGTTCAAAAAGAATAATTCGAAGTGTCAATGTATGGATACATCGACCACAACACCAACACTAGATTACCTATCCTAAAAGTCAAACTGGAAACACATGACAATATTTCCCCAATACAACCTCATTGAATATTGGTTCTTTAGGTATAACCAACCTCCTTTTATACAACTCTGTCATGACCCATAACAGAGGGGCCCATGCCCCAACTACCCAAAGCCCACCTTTGATAGGGTAGGTGCTAGTGACCAGCACTGAGTAGGAATATCCCAAAAATGAGAGGCATTTTCCTATGTACCTGTACAATGCACACATATCCAAGACGAAAATTATGAAATGTAAAAAAGAAAAAGTGAACAATGCATGCACACACTAAGATACAAACCACAATGTATGACAGTAGTAAAACTGGAATGTAAACAGGTCTATAAAACAATCCTACCAAAATAATGAGTCTCTTAAGTGAAATCACATGATCCAAAAACTCATCTACAGAAAATCCAACATGAAGGGGAGGCATAGGATATCTTTCGGAAGTCATACGATCCAAAAACTACTATCTCATCCCTCTTAGGACCACATGGTCCTGGTCTATTTATAACTCCATTAAATATTCAATCATCTTTATAAGACATGACATTTGTGGGAAATGCCCCTTCCAAGGTGAGAAAAATAGTACTCAATAGGACACCCAGAAACTAAAAAGGTAATAACACTAAATAATAAATGAATAATAACCTAAAGGAAACACATGATATAAACTACAAAAGAAAAAAACAAAGTATAGTCAACACAGTCATCTCACAAAAGTACATGTATAAAGATCAAAGAGAAGGACTTTATATTGAATTTCAAAGATCTCAGAGTTTCCATGATTCATATAGTGTTTATTTCACACAATGCGTCGATGGATCGTGGATCATCGATAGTTCATGGAGCATCAATGGAACACAGAGCGTCGATAACACCTAGAGCACCTATGGTGTTAGGAGCATCCATGGAGCACTAAGCGTCGATGGTGCATAGAGAATCGATGGAATATAGAAGGTTGATGGTGCATGAATCGTCGATGGATCATGAAGAATCAATGGTGCATGTAGTATTGGTTGGTCATGCATACCCCAAGTCATGTAGTCAATAAGATTTCCACAAGATCCCACACGTAGAAACTTTTTTTCAAAGAAGAGTCATCTTGTGTCTAGTTCGGGTCTGATATGATGTTTCAAAGCTGACATGACCTGGTCTGGCTGACACGACCCAACCCGGTTAGACCGACCCATCCGAGTTCAACCCGGACTAAATTGGATGGGACCGTTAGTCCCACTGGACTACCGGAGCAGCCCATCCTATACGAGTGGGCTGGTTTTTCCACCCAGCATGTGGTCTGCTGGACCACAAGCCTCCACCTGGAAAACGTATCACCAACATGGTCAACATGGTTGCCCGCTGTGTCCTAGATCACCCATGGATTCCCACCTCCAAGGGTTCCACATAGATTGCTAGCCATGTACGCAACATACCTCACCAAATCCCTTTTCAGCATTGAGGATACCTCTTGTGGCCCCTAGGTCACCCCCATCGGCCCCTACCAAAGTGGGATCCCTCCGACATAGTCCCTCCTTGACTGGATCATACTTACACCATCAATTCTCTTTCCCACCACGCTCAACCTCACCCAAATTCCACATGGCCTATACTGCCTCCACCGCCATCCACCCTTCCAGCTGTTTTTCACCATGTCGCACTCCACTTGGACCACCCCCATTGGCTGCATCTTTCCCTCACCAGCAGCTACCCCATTGTAGATCTTCCATATGTCTTTATATGACACCACCTCACCAGAACTATACCACAATCTCGTCCCTTCTATGATATTCCATCATGGTGTCAAATATCTGATCTAGGATCATTGTTCCATGGATCATAGGTGTAACAATTGATTTTTCGTGTATGGGTTTCAATGTCCTAGAACGTAATAAGAATGAAATAGATTGAGCGAGGAGACAGAAATAACACGAATGAAAAATGAACGCATCTTGGCCTTGTTCATTTTTTCCTTGACCAGTTCATGTTATAAGGTTTAAAGAATAAAAAATTGACACAAATATCTAAATCCCCATTCAAAACACAACAAGTAGTTATCCATCCCACAAGAATGGATGAACTGTGGATAAAACTTTTCATTGGATGGTCTCTGTTTGTCATATGAATCAAATAGGGAAGGTAAATAAAAAATAGAATCAACATCCTACCTCATGGTTGGATCAGTCATTGAGGAAAAAAAGGGGTCTGTTTCATCATCGATCCTCCATATACCAACATTCATTGTCGAGAGAATTTTTTCCATGACTCAGAATAGTTTTAGGGGTATGGTGATAGCCCTGAATCCCTGACAAAGGATTCATTAAAAAAATAGCCTGATTTCATCAAATAAAACATTTTTATTAAAATATTTTAACGCTAGTTACATATAATTTCTAAATTTCATAGTCAACCTACTCTGATCATTGTTAGGCCCTATATAAAGTACTGTTTATACTCTAAATGCAGCGGTGCCCTCAGAGTTATGATTTGGGAACACGTATAAAAGTTATTTCCATTTATAAGAATAACCAAAAACAGAATTTATTAAAAACATAACAATTTTCAATGTATCATTCTGGGTACAATGAGCCTCAGAATCTCATTCAGTCTATGTTCCAGGTCTTGAAATTTTTCCAATTAATTTATAAACATAAAACTATCAGAAATATGAGTCATTAAATATTTAAAATATAACTAATAGATGTTATGGAATGCCTAATTTCCAATTCTTTTTGGAATAAACATCATGGAATTTTTGATGAAAAAATTCATTAACCCTTCAATAAACGTAATTCCAATAAGATAAAATCATTGTAGTAAAATATGGTAATAGAAAAAAATCCCATGGATTTCTTTAGACAAGGGTCGAGGAATACAAAATCATAAAATTTATTCCACCATGTTATATTGAAATCAAGTAATCGAATATATTTTAAGGATAAACAAAAATATAAGAAGACAAATGTGAAGGGAAGAAGTGGATGGAAGGATATAATGCCCCAGATTTTAATGGAAAACTACTATTTTCTCCACTATAATCAATCAACCATGAAAAAGGGTATGAGATAGAAATAGGGAGAAATGGAAGGTTTCTTGTTTTTTAGAGGTATAATGTGGTTATGATTACCCCAAAACTGGGTAAAAATTTATATTTAAAAGAATAAAATAAACCAATTTTATGAAAAAACCATTATATACCTATTGGAAACATATAAATAGTTAATTAGGTACATGGTGGCACCAATAAAGAACCATGTCCTATCTTAGGCTCAATGTGTACCTGATGAATTCCCACCATGTACTTGGTGTCATGATTAGGGATAGAATCTTTGTATGACCCATATCCAACCCTCCTAAACCCACATTTAGCCTAAAAACATCATATTACATATAAAAACATATATAGTTTCCTCACAAAAACATAAATTCCATAAATGAATAGCAAATTAAAATTCAGTCCCTCTTATTGAACCCAATAATTTTTACACTCCCCCACATTAATTGCCTAATTTTGTTAAAATTATGTATATTTACCCATTTGTCAAATCCACATAGACATGAGAATTAAAAATCACTCCATCATAAAAAATTTCATCAATAAAACAAAAAACTAACACTTAATTTACAATAACCTTTATCCCCATGAATATAGATCAAAATCACCTTCTAATATCTATTATGTTATTAAATAGAGAATTCCCCCCTAAAAACCTTAATATTTATCCTAAGGCATCATCAAGATTCTATTTCACATCTCATAGATTGCATCAGTTATGATCACATTAGTACACATCCCAGATCAGTATAAAATCTCAAATACACCTCTTCCCAAAATCAGTAAAATATCAAACACTCTGAAGGGATGAAAACTATAGGTACTAGATTATAACTATACTGATTACTCGAATCATCCAATTCTATTACCATAAATCCTAATAACCATCAGCGCACTCACTTGTAGTATATGAATACAAATTCCATGTAATAATCAAATTGTATAAAATAAACATACCAAATCAATATAGATCCTGTTAAAAAAGTAAAATCATAAATTATTAATTATATTCCAAAAAATTACATAAATTCATAAATAAACAAAATAAATTCTACTCAATAATAATACATGGAATTTTGAATGAAAATATTATTGAGATTCGCAAATTCAATAATACTATATTAATTAACTACTTCCCAAATCTAGTACCTCAATATATTGAGAAATTTCCAATATTACCCATCTAGTCACTCACCTAGTAAATTGTTTCAAAATAACAAAATGTTTCCACCTAAAAAATTAGAAATACCATGAACCTATCACCCATACATTACTAGTTTGTTCCACCACAACATCTTAAGTGAAATTCCCAATAACAATAGGTTGACATAAACACTCAGGGTTTATAGAATTTATGTGGCAAGTATTTTTTCAATATAATAGAAGAGAAAGGAAGTAGGAGCTCAGTATAAAGTATAGTGTGACCCACTAGTACATTTGACATATAGACTTATAAACTTTACTTCCAACTATATAATAAATGTTAGATAAACCAAAAAAAATACATTAAATGTTTAAAATATCTAAAATATGAAAACATATAAAACTAATGTAAGACTCACAGAAGTTCAATAATAGAGATAGAAAACCAAATCCGAGATTTTATAAATAATTTTATATTACATTAACTTATATTGCATAGATATTTGTTCTTATTGAATAAAAATCAAGGGTATTTTAATGGATAACTCTAGTTTATCCACTATGGACACCCCTTTAGATCTCCAATGGTTTATACCAATGTAATAAACTCCAAAAAATCCTATGATTAGGGTTACATGAAAAATATATAGCTGAATAAATAAATCAAATATGGAAGATAAAGTTTCATGCCCACTATGGTGTCTCTATAATATTTGAGCTTATACATTGTCTATAAAAAACCCCCAATAGTACTTATGTCTAATGTGAAAAACCCTTTATGGATGCATAGGTCTACACATTTATATAATTATAATAAAAATCATTTCATATGTAATGAAATAATAAGTAATTTTATTACTATCATATAATAGATTAATATATGATTCATAAAATACATGAAATAATTACCTATATGTGGAATTCATTCTATAACTACCAGCATTGAGTTAATAGTTGAAATCTGATATGTGGATGGTGGTTGTGAAATATCTCAATAGTCTACATTATTCATGGTGGGGGGGGGGGTAGTTAATTATATACCCAAATAATAGAAAGGGTAATTTGTAAATAAATATTGGGGATACATCTATCAGATGGAATGGGGGGAGTGTTATACCAAATTAGGGATCAAAAAATCATACCATAAAATATTCATTTAGGTCTATTTCAAGATAACATTATATAATTTTATCAAATAATAATACACAATATTCAATACCTTTCCAGGGGTGCATAAAATATACCATGGTATGGTCATTATCTATGTAAAAATAATGTATAAAAAATAATCATTCTTATCATTTTAAAAAGCATGTCATGAAACTTTATATTATATATGCGATTATATTAACAAGTAATAAAGGTAGGTATTTTCAATGAATTCTATAACATTAATTTTAAAAAAATACGTGCTACATATTTGGCATATAGTGAAGTAGTAATTATATTAAGGGAGACTCTAATGAAAATTATAATTAAGGATTGATTAACATTATATGTTTTATTATTTCCTTTCAAAAAAAGGCACTATGTAGGGTGTGAATTATGAATAACCATGTAGAAAATTTTAAATTTATTTTGACATGATCCATGATTGCTATAGATATTACCAATCACTTGTAATTCATTGAATAAATGTTTAATTAATACATTAATTTAATAATTATTTTTATTGTAAATCATGTTTTCCAATTTAAAATATATTCATGGGGTTAAAACATTTTGAAAATTAATTACAAACATAAATAAAAATAGTAAAAAATTATATAAAAATATTTAATTGAAAACACCTCCATGGATAATTTTAAGGTAAATAATATAAACATTTACTCTTTTTCATTATTCTAATAAAAGATATTCATTTAATTATTCAATAAAAAAATTATTTAAAACATATAGGGTTTAATTTAATGTAAAGGAAAATGTGACTTTTTAAATCTCACTCACTAGTTAGAGAATATGAAAACATCTAGTATAATTATTGTTTAATTAAAATAATGAATCATTAATTAACCATATAAAACATTAATTTCATTATGTGGAAACATGGTTTATAAAAATGGGCATATATATTGGTTTATCACTCATTTCACCTTATCTAGACGAACAATTACTTCACCATTGATTAAATAATTAACTAGTTTAATCATACTTTGTTGGATTATATGTATATGAAACTGCATTGAATTGATGTGACTGTTATTAATCAACATAATAGAGGCACACCACGACACACTTAAGTAATAAAATATGATAAAACTCAATCATAACTACTAGAGTATTTATCTATTCACATAGGGGAACATTTAAGTTCATGTAATAATCAATGTGATCTATATAACATAGCTGAAAAAACCTATATAATTTCTTGACATATAATCATTCCATAAAAAGAACAAAAGAAAAAAATTATAAAATATTTAACATGGTGGAAGAAACTCCAAAATAGTGTTCATGGGTGTCTAAATAAGTATATATGGAGTCCATCCCCATGAAAAATGATATTACCATTTTATGGGAGAGATATCACACTAAAAAATATTGGATGGTGACATCTTGGATAACATTGGATACCGATAGGTTAACTACCATGTTTGTCTCATTCTATATGAGGAAAACTACTCCATTGCTTCGGAACAACCATTTAAATTCCTTGTGTAAATAATTAATGGAACAATGAATGGAAGATAATCTCAAAATAAATTTATGAAGATGTAACACATCATATTCCACAGTAATGAGTGAAACAATATAGATAATGTTGATCTGGAATCCATTAGGCTTGCCAAAACTTCAATAATGAGTGAATCTCCATCCTCCTAGAAGAAACTAAATGAAATTACATATGATCATAAATAATTATGAGTGATTCCTCCCTACATATACTACCTCTAGTAAAATAACTTCCATTTTTATGTTTCAATCCATTATTTGGCACATTACAAGATACATGGTTTCCCTATTTTATTTTTTTACACCTAAAGGATGGGATAAATGAAAGGGGATATTATTTGTTGAGGGAGAACACCCTTTATAGAGAGAACATTGATTTTTTATTATTATATGTTCCTTTTATTTGATAAAAATATTACTATCCTGATATCCCAGGTGCCCTGTATCATTCCACACTTCTTATAAGACCAAAAACCTAGAAATTCACACTAAAAAATAATCCTGATACATTTTGGAGATAATTACCTTACTATGAAATCAGGTTGATAAAATTTTATGAATTGAGCTGTGAAGAATAGTGATTTGAAGAAAATTCAGTAGTAAATTTTATAATAATTATGCCAATATTCCTTCACTAAAAATGAGATTATATATTTCCATGTTGGACTGGGAACAAAAAATAATAATTTCAAGGAAAAGAGAATGTCTATGTGTTTAATAAGGTTTACTTTATGGATTTATCCATTCCATATTTTCCAAAATAAGAAAGTGAATTTGGATCAATTGTTTTTACCCATTGGATATTTTCCCCAAGATTAAAACCCTACCAAACTTGACCTATTATATTATTTTCAACATTATAAAACAACCTGAGTTGAAGGGGTAAAATCCATGAAATATGGATCAGTATACATCCTAATATTATAGATAATTAGTTTATACACATTAAATAATACATCATCATGAAGCCTTGGGAGCTCTATAACAACATAAGAATTCATAACTCTGTAAGGAAAATCTAGAAATATGAGAAGAAAATGAAAACACTTTCCATCCTAAATATATATATATATATTCACAGGGATCCATCTCAACTAGTAATTAATTTCATGAAGGATATCTTGTAGGATACAAAAGTGATGGTATTCCATAGGATATCCATTATGTAAATACTTGATAATCCTTCAATGTTTTTCATTAATGTACTTCAACCATAGAGATTGTACCACAAATATATTCCATTTAAATTTGACCTATTTTCCTTATATACTTTCTTAAATCCATATAATATTCATATTTACTTCATTGAATGGTTTCTATAGGCATTAACATGTCACCAACAATAAGTTTAACACTTTATAAGAGTCCCATATAAATCTGTTGAGGTATTTTTTTGATGTTTTTAATGGCATCTTTAAATACCACACTAACTGATAATATATAAATGTTCATGAATGAATGAACACAAATGGTGAGTATGATGTTACTATAGAAAAATAGAATTTATTTTTTAGCTTATAATTATTCTAATGATAATTTCCATAAAACCATGTAAGTTGATGCTACAAATATTTCTCGTACACATTAGATCTTTAAGATAGATAATAGGGTGTGAACCAATTTAAAATAAGATCCATCATTTAGTAACATGAGAGTATTTTTCCATGAAACTAAATGATATAATAAAACTATATTTGTAACACCCCAGGTAAATAAAGAATAGGACATTTTCATATTCATCCACATTTTTGAATAAAATATTAATATTACTTTAAATGGGACGCTATGCTCGATGGCGTACCCAACATGCAACAACGAGTTTCTTGGGAATCTTACGTTGCACTCTAATAATAAAATAATATAATTTTAAATGGTAGTTAACGCCTAGCTATTGTGATGGCGGGAATGAATAGAACTAACTACAAAACGATTATATATATATTTCAAATATTTTTACTTTTTATAATAAATGTTAGAGGATTAAAAATGAGAATGAATCCAATTTTAAGCGTAAATATTCTAATATTCTTTAAAGGGTTGATTAACCGCCTTTTGATGGTGAACCACTTTTAAATCCACATTTTGACAATTTTATGTGTTATATTTGACAAAATAAAATTCTTTTTTAGAATCGGGACATAAAAATTTACTTTGTGTAAATTTTTGGTATTTTTCCGATAAAGTTCATTTTTAATGTATAGTGAAAAATGTTGTATTTTAATTCAAGACCAATTTTTAATATAATTTATTTATATGATTAGATTATCTTTTGAATTGGTTTTAAAGTGAAATTAGATTGTATTTTTACAATTTAATCCAATAGTGGTCATTGGAATTAATTTCACTTTGAAATCAGACTTAAACTAGTGTCAATCTTTTGATACTTTTTGTTTCATAAAAACACGCTATTTGTTTTGACAGCGGGAATTAATTATTAAATTAATTAATGAAAATTATATGTTTTTAATTTTTTAAAATAGACATAAGTTTTTAATTTAGAATATCAAATATAGATTAGGGTGAATTTTTGGTATTTTTCTGAGAAAACTTCAATTTTTGATGAATAGTGAAACCACTAAGTGGTACTTATAAAAACTGATTTTCCATTTAAATGAAATTTTGCCACCTTTGTGTTTTGAATTTAAAATATCTGACATACATGGTTGTCATTAAGAAGTAAAATGTGGTTCAATGGGATTAAAATAATTTTTTGGTGAATAGTAACGTTTATGTTTTTAATCGCGATTAGAGGTAATTAGTGTTGTTTATGGTAAAAATAATGTTTTAATAATATGAGATGATCTTGACACATGTCATACCTTAATTTGATGTGTCATGGGCTACAAGACAATCCATGGGTCAACTTGGGGACCCCATGGAGCCACTTTGGTTAGGAAATGACATAAATAACTTTTTATTTAATGTTAAAGTAAAAATGACACAAAATGAGATGTTTTACTAAAAAAGATTTTACATGGGGCTATACAAGTCATATTTTTTACTATAAATATTAATTAGAAATCTAAAAATATTTCCTACATCATAGTATTTTTTATAATTTTTAGACATTAAATAAATTAAATTAGTTATGACATCATGATGATGCAGCGATGACCTCATTATTTAACGATTTAAATAAAATGGAAAGATAATGTACAATCTAAGACCTAAACATGTCCAAAACCTATTGGATGGGTGTATTTCTAACCCTTATCACCTTATAATCAAAACACATCAATGTTGGACCATTAAAATCAGAAACTCATTCTATAATAAAGTAACATTTCCTTACTTTCCAAGAGTGCCCCTCCCCTCCTCTTATAAAAGGCCCCACCTCTACCTCCTTACCCACACTTCCAAAGCCTTTGGCTCGGCCAAACCCTGCTCATTTTTCCTCTACACATCCCTCTATAACTCTTAGAAGCCTTACATTGGTCAGAAGTCTTCCCAAGGAAGCCTTTGAGCTCAAACCAAAGGGAGTTACCCGATTTTAAGGTAATGTCTTCACTTGAGTCCTTTTGATTTATTTTGCTTCTCCAACCACCTATTATATTTTTATTCATTTCTTTTGTAAAAACTCCAATATCTTAAATATACTAGGATGTTATTATAAAAAGTATTCGAGCTACACTTACACACACCTTCGTCTAATGGTTAAAGAACATACTATTTCTGTGGTTGGTGATTTTCTACCTCACGAAACGATGATTGTTCAATATTCTATTAACACCTTTCATGGTGGCCATTACGATGTCACTACATTTATATATGATATATAATATATTTATGTTTTCCTTAATATTTTTTATTTTTCATTTATGGCACACCTTTATGGCTTCCATTATGGGTATACGCGATATCTTCATTTTAGGAAGTGCGGACTACCGCCCCCTCCAAGTGATTTGATTCGTTAATACCATATGTGGTATGTATAAAGGATATATTTAATGATATTATATATGATACTATACTGGAATTAAAATACTATTATGTATCATTGTGTTTTAATTCCATTAAATATGAAATAGAAATGGAAGTAGCGTTCATGCGTACGTACGGCTTACCGTCTCCATGAATGGTGAATTTCATTTATTAACTCTAAATGTTATGTAATATTATAAATACATGAATATACTGGATATATATGATATATATGATATCGACATAATGAATAAAATTCTGGATATAATGGATATTTTACCACATGAACAACTTGTAATTATAAAGAGTTTATTTTTGACTCAAGTACCTATGTTCGTTAAAACGACCGTTATTAACTTAAATAATAACATAGTATTCATGACATGGTAATAAGTGATATAAAAGGAATAATGAACTTGAAAAATGTTCTTAATTAAGTATAAATTAACTCAAGTTTATTATTCAGGATATTAAAGAACGATCGAGTCAAGTCGGACCCGAGGTAAGGGATCCAACCTCTCTCTTTCTTTTTAAGTACACTCTTTTATGTCATTCCTTTTAAGCTCGTATTTCTTATTATTGGGATGTTCTTTTATATTACTCCTACTCTAATTTTTATGTTCATATGATGAGAAACCCTATTTTCTCCCATCAATCCATTTTGGAATTTTTAAGTGGCGCCGTTAGGCAGCCGAGTTTTCGTAAGGGATTTTTCATCTCACTTTTAGTCCCTTGAGATTTATGCTACATTTGCCACCATTTCCTTTGAGTGGTGTATGTACTTCCCATTATTATACACTTTTTGTAATATAATTTCATTTATGGGTATTTACATATTCATTGTATGACCCCTCTTCAATGGGGTGTACGTTTCGAATGTTACCCAAGTCAGTAAGGGAACCTTTCACCCTCCTCTTTTTAAAAGACTTATTTTGTTATGTCTTTTAATTCACATACTATTATGTTGGGATATGTTCTTATATGTCCTTATTGATGTAAATTGTATGACCAAGTGATGAGATACCCTTTTTATCTCTCATCAACTCATTTTATGAATTTTGTAGTGACGATGTTAGGCTGTCAAATTTTTTCAAGGGAACTTCTTAACCCAAATTTGACTCTTTGGGATAAAATTGTACTTCTTGAATATGTAGTTCTATGAATATGTGTGAATAAACTCTGATTTATTTACACTTAATATCCACTTATATTTGGTGTATTTGTTTGTCACACATAATTATGTAATTGATTTATCCTTAAACCAAGGATACCATCTTTGTAAGGGACATTGTCTCAATATCCTTTCATTGAAGAATATTTTATTTTATACACAACCTTATTTTATATAGTGAATAAAACCCTTTGAAAATTACATTTATCCCAAATGAATCTTTTTTATGAAGTATTTTACAAAACGACAAAAGGGAATGTTTTTGTCATACGTATGCGGCGACAACGACTTCTTCGCCGCTATGACCATTATTGGAGTTTCGGCTTCCTCTACAAGCCAAACCTTCTTTTTAAAAGAAATATAAATACCATGTTTTACACTTCTATTATTTTGGTATTGAAAATGGTTTTCATAATGTTTTTATATCAATGTGTTGTATTGATATCTTGGAAATGTTATGTTTCTTTTATGCATGTTTTATGTGATAAGATTATGTTATGGTTCTTGGGAATTGTTATGAAGACGGGTGGTTCTGTGATAAACTAAGGGCAGGTGAGCCTGATATAGCTCTCCAATGTATTGGGTAACGCGAATGATTGAAACGTTAAGGTTTCTCCGAAGAGATTTAGGGAATATACTATGGTGGGTATTCCAAACGTAACCAAGAGGGTTACTCCCTACGTAAGAATGTTATGAATGCCTCAAGTTACCTTTTATGTCTTATGATTTCTATGATTTATTCATGATTTGATGAGGTATGTTAAAGTGCCTATGTTTTATGGGTAAAGTATGATTTCATTATTATGTATATATGTACTCATGTTTCCTTTCCATATTTTTATAACCCTTACTGAGCTTTTTATGCTCATCCCACGTTTTTTTGAAATGTTTTTCACAGGTCAAGGGAAAAGTACATGATATGATGATAGTGTCAAGGAAGTGTCAAGAAATAATCCGTGCTTCATTTTTAAATATATTTTCGTTGATGGAAAAAAATGAATACTATCTTTTTTGTAACCACTTTGTGTAAATGTGGAATGTAATGCATGTTTTATGATCTAGTTCTCTGAAACTCTAAACCTGATAATATCCTCAATGTGTAATCTTGTAATAACTCAAGATTAAGTAAGGTTTAAGGCTGGGGCCTTATAGTTGGTATCAGAGGTCGGTTTAGATAACTTTAGAGGTTAGGGTATTCTTTAAGCATAAGTGACATTACCATAATGGTTAGGATTTCATAGAGTCCTAGTTTTAGATAAAGTGAATGAGTAAGTATATCATAGTGTTTATCTTCCTCATTAGTACATGATGGTTTTGTTGATATACTCACACTGACCTTTTTGGTTTTAGTAAATGGCTGGATCTAGCAGGCACCAACGTAATAGTGGATGTGAAGGAAACTGTGATAGTTTTTTTGAGCAAGCAACTGAATGATATGGGAGCTGCAATGAGAACTCTTGTGTTTATCCTCAACCAACTATATGGAGTCATGATTGACCACCTAAACCTTGGTGATTTCTATAAGGAATCATATATGTGAGAAACAAATCCCTACGAAACTACGGGTAATAATCATAAAGGTAAGTGTGTTCAAAAACCTATGTGTCAAATATGTGGAAAGAAACACCTAGGAAAATGTTTCAATGGGACAGAAATATTCTATAGATGTGGAAATGAAGGTCGTAAAGCAAGAACCTGCCATGGAAAAAGGAAGCATCCAGTTGACTCGAGGAAAGGGAAAGAAGTTCTTTCTGAGGGATCAATTGAATGTTTTAAATGTGGTGTGCATGATCATTATGCAAACACATGTACTATGATGAAGTTTCGTGAATGGGATCACCAAGATCGTACAAATATTCGTTTACCAATACCTAATGCCAATCTGATTAAGGATGAAGAAACTGACAATGACCAATCAAAGGTATGGATTATTTCATAACTTTTGTTTCTCTATTTTGGAATCTTAGGATATGATTCAGGATTTTGTTTGTAGGAAAGAAGTATTTCAGAATAAGTTGGAAAGGAATGGTTAATGGATCATGATGAATGTTTAATGAGTAAGAAGTCAACATATAAGGGCTTCAAGAGTTATGGTGAAATTCTTAAGAGTATTAAGTCTCTTTTGATGATGGGGTTACATTAGAAGACTTTTTATAGTATGTGTAAACCTTATGTCTAATATATGAAACTTTTATTCAAGGAATAGTTATATGTTCTTTTGTGGACATAGTTATAAAGAACCATTTGGGTTTATATGATCCTTACTTTTGAGGTAATTATGGGTTACTATATGTTATGATGGAAGTGAAAGACATGAGATAAAATTGAGGTTAAATTATGTTATGGTTATTTTTGATGATTTTATCTCTTTTTGTGGAATGATTTGAGAATTATATAGTTTTGGAAAAAGGACAACACGCAGACCGTGTGACAACCCGTCACGTCGGACAAAGATGCGGGAATCGAACCCACAACCAAAGTGCAACTGGTATTTATCGCCTACTACTAGACTACGTGAAGTCCCTAGTTAGTTTGACTGATTCTTTTTAGTTAGATGATTTTATGAATTAAGAGTAAGTTGATTTTGGGTTATCTATTGAAATTTATTAACCTATCATGGAGGATATGTGATTAGGTTAATTACTTTTCAATACAAGACTTTAAGAGCAATTGATGTCATTTGGAGATAAATGTTACGATTTAACATGGAAGACTATGTGACTAAATCCTTCAAATATTTGGGTTTCAATCTTATATTGGTTTACTTTGAAGAATTTTATGGACAAATTGTTTATCGAATGGTCTTCATTGAACTTTGGGTTTTTTGGGGACAAATTTTAGAGATTAAGAATAGGTTTTCTTTTTCTAAAGGATTATACTTTTCAGGATTATCTAATCTTGTACTAAACTTTTTGGTTTTGGTTTTGGTTAGAGTCTAAAGACATGGGAAGTATATAGTTCTCTTTTGTGGATTATTTGATTATCTAAAAGTTGATTATAGTACTCTTAATGCGAACAAGACTTCCTAAAAACTCATCTTTTGGAGAAAATATGAGTTTGATTAAGGAATATAATAATAGTTAAAAGTCAACATGATAAGTAATTATGTTTCCTTATGAATAAATTCCTCAATTAAAAGTAACATAAAACAAAAATGTTGTCTATTAAATTTTCCTATTGGGGAATTTAATACTGTTTAACCCATCACAAGTTTGTGATTTTCTTGTGGTTAACTTTCTCCTAAACATGTTTTCTATCACTCTCCATCAGAACATGACCCTATGTTTTCTCCTCCATGTCCATGTTTTCCTACATGGAATCCTAGTATGTGTTAACTTGGGTGACCTCTCTACTTCTCTTCCTTTATTTTGAAGTTATTGTTTTACTGACTCTTGTTCCGATGTGGGATTTTCAATGATGATTCCAAGGCCAATTTCAAAATTGTGAGGACGCAATTCCCAAAAGGGGGGAAGAATATAACACCCCAGGTAAATAAAGAATATGAAATTTTCACATTTATCCATATTTTTTAATAAAATATTAATATTTCTTTAAATGGAACGCTATGCTCGATGGCGTACCCAACACACAACAACGATTTTCTTGAGAATCTTACGTTGCACTCTAATAATAAAATAATATTATTTTAAATGGTAGTTAACGCCTAGCTGTTGTGATGGTGGGAATGAATAGAACTAACTACAAAATGATTATATATGTTTGTCAAGTATTTTTACTTTTTACAATATATGTTAGAGGATTAAAAATTAGAATGAATCCAATTTTACGTGTAAACATTCTAATATTCTTTAAAGGGTCGATTAACCACCTTTTGATGGAAAACCTCTTTTAAATCTACATTTTGACAATTTTATGTGTTATATTTGAAAAAATAAAATTCTTCTTTAGAATCGGGACATCAAAATTTACTTTGTGTAAATATTTGGTATTTTTCCGATAAAGTTCATTTTTTTAATGAATAGTGAAAAATGTTGTATTTTAATTCAAAACCACTTTTTAATATAATTTATTTATATGATTAGATTATCTTCATAATTGATTTTAAAGTGAAATTAAAATATATTTTTACCATTTAATCCAATATTGGTCGTTGGAATTAATTTCACTTTGAAATCAGACTTAAACTAGTGTCAATCTTTTGATACTTTTTGTTTCATAAAAACACACTATTTTTTTTGACAGTGGGAATTAATTAGTAAATTAATTAATGAAACTTATATTTTTTGAATTTTGTAAAATAGACATCATTTTTGAATTTGGAATATCAAATATAGTGTAGGGTGAAGTTTTGGTAATTTTCTGAAAAACTTCAATTTTTGATGAATAGTGAAACCACTAAGTGGTACTTATAAAAACTGATTTTCCATTTAAATGAAAATTTTTCCACCTTTGTGTTTTGAATATCAAAAATCCGACATACATGGTTATAATTAATAAGTAAAATGTGGTTCAATGGGATTAAAATAATTTTTTTTGAATAGTAACTTTTATGTTTTTAGTCGCGATTAGAGGTAATTAGTGTAGTTTAAGGTAAAAATAATGTTTTAATAATATGAGATGAGCTTGAAATATGTACTACCCTTATTGGACGTGTCATCGGTGAAAAAGACAATCCATGGGTCAACTTGGGGACCCTATGGAGCCACTTTGGTTGGGAAATGACATAAATAACTTTTTATTTAATGTTAAAGTAAAAATGACACAAACATGAGATGTTTTACTAAAACAATTTTTACATGGGGTTATACAAGTCAGATTTTTGACTATAAATATTCCCTAGAAATCTAAAAAGATTTCCTACATCATTGTATTTGTTTTATAATTTTTTGAAATTATATAAATTAAATTATTTATGACATCATGATGATGCAGCGATGACCTCATTATTTAACGATTTAAATAAAATTGAAAGATAATGTAAAATATAAGACCTAAACATGTAAAAAACCTATTGGATGGGCGGATTTCGAACCCGTATCACCTTATCCTCGAAACAAATCAATTATGGACGATTACAATCTGAAACTAACTCTAAATTAAAGTAACATTTCCTTACTTTCCAAGAGTGCCCCTCCCCTCCTCTTATAAAAAGCCCCCAGCTCTACCTCCTTACCCACACATCCAATGCCTTTGGATCGGCCAACCCCTGCTCATTTTGCCTCTCCACATCCCTCTCTAACTCTTAGAAGCCTCACATTGGTCAGAAGTCTTCCCAAGGAAGCCTTTGAGCTCAAACCAAAGGGAGTTACCCGATTTTAAGGTAATGTCTTCACTTGAGTCCTTTTGTTTTATTTTGCTACTCCAACCCCATAAAATATTTTTATTAATTTATTTTGTAACAAATATAGTATCTTAACTAAACTAGGATGTTGTTATATGAAGGATTCGAGCTACACTTACACACACCTTCGTCTAATGGTTAAAGAACATACAGTTTATGTGGTTGGTGATTTTCCGTCTCACGAAACGATGATTGTTCAATATTATTTTAACACCTTTAATGGCGGCCATTATGATGTAACTAAATTTATATATGATATATAATATTTTTATGTTTTCCTTAATCTTCTGTATTTTTCTTTTATGGCATACCTTTATGGCTTCCATTATGGGTATACGCGATATCTTCATTTTAGGAAGTACGGACTACCGCCCCCTGAAAGTGATTTGATTCGTTAATACCATATGTGGTACGTATAAAGGATATATTTAATGATATTATATTTGATACCATACTATAATTAAAATACTATTATGTATCATTGGGTTTTAATTACATTAAATAAGAAATAGAAATGGAAGTAGCGTTCATGCGTACGTACGACTTAACATCTCTATGAACGGTGCATTTCATTTCATAACTCTAAATATTATGTAATATTATAAATTCATGAATATACTGGATATATATGATATATATTATATCTAAATCGTGAATAAAATTTTGGATATAATGGATATTTTACCACATGAACAACTTGTAATTATAAAGAGTTTATTTTTGACTCAAGTACCAATGATCGTTAAAACGACCATTATTAACTTAAATAATAACATAGTGTTCAAGACATGGTAATAAGTGATATAAAAGGAATAATGAACTTGAAAAAGGTTCTTAAGGAAGTATAAATTAACTCAAGTTTATTATTCAACAGATTAAAGAACGATCGAGTCAAGTCTGACTTGAGGTAAGGGATCCAACCTCTCTCTTTCTTTTAAAGTACACTCTCTTATGTCATTCCTTTTAAGCCCATATTTCTTATGATTGGGATGTTATTTTATATTACTCCTACTGTACATTTTATTTTAATATGATGAGAGACCTATTTTCTCTCATCAATCCATTTTGGAAGTTTTAAGTGGCACCGTTAGGCTGCCGAGTTTTCGTAAGGGATTTTTCATCTCCCTTTTAGAACCTTGAGATTTATGCTACATTTTCCACCATTTCCTTTGAGTGGTGTATGTACTTCCCATTATTATACTCTTTTTGTAATATAATTTCATTTATGGGTATTTAAATATTCATTGTTTTACCCTTCTTCAAGGGGGTGTACGTTTCGAAAGTTACCCAAGTCGGTAAGGGAACCATTCACCCTCCTCTTTTTAAAAACCTTATTTTGTTATGTCTTTTAATTCACAAAATATTATGTTGGGATATGTTCTTATATATCCTTATTGATGTAAATTTTATGAACAAGTGATGAGATACCCTTTTTATCTCTCATCAACTCATTTTCTGAATTTTGAGGTGACGCCGTTAGGCTGTCAAATTTTTGCAAGGGAACTTCTTAACCCAAATTTGATTCTTTGGGATAAACTTGTACTCCATGAATATGTCATTCTATGAATATGTGTGAATAACCTCTGATTGATTTATACTTAATATCCACTTATATTTGGTGTATTCTTTTGTCACACATAATTATGTAATTGATTTATCCTTAATCCAAGGATACCGTCTTTGTAAGGGACTTCGTATCAATCTCCTTTCATTGAGGAATATTTTATTTTATACACAACCTTCTTTTATACAGTGAATAAAACCCTTTGAAAATTACATTTATCCAAAAGGAATCTTTTTTATGAAGCGTTTTACAAAACGAAAAAAGGGAATGTTTTTGTCATACGTATGCGGCGACAACGACTTCTCCGCCGCCATGACCATTATTTGAGTTTCGGCTTCCTCTACAAGCCATACCTTCTTTTTAAAAGAAATATAAATACCATGTTTTACACTTCTTTTATTTTGGTGTTGAAAATGGTTTTCATAATTTTTTATATCAATGTGTTGTATTGATATCTTGGAAATGTTTTGTTTCCTTTATGCATATTTTATGTGATAAGATTATGTTATGGTTCTTGGGCATTGTTATGAAGATGAGTGGTTCCGTGATAAACTAAGGGTGGGTGAGCCTGATATAGCTCTCTAATGCATTGGGTAACACGATGGAGTGAAATGCTAAGGTTTCTATGAAGAGATTTAGGGAATATACTGTAGTGGGTATTCCAAATGTAACCAAGACGGTTACTCCCTACGTAAGAATGTTATGAATGCCTCAAGTTACCTTTTATGTCTTATGATTTCTATGATTTATTCATGATTTGATGAGGTATGTTAAAGTGCCTATGTTTTATGGGTAATGTATGATTTCATTCTTATGTATATATGAACTCATGTTTCCTTTCAATATTTTTATAACCCTTACTGAGCTTTTTATGCTCATTCCAAGTTTTTTTGAAATGTTTTTCATAGGTCAAGGGAAAGGTACATGATATGATGATAGTGTCAAGGAAGTGTCAAGAAAGAATCAATGCTTCATTTTTAAATATATTTCTGTTGATGGAAAAAAAATGAATACTATCTTTTTTGTAACAACTTTGTGTAAATGTGGATTGTAATGCATGTTTTATGATCTAATTATCTAAAACTCTAAACCTGAAAAGATCCTCAATGTGTAATCTTGTAATAACACAATATTAAGTACGGTTTAAGGCTGGGGCCTTATAATATTAATCAATAAATATTGGTTTTTGACTACATAAGTGTTGTGATTACAAAATTACCCCAATATTTTGACCAAAATTATGCAAATGATTAATGGAAAATAATATATCATCAATGAAAAGAAGATAAAAATAATCATGAAACAATATATTTATTTGAAAGTAATAACCTACTAATTAAAAATGTATATTTTAGTTTTATACTAATTTTTTTTAGCCAATTAGAAGGGACCAGGTGTAATTTAATCAACTTCTTTGATTCCATTAGTTTAAATGATAAAGACAAACATATTTCTCTTTATCTTGATAGAGAACCATGTATAGTAGCAATGGAGGGAGGGTAGGTAAAAATCCCACCTCTAAAAATAAAAAAACATCCCTATAATTAAAATCATCTTCTATTCTATTCAATTCTAATATTTCATTATATTTACTTTTACTATGATGTTAGTAACAATAATTTAAAGGATGATTTATACCATAATTTATTGTAATTGATTAATTTCATGTTTTATATTCTTCGCATTAAAAATCCATTCTTATCATTTAAGACATGACTTGGATTAAGGAGATATAACATGTCATCCATGATATTACCATATAATTTATCTGAGAAAGAACATAAACTAATTATTTAAAATTGATTAATGAAAATTTGATCATTTTCCATGGGGATGAGAATAGGAGTTGTGTAACTAATGATTAAAGGTAGGGATAACCCTATTAATAATTCATTCACAACCTTGATCATAACATAATTTTTTATATACTATACTAAAAAATTAAATGAATATATGCATCAATAAATTCTTAGACCACTGTACAAGTTTAGTTTCTTAGTAACCTTTGTTATTTTATCAACCACATAGGTGGATCCCATGATATTAATTTAATATTCAAAAATTTTATGGTGAACACTATCCTAAAAATTACCAGCCTTTACCTCACTTGGGTATCCATAACTTTTTTCAATCTGTTGTCCAATTGGATGGTCAGATAAGTATGAAAAAACATGAACCCAGCAACCTCGATATTACTAGGGAGGGATCTGCCATCCTAGAACATGATGTGGTTCCCCATAAACGTATATTATTTTATGAGTTCAGTTATGTAAAATATATTCTTTCCTATCTTTTTAAATGTTAATTCTTTATAATTTTTTTGAGAAAATATTTCATCCAATAAAATCCTCTTTACACAAAACCAATTCCTATTAGATAATAGCATAAAATATTCATCATCACATCTCGATTATATTCCATTATTTATCTAGATAATTATTTATTTGGTGACATTAGAAATAGAATTGATATTAATACAACATTTTAATATCTCTAGTATTGATCATTTCATTCATATTATTCCTTTCTAATGTTTCCTAACTGTGTTTGATAATGGGTTCCAAGATTTCAACAATATATTCATCAGAATATTATCCAATGTTTGTAGTTTTGAGAAGAAAAATCAGAAATTACATATTTCTATTTTTTTGTCCGATAATAATGGGAGAGTAATTAGATAAAGCCTTGGAAATGTGGGAGGATAATGTTTAGGTACACTTGAGATCACATGTGGGTTAGATAAACATATGCCCAACTAACACTAAGTTGTTCAAGGGGTCGCCATATTTTTTACCATAACATGAAAGATCCATGAGGTTATTATCTAATAGAAGGGGATTGGAATCATTCTTCACATTCCTAATGTACCAATTATTACCTTTATTTTTTGACTCACTGAGATTCGTGATGAAATATTACCAAAAAGAATGTTTTAGGGACCGTGATCAAATGTTGATATTATGTTCTTGAGGTTCTATCATTCTAGGATATTTTATTTTGTTTAGATGATAGAGATGTACATTGAGATATGGGATTTTATTAAATCAATTTTTATGAGTCTAGTGGAAGAGTAAATATAGTTCACCTAAATATATATTTTCATAAGAGTTTAATGTATTTTTTTATTGGGTATTCATACAAGTAGGTTCCCATATAATGCTTCAAGGAATACTAAAAAATATAATATACATTGTATATTTGTACCAGATTTGTTATGATAAGGAAATGGTTATTTATAGATCCATTGTATAGGAATTATTAATTTATTGGTGACCTAAGACCCCTTTTATTCCATGTTATTTTATATAAAATTTCATTGAGGGGAGGTTTTCCTTAGTGGATTTTCTATTATTTCCGAGGATTGAAGAATCAATACCATCTTTCAAGGATTCTAAAAAAATCATAGATGTTATAAATCATGGTTAGAAAAAATAATTACTAATCCTATGTACAATAGTCTATTTAAAAAACTTATATTAATATAATTTAAATCCTATCAAATTGAATTTGATTATAAATTCAACAATCACAATTTCAGTAATGGATTCATGACCAGTTTATAAATATATTAAAATCCCAACACGGTCTAACACATTATATTAGAATTTATGTGTAAAAATAATTATAAAATATTTTGAAGATAATATTTAAAACCATTTATTAATATTTAGAAAAGTATGATGGTATGAATTTTCTAGGAATATCCCAGATATTAAATCTATGTATTAATACTTCTCTAAATTAAATGATGGTGGGGTTTAAAGTTTAGTTATCATGATAACATACTAAAAAAACAATCAAAAATAACCTATGTGTTATTAGACAGAATTGTATAATATATAATCTATTATAAACATAACCACAATTAAAAACCGTCTATACCATAATTTTAATCCTATAGGATGACTCTATAAATATTCGAAAATTAAATATTGAATATTTTTGAAAAAATAGCCACAAAACACTCACTTAAAACAAAAAAAAAGTCATGAAAAAACGTGAATAAAACATAAAATTATTTTTTATATTCAACATATTGAATGATTCTATGAAAACATTATACTATGGATTTATTTATACAAGAGGATAAAAAATTTCAATGCTTGGAAGTTATTTCCCCATTTCATGGTGTAATAGAATTTCCCAATCTCTATAAAAGATAAAATACAATAAATAATAATGATCTATAGTGGAAGAATATGAGGAATGTTCACTCATTCCATATATTTTTCATTAAATAAACCTTTCAATCTACATTGATCAACATGACATGAATGTTTGGAAAGTGGAGAAAAAAGGGATATAAGGGAGGACTCAAGGCCTTTGAAGGTAGAATAAGGTCAATTAATCCCCATAATGGATATAAAAAATAGGTATATGAGTCTAAGATGACTAAATTTTAAAAGGAAAACTACCTTAGTCCAATTTAGTACTCAATTAGAGGATATCTAACACCTGATGACACCATTAGGGAATTTTTTCCTCTATCAGGCTTACTGGGTACTCAATGTTACCTACATCAAAAGTCCATCAATGGAACCCATTTATATCCTCCCAGAACTCCCATTAAATATAAGAAACACCAATCCATATCTTAAAATATCTAATGATTCATCATTAAACATTTAATTTCCAAATAAAATCCAAAATTCAAAAATATAACCTTGCTCGAAACCCAAAAAATAAAAGGATACCTCACCTTATATACTAACTTCTCTTAAAAATACAAATATTTCCAATTTAATTAAATCCACAAGTATATGTTGGTTCAGTTATCTCTAAGTAATAAATGTTAGTTATAGTTTCATGGATATTATGAATGATTAACACATATTTCATGGATTATATTTTAGTTATAGGTTCTATATGATATTATGGTATTTTTATCATCTAGATCTCTCTTTTCTAGTATTTTTTTATTTATGCTTAAGTTGCGGTTGATAATTTAGATTCTCACTAGTATTAAAATATCATTTTTGTGTTTTTAATACAATAGTTTCTATTTAGTAAAGGATATATAACCATAAAACATAAATAATAATTGAATCAATTTTATGAGGGGTATGAAATATTTATTATTCAAATAATATATATATATATGACTATTGTTATTGGATTTTATGAATGTAAAATTATTATCAATTTTAATAAAAAAAAATTCTAAAAAATGATAAAAATATTACTAAATTATGAATAAACATAGTTATATTACTTGTTATTGTTAAAATGTTATAAGGATGATTATATAGTTTAGTTTTCAAATAAATATAAATTTTTAGTATTAAAAGTCTTGCCGTAGTTGGTGATTTAGTTATGAAATGATGTTTAAAAATTATTTTTTTTATTGTTTTTAGGGATATGGATATGTGATAAAATCTAATGTGTGAATTTTAATATATGGGGTATAGATGGGATTTCATTTCGTATAATAGTCTATAAATGAATTGATTTGTTAATAATTTAGGTGGAATATAAATTATAAATGATGAATTATTAAAACCAATGAATTATGTGTAAAGTGATTAGTTGTTCATGGGATATGATACTTTTCAATAATTTTTGTACCTAAATTATGGAAATGTGTATTTTAATGATTAGTGTGAAAATGGAATATAAAATTAGAATAATGATGTAGTTATTGTGTCAACTTGTTGAGTTAATAGTGGTTTTAACAGTTTTAATTTTGTGTCACTGTCTTTATGATATTTGGATTGATGTAGAGGTGTCTAATATTTTGTTGATAATATGTTTGGATTATGTTATATATAATATAATTAAACATGTAATACCCTGACATGAATCACCTTATCATATAATGTGAGATACCCTTCCTCATGTGCACGTCCTCATATATAATAGGTTTTTGAATGGTAGTGATGGTTCGAATAGTACTATTGGGATACTATATACTTGTTGTCAAAATACATACACCTTAATTATAACTAGAGAATAATAATATCACAAAAAATACATAGAAAAACAAAATCATTATAAATAATATATCAAATTGGATGTCTAGTATCACATAGTAATACAATGTAATAAACTAAAGACCACCAAAGTGTCCATCCAAACCAATATATTAGGAGTAGAAATAATGAATAGATAAAGACACTATAGGATGAATTCATTGTATATTCTGTTATGACCTCTAAACACCAATCTCCACCCCTAAGCTACCAGCTACTAAGCCCTTTCCATTTAATGGAACCCAAATCATGATGTCTACACATGAACCAAGATTCCCATGTTGTTTGTGTGTATTTACCAAATAAGACACATCAAATGTTTCTGTATCATATGTGAAAATTCATAAGAGGAATATTACATGAAAATATGTAAATGAATAATTAATAAATAATAAATTTTGCGCTATGTTATTTTGTGTTAACCAGGCCACCATGAACACATACCGTACATACTTTGGCTCTATCATGGAAGATAGTTCATAATAGATGCCTTGATCATAGTTCATCGACAATTCCATAATATACCTTAGTATAACCAAATTTCCAAGAGTCTTATTTTAGTCCACAATGCATTCATGATCTATCTCAATCATGATTTAGGCTACCAAGTCATCATACACTATCACTACCTCTGGTCAGGCCATGAGGCCTAAATTTAAAACTATCTCAATGGGTTATGATTCAAGGGAATCATACTCATTCTATATTTCATTTTCCCCTATCTCCATAAAAGTGTGTTACACTTTCTCCTACTCCAACAGTAAACTAATCTATGATAGTCCACCTATCACTAATTTGTAGGAGAATGATATCTGTAGTCTATACTTTCAAACAATAGGTAAAATCACATATTAGGATTTATATAATAAAAAACATGAGTATCATGGGATACACACACATGAAATTAAGATCAAATATAGATACTCCTAAAAGTGGTCTATATTATTAAGAAATTGCCTCACGAGTTTTGATATCAAACACGAGTAATAATAAAAACCACACCAATGTAATGATCATATCATGTAAAAACACCAAGGATCCTTAAAACCAATACCAATTCCTCATAAAATGTATTCCAAAATAATATTCAAGAATTAGGTCATGAAAAAGTTTAAAAATAAATTCAAATTATTAGAGGAGTACATCATCATTGACTAATATAGTTCAAGTATATAGAAATTGTCCAAACAATATTAATTTGATTCTAGTATATCTAGAAAACAATATTTATTCCTTAGGTAATAATTGTATGACATGATGTTTTAAAATTTTAAAAAAATCCAATAGAATTGATTTTTCATTTTTGGTATGGTCCAAATCATAAACATATATTCATAACAAAATTTTGAAAGTTATAAATTTTTAGATTTTTCTTTATAGATGGGGTATAAGGCTCAAGATATGTCTTTGTTGTTTTGTTGAGTTATGGAAGTATCAATATTTGAATGATATTTTTTTGGGAAATGAAAAGGGATTTGCATGGTTTTTTCTAACCATTACCCTAAAACATGTGTCCCAAAAGGGGAATCACACAATTTTTGAAACAAAACACATGAGGCTGCATGATCATGAAAAAACTACAGAGTGTTATATAGGTTAATTTAATTGGTTTAAAAATTTTCTTTGTAACTATGTGCCTAACTCCAAGAGGACATGTTACCATTTAAAATAGGGGTCCATGGATAGTTAATGGTTTTCTAATTCATGCAGAAAAACTATGTACCCATTTAAATAGAGTAAAATGACTTTTTAAACCATCAATCCATTAACTATTTCTTTCATTTTATTTTACTCAATATCATAGGAGAAGAAACCATGGAAGATCATATATATTTATCTTCATATACTTTGGTTATTCTCCTCCATCTAGACTCAAAATAAAATGTATTCGGTTATGATTGATCACACTTGGTTATTCAATGATTCATTTTACTTCATTTATTATTTTCTATCACCATATTGGATATTACTTCCAGGTGATATCATTTTCCTTATTTTTAGGGTGTTTTTATATTCTCCCAATTTCATTCATTTTGGAATGAATCGAAGTCGAAAATGTGATAATTAAATCCTCCTAGGGATGTGGTAGGGGGTATATTAAATTTTCATCAACAATCAACATTTATAAAATTAAGTATTGTACCACATGAAATACATTCCTTGAATAATATCCTAAATGTAAAATCAAATAAGTAATTGAAAATTAATTAAACTAGTAATACTTTTTGCACCTAATTGCATCATTAGAAGTGAAATGCAATGACTTGAACCACCTCTCCCTGGGGAGTGTTTTTTATATTCCCATAACACCTATTCATTTCTAATTTAATTAATCTTTCCTTATATAATATTAAGTCTTCCACCCATTAGTGGAAGTTATAATTGAAATAAGTAAATTGATAAATGGCTAATTACAATCACATAAAACTTTATGAATTTCATAGTGGAACAGATCAACGGAATAAATTTATTTGATTTGGGTAGTTGTAAAATAAATTAATTATAGTGATTTTTATATTTGCATTGTTTTCTATATAGACGATTTTCAAGTTACCGACTAACTAAAAATTAATTTTGTTATTATAAAACACTTCTAAGGAAGATTGAGAAACCACATAGTTCAACCAGGAGGGAAACCCTCAAAAGAAGTCACAAAAATTGTTGAAAAAAAACTTAAAACTATTAGATGTTTTCTCCGTAAAGTGATTCAAGGAGATATAGTGCACCTGTGAACCATTATCGTCGTGGATAAAGTCTTCAAAGATGTCTTCCAACTTGTCCCAAATTAGATATTACTATTCCTTGATTATCTTCCCTTTATTAAAACCCCTTATAAGAATAATATCTTGCATGTCGATCCAGGACACTTTCTCACTATTAGAATTCACACAAAGTGGCATGCCAATAATTTTCTCTACCTATTCATCAGAATAATTGATATAAAAAAACTCCTCCACCATTAATTCTTCAGAGTGGAAAATAAATTTTAGAGATTCCTAGTTAGAAACTTTCACCACAAAAATTCTTCTTGTACTGGCTTTATATACATCAACCAACACTTATTTAAGATTAAACTACAAGTTAAAACTATTTACAATCATTCAATACTTCTCCTTGTGATTCATCCTTTTACCTGACATGGTCTCCATTGGTTTTGGGATATATTAATTGAACTAATGAAATTGAGTACCCATTCAGGTGTGATAGATTATCTCATATATTGAAATGGTTGTATCATTTAAATGAAATGTTAATGGGGACACCATATCACTAAAACCATGTTTAATTATGATGTATGATCATGGATATTATTATGATTATCGGTTCTTGATGAGTTATCAAAACATATTTGATTGTGGGGATAAACCTAAAATTAATTAATAGTGTGGCATTCCCTGAGTGAAACATGGATTCCTATTGTGAATTTCCCTGGATGGAGTCATGAGATGCCAACTGATTAACTAATGTTTATACCATGTGAGAGAGAACCCTTGGATTCTACCTTTTTCTTATATTGTAAATACTCTTTCTTTCCTCTCTGTGTTTATTATAATTTCAAAAATGAAATTTAATTCCATGGATGATTCTTTTATATATAGATTAATGTTATAGACCTCCTTAGATAATTATTTATCCTCCAATAAAGTCTCACACGGAGGATACGTAGTGGCATGGACCTAAGGATTGGGTACCTATTCTACCTTTTGAGAAGAAATTCCAAAGGTACACCCCTATCAAATTCTCCCTTCCTATTAAACATAAAATCTCAAGAAATTATAAAATATTATATGATCATATTTATATGCGGATGCCTTAGTTCCACCTTGGGTCCCCCATGACTACTCTTACACATGGAAACTAGGGTATCGTTCCTCAATTACATGACCTAAGAAATTTATATGTGTGTATATATATATGTGTGTGTGTGTGTGTGCGCGTTTGTGTGTGTATGATGGAAAATATTAAAAAATATTTTGACTTTGTCCAAATCATGTAGAGTCGGATAGGGGTCCTCTAAGAACCTAAGCCGAGTTGGTTTCATTTTATTTCACTGCCATTATTTTTTATTCCTACACGCTGCTTATTCTATAATAAAAAACTATATTTTCATTATACACCACTGGTGGTGGCCTACTATATTTTACTCAACCTCTATTTGGGTTGTGCTTGGGTACCCAAGAAGTTATATTTATTGTAGTATTAGGATCTTCATTTTCACATCTTGTTTGTGGTATCATCTGGGAAAGGACTTAGCATGGGATTAGTGGCGGACCTTGTACCTGTTATTCCTTTCTAAGTTGGAGTATTTTATTTATTTATTCTTTTGGTGTCCAACCCTATCAGATTTATCATATACTATATATTGAAAAAATTTATATATGGATTACCATGTTTATTAATGGTTGGTTATTTATATTACACTAGAGAGTGTATATTTATTATTAATTTTCATTTATTATTTTATTCTATTTCATATCTTTATTTATTCATCCACAGTGGTTAGTAATAATTTTGAGGGTATTATCTCCCCACTATACAATCGATATACCATCGCTACTAGTCAACAGTCATAGGAATATGAAGATGCACGCTTAAGGAATTGTAAACAATTTGCCGAATTATTGTTTATAGGTTACACTGGGTCATGATGTGACAGAGTGTAGTTATAACAACTGTTTATTCTTCCCTATATTACTATTTGGGTTTGGTATAATTTATAGGAGGAATGTGCATGCACATGAAAAATAGCTTTTTTATGGAATGGTTAACCCATGAATGAAGAAAAGATCATGTTTCTAGTTATGAGACAGTTGTTCAATATATTATCAAAATTTTTTAATTATTACTTCTCCTTGAGTGATTGATATACTGTTACAGTTGTTAATAATTTATGTTATTTTCCTCTTTGTTTGAGATTGAAATATATGGGGTGTATTCCTGAGTCATTTTAGACACAAGGGAGTTCACGTGTCCATAACATGCTTATTTGTGTACCTTTATTGTGTGATTGTATTTAATAATTATTTATAGACCATGTTTGAATGATTATTTAGAAATTTTTTTGGTATAACATGATTCTATGATTATTACTATGTAAACATGTATTCCTTGAGAATGTGATAGATTTATTATTTATAATTTTAGATAATTTCGGGTTGAATAATGTATCTATATCATCCTAAATGGGTTTTCCCATATAGAATGATGGTTTTTTAAATACAAAACCATGAAGTTTATTAAAGAGGTGAAATTATATTAATTTTTTTAATTAAATAACCTCAATTGAATCTTTAATTTAGAAAATCATTGATTTGTTTTAATAAATTCAATTGATTACTTATAGATGTTAGTTAAATGTGGTGATAATTGTATCTTATGGATAATTTTCCTCTATAAATTAAAAATCAAGACCCACATAACTACATCCTAGGATTCTAGTGTCAATCCTTTTAGATTGATCATTGAAATATATTTTATATAGTGAACCTACTAACAGTTTAACGTAATTGTTAGTTTATTTTTTAAATCCAAATGATTTTTTATGGATGTTAGTTAAAGGGAACCAATTTAAACTTATAAATTCCTACACCTTCATAACATTTGAATAACTTCCCATATGTTTGAGTTCATATATGTTAGATTTAACACAAGTAGGCTAGTCTTGGTATGTTATAAGTATATGAAAAACATGAGTCAACCAATATAGGTTGGTCTTAGATTTTTATGCTTATGATATAAACACAAAAATGGTGTGATTTATTTTTATTTAATAAAAATCTATTGGGTTTCACATAAATAACAAGCCTATTTTCAATTATATAGTGATGTGTCCATAAATTGGGAATTGATTCTCATATTACGGAACCCCGTTTTAAATGATGGGACCCACATAGGTCACCATTGTCTTTATATAATGTATACCTACCCCCTTGGTGGTATGCTTGTAATAGATTAAGAGGGTTATTTAAAGTTTCAGAAGCCACCTATACGGTGCTTTGTATAAAGGTATGGTGGTATATTACATGACCAATCCCTATTAAGTTGATAAAAGACTTTATCTTCTTTTGAGTTTTTTTGAGGTGTCGGTTATTTAAAATTCGAGTTATATACTAAAGGGTGTTTGACTCCATAGATTACGAGTGACATTTTATTTAACTAATCTTTCATACGAGAACATATGAATAAATTAATATTTATATGAAATTTATGAGATAATATTTTTAATGTTCAATAATATGTCAGCAAAATAAGGTGCCTAGAGTTGTTTTCTCTAAAACTAGTATGTGGATATTATTATATATGAGCCAATTAAATTTTGTAACAAATGTGAAACTATTAAATGTATTAAATAATCCCATTATAAGGGTAAATAGCTACAAAAATCAAGTCATGTTTATTTTAAATTATACCATTATATATTCCTTAAACAATGAATTTGGTTATTGCCATTGAGTCTCTATTGGATTATCTTCTATTGTTGTTTGAAACCAATGGATATATGGTAGATAATTGGGATATTTTATGTGTGGAACTCCTTTAAGGTTGAGTATTTATGTATAGATAGTTTCTACCCTAGTTTTGGTAGCACCCACATAGATACAAGTGTTGGTAATTCTTGTGATTATCTCTCAAGTGAGAGGTTTCATTTGGGTGTTTTCTTACTCAAGTAAGATTCTAATGTTATAAAGATATTCCCCATGTATATAAGTTTTAATTTGGTTAGTTTAACCTCATGAGGTTATTACTATATGTGTATACACTATTTTTTTCATATTTTTACCCTTTTTATTAATAATTAGAACCTATAGAGATCACTCCAATATGAGGATACTCAGAGAAAATCATGTCATGGTAGGATGATGTTAGGAATTCCATTACTTTACACAATTTTATAATGGTTTTGACTTTTTTTATGTCAATGATATTTTACCTGCTTCTATTATTATGTATTTATATAAATTTTCCTAGTGATTGGACTCCAAGTAATGGATAACTTTAACATTTATGTTTTTCTCCTGAGGGGGACCTTAGTATGGGTCTAAAAAACAAATAGTCCACTTTTGAGGCATAATCCAAAGGGATGGGTGGAGACACAGAGTACTATAAATTTGAATTGGACCCTTGGGAGTCAGATATTTTTTTCATGATCCCTGGAAACCTATGAGATGGATGGAACCTATATTATAGATACATTTGAAAAGGGCAATATAGGTTGTATTCTCATTTTGAGATGATGTATGGATGTTTTGTGGGTGTTTTTATATAGGCATGGTGATTCCTGTGGTTTTCAAGAAAGAAACTATGGTGTATGGGTATCAAGACTAGCTTTAATGTCCATGACTCTATGGTATTATAGACCATTTTATTTTTTTTCATGGATAACACCTTAATTATAAAAAATTAATAATACGGCGATCAAACATCTGACAAACCATAGAACTGATGAGGTGCCCAATATTGAATAGCCATTACAAGGGAACTTTATGAATAATGATATAGTCATGTTGGGTAGCATGGTTGAGAGGACCAGTTTGTGAAATACCTAACACTGAGAGGGGTGGTTAATCAATATTGGGGATTTTTAATACCAATTTCAACTTTTATCCCTGTACCTCTTGACCTGTTAGGATCTTGAATCTCCTATTATTTTTTCCCCGTCTCATGCAATAATAGAAAGCAGTAAAAATATGCACACGATATTTTTACATGGTTCACCACTCAATAAGAGTAGCTACGTCCTTTCCATGCATGGTTATGACCAGTGCATTGATTCTCCACTATGATGTGATATGCAATTACAGTGGAGTGTCTAGGAAGACAATCCTCTAGCCAGGGTGAGTCCCTACACTTTAGAGGGGGGTGGTAAAAAATCCTCTTCCCTGGACTGGTGATGGCCAAGTCCAACTTGATGCCTCTATCTGGTTCTTTATATTGCATATGGAGACAGTCTTCTTACTTCTTCAAAAGGTAGATTCTTCTCTTGGTCTTCTTTAGTTCTCTTTACTTGATTACTTGCAAAGCAGTAGGCAAGAAATTCATGTCTTATTTTTTTCTTATTCACTAGTGCTAAACCAGCTGCACTAGGACTTCTTCTTCTCCTTCATTACAATGATAGAATGCACTTACTCTTCTTCTTCTTTCTTAGCAAGAATCACATATAACAATGTGATTAATCTGGCAGTGAAGATCGGTTCACTTGGCATCATTTGAATTAAACTACCCTAAATAATTGTCAGCCTTCAATTGGGAAAACCCTGTTATTCTTCTTCTCTTCCTTCTCTTCTCAATAACAACACCTGAGTGTACTGGTATAATGAATTATTCCTTTGTGCAGATATGAGTTCAATTTCACGTCTATTTCTACTTCACTTCTCAAAGCACAACGAGAGTGATAAACACCAGCCATGTGTGTGTTGTTCAAATTCTCTTTGTGAAACTGAATGGTTCACAGTTCTTTCTTCTTTGCAAAGATGCTTCGAGAGCGTTATGAACCAATCAAATACCCGTGGGACCCCCAAATTTTTCGCGCACCCTTCTAGGTGTCTTGCACATAAAATTCAAGCCTTGTGCGTAAAAACACCTTTTGGTGCGAAACACCCTTTTCGTGCGACTCTTCTTTTTTTCATAGAACTTCCCTTTTTCACGCGACACTTCCTTTTTCACACAACTCTTATTATTTTCACGCAATACTCTATACATAAATTTTTCTGTGCGTCAGAGCTCGGGATTTTTCTAAGTGTCGAGTCTCTTCAATTGAGATGGGGTCACCTCATATTTATAGGCATTTTTGACCCTACGCGTAAAAACCCCTTTTGGTGCGTAAAACTCTTTCTGGAGCGTAAAACTATCTCTCACTTCTTTAATTATGCACACCTTCCTTTATTTCCGCACACCACCTGGATTTTTTCATGCACCTCAGGAATTTTTCATTTTTCATCATTCTAAGCATGAAGCTCCAATTGCGTGCAAAATTCCACACTGTGTTCCATTTTCACACATACTCAATCTTTCACGTGACATCATATTTTGTGCAATGATCCAATTTTTCGCACGCCTGATGCCTTTTCAAATTTTTGAGCTTCTGATCTCAAAACACCTTTTGTGTAAAAAACGTATTTCCTCTATTTTACGCGACCATTATTTTTTCCGCGCATCCTACTGATAATTCACGCACAACTATATTTTTCGTGAATCCCACAGATATTTCGCGTATCCCGTAGATATTTCACACATCTCGTAGATATTTCTCGCATCCCGCTAATATTTTGAGAAACCTGCTAATATTTTGTGCAACCCTCTACTATTCTGCGCACCACTTTATTTTTTCATGCAACATGCCTAAATTTCCACGCACTCCATGCCTTTTTCATTTTTCGATGTTCTGTCCTTGAATCATCCCTTGCACACAAAAATCTAAACCATCTTCAATCTTGCATGCTCCATCCATTGTCAAAAACACATCTTCATCTCCTGATTTTCAGGCCCTAATATTTGGAAAACACTGGAAAACGGCGCCACCTTAAACTGTGCTTTTGTACCACCCCCAGATTGTCCATTACTTTTCTATTTCTCTCTTCACTAATTCCCATAACCATTCTTCAGATTTTATCATGAATTTCACTATCGTGATATGTATCCTTTGAAAGACCAGATCTAGCATCGTCAGAGTTGTAATGGGAAGTACTGAAACATCCCATCATCCAGCAGCTTCATTCCTTCTAATCAAAACTGTATATGATTGGCATCATCATTTCCCCCCCTTTCCTTCATAAGGCTTGTATCACAAGTTCTCCTGACTTATGATATTTGAGAAATATATATCATCAAAGCATCGTATGGTTTGGATATAACACAAAATGCATGGCTACCTCAGAATGCCAGGCCCTTCCACATTCTCTCTTCTTCTTCAACCATAATTCTACACTTCATGCAAATCATATGATTTTCTTCTTCAAGTAATCTCTTGCATGTATTTCTATCATGAATAATTTCATGGTCTTCTTCAAATCCTCATTCTTCTTTAATCATCCTCAGATGGATGATACCTCAACGTTGGTCTTCTTCAAATCCTCATTCTTCTTCAATCATCCCCTGATGGATGATACTTATGCATTCTAATCCAATCATCCTCAAATGAATGATACTTCCCCATTCTTCATGGTTGTAAAAAATGTTTCACCTTTAACACAAGTTCTTTGAACTTAGGACTAACTCAACAATCATCTGATTTCCTTCATATAGAATTTCCAAAGTATGATATTGAATGCTATGATATCATAACAATTCTCCAGGCTTCCTCACTTCATCCAATCTCTATTAACTTTGGAGTCCTTATTTTTCTCCTTCTTAATTTTGACCATCATTGAAAACTGTTGACAACAAATACAATCTTCATTCATAAAGTGGTCCCAACAATCTCCCCCTTTGTATTTTGTTGTCAATACCTTAAAGTCTCCTCAAATGAATGTGTCAATGTCAAAATGATAATCTTATCTCTCCCCTTTACTTCTTTCTCTCCCCTATACGTTCATTTCTTTTCTCCCCCCTTATTTAAAAGAAATACAAAGTTCATGGTAGAGAGGGTATTATTCCATACTTAAGCAATGTTCCATCAATCATTTCACTCTACGTCTACTTGAGCAATGCTCGGTGTAGAAAACAAGAGGATTTGATTTAGAAAACAAAGATATCCATTACCCACTAAATATGACACCTCATGAGATGATTAATCATAAAAATGTCTTCAAGGGTTTTCCAATTTCATTATAGGCCAAAGATATTGAATGTGATAAGATATAATCAACCTGAAATTCCTGCACTCACTTCAACAAATGGATAAAAAACATTCAAGTGAAATTGGCAGGATAAGTTTCATTGGGGGAACTTTCACTCTTATTATGTCACTGATTATATTTGTTACTCCCCCTTTGTATAATGATCATTATTTTGAGTAACCAAGGATGAGAGATTTAGAAATAACATACCTTTTCCAATGACCTGATCTTCAGTCAATCTTCAGAGTAATTTAATTTTATACCAACTGATGTTGACACTGATTGTGATAATGACTCTAGAAGTTTCTTTATGTGTCTCCTTCTCAAGGGATCACTTCACATCACTGAATCTCAGGTTCTCCCCCTGAGATCATACTTCACCTTCAATTCCCTGTAATTAAAGAACAAATACAATACACAAATATTTAAGGGAATAAGGTGGACCCTCCATGCTTTTTCAATGTGAGAAGGAAGGCTGAGATGATTTTCTCAACCAAGATGCTCCATTTTCTCCACTCCTCACATGTTTACATTTGATATTTAATTTCGAATGTGGCTGTGTGGATCTCAATACTTATTCCATCTCTTTATGTGTGAATATTATTTCTTCAAGAGCTTTCCAAGCACCAGAATCTCTCTATGAAACATTCACCCTCTTGATGAATTCCTATTGGGATGGAATAAATTCAATGCACTTTCTGACAGTATGACCTGCCTTGTTGCACCTCACACATAGAAATTCTTTGTCTTCATGTAGAATCTTCTTATTGTTTTTATCACTAGACTTATCTTGGGAAACTTCCATCTTTCTCTTTTTTTCCAAATCTCCTGGCCAAACCACCAAAATATCATTAGGGACTGAGGCATTAAAATTGGATCTTCTACATGGATTCTTCTGAGTGGATTCCTTCATATTAGTTCTTTTGGATGAACCACCCTTCACCTTCTTGGACATGGAATCCAAGGACTTCTCAATTTTCCTCATTTTAATATTCTCCGGCTATTGTGTTCTTCTGTTCTTATTAGCTTTGAATACATTCTGAGATATGCATGCACCATTCTTGTGACCACTCTTATTTCATACATCACAGATGTTATCTAACATTCCAAATCTGTTTATAGTATGAAGATGTTTCTAGAACTATGGATGTTTCTTCTTCTTCTCGGGATTTCTACCCCTTGATATGGGATTTCTATGGGCTTTTACATTTAAGGGATTGTACCAACAATCCAGTGCACAATGCCCAAACCTATTATAGCACCAGCATTGACCAACAAACCTTGACTTCTTGTGATTTATTTGGTAAGGTTGCTGAGTCTTCTTCTTGATATGTTTTTCTTTCTATGGGGATCTATCTTCCACACTCTTTCCCCTATCCACTAGAGCCATGGTGGTAGGTTTCTTCTCACTTTTCTTCATCCATACTTGTTTATAATTATTCTTCCAACCTGTAATTTTTGTAGAAACAATTTTAGAAACATTAGTACAAGTTGGTATGGATGGTACCTTTACATTCCTAGCTAGTTGTGATAGATCAATGAGTGAATCCATGATCTTCTTATCACATGTTGGAGGTCTTTTGACAGTAGAATCCTCGAGTGAAAATTTTGTACTAGTAGTAACTGTTAACTTCTTTTGTGAAGAATCAATATGTGTCTTCTCAAGATTGGTAAACTGGGCTTCAAATTCTAGAAATCTCATATTGAGGATGACTTCTTGGTCTTCAATCATGGTCATATTATCTTCACAATTCTTATTTAATCTTTCTACTTCATCTTCATGCATTTCTACTTAATTTGTAACAAAGAGTCAAGTTATTTGATCTTCTTGAGGTCATCTTCCAAATATAACTCCTTGACATCATTGATCTTTTTCAGCTCATCTTCATGTGCATGGATCTTGTCTTCTAGAGTCTTATTGACTCCCTATTTCTCTTCAACATCTTTGAGCCACTTTGAAGAACTTACTTCAAATTCCCTTTTTGTTGCTTCAAAGGATCCAACCTGTCTGGAGACCTTTACACATTCAAAATTTTTTTCTTGTAAGCTTTTCTCCAAAACATCAGTTTCTTCTTCCAGCTGAGGGATATTTTCCTGCATGCATTGAAATACTCCACAAAATAGGGATGTACTCTCTTCAAGAATACCTTGCAGAATAATTATTAATCTATCAACTGATATTTCGTGAGATGTTGTAGATTGATCATCACCACTTGTTCTAGCATTTTCATCATGAGGATAATTTCCAAATGTACTAACACATACCTCTTGATCAGTTGAGGTAGTATGGTTGTCCATCTTCTTGGAGGGGACTTGATCCACCTACTCATAACTTTACAAGTCTGGTGTGTCTTCAATATTAGCCAGATATAGAGAACCAGATACATCGTCTTCTTTAGGTAAGAGGGAATTCTTATTCAACTTTCTCTTCTCTTTCTTTTTCCTCTTCTTAATAGTCTTGGTAGATATAGCCTTCTGATCAGAGGTAATTGAATCTTTTCCAACACTGCTCTTCATTGTTGACTCAGGAAACGAACTCAGGTCTTCAAAAGAGAATAACTTCACAATAGAGAATCCAACAGAGGTGAACCTCGCTCTGATACCAATTGAGAGGACCAGTTTAGGATATACCTAACACTGAGAGGGGGTTGAATTAGTGTTGGGGACTTTTAATACCAATTTCAAATTTTATCCTTGTACCTCTTGACCTGTTAGGATCTTGATTCTCCTATTCTCTTTTCCCTGTCACATGCAATAATAGAAAGTAGTAAAAATATGCACACGATATTTTTACAAGGTTCACCACTCATTAAGAGTAAATTCATCCTTTCCCTTCATGGGTATGACCATTGCATGGATTATCTACTATGATGTGATATGAAATTATAGTGGAGTGGCTAGGAAAACAATCCTCTAGCCAGTGTGAGTCCCTACACTTTGGAGGGGGGTGGGAAACAATCCTCTTCCCTGGACTAGTGATGTCCTAGTCCAACTTCCAGCCTCTAGATGGTTCTTTATACTGTCTATGGAGACAGTATTCTTCTTTCTTGAAAAGTTAGATTAAGCTCTTGGACTTCTTTATTGATCTTCACTTGATTACATGAAAAGCAGTAGGCAAGCAATTCTTGTCTTCTTCTTTTATTCTTCACTAATGCAAAACCAGCTGCACTAGGACTTATTCTTCTCCTTCAATGCAATGATAGAATGCACTTACACTTATTCTTCTTTCATAGCAAGAATCACATATAACAATGTGATTAATCAAGTAGTGAAGATCGGTTCACTTGGCATCATCTGAATTAAACTACCCTGAATAATTGTCAACCTTCAGTTGGGCATACTCTGTTCTTCTTCCTATCTTCCTTCTCTACTCAATACCAACACTTGAGTGTATTGGTATACTGAATTCTTCCATTGTACAGATATGATTTCAATTGCATGTCTAGTTCTTCTTCACTTCACAAAGCACAACGAGAGTGATAAACAACAGTCATGTGTGTGCAGTTCAACTTTCCTTTTTGAAACCTAATGGTTCACAGTTCATTCTTCTTCAAAAAGCTACTTCGAGAGCGTTATGCACCTATCGAATGATCATGGGACCCCCAAATTTTTGGTGCACCCTTCTAGGTGGCTTTCATGTATCATTCAATCCTTGCGTGTAAAAACACATTTTGGCGTGAAAAACCCTTTTTGCCCAACTCTTCTATTTCACGCAGAACTTCCCTTTTTCGTGCAACACTTCCTTTTTCGCGCAACACTTCTTATTTTCACGCAATACTCTATACTTCAATTTTCCGCACGTCAGAACTCTGGATTTTTCTAAGTGTCGAGTCTCTCCAAATGAGAGGGGGTCACCTCATATTTATAGGCATTTTTTACCCTGTGCGTAAAAATCCATTCCTGTGCGTAAAAATCCTTCTGGTGTGTAAAACTATCTCTCACTTCTTTAATTACGCGCACCATCCTTTATTTCCGCACACCACCTGGATTTTTTCGCACACCTTAGGACTTTCCCATTTATCATCATTCTAAGCATGAAGCTCCAATTGCACCCAAAATTCCACACCATGTTCCATTTGCGCGCAAACACAATATTTCACACGACATCGTATTTCGCGCAATGATCCAATTTTTCACGTGCCTCATGCCTTTGAAAATTTTCGAGCTTCTGATCTCGAAACACTTTTTGTGCAAAAAACTTATTTCCTTTATTTTGCACGACCATTATTTTTTCTACGCATCCCGCTGATATATGGGTTTAACATTAAAGGTTTAACTAGTAAATCATATTGTGTGATGAGGATTCCAATGCACACATATCATACATTATGGATGAAGTTTCTAAGAAACTACCTCTGTGTAACGAGTTCATGTTTCATGTGTGCAAAATAAAGGAATAATATAATTTATATTGATTGGAAATGAGTAATAAAATATATATGATATAAGAAATTATGGTTCTAATATATGTTCCTTTAATGGACTAATTTATTAAATATAATAAAGGGTGAAAATATACAGGTTAATGAATGAATCCTAATAGATGAAGACAACCTATATAGCTAAGGGAAAAAAGAAGAGAATATGTTATCATTACTATTGTGGTGTATCTTGAATAAATCATGTTGATCGGTGTGCTTGTTATTTATTTAGGTTAAATGAATTTATATTTCTATTTTAGCTCTAAAATTTATTTAATATAAGTACTGTTCAAAAAAAATATTCAAAAAACACCTCATGATATAGAGGTTGAGTAATTGGTGATTATATGAAGTGATGTAGTCATAACATCTGAATTATATAAATATATAAAAATTAAAAAAATAACGGGGATAATATATTTCTAAATATCATTACAATATCATAGAGTGAATTTTATGTTATAAAATTCATAGAATAGTTGTTCTTATATAGATCCAATATCAACTGTTAGGATAGGGAAATCAATTTACCCATCAAAATCCATCATCTCATTCTATAAATTATAAATAGAAATTATAACTCTACATTGGAAGCTTATATGACAATAATATTATTACCATAAAACAAAAAATAATTAGCTTAAAATACTATGATAAAGTAAGAGATTATCCTAGAATAAATACACCTTATAATGAAATATATAGATATATTCACTGAAGATATTTATAGAATTCCTCTTTTCAAATATATGGTGTTGTCAATATAAATGATACCTTGATACTTTTCCAAATACAAAATTACTTATAGAATTTTTTATGTTGTTCAACAATATTTAATGAATAAATAGTAAGAGACTTTTTAGAGGGGTTTCCTTTTGATTGTTTTTTACCATAGGATGAATCAATGGTAATTGGTCCAGAGTAAGGATGGATTAAGGTGTGTGTACATTGATTATTATGTACTCAATAATATTGTTATAAAAACTAATATATACTTCCATAGATAGAGGAATTTTTTGATCAAATACATTTGGATTAATTTTTATCAAAGGTGGATCATTGATCAAAATATATTTAATTAATGGTGAAGAAAGATTATATTAAAAACTATTGTACCATGTGATTTCTTGAGAGGGGATGGGTGAATTTGGGAGTAAAGTTTTTCGTTCAATTAAAATGGATCTTTAACCAATGATGGAGGTACTCATTAATCCTATCTTGTTGTAAAACATATTCACCAAGAACACAAATGGTGAAATAAAATAGAATATGTATGTTTTTACATAGTTCCCCTCCAAGTTCTAATTTATGGACTATTCCCCAACTATATATCTACAATACATGAATCCACAAATTTCACTTGATATTCTGAATTAAAATTGCTCAAAATGGTAACCTTGTAACTAGAGAACTACCTAAAGGTTTAATTCATGGATTTTGTACTGACCCACACAGATGAATTTTATTTACTCCTCCTTGTGCACTGTACTAGATGAATTTTGATCATTTTATAGATATGAAGTTCTCTTCTACATTTTAATGAACGTATTATTTTATTTTAATAATGAAATATAGATTTCTACTCTCATATATAATTAATGATCTCTATAATATTCACCAAATATTTGTGTTCAAAGAAAAAACCTAAATAACCCTTATGAAAAGAAACAACACATAACATTGTTAATCATGTAATATCTATGTGGACGAGATACTCCACTTTATGGATAACACACTATAAATCTCAGAGATAACACAAGATATAACATCCCCCAAAGACAGACTCCATGTATTTCTCCTCTAAAAAAATAAATTTTATAATAATGGTTCATGAACCATCATCAAGAAATCATCTTCCTAGAATGACATTCTAAACACATCCCTATGTACTCACATCATATATCCTACTTCATGAATGACTATTAATTTTATTGAAATTCAACATAATCATTTGATATTCTTTAACATTAGATCTATACTTAATGATTTTATTATTGACATATTTATATGACATGTACAATTGATAAATCCAATGATCACTAGAAAATATATTCATACCTTTTCTAAATACTCATCATGTACATCATTAGTGGTATGCCCAACAAAAACCTCCATCATGTTCTATCTTTTATAGACCACTAGAGGGAATAATTCATATCCATCATGTTTAGTGAATAATATCCATTCTAAGATAAGAAATATTTCCATGTGAGCCAAATAAAACATTTAGTGTCAGAGAAAGTACATTTTGAGATCATGTTGTTTACTCTTGATTTTATATTCCCTAAATAGTCAAGCAACCATATACTCGCATTATAGGAAAACCTATCAAAAGATCCTTATGCGAGTTGTGTATTGTGTATTTGGTTTGTGAACTAATATTTTTGGGTCATTTACTTTCCTATGTGGGTTTTGTACACCCTATCTATAAAACATACATTTTACACAAAATATTAATAAATATTATCCAAAAACAACATTTATTTACATAAATTTTTTTAAAACACTATAAAACAAGGCCACTTTATAAGAATCTCCAATTCCAAAATTAAAAATATTTAGTTTTCATGATCATTTGGTGAACCTGGAAATAAATTATCAATAAATATAAAAATAACAGTAAACACCATACCAGAATACCTTTCCTTCAAAAAAGGAATATTTTTACACAATATATAGAAAATAAGATTTTATAGAGATTCTTTTTTGACTCTTAAATACTATAGTAATATTATTGTAATTAATGAAAATTTTCTACTATGATTACATTAATATATTTTTAGTGTTCATTATTGATTATATTCCCATATATTATACAGTCAAGGGAGAACTAGAGTTTAATTTTTGTACTATACTAATGTATTTTTGAAAATAATCATTATATCCAATTTAAAGAAAATGGGAGTTATGGATAAAGAAATTTATATTTTGGAGGCATGTTATCACTAGTGAAGGAATATATTTTCATCTTTCAAAGATAAATTAAAAATATAAATGGTTTAGAAAAAAATGTGAATTATAGATTCAAAATTTCCATGTGTAACATGGATATTATCAATTATTTTTGAGAAACATATCATGTTTTTAAAATGTACTATCCAAAAAACATGTATTGGTGTCATTTATTAATGGCTGGATGATTTGGAATAGAGACTCACATAGTTGAAGAAGATACTAATTACAAAACCTATACTCATAAAACTCTCATGTGGGGATGGATTTTTTATACATAGTGAATTATCAAATAATGGCTTAGGATGTTTAATAATGTTAAATGAAAAGTGATATTATAAGACTTTTGAATGTTAAATGTTTATAAAAAAAATTAGACAACTCATGATCTACAGTAATCTATAATAATATTTGAATGAAATAATGAGATGAATTTTAAATTTTAAGAAATTTGTGATATATATACTAATAAAAAATTTCAGAAGTATATAACCACTAAAAAAGATATAAAAATTCACTATCAATAATGGTAATATTAGATGAAATTTTAAAAATTCTCAATCATTATCCATCATTAAAAAAATAATATTATAGAAATATTTCTATATAAAAAATATCCATCAAAACTCTCTCTGGTTAGAATTGAGTATGATCAAATAATCTTATAAATGAAAAGTATATACAAGGGAATCACAAAATTTGGGACAACAACCCACCATTATCAAATTATTTCTAAACCATTTATCTTAGAGAATATTATGGTAGCTTAATGGGATTAATTAGAGGTACAAAATAGAGAGGAATAAATTATGAAGGTTGAAATTTTAATGTTCAACAATGATAAATATTAATATGTTCTATTTGATTCATGATTTTATGTACTATAAGTGATTGAGATAAATAATGGGTTATTATTTTTTTATATACCAAAATTACTAATACAACATAAGAGAATAAAGAAATATTAATATATTTAAAAACACCTTGGGTGAGATTGTTCAAAAAAATAGATTTTAGAACATAAATCAATGTTCAAAAATATTAAGTTAAGACAATACATGTTTGAGAGGATGATGATACCATTTCCCATAATAACATTTAAATACGATAACATTATAATGGATTTTTCTACCAAAAATAAAAATGCATATTAACAAAAAATATTTTTTTGGTTGATCATTTTAGGATGAAGAGTTTCTTAATTTCCATTCAATAAGACTTATCACTTGATCAATAAACAATGATATACATTATATAAGTTATATGAATACATGAAACTCCATAATTTATTGCATATGAAAAATATCTACAACTCACCTCTAATTTAGGGTGGATTTATTTAGATTATATGAAAAATGAGATAAAAATTTATATGACATATCACCCTTAGATATATTTTTAAACTGATAGAGTACTAAAATTCTGGAAGTAATTCATTGAGCATGTTCTATGGATCTAATTGGATTTTGGAATAATAATTTTATTTCGAATGTGTTATAATACAAAATTATCATATAATCAAGTATTCATGTTGAACTATATGGATCCTTAATAGTAAAATACGTTCAACTGTATCATGCTAGGTTAGATTTGGACAATGTGGTTTCCAAGGACTAAAACTATTTAAATCAATAGCAAAGAATGTAAAAGTAAATATAGAACACAACATTTTAGAATATATTTAACAAAAAATCTATGATAATAGTCCTCGATCAGACCTAGAGTTTTATTTATCGATAAATTTGGTCCTTTATATAACTTTATCGAAGAGATTTATAGGATATAGAAAGAATGAAAATCCCGTTCCAAGTTCCATATTCCCCCTTTTAGTTTATTGATCTCATAGGAGAAAAATACCACTGAATAGATCTCAAACTAAACCTATATCAGGTATAAATTTCTTTCTTTATATCCCTATTGATAAAGCTCATAAGGGATCCCATAATTGTATGGAATCTAGAGTTGGTGCATCTTGAACATGATCACTCTTATATGGAGTAACTACTGAGGATGTTGGATCCTAGATATAGTGATCCATGTAATAATGAAACTATCCTTTTTAATATACTAGGATAAACCAAAAGTAGGTAGATGAATTAAGGGAACCGAAGGATGAAATGTTATAGATGTACCACCGTCCATTTTCATCATAATATATAAATTTAAGCATTATGTGAGAAATTATTAATTATTTGAAGGATAGATTTCCCAACAATTTATATAGAAAAAATACCTACATAAGTATATATATATATAAATATTATAGTTTCTATCATATAAGGCATAATATAAATAACCCACATGATCCCCATAAAAAATTGAACACTATTTTATTCAGTAACATAGAACATTCTTTATGAAATATAAATACACACCATAAAATGAAAAATATAATAATGGAAAAATAAATATTATAATGTAATTGATATGGGGTATCAAATTTTAGTACATCAAAGTATCCTTGAATTATCACACCAATGAAGAAAATTGTAGAAAATAAAAAAATCATTTTAAATATGATTCAAAATTGATAAATAAAGGATAGAAAACCATTAGATAATATTAATTGAATGATGAAGGAAAATATATTAATTATTTATTATATGTTAATATTATATTACCATTGAAATAATGAATGTTATAATAGTAATAAAAAAGCTAAAATAATAACCTAATTGTTGGAATATTAAAATGAACAATTACACAACTAATGAATTTACATTATAAATAATGTTGTTAGTTAATTAAATGTTACAATATACCAATACAAATACCGGGATATAATTATTAATTAAATGTAAAAAACTATAGGAAATCTATTTTTTTAAATCATGTTTACTTTATTTAATTAATTTATGCATTTTATACTATAAAAATATTAATGTTGGCTTATTTAGAAATTTAGTTTAGATAAATTGGTATAATATTTAGAATATTTTTTTCAAAATTTGATAGGTTTTTGTTTTGAATATTTTTCATGAATAGTAAACTTTGTAGAGAAATTTAAACATCGTATAAATATCATATTTCATAATAGTAATGTATTAATGATTTTATTAGTTTATAAATGTTTTATGAATATTATAATACCCACATTTAATATTAAATTACATTTACCTTACTATTAAATCACAAATTAGATCACTATTAGATGAAATAATATTATATACCAATGTTTTATTTAAAAAGACACATATCCTCCTCAATATGTAGCACCCCTCCCCATATCATTTCTCATCGAACTGTAGACTACATAGATTATCATATTTTTAATATCACCATTTTTTATCTTATCCACAATATTTAGGTTTTTTCTAATCAATGTTTTGTGAATTGATGGCTAAATTTTCTAAAGAAAGGAGGCATCCCATGTAGGAATGTATGAATAGTTGGTTATTCTTATTTTCCCATTTCATTACATAATTTATTCTTCTCCCACATTATAAATTTGTAAAATAGCTTCATTTCATTACAAATGATATTAGGTAACTATAATATTAATTTTAAAGAATTATATTATACAAATTGGTTTTTTCAAAACATATATTCATTCAGGGATAGTATTATCACCTATAGGGATATTATTTTAAAATAACATTTACCCCCTTATGTTTTGGATATAATAAATAATTTTCTAGTAACAAATGATGTTAATAACAATATTAAATTACAATCAATTTAATGTAGTTGGTAAATAATCAATAAATATATATAAAAATTATTTTCATCATGGATGATAAAACATCCAAATTATCAAACCATCAAAATAAAAATATTATAATCAATGATACATGATTGTATTGGAATACTTTTTGATATTTTTAACCATTTATACTTTTATGATGAATTAAAATCCATATAATTTTTCATATAGAGATATGAAATCTTGATGAAGAATATTGACTATTATAAATATGTCATTGTATCATTGGTCCCATGGAAAAAAATCCCTAGGGTGATGGATATGAATGAAAAGATTAAAGAATATGATCAAAATTGAAAATATATAAATAATATTTATTAAATTTACTATAAAAAAATTATGAATGAATTATTTAAATTAATTAAAGAAATTATTGAGTATGTTAGATATGTGTACTTAGAAGAGTCTGGACTCAATGTTAGAGAAATCCAAAACTACCTTTCTTATTTTAGGTTATAATTTATCTATCTTAATATCTATTTCAATCTTTATTATTATAACATTTCTCGTCTATTATCATTATATATTACTAATCCATATATACATGGTTTATTTTTCCTTTATTTCTATGTATATTCATAATTTTTACGTTCCCTTACTAATTAATTATTTAAAAAAGATGACAAAAAAGAAATATCATATTCCCTATTCATTCCCATTTATCAACCTTTTAATGGATTTTATTTTCTTTTCATTCTATAAATAAAAATTATATTATTTAAAAATATAATTCTTTTATTTTTAATAAATCTCAATGCTCTTAACTTCTTCAATGGTTCCTTACACATTTTATAAAACATTGTTTAACTAGTTCATTTTAACAAATATTTTTAAACCCATTATTATGATTTTACATTAGTTGAGATCTAACATCATTGAAATTCAATTCTAATTCAACTAGTAATACCTAAAATTCCAAAAATGTTTTCATTTTTTGTTATATTTATGATATATAAATTTTTTAAACTTTCATACATGATTATGTATCTCATTTTCTTTTAATAGTTCATTATCATTATTATCATATATATATTTTTAAATGTAAATAGAACACATATTCATGAAATATTATGTTATGACATGTGAGACCAAAATTAAACATTACCTAATTTTTTTGGGTAATTATAACATATTTGGTGACACTGTTTATGTTGCGTGAGTAGTAATCTAGAATATTATGTTATGATTTCATGGTAGTCAGACTTTGAATATATTAATAGTTACTTGTTTTAGCCTTATACCGCATTATTTTGATTCCAAAAACATATTACATTATTTCTATTATTACATGTTTATCTATGATTATATTTCAACCTATAATTATAATATATCATGATTTCTATCTTGACTCATATGTCATGCTTTATCATCATTATATACTTTAATTATTCCTTAAATTAGTTTCTCTAACTCAGTCATTGTTTTCTATATGTCCCTAGGGAACCCATTGTAGCAATACATGTGTGATGAGATTTATAATTCTTTTATAATGATTGATAATTAATATTTTTTATTTTAACTAATTTTTTTTAAATTATGGTCCAAATATCTAAATTAGATCGAACTTATAAATTTCATTGTTTTTTATGAATATTTATATTAATTTTTTTAATAAAATGTGTATATGATGAAAGTAATTTTATTTGTGGAACATTGGGGAACATTCTATGAGTTGTGGTTATAAGTTTTCCTAGTGGTATGTATATTCTCATTATGGATGGGTATAAGTATTTGGATTATGCTTAAATTATATATACAATAAGGGATGAGATTTCTAAGATATATTCCATTCAAAAATGAAGTTGAGTAGAATAGTGGGTAGTATGTGTGTGGTATATCTATCTCTATATTTTATAATTAAAAATATATATTGGTATATTATTTAGTTTTTAGATTGATACTATAGTGATATGGGTTGTGGTTTTCTAGAATAATACATGAGATGGATCTATCGTGTATTCACCAAGTAATTTTATTAATTCTACATGAATTTTAAATTAATTTCAATGGAAGAACATACTCAGTAGAATTTTTTCCTGACCCATACCTTTATATAATATTAATAATTTATTTTTGGATTAATTTATATAGTTGGGTTTTCCTTACTATCTTTTTGTGTGGTGATTTTATGTTGTTGGTGTTACTGCCACATGAGTTGATCAACATTGTATTTTGAGATATTCATTTATTCCAAAAGACATTGAAAACATTTTTATATTATAGATATTATTTAAGAGTTGATATATATTTGTTGTTTCTATTCATTGATGGTTTCCTTTATATTATGGAGACAATGAGACAAAAAAATCCCATATTGTTTTTTTATACCCTCGACGTTAAATGCAAACAGATGGACTACGGGTGTTAGGATTTGGGGGTCATAGTATTCTTCACTCCTATCCCAACAGAGGTTTATGTGGATTAATGTTTGGAAAATTACTCCTGAAAACAACATTAAGATTGATCAATATAAATATGCATAAATATATTAAACCCTAACAATAAAATGCCTTGAACATGAGATAACTAAATACATTGTATCTTCTCCTTAGTCTCTAATGATATATTAGCATCAACCATGATATAAAGAGAGAGAAATAGTAGAGTAACATAACAATCTATTTATGATAACAATGATTAAAAACAATGAATCAAAGACCACACCTTTATATATAATTAATGAATTAAATAATGAAACCCCAAACATTCAATATTTTTATCATATTCTTGACTCATTTATCCTTTATAGTTATTATAATTCCTACCAAAATAAATTAATAGATCATTTAAAAATTTCAGTGATCTGGTTTCTAAATAATGAATTATCAAATGTTTTTTGCAAGTACAAAAATATGATAATCATAAATGAATAAAAAATATATATCATCAAATGATATCCCATATTAATGGTTTATATCCAAATAATTAAGTCTTTAATTATATATATTTACTATATATAGTAATATATAAACAAATTACCCCCTTCATTATAAATTTCATGATTTATTTATTATTCCACAATCTCCAAATTTCATGAATGATTCATAGAATCTATATAATAATTCATTATAATTGTTATAAAATTAAAACTTATTTGGTTATTATTTTAATATTAATTATCCCAATCGTTGGTAAATAATTTATACCAAAATATAATCCTTATTTGACAAAATAATATTATTACCCTATAGGTATTTAAATTGTTGGAAACATTAATGATTTAATTAATTAATAATTATAATCCAAGTGAATCCTCTCAAACTGCACTATTTATACTTAATATGTAATGGGTTATATAATAATTTAAAAAAATTACACTTATATCTTAATATTAATGTTTTCACCACAAGATAATTCTCTAGAAATCATATGTATACCAACATAATCCCTTTCTATCTGAAATTCACTTGACCACTATAGATGGATTCTATTTATCTAGTAGAGTAGATGTCAAACATTATTGACTAGATGATTTATATTGATTTCATTCAATGAATACTCACATTAAATTCACCCAATTGATGTGTGAATCACATTTCAAAAAACAATATATAGATATGAATTTCCCCTATCTAATTCAGTCAAGGGAAAACATTTCATAATTTTCAAATAAGTGTAAAAATCTAATAATGGTTAAGAAAAACATCCCACATGATATATAACATATCAAAAACAATTCTAATTTGCTTAGCCAATACAATGGCATAATATATTTATCAAATTATTAGTGTCCACATTTTAGGCAAAAAGTCAACCACTAATAATACGAATTAATAAAAAAGATACTGCAATATGTAAATCATTGTCCATATATATGACATTACATGATATATAATTTAGCGGTTCATCCCAAATATTTTTTCATACTTGTTATCTCATATGTCTACTTAATATCATATACAAGAATCAACTCAAAATATCATTTAAATATTTTAATTACCATTAATACATCTTGGTAATAAGTGATTAGGGAAAACTAAAATTTATATTATATTTTTCATTCATTTTACTCATCACGTAAAATACGTAACCAAAATAAATTAATGAGAAAATATATTTTTTATTTATTATAAGACAAATATATATATATATATATATTCATAATAACTATTACATATAGTTACTCCTATATCAAGAACCTAGATACATTTCTCAACTCTTATTCTTTTTTGTGTTAATAGATTTTTCAATAGATATATTACACTACCCTTTGTAGTTATCCTACCAATATTTATTTCCTTGATCATATATATTCAATAATTTAATGATATTTGAAAATTATGTGATTAGTGAGGTTCCATGCTACAGGAAATTAATCCATTATTATTATAGTATGTATCTATAACACTAAATATGGATGGAGACACCAAGTGTTTAGTGATGAAATTTTAGATCCAAATATATTCCTCCATTATATATGATATAAAAATTATATTTTTCATTTCTGTGAAGCCTATGAATGTTGGTTACTTTATTTTATTCTATCTAAATAATAAACTATTAATGTTAAAAATGAATCTATATTAATACCTTGAATAACCCTTTTTATTTTTGAAGATAATACTATTTATTCCTTAAAATGGATTTATTTAACACAATTAGAGATTTAGAAAAAATAATAGTTGAACTCAATAAAATTTGGATTTTATTTTCTGTAATATAGTGAATCCTAGAATTATTTGATTGATGTCCATAGGTTTTCCCCAAATCATAAGAGGCATAGGGTCGAGTACACAACATGAAATCAAAAATATATACAACTAGAAAATTATATATAATCTCACTCACAAGATTTGTTTCTTACACATTATAATTTTTTTTTTCAATCATAAGATTTATATCACATAAAAATGAAAAAAATACTTCTTGTAGTTATCCAACTGAAGACTAATATAAAATATATCAATTAACATGTTATGACTTGAACTATGATTTCTATTTTTATAATTTCTATAGATATCTCTACTAGGTTTTTAACATACTTCATCCAATTTCATTCATTGAGAATTATTCTCTTAGTCATTCTTTTATAGAATAAAATCTTTAGATATTATTTCTAGTGAATAGGGTTCCATGCATACATAATACTATAAATACTAAAACACTCTAAAAACTAAATTTTATATAGAATTTTTATCTAAGTTCATGATGAAATCAAACTCCTTTATTTAATTTCAAATAAAATGTTACATATGAATATGGTTTCCTCAATCTATAAATATTTTTATATAAATAGTCAACCCTAACATAAATATTTTTATTAAAAAACCTTATACGTGTATTATTTATAAATCCTTAAATAAATAATATTTTTGAAAAGTTTTTTTGACCTCGATTTTATATATATTATTATCAAATTTATTTTTTCCTTTTAAAAAATTGAAATATAATTTATCACCAAATCATTTAGAATAATGGATTAATATTCTATACAATGTATTTTTATATATTCTGCATTCACCAATAAATATTTATTAGTAGACACTCTACTATCCATGATATATTTCTAGTAGAAAACCAAATTTTACCCTTGAGGTATCACACCTTTAGTATCATATGTGGTGATTCAAATTTTCTTACTTTTCAATTATTATATCATAGATTTTATAGCCTTTAAGATCAGTTTTCAACATTAAAAATCTCAAGGTCCTCTTTCATTGTATAAGATTCATCTTGTATGAATTTTATTTCATTATCATCCACTATAATAATATCATGTCTTTTAATTTCTTAATAATCTTAAGAAACCTTAAAGGTTCTAGAATGACTATAGTTTATAATCATTACAAAATTATTTTGGAACTAACCAAATTCTTATGCTTAGAACCACTCCTAATTCATTATCTTTAACTTACTTAATATTGAAATCCCCTGATTAATGTGATCATTATTTAAGAATAAACTATATTTACAATCATAAATATTTTGTTATTATGTATTATTAAAATAATTAACCAACATATATTTTGGAGAACAAATATAGTGTAACATAAAATATTTATGGTGAATATTTTTTATAGCATTATTATTTACATAAAATTTCAATTAAAACAAATCATAATTGTAAAACTGAAATTTTATAATTTTTATATATCATATGGTTTCTATATGACTACTTTAATAACAATTAAATTATGAAATAAAATTATTAAACATATCCTTATAACAATGTTTTATGTTCACACTAACTTATGAGAAATTGAACGTAATAAAAAATAAATGACTCTATACCTCACATACACCATTCCAGTATAGTGTTCTTGGAAGGGATACTTTTGAAACAATTCCATGTTATATCTAATAATTTTTAAGTTAATCACTTATGTATTTTCAACCTTGATCTAATTATATTAATTTAATACCTTTTCATAGTTGATATTATATAAAATATTCAATTTCCTTAATCATTTTATGGGTTAAAAACTTATGTCTCATAAGAGAAACAATATCATATCTATTAATGTAATCTATCACATTTTTCAATTAAAAATGTTAGCTAATTTCTAATTACCTCATGTGTTTGTATAATATAATTCTTTAACCCATTTAGCCAGCCCATGTTATTTCATTACATAGCCCTAAATACTATTCTTTGTATACAAGAGGCTTCCAATTATTAGTGAGGGATGGAAAAATTTATCAACGAGACAAATACCAGGATATCATATAATATGAAACCATATAAATTGAGAAATATAGTAAAACAATAATAAAAGAATATACATAATAATTTTGGTATGTCAGCCATGTCAATATTATCATATACTATAGTAAAATATAACCATGAAATTAATACATCATGTCTATAAATATATTTCATATTTATTATATCAAAATACATAATAATTAGATAAATAAATTGAAATTTAGATTAAAAAATGATCCAATATTATCTCCCAGTACCTCCTTTATTTATACCATAATTCATTTTCTCATGTTCTTAAAACATGTATCTTCCCCTTTTTAGAAACCCTAGAAATAAATTCATCATGTGTAACCAAAACCCCATATAGGTTTTTAGGAGAAAAAGCATTGTATTTTAGATCCCATAATTTTCCAATAATGTATCTCTTCTGTATTATTTGAGAATATTTTAGTTTAGTTTTATTTTATTCTTTATACCATGGTGATTGTGCATTTTTTAGAGTGGGAAATGTTTTCTATGTAAAATGACCCAAATTTTTGGGATGTATTTTTTTAATCAAAGAATTCTAGGTATAACTTTATCAAAGCCTTCTAGAAATGATCTATACATTTGGAAGGATTTAGATGTGGTTTGGTAATATTATACAAAATATAGGTTATGATATGTCTACTTGACACTTTCACATCGCGAACATGTTACACAATGTGAACCTTTTGCTGGAAATGTATTATAAACTAGTTTGGAGCCTAAAATAATTGTAGTCAATGAAATTGGTTCATGTAGAAAAATGGTAAGTCATGGTTATTTTATCCCTAGGTGACCTATTTTTTTATATTTTATTAAAAAATAAATTCATGTCCTAAAAGGGGTTCACATTGTGAATATCATGGGCTCTATAGTTTGAAACCATGTTGTGCATCTGATTTAATTCAATCTGTTGTATAGCCTCCTTTATCAAATCCTACGGTGAATCTAGTTAAATTTGAAATTATTCATTTTATTCTAGATGTATTATTCTAACATTTAATCTCCATGAATTCCCTTCACTTGGGTTTTCTTATTCACTTCTCAATCATCCATTGTAGCAGTGGGATATCCTTGGAAATCATGGAATTAAGCATTGATCATGATGTTTGTGTGTTGTAGGTTTTCATTGGGATCTCATCAAACATTAATATTTAGTGTTGTTCCTAGTTAAGATATTTTGTTTTATATTACGAAAAAGGTATGTGATCTAGAATAATTTTCTATTGTCAATTTCTAATTATTTATGTACATGACATATTATTTATGATTGCACCAACACAAATTTCATGTTAACTAATAGATTCATTAATGATGATAATATTACGTTGGAACAACACCTTGGATCCCTTTGGATAAAATAGTGCCGAGACCTGGCTTTTCGCTACCTATAGGTAAATCCCACACTTGAATAATAATTAACTAGTTATTGTCTTGAAACATGAATTATAAAGACATGATATCTTGGGTTATTTCTTATTATGGGATTAGTTTGGAAAATTTTTTACTTGATTATTGAAATGTCTTATGATACATTGATTTTATATGGTTATGTCCACTAAAATTTTACCGGTTTAAGGTATAATTTGATGAATGAAAGTTAATTGAAAAATAGATATGTAATTTTATGAATTTATAATTATGCAAAATAGTTTATGTTATATTTTTTCATATAATTATGACATGTGTGGTATCTTATACTAAAATTATTATATAGGGCTTGGTATTATTTTGATGTAATGCTTATAGGGATTGTCCCAATTATAATGTGATGCATATAGGAATTTTCCTCATTATTTACTAAGGATTACTGGGATTCTCTTAGTTTTTCTTTAATTCTTATATGGAGGGATGCACCCGATTATGCTGTAATGATATTACAAAGGTCTTGGACTAGATATTATATATTTATTATATAGATGGATTGTACTAATTTTTCTGAAATGATTATATAAATTTCTTATACTAGTTATGTTAAAATACATATATATACAACATGGCCAATTTTTGATGAAAAGGAAATATTGAGGGCTTTTCCCAATTATGTGAGTTCTCTGTAGACTTAGGGTTATAGTTGGCAAGGTAATTCTACATTATTAGAGTTATTCATTCATGACGTCGAAGAAAGTTAATTTCCGTATTGTATTAATTGTTTAATTAATATGATTTTATCAATTTATTAAATTCACTTACAATAATACATGTTTTTTCAGACATGGTGGTGTTGACATATTATGTTTCACTCACACCCTTTTTAACCAATTATTTGTTATATCAGTCTATTAAATGGATGCATGTTTGCACCAAAAAAGGACCATTTTTTTATTACTTCTTTTATATATTTATGATGGGGCCGTTGTGGGAATTTTGACCAAGGTTGTTGGTGTATTCTTTTGAGTTATTTCTGTCAGGTTGTTATTTTATCTATGTGAAAAATAACCTGAAATTTAGTTACATTTCCACCTCACATTATATATGTGATAATTATTTTTTACTTGTTCAAACATTATCATCTAGTAATATGATTTACTATTTCCTCTATTTCTGTTATTTTGACAATTGTTTCGTTCCACTGTATAGAAACTCTATACATGGGGTTATAGTCTCCCCATTATGGTCCCTACAACCCCACTAATATTCCGAATCCACTAGTGTATGGTGAGTCACCCTTGAGGCCCAATAACCATCCTAATTTATAAATGTGAGAGTTTTATAGATCAGGGGAAGTTACAAAGTTGCATCATAGAATGATGTTTTTGTTCCATTACTATTTTGCAAATGTTATAAATGATACTAGGTTGTGTTGATACTTTGTACTGATCTTGATCATGGGGGTAGTTATTCCATGTACGATGGAAATTTTGAGTACCTAGGGATGGAATTTTTGTTGATGATGTTCTCTTTTTTATGGTTGATATTATTGGAGCTTAGGTGATTCACATGGTGAGTGATATTATTGTTTCATGATATTTCTAATTGTATATAGGTGTGGTGCAATATGAGTATTATTGCATCATAAAAGGCATATATGTGTATATTTTGATGTTCAGTTTTCAAGATATGAACATATTTATTTCTAGTGATATATTTTCCTATATGAATTGTGAGATGATATTCCTATTATAATTGATAAATAAAATGAATGAACTACTATGTCAAGCCAGTTATGTTGTTAAATTTTTTTTAGACAGACCATGATCAATTTATTTTTTCATTATCACATTTTAAGGTTGACATTAATGTTATACATTGTTATTAAGAGGTTTCTGGTCTTTAAAAGAAAATTCCTCAACATCATAGGTTAAATGAATATTCATGTTTCTCTCGAGGACTTAATAGATGTTAATATTTATAAAAACATCCTGATAATGTGATATTTCTCACTCTGTACCTTTGATTTAAAGACGAATAGATAGATTTAGCTGTAGGATCCACCTATATTTATTAGGGAGGGATGACCCAACACAACTAAGTTCTAGATCTAGTTTGTCTATAAAATACTCAATCACAACAAAACACCCACATATAGGTGGGTGAAGCATGAATTATACATTATTTTATGACCATACAAGTGTTATTCAGACATTTTTGAGAAAGAAGAGGACTAATAGAGGTTATCTGTGAAATAAATTGTGATCCTGTTTGTGAGAAACTTCTATCCTAAAATTTTGAGTAATGATTAGGACTGTCAGTTCATGCCCATAACATAGGAAAATTTATCAGTAATGTACTAATATATAAATTTCACTTACTTTCGTTTTTATTCACCATTTTCAAAAGATAATGAGACTAACATAGTGAGGTATTTCTATAATGGGATTCACTATGAGATCGGGTCATAGGTGAACGTTTTTCACATGAGTAGCATTATAGACATGATGAATCAATCTATCATCCTGGAAGGGAATCTAAAATAGTCTGTAGTAGTGTCCAAGATATTTTAGTAGAGTGTACTAGGATCTCATCGAGTAGAAATATTTTCTTCTATGATAATTATTTTAATTAAAATATTGTGTAGGGTAGTTAGGGAAGTGGGTATCTATCTCAGGATCATGTTTCTTTGTTGTGATATTTGTGTCGACATTTTGGTCACAAGAGTCCTCAATTATTATAACCTACTTTTCAGTTCCATGATTGTGGAAGGTTGGGCCACCCAAATATGTTTGTTAGGTGAATGCAGTAGGAATTCAATAGAATTGGATCAAGAAAGGTACCAGAGTATGGGAATGACTCAACTAACCCACGGTAGACTGGTAGACGGAGTTCCACTAGACATTTAGGTCGAGGCTAGGAATGTTATACTCTAGTGTATGAGTGGTAGTACCATCTAGAGGGAGAATCCTAGGGGATTATGACTGGATCGAAGGGTAGAATGGAATTTTATCTTTTTTACTATGATGTCTACTCCAACTGGTTTTGATGTATGAACATCAACTATTAATGGTATGATTATTTAGTCTTATAAACTTTTGTGTTTTTTTAAAATGGTAGAATCACATTCCATTATATATTATCTTATTGATAATAGTTTGGGATTAGTTTATGAAATCATGGATTTTTTAACCATCGATACACCATTGGGAGTGCATTAAGAGAATGTTGAATGTTACAAGGTGTTTTCACTAGAAATTGGTGGTTATCATTCCTTTTGGGAATTATTTGTGAAAGAGATTTTAGGTTTTTATTTTATTATTGGTATATATTTTCCTATTCTATTTCAGTCTCCTATAAGCTATTACTAGAGGTGAGTTATCATTTTATCTCTAGAAGGAGGCATCTATTTTCACCATAATGACTTAGATCTTTAGGATGGCCATAAAGGACCAATTTAGTGCAGATTGGATTGTCTAATGAATCAGATATTTGGTATTACACTAGATTATTATTAGATGTAGTAGGATGTTGACACTATATTGGTAGGCCATTTTATGTTTGTCTTTTTCAATGATCTCTACATCATTCCACTTGAGTGGGAGATCAAGTTCCCAATCATGTTGGTGCCACGGGGAGAGCCTATTTATATCCAACCATATAGGATGACAGTAGTGTAACATCATGAAAAGAAATATTATTTTTATTATATATATGATAATTTGTTCATTTATCCTTGTATGTCACCATGGGGTTCTCCCATTATTTTATATAAGAAGGCTGATGGAACATGAGCATATGTGTGGAAAATTAGAGATTGAACTAGATGATAGTCATAAAATGATATCTTCTTCCATGCATCAATGACCACTTCATATAAAATATTCATGTGTAATTCTTATGAGATACATTATATTAGGGTATCATCAATTTATGGTGATACCAATAGATATTCAGAAAAATTATTTTAGGAGAAAGGATGTATTGTATGAGTTCATGGTGTTATTACATGGTCTGAATAACTCACTAGTGGTATTCATGGCCTTGAAAAATCTTTTTTTTTCATCCTTTTTATATCATTTTGTAATGTTTTACATGGATTAAATCATAGTATAATCCCATTCTATCAACTATCATTCCCAATATCTTAGCATTATCATGAGTATATTGAAAGATCATAGGCTTTATGCCATCCAAACTAAATGGCATTTATGGATTAAAAATTCTAACATCACGGGTCATCTCATCTCAAATGATAGAGTGTATGTGGATCCAAGGAATGTTGAAGCCTCAATATATTAAGATTTTCATAGAAATGAATTTGTTATTCATAGCTTTCTAGGTTTAGCAGGTTATTATCAGAATTTTATCTCATAATTCGCATCTCCAGAAACACTGATGTCAAGGATGACTAAGAAAGGAGTGAATTTTTTTTGTTGGATGCTTGTGAGATAAATTTTCCAGAGCTTAAGGGAAATATGACCTGAGAACTGATCCTCACCATACATATTCTATTTAAGGAATATATTGGGTACATCATGGCATCTGAAGTTGGAGTCGGTGCAATTCGGATGTAGGAGGACCGAGTGGTTTCTTGTGGATCCAGATAGTAGAAAATAAATTAGAAGAATTATCAAGCTTGTGATATAGAGTAAGGAGAGGTGATATATTCCATAAGAATATGGAGACACTATTGTCTGGAAAAATGTTTTTTAGTGTACATAGACCACAAGAATATCAAGTACATCATTTCTCAGTGGGATCTGAACCTTCAATATAGAATTTCAATCGAGTATATAATTTCATTCAACATCATATTGGATTATACACAGATAAAGGTAAATGTCACTATTGGTGAATAATATATAAGATACGTACAATGGAAGTGTAGTATTCTTGCAATGAGTGGAAAATGACGGTATACTTTACAGACAAGCATCTAGCTGTTTAAAAGTCCATGTGAGAAGTATCTTTGACTTCGACATTTTTTATACCCAATATTTTATAAAAGATCATGACCATTAAGATATCTGATCTGGAGGGATTAGGTATAATAGAGCTTATATGCTGGGAAGAAAGAACCAGGATGGTCTCTTATAAAAAATGATTTTCTACCTCATGGTCGCTGAGTAAGGGTTCCTACAGGCTTTCACATGGAGTTGATGATAGTGCTTTATTCTTCTATATGGTTGTTACATCTAGGTAAAAAAATAGGTATCATAATATCAATTGGAAAAAGCGATGTCCATGAATGAAGAATAAAATATGGGATTTTGAGAAATATGTTTCACCTCCTAATAGGTGGAGGATAAAAATCGTAGGTCTCCCGGGCTATTGCAGCCTCTGACCATCTCAGAATGGAATTGGTATTATGTATCTATGGACTTTGTAATCATATTAACCAAGAAACCTTATAATGATGACATGTTATATGTGATCTTATATCTACTATTGGTGGTATGCCACATGTTTCTTATTTGGGAGAACATCACTATTAATGAATTGGTTATTTTCTATGTGCGGGTTTTAGTTTGAATGCATGATGTATTGAGGAATATAATTTTTGATAGAGATCCTCATTTCACATATCAATTCTTCTAGGGTATTTAGAGGGCTCTATGATCACAACTTCTTCTATTTATAACTTATCATCCTCAAACTGAAATCCATTATAAATGAAAAATTCAAATTTAGAAAGATGTATTATAAACATGTGTGCTGAATTTTAGTGATTCTTAGAATCATCACATGGAAATCAGGGATTATTGATATAATTATATATTATTGGAATTGATCCTAATGGAACTTGTTGATGAATTGATTGTAAAGTATTTTAATTCACCTCTTTTTTTGTTTATTGGTAGGTGATTCTTCCCTTGTTAGACCAAGTCTCAAATAAGAGATGTCTAAATAGGATCAGTTAATCAGGTGGTGGTTGGTGACTATACAGAGTGTGTAGAAATCTTACGATGTCCTGAAAATATTACCTATGGAGATTGTCGTGGGTAATGTTGTTTTCTTTTAGGTGTCTCCTTGTTTAGATAAACACTATATCAAGAAAATGGAAATCATGTTCTTAGGTTTGTCAGGCCATTTGATATTGTGGAAAGGGTCAGTCTAGTGGTTAACTATTTGTATCTTCCACAACACTATAATGAAATGAATGGGATGCATCCATTGTCGCATATTTGGATATATCATCTTGACACCTCCCATGTGGTGGAAATTAATGATGTCGATCATAGTATAGATGTTTCCATTGAGGAGAATCCGACATGGATTATTGACTGTAGTGAGAAGTATATATAGGGAAAGATCAAACCTCTAGTTCAAGAATGTGGAAGCATGTGTGTGTTCAAGAGGAGGACGAGGAGAAGGAATTTGATATACAATCATAGTGGATAGAAATATTCACTATGACCCCATAGTTATTCTTGGAGTTTCTCATGGATGATATGTTATATAGTGGGGATGTTGTAAGATCTCATCTCATTCAAGGAATATCACCCTTGCATTTTTGTTGATGTTATTTTAGTTGGATTTTATTTTCATCATCAAACCTTGGTTTTGGAGACTTTTTCTTTAGGGGTCGAACTCTTTTTCTAAAGGATGTAAATTAATTTTCAGTGTTGTATAGTAGTCTGAATAAATTGAGTCCAGGTATAAATGCATCAAAGGATTCCGAGGGTTTCTATGGGTATTGAAGGAATCTAAGGTGGTTCATGATTTTTCTAAAGGATATGAATAGTGATATAGCTTCTGGATACTTTCATGTTGTGAACATGTTACATGATTAGATCATATAATCCTGATAATATTGTGACCTATTTTAGATAATGAGGCCTTTAGGTTCTATGAAACTTTTTCGCCCCATGAAACATTTGATTGAGGTTATTTTAGAATATTGGGATGTTTTTTAGAATTGATTGATAAATTCACATCATCAAAGTGGGTCACATTTTGAATATATTAGGACTAACAGTTTAAAACCATGTTCTTATGATTTTATTTCATCCATAATAAAACCATAAGGTGACTATGGGAGATTTTTGAGTGATTACTTCCCTTTCATATGTCTCTATCGTGAATTTAATATCTATTCAGTTCCTTATATTTCTTTTTAACCATCTTTTTGTTACCCTCTGTTGAATTGGTGGGATCTATTAACCACCATTGAATCATGTTTTGATCGTTATTTTTTTATCGAGATTTTTTTGTGATGTCCTTCACTTTTATTATTCACTGTCATTCCTAGATGATAGTGTTTCATTAGTTATAGGATAAAGTTAGGGGTCTAGAAAAAATTCTTATGGTCTGTTTATAAATTTTTTCTTACCTGAAAAATGATACGATTTTGACGACAAAACTAGAAAATTAGGTAATAGAATAATGGGTGATGATAGTCCTGTTTTTAGGCTAGTTTGGGGATCCCTTTGGATCAAAAAGGTTTGATATAAGGCTTGCGGATACCTGTTGGTTGATCTGATCCATGAACAATGATGAAATAGATATTGGATTAGAAAAAAAATTATAATGACATGGGAACTTATGTGAATTTTTATAGGATCACTTTGGAAAATGGAATTCATTTTTATTGGAATAAATAGAGATACATTCATATGATATGGTTGAGTAAACTGTCTTGTTAATGGTTTATGATATAAATTGATGGGTAAATGTTAATTGAAAGATAAAAATGAAATTGGTTAAATTTACCATTGTGTCCCATGATTTATATTGTGTTATTTCTTTCCATTATTACTTTTGTTGTATCTTATGTTAAAATGAATATATAAGGATGGTACTTGTTTTTTAGTAATTATTATAGGGTATTTCATGGTTATGAGGGGATTATTATATGTCTTTTCTCAGTTATGTGGTAATTCTTTTAGCACTTGTCCAGGTTATTTGATAATGCTTATATACAGGTCTTGGCTCAGTTATGTTGTAATGATTATAAAACTTTCATGGACCAAATATGTAGAAATCCTTATATAGAGGGAGTGTCTTGGTTATGTCTAAATTCATATATAAAGGGAATGGCCTAGTTATGTAGAAATTCTTGTATGGAGGACTCTTTCTGGTTATAGAAACATTATTATACAGAGGTTTTTTATGTTTGTTGAATATTCCATGGACATGAGGATATAGTTTGAATGTTAATGATATAATCTCAATGTTATTCTGGTATAGTGTTGAAGCATGTTAATTTTAATATTTTATAAATTCATTAATTAATACTAATATTTTTTACTTTATTTCATGAACTTACTATAAAACTTGTTTTTTAGACAAGGTGGGGTCTACCTATGGAGTTTTAATAATAGCATATTTTGGTCACTTTTTTGGACCCAATAAGATTACATAAATATTTTTTTTGATAATGGAAAAATACATTATGGTTGATTTTTTCTTATTTGATGGGTTGGATCTTAGTGATGGGACAAACATGGGATTCATGACCGGGGTCTTTGGTGTCTTATTTTGAGTTATTTTTGTTATTATTCAATTATATATATATTAATTATCATATGATATTTAGTAACATTTATGTTGGACATTACATAGTTTGTTATTTTTTGGTTTACTTGGTTCATCCTTTATCTTCCATTTGTATGGTAAACTATTTTAAATAATTATTTTACTATGATATTTTTTATTTCTTATGTATTGAAGCTATATTCTAAGGGTTATAGTACCTCCAATATCTTCTTTACACCACCACAACAAGTCGGTAGCCTCTAGAATACATGGAGGGGAAATTGAAGTTCAATAAATAATGTGATTTGGCCACATTAGAGAGTGTTGGATCTAGGTAGGTAGAATTATAGGACACAAATTACTTTCCCTTCAAATAGATGAATCATATATATGTTAGTCAATATATTAATGGGAAATAGATAAACATGTGACCAAAATTAAGGGACCCATGTCATCTAATACACTAACTATTCCACCATGAAAAACTATCATACCAAATGTGATTCACACAATATGAGGAAGTAATCAATAACTAACCATCCTTGATATCATAAGAAGCAATTAGTGGAGGTCATTAGAATTTCATCCTCGGCATATGCCATAACATCCCATTGATGTATGGTATCCAAGCCAAGGCTAATTTCCAGTAATCTAATAATAATTAGTTAGATGAGGGACTTATACATATATAACATCCTATTTTAGTTTAACCACACCCTCATAAAGGTAGATCATATATTTTAGTCAAATATAGATTAGGCATCTTCAGAATAAGTAACATAATGGAATAGTATATGCTACTACAAATTCAAGGTTATCCAATTGCACCTTGTATGTAAGGCACTATGGTTTTGTAACACATTCCATTATGTATGATTAGATGCAGGGTCACCAAGATTCATTACATTCTCTACAAGAGCTAAACCATGTTCTAAGAAGTCATCATGTAATAACCTATAACATGACCAGAGGGTGTCCTTCACATCACCCCAAGGTGGTATCTATATTCACAAAGGGAAATGGGATGTCTACAGAAGTTGAGCTAGACCTGACCATCATGGGAAGGGTAGAGTGACAACCCCTATTGTTAGTCTCTCCATATATGACTAGGGAATTATACTTGTAGGTTTCTCTCTTTTAGTGGATTTTCTATGATGAATTCTTTACTGACTTTATTAGGCTACATCCTTTGAGAGGAAGATATTACCATTGAACATGTTTTAGGAGTAGCACTAGTGTCTTTTCCTCTTTATAGAATGGATAATATGGATCATTATGAACTCAAAAGTAATTTTGAGAACACATCATCTAATAGAATTATATGACCCATTACATCACCATTGAGGGTTCACACAAGATTCTCCACAAAAACGTTGATGGGAACCTCATACATTTTATGGAATACCATCAGTTCAATTATGTTATGATTAAGAACAAGAATCCACAACCTCATATCAATGAACTCTTCAACCTAATATAGGGTTCATGACTTTTTTTGAAAATTTATTTGAGATCCGGATAACATCAGGTATGATTCTGGACTTTCGATACACATCGTAAAACAATCCATAGTTGGAATGGTCTGTAGGAGTGTTAGGTTATGTGAATCAGTCTCATGAACAAACAAAAAAATTTAAGGATCTTGTTATTTAGGTTTTCCACCTATATATAGATTATTTTTTGTTCATTTTTCTAGAATAAATAATTGAGTATTATCATACTCAACATTATCAAGCCAAAAACCTTGATATCATATTTAGTAAAATTATAAATCATATGATGTATTTCATGATCAAAAATTATACATATATAATGATAAAATATAATTCTTTTTCCACATTATCTCAGAGGAAGGATTATCAGTTTACATAGAGATTGTGAGAGATATAGCTTCTTGGTAATATCCCTAGAACATCCTTGATATTCAGAGTTTCTTTGGGCTAGCTGGATATTATAGGTGCTTTATTCTAAATTTTTTATACCTAGTGTCACCTCTTATAAGAATGAACAATAAATATGTTAAATTATATTGGCCTAAATCTTGTAAAAAATCAATTCAAGAGATGAAAGGAATAATTATCTCATCATCTATCATGATTTAAGAAAATCCAAGAAGAGTATGTACAATTAATTTTGATGATATATGCATAGGTTTAGGATCTGTTTTGATGAAAAAAGATTAAGTCATGTAATAAAGGTCTTGGCGGCTAATGTTCCATGATCATAATTACTTTAAGTGTATCCTCAAGCTAGTTAATCCATCCATTTATACTAATTATCACCTTTATAAATAAAATATGTAATAACCCATAAAAATATTTCATTCAAGGTTTTATTTGAATCCCTCACTCGGAAAAGGAAAATTATTCAATTTTTGGAAGCTAAAATGAAAAGAACATATATCAAGACAAGTCAAAGGATATGACTTCATCATACCTATGTAATGTATCCTATTGTTATCCTCCAAGGGGTCAATTCAAGAAATCTAGATTCATATCATGAATTTAATACTCAAAGTTGAGAAAAATAAAGAATACTCTTACAACCACATAAAAATAAATAATCATGGTAAGGAAATTCTACCTGATGAAATAATTATAGCAGTCACAAAGTCATTCCTCATGAATCATGATCAATACATCATAATCAATGATCAAAAAATATCCATATAAATTAGGTTTTATATATTTTGGAAGATAAAAAATGTGGTGAATCATATTATAGGTGTCCCATGGTGTTGTACATAGTAATCATCAATGATCAGAATATTTGAAAAATAAATATTCTAATAAAAGAGGAAGGGGAAACATAGTGTAGTTAAAGAGGAGGTATATTGAGAAATATTATTTTTTTGAATCAGGGGAGGAAGAAACCCCCTTAATATGCTTTCCACCCATTAATCAATTTTATATACCTTATAAAAATTATTTAAATGGTATATTATGGTGTTTAAATGTTATTCATGATTAAATTTACCAACCTAGGGACGCGTTGTGACATAAAAATGTTGTTTAGGTTGCACTTCCTCTTTTAAGACAAGTTCCAAGATTCCTAGGTCACCCCATGTGTTTTGAACCATATCCTTTGTGTAAAAATGACCACCTAAATTCTAAGGTCTTATATATCTCTTGATTAATGACCCAAGACCGATCTACTATACTCATATCATATAAATGATTTTTATTTTTTATAAAAGAAACATAATTAATAGAAAAAATTTAAATTTCATATACGCATCTTTTACTGTTCAAGGTTTTGGAGAATTAGAAACCAGTAATACATTCCTGCATAGATGTAATTTTTTTTAATATTTAATAAAAAATGATTCTTCAGAGCACAACATACATAATATAATTTCCTCACAAAAATATTGATAAACATGTATAAGTGATTATAATACATAGTGTGAGCATTTAATATTCCCAGTTAGGGGGTTTTGAAAACGTTAAAAAACACCTTTAAGAAATATTTCCCTAAAATTAGCTTTTGTATGAATATACATTAAAATACATAAATATAATTGTAGATTTATCAAATCATTTTAAATACTTATATTTCTAAATATTGATTTCATTAAATAATTATATTTTTAAAATCATCTAGGAATTATCCTTTGAAAATAATAACATTCTTGTGGATTATTCCCTGATACTTAGAAGACCATAATTATTAAAACAGAATGTAAGGAAATTATAAATAACTCATATTGAACAATTTTCCTTTACTTTTTATGGTTTCACTCACCAAATCAAAGAATTCATCATTCAAGTTCCATTTTCTAAACCATTTTTTAAGGAACTACATTTCTCAGTTCTAAGAGAAAACATTTCTAAATCAAATTCATATAATTATTTTCTTTTAATGAAAATATTTTTTCTTATAAGATGTCATAAACATTACATTAAAAGAGTTCTCTAAAACCATTTAATAGAATCCCATTCTTGTAATATATATTACTATTTGAAAATAATAATTTTATGAAAAATGAAATAAGTGTGTGAAGAATCTCATAATGTGTAGAATGTCACATATGATCTAGATAATTTTCATACCTATTCATGCATGACCTGTCAGAGGATGCATAAGAAATTTTAAATAGAAAATAATATCTTAACTCATAATATCATGAAAATGATAAGAATTATTACGTAACACATGTAATTTTCTATGCAAGGTGATTATAGGAAGTCAAAATTTTCCTAAAATTTAATAATAAATTAGATGGTTGAAATACCATTTATAACATCTATAAATAAATACTAAAGATTGTGTATACATAAACATGTCTATATATATTTCCATATGTATATATATATGAATATATATATATATGTATATTTAGGTATATATATGTAGATATATATATATATATGTTTCTTTAAAATAGTTAAAACATAAATCCCTTAAAACTGTAGGTTTTAGGAATTATGTTTTTAAAACAAAACCCTAATATAATCCATTCTGAAAATCAATGGGTATATATGTGTACATACACATATATACATTTTTATATATATAAGATTGTAAAAATATTGATAAGATAAAATAAGTCCATACAAAGTATAGGTTTTTTAAATCCTATTTAAAACACTAACCCTTTATATGTATATATATAAAACAAAATGGATTGATAAATATGTTTATATATGCTTGTATACACACACACACAGAGATATATATATATACATACATATTTCACCTTTGTAAAAAAATAAATATTTGAATAAATATTATGAACCCTAAATATATAGGTTTAAGGATAGAAATTAGAACATAACCCTACACTTATATAATTTGAAAATAACAGGTTGTATATATATATATAAATTCATATATATATATATAAATGTATATATTTGTAGAATAACAATGTTTTATCCAAAATAATTAAACCCTTACTGTAGTTTAGATCAAAAGAGGGTTTTAGAGATTCTAGAAATTTGAGCATCAAGAATTTGAGCATCAAGAATTTCAGCTCTTGGGAGGAAGATGGTTTGGTTGAATTAGGTGCAAATAGGGGCTTATGTACACATAATATAATCCCAGTTTCAAGTAGAAATGTTTATAATTGAAAAAAAAATTAACTAAAGTAGTAATGAAAAACATTAAAAATCGAATAAAATTCATAATAAATTATATTGAAATACATACATATATATATATATGTGTGTGTGTGTGTGCGTGTGTGTTTGTGTATAATTGAATATGTTAAGGGAAGTAAAGACATACATAGGGATTTTGGATTAATATTAATACCATATTAGGAATTTTTTTATGGGACGGAATCAAGATGGGAACATGGTTAAGGGTGACTTCTTCCAAAGAGGTGGGTTGGGTGGTTAACCTACTAGATCATAAGTTACCGAAGAAAAAAAGAAGGAAGAAGAAGAGGGAAAATGGGGAGGAATGGGATGGCCGAGAGTGACCATAGCACGATCGGAAGTCCAAAAGAAGTTATCGATGGGTTGAATGGTTTAAATAGGAGAGGATGGCCGGGATCATATTGGGTTGTGATGGGCAACCATGATTAGATCTTTCAAACCACACATTGGAATGCGAGCACTTCTGTAGATGAATTATAACCCTTGAATCCACTTCAGCCGCTCGATAATATGAACACCCACACCATTGGGTCCCTACACATGAGACCCCACCATGGTACTTGGCCATACCCATGCACATGATTGACTATGACCCTATACATGGGTTTGTGAGTGACCTAATCCTAAATATGAACAGTTCTCTCTTTGCGTTGTTTGGTCTTCCATGGGTGTGGGTAGACTCCTCTCTACTAAGGTTGACAACTTGAGGGTCCTCCAGCTTGGTTCTGGTGTCCCGTTGAATAAGTAAGGATGGAAATTTTTCTCAAACTATCTTCTCTCTATTAAGATAAAATAATTAAAACAAGTGTAGTTTATCATTTTTAAAACAATAATTCTAAACTTATAAATTTAATCTCACAATTTAAGTGAACTAAACACATGTATGTATAAATTTTCATAAAACCATCATAAAGAAACATGTCACGTTAATTGTGAAATGTTTAGAATACTTAGAAAATATAAAAACATTAATGGTCAATTAAATTTTTTAATATATAGTTATTAAATGGCCAAATTAAGGGGTTCTATAAATACTCCTATCTATGATTATTTTACAGAAACAGCAAAAATCGCCAGGATTCTTCTCATGATTCAAACAAAATTGTTATGTTCAGTCATCTTATACTTAGTATTTCTATTATCCATCTTGAGATGATTTTTTCCAAGGTTGATCCAAGGGATCAAGGTTACACAATCAGTGTTATTATTCTATTGGGAGGTCTTATAGTTGTGCTACTCCGGCTTTAAATGTTTTTTATTGAGTAGATGAGGTCTTTAGTCTTGTAATAATGTTCTATATCAGTGTTTTTTTAAAAAATGTTTATAATTTTCATCAGTTCACTTGAATTTAATAAAACTAATTTTCATAAAAATAATAATTAATAAAAATATCAAAAAATATTAATATTACAATTATATTTTAAGTTTTGTGCATCACATTCTCCCCCTTAATAGAATTGTGACTCCTTAATTCTATTATACAAACATCATTACTACTAGAATTGAACTTCTGAAAACATATCTAATTTCTCAACATAAACCTATAAATTATTCATAGTTAAAAAATTTAATGGAAACTGTGAATTATACCTTCACCGTGTCCACCATAGTGAACAACTCCCTGATTCCCTTTAAGTCAAATTGATTCCCAAGGTTGTTTTATGTTCTTCAATTTCTTTTTCCAAAATAAATCTCTAGAATCTAGGATCAAACTCACGTATATAACAAAAGATTCTCAAGAGAGAGGAAAAGAAGGTGTAATACTTCAAGATATTGGAAATAACTCGGCTCATATTGACTAGTCGCACCAACTAGTTTTCTAGAAGTATGATATCATAAAGCTTCCCATACATGATAAAGTTCAATAATTGAAACAGAGAGGCTACACAGTGGTTGCCCTTCTCTGCAGTTTTTTGGAAATCTCCTAAGGCCATATATTTTTCATATAGACTTATACATTTTATGATGCCTTCATAGTATTTGACTTTATGCGTATAGAATTAATTTGGTACATACTCCAAAAAGCAATATGCATATCCCAGTCCAAGGAATAATCAGAGGATATTTTTTGTGGTTTATATCAAATAAGGGTGTTTGTAAGATAATCGTAGGTTTGTGAAAGGGCCATACACATCTGAACACAATTTAACAATTATAGTGTCATGTAAATTAGTAGGAAGAGACAAAATATTGGTCTATGATCTCTCATCTTACTGCTGAAAATATGAGAGAAACGAATTTTACTCAAGAAAAATAATTAAATTATTAGTTTTGTTCTAATTTTCCAAAATTAACTAGACCGCTCCTCTTATACAAACTGTAACGGCCTAATCCTGAGCTACCAGACTCATCTCATATAATTATTATTTATTTTTTTATAAAAGAAACAAAATAAATAAAATACATTTAAATTGAATATCTGGATCTTTTATGGGTCTAGTTTTTGTATAATTAGAAACCAACAATACATTCCCAAAAAATTGTATACATTTTAAAATTTAATTAAGAATGATTCTTTAGTGGACTATTTTCATAATAGAAATTCATCACATAAATATTTCTAAACAAGTAAAAGTGATTGTAATATGGAGGGTGAGTGTTAAATATTCCCAGTAAGGGGGTTTTGAAAATGATAAAGAACACTATTAATGAATATTTTATTGAAATGGTCTTTTATAATAAAATACATTAAAATACATAAATTTATAATTATATTTCTCAACTCATTTTAAAATCTTATATTTCTAAAATACTGATTTCATAAAATTATTATTTTTGTAAAATTATTTTTGAATTTTCCTTTAAAAATAATAAATTTATGGTGGAATATTACTTGATACATGGTTAACCATAATTATAAAACCATAACATTAGTACACAAGACATAACTGATGTGGATCAAATTTCCCTTAATTCATATTGGTTTACTCTTAATATCATAGCATTCATTATATTTTTTTCCATTTTCCAAAACATTTTCAATATAAATTCCTTTCTTAGTTCTAACCCTAAATATTTATAAATAACATATATAGAACTATTTTATTTTAAAGAAAACGATTTTTCCTACAATGTTTCATAAAAAATACATTAAAATAGATTAAAAAAAGACATTTTAGAGTACCCAATGACTACAATAACTATCACTATTTGAAAAATATAATTGTATGAAAAATTAAATTAGTGCATGAACAACCTCATAATGTGTGGAATGTCACATATGGATAGATTGTGGTTATTCATATTAATGCATGACATGTTAGGGGATGCATAGGAATGTTTTTATATAAAATAATTTGATAAGATAAAATAAACCCTTACAAAAAATTGGTTTTAGAAATTATGTTTAAACCAACTACCATTTATGTATACACCTAAATAAATTTATATGTATTTTTATATTAGCATATATACACATATATATATAATCTTTGTGAAAAAAATGAATAACTAAAATGAAACATTAAAAAATATAGGTTTATGGATAGAAATTAGAACATTACCCTGAACATATATAAAATAAAAATAATAGGCTATATAAATAGATTTACATTAATATATATATAAATTAATCATTGTAAAATAGCATAGTTTGATAAAAAATAATTAAACCCTTACCTTATTTTGGATCAAAATCGGGGTTGTGGGCTTCTATAAATTTGAGCAAAATGAATTTGAGCACTTGGGAGGAAGCACTCTAGTCGAATTATGTTCAAATAGCGGTTTATATATATATTATATCACCCATGTTTAAATTAGGAAAGTTGATAATTGAAAATTGAATTGACTAATTTAGTAATAAATAACATTAATAATTGTAGAAAAATCATAAAATGATCATATTGAAATACAAATGTATTTATATAATTGAACCATCTAAGGGAATTTGAGACGTGGATAGCGATTTTGGATTAAAATTAGTAACATACTTAGAATTATTTGAAAGGATCGAATCAAGATGAGGCCATGATCGAGGGTGACTACAATGAAAGAGGTGGATTGGGTGGTCGATCTACTGGATCGTAGATTGGAGAAAAAATAGTGGAATATGAAGAAGAAGGAAAAAATTAAGGAAAGGGAAATATGAGATTAACTGTAGTGTGATCAAATGACTAGGAAAGGTAGTGACTGGGTTGAGCAGCTTAAAGAGGAGTGGACGACAGAGATCATATCTGTCTGAGATGGATGGCCATGATTAGATATCATGCCCCCCACAACAAAACACCAGGGCTTCCGCAGATGTTTTATAACCATTGACACCACTTAATTCTCTTGTTTAGATAAATACACACACTATGGGGTCCCTATACATGGGACCCTACCACGGGCCTTGACACAAACCTTTCGTGCGGTTGACTAAGACCCTATACACGGATCCTTGTAGGGCATAGCCCAGACCATGCATGGTTCTCTCCTTGTGTTTCTTGAGCCTTTATAGGCATGGGTATACTCCTCCCTTCTAGGGTTAACCCCTTTAGGGTTTTCCAGCTAGGTTGAGGTGCCCCTAAGATTATGTAAGGATGGGAAAAAATGATTCAAACAGAATTTTATTTATTAAGATAAAATATTTAAAATAGTTGCAGTTTCTCATTTTAAAAATAATAATTTTAACTTCATTAAATTAAGCTTACAATTTAAAATCACTAAACACATATATGTATATATGTTTATAAAACCATAATTAAAAAACCACACCACATTAATTTTTAAATATTTCAAATACTTATAACATAAAAAAACATTAACTGTTAGTTACATTTTCAATGGCCAAATTAAGGGTTCTATAAATAATCATGCTTATGATTATTTCAAGGAAACAAAAAAATCACCAGGGTTCATCTCTTATGTCAAATAAAATTGTTATTTTCATTTCTCTTAATATCATAATTTTAATTGTTCTTATATCCATTTTTATACCAAGTTAGATCTAAGGGGTGATGTATAAACAAAATATGTTATTTTATTCTAATGGGAGGTCTTCCAATGGTGCTATTTAGGATTTCAATGATTTCTCAAGAGTTTTTTAGGTCTTTAGTCTTGTAATAATATAATATATCAGTGATTTATTAAATAATTAAATGTTTCTTATTTTCTTCCATGCATTTGAATTTAATAACACAAATTTTCATAAAAATGAATAAATAAGAATAACAAAAAATATTAATATTACAATTATTTTTTTGATTTCAGGGCATCACATTAAGGATATCCATTATAGTGTCACCTAAAGCCCTATTATATAATGTAACAAGTCATCATTATCTCACTAAATTTCACTATGACTAACCCTAACACTAAAATATCCATATTATGTGGGAATTCTACATACTCCAACCCTTAGTGTTGTTGCATGATATTATACCTACTATAAAATTTCCATCCAAAACCATTCCCAACACCTTAAATCCTCACCCCAATCCTCCAAAAACCCTCACAATATCCATGAATAATTTCAATATAAATTATATGAAATTATTTATTAAAAAGATCCTCAATATTTAAGGAGTGATAAAAACTCCTCCCTAAGGGATTATCATCCTATATAATCATCTCAAGGGATCGTCAAAAAATATATCGACACGCTAGTTTTTTATATATCAACCAAAATCATAGGACTTCTCCTAGATACACCTATATTTATAAAATACCTAACAAAGAGGAATTTTCTTCCCTTGAAGAACATCCTCTCTCTATTCCATGACATGCACCAGGTGATCCATAAATATTGCATCCACTTGTTACCCAATAACATGACTCTAAAACTTTTTCATGGAATCTGACTCATACTTCATGAGTCATGACATGTGAAAAAATTTATTGATGGAATAATAATGTCATGGGAGAGTTAATTCATAATTTTTTGTTTTAATCCACACTAAAATCTCAAAAGGACCAAAAACATTTGTCATATGATTCCCCTATTTCCTCATATTACATTGAACCAACTAAGGTGAAACGAGTATGAATAATCATTCAATCATTAAAAAATCTGTGGAAAATCAGCATCAATAAGAATATAATCAATTTCTACTCTAAGGGGTAACCAAAAATTTCATAATCAAATGAACCAGCTTAGTAGTTTCTTGCACCATTCATTTTTTGATCAGTGTTGGATCTCAAACCTTTTTCCAAAGAAAGGGTGAGTGACATGGTTTATTATATGATGTCACATAGGGGATATATAGATATGAACCTAAAATTTATTATTATATATAAAATATTATGTTGGAAAAAAAATCATCCCACACCTCTATAAAATCATTCACACTCTCCTTGATAAAATAACCAACTATAGAGATCATACTCCTAGACTAGCTATCTATTTTCAGGTGACATGATATAAAAGGATATAAGTATTTCTCCATTATTTTATAAAATCTCCTCTAGAAAATAAATTAAAAAATGGAATTCTTGATAAGATTGTATACAAATGTGTGTCCTATTAAAACTCATCATATCCCATACATATATCTTACCAATCTAATCTATAGATAGTGTCTCTATAATATTCAAGAAATACCAGACCATTGTAAGGATTCCCACAATATCTCACACCTTATCATTCAACCTCAAGGTCTGATGAAGACCCATGAAAAAATATAGTTTCATATTATCCCACATAAAACCATGAAATTTTTGGTATTTGAGTACCCCACCTGGTAAATGGAATGCTACATTTAACCTATGACCAGCAAGAAAATGCACCAAAAATCCTATAATTTCATAAATCAGGCTTCCTAATTATATGTAGTACCTAATATCATTGAAAATAATACTAAAACATAAGATCATAGCCTAATGTGTGTCATGGGGGTCCCCCACCAACCACACCATTGTGGGATCTTCCACCACCATATCATGGATTTATATAACCTCTCACTCAACCAGGGACTATCCATGAGCTATAAAATCGCCTATAATCTATTTTAATATCACGATGCAGTCAAAAATATATTTTTAGTTATATTTTTCCTAAACCACTAAACATGATTTAATTGACAATGGGAAAGAAGTTTATTATCAACCCACATTGATATCTCACCCCCACACATCAATAGAAAAGATTAGCTTTCACTCATCACAAGTCTCTTAAACCAATAAATCTTTTGTCTTATTTCTAAAATCATCTACCTTGACTATCCACTTCCTAAGGGATTAATACAACTCATGAATAATATTTTTTTTATATACATAGCCAAAAAAATTATATCTGTTAATAAATTCATTTGAGAAACTCTATCAAAGTCTCTTATTATGTTTGTAGATTAATATTTTCTCACTAAACCTATAATGATGATAATAAATCATTTATTAGATAAAAAATATATAGCTCTCAAATCATGATAAGGGTAGTTCTTATCAAGGGATTAGAGTTGACAAGACCCATTAGGTACTACCCAATCACCCTGTATCAAAACATTTTGAGACCCACTATAGAGGAAATGCGGTATATCGTATAAAAATTTCATTTTAATAATATAGATAGTATCTAAGAAGATTTAAATCACACTTTTAAAAATTAGAATACTACTTCAAACCTGTCGGTCCATTCAAGCATCGCCCCTTCATAGTGATGACCCATTTTAGCATAGCCATGTGAGGAATTATTAGAATCAATTTCCTATAATACCCATCTCGGATAATATATCATAATATCAAAAAATTATTCTTATTCCTAACATACTATTTGACTTTCCAATCATTATCCAGGTCAAAAAAATACCCACAAATGATACAACATTTACATGGAATATCAACCCCTGAATCTATAAGTGAAACTTAAAGAGAATGGAATATAATTCATGTTATAAAACCTATTCAATAAAATATCTATGAGATTGAAAATACATACTACGTCCCAAAATATACAATAATATAATTTTCCAACAAAAAAATAATTTCCATAAGTAGGGATGAATGATTTGGTTAACAATAGAGATGGACACCATCAATACATTTATTAGACATAATTGCATCATAAGATAATCATATAACCCTTGATTTCTCTAAAATTAAATTTTTTTTATAGTAAATATGTGGAGAATTTTAATTGTATTCTAATGTTACATTGAAGTATATATATTATAGGTAATATGGTGGTCCAAATATGACTATTGGAATATAACCATTGGGAATCTAACTATTGTAATCGTATTATAATTGTTTTTCATGATAGTATTTAATAAAAATAATATAATCATTTTATTATAATTTAATTAATAAAAATACAAAAATTATATTAATTGATGAATAGTAATATATTTATACACCTGTGGGTTGAAAAAAAAAGAATATTTACAAAAATAATAGTTTCTATATATTTTAAGTTAATCAATTTTTTTTAAATATATATATATTTTTATTTATAAATTTAAATTATCACATATGGGAAATTATCTTTATAGAAATTATTTTAAATTTTAAACAATCATTTCAAAATCATCTAATGTTTAATTTTTCATAATTTTCATTGATAGTGAAACTTTTATAAAAATAGTAAAATTCAGTTGGCTTATAGGGTAACTAATATAAATTTATTTATGTTATAAAAATGTTTGAATGATTAATATAAGTCAATACAAGATAAAAAAATAATTTTTTTAAGTATATAATGTATTTTAATTAATTAAAATGATTTAAAAAATATTTAAAAATATTTAAAAATATTAAAATGGAAATTATGATTTTAAAATTAATTTTTTATGGTGAAAATATATTCCCACGTAAAAGAGTAATATTAAATAATGATGTTCAATTTTAAAACAATATAATGTAAAAATTAATTTCATAAAGGTCAATGAAAATGAACTAAAGCCAAGGGTATGAAAATGGGTTTTCATTTTCCACAACCATGATTTCAAAGGCCTGTGTTCTGATATTAATAAATAATTATCTATAATATACTATAATATCAACCCATAAACCCTTTCATCATCACTAAAAAATTCTTAAGAAAATTTATCTTCCCATTTTCCCCCATATGGTAATTCTAATGAGTATGAAAAATTTTATGGTGCTCTTCTCATACTGTAAAAATATACCTTTAAATGTAAGGATTCATAATCTTCATCTTTCATTTTTAATTACAATATTTTATTCTTAATATCATTTAAAAATATATTTCATATAATATCCTTCATGAAATTAAATATTTTAATAATCCATTCAATATATTTTTATTGATATATTACATAATCAATTTTATTATAACAATTATTGAATTAAATAATATGTTGATGTGGGGGTCCATACATGTTTACCATCATTTATCTATGTAATCATCTTTAATTAATTTTAATTTTTATGTGAATTATTATTATAATTAATTATTATAAAATCATTATCTTATTTTCAATAATATATCATGATTACCTATAATTATAGTTTCTTTATAATATATCATAATACTCATGCATTAGCGAAACCCAATAGAAAAATAAAAATATTTTATATCATTTTATTTTATTTTATAATTTAAAATGTGTCTCGTTTTATAGAAATTATATCCCTATATGTATATATTAAAGTTTCATGAAGACACTAGATATAATTATCCTAGGGGTAATAACCCTAGAAATTATTGTTTGGTTGTTAACTCATCCATCACTTGATGTACATCTAGTAAGCCAAACATCACACTTAGTTTAGAAGACCTATTGGATATGATTTAGATGATTCAATGGAACATTACGAACCATAATAAAGTATTTCAATACATTATAAATATTGAAATAAATTTTTAATATATGTATCTAAAGTATGTGTGTGTTTCACTATATCTAATACTATTTGTATTGGTGTAATTATTTAATCATTTCTCTAGTCTCTAACCATTTCAAACTACTAAACATAATAACTATTCTCAGATGATACACATAAACCATGAATTTAAGTTTCACTACAGGCTTATTGTCATTCCATTAATAAGGTTTATTTCGACTACATTGTGAATATCCTATATTTTTTAAGATAATTATGGGGTATTCACCAAGGCAGACAAAATATTCAACAGAATAAGGAAAATTTGATATTGCATATAGCCCTTAACTAAATATAGATAACAATTGATTACTTTTCCATGATTATATATGTGATTCAATAGGTTTCATTATTATATGTATTTTTTAACAATTTCATTTATATAATAGATGCATTAGACTTATTATGTGATGGTGGGGCACTAAAATAATATATCTCATTGATATATTTGTAGGTCAAAGGAGAAAACAATCTTGGGTGTTTTGGATTGTCCTTAAAGACATATATGTGATTTTCTACTTCATGGACCTAATGAAATGATTATAATTTTTATAATTATGAATTCTATAATTACGGGAACATTTATTTTTATCCACACATTTATTTATAATTATGACATCTGTGGATATATTATTCTCATAGTTCAATTTTTTATAACATTTGTTAATGGTATTATATTATTTATTTCATGCTTATCTTTGTCATATTTCTCAATACACTATCACATAATGATTTTCTAATCCCACCCCTATATATTATTTGTTATTTCCCCAGGAAACCATAAAGATTACTACATTTTTCTAATGGATATGAATATATATATAATTAATTTTCAATTATTTAATTGATGTATCTTATTTTTTATATAATGTAATATTCATTAATGTATATATTTTCTTGAAACTACTAAAAAAGGGTCTAGTGAATTTATATCTATTTATTCAATACCGTTGAAATAAAATAACCACCATCTATTGGGTAACAGTGTTGTTGTTTTGACATCATGACTCTTAATTTCATGTATGATCTATGTTTTTTCTTTCTCTTCATGATTTTCTTTTTTATTTTTAGTTATTCCAACCAGTTTCATGCCTTTGAAGGGTTGGGGTACTAGATATTGATCTTTTTTTGAAAATTTGGGTAGTGCACAAGTGCTTGTATTTTTGGTGAACATTGGTATAGAGTTGATAAAAAACTATCATAAGTCCCCCATCTAGGTAGTGAGAGATACTATATAGCAGTTGGCATGATGTTAGGGTACTGTTCATATAAAAATTGAATTTGGACACTATGGGAATCAAATCATCCCTTGCATGGTGTTTCTAGTGGTATGAGTTTTCTTTCTTGCCCCACTGGTTAGCTAGTGGTAGTTAGTGGCTAGTTGGTGTTTCCAATCAGAGAAATAATATCATGAGATATATAGTAATTTTTTCCTAAAATGACCATTTTAATTATAATCTCCTATACCATGTCCTATATTCAACCATTATTATCATTGAGGCTCTCTTGAGGTAATTTTTCCATTATAGTAATGAATCTTCTCATATTAAAGTGATGATTTAAGTGTTTATTTTCTTTTGGTTAGTGTATCAATGATCTTGTTTTCAATTCCATCTTCATTTTGTGACACCATCTTTGAGGGTAGTGTATCCTAGTGTTTTTTATGGACCGAGATCTTGATTTTTTTCTATGATCCCCTGTTCACTAGTTCCATCCCATATTCTATCCACATATGGATCAATTATTGGGTGATTGATGATATTGAGAATTGTGGTTGGTGTTTATAAAGTGTACTCCATATCAATTTAAATTATTTTTCTTGTGTGATTTGAAATAAACATCTAATGAATTTCCAAAACATGATTTTAGATTCTTAATAAATTTTTTCAAATGGAACACAATGTGATGAAACTTCATTTCAAAAGGATTCTGAAATAATGTGTTGTTCTGTAAGGAATGATTTTATTTAAAATGACTGATTTGATGAATAACATGCGTGATTATTAATAAGAAATAAAGGAAATAATTTTTTATTGATTTTGAATGAAATATATTGTTTTGAGTGGGATAATTTTTATGAAACCCCTTTGAGACTAGTTTTGAAAATGAAATGTAATGCTTAAAAGGTAATTTGATTTTACATGATAGATGATATGTGAACCTGATTCAAGATCAATGATTCCCTTGATTGATTTAACTGAAAAACATAGGACTATAGGTAGTTATCTAGGTAGTACAAGAAAACCATTCTAGGAATGTATTATTATTACCTAGAAATTGATTGATGATGATAATTCAAGCCAAACCAGGATGATGGAAGGGGTTTATCCATTGAGATGGACTAATATTCCCCCTAGACCTGAGATCACGGGATGTATAGAAACTATGAGATATATTTCATTAATATTTTTTCGATCTTAGATCCATGATCTATCTATCCCCAGTATTAAAACCATAATTCTAGAATTTGAAGTTATTTATTCATGTGATAATTTATCAAATAAATTATTCAGGGGTCTTTTAATTGAGGCTTATATTGATGACTGTTTTTTGGAAATTATTGTTCATGTCTATTTTAAAATTTCTATTTAAATGATTTCAAAATATTGTGTTAATATAAATTGTGAAAATGTTTAATATGTATATTTTCATTTAAAATTAAACATATATTGTTTATTTGATATAGTCTTCTTATATAATTATTAGAGGGATCCTACTAGGCTAGTGGTTCTCACAGGCTACATATGCCATTGGGGGTATGTATACTTTAATTTTATATGTGTATGGAAAATTAAAGTAGTGCCTAGATGTGTTGAGTGTTCATCATAGTAGGACCTTTGGAATTTGTGGTGATATGTGGAGTATGTGTTTCATATATTATGAGGAGATCATAGTGGTGATTTCATTATTGGTTTATGTTTTGTCTTCAATTTTTCTTCTTTTTCAAGTTGCATACTTATGTATTTTTTAGAACTTTTAACTTTTTGATTTTAATGGCATATTGAATATTTTTGGATTCTCATTTTCCACCATTGTTTTGTTTTGTTTTATTTTGGTGAAATAATTACCATTGATTTTTTAGGATTCCTAATAACTCATTCTATTTCATGGGGATTTTTAATGCCCTTTTGGTAATGATTTGGGTGACCCAAGTTCCAATTTAGCTAGTTATTTGGGTTTCTTCAGGACAAGAATTATTATAGATGGTGTTTGAGCATGTTTAATTGAATCTTTAGGTACCATATTTAGAAGAACATAGTAGTACACCATATCCCTATAAAACCCCATAAGATATTCTATAAATATTTCTATATTAAATTACATTAATTTCGAATAAATGAATGGGAATTATATATATAATGATTTATAATTCATTGAATGTTTCCCTCAACAAATTAAGTATATTATAATTTCAAAAAATACCACCTATTAGAAGAAAATACCATATCAAAAACAATATTCAATGCATGGAATTACCTCTTGAGAATGTCTATATGGCTGAAATTTAATCCGTTATTTTTGTACGAGGGACTTCATTTCCATAGTATTTTATAGAACCACCTACAATGGTTAAAATTTGTGAAAGTATTGGAGATGTTGAATAAAAAATTGATAACTATATCATTATAATATTATATGTATCAATTATAAAGTATTATATTGATATATTCCTTTTTTAAATACCTAAATATCCACAAAATCATTATATTTAATTCTCTATTGATATTTTCCTTGGTGAAAATCTCATATCTAAACCTCCTTTTAGAATGGATCCAATGGAATTAGTGGAACAAATGAAAAAGTTATAATTGTGCTATGATAGGGGATTCATATGAAAAGGTGCATCATTTTTAAGAGAACCTAATTATTTGTAAGGAATAAGGATGGATCTATGATGTTTTACATTTAATATATATAAATCAATGAAAATTTTATTAAGAATATATTCCCTTTATGTCACATTTATTATCTAAATGGTTGACATAAATTTGATCAATACTTCCCAAAGACTGGTCTCTATTATTTTTATCATCATTTAAAATTCAAGAAATATTAAATAAGAAGTTTATTTTCATATAATGTATCAGAATTATGACTTTACAATAATGTCTTATGGGTTAAATAATACACCCTTAGTGTTTATAGACCTTAAGAATAATTAATTCTTGGATTATATTGATGAATATTATGTTTTTTTATTTATGATATATTTATATACACTATATGATATGAAGTGAATGAATACCATTTCTTATTATAATTTTGAAACCAAAGGAGAAGAAGATATATGGGAAAATATTTTAATGTGAATTTTTTCTTCCAAAAGTTTCTTTTCATGGGAATATTATCCCTAAATAATAGATATCATATATACATACTATCAAAATGGTGGTTAATTTATGTCTCATATAAATTAATATAATAGAGACACGTGGTTTTATTAACTTAATGGATTACTATAAATGATTTTTTTGAATAATTACCCAATTATCTTTTATAATAAACAATTTAACATGTCATAGTGTAAAATTCCCATGGTTACTATAGTGTGATGAAATAAACAGAGAAAAAAGTAAGAGATTAATTAATTCCCAAATATTTTCCATACCATCTTGAGGTGAGGGATTTCATATATACATTAATTCACAAACAATAGGACTAGGGTGTTTCTTTATAAAAAAATGATAGTTCTATTGCATATGAATTGATAAAATTAATGTCTCTTGAATTTTTTTCCAACTCATGATCTTGAGATGGAATCAATAATCATTTTATTAAAGACATTGAGACATTAATTGTAACACCCGAGATTTTATTAATTAATATTTTTTATTTAATTGATATATTATATATTTTTCATTTCACATGTCACTTAAAGTATTTTGTCTATATATATATATGTCAAAAATTCCATTCACACAACAACTACTTATCATTTACTATATGAAATACCTATTTGTCTTGTGTTGCACATAATACCGACCTGGAGTACGTTACTGGAAACACTGATGTTTCAACAAAATATAATTTAATTGTTAAAATTACATAATTGAGATAATTATAACATACCCATTAAACATTGGAACATGAATAGTAATAAAAAAATTTAAAACATTTTTATAATTTTTTTATAATTAATGATTGATATAATTTTTATTAAATTCCTTAAATGTTTTAAAAATACTATTCTCTAAAATGAACATCACTTCACTTCCTTCTTAGAAAATGAATAAAAATATTTTTATATAAATATATAAATATTATTTGATAAAATAAACTTCATTTTGGAATTTATAATTCCAAAATTATCTTAGGTCTAATTTTTTGGATTTTTCTGAGAAAAATTATTTTTTGATGAATATTTTAAAATACTCATTGTTAGATAAAAATTTCCTTTTCTTTTAAATAATTATTAATGTTGAATTATATTTTAATTTTTTAATGTATAATAAGATACATAATCTATATATTAATACAATATTGGTAATTATAATCAATTTTAATTTGAAATTGAATATCAAAACATAATAAACATTTGAATTTTTTTCTTTAAAACCCTACTTTCTAACCATGTCTACGGGATTAACATTAATCATAATTTTTATGATTATGTGAATTTAATTTAAAAAAGCATACACTATTTTAATATGCATAATATTTAAAGTCCAATATGGTCAAATTAATTCTTTACCAATAATATTTTTAATGTTATTAAAATTAATCACATCAATTAATATCAAATTATGCTTAATTTGGGACTAACCCATTATATTATTAGGTAAAATTACCTATAAACTTGTATGAAAAATCTTTTTTGGAAATATTTCGTGTATAAACATTCCATTAATGAGTTTATTGGGGTTTTTATGACATTATTTGGGTTAGATCATGTGTACACCTAACTTGTTTTCTACAATTCCAAAGTATGTCATTTTATGTCCCTATAAAAGGCCACCACCTATCCCTCTTACTCACATCTCTAAGTCCCATTGGATCACATAAAAACTATAACAATAAGCCTAAAACATCCCTAAATTTCTCCCATAATCAATCTCTTTGAATTAAAACTTTAAAAAACTCATTTTGGAACAAACCAAAAGGAGTTTCCTGATTAAGAGGTAACAACTTCTCTTAAGCTCGATTGTTTTATTTTCCTTCTCCACCCCTCCAATATATTTATTACATACTTGTATAATAACAAAAATATCCTCAACATACTAGGATTTTTTATATGGGTTCAACCTAAACATACACACACCTCCATCTAATGGGTAACAAACCTAATTTTTTTTGTACTGTGAAGTAATGCCTCACAAAAAAATTATTATACATTTTTCATTTACCACCTATCATGGTGGAAATTATGTTGGAAATAATATTTACATAATCTATATATTATATTTATTAGGTATTTAAACTTATTTTTTACCTTTTAAAAAACATTCATTTTCCATTCTAGTTGGTGTTAATATGATAATCTCATTTGAGGAAGTGTAGACTACCGCCCCCACACAATGATTTGATTAATTCACACACTATATAGAATGTATTAAAGACTAGTTTAATGTAGTTATATTATATATATGATATAATAATTCTAATTTAATAATGACATATATATAAATATATACATATCCCATTTAAATACTTTCCATCTATACAACAATTAAAAAGGAAATAATGATCTTACGTATGTACCACTTACCATCTCCATGAACGGTGTTTTCCATTTCATGATTCTATATGCTATAAATTATCATAATAAAATTATAAAGAATAAAAATTATATTTATATCAATTTTTAAATTATGGAATCATTATATAAGTATAAGGGACAAATATATAACAAGTTAAGACATGTGCAAAGAACAAAACAGATATTACCCAAAGTGAAACCTTAAGAAAAGATCGTTAACAATTGGGTAATATAAGGACATATTAAAATCATATATGTTATTATATATAAGAATTTAGTTCATTAAAATATGTATAATTAAATTAAACTTACTATACCTGTGGTTTGAAAGAGTACGATGAGAGTCAATACACATGGTATGGGTGTTTTATCCCACTTTTTATTTCCATGAGATACATGCTTTATTTACCACCCATTATTTTTGTGTGGTTTGTATACATCCCATGGATGTGTTCAATGATTAATATAGTAACATTTATGGTTATTTACATGTCTATTACATGACCATTATTTCATGTGTTTTAAGTTTTGAAAGATACCAAATTGGTAAAATTGTTTTTCTCAATTTGCCTTCTTTGAGACTCGTTTTTGTTATTCACATAATATAATTTTGAGTTTTATATAATAAAAATTTACATGATATATCAGGAATTTGATTATTTTCATTATATTCTAATCTTATTTTACTTCCCTTTTCATACATGGATATTATTATTCCATGTTACCATGTGATAAGATTTTATTAAATCAATATCATCACTTTTTGTGATTGATAATGATTATGTTTACTTGATGAAATATTATGATCCATGTCTCCAGAACCATAATGATTTTACTTATCCGATACTTATATAAGATATATCCATGTAATTTTACAATTTTTCTACTCATTGTTACATAAAATAATTAATAAAATGTTTTTAAGAAAAATCTAACCTCGTCTCCCTCTTTATTTGGAAATCTATTTTTTAAACAATGTTTTCAAAAATGTTTTTTAAAAAATTTGAAAAATGTTTTCAAATCATCATTAAATATTATCATAAATGAAAAATTATTTTAAGGATATTTTGTGAGTTTTAAAGGTTTATTTATAATTTCTCAATGTCACTCTCAATGAAATGGTTTTTGAAACGTTTTAAATCATTATTTATATATTTTCAAAGTATATTCAATGAAATGGTTTTCATAACATTTTGAATATTTCATTAATATTTTTCAAAGTGTTTTCAAATAAGAACTTTTCAAAATTTATTGAAGCTTATTTTATATGTTCTCAAGTAAAATAAATTTCAAAATTATTTCAAGTCTTCTTTATAATTTTTCAAGGTATTACCTATGAAATTTATTTTTAAATTGTTTTAGGTATTAAAAATAAATTTTTAAAGAAGAAATAATATTTTCCTCGAGATAAATTTTTGAAAGATATTTCAAAATTACTATTTATCTAAGATGAAATAAATTTATGTTACTCATTCCCTTCTAGGAAATGAAGAAAAGGTTCTATTCATATTCAATCAGTTAATGGCTTATGCATAATGTCATGGTATTTTGGAACCTCATTTCTCTTTCACTGGGTATATGTTTATGAAACCCATTCCTCATTCATGAGTTATATATTTATGAAATCAGTTTCTCATAAACCTATTATATTCCTTTGAAACCCGCTTCTCTTCAAGGGTTATGATTTGGTGAATTGATTAAAAAAATATATATTATCTATGGGTTATGATGTGATGAAATGCTAATAATACCAATTTTATTTCATTCTTTATGATATGATGTTTTGAAAAACCCATCTCTATTTATGGCTCATGATATGTTGAATGTTTTAATTATCTTGTAGCATATATATGAATTATTTAATTATGAGATGGGTTTGAACAATATATCCATCCAATTCATTGGGTAATATAAGTTGTATATGTGCTTATAGGGTAAATGGGTTGTAGTCCATGCCCAAAAACAAGAATGTACATGGGTTTTACCCCAATCCTAAAAGAAAATGGGTAAATGAGTTGTATCCCAAGCCCAAAAACAAGAAGGTAAATGGGTTTTATCCCAAGCCTAAAAGAGATAGAGTATAAGAGTTATATACCATGCTCAAAAACAAGAAGGTTCATGGGTTGTTGCCCAAGCCTAAAATAAATTGGGTACACGGGTTGCATCCAAAGCCCATAAATAATAAGGTACATGGGTTGTAGCCTAGTACTAAAAGAAATAGGGTACATGGGTTGTATCCCAAGACAGAAAACAAGATAGTACATCAGTTTTATCCCAAGAATAAATGTAATAGGGCACATGGGTTGTTAGCCCAATCCTGTAACATGTACACAAGTCGTAACCCAATTATAACATGTTATAAAGGTCTTGGTTGTTACACTTAACAAGTTGTGTGATCCTAAAATGTTATTCTCATATTACATACCCTTTGGTTCATGTTATTCCTATGAATTTCCTTTTCTTACCCTTATTGAGAATCTAATCTCACCATATTTTATGTTTTCTTTCGTCAGGTATTGAAGAAGGGTTTTAGGTAGAAGTACAAATAGTGGATATATTTATGGGATATTTTTATGATATTTCACAATGATATATGATTTTGATTCCATGTTTTTAAATACACAAAACTATTACATTGATTAGGAATGTATTTTTGAAATTTACTGAATTTTCATCTAAAATTATGTAATATCCATGTATGTTAATCCTGGTTCACTATAGTTTGTATCAAATTAAATTTTTTTGTCAACCTTTGGGAACTAGGATGAGAAAAAATTAGTGAGATCCCTATGAATATTTATAAGGATATTTCTAGGGATATTTCAAAGGATAAGTACAGGGATGAGATAACATTTAAGAAAAAGTCCTGTAATTTTGGTAATGGATAGAGTAAGTGGTTTCCTAGAAATGCATCCCTATCTGGATACTACAAGTGGATGTGGATCTGGAATATATGTACCTATGGGTAAAAACAGTAACAAGATGTTTCGATCCTAACTAGGTTAATCCGGTATACAATAATAGGTTATGTTTCACACCTGGTTTGACACTCTCAAGAGATATGCTTTGGGATTCACAAAATCTTCATAAACCATCATAAAGGATTTAAATATAGGATGAATATTAAAAACCTTGGATAAACCTAAGGTTTCATAGATTAAAGAAGTATAATACATGATTTAAAACCCATATAATTGTTTTTCATCATTATATGGTATCTAAATATGATAAAACAATTCACACAATGAATTATAGTTTTAATCGATGGAGTGAAATAGACGGAATGTGGTTAGAATTTATTATTTTGGATGTGTAAATCATCGGAATTATGTGAATGGATTTCCCAATTGGAAGTCTCATAAATAGAATCAGGAAGGCAGTATGAGTATTGGTTATACTTCTGAAGATACTGAGACCACAAAAGGCATTTGAAAGTTATATGTTGCTTTTCTAGTATTGATTACATCAAACATAAAAAGAATGATTAGATTGAAATTTATAAATATTAAGACATGATTTATATTTTATATTCTAGGAATGATGTATTGAGGAATAATTTGATGAATCCTGAGTAATGATTTGTGAATAAGTTTAGACGAATGAGGAATTTATGTTTTAGATTTCAGAGATTATTTTAAGTGAATCATGAATTATATATGTATTTCTAGTATAAGTTATCATTATGTATTGAAATGGATATGTTGAATGGTGATGAAGACATAGAAAAAATATTTTCTGGAAAGGTGATATTTTGATTAAGGGAAGGTAACCTATAATTAATATCTTATATTGAGATAATGTTGTTTGGATAAAGATATTAAAGATATGAATAAGTAAATTGGATAGTATAGATTACCCTGGATCTTATTATTTCCAAAGTTCTCTATATCATTAATGCTAAAGTTTCCATCTTCTTTGATTTAAAGGATAGATCCAGTAATCATTAGAATTAGGAAGATAGCATTATTTGAAAAATTATTTGTGGTAATTAAGGTTCTTACCATGTTTCAAGGTAATAAATGACAAGTGTATTCAGAAGTTTGGAATTTGACAACCACAAGGTACATCATGATATATGGGGGGTCAAATTTAAGCTAATTTCATGACATTATTTCAAAATATTTGAATTTTTATCCGTTATATGGATTATATGGTTAACATTTTATGGAACTTTTATGTTAAACTTCAGATAAAGTTACTAAGAATAAACCTTTATCTCTCTATATGAGGATTTATGCATATTGGAAATCATGTTCAAACTAATTTTTGATCATGATATCTTATGAAACATGTGATGGCATGTAATGGATCTCATGATCTGTTAGTACTTCAGGAATGAAAAATTCACCTTCATTTTAAAATAAAGAGGTGAATTGGGTCCACAAACAACAAATTGTAATGTTCTCCTAAAATCATAAAAGTATATATTTTCAAAAAAATTATTCAACATTATGAAAAAAGGATCACGAAACCAAATATATTTTCCTATACCGTCTTTTCTGATAAATTAAAAGGTTCCTTAGGTAATCATATATTTATAGATTTTTTATTGATAAATTTTTTCTAACATTGTTCTCTATCACTATACATCATAATTTGATGGTAATATTTCTCTTCCATGATAATTTTTATTTTCCCAACTATGTTCTTCTGTGTGGAAATCTCATAATGAGTAACTTTGGGTGACAATTATGTTTTTTAGTTCCCATTTCTAGGGGAATTTTTAGTATTCATTGTTTTATGTGGGATTATATGAATAATAATATCAACTATTAAACCATTGATAGCCCAAAAAAATCAAGGGATAAATTCATTATAAGGGGGTAGAATGTAATAACCTAATATTTATTGAAGTATTTTTTTTCGAATTTTTTTATTTTTGATATTTATCATTTCACATGAAAATAGAAATAGTTCATATATATATATATATATATATTTAAAAAATAAGTCAAACATTTCTTTCGCATGATACTAACTTGGATTTCACTTCTTTCGATACTAACTTGGGTTGTGTTTCATGCAATACAGACTTGGCGTATGTTACACGCTAAACTGATGTTTCTATGAAAAATAATTTTGCTGTTCAAATTTTTTTAATAAATATAATTATAAACTCACCATTAAACATTGTAATATTTATATTAGTAAAAAAGTAAAATAAATTTCTAATTTTTTTATATAAATAATTAAAGATATAAATTTCAATAAGGTCTTTATATGTTTAAAAATATTATTTTCTCAAATGAACTACAATTAATGTCCATTTATGAAAAAAATTTGAAAAATATAGAAATGGAATTTGATTAAATGTACTTAATTATATAATATTTAATGAAAAAAATAGTTTAGGGTGAGTTTTTGTGATTTTTCTGAGAAACATTATTTTTTGATGAATAATGAAAAATACTGCATTTTAGTTAAAAAAAGCTTTACATTTAAATAATTATTAAGGATAAATTATAATATAATTTTGTGTTAAGGTCACATAAGATCTATTATATATCTATTAATACAATTTTTCCATTATAATCAATTTCACTAAGAAATTTAATTTAAAAACATAATAAAATTTTCAATGTTTTACTTTAAAAAACAACTTTCTCATCATGTCTCTATGATTAGAATTAATATTAATTTCTCTAATTCTTTGAATGAAATTTTTAAAAACCAACATAAAACATTATAATATATATAATATTCAGATTCTAAATAGACCAAATTACCTTTTTACCAAAAATTTTAGTAAAAGTGATTAAAATTAATCATGGGATTAGCGTCAAATTAAGCTTAATTATGGACTAAACCTAAATATTATGGAGAAAAATTCCCTTTCAAATTCTAGAAAAAAACCCATTTTATGGCCATATATCTGATATAAACGTTCCATTAAGGATTTTTATTTTTGGTTTTTTATGTGTTTTTTATCAAGGATCTTCTGTATACCAAACTTGTTTTCATAAATTCAAAGTGAGTCATTTTCATTCCCTATAAAATGCCACCACCTCTCCCTATTCCCACACATCTCATAACCATTTTATCTCAAAAACCATGCTTAAATTAGCATAAAAAATCCATAACTTCCAACTATAATCATTAACTTGGTAATAAATCAATCAAAGTAATAATTTTGGTGCAATCCAAAAGGAGTTACCCAATTAATAGGTAATGCCTTCTCTCAAGCCCCTTTCTTTTATTTTCATTATCCATCCCCTCCACTCTCTTTTTCCCATTATTGTTTAAAAAAAATATTATTCACAATATACTATGAATTTTTTATTCTAAGGGTTAGACCTACACTTACACAAATATACAACTAATGGTTAACAAACATACTATTTTTTTGTATGGAAAACTATTACCTCACGAAATAATGATTGTTAATTTTTTCCTTTACCACATATCATTATTTCCATTATGGTGGATGCTCTGTTAATATATGTTATATATGATATTCACTATTTCATTAATATTATTTATTTATTTTTTACATCACATACCTTTTTTACATTCCGTTTAGTGGTGATACGGTAATTTCATTTAAAGAAGTGTGGAATACCACCCCCTTAAAGTGATATGACTCCTTCACATACTACATTGAATGTATAAAGTATGTATTTTGTGAATTTATATGGTATATATTATATAATAAGGATACATGAATAATGATATATATATACACACACACACACACATATATATATATATATGTCAATTACATACTTTCTTTCAATACAAAAATTAAAAAGGAAACAACGTTCATGCATTCGTATGGCTTACCGTCTCCACGAATGGTGTATTCCATTTTATAATTCTATATGATATAAATTATTATAATATAAAAATACTAAACCTAAATTATATTTATATCAAGGTTTAAATTATCGAATGATTATAGAAGTATAAAGACCAAATATATGACAAGTTAAGGCACATGCTGTGAAGAACAAAGTGGATATTACCTGAATAGAAACTTTAACATAGGATTTATAGCAAGAGGATAATATAAGTTCATAATAAAACCATATATAAAGTTATATATAACAATACTATCCTTTAAAATATTTACAATAAATTTATATTTGTAATATTGGTGGTTTGAATGAGTACTCTAAGAGTCAAGACACAATGTAAGGGGATTTCATCTCACTTTTTGTTTTCATGAGATACATTCTTATTAAGACACCCATTCCATTTGTGTGGTGTGGAAACTACCCATGGATTTATTCAATGATTCATATAGTCAAATTTATAGGTTTTTAAAAGTCCATTACATGACCATTATTTCAAGGGGTTTGTGTTTCAAAATATACCAAATCAGTAAAGTAGTTTTGTCTCAATTTTCCTTCTTGGAGACTCAGGTTTGTTATGATACTAAATTCATTTTAGGTGTATATACTAAAATTTTACATGATATATCATTAATTTCCATATTTTCATGATATTATATGATTTATGTAATTTAATTTTATTGTACGGAGTGTATGATCATAATTTACCATGTGATAAGTGTTTACTCAAATAATCTCAATTCTTTTTTAGATTGTCAATGATTAAACTTCTTTGATGAAATATTATGATCCATATATCAAGAAAACTAATAAGATTAATTATCCTATATTTATTCAAGATATATCCATGTAATTTTACTATTTCCACTATTTGTTACTTAATATAATTATTAAAATGTTTTTATGAAATATATAACATCATCTATCCCTTCGGTCAAAAAATATGTTTTATTTCTAAGCCATTTTTTCTTAAAAAAATCAAAAAACATTTTGAAAAACATTTCAAATTATATTTTAATGTAATTTTCATGGAAAAATGATTTTAATATTTTTTTATAGTTTTAAAATATTTTTTATAAGTTTTCAATGTTATTCTCAAGGAAATAGTTTTCAAAATGTTTTCAATATTTCATTATATGTTTTCAATGTATCATAAATGAAATGGTTTTCAAAACATTTAGAATCTTTATTATTATGTTTTCAATGTATTTTAAAATAAATTTTTTTAAAATGTTTTGAACCTAATCTTATAAGTTTTCAATTAAAAATTATTTCTAAATGATTTCAAGTCTTATTTATTAGTTTTCACGGTATTTCATAAGAAAATGATTTTAAAATGGTTTTAAGTATTAAAAATCCTTTTCAAAGAAGAAAGGATACTTTCCTCAAGATATGTTTTTTAAAGATAATGCAAAATTATTCTCTATCTATTATTACATACATTTATATTACTCATGACTTTCTAGGAAATGATCAAAATATTCCATTCATATTAAATTTATTAATGGGTTATGATTAATGATATTTTCTTTATGAAACATGTTTCTCTTTCATGGGTTATATCACTATGAAAACTATATCTCTTTTATTGGTTATATGTTTATTAAATATGTTTCTCTTTCGATTGTTATATGGTTTAGAACTCCACTTCTCTTCACAGGTTAAGATTTGATTAAATTATTGTGAAACCAATCTCATTTCCATAGTTTATATAGTGATGAAAAGTTATTAATAATCATTTTATTTAATCGTTTATGATAGGATGTTTATAAAACCCGTATCTTTTTATGGGTAATGATATTTTGAATGTTTTAATTATCTTATTCCAAATGTATGAGGTATTTAATTATGTGATGGGTGGGTGCTATATCTACCTCTAATGTATTGGGTAATATAATTTTCATATGATCTCAAAGAGTACATGGGTTGTATCCCAATCCAAAAAACAACAAGGTACATTAGTTATATGCCAAGCCTAAAATAAAGAGTGTACATTGGTTGTATTACAAAACCAAAAACAATAAGGTACATGGGTTGTAGTCCAAGCCTAAAAGAAAGAGTATACATAGGTTTTAGTCTATGATCAAAAATAATATGGTACATGAGTTGTATCCCAAGCCTCAAAGAAAGAGGGTACATTGGTTGCATCCAAATCCATAAAACAATAAGTTAAATGGGTTGTATCCCAAGCCTAAATGAAAGAGGGTACATTGGATGTATCCCATGCCAGAAAACAAGAAGGTATATGGGTTATAGCCCATGCCTAAAAGTAAGAGGGCACACCGGTTGTCAGCCCAAGATAGCAGTAGGTACATGGGTATTATCCCATTGCTAATATGTTATAACAGTCAGGGTAGGTACCCTTTAAGTAAAATTTTCTATTCTTATATGTATGATAAAAATCCGATGTCTTATTCCTCCATTACAATTTCATGGATGATGTTGTTTATTTCCTTATGATTCAAGTCTTCTAAACTACCAGTATTATCCCATAACTCTTGTTTATGATCACTAATGTGGAGGGTATTATCTTAAAACGCTATTCACATGTTCTGTTCCCTATTGTTCATGTTATGACTAATAATTTCCTTTATTTAACCTTACTGAGAATCTGTGCCCACTCCTTTCTTATGTTTCCATTCCCCAGGTTATGAAGAAAGGTTTTAGGTATATGTACTAAATGTGGAGATATTTTTGGGAGATTTTGAAGATCTTTCACCTGGATATAAGATTTTGTTTCTATGTCTCCAATGACACTAAACTATTATGGTCCTCAGACATTGATTTTTCTAATGTAATGAATATTTATATAAAATGATATAATATCCATATATGTTAATCTTGGGTAGATAAACTAATATTATAGTGAGTGATGTGGAATATATATATATATAACAATAGTTTTAAGTATATATTCAAATAGAATGGGCTCAACATAATACAAAAAATATTTCTAGATCTACTCTAGGAAAATTAATATATAATACACTAACCCCCTGAGATGAAAAATAAGGTAAAATATCCATTGAGTATGAAGGGTCGTAAAATTAAATCTATGATGAGAATATAAATTGATTTAATGTTCATAAATATAATAATATTTTTCTTGAAAATTACCAAGAAAAGGGAATCATCATTTCATTTCCATATATATTTCTATCCATATTTACTATAAAAGATTAATAAGTATAAAATTATTGAAAATGGTTCATGAATGACAAATAAAACCATAAAATATTTTATACTGATAAAATTCATCTATTAATATGTCATATTTATGTTTTTTAAGAGGCTATATATATCATTAGTACACGATAAAAAGTGGTAATTAATAACTGGTACTCATAGCTCAAACATCTCTATACACCCAAGTTATACCAATATGTATAATGATCTAATAGAGAACCTCTAATATAAAAAACATGAAGTCTAAAATTGGTAACTCTGTGTAAATATTCTTCATATTCCAAAATGAAATAGCTCAGAGGATACATGCAAAGGGTTCTATGAAACCTCCCCCAATTCCAATATGGAATGATGGATAATATCATAGTATATTTATTTTTCGGGATTCCTAAGACATGAAAGTGTAATTATGAAATACGGTTCATTTTGGATCACCATATGTCCTCTTAAAATTTCCTAGTAATAATGGAAAATCTATTCGTTAAATATATTGAAAACATAGTATAAATGATTTGTTAGACATCATGGTGAATCATTATAATTTTACTTAATTATAACCCCCACATCACATTATTGTTTTTTAGAAATCTTAAATAGGCTTTGAAAACAAATATATAATGCCCTGATCCCAGTTACCTAGAGTCAATGCTTTATTACATAACATTTGCATGATACAAGGAATCTTTTCCCAAAATACTGATCCGTTTAGTATTATTGGAAACAAGATATATACATAAGTTCAACATTACAACATGAAAAGAATTAAAACACTAATTTATTCCATTAGAAACATTCAAGCCTCCTAGATTGTTCCTACAAGTCACTCATAACTAACTTCTTTATATCGTGAGAAAATGAAACATAAAAAAGGGGTGATCTAAAACTCTCATTAAGGGTAAGAAATACTGAGGAAGATAACATAAACATTAGGCATGATGAATAATTAAAAACACATTCCTTTACAAATAATTAACATTAACACTTAATGGTAGGAATATGAGCTGAGTAAATAATTCCATAATAAAACATAGTCATGGGTATTCTACTAGTCGAATAACCACATGAACCATCTTTATTGTTTTCATAATGAGGGAATGTATAATGCCGACATTCTGAAACATCATTTCAAGGCCTCATCAAATAAGTATAAAAATTATTCAGGCCTTGGCCAATACCATATATCAAATTGGCTGAGGCCTCACCCAATTCCATGTCTAATTGTCTCATGAGACCTATCGATGCACCTATGAGCTATAGAGGGCTCCACCTGTCACATATTAAGTCCAATACATTCCTAGTATAAAAAGGTTAAAACATAACATAAACATTCATATTAAAACTAGTATACAAAATGTCAATACTTTAACCATAAACAATGAATGGTATAAAAATAACACATCTATAGTCAAACTTACCTGAAAACCTTCAATACAATATGGATGATTTGTATCATAATAAATCAACTTAAAACAAGTTTAAAATCCATCAATGGATGTTGGCATAGATTAAATAAAAAAAATTGAAAGAAATACCTCTTTCTATTTTGAAACCATTTAAGAGTCACATAATTTCAAAAGAAAAAATTTATCTTGAAAATATTATTATAATATTTTAAGGGAATATTCGATGATTTTATGACAGAGGAAAATAAAAACACCCACCGTATAAGTTAAAAAACACTCTTAAATTAATTTTTTCGAAAAATTCATCAAGTACCTTGTTTGGAAAAAGAAAAAAGATTCCGTTCAAAAAATATAAGGACAAATAAGGATATAAAGTAATTTAAACTATTGTCAAGTAAATAGTAAGAATGTTTTGAAATACATTTTTATGAAAACATGGATGCAGATGATAAAGAGGTCCTTATAGATACTTACATAAAAACAACCTCAGATAATAAAGAGATTATAAAATTAACCATTACTATGTAATTTTTCTTGGACGAGGGTACATTAACCTCCTATATAATAGTTAAATAATTTTTATTAAATTATACAAGAGCTATATATATAAATATGGTATCATATATGATTTTCTAATATTTCTTTGTTAATAATATTTTAGTAGTATAATCATTTCCGGTGTTAACTGATTCTTTTTATTTTATATGATTCCTTATTTAAGCCATGTTTGTTATGGATAGGATGTATTTGATTCATATACATAATGATATTATGTTTATAAACATTATTTTTAGTCATCAAATTAAAATTATTCTTGAATTGTCATGATGGAGAAATGAATCTCATCGCGTTCATGGAGATGGTAATCCGTAAGTACACACGAGCGACAATATCATTATATTGATGGAGAAATCGTATGTAATTGGACTTTATATCATATATAATGAATCATTAACATGTTATATTTATTATTTACATTATTTATACTAATTATTATTCACATCCAAATAATGAAGTGCTTCAATAACAAACTACACCACGATGTGGAGACGGTAAGCCGTATGTATGCACGTATGGTGACTTTGTTATTTATAGAATGGATAGAATAATGAATATGGTTGTAAAATATTTATAATAACATCACAGTATGCACAAGTTACTAGATTTATTATTTTGGTATGGAAACAACAAAGAAAGAAGAAGTTGAAGAAGAAAATAACTTGAAAGAGATGATGAAATATATACCTCTTCTTCGGGTTTTTCTTTTTGATTTGATCAAAAGAGATCCATAAGATGGATTTATGACCAAATTATGGACTCTAGAATGAATTTAGGAATGTTTGGAAGATATTTGGGAAGATTTTGGGCGAGCAATGTGGCTTTGGAGGTGTGATTTTGACAGAAGGGGAAGTTCCCTTTTATAAGAGAGGTGAGGGTCACTTTAAGAAAATCTTGAAATATTATTTTATAATAAAACTATTTTCAGTTTCTAATGGCCCAAAAATGATTTATTTAGAGGATAAGGTGGGTATTGGTCTAAAACTTCTCAACCAATAAGTTTTAGACATGTTTATGCCACCATATTAATAATATATTTTATATTTAACTCTTAGTTAAATAGTTTGATATTTACCATGTCTCTTTATATTTTTATATTATATGGTTAATAAACTTACTATAAACTTCCAAGAGAACCCCAAGTGGTTCATTATTAAAATATATAACCATATTTAAATCTTTTGGCCGACCATTATATTTTTATGAAAATTATATCAATTAATAATATAGTGTTTGTTTTAAAAACTCAATTATGGAAATTTTGACACTTTTTAGAATTTGATTTTTTTGAAAGTCATTAAAACTTTATCACTTCCAATAAAATTTATTTAACCAACCATAAAATGTCATATTAACTTAGTATATTAATTTAATTCAACATAAGTCTCAAGATACATGTATTTGGATATTAATAATATCAATTATTTTAATATTTCATTAATAATGTAATTACTACATCATCATTGTGTCATAAATAAATTACATTATTTAATCTGTAAAAATTATAAATAAAATTCCATTATTTAGGAAATATTTTTATTTTTCTAATGAATATTTATAGCTGAATTTATATTTTGTGGAACCCTATATTAAGAATGGTTTAGTTATCAAACTTTGAATTTAACTCTTTTAACTCTTCTTTAAATTAAATAATAATAAATGTCTTAATCTAATCCAAGTGGAATAAAGGGGGTCCTATTTTGATCCTAAGGTTTTTTTGTTCGAGTTATACTTATCCAATAGAATTAGGACATTTGTTATGGTAATTATGATATCATTTTTACCCTTAATTACCCGATTTACTTTTAACCACGGTAAAAAAAAGTCAACAATTACTATTCACTAAATATTATTTTCATCTTATTGAACCATATTTTACTTACTGATATTAACAGTGTACCTATTATTTTTTAAATTAAACTCACAGAAGCGGTAAAATTAATATTTATGCAAATTTACAAATGCTCCTAAGAGGTGACTAAAAGACGGTAAAAAGTTCAATAAAATTTTTATATATCTAAACTTATTATAAAATGAATCCAAGGAATTAAATTGAACGTATATATGTATTATGTATCTATTTAGACATAAAATAAATTTAAATAAAATAAATATTTATTTAAATAAAAATTCGGTTTTAACCAATAACGCAGTGTTTTTCACTATTCATAAAAAAATGAATGTTTTCATAAAAATACCAAAAATTCACCGTAAGCTAATTTAGATATTCCTAATTCAAAAATGAATTCCATTTTGAAAAATAAAACTTATAAAATTTCAAAATGTGGGTATGACTATTCATAACGGCTAATATGATTGCTCGTGGTGTGTTAGAATCTCGAAGTTGCGTACAATGCAAGCTATTGCATTATTCAAAGGGAAATGTATCGTGGAAGCTAGGGGGTTACATTTTTTACACCTTTAAATAATTTCATCCTAAAAATTTATAGAATACTACCACACAGAAATATTCTGGTGGTTCTTTATCATAAGTTCCTCTAGTTCCCAAGTTACCTCTTCCATCTTATGGTTTCTCAATAGAACTTTTACCAGACGAGTCATCCGGTTTCTCAGCACTTGTTCCCTGGTATCAATAATTTTGACAGGATCTTCATAATAAGATAAATTAGGTTCCAATTCAATTTCCTCATAGGTGATTACATGCATTGGGTCAGGCATATATTTTCTCAATAGTGAAACGTGGAACACATCATGAACTCTGGAGAGACTTGGAGGCATTTCCAAATGATAAGCTATAACTCCAATTAATTCTAGAATTTTTAAAGGTATGATGTACCTGGGAATCAATTTAACTTCTTAATGAAATGTATAACACCCTTCCATGGAGATACCTTTATGAAAACATGGTCTCCTACTTGAAATTCCAAATCCTTCCTTTGGTTATCGGCATAGATCTTTTTCTTACTTTGGGTTTCTTTGATGTGGGTTTGGATAATCTTCACTTTTTCCATTGTTTCCTCAACCAGTTCTAGACCTATGAGTTTTCTTTCTACAACATCCTCCCAACAAGTTGGTGTGCGACATCGAATTCCATATAACACTTCATATGGTTCCATCTAAATACTTGAATGGAAGCTATTGTTATAGTAAAATTCTACCAGAGGTATATATTAATCCCACATACATTGAAATTCATGTTGGAATGATCTCAACATGTCCTCTAAGGTTTTAATAGTCTATTCTGATTGTCCATCTGTTTGAGGGTGGTAAGAAGTGCTCAAATGAATTTCAGTATCCAGGGATTTATGAAGACATTTCCAAAATCTTGACATAAATTTGGGATCACGATTAGAAACAATCGATAGGGGTACTCCATGATGTCTTTAAACTTCATTAATATATAGTCTTGCTAAACTTTCAAGTGGTAAATCTTCTATTATAGCAAGAAAATGTGATGACTTGGTAAGACGATCACTAATGACCAATATTGCATCATTTCTTCTAGGAGTCATTGATATCCCCATGAAAAAGTCCATCGTAATATCATCCAATTTTCACTCAGGTATGGGAAGAGGTTCCATGACTCTTCCAAGGTGTTGCCTTCTAGCTATCACTTGTTGAAAAACCATACATTTTGACACAAAATCAAAAATCTCCATCTTCAGGTTGTCCCACAAAAAAAATTCCTTCCAATCTCTATACATCTTGGTGACCCCCGGGTGTATAAAAAAATAGGAGCTATGAGAATCATCAAACAATTCCATTTTTAGATCAGGTATATCGGGAACACAATTTCTCTTCCCAAATTTCAAAATTCCATCTTCATATACAAATTCACTCAATCTCCACTCATTTACAGCTTTAATCTTCTTTTGAAACTCCTCATCCTCAGTTTGAGAACTCTTTATCCTTTCTAGTAAATATGGTTTGACCACCATTTGAAAAATTATTGATGTTTCACCTTCCATGGTAATTCCCATATACAACTTTACTAGATTCATGAAAATAATATCCCTTTAAACTCTCTTGTTGTTCAAAAATCCATGGTCCTTTCTACTCAAAGCATTTTCCACCTTATTTGCCTTCCCCGGGTGGTAGTGTATAGTGCAATAATAATCCTTGAGTAGTTCAAGCCATCGTCTTTTCCTCATGTTGAGTTCTTTTTGTGAGAAGATATACTTCAAACTCTTGTTATTAGTGTAAATATCACATTTTCACCATAGATATAGTGTCTCCATATTTTTAGAGCAAATATTATTGATGTTAACTCAATATCATGAGTATGATAGTTTTTCTCATGAATTTTTAGCTGTCATGATGCATAGGAAAAAACTCTATAATTATGCATAAGGACACAACCAAGTCCTTTCTTTGAAGCATCACTATAAATAACAAAACCATCATTCCCGGATGGTAGAGTAATGATAGGATCATTAACTAATATTCTCTTAAGTTATTCAAAACATTCTTCACATTATTTTTTACAAACAAATTAAACCCCTTTACATTTGATCTTGGTTAATGGGTTATCCAACCTTGCAAAATTCTGGAAGAAACGTCGATAATAACATGCTAAAAAAAACTGTGTACCTCAGTTATACTCGTCGGTGCTGGACATTCTTGGATTGCCTTGGTCTTTAAAGGATAAATAGAGATTCCATACTTAGAGTTAATATGGACAAGAAAAGAAATATTATGAAGCCTTAATTCACAATTTCTAAACTTACCATATAATTCATTTATTCTAAGTGTCTTTAGAATAATGTGCAAGTGATTTTCATGATCTTCATAGCTTTTGGAGTATACCCAGATATCATTAATAAATATCACTACATATTCCACAAGATATTCCTTGAAAACTATATTCATTATATTCATGAAGACATAGGGTGCATAGGTCTATCCAAATGGCATTATTGAAAACATTTAATGCCTGTACCTGGTTCAAAATGTTGTTTTCAGAATGTATTACTTCTTCACACACAACTGATGATATCTAGATCAAAGTTCAATGTTCGAAAAATATTGAGCTTCATGAAGTTGTTTGAATAAATCATCAATGAGAGGTAGGGGATACTTGTTCTTTATTATTATAGTTTGGATCTCCCTGTAGTCAATGCACAACCTCATAGATCCATATTTCTTCATAACAAAAAGGACAAGGGCTCCCTAGGAAAATAAATCCATTAATACACAATTCCTCTAGTTGTTTCTTTAGTTCCACTAATTCCACAGTATCCATTCTATAAGGGGTCTTAGATATAGGCTTTGAACCAGGAATTAAATCAATGGAAACCCCAATTTCTCTTTCTAGAGGATGTCCACTTAAATCCTCTGGAAACACATCAACATATTTTTGTACAATAGGCACACCCTCTTTTCAAACATTCACTTCCTCATCCATAATTATTTTATTCTCATCTTCCCGAATAATTGAATTTTGTAGAGCTACTGGGGGTGGATCTAGATAAGAATCAGATGGTGACATTTCTGCTCTAAAGATAGGGTACTTTTTATCATCATTAGGAATTGTAACCTTCTTCTTCTTAAAATAAATTTTCCCATCATAGTTTGAAAGAAAATACATACCTTGGATTATATCAAATTAAATCATGGGTATGACGATTAGATCATCAGATAAATATCGTTTATATGCCTTAATGGGGGCTGATTCACAAAAAATTGTTGTAATGAATCTTCCCTTATGAGTTTTGATTGACAACTCCCTTATTAAATAAAATTGAAAATACGATGATCTAGAATCAAATAAAGTATTGGATAAACTTGGGGAAGCCATTAAATTACCTTCCACCACGTCTTTCGGAGCTTCAACCTCAGCAGTAGTGATCTCATAAGCTTGACCTTCATCCCTTGGCCTTTTATGAGGTAGGTTTCCCTAACTCTTTTGACATCCATTGGTATAATTTCACATCTCTCCGCAATTATATCATTGAAAATTGGTATCTTATTTCTTCCCCATACAATCACTAGAAGGATGGACTTTCTGTCCACATTTTTAGCATACTCTTTTTCCTTTTAGACAGGAACCAGGGAGCTTCCTTCCACAATTATCACAGGGTGGAAATTCAACTCTTCCCTACTAATTTATTTCATTATTTCCTTTCCCAGAGTGTTTAGAATATCTCTTCTTCTCTTTGATTACTTTAATGTCGTAAGACTTAGAGAATTTATTTTCTATCATGATAGCACATGAGACAATATATTCATATGATGAGAACGATTATGAGACTAATTCTTGACATATAAATGGTTTTAACCCATCAAATAAATGATCAATATTAATTTTTATGTTACGTATATAATATACATCAAGCCACACAAACCTTGTAATGTTAGCCTCATAATTTGTGAAATTATCATCCTCCTTTTTCCTTAGACTCAGAAATTGTCTTTCCATATCCGCTTGATGGTCACGACGAAAGTATTGTTCTAAGAAAATATCTTGAAAATACCTCCCTTCTATCTTTGATACTTCTTCATCTTCTTTTGTGTTTTGAATCAATGACCACCATTGATTTACATCTCCTATGAGGTGATAAACTACCATGAAAACTTTTTCCATTTCTTTACTCCCCAAAGCATGAAATTTTCTCTCTAAAGAACTTATCCACTGCTCAACTACTAATATATTTTTAATACCACTAAATGTCGGTGGTTGTTTCCTCATGAAGTAGTCTAACATTGATCCTCCACATTGTGGATCAGGGTGCTTCAAACGGGTAAGGTTATAATTCATAACATGAGTGATTTTTCCAAGTACGGTGATAAGCTGATCATCATCAGTTACATCACCAACTCCACTATAATTATCTTTATTAGGATGGAAATCCCTACATGAATTTTGTTCATTTATATGGTTTCCATTCCTTCCACTAGGATCCATTTCTAAACAATGTCATACAGTACATTAGTTTATGAATCATAATACATAATTCCAAACTTGTAAAACACATATCATAAATTGAACAGTTTATGGATATAATCCATAATCATAAAAAAATTATTTGAGAACTTATATACTCATAAATCCTTCATAATTTTTTGTAATGAAAATGAGAATTATCCTAAGAATATCCTCTGGGAGTTTCATAACCATGAGTACATCAAGTCCCTTTGTCGTGCACCAGTTCCCGTTCGAGTCAATCTTAAAGCAGTGTTTTTGGGTTTACCCCTAGGTACATCTATGCCTGAGCCGCCTCTGCCTACACATATCCAGATATGGATTTATTTCTCAGAAAAATCACCCAATCTCTATAGTACCAAAATTCAAGGAAGTTCATATATACTAATACTTATTGTCTTTCTCAGGGTAATGTTCTCTAATTAGAGTATTTCTAAATCCAGTTTCCAAGGATTGTACTAAAATTACACTGTAACCAATTGTAATTTTGTAACCCTAGTTACCCAGAGTCAGTGATTTATTAAATAACATTAGCATGACACAAGGAATCATTTATTGAAAGACTGATCAGTTTAGTGTTTTTGGAAACAAGATACATACATAAGTTCAACATTACAACTTGAAAAGAAATAAAACACTAATTTATTCCATTAGAAACATCCAAGCCTCTTATATTATGCTTGCAAGTCACTCATAACTAACTTCTTCATATCCTATGAAAATGAATCATAAGAATGAAGTGACCTCAAATGATCAGTAAGGGTAATAAATAGAGAAGATGATAACATAAACATTAGGCATGGTGAATAATTAAAAACACATGACTTTAAAAATAATAAACATGAACACATTATGGTAGGAATATCAGATGAGTAAATAATTCCATAATAAAACATAATCATTGGTACTCTACTAGTTTAATAACCACATGAACCATCATTATTATTTCCATAATGGGGGAATGTATAATGTTGGATATTCTGAAACATCTTGTCAAGGCCTCAGGAAATATGTCTATAAATGATTTAGGCCTCAGGAAAACCCATATATAAAATTGGGAAAGGCCTCATCCAATTCCACATCTAGTTGTATCATAAGACCTACTGATGCACCGAGGAGCTATAGCGGGCTCCACCCATCACATACTAAGTATAATACATTTCTCATACGAAAAGGTTGAAACATAACATAAAAATTTATATTAAAACTAGTATACAAAATGTCTATACTTTAACAATAAACCATGAATGGTATAAATATATTACATCCATATTCAAACATATCACAAAAAAATTCAATACATTATGGAATATTTTTATCATTATAAATCAACATCTAATGAGTTTAAAATCCATCAAAGTATGTTGACATAGATGAAATGAAATCTATTTGAAAGAAATGTCTATCTTTATTTTGAAACCATTTACGAGTCACATAATTATAGAAGAAAAAATTTATTTTCAAAAATATTCTTGTATGATTTTACAGTAATATTTGATGATGTTATAAAGGCAGAAAATAGCTGCACCCACCGTTTAAGTTAAAAATCATTATTACATTAATTTTGTCGAAAAGGTTATAAAGTACCTTGTTTGGAAAACGACAGAACGATTCCTTTCAAAACATATAAGGTTAAATAAGGGTATAAATGACTTTAAACTATATTCTAGTAAATAGTAAAAAAAATTGAAATAAATTTTTCAGAAAACCTAGATGTTGATGATAAATATGTCCCAGTAGATACTTACATAAAAACAACCATGGATAATAAAGAGATTGTGAAATTAACCCTCGCCTTGTAATTTTCCTTGGTCGAGGGTAATTTAACCTCCTGTATAATATTTAAAACACTTCTATTAAATTATACAAGAACTATATACATAAATATTATATCTTATATGATTCTCTAATATTTCTTTGTTAATAATATTTCAGTAGTATCATCATTTCGGGTGTTAACTGATTCGTTTTCCTTTATTTTCTTGGTTATGTAAGCCATGTTTTTTATGTATAGGATGTATTTTATTCATATAAAGAATTATATTATGTTAATAAAAAAAATTTATTCATAAAATTAGAATTATTCTTGAATGGTTATGATGGGGAAATGAATCTCATCGCGTTCGTGGAGACGGTAATCTGTATGTACGCACAAGTGACAATGTCATTATATTGATGGTGAAATTGTATGTGATTGGATGATATGTCATATATATAGAATAATTAACATGTTATATTTATTATTTACCTTAGTTATACTCATTATTATACCCATCCAAATAATGAAGTGTTTGAATAACAAACTACACCACGACGTAGAGACGGTATGCCGTACGTACGCATGTATGGTGAAATTTTCATTTATAGGATGGATAGAATAATGAATATGGTTGTACCATATTTATAATAACATCATAGTTTGTATAAGGTACTTGATTTATTATATTTGTATGGAAACAACAAAGAAAGAGGAAGTGGAAGAAGAAAAGAACATGAAAGAGGTGATGAAAAATTTACCTCTTCTTTGGGTTCTTCCTTTTCATTTGATCAAAAGGGATCCATAGGATGGATTTATGACAAAATCAAGGCCTCTAGGATGAAGCAAGGAAATTTGGGAAGATATTTGGGTAGAATTTGGTAGAGAAAAATGGCTTTGGAGGTGTGACTTTGAGATAAGGGGAAGTTCCCTTTTATAGAAGAGGTGAGGGTCACTTTAAGACATGTTTGAAATATTATTTTATAATAAAATTATTTTCGGTTTCTAGTGGATCAAAAATGAATTATTTAGAATCTAAGGTGGTTATGAGTTGAAAACATCTCAACCAATAGGTTTTATACGGTTTTAGGTCACCATATTAACATTATATTTTAGATTTACCTCTTAGTTAAATAGTTTGACATTACCATGTATCTTTATATTTCTGTATTATATGGTTAATAAATTTACTATAAACTTCCAAGTGAACCCCAAGTAATTAATTATTAATATTTACAACCTTATATAATTCTTTTTCTCGAACCATATATTTTTATGAATATTATTTCAATTAATAATATAGTATTGTTTTTAAAACTCGATTATGTCAATTTTAACACTATTTAGTATATGATTTTTTTGAAAGCCCTTAAAACATCATCAATTCGAATAAAAATTACTAAATTAACTCTAATATGTCATATTAACCTAAAAAATTAGTTTAATTCATCAAAAGTCTCAATTCATATTTATTTGGATATTTATAATATCAATTTCTTTAATATTTCATTAATAAGGTAATTATTTTATCATCATTGTGTCATAAATAAATTAAATTAATTAAAGTATAAGAATTATAACTAAAATACCATTATATAGGAAATATTCTTATAATTCTAATTAATATTCATCATCCAATTTATATTTTGTGCAACCATATATTAAAAATGGTTTATTTGTTAAACTTTGAATTTAACTCTTTTAACTTTTCTTTAAAGAAAATAATAAAAAATGTCCTAATATAATCCAAGTGGACCAAGGGGGTCATATTTTATTACTGAGGTTTTATTTGGTCTAATTATACTTATCCAATTTAATTGTGACATGTTTTAGGGTAATTATGATATCATTTTTACCATTAATTACCTTATTTCTTTTTAATTGTGGTAAATAAAATTAAAAAAGTTATTATTCACCAAAAATTATTTTGTCTTATTGAACTGGATTTTACTTACTAATAGCAACTGTGTCTCTCAGATTTTGGAAATTCAACTCACAGAAGTAGTAAAATTATGTTTTATGCAAATTGGAAAATGCCTCTAAGTGGTGGGTAAAAGACGATAAAAAGATCAATAAAATTTTTATATATCTAAAATTATTAAAAAATGACTCCAATGAATTACATTAAACATATATAATAATTGTGTATCTATTTTTACATAAAATAAATTTAAATAAAATAAATAATTATTTAAATAAAAAGTCGATTTTAACCAATAACATAGTGTTTTTCACAATTCAACAAAAATTGAATGTTTTCAAAAAAAATACAAAAAATTCACCCGAAGATAATTTTGATATTCTAAATTCAAAATTGAAGTCCATTTTGAAAAATTAAATTTATAAAATTTCAAAAAGTGGGTATTACTATTCATAACGGCTAGTTTTATTGGTCGCGGTGTGTTAGGATCTCAACGTTCCGTACAATGCAAGCTATTGCATTATTCAAAGGGAAACATATCGTGGAAGCTTGGGGTGTTACAAAAGATACATTTCAATATTATTTATTATCATCAATGTGATGGGTATTTGTAAAGTAAAATCCAAACCATAGAGAACATGCATACGTAATTCAAACATGACTTTAACAGATTATGAGACTAGTTCTTACCTATCATGGATTTTTCATAAAATAATAGATTCCATTAAATCATACACATTGCACTTTATAGGGAATTTTGTGTGAAATGATTTCAAAATCTAAACAATAATAATTATATTTTGGACTGGATGTTACCAAATCAAGAATATTTTGAGGAGGAAAGTATGAAAGAATGATCCATATATAATCATATCAAAATTTCTCATATTATATTTAAATTATATACTAATAAGAATTAAAAATTAAATTTTACATTATGGATCATGTATTTATTAAGGTATCACCCTTTAAGGTAGCCACATGGGTTTGTAAGAAAGGGATGTTTTGTTCATAGTGCATTGGGACTTCTGAGATTTAATAGATAATAAGTGTTGGGGATTATCATTTGGGTTTCCATTTGATCAATCTAATGTGAATTAAGTATTCCCTATCACAATGATAATGAATACATGTCAAAGACTATTACTCTAATCAACATTTAGGTAATAGTGGAACAACCTTGATTATATTCAAATGAATAGTAAATTCAAATTCTGGAAACTAGATAACTAGAGTTAAAGAATTGGATAACTCCACTGGTGAAAGTACTTTGGAGGGATCAAAAGTAAGTTATTCATCATAGGAACCAATGGTTGTAATGAATATTAATTAGACATATCCTTCAATGGAATGATGTACACCCTAAATTTTGAGAAATAAATTATCTAGGGCGGGAATATTGAAGAATCAATAATAAAACATAAATACTTCATCAAAAAATCTACTAAAAATTCAAATACTATTAGTCAATCGTAGTGTTATAACACATCGTCCAAAAAACATTGAAAACTATATTCACAATAATTTCTATAACTAGTTTGAAATAACACATAATAAAATAATAATCACTATTGTCATTAAATCTAAATGATCATACTCTAAAATGAATTAAAAAAGTATAAGATTCATTTTTATTATGATGAATACAATAATAAATGAAATATACATGGTATATAATCTATGAGAATGATATTAATCGTCTTAGTAAGTTAGATGGAAATACATATATTACGGGTAATATGATCATTTAAATTTGATTTTATTAATAATAATATAGATATCCATGAAACTATCCAATAACATGAAGAAAATCATTCGATAATAATATAATTAATAGATATTAGAAAATTTGAATATTAATAATTGAATACTAATATAATTACACAAATATGTCTTAGACGAAAAATAAGGTTTGCTGTATGAATTAGTTTTAACATTTTTTGAACTAAATAAAATTACTTGAAATAAAAAATATTTTTATTTAAAAATTAATATTCCCCAATATATAGGAAATTATTTTTGTAAAAAGTTCATAAAATTTTAATTTGTTATGTCAAAATTATCAATTGCTGAATTCTCAAAAATTTTCTAAAGTCGTGAAATGGTATGATAAACATTAAAATACAGAAAGAATAAATATATATATTATAGAATAATAATGATGTAAAAATGATGATAAATTGATGTAATAATTAATATAAATGATTCTATTAACATAAATAGGTTATTTTTATTATATAATTATTATTATTGAATTAAAATTATTTTTGAAACCCATATTTTTCATTTTAATGTTTAAAATAAAAAATATGAATATAAAAACAATATTTTTTGAAAAAAATATATTTCTATGGATAAGTAATATAAATAGAGTTCAAATATAAAACATTAAAATTTCAAAAAAATAATATGTTCATTGTTAAGACCCATGAGTAAAATCCATTGTAAAACCAATGGTTTTTCATTTTGAAAAACCATGATTTAGAAGGCCAATTTTTTAGAAATTAATAGGAACGTAACCTTCATTTGGAATAAATAACCACCCATCTATACATTCCACTTCACTCAAAAATTATTGAGCATGTTTCTTATATAATTTTCCCATTATAGATTACATCAATTGATTTTTTAAATCATATAATGTTCTCTTCTCACTCTCTAAGAAACATCTTTTCATATTAAATTTTCTCAATCCTCTTCAATTATTTTGAATTAAAATCTTATTATTTTAATATCATTGAAAATTATTTATCCTAAAACACCACGTCTAGAATTTATTTCTATTATCATCCAATTTATATACTTCAAATAGTTAATTAATTATTCCCACTAATTCTATAAATTTACTTAATTGTTATTATATCAATGTTAGTGTACCCAATCCCTTTTAAACTGACATTCATGTAATCCAATCCAATTTATTTTATTTTAAATATAATAAGTTATAATTATTCATTTTTATAAATTATTTTTCTAATATATATGGGATAACACAATTTCCTATCTTTATACTACATTTATAAGCCAATATACTACTCAAACATTAGTGGAAACCTATGAGACATAACCAATTTTTTTAAAATAATCATAAAATTTTGATTAATAGTGAGTGGTTTCATTGAAAGGAAATTACTTTATAAATAATAAAAATGGATAAAAGATATGTATTTTTTTAAAGTAGGGTTAATGAACTTGAAAAAGTTTGATTGGGTATTAACACGATCTTTACCTGGTAGAAAACATGTGGGAATAACTACACTCTTGGTTCGACACACTAGAGGGATATTCATTAGACGATTCAAAGGATTTTTTAAACCATAATGAAAGATTTTAATACACCATTTCAATATTTAAATATATATTAAATTTATGTATCAAACATATGTAAGGGTTTCACTAGATTAGTATGTGTGGGTTGAATGGATGTTTTTCAATAATTTTTTTGTTCTCTAATCATTGTGATATACTTAAATAAATGAATATTTCCTATTGATATACATACACCTTGAAATTATACATTTATACCTCCTTCATATCATTCCTCAAACAAGGTAACATTCTATGAAATTATGGATGTCTGATAGTTTCTATATTGAATTTGGGATAATCACCTAGATATCCATATTATTCTATTTAAATGAGAAATATTTATATTCTAGATATTTAATACATTTATCTAGATAAAAAAATATTCTATCCACAATTATATTTGATATTATGTGGCGAATTTTGGGATATATATTTTTTATACCATATGATGGATGCATTAAAGATATTATGTGATAGTTGGGCCCCAAAATTATACATATTATCGATCCATCACTAGGTTTCATGATTAAAACTATATTTTATATTTTATGTAATCCTTATAAAATATATATGATTTCATGGAATGATGTGCTGATAATATGTTTATTTTTATGCCTCAGTTTTTCTCAATTAAAACATTAAAATGTTTTAAATAATGTTTTCATATCTTGGCACTGAGAAGAGATGAGATTTTGAGGCCTAGTGAACCTAGAATTCATATTTAAATAATATTAAATATATTAATATCACACATTATTAGTATTCATGAAAATTTATAATAACATATGAATTGATTCTTGGATCAATAATCGGATTCCACTGTTGATTTCAAAATACATAGTTCTACCCTAAGAACAACATGACCATTGTTAGCATCGATAATTTGTGAAAAAAAATTCATGGATTCTAAAAATAAATAAATAAATTATTTAACGTATATTATTTATTTTACATATATAACTATTAACCTCCTTAATAAACACCACACTATGGCTAAATATTATGGCAATTTTAATAAACATGGAAACCTATAGAGAGGAAATTAAGGAGATATTAGTGGATGATATAAGATAAAAGTATTGAATATATACCGCATGGATCGTCTATATCAATGGAGTTCATAGATCTCTCCAATGATGAAAATTCATAATAATTGTTCTAGAGAAATCAATCTAAACACTATGTATGATGTTAATTTATGTGCCTTAATCCTGATTAATTTATACCATTTAAAACATTGATCAATTACAAAAAAAATGATTCACGCATCGATTGCTGATTTTCTTTATAGATGATTTATTTATTCATTGTTTATTATTCCTATCCATTCATCAATTTTATGGAAATATTTCAAGATTAAAATGAACCTATTTTAAGGTTCATTATTCATATTTATGGTTTTTGGTTTTCTCCCCTATTTCTTCACATGTTCATTATAAGTAATTTCGTTGGCACAAAGTTCGATGAATACTAGGTATTTGATCATTGTGTGACTATTTTCTGGAACAAGGGATCAATATTGCACGTTTGGTTAATGATGGAGAATATTCTAAAGGTATGATGTTGGAATATTATTGAAGGATGATTGGGATTTGATCAATGGATTTTTTTTCTCAGTTTATATGTGGTAGAGGCTTGGTGTTGTAATAGTTCATCTTTCTGAAATGATTTTCAAGAAAAATGAGCACTATTTTCTAATAAGAGGTGATAGAGTGTGTCAGAAGACCTCATAACATTGTTTCCCAATCACCTCAAAGGAGGTGGTGATAGATCCAGATGATACAATAAGGAACTGTGCGATCAATCAAATTATGTGGCATGCAGTGTGTAACATGGAGATACGCGTCATGTGGGACCCCCAGAAGTGGAACTAGAGTTTTGAGGAAGAGATAGGGATAAAATATCATTTAGTCATTAAAACGTTATGTAATCCACATGCTTGGTGAAATTATTTCTATCTCAGAATATATATAAGAGTGTGTTTAGTACATGGGCTAAGACGTGTACACGAACATATCCAAGGTATATAGGTTGAGCATTATACTCTGACACAACCAAGTGTACATAGCCTAATATGTGTAGCCAAACACAAAAATGTGTTCATGGGAATGTTCCATGTTATATGTTCATGGTAATAGGAACATGGGAACAAAAATGGGAAGGTCCAGATATAGTGGTACACACCATGTACTCCATGTACATGCCATGTACATCATAGTAGATTCATTGGATCGCTTCATTTCATTAGTATATACCAGGTTCATTTGTATGGGATACCTTATTATATTACATCCAGAGTATTGTGTGAAATTACATCCTAGACTAAGGATTATGTTCCTCTATATGAGTTCAATATTGGATAGCGTTTAGTGTATCCCCCTATGGGAACATGGTAAAATCCTATATCATTCCTAGGTGGGGTTTATGTTATAAACATGGCCCCCAAACACCTAGAATAAATCCAATATGTATAAGGATCACCCATTAGGGTTTTTAGTGTCCCTCAGTAGACATTGGTTTTATCTTTTACCTATATGATGAGATATGCTGAGATTTAGAGAGTATGTCATGGGTGGGGCGCAATGATCAATACCTCTTCGATGATTATCTCTCATTATAGAATGGATTGTGGAGTGAGAACTCCTATAATAGGGTTTTACCTTGATGTATTAATAATTTTCCTATTTCAAGAAGTATTGGTTGAGAACACTTGAGACTGGATTTTGGTTATAAGTAAATGTGTGTTTTGTTTTAGTGTATTATTGTTATGAGATGACTACTCTTGATGAATTATGATTAAAAGGTTTTGGGTTGCCTACTGGGTAGTATTATAATCACCCCTAAATGGGATCTTCCCACACATGTTGTGTCTTATGAAAATGAAAACCCCTTTGATGTTGTTCTTGGAAGATAAGGAGAAGTAAGAGTATTGTTGTGCTAGACAGAATGATCGTTTTTCTTCGTGGTTTCATTTGATAGTAGTTCCCTCTTTTAGAGAATGTTGGAATACTTTATAGTTTTTCATGGTCTTGAATTTGGCCTCTTTATATCTTTCAATAAAATTATAATAATCCAATGAGGGATATATTTTTTTCGTGAAATTATGCTATCAGTTTCTTTTAATTTTTTTTCATTGTTTGAGCTCGGAGATTTAATCAAATGTATAGTACATTAGGAAAGAGCCTTCTATGTATGGGTTATACCAACACATCACCGGTCACCATCCCACGGATTATTAAATAAGGGAATGGGGTAACCACAATGGTCATGTAATCATCTAGGAGAGCCTCATTTGGTAAAGTTATGATAGCGTGGTATTATATTTTTAGTCCTACATAAGAACCAGAGTATATATTTTTATATAACATTGATATTTTTTGGGATTTATGGAAATATTGTTAAAGTTTTTTTAGTATGGAATTTAGACTAAGGACTCGTGTTTTTTCATGGAATCTAATATATCCATTCACCAAGACACTATTAACATTCTTGTTGACTTGGTATGTGTAGACACTATTTTGATGGGAAAATCAGTGGTACAATCATTGTATAGTAATTGGTAGTGGTTTCCATGTACATATTGAGTAAAATCTCTACATATACTCTTTCATCAACGTAAAACATTATTATTTCTGGATTAATATATGAAGAAAAATAGAAAAAATTCAACAGCAAGATAATGAGGATGATCCACTGAGTCATAAGGCTTCAGTGCAGTGGAAAACCCCTATGTAAGTACCTCGAGGTGGGTTTTCAGTTATTCCACTAACCATAGAGAAACTTATATCACTAAAATTTCCTACATAGGACGAATGTAGGCTAAGTGTGCTAAATTAGTTATAGAGGAAGAAACTTCCAAGGTTTTAGGTTATCTAGACCCCCATGTGGATGAGGACTGGATAGAGGTGTTCATCCAATTTTTATGCCTCATAAGGATGTCTAAAAATAATATTTATGTCCTTAATGTGAGAATTCATCTGGGAACTTCTAGGTGAAAGTCAATTCTATTAACTCAATAACATGGTGATATAACTCTATCATGGTATAATCCTAAGAATCTCCTTAAATATGATTTCTATATGAATAGATTGTGAATATTGTGCGTCTCGTATCTTTTTCATCTACAATAGGAAATTTCAATATTGGTAGAGTATTTAGAAAGGATTACTGATCTCTCGTGATACTCCCTTTATATGGTATTAGATACATTATTCATTGAATAAAACATTGATCATGGATTAAGATGAAATATCATTTATTCAAGGATGTATCCTTTATTACCCAATTATTATAGAGTGCTTGGGAGGGCTTCAGTTGTGTATATATTCTTGGTAGAGAATACACTAACAGCGGGTGATGATAGTGGGAACCCAAGAGAAGAGACAACAGAAGCGGGTAGCCGATGACAGTCTCAGGGATCCAATCATACAATATTGTACAATAGATGATCTGAAGATATAGTATCAATGGTTCAGGGATCTTAATATATCTCAAGTTAATTAAGGGAGATGTGTTGCTTCTCATAAAATGGTTTGGAGGAACTTTCTTGAGAAGATTGACCAGTCATTCAAAAAACATGAAGATAGTCGAGGGAACCCCAAATTAGAGGTAGAGTCTTGATCAATGTGGTATTTATGATATTTTATGCAGAGGAGGAAGAGTTAGAGAAGTAGGTGGCGGGATGAAGTTTGACCAATTTCCACCACCACCCCTTGATGTTCAATTCTAGTTTTAAGGATCTTGTGGACATGGTCATGGACAAGGACATGGAATTATTAATAAATTTGAGGAATAAGATCTTGAGGCTCATGAAATGATTAGATGTATGAATTATGACTAATATACTTTACATACAGTACTTATAAAAATATGTGTGAGTCACTCAAATATTTTTACTTAATTGGTTCATGACATAGAGATTCCTATTGAGAACATATGCTGACCCTTATTTTTGTATAATTTGATAGGATTTGACTCAATTAACACACACTTATAACAAATGTGTGACCTGATGATTGGAATAATGTTTTTTCTATGTTAAATCTTTTTTTAGTGATTTGGAAGTATGATGTCACCTTTGGTATGGACTAGCTATATAAAATTCATTCCCATGTTGTCTATTTACAGTGGAGGATGTGGTATGTCCATGATGATGGGATAATGTTTTACTTTATGTTTGAGAAGGAAACATAGGAAGAGCTAGATGGGATCATACATTAGAGAGTGTAATCTATTAATCACTAGTTAGGTAGCATGACTCTTGGATTTATGGATATTATGGGATACCAGTTTCCTACGTTGGTGGATGAGTATGAGGAATACTTTTCAGAGTACATAACAGTCTCACCTACCAATAGAGATATTTACATCATCATTCACATATACCCTATGATATAACCAATTTCTATGAAAGTATATCATATGGCTCCCATTTATATTTGTAGGATGATTGTGTGGTTGGAGTACATGAGAATGAAGGGCCTCATGGAATAATGTTTTTCCCCTAGGCATCCCCCATTTTTTAACCCTGAAGGATGAATGGGGATTAATATTGTCTGTGGATTATCGAAACCTAAAATTGGTGACCAAGAAGAATAATTATACACTACAATGTATTGAAAACATCTTGGATCAGTTGAGAGAGGGATGATGGTTCTCGATGATTGACCTCAGATCAAGATACCACCGGCTCCGAGTATAGGATCATAATATACAGAATACATCATTAATATGTCATTATGATCACTATGAATACATGGGGATGACATTCCACATGATGAACACCCCAGTAGTGTTCATTGGACTCATTAACTGGATCTTTTAGTCTTTCTTAGACCAGCTTGTGGTGATCTTCATCGATTACATCCTAGTATACTCAGGATCTAAGTATGAAAAAATGAGACAATTTATGATGGCTCTCAATACACTCCAAGATCACAAAATTTATTTAAGCTCTTGAATTATCACTTCTAGATTTTGGTGATCCACTTTCTGAGATATTTCATCTCGGATAATGGTGTGGCATTATACCCAGCCAAGGTTAAGGAATTGTTGATATGGGCTCCACCTAAGATCATAATAGAGTTGTATAGATTTTTTAGGTTTACATTATACTATAAAAAAATTGATCTTAGTTTCTCTAGGACATTGGGATGTTTGATTACATTGACATAGAATGGGTATATGTTCATTTGGAAGGAATGATTTTTGTATTCTTTTTAGTAGTTGAGTAAGAGGTTCGAGAGAACACCCAAATTGAGAATTCCATATGAGGTTGTCAAGTAAGTAATGTTTTGGGATTCCTCACAAACTATAAATGGTTGTTTATGGATGAATAAGTACAATATTATTGCCTATTTTTATTGAAAATTGAGTCTGTATGAGAAAAAATACATAACCCTTAATATTTAATTATATGTGGTTGTCTTTTCAATGAATATGTTGTGAAACTACCATATGGGTTAGTGGTTTTTCATTTAATATTACCACTATAATATCAAGTATATCTTCTCTCAAAAATAACTTAACATGAGATAGAGTTGATGCCTATATTTCTTCTAGGATTATAAATTCCAGATAGCCAAAACTCTTGAGAAGGGGGTAGTGTAGAAGGTTATCTTAATAGGAGATCCTATTCTCAATTGTTAACCATGGATTTAAAGTAGTTATCATTGTTTCATATTTCCTTGGTGGAAAATGATTGTATATAATCTCATCATCAGATGGTTTTTACCCCACTTATTTTAAACCATGATAGGGATGTACATCATAAAGATATTGAATCTAATCCATTAAGTAATTAGAAATCCAATGGATGTGATCCTGATGGATTTTATAATGGTAGGGAAGAAATTATCCTTTTTAGAGGATTGAAAATTGTATTGTAAACTTTTTGAGATTAGGTGAAGAGGGATTTTTATAAATCCAATTTTTATAGTGCATCTAGGTGTCTAAAAGATGTACTAGGACCCCTTATATCAATTTTTGTGGAATGATATAATGATATTTGTTACAGAGATTGTCTCATGAAGCCTCACTTTTCTATATGTCAATGATGAGCACCAATTTATAGCAGGTTTAGCTCAATAACTTATGGTTTTAGAAGGTAAGTGGTATGTGATATCTATGGACATTCTGATGGGGTTACCACATACATCAGTAGAAAATGATTCCATCTAAGTGATTTTATAGAAACTCACAATGTTGGACCCCTTACTATCTATTTAAAAACTGATTTCAATATTTATATTGAGATACCTTTATGTGTATGATATTTTTTGGCTCAATTGAGTTCCCTTTAAGATCATTTCATGCCATGATTGTTTATTCACATCTCGATTTTGAAGAGGATTTTAGGAGTCCATTGGTAATCCATGAAGTTTGAGCATGGTATTTCACCCACATACTGATATCCAGACTAAGCAGACTATTTTGGTTCTAGAGAACATGTGGTGGTCCTGCTTTTTAGACATTGGATATTGTAGGGAGGATCACCAGCCCTTTGGGAGTTTTTTTATAACAATAGATTCTATTCCACCATCAATATATCACCATTTGGGGCCTTTTACGAGTGACACAATGGGTTACCATTATGTTGAATAGACTAAGGAAGTCTAGCATTCATGGGTCCAGAGTTGGTGTGAGCTATGAAAGAGATGGTTTAGATCATATAGGAGTAGATGTGGACAACATAGACCATTCATTAGTCCATTAATACAAATGATGAAGTCCATTGGTGTTTTATGAGGGAAACCTGGTCTTTGTGAACTTCTCACCTCAATGTGGAGTATAAATATTTTTTCAGGGTAGCATGTTATATCTTAAATTCATTGGCCATTTTTAGATACTACATAGGGTTGGTGAGGTGGCATACCACATGGACCTACTATATAAATTATACAAGGTGCACAACATCTTCTAGGTGTCATAGATAAAGATTGACGTTCATGACTGATCTTATATTATCGACTGGGGTGAGATGGAAAATAAGGAATGAGATACCTTTTTAGGGTACTTGATGGAGATTGAGGATTCATAGGAGGATCGTTCAAGGGTGGTAAATTCCATTAGTGTATGTCTGATGGAAGAATGGGAATCATCAGGAGTGAAGTTGGGAATTGCATGCCTAGTTGCAAGCTCAATACATAAATAATTTGGACTAGTCCTTTTTTACTATTCCAGATGAAAATATAAAATGTCCAAAATAATGTAATTACTTTTTCCATTTAAATCAATAAAATCTATAAACTAATATTTTTGGTGGAAAGTTCTAATATGAAGATATATTCCATGTCCGGGTCTACAGGTAATTTATATTTGAAAAATATTTCATATATTAATATCTTATGTCCATGGTTTTCATGAAAATATGGAATAACTCCTGAATGGAGGCTCTGATCAGAAATCCAAGTCCACCATTGAGTTCAAAACAATTTTTTTAATCTATGCATGACATAAAATATGTCAATATTTACCATTTTTTTAAAAAAAATCAAGAATTCTAAAAATGTAATGTCCATACCCTAATGCCAGATGTCAGTTCCCTGCATTAGTTCATTTTCTGACCCTAGGAATGCCTCCCATATTCTAGAGGATACTTACTAGCATCAAGGGATTAATATATTTTGTGGGGATACTGTACCCTATTTTCCAGAGCACACAACCCTGTAAATAAACTTACTACTAAATGATGATAATAAAAAATAACCAATAATAAACCTACCCTCACACGAATATATCAAAAATATAAATAATGACCATAAAAAATCCATAAATATTACAATCAATACAATTATCAGTCTTCTAAGGAAAAACCAAAATAAATACACCCTCACATCTTACTTGTAGGTCCCAAAATCTTGTCTTGTTCCCTCCCAACTATCCATTTTGAATCCTAACTCATCCATCTAACATAGGGATCTTTCTCCTATCACATCCATTAAACATGATGTCTATTTGTGCACCTAACCATATTTCTAATTAGGGTGTGAGTAAAACTAATTAGCCCACCACCAATAGTTTATAAATCAATATATAGTCTAAAATAGTGTATCCAGTGGTATAAAGAATAATGAACAAATGAAAAATTAAACTCACTTCAAATTTAGTATTCTTTATTCAATAAAATCATACCTACTTTGGACCATGTTGAATTCTAAGCCATATACCACTGGGGAATTAGAATTTATTCATTAAAATTTCATTTCCATTATCTTGGACCATTATTCTTTGTATGAATATCTTGTCCACATAGAACATTAGTCAAAATCAAATTTCTCAGGGGCTTAGAGAATCAGTATGGAACACTGTGGGCATTTGTAGCATATGTCCTTGACCCACAAATCATTGTTCACGTTCATTAATCAGGGGCCTCAAGAATAATTTTTGCACCCCCATTGGTAATTGGAGCATCAGACCTTGACCAACATCTCATTGTTAACATAAATCACAATTATGACATATATCATGAATATATCAAGGTTCAACATCACTAACCTTGTTATAAATTACTAACATCAAATGTAACCATTTAATTTATCAAACACAATCATGGTTATTTACTTTAATCACATGGAATAAGATGAAAATTTCCCCCATTAATCCCTTTATCCACAATTATTCACATCTCATTCACCCTTTAATATTAATCCAATCAACCCCTTAAATATCATAATCAACCATGAAATATGAATTTAGTTATATTTCATTAACCCATTATTCCCCTTTTTTATAATTCATAAATCATCATTTCAAATTTATAGGTACACCCCCATGGTTTTCCATAAATACTGGTCTCATGATCTCCAATGATACCAGTGGGACCCTTGAAGGGTCTTTAAAGTTAATGGAATCAAATTTCCCATTTTCAATTTTAATGAAATTACCCCAAATTTTAATGTAATAGTGCAATTAAGTACATAAGATCATAAAAATTTCTGTGGTAAAAAAAATTAGACAACCTACCTCAAGGTATTTGATGAATAATATTCAAACCAAGACCCTTAGCTCAATGTAGAATGATCAGATTCACGACAGCAAAGGAAAACTAGGATAAAAAACATATAGTGTTAGATTTCATTCAAAAGGTCATTTATTTACTCTGTGAGAGGTTTTAAGATCCCATCAATCCTTCAAATATCTTTCAAAAAAATGTAAATTCCTATTAGAATGACATGGGGTGATTTTGAATAAAACCAAGGGGTACAAGAATTTTTAAATTGAATTTATGGGATTTTAGTACCCATGTTCATGGTTTCCTAGTTGGAGGCGCATGGTTTGACAAAACGTGCACCCTAACAATGCACATGTATTGTCTAGCATCCACAGTTTCTCCTAGGTGGGTGAACAATTTTTTAAACTATGCACAAACTATGAAGGACCCCTTATCCCAAGGGTGAACAACTTTATGGGGTGAGTTTTTAGTTTGGTAAAATCATGCACCAACCATGCACTAACCAATAACACCCCCACCCACATCTAAAAACTCACACAAACACAACCAAGACAACTTACAACAAATATTTGATAAAAATGTGATAAAAAGTACCTAAAAATTATAATACATCTCTAGAATGGTTTGGATATTATAATATCCCCACCGTATAATAGGTTGTCGTTAAGGTTTACTCCAAAATATCACTAAGCCTATATGGTGAAAATGTCAGGCCACTAGGCCGACATATCTTCCTTCTCCCATTTTTTATTCTGAACATTCTTATTCTCCTATAGAACTTGGACTATCGGCAAAGCCATTCCACACAATAGCCTCCTAGTGGATTCCACACCACAAATCAAATTCTCTTTAATGGACTAATTATACTAGAGATCAATATTATCAACATTTATAACATGATATGGTTTTGCGTGATACTAATAATGTTTTGACACATGAAAAACATCAGGCATATCACTATACCTCTATGGAAGAGATAATAGATATTCCAGCATTATGATTCTCTCTACAATATCGAAAGGCCCAATAAACATGGTCCCCAACTTTCCCTCCCTCTGAATCCAATAGTGACCCAATATTGGTGACACCCAAAGAAATACAAATTCTCACACTATAAAATCAAGAGTTCAACCACACTGATCAGTATAATACTTTTTATGACTCAATTAATTATCCATATGTTTCTGAATTAACTAAACTTGTTTTTATGTCTCCTACATGAGACTCAGCCACAACAATTCTGACTCACCCACCTCCATCAAGCTTAATGGTGATCTACATGGCCTACCATAAAATGCCTCATAAGGTACCATCTGAATATTCTACTTATAAAAACATTTATATTTGAATTCAAAAAACACTACATACTTCTTCAGAATCCACCATATTCTAGAAAACAATCTAATAGCATGTCCTTTATCTCTTGAATTGTATGATTTGATTTCTGAACTATCTATGGGTGAAAATCCATACACCAAGACACCTACATACCAAGAATATACTACTATACATTCTAGAAGTGTGATATATAGTGATAATCATGATCTAAAACTATGATTTTTGGCACCCCATGTAAATAGTCTCAAACCTATATATCCCTCAACTAATCACCTATGAATGTTTCCCATATAGGAAAGAGAATGTCTACTTTTTCAATGGGCCTATAATTACCCATACATTTCCATTCCTCCAATTAATCCCCAAATGACCTAATATAAATTAAATGTTAACTTCATACCATTTCCATTTTGTAATGGGAAATGTCTATGACCAACCACCAGGTCATTGATTCATGGACTTCACTAAAAGAGAGGTGTAGTATGATGTCATGAAAACCATAATCCACATTTTCATTCCCGAACAACTATATTTTTTGCACAGTTCATGGTAAATTTTGGTAATACCAGGATGTACCACCTACTTCAAGGACTTACACCTGTGCATCAACTCCTCAATAATATACATAGGAACAAAAATGCAGCCCTATAAATAGATGATATCATTCTCATCTATAGTCCAATTGAAAGGTGACTTACTACATTCAAGGAATTGCATCAATGTCAAACATTAATGATCCTCATACTTTCATTCCTTGATTGGGACAAGAATTGTGGACTCAACTGATAAGAATATGAGGGTCACCTACTCTTGGCCCCCTAAACCTCAATGTGCACCACATCTAGTAAAGTTATAATCTTCTACTCAGAACTATACTCATGGACTGCATGATTCTATGTCTTATGGATAATGTTTTAATAACATTTTTTCCCTTCACTGGTGTATAGGCTAGCTCGAAATCAAAAAATTATCTATACTAAACCCATATATGATTTTATAGATTCAAATATCATTAAAAAATATTTTATATAGGGTTTTTTGTTGGTATAAATAGTAAACTTTTCACCCAATGGGAAATGTAGCAAAACATTTAAGTCACAAACCACCGTGGCTAACTTAATATCATGTATAGGGTAATTTTGATCATCTATACTCAATTTAAATGACCGATAATCCACATTGTGATCTTATAGTGATAGAATCAAAATTGGTGTTTTAGTCAAGCACTTCGTTATCTCTGGAAAATATTTGTCAAATTCTCCACAAAATTAAATCTTGATCCCCTTCATGTTCAAGCTTGAAATTTGTGATACTAAATAGGAAGAGTCTTGGATGGATCTGATAAAATAACCCCCCAAACCCAAAATTCATCAAATATCCAATACCTACTTGGGATACTCCCAAGAAAAAACATCCTGAAATTTCTATTAATACACTAACATATCTTCCTTGGAGATTATGTGACCCGTGAAATGTACCTTTTTTATCCTAAAATGAAATAGAAATATCTTTCTATATAGATTATTTCTCTGTTATTAAAATCAAGGTAATTTCATGATACTATACATAGTCGTCATGAGTCTTAGAGTACACCGTGATGACATCCACAAAAACAACCAATAATTTATCCAGATATGGGTGAACAATTCAGTTCATCAAGTCCAAAAAAATAGATGAAGTGTTCGTCAGCCCAAACAGTACCCTGAAAAACTGATATAGGCCATACCTTTTTCTATATGTAATCAATGGCCTATTATAAGGTCTAACAATCTGGTGATGACACCCCAATCTCAATTCAATCTATGATAATATTCAATATCATATCAACTTGTAAAAGAAATCATTGATACATAGAAGATGATAACGGTTCTTAACTATCATTTTATTCAACATCCGACTATAAACATACAAATAAAATTTCTCATCAGCCTTCTTATCAAAAACACCAAAGAAAGTCAAGGTGATGTATGCAGATGGATAAATTCCTTATCTAAAAATTCATTCAGTTGAGTCTTAAGATGTTCAAAAACTATTTGTTCTATTCGAAAATTTATAATGTAGATATCCTCACCTCCAAAAAATAGCTCAGATATAATTTTTATATACCTCTTAGGTTGTAGCCTTGAGAATTTATCAGGAGAAAAATACTAAATTTTGGGCACCATGGGAGTAAATACATGTGTATTCACTCCCCCCATCATGCAATAAATTTCATAAAACTTATGTGGGGATCTACCCTAGTTTTTTATGTAATTTCCCTGCACAACATTCATGTATATATAATTATCCCTGATGAATATAACTCCTAACCTCTAGAGATGAAAAGATTTATCTCCTTTGATAATAATAAATGTTGTCTTAGTATGATACCAACTATCCAATACCTAAAATCAAGTCAAAGCCTAACATGTAAAGTATATAAATATCTAAAATGAAATATAAATCACCAACCTTGAGAGATGACCTCTTGAATAAATAGATGTCACTGGACCACACTCCTAACAGTGTGTTAATCTCCATAACCCCGTTCACAGATACCAAAATTAAACTCAAACCATTCATAAGATGAGTACATATAAAATAATGTGAGGATCATGTATCAAATAAAGATATAGAAATCATAGAACTGGCATGAATTGTACATATGTCTATCAAGGTTCTAGCCTCCCAATTCATAAGTGAATTCTCAAATGCATGCAACTGTTATCTCCCTCTACCCTGTGATAAAGTCTATGTCACCTGAGCTTCACTACTTTATAGATAAGCGATCTATTTCTCTAAAGTTACATATCCACTACATCAAACATAATGTTCAATAGTACACTAACTACCAGAATGTTATTGTGTAGAATACCCCCTTCCTATACTATAGTTAATTCAATATCATCTATCACTACTAATATTCCATGGGTTCAAGTAGAACCATTATATATTCTCCATCGCACCACAAGCTTGAATATCCACTAGTGGTTAGGGGAACTATCTTGGAATGTGACCCTCATACTTTACTATTTGAAAAGCACTCAAGTATTGTCCTGGGTAACCAAACCTTCCCCCTGGACATTCTTCTTTCCACTACCCAAATTTACATTATCATAGTGACACTTCCTACTCTTAGAAGATACAACTCTTGGTTTTCTAGTAGAAACCACATATCCTCTACTAGAAACCTTCTTCATATTCAACTCATAAGTGAGATCCTCATTCACCTCCTCATTAAAATTATACAAATGGAATATATTAAACTAGGACATAATCTCACATTTATATCCCTCCAGAAAACATCTCATCTTAGTTGCCTCATCCACTATAAGTAATGGTATAAAATGTTTCCAACCATATAAATAACCATCATATTCAATAATTTACATACTCCCCTAAGTCAACCATATAATCTCTATTTTCCTCTCCTTTAAGAGTGTCTCTGTGTTATATAAAAACTTCTTCTATAAGTACATTCATACAATGCCTTCCAAACACTCATCCTTAGACAAAATATCCCATTAGTTCATTGTTGATCCTAAAAACATTTAAGAATCCAAATTAACCATTTTTCTAATAGGTGTCTCAAAAGGATAAAGAATTATTTTGATAAAATCAATTTAGAACATCATAGCCACAGGTCCACCCACTCTGGTGAGTGTTTGAGGGTGTTTCCAATGGAACTCTTGTGTCAGACCAATTATATTCCATAAAACCCACTGTGGGTCTCCTTCCATGAAAAGCATAAAGTGAGATAATTTAACATGGAACTTCTATCCCAAAACTTCACATGGAACTATCATTGCCCATGGTTCCACAACTAGGGGTACATTTTCCAACCATGACCTCCTTTCATCCTACCAACAAAAGTTATTCTAGAGGAATGTCATTAAAATTCCAATAACATGTCCTTTTAAACAAAACAATTCATTAAAAAATTTGAACAAGATGAAATAACATAAATCAATATTACTTCATCCATTGTACACAGCCAAATGTTTAAAACTAAGGCACTTTTAATACCCTCTACCATCGGTAACCGGGGTCCTAGCAGACATAGGGTAAAAAATTTTAAAATCATAAATTTTTCATTATAAACCCATTTTATCAATTTAAATTTACCCATTTTATCATCATTTACAAATACCAATTCCTCATTTAGAACAATTTCATTTTAAAAATACCAAAATTAATAAAACTGTTTTTATTTTCCCAAACTCACCCATCACATGATTTTCCATGAATTCTTAATATGATGCATGTCACATAAATTCTTCATTTCTTAAAATGAAGCATGTATACTAAACTCTAATGAAATATAAATCTATGAGTAAAATTTCAAAAACCAATAACATCACCAAGAAATTGAAACATCCTATGTGAAATAACATTATTTTTTACAATAAAAATTTGTAATAAAAATCCCAACCCAGGGAACATGTGTTTTCCCCAAATCCTGGGTTAGATACACTCAAGCATGAACTCATGAAGCAGGACTGAATCATACTAGTCTTCAATATACCATTCCAAAATAGTAATATAGCTATAATGAAATAGGAAAATTCATTAATACCACATTGTAACATCTAGACCCATGTGACACATGTTAGTTCCCTATGATGATTCAATATGTGACCTTAGGAATTACTCCCCATACACTATAGGTTTAAAAATATGAGTGAGGGTAAAATATGTAAGGTGGGGAGATTGGAGCCTCTTTATCAAAGAATATAATATTGGAAATAGATATAGTTAATCAATGAAAATAAATAATAACAAATATTCAACCAAAAAAACACATGAATGTATCCAAAATTATAAAAATGAAACAAATCCAAAGATGTAAATATTTCATGTCATAAGTGTTTCAAGTGTCTAAAAAACCCTAAATAAAGTCAAAATAAAATATCTAATTAGGGTCGCAACATCATGTCTGGTTCTCCCATTTGATCTCCATTCTAAATCCAAACTCATCCATCTAAAATATGGATCTTTCCCTTATCATATAATATAAACGTAACATGTATTTAGCTGACAATAGAGAATATAATGTAGGGTGTGATTATAACTCCATATTAGAACACCAATGGAGTCTAATATAATATACAATCTAAAATAATGCCTATTGTTTTATAAAGAATAAATGACAAATGAAAAAATGTAAACAGGTTTAAAATTTATTTTCTTTATTCAACCACATTATACCCACTTCATCATGTGAAAGATTCTGAACCATCTACCATTGGGATATCCCAAATCATTATTTTAGGGGATTTCAATATTCATTTAATTTTAATTTCATTTTAAATATCTTAGAGAATCAATCTATGAACAAATATCTCAGGCACCATGAACATCAGTTTAATGCCAATATAATATTGTCATAAATCATCAGTCTGGAACCCCATGGGTATTTGGAGCATAAATTTCTTACCCACACCTCATTGTTCACATGCATGCATTGGGGGCAGAAAGCATTAGTCTGGTTCCCCATGGGTATTTGGAACATCAATCCCTAACCAATTCATCCTTTTTCACATCAATCATAGTTATCAAATATATCATGTACATATCATGGTTCAACATCATTTTACATCTTATCAATCACTCACATCACGGTTAACAATATCATTTGTCAATAGAGATCATGGTTCATTATATAAATCACGTAGATTAATATGAAAAATTCCCCATTAATCTCTTTATCATCAATAATTCATATCTTATTAACCATGTAAGATAAATCCTATAAACCCCATTATAAACCATGAAACAATGATATAGTTCAATTCCATTAACCATTTATTTCTCTATTTATAATTTCTAAATAATCATTCCTAATGTATTGGAAATCCCCAAGGGTTACCATCAAGCAGAGTCTCCTGATACCCAATAGGTCCAATGGGATCTGTGAAGGGTCTCTCATGTTCATGGAATCAAATTCACCTTTTCAGCATCAATGAAATTAACCAATGTGGCCAGGAAATGGAACATTTACATAAAAAATATCCTAATAAAGACTATTGAATAAATAATTTATACCACCAACTGCAAGATATATTATGAGCACATTCGAATCATTAACTCCCAAATTGATATAGAATGATCAAATTCAAAGTGTCAATGGAACACTATGATCAAGACCATATAGGGTTCTATTTCTTCAACATGATCACTAATTCATACAGTGAGAGGTTTGTGGAGCCTAGGAATCCTCTCAGGGTCCTCCAAAAGAAAGATAATTCTTTTTAGGTTGGGAATAAATTATTCGGGAGATAACCAGGGGTCTGGGGATTTCTAAATATATTTTCAAGGCATTAAATGTATGTATACATGGGATTCTAGGTGGGGAGGCATGGATTGAAAAATCTTGAAACCAAACCATGCACCCCTACATTCTTGTTTTCACGATCTCTCCCAGGTGGGTTAAAATTTTATTTAACCATGTTCCAATCCTAGAAATCCCACTGTCAAAGGGGTGCAGTGTTTTTAGGTTTGGGCACACCATTTTGGAAAACCGTGTACCAACCAGGCACATAACCCCCCCTTTAATATTCAAATTAAACCAAATACACATAATACAAGTTCCAACTAATGTATGATCAATACCAAAATAAAAAGTACCTCAAAAAAATTATGATACATCTCTATAAATATCATGATATTACAATAAATAAATTCATAATCATTTTATTTATTTTATTTTTTTAACATGGTGACCAAGGGCCCTCCTATATGATTAACGTATTTTGGGTGAATCTCAAGGTTAGATGCATATCCTTAGAGACCTATAGTGGTACATTTAGGAGATATTGGGGGATAACATCATATTAGAGGATCGAATCGGTACTACACAGATCATCTTCATCAATAGAGTTTGGGAATCCATCAAATTATGCCAATACAGAATTGATCCCCATCAACGATCAGACAAAAATCCTGGTAATATTCTTATTTTTTTAGTTACACCCCATTTTATTTATCCCTTGTATAATTTGGACAATTACATAAATAATAATTGATTTGTTCATCGATGGTTGATTTATTTTATAGTTGATTTATTTGTTTATTAATGATTATTCCTCTAAATTCATATTTTCTATGATAACGGATCTGGGATAAAAATATTAATGGTGGAGGTTCATTCCTTATTTTTATAGTTTATGTTTTTTTACACTTTTTATTAACACATTTTTATGGGAAATATCTTTAGCCAGGATTTCAATGAATACTAGGTGTTTGGTCGTCGTGTGACCATTATTTGGGGAAACGATCAATATCATCTTGGTCGTTCATGATTGAGGGTGTGATTGAGGTACAATGATGGAGGATTCTAAGAGGTGGATATATAATATACCAATAGAATCTATTTTATTGATGGATATGTGATTGTGGCTTAGTGTGGAAAATAATTGGCTTAATGGACTGATTTCCTAGAGTTTCAAGGACTAGTTTTTGATGAGTGGTGATGCTAAGGGTTGGCCAACCTCATATCAAATATTCCTAATGTGATAAATTATTGTAAAAATAGGTCAAGATGAAGGATGAAGGAACCATGGAATATGGATAATTTTGTTGTACACACCATATAATCTAGAGATACACATTGTGTGGGACCTCTATACATGGTTCAAGTGTTTCATTAGATGAGATAAGCATCACATGCCATATGGTCCCCACCACACTCCATGTGACCTATGGACAATAACATGAAATGTATCTATAATGATACACATGCACATTTTTAGTAAATAGAATAAGCTATGTACTTAGACACACCAGGGTACAAGGGCTGAGCTGTGTACTTTGACATGGCCCGATGTACCGAGCATGACCTGAGTTACACATGCATTGGTAGATGAAAACATTCATGTATAGATTTAGTGGTTCCTTCCATGTACCATATGTACACACTGTTTACTTCCTAATAGACGTCTTAAATCACTTAATATCTTCTACATAGACCATTTTTAGTTGAGTGTGATACCTTATTCATTTCCCAAGAGGGTATAGTTATACATTACATCCTCAACATTGGATTGTGATCCCCTCTGCTGGTACATATTTATAAATTATTTGGTTCATCCCCTCTAGGACTAGGATAAATTCATTTATCATTTTTATTGGGGTTCATGGTGTTCATGTGACCATCATACACAAGCATCAATCCCCAATCTATTAAGTATATCCAATAGCGATTGTAGTGTCCCCAAGTTACCTTGGGAGTGATCCTCTTCCAGGATAATGAGATCCTCTAAGATTTAATTAGTACATCGTGGGTGAGGCATAAATATTATGACATCTAGGATGACAATCTCTAGTGGTATCATTGATCATGGAGTGAGTACACCTAAAGTGATGGTTACCATGAAACATTCATAGTATCCTATTGTTGGAAGCATTAGTTGAGAAAACTTGAGACTAGTTTTCTATGATAAATATATCTCGATTTTTGTTTATTGTATTTCTATTATGGAATGAGTACTATTAGTGCTCTTGTCTTAGTGATTTTATGGTGTCATGATGGTAAATGTTATACAAACATATTCATGGGATCTAACCACATGTGTTATGTCTTACATAGATGATGTAACAATTTATGGTGTCCTTAGAGGCCATGGATCCAGTGGATCATTTATGGGATAGACTGAAAAAGGTGATTTCTAGGTGATTTTATTTTAGAGTAATCTCATCCTACTAAGTAGGTTGGACTCCTTGGTTGTTTTGGTTGGTATTTTATTTGGACCTTTTATCACTTTCAGTATTCATGCCATACTATATAGTGGGATAGATGTTATTCAGGCATTTATTGTGTTAGTTTAATTTACATTCTCATTATTTTTTGTTCTTAGATTCTTTTTCATGTGTACATGTACATTAGCGTAATGCCTCCCATGTATGGGTGACTCCTAATCAATGGTAGTATCTAGCACCACGCCAATAAATGGTGGGATTGGGATACTCACACTCATCTTATCGACAGCTAGGTGGGTCCTAGTGGATTGGTTCATGATATTTATGATGTTTGGAATGATGCATTCCATCATGTTTACATCAGATATTCTTATACATCCATTTATTTATTATTTTATAATGTATTAATATATTATTCTAAATGTTCTTTATATTATAGAATTAATTTTTTTTATTTAATATTATTTATAATTTTCATATTTATGATAGTTTATGTGGTACACTACCCCTTACTAAGAATCTTAGATCACACCTATATAATTTATTCCACTTACACTTAAAAACATGATGATTTATACATGTGAATTACAGATTTTATTCCCAACCCCCTTTAATGGTACATCTCCTAGGTTGATAATGATTATAGGAATGACCCCAGAATTGCACCTCTAATAGGAGATAGGTTAGTGAGTAGCACTGAGGGTATGTAATTTATACAATTAGGGGGAAATAACCTTAGTATATAAATTTTAATGATGGTAGATAAGATCTAGTGAACAAATCCATCCCATAAATAATATGTAAACCATCCTAATACATGAATTTATTTTAATGCAAATTAAAAATGATGTATGATACAAAAAAAATCCTTGGAAACGATTATAAATTCATATATCTCAAAAAATAATCCTAAAGCTTGTAATTACACTCAATCAATAACCATCTCTTTAGACAGAAAACCTGTTTATATATTTTTATATGAGGGGATCATACAAGTATACTCAGCAGGATTCACCCTATAAACATTAATTAAAATTTCTACAAACCATACAAAAATATAATGAATAAAAAATAGAAAATTAATAGTCACATAATAATGTAATACTATATCCTATCAACATGAAGTCTTCACCACCAAGAATTGTATAGAAGAAACAAACTCTATATCAAATGTTTATACATATGTAATGTACCCCACATCAACATCCCCACTAGTTTTTCACTCTTACACCTCAACCCAGAACATCCTCTACTACAATCTCTATTATAATTAATCATAATCCTAGGGAAATAATATCAGAACAGTATAATTAGTTTATCATGCACCATGTACACATATGTTATAATAAAATAAAATAACAACATAACCAGAATGGAAGAAGTTATAGCACATGTGACATGAATTATGCGTCAATCAATAAAATCCCATAGGTGTACACTAATTGTAACAATATTTATTAAATTTTGAATACATATATGTGTTGTAACCTCATGTTGATACCTGTTTCACATAAATTTATGGTAATAAATAGATCTATCACTATCTATGTAGACACATACCCTGTAAATTATTCCATTACATACCAGTTATTCATACACATAAACAAACATTTGTTAGGATAGTGGGTAAGAGGTAGTAGTCATCCATTCATTTCGTCACCAAACATAATGTTATTTAAAATACCCAAAATCCAAGATATTTCATTATTATTCACCTAACCGACTCGGTTTGGGGGTCCTATGAAATAAATAAATGTAATTAATAGAATTACATGTAATAAAGATAAGGGAAACTTACTACATATAAAAAATATATATCTATCATCCTTTATGACACAAAACTGCCACCACTAAGGTCTGGGAAAATAGATTTCAATAAACACACACCAATATCATGATTCAACATCATTAATCATTTTAATTTATTAATTTAGAAATTCACCAGTTGTTTGTTAACCCTAATACAAATACTAGATTATTCATTTAAATGAACAAATATTTTATCAACTGGAAATTCCCTTTAGGATTATATAATGATGTCATATTTAGTAATATAGTATTATATAATGTACATATATAGCAAAAAAACAAAATTTTATTATTTTAATTTGAATATTAAATTTATACAACAAATATATATATATATAATAATAATTTAATGTATTAAATTAGAAAATAATATATCTATAATATTAATATTTAGATATTCTTGATCACCCGTAATAATAATACTCATGAACAACCCTGTAGAAATGAAACAAGATCTTAATATTGAAAAATTTATTTGGAAGATGAAAGTATATATAATGTTGATAGATATTATAATTTAATGTCGAATGAAAAAATAAATGAATTATTTATAGAAAGTTAGGATCAAATGTGACATTTACAAATGTGACTATTGGAATATTAATTTTACCATTAGAATTGTAATTTGAAATTTTGAATAATAATCTTATTTTAATATTAGAAAACCAACTCCTAGAATATTATCCTAACCTATGGAATTATAAAATCATTTTTATGTGTCTTATAAAATTAAAATATGTCATATTTATATCATGATTCAAGTAACTAAATGTGTTAAAAATGATAAATCATTTGTTTTTGTTTTTTGTAAAATATATATGTTTTTTTTCATTTTCATGATAGATATAATGATTTGAAATATTTTTTTAATAATATGGATTTATAATACCATATTATATTTCATTATAATGATAATATAATATTATGAGACGATAACTAATTTTTCAAAGGGTAACAAAAATTATCAAAATATTAAAATTTGTATTTTAAAATAAATAATTAAAATTTTAAAACTCTTAAATTAAGGAAATTATTTTAATGTAATGGATTTGATATGGATTATACACTTCAAAAAAATTGTTAGGGTTGATTTATAGTTTTTTTCAGAAACATTTGAATTTTTGTGTAAGTGAAATACGGTAAAATATTTTATTTGACATTATAAGGTAAATAAATGATCAAATGATTGAGGTGGGATGTAAGAAATTATTAGTTAAAAATATAATTATGTAATTACTATATATATATATATATTCCCAATAACCCTCATAATTGGTAGATTTGAGAAAAAAATAAACTAATTAATATAGTATTAAGAAAAATGCACCTCTCCCCTACTTATAAATACCACCCCACACAACCTCTTCTCCTCATCCATTCAATATTACTTAACTTACCAAAGATCTAATGAATTTTATCCCCATATCTCACATATCTCCATATTGTCTTTGGAATCATGAAAATACCAATCTAAGGCTCCTAAGGTGGAAGCCTAAGAGGATATATCAAAAGGTGATTGTATTACCTCAATCAAGCCTCTTAAATTTCCTTTATCCTCATCCTATAAACAAATTCCATACAGAAAGATATAATAACTCTAGTACAAAAAATATAAAATAATTTTATTGTGTTAATTGAATATTTATCATTCATCACCTTATAATCTCATCACATTCTAATACTGAAAATGCTAATCATATTATGGTTGGTTCACCGCCTCCGTGAACAACCTAAATCTTTTTTCTACAACACTTCAAAATATTGTTATAGAAATATTTTAAATGTTAAATATGATAAACATTATTATATTATAACTTATTTCATGCTATTAAATATATAAAATCAATCTACTTCATTATGGGTAGTAAAACAACCCAAAATGAGCTATTTGTTTGGTGATATTGTTTATTCTAAATTAATTATTCCTATATTAATATATTTATGAGACCACTTAAATTTATTGGAGGACATTAATATTATTTTATTTTACCTTTGTAATTTTATTCCCATATTTCAAAAACATCTATAACTATCCACAAGTTCTCTATATTTGGAAACAAGAAACAAACACCCTTAGAGTAGGGAAATAAACATTATCTCTCATAGAAATTGTTTTAATAGAACGTAATATAATTATAGTAAATAAAATATTAATTTAATGGTCATTCTTTAATTTATTAATGAACATTATTTGATTACATTTGATGTTACATAAAATTTTATAATGAATAAGGACTTAAGGTTAGGGAACTCTCTGAAACAGCCTCTTTTCTTTGGGTTATGTCCTTTATGTATATAAATTATTTTATATATTTAATTAAATATACCGAATGATTTTAAATAATATATGTTTATATATTAAAAATATTTTATGATCAATATCCCTTCCATTTATGGTGTTACATATAACATTAGTTCTTTTTACTATGCATTCTATAAAATCAAAACTGATTACAATGAACTTTCTATCCCTCAATATTATTACGCACCACTCAAATAAAATATTTATTTCCATTCATGATTTTATTAAATAAATGAACATTTTATAGATAACTAATATGGTTTGAATTTTGGATTAATGTAAACCCCTATATTAATTATTTCATCAAAAGTATTTAAATGATTACTTAAAACACTATTTAAAAGTTCATTGATTTTTGAAATTCTCTCTAATATCTCATGATTTTTTTCAAATGGAAAAAATGATTTTTTATTATAATTATTTTATAATAAATATTTAATTCCTTCTTCTATTTGGAATATTTATTAAATCTCATTTGATTGTGATATGAAGAGAGATTATTTATCCCTTTTCATTTCATTGGTAGTTGTTTTGATTATTGGCTAGGTCAAATTCAATCATGTAGAATAGATATTCATGTACATCTAATAATGGGTGAACCCATATTTAAGTCAAATTCATTGTTTAATTTTTATGTCTCATGAAAAGATTTGTATGTTATTAGGGAGTAAACATCGTCGATGACGATACATCATTAACAATGTATTGATTTCTAGGTGGTTATCATTGACTTATGCTTACATCATATCTGATATTTCATCTAAATTCTTATAATGTCTTGATCTTATGTTTTTTTCATTATTTCCTAATTGCTCCATGTGATTATTAATTAACCTTACATCTTATGATATGATGTCATGTCATTTAATTCATATGATATTCTTCTTTATCATGTTTATTCCCTTTCTGGGATTTATATCTCACCTCTTAATTTCTATTTCCTCGGGTTATCCTATACATTTTTATAATATTAATGGGATATAGGAAGACATTATAGATACTAAAATAATTATATTATACTCTTATTTTCTTTGTGATGTATTATGAATCCATTCCTCCAAATACACATGTACTCTGAAATCAGGGGATCTATTTATCGGATATTTATGTTAAAATTCACTTAATAATATGCATATAAAACATGGGTTTCTATAGTTGGTATTAGAGAAGGGCCTATTTATTTTTTAGTTAGAATATGAATAAATTAGTAAAACTCATAGTTATAATTCTATGTATAAAACAATATCATAGAATGTTTGTGATGTGTATAGTCAGTGGATTCCATGAAATTACATTCATGCCCATATAATACATGTTAATTTGGATCTGGAAAAGAAATACCAAGTTGTAATAGCCCCAAATTAAATTTTTTAAATTAACATGACATGAACTTGGAGCACAAAATAAAGGCCTTTATAAAAATATTTATTGAAAAAACATGATGATATAACATGGAAAACCAAATCATTGGGAACAATTATAAATTAATTGAATATATAGTTAGGTTAGAAATCATAATAGTAAACTTTATATGGATAAGTTAGATTAAATCCTAGAGAATCATAAGTTATGATATGTGTATAATTTATAAGTTATTCATTATAAATTTATTTCTTCACATTTTTATGATTCATATATTGAGTATTCTAATCCATAATTAAGGATTATATTATTTTAGTTAATGGAAAGAAATTTTAAGAACTGTTTCAACAACCAATGTGATAGAAAAAGTTATTATTTTCCAAATTAGATACCCAACATGATGGGATTAGGAGTTGAGAACATCGTGGATGTAGAGTCTAAACTAACTCAGGTTATGAATAAAAACATTAATCTTATGGACCACCCTCTACCTAAGAAAGGTAATGTTGTAGTTGGGTACTATATGAGACAAAGTACTCAAACATTTTGTGGATATACTGATCCCATCATCAGTGAATAATTTATTAATTTTATTAAGAATATTTTAATTGTTCTCTAATTCTCAAAAATATAGAATTATATTCTGGATGTTTATCACCTTGTCGGTAAATATGATCCATGGTGGACATTATTCAATAACATAGTTCTCATGGAGGAAATTAGTCAATGGGATGGAAGGTATTCATGATTATATTTTTCAATATATATTTTCCCTACACTCTCTATCTAAAAATCTAAGTGGGTCTTCTTGTTTAAATCAAAAATAAAGATGAGTCTATCAGAGATTATGAGGAAAAAATCAGAATGCTTTTATAATACACCTCCATATTTTTAATCAAAACAAAATTTTAGGTATACAAAATCATTATTTGATTAAATATTAGTGTAAAAGTCCATTATCAATTCCAGACATTGAGATGTTTTTAGGGATTTTATATTTTGATTTTATGGTTGATATAAGGATTTTTCATTCTTAGTGGCCTTATGGTTCTATATATTAAAATAATAAAATAGGGGTTAAACATAGAGGATAATAAGGTAAATAATCTAGATGAATGAAACCCATCTTCACCTTTCTATAAATTTGAGAAGAGAAATCCAAAAACTAGCTAAATTAAATGCAGAAGAATCTCAAAAACTTCCTAAATGAAATAGGGAGATGATTATAATGTGGAAAATAGGGGAATAAAAATAGTCAACCCATAAGGGAAATGAATAATCCCACTAATTTTATGGAAGAAAATAAGGTTTTGATCAACACACAACTTTTAGTACTATACATTAACTACAAGGAAAAAATATATTATAAAATACAATACCCTAAGATAAGGTCTATCAGAGTCAATCAATATCAACAAACATCAATAAATAAATAGAAAGAAAAGGTTTATGCTATTAATGATACTAATTTGGATTGCAAAAAAAATATAGTGATAATTATAGTGGATATTCATTAAATAATTTATTACATTATATTTGATTAATGACGTAAAAAATATTCCATATCATGAAGTTTTAGTAGAACTGATCAAACGCCACCCCAAAACATGTGGTCTGACCTATTTTTTTTAGAAATAAAAAAACTAATAAATTATTGAGTCTTGAGTTTATAACTCATTTAAAATCAATGTTTTTGGACTAAAATACCCAAAAAAATATTTTTATGCTTCATTTACTGAAATTTTATTCTATATTTCTAATGCATTGGATTCCCTTATATAAATCCCAAAATTAATTCTAGGAGGGGGAGACCACTCTCCACATCTTGAGTGATCCACATATTTATATAAGTGTAAATAGGTGAATTAATCTCTTTGGGAATATTTTTTCCCAATAAATCTTATCATTTCTATATAGGAAAGTATATATCGACAAAATTATTGATAAAAATGTGTGGATCATGCAGTACAAGTGCTCTTTGTCAGACATTATACTAATGTATTCCCTAAAAAGATTTAACATTTTATCGTGATAGAGAGCACAAGTTATCAATAAATCTTATACCTAGATATCTTTTATTATCCTAGTATCCCTACTAAATAGTAATCATTGATATTAAATAACTAAAGAAGTATCTTCAACATATTATAGTTATGGTTTTTACATGACCAATAGCTTCACCCTGTGGTGAATCTATTATCTTCATAAAGAGGAAGGATTAGTTAATGCACCTATTTATTATATATTATAAACTAAATAAAATCATGATAATAAATAAGTTTCCACTTCTAGGGATTTCTTACTTGTTTAAATGAATATTTGGGACCTACTATTTGTTTAAGGTGGACCTTTGGTTAGGATATCACCAATTAAATGTGAAGAGGATGGAATTACCAAGAATGTGTTTTAAAAAAGTTATAGACACTGTGATTTCAGAGTGATTACCTTAAAACTCAATGATACTATAAATTTATTCATATAATTGACTAATAGAGTCTTTAGAGAACACCCCGGAAAAAATTGTAGCCTCTATAGATGATTTTATTATATAATCCAAAATCAAGGATGTACATGAGTAGTAATTGAAGATGGTTCTAAAAATTTTATGAAAGGATATGATCTATGAAATATATAGTGAATGTGATTTTAGGGAGGGAGAAGTACCATTCATGGAAAATTTATTCCCAAAAATAGATATCTATGGTCCCCTATATGAAAAAGGCAACTTGGGAGTGGTCCAGACTAGCATCTGTAATGGAGATCCATAATTTCCATGGATTATCTAGTTATTAATAATGATATTTGATTAAATTATCATGATTCTAAAAATCTCTAACAAACAATAATTAGAAGGTATTAATTATTATTTCGACTAATTAGTTTGAATATATCATCAAGTAATTAAAAATATTTTGATCATCGAACTAACACTTACAGTACCCTGATGTGGGGAATTATTGTGGTATACAATGATGCTTTAAATAAATTCCAAGGTTATTAAATAATGAAAAATGATAATTTTATATCATAAAAATCATAGTGGGTGATCCTGATTATAACCACCCACCACATGATCTATAGTTGGCTACGAAAATATTCATATTCATTATTTTTAGGAATTATCTGTATAGTGAGACATGGGAAATATATTTAGATCATAAGATCCAGAAGTATATATTAACCTAGAAGGAGAATAATATGAACATATTAATATGGTTATAGATGATCAATAAATATGACTGATCATCCCACTATCATCCTATGAATGAAAATAATGTGGAATATTCTCTATATAGAAGGTATCTTGTATCCTTAACCATGATGAGAATTAAGAAAGATATAATATTCTTAGAATTAAAATGGATAGACATATGAATCATATAGGATGGAACATCGTCATTACATTATCTAATAATTTCTCAACTATCCCTTAGGGATATGAAAAATGATTCACAAAGTGATGATGTGGAAATAAAAAAATAAGGTGGAACCTATAGGAAAAGAAACATCCTCAGAGATTAAAATAAATACTGTTGCTGTAAGATTTTAGTCATGAATTGGTGTACCATAAAATTTTGAGATAAATTTTGACATGTTGAATTATTCACATAACTTTACTTTCATTATTTACTCAGGGACCATGAGGATGTCTCAATATCTTCAATAAAATGAATGATTAGAAAATATAATGATGGATATCGCGAAATATACCTAATTGTGTCAAGTATTTTAGAAAATAAAGGAATAAAGGCTAGAGACCAATGGGATGATGCCACTATAACGCATTACAATATCGAAATGGGGAAGCATCACTAAATAATTTGTCATAGGAATTTTGAAGACATCTATAAAAAATAATTATATATGTATTATAGTAGATAAAATAAATACTATTCACTTCATTGTAATTAACGTAACTTCTTACCCGATCTATATGCATGGATATACATATGGTATATAGTGAGGTAGGATGAAACAACACTATAGACTATATTCGATCGAGATATGATATTTACATTCATGTTCTTGAAAAGACTGAAATATTCTCTGAACATTAGAATGAAAAACATAGCGGATTATCATCCCCAAATAAAAGGTGAATCTAAGAGTACTATCAAAACGCTTTAAAACATGTCTAGTGCCTATTCCATGTAATTTAAAGGAGGATGGGATCAACACATTCCTATTGTTTATTGCTATATAATAATATATTCACTCAAATATCCAATAGTCTCCATATGATGACCATTATGGGAAGATATGTATAAAAACATAGTTTGGGGATAATGTGCGTGAATGAATCCACTTGGGACCTAAAATGGTCAATAAAAATAAAGAATAGGGAAATTCCATTTAGTAGACCATTAATGATTCTCAAATTTGATATAAAAACCTTGACAAAATCAATAAGTCCAAGATCTTGATATTAGATATAAAGTGTTCCAATGAATATATCTATGGAATTGGGTCATGAGATTTTTGAAGGATGTAAAGATATATCCTAGGTGCATCATCTGCTTTGAGATAATTCATCACAATGAAGCTTTTTCATGAGGACTAGAACAACCACCAACAAGGTCTTAAGCATGTGATGTGCTCTATGTAACCCTCTTCGGAAAGTACATACATGATCCCCCAGGTGTACTCGATCTAGAGGTGTTTTGGTTAGAGTGTGATATCTCTTATGACAAGAAACAATAGAAAATATTATAGATTATTGACAAAGAATTATGGAATGATAGAACTGAAAAAGACAAATTGCTACAATAGAACTATAAATACAAGGAGGCTACTTCGGAACCAAACAAATTAATAAAATAAATGTACCGTCATATATTTTAATTATAGTATTTATAATAAAATTTATATGTTGTAATTTCTTAAGGGGGAAGAATATAACGACCCATAATTTTATGAAATGTAATTTCCCATCCTATTATATAATTATGTAATATTTAGTAATGTATAATTATATAAATCATATGTACAATGTGGTAAAAAAAATTAAAAAAATATACTAATTATAAAATTACATTTAGAGAATAAATAATTCCATAAGAATCCATAATAATACCATGAGATAAAAATTAGGAACAATGAAAAATATAATATGAAATTTTAGATCTTCTCGATCCCATATAATATTCTCACAAAAAACAGTACTATAGAAATGAAAATGAGTATTAGTAATGAAATATTCATTTTAAAAATGAAGATAAATATATCATTTAGATAAAATATTTTTGATTAATTAATGAATGAAAAATAATCTATTTATATAATATAGGGAACCAACATGACCATTACAAATCTGACTATTGGGATAATATTCTAATAAATAGAAGAGTAATATGATGATTTGAAATAGTAACATGATCAATAAAGGAGTATCCTAAAATATTTATGTGTAAAACAAATTTTAAGTGTCATATTAAATGAAAATATGACATATTTATATCACGATAAAAGTTAATTTTTTTTATAAAATGGGTAAAATAAGTTTTTGTATTTTTTTAAAAACAATTTGTTTGATTTTAATTTTTTAACGAATATAATTATTTTAAATAAAATTTATTTTCATATAATGGTTTTAAAAACCAATATTATTATACATTATAATGGTAATATAATTTTATGAGGCCATAACTAAATTTTCAATGGGTTATAAAAATTATTGTAATTTAAAAATTGAAATTTTCTTGAATAAATAAGGATTTTGTTTAAAAATTACATTTTTTATATTTATAATATTATTTTCATAAAATTTATTTCAATTGAAATCTACACATTGAACAAATTATTGAGAAGGTTGTTTTTTATTTTTTAGTGAATAGTAAAATATTTTAAAATATAGTATTTTAAAATATAAGTAAAATAATATATTAATATCATAACATTTGTTATAGGTGACCATTAATTCAGGAAAACAAGCACTAATTACTATATATAGTCACAAGACTCAATAAAATTTTCATTCTTGGGCTAAAATAATAGTCTATCAAATATTATATTGAAATAATCACTTCTCTCCTCCTATAAAAAATATAAACTCTCTTCACCCTTCCCCTCACTCATTCTAACGTAATTTCATACCAAATTTGAACCAAATTCTATCCCCATATATTTTACATATCCATATAATATGTAGTTTCATAAAAACTATAATCCAAGGTTCCTTAAGGGGGAGCCTATGAGGATACATCCAAAAGAGAAAGTAATACCCACAACTGACCCCTTTGAATTTTATTCCCCATCAACCTCTAAAACATTCCATCCAATATTACATAAATTATAATTTATCACAATTATAATGTAATTATATATTTTTAAGGTAATATCTATCATTCATACTCTTCTCCTTTCCTCTAAATCTAAAAATAAAAATGTTTCCAATATTATGGTGGGTTTGCCACCTCCAAGAAAAACATAATTTATTTTCTTCTACCAACATCAAGGAAGGATATATAAATATTATTATGGTGAAGAATAATTACAATAAGTATATTATAAATTATTTAATATTCTATAATTTACAAATAAATTAAACGAATCTTGTTCTTATTGGTTGGTAAAACCACATAGTCAAACTGATCATATAATTACATCATTCATAAAAAATGAATTGTCCATGTGTTGGATCACACATGGATATATGGAAACATTTAAATTTATGTAAGGACATGAATATTATTTCATTTCACTTATGGAGTTATAGTCACATTTGAACAGTACAATAATAATCATCCTCGGGTGACCAAACCCCTTAACCATGAAATTGGGTCCCTCAGAAATAAAAATTAAATTTTATATCTCATTAAAATTAATACAAATGAAGAAAATATAATTATATAAAATAAATATTGATACAAATGTTTCTAAATTACATTATTAATAAATTTATTTCTATTATTCATGATGCCATTTTTAGGGGTAGAACAGTTCTTTAACTAACGAAACCAAACTCTCTAAAGAACCATCTTTTCATTATGTTATGACCATTCTCTATATAATTCACTACATTATATAATTCAATTGATAAAATGGATAAAATATCTATAAATATTTCTCTTAAATATATACCTTTCTTATTATCCATTATTTTTTTAGGGTTATACATGCCTTAAGATCATTTCTCAATGAATTATATATAATCAGACATGATTATTTAAAAAATTTATATCCCTTAATCATTTAATAAAATAACATTTTAAATAATTTATTGCCACTAAATATATATTTAAATAATTATTTTAGTTTTGACCATTCTAGTTTACCCTAGTATTAATGAAAATTCCAGATTCATTCTTTCTTAAAAATTATTTAGTAGATTCCCTACAACTATTTTTAAAGTTCATTTCTATAAATAATTCTCTACCTTTTCACATGATATATTTTTAAAATTTAACACCATACGTGAGACCTATTATTATTATTATTTATTATATGAACATAAAAAATATTTAAATCTTTATTCTCTTTGTAATATTTCTGAAATATTATTTTATTTTTATATGGAGTTAGATTTTCTAGGTGATTTCTCTCCATGTGTATCTTTTACCCTTATACCCAATATACAAATATTTTAGGAGGAAATAATATGCATTTACAATTTATAATGGGTCAACCATGTTAGTACATAAATTAATTATGTAATACTTATGCTCAATGAGATTATATGTATGAGATTATGGATTAATCCAAATCCATGATAGGACTATGTCAAATATGTGATGTTGTCTTGGTGTTCAGCCTTCAATTATTCATTGTCAAATTGTATGTTTCATCCACCATCGTAAAATTACATAATCGTTTTTTCCAACATACATATGTGCTTACTCTATGAGAACATTCATGTACCTTCCCTCTAATTTTATCATGATATTTCAATTGATTCAAAGGTTATGTTCATAATAATTTTTATTCACTTATAAGAAATTATATGTCCATCTTTTTGTTTATGTATTTTACACGGTTATCCTACATTGTTTTAGACTCTCAAAGGACTATAAAAGCACATTATTGAATCTAAAATAATGTTCTTATACTATTACTTTAATTGTAACGTATTATGAACCTAGTCTTCCAAATAAACTAAGACTCCATATTATGGTGTTTTTTTATTGAAATTATATATTTAAAATCATGTGAAAATTTTTATAAAAGTATTGGGTTACAATATTCATTACATTTTACCATAAGGGAATTATTTTATAATGCATATATTTATTTCTGTATTTTCATTCCATGCTCTCAAATCATTTAACCCACCATCAAATGGTCCTAATTTAATATATCGTCACCAATATCATTTACCCTCAATCCAATGAATTGAATTATAATTCATTAACTATTTCAAAATTAGGGTACTCTAGGACTTAAATAAAAAATATGATATGGAATTCACCCTCATTGTGCATAAAATGGATATAGGAGGCTATTGTAAATCATGATAATTTGAAATCATAATTACCATTAAAAAAGTAGAAAAAGGAAAGATAAATTTTCATACCAAACTATTAACCCAATACTAGTATCAAGTAAGTAGGAAATACAACTCATCAACTATGTCATTTATTATAACTTCAGCCCTTTATGACTGAATAAGAACTAATAAATACCACATCTAAACTTGTTCTAGTAAGTCATTCCCTAAAATACTAACCATAAGGAATTTCATAATAAAAAATAGAAAGGATTCAAACATACTAAATATAACAAATTGAAATAATTGTATTTTCATCATATCAGACCCTTGGGAGAACCATGCCCATAACACATAGAAAAATAGTCCTATAATAAACAAGGATGGTCTCATAACAACCCTATGAATTTAATTCAAAAAAAACATCTTTAAGACTCTTTGATTAACCTATTCATTATGATTTGGTTTTATCAAAAAGTATATATACTACAACAAAGAACAATGTCTATATATAAATTGTACACATGCTTCAAATGTTACTTCCATATTTAGGTATTTTAAAAAAATTATGATAGTTAAATTTTTATTCCTCATTTATATTTTACTTAATTATCCAATATTTTCATTATTTATCGAATTTATAGAATATCATCCATGCTAAGGAATGAAAATAATCATAAAAATCAAAATAAAACTAAATAACGAACATCAAGAGGAAAACAATATAACCTCAACCACATGTTATCCCTATATCGCATTATATACTCCATTTTAACTTAATTAACATACTATTATTTTTATTAGGATACTCCCTCCATTTCTTGAATAAGATAATTCATATTAATGGTTAATTTTTTCATAAAATTATATGAATAATTAAATTCCCTTTCATAATATGAATATTTTGAAATTCCACAAACAATTATTGAAGAAAAAAGAACATATCTCGAAATTAATCCTCTTATGGAGAACATCAATTCCAAATTAAATCCCATCACAGATTTTCTATCAATCCTCATAAAAAATCCCACTAATCTTGAATGAAATAGGTTTCTATAATAAAAAAGAGATAACATGAGGGGATATGGCCAATATAGAATAAGCTAACTATCCTCAGATCACTATGGAAAAACCTCTATATTCCATGGTGTTGAAACTAGAAAATGGGGTTCAATGTTTCTAATATATGTCATCGGGGCACATATGGTTCAAAGGGGAATAAAATAATTAAGATAAATATGAATGAAAAGTTGAATTTAGGAATAATTTTTTTTAACTGCACCAAACATTGATATGTTTCTATTGTAGGGAGCCCAGTCGTGAATCCTCTACTCATTTATTCTTTAAGAATGACTATGACAATACTATCTAGAGTTATTTTGGGTAGTTAGCTTGATGGTCTTATCAGGCCTTCAGTGCTAACCTCTTCCTATGATCTTGGTTCCTTGTAGTAGATAGTTCCAGCATGGGGAGAAAGGGTAGGGTTCTCATTTTCTTTGCTGGTTGTTGGACGATCTAGTCTTCAAGAAACAATAAGAGGAAACAATGCAGCCCACTGTCTAGTAAGTGTCTTGTTTTCATAACTATAAACCACATTCTGGATTTCGGTAGGATTTCCAGTGACCTGGTGAATGCACCTTCTATATAGTTTATTCTCCCTCTAGATGCCTCCATTTCTACCCCTTCTTCCTGGGGGAATTTGGTCTGATGGAGTCTTCCTCTTTTGGGTTATAAACTTGATATTGATGGCTTGAGCCATATGGGTTCGATGCATGGGGAGAGTTATCTATGACACTAATGGTTCTGTTGTCACTAAATTTTCATCCTTCCTGGGGACTGCTGTCTCTTTACAAGAGGATGCCTTGGCCCTACTCGATAGTCTCAAACATTGTAGACAGAGGAACCTAACCATTCACGTGATTAAGATAGATTCTATTACCTTATATACTACTTTTCAGGTAAGGGGCCTACTCCATGTTCCATCAAGTATTCCATCAAGACATGTAGGACTATCATGAACAACCATACGACCATTATTCATACCTGTAGAGAGGGAAATACTGTGGCGGATTTTCTTTCCTCAAGAGAAGCTCCAGATTACCGTCTGACTATTTTCTTGAGTCTTTGATATTTTCCCCTACAATGTATGCATTTTATCTAAGCTGATTCTTTGGGACATCATTTTTTTAGGACCCCTTAAACACTGGTTTGTGAACTTCTTCCCTTTCGTTAATGAAATAAAAAAAGACCTTGGTGGTGGAAGAATCCATGTAATGATATGATGTTCTATAAATGAAATTACTTTTTCAAATGAATATATTAGTTACTAAGAAATGAAATTATATAAAACACATGAATTACTCTGGGGATTTTAGAATTTTATGTGTTATATCTTCTCAGATTTAAAAGGACAATAAGTTTCATTTCTCTTGATGATATATCCATTATAATGTTTTTATTATGGTTAGTATATATTAATTTTTATGTTAAATACAATATAAAAAAGAAGAAGAAGTGATGGACTAGGCGAGTAGGATCATACCCCATGAATCCCATCTATCAGAGCTTCTGTGGGAGATGGAATTCTTGGGATTTTATCATAACCAAACCCAAGTTAATATTCAAAAACTAAATCACATTTGAAACTTTTTACTAGAGTACTTTAATATTATTAAGATCACAAAAAAATATTTTCCAAACCACCCCAAGAACGAGTCATCATCACACACATTACCCATATATAATACACTAGTGAAATAAGGTGTTTTTTATCTAGACCCTAAAATTATGAACTTGTATGTTATGATTTTTTTAAATAATTATTATAATAAATTTTTTCTTATTTCTCTATAAATAATTAAATAATGTGTTTTCTAAAAATAATATTTTTATATGATGAAAAAAATTTTAAATGTGGGAAATATATAGTTTCAACTATGACATATTGTTTATAAATTCATACATTTATAAAGAAAATTATTATTTTAAATAAAATATTCGCATTTAATAATATTTATTCATATTTAATGATAATATTTTTTATAATTTCAACTATAGTTTTACTATCTTAAAGAAAACATATATTATCATAAAAAATTAATTTTGATTAAATAGGGATTCATTATTTAATAATTAAAATTATCTTATTTAGGTAATTATTTTGAAGAAATAAATTTTATTTTTGAAATTTTCAAGTTTAAATTATCCCATAATTATGTTTTCATAATTTTCTGAGATAGAATAATTTTTGGTTAAATATTAAATACCACACACACACATATATATATATATGCTTTTTATTATGACGTCATAGTAGCTCAAAAGTGATATAATAAATAATATAAAGAGTATACATTTCCAAGAAAAATCACCTTTAAAATAATATGTTTTAAAATTATTTGATTTATTTTATACACCCTTAATGAATCATCCAAAAACTATATTATATTTTATGGTCTTAAAATTAATTCTTTAGGAACATGACTCACATCCACATAACCTAGGGTTTTATTTTATTATGTTTAGTTAATAAACATATAAAATTTTGAAAAACACCCATCCATGGTATAATCCAATAGAAAATACTTTGGGTAGGTCTGTAGTTTTAATTATTTTTTATGAAGTCCAATGCCTATGTATAGAAATTAATAAATAATTACCCTCAATTGATATAAAAACCCTCTAAAACACTAATTTATATTTTCTAAAAACAATTATCCTAAATCTTATATAAATTTTAATCTCAATGTCCCTCCCATGGTGTCCCTAATTTCTTATAAATATACTCCTATGCTTTTATAATCACATTTTCAAGGTAATGGATCCTCTCATTCTCTTATTTATCTATATACCTTCATTGAATTATTCCCATTTCATTTAAGGTTTTTTCTAATGTGTTTTTACATAGGAAATTACTATCATTATTATTTACATGAAATGAGAGATCACATATCACTCTCATTAAACCCTTCCATTGTCTTTTCATTATACCCTTTATGCTCATGAAATTATCTTGTGATTTTCCATGCCAAACATTTCTGTTGTGAATACCCATCCCCATTTCCACTCAAAGGTATTAAACGAGTTGAAAATTTCCTTAAAAAATTTTAGACTTACTTGTATGTTACCCACTCTTCTTAATTATGTGATTAAAAGTGAGTAAAATAAGCCTTATGTGGTATGATATATGTGGCACACTAATGCATGTACATGATATGAATTTAACTGGTTCACCTGAAATTATATAGCAATCCAATGTATTGGGTAATATATTTATCTCATGAGGTACCATTTATGTTGAAAAATATGTTATCCTAAGATCAATATGTTATATTATCTAGGTGTTTAGACATGAATTATGTTTACGATGTCATATTTAATGATTTTGTCACATTCTCGTGTTGCCTTTCTGCTATCATCCTATAACATGCATTGATGTTCCATTTTATGATTGTAACCACTCTTATGTTACCTTTATATTCTTATTGAATCACATTTAGATACTCACCCCTGTAGTAAAATTTTATTTTTCAATATCTAGTCGTTATAGCTCACCCATATATTATATTTATCTCTGAGTTATTGCATGCATTCTTAAGAGAGAAATTGAATTTTAAGTGAATGTTGTGGAGTTTCTTTAATGAATTTTTCTTCTTCAATGATTCATTTTTTATGAACCAAATTTACCAAATAGACAATTCTTTATGGTCTTCTTGGATTTTATTATATTTACATTTATGCAATACATCAGGAATAAAAGTGTCTTAAAATAGGTGTTGTCACAGTTTTAATTAGAGAAAAGTCTAATTGTTTTGTGGAATTTGGATTATAAAACCGTAGTGAAATCCTTGGGAATAAAATTAAACAAAGGATAAAATCAGTAAATATTTTTAAATTATAGTATAAGTGGAATCCAAGAATCCAAATCCCTATCTTGATAATATAACTACATGTTCCTTTTGCATTCTTATACAAAGGGTTAATAACCATAAAAGGGACAAATTTTTATTTGAATTTATTTTCACCTTGTGATTAAGTAAGGGCCTTGTTTCAAACATGTATTGACACTAATTAAGGATATGATTCAGTAAATTCATAGGATATTTATGAACAATTATAAAGTAAAGAATATTAGAAAATTTTTTATTAGGAAATAAGTCATGGATAACATATATTACAACATATAAATTCATTATTTAAATAATTCATGTCATTTATGAGTTATCCCTTCAATGATCTTTATTTTTAGTTTATGTGTTTAATCATTTAAAATTCTAATCCCTATGTCTAATTTAGATGAACTGAACTATTAGAAATTGTATAAAAGAGTGTAATGTAAGATTTTCATCCATTGAACAACTTCAAACATATAAGTGACTATGGTTCAATGAATTATTTTTTATCATGAATGATTTTTATAACTATTAAGAACATCCTCAAAACATGTATGATGAACTATTGATAAAAATGATAAATGGGAAAATTGTAAAATCCAAAGTATAAAACTCATCATATACCTTGATTTGTTGAATGAATATACCAAACAAATACGTAATACTCTCTTTACTGGTATTAAATATTTAACTAGGTATAGATATATTTTACATATATAGTGACCACATATATTTTAGAGTTAATTAAATCACCATATATATCACAAATAATTATCTCATTATATGAAAAATCTCTTTTGTTAATGTAATCTCAATAATTGATATAATTACATTATGTTTAAGAAAATCAAGATCAACTGATTTAGAATAAAGAAAATATCATCCATGAGAACATTCCTATTTTACGGGAATATATTGGTGTTTTTTCAACGATATGCATGGCCCTCCTCTGAGCCATGGGGTTGAGTTATCAATAAAACATATTTCCAAATCATTCATATCATCCAAGAACCCATATATAATGCTATTTGTTGAAATTAAAGATTTTATGGAGAAACTACTATAAAATATGGATAAAAATTTTATATGACCATGTTCTTCATCATTGGGTGTTTCTGCCCTCTTTTTTCAAGAATAATGATGGTTCAATGTGCCTTTGTATTGTCTATCATTACTACAACATGATCATGATAAAGAATATTGATCTTATACCATGTATCCATTAACCATTTGATAAGATACATTAGGTGAAATATTCTGATATCATGGTCCTCCTGTCAGGATATCATTAAGTAAGGGTGAGAAATGTGGATATCCACAATATTTCTTTTCATACAAGTTACGGAAACTATATGTTCATAGTGATTCCATTTTATCTCACAAATTCTATAGTTATCTTCATGACCATTATGAATAGTGTCTTTAAAAAATACCACAAAAAACTTATGGCAGTCATTATAGATGATATTCTTATCAACTCCATAATAATTCATGAATGTGATAATAAATTTAATGTTTTACTTAAGATCTTGGGAGGGGAAAAGTTTTATGTGATTTATATTAAATGTATGTTCTGGATAGAGAATGTAACATTCATGGGGTGTGTTATCACAAAAAATGGGATAAAAAATAATCCATCAAAAATAGAGTATATTAAAGGATGGGCCATACAAAAATCTATGATAGAAATCCATAGTTTACATGGATTATCTTGGTACTATTAATTATTTTTAACAAAATACTAAATATTTTTAGGAGCACTAAACAAGATAATATTTAAGGGAGTAAATAGTTTCTAGACTAATAAATGTGATGAGATATTTAAAGAGTTAATGAAGAGGAGAATATCTTCACATGTACCCATATTACCTTCCAGTAGGGAAGTATTTGTAATTTACATCGATGATTCTAAAAATTTACATTGTTTTGTAATTATAAAAGATGAATAATTAATATATTACCCCTCCTTACAATTAATTATTCTAGAACATAACTATCCAATCTGTGATCTAAAATTGGCTTCAATGATCTCTAATTTGAATATTTTTTCCCCTTATCTATATAGGGAGAAGTGTGACATATATACATATTATGAAATCCTCAAGTATATTTTCAAAAAAAAGATCAATATGATCTAATAAAGGTTGTTAAAGATGAATACAGATTATGATTTTTCTTTTCACTACCATCTTTTTAAGGTGAAGAATGTTAAGGATTATCTAAGAAGAAATGATCCTCCAATACTATCCTTGTAACGCCCCGACCCCAGTTACCAAGAGTCTATGAATTATTACATAACATTGGCATGATCACAAAATATCATTTCTTTAAAGACCGATTAGTTTAGTAGAATTGGAATCAATGGATACATTCATAAAGTTTACATTACATCATAAAATGAAAACTACAATAACATAGTCTCCATAGTCCACACTCAAATCCCCTCATAATATCCCTGCAGGTCATTCATAAAATACTTCTTCACATCCTTGGAAAAATAAAATATATAAATGGATGAGCTCAGATGCCCAGTAAGGATAACAATATAGTGGAAATTTTCATAAATAATCATAAACATTTAAGGTAATGTATAACTAAAACAAAAGCCATTTAAACTTGAACTTCATAATAATATGGCAGAAATAAAATGAAATAATTCCATTTACTTGTTCACATGGATATTCTATTAGTCGAATAATCACATGAAATATCAATAACCACTTTCATAATGATGGAATGCATAATGCGAGACTATCATAACCACATAGTCAAGGACTTGTGCCAAGAATAGAAATAAATTTTTTCAAGGCCTTGTTCCGAGACACTAGTTTGTCTCATTAGACCTACCGATGCATCGAGGAGCTATAGCGGGCTCCACCCTTCACTTACTAAGTCCAATGCATTCCTCATATGAACAGGTTTAAACATAACATAAACATTCATATTAAAACTAGCATACAAAATGTCAATAATTTATATATAAACCATGAATGGTATAAAAATAACATATCCACAGTAAAACATATCACAAAACCTTCAATACAATATGGAAGTTTTGTATCATAATAAATCACATTAAAATAACCTTAAAATCCATCAATGGATGTTGACATATATGAAATCAAAACTATTTGAGAGTAATATCTATTTTTATTAAATCAATTAAAAGTCAAATAATTATAAAATAAAACATTTACTTTGAAAATATTCTTATAAGCTTGTAAGTTATGCTTCGACAATTTTATAGTGGCATAAAATATCTACACCTGCCATATAAGTTAAAAAAGACATTTTAACCTTAATTCTGTTGAAATGGTTAAAAAGGACCTTATTTGGAAAACGACAAAAAGATTACTTTATAAAATATTATAAAAATTCAACAAGGGTATAAATTAATTTAACCCATTTTCTGTGAAATATTATGAATGATTTGAAATTCATTTTTAAGAAACATTATTGTGGATGATAAAAAGGTCCTAGTAGATAATTACGTATAAACAACCTCGGATAATGAAGAGATTGTGAAATAAACCCTTACCTTGTAATTTTCCTTAGTAGAGGGTAGGTTAAACTCCTGTATAATGGTGAAATAATTTTTATTAAATTATACAAGAATCATTTAAATTCATATGATATCATTTATTATCTTTTAACATTTCTTTGTTAATAATATCTTAGTATTATCGTTGTTTCGGGTGTTAACTTACTTGTTTTATTTAATATGTTTTGTTACATAAGCCATGTTTGTTATGGACAGGTTGTATCTTATTCAAATCTAGAATTATATCAAGTCCTTAAACATTATTTTTAATAATTAAATGATAATTAGTCTTGAATGGATATGATGGGGAACGAATCTAATCGCGTTCGTGGAGACGGTAGTTCGTACGTACGCACGAGTGACAATATCATTCTTTTGATATTAAAATAATATATAATTGGATGGTATATCATGTATAAAGAATCATTATCATGTTATATTTATTATTTACATGAATTACACATCATTATTATACCCATCCAAATAATAATTTATTGAATAACAGTTACACCACGACGTGGAGACGGTAAGCCGTACGTACACACGTATGACGAAATGTCCTTCAAAGGATGGATAGAATACTGAATATTGTTGTACCATATTAATAATAACATCATATTATATTGAATATACTGGAGTTATTATTTTATAATGGTAATAACAAAGGAATAAGAATTTGAAGAAGAAAGGAACCTGAAAGAGGTTGGTGAAAACATTACCTCTTCTTCGGGTTCTTTCATTTGATTTGATCAAAAGGGACCATTAAGTTGGATTTCTGACTAAAGTAAAGCCTCTAGGATGAAGGGAGGATATTTGAGAGGGTATTTAGGAAAAGGTTGTCCGATCCCAAAGGCTTGGATGGTATGAATTTGAGTGAAGGGGGAGTTCCCTTTTATAAGAGGGGTGAAGGGCATCTTAGGAAAAGCAAGAAATATTATTTTATAATAAATTAATATTCAGTTTCTAAAGGATAAAAAGTGGATTATTTAAATTTTAATGTGGGTATAGGTCGAAAAAAATTCAACCAATAGGTTTTAGATAGTTTTAGGTCACTATATTAACCTTATCTTTTAGTTTTAACTCTTAGTTAATTATTTTGACATTTACCATGTCTCTTTGTATTTTTATATTATATAGTTAATAAACATACTAAATACTTCCAAGAGACCCCCAAGTGGTCTCTTAATGATAAATATATCATTATATAATTCCTTGGGCTAAACCATAGATTTTTAGAAATAGAATATCAGTTAATAATATAATATTTGTTTTTAAAAAACACTTTTATGTCAATTTTGACACTATTGGGTATTTTGTTTTTGATAATCTCATAACAGCATTATTACTTCGAAAACAATTTAAATAACCGCTAATAATAATATGTCATATTAAACTATAAAATTATTGGAATTCATAAAAAGTCTCAAATTACATTTAATTGGGTATTTATAATATCAATTATTTTAATATTTCATTAATTAGGTAATTACTGCATCACCATTGTGTTATAAATAAATTAAATAATTTAATGTCAAAAAATGATAAATAAAATACCATTATGTAGGAAATATTTTTATCATTCTAATGAATATTTATAATAGAATTTATCTTATGCATAACCCTATATTAAAATTTATTTAGTAATGAAACATTGATTTTAACTCTTTTAACTCTTCTTTGAATTAAATAATAATAAATTTCCTAATATAATCCAAGTGTACCTAAATGATAATATTTTATTCCTAAGGTTGTTTTTGGTCGAGTTACACTTGTCCAATTGAATTAGGACATGTGTTAGGGTAATATTAATATCATTTTTACCCTTAATTACCCTATTTACTTTTAACCGTGGTAAATAAAAGTAAAACGTTACTATTTAACAAAAATTATTTTTATCTTATTGAACCAAATTTTACTCCTTGATATTAACCGTGTCTCTAGGATTTTCGAAATTCCACACACAGAAGAGGTAAAATTATGTTTTATGTGAATTTCCAAATTCTCCTAGGAGGTGGGTAAATGACGGTGAAAAGTTCAATAAAATTTTTAAATATCTAAAATTATTCTAAACTAACTCCAATGAATTACATTGAACTTATATAGGTATTATGTATCTATTTTGACCTTAATTAAATTTAAATAAAATAAATAATTACTTAAATCAAAATTCGGTTTTAAACTATAACTCAGTGTTTTTTTCACTATTTATCAAAAATTGAATGTTTTCAGAAAATTACCAAAAATTCACCCTAAGCTAATTTTGATATTCCAAATCCAAAAATGAAGTTCATTTTGAACGATAAAATTTATAAAATTTCAGAAAGTGGGTATTACTATTCATAACGGCTAGTTTGATTGGTTGTGGTGTGTTTTAGAAATCGAAGTTGCATACAACACACGCTACTGTATTATTCAAAGAGAAGCGTAACGTGGAAGTTTGGGGTGTTACATTCTCCCCTCCTTCAAATATTTTCATCCTACAAATTTCATGAATACTACCACATGAAAAGAAATGGGTGGTTCTTCAACATATGTTCCTCGGGTTCCCACATTACCTATTCCATCTTATGGTTTCTTCATAGAACATGTACCAGACAAGTCGTCTGGTTTCTCAACACTTGTTCTCTTGTATCAAGAATCTTGATGGGCTCTTCGCAATAAGACAGATCGGGTTCCAGTTCTAATTCCTTTTAAGTGAGTACATGCATTGGGTTAGGCATGTATTTTCTCAACAGTGATACATGGAACACATCATGAACTTTGGAGAGACTTGGCGACATTGCCAAACGGTATGCTACATCCCCAATTCGTTCTAGAATTTCGAAAGGTCCGATGTAACTGGGACTCAATTTACCCTTATTACCAAAATGTATAACTCCCTTCCATTGAGATACCTTCAAGAAACCATAATCTCCTACCTGAAATTCCAAATCCTTCCTTCAATTATCAGCATAGCTTTTCTGCCTACTTTGAGCTGCTTTAATGTGGGTTTGGATTATCTTTACCTTTTCCATTGTTTCCTTCACCAGCACTGGGCCTACAAGTTTTCTTTCCCCAACATCATCCCAACATGTTGGTGTTCGACATCTCTTTCCATATAACTCTTCATATGGTGCCATCTGAATTCTTTAATGGAAGCAATTATTATAGGAAAATTACACCATAGGTAAATATTGATCCCACATACCCTGAAAGTCAAGTGATCCTGATCTCAACATGTATTCTAAGGTTTTAATAGTTCGTTCTGATTGTCTAACATTTTGGGGGTGGTAGGCAGTGCTCAAACAAAGTTCAGTATCTAGGGATTTCTGAAGACTCTTCCCAAATCATGAAGTAAAACGGGGATCATGATCAGAAAAAATTGATAGGGGTAATCCATGAAGTCTCACAACTTCTTTAATATATAGTCTTTCTTGACGTTCCAGTGGTAGATCTTTTATTATAGCAAGAAAATGTGCCGACTTGGTAAGACGATCAACAAAAACACATATTACATCATTCCTTCTAGGTGTCTTTGGTAGTCCCATGACAATGTCCATCGTGATATTATCCCATTTCCACTCAGGTATGGGAAGAGGTTGCATGACTCCTCCAGGATGTTGCCTTCCACCTTTCACTTGTTGACAAACCATACATCTTAACACAAAATCAGCAATCTCCATCTTCATGTTGTCCCACCAAAAATTTTCCTTCAAATCTCTATTCATTTTGGTGCTCCCTGGGTTTATAGAGAAATTGTAACTATGAGAATCATCTAACAATTCCCTTTTTAGATCAGGTATATCGGGAACACAAATTCTCTTCTTAAATTTCAATATTCCATCTTCATACACAAATTCACTCAATCTACCATCATTCACAGCTTTAATCTTCTGTTGAAATTCTTCATCATTGGTCTAAGAACTCTTAATCCTTTCTAGTAAATATGTTTTGAAAACCATCTGAGAAAGAATTGATGTTTCACCTTCCATGGTTATTCCCATGTCCATCTTCACTAGATCCATGAAAATTGGACCCCTTTCAATTCTCATATTGTTCAAAACTCCATGACTGTTTCTGCTCAAAGCTTCTTCCACCTTATTTTCCTTCCCTGAGTGGTAGTGTATCATGCAATCATAATCATTGAGTAATTCAAGCCATCTCCTTTGCCTCATGTTGAGTTATTTTTGTGAGAAAATATACTTCAAACTCTTTTGATTAGTATAAATCTCACATTCTTCACCACAGAGGCAGTGTCTCCATATCTTCAAAGAAAAGATAACAACTGCTAACTTGAGATCATGAGTAGGACAGTTTTTCTCATGAATTTTCAACTATCATGATGCATAGGAAATAACCCTATCATTCTGCATAAGGACACAACCAAGTCCTTTCTTCGATGAATCACTATAAATAACAAACCCATCATTCCTCGATGGTAGAGTCAATATAAGAGAATTTAATAATCTTCTCTTTGGTTATTCGAAACATTCTTCAGACTCTTTTATCCAAACAAATTTAACCCCTTTACGTGTGAGTTTCATTAATGGGTTAGCCAATCGGGCAAAATTCTGAACGAAATGCCGATAATAACCTGCTAAACCAATAAAACTGCGTACCTAGGTTATACTCATTGGTGGTGGCCATTCTTGGATTGCATTGGTCTTATAAGGATTAACAGATATTCCATCCTTAGATACAATATGTCCAAGAAAAGAAATCTCCTGAATCCAGAATTCACACTTGCTAAACTTCCCATATAATTCATGTCATCTAATAGTCTTCAAGACAATGCGCAACTAATTTTCATGATCTTCATAGCTTTTGGATTATACCAAGATATCATCAATAAATACAACAACAAAATCATCATGATATTCCTTGAAATCTATATTCATTAGATCCATGAATACAGAGGGTGAATTAGTTAATCCAAAAGGCATTACTGTAAACTCGTAATGCCCATACCTGGTTCGAAATTCTATCTTTGGAAAGTGTTCCTTCTTGACACACAATTGATGGTATCCAGATCGAAGGTCAATCTTTTAAAAGAATTGGGATCCATGCAGTTGGTCAAATAAATCATCGATGGGAGTAGGGGATACTAGTTATTTATTGTAATTACCTTGATTTCCCTGTTGTCGATACATAACCTCATGGATCCATCATTCTTCTTAAACAAAAGGATATGGGCTTCCCATGGAGAAACACTAGGGAGAATAAATCCTTTATTACTCAATTCCTATATTTTTTATAGGTACACTAATTCTAAAATGGCCATTCTATAAAGGGTCTTCGATATGGGCCTTGATCCAGGAATTAAATCAATGGAAAACTCAATTTCTAATTCTGGAGGATGTCCAGGTTAGTCTTCTAGAAACACATCTACATATTATTTCACAACAGTCACATACTCTATTTGAACATTCCATTACTTACCCAGAGTTATTTCATTCTCTTTATCCCCAATAACTGAATTTAGTTGAGCTAGTGGGGGTGGATCTAGGTAAGAATTAGGTGGTGATGATTCCACTCTAAAGAAAAGGTTTTCCTTATCATCATTATAAAAAATAGTAAACTCCTTTTTCTTACAATAAATTTTTGCATCATGGTCTGAAAGCCAATCCATACCGAGGATTATTTCAAATTCAATCATAGTTATGACGATGAGATCCACAGATAAAGAACATTTATGTGCTCTAATGAGGACTGATTCAAAAAACATTGTTGCAATGATACTTCCCTTAGGAGTTTTAACTAACAACTCCCTTGATATATCAAATTGGAAATATCTAATTTTCTTACAAAACTGGGGAGATGTGAAACAATGTAATGATCCAGAATCAAATAATGCATTTTCTAAACTTGAGGAAACCATTAAATTACCTGCCACCACATCTTTCGGAGCTTCTACCTCAGTATTAGTGATAGCATAAGAGTGTCCTTGATCCCATATCCTATTCCGAGGTAAGTTCCCCTGACTCTTAGGAAATTTATTTTCATAATGTCTCATCTTTATGCAATTGTAACATTGGACATCAAGAGATTCCTTCTTCTCATTGCAATCACGAGCTTGGTGGCCTTTTCACCACACTTGTCACAGACTCCTATTCCTTTTAAGCACGTAACGAGGTGCTTCTTCCAATAATTACAGGAGGATAGATATTCAAATTTTCCCTTCTTCCCCTTATTTCCATTCCCAGAGTGATCAGTAGATATCTTCTTCTCTTGATTTTCTTTAAAGTCATAAGACTTATAGAATTAATTTTCTGTCTTGATAGCACATGAGACAATATCTTCGTACAACAAGATTGTTTTTGAGACTAATGCTCGACAGAGAAATGGTTTTAACCCATCAAAGAAACAATCAATCTTACTTCTTGGGTTACGTATATAATATGTAGCATACCTAGCTAAGCATGTAAAGTTAGCCTCACACTTTGTGACATTCTCATCATCCTTTTACCTCAGACTCAGAAATTGCCTTTCCATATCTACTCGATGGTCACGAGGAAAGTATTTTTATAAGAAAAGATCTTTGAACTCCCTCCATTCCATATTTTATACTTCATCCTCTTCCTTTGTGTTTTGTATCAATGGCCACCATTGATCAGTATCTCCAGTGAGGCGATAAACTTCTATGATAACATTTTCCCTATCACTACTCCCCATAGCCTGAAATATTTTCTCTAGGGAATTTATCCACTGCTCACCTACTAAGGGATTTTTACTCCTATTGAATGTTGGTGTTTGTTGCCTCATGAAGTGATCGAACTTTGACCCTCCACGTTTCAGATCAGTGTGCTCCATACGGGTAAGGTTATTATTCATAACCTGAGTGAGTTGTCCATGTACGGTGATTAGCTGATCAGAACTGGTTCCATCACTAGCTCCACTATAATTATCTTGAGCAGGAGGGAAATCCCTATATGGAGTGTGTGCATTGATATGGTTCCCATTTCTTCTACTAGGCTCCATTTCTAAAAAATGGCATAAACCAGATCAGTTTATGAATCAAAATACATAATTTCATATTTGTAAAACACATAACATAAATTGAACTGTTTATGGATGTAATCCATAATCATAAATAAATGTTTTCATTAAAGAAGTATATACTCATAAACCCTTCATAATGGTTTGTAAAGAAAATGATAATTATCCTAACAATATCCCCTGATAGTATCGTAACCAAGAGTGCAACAAGGTTCGTTGTCGTGCAACAGTTCCCATTCGAGTCTAGCTCAAAGTGGTGTTTTTGGGTTTTAACCCTAGGTACATTTGTGCCAGAGCCGCCTCTACCTGCTCGTATCCAGACAGGGATGTATTTCTTGGAAAACTCACAAAATCTCTACAATACCAAAATTCTAGGAAGTTATTCTATACTAATCCTCAAAGTATATCTTAGGGCTATGTGCTCTAATCAATGTTTATCTAAATCTAGGTTCCAAGGTTTTTACTAAACTTCCTCTGACACCAACTGTAACGCCCCAACCCCAGTTACCTAGAGTCGGTGCATTATTACATAACATTGTCATGATCACAAAAGATCTATTCTTGAAAGACCGATTAGTTTAGTAGCCCTGGAATCAATAGATACATTCATAAATTTCACATTACTTCATAAAATGAAACCAGCAACAACATAGTATTCATAGTCCGCACTCATATCCCCTCATACTATCCCTACAAGTCATTCATAAAATACTTCTTCACATCCTGGGAAAAATAAAACATAGAAATGGGTGAGATCAGATGCCCTGTAAGGATAACAATATAGCTGAAACATTCATAAATAAGAATAAACATTTAAGGCAATGTATAACTAAAACAAAAGCCTTTTAAACATGATCTTCAGAATAATATGGCAGAAATAAAATGAAATAATTACATTTACTTGTTCACATGGATATTATACTAGTCGAATAATCACATGCAATATCAATAACCACTTTCATGATGATGGAATGCATAATGTCAGACTATCATAACCACATAGTCAAGGCATTGTGCCAAGACTACAAATAAGATTTTGTCAAAGCCTTGTGCCAAGACACTGGTTTGTCTCATGAGACCTACCGATGAATCAAGGAGCTATAGTTGGCTCCAGCCATCACTTATTATGTCCAATGCATTCCTCATATGAACTGGTTTAAACATATAATAAACATTTATATTAAAACTAGCATACGAAATGTCAACACTTTATCCATAAACTATGAATGGTATAAAAATAACACATCCACAGTAAAACATAACCCAAAACCTTCAATACAATATAGAAGTTTTGTATCATAATAAATCACATTCAAATAAGCTGAAAATCCATCAAAGGATGTTGAAATAGATGAAATCAAAACTATTTGAGAGAAGTATCTCTTTTTTTAAATCAATTAAAAGTCACATATTTATAAAATAAAACATTTACATTGAAAATATTCTTATAAGATTTTGAGGGAAGATTCGACAATTTTATAATGGTGTAAAATATCTGCACCTGCCGTTTAAGTTAAAAAATACATTCTTACCTTAATTCTATCGAAAAGGTTAAAAAGGACCTTGTTTGGAAAACGACTGAAAAATTCCTTTATAAAATTCTTATAAAAAGTCAAAAGGGTAAAAATGACTTTAACCTACAGTCTATAAAATAGTAATAATGATTTTAAATACATTTTTAAGAAACATGGATATGGATGATAAAAAGGTCCCAACAGATAATTATGTATAAACAACCACGGATAATGAATAGATTGTGAAATAAACCCTTAGCTGGTACTTTTCCTTGGTCAAGGGTAGTTTAAATTAATTTATAATGGTTAAATAATTGTTATTAAATTATACAAGAATCATTTAAATTAATATGATATCATATATGATCTTTTAACATTGCTTTGTTAATAATATCTTAGTATTATCGTTGTTTAGGGTGTTAACTTACTCATTTTATTTTATATGTTTTATTACATAAGCCGTGTTTGTTATGGATATGTTGTATCTTATTCATATCTAGAATGATATCAAGTCCTTAAATATTATTTTTAATCCTTAAATGAGAATTAGTGTTGAATGGATACGAAGGGGAATGAATCTCATCATGTTCGTTGAGACGGTAGTCCATACGTACGCACGAGTGACAATATCATTATTTTGATATTAAAATAATATAGAATTGGATGGTATATCATATATAAAGAATCATAATTATGTTATATTTATTATTTACATAAATTACACATCATTATTATACCCATCCAAATAATAATTTATTGAATAACAATTACACCACGACGTGGAGACGGTAAGTCATACGTATGCATGTATGGTGACATGTCATTCAAAGGATGGATAGAATACTGAATATGGTTGTACCATATTTATAATAACATCAGAGTATATAGAAGATACTGGAGTTATTATTTTAGTATGAGAATAACAAATAAAGAAGAAGTTGAAGAAGAAAGGAACATGAAAGAGGGTGGTGAAAACATTACCTCCTCTACAGGTTCTTCCTTTTGATTTGATCAAAAGGGCTCCTTAAGTTGGATTTATGACTAAAGGAAGGCCTCTAGGATGAAGGGAGGATATTTTAGAGGGTATTTGGGTAGAGGTTGGCCGATCCCAAAGGCTTCTATGGTGTTAATTTGAGAGAAGGGGGAGGTCCCTTTTATAAGAGGGGTGAGGGGCACCTTAGTAAAAGTTAGAAATATTATTTTATAATAAATTCCTATTCGGTTTCTAATGGCACCAAAGTGGATTATTTAACTTTTAAGGTGGAGATAGGTTGAAAACCATTCAACCAATAGGTTTTAGACAGGTTTGTGTTACTATATTAACATTATCTTTTAGTTTTAACTCTTAGTTAATTAATTTGACATTTACCATGTCTCTTTGTATTTTTATATTATATAGTTAATAAACTTACTATATAATTATAAGAGACCACCCAAGTGATACATTAATGGTACACATATCATTATATAAGTCCTTTTGACGAACCCTAGATTTTTAGAAAAATTATATCAATTAACAATATAATATTTGTTTTTAAAAAACTCTTTTATGTCAATTTTGACACTATTGGGTATTTTGTTTTTTATTATTTCATAACAGCACTATTACTTCGAAAACAATTTATATAAACAATCCTAATATGTAATATTAACCTAGAAAATTATTGTAATTCATAAAAACCCTCAAATTACATTTATTTTTATATTTATTGTATAAATTATTTTAATATTTCATTAATTGGGTAATTACTGCATCACCATTGGGTCATAAATAAATTAAATTATTTAATGTCTAAAAACTATAAATAAAATAAAACTATGTAGGAAATATTTTTATATTTCTAATTAATATTTATAATAGAATTTATCTTATGTATAACTTTATATTAAAAATGTTTTAGTAATTAAACTTTGATTTTAACTCTTTTAACTCTTCTTTGAATTAAATAATAATAAATGTCCTAATCTAATCCAAGTGTACCTAAATGATAATAGTTTACTCCTAAGGTTGTTTTTGGTCGAGATACACTTGTCCAATAGAATTAGGACATGTTTTAGGGTAATGTTAATATCTTTTTAACCCTTAATTACCGTATTTACTTTTCACCGTGGTAAATAAAAGTAAAAAAGTTACTATTCACCAAAAATTATTTTTATCTTATTGAACCACATTTTACTCCTTGGTATTAACCATGCCTCTCGGATTTTCTAAATTCCACTTACAGAAGTGGTAATATTAAGTTTTATGTGAATTTATAAATTCTCCTAGGAGCTGGGTAAAAGACGGTGAAAAGTTCAATAAAATTTTTATATATCTAAAATTATTCTAAACTAACTCCAATGAATTATATTGAACTTATAAAGGTATTATGTGTCAATTTTGACCTTAATTAAATTTAAATAAAATAAATAATTATTTAAATAAAAATTCAGTTTTTTCACTATTCATCAAAAATTGAATGTTTTCAGAAAAATACCAAAAATTCACCCTAAGATAATTTTGATATTCCGAATCAAAAAATGAAGTCCATTTGGAAAGATAAAATTTATAAAATTTTAAAATGTGGGTATTACTATTCATAACGACTAGTTTGATTGGTTATGGTGTGTGTTAGAACTGAAAGTTGCGTGCAACACACACTACTGTATTATTCTAAGAGAACTGTACCGTGGAAGCTTGGGGTGTTACAATCCATGATGAGGATTTCTTGGGATTAAATATTATTAGACATGAAAAGGACATACATGGAAATAAAAAAGGATCACCGTCCAAAAAATTTCTAAAAAATACTAAAACATCCATTTATGAGAGGTTCAAGGATTCCCAAAAAATGATAATGGAGTGCTACAAAAAATAGTTTGAAATATTCTAGAGTTCAATATTATTAATGATGGAATTATATGATTTGAAACCAAGATATGAATCCATTAAAAACAATAATTGATTATTGAACTTTTGGGCGATGCTCATAGATCACTTATCTCTATTCTTCTAGGAATCACTGGGATATAAAGATAACTAAATAAAGTCATATAGTGGGACTAAATGAAGATGGATATTTCAGAATTTGTTTAATACTGCTTGATATTACAATAAGGTGATTATGAATGAAATATGTCGTATGGTATGAAATATTTATTACCCATACCTGTATAGAAATGGGAAAACATAACCTTTGATTTAATTTTAGGACTCCCCAAGAAATATAATGGAAAGAACACCATCTTGGTGGTTGCTAATCGAATTATAATTTCCATGTATTTCATTGCAATCGATAAGGATTTATGTAAAGGCCCTGATCCTAGTAGCCAATATATGATGCCTTACTTATTATGTTGGTACTATAAACAAGTGATATCATCTTAAAGTACAAAATATTTTAGTATAATTGTGAAAAAAATATATAGACATTACTATTACATTATAACTTGAAATGAAATAGTACATAGAAACTCTTTTGGAAACTACCCTATTCTAACATATTATCCAGGCAAGTCTAACATTTTATAAATCTTGGATTCCCAGGGGAAAATACAACAAAAGAATGGGGTTATATAAAATTCTCATTAAGGGTAAAAATATAGTGGAATATATCATAAATAAACATAAATAATATGTAAAGGTGAATAACTAACAACACATACCATTACAACATAATATTGAGAATAATATAAAAAGAATAAAAACTGATCAAATAACACATTATAAATAATCACATGATAATTAAAATTAAACATGGATATTCTATAAGCTAAATAATAACATAGATTATAAATAACTATTCTCATAATCAGGGAATACAAAATGTGGGACATCAAAAACATATAGTTAAAGCTTCTTCCAAGACACCATAAATATTCAGGTAAGACATCAACCAATACCCAAAATAGTTTGTCTCATGAGACCTATTGATGCATTGAAAGTCTATAGCAGGCCTCACACGACACATACAAAGTCTAATTCATTCTTCATATGAATGGGGTGAAATGTAATCAATATATAAATTCATATTGAAACTAGTATATGAAATGTAAATAATTTCCCCAATCAGTAAACATAATCATAAACTATATAGAGTTATATGGAAAATGTTATCAAGACAGCACATCCCCAATCAAAACAATCGTAAAAAAATTGAATAAAATATGATATATGGTATAATAATAGATCATTCTCAATTATGAATATAAATTAGGAAAAGGGTTACCCATGGAAATAAACTGGTATCATAATCATGTCATAAAGCATAACAAATCAGCATATCATAGTGGTGTCACTACTTCAAATATGGAATTTAATAATGCTAGGAAAATGGATTTATCAACACATTATACGTGTTGATAATGCAAGTGATGTTAAAGGGTTGGGTTTAAATATGCTTAAAAATCACTGATAAAGGCCCCTCTAATAAAGAGGGATAATTTTTTTATTCGTACTTTTTCTAGCCCCACCTTTTATCAGCACTCCCCACCCCCATTGTTTGTTCTTACCACCCCTTTATGAGTGATTTAGATAATTATTCCCTATCTCATGCACCCCTTCCTCTAGATAGTTTCGAACCTGTGACGCCCTACATATATCCCAGCTTCTTTTCCAATCCCATATGTTGTTTGGTCTTCCATTATATCCTATATCTATATATTTTTATATATATTGTTACATTTTTATTCTATATATCTATATATGTGGTTATATAAATATTTATATATTTACTTATATATATATATATATATTTAAACACAAATATAAAATATGTTCTATATGTCTAAGTGTATGTGTGAATATACAAAAAATATGTATATATAGTTAAATACTTCATTGTAAATTATAATATATTGTGAAAAATGATAAAAATTCAAATCCATTATATCAATATGAATGTAATCCCTATAAATAAATATAGTCCCCATTGAAAAAATATAATTATATCCACTTAAAAGATATTGAAATTCCACTGAATGTTTAAAAATTACGGTTCCATAATTAAAATATCAGTTTTGGAGGCCTTCCAGTTCTCTTTTGTCTTTGAAAAAATAGTGACCCAGGATCCTATGGTCAATACAGTGTAGATCTTGTTGCAAGATTCGATTTAATATATAGTTTATCCCAAATAGACACCTAGATCAAAATTTATGGTTGTTTTAAATTGAAGTTATGTTTTCAAACTATTTTAGATTGTTTAATTAATTATTTATTTTTTTATCTTAAAATTGTTTTTAAATGACTATTATATGATAATATTTAAGAATTATAAATTTAAAATATTTTTTAAATTATTTTATAATTCATTTTCAATAAATAATGTATGTTTTAAGTGTAAATTACTATTTATACTTATCTAAAACATACTTATATCAACATATATATATATATATATATATATTATTTTGAATAAAATATATTTTTTAAATACACCATTTATCAGTGCTAGTAGAAAACATTATAAAGCGGGTCTTTAACATCAATGCTAAAAATTACTGATAAAGAGCCACCCTATTAAGGTTTTTTTACAAGCACTGATAATGTACCTCTTTTTCAGTTCATTTTTACCAGCATAGATAAAGGTCTCCCCATTATGAGAACTTTTTTAATTGTGTTGATATTTGGGAGGAATTTATCAATGCATTTTTACAAGCACTGATAAAGGGACCCCTTTAACATCAATTTTTTTCACTTTTAAAGACCCCTTTAAACAGTGATACAAAAATTCAATGTTAAATACCACCTTTAGATTTTCTTTTTTCGCACTAACAATTGGGGTCTTTAACAATGCTTTTAGCATGTTCAGTTAGAGACCTAGCACTGGATAAACCCAGTTTAGTAGTAGTGTATCGATAGAATAATGAATTTAAATCAAACATGGACATTAATAATGGTAAATGTCATATATCATGATAATTTATGAATAAATGAAGTTAAAAAATGTAACAATAGTGATTGATAAACTTTATAAATGTTCCACTTTATTGTAGTTTATAGGACAATATTTTGGAATCTTTAGAATAGAAAAAGACTAAATTGTTTTTTTAAAAACAAGAAATGAACACATATTGTTTTTCTAGATAAAATTAGTGTTTTAAGAAAAAATATTGGTGGGTTGAAACATATTATATAGTGTATCTATTAATGGATAAGAAATTTGGATGTTCCCTTAAATCGGGCTTGTTTATCTTGATTAATTGAAAATGAAACCATATAAAACATGTAGTTCCCAATAAAGGAATGAAAAACGGATTTAGGTACATATGTTTAGAATATAAAAATATAATTTATGAGTATTAAATAGTAATATTTAATCATTAAATTTCAGTTAATATAGAGAAAGTGTACCTTTAAAGAAAAAATGGTGGTTCAAAGAGAATCTCTTACCTTTTGAAAGACAGTATTATGAACATGCATATAATTTCCTCGGTAATGAAAATGGAATCATTAGTAATTTAAATAAGAAATTATTAAACTTTTATTTTATTTATTATTATATTATTATGTTTTTTATATACTTCTTTATAATTTATAAAAATCAATTTCGTCATTCGGGAGTATTAATTTTCTTTGATTTTCATGATTGTTTCACTTGTATACATGTATGAAAGATCATGTAAAATGGGAATATTTACCTGGAATTTAAATTTCATGTTATTAATTCAATTATATAACATTAAATGGTATTATGTCTCATTTATTTATATATGAGGTTGATTCATTAGATAAAATTTTAATGATAAATGTTTAGATTATTTTTTTGCGTTTTTTCATTCATTACGCACTAGTTTTCTTTATTAACTAATATTATGTATATATATTGGTAATACAAAAATAAATAATTTTTAATAAAAATTTTGAAATATATTTTAACCATTATAATGGTTTCATGAACAGCCTTAAATGAAGTATTATAAAACAAAAAATCAGCATCCATGGAGGTTGTTAATCGACACCTCAGGGAAGATGTTTTTTTAGAACAAAAGGGGGAAGAAGAGAATTTATGATGGATATACCATTAAAATAATTACATTACTATATATATAATATATTTTAGTTATCTTGTGACTTTTAATATGGTTATTTACGGAAATATAATAAAATAAAATAAAATTAAATAGGGGGAGGGTGAATGTTTTACCTATTGTGTATCGTCTCCTTGGGAACCTCTTTAAGGTAAATGGAAATGGTCATTTGGTGAGACCAGAAAGAAAAGAACATGGGGATGAGTTTTTTATAGTAATATGGAATAATATTATCAAGATAAAAGTCTTATTACTTGTGAGTATAATGTGTGGTGTGGGATTGTATTTATAGTGGAGGAGAGGAGTGTTATTTGTTTATTTATTCATTATTTTGTTATTTTGGCCCAATAAAATCAATGTTACTGATTCTTGTGAATAAATAAAGAAACTAGATAATTTTAATTATTTATAATGAGTTATTACTTCATCCCTACAATATCCATAACTCAATGATTCATTTATTTACTTATAATGTTAAATATGGTAAATTACCATATTTCACTATTCACTAAAAATTCAAATATTTTAGAAAAAACCCCAAAAAATCAACCAAACCATATGTAAATTTTGAGATTATAAAAATGACATCCATTTTATAAAAATAATTTTTTAAATATGAGAAATTCAATTTTTAAATAAAGTAATCAATAATTTGAAAAATTCCACTTTTAATACCATAACTAATTTTACAACACTTTGAAAAATTAATTGTTGTATCATAAAATTATATTATATTTATAATAAAACAAAATATTAATTTATGAATCCATTTTATAAAAAAAAAATCTTTTAAATAATTATATTAATTATAATATTTCAAATTAACAATTATGTTCCTTAAAAATACTAACAGACAATTTATCATTTTTAAAAATAATAATTTACTTATTTCATGATATAAATATATAATATATTTATTTATGATATACATAAATTTTATTTAAAATTTTATAGGTGATTTTATTATTCCAATTGTCATATTACAATCTTTAATGGTAATGTCACTATACCAATGGTTATGTTAATATTTAACAGTATATCATGGTTTATTTAACCTCAGTGTTGCATGCAACATAATATATAGAATATATAGAATTTATTAAGATACATACTATGAAATATTGGGGTGTTAAATTATATATGTCTGTCATAAATTATGTCCTCACAATTTTTAAATTGATTTTGAAAAATCAATGGTTGATACGAAAAAATTACATTTTGGGTAAACTACATTGTAAATTAGGTAAACAAAACATACTTTTAAATGGAGGGAGTGGAAAATGTTATGTTCACAACAAAACTAGCATTCCCTATAGGTGAACATTATTGAAAAGTAAAAATATGGGCATGGAAGAAAAATATAAAAATTATATTTTGATTAAGAATTATTGATAAGATGGTTATTAGAAAGTCTACTATCAAAAAATTGTAAATTTGTGATTGGTTAAAATATCATTAATTTCTCAAAAAGAAAAGTAAAGGGATGACATTTATAATTCAAAATCCTTTTTCTATATTTGAGGGTTTCATTTTCTATCCAAATATTCACATTGAGAAAATAAACATACTTTGTTTCTTTCCATTTCAAAATATCATCCTCTGGTTATTGCTTCGATCTATATGCATTTAATTTCTTAATTTAAGAGATAGATATTCGAGGAACAAAAACTCTTGAAGGACATTTATGAATCATAAGATAAAAAAATTCCCTTCAACTTTTAAATGTTTATTGATACCAAAATGATTATTTAAGGATATCCAATATTATAAATCATAGTTTAATATTAATTAATATTATCCATAATCGATTCCAAATATAGTTAACCTTAAGACACATCGAAAATCTGTCGGTCTAAATTAAAAGACCAAAAATTTAAATAGGAGGTCACTAAATATCCAAAATTAAATTAAAAAAACATTTTCCCAAATAATTTAGATCTTATTTACACATAATAAATAAATTAATACATTAATTTAATTTAAACCTTTGTGAAACATTCATTCTTCCATGAGAAAAATATCATGTTGTTGAATATATACTGTAAATATAAACATCTAATAATTCTAGTATAACATAAACCATTAGACCACTAACCACCTTCATAGTCACAAATATGATACCATAAAAATATATTTATTAGCATCTCAACATCATGCACATCTATATGGTTATTTATCATAGGTCAGATGTTTTCAATAAGATCCAATTACAATTGAACAACTTTTCTTGATTACTGGTGATATTTATCACATGCTTCAAATTCCTTAATACTTATTATAGTACAATCCTTATATTTCTTATGATTATAATAACTAGATAATTGTTTTTTAAATACTCAAATAAGATAATTATTTAATCCATACAATAGCATATCAATCATTTAACTTCTCCTTTGGTAGTCCCATTAATTTGACCATGACCTATTATCCTACTTTTGGGTATATTTCTTTAACGCTTGAGACAATGATTTACATAATGTCCCATCTCCTTTAAGTTGAATCCTTTTATATTAGAAACCTTTTTCTACCCCTTGAAATCACAAGCATTGTGTAATTTCTCCCCACACTTGTAGTAAACTCCCATTATTTTTAATCAAGTTCTAGGGTGTTTCTTTTCACACCTCTCAAATGTGAGAAACCACTACTTTTTCTTCTTTTCTTTATCTGTAATTTTACTTGTTTTACTCTTGTTCTCGTGTATCCATATAAATCCATAATACTTATATAATTTTGTATTTATATTTTTATCATGGGATATTATAACCTCATATGATTAGAATGTTTGATAGACATGTTCCCTTCATAAGATAGGCATAAGACTATAAAATATTTTATTATTATTACTCTCTGTATCATGTGCATGGGTGAGGTTCCCATTCCATCTATGAGGTTCCATTTCTAATTGAAAACAAACACTAGATTAGATCACATCACTATGAAATATAATTCATAATATAAAACTAGAAAAACAATTAATTTAAATTTAATCTTTAGGTATAACTAATCGTTAAATCATAAGTGTGGTTAGTTTGGTAATACTCCCAATGTTAGTTATTGGGTTATATTTACATAACCTATGTTTTCCTAAATTTATTTTCCAATGCTTCTGCAAAACATTCTCTGAATCCAATTATAAATACCCTATCCCCAGTAAATCATAGTTGGTTCCATACATTATTAAATTGGTGCGATAAAAAAGAGATCTCATCCCAAAGGACTAAATAATTTAGTAGATTTTAAAAACTATATTCAAAAACAAGTATTACAATACAACTTGAACTGAAATAAAACATAGAAAATTATTTGGAAACATCTATATTATCCAATATTACCTCTACGTGTCAAATATATTATACATCTTCGAATCCTAGGGAAAAATAAAACATATCAAATGATTAGGGTAAGATACTTAATAAGTGTAAGAATACAACATAATCTATAATAAATAATCATAAAAAATATGTAAAGGTGTATACATAACAACAATTCCATTAAAACATAATCTAGAGTATATTATGGCATGAATAAAATTTGATCAAATAATAAAATATAATTAATCAGGAGAGAACAAAACATAACCATGGATATTATACGAGTTAAATAATCACATGTATCTTTAATAACTAATCTCAATATTAGAGAATGCATAATGTGGGACATCATAAACATACTATCAAGACATCATCCAAGACATCATACCTAATAAGGTAATACATCAGCCAATAACCTATCCATATTGTCTCATTAGACCAAATAATGCATCAAGAGGCTATACCAAGACCCACATAATAAGTCTAAAGAATTCCTCATATGAAATTTCTAAACCATAATTAAAATATAAACTAACATTGAAACTATCATAATCATTTCATAAGGCATAAAGAATTTTCATAACATAATGGTGTCAATTAAATAATATATTTAAATATTAAATAAACATTAATAATATAAAAGTGGCATGTATAATTATAATTAATGTCCTAATAATGTGAAAACATAAAAAAATAGTGTTTAAGAAAATTTATAAATGATCCACTTTAGTTTGGCTTTCAGGAAAATATTATAGTGTCTCTAAAAAGAATAAAGGAATAATTATTTGTAAAAAACTACAAATAAACAAATAAAGTTTTTCCATATAAAAACACTAGTTTTATAAAAATATTTTTTTCTTGAAACAAATTATTTAGTGTACATGAAATTGGGAAAGAAATTGGGAAGTTCCACTAAATCGGGCTTGCTTCTCGAGAGGAATTAAAAAGGGAACCTTATAAATAATGTACTTCCCATCAAATAAAGGATAATTGAGATTGTTAAATATGATTGGAACATAAACACAAAATTTATGAAAATTATTTACTAATAATTTACAATTTCATTTGGTTATATATATATAATCCTAAACATAATGGAAAAAATGGGGTTTTAGAGAGAATCCCTTACCTTATTTTTGAAAGTGTTCTGCACATACACATAATATATTTGATAATGAAATTAGATTCATTGATAATTTAATTCAAAACAAATTAAAAATTTATTTTTTTATTATAATTCTATTATCTTAATTTATGTAATTTTTTATGATTTATAATCTTAAATTTCATTTTTCAGGATTGTTCGACTCCCTGGTTTTCAAGAGTGGTTCAATTGTATATAGGTATGAACGATCCAAAAAATTGGGAATATATATCGAAAATAAAAATTATATATTATTAATGATATTTAATATTATTAAAAGGTCTAATATATCATTTTTTTCTTTATATTAAGATTATTCATTAGATAAAATGTTAATGATGACTATTTAGATTATTTTGTTTTTTTTTTGATCATTACTCAATTGTTTTTTTATTAATTAATATTACGTATATATTCTTGTTCTAGAACACTAAATAAAATGTAATATAAATTTTTCAATAGTTTTTAACCATTATAATGTATTTATGACCATCCTTGAAGGATTTATTAGAAAATAAAAAATGATCATCCACAAAGGTGATTAATCGACACCTAATAGGCGATGTTTTCATTTTTAGAAATAAAGGGGAAGAGAAGAGAATTGATGGAGAATATTGGATTAAAATAAAAAAAAACCGTATATATTTTATACATGAGTTTTCATTATACTTTTGATATGGTATATTAGGTATATATAAGAAAATAAAAGAAAATTATAGAGAGAGAGCGAGAGGAAATGTTTTACCTCTTTCGTATCATCTCTTTGAAGAACCTTTTTGAGGGACCTAGAAATGGTCTTTTGGTGAGATAAAAAAGAATATAACATGGTGAAGATTTTTGGGGGAGTAATTAAGAAGAATATTATAAATATAAAAGGATTAAAAGGTGTGAGGAGAAGGATTTATAGGGGTTGGTATTTATAATGTGGGATAGAGGTGCTTTTTGATTATTTTATTCAATATTTTAATATTTTGGATCAAGAATATATTTATTATTGACTATTGTGACTAAATACAGTAAACATGTCATTAGAGTTTTAAATAATTAGTTTTTAACTCATCCCTATATCATCCATGACACAATAAATCATTTATTTACTTATAATGTTAAATAACCTAAATTACTATATTTCATGATTCACTAAAAATTAAACTGTATTAGAAAAAACCAAAAAAATATCCATCACTATTTATTAATGTGTAGATTTCAAAAATAGACTAAATTTTATGAAAATAATTTTCCAAATATGATAAATTTATCTTTTAAATAAAATCATCATTTATTCAAAAAAAATACTGCTTTTAATATTATTACCTGTTTTATGACACTTTGAAAAATTATTTATAGTCTCATAAAATTATCTTATATTTATAAGGAAAAAAATATTAATTTATATATAAATTTTTTTAGAATAAATTTTCTTTTAAATAACTCTATTAATTATTAAATTTTAAATAAACACTTACGCTTCACAAAATGCCAATATTTAATTTTTCATTTTTTAAAACATTTAATTACTTATTCCATGACATAAATATATAATATTTTCATTTCTGAGAAATTTAATTTTTTATTAATTTTATAGGTGATGTTTATATAATAATGGAACAATTACAATTTATAGCGGGCACATCACTATAATAATGACTGAAAATTAACTTTTTATTCAATTTTATGAATGGCCACTTTCAAGTTGAGTAGTAAATAATTATACAAGGTACAACAGAGGTGTGATAAATTTAAACTAAAAGATTCAAAAAATTCATAAACACAACCTAAAGAGATGAGGAATACACTCACATCAATTAAAGTAAAAAAAATGTCATCTTCCATCATCTAATGCTTCGATCATCTCACTATCAATCATCATCACCAAACATGTCATCACCATACCTAATTTATCACCACAACATCGTTATCTACAATTCATCACCACATCATAATACCATAGGTGACTGATCACTAGGAACCATCATCACCGCCAAGAAAAAATCTTAACTAAGCACCACAGAATAGAGAAAACCACCCAATCTTGAAAATAAATTCTAATAGGGACACCATCTTAAAAATCAATATTCCTTTCACCATAAAAAAACATCACAAAAATCATAGTCAAATCCAAATCAAAATTCTACTAACATTGAAGTACTTTCACCTAGATCAACAACCACCTTGAATCCCTTCAAACACATAACCAAAAATCCAAAAACCATGTAGTAACAACTATGCCATATTTGACTAGGATAGGTGCATAGGAACATTGGGTCAGAGATGGTTGAGCGGCCCAGGGGTTAAACTGCACACAATTGTCGTCTGGCCCAAGGATCCGACAATAAAGAAGTAGTCTTCGGCACAAAAGGGAACTGGAGTTCCATATCTAAGCAGACACAAGGAATAGGACCAAAAAGGATGAAATCCATAACCATCATGGAATATAGAAGAAAGAATGCTGAACCTGAAAGTTGAAAGTCCCAAACCATCACTCCACATACACCATCCCATGTCATCATCAAAATCATCACACCAGACCAATATGGGGTCTAGCATGATAGGGAAGACAAAACAGCAATGGATGAGGGAGATTGAATATTCAGTCCCAAAACACCATTAAATAAGATTTAACAAAATATACCCCAAAAGTAGAAAGAACAAACATAGAAAATGGAGAGAAGTAGAGCCTAGAAAAGCCAATAAAATCACCACATATAAGAGGAACCACTACGACCATGGAATGTTTTAGTGGAAACCCTAGTTGTCGCCTTAGAGAGCAGAGAGGGTGCTAAAAAGGGAATGAAGAGCCTTTAGACCATTTCAATCTATACTAATAGTTATGTTAGTATTTAATAGTATATCATTGTTCATTTATGTTTTATGCTTCTTGAAAGGTAAGATATCAAAGATATTAAATTTAATAAGGAAAAACCATACAAATATTGGAGTGTTACAATTTATCTATTGAAAAAACTCACCATGGAATAACCAAGGGATTTGGTAATACTACGCACTATACCAATTAAATTTTGTCCGGTCATGATATAATGTTTACCAAGAGGTTCTAGATAATCCTTCATCAATAACTATATATATGGATGAGTTTCAATACTACTAATCGCACTTATAAAAATAGTAACTATGAGAGAACAATAAAAACTCTAGAGGATATTATGAGATAATTTATAATTTATTTCCAAGGATTTTGGGATCAATTCCTTCCCCTATTGGAGTTCTCATAGAACACTATTTTCAATTCTAGAATTCAAATAAAAACTTATGAGGCTCTATATTGGAAGTGAATTTGGACTACAACTTGCTGGGATGATGTTGGAGAGTGAAATATTTAGTGACCAAATAATATCCAAGATATGAAAAATAAGTTTTAAACTAATTAAAATCATATGAAATCTATAAAAATTCAATAGAAAATATATATAGAAAGATATCTATAAAGTATATATATTAAGAGATTATAGGTAAATTATTCCTTTTTATAAATATAAAGTCACTATTATAACATCATAATAGCCCAAAAGTGATATAAGAAATTCAATAAATAGTATGTATAACAAAAATTAAATTCTACCGTTAGAATAATGAATTATTTATTCAATATTATTAATTTTATAAACACTTAATGAATCCTTCAAAACTCATACTATATTTTATGGTTTTAAAAATAATTCTAAAGGACTAGGACTCACATCCACATCACTATAGATATTATTTTTATCATTAAAGCTAATATCGTTATAAAAAATTCAAATCCAAACTTATTTGGTAGAAATAATTCGAAAAAAACCATGGGGTGTTTTGTGGTTTTTATTATTTTTTAATAAAGAGACCAAAACCGATGTTTAGAAATTAATAAAGATTTCCCATCTCATATTCTATAAACACCAACCAAACCCATCATTCCTCTTCACTCAAAACCCTTGGTTCATGAACTTACTCTACCATTACCTCTATAAATCCATACCAAGATTCCAACATTCTCACTTAAGAAGATCCTCCCAGGATTTTAGAATTTCCCTGTCTAGGTAGTGGATCCTCTCATTATTTTTATTCAAGTACCTTTTTTGAATTATTCGCTTTTGATTTCCAATTATCCTGGTTGTAATGTGTTTTTAAACATCTCTTTAATATCTTTATAATGTAAATGTAATGGGATCCCACCTATCACTCTCATTAACCATTCAATGAATATTTATGTATACTTGTTATTATTCATAAATAAAACTTTTAATTTTTCATGCAAAGATTTTCGGTAGTGACTACCCATCCCCATTTTTAGTAAAAGGTGTCCACCTATATTTATATATCTTTTTTCAATTGGGTAAATCTAGGTCTGTAAACCACACTCATTAATTATGGGACTAAAAGTGATTAAATCCATCTTTATGTTGTATGATCAAATTTGAACACTTATTCATGTCTATAATATAAATGTGGAAGGTGGGACTGAAATTATATTAAACTGTAATGAATTGAGAAATTTTTTTATCACATGGGATACCATGTATATTTTATGAGAGCATATATTAATGGCACATTGTTTTATTGTCTTGGATTCTATTCATATCTCGTGTTTATGATTCCATGATTTATGTTGTTACCACACTCCAATGATGTCATTATGTTATCATCTTTTATCATACTTTGATTATCGTGTTTAGGATTATCACCCCTCTTATGTTACCATGATATTCCTATTTAATCACATGTACTATTTTAAAATATTATATTCTTTGATTATTCCCTTATTATGATTTATAGCATATCGTGTTCTTATATAGGACCATTTTTTATTGAATTTAGTTGTAGAAGTGAAATGCAATTTTAATGGCTAGTTGTGATGTTTTTTTAAAATAATTTTGGTGTACCCATCTTTCATGTTGTTTGAAATATACCTAATTTCATAGTGATATTAGTCCTCATGATCTAATGGGATTTTATTATGTGTATATTTATGTAATAAATCATGAATTAAGGTGTATTAAAATTTGGGTTGTAATAATCCATGGGGTAAATCCTTCTCAAATCCTATAAAACTATGGTAGGTATACTATCAAACCAATGAATTACACTAAACTGGTCAAAAAAATATTTGTAACAATGGTATAAAATACTATGTATCTACTATGTAGCCTAAATCATATACCATAGTGACTGATTTGAAGTAAAAAATGATAACCCTAACCCCCAATCCCTACAACAGAACTATAATCCAACACCATAGTGGCCTAAATTTTGGAAAAACTAGTAAATCATCTTCTAAAGATTATAGGTCTCATAGAATATAAATACATCGGAAAAAGACACCCAAAAAATTCCACTACCCTAAAACCTATTAAAACACACAATAAACCCCCTTCTACTTTTGTAATTTTATCTTAAACCACATATACATTGTACCACCCATTCCCAAATCCCTGTAATCCCTTAAAAACACAAAATAAGGGCTCAGGAGGATCCATAACCATATATAGATACCTCTAAAACAATTATAATCCTTGTGAATTTAAACCAATGCCAGTGAAGAAAATAAAATGGGGGAACAATAACCCTTCAATAAGCCTCTCATGGATTTCACTATAATAATGAGAAAAAAATGGTATCAAATGAACATGGAGAATAACAACAAAAAATTAATAATCATGTCACAAATCAAAAGAGTTCATGCATTTAATCACAACATAAACCAATAATTGAAAAAATATATATTGATTATGTCTCTACGACTCTACCTCCGATGTACTCCACTCCAAGCCACGGTTCTGATATAGGGAATGAACTAAGGGAATATTATGGATGAACAAGAATTTCTCATAGTAGTCCTAGATCTCATGAAGACATTACTTAAATATATATTAATAATTAAATTCCATCTATTCCAAGTTATTTACATGGGAATAATCATAAATTTATCATAAATTATGTCTTATATGAAATATTTCATGAATATAACTCATCTATGAGTGGTGTGCTAACAGATATGAAATAACTCTAACATATACCAACACCTTAAATTGTCCAATCAGTTGGGGATATATATTAATATCATGAAACACACATTTTTACCCAAAATGAGGATATATATTAAATAACCGTTGATCCTTAAAATCAAACTTAAATGGCCTCCTATTATGATTAAAAAAACATTTGTTGATCATACACTTCCATGGTTCACTATTAAATCACTTGAACCTTCTCTGTTGTACTCTATACCAATTCTATTATAAGAATATCTAACTCTCCAAAATTGTTCTAACATAGTGTAGACTAGATGGTTTCTTCATAAAATGTTTTTAATAGATTCATACAAATAGTAGAGTGAATGAAATTATTATATGTGTTGTCCAATATGGGTAGCATCCTCGTCCAGGAAACACTGAAATCAAGAATTCATCTACACATCATGTCCTCTATAGTATTGATAGTTATCTATATATGATAGTACTTAGGTAGGTGAAATGTGGTGTAAAGTAATAATTGAGAATAAAATAACATTAGAGACCTCTCAACACATTGGAGGTGAAATATGAATCCTGATAAAAAATTATCATCTCCAAAACCCAATGAATTGTCATCACCACATCATGATACATCCTAAATATAATATCTATTTCACCTGACTCATTAATATCTAATATGTGAGATAACATTAGAATTTGGTCCATAATAACCTATATATTATCAAATCTACTCTCTTATATAATAAAACAGGTTAAAAACCCATTGATATGTACACTCCCATATTAATGGGAATATTAGTTGGTTGAAGAATCCCACAATGAACACAGTGCTAAAAAATAACCATCTAGAGAAATAAAAATAGAGACATAATAATTGAAACTAATATCTTCATCCAAGTCCTAAAAAAGTATCATAACATGAAAAATCACATCGAAACACAAATTTATAACCAATAGTGAACTATGTAACTTATAAAGAACAACATATTACATCACTGAAGGAAGAAAGTGACTCCCCTTAAATAATACTTGATTTTATCCATCCTAAAAATATCCTTGAGGTGAATTACCAAAAAATTACTCCATATACCCAAACCTCCAGCTCAAAATCTCCTAGGTGGGACGCCTCATGTTGAAAAACATGATGTGAGTACACTATCAACCAATAAATACACCATCTATGATTAAATACTTCCATATCAAGCTTCATTTTGAGAAAGTTACTCAATCGTCATTCAACTATCACAAACTCATTCATGATATCTTAGTAATACACATTATCAAAGAATCAACCTCAAAATTCAAAATTATTAGAATATAGAAAATAATTATGTCATAATAAAAAAATATTTTCAACTCTTATCGTTACAACCAATTCAGGTCATAGTGGGAGAAGTTATACATAAAACACAATTAATTTATTAATTTCTTAAATAATTCACTAATGAGGCAACATAAAAACATATTAATATAAATAAAATAAAAAAACGCAATATCATGGGTATTTTTATTATATTTATGATGTTATAAAATTCAAGACACATGTGAGATAATATGTCTCTACTACATCCAAAAAAACCCAATCTATGATTTGAAACATCATAGTAAACCTTAAACAAAAAAACTCTCTCTGTAAAACAAATCATATGAGAATTGACCACCTTCTCATCCAAATATCTGAAATTAATTTTTTGTTAGTGAACAAAAATTAAGGAATGATCCTTTTTCGTTAAATCTATAAATAGAGTTTTAATCCTAGTTAAATTAGCAATGAACTTCCTTAAATTTCCTAAAAAAACATGGAATCTATGAACCTATAAAATATTCTTGGGGTTATTCAATAAAAACCCCTATTATTTGAAGTAACCACAACAATAATTTTTAATAAAAAACATATTATTTGTAATTAACCACAAATTACCATAACATAATCATTAATATATTCCCAAAGAGCTAAAAATAATGATGAACTCTCAAAATAGCTGAAATATGCTCTGCATGATCCATCTCTAACTCGGAATATACAAACATATCAACAATAAAAATCACTATGAATCAATCTAGAAACACATGGAATACTAAATTCAGGATTACCATGACCATGATTGAAACTTTTTTAATACTAAATATCAAAACATAAAACTCATAATACTGATAATGACATCTAAAATTAGTTTTTATAAATTTATCATTGTTGAAACACATTTGATGATATTATCACCAAATTTTTTTGTTTTAGAACCTTCTATATTTGTGAAAATAGTAAAATAAATCAATAATACATGGGAGGAGATAATATTTCATCACTGTCACCTAAATTAGGTGAGTATAATTGATACAAAAATGTAAAATGATATATGACTTCTTTGTAAAAAAACAAAAGTATCCAAATTTGACACACTAATATGAATAAAACCATATTATAGAATAACGTTAACCAAAATCCATATATCTCACAAAATAGAAGGTCCATGGTTGATGGGTATATAGTTATGGGAGAAACAGTTGATTATAACCCAATCTAAAAATTTATAACATGTCAATGTGGTAGGGTCTCAACCTATTGCAAATATATATTATGGTATTTTACCAAAACCCCTTAATACAACAATAATTTCATACTTACCCAAGTTTTTCAATGTTTTTAAATTTATAGGAGATATGAATTTCTATCCTCAGGTGATTATGATTGGAAAATCATAATTTCACCTATAAAATTTTCCATTAATAATATTTTATGATTCTACTAATCTCAAAATATAGTGGATTCCCATTGTATTTAATTTAATTAAATTCAGAAATGGTAGAATTTTTTATCAAATTTATATGTTGGTATGTAAATTTTATATGTTACCACATTCTTGAATTTTAAAATCTCCAACATCGACTCATCCATTAAATTCTAACTTCGCAATTGTGTTTAAATTATGGGAATTAACCTAGTGTATGTATAGGGTTTTCTTGTTTTTTAGGTCCCAGGTGGTCCTTTTAATGGGTGTTTTATTTTTATCCATGTTAATTTTTTTATTTTCTCATACCACACCTCTATTTCCTTCTCAAAAACTCCACTAATAGGTTATATCACTTTTCATCCACATAAAATCAACGATATAGGGGAAGAGAGAGAATGGAATTGGGTTCTTTCTTATTGGACAAAGATAAAGGTGTAGTGGTTGTGGGTCATTAATCTTGGAATGAAGAATCATTGATTTCACTATGATTTAGAATATATTTTTTCACAATTTTGGATATTATTTTTCTTGTATTAAACAATTAAAATGTAATTTAGACTTTAGATATTGTTTTATGGATTATAATGTCTTGAATTATGCATAGATGTGGATTTGTTGAGAGTCACAAGGGTTTTCCACTTGGGAAACCATATCACATGTTTGTATCAAAAGAACACGGTCATTTTTATCCTTTTTTTGGTTTAATAAAGAAAAATGGACTAAATAGAATGGAGTATATAAGGAAATTCCTTTTAGGTTGATCTATGTTGAGGATGATTACAATTTCAGTCACCATGTGTGATGTATATATTTTTTAAGGTAAATGGACAGACCCTATATTATGTTAAAAGGTAGTTCTCATGTAATTTACATAATTAGAAATCATGTAAGCTACATTTCAAGACCTTCTTTGTGTAGGTAAATGTCATTGATTCTTGGTAAAATACATTAATATGATATTTTCATGTTAATATAAGAAGAGGTATATTCTCAGTGGAAGGATTTTAGTGTACCCACGATGTATATTGAGGTGCATTTCCCCATGAAATCCACTTATAGGGGTTTTACTTATTTTCAGGACCAAGTTCTAGAATTAGAAAATTAAGATGATTATTTTGATTATTTTTTTATATAAAAGCATGGTAAAAAACAATTGGAATTTTGAGGACATTTAATAAGTGTTTCAGGAATGCGAGATGTAGAGAAGAGGATTTTCATATATGTATTGGATTGATAAGTCCTATAAAGGGATATGTCATGTGGGAACTATGTGAGCATCATAATAATGAATGGATGAATTGGCAAAAAAATAAAAGGAACTTTTCTATAAAAGTGATCCTTTTGATACTAGGTCCTGAAAGGGGTATGGATTAAACGAATTATGTGAATGCGGTTGTCTTCCATATGTGACCTTAATTATCATAAGACATTAATAGTGTGGGATTTGGAATGACTAGCCTCAGTAGGATAGGGCAAAAAATTAAAATAAATTGAAGACATTAAGATAAAAGAGATATGTATGGGAAGAGTGTTCCTCATTGACTGAAATGTAGAAATGTTGTTATGTATTCCCAAGGTGTGATTTATGAATAGGTTGGATGATTGGAATAACCTATGATGACCATAAGAAGTGAGATAAGAATTATATGTAATCCTGTGAATGATTTTAGTATGGTATTTTAATGGGATCCATGAGGCTATGATGTGATTTTGATAATGTTGAGGTATGTCATAAACTATGAGTCATGGGCTTGGCATTAGAGATGATGATAAGATAATTGAACCATAGCTGGTCGATTGTGCTTACGTGTGTTCTCAGGGTCCCTATCTTTTCCCCCCCATGTTATAAAAATCTCGGGAGGTTCAGTCTGGGAATGGGTAGTGATTATTTTGGGTGTCACTTTAGAAACCAAATCAATTATGTGAGCTTCGTACAATTGTTGTGCTAGAGAAAAGTCATCCACTTAATAGATTGGACTTCATTACATGAGATGAGTTTGGAAGATGGATATCACATGTTATTATTATTATGATAAATTATTTTTTGGATATATTTCCATTAATTAGTATTATGTTCTAATGTTATCGAGCTGATTTGGGTTACAGAATGTGTCACTGGGATATTCGGGGTTACCTCCCAAGAATCCCAAGGTGTTCCATAATTATAGGATATCAGATTTTACCACACTATGATTTATATATTATTTATGGTGATGGGATATAAGGTATTATGAAACTACGATATTGTATAATTTTTTGATGATCATGTACTATTGACTACCACCCAAGAATCTGATGTTATTTGGTGATGATGGGATGTAATATATTACCTCCCTAAGGTCTCATGGTCTTTTGTAATTAGGGGATGTATAAGATTCCCTCCCTTTAATATGATGATTTGTGGTCATAATTGGATGATAATTATTACCTACCATACATACATAGATATTCTTTGATATTGATATACATGGAATTACCTCTCTAGGATATAGAGGTTCGTGATGGGGTTGAGGGATGCCATGGATTTCCCACTTGGATCTAGTGAATCTTAATGATTATAGATTTCTAGTTAATGTGATTTAAGGATAATAGGATGATTCATAGGATTTTGTAGTCATACCATTAATATATAAATTCTTGTTAAATCCTAGGGTTGGGCTTTTATTCCCCTAAGGATATCTTATTTCTGACATACACTCCAACACAAGGAAAAGTAGGTGTGGTCAATCTTAGGTGGAACTTTAAACCCTATAAGTATATGATTTTTATTTATTCATTTTAATGAATATAATTATAACCTGAAAATTTTGGTCAGTAATACCTTTATATTATATTTTATATTATTTTTAATTAACGCAATGGTTGATAGCAAACACATCACAAAATGAAATATAAATTATTATAGATTAGTTGGGGTTCCCTATGAATTAAATGGATAATTATAATGTATATGTGACTATGAAAGGTTTTATATTATATTTCTATTGTTAGCTTGATTCTAATAAAATCAAGATATTTGAATTGTCATGAACATTAATTTCAATGGAATTTAATGATTAAAACTTATTAATAGATAATTATAAAATTATAAAAATGATATATGTAAAGAATAAAAAAATTTCAATCCTATCATGTATGGATCATTTATTTTAAACTTGTTATTTTTATAATTTCATTCAATACTCCTATGGAGAGAAATATTTGTTATAGTGGTTATGGTTAAGCACGGTTAGCGAGAGGGTGAAGCCAAAATATATTGTTTAAAATTACAACTAAACATTTTTAAGAATTGTTTTTCTATATTTTGACTTTAATATCCATTTAATTTGTGATAAGTATATTTTAATCCATTTAATATTAAATTGTGACATATTACTTATTAATATCAAAGGTACTAAAACATTTTCCACCCACATCACATAAAAAATATAACCACCCCCCTATATTCCTCACAAATCATGAAACATTTTATTCATAAAATCTATACCCAAATTCTTTCCTCGAATCCATATATAGCGTAACATTTTAGGATTTTTTTACGGAACATTTATTTTTAATTATATATTAATTACTCGTTTTTGGCCTATTGTGAGTACCAAATGAGGGCCTGAGATTTTAAAGGGTTTTTGGGGCTTGTTCGAATCCTAGAGGCGTGGTTTTTTAATGAATAAGTTTGGATGTAGTGTAACTCCACAACCGTAGAAGCCTGATGCCAATGCATTATTTTTTTACATTAGAATGTTTACAATGATTTAAATTCTAAAGGAATGATTACTTTATCCATCTTGGAAATCCATATTACATACATGATACCCATAAAACATACTAAAAACAAAATAATACATGCTAGACAATAAATTTAAATAAAATGTATCCATGAATGATTAATAAAAGTTCTCTTCATCATAACCCGGGGAAAGAAAACTAATACGGGTGAGATTAAATGCTCCGTAATGGTAATTATAATGAAATAAAAAATGATCCAGTCTATATGGAAAGGTAAATAACTTATTATAATTTCCATTTACAAAAAAACACAAGGAATAATTAATATGGAAAGTTAATAAACTGAAAATCATGACATCAATTAATAAAATAAGAATGAATTGCATCCATAGATATGCTGGAAAAATATCATTGATAAATAATAAATTATGTATCGATGAAGGAAAGGCATAATTATTAGTCTGAATGTCTAAGGAATATGAAATTCCATACCATTAAGACCTTTCACAAGATGGTTACAACTACAGATAGTAACCCATTTTATTTGGATAACTTAATCATCTCATGAAAACCTATCGATTCATCGAGGGGCCATATGAATTTTGGACACCACCCATCATTATCAGTCCAAATAATTCCCTATATCAATTAATCAAAATAATTAATATTCCTTATCAAATTTTTTTATTGAATATATAATATATATTTATCAATAACTCCTTTTTAATCAAATAACTATCAAAGTGAACACCATAAGTAAAAATTATATACGATTTAAGAAATATTAATATCAATTATCTAAGAATATGGATATTCATGTAAATTACCAATGATTTTTTTTAAATAAAGTGATTGTTTTGATATAAATTTAAAAATCCTTATATTAATTAATATTTCAAAGGTAATAGTTAAGAACATGATTTAGGAAAATGATCTATAAACATTCCAAACTGTCCTATACCACTTTGAATCATTTAAATAAATATCCCCAGGATGGAAAAATATTTAATTAAACATATAATATATTTATTGTTAGTATATTTATGATATTACAATTTATATGGAAGTATACACACCAAATAAAAGTGAATTCATTCATAATAACAAATAAGTCTCAATGGAATGTAAATTGACACGAAATTCCTTTACCATAACATTTAATTTTTTGTGTCATTTTATCCACATGTGTAGTGGCTCAAAATATTTTAACAACATATAAAGGATCCACAATCATGTTTATAAAATCATATATCGATTCCTTATAATATTTTATTACTCTTTTGTTAACAATCATTCATTATTTTAATTATTTTGGGTGTTAATTACCTAGTTTTCTCAAGTATGTTATGACTTTTAATTTGTTGTTCATATTACATAGAAAATGATTTAAGCATATCCTGAATGTAAATAATGATTTAATTATCATATATATTCAGTAAATATGAATTTATGGTAATCTATAATATTTGGATATTAGGAATAAAGTTTACTGTTCAGGGAGACGGTAGGTTATATGTACACATGAATGATACTTTTATTTCTTTTTTGTATTTATAGATTAAAAAATAAATGATAAATATGTAAATTATGATTCTAGTATCATATATATGTTATATATGATACATAATTTAATTAAAACCATCCTTTATACATTCTATGTATGCCATAAATGATTTATATCACTTTGAGGGGGTGGTAGTCCACACTTCTTCAAATGAAATTATCGTATTTTCACAAGATAGAAAGCATAAAGTTCTGTTCTAAATAAAATTTCAAGAGCATAAAGACATTATAAATATCATATATATCCTATATAAATATATTTTCATAATAATTTCCACCATGATAGGTGGTAAAGGTAAAATGAACAATCATCATTTCGTGAAGTAGTAGTTCACTGTATATAGAAAAAAAATATATGTTACCCATTAGATAGAGGAGTGAAAATTTTTATCTAGTACCATTTACCTAAAAAATAATTTTATATTTAGAATAATATTTTTATTGTACAATAATGGAATAAAAATAGTTTATGAGTTGGATAATGGAAATGAAACTAGAGATCTTGAGAAGATGTGTTGCCTCTTAATCGGGTAAGTTCCTTTGGTTTTCACCAAAAGGAATACTTTAAAGGATTTCATCCCAATGGGAGACAAAAATTTTGAGGGGTGGGATATTTTTAAGTGATATGGTTAGATCATTTATGAAACTGATTAGTTTTAGGGGTGTGACTAATGGGTAGAGGTGGTGGCATTTTATAAGGGAGTAAAGGGACACACTTGGTATTTTTGAAAAGAACATAGGTGTACCCACATTATTACAAATAAAAGTATTCAAAAAACAAATAAAACAAAATAACTGAAGGTTAATGTAAACTTTATGGCCTGAAATTTTTTTGGACAATTGGGTGGGTCATTCGGTCCCCTATGTTAATGGTTTAGTCCTTTATTTAACATAATTTTACCTTAATAATTGTGATAAATTTTAATCCCTTTATATACTATGTTTTATCAAAAACAAAGCTCATATTATTAGGAATTATAAGTTATGGTGATTACAAATATGGAATAATTTTTTCCCAAATTCCAATCATATAATTTTTAAAACATAATTTGAAATTCATCTCATAGTCAGGATGATAATACAGGTTTTAAAGTAAAAAACATATGAAAGTTTTCAATGTTTTTATAATCAATTTCAAAGTGAAATTGATTAAGATGAGATAATTATATTAATATATAAATATATTATATAAATATACTTTAAAAAAAATTAATTTTAATTTAACATTATAAATAAATTAGATGAAAAATCATTTTTGAACTAAAATTCAATATTTTAATTATTCATTAAAAATGACGTGTTTTAGAAAAATATCAAAAATTCACCATAAAAAAATTATTGTGTTAGTTTTTCAGTGATAAAAATTATTTTGACATATTAAATTAATTTAAGTGTCTAAATTCATATTTAAAATGGGTTCTCCATTAAAAGTTGCTAAAATTTCTTTTATAAAAATATATGTTTTTATGTATAAATTAAGGTTTGTAATTATCTTATGCATATCAAACATAATGGATGAATATAAAAAATATTTGATTGAATATATAAAATATATATTTAATTAAAATAATTCACCAATTTTAATTAATTATTTTTATTAATAGAAAAATCCTTTGGATGATTAAAAATAATAAAATTTCGTTTTATATCAAATTGGTTCTTTTTTTCATTTATATGTAATTTGAAATGAGTGAATTAATTTTATACTTATATAAACCATAAATTTTCATAATATGGATTATATTTTTCAAAACCTCTAACATAATGGAAAGGATATATCATATTATATTAAATAAAAATATTTTAATAATACATTGTTAATTGGTGAGACTCGGTGTGGCATGTAAGACAAACTATCGAGGAAGCTCAATGTTTTTTGTAACGCAAGCTATCGAGGAAGGTCACTCTTCCGTGTAATGGAAGATAACATAGTATTTCATGCATTACGAGGTGTATCATGTATTGAATTTATTTAAAATTTTAAATTAATAGTATAGTCTTGGAAAATTATATTCCCTTACACACATGGTGATGTGGGTCATACACATTATCGAATAAAAAGGTGTACTTTATAACTTCATGGTGTAACATTCTCCACACCATAATTAAATAGTATCCTCAAAATTTAAACATGATCTTGGTAATTGATTGTTTGAGGAGTAATATGTTTGAAATCCCACATCGTGAGAAGAGTTCATAAGGCTTCTTTTATAAAAGTGATAATGGGAAGTACAAAGGTCACATGGAAATATATATTACTAAGTATCTAAGTAGGAAAAAATTAGTGGAGAGTGAAAATATTTACTTGGAAGAAAATCATAAATATTAATATAGTGTTAAGGAGTTCATAAATCACAAACAAGTAAATAATCAATATAAATTTGAGGGTCGAAAATCCATCAATCTGTGATGACTTAGAAGACCATCGGTTGAAAAAAACAAAGGCATTTTGACAACATTTTTTTGATCATTTTTACTTTTGTTGTGAAACTATTATACTGAACAATAATATAAAAGAAATATTATTATTTGATATGTTTCATTTTAATATTAAAAATCCTAACTTTTGGTTGTGCTTCGATAAAATTCATATTCATCCCTTTACTCGCATAAATTTATTACCAATAATGATTTTTTTATGCAAAAATCACTAAAAAAACATATAAAGGATCATAAGGCCTATATAAGAGTGAAAATTATGACTATTTGACTTTAACTATCTCCTAAAACCAATATGGTTAAAAAGTTAATCACTAAATCAAAAATTAATAATATAGGTTAAATATTAATATTTATTCATCAAATTTGTTAACTAAAAACAATTATATATTTATGATGAAACTACGCAGGTCAGTGGCTTGCATGAAACCCTTATTTTTTTTGTAATGGGTTCAAGAACTGAAACCGTTTTGGGTTTGATTGGTTTTTACCAAGCATATAGGTTATCCATTTCAAAAAACAAATTAATATTATTTCCAAAATAAATATGATGGACATCCTTGAAATAATGTTAATGACTAAATAGTCATTTTGCTATGGCTTTCAATACAAACTCAATACATAAATAATTCATCCATTTATTTTCCACATAGTTTCTTCATTGGTCTAGGGTTTATCGATAATATTATTTATAGTATTTATAAACCATTTTACCCTATCATTAATCTAAAACAACTAAGGTTTAACCTAGATTATTTATTATCAAAATATGTTATAGTACTTACTAACTATAATGTGAATTATCCTAACCATATCCCCCAGTAGTGTCAAACCAGGTGCATAGTATGGATCATTATGATCTACCAGTTTACCCCAAGTCAGGCCTAGAACACCTTGTTAGAGTTATTACTCCTTGCTAGGAAGACCCACCTTATCTCTACCTTACCAAAATTTCTAGGATTTTCTTCTCTACGTATAATAAAATTATACATTAAGGTCATTCTCTCTAATCTATGATTTTGTAAAATAAGTTCCCAAGGATTCTAATAAACATCCTTTAATAACAATTGTAACGTCTCGACCCCATAAGCCTGTAGGAGGTGCATTATTTTATTACATCATCATGTTTACAAGGAATAAAATCCTAAAGGACTGATCAATTCAGCAATATTACATATCTACTTTACATAATTTTTACACATAATAGATAGGTAAAACCAAATAAAATATTCTACACAATAAACTAAAATAAGCTACATCCTTGAAAGTTGAATCAATGTTATCTTCTTCAAAACCTGTGGAAAGAACATCATAAGGGTGAGATAAAATTCTCAGTAAGGGTAAATACAACAGAATAGATATTTAATAAATTTATATATAAATTTAAAAATCTGATCCCACTTTACATTTACATAATTAGATCAGGAATAATTAATATGGAAAGGTAAGAAACTGAAACACATGAAATAAATCAATAATATGAGAATTAATTACATCTATATATATGTGGTCACAAAATATCCTAGATAAGTAATAACTGACATATCTATGCATGAAATTCTTAGTTATTATATTTCATTTCTAAGTCACATGAAAACCTATACCTTCATGAAATTTCACAATATGGTCAAAACTACAGATAGAAACCCATTAAATCTGGCCAACTTAATTGTCTCATGAGAACCTATCAATGAATTGAGGGGATATATAATGTTTGGGACCCACCCTTCATAACCAGTATAATAAATTCCATATATAAATTAATAAAAATAAATAGTATTCCTTATCTAATATCTGTATTTAACAATAAATTAAAATTTAACCATATTTTCCCAGTTAATCAAATAACTGTTAAAGGGAACACCATATGAAAAAAATGATATACGGTTGAAGAAATATTTATATCCATTGTATAAGAATATGGATATTGAAGTAAAATACTAACATAAAATTATTAAAATAATTTTATTTTTTCAATAGAAATTTAACAATCACTAAATGAAGTAATATTTCAAAGATAATCTTTAAGAACATTCTTTAGGGGAATAATCATTAAACCTTCCAAAGTGTCTCATATCACATTTTAACATTTAAATCCTAATCCCCATGATAGAATAATATTATTTGAAAAATATAATATCATGAGAATATGGATATTAATGATATTACAAATTAAAATTTATTATATACACCAAATAAATGTGAATTGGTGCATAATAACAAATAAGTCTCAACGGAATGTACATTGAGACAAAATTCCCTAACCAAACCTTCCTTTTGATGTGTGTTATTTATTCACTTTTATATCGGTTTATAATATGTTACTAACCTATTCATAAACCATATTCTTGTTTGTAATATCATTTACTAATTATTTATACTATTTTATTACCTTTTTGTTTACACTCTTTCATTATTTTAATTATTTTGGATGTTAATCATCATGTTTCCTCAAGTATGTTTTGAATTTTCATTTATTTTTTATATTAAATAGATTAGGATATTATCATATCAAAAATTTAAAACATTATTTAATTATTATATATATTTGGTACATATTCATTTAGAGTAATCTATAATATAGGAATATTGGGAATAAAGTTCACCATTCTCAGAGATGGTAGATTGTACGTTGGATTGGATGCTAATTTTTTTATCTTTATGGTATTGAAAGAATTAAAAATAAAATATAAATATGTTTATTATAATTACAGTATAATATATATTTTTTATATGTTCTATTTTGTGTGTTAAAACCATCCTTTATATGTTTGATGTATGGCATTAGTGAGTCATATTGGTGGTAGTCCACACATCTTGAAACTGAATTATCATATTTACACAAGATGTAAAGCATAAATTTATATTCTAAATAAAAATTATAGGAGGATAAATACATTATAAATATCATATATAACATATATAAAAATATTTTCCCTCATAATGGCTACCATGATAGGTGGTAAAGGAAAAATGAATAATCATTATTTTGTGAGGGAGTAGTTTACTGTAAAAAAACGTGGTATGGTCATTACCCATTGTATGGAGGTGTGTCTAAACATAGGTATAAAACATTACATAACAACATACTAGTATATTGAGGATATTTTTTTTATCTAATCATGGTATAAATTTATTTTTGGTGGTGGATAATGGAAACGAAACTAGGGAGCTTGAGAGGATAAGTTGCATCTTAATCGGGTAACCTCTTTTGGTTGGTTCCAGAAGGATTCCATGGAAGGATTTATGAACAAAGATATGATTATTGGTCAAGGTTAGGTATTTTGGGAGTATATATGGGAACATATTGTCTATACCTAAGGGATTTAAGGGATTGAGGAATGGGTAGATGTGGTGGACTTTTTATAAGGTAGGAAAATGACTCACTTCGTATTTTTGAAAAGATGTTTGGTGTACCAAGGATTTTACCTAAAAAGTCTTCAAAAACAAAAAAAACTCAATAATGGATGTTTCAAGGAAGAATTATTTCCATTTAATGGGGTTCATAAAATTGGATAGGTCATTTAGTCCCTTAAGTTAAAGGTTTTGTCCTTTATTATGCTTAATTTTACCAAAATAATTGTACGTAATTTTAAACACTTTCACAAATCCTTTTGAAAAAAATGGGCTTTTTAGACAATAAAATTATAATTATTAAAAATATGGAATTTGTTTAAAAAAATTTAAGTCATAGAAGTGGTATAAATTATATAAAAACTTATCGTGCAGGAAAGACAACAATGTGGGGTTTTAAAGTAAAATTGCCTAAATGTTTGTTATATTTTTATAATAAATATCTGTGTGAAATTGATTCAAATGAAATAAATTGTTTTAATTTATAAATATATGATCTAATTAAACATTAAATCTCATTAAATTTATAATTTAACAATAATAATAAATCATAATAAATAAGTTGTTTTGAACTAAAATTCAGTATTTAAACTTTTCATAAAAAATGCTATGTTTGAGAAAAATATCAAAAATTCATACTAACCAAATTATTATGTTTCAATGTAAAATATAAATTTAATTTAGAAAAATTAAATCAATTATATTTTCATAATTCATATTCTAAAAGGGTTCCCCATTAAAAGGCGCTAAAACTGAATTATAAAAATATAGGTTTTATGGTTAAAGTAAAGTTGGTTCTTAACTTAGGCCTATAAAACATAATGAATGAATATAAAAAATATTTTATTTAATATATATCATATATATTTCATTAAATTAATTCAATAATTTTTATTAATTATGTTTATTAATAAAAAACTCTTTTGGAAGTGATAAAATAATAATATTTCTTTTTATATACAATTGGTTCTTATTTTTGTTTCTCATTAATTGGTAACCTGTTAATTAATTTTATATTTATATAAACCATAAATTTTCAAAAATTAGTTAATATTATTTCATAAATTTTAACACAATAACTAGGTTATATAATATTATATTAAATAATAATATTTTACTAATACACTGTAATTTTGTGAAACTCGGTCTTGAATGTATCACAATCAATCGAGGAGTGTTTCCCTTGTGTGTAACGCAAGCTATCGAGGAAGATTGTTCTTGTTTGTAACGCAATATAAATCAGTTTTTCATGAATTACAATATATATTGTATTAAATTTGTTTAAAATAGTAAATATATATTTGAGTCTCAGGATAATATATTCCGTTATGTTCTTGGTAATGTGTGTCATGCACAATATTGAATACAATGTTTTACTTTAGAAATTTAGGGTATTATATGAAGGGATAGTAGAAACCATGTATCTCAATCCACATGGTTACTAATAAAAATTTATGGTGTTTAAAGATCATAATTGGACCACACAGTTTGATGAAACCATGCAACCCAGGCTGCATGCCCAAGTCAGGGCTCTACAGTTTTTAACAGATCCAGCAACATGGTCTGCACATGGTTTCTCGAACATTGTGAATAAACCCTACTATATACCTCCTTATATAGTGAAAGGTGCATGGTTGGTGAATGGTTTTTCCAATTGTGTGGCCAAAATGAGCAACCCAATTTTTAAAGTGCCAATGACCATTTTTTCAATTTAATTTAATGTTCAACCAACCTCATTGTTTCTAATTTACAGCATGTAGTAGGTTTTTCACTCTCCATTGAGATCCCTCCAGCCCTCAACATAATATTTTATCATATTTACTATATCCACACTCTAATTATTTCTCTTTCATCCTCTTCGGATACATAAAAATAATTTCTTTATTCCTCTTACACCTTTGATTTTCATTCTATAGATAACTCCGTTTTAATGAACACTAATATGACTTATTTATAGGGTATTTATCCTTTCATCTATTTTCTTCTAATGTGGGTAGGGTTTGGAGTTGATACAAGATGAGTGTTATTAAAATATCACTAGGTAGGTGTCATATACATTTTCCATTATAATCTACTTGATTTATACCCTATTTACATTATGCCTCATGCTCAGCGTTCGGGGGTTTATCCTAAATGAATTTAATTCCATGATTAAATTTATGGATACTTGTTATATTTCCCACGTATCACCATGTTATGGTTGGAGGTTTTTAACCTCAACTCAAAAAACTGATGAGGTGTGTTTATGTTTCTTCCCCCTAACATACCATCTCATTGGGTTAATGTGACATCAACACCTTAGTGGGATCCATAATGAATTAAATTTGATTTTAAAAGATATTTTATGCCTCCTTTTTCAACTAATTAAAATTTATTAAAATTGTAAAATTATTTAATAGGAAAATGTGGAATGATTTTGAAGAACTCATAGATTTTGTATGAATATGAAATGAATTTTAAAATGGTTTAAATGATAAAGGGAATAGATAATGAATAACCCCTAATTTCCTTATATGATCATCTTGATTATGGATGGCTTCGTATATAATCGAAGACTACATTGGATTCCATGGAAATATATACTCCCTATATGCAATAATAATTTCAAATCCTTGGAAATTTATACTCCAATGATCCAACATTAAATTGGATTCAATGGAAATTTATACACCATGGATCTAGATTATATTGGATGTATTGGACATTTATACTCCTTAAATTAGTCCTTATGGATGTGACAATTGATTAATCACCATTATCCATGGATGATTTTTTTTCATTCTTTATATTTATTCATGTTTAAGTTTTTTCATGTCTATTGATCCATGGTTGAAAAGAATATATCACATTTTCTTTAATCCTGTTATATCTTGAACATTACTTCAGATTATATTCACATATTGGTTTTGTTGTAGAAAACATTCATTGTGGCCTACTAAGAGTTATCTCACACCCTTTTGGGCCACCATTGGGTACCGTATAGGATTTATGGATGTAGGTTGGGACCAAGGAAATCACCCACTTTACAATGCTTTAGTGATTATGAATTGGAGCGGAGGAGCACATGAACGGCTAATGGATAGTGATGCTATCTAGAGATGATCATTTTTAGTCATTTTGTACTTTTGATAAATTTATTGTTATGGATATTTTTCTTTATGTATTTCATAACTTTTTGTATAGACTCATGACATTTTCATCATGTTATGTTTTTTATTTCATTCTCCACTGTTTATCTCTGATATCTAAATTATATAACAACAGTATACACTATTATTATATACTTAGTCCACTGTTTATATTTTATAAAATCATTTTTTGACTCTGATTATGAGGTTATAGTCTCCCCACAATAATATATTAGACCCTACCTACTAGTTCGTAGCATCTAGCATAGGGTAAGCGTGCTTCAGGCCCTGTGACCCACCGGATCGGGGCATTATTTATTGTCTCCTAGGTCAAAATTTTACAAAGTGGTATGAGAGGGAATTTATTTTATTTTATCATATCATTTAGGAATAATAGACAGGAGATTATTAATGTATCAATATATGGAAATGATCAGTTCCTCGGAGTATTTAACATGCATACATGAAAAATAAAAATTTCTTGGGATGGGATATTATGTTTTGAATTTTTCTTATTATAGTTCCTTTGATTCCAATATTCAGTGTTTCATGTGATATGTGATGTTCTTATTTCTGTGATTGAGGGTGTCACTTAATCCTTGGACAAATAAAGAAAGGAATAATAGATCATGCATCATTTTAGGATCCTTATAGGATTCACATACCATGGATATTCCACTCCATATTCGATGCATTTCTTGACTGCATGAAATTTATTATGTGTTCTTTATGTTATATAATTATTATAAACTAAAATTTCTTTCAGGAAATTGAGAAACATAATTTTCACTTATCGTTTCTATCATATCCTACATTTTTTTTCCTGTAGTGTCTATATAAGAAACACAAATTAGTAAATTATGGAATTTTTATTCAGGGACCCTTGGTCACATGGGATGAAACATATTATGGTTTGAATTAAATAGACACTGCACATAAATTTATAAGGTTTTTGGGCCCGTATAAATTAGAAATGGTAATCTATATAATAATACAATTTAAGATGAATTTTTATATAAATTTGATTTAAATGATTTTGATTTCAGAAATTCAAAGGTCACCATCAAATGTTGTTTCCAATTAAAACATAAAGGTTCTTCATCTATAATATTCAATTGAAAATCCAAATAATAGAACCAACTCAATGAAAGAAAGATCTTGACCTACACCTGGATTTTATAGTGGGATATAGGTAGTCTCTCCAGTGATATTTATGATAGTACTTGTTACCCTGTAATAGATTAAGGTGTAGATAGATGGTTCTATTTTGTTTATAGGAATTATTTTATATGTACTCTTCATATACATTTGATCACTTCATTACTGACTCTTTTTGAAGTAGTTTTCATCAAATTTATAGAGATATTCCACATCAGCAGCCCACAGTCATATGCTATGAAGGTGGAAATGACCATTCTCAAGTGGTTTTAAGACCTATTCCACCAATTGAACCTCTATTAGTGTCACTTATAGCACCTCATGTTGTTCCAGATATGGGTGATGAGTCCTAGTTACGAGATGGTTTAATTCACTTTATGCATACTTTTTAGGGATCATCACATCCTATCATGACTATAGAAGAGTTGATACTTGTTTTCTAATAGTAGTATCAAACCACTTTTTTAGGGGGATAATGGACTATAGGCTACTAAGTTGTGTCTCAAAATTATCATGTCAATCTTCAAGCACTTGGATACTCCTATATAGTAGAGATTCAAGATTGTGAAGTTTATTATTCATGGAGATGTAATGTGTCGGTGGGATATTCTAAACTAGGATGATAAGAGTTAGGATATAGTTTAGATGGATTTAAAAATTAGTTTTTATGACTATATATTTTCCGAGACTTTGAGAGGTTAATGTTCTAATGAGTTGATGAATTTAGGGAGGGGTTCATTTATTATTGTAGAGTAATCAATCTGCTTTAAAGATTCATTAATATTCACCTGCCTATATTTTTGATTATCCTTATAAGAAGATATGTTTTAATGAAGGCATAAATATTTCCATCCAATAATTAGATATTGTATTTCGGTTGGATATCATAATTGATATAGTAAATCTAGTGCCTCTTATGGAATGTTTCCTAAGGTAAGATAGTTACCCAAAGTAAGGTAGCGCAACTTCTAGAACCATTTGTTCAGTGATAGGTGGTAGAAGTCCACATTATGATACTTATCATTGTGGAAATACCAGCCTTGTTGTGAGTGCTGGTAGTATTTTCATCTTTCCTAAGTGTGTAAGGTGGGGACACATGAGGATTTTGTGTGGACGAGACCCAGTAGAGTGTCAAGAATGATGTAGGATGGTCCCTATTTATTGTTTTCTAGGATCCTTCCTTCAGTATCCAATGAGAGGTTTTATACACTAACTCTAGGTTTTAGATAAGAATTCATAGCTCCATGGCAGGCTGGTATATGGAATAATACTGGTTGTTCTAGATAAAGAGGTGGTTATGGATTGGTGGAGCTAAAGACTAATTGAATCTTGATAGTAGAGTGGTATTTCTCAGGGTAGTCTAGTTATTTCTCCAATCCACAATTTAGAAAAAAAAATATGTAGTACAACATATACTTGACCACTAGAGTTTCGGGCCATCTTTAGTGAGAGGTAAAACCTTTGTAGCCTCTACTCTAGTATGTTTATTTTTTATATATGTGTTTCACATTCATTCATATATTTAACAATTTTGGAGATCCCTGGGCTCTAAGTCCAGTTTTCTAAAGGAGGTATGAAAATCAATACTCTATTGGCGATTTGATTGGATAATACAGAGAAGATTAGGGAATTATTCCTTAATATCAGTGGGCATATCTTCTCATGGAATGTATTCATTCCTGATATGATAATATTTTATGTCATACTCATAATGGATTGGTTGATTTCTTATCATGACCATATAGATTGTTATTGCTTGAGAGTATCCTTCACATTATTATAGGGAGTTATTTTGATCCCGAGGGAAGAGTGGGACATCTAGGACGGTCAATATTGTCCATATTATAATGGAATGTGTCGCATGATTGGGGAGATTTATAGACTTTATATGGATGATCAGGTAATATGATAAGTTGAATTGCCTTTAGTTGTTGATCGGTTCAAGGAAGCCTTTTAGAATGATTTTTTGGTTTACCTCATGAGAGAAAGGTTGAGTTCTATATCAATCCTATTCCATTAGATGAAATATTATTCATTCATCATTATGATATGACCACTACTAAGATGCAAAATATTAATAAAAACCTATAGGAATTATAAGAAAATGGGTTTATATGACCCAGTAAATATTTGTGGGGTTCTCTGGTCCATTTCAACAAGAAGGATTATGAAACCCTTAGGCTATTCCTAGATTACTAAAAATTGAACCATTTGATGTTTAATAATCGATATAATTTACCCCATATTAATGGCCTCCTATAACTTTTATATGGAGCTTAGTTTTTGTCAAAAATTGATCTGGGGTTAGGTTATCACCAAGTATGTGTCATGATGATAGATATATGTTTAACTGTATTTCATAAAAATTATAGACTTTATCAGTATCAGTTTTTATATTAAAATATCCTGAATGCACCACCAATTTTATTTTATTTTATGAAAAATGTTTTTGACTAATATTTGGACTCTTTCAAGGTAGTTTTTTTTGAAGAAATCATGGTGTATACTTAAACTCAACATGGTGATTACAAAACGTTGACATCATTCTGAATACACTAAGGGAGAATTAGTTTTATTTAAATATCATAAAATTTTAGTTATAGATAGATAATGATCACTTCTTGGGTCACATCATCTCAGATATATGAGTATATGTTCTCCAAGGGGAGGTGAGTGTTTTAGTTTCTTGGGATAATCCAATGAATGTATTTTATATTCATATTTTATTAGGAACTTCTAGTTATTATATGTTTTTCATCCTAGACTTTTCACATCAATAAATGTATCTCGTAGGCTTGATGAATAAGGAGGTGAAATTTGTAGAGTATGAAACTTGTTAAAATGCATTTTCAGGATCATAAGTGGTGGTTGGAATCGGTTCCAATCCCGATTCTTCCAGTTCATGTAAGAAGTTATATGGTTTATTATGGTGCATCAGATAATGGGTAACATAGCCTACGGGTCTCAGCAGTTGAGGAATCATGAGTTTAATTACAATAATCATGATCTCGAGTCAGAATTTCTGGTTCATGCCTTGAGTTTTTAGAGGTGATATTTTTTGGGGGATCATTTTTTGTGGTTTAAACATACCAAAAAATACTAGAGAACATATTTATATTGTATAAATTGAAACATAGACGAAGAATCTGGGCTCTGTATCTCCAGTCATTAGATTTTGAGCAAGGTAATAAGCCTATTAAAGGTAATGAAGTAGAAAAATATCCAATCTAGAAGACTTGTAAATGAATAGGTAAGGAGGATAGTAGTTTATAGAAATTGATGGATATTATCAAGGATGCACTTGGAGGTGCACGATTGTCATGTGAAGAATTTTTTATCATCTGTGGTAGGGAAATCGACTCTTCTTGATAGATTTATCTTGAATAAATTTCTTGATAATGTTGAATTAGTCCTAATAAAGAGTGTGGCATGTGAGGATCCACATCCTAGTTAGACCGTTGGTGAAGCTATGATTTTATGTATGCATGGGATTTTCTAGGTTGCAACAGATATCGAAAAGTATTTGTTGTAATAATTTTATGTCTCATCATAGGTAGTACATTTAAAAGTTACTAAGATTTATTATAATTTATTCCACTGGTATTAGTGGCTTGGTATGAGGTGGGAAATTGTTGTATTTATCACTATGTGCTCCACATGTTAGAAACTAAAAGAATTACACTAGTGACCAGTTAGGATCTTATAGTAGTTACCAATTCCAATGTAGAAATGGGATGATTTTTTGACGAATTTTATGATGGGGTTTCCAATTCCATCTCAAATTAGTGATTTTGTATGTGTTGTTGTGGATATGCTAATGGAGTTCTCTGATATCCTACTAATTAGGAAGATCTTGTCAATATTTGAGCTTCGTAGTATTTATATCTATGATATTTTAAAGGGGTTACTCATTCCATTTTATTGGATAGGGACACTCGATTTACAACTCTATTTTCTCAATGTTTATATAGGGAATTGGGTAGAAAGGGGATTTTGAGAATTATATACCGCCGTCATATCCATATCCATTTAGACTGCACAATACAGGCTCTAGAAAACATGATTAGATAATTTTTCCTTGATTTTTGGGACTCTTGGTAGAGGTATATACCCCTAGTTGTATTTTCCTAAAACAATAGATATTAGGTGATAATACAGATGAAACTTACTGAGGGGTTTTATGCTAGCCATGTCGATCACCTTTGTGCTAGATAAAGGTATGGGAGGCAGCATTTCATGGACCATTTCTAGTTCAATAGAATTCATAGAAAGTTTATCTGGTTTAGAAATAGGTAGATATAGCATAGTCAACATAGAAATCACACAATAATTTTAATCTAAAATCTTAGAGTTTGAGGTTGGGGATTAAATATTTACATATCTCTCAAATTTTGTGGCCTAGAGATATTCCGAGAAAGTGTATGATTTCACCATGATATGTCGAGACATTCATGATTCTAGAGTGAAACGGGCATGTATCCTATCAGTTATAGTTACCCCAAAGGTATCAATTCATGCACAATATCTTTCATGTATCTCATCAAAATCATTAACACTCAGAACCATCTCATACTATTTTTTCAGATGAGGTTTTATTATAGGATGAAGTGTCCTTTGAGGAGCATTATATACGTTTCATTTATTGGATCATGAAAGATCCCTAAGTTATGTAAATTCCTTTAGTTTGGGTTATATGGAATCTTAACCATGTTCAATATAAGACCTGGGATAGAGATTAAAATATATATGCATAGTAATTGAAAATCCTTTTGGATGTGTTACTACTATTATAAGAGAAACCTGGTGATGTTTTTTCTTAATATGGGGATATTTTTAGATCCCATATTTTTCAATGTGGTGCATATCTTTTTAATTTCACTTCAATTCCTTGGTTTTGGCCTATTATGAGTACCTAATTAGGTTACATATGTTTGTGGGATGTATGGAACTAGTTCGAAGCCCAACTGATTTTTTTAAGAAGAATATACACCGCATACTTAGTAGAAACCTTGCCTCCCAAGACACATTATTAATAGTAACTGTACGGTGTGTTCTGGGAGCAGTAGTGGGCTACAAGGTTTGATGAAACTGCATAACCGAAGCCACTTTTTTATACAGGGGATTTTCCGTTTTTAAAACAAACAAAAATAACAATTTTCCAAATATTTCACAAACCATGTGCATGAATCATACAGGTTACATTCATGGAATGTGAAGGGTTCATGGTTGGTTCATAATTTGGCCAACTATGTGGCCAAACTATGTGACCCAGTTTTTAATTTAAAAATGACTGTTTTTACCATATTTAATTTAAGCTTCATCCCACCTAATTTTTTCTTATTTATTGCTAATAGTAATTCCTTATCCCTTATTTTCATATTTCTTAAACCTTTGTCCTAGTATTTTCCATTTCATCCTAATTTGGACTCTAATTAATTCATTTTTGGTATCGTTGGATGCACCCTAGTGAGTTTTCTATTCTTATTTCACAATTATTAATTTTCATTTCTATCGAAGAATATATTTCGGGTCAAGATATTATTCCATATCTAATTGGAATTCAACCATTCTTTGGGTTTCTTGTAATCTGAGCCATGTTAGGAGTTTATATTGGAAGAGTGTTCCACCACAGGAACAACGTTGGTGGTCTATAACATTTCCCTTATTGTCTCATTTTTTTTACACTTTTTACATTATTTCACATTCCATAACATCTAGTATTACTTAAAACGTAATTGAATTCCATGAATAAATTAATGTTCCCCTATTAGTTTTCCCACATAACACAATGTGATAGTAGTAGGATTCAATATTAACCCAGACCACCCATGAGGTGTGTCTGTGTATCTTCTCCATGATATAACATCCTATTAGGTGCATGTGATCTCACCATATTAGTGGGAGACATAATCAATCAAATTTGATATTCAGAGAGGGTTTCTTCCTCATTTTCCATGGGATTTCATGTTTTTAAAATGATGAAATGTTTTAAATGGAATGTGTGAAATGAGTTGGATGAACTCCTTGATTGTGAAAAAATACCAAATGGATTATGAAAGGGATTAAATGATAAACGGAATAGTAAATAAAAACACTAATTGTTTACTTATATGATCGTGTTGATGATAGACGGATCAGTATGACACCAAGGACAACTTTGGATTCCATGGACATTTCTATTCAATTGATCTAAGATTACATTGGATTCCATGACCATTAATCCTCTATGTAATCAGGAATATTTTTTATATCAAAAAAATTTCTACACTAGCGATCCAAATTATATTATAAGCCTTGGATATGTATATTCCTTGGATCATGTCATGAGGTTATAAAACAATTTTAATTTTAATTTTCCACGGATATTGTTTTTACCATTATTTATAGTTGTCTATGTTTAGAATTTCTTATTTACAGTGAGCCATGGTAGACTATAATATATCATATTTTTTTAATTCCTGTTATAACATACTAAAACTATAGCATATATTCACATGAAAAAAAGTTATATATATGATTGGTTGTGTCATACTGAGTGATATCTCCCACAAAGTTTGGTCCATCATTTTGTATCTGAAAATACATCATTGATGAACTTAGAGATCGAGGAATGAACCCATTTTACAATTCCTGATATATTATGCATTAGAGATGGGGAGAATAAAACCAAGTTGTGGATCATGATGCTATTAGGAGATAGTAGTTTCCCCCTTTTTTCTTTTTATAGATATATTATTTTGGATGTTTTCAACATGTATTTCGTACATTTTTTAGACTCATGACATATTCATCATGTTATATTTAATATTTACTTAAGATTTATTTATATATATAGTCTAAAAGATATAAAATAGTTATAAAATATTATTATATCTACCTTATATAGTTTATCTATAATCAAACCATTGTGTGACTCTTATCATTAGGGTATAGTCTCCTAATGGAATATTCAAACACCATCGTTGTTTGTCGGTAGCCTCTAGTGTATGGGGAGCCATGCTTGAGCCATGTGAACCACTTGTTATGGTTACTTTTTAGTGCCTCCTAGATCAAGATATTTCATCCAATGTATATATATTACCGTATTCTACTAAGACCATACTATTAAGTCATAATTTTTAACCTAGAGGAGGATTTCCAAAGTTGTGGTTTAAATCATAACCATTTTCATTCAATTTATTTATTATTATAAATACATAAAATTTATAATATCTAAGCTAATATAATATCATAAATGTCATAAATATATTTAAATATTATTATTTTTATGTAAATCCCTTATAAAATGTGATTTTAATAATAGGAAATGAAAACATCACTTGTTCATATGTGTGGAATACCACCACCAGGAAGTGATGTGTTTTTTCATCAATGAATCACAATAATGTTTATAATTATTTATTTAATGAATATAAATGATATTTATATTATAATTATCATTTTTAATTATAATAAATTACATATGTTTATACCCTTCCATCCATTGGGAAATGATAATGTCCTTTGTTTGAAAATGTGGACTATTGCCTCAACAAAGTGTTGTGATTCATTTTTCATGTCTATCCTAAAAAATATGACTCAAAAAAAGTATTTAATTAATAAAAATGATAATTATTTAATTAATAATATTTTGGAGATTATAAAACTATGAATAAGAGGCATGGAATGTATCTATAAGAATAAATTATTCATGAAAAATAAGAATAGTTCACACATGAGATAATGATATTAATAAATAATTCTAAATAATAGATTGATAGAATATTATGTGTTAATCATATATAGTATGAAAACTATTATGGCTCTATTATATATATATTTAACAAAAAAACTATTATAAATTATTTTAAGAGTACTTATAGAGCGAATGGAACTGGATGTAAGTGTAATTTTATCTCATTTCCACTTTAATGAATAATTCTAATATTATTCCCCTTATTTTATTTATATAGTGTATATAAATCCCCATTGAAATATAATATCATAAATTACTATTTATTATTTTATTTCTATGTTATCCTCATGTTTACTATTTTATGTGATTTTTATTAAAGATTTATTAAACCACAAAAGGGATATTTTATAATCTCACTCTAATTTTGGATTATTCATGTTAAAACATTTATTGTAAAAATTATGTGAACTTTAAATTAATAAACTGCAAAAAAAATTATTACCTATTTATTATTTATAGGTTTTCTATGGAATTATTCATATTTTATTCTTTTGATACTCAAAGGAAAAAAAATTAAGCAAAACTGTATTTACTTCTTCTCTTCGGTTGGGAGTATTTTTCTTTCATTCCATGATTGTCATAATTTTTTCACGAATTATTTTTTATACTCACTAATATAAATCCAAACTCCATTATACCATATATGGTGGATATATTTTAAAATTTGAATAAGATACAAGGGTTCTAACCCCCTATAATCGAATAGTTTCATAGTGTTGGTAAACTATATACAAACATGAATCCCATATTACTTCTAAAATAAAATTTAAAAAAATAGTGATATAAAATAATTATCATAATTTAAATATTTCAAATATTCCTTATTCAAATCATAGGAAAAGGAAAAAAATAATAGTGATCTCAAATTCATAGTAAGGGTTACATACAATGGAATCTATCATAAGTAAATAAAGAATAATAAAAATTGAAAAGAAATTAACTGAAAACTCATTCAATCTCTTAAATTACTTGAGGATTGATAATAATACATTAGGAATAATTGATTATATAAAAATGAAATATAAATATTCACATGGCCCGAAAATATATCAATTGATATCATAACTATTAAAATAGTCACATATAAACTAATAGTTGATTTCATATGGATGAAATTCATATTGGTGGACATTATAAACTTTGGTATAAGCCCTTTTCCTAATATATCTTACTTAAATGGGAAATTCCATATCCAAATAATCAAAAAAGTTTGTCTCATTATACCTGTTGATGCATCATTGGGATAATTATAATTAGTCCCCACCCTTCACTCCATGTCTATTGAATTCCTCCAAATTTGAATGAGTAGTTTAATTAATAAAATATAGCCCTTATTACTAAATATCAACGATAAGTAATTAATTTGGAATATCAATATTTCCCCACTCAATCAAATAACATTCATAGTAAAACATCATATATATAAATGATAAACAGTTTAGGTATTAATAAAATCCATGATACAAAGAATTTGTATATTTGAATAAAATTTATTATTTAACTAAAAATGGTGACAGTAAAATGATTGTTTCAAGAGAAATATAATGACCACAAAATTAATAAGATATAAAATATGACCTTAAATTCAACAGAAAAGTTTATTTTGTTGTAAAATAATTATTTTCATAAAATAAAATAAAATAGAGGTTATAATATTAAAATATAATTGATTAATTAATTATATTTGTAAAACAATTGAAATAATATTGAAAAAGATAAATTTCTTAAAAAATTTATTGGAGTGTTAAAATCTATTAATTTCATATATTTTAAAAATAATCATTCTTTTATATTTTGTAAAGAAATTATAAAAAAAATTTGAAAATATGATAGATATTCATTTTCAACCCTTAAAAATATCACGGATAACAAAATATCTCTATAATAATTCATTTTAGTGAATAAATAAGACTTTTTTAAAATAATTTTTCAAAATATGGATGAAAGATAAAAATATATTCGATTAGAAGAGAAACAAAGTTTTTATTTTGGTAAAAACATTTCAATTATTGGATAACATTTTAAAAAGTGGAAAATATTTAATAAAATATTTAATCCCCTTAAATATAAATAGGATAATAGGAAATGTTGATTTTATTAATGATAGATTATAATATTCCATCAATGAAAATAAAGGCAATTGTAAAAAATTGATATTAGAAAATGAATCTTTATGTCCTTGGTAACTTTTAAATTAGTTATCAATGAAAGAGTAAACATGAATTGAAAATTTAATAATCATGATTAAATTTATATTAAATATAAATACATAAAAATGGAATTATACACACCACATAATAATAAATATTTATATAATAACAAATATGTCTAAATGGAGTGGAAATTGAGATGAAATATATTATAGAAATAATATATTTTAATTAAGGATTAATCAATGAATTTTTTATGTGTGGAAAATGAAAATCCATAATAAAAAGCTAATGGAAATAAAACATAATAAAATAATATTTAATTTCACATAGTATCATGGAATGACATATTGAATGAAGTAGAAGTATAAGCTGATGAATGGAAATTGAGTTAAGAAACGCCTTACCACATGTTTCACTTTCTTCATAAGTTATTTTACCCTCATATATATTAAATTTTAATTTATTATAATTATATTATAGAATCATTTTCATAACTATAATATCATATATGATAAATTTTTTATATATAAATAACCATTTATTAATAATTCTATTATAATCATCAATTCTTGGTATGAACTCGTTCTTTTTTTCATATAATTTTTTGATAAAAATTTATGGTCCTTGTAAATTTTGCAGGGATCCATATTATATATTTATAATAATTATTTAGATATATTAGTTTTTCATTATATATATATATTTATAATAATTTATAAAATAGTGATATAAAAAAGGTATTACACAGTTTGTGGATATAGTTTGTCCTACGTACGCATAAATATTATTTTCAATTTCTGAATGATGGAAAAAATTATATTAAAATTAAACATGAAATTACTATTATATCATATATATCATATATATTCATTAAGTCTTTCATTATTACCATCTATTTTAATAATAAATAAAAAAATCACATTTCTTTGTTAAGGTGGTAGTCTACACGTACACCCGAGCACCATTATCATTTCCTGATGGATGAATGTATGAAAAAAATACTATAATTAAACTAAAATTATATTTCATAAATATAATATGTTATAATTATTTACATCTTTATAACCATCCATGTAAAATGGTGATAATAAATTAATTACACTACTACATGGAGACGATAAGTCGTACGTGCGCATGAGTGATGTTTTCTCTTCTCATGTGATGGAAAATAGATATAAAAGTATTGTACCGTAATAATAATAACATTTTAGTATATTTAAGATATCTAATTAATTATTTTTGGATGTTTTTAGCATATTTAAATGAATTATGAGATGAAATAAAAATTAAAGAGTCAGTAAGGATGATTTCTTCTTCTTCGGTAGATGTATTTTCCGATCCCTTATAAAGGTCCCTTTGGGTTGGTAGTTTATGAAGTAAAATATGAATATAATATTTATAAATATTTTTTAAAGATATTTATTTATGTTTTGGGAATGATAAATGGCTCAATGGTTGTGAATAAGGGGATAAAGGAGGTTCCCATTTATAATTAAGGTGATTGGCACCCAAGTAATTTTCCAATGTTTTAAAATATTATTAAGTCACATTCTAGTAGAAATGGTTCCAATGTGTCTTATATTATAATTATATAGGGTTAAGAAAAAATAAAACAAAAAAATGAGTTTTAATCTTGTTTTTAGGTCATTTTAACTCTTACTCTTTTAGATTAATTTCCTAGTAAACACATTTTGACTGTAACTATAGTAACAACTTTTTCAATCTTAAAGGGTAATGATTTTATATATAAGGTAAAAATTGTCTCATACATTAAAAGGGGGTGAAATTTTTGAAAATATATCATCCAATAATTTATATTGAATTATTTTTTAGTATTTTTAAATAAAATATTAAAATATTATTTTTCTTAAAATAACATCAATGTAATTTTCCATTGTTCTTTTAATTTTTCTTTAATAACATAATGATAAAAATTTAATTTTAATAAAAACACTTTATAAATAAATAATACATTATTATCAACTATAAAATTCATTTGACACTGTGAGTAATCACAATAAATTTACATTTTATGCTTTTAAAATAATTAATTTTTATTTTTCTACTCCTTGTACAAGAACTATAACATCATTTTAAAAGTGTTTAATGTAATTATTTCATCACTAAAAATTGAAATTTCATTAATTTTATTAATAAAATTAATTCTCATTTCAAAAAATAGTTATAACAAAAAAAATCCACTTTTTATAATTTTGTAAAAAAAATTAGAGTTATTAAAGTTGAGAGAGTGACAATATAGGATTTAATTTAAATTGGAAAATAAAAAAGTCATTGACAATGTAAAATGGAATTATAATTCCATATAATCAAATTTTAGATCGATAGAGTTGAATGTATCTGATTAAATTAAATTGAAAAAAAATTGTTGATTTTGAGAAATTATCACACTATTTTAACCCTCATTTACCCATTTTACCCCTGCATACGTGAAAAATATTTACCACGGTTGCTATCCATAATGACTAAAAATAAAATGGGTGTATTTTACTAATTCAAACCATGTGATCCCAAATATGGTATAAATTTTTTAGGATTCAATAATCATAATATTTATAAATTAATATTAAAAAAAGTCTAAATAGAAATTAAAAACAGTTTTTAGATTAATGTGTTTCTAAGTATAAAAAATAACTTATATCAATATTATGATATTTATTTATTTTAATGGAATTAATTTGGTTATAAATAGATCTTATTTCAAAATTATAAAAAAACATATATAGATTTTCAATTTTAAATTTATTTATTTAATGAAAATAAATTAAACTATTTGGAATATTATTATTTTCACTATTCATTGAAAACTCAATCATTTCAAAAAAATCCCAATACTTCAAAAATGATTATTTTTATATTATATTTTAAAAAATAATGTTTATTTTATAAAATAAAATTTCTAAAATTGGATGAAATTAATTTTATTTTCATTTCACAAAATGAAATTAAAAATGTTTTCAATGAAAACATATTTTTGAGGAGTAAAAAAGGCTTCACTATAAAATTAGTGCATATTTCCATAGAATTAATGAAACAATTATTGAGTAGGAAGATTATATATATATTTAATAATTAAATTAATAATTCTCATTGTCATTAATATAAATTCTAATTAATAATAGACTCATTAAATTAATAATATTTTTATATTACATCGCAATTCAGTTAAATCTCAGTATTGTGTGTTAGGAAAACTATTGTGATTATTGTTATTTTAAACAAAATTTTATAAGAGTTAAACTCTCCTACATAAAATAAAATTTACCCTCAAAATTTGATGTTTTTCATCAAAGGATCAATATTTCAAAATACCTTTTCTGAAAACCCATATCATAGAGAGGGATAGTAAAACATATTTTTAAAATGTAAAGGATTCCTAAAAATATCACATATTTAGGATCATATATAAGGACAGAATTGGTGGTAATTTCAAATTTGTACAAGTTAGTTCTTAATAACATCTATGGATTAATACATTTTGATAGATAATGTGGTCATGAAAAAATTAATGACCACAATACCATATATCAGTGAGGTTTCAAAAAGGCCATTGATTCATAAGAAATAAATGTGGGAGGATAAAAAACATTAGTTCAAGATCTTTTTCCTTGGGTTAAGGAATTACTTCTACATCTAGAGCCATTATATATGGAAATATACTTACATTAAATGTTTAATTTTATCCTTTAATCAATTTCCACTACAATCTCACCATTCCCTCCAAGAAACGAGTTTTGAGAGTGTATTTTTTATACTAGAATCACTAAAATCCAATTATAACATATCTCATAATCCAAAAGATAATAAATTCCTTTTCATACTATATTTATAAAATATATCTACCATAATATAATATAATACCAAAAATTAATAAAACAAAATTTGAAGAAATAATACATCAATTTCCAAAATTTAACATAAATAAAATGGTATAACATAGATCAATCTATAAATAAATAACCCTATTTTCCATGTAACCTCAGTAATCTCAACATTAAATATTGTTTTAAACTCAAAGGTTACATCATACCCTTCAGCTTGTATCTTTAAAAAAATACCATTTTATCCAAATAATAAATTCTGTTAAACATCCATGTTATATATACCTCAACTCATTAAAAAAATTTGTGAAATATCATTATTCACGTAAAAATCCTAATGTTTTTAAAATATTCAATCCAATAATTTTATTCCCAAAAGTTACATAATATTTATCCATAAAAATAGTTAAAATTTTTTATTAAACCCACGATATCACATATAAAAGTGGTAAGTGTTGTACCCTTTCCTCCCTTTAGTTATTAGTTCATGCAATGTGGCCATTCTGGATTTGAAGAGGTTTCATCCGGTCTACATGATATCCTATAATTGAAGAATTATTATTTTAATCCATATAATTTTTCTAAAAATATTATAAACATCCTCAAAAAATTACATTAATCATCAAATTGATTTTCAACCCAAAATGTGTTCTATATAATTTATCTTTTTCAAAAAAATTATATAATCCTAATTTATTGTTATTACCTTAACATTTATGATTATTTCAACCTTAAATGTTGTTAATAACTTTAAAATCATGTCTAAAAATAATAAAATCGTTAATTCTCAGACTAACCATTTCACTAAAACTAGTAATAAACTATAAGGTTGTATTCCCATAATATCTCTAAAAATAACCATAATCATGCTAATATCTAATCACATAAAACCTCAATGGAATATTTATACTATTAAACTTATTATTAACCTTATACTACCCGACCCAAGACACTATATGTTAATCTAATATCACTAGGGAATATCATAGTTTTTCATAGGTTAAATATTCTCATTTATCAATATTATTCTTAATTAAAATGATAATTAACCCTAGAATAATACCATGAATTATCAAACTAGGTTCATATGAAGGGAATACAAACTATGAAATATAATTACGGTAGATAAATATTCAACCATTTGTTTTGGGGTTTATTACCCCTAGACTCATTTATTCCAAAACTACATCCACTTTTAGTATACAGATGGGGATAGATTGCAAGTAAACTCATAAAATCTATACCAAATCTAGTATCATAGATCCAGTGTTTACATTATTATATTAGAATAAAAAATAGTAGATCAAATCCTAATGGAATAAATAGTTTATTTTTCTTGGTAAAGAATATATAACCATGATTCCCATATTAAATTTCAAATAAAATATAAAAAATTAGTGAAATTAAATATTCAACATCCTTGAACTCATTTAAATATTCCTTTTGTATATCTTAATGAAATGAAAAAAATAAAGGTGAGCTCAAATTCTCAGGAAGGGCTATATATAATGGAATATGTCATTAGTAAATAAGAAATAATAAAATGGGAAAGGAATTTAAATTAATATACCAAAATTTTATTCAACATCTTGATCATGATAAATAATATGGATTTATTAAATTCAGATAAAATAATTCCATATAAAATGTCACATAAGAATGGATCATATCAATGGATATCAAAACTATTCATATAATCACATGGAAATAAATTACACTTTTCATTCTTATGGAATACATATTTTCACACAACATAAACTTTCTATCATTTCCTCGTGCCAAGATATCTAACATAAATGTGTAAGGAATTAACCAAATACCTAAACTAGTTTAACTCATGTGACCTATCGATGAATCAAGGGGATATTTATAAGTATGCCCCAACAATTAATGCATTTACAATTGAATCCATATATATTTAATGATAATTTTAGTTCATAATAATATATTACAAATCATCAAATATCAGTATTTATTAAAAAAACTGAATATAATGATTTCCATAATCAATCAAACTAAATTAATAGTAAACCCCCATATTAAAAAATAGTATATATTTTTGTACATAATCATATCCATGAAATAAAGAATATAATAATTTAATATATATTTGACGAAAAATAAATTAAATTAAAATAAATTTAATGTTTAAAGAGAAATTTCATGACCACAAAATTTATAAGATATAAAATAATACCATCAATTCTTAAGAAGAGTAGAATTTATAGTAAAATTATGTTTTTTATAGAATAAAATAAAATGTTTTAGAGAAGAGTTTAAAATATTTTTTGCTAATTTTTTTTTCATTGTAAACCCATTTAAATTCAATAAAATATGATATATACCACAAAATGGTTATAGTGGTTTGAAATTATGTTAATATTATATATGTTAAAAGGATACATTCCATTTTAATTTTTTTAGGAAAGTAAAAAATTAATCCTTCTGAAAAAATTATAAAGATTCAATTAAAACCATTTAAATTTTCAATTATAACATAAAATTTTAAAAATAAATCCTTCAAGTGAATAAAGATTTATTTTTTAAAATAATTTTTCACAATATAGTAATGGAAGAAAAATATCTATGATCAAAAGAGAAAAAGATTTGTTTTTTATAAAAACATTACATTACATTATTAAAGATAATAAGAGAGGTAGATCTATAAGAATAAATTGAAATGACTTATATTTCTAAAGTATATAAAAATAAATGGATATTATTAAGGGTGGAATATAGGATTCCTTCAATGAAAATAATGGAAATCCAAAAAATTGAGATTGTAAAATGAATCATGGATACTTTGATAACATTTAATGTGTAACCCGTTGGAAAATTAATCATGAATTTAAAAATTAATCATTATTAAAAAAAATATATCAATTTTAAATACATCAAAATGGATGTATTAAACCATAATAAAATAGGTTCATAATACCAAATATATCTCAATAGAGTGAAAATTGAGATAGAATCTCATAAAAAATTGTATCATTTAAGTTATAATTAATCAATGAAGGGATTATATATGAAAAATTAAATACAAAAAAAATATTAGAAATAAAAAATAATAAAATTAGATTTTGTTACATACATAATAATGGAATAAAATGGTCAATTAAGTTAATGTATAACCCAATGAATGGAAAATTGAGTACAAAACCCCCTTACCATATGTTCTGATTTGTTCATAAGTTCTTTTAAAATCATTTAATTTAAAATCATTATAAATATTTTCAACCACCATCTGAATTCTTATAATATCACAAATGATGTACATTTGACAATAATTTGATAATAATTCTATTAAAATCTTCATTTATAGGTGTTAACCATTTGGTTTTTCAATTATGTTTTGGGTTTCTAGTTCATATCTGTTTACATTGATCGTGGTAATATAATATCTATATTTATAATAATTATTTATATATCATATATACTCATTATATACATATTTATAATCATCCATGAATGGTGGATATAGAAAAATTAACTACACCATTCATTAAGATGATATGTAGTATGTAAGCATGAATATTGTTTTCATTTTTAGAATCATGGAACAAAAGAAAGGTACATATTAATTATAATTTAAAAAATAATTATATTGTAATATATATAATATATAAAAATTAAATATTTATACACTACTATTAATGTAAATAATAAATGAAAAATTAATCATGTTGCTTAATGGTGGTGGTAGTCCACGTATAGACACGAGCTATGTTATCATTTTTTTAACAGATATATGGTAAAAAGGTAAATGATATATTATATTCCATGAAATATAATTATTTAATAAATATCATATATTATAATTAATTTCTTCTTTAAACCCATCCAAGTAAAATGGTTATGAAAAATGAGTTATACCGCTACATGGAGATGGTAGGTCATATATATGCATGAGATATGATTTCACTTTTAACAAGATTGAAAAGAGATTAAAAATGGTTTTCCCATAATAAAAATTATATATAGTTATATTTATAATACTTAATTTATTGTTTTAGGATATTTAAAATTTATTATTAGGAAGTAGAAAAATAAATAAACTTGAATGGGTTGGTAAAGATGATTACCTCTTCATTGGAAGACTTCCATTAGATTCCTTCTAAAAGAAAATTGAGTTGATATGTTTAGTAGACTAGTAACTCTATAATTGGGATAAGTATGTTTGGGAGTTATTTTTTAATATTTTTTTTAAGATAAATAGATCAAGATGTTTGAAGATGTGAGGGGAGGTGGTGCCCTTTTATAATTGAGGTTAGTGTCACACATGTAATATTTTTATTTTTAAATTATATTTTAGTCTCTTTTACTGACAAATGGTTACAAAGTGACTCATATTCTAATTTGTTAAGGTTAATATATAAATCCTACCCTAACATGAGTTTTAATAATTATTAATTTCATTTTATCACTTATTTGTTTATATTAACCCAAGGTCAACCTGATTTGACCTTAACAGTCGTAATAAATTTTTCAATCTTGATGGGTTAAAGTTTTAAGTATATGTAAATATTTTGGTCATAAATTCCCATGGTATGATATTTTCCACCATTTATCATCCATATTGTCCTATCGAATGGTTTTTTTTATTTTTATATGATTTCATTATATAGTATTATTCATATAATATCATTAAAGTTATTTTTGACATTGTTTCTTAAATTTAACATTAATAACATCAAGAAAACTAATAAATTTAAATAAGAATCCATAACCATAAATTATATATTATTATTAATGATAAAATTCATGTGAAGATGTATTTCATCAAAAAATGTTACTTTTTATTTTTTAAATTTTATTTAATTTAATTTCTCTACAAATTGCACAAGAATGGAAAGAGCATTTTATAATAATTTAAGGTAATTATTTCATCACTAAAAATATAAAATAAATTAATAAGATAAGATAAAAATTTATTTTTTAGATAAAAATTTAGAATAAAATTTATCCTTTTTTTCCTTATATAATTTTTATAGCAATATTAATGTTAAGAGAGTGGAATTTTGGAATTATCTTCAACTAAACTAATATAGATGTTATTATCTAGGTAAAATGGAACAAAAATGAAATATATTCTAATTTAGTACGTATACGGTCTATTTAATTCTATAAAAATAAATTAATTCATGTTTTTTTATTTATTTTGAGACATTGTACCATGGTTTTATTGTTGTTATAATCATTTTACCCATACCAATATATTAAATAATTACCCTAATTACTATTCATAATGAATAAAAATAAAAGGGACCTATTTACCAAATATGAATATACTATTTCCAAAAAAAAATATCCATTTGAAAATATTTAATCTCTACAAGTAGAAAAAATAAATTTTAATTTAAATGTCTAAAAAAATCATCGTATAGTTTTTATAAAGAAAATTATGTAAAAAAATTAATTTGTTTCAAAAAATGAATATTAATGATTCCAGTAGAATTTTTTAGAAAATAAATCTATTATATTTCACTTTAATACTAAATAAAAAATAAAAATGTCACTTTGAAATTAATTTATAACCAAAAAAATAAAGTGTTTGGAAAATATTCATTTTCATAGTTCCATAAAAATTCAACAATTTCATAAAAATACCCACACCCTAAGATAATTTTGATATAATAATTTGAAAATTTATATTCATTTTATGAAAAAAAATCTAAATTTATTAAAAATATATTATAATTTTCTCATAAAAAAAGTAAATTCCATTTTATAAGAAAACATATTTTTAATGCATAAATAAGAATTCACTAAAAAATATGTGGCTATTATAAATTAATTAATTAATACATTTGTAATTATTATGACCATTATTCATATATTTCATAATTTGGTTACTCATTTTAACACAAACAAATTTAGCTTCTTTGTCATAAGTGTTACATTTAAATAATAAAATTTATATAATATGTCACAATTCACATAAATCATTTTGTTTAAAGTTAAACAAAATATTAAGATTATTATTCTTTTATAATAAATTTTGAGGTGTCACAACCAATTATTTTATCAAATTCATTTTAAATCATTTTTTATTACTTTTAAATGTCTTGTTAAGGAATATTTTTATGTTTTTCAAAACAATATTCTTTATACATTCATTAAAATGTCTCAAAGGAATGTTATTTTAAATGTTTTTCACATTAATATTTTTTCCCAAACACCATAATCATAATTTTTACCCAATATTCATTAATATGATTTAATGTCCTCTCAAAGAAAATACATTTTCCATTATTCTATGAAGGTTAGTTTTTATATTAATGTAAAAATGTGTTATTTTTTAAAAATATATGAAGACCCAGAATTCCCATGGAATGTTTTTTAATAAATGGGAATTTTACGAGTCCACAAATTTTTACGACGCTTGATTCCAAGGCTCGGTGTACCCAGAATCAATTTCTAAAGTATTGTTCAGGTTTGTTTAGTAAATGTGCGAGCAGGATTTTATAACTTTTGAACCGGTGCTCAGAATTTTAATCTGAGGGCACCATTAAACTCATATCGTTGGTATTCGCTTAAGAAGACTTTCACATCGATGGTAATTATTCGATAATAGAAGTTAGTTGTTGGGTTTTTTAAAAAATGAAATTAAAATAAAGTGTTCACTTATTTTTATTTATTTGGTTGTTAAAACCTTCAAGAGGTGGTTCGAGGTGGGGCCACCACACCATAACCGCACATGAGAGGTTATGGCGGTGGGTCCCACCCGCACATAACCTCCTTTGGAAGGATATTTTCAGTGGGGACCACCTGGGATGGTAACCCCTTGGAACCCCCCAATTAAGTGGAGAAACCTTTATGCTTCCCATTGTTTAATTTTTTCCAGCTCTCATCAATTAATTGAAACTCTCCACCTCCCCTAATTTTGAATTTGAACCAATTCCACCCCATTAATTGGATGATTTGTCTCATTTAATTAAACATAACAATTAGTATTGTTGTGCCAACATATAATAGACATCTTCTACTATTATTTTTGGCTTGGAATTTTGGTGGAACTTTGGGAAGGAGAATAACACTCCAACAAAGAACGATCACTGAAGGACGAAAGAAACCTCTTCTACCAACGAATAACCTTCGGTCGACGGATGAAACTGTCACCCATGAAGAGAACCGATGACATTGTCTTCGACTTCGTCTTCTCTGAACTCTCCTTCCACCATCAACGATCGAAAAATTAGGTAGGGGTTGTTTTATGATTGAGTTTTACCCCTTGTTCTTTTTCATTAGTTTTTCTCTTTAAGGCCTATTGATATCACCATAACGTGGAGGTCTCAGACCACACGAACATGACCCGACCCTCCCCCTTAGTTCTACCTCTCTTGTTGATGACGACGGTGGTGCAACGGCGCCACCGGCAGAGTGGACGGTGGCGAAAAAACGTCGGTCGGCGATGGACCAGCCACGAAGAAACCGACGGCGCAAGGCCAGAGGATCGCCAAAAAGCGTGGCACCGTCGTGCTGTGCGGATAAAAGAGGGGCCGCTACCAAGATGGGCCATGGCAGAAGGGCGCGGTGCCGTTAAGTCACACAGAGGAGAAGGGGCCACTACCAGGCTGGGCCACGACATCGTTGCACAATGTGGAGGAGATGAGCTGCGACTAAGAAATGCCATGGTGGAGGAGAAGGTGTTGTCAGCGTCTGGCTGGCCACCGGTGGTGCGGAACCGGCAGGCCGCTCAGCCAGCCTGACATGGCGGGAGCCTCTTGGGTCCTGCGGGCTACCGAACCGGTGCTTAGTGCCGGTTCCCTTTGGAAGGAAGGGGCGCCTCCCCCCCCCCCCCCCACACGTGGCTAGCGGGCCACGCGGGCCACCAGCCAGCCGGGCCACGCGGGCTGTTACGATGGGCCGCCCTCTCGGGTCGGGTTGCCCACTCGGCCCGGGTCGCCCCCTCATCCGGGCCTCCCTCGGGCCGAGTTGGACCCATAGACCAAATCAAACCTGCGGACCGGGTCGGACAGGAGTCCAAATCTGTTTGACACGAATACACATTTTCACCCATAACATGGGCTATGGGTGTCCGATTGATGAACCCTCTGAGACAACAGAATGCTTCAAGTGAGTCGACTCATTTTGAATAAAACACTTCAGTTTTGTAGATAGTTGGGGTACGATCGGTTTGGATTGAAACTAAAATCCAACTGGGCCCTTGGAATGAAAATTCCAATATCTCACAGACCAGGCGTCCGATTAACACGCCATCTATTGCGTTGAGACCCCTATGACGTGGTGGACCTTTGAGATACTTATACATAGGACATCGTGACAATTGGGGAATCGACCATTGGCTCATGGAGCGGATCCTCCTGGAGACGAGTGAGTGGGGTATGGAGACCTAGTAGTTGGCTATTACCTGAAGACTACTGACCTTTCGACTTGGAGTGTTTCGACTAGCCCAGTGGGGAGCGCCTCTCTATGACGCGGTAGACCCACAATGGGGAGCGCTTCTGTGTGACGCGGCAGACCCACGGTACTCGACACAAGTAGTATCTTAGCAGGCTATGAGGGGGAGCACCTTTATTTGAGCACAGAAGACCCACAGTGGGGAGTGTCTCTATGTAGCGTAGCAGACCCACGATACTCGATAGGAAGAGTACTACAGCAGTCCATGACAGTGGGAAGCGCCTCTGTGTGACCTGGCAGGCCCAGAGTACTCTACAGAGGAGGATTACTCTAGCAGTTGAGGTTTTGATAGTTTGACTAGGAGTGTTGCATGATTGTGATGGGTTACTAGATAAATTAGGTATATGTATGGGCATATACCTAAGTAATGGTTATCTGTTGATTTCAAAATTTGTGGTTTATCATTATTAGACTTAGTAAGACATTGAGGGTCTTGGGTCCCTACTGAGTATCGATATACTCACCCATGCACGGGCCATGTCTGCACCTTGTTGTGTTGGATGCAGATGACGGACAACGCTGACTGAGGTAGAGAGTAGTAGGACTAGATGATACCTGGAGGTGGACCACTCAGTGTGATTGTACAAGGAGGAGACGGACGGACGTGAGTGATGAGGAGGCCATCTGTACCTACCCTTCAGCTAGGAACCCCGGAGGATGACCCAGTAGCTGCTTTAATTCTTCTCTCAGTTGTACTTGAAATTTTCTATTTCCTTGTACTTTACTATTGGTCTTGTATTTCCGGCCCACTTTTACTTTCAACACTCTCTTTTTTATACAGTTTTACTTAGTGTTTTACTTCTATTTGTGTACTCTGATGAGTTTGTTTATAGTTTTGAAGGCAATGCCCTCCCAGTTTAGGGATTTTCTCCTTTGGTGCTAGTCACCGGCCCCTGTCCTATAGAAGGCGGGCTTGGGGTAGTCACGATATGGTCCCCAGGGGACGGTTTGTGACAAAATATTAAAAAAAATTATAGAAATGATTTATAACTTATTTTTCATATCAATGTTAGAAAAACATTAAAAAAATTAATTTTAATTTTTCACATTTATTTTCCTCTTTAAATCTAAAAATAATTTACTTCATTTCAAACATTTATTTCTGATGAATTGATAATCTTCTATCATCCTTTAATGATCTATAGATTATAACTTATGTTTTGATAATTTAGTTTCTTATTATCAAGTTCTCTTCCACTATCCATTATTGATTGGAAATTATTTCTCTCTTTCATATCCATTTTTTCATTATCAAGGATGCATTGATTATTATTTATATTTCATTTATATTTTCATAACCATGTAACATTTCCATATATGTAGTTATTTTTCATATTTTTTTTAAGAATGTTATTTTATTTGAAAAGAAAATATTTATACTAAAAATTATAGAATCAATATGAATATTTTTTTATTTATAATTTATTTTTAGATTGAATTTTGTTGATCATTAAATATATGAGGAAAAATTATGATTTTGAAGGTATGGGTGTGGCTCAGTTATAGATATCACCACAATTCATTGAAAAGTATTAGGATAAAAATAATGTTAGTATGATATATAAGAAATGGATATAACATCATGTCCCAATAGTTGGGTATTTTGTGTATGAATTACCTATTTATGTGAGTTGTATTGGTTGAGGGGTCATGAGAGTATGGAATATGTCTTGGTCGAGGCCTTGATAGTAACATTCATCATATTTTGGCCAAACCGATAATGGTAAGAACATGATTTTCCATAATATTTAATTTCCTTTAGTGATAATTTTTTTTCCATATTCCATGTCATTAAAATGTTTATATAATCCCATAATCTAATTTCAACTCGATTTATTTTTTGAAAAAAAAAATTCGATTATTTAATTTGTTATATTGATTGTGTTTTATTTACTCAGGTTAAATTCCATTTCATATAACCCTTAATAAGCTTCTGAGCTCACCCATTATTTGTTTTTATTTGTACATAATATGAAAAAAATTATTGAGTGATTTTCAAGTATACAAGAATGTTTTCATGTTATTATTTATTTTTCTAATGTAATATATAAACCATGAATGTATCTAGATTACCAGGACTACTAAATGGATTATTCCTTTATGTTTTGATCCATTGTGTCTTTTACCAATTTAAAACATAATAACAAGCCATAAGTCACTAGATTCAGGGATCCTAATGTTTCTATCAAATTATTCTTAGTCGGATCCATGGGAACTATATTTTTAATAAACATATCTTGAATTATAATTATGATAACACCATTGAATAACTATGATATTTTACTTTCATGAGGTTTTCTATTCCATGGATTAATATTCATCATTATATTAAGATAACTAAAGGAGTACTACAATATTAAAACAAATTTTTCTTACATTCCTCTATCATGGTTTTTCAAATAAATAAAATAAATGTAAACCATTTAAAGAACATAATTGATTATTATCATGGGAATGATAGGTTCATAAATCACTTGTACATAATAATACAAAATCAAAATTTAAATAATTATTCTTTCTCTTCATTAAATTTATTACAATCTATTTTGAACATATATTCTTATGAGGATATACATCAAAGGATGTGTGAGATAAAATCCCAATAAGGGGAGGTATCACATATTAAATTTTTTAATTTAAAACATACCGATTATAAAAAAACTGTAATTATACTATTCAACCGAAAATAAAAGTTACTGAAAATATTATGAAAATTTAACCCTCGGGAAATTTTTACATGTTAATTCCAAAAATAGAATTCATTTTAATTAAATATTTATTAATATAGATAATTTTAATTCCTAATATGGAAATTATGTTTTTTCTTAAATTAATTAAAATGAAATTTATCAAAATTAAAATTTAATTTTTTTGAAATTTTAATCTTGGTTTTTTTTGTGGAATTAGTTTTTTTAAATTTTTATAAATTTCAAAAGATAAGTATTATTTTAATTCAATTTCATTTTTTGGGGTCGAATTTCTATTTCCAAAGGGAAAGTTACTATTCTTAATGGTCACATTATAATTCTGATTTTCATATTACCTCATATAAATACATATCCACTCCTTAATAAGTTATTCACTATAACACCTGTCATGCTTTTATAGTTTATTTTTTTAAAATTATTATTGGTTTATAAATATTTTGGTTAATTTCTATAGTTTTTCTTTGTAGGGGAGATAGTCCTAGTAGATTAATATGATCCTAATATCCACATTCCACTTTTTATTTTTTATATTTTTTCTGTTGTAATATGTATCATTCTCTTAGGTTTAGTTGTTGAAAATTATTAGTGACCTCAATTATTTAAATAATGTATTTTCCTGTTTTTTTCTATGTGTTGTATGTATAACCAAATAACAATATAACATAGATTTATTTAGAAACAAAACCCATTATACTCTTTGGTTCTTTATAACTAATTCTTAGATATTGAACCTATAGGAAGGAAGGGAATCAATAGCCATGCTTTTGTTAGGTATTATCCTCCTAGATATGTAAATATCTTTAGATTTTCAAGTGAGAATATTGTAGACATGTTAGGGAAACTGACTCACACTCTGATTAAAATTATTTTCTGTATGGATCAAACAAACATGAAATAAGAGTTGGAGGTGGATATTATAATTACTCATCACCAACTATATTTAGTTATGAAAAATAATCAAACCCTAAATAAATTTACTAAAAAATGTACAAAAGTGTATTTTCATAAATGTTTATCTAATAAATATGATCGATAGAAAATTATTTAATAATCCATTTGTTAATAATGTTGGTTGAATAAAAATTTTAAATACTTAAATGGATAATGAGTTCACTTTAAGTATTTAGAAAAATGAAATCATTATTCTAATTGAATAATAAATAATGATTCTAAAAATGTCTTCGGATTTAATTGGAGGGATATGAGTGGTTATACAAACAATTTCTCCATGAATCATGGATGAAGATAATAATTTTTTTATGGTATTTATTGATGAAATATTGAAATAAACTAAATATTATTATGAGCATGAAAATCACTTGAGAATAGTTCTTGATGATAATGATTAATATAAGAAATCTAGTATGGGTGAATATTGATTTCTAGATGTTCATTTTTTGGATGTATTTTCTCTATGGATGTAATTTCTATTGATATTTTTATGGAAAAATTTGATCAAAGAATGTCCATAGTTGATGAATGTTACCTTTAATGATTTTAATCTAGGTTAATTAGGATTAAATTAGGGAATATATGATTATGATATAGTGGTATTTAATAATTGTGGTTTTTTATGAGGATTGAGAAAAAAATAAAGGATCATTTGAAAAAAATTATGTTGTGTGTAAAATTTAGAAAATCAAAGTTTAGAAATCATACATTGGATGGTATTAATCATCGTTAAAAATAATTTTAATCAAAAGGTGATACTTTTTATATATTTTTTGAATAATTTATATATTACCTTTATGGTTATTATGTGATATAAAAACATGACCCTCGCTTAAGATTACTACATTTTTTTAGGATTTACATTGTAAAAATATATCATAAATTATGAAATCATATAATATTAATATTTGATTAGTAATGTCTATTTGGTGAAAAATAATAGAATGATTTCTGAATAATAAGTTATCAAATCAGATTGATGATTGGGTAAAAATATAATAAATAATGTATATAGTGTGATTAATTGATCTTTAGTTTCCAATTTGATTTTAAAGTTTTATTTACATGAAATTTTATTCCTATTGGGTGTTATTTTACCTTGTGCTAACCATTTTATTTTTTGATAAGATGAATAATATCTCATCATTTTATGGATCTTATAGTTGATTTCAGTACATTAGGCCTGAAAAATTCATCATGATCAGGATGATTCATGTTGAAGGATTAAATCATTATTATATAATATGATGAAATCATGTATTTAAATTTTATCATTTTTTATCACAAAAGTACTGACATTTATCAATAATAAACAAATAGAATAAAAAACTATCATGAATTACCTTTAAAGTATAAATAAACTACTAATATATATTTTTAGAAACGCATTTCCACATATGATTCTAGTGTAGGTACATTCATAATTTGTTTCCTTTTAATAACATAGAAATTTATTTTGAATATACAATATATACTTGATTTTATTACTATGTTATTATATATTCAAATTAAGAAAAGATGAATTAATATTGATGGTATTCAATTTCAACAAGAATAGGAGAAGGTAATAAACCAATATATGTTTTTATGTTTTCTTTTTAATGATCATTATGTTTGATAGAAAACTCCACACACACCACCGAGCTTAAACAAACTATGAGATAATATTAGTAAAATATGTCCATTATTACCCAGTCATTGGTTTCATCATTATGAAGAGTAATAACTATATTATTAAATAAATTTAGATATTTTTCCTTAATAAAAGTAATAATAAATATTATATTTATTATTAATTTTATGAAAATGAACATAAAATCATTTAATAAAAAGGTGGTCTATTATGAAAACCATTTTCATGTGTACAATAAATTTTGATATTAATTGATTAAAAAAAAAATATTGATAAATGATTAAATTTATATAATTAAATTATATATCAAATTTAATTAGATAAAATTATTTTAGTTATGTTTATTATGAAATTAATTATAATAAATTCATTTTATGTTATCAAAATAGATTTTCCTCACAAATTGTTATCATTACATTTCATGCATAGATATTCTTATTAATTTATACCAATTTTAAAAATTTAATTAAAAATATGGGATATAATTTTTGAAAAGATGATTTAATTATTGTCTAAGAATTTTTTTTGAGATTTTTTCTAAAAATATTATTTTGGGAGTGAATAGTGACAAATACAATGTTTTGAAAAACTATCATTTCATCTCACTAAATAAATTAATTTAAAAGTACCATAATATTTTTTATGTTAAATTAAATCAATATTTTATCCCCCTGATTAATAATAATGTAATTAGTTCCATAATAATCCTAACAATATTTTATTTTTGTATAAGATCATTTTTATCCCTAAAAACACATTTTTTTCTAGAAACTAGTTCTGATAAATTCATTGTAATTTTGATGAAAATAGTATTCCAAATTATTAGAATTGAATGTTGTAAAATTGTTTCTATATTTATAATTAGGATGTTAAATTTTTTAAAATAGGTATAAATTATAATTAGATATATTGAATAATAACCATAGTAAACATTTATCCCCTTGTTAATAGGTAAAATAGGTTAATCATGGTTAAACATATAAGATATTGTCTTTAAATCAACCCAAAACAAGCCTTTATTTAATTAGGTTTGATTAATTAGACCATAAACATACTAAAATAAAAATTATGGATATTTCATTCCACTTTTCATTGATTATGACCATTATATTATTTTAATTTTAGAGAAAATAAAAAAGGTCACTCCCTTTCTTTAAATATTAGTTATATTTTTTTGGGATAAAAAAATATGAATCATTAAAATTGGTTATTTTTAAGGGGAATATATTTTTTAATTATAGTAATTTTCGTTTTAGAGATAGTATAATAAGTTCAATTCTTACACAACATTGATGAAACACTTTTTTAAGTATTCAAAAAATCATATAAATAATTTTTTAAACATGAAAAGTTTTTATTATTAATTAATAATGGTTGCCCTTGAATTTAATGTATAATTATAAGGTATAAGTGGTGGTTTTTGGGATACATAAAAACCTCACTATTATCTTAACAACGTTAAATTCATGATATATTAATACTCTTTAAAATGACCTTAAATAGTGTTTATTGATTAACAGTAATTTTAATTAAGATTAAAATTATAAGGAACATATATTAATTCAAGTGGATAAGAATTTTTCAAACCTATAGTGTGTGGTTGTTTTGAATTTATAAAACATACCTCACCAAGGAATGTTTCAATTTTATACAAAAATCCACTTTGAGGTTGTATATCATATCATATATCTGGATATAAATAAAATAGGATCCTAGAAATGATTTTACATTAGCCTAACACATCATATAACCATAGTCAAACATCCATGAGTGTATCCCAACATTCCACAAATTAACATTCCCAATACGTCACTCTCGGTTATGTGGTGACACCCATGATTGACACAACCCATTTCCAATATAATCCCTAACAATAGGGTTTACATTTTACTAGGTAGGTCAATGGGGTCCCCTAGGACACCACAAAATAGGGGATCCACACTTGGGGTCATCATTATCAATCTCATTTATATGGTCAATGACCATCAAAATAGAGCCTCAAATTTCTTATTGGTGTCTTACATAATATAAAAACATGAGCCTCCTATGGAAATTCAAACAATAAATAATATAGATATGTGGCTTAGGACCATCTCAGTTTTTAGGTTCATGCAAGGTTATGTTGTTTCAAATCTGAATAAGATGATGTTATAAGAGGGGGTGAATTTCGATACCTTAAAAAACTTTATAAATTAAATGAATACCTCTTAACATGTAGTTATTATTTATTTTTCTCTCTTAAAGATTGGTTTGTAGTGAAAATAAATAAAGAAAATAACCTGGTGATGTGTAGCTTATACTTCAATAAATCAAGACGGTACTATATTATATATATCTTAATAAGACAAGCTGGTACTCTATTACTTGCCTAAATTAATATGAGTATCTGATACTCCAATAAATCAATATAGATTAATTTGATTGAGGACACAGATTTTTTTCACTGTTAATTAATGAAACTGAAAAAAGTATTTTCACTTCTATAACATAATGTTTCATCAAAATAATATTCTAATTTTCATATGATTTATTCAAATGGTAAAAGATAAGATACTATAAATTTGTATAAACATGTATGTATCCAAAGTGTAACTTTGAAAAATGATTTTTCAAACATGAAGAATAAGTTATAAAAATAAAATATGTGATAAGAAAAAAATAATAGAATCAAGTCGATGAGATAGATCTAATCATGTATGTATCAAAAATTTAGCTATGAAGGTGGATATATGTAATTATTTACACGAACATGGCCATGTACATATCAATATATTGAATGTGCATATTCCGCTATATTTAGAAGATGATCATCTCAATATCTATATTGTTTGTCAAACAAATCTACTTCAAACCAATATCAAAAATATCACACAATAAATCAGGAATATTAGAATTAAAAATCATTCAAGAGATTTGTATGTTCCCCTATAAATAAAAATGATATACTCTATTGAAAACTATCTTTTCAATCGGTCATAAAATAAGATTAAAATAATATTTACTTCTAATGATTATCTTGCAAAAATCATGCATAATATTAATAAATCAAAACTTTTTTGTTAAATACTAAAATATAGTTTTCCTTCATGTGATAAAAAAATATTGAAAGTACATTTGAAAATGTATTATTGTTTAAAAATGAAGGGTTGATGAATATAGCTTTATTCCTTAAACATAGGGTTGTTTCCAGACATAGGGTTTTTGAACCATACATTTCTAGCACCATAGTGTATATGATCAACAATTTTAATTCTCAATATAGGGTTCCCAAACCATATGTTACGCCTACAATCAAACTAAATAAATAGGCTTTCCAGAATACTTTCAAAAAATATTCATAATATTTAAACAAATATTCTTCCACATATCAATGACTGATGTATAAATTAATAATAAATATTCAGAAAAATATTATCTTTAGGATATTCACTTAAAACAAAACTTATAATTTATATAATTTTTTTTTAGCATAAAACCCTAAATGATATTAAAAAAATTGTTGAATAAACACATGCCCAACAATCCCAACCATTTTGATGATCAAAAACCCATTGAAAAATTCATAAAATAAATAATAAAAATGTAGAAGGTTTTCTGAATAATATATTTTACAAATATAAATAAATTAATTAAAATAATATTTTCCCCCATTCAGATTTCTCATAAAATTTTAATTTAATTCTCGTATGTAAATAAACTTTTCCCCATATGTTTAAATTGATCATAATTTTAAATTAATCCCATATAAAAATCTCTAGATGCTCTACATTGTTATAAAAGTTTCCCCTAAAATGATAAACATATAAACTTCTTCCCCTTTTTACATAAAAAAGATGGGATTAAAATGTATAAAAATCAAATCCCCCTAAATTTAATTTTCCTTAAAAAATATTTAAGTATGTAGTCAAGGAGTATATAAACTAGTTTTTTAATAAATAAAATGGTTTTTAAACTTACATATTAGACCCACTTAATTACCTCATATATATATATAAAAATTCAAATAACTCCCCCATATTCATATCATATAGGATATTCAATGAATTAAAATATCTAAATGAATTCTATTTTTTCACATGTAATATTTGAGAAAAAATATTTATAGACTAATTTATCATGTGGATTGAGATAAATATTAATCATTAAATACATTATTACATAATATAATTGTTTTCATTAAATTTATAAGTATATAAAAATTAAAAAAAGAAATTACACAATAATTTATTACTCGTGTTTATTAAATAAAATTAAGATAAAACATATTGAAAGTAGACTACAACAATGAATAAGAGTAAGAGAGTTATGAAGGATTAGATCAATCATCCAAAAATTAAAAAAATTCAAATTTTATTCTCAAACCTGAAAAAAAATTGATAGTTTTTCTATCCTATTTTATAACATCTTCTTTTATTTGATAATATAAAGAATTTGAAAATTATGTTACCAAAAATTCTTTCAGTTGATCAAGGTCCAACTTTGTAAGAGCTTCCCTTATGATTAACTCCATCTTACTTAACATTTTCATTTTCAAAATTTAGAAATATTATTATTAATTATAATATTATTTTATATGAGTATAATACTTTATTACTTATTCATAAAACATTAGAGATGTATTCAGATCATTACATGGATTTACTTCTTATTTATTCAAATTACTAACTTTAAACAGATTCTCTTCATAATAAATTATGATTTTAAACAATTAGGATGATAAAAATCTAGGTTCTTTATAACCAAGAGCTTCCTTATCTATTTTTAAATATTTTTCAGATTAATCCTTAACAAATAAAACTGAATTTCATTTTAGAAAATCAAAATAGGGATTACATTTCTTTTTATTTTTTCAAATACCTTCCTCTAAACATGAAGTCATTGATTATTTCTTTTTTCTTATACTACTTTTAGAAGTCATTGAAAAAAATATTTTGAATAAGATAGATAAAAAAATTTAAAGGATATATAGAAGAATATTTTAGGTTTTTAAATAAAAAACAAGATGTTTTTTGAAACATAGAAGAAGACTCATCACAGTTTTGTGTCAAAATATAGAATAATCATTAAAAAATTTATGTTTTGAAAAGACATTTTTACATAAGAATGATTTTCTGATTGAAAAGGATACGTAAATAACTATAATTTTAAAAACACAAAATATAAATAAGATAATAATTTTAAATAAAAAATATAAATATTTTTATAATTAATTGGGTATTATATTATCTAAATACAAAAATAGTGTTTATAGATGTTTTAAGATTTAGTACACAAAGTATATAATTGAAAAAAAGACTACTTATTGATTCAAAAAGTAAGGAAATATTTTTCAATAAATCATAAATTATTTATCCCCCACTATGTAAAATAGAAAATACACTAGAATTATATGTATGAAAATATAAGCAAAATAATTCTTTGATTAGATAGTTTAGTTCTACAGATTTCACATAATGAACTACTTTATAGATGATCACTCATTTTTAAGATATATTCATATATAACCTAGTAAACAACATTAATAATTTATCTATGTAGTTTTGTATTGTATTCCTATAAAATGTCCAATAGGTGTTCCTTTTGTTACCCATTTTCATTTAGGTCTAATATTGTTAGCAAGTAAATTTTTTGGTAACCAAGTCTATATATTTTGGGTAGAAATTTTTCTATTAAAACTAAATAAACATTCTTAACAAAAAATTGAGGTTTTCTAAATAAATATAAATTTTCATAATTTTTATTAATACTATAACAACAATATTTTACAGTAGGCATTATTTTTCTATTTATATAGAAAAAAAATAATTCCAATGCAATTTTGGCCTTTCACCATTATAACTGAATTCTATGTTTTCTTTTAGGAATTTTATTTTTACCAAGAATTTGATTTAAATAATTTTCATCTTTGATTATCATTCAATAATATTGCTTTCAAGTATTTACTTCAATTACAAATTCTTTAATTTTAACTTCCCTGAAATCACATAAAATTTTGCATGTATTAGATTTTAAATTCTCCAAATGTTTTGAAAATTCTCTTTTTATATGTAATTAGTATTATAAGATAATCTATGTTTACTATGTTCTATTTTTAAGGATTAAAACCTATCTTGAATCATGAACCATATCTATTTAGTTCATCATAAGAATGTATTCCTGGTATATAATTTTGTGAGATAAAATATTGTGCCTCATCAGTACGAGCCATTAGAAATAGATTCCTAGTTGGATTTTTATTATCAACCTCTGAGTCTGTGGTAGGTTCTTTAATCAAAGTAGAAGTGAAACTCTATATTTTCTCCATAAAATTCTTTCTTTTCCATTCATAATTATTTATCCTATGAGATTTGATCGTATTATATGTATACTTTATTGTTTCCTTCTTCCTTGAATTCATAATATTTATATTTCTTATACTTTTTCCCTTTTCAATATTATTTGTAAATATATTACAGAGGTCTGATAAATGTTTGATTTAGTATGGATTTAATTAGATGATCCATCCAAAGTAGATCTAGGCACAACTTCATTATTTTTTATACAAACATGATTTTTCAGCTTCACCTTGAATCGAATATGAGCCTCATCCTAGTTGGTGAGGACTCCGTTAGTGCATCCAGGAAACCCGGGATCAAATCCAGGTAGAGCCATAATTTCTGGGGGTACTGTGGCAAGACTATAGCAGTGTTGTAGTGGCACTGTAGCGGGAACTATAGTAGTACTATTGCGGGAACTGTAGTAGGTACTATTTGGCACTGTAGCGTCTGTGAATCTTCCCTCGTTTGGGCCTTTGGGCCACCAATTTGGTCCCCTAGTCATTTAAGGCCTTCGTTCCACCTAGGTCTTGGGGTCAATAAGGCCTTCAAGCCACCTTACGGCATTGGGGTCACCTTAAGTGCAAGTGAAAACCAGACAACCTACAATGAACAAGCTCTAGAAGGAGGATGGGCAAGGAGCGTTCACCATAGTAGTTGTTAAATGGATTACAAGAATTAGAGGGTATGACACCTTCCATCAGGAAAAGCTTGTTCATGAACGGGAAAGCCTAGCTGAACACCCATGTGAAGATGGAGAGCTTATTTCATGATGAAGATACTGGGGAGGAGCAGTTCCAACTAGTTAGTCTAGGTTGTATGTAATGTTTGAATCCTATGGGAAATGAATTCCTCTAAGGTCTATGAGCCATGTAATACTTATGCCTACGGGCCTTGTAAGGGTTCCACCTCACCCCTTCAAAGGTGGATTATCAAAATCAATAAAAAAATGATGGCCTTCGGGCCATTGGAGATTCACCTTGAATCTCAGCTTCATAAATTATTAATGTTAAAATAAGTTCATTCATTACCAATTGACTAAATAGTGTACATTATCTTGTGGAAATAGATATACCAATCCATTTTGTAGGTAAAAAATTGATCACTTTTAACTATTTTATATTTTAAAATTGGATCTCCTAAGGAAGAAACATTATTGACTATATCAATCACTATCCCATTCATTTGAGTGATTATTTTACCATTATTTATTCATAAATTATCAAATTTCAACTTTTAATTATTATACCTTATTTGTATGATATTTTCATTTCAATCAAAGGAAGTAGAAATGGGTTTCCACATTTGATAGGCAGTAGAACATTGAGTTAATCTACTAAAACAATTAGTTCTTATTCAACAAAAAATAAAATTCGTTGCATTTTAAATGACATCATTTTATTTTTCATTAACACTATCCCATTTTCCCAAATATTCCTTAGAAATTTCATATGGAATGTGGAATTTTAAATAAACTCATACTTAATGTTTTTTTAAATATATAATCATGTTATATTTCCAATATCCATAGTTTTCATCATTAAAGTAAGGAGCACAAATCATTAACATACATTCTCTAAGAACAGCCAATCTAAGTTTTTAGATTGAAAGAATATTTCACTCAAAATTGTTAGATCCAAAAGAATTATTCTGGACTAAAATCTGAGTTTTTAGATTGAAAGAATATTTCAATCAAACTTATTAGCTCCAAAAAAGATTCATGTCTTAAAAATAGCCAGAAACACTTATATCATTTTATTCTCATCCTTTGTTATTATTTGATACCTTTGGTAATATACAATATAACTACATAGAATAATCCTTTAATGTCGCTTGTTTTTATAATATAATATCCAAGAAAATAAATATAGCAATAGATCCCCTACATCAATACTACTTGTTGATATCCAGTAGAAAAAAATTACAACTGGAGAAATATCTAATATACAATCTAACTATTGATTACACTTGTTGTGCCGAATATGAATTGGATGAAGATACATGAGGGGTGAATTGTGATCTTTTAAAAATATTGACAAATTCAAAGAATCCATATCAAAATGAAGTGATTATTTATTTTTCTATATTAAAGTCAAGTATGAATGGAAAATATATAAGGACATGAATACATTGATGTATAGTGGTTCAAGGCACAAATATCCCTTATTCCTCTCAACTGACACTCTCTTTGTAAGTTTGGTGAATTTACTACTAAGTCCTATATTTGGGACATCAAAAACTAAGTAAAAAACGTTCTTACCTTTATATAAAGTATTTTACAAGGACTTCAAGTTATTTTAAAAGGAACTAAATTATCCATAGAATAGTATGATATTTTGATGCTTCATTAACTCCAATAATGAATCTAAGAAGTCGATACACCAACTATTAGTAAATACTGATTTGATTAGGGACATAGGTTTTTCTCATAGTTTCATCATGTAACTGATAGAATTATTTTATCCCCAAATACATATAAATACAGAAAAAATAATCTTCAACATTTCATATTAATTCTTCAAATAGTAAAACAGAAACCACCAGACAGATGTACGATATGTTTGTCTCAAAATTGTAACTCCAAAAAAATATTTTTCAAGAATATAGAATAATATTTTAGAGTATGATACACATGTAGTGACATGGATGTAAACAAGTCAATAAAATGGATATAAACATGTATGTCTCCAAATTGTAGCTATAAAGGAGGTGTAATGATGTTATTTACAAAAATGCATCATTGTATATATCTCTATATTTTAAGTGTATATTCCTCAATATACAGATGGTGATTATGTCAATATTTATATTGTTGGTTAAATATATCATGGAAAAAATATATCCACAAATAACACAGAATAATTCATGGATATTTGAATTCAAAATCATTCAAGAGAGTCAAAACATTTTTTATAGATAGTAATTATTTACTCCATTGAAATTGATCCATTAAATCAGTCACAAAACATCTTTGAAACATTATTAACTTCTGGACGATACAATTTTAGAAATCATAAATATTATATTTAAATAAAAACTTTATTTTTGAATAGTTAAATGTATGGTTATTATTCATTAATGAAAAACACCAAATGTAGGGTTGAAAATTAATGGTTTTTTACAAAGTCATTGTTGATGAATATTACATTTATTCCTTAAACATAGGGTTTCTTCCAAATGTGGTGTTATTGATATATACTTTTCTAAAAATGATGCATATATTATTCATATGTTTTGTTACAAATGTAGGGTTCCAAAACTTATGTTACATTTGTAAATATAGGGTTTGAATTGTAGTGTTTCTAGAATAATTTCGAAACACGTTCATAATATTTAAACAATATTATCCCACTGATTAATTAATTTTTTATACTTCTAGAATATGTATTTTAACAAATATTATCTTCATAAAATTCACTTAAAAAATATTTAGTAATATAAATATTGGTGTTCATGGGAACCAAACCCAAAAAGAAATAAATGAAATCGTTGAATCAACACATTCTCAATAGGTTTGTCAACACACTTAGCCTGTTCCATTTTTTCAAATGTCAAACCACATAGGAAAACATATCTCAAGGGAAAAGATCACTCTCCCTATAATCAATTCCACCAAGCCAAATGACTCTATAGTATATCCAATGTCACGTTATAGCCAATTATGAATGACTAATGTCAGACAATCACCTTCCTCCAGGAGAAGGGTCTATATGACCATTAGAAATACTCTCTATGGCCTTCACATTTCACCTTTTTATGTCAAACTATGCCTATACAAGGATGTGTCCAAGGGTACCTACCCATGGGCCACTTATTCATACCAATTCCAGTATCACCCCAAAAGGTGGATCTAGGTGCCTAGGAAAACCCATTTAGACGTATCCTCAACCATCAGTGGATGAGGTTTGTATCAAATTCTTTAAGTCTATATAGGATTATATGATTTTATTTTCACTTCAAGACCATTTTTCAAATTTTACATTTTAATTTAAATTATGAAATAAATAAATTATTAAAAATAGTAAACACCAGTAGTAAAATTCCCACACATTGTCAAGAATATAAATGAAGTTCTTAAATATCTTGGGGGTAGATCTAGGACCATTGACAACACACCATAAATGTTTACACGTTTTATTCATAGCTTTAAAACTCATAACCCAATATCATACATTTCTATCTCATTCCAATCAAAAATATTCCAAAAACCTACAGCTCGAGAAAAATCTATTAGGTTGAAATTTTATCTAACCACCTACTACAGGTCCATAGAGATCTCCCAAAATCATCCCATGATATATGCCTAACAATGAGAAGTGATCCCATCATTAACATAATTTAATTTTTAAAGAAAACCTGAATAAAAATACAAGATGAAATATACCCTTATCAAATCAATGAATGGTTCTAGGTGAACATCATTGTAGGATATCCACTTACTAGGTAAAACAAGAGATCTATCTCAATCAAATGCTCCCACCATCCTCTAGTGAAATTATATTAAAAATTCATAACCATGAGAAATTACATAAGAATATAAGGTATGGGAGGTGAATGAATGAAAAATTGGTTGATTATATCTTTAAATATCCATAAACAATTTCGAATAAAAACATATCCACATAAAGGGAGAAGAGGAAAGGAGGATGGAGTCATCCCTAGTCCATGTGAGTAAGAGGGAGGGGTGAAGGGGGATACTCTCTCTAAAGACATGAGGTGGAAATTAGATATTTTTACCAAAACATTCACCATCTAGTTGATTTCCACGTATAGGATGAATGTTTCTTTGACTAGACACTAGCAAGCTAGTGGAAAATATTAGCTAATAGGAAATAGGGATGGCCACTAACAGACTAGTGACTCTAGTCTATAAAGCCTACCATTCTTCTTTTCTCTCCGACTATACCCATCCACCCTAAAAACCCCATTACATGTCTATTGGGATGTTTTTGATATTTTTAAACTCTTTTAATTCTATATCTAACACCGGTTCAATATCAATCCCCCCAACCAACCAAACATTAAAATTCATTCTAAAATTATAAACTACTATCAACATGAAATCCTAAAACTCCCCACCATAACAGTTATTATACTTTATAAGCCTCTATGTTTATTTAAAAAAACAAATACTCAAACCTTAGTCATCAAATCATGTTAAACTACTTTGTGACATCCCTAAAAATAGAACACACACTCAAAGTGCATCAACATTATTAAGGAACCCAATATTGAAAAATATGAACCAATTACCATTTTAAACATTGAACATCGAGACGATACTCAAAGTACCTACAAATAATGATCCTCCCTTCGAATCTTCATCTAGATAATCATCGATATTATATTTTCCACCAAAATAAGGCTTTCATCATAGGAGTATATTCTGAAATATGGTGACTCCCACTGGTACAATAACCCATAAAAACTATGGTCTAACACACAATGGCATGCTCAATGTGGTTTTTAAATAAATTCAAACAATTAAACATGAAAAATATCAATCAACGCCTATGCATGATTCATCCCCATAATTCAACATAAATATATGTGTTTTCACCATCGATACCAAAGATTAGATCACACCAGATTCTCCCTCAAAAAGATAACCCATCCAGATTATACTCCCATAATATCTAATGTAGTGTACTCAAAGTTGATTTCCTTCTCACCGCATATAATTTTATGTGAGAATTCAATTCAACCCACCTCAAGTTGACCTTTAAATAAAATGTTTATCTTCAACCACTGAAAAATTAATAGATTTACCTTATCACAAATCGTTAAACTAAGGATGAATTTTCACTATCATCATATACACCCCCCAAAAATTTTACCCAACACCCAATGAGTTTTATCATTTATATACATAACTAAAAAAATTCACTCGTGTTATTCCATACATTGAGAACCGCCTCGTGACCACGATAATCACATTTGTACCATCTAAAAAATCATTTTTCCTAAAACATACCTACCATAATGATCCATAATTACCTATGAAATTAAACCTTTAATTCTATATGGAATGTATATATTTTTATGCTTCTCATATAGTAGGATTTTAGTGATTTAATAACTACACACTGATTAGTCTTAGATATCAAAAACTCTTATAACACAATGTTTAGACACCCACTATTTAGGTGACATTCCCCATTATAGGAGGGTCCTTTTTTAACCTCAAGTGATACATTTCACAATCCCCACAAACCATTCCCAAAATTTCATTGAACATAATGGTTAGGCATGATGGATTCCATTATGCCCCAAGGACATTGAGAAAAACCAATCACTTCCTATCCCCAGCTCACCGAGAATGATATACTCAATTATATACTAGACAATTAAAATGTGGACTATAATCCCCCAACAAAAAATATTGAAATCTATGATATATAGATACTCTTACAAAACTCCTTACGTAATAACATACATAGTCCCAACCAAACACAATAGTCACACATTCCAATGCAATCTGAATTCAAATTCTGAATCCAGATTAACTGAGATAAGGCCAAATGAACCTGAGATAATCTTCATAAACAATTTGAAATGCTCCTCATATAGGTTACTTCCTACAATACAAATCACCCACAGTGATCCTTATTCTAAATGAACGGTCTATCTAATTCTATGATTCATCAAACACCAAGCCATCATTAGATTTCATTCCAAAAAAACATAGGCATCTACCCACTCTATCACCAACATTAATAAACAATTTAGTATGTAAAATTAAGGATCATGCCATTCAAAATCATCCTCTATAAAAAAATATGATAGAACTACTAGTTCATAATATAAATAAAATATACAAAATAACCATTCCAAAACATTATCCTTGACAACACCTCTTGTGCATCAATTCCCAATATAAACACTTACCCATGAGTCTATTTATGAATAAATCTCACAACCAAGATAGGCCATTCTCACAAGTTATCCTCATATATAGAAATATTCATAGAATCACTAAAACACTAATCCATTCATAAATTTCATAGGGTCTCCCAACTATCCCATAAACCAAAACTCAGAAGGCTCCATACTATGGATACTCACATTACCATCACCCACTCTAGTGTCTCACATACTCATCTTGGAAAACACATGTCAAAAAATTATCCTTTTAAGGAACCAAAACTCATCCCACATCCACCTATAGAACTACTCCCTCTAGAATCAAATTCTTATCATGGTATGTACAAACATATGTAATGACATCTCTCAACCATGATCTATATTAGGGGAAAATGTCTCCAAAAAGGTCAATTATAATTTTATTCCATAATATATGGGAAAAATTCATATAGGTTGTTACTAAGACTATACATAACCAAACATGTAGACTAATCACCCATAAAGTGGTATATGAATATGGAATATAATGAACATTCTATCCTTCTAGGTTCATCACGCCTATTTTGTGAAAGGGACAACATCACCTCTCTCGTCCTCATCAAGAAACATCCTATAATATGTCAAAATAAGATACCATCAGAAAAAGAAACTTATGTCCCTAAATTGGTAAACATATGAGTAGAATCACACTAATAATTTACACTATAAAACATAATATAATCTATTTTTGACTATTTAAATAGTTTTTCATCTTTCCTAATAGAAAAAAATCACACTGTTAGGCCAAACTGCAATGTTAATCCCTCTATAATGAAAATGATGCATCTAGATGGATGTTGTATCTACAAAACATGAGCCAAACAATACAACAATTTATCATAAATTTAAAAAATATTGTGTTTAACATGAGGTTAGATCATATAATTACAAACATCATATAAAAATAGTAGTAATTCCAATACCCGAGTAACACAAACTTATTACTAAAATAGTTAATCCTAATGTACTAGAAAAATTACCATAAAAATATCCAACACATTCTAAAGTCACATGTCAATAATAAAAAAATAATATTACCAATAAAAACATATAACAATACATTTTAATGTATTTAATTGTATCATTGTGAATAATGACGAGAATTGTGGTTCTATGTTACCATAGGTGTGCCTCTATGAATGATAGGTGTTGATAGTTTGTAGTGGGGTTCTATATTTTTACTCTGAGGAAACTATACCCTTAGTATTAGAGAATAAATAAAAAATAAGAGAGATATCAAGAACATAAACCAGATCAGAATAAAATAAATAATTAAAAAAATCATGTGACAACATAATGGGATTCAGTCATACAAGCATAGAAGACTTCTTACCCACTAGGATGATAAAATATATAATATAATAAAGAAATAAAATAAACAATAAATGAAAATTGGTCCATCCTATGACTCCTATTATCACGTAAAACCCTATTTTCCCACTTGAGCTCCTCCAACATGAACACATTATATTGGGCCCCAACCCATCCTAAACCTGTAACCAAGTGAAATTCTACTCATGTACACAAGTGAATTGGTGGCATGAGTGATGTTTGAATACAAAACAAAGAAGGAACCACCAACATTATCCCATATATAACATAAATTCATTTATTTTTTCATGTTACATGGTGTGAATAAATAAATAAAAACAAAAAAAATAAAACAATTGACAATTGTTAATCCCTAGGTTTGTGATCCTGATCCCCCATACCTGCTGCAACTAGTTCCATAGTTTCTATGAACTTATAAAAATGATTGTATCAATCATCTTAATGACCTATAGGTCACTCATCAAGGTATATTTTTATAATTAACCAAGTAATTAAGTCACCCTATTATATAGTATAGTGTTAATGGGAATTCTTCATGTTAGAATCACAACCCATGGGAATACTGCATCTGCGGATACAATGGTTACTAGTAGTTCAGCACATGTATTGAGTGAAACTTGACCACGTCATCCAATTTCCCCACAATTTTTAATAGCTAGAATAGTTCAAGACTGATTCTCTTTCATCACCAATATAAATCTAGATCCAAATCAATAAAAGCCACATCAATTATATCATAAACCTCCTTACTAGGTGATTTTCCTTTTGTATCATACGCCACCCCTTGTTGGTGTTTCCATTACTAGTCATCTCAAACAACCTTGATGTCTGTCTTTAATTTATAAAAAAAGGAAACCCTAAGGCAATATTCTATTTCTTAAAAAAACTATCCTAAGGAAGAATACCTTACCATATTTTCATATATAAATAAAAACTAATCATAGACATGAGTGGTCATCATCCTAACCCATCAGGCGACCAGAGTCATACTTCTAGGACCGCAACCCAACTCAACACAAATGAACAAGACAAAAATATCAATCCATATAGATAGGTGACACCCATGATCGACACTACTTGTTTCCCATAAATTTCCTTCATAGTTGGGTCAACATGTCTCTATATCAGCCACTATGGTCCTATAGGGATCTAAAAAAAGGCGGCTCCCCCAAATGTGTTCCTAAACCTCTGTCCCATGTCTAGGGTCAACACCAATCACCATCATCATCATTATTTATTTATATTAAAATCAAGGTGTATAAAGATAATAAAGGAAAGAAAATACAAATCAAATAAGATCATGGTCCCATAAGGAAGTCTAATGTGGTGAATACCAAGAGAATCACCTCTAATAAGAATCGCTCCCTTGGGAGGAAATTACAAATCAGTTAGATTGAATCTAATGTCAGTCGTTAGGTTAGAAAAATAGGAGAGGAAATCTGATACCTTATAGCCTTCACACCTAGTGTGAGTGATCTGAGTAAGGTTGCAAATAAGGCCCATTCACCTTTTAATGATATAATATATAGACCATGAGGAATCGTGAGTGTTCATTAATAAGATTAATAGAATTGAATAGTATTTTTTCACTACCATTAGACTCACATTACACTATCTACATATATTTAGGCCGGTCAACGTCACTATGGATTCATCTTTGTGAGAGTTACCAAACCCAAAGTAGGTGGAGAAGGAAAAGATGAAATTTCCCATAGAATAACTAGCCACCCCTCCACCTCACATGTAACCTATAGAGTAGGATCCATCAGTATTGAGTTTGTTTACTATGGTGTGGGGACTCCAAAAAACCTTGTGCCCTTGAGAGGAAACATTGAGAGATTGGGAGATGGAAATACCTACCTGGAGGGGTTGGAGGGTTACAGTAGACTTATTATTCTTCATAAGCCAAAACATATTCAGTTTAAGGTTTTTTATCACATGTTCCTTACTCGAGAAGACATCCCCTTCGAAATGGATCTTGTTCTTATATTTACAAAAACACAAACATCGAGTAATCAAAATAATTGTTCTGTCTGTCTGCTCAAGACCGGCCTATTCGTCTCCTTGGAAACAACTACTAAAGAAAGGAGTACTTATTCCATAATTTTCATGGAAGCCTCTAAATTCACCAAAACATTTCCAAATCATACATTCCCACTAACTTTTAAAAATATGATGTGTTGTGATTTCCTCCCACCTATTTTTACAACATGTGCACCTAGAAGCTATGATTTTTTTCAAATCACTTGATATTCTCATCGATGGGTATTGATTGGTAACTTAGCCTCCATAATAGAGAATTTTAGTTATATGGGACCTCTTTAAACTATATAAATTCATCATAGGGGTCCCTCTAGTTTAAAATAGTAATCATTCTATGATGGTCCCTCTAAAAAAAGATTCATAAGGATGAGTCTCTAAACACACACAGGTCTTGGTCATCATTGATGTCATTAAGATAAATTTCTCCACATTTTTATTCATCTAGGACCGTGTTGATGATTTTTGGGTTGTTACTCGCGTGCCTGAAGGTTATATTTGTTGCTGGAATACCTTGGAAGCCAAGCACCTAACTAGTGAAGTTGTGATGCCAAAATAGAAACCCACTTCTCCCCAAAATACATCAAATGTGGCCCCTGAATTTTGAGTAGTGAGGTAGAATCATAAGACACAATGATATTCCTAATGCCTCCCCTACCCCTGGGTATAAACATCCATTGTACATCCCCAAATATTGATACCCTCAACAACATCCCAAGCTAGTTTCGTATACAATCCATGCAAGGTGTCAAAAATATTTTTCACATTAATACCCACTTCCTTTGAGTTTTTATTCATTATCCTCCATGATTCCAAATGACACTTCCCATCAATATTATCATCCCATATGATAGAGCACAAGATATTATATATAGTGTAATTAACTGCCTTTGGAACTCTGATTTCCAATAGAGCATGGATTCGTATAGCCATGATCACACTATTAACCAGAGTAATCCTGTCTCCAAATTAAAGATATTGGTTATGATAATTCATTACATGACTCGTGATCCTCTCCACAATCTGGTCAAAGTGATGAATTCGTAGCCTGTATGAAGAAATGGGGGCCCCCAAGTAAACCATGTCGAAGCTCATTTTATTAATATCCATGATGCTACTAATCATTCGTACCCTAATGTCCAGGAAATGTTTTGATATGTATACTCCTCTATTTCATCAATATATAGTATGACCATTCCAATGAATGTGATTTTTAAGAAACACATTCATTCCTGTAACCTATCTCTTTCTATAATTCATGGAAATAATGTTAGCATTTACGAACATGATATGAGATTTATTAGTGGATAGATCCCTTCATTGATAATTAATAATTGTTCTACTTGATATTATCATATTTAAGTTCCTTCTTAGAATATCCTGAGACAAGATGAATATAGTAGGGGATAGATGATCCCCTTACCTTTACCTCGTCATTGATTTAAATAAACTATAGGTCTTACCAAAGAACGTTTTTTTCCAACCAAGAGAATCTCAAGCATCAAATTATGATATCAATAGCCCATGTGTATAAACCCATATTCATTAGGACCACGATGATAAAGTTTCATAAAGTGTGATCGTAACCCTTTTGAATATTGAATTTGATAATAATTTTTTATACTATAACCTTGTTGTTGATCTAATTCACTAATTCCCGAGTTAGTTAAATATATCTTTATATCATCCTTCCCTTCACAAACCCATAATGGTCTTCAAAAATCCAACCTGGAAGATGATTCGAGAGTCCTTTATTGATTATGATAGAAAGTCCCTTTTATGGGTAGTTGCACATTCTTATGGGTCTATAGTGATGGAGAGATATGGGAGATTTTATCTTTGGAATTAGGAAAAGGGATGTGGCACTATATCCACTGTATAAATGTACTCCTTGGAAAATTCATGAATAGCCCTCACCATTTCATGCCTTTCCACAACACAAAATACTCTATCAAAATGAACTCGGGAAAACATAGGGCCTTACAATCTGCAGTAGTTCCATATATAATATAGACTCACAATTATCACAAGGTAATCAATACTAATGGGTGCCTAAAGATATGGATCATAGCCCATCCTAATGTCAATGTTTGTACTCAGTACTTCCATGCACATAACCAATTCTATTTTCCCCAGGGCCTAACATCCCAAGAAATCACATCTAAAGGGAATGGATCACTCACCCCACAACCAAGACTAAATTTCATAATGGATATAAGAAATTTCATGGGACATTTTATTTCTAATTAGGGAAATTCAATATCAAATCATAACCAACCACCAGTAGAAGGGAACATGGGACCTATAAATTTTTTCTCTAAGGCCTACATGGGATGTCTATATATGTCAAGATATTCCTCAAAAAGAGGTTTCTAATGAAATGTACACATGGTCCAGTAAATCATTCTATGTCCAATAACACCGTTTATGGGGGATCCACATTACTAGAGAAACTTATTTATACATGACCTCGACCATCGATGAATGAGGATTCATTACAGTGCACTATGTACATAGTGACTCATGCACTTGTTTTTCAATATCAGAATTTTAGTTTAAATTTAGAATCTTAATTTAAATTATGAAGTAAAATAAATTAATAAAAATGTATAATCCATCAGTACCAATTCCATAGATTTCCAATTACATAAACAGACTTCAAAAATTCCATAGGGTAGTTTCATGACCATTAACCAAATCTAAGAAACATTTTCCCTTTTATTATAGCCAGAAAACTCATACCACAAGCTTATCAAGTTCTATATCAACTCTACTAATAATTTTCCACCTACCTAAATGTTGATCCATTTATCCAAGCTAAAACTATGACAAACCACATATAGAAGGTCCATAATGGTCTCATAACATTTTCTAAATAAATATCCCTAATAATTGGAACCATTTACATTGATAAGGTAATTTAATAGTCATATAAAAACATTAAAAATACACTATTCCATGTACATACACAAAACAAATGAACGATGATAGTATAATGATGTTATGGGATATCCCCCTTCTAAGTGGAACAATATCCACATCATATTCCAAAAAATCCATTGTCCTATTGTGGAATAATCATTGAAATTCTTAACCAGGAGAAATAAAATTAGAGGAGTAGTATGTGGGAGATGGATGTAGTTTAGTGATTATTAACTATCACCTTAAGTCACTAAAAAAAATATCCACCAAAATCATTCATCCATAAAGGGATAAGAGGGGAGGAAGGGAAGCCACCCCATAGTCCATATGATAAATATAAAAGGGTTAAAGGATGATTCCCCTTTAATACCCAAAGTTGGAAATGATCATTTTTTCTCTAAAACCCACAACAGCTAATTGTTGGACACCCAAGAGAAATAATGTTTCTTTAGCTTGAAACCTAAAATTTGATAAAAAATCCAGGCAAGAAGGGTATTATCCAAGACCTAGGGTATTCTGTGTCTATAAGCTACTACGCTAGTCACTCAGGATTCCTATACCCCTCTACCACATGTCATGGAATCCCTAGGACCACCACTATATATATATATATATATGAATTATTGTTAATGGTTTTTAAAATCATAGAATTATATACAAAAAATAGTTTTTAAATTTCGACCCAAAACCAACTAGATGTTCAAATTCATTCTAAAATTATAAAACTGTTCTAATATGTGATTTCACAACCACCTCAACATAACACTCATCTTCCTTGATAAGTCTCCAAGTTTATCTAATGAGATATCTTGACAACCTCAGTCATAAATTTATGTTTAAACTGCCATTTCCATATCTAGAATCCAAATTCACATCCAAATCAAAATTTTAAAATTAAATTGTGTGCACTACCAAAACCCAAACTGATGCTTATCATCTTCACCAAATACTGTGTTGACACTCAGACTGCCTTCCTATCCCAAGACACCATTCATTCCAAAAACATATAGAATTCCCATAAAAACTCTACTCCCATTCTTATAATACATTCGTCATACATATTCTAAATTTCTGCACCACATTAAGAATGGAAAACCATGATCTATGTCAATACTGGACACATTACCAAAATTAAAAAAATATTCACGAGTTATTATCCTCTAGATCCAAGATCATAGTGTAAAATATCTTTCTTGTAAATATTTTAAAATCCAATTACTGTACCAATCATGTAAAATATAACTTACCAATTTTATTTGTAGTCTAAGTACATCAAATTCTATATGAAAACAAAAATTTGACATCCTCTTTCTTATATGACTTAAAAACGGTTTAATTCCAACACTGAATCATTACCATAATCACATTATCATGATTCATTAATCATATTAGGTATTTCTATGATCCTAAATTATACAAAAATTTGTTCAAATCTTACTCCAAGTGAGTTCCTAGGGTAGAATCCTCAATATTCAAAAACATCAAATCGTGCTTTACGACACCATGAGAACCAAAATTCTACAGAGCCAATCATATTCTGACCCATTCAAAACACGTTGATTCAAAAACCAACGATTAGGGTTGACCCAACATCACCTTTGAATTTTCATCTATAATTCCCCCATTTAATCCATTTCTTCATAAATTCAACACACATCAACAGTCTAATTATTTTGTGATAGCCCACTAATATGATTCACATATCCATGACCCCTGTCACATGAGGGTCACATTCTCAAAACTAATATGATGTACTACAACCTAAGAGGGTCCCTATCATTCCCCTATAAGATCCATTTACTAATCTTTATAGCTCTCACACCATCTGAAATTGAATATAATGGTTTGGAATTGTGGCCTTACTCATACCTAAATGCCAACATGAAACACTAACCACCTACTATCTATGGATCACTAGTAACAACATCCTGCACAATCAACAACCATCTTAATATGATTTCAAAAACCAACAACAACCAGTTGTTCACTCCCAACAATATAGCTTACCTTACTCTACTCTTCATGTGTCAGCCTACTCAAACTCACCTGAATTGAATAATCAAACATTATTAAGGAATGTCCACACAAAATAGGACTCATCCTAACATGAACTAAACCCAAAATAACCTATTCTAATGTGTATAAATCATTTACTATTATCCTCATGATGGTGTATTCCATTATGTTGAACTACCCTTGAACCCCTCTTCAAAATCCAGGAATCTCCCTCCTTCCAAGACTCACTATACACCATTCCACCATACAAATTCATTCAAAAAATGTTATAATCTACCCATTCTCTCACTATTTATAGATAATCATTTATAAAAAATCTGTTCACGCACTCAAATGATCATCCCCTTCAAAAATGAATATCATATCAAAAACACTAGTACTCCAGGTTCCTAATCATAATAAAATATAAGTCATAAACATGATTAAGATATATATTTTTCAAAATATCCCATGATTAAATTAAAAATATAATCACTTAATTTTTCTTATCATTCATAAAGTCACTCACATCCCATGATAACCCCTCTCGTGGGTTACCATCGCATGTAAGACTATACATAGTCTAAATAAAATATTGACCAAAAATAAAATCTAACTATGGTCTCCCACCTAGACAATAAACAAAAACATACAAGGGTCAATACTAAGCAGAATCATGTGCCAATCAACCACTATAGGTTCTCCCATAATAATATCAGACATAAAATTTCAAATCCATTAGACTACTAATGAACTTATCATCATCGAGAATCCATTTATGTGACTTCCCCAGTTAAAATAATGGTATAATACAACCACACACCTATATATGCATAATGTAATTACTCTACCATAATACATACCATGTAAAATACATTCACTCGATTAATTAAGTAGAATTATATTCAATTCTATTTGGGAAAACTCCATATTATTATTTTTTGACACATTTAATAACTGAAGTGTGGCGATCGATGTTAGTTATCCCAAGAACTAGATTCCGTAGTGATAGAGACACCACTATCTTAAAGGGGAAAAGAGATAAAAATCCAATAAGAAATATTAAATCTCAAACATCATGTCTGTAAAAAAATCTGACATCATATAATTTATAACATCGCATTAAAAGAACAATAATCCCAATCCCCTAGGAAAATGAACATTTTACAAAATGATTTGTTTATGACACACTATCCTGATATACATAAATAGATCTTATAAATTTCAATATCACGTTTTTACCATACCACAAATAGTATAAAAAAATAAAACATCCTATGATACCATTTTTAACATCACATACATGGTCACTATAAGAAAATGACTGAACCAGTAGTACCACATGACCTCAGGCACATGTCCACATATGCTAGAGACTGCTACCAAGAATTTCTATTCTAGAGTGGTACTGTGAGGATACTATAACCACAATATTATTGTTAATATAACAAAGAAATTAATAAAAATATCAATAACATCCCTAAAATAAGAATATTAAGGATAATAAAAAGGGAAAATTGAGTGATAACATAATGAGATACATTCATACATGTATATATGAAGAATCACCCACCATTCCAATCAAATATAAAAATAGAACACCTTAATAAACAAATGTAACAAGACTAGAAAAGTGGTCATGATTTTGACTCAAGGTCTCACCTCCAATATCCTGATCCCACTCATGCTGCTACAATAAGCACACATAATATTGGGAAACAACCCAACCATTACCTGTAATGAATAGATAGACGTAACAAGTACCCATATATAATGGTGGAAAGAGTAGGTTTTGAATATAATAGTTAATAGGATACCACAATCATTTTCATATACATGTTGGAAATGCATTGATATATGTGTGTTATATGCTCTAAATAAATAAATAACATCTAAAAAAAACTGTCCACCTTTTATTCTTAGTTATGTGACCCTGATTGACCATACCTTCTTCATCCAGTGCCATACTCTCTATCTGCATCATGAATGTCTTTCCAACCATTATAATTAAATAAGGGTATTTCACCCTAATATATAGTGATCAAGAACCAAAGAATAAATTCTCCAAAATATTTTGTATAAAAACATGCTGAATTTTATATACTAATATAAAAACCCTAGGAATGATCCATCACTTGATATAATTTTTATTTTTAGCTAATACCTAAATGTTTTGGAGGTTTTACCACACCTACTAAAAGCCCCAAAACCCCCAACAACAATCACTTGTAAAGACCTATCTTCCACCCATAACCAATATAATAGTAGCTCTAAATCCATTTATTTCCCACTAGTAGTTTCATAGACCTCCCAACTAGGGGAGTTTTCATTAGTCTCACAGACCATCCATTATGATTAGTTTCTTTATAATCAATCATGGACCACCCTGATGGATTTTTCAAGTTTTTTTAAAAAAAGTACACATTTAGGAAATATGATATTTCATTAAAAAATATCCCTTGATGGAAAATACCATATCATGTATTGACATATATTATAAAATAGATCCTGGAAACCTGTGGCCATCAACCTAACCTATCATGCAACCATGTTCAGTCTTCTAGGAGTGCAACCAAACTCACCATAATCGAAGTGGCCCAAAATGATAGTCTATTTTATATGGTGAATCTTATATTGTCACTACAAATTTCACATATCCACCATTTCACTATAGTTGACATGACACATGGGAACCCACAACGGTACCCTATTTAACTACAAAACATGGGATCCCCGCTATGTTTCTTCAGAGTTAGTCTTAGGTATAGGGGAAATAACCATCACAAGAGGGACTCACATTCATTAATAATTCCATACTTGATATGGCCTCATAGGCCCCAAAGGGTAATATGTACTAGTGAAAATCCTAAGAGGTGGATCATGGACAATATCAATGACAACAGTTATACTAGGTCATTCCACACATAAAACCCATTCCATTTTTTCTAACGTATCACCACTTAGGCCAACACATCTCAATGGAAATGATTAGTCACATGATAACCTAAATCACCAATCCAAAGTGATACAAGGTTTCTCAATGGTTATATTATGATACATTAGGCTTGGATAATATCATATCATCACCTCTCTCTATGATAATGGTCCACCACACTATTATATGGTTATTCAAGTCCTACTTGGGCCATCTATCTTAGTTGAGACACACCTTTACAAGGATGTTTCCAAGGGTACCTACCCTAGGGACACTAAGTCATAATCAATCTAATAATTACCCTTAAGAGGGATCCAGGTTCCTATAAAAACACATTTATAGCTAATACTTGGTTATTGATGACCCAGGTTTAATTATAATGAACTAAGTCGGTAGTGGTCTATGAAATTGTCTTATCATTTCTAGAGTTCCATTTTAAATTAATAATTTTAATTAAAATTAAAAGGTAAATTTAATTAATAAAAATGTAAATACCCTCAATGATATGAGAACATATTCCCAATCACATTAATGAACTGTATATATTTTATATGGTGGTTTTAGGACTACCTTCCTAATCCAAGAATCATTTCCACATTTAATTATTAGATTAAACATTTTCTTCCTAACCTCATCCAATTTCATCTCAGACTGACATGACATCATCCACATTCCTAAGGATTGATCCATTTCATTTCACCAAAATAGAAACCAAACACATTTGGGAGGTCTATAAAAATTTCTAACATCATATCAATAACTAATACAAACAATTTGAAATATTTATATCTCTAACTAAAATTAATTTTTTACTAAAAAATGAAATGTGAATAGTGGGGAGTCCCTTCATAGAATTAATGAACATAGGTAGTTGGAAGAAATTATAGAATATCTTAATTACAGTTACAAAAAAAATCCCCAACTCATTAAAATAATTCAACCATCCTCTAGTGAAATATCATCAAAATCACTAACCAAGAGAATCTGAATTAAAGGAGATGGAAGGGGTAAATGGAAGGAGGTATATATATGAAACATATAACCATAAACCACTAAAAATTCTCCCCCAAAACCATACTTGAATAAATGGTGATAGAGGTAGGGGAGACTCCCCTTAACATATATGAGTAAGAGAAAGGGAGGAACGAGGCTCCCCCTAAAAAAACATTTGGTAGAGAAATTATCATTTTCCTCACCAAAACCTCCATCAGTTAGTCGACACAAGTCCACATGATAACTTATTTCCACCTATAGAATGAAGGTGTCCTTAGATATCCCCTTCTTGCTGGTGTACCCTGCATATGAGTGGGTCCCCCAACCAGCCAATTCCATACCCACTGCTAGCTAATAACTGTATGTTGAGCCCCATCCACCAGACCTTCATTTAGTGCTCTCCCATTGCTCCCAACCACCCTTTAAACCCCATTACATGTATAGTAACACAAATTTTTGGTGTCAATACTCTATAAATTCTATTTCCTACCCCAGTTACAAACTCATCACCTCAAATAATTGAATGAATAAATTCATTCGTAAATTCTAAACCCATATGAACACGGGTTCTTAATTGTCTAGTATCCTCATGGAAACACCACTGATCCATATTACTAGTATGTAGCCTCCTGAATATGGTATATTTGAATTATGTTTTATAAATTCTTTGATAAATACAATTATTAGTTGTCTTTGATATAAATATGATACATGTAGATTCCCCACCGAAGTCAACATTGTATCTGTGATGAAGGAATGTAATAAATGAACACAAATATAATACTTTTAAGGATCTCAGTCACTGATGAACATTACATTCACTCAGTTAGAATCACAAAATATAATGCACCTCGTGATTTAATAAACAATACCCTAAACTAAATACAACCATAAAATTATAATGATGATATAGTATAGCTATATCAATAAACATGGGATATATCCCAAATAGTGTAACTTTCCTAGAATTAGCTAACAATTACTACATACATCATACAAACTATCTCAACCTCCAACTGTTGTATTCAATACCAAGGGGAAAAGATGTCTCTCCCCATTAGGTCATAAATTATGGACTTTTAATGGTTCATTGAATTTGTCCATAACTCCTAAATAAAAAACATGAACCTTAGTAAAATATTATCAAACAATACCATATAAGATGTTCGGATCATCGGTAATTAAAAACCCTAAATAATTAATGTTAATATGCTTAGATGAAGGACCTCTATGAATTATATCAAAATCATCACCACTTTCGATGTCTTCTCAATTATCCTATGGATAATGATATTGGTATTTAATTTCTTATCTTACCTCATAAAATCCCTATAGATCAAAACCTAGATCACAAATCTAAGTCAACCTTATAGGAATCTACTGGACTAGTTGATCTTTAAGAGGGATTTTAGATATATTTTCACTACTAAAATAGTTCTACCAGTCAAGTATCTGATAGTGGAAATATCCATGATAGAAAAAAACCACAACCAATAAATTTACAGTGGTTTAATAAATTATAATCATGTATATATAAGATCAATAGTTATAGAACTGACTCTATGATATGTGAGACTTCATATGTCCTTTAAAATAAGATCTTATGGCCACAAAATTCATCCACATAGAATTTGGAAGAGTCCCCTCCAATAAAATCCATCCTTAGCTAGTATCCTATTGATAACCACTTCCATTTCCATAATTTTTTGATATTTTGGTAATTTTTGTGGGGTTTCATGTTGTTGGATCATTTTATGTAATGACTCCTAAAAATACTTCTCCCAATCTTCATCATCCGGATGTTGTTCTGAAGCATTTAAAAAGAGTATCTTATTCTATATACAACAATATGAAAAGTTAGTCCTCCTTCGAAGGAGAGTAAATATATACTAATAATAGCATACCATCATTATCGATGAAATATACTCTTCTCGAAACTGAACAAAAAACATCCACCACAAAATAGATGACTCCTCGTTATCACATAAAAAATAAGAACCAAAACTATTGACTTATCTTAACAAATATAATGCATACCAAAAGAACCTAATACTCTTTCTGATCACAGATCTTGTTATAGTAAATCATTAAATTCTATAAGCAAGCCTTTTTTTTCATTCTAAAATGGTGAACTCATACTTATATAGACATTTGAGATTAAACTATATAAGTTTCATCCTCTAACCATTGTTGTTTGTAACTCTATGATGATATTCCAACACATTTTTCCATAAATAATTAGTATAAAACTTTTGGGGATGAAGACATGGAACCATAATTAAAAATGAGTAAACAATTAAGCAATCCATAAAAAATATATATGAAATATTTAATGTTAATTAATTAAGATACATCCTATTTCCCATTGTCTACCAAATTCAAAAAATGGAACTTGCAATCATGATAAAATATCCTTACCTAAGACACTACCACCCTTGAAGAATAATATAAGTAAGTACATCATGAAAACATATGTTCCTTGCATCTGATTAGTGGGGAGTGAAATTATGATTCCATAGCTAGTCTCCCTTATTTATATCACATGTTTTATATAGTTGTTGTTTTATGCTACCAACCCGTTTAATATTATCTAGTGCCAATATTTAAACTAAATGCTATATAGGGACCATAAAAATTGATAAAACTCTATCATACCCCACAAAACTCTACTAGTACCTTCATTGGTCAATTAGGGAAGATGAAGATTACCCATTAATCCTAACTCTAAAATGAAATTAGTTGGCTACTAGAACTGAGCGTATGGAATAAAAAAATAGAGGAACTATGAATAGTATATAAATCTTAATGATGGGTGATAAGATTATCCAACTAACACCATCACATAAATAATATATATACCATCATAATACATGATTTTTACACCATAAAAATTTGTTTAAATTGAAAATAAAAAAATAAATCCAAATTAGATACAATACCTTCCAAAATCTCCTAAACAATTCCTAGAGTGGTTAACCTCAATCATAATCATGAATTGGATTATATAAAGATGGAAAATAGTTTATATGTATGGGATGATCATGTAGGAACACTAATTTTAATACACACCCATAATATCTCATGAAAACATTAGTGAATACTTATAACACTCTGTGGATATATATTATAAACCAAATTTTTACCTTTGTAGGTAAATCTATTTCACATCCTCACCATGGATCTCTCACTAAGTAATTAATAGAAGATATTAACTATATATTAATAGTTTATACATTATAGAGGTGCATCATGTCTAATTCTCAACTATTTGTCCCTCCTGTAGCCCAACGCCAAGCATATTGTGCTATAATATCTTCCATAAGTCATCTTAGCCCCTAGGAAACCATATTGCAGCTATATCATCATCTCATCAAACAAATCGAGCATAAAAGTACCAATAAAATCTCACAACTGAGTAACTATACTAAAACCCATGATATCCCAAATACTATACATTATTCTTCAATCCATCATATCCCATGAAAGTAAACCTATTGTAACTGTTGTTACTACAACTAGAATAAATGAAAATTCTATAAACATGTTCTATAATAGAATATACATATATTTATTGTTAAAATGAGATCCATAAAATACCATGTAGACATAGACCTTATACTTAAATCCATCACTATCTATAAATTCATACACATTATTATACATTTCATGGGATAGTGGGGATGTAACACCCTGACCCTAGTTACCTTGATTCGGTAAATTATTACGTAACATTTTCCAGATCACAAGAAATCAAGTCTCGAAAGATTGATTAGCTTAGTCACCTTGGATTTTCTAGATACATACATAAGTTTTACATTACATTATAAAATAAAAAAACATAATTTTTTCTCCATTGAACACACTCATATCCCAAAGTGTATCCCTACAAGTTAATCATAATATACCTGTTCAAATCCTAGGAAAAATAAAACATAAGAAAGGGGTGAGCTCAGATACTCAGTAAGGATAACAATACACTTAAAACTTTCGTAAATAAGCATAAACATTTAAGGAAATGTATAAGACTAAAACACAAGACTTTTAAAATTAAACATCAACATTTTATGGAAAAGATAAACCAAATAATTCCATTTACTTATTCACATGTATATTATACTATTCAAAAAATTACATGTAATATCAATAAATAATTTCATAATTCTTGAATTTATAATGTCGGACATCATAACAACATAGTCAAGGACTCATTCCAAGACTAAAAATAATATTTTTTCAACGTCATATGCCAAGACACTAGTTTTTCTCATGAGACCTATCGATGCATCAAGGAGCTACAACAAGCTCCACTGAAACAAGTGTAAAATCCATCAAAGGATGTTGAAATAGATGAAATAAAAAAAAATTGATAGAAATATCTCGTTCTATTTTGAAATAATTTACATGTCACATAATTATAAAATAAAAAAATTATTTTGAATTTTTTTATAATATTTTAAGGGAATATTTGAAGGTTTTATAATATGGGGAAGTAGGTGCACATGCCATATAAGTTAAAAAAACATTCTTACCTTAATTTGTCGAAAAAAGTCATAAAGTACCATGTTTAGAAGACGATGGAAAGATTCCTTTAAAAAAATTATAAAAAGACATACAAGGTTATAATTTACATTAACCCATATTCTAGGAAATATTAATTTTTTTTTAAATACATTTCTAAGAAACACAGATGAGGAATATAATGAATTCCCAGTATATGATTACGTATAAACAACCTCAGATAATAAAGAGATTGTAAAACTAAACCTTACCTTGTAATTTTACATAGTCAAGTGTATGTTAACATCCTGTATAATAGTTAAATAATTGTTATTAAATTATAAAAGAACCACATACTTAAATATGATGTTATATATGATCTTCTAATATTTCTTTGTTAAAAATATTTCAGTAGTATAATTGTTTTGAGTGTTAAATGGTTTGTTTTTCTTTATATGTTTTGTAAAGTAAGTCTTGTTTGTTATGGATATAATGTATTTGATTAATAAATATAATAATATTAATTTCTTAAACATTACTTTAAATCAAAAAACAAAAAAATATTCTTGAATGGTTATGAAGGGAATTAATCTCATCGTGTTTGTGGAGACAGTAATCCGTACATAATCACGAGCGACAATATCATTATATTTGTGGTGAAATAGTATATAATTGGATGGTATATTACATATAATGAATCATTAACATGATATATATATTATTTTAATCAATTATACTAATTATTATACCCATCCAAATAATTAGGTGTTGAATAACAAACTACACCACGACGTGAAGACGGTAAGCCATACGTACTCATGTATGGTGACTTTATCATTCATATGATGGATTGAATAATGAATATAGTTGTACCATATTTATAATAACATCAAAATATATATAATATAATGGATTTATTATTTTGGTATGGAAACAAAAAAGAAAGAGAAAGTGGAAGAAGAAAGGAACTTTGAAAGAGGTGATGAAATTATTAGCTCTTCTTTGGGTGCTTCCTTTTGATTTGATAAAAAGAGATCCTTCGGATGGATTATGATAAAATTAAGGCCTGTAGTTTTAAGTTAGGGTAGTTGGGATGATATTTGAGTAGGGTTTTTTTGAGCCAAATGGATTTGGAGGTGTGATTTGGAGATAAGGAGAAGTACCCTTTTATAAGAGATGTGAGGGTCACTTTAGGAAAAGCTTGAAATATTAATTTATTATACAATCATATTAAGTTTATAATGGCTCTAAAAAGATTTATTTAGATTCTATGGTGGGGATGGGTCTAAAAAATATCAAGAAATAGGTTTTAGACTGGTTTACGTCACCATATTAACCTTATCTTTTAGATTTAACTCTTAGTCAAAGAGTTTAACTTTTACCATGTATTCTTGTATTATTATAATAAATGGTTAATAAAATTACTTTAAAAATCCAAGATGAACAAAATTGGTTAATTATTGACATATATAACATTATATAATTCATTTTTCTTAACCATATACTTTTAGGAATATTATATCATTTAATAATAGAGTATTTGTTTTAAAAACCCATTTATTTCAATTTTGACACAATTAGGTATTTTGTTTTTGTGAAAGTCATAACCAATTTATCACTTATAATAAAATTTATTTAATAACACCTAAAAATTGATATTAACCTATAAAATTATTTTAACTCACCAAAGATCTCAATTTACATTTATTTGGATATTTATAATATTAATTATTTTAATCATTATTTAATAAGGTAATCACTACATCATCATTGTGTCACAAATAAATTTAATTATTTTAATGTATAAAAATTATAAATAAAATACCATTATTTATTAAATATTTTTATATTTCTAATGAATATTTATAGACTAATTTATCTTATGAATAACCCTATATTAAAAGAATTTTATTTATGAAAATATGAATTTAACACTTTTAACTCTTATTTAAATAAAATTAAATAAATTCCATAATATAATCCAAGTGGATCAAATAGGATCACATTTTATTACTATGGATTATTTGGTTCTAAAAACCCTTATCCAATAGAATCAATACATGTGTTAGAGTAATTATAATATCGTTTTTACATTTAATTGCTCTATTTACTTTTAATTGTGGTAAATAAAATTCAAATGATAATATTCACCAAAAATTATTTTCATCCTATTAAACCAAATATTACATACTGATGTAAACCATGTATCTATGATTTTTGATATTCAATTCACAGAAGCAGAAAAATTATATTTTATGCAAATTTACAAATGTGCCAAGAAGGTGGGTAAAAGATGTTAAAATGTTCTATAAAATTTTATACATCTAATTTTATTATAAAAAGATTCCAATGAATTAAATAGAACATATATAGGTATTATGTATCTATTTTGACATAAAATAAATTTAAATAAAATAATTAATTATTTAAATAAAAAGTATGTTTTAAACAAGAACGTAGTGTTTTTCACTATTCATCAAAAATTGAATGTTTTTAGAGAAATACCAAAAATTAACCCTAAACTAATTATGATATTAAAAATCCAAAAATTAATTCCATTTTGAAAAATAAAATTTATAAATTTCAAAAGGTGGGTATTACTATTCGTAAAGACTAGTTTTATTGGTCATGGTGTGCTAGAACTCGAAGTTGCGTACATCCCAAGCTATTCCATTATTCAAAGAGAAACGTATTGTGAAACCTTGGGGTGTTACTTTCTTCCCTAATTCAAATAATTTCTTCCACAAAATTTATAACATAATACTACATAAAAATATTTGGTTGGTTCTTCATCATAAGATACTTGGGTTCCCACGTTGTCTCTTCCATTATATGGTTTCTCCAAAGAACTTTTACCAGATGAGTCATCTAGTTTCTCAGTACTTGTTATCTAGTTTCAATAATCTTAACAGGCTCTTAACAATATGATTGATTAGGTTCCAGTTTAATTTTTGAAAGGTGAGTACTTTCATTTGGTCAGGCATGTATTTTCTCAACAGTGATACCTGGAAGACATCATGAACATTAGATAGACATAGTGGCATTGCGAAACAGAGAGCTACAACTCTAATTAATTCTATAATTTCGAATGGTCTGATGTATCGGGGCCTTAATTTACCCTTATTACTGAATCGTATAACACCCTTCCAAGAGGATACATTCAATAAAACATGATATCCTACTTGAAATTCCAAATCCTTCCTTCAGTTATCATCATAGCTCTTTTGCCTACTTTGAGCTGATTTGATGTGGGTTTGGATAATCTTCACCTTTTCTATTGTTTCCTCAACAATTTCTAAGCCTACAAGTTTTCTTTCACCAACATCATCTCAACAAGTTGTTTTGTGACATCTTTTTCCATATAATGCTTCATATGGTTCCATCGGAATACTTGAATAGAAGCTATTATTATAAGAAAAATATATCAGAGGTAAATAATAATCCCACATACCTTGAAAGTCCAGTGAGTAAGAACTCAACATGTCTTCTAAGTTTTGAATAGTCTGTTCTGACTGTCCATCAGTTTTAGTGTGGTAGGCAATGCTCAAATGAAGTTTAGTATCTAGGGATTTCTGAATACTTTTCCACAATCTTAATGTAAAATGGGGATCACGATAATAAAAAATTGATAGTGGAAAACCATGAAGTTTAAAACTTGATTAATATATAGTATTGTAAAATTTTCTAGTGGTAAATCTTCTCTTATAGTAAGAAAATGTGTTGACTTGGTATGAAAATCAACAATGAACCATATTTCATCATTACTTCTTGGAGTCTTTTCTAGACCAATGACAAAGTCCGTCATAATAGCATCCCATTTTCACTCTGATAGTGGAAGAGGTTTCATGACTCTTTTATGGTGTTGTCTTCCAACAATCACATGTTGACAAACCATACATCTTGACACATAATTAGGAATTTCCCTCTTCATGTTGTCCCGTCAAAAATGTTCCTTCAAATCTCTATACATCTTAGTACTACCATGGTTTATAAAGAAATTGGAGCTATGTTCATCATCCAAAAATTCACTTTTTAGATCTGTTTTGTTAGGAACACAAAGTATCTTCCAAAATTTAAAAATTATATCTTCATATATGGACTCAATAAATCTCCTAACATTCACATCTTTAATTTTCTTTTGAAACTCCTCATCATCTATCTAAGAAATTTGTTTCCTTTAAAGTAAAGATGTTTTTTCAACCAATTGAGAAATAATTGATATTTCACCTTCCATGATTATTATTATATTCACATTTACTAGATTCCTCATCATAGGATCCCTTTCAAGTCTCCCCTTGTTCAAAACTACATGATCCATTCTGCTCAAAGCATCTTACACCTTATTTTCCTTCCACATGTGGTACTGTATAGTGAAATAATAATCCTTTTGTTGTTCAATCCATCATCTTTGCCTCATATTGAGTTTTTTCTGTGAGAAAATATATTTCAAACTTTTGTGATCAGTAAATATCTCACATTTTTAACCATATAGATAGTGTCTCCATATATTCAAAGAAAATATTACAGCTGCTAACTCCAGATCATGATTAAGATTGTTTTGTTCCTGATTTTTTAGCTATCATGATTCATAAGAAATAACTCTACGATTCTATATAAGGATACAACCAAGACCTTTCTTTGAAGCATCACAATAAAAAAACCATCATTCCCCTATGGTATAGTAAGATAGACTAATTGAATAATTTTCTCTTCATTTATTCAAAACATTATTCACACTCTTTTTTCCAAACATATTAAACCCCTTTACATGTGAGCTTGGTTAATGGGTTAGCCAATCGAGCATAATTCTAGATGAAATACCGATAATAACATACAAAACCAATAAAACTATATACCTCAGTTATACACATTGGTGTTTTCAATTCCTGAATTTCTCTTGTCATATAAGGATAAACAGATATTCCATCCTTATAGATAATATAGCCAAGAGAAGAAATCTCTTGAAGCTAGAATTCACACTTTCTAAACTTTCCATATAATTCATTTCTTATAATAGTTTTTAGAATAGTACACAAGTGAGTTTCATGATCTTAGTAGATTTTGGAGTATACCAAGATAACATCAATAAATACCACTACAATTTCATCAATTTACTCCTTGAAAAATATATTCCTTATATCCATAAAGAAAGAGGGATCATTAGTCAGTCCAAAAGGCAATACTGTAAGCTCGTAATGCTCATATCTGGTATGAAATACTGTCTTCGGAATTTCTTACTTCATCATATACAACTGATGATATCCAGATCAAAGATCAATCTTTCAAAAATATTGAGTACCATGAATTTGATTGAATAAATCATCAATGCGAGGTAAGGGATACTTGTTCTCTATTGTTATAGAATTGATATCCCCGTAGTCAGTGCACAACCTCATAGATCCATCTTTCTTCTTAACAAAAAGAACAGGGCCTCCCCATGGGGAAACACTAGGGTGAATAAATCCTTTATTACTCAATTCCTCTAACTGTTTCTTTATTTCAACTAATTACATAGTGGCCATTCTATAAGGGGTATTCGATATGGGCCTTGAACTAGTAATTAAATAATTGGAAAAATCAATTTCTCATTTTGATGGATATCTATGTAAATCATCTAGATACAAATCAATAAATTCTTTCCCAATAGGTACATACTCTATTTGAACTTTCCTTTCCTCACTCATAGTTATTTTATTATCTTCCTTGCCAATAATTGAATTTAGTAGAGCTACTGGGGGTGGATCTATATAAGAACCAGATTGTGATGTTTCTTCTCTAAAGATAAGTTATCCCTTATCATCATCAAAAATTGTAACCTCCATATTCATACAATAAATTTTCGTCTCATGGTCTAAAATCTAATCCATTCTGAGGATTATGTCCAATTCAATCATGGGTATGATGATGAGATTAGTAAATAAAGCATGTTTATATTCCCTAATGGGAACTGATTCACAAAACTTTTTTTCAATGTTACTTCCCTTAGAAGTCTTGACTAACAACTACCATGTTAAATAAAATTGAAAATATCTAATTTTATTAGAAAACAAGGAAGATATAAAACAATTTGATGATCTAGAATCAAATAAAGCATTGGTAAAATTTAAATAAACCATTAAATTACCTTCCATCATGGAATTCTATGCTTTAACCTCAACAGTAGTGATCGAATAAGCATGGCCTTTCTCTCTTGGACTTTTCTGATGTGTGTTTCCTTAACACTTAGGAAATTAACTTTCATAATTACCCATTTCTCTACAATTGTATCATTCATAATTGATAGCCTCTTTCCATCCCTTGGAATCACGAGTTTGGTGGTATTTTAAACCACACTTATAACAGACTCACATTCCCTTTAGAAAAATAGCTAGGGGTTTCTTCCCATATTTACTACAGGATAGAAATTCAAATTTTCCCTTCTTCCCCTTATTTATATTTCCAGAGTGTTCGGCATATCTCTTCTGCTCCTGATTTCATTAGAGTCATTAGACATAGATAATTCATTTTCTGCCTTGATAGCACATGAGACAATATCTTCGTACGATGAAAAGGATTGTGATACTAATTCTCTATAGAGAAATGGTTTTAACCCATAAAATAATCAATAAATATTGCTCCTTGGGTTACATATATAATCTACTGCATGCCTTTCTAACCTTGTAATGGTTACCTCATACATTGCGACATTCTCATACTCCTTTTTCTTTAGACTCAAAAATTGTCTTTCCATATCCACTCGATGGTCACAAGGAAATTATTTTTCTAATAAAAGATCTTTAAACTCCTACTATTATATATTTGATACTTATTAATCCTACTTTGTGTTTTGAATTAATTACCACCATTGATTTTTATCTCCCGCGAGTTGATAAACTACCTTGAAAACTTTTTCCCTTTCACTACTCCCCAAAGCATAAAATATTTTTTCTAAGGAAATTATCCATTTCTCAATGAAAAATGGATTTGATGTCCCATTGAATGTTTTTGGTTATTTCCTCATGAAGATTTCTAACATGGATCCACCACATTTTGAATCAAGGTGATCCAAATGGGTAAGGTTATTATTCATAACCTGAGTGAGTTGTCCCAGTATGGTTATATGTTGTTCAGCACTAGTTGCATCACCAGCTCCACTATAATTATCTTGAGTATGAGTGGAATACCAACATGGATTATGTGTGTTTATAAGTTTTCCATTACTTCCACCAGGATCAATTTTTAAACAATGGAATACACTAGATTAGTTTATGTATCGCAATACATAATTTGAAACTAGTAAAATACCTAACATAAATTGAACAGTTTATGCATATAATCCATAATAATAAAACAAAATCTTTGAGTAATTATTTAAACATAAATCATTTATAATTGTTTGTAAATAATATGTGAATTATCCTAATTATATCCCCCAAGAGTGTCATAACCAAGAGTGTAGTAAGTCCCATTGTCGTGTACTATGATACCCCGGGTTAAACCCGAAACTCCTTGTCAGAGTTTTCACCCCTAGGTACATCTGTTCCAGAGCTGCATCTACCGCTCATATCCAGAAAGGGATGAATTTCTTGGAAAATACACAAAATCTCTACATTACCAAAATTATAAGAAGTTATTCTATACTAATCCTCAAATACTATCCTAGGTTAATGTTCTCTAATCAGATTTTTTCTAAATCTAGCTTCCAAGGATTGTACAAAACTTACTTTGATACGAACTGTAACGCCCTGAACCAAGTTACCCATATTTGGTGCTTATTACATAACATTTTCATGATCACAAGAGATAAATTTTCAAAATACTGATTAGTTTAGTAGCCTTGGAATTACTAGATACATACATAAGTTTTACATTACATTATAAAAAAACATCATTTTGTCTCCTTTGAAAACACTCATATCCCATCTCCTATACCTATTGTTCAATCAAAATATACTTCTTCACATCCTCGTAAAAATAAAACATAAGAATGGGGTGAGATCAGATGCTCAGTAAGGATAAAAAAATAGTAGAAACTTTTATAAATAAGCATAAACATTGAAGGTAATGTATAATACTAAAACAAAAACATTTTAAAATTAAACTACATCATAATATAGAAAATATAAATCAAATACTTCCATTTACTTATTCATATGTATGTTATACTAGTCGAATAATCACATGTAATATAAATAGCTAATTTTATAATGATAGAATGCATAATGTCAGACATCATAACCACATAGACAAGGCCTCGTGACAAGACTAAATATAAGATTTTGTCAAGGCCTTGTTCCAAGACACTAGTTTGTCTCATGAGACCTACCAATGCATCGAGGATCTTTATCGGGCTCCACCTGTCACTTAAGATGTCAAATGCATTCCTCATATGAAAAGGATAAAACATAACATAAACATTTGTATTAAAACTAGCATACAAAATGTTAATAATTTAACCATAAACCATGAATGGTATAAAAATAACACATCCACAGTCAAAAATATCACTAAAACATTTAATATAATATTTCATATTGTATCATAATAAATCAACTTCAAAAAAGTGTAAAATTCATCAAAGGATGATGACATAGATGAAATAAAAACTATTTCATAGAAATACTTCTTTCTATTTTGAAATAATTTAAAAGTAAAATAATTATAAAAGAAAAAATTTATTTTAATAATATTCTTATAAGATTGTAAGGGAAAATTCAAAAGTGTTATAACGGAAAAAATTTCTACACCCGTCGTATAGGTTAAAAAAACATTCTTACTTTAATATGTTGAAAGGGTCATAAAGTACCATGTTTGGAAAACAACAGAAATATTCATTTCTAAACATTTTATAAAAATTCAAAAAATTATATACATGAATTTAAAAAATATTCTAGGAAATAGTAAAAAAAATTAAATACCTATTTTAGAAACACGGATGAGGATGATAAAGAATTTCCAGCAGATTCTTAAATATAAACAACCTCAGATAATAAATAGATTATAAAATTAACACTTACCTTGTAATTTTCTTTAGTTGATGGTGAATTAACCTCCTAAATAATAGTTAAAGAATTGTTATTAAATTATAGAAGAACCACATACATAAATATGATGTCAGATATGGTCTTCTAATATTTCTTTGTTAATAATATTTCAGTAGTATCATTGTTTCGGGTGTTAACTGATTCATTTTCCTTTTTATGTTTTGTAACATAATTAATGTATTTTATAGATAGGATGTTTTTTATTCATTTACATAATGATAATAAGTTCATAAATATTATTTTAAATCATAAAATAAAAATTATTCTTGAATAGTTATGATGATGAACTAAACTCATCACGTTTGTGGAAATGGTAATCCGTAAGTTCGCATGAGCGACAATGTCATTCTATTGATGGTGAAATCGTATATAATTGGATGGTATACTAAATATAAATAATAATTAACATGTTATATTTATTATTTACATAAATTATACTCATTATTATACCCATCCAAATAATTAAGTGTTGAATAACAAACTACACCATGACGTGGAGACGGTAAGTCATACGTATGCATGTATGGTTACTTTTTCATTCATAAGATGGATAGAATAATAAATATGGTGGTACCATATTTATAATTACATAACATTATATATAAGGTATTGGAGTTTTTATTTTGGTATGTAAACATCAAATAATGAGGAAGTTGAAGAAGAATATAACTTTGAAAGAGGTGATAAAATTATTACCTCTTCTTCAGGTGCTTCCTTTTGATTTGATCAAAAGGGATCCTTAGGTTCGCTTTTGATCAAATTAAAGACTCTATAATTAATTTAGGGTAGTTGGTAGGATATTTTATCAGGTGTTGGCTGAGAAAAATGGATTTGGAGGTGTGATTTTGAGAGAAGAGGAGGTACCTTTTTATAAGAGGGGTTAGTGTCACTTTAGAAAAAGATTGAAATATTAATTTATTATATAATCATATTCCATTTATAATGGATAAAAAAGAATTTATTTAGAGTATATGGTGGGGATGGGTAAAAAACCTCTCAACCAATAGGTTTTAGATAGGTTTAGATCACCATATTAACCTTATCTTTTAGATTTAACTCTTAGTTAAATAGTTTATCTTTTACCTTCTATTCTTGTATTATTATAATAAATGGTTAACAAACATACTATAAAAATCCAAGAGATCACCAAGTGGTTAATTATTGAAAAATCTAACCTTATCTAAGTTCTTTGTTAAAGCCTTATATTTTTGGAAATATTATTGCATTTAATAATATTGTATTTTTTTAAACTCATTTATGTCTATTTTCACACTATTTGGTATTTTGTTTTTGTGAGATTAATAAAAACTTTATCACTTCAAAAAAATTTATTTAATCAACCCTTACATGTCATATTAACCAATAAAAATTTTTGAATGCATAAAAATTCTCAATTTACATTTATTTGGATATTTTATTATTAATTATTTTAATCATTCATTAATAATGTTTTTACTGCATCATCATTGTGTCATAATAAAATTTAATTATTTAATGTCTAAAAATTATAAATTAAATACCATTATGGAGGAAATAGTTTTAAATTTCAAATTAATATTTATAGTTTAATTTATCTAATGTATAACCCTATATTAAAATTGTTTAATAATGAAAATATTAATTTAACACTTTTAACACTTCTTTAAATAATATAATAATAAATTTCCTAATATAATCCAATTTGATCAAAGAGAATCATATGTTATTAATAATGTTTATTTGGTTTGAAAAAAATTATCCAATAGAATTAATACAATTGGTAGGGTAATTATAATACCATTTTTACCTTTAATTACCCTATTTACGTTTAACCGTGGTAAAGAAATTCATAAGTTACCATTCACAAAAAATTATTTTTATCTTATGGAACCACATTTTACTTACTAATGTCAAATATTTCTATTGGAATATTGAAATTCAATTCACAGAAGTGGTAAAACTATGTTTTATATAAATTTTCAAATGTGCCTAGAAGGTGGTAAAAGACGTTAAATTGTTCAATAAAATTTTATACATCAAACTTTTCATAAAAAATGACTCCAATGAATTTCATTGAACATATATAGGTATTATGTATCCATTTTTACCTAAAATAAATTTAAACAAAATTAATAATTATTTAAATAAAAATTATGTTTTTAAACGATAACGCAGTTTTTCACTATTCATCAAAAATTGAAATAATTTTCTATGAAATAATAAAAATCCATTCATTCCATATAAGTTAAAAAACATTCTTCTTGTATTTGGACGAAAAAGTCAAAAAGTACCTCGTACTGCAAATGACAAAAGATTCCATTCATATCTTTTACTAGAATTCACCAATAAGTAAAATTTGATTTAAAACATTATAGGAGGATATAAATAACATTAAATATTGAGGAAACATGGATGTGGATGATAAATATGCCCCAGTAAATACTGAAGTATAAACAATCTCGGATAAAAATTGAGATTGTGAGATTTTCCCTTAAATTAGGTTTGATTTTCATTGTATGTATCTGAACCTCATGTACAATGATTTAAATAATGTCATTGAATTATTAAAAAATCATATTAATTGTTATGATATCATATATTGTCATATTCTTATCTTCTTATTAGTAATATTTCATTACTACTTGTTATTCGGGTGTTCATTGCTTTATGTTCTTATGCATGTTTTGTCGAATAAATTCTTATTATTATTTTTAGGTCATAGATAACTAATTTAAAGAATGGTATTAGTGTAATATATATCATATTTATTCATTTATATAATCATTATTCAATGAAGATCATGTAGAACGAGTCGCATCACATCGTGGAGACGGTAGGCCGTACATAAGCACAAGCGATGATATCGTTCCCCTGATCGTGGAATTGCATTGAAGTGTATATATATTATTTCAGAATCAATATAAACTTACAATAATCATATATAGTTATTATTTACACCATTTTACCCATCCATGTAAGGTGGTGGTGGAAAACAGATTACACCACGGACTAGAGATGGTATTCTGTACGTACGCACGCGCGGTGATTTCATTTTTGTATGATGGATAGAAGGTGAAATAGGGTTGTTTCATATTTATAATAAAATATAAGAATATTAGTGATACTTATGTTATTAATTCATAATTAAAAAAATAAATAAGAGGAATTAGAAGAAGAAATAAATTTGAAATAATCGGTAATGGATATTACCTCTTCTTCGACACGCCTCTTTGAAACCTCCTCTTAGCGAACTAATGTTTGTCTTTTAAGAAGACCAAGAACTATAGAATATTACTATGGGATTTTAGTAGAGTAATTGGCAGGGTCTGGCTGAGCTTGAATGCTCAATGTTTTGTAAAGAGGAGAGGGAGGAGGTTCCCTTTTATAAGGGAGGAGAGGGGCACCTTTGGAAACCTCTAAAATATTAATTTATAATAAACCCTAACCCCTCTTAAAAACTTCCAAAGTGAGAAAAAATAGGATATTAGATAATATAGGGTTTTATTATCATCACAAAATTAAATTTATACATGTTTTGATTTTATTTTAAACCTTATCATTTTGATTTATCCTTATTTAATCAATTTAAGTTTATTTGTGGTAATAATGTTATAAATTTTATATGGTGATAAATACTTAATTATGTGTTCTTAATTATACATAATTTGATACTTTATGACATTTTAGATCATATAAATTTTAATTTGTAATTTTTAAAAAATATTTGTGATTTTTAAAAAATTTAATAATATAAAATATCAATAGTGTGAATTTTGACACAATTCATTTATTTTATTTTAAATAAAATCCACACAGAAGATATGTTCGAAAAAAAATATTTAATATATTCCTAACATGTCATATTTGTCTAGAAAACAATTTATCATATTAATTAGTTCATATAATATTTATTTTAATATTTTTAAAACCATTTATTTGATATTTCAATTAATGAAATAATTTCTACATCACTATTATGTCCTCATTAATGATAACTATTTTAACCCTAAAAAATCTAAATAAATTCTCATTATGAATATAATTTAATTATCTTTCTTTATACTATTCATGTTTTAGGTTTCATGAAGTTTATCACTAAATTAAGATTATTATACTTATAAGATTTAAGAGAGTGACATGTTGTCACTTTCTTTGGTTTTAATAACAATTAACATATTTTAATGGTCAAAAGTCCATAAAATAAATGTATTCCTACCCTTATGTGATAAGGGTCTACTTTTAGTCATACAATAGAATTTTAGCAGGTGATTGGGTAATTTTATAATATTATATTTAACCTTAATTACCTGATTTACCTTTAACTACAGTAAATAAAAATTACCGTAGGTACTATTCATAATATAAAAAATAATAAAAGTAACCTATTAAAATAATTTGGACACACTGAATTCAAATATAGAATCCATTTTTCAAAATTCAAAACATAGAAGTTGCAGTAATTAATTTAAAATTAATCCTGTTGTTAAGAAAACAGGTTTTAAAAGTTAAAACATTACCAAAGATTGAAATGTTTTTACATATGAATTCAATGTAAAATTAATGGTAATTATATAAATTATATAAAATGGTAAAAATATATTCTATTTGTACTTTAAAACCATTTAATATTATAATTTAACCATATAAATTATTGTGATGAAAAAAGTTGTTTTTAATTAAAATATAGCGTGTTTTTACTATTCCTTAAAATATAAAAGTTATCAGAATAAAATGAAAATTTTATCCAAAGTAAATTTTTATTTCCCGATTCCACGGAATAATTCTATTTTTTCAAATTGAACTTATAAACTTGTCAAAAACTAGATTTAATGTGGGTGTTCCATCAAAAGGCGGCAAAACTGCATTTTTTTAAAAATACTTATTTTACACAAAAATTTTATTTGTTTCTAATACCATGTTCTAAAAAAATATGTAAGATGAATAATAATGTTATTAAATTAATTATATAGTTAATACTATTCATAACTTCTAGCCCATAATAATATTATAACAATATATCGTTGTTTACTGAAACCCTGTATTGCATACTACAGACGGTATCATGGAAGGTTGTGATTGCTTGTAACGCAAGCCAAGCTAGTGTTCTGTGCAGTGAAAGATTCCTTTGATGTTGTGTATAACATAAGACATTAAAAATATACTTCTCATAAAATATCAGGGTGTTACATTATACCCCCCTTAAATTGAATTTCTCCCTCGAAATTCGTCACTTTGTAAAACACATATGAGGATACCTCTCCCGCATCATATCCTCAAGCTCCCATGGAGCTTATTCTAATTGGTGGATCCTCCATAAAACTCTCACCAACCAAGTGGTCTTGTTCCGTATAAATTTTTCACTTTGATCCAGAATCTCTATTGGTTGTTCTTCATAATAAATATTTTTCTCCAACGGTACAACTTCGGGGCTTAGTACATGTGAAGGATCAGGTATGTACTTTCTCAGGAGAGATACATGGAACACATCATGAACTAGAGAGAGATTCAGTGGAAGCGTCAATCAGTAAGCTACCATCCCAACACGATCCAGTATTTTGAAAGAACCGATATACCTAGGGCTCACCTTTCCCTTATTTCTAAATCTCATTACTCTCTTCCAAGGAGATATTCATAAGAACACTTTATCACCCACTTCAAACTCTAGGTATTTTATTTGGTTGTTGGAATAAATTTTTTGTCGACTCTGATCTGCTCTTATGTGTTGTTGAATAGATTTGATCTTTTCTTCCATCTCATCAACAAGATCGGGTCCTAATATCTTTCTTTCCCCAACTTCATCCCAGCAAGTTGGAGTCCTACATTTATTTATATAGAGAGATTCATAAGGATCCATATAAATACTAGAGTGAAAGCTATTATTAAAATAAAATTACACCAAAGGTAGGTGTTGATCCCACCCACCTTTGAAATCCATAGAGAAAGCTCTTAACATATCTTCTGGAGTTTTATTTGTTCACTCAGACTGACCATCTGTCTGAGGATGATAAGCAGTGCTAAAACTCAAATCTGTATTTAAAGTATGCTGAAGACTTCGCTAGAACTTCGAGGTAAACCTCAGATCCTAATCAGATATAATGGAAAGTGGTAATCCATGCAATCTTACCACTTCCATCACATATATCCTGGCAAGCTGATCTAGAGAGAAACCTTCTATAATTGCAATGAAGTGTTCCGACTTCGTAAGATGACAAACTATAACCCAAATAGAATTATTGCATTTGGATGATTTAGGAAGTCTAGTGACAAAGTCCATAGTGATGTTTTCCCATTTCCATTTTGGTATGGGTAATGGTTATAACATCCCCCTAGACATCTTTCTCTCAGCTATAACTTGTTGACAAACCAAGCATCAATAGAAATATTCAGCAACATCTCTTTTCATGCCATCCCACTAGAATTACTCTTTTAGGTCCCTATACATCTTTGTGTTTCCAGGATGAATAGAGAATGGGGAAATATGAGCCTCATCTAGTAGCTCCTTCATTAATTCTGGGATGGGAGGAACACAAACTCAATTCCTGAACCTTATTATCCCATCACAATCAAGGTTGAATTTAGGATCATTTCTCACCTTCTTTTGTAACTCTACATCTTCTTTTTAGGCCTCTTTAATCATCACATGTAGAGATGTTTGAATATTCATTTGAGAAAGATAATAATATTCTCCTTCCATTATAATTCCAATATCCATCCTTTGTAAATCCATAAATATTGGATCTTTTGTGATCCACGTCATGGATAAGCTAGCATGGTCTTGTCGACTTAATGCCTCTTCCACCATGTTTGCTCTCCCAGGGTGGTAATGAATTGAGCAGTCGTAATCCTTAATCAGATCCAACCATATTCTTTGGCACATATTCAGCTCCTTTTGTGTGGAAATATACTTTAAACTTTTATGATCATTATAAATATCACACCTTTCTCCATAAAGATAACGCCTCTAAATCTTTAATGCAATGATTGCTGCAGCTAACTCAAAATCATGAGTTGGGTAATTTTGCTCATGGATTTTCAACTGTCGTGAGGCATAAGCTATTACCATATCTTTTTTCATGAGAACACACCCCAATCCCTTCTTGGATGCATCACTATAGATCACAAAACTTTCTCCACTACAAGGAAGTGTGAGCACAGGTGCATTGGATAACCTTCTTTTCAACTCCTTGAAATTATCATCACACTCCTCCGTCCACACGAACATAACTCCTTTTTGAGTCAACCTGGTGAGTGGATTAGATAATCCTGAAAAATCTATCACAAAACATCAATAATATCTAGCCAAAACAAGAAAACTTTGGATCTCAGTTACTGTTGTTGGTCTCAACCATCTTTCGATAACCTCTGTTTTTGCACGATCCATAGATATCCCCACTTTTGAAATTATGTGTCCCAAAAATGAATCTTTTTGAAGCCAAAAGTCACACTTGGTAAATTTGGAATAAAGCTTCTCTTTTATAGGGGTCTTTAATACAATTCTCAAGTGATCTTCATGTTATTCCTTGATCTTTGAATAGACAAGAATATCATCTATAAAGACTACCAAAAACTGATCAAGATAGTCTCCAAAGACTCTATTCATTAGATCCATGAAGATTGTAGGGGAATTAGTAAGACCAAATGGAATCACTATAAATTCATAGTGTCTATACCTTGTAAGAAAACCATCTTTGGTATGTCCTCTTTTTGGACCCTTAATTGATGATACCCTGAATGAAGATCAATCTTGGAAATGTATGGAGCTCCACGTAATTGGTCAAATAAGTCATCAATTCATGGGAGAGGATATTTGTTCTTGATAGTGATCATGTTAAGTTATCGATAGTCAATACAGAGTCTCATTGATCCATCTTTCTGCTTAACAAACAGAACAGGTGCTCCCCAAGGTGATGGACTAGGGCATAAGAATCCCTTATCAAGATTCTCTTGGAGTTTCATATTCAATTCCCACAACTCAATTGGGGCCATTCTATAAGGTGTATTTGAAATGGGCATAACACATGGTATGAGTTCTATTGAAAACTCAAATTCACGATTTGGTGGAAGACCTGGTAATTCTTCCAGAAATACATCATCAAACTCCGGTACAATGGGAATATTCATAATCGTGAGTTTCTCTCCAACCATTTGAGATAAATAACCTTAATTTATTGGACTCAATACCCATAAGATGGAAGAAATTTCCACTGGAAGGTTATATTCATCCTTACATCGATAGATGATAGTAGATTGATCGGGAATATTAAATGTGACTTCCATTCTTTGTAAATTGATATGATCTCCATATAAAGAATGCCAATCCATGACAAGAATCGCATCAAAGTCCACAATAGGAAGGATCACAAGATTCTCAAAAAGAACTTTCCCACAAAAATCAATTAGAGAAGAATTATAAACTTTTGATGTAACCTTTGTGCCATTAGGAGTTGTCACAAATAACACAACATCTAATTGTTGAGGTAGTATGGTGATACCCTTAGAAAATTCTTCATAAATAAAAGATTGGTCGGATCCAGAATCAAATAAAACATTTGGTACTTTAGAGTGGATGGTAAGGGTACCTTTCACCACATCGTTATCGTACTCTACATCACCGATATAAATTGCATGTGACTTTCCTTTGTCTTTGGCCTTAATAGTTTGTTGACTTCGATCATCATCAACAACCCTTGGATTAGGGCATTGATTGGTATAATGCCCCATTTCCTTGCACTTGAAACATTGAAGTGTATGAGGTGCATTCTGTGAATCCCTTTCTTTGTTCGCATCATTAGACATCTTCTTCCCATTATTTTGACATTCAACTACCCGATGACCTTCTTTTCCACACATAAAACATTTACTTATCCCTTTATAACAATTACTTCTATGTTTCTTTCCACACTTTGAGCATAAGGGATAACTCATCTTCTTTTCAGTGTGGTCTTTATATTTCCCTTTTAATTCCATTTTCCTTTTCTTGTCAAACCCATATGAATGATGGCTTACTCCCATCTCCATCTCAACCTTGAGATCACATCAAACAATTTCCTCGTAGCTATTTAAGTCCCTTATGGATAACAACCTTAGAAGACTTGGTTTTAAACCACTAAAGATTTCATCGATCGTACTCTCTGGTTGGATAATAATTCCAGAAGCATACCTTGCAAGTCTTGTAAAATTTTCTTCGTAGGTAACAACTGATTCATCATCCTTTTGCTTCAGTTCAAGAAACTCCTTCTCTATCTTTGTTCGAAGAATACGAGGGAAGTACTTATTGAAAAATATCTTCTTAAACCCGTCCCATTACATGGACTCAATTTCATCCCTTTGCCTCGTATTCTTAATAAGATTCCACTATTGATCAGCTTCACCTTCCAAACGATATACTACTAAGATGACTTTATCATGTTCAGAACATTGCAGGACTGAAAATATCTTTTCAGTGGTACTAATCCATTGTTCAGCCACTAATGGATCAGAAGACCCGCTGAATGAAGGTGTACACTGCCTCATAAAGGATTTAACAGAATGTTTCTCCTTTCTTTGTTTGTTTGGAAGTCCTGCATGATTAATATCTTGAGAAAGTTGTGTGAGCATGTCTACAAGATTTTTCATTCCAACTCCCATAATGATTCGTTGCTCAGGGGGACAATCATTGCATTGTCTGTCACATTCATCATGAACATGATTCCTTCAGTTTCAAACCATTGACTAAAATCAATAAGCATGTTGTGAGAAACAATAATCATAATAGAAAAACCACATAATAAAGAATAAAATTTCACACTTTAGGTCTTATCATAAGTTTTTCATGGCCATTTATAAAACACTAATATTGTGTTCTATGTATAGAAATTTCTTTAGAGTTCTTACTAAGGCTTTCACATCCTAGTTTCCAAAGGTTGACTATACCATTCCTCTGATACCAACTATAACGAACCACACTTTACATACATGGTTATTACTTTAGAATTGAAGCAAACTTATTACAAAATATAATAAAACCATGATATGACCATATATTTATAGTGTCTTTAAAAACTTTGAAACATAAACAACTGGTTCATAAATCATCTACATTATCTCCCGTTTATTTCATCATATCTAGAGTCCCTTTGGGCATATCCTACTTAATACCATTCTTCCTGACCCAGGGAAATGAAAACATACAAAAGGGTGAGCTAAAATGCTCAGTAATGGTAAACAAAATGAATATCAATCATATCATAATCATAAGAACATAACATTTTGAAAATCATAACCTGCAAAAGAGATCATAATATCATTACATGGGATAAATCATAGTAGTGAGAAGTAATCCCAATAATCATAACTTAAAACATGAAACTTTGTAGCATACATACATAATCATAGAAAATCATTTCACATTAGTCAAGTCTCATTTCCAAGACAATCATAGTGGACAAAGACCATTACTGAACTGAGTTCACTCCTCGTTCCAGTCCAGTATCACTGAACCGGATTAACTTGTCATTCCAGCCATGTCTATCTCATGAGATAAAAAAATTTACCCAATGCATTGGAGAGAGATATAGGTCCGACCCATCTCATAATGAAACCATTATTATGTGTGCCACAAAATCATAAATCATATCATAACCCATGTAATAAAAATGGGATTCTTAAACATCATGCCATCATAACATAATATATATATATATGATAAAAGAACATCATAAAATTAATTCCATCATAAAATAATCAAACCAATATAAAAAATAGGGATATAAATAGAACCCTATATTATCTTAGATGGAAAATAATTTTGATAAAACACTGGAATACCATTCTTGAGGAAAATAACCTTTCTATTTCAAAAACATTTTCCCTTTCTTAACATGTCTTACAATTGTAAACTAAAATAATTTTATTAAAAATAAATATGAAAACGGTAAAGGAAGATTCATGGAAATAATGTTCTATGAAATCATAAAAATCCATTCATGCTGTATATGTTAAAAAAACATTCTTCTCGTATTTGGCCGAAAAATTCAAAAAGTACCTTGTACTGCAAACGAGAAAAATTCCGTTCATATCTTTTACTAGAATTTCACCAATAGGTAAAATTTGATTTAAACCACTGTAGTAGGATATAAATAATATATTGGGGAAACGTGTATGTGGATGATAAATATGCCCCAGTAAATATCTAAGTATAAACAATCTCAGATAAAAATTGAGATTGTGAGATTTTCCCTTACCTTAGGTCTGATTTGCTTCATATGTATCTGAACCTCATGTATAATGATTTAAATAATTTGATTTACTTATTATAGAATCATATTCATTGTTATGATATCATATATGCTCATATTGTTATCTTCTTATTTGTAATATTTCATTGCTACTTGTTATTCGGGTGTTCATTGCTTTATGTTCTTAGGCATGTTTTTTCGAATAAATTATCATTCTTTATTTTAGGATATAGATAACTCATTTACAGAATGATATTAGTGTAATATATATCATATTTATTCATTTATATAATCATTATTTAATGAAGATAATATAGAACGAGTCGCATCGCATCGTGGAGACGGTAGGTCGTGCGTACGCACAAGCGATGATATCGTTCCCATGATTGTGGAATTGTATTTAAGTGTATGTATACTATTTCAGAATCAATATAACTTTACAATAATCATATATAGTTATTATTTACACCATTATACCCATACAATTAATGTGGTGGTGGAAAAAAAATCACACCACGACATGGAGACGGTATTCCGTACGTACGCACACGCGATGATTTCGTTTTCCGTAGGATGGATAGAAGGTGAAATAGGGTTGTTTCATATTTATAATAACATATCAGTATATGAGTGATACTTATGTTATTAATTCATAATGAAACAACTAAATAAGAGGAATTAGAAGAAGAAATAAATTTGAAAGAATCGGTAACGGATATTAACTCTTCTTCGACATGCCTCTTTGAAACCTCCTCTTAGGGCACTAATGTTGGTGTTTTAAGAATACCAATACCTCTATAATATTACTAGGGGAGTTTATAAGAGTAATGGTCAGGGGTTGGAAGATCTTTAATGCTCAATGTTGTGTAAAGAGGAGAGGGAGGAGGTTCCCTTTTATAAGGGAGAAGAGGGGCACCTTTGGAAACCTCTAAAATATTAATTTATAATAAACCCTAACCTCACATAAAAACATCCAATCTGAGTCAAATTATGATATTATATAAGATATTATTGTAATATCATCAACCAATTAAATTTATACATGTTGTGATTTTATTTTAAACCTTATCATTTTGATTTATCCTTATTTATTCTATTTAATTTTATTTGTAGTAATAATGTTATAAATTTTACATGGTTATAAATACTAACTTATGTGTTTTAAAATGTACATAATTTTATACTTTATGACATGTTATGTCATATAAATTTTAATTTGTAATTTTTAAAATATATTTGTAATTTTTAAACAATTTAATAATATAAAATATCAATAGTGTCAATTTTAACACAATTCAATTATTTTAATTTAAATAAAATCCACACAGAATATATGTTCGAAAAAAAAATATTTAATAGATTCATAACATGTCATATTTATCTATAAAATTAATTTATCACATTAATTTGTTCATATACTATTTATTTTAATATTTATAAGACCATTTATTTGATATTTCAACTAATGAAATAATTTCTACATCACTATTGTGTCCTCATTAATGATACTTATTTTATCCATAAAAATTTTAGATAAATTATCATGATGTAGATACTTTTATTATATTTATGGATACTATTCATGTTTGAAGTTTCATTAATTTTATCACTAAATTAAAATTATTATACTTATAAGATTTAAGAGAGTGGCATGTTGTAACTTTCATTGGTTTTAATAACAATTAAATTATTTTAATGGTAAAAAGTCCATAAAATGAATTTATTTAGACCCTTAGGTGATAAGGGTAGACTTTTAGTCATCCAATATAATTTTTTAGGTTTTAGGGTAATTTTATAATCTTATATTTACCATTAATTACTCGATTTACCTTTAACTGCAGTAAATAAATATTATCGTAGTTACTATTCATAATATCAAAAAAATTAAAAGTAACCTATTAACATAATTTGGACCCAATTAATTCAAATATGGAATACATTTTTCAAAATTCAAAACACAGAATTAGTAGTAATTAATTTAAAATTAATCCTGTTGTTAAGAAAATGGGTTTTAAAAGTTAAAACATTGCCAAAGATTGAAATGTTTTTACCTGTGAATTCAATGTAAAATTAATGGTAATGACAGAAATTATATTAAATTGTAAAAATATATTCTATTTATACTTTAAAACCATTCAATATTATAATTTAACCATATAAATTATTGCGATGAAAAAATTTGTTTTTAATTAAAATATAGCGTGTTTTTACTATTCATTAAAATATGAAAGTTATCAGAATAATATGAAAAATTTATCCAAAGTAAATTTTTATATCAAGATTCCAAGTAAGAATTTTATTTTGTCAAATTTAACTTATAAACTTGTAAAAAACTAGATTTAATGTGGGTGCGCCATCAAAAGGTTGCAAAACTGCATTTTTTGAAAAATACTTATTTTACCTGAAAAATTTATTTTGTACTCATACCATGTTATAGAAAAAATGTAAGATGAATAATAATGTTATAAAATTAAAAATTTAGGTATTAAAATTCATAATGGATAGTCCATAATAATTTTATAACAATATATCATTGTTTAGTGAAACCTGGTATTGCGTACTACACACGCTATCGAGGAAGGTCGCGATTGCGTGTAACGCAAGCCAAGATAGTGTTGTGTGAAGTCAAAGATTCATTTGATGTTTCATATAACATAAGACATAAAAAAAATATACTTCTTATAAAATATCAGGGTGTTACAGGAAACTTGTGGTGTTATAGGGGAAGTGGGTGTAGACATCTATCAATTCCCTCAAAAACCATGTTTTTTTGGAAAACATCTAAACCCCAAAAAATAGGCATTAGATTCTCACAAAACTAAGATGGTAGGGGGAATGAAATTTAAAAAATATAATAAATATTATATCATACAACTAAACTAAGGAAATTAACTAGCCTTAGATTCAATGGTTGTTATATTACCACATACAACCCTAATGGAAAAACTATGGTCAACGAAAAGATATTTAATATATGCACACAAAATTGTCAATATTAAACATTATTTTTCATTTCCATTTAGTAATTTTAAAATTTAACATTCTTTAGTTAAAATTTCTAAAAATACTGGTTTAATTATTCCATTTCATCAAAATAAAATAATTTTATAATTCAATTTTTTGTTTCTATATTTCCATCCCATGCTCTTAGAGTATTAAACTAACTCTCCCATTACAAATATTTCATATTTCATTACCACTATAATAAAAAATAATTTCATGAGTTCACTTATATTTCATCCACCATTCTATAATAATAGTATTCTCGTACTCAACTGATAACTACCACAAGTAAGATTCACTAGTAGTGCATAGTCCAACATTAACAAGTATTCTAAAATCACAACAATCAACAAGAGAACCATCCACAAAGAAGAAAATAATAAGAATAACATTAAATACCACCTATCAATCCATACCAACCAACTAATCCACAATCTATAATAGTTATCCAGAAAAATGGATGGCCCATATCACGACCAATTACATTTATCTGAATATCAACCCCTTCTAGATTAATAAGAAATAAAAAAAATTATTTCTCCAAATATTCTATAAAATTTTCATATAACATCCCTACCAAAACAGGTTTTAAAACAAATAAAATGGCCCTAAAAAACCTAAAGAACATATTTTTAAATAATCTTATTTTCATTAGAGAAAACTCAAAGGGAAACCAATGATTGAACACTAAGTAATACAAGAAAAAGATATGAATTTATGGTCTCACAATTGCCTGAAAAATTTAATTCCAGTAAAAAAAATTCTTCCCTTACCTTATTTGAATAAAGGATTTAATGTTGGAAATTTTGATTATTAAGATTCCAAAATACATTTGCTAAAATATCCATAAATCAACAGTATATATGTTTGTAACATTTACACCATTTTCCAATATTTTCAAATAATAATGATAATTATATTAAATTTAATATTTTTTATTTTTTATTCATTATATGTTTACATTTTTAAATAATTTTGAGGAATATCATCTTTTCTAAGGAATAATATGAATTGCTGCAATCAATTGCACATTATGTATAAAAAAATGAGGCAACCAATATAACGTAAAACATATGAAATAATTATATCTCATTCTATATTTCATTTTTCATTATTTCCTTTCTTATCATATATATTTTGATATTTCTTATGGGACATCAAGTTTTTTATGCTTCACCAGAATATTTACAATATATTTAGGGCATCGTAATTCTGGTCACTAGTGGTTAGAGTGGAATGTTTTTAAAAAAGAGGAAAAAGTTTTACAATGGTGTCACTAGGATAATTGGATGTTTTTATATTTTGATGAATCAATGGATGTCCAAAATATTTTGATTATGGGGACAAGTTTTTGGTACCACACCTTAAGAATTCATGCTTTATTGACATGGATATCAGGGTATTAGGTTTAGCATGTTTATCGAATGAAACTTCATATATAATTGTGGGGTACCTTAGTTCTATAAAAATATTTTCCTATGAGCTGTCAAGAAGATTTCAAGAAAATTTCTAGAACTTTTTTACATTACTTGTACATATTAATTTTTTTTAAACTCTTGTAATTTCCAATATAATAACTAGAATAATAATTGTACAATTTCTATCATGAAAATAAGACTCGTTATTTAATGCCCATTAATATATTTTGTCTTTTGATTCTTGATATAATATTCAATTTATACTCTTTATATTTACATGAATTCATAGAATTTTTTATTCATGGTTTGAGGGATGACTTTTTTAGTATGTATGGTGTATACAATTACAATTTCTAGTATACCTAGTCAAGGTAATCATTTCATTGTGCATAATTGTGTGATATTATCCTTATTGGGAATGATTTTTAGTCCATGTGGGTATATTCCTGAGATTTTATCATAATGTGAAATTTAAAGGTATTCTCAACAAGTGGTATTAATTATTTTGGCTCAGTACATATTTAAAACCTTAGAAGCGGCATGGGTTTGCCTCACTTTTATATTAATGGAATTTTATTATAAATGTTTGTTCAATGTCAATGAATTTTATAGTGTAAGGTGATATAAAATTAAAATTATAAATGTTTTATGAAATAGAATTTTATTTGTAGGGAATATAGATATATTACCAACTAATTCTAAAAGACGTATATTCCATGAAGATCAGTCTTTGTACAAAGAAGATAGAGAATATTTAATGTGAACAATTTGATTTAATGAAATTGGATCTACTAAGGATGTAACTAGTATAAAGTGTTGCCTTTATCATTCATTATTTAAATTCAATGATAGAAGTAAGGATAATGTTGAAAACTTTATATTATAAAACTTCTATATTGGAAAATTCCCATGATGTGATGAATATTAAAAACAATGTTGTCTAAAGGAAAATAATTTTCAGATCAGGTGAATTATTTCTATATTATTTTAGGGAAGATAAAATTAATGAAGGTGGTGTTTATGGATGATGTGTTGAAACTATTAAAGTTATAATCACTAAAATATATTTGGGATATGATGATGTATCACTTCAAATATTCAACAAAAAAATTCTATTTGGCCATTGAGGATACCCAGAATTTGATTCCTAATGAATAACTTCATCCAAATAATTCCTATGAAAAATCTAGATGTTCACTCGATGTTGATGGAGAAGGAAGGTATCTTAAATGGAAAATATATTAGAATAAGTAATTGGACAATAATTTTTAGCATAATATTTGATGTAATTAGAATAATCATAGTCCAACATGTTTGAATTGGTGAATCAAGTTCCTAAAAAAATAATTATAAATCAATTCATTGGTGGGGAAAAACTTCTGAATTATTAAATTTATTTAGTAACATAGAAGGGAATGATGCATTGTTTCTGTGTGGGAATATTCAAATAGAGTATTAGATGATTGATTATGGAATAAATTTCCTTTATATGGGAGAATAGTGATATGTGTAGAATTATATATCTATAATTTTTCTAAAACAATATTTTATATATGTTGAAGACTTAGAGATCGTATTAAAAAGACATTAAAATATTTTAATGTGAAATGGGGTTGTCTTGATACTAATTGAAGTTATACATAACCTAGTGATACATAAGATCCTAATTTATGTAATAAAACATGATAAAGACGTCTATGGGACTAGATTTACAAATGGAGTTTGGTAAGATACATGGGAATTCATGGTAGTTGAAAGAGGTTTAATGGATTGGACACTTTATTTTATTGGAATCATGGGTAGATTTTCAATAACAGAAAGTACATCATTGGAAGATCCCATAGATTGGTATTTCATCATTTCTAATAATGGTGAAAATAATAAAAAATTTATAATATATATGGTCATAATTAATCTCAATCTCACATAAATTGGAGGCTAAAAAAAGTTGTGTGATGGGAAAATAGAGATATATGTCCTTCAACTATGAATGTTGGAATCCAATAGCCTAGAATCTTGAACTGGTCCAATCATACATTTTAGAACTTACCCATATTCAGTACATCATAGGTAATCCATAAATTATTACTTTCATTGATGTTTATTTTACCAATGTCTGGATTTATATTATTATGAAAATTTCAAATGTGTTTTAGGCTTTTATTCAATGTAAATCCATGGGGAAAAGGTAAAGTTGTAAAAAATCAAAATACCTAAAATCTAAAAATACTGGTTAATATTGTATTTATAAAATACAAAATATTACAAAGGATAAAGGATTAAAAAATGATAATACAGTACCCATAACATCACAATAAAATACTATATATGAAAGAATCAATTTCACATTGATAGATAAGTATTGAAGAATAATATTCCAATATAGAATGTTTAGTGGAATTTTAGGGAAGGAATTCAGAACAGTTGCATACCTTGTGAATATAATTATAACATTAATAGTTGGGAAGGAACATCAGGAAAATTTATAGAATAATATATATGTAAACATTAATTATAATAATGTCTTTTAAATCATGGATTATATGAACATTAATGCTAAATATAGATACAAGATTGATTATAAGTCCATAGTAATTTTTTCAGTGGTAACTATTCTATGAAAAAATATTCCCTTCTATAAAATGATGATAAAAAACAATTCATCAGGATATGAAAGGATCAATTCATCAAATTGGTTTTATGGAAGGATCAAAACATGGCATATGAGTTTTTGAGGTGGATATATCAATTATAAATGTATAAGTTCATTTGTGTAAGGAAACTGACATATTTATACTTCTGGAGAACTCACATGAGAATTTATAAATCACTAAATTTCCATAGGTGATACCAATTGATGACATTTTAAAAGTTTAATAAATAGGTGAGGATAAAGTGTGAGAACAGGAAGTTAGAGACCCAAAACATTGAGAATAGATGACTAGTTTAGAATAACCAACATAGTTGAGGAGGGAAACCAGAGTTAAAAGACCAATTAAGATGATTTTTGGTAAAAATAAATTTATAATTCTAAAGGATAATTGAGATTAATAAATAATATAAGTGGTTTCCAAAGTTGGTGATCCCAACTGTGGTAGTTTGAGATGAATGTGTATATGTATTCCTTACAGTTTGAGGAAATTTAGGAACAATGTTACTTACTATAAAATAAAAAATATAAATTAAATTTTGATAGTATCCAATTAAAAGATGATATCGATGGAAATAATAATTTCAATGATTACTTCTATAAAAGAGATTTCTAAAATTTAAGGAAATTATTTCATAGAAATTTTCACATCAGTGTTCAATGTAACACCCTAAAAATTCTATAAAGTGTAACTTTTTATTCAATGGAGTGTATGACACGAAACACCGAATGCAGAAAGAAATATCAACTATTGAAAAATTTTGGTATATTTAATATTTTAAACAAATATAAAATATTTTATATCTTTAAATTCATGAAACATTGAGATATCTAGAATCACACGCAATAAGGACATTATTCGATAACTAGGGTAACACATAAGACCGAGTTTTACTAAGAAAAAATTTATTATTTAAATTTTATTAATTAATATAATAATATAAAACCAATATATTAAATTATAATTTATTAATAGTCTAAAATAATTTATTAAAATACATGGTTTACATAAATATTAAATGAATTCATTTGTTACCTATTAATTAGAAAAGAATATAGAAAACAATTAAATATAAATAAAATGTTTTTATACACCAAAGGTGTTTTACCCTAATACATTAAATTAATTAATATTATTGAATGATATTAATTAAATATTTATTTTATTTTCAATTAAAAAAATTATATTCATCCAATAGATTTTAAAAAGATAATATAAGAATAAATCATATTTTATGCTTAAATTGTGTATTTTTCTAAAAAGGAAATTTTGTTGTCTTTTAATGCAGAAAATATTTTTAATACAATTTTTGGAACTTTTAAAAATTATATATGTCAAAATGAACTTAATTTTATTAATTGGATCATAAAAATTAGGTTAGGTTTAATCTTTATTAATTTTTATGAGAAGTTCCATTTTTTGATTAATAGTAAAAAATATTTATTTTTAATTTAAACTGACTTTTCATATTCATAATTTATAAGGTTAATTTATAATTTAAATTGGTTATTAAGTAAAATTACTTTAATTATACTTAAATTAATCCTATTTAGGTAATTTAAATCAATTTCAAATTGAAAATTGATATAAAAATATTCCAAAATTTTGAACATTTTTCCTTCAAAATCGTATTTTAGCATCCCATTTGTGGGATTAATTTTCAATTCATTTATACCAAATATGTGATTTAAATTCATAATAATAAGTTCATTATTTTCAATCAGGATAATATATACATTATAATATGGTTAAATTATTTTCTTAAAAAAATCAATGAAATTAATTAAAATTAATTCTGATGATTAAAAGAATAATTATGTTAATAAGGGACTAAACCATAAATGTAAATGCCAAGATGACCAAGAAAATAGTCCAAAATAGATTTTATGGATATATTTATACCATATCTTCCTTTTTATTTAGATTTTTCAATATTGGATAAACATGACATGGAAAAACTCTGGTTAGAATTCCCTTTTCAAAAATTTGCAAGAATGTCACTCCTCCTCAACTATAAAAAGAAACTCAACCCTCATAGATATTCATGCATATAAACCCATTTTACTCTTCCAAAACATCCCCAAGTAATCTCCCAACATCAATACCCTTCTCCTTGAATCTTTACTTTGGGAATAAATCCAACCAAGGAAGTCCTTGGTATAAACTAAAAGGAGTTACCTGAATAAGAGGTAACATTCTTCAACAATAACTTTTGTTTCATTTACCTCTCCACCACTAAATCATTTTTACATCATTATTATATAATAAAATTAGTATATAAAAATTATTTATATGTTTTTATGATAATATTTATAACTATTATTTCACACACAACTATCAAATGAGATATGCAATCATCGTTCGTGTGTACGAAGATCTACCACCTTAAGAACCAATGTCATTCGTTATTCTATTTACCACCCTTCACTATAGAAAAAATGATTTATTTATAGTTTATATATGATATATATGATATTTTTAATGTATTTTTTGACTTTAATTGTCATATAACTCATATCTTTAGGATTATCATTTTATGTTAATATGATAAAGTTGTTTGTGGACGTATGGACTACAGCCACCTTAAAGTGATGTGATTCAATCATGCTATACATGGAACATATAAAGTATCAATTTAATTAAAATATGTGATATATATAAAGAAATAATTATAAATTTATTATAATATATAATATATATCATTTTCTTTTAATTATTTTAATACAATAAAGAAATGGATGTATCATCATGGCGTACATACAGCCTACCATCTCTATGAATGGTGAATTTCATTTTGTTATCTCCAAGTATTATGTTTTATTATAAATACATATTTACTTTATATATATTATACTTTAATAATTTTTTACATCCTGGATATGTGTAAACCATGATCTTCGTACTAAAAAATAACTAGTCAAAACATACTAAAAAAATAATCTAGTTATTACATGTAATGATGAAAACAAAGAATAATAATGGATAGGTAATAAGATATTGTGAAATTATTATTTATAATATTATAAATATCTTTATGGTTATTCTATAAGTAATAAAATTAATAAAATCATTATACATGAGGTTAAAGTATGTTCAACCAAAAGGAAACACAATGTAAGGGATTCTTGTCTCACTTTCATTCCAGGAGGCATACACCATTTTCACCACTGACTTGTTTTATGTGGGCTATCTATATAAAATTTTCATATATTATATCAGAAATTATTTTACCCATATGTTATTTAAATATTAATTTTATGTTATCTCTTGGTGATTATGATTTAAATGGTAAGGGATTTCATCTCAACTTCAATTCATCGAGGCATATTGTAATGTTATGAACTTATTATTTTTATATTGGTAATATATATCACCTTTGAAATTTAATGTAAATAATAATTAATTATTCCGGATATTTTTATTTCTAATTTGAATTATTTCATCTTAGGGGACTTGAACTTAAACTTACCAAGTGGTAAAGAAATTTCAAAACTCAATTTCTTTTTCATTGTGTTATATTACTTCCTCATTAATGTAAATATTATATGATTATGTGTATAATGATTTTAACAATATATTTATGTATTTTAAATTCATATATATGTATTTAAATTTGATATAAATAATGAATTACTTTATTAATTCTCACTTCAACGTTATGATCATTTTAAGGGTTTATTTTACAGATTCATTTTAATCAATTTTACTTATTCTTGAAATTTCATTAAATGAATATAATGAATAATTGGTTAATAAACTGTTATATTATCTTAAACTATGGTTATTCATGATATTTTTCATGTAATAGTACTATTTTTCAACTCTTTGGTACTCAAAACGTTTTAAAAATGATTTTAATAAAACCTAACATCATTTCTCTCTTTAGTCAAAGAACATGTTTTCTTCTAAAACCATGTTTTATGAAAACGGTTTTGAAAAAAATAACCCTTATTAATTTATTTAATAATAAAAAATTTACCCTTTCTTTTAATTTTTTTTAATGTGATTTTATTATCACTTTTGGAACAATTCACTTTTATAAATTTTTTACTATGTAAAATAAATGTTCTATTTACCTCATACGTCATGTATAGATTTACCCGTCATCATTTCTATGAATGATACTTTCATATTTTAAAGGTTTCTTTTTATGAATGTTTTTTTAAAATATATTTTCAAAGAAAAGTTTTTTTCAAATTTTTTTCAAAATTAAAAGAATATTTTCCTCAAGAATGTTTTTAAGAAATATATTTATTTTATTTCAATTCATCAATGACAGAAAAATTATTTTACTCCACTTGGGGTTTTTTAATTCAATCCTTATTATTATTTGAATGGTTTATGATTTTTTTTGACAAGGAATGTATTGGAATTAACTTACTTTATAAATTTATAATTCCCCTTCAAATATTCAACTTCCATTGATTAAACATTGAATTTACCTCAATTAACAATATCATTAATAATGGATATGTTTTTTACCTAAACTATATATCATTTTTATATATGGTGTTTACTTTGTGACTTTTTTATTATCTTGGGAAATATTGATAAATTTTTATTATCTATTCAATGTGGATATTTTATAATACATATTTTTCATTAAATAAATCAATTATTCGGTATATGAGAAATCTTATGGACATAAACTACATGAGTTTTGGAATATTATAAATAATCTCCTCTATTCATTGGTAGACTCATGAGATGAAATTAGTTTGAAAAAAACAATTTATTATTGGTCCCATTATGAAAATATTGTATTCTACCAACAGATTTAAATCGTCTTGTGAAAGGTCTAGAAAATTTCATGCCAACCCATATTTTAAAATGAAATGATGGTAATGGTATCGTGTTCCTATGAAACATGAAAATTGATAATTAATCATTTCCATCATTTATTATTAAACTACTATTATCCATGATATTTTTTTCTTTTACATTACCTATGGATTAATTTTAGTCTCAGTCTATTGATTTAGTGTCCTGTGTTTCGGTGATTTACCTTTCCATATCGATTATTCATTATCTAGTTATTTGAATTGAATGTGTTTCCTGTTATTACCTTTATATTTTTTATACACTTATTTCTTATTTGGTTGATTATACATATTGTTTTTTTCAGTTTTTACCTTCCCATATGGATTATTCTCATTGATTCATTATTTATTCCTTTGTACTTTAACTTTACTAAGAATTTGAGCACACCCTTATTTTGTTTCCTTTTCCTAGGAATCCAAGAAGTGTCCAAATAAATATATACAAGTATATGCTAGATGGAATAAATTTACCCTCTAAATAATAAAAATAAAATTGTTGTTACAAGTGTATTAATTTATAATAAAAGACTCATTTTTGTATCGCGTTTACCGAGACTACTAAAGTATTTGGTCCTTCAGGATTTTTGCCTTGTAATCATGCTAATGTAATGTTATAAGAAATCATATTTGTACTTATTTGGTTTTGTCTCTATAGTTTGTATAATATGAAGTATTTTAGAATCCTTGGGAACTAGATTTCGGAAAGAATATATTAGAGAACATAGCCCTGAGGTAAAATTTAATGATAAGTATAAAAGAAAATCATTATGTTTAGGTTATATAGATATTATGTTGGTTTACTATAAATACATTTTATGTCTATATAATATAATTGGGTGTGGTTCTGGAATATATGTACCTAGGTGTAACAACTCTGAAATGGTGCAACGGTCCTAACTTGAGCGTAATCTAGTGTACAATAACTGGCCTTACAATGCACATATTTTGACACACATAGGGTATGTGCTTAGGATAATTCACATTTTCTCAAAACATATTATAAAGGATTTGAATAGATATTAAAATCAATGACCTAGTTTAAACCATATACCAAGGAAAAACATATGTTGAAATAAAATGGTTGAGGTATTTACTGGGATTCTATAATTAAATGGTAGAATTATTTATACCAGTAGTATTTTAGTTATAAGATTCATGAAATGTATAAGGATTTTTTTAAATTTTGGAAGCACATATCTCTTCATTAACTCATGTGTGATGGAATCCATAATGGGATTATGGGATTATGGTTGACCATAAGTTCTATGTTTTAAATCAATTTTGTTTTTGTTTTATGTTATGTGATTATAGAAAGATTAAGGATATTTTCGGAGATATTTATAGCAATATAACTCATTATTTTAGTAAAATTTTAAATTGAAAAGTTATTTTAGAAATAATTCCTTCAAATTTTATAGACATAAGTTTAAGGGTATTGATAACCATTAGGGTTTCAATGATTATTAATGACGTCATAGTAATAGTCAAATTGGATTATTAGGTATTGAAAAAGAAAAATATGTTTAACTAAAAACCTTAGATAAAATTATATTTAATGGTTAAATTTTAAGGATGTAAATTATAGTTATTTTTGAATATATATGGTTTTAGTAAAAGGATGGCCTACAATTCTGTGTGTATTGAACCCGTGACTGATGGACTATAAGGGTTTCATGCATACCACTAGCCTATCTGATGTCATGGTTAATGTGTATTCATTTTTAGTTAAACAATTTGGAGAATAAATATTAATGAATAACTAGTAGTATTAATTCTGAGGTTTATATATTAATATATTAATCATATTGGTTTTTAAACTATTTATATAAATACATAATCAATTTTCACCCTTTCATGTATCTTATGAACTATTAACTGTGTATTTTAGTGATTCGAGCATAGATACTCATTTTTGGATATTCATTTAATGAAGTAATGGATGAATTGGAAATTTATCAAAGAACAAAGAAAGGATTAAATTGTGTTTATATAAATATATAAATAATTTATGTTTTTGTATTTCCTTATGAAATAAAATAATTACTTAACATTATGAGAAATGATCTAGAAATAAAATGTTTTCATAATAAGTTAATTTTTGTTGAAATAATGGTTTTATAAATCATAGTAGAATTATATCTTTGAGTCCCTCAACCTTACAATAATAATTGACTTGTTTTTGTTGAATTATCTCAACCAATCTCAAATATTATTTATTATTTTACTCAAATTCCATATTTTCTATTTTAATTATTTTTCTCCTACTTAAAAACCTAGTTATATGTAATTCCATGTGACCTTTTTTGTTATAATTCTATCTTATTAAGTGTATTTTTAATATTTTATGATGTGGGATTTCAAAAACGTAATTTTCAACTATAAACCCATATATTTCTGAGATCTATATTAAATTATGAGGAGAAAACTTATTTAAGGTGGGGATAATGTAAAACCCTGAAAATTCTAAATGAGTATCTTTCTATTCAATGGTGTGTATACCACACAACACCAAATATTAAAAAGATTATAATCGTTTGATAATTAATATTATATTTAATATTTTAGATACATTTTATATATTTTATAACTTAAAATTCATGCCATACTACGTTAGCTTACATCACACCCAACAATGACATTCTTCGATAGCTTGCGTTACACGTAAGACTGAGTTTTACCAAGAAACATTATATTATTAAAATTTTAATATTTAATATAATAATACATAACATGTCCATGAAATGTTTTCTTATAAATATTATTAACATTATAAAAATATATGGTTTACAAAATTATAAAATGAATACATTGGTTTCCAATTAATTAGAGATGAATATAAAAACAAATTGAATATAAAAAATATGTTTTTATGCACCAAGGGTTTTTTATCATAATAAATTAAATTTATTAATATTAAATAATGATATTAATGAAATATAGATATTATGTATTAAATAAAAAAAATTATTTATCTAATAGATTTTATGAGCATAAGCTAGGAATAAATCTAGTTTTACATTTAAAAGTGGTATTTAAAAAAAGATATTTGAACTCTTTTTAATGAAGAACCTATTTTAAATGCACTTTTTCAGACTTTTATTTATTATATATGTCAAAATATACTTAATTTTTTAATTTTTAATATAAAAATTATCCTAGGGTGAAAATTTTTTATTTTTCGTTGTAGTTTAATTCTTTTCTTGAATATTGAAAAATACTGATTTTTAATTGAAAACTGACTTTTCATATCAACAATTTATAAGGATATATTATTTTTAGAAAATTTTATACAGTAAACTTTTATCAATTATAATTCGATTATTCCAATTTAGTTCATTTGAATCATTTTCACATTGAAATTTGATATAAAAATATTTCAATCTTTTGAACATTTTTACTTTCAAAACTCACATTATCATCCCGTTTCTGAGATTAGTTTTAAATTATTTTTTCCAATTATTCCATATTTTTGATAATCATAATATATAGTTTCTAATAATTTCTAATTACTCATTACTGAAAATATTTTTGAATGTAATTAAAATTAATTACAGCGACTAAGAGAAAATATAGCTTAACAAGGGACTAACCCTTAAGCCGAAAAGCCAAAATGACCTATTAACTTGTACAGAATCCATTTGATGGAAATATTCCATAATTATCATCCATTTTATATGGTTTTTTTCATTATTTTATCAACTTGACATGGACAAAACATTAGTAGAATTCCCTTTTCAAAAATTTACAAGAAGGTGACTCTTCATCCACTATAAAAAGGCACTCACCCCTCCCAATTGTTAACACTCCTATATACCATTCTTTCATACAAATACATTCCAAATAAGATACCAAATTTCATGACCTCATCCTACATTCCTCACTTTTTTCATAAAGTCAACCAATGAAGTATTTTGGATTATACAAATAGGAGTTACCCAAATAAGAGGTAACATTCTTCAATGATCACTTTTGTTTCATTTACCTCTACACCCCTTCTGTTATTTTTATATCATGATTATATAAAAACTAATTATCATCAATGTAGTAAGAATTTTTTATTATAAGTATTATATTATGAATTTGACACACATCCATCAAATGGGAAATGCAATCATTATTTGTGTGTCCGGTGAACTACCTCCTCACAAACAGATGTAAATTTTTATTCCATTTAACACCTTTAAATGATGAAAATAATGAAGTATTTATAGTATATATATTATATATATTATATTGATAATTTATCTATCATTATTTAATTCTTATGTAACTCATACCTTCATGCCTTCCATTTTATGGGAATATGATAACATCGTTTGTTGACATGTGGACTACCGTCTCTTCAAAGCTATGTGATTCATTCCCTTAATACATTTAATGTATAATGGATGATTTTAATTAAAATATTTCATATATATGATAAAATAATTACATTGTAATTATTATATATATATATATATCATTTACCTTTCATTCTCATAATATGATAATGAAATTAAAGTATCATTCATGTGTACAAATGGTCAATCATCTCCATGAATGGTGCATTTCACTTCTTATCTCAAAATATAATGGATTTTTATAAATAAAAATATAATTTATATATATTATATTTAAATAATTTTTAAATCCTATAGATTATGAAATCATGATTGATGTAAAAAAGAATAAAAAATAACTAGTCAAAACATACTAAAAAAACAAAGCAGTTATTTCCAAAAATGATGAAAATATAGAAATATTGTTAATGAATTCATAATATAATAATATAAAAGGTAATATATTAAATTATAAATATTATTATGGTTTTTTTATAATTTAATAACATGATTAAAACCATTATATAATAGGTTAAAGGATGTTCACCCAAAAGGAAACACGAGGTTAGGGATTCTTGTCTCATTTTTCTTTCCATGAGGCATTCAACATTTTCACCACGTACTTATATATTTTGTTTATATAATTACCCTTTTGATATATTATATCATGAATTATTTTTTCCTTTTGTTATTTAATGTTTCATTTTAATTAATCTCTATCACAGGACTTATGATTTAAAAAGTAAGGGATTTAATCTCAATTTCATTTCATTGAGGCATATTGTAATGTTATGCACCTAGATTCTTTTATATTGTGAATATGCTTCCCCTTTAAAATTTTATATCCTGAATAATTCATTCTTCCTGATATTTTGATTTTGAATTTTAATTATTTCATCTAAGGGATTTAAAACAAAAAATTACCAAGTGGTAAAGAAATTTCATAACTCAATTCCTTTTTCATTGTATTATATTACTTCCTTGTTGTCGTTAATATTATATGATTATGTGTATAATTTAATTTAATATCTATTAATGTATTTATACTAATCATATTTCGATAAATAGTTTACACACAAAATAAATTCATTAATTAATTCTAACTTCAATGTTATGATCATTTTGAGGGTATATTTAACATGTCATTATAATAAATATTTTTTACTCTTGAAATTCCATTAAATTAATATATATATGATAATTATTCAATAAACCCTTAAATTATATTATATTTTAGTTATTCATGACCTTCTCATGTTATAGTACTGTTTATTCACTCTTTGTTACTCAAAATATTTTAGAAAATGTTTTTGAGAAAACTCAACATCATTTCACTCTTCTTTCGGAGAACCAATTTTCTTATAATAACCCTTTTTTCTAAAAAAAATGTTTTAAAAAATGTTTCTAACCATTAAAAATGAATTATTCAATATATTTTTGTCATTTTTGTCTTTTACAAATTTTTTCAAAGGAATATTCTTGTCTCCTTCTTAACAAGGAATTTTTATAACCTTTTTATCATAAAAAATTGAATTTTATCTCTAACTTGAATGTAATGTACATTTTTACTCACTTTAATTTCATAGAAAGATCATTTCCATGTTTAAAAAGTTTCCATTTATTGAAAACATAATTAAAATTATTTTTAACGACAATTATTTTCAAAATTATTTTCAAAATTAGAATAATATATTCTTCAAGAATGCTTTTAAATGATCTTTCTATAGTATTTCCATTAATCAATTAAAAACCCTTTATTTTACTCCTATTAGGATATTTTTTTTATTATTATCCTTATTCTTCCTCAATATTGTATGTGATTAATTTCACTGAGGATAGTATTGACCTTCACTTCCTTGATTCCATTTTTAATTACCTTGAAGTTTTTATTTTAATATGATCATTAAACAATGAATTTCTCCTAATTATCTATATAATTTATTATGGATATGTTTATTTCTTATAAAATAAATCATTTTTAGAAAAATTGTTTATATTTAGAGTTATTTAATTATCTAGGAAAATATTTACAGATATGTATTCTTTTTTCAACACGGTTATTTGATAATCATATTTTTTATTAATTAAATCAATTATTCGATATATGAGAAATGATTTGGATATTAACTACACATGTTCGGGACCATTAGAAATAATCCCCTTAATTAATTGGTAATCTAATGAGATGAAATCAGTTGGAAACAAACCCTTTGATTTTTTTCCAAGAATAATATACTGGTTTCTTCCAAAAGAATTAAATAGTATTGTGAAAGGTCATGAATGTAGTATGATAAACTATATTATGAATTATTTTAAGGGAAAAGATGTTATGTTCATGGGAAATATGGTATCCAATATTTAATCATTTACTTAATTCCCAATTTAGTTATTATTATCTATGATATTTTTTCGTTGATATTATCTATGGATGAATTTCATTCTTAGTTCATTTGTTAAATGGAATGTGTTTTATTATTTACCATTCTATATTGATTATATCTTATCTTGTTATTTGAATGGAATGTGTTTCCAGTTTTACCAATCCATATTTTTTAATCACTTCCCTCTCATTTTATTCATTATTTGGAAAGTGTGTTCAATTACTACCTTCCCATATTGATTATGATCATTTATTAATTATTTATTACACTTTATTTTACACTTATTCAGCATTTGGGATCACCATTATTTTGTTTCCATCCCTGAGAATATGAGATGTGTACTAAGAAATATATACAAGTAAATTCTAGATGGAATAAGGTTATCCTCGAAAGAAAAAAATATATTTTTTAATTAGTGTATTCAGTTGTAACACAAGACTCGGGTATGTATCTAGTTTTCTGTGATTAATAAAATATTTTGTCCTCTCGGGTTTGTTTCCTTGTAATCAAGACAATGTAATTGTTATAGACACTGACTCTAAGATTCGGGGGTTAGTTCCTACATTCAAACATACAGCTACCTAGATTGGGGTGAGAATGGTAAAATAAGAAGAAATTTACCAAAAAATATAGATGTGATGATATATTTCTATTATTTTGAGTTAGAAGAAGAAATTTAAATGAGGAATATTATTGGATAAATGGATGGTGTGAACCAAAATTTTGGTTACAAAATGTATAAAATTAATTATGTTTTGTACTAAAAAACATGACAATTGAAGCAAAAGGTTTACACATTCATATTAGAAGAGGGGATGAGAAAGAGTATGATAGGACATTCATCGTACAAAATTAATATATAGGTATAATATTTCTAGATGGAGTGAATTTTTTAAATATCATGAATATGAATATTGATTTGTCTATAAAATTTGAGATAATACTATCATATAATTCTATAATATTTTTGGAATAATGATCAATGAATATAATAAATACAAAACAATTGTGATAACATATATTGAATACGTCTAGATTATCATTAAAATATATGGAATGAACAAATTGAGGTAAGATATAACACCTCTTGTAAGGATTTGTATGTTTTACTAGGTGTAGGAACCAATAATGGATGCAATGAGCTGGTACATGGAGATATTTCCATAAGCATCTATAGTCATAAGATTAATTTATGAAATTATTTGTACTATGAAAGAATTACATTCATAGTGGGAGTTATAATTCCATTTATGTATTATTTGGGAAAGGTACATTGTAATAATATTAAATAGAACATTTGGTATTTGAAAATAATGAAATATATATCTATTTCCTATGGGATAGAAGATCATTTATAGTGATATATTGATGCAAACTTCTTTGGTGAATCTAACACCTGGAAGAGTACCACAAATTCAATGTTTTCCTACTCAGCTACAAAGGTCAACTAAAATTTACAATGAAAAATAATTTTTACTCTATATAAAATGATAAAAAAAATTTGTAACTACAATGCTCACTAATAAGGAAATGTTTTGGTCAATATTATTACTGAACGATCTCATATAAATTTAAGAAGGTTTAGTTTTATTCTATAATAATAATTGTGGTATCTACTTGGATCAAAATATCATTTTCCACGAATGAATAAATAATATAAACTATAAATATTATTTCACATGGAATGTGTTATAGGATAAATATTTGGACATACAAGATATATATGAATTCCTAAATCAGGGGGATATGTTCACTAAGGAAACTATTCAAGTATATTTGAGGATACATCATGCCTTATTGGAACTTCGATTAGTTGAAAGGGGGGATAGAGGAACACTTATTTCTATAGAATTGGTAGTAAAGAAAAAAAATTAACAAAATGGATACCTTATAATGTATCCAAAAAACAAGTCTTCACATGAGATATTATTTTTAGGTGAATCTTATTTCAATTAACTAAATTCAATTCAATGGACATTTGGAGATATAATTTTGGTTACAGAAAGTTGGAGATTCATGGTTTATAGATAGGGGTATAATGATATCTCTAGGGGAAATGGTTCAATTAGATTTTTTAACTTCTAATATATCATCAGAGGTTATAATGTTTAGTGAGTATGGTTCATCAAGTTGGTACTGCAATTGAGGTGGTCATTATTTGTTAATCAAGATTTCAAGGACCCTGTTTGTAGACCATATGAAATATTTTATAAAATTTTATGGGACTTCATTGATAAGAAAATATTTAGGTCAAAGTTATCAATAATAAATCAAGGATATCTATAGGGTTTTTTATGATTAATTTTACTTAGTAATTAATTTTATAACATCTTTTAAATTTAAACTATAATGGGAAATATAGAATGAATTTTTCAATAGTTCATGTATCAATCATTTTGAAATCACATTAATATATTTCATTATTCTCTTATTTATATACTTTTTGTTTTCTATTCACTTGGTTTCATTGAATTATTTTTATTTTTTTAATGATTTTATATGGGACCACATTGTTCTATGAGTAGGTTAGGAAGTCTTCCATCATCCAATAAACTCATCAAAGTTAATATCTCAATTTAAAATCATTAGATAATATTCTTTCTATAGGTAAATTTTATTGAACAATGGTTCTGTCTTTTATAGGTTTTGTAGGATGGAAAGACAAAATGGTGTTCCCAATAGAACCCAAACCACATGTAATCATTGAATCCCATTTAATTTTCCATTTTTCACTAATTCATGTATAATAAAATTTATTAGGTTGATCCAAATATTACATAAATAATTTAAATCAAGTCAGTACTATATTTTCATATAAATTAATTATATTTTATGGATCCAATAACAAAAAATTAATCTTTCAACATTCTCTAAAGGGGAATATAATAACATGGTTAGATCTCCAAATCACTCTCTACATGGGGACCCATGATCCACAAGTACATACCATCATCGATATTTAATATGAAATTAATAGAAAAACAAATATAATTATAGTGAATGGGTTTCATAACATGTAAATAGAAAATGGGAGGGAACAAAACCAAATAAGCAAAATAAAACTAACCACATATAATTGTTAAGAAACCTCTAGAAGTTGGTGATCAATGTACAAAAAAGGGGAATCAAGGACATTGAAATAGTTTTGTATTTTATCAAGGGTTCATAGGGGTTAAGGAAATTATATTAACATAATATAAATATTGAATTTATATCCACCAAAATATTAGTGGCACCATGACATATCACCATTTCTCATGTTGTAATTGATGACTTTTTTCCCAAAATCAAAGTACAGGAAGAATGGTTTTTCCACAATGCTTTGAATATGAACCCCCATATATAATTTAATATGAAATTTACTCCTAGATCCAATAAACATGGGATTGGTATATGCAAAAACGTGTTCCTCTCATAGAAGCATCCCTATTAGTGGTAGAGATGAGAGTCTCAACCATTGGGTTTCCACACTATTGTCTATGACATAAAGAACAATGATCCATTAGAAGGAAACAAAACAATCCTAAGACCCAATACATATTGTGTGTCCCTAGTACCATTCCATTGTTTCCATAATTTTATTAAACCCACCAAATATTCATCAAAAGTCTCTAAGATGCAAAAAATACTATAACTAGTGCACAAGAGAACACATCTATAACCACTCTATTCTGAATCCTAGTAAACTATAAAGTAATCCCCCTACTATAATTAAAATTTCATACCAAACCACACTTTTACTCATTTATCCATTCCTAGAAACCTTATTTAAACCCAAAAAAATTATGGGATTTTTAGAAACCATTCCCTTAAATTTTGAAATGACAAATAGTAAACATTCATATATTTAATTTATGTATATTATGTTTTCAATATAATATAATTATTATTCATGTATGTAGTTTTATATGACTATAAAACAGTTAGACCCATTTCCTTTAGATATACGTATTCTATAACATTTTAATAAAATAACCACTTGATCTAAGCTAATATATTTGGGGTTTTAAAAATATTTTAAAAAAGTAGACCAATGTCGAAGAGAATGTATATTGTTTAATAAATTAATCTACTATATTGATCATACCATCTATATGAAATGTAATGGAACCTATCTTATAATGTGTAGGTCCAAATATAACTACCTATGAAGATTGAATTAGAAAAAACATATTTTAAACAAACAAATACCATGAATAATATTAGATTGTAGTATCTAAAAAACTACTCATGAATATTTTAATATGATAATTTTAACACCCCTAAGAATTTATTATACAGTTCCCTATAAAAAATTGATTTCTTTGATTGGTTTATTTTCATTAAACCTTGTGTTTAAATGACACGTAATATACTATTGAAATATTATTATTTATTTTGGAAGTTATCACCTAGATGTTAGATTGAAAATATGAATATTTATAGGTAAATTATAAATAATTTATGGTTTCTGCATGTTTAAAATGAATTCATGTGTTTTCAATTCACTATAAATAAAAATAATTGTATATTAAAATTAAAAATGACGTTTTTCTAAAAAACTATTTTTAAATATTTAATTTTATTTTATATTAATATATTATATTAATCACTTTTGGTAAATTATTTAAGTGAAATTTATATATATTATGTATTCCATAATTATTTTTAACATTCATCACATAATTTTTCTATGAATGGTATAAGAATTAATCCTGTTATATATATAAAAATATATTTTCCAAAAAAAATTATTTTCATATCATTTTACATAGTTATTTAAAAATTAATTTATAACACTTAATGAAATTTAATATTGAATATTTTATTTCAAATTTGAAATCATGATATTCATATTGTTTTAAATAGGACCCTTTTATTTTGGGTCATTATGAATCGTAACCTTCATACATTATTATCACCCTAGTAAAAGTAAAACAAAAAATAAGGTCAAAGTATTTGGATAAGGATTTAAAATTTAAAAAAACACTCAATTATAAAATTTTAAGGGTGGTTTTTATACCTTAACATGCATATAAAGTCACTTTCAACTATATTTCATTTATTTAGACTTTTTAATAAATATTAGAAAATATTAAAACCAAAATTTCACTCTCTAAAATTTAAAATCCTTAAAATTATTACATATGGATAAGTTATCTTATCAATTATTATTTGATATATAAATAAAATATTTTTCTCAAATTAATTTAATTATATTTTCATAATTTAATAATTACCTTAAATTTTTAGGCAATGATGACACATTACATATTCAATTAATAGAAAAATAACATAAATTAATTTGAAAATTTTAAATTTAATAAAATATATGTCAATTAGTATGTTCCAAGAATTTTATAGATAAATATAAAATATTAGATTTATGTGAATGGCTAATAATTGAATTCCATTTCATTCTTATTGTATTTAATTTCAAATTAAAACAATAGTGTCAAAATGACAATAATGATATTATATGAAAAGAATACATTATTATATTATTTAAAACTAATGAAAAACGTGAAAGTGGAAATTTTGGACAATATTTGTTCTAAAATTTCATCCCTTTTCCATTTATGATCACATTTTCACATTATAATAAAAATAATAACCCTTTAATAAAAAAAGTTATTATCATTTTTAAGGTTAAAATTGGTTATCTAACTTGTTAATAAAATTGAATAGGTTTAAAATTACATAAAAACTTATATAAATTTATTCATTTGATGTTATTTATGCCTTTTTATCTTTTTTTAACTCCATTTTATTGGATGATTTTGGATTGAGAGTGACTCAATTATATTTTAATATTGTTTTCATTCCATGGGAGAGCCTCCCCTAAATTATAAAAGAGAACCAATCCTCTTATCTTACTCACACTTTTTATGTATTTTATATAGTAAAATATATTCCCTGATTTATTCCTATAAACCTTAAATACACCATATATATTCCTTTTTTAAAAATATGATCACTTTCAGGATTAAAGTGTAAGTTTAAAAAGTATTTTCAATGAGGAGTTATAAATCTTAACAAAGTGTCTTCAATTTTATTTATTCATTAACCTATTCTAAATCCATGGAATATATTATAAAATAATTAATTTTTTATCTTAAATATAAATTATTTAAAAAACATTAATCTCCATCATGAAAACCTTGGAAAAAACTGTACGCGTGCGTATATATATCGTACCTTCTCCATGTGGCGGTGTAATTCATTTTTCATTACCAATTTACGTGGATGATTATAATGATTGATTTAATGAAAAAAATTGATTAATAATATTATTATTATTCTATAAAGAAATTTTTTTATTTTTCTTTCCTTTATTCCATCCACCAAAAAATGATAATTTTATTCATGAATACGTACGACTTATCGTCTCCGTGAATAGTGTAATTAATTTTTCTATCTCTATCATTTATAGGTGACTCTAAATAAATATATATTGAAAATGTTTGATATTATTATCATGTTTATCACTCTTTATATTGTGTAATCATGTTCAATATAGAATTATCGAGGCTTGCAAAATAAAACATGCAAGAAAAATGAAGTAGTTATCATCTAAAATAGTTATTTTAATTAAGAATAATTAATAAATGGGTTAAATGATCTTGTAAGAATATAATATCGGGTAATAAATATATGATTAAGGTTATAGAATAATTTTAAAATAAATTTATATTTTCAATATAGGATTTTCAAATGCGTGTGAGGTAGGATGATACTTGAGGTAAGTGTTTTATGTTACAACCTCATTGTTTACCAGGAATCATAATTATGGTTATAATGATAAACTTTTATGATTTACATCTCAATAATCCCATAAATATTCTTCTCATATGATTAATTCTTGAGATTTCAGTTTTTCCTTCAATTTTTATCACTTTGTGTTTTTAGCACAGTGATATAATTTTTTTCAGAAAAACTGATGATGTTTTACTATTTGGTCTGGAATCATTATCTGACATGTACTTATTTTATTAAAAATTCCTTCAATAACATTTTTATATTTTCCAATGAATTATTATACTAATTTCTTTCCATGTTTTTCTTTTTTAATAATTATTCAATCAAATCTTCTTTTCATTTTCTGAAATAATTAATTTTTACTTTTCTTAAAATGTGAAAGAAATATTTATTTTAATGTAAAAATCATGAATGGAATTTACTACCATCAATAAAAATTATTTTTTTTGAATCATCATTTACATGTCTAACATTTTAAATTAAATGAAAAAAATTCCTTAATATTTTTTAAATATTTAGTTTTTAATGAGTTTATTTCAAAGTGAAAAGTGTATTTTCATTAAGAAATGTTTGAGTGATCTTTTGAAGTAATTTTCATTCTTGATAAAATCTTTTTTTACCTATCCTTTAAAAGTGAAATTATTGAATTATACCATTAGTATTATTTATCTTGATAGTTTATTATTATTATGACATGATTTTTATGAAACTTATTCCTTTTTCACAAGTTATTATTTGATTAATTGATGAAATATTTATGAAACACAATTCTTTTACACATGTTATTCAATGATGAAATGTTTATGAAACCATTTCCTTTTAATAGGTTATGATATCACAAATGTCTTATGATCTTTTAAAACACATCCAAATTATTTTCATTAAGTTATGGATTGGACAATAATTATATAGAAAACCAATGAATTAGGTAAAGATAGATGTCTCATGAGATAAATAGTAATGGAATACAAAGTGAACCAAGTATATTAAGGGACTGACTCCACTATGATAGTCTTGGGAGTGGCCCTTCATTAATATGATAGAATGGGGAGTGAATAAAATATTCTATGATAGTCTTAGAACTGATCCTTGAATACTAAGGAAATAGTTTTATAATTTTATTTTCATTCCATCTATATATGTCTCATTCCAATATTATGCTCTCATGCCTCATATTCATTTATTCTTTTATAATTTATTTCTTATCAATTTCAAATATTTATACAATTACTTGAGATTATGATCTATGATGTGAAGGGTATGTTTTTAAAATGTTAAGAATATATTTTCATATACTCATTCTCATTTTATGCTTATTTGTATGATGATATGTCCCTTATTTACCCTTAATGATCATCTTAGATCATCCTTTATTAATTTTAAATTCTTTGAGATATGAAGGATTTTTTTATGTTTGATATGTATAAGAAGGGTGAGCATTGTGAAAAATTATATAGTAGATGTTATAAATCTATTATGAACCATATGTTCATGTATCCAAGTTTCCAAATATAGTAAACCTATGTGATTCATGTGTGAATAATTCTTTTATGTAATAAATGTTTATCTAATAAGATACAATATCTATGTATACAAATTATAGGTTATTGTATTTGGTATCGGATCAAGATTTAGTGGGCCTTGGGAAACTAGGATGTGAAAAATGTTAGTGAATAGGATTAAGATAATCCTATATATAAGAGAATGTCCTATGTTATAGTAATTAAAGGATTGTGATTTTCCTAGAAAAGAATCCCTACCTAGATTCTAAAAGTGGATAATGCTTTTTCATTGACGGATCTAGGGGTAATAAGTATTAAAATTGTTGGTTGAATATATATCGTCTATCATTATGGTTCACGGTGAGCGTTCCATTATTTTTTACCAATTTTGACACAACGTAGGGATATTCTTTATAGAATTTAGAATTTTATTATGAACCATTATGATGTATTAGTTGATGACTAATTGTGGCCTAGGTAAAATTTATAGAATCCTTGATTGAAAATAAGGCATTATAATTTAGATATCCTATAATTTTTTTAGGAATATGTAGTTTTGAAATATGATTAATATTTCTCACACTATTATTTCTGGAATTAGTGAATGGTTCAAACCAGTAGGATACATGATAAAACTAAATATTAAGGATAATTAAATTGTTTTTTAATTGTGAATACAAATTTATTAGATCTAGACTATAAAATCTTATTGTTATGCTTATAGACCTTTCTCAAGCTATAAATCAGGATGATATTCCAAATGATAAAATTAGGTAAAAACATTATGTTGAGTCCATCATGAGGAAATATAAACCTTATTTTAGTGGTTTTACTAATCCATCATTTGTTGAGGAATAAATTAGTAACAATAAAAATATATTTTACATTCATTAGTGTTAAGAAAATGAAAAAGTTATTTTAGATCTCTATTGATTAGAAGGTAAATAAAATCAATGGCCGAATCATTTCAAGAACATAAGGAAATTAAAATTAATTTAATCCATGATGTGGGATGAGTTTTATAGATTGTTTTTAAAAATTAATTTCATCTTATAATTCATATAAAAATTTAAAAATAATTTGTTGTTGCAAAATTAGAAGGTTAATGAAGTTGTTAATACATATGAAGAAAATTTTACAAGGCTTTAATGGTATTCTTCTACCATTATCATCCAACCTGAATGTATGGTTAATAAATTCTTATGTGGTTTAAAAACAATCCTCTGACTGATGTTTTTTATATGCATCATTAGTAGATATGATGAAATCATTTTATGTGCTTTTAATGTGTAAATGGATGTTATAAATACTCATCGATCTCAATATTTTCATAAGAAAATTAAGGTCCCATTAAAATGAAATTATAAAAAATATGGGGGAATAAAATGATATTTCCCATATGATTAGAGTATAGAAGGAAGCATGGTGTAAAATATCTTATTGGGATTGGTAAATATTTTATATTGTAGGATCCTTTCTTACTTTTCAGGTATATCCCTATTTGATTCTTTCATTAAACATATTTTCTTGATTTTTTTCTTCAATATTGAAACTTGGTTGTTGAGACCCTTTTTGGGAATGGATATATTTTTCTATGAATATTTACCTAATTTATAGGGATATGTGTTTTTCTAAATTAATGGAGTCTAGGATTTGGAATTCCAAGGGCTTATGACAATTATACATGTGGGTGGAAGGCTTAGAAGGTGGTTCAGGATCTTCTGTAGAAACTGGGCTGAGTGTCATCTGTTATACATTTACACATGATGAATATGTTATATGACGTGTAAATATTTCTAGCTGTATTTTATAAACTGTTTCAGCAAATGAAAATGATGCATTCCATGAAACTGGTTCACATCATGTAATGTTCAATCAATGTTATTTCAGCCCGAGGACATGCATTTTTTGGTGTAACTCATAATTTGAGAAATACATAATTTGAAATGATTTCACAATATGAATTTTTCAGGATTAATAGTTTTAAATCCACCTTGTACATTTGATTCATTCTTCATCCTCCATGAATATCAATATTTCGAACCCTATAGAAACTTTAAGTAATTGTGGGATGCTTTATTTACTTCAGGACATCTTGATCAAGAATCATATACATGGTATGTCTTTCTGATTTAGTTTTCCTGTATCTTTCTGTTTTTATTCACTATATAAATAGAATCTCTTGAACTTGGATTTTATGGGTTTTGATATTCAAATTGTGTGATTGAGGATATTCTTTTGATCTATTCAACTTTTTTTGTTGGTGTTTCATGTTGATTTTTTTATGTCAAGATAATATTATATATTATAGAACAAAACCCTATGGTATATTTCTATTTTTTAATGTATTTGAAATATTATGGGATTTATTCAATAACAATTAATGCTAAAAAATATACTATTGAATTATGTGTTTTCACTACTCATTGGATCCCATTGATTCAAATGGTGTTGACTCCTATCATGCGATAACCCATAGGGAAATTAAACCTTTAAATAAAAGGAAATATCTAGTTAATTAAATTATGTTTTAACATGACAAGAAATTCCAGATGATTTAATTAGATATATTCACCTTGGAAAATGGATTAATGGATTATATAATGACTGGTGGTTATTATATATAAATTGGATGTTAAAATTGGTATGGAAAGGACTTAATATATAATTTAATGAATTAATGGGTAACTAAAAGACAAGTGGTAATTGGATGAATTAACCATTATATAATGTGTTACTGTGATGTGTTATTCATTTCATATTGACTGGTGTTCTTTTTTTATGATGAAATGCTTATATAAAGAGCTATGACTGGTGATTATGAAATACTTATTTAAAGAGATGTGCCCAGTGATTATTAAATGATTATATAAATGGATATTCTAGGTGCTATTGAAGTTATTATATAAAGGGTTATGTCGGGTGAAGCTAAAATAATTATATATTGGGATTAACTTGATTTTGTAGAAATTACTATATAGTGAGCTTGGCCAAGTTATGTCAAAATCATTATACATGGGGATTTTTCCCATTTATGTGATTATGCCATGGTTTTTTTATTATGGTTGGCATTGTTATGTTACATGCTGATAGTTATTCCTATATGGTGTTGTAGTAGGTTGATTATTGTATTATATTAGGTTGATTGATTAACACAACTATTTATCACTTTATTCCAAGAACATATTATCCTTCTAGTTTTGTTTAGATATGGTAGTGTAAAACCTAATTAGTTTTATTCACATACTTTTTGGGCCACGATTTGGTACATGAGAAGATTATATGGATATACGATTGGAAAAGGGAAAGGGAACTTGTTTTTTTGTTGCTTACTGGATGGGTTAGAGCATTGAGATGGGACTACCATGATGTTTGGGATTGGTGTATTTTAAGATTATTTTTTCCAGAAATTCCTTTTAATTTTATTATATTCATATTGATATTTAGATACATTCCATCTAGATATTATATTTTTTATCATTTGATTTACTTGTTTCATCCTTTACAATCTTGTTGAATGTTGTAGTGTTTCCACTATTTTCATTACTCTGATATTTATTTTTTTACTTTCATTGTATTTCAACTCTGTACTAGGGGATATTGTCTCTTCACTATTCTATTTACACCCCTCCCCCCACTACTATTCATAATCCTATGGTATATGAGGAGGTGTTCTTGTGGTCCAATATCCATCTGGATTTTCCCACATGAGATATTTCCATATTGGGGGATGTTACAAAGTGGTATAAGAGGATCACGTTATAATTTTATATTTAATTAATATTTAGGATAGGTATAAAGTATACTAGGATATGTTAAGACTTGGTAATGAGCTTGTTTATGGGAGTATACAACCATGTGTGGGGGGGGGGAATCAGAGTCCTCAGGGGATGGAATTAAATTCCATATCGTTCATTGTTACGATTGATGTCATTTTACCTTGGGTGATTCACATGTTGTGTTATGTTATTTTTTCATTTGATTTAAAATCATGGCCTAGTAAGGTGTGAGATGAGTATTCATACATCATGATAGGAATATAGAGATATATATTTACATGTATTGTTCATGGTAGAGAAATATTTATTTCATGTCATATATTTTCATGTATGAACTATAAAATTATATATCTTTTATTTATGATAAATGAAATTGAAATAACTATTATTTCATGATAAATCACTTATGATCTATGTTTTGAGAGAATATGAGCTAGTTGATATATATTTTTAACACCTGTTGAGGTTAGCCTTGTTTTCATCTTGTTCTTTAAGAAGTGTATCTATCTTATAGAGAAAATACATCTGATTTATCTTTGAGTTGAGAATAATGAGATAGAAAATCATCACACTCCCAATGAAAAAAAAATGGAGATTCATGTAGATCATGAGGGTAAAAATGATGTGCATCATTGCAAAAGCTTTTTAAGGCTCAAGTGATCTATGGAAAGGGGTATTATTCACACTATGCCTTTAATTTACAATCTAATAAGAGATGATGAACTGTAGAATCTACCTATGTTCACTGGGTATAGAATCCCTCAGGAATTCGAGTTATAGATTGACATAATCAAGATGGTCATTAATAAATATATGAAACTCACTAATAGTAGGTTCACACTTTATATGTACATGCTTTATAGACCTTCCATGCATTGGTGGGATATTCTAGAGAGAGATTTGTAGCAATAGGAGTTATCCTGGAAAGAATCCAAGTCAATTTTCCTAAGACACTTCTATCTTGAGATGTTGAGGGATGATATGGATCACATTTTCATGAATCAAACATAATATGGAATGTTTTTGATGGACTAGGATATAAATTTAATATACTTAAAACACTTTTTACCATATTAAGAAGATGAATAGTTCTCCAAGGTGATTTGTTTTCTGAATGGGATTCTCTTTGAGATGAAGTCAAAAGTGGAAATCTTTATCTTGACTAGATTTTCATATGTGATGAATCAAGAACTCATCACATAAGTGAAATTGGGAGAATCCATGATCAGGGGCAAGGCTATTTTAGAAGTGGGAATCGGAGATCTTCTTCTAGTGTAAAGAAGATCCACTATAATAGTTATTTTAGAGGAAATGTCTGGAAGATAAGTCAGTGTTGTGGGTAGAACTATTAGGAACATCTTCCATTATAGTACTATTTGTGAGGAAATTCTAGAAACAAGAAGACTTAGTGACCATACTATAGTTTGAATTGGCATGATTGTGATGGTTTTGGACACTTATAAGGGTTTTATAGGTGAATTAGAAGTAGAGAAGTGACATGGGATCAAGATAGATACTAGACTCTAGGAAAGTAATAGCTACCCCTCAGTATACTGATAGTTCCAATTCCATGAGACATTCAGGTTGAAATAGGGAATGTGGTATTACAGTGTAGTAATAGTAGTCCCTAGAGAAAGGAATATCCCAAGGGACTCAGTCCAGATACTAGGTAAAAGGGGAAATTCATATACATTCTATATAGTCTTATCATACTAGTTTAGATGATTGAACTTCTACTGTTAGAGATACTATTCTAATATCATCAATTGTTTTATGAATCTTTTTTCATTACAAGAACATCACATTCATTTATATATGATAATTTTTTAATTTTTTGTGCTTGTTTGTGGAAATCATGTATGGTTTCTTGACCATAGACACACTATTGGGAGTGCATCTAGGGAATCTCAAACGTCACAAGGCCGGATATTTATAAACTAGTGGTTACCATTTCTTTTGGGAAATGTTCAAATGAAAAATTATAGGTTCAAATTTCATTATTTTTATAGATTAACTAGTTTTATAAAATTATAATATCAATTTTTATCGGAGGAGTTCAACCTTTCAATCTCCAAAAAGATATATATATTTTCACCAGGCTGAGCGGGATCATAATTTTAGTTGTGTAGGACTAATTTAGTGAATATTGGATTGACTAATGGATCAGATAGTAGTCCAAGCTCTAGATGATAGTGGAATATAATATAATATTTTTCAACCGGTCCTAGACTATTTTCATGATGTCGTTCATAACAAGTTATACATCTTACTTCCTGAGTGGGAGAACAAATTCTAGATCAAGTTGGTACTGGGAATATAAATATTTTATTTTATGTTATACTATATAGAACCAGCAGAGCTTCGAAAGGTGAATGTTTCTTTAGATGATATGGAATCCAAATATTTCATACGACCTAATAAATCTATGGGGGTTCTGTAGTTATTCTCTCTAAAAGGGTTTATGGGAAATTATACATATGTATGGATTATTGGTGATTAAGCTATATAGTGGTTAAGAACCAGTATCCCTTTCTAATTATCAATGGTCTCATTGACTAGCTGAGCGGTGATAATATATTATTTAATATTTATTTGATATTATGATACTGCCAATTGAGGGTGAGACTATCATAAATACCTCAAACTTCTTTTCAGAGTAGGTATGTCTTGTATGTGTTGATAGTGATACTATTTGGTTTGACCAAAAAATTTGTGGAATTCATATCCTTTAAAAAATATATCTTTCATTCTAGTCTGGAGCATCTTATGGAGGTTTTCATCGATGAAAACATAGTGTACACTATGTCTGTGGGTGATCATTCCCAACATATTAACATCTTCTTGAGTACATTGAGAGAGCATCAGCTTCAATTCCATTGTAACCAAATTCTATTTTTGGATTGATATATTTCACTCCTTATATTATTTCATCTCGTATGATGGATTTTTGTTGGAAACAATGATTGTTGTAGTCATAGTACATTGGAAGAGACCTAAGAATGTCTTTGATATACTATGATTTCTAGGTTTACCTAGTTAATATCGTTATTTTATCCCAAATTTTTCTAATGATGAAGCTATAATTAAATGGATGACCATGAAGCAGTTTAATTTTTTCTGATCTGATGCTTGCGAGAGACATTTTTACAAGCTGAAGGGAAGGATGACCTCAGCACCAACCCTCACATTACTTATTCTTGGTAAAGAATATACCATATATGGTGACATATATATAGTTGGACATGGAGGTGTTATGTTGATGGGGGTGAGTTGTTACTTATGGCTCTAGATAGTTTAGATCACATGATATTAATTATCCTACTCAATAACTAGAGTAACTGGGGTGGAACATTCCATAATATGTTGGAGACAATATCTTCTGGGAAGAGAGTTTTGTGGTGTATACAGGCCGTAAGATCCTTAGGTATATCAATTCTCTGTGAGACCTCAACCTTTGTAATATTTGGTTGGTTGAGTATCTACAGTATTTCTACTTCAATTTGGTTTATAAATATTTAAAGGGAAATGTTGTTTATGAATCCTTGATCCAGAAGACATAGACAAAGGCAGTGTGGGAGTCATGTGAGAAGTGGATGGTGATATAGCTCTTTATAAACTTGCATCTAGGTTTTTAAGATTCCCATGAGTGATTAGCTCTGAATTTGACATCTGATATACCTTATCATTTAGATGTAGCTAATAGTGGGCAATTATCATATCCGTAGATCTTGGTTTTGGGAGATAGCCTATATAGTGGGAAACCACCATTTGGATGGTATCTTTGAAGTATAAATACTCTAGTTTTGGGGGGATGAGTAAGGGTTCCTATGGGCTTTCATGAGTATCTAATGAAATAGTTTAATTATTCTACATGGGTGGTACATAGAGGGAGAAAAAATATGCATCATGATCTCCATAAACATTACTAGTGAAAATTAAATAATGTGGAGGTAGTGGGATTCCTTGTGAGATGTTTCACCTATTAGTGGGTGAAGGCCAAGAATCAGAGGACTACTGGGATGTTATAGCCATTTCGCAATGAATAATGGAAATGGTATGATATAACTATGGGATTTTTTGAAAGGATTATCTAGGACCCCCTATAAGAATGATGCATTATAGGAGATAATAGATCGAATAACAGAGGTATCTCACTTCTCATCTATCATGGAGACCATAATTTTTGATGTTTTGGGTAGTATTTACATGTGATATATAGTTCATTTTCATGGTTTTTTAGGAGTATTGTTTTTTATAGATATCCTCATTTAACATATTTGTTCTACTTAGGTCCTTAAATGGCTCTGGGATCACAAGTTTATCTAAGCACATCCTATCATACATATACTAGTGGTTAATCTGATTGGACTATTCTGATATTACAGGATATGTTTTGATCCAATTTATTAGATTTCAGTGCATCATTGGTCAATAATTGAGAGGTTTTGGAGGTCTCTTATAATAACCGCTTCTATGCATTAATCCTACTTTAAAATTTTCAGGTTTGTATGGTAGGACATTCTATTCTCCTCTTTATCAGTTGTATATAGGTGATTCAACTCTTTTTATACCTAGTCTCATGTAGGAGATGTCAAAAAAGTTTCATTTGATTAAGAAGTCATTATTTATCATGAAGAGGGGGAAGAAATACTATTATTACTGTTGGATATGACTTATGTAGTATGAAGTTAGTAATTATGTTTTCCATTAGTGTCACCTAGGTTAGTTAAGTATCATCTTAGGAAATAGGTAAAGCTAGGGACAAGGTATTTCAAGTTTTTTGAGATAGTGGAAAGGGTCATTCTAGTGGTTTATTGATTAGCCTTTCGACACTTCTATAGTTCCATGCATGAAGGGTATCACATGTCACTACTTTAGATATTTCATCCAAACCCTTCTCATGTGGTAGACATTCCTAACGTTGAGCTTGTTGTATATTTTAATTTGAGGAGCATATGATATGGATTTTAGACCATAGTGATAATTATCTATAGGGAAATACAATACCTCTAGTTAGTGTTTAGTCGAAATATGGGAATGTTCAAGAGGATACCTGAGAGTGGGAATAGGATATCTGAGAATAGTTTCCAAAAATGTTCATAGAGACCCCATAGTGATTCCTAGTTAATCTCAAGGATGTGTTGTTATATGGTTTTGAGGTTGTAAGATCCCATATTTTTTCAGTTATGTCCCTATTTGAGTTTTTCATTGACCCTATTTTGTCTGGTTTTTTCCTTCATCCTTAAACCTTGGTGGTCAAGTACCTTTTGGGAATGAAGATCTTTTTATTGGAAAATGACTAAAATTTAAAAGGATGTATTTTTTTTGAATTAATGGTGTCAGGTTTTATGTATTTCAAGGGAATACAAAAATATTCCATGAGTTTGGAAGGCTTCAGATCTGGTTTTGGATCTTCTATGAAAATGGGAAAAGTTTTTTCATCTATGAATTTACATAATGTGAACATGTGACATGATGTGTAAAGGTTTCTATGCTGATTTCATGTAATTGTTCAGGGTTTCAAATGGTGATACACCATAAAACCAGTTTAAATTGTGTAATGTTCTATCTAGATTATAGCAACATGTGGAAAAAAAATTCAATCTAACACATAAATTGAGAAATACAAGAAATGAAATAATTACAAGACATGAATATCTTGGGCTTAGCGGTTTTAAAGACTTGTTGTGAATTTGATTCATTATTTTCTATTGTTTATCTCTCCCTCTCTTACTCGAACCATAGAGAACATACATGTGATTTTAGAGTGCCCACTTCCCTTTTGAACGTCTCAATCAAGATTTTGACTCCTAGTGATTTGTTTTTCTTTGTTTTCCCACTCTCAACCACATGTTCATTATTGTTTTAGTGGAATATCTTTACCATTGGTATTTTTTGGTTTTTAACTTGATCTTGTTTGTTAAATGTTCATCTTATGATATCTTTTTCTTTTTTTTTTGTCTGTGTTACCTATTATAAGCATTTCTCTGATCTCGATAAAAATGTTGGTGCTCTAGAACAAAAACCAATGGTCTGTTTCTATGTTTTTCAATGTATGTTCAATATTAGGTGATCAAATTTTAAAACATTCACATTAACTAATATAATCATAAATCATTTTTTTAATACTCAGTGGATACTATTGGATCCAATGGTGTTGAGACCAGTCTTATGGCCACCCATAGGGTGAAACTACCCTTGAATAATAAAGAAAATTAAAATGGATTAAATAATGTCTTATCATTACATAAAATCTTAAGATATTTCTTGTGATATATTCACATTAGAAAATGGATTAGTGTATTATAGAAATAAAATTGGTTGTTTGATACAAAATGGGTGTGAAAATTTGTTTGGAATTGATTGATTTATAATATAATTAATGACTTGATAATTGAAATACAAATAGAAATTCGAAAAATTAACCATTGTAGCTTGTGGAATTGTGATGTGTTATTTCAGAAATATTGACTTGTGTTGTGTTTGATGCATAGATTCTTAAATAAATGGATATTACCATTGATGTTGAAATGAATATATAAAGGGATATACCTGGGGATTCTAAAATTCTTATACAAATGGATATTCCCAGTGATGCTAAAATTCTTATATAAGGGGATATAATTAGTGATTATGAAATGATTATTTAGAGTTATTGGCCCAGTTATCCTGAAATTATTATATTGAGGGACTGGCCTGGTTATGAAAAAATTATTATAGATATTGATTTACCTAGGTATGTGATTATTCCATTTTTTGTGATTATGGTTGGTAGGGTTGTACTATATTATTAGAGATATTCTATTATGGTGCGGATGTAGGTTGGTTGTTGTGTTAGTTTATGTTGATTAATTAATACATATTTTTATAAATTTATTACAAGCACTTAGTATCATACTTGTTTTTTAGAAATTTTTGTGTCAATCTACTGTGTTTTACTCACACACTATTTGGGTTATTGTATAGTACCTAAGCAGATTACAAGGATGTAAGTTTGGACAATGGAAATGTATCTTTTTGTAGATTTTTTCTTACAAGATGTGTTAGATATTTGATATAAGACCGATATGAGGATCAAGACTAGGTTATTTTGAGTTTATTTTTTTCATCATTGTCTTTAATTTTTATTACATTAATCTTGATATTTAGTAACATTCCGTCCTAATGTTAAAATATTTATTATTTGATTTAATTTGTTCTTCCATTACCTTCCAAATGTTTGTTTCACTATTTCCTCAATTTTTATTAATATCATATTTATGTTTTTAATTCCACAGTATTCCATATTTTTACCAGGGGTATAGTATTCCCACAATGCACTTTAAACCACGGATGCTAGTCGCAAACCTCTCGTGTATGGGTAGGCATACCTGATCTCTTGTAAAAAAACTAATTTTTCCACATGAGAGAGTAGTGGATCATGGAAGATTGTATATGTTTACCAAGAAAGATCATCTAGAAATTTTGTTCTGGCATCATGGGAAGAGAAAATTAGCTAATAATATAGATAAATCACCAAAGAATTCACCAACCATAATCCAATGTTTTTAATATAAAGAGTATGGTAATTATGCGAATGTGTACTAAAACATGACATTTAATGAAAATAATCAACTTAAGTGACCTATTAATCATAGAGAAAAATGGAAATATCATCAAATCCCTATTTTGGTTATGGAACATGAAAATGATGTGGTGACAGGTATAATTACCATCCACTCTATAAATTATAATGCATTATTTGATTATGTATCAACTTACTCTTTTATTTCCAAATAATATTTCAAGCATTATACAGTACAACCTCAAGGATTATCTTCTGAGTTAGTAGTGAAACCCCCAAATGGTATGGTGATCTCATCTCAAGTATTTGATTATTCTCTGATTGATTTTTATGGGAACTTTCTTTTAAATATCATTACACATCTTTTAGTTCAATTCAATGTTATTTTTGGAATGAATTGTATTTAATTAATTAAATCCAATTTCAATTGTCTAGGAAGGGTACTCGAGATTGATATTCTAAACAAATCTATAAAAATATATCATTGGGATGATAAATATAAACTTCTAATGGAAATTGAATCCAGTATATTGGTTTTTATTCTTATTCTAAATAAGGGATTATCTCACATGGTTGGCGAGAAACTAAAAATACAATACATAGGTATTGTATGAGATCCTTTTTCTAGAATATTTTATTAGTCATCCACCAAATCATTTAGCTGATTTTTCAATAGAAATTATACATGGGGCTACACTTATTTCAAATATATATATATATATATATAATTACCTAGACTAAGTTTTTTCAAATAGAATAAGAAACTCCAGGAGAATATTCATAAAGGATTCATTTGTACAAGTACATCACCATGGGGTGAATCTATTCTTTTTACTAAAAATAAAGATATTTCAATGTGGATATACATTGATTATCAGGATATGAAAAATATCACAATCAATAATAATTGTCATTTTCTCCCTATTGATTGTGTATTTGGTCGATTAGGAGTTGGAGAATTGTATTTCAATATTTATATTTGACCTGGATACTACTAATTGAGGGTAAATAGTTAATACATTCCCAATATAGCCTTATATATAAGGAATGAAAACCATGTATTTATAGTGATTTCATTTGGTCTTACTAATTCACTTGTCGTCTTCATTGAATTAATGGAAAGTTTATTTTGATAAAATAATGATCATTTTTAGTAGTATTTATATATGATATTTGTATATAATCAAATATAATGTAAGATCACAAATATTATTTGAGGATTGTTCTGAATACCATGAGGAAGGATAAATTGTATGAAAAATTTACCATCTGTGAATTTTGGTGAAAAATTATTCCATATTTCGATCATATAATCTCAATAGAAGGTATATCATTGGATCTGTCAAAGATATAGGTTATTAAATATTTTCCCAGACAAACCATGGTGATCATGATCTATATTCTTCTTGGTTTTTATTGGTATTTTCGATGCATTATGGAGAATCTCTCAAGTATTTATAATCTAATCAATAAGATATCTCGTAATGGAGTCATGTTCCTATGTAGATATGAATGTGAATAAAATTTCAAGGAAACAAAGAGATGGTTTTCATTTCAAATGTTCTTAAACTACCATGTATTGAGATGGGTTTTTAATCTATTGTGATGCATCGAATAGGGGAGTGGGATTTTTCCTTATGTACAATGATATATTTATATCTTATGCCTCATATTAGTTTAAAGTTTAATGAAAAATTTACCGAAATCATGATTTGGGGTTAGCTGTGGTAATATTTGGACTAACGGTATGGATGAATTGTCATTAAAAAAAAGGTGTGATATTTATACTAATCATAAAATATTAAAGTATATATTCACATAGAAAGAGATTAATATGAACCGAGAATATGGTTCAAGATAATTTTTTTGTTATGACTACTCAAAACATTAGCAACCTAGGATAGAGAAAAAGGGGTCTAATGATTTATGTTAAAAGTTTAATGCCATATTATCTTTGATAAGAATCATAAGAGATCCATTATTTATAGATTTTGGAAGCATAGATCAAGAAATATTTAAGGTAGGGGAGAAATATTTGTTTCCCAATTGTGTGTTGAGACACCAATAAATGTGAGGATTAAAGAGGTGCATAAGGAATATGTGGAACTAGTGAAGGAGGATAATTATATTATTGAGTTCAATCTTGATTTTGATGGAATTATATGATTTGGGAACAATGCTTATGTTCCATCCATACTAGATATGAAGGGCATAATATTTTATGAGATTCAATGTTTATCCTTATCTATTCATCCACTAAGTATGATGATGTATATATATCATTATGTGTATTTCTGATTGGACATCATGAAGGGAGATACTGCTGAGTGTGTATCTCTTTCCTTAGTATGTCAACAAGACATGGTTGATAGATAGTTATCTAAGGGGATGTTACAAGAATTCTCATACTATAATGGAAAGTAAATGGGATAAAATTTCATGATCAAGGTGGATTCGGAAATTGATTATGATATACAGGAATGGAGATTTATTTTAGAATTAATGAATAGGGTTGGATTAAATATTTGTTTCTATGATATATAAATTAGCTATTATGCTTATTAGTGACTTATAGTCTCATTGATGGTGATGGTATTTGGATTCTTAAGATATTTATAATGTTTAAGGTAAGGAGATTCATTATCACCAAGTCTTATTATCTTGACCTAGGAATCCCAAATAAAAAACATCAATCATAGTCTGGATGGAGGGAAGATTATGGATTTCACCAATTGGTTTGAGGGTGGAATGATATCACACTTAATGTATGTTGGTGACATGTTATTTTTTATTAATAACAAGACAAATTTAGTAAGTATATTCCTTAAAAACATTGAAATGTATGGTATTCTAAGTGGTTAGTGCAACAACCAATAGAAGAGAATCATTTACATTTCAATAAAATTATAAAGGATATGAGGTAGTATTATTCAATAAAAACATGGATTATAGATGTGACATCTACCAATGGAGTATCTTGGAGCTCCAGTATCCATTTTAATAATGAAAAAGTAATTATTTGATGATATTACTCACCAGATCATAGGGAGGATTTACAATAGAAAAATAAACTTCTATATTTTTTATTACATATTACACAAATTAATAGTGTTCTAACCTTAGGCTTAATGCACATTCTCTCCATCATAAATCCACTAAAGGGAATAATATCTTGGATGGATCTCCTTAAGAATACATTCCTATGGAATTAATCCATGACCTAAAATACCAATGGGAATCCTAGAAATTATTAGCAAGAAAATTTGATGAAGATAGAATTGTTATATTTAACATCAAAGAAGCAATGTAAGCCATGAAAATAAAGGCTGCATGGGATATTATCGTAGTGAGTTCATTGTAGGAAACATTAATGAAGTAAATTTATAGATAAAAATGGGAGTATTGGGTAGGCCAATCCAAAAATCTTACCAGTATTTCTCTCTTCATTTAGATCTTCTGGAAGTTTTTTATGACAAGGTGTGGTGGGTTATCAGTCATTAAGATGTCATCTTTTGGATGACTAACTTCATGGGTGAAGATTTTTTTTTGGGATTCCTAGTTATGAACCTATCCTTTAGAGAGGCCACACACTACCCTACTTTAATCAATATTGTTTTAAATTATGAGAAGAAAATCTACTACAACCACATATTTTTATCAAGAAGCATGACATCTATCTGCTTATAGGCACATCTTTAATGAAGTCTAATGGAAATGAAATTAGGGATATGAAACATGATATAAGTGGGATGAATAATTGGAAAACACAATTATTATATAAATAGATACCGAGCATGATGAAATTATTGTATTGGAAATTGAGAAAAAAAGATCTACCTATGGATAAGAACATATAGAAAAAGGGAGTGTATTTAGTGTCTAAATGTCATTATTGTACATCACCTCACCAAGAATCATCAGATAAATTATTTTAATATTGAATGAGTGAAGGAGATCTGGTGACTTTTTTCCATAATCTTAGAATCAATTTTGGTGTAGACATAATGAATGAATTCATATCCACCTGGTTTCATGGTGTTGGTAAACAGCTAGTGGAGGAGAAGGTTCAGACAAAAAAAATATAGTGTGTTGGACACTCTCAGAGGCTTAGAACAAGGAAAGAGAAGTTAAAATATTTTCACACTTTTTATTCCATGTGTTTTTTAAACTATTGGTGGTAAATCATGGTTCCCTCATCCATGGTGGGTTATCAAATCCTTCTTTTGGAAGGTTTCTACATCTTCTCTACTCTTCTTTAGTAAATAGAAGAAGAAATCAAGGTAAATGGATTCAATGAAGAGCGCCTACCATAGGGATAAAGTATAATGTGGACGGTTCTTGTCTCTTAATGTTGATGAGGGGAGGTGGCCTAGTGAGAGACTATAAAGGTTTAGTGCTGCTCGGTTTTAGTTAATTTTATGGGATATGAAATTCCATTGAAATGAAGTCATGATCTTTTCAACCTATATTATGTTGTAAAATTCTCATAATATTCAGATCACTAATGTTGAAACTAATTATGTTATATTGGTGGGATTTCTCTAAAGGAATTATTGATACCCATATAATATATCTTATATTGTTATGAATTTTTTAATGTGTGTCTTATAAGGAATCTGAGTCAGTCACACTTAGAGAGAAGGGAATTTCACATCAGAAGTGTTAGCTGGAAAATGGATCCCAATAAAATGTATTGTTATTTATGATTGGGTTGGGTCATTACCTAATGATTGTAAACTCATTGATAATGGTGATGACCTCACACATCATCATTTTCCCCCATGAGAGTGGGGTTATTTTTTCACACTTTATAATAATAAAAAATTTAATTTTTAGTCTTAGAAGGTTTTTATCAACACCCTCCTCAAGTTGGGTTTTCATTAAAAAAATTTAACATGACTGCTAAGATATCTCCTTTTTTATCCCCTATAAAATTATGTGTAGAACTCGAACTTATAGTGATGAAAATGGATAAAGGAACCTATTAGGACTTGAGGTTGTTGATGAAATGGTTGAGAAATTCAGATCCATTTATCATCACTTCAATGTAGATCGGGGTTGATATAAACTTTATGCTAACAATTATCAACAATATCTCGAATTTGATGTTGGTGAAATTGTATTACATCAATTTTCTCCATAGAATAAGGTTGTAAAATTTATAAATAAGGGAATTTAGAGGCTTAGGTATATTTTCCTCATTGATATTCTTGATTTTATAGAAATTCTAGCTTATCACTTTGTTCTTTCAAAGAACCTCTCCTAAGTTTGTGTTTTGTTCCATGTAGCCCTCCAGAGAAAGTATATACTTGATCCATCACATGTACTAAACATAGAGTTTATACCATTGAAGAATAATATTTCCTATAAATAAAAATAAAAATAAATATTTAATTGTAGATATAATATTCTATAGAAAAATACTACTCCATAGGTTAGTTTGCTCTAGTTGAATAAACAATTTGAATAAGTTTCATGGGAACCCGATGATGTGATGAAATAGAGATATACTCATTTTTTGGCATTAGAGTGATGAAATTTCTAGGGTAAAATTCATTTTAATAATTTTTGAATGTATCACACCATAATATGGGATATATTTCTCAATAAATAAATTTTATTTCCTTGATATCTTTCATTACAAGTAAACCTGAGTTTAAATGAACCCGTATATAATATGGAATTATTATTATTTAATGTGAGAGTTATAATTTAGTCATTGGATTGGTGAAAATTAATATTAATAACTTAATTATAAAAAATGTATTGTTTACACATGTATTGAATAAATTAATTGGATAATTTTTTTTGAAATTAAAATAAAAGTCATTCAAAGGTGAAGTTGTTTTTAGAAAAAATTATTTGTGAAATGTTATTTTATCTTATTATATTAAATTAAAAACTATTGATGAACAATTTTAATGAAATTTATAAATTATATATATAATAAAAAAATTTAAAATTCATTAAATATTTTTTTTATTTATGGGATAAGAATAATCCAATTTTATTACCAAAAATGTATTTTTCTAAAAAAATGTATTCTTTAAATTTTTCCCACTTATTTAAAATAAAATTATTCCTCATGATGTAGTTAGAAACTGAGAAATTAATTCATATTTTTTTAATCAAGATATTCAAATTTTGTAAATTTATTTGTAAGGTCCCGAACTTGGTTCCACATAATGATGCGCATAGCATGTTCACTATGTGACCTCACCTCACTATATTTTAGAGGATACTGAAAAGAAGTGAGGGTCTAAAATATAACATGGGGGGACTATACCATCTTTATTAAATAAATACAATAGTGGAAATGAATAAGAAACAACAAAATGATATAAAAAAATAACTAGAATAAAACCATAACCAATATAGACCACTATCACATAACGAACCAAAATAGGAAAAATATTCAAAACAAAGGATAGAAATATTTCATTCCATATAAATTTCATTTGTCAATATGAAAAACCAAAAATAATGACATAATGATAACTCCCATGTCATCCCTGACATTATGTTTGGTTCCCACATACATTCTCCATACCAAATCATCTATCTAACATATGGATATTTCCCTAATCATCTCTTGAAAACAAAAAGTCTATTCAGGTACTGATCAAGAAGCCTGATTGGGGAGTGAGTAAACTCTGTAAGCCACCACCCACAGTGTATAAAACAATATAAAACATATAACTGTGTTTGAAATTGTATATATAATAAAGTAAAATAAACAAGTAAACTGTTTTCACAATTCATTATTATTTACATGAACACATAATTCCTTGGGTTCATGATGACACCCAAACAAGCAATGCCCAATTCATCACATTCCATATTATAATCCATATATCATAGGAAATCACCACTCATTATATCCTAGATTTTATCAGTCCTATAATTACAATTTCATTTAAACGATACTTTAAACCAATGTCCAATGCTAATTTTTTGGGCCTAGAACATCATTTCTAGCACCCCATGAGTATTTGGAGAATAATTCCCTATATCATACCCTATGGGTAATTGGATCCTTAGTTCCTATCCCATACATTGTAATGACCCGGACCTGTATAGCCACCCGAACAGTGCCAAACGGGTCTGGTGTCACTACATTAGGTGCACCTCCCCGAACGCCAAAGGCTGCCGACAAGCAGTGGGGTCTGTTTGGTATATTGGGGAGGCTATACCCTCTTGGAGGATCATAATTAGGGTACTGGTCCACGTATAACAGTAAAGATGCATTGGAAAGAAAGACTCAGCAGACTCGAACCAGACCCACAGAGCGGAAGCATAATCAATATAGATAAATAGCGGCAGCAGTAAATATAACAACAGCAGCCAAAATAAACACAACAGCATGCTAATAACATGTAACTACAACTAAACAGTAAAATATGCATCCAGAGCAGGTTGAACAGAACTGAATATTAAAGGGTTCCAATGGCTAACCAACAATATCTACAATAATTAAGCATGTCGATACTGAAAAGGAAACAAAACAAGTAACCCCCAGCTAGGTATGACCTCAAGGTCCATACCATCTCCATGAAAAAACTAATGCAGCCCTGCTCCTGAAGCTGGCCTCTTTCCTGCGCGTAAATCCATAAAGTCTAAATGCGTCCCAAAGGGCCAGTGCAGGGTGTGAGACAAATCTCAGTAGGATACCACCCAACAGTGCGTACCAAATATATGTGTTTAAGCAGTCATGCATTGACAAGAAAAATAGTAAACAGTACAGTGCACAAGTAAACAGAAACTTCTCTGGTGCTCAACAGCCACCATGGAGTGTCACCTGCTTCGGCAAACGTCGGAATCTCTGTGTGTAACCCTGCACCACGTGCCACCTAACACCTCGTGTATCAAGTACCGACGTCCCGAAGGCACACCCATGAATAGTAACCTGACACCATGTGCCTCCTGACACCTTGTCTCTCAAGTACCGACGTCCTAAAGGAACGCCCAAAAATGGTAACCCGGCACCATGTGCCTCCTAACACCTTGTGTCTCAAGTACCGATATCCCAAAGGCACGCCCATCCCTGAAGTCTCATCACTTCCCACATGGCATTCTATGGCAAGTACCCCCAACTAAAATACCTAACCGCAACTACGGGGGCATCTACCCACATGAGTGGTCAAAACCACCTCATCAAGAAGTATCTTTATGTGCACACTACTCAAAGTTCTGGGAGAGTGGTAATTACCAAAATAGTACCTAAGCAACCAACACATCTGACACCTTGTGCCCCAGCGACCATGTCACTCATGTACAATGGCATCACCATCCTAGTAACTCGGGCCATGCCCAACGTGACTGTCATACTGCCTCAAGCCGATGTCCACGACACCCAATCACGTGGTCAAAACCACCCATCGTAACCTAGGAAAATCCCCAACCCATGATCAGCATCAATCAAGCATAACCGGGCCAAGCCCAACACAACCCAAAGGGTCCAACAGATGCAATTCAGCAATTTCATATATATAACATATTTAAGAAAACAACATAAACAGGCAAAACATACTAAATAGTTGATTTTCACTACGCAAGGTGTTGTCCCATACCATCACTATGGTCTGCAATGCCTCTAACAATGTACAACAGGCTTTAATAAATTAAACTAAACAGTTTATAATAATAATATTTCAAATAAAACCATTCTGGCATTCCCTCACCAAAACGCCCCGATGTGAAACAACCCCTCACCCGGCCCCGCTCACACAAAATGGTAACAGGGACAACCCAAAGGCATCACATAGGTCCAACATGCAATTTAATATGAAAGAGCAGATAAAACAGGTCCTTCTCAAAATACCTGAAAACGCGCCGAAGGCCACATCACCTAATCAACCATGAGAACACAAAATGATGTATGCATCACCTATCTGAGACTCGTGCAATGCTACACCTTCGGTAACAGCCGCCAATTCGGTCTAAAACGTGTTAAATCTACAAAAGATTCAATACCGTTCAAACCCCTATAACTCGTTCTAGAATGAAAATCAAAAAAACGGACCAAGGGGAATTGAGGCCTTACCGAGGGGGTTCCAATGCATTGAACCGTTATTGAAACGGAGTTTGGATGGAAATCTGGGGAAGGATTGAAGATCTGGTTGGCTTCCTCCCGCTCAACCCAAAGGCGGTATTGAGGTTCTACCACAAAATGAGGCTACTGCCTGTTTTAGTGAAAAAAAAAGATAATACATGGTGTGTACTTTAAGTACACAACATGTATCATTTTACTGTTCATATGATGGCTAAATCTACCGCCTTACTTTCCAAACCTATCAACATGATTACACGGTGTGTACTTATGGGTACACAATATGTACTTGGTTCCTCAATTATCCCTCACCGACTTACTCACGCACCATGTATATCCCTTATACACAGCTAGACTACACGGCGTGTCTGAGGGGAACAAAGTGTGTCCTCGGTTCTACCCAGCCAATAGGCCTACACACCATGTATGGACACCACATGGTCGGGGATACATGGCATGTTGAAAACTACATGCCGTGTAGTAAGAAATTTCTAAATGGTCATCACATGGCATGCACTAGGCGAGCACACGGCTGACACTCGCTTAACACTTACACAGTGTGTACTTAAAAGTACACATTGTGTAGTCTGAAAATTTCCAGAACTTCCCATTTTTCTCCAGTTTCCTGAGAAACCAGTCAAAAAAATTCAAACAGGGTTGGGATTTTGACCCGTTCCAAAAACCCGGGTTCTTACAAACTCCCCACCTTAACGTAGGTCATCCCCTAGCTACCAAACGAAACCCAGAGATGGCACCGTACATACCACCCCAATTAAAGTAAGTCGGACTGCCCCGGTCTCAGAGGTCCTCAAGGGGGGCTCCCCACCTTAAGAATCGCCTAACCCGATCTCTACCCAACAAAACATAAAGAACCCAAGGTTTACTAACCTGTTTTCCCGACGCATAGTCCTCTCGTGACGCATCATCCCCCCTGCGCCCCATTGGTGCTCCTGTTTCATTCCCGACACCCAACGTATCCCGCACCGCATCGGTGTCCGCCGATACGAGGTCCTGGTGCCTAGCACCACAACTAACCCGCATCCTCGATGCCCCTATTCCCACAACACCTCATGTAACCCTCATCTGTGATGCCCCGATGCCACACATCTCATACATATATATAGAATATATCACACACCTTCTATGGTTCTAATCCCACTGACTAGAATCTAGTCAGTCCACATAGATCTTGTGCACCACGTCAGACATGACTCCACAGGTCATGCCAAAAAGGAAACATGGAGACCACGGCCACACCGTGGTGTACCTCTAACTGTCGTCGGCTCACCGGCCTGCTCAGCCTCTGGCAGCTCCACGGCATGCACCTGGCCTGAAAAATGACTGCCTAATGCCTGACCTCCCTGCGATGCTGCTCTAGTCACTGGCCACTAACCCCTCAGATTGGTCCCACCATCTCTGTCACAACCTATGCGCACATCGGAACCTCGACTACCCGCTCCTGGTACTGAACCTAAACCAACTCTAGACGCTACATTCTATCATGGTCCCTGCCTACCGGCTATCTGAGAGGCTGCCTACAAAACCTCTCCAGATTACCATCCTTTCCACATGTCTGGCACTCCTTTGGAGGCCTATCGCACTGAGCCCGAACATGTCCCGGCTGTCCACATTGGAAGCAAATCACCGAAGAACTACCACGAGGTGGTCTAGCTGAATCCTTGGCCTGAATGCCCTACTGTAACTCTTCACGTCCACTCTTCCTGTTGTCTAAACCATCACCTGATGTTGTTGCCCTGCCCAAGAGAGATTTCTCTCTCTCATTTCCCTCAGATTTAAGCACCTGATTTACCGCCTCGGAGAAAGAACCCAGCCTGAAGATGTTCACCTGGACCCAAATGGTGTGTCGTAAGCCATCCTCGAAGTGCCTTACCCTAGATGCATCATCGCTTACTGTACCAGGAACAATGTGAGACAACTCAGTGAAGGTAGTTCTGCAGTCCATGACAGACATATCCCCCTACTGAAGACTTTAGAACTCCCGAGCTCTCTCGGCCCTCAGTGTCTCTGGATAGAAGTTCTCGAAGAAACTATACTCAATGTCCTTCCATGCTAGTCCCTAATTCCTATGAGCCTATACCTATACATCCCACAAACGCTTCACTGGTCCTCTCAGCATGTACATCGCCAGCTTTACCCTCCTCCTTGGAGGCTTCTCGAGCTGCTCTAAAATAATCTGCATACTCTCTATCATGTTCTCAGCTGCCTGCGGGCCACCCTCACCCTGAAAAAGAAGCGGGTGCTACGACTGGAACTCCCACGTCAGATACGCCATAGGAGGCTCTGTACCTTGCATGCCTCTGCCAATCCCCTGCAATACACGTACCAGGCTAGATCGAAGCTACTCGTCAAGACACGAACCAAACGATGCCAAACCCGGCTGTTGTCCTACCTGCACTGGATCCTGAACCTGATCCTATCCCTGAGCCTGTACCTGTGGCTCGTGCTCCGCCTGTACCGAATTCTAACCCTGATCCTGTGGCATTGTATCATCTCCTGCCTGACGCTCCATCGATTCGTGAAGGAGTAACACGATGAATACCATAAATGGTCAGACAGTCCATATATATATATATATATATAACAATATATTCTATGTAGATAAGGAAAGTAGTAAAAGGAATTTCATAACAACTACCCTTACTCCCCCTCACTGCAACCCATGCCCCATGGAATCCCGACCTCATGGCCTCCTTACCCACTCTCAACAGAGACGAGTATTAATGGTACCTTGGGCCATGCCTGTCCTGACAACTTGTGTAGCCTCAAACCGACGACCGAGTCGCCCAATCCTGATAGTTACACTGCCTCAACCATAATACATGCATGTTCTCATAAGACTCAGACCCAAATATACTACCACATCCAATTCTAAAGAAATAAATCATGTCATCCATATTGTAATAAACAAGAAATTCTATCAGGAATTTTACCAAATTACATTTCAAAGCATAGAAAGCATGGCAATTGATTTTTTTTCATTCACATGGCATTATCACTTCACAAAGAATACATGCAATTATTAAATTGAAATACCCTAAAATGTGCCTATCAAAAGCCAAGCAAGCAAGCCTCACCTTATCGGGACAAGGTCCAATTCTCCATTACTACATTGGGTCAAGGTTCACAAACCACATTCAAGAACAACAGACATCAAGTGAGCCTCCGAGGTAGAAATCATATAAACTATAATCTGAGAAAAATAAACAGCAGTTCCCACCCGCGGAAATGAGGTCCATCCCTCGTACCTGGGGCTGCAGGCACCCAAGCACAAGCTTGAAACCCAGTTCCTATAACAAACTATCTCCAGTCTACCATATCCCAAATAGTAAAACAAGCAGAAAATTAAAAGAGAAGTCTCAAACTCATTAGTAGCTAGTAAAACATTGTTACTAAATCCCTGTCAAGAACTCCTCTGATACCACTTTGTAACAACCCGGACCCGGCCATCCTCCCAAATAGTGTCGTACGGGTTGGGTGTCACTACCTTAGGTGCACCTCCCCGAATTCCGAAGGCACTTGACTAGCAGCGAGGGTCTATTAGTTATTGTGGGGATGCTATACCCTCTCTGAGGATCATAATATGGGTACCGGTCCAAGTATAACAGTAAAGATGCAGTGGGAAGAAAGACTTAGAAAACTCGAACCAGACCCGCAGAGCGGAAGTATAATCAATATAGATAAATAGCCGAAGTAGTAAATATAACAACAGAAGTGGAAATAAACACAACAGCATTCTAATAACATGTAACTACAAATGAATAGTAAAACATGCATTGAGAGCAGGTCGTACACAGCTTAATATAAAAGGGCACCAATGGCTAACCAACAGTAGCTACAACAGGTAAGCATGCCGATACTAAAAAAGATACAAAACAAGTAAACCCCAGCTAGGTATGACCTCAAGGTCCATACCATCTCCATGCAACAACTAACACAGCCCATCTCCTGAAGCTGACCTCTTTCCTGCATGTAAATCCATAAAGTTTGCACGCGTCCCAAAGGGCCCATACAGGGTGTGAGAAAAATCTCAGTAGGATACAACCCAACGGTGCGTACCAAATATATGTGTTTAATCAGTCATGCATTTACATAAAAAATAGTAAACAGTATAGTACACAAGTAAACACAAACTCCTCTGATGCTCAACAACCACCATGGAGTGTCACCTGCTTCGGCCAATGCCGGAATCTCTGTGTGTAACCTAGCACCACGTGCCACCTGACACCTTGTGTCTTAAGTACCGACATCCCGAAAGCACACCCAAGAATAGTAACCCAGCCCCATGTGCCTCCTGACAGCTTGTGTCTCAAGTACCGATGTCCCGAAGGTATGCCCAAAAATATTAACCTGGCACCATGTGCCTCTTGACACCTTATGTCTCAAGTACCGAAGTCTCAAAGGCGTGCCCATCCCCTAAAGGCTCCTTACCTCCCACGTGGCTTTCTACATCTAGCACCCCCAACCAAAAAACCTAAACGTAACTACGGGGGCCTCTACCCACATGAGTGGTCAAAACAACCTCATCACGGAGTATCTCTGTGTGCACACTACTCAAAGTTCCGAGTGAGCGGTAATCACCAAAATACAACCTAAGCTACCAACTCATCTGACACCTCGTGCCACTACGACCATGTCGCTCAAGTCCGATGGCATCGCCATCCTAGTAACTCGGTCCATGCCCAACCGGACAGTCGTACTGCCTCAAGCCGACGTCCACGACGCCCAATCCCGTGGTCAAAACCACCCATCGTAACCCGGGAAAAGCCCCAACCCATTATCAGCATCACTCAAGCGTAACTGGGAAAATACCAACACAACCCAAAGGGTTAAGCAGATGCAATTCAACAATTTCATATATAACATATTTAAGAAAACAACATAAATAGGAAAAACATACTAAATAGTTGATTTGCACTACGCAAGGTGTTGTCCCATACCAGCACTAAGGTCTTGAATGCCTCTAAAAATGTACAACAGGCTTTAATAAATTAAAATAAACAGTTTATAACAATAATATTTCAAATAAAACCATTCTGGCATTCCTCGACCAAAATGCCCCGACGATCAACAACCCCTCACCCGGCCCCGCTCACGCAAACTCGTAACAGGGACTACCCAAAGGTGTCACATTGGTCCAACAAGGAATTCATTATGAAATAGCTGATAAAACAGGTCCCACTCAAAATACCAAAAAACGCACTGAAGGTCGTGTCACAAAAACAACCACGAAAACACATAATGAGGTATTCACCACCTACCTGAGACTCGTAAAATGCTACACCTCCAGTAACAACCGCCAATTCGGTCTAAAATGCAGTAAAGCTACAAAAGATTCAATACCATTCAAACCCCTATAACTCATTCTAGAACTAAAATCAAACAAAATGGCCAAAGGGGAATCGAGCCCTTACCGAGGGGGTTACAATGCATCCAACCATGATCGAAATGGAGTTCGGACAAAGATCCAAGGAAGGATTGAAGATCCAGCCGGATCCCTCCCGCTCAACCCAAAAGAGGTATTGAGTTTCTACCTCAAAATGAGGCTACTGTCTGTTTTAGTGAAAAGAGGGAAAATACACGGAAAGTACTTTAAGTACACGACATGTATCATTTTACTGTTCTTATGACGGCTGAATCTTCCGCCTTACATTCCAGACCTGCCGACATGTGTACACTGCATGTACCTCTGGGTACATGGTGTGTACTTGGTTCCTCCACTCTCCCTTACAGACTTACTCACACGCCTTGTATATCCCTTATACACGGCTAGACTACACGGCGTGTCCAAGGGGAAAATGGTGTGTCCTTTGTTCTACCTGGACAACAAGCCTACATGCCATGTATGGCCACCACACAGTCAGGGATACACGGCATGTTGAAAAATACATGCCGTGTAGTAAGAAATTTCTACACGGTGATCACACGACATGTACTCGGCAAGCACATGACCGACACTCACTAATCCCATACACGGCGTGTACTTAAAAGTACACGACGTGTAGTCTGGAAATTTCCAGAACATCCCATTTTTCTCCAGTTTCCTTAGAAACCAGTCAAAAAAATTCAAACAGGGTCGGGATTTTGACCCATTCCAAAAACCTGGGTTCTTACAAACTCCCCACCTTAACATAGCTTATCCCCGAGATACCAAACGAAACCCGGAGATGGCACCGTACATACCACCCTGATCAAAGTAACCCTGAATGCTCCAATCTCAGAGGTCTTCAAGGGGGGCTCCCTACCTTAGGAATCACCTAACACGGTCTCAACCCAACAAAATGTAAAGCAACCAAAGTTTACAAACCTGTTTTCCAGACGCATAGTCCTCCTGTGACACATCGTCACCCATGTGCCCCATTGGTGATCTTATGTCATTCCTGACACCCAACATATCCCGCACTTCATCGGTGTCCGCCTCTACGAGGTCCTGGTGCATAACACCTCAAGTAACCTATATCCTCGATGCCCTGTTGCCCACGGCACCTCAAGTAACCCGCATCTGCGATGGCCCAATGCCATGAATCTCATACATATATATAGAATATCTCATGCACCTGTTATGGTGCTAATACCACTGACTAGAATCTAGTCAGTCTACATAGATCTTGTGCACCACATCAGACATTCCTCTATAGGTCATGCCAAAAAGGAAACATGAAGATCACGACCACACCGTGGTGTACCTCTAACTGTCGTCGGCTCACCGGCATGCTCAGCCTCTAGCATCTCCACGACATGCACCTGACCTGAAACACAGCATCCTGATGCCTGAACTCCCGACGATGCTGCTCCAGTCACCAACCACAGACCCCTCAGCTGGGTCCCACCGTCTTTGTCACGACCTCTGTGCACATCTGAACCTCGACTACCTCCTCCTGGTACCGAACCTGAAGCAACTCCAGACGCTATAGTCTGTCCTGGTCCCTGCCTACCGGCTATCTGAGAAGGCTGCCTACAAAACCTTTCTAGATGCCCATCCTTTCCACATACCCATCACTCCTTCGGAGGCCTATCGCACTGAGCCCGAAGATGTCCCGGCTTTCCACACTGGAAGAAAATCACTAATGAACTACCACGAGGTGGGCTAGCTGAATCACTATCCTGAATTCCCTACTGGAACTCTTCTCATCCTCGCTTCTTGTTGTCTGAACCATCACCTGATGTTGTCTCCCTACCCAAGTGAGATTTCTCTCTCTCATTTCCCTCAGCTATGGGCACCTGATTTACCACCTCGGAGAAAGAACCCAGCATGAAGATGTTCACCTGGACCCTAATGGCATGTCATAAGCCATCCTCGAAGCGCCTTACCCTAGCTGCGTCGTCACTTACCATACCAGGGGAAAAGTGAGACAACTCTGTGAAGGTAGCTGCATAGACCATGATAGACATATCACCCTTGTGAAGACTCAAGAACAACCGAGATCTCTCAACCCTCAGTGCTTCTGTATAAAAGTGCTCAAAGAACCTGTCCTCGAAGTCCTTTCATGCTAGTCCCTCGTGCCTATGAGCTTGTACCTGTACATCCCACTAACGCTTCGCCAATCCTATCAGCATGTACGTTTCTAGCTTGACCCTCCGCCCTGGAGGCATCTCGAGCTGCTTAAAAATAATCTGCATACTCTTTATCCAGTTCTCAGCTGTTTGTGGGCCACCCTCACCCTGAATAAGTGGTGGGTGTTGCGACTGGAACTCCTGTGTCAGATACACCATAGAAGGCTCTGTACCCTCCGTACCTCTGTCAATCCCCTGCAAGACACGTACCAGGCTAGCTTCGAGCTGCTCGTCAAGCCACGAACCGAACGATGGCAAACTCGGTTGTTGTCCTGACTACACTGGATCCTGAACCTGAACCTGTCCCTGGGCCTGTACTTGCGGCTCGTGCTCCGCCTGTACCGAATTCTGATCCTGATCCTATGGCACTGTATCATCTCCTGCCTAACGCTCCATCGAGTCGTAAAGAAGTATCCTGTTGAATACCATAAATGGTCATATATTCCATATATATATATATATATATTCTATGCAGATAAGGAAAGTAGTAAAAGGTAGTGCATAACAACTACCCTTACTCCCCCTCACCGCAACCAATGCCCCATAGCATCCCAACTTCATGGCCTCCTTACCCACTTTCAATAGAGCCAAGTATCAATGGTACCCCAGGCCATGCCCATCCTGACAACTCACATTGCCTCAAACCGATGACCGAGTCACCCAATCCTGACAGTTACACTGCCTCAACCATAGTACATGCCTGCTCTCACAAGATTCAGACCCAAATATACAACCACATGCAATTCTATAGAAATAAAACATGGCATCCATATTGAAATAATAAAAGAAATTATATCTGGAATTTCACCAAATTACATTTAAAATCATATAAAGCATGGAAATTGAATTTTTTTCATTCACATGGGATTATCACTTTACAAAGAATACGTGAAATTATGAAATTGAAATACCCTAAAATGTGCCTATCAAAAGCCAAGCAAGCAAGCCTCTCCATACCAGAGAAAGGTCCAATTCTCCCTTACCACACCGGGTTAAGGGTCACATACCACAATCAAGAATAGCACACATCAGGTGAGCCACCGAGGTGGAAATCATATAAACTGTAATCTGAGCAAAATAAATACCAGTTTCTACCTGCAGAAATGAGGTCCATCCCTCGTACCTGGGGCTGCAGGCATCCAAGAACAAGCTAGACACCCAGTCCCTATAACAAACTATCTCTAGTCTACCATATCCCAAATAGTAAAACCAGCAGAAATAAAAAAGAGAAGTCTCAAACTCATTAGTATCCAGTAAAACGCTACTACTAAATCCCTGTCAAGAACTCCTCTAATACCACTTTGTAATGACCCAGACCCAGCCAGCCACCCGAACAATGCCGAACGGGTCGGGTGTCACTACCTTAGGCACACCTCCCAGAACTCCAAAGGATCCCGACTAGCAGCGAGGGTCTGTTAGGTATAGTGGGGATGCTATACCCTCTCGGAGGATCATAATAAGAGTAATGGTCCTTGTATAATAGTAAAGATGCAGTGAAAAGAAAGACTCAGCAGACTCGAACCAGACCCGCAGAGCGGAAGTATAATCAATATAGATAAACAGCAGAAGTAGTAAATATAACAACATCAGAAAAAATAAACACAACAGCATGCTAATAACATGTAACTACAACTAAACAATAAAACATGCATCTAGAGCAGGTCGTACACAATTTAATATAAAAGGACGCCAATGGATAACAAAAAGTAGCTACAACAAGTAAGCATGCTGATTCTGAAAATGAAACAAAACAATTAAACCCTATCTAGGTATGACCTTAATATCCATACCATCTCCATGGAACAACTAACGTAGCCCAACTCTTGAAGCTGGCCTCTTTCCTGTACGTAAATCCATAAAGTCTGCACACGTCCCAAAGGGCCCGTGTAGGGTGTGAGACAAATCTCAGTAGGATACCACCCAACGGTGATTACCAAATATATGTGTTTAAGCAGTCATGCATTTACAAGAAAAACAGTAAACAGTACAGTGCACAAGTAAACACAAACTCCTCTAGTGCTCAACAGCCACCATGGAGTGTCACTTGCTTCGGCCAATGCTGAATCTTTGTGTGTAATCTGACACCACATGCCACCTGACACCTCGTGTATCAAGTACCGACGTCCCGATGGCATGCCCAAGAATAGAAACCTGGCACCATGTGCCTCCTGACACCTTTTGTATCAATTACCGACGTCCCGAAGGCACGCCTAACAATAGTAACATGACACCATGTGCCTCCTGACACCTTGTGTCTCAAGTACCGACGTCCTGAAGGCACGCCCATCCCCTAAAGGCTCCTGACCTCCCCCATGGATTTCTATAGCAAGCACCCCCAACCAAAATACCTAACCGCAACTACAGGGGCATGTACCCACACAAGTGGTCAAAACCACCTCATCACGGAGTATCTCTATGTGCACACTACTCAATGTTCCGGGTGATTGGTAATCACCAAAATAGTACCTAAGCCACTAACACATCTGACACCTCGTGCCCCTGCAACCATGTCGCTCAAGTCTGATGGAATCGCCATGCTAGTAACCCGGGCCATGCCCAACCTGATAGTCGTACTGCCTCAAGTCGACGTCCACGACGCCCAATCCCATGGTAAAAACCACCCATCGTAACCCAAGAAAATCCCCAACCCATGATCAGCATCACTCAAGCGTAACTGGGCTAAGCCCAACACAACCCAAAGGGTCCAGCAGATGAAATTCATCAATTGCATATATAACAAATTTAAGAAAACAACATAAATAGTAAAAACATACTAAACAGTTGATTTTCACTACACAAGGTGTTGTCCCATACCAGTAAAAAGGTGTCGAATGCCTCTAACAATGTAAAACATGCTTTAATAAACTAAACTAAATAGTTTATAACAATAATATTTCATTTAAAACCATTCTGGCATTCCCCGACCAAAATTCCCCAACGAGCAACGACCCCTCACCTGGCCCCGCTCACACAAACTGGAAACAGGGACTACCCAATGGCATCCCTTAGGTCCAACAAGCAATTAAATATAAAATAGAAGATAAAACAGGTCCCTCTCAAAATACCCGAAAACGCGCCGAAGGCCGTGTCACCCAAGCAACCACAAAAACTCAAAATGAGGTATGCACCACCTTCCTGAGACTCGTACAATGCTTCACCTCTGGTAATAGCTGCCAATTTGGTCTAAAATGTGGTAAATCTACAAGTGATTCAATACTGTTCAAACCCCTATAACTCGTTCTAGAACAAAAATCAAACAAAACGAACCAAGAGGAATCTAGGCCTTACCGAGGGGGTTTCAACACATCCAAACGTGATCGAAAGGAGTTCGGACGGCGATCTAGGAAAGGAATGAAGATCCAGTCGGCTCCCTCCCACTCAACCAGAAGGAAGTGTTGAGGTTCTGCCTCAAAATGAGGCCACTGCCCATTTTAGCGAAAAAAAGGAAAATACACGACGTGTACTTTAACTACATGGCGTGTATCATTTTACTGTTCATATGATGGTTGAATCAGCCACCTTACTTTCCAGACCTTCCGACATGAGTACACAGCATGTACCTATGGGTACACGACATGTACTTGGTTCCTCCACTCTCCCTCTCCGACTTAGTCACACGCCATGTATATCCCATATACACGGCTAGACAACATGGCGTGTCCAAGGGGAACACGGTGTGTCCTTGGTTCTACCCGGCCAACAGGCTTACACACCATGTATGGCCACCACACGGTCAGGGATACATGGTGTGTTGAAAACTACACGTTGTGTAGTAAGAAATTTCTACACGTTCATCACACGGAATGTACACGGCAAGCACATGGCTGACACTCGCAAAACACATACACGGCGTGTACTTAAAAGTAAAAGGTGCGTAGTCTGGAAATTTCCAGAACTTCCCATTTTTCTCCAGTTTCCTCAGAAACCAGTCAAAAAAATTCAAATAGGGTCGGGATTTTGACCCGTTCCAAAAACTCGGGTTCCTACATACACTTATTTTCAAAAGCATATATTTCGGCTTACAACATCATGTCTAACGCACTATGGCTATTGGGGGCATTAGGCCCTATCCCACATCTCATATATCAATCAATCACTAATATATCACATATATCATCTTCATCGATGTTAATAATCATTAAGCTTATAATAAAACATTATCATCATTGTTCGATATTTCAATTTATCAAAACAATCAAGGTTCGTCACTTTAATCACATGTAAAAATATGAACTACTCACCATTAAAACATTTATCAAAATTAAATCTTATAAACCATTAACCCTTCAAGGTTAAGTCAACCATACATTAATTACCATTATTAATGAAATCATTTTCAAATTAACCATCAATTTCATAACCACAATTACCAATTTCAATTTCCCAAGTTCAAACCATTTCATTATCGCATCGAAATTTAGTTAATCAATTTAATTTAGAATGAGATTTACTAATGTTTAATGTGAAATTTCTCAATTAAATGTACGCAATTATAATCGATACTGTTTTAATTTCTAATTATACAACCTAACCCAATGTTTCTTTGTGATTTTCACCAAATGGAAAACCCAAATTTGAAGTGGAACAACATAGATCATAATAGTGCAATAAATCTATAACCCAAAACCTAAGATCAAGATCCAACATAACATAACCACAAAAAACTATAACTAATACAATGTAAGTTGGGAATAAAACATTATTATATTATCTAAAAGAGATATAGAAGAGAGATGAAATCACACAAGAAGAGATTACAAATCGTAAGTTGTGAAAATCCTTCAATCAGATCTTTGATTCATCATGAACAGTTTTTGAGGAACTTAAGAATCCATATGAGAGCTCCAAAAAATAAAGAAAATATTTTAGGGTCATGCTAGTATAAATAAAGGATAACACCATGGGTTCAGTAATTTTATAATAATTATTATGAGGATTTAATTTTGTGTTAAAAGTTCTCATTAGGGTTGCACGATTTTAAAATATGTGCACCTTAACCATGTACCTCTTCTTAGGGGTGAATGGTTTCTTATAGTAGGGATAATGGTTCAAAAAACCATGTGAAAAATATAAATTTTCACTTTATTTGGGAATAAATGGATTTTTTGGTAGGGTTCATGATTTGAAAAAACCTCACATAGCCCAAAAACCCTCCAAAAACATCCAAAATTCTCCAAATTCTCCAGAAAAAACACCGAAAAAAACTCAACCAAGTTATAATTAAACAAGTGTAATGAAAAAAATCCTGAAACATCTCTATAAAGGTCAAGATATTATAACCTCCTTACCTTATAACACCTCATCATCAATGTATACTACCATGAATATCTAATATTATTAGGTAAAAAAACGGGCCACTGAGCCTACATATCTGATTCTCACTGCGATATTTCCTTCTAAACAAGGCCTTGACTCAAAAATAATTGAACTATCATCATAGTCATTCCCCTAAAAATTTCTAACTATGATAAAAAAACGTGATTTGGATGCTACTCAGAGAACTCATCAGTCTCAATATCAACATCATCAATATCGATCACAAGAGAAGGGTCGGGGTGATACTGCAAAAGTAGTGACACATGAAAAAACATTGTTCATAGCACTATACCATTGTAGAAGAATACATATTTACACCACATGTCTTATTCTCAACATGATATCAAAAAATATAAAAAATCTTGGTTCAAACATTCCCTATATTTTAATCCTTTGGTGGCCCAATCTAGGGGACACCCAAAAGAATATGTTAGCACCCATTGTAAACACAAGGGGTCTTCGATGTCTATCAACATATGACTTCTTCCTACTCTAAGATATAGCCACACATTTATAAATCAAATTAACCTTATCTGATGTCTAATATAGAACATTCTATCCCCACATCTCAGACCCACCCGCCTCCATCTACCATAGAGTTGATCTGTATGGCCTACTATAAAGAGCCTCATGTGGTGCCATTAGAATACCGTTGTCATAGGAAAACTCAATAAGTTCCATGTTCTTCTCCCAAGACCCACCTAATTCAATAATTCATACTATTACTATATCCACAAGTACATGAATAGTATGTTATACTTCCCATCAATCTATGGGTGTAAATTCATACTTAAAAATACCTAACTACCAAGATCTGCCTCTATTACTTTCTAAAAGCATGAAGTGAAACATGAATCATGGTCTAAAACTATAATCTTTGAACCCAATGTAGATGGAGTATCTTCCAAATGTTTCAGTCTACCATGTAATCCACTGATAAATTCTCTCATATTACAAATTAATGTGCTACATTCGTCAGTCAATCTATTATCACCCAAATATCATCAATCCTCTAAAGTATCCTCTGGAGACCAACCAAAAATCTTGGGAAAAATCATCCCAATTCCATTATGGAATGGTAAATGGGTGTGTTCAACTACAAGGTCATTGATTCTTGGTGTTCACCTATTGATAGATATACCATCATGTCATGATCACTATAATCTCGTTTTTCATGCTTGGCCATCAATACTGTTGATGTACATCAAGATACATTTTATTCAAACAAGAATGCTACACCGACTTAATGGAAAGAAATTCAAGCCTCATCTCCTCTCACATACACATATGTATAACAACATGTTTCATAACATATCTGATCTCATTCTAATCTATGGTATAATATAAAGGTGAATCCACATCTTCAGGGTTTTACCTCAATTAAAAATACTCTTGATCACCATACTACCTCTCCCTAATCTAACTAAAATATTAGATTCCACTAATCCTAAAATAAGGATCATCTTATCCTTTCCCTCCTGAACTATAAAATGATTCTATTCCAACATAGTCATCATCTTCCACTTAGAATTACACTCCTAGAATTCCTGAGTCTATGCATTCCTTCTTAATGAATCTACAATAGTGTTTCCCTTACCAGTTGTATATACTACATCAAAATAAAATTATTGTGTATACTCCACCCATATCATCTACTGTATATTAGAGTAAGATTTTGAAAATATATACTTCAAGATATTCTATTTAGTTTACACAATAATCATTTTTCCCATCATATAATTCCTCCAATAATTCAATGAATAAACCACTATTGGTAACTCAATGTTGTTAATTGGGTAAACATATTCATTTTTTCCCAACTTTTGTGACCCATAATCCACAACTCACCCACCCACATCAATATTCCCCCAATACATATCCCAGATGCATCATAAAGAACTATTTACTTCTCACCCAGCTTATGTAGGATCAAAATTAGCGTGCTTGTAAAGCACCTCTTGAACTCTTGGAAAGAATTCTCATATTCTCAATACCATCCAAATGTTACTCCCTTATTTTTCAATAGATAAATTTTTTCATCCAAGTGGGAAGTGTTTTGATGAGCCTCTAATAATAACCTTCTAATACCAAAAAATTTTAGAAATAAAAAAACACATTCTTAAGATTCTCCCAAGAATCCACATCCTTCAACTTCTTTTGGTCTTATAACAAACCTTCCTATTTGACCCAACAAACATACCCACTAAATCTAGAATTCACACATAGAAAGATTTTTGTATATATGATTCTCCATTATTATACTCAAGATGATATCATGGTTTTTGGGTGTGATCATCATGAGTCTTAGAGTACACCATGATGTCATCGAAAAACATAACCACAAAATGAACCAGGTACGAGTGGACAATTTGGTTCATCAAGTCCATTATCATTATCGGAGTGTTTTTTGGCCAAAACATAATCATAATGAACTCATAATGAACATAACTTCTCCAAAAACTATTTATGGTATATCACAAGGTTGAACTCCCAATTGATGATATGCTAACTTCAATTAAATATTAAAGAAATCCCAGGCTTCTCTCAACTGGTCAATGAGATCATCAATACACGGAAGAGGATATGGATTATTCATTTCCATATGGTTAAAATTAAGGTTATAAACATGTAATCACAAGGTACCATCATCCTTATATGGAGAAAAACTGGATAACCCGAAGGCAACGTACTAAGACAAATAATTCACTTATCCATCAACACATGCAGTTATCTATTGATCTCCGGAAGCTCTTTTTTCCATTTTGTTTGGTGGAATTGAAACTAGTTAGGCTTCATGGATGATCTCAATCACAAACTCCACTTACCTCCCAAGTAAAATCCATAACAACAAATCTTGAAAAATACACTAGAACTAGTCCACTATGGGTATAAATACATTATGCTTCACAACCTTCATCCAATAATAGACTTTCAACCTGGGTGGTGGGCTCTCCCAGTAGCTGATGAACTAGACCTATTTTTTCTTCCTGAATATCCCATTCTCCATGATGAATTGAATTGTCACTCTCATGATACATAAAGTTCACTCTCTTGTGGAAAAAATAGAGGTGGTATTGGTATGAAATTGACCAATCCATAACCAAAATCAACTCAATGTTTGACATATCATTGATGTAATGTTCCCAAATAATATGATACTCTCTAACCTCGATAGAACACCACTTAAAATAATAGATGTCTCTTGACTATACCCCCAAAGGTATATAAATCATTAAAACCCCACTCAAAAAATACACTGTATTACTCAACCCGTTCACATCTTTGGTAGATATATAAGAATGAGAGTCTCTTATATTAAATAAGGCACTAGGAATCATAGAATCTATAAAAACAATACCTCTAACTGTCAATGGTCAAGACTTGTTATCCACAAGTGTAGGATGAAATGTATGAAAATATATTTCACATCTTTCCTGTGTTGAAATTTTGAATACCTTGAACTTCACCAATCTATTAAAAGAAGTTCTCTTTCATATAAGTACCTCATCCACTTACTCGACCTCCATGGTCAGTAGAACTCCAACTTCCAGACTCATATAGGAAATAAGACCCTCTTACATTACTCTTATTCTACCTAACTCCTTCATCATTACCCACCTATCATGGTTTCCTATAGAACCATTGTATATTTCACATTTTGATAAAATATTTCCACTCTACTTGTGGTTGACATCTTTATCTATGAATGTGACCTATCCTACTACACTAGTGGTAGATTACTTGAGTCATGTCTTGAGTAACTGATCATTCCCCGGATTACACTATTTTCTATATCCCTAGTAAATGTTTTCAAAGTGATGCCTCCTACTATTTTAAGTCATGCCTTCTTAACATCCATTATAAACCACATTTCTTCCACTTGAATCTTCCTTTAGGTTCCTCTAAAATATGAGATCCCAATTAACCACATATAAAAACGTGTTCATCCTAAAGATATTAACATCTGACATAATCTCACATTTAAACACTTATTAAAAACACTTGACCATAGAAGACTCATCCCCTACCAAATTAGGAATAAAGTGATGGAAATTAATAAATTGTCCTATATAGTCTATCATGTACATGATCCACTGGGTCAACCTCATAAACTTGTCTTCCCTCTTCTGTCTGAGTGTCTCAGAGTAAAAGTGCTCCAATATATTTTCCTAAAAATTCATATACTCCATATTATCCATATTTCCATCCTATGTATGGATGTACCACCAACACTTCACATTACCATGTAACATATAATAAGCTAGTTTCACTCCCTTCTCATCAGGATTCTCTTGGTGTTCCAGTATCTTATGGTTAGACTGAATCTAGAACTCACCTGCCTCTAGTCCACCCTCTCTAGTGTAAGTTTGAGGGGTCTACAACAGGAAATACCGTGTCAAGGTAGAAATACTCCCTAAAACCCACATTGGTTCTCTTTATATAAAATATATAAAGTGAGAAAAGTTCTTAAGGAACTTCTCTTTAGATTCCCCACCAAGAACAATTATAGCATCTTGTTCCACTAAAAGAGGCACATTTCTATCCATATCTTCATTCCATCATCTCAATAAGAATCATCATAGAGGCATGTCTATAAAATTCCAGACACGGGTTTTAGGACACATAAATCAACATTATCAAATTTATGTAAGACGTATTCACATAAAACTATAACAAGTCGCTCTACATACCCCACCAAATGGTTAATACTGAGGCACTCTAACTATCCTCAATCATCCCCTACATAGCTCATGGAACATATAGGGTAAAAAAATTCAAAATTCATTTCTATAATTTGACACCCATTTATCCATTTCATATTTTCACATTTTTCAACATTTACAATTTAAAATTTCATATTATATAGATTTTTCATTTAAATATTAAAATAAACAAACTCATTTTGATTTTAAAAACTCACCCCAAAAACCTTATTTTCTATGCGTGCAAAAAATGATGTTGGAAACAATAATTCTTGAGTTTCAAAAATGATGCATGCTTAAAAAACACTCATTCTATTCCAACCCACAATATAATAATTTTTGAAAAAAAATAATACAACAAAACAAGTTCATCACCTAAGGAAAAATAACATCAGACTATAACAACAAACATAAATAACAATAATCCCACCATGGGTACTTGGTTTTACCCCCATAAATGGGTTATGTACTCCCACACATGAGATCATGACCAAGGCCCAACTCATCTTATTATTCTTTCTACCTTTACCAAATAGTAATACAAAAGAAAAGAAATGGAAATCCCTTAGATACAACTTTGTAACATTCCAAACATTGAGCCACATATCAGTGCCCCAAGCCGGTTCACTATGTGACGTCAGGCATGCCTCCCTATACACTTGAGACCATCGACTAGCAGTGAGGATCTAATATATAACATGGGGAGATTATACCCTATTTATTAAAGAATAATAACAATATAAATAAATAAACAACAACCAAATGATATAACCAATAACAAGAATAATACCATAACCAATACAGACTGGAATCACATGATGAAAAAAAATAGGAAAACAGTATCCCAAACTAACATAATAGATATACAATGCCATACGCATTTCATATTTTCATATTAAAGACCCAAAATAAAGACACAATGACAAATCCCAAGTGGATCTAGAAATTATGTGTGGTTCCCTCATCCATGATCCGTCCCAACTCATCCATCTAACATAGGTATCTTGCACTTATCATGTCTTGTAAAGATGATGTCTATTCAGGTACCAATATCAAAGCCAAAGTAGGTTGTGAGTACAAATTAGAAGGTCACCACCAACAGTGTCTAAAATAATATCAAATGATTAACTATTTATAAAATTGTATAACGAATAAAGTACAATAAGAAATATAAAAAAAAATTCAAAATTAATTATTCTATAATTTAACACATCATTCATTAGGTTCACAATGACACCTAAACCATAAATACCTACTTCGTCCCATGCGGAAGTGTGATCCATATATCATAAGGAATCACAATTCATTATATTTTGTCTTTTATCAATCCTTAAATTTCAATTTTATTTTAAGGATACATAGAACCATAGTCAAATGCCAATGTTTTGGGCCTAGAAAATAATTTATAGCACCATGTGGGTATTTGTAGAATCATTACCCATCTCACACCCCATGGGTAATTAGATAATTAACAATTTCCCCAAAAATTTACTTTTATAACCATGAATTTGGGACTTTAATGTCATGTCCAACAAATTGTTGGTATTTTAAGTATCAATCCCTTTCCCACACCCCATTTATCATTCAAGCTCACATATATCATATATATCACATATATCATCTTCTTCAAGTTTAATCATCATTAATATTCTTATAAAAAATTCTCATCATGGTTCTACATTTTAACTTGTCGAAATAATCAAGGTTAATCAATTTAATCACATGGAAAAAAATGAACAATTCACCATTAAACCATTTATCAACATTTCATATAATAAACCATTAACTCTTAAAGGTTAAGTCAACAATAACTTAATTACCATTATCAATAAAATAATTATCACCTTAATCATCAATTTCATAACCACAATTATGAATTTCAATTTCCCAAGTTCAACCCATTTCATTATCACATGGTAATTCAATTAGTCAATTTAATTTAGAATGCAATTTACCATCATTGAAATTGAAATTTATCAATTAAATACACTCAGTTATAATTAGGAATTTGGGAATTGAAAAATTTTTCACCCTCATTAATGATATTTATGGAATTTTAGAAAATACAAAAGCAAAATTTGAAGGGGAATAAAGAAGATCATAATGGAGTGGAATATCTGGAACCCAAAACCTAAGATCAAGATCCAATATAAAATAACCATAAAAATCTAGATCTAATAAAACTCCAATACGAAATAAAAAATTTCTCTTTTTCCATAAAGAGATAAAAGTGAAAGAGGAAACCTCAAAAATTATTTTACAGACTGAAAGAGGTGCAGATCCTTCAAAATTATAGTTGATTCGTCAACAAAAAAGTTCGAGGAGCCTTAGAATCCATCTAGGAGCCCCAAAAAAGAGATGAAAAGATGTTAGAGATGGTGCAAGTAGAATCTGGGTTAATACTGAGGGGTTTATAAAGTTTTAAATTATTTTCTCTATAACTTATTCTCAAGAACCAGTTTTCCAGGGCAGGCGCATATGGTTTTCCAAACTATGTGCCTTAATAGTGTTTCTCTTCTTAGAAGTGTGCAATTTCTAATATGAGAGTGTCGGGTTTTAAAAATCATGTGAAAACCATTTTATTCCTCTATTTTGGGAATGCTTATTTTCTGGGGTAGGGTTGTGGTTTTGGAAAACAGAATACTAACCGTGCACTGCCAAAAACCACTCAAACAATTTCTTTAATTCTCCAAATTCTCTCGTAAAAACCCCAAATAAACCCAACCAATATATAATCAAAAAAAATATAAAAGGGTATAATAAAACATTCAACTTACATCTCCAAAAATTTTGGGATATTAAACATCCCTTTAATTTTTAGTCATATTGAACAGTAACCTTAGTAAAACAAATTGTCCAAAGTAAGGGTAAAATGGGTAAATGGGGTTAAAAAATGAGATAAGGCTGTAAAATATATGTAAACATTTTATTTATATTAATGGATGAGTTTAGTTAATCTATTTCCATACATTTCTTGAATATATGGTCACCTGGGGTAATATTTTTTTATTATGCCCATCATATCAATTAAAGGAAATATTAAAAACAAAATGTCACTCTCCAGAATTTAATATATATTAAATTTTGACAAAATGGTAAATTCGGTTATAACGGTTCATTTGGAATATAAATTATTATTCTTATTAGGGTAATTTATTTTTAATTTTTAATAATTCAATAATAATTTTAATTTCTTATGGAAGACTGGTACAATATTTAATGAATTAAAATAAAAATAAAACAAATGATTATAAAAATATTAAAAGTAAAAAAATTTGGATGAATTATTATGTTATATGAATTTTTGTATATTAATTTAAAAAATTAGAGTTCTATGTAAGGTTTATATTTGAATTTCATTTCATTCTTGTTGTATTTAAATTCAAATTAAATAAATAGTGGCCAAAAGACATTAATGATATTTTATGAAAATAATATTTTTATTAATTATTTAAAAATTAAAAAAACATGGAATAGGAATATTTGGATAATATATGGTTGAAAATATCATAAAAGTTCCATTTATGTTCCAATTTACATCTTACAAGTATAATTATGACCCTTTAATATTGAAAAAGGTGTTATTACGGATAAAAAAAATTGGTTAACCATGGTGTTACTCAATAACTGAAGGTTTAAAAATAAATGTAAAATAGTATGAATTTAAATGGTTGAATTTATTTTAGACATACCCTATTTTTATTCACATATATGATCATTTGGAATATTTTTCATGAGAATTACAAAATTATATTTTAATAATTCAATTAATTCTAAGAGAGTCCCTCCCATCAATTATAAAAATGCACCTATTATCCTAAATTCCTCACACCTTTTGACACTTCTATATTAGAAAATATCTCTAGAAAACATGGTTATTATTACATTAATATTTCATTATTTTAATGGAAAAAACATAAAATCATTACACAATGAGATCCAAAGGTGTAGTGTCTTGGTAAAATTAAGATCATACATAACATTTATAAAATATAACAATAATATTTATTTAATTTTTTCTTCTCTATCATCTTATTGGCCCTTAAATTATCCTTAGTACATATAATCACCTAAGGATACGCATAAAAATGGGTGAGATAAAATCCCAATAGGAAGATATATTAGAACATGAAACGATGTAAAATAGGGAGAACATAATCCCTATTATTATTACATATTCATAGGATCATAATCCTGAGAGTAAGCATTAATAAATGACTTGGAATATAAAAATTAATAAAAATGAAACGTCATGTCATAGTGGTAAACTAGATCACATAGTTTTGAAAAAATATAGCATCATTTTCATGAATATTTCACTCTTCTCAGGAGATAAATCACATTCTAAAATGCATTTGAGGTCTATATAATTATGGGAACACCCACCACATCAAAACATTTACGTGTGCTACATAATTCCGGGTTCACCCATCACAGCATAATATTTACATTATATTGAATCCCACATAGAAAATATATCTATTATAAAATTAACCATGTAATGGAACATGTTTCATTTTATAATCATACATTCATAAAAATTTGGTTCCCAAATGAAAGAGGTAATGACATACTTGAATCATCAACCTTGAGTGAAGAATAAATAATCTCAAGAAGTAAAAGGTGTATTTTTTGAAAGAATGGTTCTTTTGGAAAACATTATTTTTTCATAAACTCATGTATAAAACTTTTATATACTTTTAAATAGAATATAATTTTGATAAATTGGTATTTAAGTAATATTCATACTAAAAATGGGGTGAAAGAGGGGAACCCCAAATAAAGAGTGTTGGGTTTGAGAAATCCTATTACCTTGTGTCTGAACTCATTCCTCACTCTAATTTCCAATATAATCAAATGAAAAACATTAATTAAAAATTAAATAACCTTTTATACATGAATTTTATTTTTTATAGTTTTATTAAGTTCATTTATTGTCATTTTTAAGGGTTATAAAGTTTAATTTTGTTGTTCACGAGCATTTGTTTTTTTAGTTTTCATGATCGGTTCACTTGTATTCATGAATGGATGTTCATGTAAAATGAACATTAATATCCAGAATTTTTATTATATGTTTTTAATGATATTATATAATTTCAAATTATCTTGAAAAGAAATTTTTTATATTGGATTGGGATGAATCTTTAAATAAAATTTATTGATGATCATTTTAGGATAATTTTGGTGGTTTTTGATCACAACACCTCGTTTTGTTTTATCATTTAGTATTATGTATAAAATTTTGTTCTACAATATAAATATTATATTAAAATAAATATGAAAATATTTTTATAAACATTTAATGGTATTATTAAAATCCTTGAATGTGTTAAGGGAAAAAAGAAAGTGCATCACCCACGATGTCAATAGATTGACACATCATGGGTGACGATTTCATTTTTTTTAAATAAAAGAGAGAAGGTAGAGTTTAATGATGAATTTTCCATTAAAATGATATAATTCCATTATATAAAATATAAAAGATTTATCATTCAATTTTTGTTAAGTGAGGTGAGGAGAGAATAAAAAAAGAAATTAAATGGAAGGGAAATTAAAGGGAAAAAGAGAGAGGATTTACCTCTTGAATTCCCCTCTTGAGATCCTATTAAAGGCTCCTAGGCTTTATCATTTAATGAGACCAACAGATCGTGGATGTGGGATATGTGATAAGGAAGAGTATTCGGTGGAATATATGCAAGGATCAAAGCCTGAGAAGTGTGAGGATAAGAAGGTGTGAGGCTGATATTTATAGTGGAGGAGAGGGGTGTTTCATCATTATTTAATTCATTAGTTCATTATTTTCTCAAGAAAAGAAATATTTATGATTACTGATACTAAATGAAATAATTATATATTTTGAGTTTGAACCAATGGTGCTTACATCAGCGATGACTCACTGAATAGTGTATTTAGCATATAATGTATATATACCATAAATTACCGTAATTCACTATTCAGAAAAATAAATTAATTTATAAAAAACCCAAAAATTCACCCTAACCATTTCTCAATGTGTAGAATTAAAAAAATATTATCCATTTTATGAAAATAATTTGGTAAATATGCATAATATAATTTTTTATTAAAATCATCATTTACTAGGAAGATATAGATTTTAAAATTATTATTGATTTTATAACACTTTGAAAATTTACTTAAGGTCTCATAAAATTATTCTAAAATCATAATACACAAAAATATTAATTTATTAATAAATTTTCTGAAAAGTAAAATTTCTTTTAAATTATTTAATTAATCATAATATTTTAATTAAATATTTATTGCTTATAAAAATACCAATACATAATTAATAATTTTTAAAATATTTATTTACATATATTATGATATAATTATATCATATTTTCTCTGGTAATATTGATAAATTTTATTGATACATTAACTGGGGAGGCTACTTTTCAATTGCCAATTTTACTATTCATAAGTGTCACATTACTATTCCATAGGTCAAGTTACTATTTCATGGGTGTAGATTCCTTAACATCTATAAATACCTTTTATTTCAATAATTAATCATTTGTAGAATTTTTCTTGTGTTCATAATGTGATTTTATTTGATTATACACTATGATATAATTATAATAAGGGATTCAATTCCATTGATAAAAGTTTGTATCGTCACATTCTTCCCCCCTTTGGAAATTTCACTGTCAAAATTTCATTATAGGTAAACATGTGAGGGTACTTACCCTTCATCAACATATATAGTTCCCATGTTGATTCTTTATACTTATGGTTCCTCCACAACACTTTGACAAGGTTGGTTTTTCTATTGCGTATAAACTTATCTCTCATGTACATAATCTTTACTAACTACACCTCATAAGAGAGAGCATCTTCCAACCGTACCACCTCTGAGTTCAGTACATGTGAGGGATCTGGAATAAAAATCCTCAGGAGGGATACAAGGAACCCATCATGTACTTGGTTCATATTTGGTGGAAGTGGAAGCCAATAATTCATGGAACTTATGTGATCAAGGATCTCAAAGGGGTCAATGTCCCTTAGGATTAGCTTCCCTTTCTTTCCAAACCGCATGACTCTCTTCCACAGTGATATTCAAATGAAAACATTATCTCTAAAGTAGAACTCAAATTTCCTTAGACAGTTGTCCGCATAGATCTTTTTCAGACTCTCGGTAGATTTTATGGGTTTTTTGCATGGCTTGGACCTTCTGTATCGTATCCTTCACAATATCAGGTCCAAGTATCATTTTTTCACCAACTTCATCCCAATAGGTTAGAGTTCTACATCACTTTCCATATATAACTTTATATGCAGCCACCTAAATACATGAGTGGAAGAAATTTTTGTATGAGAAATAAACTAATGGTATATTCTAATCCAATCCTATTTTTAATTTTAATGAGTAGGATTTTACCATATCTTAGAGCGTTTGAATAGTTCTTTCAGATTGGCTTTCATTTTTTGGGTGATAGGCCTTGATAAATTTTAATTCAGTACCCAAAGAATGTTGAAGACTACTCCAGAATTTAGATGTGAACCTAGGATCTTGATCAGATACAATCAAGAGGGTAACTCCATGATGTCTCACCACTTCCTTCACATATATCTTTGCAAGTTGTTCAAGTGAGATATCTTCTTGAATAGAGATAAAGTGGGAAGTCTTGGTGAGTTGTTCCACCAAAACCTATATCGCAATATTTCATTTATATTTCTTTGGGAGAACAATAAAAAGTCCATAGTGACATTCTCTCATTTCCAAATGGTTATAGGCAATGTATACATCATTAATTTGGACTTTTTTCTATTCTTTAACTTTCTATCATATCATACACCTTGAGATATATTTTGTAATATCCTTATTCATTTTAACCCACTAGAATTTTTCTTGGAGATTGTAGTACATCTTGGAGATACTATGATGGATATAGAAAGTCAAGATATGTGCATTTTCCAATAACTCATTTATCCCAGGGGATGAATTCACACATAGTCTCATTATGAATTGAATCACATTGTCATCATTGATATGGAACATTTTCATTTTCCCTTCCTTTACTGCATTCACCTTATTTTGTAACTTTGGATCATTCATTTTTTTCTCTTTGTTATTATCTTGGATATATTTATTGTAAATCATTTCACAATGGTAGGATATATTCCCCACCTTTATGATTTCCAAATCCACTCTTTTCAAATCCATGAAGATAGAGTCTTTCTCAATACAAAACATTGATAGAGTAAGAGGTTCTTTTCTTCTAAGAGAATTAGCTACCTTATTTGACATTATAATATGATAGTTAATAGAGAATTCTTAGTCTTTGATTAGCTCTAACAATATCCTTTTATTCATTTTGAGCTCCTTTTGTGTGAATATATAATTTAGGCTCTTGTGATAGGTATATATGTCAAACTTCTCACCATAGAGGTAGTTCCACCAGATTTTCAAGGGAAAATCACAGTTGTTAACTACAGATCATGTATATGGTAGCTTTTTTCATGGATATTTATCTATCATGAGGCGTATTATGAAATCCCACCTTTTTATTACATAACTTTTCATTACATTTTACAAATATAGGATCATAAAAGTCTAGCGATTTGTAAATCATGAACAATATACATGAAAATATAAAACAATATTTTAATAAACTTGTAAGGCTTCATCCTAGGTTCATAATAAGTAGAATTACTTTATCTAATAACCTGTATTCATACATAAAAGTAATGGGTGAGTATAATACCCTGTAAACAAAATAAGAAAAATAGTTTACATGTAATCTTGAACGATATTAATAAGAACATGGGGAATATCGTAAGGGAGTGATAATGAAGCATAACATAGAAATAATAACTTGAAACATAAATTAAAAATGTTTCTACAACATTTAATTCATATATTCATGAACATATCACCACGTTCCATCCCCAAGGTGTCATAAATATTAACATAGTTATTCACTAATGTACCATAAAACTTATCATCTCTAGAGATTAAATTCACGACCCAATGCATTAGAGTGCAATCAGGTATCACCCTTAATATTTCTTTATTTTCATGTGAACCACATAGATAATAATAAAACATTTCATAAATAACCCATATGGAATAAAAGAAATGAGTTTCATTCCAAAATCATGATATTTTAAAAAGTGATTAAAAAATCATTATGTCATTTATAACCCATGGAAAGGGAGGGAGGGTTATATGTATGTTAATTACAGAATCAAATATATCAATTTAAGGTCTTGATTAATACTCCTAGAAATATAATAGTATTGGGTATTCACATATTTAAAATAAGAGAATTTCTGGAGAAAAAAAGAGAGAGACTTTTAGATGAAAATTCTGTAGTATAATAGCTATGCAACATGGTATCAGAAAACATTAAAAATAGAGGGTAAAAGGGTCTCCCATCCATAAATTACTCACAATAAAGCATAGGGACAGAGTAATATATAAATAATAACATGGTATGGAAACATGAATGTTATAACACATAAAAGAGATCTTGAATGGAGAAAAAAAGGAGAAGTTGAGAATTCCCTTATGAAAATTCGACAGCCTAATGGTGTCACATAAAAATTCAGAAAATCAGTTGATGAGAGTGGAAAGAATCTCTCATAATTTGGAAATAAAATTTATAGAAAAAATAATATATAAGTTTGTAACCCAACATAATTAAATGGAAACTAGAATAAAAAACATAAAGGAAGTCATGAATACAAGAGGAGGGTGAAAGGTTCCCTTACCTTGAAGATTAACTTCAAAAACTTGAAGGTTTGGACCTTATGGGGCTTGATGGAACCTTGGGAGGATTGTTTTGGAGGTAAAAATACCATATCTTAGTTGAGGAGTAATTTTTAAGGAAAGGAATGAAGGAATGGGTTGGTATTTATAGAAAAAGTGAAGGAATATATTATTAATTTCCAAGGGACACCTCATTAGTGGTATTTGAAAAACCATGGGCTTTCCCATGGTATTTGGCCATGGCGTTAGCCACTTGGGAAACCAAATAACATATATTACAATAGAAAATTTAACCATAATTATTAGATCATTATTACATCATTAATTAGATCAGTAAACACACTAAAACTCAAAATTGTATTTTTACTATTCACAAAAAATTCAACTGTTTCAGAAAAATCCAAAACCATTTTTTGACATGTAGAATCCAAAAGTGAATTCCATTTTATAAAAATTAATTTCATTTTACATTAAATTAAATAAATAATATACTAATACTTGAATAATAATTTCTAAAACATTTATTTACTTATACTATGATATAATTATATCACATTACCACTTAAGTTGGTTGAAACATATTTATACCTCCATAAGTGATGATATTATTCCATTGGTAAAATTACCATTCATTAAGAAAAAATTACCATTCCAAAGGGTAAAGCTACTATTAACCAAAAAATTATTTTTATCTTATTCAACCATATTTTTCACCCTGATTACATCCATGTTTGTCAGATTTTTGAAAATCATTTCACAAAAAAAGTCATTTAATAATAAAATATTTTTTTACTATTCATAAAAAAACTATTCATAAAATTCTATTCATCAAAAAACACTATTCATAAAATACTATTCATCGAATTGAAACTTCTTAGAAAACTTCTAAAAATTCATCCTAGGTTGATTATGATATTTGAAATTCAAAAATTATGTTTATTTTACCATAATACTTCATTATGTATGGAAAATCTCTGAAAAGTACATTTTTTACTTCTAAAATCAATTTATCAAATTTTTCTTAAATAAAAATGTACATTATTAAGAAAATGAATTCCTAAAATAGGAATTATGAGATAAAAAATTTATTTATATCAAGGGATTTCACAAAGTAACTAATGCCCTGTTATATAGTCCCTTGCAACCCATGAATATGACCTTAGTGTAATGTGTGCTATGGTGATAGAATCCTGGGGTGGCTCAGACAACATTACCCTAGTGGTGGTTTCTATCAGCTTTAATTTCACTTGTAAGTAATTCCATTAAAGCTTAAGGTGTTGAAGTTGAGCTTGGGATTGGTCAAGAGTGAAGCCCAACGATGCCACCTAATTCCCAAGCTCCGAAAAATGGGCTCCGTACATCCTAAGTCCACTAAATGAGAACATTGAGTCTTCTTTATGTATTAATTAACCAAGATCATTTTAATTTATAAACAATAATCATAATGTTAAGTGTATAGTTTATAATGGTTATATAACAGTCGAAACCCAACAATATCATTTTAATTATACTCACTTCATTAATGAAAGGATAATATTTTATTGAGTTTAAAATAAAATTACACACAATTTCATGAAACAAATATTATTCAAGAGTTCATTTCATTACATTTTCCCCCCTTAATGAATTTCATCCCTGAAATTTTTCACTCATACCCTCATAAGAGAAAAGGTTTGGGTACTTATGCCTCATAGACTCCTCTGGTTCCAAGATGGCTTTATCACATTTCTGGTTCAACATGACACCTTATCAAGTTATTTAGTCTTGTTGTGTAGAATCTTGTATTTACAGTCCAAGATCTCCACCAGCTGCTCCTCATATAAGAGGTCATGTTCCATCTGCACCACCTTTGGATTTATTACATGAGAAGGATTATGTATATACATCTCCATGATGGATACGTGGAAGACATCATGAACATCTGACAGATTTGGAGGAAGTGCAAGCTGATATGCCACTTCTCCTACATGGTAAAGGATTTGATAGGGTTCAATGTATCAAGGGATGATCTTCCCATTCTTCAAAAAACTCATGATTCTCGTCCAAAGTGAAATTCAAAGAAAAACTTTTTCACCAACATCAAAATCCAATTCCCATCGATACTTGTCAGAAAAGATCTTTTACCGACTATGAGAAGCCTTAATGTGTAACTGGATTCCATAAGACTTTTCTGTCATCTCTAGCATAAGATCAGGCCCAAGAAGCTTTCTATCGCCAGATTTATCTCAACATTTTTTAGTTCTACATCTCTTCTCATTTAGAGCTTTATAAGGTTCCATTTGAATGCTCGAGTGGAATATGTTGTTGTACGAGAACTCAAATAATGGGATATGTTGATCCCATACACATTTAAATTCCATTGATCATGTTCTCAGCATGTCATCGAGTGTTTGAAAAGTCTATTAAGATTGGCCATCAGTTTGGGGGTGATAGGTTGTACTGAAATTCAATTAGGTACTCAGAGCATGTTGAATTCTTCACTAGAATTTCGATGTGAACCTTGGATCATGAACAAATGTGATAGGAAGTGGAACTCCGTGCAGCCTTAAATAATCCTTCACATAAATACGGGAAATTTGATCAAGAGATAAATCTACCTAAATAGAGATAAAATGGGTATTATTGGTGAGATGGTCCATAATAACCCATATCACATTATTTCCTTTGGAAGTTCTCGAGAGACCAGTGAAAAGGTACATAGTGATATTGTCCCACTTCTTTGTTGGTATGGGTAGTGGCTTCAATACCCCTTTAGTAATTTTTCACTCTTCCATTACTTGGTGACATACCAGGAACCTTGAAGTGTAGTCAGCAATCTCCCTTTTCATATTATCCCACAAAAAATGATCACGAAGGTCCCTATACATTTCCTTGCTTCCTAGATGTATAGAGAAAGTAGAGATGTGAGCTTCATCCAGTAGATCCTTCCTTAATTTTTGAATATATGGAACATATAGTCTTGTACAAAATTTTAGTACACCTTTTTGATCAATATTATACTTAGGAAACTTCGCATCCCTCACAGCCCCAAACTTATTCTGTAATAAAGGATCTTATTTCTGAGCTTTCTTGATCTTCTCTAGTAATGATTGTTGAGAAATTGTTCGGGTTAGGGTTTATGATGTCACTTCCCTTATAATTCACATGTCCATATTTACTAGTTCATTTAACAAAGGGTCTCTTTGAATCTTCATCATGGATAGAACAATTAGGTATTTCATAATTAATGTGTCAGCTACTTTGTTTTCTCTTCCGGGATGATAGTGAATTGAACAATCATGGTCTTTAAGAAGTTTCAACCATCTCCTTTGTCTATTTTTCAATTCCTTTTATGTGAAAATATACTTCAAACATTGATGGTATGTTTATATATCACATTTCTCCACATAATTATAGTGCCTCAATATCTTTAGAGAAAAATCAACAACATCCAGCACAATATCATGCATAGGATAGTTTTATTAATGAGTCTCCAACTATCAAGATTCATAAGAAATGAGTATTTCATTTTTCACGTGGAAACACCCAATCCCTTTTAGAGATGATTCACTAAAAATAACGAATCCTTCTCCGCTTGAGGGAATTGTTAACACAGGTGCATTAACCAATCTTTTCTTCAACTCTTGGAAACCTTCCTCACTCTCCATTGTCCAAATGAACTCGATCCCTTTTTGAGTTAACTTGGTTAATGGGTTAGAAAGTCCTGAAAAGTTTTTAATAAACCTCTAATAATATCTTGCTAATAAAAAGAAACTACATATATAAATTATTTTTGTAGGATGATACCACTCCTCTACAACCTTTTTCTTTGAACTGTCAACTGTGATTCCTTAATTGGTTACAATATACCCCAGTAAAGAAACTTTTTATAACCAAAATTCATGTTTGCTAAAATTTTCAAAAAAACATCTCCTTTCATAGATTTTGAAAAATAACCCTTATATGATCCTCATTCTCATCAATAAATTAGTTTTATATCATAATAGTATTAATAAAAACTACCATAAAGTTATCAAGGTAGTCCTTAAAGACTTTATTCATCAAATCCATAAAAATAGTAGATGCATTAGTCAATACAAATGGCATAAAAAAACTCATAATACTCATATCTTGATCAAAAATCATTTTATGGAATATCTTCTTTCTTCACCCTCAATTGATGATAACTAGACTGAAGATCAATCTTGGAGAATAATTGAGCCCCATGAAGTTGGTCAAATAAGTCATCTATTCTTGTAAGAGGGTATTTGTTCTTCACTGTGATCCCATTCAGTTCTCTACAATTAATTCACAGGCACATCGATCCATAATTTATCTTTACAAATAGAATAGGTTCTCTTTATGGAGACACACTCGGTCAGGTAAACCACTTCTCTAAAATATCTTGGAGTTTTTTCTTTAATTCCTCAAGATCCACATTTCCATCCTATATGGGTCTTTCATATTGTATGAGATCTAGGTAGGATATCAATGGATAACTCTACCTCTCTTCCGAGGGGAGGTCAGGGTAACTCCTTGGGAAATACATCAATGTATTCCTGGAGGATGGGGACACTTTTTATCCTTATACTCTCATTTCATTCTTCTTCTTCACTGATCAACTCCATAAAGAAGCATATAGGAGGTTCTTATCTATAAAGATCATGTTGAGATATCTCTCCTTAGAAGATAACTATAGGATTCCCATTTAAGACTACTGAGATTTCCTTACTTATTCATTTGATCTTAGCATTATACATTGAGAGCCTGACTATACCTTGTATAATGTTGAATTCCAGAATGGGTATGGCTACTAGATTTGCAATAATATTGTGATCACTAAATTAATACTAGAGTTTCTAAACACTGACGATGATTGGATAATCTCACTAGGAGTTTTGACTGATAACTCAACTTTTAGTAATCAAGGGTTGATTCTAAATTCTTTACAAACATGGAAGAATAAAGAAATGCATAGAATCATAATAAAACAAAGTGCTTGGTATATTTGATAGAACAACAAGAGTACCATCGACCACGTAATTTGGCACTTCAAATTCAGATATAGTGATAGGAAAACCATGACCTTGTTCCATTATCCTTTAATGAGCCTGATAGTGATTCCCCTCCACTGCCCTCAGATTTGTACAGTGATTTGAAAAGTGTCAATGTTGTCCACACATGTAGCATTGGACATCAGGTAGGGAATGTACCATCTTTCCCTTGTCGTTAGTATTGGGAAGTTGAGGCTTCACCTCACTGTGACAATTTGGTGCGATATGGAAATCTCTTATACACATGTAGAACTTCCTGATTCTAAGTAGGCAGTTCCCCAAATGATTCATCCCACATTTGTTACATGTGGAAAGTTGAAATTTCTTTCCTCCTCTTCCCTGATCGAAGTTCCTCCCTAAGCTTGGATCCATTGATCTCTTCTTTTCATTGGATTTATGAGACCACTACGTATCACCGAACACCAGTTCTACTTTAATTACACTCTGTATGATCTTCTTATAGTTTTAATAGTATTGGTTGGATAGATTCATCCATAGATGAGGTCTTATTCCAGTAAAGAATCTATCAGCCTTCTCCTTTGGATCCCTGACAAAGAAAGAGGTGTAACTTGAAATCCTTGTGAATTTCATATTGTATCTTCCCACAGATTCATTATCCTTATCCTTCAGCTCTATAAATTCCTTATCCATTATTTTCTCATATAATGAGGGAAATACTTATTAAAGAAGGTCCCTTTGAACTCTTCCCACTCCATATATTCATCCTCCACTCTTGGCCTAGTATTTTCAATCATATCCCACCACTGATCATCTTCTCCCTCAAAGACGTAAACATCCAGGGTGACCTTTTCTTAATCTGAACAGTGGAGCACATATAAGATCTTCTCTATAGAGCTGATCCACTATTCACCAATCAGTGGGCCATTCGATCCACTGATGTTTTGTGGTCGTTGATGCATAAAAGAATCAACATAATGTTGTTCCCTTTGTGGTGAGATAATTATATCAACTTCATTCAAGTTATTTCCCATAACTTGAGTCATTTTGTTCATCATTATCATGAAATCTTCCATTCTGGCTTTCATCAAAGGGTCGCCGGTGCATGGTCCATTATGGTGACCATTTGCACAATTCCTCCTATTTCCCACCAATTTCGTGAATAGAAAACCTTAGTTTGAATATTATTTCATTTATGAAACTTTTAACTATAATGTATTATATTCCATAAAACTTCATGCTTAAAAAATTACATTTCTCTATAAATCCTTCATAATGATTCATAAAAAGTTTGTGATTAACCAAACATATCCCCCCAGGAGTGTCAAACTGGGAATGAAGAAAGGCCATGTTGTCATGTACCAGGTTACTCCAGGTCAATATTGAAATTCCTTGTCAGAGTTTTCACTCCTAGTTACATCTGAGACAGAGCCACATCCACTTGTTCATATCCATATAGGGATTTATTTTTTCAAAAACCACTTACTTAATATTTCACCAAAATACTAAGATGTCTCCCTATATTTAATCTTTTATATAGGGTTCTTCCTAATGTCTTCATATCCTAATTTCCACAAATAACTAAACTATAATTTGATACCAACTATGGAGTCAAACCTTTTTATTACATAACATTTCATTACATTTTAAAAACAGAGGATCTTTAAAGTCTAGTGTCTTGAAAATAAGGAACAATATACATTAAAACATAAAACATTATTATAATTCACATGAAAGGATTAATCATAGGTTCATCCTATGTAAAATTACTACATCTCATAACTGGGAGACATAAATCAAAGGAAAGGATGAGCAGAAGGCCTAGTAAGGAAAACAATTGAAATAGTTTACATGTGATATTGAGCAATATCAATATGAAAATGGGGAATATCATAAATGTGTGATAATGAGGCCCATAATGGAAATAATAACTTGAAACAAAACATGAAAATGTGGCTACAACATTTAGTTTATATATTCATGAACATATCATCAAGGTCCATCCCCAAGATGTCCTAAAAATCACCAAGGTTATTCAATAAGGTATCATAAAACTTGTTATCTCTAAAGATTAAATTCTTTACATGATGCATTGGAGTGATATCAAAAAAAAACCCTTAATATGTATTAATTCTCCAATTATACACATATATCATAATCAAACATTTCATAAATATCCCATATGGAATAAAAGAAATTGGTTTCATTCCAAAATTGTGATGTTTTAAAAAGTTCTTTAAAACGATCATTATGTCATTTATAACCCCTGGAAATGGAGTTAGGGTAATATTTATGTCAATTAAAAAATAAAATATATCAATATTTGGTCTTGATGAATACTCATAGAAATGAAATAGTTTTTGGTATTCACATAAATAAAATAAGAGAATTTCTTGATAAAAAGAGATATATTTTGAGACGAAAATTCTACAGCATAACGGCTATGAAACATGGTTTTAGAAAACATTAAAAAGAGAGAGGATAAGGGTATCCCATTCATAAATGACTCAATATGCAGTATGGGGACAGAATAATATGGAAATAAGATGATGGAATGGAAACATTAATGTTATACCACATAAAAAAATCTTAAATGGAGAAAAAAAAGGAGAAGTTGAGAAATTCTTTATAAACATTCAATAGCCTAACTGGGTCACTTAAAAATTAATATAATCATTTCATGAGAGTTTAAAGGGTCTATAATAATTTGGAAATAAAATTAATAGGAAAAATAATATATAAGAACATACCTCATCATAATAAAATGGAAACTAAAAGACATAACATAAAGGAAGTCATGACTAAAATAGGAGGGTGAATGGTTCCCTTACCTTGAAAAGTAACTTCAAAAACTAGAAGGTTGGGACCTTTTGGGGATTGAGGGAACCTTGGGAAGACACCTTGTGAGGTAAAAATACCATATCATTGTTGTGGAGGAATTTTTAATGAAACAAATGAAGTAATGGGTTGATATTAATAGCAAAAGTGGGGGAATATTTTATTAATTTCCAAGGGATGCCTAATTAGTGGTATTTGAGAAACCATGGGCTTGATCATTGTATTTTCCCATGGTACTAGCCACATGGGACACCTCATAACATAAATTACTTTACAAAAGTAGACTAGAATTATTACATCATGATTAAATCATTAATGATTTTATTAAACACACCGAAACTCAAAATTTTATTTTTACTATTCAACGCAAATTCAACTATTTCAGAAAAATCCCAAAAATTCACCCTAAACATTTTTCGGCATGTATAATCCAAAAGTAAAATCCATTTTATAAAAATTACTTTCATTTTAAATTGAATTAAATAAATAATATACTAATACTTGATTAATAATTTGTAAAACATTTATTTACATATACTATGATATAATTATATCACATTACCACTTAAGATGGCCAAAATATATTTATACCTCCTTTGGTGGTGTTTCTACTCCATTGGTAAAATTATAATTCATATGGTTAAAATTTCTATTCCAAAGGGTAAAGTTACTATTCAACAAAAAAATTATTTTGATATTATTTAACCACATTTTTCACCCTCATTACAACCATGTATGTCAGATTTTTGAAAATCATTTCACAAAAAAAGTTATTTAATAATAAAATATGTTTACTATTCATCAAATATTATTCTTAAAAAAACACTATTCTTTAAATTGAAACATCATAGAAAACTTCTAAAAATTCATACGAGGTTTATTTTTACATTTGGAATTCCAAAATGATGTTTATTTTACCATAATAAGTCTCTTTGTATGGAAAATCTATGAAAAGTACAATTTTTTACTTCTAAAATCATTTTTTCAAAATTTTCTTAAATAAACATATACTTTATTATGAAAAGATATTCCTAAAATAGGAATGATGAGAATACAATTTTATTTATACCAAAGGATTACACAAAGTATCTTAGGCCTCATTACATAGCCCCTTATAACCCATGCATAGGACCTAAGTGTAAAGTGTGCTATGGTTATAGAATCTTGGGGGTGGATCAGACAATATTTCTTGAGTGGTGATTTCTATCAGCTTGAAATTCTCACTAAAGTGATTCTGTTCAAGCTTAACATTTTAAAGTTCAGCTTGGGCTTGGTTTAGAGTGAATCTCAGCGATGCCACCTCTTTCCCAAGCTCTGACAAATGGGCTTCGTATGGCCTGAGTCTACTAGATGAGGCCATTGAATCTTTTTTATTTATTAATTAACCAACAATATTTTTATTTATAAACAATAATCATAACGTTAAGATTATAGCTTCCAATGGTCATATTGACCAACAGTCAAATTGACCAATTTTCATATTGACTAACAGTCATATTAATCAACGGTTATATAAAAATTGAAACCCGTCAGTATAATTTTAATTATAGTCACTTAATTAATTAAAGGATATAGTTTTGTTGAGTTTTAAATAAAAAAACACACAATTTCAGAAAAAAAAAATATTATTCAAAATTTCTTTTCATTACACATACACTATCACCTTATCATTTTACATGAGTACACGACCCTAAGCATTTCTTGTAAGCATCATAATATATCACAAAACTTTATCCACTTTTTGGTAATATGATTATTGGTGTAGTGAATAGCCTCTTATTTTTCTCCATGACGCTTTCCTAACATTCTTCCATCCAGACATACTTTACCCCTTTCTTTGTAAACTTAGTTAGAAGGTATCAAAATCGTGAGAAATTTATCATAAAACATTTATAGTGCCATGTTAAGACAAGAAAACTATGTATTTCCATGACACTAGAGGGTATAGTCCATTCCTCAATTTCCTTTATTTAAGGATCAATAAAAATATCTCACTTTTGGTCACATGTCCCATGAATTTGACTTGTTTCATCCATAATTAAAAATTACTAAACATAGCATACAACATCTTCCTTTTTAATATCTCCAACAAAATCATTTGATGTTCCTCATATTCCTCCTTTCTCTTGGAGTAGATTAGAGTCTCATAGATAAACACTGTGAAAAAAATTCCATGGTAATGTCTGAAGACACTATTCATCAACTATATGAATATTATAGCAGAATTAGTAATTCTAAAGGGCATCACCAGAATATCATAGTTCCCATACCAAATATGGAAGGTATCCTTTTTAATATCATCCTTCTTCACCTTTAGTTGATGATATACAGAATAAAGATCCACTTTTTAGAAATAATGAGCTCTTATTAGCGGAGTGAACAAGTCATTAATCCTTGAAAGAGGGTAATTTTTCTTTATTGTGATCTTGTTTAGTTCCTGATAATCGATACGCAGTTTCATTGATCCATACTTCTTCTTGAAAAAGAACACTAAAACACCCTAAGGTGAAGAACTAGGGAGTATGAACCTTTTTTCCAAGTTCTCTTGTAGCTACTTCTTTAAATATTTGAATTTGAAAGGATCCATCCCATTAGGACACACTAGGATAGAATTATCTATAGTTATGAGTTCTATTGAGAACTCCACCACATGATCTAGGGGGTATGGGTAACACTTCAAGAAATACGTCACTGGGTTCTCTCATGATTTTCATTTCCACTAGGTTTATGACTTCCTCTGACTCAACCAGTTAAGAGAGATATGCTTCATCATATGAAATAAATACCCAAACTGTTCATGGATTTTCAAAGGAGATTCATAATCCACCTGGTATTTTTATAGAAGCATTGGATGGTTCAAATTATGAAAGTATATTTCCTTATCCCAATAGTTTATATGTTCTCTATATTACAAGAGACAATCCATCCCCAGTATAGCATCAAATTCCACCCATGATATTTTTAAAAGATTCTTTAGAAGATTATTCTCACATATTCAAATAGGAGAAGATTCTAACACTTGGGTTTCAATGATTTCACCAATTATTGTTTCTATGGATATCTATATTTTAAGGTTTCAGGGCATCGATTCTGTAGTTCTAGAAAACTTGAAAGATATAAAGGAATGCATAAAACTAGAAAAAAATAATAGTTTTTTATTCTTGAGTGAATGGGAACTATATCTTGTACAAATTCATTTTCTTGCTCCATATACATAGTAGTGATTTCATAATCCTTCCCTTTCTACTTTGTCTTTGGTGGCTGATGATTCTGATTACACTCGATAACATGAGTTATAGTGCACTATATTTTATAGTTCTCTCTCTCCCTATAATTGTAGCATTGGATTGTTGGTGTTTCTATCCTTTCCACCACCAAATTTTCTATCTTTCCCATTACTTTTTTACATTCATGAGCTTCGTGTCCTTCTCTACGACACATGAATTAGTTACCCATCCATTTGTGACAGTTCCCATGATGCCTCTTCCCACATTTTTGACATATAGGTTGTTGGTTTTTCTTTCCACTTTTCACATTATATTTTCCATCTTTGTTTCTTATCACCATATCTATTAGACCATTCTCCAAACTTTATCTCAAATTTGAGAGACCATCAAAAAACTTCTCATAATGCCCAAATTCTCGAATTCCTAGAGCCTTTCGAAGGTTTGGTTTTAAACAACTTAAGAATTTATAAATTTTTATATCATTTTATATAATAAAACCCAAATAATACCTTGAAATACTTGAGAAATATTCATCATAGGTCATGAAAAATTCTCCTTCCTATTTCATCAGCTCTATGTATTTTCTTTCAATCATTGTATGATTTTTTTCGAGGGAAATTCTTGTTAAGAAACATTATCTTAATGTCTTATCACTCCATATCTTCAATGTTTTCCCTCATTTTGTGTTCTTAATCAAGGACCACCATTGATCATCCTCTCTATCAAGAGGATTAATATCTAGAGTCGCCTTCTCCCTTCCCAAATATTGAAGCACAAAAAAGATCTTCTCCTTTGAGTTGATGCACTATTCCATGAAAACTTGAATGGAATATCCACTAAACATCGATGGTAGTTACCTCAAAAACACTCAATAGATAGTTTCTCCCTCTTATTTAAAATTGTATCTTACACATTATTCGGGTTATTATTCATAACCTGACATAGTTGGGTAATCATCAACATGAAATTTTGAACTCCTCCTCCCAAGGATTGGAGATGTTATTTGAGAAATAACTACATTGTCCCTCATATAGTTTATTGGCATGGTTTCTCTGGTTACCACAACTTTCTAAAATATAAAATCTTAGAACAAAACATAATTCAACATTTAATGAGTAAATAATTTATTCCTTTGTAAAATTAAGTCTAAAGTCATATCTTGTGGGATACCTATCTTTATAATTTTCTAAAACACAACTTCTTAGGTGCTTACTTATACTTAGCCTCATACAAAGGGTTTTCACTTAGGTTATCTAATCCAAATTCCCAATTTAACCAAACCATCCTTTGATACCAAGTAGAGAAACCCTAATTTTTATTATAGTAATATTATATTATTTGAAGAAAAACAACATAAAATAATTTCAAAATGAGGATCTAAAAGTTTAGTGTCTTGGGAGAATTTAGACCATATATAAAATTTACTAAATATAACATCAACATTTATTTAATTCTTTATTATCAGGCTTCTTATTATCCCTTGAAGTCAATTTAATACATGTAATCACTTGAGGATATACATCAAAAATGGGTGAGCTAAAATCCCATTAAAAGGATAGATAAGATCCTGAAATAATATAAAATTGGATGTCCATAATCATTATCATCATTACATAGGAATAGGATAATAATCATATAAGTAAGCATTAACAAAAGTCTTGGAATGTTGCAATGTATAAAAATGAGACACCATGTCTTAGTGGTCAACTACCTCACATAGTTGTGAAAAAATATTGGATCATTTCCACACATATTTTTCTTTTATAATGAGATACATCACATTACCCAATGCATTGGAGTGTTGTATAATTTCGGGTTCACCCATGTAATGTCCCGGATTTTTCATGTATTTTTCTAAATATTATATGGAATTAATTTGAGACCAAGCATTGAGATGGAATGCGATTTCAAGACCCTAGGTTCTCGAGATAAATGTTTGAAATATTTTAAACTCTTAAATATCATGTGTGAGTGGCTTTCCTAAAAAAGTGGGATAACTATTAAATGGGTGTCTAGATCAGAAACCTGAGGGAACCATTGCATTCTGAGTAGTGATTTTTCCTTAAGTGAGGCCTAACATTGGCCAGCATGGGCCAAATATGAACGTTAGTTTTTAGACATTTAAGGAAATAAAATAATTTTAATATTAATTTTATTTATCTATTTCACTAATGCAACAACCTAATATATTAAATATTCTGTTAAGAATAATTTATCAAGTTATCCATATAACCCTAGAGTTATTTAGAGCATTGGGAGGAGACCCTTGGAGAAACCTCTCAACAAAAAATGATGATGAATTAAGTGATCATAAATTTTTGTGCTAGTAGAGTTGAATGATCTCATCGATGATGTATTTGCAATCATTGTTCATCAAATATAAATTAAAATATGAGGTAGGGAATGTGATTTCCTTATTTCTTTCCTGTACTTGGATTTTACCATAAAGATGGATCAAGCCCTGAACAAGTTAACCCACAATTTTTTCATTATTTTGGGATGGGTGGTTGTAGGTTTGATTTGGGATTTGAATCTATTTATATTTAGTTTATTTGTCCTTCTAACGGGAGTGGATAAAGGACATAACAAACAATGTCTATGGTTAGTTCCTCAGTTTATTTCTCTGTGATTTGTTCCCCCTTTATTCATATGTGTTCCTCATTCTATGTGGGGTATTGAAAAAATGATCTTTTCACATCCATTTCATGAAACAATGATATTAAATCATATATTTGACATTGTGATGACCTGGAAGAGGTGTGACGAAGATGGTTAAGGATAGATTAATGTATTCTAGGAGATATCATTCTTCGAGTGTAATTCGTGCCGATGATCATGATCGGTTTTTGGAGCTGATTGAAGGCCCAAAACTTACCAAATCAGTGTTACAATTATGATAAGACCTCAGATATTCAATTTCAAAGTGAATATATTATCATATAGAACACAAAAAAGATCAAATTAAGCATTGGAGGAAGAACAACGATTCTTGAAAATCCCAATGAACACAGCATGTATCTTGGAATACATGGTTTATGGGACCATTATAGTGGTGTCTAGGTTTTCAAGAAACATAGAGGTCGAACAAGGTATGTAACAACTATCAAAAAGCATATGGGACCTTACCCAAAAATCATCATGTATCTTGGATGACACACAGACATGGGGTGGAGTACACGACATGTACACCACCACATGACCAGACCCCGACCATATACATAGTCTACCATGTGTACTGGTACACGGGTAAGAGAACATGGGTTGAATCTATGTACTGGAACATGTCCAACATACATAGAGTGGACCCCAGATAGATGGAAATGACATGTGAGCCCCTCTACACACCATGTATAACATTTCATACAAGGTATGTTCTTCTGACTTGATCCTCTGTACACGTGCAGTACCCAAGGTCAAAGGAATTGGTGTGTGATACTTCTACATGCCATATACTCATTTCTAAATGGATTGATCTCCTTTTCCATCATATCTTGGATAAGTATCATTTCGGTTGGTCTCCCAAGGTAGTTCCCCTGAAGGTCAGTGGATATCATTTCCGATCCACTGGAGTCTTACGCCCTTTAGCATGGATTTCTGGATAGAGTCGGGAGTCCCCTCAAAGTGGCCCAGAGAAGAATCCTCTATCCATTCTGGTGACCTAGGTAGAGTCTCCTTATAGACGCGACCAATCCTATAAGACATTGTTCCTCTACATAGCAATTGAATCTAGGTGAGTCACTGTATACACCATTCCCTAGAAGTGATCCTCATTTATGTATTGTGATCTTCCCCACTAATGGAGATGATTCTCTCAGAGTGATTGTATCATATTCTCTATTCAGATTTATCAGTGCATCTCTCTCATAGTGGTTCCCAATGAACAATACATCTTGGACAGACATAATCTGGACTATCAGACTCTTGAGTGAGTTCTCCCATATGAGTGGTTTGTTGAATCTTCAGACTAAATCCCTAGTGTGGGTATGCAGTCTTTGTGACATACCACTAGACTGTGGGTCTTTGTTTCGAGTATATCAATATATGTTCTTTTTATATGTAATGTACACATATACTATGTAGAGTTAACTATACTATTACTTTGTGTATTTATTTGTTTTTTCTTGTGTCCTACTAAGTATTTTTATACTCATCCCTGAACAGGCTTTTCCAGTACATGTCAATTATTATGCAGATGAGTGACCTTTTAATGGAGTCTAGGGAATACTTGGAATGTACATAGTTTTGTATGTTTCTGTGTGGCCAATGTGTTCCTATGGATTTTAGTAGTAGTCCTAGTACATATATTGTTTTCTTATAGGTTGGACTTTTTTTGGCAGACTCTTTCTTTTTAGTGGGCTTATGTTATAGGCCAGTTTACTTTTCTACACTTTACATTATATTATAATCTATTGGTTGGGTTTATTATTATGAATGCATTTTTTCCCTTCATAGTTTTTACATTTCAATGTTTTTGGGCTTGGATATGTGTTTGTATGTATAGGAACATAGGAAACGCCTCCCATGTTAGTGACATACCTACTCGGTGCTAGTCACCAACTCCTGGCCTGTTAGATGTGGGCTTGGGTAGTCACGACATGAGCCCCACTAGGATAGGTCATGAGAGAGTGGTATTAGATGATGGTCGGTTCTACATTAGGATAGAGATTATGTGATAATGGTTTGGGGAAACAGTGTTAAGTGTTTCGAGTTTGGATTTATGTCCAGTGACTCTACTTTTGGTGTGAGTGGTCGATGTATCCATACATGAGGACTCTGATAACCTTATTTTTGACTCAGTACATGAGGAAACTAGTTGTAGGGAAATAAAAAATGTAACATGCATTATATAAGAAGGTATTGTGGTTTCCATGTACTTCTTGATTCATCACTCCAGATATACTCATTGAATATGGTACATCTTGTTTCCTAACAGGATTCCTTCATGATGCATAATAGCTAAGATTCAACAGCTCGATCAGGAGGATGAATCCCTTAGTGATGAGGCTTTGATGCAAGGTCTAGTTCCCTAGGAGATATCTCTTGGTGGTGCACTAGCTATACCCCCACCATTGGTGCAACACACGGTATATGTAGTTCCAGCAAACGAGGTGTGCAAGATGAGCATGCTCTATGAATTGTAGAGACAGAGACCCTTCATGTTCCTTGTTAATTATGAACTTTAGGTGGCTAATGAATAGCTTGAGGAGGTGACTTGAGTTATTTTTCTATTGAGGACACCAGCATTCCAAATGGTGATCCTAGTAGCGAGCCTTTATCAAGGTTTTGCAGGGAAATGGTGGAGTTTTGCAACACAGATTTACGATGAGGTGACTCTTTTGTGGGTGGAGTTCAAGCATCTCTTTAAGAAGGGTTTATATTCAGTTAGGCTGAGAGTAGTGTGTATAAGAGAGCTTCTTCATATTTATCAGTGTAGTATGACGGTGGCCGACTATTCATCGAGGTTCATCAACCACTCTAGGTACTCGATAGTTATGGTTAGGGAGTAGACCATTAGGGGTCAGAATGTCGAGTGAGGTATATAGAGGTACATCTGGTCCAATGTCATACCTCTATTCATTATGACTTATATTAGAGTTCTTAAGTGATCTTTGGTGTTCGAGAGCTTCTTGTCCGAATAGATATAGTCATCGATAATCACCCGTAAGAAGGCAGGTGCAGAGACTTCGTCAATAGGGATCCAACATCAGACACATAGATAAGGATGTGGGAGACATCATATGAGGTCCCAAGATTGGGGATCTACAGTCCAGTGCTCTTATTCTAGATCTTTTCTTCCTAGTGAGAGGAAATGCAACATGTTCAATGTTAAAGGACATATCACTAGATATTTTCCAACCCATCGATCTACTAATAGCGAAGTAGTGGATATACCCCCGAGGGAGAGGCAATGAGTGGATAAAGAAGATCCTCTAGTTAGAGAACATGGAATAGGAGAAGGGAGAGTTGTACGACATGGATTATGTTTTGACATACCACCACCACCACCCCTAGGAGGTCTATACCATGATGAAATATTTGGATAACACAGGCAGGGAAAACAATATGTGTTCGTGGAAAACAACAGAGGGACTCTAAGAATGATCCTATATACGATCAATGTCTTTTCTAAATTGTTTTTTGTAATTATAGACATAGGTTCAATTCATTATTTCCCCACGAAATATCTTTTTAGAGACCATGGGATTACGATAGAAGCATTGACTCGGCCCTTACGCTTAGATATAACTATGAGAGGATACTTTATGATCACACAGCTTTGTCGACAGTGTGATCATACCCTTAGCGGTGAGAGTTTTGGTTGGAACCTCTTGGTGAGAGTATCAGGGACTTACGACATCATTCTCCGTATATATTGGCTATATTTGTTCCATGCCCATATTTAATGTTTTATAAAAAGGGTGTGGTGTGTCGGCAATTATGGGATGAGTATTTTTTTGTTGGTGAAAAGGAAAATCAGGCAGAATAGGATGGGATCATGCACAGGAGGGTTTAGAAGATCACTCATGAGTTGGCCAGCCTTTCCCTTGGAGTAGAAAATGTTGTGAACTTAAAGTTCCCAGAAATAGTGGTTGAGTAAGATGATGTATTCGTGATGATTTTCTAGGATTACCTTTTAATTAGGAGATCTACTTATAAATTGATTTACACCCCAGTACATCACTGATATCAGTACCATCAAATCATATGGATCTCATAATGCTTCATGAGATGAGGGTGAAGTTGGATTATTTGAAGAGGAAGGGATTCATGAGACCCAATGTTTCACCTAGGGAACCCCAATTTTGTTTTCCAAAAAGGCTTACAAGAGCCTAAAGTTGTGTGTGGATTGTCGTTGGATGAACCAAGTGATTGTAAAGAACAAGTATCCACTTATGAGGATCTATGAAGTCTTTGATCGATTGATAGGGGCATGATGGTTCTCAAAGTTTGACCTTCTATCAGGCTATCACCAGCAATAAGGACGTGGAAAGGATATACCGAAGTCAAATTTTAGATTTCGCTACAGTCATTATGAGTACTTGGTGATTACCTTTTGTGTGATGAATGTCCTAGTAGTGTTTATGGGACTCATGAACCAAATTTTCTAGTCATAATTATACATATTAAAAGTGGTCTTCATCGACGACATCCTTATGCACCCGGTGTCTGAGGGGGAGCACATGAGACACTGGTAGTTGGTTCTGGATGTACTCTGAGAGAACCTGCTTTATTAGAAACTCTCAAATTTCCAGTTCTAGATTCAGGAGGTCCACTTTCTAGGACATGTTATCTTAGAAGATGGAGTAGTAGTGGAACCGAACAAGTTGTAAGCAGTGTTATCATGGTAGCCACCTAGGTGCATGGTGGAGGTGTCGAGCTTCCTTGGGTGAGAAGGCTATTAATAGAGATTCATTCCTGATTTCTCCCGGATATCAGCACCAATGATATCTTTGAATCAAAAGGTGAATATTTTCATGTGGACAAAGAAGTACCAGTGGGATTTTCAAAAGTTGAGGCAGAATTTGATGAGCACTCTAATGCCAAGATTTCCAAAGGAGGGAGTCGAGTACATAGTGTTATGTGATGCATTAGGGACCAAACATGGTTGCATTCTGATGCACAAGCAAGTGGTGATTAACTATGCTTCATGGTAGTTTATGACACATGATAATAAGTATTAAACCCATGATCTTGAGTTGGAATCAGTAGTATTCACATTGAATATGCGGTGACACTACCTGATGGGTTACTGGTTTATCATATACTATGATCATTAGATCCTTAAGAATATCTTTTCATAGAAAGATAAGACCATGGAATATAAGAAATCACTAGAGTTAAGACATTACTATGAATTTTAGATTTTATATACTCCTAGTAAGTGGAATGTGGTATCCGATAATCTTATTAGGAGATCTAGTATGTAGCTGTTGAACGAGGAATTGGAGTAGTTGGTATTGTTATAGTTATCTATAATGGACAGAGATGGTGAAGTTTACATCTATTTGATGGTTTTCACCACTCCACTCTTATTGAGAGTAGAGGATTCACATCTTGGGGATTCTAACTGTGAGACCTTACATGCTCAGATGTCCACAGGGCATGCTTCTGATGGATATCACAAGGTGGGGAGCACATCTATATTTATAGGGGAAGCATAGTTATACAACTGGTGATGCAGGAGGAGGTTCTAATGGAGTTTCATACATACCATTTTTTTTGGTAAAACCTAGTGTAGAAAAATGTACTAGGACCATCGACATCTATTTTTGTTGATAGGGATGAAGAAGGTAGTGATAGAGTTCATTTCTCGATTCCATACATGCCAGCTGGTGGAGGATAAGCACCAGGTTTCAGTGGAATTATTTTACCCCCATATGTACCGTAATGGAAGTGGGATAGAATATTGATGGACTTCATGATGGGTTTACCACATATATATAGGGGACATGATTCCATCTGGGTGATCATTTACTGACTCACCATGTTAGCCCAATTCCTTCCTATCGGAGATCAGAGTTTAGTAGAGAACAAGGGATGCCTCTACGAGCAGGAGATAGTGTGGATTCATGGAGTCTCATCAATGACAGTTTCAGATTCTGATTCTCCTTTTACATCTCAGTTGTGGAAGGGATTTGAGGGGGAATTTGGGACTCTATTATGCTTGAAAATAGTGTTTCATCCCCCTAAGGATGACTAGACAGAGAGGACCATTTGGTTTTTAGAGGAAATGGTTCGTGATTGAATCTTAAACTTTGGTTATGGTTGGGAGGACCACCTACCACTGGTGGATTTTTCATATAACAATAGCTACCACTTCACCATTGGTATGAAACCATTCAAGGCATTGTATAGGTGACCCTGTCAGTCACCAATTTATAAGAGTAACCTCATAGAGTCAACACTCATGGTCCTAATGTTTGTATGAGATACTACTGAGAAGGTTCAGGCCATTCAAGAGTGGATGAAGACAGCATAGAGCTGACAGAATTCATATGCTGATAGATTCTAGAGACATTTGGATTTCGAGGAAGGATACCATGTCTTCCTTTAGGTCCCACCTCATCGAGGGTTGCATAGATTTGGCTGGGGTTCCAAGTTATATATGAGGTTCATCATCCCCTTTCAGATACTATGTAGAGTTGGAAAGGTGGAATACTACTTATTTCTACCACTGTAGTTGCATCAGGTACATGATGTCTTCCACTTGTCATATCTAAGGAGTTACATGAATGACCCATCACACATCACTGACTGGGGGAGCTGGACATTAATGATGGAGAGTCATTTTCCATGTACCCAGTGGAGATTGAGAATCGGCATGAGAGGATCCTTTATAGGTGATTGATTCACTTGGTGCATGTCCGATGGTAGAATATGAATCTATAGTAGAGCACATGGGAGTAAGAGCCTCAGATTCATGCACAATACCCAAATCATTTTTAGTAGATTTTTTATTTTGATTTTCAGGGATTTAAATCCCTAAGGTAGGGATAATGTAATTCCCTATATTTTACATGTATTATTTTTAAATATTATATAGAATTAATTCAGGACGATTTTTTGAGATGGAGTGTGATTCTAAGGCCTGGGGTGCCTGGGATAAATGTTAAAAATATTTTAAACACTTAAATAGAATGCACAAGAGGTTTTCCTAAAGTAGTGGGAAAATTTTAAATAGGTTTCGAGATCAAAATTCTAATGTTAACGTTTCATTAAGAGTAGAAACTTTACCTCAGGTGAGGCCTAACACCGCCCGGAGCGGGCCTAATGTGAAAGTTAGTTTTTATATGTTTAAAGAACTATAATAAATTTAATATTTATTTTATTTTTCTGTCGATATACCTATATAACTGAATATTTTAAATAATTGTTTAAGAATAATTTCTAGGATTATCCACATAACCCTAGAATTATCTATAGAATTGGAGAAAATACCCTTAGAGAAACCTCTCGATGATTAACAATGACAAATCAAGCGATTGTGAATCGCTATGCCAGTAGAGTTGGAGGATCTCCTCGATGATGGGAGCATAATATTTCTTCATCAATGATCAATACAATCCTAAGGTAGGGTGTGTGATTTCATTATTTATTTCTCATTCATGCATTTAAAGATGAATTTGGATCAACCCATGAACAGGTTGACCTGCAGTTCGTTCATTCTTGTAGGATGGGTGATTGTGGGTTTGATTCGGGGAGTTGACTCTGTTTCGATTTAGTTTCTTGATCATTCTAATGGGAGTGGATCTAGGCTTTAAAAAAATGTTTAAGGTTCCCTGCTTGTGTTTTTTATCTATTATTTCATCCCCCTTTATTCCAACGTGTTCTTTGTTCTTCACGAGGTTATGAAGAAAGTATAATTGTGCATCCATTTTGTAGAGAAATTATCTGAAATACTATATCTGAAATCATGATTCCCTATAGGATATGTGACAGTTATGGAGATGGACATATCAAATTATTCGAAAAGATATCATTCTTCATGTGTTCTTCATGCAGATGATTGGGATTGTTTTTTCGGAGCTAATTAAAGGTCCAAAATGTACCAAATCATTGTTTCAAGGAAAATACAACCATTGATCTTCAATTTTGAGGTGAAAATATCTTCAGATAAAACACTAAAAGATCAACCAAAGTTCTAGAGTAATTAAGGTTGTTCTAGAAAATCCTGATGAACATGGTGTGTATCTTAGAATACATGGCATGTTGGACCAGTCCAGGGGAAAAAGGGTTTTAGGCGATAGAGAAGTGGAACACGGTGTGTGATAGATGTCACATAGTGTGTGGGACCTTACCTGGAACATAGAGTATATATCAGAGGATAAACGGACATAGGGTAGAGTACACAACATATACTCCACCAAATGGCCAGACCCTGACCAAATACATGGGCTACCACGTGTACTAGTTCATGGGATGGAGAACATAGGTTGAAGTCATGTAATGGAACTTGTCCAACATACACTGAGAAGACCCTCAATAGTTGTACATGGTGTGTGTGCCCCTCTATATGTTGTGTAAATATTTTCCTACAGAACATGTCATTCTAACATCGGACGATGTACCCGAGCAGTACCAGTGGTCAAAGGACACAGTGTGTGACACTTCTACACTCTGTTTATACATTTATACATGGATTGATCTCCTTGTCCACCATATCCTGGACAAGACTCCTTTATGTTGGTTCCCCCTTTCTTATTCCCATAAGGGTCAGTGGGTATCATTTCCTATCCATAGGAGTATGTCCCCCTTTATCAGGACATTCTGGATAGGGTTGGGAGTCCCCTCAGAGAGGTTTAGAGTAGGATCCTCTATCCATTCGTGTGTCATAGGTAGAGTTGGGTTATCAACAAGACCAATTCAATCAGACGTTGTTCCTCTACTTAGCAGGTGAATCCGTATGAGTCGTGGTATATGCCATGGCCCTAGGAGTGATCCTAATCTATGTATCATGATCCTTTCCACTCATAGAGTGGGTTTTCCTGGAGTGAGTGTATCATATTCTCTCTTCAGATATATCAGTGTATCTCTATCATGGAAGTTCCTAACGATTAGTACTTCTTGGAAAAACATCATCAGGGTTATTAGATTTAGGAGTGAGTTCTCTCGATGAGTGCTTCATACAATCTTTGTACTGAATCCCTAGCTTGGGTATGCGGCCATTGTGACTTACCTCTAGTATATGGTTCTAGGTTTTGAGTATATCAAGATATTTTCTTATTATATGTACTTTAGACATATAATATATAGAGATGATTGTACCATTACTTTTTTATTGCTTTATAATTTTCTGAGTTTTCTACTTAGTATTGTTATACTAACCCATGTATATGATTTTCCATCTTGTGTCGTGTCTTGGGAAAATGAGTGACCATTTGATGGAGTGTAGGGAAGACCAAGACTAGAAAAATCTTTGTATGTTTTAGACAGGCTGATGTGTTCCAATGGCTTTGAGCAGTAGTCCCAGTACCTATCTTGTTTTCTTACTAGTAGGACTTTGTAGATGGTAGACTATTTATTTTTAGTAGGCTTGTATTCTTACACAGTTTACTTTTATTCACTTTACTTTCCACTTTACACTGTTTTTTAGGCTTAGTTGTATGCATGCATTTTGTTCCTTGGTATTTTTTAAATTTCATCATTTGTGGTCTTGGAGATGTGTGGGTATGTACAGGTACTTTAGCAATTCCTCCCATGTTAGTGACATGCATACTCTGTGCTAGTCACTAGACCCGAGCCTATTAGAGGTGAGATTGGGGAGTTGTGGTATAGGTTCCATGGGGACAAGTCATGACAACCTGTCACCTCATAATATTTACATTGTGTTGTATAATTCCTGGCACACCCATCACATCATTACATTTCCATTATCATGTATGACACATAAAATATATATCAATCATAAAATAACCCATGGGAATTAATGGCTTTCATTTCATAGTCAAACATTCATAAATATTTTTTTTCCCAAATTAAATATGGAATAGCACACTTGAATCATCATCCTTTATCGAGGAAGAAACATTCTCGACTAGTAAAGGGTGTATTTTTTGAAAGAATATACCTTTTGGGAAACATAGAGTTTGACTTAAAATCAAGTAGAAAACATTTATATCCCAAATATAATAATATAATGATGAATAAATGATATTTATGGAATATACATATGGAAAATGGGGTGAAAGAGAGAAAACCAAAAGAAAGGGAGTTGGGTTTGAGAAATCTCCTTACCTTGTGTCTGAATGATTTATTCACATTAATGTCCTATATAATCACATTATATTCATTAATTAACAATTAAATAACATTTTATACATTAAAATGATAAATTATGATTTTATGAATTTAATTTATGGGCCTTTAGAAGAGTTATAGAGTTTAATTTAATAGTTCTTTAGCATTGGTTTTCTTAGTTTTCATGATCGGTTCAATTGTATTCATGAATGAAAGTCTGTCTAAAATGAAGTTAAATATATAGAATTGTTATTATATGATATTAATTATATTATAGAAGATTAAATGATATTATAATTAAATTTTAAAATATGGTATGAGGATGAATCTTTAGATAAAATTTAATAATGATAGTTTTTTGTTAATTTTGACGGTTTTTTGATCAAAATGAACTTGTTTTGTTTATCATTTAAAATTATGAATAAATGTTAGTTCCAGAACATAAATATGGTTATAATCTAATTTTTTTTAAAAAAAATCAACCATTTAATGGATTTATTAACATCTTTGAAGGTGTTAAAGAAAAATTAAAGTGTATCGCCCATGATGTCGGTTAATTGACACATCACGGGCAACGATTTCATTTTTTAAAAGAAAAGAGATAGAGGGTGGAGTTTAATGATGAATATTCAATTAAAATGATATAATTATTTTATATAGAAAAAATAATAGAGTTATAAATCTATATGTATGAATGGGGGTGAAGATACAATATGAAAAAGGAAATTGAAATGAAATTAAAAGAAAAAGAGAGAAGATTTACCTCTAGAATTATTTTCTTGAGATCCTCCTCAAGCCACCTAGGATAGATCTATTGATGAGACCAGGAGCTCTTGGATGTGTGGAAGAGGTTAGGAACTATTATGGGTCATAATATTGGAAAGTATCAATCCTTGAGAAGTGTGAGGAGAAGAGGGTTTGAGGGGTGGTATTTATAGTCGAGGAGATGGATGTTTTCTCATTATTTCATTTATTAGTTTATTATTTTGTTCGAGATAAGAAATATTGTTTATTATTTTCACTGAATATTGTAATTAGATCAGGTTAGTTCAATCCAATGTTTCTTAAAAAATCTTTGACTCAATTAATAGTGTATTTCTCTTATAATGTACATAAACCGTAAATTACTCGATTTCAATATTCACCAAAAATTCAAGTAATTTAGATAAATCCCAATAATTCACCCAATATATTTATTAACAAGTAGAATTAAAAAATGAAATCCTTTTTATGAAAATAATTTTCAATATATGATTAATTTAATTTTTAATTAAATCATCATTTACTTGGAAAATACATATTTTAAAAATATATCTGTTTTTATAACACTTCAAAAAATTACTTAAGGTTGAAAAAAATTATATTAAAATCATAAGACAAAAAATATTAATTTATGAATAAATTTTATTAAAATGAATTTTCATTTAAATTTTTAAATTAATCATAAAAATATAATTAAATATTTATGAAATATAAAAATACTAACACTTAATTAATAATTTTTAGAATATTTATTTACATATAATATGGTATAATATATCATATCGTAAATTATAAGGATTATTTTCAATTAGCACAACAAATGGTATGAGTTCTATTGAAAACTCAACATCATGATATGGTAGAAGACCCGGAAATTATTCAAGAAAGAAATCAAAAAAATCATATGTAATAGGCGTTTCTTTAATGTCGAGTTTCTCTCTACCCATCTGACATAGAAAACCTTCATGTATAGGAATTAAGGCCCATAAGATGGATGAAATTTCCATTGTAAGTTCATATTCATAATTTAATAGATAAATTATTATAGGTTCATTCGGAATATGACATGCGAGTTCCCTTCCTAAGTAATAAATATGGTCTCTATTTACAAAAATCAAATCTATGCCAATAATCACATCAAATTAACCTAAAGGGAGAATCACAAGATTTGGAAGAAGCACTTTCCCAAAAAAACAATCTAAGAAGAACTATAAACTTTAGATTCAACCATAGTTTCATTAAGATTTTTCATAACTAACTCAATATCTAATTGGTGAGGAGATAATTTTAAACCCTTAGAAAATAATTTCAAAATAATGTAGTGTGTGGATCTATAATTAAATAAGAAATTGGTTGTTCTAGAGTTGATGATAAATGTATCTTTCAACATGCCACACTCATAATCCACTTTTGTAGTCATGATCACATTATATTTCCCTGTCTGTTTGTTCTTAATAGGTTCTTGATAATGATCATAAAAAAACATTTGATTTATTCACTGATTCAAATAATTCACACACATCAAGAATTTATAACATATTATAATGTTTGGTGTATTATATGGACCATTTTTTCTATTCAGAACATTATATAACATCTTCCCATCACTTTGGTATTCTATTTTCTGATAACATCACTTTTAACACTTGAAACAATTACCAATCTTCTAAATACCATTCCCCCCATGTTTCTATTCACAATTCAAGAATGAAATAAATATCATCTTATTTTCTCTATATTTTTTAGAATTGAATTTGAATTACATTTTTTTCTAATAAAAACCATGAGATTTATGGATAACTCCAATCACAATCTCCACATTTAGAGAAATTCTAAAAAAAGATTCTTGGGTACTAAAGTCTCTTATAGATAATTTCATTATAATAATTGGTTTTAGGACACTAAATAATCCATCTATTTTACTCTCATGTATGATAATTAAAATAGAGGAATACCTTTGAAGCCTTGTAAAATTTTCCTTATAGGTTATAATGGATTCTTGTCAATTTTTTCAGCTCAATAAATCCATTCCCCATATTTATATATAGAATACAATTGAAGTACTTACTGAGAAATATCCCCTTAAACAAATCCAATTCCCTGAATTCAGTTTATTTTTGTCTCCTCATATTATTTATAATATTCGTACATTGATCTTATTTTCCTTATAAATAATAAATAGATTGAATACTTTTTCCATGTCTTGAGCATTGAATAATAGAAAATATTTTCTCAAGGGTGTTGATCCATCACTCATCCACTAGTGGAACAAAAGATCCACTAAAATGAGGTGGATTTTTCCTCATGAATTATTCAACAGTATGTTGTTACCTCTTTTATCATATAGAAACATATCATGCTTCATATCTAGAGGAAGTTCTTGGATCATTATATCAAGATTATTCATTCCAAATCTGACAAAATTCATCTTCTTCTATAGAAAAACATTTCATTTTCAATAAAATTTATCATTAAAATGATTCTTTTGGTTTCTAGCCATTGATTAAAACCAAAAATCATAGTGTCATAGACATTATTAGTTTTTTAAAACCACATAATTATGAGAAATCATTTATATTAATTCTAAATCTCAACGCCTTATTTTATGAAACCTTTTGATTAACCTAGTTCATTCATAATCATTATCAAAACATTAGGATTTTATTCTATATTTGGACATATCCCTAAATTATTCTCATCATAGTTTCCAAATGTTAACTAAACCAATAATATGATACCAACTATAGTGACCCATGATTTTATTCCATAGATATTACATATTTTTAAATGAATATTCGTTACATTACACATACAAACACATGGGGATTATAAAGGTATATTGAATTTTTAAATTTGGAAATAGAAAAACTTGTTCATAAAATATCAACTTCGTGTCCCACTTTTTTCTCTATAACTAGAACCCTTTTGGACACATCATACTTAATATATTTATTTATATCTTAGGGAAATAAAAAATAATAAAATGGAAATCTTAGATGATCAATAAGGGTAAAAAAGGTAGATATCAATTATAACATGAAAATAAAGGAATAAAAATATGAACATTCAATTTAAAAATTATACCCTTAATATCCAAGATCATAATATTGAGTTATGGAATTAATCTTCGTAGTTCATAAGAAATGAATCCTAAAGAAACATGATTCATAATATAATAATATTAGTATAAGACATGGAATTTTTGAATAAATATAAGGATAGAAAACCATTACCTTAGTTCCCGAGGATTTTCCCTAGACTATAATAGTGGAATAGATGCACTCCCAAAACAATCATAGTAGTCAAGGTTCACTCCCCATAATATCATGGTGGACAAGGTCACTGACTAAATTGGGATCACTCCCCATACCAGTCCTATTTATCTCATGAGATATCATTATATTCCAAATAAATTGTATAGAGATATATGTCTCGCCTATAAAATAATTAAAAACATAAATATTCTTTCTAAAAGAACATAAATCCTTCATCATATTAGACTGCATGAAAATAAAAGGGTTTTGTGAAAAATTTTATCATAGCATAACCCCTGGAAAGGAAATAATTTTCATAATAATTATTCCATAATAAACATAAATGAACCATAGAAATAATAAGGATACTATACTTGGATTATTCCCCAATAAAATCATAATTAAAAACAAATTATTGTATCTTAAACGTAAAATGGTTTTGAAAGATCACTTTAAGTAATTACTAGGGACAATATCCTTTAAATTTTGAAATCATTTTTTATAATTTTCAATTATAAAGGAAAAATATCTCTTTGAAAATAACCTTTTATGCATCAGAATGAATCAATAAATAATTAAGGCTTCATGAGGGTATAAAAATATTTTAATTATATATAAGCTAAAAATATTCCTTTAGTATTATTGTTTGAAAACTCACAAAGAACCAAATTTAGAAAATGACTAAAAATTAATTTCAAATAAATTTTTTAAAAATAAAACATGGTTTAAATTTATTATAAACAAAATTAAGAACCTTTTTGATTTTTTTATAAAATAAGTACATTTGAGATAAATATTTTCTAATAGAGTCTTAAACATAAACAATATTTAATAATGATGAGAATGTGGAATAAAATCTTACCTCAAATATCCCATTTCCTTGTTCATGTTAAAACCTCATATATAATAAATATATATTTATTATAAATTTATTCTATAACCATATAACTATCATACTATTTGGGATTTATTTATCACATCTTATTACCTATTTATTTATAATTTGTTATTAAAATCACTACTCTCGGTAATTATTGCATCATTCTCCAAGCATTTTTAGTTAGGCAGTCTTTTCCCTTATAGTTTTATCATGGTATCATCATTAATATAATGTTAATAATATTATAATAATTATATATATGAGTTATATACATATTTATAATCATTCATAAAATTTATATACAGAAAAAATGAATTACACCATTCATGGAGATGGTAGGTCGTATGAACGCATGAATGTTATTACCATTTTTATCTGATGTAATGAAAGAAAGGGAAATAATAATATACCCTTAAAATAATTATTATGCTTTATATATCTTATATATTCATAAAATTCATCCTTACTACCATCCATGTGTAATTTTAATGAAAAACAAATCAGATCACAACGTTGAGATGGTAGTCCATACCTACACATGAGTGACGTCATTATTTCCCAAAATATAGAATCATAAGATGTTAAAAATGATATTATCCTTACAGAAGTATAATTATGTCATTAATATCGTATATAAATATTACACACATCATATTACCAACACATAGAAGTTGATGAAAAATTAATTAAATCGTTACGTGGAGACGGTACATAGTACATGTACATGAGTGATATATTCACTTCTCATTTGAGGAGAAATAGGGTGTATAATGGTGTTTTCATAATCAAAACAAAATTTAATCATATTTAGGATACTGAATTTGTTATTTAATAATGAATATTAATGATTCATATGAGTTAAATTGTTATAACCCAGGTATTTTTAGAATAATACTTTTTATTTTCTATTAATATTTATGAATAATATATTAATTTTACATTAAATGGGATTCTTTTTCCAAAAGCATACTTGAAACATGGCAATGGGTTTCTCTGAAATCTTACTTTGCACACAATATTGAGTTATACTGAAAAATAAAACAATATTATTATTATTATTATTTTAAATGGTAGTTAACGCCTAGCCGTTGGAATGGAGGGAATGAATAGTATGAACTGAATTTTGAAATATGGTCTACATATATTTAAATAATGATTTATTGGTTTCCAAATGTTTTATAAATGGAAATAAAAACCAACTGAATATAAAGGATGTGCTTTTATGAAAACCTATTTAAAAAGAGAATAATTGTGTTTATAAAAGCATATCACTCTTTATGGATTTTTATTTATGGGAAAGAATTTTTAATATATTCAATGTAATGTATTAAATTAATCTTATAATTTTTCTAGTTATGATATAAGAACAAATTTATTTATTGGTTAAAAGAAGTATTTTTCTAAAAATGTCGTTTTAAAGCCTTTTGATGGTCAACCATTATCAAATTTATTTTTAGACACCTTTATATGTTCTATTTAAAAAAATAAATATCTTCATTAAAATCGAGCCATAAAAATTTACTTTGGATTAATTTTTGATAATTTTCAAATAAATTTCATTTTTTAATGAATAGTGAGAAATACTGCTTTTCTAATGTCAAAGCTGCCTTTTAATGTAATTTATGTATACAGATAGATTTTAATTTTAATTGGTTTTAAAGTGTAATTTGATTATATTTTTATAATTTAATAAAATTTTCATCATTTAAAGTAATTTAACTTTTAAATTGGAAATAAACACATGTCAATCTTTTGATAGTTATTACTTCATAAAAACCAACTTTTTGGTTTTTTCAATAGGAATTATTTTTAAATTAATTACTACAACATCTATTTCATGAATTTAGAAAAATGGATTCTATATTATGAATAATAAGGTCTAAATTGTGTGAATAGGTACCTTTTACTTTTGGACATTATGAATAGTAACTTCAGTAATTATTTTATTTACTATAATTAAAGGGTAAATCTTGTAAACAAGGCTAAAAATGATATTATAATAATATTAAACTACGCTAACACATTTCCTAATACTATTGGATGAGATATATACAATCGTGGAAATTATTGGGTTGATTTTGGGACCTCATGGAGCCACTTGGGTGTGAAAATGAAATTTTATAAGAATTAATTTAATGCAAAGAGAAATATAACATAAACATGTATCTTTTACTAAAACAATTTTTATGTGGGGTTATATAATTTATCTCTTCAAATATAAATAATAATTATAAATCTAAAAATATTTCATACATCATGATATTTTATTTATAGTTTTTATACATTAAATAAATATATTTAATTATTATGAAATGATGATGCAGTTATTGCTTCATTAATAAAGAATTCAAATAAATGATATTATAAATGTTAAAATAAATTTAATTTTATTATTTTGATATAATACAAGAATAATATGGATGATATTGAAATATTTTATTTGATTCAATTCCTATGGTTTTAAGGAATCATGTTGTTATGACTCTTTAAAATATTCAACTTTGAATAGTGTCCAAAATTGACATAATTCATAACTAAAAATATAAAATAGTTTATGAAATGATATTTAATTCCTAAAAATATAAGATGTAATGACCCATGTATTTACTGAATAATATTTTTTTTATATTAATTCTTATTAATAAGATATTAATTTTATGGAAAAGCGGACACATTTTCCTATAGCGTACTCGACATGCAACAAGGGGTTTCTCTGAAATCTTATGTATCACACAACATTGAAGTATTCTGAAAATTAATATAGTAATAATATTAATATTTAAAATGGTATTTAAATCCTAGCCATTGTAATGGAAATAAATAATAATATCAAATTAATTTTGAAATATGGTTTACTCATGTTTAAATAATTATTAATTGGTTACAAATATTTATTATAAATGGAAATAAAAACCAATTGAATATAAAAGATGTGTTTTTATGAAAACCTATTTAAAAGAGAATAATTTTGTTTTCATATCACTTTTTATGGATTTTTATTTAATGAAGAATATATTATATATAATCAATGTAATTTTTTAAATTTATCTTTTCTGTTTTCTAGATATGATATAGGAATAAATTCAATTTTTCACACAAAAGAAAGATTTTTCTAAAAATACAGTTTTACCAAATTTTGATGGAGATGAATTTTTAAATATATTGTTTTCACTTATATATGTTATATTTTAAAAAATAAACTTCTTTTATAGAAGGGGAACATCAAATTTACTTTTAATGAAATTTTGGTATTTTTCTGATAAAATTCATATTTATATGAATAGTTAAAAATACTGCATTTTCATCTAATTTATTTATATTGTTAGATTATTATTTTAATTGGTTTTAAATTGTAACTAGATTATATTTTTATGATTTAATACAATTATGTTCATTTTAAGTAATTTCACTTTTAAATTGGACATAAAAAATGTCAATCTTTTGATTGTTATTACTTCTTAAAAACCCTCTTTTTGGTTTTGAAAACGAGAATTAATTTTAAATTAACTACTTCAAACTTTGTGTTTTGAATTTGTAAAAGTGGATTCCATATTGGGAATAAGTAGTTACAAATTTTATAAATAGGTACCTATTATTTTTAGACATTATGATTAGAAATGTCAGTAATTATTTTATTTACCATGGTAAAAAGGTAAATCTGGTAAATAAAGGTAAAAAATAATATTATAAAAATATTAAACTAACCTAAAACATGTCCAAATAATATTTTATGATTAATTTATGACCATGGAAATCCTTGGGTATATTTTATTACCACATGGAGCCACTTTTATGTGAAAATAAAATTTTGAAAGAATTAATTTAAAGTAAAGAATAATGTAACAAAAACATGTATCTTTTTGTAAAACAATTTTTTTATGGGCTTATATAAGTGATATTTTTTACTATAAAAATTTATTATAAATATAAATAAATTTCCTAAATCATGTAATTTTATTTGTAATTTTTTTACATCAAATATATATATATATATGACATAATTATGATATAGTTATTACCTTATTAATGAATGATTTAAATAAATGAAAATATAAATGTTAAAATAAATTCATTTTCAAACTTTTTTTCTATACACAAATTTTAGTGATTATTAGGACTTGTTATATTTAAATTAATGAAGGTTTTTTTATGTAATCATGTTGTTATTTATTTTTTAAAATTCATGATATGAATTGTATATAAATTGACATAAAAGAGTTTTAAAAAAATTATTTTATTAAAAAATATAATAGTCCTAAAAATATAACATTCAGATAAATTAATTATATAATGTTTAAAATTTTATTAATTAACCACTTTAGGATATATTGACAATTTATTGTAACTATATTAGCTATATAGTATGAATATACAATAGGACATGGTAAGAGTCAAATAAGTTAAATAAGGGTTAAAGCTAAATAATAAGGTTAAATTAAAAAAAACATGTCTAAAAACTATTGGTTGATAGGATTTAGAAAAATAATCAACTTATATTATAATTAAATGAGTTTTTGACCTTTTGAAAATCTAAATTCTGTTTATAACAAAATAATCTATCAAACATTCCTAAAGTACCACTCCTCTCTCTTATAAAAGGCCACTACCACTAACCCTTAATAACACCTCTCAAGCCCGTTTGGATCGTCCAAACTCTACCCAAAGAAGCTTCAAACATTCCTCTATTCCTCCTATAATTCTTAACCTAGGAATAAGGAAATTCATGACATCCTTTTAACTTAAATAAAAATGAGTTACCATATGTGAGGTAATGTCTTATCTCAAGCTTCTTCAATTTATTTTCCTTCTCCAACCCTCTAAACTCTCTTTATTCCATTATTTTATAAAAAAAATACTATCTTATGTATAATAGTATATTTTTATTATAATTATTAGAACAAAACTTCCACAAACCTCTATCTAATGGATACGAACATTTTGTTTCTGCGTACGGTGAACTACTGCCTCACGAAACGATGATTGTTCAATTTTCCCCTACCACCTCACACGGTGTCAATTATAATGGCACTGTATTTATGTATGATATATATTATATTTATATTGTCTCTATGATACTGTAATTTGTATTTAAAAACGTACCTTTATGCTTTTCATGATGTGTAAATATGATAATTTTATTGGAGGAAGTGCGGACTACTGCCCCCTCAAAGTTATATGACTCGCCCATGCCATACAGGGAACTTATAAAGGTTGAAATTAATGAAAATATGTAACATATATAGAATTTTATATTATAATGGAATTATATTATTATTTTGTATCATTTAGTTTTAATTTCCTTAAATATGAAAAATAAATGAAAGTAGTGTTCATGCGTATGTATGACTTACCATCTCGATGAACGGTGCATTTCATTTCTTATCTCAAAATGTTATGGACTATTATTAAAACATATATATTGGATATAAATAAAAATATAATATTTATATATATAATATTTAAATCATTAATATTATTTTAGAGATAGTGTATGATTTACCACTTAGAAAATTTATAATTATAACAAGTTCATTTTTGACTCAAGTACCCAATAGGGACAAAATGACCGATATTAAATTAAATAATTATGAAATTTTTATAAAATGTTAATAAGTGATATAAAAGAAAAAATAAACTTGAAGAAGGTTCTTAAGAAAGTATAAATTATTAGAAGTTTATTATATTGGAAGAATAAGGAATATATGGGATGAGTCAGAGGTAAGGTAAGGGACTTCGTCTCAATCTCCTTTCATTAGGGAATATATTAATTTATACATGACTTTATTTTATACGGTGTATAAAAACCTTTGAATTTTAATTTCATTAAAAGGAAATTTTTTTCTACAAATCATTTTACTAATTGACAAAAAATAATGTTTCTTTTTTATTATACGTGGTGACAACGACCATTGCTCTGTCACGAGCATTCTTTGAAATTGGATTCCTTAACAAGCTGTAATTTTTTTAAAAGGAAAACAATTACCATATACCCTTTTTAAATATTTTAATATTGAAAATTGTTTTAGAAAGAATTTATTATATAAATATCTTGAAATGATATATTTTGATTGTAATGTGGAAATGTAATATTTTCTTTATGGTTGTTTTTTTTATGATTATGTTATAGTTCTGGGGAATTGTTTACATGTATAGGTGGTTCCATGATAAACCTAGGGTGGGTGAGCCTGAGATAGCTCTCTAATTAATTGGTTAACATGAAAAAGGTAAACATTAATGTTTCTCCTAATAGATTTAGGGAATATACTATGATCAGTATTCCAAACGTAACTCCTTATGTATCTGTGAAAGCTATAGTGTAAGTATGTTATGGATTCTGTAGAGACCCCGATCCCCAGGTGCCCATGGGGCATGATATACTAAAAAATTTACAAAAAGTTTCAATAATACATCATGTCCCTCTACTACAGAAGATCGTGAGGTTCAGGATTCTGGGAATCCAACTTCTTCTGATAAATTTCATTAGTACAAACCACTCCTGAAAAATTTAAAACAAAACATAGGGTGAGAAAATATGCCTAGTAAGGGGTTTTAAAACATTTTAAGAAAACTCTTTCTCAAAGCAGTCATTTTGAATATAATAAAACACTTCACTAAAAACAAAGCATTATATGTTCTTAAAACATAAAAATCCTACATTTTTAAAAACCAGTTGCACAGAGAAGAAGTACGTACTTAAAATAATCTTAAAAGAAGACATGAATCAAAGAGCGAAAGAATATGAAGAATAGATTATGCATAACTTACAACCAAAATTACTTCAGTTCTAAAAGATTGAGTGTAAGTAGGGAAGACATTCATACTGTGATACATTGGCACATATGGTTCTTATACTAGCATACCACATGTGTTAAGTTTTATTTAATAAATTCATTCTCATATTCAAGGAAATTTTCAACAAGGGGATGTCTTGTTAGTTGGACTAACCCCTGTTTGACCATTTATCATCACATGAAGAGGGAATGTATAATGTCGGACTTTGTCAAGACCTTTCATCAAGACCATAAAACATACGTAATACGGGTCAAGGCTAACCGCCCTTCCTGTTTCCCATAGTAGAACAAGCCAAGGCTAACCGCCAAGACCATCACACATAAAAGCAACAGCCAAGGCTAACCGCCAAGACCGTCTCACATAACGTCTCATGAGACTCTTACTTTACCCAATGCATTGGAGCGCTATATAATTTTGGGCACAACCATCCATAAAAATTTAAGTCCAATATATCCCTCACATATCTTGACATGGTCTTTCATTCATAGGGTTTCATTCATACATTCTTAATCAAACCACAATTTTACATACATATTCATAACTTGAAATGGGTCATAACGTAAATGTAAAAAGAACGAGACTTTTGTATTTAGATTAAGCAATGATGTAAATAAACTAAATCAACATACTCTTGTACATGCAATACTAATTAAAAAACTAAAAATAATAGATTGTCATGTAAAATTACATCATTTTCATTAAGTAAAACCCATAAATTCATAGTTCATCTCTTTAAAACATGGAGAAAATAATTCTTTAAATATATACATTTCATCGAGGGTACATAACCTTGTAGGCTAAACCAGTCCACTGGTGCAACATACATATCAGTTTAGCATCCATTAAAATTATTAGAAACTTATATGTGTCAAAAATACAAACTAAGTCCTGATAAATTTAAATTGAAATAGGGTTTTGGAAAACTGAACTTATAAATACACATTCACCAAAACACATGAATGCTTAAGGGGTTCACACCACACCTTTCCAAAAAAAATGCATGAATTTTCAAAATGCTGATAAAATGAAATTTTCAGTTGGAAGAACTATTCTTATATCAAACTTTATCCTTAATCTCCATCATATACATAAACATATATGTGCATAATTTTTGGAATTATACTTGAAATAATATTCTTTATAGGTAAAAATAACTTTAATAAATCATCATGTTATATTGCGATAAATTTTAAAACAAATAAACAAGATCATCCTTATATTCACACATAGATGTACATATACATCTATATAAAAACATATACATATATACTTATACGCTTCATATATTTGTATAATCTTACATGTTCATAAAATTACCCAAAATCTCTATTTTCATAAGGTAGAGTAGAGAAAGGGTTATATACTTGTAAAAGGACTTTTTACATATGCATGTAACGTCTTATATATGAATTAATACATATATATTTACACACAAAGTGTATATAGGTAAATGAAACCATTAAAACTGAAATAAAACAAACCCCAAAACTTCCTTTATCCCAGTTGAATTCTGGAAGAGAAGAACAGTTATAACCGGTTCTTAAGGCCCTTACATATATATATACACATGTGTATGAAGTGTATATAAACGTGTATATCCACCAAAATAGGGGAAATTTAGAAAAAGATCTTACCTTCATTCGTTTCTCAAAACAGGAAGAGTGAAACAGGTGAAATACAGTTCTTATGGCCTTGTATATATATATGTATATATATATATATATATCAACATATATGTACATAGATATTAAATTAAAATAGTGCATCAAAACTGGAGAAAACAAAATAAACAAAATATTTCGCTTACCTATTCAGAGAGCAGGAGAAGGAACAAGCGACGACGAGGTGGCTGAAGATCCAACGAAACCGGGTGCAAACCTCCCTCTCCTCGGTGCAAACTGAGACTTAAAGACAGGGAACTCTCCTTGGGTGGAGACGTCAAATGGGTATCCAAGGATGACTAATGAAGGAGCAGTGATGACTTTGTGTAAAGGAGGGAGAGATGTTGGGTCCACACGCCGGCCTAAGAGAAGAAAACAACACAACCTAAGTACTGGTTCGCCGTGCGGGAAAGAAGAAGACACGCGGGGAAGAAGAAATCTGGAAAAAGAAGGAACAACCAAGATTAAATGAGAGTTGATCGGGCGGCTCAACGAGGTGCGGCTTTCAAAGGAATGGGCGGCCGCGATGGGAGCATTGTATCGAACGATCCAGCTTTGATGCGGTGGAGAAAAAAAACTACGCGGCTATTTCTTTTAAAAAACAAATAAACATCTGTTATTTTATTCTTTTATAAATTTTTTATGAAATTAATATTTAAACTATTATTATTAACATGCAATTATTGATCTAACTTTGATTATTTTATTCTAAGTCAATGGTCATTTAATACACATTAAATTATTTTCCCCTATCTATAACATATTATTATTTTTCCTTTATTGAGTAATTATCTTAATTTCCTTAATTAAAGATTTATATTAATTTTATTAATAAAATTAAACATTTAACATAACACATTAATAATTATTTTCAAATTCACAAATAAGAGTGCATTAATCTAAATATTAACATTATGAAACACATAAGTAAATCATAATTTGACATCGTCTCAAAACTGTTAATAAAAAGATCAAATTATAAACATTTGCATTATTGTTATTACTTATATTTAATTTAGAGATAAATATAATACATTTAAATTAAAGTTTTGACGCAACATATATAACTCAAGAGTTTGATTACATATTTTCATAGACAAAAAAAATAAAATCCCATCAGATTTGATAAAGTTATTCATAAAATAAAAATATTTACTTGCTCAAGTTAAAACGTGTATAATAAATATAATGATATTAATTCACACTGTTTGCATTATATTTATAAAATAAAATAGTATTATCATATGATTCACATCTTGGGAAATCCAATAATGAATTAGTTATATTATTATCATTGTTGTGGTTTAATAAAACATTAAATTAAATAACATAAATAATCTTTTTGAACCGTTCGGGGGTAAACAACTCTTATCTTAAACAGTCATCTTGAAAATTAAAACATTAGAGGACAAGTGGATCATGGGGGAGCCAAAGGTTATATTTATATCCATTAGGGTCCAATGGTTGGATAGATGTTCTATAAAAAGCATGGTCTCGGGGTATCCCACACTCAAGGTGACTGAAGGAGAAAAAGAGGAGGTGGTTCGAGTTATTCCTTTGGTTCTCAGTACGGATGCGGTGGCTTCGGCCTTTCTTATGTTTATTTTGATGGATGCCAAAGACCCTTACTGCCTTCTCGGGGTTCTTGTTGTTTTAAGAGGTATTCCTATAATTTTAATTGGGTTTTTAATTGGAATATTCGGTTAGCTAAGCTTCTTGTTTGATTAGTGTGAGTTGTAGTCACCAAAGTGTTACTCATTTGAATAAAAGACCCTTTCATTCATTTTGATGAATTTTCCCTATTTTATTGTTATTATTATTATTTTTATAAGATGATTGTTTTTTTTGATTAATGGATGACATTGTAGTATAAACTTGTAATTACTCAAAACATGGTTTCTTGTGTCGTTACATTATTTCCCCCTTCAAAGAATTGCGTCCTCACAATTCTATTCATAAAAAGAAAAATAGAAACCTCATACGTACAACATTACCGAAACATGGGATCCGGATCGGTTAACAGAATACCCAAGTTGGTACATAGTTCTTCCATTTCCCTAGCCCAGATGCACTATGAGCAGTATGTCTTGAACTCCTACTCGTGCGTACTGAACATAGGCTTCCAATGGGAGGCTCATGCGGTGAAAAGCTCAGAAACCTCTGAGTAGATAAATTCCCTGATAACTCTCCAGACTACATCACGCTCGAGGTAATCGAGGGGAATGATGCGATTGAGGAGATTAAAATTTAAGCCCTGGAACATAAAGGTTGCACTAAGGTGGCCATCCTGGGCAGCTATGAGGAAGCAAGATTTGGCAGAAATGTATTGCGCCAGAGTAAAACACTGGAAAAGGCCTTCATAGTACCTTCCCGACATGCATAAGAGGGGAATTGGGTTGTCATAATTAGGAGGTAATCAATTCCCAACCCCTGGTGTAGACTAAGAAATCTTGGAGAATTTGACACGTCATACAGGTGCTTACATAACATGCGAATTCGGGTGTAATTAAGAAAGTTATCACGGCTAGATAGAGATTCAATGTTCTCTAGAGCCTCAGTGGGAAGTTACTGTAGGTCTGTAGGTACATTTTCATCAGCCATCTGAAAGTTATAACATTTTTACTTAGTCAATCATAGTAATACATTCAAACCACCTGGTTTTCCAGAGTCGCCTGAACCCATCCTCTAATACCAAATGTGGAGACCCCGATCCCCGGGTGCCCATGGGGCATGATGTACTAAAAATTTATTACAAAAAGTTACAATAATACATCATGTCCCACTACTACAGAAGATCGTGAGGTTTAGGATTCTGGGAAACTAGCTACTTCTGATAAACTTCATTAGTACAAACCATGCCTAAAAAATTTAAAACAAAATGTAGGGTGAGAAAATATGCCAAGTAAGGGGTCTTAAAACATTTTAATAAAAGTTTTTCTCAAAGTATTCATTTTGAATATAATAAAACACTTCGCTAAAAAAAGCATTATCTTTTCTTAAAATATGACAATCCTATATTTTTGAAAGCCACTTGCACAAAGAAGAAGTATGTACTTAAAATAATCTTAAAAGAAGACATGAATCAGAGAGTGCAAGCATGTGAAGAATAGATAATGCATAACCTACAACCAAAATTACTTTAGTTCTATGAGATTGAGTGTAAGCAGGGAAGACATTCATACCGTGATACATTGACAGATAAGGTTCTTATAATAGCATACCACATGTGTTAAATTCTTATTTCATAAATTTATTCTCATGGTCAAGGGAATTTTCAACTAGGGGATGTCTTGTTAGTTGGACTAACCCCTGGTTGACCATTTATCATCACATGCAGAGGGAATGTATAATGTCAGACTTTGTCAAGACCTTGCGTTAAGACCATAAAACATACTTAATACGGGTCAAGGATAACTTCCCATCACGTTTCCCATAGTAGTATAAGCCAAGGCTAACCGCCAAGACAGTCACACATAAAAGCACAATCTAAGGCTAACCGACAAGACTATCGCACATAACGTCTCATGAGACTCTTACTTTACCCAATGCATTGGAGCCCTATATAATTCTGGGCGCACCTATCCATAAACATTTAAGTCCAATACATCCCTCGCATATCTTGACATGGTCTTTCATTCATAGGGTTTCATTCATACATTCTTAATCAAACCCCCTTTTTACATACATATTCATAACTTGAAATGGGTCATAACATAAATGTAAAAAGAACCAGACTTTTGGCTTCAGATTAAGAAGTGATGTAAATAAACTAAATCAACATACTCTTGTATATGCAATAATAATTAAAACACTGAAAATAATGGATTTTCATGTAAAATTATATCATTTCCATTAAGTAAAACCCATAAATTCATAGTTCATCTCCTTAAAACATGGAGAAACTCATTCTTTAAATGTATACATTTCATCAAGGGTACATAACCATGCAGGTTAAACCAGTCCACTGGTGCAACATACATATCGGCTTAGCATCCATTAAAATTATTAGAAACTTATATGTGTCAAAAATACAAACTATGTCCTGATAAATATTAATTGAAACAGGGTTTTGGAAAAATGAACTTATAAATACAAATTCACCAAGCCACATGAATGCTTAATGGGTCACGCCACACCTTTCCACAAAAAAAAACATGAATTGTCAAAATGCTGATAAAGGAAATTTTCATTTGGAAGAACTATTCTTATATAAAAATTTATCCTTAAACTCCATCATATATATAAACATGTATGTGCATAATTTTGGTATTATTCCTAAAATAATAGTCTTTATGGGTAAAAATAACTTTAATAAATCATCATGTTATATTGCGATTAATTTTAAAACAAATAAACAATCTCGTCCTTATATTCACACATATATGTACATATACATCTATATAATCACATGTACATATATATCTATATGCTTCATATATTTGTATAATCTTACATGTTCATAAAATTACCTGAAATCTCCATTTTCATAAGGCAGAGTAGTGAAATGGTTATATGCATGTAAAAGGAATGTGTACATAGTAATTTATCATCTTATATATGTATGAATACATATATATTTACACACAAAGTATATATAGGTAGATGCAACCATTAAAATCGAAATAAAACAAACACCAAAACTTCCTTTATCCCGGTTGAATTTGGGAAGAGGATAAAATTTATAACCAGTTATTAAGGCCCTTACATATATATATACACATGTGTATGAAGTGTATATAACAATGTATATCCACCAAAACATGGGAAATTTAGAACAAGATATTACCTTCATTCTTCTGTCAAAATAGGAAGAGTGAAATAGGTGAAATACAGTTCTTACGGCCCTATATATATATGTAAATATATATATATATATATCAACATATATATATGTAGACATTAAATAAAAATAGTGCATAAAAACTGGAGAAAACAAAATAAACAAAAGATTTCCCTTACCTGTTCAGAGAGGAGGAGAAGGAAGAATGGACAATGAGGTGGTCGAAGATCCAACGAAACCCGGTGCAAAACTCCCTCTGCTCGGTCCAAACCGAGACTTAAAGACAAGGAAATCTCCTTGTATGGAGTCATCGATCGGGTATCCGAGGATGACTAATGAAGGAGCGGTGCTGACTTTGTTGAAAGGAGGGAGCGAATTTTGGTCCACACGCAGACCTAAGAGAAGAAAACAACACAACCTAGGTACTGGTTCGCCACGCGGGAAAGAAGAAGACATGTGGGGAAGAAGAAATCTGGAAAAGAAGGAATGTCCAGGATTAATTGAGAGTTGATCGGGCCGCTCAAGGCAGTGCGGATTTAAAAGGAATGGACGGCTGCGATGGGAGAGTTGGATCGAACGGTCTAGCTTTGATGCGGCGGAGAAAAAAACAACGTGACTATTTATTTTTAAAAATAATAAACATTTTTTATTTTATTCTTTTATAAAATTGTTAGGAAATTAATATTTAAACAATTATTATTAACATGCAATTATTGATCTAACTTTGTTTATTTTATGCGAAGTCAATGGTCATTTAATAGACATTAAATTATTTTCCCCTGTCTATAACATATTATTATTTTTCCTTTATTGACTAATTATCTTAATTTCCCTAATTAAGTATTTATAGTAATGTTATTAATACAATTAAACATTTAACATAACACATTAATAATTATTTTCAAATTCACAAATAAGAGTGCATTAATCTAAATATTAAAATTATGAAACACATACATAAATCATAATTTGACATCGTCTCAAAACTGTTAATAAAAAGATCAAATTATAAACATTTTCATTATTATTATTACTTATATTTAATTTAGAGATAAATATAATACATTTAATTTAAAGTTTTTATGCAACATATATAACTCAAGAGTTTGCATACATATTTTCTTAGACTAAAAAAATAAAATCCCATAAGATTTGATAAAGTTATTCATAAAATAAATATATTTACTTGCTCAAGTTAAAACGTGTATAATAAATATAATGATATTAATTCGCACTGTTTTCATTATATATATATAAGAAAAAGTATTCTCATATGATTCACATCTTGGTAAATCCAACAATGAATTAATTATATTATTATCATTGTTTTTGTTTAATAAAACATTAAATTAAATAACATAAATAATCTTTTTGAACCTTTTGGGGGTTAAAAACTCTTATCTTCAACAGTCCACTTGAAAATTAAAGCATTAGTAGATAAGTGGATCATAGGGGATCCAACGGTTATATTTATAGTTGTTAGGATCCAACGGTTGAATAGGTGTTCTATAAAAAGCTTGGTCTCGAGGTATCCCACACTCAAGGCGAGTGAAGGAGAAAAAGAGGAGATGGTTCGAGTTATTCCTTTGGTGCTCAGTACTGCTGCGGTGGCTTAGGCCATCCTTATGTTTATTTTGATGGATGCCAAATACCCTTACCGCCTTCTCAGGGTTCTTGTGGTTTTAAGAGATCTCCCTATAATTTTAATCGGGTTTTTAATTGGAATCTTCGGTTAGCTAAGCTTCTTGTTTGATCAGTGTGAGTTGTAGTCACCAAAGTGTTACTCATTTGAATAAAAGAGCCTTTCAATCATTTTGATGTGTTTTCTCTATTTTATTATTATTATTATTATTATTTATAAGATGATTGTTTGTTCGATTAGTGGATGACATTGTACTATAAACTTGTCATTACTCAAAACATGGTTTCTTGGGTCATTACAGATTCCACAAGTTAACTTGGTGATTTTTGATTTATATGTGTTATTCATAAATCTTACGTTTTTATGAGTTATGTTAAAGAGATTATGTTTATTATTTAAAATTATTACTTCTTTGATTTGTATGTATTCATTGACTAATGTGTTCTTTCCTTATTTTATATCCATTACCGAGATTTTTATGCTCCTCCCAAGTCTTTAAAATGTTTTTCACATGGTATAAGAAAGGGTGAGAGAAATGAAATATTCACGAAGATTTATATCAAGAAAATAATTCATCTTTATTTAGGGTGTTTTATTTTTGTGAATAAAATTGGATAGATTAGAACTGTCTACTGTGTAATTTTTGAGATGTAATGTAATAGTTATGGACTAATTATATAAAAATATAAACCTAAAAATATACTCAATGTGAATTATTTATTTAACTCAATATTAAGTAATGTTTTATGTATGGGTTCTTATAGTTAGTATTATAGGTTGGTTTAGATAACTTTAGACCTTAGTGTGATATTTAAGAATAAGTGACATGTTGTATATAACAAAAGTGGTTAGCATATTAGAAAGAGTCATATTTATTTTAGATAAATTGAATGAGTTTAGGATAACCTGAATACATTTATCTATGTGTTTCCCTCCTCATAAGATAGTATATGATTATTTTACAGATACACTCATACTAAGATTTTTGGTTTTAGTAAATGGTTGGATCTAGTATGCACCAAAGTAACAATGGATGTGAAGAAAATTGTAACGTTTTTCTGAAAGAGAAATCAAATGAAATGGGATCTATAATGAGAAATCTTTTGGTTATTCTTAACTAACTATCTGGAGTCATGATCGACCACTTGAAACACATGGATTTTTCTAAGGCATCATATATGCCAGAAACAAATCCCAATGGAATTTCAGGAAATAATCATAAAGGTAAGTATATTTAAAAACCTATGTGTAACACCTGAGACTTGTATAAGAAATATTTTGTTTTTATTTTATATAAATCATCAAAGGAATCTTTCACTACACACAACACTAGCTTGGATTTCTTTACACGCAACTGCGACCTTCCTTGATAGCTTGCGTCGTACGCAATACCGAGTTTCACTAAACAACGATATGCTATTAAAATATTATTAAAACTAGCCATTATGAATAGTAATAACCATTTTTTGAAATTTTGTAAATTTTATTTTTCAAAATGGACTTCGTTTTTGGATTCGGAATATTGAAATTAGCCTCGGGTGAAATTTTGGTATTTTTCTGGAAACTTTCAATTTTTGATGAATAGTGAAAACACTAGGTTACTATTTAAAAACCGACTTTTTATTTAAATAATTATTTATTTTATTTAAATTTATTTTAGGTCAAAATTTCTACATAATACCTATATAAGTTCAATTTAATTCATTGGAGTAATTTTATAATAATTTTAGATATATAAAACTTTTATTGAACTTTTCACCGTCTTTTACCCACCTCCTATGAGAATTTTCAAAATTACATAAAACTTAATTTTACCGCTTCTGTGAGTGGAATTTCAAAAATCCGAGAGACACGATTGATGTCAGTAAGTAAAATGTGGTTCAATGAGATGAAATTTTTTTTGGTGAAGATTAACTTTTTACTTTTATTTACCACGGTTAAAAGTAAATAGGGTAATTAAGGGTAAAAATTATATTATTATTACCCTAACACATGTCCTAATTCTATTGGATAAGTGTAATTCGACCAAAAACAACCTTAGGAATAAAATATGACCATTTAGGCCCACTTGGATTAGATTAGGACATTTATTATTAATTTATTGAAAGAAGGGATAAAATAGTTAAAATCAAAGTTTAGTAAGTAAATAATTTTTAATATAGTGTTATACATCAGATAAATTCGACTATAAATATTCATTAGAAATATAGAAATATTTCCTACATAATGGTATTTTATTTTTAATTTTTAGACATTAAATAATTTAATTTATTTATAACACAAAGATGATGTAGTAATTATCTTATTAATGAAATATTGACCTAATTGATGTTATAAATACCCAAATAAGTGTAATTTGAGACTTTTTATGAATTACACTAATTTTCTAGGTTAATATGACATGTTAGTATTGATTTAATTAACTTTTTTATAACTAATAATTCTGTTATTAGTTTCAAAAAAATCAATTACTAAATAGTGTCAAAATTGACATAAAATAGTTTATAAAATAAATATTATATTATTAATTGATATTTTATTCCTAAAAATCTAAGGTTCTTCCAAATGACATAGATAAGGTTATATATATTAATAATAAACAACTTGGAGTTATTTTGGTTTGTTATAGTATGTTTATTAACCTTATAGTGTAAGAACACAAAAAGACACGGTAAAAGTAAAATTATCTAACTTAAAGTTATATCTAAATGATAAAGTTAAAATAGTAAACTAAACATGTCCAAATTATATTTGATGAGAGGATCTCGATCCATCTCCACCTTATCTTCGAAATAAACCAATTTTGAGCTATTTAAAACCGAATATGTCTTTATAATAAAATAATATTTTTAGTTTTTCCAAAGGTGGCCCTCTCCTCCCTTATAAAAGGGCACCTCCTACCTATCTTCCTCACACCACATTGAGCCTTCATGCTCGGCCAACCCCTGCCAATTTCTCCTCTCCACTTCCCTAGAAACATCCTAGTGTTCCTGGTATTTTTCAAATACTGATTTTAGTGCCCTAAAAGGAGGTCTCAAAGAAGCGCTTCAAAGAAGAGGTAATGTCCGTTACCAATTCTTTCAACTTTATTTCTTCTTCCACTTCTTCTTCATTAGTTGTTTCATTATGAATTAATAACATCAGTATCACTCATATACGGATATGTTATTATAAGTATGAAACAACCCTATTTCACCATCTATCCATCCTATAGAAAACGAAATCACCGCGCGTGCGTACGTACGGAATACCGTCTCCACGCCGTGGTGTAATCTATTTTCCACCACCACCTTACTTGGGTGGGTATAATGGTGTAAAGAATGAATATATATGATTATTTTAAATTGATATTGATTCTGAAATAGTATACATACACTCCAATATAATTCCACGATCATGGGAATGAATCATCGCTCGTGCGTACGTACGGAATACCGTCTCCATGATGTGATGCGACTCGTTCTACATGATTTTCATTACATAATGATTACACGAATGAATTGAGTGAATAAATATGATATATATTACACTAATACAATTCTGGAAATGAGGTATCTATAACCTAAAAAGAAGAATAAGAATTTATTCGACAAAACACGCATACGAACAAAAAGTAATAAACACCCGAATAACAAGTAGCAATGAAATATTACTAATAATAAGCTAAGAATATGACCATATATGATAAGATAACAATGATTATTATTATTTAATAATTCAATGACATTATTTAAATCATTATACAGGAGGTTGAGACACTTATGAAGCAAATCAGACCTAAGGTAAGGGAAATATCACAATCCCATTTTTATCCGAGATTGTTTATAAGTTGGAATTTACTGGGGTGTATTTTATCATCCACATCCATGTTTCCTCAATATGTAATATTATTTCCATCCACCTACAATTTTTGAAATCCAATTTTACCCTTCGGTGAGTTTTTAGTAAAAGATATGAAAGGAATCTTTTGTTGTTTTTCGTACAAGGTGCTTTTTGAATTTTCTGATAAAAGTACGAGAAGAATGTTTTTTTAACTTATACTGCATGAATGGATTTTTAAAACATTATTTCCAAGAAGATTCCTTTACAATTTTTCAAGTTTATTTTTAGTCAACTTCTTTTAGTTTATAATTGTATGACATGTTAAGAAAGGAAAATTGTTTTTGAAGTAGAAAGGATATTTTCCTCAAGAATGGAGTTCAAGTGTTTTATCAAAATTATTTTCCATCTAAGATAATAAGGGTTCTTTTTCTATCCCTACTATTACATTGATTTGATTATGTTGTGATGGAATTATTTTTATAAATTCCTTTATCTTATTTGAATTGTTTTATGATGTCACGATATTTAAGAATCCCATTTTTATTACATGGGTTATGCTATGATGTATGGTTTTTGATTTTGTGGCACACATAAGAATGGTATCATTATGAGATGGGTGGGTCCATTATCTCCCTCCAATTCATTGGGTAAAGATTTTATATCTCATGAGATAGACATGGTTTGAACGGCAGGTTAAACCGGTTCAGTGAAATAGGACTGAAACGAGGAATGAACTCGGTTCAGAAATGGACTTTGTCCACTAAGATAGTCTTGGCAAAGAGTGTTGAATAATAAGAAATGATTCTCTATTATTATGTGTATATGAGAAAAAGATTCGTGTTTTAAGTTATGATTATTTTGATTACATTTCACTACCATGATTTATCCCATGTTATGAAATTATGATCTCTTTTGCAGGGTAAGATTTCCAAAATGTTATGTTTTTATGAATATGATGTGATTGGTATTTCTTTTGTTTACCCTTACTGAGCATTTGATCTCACCCTTTTGTATGTTTTCTTTCCCCAGGTCAGGAAGAAGGTTATTAAGTAAGATATGCCAAAAGGGACTATAGATATGATGAAATAAATGAGAGACAGTGTAGACGCTTTATGAACCAGTTGTTTATGTTTCCCAGTTTCTAAAGACACTATACCTATACGGTCCTTTCATGGATTTGTTATATTTTGTAATAAGTGTACTTGAATTTTGAAGTACTAACAATGTATGTAAAGTATGGGTCATTATACTATGTGTCAAGGATTTGGGTAGAAACACCAAGGAAAAATCTTCAATGTGATGAGAAGATTTTTCATATGTGTTAATGAAGGTTATAAATTAATAACCTTCCATGGAGAAAGGAAGCATCTAGTTGACTCTTGGAAATGGAAATAAGTTCTTTCTGAGAGATAAATTGAATGTTTTAAATGTGGTATGCATGGTCATTATACAAATAGATGTCCTATGAATAAGTTACGGGAATGAGATCAGTATGATCATACAAATTTATTTTTACCAATTCCAAATTCCATTCCAGTTTAGGATGAGGAAAATAACAATGACCTAGGAAAGTTATATATTATTTCTTGGATAATGTTTTGATATTATTGAATATTTGGATATGGTTTATGATTTTTTTTAGGAAAGAAGTATTACAGAATAAGTTAAAAAATGGTTAAGGAATCATGAATATTTTTGGATTATTAATATTTCTACACATTAAAAATTCGATAGTTATGTTGGATATATGGGTGATGAGATGTTTAAAAGTATTAACTCTCTTTTGATGAGGGGATTAATTTGGAAGAATTTTTCTAATATGTGAAACCCTAATGTTTGATATGTGAAAATTTTATTCATGGAAGAATTACCTTTTCTTGTGTGGACATAATTCCTAAAATTAGGGGTTCAAATTATATTTTTGTTTTTGAGGCAATTAATGGTCTTTACATTTTGGGATGCAAAATGAAAGGTATTAGGTAACCTTTGGGGATAAAGTAGGTTATGGTAATTTTTGAGGAAATTATCTTATTTTTTATAATTTTCAAAAAATGATATGGTTTTAGAAAAAGGATAACTCATAGGATGGGTGACAACCCATTGTGTTCGGAAAGGACGTAGGAATCGAACCCACACCCAAAGGCCGACAAGGGCGCATTGCTTACCACTGGACTACGTGAAGTCTCTGGATAGTATGACTAATTCTTTTTAGTCAAATTATTTTATGGATAAATAATATGTTTATTTTGGGTAACTTATGTTTTATCAAATGGATATAATTATTATATAAAGATGATTTAGTGATTAAGTTATAAATATTATTTTGGAAGAATATTTCTCTTTTAGGAAACTATATTCCTACAGAAAATAGAATTCTATTGATTTTCATTTGAGGATTAATGATTGAATTTTTTTTGGAAGAATGTATGTTTTTATTGTGGACTTATATCTATTTGGTTTAGTTATGGAAATGATTAACCTCTCATTGATTATATGTGATTAGGTTAATTACTTTTAAGTATGATAATTTAAGAGTAGTCGATGATATTTGGAGATAAATGTTAAATTTTTTCATGGAAGACTATGTGATAAAATTCTTCTATGTTTTGGGATTAAATATTAGTTTGGATTATATTGAACAATATTAAGGACAAGTTTTTATTGAATGGTCTTTTTAGAACATTGGATACTGTTTTTTTAATTTTGGAGATTAAGAGTAGTATTTATTTTTATAAAGTATTATCCGTTTTGGGATTATCTAATCTCATACTAACAATTTTGGTATTGGTTATGGTCTAATTATAGGGTAAATATATTGTTTATCCTTTATATATTATTTGATTATTTATAAGTTTATTATAGAACTTCAGGTGTAACCTTGTCATTATGAATACTCATCTTTTGGGGAAAATATTATTTTCTGGTAGAAATTTATTAAAGGATGAAACTCTACATGAATGGTATGTATATTTACTTATGTTATTAGTCATTATCATAATTAAATTCCTCAAAATTTAGAAAAGAAACTTAAAAAAACGTTTTCCATTCATTTTTCCTATTGGGGAATCAAAGACCACTTAACTCATCACAAGTTTATGCTTTTCAGGTAGCTAACTTTTTCCGAATCTTATTTTCTATCACTCTCCATCAAAACTTGATGGTTTGTTTTCTCTTACATATCCATGTTATTTGACATTTAATCCTAGTAAGTGTTATATCAGGTGACCATTGTACTTACCTTTCTTATTTTAATGTGATAGTTCTATTGACTCTTTTTTTGATGTGGGAGTTCAAATGAAGTTTCTGAGCCTAATTTTAAAGTTGTAACGATGCGATTTCCAAAAGGGGGAAAGGATATAACGAACTAGGTATTCATAGAATGAAAAATTATTATTTCTATTAATACTTATTAATAAGATATTAATTTTACATTAAATGGGATGCTTTTTCTGACAATGTACTTAACACGCAACAAGTGGTTTCTCTGAAATCTTATGTTGCACACAACATTGAGATATACCATAAAATAATACAATAATAAAAATATTATTTTAAATGTAATTTAACGCCTAGACATTGGAATGATGAGAATGAATAATATCAAATTAATTTTTAAATATTTTTTACTTGAGTTTAAATAATGATTCTTTGGTTTCGAAATTTTTTAGAAATGGAAATAAAAACCAATTGAATATAAAGGATTTATTTTTATGAGAACCTATTTAAAAGAGAATAATTTTGTTTTCATATCACTCTTTATTAATTTTTATTTAATAAAAAATATATGATATATATTCAATTTAATGTTTTAAATTCATCTTATATGTTTTCTAGGTATGATATAGGAAGAAATTCAATTTTTCAGATAAAAGTAGCATTTTGCTAAAAATGCAGGTTTACAGCCTTTTGATGGTGAAGCCTTTTTAAATATATTTATTTGTCACCTTTATATATTATAATTGAAAAAATAAACTTCTATTATATAATGTGAACATAAAATTTAATTTTTATTAAATTTTAGTATTTTTCAGATAAAATTCATATTTTTATGAATAGTGAAAAATACTGCATTTTAATTCAAAACTACCTTTGCATCTATTTTATTTATATATATTATTATTATTTAAATTGTTTTTAAAGTGTAATTGGATTATATTTTTTCCCTTTAATATAATTATGGTAATTTTAAGTAATTTCACTTTTAAATTGGAAATAAACAGATGTTAATTTTTGATAGTTATTACTTATTAAAAACCCGCTTTTTGGTTTTGACAATGGGAATTAATTTTAAATTAATTACTAAAACTTCTGTGATTAAAATTTGATATAATGGATTCCATATTTCTAATCAGGTGGTCCAAATTGATTAAATGGTTACCTTTTATTTTTAGACTTTATGAATAGTAACAATATTAATTATTTTATTTACCATGGTTAAAGGGTAAATCCGGTAAATAAGGGTAAAAAATAATATTATAATAATATTAAACTACTTTAAAACGTTTTCAAATCCTATCTTATAAGACATTTACAACCATGGGAATCCTTGGGTCGATTTTGGGACCACATGGAGCAACTTGGATTTGAAAATGACATTTTAAAAGAATTAATTTAATGTAAAGAAAAATGTAACAAAAACATATATCTTTTGGTAAAAAAATTAAATACAGTAATATAAGTAAAATTTTCAACTATAAATATTCATTAGAAATCTAAAAATATTTCTTAAATAATGGTATTTTATTTATAATTTTTAGATATCAAATAAGTGAATATATTTATGAAACAATGATGATGTAGTGATTACCTTATTAATGAATAATTTAAATAAATGAGATTATAAATATTAAAATAAATTTATATTGAAAATTTTTATGATATCCAAGAATTTTAGGGATAATTATGACTTATTATATATTAATTAATTATGGTTTTTTGAAAGAATCAAAGTGTTATAGATTTTTTACAAGTCATGATATGAATAGTATATAAATTGACATAAATGAGTTTTTTAAAAAAATAACATTTTATTAAATGATATAATATTCTTAAATTTATAATATTCATAAAAATAAGTTATATGATGTTAAAACTGTCATCAGTTAGCTACTTTTGGTTCTATTTTCATTTTATAAAAACTGTATTAACCATATAGTGTGAATATACAAGAAGACATGGTAAGAGGCAAATTAGTTAACTAAGGGTTAAAGTTAAATGATAAGGTTAAATTTGAAACAAAAACATTTCTAATAAATATTTTTTGGGAGGATTTTGAACAATACTCATCTTAACTTTGACTTAAATCAGTTTTTTGCCTTTTTAAAATAGAAATTCAGTTTATAATAAATTAATCCTACAAACTTTACTGAAGTACCCCTCCTCCATCTTATAAAAGGCCACCAGATCTAACACTTACTCACACCTCTCAAGCCCCCTTTTATCATACAAAATCTAACAAAATAATCTCTAATAATCCTTCTTTTCATCCTATAAGCCTTACCTTGGGAAGAGATCCTTTTATCTTAAATCAAAAGGAGTTACCCGATTAGAGGTAATGTCTTCTCTCAAGCTTCTTCCATTTATTTTCCTTCTCCAACCCCCTAAACTCTCTTTATTAAATTATTTTATAACAACACCAGTATATTATGTATACTAGGATTTTGTTATGATAATTATTTTAACTACTCTTCTACACACCTCCATCAAATGAATACGAACATGATGTTTCTATGTACGACGAACTACTGCCTCATGAAATGATGATTGTTAAATCTTCCCCTACGACCTCCATGGTTGAAATTATGATGGAACTGTATTTATATATGATATATATTATATTTATATTGTCTCTATGATACTTTAATTTTTATTAACAAACATACCTTTATGCTTTTCATGAGGTATAAATGCGATAATTTCATTTGAGGAAGCGCGGACTACCGCCCCATTAAAGTGATATGACTCATTAATTCCATACATGGAATGTATAAATGTCTTAATTAATGAAATTATGTATCCTATATAAAATATGATATTATAATGGAATTATAATATACCTACGTACCATTTAGTTTTAATTACTTTAAATATTCAAAAGAAATGAAAGTATCATTCCTGCGTACATATGGTTTACTGTCTCCATGAATGGTGCATTTCATTTCATATATTCAAATGTTATGGACTATTATAAATACATATATACTATATATAAATAAATATATACTATATATATGTGATATTTTAATCATGAATATGATTCTAGAGATAAAGTAATTTTTTACCACATAGACAATTTGTAATTATAATAAGTTCATTTTCGACTCAAGTACCCAATATTGACAAAACGACTGATATTATCTTAAATAATTATTTCATTTTTATAACATGGTAATAATTTATATAAAAGGAATAATAAACCTGAAATTTTTTCTTAATCAAGTATAAATTAACTTAAGTTTGTTATTCCTGAAGAACAAGGAACATACGAGACGAGTAAGACGCATGGTAAGGGACTTTGTCTCAATCTCTTTTCATTGAGGCATATTTTGATTTATACATGAATTTATTTTATATAGTTTATAAACCTCTTTTAATATTAATTTCATTCAAAGGGGATATTTTTTCTACTAATAATATTACTAAATAACAAAAATAATGTTTCTTTTTAATGTACGTGGTGACAATGACCTTTCTACTACTGCGAGCATTCTCTGATATATGGATTCATTAACAAGCCTTAATGTTTTTAAAAGGAAAATAACTACCATATACCCTTTTTAAATATTTTGGTGCTTAAAATTTTTTGAGATATCATTTATTATGTAAATATATTGAAATGATATATTTTGATTGTATTGTGGAAATGTTATCTTTCCTTTATGATTTTTTATGTGTTATGATTATGTTTTGGTTCTTCATAATTGTTTACATATATAGGTGGTTCTGTGATAAACCTAGGACAGGTGATCCCGAGATAGCTCTCCAATGCAATGGGTAACTTGATGGAGGTAAACCTTAATGTTTTAACTAAGAGATTTAGGGAATATATTAGGATGTTTATTACAAACATAACTCCCTATGTATCTGTGAAAGCTACAATGTAAGAATGTTATGAATTCCACAAGTTACCTTTGTGATTTATGATTTCTATGTTTTATTCATAATTCTTATTATTATGATTAAAAATTATGAATTATTTATTTGTATATATTCATGGACTAATGTTTTCTTTTCTTATTTTATAACCCTTACTGAGCATTTTATGCTCATCCAATGTTTTTAAAATGTATTTAACATGGTATAAGTAAGGGTAAGATAATGGAAAAATTCAGGAAGATTTATATCAAGAAAATAATTCTTTATTATTAAAGGATTTTTATTTTTGTGAAAAAAATGGATAGAGTATAAGTTTTTAATTTTTAATTTTTAAGATGTAATGTAATAGTTATGGCCTAATTCTCTAAAACTCAAAACCTTAAAAGATTCTCAATGTGAATTCTTGATTTAACTCAAGATTAATTAATGTTTTATGGTTGGAGTGTTATATAATATTAGGACAAATGGTTATAAAAAATATAAATATATCATAAATGACTTTTTTTTCTGGGTTGTTTGACATGAAATGGTAAATAAATTAACCCACAATGTTTGAATAACATGATATCACGATAAGATTAAAAAGGGTAAAATCAGGGTTAAACGAAAAAGATAAGGATAGAAAAAATATTAAAAAAATTGTCTAAAAATTATTGGATGAACCTACATAATCTTATCTACAAATTAAATTAGTTATGGACCATTTTTAATCGAAATTTAATTTATAATTAATTAATATTTCTAGACATTCCTAAAATGACCCTCCTCCTTAATATAAAAAGACACCACCTCTACCTACATAAGTCACACCTCTAAATCACCTTTAATCATTAAAATTCTCCCCAAATAAGATCCCAAAATTCCTCTTTTCTTTCTAGAATCCGTACCCTGGGTAGAAGGCCATTCAAGAATTCCTCTTGGTTCAAATCAAAAGTTGTTTTACGTTTTACATGTAATGTTTTCTCTCAAATTCTCTTCTTTTATTTTCCTTCTTCACTCCATATTCTCTTATTATTATTTTATTAAATAACAACACTATTATCCTAAATATACTATGATGTTTTTATGAGGATTATTCAATCAACACATACACACACCTCCATATAATGTATATGAACATATTGTTTCTGTGGATAGCGAACTACTACCTCACGAAACAAAGATTGTTCAATTTTCCCACCACCCCTCATGGTGTCCATTAGAATAGATCTGTATTAATATATGATATATATTATATTTATATTTTCTTTAAGATTTTATAATTTTTATTAACATCATACCTTTATTCTTTACATAATGTGTAAATTCGAAAATTTCATTTGAGGATGTGTGGACTACCGTCCCCTCAAACTGATATGACTCGTTCATGCCACACATGGAACATATAAAGGATAGAATTAATGAATTTATGTAACATATATAAAATATTATATTATAATGGATTTATAATATACTTATGTATCACTTAGTTTTCATTTCTTTAAATATGAAAAATAAATGAAAATAACATTCATGCGTACGTACGGCTTACCGTCTCCATTAATGGTGCATTATATTTCAAATCTCCAAATGTTATGGAATATTCTAAATAAATATATAATCAATATAAATACATATATACTGTATTTTTATGATACTTAAATCATGAATAATATTCTTTTGAAGATGGAATTTTAACTACCCAGACAATTTACATTAAAACAAGTTCATTTTTGACTCAAGTACCAAATATCGACAAAATGACTGATATTAACTTAAATAATTATGTAATTTTATAACATGGTAATAAGTGATAATAAATAAATAATAAACTCACAAAATATTCTGAAGAAATTATAAATTAACTTTTGTTTATTATTTACGATGAATAAGGAACATACGTGGTGAGTCAGACTCAAGGTAAGGGACTTCGTCTCAATCTCCTTTCTTTGAGGCATATTTTAATAATATAAAACTCTTTATTTTATATAGTGTATAATAAAACCCTTTTAATTTTAATTTCATTCATAGGTAATATTTTTCCTATGAATTTTTTTTCTAAAGGAAAAAATGGATGTTTCTAACATATGTGGGACAACGAACTCTCCACTGCCATAACCGTTATTTGATATTTAAATTACTTTATAAGCCTTAATGTTTTAAAAAAAGGAAAGGAAATACCTTATTACCATTTTGGGTATTTTAATATTGAATTTTTTTAAATGGATTGAGTATTTCAATATCTTGAAATGATTTCTTCTGATTTCAAATGAAATTTTATTAGCGAAGTGTTTATATTTTCAATATTTTATGTTTTATGATTATATAAAATTACTTGGACATTTGACGTATGGTTATGTGATAAACCCAGGAAGGGTGGTTACGTGATAAACCAAATGATGGGTGGTTCCATGATAAACCAAGTATGGGTGGCTATGTTATAACCTCAAATGCATTGGGTGTGTAAGTTGATCATATGGCTATTATATTTAGTGATATATGTGGTAGTCGACCGTATGGTTATTCTATTTAAGTATGTTTATGTCCTAAGTTACCTTTATATGTTATATGTTTCTTTATATAGGATTTATGGTAATATTTTGGTTACAAAAATTGTAAGAAATGATCTTATATTCAGTGAATATTTTTTTCTACTTCTTAAAGGTGAAAAGTATTACTTTATGATAAAGTTTTCATGGTTTACATGTTTTCACAGGACTAACAGTTTTCATTCATTATGTATCCATTACTGATATTTTAATTTTCATCCCAATTTTTTGAAATTTTTTTCATAGGGTATAAGTAAGGTTAAGAGAGAGGAATAATTAAATAAAAATTATATCAAAAAAATAATTCTCATTTTATTTAAGGAGTTTTGTTGTTGGGAAAAAATTGGATATAGTAGAAGTGTCGTATTTGCAATATTTGAGATATAATGTAATAATTAAGGCATAATTCTCTAAAAATATAAACCTAAAATTAAACTCAATGTTAATTCTTGACTTCAATCATGATTATGTATGTTTTAATGATAGGGCCTTACATAAATATGAGTATAAAAATAAATTGGTCAGTTAGAGAGATCAAATCTTCTTTGAAATGACTCCTTTAGATCTCCCTTAAATGGATCTAGGGTTGGTCTTATGAGAATAAAAAAACCACTATAATGTGGGTTGGGAAGTGTATAAAATAATTTTTCAAAGTACGATCAATAAATAAGTCTCAAAGTGGTGTAATGAAGTGAAGTATGAAGTTCCCTTTTATAATTGAGGTGAGATACAGTTTTGAAATTTCTCAAAATTTTAAAATATTATAAGACTATTCAAGTTCCAAATGCATCAAAATGTACTATAAATTAATAGGGGATGAAATTTTAAACCACATCTTGTAACATTTTATGTTATTTAATATTTATCATTTTTTAAAATAATTTAATAAATTATTAATCTCATAAAATATCCTAATTTTCAATTTTGATACTATTCATTATTTTGAAGTTAAAAACATAAATTCAATAAATAAAATTAAAAATACTTTTTTATTATATAAAAAAATTCATAGTCATATATAGAATTATTTTATCACTATAATTATTTCTAGTTATGTTACTTTTAATATTTTTATTATCATTTATTTGATTCTTCTATAAATTGAATAATTACTGCATCAGTGTTGTATAAGTATTTAAGGTAATAATTTAATCTCTAAAATTTATAAATAATTTAACAAAAAAAATATAATATCATTAGGAACAAAATTACTATTATGATTAGTTCATAACAAATTTACTACCCTTGTGAACATATAAATGATATTTGAAACTAAGAGGGTCGCATTTTGTTACATTGGTTTAAAAACTATATGGGTCATTTTCATAGAAAAGTGACCATTAATGAAAAAAATTTATAACCTTATATATTAATAATCAAATATAATTTATAAAATAATTATTATTATGAATAATTATGAACTTATCACTTGATTTTATCCAAGATTAAACTGATTTACCTAGTGATAAGGTGATAAAATTTACTATGCTTGCAATTCATATTGAATTTAAATAATAGGGGAATAATCAAACAATTTGAACCTACTTATTATAAATATGTAATTAATTTAATAAAATAAGTACATATAAATAGAAGAAATTAATATTAATGTATCTGTGAAAAATGAGAAAAAATAGTCTTCTATGAAAAAACATTTTTAAGCATAAAATTTGATTTATTAATATTCTATGCTTAGAAAAATAATTTTTGAATGTTTAAAATTATTGATCAAGTAAATAATATATAATTTTATATAAAGTAATTCAATAACATGAATTAATCTAATATAACAATAGAAAATTCATTATACTCTTAAAATACATTTTTTTAGAAAAACATCATTTTTATTGTAAAATAATTTTTTTATTCTAATAATGAATTTATTTTATAAATATATAGACTAAATATTTTTCATTATTTAGTTATTGAAATTGATACCTTCCAATATAATGTCTGGTTAACAAAGGATGCATTATATTTTAAAAATATTATGTGGTTTTTTTAATCTTTTTGGTGCATAAAATGCAAGGAATCGAAAAAAAAAATTATTTAAAGAGAAATATTTCATATAGATCTCAGGGTGTTACAATGGATTTCCCTTTTGATAAATTAGACTAATAATTTTTATTTTCTATATTCCAATTATTACCGAACATTAAGGTTTATTTAATTAACTATATCATAAAACTCATAATGGTACATGATTACCACACATTATGTGTTATCTATATCCTTTATTTCATTCGGAAGATAATCTATAGACACCTATCTCTTAGTGTTACATAAACAGAATGATTATTTTCATAACATGTTCTTCATATATAAAGAATTTAACACTTCGTATTTTAATAGGATATTATAGTCTCGTCATTTCTAAAAAAATAAAATGGATATCATCTCATCCCATGAAATCCCTGTATGTTTTCAAGTCTATAAAAAAAATTGTACCATATTCCCTAAAAAATATTATGTACCAGATATATTGATTTTTAACACTTTATATAAATAATTTTTTGGGATTCTTAATAGTTTATTGGAATCTAATTATATATACACATATCAAAATTAAATTCACACATAAGTCATAATAATAATTTAAAATAAAAATTTGGAATCTTATGAAACCAAAATATACTTAAGATAATGTATGGTGTTATTTCTAATCAACCCTTATATTTTTTAAATAAATCACTATGTCCAAGTATATTAAAAAATTGAGTAATTTCCTAGTACACATAGATTAATACATTAGGGAGAGTTTAATTAAAATTCAATACTGCCACCTAACACGTTTAAAAATAGTAAACCAGAATTATTAAATCATAAATAATTAATAAAAAAAATTAAAAAATAAATAAAAATTTTATATCATACATAACATGTAACTTGTAAAACCCTAACATTATTTTTTATTAATATATTGATAATAATTTTTTGTAGAAAGTATTTCCTTTAAAAGTTTTGGGTTTCATAATTACTAAACCATAAAAGCTAAATTTTCATTAGAAATTTTAAATCTAATAGATTAATCATAGTTGGATGCATGATTCCTGAAATATGCATGTCAACTGTGTGTCATTAAAAATTAATCATGAAATTAAAATTTTACCCCATTCCCTTCAGGTTATATATTATAAGAAAAGGGATATTTTTTGTAGTTTATTAAAATGTAGATTGTATTAGTTTTATGTATAGAAAATATTTATAATTAAATAGAAACTAATCTAATTTTTACTAATGATATAAAATATTTTATGTACAAAAAGTAATTTAAATTATTCATGTGTATATATGTATTCATAATTATGTTTTGTTTGAAAATTAGAAATATGATAATTATATACATGTATTAAAAATTGGATTTTAATGTTTTTTGTCTGTATTTTGTTCATTTTAGAGGACTTTATACCTCATATTGATAATACATTCGATTGATTGAATATATATTCAAATTAAGAATAACAAATATTGATTTTTTTTTAAAAAAATTTCTATAAAAAAATTTAAAATTAATCCCAAACTGTAGTTATGAAATTTAAATATATCTGATCTTGTATGATAGTTTAGTTATGTATTAACTTTAATGTCATAAATTTTGATGAATAAAATTTATATCTAGAAAGGGTGTAGGTTAGTTATGAGTGGGGGAGTGTCTAGAAAAAATATTTCAGGATGTTTTTATGGGATTTACTTTTTATTTAATCCCCAAAATATTTTTTTTAAATTATAATAATGATGATTACTCTAATGATGATTAATACAAAAATAAGGATAATCAAGAACATCATAGGACATGTGTTGGTGAACCAACCCATTCTCCACAAAACAATTATTTTATGAAATAAATGTTACTTTGATTATATGAGGTGTAATAAATATTTACCAACAAAAGTGTATGTGGAAGAAAAAATAAGTGAGAGACTTTGAAACCTATCATTAAAATGAATTTTAATAATTTCCAACCACAATTGTCTTCCATAACAATTAACCAAGAATAAAGAATGATTACATACGTCCCTTAAAATATAAGTATTACTTAGTTAATGCCTTTATTGTGTAAAAAAATTTAAAACATGGGACCTTATCAGTCATATCATATTCCTCTTGAGGTCCAATTAAACCTTTTTTAGTCATAATAGAATTTCCATCAACAAAGTACTAGGAAAAATTATTTTTATCATTTCATGCATCAAAATTAGAGGAAATAATACTAAATGTGTAAGTTTTTTGTATACCAAAGCACACATACCACAATGAAGACTAAAATTGAAATGTGTAAACATTTTATGTAGTAAAAGCCTTAAAAACCAAACCAGATAGTGTAATCATAGTGAAACTATATTTAAATGTCTCTCCAATTGTTTGAGAATTAAATTAATTTTTTTATTTATCCACATTATGGTGAAACACTAAATTATTAATAGGTATTTCCTATAATAACGATTGAGGAGGATCATATGACGTATTTAATTGGAACTATTTATTTTTTTGTATTTTCAATAATTTTTAGTGAGTTTATCTATATAATTATTTTATTTTATAATTATTGTGATTCAATCCAGAAAATTAATTTTTGGATTTTTTTGAAGTACGGTGTCCCTTGGGTGAATTTTTATGTAATTTCCATCAAATTTGGAAAAAAAACTATTTCAAACTGAGTATGTTCATTCAAAAATGTTTAATGTCAAATTTTTAATAGTTTAAAAATTTATTTTGAAATTTATTTTTTATGGCCTTTTAGATGATGATTTTTGACTTTATATTCATAATTATTATTATTATTTTACACTAACACGTTGATGTTGGTGGTTCTATTTAATTTTTAGATGATTCTGGAGTCCTTTTATGTGCGTTTTTTCTAAATCATTTTAAGATATTTTAATTTATTTCATTAATTAAGAATGATTTTGATGAAATATTAAAAATAAAATTATTTTTTGGATTTGTTTTTAAATTAACATAAATACAATTTTATTAAATATAATAAAATTAGTGATATTTTAATAAAAAATTTATTTTATTTTCACATTCTTTCATTTATATGTTTAAAAACACATTTTTCAAAAAAACTTCTTTTTATGGAATTTTTCACACATATTTTGAAACTAAATTTTTAACACCTAGAATAATTGTATTTAAAAAAAATTATTTCTGGATTAATAATGATAACATTTACATTGGGTAAATTTATTAAATTTTTTAGGAATTTTTTTTAAGAATAGTGAAAAAATATAATTTTTACATATACTGTAATTTTTATGAAATAATCAATATATAGTTAAGAATTTAATTTTATTTAAATATTATATGACATATAATTGATTTATGTAGTGAAAAAATTCGTTTAAATGTTTTTATATTGAATTTATAAACCTATGTTTGAAATTTTGAAGTTAATAGTCAATTTTATTTAAATAAACAACTATTTTTTGTTTTTTGTATTTAATTAATTGGTTCAATGATTCTATTCTATTATGGATTGATTATAATATAGAATAAACTTCATCTTTTTAATAATATATATAAAATTTTATAGGAATCATCACACCTCAAAATTTATTTGCCAAAATGATATAATAATTATAAATTTAACCACAAAACACCCCTCCCACCTTTTATAAGTACCCCATCTCCATTAAATTTTAAAACCACTTATCTTTAACCATTAAAATCACAATATCAACCCAAATACTCTACTAATATACCTATCTACAACCTATACATACTTCATTGATCATAATTGCATCTTAGAAAGACATTAGGTATAAATCTATGGAGGTTGTCTAAAGAAGTGGTATAATTATTAACTATGTGTTTTAATTTTATTTTTCTCTCTAACACATTATAAAATTATATAACCATGATTATATAATAAAATATATATCTTCTATATACTTTAATTTTGTTATTCTGGTGGAATTACCCTTATTCAACTCCTTTCCTTCCTATAGAAAATAATAACATAACTCGTATGTATGTAAAACCTGCAGCCTCCACGTTGCAGTGTAATTATTTTATCATTTAAAAATTATTTTTATGTTTATAAATATATAAATAATTTATTTATATGATATTTATGACATAATTATGATTCTATAAATATATTATATCATTTATTATGTTACCATTCCCCTGATTAAACAATGATAATGTCGATCGGAAGTACATCTGGGCTACCACATCCACAAATGATGTGATTTCTATTTCATATCAAAATATCATAGATGATTACAATTTTTTTTTAATTAATTGGAATTTTATTTAAAAAATTTATATAAAATATAAATTATGTAACTGTGACCAAGATTCATGGACTCAAACTACTAAACCAAAACTTATATAAAAAATGAATTAGTAAACACTCAGAAACAAGAATTTTACTAAATAAATATTAATAAAAATGTGTTTAAATTTTATAATTGGATAATATATTAACCTATAAGTATTTTCAAGGTTCTATTATATAATTATAATAAATATATATTTATTATAAATTAATCTAAAAGCACCTATAAAGAAATTTGGTCATGTTTTAAGGGTTTATTTCAGAATCTCAATCTTAGTGGGTATTGTTTGTGTATAGGTTTCTATTTGGGGTATTATATAATCATTCAAAACTTAACATCATAATTTTTATTACCCTTATTTATTTCAATTAAATATATTTTTTCAATTAATTTTCCCCTCTCTTTGTACTTTAATATATGAAATATTGTTTTTATTGAAACCTGACTTGGTTTTTCAATATAGTTTGAAATATTTTCTTCCATTTCCATTTATTATTTAAACAAATTTCATGAATTTTTTTAATATTACCTAATGATTTATTAAAATAATTTTTACCCATTCTCAACTTTCTATAAAATTGATTAAAATAAATCATATTTTCATTCTCTAAATAAAGCAATATTTATTAATGGTTTGAATAAAATCATTTTCATCATGTAAAGTACATGAAAAATATTCCATATTTCATGACTACTCATTACTGTAAAGATTCCATGAAAAAATTCCATTGTTCCTTCTAAAGAAATTTTTTTTCCTAATATTATTTAAAATTTTAGATGTTGAATAAGTGATTTCAATATATAAATCGAATTTTCCTCAAAAAATGTTCCAGTGATCTTTTTAAAATATTTTCATCTATGATAACATCCTATAATGAATATTATTCTTTACTAAGGAGATAATATAATGAAACCATCCTCCAGATTTCTCTTTATATATTATTATCATTTTGAATGGGTAATGGATTAATGTTTTTTTAACAAGTCTTCCAATAATGATAGATATTGACTATTAAGTCATATTGATTAATTTTTCTTGTTTATTCATAATATTAATTAATTGAGTGTGGACTAGAATTACATAGCCCCTAGACTCAAATACAGATCCCAGGAGGCAAAATAGGGTGGGTATTTCACATATGTGGTATATATTTATGTAGGATGTCTTGAAAAAAGCCTCAATGGTATGTTTAAAATGTCTATAATTACACATTCCATCATTATGAAATCATTTTTTGATGTCCATGTGATTACTCGAATAACTATTCTCTACATGGGTAAATTTAAAGCTCATCTGATTATATATATGGAATTATTTGATCATAAATTATTAATGTGATTTTATTAATTCCTAAATTATTATATCATAACTACCATTGTATTCATTCCCTTGATGAGTATCTATGATTTCCATTTTATATTTATTATTTTACCCAGGTTTCTTGGAAAAATACTATGATTGATAATAAGGTTATTATAGAGGGAATAATATTTTTCTCAATATTGATTATATGTTATATTTTATATTTTCAAATATAATTTTTGATTTAGTAATATAAATATTTTTCAAATACAACTAAACTATTTGATACATTAGGATATTATTTTATGTATCCAGTGATGATGTATTTAAATAAAAACAAAATTTCGTCTTCTAAGGATGGTCTTGATACAATTATTATTAGAATAATTTTAGTATTAACCATCTGAACTATATTTAATGATAAATATATTATAAAACATATTTCAATGATAGAATCTTGGGATAAGTCTAATTATTTGATAAAAGCATGATGTTTTATAAAGGTGGATAATGTAATGTTTCCAAAAAATACATCCCTTTCAAGATATGGAAGGTGGACTTGGTTGTGTCATAAATCCAACTAGGGGTAACTACTCTGAATATTAAATATTGGGTATTAAATCAATAAAAATTGGTTCATGATGAGTAGGCCTAAGACTATACCACTTGCTAGAAAACAATAGGGAATATAATTTGGTATATTTACTTGATCTTTACAAAGCATTTTTTATTATTTGGAGAGATTCCCAATGATAATACAATTATGGTTTCAAGGTATGATACGAATAAATTTTAAATTTATGTAAAGTATTTTTGGAGTTTCAAAATTACAAATTATGATTTATAATGTTACATTATAATTTAGAGTATTATATTTATTTAAAATAGAATACAGCTAAAATAATTGAAACTATATCAATAAACATAATATATATAGTGATATATCCCTTGAGAAAGATACTAAATTTGGAGTTGGATCTAGAGATGGATTTCAGCCAATTAAAAATATGTTGGGGAATCTTACTTGGGTTATGTCCAACAACACTAAACATATGAAGTACCATGGTCATCTACAATACGATTTAAAATTGTATGATTTTTTCACGTGACAACATCCTTTATCATTCAATGAAATAATAAATCCATAAATAGTTGATAAATTCATAAATTACTTGGAGAATAAATTTCTTAATTTATGAAATAATTAAAGGGATAAGGTTATCAGGGATATTTATCATCTAATGGGGGTAAAAATTAATATTGGTTGGTGATTCAAAACATTATCAATGTTAATGAAATAATGAACATGTGTCCATAGTATTTTAACTTAATTTTCATGGAAAATTATTTTTATAATGGAAAAGGTGGATATGGAGAGATAATTTTTGAGAATAAGATAAAGCCAAGAGGAAAATGTTTTTATGTATGAACCCATAATTACAAGGTTATAAGGGTATATTGTAGACTACATATGTATTACAAATATTAATATATACAGTTTTATTTATGGGATAAATGTAATTCATTGAAGGAAATAAGTCTTTGAAATAATATCATTATATGATGATATAATAATATGTTATATCAATACCGAGTAAACAATTTCCATATCATATAATTTCAAAGGAAATAAAATGATGAATAGGATAAAAAGACACTTTTGGGAGTAAAAAGTTTATAAGTGAATAATAGAATTGGGTAATTTCTATTATGTGATACAATAGAAATGAAAACCCATGGTATCTGCTTTAAGGGAAAATGAGTTTTCATAAGGTGTGAAGAGAAAGGTCATCATTCTCATAAATGTAAGGTTAAGGGAGAAGACATAAAAATAAATTTCTTTAATAATAAGGATATAAATAACTATTCCAACCAATTCCCCAAATATCTAAGGAACATACCATAGTATATGACAATGGGAGAAGGCCAAGTAAATGAAATTACTACAACCAAATCTGATATTCCTTAGAATATTATGGTATTTACTTTGATCATATTTTTAATGTTATACAATTCTCTATCCAATTATAGTTCCCCATAATCTTCTATATATTACATGTATTCAAAGATAATTAAATATTTTTCTATCACATTAAGAAGGGATGTATCAATCAAGTAACCTGAATGAAATATTATTATAATAATGATATTTTAGTTAATCCCCAATATGATTCGTGGATGAACCATAGTCACAAATTTGAATATTATAATTATAGTAAAATTTGATATATTCCTTGGTATGGATTAGATTTCAAAGTATAATTCAAAAAAACTCTATGAAAAATATATCAGGATTTGTGATTAATATTTTGAATTCCATATCATTAGAGTGGATACTTAATCACCTGTATCATTCTTAAATCCACCCTATGCAGATATATTTACTAAACTTCTTGTAGAAGAAATGAATTCTAAAAAAATGTATGGGAAAGGTAACCCTATGATAACAGATATTCTTATTTTGAAATAAAATATTGATGTGTTTCTTGAATATCTATTAAAATTTTCACCTAAGTGTGAATTTCAGTTTTTTATTGAACTCATCCCAAAAGAGAAAAATATATCTAAGACTCCCTTCCCAATATCCACATTGCAGTTAGTGGAGTTAAGTAATCAATCATGGGAGCTTTGTAATTTGGATTCAAATTCCCAAGTGTTTCTCCTTGGGGAGATCGTATTATGTTTGTCAAAAAAGGATAGGACTACGAGATTATTTGTTGATTTAAGGGAAACAAACTAAACTATAGTGATGAAAAAGTGTCACCTTCATTGTATTTATGACTTGTTTGATCATCTTCAAAGAGCTCGATATTTTTCCATGATTTAACATAATTATTTCTCTCATAATTTGTGAGTTAGGATAGAAGATATTCCAAAAAAACATTTCACTTTATGTATAGACATTATGAGTTTATAGTAATCAACATGGTATTAACTAATGAACCTTATGTTTCAATGTATTCGTTGAATGGATATTTCATGGAAAAAATTGATAATTTTGGTGTTGTATAAATTGATGATTTCTTAGTATAATATAAAAGTTATGTGGAGGATAATAGTTATTAAAAAATAATTCCAGAAACACTTAGAGAAAGGATGTTTTATGGGATGTTTTCTAAGTTTTAGTTATAGCATCCTAGAGTTTATATTCATGGAAAATATTTATCTAAATATTGAATATCATATTATCCTTTCAAGAAAAAGTTAATGAAAGAACATCATATACTAATAAACATAAATAAGACTGGTATTTTCATTTGGTTATCTAGTTTATATTGGTGATTGTTTCAAAAAAAATTCTTATTGGATAACATGTCAACCACATAGTAAAATAAAGTAGTTAAGTACTTATTGAAATAAGAATATAATTAATTTTTTGAATCATTAATGAGGAGGTTGATCAATGAATCAATGTGGAAATTACCATCAGGAGGGTATGTATTTGTGATATATTGTGATTAAAAAAATAAATTATGTGTGTTTGTCCTTATACATAATGATAAATTTGATTCATATGTATCAAGGAAGTTAATGATCCATGAACGGAACTATTCATCCCATGATCTTTGGTAGGAAGCAGTATTTTTTTAATTGAATATCTAGAAGAATTATCTCTATAATGAATAATTTGAGATATATACATAAAAATGTAATTTTAAAGATATCATATCATAAAATGATATCACCATGAGGTAATAGAGATGGATAGAGCTACTCGAGGATTGTGATTTAAAAATACACTACAACCCTTGGAAGGTAATAATGTAGTTGATGAATTGAGTTTGAAAGATCATGGTTTTCTGACTCTAATGATGAATATCAATGATTAATTTTTTATGGACATAGTAAATTTGAATATATGAATTATGAAGGAAGTGGAAACAACAATAATTTTCCAAATTATTTCCAGACTATACAAACTAGAAAATATTATATGTTCTTATCATGATGATAATGGTTTAGAATAGAAAATTTATGCTATTAATGGTCATAAATTAAAATATGTTCTTTATTATGATAGTTCACTAAAATTTTTAAATAGGTTATGTGGTCTATCGAAACAAGATATGAAGATAAAATTACAAGATGAATCCTATAGATTAGAAATCTCTATACATGCTATAATGACTAGAATGTATCATAATTTGAAGGTGCCTTTTTCGAGAGGATAACATGAAATGATAATTTTATACTATGAATCAATATTATTGGTTTTTCAAAAGGCAATGTCCAAGAGTCAACATCAAAAATTATTCATAAAACCTTTTCGTATTTCAATGTGGAAATGTGATGATATTTCATTGGATTTTTTCACTGGATTCCAAAGACTTGTAGAAATAGAGATTCCATATGTCTTATTGTTGATATCCATACCAAGTATACAGATTATGTAACTCTAAGGGAAGGTATGCCTCCTGATAACCTTATTGAACTATATATTAATAAATTTTCCATACTTCATTGTACACCTCTTCCAATTTTATATGATCATAATCTTTAATTTGTATCAAAATTTTTGAAGTGTCTTTAGAAGGCTCTTGAAATTGAGATAAAAGCTATGTTTGAGCGCCACCAATAATAATAATATTAATAGGAAGGATAAAAGAAAAATTTATACATCAATAAATATATTGAGGTATTTCTTGATTTAACTTTAAGGTGTGTATGACGAGAAATTAAATTCAGTGAAATTTAAAAAAAATCATCCATTCAATCATTCAAATGGCAGTGTTTGAATAATTGTATAAAATGAGGTCTCATAATATATCATTTTGGGATAAATTTGGTGAATGTAATCTTTAAGGATCGTATCTTTTTTAGAATACAATTATGAATTTCAATATTATTTAGAATAATATTTTGGAATCTCAAAGAAGATAAAAAATTTAAGTTAATAATTAAAGGAGTGATTTTGAATTTCAAGTGGGATAACATATTTTAATAATGATATAGCTATATAAAGGTTTTATAAGATTCTGAATGAAAGGGAAACTAGTTCATTGTTACATTTGGACCTCTCAAATTTTTGGATGAATTGGGTTTATGGATTACCATTTAGCAATTCGACCTTACCGCTCTAAAGTCCATGATGTGTTCCATACCTCTTTATTAAATAAGTACTTTCCTAATAGAACACGTGTTCTCACCACTAGGGATATTTGACTTGAACCTAATTTACTTTCCTATGAAGTTCTTATCCAATGTAGTAATACTATAGAACAATTGTTAAAGAATGAGACGAATTGGTTGGTAAATTTATATTTGATAAATCATAAGATGGATGAGGTGACTTGGAATCCTAAATATATTTTGATTATGAACGAACTAATATATTCATGGGGTGATATTTTAGAAATTTTTTAGGATTAAATTTTTTAAGGGGGAAGAATGTGACACCTGAAATTCAATTATAGTATGTAGTCTTTTCTTTTTAAAGAAAAAATAATATAATTCACATAGATTTATTAAAGAAGGTAATTAAAATATCAATTACAAAGTTGAAAAAATTAATTTTTTTTAAATTTATATCAGTTTTGAAATCAGAATATCAAAATTATATTAGTATCAAATATTGATATTTTTATTAAATAATAAATTTTTTAATGAATAGTGAAAAAATACTGATTTTTTGCCAAATTATAATTTATTTCAATTAAATGAAGAAAAAATTTACATTAAATTTTTGGATTTTTTTAATGTAATATATAATTTCATTGATTAAACATAATTGAATTAATTTCATAGGAATCAACATTAAATTGTTTTTTGTATAAAATTATTTTTATGCTTAAAAGACATATTTCAAAAAACATTTTCCCATTGTGATTAGAACAATTATTATCAAATTAATCTTTATCAACTATAGAAATAAAAATTTAAGAAATTGAATTCATTTTTTTATTCAACATTTCGAAACTACATTTGGGTAAATTTCTTGGATTATTAATGGGAGAAATGATTTTTTATTGAATAATTAAAAATGTAATTTTTACATATATATATATATATATTGTCACTTTTATGAAATTATCATAAAATAAATAGGAATTAAATTATTATAAATACTTATACTCAAGATAAAATACATTTAGTTAAAAAATAATTCATTTAAAAATATTAATTTGAATTTATAAACCTATGTTTTCAAAAAAATCCTACATTTTATTTTATTCAATTAAAAAACCATTTTCAATTATTTGTATTAAATTAAGTTGTTAAATGATTCCATTTAGTTTTTAAATGATAATTAGGTAAAATAAAATTTATTTTTTAAAAATAAATAAAACAATTAATAAGTATTATCAATCCTCAAAATTATATGTCCTAAATGATAAAATAATCATTATTTTGACTATAAAACACATTTATCTCCAATTATAAATGCCCCTCCCCTTTATCTTGTAAAAAACATACAATTTACCTATAAAATCTAGTAGATAAAACAAGTATTTATTATCAAACTCTCAACATTTTATCAATCTTGTTTCTATCATAATATCATCCTAAGAAGCTATTAGGTAGAAACATTATGAGGGTTTCTAAATAAGATTTATAGTTTTTAATTGAGTGTCGAAATTTTATTTCATATTATTATACCATAAAATAATTTATAACCATGGTCATATATTAATAAAATTATATTCCATATAATTAAATTATATTAGTCTAGAGGCACAAACCTTATTCATTCCCTTTAAATTTTATAGAAAATGAAAACATCATCTGGGTGTACCTACATCCAAATTTGTCTACATAGTAGTGTAATTTATTTTTCATCAACACATTACATGGATTGTTAAAAGATGAAAATTATTAATATATATTATAATTATAAAATAATTATTATTCTATAAATATATTATATCATTTAAATTCTCACCCTTCTTTCATTAAAAAATGCATATGTTTCTCATGTGTACATGTAGACTACCACCTCTGTGAAGAGAGTGATTCAATTTTCATATATGAATTTAAATTATGATTATATATATATATATATATAATTTTTTTATTTATACGATATTTATATCAATATTAATATTTTAGAGGTTATGGAACCCTGAACATGATGTAAGGCCTGAAGCTACCACAATAATGAATACATAAAAATAAAACACTGAACACTCTGAAATAATGATTTTAATAAATAATTATCGATAAATGAATGTTGAAATGTAATAAGTGGATCATATATTATATAATAATTAATTATATTGTTCTAGAATATAGTTATAGTAAATTATACATATTACAATGTATCCTAAAAGAACTCTCAAATCAAGTTGAGTATGAGGTAATGGTTTATTTCAAAATCTCATTCTTATTTGGATCATTTATGTTTTTGCATGCATTAGGGAAATTATATGATCTTTCACGATTAAAACCCGTAAATTATCTTCTCTTATGATTATTTATATAAATTACATGTTTTCCTTTAATTTTCCTATATTTATTTACCTAAATGTATTATAATGTGTTTTCAAGGAAAACTAACAAAAATTTTCTACTATGTGGGTAATCCTTTCTTTCATATCCATATTTTTGATAAATTGTATTCGATAATTATTTTATAGTTATAAATTGGATTATTAAACTAAATTTAACCATGTTTTACATTATATAAAATGTTTCAAATGGACTCTTTTTATCATTTGTAGAAAGAGGAACTTTTTTCAGAAGGTCTAAATAGAAAAACTATTTTAACATACACTAAAAGAGCTGATTTTTCCACCTTCATGATTAATATTTTATTTAATGGTCCCATTAAAATTTACCATAGTTATTTTCAATGAAAATTATTTTCCTAATATTTTTTAAATGTTTATATTATCAATAAGTGATTTCAAAATAAAAAAGGGGGTTTTATAGAGAAATGATCTAGTGATCATTTAAGAATATTTTTATCTATGTAAATATACATCAAAGAATGTTATATTTTACTGAGAATATATCAATATAAAACCATAAAAAATATTTATATGGGTGTATTATGATCATTTTTATTGGGGAAATAATTGACATTCTGTATGATAGTTATTTTAGTATGGATACTTATTGATTATTAAAGTATGATGATTATATTTTATTGTTTATTCATATATAAATGTATTTGACTTATTAAGTGATTAGAGGTCCCTAAAATTATATAGACCCATGATGTGTTGGTGGGTATCACGAGTTAAAAATTTTAGGGGATTTCACATATTCCTTAACCATTGATGTATGATGTCTGTGCACAAGGTCTCAATTTTACGTTTAAGATGTCTTGCGTTATGCATTCCATCACTACGAAATCAATTACTCATGCCCATGGGATTATTCAAAAATTACTTTTATCTATGAAGATGTTTCAAGATCATGTGATTATTTATATGGTATAATTTTAACCTCAATTATTTTTGTCATATTATTAATTCCTTATTTATTCTTTGATAACTTCATATTTACACATTCCCTTAGTGATCATCTGATCCCACCCTTTTATTTTTATTCATTTCCTTAGAATTTGAGTAAATTTTCTATGATTAAAATTCAATGATATGTGAGAGGGAATAATATATTTCTAAAATTAGATAATATATTTGTATTTTATGTTTTCTAATGTCATATGAAATTTATGAATATATCTATTTTTTCAAAACTAGAAAACAATTTCAACCTCAGGATGCAACTATATGTATCTAGTGTCTGTGTATTAAAGAAGTCACCGTCTATGGGCTATAGGGGTTGGAGATGTTACACTCTTGAAAAATTTTGGTGATATAATTCCATAAAATACAAAACTGTAATATAAAAATATTATTTATATGATTATACCATTTTTCATAAGTTTTGATATAGAAAAAATTTTAATAATCAAGTTTAAGATTCAGAGCCAGGATATTATTATAAAAATAGTTCTAAGAAAACATGATATTTTGAGATATGTTTAGATTCATTTGATCTCTCCAAACGATCATGTTAAAAATCAATGTATTTTAATACCAAACTTGGATATAAATCTTCATTATAATGGTAGAAAATAATACAATAGTTATTTATTTTTTAATGTTTGGACATCTTTTTGTCATTAAATTTATAGATAAACATATTTTTAATCTTGAGGAGATATTATATGAATGTATATTTCATAGATTTCATATTAATATATTATTATTAAAATTATATAAAAAATATTCATCAAATTGTTCATAGAATGGATTTAAATGTTAAATAATATAGATCATTGTTATGAAATCATTAAGGTATTGATGAACATATTAAAAATGACAATGAAAAAACTTTAGAAAAAGATGAACTTGTTGAAAATATTAATGAAATGAAAACATAATATAATAATGGAATTGATTCATTTTTTAAATATAAGGAATAATATAATGGATATACCACATGAAATCATTTGTGTTTAATAATGATGGTTTACATAGACATTAATTTTGCATAATATTTATAGTAAAACTGTACCCACTTCAAAGACAACCTAAAATAAGAATACAAGTATAAATACATAATTAAAAGTTATATAGAAAATACCTTGGTTTCAAAATTTGGTCTATAAAAAATGAATTTTATTATTATAACAAAAAACAAATTGAATTCTTATTTCCTCCTTAGGAAATCCGCAGGTAATATAATATTAAATTCTTTTTCCAACCCATTTTATCATATACGGAATGCTAGAAAATAAAACTACAAAATAAAATATAAGAGAGATAGATTAAAATATAAACTAATCAATGTGAGTGTTTCTTTAAGGATTTAGGTACATTATATTGAAATAAACAATTAAATTTTAGATTTTTTAGAATCATAAATATTTTGTTAATAGTTTTCTATTAATATATTTATATTTTGAATCCTATAAGAATATATTTGATTAATTCACACTATAATTAGATCATTTATTATTTCAAATACAGTGAAACATGATCAAACATCATTAATAACACAATATAATGATACTTTCTCAAAATTCATAGTAGTCTATGTAAAAAATATGTAATATACATAAGAATAAATATATAATATATATTTATAATTTTATTCATATTTAATCATGTTATGTGAAATTAAAAATAAATTAAATACCATTTTTAATAATATATTTCAAAATAAATATTTATATTCTGGAAACATAACAGGAAATTAAGAAATTTGTATTCAAACAAGGGGGACATTTTAGATAAAAAGATATGATTAATTTATTTAGAAAATTGAGAAACATATTTTGAAGAGAAAACAAAAAATAATGATTTTATTGATACTATAAATAAAAAACATGAAAAAATATCATAGAATAAAATATGGGTGTTAATTATAAAGTAAAAAAACATAAAATATTATTGCTAAAAAATGGATTTTTGAAAAATATCAATCATAAATTATAGATTACTGGAAACATGAAAAAATTATTTGTAATGGTTATTAAAATTTGTATAGAGTATAATTATTGGATAATTTTTTAAGTGAAAATAATGTAAAAATGATTACTTGTTTTATATTTCATCATAAAAAAACGACAAAATCTCTCTGATGAATGTAAAGATTTGATTTCTAAATGCATAGTTTGGGAAAAAATTCATAAAAAAGTAAATTTAATTCTATATTTTAAATATGTAATGAGATTACTAAAATATAATAAGATATGAAAATAATAATAAATTTCTAAGAGATTTATATTCTTAGATAGATATGCGTTTGATAAGTATGGAATCCCATAAAATAAAATTAGACTATAAAAATTACATAAAAAAGAATCATACCAACTCCCTCATTTTTTATGTAATATTTTTATATGATATGGAGTTAATGTATTTAATTATTACTTTATTTAAAAGATAATAATACTCAAGATCTAAATTATTGTATATTTTCCTTTTACCTTTGGAATTTAAGTGATATAGTTTTCTGAAATTATTTTTTTATATCAATAAAAGTATATATATATATATATATGTGTGTTCTAATATTATTTATCATGTATGATTAAAATAAATTATTCATACGAAGTTACATCTCATAAAATCTATCCAAAGGGAGTAGATTAAAAAAATTGAATCAAATATTTTATCACATAATAATTAATAGTATACTTTTTTATGGAATTGAGTCCAATTATTGTGTTTATTATGGTTTATAAATTATATTATAATAAAATAAAATGGATTTAAATTGATAATTATGAATAAAATACTTCTATATAGATAAATGATGTTTTATTTTTTAATTTTACTTGAAATTAAAGGATAAGTCCACTTTTATATCTATAATAATGTGGACTAGGTGGAAAATTTTGAAAATATAATTTAAGAATTTAGTGAAATGTTTTTCATTGTATGTAATCACATGGTGTGGAATTCAAATAAAAAAACTTTATATAAAAATTGATAAAAATTAGAGTATATTTTAGTGGTTCAACTAACTTATCAAATGATATACATAAAATCCAAATTGGATGATAGGAGAATTGGCTTATGGTAATTAACAATTATCATGAATTAAAATCAAAGTGAAATTATTTTTTCAAACAATATAGTTTATAATTTTAGGTGAAATTTTATTTTCACCAATTTAAATTTCATTAAATATAAGATATATAAAATTTAATTAAAATTAAATTTTACTCTTATGATAAATATTGTGGAACATATTTTATTAAAATAGCATCCAATGAATTTTTTTAAAAAAAAATTATTGAATTTCAGAGTTCAATTTATTAAAGAATTATAATTTTATTTTCCAATTCTAAACTATAACACCCCTAGTTTTTATTAACAGTTTTTTTAAAATAAAATAAATTTCTTTAATAGCTTCTGTTACACACCACATCGAGTTTTAAAAAACTGTGATATATTATTAACATTATTATTTGAACGTGAATCTTATAACCCAGCCATTAAACATAGAGATATTAATAGTAATAAGTAATTTTAAAATATTAATTATAAATGTTTTATATAAAGAAAATGTATCAATAAAAATGAACTTTATTTTTTACAAAAGTATTTATATGTTTCAAAAATACTATATTCTCATGAAAATAATGCTTTTGTCTACTTTTATGAAGAATATTAAAACTAATTTTAGAAAATTTTAAATAATTAATTAGTTAAAATAAAATTAATTTTTAAAATCACCATGAAAAAATTAACTTAGGGTGAATTTTTTGGATTTTTCTGAAATAAATTAATTTTTGGAAGATTAATGAAAAATACTAGTTTATATTGAAAACATCATATTTTGTTTAAAGAGTTCAAGCATTATTTTTGTTTAAAATGGGGTTTAAAAATAAAATTAACTTAATTACATATCATTTAATCCAATTAAGTTCATTTTAATATATTTCATAGTTGATTTTGATATAAAAATGTTTTAAAAATTTGAACATATTCTCTTTCAAAACCCCATTTCGCATTGAATCCATAGGATTAAATCTAAATTAATTTTTTTCATTTCTGTGATTATAATTTATAAATATTTATTCCATAGTTTAAATAATAATAAGTTATATTATCTAATAAGTACAAATTAATTTTTTGCCATAATGAATAGTCAAAAGTATTTACCAAATTTAAGGTGAAATTGGTTTTACCGAGGGTTAATCTAAAATGATGGGTGTTAAAAATGAGTCAAAAAATTTTAAACCATAGATAGACATATATAAACCTTATAACATATAGTATCGATAATATTCCATTATAAAACCTTGTTTCATGTGAAAAAATATAGGTATATCTTTTTTTCAAAAATTACAAGTGTGTCGCTCACCTCACTTTTAAAAGGCCACCTTCTCCTCTCCACATCACACTTAAAACCCTTTTGATTCATAAAATACCTTCAATGTAAAATATATTTTCTACCTAATCCCATTATAAAATCCTTTTTTTGTTCAAAAATCTTTTATAATATGCCTTTTGGTGAAAACCAAAAGAAGTTTTCTGGAAAAATATGTAACACCCCTAATAAAGCATTTTATTTAATTTCTTCCAAAAAATCCTTAAATTATTATTAAAATATGATGATATAATATCCTTAGTATATTAAATATAATTAAATGTTTTTATATTAATTTAATTTCCTTCAACCATCCCCTCTTCCAACAAATGGGGTATGAAATCATCATTTATGTGTACAATAAACTATCACCTTGAAAACAGATGTTATTAATCTTCCATCACCACCTCTTATAGCTAGATATAATGATGTATTAAATGTTTATATATTATATTTAAGTTATTATTGTACTTATGGATTTATTATATCACATAAACCATCTTACTTTCCATTCTATGGAAATATGATAAAGTCGATCTTGTGTATAGGGAACTACCTCCTCACGAAGTGATGTGATTCATTCATGCTTCACATAGAAGGTAATAATAATGGTTTCAAGGAACATATGTGTTATATATGAAATAAAAAGGATTATTTAATTTTAATATATTATTAAACTTTATTTATTCCAATCCTTTTAGAAAATGGATAAAGTGTTAATGTGTACGTATGTCATGCCATCTCCATGAATGGTGTATTTCATTTCCTATCTCTAACTTTTACTGATTACATTAAAAACATATATAGTGAATATATAATATATTCATATAATGATTAACATTCTAGTTTTTATGTAACCATGATCAATTTTAGAGGAACAAAAATAACATATCAAAACCTACACCAAAAAAAAGAATTTATTGTCTAAAATGTGACATTATCATAGAATTGTTAATAAATGAGTAATAAAAGGTCATAAGAAAATAATATACAGTATGATATTTGTTTGCGTGTGTGTTTGTGTGGTTATATAATATATGAATAAAATTTTTATATTTATTATAAAATAGTTTTTAATGTGTATGAAGGAATTTGTGACCTAAGCAAGGGGATCTTTATCTCAATTTTCCACTTTTTAGAAATATGTCATGTATTCGACATATATTAATTTATGAGGTGTATATATAGCCCATTTTTACATGTGATACAATAAATTTGTTAATTCTTATTATATTATTATATTCATTTAAGGTTATTCTTTCACTGGTATTACGATTCAAAGTTACCAAATTGGTAAGGGTATTCTATTAGAATATTATAGTTTATTATAATTTCTCATGTTTTAATTAAAATGATGAAATATTATGATATATCTCTCATTAAACCCAATAAATATCATAAAAAATTTTTATTTCACTATAATACATGTTTCCATTAATTTTATTCTCTTTATGTACTCAATTGTTCAAAATAACGTTTTAAAGAAAAATCATCTTTATTTCCCTCTTGGGTTAAAAACTCAATTCTATTACAAAACAGGGTTTTCTAAAAAAAATCGAATATAATTTCACAACATTCTCTAAATTATTTATTAATTATATTTTTCACTATAATTTAATTTTTTAATAATTTTTTTTAATTAATATTCATGTTTTTTTCAAAGAATGCTCGTTTGGGTTTAACCAAAAATGTAAATGGAATCTATTTTTATCTTATACAGCATGTACATAATTCTCCAATATCATGAACTATAATTTTTTTAAGGATTGATTTATAATTTTTTATTTTTTATTTCAAATTAATGATTTCAAAAATATTTTATTAATTTTTATTTTTAAAATCTGATTTTTGAAGAAAATATTTTTTCCTAAAAAAATGTTCCAAGTGATACTTTTTTCAAAATCACTTTCCATTTAAGGTGATATCCTATGATGTTAATTATTCATTACTTTGGACATTATCCAAGGATAGCCTTCTTATTATTTCCCTAAATGGGTAATTTTTATGATGAAATGATGTTTTTAAAACCTACTTCTTTTCCAAGAGTTATTATGTGAGTAAATGCTTAAGAAAACTATTTTTTCACAGGATCTGATAAAATGAAATGATGAAATTATAATGAAACCTGTCACTTTTCCATAGGTTATAATATCAATAAAGTTTTATGAAACTCGTTCCTTTTCATGGGTTTTGATATGATGAGTGATTTGTGATATTGTGTCACACATATATATGATTTTAATTATGTGATATGTGGAACCTATATCTCTCCCTAACGAATTGGGTAATGATTTATATCTCAACATGTAAAAAAGACAAGAATGGGGGGTGGACCTAGTTTATTAATGGAATCTAATCACTATGATGCTATTGGTAGTGATCCATGAAAACAATGATGGTTTGGAGAGTGAATTCATTCCACTATGATAGCTTTGGTAGTGATACTTGTCTACTATGGTAAAGATTTTCTATGCTTATGTGCATGAAAAAATTATACATCTTTTTAAAATTTCATTCTCTCATGGGTCATGTTATTTTATTTATTTATGATTCCTGCCTTATGAATTTTTAATCCTTATGCCTTGACTCAAGATTTTTATCTTTGGTATGTAGGGTATGGGTTTCAAATTTTATGATCATGTTATCATACAGTTATATTCATGTTATTCTAATATATCTCCCTTGTTTACCCTTATCGATCATCTATGATCAACATTTTTTATGTTTCCATTCCCTAAGTCATAAAGAAATATATTATGAATGATATGTCTAAGAAGAGTTCTAGTTATGAATAACATAGTTATAGATGATATAGTTCACATATGAACCAGTTGTTTATATTTCCATGTTTCCAAAGGAACTAAACATTTATTTTCCTCAAGTGAGTGTTTGTATAATGTAATTAGTGTTTATAAATAAATGATTCAATATCTATTTATGAAAATAATATGTTTTTATAGTTGTTATTATAGGATAGGTTTAGTTAACCTTTGAAAAATAGTATGAGAAAACTTTTGTGATATTACTATGAACATGACTAAGGATAAATCTAAGTATTAGACAATATATAATGAAATGTCTAGGGATTTTGGTAATGGAATGAGTGAGTGGTTTTTAAGAAATTAAATCCCTATCTGGAAACTATAAGTGATGTGGCTCCAGTACAGTGCTACCTAGGGGTATTAACACTGAACATTTTGCATTGATCTATACTTGATCTTCACCTTGTTCATGACAATAGGCCTTGTTGCACACCTAGTCTATCACTCCCAGTAGATATTATTTTTAAATTTATAAACTCTATGAAAACCATCATAAATTATTTAAATATATAATGAATATGAATGAACTCGGATAAACCTAATGTGTCATATATTTAAAAGCATGTTTCATGAATTTTAAATCCTTTGAGTGATTTCCATGATTATGTGGTCCCATAATACGATTATTATTGTTTAAACTATAATTTTTGGTTTTATTCAATGGTTAAAACCCAAATGAATCATGTTAATGATAAGTGTGATGTACAATGAAATGATTGAATTCATGAGAATCTAAATTTTATAGGATATAGAATGAAAATACTTATTCACATTCCCAAACAACATTCTCAATCCATGAATCGGGATAAAATTATAAACAAGAATAGGAGGGAACAATGTTTTATTGAATCCTTCATGACACTATATCCACCATCATTAAATGGACCTATTTATCCACTATCTTCTATGAAATAGATCAGTTTCATTGAAATATTTTTCCATTCTCCTATTTTTGGATTTGGAAATGTCATTTGGATTCCTATAATTTGGAATTCAAAGTAGATCAATGGTGGAATCACATTAATAATATATGGGAAAATGGTAAAATTTACTCCATGTATTTGGATGAGATCAAGAATATATTCTTCAATAATTAATTTCCTCGTATTATTCATAAGATTGTTGATAAAGAGTTCCTTGAGGTAAATAAAAAGGATAATAAATCCATTAGTACATATGAATAAAATTTTACAAAACTTTTTAGTTACACTTATTGTATTATTATCCAACCAAAAAGTAAGGTTGATTGATTATTCAGTGGCTTAAAACCAAGTCCCTAGAGGTAATTATACCTAATAGACTTCAGTAGAAATAAATAGATTTATTGATGTTATATCAAGGTGTAAATAGATGTTGTTGTTACATATAAATCTCACAGTTTGGATAAGAAAAGAAATATTGAATTCAAATGAAAATCTAGAAAATATGGAAAAAATATGATGTTATTTCCTTTATTCCCAAAGTGTGAGAAAAAACATAGAATAAATTTTATTAAGTGTACTAGTAAATGTTTTAAGTGTGTAAGGTAAGGTCATCAAGCAATTAAATGTCTATGTGATGGGATGGAGTTAGATATTGATAAAAATAGGGATAAATCTCCATAAATTCACCACCCATACTCTAGTCCTTAAAAATCAATTATTATAATAATTATGTTAAATAGTTTACAAATTAAATGGTTAATGATGATGATCAACATCAACAACCTCTTAAGATGAGAGACAAAGGAAAATATCAAGTGATTACTCTTTCTGAAGTGTGATGCAATAGCGATGTGGTGAAAGGTACACTTACTATCCACTCTAGATATTATAATGTCTTATTTTAATCTAGATATACCCATTCATTAATATCTAAAGAATTTTATAAGGGTATCAAGATTCCACTCAAATGATTATATATATAATTATCAGTGAAAACCCCTATTAGTATGATGATCACATCTGAAGTCTACAATTTTTTACCATTTGAGTTTTATATGAATTTTCTTCCTACTAACATTTTCATTATTCCTCTAGTTTATTTTGATTTTATTTTAGAAATAGACTATAATTATTTACATAAATCCCACATAAATCTTGTAGGAATTGATGTAACATTTGTTAATCTAAACTAACTTATGATCATCTATCAGTGTGAAGATAAATATGAACATATTATGGAAATTAAATCCATTGTATAGGTTTTGATTCCATTTCAAGAGGGGTGTTTTACTCTAATGGTTAGGGAGAAAATAATAATTGATTATTCAACTATTTTTTGGTATTTATTATTTTTTTCATAAGAACTTCCAATCCTTCCACAAAAATGTGAATTTGAGTTCTCAATAGAAATAATACTTGGTGTCACACCAATCTCAAAGAATCCCTACTAAATGGTCTATATTAAGTTGTTGGAATTGGAAAATAAACTCCAGGAGAACCTCGAAAATGGATTCATTCAACTAAGTGTGTCACCTTGGGGTGAACGTCTTATTTTTATTAAATGTAAGATGTGTCAGTGTGACTCTTTATTGATTAATGAGAGATTAAAAGGACCATAATGATGAACAGATAACCTCTACCCCATATTTATGACCTATTTGATCAACTACATGAAGATTAATACTTTTCTATGATGTTCCTTCATTCTGGGTATATTCAAATGAGGGTCAAGAAAGAGGATATCCCCTTATAGAGTTTCATAAAAGGTATGGACACTATTTATATACATTTATTCCATTAAATCTTACTAATTCCCTTATTATCTTCATGGGTTTAATTATTAGATTCTTTAGAGATTACCTTGATTAGGTTTAGGTGGTATTAATATAAACTATATTTATATATTCATAGAGTAAAGAAGATTATAAATATCATTTGATATTTATACTAAAGACCCTAATAAAGGATAAAATATATGATAAATTTACAAAATGTGAATTTTGGCTGAAAAAAGATTGATTTTTTTGTCATAAAATCTCAAGGGAGGGCGTATTAGTAGATTCATCAAAGGAGGAGGCTATTGAGTGTTGGTCCAAAACAACCATAGTGACTGAGATATATAGTTTTCTTGAGATAGTATGATATTATCAATGGTTTGTAGATAATTTCTATGGACTATCCAATCCACTCACCAAGTTAACTCGAAAGGGATCCAAGTTCCTCTTGATAGATGAATGTGACGAAACATTCAAGGAACCGAAGTAAATATTAATTAGTTCACCTATTATTAAACAACCCTATAGTAGAGAGGGGTTTTTAATCTATATTGATTCATCAAAGATGGGTTTGAGATGTTTTATTATGCATAATGACATGGTTATAACTAATACCACATCAAAATTGATGGTTCATGAGAAAAATTAATCAACTTTTGATTTGGAGTAAGCTACAGTTTTTTTTCATTGAATAAATAGAATTATTATCATTATATAGAAAAGTGTGATATATACCTATCAAAAAAATTCAATGTATATATTCACATATAAATAGGTTAATATACACTATAGAATATGGTCATAACTAATTAAATAATATGAGCTCTAAATACATTACAACCTTTGAAAGAAAACAAGGTGGATGATGCTTTGAGTTGAAAGGATCGTGTTAGATCATCCAGAAAAGGATAAAAAAATATCCAGAATTTATATATTTTAAAAGTATGGATCTGGAAATCCTAAAATAAAGAGAGAAATATTATCTTTATAAATTTAATATTCAACCATATATACATTTGATAATTAAATAGGTGTGGAATAAAGATGTAAAAGCCAAAAAAATGTTATAAATGTTCCTAAGATTAACCTTGATAAATATAGAATAAAAAGGTTTAGGAACTGTGTTTGTGTTCTATCCAAACCAAATTTGAAGAAGGATTTGTTATAGGATTATCATAGTTCCTCATTCATTATTCATAATGAAAGTATGAAGATGTATATAGATTTGGAAGAGTGTTTCTTATAGGATGGAATGGAGAAAGATATTACTTAGTTTATATTTTTGTGCTTGGTATGTCAAAAATTTAATGCTGAGAAAAATATTTTTAAGTGGATGTTAGATCTATTATCCACAATCGAATGTAAATTGGAAAACATTACCATGCATTATTTTTTCAACAAACTGCTTATAATGTCTAAAGTTAACAATGCTATATGGGTTTCATTCAATACGCTTAAAAATCCAAAACACTTAATCATTGTTAGAGAATGATTATATCTAGATAAACTTCAATGATATACATTAAATAAGTGGTAAGGTTTCATGGAGTTTCACATTCAATTATATTTGATTGGGATTAAAGGTTAACCTCGATGTTTTGGAAGTGTATTCATTAAGATTTTGATAAGAAGTTGAGTTTTATCATTGTGTATCACCCTCATATAGATATTATATCTAAGAAAACAATTAATCCACTAGAGTAATTACTAAGATATTGTTATATTAATTTAAAAGTTATTTGGGATCAATACCTTCCTCTAGTTGAGTTTTCATACAATAATATATTTCAGTCAAGCATTAAGATGGATCATTATGAATCCCTCTATAGAAAGAAACTTAGATCACTAACATGTTAGAACAAATATAAAAAAAATAAATCTATTAGGACATGAGATATGTAAAGAAATGATAGATAAGTTTATATCTATTAAACAACACATCAAGGAATCTCATATTTGGCATAAAACTTATGATCAAAATTGCTAATGTAATCTATAATTTCAAGCTGGTGACAAGGTGTTTCAAATAATTTCTCCTTGGAAGAAGGTAATAAGAATTTAAATAAGGGTAATCTAATACCTAGGTATATCAGTCACTTTGATATTATTTATCGTATCAAGATGTTTGCCTATCGGTAGGTGCTTACACCAAATCTCTCCCATGATCATGATGTTTTCCATGTATCTCTCTTGATGAATTACATACCTAATTTTGAACATGTAATGAACTCAAAGGTAGTACCACTAGATCATGTTCTTCCTTATGATGAAAAACCATTGTAGATTTTGGACCTTATATGTGACAACCGGGTCCATGTGACAGCACAGCCACCCCGCCTTAACATGGTCGTCGGGTTCTAGCCCACCAGGTACCAACAGTTGCCCCGTAGACACGTGGGGCCCACCCCAGGGTCCACCCACATGCCTGAATGGGTCATCTAATTAATGACAGTCCCCACAGGCCAACACATGTCCTTTCCAGTGTGTTTTGTCCTCACTCACACACACCCTGAGAAACTTCCCAGGAGGTCACCCATCCTGATCACTATTCCAGGCCAAGCACGCTTAACTGTGGAGTTCTAATCAGACAAGCTCCTGAAAAGGAAGGTGCACCTTGTTGACATGATTCATATCATTTAGTAATTTAACCATTTATCATTTGGGGATGTTACAATCACCCCCCCCCCCCTCTCCCCCTTTAGAGCACAACGCCCTCGTTGTGGGCCCCAAATCACAGCCCAGGCAGTGTACCGCGCACTTAAGGTTGGGTTCCTCCTCTGATACCAAATGTGACAACTGAGTCCCTGTGACAGTACAGCCACCCCACCTTAACATGGTCGTTGGGTCCTAGCCCACCAGGTACCACTTGTTACCCCGCAGACACGTGGGTCCCACCCCAGGGTCCACCCACAAGCCTGAACGGGTCATCTTACTAATTATAGTCCCTACAGGCCAACACATGTCCTTTCCAGTGTGTTTTGTCCTCACTCACACACACCCTGAGAAACTTCCCAAGAGATCACTCATCCTGATCACTACTCCAGGCGAAGCATGCTTAACTGTGGAGTTTTAATCAGACAAACTCCTTAAAAGGAAGGTGCACCTTGTTGACATGAGTCATATCATTTATTCATTTAACCCTTTATCATTTGGGGATGTTACATTATGTAAAAATTTACACAAAATACAACCACTCTCCTGGTTATGATTTTTTGGTGGTTTTAATGTGCTATGCTTCAATCAGAGGAAATGATGAGGCAAAAATATCCTCATTTTTTTATTAGAGTAATGAATTTTATGGGATAAATTAATTTTATAGGGTTATATTGTTACACCCTAAGCTTTTATGAATTTTTTTCTAATAGAATAAATTTCGTAGAAATCATGTGTTACACGCAATACTAAATTTTGACAAACTGTGATATAATATTATTATTATTTTTCAAACATGAATGCTATTACCTAGCTATTTGACTTAAAAATATGATTAGTAAAAACCATTTTTTAAATATTAAGTATAATTGTTTTACATAAATAAAACATATTGATATAAAAGTTACTTGATTTTTAAAAAAGTCTTCATGTGTTTTGAAAATAAAATTTTTTCAAGAAAAATGATTTTATTTCATTTTGTGAATAATGATAAAATTAATTTTTAATTAGTATAGAAAATTTATTTTATTAAATAAAAATAATTTTTTTAATAATAAGGAAAAAATTATATTAGGGGTATTTTTTGGATTTTTTTAAAAAAATTAATTTTTTGGTGAATAGTGAAAAATACTATGTTTTATTGGTAACTACCTTTTGGTTTAAAGAATTTATCAGATAATTTAAGTTTTAAAATTGATATAAGATTAATTTTTGTTCAATTATATATAATTTAATCCTATTTAGTTCATTGGAATATTTTTCATATTGAATTTTGATATAAATTGTTTTCAAACTCTTCAACATTTTCACTTTGAAAACCCTCTTTCTCATCATGTTTATGGGATTCTTATTAAATAATATTTTTCCACCACTATTCATTGAATTTGTGAAAGTAATTGTATATATTTAATCAGAGTAATTGATATTATATAATAATTACAACTTATTTTTTGACCATAATTAATATTAAAAATAATAAATATTGTTTATCGTTGTTAAGGTGAATATGGGTTTATTTAGGGGTTAAACAAAAATAATAATGCTTAAAAATGACCAAAAACATATCCTACACCAATTGGAAGGACATTATATATTATATTTTATATAATATTACGTCTTTTTCATTTTTTATGTGAAAAATGTGGTTATATCTTTTTATATTCAAAATTTACAGGCGTGCCACCCACCTCACTTATAAAAGGCCACACCCTCTCATATCCTATTCACACATACAAAAACCTTTTTATTAAATAAATAAAAAATAACTTACATAAATCCTTAATAAAATCCTATAAGATTTATTTTATTCATAAATTCAACCTAATAAACCTTTTGGTGTTGACCAAAAGAAGTTATCTGCAGAAGAGGTGACACCCCTAATGAAGCGTTTTATTTTTTCCCTACCTCCACCTCTTTAATTTATTATTAAAACATGATCATATAATAACAAAAAATTATTTAATATAATTATATTTCTTAATTCTAATTTCATGACGAAAAAAAATATCTTCTTCCATAAAATGGGATATGAAATCATCATTCGTGTGAACACCGGACTACTGGCATGTGAACCGATGTTATTCATTTTCCATCACCACCTATCACAACTGCATATAATGGTGGATTAAATATTTATATATGATAATTATTATATTATTATACTTTCTAATTATTATATCATGTATACGTGCATGTGTTCCTTTCAATGGTAATATGATAATGTTGCTCGTGTGTATGACGGACTACCACCTCGTGAAGCGATGTGATTCATTCACACTTTACATAAAAGGTAATAAGGATGGGTTTTTTGAAAATATGTGATATATATGAAACGAAATTTATTTTTATTTTTGATATATTATTTATCATTCTTTTTTCAATCCATTGAGAAAATAGAAACAACGTTCATACTTACGTATGATATACCATCTCCTTGAATGGTGTATTTCAATTTCTATATCTAACTCTTAAGGATTAATATAAAAACATATATACTTAATATATAAAAAATTTATATAATTGTTTAAATTATAGATAATATAGAATAATTATCAAATTAAGAAGACCAAAAATAATAATTCAAACCATACATGAAAAACAAAGAAGTTATTGTCAGAAATATGAATTTTGCAAGAAATTGTTAATAAACGGGTAATAAAATGACATATGTAAACAATAATTGTCATGATATATATAATTATTATTATTTAATAAATTTAGAAGAAATTTATATTTATTATAAGGAGTTTTTAATGTGTAATATATATGTTGAGACTAATGGTAATGGATCTTTGTCTGAATTTTCTTTCTTTAAGACATATGTTATATTATACACCTATCATATTTTATGAGTTTTATATAGAGACCATTTTTAAATATAATATCATCAGTTTATTTATTCTAATAATATTATAATTTTAATTTAACATTATTCTTTCTTGGGGATTATGATTCCATGTTACCAAAGTGGTATGTGTTTTATGTTACAATCTCATCGTTTATCAGGATTTCTCATGATTATACTTCTAATAATGAAATATTATGATATATCCCTAAATAAAATATTTTTTTATTATCCAATTTTTATTCCATGAGAATTGTTTTTTCCCTTCATTTTCTTCTATTTATGTACTCAATAGTTCATGATAATTTGTTTTAAAAAATCATTATTTCTCTCTTCGGTCGAAACCACTTTTTTCTTCTAAAATCATGTTATCAAAAAGTTATTTATAATTTTTTTTAGAATTATATAAATGATTTAATAAATAAATTGTTACACATTTTTTAATTTTTTATAAAAAAATTTATAGGAATCTTCATGTCATTTACCAAATAATGCATGTTTAGATTTTAACAAAATTGTTATTGGACTCTTTGGTTTATCATATACAGCATGTATGAAATTTTTCACCACCATGAACTCACAATTTATTAAATATTCCTTTATATGTTTTAATTTTAATTTAAAAGAAATTTGATTCCAAATTATTATATTAATTATTAGTTTTATATATTTATTTTCAAATAAAAGTTACTTTCTTCATGAAATGTTCCAAGTGATTTTTCCTTCAAAATCATTTTACATATAAGATGAAATAATTTTATATTAATTATGATTTATTAGAGATATTATTCTAATATACCATTCTAATTTTTTATTTTAATGGTTTATTTTTATGATTTAATGATATTTATGAAACTTGTTTCTAGTATACGTGTTATACCATGAGGAAATACATATGAATCATTCTCATTTTCATGGTTTATTATATTATGAAATGATTTATTGATTATTTAACCTATCTATTTTAAATAATTTAGGATATGATGAAATGTTTATTAAACCCATTTCATTACATAGGATATAATATGTTGAATATTTTTTAATCTTGTAGAACCCATAATTATGATTTTCATTATGTGATGTGTATGACCTATATATCCTTCCAATGAATTTGGGAAAGATTTATATAACATAAGATATATAGGAATAGAACAATGAGTACCCTGGGTTTATTAAGGGAATTTTTCCATTATTATGGTCTTTGGAGTGTACCATAACTACTATGATGGTTTTGGGAGTAAATTGATTCCCCTGTGATAGCCTTAGCATGGATCCTTAAATACTAAATAAAAGACATTATATACTTATGTGTATTTACCATTTCAAAGACTTATAAAAATTTTATGCTCTAATGGATAATGTTCTTTTATATCATTATGATTCATGTCTTATGAACTAACAATAGTTATTCCATGACTCAATATTATAATATTTGATTTGTAGGTATGGTTTTAAAATGTTAATCACTTATTCTCATATACTTATTCTCATGTTATGAATATTTATATCCATTGTTTTTCTTTACTGGGAATCATAGCTCAAACTCTCTTATGTTTCCTTTCCCTTGGTTATGAAAAAATTATTATGTATGATATTACTAATAAGGGTTCTAGTTATGAAGAACTTAGTGTGAGATAATGTAGTTCAAATATGAACTATTTATTTCTGTTTTCATGTTTCTGAATGCACTATAACATTTCAATACCCATATGTGTGTCTCTATAATTTAATGAATGTTCATTAAAAAATAATTTAATGTCTATGTATGAAATTATAGGGTCACTATATAAAACCACAATATAATTTTATTTTCTTCAAAAAAAATTGTGAAAATACAAATTTCCATTAGTGAAATTATTTGAAATATTGAATATATAAATTTATGGATTTTAATTTTCATTAAATTTGATGCTAATAGACTCATAAAGTAGTATTTCACCAATGTTATGAGATAATTTTATTAATATTTTTGTCAATTTATTTCAATTATTTTTTATGATTTTTTAAATATACTGAAAAAAATATAATTATTTCCATATAAAATACCAGGTGAACATAAAATTTAAATATTGATCATTTCATGAAAATTTCGTTGAGTAATTCATTGAAGGATATAAAGATAAATTGTATATATGAGAATATTTTTCTACCTAGGAATAAATTTTCCCCACAAATGTCACTCTAAAATTCATTTTTCTCAACAAAGCCTCTCAAGATAGAAAAATAATGGAATAATTCTAAATGATTATTTTTATGAACAGAAATTTATAAAATTATATTTCATTTTTAAAAGTATATATATAATGAAATTTTTGTAGTAAGAGTAATAAAGGTCCTGTGAGTTTTTATAAGATGTATAAAATGAATAAGAAAATTATATCACATGAAATTATTATACGAAGAAATTATAGAATGTATTATTAAACAAAATATTAGTATTTTATGGCCACAAAAGGCAAAATTTTAGTTTATATACTTATGGTTGAGTATAAGTTGGAGAATACTAGAGAAGTCTCAAAATATAATTGTATATTTATATTTTGTGATAAAACATTAATGGATAACATTTTTTTATAATTACATGGTGATAAAAATAATTAAATTTATAATAAAACCAGGATTTTATAATCATAAATTTGATGTCGTTTTCTTGAAAACCATATTAATCGAACAAGTTAATATGTACCTTTTATTTATGATAGATTAATGTTATATTTTTTTATTGGGTTTCAGTTTAAATTTCATATTTTCTTTGATATTTTAATAAATAAATTTATAAATTAATTATATCTACAAATATAAGGAATTACATTGGAGTAAGTTATACAACACAATTGTTTAAAGTGTATTTTATAAATAACATCACATTTTTTATGTTGTCAATTTCACAGGATGATTAAAACTCAGGATTAATAAAGATATAAAACAATTCCACGATTATTTATACTAAATCATTTTTTTAATTATTGATATGTAATTATGGTTGTGATTTTATATGGGTCAGTAGAAGATGAATTCACCCCACCCTAGGTGGTTTTTGTGGTGATCCTACTATAAAACATAATATCACATTCTCAAATGATGTTTTTATTTTTTATGAACTAAAAAATATGTATTTAGTATATATTACTTAATTACAAGTTAGTTCAAATGCATCATTAAATCTAAGCCTTATATTTTTTTCACACAACATAATTTTGGTTTGGGGAATGCATCTGCCACATCCTTCCCATGTAGTTTCGTAGAGATACTAATATAATTTTAATGGACTAATTATATCTGATATATATTTAATTTATTTTTTAGATTCCTTAAATAGTATGTAACATATAAACTCGATGCCTTTTTCATGGCTGATATATTTCATTAAATTGTGAGCCTTATGGTTGGATATTAAAAGGAATTTGATGTATACTATTTTGTGAGGTGAATGATCATAAAGTTTCATACAGATATTTCAAGATAACTATTTGTTCCCATGACATTGTTCATCATGTAATATAATAATAATAATTTTTATTATATATATATATATTATAAACACTTAGGAGTAAAATTTCAATGAATCATATAAATAAAACACACGCAACTGGATAGGAAGGTCATAGCCCCCTAGGGATAACCCACCCATTTTTGATGGAATGATGGCCATGTGGACATAAAGTCCATTAAAAATCATGTAACCCATGTTCCTATAACCTTTAAATATTTTTTACATCATAATTTTACGCCTAAGGAGTCTCCATAAAGGTTGTGTCCTAACCCGCCCCGCATCGTTCTCCTCCTATGATTCGCATCTCCTGATCGAGCCACCCTGCATACACTAGTAGTGCTTCCATTGCTTGATCGTTCCACCCCACACTCCACTCATAGTGTGTGAGAATTCTGTAATTATAGACCAGATCTAAAGGTAGGTGTATTACCTACCAACATAGGAAGTATACATGTGCTTTTCATGTGACCTTCATCAAGAACACTCCGTTGAGATTGATGATACTAAATTGGTTATACTAGTATGTATTTTTTTCATTATTATATATTCTTATATAGCTTTTTATAATTTTGGGTTTTTTATATATGTTTATTTTTTGAACCCCTAATAACCATAAGTGATATCCAAACAACATTTTAATAAAAGTAAATAAGTATATTTTATTATTTTTCATAAAAAATATTTTTATGATGAAAAAATAGAGTCAAGCCTATTAACACTACCTTTAATTTCATAGAAATTCTAGTTTTTCTACCTAAGGTTATGTTTTATAACAACATAACCTAAGGAAATCCCTTTTGAGACTATTTTGAGAGTCAATATAAACCCAAGAATATATCGGGGTTACATATGTGATACAACTTATTCCCCACTACTGCATGACACTACATTGATAAAATAATATATTATTCCATGAAAACTCAACATTATGTTATACAATTATGGTAATTAATAGTCTAGGAATCTTTTATATCAAGGTTAAATATAGCCTACATCCATTCTATGATCAATAATATCATTTTGAAGTTATTAAATGATAAATTCATTGTCAAAGTACTAAAAGTATTATACACGATTTTATGTTTATTAGTAACTTAATATGATGTTTGATATATTTTTTTGACACTGCATTGTGTGCTAATATAGAAATGGGTTCTATCACGATGTTACATTTTAAGAAAATTTACTATAAAGAAATAAAAGGATAATATATCTTATTCAATATTATTTAAAGTTGGAATAATAAAATAATTTCTATGTTTAATTAGATTTTCTAAAAATTAATAATTTTTTAATAAATGCTAAATATTAGGATTTATAAAATATGAAAATATTAAATAATTAAATATTAGGAATAGAATATTTTTCTCTTCTAATAAATAATGTTTTTTAATAATATTTTATTCCTTGATATTATTAATATTTAAAAAATATATAGAATGTCAATACGGTATATTCCTTTTTTATGTAATAAATTTATTCTATGTGATTGATACTTTCATTTCATGGTAGGTATGATATCATTTGATTTATTATTTCATCTAACTTTACCTTGGATTGTTTTTAGATTTATAAGATTTAAAATATTGATTGAATATATTTTGTTTATATTATTGATTGAAGATGCCAAAAATTTAATTCTATATTGAGTAAATTCTCCCTGGGGAGAGGGACTTGAGGTTAGACTACCTACCCACTACCATAGTTACTAATACCTTTTTCTATAAATTTTTTCGGTAGGATATATTTTATTTTTGAAGTACTCATGTTAATATTTTCATTATTGTTTAATTATATGCTATTATATGAACATTTCGTATAACTAATGCATGAGATAAATTCAGATATATAATAAGATACATAACATCTTTTTTGGGTGAATAAAAAAACTATTAGTGGTGTAATGTGTGAAACATTTTTTTTTAAATACAATAATTTGGATGATAGAATAAGGATTCAAAAACAATGTTTTTCAAAGGATGCATACAAAATATAATCAATTGTGGTAAAATTATGATACAATAATATTAAGTAGTTATAAATTTAATTTCAGTTTGATGTATCTTAAATTTTTCAGACTAATAAAGAAAATCCATCAAATACTATGTGTGAGATTACTTCTAAAGCATCACATTTAGTGACACCGGTCATCTAATTGGGTTGTTTCCTTCCAACTCTCTGTTCCCTTGGTTTATTTTTTTATGTTAAGAAGGTAATGATGCTTCACTAATGTTCAGATCCTTATTCTTTATTTTTTCATTAGGATAGAGTATTTTGGAACTCTAATGGTTAGCATACCAATGAAATAGAGTTCATAATAATTCATAATGTTGGATATAAAATAAATATTTTTCAAATCTACTATCCATGAGTCACAATTAGGGTTATTGGGAATGTTTGCTACCAAAATAACTAAGTTCTAATATAAAAATCCTAGAAAACTTTTTTCTTAGTGAAATATGGATCTTGAATAACAAAATAGTTATGTTATATGGGTTATCAATTTTACTCGGAGAACATTCTTCAAAAATACTTGAATAAATTATCAAAAACATGATACTCACATATTAATATTTAATTATTTTAGATTATGGTATACTTTATGATAAGCATATTTAGATTAATTATAGGTATGAAGGATAAAAGTGTTATATATTGGTATCTAGGGTTGAGAAATGTTTTTAAAGATAAGTGTTGTGATCATCTAAATGTGAATATAATATATATCAATTTCACTCTGACTCTTGGATATTAGATATTGTGTGTTTGCTACAAAATTGTGTTAACAAATACATACTAAAATAAAAAATAGGAAATTGATAAAGAGTATAGTAGAGCTTCATGTGGTTTATTGGTAGAGATATGTTGTACTAGATGTTTGAACTTATTATATGGAATTACAAAGTTGATTAATACTATAATTAGTAAATTTTTATTACGTTCCCAATATAAAAAGGTGTTTTAATTTAGTTTCTTCTTTTTATAAGATGAAATTTTCATTACCTATTAATAAAGAATGTTTACTAATATATAATAATAAAAAATTTATGTAATTGTAAATATTATAAACTATTTTTAGTTTCTAGATATATAAAATAACATTTTTAACAATAATAATAAGATGTTCAGGGTTGATTCTAAGGATACTTAACATTGGATTTTTTGGAATGGGAATATAAATGAGAAAAATTCCAAGATTATATAAAAATATATTGTTTAATTTATATTATTATGAATTATTTGATGCATCAAAATCTTTTTTATTCAGTAGGATTACAAAATACCTTTTAGAAGAAAATTTGAAAGGGATAATGGATTGTTGAATCACATACATAGTGATGTATGTGGACCAATGAACACACAAGAATGTGGTGTTTTATGTAATTCAATTCCATCACCAATTAATTAAGTCAATATGTTAATGTTCATCTATGAAACATTAGAAAAAAAATATTTAAGAAAAAAATGATTTTTTAAATTAAGTAAATAATAAACTAGGAACAATTTTAAATACTATCTGATTAGATCATGGTAGTGAATACATGTGATGAGACTTCATTAAATATCTAATATATTGAGTAATATATTTTCAATTCACAACTATTTGAACACTGAAATGTATTGGGGTGTTATAGAGAAGCATCCATACCATGTTTGACATGGTTTAACTAATGATGTAGATGTGTGACCTTCCGATTGCATTCTAGGTTTTTACTTTTGATATTGCTACATTATAACATAGCAATGTTACATATAATATAATAATGAAGACACTATATTTGATTTGTTTTATGAAATGTACTAGTTGGTTTTTAAGATAATTTGTGGTTGTGAGGAACTCAATAGTTTATTGACATCTGATAAATGTATCCTGAAATTAAATAAATATTTATTTATTTATTTTTACAAGGGAAAAAGGGGGAACTTTTTTTATAACCCTTTTGAAAACAAATTACATGGTAACACATGATATTTTACATTAAAAGAAAAATATAATTCAACTATTCATTAGGGAGGAATATTATACTTAATTAAGTTCAAGACCAATAAAAAGGAACTGTTCCTAAGGTGGAAGTTGAGCCAAGTTGGTAAATAATTTTTGAATATTAAATGAATTATGATTTAAAACAATACCAGGGTTTTTTTAGTATTTACTATAAGAAAATAGATATATATATTTCTCATGGAAAATAGGGATTATATAATGTTCATAAGAGATGAACCCACTACCTACCATGAAGCCCCAGAGAGTTCTAATTTTGATGATGTTTTTAAACACAAGGAATCTAAAATAGACTCTATGTAGACTAACCTTGTTTGAAACATAGATGATACACATGAAGGTTTTTTAATCATATAAGAGAAGTGGGTTTTCTATAAAAAATGACATGTACGGTTGAGTGTCTATATATAATTTTGTCATTGTGGAGAAAATATACAAATAAATCAATGGTATTAACAGTGCTAAATCATTTTCACCAGTAGTGATAATTATGTCCATTTTAGTTTTTCAAAATATAATAGATCATTATTATTTTTTGATATAACTAATTGATGTTAAAATTGTTTTCTTAGTGAAATTTTAGTTTATGAATATGTATATAATTCCCCTCCATCATTTTGATTTTCCAAATGAATTTACTAAGGTAGAAATGATGCAGTTGATCATTTATGGACTCAGTCTAGCTCAGCATTGTTAGAATATACTGTTTGATAATACAATAAATGAATTTAGTTTCATTAATAACATAGATTATTCTTATGTATATAAAATATTAGTTAAATCATACAAGTGTTTCTAATATTTAATGCAGATGACATAATTTTTATCAAATATAATATCCCAACACTTCACTCTATGTATATGTGTTAGGATAAACATTTTTTGATGATGGACATGGGTAAAGATAATTACTTATTGGTTATGATGATTAATATAGATAAATAATATATGTTACTTACATTACGTAATGAAACATATATTTTAAATGTTCTAAAATTGTTAATAATGATAAACTCTAAAATAAGTGTTTGTCGGTATCAAATGGAAAAACAAATTGGATGACACTATATCCTTATATATATTTAGTAAGTTTGTATATAATTTCCAATATATATTCCATTGGATCTATCATGTATTCCCTATTGTGTACTCAACCTAACATCACCTATTATCTATGTATAACTACTAGATAACAAAACAATTCTATTAAGAGCTACTTAATTATTATGAAAAACATTCATATTTACTTTAGAATGACTATGGATTCATTCTAGATCATTAATGAAGAGGATGGTCTCTATGTAAAGGGTTATGTATATTTTACTCTCCAAAATGACAAAGATGATATGATATCTTGGTACGGATTCATGCTTTTCCAAAATAGTGAATATTTTATTTGGAAGACTTCCAAACTATACCTATAAATGACTAATAAATAATGATAGATTACATAACTGTATAATATCCTACATTATAACAAAAAGTTTATAATTAAAATTAGGGTGGTTCCTAGTATTGAGGGACTAATCGACCTTTATTATAAAAACAATAGAGTTTATTCTTATGTTAATGAAACCCTATTGAACCAGAGAACTAAAAATATGTCTTAAAAATATTATCTTATACATTAGATCATTTAGTGGAGTGATATAAAGATCCTTTAGGTCTGTATAAGTAATAATGTATTAGATCCACTAATGAAACCATTATCATAGCTGAAGCATGATACTTATGTAGAGTATTTTGATGTAATATATATATATATATGAAATTAATGTAAAAGTTTTATAATGTATCATTTTATCTAAATAAATGAAATTTACATTTATTTTTTAATATTTCATGTATAAATTGGTTTTATATGATGAGTAGGATGATAATATATTCTCAAATTATGTCATTGAGTTGTTCCTAATAAATTATCATTTTAGAACAATATAATCTGTGGTTATATGTTATGATTTGAATTAATAGATACATATAATCATTAAAAAGTGTTTTATATTATATACAAATATTAAATTCATGATTTAATATGTAGATACTTATTACAATTTTGACACGCTAAAGTATATCACAGGGAATATCACATAATTGTCAGTATACTTAGGGGTTTAAGCATATAGGAAATCATTCTTACCTAAGGATTAAGAGATAAATATCCTGAGAAAATATATAATTTTATACCTATATTACTCATGTAAAAGTTTATAATCTAATAAGGGGGTGGTTGGGTATATTTTGGATCATTTCTTCTGTTGGATTGAAACCAATATTTGATTTTTCTACAAATTTTAAAAGAAAACATATAGGCACTGGATTGAAATATTTTTTCAAAATGAAAAAAAAATCATAGTTTATTAAAATATGATTATTTTAACTACTTTTATGAGGGACAAATGATCTAATAATCTCTTATATGTATAACATGTGATGTATTCATCATACTGGTTAGTATATTTTGCATAATCAAGAAAAGATGAGTTGACCTCTACTAGATTGACATGTTATATACCTAGTTTCAACTCAAGGTTATAGAAAAATGATTATATACATATATATATGTATCTTATGGTATATCTTGAGGTTGAAATGTTTTTATAGTGAAATGAGTATGTTTCGTGAAGATCACACCAGACTCATTAGTAGTTTGAGCAGTAGTAATGCTTTAAAAGATGCCATTATTTTCTTATATCATTGAAAAATGGATTTCAAATTTTTTATGAAAACTAATCAGGTTTATTGTTCCACATGGTCAGGCATTTGGATAAGTATTTTTGGATAAAAAATTTATTCTAAACGTATTAGAGTTTAATGAAAATTAATTCAAAAGAGTTTAGATGAATTCACAATGTGTTGTTGAGTATTTTATAGAGTAATTATTGGTTTTATTGAAATTTAGAATATGGTTTAATATAAAATAAAAATATTTATATAATAAATCTGTAATAGTGATACATTCTGTTATTGTATCCACAATCCTGATCCTGATATTTTGTTATTCCCAATAAAATGGGTGATTAGTGAATATATCTTCTACCTCCTTCACGCTAAATTTTTTTCAACTACTAATCCATTATGAAATTATTTATTATAGGTTTTAGATCAATTTAGTGGGTTTAATGGATCCCTATAATGGTATGAAACATATTTAACTCATACGTTCTATATGGAAATCACATTTTATTAAATGGTGATCTCATTGGTTGGATTTATAAATGATAGGATTCATCCTGATGTGTGATTTGAATGATCATCAGTGTCATGAAAAGAATTCTAAATATTACTTCCTTTAAAAATAACATTTCTTCACATACTTTGAATTTTCTAGTACCCCTATTTAGTTATAAGAATTATCTATTTCTAATCTAAGTACCAAAGGCTTGTGGGTTACCTATGCTAGGAGAAAACCTATTTTTTATAAATTTGAGAACTTTAAAATGTAATATATATTAATATGGAGGATATTGTATTTGGTATATGGGTACACTATTCTTAATTAAAAAAATATATATTGAGATCATTTTGGATAGATCATGCATAAATATTGTTTTTCTTTCACTATTATTTTCGTATGATGAAAACCAAAAACCCATTAGTTTCGAGGAGATATCTCACATGTGAAACTATTAATGACCCTTATTTGATTTCCCTGACTCCTTATCATTATAAGGGGAAATAGTTATTTAATTCTCCAAGAATTATTTTTAAATACTATCTTTAGATATCTAATTTAAACTCATTTATATATTTTAAAACTCTATTTCTAAATCAAATTTCTTTGGGGTTATATTCAGTCTTTTGGATTTTATTATTTTTAATTGGTTATTATTGATTCAAGATATGTTAAAATTTTATTATTCTTTAATTATTATTATTATATATACTTCTACTATGGTAAGTGGTCCTTCAAAATATTTTGTGTGAATTTGGTGAAATGGATCCAAAATTTTGGATGGGTTGTTGAGCCACTAGTTGTTCTATAATTATTAGGATTCAAGGTTTTAACTATACAACATGTTATGTTAACTACACTATTGGTCAAAAAACAAATTATAATTCCAAATAATCATAATTAAAAAATTAGTAATCTCTCAATACACTCCCTATTAAGGATCTAGAAAGATTTTGAAAATTTTAAAGCACCAGCCTTTATCATCTGAATTTAAATTGGGGAGAGTTATTTCTTGTATATCGTATTTTATGAAATCCCATTGAATAATTTTATGTCATGCCTAAAAGTAGGTAAAACTATTGTGTCTGGTGGAAAGGTTGAACAAAAATTGATAATTAAATAGTATCCCCATAAATAGATGTCTATATGGGTTGAGGAAGAGAATCCTAAAGTTTCTACCATACATTATATAGTGTAATACACTATTAATGGTCATGTTTCACATCCATTTTAGGATACATAGACTCATAAGATGGAGGAAACTACAAATGGGACTATTTAAGACCCTCCCTTGGATAATAATAAAAACCATAATATTATTGTGTAATTTCTTAGTGAATCATATCAATAATAGAAATCTAAACAAATTGAATTGGAATATATTAAATCTTGATATAAAAAGTTGAAAAACATTTGATTCATTCCGATGGTTTTTTAATCCAAATCCTAGTAAATTATATAATGTAATTATTGATCTAAAATAGAATCAGCAGATATTACATGGATATTCGATGTAATTATTGAGTAAATAAAGGAAATTACCCCCTAAAGTGGTGGTGTATTCTAATTCATTGTTTGTGGATAATGAAAATATAGAGGATTTTAATAAACATATGAATTTTTAGATTATAAAGGAAGGTCTTAACAAGGATATTTACTCATTGATCATATAATAATATTTATTAGTCCTAAAAATAACAATGCTTGGAAACCAAAGTTGATGATTATTTTCAAATAAAAAGTGTATAATCTCAATGATAGTGATGAAATTTGATCAAAATCATAAGATTGATTTTCTAAGTATACCAAGTATATGTACTTGGTTTTTATTTTTTCCCTACTTAAAATGGTACCTCCTTATCTTTGTTAGTTAAACATTTTGAGGCTTTGGTTTTGTTTAATGTGAGAAAATCCTCATCTGTAATCGTTCTTATGATTTCATTTTTTGTATATTTTTTGTGATAAAATTGTGATAATAAATTCTATTTTAATGAAATATATGTGATTTTATGATTACCCAAAAATCCAAGATATATTTCTTTATATCATTAATGATATCTTGGGGTCCTTGGTTATTGACTGTTTGGTTATTATACTCTTTATTATCCTTTTGTTTTATTTTTTCAGAATGATTTTATTCTCTTATTTAATTTATTTATATATATTATAATGAATGTTTTGGGGTTGTGGTGCTAACATGAACTATATAAAAGATGGAAATTTTGGGTAGAATATTTCTCTAATGAATTTAGTGACTCTACTGATGAATTTTTTTGTGGTGAAGATGATATTTTGATGATGAGTAATTGGTGCTTTAGTGTTTTTTTCAGACCACTTACAAATAAATGTCATTATGTGTTAATAGGTTTTATTTTTTGGCATTTATTCTCTATCTCACAGACTTTTAAGCTAGTTAAAACTTTTTATATATTATTTTATTTTTTAATAATAAATAAATATAATATAATTTGATAAAATTCATGATTTTATAAATAATGTATGATTTTTTTATTCTTGTCATCCTCTTTGAGAAAGGGAAACCATGTGGAAATCTATTTAACAATGTCATGATAGAGAGTTTAATATTAAAATATATATTTTTCAATATCCACAATAAAAATAAATAGTAGTGATTATTTAGTTATTTAATTTCAATTTAACTAATTTTTCTTATAAGAATGATAAATACCTCTTTTGAGGATTAACGTGTGATTTGAGTGATGTCTTTGAAGGTTTAGTTTCACAATTATTCTATTATAATCATAAAGATATTTTTAATATAGTAATTCATAAGTGGTTCTAATAAAAATTTTATATTAAAGAACCATATAAGGGGAAGATAATAAAAACATAAATTTTTTTATCATTAATTATAAAATAAGATCAATACTATTTTGGGTAGATAATATTATCTCATAGTTATTCTCTATATTTAAAAATTAATTTTATTTCCAATAATGGTAGTGGTGAAAAATATTTATAGGAAACATTATGTGTATGGGGCTCAATTATTCACACTTTCCATATTTTGGTTTACATGATCAAAAGATTAATGATGTGAAATTAAAAGGTATTTGAAAAAAATAAGGATTATTTTCTCTCATTGAGTGATTAATTTTGATAACACCTGGAGATATTATCATTAATTATTTTTTAATTCAATATAAATTTACAAATAAAAATTAAAAAATTAAAAATTAATATTCAACAATTAAAAATATTTAATAAGAAATTAATACATGTTTTATGAATTATTGATCTACCCTCCTTTAAGTGATTCCATAATACCTGCGATAATTAAGATGGTTTCATTTAAATTTGATTTCTATATCCATGTGGTAAAAGTGTAAATTTATTTTTAAAAAATATACTATTAAATTTTAATAAATACAACTTTGAAATGGTGATACCTTCTATAAGTGATATGATATATGGTTTTTTTAGTAAGTTTACTTTATTACCATTAAAATGTAAAAGATATTACCCATCATTTCATTGAAAATTTAATAAAGGGATCGAGGATAAAGAAAATATATATATAGTAATAAAATTCTATGACACCTTACAATTATAATCTAAATAATAGAGCTCTCTCACTAGAATATTCAATATCTCTCTCTTTTATTCTTTACATTGGACCCTATTTATTAATTAGTGATATACTTTCCTCTACATTAATAAACAAGTATACTATTTTTTATCTCTATAGACATAGTCATCAACCATATAAAACTCATTATATATTTATAAATATATCATTAGATAAAACATAAAATATATCTAATAATTAAGTCAAATATGGTATGTGACCCCATAAAAATTCTTCTGTGAAAATTGTTAATTAATTATAATAATTTATTTCAATTTTATTGGCTATTGTTAGTCATGAATCATATTAAGCTATTATTTCAAGTAAATTTATTGTTAATATTCGTGAGTAACCAACCATATGAAACCAACCATTTTTCAAGGATAATTTAAATTAATATTTATTATTATAATTTTTTCATTACCATTATAAATTATAATCTTTTAATGTAATAAATAATTCTTCATTATAGTAATAAATCATTACCTTAAAAAATAATATTCTATAAGCTTATTCTAATTTATTTTTTCAAAACATGTATTATTTTCTATTATGACCATAAACTATTTATTTAACTATAAAAAAATATTTTCTTTTTCCACACATGGACAAGATAAGTATTCCAATATTTCATTAATATCCTCCAAACAAAACTATTTAATTTTATTATGATAAACCCATTCAAACCTAAACTATAGTTTGGAATTCATATAATTCCACTATTCATGAAAATTCATTGACTATTATAATAAAAATCATGGTATTTTTTCAAATTATAATCATTAAATTGGTTAATATTTTTATCATAAATAGGATTAAATGGCTAAAAATGGTTATTTGATTAATTTAGTAGAGAATTGTAAATTTTTTTATATTAATTAATCAATATTTATGTGTCCAAAAATGATTTCAATGAGGAACAAGGATATTTTCTCCTCTCATTTTCTCTTTTTCTAGTTTTAATCACCAATAATATTATATTGTTCATCAATTTTATAATATTAAACTGTTACATTTTTTATAGAATGAATATATTCTATTGGGAATACAAATCACCTATTTTAATGTTTTTCATAGACTCCATACACATTATATTGTCCAATTTTCTTTAGTTATTTATCTAATATATTATAAATAATTTTAAATAATATTAAATATATAATCCTATAAATTCCATATTAAGAAAAAAATTGCATAATATATAGTGGGACTAAAAATTTAGTTACGTTTTTTGTACAATTATATTTATATTGATATTTTCTTCATGAATTATGTAGTTTTCAATGTTTTTATCCACTTCCAGTCACCCCTTTCCAAGGTACTACAAAACAACTCATGTTGTGGCCTTTGAACCAAAAGAATTTTACTATCAATTACCTATATATTCATGGTATTAAATATTAATAAATATTTTATAACATGATGTGTGTTATTATTCATTATTTATAGTGATAAAATCCATACATTCTATGCCACATTGAGAGGTCATATAAATTCTCTACAATAAAGAAAACCTTCTAGTTTTATGATTATATTCTTAACATCAAGTTTTATGTATAGAAGAAATCATATTAATGGATATTAAGGATATAGGTTGTTCGGTGTTTTAGGCTCATAATAAATTGATAGTTATTCTCATGAAGTTCACAATTGGTTATCTTCAATGGAGGGGGGTTGTGATAAATGACCTGTATATAGGAATTCAAAATGTTTTATGTATCAATTGATATTCCTATATGTGTACATTTATATTGGTCTAGAGATTTGACACTATTGTTAATCCATATATGGAGTTTCATACATATATATGTATTAGTATAAACAGTGAAAATATATGTATGTAATTAGGTAAGATAGAATGGTAATGTCCTGATATATATTGTATTAATGAATTATTCCAGAAAAGATATGTCTCTTTTGAGTGAATGGAATCAGATATATCAGGACATTGGATTGGAATAGAATTTTTTAATTAATTCCTTGGCCTTAGAGGTTTCTTCAATATGTTTTTTTAGGAAATTCAATGAATGATATATCATACCTATTGTCTAATGAAACCAACACGATGGGATATTAAGATAAAGGTATTGTATTATATAGTGGAAATTAATAAAAGCTAACTATCAATGATAAATTAATTTCTGTCTATTTGGGTTCCTTGATTCGTTGATAGATGTTAATCTTATTATTCAAGTGAGTAAGAATAATTCCATTAATATTGAGTCAATATGGGTCATGTATTAATGGTATTCATAATAATAGTTAATTTTTATTTGGACTTCATATTTTAAAAAATATTATTCTCAATTTATTAGGAAAGAAAATTTTTCATGATATATTTATTGTACAAATGTCAATATAATGAATAATAATTTGATATTTATTTATCTTAATAAAGATTCATTATTAAATATTAAATAAATGGCGAGGATAAGAGAATAACTGAGTTAAGAGTTTAGTTGGAATGATATATTTCATATCATTTTAAAAATAATAATTTATTTATTTAAAAATTGATATTAATATTATCCATGATTTTTTAACACATCAAGGATATAACAATAACAATAATCAAAAAAAAATATTATTATTGTTGTTGTCATTATTTTAATAGAAGTGGGGTTCACTGAGGATTAAGATATTAGAAAAGGGGCAACGTGGGATAACTTATTTTATAACTGAGTTACATAAACATATTAATACCACTTATAGTGAATGTGAATGTTGTGAAAAATAATTCCTCTCAATATAATTATCTAAAACTGAGGGAGATCCATTTATAGAATTCTCTCAAGATTTTATAGTATCAATCCTCCTCATCCCTCCCAATAAGAGGATAGAGCTCGATATAATTCTTCATGATAAAAGTTAATTGTTATTTAAATCAATGTCAATGACACATGGTAATAATTTCATGATATTGAAATGAAAAGATACATCAATAATGTTATAAGATTCATGGAAGACATATAGACTACTATAAGAGTGATTATACCCATGACCCATTTATGATAATGATAGTACGATAATAATTACCGACTAATTCAATAACAAATAAATAATTACAATAAAAGGAAATTCATGTTTATATAAATAAATTAAATATTATATATAAAAGATCATTATATCTAAAGTTTTTTTATTATTTTTTTGTAGAAATCTATAGAAAATAATGAAACAAATTATTGGTCATAGACCCAACAGCCTCTTCTTCACCTTGTAACCTTCAAGATTTATCGCATCACTTACATATAGACTTATAATTATTTATAAATATTTTATCATTTTATGAATATTTTATTAGTTTGGATTTATAATTTATTCATTAATTAATTAGAAAGTTTATATATCATTTTTTTCAAATTCATATGACTAGGAATAGGTCTAAAAACCAATAAATAACACTTGAATATCAAATATGGTGGTATCAGATATTCAAGTTAGATAATGTGTGACTACAAATCATTTAACAAAAATGTACATGGCATGTTTCGATATTTATTACACTATGATAAGCATTAGTAAATTAAAAACAACTTGTTGTGAAGAATACGCAATGTTATTACATACCAAATATTGATCGGTTATATAGGACACAATTTTAGGGGTCACATGGAATGTAGCTAGAGAACATTCCATTTAAACTCGCAAAATTAAACCCTGTGGTAAATTTGGATTTCATGTGGTCAAATTTCATGGAATTTAATTATTACATGTCGAATGGTGACATAAAGAAAAGAAACATTGTCAAGTTTTCCTAACATGGTATGTATCTAGTGGTGCATATTGTTTAACATTAAGGGGTATGGGGAGTGTAGGGGATGTATGTGTTTTATAACCCTTATGTGTTTATGATGTGTACAGAACAAGATATATTTTTCACTATGTACATTAATTACATGAAACAAAAAAAATCAATAGTAAACCCAACATCACAGTGAGTAACTAGTATAGACACCCTCTAAATCGATTTAATTGAAAATTAAATGCCTAATTTTTTACTATATTAATTTTAGGACTAAAAATTTATATAGTCTTTATACACCCTATATACTATACTTGAACTAAAAGAGTTATCAAATGAATTTATTATCACATTTCTTATTTTAAAATTTTCAAGATTACTATTTGGCATGACTAACAGTACTACATGAAGTGTGATAACATGACACGTTGTATTTTTTATGTCATGTAAATACATAGTACACAACTTAGACCATATAAGACATTATTTAGTTCAAATGAAATCATGACATGTAACATCCAATATAAGACTCGTTCTTGATTAATTTTAAATTGAATTTTTTTTATTTCATAAGTTTAAAATGTTTTTCCATCTCTATGACAGCTTAGGTATACAATTAAAATAAATGAGTTAGTATATTAATAATGTAACTAAATTTATTTAATTCAATCAATTTACCTTATCATGGAATAAATTTAAATTATCTCTAGGTACTTTGGAATGAATTGTAATTTCAGGAATGGATGATCATCATTTTGAAGGACCATTGTATGTTTCAAATTTAATTTAATTTAATTATTTCTTGATTGGGAAATAACCATTACTAAATTAAAATTACAATATGTGTAATATGCCCTCCTATTATTTTGTATTAGTAAATATGTCAGTGGTTTCTTTTATGTAACTACATACCCCTGGTTCCCCCAACTTATGTTTGAGTCAGGAATATGTAAAGCACGATGCACCTAGGAGATTAGATGTTGTTAAACTTTGAAGTCAAGGTGAAACCATCCAAAGAGAAATATAGGTGAAAAGGTCAAATGATAAAACTAAAACGTAAAAATGTTCCCAAGGTTTATTATTAGGGGTTCAATGGTAAGTTTATCATTAACTCAATAATACGGAAATTAAAATATCTCATAACCATGTCATATAAATTTATTTTATTTTTTTCTATGAGTATAGTTAATTATTTATAATAATTGAATTTTTTATTGTGGTCACATATAAAAAATGAATTAACAAACATTAAATATGGAATAAAAAATAAATTCTGTAGAAATTATTTTATCAATACATTCTAATCACATATGTAATATCTACATTAAATTAAAAAGTATGTTAAAGTTTCAAATAAAGTATATTTACACGGAAGATAAGAAATCCTCAAAAGTATATTAATTCATAAAGGACTTTTAGTTTTGGCATCCATAGGAATCCGTAGTTTAATATTCTATTTTGGCCACCATAAGGGTGCTATAAATTATGAGGGGTTTAAAAAAAATTGGTCAACTTAAACTACATCAAGGGTTGATTGTCACCATGTGACTTAGTCCAACTAGTATGAATGTTTTTAGGAAATAAGTGTTCAAGATTTTAGGATTGGTAAATCAGCACAATAGAATATGGAATAATGAATTAATGTGATTAGAAAGATCAAAAACCTAAACATATTCCCTGAACATTTCAATCTTTTTTTGGGTGTATGATAAGGGATCATTTACACTAGAGTATCCTTATGGTTGGATATTCTGATTGCAATGGTGAGGTCTATTGGGATTTTATAAAATAATGGTTGACTGAAAAATAAAATTTATTACGTCATATTTTTTAATGAATATAATTTACTAAAACTATATGTGAATTTTGACATAGATAATTTCAAGACTAACAAACACAAAATAATTACTACTTTCAATTTTAGAGAAATATATCATATTTATTGACAGTACTTTTGAAGAGTTTTATTTTTTCTTTCTCTTTATAATTTAATTATAACTAATGTATTACATATAAGATTCCCTTATTAATAAGGAACCTTATATAGAGGAATGTGATGAATAGATCCTTCTCTACATGATACACCAATACAATGTGTTGTAAATACAATGTTTTTTATTATCATTAATTTCAGTTAAGGTTTAGAAGTTGTGTTAAAATTTGGAATCATTGAGTATATTTTCCATTCAACTTTATCTCTATTGTGAGAAGTGTATACATGATAGATATGGGATAAATAGGTAACCTTTCATTGGAAAAATAGATAAGGATCGCCAACTAGATAATATGTAGTCATCAAAAATAACTATGATGGTCAATTTTACGTATTTAGTTTTTGAGATTCATAATAATATCTGCAATGATATTGTAATTCATTTTCTCCTATAGTGTTTCCCTAGGATTATTAATAAATTATAACATAAAGAATATTGGGTTTTTGTCCAAGATCATTTTCCCATATTCATGTGGAAAAAAAGGAATGGAAACGAAATAAACCATAAGTACCCTTAAAATATTGACACTTGTATAAACCACTAAAAAAATAACAAATACATCCATAATAAAAAAATGAATAAGTGGAAGTGTGTTTTCATTATATATGGAAGGGGAACTACAAGCTTAAATTCTCCATAGTGATTAATCAACAGGAAAATTATGGTGCAAATGTTATAAAATGGGACATATATAAATATAAATGTTTCTTTCTTGATAAATCATTTTTTATTCAGATTTTTATAAAAATAAATCAACCATGTAGATTCTGGATGACTGTGAGATGTGAGGTTGATCTTCGAGCAACCAACCGAGAAAAACTGGTTGAACTAGATATAGGACACTACCATAATACTTTCATATGGGTTGGTTATTTTATTATAGAATAGGTATTATATTCATAGTGATGCCAAAAACATTATATTCTATTCATTTTTAGGCTTAGATTTATATGTATTAAAATCTAGAAATAAATAGCATCTAATTTTTCAATGATAGCATTTGATATGGTATGAATCACCTCAATAACAATATTTATGTACCATAAGATGAATAATATGTGATGGAAATTGATATCAAATCATATTAACTTGAATCATAGAACACCTAGTTCTAGAATCTCTTATTTGGTCATGTAAATGAGATAAACATGAAAAAAACATCAGGATAGATATTTATATTTTTTTGAACTAAAACCACATTACAGATTACACACTTAGATGAATTAAAAAATAAAAAAACCACCATTTAGTGGATATGGTGGAAGGATCATAGTGATTCATGAATTGGTTCATAAATATATATTTTGACATTTTCATATTGAATATAGAGTTTGGTAGTCACACTTCCCAAAATTTACCAATAATATGAGTAGATATAGATATTTCAAATTAATGATGTATATATTTGAATCCTTTGAGAAATTTGATTAGTTTAAGAATGATTTAGAGAATGATCATCATAAGAAGACAATGAATATTGGATCAGATTGAGGTGGAGAATATCTAAATATATACTTTATCAATATTCTCATATAATTTTTTATTTTATCAAAACACACTCCTCATTATATATCATAGAAGAATGGTGTTAGTGAATATAGGGACGGAACATTTTTGGATATTGTGAGTCTGATAATGAATCAGGAATATCATCCATCATCATTTTTCAGATATATATTATAGGTTTTCGCACACATATATAAAATATTTCCCAATAATTTTAATAATGTTCTTACATATTAGTTAATTTCTGAAAATAAATTTGTGTTGTCACATACTCATGTGTGTGGTTATGGAACATTTTTTAAGGACACCTCTAGAAACAAACGAGAACCATATACATGATGTGTATATTTATTGTAAATACCAAGGAACCATGTGGATATTATCTATACAACCCCATTAAAAAAGGGTAATTATTTCAATACATGACATATTTCTTGAAAGGAGAACACATTCAAAAGATATAGTGAATGATAAATTGACTTCAATGATGATGGTTCTTATGATACATGGAGTGTATATCTCAAAGAAAATGTGTCCTCAAACACATGGGGGAGACAAAGGATAGCAAGGATTCCTTATTCATAGACTATACGATTGAACATGTATTCCTTGTTATATTCCAAGACTAACATTTATTATGCCTTGAGCAAAGTATGTAGATTTTAAGAAGAACCATGAGAAAATTATTTTATGTATATTAAGACTATAATAAAGTATATATGGTGTACTAAAGATATGATCCTCATTAATTGAGGTGATAAGGAGTTAGTCATTATGGGATATACATATTCTAATTTATTGATATATAAGGATGATCTAAAATTATAGTCCAGATATTAACTCACCATTAATATAGGATTTATGAACTAAAAAAAACTCAATGAAAGTATTTTCTGTTGATTATACATCAGTGTCAAAGTATACTATGTCTTTATATATAGTTAAATAAGTAATTTTGATAAAAAAATAATCCAAGATATTAATGTGGTTTCTCATAGTAATGACCTTATCACATTGTATTGTGATAATATTTCATTGGTAGAACTTTTTATAGAGTCATGGTAACATCATTAAATGAATCACATAATGTATATATATAAACTCTTAAGATATATTCTATATATTGTTAAGATTTTAGAAAGAATAGTTTTCATGTTGGAGAACATGGAAACCCATTGACTAATTTCTTATCCCATAGAATCAAGAATATCATGTGAGATCTTGGGGAATAAAAGTCATTAGTACTTAGATCTAGTATAAATTAGAATCTATACAATTTTTCCCATGAACCAATAACTTTTTACATTCAATTAAATTTTTATTTGTAGTATTTAATATTAATAAATATCTTCTCACATGATATGTATTCTTCTATATTACATTAATTTTATAATTTACATACATTATATATCACACTATATGGTAATAATAGTTCCATTTTATGATATGAAACATGAATTTCATGGATGTTATTTTCAAATACATATTCAACGGTTAGATGAAATCATCTTACTTTACATAGTTAATGTAATATATGAGCTATTAAAATCCCATAATACATTATAATTCATCTCTTGAAGTGATAATTTTGTGTTCTATGAAGAGAGAAGGTTATGATAACAGACTATACCATATGAATTTAACATGTTATATGTTCTATAGGATATTTTAATATTTTTACCTGTGTATTGGTCTTAAGATATGAGATTATTAATAATTAGTATCTTGATTATGGTACTTATAGTTATTGATAAAAATAGTGATGCCACATGCTCTAAGTGAGGTATGATACATTTGTTTCATAAAGATTCATATGGAATTAAGGAATAATTCAAGAAATTATTTCCCCATTCCATTTTAGTTATATTAGAGATATTAATACCATTGATTATAACAGATCTATCTAATTAAGTCTATGTCTAGGGATGTTTTATCAATATGTTATTTTTTGAAATGTGAAAGAATTATATATTAAGATTATATGATGATGAAACTAATAATAAACCTACATGATGAGATGTTGAGATAAATGTATTATATTACACCATAAATATTCATCAGAGTTTATTTTCCATGAAACAGTAACATCTTTCTCTTTAGTTTCCATGATGTGTTTCAAGATTTTAATCTTAGACTTAATAAGAGTAAACTTAATTCTAATAAGAGAGTCTCTTAGAGATCCACACACTTTTTGAATCATGATCCTCGATTAAATTTTATATGAATTTAATATTAGAATAAGTAAAAATCTCAATATTGTAAAAATAATAATTATATAGGTTAATTTGATCACATAATTATATAATTACTGAATAATATAGTGATATTAAAATATTAAAATAAAATATCATTCTTCAATGTTTGAAAAATTTCAAGATGATTTGTATACCTATTTAAGTCTTCAGTGGGAATGATATATTTAATATCAATTAAGAAAATATTTATTTATATATTTATGTAATGATATTAATATTTTCCATGACTTTTTAACACATTATGAAAATAATAATTTTTATATTATTTTTATTTTTATAAATGGGGTTTACAGAGGATTTTGAAATTGTTTAAGGTTCATTGTGCAATAAAATATTCTTTATCCTTTATCTACAATCTTGGTTATTTCAATTCTAGGGTATGAGACTGTTGTTCAGAATATATACTCAGTAGATAATTTTCTCAAAATAGATGGAACATTTTCTTGAATACTTTTAATATATGATAAGATGACTTCTCCTCCTACCTCTCAAGACACAATAGGGATTAATATAATTCTTCATTATCTTAAGTGATTATTATTGTAATCATTGGGAAATTTATTAGGAATTTGGTATATTTTATTAGAATCCAAATATCTATCTATGAGTTCTTTAGGTTCATGGATCACATGTGGATTGCTTTTGAGGTATTCTATCATTGTAACAATGGTACAATTAGATCCATAAATCATGTAAGATCTCTAAATTCTTAACGCATGCCCTTATTTAAAAAATATAGTCTAAATACATTATAGATGGTTAATGAAATGTTTCTTGTGACTTTGAGGAGGCTTAGGGCTATTCTAGGGGTTCTAGACATGAATGAAGGGAGAATCGGTCCATCCAGTACATGTTTCATGGTTAGCATAAGGTTAGTAGTAACGGCGCACCCTAATTATGCTATACTATAGGAGGGTCACATAGTTTAAATAAAACCATGAAATGAGGATAGAAATACTATAGAGGAATGAATAGATCCAACTCACACAGTTAAAGTATAGCTTTTCAACCCGTGAAAAATCCCCATGTAATAGTGTGACTATGCCCTCTCTTGGATAGAGGGTGGAGTACAATTGGTGCACGGTTTTTCCAACCATTTAGCCAAACCTTTTACCCCTTAAAAATGGTGGTTTTACCATTTTCCCCCTTGTAATATATAAACCCCTTACCCAATTTTAATCCTAATTTCTTCTGCATTAGCCCTTTTGATGAACCAAAACCCCCCAAGGCTTCTCAAGGATCAATCTTCATCATTTCGAGGACATTTTAAACAATATTGGGTGTGAATCAAATATACAAGTGATTCTAACACTCATATTCCATACTTTTTTTGGATTAGTGCTTGTGTAGCTATTATAATTCTTCTAAATCCCCAAACCCCTCTTTTTTCCTTCAGTTCATAGGATAGAGCTTCAAGTGGTGTTTGAATTTTAATCAAATGTTAAGGTTGAGCATGTGGTATTCTTCAGAAACAAATTATATGGTATGTAATTTATATCACATTGTATTGATTTTTGTTTTATGTGTTTGGGTTTTTTTTATGTTTCCTGTTTGATATAAATTTGATGCCTTTAGTAAAATTTGGAAAATTGGTTGGCTAAATAATGAATTGATCCCCACATGATCCCTATGGGATAATTTGAGTATGATTTGACCGGGTTAAGTACCACCTATGGGGTGTGTCGCACCTTGAACATGGAAATTAAAATGTTGAGAATCTAATTGGATTATCATGATTTAGATCCCCTAAAAAATTTATTCAACATGTTGACATGAGATTATGAAATGAATCCATGATAATTGAGTTTAGCTCTTTAATAAGGATTCTAAATCAAATTGATGATAATTATGTTTAGTTGATAACATGAAATATGGGGGGATTTATTATAGATTTAATGGTTTAGTGAGTCATAAATTGTGAATGGTAAATGGTTTAGTGGGTTAAGAAAATAACTTGGTTTATGTGTTGAATAAATTATTAATTGTGATTATTACTCACCGTAATTAAGTATGGTTTATTGAAATGATAAATGTATTAAATGGTTATGGTCATATTTGATAAATGTGGTGAATGTGTAAAGAATCATGTGCACATGGCATGATGTTGTGTGGAGTATTGGACTTGAGGATCTATGATCACGGGTTAGGTTAGAATAAGGCTCTAAACCCCACCCCCTTTAGTTCATGGGTTAGGGAGAGGACTGAGGCTCTATGCCCCTAACGATTGCATTTGAAGATACTACCTGTACCGAGTCTCGAAGGTAAGTGTCATGAAAATTATTTGTGTAATGCTCACCATAGTGATATAGGGATTTTGACTTATCCCCTTATGCATAGTTGTTGATCGGCATAGGCCATACTGTAATTGATGAAAATGCCTAACCCATGGAATAAATGGTAAAAATGAATTATGTGAAATTGCTAACTAATGTCACCCAGTTTTCCCATGTTTATATTGTTGTTTATCGTAGTTCTTCTATACACAATATAATTAGATCGGATATTTATAGACACTATTAGAGGTGTCCAACTGAGTTGTACTCACACCCTTTTCGGACCATCATTAAGTACCCAAGAAGACTTCACAGTTTCATGTTAGGACAATGGAAAGGTCCATATGCTATTGGGTTAATTGGGCATGGGATGTTCATGGATGAGGGATCAAGACTTGATGTTGGGACCCATTTTGGGTATTATTCAGTTTTTCTTTATTTTTGGTTTCCTTGCACATGGAACTGTAAGACATGACACATCATATTTACTGTTTGGTTGTTAGAATATACCTAGTTTGGGGAATGGTTTTTAATGAATGTTTATTTATTGTTGTCTATTGTTTACTATATTTATTATAATTATCTACTATTTCATACTTTGATAGAAATTTTTTATTCTCCCAACATTTTTATTTAGACTGTCACTACTAGTCGGTGGCATTTTCTATACAGAGAGGCATGCCCAAGGTCATCTGGTGACCTGGACTGGAGTGCATGTTTAGAATCCTCCGGGTTGGGTATGGTAAAAATTTGTATCAGGGTGGTTTTTTCAGTTGTCATGCAATTTGGGGATGGAGGATGGGAGATTAGGATATGTCAGTGTCTTGGGAATGAGCTTGTGTTGGAGAGTAGCTAACCCATGTACTAGGGAAAACCCAAGTCCCTGAGGTGGGATTTCTATTATTGATGTGTATTGTTATGGTTTAATGATATTACACCATTGGGTGATGCACTTTTGTGATATCTATCCCATAACCTAATCATAATGAATGGTGATACATAATGTTTTGACTAGAAATCCATAGAGTATTTCAGAGAGATAGTAAAGACCATAATATGTGTGATCCTTGCTCGTATTTATTATAGAATGAAACATGTTATCACATCTTGGTCTAATGATATAATATCTCACCTAGGATTTTAGTTACATGTCATACCCCTTGGTTCTGGATAAATGAATTTTATCCTCATGAAATGTACCTTATCAACTATTATATTATATCATATCTAATTTTCTCCCTCTTTAAGGAATTTTTACTTATCCCCCAGCATATATTTTTTATATGTTAACCATAGGTTAGTTTTATAAAATTTTAACCTAACTTTAGGATAATTTTATAAAGTTTTTGAGAAAAAATAAACAAGAATAATTCATTAAGGACCCATCCCTTGATTATGAATTCTTTTTTTCATTTTCCTACCTTAAAATATCAAAAATTACAATTTACTATATAGTGTGAAATCATGGGTTATATTATATAAATGAAACCCATAATTTCCACAATACTATGATATTGACATGTCTCCTTAAGTCAAAAAATATAATATTCCATAGAGACAAGAAGAATTGATTTGGCTTATAAAAAAAGATTATAGGTACAGGATTTGATATGTCTAATGAGAATTGAAATCAATTGATGTCATGAAAAAGAAGAATGAAGGGAACCTATGTATCCATGAAAATGGGAAGAAATACTAATTGTCTGTTACATTAAAAGTTTACTCGATATTTTTTACCTATAAAGAATCAAATATTATTTATTACATTATTACGAAAAGATTAGTGATGTAAAAAAGGTTATAAGGACATAGAAAATTGACAAGTAGGACCTGGAGTTAGTTTTAAATTGATATAAATTTGTCAAAACTATGGAAAACGAGTAAAAAACACTATAATCTTTAAGAGAGAATATTAAAATTTTAATTTCTAATTAATTTAAAATTTTAGTTTTACTTGAATGTGATAGTCCCTTTAATTAATGTTATGTTATAGCTCTCATAAAAGTTTAGTTATAGTATAAAATTTATGTTTGTATTCCTTACAGTGTATCTATATATTATATATGAATCTTGAAAAAAATCTTAGAGATTTGGGTGATCACATAGAATAACCAAGTGCTTCGTTACATTCAATATAGATTCTAAGGAGGAGTTCTCAAGTTTACTCATTTTTTATGGGGAGAATAAGAGGATGAGTCACTCTTTGGGTTCAAAGAATTCTAGAGAGAATGTCGCTATTATGCATAAAAACTATATGTAAAAAAAATATAACTAATATTTTATACTAATCGTTAAAAATTTGATAATTTCACAATTGCCTATATTTAAATATTTAATCTAAGTGAAACCCAATATAAAATAATAACAATAAAAAAATTTCCAGAAAATGTGGTTATTTAAATTTAATTTCATAAATGAAAATTTATTTATTTATTTAAATTATATTAAATATATATGTGTGTGTGTATCATTTCCATTAAACCATTAAGATGTCTCATTAATCAACTAAGGGGATTTTCAAAAGATTTAATAATATATTATATTTAAAATAAATATTATTTTTTAAAAAAATAATATATAAATACTATATTCATAGAACACACAAATTAACTTATATTTTAATATTAATATAAAAATAGTTATTTACATTAATAAATTCTCTAAATTGGTCAATAAATATATATTTGTTTATTACCTTTTAAATAAATAAACAGGTGATAAAATTCAACTCACATATATTAAAATAGAGTATCTCATGATTGAAATTATAAAATAAACATTACATGATTAAATATAATTATATAAGTTGGGAATATACTTCTTATTAGACATTAATTCTTATAAAATTCAATGAGAATATAGATACACTTATTATGTGACCATCATGGCTCTTTATCTATTATAATGGGTCAACATACCTAATTTTCATGATTAGTGTTTAGAAATAAATCAAGGCACCCTTAGAGAAACAAGTTAATGTATCAACTACAACTACCATACATTGAATTTTAATTTGTAATATATTTCCTTTGTCTATCGATATCTCACCAAGAATGATGAAAACTTATGTCATAACCATCTAAGATTTATTTATGTTTATTTTACACTCTAAAATGAACTCTATTATAATCTAACAGGACCATGGATTTGATAATATCATTTTATTTCCATCAAAGGGTGAAAAATATATATTTTCTGTTCATATTGATTAGAAAAATACTTTCTTGAAAAAGTAAAAAAACCCCATATCACTTATGATGCACCAAATATATATTACATCTCTATTAGGATCTATCATATTGGTTATGTCGATAAATAAAAGTAATTGACTCATGATATAAATTAATATTAATTTTATGTTTAAGGAATAATATACACATTCATGGATACGAATATCTAATTACACATAAAACATGTGGAATTCCTATTAGTGGGTATATCCTTATAACCTCCCTTTATATAGATTACCTTTTGTAAAAATTACAAAAATAAATCTAAAAGTCTTCTGGTCCTCATACACTTGATTGTAAAACATCATATGTATCCTATTGTAATTATTTTATCTAACCCATCTAATATATTTATTAATATCATTATAGCACCTCTATGTTCTCATTATAGTAGGGAATTTCTATAACCTATTAATGTGTCACATAATATATGGGTATTATCAAATTAATTTTACAAAAATGAATAGGCATTATGTGGTAATGTATTTATCTATATACATTTAATAAAGTTTAAAAAATTAAATGTTTTAATGTATTTATCTATGTGATAATGTATTTATATATATCTAAATACTGATGTTTCACAACTCGTTATCACCCACATTATATTTATTCTTCTTTTATTGTATGACTATAGTCTTTTGGATAACTATGTATTTTCTTATAACTAGTCCACTTATTATGACATTATTTCTCAAGGAAAACTATAAATAAGAGAAATTCCCTAGTGTTTACCTTTTTTACTTCTATAAAAAAAATTACATCAGGGATAATACCGTAATCATAAGATTACCATAATTTATATTATTATAATACTTTTATTATTTATTATAATTCCAAATAATGGAAAACTTCACTACATATTAAAGAATATTTTATAGCTACATTAGATGGTGTATCAGTATCAGGGTATATATATTAATGGTAATAATTATCTTTAATAATGTTATTATGCATATATATTTGTCCATAGAATGATATGAAATCAAATTGACTTGAAGGGAGTTTATTATTTTTGTAACGACCCAAATCTAGAGCCACTCAACTGCTGTCCGGTGCCCGGTTCGCCACATGACCTCAAGCGTATTTCCCCAAATGCCAGAGGCTGCCAAATAGCAGCGAGGGACTTGGTATGTTATTGGGGAAACTATGCCCTCATTTGGTAAGGTATATAAGGAAAAAAGGAATAACAGTCAATAGAGGAAGCACTAAACGACATACAACAACTGAAACCAAACAGCAGAAGCAATGAATATATATATATATATATATATTAATGATGATAATGGTGCAGCAGGTACAAGTATCTAAGGAAAGAATAAAACACAACAACGTGCTGAAATACAACTAAAAATAAAGTACTAAAAGTAACTGCAACTCGAGCAGCATCGCAATCCTAAGCTTGGTCTTATGCTCTCCAGCTCCAACTAGAAATCATGTGCCTGAAGTAGAAGGGCCACAATATCTATCCACACCTTCAACCATATAACCTATTTGGGCCGAAAAGTAGGACCCAAACTGGGTGTGAGACTAATCCTAGTAGACAATCACCACAAGATATGTGCCCTACTATCAGTGAGAAAAATATTAAAATTAAAGGAAATAAATGCAGCAGAGAAACAGAGGTACACTAAAGTAACGATCCTACAAATCTCCATTCACATTTATTTATTAATTTAATACAATCATTTAATTAACAACCAAGGATTCTATAAAATAGCTATATATTCTCAAGGCACAGCAAGTAACACAATAGGTATCTCAACAGACTACCTAGACAACAAGAAGTACAAACCCAAGCTTGTTCTTTGGATCGGTGGAGTCTTCACAACCAACCAAAAAAATAATAATACTAAATCTCTAGGTGGATCCTACTGGCGTACCCCTTTAGAAAAAATAATCATACAAGGCACAGACACTCTAGGAAGCTCTCACCGTTAATTCCCCTATAGTCTTGCAATGATAGATACAGACACTATGATGAATCACTTACGTCTAATTCGTCATGTGGTCTCAATACGTACGTAAACTAATGATACTCTTGGGAAGCACAAAGTTCAATTCTTGTAGGTCCTGTATATGAAACTAATTTATAACAGACTCTCTAGGAAAGTCCTTAGTCATCAATTCCCTCTTTAGTCTATCGCACCAGGTTCACACAGCCCTGAGCAGTCTAATCGTGCGTAATCGACTATCATCGGCACTAAGTAAGTTCAAAAACTACTTTGATAATAGATACAATGCATCAAAAACATATAAATAGCAAGCAATACATGCAATCATCTATAACAAGGTTGAAAAACAATGCTACAAGTTTTGCCTCACAGGAAACCTAAGCCAAACGGTGATAAACAGGAAAAGTAAGGGAAATCACCCATGGGTGATCCTCAAACATGCAACAAAGAATATACTATTGAAAATTAACCCCAATCAAACATGGAATCTAAGGAAAATAAACAATGGAATAAAAATATCTAACCCGGGATACCCGATACATGGGTATCCGGTACTTTTTTCAAAAAAAACTCAAATACATTCAACGTAGGGAAACAAACCACCTAGCTCGATCCTAGGATATCGGTATACTTGAGCCACGAAGATTGATTCTCCTTAGAAGGATGAAGATCTGAGAAAACGTCCAAAATTCTAAACCCATGATAACTTCAAAATGAGGGGGAATCATGAAACAAGGCTAAAGGAGAAGATAGAGCTTACCTAGGCCATCCCAACACAATCGACAGTGAATGAAATGGATATCGAACGACATTTCATGGGCACGGAGAAGGACCGCGGCCGTACGGGAGATCTCGGCCGAACGAAACCTAGAAGAAGGTCGTTCTGGCGATTAGGTGCGACCCCGGTGCGTTTAGAGAAAAAAAATACACTACGTGTACTTATGGGGTACACAGTGTGTACTCTATTTTTTTGTACTCTGCCTTAAGCAGCCTCCACATCACCTCTACACACCGTGTGGGTGGCCCAGACAAGGCCAGCACACGGCTTGGCGCGGCAAGGGAGTACATGGTGTGCACTCATAAAATACACGGTGTGTACTTCAAAAATTTCTAGAAACCCATCATTTCACATAAAATTAAAGAAAAAGGAAGACGTACATAAAATGAAGATCCGGGTTCTTACAAACTTCCCCCCTTAAAGAAATTCGTCTCCAAATTTCCCTAATGAGGCAGAGGAAGAAGAAACCCCAAATAGCTCTGGCCACTGCGATCATACATCAGCCTCTCTTTCCCAGGTCTCGTCCTGTACTCGTCAGTGCTGCCATAGCACCCGTACTAGTGGAATAGACTGCCCATAGAGAACCTTCGTACTAAGATCAAAAATCCAGATAGGATGCTCCTCAAACGATGCATCCACTTCGAGCTCAACCTCCTCGGGCTGAAAGACATGAGACGGGTCTGAAAAGTAATGTTGGATTTGAGAGACGTGGAAGACGTCGTGCATGTCCTGGTACCTCTGAGGTAACTTCAACCGATAGGCAACCATACCAACTCTCTCTAAAACCCCAAATGGCATGACATATCTGGAGAAAGCTTACCCTGTCTCCTAATCCTCTTGTGTCCCAACCTTGGGATAACACGTAGGAAAATCTGATCTCCGACCTCGAACTGCAGAGGTCGTCTCCACTGATCAGCATAAGATTTTTGATGAGACTGTGTAGTAGCCATCCTCTTCCAAATCAACTCTATCTGCTCTGAGGTCTCCAGAACAAGATGAGGTCCAAGAAAATCTGCATCTCTTACCTCCATCTAGCATAAAGGTGATCGGCATGGCCTACGGTACAAAGCCTCGTAAGGTTCCATCTGAATAGTTGCCTGAAAATTATTGTTATAGGAAAAATATACAAGAGGAATATTCTTTTCCCAAGAACCTCCAAAGTCCAGAATGCATGCTCGGAGCATATCCTCAAGCACCTGGATCGTGCGCTCTGACTGGACATCTTTCTGGGGATGGTAATCTGTACTCAGAAGTACCTGTATACCCAAAGCTTTCTGTATCCCCTACTAGAAATGTGAAGTAAAGCGGTTGTCCCTATCTGAAATGATATTAATCCAAACCCTAAGCAAGCACACAATCTCACAGACATACAACCTTCTGAGCTCATCGACACCGAAGGTTTCCTTTATCAGAAATAAGGTAGTAAAATTCGTGAGCCTATCAACGACAACCCATACTGTGTCGTTCCCCCTCGACGATCTCTGTAACCCTATCACAAAGTCCATCAGGACATCATTCCACTTTCACTCGGGAATGCGTAACTGCTGCAAAATCTCTGCTGGATGCTGGTGTTCTGCCTTCACCTGTTGACAAGTGGAACATATCATGACAAAACTAGCCATATCTCTCTTCATACCTGGCCACCAGTACTGGTGGTGGAGATCACGATAAATCTTGGTGACTCCAGGATGAACTTACCAGACTGAGGAATGAAAGTCTCGCATCATATCCTTGCGTATATCAGCTGGCACCCATATGCGTCCCTGGAAACACAAGATCTCACCCTTGCCAATGGTTCAACCGAGAAGAGGGTCCTCTCCTGACAAGATTTCCCGCAGGACTAGGTCTTTAGAATCTGCTAGCTGCCTCATTCGAACTTGTTCAATAGGTGCAGAGGTAACAGCTATAAAAGATAGAAGAGTCTGCATCTGCCTGTCATGCACCTCCAAATGCATTTCAGAGAATAGAGCCATAAGTTGCCACTCACTACTAGACTCCTGAACTTCTTATATCTGAGTTCTCCTATTCTGTGTATCAGCCACTGCTTTGCCTTTCCTAGGCGTATAGGAAAGCTCAAATTCGAAGTACTGGAGATACTCAACCCACCTCCACTGTCTCATATTTAGGTCACGCTGCGTGAAGATGTACTTAAGACTCTTCTGGTCAGTGTATACCACAAAATTCTCTCCCAGAAGGTAATTCCTCCAACAACGCAAATCATGAACAACTATAGCCAACTCCAGTTCATGCGTAAGATAATTCCTCTCATGTGGCCTCAACTGCCGAGTTCTATATGCGACGACCCGATCCTCCTGCATAAGAACTACTCCTATCCTGATGCTAGATGCATCATAGAAAATGGTATAACTTCCACCATGCTCTGGAAAAACTAGAATCAGTGTCGAAGTAAACCTCTCCATCATCTCCTAAAAGGCTGAATCACAGGATTCTGTCCAAACAAACTTTACCCCTTTCTTAGTCAATCCCATCAACGGCACTGATAAGTGTGAGAAGTCTTTTATAAATAGCCTTTAATAACCAGCTAGCCCCAAGAAACTCCGTACCTCGAAGACATTATTCAGCTTCTCCCTAGTAACTACTGCTCTCCCCTTCTCTAGTTCTACTGATACCCATGTCACTGAGATGACAAGACCCAATAAGTGGATCTCGTCCATCCAAAAGTGGCACTTTGAGAGCTTAGCATATAACTGATGCTCCCTCAGTGTACTCAAAATGATCTCAAGATGGGTTTCATGGTCGTGTCGAGTGCAATAGTACACCAAGATGTTGTCCACGAAAACCACCATGAAGGAATCCTAGTAAGGATGGAACACACTTTTCATCAGATCCATGAAGACTGTCGGTGCATTCGTGAGACCGAACGGCATAACCAAGTACTCATACAGACCATACCTGCTCTGTAAGGCTATAAGGGGTATATCAGATGGTCTGACATGCAACTGATGATAGCCGGATCTCAATTCGATCTTCGAGAATACTCTGGCTCCTCAAAGTTGATCGAAAAGATCATCGATCCTTGACAAGGGATATCGGTTCTTGACCATCAACTGGTTCAACTTCCGATAATCCACACAAAGCCTAAGGGTACTGTCTGCCTTCTTCGCAAAAAGGACAGGAGAACCCCAAGGAGATGTACTAGGTCAGATGAAACCCTTTGCCTGCAACTCCTCCAACTACTTCTTGAGCTCCTGCAACTCGGGTGTAGACATCCTATAGGGAGGAATGGACACTAGTGCCACTCCTATAACAAGATCAATAGAGAATTCTACCTCACGGTCCGGAGGTAAACCTGAAAAATTCCTCTGGAAAGACATCTCTGAAACGATCTACCACTCGAGGAAAGTCTAAATGTGAAGTACCCTGGTCATCCAGATAGAGACTAGAAAATTGGGTCGAACCCCCTCCTAGCCTATGATGCTCTGGTCCAGCTCTACCCATCTGGACATCCCACTCACCTCTATGAAGAAAGGACCCACCGTCTGGGGATACATAACTCACCCTGTGGCGATAGCAATCGACGAATGCCTGGAAGGGAACCAACCAGTCCATATCGAGAATGAAATCGTAGCATGTCATCTCTAGGACATAGAGGTCTCATAAAAAGTTACACCCTGAAACCTCTAGAGAGAATTATTTGCATTGATGTATGCTAGATGTACTCATTCCCAAGGGCATGTCAAGAGTCAACATGTCAACAGATGAAAAGACACAAAGCCCAAGGCTCTCCACGACAGCAACAAAGAGAAAGCTATGAGAAGAACCAGTATCGAAAAGAGCTGAAGATAAAACTTTGGTTACTAAGATCGTACCTCAAACTGTAGAGGGTCCGAGATCCTACTCCTGGTAAATCTGCTCTACAGCAAAAGTCTGGCCTATATCGCGGCCCTGCGTAGCAGCCTGAAAACTTTGAGCTGCTCCTCCCTGAGCCTGAAAACTGCATCCACGACCTTTACCCTAACCTGTACAACCTGAAGAACTCCAGCCACCAATCTGCTATGGAACTGGTAACCCTTCTCCTGTACGTGGGGTCAAAACTGATCCTCCTTCACTAGCTGCTAGAAGGGGAACCTTGGAGAAACGCTGCAGATGACCCATCTTGCCGTAAGATCGGCACTCCACTGGTTCTCTCAGGCACTGGGTCTTCTTATGCCTGCTCCACCCACACTGATAACACACCACATGGGGCCATAAGGGAGATCTCGTCTACCAGAAGGAATACCTCGCTTCCTCGGGTCGCCTCGGGTAGACTCTCGGTGGCGCTTCCGGCTGTCTGTCTGAAAAGAATCAGCACTGGATGTTGAACCGCCATGGTCCAAAACTCCAGTATCCCCCAGATTCCTTTCTGTGATCATCTCCTGGTTGACTACCCGAGTAATAGAAGTCAACTGGAAGACAGTCACCTGCGATCTTATCTCTGGTTTGAGTCCCTCCTCAAACTTCCTTGCCAAGAATAACTCGTCATTCCCTAGAACGGGAGTGAAACGTTGTAACTCTGTGAAATGGGAGGAATAATACATACCTGAAAGAGTACCCTGATGCTGGTTCATGAACTCCCTATCTCTCTCATCCCTCAGCGTCGCTGGGTAGAAGTAGTTGTAGAACGTACATTCGAACTCATTCCAATCCATAGTCTGTTGGCACCCTGCCTGAGAAACTACATCCCACCATATTTTGGCGGAATCTCACAGAATGTAAGTCGCGAGCTTCACCCTCCTGTTTGAGGGTGTCTTGAGATGGTCGAAGATGGATAACATGGCTTCTACCCAAGACTCTGCAGCCTACGTTCCTCTATCCCTTGTGAACGTGGGAGGATGCTGCTACTAAAAAAACCCGTGTGAGAACTGCCATAGTTGGGGTAGGATGCTGAACTCCCTGGAAGGTCTACATGAATCTCATGAAACCCTATCTGAACTAAGTGTCGAAACTAGTGTTATGAATCACTGCAGGTTCCATGTTTGGAATGATAGGCAGAACTACTGGTAGTCCCTGATTGGTCGCATCAGGCATACAGTCACTGCCTGGTTCCTATCGTGCAATGGTAGGATGTCTTGGAGCCATAGCTCTGAAAGATCAAAATGCACCTTCATTAATGATGAACACAGTTAAAACATAAGAAACTAAAACATAACATGAGGGAAAAACCTTTAAAATTGGGAAAAACATGACTACACGATGAGTAGTATGGATACACGGCGTGTTCACAGAAAATTTACCTTGGGAGTGTACCTTGGCGATACATGGATGTGTAAACAACCCGAATACACTACATTTTCTCAAACTACACAGCATGTACTGACTATTTTCTCCCTGCTCGGTTACTCCTACATGACTAAGTCACACGGACTGTCCCAGCCAAAGACTACATGGCTTGTTGAGGAAGACACGGTGTGCACTAGGCATGCCTTACCTAGCTCGTGTTGTTAGCAACACAGCTTGACACACGGTCGACACTACACGGTGTATTCCCAAGGGAAACGGTGTGCAATTGAAGGAAAATCATGGCATGTTTGGTTCGTTACACGACCGGCTACACGGCTGACCCTTACATGGAGTGTTCCAAACAAACACGGCGTGTATAGGAGAAGATAACACCGACCCATGTTGTTCGTGACATGGTTGGGTACCTAGAACAAGACTACATGGTGTGTTCATACCAAACACGGCGTGTACTACCAGATCTTTCCCGACCCGTGTTGTTAGTGACACGGCCGGCTACACCATTTACCACTACACGACATGTACATATTGTACATGGTGTGTTTCTAAAGACCCTTTTACAGCCCCGTGTCCTTGTCCACACAGTCAGTGACACGGCCAAAAACTACACTACGTGTATTTATAAAGTACACGCCGTGTATTCTACGTTTTTTCGGACAGTAGCCTCAGAACTTCACTAGAGCCCAGAAAACACAGAAAACAGAGGTTAAGGTACCAAATTCTGATCCGTGTGGGCCATTACTCCCCGTGAATCAAAGCATGGCATCATAACAATTCATATAACAAGCAACAGTATAAAAAAATCACAACCCACAAAATTCCGATCCTCGAGGGCCCATAACACCTCTAAGACCAAAGTTTGGCGTCCATGATAAGGAGAACTAAACAACCGATACCCTATCCACATAGCAGGTATTTTATCACAGCTGTTATCACAACAGCATGCATTGCCTATCACAAATTCTATCACAACAGCATGAAATATCTAATGAAACCTAGATGGCATGGAAAAATGCATGGCATGTGATTTTCTAACATGTGACTATATGAGGCATGAGATGGCATACCCTCATCTCATCGGGTTGTAACAAAATACAACCGCAATCATATAAACAGTAACATCACAAAACAAGTGCATCACCCAACGGTGAAATCAATTAAACTATAACATTTGCAGAACTCAAAAATTACAACATTCGGGGTAATATGGCTTTTTCCTTGAACACAGGTTCTAGAATGCCCGGGCATAGCTATTTACCATTTACCTATTTTGTCTTATCCCCGTCTAATGTTTCCAAATAGTAAGTCAAATAGAAAAGGAAGAAACCCCTTTGATACCACTTTGTAACAACCCGAATCCGTAGCCACTCAACTGGTGCCCCGTGCCCAGTTCGCCACATGACCTCAAGCGTATTTCCCCAAATGCCAGAGGCTTCCGAATAGCATTGAAGGCTTTGGTAAGTTATTGGGGGAAACTATGCCCTCATTTGGTAAGGTATATAAGGAAAAAGGAATAACATTCAATAGCAGAAGCAGTAAACGACATACAACAACTGAAACAAAATAGCCGAAGCAATGAATATATATATATATATAGTAATGATGATAATGGTGAAGTAGGTACAAGTATCTAAGGAAAGCATAAAATATAACAACGTGCTGAAATACAACTAAAAACATAGTACTAAAAGTAATAGCAACTCCAACAGCATCGCAAGCCTAATCTCGGTCCTATGCTCTCCAGCTGCAACCAGTAATCATGTCCCTGAAGTAGAAGGACCGCAATTCCTATCCACACCTGTAACCATATAACCTGTTTGGGCTGAAAAGAAGGACCCAAATAGGGTGTGAGACTAATCCCAGTAGGAAATCACCACAAGATCTATGCCATACTATTAGTGAGAAAAATAGCAAAAGTAAAGGAAATAAATGCAGCAAAGAAACAGAGGTACACCAATTAATGATCCTAAAAATCTCTATTCACATTTGTTTATTAATTTAATACAGTCATTTAATTATCAACCAATGTTTCTAGCAAATAGCTCTATATTCTCAAGGAACAGCAAGTAACACAACAGGTATATCAACATACTACCTAGACAACAAGCAGTACAAACCCAAGCTTGTTCATTGTCTTGGTGGACTCATCACAACCAACCAAACAAATAATAATATTGACTCTGTGGGTGGCTCTTACTGGCCTACCCCTCTAGTCAAAAATAATCATACAAGGCACAGACACTCTAGGAAGCTCTCACCATCAATTCCCATATGGTCTTGCAACGATAGCTATAGACTCTTTGAGGAAGCACTTATATCTAATTCCTCCTGTGGTCTTGATTCATGTGTAAACTAAGGAAACTCTTGGGAAGCATATAGTACAATTCCTATAGGTCATGCATATGAAACTAATTTATAACAGACTCTCTAGGAAATACCTTCATCCTCAATTCCCTCTTTAGTCTACTGCACCAGGTTCACACATCCCTGAGCAGTCTAGTTGTGCGTAATAGACTGTCAGCATCCCTAATTAATTTCAAAAACTACTCAGATAATATCTACAATGCATCAAAAACATATAAATATAAGGAAATACATGAAATCAGCTATAACAAGGTAGAAAAACAATGCTACAAGCATTGCCTCACAGGCAACCTAAGCCAAACGGCAATAAACAGCCAAAGCAAGGGAAATCACCCATGGGTGATCCTTGAACAGGAAACCAAGCATATACTACTATCAATTAACCCCAAGAAAACAATCAATCTAATGAAAATAAACAATGGAATCAAAATCCCTAACCCAGGATACCCGATACATGGGTATCCGGCACTTTTTGCACAAAAACTCAAAGACATTCGACGTAGGGAAACAAACCACCTACCTTGATCCTAGGAGATCAGTATACTTGAGCCATGAAGATTGACTCTCCTTATAATGACGATCTAAAAAAACATCCAAAACACTCAACCCATGATAAATTGAAAACGAAGTGGAATCATGAAACAAGGCTAAAGAAGAAGAGAGAGCTTACCGAGGCGATCTCAACACAATCAACGGTGGCTGAAACAGAGATCAGATGGCAACTCAGGGGCTCATAGAAGGATCACGGCTGTATGGGAGCTCTCAACTGAACGAAACCAAGAAAAATGTCGTTCTGGCGATTAGGCATGACCCCGGTGCGTTTAGTGAAAAAAAAAAGAAAATACATGGTGTGTATTTGTTTTCATGTACTCCGCTTTAAGTGGCCTCCAAATAACCCCTACACACCATGTGTGTGGCCCGGACATAGCCATCACACGGCTTGGCACGGAAAGGGAGTACACAGAGTATACTCAGAAAGTACACATAGTGTACTTCCAAAATTTCCATAAACCCATCATTTCACAAAAACATCAGGAAAAAGGAAGACATACCTGAAATGAAGATCCTTGTTTTAACAAACATCCCCACTTAAAGAAATTTGTCCCCGAATTTCCCTAATGAGACGGAGAAGAAGAAACCCCGAATAGCTTCGGCCACTACGATCATACTTCAGACACTCTTTCCTAGGTCTCGTCATGTACTCGTATGTGCTGCCATAGCACCCATACTAGAGGAACAGACCTCCCATGGAGAACCTTCATACTGCGATCAACAATTTGGGTAGGATGCTCCTCAAATGATGCATCTGCTTTGAGCTCAACCTCCTCGGTATGAAAGACATGAGACGGGTCTAAAAAGTAATGTTGGAGATAAGAGACGTGGAAGACATCATGTATGGCCTAGTACCTCTAAGGTAACTACAACCGATAGGCAACCAGCCCAACTCTCTCCAAAACCCCAAATGGCCCGACGTATCTCGGTGAAAACATACCCTGTCTCTTGATCCTCTTGTGCCCCAACCTCGGGGTAACACGTAGGAAAACCTGATCTCCAACCTCGGACTGCAGAGGTTATCTCTGCTGATCAACCTCTGATTTCTGACGAGACTGTGCAGTATCCATCCTCTTCCGAATCAACTGTATCTGCTCTGAGGTCTCTTGAACAAGATGAGGTCCCAGCAAAGCTGTCTCTCCTGCCTCCAGCTAGCACAAAGGTGATCGTCATGGCCTACCGTACAAAGCCTTGTAAGGTTCTATCTGAATAGTTTCCTTAAAACTGTTGTTATAGGCAAACTCTACATGAGGAATATGATTTTCACAAGAACCGCTAATGTCCAGAATGCAAGCTCGGAGCATATCCTCTAGCACCTGGATCGTGCGCTCTGACTAGCCATCTATCTTGGGATGGTAAGTTGTTCTCAAAAGTACCTGTGTACCCAAATCATTCTATAGCCCCTGCCAAAAATGCGAAGTAAAGCGGGCATCCCTATCTAAAATGATAGTACTCGAAACCCCATGCAAGCGCACAATCTCACAGACGTACAACCGTCCGAGCTCATCGACACTGAAGGTTTCCTTTATCGGCAATAAGTGAGCAACCTTCATAATCCTATAAAAGAAAACCCATATTGTGTCATTCCCTCTCGAAGATCTCGGTAACCATATCACAAATTCCATCACGACATAATTCCACTTCCACTCGGGAATGGGTAATTGCTGCAAAAGCCCTACTGGCCACCGGTGTTCTGCCTTCACCTACTGACAAGTGGAACATCTCATGACAAAAATTTCCACATCTCTCTTCATACCTATCCACCAGTACTGGAAGTGGAGATCACAATACATCTTGGTGACGCCAGGATGAACTGCCCAGACGGAGGAATGAAAGTCTCGCATTAGCTCCTCGCATATATCTGCTGGCACCCAAACGCGTCCCTGGAAACGCAAGATCTCATCCTCGCCAACGGTCCATCCGGGAAGAGGTTGCTCTCTTGACATGCTTTCCCGTAGAACTAGGCCTTCAGTATCTACTTGCTTCCTCATTCGAACTTGGTCAAGAGCCGCAGAGGAAATAGCTACAGAAGATAGGAATATCGACCCCTACCTATTGTGCACCTCCAAAAACATTTCAGAGAACATAGCCAAAATCTTCCACTCACTGCTGGCCTCCTGAACTGCCGGTATCTGAGTTCTCCTACTCAGTGCATCATCTAATGCATTTCCTTTCCTAGGTGTATAGTAAAGCTCGAAGTTGAAGGACTAGAGATACTCGACCCACCCTCGCTGTCTCAGATTCAGGTCACACTGCATGAAGATGTACTTGAGACTCTTTTGGTCAGTGTATACCACAAAATTCTATCCCAGAAGGTAATTCCTCCAACAATTCAAAGCATGAGAAACTGCAACCAACTCCATGTCCTGCGTAGGATAATTCCTCTCATCTATCCTCAACTGCCGAGATCCATACGCAACAACACGATCCTCCTACATAAGCACTGCTCCTAGCCCGATGCCAGATGCATCATAGAAAACTGTATAACTTCTTCCCGGCTCTAGAAAAACTAGAATCAGTGTTGAAGTCAACCTCCCCTTTAGCTCCTGAAAGGCTAAATCATAGTCTCCTGACCAAACAAACTTTACCCCTTCTTAGTCAAGCCCGTCAACGGTGTTTCTAAGCATGATAAGTCCTTTATAAACCGCCTATAGTGACCATCCATCCCCAATAAAATTCGTGCCTCAAAGACATTCTTCAGATGCTCCCAGGTAACTACTACTCTCACCTTATCTGGGTCCACTGATACCCCTGTCTCTGAGATGACATGACCTAGGAAGTGGATCTCGTCCATCCAAAAGTGTCACTTTGAGATCTTAGCATATAACTGATGCTCCATTAGTGTACTCAAAATAATCTAAAGATGGGTGGTATGGTTGTGTCGAGTGTGAGAGTACACCAAGATTTATTCCACAAAAACCACCATGAAGGAATCCAAGTAAGGATAGAAAAATATGTTAATCAGCGCCATTAAGACTGTCGCCGCGTTCGTGAGACCGAAAGGCATAACCAAGTACTTATACAGACCATACCTTCTTCGAAAGGCTGTAAGGGGTATATCATATGGTCCGACATGCAACTGATGATAGCTGAATCTCAAGTAAATCTTTGAGAATACTCTGTCTCCTCGAATATGATCGAAAAGATCATTGATTATCATCAAGGGATATCTGTTCTTGACTGTAAACTGGTTCAACTTCTGATAATCCACACAAAGGCTAAGGGTGTCGTCTTCCTTCTTTGCAAAAAGGACAGGCGAACCCCAAGGAGAAGTACTGGGTTGGATGAAACACTTTGCCTGTAACTTCTCCAACTACTTCTTGAGCTCCTGCAACTCAGGTGTAGCCATCCTATAAGGAGGAATGGACACCGGTGCCACTTCTGGCAGAAGCTCAATCGGGAATTCTACCTTACGCTCTGGAGGTAAACCTAAAAAGTCCTCTGGAAAGACATATCTAAAACGATCTACCACTGAAGGAAAGTCTAACTGTGAAGTCCCTTGGTCATCGAGATAGAGACTAGAAAACTAGGTTGTATCCCCTCCTAGCCTATGATGATCGGGTCCATCTCTACCCACATGGACATCCCACTTGCCTCTATGAATAAAGGACCTCTCGTCTGGTGATACGTAACTCACCCTGCGGCTATAGAAATCGACGACTTCCTAGAAGGGAACCAACCAGTCCATCCCAAGAATGAAATCATAGCCTGTAAACTCTAGGAAATAGCGGTCCCATAAGAAGTGACACCCTGCAACCTCTAGAAATAATTCCTTGCACTGACGTACGCTAGATGTCCTCGTTCCCAAGGGAGTGTCAAGAGTCAACATGTCAGCAGACGAAAAGACACAGAGCCCAAGGCTCTCCATGACAGCAATAGAGATAATGCTATGCAAAGCACCAGTATCAAAAATAGATGAAGATAAAACTGTGGCTACTAAGATCATACCACGAATTGTAGAGGGTCTGGGATCCTGATCCTGATGAATCTGCTTTACAGCAAAAGTCTAGCCTGTACCGCGGCCATGTGTAGCAGCCTGGAAACCGTGAGCTACTCCTCCCTGAGCCTGAACACTGCATCCATGGCCTCTACCCTAACCTGGAAGACTTGAAGAACTCCATCCCCCAGTCTGCTGTGGAACTGGTAGCCCTGCTCTTGTATGCGAGGTCGAAAATGATCCTCCTTCACTAGCTTCTAGAAGGCGATCCTTGTAGAAATGCTGGAGATGGCCCATATTGCCGCAATATTGGAACTCCACTAGGTCTCTCGGGCTCTATGGATTCTTATTCCCACTCATCCCATACTGATAACACACCACATGGGTGCCAGAAGGTAGATCTTGTCTACTAGAAGGAATACCTCACTTCCTCGGCTCACCTCAGGTAGACTCTCAATGGCGCTTCCTGCTATCTTTCTAAAAAGAATCAGCCCTGGATGCTGAACCTCTCTGGTCCACAGCTCCAGTCTCACTTTGGTTCCTCTCCGTGATCAGCACCTGGTTGACTATCAGAGTAATAGAAGTCAACTGGAAGACATTCACCTATGATCTGATCTCTGGTTTGAGTCCCTCCTCAAATTTCCTTGCTAAGAACATCTCGGCATTCCCTAGAACGGGATCGAAATGCTGTAACTCTGTGAAACAGGAGGAATACTCCATAACTGAGTACCCTGCTGCAAGATCATGAACTCCCTATCTATGTCAGCCCTCAGCATATCTGGGTAGAAGTAGTCGTAGAACGTGTGCTGGAACTCATCCCAAGAAATAGTCTGTTGGCGCCCTGCCTGAAAAACTACGTCCCACCATCTTTTGGAGGAGTCTCACAGAATGTAAGTCGCGAGCTTCACCCTCCTGTCTGGGGGTGTCTCGAGATGGTTGAAGATGGATAACATGGCTTCTAGCTGTGACTCTATAGCCTACGGTCCTCCATCCCTTGTGAGCGTGGGAGGATGTTGCATCTCAAAAACCCACGTCAACTCTGCCATAGTCAGGGCAGGATGCTGAACTCCCTGGATGGTCTGCATGAATCTCATGAAACCCTCTCTGAACTGAGTGTCAGCACCAGTGTCCAGAATCACTGCAGGTTCCATGTCTAGAACGATAGGAGGAACTACTGGTAGTCCCTGATCGGTCACATCAGGCGTACGATCACTGTCTGGTTCCTGTCGTGCAACTGGAGGACGTCTGGGTGCCATAGCTCTGAAAGATCAAAACACAACTTCATTAACGACGAACACAATTTAAACATAACAGAGTAAAACAGAACAGGAGGGAAAAAACTTTAAATTTGGGAAAAACATGAATACACGGCGTGTAGTATGGCTACACCGAGGGTTCCCAGAAAATTTACCCTGGGCGTGTACCTTGGCCATACATGGTTGTGTAAACAACCCGGCTACACGGCATGTTCTCAAACTACACGACGTGTACTGAACCTTTTCTCCCTGCCCGGTTACTCCTACATGACTAAGTCACATGGACTGTCCCATCCGAAGACTACACGTCGTGTTAAGGAAGACACGGTGAGCACTAGGCATGCCTTACCTGGCCCGTGTTGTTAGCGACACAGCTTGACACACGGTCAACACTACACGGCATGTTCGCAAGGGACATGGCGTTCACTTGAAGGAAAACCATAGCCCATGTGGTTCGTTACACGGTCTTCTATACGGATAACCCTTACACGGCGTGTTCCGAACAAACACAGTGTGTATTGGAGAAGATAACACTGACCCGTGTTGTTCGTGACACGGCCGGGTACCTAGAACAAGACTGCATGGCGTGTTCATACCAAACATAGCATGTACTACCATAGCTTTCCCAACCCGTGTTGTTAGTGACATGGCCAGCTACACAGTTTACCACTACACGAAGTGTACATAATGTACACGACATGTTCTTAATGACCCTTTTATAGCCCCGTGTCCTTCTCTACACGGTCAGTGACATGTCCAACAACTACACGACATGTATTTATAATGTACACACCGTGTATTCTGGTTTTTATCAGACAGTAGCCTCAGAACTGCACTGGGGCCCAGAAAACATAGAAAACAAAGGTTAAGGTGCCAAATTCCGATCCGTGGGGGCCCATACTCCCCACGAATCAAACCTTGGAATCATAACAATGCATATAACAAGAAACAGTATAACAAACTCGTGACCCACCAAATTCTGATCCTTGAGGGCCCATAACACCTCTAAGACCAAAGTTTGGAATCCGTGATAAGGAGATCTAAACAACTGATACCCTATCTACATAGCAGGTATTTTATCACAGCAACTATCACAACAGCATGCATTTCCTATCACAAATTCTATCACAACAGCATGCAATCTCTAATACAACCTAGATGGCATGGAAAAATGAATGGCATGTGATTTTCTAACATGTGACTATATGATGAAAGAGATGGAATACCCTCATATCATCGGGTTACAAAAAAATAGAACCACAATCATATAAACAGTAACAACACAAAACAATTGCATCACCCAAGGGTGAAATCAATTAAACTATAACATTTGCAGAACTCATAAATTACAACATTCGAGGTAATCTAGCTTTTTCCTTCTACACAGGTTCTAGAATGCCCGGGCACAGCTATTTACCATTTACCTATTATGTCCTATCCCTATCTAATTTTTCCAAACAGTAAGTCAAATAGAAAATTAATAAACCCCTTTGATACCACTTTATAACGACCCGAATCCGGAGCCACTCAACTGGTGCTTCGTGCCCGATTCACCACATGACCTCAAGCGTATTTCCCCAAACTCCAGAGGCTACCGACTAGAATTGAGGGCCTTATTAAGTTATTGGGGAAACAATGACCTCATTTGGTAAGGTATACAAGGAAAAATGAATAACAGTCAATAGCGGAAGCAGTAAACGACATACAAAAACTAAAACCAAACAGCGGAAGCAATGAATATATATATATATATATATAGTAATGATGATAATGGTGCAGCAGGTACAAGTATATATGGAAAGCAGAAAACACAATAATGTTCTGAAATACAACTAAAAAATTTACTAAAAGTAACAGCAACTCTAGAAGCATTGCAAGCCAAAGCTCGGTCTTATGCTCTCCAGCTCCAACCAGAAATCATGTGCTTAAAGTAGAAGGGCCACAATCCATATCCACACCTATAACCATATAACCTATTTGGGATGAAAATAAGGACCCAAATAGGGTGTGAGACTAATCCCAGTATGCAATCACCATAAGATCTGTACCCTACTATCAGTGAGAAAAATAGAAAAAGTAAAGGAAATAAATGCAGCAGAGAAACAGAGGTACACCAAAGTAACAATACTAGAAATCTCCATTCACATTTATTTTTTAATTTAAAACATTCATTTAATTATCAACCAAGGATTCTAGAAAACAACTCTATATTCTCAAGGCACAGCAAGTAACACAATAGGTATCTCAACAGACTACCGAGACAACAAGCAGTACAAACCCAAGCTTGTTCTTTGGCTTGGTGGACTCGTCAAAACCAACCAAACAAATAATAATACTGAATCTCTAGGTGGCTCCTACTTGTATACCCCTCTATTCAAAATAATCATACACGGAATAAACACTCTGGGAATCTCTCACCGTCAATTCCCTTATGGTCTTTCAACGATAGCTACAGACTCTATGAAGAAGCACATACGTCTATTTCCTCATGTGGTTTCGATATGTGCGTAAATTAAGGACACTCATTGGAATCAAAAAGTCCAATTCCAGTATTTCATGAATACAAAACTAATTTATGACATACTCTCTAGGAAATCCCTTATTCGTCAATTCCCTCATTAGTCTACCGCACCGGGTTCACATAGCCCTGACCAGTCTAGCTGTGCGTAATCGACTGTCAGTAGCCCTAAGTAAGTTGAAAAACTACTTGGATAATAGCTACAATGCATCAAAAACATATAAATAGTGGGAAATACATGCAATCCACTATAACAAGGTAGAAAAACAATGCTACAAGTCTTGCTTCACAGGAAACCTAAGCCAAACAGCGATAAACAACCAAATTAAGGGAAATCACCCATGGGTGATCCTCGAACATGCAACAAATCATATACTACTATAAATTAACCCCAAGAAAACAATCAAACTAAGGAAAATAAACAATGGAATCAAAATCCCTAACCCAGGATACCCGATACATGGGTATCAGACACTTTTTCCACAAAAACTCAAAGATATTCAACGTAGGGCAACAAACCATCTACCTCGATCCAAGGAGATCGGTATACTTGAGCCATGAAGATTGATTCTCCTTAAAATGATGAATATCTGAGAAAATGTCTAAAATGATCAATCCATGATAACCTGAAAACGTGGGGGAATCATGAAACAAGGCTAAAGTAGAAGGGAGAGCTTATCAAGGCGATCCCAATGCAATCAACGGTGGCTAAAATGGAGATCAGACGACAGCTCGGGGGCTCAGAGAAGGATCGAGGCCGTACAGGAGCTCTTGGCCGAACGAATCCTAGAAGAAGGTCATTCGGGTGATTAGGCGCAACCCCGATGCATTTAGTGAAAAAAAAAAGAAAATACACAGCGTGTACTTCTGGGGTACATGGAATGTACTCAATTTTTCTGTACTCCTCTTTAAGCGGCCTCCACATCACCCCTACACACCGTGTGTGTGGCCCGGACATGTCCAGCACACGGCTTGGCATGACAAGGAAGTACACGGTGTGTACTCATAAAGTACATGGTGTGTACTTCAAAAATTTCCAAAAACCCCTCATTTCACAAAAACTTCAGGAAAAAGGAAGACATACTTGAGATGAAGATCTGGGTTCTGACAATTTATACCATTGGAAACTATCATTCCTACTTCTCCAAGTATCATGAACTTATCCTTAAACTATCTCAAGTAATTTTATTCAATTCTAGCCACTAACATATATAATTATTTTTAGTTTTTTTTATTGTCACACCTTTCTTTATGAATAATAAATAAAAATCATGAATACATATAATAGAATATATAATAGGTCTAATATATTAATAATATAGAGTTCAATTCATATTATTAGATATTTTTATTGCATGTAACACAGTACACAATTCACTTATAGAATTATTTCCTATTGTATTTTTATCAATACTTTAATGGTGTATATACTTTCACATGATCAATGAAATCCCATTGATTTGTCTTAATAGATGATGTTCCATAGAACTTGGTTCACATATTTAACTCTTTTTTTAGATATATATTTTAATTTAGTATTAAATAACTATTTGACATATATCTATTTGCATATGCTATCAACATGTTTCACATAGAAATTTATAGTTCTTTAACTAATCACTTATAGAAAATGAAAACAAATTCATCCTTAATAAATCCAAACTCTATTATTGATTCATAAAAATGATTATTTTGATATCCTAATGAATTATTCTAACCATAAATATATCTATAAAACATCTATACCTTATTATAAAAATTTAATGTCATGAAAACTATTGGTCGGGTCATATAGAAATAATAAAAAAATCCATTAAATTTTTTTTGAAATCCACATTAAAAATCAAATAATAATTTAATTTTATAATAAAATGTATTGATCTAATGGATTTTAGAAAAATAATTGTTGGAAAAGGGTTTTTTCTAATAAATTCCTTGACATCACTTGAAACCATTACTAAATAATCATTCATTATCGGTGCTAACATTATCATCCATATCCAACTTCTTCATAAATACCAACCAATGAGCTTTACATCAACTAGAGAAACTTCCAATATAAATATGTATGTTTTGGTATATGGAATAAATTATTGAGTTCCTATAATATTTTAAATTTTATTTAATTCCATTTAAATATTTCTTATATGATTTCAATATTGTCAATGAATAATATGTCACATAAAGTAGTGATTATTGAAATATATATATTCATATTTATCTTCCCTATAAAATATGGGTATATTAAACAACTCATCCCACTATGTATTGGGGAGTTTATGTTCCTAAAACAACTCATGTTCATTTGTATCATTGAATTCATTTTATTATATATTTTTACCTCTATCTCAAATAGTTGTATTCTTATATCTTATAAAAATATAGTCCTTCAATTTACTAATACTTTTTTATGTTATTCATAATATTTTCCTTAGTAATATAGGAAAAAAATATAAGATTAAAACTCTAATAACATGATTATTTTTCCATTAAATTGTGTGAAAACATTATAAATGTAAATACATAAAACTATGAAATAATTAATTTATTTCATAATTTTTATTTTATGATTTATATTAGTCAATTTACTTGGAATATAGTTAAGTGTTTAATACTAATATTTTCAAAGCATTTCTCAAAAGATGTATTAGAAGAAATAAAATAAAATAAAACACCATCAACAATCCTCATTCAAATAACGTCATCAAAGTGGTTTCTATAAGGTAATGAAATGGTATAAATTTCTCAACACTATACTTTAATGATAGATGAATTCATTGTTAATATATTCTCTTACTAATATGATAGATCATTTTGTATCTTTTACCAATGATTTTACATAATTTACTTTAACATTTAATAAATACCATTAAAGGAATATCAAAACATAAATAAATTTACCTATAACCTCTTCTAAAAATAATTAAAATTTATATTGATGAACAAATTAAAAAACAATGAGGAATTGACCACTTTAATCTATAAGAGTTTATTTGTCTTAAAATATTATAATTAATCATGTTAAATAAAAATAGCCTTATTTAAAATGAGTCTAAACACCCTTATGTGTATATAATTTATATTTTCTTATAGTATCAATTGACCAACAATTAACTTCTTGTTTTAACATGAATATTTTGTATTGTATTTGTTGAAAATAAGTGTTGTATCTACTGATATTGAATGAAGAATTAAATTAGAATACATATAAATTGACATTCTTGAATTATGTGAAATAGGTTATGATAAATAGGAATCACATTTTTAAATTATGTATTAAATTTATGAAAATATAATGGAGATATTGAAACATAGATTTATCAGGTCATAATGAAGTAATACAATGTATATTCTAGTTTTTATGGGGTTATGAGAAGTAAGATATTTTCATGAATTTATTTAAAAAATAATGGAAGTTTTTTAATGAAGATAAATATCATTCGTGAAAAATTATGACCACCCTAAAATCCATTCTTGTGTGAGATCAAACAAAATATACATAAGCATAAATTAGAAGATGGATATAGTGCATTCACCATTGATTAATAGAACACAACACGATATATATCAAAACTAGACAATATTACAACTATATAATAATAACAAATAAAGTCAGTGACCTACTATATAGGGTAATGGTAGAGGTGATAATATGTTCTATGAAAATATAGTGTATGTTTTATACAATTGGAATGAAAAGGTCATTCTCTAATGTATCTCATGTAAGAATAATTTGAAATGTCTAAAAAATAATTTATATTAAAGAGTATAATCAATGTCATGTAATCTATGTTGTTATATGATATTATTTTTTTAAAATTCATAAGAAACTACTCTATGAATCATATAACCATGCCATAGTGAGATATTTAGAGAAATAAGCTTGGGTATGGAATTTAATGAATTGGAGGAATCATGCCACAATACATAAATTATATAGAAACTAGTGGAGGGATCAGAAGTAATGGGCTATGGTATAATGGTTTTTTATAAAGGAGATGATTTTTTAAGAAAGGAAGAAACATTATGTTTTGAGGGTATTGAGAATTCATTATAAAAAAGGGATTCATGTCATAATATGTTCAATATTTAAAAATATGTTTCAAAACATTGAAGAAAACATAGTGATCCTTAGAGGAGTTTTAAATGATATAATATAGAGATTTTGTTAAAAGGATTGTGGATGAGGGTCACGATTTGAAAATTAAAATCACACTAAAATATAAACTCAATTAAATAAAATCATATCAGAATATAAAAACTCGCATCAATATTCTTTATTTTTAAAATTTTCATAATGATTTTGTTTGACCTTAAAATGGGAAATATTTTTCTTGAGATTTAAGTAATTGACTCAACCTAATTGGATATATTTGACAATATTTAATTGTTTTCCCAACTGGCATGATTATGGATGATTAGAGGATAAAGGATTCAATCTGAACTATTGAATAAATTGTTAGAGGCTTGGAAGTAATTAAAAATACCACTCACAAAAATTATGGAATATGATTTTATTAGTAAAATTTTTATATTTGGTTTCAAAAATAGTGGACAGAAATTAAAATTTTTGTTAAATTTATCATAACTAGATCGTTAAAATAAATAAGGATCATAGAAGAATAATGAGCCATATTATTCTCTATGGAGGATGAATATGGAATTAAACAAGATTTTTCCATATAATAATAATCTTCTTATAAAAGGTGAATATACTAATATTATGTTCATCTGAAAGAACACATAATAACACTAACATTGATTTTATATTCTCATTAAGCTAAGGAGGATTAGAAAAACAATATTGATATCAATTAAGTATTAAAGTAAAATTTTATGATTCAAGGAGTCTCAATGCCTAATGAAGAAATGTGTGAGACCTTAATTTCTATAAACTGTTGAAGATACCCTCATGTATATAAATTGAATTTTTCTTCACCGAAGTAGTGCATGGAGGATAAGAATTGGGATAATCCCTATAATTAATAGTGAGTATTTCACAAACAACGAAAGATATGTATACCTTGGAAGAATGTGACTATGACCTAAAAGCTTGTATCCATCATTCAGGGAATGATTCTAGATTTTTATATGTTGATATCTCAATGTGTGTACACTCCTCGGATTGGCCAATAGTGGTTAACAATTTAAAATAATTTTGTTATTGTACTTTAATTTACTATATATTTGTTTAATACTCAGTGTGATCATTGAGGAGAGAAAGTGAAATTAATTTTATTACATCCATTTATTGAATAACATCCATACTGGAAAATGAGTTCCAACAATAAATGTTTTAATTTAGTGGGCACCCTGATTCACCCACCCACTTAGGATGCATACATTTATTGTGGTATGAAAATATTCTAGGATAGCTTTTGGTTTTGATTTGAGGTAAAATCATAAAAATATTTTTCTTGTCAAAATATATACAAAGTCAAAGACTAAGATTTTTATTGGTATTCACATTTTTTAATAAAAAACAAAATATATTGGTCTCTACACGATTTTAGTGAAGATATAATTAAATAATTATTAATTACATTGAATTAAAATATAATATTTAAATATATTTGGGTTTTTTTGATGAAATAAGGTAAATAGAGGTATCCTCAACATGGTGTTAAAAAATATCATTCACTATAGAATTTTTTGGACATTTTTTGTGTGTTAGTGAAAAATTATATAAATTAAATATATGAAAAGGTAATTTCAAAGTCATAAATGATACGTGATTGAAAATATAGTGGTAATAAGATTTTATAAAACAAAATATAATAATTAAACCTTATGTCAAAAGAAAAAAATATGGGAAATAAAATGATGGCACTTGATAAAAATAACTTACTAATAAGGGTAAGTGAGATTGATATTGAAATTAAATCTATTTAAACCATTATTTTTTGGAATATACAAGAAAATATTGAAATTTATATTCTCCCATGAGTATTGATATTTATGGTGATATGAATGTAATAGAAATATTTCAAGTTGTCAATATAGATAATGTTCATATAGGAATTAAGATAAGATCAATTCCTTGTATCTGATAATAGATAAATTGGATATAATTCATCAACTAGATTAGGTATTCATAGAACATAATTACTTTGAGAATAAAGGATTAATGTAACTCGTGGTGGATATAAATAAAAAAAGTATGATAATTTGTTAAAAATTTATGGGAAAATATACATACTTGATAAACTTTTATAATAAGTAGTAAAATAAATTTCTAAGAAGGAAGGGATAATAGAATGCATTATCCCTTTCAAAAAATAACATGGATCATGAAAAAAATCAAGGAAGGAGTTTGATAAAGGTTGAAGTATATGGCCGTCTAATTAAATGAGAAGGGTGAGAAGATCAAGGATCTTGAAGAGAGGTTCAAAAAATATAAGGATAGCACGAAGATACTTCCCATTATTGTATTAAAAAGTGGGGTATGGAAAAATACATATATAATTTAATGATTAAATGAATTATTACTAGAAATTTAGGTAGCGATAATAGACAATGAAATGTAACATTAAAGTGATAGTACTATTGAATAATGGGATACACTTTTAAAGAGTGTGTGTATTTACAAGGGCTCAAGGGTGGAAGAAAATATAATGAAACAACATATAAATCAAAGAAATAATACATGAGGTATGATTTTATATTAATATATTTTATTTTTTTCAACCCATAGGCACATGGAATGAAATTATAGTAAAAGAGGAACTAATTTTTTTATAAGCAAATATTATATTCCTATATAAAAAATAATATATATTTCTTAAAAAATATTGTTTTCATAGAAATAAAATTATTATATTAGAGTAAAGTAGTGATAGTACATAAAAAGGGTAAAAAAATCACAAATAATGGATTAATCATAAAAACCCTATTATAATTAATAGAAAAAATTTGTAGGAAATTGATGGATGATGCTCAATATGTGATAAAGATTGATGAACATGTGATGAAATATATAGAAATAATGAAAAATGTCTATGTGACTCTAATATCTATCAAAGATAGGAACCATAAACCATGCCTATGTGGTTTCACAGATTATACTATAATGAAATAGGTGAAGGTCGATGGAAAATTATATTTTTAGTAGAGGAATCATGTTGAATGATGTAGTGATTAATTATATCATGAAGAAAAATTTATATGTTGGATTATTCACATAAGTTATAACTCCTGTAAATAAAAGATTTCTTGATAGTAAACTTTTTGAATCAAACTTGTATATGATGTACCACTCTATGGAGAAAAACTAAAAAGGGTAATAATCTAGTTATAATAAATGGAAAATTTCAATAAGAACACTCAAAATCATGAAATTGAGGATGTGAAGAATGTATCCCTCTCTTGATTCCTTTAAATATCTTTAACTAATAATTAAGTGGTGTGGGATTAAGGGGGTTATTTGATTCATGGAGTATATACATTAAAGCGGCGAAACATGTGTATATGTGTTACATGAAATAAATATAATTATTAGTTTTATAGAGAAAAAGATGGTATTAAGGCTAAATATTGATCCCCAAATGATATCAAGAATCCTCTAAGAAATTCTAAGATGAACCTTATTATACATTTCGAGATGATAAATTAAAAGAGGTATAGATATTAACATACAGTGAAACATGTTTCAAAACCATATCTGAGTTTTCTAAATCTTATAAATAAAGATTTTTATTTTAAAAAGGAGTTATCAGGCCTTTTCTATCATATATAAGACCCTGATTTTGAAGTTGGGTAGATTTACAAATTAATAGCTATACTAATGCATGAATAAAATTTTTATTTTTTTGTGATTTAGGAATACATTTTCTGATGATTGTTTTTATAATAAAAGATGTTAAAAAGAGATTTTTATGACTAAAAATTTTAATCCCTATATAAAATATTATTTTTTATTTTTTCTCATGAATAGAAAATTAAATGCATGTGCAGTTGGTGATTAGAATTTAGTGACGGATTAGGCACATTATGGAAAAGAAAAACCCTATTAGGAATGTAAAATCATAAATTTAAAGTTGTATCCTATGTTTAACTTATTAAGTGGTATAAATTGATTCAAAATATAGTATAAATCACATAATTAGTGATTTATTATTCATTCACTTATGGTTTTTTGTAAATATAATTTAGATCAAAGGATGTGTCGAGAAATAATTAAAAGCTCGAGATCTATTCTAATCACTAAAATAAGTGAGTGAAATAGACCTCAACAATTTTTTCAATATAAACTATTTTTTAATATACTATGATCTAACTCATAAGCCTTATAAATTTTTAAAATGATATTTTCTCAAGTGTTAATTTTACTCACTTAAATATTTAAATAACATAGTTTCTGGTTAATGATTTTGAAGCATAAATTAATATATAGAAATTGTATCCAGCAAGTGGGGATTGAGATTAAAATTGTTGGAACCTAAGAGTATATAATAAATTGGGGTACTATACTCCCTAAATATATTATTCGATTCTTTTCCCAATATGATAGCTTATTTAAATAAGATATGTAAGTGATATTTTTGGGAAAATGTTGTTTATGCAGGGATTAAATGTGTTGAAGATACCCTTATAAAATTTTTCATAAATATGTATGGAAAATAAATTGAAAATTTGGAGATCAAGAATTCAAATCTAGAAGACACAAAGAATATTATATGGGGAAGATTCCATTATAATTTTAAAATTTTAAAGGGGGTGAAATTGAGAAGTAAAAAAGAGTAAGAATACCATTTTCAAATTATTAAGAATGGGGTGTGAAAATAATAAACGAAAAACATATTTCATTAAATTAAAATTTTATATTTTCATTTAAGATGTATTATATATGGTTTTATTGTCAAAACATATAGATGGTGGAGTGATGGAACTATGAGGATGTGTGTTTGATTTGTAGAGAATGATTATTGGAAATGTTGACTGTGAAAGCTAGATAAAAATACAATACTTGGACCTTGTAGATTATTATATTAAATAAAGAATATTTCCTTTCAAGGGAAAAATATTTGTTTCATCATGCATGACATTGATAAATAAGAAAAGTTGTAACACCCCAAGCTTCCGCAGTACGTTCCCCTTTGAATAATACAATAGCTTGTGTTTTAAGCAACTTCAAGTTCAAACACACCACAGCCAATCAAACTAGCTGTAATGAATAGTAATACCCACTTTCTGAAATTTTATAAATTTTATCTTCCAAAATGAACTTCATTTTTTGATTCTGAATATCAAAATTAGTTTAGGGTGAATTTTGGGTATTTTTTTGAAAACTTTCAATTTTTGATGAATAGTGAAAATACTGAGTTATTATTTAAAACCGACTTTTTATTAAAATAATTATTTATTTTATTTAAATTTATTTTAGGTAAAAATAGATACATAATACCTATATAAGTTCAATTTAATTCAATGGAATCATTTTATAATAAGTTTAGATATATAAAAATTTTATCGAAATTTTTACCGTCTTTTACCCACCTCCTAGGAGAATTTGAAAATTTGCATCAAACATAATTTAACCACTTCTGAGAGTTGAATTTCAAAAATCCAAGAGACACATTTAATATAAGTAAGTAAAATGTGGTTTAATAAGATGAAAATAATTTTTGTTGAATAGTAACTTTGGACTTTTATTTACCACGGTTAAAAAAAATAGGGTAAGGGTAAAAATGATATCATAATTACCCTAACGCATGTACTAATTGTATTGGATAAGTATAATTCAACCAAAAACCACCTTAGTAATAAAATATGATCCTCTTTGGTCCACTTTGATTAGATTACGAAATTTATTATTATTTTATTTAAAGAATAGTTAAAAGAGTTAAATTTAAAGTTTAATAACTAAACCATTTTTAATATAGAGTTACACACAATATAAATTTGACTATAAATATTAATTAGAAATATAAAAAGATTTACTACATAATATTATTTTATTTATAATTTTTAGACATTAAATAATTTAATTTATTTATGACACAATGATGAGGTAGTAATTACCTTATTAATAAAATATTAAGATAATTGATATTATAAATATCAAAATAAATGTAAATTGAGACTTTTGATAAATTACACTAATTTTATAGGTTAATATTACATGTTATGGTTGTTTAAAAAAATTATTCTAAGTAATAATGTATTTATGGATTTCAAAAAAATCAAATACTAAATAGTGTGAAAATTGACATAATTGAGTTTTTAAAACAAATAATATATTATTAATTGATATAATATTACTAAAAATCTATGGTTTGGAAAAATGACTAAGATAAGGTTATATATATTAATTTTTAACCACATGTGGTTCTATTGGCTAGTTATAGTATGTTTATTAACCATATAATATAAAAATACAAAGAGACATGGTAAATGTCAAAATATTTAACTAAGAGTTAAATCTAAAAGATAAGGTTAATATGATGACCTATACCTATCTAAAACCTATTATTTGAGAGGTTTTAAACCCATCCCCAACTTATCCTCTGAATAATTCATTTTTGAGCCGTTAGAAACCAAAAATTATTTTATTATAAAATAATATTTCAAGCTTTTCCTAAAGTGACCCTCACCTCTCTTAAAAAAGGGAACTTCCCCTTCTCTTAATTTCACACATCCAAAGCAATTTTTCTCAGCCAAAAACCTACCCAAATATCCTCCCAAATTCCCTAAATTCAACCTATATTTCTTACATTGATTAGAAATCCAACCAATGGAGTCCTTTTGATCAACTCAAAAGGAAACACCTGAAGTAGAGGTAATAATTTCACCACCCTCTTTCAAGTTCTTTTCTTCTTCCACTTCCACTTTCTTTGTTGTTTCCATGCCAAAATAATAAATTCAGTACATTATACATACTTTTATGTTATTATAAATGTGGTACAACCATATTCGTTATTCTATCCATCCTACAAATGAAAAAGTCACCATACGTGCATACGTACGGCTTACCGTCTACACATCGTGGTGTAGTTTGTTATTCCAACACTTCATTATTTGGATGGGTATAAAAATGGGTATAACTGATGTAAATTTTAAATATAACAATAATTATTTATATATTACATACCATCCAATAACATACTATTTCTCCATCAATATAATGATATTGTTGCTCGTGTGTACGTACGGAATACCGCCTCCACGAACACGATGAGATTCATTCCCCATCGTAATCATTCAAGAATAATTTTCATTTTATGATTCTGAAAAATGTTTATGAACATAATATCATTCTTTATATGAATAAAATACATCCTATTCATAACAAAAATGGCTGAGGTAACTAATCATATAAAGGAAAAAAAATCAGTTAACACCAAAAACAATGATACTACTAAAATATTATTAACAAAACAATATTAGAAGATCATATATGATGTCATATTTACATATATGGTTATATTATAATTAAATAACAATGATTTAACTATTATATAGTAAGTTAATGTACCCTTGTCCAAGTAAAAGTACAAGCTGTAGGTTAATTTCACAGTCTCTTTATTATCTGAGGTTGTTTTTACGTAAGTATCTACTCAGACCTCTTTGTCATCCACATCCATGTCTTCTTAAAAATTTATTTCGAAACATTTTTACTATTTACTAAACAATGGGTTAAAGTAATTTATACCCTTATTTGACCTTATATGTTTTGAAAGAAATGTTTCCGTTGTTTTCCAAACAAGGTACTTTATGACCTTTTCAACAAAATTAAGGTTAGAATTTTTTTAACTTATATGGCGGGTGCGGCTATATTCCACCATTATAAAATCATTGAACCTTACCTTAAAAGCCTATATAAATATTTTCAAAATAATTTTTTTCTTTTATAATTATATAACTTTTAAATGATTTGAAAATAGAAAGAGATATTTCTCTAAAAAAAATTTGATTTCATCTATGTCAACATCCTTTTGATGGATTTTAAGCTTGTTTGAAGTTGATTTATTACTATACAAATCATCCATATTGTATTGAAGGTTTTGTGATGTGTTTGAATGTGGGTGTGTTATTTTTATACCATTCGTGGTTTATGGATAATGTATTGACATTTCATATGCTATTTTTAATACAAATGTTTATGTTATTTTTAAACCTTTTCATATGAGTAATGCATTGGACTTAGTAAGTGATAGGTGGAGCCTTCTATAGATCCTTGGTAAATTGGTAGATCTCATGTGACAAACTAGTGTCTGAGCACAATGCCTTGGAAAATCTTATTTTTAGTCTTTGCACAAGGCCTTGACTATGTGGTTATGAAGTCTGGCATTATGCATTCCATTATTGGGAAATTGGATATTGAAATTGCATGTGATTATTCGACTGGTATAATATCCATGTGAATAAGTAAATGTAATTATTTGATTTATCTTTTCCATATTATTCTAAATTTTAAGTTTAAAAGGACTTTGTTTTAGTCTTATACATTACCTTAAATTTTTATGCTTATTTATGAAGGTTTCCGCTATATTGTTATCCTTACTGAGCATCTCATCTCACCCCTTTCTGTCTTTTATTTTTCCCAGGATGTGAAGAAGTATTTAATGGTTGACCTGGATGGATAGGCTAAGAATATAAGTTTTTTCAAAGGAGAGAAAATGTTGTTGATGTTTTTATTTCATGGTGTAATGTAAAACTTATGAATGTATCTAGTACATTCAAGGGTTCTAAACTAATCAGCCTTTCGGGACAATATTTCTTGTATCATGACAATGTTATATAATAATGCATTGACTCTAGGTAATTGGTGTTGGGGCATTACAGTTGGTATCAAATTATGTTTAGTACAAACCTTGGAAACATGATTTAGAAAAACTCTGATTAAAGAACGCTACCCTAAGATAGACTTTGATGATTAGTATAGAAGAATTTCCTATAATTTTTGTACTATATAAATTTTGTGAGTTTTCCAAGCAATACATCCCTATCTAGATACAAGTAGGTAGATGCGGCTCTCACACAGATGTACCTAGGGGTAAAACCCAAAAACACCACTTTGAGCTAGACTCGAATGGGAACTGGTGCACGACAACGGGCCTTGCTACACTCTTGGTCATGACAATCCTAGAGGATATGCTTAGTATAACTCACATTTTCTTTACAAACCATTATAAAGGATTTATAAGTATATAATTTTTCAAAGAAAACATTTTTATGATTATGGGTTATATCCATAAACTATTCAATTTATGTTAAGTGTTTTACAAGTTCAGAATTATGTATTTTGGTTCATAAAATAATCTATTGTATGAAATTGTTTTGAAATGGATCCTAGTGGAAGGAATGAAAACCATATCAATGCACATAATACATGTAGGGATTTACCTCCTACTCAATATAATTATAGTGGAGATGGTGATGCAACTGGTGTTTATTATCTTATCACCATACTGGGAAAACTCACACCAGTTATGAATAATAACTTTACCCATATGGAGTACCCTGATCCACAACATGGAGGATCAATATTAGATAGATTCATGAGGGAAAACCACCAACATTCAATGGGAGTACAAATCCATTTGTATCCGAGCAATGGATAAGTTCCTTAGAGAAAATATTTCATGCATTGGAGAGTAGCGAAAGGGAAAAAGTTTTCATGGTAGTTTATTTCCACACGGGAGATGGAGATCAATGGTGGTCATTGATTAAAAACCCAAAGGAAGATGATGAAGTATCAAAAATGTATTAAAGGGAGATTAAAGATATTTTCTTAGAAAAATATTTTCCTCATGACCATTGAGGAGATACGGAGAAGATGTTTTTGAGTTTGAGACAAAAGAGGATAAGAATATTGTAAAATATAACGCTAAATTTACAAGGTTATCAAGGCATGCTGCAGACTATATACATAACCCAAGGAGTAAAATTTATTGATTCTTTATATGGTTAAAACCACTTCTCTGGTGATAATTAGTCTCACAATCCTTCTAATCATACGGAGATATTGTCTTATGTGCTATCAATACAATAAAAATAATTCTCTATGTCTTAAGACTTTAAAGAAAAGTAGGAGAAGTAGAGATTTGATGAACACTCTGGAAATGGAAATAACGGAAATAAGGAAAAAAGTTGAATATCCATCATGTGGTAAATGTGGGAAGAAACACCTCTGCACTTTCCTAAAGGGAATGGGATTCTATTACAAGTGTCGTGAAAAAGGCCACTAAGATCGTGATTGCAAGGGAAAGAAAAAGGATGTCAATGATGAATGCCACAATTGTAGAAAAAAGGGGAATTATGCAAATGAATGTCCTAAGAGACAAGGAAACATATGCCAGAAAAGGCCAAGGGACAAATTCCAAACTTATGTGATCACTACTAATGAGGTTGAAGCTCTGAAAGACGTGGTGGTAGGTAATTTAATGGTTTCCTCAAGTTTATCCAATACTTTATTTTATTCTGTATCATTTAATTGTTTCGTATCTTCCTAGATTTCTATAAAAATTAGATATTTTCAATTTTATTTTATAAGTGAGTTGTTAGTAAAAACTCATAAGGTAAGTATCATTGCAACAAAGTTTTGTGAATCAGTTCCCATTAAGGAATATAAATTTTCTTTATTAAATGATCTCATCATCAAACCCCTGATTGAATTTGATATAATCCTTGGTATGGATTTCCTTTCGGACCATGATGTGAAAATTTATTGTAAGAATAACGAGATTACAATTCTCGATGATGATAAAGAGTACCTTATTTTTAGTGTTGAAATGTCACCACCTGATTCTTGTCTAGATCCACCCCCAGTAGCTAAACTAAATTCAATTATTCGTGAAGAAGAGAATGAAATAACTATTGGTTAGGAAAGGAATTTTCAAATAGAGTATGTACCTATTGTGTAAGAATATGTTGATTTGTTTCTATAGGATTTACCTGGACATCCACCAGAATGAGAAATTTAGTTTTCCATTGATTTAATTCCTGATTCAAGGCTCATATCGAAGACCCCTTATATAATAGACACTATAGAATTAGTGGAACAAAAAACAACTAGAGGAATTGAGTAATAAGGGATTTATTCCCCCTAGTGTTTCTCAATGGGGAGCCCATGTTCTTTATTTTAAGAAGAAATATGGATCTATGAGGATGTGCATTGACTACAAAGAGATAAATTCTATAACAAAAAAAGAACAAGTATCCCCTACCTTGCATTGATGATTTATTCGATCAACTTCATGGAGCACAATATTTTTCAAAGATTGACCTTAGATCTAGATATCACCAATTGTGTGTGAAGTAGGAAGACATTCCAAAAATAACATTTTGAACCAGGTGCGGGCATTATGAGTTTACAGTAATTCCTTTTGGATTGACTAATGCACCCTTTGTCTTCATGGATCTAATGGATAGAGTTTTTAATGAATATATTGATGACTTTGTGGTGGTATTTATTGATGATATTTTGGTATTATCAAAAATCTATGACGATCATGGAAATCACTTGAGCGTTATCCTAAATACTCTTAGAATAAATGAATTATATGGGAAGTTTAGAAAGTGTGAATTCTGGCTTCAGGAGATTTGTTTTTTTGGCCATATTGTCTCTAAGGATGGAATTTCTGTTGATCTTTCTAAGATAAAGACAATCAATGAATGGCCAGCACAGATGTGTATAACTAAGATATGCAATTTTATTGGTTTGTTAGGTTATTATCGGAATTTTTCCAGAATTTTTCCTAATTAGAAAACTCATTAACCAAGCTCACATCTAAAGGGGTTAAATTTTTTGGAAAAAAGAGTGTGAAGAATGTTTTGAAGAAATCATGAGAATATTAGTCAATGATTCTATACTGAGTCTACCATCGGGGAATGATGGGTTTTTTATTTATAGTGATGCTTCAAAGAAATGACTTGGTTGTGTCCTTATGTAGAATGATAGAGTTATTTCCGATGCATCGCGAAAACTAAAAATTCATGAGCAAAACTATCCTACTCATGACCTTGAGTTAGTAGCTGTAATATTTTCTCTGAAAATATGGAGGCAACATCTCTATGGTGAAAAATGTGAGATTTATACTAATCGCAAGAGTTTGAAGTATATTTCCTCACATAAAGAACTCAACATGAGGAAAAGATGATGGCTTGAACTACTCAAGGATTATTATTTCACTATAGAATACCACCCCAGGAAGGAAAATAAGGTAATTGAGGCTTTTAGTAGAATTGATCATGGATTTTTTAACAATATGAGAGTTTAAAGGTATCTTATTTTCATGGATCTGGTAAAGATGGATATGGGAATAACCATGGAAGATGAAACATTGATTCTTTTTCAAATGGTTGCAAACCCATCTTTACTAGAAAGGATAAAGAGTTCTTAGACTGCTGATGAGGAATTTCAAAAGAAGATTACAGCTGTGAATTATGGTAGATTTAGTGAATTCATATATGAAGATGGAATTTAGAAATTTGGGAAGAGACATTGTGTTCCTAAGATACCTAATCTAAAAATGGAATTGTTGGATGATGCTCATAGCTCCAATTTCTCTATACAACCTAGGAGCACCAATATGTATATAGGGTTTAAGGAACATTTTTGGTGGGATAACATGAAGATAGATATTGATGATATTGTGTTAATATGTATGGTTTGTCAACAAGTGAAAGCCGGAAGGCAACATCCTAGAGGATTCATGCAAACTCTTCCCATACTTGAGTGGAAATTGGATAAAATTATGATGCAGTTTTTCATGGGGCTACCAAAGACTCATAGAAGGAATGATGCAATATGGGTCATTGTTGATCATCTCAATAAGTCAACACATTTTCTGGATATAAGAGAATATTTACCACTTTAATGTCAAAAAATAGTATATATTAATGAAGTTGTATGACTCCATGGTGTACCCTTATCGATTGTTTCTGATCATGATCCCCATTTTACATCAAGATTCTGGAAAAGTATTCATAAATACATGGATAATGAACCTCATTTGAGCATTTCCTACCACCCTCAAATCGATAGATAATTAGAACAGACTATTCAAACCTTAGAAGGCATGTTGAGATCTTTCTCCCATGAATTTCAAGGTGTGTGGGATCAATATTTACCTCTTGTAGTATTTTTCTATAAAAACATCTTCCATTCAAGTATTCTGATGGCACCATATGAAGCGTTATATAGAAAGAGATGTCGCACACCAACTTTTTGGGATGATGTTGGTGAAAGAAAACTCGTAGTCCCAGAACTTGTTGAGGAAATGATGGAAAAGGTGAAGGTTATCCAAACCAGCATCAAAGCAGCTCAAAGTAGGCAGAAGAGCTATGATAATAACTGAAGGAGGGATTTGGAATTTCCGGTATGAGATCATGTTTTCATGAAGGTATCCCTGTGGAAGGGAGTTATATGATTCAGTAAGAAGGGTAAATTAAGTCCCAGGTATATAGGACATTTCGAAATTCTAGAATGAATTGGGGCTTTATCTTACCGTTTGGAAATGTCTCCAAGTCTCTCCAAAGTTAATGATGTGTTCCACGTATCACTATTGATAAAATACATGCCTGACCCAATGCATGTACTCACTTATGGGGAAATTGAACTGGAACCAGATCTGTCTTATTGTGAAGAGACCTTCAAGATTCTTGATACAAGAGAACAAGTACTGAGAAACTGGACGGCTCGTCTGGTAAAAGTTCTATGTAGAAACCAAAATATCAAAGAGGCAACGTGGGAACCCGAGGAAATTATGATGAAGAACCACCCGAATCTTTTTATGCAGTAATGTTCTAGAAATTTTTAGGATGAAATTATTTTAAGGAGGGGTGAATGTAACACCCCAAGCTTCCACGGTATGTTTACCTTTGAATAATATAATAGCTTGTGTTGTACGCCACTTCGAGTTCAAACACACCACAACCAATCAAACTAGCCGTTGTGAATAGTAATACCAACATTTTAAAATTTTATAAATTTTATCTTTCAAAATGGACTTCATTTATGGATTAAGAATATCAAAATTAGCTTACAGTGAATTTTTGGTATTTTTCTGAAATCTTTCAATTTTTGATGAATAGTCAAAAACGCTGAGATATTATTTAAAACCAAATTTTTATTTAAATAATTATTTATTTTATTTAAATTTATTTTACATAAAAATATATACATAATACATATATAAGTTCAATGTAATTCATTCGAGTCATTTTATAATAAGTTAAGATATATAAAAATTTTATCGAACTTTTTACCGTTTTTTACGCACCTCCAAGGAGCATTTACAAATTTGCATAAAACATAATTTTACCGCTTCTGTGAGTTGAATTTAAAAAATCCGAGAGACACGGTTAATATCAGTAAGTAAAATGTGGTTCAATAAGATGAAAATAATTTTTGGTGAATTGTAACTTTTGACTTTTATTTACCACAATTAAAAGTAACTAGGGTATTTAATGGTAAAAATGATATCATAATTAGCCTAACACATGTCCTAATTCTATTGGATAAATATAATTCGACCAAAAACAACATCAGTAATAAAATATGATCATCTTTGGTTCACTTGGACTAGATTAGGACATTTATTATTATGTTATTTAAATAAGAGTTAAAAGAGTTAAATTCAAAGTTTAATAACTAAACCATTTTTAATATAGGGTTACACACAAATAAACTCAACTATATATATTCATTAGAAATATAAAAAAATTTCCTACATAATTTAATTTTATTTATAATTTTTATACATTAAATAACTTAATTTCTTTATTACACAATGATGATGTAGAAAATCCCTTATTAATGAAATATTAAAATAAATCATATTATAAATATCCAAATAACTGTAAATTGAGACTTATGATGAATTAAACTAGTTTTATTGGTTAATATGACACTAAATGGTTGGTTAAATAAATTTTATTCGAATTGATATAGTTTTTATGGCTTTCAAAAAAATCAAATACTAAATAGTGTCAAAATTGACATAATTGATTTTTTAAAACAAATACTATATTATTAATTGATATAATATTCCTAAAATATAAGGTTCATCCAAAGGACTTAGATAAGGTTATATATATTAAAAATTAACCACATGGGGATTTATTGTCTTGTTATAGAAATTTTATTAACCATATAATATAAAAATACAAAGAGACATAGAAATTGTCAAACTATTTAACTAAGAGTTAAATCTAAATGATAAACTTAATAAGATGACCTAAACCTATCTAAAATCTATTGTTTGAGATGTTTTCGACCCATCCCCACCTTATCCTCGAAATAATTCATTTTGGAGCCATTATAAATCGAAAAATATTTTATTATAAAAAAATATTTTAAACTTTTCCTAAAGTGACCCTCACCTATCTTATAAAAGGGCCCTTCCCCTTATCTTACTTTTACACCTCCAAATCCATTTGGCTCAGCCAAACCCTACCCAAATGTCATCCTAACTTCCTTCACTTCATCATAGAGGACTTAATTTGATTATAAATCCAACCTATGGAGCCCTTTTTATCAACTCAAAAGGAAACACCCGAAGTAAAGGTAATAATTTCACCACCCTCTTTCAAGTTCTTTTCTTCTTGAACTTCCTCTTTATTTGTTGTTTCCATAAAAAAAATCCAATACCTTTTACATACTATTATGTTATTATAAATATTTTACAACCATATTCTTTATTCTATCCATCCTACAAATGAGAAATTCTCCATACGTGCGTACGTACTGCTAACTGTTTCCACATTGTGGTGTAGTTTGTTATTAAAAGACTTCATTATTTGGATGGGTATAATATTGACTATAACTGATTTAAATAATAAATATAACAATGATTCTACAAATATGATATACCATCCAATTACATACGATTTCACCATCAATATAATGATTTTGTCACTCGTGTGTACGTACGGATTACCGTCTCCACGAACGCGATGAGATTCATTCCTCATCGTAATCATTCAAGAATAATTTTCATTCTATGATTCAAAATAACTTTTATGAAAATAATATCATTCTGTATATGAATGAAATACATCCTATTCATAATAAACATGGCTTACATAACTAATAAAATAAAGTAAAACGAATCAATTAACACCCAAAACAATGATATTAGTGAAATATTATTAACAAAGTAATATTAGAAGATCATATATGATGTCATATTTACGTATGCATTTATTTTATAATTTAATAACAATTATTTACTATTATATAAGAGGTTAATGTACCCATGACCAAGTAAAAGTAAAAGGTAATGGTTAATTTTACAATCTCTTTTTTATCCGAGGTTGTTTTTACATAAGTATCTACTGAAAGCTCTTTATCATCCACATCCACGTTTTCATAAAAATGTATTTCAAAAAAAATTTAATATTTACTATACAATGGGGTAATGTCATTTATACCATTATTTTACCTTAAAATTTTTTAAAGGAATATTTCGGTCATTTTCGAAACAAGGTACTTTATAACATTTTTGACAAAATTAAGGTAAGAATGTTTTTTAACTTATACAGTGAGTGAAACTATTTTCTGTCGTTATAAAATCTTCAAATCTTCCCTTACAAGCTTATAAAAATATTTTCAAAATAATTGTTTTCTTTTATAATTATATTACTTTTAAATTATTTCAAAATAGAAATAGATATTTCTCTAAAAAGGTTTTTATTTCATCTATGTCAACATCCTTTTGATGGATTTTACGCTTATTTGAAGTTGATTTATTATGATACAAATCTTCCATATTATATTGAAGGTTTTGTGATATGTTTGACTGTGGATGTATTATTTTTATACCATTTAGGGTTTAGGGATAAATTATTGACATTTCGTATGCTAGTTTTAATACAAATATTTATGTTATGTTTAAACCTCTTCATTTAAAGAATGCATTAGATATAGTAAGTCATGGGTGGAGCCCGCTATATCTCCTTGATTCATCGGTATATCTCGTGATAAAAACTAGTGTCTTGGCATAAGGCCTTGGAAAATCTTATTTGTAGTCTTGGCACAATACCTTGACTATGTGGTTATGAAGTCTAGCATTATGCATTCCATCATTATGAAATTGGATATTGAAATTGCATGTGATTATTCGACCAATAGAATATCCATGTGAATAAGTAAATGGAATTAATTTATTTTATATTTTCCATATTATTCTGAATTTTAAGTTTAAAATGATTTTTTTAGTCTTATACATTGCCTTAAATGTTTATGCTTATTTATAAAAGTTTCCGCTATATTGTTATCCTTACTGAGCATTTGAGCTCACCCATTTCTATGTTTTATTTTTTCTATGATTTTAATAAGTATTTAATGGTTAAACTACAGGGATAGGATAAGGATATAAGTGTGTTCAAATGGTACAAAATGTTGTTGATGTTTTTATTTCAGGATGTAGTGTAAAACTTATGAATGTATCTATTACTTCTAATGATACTAAACCAATTAGTATTTCTGAACATGATTACTTGTATCATGCCAATGTTATGTAATAAGGCACTGACTCTAGGTAACTGGAGTTGGGGCATTACAAACGTTGACACTGAAATATAAAATGATCTAATTTTAGTAAAGGAATACAATTCTTATTCGGGGTTGTTAAGTTTTCAGAAGAAGTATGAGTTTTCATGGAATTTTTTATAAATGAATATAATTTTTTTGATAAAATTCCAATAATTCCATGAAAACAATGACAATTATATTATTTTATATTATTAATATGAGATATAATATTCATAAGGATAAATTTTGAGTTATTTATAGTAATTATTTCATCGAGGGAAGGACCATGCCATAAGATATGATACCTGAGGTTAATTTTAATACTCTGTAATATTAACTCTAAAATCATGAGATCCAATATCATTATGTAATACACCACAACATAATAAATAATATTTTAGATTATTATTAAATAGGAGGAGAGATGATGCACTGTGAATCAAAATATCACACCAAAATCTTCTCACAAAAGATTAATTTGAAACATTATAAAGCATTATAATGTTAAATAGAAAAATCTATGTCAGATTAACTAAGATGGAAAGTGATATTAGATTGTTTATCTAGAAATGAAATCCCACCAAAAATTGAATAACCAAGTTGTAGTAAGTATCTAGAAGAAATAGGTGAATGCCTTAAATGAGATGTTTTACAAAACTCATGGCATAATACATTAATAATTTCATATCGAGTAGAGAGAAGATAAGTACAATGATGTGACACAGTGTTTACCTTGTGGAGGATTCAATTTATTTATTAATGAATAAATATGGATTTTTTATTTTTTAGTTTTTTTTCCAGGAATAAGTGTTTCACTCTATAATTTTTTAATATCATAGAATATTTAAGAATATTTTGGATAATTATCAATGATATTATGAGGAGTTTAAAATGAGATATTACGTAGATTTTATGGATATAACAACTCATAACATAAATAATCATAATAATAAGGATTTAAGTGTCTGGCATTTTTAGAATCATTTAGGTATAGTGCTTTAGATAATTAATAAAACCATCATAAAAAATCATAAACTTCCACATAGTATATATTTTTTTCCCACAAAATAGGTTCTTATGTATACACTATTTTTTCATTAATGATAATTTATATTTATTCACTAAATACGACTATAGACTTTTATATACTTCTACTAAATCTATAGGTCCTATAAAATATTTAAACATTTTTTATGAATAAAAAAATATCATTAAAATGTATAAAAAAGTAAAATTATTAGTCCCTTTAAAATTATGAAAATTTATATAGTAGTATTCCTTTCAAAAAATATTCTTTCAGTTCAAGTATTTATTTAAATAATCTTGAAATAAAATTTATTACTTAAATTATTCCATAAAACATTTTATAATAGTGAAAAAGGAAAAATCTTAACCATTATAGTTTCATGGTAAAACATAAGACCTCGTGAAAACATTTTCTTTAAAAAAACCTTATACATTTAAAACATAAAAAACCCTTTTATAAAATCATTCATTTACCTCATGAAATAGAAATATTTCCGTTAAGACTCTTAGAAATAAAATGAAAACCATGAATTCATCATGTAACATTATCCTTAAAGTCACACTTATATGAACCCTTATAATGTAATAACCTTCACCATTAATTATAACATGTATCCTCTAGAGAACATATCGTTACACAAGGAATTTAATTCTTAAATCAAAATAATCCATCATCATATAAAATTACCATGTACCATATCATGAATAAAACAAATTAAGTCATTAATTTTAATCATAAAACACATAATAATTTTTCTTTGGAAATATTAGAAAAATCACGTTTATTTATCTAAAAAGTAAGAAGAAATGAAATTTTCTCTTGAAAATGTAGTAAAATATAAATCTCCTATAACAATGGTAATATGATCTTCCTTAGAAAAACATATAAACATAAATATTTAAAAAAAGGGAAATTATGGTTGGAAAAATATGTGATATGGTAAATGTTAAAAAACATTCTTTCATACTTTTATAAAGAATTTCAAAGATAAAGATATGAAAAATATTTAAAATATTCCTTTTAAAAAAATTAAAATATAAAAACTACTAGAAATTTTCCATTAGAAATATTTTAAGTATGAAAATAAAATTATTGAAACAATTAAATTAACATTGACATAGAGGATAAATAGTTTAAAACATTTCAACTAAGTTTTTAATGAAAAGTATTTTTTCACGAGTCCCAAATCACCACGTATGTATTTTAATATCAGTAATAATTAACTAATATTAAATATTTATATGATTAAAAACCTATTCCATATTCATTAAGTTATCTTTATTAGTTTTTTTATTTATTACATGTTTGTATTTACATAAAATTTTGGTTATTTTTATGTCGAATATTTTAAATTCATCCAGTTATTAATCTCCAAAACAACTTCGTTGTGTAAACTATAATGAAAGGATTCATGGATAAATAATCTATATAATCATAAAAATGTAATAATTTTCAGTTTTATGAACTCAATACACTTTTAGAGATATATATTTAAGGATCATGAGAAATGAAATATAACATTTCAAGTAGGCAGTTGTCTACACATACACATGAGCGTTGCTTCCATTTTCCAACGGATATGATGGTAAGAATCTATATAATAGATTATAATTAAAATATCATAATTATGTAATTAATATGATATATATTCATTAGATACATATATATAACAAACCATGTGAGGTGGTCGTGAAAAATGAGATACGTCACTTCATGGAGGTGGAAGTCTATACATACACCAGAGCGACGTTTTCATTTTATATTGGATGGATAGGTGATGGGAAAACGTTTTAATAAAAACATAATAACATTTTTTTATATAAAATATATTTATTTAATTATATTATTATGTTTATGGTATATTTTAAGTACGTATAAAAATAAATTAACTTAAATGAATTCAGCTCTGGCTAATAACACCTCCTTAGATACCTTCATTTGGATTACATTATATGCTTTGTAGGATTGATCATTTTGTAATTAAAAGACCTATAAGGAATGGTTTTTAAAGTATAATATTTATTTGGGTAGGTCATGTTCAATCTTGGGTACTCAAATTGTTTGGAGGAGTGAGGAGAGGAGGTTCTCTTTTATAAGTTAGGGGAGTGAAACCCTTGTGAATTTTGATAACTTTTAAAAATAATAAATGTATTTATCAAGAAATATGGATTAAATTTATTCCAATATTGAATAAAAAATAATATATGGTATCAATAAACTTCAAAAATAAAATTAATGATAACATTTTTGGAGTTTAGATTCTTTATCCCATAGTTTAACCCCATCAATGACCCTTTTAACCATTATCATGCTGACAAACTTTTACCATGGTAACTATTAAATAAAAATAAAAATGATATTTAACTCATTAAAAAATAAAAAATTACAATATCCAATATTTAATCCTTTTTTATTATTCAATTTGGTAAGGTTTAAAATTTAATTTTAAAAAAAACGTGTAACACAATGAATTGTTTTTAAAAATGGATTTTTAATCGTAAAATTTATTTTATTTAAAAATCATAGAAAAAGATGATTCCAATAGAATAAATTAGATTATAATTTATAAAACTATTATTATTTTACTTTATAACAAAACCAAAACCAAAATTAACCTAGTGATTAGTTGATTAAAATAGAATAATAAAAAATAGCTTCTTTTTTAATACAAATATTACTCAGTTTTCTAAAATACCAAACATAGATTTATAAGTTCAAAATAATATTATTAAATTAATTATATAACATCATAAAATAGAAATTTTTTCTATAAAAAAGTTTTCATAAACTTTTAAATCATTCCTATAACATGGTAATGTCATAAAAGTGAGAGTATTTTTAAAATAAGTGTTTTTAACTACCCAACTAAAAATAAATAATTTCCAAACAATAAAAAATATTAACTAAAGCTTATTGTGTAATAGTGATATCAAAAAATAAGTTAATTTTATTAATATTATATTATAAAATTATTTAATTTAACACTTAAATAAAAAAATTATATATTAACAATAGTTTATTTAAATAAAACTATTCCATTTTCAGTTGAAAATTTATATATAATTACTCATAAAACTATGAAGAAAATGAATATAAAAAATAAATTATTTTAAATCATAAAAATGATTTATTTTTAAGATCACCTAATATTTTATCTACATCTCCCATAAAAAGGTTTCCTTAAAATTCTATTTGTTGCTTAAAAATAATTTGATTTTCTCTTAAAATATTTTTTATATTACTATGTTTCCCTAAAATCATATGGATATTCCATTAAAAATAAATATTTTGAGTTAAATTATTCCATAAAAATCTCTCTATGATCAAGAATTTAAACTTTTTTCCTCATAAGATAAATTCTCTTTTATTAGAACTACTTTGGGCCTCAATACAGGAGATAAATAATGTGTATATTTCCTTGACAAAAAAACAAGAAACGAATAATGTACCTGGGATAATATTGAAGGTATGGATACTCGATAAGAAACTAATACCAATCCATAAAAATTTTAGAATGATAAAATAAAACAAAATCTTGACTTTTAATTTCTCTAAAAACACATCACAACATTCCATAGATATATTTTAAGAAAAACATTCTTTCCTATTTCAAACAAAATATCTTTCCTATGGATATCTAATAAATATTTTTCTTTCTCTTAGTATTGACCATATCGAAATGAATCTTCATAAAATTTTCAACTATATCATTATCCAATAAAAATATCTCCCTGAATCCTTCCCAACATGTTAGAGTCTGACACTACTTTCCATATAATGCCTCAAATGGTTTCAACTATATATTAGAATAAATTTTTTATTATAATAAAATTATATTAATGAAAGATACTTTTCCCAAATTCCTTGATAATATAATGAGAAATCGTTGAGAATATACTTTAATTTCTGAACAGTCCATTATGACTTCCCATCAAATTGAGGATGAATTTATATTCTGAAAACATTTGTTTTCCTTCCCAAAAATTAGATGTAAATATTATAACAGGATTAGATAAAATTTACTATGTAACTTTTATTAAACTAATTATATATTTAATATATATTCTAATATATTAATCTAAATAAATAATATATAGAATATAAAGAAGATACACAAATTTAGTGACATAATAAAAAATTATTTCATTTTTACCTTGAGATGTATTTAGTAAACCCACCATGTTGTCCATAGATATATTCTCCCATTTAAAATCAGTTACTATAAAAGACTAAATCATCCAATTGGATAGTTTTCATTTAAATTTTTCCTATTGAAAAGTGAAACATTTCTTGGTTAATTTAGAAATATTATTCTTTATTCTTTCCCACTATTAATATTCAATAAATCCTTTATGCTTCATGGTTCTACTAAGAATAATGAAAATAAGAGAGCTACGAGCATCATTCAAAAAATCATTTTTCAACTAAAAAACACCAAAAAAATCTTCTTCCAAATAGTATAACATTATAATTATCAGTATTAAATTGTTGAAACATTTCTTACTTAAAATATTATTCATTTATTTTGAATCCATGATCTACCTTTTGAGAATTCATAATTTTTTCTGAGAAGAATAATTACACAGATACTGAATCCTAAACTTAAAATTTTTCCTTAAACAAAATATCCAATCCGAGATTTAATAAATAAACAATTAAAGGATCATGTTATAAAAATATCATGTTTGATGATGAATTATCATTTCAAATAAATTCATTTTCAACTTTTTTAACTTTACCATGGTCATATTGAATCATGAAATCATAATTTTTTTTCCATACATATTCTCGAACACATGTTCAACTCTATTTCCGGAAATATATATTTCAAAATTTTATAATCCATATATATAAAACATTATCCCCATAGGGATGATTCCTCCAAATTTTTAAAGAAATAATACTACATAATTATCAAGATCATTAATTGGATAATTAACATCATGGGATTTGAATAGTTTTTATGAATACACAATTACTTATTAATATTGAATAAAAAGACACTCATCTACCATTAATTAAAAATAAATAAATAAAATTAACTATTTTTTATATTAAGTCCAAATTGGTTCCTTAACCAATATTTTTTAAAATTTATGAAAATAATAAAGACATTTCCAAGACCAAATAAATCTTACTCTTTTTTAAGATAACTAGTTTAGTGGGATAGATAACTAAGACATTTTTTCAAAATACTTTCTATAGTAACCAACCAATCTATAAACATTTTGGAACTTATTTAAATTTTTATTTTGTGGACACTCTTCCACCAATCTAGTTTTTTATAATTAATAGTTGTTTGATCATTATAAACAACATTCCTAAGAAAATAAATTTATTATAACCAGAAATTAAAATTGATAAATTTTTCAAAAAATTCATTTCATTTGATGTTTAAAGAAAAATACTTATATATTACTCTAGATCCTCATAAAATTTAGAGTATACCAAAAAATAATCAATAAAATCTACCTTAAATTTATCAAAATACTCATGAAAACCTCTATCATTGGATCCTTAAATATGGAATATTTATTATTCAGACGAAAGGGAATAACCAAAAACTCATAATGTCCATGTGCAGTATGAAATGTTTTCATTAAAATGTCTTTCTCCTTCACATTCAGATGATGGTATTCAGATCTTAGGTCAATCATTGAAAAATATCGATCACCCTATATCTGATCAAAAACTTAATCAATAATATGTAACATGTAATTTTTGTTAATTTTATTTCTATTTAGTTCTCTATAATCTATTAAAATCCTCTAGAACCATATTTTCTCTTAACAAACAATTAAGTGTCACCATAATTTGATGTACTAGATAATATGGGAACCTTTCCATATAATTCATTTAATTTCTTTTTCAATTATAATATATCTATATTAGTCGTTTGATTAGGAGTTTTTGAAATTCACATAGAATTAGGCACTAACGCAATGGTGGATTCAACTTCCCTATCATAAATTAAAAAATAGGTTTATTAGGAAGTACATCAAAAACACATTTACCATAGGCATATCACTATGAATAATAATTCCATTTTTTCAATGAAATATTCATGATGACTCTCACCACCATCCTTAATCAGTATTTATTAAAATGTTTATCACAAGCATGAACTCATTTTTATAAATAATTTAAACTCACTCTGAAAATTTAATTTGATATCCTTCTATCTCTAATCTCTCTTGGAATGATAAACTAAAATCCAATCCATATCCAAAGTCACAAAAAAACTCTCATATGGTTAATATAAAATTGTATTAAATTAAAAAACCATTCAATAGATGATAATAGGAATGTTATTATAAATCTATATTTTATTAATACTACCATAATGATTTTTTTAAAAAAAATTATATCTTCATTCCATTTAGTGATATCTAAATTGTACTAGAAAAACTTCTCTGAAATTAAACAATTTATGGACCTTAAATTAAAAAATACATTGACATAATATCAATAAAAAAGTAATGTACTTTTAACCACTTCATTTGATTTACCAATATTAACCAAGGTAGTGGTAAATGATAATTCCAACCCCTATACATACTCTCTTTTAGATCACAATCCTTCAAACTTTTCATTATACATTCATTTTTTTAATGGCATGTCACATTTCCAAAAAACACTTCACCATCGGATTTTATTCACGAGTATGAGTTTTACCATTTCATGTTTCAATGCAGTCATGATTTGGATGTCATATTGTACCACACTGGTAACACTTTTTAGATCATATAATATATTCAGATGAATGTTTCTTAACACACATATCACAAGTTTTTAATTGAATTTTCATACCTTCAAATTTAATTAAAGATTGTTTTTATTGCCGTCCACAAAGATCACTTCCTATACTTAATGTTGTAAAAGTATAAAAATTTAATCTCAAAATTCTTATAACAACTAAAAATATCCTCACAAATGTAAAACCCTATAATTCTATTTTTGTTTTATTTTAAATGAATACAATATTCATTAGAATATAACATAAGATACACATATCTTAAACAAAGATCAATATTCTTGAGAAATGTTATTATGTAAATATAGCCATTAAAACCTAGGAGTCTGATTAATGAGCATAAATATGTGTAACGACATTATGATAAATATGTTGAAAGTATTTCTTAATACAAATTTATTAAGTAATTCCTAAGAAATATATACTTAATTTTGAATGATAATAATTAAATCATAAAAGGTTAAGAATATTTAATGTTTAAAAAGATTATTTTTTTGTAGTTTCATGTATCATCTATATTTAATATGATTAACTTAAAAAAAAAATTTATCATATTCATAGTATAATATTTAGTGAAATTTTATTTTTCATACTTTAAAAATAATTCATAACAATTCATATGTTTATTAAAAATTTGTTAGTGTAAGGAACCATCCTTAAACATTACATATTTTAGTGTTTTTGAACTCTAACATACATTCATGGATCTTTTTAGTTAATAGTTTGGATAATTTGGGAAAATAATTTCAAATTAAACCCATGCATTACAAGTGGACACTTATACATAGTATCCATTTTTTCCACCAAAGGAAACCCTTTTAAAAATAAAACATGAGTTCTTTTCAAGAAAAATATTCAATTATTTCATTATGAAATGTTATTTTCCCTCACCAATATTAAGACCTATGAAAAATATTTTAAAACGTTAGATGAGAATAAAAAACTCATAAAGGGACAAAAATAAAGAAAAAAAAATTTCCAGAGCAAATCCATAAAATATTTACTTAAAATGAATCATACCTTTTCACCTTGAAAAAATATCATCATCTCAAAAATATCATTATCTTAACTTTTGAAAATAAATGGTTTTCATGAAAACTCATAATAAAAAACATAATATATAAGTAATAATCATGGTACCTAATTATACAAAAAAGGAATAACCCTATAGTTGAATTCCATAAATGTCACTCTAACAAATGGAATAGCCTTATAGCTGACTTTAAAACATGTCACTCTTACAAATGAAATAGTCATGTGGTTGACTTCCATTCCCAGTACATTAGAGTTTATAAGGTAACCACCAATCCTTGGTTTTACAGATAACCGCCTATAAAATTTTCACGTACCATTATATAATCATAACACATAAATTATTTCAATGTCCAACATTTCACTCATAAAATTTCATTTCAAATCAGAAGAAATAATTTCAAGATATTGAAATAATAAATTCATTTTCAAGCCCATTTTAAATATCAAAATAACCATATGTGGAATAAAGGGTTTTATTTTCCTTTAAAAAAATATTAAGGGCTTTAGAGGAATCCGTATATCAACAAATGGTCATAGTGGTGGAGAATATGTTGTCTCCGTATACGATAAAAAGAACATTCCTTTTTCCATATGTAAAAATGTTCCATATAAAACACGTAAAAAATTTCATTTTAAAAACCTTTTAATTAAATAAATAATATATATAAATTTTTTATTATATTAATTTTATATCCATATAAATAAATATTTCAAATAATATCATTCATATATACATGTATAAAAGGATGGGATAATTAAATATTTAAACATTCAAGGTTATCCAAACCACTTTGGACATTTAAATATCAATCCCCATAAAATTATGAAATTTTAAAAAAATAACATGATAATAAATAAATTAATGACATGATGAGTCAAAGGGGATGTATATACACCTAATAAAATAATAACGGTTCATCTCATCGTGAAATGCCTCAATTAAGGGATATTGAGATGAAATCCATTACCTCAAGTCTGATTCCTCGTGTATGTTCTTTATATTCCAGAATAATAAACATAAGTTAATTATTAACTTTATTTATTACCTTTTTCAAGTTTATTATTCCTTTTATATCACTTATCACAAAATTATAACAATTACTAAATTATTTAATTTCACATTAGTTGTTTTGATGATATTCGATACCTGAGTCCAAAATGTCTTGGTATGATGTCTATAGACAAAAGTGGTCATTAGTAAATCATATATAGAATAATATTCATGAAATAATAATAACGTTTAAACATTAATTTTACTTTTAAATAAAACTATTTAAGCATGGTTATGAAAAATGAACAATGATATAATCGTGGAGACAGTGGGTCGTACGTACGCATGAGTAACGTTCTGATTTCTCTTTGATCATTATTTAAAGATGGTAATTATTATTTTATCTTTAAATAATGATAATAATATCAGAAATATCACATTAATAATTTAAATATATGTATATATAACATACATGTTATGTGGTGAAGAAAAATGAATCACATCACTTCGTGGAGGTGATAGTTCACATGTATGTACGAATGATGTTATCATTTTTATGTGCATGGAAGTGAAGAACATATATGATATATTATTTTATTATAACGATAAATATGTCATTAATATCATATAAAAACATTAATTACATCATTATAACTAGTCTTGAGAGACATTAATGTAAAATGAATTATATCGGTTCGTGGAGGTGATAGTTTACACATACTCACGAATGATTAATTATTTTCACATTTGATGGAAGTTGAGATGGATTTAGGTTATGATATTAAAATAATAACATTTAATTTTATTTATGAAACTATATTTATTATATCATCATTTTTTAAGAATTTTTTAAAGAAGTGGATGAAGAAATAAAACTGAAATACTTGATTAAAAACGATACCTTCCCTTTCGATGATCGCTACAGATTAACACGTTAGCACCTAAAAGGAGGGTGTTTTGACAAAAATAATGCCTCTTGAATGTGGTTAGGGATTATATGAAGTTATTTTATAAGATATTTTACTATTAATAATTGTTTTTGAGTGTGAATAAATTATCAAAATTAGTACCCTTTTATAAGAGAGGGGAGGAGCACTCTTGGAATTATTCAAAATAGTAAATTAATATAAATTAATTTTCAATTATGAAAGGGTACAAAGGGATTTATTTAAAAAATAGTATTTTTGTGGGTATAAATATAATCATTCAATGAAAATTATACATGTTTTGTATATTTTTTTAATACTTATATTTTTTAACCCATTTAACTCTTATAGTTTTATTAATTAATTTACACTTTCATGGTCAAAATAATTACCATGACATGACAAAAGACCAATAAAATATGAATTTACAACATTTTAGATATTATAAAAACTTTTTGGACAAATATTGTATTTTTATAAATTTTAGGTCATTTAAAAAAAATTAAAATACCATTACAGTCAATTTTGACACCTTTTATTTATTGAGTTTTTGAAAATATCATAACTAATGATATAGTCAAACCAAATATTTTAAAAAATCAGTAAAATGTAAAATTTGTCCATAAAATTAATTTATGAAATAAATTATATCAAATCATATTTTTTATAATATTTTCCATATAAATTCTTTGATTCCTCTATTAATGAAGTAATTATTCCATCATCATTACATCGCCATTTAATTTAATTATTTATTTTCTAAAAATTATAAATAAATTACCATGATTCAGGAAATATTTTTAGATTTATAAATACTAATTATAGTTTAATATATACCATTTATAACCCCATAATAAAATTAATTTATTTGTTAAAAAAAATTGTAATGAAAATGAAATTTCATTCAATGTAATATTATAAATGAATTAAATTCATCCAAATGGAAAAAATTAGTACCAAAATAGACCCACATATTCTAGTGGTTGGAACACACTCATATAATTAAATTAGTATAAGTGATGGGGTAAATTTATATTTTTATAATATAATTTTTACCTTTAATTACCTGATTTACCCTTAACAGTGGTAACAATTGTTTTTACAAAATTTACTATTCATAATGTCCAAAAATAAAAGGGACCTATTTACATAATTTAAAAATTTTAAATCCAAATATTCAAAACATTTTTTCAAATTCAACACACATAATTCACATAAATTAATTAAAAATTAATCCCATTGATGGAATAAGAAAACGGATTTTATAGTAATGATATTCAAAATTTCACCAAGTTTTTATATCCAATTTCATTGTGAATTGATTCTAATGATTTAAATTTGATTAAATAAAAAAATCACTTAATTATATTTTAAAACCATTAAAAATATTATTTAAAAATATAAATAAATTTTATGAAAAATTATTTTTCAATTAAAATGCATTATTTTTTAACTATTCATCAAATAATTAATATTATCAGAAAAATAAAAGAAATTTAACCAAAGTAATTTTTTTCCTTATTATAAAGAAAAAGTTTATTTTTTCAAATAAAATTTATAAAAGTGATAAAAACTAGGTTTAAAATATGTGCTCTATCAAAAGGCAAAAAACTACCATTTTTTAAGAATACTTATTTTATGTATAAAATAGAGTATATAATGTCTATAAAACACATAAAATGAATTTCAAATATTAGAATGAATAGTTTATATATATATATATAATTAATAATCCATCATGGTTTATTTTTTAATTTATTATTATATAAGACATCTGTGCACATTTAAAAAGTTTTTCATAAAAAAATTATTTTAATTTTAAAAAAGGTTTTAAATTAATTTATAATTAATTGTTAACCAAATAATTAATTATATATACATTTGAAAACTATATTTAGGTAATAATGTTCATTCCCTTTATTCTAACAACGTGGTTTTAATGGTAACATTTAATTATTAATTAGTTTTTAACTTAATATTGATGTGGGGTCTCATGTAAGATATCAAACAAAGTGTTTCCTTTTAAAAAATCATGATGTTGCATTCTCTCCCATTTTGTAAATTTATTCCTTAAAATTTTAATTTGGGGTCGGTAACTAAGGTATGACTTTTCAAAGTATCTTTATTTGAATCCCACATAAAATATAATAAACATTCTATCACTTTGAATGAAAAAAAAGGGAACTACAATGCTCACCAAATATAAAATATACTAGTTTTCCATGTAGGAAAACATGGACATAAATGATAAAACTAATCATCAAGTTATGATGGAGAGTGATAGAAAACATTGTCAGGAGAAATTTGAAAATCACAAAATCATAGATTTGTGATTAGTTAAATGGTCTTTGATTTCATGATAGGAAAAGTAAATGGAAAACGTTTTTTTAGATCCTTTTCATTGTGTTTTGGAATTCATTTACTTCATATAATAATAACATAAATAAATATATTTACTTGAAAATTAGAGTTACATCCTTTAGTCAAATTATACCCCAAACTTATCTTTTTCTCCAAATGATGATAATTGAAGATGAATTTTTCATACTTGAAGCACTAGAATCAACATCATGAGAATCACATAATCTACAAAATATTAACTATATATTTCTCCAATATTAATACATTAACCAACACCAAAATGTTTAGTATAAAATATTATAATTCTATAAAAAAATAAACCATTATATAATGAAAAACTAATTTAATCTTCAAAATTCAACAGTGTTACCCTAAGTTCAATAAGGGTCATTCAATAAATAATTATTCATAAAATTCATAAAAATAATAAAACCTAATATTGAAACCCAAAATTCATAAGTATTTGATAACATAGTCTTAAAAGATACTTTATAACATTTATGTCCAAATAATGACAATTTATCTTAATGTCTTATACTAAAAAGCCATTTCCCTAATCATATATTCTCCAAGATAGGTAAATAATTTCCATAAAGAACATGAATCACCATTAGTCCACAATATTATAATATATTACTCCAAAATATAATACATCCTGTACTTATCAAATAAAATCCCATAATATTCTACTTAACTTAGTCATATAGGATTCCCAAAAAAAGCAAATTCCTTCCAAACATTCATCACTTAATCCCAAAATAATTTTTCAAATTTCAAGGATATCCCTTTGATAAAATATAAGCTCCAAAAATCAAATTATTCTTATTATACAATATTTTTTAACCCATAAGAAAAATTCAAACTAACAAAGGACATCATTAAGGGTAGTGGTAGGTGATTCACTGTTACTGCCCTTCAGTTGTGGCTTCGATTCTCACGGCCTTTCCGGATGGGATGAGTTTCCACACATTCTATGGGTTTTTATTTGTCTAAAACTCTATAAGTAATATAAAATTCCAAAAATATATTAAATTAATTAAAATAAACATAAAGTGTTTCAACCTCAAAGTTTATCTCATGCCTTTTATTTTGTTTCCCAAAAAGTAATAACTCATAATTACCTCAAAAATTAAAGACTCCAAAAATACTATTAGTCACCTTGAAATTTTATAGCTTAAATCTTAAAAAATGGTTTATATGACATTAAACTTATGATCAACCGAAAAATTATAATCTCGTTATGATATCCATAACTCTTAAGGAAACATCCTAATCTCCAAAGTTGTTTAAACCGTCATCTGATACCAACTGTAAGGACCAGGCCATAAATGTTACATATTCAAGTGTTTTTTAACTAGAATATTAATTAAAGGATATTTTAATTTTATAGTTTTATATAAAATGTAAAAAACTATTAAACGTATACACATACATTATAAGTAGACACTTATAGTCGGTATTAATTTTTTTCAATTAAAGGTAATCCTTTTAAAAATAAAACATGACTTCTTTTCTAGAAAAATTTTAAATTCTCTCATCACAACATATTATTTGACCTTAAATATCTTAAAACCATTGAAAACTATTTTCAAACTTGGTATGAGAACAAGAATATTAGTAAGTGACATAAATAAATAAAACAATTAGTCTAGTGAAAACCCATAAAACATTTCTTTAAAATAAAACATACTATTTCACTCTAAAACATAGTTCATCATCTCAAAAATATCATTATAGTACCTTTTGAAAATAAATTATTTTCATGAAAAATAAAAATAAAACACATAATATATAATTAGGTAACTTTTTACATAATTACACTAAAATTTAATAAACATACAGTCATCTTTCAAACATGTCACTCTTACAAATGGAATAGTCATATGACCGACTTCAAAACATGTCACTCTTACAAATGAAATAGTCATACGGTCGACTTACATAATCAATTCATTAAAGGATATAATGTAATCACTCATAATTGGTTTATCACATAAACACCAATAAAATTTCCAAGTACCATTATATAATCATAACACATAAATGATTCAAATTTTCAGAATTTAACTCATAAAATTAAATTTTCAATCACAAAAAAACATTTAAAAATATTAAAATAATCAATCCATTTTCAAAACCACTTTTCATTTGATAAATTACTATATTTGGGAATAAAAGGGTTTCTATTCCTTTTAAAAACATGAAGGCTTATATAGAAATCCATAAATTAAATAATATTCACATAATCAGAGAATATGTTTTCATCGTATATGATAAAAAAATTCATTTTTAATTTGTAAAAACATTCCGTATAAAACATGTAAAAAGATTCCTTTCTAAAAAATTTGAATGAAAATAATAATAGATATAAAATTTCTTTTATATTAATTATATATCAATATAAATAAATATGTGAAATAATATCAAGAACATTGACATGGAGAAAAATATGTGATAATTGATCATTAAACATTCAACGTGTTCCATACCAGTTTGGACATTTAAATCATAATCCCCCTAAAACAATAAAATTTAAAAAAATTAAATGAAATTATAATAAATAAATTAATTCCATGATGAGTTAATGGGAATTTATATACCCCTAATAAAAGAATAAAGGTTCATATCATCAAGAAATGCCTCAACAAAAGAAATTGAGATAAAATCCATTAACTCGATCATGTTTCATAAAGTATGATCTTTATCATCTTTAATAATAAACTTAAATTAATTATTTACTTCCTTGAGGACCATTTTTTCAGTTTATTATTCCTTTTATTTCACTTATCACCATATTATAAAAATTACTTAATTATTTAAGTTCATGTCTTATGTTTTGGTGATATTCAATACACGAGTCCAAATTTACTTGGTATGATGTCTATATGCTAAAGTGATCATTATTTCATAATATTAATAATAATATTCATGAAATAATTTTAATACCCCAAGCTTCCAGGGTACTTTTCCCATTGAATAATACAATAGCTTGTGTTGTACGCAACTTCGAGTACAAACACACCACAACCAATCAAACTAGTCGTTATGAATAGTAGTACCCACTTTTTAAAATTTTATAAATTTTATCTTTCAAAATGGACTTCCATTTTGTATTCAAAGTATCGAAATTATCTTAGGGTGAATTTTTGGTATTTTTCTGAAAACATTCATTTTTTGATGAATAGTGAAAAACACTAAGTTATTGTTTAAAACCAGATTTTTATTTAAATAATTAGTTATTTTATTTTAATTTATTTTAGGTCAAAATAGATACATAATACCTATATATTGTCAATTTAATTAATTGGATTCATTTTATAATAAGTTTAGATATATAAAATTTTATTGAACTTTTTACCGTCTTTTACCCACCTCTTAGGTGCATTTTGAAATTTGCATAAAACATAATTGTACCACTTCTATGAGTTGAATTGAAAATATCCAAGAGACACAGTTAATATCAGTAAGTAAAATGTTGTTTAATAATATGAAAATAATTTTTTTTGAAAACTAACTTTTGACTTTTATTTACCACGGTTAAAAGAAAATAGGGTAATTAAGGGTAAAAATGATATCATAATTACACTAACACATGTTATAATTATATTCGATCAGTATAATTTGACCAAAAAAACCTTAGGAATAAAATATAATCCTCTTTTGTTCACTTGGATTATATTTGGACATTTATTATTATTTTATTTAAAGAATAGTTTAAACAGTTAAATTCAAAGGTTAATAAATAAAACATTTTTAATATAGGGTTACACACAATACACATTCAACTATAAATATTCATTAGAAATATGAAAATACTTCTTATAAATTGGTATTTTATTTATAATTTTTAGACAATAAATAATTTAATTTATTTATGACACAATGATGATGCAGTAATTACCTTATTAATGAAATATTAAAATAATTGATATTATAAATATCCAAATAAATGTAAATTGATACTTATGATGAATTAAACTAATTTTATAGGTTAATATGACAATTTTTGTTTGGTTAAATAAATTTTATTTGAAGTGACTAAGTTTTTATGGCTTTCAAAAAAATCAAATACCAAATAGTGTCAAAATCGACGCAATTGAGTTTTTAAAACAAATACTGTATTGTTAATTTATATAATATTACTAAAAAAATAAGGTTCATCCAAAGTAATTAGATAAGGTTATATATATTAATAATAAACCACATGGGGTTCTCTTGTCTTGTTATAGTAATTTTGTTAACCATATAATATAAAAATACAAAGAGACATGGTAACAATCAAACTATTTAACTATGAGTTAAATCTAAAAGATAAGGTTAATATGATGAACTAAACCGGTATAAAACCTATTTTTTGAGTGTTTTTTTACCCATACCCACCTTATCATATAAATAATTCATTTTGGAGTCATTAGAACCCGAAAATTATTTTATTATAAAATAATATTTCAAACGTTTCCTAAAGTGACCCTCACATCTATTATAAAATGGCACTTCCCCTTATCTTAATTTCACACCTCCAAATCCATATGGATCAGACAAAAACTACACAAATATCCTCCCAACTTCCCTAAATTCAACGTAGAGGCCTTCCTTTGGTCAAAAATCCAACCTAACGATCCCTATGATCAAATCAAAAGGAAGAACCCAAAGAAGAGGTAAATATTTCATCACCTCTTTCAAGTTCTTTTCTTCTTCCACTTCCAATTTCTTTATTGTTTCCATTATAAAATAATATATCCCGAATATTCTATATAATTTCATGTTATTATAAAAATTTTACAACCGTATTCATTATTCTCCATCATATTAATGACAAAGTCACCATGTGTGCATACGTACGGCTTACCGTCTCCACATCGTGGTGTAGTTTGTTATTCAAACTCTTCATTATTTAGATGGGAATAATAATGAGTATTACTAATGTAAATAATAAATATAACATTTTAAGGATTATTTATATATGATATAACATCCAATTACATACGATTTTACTATAAATATAATGATATTATCGCTCATGCGTACGTACAGATTACTGTCTCCACGAACGCGATGAGATTCATTCCCCGTCGTAATTATTCAGGAATTATTTTCATTTTATGATTAAAAAAAATTATTAACATAATTTAATTCTATATATGAATCAAATAAATCCTATCCATAACAAACAAGGCTTACGTAACCAAGCGTATAAAGTAAAACAAATCAGTTAACACCCGAAATGATGATACTACTGAAATACTATTAACAAAGAAATATTAGAGGATCATATATGATATAATATTTATGTATATAGTTCTTGTATAATTTAATAACAATGTTTTAACTATTATACTAGAGGTTAAAATACCATCAACTAAGTAAAAGTACAATGTAATGGTTAATTTTACAATCTCTTTATTATTTGAGGTTGTTCTTACATAAGTATCTACTAGGACCTCTTTATCATCCACATACATGTTTTCCTAAAAATTTAATTGAATTTTTTTTACTATTTACTAGAATATGGGTTAAAGGCATTTATACCCTTATTTTACCATATGTTTTTTGAAAGGAATCTTTCCATCATTTTCCAAAGAGGGTACTTTATGACCTTTTTAAAAAAATTAAGGTAAGAATGACTTTTTTTAACTTATACGGTGGGTGCGGCTATATTCCACCATTATAACATCATCGAAACTTCCCATAAAATCTTACAAGAATATTTTCAAAATAAATTTTTTCCTTTATAATTATATTACTATTAAATTATTTCAAAATATAAAGATATATTTCTCTCAAAAAGATTTTATTTCATCTATGTCAAAATCCTTTGATGGATTTTAAACTTGTTAGAAGTTGATTTATTATGATACAAATCTTCCATATTGTATAGAAGTTTTTGTGATATATTTGACTGTGTATGTGTTATTTTTATACCACTCATGGTTTTTGGATAAAGTATTGACATTTTATATGCTATTTTTAATACGAATTTTTATGTTATGTTTAAACCTTTTCATATAAGGAATGCACTGGACTTAGTAAGTGACGGGTGGAACTCACTATAGCTCCTTGATGTATCGGTAGGTCACATGAGATAAACTAGTGTCTTGGGACAAGGCCTTGACAAAATCTTATTTTTAGTCTTGGCACAAGTCCTTGACTATGTTGTTATGAAGTCTGGCATTATGCATTCCATCATTATGAAAGTTGTTCTTGATATTACATGTGATTATTCTACTAGTAGAATATATATGTGAATAATAAATAGAATTATTTGATTTTATCTTTTCCATATTATGTTGATTTTTATGTTTAAAAGAATTTTGTTTTAGTCTTATACATTTCCTTAAATGTTCTATGCTTATTTACAAAAGTTCCCGGTATATTGTTATCCTTACTGAGCATCTGATCTAACCCCTTTCGGTGTTTTATTTTTCCCAGGCTGTGAAGAAGTATTTTACGGTTGACCTGCAGAGATATTCTAATGATATAAGTTTGTTCCAAAGGAAACAAAATGTTGTTGATGTTTTTATTTCATAATGTAATGTAAAACATATGAATGTATCTAGTAATTCTAAGGCTACTAAACATATTGGTCTTTCGAGAAATGAATCCTTGTATCATGTCAATGTTATCTAACAATGCACCGACTCTAGATAACTGGGTTCAGGGAGTTACAATTGGTATCAATGGAAGTTTAGTACAAACCATGGAAGTTAGATTTTGAAAAACTCTGATTAGAGAACATTACCCTAAGATAGACTTTGGGGGTTAGTAAAGAAGAACTTCCTAGAATTTTGGTACTATAGATATTTTGTGGGTTTTCCAAGAAATAAATCCCTTTTTGGATACAAGCAGGTAGAGGCGGCTCTGGCATAGATGCACCTAGGGGTAAAACCCGAAAACACCACTTTGAGATAGACTCGAACGGGAACTAGTGCGCGACAACAATCCTTAATGCACTATTGGTTACGACACTCCTGGGGGATATGCTTAAGATAATTCTCATTTTCTTTAAAAACCATTATAAAGGGTTTATGAGTATATACTTCCTCAAAGAAAACATTTTTATGATTATGGGTTATATCTATAAACTATTCAAGTTATGTTAACGATTTTACAAGTTTGGAATTACGTATTGCGATTCATAAACTAATCTAGTGTATGCCATTTTTTAGAAATGGAACCTAGTGGAATGAATAGAAACCGTATCAATAAATGTTATCCATGTAGGTATTTCCCTCCTACTCAAGATAATTATAGTGGATCTGGTGAAGCAACTGGTGCTGATCAGCTTATCACTATAGTGGGACAACTCACTCAGGTTATGAATAATAACCTTACCCGTATGGAGAACCCTGATCCACAATGTGGAGGATCAATGTTAGACCACATAATGAGTCAACAAACACCAACATTCAATGGGAGTACAAATCCATTAGTAGCTGATAAATGGATAAGTTCCTTAGAGAAAATATTTCATGCTTTGGGGAGTAGTGAAAGGGAAAAAAATTTCATGGTATTTTATCGCCTCATGGGAGATGCGGATTAATGGTGGTCATTATTCCAAAACAAAAAAGAAGATGAAGAAGTATCAAACATGTAATGGATGGAGTTTAAAGAGATTTTCTTAGAAAAATAATTTCCTTGTTACCATCGAGTGGATATGGAAAGAAAATTTTTGAGTCTGAGGCAAAAAGAGGATGAGAATGTCACAAAGTATAAGGCTAACTTTACAAGGTTATCAAGGCTCACAATTGATTATATACGTAACCTAAGGAGTATTATTGATCAATTATGTGATGGGTTAAAATCATTTCTCCATCGAGCATTAGACTCACGATCATTCTCATTATACTAAGATAAAGTCTCATGTGCTATCAAGACAGAAAAGTAATTATCCAAGTCATACAACATTAAAGCAAAACAAGAGAAAAATAGATCTGATGAACACTTTGGAAATGGAAAAAAGTGGAAGAAGGGAAAGGTTGAATATCCATCCTGTGGTAAATGTGGGAAGAAACACCCTGGTACTTTCCTGAAGGGAATGGAAGTCTGTTACAAGTGTGGTGAAAAAGGAAACCAAGCTCGTGATTCCAAGGAGAAAAAAGAGGTTGTCAATGTTAAATTATACAATTGTAGATAACTGGGGAATTATGCAAATGAATGTCCTAAGAACCAAGAGAACTTACTTCAGAAAATTACAAGGGATAAAGGCCAAGATTATGTGATCACTACTACTGAGTTTGAAGCTCTGAAATACATGGTGGCAGGTAATTTAATGGTTTTTTCAATTTGAGCTAATGAATTATCTGATTTTGGATCCTCATATTTTTTCATATCTTCCTAGTTTTCTAAGGAAATTAGATATTTTCAATTTCACTTAACAATATATTTTTTAGTCAAAACACCTAAGGGAAGTATCATCACAACAAAGTGTTGAGAATCAGTTACCATTAGGGCATATAAAAGTTCTTTATCTAATGATCCCATCATCATACCCATGATTGAATTTGATATAATCCTCGTTATGGATTGGCTTTTGGACCATGATGCAAAAATTTATTGTAAGAAGAAGTGGGTTACAATTTTTGATGATGATAAAGAGTACCTAATATTTAGAGCAGAAACTTCACCACCTGATTCTTATCTAGATCCACCCCTAGTAGCTCTACTAAATTAAATTATTGGGGAAAAATAGAATTAAATAACTATGGGTGAGGAAAAAACTGTTCGAATAGGGGACTTACCTATTATGCAAGAATATGTTGATGTGTTTCTAGAGGATTTACTTAGACATCCTCTGGAATGAGAAATTGAGTCTTCCATTTATTTAATTCCTGGTTCAAGGTCCATATCGAAGACCCCTTATAGAATGGACAATGAGGAATTATTGGAACTAAACAAATAACTAGAGGAATTGAGTAAAAAGGGATTTATTCACCCTATTGTTTATCCATGGGGAGTCCTTGTCCTTTTTGATAAAAATAAAGATGGATCTATAAGGTTATGCATTGACTATAGGGAGATCAATGCTATAACAATAAAGAACAAGTACCCCTACCTCGCATTGATGATTTATTCGACCAACTTCAAGGAGCTCAATATTTTTCAAAGATTGACCTTCGATCTGGATATCATCAGTTGTGTGTGAAGAAGGAAGACATTCCGAAAGCAGAATTTTGAACCAGGTACGGGCATCACGAGTTTACAAAATGCCTTTTGTATTGACTAATGTACACTTTGTCTTCATGGATATAATGAATAGAGTTTTCAAGGAATATCTTAATGAATTTTTATTGGTATTTAGTGATGATATTTTGGTATTCTGAAAAAGCTACGAAGATCATGAAAATAACTTGAGCATTATCCTAAGGACTCTTAGAAGAAATGAATTATATGGGAAATTTAGAAATTGTGAATTCCAGCTTCAAGAGATTTCTTTTCTTGGTTATATTGTCTCTAAGGATGGAATCTCTATTAATCCTTCAAAGAACAAGGTAATCTAGGAATGGCCAGCATCGATGAGTATAATTGAGGTAAGTAGTTTTATTTTTTTAGCATGTTATTATCAGAATTTTTTCCAGAATTTTTCCCAATTGGCAAACCCATTAACCAAGCTTACTCGTAAAGGGGTTAAATTTGTTTTAGACAAAAGAGTGTGAAGAATGTTTTGAAGAACTGAAGAGAAGATTTGTTAATGCTTCTCTCTTGACTCTATCATCGGGGAATGATAGGTTTGTTATTTATAGTGATGCTTCAAATAAAGGACATGGTTTTTTCATTATATAGAATGATAGAGTTATTTCTTATGCATCATGGAAGCTAAAAATTAATGAACCAAACTATCCCACTCATGATCTTGAGTTATCAGTAGTAATATTTGCTCTGAAAATATGGAGACACTATACCTATGGGGAAAAATGTGAGATTTATACTAATCAAAATAGTTTGAAGTATATTTTCTCACAAAAATAACTTAACATGAGGCAAGGGAGATTGCTTGAACTTCTCAAGGATTATGATTGCACTATACACTACAACCCGGGGAAAGAAATAAGGTGGAAGATTCTTTGAGCAGAAAGGATCATGGAGTTTTGAACAATATGAGGTTTGAAAAAGATCCTATATACATGGATCTAATAAAGATGGATATGGGAATAACAATAAAAGGTGAAACATCAATGCTATTTCAAATGGTTTCCAAACCATCTTTACTAGAAAGGATAAAAACTTCTCTGACTGATGATGAGAAATTTCAAAAGAAGATTAAAGTTATGAGTAATGGGAGATTTAGTGACTTCATATATAAAGATGTAATTTTGAAATTTGGTAAGAGACTTTGTGTTCCCGATATATATGATCTGAAAAGGTAATTATTGTATGATGCTCATAACTCCAATTTCTCTATACACCCAAGTTGCACTAATATGTATTGAGAATTGAATGAACATTTTTGTTGGGACAACATGAAAGAGAGAGATTGATAATTTTGTGTCAAGATGTATGGTTTACCAACAAGTAAAATCTGGATGACAACATCCTAGAGGATTCATGAAACCTCTTCCCATACCTGAGTGGAAATGGGATGATATTACAAAGGACTTTTCCATGGGACTACCAATGAATCCTAGAAGAAATGTTGCAATATGGGTCATTATTGATCGCCTTACCAAGTCGGCACATTTTCTTGCTATAAGAGAAGATTTACCACTTGAACGTATGAAAAGAATATATATTAATGAATTTGTAAGACTTCATGGAATAACCCTATTGATTTTTTCTGATCATGATACCCATTTTACATAAATATTCAGGAAAAGTCTTCAGAAAGACCTTGATACTGAACTTCGTTTGAGCACTGCCTACCACCCTCAAACTGATTGACAATCAGAACATACTATTCAAACCTTAGAATATATGTTTATATATTTCTCACTTGAGTTTCAAGGTATGTGAGATTAATATTTATCTATGGTAGAATTTTACGATAATAATAGCTTCCATTCAAGTATTCAGATGGCACCATATGAATCATTATATAGAAAGAGATGTCGCACACCAACTTTTTTGGATGATGTTGGTGAAAGAGAACTCGTAGACCCAGAACTGGTTGAGGAAACAGTGGAAAAAAGTGAAGATTATCAATATACACATCAAACAAGATCAAAATATGAAAAAGAGCTATATCGATAACCGAAGGAAGGATTTGGAATTTCAAGTAGGATATCATTTTTTCATGAAGGTATCTCCATGGAAGGGTGTTATATGTTTTGGTAAGAATGGTAAATTAAGTCCCAGGTACATCAGACCTTATGAAATTCTAGAATGAATTGTGGCAATAGCTTACTGTTTGACAATGCCGCCAAGTCTCTCCAAATATCACAATGAGTTGCACATATCACTGTTGAGAAAATACATGCCTGAACCAATGCATGTACTCACCTATGAGAAAATTGAATTGGAACCTAATCTCTCTTATTATGAAGAGGCTTTCAAAATTCTTGATACCAGAGAACAAGTGCTGAGAAACTGGACAACTTGTCTGGTAATAGTTCAATGGAGAAACCATAAGATGGAAGAGGCAATGTGGGAACTTGAGGAACTTATGATGAAGAACCACCTGAATATTTTTGTGTGGTAGTATTCTAGAAATTTTAAGGACGAAATTATTTGAAGGAGGGAAGAATGTAACACCCCAAGCTTCCATAGTACGTTTCCCTTTTAATAATACAATATCTTCTATTGTACCCAATATCGAGTTCAAACAAACCACAACCAATCAAACTAGCCATTATTAAAACTAATACCCACTTTTTAAAATTTTATAAATTTTATTTGTTAAGATGTACTTCATTTTTAGATTCAGAATATCGAAATTAGATTAGGGTGAATTTTTGGTATTTTTCTGAAAACTTTCATTTTTTAATAAATAGTGAAAAACACTGAGTTATTGTTTAAAACTAATTTTTTATTTAAATAATTAGTTATTTAATTTTAATTTATTTTAGGTCAAAATAGATAAATAATACCTATATATGTTCAATTTAATTCATTGGATTCATTTTATAATAAATTTAGATATATAAAATTTTATTGAACTTTTTACCATCTTTTACCCACCTCTTAAGAGCATTTTCAAATTAGCATAAACTTAATTGTACCACTTCTATGAGTTGAATTTAAAAAATACAAGAGACATGGTTAATATCAATAAGTAAAATGTGGTTCAATAAGATGAAAATAATTTTTGGTGAATAGAATCTTTTGACTTTTATATACCACATTTAAGAGTAAATATAGTAATTTATGGTAAAAATGATATCATAATTACCCTATCACATGTCATAGTTCTATTGTATACGTATAATTCGATCAAAAATAAACTTAGAAATAAAATATTTTCCTCATTTTTCCACTTGGATTAGATTAATACATTTATTATTATTTTATGTAAAGAATAGTTAAAAGAGTTAAATTCGGTGTTTAATAACTAAACCGTTTTTAATATAGAGTTACACACAATATATATTCATCTATAAATATTCATTATAAATATAAAAATATTTCACACATAATGGTATTTTATTTATAATTTTTAGACATTAAATAATTTAATTTATTTATGACACAATGATGATGCAGTAATTACCTTATTAATGAAATATTAAAATAATTGATATTATAAATATCCAAATAAATGTAAATTGAGACTTATGATGAATTTCACTAATTTTATAGGTTAATATGATATGTTATGGTTTTGTTAAATAAAATTTATGTGAAGTGATAAAGTTTTTATGGCTTTCAAAAAAATCAAATACTAAATAGTGTCAAAATCGACATAATTGAGTTTTTAAAACAAATACTATATTATTTAATTGATATAATATTCCTAAAAATCTATGTTTCATCCAAAGGAATTAGATAAGGCTATATATATTAATAATTAACCACATGGGGTTCTATTGTTTTGTTATAGTAATTTTATTAACCATATAATATAAAAATATAGAGAGACATGGTAAATGTCAAACTATTTAACTAATAGTTAAATCTAAAAGATAAGGTTAATATGATGACCTAAACATGTCTAAAACCTATTGGTTGAGATTTCTTCGACCAATACCCATGTTAGCCTCGAAATAATTAATTTTGGATCCATTAGAAACCGAAAATGGTTTTATTATAAAATAATCTTTTAATCTTTTCTTAAAGTGACCCTCACCTCTCTTATAAAAGGGAACTTCCCCTTCTCTTAATTTCACACCTCCAAATCCATTTGGCCTGGCCAACCCCTGACCAAATATCCTCCCAACTTCCCTAACTTCATCCTAGAGTCCATACTTTGGTCAAAAAGTCAACCTAATAATCCCATTTGATCAAATCAAAATAAAGAACCTGAAGAAGAGGTAAATATTTCATCCCCTATTTCAAGTTATTTTCTTCTTCCACTTCCTATTTCTTTGTTGTTTCCATTCTAAAATAATAAATAAATTATATTATATATAATGTGATATTATTATAAAAATTGTACAACCATATTCATTATTGTCCATCATATTAAATACAAAGTCACCATACGTGTGTACGTACGACTTACCGTCTCCACGTCGTGGTGTAGTTTGTTATTCAGACACTTCACTATTTGTATGGGTATAATAATGAGTATAACTTATTTAAATAATAAATATAACATGTTAATTATTCTTTATATATGATATAACATCCAATTACATACTATTTCAGCATCAATATAATGATATTTCTGCTCGTGCGTACGTACGGATTACCATCTCCACGAATGTGATGAGATTCATTCCCCATCATAATCATTCAAGAATAATTTTCATTTTATAATTAAAAATAATGTTTATAAACCTAATATCATTATTTATATGAATAAAATACATCCTATCCATAACAAACATGTATTATGTATCCAATCATATAAAGGAAAACGAATCAGTTAACACCTGAAATGATGATATGATTGAAATATTATAAAAAAAGAAATATTATAGGATCATATATGATATCATATTTATGTATATATTTCTTTTATAATATAATAACAATTTTTTAACTATTATATAGGATTTTAACATATAATTTACTAATTAAAAGTACAATGTAATGGAATGAAAATAAGTTTAATTTATGATTTGAAAATAAATTTTTTCTAAAAATAATTTTATTCATTTTCTTGTGGATATTAAAATTATTTTATTTCAATTTTATATATTATATTTGAAAAAATTGAATATAATTTTTTAATTTGTAATGTCTAAATTTTTTTAGATTGGATGGCCTATATTTTTTTTGAAATGGATGATTTAAGAGTGTATAGTGTAAAATATTGTTTTTAAAAATACTATAAATTTTATAACATCATCATGATGTAATATTGAGTTAAAACCCCGTAAAACTTTTTGAATGAAAAAACATTGTGGTTAAAGAGTAGGAAAATAATTAAAATAATTATCTTTAATTTGGAAACCTATGGTTGACTTTTTGGAACTCATGACATATTTTATTCTAATTAGACACTAATTTTGGGCATCTTCCTTTAATAGTATAGCCGGAAAGGTCCAATCGGTTTTATCATATTCCTAAGATCATATAAATTAACTTTTTTATCACAATCCAATTAAATTATTTATAATCATTAATATTCAAAATTATAATGTAATATATTTTTTACACTTAAAACGGTTATTTTTTGAAAAAAATATTTCTTTGTATATTGTCAGCTTATTTTAAAAAAAATTCTAAAACCTAAATTAATATAAAATTATAAAGTTTATTACATATTTATAATCATAACATTGAAATATTTTAATATTTTTCCAATTATTATTTTATCATTAAAATTAATTAGGTATGTAAAATGTTTGTCATCATGGTAAGGGTAAAAATAGTTAATGATGGTGTTTAAATAAGGGATATGGATTAAAATATCTCCAAGAATTGTGTAAATACTATTGTTTGATTATAATTATACTATTACATATATTATCTTCTAAATCATGTCACCTTAGTTCAACTTTCACATGAATATTACAATATAATATTTTAATGTTCTTAATTTTTACAATAACCCCACCCCCCATGCTTTTGAAAGGGAACATCTTATCCTCACATATTCACACACATTACAACTCAAAATCAATATATAAAAACCTAAATACAACCCCAATATTCCTCCATTTTACCTATATGTTATGATATCACTAAAATATAAATCCTATAAGGATTAAGGTGTAATGTAAAATAATATATATAAAGAGAGTGTATAAGTATTAACCAATTTATTTAATGTTTATTCCTTCTTATACCTCCTTAAAATATATTCAAAACATTATAACATATTAAAATAAGTTTCAACACTAAACTTAAATTTTACTATGATTATGTAACAACCTTTTCCCACCACCTTTCCACCATAAGAAAAATGAAAAGGTTGCTCGTGCGTACCTGTAGACTACCACCTCCATGAAGTGATGGGTTTTTGTCATCAATAACTAATATGGATGCTTAAAATATATAATTAATGGATATATCTATATATTATATTTAAGAAATTTTTATGGCCTTATGAATATAATTTACTATTAGAATTCTTACCCTTTCATCTGTAAAAAAATGATAATGTCGCTCATTTGTATGTGTGGACTATCACCTTCACAAAGCAATGTGATTAATTTTTCATTTTTTTAATACATGAATATTTATAAGTATATAGTTAATGAATAAATATTATATTCATTATATTATTATTATTATTTAAATCTAATTTCTTCCATATTTACTTTTATTTCATTCATTAGAAAATTGAAAATTTTATTCTTGTGTGCGTACAGTCTGCCTTCTTCATAAAATGATGTACTCCATTTTTCATTGGATAAATTACATAGATTCTTATAAAATTATATTTTATATATAAAAATTAAAATTATAATATTTTGAAGATATTTTACATCTTGAAACAAAGACCATGTTGTAAGGACCAAAATCTCTAAGTCAATACGTGCATGGGAAATGGGATGGTTGACACTTAGAAGTTGATTTTAACAAAGAATTATAATAAATATTGTAAAAAATATTATAAGTGAATTATATATAGTGATTTATATTTAAATATTTTTCTGATATGGAAGTATAATAGGTGTATATATATTTTACATGAGGATATAATGTGTTTGACCAAGTTGAATTCATGAGGTGAGACATTTTTGTTTAAAACTTTGTTTTAATGGTTTTAAACTCTTTTCATCCATATCGATATTATTTTAAATGTAAAAAAATGTTATTTTTTATAATTAAAATATTAAGAAATTTAATTTTGAACTAATTTTTAATTTATTTAAAATTATTTAAAATATAATCCCTTCAATGTTTTACTTACAAGTCATTTTTTCTTTCTCAATAGAAATTTTGAAAATAATGTCTTGATAATGTACACAACATGAAAAAAATTCCATCATATCCTTTCTTTATTATTAGGATTACACTATATCTTCATGTATTTTTTCAAAGAATAACATATTTTAACTATTTTGTGAATTTTTATTTTAAAAATGATTTCAAAAGAAAATAGTATTTTAAACATTTTATGTGAAAAATTAAAGTGAATTTTTTTATTTGATAAAAAAACCTAATTAATATTAGTTTTAGGATTATAATGAATTATTTGATGTGATTAATACATGTTATGGTTAAAATAAATTGTGTATTTTTATGTTTGAGTTCCATAAATCCCTCCAATACAATGGGAAATAATATGAATTCCCTAGAAGGATAATGAACCAATTTATCTACATGATTTTTTATTAATTAAAATGTGATTATAAAGAAATTTTTTTATTTCAAAAGGTCAGAAAATGAAATTATGATTTTAAGAAATTTTATAACCATTTTAGATAAATAGGATTTGGTTTCTAATGAATGGTTTTCATGCTTTCAGGAAAGACTCATAATTATTACTTTTTACTTTATTATTACTTATGATATGTTTTATGAAATATTTTTCTAATCAATACAATTTCAAGTGTAATTAAATTATTATTTTATCTCAATGTATATTATGAAAAATGAAAACTTTATTATGGGTTTTTGTGAATTTTGAAATAGAATAATGAGTTTCTATTCTTTTTATATCACTGAATCGAATGTTTTTCATATCCTAAATTTTGAAATAATTTTTATCAGTAATGAGGTTGTGCATAAATTTTATAAATATAAATGGTGAAATTAATTAAATGAAGTAAAGTGTTCATAATGAAATGGAGTGTAAACATAAGAACTTGTTATTATGGAAAAAATGTATACAATGTAAAAATTTAAACTTTTTTGTAATGGTTTCCATCTATTTCTCAAATAATATAAACATTTGTGATCATATAAATATAATAAAGTTAAAATCTTTTTTAACTCATAAATATATTCTATTTGTTTATAGGTTTTCATATTTGGCATCAAATCTTGTGTGTAAAGTGTAAGTTTTTAGCACCCGGTCTGATTGTTCAAGTCTGGTTCATTTTAATAACATCCAAAATCATGAGTAATCAATTAAGTTTTTAATATATGATTAAATAAACAGAAAAATATACTAATTTTAATATCATAATATATAATAAAATTTGGTTCATACCTAGACAATCTTGAGAAAATTGATTCATATACGTCAATTCAATCCTCTTCTTTTTTCTTAAGCTCCAATAATTTCATTTCCATTCTAATTATAAAAAAATCGGAAAATATTTCTCAAATAAAATATCCATAAGTGTTTTTATTCCATTGTATCAATCTCATAAATTTCATTTTTACTCATAATCAATGACCACCACTGATTTTATTTACCTTCAAAATGATCATTTATAAGAGTTACACTATAATTCTATGAACAACTCAAAACATCAAATATATTCACTAATGAATTTATCCATCATTTAGTTATGTATTTATATGTAGAAACACTATAATTTTTATGGTTCTACTTGATGAAATTATCTACTATAGACATGTTTATCTATAGATAATTTTGTTTCTCCCTAGAATTGGTACCACCATTTATAGATGACATCAATTGAATTAACAAAAAAAGAAACTAATCATCAACAATTATAACTATTATAAGTTATTGATTTAGAAGGATACTATCCTCTTATTTCCATTTTTTATTTATTAAACCTATTTCCTTTACATAAAAATTATTAAACTGACGTAGTTTTAGATAAAGCAGTATAAAAACCCTTAATACTATGTCATGGTAATCTAACCATAAATTGGAATCTCTAATTTTTCCTTTCAAAACAATATCTTAATCTGTTAAATTATCTAATACTTTTTCTCTAATACAAACTATAAAAACTATTTCCATTAACAACATATAATAATAGGGATTATACTCACTTATATTTCTAGGATCATTTAGGTTATGAGTTTTATATAATTAGAAAAATCATCACATGCCAAAGTGAAATTTTTTGCATAGTATACATTTTTTCAATAAGAAAGGTTCCTTATGTTTATATACATGTTTCATTCAAGAAACTTTTTCTTCATTCAAAACATGTAACTATAGGTCATATTATAATTTATATATGCACATAGACTCTATAAAAATATTTGAAAATTTGGAATGATAAATCTAAATATCAGTAAGGGATATAAAAATTAAAGACAACTATTAGTCACTATAAAAACATGAAAATCGACTAAGAAGATATCTATTTAAAAAATAAACTTCGATATTTACTATTAATTTACTTACACATGAAATTAAATTTATTTCACAATGTTTTTCATAAAAAATTTTGTAGCAAACATCAAGGAAAAAATCATAACCATGATTATTTCTTGATAATAAATAGAAACTCATGAAAATAATTCCTTAAAAAACCAACTATTTTACATTTAAATTTTAATATCTTTCATAAAATAATTTAATTTCCTTGTGAAATCAAATTATTTACATTAAAACAACTATAATTCATAGAAATACCATATATAACTCTTGGGATAGTATCCTTACAATATGTGATGACCAAATAATTTCAAATATGTTACACCGTAATTTCATACCTTAATAAAGTTTTTTAAGTTTTTAATTTCTTGGATCAAATATAGGGTGTAATTTTGAGGGGTTTTATGGTTTTATAAGCTTTAAAGAGTGTGTCTTTTGATTACTCAAATTTTACATGTATTATTTTTGGATATTTTATGGATTATTTTGGAGACCAAGTGTTGAGATAGTGTGTGATTCTGAGGCCTAGTGTACCAGGTATAAATGATGGAAATATATTAATTATATTAAATATCACATCCACATAGTTTTCATAAAAAAATAGAATGACATCTAAATAGGTACCTGGATCAAAACAATAATGGACCCGATGAGTTCATAATATGAGTTTAACCACAGGCATAACTTAACCGTTTTTAGCACTAGTCATTTTTTGAAATATTTCTACACGAATAAAATAAATAAAATAAATAAATTATTTTATTCATTATTTGATGAATCAACATAATTTATTTTTATTTAAATACACACTAATGTAGAATTTACAAGATTAACCGCATAACGCTAAAAACGTAGGAGAACAATTAGAGATTTTGGAATGAGGTTCCATTGTTGGATGACGATCAGATCAAGGATCAAAGACTAGAACATGACGAAATTAAAGTATCTCTCCAATGACAATGAAACCACATTGTTTTTTATTAATTAATCCAAATCAAGGTAACTCATTTGTTTATTTTGATTTATTCCTCATTTTTAATTTTTGTGATGAATACAAATTAATCGACTAATGGATTAATTTGTAGATTGTGCATACTACAATATAGGTTTTTTTTCATAGTTTTTATCAAGAGAATTATTTGTGATTTTTTATTCTTCAATTATATTTCGAATAAAAATGAATTTATATCGGCATGAACATCGATCAAGGTCCATTTCACTTATTTGTTCTTGTGATTTTCTCCCTTGATTTTTCATTCTTCATGGGTCTTCTATGTTTGGGATGTGGTTTAACAAATCCTGATCAATCGATCATTGCACATATGTTTCTCTGTGAAATGATATAATATCACAGATATGGGATTGACATGACATGATGGTTGTGTGATGAAGGATATGGGAGAAGGCTAAAAGACATAGATGCCCAATTCTCTTATTCATCAGTGTGCAATGAAGAATGATGAACAATCCCACATTCCAAGCATATCAAAGGTCAGGATCCTATCGATTCAGAGATGGAATAACTCGTTGAGGCTCGATATACATTGTTGTAGCAAAACAATCATCATATCAAAGGTTGTAGGAATGGATGGGATACATAGATCTGAATCTAGGATTCTCGAAAATCATCACTACTCGGCATGTAAACTATATCTACACACTATATGGGACCCCCTGTGTAGTGGCTAGGGTTTAAGAGGAACTTAATTATCACACTGTTTTTGAATTATATCACATGTAATATGGTCTCTATCTGGAGACTCGGTGTGTACCTTGAAGTGTACAGAGACATAGGTTGGCATACATGGGTTGGATTATGCCGTGTACTCCCCCACGTGGACACGACCTGGACCAAGTACACGAGATAAGCCTGGTACTTATACCTGATCACATGTACAAGGTATAAAGTTCTATACTGGAACATTGGTAGAAAACACTAGAATCATGCATGTTGTGTACTTTTATATAGACATGCAAAAGAGACATGAGTCAGTTATACTAGTAGAACACGGGGTCAAGGAACATACTATGTGACCCTTCTTCACACCGTGTACTTTCGTATATGTTGTTTAGAGCCGTTTTACTTCATATCTTTGACAAGCATAGTTAGGGTGTGTTCCCCTTATCCTTTCCATGATGGTTACTATAGAATCATATCCTACCCTTAGGACTACGAACCCTTCGACAAGACTTCTTAGATAAAGTCTTTGGAAACCCTCTGAGAGGCCCTGAGTGAGATCCTATATAAATATTCATGACCTAGCTGGAGTTCTTGATATAATAATGACCAACATTATGTGGTATATGATCCTCTACATGATTGAATAATCTCAATTGAGTTGTTGGTATCACCTCATGGCCTTGACAGTGATCCACTTGAGTGTATTTTATCTCTTTAGACCTTTACTGTGAACTTCTAATGGTGATACCTAATAAGCACAACCTATTGGATGGACATCATCAATGATATCAGACTCAGAAGTTTTTTCTATTATATTATTACCTTTTGGAATCATTTGATTTGGAATCCTAGGTTGGTATACTATGACTGTGACTTACCATTCTATTTTGTGTCTTTGTTGAGTATATCTTTATATTCTTGTTGTATTTTTTGCAGACATATACCTATGTAGAGCTGAATATATTCCATTTTTTGTATTCATTGTTGTTTCAGGGTGTCCTACTGAGTATTATTATACTCCCAAATGCATGGTATTTTCTCTCATGTGTTGTATCTTGTGTAGATAACCATCCTTTTGATGGAGTCCTAGATGGACCCTGACTAAAAGGTTCTTAGTGAGAGCGGATAGACTGAGGTTTATTCCTACCATCTTTTAATAGTATTCCCTCATACTTATATTCAGGTTGGACTTGTGTTTAGTCTCTCGGTTCTAGGATTATATTTATCCTTGTTTAATTTTTTACATCCTATCATACTCTGTTTTTGGGGTTTAGATGTATGCATGCATGTTTATTAAGTTGTTTTTTCATTTCAGAACTATATAGGATTAGATATGTGTGTGTGTGTGTGTTCAGGTACATAGGCTAAGGTCTTCCATGTTAGTGATATTCCTACATGCTAGTAGTTGCTAGGACATGGCCTATTAGAGGTAGGTTTGGGGAGTCACGGCATAGGACCCTCTAGGAATGGTCATGATAGAGTAGTATCAGAGGAGTCAGTTCTACGATAGGACTGGAGTCTATGATATTGGTTTGGGGAAACAATGTTAAGTGTTTTGAGTTCGGATTTCAAGCCAGGGACTCCAGTGTTGTTGTATCAGCTGATGTATCAATACATTGTGACTCTAATCACCTACTTTTTGACTTGGTACATGAGAACATTGGTTGTAGGGAAAACAATGGTACATGCATCATATAGTAATGGGTTGTGGTTTCCATTTTTTTTATTGAGCTATCTAGATATACTAATAGACTATAGTACCTCTTGTTTATATTTAGGATGCCTCCATGACATATTATAGCTATGATTCGGCATCATGATCATGAGGATGATCCCCTTAGTGATGAGGCATTGATATAGGGACTTGTTCCCAAGAAGTTACCTCCAGTTGGTACACCAGCTATACCACCACCTATAGAGTAGTACATAGTACCCACAGTACCAGTGTAAGAGGTGCGCAGGCTAAGAACACATCATGATTTTCAGTGATAGAGACCCATAAGGTTCTAAGGTGAGCCTGAACCCTAGGTAGTTGTGTAGCAGCTTGACATGGTGACCTGAGTTTTCCATCTGGTCAGGACACTAGAAAATCAAATGGTGGTCCTGGAAGTGAGTCTTCTTCACATATTAGTAGGGTGATGGTGGGGTTTAGTCACTCAATCTTATGATGGGTCAACTCTTTCATGAAAATAGTTTAGGTTAATTTTTATATATAAGTTCTCACCAGCTATGATGAGGGTTGTATGTATCCAGGAGCTTCTGAATCTCTGACAAAGCTGTGTGATAGTAGATGAGTATTCATCTAGGTTTACCAACCTCTCTAGTTACTCAATGGATATGGGTCATGACTAGTTCTTCAAGGATTATTCTTTTCAGTGAGGTTTATATAGATACATCTAGGTGAATGTTATCCCTCTATGTATTCTTACCTACCATGGGGTGCTAGAGAGAGCTTTGGAGGTTGATAGTTTCTTAGCTGATCAGATACAGCCAGTGGTTTTCTATATTAGGAAATAAATATTTGATACCTCAATAGAATGGAGTCGTTGTTAGTCTCATGGACCTAGAAATGCAATACATTTAAGGAGGAGGTCCCAATATATAGGATCTATAGTTCAGGGCTCAGAGGGTGGGTCCATTTGTCCCATGGATAAGCATTACTGCTCATGTGATGGAATGGGGAATCATTCACAAGATTTTCTGACTCACCCTACAACTGATGGAGAAACCGTAGATAGGGCACCAAGATAGAGTCCATGGTAGGATCAGACAAGTTTGAAAGGTTTCAGATGTGTAAAAGGAGATGGGTGAGTAGTATGAGGAGGTCTATGCTTTGAATTATTACCACAACCACCCCTAGGTGGTCCATGCCATGCTCAGGGAGATAGAAGATAAGGGTGGGTACAGTTGTAGGCGGTCGAACCATAAAACCAAGATGATTTAGAATTGATTCAAGGTATGATATGTGTCTTCTATACCTTAGTTTTAGTAGTGATAAAAATAGGTTTTATTTATTCCTTTATTTCTATATACCTTTTACATGGCTTATAGATTCTGGTTGAGCCCATGGCTTGACACTTATGCTTAGAGACTCCTACTAAAGAATATTCAGTTATTACACACTTATGCTGGCAGTGTGACCTAACTCTTGGATTTGAGAGTTTCTATTAGTATATCTTTATTATAGTGATGATCCCTTATGAAAAAATCTTATTTATATATTGGTTATCAATAATTCATTTCTATATTGAATGTTTTAAGTGGAGGATGTGGTGTGTCTGAAGTTATGGGACCATCTCCTCATTTTATAGTTAAAAGGAAAACTAGGCACCATAGGATGGACTCATGTATAGAAGGTTACAACGGATTACCCATAAGTTGGCCAGATTAACCCTTGGTAAAGTGGATGTTATGAGTTACAATTTTCTAGCAGTGGAGGAAGAGTACAAGGACATATTTCTTGAGTATGTTCTAGGTTTACCTCCATACTGAGATATAGACATCTATATTGATCTACACCATGAGATGACATCAATATCTACACCATTATATCGCATGGATCCTACAGAGAATCATGATATTAGTGTTTTATTGGAGGACTTGCATGTTAAAGGATATGTTACAACTAGTGTTTCACCCTAGTTAGCCCCAATTTTGTTTTCTAAGAAGGCATATGAGAGATTGAGGTTGTGTGTGGACTACTAACACATTAACTAGGTGACCTTGAAGAACAAGTATCCACTACCGAGGATTTATGACCTCTTTGATCAGTTGAGAGGGGCTCAATGGTTCTCAAAGACTGAACATAGGTCAGGCTATCACTAGTTGCAAGTATATGAAAAGGATATACCTAAGATGATATTATGATGCCTCTATGGTCACTATATGTACTTGGTGATTCCCTTTCATTTTAATAACACCCTAGTAGTGTTAATGGGACTCATGAACTGGATCTTTCATCCTTTATTGGACTAGTTTGTTGTATTCTTTATCAAATATATCCTTGAATACTTAGTGTCTGAGGAGGAGCACACAAGATCCTTGATAATAGTTCTAGATATACTTTGAGAAAATTAGATTTAAGAAAAAATCTTCAAGTTCCAGTTCTAGATTTAGGCGGTGCACTTTCTAGGACATGTTATCTCATTAGATCGTGTGGTAGTGCACCCTTCCAATATTAAGGCAATTCAATCTTGGGAGAAAGCTAAGAGTGTGATGGAATTACTAATATTACATAGGTTGGAAGTCTATTACCAGATATTCATACCTAATTTCTCAAAAATATCATCAACCATGACAGCTTTGACATGAAAGGGGTAGCCTTCATGTGGAAAAAAAGGTTCCATAAAGATTTTTATAATTTTAGGTAGAGTTTGACGAGTGCTCCCATCTTGGGATTATCAAAGGTGGGTGTTGAGTACATAGTGTTCTATGATGCATCAAGAATTAGGATTGGTTGTGTTATGATTTAGAGGCATGCGATTATTTCTTATAGTTAATGATTATTGATATCACACAAGAAAAACTATACAACTCACAATCTTGGGTTAGTAGTTTTAGTCTTCAAACTAAAAATGTTGAGACACTACTTGATGGGAAGTCAGTTTTTCGACTATTCGAATCACAAGAGCCTCAAGTAAATCATCACTCATAAGGATATCAACATGAAATAGATGAAATGGCTATAGTTACTCTAGTATTAGGAATTTGAAATTTTCTATACTCTTGAAATGGGTGATGTGGTAGAAGATTCTCCCAGTAAGAGATCTTATTCATAGTTACTAAATGAGGCATCAGAGTAATTAGCCTCGTTGTAGTTATCTTTTGTTGATGGAGATGCATAGTTTACCTCCATTCAATGGTTTTCACCCCTCTATTCTTGTAGTGAGATGGGGAGGCACTGCTAGGGGATTCCAACTATGAGACTCTATGTAATTAGATATCCATCGAACATTATCCTAATAGATTTTATAAATGTGGGGAGAATGTCATTATTTTTAGAGGAAGTATGATGGTACTAGTGATGTTGCGGGAGGAGGTTATAAAAGAGTTTCATACGTCTCCTTTGGTGGTACATATTGGTAATTAAAATATGTATCAAGACCTCTCACATCAGTTTTGGTGGCTAGGTATGAAGAAATGAGTTGTAGAGTTTGTCTCTCGATTCCCTACATGTCAGTAAGTGAAGGTTGAACACCAATTTCCAATGATTCTAGCTCAACTGCTTCAGGTGCCAGAATGGAAGTGTTATGGGATATCCATATAATTTGTGATAGGATTACCACATACATCTAGGGGACATGATTCCATATGGGTGATCATAGACTGACTCACCATGTCAGCCCTCTTTTTATCAATGTGATTGTAGAGTTTATTATAGGGATTTGGATGCCTCTACATGCAAGAGATAGTCTGAATACATGGAGTTCCATATATAATCATTTTGAAAAGTGATGCTCTCTTTATATGGTAGTTTTTTAAGGGATTATAAGAGGTGTTTGGGTCTCAGTAACTTTTGAGCACAGAGTTTCAACCCCAAACTATTGGCTAGACTGAGCAAAACATTCTTGGTCTAGAGGAAATCTTGCGAGCTTGTGTGTTGGAATTTGGCCATAGTTGGTAGGATCTCCAACCACTGGTGGATTTTGAGTACACAAATAGTAAACATCCAATAATCTATATGTAACCATTCAAGGATTTGTGTGGGAGACCCTATAGATCACCACTTTTCTAGAATAAACCTGGAGAGTCAGTACTCATGGTCCTAGAGTTAGTGTGACCAACTACTAAGAAGATAAATATTACCCAGGAGAATATGAGGACCACATAGATTCAAAAAAAGTCTTATGTAGATAGAAAATGGAGACCATGGATTTCAAGGAAGGATACCATGTGTTCTTATGGGTTTCACCTTTATGTGGATTTCATAGATTTGGATAGGGAGATAATCAATATCTAAGACTCATCATCCCTTTTCAAATAATGCATAGAGTTGATGAAGTGGAATGCAGCTTAGCTCTACCTCCATAGTTATACTAGGTGCATGATTTCTTCCATGTTTCATAGCTGAGGAGGTATGTGCATGACCCATCACACGTTATCGACTGGGGTGAGTTGGAAAATAATGATGGAACTAATTTTTTTGAGTTCCCAGTGGAGATCAAGGATCAACAAGAGATAGTCCTCTATGGTCAATTGATTCCCTTATTATGTGTTTGTTAGTATAATTGGAATATTTAAGGGATAACATGGTAGATAGAGGCTCATATTCATGCTTAGTACCAACATTTCTTTATGTAGACCTTGTTTGGGATTTTTGCAAAAAAAATCCCCAAGGTGGGGAGAATTTAAAAACTAAGATTTTCTGTGTATTATTTTTTTAAATTGTATGCATTATTTTTTTGAACATTAATTGATATGGAATTCAATTCCAAGGTCCAGTGTGCTTGGAATAAATGTTTGAAATATATTAAATAGAATTTTCACACTATCTTCCTAAAAAAGTGGTTTAACTTTTAAAAGGGTTCCCGAAATAGGAATTTTAGGGAACCATTGAGTTCAGAATGTGGGTTTTACCCTATGGACGACTTAACCATAGTTAGTGTGGGTCATTTTTTGGAAAATTCATCATGGGCAAGAAATTGAATAGAATAATTAAATAATTTTTTTGTCAATACTACAACCTAATTTCCCCTTATTTAAATAAACACTTATGGAAACTTTTTAGTGTTATATGCATTACTGTAAAAATCATTATAGATCCATTGGAGAGCATGAAACGACCTTCCGTTGGTGGATGATGACAATATTGATGATCGATGACAAGAACAGGATGAAATCAAATGATCTCTCCAATGACTATTACACCATATAGATCATAGTCGGGGATTGATCCAAACAGAGGTAGGGAGTTTGTTTATTTGTATTTCTTCTCTATTATTTATTTCTACAATGAAATCAAATGAATCAACTAATGTATTGATTCAAAGATCGTGCATACTATGGGAAGGGTTTTTTCTGGTTTTTCATTGGGATAATTCTTTGTGATTGTAGATTCTTTAATTTTTATTCTAATAGAAATAAACTAAGATTGAAAAGAACATTCATCGATGTCCATTCCTTTTATTTTTCTTGTACTTTTCTCCCCCGATTCTTCATTCATCTTAGGTGTTCTACGTTTGGACCATAATTTTACATATCCTAATCAGTAAATTGGTGTGTTCCTATTTCTTGGAACAATTATTTTATATCACATATTTATGATCAACATGAAATAGTGGTGGTGAGAAGATAGATATGGTAGAAAATTAAATAATGTAGATACCTATTTTTCATGTTCTTTGGCTTGAAACAAATAATGATGAACAATTCCATTTTCCAAGAAGATCAATTTCATGGGTCTTTTTGATTCATTGATGGAATGACTCGGTGAGGCTCTATCAACATTTTTACGGGAAAATGATCACTAGATTGAAAGATGAAAGAATAGTTGGGATGTATAGATCCAGTTTTGGGATTCTAGAAAATCTCATTCTATAGAGCCTGTAAACTGAAACTACAAGTCTTGTGGGGCCCCCTTTGGGGCATCTTGGATTTCAAGGAAACTTGTGTATTAGATAGTGTGTGACCCCTATCACATGAAATAATTTCCCCCCTATAGACTCGACATGTACATCAGAGGTTACACAAACATGGTTTGGCATACATAGGTTGAACCACCCCATGTACTACCTGACACAGATGCGGTATTGACCAAGTACATGAGATAAGCTATGTACTAGTACATGGCTACATGTACACTGGCTATGGCTATTTTTTGGCACACACGTAGACTACATGGGAAACCTACATGTCGTGTACTTATACATGTACATGGGAAAGAGACATGGTCCATTTACATGGGCAAGACCTAGGGTCAAGGGACATATCCTGTAACCCTTCTACATGTTTTGTAATTTCTTAGACATGGCTTGGAGCCCTTATCCTTCACCTATTGTCAAGTTTCATTAGGGATCCTTCCCAATATTCATTCATTAATGGTTTTTATAGAATCATCTTCTACTCCTAGAACTGAAATCCCTCTAGTAATACTTCTTGGATAGAGTCATTGGAATCCCCTTGAGAGGCTGAGACTGATATCCTCTATTCATATTTACACCCTAGCTGGAGTTCTTAGAATCATCATGAACAACAATACCTAGGAACTGATCCTATACTTAGTAGATTAATCTAGATTAATTTATTGGTATATATCACATCATGGCCTTGGAAGTGATCCTCATATATGTATCATATTTCATTAGACCTTCGATGTGGACTTATAATGGAAATACTTGACAATAACAACCTCTCAGATGGACATCATCAATGCTATCAAACCCGGGAGTGTGTTCTACTAGATAAGTGACTTGTGGAATCATTGAGCTTTAATCCTAGGCTGGTATACTATAGTTGTGACATTCCTTTTTACTATGTTTCTTTGTGAATTATATAAGGATATTATTATTATATGTGTTGTAGACATATACCTATGTATAGATTAATTCATTACCTTTTTTATGCTTTATGGTTGTAGGTCATCCAACTGAGTGTTATTCTAATCAACCCTACATGAGATTTTCCTACACGGGTTGTTTCTTGTGTACATGATAAACCTTTTGATGGAGTCCTAGACAAACCAAGACTAGATAGTTCTTTGTGAGACCTGACATACTGAGGTGTATTCCAGTAGTATTTTGGAAGTAGTCCTTAGTACATAATTCCAGGTTGGACTTATGTTTTAGACTCTTTTTGGTGGGATTATATTTGGACCCATTTACTTTCATTTAATTCAGGTTGTACTCTAGTTATAATAATTAGATTTTTGCATGAATTTTTTTTACAGTTTTTTTTTCATTTCAATGATGTATTGGCTTGGAGATGTGTGTTTTTTGTATTTACTTAGGCTAAGTCATCCCATGTTAGTGATATTTTTACTTAGATCTAGCCACCATCCCCTGACATATTAGAGGAGGTATTGGGGAGTTTCGGCATGGTCTCATGTAGTACAGGTCATGACATGAATGGTTTTTGAAACATTTGGTAAAATAGTTTGATTATACCTATAAAATAATGCAGGTTATTATAGAGGTAGATTAAATGGTGCACAATTGGCACAAGGCTAGTGATAACAATGTTACCTTCCCCAAGAAACCATGTCACTCTCAACAGAGGAAAAACGTTATTCTTACATGGATTACAAAACCATTTGGTTGAAATATGAAGGTTCCCTAAAGAGCTAGTGATCCTTGTAGGGTTCATGTATGGTTTGGTAAATAGTGTGACCAAATTGTGAATAGAAAATCAATTAATCTAAAAATAGGTATTTTAAACTGTAACCTCCCCAAAACTCTTTGTTAATTCACATACGACTAGTGTTTTTGAACTTAGCTACTCCATTGGTTGTTTAGGGTGATTCCTCTCACTCCTAAATCCAATTATAATGGATATAGAGTCTTTGGACCATAATAAATTAAGGTAAGAGTTCATACATCCTTTGTTATTTTTTTCTTTAAGATCTCCCCTATTATTATTAGAAAGAATTGTAGATTTAGGATTCTATTGCTGGATCTATGAATTCTATTATTATCTACTAATTTATTATTGATTAATCAATGGATAAGGAGAATATATATATAATTTTCATCTTATGTTGATATATTATATATCCCCTATCCATAGTGGTTCTCATTGGGTAAGACTAATTAATGTCAAGATCTTATTGTGTTATTCTCTATGTATCATAATTATAGAATACACATCTAATGAATTGGTGATGAATGTAAGAATCATTGGTGTTCAATCTTGGTATGGGTGGAAATTCTTTGTGTTAGGCATCAATATTATTAAGTTATGAATTTCTTACCATTTTTTACTTCATATCTTATTTCTATGTCTTGGCATGAATTTGGATGTATATGTGTATAGTCATGGGACCCTTTCTCTATATGATTTTCATGTTGGTGTGTGTGTGGACCATGAGACCCTTTATTATTATGTTATTCATGTGGGTGTGTGTGTGTGGCCCAGGACACATTACTCAATATGGGATGATTATTTCTTTATATATCTTGTCTTTTATATAGTTTCATGTATGGTTTATCTGTGTATAGTATAAAGGTTCCAAATTGGTCAAACTTGGCTAGTTATCCCTTTAGTGGGGGACTCTCATCATTGGAATTTGAAGGTCATGATTTCACCTTGATAGATGACATTTGGAATGTTTCATTACCCAAAATCTAGATACTGGGTCCAGATGTGTGAAATGTGGACTAACCAAGAGTCAAATATTGTTTTAACCTACATGAATCTATCATTCCCTAGAGATTTGAATTAGATCAACTTGCAAAAACTTTCACAATCCATTAATGGCAGGAATAATATTTTTCCTTAAAGGTAGAACATGGATACATGATATTTAGATGAATATGTCGATTCATAATGTGGATCACATGATATTAACTATGTAATTCAACATTTAATTTTATCCTTTCATCTAGTATGGTTCCAAAATAGGTACAGTTGGGGTCTGTGGTACCTTAGTTAGTGAATAATGACTTATAATATTATATTTTATTTATTATTTTACCATATTTTCATGTAATTAAATATTATAAATTTTGAATATATGTTTAGGATTCATTAGTGGTGTCTTATGGGGTTTATACACACACCTTTAATGGGTATATTTATGTGTATTCATATTTCATGGTTAGTGGTCCAACTAAGGGAAAGGAACCTATGTTAGGGAGCTGATAAGGAAGAGCTTTGAGATTGGATGAAATTACAGAATATACACCAGATAATTAAAATAGAGTTTTATTTTATTTCATTTTCTTATCATAAATTAGTTGGCATGCCATATTGGGATTCTTTTAGTTTATTTTTATAACCTATAGTCCATCTAATTATACCAAGATGATATTCTGTTGTGTTGTTCTAGGATTCTGTTAATACTTGTTTTATTTTAGGTTCATCATTATTTTTACAAAGGGTATAGTCTCCCAACAAAAATATTCAGACCCTCAAAACCAGTTAGCGTCCTCTTGGATATAGCACTACTGGAAAAACCCACGGTTTTCCAAAAACTATGAGTATAGGGTTTGGTTCAAGACCTATACCCATGGTTCTCAAAAAACTGTGTGTACATGTCACACCTATACCCATGGTTTTTTCAAAACCATGGGTATAGGTTTGGTTAAAAACCTATACCCACAGTTCTCAAAAACTTTGTGTATAGTACCACCCTATACGTACGGTTTTTGAGAACCATGGGTATAGATTTCTCATTTATGAATAGGAAAAAAAAATTTGTTGGAACAAAAAAAATTCCACGGGAAAACCTACAACCACGGTTTTTCCCCAATAACCATGGTTTATAAAAATATATATAATAAAATATATATTTATATACACATAATTCAATGTGGGGAAGTGGTTAGGAGCATCGACTATGAAGAGGCAACCCAGGGTTTGAATCTGGTGGCAAGATTGTTTTTAAAACCTATAGCCACAGTTTGAGAACTGTGAGTACCTTGTTGTTAAAATGGTGGAACATTTTACATAAACCTATTCCCACAATTTTTAATCATGGGTGTAGCATTTTTTAAACCATGGGTATGGATCAGACCTCTACCGACAACTTAATATCTCGTGGTTCTCTGAAATTGTGGGTATAGCCTTTACCCATGGTTCAAAATCATGGGTATAGGGTCATTTTCTAGTAGTCTAGGTAGATTCACATGATCCCATGTGACTTAATAACCAGAATTGGTGATATGGTCAAGGTGTTTGAAAGTAGTATCAAAGGCAGATTATTTTTTAATATTATTTAATGTGTTTAGGGAAAGGTAGAAATGGGATAGGCTGTGTGAAACTCATGTAGGAGAGTCACATAAGTTCTTGGAGAGATCTTATGTAATGGACATATGAGCTTCCAATGATGGTATTACTATTACTAATTTTGGTATTATAGATTTTTTATCATAAGTACTTTTGTGCTATTATAGTTTATGGGATTTTGGGTTTTTTCATGATTTGTGACTAGGTATGCAGGTTCACATGTCAGGCATGTGATTTATTATCATATATATTAAATCATTTAATTAAATTTCATTGGTAATTTGTGATATATTCTTCAATGATATATCTATACTGAAATTTTAATTACTTTAATTGAGCATGATGTGTTTTTTAATATAAATATGGATATTACTAACTTGCAGGAATTTGATATTTTGGTTAGTTCCCTAGTAATTATTTTTTAATTGTGCCTTATAAAAATGGGAATCTTCTTATGATGAGTCTTCCTATAGTGATATTTTTTATACGTAACATTTCTTGATTGGTGTATTCCTATAATATTTTGAATGTTTTTTTTAAGTTTTATTTCAGAATTTTACACAATTCCCCTATGATACCATTACATAGGACCACCTATGAGAGTGGCTAGTATGATCTTGTAAAGGATTTATATTATGTTGTTGCTACAGATGTGTAGGAGAGTGTATATGGACATGCTCCTATACTAGATCTGGTGGTTTAGGCAGCAGAACTACATCATCTTGGATTTGTTCAGATATTTTATATTAAAGGGGGAGGAGATCATAATATTATGGTCAATTAGGCTCAGGAATTCTAGCTTCAATATCACTCATCCTTTCAAGGTACTTGAGGACCCCAGGATAAGGAGGATTGGGATTGATTTTATCAATTTAATCATTGATTTATTGGATTATTCAGAGGAATGATGGTTTATACTATCTACATTCATGCTTTAGGGATGTGTGAGAAGACGGTGGGTGTTATGAACTTGGAAGGGAGATGTGAGGATCTAATAAGGCAGAACTTCATGAATTATTTCTTTGATAATTTTATCTGAAATAAAAAAAAGGATCAATTTTATGAATTTGGTGATCTTTAGTAAGGGATAATGCTGGAATATTCCTATTTTTATCATTTCATAGAGCTTCCCCACATCACTCCTCTTTTGGATGAGAATGAGTAATATAAGGCTCGCAAGTTCAAGAGTGAAATTTGACTATAGTTGATATGATAGGTCATAAATTTTTACTTAACAAAATTCTAAAATGTTCTTCATGGGGATATCATAATTTAGAAGGTAGTGGAGGAGGATGGGTAATTAGGTATTCTTTCTTCTCTTAGTAGACCAGTGAGTGAAATCCCTACCAGTGTTTTCTATAAGTTTCCACTGCTAGGAATAGGATTTTTGAGGGCATTCACAAGGATGGAACTAGCTCTCCAAAGAAGAGATAAAGTTATATATCTCCCTTTGTGGAATTTGTTTATGTTAGTTAAAATAATGTTGAATAGAATAGATAAAATATCAAGTTCTACCATAATTCTTTTAAATATTTCCATTTATGCAGAAATATACTTTTTATGTAGTGAATTTTTGAAAATGCATCACATTTGGGTATAGTGGTATCAATACATGGAGCGATCATAGGCCCTTATCAACAGTTTCCTACTTCACATAATTTTCTGGTCCATGTGATTCATTAGCCTCAGGGGTAGGGATATGAATCCAAAAAAATAATGGTTTATTTGTGGACTAGGTTCTGGATAGTGATGGAGAGGGACAATCAACTTTTTAAGTTATGATTATGATTATATATACACTTTCTACAACTTTTTATAATATAATATCTCCCAATTATTTTCAATCTACTTAATCCATTGTTGGGTTAGACTTAATGGTAATGATATCTTTTATATTTCATTACCTTGATACACCCTCAGAGAAAAAGGTAGACCATCTCTAGAGATGTCCATAGCATCTTATAGTAGTTTATAATAATAAGTGTTTTTAATATTTTATGATATTAAATATGACTATCTTTGATATGGTTTTCACTATACACTAGTTGACCAGTAATTAGGTACACATCGACTACAAAAGGAGAGGAGTATCATTTACTTTTCCTAATAGGGGATAATGGTTCTAACAAATGAATGGGATGTCAGATAATGAAGAATGATATTGGGCCTGAGTCAATTTGGAAATATTTTGATGTAGGAATTGGATTTTTTCCCATGGTATATTTTGTAGTACCACCCTCTTATTTTCCTCTCGTTTTGAACGATTAAAGGATGTATTTCCAAAAGGTTTTATAGAACTTCATCCTGATAGAGAAATTTATTTTAATATTTAACTCACATAATGAGTGTCACCCATATCATCCCCTATATAACTTATGGCACTAGAATAGTTGAATTAATTAAACTTGAGGCTTAAGGATATATAGGTGAAAGGATTTATTAGACCGAGAACTTCTCTATGGGGGTGCTCCAATTTTGTTTACTAAGAAGGTGTATGAGAGAATTTTTCTACGTGTGGATGATAGGATGTTAAATCAAGTAATTTTAAAGGAAAATTATCTATTTACAAGGGTTTATAACTTATTTGATCAATTTAGGAGATCTTAGTGGTTCACTACAATTGAATTTTTAATAGGCTACCACTAGATTTAGGTCAGATAAGAAGACTTACCAAAGAAATCATTTAATAGAAGGTATCGAATGTATGAGTATCCTTTACATCATTTCTTGTTAATTAATTCACCAAAGGTGTTCATAGATATCATGAATAGGATGTTTCATCCATATATTTAACCATTTATTAATGTATTCATTAATTATATCATGATATTCTTAGTAACACCATAGATATAAGCTAAGCACTTTAATATCATGTTCAGTACACATTGGGTGAATCGAAATTATATCAAGCTGTAGAAGTTTCATTTTTGGATCTAAGAGGTCCACTTACTTATCCATATGATTTATAAGGTGGGAATAATTGTTGATTTAGATAAGGTATTATAATTGATATCTTGGGCATTCCCTAGGAATGTTTTTTGAGATCATGAGTTCCCAATAATTAGTCAGGTGATACAAATGGTTCATTCATTATTTCTCCCATTGGGTAGAACCTATGATTTGGATTTTCAAAGACTGGGTGATGTTTTAGTTGATATAATTTTTTGAATAAACCTTCATAGAGATGAAGAGGATATTAAAAATAGCTCTTAGTTTGACCTTACCCAATCTTAGGATCTGATATGTGGTTTATTGTGATGCATGGGGTGTTGATTTTATTGTTTTTCTTAAGTAGAGAGATCGGGTAGTTTCTTATGGTTATTTTTTTCTAATAAATCATGAGTATAAATACCCTACACATGATATAGAGTTAGTCATAGTGGTTCATTCCTTGAAATGTTGGTGAAAATTTATTCTTCGTGAGAGGTTTATCATATACACAGACCACCAAAGCTTATTATATATATACTTTTAGGGGGAATTTAATATCTGATATAGGAATTCGGATGAGTATCTATTGAGTTTTTACTTTGAGATTTATTATTACTCTATAAAGTGAAATTTTGTTATATAATATATTAGTACGAAGAAACATGAGCATGGAGGGTGTTGATAAGAGGAGGAATGGATACTGATATGCTTGTTTAATGAATGGTCCATGGGTGCATCTTGGGATCATGTGGGGATGTCATGTGACACCTTATATTTCATTTCTACCATATCTGACCACATAAAATCTATCCAAGATTAGGAATCCAAGTGCTTCTAATGTTGGAATGGTTGGTGGGGAACAAAACATTCCAAGAATAATCTTTAGATGGAGGTGATATAATCTACATCCAATGAAAATTTTTGGTTCATGATTCCATGAGGGAACATATGATGTGGGTCTCTCATGCATTGAAATGTGAATTTCAACATGGATAAATCATGATTTATGGTGATATTAGACAATGATTCTAATGTCCATGTTGGAATAGGGATATAACTAGTTTAGTCTCTCATTGTCTTACCACATAGAGTATTAATCTCAAGAATTAATGACCAAGTGGTTTCCTTTAACCCATTCACATTCCACTGTGGAAGTTGTATGGGGTGATGATGGACTTTGTTATGGGGTTTCCTAGGACCACTTGTCACGAACCAGACCGGGTCGCCATCCGACCCGGCGCCCGACCCAGTCTGAGGCAAGGCCCGAGGGGCGTTCCCGATCCCCACGGCTTGACACAATTTCCCAGGTATCAGAACATTACAAGGGAACAGTTTACCCGAAATAAAATATGTAGCAACAAATAAAAAGATAAACAAACTAAAACTGGAGGCAGAAAACCAAACACGCCTTTAAACTATAAACAGGTTTAAAGTATACAATTCAACTAAAAACCCAAGTGCACAACAAGGATAGAAAACTAAACTCTGATACCAAACTCCCCGTGACACGAGAAGCCACATCCCCAAGCTACTAACACCAACCTGCATGCAAAGACCAACAACATCTGAACCATTGTCACTGAGCACGATGTCAACAACCTGGAGACCACAAGAAACAAGGTCTACATACACCCGAAGGTGTATGCAGGGTGTGATCGAAAAGCCCAGTAGGACTTCACCCAATAAAAAGGTTCCATATGTAAACATTAAATGAAAAATATATTTGCAGGATAAATAAATTAAATGATGTAAAGCATTCACAATTTTAAATAAATAGTTTCTATAAAGAAAACACTTTCAAATAAAACTTTAATAATTAAACAAAAAACACGCTTGCATTTAAGAAAAACCTAAACAATTAAGAAACACCCAAAATCTACACTGTATGCCGACGGTGAGTGTATATTAGTCCAGGAGCACCAAAAGTGGGAGAGGCCCTAAAGGTACCAGAAAAAAGAATGGGACCCTAGAACATCAAGTCTCGATGAACAGTAGTATAGGAACCATAACAAAATACATTCTCGTTAACGAGCCACAAGTAGGGAAACACATCCATAACCTCGTGGTCTCCAATCATCAACCAAAGTTTAGTTATTGTTTTAATCGTCAAACCAGCTAAGTGAAATCGGGCCAGAGCTACTTCCGAATCACTAGCGCGCTAGATCTAGTCCACCCACCGAGTACCCAGGCTTCCCCTTTTGTGCTCAAGATGTTCAAATTTCACATTTCATGTCAAACTCAGACAAAAAAATAGGGATTGATATAAACCCAACGCCACACTTCCACATATACAAAAAACCATTTGACAATGTATGCATGCCAAAAGACTTTACCCAACTCAATTAAAACAATATTTGCATTACTAATAATTATTTATTAAAACATATTAAATTCTTTATCAATAAATTATTTAAAAATAAACATAACACTACTAACACAAAAGAAACAACTCAAACCTCCTGTGTGACCAAACACACCCAACGCCACATCAAGAACACAAACTACACAACTCACATCATTTAATAACCCAACCGCATGGTTAAAAGACCACTTTCCCGATTAAACAATACACTAGAAATTTTATTTTGCAATTTCAAAATACGACACATGACTTTAAACACCAAGAGTCCACTCAAACCCTCTTTTTGTACAAAACACATATGAACACTATACCAGAACATAAATCGTCTAGTTTGGACATTTTCACAAAACAAACGCACACTTTATAAAAAACTAGTAGACAACTCAACAAATGTTTTCACCGCAAAATCCTACTCAACCAACACAACACCATAACTTATGATCAGACCTATGCAACACCATATCGAGACACAATTAACAACCCTTTCACGAAAGAACAGATAACTGAACATATTGTTAAACACTAACAATTGACTAAATATGTGCTTTCAACCAATGAATGCCCCCACTCATATTAACATACTTCCAAAAAATCTACCAAATGAAATAATTCAAGAAAACAAAATCCGCAACCAAAATAATCAATCAAAGAGTGCTATAAAATAATTAAGAAAGAAAATAATTTATTAAATAATGTTTAAATGCGTAACCACCTACCTAGGTGTAGCAGACTTCACAAATACGGTACGCAAGTATCGTCACCCACAAACCGCATCTCAAACAAACCCAAATTGACCCTAAAAGAAACAATTGAACCAAAACATCGAGAATTAACCAAAAATTGGTTGCATTCTTCAATCGCACCTAATGCGCACCATAAATAAACCAAAGGAGAACCCTAAATAATGAATTCGAACCAACAAAATTTAAGTTCAAACCCTAAAAACAAGATATCGGACCACTAGAATCAAAAAAAATCCAAAACACACAAACCCATAAATAAAAAATTTACCCAAAATGAAAGAATCAACTACCGGAGCGAAGCGCGTGTGGCGGCGGAGTCACATGAGGGAGGCAGCGAGCTCACGGCTGTCGGAGGTGGTATGATAGACTGGTTCAGTGCGCCACTTCACCGAGGTCTTGGCCGAACAGGCGAGGGGAGTTAATGGGGGTGGTGTGAGGTGGTGTGAGGGGAGTCGGGGCATCAGATCTTGGTCGCTGGAGGGGGTGCGGGGTGCTGGAGGTGAGTAGTGTCGGAGGAGTGCGGGGCGTTGGAGGTGAGTTTTCGGCCCGGAAGGGGAGCGGATCAAGCATAACTGAGGGAGAGGGGGACGTCCTTCGATGAGGGAAGGAAAAAAACGGGGAAGGGGGGGAAGCTTGGTCATGATGCAAGAGGGGAAGGAAAAAAAATAATAAAAAGAATAAAAATAAAAATAAAAAAAACTAAAAACAAAATCAAAACCAATAAAAATAATAATTTTAATAATATTCTTAATAACATACTTAAAACATTAATAAAAAGAATAATAATAATGATAATAATCTTAATATTCTTATTATTATTATTATTATTAGAACTCAGAATTCATTTTATTCTTCCAATTTTATTTTGCATTAACTACCTAATTCATCTAATTAAATTTTATTTCTTTATCAATAATCATTTTTGTTTAATTAGTTGCATGTCATGCAGGTGTGTAGAGAACCGACCGATGTCGCGCGGTGACCCAATCAAGGTTGTGCGGTTTTGACAGTGGCACACTGGATGCCGTAAAGGCCAAAAAGTGTGTTTCTAAATAAGAATTCAAAATTTTAAGTTGTGTTTCACCCAGACTCCCTGAAACCAAGAACAATTGATAAAATAAATAATGTAAAAGAGGAGGGTGTGACAATTCTCCCCACTATAAAGCATTCCATCCCCAGAAATCCACAACTAGAACCAAACACCAAAGAAGAAAACCACACTCCCTTAAGGTTCAAAGGGGATCCCCACAAACATCATGCAAAGAGATGCAAAAGTATCATGCTCAGAGAAAGTGACTCAAGGAAAACTTTGAGAAAATCATATAAATACTTTATGATATGTGTCACCCACCCTGAAGAGCAGAACGCCTCCAGTTGACTGATCATGTAAGGGAACTCTTGAACCCATGGAAACCAAATTCACAAGCTGAAACATCTCAAGAACTATTAAACGAAAACCACATAATTTAGCTAGAGTGGACAAACAAGGTCAAACCATATCCAAGGAACACTCTTGTCACTTTTCACCAATCCATCCTTAGAAATAGAACCAAAAGGTCAACATGGGGAAGTTTGAGGGGCTCCCCACCATTAAGAACCTCCCAACGCCCAAGGCAGGATTGGAAGACTGAAACAGGGAGGTCTGAGCAGACTCCCTGCCATTAAAGAAAAGTCCAACATCAATACATTCAAGATACATTTGTGAGAGACCCGGTGTGGGTATCCTCACCATTTGAACTGATAGCAGATACAAAACTTTAGAAATTTTCCAACTGGGGCGAAGCACCCCAACACAAGGGGCGGGGAGGGTCAGGCCCAACTACAGGGCATCAAAACCATGGCCAGAGAGAGACCAACATCTCCAAATCTTTAGATGAGCATTATTCAAATTTGAGACAGATTTACCCAACAGACTCCCATAAGGACCACTAAAGCGATTACATCTAGTGATATCCAATCCCCAAGACTTTAAGGTAATGATATGAACACGCCTCCATATGGTCAAGAAAACCTTATGCAACTAGATGGTTAGTTCGGAGTGGAACAACCGTAGAAACAATTTAAACTGCCTCTACTTTTGACACTGATGGCAGAAATAAAGTTGGTTCCCCATACACTCTTGGGGTTCTTGACCACGTGCCAGCTACACTCCAAAGCCTATGGATGGAGCCTAGATGTTTGAAGCATCTCCTGCCTCGCAGTCATGTATTGAAGACTTCTGAATGGAGCTTCTCTTTTTAGTGTCACACGCAACCACACTACAACCAATAAAACACCATCAAAAACAACACATTACAACATCCAATTGATCATTCACGGAACCCTCACCAACACAAGAGCTGAAATAGTGCATGTGCATCACCCTTTATCACACTGAATGAGAACAAGACACCACAAATCGTCACTTGAACATGAACATTACTGTAGAGAGGAACATTATACAAAGAGGGACTTCAAACTAAGTCTTAAACAACAAGTGATTACTTTAATCGACCATAGCATCCCCATGTGACTGGGTCTGCCACACTAGTGGCCTAAGGTAGATCCTTTCTTAAATGAAACCAACAAAGGACCAAAGGTCATTTAGAATAGTGGTCAACACCGACCACTCCAGGCTACATCAACCTTTCCCCACTGGAATCTCCTTCACTGTTTCCAAATAGAACTTACAAATTAATGAGTTCAAACTTCACCCTTGACTATCAAGGAGAACTCACACTGCAAGACGTCACCAACATAACCCTTGCAACCAATGAAAATACTAAAAAACCCTTCAAGACACTGGTCAACACAGATAATTTTGAACCACCTTCACCCTTCCCTGCTGGAATTCCTTTTTCCATTTCTAGGGGAAACCATCAAACACGACAGTGTCTAACTTCATACCCGACGAGTCAGACACTCAAAAGACCAAAAATCCCTTCAACTCCCCTCACATTTTTCATCCCGTAGTGAGAGGATCTGCTTATTTTTAAAAAGGATAGGTGGGTTCAATTCTAGAATTCAAGAAGATATTCCTCTGATCAACTGGAGGGTTGGCCAATGGCGAATTACCTGTGGCTGCACTTCAATCACATGTTAACATTCTATGGGGGCGTACACTAGTCATGAGAGATAACTACAGACCTAAACAAACTGGTCCAATGGCCAAGACATATTTCAAGAGAACACTAAGCGTTCAGGGAGGACCCCTGCAAGGAATTCCTGAAGCACTTTTCAAAAGAATTCACCAACTACACAATTACATACCAAATTACAAATAAAAATTCAAACTTGAACACAATTCATTCAAAAAGGATTCTCAACTCAAAATGCCTCACATCCAACATGTCAAAATCACAAGGACGCACCATGCAATCCCTGGTTACTGAAACACCAAATTTTCATTTAACAAAACATTTTGAAAATAATCCAAGCCTGTGGGTTGCACAAACACCAATGGTGTCCCATGGGCCTCCCACATGCATGTTCCCATGACACACTGACACCCAACTCATGTCCATCCAGGCACTCATCCACTCATGTCATTAACCATTTCTTTTTCATATATATCTTCATGCATGCGGTTACCCATGAGAACACCAAGAATAAAAACCAAACCTCTCTATTTTTTTCTTCAAAACCAAAATATCTGACCCACACTTTTCAAACCGTACACATCATCACTTTTTTAACACTACATTTCAAAAAAATTATCAAGACCAAATCGTTTTTTTATAAAAACTAGATTTCCATGAATCCAAAACAAAGACGCGAGGAAAAATGCAGGAGGAAACTAGTTTCAGTGTGTGATTTGAACATATGGTTGACGGCCATACGCCAATCATTCCATTGGACACGGAGAGTATTTTTGGACAGTGTCCCCAACTCCACAAGGCTTTCCAGACCCTGCGAGCTCACTGGGACCACTGACCCACTCTTTTTTCATTTCCCCTAAGCAAGACTAATCATGAGAACCAAAGACTCAACAGACCTCAACTAACCCTGGTAACTCGAGTCCCGCCACGAGGTGTGCTAGCCAGGCACCTTGCTTGTAACCATAACGTCGAGTTCCAACACCCATAACTTTGGTCTACACTGACCCTATCCCAAAATAACATTACCCAAGAGAGAAACATTTCTCCTCTGATACCATTTTATCATGAACTAGGCCGGGTCGCCATCCGACCCGGCGCCCGACCCGGTCCAAGGTAAGGCCTGAGGGGCGTTCTCGATCCCCACTGGCTGGTACAAGTGCCTGGGTATCAGAACATTATAAGGGAATGATTCACCCGAAATAAAAGATGGAGAAACAACTAACAATATAAACAAACTAAAACTTGAGGCAGACAACCAGACACGCCTTTAAACTATAAACAGGTTTAAAGTATACAATTCAACTAAAAACCCAAGTGCACAACAAGGATAGAAAACTAAACTCCGATACCAACCTCCACGTGACACAAGAAGCCACATCCCCAAGCTACTAACACCAACCTGCATGAGAAGACCAACAACATACGAACCACCATCACTGAGCACGATGTCAACAACCTGGAGACCACAAGAAACAATGTCTACATACACCCGAAGGTGTATGTAGGGTGTGAGCAAAAATCCCAGTAGGACGTCACCCAAAAAAAGGTTCCATGTGTAAACATTAAATGAAAAATATATTTGTAGGCTAAATAAATGAAATGACACCAAAGATTGCATAATTTTAAAGAAATAGTTTCTATAAAGAAAACACTTTCAAAGAAAACGTTAATAATTAAACAAAAAACTCCATTGAATTTAAGAAAAACCTAAGCAATTAAGAAACACCCAAAAGATACACCATATTCCGACGGTGAGTGTATAGTAGTCTAGGAGCACCAAAAGTGGGAGAGGCCCTAAAGGTACCAGAAAAAAGAATGGGACCCTAGAACATCGCGTCTCGGTGAACAGTAGTATAGGAACCACAACAAAATATGTTCTCATGCACGATCCACTAGTAGGGCTACACATCCATAACCTAGTGGTCTCCAATCCTCATCCAAAGTTTAGTAAGTGTTGTAATTATCAAACTAGCTAAGTGAAACCGGGACAGAGCGGCTTCCAAATCACTAGCGCTCTAGATCTAGTCCTCCCACCTAGTACCCAAGCTTCCCCTTTTGTGCTCAAGATGTTCAAATTTCACATTTCATGTCAAACTCAGACAAATAAAACAAATAGGGTGTGACATAAACCCAACGCCACATTTCCACACTCACAGAAAACCATTTGAAAAAGTATGCATGCCAAAATAATTTACCCAACTCAATTAAAACAATCTTTGCATTACTAATAATTATTAAATAAAACATATTAAATTCTTTGTCAACAAATTATTTAAAAAGAAATATAACCTGACTAACACAAAAGATACAACTCAGCCCTCATGCGTGACCAAACACACCCAAATCCATGTCAAGAACACAAACTACACAACTCGCATCATTTAATAACCCAACCACATGGTTAAAAGACCACTTTCACGATTAAACAAGACACTAGAAATTTTATTATGCAATTTCAGAATACGACACATGACTTTAAACACCAAGAGTCCACTCGAATCATATTTTTGGACAAAATGCATATGAACTCTATACTAGAACATAAATCATACACTTTTCACATTTTCACAAAAAAAACTCACACTTTATAAAACACTAGTAGACGACTCAAAAAATGTTTTCACCGCAACAGCCTACTCAAACAATACAACACCATAACTTATGATCAGATCAATGCAATGCCATATCGAGACATAATTAACACCCATTGAATGAAATAATAGATAATTGCACATATTGTTAAACACTAAAAATTGACTAAATATGTGCTTTCACCCAATGAATGACCCCACTCATTTTAACATACTACCAACAAATCTATCACATGAAAGAATTCAAGAAAACAAAATCCGAAACCAAAAGAATCAATCAAAGAGTGCTATAAAATAATTAAACAAGCAAAAAAATTATTAAATAATGTTTAAATGCGGAACCACCTACCTCGATGTAGCTGACTTCACAAATACAGTACGCAAGGATCGTCACCCACCAACCACAACTCAAAAAAACCCAAATTGACCCTAAAACAAATAATTGAACCAAAACATCAAGAATTAACACAAAATTGTCTAAATACTTCAAGCACACCTAATGCACACCATAAACGAACCAAAGGTGAACCCTAAATCATGAAGTCAAACCAACACAATTTAAGATCAAACCCTAAAAACAAGATATCGGACCACTAGCATCTTAAACAAGCCAAAACACACAAAACCATAAATTAAAATTTTACCCAAAACAAAATAATAAACTAACAGAGCGAGGCACGTGTGGAGGCGGAGTCACACGAGGGAGGTGGCGAGATCACGGCTGCAGGAGGAGGGAGGCGCAACTGGTTCGGTGCACCGCTTCTGTAGAGGCTTGGCCAAACAGGCGAGGGGGTTTGTGGGGGTGGCGCGAGGCTATGCGAGGGGAGTCGGGGCATCAGAGCTTGGTCGCCGGAGGGGGTGCGGGGTGCCGGAGGTGAGTAGCGCCGGAGGATTGCGGGGTGCCATAGGTGAGTTTTTAGACCGGGAGGGGAGCGGTGCAAGCAGAACCAAGGGAGAGCGGGAAGGCCTTAGACGAGGGAAGGGAAAATGTGGAAAGGGGGGGAATCTTGGTCACAACGCAAGAGGGGATGAAAAAAATAAAGAATAAAAAGAATAAGACAGCGGCATTCTGGACGCCGTAAAGGCCAAAAAGTGTGTTTTTAAATAATAATTCAAAAAATTTAATCGGGTTTCACCCAAACTCCCTGATACCAATAAAAATTAATAAAATTAATAATTTAAAAGAGGCAGGTGTGACACCCCATAAGGTTGAGATGTTATGTGGTTGTGTTATACTACCTAATAAAGATGGAACAATTGATTCCAATCAGAGAAAATCATTTAATAGATGAGTAAGAAAAACTCTATGTTTGAGATATTTTACTTCTTCCTGGAGTGACTATGAGAATATTATAAAACTAGTATTACTGTAACACCCTAATATTTTAAAATAAGAACACTATATTTCATAACATATATGACACACGATATCGAGTAAAAATGGACCATGAAATATTATTATTTAAATATGATTGTTATAACCTATCCATTGAATTGGTAGGTATGAATTGGAATAACCACATTATAGAATATATATAAAGTTCATGCCCAATAAAATGTGTTGATTAAAGTATAGGAAATAAGTTTTCAATTTTATTAGTAAATTCGTATTATGCTTCAAAAAAACATTTCCTTCAAACATGATTTTTATTGATTTCAGTGAGAAAATATTATATTTAATTTTTGACATTAAGAAAATGTATTTGATAAAATAAAATTCATTTTTCAAATCAACATGTCAAAGTTATCTTTGAGTTAATTTTTAATAATTTTAAAAAAAATGATTTTTTAATGAATGTTAAAAAAATACTAGTTCTTGTTGAAAATTGAATTTATCTCAAGAATATAAAAAGATCCATTTTATTTCAAAAAAATTTAAAAATAAAATAATTTCCCTTATATTATTTATAATTCAATTAAGGTCGTTGGAATCAATTTTGTGGGTAACTTTGGTATATAAATATTTTTATACTTAAGAAGTAATTTTTTGGAAAAATGATTTTTTTTGTTCTGCATTTCTTTCATAAATAAATTTTTGCAACTTCAAGAAATTGAATCTTGGAAAATTGATTCCATATACAGCATCAAGAGGTTTAAATTTTTTAGATAGTTCCCTTTTATTTTTTTCAATATAAACACTAACCATAGTAAATATTTTTCATCATGGTAAGGGTAAGTTGGGTAAAATAGGGCTAAAACATTTTGATAAGGCCTTAATATTTTTCTAAAACAATACATTATCAATCAAGAAGGTTCAAGTTTGGCCAATTACATTGAATTATTGAATATATTTCTAGTTTTTTTTATATAAAATTTATTTTAACTTTTATATTGATTTAAGAGAAAGATAGTGTCACAAATTTCCAACTCTTGACTTTATATCTCTAATATTTTATCGTAAGAGTAAAATGAGGTCATGTTAAGTTAGAAATGAATATTTTAATGATAAATTAATTATATTTATTATAGTAATTTATCTTCGATTTTTATTCATTGATTAATTTCCTAGAAAGCATTCATAATGTAAACACAATATTTATTCAGTTAATAAAATAATAAAATAAATGAATTTAAAAATAATAAAAGTAATAAAATATTTATGAATTATTGTGTTCCATGAACATTCTATAAAACTATGAAATATTATTAATGTGTTAAAGGATTATATTCTAATTCAATCTTTTTATTCTTGTCTTTAATGTAAAATTAAATGAATTTTTTCAGAGTTGACATAAATCATATTTTATAAAAATAATATTTTAATAAATTATTTAAAAAACATAAAATTTTTGAAATAGGACTTGGAGGAAAATATATGGTCAAAATTGTCCTCCCTTGGCCTTTTATGATCCAATTTTCACCTTATAAGTAAAATTATAACCCTTTAGGATTGAAAAATTTGTTGTCATGGTTAATTTTAAAGTAGGTTAACTGAGGGGGTAAACCAAAACTTAGGGTTAAAATACCATTTAAACTTTAAAATTTTATTTAATAATGATATTTAAACCATAAAATACCTTATACTATAATATATGACCGTTTTTAAAAATTTTAAATAGAATTAATTTATTATATGTTAATATTTTATGAAATTCTAAGGGTACCCCTTCCCTCACTTATAAAATGGAACAAATCATTTCAATTATTTACATGTCATTTAGCCTTATAGATAAACCAAACCCTACCAAATTCTATTCTAAAATTCCATATACATGAATTATATGTTCTAGTTTTATTTAAATACCATTAAAAGATTGTCAATAAGGGATCTAAAGGAGGCCTATTGAAGAAGAGGTAATCATATTACCCAGCCTCTTTCAAATTTTTTCTTCTTATAATTCCTATAAATCAGTGATATTATTCATAAAATAATAACCTAATTATCCTAAATATAATTAAATTTTATTATTATTATGAAACCACCTTTATTCACACTCTTTTCTATTTAATGGGAAGTGAAATTATTTCTCTTGTATATGTATGGATTATCATCTTCAGGTAGTGATACATTTAGTTTTCCATGACCAACTTTCATGGATGGTTATTATAATGGGTTCATTATTTATAAATTATAATAATGAAACAATTATTAATTTGGAATTATAATATCATATCGACATTCTTACCTTCCAATCTTTGGGAAAATAATTTCATCATTTGTGCCTACATGTGGACTACCACCACCACAAAGTGATATCATTGTTTTTTCATTCCTTCTTTACATGGATGGTAAAAAAGAAAGAATTAATAAATATATATGATAAATATGATATAATAATAAAATTTAAAATTTAATTATTATTTAGGATTCTTTTTTTCATCCATTGAGAAGGGAAAATAGTGTTCAAGAATACATAACACCCACCATCTCTATGAACGGTGTTACTCATTTTTCAATCTCTATCATTTTTTATTACACTAAATATGTACATAATGAATATATATTATATTTATATAATCATTAGAAATTTATTTATAATCAAACCATGATCAATGTAAAAGGACCGGAACTATCAAACCAAAATTCTCATGATGAAATGAAATAGTTAACACATTGAAACGATGATTTTAATAGGTATTTTTTAGTAAATTGATATTGAAATGTCATAATAGGATATTATATGATCTTATAATTATATAAAGGAATATTTTTTATAATTATAGTAATTTTAAATGTATTATATATGATGTTCGATCACCTTCGAAGAAAGTCAAACTCAAAGTATGGGATTTCTAGACTCGCTTTTATTTTTGAGATACATATATAATATTCACCACCTATTTATTTTTTGTGGTATATATACTACCCATTTGATATGTTATATAATTAATATCATTATATTAAAGATATTTAATGTTTCAATTTATGTTATTCTTTCATGGGTATTTTGATTCAAAAGTCACCAAAGTGGTAAGTGTTTTATGTTACAATATCATTATTTATCAAAATTATTCATGATTAAGTTTTTGATGATGAAATATTATGATCTACCTCTCAAGATACTTAAGAATTTTTTATCCGCTTATTATTTCTGAATATTAAATTTTTTCAATTCATTTTCCTCAATTTATGTACTCAATATATTGAAAAGAAAATTAATGAAAACTAACTAAATTTATCTATTTGGTCAAAATCATTTTTATTTCATATCCATGTTTTCTATAAAATAATTTATTTATTATTATCCTATATTTTTTAAATTAATTTTACCAAATATTTAATTGTAACAAAAAAAATTAAAATAAATATTCTTGTCATTTTATGAAGGAGGTACTTTTTAACATTTTTTACAAAAGTGGGAAATAAATTTTTTCATTTAACTTATATTGAATGAATAGAAATTTCTATAGTCATAAATAAAAAATACATTAAATATTAATTTAAATTTTTCCTAGTTTATTTTAAATTAAAATTTTTCTCTTAATATTATGGTTCATTTTTAGATTTTTAGTATGTGACTTCAAATTTAAAATGGTATTTTCCTCAAGAAATGTTCTATGTAATCTTTTAAAGGAATTTTAAATCTAAGATAGAATCCTTTGATGTTACTTAAGTTTTACTAGGGGTATTATCAAATGATACCGAACTTTTTATTTATATGGATGGTTTATAATTATTATGAAAAGATTTTTATGAAATGTATTTCTTTTACTCAGTATATGCCATGATGGGTTGATGAAATACTCATGAAACGTTTTTACTTTAAATAGTTTATTCTATTATAAATTTTTTATAAAATCCATTTTTTCATGATCTATGGTATGATGAATGTTTTATAAAATTATGTCACACAAGTGTATGGTTATAATTATGTGATGGGTGGGGAAGGAATTATATATCCCTCCAATGTAATTGGGTAAATATGGATATCTCGTGAGATAAAAGGGACATTAATTTAGAGTTATCCTAGTTCATTAAGGGGATCTTTTAACTATGATAGTCTTGGAAGTGAACCTAGGATACTATGATGGAATAGGGGTCCAAACCCAATCCACTGTCATAGTCTTTAAAGTGTGCCTTATCCGCTAATGAAATGATTTTTTATTCTTATGTATATTCTACTAATCAATGTTTCATGATAATGTTATTCTATTGTGGATAATATTTGTATATTTCTTTATGATTCATGCCTTACGAACTACTAATTTTTATTCCATGACTCAAGATAATTATATTCTATATTCAAGGTATGGTTTTGAAATATTAATATCATATTCTCATGCCATTATTCTCAATATATGATTAGGTGATCATTGATATCTCATGTATTTACCCTTATTGAGAACCTGAGGTCACCCTTTCTTATGTTTCATTCCACAATGTTATTAGGGATGGTTTTATATAGGTTATTTATATGAATAGTAATGGTTTGGGAGATAATTATGGGATATATTTAAGATATTTTAAAAAATAATAGGAATGTGTGTCTAGTCTCCAAAACACTAATCCTTTACAGTTCTATAATGGATCATAATGTTAAGTAATGAATATTAATCTATGAAAATTTCATATATATGTACAAAAATTTTGGGTTTATATAGTTTTTATCAAATAATGGTTTATTTACCATTGGAAACTATGAAAAAAACATTAGTGACAACTCTCCGATTAATGTTTTCCATAAAGTGTCATCAATAGTTGAATGTGTTAAATATGGAAAAAGTGGTAATTATGAAAATTGATGTACAAAGGGGAAATCTATAAAATTAGATTAGTAAGTTTTTGTGATTGAATTTTTTATTGTTTATGATAAGGAGACTATGAATGACATATGAATGGAAGGTTCTACAAAGAAATGAGATAATTAATCTTGGTTAATGGTTTGAGAAATATGGGGAATGATTATAGTTTTTATTTATTGGAATTTTAGAATTATATTGTATAAGTTTTTTTATCAATGTAATTTTGTTTATAAGTATTCAGAAACATTTAAAGATTTTTCTGTATTAGTTTTGATTTATATATTTTTAATAGTATATCGAATATTACTGATTTCCCAAAAAATTGATTTAATAATAAAGAGATATTTTCTATAAAAACCAAATTTAGGGAAAGATAACCCCAAATATTTTCCCAATTTTGAATAAATAATGATTATTTAAGATAAAGATATTATTGATAAATTAAATGGGTAGTATTTATGACCTTGTAACTAATTACTAATTTGATGAAAAATGGTTTATGTTATATTATATGGAGTATAAAATATTTTTAAATATGTGGAAAATATTATATAATCATTATTCTATTTAAGGAAAGAGGATAGAGTTAATTTTTGGAAGTATATATGTTTAAATTGAAGTTTTATAAAAATTCAAGTTATTACCATGGTTTATGAGAATATATGATCAAGGTATTCACAATTTTATATGTGACAATTAGTGAAGCTTTATGTTTTTTTTGGATTAATGTTATGTTGATTTTGGAAATTTAGTGTGATTATTTATAATTTTTGGGATGTTGAGTTTGGTAAAATAGGTTTTGGATACTTTTTAAATATAATTACTTATAGAATAGATTAATTTTTAATTTGGTTATTATTTCTTGTTGTTAAAATATGATTTATCATATTGGATATATTTTTCTATTAATTTTGGTTTTTGAAAATATATTGAGATAGGAGGAATGAATTTGTATTATTTTGTGGATATTATCATCCTTTAAAAGTTAATTTTATTGCTCCATTCATGATAAATTAATTTTTATTTTATGTAATAAGAGTTGAATTATAAATTAATCAAAGAAAAACCAAAGAATTGAATTATTCTTAAAAAAGTGAAATAAATCAAGTAAGTATATTTTTACATGTTCTATGTCATATTATAAAAATAATAGATCAACTATAGAAAAGTGGTTTTGAAATAAAAAATTAAATCTCTGAACTTCATTCATGATGAATTTATGGTCTTTCACTCATAATAGATTTTTTTTTAACTTTCTCAAAACCATGTTCTCTATCACTCAAGGATAGTCCTTAGATGATAGTTTTATCCTCCATGTCTAAATTATAACATCCCACCAATGTTATTATTATCTGGGAACATGATAATTAGTTAATTCAAGTAACCTTTATGTTTCCCACTTTCCCTTTTTAGGGGAAGTTCTACTAACCATTTTTATTATGTAGGTTTTCAACAAAAAAATTAAATATCAATGTAAGAACCTGAATATTAATTTCATGTATTAATCTTGATTTTGGTTGTTTTTTGAGAAAAAATGGAGAATTTGGAAATTTTAGGAGTACATGTCGTGTACTTTAGAGTACATTTTGTTTACCCAATTTTCACGGGTAGTCGTGTACTATCCATGTAACAGACAAGTACATGGTCGTGTGAGGTGACTTGGCGGCCGCCTAAAGTGGGGTCCGGTTGAGGAATGTACATGGCGTGTACATTTAATAAACATGTTGTGTACATTTTATTTTCTTGATAGGTTTGACTGGGGTCATGTCTCAATCCCATAATTGTCTTCTTATAACCCTATCTTTCCCAAGAGTGACCAGGAGTGACGATTCTTCTTGGAGCCACTAACTGACCATTACTTCTCCGAATTAAACACTGTCAATTGTGTTGGAATTGACTCTGTGAGTTATTCCTTATTCTATATCCTCTCCTCTTGATTTTTCCTCTTGAATGAGTTATTGGAGGTTGAGTTTTTTTGATTTTTTTGTAGAACTATGTAATTCTAGGTCAATTAAAAGGATGAGGTTCAACTATATCAATCATGAAACGTCAAGGTACATGCTTTGTGCCTTTATATAGTTGCCTTTGGATAATATGTGAAAAATATTCCCAATGCATTAGTATAGGGTATTTTGTGTTTAATAAATTTAACAATGTTGTTTTACAACTATGATTTCTTTGTTTGAGAAAGGTATTTTGATTATGAATAGGGTTTATTACCTTGTTATGGATGTTTTTTCCCATGTTTGTTTGATATTGGTCGTTGGGTCTAGATCTTCTTGGTAGGAAATTTTGTTTCCCATGCCTAGTGTTGTTAGGATGGAGTTGATTATTATATGACATGTTTGGGATATGCATTGTAGATATTTACCCAAGTTTTATTTGAGATTTTACTTTGGCTACTGGATATTGTTTGTGCACGATTGTGTTACATAGGGTTGTGAAAACCTAGTGTAGTTAGACCATAGGGGGAATTGACATTGAGGGCTTCCCCAGAGTGTTTTTTATACTTTTCACGTTGTGAGGCCATGGGCGGAATGATGATGAGTACTCCCTCAGAGTCTCTATAGTATACTATTATGAGACCACATCAGGAATTGACGTTGAGTTCTTCCTCATAGAGTATTTAGTTTATCATTAAAAGTCCACAAGAGTAATTAATAGTGTGTTCTTCCTCGGAGATTCTTTGTTTTCATGAGACCAAAGGGGTTAGACTGTGTGAGCTTTCCCAGAGGTTCATTATATCTTCATTGTTTCAATGATAAGTTGAACTAAAGGGGACAGAGTGTGAGAACCTTCCCAAAGGGTTTCTTGTGAATGATTGGTTTAACCAGAGGGATTAGGTTTTATGAACTTTCCCAAAGGGTTTCTCATGAATTATTGGTTGAATTTTAAATAAATTTAAATTAATGTAATTTTCAATTATTGGACTGTTTAATTTTGAGTAATTCCTTGTTTATTACTTCATTTTTCATTTGCCTAATATATATATTCACTGATAGTTATGCACTGATCTTTTGGTGGTTTCCTATTGGGATTCATCTCATTCCCTATTTGGGTGATGCTTTTCGACCCAAAAAGAGTATATGGTTGTTGGTATAGATAAGGTAAAGTGGCCTTCTACTTCAGGTACATGACTGTTGTGGAGATGGAGAGAATGGGACCAGGCTTAGGCTTTCGATTCTTCTGGAGTTTATTTTTTCTCCTTGTACTTTGGATTAGTATTGTATTTTCCAGCATTTTGACTTGTTTGGATGATTTTCTAGACATATGTGACATACATCATTTATATATGTTCCCCGGTTTTTTATTTAATTTCATTCTTCTATTGTCTACGTATTGTATGGTATTACTAATTCGGATACTGTTACCTATTATTTCCACTATGTTACTTTGAAAACGAGTTCATAGTTTCCCCACTATCACACCTAAGGCCCTCGCTGCTAGTCGACAGCCTCAGGCATTTGGGGAAATGATCTTGAGGGCATGTGACCAATCGGGTATGGGTAACCTTTAGGTGGTACTCGGAACAAGGACGTTACAAAGTCGTATGAGAGGTGGTTCTTTTCTGATTTTTCTTACTATTTGGAGCATATAGACAGGGATAGGAAGGAATAGGTAGTTTAAAATAAGTTTTTCCTGGGAGTAGCTAACCCGTGTACAGGGAAAATATTATTTACCTCATTTATTGAAATTTTCTGGGTTTTGTAATAGTTACAATTGATTTTATTTCACCATTGGTTGATTCACATGATTTGTGTTGCTATCATTGATATTATTGAGATTTTATTTCTGTTTAAACCTGATGAGATGAGGATATGCCATCTCATGCATCATATTGGAACTTGATAGGGATCACATTTCATACATTATTATCATGCCATTTAGGGTGAATTACATATTGTGTGATGTTGTGATAGATGTTATCCTAGGTATGCATGTTGTTGTGGTAGATTTCGTGATACAATACCTTTTATTTTTATGAGGTATTGGAATATGAAATTTTTAAATTGAATGGGAACCAAACTTTGTTCCCTGAGGTATTATTGGCCCTCATGGATAAAACTTTGGTGGACCACGTGATTTATTTCACTATTATACCTTATGATATACATGAATGTTATTCCAATATTTGATTCGTGGGGAGTGTGGTCCCCCATGGATCGAAATCTGGCACTTTAATATTTATTTCAAGTTATTTTGGGGGTTCCGGAGTAGTTTCTAAGGCTTACTATCCAGAAAAACCTAGAATACATGGTGTGAAATGATGAATACATGCCATGTATCCTTCTGTTCAAAAAGGAAAGGTTTTTATTAATTACACGTTGTGTATTATATGTACATGTCGTGTAATCTGTGACCGTATGATCGACTGTGTGGGTAGAGACATGGGGTTGGAAAATATTTGGTGGAACACGCCCTGTACTGTACATACACATCATGTAGTAGAGACCATGTATCCATCCATGTGACTAATGACACAGATGTATGAAAATCAGGTAGTACACTTCATTCCAATATTAAACATGCCCTGTAGACTTGATTATGTATCTAGTCGTGTGACCAATGACACAAGTCGGTAAAATCCTTCAAGTACATGTCATGTTTGGCATAAACACGCAGTGTAGTTTTGTTCTAAGAGAAGCGTGTGGTTTTGTCGTGTAGGGGAACTCAATTAGGGGAAAATGATTCATGCACATGTCGTATCCTTGGGAGGAACACGCCATGTGAATGGGGTGTTACATGACCAGGGTTGGTATAAGTACACGCCTATGTTAAAGATTAAGCGAACATGTCGTGTATTATTCATACACGTCGTGTATCCATGTTTTGAAAAATGTGAATGTATTATTTCTCCTATTCCTTTTTTGAACATCTAAGTTTCAATCCTTAATAATCTTGAACTAAGATGTGTGCTTGACCTTGTAGATTCATGCCACTGAGACATCCTCTAGTACTGTGCCAGATACAAGGAAACGATTAGACACCGGACATGGTAGATCAAGGAATACCATCAGACCCTCCTTTCATGCCTATCTTGGCACCGGCCATCATTCCGGATATAGGTGCCAATGCACAGTTCTGAGCAGGCTTCATTAGGATGATGCAGACCTTCCAAGGAGTACTGCATCCTACCCTGTCTATGGTAGATTTGACGCGGGGTTTTTAGTAGCAGCAGCATCCCACTCTCTTAGGGGATGGAGGACCTCAGGCTATAAATTCATGGTTTGAATCCATGATATCTATCCTAGATCACCTCGAGATTCCTCCAAATAGGAGGGTGATTCTCACTACCTGCATGCTTCAAGATTCTGCCAAGAGATTGTTGGATGTGATATCACAAGTGGGATACCAGTAGGTTATGGATTGGGATTAGTTCCAGCGTTCCTTCTAAGACTACTTCTACTCAAAGACTTTAAGGGACAATCGAGCATGAGAGTTCATGTGTTTGGAGCAGGGTACACTATCAGTCATGGATTATTCTTCTCACTTCACAGAGATGCAGAGCTTCACACCCATTCAAGGGGGTGATGAGTTATTTCTGATGAGGAAGTTTTAGGATGGTCTTAGGCATGACATCCTATCTCAGGTAAACATCTTTAGTTTGACTTCCATATCTTCTATAGAAAACCAAGAACTAATAACAAAGCACAACCTAACGGATTCTAGAGTTGTGATCCAGGGAGGCTCGACATATGGAGTCGGTATTCCTCTATCGGATGGTAGGAAGCACCATAGGGATTCTACGTGTTGAGATCCGAGTAGGTGGGATACTCATTCAGGTAGTCAGGTTCTATGAAACCAGTGTGGGAAGAATGGTCATACGAGGCAAAATTTCTTGAGTGACCCAATTGAATACTGATCTTGCAGAAATATAAGTTGTCTTCAGCATTTCTGTTATTTTGTTTCCACCATAATCTGGTGCGAGGGGTTTTTCTATGACTCCACGTTTAGGAGTAGGACCACTGGTTTCTCATCAGTCTAGGAGTTGGAGTTCTTTAGGACTATCAGGACGAGGTGGTGGTCTTCGACACAGTGGTCATATTCAGGGTTTCCAATAGCCACAGGGTGGATCAGCTTAGGGATCTCATACAGCTTTATAGGTCTGCGATGCAGGTCAGGCTTTTGTGCTGGATCAGACCCAGCAGAAGCAGGATTTCAGACCCTCTATAGTGAGAGGTACGATTTTGTTTGCCTCAGTTTTATCTTCTTCTATTTTAGATATAGGGGCTTCCCATATCTTTATATATGTTTTTTTGTGGAGATCCTTGGGCTTTGTATCTTTACTTCTTCTAATATCATGACATTGGACACTATGTTGGCGACTATAATGTCTAGTGTATGTTATTACAAGGATTGCCCTCTTAAGGTTGGTGGGTGTCACTTCTTACAGGACCTTTATTTCTTAGAGATGACAGGCTATGACTTTATTCTCTTAATTGAATTATTTCTTCCCTAATAGGATTCTATCAATTCCAATCATCGTAGGGTGATTTTTACATCACAATAGGGTGGATTGTTTCTACATAAGGACAAATGGGATGTCCAGGTGAGCAGAGCGGGAACTGGGCATCATGGGTTGGGATGAATTTCATCCTAGATTGATACTTTATATCTAGATGACCAGGAGACTACACAGATGTAATTTCCTCCAGTGGTAGATCATTTCATAGATGTCTTTCCAGATTAATTTTCAGGTTTCAATTCTAAGAGAGAGGTATATTTCTCTATTGAGCTTGTTCTAGGATTGGTACCGGTTTCCATTAATTCTTATATGAAGGCTACACCAGAGTTATAGGATTTAAAGAATATGTTAGGGGAGTTACAAGGAAAGGGTTTCATCCAACCGAGAACTTCTCCCTAGGGTTTCTCTGTCCTATTTTTGAAGAAGGTGGATGGTACCCTCAGACTTTGTGTGGATTATCGGAAGTTGAACCAGTTGACAGTCAATAATTCATATCCCTTAGTGAGGATTGATGATCTTTTTGATTAGCTTCGAGGAGCTCGTGTGTTCTCAAATATTTAATTGAGATCCGGTTATCATCAGTTGTGCTTTATACCATCAAATAAACCTCTTACGGCCTTTTGGAGTAGGTATGGTCTATACGAGTATGTGGTTATACCGTTCAGTCTCACAAACACACCATAAGTTTTCATGGTACTCATGAACCCAGTGTTACATCCATACTTGGACTCCCTTATGGTTGTTTCCATGGATGACAACTTGGTGCACTATCACACTCGACACGACCATGCAACACATCTTGAGATCATTTTGGGTAAATTGAGATAGAATTATTTATATTCTAAGCTCTCAAAACACCACTTTTGGATGGACCAGATTTACTTCTTGAGTCATGTTATCTTAGAGACAGGAGTATCAGTAGACCTAGAGAAAGTTAGAATAATATTTTACTAGGAGTATCTAAAGAACTTATTTGATTTTCAATGTTTTATGGGGCAAGATGGTTACTACAGATGATTTATACAGAACTTTTCATGCTTAGAAACTCCACTAACAGGACTGAATAAGAAGGGTGTGAAGTACCTTTGGAAAGATTCCTAAGATTCATCCTTTCAAGAGATGAAAGGGAGGTTAACTTTAGCACTAATAATTGTTTTTTCAGATCCATTCAAGAGTTATACTATTTACTATGATGCATCAGATATCGGGCTGTGAGCAGTGCTTATTCAGGGGGATGGAGTTGTTGCATACATGCCTCAGCAGTTGAGGCTACATGAGAGGAATTACCCAATGCACGATCTTGAGTCGGATGTAGTTGTTCATGCCTTGTGTTGTTGGATACATTATCTGTTAGGAGATAATTATTTGTTTATCACCAACCAAAAAAGTCTCAAGTATATCTTTACTCATAGTGATCTAAATTTAATACAGTGAAGGTGGGTTGAGTACCTTCGGTCCTTTGACTTTGACCTTGCCTACATGCCTAGGAAAGCAATGGGGTGGTTGATGCATTGAGTAGGAAGACTTAGGTACTGTCATTTTAGGAGGCCAGTAGTGAGTGGAAGCTTATGGATTTATTCTCTAAGATGCATTTGTAGGTGCACGATGAACATCAGAAGATGTTTCTTTCTTCTATAGCTGTTACCTATACTCTACATGATCGAGTGCAAATGAGGAAACTATTATATTTTGAAAGCCTAGTTCTATGAGAGATTGTGTCAGGAGAGAACCCTATTCATGGATGGACCATAGTCGAGGTTGATATCTTCCACTTCCATGGATGAATATGGGTTTCAACAGACATATGTGAGAAGTTGATGCGGGATTTTAATTTCTTAGTTTGGGCAATTCATCCTACTATCACCAAGATGTATCGAGATTTACACCGTCAGTATTGGTGTCCAGGTATAAAGAGGTATGTTATTAGTTTTGTGATGATGTGTTCCACCTGTCAGCAGGTCAAGGCAGAGCATCAACGACCAACAGGTCTTTTTCTTCAGTTACCCATTCCTAAGTGGAAGTGGAATGATGTTGCAATGGATTTTGTGATGGGGTTTCTAAGGTCACCTCGAGGGAATGATGCACTTTGTATTTTCATTGACAGACTCACGAATATTGCACACTTCTTACTGATCAAGGAGACATTCAGTGTTTATGATATTGGAAGGTTGTACATCTAAGAGATTTTATGTTGTCAAGGGGTTCCGCACTCCATCTCTTCATAGAGGGATGCCTGTTTTACTTCTCGGGTCTGGAAGGGACTACAGTGGGATTTGGGTACACAGGTACTTCTGAGTACAACTTACCATCCCAAGATAGATGGTCAGTCCGAACCTACAATTCAGGTGCTGTAGAAAATTCTTCGAGCATGCATCCTAGATTTTGTGGTTTTTGGGAGAAGCACATACCTATGGTGGAGTTTTCCTACAATAATAGATTTCAGGAAACTATTCAGATGGATCCTTATGAGGCTTTGTACGGTAGATCATACCGATCACCCTTATGTTGGCTAGAGGCATGAGAGACAGCTATGTTGGGACTTCGTCTTGTCCTAGAGACCATTGAGTAGGTTGAGTTAATTTGGAAGAGGATGGAAACTACACATTCTTAGTAGAAGTCTTTTGTTGATCGATAGAGACGACCACTGGAGTTCGAGGTCGAAGAACATATTTTCCTACGTGTCACACCGAGGTTGGGACATAGTAGGATTATGAGATAGGGAATGCTTTCACCGAGATATGTCATGCCATTTGAGGTTTTGGAGAGAGTCAGGTCGATTACCAATCGGTTGCAGTTTCCTCAGAGGTACCGGGATTTGCACAACGTCTTACACGTTTATCAACTACGGTGTTACTTATCAGACATGTCTCATGTTTTTTAACCTAAGGAGGTTGATTTTGAGGTGGATGCATCATTAAATAACATCCTATCTAGTTTATTGATCGTAGCACGAGGAATCTTCTTTGTCGATCTATTCCTCTGTTACGGGTGTTGTGGCAGCACGGAGAAGTACAGGACGAGACTTGTGAGGGGGAGACCGATGTGTGATCACAGTGGCCAGAGCTGTTCGAGGATTCTTCTGAACCACCTTGTTAGGTAATTCAGGGATTAATTTCTTTAAGGGGGTGTTTTTAAGAACCTGGATCTTCATTTCAGGTATGGATCTTTATTTCGGGTGTTTTTGAGAAAAATGGGAGAATCTGTAAATTTTAGGAGTACACACCGTGTACTTAGGAGTCACGCCATGCACCAAGTTGTCGCATGAATCCTTGTACTAGATGTGTAATGGTCGAGTACATTCCTATGTGTGATGACATGGAGGCTACCTAAAGCAGGGTCCGATTGAGGCATGTACACGGTGTCTACATTTAATGAACATGTTGGGTACTTTTTATTTTATTTTTTGATAGGTTAGACCGGGGTCACATCTCAATCCCAGAATGTTCTTCCTCTAACCTCGTCTCATCTAGGAGAAACTAGGAGTGAAGATTCTTCTCTGATCCACTGACCCACAATTATTTCTCCAAATCAAACACTGTTTATTGCATTAGAATCACCTTGGAGAGTTCTTCCTTATTTGAGAGCCTCTCCTATTGATTTCTCCTCTTGCGTGAGTTATTGGAGGATGAATGTTTTTGACATTTTTGTAGATCTATGGAGTTCTAGGTTGATTCAAAGGTTATGGTTCAACTATATCAATCATGAAATGTCGAGGTAGGTGGTTTGTACCTTTCCGTAGTCATCTTTGGATTATATGTGCAAAATGTGCCCAATACCCTAGTTTAAGGTATTACGTGTTTAGGAAATTTAGACCTGTTTTTTCCCTGATATGATTTGTTTTCTTGAGAAATGGATTTTGATTATGAATAGGGTTTATTAGCTTTCTATGGATGTGTTTTCCCATGTTTGTTTGATATTGGCTATTGGGTCTAGAACTTCTTGTTAGAATGTTTTGTTTCACATGCCTAGTGTTGTTGGGATGGAGTTGATTTTTATATGACATGCTTAGGATATGGATTTCAGCTGTTTAACCAAGTAGTATTTGAGAATTTATTTTTGTTTTTGTATATCTTTAGTGCATGATTGTGTTACATAGGGCTGTGAGAACCTAGTGTAGTTAAACCATAGAAGGAATTGACGTTAAGGGCTTCCCTAGAGTGTTTGTTATAATTTTCATGTTGTGAGACCATAGGAGGGTTTGAATATGAGTGCTCCCTTAGAGTGTCTATAGTAACCCATTACAAGATCATAGACGGAATTGATGTTGAGTGATTCCTCAAAGAGTATGTAGTTTATTGTTAAAATATCATAGGAAGAATTGATGGTGAGTGCTTCCTCAGATAGTATTTGTTTATATGATACCAATGGGGTTAGACTATGTGAGCTTTCCCAGAGGGTCGTTATATCTTTATTGTTTAAATGATAAGTTAAACCAGAGGGATTAGACTGTGAGAACAATTCAGGAGGGTTACATGTGAATCATTGGTTGAACCAAAGGGACTAGGTTTTGAGAACATTCCCAGAGGGTTGCTTATGAATTATTGGTTGAATTTTTAATAAATGTAAATGAATGTAGTTTTCAATTGGAGGGATGTTTACTTTTGAGTTCTCATTTTTTTATTACTTTATTTTTTATTTTTCCTGATATATATATTCCTTGATAGTTAGGCACAAATATTTTAGCGGTTGCATACTGTGATTCATCTCACACCCTGTTTAGGTCATTCTTTTCGACCCAAACATATTATATGGTTGCAGGTATAGATAAGGGAAAACACCCTTCTACTTTAGTAACTTTACTGTTGTGGAGATGGAGATCATGGGACTAAGCTGAGACTTGCGATACTACTATAGTTTATGTCTTTTCCTTATACTTTGGATTAGTGTTGTATTTTCATGCATTGTGACTTGTTTGGATGTTTTCCTAGACATATGTGATATGATTCATTTATATATGTGCTTTAGTTTTTTATTTACATTTAGTCTTCTACTATTTAGTTATTTTATGGTATTACTAATTCCACTACTCTTACCTGTTGTTTCTGTTGTGTTACTCTGCCAATGAGGGCATAGTTTCCCCACTATCACACCCAAGGCCATCGCTACTAGTCGGAAGCCTCTATCATTTGGGGAAATGCGCTTAAGGAAATGTGACTAATTGGGTATGGCGCACCTTTGGGCGGAACCCAGAACCAGGACGTTATAATAAAATCCTTGATTATCAAGTAAAACTTTATATTGAGAGGGAAAAAAATTAACAGGGAAAAATTTAACACTTTGATATTTTAAAATAATAAAATTATGTTTGATATTATATAAAAATTGAAAAATTGAGCATATACAAACCATGAAATATTATTATTTAAATAGTACTATTATCATATAGCCATTTAATTGGAGGATATGAATTGGAATAATGATGAAGATCACATTTTTATATCTTTTATTTTGTAATTCAATGTTTATAATCCCACCATATTGTTATTTTATGGGTAATTGTCACTTTTTTGGTTTTAGTAGTATTTTGAGATCAATTGAAAAAATGTTTAATTCTATAATTTTGAAATATTTTATTATGGGGGTATTTTGGTCATAAAATTTATATTATAATTTTGAATTGAGTGATTATTTTATTATTATAATCCCTTATTTATTCCCTTAAACTTTCTCTTCTAGACTAGGGGTTGATTCAAGAATCTTGAATCCCAAAAAATTCATTGAATTTGGGACATTTTTCAGGAAGATAACTTGGACCCAACCTCTATAATGGAACAATAAATTTATCTAAACACATCCAATTGAGTTGATTCAAGAGGTGGCATAGGATTCAATGATGTGATTCCTTGATGAGTTTCCTGTCAAAATAATCTTATTAAGGAATTATTTGAATGGTTGAAAGATGTGGAAGATGAAACGTATCACTAGGATGAAATGGGGGATGCGAAATGAAATGAGGAACAACTTTTATTAAGGAAACAATGTGTGAATCGACATTCTGGAGGATCATAATGGTATGGGAATGTGAATATGTGAAGTATGACATGGAACATTGATAAAATTAAATGTCTCAGAGTAAAATGGACATAACTCTTACATCATGTGCTCAATGATGATGATATTTTGAGGGTGAATGGAGGAGGTATTATTGGAAAAACAATTATGGAGATAACTAATAAAAATTCAGAAATTTAATGCAAAATCCATGCAGAATATTTTGTAAAATAAGTTTTGGGAGAATTATTTCACCTTATCTCCCTATAAATATGTATCTGCACCCCTTCACAAAAAATTGTGAATTATATGTGGCCATTTTCTATTTTTTTAGTTTCTTTACATTGTAACAGTATTATTCATTTTTAATATATTTTTCTCTTCTTCTTAATCTCATTCTCATTTTCTATCCTTTTTTTCATCCCTTTCTTCTCCACTGCAATCTCTTGTACTCATGATCATGAGTAACTAAACTGAGGAAGTTCCTAAGGGATCAATCCAAGGTCGAACCCAAGTCATTATACAATCAAGTTTTATATTTCTTATTTACATAGAGTTAGTACAAGGGGGATCTTAGTGGTAAAGGAGTCTTTGTGTCTCCACTTTCCACCCAAGGATTAGCTTTCTCTTTTACAATATTCTCCCTCGATTGAGGAGGTGTATGTGCAGTCTCTCGACAATCGTTAAGTGCATCGTATATTCAAAACCATAGGTTTAAGGGGATGTTTTTTAATATGATAAATCATTATAATTAAGTATATTTTAAGATAACAAAGTTGTGAAAAAGGATTATTATAGATAACCTCCTAGGAGGATCTCCATTATCTCTAGAATCATTTTGTCTGCATTCATTCTGTATGCATTATGCATTTCATATTTACTATTCCTTATCTTGCATCCTCATTTCCCAAACATAAATTTCTTTTTTTCATAAATGATAAGTATATAAAAAATTAATTATAAGTAATGATTGATTGACCACAAAATATCCTCAAGAGAACAACCTAGGTCAGCCCATATATTGCATTTAGTTATAAATATTTTTGAGAGAGAACATGATAATGCTTAATCAAGTTGTAACCACTTATGAGGATCCATGTGATCTTCACTAACTATTTTTATTCATAATTTTTCAATAATTTTTCTTTTATTTAAAAAAATATTAAATTTCATAAAAAACTAAAAAACTATCTTTGTTCATAATGTCTCTTAATTAAAATTATTATTCATGGACTGAACAATCTCAGTTGCCATAAAATGTTTGAAATTATATTGATACTCAGTTTCAAAGAATTAGTTATAAAGTGAAAAACATGGAGAGACAAATAGAATTGATTGAAGAATATGTACGCACATCACAGGAGCAAGCTGAACCTGAGCTGGAACCTGAACCAGAACGAGTGGTTTAAGAGATTTCACCAATCATTTTCATGTTAAAGAACCTGATGTGGGTGAGAATAAGCTATTAAATGAATTGATCGTATCATACCATGATCGACCATTGTTTGAGGGGGTCCCTGAAGTACACATGAAATAAAATTCACTTATGGGAGATCAATAATTTTTGGAATAATCATAGAATATCTTTGTTGAAGATAATCTAAAACAAGATCTTCTCATTCATAATAATAAAACATGTGAAACATTCTACCTCTCTCTTTATTTGGAAGATAATGAAGAAGATTTACCTGATGAGATTGATTTTAAAATTTTCATGCTTAAAGAGATCAATTACCAAGCTGAATTACTTGAAAGCGAAGATTTTTTATTAATTATTCATGTTTTAATCTTATTCTAGCTAAATTTTTTTCTAAATTCTATTTCTTTTAAATTTATAATACAAAAAAATGGATTATATCATGGATGTTAAAAAATATACTACCCAAGTAGTGATGATTGAATAAGAAGAGTTGGACAAACATGTGGTGGTGCAACTAATTCAGCCGCAACAATTTTATTATCATATAGAGGAGGACACCATGGAAGTTCGCAGGGATCCCCCATATTTTGTATTCCCTCCCACATCAGACCTCAAATTAAATATTTATTATTTCATGGGGGTGTAAACTTTATTATCTTATTTGGGGTTCTCTATATTCATTGTTTACTCATGTACATCAGGAAAATTCATATGTGGTGGTTCATCTCAAAGAAACCACAGGCTGCATCTGATTAGGGATAATCCACTGCCACTACCTGACTAGGGGTAGAGAAATCCTACTACCCATATGGGGTTGTAAAACATGTTCTATCCTCTTTCTCCTTTCCCTTTCTCTTTTATTTTTTTTTATGTTTTATTTTATTTCATGATTTCTATATCAATTGGAATTATCTAAGAGCTTAACTCAAGGAATACATTTCAAAAATAATATAAGGTTGTATCTTTCCTTCCCTTGTCTTTTCTGCCTTTATATTTATATTTTGTTGAGTTGAAATGAGGGGTGGTAAAATTTAATAGTGGGGGGAGTTTCAACCTGTTTATTTCTTCTTATGTTCTTTTCATTTGTTTCCTTTTTTTAGGATTTTTTAGCTTTAATGAATATTATTATCACATTTCACACATCAATTTATTTCTAAATATTTGAAATGGTTTTTGAAAGAATGGATGTTAAATGATTGTTGATGTGAAATTTTTTTCCTTGAATTGGATTGTCATGCATTTTTATGAGTTTTAATTATTTTTGAAATCCAATCCCATGATACACTAACTCAAAATATTTTTCTAGTCATGTGAGTTACTCTAAACCAATTTAACATTTTATTTATAATACCCACACTTTCTTGAGGGAAACTTGAATTTTGTGTGAGAACTAGAATTTGTGATTTTTCTCTTTTGAAGCATTGGATTTCATAAAATTTATTTAATATGATGAGTAACTACTTTGGTTGGACACATATTTACCTGATACCTAGCATTACATTTATCCTTCATAATCCATTAGATTATATGAATTTCTTTATAGTTTTAAGCCATATTTCAAGTTGATTTTTCCTTACCTACCTGCACTTTTAGTATTTTTGCATGGATATTTCATGTTTGAGTGTGGGGGGAAGTCCTTTTGTGTGAATTCATTTGGATGTGTATCATTTATGGGTGGTGTGAGGTGTGTATCAATATTTATGGTAGAAGATGATAAGATAATTGAGCATGTGTCATCATTCTATTGTGTTTTATTTTTTTAATCCATTTCTCCTTCAATAAATAAATAAATAAATGCATATGAGCATTAATTACTCATTATACATTATTTTATTACTCATGTCCCTATCAAAAACCAAGGGTGTAAACTTTCATTCATTCATTATATTCAATTTTCATCCCATCCTCTATGAAAAAAAATAAAAAAGAAAGAAAATAAAGTTGTGTCATTCAAGAGATTTCCAAAAAAAGGGGGAGAACAGGGATGATATCATTCAATGTAATCATTATTTACCTCATGCACCATGTCATAAAATAGGGTGGTGTTGTTTTTTAGATTTTCAAGGGGTATTGAGGGTGGAATTTCTTTTATTTTCACTTGAATTAATCAAGCATTGTACTTAAGAGTCCACCCTCCTCTTTATAGCCTGAAACTTTTTCAATCATTTTCCCACCAACCTTAAGCTAAAAAATCATTTGAACCATTAATTAAATCCCTCATGATTGAATTCATTTTCATGTTTCACACTGTGGATAAATGATAATTTTCATAAGCCTATGGTGATACATGTGATTTCTAAGTATTAGCATAACTCTATATTCAATTTCTCTTGAGTGAAGAGTGACATAAAGTTCAATGTGAGGTAGGTTGTGATTGTGAAATGGATGGATTTTTTATTATGAAAAAATTTAAATGTGGGAAGTAAAAATAAGTGTTAAGTTTTTTTCATAGAAGAGATATGATGAAATTCTATTTTGGATAAGATCATTGATATTTTCTCAGTATTTGACTATTGTGAGGATTTTGATTTGGATGTAAGATGATTTTCCAAGAGTGAAATAATTAAGTTTGGGGGAGTTATGAAGCTCAAATTTTCTTATATTTTATTCAGTAATTCAATATTTAGAATCCTACCATATTGTTATTTTCTAGATAATTGTCACGTTTTAAGGTTTTTGTGGTATTTTGGGCTCAAATGAAAAAAATATTTAATTCTATAATTTTGATAGATTTTTTTCACAGGGGTATTTTTGGTCATAACATTTAAATTATAATTAAAAATTGATAATTATTTGTTTTAGAATCACTGGCTTATTCCATTCAACTTTCTCTTCTGGGCCAGGGGTTGATTCGAGGATCATGAAGCCCTAAAAATAACTAATTCTGGGACATTTTTCGAGCGGAAAACATGCACCTCACCTCTTTAACAGAATCGTAAATCAATATAAACACCTCTAATTAAGTTTATTCAATATTGAAATGATATATAATTTAATTATGTGAGTCCTTGATGAGTTTTAAGTAAAAATAATCTCATTAACGCATTCATTGAATGGTTGAAAGATGTGGAACATGAAATGTCTCCTTAAGAAGAAATGGGGGATGAAAAATTAAGTGGGGAACAAATTTCCTTAAGGATCCAACATGCGAATCTAAAATTTTAAGGATCATAATTTTATGGGAATTTGAAGATGTGGAATATGATGTGCCACATAGACAGAATTAAATGTCTCAAAGTAAAACGTCCATAACTCCTACATCATGTGCTCAATGATGATGAAATATTAAGGATGAATGTAGGAGGTATTATGGAAAAACATTCATGAAGACTAATATTACAAATATAGAAATTTAATGGGACATCCATGTGGAAACGTTTGGAGAAGACTTTTTGGATGAATTCTTTCACCTTCGCTCCCTATAAATATGTATCAATGCCCCTTCTCAAAATATTGACACTTCTATGTGGTCATTTTCTATTGTTTTTTAGTTTCTTTCCATTTTAATAGTATTATTCATTATTAATGTATTTTTCTATTATTCTTAATCTCATTCTCATTTTTTATCTTTTGTTTTCCACCCCCTTCTTCTCTACTACAATCTCTTGTACTCGTTATCATGAGTAACTAACTAGAGGAAGCTCCTGAGGGATCAATCTGGTGTTAAACCCAAGTCATTATATATTAATTTTTTATGATTCTTATTTACCTAGATTTAGGACTAGAGAGATCTTAGTGTTCAAGGCACCTTTGTGCCTCCACTTTCCATCTGAGGCTTAGCTTTCTCTTCTACAATATTCTCTCTAAATCGAGGAGGTGGATGTGCGGTCTCTTGAAGATCATTGAGTGCATCATATATCCACAACCATAGGTAGAAGAGTATTTTTATGAATACTATGTATCATTATCATTAACAATATTTGAAGAAAACAATGATGTAATGAAGGTTCATTCTAGATAATCTCCTGGTAGGATCTCCTTTCTGTCTAGCATCATTTTGTTTGCATTCATTTTGTCTAAATTATGCATTTCATATTTAATTTTCATTATCTTGCATCATAATTTCTCAAACATAAATTTATTTTAGTTATATTTTATGTATGAGAAATATATAAAAAAGTTAATTATAAGTAGTGGTTGATAGACCACAAAATCTCTTCAAGAGAATGACCATGGTCAGCCCATATGGTGTATTTAGTTATAAATATTTTTGTGAGCGTGCACAGTAAAGCTTCATCAAATAACCACATTATGAAATATGTGTGTAAAAACCATAAAGTATACTATAATAAAATTTTATTTTATAAAATATATGACTTGAAACTCCAACCTTAAACAACCCAAAAAATATATTTCTTTATATTTAATCTCTTTGATATCTTGCGGAACATGCAACCCTGAGTCTAAATAAATGGTGATATGGTATATTATTCTAAACTAGATATTAAATTAGGGGTTATGAATAGAAAAAACTAAATTTTGAAAATTATATTATTTAAAAAAGTAAAAATATCAGTTCTTATATATTTATTAGAAATAAGATAAATATCATTAAAAGGAGAAAGATATTTTTTCTTAAAAACTATATTTTTCTAAAATATGTTTTAGTAATTCTTTATGAATATAACATAAAATTAATCTTTACCACTTTAAAAAATATTTGAAAAAATAAACGTAATTTTTTATTTCATCGTATAAAAATTATATTAGTATTTTTTTTTTAAGTTTCATTTTTTATTAATAGCGAAATATACTAAATTATAATTGAAAACTAACTTTTCATTTAAATTGTTTATAATTTTAAATTACATATTGAATTGATTTTAAAAAAATATTATTTATATTGTATATCTATTAATCTAATTTATTTCATTAGAATTTTTTTATATTAAATTATGATATAAAAACATTGTAATATTTTGAACATTTTCTCTCTGAAAACTAGTTTTCCCGTCACATTTGTAGAATTAATTTTAAATAAAAAATTTCCAATTATGTGAATTTAATTTGGAAAAACTGATTCCATATTTTTAATAAAAATAATTTATATTATATAATACTTTAAATTTAATTTTTGAGAAAAATTAATAGTGAAAACAGTAAAAATTAATTATTGTGGTTAAGGTAAAAATGAGACTACTGTAAGGTTAAAATAAAAATATAAAGGTTTAAACGGCCTATAAAATTGTGTAAAATATATTTTTTTGTCCAAATTTAGACCATATAATGACTAATTATTTGTAATACTCCATTTTGGACCCTTTTTATATGAAAAAGTTCGGTATACCTATTTCTTTCCAAAAAATATAAGTGTTCCACTCACAGCACTTATAAAAGGACACTGTATCTCCTCTCTTCATCACACATTAACACCCTTCTGTAATGAAAATACCCACAAAAATCACTTCCAAAATTATATACTCAAATCTTATAATCCATATTTTTATCTTAAATCTAACCTATGAAGGTTTTTTGTGAAAGCCTAATGAGGATACCCAATGAAGCGGTAATGTTCTTCAACAAGTACTTTTATTTTATTTCATCCTTCATATCCATCAGTTATTATTAAACCATACTGAAATAAAAAAACATCAATATATTCTATATAATTATATGTTTCTATGTTAAATATATTATTTAAAACCATCCTCACTTCCATCAAATGGGTTATGAAATCATCATTCGTGTGTACGGTGGACTACTGCCTCGTTTAGTGATGTCATTCATTTTTTCATTACCACCTCTCATGGTTGGATATGATGATGTATATAAAGTATATATATAATATTTATAAAATAAATACTCCTATGGTTTAATTATTTCATATATACCTTTTTAATTTTCATTTATTAGAGGATACGATAATGTTGCTTGTGTGTACAGCGGACTACTGCCTCGTGAATAAATGTGATTAATCTTACATTAATGCCTTAAATGGATAGTGATCATGATAAATTTAATGATTATATGGGATATAAATAACACAATAATAATATTTATTAAATATTTATCATTATTTAAATATAATATATCATTTTATTTTTTACCTTTTCACTCACTTAAGGATGATATCATTGTTTGTGTATGTGTGGACAACAGCCTTCACGAAGCAATGGGAGTATCTTTTTATAACCAAACAACATGAATGATATATATATATACATATATAATTATATTTAAATAAATAGTATTGTATTTATGAAAGAGTGCTGTTGTGGGTGCCCTCAAATGATCAGGGTGATTTTGGGGTACTTAGGTGCAGCAGACTGGCTGACCAAGGTCGTCTCCCAAAGGAGAAAGTGAATTAAAACAACTTTTCAGTGATATTATAAAAATAAAAGATAATAGAATTGAAACACTACTTAAAATTATGTGTTTTTTATAGTTTATAAATCTATAAGAAGTTTTCTGGAAGAAGATTGAATTTTTTTGTTTTTAATTTTGAAATGAAGTTTGATTAAAAAGACACAACAAGAAGATGTTTTTTAGAAAATATTTTAAAAGGCGTAATAGATCTAACTATACCTCTTCATTCACTTATTAATAATTATCATTTAAATCAATATCCACTTAATTATGATCCCCTAATTTGTTAACCCTCGAACCCTACAAGAGCTAACTTAACCACGAAGATGGAATTACTTAAACTCTAGGCTAGCTTCGGAACACGCAATCGCAGCACCCTGCTTTGATTGTTGTTCTAAGGTTAGATTATGATTAGTGGTTAATTAGAGCACATATCCATTCTGGAAATTAGGATTAATTATGTTTATGGATCCTATTTTAACTCTAAAAATTTATCTCGTGTGGTCTTGCATTACTGATTAAGATCGTGCTCTCACAATTTACACAAAATCTCGACCTCGCGTGTTTTTGTGTTAATTGTTCAATTGCTTTCTTAGTTTATTAAAATTTCAAAACACAATTCATGGATAATATTAATTTAATTAAATTATCTAAATGATTAAAAATAATTAAATGAATAGGTTAAAAGATAGACCAAATACTAAAAGACTACTCTTCCATGGGTGGCGTAATCATTGTAGAAGCGTTTTGAATGTGCAAAGGTTTATAATGGGTATAACCCAATAACGCTCCTACTAAAGAATTCCAGACCAAAGAGGAAGATTAAGAGAAGAATAAATTTAAACAAAACAGAATAAAATAGAATAAATAAAAGAAGAATGAAGAAGTTTATTACACAAACAAAAGCATTACAACACGAAGGAGAAGAAGAATGCTTCGTTGAAGGGATCCTTGATTCAAGAGCTACCCTTATTGAAATGGTTGGGTAATTATAGTGGATCCACTTATACTCTGCCCTAAAATTCCCAATTCACGTCCCAACCCCACCAAATGAGAAAAACACCAATTTATAGAGTGGTGGGGAGGCTAGGTTCAAAGTAGTTTCAAGTGTGAATGGGGAATCTCGGCCAAATATTTTATTCCAACTTGAACCGCCAATTTCACCACCAAAACGCGTGAATTGGCTATCCTTACAGAAGGATCATATATGAGGATATGGGTCCTATATCTTATCTAAATATTTGGGATCAATAAAATCTCAGATTAAGGAGTTATGTCTGAAATACAGAAGCTTCTCCATTCTATCGTGTCCAGACCACCTTTGACTTTATGGCATAATTACAACATTCAAATTCCTTTTTTTATCAAGTGTACTGAATACAATTTGTAGAAAATGAAGTAATGAACACGTTTACAAAATATTAAGTTCAAATAATTCAAATAAAAATATTTATGATTTAAATACTACAGTGATTTTGAAAGGGTAAAACTGGAATTTTCATCAAATATTCAAATGAATGATCTAATCCCAAATACTTTCTAATTAAACATATTTAACACAATGTGAGGAAACTATATCATTTATTATCAATAAAATATTCAATATAATAGTGTTTTATCAACTCCCCCACACTTACCCTTTTTCACTCCTGGGCAAAACCTCATATCAAGTAAACATCAATATCAAATCAAAACAAATTTTAAAACACATATCATTGAGATTCAACAATTACAAACCAAGAAACAAAAGATATAATGCCTCATAAAAAAATAATTATTTCAAGTTCTCCATTTATATAATTCAATATATTTCCACTTCATTTATCCTCCCATGCACAAAACACTTACCTCACTTGAATTTTCTCTTATCACACAAATATCAAAAAAAATTGCAATGTCTTTCTCATCCAAACTCATACAAGGGTCGCCATAGGATTGATAAATTCCTACATTTCCACCTGATGTGAGTCAAAGACATATGTTTATCATGAGGACTTTTCAGGGTTGTTTTGTGGCTTTCGGTTGGTAGGATCAAGGTGTGAGAAATAATGAGGTCGAATGAGGAGGGCTTGACTCTTTTTGAAGAAAAATTGCATTAATCTAATTTTCACTTAAATATGGTCTTCTCCTCAATCCCCATAGTATCAATTCAGCTCCATCATCATGAAAAGTCATGGAATGTTTACACCATTCATCATTTTAGCATCAAAAATGTCAATCTTCTCAAACATGATTTTCTTGAAAGCTCCAGATTGGCACAGCTTTCCACCTTAATTAGAAGCTCCAGAAAAGGCACAACTTTTAATATAATGATTTTCTTCAGCAGAAAAAACATTTCTTCAGAATTTAATTTTCTACCCAAAGTATCACAGAATGTGGTAGAACAACACAATAAAGCTTTCCCCACACTTAATCTCAACTAGATTATGCAATTTCACTTCAAGAGTTGCTTGGAAAGGGAAAATTGGCATGTAATGTAGCTAACCTAACAGGATGTACATGGATTCTAAGGGCTATAAGGATTAAATGTTCATGGTAGGACATTATAAAAATGATTCTTTGAAATAGGGGCTTTAATACCAAACAAATTCCTCAATAATTTAAACATAAGTACCTCAAACTCTCAAGTTTTGACAGAAATAAATCAAATTCTGGTTAAATCATGCATGGTTTGGTTCTCTCAAAAAGTGAGGTGAATGTAAAGAATATGACAATAATGGTTTAGAATCCTCACACGAAAGTGATTTCAAATATAAAGACAGTGAGATGTGACATGGGATTCAAAATTCTAGTGTACTTTTCATGAAATTACTTAATATTTGAACTTTAAACAAAGTCATTTTTCGCATTCATTTAAGCTAAGTTTCATGGGATAAATTATTTCACTCATTGATATGAATTTCAAATTTGTGATGAGAATCATTTCAGCTCAAAAATTTCAATAACACAAATAAAATTGAAAAATAAACACATAAAATTTAAAAAACACACAATTTTTTTGTTTTTTTTAAGCAAGAAAACAAATGAAATTACTAAAATAAAAGGTTCCCTCCCCCACACTTAAAATATTCCATTGTCCTCAATGTGAACCCATGAGATGATTTATGCACATGAAATGCAGAATTTTTTAAATAGGACAAATAATATAAAAGTGAAAGGGTTAGGAACAGCCTGATGTGCTCAAGTGATGATGGGGTCATGGAGTGTGATAAAATCCAATGCATTAGTAGGAAGTCCCTCAATGTATCTCTTCAAACGTTTCCCATTGACTATAAAGCTCCTTCCAGTGTCCTCTTGTGTGATCTCCACAACACCATAAAGAAAAACATTAGATAAAAAATAAGGAACTAACCATCTGGAATGCAACTTACCAAGCATCAGCTTCAGTCGTGAACTGTAGAGAAGGACTTTATCTCCAACATGAAACTCCTTTTGTTGGATCATTATATCATGAGTTGCTTTTGATTTTTTCTTGTAGATCCTTGAGTTCTCATATGAAGACAATCTAATCTCCTCAAGCTCTTGAATTTTCAGCTTCCTTTGGATTCCATATTGGGCCAAATCCATGTTGCATTTCTTTATAGCCCAATAGGCCCAATTCTCAACTTCCACAGGGAGATGACCTGATTTCCCAAAAACAATCCGAAATGGTGATATACCAATGGGTGTCTTGTATGCTGTCCTATAAGCCCACAATTCATCATCCAAGCACTTTCTCCAATCCTTCCTATTTGGCTTCACAGTTTTCTCCAATATTTGTTTCAACACACGATTTGAAACCTCGGCCTGGCCATTTGTTTGGGGGTGGTATGGTGTTGATGATTTGTGTGTCACCCCATACTTTCGAAGGAGGGAAGCAAAATTCCTATTGAAAAAGTGTGTCCCTTGGACACTGATGATGGCCTTTGGTACTCCAAACCTATAGAAAATTTGAACCTTGACGAAATCCACTACAACATGAGAATCGTCAGTCCTGGTGGCCTTGGCCTCCACTCATTTACTCACATAATCAACAAAAACCAAAATATACAAAAATCCAAATGAACTAGGAAAAGGACCCATAAAATCAATGCCTGATACATCAAAAATATCACAGAATAGTATGGGTTGTTGGGGCATCTCTTGTCTCCTAGAAATTTTTCCAGTGTGTTGGCAACAAGAGCATGACTTACAAAACACATGGGCATCATGGAATAAGCTAGGCTAATATAATCCAGATTCCAGAACTTTATTAGTTGTCCGTTGGGGTCCAAAGTGTCCACCATAAGCAAGTGTATGACAGAAATGCAAAACAAAATCAAACTCATGATCGGGAACACACCTCCTAATGACTTGGTCACTACACATGCGCCAGAGGTAAGGGTCATCCCACACATAAAACCTAGACTCACTTTTTAATTTTTGGACTTTATGATTCTTCAAATTTTCAGTGATATCAGAGGCAACAAGGTGGTTAACTAAATATGCATACCAAGGATGCGTACCTGAGATGGAATAAATATGATCATCGGGGAAAGTGTCCTGAAGTGGTACATGGTCCAAGGTGTCATCCTCTAGTGTGTGAGTAAGCCTACTCATGTGGTATGACACCAAATTCTCTGACCCCTTCTTGTCCTTTATCTCAATGTCAAACTCTTGAAGAAGGAGCATTCAACGGATAAGTCGTGGCTTTGAATCTGTCTTATTTAGGAGGTACCTCAAAGCTGCATGGTAAGAAAAAACAACTACTTTAGATCCCAATAAATATGAACGAAATTTATCTAAAGAAAATATAATAGCAAGAAACTCCTTTTCTATTGTGGTGTAGTTTGATTGGGAAGAATCCAACATCCTTGATGCATACGAAATCACATGTGAACGTCCCTCCGCCCTCTGAGATAAGATAGCTCCAACCGCAAAGTTGGATGCATCACACATAAGCTCAAATGGAAGGTCCCACCGTGGGGGCTGTATGATCGGTGGAGTGGTCAGAAACTTCTTTTCTCATTAAAGGAAGTCCTCCAAGAATCATCAAACACAAAATCAGAATCCTTTTGAAGTAATTGTAACATAGTAAGAGCAATCTTACTAAAATCTTTGATGAACCACCGATAAAATCTTGTATTCCCTAGGAAAGATCTAACATCATGCACACTTGAAGGATATGGTAAGGATGAAATAATGTCTATCTTAGATTTATCAACCTCTATCCCATGTTTTGACACTACATGCACTAAGACAATGCCAGGCTCTACCATGAAATGACACTTTTCAAAGTTTAGGACCAGATTCTTCTCAATACAATGATTCAATACCTTTCCCAAACTATTTAGACATTCAACAAATGAGGATCCATACACTGTAAAATCATCCATAAATACCTCCATGCAGGTCTTAATAAAATCAGAAAATATACTCACCAGGCATCTCTAGAAGGTACCTGGGGTGTTGAAAAGTCCAAATGGAATCCTACGATAGGCAAATGTGCCAAAGGGACAGGTGAATATAGTCTTCTCATGATCCTATGGAGCTATAGGAACCTGAAAATATCCAAAAAATCCATCCAAGAAACAATAGTGTGTCTTCCCAACTAGTCTCTCAAGCATCTGATCAATAAATGGGAGGGGGAAATGGTCTTTGCGAGTGGAATGATTAAGTTTCCTATAATCAATACACACACGCCAACCGTTTTGTACCCTCATTGGAACTAACTCATCTTTCTCATTTTTAACAATAGTAACACCACTTTTCTTAGGCACAACATGAATAGGACTTACCCATTGAGAATCTGAAATGGGATAGATTATACCTGCCTCGAGAAATTTTTCAACCTCTTTTTTAATAACCTATAGAAGGGTTGGATTGAGTCTCCTTTTTGGTTGCCTCACCAGTTTAGCCCCATCCTCCAAAATAATACTATACATGCAAATGGAGGGGCTAATACCTAATATGTCATCCAAGGTCCACCCGATTGCCCTGATGTTCTCCCTCAAAATATTCAAAAGTTTTTCTTCATGCTCAAAAGGAATATTGTTAGAAATGATAATAGGTAATTTTTCACCACTTAACAAGTAAGAGTATTTGAGATTTGGTGGAAATGGCTTGAGTTCTAGTGTAGGGGGGTGGTGTATGGATGAGGTCATAGAAGGAACTGAAATATGTGTACAAAGAGCATTAGTATCAGAATATACATCATCAAAATTAGAGAATAAAGCATTAAATCCATCAGCATACTCAACAGCCATGTCATAATTAGAGTTCACATGATCAAAATCAGAATATGATTCCATTTCAAAATAAAATCTTAGAGAGTCTTGTTCCTTAGAAACGGGTGTGGAAGACCTCTTAGACGTCAAACTAGAACCAATACTCAGAATCTCGCTAAGCATAGGACAATCCAATTCCATGGGTTTTTTACTTGGTGGTTCAAAATGGAAGATAATAAATGCAGAATGATCTCTTGAGGGGTACTTCATGGAATCCATAACATTAAATATCACAACTTCATCCCTAAATTCCATGGAAAGTGTACCCTCATTGACATTTATGATAGTTTTTGAAGTTTTGAGGAAGGTCCTACCTAAGATAATGGGGGCATGAGAACTTACCTGATCATCCCCCATTTTGAGCACATAAAAGTCTGCTGGAAAGATCATGTCCCTTTCCCAGACAAGTACATTCTCAAGGACTCCTGATGGATATGTTGTAGCTCTATTCGCCAATTGCACCACTACTCTCATCGAATTCAACTCACCAACTTGTAAATAAGAGAATATAGAGGGAGGCATCACATTTATGGAAGCTTCCAAATTACAAAGTGAATCAGAAAAGTGCAACTCCCCTATGGTGCAAGGGATGGTGAATGTATCTGGATCCTTGCACTTTGTCAGCATTGATAGAGTTGGTGTAATGAGTGCTGACACATTCCTTCCAAGATTGATCCTCTCTTTCCCCTTAGTTGTATGATGGATCAAAATTCTTTTGGGGAAATGGATGTTGTTGTTGTTGTTGCTGATATGGCCTTCCGTGGAACACTGCTGCACAATCTTCTGTTTCCTGGAGTTATAGGCAACAGTCAGTTGGGTGTCTTGTCTCAGTGAAAATACCACAAGTCCTTGAAGGAGGGGGTTGGGATGTCTTTTGTGCCAAAGAAATCTGTCTCACCATAGTTTTCAATTCATCCAACTTGGTACCAATCAAATGACTTTCAAGAGACGATGGACTTACCTGATGTACTCCCCTGACATGTGGTGCACCTCGATCACCAAATTTATGGGAGTTTTGGGCCATTTTTTCGATCAACACATGTGCAACTACTGGTGTCTTGTCCAATAATTCTCCTCTATCTGCAGCATCCACCATACTTCTCTCCATAGGTGTGAGTCCTTCATAGAAGTACTGGATGAGTTGTTGCTCACTGATTTGGTGATGTGGGAAGCTTGCACACAACTTCTTGAATCGCTCCCAGTACTCATACATTGACTCCCCTTGTTCTTTCTTGATCCCAGATATATCTTTATTAATGGAAGTGGTCCTTGATGTTGGAAAAAATCTCTACAAGAAAATATGTTTTAAATCATTCCAACAAGTTACATATTCGAGTTTTAAATAATACATCCAATCTTTCGCAGCTCCATCAAGTGAGAATGGTAATTCTCTTAATTTGATTTAGTCTTCAGATACATTTAATGGTTTCAAGTTTGAGAAAACCACATTAAATTATTTCAAATGTTTATTGGGATCCTCAACAAAGAGGCCATGAAACTTTAGAAGTAAGTGAATTAACCCAGATTTTAGTTCAAAGTCTGATTCGAGATTTGGGTATGCAATACAATTTGGTTGATAGATAATATCAGGTGTTGCAAATTCTCAAATGATTATATTAATTTTATTTCCATTATTATCAGCCATTGGTTCTTGTTTTATGGTTGAATTTGAATTGCTTCCAATTTTAGTGTTCTGGTATTGGAGTAATTCTACAACTGGTTGAATATTGAAACTTCATGTAGATTGAGAATGTCTGATTCGTGCCCTAAGGCTATGTTCAATCTCAGGGTCGAGATCTAAGAGATCTTGGGGACTATTTTTTTCATAAATCAAATAAAAATGAAAAGAAAGAAATTGGACCATAGTAAAATAAAAATAATAAGTTTGAGTTGATGGTCCAAAAAGAAGTAGAAGAAAATAAAATAAGAAGAAAAAAACATATTGGGTAAAGAAGGAAGAAAGAAGACAGGAAGAGAATAAAATGTAAAATAAAATAAATACCTCTAAATGGTTGAAATAATTACTTGCCTCCCCAGAAATGGTGCCAATTTTAAAGAGCGCTATCATGGGTGCCCTCAAATGATTAGTGTGATTTTGGGGTACTTAGGTGAAGGAGAGTGGTTGACCAAGGTTGTCTCTCAAAGGAGGAAGTGAATTAAAACAACTTTCCAGAGGTATTCTAAAAATAAAAGATCATATAATTGAAACACTACTTAAAAGTATGGGGTTTGTTTATAGTTTATAAATCTAGAAGAAGTTTTCTAGAATAAGATTGCATTTTTTTGTTTTTAATTTTGAAATGAAGTTTGATTAAAAAGAACCAATAAGAAGATGTTTTTTTAGAAAATATTTTAAAAGGCATAATCGATCTAACACTACCTATTCATTTACTTATTAATCATTATAATTTAAATAAATATCCAATTAATTATTATCCCATAATTTTTTAACTCTCTAACCCTACAAGTGTTAACTTAACCATGAAGATGGAATTACTTAAACCCTAGGATAGCTTTAGAACACGCAATCGCAGCACCCTGCTTTGATTGTTGTTCTAAGGTTACCTTATGGTCAGTGGTTAATTAGAGAAAATAGTAATTTTGTAAATTAGGATGAATTATGTTTAGGTATTATATTTGAACTCTACAAATTTATCCCATGTGGTCTTGCATTACTGATTAAGATCGCGCTCTCACAATTTACACAAAATCTTGACCTTGCATGTTTTTGTGTTAATTGTTCAATTGCTTGATTAGTTTCTTACAATTTAAAAACACAATTCATGGATCATATTATGTGAATTAAAGTATCTCAATGACTCAAAATAATTAAATTAAGAGGTTATAAGATAGATCGAATACTAAAAGACTACTCTTCCATGGGTGGCGTAATCATCATAGAAGCGTTTTGCATGTGCAAAGGTTTATAATGGGTATAACCCAATAACGCTTCTACTCAAGAATTCCATACCAAAGAGGAGGATTAAGATAAGAATAAATTTAAACAAAACAGAAGAAAATAGAATAAATAAAAGAAGAACAAAGAAGTTTATTACACAAACAAAAGCATTACAACACAATGGAGAAGAAGAAGGCTTCGTCGAAGAGATCCTTGTTTCAAGAGCTACCCTTATTGAAATGGTTAGATAATTGGAGTGGATCCACTTCTCCTCTACCCTAAACTTCCCAATTCACGTCCCAACCCCACAAAAGGAGAAAAAAACCAATTTATAGAGTGGTGGGGAGGCTAGGTTCAAAGTGGTTTCTAGTGTGAATGGGGAATCTCAGCCAAATATTTTATGCCACATTTTTTCACCCATTTGACCACAAAACGTGTGAATTGGCCGGCCTTACATAAGGATAATATGTGTGTATATGGGTCCTATATCTCCTCTAAAAATTGGGGCTCAATAAAAGCCTATATGTAGTATTTATGGCTGAAATACATAAGCTTCTCCATTATGGCGTGTCCAGCCCACCTATGATTTTATGGCCCAATTACTCCATCCAAATGCATTCTTTTTATCAAGTGTCCTGAATAAAAGTTGTAGAAAATGAAGTAAGGAATACATTTAAAAAATATTAAGTTCTAATAATTCAAATAAAAATATTTATTATTGAAATACTAAAGTAATTTTTAAAGGGTAAAACTAGAATTTTCATCAAATATTCAAATGAATTATATAATCCCAAATACTTTCTAATTAAACATATTTAACACAATGTGAGGAAATTATATCATTTATTATCAATAAAATATTCAATATAATAGTTTTTTATCAATTTAATATATAATTATCATTATGGAAATATAGAATATTACCTGCCTCCTTCCCATGTTGATCATTGAAAAATGGAAACATTACTCATGCATATGTTCAGTCTACCTTCTCTATGATCATAATGTACTTCATTTCCCAAAACCACATTTCATTATTAGTTTTAAAAGTATAATTTATGTTAAATATGACAAATATGACTTTATAATTATTTTTCATATGATTGAACTGTATAATATGCACAAGAATAAAAACATTCATCACAATGCATGAATGAGAAAATAAGGTGATTGAAAACTGAAACAATGAAAATAATAAAATATAATAAAAAAATAGGTGATAAAATTTTATAAGAGGATAATATATGATATTATAAATAATTTTATGTTTCTGGTGTAAATTAATTACATGATGAAAATCATTATAAAATAGGATAAATCACATTCAACTAATGTAAAGTGCGAGCTAGGTGACTTCATCTCAATTTCCCCTCTTTGATGCATATTGTAACATTATAAACCTATTGGGTCCTAAAAATTCAAAATACAAGAATAATAGAATTAAAAGAAATTTAAAAAGGTTAAAAACCCCAGAATAAGAATTAGAATAACATTTTTCAATGGGGATGAATATGTGGATGAAGTTTTGGGTCAACATTGTAAAAATCGCTACGTGAACCGCCACTATGTATGGAATTATTCCACTTCATGAAGCGCCCCTCCAAAAAAATTATTGGGATGAGATGGTAATGTAAATGAATAAAAACAAAACCAAGTGATTTATGGGACCGAGCGATGATTTCTTCCCCCATGAACGACTGTTCCCCCCGTGAATGAAATCATTTTAGGGAAGAGGCAGTATCATCGGCTCCCGAAAACGAAATCAAGTTGTTTTCATAGTTAGACGGTGATTTATTCCCTTAGGAATAACTACCCCTATAAAAGAAATCATTTACAAGATGAGGTTTCCTCCTTGGGTTCCTAAAAATGAATCCTTGTGGCCCACCTCAAAAGACCATCTATGCCAGTATTCATTCCCTCTATTCTTATATAAAATCCCACTGAGTGAAACCAAAAAATATGAGTGACATGAAGGAGATGAAAAAAAGAAGAGTCTCATAGATGAATTAGTTGAGATTCATCTATTCCTAGTAGGTAAACCCACTGACTAGAATTAATGAGGACATAAAGAAACATTTTTTCTTTTTCAAACATAAAATTCCAAATTGGACACCATTCCACAAGGCACAAACAGATGGCCCCTTTTCAGACCATTACCCCTCATAGAAAAATACTATGTGGTAAAAACCCTACCTCACATATAAAAATGATACATGATAGGAACTTGATCCATTGTAGCAAAAAACTATAAGGGTGGAAACAGTTCCTGTGTATTGAAATGCTACACAGATGATACCCTCACCAAAGAAGCAATATGCTACATGGAGGGAACCTCATCCCATATAAGAACATGTTACATGGAATTGGAAATCTTATGGAATTATACTTTAAACCTCACATCACTCCCTTCTGAGATATCATTTGGCCCCACTTTATCACCTTCATTAACCAGTCTTATGGATCTTTCCAAAGCCTCTTCCAAATCCCCCTAACATGTATGATTAGATTATAGGGAACACTAGTGTGTCCTCTCATGTCTAAGATCCCCTGTTAAGTGGAGTCTTTTCGACAGACTCTATGATACGGTGCAACCTCTTAATTTATGTAAGTAAACATTCTCCTTGTAATTAGGTTCTCAGCCTTGGAAGTCCCCATGGCCTTAGAGGTTCTCATGTGAATCTCCATGTTCTAGTGATTAAGGGAAACCACTAGACATTCCCTTTTATGAGGGTCGGCACTAGTCACTCCTCTCTTCCTTGGGGACCAGTAGGGCATCCATCCTAGAGTATCCCCTAGTATATATTGTGGGAGGAATGACTCATGTTCTTGTTCACCTCCCCAGGTTACTAAAAAAAGTGAGGATATGGGCACTTCAATGTCTCTTATCTCTCCCTTTGGGCCCAGATCTCATCCACTAGTGAATAAAGGGGATCTTGTGATCTTCATATTGACTACTTCCTCTTATTTCTCACACTAATCATGAATCATATGGACTTAAAGTTTAGTGTAGATCATGAAATTCACATGATCCCAAAACCAAATAGGAATCCTTCCATGTATAAACCCTAATCAAAACCCCAATTCCTGAAACACTGGACTCCTATACAGTATAAACCCTAAAACCATTCATCAACCTTCAAAGGTCCATATCATTTATTAAGGAGTGTCTTAGATGGCCTAATATTCAATATAATATCCAATAATACCCACTCTAGTAGGAATCCTCTTATGTATAAATCCCCAACCATATCCACTCAAATTGGCCACTTATACAGTGTAATCCCCAAATAGTACTGAATTGTGTGTGATTTGATTCCCAACTAACTAGGATACATAGGAAGCCTACTTAAGGTCTAAACCCAACACCCTAATTTTCTCTAGGCCACATTCTTGAAAAGTTTATATCCACCTAGGAAACAATATCACATTCAAGATACATTAGAGTAAGTCCTGCACTATCCATGACTTAGCACCTTTCACTTAGATATCCTTATTCATGATGTTAAATTTCATGGTTGTGTCCTTATCATAAGACCTTAAAAGGTGATTTTTCCTATTAATAGTCATTAAACTATGTTTATTATTATTTCATTTGTGAGGATACATAAGAATACCATTATATGGGTTCAATCCCAACATCAAAACAACTTTTGTCTCTTAGGATGATAGTAAACTCCAAAGCTCCTCACCACAAGTATTAAAACTAAAATCATGCTAATAAACAACCAAAGAATATATAATCTATCCATAAAAGGGTACCATTAATTGAGAACCTCATATACATACATATATCCCTAAAAATGGATTACCATGTATACATACAAATAATTCTAAACCCATGCATGTTCATAATTGATCATGACCTCAAGGGGATCCACATTATACATATTTGGGAATGAACAAATGATTCTAAAACATATCTTAAATCTATTATAGAGTCCTAGAATAGGTAATAGTTCTTCCCAAAAGGGTGTGACGATCCCATCTTCTCATCCCCTAGACCAATGTGTGTTGTTAAGTGTCATTGGACAATTTATCCCATTAATTCATGCATTTGGAAAGTAGGTCCATGAGTCGTCATGGATATGAGAACCATTGGTTGTTTTCATCTCCATGAACAAAATATGTTGAATACTATTCAAAAGTATTAAACCCGAAATAAATGAGTATACCAAATTCAACCCCTCATTATGAATCATCAAGCGCCTGACTTTCATCAGGAAAAAAAGGTGAATTTGATGTAAATCCTTAACTAATGTGGTGGTGTTACCCTGTGTCAAGCCCCTTTCACGTCCAAAATATAAGAGGGACAAACAAGACCATTGATTATTCTTTTGGTCAAAAGATTGTACATTTATGAGGTTTTTTTCTGTATTTATCATATATATTGCAACCAATTTTCACTAGAAATCTCTTCAATGCAATTGAATCTCGCCAACTTTTGTAGCTGTGCACATAATTTATTGCATAGGCTACATCCTCAACCAAACATGGGAAGTCATTTACCACCAAAATTCTTTAATTATAGGTTTCAAATTCATTAGTCATAGAGTACCATTAGAATGTTACTCTACCAACCATTGAGGTGCCTCTAAAGGACCTCCAATCTATGATGCCTTGAAAGTCATCCACCCATAAACAATAAGTGATCGGGAACTAGATGACACATATAGTCATATCCCCCTTTTCAAGAGCATGTCATTATAATTTGATAATGGGTTCCTCCCTTACCTTAGGGAGGCTCATGAAGTGATCTTCAGAATCATCATCCCAGGAGCACAGGGGTCCCACCCAAGTGCCCCTGTTAGTAATCATCATCATCGAAATTGTACGGCCCAATATCCTCACTTGGAATAGGATATCACCTTGTGGTCCCCAGTCTATGTTAAATAGAACCAGGTCCCTAGGGTAGCCAACAAAGAGTGAAGATTATACAATCAACAACATTACATCTTCATTATTCTTATTTAAGAAGCTCTCCAAGTAGATATGGTGGAAACCTATGGGAAAATATATATTTTTTCACTCTTATCAAGACCGTCAATCAAATACAATAGAAAAATATGATCATTCTCAAATTAATTCTCATTAAAATTAATCCATCCATCTAAATATAGTGGAAAATTTTATTCAAATGTATATCTCTACTAATACACATAATTCCTGTCAGTAAAATACGAAGACAAACTACAAGCAGATGCAAATTTATGATTGTTACCATTAAGCCCACTTTGAAAATAAGGTGGTAAATTATAGTAAAATGAATATCCTTTCAAATTCACTAGAATTTAATTATTAAAATATGATGTAGAACCATGAAAATACATAATTTCAAGCTCTTTCGCAACTACCCCTCCATGAAAATACAACAGAAAACTACAAGCAGATGCATATCCCTATTAATGCACATAAATCCCATTAGCCAAATACGATAGTAAACCATGAGAATACACAAATTTCGACTAATTTACATGAATCTCTTAAGTCAAATATGATTTAAATTCCTAAGTTGATGAAAATTATTTCTTATTCAAATAAATAATACCATACAAATATGGTGGAAAACTATAGGTCGATGCATATCCCTGATAATGCATAGGAATATAATCAGTCCAATATGATGGAAAACCACAATAATATACTAATTTTATGATTATTCACATCAATCCTACTAGGTAAATATAGTGGAAACAAAATATAGGTACATTAACATGCCTACTAATTCAAATGAAGCATGTCAATCATATACAATGGAAAACTATGATCAGATTTAATTCTTACTTGTTCACATTAAGTACTCCATGAAAATATGGTAAAAAATTAGAGGAATATGAATATCCTTGATAATTAAAGTGAATACCATCAGTCAAATACGATGATAAACCTTGAGAAAATGAAACTTTATGGTCATTCACATCATACCCACCATGCAAATACAGTGTCAAAATATAGGCATATGCATATCCATGCTAATGGACAAAAATCCTTCTAAGAAAATATGGTGATAACCAACTATGAGCAGATATAATTTCCTATGGATGTATATCAATTCTATTATAAAAATATTATAGAAATCAGAGAAAGAAGATGGCATATCCTGGTTGTGAATCAGGGGAAAACTTATACCTCTTCCCTTGTATAGAATAATTGTCATTACTTGTTGGCCGGAAATGGAGGATTGGAGCAGGAACATATTACTGATCTAACACTGGAATGGGCGTATATTCTTATTCCCACCAAGTATATATCTCAACACATCTTATCAATTATATAGGGTAAGATATATATCCTTGTCATATCCTACTGAATTTCTAAGATGTAATGATATCCACAGAAATAGCCAGGAGTCATGCCCACAACCATGCCTCCTCAAGTGGGTTGACTCATCCACACAATGGGATGGTCACTCAGGAGCATACATGTATCCATATTCCTATCCTGGAGGGTCATCATCAATATTCCATGATAAATGGACAACATGATCAGGAAAAAATACCCATTCCAAATGAGGGAAACTGATTCAATTCTGTAGCTACTCTAGGATAGTCATATATACCTACCAAAATTCTAGAATATTATTAGAATATCCCAATGGAACCATGGGACACACTTTAATAGGAACGCATATAATAATTTTTTCACTTATAGCAAGAATCCCTAGTCACTCACAAGAAATTACCCAAAGATAAATCAAGTCAAAGGCTATTGGATAATGAAGAGAAAACTCATAACCCTACACTACTTGAAAACGGTGTTATTGAGGCCATCAAACACCTATAATTGGTGGCCCATAATCTTTCCAACCTGTTATTAAATTACTAGAGTGGAAGTAGTAGTTGTGAAGTTCTTCCCCAAATAATTGTTACTAATAACTCTGAAGGTCCTCCCTAGATCATCTACCATACGGGCTTCCTTCATGGGAACAAAATGATCAATCATGAGAGATTAAATCATGATTATCATCATGGTATCCCTCCTCATGGCTCAATAATCAAACAACAAGAATTTACACCCCTTAATTTCTTCCACCCTGAAGGTCCTCCCTAATTTATACTCTATAGAAATTCTCCTTATATTGTGAAATTGAGCTATAATGGTAGTCCTCACCAAGATATAATTATCTACAAACTTCCTCCCTATAGTAACATTTCATGTCAGTGAGAAGTTCCTCCCCGTACTGAGTCAAATGTGATAAATCCCTCATATTCTAGGGTGATTGGAAAGATGGGGAAAAACATGCCAGATACCCTATCAATTACAAGGGGCATACTTTATCAACCAGAATACAACTCATTTAAATTCCCATCCTTAAATCCACACCTAGATTGTTCCCATACCAAAGAGTCATCAATTAGTAGTGAAACTTGCGATAAAATCATCAAGAAGAATTCATGTTTGGATGATCAAGTAAATGAGTCTCTTCTAGAGGAACAAATATATATGATTATCATGAGAAGAAAATTGGACAGGGATGGAATACCCATAATGTTTTGGCCCTCATCGCCTTTTCATTTCAACATTCTAGAGTCGTTGTTAGAAGAATTTATATGCAAAATCCATTTGAATCTGTGAAAAATCTTCACCACCTAAAATAAAAATTCTTGTCTTACAACAGGTATATAGACCATGTCAAAATATTGGTAGATATTCACCGTCAAAATAAACTAGAAATTCCTTCCATATGTGCATATACCATGATCAAAGAAGCGATTAAAAGATCTTAAATTATCATTCCTCAATGCATTGCATGAGTTTTTACATCTAATTTTTGATTCCCTACCTGGTGTTTATATTAGGGGATTCAGGTAAAATGGTTCTTTTCATTTCACAACATCCTCTATTTAGATGAAACCACTAGAAATTACATCCTGTAATATCATTACTCCAAGGAGGCCATTAAGAAAACTCATTCTCAAGAAGTATGCAACACTCAAAAAAGGATGTGTGAGATCATGAGGGCAGTGATAGTATCATCAGCCACCGTAGTATGGGATCAACCCTATCTCACAAGGGTGGGGTCATTTTTAACACATAATTCTCCATCCCCCCCATGGATGACAAACTCAGCCCGAGTCACATCAACAAGAAAATGGTAGTATCCCTATCCCACAAGGCTAGGAGAATTTTTACCCCATCTACCCCCTCAATAGAAATTGGTCTTTTTCCATTTGGTAGGATGAAAATTGGTAAGGTATCCAAGTATTTCCAGTCTCACATACCATTTCACCCAAAAAAAGGTGTACAACCATTCTGTATAGAGGATCCCTTCTAGTCACTCTTTTTCAAGAAGTTCGAAGAGGATCCCAAAAAGGAAGTGAGGGTTTTTGAAATAAGCATAAACAACCCTCCTATAATCTGACATATAATAGAATTCCTACAATACATTATACATTGGTAAATATCATAGACGTAGAACTTTTGGATGACATTGTAAATGATGCAAAAAAATAGGATCAAGGATAGGATGGATCCATCTAGAGCACAGTCCACACTGAGATAAATAAAGAAGGTGTGCATACCCAGAACTAGAGAATCTCCCCAAATTTGTGTTCTCCCTCAATCAATCTCATACTTCCTTATCAATGAATCTCTAACAAGAAAAAATTCATTCCCACATACATTATTCCTCCTCTTCTTGATGAGGACGATATCTCTACACTTGATGAAAGATTCTCTTGGAAGGAGGAATAACTTAAAGAGATGAGGCAACTCAATGATGAGTTACTCTGAGGAATAATTCTTATCTAATATCCTCTATGAGAAAAGCATCAATTTACAATTTCATTATGTGTACCTCAGCAATAAGGACTCATCTCGGTGATAGAAGTTGGGCCATGAAATCTTACAAACTTAGTGCATGGACCCTATGTTTACCTAGACCTGAACATGGGTGGATATCAAAATTTTCCTCTATTAATAAGACAACCATAATGGGTTTAGCCAAAATCATTAAAATATGTTTCCAACCAAATATAAGCCTCAAATAATGGAAAAATTGGAACATAAGATCGTATTGATTGTTGCATAGGTCCAATATCTTATTCAACCAAACACTCGTCATGGGATTTTCAACATATTGGAGTCATTGATAGCTTGATTGGAAGCCATCAAGGAGTGGAATACACCAGTGCATATGGAATAAAAACCATACCCCGACTAGGTGAATGACACACCACCACCTCCAAAATTCAGGAGTCCTATATTTCTAATATTCAATGTCTCATGTGACCTAAACCAATATCTTGTACACATTACATCCCATTGTGATCCCATGATGGGAAATCCCAAGTAATAAGAAGAAATGAAACTTCAATGCTTCATGTGAACCCTATAAGGGCCAACCTTCATATGGTACATTATTTTTCTAGCTTAGTTAACTGTCATATGGGAAGACCTTTGATGTAATTTACTCTTTCATTTTATATCAACACTAAAAAATACAACAATTAGTGACCTATCGAATTGCAAACCCTGAGAAAATGAGAGAGACTTGGATTATATTTCTAGATAGAAATGGTTAACCTACTCCCTAAACCTACCACATACCCAATAAGACTTTATCACTATCTATTTTGATAAACTTTGTGGCGAGATGTCAACGTCGCTCATCAATGTGAAATATAAAGGTGGGTTTCAGAATTAATATTCCATTTCCCAAATAATAGAATATTCCCTACAATATACCAATATTAAGTCTCATATAATACCAATAGTCTAGGGGAAAAGAGTGTAAAAGGATGAATTGTCTTCCATTAAATTTATACCAGCCACTATGCCTTCTCCAGCTCTAAAATCTACACCATATCATGTAGCAACCCTTGGGAATCAACAAGAATACCCCACCTCGACAGAATGAGTGGAGGGATAGAAGAGAAATCAATTTGAGGAGTTAAAGAACAAAGATTAATCACTCCAAGACAAACAAGTATGTGGTTATTTAATATCCACTATGGAAAATGATTTACTCCACCTTCCATAACCTAAAAGGCCTGACTAACTAGGTATTGATGACCATTTAGATTGTTTCCCCTTCTATAGGACATTGTAGAATTCCATTCATAAATTATTTATATTCAAATACATCCTATAAAAAATGGTAGATTTATAACGAACCAAGCTTTACGTACATGGGAATTACATTTATTTTTTGGAATACTTAATACATTACACAAATATATTCCCTAAGACCATATTATTTTAGTGTCTTTGGAAACATGGAACATAATATTCTATCTTGGTGAAATATCTTCAAAATCTCCCATAAAGATCTCCCCCTTTTGTTTTCCTACCTAAAATATTTTATTATATCCTAGGGAAAAGAAAACATAAAAAGGGTGAGCTCAAATGCTCAGTAAGAGTAAACATGGAGAATATAAAACAAACAATAAACATAACAATGTAAAAACATGAACATAAATTTTAAATATCAAAATCACGAGTCATGAAATAAATCATAGAAGTTAATAAAGCATAGATCATAAAAGAACATTAATCAAGATAAAATAGAATTTTCATAAAACATGGAATTGTAGAAAACCATTAATTATATAATATGATTTTTCATATTACCCTAGTAATTTCTTCCAAGTCCTTCGTAGTGGATGAAGTCCATTACTAAACTGGGTTTACATGTCATTCCAACCCTTTATTATTGAACTATATTTACTTTTCATTCCATTCATGTCTATTTCATGAGACATAAATCTTTATATAATTCATTTTAGGGAGATATAGGTCTCACCCATCCCAAAATTAAATCATTCTTACATGTTCCACAAAACATAAATCATTCATCATGTCATAACCCAAGAAATAAAATGGGTTTCTTAAACATAATTATATCATTACATAATCCATATAAAATATCATTACATAATTAACACAATAAAATCACAGTAATAATAGGGATAGAAACATAACCCTATTTAATATTGTCATCATATATAGAAATTAAAATTGATAAAATAATTGAACTTAGTTCATGAGGAAAATATACTTTCTTCTTCAAAAACGTTTTATTTTCTCAAAATGTCATGCAATTTTAAAATATAAAAATTTATTTGAAAATAAACTAGAAATAGAATGGAGGAAGAATCATCGAAATAAGGCCTCATGAATCCGAAAAAAATCCATTCATGTCATATAATTTAAAAAAACATTATCCTCATACTTTTTCCAAAAAAGTTCAAAAATTACCTTGTCTGTTAAACAAAAGAAATATTCCTTACTTACTATGTAGTAAAAGTAAAAAATGGGTAAAAATAACTTTATAAATACATATAATAATAGTAAAAATTTTATTAAAACATTTTTATAAAACATGGATGATAAATATATCTCCAGTAAATACTTAGGTATAAAAAATCTCATATAAAAATGAGATTGAAAAATTATCCCTTACCTTGTACTTTTCCTTAGTAGAGGGTGTGGTCACATCTTTTATAATGGTTAAATCATGTTATTAAATTATACCAGGACTATATACATATTTATGATATCATATATGTTACTATTATATCATTTTGTTAATAGTATTTCATTATTACCATTATTTCAGGTGTTAACTACTTTATTTTTCCCATTCTTATTTTTCTATGTAAGTAATGTTTATTTTAAATAGGATGTATTTTATTCATGAAATTATGTTCATAATTATTTTTTTTCACACATCATATAAATTTTTTAATCATTCTTGAATTTTTAATGTGGAAAACAAATCTCACCTCTTCGTGGAGACGGTAGGTCGTACGTACGCACGAGTGACGGTATCATTATTTTTATGGTTAAATGGTATGTAATTGGATGGTATATTAATTATATAGAATCATTATAATGTTATATTAATTATTTAATTCCATTATAATCATCATTATACCCTCCCTAATAAAGTATTTTTGAATAACAAAATACACCACGGTGTGGAGACAGTAAGCAGTAAGTACGCACACATGGTGATACTTTAATTTGTAAGATTGATAAAAGGAGGTATAAGGTTTGTACCATAACTATAATAAAATATTAGAATATATAATATAATGAATTTATTACTTTAGTATGGAATCAAAATAGAAAAATTAAGTATAATAAAAAAAAAATTGTATTGAATTGGTAAAGCAATTACCACTTCTTCGTTGGACTTCCTTTGGATCTATTCTTAGGGACACTAGGGATGAACTTTTTAGAAAAACAGGACCTCTAGAAGTTAACTAAGAATTTTTTTAGTAGAATTGGGCAGATTTTGGTTGAGATATAAGACTCAAAGAGTTTTGCGGAAATGTGGTAGTAGATGCCTTTTTATAAGAGATGAGAGGGGCACTTTAGGAAACTCTCAAAATATTAAAATTTAATAAGACTATTCTAGTTCTACAAAATTAAAAATGTACCATAAATTAAATTTATAATATATGGTCAACAATATCTTATACTATTTTTATTATTTAAAATTTTTTAGTTTCTAAATAATTTAATAATAAATTAATTCAAAAAGATATTATTATTTTCAAATTTAATACTATTTATTTAATTTTACTTAAAATACAGTAAGAAAAAGTGTAAATTAGAATATAATGCTTTCAAATATATATAATATAACTTATATATCTTTTAAATTTGTTAGACCCATTAAATAATCCATAATATAACAAAATTAATATTATCAAAATCATTTATTCTATTTTTATGTTAATTGAATAAATATTATTTTAGAATTGACGAGACTTTTAAGGTAACTATATGACATCAAAAATTAAAAATAAATTAATATAATTAAAATAGTTTCATTTATATTAAAATATACATTTAGATTTGTTCATATCTTGATTTTGGCCCTATGTAGACACCTTAAGGATATTAAAATACAAGATAGTGATATTTTGTTACTGTCTTTAATTTAAGTAATATATAATTAATTATCATGTTAAAGTGTGAATTAAACAACTCAAAATCCATAATATTGTGATAATTATTTAATCTTATTCATCAAATAATTTTTTTGGAAATGTTTTGGTTTTATTTTAAACGTTATAATTTTGATCCACCCTTAATTAATTTTATTAACTATTACCATGGCAACATGCCTTTTTATTTATTAAGGGTTAATATAGTCACTCTAAAATTCCAAATGAGCCATAAATGGACCATTGGTGAAATATTTAACTTTATTCCAATTATTTTTCGGAATTTTATATTTTTATTAATTTTATATAATTTAATAAAATATTATTTATCTAAAATATCAATAGTGTCAATTTTGACACTATTCATTAGTTGAATTTTTAGAAATATCATAACACAGAGATATGTTCAAAAAATCACCTTTAGCCCATAAATAACATGTCAAAGTCATACATAAAATTATTTTATGACATTAATTCACTCAAATTATATTTATTTTAATATTTATAATATCATTTATTTGATATATCTTTTAATAAAATAATTTTCGCATCACTACTGAGTCATCATTAAGGACAATTATTTAGTCTATTAAAATTATAAATAAATTTATATGATTTATGTAATTATATTATATTTATAGATACTACCTATAGTCGATTTTATTCCCTAGTAATCCCTTAATTAAAATTAATATACTTATATAAAATTATAGGGTGACATTTTCTCACATTCACTAATTTCTTTTATATTCATGTCATATTCATAGATAAGTGGCCATTAAGTAATTACATTTAGAAAAATAAATTATAAGGGTCAAATTTATTCATCCAATACGATTTTTAAAAGTGTTAAGGTAATTTTACGATATTATTTTTACCTTTAATTACATGATTCACCTTTAACCATGGTAATGAAAATAATTACCAAAGTTACTATTCATAAGGCCCAAATATAAAAGTATCCTATTAACATAATTTGTAACTAATGATTCCAAATATGGAATCCATTTTTCAAAATTCAAGACACAGAAGTTTCAATAATTAATTTAAAATTAATCCCATTTTCGAAACAAAACAGGTTCTTTTTATTGTTAAAACATTGCAAAAGATTGAAATGTTTTTACATATCAATTCAATGTAAAATTAATGACAATTAATTAAATTGTATTAAAATATAAAAAAATATTCTATTTATACTTTAAACCATTCAATATTATATTTTAACCATATAAACTATTTTCATGAAAAAGGTTTTTTTCAATTAAAATTTAGCATATTTTTACTATTCATCAAAATATGAAAGTTTTCAAAAAAAATATCAAGAATTCATACAATGTAAAATTTTATATCCTTTTTGTAAATAATTATTTTATTTTGTAAAATTTATCTTATAAATGTGTCAAAACAATATTTAAAATGGGTGCACCATCAAAAGGTGACAAAACTGTATTTTTTGAAAAATATTTCTTTTATCCGAAGAATTGAATTTGTTCTTATATCATGTTTAGAAAATACATATGATGAATTTTAATGTTATATAAAGTTAAAAATGTGGTTAATACTATTCATAATTACTAGTTTATATCCCATTAAATAATAATATTTTAATAATATATCATAGTTTAGTGAAACTCGGTATTGCATACAACGTAATCTATCGAGGAAGGTCACTCTCATGTGTAACGCAAGCCAAGAAAAGTATTGATTATACTACAAGATAATAAATTTTTTCATATAGAGAAATATAGTTTTGGTGTATTTTACAGCACAAGACATCAATGAAATTAGAAATAATATATCTAATAAAATCTCTCAGTTTTACATTCTACACCCCTTAAAATGAATTTCTCCCTCAAAATTTGTCGGGGTTATAAATGTTGTACTACTTGAATGTTTCTTTCATGGAAACCCACATAGTAAAATGGAATACAAAAACATCATTTTAAAAAGTAAAGTTAGAAACATAGCAGTTTCTCAAATTAAATCTTCACTGGGTTTCCACATATGTGAACAAAGATGAGAAGTGAAAACATGGATATAGAAGAGAAATCTAACCATTAAGTTTTGATTGATAGTGATAGAGAGTAAGGTTTAGAGAAAGTTGACCACTATAATTCCATAACTATGTGATGATTGAAGAGACCATCTGATTCATTGGATAAGAAGGTACTAGGATAAAATTTTTGGTTTCAAAATCATTTTCTTAAAGTTGATGAATTTTTTTCTTGAGGAGAAATACTTACTTGATTTTAGTATAATCTCAGTGTTGGTCATTCACTGAACAATTTCCACTTCATCTCTTATTAAATGAAATGAAATTGAATTTTTCATTCTTGAATTGTTAGCAGATCATGCAATAGAATTATAGTTCATTCCATTTGTCTCAACAAAAATGTTAAAATAGGTTATCAAATATTCATAAGTCCATCTTTGGAGAGATTAATTGAATATGGTTACAAAAATGGACTTATAATTCATCTATCATGTTGCATAAATAAAATAAAATTAATTTATACTAACCAGGGACTTCCCATAGGCTAGTGGTAGGCGATAAAGGTATGTCGCACATCGGTTTGTGGTTTTGATTCACACAGCCTTGTCTGATGTGACGGGTTATCGCATGTTCTGTGGGTTGTCATTTTTCTAAAACTATACTATTATAACATTCCAGAAAAAAATGGATTTTCCTTAAATGAAGTCCAACACAATCCATTCCAACCTTTAGGCTTCTCCAAAATACTTTTATCCAAACTCATAGTACAAAAAAACAATTACAAGAAATTTCATATGACAAGCATGTGGATACCATCATTTATCCTCTATATATCATAAGATATATATTATTGGTCACATTACAAACAACCGAATGGGTTCATCATGTATTCTCTTGAGTCATGTTAATAACCTAAATTACCATATATACTTACTGAAAACATGCATGTTTTCTTATTCCAAAACTTATTGGATATATTCCTTAAGTCCTAAAAAGTTGTATACTTTATCTGTGACAACATAACCCACATCTCAAAAAATCCTTAACCATTTCTAAGATAACTAATATCATCTAACATATCTTTATCCAAATATCATTATTTCAACCTCTGTCTCATATTAAGGGATATCCTTTCCTTAATCATGTGTTTCTTGTGAAGATCACATTTTCATTAAATCAATTTTCTTATCCATTATAACTATTCAACATATTCTTGAAAGTCCTTAGCGAAAAACATAAACTGATAATTCTTATATAATTCATCATTAATCATTTATGGAATCAAATACATAAATAATTTAATCCTTCCACATTAATAGTAGTCATGGAATAGGTTCTTCCTTGTCTTAGAAGTAGATTCTTATGTCTGATAATTGAGTTGGGTAATGCCCATGTTTTCCACTAATGATACATTGAACTCTATAACAATTCATTACTCTATGACCCTTTTCCCACATAGATAACATCTTCACCTCTATTTGAGGTATTCCTCAAGGTTCTTCTTCCCTTCTTCTTGAAATGTAAGAAGGTGAATCTTCCTTCCTCTGTGCTTCAAAAATTTCATCTTCCTCTTATTCGATGTGTTATTAATTTCACTAAAGCTCACATTGTTAATCATATATCGTGATAGTTGACTCTACATAATCGTAATATGTTTATGTCCTGTCGTTATCTAATTTCTTTTCCCATAATCACTATCAGACTCAATTTTAATCCAATTCTTTCTGGTGTCCTCCATTAACTAAATCCAAAAATTATGGTGTAAAAAACACATATCATAGAAGAAAACAAAATAATCAATGGGGATAAATTTCAATCTCTAACATCTTAAGTTTAATATTAGGATATTAATGATCTTTAACATTATTTCTAGGACTATAACCTATAGTTATACTTAACCTTAGGGGCATCCCTAGACATACCTTAAAAATATCTCTAGGTATCTCACTAAAGTTTTCACATCCAATTGTCCAAAGGTTGACTAAATATTCACTCTGATACCAACTCTAACAACCCAATCTTGATGTACATGGAAATTAAATTTCTTATATATAATACTTAATACATTACACAAAAATATTCCCAAATACTGTATTATTTTAGTGTCATTGGAAACATGGAACATAATCTTCTATATTAATGAAATATCTTCAACATCTCCAATAAGGATCTTCTCCTTTTTCCTACCTAAAACCTTTAGTTATATCTTGGAGAAAAGAAAACATAAAAAGGGTGAGCTCAAATGCTCTGTTAGGGTAAACAAGGAGAATATAAAACAAACCATAAATATAAGAATGTAAAAACATGAAAATAAAGTTTAAATATCAAAATCATGAGTCATAAAATAAATCTTGGTAGTTTGTAAGGTATAGATCATAAAGGAAAATTAATCATGATAAAATAGAATTGGAATTAAACATGTAATTGTGTCAAACCATTAAGCATATAATATGATTTCCAAAGTAGCTAAGGCATTGCTTCCAAGACCATCATAGTGGAAGAAGTCCATTACTGAACCAGGTTTACATGTCGTTCTAGCTTTGTATTACTGAACCGGATTTACTTATCATTCGAATTATTTCTATCTCATGAGATATAAATATTTACCCAATTAATTGGAGGGAGATATAAGTCCCACCCACCCCATAATAAAATCATTATTGCATGTTCCAAAAATCAAATATCATTCACCATAGTATAACTAAAGAAATAAAATGGGTTTCCTAAATATCATTCCATCATAACATAATACATATAAAATATCATTCCATAATTAACACAATAAAATCACATTAATAATAGGGATATAAACATAACACTATTTAAGAGTGTCATCATAGATAGAAAATAATTTTGATAAAACAATTGAACTTAGTTCTTGAGGAAAATATACTTTCTTCTTCAAAAACATTTTCTTTTTTCAAAATGTCCTGTAATTTTAAAAGAAAAAAAATTAGTTTAACATATACTTGAAATATTTTAGAGGAATATTCATGGAAATAAGGCATCATTAATTCATAAAAATCCATTCATACTATATAAGTTAAAAAAATATTATCCTTGTACTTTTGTCGGAAAAGTCAAAAAGTGCCTCATATGGTAAACAAAAGAAAGATTCCTTTCATAGCATGTAGTAAAAGTAAAAATGTGTAAAAATAAATTTAAACATATATATAATAATATTATATATTTTATGAAAACATTTTTAGAAAACATGGATGATAATTATATCTCTATTAAATACTGACGTATAAACAATCTCAGATAAAAATGAGATTGCAAAATTATACCTTACCTTGTACTTTTCTTTAGTTGAGGGTGTTTTCACCTCCTGTATAATTTTTAAATCATGTTATTAAATTATAATATGACCATATCCATATTTATTATATCATATATGATCCCATTATATCATTTTGTTAATAGTGTTTCAATATTACCATTATTTCGGGTGTTAACTATTTTGTTTTCCCAATCCTATTTTTCCATGTAAGTCATGTTTTTTGTGAATAGGTTGTATTTTATTCATGAAATTAAGTTCATAATTATTATTTTCACTCATCATATAAATTTCATAATCATTCTTGAATTGTTAATGTGGAGAACGAATCTCACCGCGTCTTGGAGATGGTAGGTCATACGTACGCACGAGCGACAATATCATTCTCTTGATGGTTAAATGGTATATAATTGGATGGTATATTAATTATAAAGAATAATTATCATGTTATATTCATTATTTAAATCCATTATACACATCATAATATCCATCTTAATAAATTATTTTTGAATAACAAATTATACCATGGCGTGGAGACGGTAAGTTGTACGTACGCACGCATGGTGATATTCTTATTCGTAGGATGGATAAAAGGGGGTATAAGGATTGTACCATAATTATAAAAACATCTCAGAATATATAATATACTATATTTATTAATTTAGTATGTAATTAACATAGAAAAAGGAAGTATAAGAAAAAAATAAATTGAATTGAATTGGTAAAGCAATTACCTCTTCTTCGTTAGACTACTTTTGGTTCTCTTTTTAGGGACACTAGGGATGGATTTTTTTTGGAAAATGAGGAACTCTATAAGTTAACTAAGAATTTTTTAGGAGAATTAGTTAAGGTTTGTTCGATATAGAAGGATCTTAGAGGTGTGAGGAAATATCGGAGGAGATTCGTTTTTTATAAGAGAAGAGAGGGAAACGTTAGGAAACTCTCAAAATATTGAAATATAATAAGACTATTATAGATCTAAATAACTAAAAATGGCCCATAAATTAAAATTATAATAAAGTTTCGATCATATCATATCCCCTTGTTATTATTTAATATTTTTTTGATTTTTAAATAATTTATTAATAAATTAATTCAATAAGATATTATTATTTCCAAATTTAATATTATTTATTTAATTTTACTTTAAATACAATAAAGAAAAAGTTGAAATTACAATATAATTCTTTAACACATGTATAATATATCTTATAGATATTTTAAATTTATTAGACACATTAATTAATCCATAATATTACAAAATTAATATTATTAAAATCATTTATTCTATTTTTATGTTAATTGAATAAATGTTGTTTTAGAAATGACGAGAGTTTTAAGGTAATTATATAACTTATAATAATTAAAAATAAATTCATATAATTAAAATGGTTTCATTTATATTATAACATCCCGGTTCCGGAAGCCACCCAAAGGTGCCCCGTACCCAGTTGGTCACATGGCCACAAGCGCATTTCTCCAAACGCCAGTGGCTACCGACTAGCAACGAGGGCCTTGGGTGTGATAGTGGGGAAACTATGCCCTCATTTGAAGAGTAAACATCAGAAGTAAACAAATACATATAATATTGGAATCAATAATAATAGCATACAAAAATAAATAGTGCAAGACTAATATAACAAACTAGAGAACATATATAAAATGATGCATGATACATATGTCTAGGAAAACAGCGAAACAAAGCACAATACGTAACCCTATAGAAAGAACACTCAGTCTAACCCCTCTGGTCCTACCTAACAATTACAAGAAACCATCTGGGCAGTACACTCAGTTTAACCCCTCTGGTTCATCTTAATCATAGACTCTCTGAGAAAGCAATCGCCGTCAATTCCGCATATAGTCTCATATCGTAACTAAAGGTGCTCTAGGGAAGCACTTATGTCACATTCCCAATCTTTCCCACGTCGAGGAACTACAAACACTATGAGTAATCACTCAACGTCCATTCCTCCTATGGTCTCGCATCGAAAAATTATAAAGACACTCTGGAGAATCCCTCAACGTCCATTCTCCCTATGGTCTATACACGAGGTTCTCATGGCCCTGTGTAAGTTAAGTAGGTATAGCAGCGCTTATCAGTCAAGGTAAACCTCAAGAAATACTTGGATATCATTCTACATCATAACATAATAATAGTCACACCATCCTACAATACTAGGCATGGGAAAGTAAATAGCCGCCTAACAGGAAAACTAGACCCAAAGGTCAAAACAAAAAAACATGCATGGGAAAAACAGCCAATGCGTATCAGTTCACCCTATTCATAATAAATTATCATCTACTCAGGCATACAAGCATTGGAGGCAAACAATAGTGCTAAAACGGTAAACGCGCAATACCCCGTTCATGGGTATTGGGCAATTTTTCACATAAAACTCAAGTAATTTCAACAGAAATGAACAAAACACCTACCTTGACATTAGGAGATCTCTATATGTAAATATCGAGGCTTGAATCACCTTAGAATGTCTAAGATCTACAAAAACACCTAAAATGTTCAACAGAGGATAAATTGAGAAGGAGAAGGAATCATGAAACGAAGCTCAATCAGAAGAGAGAGCTTACTGAGGTGATCCCAATGCAATCGACGGCGGTCGAACTAGAGTTCAGATGCTCGGTTGAGGGATTGGAGGAAGAATTCGGCCGTACGGAAGCTCTCAGCCGAAGGAGACCTAGAAGAAGATCGTTCTGGAGATTAGACGTGGCCCTGGTGTGTTTAATGAAAAAACAAGCATGGTTTGTACTTTTGAAGTACACGGCGTGTACTTGCCTTTTTCATACTCCACTTTAGGCGGCCTCCAGGTCACCCCCACATGGTCATGTGCATGACCACTACACAGCCATCACACAGCTACCTGCAGTAACCGAGTACATGGCATGTACTCATAAAGTACACAGTGTGTACTCATAAAGTACATGGAGTGTACTTAAAAAAATTCCAGGAATTCCTCTTTTTCTAAAAAATGACCAGAAAAGGAAAATATACTTGAAAAGAAGATCTGGGTTCTTACAAACTTCCTCCATTAAATAAATTTGTCCCTAAATTTCCTTAGCGCGACGTAGAAAAAGAAACCCTTAACAGCTCTGGCCACCGAGCTCGTACATCGGCCTCCCTATCCAAAGTCTCATCTTGTACCCGCCCATGCTTCCATAGCACTCATACCAGAGGAATAGACCGGCCTCATAGAACCTTTTTCTTGTGATCAAAAATCTGGATAGGATGCTCCTCGAAATATGCATCCACTTCGAGTTCAACCTCCTCAGGTTGAAAGACATGAGACGGGTCTGAGAAGTAACATAGAAGCTGAGAAACGTGGAAAACTCCATGCCTAGACCGGTACCTATGAGGTAACTACAGTCGATAGGAAACCGGACCAACTCTCTCCAAAACCTAAAACATCCTGACGTACCTCGGAGAAAGCTAACCCTGTCTATTGATCCTCTTTTGTCCCAACCTAGATGTGACATGCAGGAAAACCTAATCCCCGACCTTGAAATCTAGAGGTCGTCTCCGCTAATCAGTATAAGACTACTGTTGAGACTGTGCAGTATCCATCCTCTTCTGAATCATCTTTATCTTCTATGGAGTCTCTTGGACAAGATGAGGTCCCAGCATAGCTGCCTCTCTAGCCTCCAACCAACATAAGGGTGATTGGCATGGCCAACCATACAAAGCCTAGTAAGGTTCCATCTGAATAGTTTCATGAAAAGTATTGTTGTAGGAAAACTCCACAAGAGGTATATGCTTCTCCCAAGAACCTCTAAAATTCAGGATGCATGCTCGGAGCATGTTCTCAGTCACTTGAATCGTATGTTGGGACTGGCCATCAGTCTGGGGATGGTATACTATACTCAAAAGTACCTATGTACCCAAAGCCTTCTGAAGCCCCTGCCAAACCTAAGGGGTAAAATGAAAATATATTTTTGAAACAATGGAGTGTTCAACTCCATGTAGATATACAATCTAACGGATGTACAACTCTCCAAGTTCATCAACACTGAAGGTCTCTTTGACTGGTAAAAAGTGAGCAACCTTCATGAGTCTGTCAATGAAAACCCAAACTGCATCATTCCCTCCAGGAGACCTTGGTAAACCTGTAACGAAATCCATCGCTACATCATTCCACTTCCACTCAGAAATAGGAAACTGATGTAAAAGGCTTGCTGGTTGCTGATGCTCAGCCTTCACCTGTTGATAGGTGGAACACATCATAAAGAATCCTGAAACGCCCCTCTTCATACCTGGCCACCAATACTGGCGGTTTAAATCATGATACATCTTGGTGAAACTAGGATGAACTGCCCAAACTGAGGAATGAGAGTCCTGCATCAGCTCCTCGCGTATGTCTATTATCACCCATACGTGCCCTTGGAAATGAAAGATCACATCCTCACCTATGGTCCATCTAGGAATAGGGTCCTCTCATGAAACTCTCTCCCATAGGACTAGGCCTTTATAATATGATAGTTTCCTCATTCGTACTCGATCAAGAAGGGTGAGGTAATAGCTATAGAAGAAAGGAAATTTTGCCCCTGTCTGTCGTGAACCTCCAAATACATCTCAGATAACAAATCCATAAGATTTCACTCACTACTGGCCTCTTGAACTGCATGTAGCTGAGTCCTCATACTCAACGCATCAGCCACTACATTTCCTTTCCCAGGGGTATAGGAAAACTCAAAGTCAAAAGACTGAAGGTACTAAACTGATATTCGTTGTCTCAAATTAAGATCACGCTGAGTGAAGATTTACTTGAGACTCTTGTGTTCAGTGAAAACCACAAAATGATCTCCCATAAGATAATGTTTCTAACAGTGTAAGGCCTGAACAACTGCATCCAACGTGAGATCGTGCGTCGGGTAGTTCCTCTCATGTGGTCGCAACTACCAAGACCCGTACGCAACGACTCCTTCTCCCTACATAAGAACTACTCCCAGACCGATACCATAAGCATCACAAAACATAGTATAAATATTTCCCAGCACTAGAAAAACTAGTATTGGTGCTGATTTCAACCTCCCCTTCATCTTCTGAAAGGCTAACTCACAAGAATTTGACCAAAATAACTTTGCACCCTCCTTAGTCATACTCATCAGTGGTGCTGCTAAGAGTGAAAAGTCTTGTATGAAATGTCTGTAGTATCCTGCCAGCCCTAGAAAACTCTGCACCTCAATGAAGTTCTTCAGTTGCTCCCAGGAGACTACTGCTCTCACTTTCTATGGGTCTACTGACACTCTTATCTCTAAGATAACATGACCCACGTTGTGAATCGGATCCATCCAAAAGTAAAATTTTGAGATCTTAGCATATAACTTATGCTCTCTCAGTGTACTCAAAATGATCTCAAGATGGGTAGAATGGTCATGTTAAGTGTGAGAGTACACCAAGATATCATCCATGAAGACCACCACGAAGGAATCCAAGTATAGATAGAACACTCGGTTCATCAGTGCCATGAACACTGCAGGCGAGTTCATGAGACCGAACGACATAACCATATACTCGTATAGACCATACTTGATCTGAAAGTCTGTGAGATGTATATCAGATGGTCAACCCATAACTAATGATAATTGGACCTCAAGTCAATCTTTGAGAACACCCGGGATCCTCGAAGCTGATCAAAGATATCATCAATCCTAGTCAAGGTATATCGGTTCTTGACCATCAACTGTTTCAACTTCTGATAATCCACACAAAGCCTGAGAGAGTTTTCTACCTTCTTGGAAAACAGGACAGGAGAATCCCAAGGAGAAGTACTGGATCAGATGAAACCCCTTTCCTGTAACTCCTTTAACTACTTCTTGAGCTCTTGCAACTCAGGTGTAGCAATCCTATAAGGAGGAATGGACACCGGTGCCGCTCCTGACACAAGGTCAATAGAAAAGTCCACCTATCGCTCTAGAGGCAAACCTGAAAAGTCTTCTAGAAAGACGTCCCTAAAACGGTCCACCACTAGAGTAAAGTCTAACTGAGAAGTCCCCTGATCATTTAGATATAAACCATCAATCTAGGTTGTAACTCCTCCTAACCCATGATTCTCTGGGCCCATTCTGGTCCCCTGGACATCCCACTCACCCTTATGAAGAAAACATCCACCCTATGATTATGTGAAACTCACCCTATGGTGATAACCGTCGACGAATATATGGAATGGAACTAACCTGTCCATTCCGAGAATGACATAATAGCCTTTCATCTCTAGGACATAGAGGTCCCATAAAATTGACACCCGCCTACCTCTAGAGGGCACTCCTTACACTGGCATACACTCACCGTTCTAGTCCCCAACGGAGTGTCTAGTGTCAAGATATCATCAGAAGAAAATATCCAGAGCCCAAGGCTCTCCACAACATCAACAGATATAAAGCTATGGAAAGCCCCTGTATCGAAAAGTGTAGAAGCTAAAACTGAGGCAACTAAGATCGTACCTAGAACTGTAGAAGGTTCGGGATCCTGCTCCTGCTAGGTCTACCACTCCCAAGGTCTGGCCTACTCCACGGCCCTGTGACCCTACTTGAACACTCTCAGATAATCCACTCTATTGTCGCTGAAATACTTGTGAGTGACCACCCCATCCATGACCTCCACCTCGGCCTGAACAGACAGAAGAACTCCAGTTCCCTGACTGGTGAGAAACTGGTGGTGCTGCTCCTGAATGCAAAGTCATAGAAGAACTCATGTCACAAACTTATGGTGATAAGATCTGACAGAAGCACTGAATATTACCCATATTGTGCAAATATCGTCACTCCAATGGGTCTCTTGGACCATGTGGCCTCATATGTCCACTCTTCGGGTAGCACACCACCTGGCTACCAAAATAAGTGTCTCACCTCCTTGGATCACCATGAGAAGACTCCCTGTGGAGTTTCCTACTGTCAGTAAGAGGGATTTCAGCTCTAGATGCCAAGACACCCTGGCTCACAACTCCAGAATCCCTCAGATTGTGCTCCATGATCAGCACCTGGTTGACGATAGAAGTGATAGAAGTCAACTAGAATATATTCATCTATGATCGGATGGCGTGCCTCAGACCATCCTCAAACTTCCTTTCCATGAATAACTAATCACCTTCTGAAATAGGCATGAAACACTGTAGCTCGATAAAGAAAGAGGAATACTATATAATAGAAAGAGTACCCTACTCCAGACTCATAAACTCTCGGGCTCAATCATCCCTCAAGGTCTCTGGATAGAATTAAACATAGAAGATGCATTGAAACTCATCCCATTCCATAACTTGATGGCATTCTGCCTATGAGATCACATCTGACCACATCATGCCGGAGTCCTGAAGCATATAGGTAGTGAGCTTGAACCTCCTCTCTGTAGGTGTCTCCAGATGCTCAATGATTGTTAGCATGGCTTCTAGCCATGACTCTACATCCTCGGGTCCTCCATCCCCTGAGAAAGTGGGAGGATGATGCTTCTGGAAGACCCATGTCAAATCATCCATCGACGGGGCAGGAGGCAGTTCCCCCTGAAATGCCTTCATCATCATCATAAATAATTCCCTAAACTATGCATCAACACCTGTTTTTGTTATAACGGTTGGTTCCAAGACTAGCACAACAGGAGGATCTACGGGTAGTCCCTAATCAGCCACATTCGGTGTCCGATCACTAACCTGCAACTGGCTCACAACCGAAGGACGTCTCGGTGGCATGACTCTGCAAGGTCAAATGCACACCTTAGATCAAGACTATCAAGGACTGAAAACAGGAATTAAAGGAAGGGAACAGGAGAAAGAAAGCATTCAAGTTTTACAAAACATGACTACATGGCGTGTATGTCCCATAAATTGTGTGTTCCCTTATGTCATTCATATGGGCATGTAATTCTGCCAAAACTGGTTGTGTGACATCCAAACACACGGCGTGTTGTCTTAACATATGGAATGTACTTGAATCCTCTTTCTCTACCCGACTCCTTCTACACAGCAAAGCCACACATCTCTCTTAAGACAAGACTACACAGCGTGTTCACGGTAGACACGGCGTGTACTAGAAAAGATTCACCTGGCCTGTGTTGATAGCGACACGACCGAGTACCTGGGTCAGACTACATGGTAGGTTCAATCCTGAAACAGTGTGTGTAGCTTAAGGTTTATCTGTATGTGTTGTCAGTTACACGGGTGGACACAGGGTCAACAATACCCAGCATGCACAACTGGTACACGGCATGTTTCTAAAGAATTTCCATGTCCCGTGTCTCTTCGCACATAGCCTATGACATGGTTAGATACTATAAAGCATGTACATATGGTACACGGTGTGTACTTAAGAAAAAGGTTTTCTTCCCGAACAGAAGAACACATGGCGTGTAGTCAAAACTGCACGGTGTGTATTCTGGGTTTTTCTAGACAGTAAGCCTCCAAAACTACTTCAGGACCCAAAAAAAACATGAAACGAACATTTAAAGTACCAAATTCCAATCCGTGAGGGCCCATAATCACAGAGAATCAAATCTTGGCATCTTATACATGTTATAACAAGGTAAAAAATTCAATGATCCACCAAGTTCCAGTCAATGAGGGCCCATAACACATCAAGAACCAAAGTTTGGCATTCATTTAGACAAAACTTTACACAAAAAATACCCTATCAAATAATAGGTATTTTTTCAAGGTATAAACCACAACATCATGAATATTCTACAAAACATATATCACAACAAAATTTAATTGATAATTCACCCTATATGGAATGGAAATAATGAATGACATGTGATTTCTAGTAAGTGCCTATATGATGCATGAGATGGCATACCCTCATCTCATCGGTTTGCAACAGAATATAACCTCAATAACATAAATAATTACCAGCAGAAAACATGTGAGTAACCAAATGGTGAAAATCAAGTCAACCATAAACTTGAAAAACTAGAAAATTGCATTAACAAGGTTGATTAGATTTTCCCTGTACATAGGTTAGCTACTCCCAGGAACAGCTTATTACCAAGTAATTATTCCATCCTATCCCTGACTATATGCTCCAAATAGTAATTCAAGAGAAAATAATCCCTCTGATACCATTTTATAACATCCCGATTCCATAATCCACCCAAAGGCGCCCTGTACCCGATTGGTCACATGGCCTAAAGCACATTTCCCGGAATGCCAGAGGCTACCGACTAGCAGCGAGGGCCTTGGGTTTGATAGTGGGGAAACTATGCCCTCATTGAAAGAGTAAATAGTATAAGTAAACAAATACATACAAGAGTGGAAGCAGTAATAATATCATACAAAAATAAAAAGTAGAAGACTAATAGAACAAACTGGATCACATATATAAAATGATGCATGATACATATGTCTATGAAAACTGAAAAACAAAGAACAATGCTAAAATACAGAACTAAACCAAGTACAAAATAAAAATATTAATATGCTCCACAGCATCGCAATCCTAAGATTGGTCTCGTTCTCTCCAGCTCCACAGCATGTCAAGTACCTGAAGTAGAATGGCTCTTTCCCTTGTCTATACCTGCAATAATATAATCTGTTTAGTCCCAAAAGCATGGCCCAAACAGGGTGTGAGACTAATCCTAGTAGTAAACTAATGCGAGATCTGTTCCTAATAGTCAATGAGTATATGGAAGGTAAAAGTACATGAAATAGTAAACAGGAAGGTACTCAAAAGTAAACAATCCACAGTTTCAATATCAAACAAAAACTAAACAAGAAGATAAACACAACAGGTAACCCTCTAGAAAGCACACTCAATCTAATCTCTCTGGTCCTACCTAACAAGAACAATAAACCCGCTGGGCAGTACACTCAGTCTAACCCCTCTGGTTCAACTTAAGCATAGATTCTCTGAGGAAGCACTCACCGTCAATTCACCCTATAGTCTCGTATCAAAACTAAAGGCGCTCTAGGGAAGCACTTACGTCACATTCCCTATGTGTCCTGTGTCGAGGAACTACAGACACTCTATGGAAGCACTCAACGTCAACTCCTGCTATGGTCTCACATCGTAAAATTATAAAGACATTCTAGAGAAGCCCTTAATGTCCATTCTCCCTATGGTCCATACACCAGGTTCTCATGGCCCTGTGTAATTTAAGCTAGTGTAGCATTGTGAATCGGCTAAGGTAAATATCAAGAACTACTTGGATATCATTCTAAAATATAACAAAACAATAGTCACACTATCCTACAGTACTGGGTATGGGAAAGTAAACAACCGCCTAACAGGAAAACTAGACCCAAAGGTCAAAACAGGAAAAACATGCATGGGAAACACATCCAAAGCATAGAAATTTTCCCTATTCAAAATCAATTATCTTCTACTCAAGAATAAAATCATATCAGGAAAACAATAGGGCTAAAATGGTAAATTTTCAATACCTCGTTCATGGGTATTGGGCAATTTTTTACATAAAACTCAAGGATTTTAACCAAAAAGGCACAAACCACCTACCTTGATGTTAGGAGATCTCTATATGTGAATCACGAGGCTTGAATCACCTTAAAACATAGAAGATATACAAAAAAACTAAAATTTTCAACAGAGGATAACTTTAGAAGGATAAGTAATCATGAAATGAAGCTCAAGTAGAAGATAGATCTTACTGATGAAATCCCAACACAATTGACGGCGGTTGAATTGGAGTTCGGATGCTCAGTCGAGGGCTTAAAGGAAGATTGCATTTGTACAGGAGCTCTCAGCTGAACGAGACCTAGAAGAATGTCATTCTGGCGATTAGACGTGACCCTAGTGATTTTAATGAAAAAAAATAAAATACATGGTGTGTAATTTTGAAGTACATGGCGTGTACTTTCCTTTTCCGTACTCCACTTTAGGCGGCCTCCAGGTCACCCCCACATGGCTATGTGCATGGCCGCTACACGGCCATCACACGGCTACCTATGGTAATCGATTACACGACATATACTCATAAATTACATAGCATGGACTTCAAAAATTTCTATAAATTCCTCTTTTTCTCAAAAAAGACCAGAAAAGGAAAACATACTTCAAAAGAAGATCTGGGTTCTTACAAACTTCCCCCCTTTTACTTTCAATAATCTTTTTTTTATAGTTTACTTGGTGTTTTGTCCAGTTGTGTGGTTTCTTGTGTGTGTGTTTACATGTTATAAAGGCAATGCATTCAAATTTTTAGGGAATTACGCCTTTGGTGCTAGTCATTAGTCCCTCGCCTTTTTTGTGCTGTGAGTACAGCTGGAGGACTTATAGGGGAATGGATTCATTCAGCCTAGTGTTTCTACCTAGGAATCCCTAATTATGTTCACCAAGAAGAAGGATGGGAGCTTGAGGCTTTGTGTTGACTATCGGTGCCTGAACCAGGTGACCGTGAAGAACAAGTATCCACTCCCAAGGATTGATGACCTCTTTGATCAGCTGAAGGAAGCATGATGGTTCTCGAATATAGACCTAAGATCAAGCTATCACCAGCTTAGAGTATGAGATAAGGATGTGTAGAAGTCATCCTTCAGGTGTCGGTATGACCACTAGGAGTTCTTGGTTATGCCATTTGGTGTAATCAATGCTCCAGTAGTGTTCATGGGACTCATGAACAGAATCTTGAAGCCATACCTTGATCGCTTTGTCATAGTCTTTATCGACAACATTCTGATCTACTCGACTACTGAGGAGGAGCATGCCTATCATTTGCAGGTAGTACTGGACACACTCCGAGAGAACCATATTTATGGTAATCTCTCAAAGTTATAGTTCTTGATCTGAGAGGTTCACTTTATGGTACATGTCATCTCGGAGGCTGGAGTTGTAGTGGATCCAGAAAAGATTGAGGTGGTACTTTCTTGGGAGCCACCCAATAGTGTGATAGAGGTATAGAGTTTCCTGGGGTTGGCTGGATACTACCGGAGGTTTGTGACAGACTTATCCAGAGTTACATCACCATTATAGGCCATGACGAAGAAGTGGAAACCCTTTGTGTGGTCGGAGAGATACCAGCAGAGTTTTCAGGAGATGAAGTAGAGTCTGATTAGGTCCCCCATCTTGAGGCTTTTAGAGGAAGGAATAGGTTACGTAGTCTACTGTGACGCATCAGGGACCAGAATCAGATGTGCCTTGAAGTAGGAGTGAGCAATGATCTCATATGGTTCTCTTCAGCTGAGATAGCATGAGCAGAACTCCACTACCATGACCTAGAGTTAGCTGCAGTGGTCTTGACCTTGAAGATGTAGAGACACAATCTGATGGGTGAACATTTTACAGTGTACTCTGGTCACAAGAGTCTCAATTATATCTTCTCTCATAAGGACATGAACCTGAGACAATGACATTGTCTTGAGCTCCTCCAGGACTATGACTTTAAGATAGTCTATACTCCTAGGAAGGAGAATGTTGTTGCAGATGCACTCAGTAGAAGATCTGGTATACAGCTGTTTGGTGAGGTGACAGAGCAGCTGGCCACTTTGAAGATATCCTTTGTGGATCATGATGAAGAAGCTTTTATTTAGTCTCTTACAGTCACTCCCCCACTTCTTCAGCATGTCAGGGAGGTGCAGTGTGGGGACGCTAACTACGAGGCTCGACGTGGTCATATATCCTTAGGGAAGACACCTGATGGATTTTATGAAGGTGGGGAGCATGTCATCCCCTTTCATAGGATGTACTATGGTACCACTGTCACTTTAGGAGGAAGTGTTGAGGGAGTTCCATGCACCCCCTCTAGCGGTACATCCAGGAGTGGCGAAGATGTACCAGGATCTTTGACGACAGCACTGGTGGTAGGGAATGAAGAAAGAAGTTGTAGATTTTATCCCTCTATGCCTCACTTTTCAGCAAGTGAAAGCTGAGCATCAGGTACCAGCAGGCTTGGTTCAGCCTTTAGAGGTCCCAGAGTGGAAGTGGGATGGGATATCCATGGACTTTGTGATGGGTCTTCCACATACATCTAGGGGACATGACTCAATTTGGGTGATCATCGACCGACTCACCAAGTCATCCCACTTACTACTGATCAGAGAGTAGGGTTCAGTAGAGATCTTGTGATGCCTCTATGTGTAGGAGATTATGCGGCTACATGGAGTACCCATGATTATTTTCTCTGATCGTGATAGAGGTTTTACTTCCTAGCTATGTAAGGGGTTGCAGGAGGCTTTTGGGATGCAGCTTCGTTTGAGAACTGCCTTCCATCCTCAGACAGATGTTCAGACTGAGTGGACCATTCAGACCCTCGAGGATATGCTACGTGCTTGTTTCCTCTACTTTGGTTGCAGCTAGGAGGATGACTTTCCTTTGGAGGAGTTTTCATACAACAACAACTATCACTCAACTATTGGGATGTCACCTTTTGAGGCACTATACAGGCAGCCTTGCATATCACCCTTGTGCTGGACTGACCCAGGGGAGTCAGCACTAGTGGGACCAGATATGGTATGGGCTACCACATAGATGGTTCAGGTCATCCAGGAGTGGATGAACACTACACAAGGTAGGCAGAAGTCATATGAAGATAGGATATGGAGACCTCTAGATTTTGAGGATTGCGACCACGTCTTTCTACAAGTCTCACCTCGACGAGGTTTGTGGATATTTGGATGAGGTGGAAAGTTATATCCGAGGTTCATCGGACCTTTTCAGGTCCTCAGAAGAGTTGGCGAGGTGGCATACTACTTATCTCTTCTAGCTTAGTTGCACTGGGTGCATGACATCTTCCACGTATCCTAGCTGAGGAGATACTTGCACGAACCTTCTCACATCATCGACTATGGAGAGATGGACATCAAAGATGGGGAGAATTTTACAGAGGTTCCAGTAGAGATTGAGAATCGGCAGGATCAGGTCCTTCATGGATGGTCTATACCTTTGGTGCACGTTCCCTGGCATCATGGAAACTTCCAGGAGAGCACATGGGAGTGGGAGGCCCAGATGCGTGCTCAGTACCCCCAATTGTTCCCTTAGTTTGAGTTGTGGATTATGGGGATGTAACTCCTGAGGTGGGGATAATGTAAAGACCCATAATTTCCATGTAATTTTTTTTAAATATATGGGAATTTTTCGAGTCCGCAAAAATTGACGGGGCATGATTCTAAGGCCCGGAGTGCTAGAAATGAATTTCTAATCTTTATTTCGAGTACGTTTAGTAAACATGTGAGTAGGTTATTCTAACTTTTGAACAGGTGCTCAGAATTGAAATCTTAGGGCATTGTTGAACTCACAGTACTGGTATTCACTTAAGAAGACTTTCACCTCGACGATAGTTGGTCGAGGGTGAAAGTTAGCTATTAGGTTTTTTGTGTGTGAATAAAATGAAAATAAATGTGTATGACATTTTTATTTTTATTTGAAACACCCATGTGGTTTTTGGGAGGTGGGTCTACCAAAAATAAACCTCCATGTGGAAGTTGAGGTGTGGGGACCACCAGAACATAACCTCTCATGAGAGGTTATGGTGGTGGGGACCACCCGAACCATAACCTTCTATGAGAGGTTATGGTGGTGGGGACCACCTAGGACTAAACCCCCCTTTAATTTAGAGAAACTCTAAACCCCCCTCATTAATGGGGAGGATCCTCTTGACTTCCTCCACATAAATTGTGCCAATGCACATACCTTTAATTATTCCAAATTAGTTAATTGGCTTGCCCCTTTTTTAAATTAAGTAATAGCGTCGTTGGAATTTAGGAAGGTTCCTAATGAATGAATTGTCATAAATTCCATGATCGTTACCTACCTACCCCCCTATCCTATATATATGGAGCTTGGGAGGAGGATTTGGGATGGCTTCATCAAGCGAAAAAGTGCTGGTAATGTGATGTGATGCCCAACACTTGGAGGATTACACTCTCCAATGAAGAACACGTTCTCCAACGCAGAACGTGCTCCCTAATGAAGAATGCCGAACTCCTTCGACCTTCTTACTTGGGACTTCTTATGACGTGGTACATCCTCATCTATGATGAACTGAAGCACGAGCTTGGGATTGGAGGTGTGTGGTGGACGCGATGAATGACAATAACTTCGTCTTCTTCCCTAAAACTCTTTCGACTTATCAACCCAAGGAAGGGGTTATTTGCATGATAATACTTCCCTTGTTTTCTTTAGCGGTTTGGGAAAGAATCATTGTCGAGGTTGTAAAATTTTAAGTTCATTGTTATTCTTTCTTGTTGAACCAAATGCTACCACCCTAAACGCAGAGGGTGCGGGCCAAACCAACATGGCTTGACCCCTCCTCCGTTCTTCTTTTGTGTACTCTTCGAAATGGAGGAAGGAGATGAAGGCGATGAAGGCGATGAAGGAAACGACGCTACCACCCATGGCCACCGCGACCCGTTCCACCACCACGACACTCCACCTTCTCGGCTGAACTGGGCTGCACCCCTCAAGGTGCCCCGGACAAAACGGATTGTTCCCCTCATGGCACCCTGGCCGAACCGGCCCGCACCCCTCATAGCACCCCCCACGGATGAGCCGCCCCATGGCCCCTGCAGGCTATGTGTCCCCTCATGGCCTGCTAGACCTCCCAGCAGACTGGGCCACATTACGGGTCGGGCCGGACCCTATGGGTCGGGCCGAGTCGACCCGAACCGTGTCAACCCATGCTATGTCGGACCGGACTCAGGCTCATTATGACCCTCTATTTTCTTTTAGCCATATCTTTGGCACCAGACGTCTGTTTTACAAACCATTAGTGGCACTGGGAATCTTGGAGTGAGACATTCCCTTAGATTATAATCCACTGAATTTTTGGATTGATATGGGAAATAGTCAGGTTGGATTGAGCACGAATCCAATTGCACCCTCGAGACTAAAAGGCTAATAACTAAGAGATCGGGCATCCAATTGACGTGTCGTCTGTTACATTGAGACCCCTATGACATGGTGGACCTTTGTGATACTTCTTCGTGGGACTTATTGATGGTTGGATTATCGACCAGTAGCTCGTGGAGCGGATCCTCCTGGAGACAAGCGAGCGTAGTACAGAGACCTAGTAGCTGGTTGTGACCTTATGACTGTTGGCTGTTTCGACTTGGAGTGACTCGACTAGACCAGTGGAGATCGCCTTGGTGTCATGGTATACCCATAGTGGGGAGCACCTTGGTGTCGCAGAATACCCATGGTACTCTACAGGGAGAGTACCTTAGCAGGCTACGAAGGGGAGCGTGCTTGGTGACACGGAAAACCCATGGTGGGGAGCATGCTTGGTGACGCAGCAGATCAATGGTACTCGACAGGAGGAGTACCTCAACAATACAAGGTTATTGAGAAGCGTTCTTGGTGTCGTGATAGGCCCACTGTACTCGATAGAGGAGGAGTTCGCCAGTATCCATGGTTTCGACAACGTGACTAAGGATGTTACTTGATACTACCCCCTAGAATAAAATCCTAGTTTGAGTTGAGTCAGTTTTTATGTGTTTTCCTCATTATTGATATGGATCACTTGATAACTTAGGTATATGTATGGGCATATACCTAAGTAGGTTTATCTGTTGATTTAATTATTTTTGGTTTATCCTTGGTGGATTTTCTGAGACCTTGAGGGTATTGGGGTCCTTACTGAGTATCATTATACTCACCCATGTACGGGCTACGCCCACACCTTGTTGTGTTGGATGCAGACGACTGACAGCGCTGACTGAGGCTGAGAGTACTAGGACTGGATGATCCTCAGAGGTGGATCATACGACGTGTCATTACACGGTGGAGATAGATAGACGTGGAGTACTGAGGAGGTGATCTGTACCAAGCCTTCATGTAGGAACCCCAGAGGATGATCCAGTAGCTGAATTTCCCTTTTCTTCAGTTGTATTCTATCGCAGTTGTACTTGTACTTTCCAGTTGGGCTTGTATTTTGGCCCCTTTTACATTCAGTACCCTTTTTTTATACATTTTACTTGGTGTTTATTTTTGTTGTGTGCTTACTTGTGTGTGTGTTTATAGGTTATAAAGGCAATTCCTACCCAGTTTTAGGGAATTACACCTTTGGTTCTAGTCGCCAGACCCTGACCTCAAGCGCATTTCCCTAAATTCCAGAGGCTGTCGACTAGTAGTGAGGGCTTTGGGTGTTATATTGGGGAAACTATGCCCTCATTGGAAGAGTACACAGTGGAATTAAACAAATACATACAAGAGAGTAAGTAGTAATAATATCATACAAAAATAAATAGCGGAAGTCTAGTAGAACAAACTCGAGCACATATATAAAATGATGCATGATACATATGTCTATAAAAACAGCGAAACAAAGCACAATGCTAAAATACAGTACTAAACCAAGTATAAAATAAAAATAGTAATCATCTCCATAGCATCTCAAGCCTAATCTTGGTCATGTTCTCTCCATCTCTATAGCATGTCAAGTACCTGAAGTAGAAGGGAGCTTTCCCTTGTCTATACCTGCAACAATATAATATTTTTGGGCCCAAAAGCATAGCCCAAACATGTTGTGAGACTAATCCTAGTAGGCAACCACCACGAGATCTATTCCTAACAGTAAATGAGTATATGGCAGGTAAAATTACAGGAAATATTAAATTGTAAGGTACTCAATAGTAAACAATCCACAGTTTCAATATCAAGCAACAACTAAACAATCAGATAAACACAACAGGTAACCCTCTGGAAATAACACTCCTTTTAGCCCCTCTAGTCCTACATAACAAGTACAAGCAACCCTCCGGGCAGTAAACTCCGTCTAATCCCTCTGGTTCAGCTTAATCATAGACTCTCTAAGGAATCACTCGCTATCAATTCCCCATATAGTCTCGTGTAGTAACTAAAAGCGCTCTAGGGAAGCACTTACGTCACATTTCATCTATGCCCCACATCGAGGAACTACAGACACCCTGAGAAAGCACTCAACATCAATTCCCCCTTATGGTCTCGCATTATAAAATTATAAAGACACTCTGGAGAAGCCCTCAACTTCCATTCTCCCTATAGTCTATAAAACATGTTCCCACGGCCCTGTGTAAGTTAAACAAGTGTAGCAGCGCGTATCGGCCAAGTAAATCCTCAAGAACTACCTGGATATCATTATACAGCAAAACAGAATAATAGTCACACTATCCTTAAATACTAGGCATGGGAAAGTAAACAGCCGCCTAATAGGCAAACAAGACCCAAAGGTAAAAACAGGAAAAACATGCATGGGAAACACAACCAAAGCACATCAATTCACCCTATTCACAATAAATTATCATCTAATAAATCATACAAGCATAGAAGGCAAATAATAGGTCTAAAACGGTAAACGCGCAATGCCCTGTTCATGGGAATTGGGCACTTTTGCACATAAAACTCAAGTACTTTCAACAGAAATGCACAAACCACCTACCTTGACGTTAGAAGATCACTATATGTTAATCTCGATGATTGAATCACCTTAGAATGTCAAATATCGAAAAAAACCTAAAATTTTCAATAGAGGATAACTTGAGAATGAGAAGGAATCATGAAACGAAGCTCAAGAAGAAGAGAGATCTTACCGAGGCGATCCTAAGGAAATCAGCCGCAGTCAAATCAGGGTTTGGATTCTCGGTCGAGGGCTTAGAAGAAGATCACTGTCGTACAGGATCTCTCAGCCGAACGAGACCTAGAAGGAGATCGTTCTTGCAATTGGACTCGACCCTGGTGCATTTATTGAAAAAAATAAAATACATGGCATGTACTTTTGAATTACACAGCGTGTACTTTTGAAGTACACAACGTGTACTTTCCTTTTCTATAATTCGCTTTAGGCGACCTCTAGGTCACCCCCACATGGCTGTGTGCATGGTTTCTACACATCCAGTACATGGCTACCTACAGTAACTGAGTACACAACGTGTACTCATAAAGTACATGGCATGTACTCATAAAGTACACAGCGTGTACTCATAAAGTACACGGCATGTACTCATAATGTACATGGCGTATACTTCGAAAATTTCCTAAAATTTTTCTTTTTCTCAAAAATGAAAAAAAAGGAAAACATACATGAAAAGAAGATCCGAGTTCTTACATATATAAAAATAGACATTTAGATTCTTTCATATCTTGATTGTGGCTCAATGTGGACACAAAAAAGATATTAAAATACAAGATAGTGATATTTTGTAACTATATTTTATTTAAATAATAAATAATTTATTTTCTTATTCAAATATCCATTAAACACCTCAAAAATGATCATATTGTGGTAATTATTTAATATTATTCATCCAATAATTTTTTTACATGTTTTGGTTTTATTCTAATCCTTATAATTTTGATCAACCCTTAATAATTTTTTTAAACTCTTACCATGGAAGCATGTCTTTTTATTTACTAAGGGTAAATATAGTCACTCTAAAATGACAAATGACCCATAAATTGACCATTGGTGACATATTTAACATCATCCAAATTAGCTGTCTGGTTTTTATATTTTTATTAATTTTATATAATTTAATAAATTATTATTTTTCTAAAATATCAATATTGTCAATTTTGACACTATTCATTAGATGAATTTTTAGAAATATCATAACATAGATATATGTTAAAAAACTCCTTTAAACCATAAATAACATGTCAAAATTATCCATAAAATTAGTAGATGACATTAATTCACTCAAATTATATTTATTTTAACATTTAAAATATCATTTATTTGATATTTCTGTTAATAAAATAATTTTTTCATCACTATTGAGTCATAATTAAGGATATTCATTTAATCTATAAAAATTATAAATAAATTTATATGATGTAGGTAATTATATTTTCTCTTCAAATACAACTATAGTATATTTTATTCTTTAGTAATCCCTAAATTAAAATTAATATACTTATATAAAATAAGAGTGTGACATTTTGTCACATTCACTAATTTTTTTATATTCATGTCATATTCATAGGTAAGTGTCCATGAAGTTATTCCATTTCGAAAAAATTTTGATAAGGGTTGAATTTAGTCATCCAATAGGATTTTTACAAGTGTTAAGGTAATTTTATAATATTATTTTTACCTTTAATTGCCTAATTTATCTTTAACCACGATAATAAAAATAATTAACAAAGTTTCTATTCATAAGGCCCAAAAATAAAATTATCCTATTAACATAATTTGGAACTAATTATTACAAATATGGAATCCATTTTTCAAAATTCAAAACACATAAGTTGTAGTAATTATTTTAAAATTCATCCCATTATTGGAAAAAATGAGTTTTTGTTTAAAAGTTAAAACATTGCAAAAGATTGAAATGTTTTAACATATGAATTCAATGTAAAATTAATGAAAATGAATTAAATTGTATTAAAATATAAAAATATATTTTAGTTATACTTTACACCCATTGAATAATATATTTTAACTATATAAATTATTTCGATGAAAAAAGTTGTTTTCATTTAAAATTTAGCATATTTTTACTATTCATCAAAATATGAATGTTATTAAGAAAAGAAAAAAATCATCATAAAGTAAAATTTTATATCCTTCTTCCAAATAAGAAGTTTATTTATTCAAATTAAACTTATAAAAGTATCAAAAATAAGATTTAAAATTGGTGCACCATCAAAAGGCGGCAAAACTGCATTTTTGGAAAAATACTTCTTTTATTTGAAAAATTGATTTTGTTTATATATAATTTTTATAAAATACATAAGATAAATTTTAATGTTATATAAATTTCAAAATGTTGTTAATAATATTCATAACAACTAGTTTATATCCCATTAAATACAAATATTTTAATAATATATCTTTGTTTAGTGAAACTCGGTATTGCGTACAAGGAAAGCAGTCAAGGAAGGTCACTCTCACGTGTAATGAAAGACAAGAAAAGATTTGTATATAATGAAACTTAATACGGTGTTGCATATAGAATAAGATAATATTGTTGTATCGTACAACACAAGACGTCAATGAAATTAAAAATAATCTATCTCATAAAATCTAGGGGTGTTACAAGATTATTGGTAGGTGAAGTTAGGAAGGCCATCAGTATAAGTGGCATATATCCCCACCACTGCCCCCGAGGAAAGAGGTGAGTGGAAAAAAATAGCATAAGGGAATAGAAGTTTTGAAATTTTATTAATCGAAATAAAATCAATTGAACTCATGGTATTCTCTAAGCATAATTGAAATGAAAAAATATGTCCTCTGCCACTTCCTCTACAACACGGATGACATCAACAACCTAGAAAACCTCCAAAATCCATCCTTTAAAAAATCATCCCGGCCAAAAAGGTTGGAAAGAAGCATAGGAGGATGAACCTAAATCAATTCCAAAGTTTTTTTTGACTCTATTCAACTTTATACCCTCATATTTGAAATAGCGGACACCACCCCACCAAATGAAATCACCAAAAACATTCAGCTAGAAAAATTCTTCATTGGATAAGGATTTGATATTCGGTATCATTAATGTTATTAACTTTATGGATCACTTCTCTGATTATGAGTATGGATATGAACCTGATTTCCTTATATCTAATTGTGGAACTATAGTAAGTGGCCCCAAGATCCATGTATGTTGAAGAAGCCACAGTCACAGTAGGAACCAGAATCCTAGCCATGCCCCTACTCAGATTTTCAATGACATAGAAACTCACTGAAGAACCATTCCATGAGTTTGAAATGAGAACAAAAATCCCCCTACATCAACTAAAATTCACCATGACCCTATCACATTGGAATTTCAATCAGAGGGGGTACATGTTTTATATCACCCTTGTTGAATAGAAAGACATGCCCGGCCCAACCCACAATGGATAAGAGCACCTCTAACTCTTTTTTTAAGGGTTCATCCATATACATAAAATAATAAATCCCCTAAAGCACATAAGAAATAGAATACCTACCTAGGGAAGTGTGGGAATTTAGACCAGATGTATGGCATCATAAAATAGTTAGCCTTGGTACTGACCAAACAATCTCTCCTGGATGCCCTAAGTTTGAAAAAAGCCCTCAGGGAGTAACTCATAGAGGCTTTCCTAAAACCATATAAGTTTTAAGATGAGGTAGTCACTACTGAGGTCTTTCAGACAAAGACTGATCCTGTGGAATTCCATGTGGTTATATCCTTCACATATCATGATTATGATGTTATTATACATGGACACATCATCCCCTTGTATGTATATGGTAGGGTAAATGGTGTTGATGTATGAAAGGTTTTTGTTGAAAATGTATCTATATTTAATCTCATTCATGTATAGAAACTTCATCAGATGAGCTAAAAAGAGGAAAATCATGAGCATTCCACCATAAAAATGTAGGGATATGAAAAAAGTGAGTATAATCCATTGGGAAAAATCAAGATCAAGGACTAATTTAGATACCTATTAGGAAACATATATTTTATGGTGGTTCAGCAGAACATGAACTACAACATCTTTCTAGGAATTCCATGTTTTCATCAACACATGGTAATCCCCTCATCATACCATTAATGAATCAAATATTGTATTAATGAATGAATTGGAATGTTACACACTGATAAGGCCCCATTTGAATCATATGAGTCACATTATATCAATGCAGGATTATATCATAGGAAATGTAAACAGACCTTGGTTGATGGTATTTCTTGGTTCACAACCAAGAATGGTATGGAAATGATCCTATCAAATCCCTTAAAACATCTCATTGAAGAGTATCTCTTTCCCATCAATCAGGTTGAATATATGATCCTAAATATAGGTTCATATTTAGTAATATTTATGGTTTTAGTCATGAAAAATGATTCCATATGTGTTGAAAAGATTTTTGAATCCCTATAAAGTGAATAAAGATCAGATAAAAATGATCTCATTTTATCTCCAGAGCTCTAAGAAATCCCTGCCTCACCAGTTGAGGGATAAGAGGTTTTCCCATCACCCAAAGAGGATGATGATTATCCTTATCCATCTCTCACTCCATCCTCACCATAATTTCCTGGAAATCCTACATTGTTAGTTGGGTTGGAGAAAATTTGTTCATCTTTTGAATACTAAGATATCGGTTCCTCCCCTAACTCTGTAAAACATATCCCACTACTTGATCCCCATACGGAACAAGAGAAAAAAGTTAAAGAGGCAGAAGAAGAATTGGAGGTGGATCTTAGGGATTACCTCTAGTATTTGAGTAGGGAGTATCTACTACCATTAATGAAGTTAGAGAAATAAATATGAGTATTGAAGAAGACTGAGGACCAGCATTGATTAGTGATGTCATGTCTTACGAAGAAAAATAGGTATATTAATCCTTCCTAAAGTAGAATTGGGATTTTTTTCCAATAACTAAAAAAATTGATCCTCAATCCTGAGGCGGTCACTCACTACCTTGGCTTGCCAAAGGACCACTAGGGCTATAAACAAGCATCTAGAAGGACGTACCCATCACATGATTCTATAATTGAGCCTGAATATGACAATATAATCATAGAAAAATTAATTTTAGAGGTAAAATATCCTAAATGGATGGAAAATAACATCCCCTTAAAAAATAAGAACAACAAAATAAGAGTCTTTGTCGCTTTAGGGATCTCAACCGACACTACCTAGAAGATGATTTCCAAGTCCTGATCATAGAACTATTGATTAGTGCAGTAGCTAGATATCAGAATATCTCCTTCGTTGATGGTTATTTAGGATACAATCAAGCCTAAATGTCATATGAATATGAATAACCCATCGCCTTCAGGGACCCCCAAGGATTATTTAGTTATTAGGTAATTCCCTTTGGCTTGAAGAATGTTGGCATTATGTACCAACATTCCATGAATTGCACCTTTAAACCCTTCCTAATAAAGTTTTTAAAATTATATATTAATAACTTGATGGTTAAATAAAAACAATTATATATCCACCTAGAAGATATTGAAACCATATTTAATAAACTTTGACAATTGAGCCTGAAAATGAACCCCTATAAATATACTTTCGATTTTACCTCGGGGAAATGTATCAACATCATTGTACGACACCTAGGAATCAAAGTATACCTCAATAAGAAAAAGGATATCCTTGTAATTTCATTTCATCTCAACCTCATAGAGATGAGAGTACTTTAAGGACACATTTCCAACATTCATTGATTCATATCCAACCTCACAGGAAAATTTATACCCTTAACCAAGTTGATGAAAAATTGGGTTACATATCAGTGGACTTCTGATTTTTTTGGAATCATTCTATAGTATCAAAAAATATCTCTTAATCCCACCAATGATGATGAAACATTTTGAAGTAAGGCCACTTATTTTGTATGTGGTAGACTTATAGTGATCATTGGGTGCCTTCCTCATACAAAATAATGACACTGGTAGTGAAAATAGCCTCTATTATCCAAGACAAACCATGATCGATGCTAAGACGAGTTATTCACATATTGAGAAGAGTTCCCTGGTGCTAATATTTTGAGTCTATAAGATTATTCACTACATGAATCATCATGAGGTATTTTTTCTCTCATAAAAACCCAATCAAATACATTTTTAGTTGTCTAATGTTAATAGGATGACTATCAGAGTGGGAGGTCATCCTGCAGTAGTTTGAAATTCAGTTCGTGCCTCGGAAAGTGATCAAGGGATAGGTGTTAGAATATTTTATGGTAAATAACCCCTCAATAGAAATTAATTCATCAAAAACTGAACTATATAATGAAAGGTTTTTCTTTTTTCAAGTGGTCCCCCAGATATGGAAGATATATTTTTATGGTTTATCTATAAGTTTGACTGGAAAGTGGACAGAATACCCTAATCTCAATAATGTTGGTCTTGGATTCGTGATCATCTCCCCAAAAAATTCATTCCTACCTTACTCCTTCCGACTTTCATAAGTGTCCATGAACAATGAAGAAGACTATCAAAATCTCATTATAGTGCTAGAGCTAGGACTTCAGGTTCAAGTCAATCACTTGAAGATAAAAGGTGATTCAAAACTGCTCATCAAGATGATGAACAGTGATTATTTCATTAAAAATGAATATTTATTCTCCTTGTTAATCTATGTTCAAGAACTGATGGTGGATTTTCCTTTTTATTTGAAATTGTTTCATGTATCATGTTTACAAACATACTAGGAAGACGCCCTCAAAAATGTGGCAATAGCTCCAGCATATCTAGATCATGATGAAACAGACATCTGCATTGTACACTACTGAATGGTCTCACCTTTCATTCAAGCCAACATGAAAGAGATCAATCAAGTTAGTCCCATCCTTGAACCATACAGTCCTATCATCAGTTGGATGATACCCATTTTGGACTACCTTCAAAATGGAAAACTCCCACAAGACAGAGCCAGGAAAGATCACATTCAAAGATGTGCAATTAAATTTGTTTTGTACGATGGTATGAATCACCAAATGTTCCTAAATAAGTGGAGCCTTAATGGGGTCCTTATTAGGAGAATTGACGGAGAAGAGACTACTTCTATCATGATGTAAGTTCACACTGGATCCTTCAGTTCCCACCATTCTGGATTCAAACTTTTCTATCAAATTTAAAGGCTCGGTTACTCCTGGACAACTATAATGCAAGACTCCACTAAATTCACCAAAAAGTACCATTCCTAGCAGGTTCCTTCCAAATTCATTCACCAACCCCCAGACATGATTCACATAGAAAAATACTCCTTGAAATTTTCTATATGGGGATGGACATTATGGGACCATATACTCATGTTATTACCAATTAGTTTATGTACATCTTTACCACAACCGAGTTCTTCTCCAAGTGGACCGAATCTATACCACTCAAAGAGGTTGGGGAAAGGAACATTATTAGATTTATTAAAGACAAAAAAAATCAAGATTTGGTGTCCCTAATACAATACTAATGGACAACAACACCAATTTTTGTTCTTCTAAATTGGAAAACCCGTATTAGGATTATGATATCAAGTCCAACCATTTATTTTGCTTCCATGAAATGACTAACAAACAGATAGAGGCCTTCAATAAGACCCTATCAAATATACCCCATAGGAAGGTTATAAGGATAAAAAGTATTGTATGGACAATATCCTACATCCATTGTAAACTTACCAAATTAAGACCCACTCTACCACATAAGAAACACCATACTCATTAGTATATGCGATAAAGGTGTCCTTGCACATCAAAGTTCAATTTCCCTCTCTCCGAGTTTCCATCTACAATCATTTTTCCACAAATGAGAAACCCCAAACACAACTGGATGAATTTATGTGACTATGTGATAAGATATTTCATGCCTTTCATCATTTGGAAGTCCAAAAAAACTAGATTTCACAAGACTTTAAGAAAAAAATCACCTCTATTCTTTCCTAAAATTAGAGATCGTGTTGGTCCACATGACTCTGATGATACTCAGAAAGAAACCTTCAAAGTTGGATCCAAAGTGGAAGTTACCCTATTCCATACACAAATCCTACTTCAATAGAGCCTATTCTTTGATCCTTGTGGATGATCATATTAGCATGGGCCCTACCAATGAAAATTTCTTGAAGAATCGTTTTAGGTAATCACAAGACACAATCAACCTAATAACATGATATTAAACTTCATCGTACATCATCCTAATAGCATGATTTTAAATTTCATGGTAAATCATCCATTTCTCCAGACAATAAATTAAATGACAACAATGTCCTAACTGTATGACATTAAACTACACAATACCATAATGTTCTCACCTTAGAGTAAATCTCCTTTAGAATCAGTCATCTTTCAATCCATATTCAATAACTATATGTGGAATGATTCCTATCATTGTGGGGTATGTAGTAACACCTAGAAATTTTTGTTAGGACTAGCTTAAAATTTCCCCATTCATTTTGTGATTTTCTTTCCATCCTTTGTCTTCAAGGACTCCTTTCACATCAGGATTATATTTCTTTCTACTCCACAAAATTATCCTTCCCATTACTACGTGACCCAATCATTATGATCACATAATGTTAAACTACATGGTAAATCATCTTGATTGTATGAAATTAAATTTCATGGTATATCATCCATGTCGCAATATAGTAAGCTTTATGACCCCAATTTTTTCATTGTATGTTTTTAACTGCACAGAACCATAATTTTCTTACCTAAGATGTTATTTCCTTCAACATCAGTCACTAACCATGCCATATTTATGAACTATGTGTGGATTTATTTATATCCCCACATGATATGTAACGATTCCTAGATTTTACATCCGGGTCTAACCACCCAAAAAGTAAAAAATTCCACCTCCCTCTATATGGTTTATACCAACATAGGTAGTTTCCCATCAAGAAATATGTTTGGCTTGATTCATTCAATAGTAGGATACGTAGTGGATCCTAGACCTCATGAACTAATCCTATCCATGAAATACAAGAAGTGATCTCTCCCTTATATACGAAAATAAATCGATGCATGAGACTCCAAAGGGAGTCCTATTTATAGGAAAATTTCAATTAAAATGTCCTCTCCATATACATGAGTCATATCTATATAGGGAAGCATGTTTAGAACTATATGTGGCTTGATTCCTGTCCTCACAGGATATGTAGTGATTCTCATATCTCCAATCCTTATTCCATCTATAACAATAAAACAATCAATGAAAAAAATTCCCCTCTCTACATAAGTGAAACATTTCTACCAATCCCCAGGAAATTTTGACATAAAATGATCCTTTAATTTTCAGGAATTCTCATTTAACAAACCAAACTCTATGTCTAGGGAAGTCCAATTATCCATAAACCTCCTTTGACATCATAATTTTAGGTTTAGTATCCTAAGGAAACCTCTATTTGACTATGCACAATATTCCCCATTTGGATATGCGTAATTTTCCCCCACAAAAGGCCATGTAACCAATGAAAATTTCATCCCCATGAAAGTATTTTTTCCATCTATGTATGCCCCGAAAATGTGTTCATCCCTCATCACTCTTCATATTTAGAAACCCTAGATTACAACTTATAACCTTTCCTCTTCATGAATGATGATGATGGAATGTTCTTGAACAAATCACCCTGAAAATAGTGAATTTTTTATCCCTCAATAAAATCTAAGTGACCTTAAGTTGTATCCTTCAAACATACTTTCCATAAGACGTTAAACTACATGTTCTATTCCTAGTTTCATGTCATTAAACTACACTATGATTTATCCCTTTATTACACGAGCCAAATTCATGAAGGAGTGGTTTCTCATTCATGACCAGTGCCGATACATACACCCACATCATTTTCAAACATTATTCCCTAGACAAGACACCCTTCATGGTCTTGAGAAATAGTAATTTTCAAAAATTACATGTCCATGAAAAAGGGAGGGTTAGTGTATAGAGTAAATCATTGTTTGATAGTGAATAATATGCCTCAGTTGGCTCTGCACATGTTACCCACACAAATTGCCTGTAAAACAAAGGAAAGTTCATCCCTAGGAGAGTATTTTACTACCTCTTTATGCCCTGAAAACATAGTGTTGGAAACCCTTTTTATGTTTACTCCTTGTTTACTTGGACCATATCATGTCTCAGATTCAAAAAAACACAAAACTATGCGCCAAAAATCCCTCATTCATGTCTGAAAAATGTTGAGAAATTCTCATCCAGTAAGCCTTATTTGGGACCTTACCCCATAATAATGGTCAAAGTTGATCTACTTAAAACATCAATTTTATTAGTGTGTCTTTCAAGAAATTAAATTTCCCATAAAAAGAGACACAAAAACTCGCAATGTGGAAAACCCAAAAAGGGAACCCTGAGTAAAATTCAATTACCAACTCACTAGACCTATACTTTTCATGGTTTACAAAAAAATTGAGCAGTCAAAAGAAAATTAAAAAGGAATAAAAATGTGTTAGGTCAAAAAACTAAAAAGGGAAGCCTAAAAAAGGCCAATTTATTCCTAGTAAGCCCATACCATAGTGGACTTAAGGATAAATTAGGGTGGTAATAGAAAAGATACATAGTTTTTATATTTTTACATGTAACTATAGCAATAGTAAAAACCACGCTCACTGAGTCTGTAAACTCAAGAAAAAATTAGAGCATTACATAATCATGTCAACTTCACCATCCTAGATTGTGGTTGAAATTGTTATCTAGTTATGAAACCATTCAATTCACATGAGTGATAATCATTCAAAACACACTAAAAATTATGATTGATTAGTAGAAAAAAAATCTAGAATAACATATTGGAATTTAAGAGGGAACAAATTTTCATTTAAATTGAGACGAAAGAGAAAAATCCACATCTTGTTTCCTATACATGTGAGAATAAAATTTGTATTATAGATCTTTATCAATAGATTCAAAAAGATGAATTAGTGCCTGATCCAAATACTCTATGTTTTAGAAGATCTTAGATAATGTTGCAGTCTTATCATTAGCAATGAAGCATTGTTCCTCCACCTTTGCACCTATATCCAATCCTTACATCTCATCATACTCCACCAATTGTTTCCCTTCATCGATATCTACCGTGGTATGTGAGAATTATATCTTGAGCCACTCTAATTCCTAAATAAGTCGATCCACATATTGATTAATATGCTCCCTGAGGTCCTATACTCTACAACATTTCCATGTCACCTTGCAGCTATCCCAACACACTTATCATATTTATTATGAAGGATCCACCTAGATTCTGAAAGATGGTCCATGGACTCTTCTTTTGAAAGGAAAAAATAGAGCATGCTAGTCCTCTCTCGAGTAGAAATCACCTATCTTACAATGTTATTAATGGAATGAAAATCAAACACCCTGTACCCAAGAAATGAAAATAATATAATAAATTGGGACAATTTCATCATCATGTTTTCCAGGGGGTCTAAGAAATCATCTTTCATACATCTTTCCATATCCTTCAACAGGAAATATGAAGTTCATATATAGAATCATATCTATCCTCTAAATCACTCTCCTATTGAGAAATATATTTAGGAATAAGTACCACAAGGTAAGATCTTGACTTAGAAACCTTTTCATGGATTGATTTTGTAGTAGTCACCTTTCTTTCGATGTTAGAAAGTCATGATATTAGGGAATCATCCACAACAACAGAGACTTGTGGTAGTATTTCTGGTATCAAAAGATTAAAAAAGTTAACACCTAAACACTTACAGAAAAAGGAATTGCTGGAATGTAGGATAAATCGACTCCACTATTTGGGATATCGGCACCCCTAACCACTATTGATTCATCATCCCTAGGTGAAATGGATGGTACATCTTATTTATGTACATTGACCTCAGGTTCTTTTAGAGAAACCCCTGGTACATGATCATTCTCAGTCAGGTTAGTGGTCTCCAAAGGATATCTCATAGAAATAATACTTGAAATAGTAATCAAATCTAATTATCCTTGATCCTAAATCCCCCCTCCATGATGATCCTACCCATAAGGGTAGGATCAATTTTCTCAAAAAGAAATTTAACTCTTGAATACACTCCTTATACTTGGGTAGAAGTCATTTGATGAGCAATTGTTAACCCCCTTGGTCTTGGGATCTCCCTTATATCCTCATTGTTTGAGATTCCCAATTTGGTTCATCTACTTCCACTAGATACATCAAAATACTCTCCATATTATCAGGTTTAACATGCTTGGCAGAAGTATCAACCTCTAAAGTACATCAACATGATGGGAAATAGGTTTTTTGATCATGAAGAGACGCACCTTGGGAATTAGGATTCCCCTAATGGCCTCAGTTGGAATCGGTCCCTTATCGAATGAAGGAACAACCGCCATCAATATCACATTCATCTCATAATAATAAGGGGATACATTCCCTTGGATGGTCGTTGCCTACTGACTCACCAGATCTAGACCAATTCATGTTTGAAGTGATTAGTTAGCACATGGAAGCGCATAACATTACAGATGAGAAAGAGATGCATCAGTCTCCTATTATCCTTAACTATATATTTTCTTTTATCTATTAGTACTATTGAAACTTTGTGATGTTTCATGGATATGATCCCGTAAAAGGAATAGTGGGTATGTATGGGTGTGTAAATTATCTATAAGGATATGTAAGAACTACCTCCATATGCTCCATTACCCTGGGAGAGCCCTCTCCAACGACTACCATATCCGAAGGGATGTTCTCCCTAGTAGTGGTGCCCCTTTGGGTGTACTCTAGGGAAACAATAGGTTCCTGAATATTTCCAAACTCCTATAAGTACCACCAGTAAGGTTTCAAGGTCATGATAGTAAAAATAAAAACTATTAGTATAAACAACCATATTACCTATTTGTCAGTGTCTTCTTCCCCAACATGATTACCATCGTATCCTTTACTCAGTTAGACTAGTAAATCTTATTTTTTGTGAGTGGATGAAAGTTTTCATTTATTCCAGATATGTATCCACTTCATGAGAATCTTCTCAAGCTGAGATCCACATGGGAGTAGTGATCAATTCAAAGCTCACAATATCAAGGGTCTTTTCCTGAAGAATTTCTCAAATATCCTCGATAGATGTTCTTTTTATCATGGTATTCCATTATCTCTAAGACTTTATAAAGTGTGTAGTGGTTGTAATGGATAATGTTAGGAGATATACTCTTGGAAATGGGGTATTTTCCAACTACCGCACTTTATATTTGGGTACTTGAGCCACCCTAGAACCCTCTAGAACTGGGCACCTGAGAGGCCTCAGATGGGAATGAGTAGTCTTCCAAGTCATATTTTTGGTAGGGGTTGACTTCATTAGCATCCCTGGAGGTGTGACTATCATCATATTAATCCTTATTAACCTCAGTCCTCACAATTGTTAGAACTCTCCAAAAAAATATATGACGGTGACACATAGATTAGACTCAGTCATCAAGGTATCAAAGATAGGTGTCCAACATATGATGGACTTTAACATATGAAATAGTGGAAGGAACTGAAACATTGCCATATTTGGTAAATTAAACCACCTTCCCCGATAGAAAGAAACGCAGATCGTGAGCTGAATGGGAAATCCTCAAAGAAACATATTGTCTCCAAGCTAACAGAAAAGTGGAATCAGGGGGGATGGATACATGACCATGAGAGGCAACACTAAAATCATTAAAGGTTGAAACTCAGGCCTTCAACATCATCATTGGGTGATCAGAAACTAGGTATTTTATTGGATTCTTCCTAGGCATAGAATGATAGATTTTTTATTTTGGTTATCTATGTCCTCAATCACTTTTTTAACTTGGGAAACACGGAATGCTTTTGTTGGTTGATATTTGGGGTATGATTAGTTCCAAAACATGGAATAAGATTTGGTAAGTGCGTTCTTAAAATCAACGAATGGCAGAATCCCATTCTGTAATTGTGTGTCCCCTCGAGTAAAAATCAACTAGAGATATCGAGATACCATTAGGTGCTTCTCTTAGTGTGAACTATTGAAGGTTGGAGGATGCTACATCTAAACATAGTTGAATTGATGTGCTAATCTTCAGGGTGCATACCCCTTACATATAAGTTCCCCATCAATCTTAGAAACTAATATTACTTCTCTCAAAGAGATAAGATATCGTCACTTGGCCTGGTCCCGAGATCCACTATTTACCAAAGTAGAGGAATGGGAAACGTAAAGATCATAGGTAAAATTAATGTGATAATTGAGTCGATCCATTATTTCCTTCTCATTCTATACTGATGGAATTACCCCACTTATGATTTTATTATATGGTTAGATGATATATTTTGGGATCTGTTTCATGTTGATATATCTATAGCCACCAATATGGGATGCCACCCATCCCCAAATAACTTAGAAGGGAACCACCAGTCGGTATGGTGGCCTTTACTCCCAAATAAGTCCCAAAAAATGGTAAATATTCTCCAAAACTAGGTGGAAAATGTTGATACACTTTTTGAGGGTGAATTAAGTCACCATTATGAAAGTAGTAACATTGACCACAGTACTAGAATCACACACTGGCAGTATCCAGCCACTCCAAAAAAAGGAAAGAAAGGCTACCTATCATAAAATCAAGTTGACATTAGGGATAATATTTCATCCCCACTTGTTAAATATACCTTTCTCAAGTGTGGGCCAATAAGAACCAATATGCCTATGAGTCTCAAAAGTCAATTAAGTTTTCATCCTCCTTGTATAGGGTTTCTGGACACTTAATATAGAAAATGAATTGATCTAATTAGAAAATAGGACATACTGCTTTGAATGAAATTCATTCATTAAAATATATTTTCCCATGTAAATAAGGTTATTGGTGAGAGGTGCGTCCTCTCCACATCATCCCAAATTGAAATAGGTGGAATAAAATCATCATACATGTCACCCATGATGGGTGTCGTCAATATCAATAGGACATCCCAAAGACTTATGATGACCTCCCCATGCACCAAGTGGGAGATATTGGTGTCTGGGATTCATCTACTAGGTAACTAGGGGATAACCTTTTGATTTCAGTGTGATTAAGTCTACGACACCCAGATACCTTTGTATAGTCCCATGACCTTCAAATTAAATTTTATTTCCTCTCAACTCTAGAAGAAACGAAAAGGTTGCCCCCAGTCTAGGATAGATGAGCATTTAGGGAGAAGGTCCCGTATAGATGACCACCCCAAATTCTCCCTTTTTTGGTCTTTTATGTGATGTTGTGATAACTGTGGATGTTTTCATCTGGTTCCCACACTACTTCCTCCAGCAACCAAGGTTTTTAGTTTAAAAGAAACTTGGAAGTGTGGGTTTCCTTGATGAATTCCCCCCACACTGAGATGTTGGCTCAGGTAATATTTCTATTCTTGATTATTTAGTCCGTGTATTGATTTTTTTTGTGAGACACTAGATTCGAAACGTTGGATGTAAGACCAAATCTATAAAGAGGTCATATATTGGAGATCAGATATCCATTTTTTCCTGTACATATAAGTCACACTAGGGATTTATGGAAAGAATAAATAGTGGTTTTGGCATTTTTTTCAATAGAATCAACCATGGATTTCCTCCACTCATTATTTACATAAATAGCACCAATAGTAGTAGAAATATCATGTGAGGTATCCATCCTTTTTCTAAATAAAAATCTGGTAGTATAATGGGTTCGTATCCAAAAAAATGGAAAAGTATAAAGCACTATGAGATGTCATTCCATGAAGCAATTGACATGTAAAGCATCATTTTTCAAAGTTCTAGCCTATAAAGAATTAGACAGCAAAGCATTGTCCCCTGAGGTATTCAGTACATGGGAAGTTCAATCCAAAAAACATTTGTCCTCTATGCATGAGATTAAGAATTATTGTTCATGGTTTATGAGGATCAAATCGAGGAAAGGGAATCATTAAAGAATAAATACTATGTGGAAGAAGTGGGCGATTGAGAGTTCTGGAGCGCTCAATTCACTGAGAAATATGTAATGGAAAAATGATTCATGCCCATTATTTATAGGAATATACCCTATTATGTGTCCACTTTGGTACCATAGACGAGTTCAAAATAGAACCAATTTCTAGATCAGAACAGCTCCTCTATATCTCAATAAAAACCAATTCTAATTGGGGGAATTTTTTGGGTCCATAAAATTTTTCATATAAGAAGAACAGAATTCCATAAAATTGAAAAAATGTAAAAATAAACCAAGTAGAAGAATTTGAAGAAAAAAATCAAAGGGGATAAAGACATGAAGGAAGTTTTGGATTCACATAGTAAAAAATGCTACATGAAACACTTATCTACATTGCATTATACTACTTCTTGAAGCACCCCACAAAAGAAATAATTCATGGGATGAGACAGTACTATTGGAACCTGTAAACGGAACAAATTGTTTTGTGGGCTAAGCAGTGATTTCTACCCCTATAAACAATCATTACCCTCATGAATGGAATCATTCATATGATGAGGTTTTTCCACTAGATCTGTTAAATCAAACCAAGCCTTTTGTGAGGCTGGAGGGTGATTTCTTCCCCCGCAAAATACTTCCCCTTGAAAACAAAATTTCTTGTGAGTTTGGGTATCCTCTTTGGGCTCCCATAAATAAAGCCATATGGCCGACCATAGATGACCATCTATGCCAGTATATAGTCCCTCCATTAGTATATAAAATACCATAGAGGGGAACCCAAAAAAATAAGATCGATGAGAAGGAAGAACAAAAAAGAGAAGGATTAGAGATAAAAATGAGAGACATTTGTAGATTCCCAGTAGGTGAACCCACCACCTATAATTAAGGAGGAAATAAAAAACATCTATCCATTTGTAATATTAAAATACATTAACAGACACCATTCCATGAGTCACAAATGAATGTCCCCTTTTCAGAATAGTACCCCTCATAAAAAATGCTATATGGGCTGAATCCTACCCCACATAGAAAAATGATATATGGGAGGAAATTGACCCCGCATAGAAAAATGCTATATGGGCTGAACCTGACCACGTATAGCAACATTATAAATGGGTATAACCTAGGTCCATGTAGTACAATGCTACGTGGATGGTACCCTCATTCACATATCAACATGCTATTCAGAGGTAACCCCATCCCACATAGGAACATTCTATGTGGAATGGCTTATCCTAGGGCATTCTACTCTCCACCTCCCATCACTCTCATCCATCATATAATTGGGACCTACTTTGGACCCTCTAAAAACCAGTCTAAATAAATCAGTCCAAGGCTTCTTCCAAAGGCACCTGACATGTATGATTAGATCATTGGGTACATCATCTTGTCCCTTGAGTCTACATACTCAAGGTAAGAGGAGTCATTTCAGTGGCCTATATGACAAAGAGGACCCTCAAAATGTCTTCATGTAAACATTCCCATGGTAATGAGGGTCTTTACCTTGGAAGTGATCATGGCATTGGAGGTGCTCTCATGATCCTCCCAATTCTAGTGATTAAGGGGAACCACTAGCCTTTATCTTCGATGAGGGATGGTTTTGGTCACTCATCTCTTCTCTAGGGACCAGAAAGGAATCCCTCCTGGATAATCCCTTAGTGTTTTTTTGCGAGAGGAAGAACTCTTACTTCTCTTCACCTCCCCAGAGTACCAAAAAAAGTGATAATATGGGAACTTCAATGTCTTATCTCTCCCCCTTTGGTCCTAGATCTCATCCACTAGTGGATGAAGTGGATCATGTGGTCTTCAGATCCACTAATTCCTATTGTTTCTCAAACTGACCATGACTCACATTGGATTAGAGGCTATGTGGGATCATGACATCTGAATGATCTAAAAACAAAATGTGCATCCTTCAATATTTATGTCCAAATCAAAACCAATATTCTAGAAACATGGGCCTCTTATATGTTATACTCCCTAAAACCATGCATCAACCTTCAAAAGGTCATATCTCCATTGAAGGAATATCTCATAGGGACTCTTATTCAGTATATGACCCAATAATATGCACTCTCGTGGGTATCTTCCTAAGTATAAATCCCTAACCATATCCACTCAAATGGGCCTCTTATACAATGTAAGACGCATCACATACTGAAGTACATGGGCTTTTATTCCCAACAAATCAGTATACATAGGAATCCTCCCTAAGGTTTAAACCCAATACCCAAACCCACACTAATGTTTTCTAAGCCACATTACTAGTCGAGTCATATACACTAGGAAAACCATATCCTTTTTGAGCCACCTCGGTGTAAGTCTAGAACCATCCTTAATCGGGAACCTTTCAACTAGACGTCCTTGTCACATTACGTTAAACTTCTTGGTTGGGTCCTTGTCACATGACTGTAAAATGTGGTGTATCCTATTAATGGTCATTGAACTACATGGGTTCTGATTCCTTTTATGAGGATACATAGTAATCCCATTATTTTGGATTAATCCTAACATCAAAACAACTTTTTTCTCCATGGATGATAGTAAACTCTAGAGCACCTCACCATGGGAATTAAAACCAATTTCATCCAAATGAATGACCTTTGAATCTTCGATCAATCCATAAAATGAGGTCATTTATGGAGAACCTCGGATACATATATATATATATATATATCTATAAATTGAGAACCTCATATATATATAGATGATTCTGAACCCATTCATGTTCTTAATTGATCATGAACTCAGGGTGATCTGCATTATACATACTTGGGAATGAAGAAATGATTCGCAAAAAAATAGTCAATCTATATGAGAGTCCCAAAATAGTAAATAGTTCCCCCCAAAATGGTGTGATGAGCCTGACTTCCCATCCTATCAACTAATGTGAGTTCTTACGTTTCATTGTCCAAGTTCCCCAATGAACACTTTCCATTGTAAATTAGTTCCATGAGTCTTTGTGGATATGAGAACCCTTGGGTGTTTCAATATCAATGAACAAAACTTTTTGGAGACCATTTAGAAGTAGTAAAGCAAACATAAATTATTTTACAAAACTCAACCCCCTGCAATCAATCATTGGGAACATAACATTAATTAGAAGGAGAAAATAATTTATTTTATATAGTGTATATATTAATACTTTAATAGGTCAAATCATGATTCATCCATAATTTATGCTATTTTAATTTTCAATTTGAGACATTTCATCTATGTGGATTTGATTTGAAAATTACAAAGTGAAAAAGTAATTTTACTTCTCACATTTTTTGTTATTGTTATATTTATCTTGAAACAATCACTTTCTTGAAATGATTTATCATTGGAAGTTATATCATCGAAAAATATCCATGTTCTTGAATTATGGGTATGATTATTTACTAAATTTTATATCATTTTTACAAATAGTGTTTACTTTCAAAAATACTTTACTAACTAGGGAGATATTGATAAATTTCTATCCTCTGCTCAATATATATATTTGATGATAAGGCATATTGATTCATGAATTAAATCAATTATTCGATATATGAGGAATTATTTAGACCAACAGTGATTGGGGAGCCATGGTATTATATATCCCCTTGATGAATTTGTAGGTCTCATGAGACAAATAAATTTGGCCAAATTAAATGTATTTTTACATGTAGTTTTAAATATCTTGTGAAAGTTCTTGAAAATAGATGTATCATGATGCATAACATCATGGTGTCCAATAATTAAATATCTCCATCATTAATTATTCAGTTATTTTTATCAATGAGGTTATCATAGTGATATTATCTATGGATTCATTTCATTCTATGTTATTAATTAAATGGAATGTGTTTTCATTTATTTAAATTTCCATATTTATTGTGTCTTATCATATCATTATATTCAAGTTATTTAAATGGAATGTGTTTTTGGTTATTTTTTGTGCCATATTTATTATGATTGTTAATCTATGATAGTTTGGGTTGTACTTAAACCTTTCTAAGAATTTGAGTTCACCCTTTTTTTTCTTTCCCCAACATATAAATATGAACTCTTGGAATTATTTTTTAAGTATGTCATTTATTTCACATTGTTATGTATTTTATTTTATTTTCTATTCCCATGGTAAAATGGGTATCACGTATGTATCAAGTTCTCAAAAACTACTAAACTGATTGATTATTTAGGATTTGAGCTTTTATATCTATTCTAATGTAATAAATAAGACATTGGTTGTGGGCTACTAGGGACAGGATCATTATAATTGGTATTGGATTAAGTTTAGAAGAAATATTGGGAACTAGATTAAGGAAAACATAAATTAAGGAACATAACCCTATGATAACATCCTAATGTTTTGGTAAGGATGATATTATGGAGTTTTATAAAAAAAATACATCCATATTTGGATACTGTAGGTGGAAATGGTTCTGGAATAGAGGTACCTAGTGGTAATAAATCTAAAAAGTGTGCATTGGTCTTGACCCAATCATCACCTGGTGTATGAAAATAGGTATTTCTGCACACCTGGTTTAAAATTCCCAGGGTATATACTTAGGATAATTCACATTTTATTTAGAGACAATTTTGAAGGATTTTGAAATAAATATATCCCCAAATAAACCAAGTTTATGATGCTAATATTAACAATGCCTAAATTATTTAATTTATGTTAAGTGTTACACCATATTTAGAATTATAAATTATGATTTAAAATTCATAATTTAATGAGATAATCAAATATATTCCATTTTTTATAAATGGAACATGGAAGGAAGAAGGGTATCAATGCTCATGCATAATGTATATATTTCCTTATTAGGGAATCCAATACAATTGGTATTGGAACTATAAAAATTGTGGTTATATTAGTGTAGCTTAATTAAGTTATCAAAAATAACCTTACCCAGATAGAGAAACTTGTTCCATAGTAATATTTTCCTATGTTGGATATCTTTATGTTATATGATCCCCTAATATTTGGTGGGTCTAATAATCTAATGAAAGATGATAAATGGACTAAGTCTCTAGATGATATATTTATGGACTTGCGATGTGGTGAAAAGGAAAAGTTCCACTTGTAGAGTATTATATCAATGTAAATGTTGATCAGTGGTATTAAATAATCAATAATACTAGGGAGGAAGAGGAAATAGAACTCATGGATTGGAAATATTTTTAGGACACATTCTTCAAAAAATATTTCCCCCTTGAGAAAGAAAATGAGTTGAAGAGAAAGTTCATTAGCATAAATATAAAGGAATAAGAAAGTGTTTTGGTGTATGGATATACCTTTAAAGTTTATATACATATTCTATATATTACATATGCAACATGGAATGAAATATTGACCATTTATTGGATGGTATTAATCCAATTATTTTAAAGGAAATGGTCTATAAAACTTTTTCTTCATAAGATGAAATAGTTTTATGTGCTATCAAGATAGAGAAATAATTCTTCAAGTATAATGGATTATAAGGTATGTAAGATAAGAGGATGATAGTAGAGAAAAAAGAATAAATAGAAGAATGGAAAGATGGATATTCCCACATGTGATAATTGTGGAAAGAAACACTCTGGTACTTACTTAAATGGAATTTGAGTTTTCTATAAGTGTAGAGAGATAGGACAACATGATCAGGATTTCGAGGATAGGAAATAATTTTACATTTTTCAATGATTTAACTACAAGGATATGGGTCACTATACTAAATAGTGTCCCAAGTGTCAAGGGAATATACCCCAGAATAAGCTAAGGGGTCAAGGTCAAGCTTTTGATATTGATACAGTTGATGTGGAATGATTAATGTTCTTGTATTTGTATTCAATAAATATGTTGTAGAATTATTTTATCAATAATATTTTCATTATAATAATCATGAAATGAATAAGGATTATACTACATTACTATAGCTTAAAGTATTTGAAATCATGTGTTGAATGATACCAAGAAAAGTGACTCAGGGGTAAGTTTATCTTTTTAGAAGATACATGATTAGAGGAAGATAACCCATAATATGTGCACTATGTTGAGATAATAATTACAATGATATGTTTATAGGATTGTATTGGTGACCATGAAATTAGTTAGTGATTGGATGGTTATGTTATATTTTCTGGATTTTACTACATTTTTGCATCTATGGATTATATTTAACAACCTGAGATTTTTTTTTGAAGAATATATTTTTCATTATAGTTTTATGGCGATAAAGGTATTCATATATTTGGAATGCGACATTAATAGATACTTTATACTGTTTTTGTAATATAATGTTTAATTAGTTAACTTAATTATAAATTTGGTTAGACATATTTTGGATGATCCATATGTTTAATTACTTATTGAAGGAATTAAGTTAAACTTTGGGTGCTATTGGATAATTTTTTTAAAAAATTTTGGTTCTAGTAAATATATGAGGAATATATTTTTAATCTTTTATGGATATTATAATATGTTAAAATTTAATTTTAGTGCTTTAGGTATAGAAAATTATTTTTGGATATTCATTTCTTGGAGTAATAGATGAATTGTAAATTTATTAACCCACAACCAATGGATGAAATTGTTTCTACTAAATACAAATATATCAATTAAGTATATTAACATATATTCTTAGAGAGTGAAATAATTCATAAACTCTTTGAAAAGGATCTTGAAACAAAAAATTGATCTATTATCATCATTTTTTATGATATTAATGATAAATTTCACAACTCTTTGGTTTATGGATTTGTTTTCATTAACTTCCTCCTAGCCATGTTTTTTACAACTCTCCATCGGTATTTGGGTGTTAGTTTTCTCTTCTATTTCCATGTTTTCACTTACCAACTATGTTATCCTATTTAGAAACCTAATTTTTTTTATTACATAAAACCTATTTACTTCCATTTATCTCTTATAAAAATTATGTTTTATTAACTTTGTTTTCAACAATGGAACCTTCAAATATCAAACCCTTAATTTCTGAGCGTGAGATCAAATTACGAGGATGAAATTTATTTAAGGTGGGTAGAATGTAACACCCTGAAATTATAAAATTTTAACATTTTATATGATTGTGTTTGAAACATGAAACACATATCTTAAAAACCCCCAAAAATATATTCCATTATATTAAATCTCTTTGATATATTTTGAAACATGCAACCTCAAGTCTAAATGAACCATAATATACTATACTATTATAACCTAGATATTAAATTTGCAGGTATGAATAGTAAAAACTAAAATATGAAAATTATACGGTTTAAAATGTAAAAAAATTAATTTGTTATATATTTATTAGAAAGAAAATAAATATCATTTAAAGTATAAGTAATTGTTTTTTGAAAAAACTTTATTTCTTCTAGAACACAATTTAGTCACTCTTTGAGCTCATAATTTAAAATTATTTTTTCCCAATTTTAGAAAATTTATTTTAAAAAATAATCTTTATTTTTTAAGTAAATGTATCCAAATTATATTAAAGTTGATTTTTTGAAATTTTTATAAAGAGTTTAATTTTTTGATAAATAGTGAAAATATTGAATTTTAATTGATAATTGTGTTTTCATTTATATTATTTATAATGTAAAATTATATTTTTAATCAATTTTAAATTAAAATTAGCTCAATTTTATATATTTTAATCAAATTTAGGTAATTATAATCATTTTTATATAGAATTTAGATATGAAAACTCTATAATAATTTGAACATTTACTCTTTGAAAACCATATTTCTCATCATGTATACGGGATTAATTTTCAATTATATTTTTCCAATTCTAGGAATATAAATTTTAAAATAGGATTTAATATCTATAATCATCCTAATTTATATTATTTAATAAGTTCGGCATAATTTTTGACCAAAATGAATAGTGAAAATATTAAAAATTAATTATCACAATTAAAATAAAAAGGGGTTTACTGGGTGTTAAACTAGAAATATAAGGGTTAAATTGACCTATAAAATTGTCTAAAATCTATTTTGTATAAAAATTTAGGCTCTTTAATGTCTAAATCTCTATAATAATCCATTTTGGACACTTTTGGAATGTGAAAAAATGTTAGTGCACCTTTTTTCCAAAAATTAAAAGTGTGCCACTCACCTCACTTACAAAAGGACACCCCATCCACTCTCGTGTTCACATATTCAAACCCTTTTAGTTCAGATAATACCTACCCAAATAACATCCTAAATTATATAAACTCGTCCTAGTATTCTAATTTTTCTAGAATCCCCAACCCAATTATCCACCTGAACAGTGCTATCGGGCTGGATGCAACTGGTCATAGGTGTGCCTCCCTATATGCCAATGGATACTTACTAGTAGAGAGCATGTAATAAGGGTGATATTGGGGAAAATATACCCTCAGGTGATGATAATATAATAGTCTGAGTAGATGAATAATATTTAACATATGAAAATACTCAACATACTCAAACTAAACCCACCAATATAGGAATCATAATCAATAACATACAATGTAAGAATAAATAATAAAAAATGGTATTGTAAATAAAATAAACAGCCAAGAATACCACTTTCATCTTCTAAAATAGATTATACATCTAAAATAGGTCATAAAATATAATATCCAATATGGGTCACCAATGTCTAACCAATATGTATACATAATAGGGTAGCATGTTAATACAAAAAGTAAAACAAAAGGTCACTCCTTCTGAGGCAAGAACCTCAAGGTCCCTTTCCAACATCCCATGCTTAATAGACACTATGATCCAACTTCTGATCCCAGACCTTTACCTGAATGTAAAATCATAAAGACTATACACATCCCGAAGGGCCCATGTAGGGTGTGAAAATGAGACTTAGTAGAGTACCACCTAAAATTTAATACCTAACATATGTGTTTAAGAAGGTGTGTAATATAATAAGAAAAAATATCATGCAATCTAAATAAAAAAAATGATCTTCCCTGGTACTCAACTGCTAACAGGAATATATCACCTGATTAACCCCAAACTAGAATCATTGAAGAGGAGAGGATCCTTGGCTCATAGCCCAAGGCATCCCCTGATGTCAAATATTCCTAGGTGAATGCTCCGGTTCCCCATCCAATAAAGTAACTTGGCGCCTCATGTCAACTGACACCTCATGTCCCAATTCAAGTCACTGATATCTCAAAGGCACACCCAAGTAATAGAACCTTATTCCTTCAAACCCCTAATCAAAAGCACCCATTAGCTCTATGCCCAACATCTGGAGGCACATTGATATATTTCCTTAAATAAAAATAACTATCATCTCATATCATGACATCCCAAGGAATGGTGATCTCTGTATTACCCAAATATTCCAGTCACAATGGCCTCAATATAGAGAGCCTCAGCCACAAACTAATAGCCTCAACACTATTATCCTAAGGATCCTCTCCTTCCCCATGGATTTCTATAAAAGGAACCCTAAAACCAAATACCTAGGCCACACTAATGGGGGACTCTTGCCACATGAGTATTCAAAACCACCTCATCACTAAGTCAACCTGTGTGCACATGACTCTAATCATTTCTTTGGCCATCATGAGTGAGAGACATCACAAAAATAATACCTAAGATACACCATCTCTAGTACGTCATTCCCCTAATACCATGTCACCCAAATATGATGTCCATTCCATCCAATATCGCAGGTCATATCCTCAACTTTATGGACCTGTTTCCCCAATCGAAGTCCATGATACCAAACCGGTGATTAAATCACCCATGCGACAAGCTCTACCAAACAATCACATCTCCTCAAACCCAATGTCCATGCCACCTCAATTCCTCAGGCCTATCCTGGTATGATCCCATATATCAGCATACATCAAAATAAATTAAATTCTATATATAATTCACTTCAATTTAAATAAAAAAAATTAAATTCAATAAAAGGAACACACCATGTCCTAACAACCCAGGTGGTTGATATCCTTTAACCCATCCTCGCACATACAAATATAACTAGTTCATTCCCAATAGCATCCCAAAAGGGTCAATTTAATTAATTAACAGTAGGAATATGATTTATGGGGTCTCTCTTGGTCAATAAAACTGAGTTCTAAAATTTTTTACCCCAAAACATTCATAAACACACAAAGAAAGGTTTGAACCACCTACTTTGGAGTCGTAGATATATGAACTTCTGGTATTAGCCTCTAATTCAAATAGATTTAGAAGAAATTGATGTTTCCATCAAATTCCCTGAAAATAGGGAAAAGTGACTCACACAGATTTAGTGGTTTTTGAGGCAAGATAAAAGAAGAAAAAATGCATGGGTGAGGAGAGCCTTACTGAGACTAATCCAATGAAATTAATAATAGAATAATTGGAGCTCGAATGAAGGAGATACCTCACACCCTATCCTAAAGAAGGAAACGTAGAGGGATCCATGTTGTGTGTGACCCACAGAGGAATAAGGAGAAGGAAATAGGTTGGAAAATATGAAATAAAGAGAGGGTAAAACCAAAATTTCACTCTTTTAAAAGGCTGGATGGGTAGCTTTCAGAGTTAGCAAAAACTTACAGAAGTTGTGTAGACTATAGTGTTGAGGTGTTGCCTAAGAGATACTACCCATGAAGCTTGTTTATAGTTTACCAAATCGTGTGGAAACCATATGGAATACCTATGAAAAACTATAGAGATTCACATATGTTCATTCACTCTAACCCTCAAAATTTTCTAAACTATGTGGTAGTATAAAATAGAGTTGCATGGTTAGCTATGAGAGGTTTCACAATTTACCCAGACCATACACCATGACCTTCAACTTCCAAAATAAAGCCTTTAAGCCTTTGATGCACTTGAAACCCTTATAAACACCCAAGGTCCTCTTCAGGCCTCTAAAAACATTAAAAAAAGATATTAGGTTGGAAAAAAACAAATAATTAGGTTCTGATGATTGAAAAAAGAAATTGGGATACCCACTAATTCCAAAATTAATAAAGGGAGAGGTTTTTACCCTCTTTAAAAAGACGTAGGATGTTACAACCTTCATACCTTAACATAGCTCATTACCAAGCTATATAAAAACCCATAGATGGTATCAAACATACCCATACTCGTAAAAGTAACCCAAACTACCCTGATAAAAAGGGTACATGACAACTACATCAAGGGGGATCCACACCTTAGGAGTGACCTACCCTAGTCTCATCAGGTTCTCCCATTCCATTCCTGAAACCCATAAAATTGTTGAATCGCATCAATATACACCTCATTCCCATTTCACACATGGAACCAATGAGGTACCGTGTCAAATTAGATGCTCAAATCAACTTGGTGTCTCACACCTTAGTTCAATACCACATATCAATGATTCCCAGATGAAAACGCACCTCAAGTAACTCATGTCTCCTCAATTCCATGATACCCAAGTACCTCACAAGTCGTGCATCCAATGATGCTCACATATAAAAATTGGTTCCACCCACCTCATATTTATATATATATATAATGCATCAAAGATGACTCCAACTTACTACCCAGTAACTAGTTAGTATATACATATAACTTGTCAAACTTTTTCACCCAAAATAGAAATGCCTCAATAGGCCATTCCAAATAAAAACAAAAAAATGACTACCCCCACAGCGTACCTCTGACTGTCATTGGCACACCAGCCTACTTAGTCCCTAGCATCTCCAAAACCTACACCTAGCTTGAATTCAAACTACCTGAAGCCTGAACTCGATGTGGTTCTACACCATCCACCAGCCAATGACCCCCACTATTGGGTACCACTGTCTCTGTCACGACCTTCGCATTTAACTAATACTCAACTACCATCACCTATTACTACTCTCTATCGATTCTTATAACCCCGAATCTAACTTGGTCCCTAATCGCTGGATGTCTAAGAAAGATTCCTATAGAAACTATCAAGATTCCTGATCTATCCACATGCCTGAAACTCGTTTGTAGGTCGCTATCACAGATTTTGTACATGTCATGGATACCCACACTAGATGCACACCATCAAAGACCAAATCCGAGATGTTCTTCTTAAGACCTTATCTAGATCTCCCTACTAGAACTCATCTCGACCTTGTTTCCTGCTATCTGAAGCATCTCTACTGACATAACCTAAATCTATTACCTAGATTGAGTATGACCTATCCATCAAGTTCCCCTCATCTAAGAGAACCTGGTTCACTATCTCTCAAAATGAGGTCAGCCTAAAGATTTTTACATATACCTAAATGGCATACTGTAAAACATCCTTGAAGAGCCTCACCCATGAGGTGTCATCTCTCACCATTCTAGGTACAAAGTGATGTAATTTAGTGAACGTCACTACATAGTCCATGATAGACATGTCACCCTGAAAAAGTCTCAAGAACTCCTAATCCCTTTCTACCCTCATATTATTTAGAAAGAAGTGCTAGAAGAACCAAGACATAAAATACTTCCAGTAAAGTCCCTCATGTCTTCCTATCTATACCTTCATGTACCACAAATGCTTAGCTAATGCTCTGAGAATGTAGGTCACATGTGTCACCCTCTACCCTAGACTCATCTCCAGATACTGGAAGATTATATGCATGAACTCAATCAAATTCTCATCCACCTTTGTACCACCCTTACCCTGAAAAAAAATTGAGTGTTAAAAATGGAACTCCTGAGTAAGACACGCCATCAAAGGATCTTGTCCATGAACTACCCAGTCAATACCCTGGATAACTTGTACTAAGATCGCTCTGAGATTCTCATTGATCCATGGCCCAATGGTTGTCAAGTCGGTTGGTTTCCCCACCTGCACTAGAATCTGAGAATGAGCATGCACCTATAGAAAATATTTTCCAAACCCCTACGCGTCTCAACCTGCTTGGGCTCTTGCTACACTAAACCATCACCCGCCTGATGCTCCATCTGATCAATTTAGGAGGAACCCACTGAATACCATTGTATGGTAATATAGCCTAGATAACATATATATATAAATATTGTAGATACAAAAATAAATAATAGTAAGATTCAACTCACTACCCTTAACCTTGCCCATCAAAGCCATGTGACACGGAATCCCGACCTCATGTTCTCCTTACACACCCTTACCAGATCCAAGTATCAAATAACCTCAGGCCTCGCCCATCCTGATGAACCACATCACATCAAACGACAACCATCTCGCCCAACCTAGTGATAAACATCACCCCATATAATCAAAACTTCATGGTATTGTTAGATTCAGGCCCATATATACATATACGTATCAAAGGGAATATCACATTTCACAAGGAATTTCGTATCATGGAAAAAATAAATTTAAACATCCTATCATGTGCCTAATCAAAAGCATAGCATGCATACAATCATCCCCTTATTGTACCAGGATAAAGATATAGATATTTTTCCATTCCATACTAGGCCAAGGATCATATATCATATAAGGTAACAATTCACATTCCAACTACACCACTTGATGTGGAAATCATATCAACTATAAACAAGCAAAATAGAACAATAATTCCCACCCATTGTAACTTCGTTAGTCCCTCGTACATGGGGTTATAGGAACCCAACCACGAGCTATGAATCTAGGTTTGACCACATATTAATCTCTGATATACCATAGACTAAATATTAATACCAAGAAAAGAAGTGAAATAAACACCTCTAATATCACTTGTAGCATCCCTAACCTGATTAGCCGCTCGAATAGTGCTATCAGGTCAGGTGTTGTTGTCCTTAGGAATGCTTCCCCGTATGCCAAAGGCTTTTGACAAGTAGTGAAGGTGTAATAAGGGTGATAGTGGGTAGACTATACCCTCGGGTTATGATAATATAATGGTCCAAGTGGATAAATAACATGCAGCATAAGAAAAGACTTAACAGGCTCGCACAAGACCCACCAATGGTGGAAGAACAATTAATGACATACAATGGAAAAATAAATAATAATAAAAATAGTGGAAATAAAATAAACATAAAAACATACCACTTGAAGCTACTAAAATAGATAATGTATCCAAAATAGGTCATATAATACAATATCCAAGAGGGACCACCAATGGCTAACCACAGTGTATACATAATAATGCCATATGCTAACACAAAAAGGAAAAAAATGTCACTACTTCTCAGGAAAGAACATCAAGGTCCCTTTCTAACATCCCATGTTAAAAAACAACTATAATCTAGCTCCTGATCCTATACCTTCACCTAAACAAAAAATAATAATTTCTACACACATCCTGAAGTGCTCATGTAGGGTGTGATAATGATTCTCAGTAGGTTACCATCCAAAATCGCTTACACAAAATATGTGTTTAAGAAGGTGTATAATATAATAAGTACAATAAATCATGAAATATAAATAAAAAAATTAGCTTCCCAGGTTCTCAATATATACCAAGAAGTTTTCACCCACTTTGGACAAAGCCGAAATTACTTAAAGAGGAGAGGATCCTTGGACTAAGGCCCAAGGTATCCCCTGATGTCAAATATTCATGGGTGAACCCTTCAGTTCAACCACTAATAAATTAATCTGGCACCTAATTCTAATAGATACCTCATGCACCAAATCCATTCACCGACATCCTGAAGGCATGACCAAGCAATATAATCGTGGTCCCTCAGACCCCTACTCGAAAGAACTCATCATCTCAAAGCCCAACATCCCGAAGCACAGAGATATCTGTCTGCAAATAAAAATCACCATCTTCTCATAACATGAAGTCTCAAGGAATGAAAATGTATTTCCCCCCAAAATATTCCAATCCTAAATACCTCAATATGGTGAACCTCATCCCCAACCCAATAGCCTCAATGTTATCATCTAAAGGATCCTTATCTTCCATGTGGCTTTCTTCAAAAATTACCCCAAAACCAAAACCTAAGACGCACTACTGAGGGCCTATACTAACATAAGTGTTCAAAAACACCTCATCACTGAGTCAACCTATGTGCACATGACTCCAATCAGTGATTTTTCCATCACTGGTTAGCGACATCACCAAAATAGTACCTAAGAGGCACCAAAATTGGCACCCTGATCCCCTTCCACCTTGTCACTCAAATACGATGGCCATGCCATCCAATATCATGGGCTATAACCTTAACCTGATGTACTTTCTACCTCAACCAACATCCATGATTCTGAATTGGTGATCACATCACCCATGTAACTCAGACCAAGCCCAACTAGACGATCACATCACCTCACACCCAATGTCCATTCCACCTCAATTCCTTAGGCCAAGCCCATCATGATCCCATGTATCATCGTACATCATAATCATTTCAATTATATATATAATTCACTTCAATTTAAATAAATCAATTCAATTCGTTAAAAGGAACACACCCCAACCTAACAACCCATGTGTTCGATGGCCTCTAACCTGGCCTCGCATGTAATAATAATGCTATATAATGCCCAAAGGCATCCCATACGAATCAATTTAATTAATTAAAGTCAACCCTATGATTTATGGGGTCTCTCTCGGTCAACGTAATGGTGCAATAAAATCTATTCCTCCCAAACATCTATAAAAACATGAAAAAAGGTATAAACCACCAACCGTGGAGTCTTAGATGTATGCACATCCGGTATTAGCCTCTAACTAAAATATATTTGGAAGAAATATTTGTTTCCATCGAACACCCTAAAAAGAGGGAAAAACAACCCATATAGTGGTCCATGAGGTGATATAAAAGAAGAAAAGAGGAATGGGTGAGTAGAGCCTTATCGATATTGATTCAATGCAACCGATAGTGGATGAATCAGATCTAGAATGAAGGAGATACCTCAAACCCTATCCAAAAGGGAGAGGTATCCCTATAGTGTGTGACTGATGAAGTAATAAAGAGGATAAAATAGAGAGGAAAAGATAAAATGCAGAGAGGGTAAAATAAATTTTCCAACCCTATAAGAGGACACATGGTTAGCTCACATAGTAATCCAAACATTGTGGAAACTATGTGGGATACACTGTTGAGGTACTGCCTAAGTAGTACTACCTGTACAGCTTGTTCACGGTTTTCCAAACCTTGTGGAAGCACTCTTAAAAAAATGAAAATATTATCATGCAACCGTGCACCCCAACATCATGGTCTTTCAAGCCATGTGGCTATACAAAATAGGGTTGCATGGATAGTTGGGAGACGCCGCATAGTTTACCCAAACTATGCTCTTTGACCTGCAACTTCCAAAACAAGGCCTCCATAACTCAAATGCACCTGAAACCCTTCTGAACACCCTAGGAACTATCTAAACTAAAACCCCATCCAAAAAACATGATATTGGGTTGGAGGAAAACTTGGAATTAGGTTCTGATGATTGAAAAAAATTGGCATACACACCAATTCCAAAATTAAAAAAGTGAGATCTTTTTTACCTTCTCTGAAAGACCTTGGAAGCTTTAATTTTGGGTATAAATCCAAAATAGGAAGTATTTTGATGAATATCTAAGGAGGATAACTAAATAATAGTTAACATTATTCAACAAGCGTTTTAATTATGTTTCTCCCTCAGAATCCTTCAATTATAATTAAAACATTATGATATAATAGCCTAAGTATATTCCATATACATAGATTTTTATATGTTATGGGAATGACCAGAAACCATCCCCATTTCCATTGAATTCATTAAAAAATCATCATTCGTGTGTACATTGAACTACCACCTCATGAACTGATGTCATTCATTTTTTCATTACCACCTCTCACGGTTGGGTATGTTGATGGATATAAAGTATATATATAACATTTATAACATAGTTATACCTCTAGAGTAATTATATCATATATAAATTTTTATTTTCCATTTCATAGTGGATACAATAATGTCACTCATCTGTACAGCATAATACTGCCTCAAAAAGCGATGTGATTCATCTTTTGTTAATGATTTACATGTAAGGTCATAAGGATAAAGTTAATGATTATATGTGATATACAATGAAAAATTATGATATTAATTTAATATTTATCATTATATAAAGATAATATATCATTTTATTTTTTTACCTTTTCACTCACGTAAAGATGATAACGTCATTTGTGTACGTGTAGACAGCTACCTTTACGAAGCTAAGTGACACATTTTCATCACAACATCACATGGATAGTATATATATATATATATAAAATGGTGTTTATGATATTATGATCATTATGGAATGATAAAATATTACTTACCTTCTATCTATAGTGATCATTGGGAAATGGAAATGTTACTCATTCATACATACGACCTACCGTCTCCCAAATCATAACGTACTTAATTTCTCAAAACCATATATCATGATTAGTTTTAAAATTATAATTGACATATAAATAAATATTTCATTATTATTATTCTGGATTTGATGGAACTATATAATATTCAAAAGAACTGGAACTCTCATAACAAAGCATGAATGAGAAAATAAGGTGATTAAGATCCAAAATAATGAAAATAATAAAATATTATTAACAAACGGGTCATAAAATGTTATAATAGTATCATATATGATATTATAAATATGATTATGGTTCTTTTATAAATTAATAACATTCTTAAAACCATTATATAGGAGGATAAATAACATTCAACTAAAGGAAAACATGAGGTAAGGGACTTCATCTCAATTTCCCCTCATTGAGGCATATTGTAATTTTATGCACCTAATTTGATTTATATGGTGTAGATAATTCCCATTTGACATGTAATATCATGATTTATCAATAATTAATGTTATTTTATGTCTCAATTTAAATCATTTTATCCAAGGGTATTTGATTTCAAAATTACCAAGTGGTGAAAGTTATTATACAATCTCATTTTATTTTGTGATTGTTAACATTCTCTTGAAAAAATAACTTTTTTGTAATAATTTTTTATTATAAATTAAATTTATATAAAATATCCATATTATTTCATGACGGATATTATTATTCCATAAATAATATACCATTTTTACAAACAGTGTTTACTTTGAATATAATTTGATTAATTGGGGAAATATTGAAAAATCTATATCCTTTACTCAATATAGATATTTGATGATAAGGCATATTGATTCATGAATTTAATAGGTTATCAGATATATGAGGAATTATTTGGACCTTTAGTAATGGGTGGGTCTGAGTATTATATATCCCCTCAATGTATGGGTAGGTCTCATGAGACAAATTAATTTCCCAAATTAAATTGGGTTCTCTTTATAGATTAAATTATGTTGTGAAATGTATTGAAAGTAAAGGTATCATGATTCTCGAGATCATGGAATCCAATAATTATGAATTTAATTCAATAAAAATCTATTATTATTATACATGATATTTTTACAATGATATTATCTCTCGATTCATTTCATTCTCATTTATTGATTAAATGGAATGTGTTTTCATTTATTTACCCTATAATATTGATTATTCCTTATATTATCATGATATTAAAGTTATTCAAATAGAATTTGTGTTTATTTATATACTTTCCCACAGTACAAGAAAAGGTTTGAGTAGCGGAAGGCTTTTTTTTATTTGGCGGTGGTTTAAACCGACACTATATGGTTTTGTAATGGTTTCAAAAAACCTTCACTAAATCATGTGTCAGAATACAGTATGTGGTGGTTTATTACATTTAGAAGTATTTTCTGTTAAGAATCTTAGAAATCATATTTAGCAGTGGTTATTTATATTTTCTCGATGGTTTTATGGGGGAGAAAAAACAAGGATTTAGTGGTGGTTATAACCAACTCTAAACAGATTACAACCACTTCTAAATAATAGTTCATCATATTTAACAGTGGTTTTAACCATTGAAAAAAAAAGAAAAATGCCTCTTATATCTTTTTTTATAACTGCAAAAAATAAAAATATGCCATATATAGTGGCAGTTAAAACCACCACTAAATGTTCATTTACAAAAAAAAAAGCCAACTGTAGATTCTGCATCCCCATAACTTCCCTGAAAAAAAAAACAATTTCAATCCAATTATATCGCCTATCAGTATCACACAGAATCCATATCATAATCATGAAAAATCATACATATATAACAAATATAACATCAAAAAACAAATATATTTGTTCACATCGAACCATAAATTGTTTCAAGTTTGTGTCCCAAATAATACATCAACCCTCTCATTCCATATTAGTTCAAAACATCAAATATTCTATTAATCACTACCAGTTGAACTCTGCTCATTACCCTCTCCATCTCCATCTTCGTCTTCATCTCCATATCTACTTCCCACTTCCAACACCTATAAGATAATTATATCGAAAATTAAATAGTTGTTTATATTTATATTTAAAATTAAAACTAATAAAATTTTGTGAACTAAATGAATTTTAAGTTGTGTGATTTACCTACTCACCACCAGTCATCAATGCATCATCACCGGGGACAGATCTGGTCATCTCTTAATATAAATCAACCAATGCTTTCAATGTCCACTTTTGTGCTATAAAATCATCAACAAGAAACTGGAAAAACATCTATACTAAGAGATTCGTTTTAAAATAATAGAATTTAATAACATAATGACATTCAATTACACTATAATGTATTAAAATTACCTTTACATGTGAATCAAAAACTTTATTTTTCCTAGATAAAGGCATATGTCTCCAATCATCATACGTAATCGGAAGGGTAAATGGTTTATCCACCAGCAGGCCTATAATCCAGCAAAATAATCCTATGACGTCATCCATAAGGATCTCATAGAAGTCAAATAGGACAACTATCTTTAGTCCGTTCCGATTCTAGCAATCTAAACTTTTCGTATTTTTCTCCGTAGTAGAATTGTTTCTATATTTTAGGAAAAAATAGATAGTAGTATAAAAAACTACAATAACTTTATTCATGTTAAAATTTGTACCTATAACAGTCGCCCTCCAATATCCTCATGAAGAACCCAGAGTGGCATGTTCCCTCACTACTGAGGGTTGATTGGAATCAACATAACGGTTCCTTAGAATTCCTGTCATTTAATAAAATTAAATTAAATTCAGAACAGATATTTTAAAAAATCATTTAGAAAACAAAAATAGAAATGATAACAGATGTGCAGTACTCAAAAAAATAAACATATATATCATAATAAATGACTGCACAAATGATATAAGTGGTTGATAAATGAATGGATGATTGCACATACAATCATTTTATCCTTAAATCATGTTTTTTTACTACTCTATCATTACGTAATATACTTCATCCACCCTTGAAAGAAAAATATTTTCAATATCATGATTGATAAATAAGTTCACTTCTTGTTATTGATAGGATTCAATGTCAAAGGACAAATCTTCCACTTCATCACCCACATCATACAGTTCTCTTTGTTTTATGTGAGCAACTACACTCCACCATTCATCCAAGACATCTTCCATATAATATACCATTTTCTATTATGATGATATGATATACGGATTATGAAATTTATCAACACCAATATCCACAAGCGATATAAGTTCACAGAAGTAAATTGAAAGGAATCTCTTTTAACACCCTTAATAAAATCAACCTAATGTAATTTGAATAAAACAACTAAAAAATGAATGTGGTATTTTAATTTGATAATATTAGGCAACGTTCCATAGTATCCCACTTTAGAAAATTTAAATATACCACTATTCTATATTTTCAAATCGTTTTCCCGATCGACTGTACGAAATTCAAAGCCATTCACATTGTAAGTGTCGAACTTTCTAGCTTGTTTTAGAGGTCCTTGAGAAAGAAACTACAAATCATCTGACAACTCATCTCGGTTATCATTATTCATGATCTATGAAAAGTAATATACATTATTAGATTTACAAAATATATGTTTCAACATAATATCTATATTTATTGTAATATTTATGAACTTACACGTCATGGAAACCATTATAAAAACTCTTCATTAACATATTTGTTATATCTTTCTCATTTTGTGTTCAGCCTCTCATTCGTCTCTCTATTTATATCCTCAAATATTCAATAAATGGATCTATAATTTCATTATTCATCAGCACATATCTATGTTCCTGTGATAATTTAATTTTTGTCAGTGTAACATTTGAGCTCCTCTCAACTGATCAGCCAATAGCAGGATAGATTTTTAATTTACCATGTAGTTGATATTGAGTTGAGGTTTCCAAAACACATAAAATTTGATATATTATTATCTCAATACCATCAATGTATCTAGAAAAAAAGTTAATAAAATTGTCTTTTAAATATCTTTCATAATTAGATCATTTAGGTTGAGATTAATTTTTCATGTATGATTTCAATTTCCCAAGATATCTATGAAATAAAAGAAAAAAATATAATAGTGTATTTAATAAAGTTCCAAGAATTGGTTACTTAAATGAAAAAAATATAAATAAATTACCTCTCAATTGGATACATCTATTGATAATGTATGGGGCCTCCTAATTTAGCTTCCTCAACCAAATGCACAGTTAAATGCATCATGATAGTGAAAAATGATGGAGGAAAGATCATCTCTATTTCACAAAGTGTCAATATAAATCTATGCTAAAGGTTGTCAAGATCAAATGGTTGTAGATTTTTCTCACATACTTTTCTGAAGAATGTGAAAATTTGTAGTACAAAAGTAGTAACCTTTTTAGGTAATAATGTACTCAATACTAATGGTAGAAACTTTTGTAACAAAATATATGAATTATGACTTTTCAATCCATCTAACCTATAATGATTTAAGTAAACACAATGTGAGATGTTACTTTAATACCCATCATATACCTTGATATGTTTTAAAATTCTAAGTAATATATCTTTATCCCTATTTTTCATTGCAAAAATTGTCGAAGCATACTTTCCATTCTCATTTAGAAAAAGATCGTGCTTTATGTTCATTGATTTTATATCTTTCAAAGCATTTGAGATGATCATTTGATTTTACTTTCTCATTAAGAAATGTAAAGATCAAATTTTCACAAAAAATATTCTCAATATGCATCACATCAAGATTATGCTACAAAAAAAATAAATTCTTAATGAAAATTTTTGAAGGATATACATTTTCCCTTCCACTGTTGTGTTCTTATTTCACTTGATGATGCACTTTGAACTTGTTTCCCACTATCATTCAAATGATACGCATTCCCAAATTATGTTTCAACATTTCCATGTTGTTCCAATATTATAGAACCTTCCAACAACTTTGGAGGTAGGCTATGATCAATAGAACGATTGAATTTTGACTTATTCAACCAAAATCTATGAGATTCATCGAGAAATATCTGATGACACAGGAAGCACCATTTTCTACTATGAGGTAGTCATTCAGCCTCAAAATAGAAGTTACAAACAGGAAAATACAAACCCATTTACATGTTCCAACTAGATAAATTCCCAAGTCTATGGAAGTCTCTATTGGTCGACATTATAGTAGCCTTCATTTTGAACATTTTTCTTTAAGATGTATCATATTTCTGAACATCGTTGCTCCATAACTCCTATAATTCTTCAATTAAAGGCTGCAAGTATACATCAATATCATTTCAAGTCATCTGTTTTCCAGTAATTTATCATCTAAATGATAAAAAGATGTTTTTTTCATACACATCCATGAAGGTAGATTAAAAGGGATCAAAACAACTGGCAAAATGTTATAACGGGTGCTCAATGTTCTAAATGGGTTGAATCCATCGGAATAAAATCCCATTCAAACATTCTTAGTATCATATGAGAAATATATATTTAATTAATAAAATATCTTCCATGTTTTTTATTCTCTTGGATTTCATATTAACCAATAATTTTTATTATCTACAGAATGCCACTTTATGTGTTTGGTGGTTTTTCATGACATAAATAATCATTATAATCGAGGATTTAAAGGAAATTAATGAAAAAAATTGAAGGTGTGTTCCTTTTATTCTTATTTATAGTATCATGTTGATTCAGACTTCCAACATCACTCATTGAATGGTATCTAAAATAAGAACCTTTTTTCAATCCATTATTCTTGAATCTTCTCCCAAATAAAGCACACAATCATTGGGACATGTGTGTATTTTTGTATAATTCAGTCCAATCTTGTTAACAACATTTTTCATATCATAAAAAGACTGAAAAATATTTTTTTTATAAAATGCATCACGCAACAATTCCAATATCATGGAAATAGCCTTATTTTTAATTCCACATAGGGATTTGATTTGGTACAACTTCATCAGAAAAGAAAGTTTTAAATATTTCAAACATCAACTATATAACTCTTAATTTCCATCATCAACTAAACCATGAAACACATCTATCTAGTCATTGAAGTTTTCTCTTACATTAGTCTCTCTAGAATCAATATGAGGTTCCAATAATATGTTACAATATTGAACTAGTTGTCCTACAGTCACAAAATCATTAGTTTTCACATTTCTATTTATATCACCCTTAACTAGTTGTTCTGATATGTTTTGATGTTGATGTTGTTGTCTTTCAATTCCGAATGAATCATTAATAAGGTTTTTCAATTAATTTTACATTGTCTATGAAATTGGGAGGTCATTCTATTGATTGACCACAGTGATAAATTTTTCTATAATGTTCGATTCTCTATGACAAATCCAACCGAAAGTGAGTAGGGAATTGCTTCAATATCAAGTTTTCATAAAATTCATCTATATTCAAACATATTCTAAATTTATATTTAGGACATGTACATCTTATTATCCGAACAACAGATCGATTGGGAATTGAAAAATCTAAAAACTCCTCCAAAACCTTAGCATACTTAGATGTGTTCCTTGGTAATGTGATCCAATTTTTATCCATATATATCACAATGTTCCTACAGAAAATTAAAATAAATTCAAACACATAACTATTACTAAATAAGAAAATAGATAATTTTAAAATCTGATAAAGTGGGGAATGATAATGAAGTTAATTAATATCCTTGTTTAAGAATAGTGGAAACCTAACATAAATAGAGTGTCAACACTAAGATGACCTTAGAAGTTCCATCCTTAAAAACAACATAGGGAATACCTAACATGAGTTAGTGTAGATATCACCTCCTGGTAGAGATCTAACATAATGATAGATTCTAAATATTTATATTAGAGGTGATATATTGGAATAAAAATGAATCCTATTATTATGGGAATCAATACACACATTGTTCTTAACATAGAATCCCCCTATACAAATATAATTTATATAGAGGATGGAAGGAGAGAAATTTATGGATTATATGGTGATATATATGAATAAAACCAACATGGAATTAGAAAATTACTCATCGCTATAGTATAACAAGTTATGGAAATGAAAGCATTGTTTCATATATGACTTGATAAATTTTAACATATCAATGAGAAAATTTGACACATGTAGAATGAACATGAAATCAATTATAATATAGTATAATTAGAATTTTACAAGAAGGGTCTTATCTACTCATTTATTCAAGGGGAACTAGTTTGTTCATTGAGATGTCCCATTATACCTTGGTAAAGACCTATGTTGATTGTAAAAAAATAGAAAGACCATGGTTTGTACATATAGTATATACAAATGATTCATATTCCTTAATTATAATGCATACAGAGTATGTCATCCTTATCAATAATGTATGGTTTCTTATAAAATACATATCTGAATAAACATAATCCAAAATTTAACTTAATATTCCATAATAAAAAATGATTTAGCTATATAATTGAAGATTATAAGTACCATTTCATATTATTGATCAACCCATATCTAAATCTACCTTAATTGGGAGGTTGTGACTGTAGCGCAGAGCAGCATAGTGTAGTGTAGACAAGGGTAGAGCAGTGTAGAAAAGGTCTTATGGGGTTCATGATCTTAGGGATCGGGCTGGGGCTTATCCAGGGAGGGCTTGTCTAATGAGGGCTTGTAGGGATCCATATTAGGCGATGTCGGTGAGGGCTTCGAGGGCTCAAGATATGAGGGATCAGGCTTGGGCTCGAGAGCCTCCATCGGCAGCTTGGACGGATCGGGCTCAGGCAATGCTAGTGGGGGGGGGGGGGGTTAGCTAGGGTTCGTGGTTGGGTGAATCGGGGGAGGAGGGGTCTAGGGGATAAGGGGGGTTGCGGGAAAAGTGATATTTTCTATTAAAAATTGAAAATCTAGTAGTGGTTTTTAAAAAAATGCCATGGAATCCTAGAATTTTTTTTATAAGTGGTTTACTAAACCACTCTAAAAATAAAAATTTTGTTGTAGTTCCAGGTTGACTATGATTATTGATTAATGATATATTCTATTGTACTTACACTTATTGATCACTTTCCCTCATTATTATTTTTTTTCATTTCCCCAAGAAATGAATAAGAATTATTGGAATGAGTTTTCAAGGATGCCTTTCATTTTATTTTTTTATGTATTATCTTTACTTTCCTATGCCCAATGTAATACGGATATCATGTATGTATCTGGATCTCCAAAATTTTAAAACTAATCGATCCTTTGGGATTTGGACCTTTGTATCTATACTAATTTATTAAAACATACATCAACTTTGGGATATTGGTGTCAAGGTCATTATAGTATATAAAGGTCCTTCTAAATACAAATATGTTTTATAATTATTAGGAATAAGAATTTAATTTTTTTAGTAAAGTCATAATATGCTTTAAAAAAATGTTTCCTTCAACCATGATTTTCCTTTTTTTGTGATTAAATATTGTTTTTAATTTTTAAAAAATTAAAAAAAATTTGATAAAATGAAATATTTTTTTGAAATTATAATTTTAAAATTTTCAAAGAGTTAATTTTTATGAATTTTCATAATTTTTTTAGGATGAATAATAAAAAAATATTGATTTTTATTGAAAACTGTATTTTTGTTTAAAGAATTTAAAAATTTATATTTTTTAAAAAAGGATTTAAAATTAAAATTAGTTATATTATATTATAAATAATCCAATTAAGTTCATTTGAATCAATATTATAGTTGAATTTTGTATAAAAAAATGTATACACAAAAGAAATTTTTTTGAAAAAAAATCATTACATTTTTATTTTCTATCATTAATTAATTTCCACCACTTATTGAAATTGTATCATGAAAATTGGATTAAATATATAGAATCAATGTATTCAAATTTTTCAGATATCCCCCTATTATTTTTGTTCATTATTAATAGTAACCATACTAATGTTTTGTCACCTCGGTAGAGGAAAATGAGTAAAATAAGATTAAAAATTCCTAACAATGACTTGAAATTTCTATGAAACTTTACTTTATCATATTTTATGGGTTTAGTTTATACCTTCCATAAAATTCATGAATATATTAAAAATTTGGGCTAAAATAAATTTATTGTGAACTTTATATTAATTTAAGTAAAAGATAATGTCAAAAATGCCACACTCTTGACTTTAATATATCTAATATTTTATCATAAAGATAAAAGGATATTATTTTTGGTTATAAATGTTTATTTTAAATATGAATAAATTACATTGGTCATATTTTTTATTTATAATTTTTAGTGATTGAAAAATTTCCCTAAATACTTAAACATCACTAACATCGTATTTATTCAGTTAATAGAAAAATAAAATAAATGATTTTAAAAATATTAAAATTAATAAAATTTTGATGAATTAATATGTTACATTAATATTTTATATATATATGACATATTATATATGTTTTTAAGGATTTTATTTTAATTGAATTTTTTTTGTTGTCATTAAAGTCAAATTAAATGAATACTGTAAAAATGACATTAATGATATTTTCTTAAAAATAATATTTTAATAAATTAATTAAAAATAATAAAACACATGAAAGAGGGAATTTTGGATAATATATGGTATAAAATTTTATCCCCTGTAAATTTAAGATCCAACATCCACCTTATATGAAAAATTATAACCCTTTAAGAGTGAAAAAGTTGTTACCACATTTAAGGCTAAAATAGATTAACTAAGGGGTTAAACAAAAAATAAGTTTTAATATACCACTTAAAACTATCCAAATATTTTTTTTATGATATTTAAACCATATCATACATTATTTTTGAATCTCTTACAATTTGGAATAATTTCTCTTGAGAATGACTTTATTATATTTTAATATTTTATGAAATTTCATGAGTGTCACTCACCTCACTTATAAAAGGGAACATGTACTTTATCTTATTTTAACCACATTGAGAAATTTATCTCAACCATACCCTAACAAATCACTTTATACAATTACCTATACAATATTTTTAGGTTCTTATCTTCTTAAAATACAATCTTGTGGGTCCTTAAGAAATGATCCAAAGGATTCCTACCAAATAAGTAATTATATTACCCAAAAACATTCAATTTGTTTCTTCTTATAATTACTATAAATCTACGAAATTCTTCATAAAATAATAACATCATTATTATATATACTTAAATGTTATTATGATTATTAAATCACCATTATTCACCCTCTTTTCCATCAAATGGGAAGTGAATATATTACTCATACATATGTACGGTATACCGTCTCTAAGTAAAGAGACAAATCGTTTTCCATCACCATTGTTGATGGATTGTTATTATAATGGTATTAATTTTTATAAATTATATTCATGGAATAATTATTATTCATTAATTATAATATCATATCAACCTTATTACATTCCAATCTATTGTAAAATGATAACGTCGCTTGTGTGTACATGTGGACTACCACCTCCACAAAGCAATGTGATATTTTTCATTTAATATTTAATTGGATTTTTATAAGGATAGATTTAATTAATATATGTGATATATATGTTTAATAATGATTATTTAAATACTAATTATTATTTACCTTTCTTTTTTCATACATCAAAAAGTGAACAAGATCTCATGCGTACGTTTGGTCAACCATCTCCATCAATAATGTAATTCATTTTATTATATATGTAATGTTTGGATGATTATAAATATGTACATAATTAATGTATAAGATATTTATACCAGGTTTAAAAAATTTCAAACAATGCAGCTATGATAAATGTATAAGGACCAGAACTAACAAACCAAAATTCTCATGAATAAATGAAATAGTTAACACCCTTAAATGACAATTTTAATAATGAATTATTAATAATTGGGTATAGAAATATCATAAGAGGAACATATATAATATTATAAGTATGTAAATTATTATATTATTTATGTGTAATAAAATAGAACTTATTATATAGAAGGTTATAGGGCTGTCAATGAATGTCAAGCATGAGGTAAGAGATTTTTAGTCTCACTTTACTTTTTTTGGAGACATATTCCATATTCATCACTCGTTTCTTTTAAGTGATATAAATACTACCTCTTTGACATGTTATGTAATAAATATAATTATATTAATGATATTTAACATTTAATTTAATGTTTTTCTTTCATGGGGCTTACGATTCAAAAGTTAACAAAGTGGTAAAGGTTTTATTCTATAATCTCATTGTTTATCATGATTTTTTATCATTAAGTTTCCGATGATGAAATATTATGATATTTCTATATTAAATCCCATTAATTTAATTCTTATATATTTATTTCAATATATTACATGTTTTCTATTCATGTTCATCACTTTATGTACTTAAAATGTCAAAATAAGGTTTTTAAGGAAAACCCAATTTATTTCTCTCTTCGATCAAAAAACATTTTTCTTTCATATCTATGTTTTCTAAAAAAATATTTCAAAAATGTTTTAAATATTCTCCTAGTAATTTTAAAATTCATTTTTACCCATTTCTGAATTTTGAAAAAAAAAATTAAAAAAATGTTCTTGTCGCTTTTTGAAAAAGGTACATTCTTAATTTTTTTAAAAAGTTTGAAAGGAATATTTTATTTTAACTTATATGGAATAAATGGAACTTCTTGTTGTAATGAGAGCTAAATAATTTAAGGAATCCTTTATGATTTTCTAGGGTTATTTTAAAATAATGTTTTTCCTTAATATTTTTAAAAAAATTATATTTTAAATAAGTGATTTCATAGTGAAAGGTTTTTTCCCTCAAGAAATGTTCCATGTAACCTTTTAAATGAATTGTTCTTCTAAAATGACCTCATTTTATGTTAAGTAACTTTTTTTGGGGACATGATCCAATGATACTATCCTTACTCATTATCAGTATGATTTATTACTATGATGAAAATGTGTTTATGAAACCCACTTTTTCCATGGGATATTCTATGTTGAATTGGTTAAATGTTCATGAAACTCATTTATATTCCATGGGATATGCTATGATGAAATATTTATGGAACCCTTTTTTCACAGTTTATGATATGGTGAATGTTTTATGACCTTATGACATAAATATTTATGGTTTTTAATATGTGACAGGTGGGATCATTATTATATATCCCTTAAACGTAGCGGGTAAAGATAGATATATCATAAGATAAATAGGACTCAAATGGGGAGTTAAAATAGTTTAGTAATTGACTTTATCCACAATGATATTCTTTGTACTGAACCTTAACTACAATTATGGAATAGGTATTTAACCCAATACACTATGATAATATTTTAAGTGAGCCTTGGATACTAAGGAAATTATTTCCCATGCTTATGTGTATGTCACAAATATATATCTTATGCTAATGTTATTCTCTCATGGATCATATTCCTTTATTCCTTTATGATTGAAGTCTTATTAACTGGAAAGCATTATTTCAAGACTCAATATTATGATCTCTATTATAAAGGGTACATTTTTTAAAAAAAATTATATCAAGCCATCATACCCCTATGATCATGTTATGATTATTTGATCATTGATATCTCAATTGTTAACCCTCACTATGCATCTGAGTTCACCCATTCTTTTGTTTCCTTTCCACATGTTATGAAGAATGTTTGGAATATGGAAGGTCAAAGAAGAGAAAATTTTCAAAAAATATTTATGTGATATATTAAATATCTTTTAATAAATAATATTAATATGTATATAATATCTAAATACAAAAAACCTGTATGGTTCCATCATAGATCATAATATTATGTAATGAATATTAATATATTAATATTTCATATAAATGTAGGAAAAGTATTGGTTGTTATAATACTCATTTCACATCATGTTTTTTATAGGATTGTAGAAAGTGATAGGGAATTAGTTGAATCTAAGAACTATGTATCATATTCATACTAATGGATAGTTATAGATGATGATCAAGATTTTGGATGAAATTATTTTGGCATGCATCCTTGATTTTGATGGAGTGTGGGTTGATCATCTATCCTGGGAAGAGTTCTGTACATTTAAAATTTATAGACTTTGATTCAAATGGACCATTCAGGGATCTGTATGCTTTTATGGTTCATTCACCACTGTTTTAGCATGATTAAAGTGTGGTATCTATTTTTAGTACAAGTATGGTGTAAGAAACCTCTAATCATTTCTAGTTTATTCAGAAGAAACTAGTGACCACTCAGAGTGGGCAGTGATCCTATACCAACTAGAAGTAATGAAACATGGAATTTTTTTGGTTGGTTGGGTATTATTATTATTTTCACCATAGTTAGGGTATTTACATTTTTGGAAATAGTGAAAATTAAAACCACATTTTGTAGGATCATTTTAGATTTTCCAGCAATCAGAATAGAGGCATACTATTTGGACCTCCCTATATGCTATCTAGGTATGCATAATGTGTTCCATATGTATCAAAATCAAAGGTATGATCCAGATCCTATGAATTTGATCAACAGATATGATTTTGAGTTTGAACTAGGTGAATCATTTGTGTAGTTATTCATACTTTTTTATACTAGAGTGAAAAGGTGTTGTAGGGGAAGGAAGTATCACTTTTTTGAGTTATGTGGCATCATAAATGAATCAAAGAAGATAATTGGGAGGAAGAATATGATTTTATTGATTAATGATCCAAATTTTTTGAGTAGTAACTCTAGAGACACTTCTCATGGATAATAATTTCTTAGATTTATGGATTGTGATAGCCTAGATATTTTAGGCATGTTACTCCTTTTTTTATAGGTTTCAAAAGAATTAGAAGTGTCCTAAAATGGTATGACCAACTCCTATTTTAGAATTAATTTAAATGTAATCATTCCTACACATGGTTAAAATGTCATGTCAAATGAATACCGTATATTTATTAACTAGACTAAAACATTAGAACCAGAAGAGGAGGATCTTCACATATAATTCATTATTAATTTATGAGAAGATTTAAAATTACCTAAAATTGTAATTATCTCTTAGTTGATGATCCAATTGACTTTATCTCATCATATTGTCCTTTTTATGTAGGATACAAGTGAAAATACATCAAGTGGAGATCCACATGTGCACTACAATCTCTAAAAAAAATTGTAGATTTGTGGGGTCCTAGCAAGAATAATAGGGATCACTTCCATCTATCATAGTTGATCATAGAAGAGTACTTCTAAAGGATGAACAACTATTTATGTTCTCTCAATTTCGTGAGAGAGTATGGGAGAATATCACTCTACATATCTTTATCTATCTCTAGGAATTGAGATAGTCTTTCCATATACATTGTGCCCAACCAATGTGTTTTTTCGAAAGATATGTAATTTTATGTTTATTATGGTAGGTTTAGGGTTGGAAAATTACACACAAAACCATTTCCATATTTATAATTATTAATTAACCCCATGTCAATTATTATTAATATTATTATTATTAGTTTATTGACATGTTCAACACCTTTAAGAATATATAAATAAATATCATTTATATTTTTTGTAATCAGACCGTTAAAGATGGTCATCATTCCCTCGTAGACATTTTCTAATCCTAGAATTATAACTATTTAATAAATAAATGTCACTATATTATACTACTATAAATATAATAAATATTATATTTACAAAACTTGTAAATAATTATTTATTATTATTATTCAACTCCCTTATTCTTTTGAGTAACTTGTGATTAAATTATGGCTATCAACCAATAAAAAATAAATATTATTTATTATAAATTATTAAATTAAATAATTTAATTTGACTAAGACTTATGGTATATTAAATGTTTTACCATCTATGTGACACCTTGAAATTTTAATATATATATTTCTCTTCAAATAAAAAAATGATAGTTTGTGAAACGTGTAGCCCCAATTCTAAATGAACCATAATATAGTATATGTTATAAACTAGCCTCTAAATTAGAAAGTATGAATAAAACTAACTAAATTATAAAAATTGGATGTATAAAATAAATTAATTGGTTTTCAATTGATTATAAAAGAAAATAAAAATCATTTTAAAGTAAAAGAACTTTTTATTGTAAACTATTTTTATGTGCGCAATATTGTTTTATCTTAATTAATTAAATTGATTTCTCTTGGTGAATTATTTAAATAAAATTTATATATTAAAAATTAAATAAAATATTTCAATTTTCATTTAGTATTTTTTAATCATGGGTTAATAATAAATCTTATTTTATAGTTAAAAATGTATTTTTTTAAAACAATTTTCATCATGTTTTGCGCACTTATTTTAAAAAGAATATCTATCACTTATAAAAATTGAATCATGAAAATTGGATTCCATATTTTTATTTATAAGGATAAAATTTGTTTAATATTACCTTTTTATTTTTTATCAATATGATAGTAACCATAGAAAATTTTTATCACCCATGTAAAGGTAAAGTAATTAAAATAGGGCTAAAACATTTGGATAAGAATTTAACATTTCTCTACACCCTAAAATTATACTTGTAGATGAGTGGTATTTTTTCATTTATATCCAAGTATCAAATATATGGTCACTTGGTTCTATGATTATGACCTTCATATTAATTTAATAAAAGAATAAATATAAATTGTCATTCTCTTAACTTTAATATATCTAAAATATTTACATATGGATAAAAAGAATATATGTTTGAGTATACATGTATATTTGAAATATAAACTATTTATTTTAATTATGTTAATTTTTCTACTATTTATTTATTAAATAATTACATTAAATTCTTATACAACCCTGACACAATATTTCTTTAATTAATATAAATGTAAAATAAATGATATTAAAAATATTAAAAGTAATATAATTTGAGTGAGTTATTTTGTTAAAAAAATTGAAGATATATATGAAATATTATTGATAGGATAAAATATTTTATTTGAATTCAATCTTTTTATTAGTGTATTTAAATTAAAATTAAATGAAGTTTCAAAATTGACATTAATGATATTTTATAATTAACAATATTTTATTAAATGATTTAAAATTCATAAAAATATTATATTTGGGAAATATAATATAATATGGATAAAAATATCAACCATAGTCCATTTATGAGTAAATTTCCATTTATTGTAACATATTTAACCCTTTAATATTAAAATAGTTATCACTGCGGTTAAGGTCAAAATGGATAATGAAGGGGTTAATAAAAAAGATACAGTTTAAAATGTGACAAAAAAATATTTAAATTTCATTGGATAATTTTATTTTTACCCTATACTCTATTTATTAGAATTAATATCCATTTGGAATCATTTTTCTTCAGAATTAACTTATTATATTTTAATCTTTCTAGAAATTATACATGTGTCCTCTCCCTCCCTTGTAAAAGGACACCCCTCCTTTATCTTATTTATATCACATTGAGCCTTCTAGCTCATCCAAAACCTATAATATTTTCTTTTAAACTTACATATACATTTTATATAAGTTTTTTCTCCCAAATAGACCAACCCTAGTTCCTTAAGATAATATCCAAGGGAGTTCTTTCAAAAAAGAGGTAATTTCATTAAGTGGTCACTTTCTTTTTTACTTCTTCTTTTAACTCCTAATAATAAATGTAACTTGTCATAAAATAATAAATTAAGTATCCTAAATTTTATTAAATTTTATTATGATTATAAAACCACCTTTATTCACCCTATATCCCATCAAATTTGAATTGAAAGTTTTTCTCGTGCATACATACAGTATATCATCTCCATGTAGCGATACAATTCCTCTTTCATCGCAATATTTTACAGATAGGAATTATAATATAATTACTATTTATATAAAATATGTATAAAATATTTATACATATATAATGATAATATCATACACATTTTATTACCTTCCAATCCATTGTAAAATGATAACATCGATTGTGCATACGTGTGGACTATCACCTCCACAAGGCGATGTGATTTATTTTTCATTCTTGCTTTACATGGATTTTAATAAAGATAAATTTTATGAATATATATGATATATATGATATAATAATTATTTTTTAGAGTTAAATTAATTTTTAACTTTCTTTTATTTCATTCATCGAAAAGAGGAAACAATGTTCATGCGTACGTACAGCCTACCATCTCCATGAATGGTATAATTCATTTTTATATCCATAACATTCATAGATGAATATAAATATATATTTATATTTATTTATTTATATATATATATTAATAGATATTATATTAATAAAATGACTAAAATTATATATATTATGGAACCTGGATCAAAGTATAAGGATTGATTCTGCTGAACCAAAACAACCATGAAAAATGAAGCAGTTATCACCCAAAAAAATGATTTTAATTAGAAATTGCTAACAAATCGGTGATAATATTTCATAATTAAATCATATATGGTGTGATATATATGATTATGTTTCTATAATAAATCAATAAAAAATATTTTTTTATACAAGAGTTTTGAACACCAATGAATAAAGATTATACTTGAGGTAAGTGATTTATGCCTCAATCCCATTTTAATCAGGACTGTTTATATATCAATTGAGGGAATTATATGATTTTTATCATATTTTTATTTTTTGATATTTCATGTTTTAATTTAAATTTAATTTATTTAATAAATAAAAATACAAAATTAATTTTTTTAAGGATAACAGACATTATTTATCTATTCGATAAAAAAATATTCCATATCCATGATTATTAAAAATGTTTTCAAGAATTTTTTAATATTATTCTATGATTTTGTAAAATTAGTTTTTACCCATAACTTAATTTTTTAAAAATGGTCTTAGAGGAATATTCTTGTCAATTTTCAAATTTGGTACCTTTTGACTTACTATAAAATTTTGAAAGGAATGTCTTCTTTTAACTTATACGACATGAATGGGATTTCCTGCCATTATTATTACTCAATAATTTTAAGATTCTTTTAAAATTTTGTAAAGTTATTTTCAAATTAAATTTTCCCCTTAATATTTGGATATAATTTATATTTAAATAATTTATTTCAAAGTAAAAATAGTATTTCTATTAAGAAATATTTCAATGATTATTTTAAAGTAATTTCCATCTATGATAACATCCTTTAATGATAGTTTTGTTTTAAAATGGATATTATCCAATTGTGTAATAATTATTCTTTATCTATATGGTTTATAACTATGATTATGATATGTTTATGAAAACCATTTATTATCCATGGGTTTTTCTATCTTGAAATTATGAAATGTTTATGAAACCCATTTTCTTTGATTGGGTTATGATATGGTGATATGATAAATGATATATGATCTTATGGTACACATATATATATATATGTGGTTTTCATTATGTTATGGGTGGACCTAGAATTATATATCCCTCTAATGTATTAGGTTAATTTTTATATATCATGAGATAAATATAGGGAATTAGTTGATGTAAATTATCTACTATAGGAAACAAGTTGATGTGCTTGATCCACTAGGGGAAACAAGTGATGATGTATAATCCATTATAATATGGGAAATAGGTGTTGATTCCTGATGAGATATGATTTTATGGTCTTGATAGTTAAACTTGACATATTAAATGGTTTCTATACTTATAATGTTTCCATAATTTTAAGAAATTATATTATGGTTCATGATTGATTTATGAAGATTTCTCACTCTTATGATTCATATATTTTGAAGAGAAATTTCTTTTTGATATGACTCATGTTTATGGTCATTGATAGATTGTTTATAAACATTGTAAGATATTTTCATGATATCATTCTATTATTTTTATCTTATACAATCATACAATTTTTTATTGATATCTCATATGTTTACCCTTATTGATCATTTGAGTTATCCCTTTATTATGTTTCCTTTCCCTAGGCTATAAAGAAATTTTTTATGTAGGGTGTGTTAACAATGATACAAAGTGGGAATAAAATTGTTATGGCGATGAAAACTATATATAAATAATTTTTTTATGTATATATTCTCCAAGGATACTAAACCTTCTTGTTTTTATCATGTATTGTAATGTTATATATGGAATATTCATAAAAAATAAAGTAATTTTTATGTATGCAAATACAGGGACACTATAGTTGGTATCATAGTGGGGTTAAGTTATTATTTGAATCTTAGGATCTGAAAACTTTGGTAAAAACCATAGGTTTAAGTTAAAGTATAGGATAACCTCTTAATGTTTTGGTAAGGACCCTGGATAACCTATGTTAAACCGAATGTCCCATAGAATGAGAATATTTTTTCCAAATATATAAATCCTGCGAAAGTTATTTCATAAATATATAATAGTTCACTCTAATTATTATATATTTATGATTACATATTTCTTTTTAGTTTTATTTCATGGATATAACAAGAAGACAACATGAAAACAACGAATGTGATGTACAGTACAATGATTTTCAATCTAAGCAACCAAATTCTATGTAATTTTCCTATTAATTTCATTAAAAGATTTAGAATATATCTAATAATATATTCAGAGCCAAGTTCTAATAGGGTGCTAGATTATGAGACCTTTTGATCCTGAAAATGAAATATTAAAAATATTAAAAATTTATTATATGCATCAGGTGTTTTTATTAAGTGTCGTTATAGGCGCAAATAATAAATTAAATTTATTTATTTATTATTGAAATGTAGATACCTAATTCTATCCTTATAAAAATCATGTTATAACTAGTAACTAGGGTAATCCATATAACCCTGTGTATTTAGAGGATCCATTAGAGGTATGTTCTAGGAGTATTCATGAATAAAAAATGGTAGATCGAGGATTGAAGATGATTTTTCCCATAATACCTTGAGGATAACTCCAACTATGAAAATGAAATTAAATTCATCATTATTGATCAATCCTAACCCAAGGTTGGTAATTTTTTCCATGCTTTATTTTCCCATTTGATTATCCCATGACAAATGTGAATCAAATCAACTAACAAATTGATTCATGGGTCGACCATGTGATGAGTGTGGGTTTATTTACTTAAGATTTGTGGAACTATTATTTATTGTTTTTGTTTCTATTAATTTATAATACTAACGAAAAAAATCAAGGAAACCTCCAAAAATGGTCAAGGTTTGTTCCACTTTTTTGTTTCCTAGATTTCTTCCCCTCAATCTTCATATGATTCCTCACCAGTATTTCCTTGTTCAACAGTTCAACAAAAACCCAATATTAGATTATTTCATGATGATTCTTCATCACAAAAAATCAATATAGTGAGTGCAAGTTCACAATAAAGGGTATAAATGATGTGTGATGATAGTGATAGATGATCTTAGCTGTAATGGTATTAGAATGGTGGTTTCTATTTTCCTAATTTGGTGCATGACGATGACATAGTGTGGCAGCAGTTACAATTCGAGTGGGTTGAAGGCAAAATTTTAAAAAATGGTGACCATGAGGTTTGAAAAACCCTAGATCAACATTCTATGATGTGATGTATTTCTAGATCAGTTTATATGATGAAATTGGAAAACACGTGATGTAGTAGTAATATTATAGAAAATATCTTGTAACATAGTGTGTACCTCAAAGAACACACATCATGTGGAGACCTAGTTGTGGCTCTAGGGTTACACATGAGTAAAAATATCACCTGACATGTGGCATGCATCACACGCCAAATAAACTCATGTTGGAATATCAGCATATACTCTGGAGAGTACATGAGAACAGACACCTCCAAGCACACAAGAATGAGTAGAGTATAAGGTAATGGCCTCATACTTGGACATGGCCATGTACATGGGGATGACCAGGTACATAGACATGGATGGTGTACATTGACATGGGATGAGGAATATGAAATTTTTGGAATTTTTGGTACAAACTGTGTACCCATTATACACATTGTGAAATTCCTCAGAGGTAGTTATTACTAATTTCAATTGAGTTTGATTCCTTATTCCATCACTACAAGGGTATAATGTGTCATTGTGTCCTACAAATAGGATTTTAATACCCTCTATGTACTTTTTCATGGATAGTGATAGGTGTATCCCCATTTGTTACATGGTTGGGATCCTTTATCATTCCTTCTTTATATAATGTGTGGTTCATAGTATCATCATGACCACCATGTATAGGGTGACAATCACCTATCTTGTAGGTTATTCTAGATTGGGGTTGTGGAATCCCCTAGTTGTTCTAGGTGTAATTCCCAATCTGTATATTAAGATCTAGAGATCCATTGAGTACAAATTAGTTAGGACCCAACGATCATTACCTCTTGTATGAGAATCAATATTTATTGTATTATTTGGTGAGTTGTTACTCTTATAATTAGAATTACCTTGAATCCTGGATTAGAATCACATGGTTGACGGTATGGTTGAGACCACATTGAGATTGGGAGTATGTCATGAGTATATATGGGTTTTTTTCTTATTTTTATTGTGTCACATATCTTGATTTACATATCTATGTGTTTATGAGATGGATACTCTTGATTCTTTATGTTTGGTGATTTTATGGTGACCAATTGGGTATTGTTATACTAACCCATGCATTGGAACTTCACACACATGTCATGTCTTGTGCAGACAATAGGCCTTTTGATGGTGTCCTAGGAGGACCAGATGTAAATGGAGAATATATTAATTTTAAAATACATTGATTCATATCAGTGTTTCATTTGATAATATTCCCATCCTTTTAAGAAGTTTAAACTTCATTTCAAATTTTAGTGGGCTTGTATTTGGCCCCTTTTTTCTTTCTATACTATGTGGAACTCTAATGATGGTATTTAGTATTATACATCAACTCGTATCAGTTTTGTTGTCTATCATTTAGCACTGTATAGGATTGGACATGTGTGTGTTCAAATATGTACTTAGGATAAATCCTTCCATATATGGAATATGCCTAACTGGTGATGGTCTCCAACCCCTAGCCAATTGAAGGTGAGACTGGGTTAGTCACACTTGACTTACTGTAGGCCAACTAGGCTTGGGTGGGTTAGGTCATAATAGAGTGGTATCATATGGGATTCATATTATTTAATGATTTTGTAGATTTTCGAACTATTATATTGGTTTGGGATTTATGGAAAAATTGTTAAAGTGATTCGATTTAGGCATTCAGGCCAAGGACCCTAGTGTTGGTGTTATGATTGATGTATCCATTCATCAAGAGTCTGAAAACCTTCTTGTTGACATAGTACATATAGACATTGGTTTTGAGGAAAAAATTAGTACATACATCATATAATAATGGGCTATGATTTTTATATACTTCTCGAGTCAGATCCTAAGATATAATCTTTGATCATGTTAATTATTTATTTTATTTCAGGATGCCTCTATAAATATAGCCACCTAGGATTCCATGGTGTCATTATGAGGATGATATTTCAAGTGAAGAGGATTCATTAAAAGGTTCCCTATAAGAGGTGGTATCTATTTTTGGATTTCTATTTTTTTCCACCATCAACTAGGAATCGGGTTGTGCTAAAAGTACCAATAGAGGATATTCACAGGCTAAGCGCACTTCAGGATATTCAGAAGTAGTGACCTCCCTAGTTTTAAGGTGATCTAGACCCAAAGGTAACTTAAGACTGGTTTAAGGTGGTTACCTAATTTTTTCTCCTTTTTAGGTCACTTACATATCAAATTATGGTCCTAGAATTAATTCACATTCATATATTCACTTGTTAATTAGGGGATTCTGGTGACTTAGATGTGTGATGAGATGAATCTATCTTGTTTAGACATCAATCATCCCTTTAGGGATGAGTTTTATCTTTCCATGTTGTGAACAGTGCACATTCAGGATCTTATGTGGTTATAGTAAGGCATCATGACCATGGAAGAGTATTCATAAAGGTTATATGACCTCTCTCAATACTCTCTGAATGTGGTTTGTGATTCAAATTTTCTAGATCGAACTATCGATTGGGTCCTATGTTGGGATATCAGGGTTTTAGTTATATCTATTTTCATTCCCATATATGTTTGAGTGCTCAAGCAATCCTTTGTGGTGGGGTGTTTTTTGGGTGAGTAGATGTTGGTAGCTAGTTCTAGTGGATAAAACACAAGAGTTTAGACATCAAAAGATAGTATTTGATAGCATACATAGGAATCAAATCATGCTAGATACTTATGGAGGTGATTCTAGGATAGAGGATCTATAGTTTATGACTCTAAGAATGGTTCTAATTAGCTGATAGAGAGATAGTTATTCACATATGATGGTTGGCGACATCTTTCTCGAGATTGAACAACCAATCATATAGATGAAAGATATATGGTAGATTAACCACCTAGGAAGAGACACAGGAGGATAAAGGAGGTATGTCGAGTAGAAGACTTGGAAGGGAGTATGTAAAGAAGTATAAGGTGGAAGGTGTTTTGACCTATTTCCACCCCCACCCCCATGTGGTCCACACTAGGCTCATGGAGCTAGTATTCAGGGATAAGGATAGTTACAGGTAGTGGATGACTACAACCAAAAGTCTCTCGGGATGATTATAGGTATGATATATAACTTTTATACTTTAGATTAAGTGTTAATAGACATGGGTTTAAGACACTCTATTATTTACACTTCTCATGTTTGGGGTTATAGATTCTGGTAGATCCCTTGGCTCAACCCATGTGCTTAGAGACACCTACCATAGGTGAATCAGTTATTTCACACATATATTGATGGTTTCACCTAACTATTATAAGTTATATCTTATTATGGGATCTGTTTTTAGTATTTATGAGTCCTTATGATGTCATATTAGGTGTATATTTGTTATCCAAAGTTCATTCTTAGATTGAATGTTTTTGGTAGATGGTGTGGTGTGTATGTGGTGATGGGATGAGGTTTTTCTTAGTGGGTTAAAAGAAAATCCATGAAAAGAAATATGGGAACTTATGTATGAGGATATAGCTAATTACTCACCATTTAGCTATTGTTACCCTTGGAGAAGTGGATGTTATAAGCTTTAATCTTCCTGTAGTGATGGTGGATTATGAGGACATATTTCCTAAGGACATGTTGGTATTACCTCCCTTCCAAAAGATAGACTTATACATAGAATTTCACCCAAGGAAGAATCTGATATTTATGCTATTATATTGTATGTATCATGCAGAGCACCATGAGATGAAGGTGAAGTTGGAGGACTTGTAGTGAAAGAAATTTTTCAGACCTAGTGTTTCCCACAAGGAATCCTTAGTATTATTCTCCAATAAAGTAGATTATATCTTAATTTTTTGTGTGGATTACTATCACCTAAATCAAATGACCATGAATAAGTATCCACTACTAGGATCAATTGAATCTTCAATTTTTTGAAAGGAGAAAGATGTTTCTCGAAGATAGACCTCGGATCAGGTTATCACCAGCTCTGAGTATGAGATGTGGATATACTGAAGACAACATTATGATGCCCCTCTAGTCATTATGAGTAATTTTTGGTTCCTTTAAGCATAAATAATTCCCCAACAATTTTCATGGGACTCAAGAATCGGATCATTCAGCCTTTCTTAGACAGGTTTTTTTTTGTCTTTATAAATGACACATTTTTGTACTCAGTGTCTAGGGAGGAGAATGAGAGACACTTAAGTATGGTCCTAGACATAATTTATGAGAACAATCTATATGTTAATCTTTTAAAGTGTCATTTATGGATTTCTGAGGTCTACTTTATGGGACATGTTATCCTAGATAATAGATTAGTAGTGGATCCAGTGAATGTTGAGGTATTGTTACATTGAGATCCACCTAAGATCAAGATAGGGGTGTAAATAATTCTTAGGTAGGTAGTATACTATAGAATATTTGTGTCTAATTTCTCCATGTTATCAGAACCTTTGAATACTTTGAACTAGAATGGGTATCGTTTTGTTTGGATGTAGAGGTACCATCAATTTTTTTGGATTTGTGCTAGAGATTTACGAGTGCTGTCATCTTGATATTTCTAGAGTATGGTGTTGAGTATATAGTTTTATGTGATACTTCAAGTAATGAACTTGGTTTTATGCTATGGAAGAGGTAGGAAGTGATTTCCTATGGGTCTTAGTTGATACCATAGGACAAGAACTACATTACCAGTGATATAGACTTAGAATCGGTAGTCCTTTCCATGAATATATGGTGACAGTACCTTATGGGTGAGTGGTTTATTATCTATTATAATCATAATATTCTCAAGTATATATTTCTGAAGATGGATATTAACAAAAGACAAAAGTTTTGGATATAGTTCCACAAGGATTATGAATTTGAGGTATTATATACTTCTATGAAGGGGAAAATAGTGCTAGATTCTCACATCAAGAGATATTGATCATAGTTATTGAGAGAGACATTGGAGAAGTTAGCCTCATTTTCCTTAGTATATGGGGATGGTGTGGAATATCTACAGTTAATGGTTGTTACCCAAATGCTTCTATAGTGTGTTGGGGAGGATCTTCATATAGATATAGATTATGAGATCATTCATTCCTAGATACCCATTGGGTGTGTTCATAATGGATTTTCTAATAGTGGGGAGAATGCCATCATTTTTAGAGGACATGTGATTATACCAGTGGAATTGTGTGATGAGGTTTTGAGATATTTTCATACATTCCCATTGGTGGTACATCAAGGTCTGAAACTTTTGTACTAGGACCTTTGATGTAAATTTTGTTGGGTAGGGTTGATGAAGTGTGTGACGAAGTTTGTCTCTTGATTCCTTACTTGTCAGTAGGTGAAGGTAGAGCACAAAGTTTCAGTGGTTTTTTTTCAACCCCTTTGAGTAATCAGGGTGGAAGTTGGATGGTATATATATGATCTTTTTTATATGTATTACAAAAAATTTTATAGGACATGATGACATATGGGTGATCATAAACCGATTCACCAAGCCGGTACACTTCCTAGCTATACCAGATAAGATTTCAATAGAGTTCATGGGATGCCTTTACATGCTAGAGATAGTATGGATTCCTAGAGTTAACTTGAATATCATTTTCAACCATGATTCTCACTTAAAATAATGATTATATAGAGTTTTAAAGGAGTCCATTAAGACTTAGTTTTGTTTGAGCATGGCATTTCACCCCCAAACTAATGACCAGACTAATCGGGAAATTTATGTTTTGTAGGAAATGTTGTGTACTTTCACGTTGGGAATTGATTTTAGTTGGTAGGAACACCTAATGTCGATGTATTTTTTATACAACAATAGCTACCATTCCACCATTGGTATAGCACCATTGGAGGATTCGAATGGGTGACCATACAGATCACCACTATGTAGGATTGATCCAGGTGTATAAGCACTCATGGACCTAGTGTTTATGTGAGCTATAAAAAATAAGTTGAAAGTAATCCATGATTGTATAGTGACTTTCCAAAACTATCATAATACTTATGAAAACTAATGATGAAGGTTGTTGGAGTTCGAGGATGGAGACTATGTGTTCCCGAAGGTCTCACTTTGATGTGGATTTCATAAATTTGGTTGGGGAGGAAAGTTATATTTGAGATTAATTATCCCTTTCTAGATACCACATAGTTTTAGAGAGGTTTCGTACCACTTTTCCCTACCACCACTATTAGACCGGGTACATTGTGTCTTCTATGTGCCACTACTGAGGAGGTAAGTGCACGACCCATTGCATGTTATCGACTATAGAGAGATGTACATCAAGGATAGAGATACCACTCTAGAGTACCTAATAGAGAGTGGGTATAAGTAGAATAATATTCTATGTGGATTAGTGATTCCCTTGGTGAAATTATGTTGGCGGCATGGGAGTATTCAGGAAATAACTTGGGTGTGGGATAGCAATATGTGGGAATGTGGATGAGTGGTTTCTATTGGGTAGTATTTTTTTCATTTCATGATGAAAATACCTGAGGTGGGGATATTGTAACATCTATATTTTTTCCATGTAATGTGTCAGGATATATAAAATAATATTTTATAATCCAAGTATTGAGATGGCATGATATTTTGAGGCTCGATGATCCTAGAAATGGTATAATAAAAATATTAAATATATATTATATCACCCATGCATAGTTTTCTTGAAATAGTAGAATAAATTATGAATGGGGAAATGAATGGGAAATATAAGACCACCATTGATTCCATGACATGGATTTTAACCTAGGAAAAGCATAACCTTTTTCGGCATCGAGCATTTTGATGATGTACTGTCATGGGAAAATTAATAAAGTAAATAAATAAATTTTTTATTTTTTTGTTATTAAAAAACAGAAACCTAATCATATCCTAATAAAAAGAATATTATGGTCAATAATTAAGGTTATATTTATAATCTTAGGGATTGAAATGAGATTTTGGTGGAATGTTCTTGGAGGATTCTATAATGAACAATAGAAGATCGAGGATTAGAAATCGGTGTGCCAATCAGAGCCTATGGATATCACCAACAATGAATAAAAATTTTCATTCTTCATCACTTATTGATACTGGATTGGGTTAGGGATTTTTTTCATGTTTTCTTCCCAATTTTATTATACCATGATGATCATCAATCAAATCAACAAATAGATTTATTAGAGAGTTGATAATGTTGTAGGTGTGGGTTTATTTACCTTAGATTTGGGGATATATTATTTATTGTTTATGTTTCTATTTTTTCATCATTATAATAGAAAATATTTGAGGCTAACCTAAAAAATAGATGTGGTTCATTCCTCTTTTTTTATTCTATTTCTTCCCTCATTCTTCAAATGGTTCATCGCTGGTATTTTTTTGGTTGGTAGTTTGATGAATACTTTCTATTCGATCATTTATTGACCATTCATTGGAACAATGGATCAATACTATGTTTGAGGGTTCATTATTGAGGGTATGATAGAGTTTTGATGATAGATTAGGTTTATTATATGTATATCAATATCAAACTGGTGGTTCCCATATTACAAGTTTCACATTCGATAATGACATGGTGTAATGGATATTGTGATTGAAGTGAATCCAATGCTAAAGTTTTGTGATCAGTGATAGTGAGGGTTAGATGAACCTAAATCCATGTTATCCATTATAATAGATGTATATATTAGTAGTGGTAGAATCCAAATTATAAGACTCGTGATGTATCCATAGGATTATGGAAAATATCATCTTACGTGGCTTGTACTCAGAAGAACACATGTCATTTATGACCCTAGATATGGAATAGGGGTTACATGTGAAGTAAAATATAACACTCCATACGACACATGTCACATTCCCTATGACCAAGTACCAGTGGCCTAGAATATACCCTGGAGGGTACACGGGCATGGACATGGGCATGGGTACAGCATATGTGCATGGCCTAGTACTCAGGAACAACCAAGTACATAGGCAGAACTAGTGTATATAGACACAGGCTAAGGAATATAGAAATAGACACATGAAGTTCTAGGTTTAGAGGTACATGTCATCTACCCTCAAGAAATGTAGAGTACTTTCTCTTAGGAAGTTTAGATCCCTCTACTTCTGCAATATAGATCACTTTTAGTTGATTATTATTATTTTGGTCAATCCCTACCAGGGTACAATGTGACATTACATTATGAGAAAAGGATTGTGATCCTCTATATGTTTTTGTATCATATAGGGTTTTTTGTACCACCTTTCGTGACTAGGGTGGGATCTTTTATCATTTCTTCTTCATCCTATATAGGTTTCATGGTGTTTTGTGAACATCATGTATATGGAATCGATACCCTATCTAGAATGTTGTTATAGATTGGATTTGTGGAATCCCCCAGTGGTCTTGGTTATGATCCCATATCTATGTATCAAGATCTAGAGCTCCAATTAGTACTTCTTGGGTGGTTCCTAATTATTAAGGAATCTTGGTTGAGCATTATCATTAATAGTACTTCTTGTGGAGTGAATACTCATGGAATGAGTGTCACCTTGAATCCTCAAGAATAATCCTATGGTTGGGGGTATGTTTGATACCTCTTTGAAACTAGGAGCCTTCTATGAGTATATCTTGGTTTGTTTTTTATTATCATTATCTATAATATATAGATTGACATAACTGTGTTTCGATTAGATAACTACTCTTGATTCTTAATGTTTAGTGATTTTGGGGTGTCCTATTAGGTATTTATATACTGACCCCTTCATGGGATCTTCACACATGTGTCATGTGTTATGTAAATGATAGGCCTTTTGATGGTGTCATGGGAGTACTAGGAGTAGGAAGAGTATATTTTTTTAGGAAGAATGAGGTTCATACATATGTTGTATTTGACAGTAGTCCCCTCATTTTGAGTAGGTTGGGATTTTTTTTAGTTTTGGTGGGATTGAATTTGGCCCCTTATTTCTTCCCAAACTATGTGGAACTCTGATGGTGTGATTTAGTTTTATGAATTCATTAGTATCATTTTTGTTGTTTTATCGTTCAGTGTTTTATGGGCTATGAGATGTGTGTGTGTGTATAGGTACGTAGTCTAATACCTCCCATACGTGGGACATGCCTACTTGGCACTGGTCACTAACCCCTATCCTATTAAATGCAAGCTTAGGGTTTTCACACTCATCATATTGTTGGCCTAAAATCCCTTGAAGGATAGGTCATGACATTATATAAAAGCTATAATGAAGAATCTTGTTGTTATTCTCACACAACATTCTTGGGTTGTGAATCATATTGAGATTCCAAATAAAAGAGGGAACAACATATTGTTGAATCATTTATGAACCAACATCCGCATTATTTAAATGTGCCTTATAATCCCCTATTGGATGAGTTATGGATAAACACCATTGAGATAATATTTTATGTTCTCTGGTTCTTGGAACATGAAAATTTGGTCCAAACTATTTATCATTTGGAAGGTGAATAAGAACAATGGTGGAATTAAAGTACAGAGGAATAAATTGAATCCATGTAATGGGATGGTTTTAAGAGGGTATTTTTTAATAAGTACTTACCTCACATTCTACATAAAAATATCGAGATGTAATTACTTGAGCTTAAAAAAAGTAGTATGAATACATTGGTAGTTATGAGGAAAATTTTAAAATACTTAAAAGGTATGATTCCAATTTAATCATTAACCATGAAATAAAAATTGAATTATTCTTTATTTTCTTAAAACCAAGTATTCAAAGGGAGTTATTTGTAAGAGAATTTAGTAGGTATGAATTATTTTGTATGTGAAATCAAGTTAGAAATATATATTTTATATTCTCAACATTCTCATGGTTTTGATAAGAAAAGGAAAATCGAGTCTAATAAGAACACAAATAAATTACTTGGTAGAAAGAGATTATATCAATCTAAATTCTAGAAATTTGGAGGAAAACATAAATAGATTTACATGAATAGAAATGGAAGGTTTTTAAATGTGGAAATATGGGTTATAAAGACCATGAATATTGAAATACATCCAATAGGCTAGTTTATTCAATGGATGAAAAGAAGGAACCAACTAATGCACCACCCATACTCAAATTATTCAAATATAAGGAGTATGGGAATTATGAAAACTAGTTAACTAATCTAAATGTTTTTTATGATGATTTTCATCAATAACCTATTAAGACCAAAGATGAAGGGTAATCTCATGAAATCGCAACATCTGGAGTCAGATGGAAGAATAACGTGGTTAAAGGTGCACATTTAATCTACTATAGAATAGATAATATTTTATTTGACTCTAGATCAACCTTCTATTTTATATCTAATAAATTTTCTAAGGGTATCAAGTTACTGACTCAATGAAAATATTTCAATTTAGTAGTGAAAATTACTAATTTTATTATGGTCACATCTCAAGTCTATGGTAACTCTCTGATTGAATTTCATGGGAAAGTGCTTCCTAAAAATATTGTGATTATCCTTTTAATTTAATTCTATGTGATTATATGAATGGATTAGATTTATTTATATGGATTTTATATTAATTTATGAGAAAGGGTAGTCCCATTTCATATTCTAAATGAACCTATGATCATTTATCAGTGTGAGGATGAATAAAAACTTCCAATGGAATTAAATTATATCTTTTTAGTCTTTATTCCTATCAATAAAGTCTATTTAATTTAGATTATTGGGGATAAACTCAAAATATATGATATTATTATTTTTTAATAATTTTTTAATGTCTTTGAAGATTAATTTTCTAGCCTTCCTCAAAATCATGAATTTGATTTTTCAATAGAACTTATACCTAGTTCTACACCAATTTCAAAGACTCCTTATAGAATTACCAAAATTGAGATTCCATAATTAAAGAAGAAAATCCATAAGAATCTTGATAAGAGATTCATACACCCTATTTTGTCACCATGGGGTGCACATTTTCTATTTCATAGTAAGAAAGATGGTTCAATACATATTTCCATTGTTTATCAGGAACTTAACAAGATCATTATCAAGATAATTTATCCCCTACATTATATCAATTATTTGTTTGATTAATTATAACATTATCAATACTTTTATAAGATTTATCATCGATCTAGATACTATCTACTAAGCATAAATAAAGAGTATATACCTAAGACAGTATTCCGTATGAGGTGTGGACACTATGACTTTTTATTGATTCTATTTGGTCTTATTAATTTCCCTACTATATTCATAAATTTAATGAATAGAGTCTTTAGAGATTACCTTGATCATTTTTTGGTAGTCTTTATAGATGATATTCTTATATATTTAAATATAAATTAAGAGAATTAAGATCATTTGAGAATTGTGATGAAGACCATGATAAAGGAAATTTTGTATGAAAATTCTATCAAATGTGAATTTTAGCTACATAAAGTTTCATTCCTTAGTCATATAATCTCACATTAGGGCATATTAGTGGATCCTTATAAGATAGAAGTTATTAAAAAATAGCCTTTATGAGTCATGATAACCAAAATTCATAGTTTTTATAGTCTTTATAAATATTTTTTATGCTTTGTGAAATATTTATCACAACTATATAATACACTCACAATGTTGATTTAGAAGGGGGATAAGTTCTTGTTGATAGATTAATGTGAAGATAATTTCAAGGATCAGAAAAAAAAAAGGTTGTTTATTGCACGTGTGCTCACATTACCCTATAGTGGAGAAGGGTATGTGGTCTTTAGTGATGAATTGAAAAATTTACAAAGATTATTCTTCATATATAATGATATGGTGATAGCATATTCCTCATGCTGATTGAAAACACAATAGAAAAATTACCTGAATAATGATTTTGAGCTTGTAGTGGTAATCTTTTCATTTAAGATTTTGATCTAATATATTTATAGAGATAGGTGAGATATATATATATATAATGATCATAAAATTTTGAATCATATTTTAACAAAAAAATGATTAATATTCTCCTGATAATATGGTTGATGCTAATTAAATACTAAGACTGCTCAATAAATTACTCTCCTGGGAAAGGGAATAGGGTGGAAGATGCTCTAACTCAAAAAGATCATACTATATTATCTTTATGAGGATCACAACATATATAATATTTCATTATTTTAAAATTATGGATCTGGATATCTTGATATAATTGGAGAAATCTTATATATCTTAAATAAATTTCAAATCATCTATCCAAGTGAAGATTAAAGCGACATAGATGGAAGATGTGTAGTTGAAGAAGAAAGTTAGAAATGTTATATATTTTAATCATTATTATGATGGAATGATAAGTTTTAACAACTATGTATGTGTCCCACCAATACTATACTTGAAAAAAAAATATTGGATGAAGCTCATGATTCATCATTCTCTATTCATCCTAGAAGTATGAAAGTGTATAGATATATGAAAATTATTTCTAGTGGGGAAACACAAAAAGAGATAGCTCATAGTATGAATTTCGGTTCTTGGTATGTCAGAAAGATAAGGATGTGAGATAAAAATCTAAGTGGTTGTTATAACCATTACCCATACCTAAATGGATGCGATAAAATAAAACAATGGATTTTTTTGGTGGGATACCTAAAACATATAAAGGGAACAATGATATTTGGGTTGTATTTTATCAACTTATTAATTCAACACACTTCATTAACATCATTGAATATTTCTATCTTGATCTAATTTCCATTATATTCATGAAATAAGTTGTATGGTTGCATAGAGTACCACATTCTATTATATTTGATTGGGTTCCATGGTTTACCTTGATGTTTTGGAAAATTATTTATCAAGATATAGATATTTAGTAATGATTCAGCACTTCTTATCATCCCCAGATAGATGGATAGTTTGAGAAAACCATTAAAACCCTATAGGACATGTTGATATATTGTTCTCTAGATTTCAAAGGTTGTGGGGATCAACACCTTCCTTTAGTAGAATTTTATTGCAACAATAACTTTCACTCAACATTTATATGGATCCTTATAAATCCCTATATGGCAGGAATTGATGAACTCCATCATGTTGGGATGAGGTTGGAGAAATAAATCAATTAGGACCAGATATAGATATGGAAATGGAAGATAAGGTCAAATAAATTCAGTAGTACTAAAGGTAATCTCAATTTTAGTAGAAAAGTTATGATGAAAATCATCGTCGAAAAATGGTATTTAAATTCAATAAAAATATATTTCTATGAATTTACATATTGAATAATTTTATAATATTTTTAAATATAGAAAATTTGTTCCATAGGTTTATAGGACCATTTGATATTACTGGTTGAGTAGGGATGGAATCTTATCTCTTGGTGCTTCTATGAAATGTCAGTCAAGTTCACAATGTGTTCTGCATATCTCTCCTAGGGAAGTACCTAACTAATCCTTCACATGTACTAAACTCATAGATCATACCACTGGTACAACATCTCTCTTATAAGGAACAACCAGAGGAGACTCTAGATTATAGATATTTTTTTTGAAATTATTCCACTCACCTATCAATTTGTTTTGGAGAAACCATAAATTAGAAGATGCTACTTAGGAACCTGAGAATGTGATGAAATAAAGATATAATCAACTATTATATCATAGTGATGGGATTTTGAGGGTGAAAATAATTTTAAGTAAGGTATAATGTAGCACCATGAGATTTCAATATATATATTTCTCTTCAAATAAAAACATTATTGATATCTTATGATACACACAACCCTGTGTCTAAATGAACTATAATATAGTATACCATTATAACATATCTGTTAAATTGGGGGTATGAATAGGACAAAATAAATTATGAAAGATCTATGCATAAAATAAATTCATTGGTTATCAATTGATTAAAAAAAATAAAAACATTTGATAGTGAAAGAGATTTTTTTTAAAAAAATTCTTTTATGAGAACAATGTGTCTTTATCATAATAAATTAAATTTATCACTATTGTAATGATCCTAACTCTAGTATCCTAGAGTCATTTCCTTTATTAAATTTTAATGATTATAAGTAATAATATCCCAAACGACCAAATAGTTCAGTAGTCTTGATAAAATATATTACATACATGATACCCATTTTACCTAGGGACAATATAATAAAACACAATACATAAGAAAATATAATAAACTAAATCATTTAAAACTCATTCAAATATATCTTCTTCATCACCTAGGGAAAGGAAACAAAAAAATTGAGTAAAAATTCTAAGTAATGTTTAACCATAGGGGAGACTATCATCAATCAATGATAATAATCAAAATGTCAAGGTAGATAACTAAACTCACATTCCATTTAATCAATAAATTGAGAATGAAATGCATTCATAGATTTTTTCCATAGTGAAAATATCATGGATAATAATAAATGAATGTTGAATGAAGGAAATTCTTAATTATTCGATTTCATGTATCTGGCACATGAACCACTCCCATCAATACCTTTCACAATATAGTTTAATATTTATGGGTAAAAACAAATTTAATGCCAGCTTAACTAATTCGTCTCATGAGAATATCGATGCATTGAGGGCCTATCTATAACAGGGACCCACCCACACCTTATAGTCCAAATAATTCCTCATATATTGAATAATCAATTAAATTAATAAACAATGTTCCTTAGCATAAAATATTCAGATGGAGTAATTGATGTGGATTTAACATTATTTCCCCAGTTAATCAAATAACTTTCAATGTAAACACCATATGTAAAAATGATATATCATTTAGGAAATAATAAAATGAATAAATTATGTGTATTAATTTTAAATACACATAAATTAATTTGAAATTAAATATAAGATAATAAAAAGTAATTTCACACATAATCTTAGCATTAAATAATCAATAAAGTATAAGTTTTAACCTAATGAATGGGAATTGAATTAAGAAATAATTTACCACTTTGTCATAAGTCGAATCATATGACCCATAAAATTAATAATCATCAAATGAAACATTTAATACAATGAAAATAAATATATTAATGATATAATACATCAAATGTGTATTATATTAACCACACAAAATAAATAATTTTTGAATATAACATATGTCTCATGGAAGTAAAAGTGAGGTGAGAAACCCTAACCTTGTGATTTACTTTCATTGAACGTGATGTAAACTCATGTATAATGGTTTAATGAATTATATTAATCCATACCATAACCATATTCACATTTATTATCTCATATATGATTATCTTATTTGATTTTATCACCCGTTTGTTCAAGATATTTTGTCACTACCCTTGTTTCGGGAGTTAACTACTTCATTTTCTTATGCATAATTTATCATGTAAGTCCCATTTATTGTGCATAGGATATAGTTATTTCATATCCATAATTATATTAAGGTAATTTATATCATATTTATTCATTATATAAATTTTCATAATCATTCTTTAATGGCAAACATGAAAAATGAATTGCATCGCGTTGTGGAGATGATAGGTCGTACGTATGCACAAGCGACTGTATCATTCCATTAATGGTGAAAGGTTAAGGAAGTAGATGGTATATTAATTTTTAAAGAATCAATATCATGTAATAATTATCATATATATCCATTATTTCCTTCATTATATCCATCCAATTAAATTTGTGATGAAAATAATTTATAAGACGGTGTAGAGACGGTAAGTCATATACACACACATGTGGTGCATTCATTTTTTGTAGGATGGATAAAATGTGTAATATGGTTGTCATACAATCATAATATTGTATTATAATATATATTATAATGTATTTATTAATTTATAATGGAATCCACAATTTAAGAGTAAGTGGAAGATGAAATAAACTTGAAAGAGTCGGTAAAGATGAATACCACTTCTTCAGTGGACTTCCTTTAGATTTCTTCTTATGGGATATAGTGATGGTATATTGGAAGGACCAGAACATATTTAACTTAAATAATTATGTTTAAAATAAAAATTTCAGGTTTTGGTTGAGATATAAGGCTAAAATTGTAGTCAATAAGTGAGGGAGGATGTGCCCGTTTATAATTCAGGTGAGGGGCACTTTCAGAAATCCTCAAAATATTTAAATATAATAAGGCTATTCTAGAGAAAAATACTTAAAATGGACTATAAATGAATATAGTATGACTTTTTAGACCATATATTATCCCCTTTGGTCTTATTTAATATTTTTATTATTTTTAAATAATTTAATAAAATATTAATTCAATAAAATGTCATTATTGTAAAATTTGATATTATTCATTTAATTTGGATTCAAATACATATATAAAGTGGGAATTACAATATAATTATTTCAAACCTATATAATATATCCTACAGATATATAAAATTTGTTAGACACTTTAAATCATACCAAATATATCAAAATTAATACTTTAAAAATTAATTATTTTATTTTTCTGTTAATTAAATAAATAGTGTATTAGCATTGAAAAAGTAGTTAAGGTAATTATATAATTATTAAAAATTAATTATAAATTTTTATACTGAAAATAATTTTATTAATATAAAATATAAATTTATTTTTATTCATATATTGATGTTCTCCTTATGTGGACACATAAAAGATATTAAATACAAAGAGAGTGACATTTTGTAACTGTCTTTGATTTAAATAATATATAAGTTATTTTCATGGAAAAGTGTCCATTAAACTAATAAAATTATATCATAAGGTGGTAATTTTGGAATAGTATTCATCTAATAATTTTATTGAACAATTTTAGGTCATTTTTGTACCCTTTTCTTTTTGTTTTGACCCTTATTTTACCACTCTAACTCTAACCTTGACAACATGGATTTCTACTCTTTGATGGTTAATATAGTTACTATAAAATGTCAAAATACTCATAAATGAATCATGGATGTAATTTTAAAGCTTATCCAATTTATTTTGTAGAATTTAATAGTTTTATGATTTTTATATATTTTAATAAAATATTACTTATTTTAAAATATCATTAATGTCAATTTTGACACTATTCATTACATTTAATTTTAAAAATATCAATTAAATAATATATATTTTAACTAACACATTTAATACATCCCTAACATGTCAATGTCATCTATAAAATTATTTTATGACATTAATTGTCTAAAATTATATTTATTTTATTATCTTTAATATCATTTATCTAATATTTTCATTGATAAAATAATTATTATATCACTGTTGTGAAATTATTTAAAGAAATTATTTCTTCACTAAAATTTAAAACAAAATTATTATGATAAATATAATTCCTTTATATTTAAAAATACTATTTATATCTAAATATATATTTTGTATTACTACATATTAAAAATATTATACTTATAAAAAACATTAGTGTAACAAGTTTGACTTTTCTTCAAATAAAACACTATAATGTTATTAATGTCAACAAAGTGGATTCAAGAGGTCATAAATACAGAACTAGGATTATTTTTTTCAACAATAACACATAAAATAAAATTATAAAAAGTTTTAGGGTAATCTTATAATCCTTATCATAATTATTAATACCCTCAATTAATTAGTTTACCCTCAACTGTGCTAACAAACATTACATAAATTACTATTCATATTTTCCAAAAATAAAAGAGGCATATTTACTAAATTTATACCATATGATTATAAATATTTTATCCATTTCTTAAAAACTCAAAACAAAAAAAATTCTAAAATTAATCTCATAAAGAGGGCGAGAAAGCTGGTTTTTAAACTGAAAAGGTTCAAAAGATTGAAATGTTTTTATATCAAAATTTAAAATGAAAAGGATTATAATGAAGATTATTGGATTGAAATATGTATAATTGATCTAATTTTACTTTAAAAAAATGTAAAAAATAAATAATCATTATAAATATTTAGATGAAAATTTATTTTCCAATTAAAATGAGTATTTTTCACTATTCATTAAAAAAATGAAACTTATCAGAAAAATTCCAAAAAATTACCCTAAAATAAATTTTACCTTACTATTTTAAAAATTAAGTTTATTTTTTCAAATAAAATTTCTGAAAGTTTCAAAATTTAGTTTTAAAACTAGTGCTTCATTAAAAGGCGGTAAATATGCCTTTATAAAAATATAGCTTTTATGCATAAAATTGGATTTATACTTATATTATGTCAATCAAATCTATTATATGAATTTCAAAACATTTTATTGAATATTTAATTTATAAATTTTAAAAATAGGTTAATAATATTTATTCCATACAATTTAACATCTTAGTTATAATGGGAAGATAATAATATTTCATTGTTCTTTTAAGCTTGGTGTTACGTGCAACATATGCTAGTGGAGAGATTAAATTTAAAAAGAGACATACCATAAAATCATGGGGTGATAAAAATATTTTTTAATAATTTTAATGAAATTTATATATTATATTTTAAATCAAATTTTTTTACTTTTATCTATTTTTTTAATCATTGGATAAGATTAAATCCAGTTTTATTCCTAAAAATGTATATTTCAAAAAAATGGTTTTCATCACGTTTTGAACACTTATTTTAAAATCAATTTATAACATTTGTATAAAATGAATCATTAATATTTGATTCCATATTTCTAATTATGAGGATAAAATTTTCTATATAGGTCCCTTTTTATTTTTTTCAATATGAATAGTGATCATAGTAAATTTTTGACACCCCAGTAAGAGTAAAATAGGTAAAATAGGGTTAATCTTTTTGTATAAGGCTTTATAATTTATCTAAAATTATCTTTTATCCAATTTTATCAGTTTAGTTCATAAATTTTTATCCAAGCCTCAAATATATGGTCACTTAGTACCATATTTCTAGGATTATGACCTTTATATTAATTTAATAAAAGAATAAACATAAAATGCCACTCTCTTTAAATTAATATCTTAAAAAATTATAATAATGAAAAAAATAGGATAAATTTAGTTATAAATTTCTATTTGAAATTTAATTTACTTTTTTCATGATGGTAATTTATTTATAACATTTCTTGATTATATAATTACATTAAATTCTTATGCAACATCGAGACAAAATTTCTTCAAACCATAGAAAAATAAGATAAATTATATTAAAAATATTAAATGTAATTTAATTTAAGTGATTTATTATGTTATAAAAATTTGGTAGATAAAATATAAAATATTTTCAATGTAAAAAATTATTAGATTCTAATTCCATATTTTTCTTGGTTTCCTTGAATTCAAATTAATCAAATAGTTCCAGAAGTGACATTTAATAAATTTACAAATAAATTATATTTTATTAAATTATATAAAAATTATAAAATCTTTTAATAATAAAATTTAATTTAATATGTTCCAAAATATCAACCATGGTCCATTTATGAGTCACTTTTCTATTTATGGTAACATTTTTAACCCTTTAATAATGAAATAGTTGTTAACGTGGTTAAGGTCAAAAATGGTTAACGAAGGTGTTAATTATAAAGATGATGTTTAAAATGGCCCCAAAAACTATATAAAATTAATTAAATGATATTAATTATACTATATCATTTTTTTATTATAATTATTGTCTATATGGGAAAAAAATTCTTGAGAATGAATTTATTATATTTAAATCTTTTAATAAATTCTAAGTGTGTCCTCTCCCTCCCTTAAAAAAAGGACACCCCTATTTTATATTATTTACACCACATTGAGACTTATATCTTGACCAAACCCTTTAAAATTATATTCAAAATTCCCTATCCCTATTATGTATTTTTTGGTCTCCCCAAAATACCAATCCTAAGGCCTTATGATAAGATCTAAAGGATTTCTTTTAATTAATAGGTAATCACCTTGACCAATCGCTTTATTTTTAATTATTCTTTTACCTCCTATAAATCTATAGTATTTATTTTAAAATAATAATAATTTATCCAATGTATAGTTAATTTTTTATGATTATTAGACCACCTTTATTCACTTTATATCTTTTCAAATGGTAATGTAAATTATCGCTCATGCATATGTATGGCTTATCATCTCCACATGGTGGTACAAATCATTTTTTATCATCAAATTTTATAGATAGTTATTATAATAGGTTTAATGATTTTATATGAAATATAGGACATAATAATTCTTCATTAATAATAATATTATATATACCTTCTTACCTTACGATCCAATGGAAAATGATAATGTTGCTTTTATATATGTGTGGACCTCTACCTCCATCAAGCAATGTGATTCATTTTTCATTTTTACTTTAAAAGGTTTTTAATAAGGATATATTTGATCAATATATAAGATATATTTGATATAATAATTATTTTCTAAAACTAAATTATTATTTATCTTTCTTCTGCTACATCCATCGAAATGAAAAAACAGTGTTCTTATGTATGTATGTTAAACAGTCTCCATGAATGGTGTAATTTATTTTTCCATACCTAAATTTTATGGATTACTATAAATATATAAATATAATTAATTTATATTATATTAATTTAATGATAAAAATTGAATATATGATGGAACCATGATCAAATAATGAGTATGAGGACTGTTGAACCAAAAAATTCAAGAAAAATGAAGCAGCTGTCACCACAAATAATGATTTTAATAAGAACTTTATAATAAATGGGTAATAAGATATCATAAGGAAATCATAAATCATATGATAGATATGATTATGGTTCCATTACAAATTTATAAAAAATCTATATTTATTTTACATGATTTTTAAACACATGTGAATAAATATGAGACTTTATGTAAGGGATTTATGTTTCAATCCAATTTTAATATGAATTGTTTATTATTGAATTTCTGATATAAAAATTATATGATCCTTATCTAATAAATCCCTTTATTTTTTATTATCATATGGTTATATCAAGATATTAAATGTTTCTTTTCTTTTTCCTCTCTTTAAGAACTCAAGATAAATGTTATACATTATTTTTTTATCTTTTTCCATTCAAGATATTATCCTATAGAATTATTTTTTTTAGGGAAAACCAACTTTATTTCTCTCTTTGGTAAAAAATATTTTCTTCTATATCCATGTTTTATAAAAATGTATTCAATAATGATTTAATATTATAATTTTATTGATTAAATTTCTTTTTTACCTATAATTTAATTTTTTTTTAAAATGATTTAATAGGAATCTTCATGTTTATTTCTAAATGACGTACTTATAACTTTTAAAAATGTATAAAATGAATGTTTTATTTTAACTTATAGAGAATGAAAGGAATTTATTACTATATTGACCACTAAAATATTTGAATCTTCTTTTATAAGTTTCCAAGGTTATTTATAAACTTATTGTTTTCCTTAATATTTGGTAATTTTTGAGATTTAAATAATTTATTTCAATGTGAAAAGGTTATTTTTCTTAGGAAATATTATACTAAATATTTTAAAATAATTTTCATTTATGATGAAATCCTTTGATGTTATTTATATATTACTAGGGATATTACCCAGTAAAAACATCTTTATTCTTTCTTAGTATTTCCTATGAGTATGATGACGAGATGTTTACGAAATCCATTTATTTTCCATGGGTCTTTTTATGATAAAATTAGGAAATTTTTATAAAAAAATCCATTTCATGGGTCATTATAAAATGAAATGATAAATATTTTATGATCTTTTAGAACACATATGTATGGTCTTTATTATGTAATAGGGTGTCATAAAATTATATAGACCTAAAATTCATTAGGTAATGTTTTATATCTCATGAGATAATTATGGGAAACAAATCGATGTGCTTGATCTACAATGGGAAACAAGTTTATGTGATTCATCCACTATAGGAAACATGTAATTATTGCTAATCCATTATGATATGGGAAATAGTTGTTGATACTTGATCTGTTGTGATTTGATAGAGTTATTTGTTAACCTTTACATATGAAATGTTTTTTACTCATGATGGTTCCACACTTTAATGTCATGAACTTATGGTTCATAATTTATTTATAAATATTTATTACCCTTATGATTCATGTCATCAGAAAAGATAATTCATTATTTCATGACTCATGCTTGTGATCTTTCACTTATTTGGTATAAATTTTGTATTTTATTGTAATTATATCATACCCTAATATTTAACTTTTTTTCATATAATCATTCATTGATAAATCTGATGTTTACCTTTATTATGCTTCTAATCTCTCTGATTCTTAGGTTTACTTTCCATAGATTATGAAGAAAGGTTTTAAATATGTAATATAAAAAAGGGTTTAAAGTGGGATGAAAATTATAGGATATGATGAAGAATATATCTAAATAAGATGTTTATTCAACTAGTCTCAAAATACACTAAACCTTAATGGTTATGTTATGGATCTTAATTTTATATATGGAATATTCATCTAAAATCATGTAATATATATACATGAAAATCATAACCCTCTACACTCTAGGCCTTTTTTCAATGGAATTAGGCATAACCACCTTATTTCCAAGGCTAGCATCAATAAACACACCAAGTAAATCATAAATAAATATTTTAATTTCACAATTAAATCTGACCTACTACCAACACATACCGTCTAATATAATCCCTAATCATGATATCTCAAATCAAGAAGGTCACATTCCAGCCCCATCAACCTAATGTTCAATGCCTCTTTAACTGACTTTACAAAACATGATCTAGCCCAAAGAACACCATAGCCAAGGATTTATGCTGTAATTTCCATTCCCATCAAAGGTTATGAGATATCTACTTATGTTAAAGGATAGAAGGGATAAATCGTTTCTTTCATTTTCCATTAATGTAGTATCACTCATCACGTACACAATGTATATTATCTCATCTTGAGAAGATGCAATCACAATTTTGATTAATAAATCAAATCATGTGGTTCTTGGTATCCATTAAAATTAATATTAATTTATATGTATTAGTGTATATTTCTGAAGATATGAACATCCAATGACACATGGAAATGTGTATTTCCTATTAATGGGTCAGTTCTTATAACCTCATATCTTAGATATTTCCAAGGTTGAACACCCTAAATAAGTTTCTAAAGGTATTATAAGCCTCATAACCCTGATATCATATATCTTCTATGTCCCATCAGACTATATCATCTATCTATAGTATTATATTTAAATAACTCTATAGTGGTTCCTTAAGGTTGTCATTATAGTAGGTAATTGCTATGACCTTTCAGTGTGGAACATATTCTTAGGACATTATCATATAAAAATGTCATGAAAAGGGACAATAATGATGTGATAAGAAACTTAATTAATAATGAAAAACTGTAATCATGTACTGAGAAACTTGGTTCTAGAACACCAACTCCAACAAACTCCCACTTGCATAATATCCAACTAAAAACATTCAACCTAATAGATATCACATTGTTCTCATGCCTCCACTGATATAAATCCTTATTCAAGGTTTTTTTCATGTTTTCTTCCATGGATACTCTTTTCACAACAATATCTCCTTTTTGAGAAAAATTCTTCAAGAGATGAAACATATGAATTATTTTATTTATCTTTTGGTGTGAACATGGCTCTTTGGAGTGAACCACCACTGTAGTGTTATTATAGTAAACTATGATAGGGTGTTTACTTCTAGTCACCACATCAAGATATTTTAAAAAGTTAAAATCCAAAATACTTCTTTGGATACATCAAAATCAATAATATACTAGAAATCCACTATAGAATCAGTGACAACTAGTTTCTTTGAACTCTTTCATCTCATATCTCCTCTATTAATACAAAATACATATCCATAATATGGTTACATATAATTTTGATCTGTATGAAATCTAGAATTTGTATAACCCCTATTGGTTATCTCTTCATCTCCCCTATACATTAAAAATTTATCTATTGTTCAATTTATATACCTAAGGATGGCCTTAATTGTAGTCCATTGTTGTTCACTTGGATATTCTTGATATATTCCTACCATGATCAAATAATAGGAAAAATCAAGCCTCATACATAACATGGAATACATGATATATACTATCACAGAAGCATATGGGTTCTTACTCATTTCCCTCACTTTCCTCTTATTTCTAAGGACACATTTTCTTGGAAATATTTATACCATGTGACACTTGAACCAATCCCCTATTGTATTGTTAAATATTGAACGTCTTCATTATCTTTTCAATGTATATACCTTGACTTAGTCCAAGAAGGCTCTTAAATCTATAATGCAGGATCATGATCCCTAGAATATAGGCTACTTTACCTAAGTCATTCATGGAGAAGCACTTTCTCAACCATGTATTAGCCTTTTTTAATGCATTTGTATCATTTTCAATTAGTAATATGCCATCAATATATACTACTATAAAAACAACTATACTCTAACTAAATGGTTTGTAAGCACATGTCTAACATTTTTTCTTAATGGATCCAAATTCCTTTGTTACTATATCAAATTAAATTTTCTACATCCTAGATGTTTTCTTTAATCCATAAATGGATCTTTAAAACATGCATACCTTTAAGGCATTAGATGGAGTCAAAAGCCCTTCTGGTTGGGACATGTACACATCCACTTAAAGGTTCCTATTAAAAATTAAAACTTGGACATCTATTTCATGAGTCTCATATTCATGGTAAGATACTCTGGAAAACAAAATTTTGATAAATTTAAACATTGAAATTGGAGAAAAGATTTCATCAAATTCAATACCTTGAATTTTTCTAAATCTTTTATCCATTCTCCATGATTTATAAGTATTTAATTTTTCATTATATGTCTATTTTTTTTATTTGATACCAATTTAAACACAACACACTTTACATCGATTGGTAGATAAATAAAAACCCAAAATTAGTTTCGATACATGGAATCCATCTTAGAATTTATAGATTCATTCAATCATGCATACTATGAGCTCTCTATTACCTCCTTGTACAAGTTAGGGTCATTATTTTCAAACAATAATGAGTCACCATCATTGGTGAATATAAAACCATATCTCCTTGGTCCTCTTACTTTTATTTTTCTCCTATATAGTACTTGTGTTTCAAGAACATCTTATTCTATAGGGACCTATGGAATCTATTCTTATACCAAAAAATTTATAAATTGAGCATCAAATTCATCAAAGTCAATCTTTCTCACACTATCCATATTAAGGTTTTTTTCCTATTATAAAATAAATTTTTTCTTGTGATAGTTACATTCTTGTATGAAGGGTTTTATAGATAGTATCCCCATGATTCCTTTGGATAGATTATAAAGATACACATTGTTCCTTGGGTGCTAGTTTGTTTCTTAAACTAGCCTTAAAATTTCCTCTCAAACCCATGAATGAACATGTGATTAAACTAGTTTCTTTTCACTTTGTAACTTGAAGGGAATGCTATTTTTTACTTTATTTGGGACTCAATTTAGTAAGTATAATGCCTTCTGTAATTAATATCCCTAAAAGGATAATGGAAGGCTTGTGTGATTCATCATTTATCTTAACATGTCCAGAATTGTATAGTTATTCCTTTAACTAATATAATTCCACTATGGTTTATAAGGTGGAGTGAGTTGATATGAAATCCAAAAAACCCATAGAAATTAAATAAAGTATATATTAAGATATTTTCCACACTATTCGGATTGAAGTTTTGTTATCTTCTTAACAATATTATTCTCAAATTAATTCTTTAACTCTTTGAACTTATTAAAAGGTTCTAAAAATACCAATGTATACCAAAGGGTCCACATATACCAATGTATAAAAATTCTAAAATATATGTGACCCTTTAACCATGTCCACTAAATGGTGGATTGTTCATCTTACCTTGTAAATAATTTTGACATCTTTCAAGTGGTTTAAGCTCAAAATAATATAAGTAAACATCTTTATAGATTTTTTTTAAATGCTTCTCTTTTATATAACCATGATTCTGATCTATAACTAGGTGTTATATGAGTCACACATATTTGTTTTGTTATCAATTAACAATAATTATTATTTTTTATTTAATAGATAAATATTGTTATTAAATTGTTCCATACAAAAACATATTATATATTTATAAAAGTAGAAACATTTATTTATTAATGATGAAACTAAATCCATCCATGTCTAAAACATAGACAAAAATAATTTTATTAGTAACACTAGGAACATAATAAAAATTATTTAAAAACAAAATAAATCTTATTGGAAATGTAAAATGGTTGTATCTAATGGATATAGAAGCTAGCCTCACTCTATTAGAAGCCCATTGATCCACCTCATCTTTGGAAATATTCCAAAATCTATTTGGTTACTATGTTTGGTTAAAAATTTGAGCACCAAAAAACTATCTAATACTTATATTGTAGTTATGGAAACATAACACTCCATAATAAAAGCTCCTAAAACATCCACATTATTATTTTTCTAGGATAAATTCCTCTTCTAAACACCCTAATTCCCACATACAAAACATATTGAATCGTGTTCATTTCCATACCTCTGGATCATATTCTTCTTGGAGGGATAGTGTTCTAGATCCTTAGACATGGAATGATTCGCCAACCCATATTCCTTTTTCATCCACTTCTTATTTGCTATAATTATAGTGGGTTTTTCTTGACAGGTTTTTTTATAAATTTGGAGAATAAGAATAATAAGTTTGAAAATTTTCTTCTCACTTTATCATGTTATATTTTAAAATAATGCTAGAGAATGTTTTGGGTAGTGAATAAAAAATGAGATCTATGCATAGCTTGTTAGGGATCTTAAAACCCAATATGTTCAAAAACTCAATGTATCTAATCATCTTGACTACATGTGACCCATCTGGCACCGACTCTCCAAGCATGCATGTGAATATTGAATTAGATATTTCATGTCTCTCTAATCTCATCTACTCTTGATAGACACCCCAAAGTTATGAAACAATTATATATGCATCGATATCCTCATATTGCTTTAAAATATCATTTTAAATGGAGGATAAAATGAAACATTGGATATATTTTGTGTCTTACACATGATTCAAATAGATATTGACTTCTTCCTCACTATCCTCTTTTAAAATTAACTCAAGAAGTGGGGTTTCTATATTGTATAATTTTTATTCATTTAATATAATAATGTGAATGCTTATGTATCATTACAGAAAATTTACACCGGTAAAAAGGTTCTCCATATCTAGTATGTAACAGAGTGATATTTTCATTGTTGTTTGATTTTTTATTTTCACCAAATTAAGAGCATAAAATTAGTACTTATTTTTATTATAAAAATAGATCAATAAATATTAAATTTATTAAATTTTATTAATATACAACTATTTTTGGAAACACAATATCCCCCACCATCAGTTTTGTAATATCTTTTCACTTAGATAATGTAGTTTCAAGGATTCATACTACAATATCTGACCCCGGTTCACTCTATAAAAATAATCGAACTGGTTCACCGCATGACCTAAATCACACCTCCTCATATGATAGAGGATTCCAAGTTTTAGTGGGGTTATAGGGTTGTAATGTGAAGAGATTTTACCCCCATATCAGAGTTTTAAATATCAATACAAATTACCAATAATCATATATATCAAAGTATATAGAAATAATAAATCAATTGAACAAGTCATGATAAAATAAAATGTAGTAAATTGTCAAAAATCCATTTCATATATACAAATGACCACCCACTGGTCCGGTTACATAACATACCTGAATAAAATAAACCAATAAAAAAGATCCACAATATATTCGATCTAAAACTCACCTAGTTTCCCAATACCATTGAGATATCCTACTCAATTATAAAAAGACTCAACTCGAGCCTCAGCCCAACCTAAGCCTACAATAAAAATATGAGAGCGGCTAGGGTAGCAATATGTAGTGAAACATCGATCATGGTTTGAGTAAAAATCAGTAAGTCACCACCAATAGTGTATAAATAAAATACTATTTAGAGAAATAGTGTATTCAAATGAACAATGGAATAAATAAATAGTACAGTAAAGAAGATAAATCTAAAATGTAAAAAACTATTTATCTAGAAACCCATTATCCCTTAGCTTCTAAGGTGGAACCCTGTACAACCAAACCCTTTCAAGAAAAGATAGTCTTCTGAGTCATAATGTCACAACCCCCTCCCACAAAGTGTACCCATCCTGGGTTGGAAAGTTGAGAAGGGAGATAATGACCCCTGAGTCCCGCCTCCAGTAGGCCCGGGGTTGGTGACTAGCACCGAGGGTATAATAAACACACAAATGGGAGGCATTACCCTCTAACAGAACACATGAAGAAGAGAGAGATAAGATAGACACCAATCAAATCTAACTCAGAACTGGAATATAAAATAAACCCAAGTGCATATATGAAATTTAATGAAAAATTACTACAATTGGAAGGGAAAAACTACAAGTACCCAAAAGAAAGTAAAAATAGTAGCAACCACAAGCCCAAACAGCTTCTACAACCCCAAGATAGTAGAAACTAGCTTGATCTCCAACCTGCTCTAAGTGAACTAAAAAACAGTTTATATATACATAGGGTGAGTATAACAGTATACTCAGCAGGATCCTCCCCAAAGCCTCTCGTGAAAAAGTAAAGAAAGCATGCTAAAGCACAGTGAACAACAAGTGAAACTAACTTGTCACCTAAAAAGGTATAATAAGTTCCCAACCAAAACATGGATACTCTCACCAAGTAACAAATATGAGAATATATCATATAATAAATATTATCAAGGGTACCCCGCTACTACTTCCCCACTGGTTTTCCGCTTTTCCCCAATGTTGCATGTCCTGACCATCTCTCTCCAAAAATGCTTGCCCGCAGACACCTGGGTGAAGCACCACAATATGCACCTCGTGCAACAAAACCACCACATCCACACACCAAAGTAATCAGGTAGTTTCTGGGTGCCACCACAGCTCGCATAACATGTATCATACGTCAGGTATTATATCTCAATCCATCACAGCCCATACACTGAGTAAGGATCCTCAAGCCATCATAGCCTATACACGTTACACCTATAGTATTCCATAGAAAACAATATCCAGAATATATGTGTGTGAATAACCACAAGCCATTACAGCCCTCTACACACATATATGGGGAAAACTAACCAATGTTCATGCCAGCACAAGTAACTACCAAGAGAAGAGAGCAGAGCCAAAGGGGGTAGTCAGCCATCCATCCTCCCACTGAAATGTTGGGGAAAACATCCCCCCCCCCAGGGCTCAGAATCCCTGGGGTGTCAGTTTCCCTTACTGACAGGGTGGAGTAGCGTATATAAACATAAAAGGTACAGAATATACTATAACTCACAACCACACTATGGGAAAAACCTAGTCTTAGACACAACTACAGCTAACGTCTCTCAGACTCCAGGATGCTACTTCTAAGACTAGGTATCCTATAAGCACACAACCATTTAAAGAGTTTTATTAGATTACTTCATTCCTTTTTTATCAATTCCATTATACATTAATTAATTATTTAAACATTAATTAACCATGAACAATACCATATTAAAATTCGTTATCATCACACCCATGTTCAATGTTCCTTCAAAATTTAAACATCATCATTATGTTCCAGCAAACTCCAACCCCATGGGTTAACACCATTTATTAAATTATTTATTACATAAATACTTTCCCACATTCCTAGGAATTCTAGAAAAACATTCTATGCTACTAAACACAAGGGGGCTCAACACAGTGAGTAGATGTACTACCCATCGAGTCTTTGCCACTTATAGAAAGAGAATATACCCATACTTCCTTGAGAAGCTAAACATGGAAAGCACGTGGAATACCCCTCAGGTCTTTGCCTCTTTTAGAACAAGGGTATGTAAGACCAGATACCTTGAGTAGTGGGGAAAAGTAAAGTAGATAAACAACCAAAGAAACAACAAGCATCCAACAATCACAACCATCACATTCCATCATCCCTGGTGTCCTCCTTGACACCCACATGCATAAAATGATGCATCTCGCCACTCTAGGTGTCATATACTGCCATAACAAAAAAGGCCTCCATGCCTCCACATATTACCACAACTATTTAGTCTCACATCAAAACACACGCAGCAGTAAAACAAACATCTTCAAAATTGGGCTTTTGGCCCTTAAACAAACAAGTGGGTAACTCAGAACCCTGCAAGAAATTATCTTTTAACAACCAAAAGTTCTTTAATCGATCTTGGATTAACCGATTTATTATTCGTTGGTTCTAAATTCAGGAAACCTAACAGTAATATATCACAAATAAATGAACATGATTACTACACCAATTTGATTAACATCAAATTACAACAAGAACCAGATTCATTTACATGCCTCTTTATCTTTATCCAGACAATTATCAATTAATCGTGGTTTATGTTCTTTACCTACTTCCATCAAGATCAAATAGATAAGTAAAGAAATCATAGATGTCACACTATCTAGCAAAACAAGAGGCAATAACATAAGATCGATATCAATTTATTTATCTGGTTAAATTTTTATTATGTCAATTCCATCGTCATCTAGTGGTATTAAACATGCTATCAATACATTTACACGTAAAAGAAAAGAGAATCAATGAATCCCCTACCTCAAATAGTTCTTGACGTTCTTTATCCACACAACGTGTCATGATCCTCCTCTTGCGACAACTGCATCCACCCGAGGATGCCACGGTACAACTGCACCAACCAAACCCTAAGAAAAACCCCATTATAAGAATATATATTACATGATATAACATGGGAAGGAGTAATAAGAGAATATGATCCCCAGAGGAACGATGATAAAACATACCTTATATTGAAGATTGATCGATACAGCTTGGTTTCATCAAAATAGAGTGGAACCAATCTGGGGAGTAAATTTTGATTGTGAAACTCTTATGGGATGGATTGAAAGGTTCTAGAGTCTCATAGCTGAGAACAAAGGGGAATAATAAGGGAGGAATATATCTTGTCCCTTTTGAAGATTTAATGGGGCAATGGTTTAAGATACGCTTAATTCCTCTTTAAAAGAAGATTGCATTAACCCATGCGGTTTGACCAAGTAAAAACATCTCGGCCTTAGGAATAATTAATATAGGATTTATAGCCTTTGAATTGGACTTAAGAGTCATTAAAATAAGGCTTTAAATGCATTTTACATCAAAGGAAAATGCTAAAGGGGTGAAACTGTAGGAAGCTGGAAACACTGTTCATGAACCTCACTGTTAGTACATTATTCATGAACCTCACCGTTAGAACCTCACCAATAGAACACTATTCATGAACCTCACTAATAGAACATTGTTCATGAACCTCACCATTAAAAAACTCTTCACAAACCTCATCGTTAGATACTCACCGATAGAACACTATTAACTGAACCTCACTGATAGAACATTGTTCAATGAACCTCACTGATAGAACACTGTTCACTGAACCTCACCGATAGAACAATTTTCACTAAACCTCACTGATAGAACACTGTTCACTAAACCTCACTGATAGAACACTGCTCACTGAACCTCACAGATAGAACACTGTTCACTGAGCCTCACGGATATAACATTGTTCACTAAACCTCACTGATAGAATATTGTCCACTGAACCTCACCGATAGAACATTGTTCACTGAACCTCACCAATAGAAGACTATTCAGTGAACCTCACTGATAGAACTGTTCACTAAACCTCACCGATAGAACTGTTCACAAAACCCTCACCAATAGAACTGTTCATTAAACCTCACCAATAGAACTGTTCACAAAACCTCACTGATAGAACTGTTCAAAAAATTGAAAATTTGACAATGTGTTAAGGATAAGTCACCTTGACCTCCTGGAACACCTCAAACACCACATTTTCACAAAGTAATGGACCAGAGAGGTCCAAGACATTACATTAGATACCTCTCAAAACATTCTCATCCTTGAGAATTCAAAACCAACCTAAAGAGACAAAAAAGGAAACAGGGTCCGAACAACCACCCATCGAGATAACTCTCAAAAGAGAGTAAGCCACAAAAGAAACAAAAGAAATTCATAAATAAAAAATGAAAGGTCTAACCACAAAGGGAACATCGTTACATGAAAAATGTTAAGCATCAAAAAAAATTAGGTATTAAGCATGTATTTGTGACTCACGTTCCTAGGTACTCTCCTCCATTCCACCATGTCGCCGCAAGACACGAACTAAGGGGATAGAACGCCCTTGAAACACCTTCTCCTTGTGGTCTTAGATCTCCACAGGTCGCTCCTCAAAGGTTGCATCATCATCAACATTGATCTCTCCCCAATCGATGATGTGAGATTCATCATGAAGATAATGATGGAGTCATGATACATGGAAAACATCATGTATCTGACTCATCTGTGGGGGAAGTTTTACTCGATACGCCCCATCTCCAACATGAGATAACACCTCGAAAGGCCTAAAAAACTGGGGAGAAAGCTTACTTCCATGACCAAAACTTCGCTGCCACGATGGGGAGTCACCTTCAAAAACACATTATCCCCAACATTAAACTCCAAGGGTCTCCTCTTTTGATCAGCATATGATTTCAGATGATCTTGCACTGTCTTCATCCTCTCACAAATCACCTAAACCATATCTGTTGTATTCTTCACTAGTTCTAGTCCGAGAATTACTGACTCTATGACCCTAGTCCAGCACAACGGAGAATGGAAAGGCTATCCATACAAGGCTCCAAATGGCACCATACTGATGGTGTAGTGAAAAATATTATTGTAAGCAAACTCCACCAAGGGTAAGTGCCTCATACATGAACCTCAAAAATCAATAATACAATAGTGTAACATGTCTTCAAGAGTCTGGATGGTTCACTCTATCTAACCATCCATTTGAGGATGAAAAGCAATGCTAAGGCATAGTTGAGAACCGAAATCATGTTGGAGACCTCTCCACACCCTAGAGGTAAAATGTGGATATCGATCAGAAATGTCCATCCTAGGGACTCCATGAAGTCTCACCACCTTCTCTAGATACTGCCTCAACAAAACTTCCACTAAGGTTGACTCCTTGATTGCTATGAGGTGGGACGATTTTGTTAAATGATCCACTACCACCCAAATAGAATCATGTCCTCCTGGAGCTCGAGGTAAACCAATAACAAAGTCTATTGAGATGTCATCCCACTTCCACTGAGGAATCTCTAATGGTTTGAGAAGACCACCAGGAACACAGTTTTTGGCCTTCACCTTCTAGTAGACTAAACATCGAGACACAAACTCCGCAACCGCACGCTTCAACACAGGCCACCAAAACTGACTCCTCAAGGATTGGTACATCTTTTTCATGCCAGGATGTACTACTAAAGACGAACTATGGAACTCTCTTAGAACTGTCTCATGTATCGTCAAGGGATCAAAAATCCTTCCATGATATAACACTCAGTGTTATTTATCCTCTGACCAACCATCAGGGGCCTCACCACAAACAACTCAGTCTCTCCAGACCTCCACCTCCAGATCTCCCAACTGGGACTATTCCACCTTCTACATTAGGGATGATTATACCATCATCCCCAACTTCTCCCATATCAAGATTTAATGATGACAGTTCTTCCATTACTCTCCAAGAATCATCGGATTCACGCACAGCATCACTACGTGACCTTCGGCTCAGCACATCAGCTACAACATTCCCTTTTCTAGGTGTATATGATATTTTGAAGTCATATTATTGTAAGAACTCCATCCAACAACGTTGTCATAAGTTCAAGTCACATTAGGAGAAAACATACCTAAAACTCTTATGATCGGGAAAACCACAAAGTGCTCACCAATGAGCTAATATATCTACAACTTCAGAGAAAAAACCACGGCTGCCAACTCAAGATCATGGGTGGAATAGTTGCATTAGTGGGTACAAAACTTCCAAGACCCATAAGAAACAATTGACCTTTGCTGCATGAGAACACAGCCTAACCCCAGATGCGATGTATCGTAGAAAACATCAAACTGAACTCCCTCAGCTGGAAGATAAAGGACTGGAGCACTTACTAACTTCTCTTTTAGATACTTGGAAGCTGCCTGACACTGATCAGTACATAAAAATGTTTGATCCTTCCTAGTAAAAGTTATCAGTAGAGTCGCAACTTGTGAGAAATCGGCTACGAACCTCCTATAGTATCCTACGATACCAAGGAAACTTCGCACCTTTGACACTGTCTTGACACAACTGCTTCTATATTCGATGGATCCACAACTACTTTCTATTGTAAAACAACATTCCCCAAGAAACAGACTTCTCGAGCCCAAGAATCACACTTTGACAACTTCCCGAATAGCTGATGTTGGCAAAGAACTCCCAAAATGGCTTGTAGATGCTCTGCATGCTCCTCTTCAGATGTGGATTACACAAGAATGTCATTGATGACAACTACCACGAACTTGTCCTGGAACTCACGGAATACAACATTCATCAATCCCATGAATATATCTGGAGCATTCTTTATTCCAAATGGAATTACAATGAACTCATAATGCCCATGATGACAACAGAAAGCAGTCTTCTGGATATCCTCATCCTTCACACGCATCTGATGATATCCCGACGGCAAGTCAATCTTTGAGAACCAACTCGCACCATTCGGTTGATCGAATAATTCATAAATCCATGGAAGAGGATAGTGATTCTTTATTGTCACTTTGTTCAAGAAACGATAATCGACACACAACTGCAAACTATCGTCATCCTTCTTCACGAAGAAAACAGGTGCACCCCACAGTGACACACTTGGAAGAACAAAACCACACTGTAATAGACCATCAATCTATATAAGTAGCTCTCATAACTCATAATTGGCCACCCTATATGGATACATAGATATAGGAGATTCTCTTGGCTGTAGATCGATCCCAAAATCAATCTCTCCTCAAGGGGGTAATGTTACAACCTCTTCTAGAAAGACTTCAGGGTACTCCTCTATGACCCTAGGAAACGCCAACAGTTGAACCTCTGAAGAACTCATCATCATCTCATCCATCATGGATGATAAGAATGGAACACGCCTATGACCCATCCAAGCATATATCTCACCAAAAAACACCACTTTCTCTCCATCCGCACCAATGAAGATGACCTTCTTCCTGAAGTAATCCATGATATCTTGCACCGAATACAACCAATCCATGCCGAGGATGACATCACATGGTTTTATTTGTAAACATAGTAAATATCCCCAAGAGTGGTGTTTCCCCAACACTAGATCACAATCTCTACATACTTCAAACAAGTCAGCTCGACCTCTAACTAGCGTATTCAACGCCAAGGGCACTGGAAGCCTCTCTACCTCAAGTCCCAAAGCATGGACAAGGGTAGGTGATATGAAGGAGTGTGTCCCTATGGAATCAAACATGGCATACAATAAGGTATAAAACAAGCAAAGGGTACCTCGAACAACATCTATCTCACCTGGAGCTGAAAATCCTAGAGCATGAAGCTGGCCACGACCTCCTCCATGGCCTCTCTAACCCTGATGACAACCACCACCATGGTCGCGTTCTACTCTCTGAGGATGGGGAGCATCATGGGGTAGTCCTCTAACTGCCCCATCTACCCTCTGCTGATCTAAAGCTAGTGCAACTGGTTTCTGATACCTTGGATGGAACTGCCTCAACGGAGGAACCTCGAGCATAGCGCCTGGTTCATGATGACTTCTCTGAAAGGTTGGGAACTCCCACTACTGATTTCCATGACCACCACAAGAAAAACAAGTTCCTGATCCCTTCGCATAATCCTGAGAGTTGCTTACTCTGGAGAAATGAGATGTGAAGGGCTAGGACCTACACCCAGCTGAGCGGAAACCCTTCTTCCCTGAAAACTAGGAACCCTGGACCACAACTCAAATTCATGAGGAATCATGTTGATTCCTTTCTCATGAGGATCCAGTCCTGGACAAAGTCCTCTCGACAACCTCTTCCCTCACCAGCACCTCAAGATATGTTTTTAGCACAAATGGGGTAACCTGGTGCTAGATCTCTGGATGCAAAGCCTCCTAAAAATGCCTCACCCTAGCCTCCTCATATAGCAGAAGGTCTGAAGCATATCATAAAAGGTTCCTGAAACGGATTCCAAACTCTTGAACACTAGAGCTCCCCTATCAAAGGGTAAGAAGATCCAGGTGACTGGATGCCTTCGTAGTCTAATAAAGAAACTCGACTCTAAACCTATCTCGGAACTCCCCCATGAGATCAATGACTCCTCACGATCCCGAAGGAACAAGAACTACCAATGCCTCTCTGCTCCATGGAGAATCATCACAACCAGGGAAACCCAGTGCTCCTTATGAGAATGAATCGAATTGAAGTCGATCTCAACCTCCTCTAACCAGTCTTCCGTGACTGTGTCTAAAACTGAGCCCTCATACTTCTGTAGACTCTAGTGCTAAAACTCTCGGAGTGTCTTCCTCAAAGTGTCGTCTTCGTCAAACTCTACCCTACAGTGATTTGCTGGAATGGCCTGCTGGACATTTTCTGCGCAAACCTGACGAGGATGTAGACCTGGATCCATACCTATAAAATAACAAACTGTTAGAGCTCCTAAACCTGGAATATGGAAGAATCAACATTAATTAATTAATTATTTTATTTTATTCATTTAGAGTTAACCTATCCCAAGGTATAACCATTCAAACACAGGCACAAAGAATAATGATGCATGATTCTTTCCTAGGTCTCTACCCTGCAACTAGTAGAACCTTGTTTAGTAGTCATTATAAACTTAAAGGTTCATACATTAGATCATAGGGGGTCCTAAATGCTTATGTCTCAGTCAGTCTCCAGTGTTTACCTCACTTGATAAACATGAATGACATTATTTCCCTACCAACCCATGAAACCTCACCTATGCCTAACTCCAAACTCCATCCTATCCCTCAACCAGACCTCTAATACCACTCTGTCATGACCCCCTCATCACAAAGTGTACCCATCTTGGGTCGGCAATGTGAGAAGGGATATAATGACCCCTGAGTCCCGCCTCCATTAGGCCCCGGGTTGGCGACTAGCACCGAGGGTATAATAAACACACAAATGGGAGGCATTACCCTCTAAGATAACACATGCAGAAGAGAGAGATAAGATAGACACCAATCACCTCCAACTCAGAACTGGAATATAAAAGAAACCCAAGTGCGTATATGAAATTTCATGAAAAATTACTACAACTGGAAGGGAAAAACTTCAAGTACCCAAAAGAAAGTAAAAACAACAGCAACCACAAGCCCGAACAGCTCCTAAAACCCCAAGCTAGTAGAAACCAGCTTGATCTCCAACCTGCTCTAAGTGACCTAAAAAAAGTTTATATATACATAGGGTGGGTATAACAGTATACTCAGTAGGATCCTCCCCGAAGCCTCTCATGAAAAAGTAAAGAAAGCATGCTAAAGCATAGTGAACAACAAGTGAAACTAACTCGTCACATAAACAGGTATACTAAGTTCCCAACCTCACCATGGCTACTCTCAACAAGTAACTCATATAAGAATATATCATATAATAAAGAATATCAAGGGTACCCTGCTACTACTTCCCCACTAGTTTGCTGCTTTGCCCCAATGTTGCACGTCCTGAGCATCTCTCTCAAAAAAGGCTTACCTAAAAACACCTGGATGAAGCAACACAATATGCACCTCATGCAAAAAAACCACCATGTCCACACACCAAAGTAACTAGGTAGTTTTTGGGAGCCACCACAGCTCACATATCGTGTATCATACATTGGGTATTATACCTCAAGCCATCACAGCCCATACTCTGAGTAAGGATCCTCAATCCATCACAGCATATACACGTTACACCTATAGTAGTCCATAGAAAACTATATCCAAAATATATGTGTGTGAATAACCACAATCCATTGCATCCCTATACACACATATATGGGGAAAACTAACCAATGTGTCTGCCAGCACAAGTAACTACCAAGAGAAGAGAGTATGGCCAAAGGGGGTAGTCAGCCATCCATCCTCCCACCGGAATGATGGGGAAAACACCCCCCCCCCTAGGGATCAGAATCCCTGGGGTGTCAGTTTCCCTTACTGACAGGGTGGAGTAGAAAATAGAAACACAAAAAGTATAGAATATACTATAACTCACAACCACACTATGGGCATAACTTAGCCTTAGACACAACTATAGCTAACGTCTCTCAGACTCCGGGCTGCTACTTCTAAGACTAGGTATCCTATAAGCACACAACAATTTAAATATATTTATTAGATTACTTCACTCCGTTTTTATCAATTCCATTGTATATTAATTAATTATTTAAACATTAATTAACCATGAAAAATCCCACATTAAAATTCATTAGCATCACACCCATGTTCATTGTTCCTTCAAAATATCAACCTCATCATTATGTTCCAGCAAACTACAACCCCATGGGTTAACACCATTTATTAAATTATGCATTATAGATATACTTTCCCACATTCACAGGCACTCTATAAAAACATTTTATTATACTAAACACAAGGGGGCTCAACACGGTGAGTAGATGTACTACCCGTCGTGTTTTTGCCGCTTATAGTAATAGAATATACCCATCCTTCATTGAGAATCTAAACACGGAAAGAACGTGGCATACCCCGTGTTTCTTCGCCTCTTTCAGAAGAAGGGTATGTAAGACCAGCTGCCTTGAGCAGTGGGGAAAAGTAAATAAGTTAAACAACCAAAGAAACAACAAGCATCCAATAATGACAACCATCCCATTCCATCATCCCTGGTGTCCTTCCTAACACCCACATGCATAAACTGATACATCTCGCCACTCTAGGTGTCATCAGCTGCCAAAACCAAAAAGGCCTTTATGCCTCCATATATTACCACAACCATCCAGGCTCACATCAAAACACAAGCAGCAGTAAAACAAACATCTTCACAATTGGGCTCTTAGCCCTTAAACAAACAAGAGGGTAACTTGGAACACTGTAAGAAATTATCTTTTAATAACCAAAAGTTCATTAATACATCTTGGATTAACCGATTTATTATTCGTTGGTTCTAAATTCAGGAAACCTAATAGTAAGCTATCACAAATAAATGAACATGCGTACTGCAACAATTTGATTAACATCAAATTACAATAAGAACCAGATTCATTTACATGCCTATTTATATTTAGGAAAACAATTATCAATTAATCCCAGATTATGTTCTCTACCTATTTCCATCAAGAATGAATAGTGAAGCAAAGCAAGCATAGATGTCAAACTATCTAGAAAAACAAGAGGAAATAACATAAGATTGATATCAATTTATTTATCTGATTAAATGTTTATTATGTCAATTCTATCATCAACCAGTGGTATTAAACATGCTATCAATATATTTTCACATAAAGAAAATTGTTGGGGATAAGTCACCTTGACCTCCCAAAACAACTCAAACACCACATTTTCACAAAGTAATGGATCTAAGAGGTCCATCCCATTACACATAAAACATAGTGTGGAACATACTATATATAAATGAAAGGGTATTTTCATCCATCTTCTTACTCATGAAAGAATCAGTCAAATTATCTATACCTTATATGTGGAACACCTTTCCAAACATTTCAAAGAATAAATATGGAGAATCATTTCTAACTCATTGAATTTGGATTTCCATATTATACATTTGGAACAATCCCTATGGAATTTCATTTCCAACTCTCTAAACCTTGTATGTGGGGCGTCATTCCAATCATTTGAAACTATACCTATGGAATGAAATGTCTAACCTTAACTCATCTACATAGAATTCCATGTCCAACCTTTAATCATTTCTTCATTTACCAAAAAACAAGTTCCAACATCATAGCCTTTCAAAAAAATCAAAAACCATAGGCTGATACTATGAAGCATGTGTGTAAATCATAGCTACATCAAGATTAACTAAGTGAAATAATGTATAAAATAATAAGGTCGGTTGAATGCCTAACCCCATATCCAATTCCACATACCCTTGGACTCACAATCTCGGTATGGGTTTTATTTCACACCATCTACCATATCTACCCAAACCAATGATGTGGTAGCTCAAGGTAGGTAATCCACCAATGTTACCACTAGGGTTCCCTAAGTCAAAACAAAATAGAGGAATCCTACATGGCATCCTAAAGGTCCTCACATAAGCAGATTTATCCAACTTCGGAACCTTTAATTAAACATATAAGAAAACACATCCCTCTTAGGATCCTCAAAAACAATATTCAAGTAGAGGAATACTTTTGGGGATCCTCTAAGATGGATCATAAGCATAGGAATCCCATAGGGGATACTCTAACTCAAACCGGTCCCCCGGGGCAACACTTCTCTCTTAGGGTCACACATTCGACAAACCCATATTTAACATCTCAAAAACTCCCATACCTAAAAGGGATCACCTTCTAAGGTATATCCCCTCAAGGAAAAGTACACTTAAACATCTATTTTGGGATATAGATCATGACCTATATTAGTTTCAATGTCCCACTCTTCGTTGGATTGAACACCTAACTTATCAGCCATCTCAAGTCATAAACTAATCCAAATCCCATGGGACTATCCCAATAGAATCAAAGAATGAGTAAGTGGGTGACCTCATTCTATATCCTCCAACCATTTCAACAAACCTCATATGGTTCTCAACACATTTCTCACATACAGGAGACCACTAGATTCAATTACTAGGGGAATAACTTCTCTATCAAAGAATAATATCAACAAAATGCCTATTAAAAGTCATCAAATCACCTGAAGGGTTCCACCATTAAGATATATCTTGAAATATACTAAAAATTAACTCATTCATTTTACAATTCCGATTATGGAGAACAAAAACATGGGAAACCCTCGAAAGGGTAACAAAGGATTAGTTCATAGTATGTATACCTATCTGCATGGTGTGTACTCTCAAAGCCCCACCTGGTCATGAACATTATCTAGAAATGGAATTTAAACCAAATAAAATGTTGTGTTAGAAATATACATAGAATGTACCCTACAAAGGTTACCTTCATATGTTCCACACAGGGCATGTCATTGTTATTCTCCTAGGTGTGTATTCCTACATTCCAAGCATCCCATGTGGGGTTTAGTCATATACCATATACGGAAAAGGTCCCCTACACAATCTATATAGACATGTAATTGGATAAAATTTTAGTTACATTACATATTTTATACTCCATGTACATTTCTTGTTCTTCAAATAGATCATATTACCCTAATAAGAAGAACACATCGTGTGTGTTAATGAAACCACACATCATGTGGGTGGGATTTCCGAACGAGAAACCCATGTAATCATAACACCCCCCCCCCAATTTTTTCCATTTAATCATAGATTGAAACTAATTAATTCATTATAAACCATAAAATGTAATAAAATCTATAAAGTTCTAAAAACATGGGGATTTATGAAAAAACTTAAAAATAACTTTCCTTTTGGTGGAATCTACTGAAGCTTCACCCATTTTCACATTATACAGCTACCATATGATGATCTGGATCCTCCTAAGATTTTTGGTGGAAAATTTGTACTTCCCTATATCCCCTAACCCATCTCCTTATACTCTCTAGTTTGAAAAATGAGTATCTCCAAATGGTATTTAAGTGATAATCTAAGAAAAGGGAGAATTAAAAGGGGAAATGAAATGTAAGAAAAATAAACAAAAAAGGAAATTTGACATGGGCCCAAATCTAATTCCAAACATGATTTTATGACTTTCCAACTTAAACCCCCTCATTCCAGACTCAATAGAGAAGATATAATTTCAATCTAATTCTCTTTTCAAAAGATATCACCATTTGAATTCATGTGAATAAATTAATATTTAATTAATTTAATATTATTTACTCTATGAAAATTTGAACAGATCTGAATTCTAAAAAACTCATATCCTAGGAAAAAACCCCTATTCTAGAACCAATGGAGTGGTCAAAAATTTATCTAAGATAATCTCCTAGGGGGGAAGGTCTATTTTACCCTCATGGGAATTTGAAAGGAAATTTTCAAATTTCTGCTTAATTTCACAATACAAAAAATCTTTTTTCTTTATAACCACCCCGCCGTAACCATTATTATCCCTAAGACACCATGGTGGTCAAAGAATAGTCATTATATCAAAAATATTATCTACAAAACTATGAAATCTTGACCATCCAATGACTGATCCATAGTGCTTACAACTCTCCTTACATGAGATATATCAAACCATGACTAATCTTGTACTCCCCACCATAGGTTTAGGATTATCATCTCCTTGAAAATAAAATCCATGCTCCATATAACGCACTCCATCCATCACCAAATGAAATGACTGGGGTGTCCAAAAATGCTAATACCAGAGCGCAAACCCACAACATCAAAACATCACTTTTCCCACTTCTTGAGAATGGTTCCCAAATAAAATAAGAAATTTCAACTCCTGAAGGGGTCTTCTAATCAAACATGGAAAATGGTTCACTCCCTTCCATGTGTATTACCTTATACTAATCCTCAAGTGTAACCTCATCAGGTTCTAACACTACACATGGGTCGCTCCTAATGATCTATTCTCTCATCCTGCTAGTACCTGACCGGGATTGAGCTAGATCGATTGTTCCACCACAACCAATACAATTTTTATTCCTCCTATACCATGGAGATACATTTCACATTTCATAATAACTCTTATAAAATAAAAATTCACAAAAAAAAAATATTAAACCTATAGGTCCTCATCTCGCACAAGACTAGTCATTGATTAAAAATTTAAACAGCACCATGGAAAATCGGCATGTACCATTCCTATCTCAACTAGTTTAGTGTGTGTACAATATCGTACTACATGGTCATCATGTGAATCATGCTTCCATGAGCTACATGTAATAATTACAGTCTGACCATGATACATGTCATGTTAGTCTCATTAACCCAAAATATCCCTTGGAACTCCTCTTCAAAATCGGGAACCTCACACATGACACTATTTATTCCAAGACTGGATGACACATAATTTCATCTTAGAACCACAGCTACACCTTCTTTGTCTGATTTTGTTCGAACTCATCCACATTCTTGGCCACCACCTGGTGATATTCCAGTCATTATATTCTTCTTATACCCTGACCACATTACTAACTACACAACCACTAGTCAGTAGGCATACATAAACCCATACCAACACCTCTCACAAGTTTCCTTTAATCAAACTAAACACCAAATCACTTGATTGTGAGTCTTAACTAAGGGTATCTAGGTCTCCCTTCTATCCCTATTGATAAAGTCTCATATCTGGGTCTCCAGTTCTAACCACCTAGTTTATAGTTCAACCCTCTATAAGGGAGGTAAAGATTATATCAACCAATGAGGGTCAAAACCTATCAACATGAGTTCAATAATAAAAGTTTTAATTGAAATTTATTTATTAAAACAACCTATAAGTTATAATTGGATACCCATATAAATAAAACTTATTTCTAAATCCTATATCAAAGGAGAAATCTATTGGAATTAGCTATTAAGAATTATCCTTCCAGGCCCTAATCCTCTTCAAGGATCATTTTTAGGGACTCCTCCTTGGAGTTCATAATAAATAAGTAAAAGGATAAGAACTCACCCACATAGGGTATCTGTATATGGTAATACCCCCCCACACACACACAATGTTCTATTTTAACAAGAAACACTCATGTTTGTATCATCAATACATCAAGATGATCTAACTAGACAACCATAATCAAATATCAACTGAGTAAAATATCATAGTAATTAGATGAAAAAACTCTATGTAGGTTGTTGTGAATCTTTAGTTAAAAACACCTAAAAAGGATAACAATAAAAGGGGTCTACTAGAAAGTAATAAACTACTGACACTAGCCTATGATGGTAAATAGAATACACATAGAATCATCTTAAATGATTTGTATCATACAACACTCACACAGTTTGGTTAAGTAGGATGTCATTCCAATCTATGTGGGGAAACACTATATTGGCTTCTACTCAAACATTAAATAAATAGACCTAAGTAAAAACACCCCAAAATTGGTCCAACACTTTGGCACCATGTTCCCTATTGACCAACTAGGGTCACTTCCCCTCCTCTATACAAGGACTGAGTCATCACCCACATTATCAAAAGTATCATCGTAGATCCATGTGACCCACCATAGAGAATGTAAACAAGGTAATATAATTTAGTATAATGTAACTAATAATCTATATAGGAAAACTCCATTTCTATTTTTTTTTACACTATAAATATTTTTCCTCCATCATCAATAAAATCACAGACTAGAAGGCATGTAACAAATGGACCCTACATGCTAAATATGATGCATGAACAAATATGCCTTTCCTTGGAAGGCTAAGAGTCAAAACCAATAATTAGACCCTTGAAAATGGGCCGAGAACCTAAAACCCATAATAGATCATAAACTCTATATTATATGTGCATCACATCAAGTGAAAATCAAATAAAACTATAACATATCATGTTAAGAATAACAATCATATACCCTTGAATGAAAAATAAATTTTTATTATATAAAACAATTTTAAGTAAAAAGTGAGAAACTATGCATTTAACCACAAAAGGAGATAACGGGTCCATTAAATTAAAATTTAAGTCTACTAGAGTTAATCTCCCTAAAAAAATCTAAATATAGAGGATACTAAAGTTATTGGTTCATTAAATATCAGATCTTCAAAATCATTGGCCAACTTATCCCAGGACTGAATATTCTTCTCTAGGATGATCTTCCCATTGCTAAAGCCTCTAATAAGAATCAGGTCATTATTAACAATCCAGGTGTATTTATACTCATTAAAATTCACCCTTAGTGACCTACTCATCATTTTAGTAGATTCCTCTTAAGTGGCATTGAGTAACAGAACTTGTTCGACCACTTCCGCCTCTGAACTCAAAATAAATTCCAAGGGTTGTTCACACACACCACCTGACTTCCCCTGGAAAATTTCCTTGTTGTACATCTTCTTGGTATTAATCCTCTTGGATGATTGATTCTACATTGTAGTTGGTAAATAAGAGTATTCCTTCCCTTTATGGGTACCCTTCTACCTCTTGTTACTCCTCGGACTCAGAGGATCACCTGTAGAAAAAACATGTACCATCTTCGTTGGGATCTTTCTCATAGACCCAATCATTGGATGGTTTTGGTTGATCTGTGTAAAATCCTTCCACTTCAAGAACTTTAAAATTGTTTCTCAATTGAATGAGATTCTGGGTCACAAGGTTGGAACCCCTTGTATTTCCAAATGTGGTTTGATTAGCCACGTCCTGGAACATCCCCTACAACCCCTCCTTGAGCAAGTAACAACTGCTCGATCCTAAGACATCATAAAATGAATTAGAATTTTCTGGGAAGGAGTGACCAAACATTCTTTTCACCCCCTCTCCAGTAACATTCTCATCACATCATGCCACCCGTGCCACAGTACCATTACTCACATCCAACTGAACCTCGCTCCTAGAAGCATTATTTTGGGCGAAGCCACTATTAGCCTTGTACTATGAATTAAGATAAGAAGGATCAGAAAAGTCTTTCCTTAATATACTAAAAATATTAGAGACATTCATATTAGAAGATGGTACACCTACCAATTTCTTTCCCATTGCAATGTCTTAGTTACTCCTACCCACGTCCCTTCCATCCTTTCAAACCAAACCTCCACCAACCTCAGATGAAATATTACACTTCACATTCAATAACTCACCAAAATGAGGATTAGTCGAAGACTGAGTCACCCAACCAACACTCAGAAACTTTGAACCCCTTCACCTATAATCCTACACATTCTTTCCCAGTTTTATACATGATGAGTAGAACTGAAACCATGACTCGAACACAACCACTTGCCTATACAGGAACTCCACACCCATTGCAATCAAGAATGACTCAATTGGTGGTTTAGCAACATCAAATTAGACCCAAATTATAGGTGAAATAGGATGACATAACGCCTTAGTCCTACTATCCTCACATAAGTATCATCCTAAAAAATTACCAAGCATATGATTTATCGAAGGATTCTGAAAGGGAATAGAAAGTTTTGGAAAACTTACCCAGGCCTCCATTTTTGAAGAATCCCTCTTCATAAGATAGTCGTAGGACCACTTGAACAGAAGAAAGTGAGATACCTCACAGATGTGAGGAGCACTCGACTAGTAAAGAATTAGGTCTTTTACAGATGAAAATATGATCATAATATTCTTGGAATACAACAGCCTAACCGTAACTCTTTCCTGCAGACCCCATGATTTAAAGATCCACCGATCGAAGAAATCCACAACTGGACAATGATTTTTTAAGCATGCAGTTAAATTCAGATTCAATAGAGAGGATGAATCTATGAGTTCTGATGTTGAAATAGAATGTTGTGGAGAACCTTTTAAACATTTGAGAACATTAGGGATTATTGAAATTAGAGGTAATGATAGTAAGAACATAGTATTATAAAATGGAATGAAGGGATTCGGTCACACTCTAGTAATACCATACCCCTGGAATCCTAGAGTTATTACCAGAACAAGTGTTCTTGATTAAATAGTCTGATATCGACCACAAGTTCTGGAACATTACTAATACTTCTATATATAATGTCCAAATAGTAAAATAACAAGAAAGGAAACCATTTTATGCCACTTTTTCACATCCTATACTAGCTTACTTTTTAAAAAGTTCCTATATTGGTTAGTGAAAAAGATCCAAGCACACCTCTTCATACACTAGAGTATTTCTTCTAGTAGTGAGGACATAGGGTTTGTATATAGGGTTACTATTATCACATATCAAATTAATAAACTAGCAAAAATAACCAAATAGAATTCACATCAACAAATAATTAGAGTGTAAAAGTACTGAATATAAAAAATACTATAATAAATGAGATGAAGTAGAGGCACAAAAAATCAAGTCATACATACATCCCTGATCACCCACTAGGATGATCACATATATGGGAATAAGAAAATGAAAATAAATACACATGTCTCGTCTACTACTCTGAGTTGAACTGCATACTCTGTCTCTAAATAATATACCAACCAGCTCTAGCCTAATAAAAAGAATCCAAATGAGATGATCCACTTGATCATACAACCTTACGCCTCATCCATATCCATCATGCATCCATTCTCAACCTAGAATAAGATATGAGGCATACACACCCACCAGGGTGCATGTATAGGGGGGTGAGAAATAAATCTTAATAATTCACACCCCACAGTGAACCTATAACATTCTTCCATAAGTGCATGATCATGAAATATACTCATCCTAGATGAGACATAACTGGAATGAATACATAAAATCAGTACATGGTTAATCCTTTAATTAAATATCTTGGACTAATAGACATACTATAATTAAGGTTCTAATATGGATTTCAGACCACTCTAGATGTGTTAATTCTAATCAATCATTGGGTTTGTGACCCTGATTGTCCATACCAACATCATCCAGCTCTGGAATATCTCTAAGAAATCTACTTCACCATAAGGGGAAACAAGTCCTAATACTGGGATCACCCATACTAGCCTCTAATAAATATAATAAAGGATTATAGGTTTCAACTATAAATTCTATAAATACTACATTGAGTCATATTTCATACCACTCAAACCATGTTTAATCTAGTTTGATGTTTAAGTACTAGGTCTTGGTCCATAGACATTCATAACATTGGAACTCAGATAATCCCTAAGGGGGATGACCCTTAGGTGATATATAAGGAATACTCTATAGATCTGAGAAAATGACTTGGCATCATTTAATAACTGGCTCAATATCTCATTCCCAAACTAGTCTGGACAATGAAATAAATGTACATCCACCTGACATTAGGGAGTATCCTAGGCATTGTATCAAATATATCATCATGAATCCTTAGGGATATTAGAATCTTGTACTCAGGGAAAATCCACCCACCTTACAAACTCCTGAATCACCTAGATCCTAGCAAGATATATATCTTGGGAAACACCCTATATAAGAGGGGTTCCAAGAGTCACTCAAAAGCCTACCTCTGTAACCAATGATAAAGGAGGACTCCCAAGAATAAATGGGACTTATAATAATTTTAACATTCAATTAATAAGGCCTATAATATAGATCCAAATAATTACATATGGTTATCCCCATCATAGAATCATATCATATGAGGCCCCATAAGTCAGTAATAGGAATCCCATTTAGTAGTCATAACTATACTAGTAGTAATTGAGTGAAATCATGTATAAAAGAGTAAGGTTGGTTGAATGTATAAATCCATCACTACTGTCATAGCCCCTACATATCACATGCTCGATATGGGTTCTTGGTGATACCCACCACCATACCTACCAAAATACATGATACACTAGTTCATAATTATTCATCCACCAGGGTACCCACTAGGATCCCTTAGTTAAAAATGCAGAAGTAGAATCCTACTCGAGGTCCTCAAGGTCCACACATAAGAATAGGTTTTCCTCTTGGGATACTCTAAGTAATAATATAATAATAGGAGTCCAACTTGGGATCCTCATAAATAATATTCATGTATAGGAATCCCACTAGTGATCCTCTAAGTAAAATCATAAGTAGAGGTATCCCACAGGGGATCCTCTAACTCAAATTGGTTCCTCAGTCCATCAAATGTCCCTCAGGGTCACACATCCCACAAACCTGTCTCTAACATCTCATGACATCCCAAGCCTAATAGAGAAAACCTTGTAAGGGGGATTAACACAAGGTAAAATATAGTTAAACATTCATTTTTTGGGGCAGATCAAGGCCCATATTAGTTTTAATATGCCACTATAAGTTGGTATAAACACCCAACCCATCCATATTCTCAAGTCATAAACAAGTCCCACTCCCTGAGGACTATCCAAAAAAGTCACCAAATGAGGAAATTTGTGAATCCATTATAGATCCATTAACAATTTCCAAAACACTCATTTGGGACTCATACCATGTATCACTCATAGGAAACCATTGGATTCAATTACTAGATAAATAACCTATCCAACAAAACTTACTCACCATAAAACACCTCTTAGGAATCCTAAAATAACCTAAAGGGTTAGAACATATAAATATACAGAGAAATATACTAAAAATAGACTCATATTTTTTTTCAATTCTAACTATTAGGTGTAAAAAAATGGAAAACCCTCAAAATGGTAAGGAAGTAGTAGTACAGTGCATGTATACATAAGTACACTACATGTACTCTCAAATCCCCACATGGGCATGTAATTTATAAAAAATTGGCATGTAAAACCCAAGTACATAGTGTGTTAGTCATGTAAATAGAGTGTATTCTAAACTGGGTACCTTACTATGTACTACAAAAGGTATGACTATTTGATTCACCTGGGCGTGTACTCTTACATGTCGTTCATCCTATACGGGTTTGGTAGTGTACAAAATATTGCCAAGTTCCCCTACATGGGTTGTCTGGCCATGTGTTTGGATACAATCTAAGATAAATTGCATGACAAAAAATTCTAAAATATCATCTTCCCCAAATAGGTGGAACACATATCATGTGTTCATGAAACCACCTATTGTGTGGTTGGTATTTCCAAATGGAAAGCACTTGTAATCAGACCAAACCCTCTTTTTCCCCAGTTAAGTATAGATTGACCCTCAGGGTGTCTTTAGAAACCATAAAAGGGCCTTAAAATTATAAATAGGTAAATATATTTGGATTTATATCAAAAAAATAAAAACATACTACCATTGTGTAGAATCCACCAAATCTCTACCCGTATCTACACTCTATAGTTGTCATACGTTGATACAGCTCCTCCCAAGCTCCGTGATAGAACCTCCCTTCTTTCTTCTATCTCTCTCTATATATATATATATATATATCCCTATACTCCCTCAGTCATGATAAATATAATACCAAAATGGGATCTATGTGAGAATCCAAGGAAGGGGGAATTAATAGGGGAAAATAAATTTAAGAAAAATAAAATAGAATGAAAAATGGTCCTCAGCCTGGCCCAAGTTTCTGACATGAGTTTACATCTTGCCTAGGGAGAATCCCCCATTTCAGACTCAATAAAGAAGAAAAAATTTTAATTTGATTCTCTATTCAATATATATCACCATTCAAAAGAATGAAAATAAATTAATATTTAATTAGTTAAATCATAAATATTATTTATTATTTGAAAATTTTAATATCTTTAAATTCCACTAAACTCCTATAATAGGGCCAACACCCTATATAGGGACAAATGGAGTAGTCAGAAAAATTATTTGGAATTGTCTACTATGAGAAAATACCATTTTACTGCTCATGAGAATCCAAAAAAAATTAAAATTTATACTCAATTTCAAAATCCATAAAAATATAAGTAGTTACATTACCATGATATATTTATTTACTGTGTTTTTTATGTTTATATGAGACATTTTGAGTTTGTTCCATTCATAATATCCTAACAAACATTTTTTCATTAACCATGATAAAATTGGCCTTGTTTCCATCTTATATAGAATATGAATAATCATCATGTTTATACATTTAATATAATTTTCAAACCATCTATATATGACATTCATGGGAAATAAAATACATGGTTTCATGGAGGTGGTAGTCCACATAAATAGATGAACGATGTTTCCATTTTCCAAAAGATGGTAAGGAAGTAATATAGGTAATATTATGTCATTATAAAATCTTAATTATTTAATATATATCATATATATTCATTAAATCCATAAATGTAACAATCCATGTGAGTTGGTGTTGAAAAATGACATACATCTCAATGTGGAGGTGTTAGACTACATATACGCATGAGTGATGGTCTCAATTTAAATTGAATGGAGAGGAGACCGAAAATTGTTATAATAGAAACATAATAACAATTCAATATATTAAATATATTTATGTAATTATATCATAATAGTTATAACATATTGTATATGGTAGAAGAATAAATATACTTGAAAAAATTTGGTTATGATTTATACCTCCTTCATCAATATCATCCTTTTTCTTACATCTTAAGCCTTCTAGGATTAGAAATTAGGAAGAAAATAACCATTAGAAGTTGGGGATGGGGTTTGGGTAGATTATGGTCAAGATATATTTCTTAATTTTTGTGGATAAATGTGTAGAATATACACCATTTTATATGTGATAGTAGTTATACCCTTGTATATGTTAAAAACTTTTAAATATAAAAAATTTATTTCTTAGACAAAGTGGGTCAAATTAAGTCAAATTTAAATGTAAGGACAATTTATAGTAGAAAAAATATTCAAAAAAAATTAATGAGATTATTTTTATATATTTTAATCCTTATGCAATAGTTTCCCCCCCCCCCCCAGTAAACTTTTTAGCCATTATCATGGTGATAGACATTTAACAAGATAACAATTCATTAGGACTAAAAATGAAATTGAAATAATTAAAAAAATTGATCATTATTATATCAATTATGGAATCCATTTTCAATGATTAAATTTTTAGAGTTGGTAAATTTTACTTTTGAAATAAATATTCATAATGTAAGGAAAAATAGTTTTTATAAAAATGCCACATTTAAGAATAAATATAATTTTATACAAAAAACATGTATAATGTTGGTTATAACAAAATTAATTAGTTTATTTTAAATCAAAGGATACTTATTTTACCTTCAAGAAAATACAAAATAAAAAGGAACCCTTTGAATACTTTATTAAAATATAAGAACCAAAAATAATTGTCATTTGAATTAAAACATTACTTACATTTTCAAAATGTCAAACATTGATTTCTAATTTCAAAATTATTTTTTTAAAGTCTTTATATCACATATTAAATATATAGTTGCTATATAATAAAATTTACATAAACATTCACATCATTATTATATCATTATAATGTCATCAAATTCATAGTATCTGTAAAAATAGTATTTTTACTACTCACCCAATAATAAATGATTTTTGAAAAATCATGAAAATTATCTTAAGGTTGTTTTGAAACGAGGATATCAAAAATTATTTTTATTCTATCAATTATATTTTATAAAATTAATGGATTTAACATTTAAATAAATCCTTGAAATACATGGAAAAACAATTTAGTTAAATAAAACTATTTTTTCAATTGAAATTATTAATAAAAATATGAGGAATATGAATCTATAAAGTGAATAACTATAAATCATAAAATTAATATATTTCTACTATTTCTTTGGTTTTCATAGTTAAATTTTATATTGATTGAATATCACACCATATATTGGGAAACCACATATAAAACTAGAGAAAATCAAAGTACATATTGTTGTAATTAAATAGCTTATACTATTATTTTTCAGTTTATAAAATATCTTATTCATTAAGTTTGAATTTACAAAGGGGAATAATTAGATTAAGATTGGGGGAGATGACTCAAACCAATTGAACATATTCAATCACAACTAATGATATGTGGAACATGGACTGATCATGGAGGACTATAATAAGAAATAATCAATCTTAACCACTTAATCAAGGGTAAGTGTACTGGAGTTAATTATAAAAACTACTTAAATTAGTTTTTGAAAAGGAGATAATTGATATAATTACTATATCTAGTTGCAAAAATATTGGAGTTATATTGAAAAATAAATTTAAATTTATTATATCTAGTTATATTGATGAAATAATTATTGAAGAATAATTTCATCTTAAATTTTCATATCATGTTGTTAAAGAAGGGAAAAAAAGCACCATCTAGGAATAATATTCACCTAGAAGTATAATATGATACTAATTTATTCATGTGAAATACTAATAATTGACACTTGTATTGAGTAGTCATTCGCATTAGGATATAGAATATTATAAACACAATAATTTTTATTTAAAAGAAGCATAAAATCTAGACTCAATGATGTAAGGAGTTTTAGTTGTTTTACTGATATGGAAGATACCTTCATTTACATAAAGTTTTGAAGTTAATATAATGTTTTTAAATTTAATTTTCATTCAATAAATAATTTCATTGATAACAAGATGACAGAGTAACCCTTGGATAAAAAGATATTTTCTCCTAAAACTTGTAAGTTAAGTTTAGTTTGTCATGGTTTAATCATAACTTAAAATCTTATATATACTAAATAGTGTATGATCGTGGATTTTGGGACATCGACACATCACCTTCTATCTTCTCCTTGGATTGTCTCTTAGTGTTGAACTATGTAAAATCCTTATGTTGTTGTGGATTAATATTTTATATATGTGTTTGATGTTCAATGTGATCTGTGATAATTTAAACCGAGATTGAACATTTTCCTTCCAATGAGGGAATAAGATATGTATGGTAAGTGAACTAAAAAAATTAATATAGTGTGCACCATAATTCACCCCACTTTTAGGGTGATTACATTTATTATGGTCCCAATAATTTGCATAAATTGGTATTAATTGATTCTTATATATTATAAGAATCACTAGTTGTTGATATTTTAAATATGTGGGTCAATTATTAATATAATCTTAATTTAGTGTCTTATACCCAAAAAACATCTATTTCACATAAGAAATAAAGTCTCATTGTGTCTATAACTAGATGCTGAGATAAAAAAATTATCACTCAATATGAAGGAGTGGTTTCAAAAGAATCTATCTACTTTATAATATTGAAGTTATAATATTCTTTAGATGATGTATGAATCATCTTCCATCAATAAATTGATGATTTACTAGAATTATTATAATATTTATGAAATTTAACTATTTTTATTTTTAGAATAAAAAATTTTAGTCACATTACATGCTTCTTATTTAATTCATTTAAATTCCCCTTATAATGGAAATTTTCCCTTTTTGAACATGATAGTATATTTTTCATTTATATCCCTATTTATTTTTTCTTTATTTGAAGGATTTTTCAAATGAATCATTAAATTTAAAATTCTCAAAGTATTTTTTATATTTTCCATCACTTTTTTTACTATAAGGACTAAAGATACAAATTAAAACTAATATTTATCAAATTAGATAACCATAATAAAAATGATTCTAGATAATATTCTTGATTCCATAAATTTTATAGTTTTTAATGAAAGGATGGAATATATGTGATGAAGATATTATTAATAGATAATTTAATAACCATATAGAAGCCTAACTATGGAAACTAATAGATATACATCATCATCATGAGTATGTGATAAATATTTAGGTATCCATATTCATTTTTATACAAATAAATTGTAGTGAAAATTGTCTTTATCACATTCATTTATTTTTCCTTTTTATGCTCTTGTATATGAGTCAACATTTTGTATTCATCAATGTATTTATATTATATCATTGTCTCTCTAGAAATATCTGATCACATGATGAAAAAAAACATATGATATATTATCTATGGGATCTATGTGGTGGGTTATGAAGAGTATGTTATTCTAATATACAAATACTTTTCCCTGAATTAGTATAATTTGAAAACACATATGCCATTCTTGGAAAATTTTTCTCGTGAAGAAATTTTCTTTTTCCAAAATAGATCAAATGTAAAGTGAAGATATCAAGTGGATTTCCATTATCTAAAACAAATAAAATAATATTTTATTAACTATATCTTGACTACCGATTAGTATTTAAATAATAAATTTAATCAGATTCCACCAAGTTTATCAAATCAAAATATCCCTTGTAATTACATTATGAATGTCAAGTTTCTACAAAATTTTAGTGGAAAGGATCCATATTTTCCTTCTCTTAACATAGTATAAGTCCATATAAATTACTCAAAGTAATTTATGAAGGCTTTAAATTCTAACTACATTACTCATGGTTCCATGATTTATTGATCCGGCTTCCAAATCTTAAAATTATTATAGTCCAATTTTCTCAACACTTTACACCAAATTTATTATGTATACCTTTACCGCTAACCTTAATAAAAATATGGTTAAGTTTTCATATTATCATTTTTTAACTACATGATAACAAAAATTTCCATTGTAAATGGCATTATTGATTCATTAACATTTTTTAAATCCTAACTCTAAAGGAATGAAGCATTTTGATTTCACAATATCTAGATTAAGGGAATTTTTTACATTTTTATAGAAATTATTTATGTTACTTTTAAAATTATTTTTAATATTATGTTGATCTTATATAATTAGTTAAACATGTTTGATAAATTAATTTATGTGTAATTATTTTAGTCATGTAATTAATCTTATTTTATCCATTATTAATTAAACTTTTTGAAACTTACATAAGTAATCAATTATACCTAATAAAATAAAGTTATAAATTTTAATCCATATTATTTAATAAATATTTTTTATATATTTACTCTATGTGATAGAATTTAATAATATATATAAATCAAACATGGAATAAATAAATTTACAGCCATTTTCTGAAAAAATAAAATAATTTTGTGATATGATCATGAGCTTTATATTATTTTAGGTTTATTAAGTGGTGATAAACCACCCTAAACCCTTGCAAAAATAACTCCTTGAGACTACACTCAACTAAAGATACAATATTTCTCTATACTTTTGTATGTCCCCTTTATTAGATTATTCTTATCTTGGGACTCGAACCATCTCTTCAATCTGGAAACTTCACTCTTTATAAATATTTAATCACACATAGGTAAGAGGTATTAGGGGCTTAGGGTTATTTAAAATAATTCATGATCACCCAGGACCATTGGTAAAAATTAATGGATAGATGATTCACATATCAAAATATTTAACAAAACAATAAGTACCACATAAATCCATGAATTAAATAATTAAATCAAATACATACAAAAGTTGTTCACGTATAATATCTATCACAATATGAAGTGACTATGTATTTTTTATTAGTTGAATAATTTTTTATTCATTCTATTTATGATAAATTTTCTTAGACTAAGAAAATAAATTCCATATTTTAATATAATTTCCTAACTATCCTTGAGACATAATATTAATTTGATACATGTATTACTTAAAATATGTTTAATAAATTTATTAAAATTTTGAAATAATTTATTATACAGTGTGTATTTAGGATCCCACATGACATGTTTCTTTTCAATAATATTAAAATTACATATCTATAATTTAAAACAAATAGAGTGTTTATAATCACTCAGCATGTCATGTGACACATATTATGTATAGTTTTTTTATTTTCTGTGTAGTTACATGGTTTGTATTCCCACAAGGAGTTTTTAAATATGTGTGTAAAGAACTTCCATATGGTCAAATTGTATAGTTTATAGTGCATTTATGACCACACCTCATGAAATAAATATATATATAGAATATAATGATGGAAATTAGTTTTTTAGTACACGGTGTGTATTATGACTAATACACATCATTTAATAAATTATTTTATGTGGCATGTAATGTTTAATCATAATAACTAATCAGACATTTTTAAATTCTTGAGGTGTGTTCCTGGTGTGGACATCTCATAAAAACAACATGTATATCTAAAAACATGTCAGGTAGTTGTGTCTCCCATTAATTACATTATTTTTTGACCCAAATTACATATCAAAAACATTAATGTGTATCTTTCATATGGTGACACATGTTACAAAAAATGTATTTATAGCTACATATGTTGTATCTATTATCCATTTATGTGGTTGTAAGTCCAGAAGTAGTGTGCAATAATGTTGCATACTGACCCACAAGACTCACCAAAAACAACATAGTGTGTTAAATCATATATGTTTACATAGTGTGTACATGTTATGTAGAAACAATACAATAGAAATCAAATAGAAATACTTACAAGTGATCAATACACTATATATAATTTTTTTAATGTAATAACCCATATATTAGATGATATTTATATTGATCTCTCCTTATTTTTTTAACCAAGGTGACATGGTTTGTAATCAATCAATGTATATAATGAAATTGTGTGATGTAACCCATGATATTTTCACTATAGGATAGATTCTTTGAGTGTTATTCAAATTTTTTTGTATCATTACTATACCAAAAAAATTATTAAATCATTATTTCAATAATTATAATCAGACTGAAAATTTTAACAAGAATAATTGAAATCCAAGATGTGAAATTGATAAAATAAATTATAAATAATTATAAATTGTAATGTGGCTTCTTTGATACTACTCGATGGTTCTAATTCATTGTATAAGTAAAGGGAAGGTACATATTTTTTTCATTGATATCAATGAGTATGACCCTAAGAGCATGAAAAATATAAACCAAATCTTTAGGAGAATTTGTTCAAAAGAAATTAAAATTAATTTAGAATATGGGAATATCTTGAATATGATAATTATCTTGACCAATTCCCTATTATAGATCTAATTGCATTTTCATTTCATTTAAGAATTTATGTTAAGTTTCTTCTAGCTTTATTCACACAAGATTCAAGAATCTTTGATATGTGTTTTTATGTTCTAAGTGCTAGAATGGAGAAACCAAGTGCTTCAAGTCATTCAACATTGATTGTAATAATGATTTTACTTATTTTAACTTTTTCCTCCGTAATCAAGATTAGAGAATTAATCTCTTTAGGTATTGATAGAATTATTGAGATAATATCTCTATCAAGAAGATATAAACACATATGAAAAACAATATATTATTGATTTTATACTTAGGGTTAAACAGTCAATAGTTGAACCACGGCCCTTACTTAAATATTTAATCTAATTAAAACTCCATTTAAAATAATAATAATGTTCTTAATTTATTATTTTTATGAAAAGTGTTTATTAAAATATCATTTCTTATATAAAATAACTAATATTGATATAAATGATATTAAATTTATAAATATATATATCATTCCTATGAAAGCATTTATCCAATTCTTCTTTCTTCCATTATAAAATATTAATCCTTTAATAAAATAATTTATATTCAATAAATAAATAATGAAATTAATATTATATTTGTAACATTCCCAAACAAATGTATATTTTATTATTACTATAAATTAATAAGTATTCATATTAATATATTCACTAAAACTAGTGATTAAAGAAATATTTTTTATTACCTTATAAATAAATAAAAAATAGATAAAATTCAACTCACATATGCTAAATTTTAATAGCTCGTGATTGGATTTATTTGATAAAAATTAATTAATTAAAAACAATTCTATAATCCAAGAATATACTTATTTTTAATCAAAATTTGTAATAAAATTTAAGGATATTTTGGATATTTTTATTTTGTTACCCTCTATGACTCTTTCCCTATGGAAATAGATGGATATACCTTGTCACACAAAATATCGTAATCAACTCATAATTACATCATTTTCAATAAGGGTTTAACATTCTTATTTTTATAGGATATTTTAGATTTATAGTTTTAGTGAATTAATAAAATCATTACATAATAATGTGTAAAATTCTGTACAATGTTTTTTTTTCAATAAAAATATATTCTTATGTTTACACACATGTTACATTATCGACACATTTTCTTATTTCAAGAAAAGTCTTCATTACTAGGAGTTTGAAATTTCTATAGTTCCTATGTATCCTTAATCCTAGTGAAGAACATTTGGAAACATGGGATGGGAAAAACAAAGTTAATTAAGGGATATTAATGAAATAGAAAAATCATTAGCCCTTTGAATATTTTAAAACCTTTTAAATGACTTTACATTAAACAAAGAACATTGATATTGTATAAATGATACCTTCAAATATGGAAATCAATTTCTATTATCAAAAAATTTCATAAAAATTATTATAAGTGTAATTCATGATGGTAACTTAGAGACACCGTATTCATAAAAATCATAATGGAATGACAAAAGAAGTTAATTCTAAAATAATATCATAATGTAATAACAAAACCAATCAATTATAAAACAATTAATATATCATGATTAAAACACATAAAATATTTCATTTCAATCATAAATCTCATAAAAGTTTAAATTCTATCCTATTAGCTAAAGTTCTTATATTTATATCCTAAAATGAGAATAAATATCTATTTATTTAGAAAACATATATGATTTCACAAAATTATTGGAAAATTATATTATTCAAAAAAAATAGAAACATGTAAATTAATATTTATAAAAAAAATAAAGTATATTACTGTATAAAAAGGATGTCTTGTAGTAAATGTTAAAAAAGAATTTGTTTTGAACTTTTTTAAAGAATTTCAAAAATGAAACGTATATAAATCATTGAAAAGATTTATTTTTAGACCATTGAAAAGAAAGTAAAAATAGTTGAAAATGAAATTATATAAATCTTTTATATATTAATAAAAACATTCTTGAATAATTTAAAAGAATATATATTAGTAAACTATAGTATAAAATATTTAAAAATTAAAGGAAAACCCTATATGTTTTTGGTTACTTTTAGATAAAAATATCATTTAAGGAGATAACATGAAATATATTTGAAAGTAACTTTTATTTTAAGAAATAAATGATAAAATTAATCCATGTTTCAATTTATAAACCACTAAAACAACATGTGGTGAAAATTTAATAGTTATCAAAGAAAGAAAATTGAGGTAAGAAATATCTTATCTTGATACCCGACCCATTTCATACATTAAATAACCCTCGAATAATAAAATTATTTTAATTATATAATTTCTTCAAAAAATATTTTTTAGGTTTATTTGTTTCCTATTTTTTCTTTCATTTCATTTATCCCCATGTTTTCTTTATTTAATAAGTGTGTTAAGTTTATGAGAAATATTTTATGTCATTCGGTTCAGAATCTCAAAAATTAATAATAGTGTTTTTAATATGGTTAAAGGGTTGACGGTTACATTGTATAAAGAATATTAAACCTTTATAATTATCATGATTATACATGTAATAAACTTTTACAATTATTCATATAAGTAATTCATGACAAATAAATCACATCGTTGCATAGAGATGGTAGTATGTATGAAAGCATGAATAACATTTTCATTTTTATAATGGATTAAAGAAAAATAAAGTAAATAAATTATTACTTCTAAAAAAACATAATATTATTATTAATATCATATTTATTCCTTAAATCTATCCTTATTACCAACCATGAGATATGTTTGGTATGCATTACTTCATGGAGATAGTAGTTCCTATGTATGCACGAGCGATGTTATAATTTTCAAATAGATGGAAGGGTAAAAAAGAGATAATATCATATAATTAAATAATAATAATAACTTAATATAATATATATATATATATATATTCATTAATTACATATTTATAACCAATCATGTGAAGTGGTAATCAAAAATGATGTGCTTCACTTCATGGATGTGATAGTTAAAACATACACACAAATTATGTTTTCAATTTCCAAGGGATGGAAATAGGTTGAAAATAGTTTTTCCATCATCAAGATATAATTTTAGTATTAAAAAAGGTATATAGTTTTTTATGATATTATTATTAGAATAAATTTTAAAGGTTTTATGGAGAAATGAACTTCAAGAATTTAATTAATACTTATACATCCTCCTTAGATATATTTCTTTGGATCTTATTTAAGCCCTTAAATATTGGTTTTATTTTTTATCCCAGTAGGTTTAGAATATATGGAGAAGATTGGGGGTGTATTTTTTTAGATGATTGATAATAAAATGTTACCAATTTGTGTGAATAAGTTAGGGGTGAGAGGTTCCTTTTATAAATGAGAGGAGTGGAACTCTTGTAAATATAATTTCTTAATATAAAAGATGGATGTTATTACTAAGGAAATTAGAATCAAAATTGATAACTAAAGAGGTAAATATAATTTTATGTTATCCAATCCCATATAAATCCATTTAATAATGAATATTTTTTATATATAGTTGCGTAAATCTTGATTAAAAAATTAAATCAATTATACCTTTACTGTGGTGACCAATTTTTAACTTACTAACTTTTTATATGAAAAAAATGAAACTAAACATATAAAAAAATTTAAAATCTTGATTAAAAATATGAAATAAATTTCTTTAATATTTAATTTCTATAAGTAGTAGTAATTAATTCTAATACAAGCACACAAAACCTATAAAACTTTTTTTATAAAGAAAAAAAGGTATTTTTATGTGAAAAAATGAATATATACTTATTTAGGATAATGTATATTGAGTTTTGTTGATTTTTAGGAAATTATTGTCTTGTTATTAATATAATGAAGGTTATTTTACATTAGTATCAATCCAAAACCAAATGGTGCCTTCTAAACCTAATATTAAATGTAAATAACCAAAAAATGTTTTTTATTAGATTGAAATTTAATTATGGTTCAAAAAATGTCTATCATGGGTTTCCAAATAAAACATAATAGTTTTAAATGCTTTATTTTACTCCTTAAGTGAATATTTGGTTGATCCAAAGTTTTATTATACTTATAATTCATGCATATATATAATAATTTTATAAAATATTTTGTATTTATAAAATTTGTAATATTCATAATCTATTAAAAAATAAACATCTTCAAAAAAACCAAAAATAATCACCAAAATATAATTTATATGAGATGATTAAAAAAATTTGTTCTTTTAATAAAATTGAAATTCCAAAATTTGTAATTTTAACATTAACATAAAAATAAAAAATATAAAGAAAAACTACTTTTATAGAAAAATGACCATTTTATACTTTAAGTGTTTTTAATCATATTTCATATCAATTACTAATTAAATAAATGTTAATATATTGGTTGATACATTTAAATATTATATATTATCATAATCATAATTTAAAAGTGATAAGTTAAATTTATTAGGATAATATACATAAAAATTTAAAAATAGTTCCTTGAAATACATTCATTAAATAAAATTAATTATTTATCATGTAAATGTAAGAATATTTAATTGATTAAAATATTTTTATTTACTCTAGGTATTATTATTATTATTTTATTAATATTTTCATCAAATATGCCTTAGATTATTAGTTAAATGTTACATGTGAAAAAAAAACTATTTGATAAAATATTTATTTAATGAATCATTACATATTAAAATCATGGGGTGTTACATTCTCCCCCTATTAAAGAAATTTTATCCTAAAATATTTATTACTCCCTTAATAACTACTACATAATTTATCTAGAAACCCTATATGTAGATACCTCAATCATTAAACTTTATTTATAAACATTCTACCAAAATTTTCCATTTTATTTTTTAATACATCCTAAAACTAAAAAATATAATTTTCTCATGAAATTCATTAACCTTAATCTAATAATTATTTTTACATTAAACATAAGAAAAAATATATTCCATACCTTTTATATATCATTTTTAGTTTCCTAATATTTATTTATAAAAACATATGAATTTTCTAAAACATTATTCATATGATCATACTGATCTACATTTTATTTTAATAAAAAAATATTTTTCCATTGATGGTGTATCTTGATATAGCTATAGTTCACCATTATTAGTCTTTACATTACTTATTTATTTGAAATATTAAGTTATGTTTAAAAATTTACCCCACTATTAACACTTACCATAACACATAAATCAATCACTTGAATGATTTTTATGGACTTTTGGGAATAAAATAATTTTTAGTCTCTTACCATCAGATTTTTACTTACTAAAAACTTCTATAGATTCCCAAATTTTTCATTTTTTATCCTCATGACCTCAGGTTTTATAAGAGTCAATATACATTATCTCCACATTCTAAGTACATTGAAAAATATTCTCATAACATCAAAATACCAAAGTAATTATCTTAATAAAATTTGTTTCAAACCTATGTAAAAATGTTCAATATTATATTCAAGGATAAGAAATAATTTGATAAAAACTTTTCTAATATGGTAACATTTTCCTCATAAATATCTAAAGAGTCCACTTAATTTTTCTTCAACTATAGAAATTTTATTTTCATCCTATGATGAATCATTTTAGAAAATTATTTTTAATGAAAAATTTATTTAAATATCTTCAAATATATGGTATCCATCTCATTATCCTGATTGGTATTCCTAATGAAGGACCACCAGTGGTCAGCATCATCTTCAAGATGATAATTAATAAGATTACCTTATAATTAACTAAACAACACAAAATATCAAATATATTATCCAATGAATTTATTTATCCTTTATCAACCACTAGGTCTGAGTTTCTCCCAATGGATATGGGATATTGTTTCATGAAATAATCCACTATAAACATCTTTCTCTATGGATAATTCAGAAAATATGTTCAATTTTCATCACTATTAACATCATATTTTAATTGAGTTAACATATCCAAAAACTTCTCACCTATAAATCCAATAATTTCATGTTGTTGGATCATAATGATATTATATTATAATTACTTCCAACCTCATCCTTCATGTTTACTCTAAATAAAACCACTCTGAATAGATATGGTTTAGATAAATAACATGGTATCCCCGAAATACTATCTCATGATAATATAACCATATATTAGCTTCTCTAAAGTGTCTTTTCATAAGAATATCATATCCTATATTATTATTTGAACCTTTTATATGATAAAAATTATCACTCTTCATATCATAATCAATATATAATTGCATGATTTATGACAAGGTTTCACATTTTTTTATTTCCATAATCTTTTAGGTTTAGAGTTCTTGAGGGTTTGGAAAACCATTACATAAAGGAGAGGAAACTTCCACACAATGTATATTTTTTACAAAAAAACACATTATTATGTTTATAGTATTGATTTATTCTTAAAAAACTTTATTCTTTCAAGAAAAGTTTTCCTTACTAAAATTTCCATATTTCTGTTATTATTACACATCCTTAATCCCTATTAAAAACATTTGAAAAAATGGGATGATAAAAACAAATCTCAAAAAGGGATATAAATGAAAAAGAAAAAATTTTCAAGATATTTTAATATTTCAACTCCTTTTAAAAAATTATTTCCTTTAAGAAATTAACTATTATGTTTTAAAAAAACTTTAAAATATTAAAACCATATTTTTTAATTAAAATGTTACAAAAAATGATCTCATATGAAATCTTAAATCATAAAGGTTGCTCAAAAAAGCTACATTCATAATATTTATAATAGAATAAATTATGTAGTTAATTATAATATATTCTCATAATGGAATAACATAACCAGATAATTCCAACATAAACTCAAATTGGAATAACTAAACTATTTAATTCCAACATAAGAATGTAAAGGAATAATATACCCAGTTAATTATAATATAATATCTCCTAGAGAATAAATCAATAACTAATTCATTGGACAGTTATATCAAACCAAAATATAATCATATAAAATTTGTAATTGCCATATCATGAATAAAACACTTGAAACCATACAATTCCATCATAAAACTCATAAAAATTAACATTTTAATCCATAAGAAAAATTACTTTATATTATCTCATAAAATGAGAAGACATATCTTTTTATTTTTAATACATTTAAGAATTTTGAATAAATGTGTAGTGACCCTCACCCCATTATATAAGATCTAGTTTCTAATTTATTACATTGGAATAATATATAAAGAATCACATCTTGAAGGACTGAATAGTTTATTAGTCTTGCTAAACTAGATAAATACTTGAGTCATGTGTTACATTTGAAAATCAAAATTTCAACATTTTTTTCAAGAATATATTTATTCCCTATATAATATCCTTTCACATAAATCATAGTACACTTCATAGAATCTTTGGGAAAGAAAACAAAATAAGGGTGAGCTAAAATTCTTAGTCAGGGTTAAGTATAGTTAATGAAATCACAAATCAATAGGTATAATCAATATGGAAAAGTAAATAATAGAACACACATTCTATGTAATAAATAAACTAATAATGAATTGCATCAATAGATAATATTAGTGTGAACATATCAAAGATAATAATCAATATGGAAACATAAATAACTGAAAACACATGCTATTTAATCAATAATATGACTATCATAACCAGATAAGTCATAAAAAATATAAAAAGGTTAATAAATAAATACTTATTTCATATAATATATAACTAATAATGAAATGAATCTAGAGATAATATCATTATGAAAATATCATGGATAATAATAATTGAATTCTTAATTAAGGCAGTGCTTAATTATTGGAATCCCTGAACTCTGGATCATACTTCTACCATCAAGACCTTTCATATCATAGTTTAAAACTACTGAGTAAAAACTCATATAGTTTGGCCAAAAAAATTTATTTAGTTTATTTATTCACCTTATGATACTACCAATGCATCAAGGGGATATCTATAACTAGTCTAAACTTGTGTCTGCTTGTCCAAAGCATTCCTCATATATTAAATAATCAATTTAATCCACGAACAATGGGACTAACCATCACAATATCTCTATTGAGGATGGAATACATCTTTATCAATATTTACATAGATAAAAAATAACTTCTAATTTATAACACTATATTTATAAATAATATACAGTTTAAGCAATAGACAAATCTATGATAAATATTATGAACATTTGGGGTAAATTTAATATCCACAAGAAAGTAATTCAAGGGAAACTTAATGACTACAAAAATGAGTCAAGGAAGTGAATGTCAATACTTTCCATCATCAATATGATCATAAAAAATCCTAAGGGAAAAAATGATAGTATTATTAAAACATATACCAATTAGAGTAATAATAATGGGTTTTTTCATTGATGAATAAAAATACCATAAAAATATCTTTAAAAACAATATTAATGAATATAAAATTTTCCTTTTGAAAATCACTTTTTAAAACAAAAATTCCAAAAAAAATTGAAAATAATATTGTAAAATTATATAATAATATTTAAAAAAATTGATTGGTCATGATGGTTGGAAATTTCATCCATTCCATACACATTAAAACAAATACTCCTTTTACATTTTTAGTAAAAGACAAATGGGAATTGTTTTGAAAATGACATATAGATCCCTTTAAAATATTTTGTAAAAAGTTAAAATGGTTAATAATTTATTTAATAGATAATTTGGAAAAGGGATAAAAACATTTCAAGAAATACTTTTTGAAAACATGTTTTTGGAAGAAAACAGATTTCTGACCGAAGAGATAAATGATGTCGGATTTTTGTTAAAAAATATCAATTATTTTATTTACCAAAGAGTGGTAAAACGGTATTATTCCTTAAAAATATAATAAATAACCATATGAGGATAAATTAATATGGGTTTATTATAAAATTATCAAATAATATCCTTCAATTAAAATTCAAGAATAAATAATCTTGATGATAATGAGATTGTGAAATAAACCCTTACAATGATCAAAACGTTGAAGTGAGAATTAGTCAATGAATTGATTTTTTGTATCAACTATAAATCCACATAAAACAAGTGGAAATAAAACATAATATAATCAAAAGTCATTACACATATAATCTTAGAATATTAAATATGACTAATAAGTAATATAACCCAATGAAAAGAAATTGAGTTATGAAATTCTTTAACACTTGGTAACTTTTAAGTCGAATCACCTTGGATGAAATAATTCAAATTGAAACTCAAAATAACATTAATTATTATTTATTTACAATATTATATATTAAATTTGTATTTTATACACCATATATAATAAATTTCTTCATAACATACAATTGTGCCTCAATGAAAGGAAATTGAGACAGAATCTTTTACCTGATGATCACTTTTGATTGAGCATTTCTTAACCTCAAATTTAGTGGTTTTAAAAAATCTATTATATTATAAAATAACTATATTAATATTTATAATATCATATATTATCCTTTTATAATATATTATGACCATTTCTTTAATAATATTGCATTATTTTCTTTGTTTTAGGTGTTAATTGCCTTGTTTTCTCATGTGTGTTTTGTCATGAAAAATATGGTTCTTGGAAATATTATATAGTTATATCATCACAAAAATAATAATATTGAAATAATTATATTATTTTTATATCAATTATACTTTTAAAACCAATCATGAAATATGGTTTTAAAAAATTGACTATGTTACAATCGTGAAGACGGTAGGTCACATGTACACATGAGTAACATTTCAATTTTTCAGTGATCATTATGGAAAGAACTTAAGTAATGTATTATATTTCCAAAATGATAATAATATCATATATATCGTATTATTTCTTTAAATATACTTACATATATCATTTATGTGGTGCAGTGATGAAAATAGATTCACATCGCTTCATGAAGGCGGTCTTCCACACGTACATAAATGAAGTTATCATTTTTCAATGAAAAAAACGTAAATGATATATTATATTTTAAGAATGATAAATATAATATCATAATTATATAATTTATATCAAATATATTTATTAACTTTATCCTTATTTCATTCTATGTAAAGTGTTAGTGTAAGACGAATCACATCGCTTCACAAGACGGTGATCTGTCATACACTCAAGCGACGTTATCGTATCCCCTATGAAATTGAAAGTAAATAGGTATATATGATATAATTAATCAATAGGTATAAATATGTTATAAATATAATATATATATATATACTTTATATCCATCATCATACCCAACTGTAAGAGGTGGTAATGGAAAAATTATTAACATCACTTCGAGGGGAGGTAGTCCTCCGTACACATGAATGATGATTTCAAAACCCATCTAATGGTAGTGGGGGTAGTTGAAGGTAATTCCCTTAATTAAACAAAATATAAGTATATGGAAGATACTTAGGTTATTATATTAGAATTTTTCCATAAGAATTTAAGGATGTTCAGGAATAAATAAAATAAAAATTCTCGTTGAAGAATGTTACCTCTTCTTTCAGTAACCAACTTAAGTGTAAAGACCCAACCCAGGTTACCCTCAAAACTAGAACCCAACCCATTCTATCACATACCCGAAGTGCATTCTTGATCCCTAAAGGCTAGTGACAAGTATCCGAACATTGAATAACAAACAAGAGGGAATGATTTCACCCAACCTGAGAAAATACTTGTCATATATATACACAGGGAAAGAAGGAATAGTGTAAAGGTAATAAATATATTACATAACTATAAGAAGATAGCATAAAAAAACAACTGTAAAAGTAGAAAAAATATCTAAGAGACAATTCTAACTACTGAAGGCCCAAAACCAAATAGCTACTCCATGTGATATTGTGGATGAACTCCCACCATCTCACCACCAGCTACCCAACTCAACTGACATGAAACATCACCGCCTCACTGTGATGCCATGTCTTTCCCTATATTGAAATATATACAAATATCTATTCACCACTGAAGGGGTGCATATGGTTTGATCTAAGAGGCTAAATAGGATCCCACCCAGTTATTCCATAACAAGACTCTTCATAATAATTCATGTATACTCATTTCAAATAAAACAAGGAATGATAAGTAGTAAACAAGTTTTATAGAATATATAGTAAAAATTTCCCTTCTTCACAGTTCTAAAACAAAAGAAGGTATATCAATTTCAAATAAAATTTTCCATATCATCTTTCACAAGCATAAACATGAATATCAAGGCTAAAACAACAAATCCAAGTAATAAAAACCAATAGAATAGGTATCAACACTAAGGATCACTATAGGTCAGACTAGAAAACTAATTATACCAAAATCAATCAAATGCACAATCAGACTCCTAGAACACAATCCTAGGAAGCATAGAAATATCCTATGAGTAAAATCCCCTTACAAATTCAATATCAGTCCCATAGAAAAATGGGCCTAGGAATCAGAGGATATCCCCATGAGAAACCCTCCTTATAATCACAAATAATGGACGATGGCCTCAAGCTAAGCCTTACACCTAAGTACCCAAGGTAACCCACGTACTTGTTTTCACAGTTCATTCCAATTCTTTGAAAACAATTTCAAAGCCATTTCAAAAATCAATTTCAATGCTTTGAAAATACCCATTTTCTTTCCATTTATCAACAACCAAAGAAATCCCATTTTTCTTTAAAAACTATTTTCAACACACACAAAACAACCATGACAATTATTTTTATAAATTAATTTACAAAGTATGAACAATATGGTTCATAAACATAGGATATAGACAGAATCACCTACCTCAAAGCTTGGGTCACACATTCCTACTATGGGATCCACGAACAAAAAAACCCAATAATGTCAATTAAGACCCTAGATTACAATCCATATATCAATATTGATGTAATTTAGAAAAGAAGGGGTCATTAAAAAGGAGGAAATCTATATACCTCAAGAAAGAATAACCACTTCACCACAACCAATAATGGAATGACCACCAGAATGATATCGCATAATGGATCTAGAAGAAGACATGAAGAAACACCAATTTCAGATCAATGAATATGATAATGTAACCCACAGGTGCTACTACGATTAATGGAAATGAATAATTAGAAAGATAACTCATCCTGAGAGATTCACTACAACTGTAATGAAGATCTGACACTAAATGGATTGATTAAAATGGAACAGTGTCTCCAAAAATCACTGAAGCAGAACTTTGGGTCGAGAGAAAAGGAATAGAGGTAGCTGAATTGAAACCCAAATATTGAAAAGTTCCCTAAAAACTCCCTACATTGGAAATTATATGATGTGTAAATTTTTTACATGCCATGAAATCCGTAGTGTTCAAGTACACCAAAAAATAATTATAATAATATTAAAATTCAACCTTAAAATAACTCACGGAATATAAATTCTCATCACATCCAATATCCTTTCATGGCATAAATAATTTTCACAGAATACACCCAGTGACATTACATGGCTTGTAACCTAGTTACATGGTGTGAAATTCCCCAGCAGCCTTTAGAAAATCCATTAAGCCACCGATAAAGACACCATACCAAAAAGGGAACTTTGAGAGATGTATAAACTTACCCAATCAAGGTAACACGATGTTACAAACTCGCCACCATAAATACTTTCCATCCATAGGAAGTCATGTGGAGGATGTAATCCTTGTAAAAAGATAACGCCACTACTCCCTCATCAATGACTCGTGTTCCAAATTCTCATGAGAATCTGATCCTTGTTTCTATAAAACTCTAACCAACAGAATCAAATTCCCACATAAGACTTTCACTTGAGAATCAACAATCTTAATTGGTTTCTCCAAAATAGAAACATCTAGCTCGAACTCAATTTCTTACCAATTAAAAACATGAGCAAGATCAGGATGACACTTCCTAAGTTGAGATATGTGGAAAAAAATCATAAATATCAGTCAATTAAACTGAAAATTCCAACCAATAAGCAGCCTTCCCAAGCAGCCCTATGATCTCAAATGTTCCAACATATCTCAGAGCCAACTTTGCTTGTTTTCCAAGATGATTGTGACCTAATTGAGGAGAAACTTTAAAGACAACTCATTAACCAATGGAAAACTCTAAAGTATGATGTTCCTAATATATATATGATTTATTTAAAATCTAGTCTATAACTAGATGTCTATGTACATCTTGAATATTATTTGACGTCAATTGGAGAAAACATGGTCCAACCAGAGCTACTTCTCCCACCTCTGTCCAATGAAGAGGTGACCTGCACGGACGACCATAAAATACCTAAAAGGGATCCATTCTGAAAAAACTCAACCAGTCCCAAATGGCTATGTCATTATCCACCAAAATTCATGATGTAGGTACGAAGCATATCCCACATGATCAAAATCATATGCTTCATCTGATCATCTTTCTTTGGAAGGTAGGTTGTGCTCAACTTGACCAGAGTTCCCATTGCCTCTTGGTCACTCCTCTAGAACCTTGAGGTAAATCTATTATCCCTATCTAAAAATGTCATAAGGACTCCCATGTAACCTCACAATATCCTACACATACTGCTTACCCATATCTTCAACCTTAGTGGTATCTTTAATCAAAATGAAATAAGAAGACTTCATCAAAAAATCAATAACTACCCAGATAGAATTCCTTCCCAACGGATTCCAGGGTAATCCAACAACAGAATCCATGGATACCTTATCACATTTCCAAACTGGCATTGGAAGAGGCTGAAGAAAACTAGAGGGTTTCGAGTTCTCCACCATTATCCATTGGCAGGTGTAACAGCAGGACACATAATCTCCAATTTCACACTTCATACCCAGCCACTACAATCATCATCTCATGTCATAATACATCTTCTTAGTGTCGTGATGAATTTACCATAAGGATATGTGACAATTAAACAAGAATAAACTCCCCACATATGCTGGGAAGACAACCCGATTCCCCGAGTGGATAATACCATCTAAATAGAGAGACTAACCAGAAACAATCTCCCCATCATAAAGGCTTTCTCAAATTCTACTAAACTCATCATCCTACTGCTGAATCTATAAAATAGACTCTAGGAGAGATGGTGATAACTGAAAAATGGTCAGATCCATACCTAAAACAACCTCCTAACCATCCAAGTGCAACTATTTGAAAATCCCCATAAGGTTCCACTCCTCCTTCAACTCCAGAAAATTATGTGCTGGTACTTTCCTTCTAAGAGCCTCTGCAATAACATTCCCTTTCCCCATGGTGTAGGTGATATCTATGTCAAATGTATAAAGGTATTCTACCCATACACTCTATCTTAAATTTAAGTCTTTATGAGAAAACATATAACTTAAACTCTTATGATCGTAAAAGACTATTAATAATTCCATAAAAAGTTAGTACTACCAACATTTATGTGCTTGCATAACTACATCAACCTCTAAATCATGAGTGGGGTAATTATTCTCATGCATCAAAAGCTAAAGAGATCCATAAGATACCACATGGTCATCCTACATAAGAACATATCCTAAACCTACACTAGAATTATCACAAAACCCCACATACCCTTTACTAGTCTCAAGTAAAATCATAATAGGAGTTGATGTCAGAAGTCATTTCAGTTCCTCGAAAGAAGACTAATACTTTTCATCCCATGTGAAGTTCACCACTTTCCTAGTAAGAGAAATCAAAGGTGACACCAGTTTTGATAAATCCTTAACAAACTGTCTATAGTATCCAAAAATACTAAGGAAGATATGTATCTCAAATAATTTCAGTGGTTCTTTCCATGACAAAACAACCTTGACCTTTTTAAGATCAATTGATAAGCCATTTTCAGAAATTACGTTCTCTAATAACATCACTTATTGAATCCAGAAACTACATTTTGAAATATTTCTATACAAAATGTGACTTCTTATAATTTCCAAGACCAAACTTAGATGGTGATCATGCTTAGATTTTGAGTAAACTGGAATATCATCTATGAACACTACCAAAAAATTGTCAAGATATTAATGGAATTTATGATTCATCAAAACCATAAATACAACATGAGAATTAGTCACACTAAATGGCATCACAAGATATTCATAATGTCCATACCTAATCCTGAAATATGTCTTCAATATATTAGACTTCTGAACTCTGAGTAGATGATAACCCATCCAAAGATCAATCTTTGAAAACCACTTTTCCCCATTTAACTAATCAAAAAAATCATCCACACAAGTAAAAAAGATACTTTTTATTAATTATTACCCGGTTCAACTTCTAATATTAAAAACATAACCAAAGTTAACCATCCACCTTCATGGAAAAGAGCACAAGGGATTCCTAGGGTGAAACACTAGAGTGAATGAAACATTTTTCAATTGGTCATCCAACTGAATCTTAAGTTCCTTCAGTTCTTCTGATTTCATACAATAAGAAGGTATCGATATTGGATGCATACCTAGAACCAGGTCAATTATAAACTCTACCTCGCTATCTCTAGTGTAATACTGGAGAATTCATCTGGGAAAACATTAGCAAAGTCCTGAAAACAATAGGAAGATCAAAAACAGAAGAAACCTCATTAGACTCAATTGTAACAACAAACAATAAAATCTTAAGATTTGGGTGGGGAGTTCTTACACGACTAGACCTCGGGTCCCACTCCCCTTGAAACACATGAGAGATCCCATCGTCAGCATGAAATAAAACACAATGATGATAATAATAAACCCCATATCGATGAGCAACAAGACAATCCATACCAATAATGACATAAAATAGATCTAGATCAAGAATGAGAAAATCCCATGCCAACTCTATATCAGCTATCGTTAATGAAAAAGGACAGTAAAACCCCTACTCTTTCCTCTTACCAAGGGGTGTCTCTAACTCCATTACAAAGGACATAAGTTCCACTATAATTTTAAGACTTTCAAAAAATGTGAAGATGTAAATGGGTGGGAGGAACTAGTATCAAATTAATAAATCACTATGGAATATGCAATAAAGATATTACCTCTCACTATTGTTGGACCTTCATCGACCTTCACTGGAAATTCATCTACTACATGAAATTGCTTCACTATTGTGGCTTGTGACTAGATCCATTTAGCCCTCGAAACATCTAACTACCCCATAGTACTCTTTGGAGCTGACAAGCCCTGATCATAATGAGTCATAGTAATAGCCTGATAGAATCATTGTAAGTGACCAATGTGTCCACAACTTTTGTATGTCTTCATGGGAATTTGACAAGAATTCCTTATGTGTCTGACCTTTCCATATTTATAGAAAGTTATAGGCACATTTCTAGATATAGTAGACGGTGTGGAGGAGGATAACTACTGAGACCCACCACCACTTCTATGATGATATTGCCACTTCTTTTTCTTCCCATCTGCACCACTGAATCTATCACTAGATAGAAGAGAAGATTTGGAAAATCCAACCTTGCATGTTATATTAATATCAACCATCATAGCTTTGTCTTCCATATTCTCAAAGCTATAAATTTTAAACATAAAAACCTACACTCTAATATCTAGTCACAGACCCTATAGGTACTTCTAATCCATCAATCATCCATTCTTTACCACGTTTGTAGTGAACTGTACAAGATTATTAAACCAATTGGTGTATGTCGACACCAAAATATCTCCTTGTTACAAAGATATGAACTAAATAGAATTTTCCAACATTAGTGACTCTGGACAAAACTATTTGAAGAAAAAGGTCTTGAAACCCTTTCAATCCAAGTTCATGTATCTATCTTACTAGACAATAGAATCCCACCATCACTTGATAGAACCCTTGATTCTGAATATTGCACACTTTACCTTAATATTCTCCATTGTATCCAAGAATTTTAAGATCTTATCGATCTTATCCAACCAGTACTCCACCTCTTGAGGTTCATTTTTTCTTTTAAAGAATGGTGTGTTCTCACATAATAATTCTATAGATCAATCTCTCTCTCTCCTCTATCTCCTGGTTGTACCTCAGTGACTGTGTTTCGAACTCGTGGTATGTTTTGATCAACAACACAAACTATATGTACTATAACTTTGATTATATTTGGATCAATAAGTGGATTCCCTGGAGGATTATTAGCTGCACTCTCCTAAGGAACTCATGAAAGATGTCTCGGAGGCATATTGTTGCACACCAAAACAAAATAATGATCAAACAACATTATAAATCTAAATTAAAATGAGAAAACACATAATAAGAAACTAACATTTAAATCAAAACCCAACATTAAAGGCATGTATCCCAACATCCCATAGAAATATGAGTCTCATCATGACAAGAGTTGGCCAGGCACTCATCACAATATACCTCTCAAGTCTTGATAATCCTATATCCAGTCTAATAGATGTCCCAAGTCAAGAACTTCTGGGGACATACCTCATTTGATACCACTTTGTGACCTAACCCAGGTTACCCTCAAACCTGGCACCTGACCCATTCCATCTCATAACCAAATGGAATTCATAATCACTATGGGATGGTGACAAGTACTTGAGCATCAAAAAAATAGAGGGAATGATTTCACCCAACCTAAACAAACACATGGAATATATATACATACAGAAAGAAGGAAAATCAGAAAGATAATAAATATATTCTATAACTATAAGAAGACATTGGAAACAAAAAAATTGTAAAATTAGTCAAAATATATAATACATAAATCCAACTTCAAAGGACCCAAAACCAAAAATATAGTCAATGTGATAGTGTAGAAGAACTACCACCATCTCACCACAAGCTAACCAACTCAGCTGACATGAAACCTCACCGGCTCACTATAGAGCCTTTACTTTCCCTACATTGGAAGAAATACAAAGTTCTACACACCATTGTAGGGGTCCTCAGGGTGTAAGCTAATATGAACAGTAGGATCCCACCAAGGTGTTCCATAACAAGTCTCTGCATAAAAATTCATGTATGATCATTTCAAATAAAACATGGCATGATAAGAAGTAAATAAGTTTTATAGAAAACATGTTAAGAGTTTTCCTTCTTCAATGTTATAAAAAAAGAAGGTATATCAATTTCAAAGAACATTGTCCATATCATCTTTCATAATAATAAATATTAATATAAAGTCTTAAACAAAAAATCTAATAAATACAAACCATAAGCATAGGCATCAACACCAAAGATCACTATAGGTGATACTAACAGACTACTCGTACAATAATCAATCAAGTTCACAATCTGGAACCTAGAACACAGGCCTAGGAATAATAAGAATACCCTATGATTAAACCCCCAAAAAATTCAATATCAATCCCCTAGAAGAATGGGAGTATGAAATAGTGGAAATCCCCATGAGAAAAGCTCTAGATAATCACAAACAATAGACTATGGACTCAAGATAAACCTTTCACCTAAGTACCCAAGGTAACCCATGTGATCATTTTCAAAATTCATTCCAATGCTTTGAAAACCATTTCACAAATCCATTTAAATGCATTGAAAATACCCCTTTTCTTTGAATTTGTCAATAACTAAGGAAAACCATTTTTTAAAAAAAACTCTTTTCAACACACACAAAACAATCATTCCAATTCCTTTTATAAATAAATTTATAAAGCAAGAACAATAAGGTTTGTCAATATAGTCTAAAGACAGAACCACCTACCTCAAAACTCGGGTTGTACAAGCCCACAACAGGATCCATCGACAATGAAAACCGAACGATGTCAATGTAGGACCTGTAATCTAGTCCACATCTCAAGATTGATCCAATTTAGAAAATAAGGGGTTAGGGGAAAGGAGGAAATCCACATACCTCAAGAATGAACAACTGTAGAACCATAGAAAACAAAGGAACATCATCCAAAGAAATATCGCATAATGGATCTAGAAGAAGGGATGAAGAAACACCAATTTCAGACTAACAAATCTGATAACTCAACCCACAAGTGCATCCATGATCAATAGAAATGAAGAAGTGAAAATATCACCCACCTATAGAGATTCACTTCAACTGCAATGAATATTGAATACTGAACAGATCGATTATAATGGAACAATACCTCAAAAAATCACAGGATATGAACTTTGGATCGAGAGAAAAGGAAAATAGGAATCCAAATGGACACCCAAAATCCAAATATCACCCTAAAAATCTCCTAATCGTGGAATAAAAAATGTTTAACTCTTTTACATGTAGTGAAATCCACATTTTTCAAGTATGCTAAAAAACATGTCACCTCAGAAAAAAATTTAGCATAAAAATTACTCATGACGTGTAAATAAGAGATTATATGGGTGGCCTTTATAAATGAGGTGTGTGACACACTTGTAGATTTTTAAAAGAAAAACGTGAACCCATATTTTTCACATGGCACAAGGGTCCAAAAGGGAGTATTATAGGGGATTATAAATTATAGGGTAGAAATATTTTCATACTATATATTTTATAAAACATTTCAAGTCATTTTAACCCTTATAATTTTATTTTAACCCCTGGTAAATCCATTTTTACCTTAACCGTAATAAATAATTTTTACTATTTTTACTATTCATTATGGTCAAGAATTAAGTTGAACTTATTGGATAATATAAATTGATCTGATTAAAAATATGGAATATAATTTTAAAAAATTCCATTCACTTAATTGTAAAATTTTAGTTTAAAATTAATTCCATGGATGTGATGAGAAAGCAGGTTTTTAAAGAGAAAATGTTCAAAAGTTTACAAACTTTTTATATCAAACTCGATATGAAAATGATTACAACAAACTAAATTGAATTAATAGATATATAATTAAACTAATTTTATTTTAAAACCAATTCAAAATAAAATTTAACTTTATAAAAAATTTAAACAAAAAGGAATTTTTCAATTAAAATTTAGTATTTTTCATTATTCATGAAAAAATGAAATATTTCAGAAAAATACAAAAAATTCACCCAAAATTTAGTTTTGATATAATAACTTCAAAAATTAATTTATTTTATAAAATAGGTTTTCTAAAAGTAGTACAAATGTTTTTAAATTATTTTTTAAGAACACGGCTAAACCATCTTTTATAAAAAAAATATAAATTTCATAAAACATTTATTTTATTTTTTATGATTCTTATTTTATTTATAATCAATATATAACCATATTTTTCATAATTTAGTTATTAATATTCATATAAGTGAATTTAAAAAATATGTTATAAGTTTATATTATATTACAGTTCACTTCGACTCAGGGTTGTGTGTTTTGTAAGCTATCGAAGCGATTAAATTTAATAAAGTATATTTCATGGGTTGTTTAAGTTTGGTGTTGTGTGTCACATATTATATAAAATAAACTATTCTTATTTTATAATTTTAGGGTGTTAAATTCTTCCCACCATATATAAATTATGTCCTCACCATTTAAACTTGATCTTGGTAATCAAGGGTTTGACATTTGGAAATACCATTGTTGAAAAACCCACGTCATAAAAAGATTAATAAAATAACCCCATAATAAGAGATAAATTAAATTAGAAAGGTAATATGGAATAGTACATAACTAGGTTTATAATTAGGATAAAATTGGTTTAAATTGAATATATGAACATGGAAGAAAATTATAAATAATTATAGAGAGTGAGTGAGGTCATTGATCACAAGAAAGTTAATGGTAAATGGAAAGTTAAGGGCCTCAAAACCACAAATTTTTTATTATTTAAAAGACCATATTATTCATTGGATATTAATTTAATAGTATAACACTTTTTCCAATATAGTTTTCCAAAATTTGATGAATTATTTTACTATCTAAAAATATAAGGGAGTATACTTACTTGATACATTTCTATTTCATAAGCATAATTTCATCCTTTGGTTATTCTTTGATAAATTTATAATCCATTGCTTACTCAAATAAATTAATACTCAAGAATGATTTTATTTATGATTGGAGCACTAAAATTCACTTTTAATGGATCATAAGATCCATGAAAGAGTGAAAATTCATTAAAATTTGTCTCTAACTATTTTCTAAGTACAATATGGTTAGCACAAGTTATCTAATATAATACATTAATATATAAACCTCAATAATAACACCACTAGTTCATCATTAATATTTATTTATAAAATATTTTAACTAAAAATAATGACATATTAAGAATGAATTCATGTAGGCCACTGATAGTCATTAATTCCTTATAGTCTTTTGGTTGTGAGTTCAATACCTACAACCTTTCCAAACATGACAGGTTGTCACTTGACATGCAGGTTTTCCTTTTTCTAAACTATATTTATCTAATTACTATAACATTCCCAAAAAAAATTATATACATCCTTAAAATAAAATTAATCATTAAATAACCTTTTTACTAAGGTTTTCAATGTAAAATTTTTATACAAATCCAAATAATATTATTTTACTATTGTTACAATGTCATTAATGATCATTTTAACCCTAAAGGTTATCAATACCTTTACACATATCTCAATAATATGTAAAGGAATTATTCCTTAAATAACTTCTCTACTAAAAGATTTTCTTTCTATAAATTTCAACCAAAATATCCTTAATAATGGTAGACTCCCATCACATAAAACCCAGAAATAGGTTTTTAAGTATTTGAACTCAAGATAAATCTTAAACTCATAAACCCATGATGTTATCCATAACTCTTAAGTTAATAAGGACACATATGATTCTAAAATTTAATGAAATTCTTAGATGTTTCATAATTCTTATCACCAAAATTCCATAGTTTAAAATACTTCTACAATTTAATTCTTGAATACCAACTCATAAGTAATTCATATGTTTCATTTCAGCATAATTCCATCCTTGGTATATAGTTTAACCATTGTAAGAGGTAATTGACTTAGATAATTCCCAAGTTCTCCAAATTTAAGCAAAAAAACTATAAATGGGTCCCTATTATGAGATTTATTTTCTTCTATCATACTATTTATTTTTCCTCATAAAATCTTTGCATTATGACTTTTTTTTCACAAATAAAGAATTTTTTCAATCCTTTAAGATATCATATTGTCAATCTAAGACACTTTAGGTTTAACCTAGGTCATTTATTTTCATTTTGTTTTCAACTCCTTTATAATGGTCTATAATGTAAATGTTAATTATCCTAATCATATCCGATGGTATTGTCAAACCAAGTGTGCAATAAGGACTGTTGTTATGAACGAGTTGATGATTGGGTCAAGATAAATGTGCCCTTTCAGATTTATTACCCCTAGGTACATTTTTACTAGAACCACATCCACTTGTAGTATCCAAAAAAGTATTTATTATAAGTAAAAACCACATAATATCTACCTTACCAAAACTTTTTCTTGTATACTTATCCTAAGAGTCTATAATAGAGTTATTTTCTCTAATCTATGTTTTCCTAAATCTAGTTCCCAAGTTTTATGCTAAACTTCCTCTTATACAAAATGTATCAACCCCAACCCCAATAGCCCGGATCTGGTGTCTACTTTATTACATTGGAATAATATACAATGAATTGAATCCTAAAGGATCAAATAGTTTATTTGTCTTTATAAACTAGATGCAAACTTGAGTCTTGTATTATATTTGAAAACAAAAATTACAACATTTTTTTAGAATATAATTATTACCTTTATCATATACTTGAACATAAATCATAATACACTTCATGGAATCTTAGGGAAAGGAAAAAAATAATGGAATATCAAATGATCAATAAGGGCTAAGTAAAATGGAATAAATCCTAAACCAATAAGCATAATCATTATGGAAAGGTAAATAACCAAACACACATGCCAAGTAATCAATAAACTATGAAGTAAGTGCATCTAGAGATAATATCAATGTGAAAATATCATAGATAATAATGAATATATCAAGGTAAATAATTGAAAATGAATTCCATTTAATCAATAATATGACTATCATAAATAGATAAGGCATAATAAATATAGAAAGGTAAATAACTGAAAACACATGACATCTAATCAATAATTGAGAATAAAATGCTTCCAAATATAATATCATTGAAAAAATAACATGTATAATAATAATTTAATTCTTAGTGAAGGAAATTATTAATTATTAGAGATCATAAACTTAGGATCATGATACATCTACAATCAATACCTTTCATAAGATAGTTTAAAACTACTTGGCACAAACTCATCTGGTTTAGCCAACTGATTTTATGATAGTTTATTGATTCACCTCATAAGACTAATAATTAATTGAGGGGATAACTATAATTAGGCCCTAACCATTTTTTTATGTCTAAATCATTATTCATATATCAAATAATCGATTAAATTCATGAACAATGTACCTTATCATAAACTATTTGTATTGAGTAAGGAATACGTATTTATCAATATTTCCATAGATAAAAAAATAATATTCCATGTAGAACACCGTATGTATAAATTATATACATTTTAATCAATAAATATATCTATAATATGGATATTTAGAGGAAATTTAATGTCCACATGAAATTGATTAATTCAATGGTAATTTAATCACTGTAAAAATGAATCAAAGAAAGTAAATATCAATATATTCCTTTGTAAAAATAATTAAAAAACATCCTGAGAAATAATAAGGATAGAATAATTACAATATATACCCATTGGAGTAATAATAAAGGATTTCCTTCATTGATGAATAGAAATACCATAAAAAGGTCTTTAAAAACATTCTTGAGGAAAATATCCATTTCATTTTGAAAATCACTTTTTAAAACTCAAAGTTTTAAAAAAATTATTAAAATAATTTAATTTGAAAATAAAATTTGAGAATTATAAAATAATTTTTAAAATATCTTATTATTCATGAAGGTTAAAATTTCCATATATATTATACACCTTAAAACAAATATTAATTTTTATTTTTTGGTAAAAGACAAATATGTATTGTTTTTAAAACTTCAAGAATATTCCTTTAAAAATTTTAAAAAGAAAAAATGGGTAAACATAATTTTAATAAATCATTTTTAAAAGGGTTAAAAAAATTGTAAAAACATTTTTTGAAAATGTGGTTTTGTAATAACACAGATTTCCAACTAAAGAGAGAAATAAAGTCAGATTTCCCTAAAAACATTTTATAAATTATTTTAAGTAATAGAGAGTGGAAAATGGTACTATTACTTGAAAATATTATGACTAACCAGGATATGAGAAAACTATATGGTTTTATTAGATAATTCTCAAATATTTACCTTTAGATTAAATTCAATAATAAAAATTATTGATGATAATGATATTTTAAAAAAACTCGTACAATGATCATAAAGTTTAATTGAGAATTAATTGATGATTTGATTATGTGTATAAAATATAAATCTAAATAAAAAATTTATAAATAAAACATAATATAATAAATATTAATTACATGTATAATCTTATAATTTCTAAGATAATGAAGAAGTAATATGACCCAATGAAAACAAATTGATTTATGAAATTCTTTACCACTGGGTAACTTTTGAGTCAAATCCACCTAGATGAAATAATTAAAATTGAAACTCAAAATATGATGAATTATTATGTATTCATTATATAACATGTGAAAAGGGAATTTTATACATCATATAAATTAAATTGGTGCATAACATACAAATGTGCCTCAATAAAAGGAAATTGAGACAGAATCTCTTACCTCGTGCTTCATTTTAATTGAACATGATTTAACCTCATTTATAATGGTCTTAGAAATTTTTTTATCCCATCAAATAACCATATTAATACTTATAATATCACATATTATCCTTTTATAATATCTTATCACCCTTTTGTTAATAATATTTCATTATTTTCATTATTTTGGGTGTTAATTTCCTTATTTTCTTATGCATGTTTTTTCATGAATGATATGGTTCTTGCACATATTATATAGTCATATAATCTTCATAATAATAATAATTAAATAATTATGATATTTCTACATCAATTATAATTTTAATACCAATCATGAAATATGGTTATGAAAAATGAACTATGTAACTATCATGGGGGTCGTACATACACACGAGTAACGTTTCCATTTTTCAATGATCATTATGTAAATAAGGTAAGTAATATTTTATATTTACCAAATTATAATAATATTATATATACCATATTATTTCTTTAAATATACTCATATATATCATCCATGTGGGGTGGTGATGAAAATAGAGTCACATCGCTTCGTGAAAGTAGTAGTCCACACGTACACGAACAATATTTTCATTTATCAGTGTAAAAAAATTATATATTATATTTTAAGAATGATAATAATTTCATTAATATCATAATTATTTCATTTATATTAAATATATTTTTTAAATTTATCCTTATTACATTTCACGTACAATTTTAGTGAAATAAGAATCGCATCGCTTTGCGAGGCGTTAGTTCGACATACACACAAGCGACGTTATTATATCCCCTACAAAATGGAAAGTAAAAAAATTTATTTATGATGTAATGACTGTAGATGTATAATTATTTTATAAATATCATATATATATATATATATACTTTATATCCATCATCATACCCCACCTTGAGAGGTGCTAATGGAAAAATGAAAGACATTGGCTCACGAGGCGGCAGTTCATCGTACAAACGAATGATGGTTTTTAGACCCATTTGATAGAAGTGGGGATATTTTTAGGTCATTAATTTAACATAAAAACGTATAAATATATTTAATACACTAATTTTAATATATAATCATGTTTCAAAAATAATTTAATGAGGTGAATAAAGAAATAAAACAAAAATGATCATTGAAGAATGTTACCTCTTCTTTAGGTAACCTCCTTATCTTTGCACCAAAAGAATTCCTAGGATGTATTTAGGAAAACAAATAAGGATTTTATTATTTTAGGAGTCAATTTTGTAATTTTTTTTTATTTCTTGGCTAAAAAAGTTTTTTAATATGTGAATAAGAGAGGATAGGGGGTGGCCTTTTATAAGTGTGGTTAGTGGTACACTTGTAATGTTTTAAATGAAAAAGGCGTACCTGCATTTTCCACATTGCAAAAGGGTAAAAATTAATTGCTATCAATCCTTATGAATTTTAGGGTCTAAATATGTCCCAAAAATAGATTTTATATAATGTTTTATGTCATTTAAACCTTTATCATTTTAGTTTAACCTCCCGATAAATCAATTTCTACCTTAACCACGGTAAATAATTTTTTATTTTTTATTCTTCATTATGGTAAAAACATAATTTTAACTTATTAGATAATATAAATTATACTTATTCAAAATATTTAACACCTTTTTACAAATTATATTCATATAATTAATAAATTATTATTTAAAATTAGTCTGGCAGTTGTAATAAGAAGGCGTGTTTTTTAAGAGAAATGTTCAAAAGTTTACAAACTTTTTATATAAAAATTCAACATGAAAATGATTAAAATGTACTAAATTGTATTAATAGATATATATTTTAACTAATTTTATTTTAAACCTAGTTTAAAAAATTATCAAGCTTTCAAAACAATTTAAACAAGAAGGAATTTTTCAATTAAAATTCATTATTTTTATTATTTATTAAAAAATGAAATATTTCAGAAAAAAACCCAAAGTATTCACCCTAATATAATTTTGATATTATTTTTTAAAAAATTAATTTTATTTTCTCAAATAAATTTTCTAAAATTGGTAAACATTTATTTAAAATTATATATGCAAAATTCAGATAAATCGACTTTTAGAAAAAATAGAGTTTTTCTGAAAACATTTATTTTTATTTTAAAAGGTAATTATTTTATCTCTAATAAATATATAACCATAATTTTCATAATTTATTTATCACTATTTATATATTTCAATTTAACAACTAGGTTATAATGTTATACTATATGACAGTTCACTTCGACTCAGGGTTGCGAGTTCTGCAAGCTATCAAAGAGATTAAATTTAATGAAATATATTTTGTGGATTCTTTAAGCTCAGTGTTTCTTGTCTCATATGCTATCAAATATAATTTCATTATTTTAGAATCTCAGGATGTTACAAAAATGTGAAGGAAAATACATTTAAAAATTATATAAACATATAGAGGAAGATCGATAATTAATATTGGTTATGATGGATATAAATGGAAAATATAAGGTAAACATTAAAACAAACTCTTTTTGATCTTTTGTAATAAAATTTAAAAATGAATCATTAAGAAATAATTAAAATCATTTAATTAAGAAATTTTAAATAAATTCAAAAATAATTGCAAATGAACGTATAAAAATATTTTAAATTCACATAATAAATTCCTTAAAACATTTATAATAATATATATATGGAGTTAAAGGGGTTTAAAACATTTAAAAAATATTTTAATGAGAAATCCCTTATGTATTTGTTGACATTGAATTGAAAACAACATTAAAGTATAGATCATTAAATGTATTTGAAACCCACTTTAATTTTATAAAATTAATTATAAAATACATTCATATATATGTTTATAAACTACACAAAATAAAACATTTTGTTAAAATAATATAAGTCCCTAAGAAAGGAAATTGAGGTGAGAAATCTCTAACATCTAGCCCCGATTAGTTTTTATGTTTTCTAACCCCAAAATAAAAAAAATTATATTAGTTATATACTAGATTAAAAAATATTTTCATTTTCATTCCTTTACTATTATTCCTTTTGAAATATTTATTAGCATGTTTTATTTAGTTACTAATTCAATTAATTTTATGTGAGACGTCTTAAGATTGTTTGGTTTATAATATCCAAAATTAACTTCATTGTGTTGACCATGGTTAAAAGGTTCATGTTTAATTTATATCCATAATCATAAACTTGTTATAATAATAATGATTATACATTCAATATACTTTTAGATTCATTCATGTAATGTGGTCATGAAAAATGAAGCACATCGTTTCATGGAAATGGTATCCTACACATATGCAAGAATTGCATTCTCATTTTCAAAATGAAAAAAATAAAAAATAAATAAATAAATATTTATCATTAAGAAAATAATAATATTATAAATTTTATATTTATTTATTAAATCCATTATTATTATTATCCACAAGATACAATAATGAAAAACTAAATGCATAGATTCATAGAGAGAGTAGTGTGTATATACACATGATTGATATTATCATTTTCCAAAATATGGAAGGGTGAGAAGATATATAATATAGTATCATTATATAATCATAATAATTTCATAAAAATAATATATATTTTTTATTTACATATTTAAAATAATCCATATGAGGTGGTGACGAAAAATGAAATGCATCACATCATATAAGTAGTAGTTTATATGTATGCATGAGTGATGTTTTAATTTTCATTGGAAGTAAAGTATTTAGAATGTATTTGTTCCATAATCATATTAAAATTTCAATATTTAAAATATTCTGATATAATTACATTAGCATGATTATAATATATTTAAATGAGGTATAATAATAAATAAACATTAAAGAATTCAATTAAAACTTATACATCCTCCTTGGATATCCTCCTTTGGATAACACATTATCCCTTCAAGGGTTGATCATTTAGTAAAAATAATACCTATAGGATTTTGTGATAAGTTTTATGGAGGTATTGGGGAATAGATATCTCAATATATATTTATCAGTTTGTGTGTATAAGTGAATGGGTGAGGAGATCTTTTTATAAGTGAGGGGAGTGGTGCTCCAGTAAATATAATTTATTAATATAAAATTTATTTAATTATTAAGAAATTTGGAACATAAATTGATAATTAATTTTTAAAATATTAGGTGAGTTCATGAAGGCCCTTATATACCCATTTTCTGATGAGGGTTTGTGATATTTAGTTACTTTCCTCTTAATAAAACATTTTTACCACAATTTTTCCTTTACATTTGTCACTAAATTTTACCTTGTAACATTTTTATAACAAAAATTAAATTAAAATTATAAAAAAAAATAGGTATGAAGATTCCAAATATGTATTAAATTTTCTAGAATTCATTTTATAGAATTCATGGAAGTTAGTTCTAATAAAAACACAAAAACCCACATAAAACAATTTTTATAAAAATATTAATTTTATGTGAAGAAATAAATTTAAAATTATTTAGGACAAAGAATATTTATTTTTTGATTCTTAAAAACAATTTATTGGACTATAATGAATAAAATAAAGGTTATTTTTTATTAGGATCAAGAAAAAACTAAATGTAACCTTTAAACTATACTATAAAATACAAAGAACTAAAAATAGTTTTTTATTAGATTAAATTATAACTTAGGTCCAAAAAGAAAATCATGGGTTTCTAAATTCAAAAAAATGGTTTTAAATTATTTATTTCACTATTTAAACACATATTTTTTCTATAAAATGGTTTCATATATTTTTAAGTCGTTATTATATCATAATATTGTCATAAAAGTTATGGTATTTTTGAAATTGGTATTTTTCATTATTCAACAAAAAATCAAATTTTTCAAAAAAATCCAAAAAATTAACCAAAATATATTTTCAATATTATGAATCAAAAAAATAATTTCATTTAAAAAAATAAAAACTATAAAATATTTAAATTTAACTTTAAAATAAAAATAAAAAATATAAATAAAACTGCTTTTATAAAAAAATAACCCATTTAAACATTAAGTGTCCTTAATATTATTTCATATCATTTAATAATTAAACAAATGTTAATATATTAGTTCTTAAATTTAAATATTACATATTATTATAATCATCTTTTAAAATTGATCAATTTAATTTATAAGGATAAAATAAAAAACACGTTAAAATATTTCTTTGAAAAACAAACATTAAATCATAGTAATTGTTTATAATCTAAATATAAGAATTTTTAATTTATTATTATATTTTTATTTACAATAGGATTTATTTTTCATTTTTTTCTTATTAATGTTCATTTAATATGACACCACCTATTTTATATTGTTTTTTTTTGTGTGAAACAAGTAATTTTTCATGATATTTATCAAAATGAAATTTACATATTGAATCTTAAGGTGTTACATGTGTAATATCCATGATCAGTATTTAAAAACAAGTGAATAAATCCATATAGAATAAATATAAATTGGAAAATAAAATAACCTTACTATGAAAACTACATTATAATATTACTCATTTTGTAATAGATATCTCTTCAAAAAGTATGAATATATGTATCATCACCCTATATGCATGATTTTTCATTCTTTAAAATTAATAAATGAACTCCTATATAAACTAATATGGATATATATTTCATATACTAGTTCCATTACATTTATAGGGAAAAATATATCTTATTACATTAATATGTAATTAATAAATCCTTCATTGACTCATTCAATTAATTTCATATCACTTGTGACACACCCAATGTATGCTACATCACCATGAGAAAAAACTACTAAAAACAACTTATTTATTGTTGGTTATTTTTCAATTTTAACATTTCTTAAAAATCATCATAAATATAGATGATATTAAAAGTATAGTTTTAGTGTTAGTAATTAAAAACTAATGTGGATAAACTCATTCAATGTTTCTTATTATAAAATTAGTGTTAAAATATTGATTAATTATAGATATAGTGATATCTTCAATGTTATTTATTATAATAATAGATATTTAAACCTAATTATTTTTATAAAATATATATTTTCACATAATTCCCCATTCCATATAACTAGAAATCCAATAGTACAAGTAGTAGAATACAATATTCAATAATATATAAAAACACAGTGCATAATTTATTATAAAATCATCCACTTGGATAATAAACAAATAAGAAACTATTAGATGTACATATTCTAATTAATAAGACATGTAAAATAGTATAAAAATAGTCCTTAAATATGGTTTAAGTCATATTCTGAAAACAGTGAAACATAATAATAAATAAATAAAAATAATAAATTTTATATAACTAATAATAAAATATACTATTTTAAAATATAGAATTTTTAATAGAACTTACCTTCTTAAAATTTATTGTCCCTTTGGTCATCAAAATCAAAAATTAATGATAACACATAATAACTACATTCAAAGTTATGAAACCACACTTTGAAAATAAGATATTCCATATCTCTATATCAAATAAAACAAGTATTAATTAATATAAATGTTCTCTATTTGCATTGGTACATAATTAATTCCATTTGGTTTCATTATTTAAAAGTGAACCCTTTTAAATACCTTCTAATACATGCTATATTTTCATATATTAATTACTAAAACAAATATAATATTAAAAATTTATTATTAAATAAGTCTTAGAATATAATAAAATATATGAATACAAAAAATCATCAAAAATCTCAAGAACATCACCCAGTAAAGAGTATAACCAATATGTTTTGCATTCATGTTGGAAGAATATGAATAACACCCAATGTACACAAACATATAAAAAGTTAATTAATAATAAAATTATAAGTGATATTAGTTCATAATTTTATAAATATTTTTAATATTCAATGAATTAAATAAAGTAATATTTATTTTATGTCATCTCCAGTCATTGAGATATTTATTTATATCTTGGAGGATTCCTAAGGTATTTCATAGATAGTAAAATATATTCTAGATCCATAAAACTCTAAAAGAAAGTGATTTTATTTTTTATGAAATGAGGGTAAAAACACTTAATTAGGCATGTAATATATCAAATCTTTATATGTTATATCTACCTCATGAAATGAAAATTGAAATTGAAATTTAATTAGATGAAAAACAATTGAAATACTAGTATTGTGATCTATTTATCAATAAAAATATATTTTAGGTATATTATAAATATTTTTAATATATATTCTCTCCAATATATATCAACACTCATTGAAAACTCTTCAAAATTCTCCAATATATATGAATTCAATGATAATTTTTTCATCCCTTCAAAAACTAGAGACTCATTTTTAAACTACTTGTCGCTAAATCATTTATTTTCTTACAATGAATATTTAGATTTTATATAATCCTGTATAATATAAATATCTGAAAATATTATAATTAATTTTAAATTTAAATTAAATAAAAATTAAAAAATAACCCATACTTGATATGTTAATTGATGAAAAAATCTAGATGGATAGAGTAAAAAATGACCCATATTTTATGAAATGTTGGACACATCCTTGGTGGGTGATTAAACTAAATTATTCATATCAATAATATAATCTTACCTTATTTTTTAATGATCTGAGTGTTTATTTTGATTATGTCCACGTTTTTTTCCACTTGGATTGATGTTTTGTTTTTTATCAATAGGGTTTTGAATAAGTTGAGTCATGGTTGTTTTCAAAAGTGTTGGTTTTAGTGATATTATTAAAGGAAGTCAATAAAAAGTGTTGGTGGATGAAAATACAGTAGTCTATAGAAGTTTTAAAGTTTCTTTTAGATGTTTTAAGATGCCCCAAATTGATTAAAAGTGACCTAGAATTAATATGATTGATTTCATGAATTTGTGTGCCGGAGTAGGAATTTAACAAAGGAATGAATATGTTTGACTTGGATATTCTTATATGACTAAAAATGGAATCTTTTATAACTTTTTTGATTTATCTATTATTTCATGTGGATTTTGTATGACTTCATATTTCCCTATGAATTCAGAATCAGAATCATATGACATCACATATTTTCATGTGACATCATTTTATTTTATATGGTATTGAATAAAAAATTAATAATTTTATGGAGGTCCCATATGAATTCAAAATATAATAAAAATATTGTCTTTATAAGTAATACTAAAATTATCAGATGAGATTCACATAGTGAAAACATCATAGCAATGGAAACCATGTTTTACTCGTGATTTTTTTGTGTGAGATAATAATCTGTGATAAATAGTGAATCATTTATGTTATGATGCATGTTGTATTATAATAAATGACACTCTAATGTAATATGAGATATGATATTCCAAATAGGGAGAGTTGATTACCAATTTCATTTGTATGACTATAGTGAACATGGAAATCCCTAGTGATAAATAAATAGATTCAAAATATATTTGACAAGTTGTGGTGACCTTTTGAGAAGCCCTCAACATTTGAAGATGATCGAGGTATATAATTGGAAATTCCATTCTATTAATGAATATATCAACATATAAAATATTAATTATTCCAATAACATATAGATTTAAAATGATTTAAATAAATCATAATTTATTGAGAAGACTAAGATGTGATATTCCAATATCGCATGGAAATAAAAAATGATTTTTATTGAGATTTAAAATTATTAATTTTATGAAATTTTATTGATTTTAAAATATAATAATAACCTATCATAAGTCATGGTTACATATAGATTTCAAATATGTAATGTAAAATTCACATTATTACTTTATTAATAAATATAGGTTTGTACCAAATAAAAAAATATAAAAAGACTATCGAGAGAGAAAGAAAAAATTATACAAGAGAATTTTGAGAATCCCAATGCATCATTGTATCTAAGAGATAAAAATAATAAAATTATATTGAATAAGATATTTTTATGGGAGAAGTCATGATTTCAATGTATTCATAGGGTAGTGAGTGATGTAGATTATTCAAGATTTAAAGTAAGTTTTGTGATCAGTAATGTTGGTCACCATTATCACTTACATAATATATTTAATAGGTGTGATTAAATGAACCATATAGAGTATGATCCTAGTAGAAGATCGTATCAAGTAGTGTGGAAGGGACTAGGTGTATGAATAGTCACTTTCTAATTGTGGGTCAAACTGTTGTTGTCAATGGGGTGTATAACTAGTCACATGGAGGAGATGTGGTTGTTATGTGTAACTATCCATGAGAAGGGGAAGCGGGACTGAGGATCATAGCCGCTTATGTGGAGAAAAAATATAAAGGACTATTTTTTGGTGTAACCACATGCATATATAGTGGTTAATTCATGTTGGGGTGCCTAACCAACATGGTAGAGTTTGGGTCTTTACAAAAGAACTTTGTAAATTTTTTGGGCTTCATCCGATCTTATTATCACTTCACATGAGATAAGAGTATGAGTTTCTACTATGTATATTTATAACATTAACAAGTTCAAGAATTTTATTTAATATAATTCATAAAATATGACAAATAATTCTCCCCCACCCCACTCATTGGTTAATCATCCATGGGGAATAAGAAGTGGTACTAGATAAAAGGTAAAAGTTCCATTTAAATATAAAAGAAGGTACTAAGTATAGAGAATTAAATATGTATGAATAGATAAGTAGTAAATACACTTTATATAATTAATAACCACTATTATAGGAATAGGATATTTTCCTTCCTGTTTCACTATATTATTTCACTTATCCTAGAAGTTAGATATCTGTTCACAATAGGCTTTGTACCTATCATTGAAGGTTCTCCTATGACCCATGTTTATAATAGGAATATAAAGGTCAATGGGAAATCAAAATTTTACATCATTATTTATTTTTCATATATTTTTTATACAAAATTTTTGGTTCTTCAAACAATCAAATAAATCTATGATAAAATGAAGAGTAATTATGAGGGAAATATCAATGTCATGGAATCTAAACTCCAAGTCTTGTGGAGGATATTTAAAAAAAATAAATAATGATGATGATTATTATACTACTGAATATTATATTAAAATTTTCAATGTGATTGTGAGAAATATCTAGGGATTTTTTAAGAAGCTATAGGATTCCATTTTTGTTAAATAACTGGGGAGGAACTTTCCAGATCAGCATATTCTAAAAATATCATACATTAAAGATAGAAAATATATGATTATTGATAAACCAAACCATATGATCATTTAATATGAGATGATAAAATAACTTAAATATAAGAATAATTAAAAATTTGATATGTCTTTTGAGGTTATTAGAAAATAAGAAAAGTTAAAAAATAGGAAGATGTAGAATGAAGTGCCTTTGATGATGAGGCAGATGAGAATTAAACCAAATTAAATATTTTCTATAAAAAATAATTAATAAGGTAAAATTGAAAGGATGATATAATAAATTACTAATATTTTATTATTTTAATGATATTTTTCATATTTTAAAATATTTCTCAAATAATCTTGTTGAATAATCTAAATAAAATGAGAATTTGGATAAATATAAAAAGATTAAAATAGGGAAAAGTATGAAGAATTTTACCAATAAGAAATGAAATTTTATGAGAAAGGTAGAAAATATTAACTCATAAAGAAGTTAATTAGATAATTAATTTAATTTATTTTCATGTGTTAATAAACTTTTTGATTCATCTATTTTTATTGACGAAGGAGAAAGGATAGAACATGAATTAAATATGAAAGGAGTATTGGAAAATTCTCTTCAATATATTAATAAGCTTAATAAAGAAAAGAGAAAACTCTACAAGGATAAGAATAATATTGCTGATGAAAAGAAGGATTGGGTTTTAAAGGAGGAACTATATATATTAGATCAATAACTATAAGTTTCTAAAAGATGAGCATTCTAAGGTTGTTTGTAATATTGAGGAGATACTAGTTATGAAGGAAGTGTAAATCGTAGAGACATAATAAATATTCATTGTTATTCAAAATTATCTGAAAATTTTTAGAGAATAATTTACCAATTCCTCTAAGATAAAAGGATAATCTTCTCAAACTAGTGAAATGAGGTGTTCCTATAGGAAAAACATATACACATAATTTTACAAAAGTAAAAGATTTTATCTCTAATGTTGAAGGTGATAAATGAAAAGAAAAACTTGTTTGGATTATAAAGGCTATTAATAGTCACTCTTCCATATCCATGTAAGGGATGAAAATTCTTGGCAGATCACTAGTCTATAATAAATGAAATTTTTAATTTGAAGGATAGTGAAAATGAAAATTGTGATAGATTCTCTATGTGGATGAAAGATGAAAGCTTAAAAGATTTTTCAACTATTGTGAAGGTATATATAAAATAAACATTCTTATTACATTGATAACTCATTTCAACAAAATAGAAAAGAACCACGGATTTTTTATAGGAAAATGAGGGTTAATTCTAAAAGAGACTAACTATGAAACTAACTTTACCATCTCTTTCTATTTGGAATAGAATTGAGTATTTAGAAGAAATGTTATGAAATTGAGGGTAAGGTGTTCATAAATTTATGTATTTCATGGTAATATTACCTTTATAAATCATTTATTAAGAGAAATTTAATAAAAAATAAAATTTAATAATTGAAGGTGAGGTAGTCAAAAAACTATTTAATGAAAAGCTTAATTGATCTGAGTAAGGAAAAATAAAATGCTTGATAGTTAGTATATACTAGTAGTATATAGAAAAGAAAATTGATAAATAATAGATAGATGTTAAAGCTAATGTAAAATAAGTGGTTATATATAATGAATTTGGAATATATCAAAAAATAAAAAATTGAAAACTCAAGAAAATATATTTAAAATGTGTGGATAGTATTAATCTAATAATAATATTGTATGAAAATCCTACCATACCAAAAAAAATAAGAATGAAAAGGATGTTGAAATAAAAATGAAATGATTTTTCATAACATATTAGGCGAAGAACACAAAAAACAATATTTTAAGAGGATAAGATAGGAAATAATTCATTTAAGGATACCTACACAAGAGGTATATCTCTGTTTGGGAGAAAATAGAATCCTAGTTTGAGAGAAGAATCTCAGCCTTAGAGTTACTTCTATGGAACAATTTTTACCTTTTTTATTTCATTAAACTATTGATTACATGTAAAAATATATATGAAATTTAAGGAGTAAATTAATTCATGTGCACACTGGATAGTAAATGAGGTGTTATTTATTTTATTTTTTAACTACCATGGGGAGGAGGTTTCAAGTGAGTCCCTTTAGGGGGTAAATGATATTGTGCTATAAAAACTTCACAATATATGTGAATATATAAAATTTACAATTTATAGAAAACCTCATGAAATATAATGAATTGGGTACTAAATCACACTTATTATCATTATTCTTGATTGTATCAAACATTTTTATTAAGGGGTATTGGTTTATGAAATAATTAGAAAATGGAGAGTTGCAAGTCTTTCACATAAACATTTTTATGCGTTTTTTATGATTTGTATGATTTAATTCTTCTTGAAAAATATTCTTTATTAATAACTTAAAAATAGATTATGAGTTGATTTTATAAGAGTGTAATTTTATAGATAGATTTTATAACATTTGTTATATATCTATCATATGTTTATATTGGGTTTTCCTATGTTTACTTAGAGTGGATTAATTAAAGGATCCTCACTAAGAAATCCATCTGGTTTTATCCTTATCTAATGTGGCTAAAGTCCATTATTCATATTTGTAGTTGTATCAAAACTAACCCCAGTATCCCAAATATAGTTTCTTACTATATTACATTGTAATAAGATACAAGTAAATAGATCCCAAAGGACCTAATAGTTTAGTAGTCTTGGTAAACTAGATAAAAACATGAATCATACATTACATTTGAATACACAAATTACAACATAATTTTTTTTAAGAATAACTTTATTCTATATATAATATACCTTAATATCAGTCATAGTAAACTTTATGGAATCCTAGGTAAAGTAAAAAAAATAAGGTTGATCTCATATTCCCAATAAGGGTTAAGTATAGTGGAAGAAATCATGAATCAATAAGAATAATCAATGTGGAAAGATAAATAACTGAATAAACATGCCATTTAAATAACTTAACATCATAAATAGATAAGGGAAAATAAATATGGAAAGGTTAATAACTGAAAGGAATGTAATTTAATCGATAAACTAAGAATTAAATTCATCCATATATAATATCATAGTAAAAATCATATGGATGATAAAAACTTAATCTGGATGAGGGTAGTGATTAATTATTGGATGTATGTTTCCCATGAACATGATACCTTTACTATCATTATCTATGCTCAATATGGTTTATAAATTTCTAGGTAAACCCCAATCTGATTTGTGTCAAGACCATTCATAAGATACTTACAGTTAAGATCTATCCTCTAGACATTTTAAAACTGCTTCGATATAAAGGCGAAGGGTTTGTAGCCAACTGATTTGGTCTCAATAGACTATTTATGCATTGAGGGGAATAAATTACCTGATTCCCAACCCATGTATTTTATTTTCAAATCATTACTCATTTATATAATAATTTATTTAATTCATAAATAATGTTCCTTATCATAAAGTATCTGTATAGAGTAATGGATATGGATTTATCAATATTTCCCCAGTTAATCAAATAACTTTCAAATTAAACACCATATAAAAAATGGTATATAGTTTAGAAAATAATCATATAAATAACATAATAATATTTATATTTAAGACAAATATAATTTCTAATGAAAAATAATTACAAGAAATTGATTGTTTCAATAGAAATTTAATAATCTCAAATGAAAGTGATATTTCACAATAACTCTTATCGTAAGGTAATTTTCAATTAAAATAAGCTTGGATGAAATAATTCAAATTATAAAATATAATAACATGAATAATTAATTATTCATGATATTAAATTTTAAAAGGGTAGTATATGAACCATATAAGAGTGAATTAGTGCATAATAACAAATAAGTCACAATGGAATGTAAATTGAGATAGAATCTCATACCTCATAATTTCCTTTAGTTGAACATGATTTATACTCCTATATAATAATTTTAATCATGTTATTAATTTATAATAGAAACATATTCATACTTATAATATCACACATGATCCTTTTATTGCTTCTTATCACCCATTCGTTAATAATATTTCATTATTTTCATTGTTTTGAGTGTTAGCTCCCTAGTTCTCTCATGCGTGTTTTGTCACAAAACATATCATTATTGAACATATTATATAGTTTCATCATCTCAAAAATAATAATCATGACATAATTATAATATTTATAAATCAATTATACTTTTAAAACCAATCATTAATGATGGTTACGAAAAATGAAGTGTGTTACGATTATAGAGACGATAGGTTGTACGTACGCGTGAGTAACATTTTCCATTTTCCAATGATCATTATGGAAAGGAGGTAAAAAATATTTTAACTTTATAGAATTATTATAATATAATTAATGACATATTATATACTTATATATATCATTCATGTGGTTTGGTTATAAAAATAGAGTCACGTAGCTTCGTGAAGGCGGTAGTCTACACATACATGAACGACGTTATCGTCTTTCATTGAGTTAAAAGTAAGAAAAGAAAATGATATATTATCTTTAAATAAAGATAATTATTTCATTAATATCATAATTATTTCATTAATATCACATATAATTATTCTTTATCACCTTCTATGTAAAACTTTAGTGAAAGACAAATCACATCACTTCATGATGTGGTAATCTACTGTACACATGAGTGACGTTATCATGTATCCTAAAAAATGGAATATAATAATTTTTATATGATATAATGACTGAAAATTTGTGATAATTTTTTATATATTATATATATTCTATAGATTCATTATAATACCCAACCTTGAGAGTTGGTTATTGAAAAACGAACAACATCGGTACGCGAGGTGGTAGTCCGTCGTTCATATGAATGATGATTTTCTGACCCATTTTATGGAATTTTGTGTGGTTTTATTTCATAAACTTAACATAAAAACATCTTAGTGTATTAAATATTATGATTTTAATATATCATAATGTTTTTAATATAATTTATGGAGTTTTATAAGGAGATAAAATGAACATTCTTATTGAAGAACATTACCTCTGCTTCAGGTGTCTTCCTTTGGTTTGCACTAAATTCTTCAAAGGTTATATTAATTCCAAAAATAAGTCTCATATTATGAGTTCAGGTATTTTTTGAGTTATTTCGGAAGTTTTTATAATCCAAATGGATTTATACTTGTAAATGAGTGAGGGGATTGAGTACCATTTATAGTTGAGGAGTGGCATTCTTATAAATACTCAAAAGTATTTACTATTGTGAGGTCAATATTACCTAAAATAGATCAAAAATTAATAATTAAAGATTATTAGGGATTATATGATCTATAAACACCTCCAACACACAATTAAACGCAATTTTTAAACATTTTTTTCCTTACCATCAATGTTTTCCTATTTTTACCATTTTGGGTTTTCACTACGGTAACTAATTTTCTAAACTCGGTAATCTATTCATTAAGACTAAATTAAAGTGATAATTATTATAAAATTTTAAAAAATTGACTATAAATATTATATATAATTTATAAAATAAAAAACTCTTCTGTGATCAAAATTTATTTTAACATAAGTGCATTTAAAGTATAAAAACACTACGTTAACCCTAACCACACTAACAAAGTTTTTAATATTTAAGGGTAAACATGTTCATTATAAAAGAAAAATTGGTCCATGAATGGACTATATCTAATTTTTATTAACATTTAAAAGTCACTTTTAAGAGGATTATATTTTTAGTAATTTTAAATCATTTAATAAGATATAATTTATTATAAAATAAAATTAATGGGAATTTTGACATTATTTATTTAATTTAAATTTAAAAATATACAGAAAATGATGTAATTTTAATATATTAAATTCACACCTATGAAACATGATATATTAATCTAAAAAATTAATGGAATGAAATAATTCATTCAATTTACTTCACTTTTAATATTTTTTTAGTATCATTTATTTTAGATAATAATTAACTAAATAATTACTTTGTTACAATTTCTCAAGCATTTAAAGTTACTAATTCATCACTAAAAAATAAATATAAATCATTATGATGAAAAAAAATATTTTTTATTTCAATATAATATATATAACCGAACCTAAGTTATTTTTTTCCTTATTCCAAATCTTTATAGATATTAAAGTTAAAAAAGGTTCCTTTTTTGTCTTTCTCTTTACTTGACTTATTATATGGGTCATATTGAAAAAAAGAGGAAAATATTTACCATAATTTATAAGATTTTATTTCCAAGTTCTAAATAACTCATTAAATAAAATTTATATAATATTTTAGGCCATTTTCACTCTTATAATTCTAGTTTAACCTCACTCTAAATCCATTTTTACCTTAACTGCACTAATTAATTTTTACTTATTTCACTATTCATTTTAGTTAAAAATTAATTAGAAATTATTGGATAATATAGATTATTCTAATTCAAAATATGGAATTCATTTTTCCAAATTCAATTTAAATATTTTTTATGTTTTAATTAAAAATAAATCTTGTAGTCATGATGAGAAAGAGAGTTTTTAAAGTTAAAATGTTCAAAAGTTTGAAATATTTTTATATCCAAATTCAACATGAAATTGATTCCAATAACCTAAATTTTATTAATTTATATAAATTTGAAATAATTTTACTTTAAAACCAACTATAAATATAATTTAACATCATGTATGTTTTAAATAAAAAGACATTTTTTAATTAGAATTCAGTGTTTTTTAATATTCATCAAAAAATGAAAATTTTCCAAAAAAACAAAAAAAATAACTATAAAATAATTTCAATATTATGATTTCAAAAAAATATTTTTTATATAAATATTCTAAAATTTGTAAAAATTAGTTTAAAATTATGTGTTCAAAGTTCTATTAATCTGTCTTCTAGAAAAAAAATGCATTTTTTTAGAAAATATTTCTTTTTCATTCAAATGGTAATTATTTTATTAATAATAAATAGATATTTAATAAACATGTGTAAAATATATATTTTCATAAGTTAATTAATCATATTAATTCCTTAAATTCTAACATATAGGTGTTCATTATCATATTAAATAATAGTATTAATTGTATATTGTTGTTCAGTAAAAATCGGTCTTGTATGTAATGAAAGATATCAAAGAAATTAATTATTCTATGTAACGAAAGATAACTTAGTATTTCATATAAAATACTCTATCCAATAAAATTTTATTCTTTTATAATTTTTGGTGTGCTACATTCTCCCCACTTTAAATAAATTAAATCCTCACATTTTAAACTTGATCTTAGAAATCAAGGGTTTAATATATAAAAATTCCTTTTTGAAAAACCCACATTATAAAGGGGTTAATAAAATATCCTCTTAATAAGAGATAAATTCAATTAAAAATTTCATCTAGAATAATCACATAAATAGTTTTCTGAGAAGTAGAACATAGTTGGGAAATGAAAACATATACATGGGAGAAAAAAATAACACCGAAATACTTATGGAGAGTGATAGAGAACATTGATCAGAAGAAAGTGGGTGATCGAGATAATATTAAAGGCTACAAAACCATAAAACAAATAGTTGTGGAAAAGATTATTTATATCATCATAAATAATTCTAATAGCATATAATTTTATTTAAAGATCATTTTCCTAAAGTTCATGAACTTTCATAAGAAGGTATACTTACTTGATTTCATTCCATTTCATAAGAATAATATAATCCTTTGGTTATGAATTTAACAATTTCGAATTCATCCCTTAATCTAGAAAAATAATGTCCAAAAAATAATTTTATATGTCTGAACTATTAAAATTAACTTTTAATGGATTTTAAGACCCATAAAAGAGTGATAATTCTTCCCATCTATCTCAAACTATTTTTCAAAATTAATGTGGATTTCAAAATTTATCCAATATGCATAAAAATTTATATGATGATGTAATAAATTAATATCTAAAATCTTACCCAAAGTTAAACATGAACCATTTCATAAATGGTTAACCATATGACCCTTCCAAAAGATCAAGATCCAAAACTATAGAAATAATGTCACTAAATTTTAAAATTAACTTACGATTAATCTCTCAAACAATATGAAGTGGATCTTAATCACATAATACAAAACATATGAATACATTCACCATGAATTATTTTGAAACTTGGTAATGATTTTAATTACCATAAAATCTTATATAAAACCTGCATGCTTCCTTATTTATTAAGTAAAAAAAGTTTATTAGATATATTCCTTAAATAAAAAAGTGTTGTAACTCAATCAAGAAAAAACAACTTTGTTAAAAACCCATTAATTAGTTATAAGGTAGTCTGTACTATCCAAATTAATTTATACATATCAATTATATCTTTATAATAACATTATTATCACAACATTAGGAATATATTAAGGGTTATATTTCCCTTAATAGTTTGTTTTCCAAGAAGAAAAACTTTCCACTTAATTATTTTTCTTATTCATGTATACCATTCAATATACACTTTCAAATCCTTATAAATTTAATAATTATTATAACTAGGTCATCATTGATAAATAATAGAATTATTGGATATAAACATTATCACATTAATCATTCCTCTTCATCTGTGTTAATCGCATAAAGCTTGACCATGATCTATTAGATTCTTTTGAGGTATAATCCTTTGGAACTTGGGGAATTTATTTTCATAGTTCCCCATTTACATAATGTAACATCCCAGGTAAATGAAGAATAAATAATTTTAATATTTATTAATATTTATGAATTAAATATTAAATTCTATTTTAAAGGGGTTGCTATGTTCGATAGCGTACCCGATACGCAACGATGAGTTCCTTTGAAAACTTACGTTGCACACTAGTAATAAAATAATATTATTTTAAATGTTAGTTAACATGTAGCCGTTGTATTGGCGGGAATGGATAGAAATAACTAAAATATGATTATATATGTTTTTAAGTGTTTTTATATTTACCCAATAAAAGATAAAGGCTTAAAATACGGAAAGAGTTCAATTTTAGGCTTTTATACTCTAATTTTCACTAAAGGTTCACTTATCACCTTTTAATGGTGAACCGTCATTAAATATAGTTTTGATCACTCTTATACATTCTTTTGGACCAAATAAAACTTTTATTAAGAATCGGGACATCAAATTTTACTTTGTGTAATTTTTGGTACCTTTCTGATAAAGTTCATTTTTTTTTATGAATAGTGTAAAATGTTGCATTTTAATTCAAAACCTCTTTTTGATCTAATTTATTTATATGATTAGATTATCTTTTGAACTGGTTTTAAAGTGAAATTAGAATATATTTTTACCATTTTATCCAATGGTGGTCATTGGAATCAATTTCACTTTGAAATTAGACTTAAACTGGTGTCAATCTTTTGATACTTATTATTTTGTAAAAACACGCTATTTGCTCTGGCAGCGGGAATTAATTATTAAATTAATTAATGTGACTTATATGATTTGAATTTTGTAAAATAGACTTCATTTTTGAATTCGTAATATCAAATATAGCTTAGAGTGAATTTTTGGTAATTTTCTGAAAAACTTCAATTTTGATGAATAGTGAAACCACTAAGTGGTAATCAAGCAAACTGTTTTTTTCAGTTAAATGAAAGTTTACCACTAATGTGTATTGAATTTTGAAAATCCGACATACATGGTTGTCATTAAGAAGTAAAATGTGGTTCAATGAGATTAAAATAATTTTTTGGTGAATAGTAACTTATTAAGTTCTTAATCGCGATTAGTGGTAATTAGGGTAGTTTAATGTATAAATAATGCTTTAATAATATAAAATGACCTAGACACATGTCCCAACCTCATTGGTTTTGTCATGGCCGACCAAGACAAGTCATGGCCTAACTTGGGGACCCCATGTATCCACTTTTGTTGGGAAATAACATAAATTACTTTTTATTAAATGTTAAAGTGAAAATGACACAAACATAATATGTTTTGCGAAAACAATTTTTAAGTGGGGTTATACAAGTCCAAATTTTGATTATAAATATTCAATGGAAATCTAAAAAGATTTCCTACATCATAGTAATTTGTTTATAATTTTTAGACATTAAATAAATTTAATTATTTATGACATAATAATGATGCAGCGATGACATCATTATTTGACGATTTAAATAAAATGGAAAGATAAAATAAAATCTATGAACTACACATGTCCAAAACCAATTGGATGAATGGATTTCGATGCCTTATCACCTTATCCACGAATTCCATCAATGTGGGACCTTTTAAAACCGAAACACATTTTCAAATAATGTAATGTTTCTTTACTTTCCAAAAGTGCCCCTCCTCTCCCCTTATAAAAGGCCCCCACCTCTACCTCATTTCACACACTCTTCAAGCCATTGGCTCGGCCAACCCCTGCCCATTTGCTCTCTCCACATCCCTCTCCTCATCCTAGAGGATTCCCTTTGGGCAGAATCCTTTCAAAGGAATCCTTTAGGCTCAAACCAAAAGAAGTTACACTTTTTAAGGTATTTCATTCTCTCATGTTCATTTGTTTTATTTTGCTTCTCCGACCCCCTAAACTCTTTTTATTTACTTCTTTTGTAACAACACCAGTATCTTCAATATACTAGGATGTTGTTATAAGATATATTTGAGCTACACTCTCACACAACTACATCAAATGGTTAAAGAACATACGGTTTCCGTGGATGGCGAAATTCTGCCTCCCGAAACGATGATTGTTCAATACTCATTTAACACCTTCAAAGGTGGCCATTATGATGTCACTATTTTTATATATGATATATTATATGTTTATGTTTTCCTTAAGCTTCTGTTTTTTTCATTTTGGGCATACCTTTATGGTTTCCATTATGGGTAAAACACGATATCTTCATTTTAGGAAGTGCGGACTACCGCCCCCTAAAAGTGATTTGATTCGTTAATACCATATGTGGGATGTGTAAAGGATAAAGTTAATGATATTATATATGTTGTTATACTGGAATTATAATATACTTTTATATCATTATGATTCCATTCCAGAAAATATGAAATAGAAATGGAAGTAGCGTTCATGCGTACGTACGGCTTACCGTCTCCATGAACGATGCATTTCATTTCTTACCTCTAAATGTGATGTAATATTATAAATGAATGTATGTACTGGATATATATGACATATATGATATCTACATAATGAATACCATTCTGGATATAATGAACCTTTGACCAAATTAACAACTTGTAAGTATAAGAAGTCAATTTTTGACTTAAGAACCAAATACCGACAAAATGAACATTATTAACTTAAATGATTACATGATGTTCATAACATGGTATAAAAGGAATAATGAACTTGAAAAAGATTCATAAGAAAGTAGAGATTAACTCAAGTTTATTATTCAGGAGTTTAAAGAACGGTCGGGTCAAGTCGGATACGAGGTATGGGACTTCGTCTCAATCTCCTTTCGTTGAGGCATATTTTATTTTATACACAACTTTCTTTTATACGGTGTATAAACCCCTTTGACTTTTACGTTTACTCAAAAGGAATCTTTTTTATACGAAGCGTTTACTAAACGACAAAAGGGAATGTTTTTGTCGTACGTATGCGGCGACAACGACTTCTCCGCCGTCGTAACCGTTATTTGAGTTTTGGCTTCCTCTACAAGCCATACCTTTTTTTTTAAAAGAAAAATAAATACCATGTTTTACTTTGGTATTGAAAATGGTTTTCATAATGTTTTTATTATATCAATGTGTTGTATTGATATCTCGTGATTGAAATGTGGAAATGTTATGTTTCCTTTATGCATGTTTTATGTGATATGATTATGTTATGGTTCTTGGGCATTATTATGAAGACGGGTGGTTCCGTGATAAACTAAGGGCGGGTGAGCCCGTTATAGCTCTCCAATGCATTGGGTAACGCGAAGGAGTGAAACGTTAAGGTTTCTCCGAAGAGATTTTAGGGAATATACTGTGATGGGTATTCCAAACGTAACCAAGAGGGTTACCCCCTACGTAAGAATGTTATGAATGCCTCAAGTTACCTTTACGTATTATGATTTATATGATTTATTCATGTTTTTATGAGGTATGTTAAAGTGCCTATGTTTTATGGGTAAAGTATGATTTCATTCTTATGTATATATGAACTCATGTTTCCTTTCCATGTTTTTATAACCCATACTGAGTTTTTACGCTCATCCCAAGTTTTTGAAATGTTTTTCACAGGTCAAGGGAAAGGTACATGATAAGATGATAGAGTCAAGGATGTGTCAAGAAATAATCCATGTTTTATTTTAAATGTGTTTCCATTGATGGGAATGAAGAATACTATCTTTATGTAACCACTTTGTTTATATGTGGAATGTAATGCAAGTTTTATGATCTAATTCTCTAAAACTCTAAACCCGAAAAGATCCTCAACGTGTAATCTTGTAATAACTCAAGATTAAGTAAGGTTTAAGGCTGGGGCCTTATAGTTGGTATCAAAGGTCGGTTTAGATAACTTTAGGAGTTAGAATTCTATTAAATGATTATCCAAAAATATTTTTTTTTTTCTTTTTCGAAATGATATAGCATTTAAAGATTACCATGTTGCTTCATCTAAGACATGTTTGTTCAGAATGGTTTTCCGCAGAGGAAACAGGGAAGCAGTGCTAGGAAGGCATACAGAAGGAAATAACCTTCCGAATCAGCATCCAGAAATGGTCGGAATTGGAACTGAACAGTTTGTTGCAGTAATGGCGCAGTTGACTCAGGCGATAAATGGTGGTGGTATCCATGCACGAGATCAGCCAGATCAGCCGCAGAGGAACATGTCAGTGGTGGAACATTTCATGAGGCAACATCCACCATCATTCAGAGGATCATCTGACCCTGTGCAAGCTGAAGGGTGGATTAAAGCACTGGAGAAGATTTTTGATGTCATGGGGTGTTCAGACAATCAAAAGGTTAGTCTTGCTATTTACCGTTTGGAGGGTGAAGCAGATCAGTGGTGGTCTATGGTTAAAAATATCAGGGAAGCCGATGAGATTGATGCTCTTGACTGGGATGATTTCAAAGGTATGTTTCTTGAGAAGTATTTTCCTAAGGCTGTTCGACTTAGGATGGAAAAGCAATTCTTGGAATTGAGGCAAGAGGAAGACTCAGTGGCTGCCTATGAAGAAAGGTTCACTCAATTGGCAAGGTATGCTCCCAATTTTATCCGGGACCTTGATAGTAAAATCAATCGTTTTTACTCAGGATTAAAGCCAAAGTATCGAAGGGCATTAACTTCTCGTGAGTTTAAAAGTTATGAAAAGCTTGTTCGATGTGCTGAGAAGGTGGAAATGGAGTTTGCCGATGACCAAGTGTTCTATAACAACCAGCAGAAGAAGAGACCGAGGTGGCAGGAGAAAGGTAAGAATTCTTCAAAGAAGTCTGATGGTAAGAGAACTAAGTTTCCAGTTTGTGATAAATGTGGCAAAAGGCATGCTGGGGAATGTCTTTTGAATTCTGGGAAGTGCTACCGATGTGGTAAGATGGGACATAAGGCTCGTGATTGCACTGAAAAGGATCAAGGTGAAGGTAAGAACAAATTTGATTTACAGTTAGTGAAATGTTATAAGTGCAATGAGATGGGTCACTATGCAAACGAGTGTCTGACAAGGAGCTTGAGTGATGGGAAGCAGTTAGACTACAAGTAGAAAGGGGTGGTGAAATCCTTTGCAACATCAGTAGATGTTGGGCCATCGAATGAAGTGGTATCTGCTCCAGGGAGCTCAGTATTTTTCGAAGATTGACTTGAGGTTGGGGTACCATCAGTTGAAAGTAAAAGAAGCAGATGTTCCGAAGACTGTGTTCCGTACTAGATATGTCCATTATGAATTTGTAGTTATGCCTTTTGGGTTAACCAATGCACCTGCTGTATTCATGGACCTTATGAATAAAATTTTCCATGAGTTCTTGGATAAGTTTGTGTTTGTGTTTTGAGGTTTGTGAAGAGGTTATGTGTGCCTTGTGATTCACAGTTGAAGAGAGAGTTGTTATGTGAAGCTCATAGTTCTCCGTTTTCAGTTCATCCGGGCAGTACTAAGATGTATAGAGATCTGCGGGAGTATTACTGGTGGGATGGAATGAAAAGAGATATTGCTGATTTTTCTGTGAAGTGTTTGACTTGTCAACAGGTTAAAGCAGAGCGGCAGTTACCGAAAGGGATGCTTCAGCCTTTACCAGTGCCAGAGTTGAAATGGGAGAATACATCCATGGACTTTGTTGTGGGATTACCAAAGACATATCAAGGTAATAATGCAATCTGGGTTATTGTTGATCGCTTGACCAAATATGCTCATTTCCTTGCTATACGAGATACTTTCCCTCTTGATCAACTTTCCCGTTTGTATCTTAAGGAGATAGTCAGGTTACATGGAGTTCCTCTCTCCATTGTATCAGATCGTGATCCCAGGTTTACTTCTAACTTTTTCAAAGGCCTTCAGAAGTCGTTGGGTACTGAATTAAATTTTAGTACAGCTTTTCATCCTCAATCAGATGGGCAGTCAGAACGAACAATTCAGACATTGGAGGATATGCTACGAGCTTGTTCTATGGATTATCAGGGAAGTTGGGACCAACATCTTTCTTTGGTTGAGTTTTCATATAATAACAGTTTTCATTCTAGTATACAGATGGCACCATTTCAGGCATTATATGGGAAGCGGTGTCGAACTCCAGCTTTCTGGGATGAAGTGGGTGAAAGGAAATTGATGGGACCAGAATTGGTAGAAGAGATGGTAGAAAAAGTTCAGCTGATTCAGAAACACATGAGAACAGCTCAGAGCAGGCAGAAGAGTTATGCGGATAACCGGAGGAAGGATCTATCTTTCGAGGTAGGTGATCATGTTTTTCTCAAGGTTTCTCCTTGGAAAAGTGTGATGAGATTTGGTAAGAAAGGAAAGTTGAGTCCAAGGTTCATTGGACCATACGAAATTCTGGAAAGAGTTGGATCAGTTGCATACCGAGTGGCTTTACCTCCGAGTTTATCTCAGGTACACAACGTTTTTTACGTTTCTATGTTGAGAAAGTATATGCCAGATCCATCTCATGTTTTGAGTCCAGAGGTAGTTCAGCTGGAAGAAAACCTATCTTATGAGGAACAACCGGTCCAGATTCTTGACCACAGGGAGCAAGTGTTACGGAATAAGGTGATTAAGCAGGTAAAGGTTTTGTGGAAAAACCACATGATTGAAGAGGCAACATGGGAATCTGAAAATGCTATGAGGGATAAATACCCCCACTTATTTTGATAAGTGAATAAAATTGCGAGGACGCAATTCCCAAAAGGGGGGAAGGATGTAACATCCCAGGTAAATGAAGAATAAATAATTTTAATATTTATTAATATTTATGAATTAAATATTAAATTCTATTTTAAAGGGGTTGCTATGTTCGATAGCGTACCCGATACGCAACGATGAGTTCCTTTGAAAACTTACGTTGCACACTAGTAATAAAATAATATTATTTTAAATGTTAGTTAACATGTAGCCGTTGTATTGGCGGGAATGGATAGAAATAACTAAAATATGATTATATATGTTTTTAAGTGTTTTTATATTTACCCAATAAAAGATAAAGGCTTAAAATACGGAAAGAGTTCAATTTTAGGCTTTTATACTCTAATTTTCACTAAAGGTTCACTTATCACCTTTTAATGGTGAACCGTCATTAAATATAGTTTTGATCACTCTTATACATTCTTTTGGACCAAATAAAACTTTTATTAAGAATCGGGACATCAAATTTTACTTTGTGTAATTTTTGGTACCTTTCTGATAAAGTTCATTTTTTTTATGAATAGTGTAAAATGTTGCATTTTAATTCAAAACCTCTTTTTGATCTAATTTATTTATATGATTAGATTATCTTTTGAACTGGTTTTAAAGTGAAATTAGAATATATTTTTACCATTTTATCCAATGGTGGTCATTGGAATCAATTTCACTTTGAAATTAGACTTAAACTGGTGTCAATCTTTTGATACTTATTGTTTTGTAAAAACACGCTATTTGCTCTGGCAGCGGGAATTAATTATTAAATTAATTAATGTGACTTATATGATTTGAATTTTGTAAAATAGACTTCATTTTTGAATTCGTAATATCAAATATAGCTTAGAGTGAATTTTTGGTAATTTTCTGAAAAACTTCAATTTTGATGAATAGTGAAACCACTAAGTGGTAATCAAGCAAACTGTTTTTTTCAGTTAAATGAAAGTTTACCACTAATGTGTATTGAATTTTGAAAATCCGACATACATGGTTGTCATTAAGAAGTAAAATGTGGTTCAATGAGATTAAAATAATTTTTTGGTGAATAGTAACTTATTAAGTTCTTAATCGCGATTAGTGGTAATTAGGGTAGTTTAATGTATAAATAATGCTTTAATAATATAAAATGACCTAGACACATGTCCCAACCTCATTGGTTGTGTCATGGCCGACCAAGACAAGTCATGGCCTAACTTGGGGACCCCATGTATCCACTTTTGTTGGGAAATAACATAAATTACTTTTTATTAAATGTTAAAGTGAAAATGACACAAACATAATATGTTTTGCGAAAACAATTTTTAAGTGGGGTTATACAAGTCCAAATTTTGATTATAAATATTAAATGGAAAGCTAAAAAGATTTCCTACATCATAGTAATTTGTTTATAATTTTTAGACATTAAATAAATTTAATTATTTATGACATAATAATGATGCAGCGATGACATCATTATTTGACGATTTAAATAAAATGGAAAGATAAAATAAAATCTATGAACTACACATGTCCAAAACCAATTGGATGAATGGATTTCGATGCCTTATCACCTTATCCACGAATTCCATAAATGTGGGACCTTTTAAAACCGAAACACATTTTCAAATAATGTAATGTTTCTTTACTTTCCAAAAGTGCCCCTCCTCTCCCCTTATAAAAGGCCCCCACCTCTACCTCATTTCACACACTCTTCAAGCCATTGGCTCGGCCAACCCCTGCCCATTTGCTCTCTCCACATCCCTCTCCTAATCCTAGAGGATTCCCTTTGGGCAGAATCCTTTCAAAGGAAGCCTTTAGGCTCAAACCAAAAGAAGTTACACTTTTTAAGGTATTTCATTCTCTCATGTTCATTTGTTTTATTTTGCTTCTCCGACCCCCTAAACTCTTTTTATTTACTTCTTTTGTAACAACACCAGTATATTCAATATACTAGGATGTTGTTATAAGATATATTTGAGCTACACTCTCACACAACTACATCAAATGGTTAAAGAACATACGGTTTCCGTGGATGGCGAAATTCTGCCTCCCGAAACGATGATTGTTCAATACTCATTTAACACCTTCAAAGGTGGCCATTATGATGTCACTATTTTTATATATGATATATTATATGTTTATGTTTTCCTTAAGCTTCTGTTTTTTTCATTTTGGGCATACCTTTATGGTTTCCATTATGGGTAAAACACGATATCTTCATTTTAGGAAGTGCGGACTACCGCCCCCTAAAAGTGATTTGATTCGTTAATACCATATGTGGGATGTGTAAAGGATAAAGTTAATGATATTATATATGTTGTTATACTGGAATTATAATATACTTTTATATCATTATGATTCCATTCCAGAAAATATGAAATAGAAATGGAAGTAGCGTTCATGCGTACGTACGGCTTACCGTCTCCATGAACGATGCATTTCATTTCTTACCTCTAAATGTGATGTAATATTATAAATGAATGTATGTACTGGATATATATGACATATATGATATCTACATAATGAATACCATTCTGGATATAATGAACCTTTGACCAAATTAACAACTTGTAAGTATAAGAAGTCAATTTTTGACTTAAGAACCAAATACCGACAAAATGAACATTATTAACTTAAATGATTACATGATGTTCATAACATGGTATAAAAGGAATAATGAACTTGAAAAAGATTCATAAGCAAGTAGAGATTAACTCAAGTTTATTATTCAGGAGTTTAAAGAACGGTCGGGTCAAGTCGGATACGAGGTATGGGACTTCGTCTCAATCTCCTTTCGTTGAGGCATATTTTATTTTATACACAACTTTCTTTTATACGGTGTATAAACCCCTTTGACTTTTACGTTTACTCAAAAGGAATCTTTTTTATACGAAGCGTTTACTAAACGACAAAAGGGAATGTTTTTGTCGTACGTATGCGGCGACAACGACTTCTCCGCCGTCGTAACCGTTATTTGAGTTTTGGCTTCCTCTACAAGCCATACCTTTTTTTTTTAAAGAAAAAAAAATACCATGTTTTACTTTGGTATTGAAAATGGTTTTCATAATGTTTTTATTATATCAATGTGTTGTATTGATATCTCGTGATTGAAATGTGGAAATGTTATGTTTCCTTTATGCATGTTTTATGTGATATGATTATGTTATGGTTCTTGGGCATTATTATGAAGACGGGTGGTTCCGTGATAAACTAAGGGCGGGTGAGCCCGTTATAGCTCTCCAATGCATTGGGTAACGCGAAGGAGTGAAACGTTAAGGTTTCTCCGAAGAGATTTTAGGGAATATACTGTGATGGGTATTCCAAACGTAACCAAGAGGGTTACCCCCTACGTAAGAATGTTATGAATGCCTCAAGTTACCTTTACGTATTATGATTTATATGATTTATTCATGTTTTTATGAGGTATGTTAAAGTGCCTATGTTTTATGGGTAAAGTATGATTTCATTCTTATGTATATATGAACTCATGTTTCCTTTCCATGTTTTTATAACCCATACTGAGTTTTTACGCTCATCCCAAGTTTTTGAAATGTTTTTCACAGGTCAAGGGAAAGGTACATGATAAGATGATAGAGTCAAGGATGTGTCAAGAAATAATCCATGTTTTATTTTAAATGTGTTTCCATTGATGGGAATGAAGAATACTATCTTTATGTAACCACTTTGTTTATATGTGGAATGTAATGCAAGTTTTATGATCTAATTCTCTAAAACTCTAAACCCGAAAAGATCCTCAACGTGTAATCTTGTAATAACTCAAGATTAAGTAAGGTTTAAGGCTGGGGCCTTATACATAAAGTTGAAGCCTTAAAAATTAAAAACCTTTTTTATACCCTTTAAATCATGATCATGGTGGCCTTTTTCTCCACACTTGAAGAAAAATATTTTCCCTTGTAAGCATATACCAAGGTGTTTCTTCCCACACGTAACATATGTAAAAATATTTCTTTATCTTATTTATTTTATATATATTTTTATATGTCATCCTCTTATTTTATTTATTTACTTCAATTAATAATACTTAGATAATTAATTCTCTATCTTTTTATCACATGATATTATGTCCTCATATGATGAGAATGTTTGGGAGAATAGTTTCCTTCAAAAGATTATCTTAAGACCATAAAAGATTTGATTATTCTTACTCTTTGGATCACATGCATTGGTGAGGTTCTTATCCATTATTATAGGAACCATTAATAAATGAAAATATAAACTGGATTAGATAATTTCATTATGGAATGTAATATATAATCTCAAAACTAGTGAAATACTTAACACAAAATAAAAAAATTATGCATAGTTAATCTCATAATCATAAACATGGTTTAATTGGGGACATATTTACTTTCAAATAATTTATAATGGTTTGTGAAGAAAATATGAATTGTACTAAGAATATACCCTATGATATTCAAACCAAATACGTAGTAAGGCTCATTTTCAGGCACTAGGTAACACTTGAGTCAAGCTCTGTGTGCCTTTTTTGGAGTTATTAACCCTAGGTACCTCTATTTTGAAACCAAATACACTTATAGTATCAAAATAGGGGTGTAATTATAGTAAAAAAACCACATAATCTCTACCTTATCAAAACTTAAGAATGCTATTATATACAAATCCTCAAACTATTTCATAATGCTATCTTCTCGACTCTATGTTTTTTGAAATCTAGTTTCCAAGGTTTCTACTAAAATTCCATTGATACAAAATATACCCACCCCAAACCCAGTAGCTTGGAGGCAATTAATTACTACATTAAATTGGAATAAGATATAAGGAAACTAATCCTAAAGGACATAATAGTTTAGTATTCTTGTTAAACTAGATACGTACATGATTCTTACATTACATTTGAATACACATATTAAAACATTATTTTTTTCAAGAATAACTTTATTCCAACTAGAATATACCTTTATATTAGTGATAGTAAACTTAATGGAATCTTGGAGAAAGGAAAAAATAAGGGTGATCTCATATGATCAGTAAAGGTTAAGTACAATAGATGCAATCATGAATCAATAAGAATAATCAATATGGAAAGGTAAATAACTGAACACATGTTCCATTTAAATAACTTGACTACATGAATAAATATGTAATAATGAATATGGAAAGTTAAATAACTTAAAAAATGTCATTGAATATACAAACAAAGAATCAAATGCATCCATATAAAATATCATAGAGAAAATCACAGGGATAATGAAAACTGAATCTGAATGAAGGAAATGTTTAATTATTGGATGTCATATTTCCCAGACACATGATAGCTTTACCATCAAGATATATACTCAAGATGATTTAAAAAAAATTGGGTAAAAAACCATATTATTTGTTTCATGACCTTTCACAAGACACTTACTATCAAGATATATCTTACAGATAGTTTAAAACTGTTTGGTTAAAAACACAAAGGGTTTGTAGCTAATAGATTTTGTCTCATGAGACTACTAATGCATCAAGAGCCTTACATTAGTCGATACCCAACCCATGTTTTGTATTTCCAAATAATTCCAAATATATTGAATAACCGATCTAATTCATAAATAATGTGTCTTATCAAAAAGTATACATATAGAGTAAGGATACAAATTTAACAATATTTACCCATTTAATCAAATAACATTCAAATTAAACACCATATATAAAAATGGTATATTTTTTTGGAAATAATAATATCCATCAGAAAATTTAAATATATATATATTTAAGAAAATTTAATTTCTAATGAAAATTTATTCCAATAAAGTGATTTTTTAAAAAAAAATTAACAATCACAAAATAAAGTGTGATTTCACAATAACTCTTACCATTTAGTAATGTTCAAGTAAAATCACCTTTGATGAAATAATTAAAATTGAAACTTAAAATAACATGAATAATTAATTATTCATGATATCACATATCAAATTGGTAGTATATACACCACATAAATGTTAATTGGTTTATAATAACAAATAAGTCTCAATGGTATGAATATTGAGATGAAATCCATTACCTCACACATTCATTTAGTTGAAAGTGATTTAACCTCCTGTATAACGGTTTTAATCATGTTATTAATTTATAAAATAATAATATTCATCCTTATAATATCATACATGATCCTTTTATTAGATATTATCACCAATTCATTAATAATCATTCATTATTTTCATTGTTTCGGGTGTTAACTCCCTTCCTTTCTTGTGCATATTTTGTCAAGAAATATCCAATTCTTGAGAATATTTTATAGTTAAAACATATTAAGAATAATAATAATGAAATAATTGTCATATTTATACATAAATTATACTTTTAAAACAAATCATGAATGATGTTTATAAAAAATGAAGTATGTTACGATCATAGAGACGGTAGGTCATACGTACAAATGAGTAACGTTTTCCGTTTTTAGAATGGTCATTATGAAAAGGAGGTAAGAAATATTTTACATTTAAAAATAATCCCAATAACGTAAATACCATATTATATACTTATATATATCATTAATTTGTTTTGGTGATGAAAAGAGAGTCGCATCGCTTCATGAAGGCAGTAGTTTACACGTACACGAACGATATTATCATATTAATTTGAGTGAAAAATTAAGAAAATAAAATGATATATTATATTTCAAAAATGATAACTATGTCACTAATATAATAATTATTTTATTTATATCACATATAATTACTATTTATCACCTTCCATGTAAAATGTTAGTGAAAGATGAATCACATCGCTTCATGAGATACTAGTTCACCGTACACACGAGCGACGTTATCGTGTCTCCTACAAAAGGGAAAGTAATAAGTTATATATTATATATGGAACAAATAGGTAATATAATGTTATATATATATTATATATATACTATATTTCCATCATAATATTGAACCTCGAGAGTTGTTAATGGAAAAAAAGAATAACATCATTTCGTGAGGAAAAAGTTTGATGTACACAAGAATGATGACTTTGAAACCCATTTAATGGAAGTGTGTGCAGTTTTAGGTCAAAAACTTAACATATAAAAATATATTTATATGTAATATACTTATATTATTACATAATAATGATTTTTAAATAATTTATGGAGGTGGAGAAGGAATTAAAATGAAAACTCTTATCAAAACACATTACCTTTTCTATGGGTATTTTCCTTTGGTTTGCACTAAATACATTGAAGGTTGGATTTCTACCCAAAATAAGGCTTCTAGGATGTGTTTATAGATTTTTTTGAGTTATTTTTTTCAGGTTTTTTATTATTTAAATTTCTTAATAGGTGTGAATAAGTGAGGGGAGTGAGTTCCCTTTAATAGTTGAGGGGGAGTGGTATTCTTGTAAATAATCAAAATTATTAACTATTGAGAGGTCAATATTATCTAAAGTGTCTCAAAAATATATAATTAAATGTTTTTAGGGATTGTATGGTCTATAAAAACCTCCAAAAAAACAATTAAATGCATTTTTTAGACATTTATTTTCTTAACATCAAAGTTTTCCTATTTTTACCATTATAGGTTTTCACTACGGTAAAAAATTTTATAACCTAGGTAATTTATCCATTAAGACTAAATTAAAGTGAGAAAAATTATTAAATTTATACCCACTTATTATAAATATGATATGAAATTTATAAAATAAAAATATCATGTGTTTTGTAAACGAATTTTAACAGAAGTGTATGTAATGCTCAAAAACACTACGTTAACCCTAATTGTGCTTACAAAGTTTTGGCAATTTAGAGGCCAATATATTAATTATAAAAGATAATTTTTTTCCCTGAATGGAACATAATTTATATTTAATAACATTTAAAAATCACTTGGAAGATTATAGTATTTTTTTATTTTAAATAATTTAATAAAATATCATTTATTATAAAATAACATTAATGTTAATTTCGAAATTATTCATTTAAATTAAATTTAAAAATATAATTCCAATGAGGGAATTTTAATATATTAAGTTAAAACCATTTTAACATGATATATTAATCTAAAAATTTAATAAAATCCAACAATTTATTCAATTTTCTTCACTTTTAATATTTTATAGAATCATTTATTTTAGTTAATTATTAAATAATTACTCTTTTGGCGTTTCCCAAGCCTTTTAAGTTACTAATTCATCTCAAAAAATTAAAGATACATTTTTATGATTAAAAAACTCATTTTTATTTCAATATAATATCTATAACCAAACCTAAGTTATTTTTTCCCTTTCCCAATTCATTATAGAAATTAAAATTAAGGATGGTTCCCTTTTGTCTTTTTCTTTACTTAACTTATTATATGGATCATATTCAAAGGAATGTGGAAAATAATTGAAATATTTCAGATAATTTTATTTAAAATTTCTAAATAAATCATAAAATAAAATTTATACAATATTTAAATTCATATTCACTCTTATCATTCTAGTTTAACACCACGATAAATCAATTTTTTACCTTAACCGTAGTATTTATTTTTTACTACTTTCACTATTCATTTAGGTCAAAAATAAAGTTGACATTATTAGAAAAGATAAATTATTATGATTAAAAATATTTATTAATTTTTTCTAAATTTAACCCAAAAAGTTGAAAATTTTAATTTAAAATTAATCCCATAAATGTGATGAGAAATGAGGTTTTTAAAGGGAACATGTTCAAAAGTTTAAAATATTTTTATATCTAGATTCAATATAAAATGGATTCCAATGAACTAAACTGGATTAATTGAAATAAAATATAACTAATTTTATTTTAATACTAATTCAAAATTTAATTTAATATAATAAATTATTTAAACAAAAAGGTAGTTTTAAGTTAGAATTCAACATTTTTCATTATTCGTCAAAAAATGAAACTATTTAGAAAAATAGAAAAAATTCACCATATGATAATTTAGATATCCTAATTTTAAAATTGAATTTTATTTTTTCATATAAATTCTTTAAATTTGGTAAAAATTAGTTTTAAATTATGTTTGAAAAGGGATATTAATAAGTCTTTTATAAAAATAAAATTTCTTAGAAAAACTTTCTTTTCTTTTAAATGATACTTATGTTATTATTATTTGATAGATAATTAATAAACATGTTTAAAATATATATTTTAATAAGTTAGTTAATACTATTCAATCACTCTATTCCAATGGATAAGTGTTAACTATCATATTAAATGATAATATGAATAGTATATTGTTGTTTGGTAAAACTCAGTCTTGTATGTAATGAAAGCTATTGAAGAAATTTGTTGTTATGTGTAATAAAAGATAAATCATTATTTTTTGTTACATATTATATCTAATAAAATTTTATTCTGTTAGAATTTTTGTTGTGTTATAGTAGTGTAATTCGGAGAAATTTAATAAGTGATAATAATTATTGAGGAGTCCCTTATACCCCCCTATATTCATGTCAATAGGGGAATAAAAAAGGAGAGAATAAAAAAATGACTCATAACATTTGAAGTTATATTATCAAAAAAACCAAAGAAGGGAGATTGTTGTTCCCACTTGGATTAAATTTAAAAAAATCAATAAAGTTTTTAAGAAGTTGAGTCATGTTTGGTCACATGTGATGATTATGGAGTTTTTATTCAAGGAAATTAAAATAAGTGTATGTGGTTGAAGGTACACTAGTCTAAAAAAAATTAGATGTGACATTTTGATATTTTATTAGTACTCATAATGATTGAAATTTCACTAAAATTAATTTAATTGAAGTATGGAATTTTTGTATTAGATAAGGAATTTCAAAAAAATATAGAATTCATATGAATTGGATTTTTTATATGACTTTAAATGGAATCTCTTATTAAATTAATGATTTACATAAGAAATCATATATATTTTTTAAGAAATTATATTTTTGTATCACTTAATAAGTATAATTTTATTATTTTAAATGTTTTTTGATGAATTCATATGGTTTCATATAACTTTGAAAAATAATGTATGACTTGGATGGAGATCTCATTTGACTTCTATGCTTAGAAAAAATTTATATTTATATATATTATTAAAATGATGATATGAGATACATATAGAACAAAATATTATGTTTATGGACACCACATAGAAATGGTGATTGTTTTGTGTGGGATAATCATCTGTGATAAATAAAGACTAACTTATGCCATAGTGTATGATTTTTTTAAAGCCAAGACACACATATGGAATATGATGTTTGAGATGAAAATAGAGAGAATCAATAAGCTATGTTTTTTGTCGACTATGGTGGGCCTAGAAATCACCAATGGTAAATAGTAAGTAACAAAATTCCATGGTTTTAACATCCAAAAAATTTATATATACTGAATTTTCCTTCTAAATAAATAATGATTTTCATATTTAGGAGTATAATATAGTTTAAACAGATACATCACATAAACCTATATTTCATTAATTTGGAACATAAAAATTAAAAAATAAATATAGGAATGAAAATGGAAACTAGTACAATGGTATAATAAAAACCAAAAAACTAAACAAGTTGAACTAGAAAATATGGATCCCATTGATCACCTAGAATTATCATACTTAGGATAGTGCTATAAAAATACAATACATGAATAATCCAATCAAAATTTTAAAAATATATAATGCAGAACCTTGAAAGGAATTGAAATGAATGATGTTTTATGGAATTAAATGGTAATTATAGGTGGTAATATGACTGTTGGAATAATTCTATGATTGTTGGAATAGTAACCTAACTATTTGAAATAGAAACCTCACTTTTAAGAATAATAATCTAACTGTTGGAACAATAACCCGATAAAAAGAGTAAAATTACATATAAATAATATTTATACAAATAAATTTAAGAAAATATAAATATTTTGATTCCATAAAGTAAATATCATGATTAAAAAATTAAGGAAATTCTAATAATATTTTTAATAAGCTATATTTTAATTTATTTCAAAAAAACATAATTTTTTATGTTAATAATTAAATTAAATATATTAGAAAATTATAAAATTAATTTCATTTTTATAATCATCATGCCAAAATTTAATAAGGTCAATTTTTTGATCATTTTCAAAAAAGACTCATATTTTAGGTAAATAGTAAAAATAGAGATTTTATGTAACCGGATAGTTTTAACTACATCATTCAATATGTAATAATGAACTAATATTTTCTATAATTTTATGCTAAGAAAAAAATATGTTTAATAAGTTAAATATTTCAAGAAATTAAAATTCTAAACCCAAAATTTATTTTCCAAACTCAAAAGTCTAATATATTCCATTAAAAATAATTTTTCATTTTTTTCAATATTACTTTTTTATAATCTAAAAAATTAAGATAATAAATGGCTTGAAATTATTAAAATAATTTATTTTTAATAAAATATAATTCATAATTTTAAAATTTTCAATTTTACATGTTTTGCCTTAGAAATTATATTTTATTCAATATTTTATCCTAAAAACACCCCTCCTAAAATATAAATACTCCCTCTCCCTCCCCTTGAAAAACCAATTCAATTAGAATTACCAAAGACAAATATATACCCACTTACCTTTTTATAAATCACTTAAAATCCTTAATTATGTTCTATAGTAATCAAACTAGATGCTTTCATGAAGTTAAGGGTCATATAAAAAGAACTTTAAAAAGTATGTAATGTCCTTTTATCATTTTTTTCATGTTCCTTTTCTAGTTACCTATACTATTATTATTTTATAATGCAAAAATTCATAAAATAATTAATAATTATGATAACATGATCTTTATAATGATAATATCCTATAAGAAAAGTTTTATTTATAATGAATGTGTGTATTATATATCTCTCACCTCCTATTTTGACAATGTCTAATAAATGGTCAGTTAACTATCCAAGATGAAATTTTCAACACTCTATTTGTTATATATAACCCTGACCCAAGATCCACTTAACCTGTTCTCTGGTAAGGTGGCCCATCGGGCCTTAGGTTTTCCTCCCCATACACCAAAGTCTACCAACTAGCAGCAGGGGTCGGATTAGTTGATAATGGGGAGATTATGCCCTCTAATGATGATAATAATAAAGTAAATATGATAATAAAATAATATAGAAGAATAAATACTAAAATCATTAGAATAAATAATATATAACAACAATAAAATATTGAAATCAATAGTCAAATATATCAGATAAAGTAAACATGTCAGACAGTCATACGGGAAAAAACATGAAATATTTCTCATAGTCAATCACATAAGAATGTAATCAAAATTACCAAAAAAAACCCATAACAATGAAAATAAAAAACATGGTTCATCTACCATATATCCCAAGTAACTAATCACTAATATTCTGACTACGATCCCAGTCCCTTACCTGATCTCAAAGATACAAAGTCTTTACACATCCTGAGAGTCCCCTGTAAGGTGTGAGTTTGAACTCAGTATTCCACCACCAGCATGTTACTATCTTATATCCATGATTATATTGTGTACGAATACATAAATATATAGCAGTAACTCACACATAAAAAATAAATAACTTGCTCCACTTGTGCTCAATAGACACAAGTGAGTGTTTACCTACTTCTTCCAAAGGAGGTACGTATCTAAATACATGCCATAAAATATATATTTTCATACATTACATGTTTTCAAGGATATATCTACATTGTAGAGGACCCATGGATTAATGAAAATTAATCCAAATAAGTATATTATACCTGTAGAACCCTTAGTATCCTCCTATAAACATATCACCAGCACCTCATTCCATCTTATGCCTTATGTGCCACCAATCAAGTAATCGGAATCTCATCAGTATTCCCATAAATACATCATGGGTCCCTTAGACCTCCATTACAAAAAGTCACCATTGGCTCAATAGCCCAACATCTTAAGGTACAGTGATATCTTTCCAATCATATATAATAAATCACCATCGTCTCGATATCCAAACTTCTAAAGAAATGTGAGATCTATCCTACAATAATCTTATTCCATCAAAAAAAATACTAACAGTGAGCCTCACCCCCCAAATGATGATAACAAACACCATCTCTCATGTATTTATATAGTGATAACCTCTTCTATAACTGATGGTCAACACCATCCCCTAAGCCGCTATAACTATAGAGGTCTCCACCTATAACAAGTGGTCAACACAAACTCACTGAGTCTTAAATGTGTGAACATGACTCCCATAGAAACATCAGCAAAAAATGGTGATCAAAAATCACTAAAAGTACCTAATCCACACAATTTGGAAACCTCATTTCCACATGTGAACCTTGTTTCCCATTTGCATCATGGTAATATCCATCCACCTTATCCTGAAAATCATATCACCTTAAACTTGATGGTCAACACATTCCTATATATCTCAATCCATTCCCTTAACCTGAAGAACCTTGTCATTTTAGTTCTAGTGATCAAAATCACATCAATACCTCTGACCATGACCATCACATTCCCATGGAATCAATGCAACCATATAAAAATTTAATTAATTTAAACAATTTAAACATTTGGCATAAACTTTCAGACCAACCAAAAACCACATACCTAGCTTAGAATATTTAAATAGGCTAGATCATTCTCATCAGAATCTCATAATATCAATTAAATAATTTAAATAAAAGAATTAATTAATTAAAGGTTTCACCTAGATAATCCATATATGTGTATTTTTTTACTCATCCCATAGCATGTGTATATTTAAGAAGAAATCCATGCACCACCAACCTTAAACTAGTAGGCACTCACTCATCAAATATTGCCCTCTAATCTAATCTGAGATGAGAGAAATTGGGATTATATACAAGAAACTTGAAAATAATGTAAATGGTCTTGGATGGAAATACAATTACAAATTATGTGGTAAAATAAGAAAGGAATCAAGAGTAATCCAGGGATTACTGATACGCTTCCAAGATACCTGATGGTACTCAAATAAAATCTCAAATGAAGAAAGGTGGAAATCCTAGAGGATATAAAAATGGAGTAGATCCTTCATATTTTTACATTATAGGAATAATGAGTATGAGATGAAAGAAAAATAAGGAGGGAGAAGAAGATTCATAATTTCACCCTTTTAAATGAACTGCATGATTAGGCCGCACGGTTTAGATAACCATGCTCTAATCATGCAGTGCCACTATCTGATGGGTACCACCTTTAAAACCAGTCACACATTTCAGCTACATGGTTTGGCCAGACCATGAACCAACCATGAAAACTCACTATCTAAGTGAAACTAAACCTGTGGGCTAGGCCACATGCTTTTTCAAACCATATGCAACCTGTGTTCACCCCCTTTAATTTATTACAAGTTTCTCATGTGATTTTATGTCAAACTTTCATAGTTTTTTCTAACTATTATTTAGTTCAAATGGTTCACACTATTATTACTACATGGTTAGCACTAACTATGCACCAATTGTGCACTCAGAGCTATGTCTCCTGAAAATTGGTTCTTAATGTTTAATGCTCTTAAAATAAAATCATACCACCGAGACACTTACTAAGCCTAAAAACTAATCTAAAAATGTAATAATGAATTCTAAATCTCAATGATATGCTTCTAATCCTAATTTAAAATTTTTCACATCCACCAAACTTAAAATTAAAAATAAATTAGAAAATTCAACCTGTTCCAAAAACCCGAGACATTACAATCTCCCTAACAAACAATAGATCATCCCCAATCCATGATGTTCCACACTAATATGGTACCCAATGTTCCCATAATATAAAAATTTCCCTGGTATACCTCAATTACTTAGTCACAAGATAATTCTCCTTATACTGATCCCCACCTTAGGAATTACCTACCTAGTCATTTCCTAACCCAAAATTCAGAACTTTGAAGGTTCCTATGACCATTATCAGTCATGCATGTAACATCCTTCACCTCACCCAATGTATTGGGAAGAGGAATAGATATTACTAGGCCTTAGGTGACATCACCAAGACACCAAAGGATGGTAATAAATTCCATGGGATTCATAAAAAGTTGGGGGAATATTTTCCCTTTTGAAAATAAAACAACTAAACCAAGAAAATAATAACCAAGAAACCATTATATGATGCATGAGAACAATTTAATACAAATAAAAGTAATATCAAATAAAAAAAATATAAAACTATAACCATGAACTATACCAATGTACAGAGTGAAAACTAAAACCAACCACCCAAAGACAACCAAGATGTTCATCAATAACTCCTATAAATCTCTAAGATCCAATTCAACAATCCATTCCCATGGTATCATGATTCATCACTAAAGAACTAGTATACCTTTCCTTTACCTGTGTCTTGATATAAAACTTCTAAAAATTCACAAAACTGATAAAAAATATGGTGAGTATAAAACATAGTAGGATTTCCCTAATGACTTTCCTACTCACAACACTAGGGTAGAATAAGTAAGAACATTTATATAAAATAATGTATATAAGAAAATTGAAAAAAATTATATTAAGTCATAAAGTCGGTTTTCCAAACCAAAATCATTTCTGTGGAAAGTTATCCAAAAATATTTTAGAACCATTTTTAAAATCCATTTGGAATAACCAATTATATTTCACATAACCACACAAGAATTTTCAAGTGATAGTTAAATACTCATGAGTAGTCTCTCGTAGATCTATCGAGTAATCACAAGGTAAACATATACCAAGTGCCCCAATGGTACATTCCCCTTCCATAGGTTCACTTAAATGAAAATGAACACACACCAATTGTTTATTCCTATTCCCATACCAAACCAATTGAGCCTCCATTTCAATAAAACAAAACTTTTATTGAAAAAAATTCCTAAATATTTTTTTTCCATGCACCAAAAACAAACACCCATTTTAGAATCATCATTTTAAAATAATGTAACTAATTTCACTTTCTAAAATCAACCAATTTCTATAAATTCACAAACCATCACTAAATAATTTTTTCAAAAAATATTGAACATCAATTTTATAATTCAATCAATTACAAATCAAGGCATCAAATTCTTATAAGAGGAGTTGATATTGAAGCCACTTGCCTTGAAAAACTAGGTGAAAATGAAGATTGAAACACATTCTTCAACAAACTAGGCTTAGATATCCCAAAACATGACTTATATCATGTTCCATACCTTTAACACAACCATATCCCATTATGATTAGCATCACACAACATGGATCTATCCCCAAAATATTAAATCTATGAATCCAAGAGAGGGAAGAAGAGTAAAGCTTAGTGAATCCACCAAGAATGATCACTTACCAAGGAATTTTCTCTCTAATGAACCAAGAATCACCAAAAGATCACAATGGTCTTTCCTTGGTCTATATTTTATACATAATATCATTTATATGATTTCTAAATCATGACACTTATTTTCAATATAAAATACCTTAGGTTTAACCTACATTATTCATTATCAAAATCCTTTATAGTGCTTTGAAAATAAAATTTTAATTATCCTAAGCATATCCCCCAAGAGTTTCAAAATAAGTGCATAGTAAGGCTTGTTGTTGTCTACTAAGTTACCCTAAGTCAGGTCCAGAACTCCTTGTTGTATTTGTTACTCCTAGATACATCTATGACAAAATCATGTCCACTTGTAGTATCTAAACAGGAATGTATTTCTAGGAAGACCCACATAATTTCTAACTTAACAAAATTTATAGGATGTTCTTATATAATTATCCTCAAATTATACCTTAGGGTTATAATCTCTAATCTATTTTTTTATAAATTTAGTTCCTAAGGTTTCTACTAAACTTCCTTTGATACCAACTGTAGTGACGTAACCCCAGATAGCATGGAGTTTATGTCTGCTACTAATTACATTAGCATGATTACAAGGAATCAAGCCCCGAATGACTGATTAGTTTAGTACTCTTGGTAAATGAGATACATAAATGTGTCTTATATTATAAATGACTACACTAATTATAGCATAATTTTTTTATTCTTTCCAAATAAACAACTTTGAGGATAACTCTAATCCATCTAGTAAATCCTTACATATCTTTCATAGTATGCTTATTGGATTCCTAGGGAAAGAAACATAATAAGGGTGGGCTCAAATGCTCGGTAAGGTAAAAATATATCAGAAGAAATAATGAATTAATGAGAGTAATAATTATGGCATGGTAAGTAATTGAATACACATACCATGTAATCAAAAAACTAAGAAGTAAGTGCATAAAAAATATGGTAAGGTAATAAATGGAAACACATGTCATTCAAATAACTAGATAAGTAAAAATAAATATGGAAAGGTAAGAAACTGAAAACACATGTCATTTAATCAATAAAAAGAAAATTAAATTTATCCATAAATGTGTCGATGTAAAATATCATGGATAAATAATAACTAAAACTAATATGAGGTAAATTATTTCATAATGGGCGTCGTGTCTTAGGAACATAAAAACCTATAGTGTCAAAATCCATCCACTGAATAGTTTAAAACTATGGATAGAAACCCATTTAATTTGTGCAACTTATTTTTCTCATGAGAACCTATCGATGCATCGAGGAGCTATATAAATTCTGAGCTCCACCTGTTATTGCATGTCCAAATTATTATTCATATTGAATAATTGATTTAATTAATAAACAATATGCCTTATAAAATATTTGTATTGAAGAAAAGATATGGATTTATTATTAATTCCTCAATTAATCAAATAACTTTCATTGTAGGCACAGTATGTAAAATGGTATACAATTTAGGAAATAGTAATATCTATGATAAATAAAAAGGATAATTTAGGATAAATTCAATGTTCAATGATCATGGGATATTAATTATTTCAAGGATACTAACAAATGAATCAAGAAAGTGAATGTGAATAATATCCTTGGAAAAATAAATCAAAAAACCATACAGAGTAAGAAATAGGATTGTATCAATAAAACATATCCCAAGTGGAATAAAAATAAGGTTTGTTGTCGTTAATGAATATAAATACTACAAATTCATCTTTTAAAAACATTCTTGTAGAAAATATCTTTTTCTAATGAAAAACTTTTTGAAAATCAATTTCATTGAAAATAAATTTTGAAAATATTTTCACTAAAAAGAAACCTTTTAAACATGCAAAGGAGTCTTCAAATAAATGATGACAGTAAATCTGTACTTTCCATACGAGGTAAAAGAATAATACTTTTTCACAATTAAATGTTGTTAAAATTCATTATTTGAAAAGTGAAAAGAAAATTCATTTTAAAACATTGGTAAACAAAAAAAAGGGTAAAAATTTCTTTAAAAAATAATTTTTTTTTAAATTGAAAAAAATTTAATAGAATGTGGTTTTTAGAATAAAACAGGTTCTCTGACTAAAGAGTGAAACAAAGTCTGGTTTTCACAAAAAACATTTTCTAAAACATGTTGAGTGCCAAAGAGTGGTAAAATGGTGATAATACTTGAAAAATGTCATGAATAACTAGAGAAGAAGAAAATGAAAGTTTTTATTGAATAATTTTCATACAATTTCCTTGAATAGAAATTTTATTTAAATATTATTAATATTATTGTTGAGTAAAATAATATTTAAACATTCCAAAGTGTCTCATACCACTTTGAAAATTTTTAAATCATAAACCTCATGAAGAAATAAAATTAAATGAAATTTTAAGATACCATGAAGATAAAAGGATTAATTATATAATATAAAAAAAGGTTAAATAGATACACCACACAAAAGATGAAAGTTTTGAACATGACATTTATAACACAGATGTAAAAAAGTGAGATGTGAATCCATTACCTTGAGTTTCATTTCAGGTGAATGTACTTTAACTTCATGTATAATAAACTTATGTTATTTTTCTACTTTATTGAGAACATTTTTCATTTTTATAATTAATTTTATTTCACTTTTTACTATTTTGTATACAACTGCTTAAACAATTATGTTTACATCAGGTGTTTTGACCAAATTCAGTTTATATGTCAAAAACAGCTTTGGTATGTCAACTATGGTAAAATTTGTTATTATATAACATATAAAGAATAATAATAATGGCATAATTATCATATTTTACATTAATTATACTTTTAAAATAAATCATTAAATATGGTTATGACAAATTAACCAATGTTTTAATCATAGAGACGGTAGGTCGTACGTACCTATGAGTAACGTTATAATTTTTAAATGATCATTATGGAAAGAAGGTAAGAAACACTATATCTTTCCATAATGATAATTGTATAATAAATACCATATATAATTATATATAATTTTTGTGATGTAAAATTAATCACATCGTGTCTAGGAGGCGGTAGTACATATCTTCATGAACAACGTTATCACTTTTTAAGTGTGTGTGAAAAGGGTAATAATTAAAATAGTATATATATATATATATTATATTTCCATAAAATTAATTATGTCATGAATATAATATATATGTTTTTTATTTCACCTATGTTTAATTATAATCTTCCTTTAAACATTTCATGGATCGTGTGAATGAATCACATCGCTTTGAGGGGGCGGTAGTCCACACTTCCTCAAATGATGTTATCGTATTAATGTAAAATAGAAAGTATTAAAGGTATGTATTATAAAATTATTTCATAAGTATAAATAAATAATAAATATTATATATATTATATATAAATATTTTTTCCATCATAATGGTTAATTATGAAAGTTGGTAAAGTAAAAAATGAACAATCGTCGTTTTGTGAGGTAGTAGTTTACCGTACATAAAAGCAGTATGTTCGTTACCAATTAGATGGAAGTGTGTGTAAGTATAGGTAAAAACTTTATAATAAAAAAATCATAATATATTAAGGATAATTTTTTTATACAATAATATAATAAGAAGATATGAAGGGTTAGAGAATGGAAATAAGATTAAAAATCTTGAGAGAAGATGTTACCTCTTAATCGGATAACTACTTTTAGTTTGTACAAAAATTATTACTTGAACGGATTTATAAAACAAATGGAGGAATAAATTTCAAGGGGAGGGATTATGAGAAGATATATAGGCTGATATTATCTAAAACTAAGTGTTTTGAGAGTTGTGAGAAATGGGGATAGGTGGTGACCTTTTATAAGGGAGGAAAAGGACTCACTTGATATTTTTGAAAAGTAGTACACACCTTTTTACCTAAAAAATCTTAAAAAACCAAAAAAAACAAAATAATGTCAGTTTAATGGATTAATTATTTCCATAAAATGGGTGTTGGACAAGTGCATAGGTCATTTGGGCCCCTAAGTTAAAGTTCTAGTCCTTTATTAAGCTTAATTTTACCTTAATAATTGTAATTAATTTTAATCACTTTCACTAATATTTTTAGTAAAAAACAAATTTGGTCTTATTATACATTATAAATTATTATTATTCAAAATATTTAATCAATTTTACCAAATTTAAATAATATAATTGGTGAAAATTAATTTAAAATTCATCTCGTGGGCAGGACAACAATGTAGGTTTTTGAAGTAAAAAATTCCAAAAAATTGCTATGTTTTTATAATCAATTTAAAATTGAAATTGATTCTGATGAAAAAAATTGTATTAATTAATAAAAATATAATATAATTAAACTTTAAACCGACATAAAATTATAATTTAACCTTATAAATAAATTAGATGAAAATGTAGTTTTGAACTAAATTTCAGTATTTTAACTATTCGTTAAAAAATGAAATGTTTCAGAAAAATATCAAAAAATAACACTAACCTAATTATTATATTTTGATTTAAAATATGAATTTTATTTGTAAATATTAAATCAATTAAATTTTTATAACTCATATTTAAAATGGGTTCTCCGTTAAAAGGCGGTAAAATTGTCATTACAAAAATATAGGGTTTTGTGTAAAGTAGGGTTTGTTCTTATCTTATGCATATCAAACATAATGGATGAATATAAAAAATATTTGATTGAATATAAAAAATATATATTTTATTAAAACAACTCAATAATTTTAATTAATTATTTTTATTAATACAAAACTCCTTTAGAAGCATAAAAATAATAATATTTCTTTTTATATCCAATTGATTCTTATTTTTGTTTCTTAGTAATTAGGGACCAATGAATTCATTTTATTTTTATATAAAACATATATTTTAATAATTTATTTAATACTATTTATAACCACTAACATAACATCTAGGTTATATCATATCATATTAAATAAAAATATTTTAATAATAGATAATTATTTGGTGAAACTCGGTATTATATGTAACGCAAGCTTCAAGGAAGATCGCTCTTGCATGTAACGCAATATAACTTGGTGTCATGTGAATTAAAATATATATCATGTATTTAATTTATTTAAAATAGTAAATATATATTAGAGTCTTGGGACATTATATTCCCTTACATGCTTGGTGATGTGTGTCATATACGTTATCGAATACAAATTTGTACTTTAGAATTTTGGTGTATTATATATAGAACTTAAAGAGCTTTAATAATAAGACAAAGTATATATTCTGACTACTAAAATCATTTTACCAATGGAATTTCACATTGAAGAATAATTGGAATCTTAAATCATTAAGGGATACTCTTTAATGGACTATTCTTTCTCAAATATTATTGAATCTCAATTTTCTTCTAAAATATGTTGTGTTGTATAAGAAAAATCAAAAGGATGTTTGTAGGACCTATATGGTAAAGATAAAATAGTAATGAATGAATTTAAATATGAAGAATTAATGTAAGAACCATAGTGGATTCCTAATTAGATTAAAGGGGGAGTAGAAAATACATCCAACTGAACATTGAGAAACCTTTTCAAGAAATTTCATATGATAAGATACTCCCTAGAAAAACCACTTCGTCGTGAGTTGAGTTCCTAAGTGTGTCAAATGATAAAGAGAATCATGAAGTTCTGATCCTTTCCTCATCAATTTTAGTATAATTCCAAGTGTAATCTCACTAGTATGAATAACTAAAACCAAAAGATAAAATAATTGAGAGGTATTTCCTTACCTTGATCACATTTTAACCAAATTTTTTTGAACTATATTCTGATTTCCCTTCTTATAACACTACTAATTAAGAACCATTTTCATCTGACTAGTATGATTATGAAAAGAATGGTGATGAATATTTTTTTTGAAAATTTGTGGAAATTTTCTTTATAAGGAGACAGACCAATTTTTGAAAAATATGGAACAAAATGGAAGATTTACTGATTTGTAGAACAAATCACTATAAGAAAATCATCTGTCTGTGGTGATTTTTTTAATTTATCGGCAGTTTAAACTACTACCAAATCTTTATATGATGGTTTCAAAAACCCACCACTAAATTTGGTGTTGGCATCTAACATGTGGCGGTTTCTTCCACTTTATCAATTGTTTCTAGTAACTGTCGCAAAATGTATATTTAGTAGTGCTTTGTTTCATTTTAGTGAAATTTTTCTGGCCAAAAAAATGTTGAGAATTTAGCAGTGGTTTAAAATACTTCCATATCCTAAATATTTTTTGACTGGTAAACCACTTCAAAAACAAAAAAAAACACCGCTAAATAATACTGACTTTATATAGAAATGGTTTTAATTGCCACTAAAAAAAATTATATAGTGGTGGTTTAAACTTCCACTAAAAAATAATATAGAATATTTAGTATTGGTTTAAACCACCTCTATATACTTATTTTTAAAAAAATGAATCTACATAATCTGTATCCCCAGAATAGCACTCAACCCTAGAAGAAAACAAACAAACAATGCAAAGTGGAAACAGCACATATAAACAATCACCCAAATAAATTTATCCCCATTAATAACAATATCAAAATTAATTTTACAATTCGTGAATAACTATATCATAAAATTCAATTTTTATCAATTCCATTAATATTCTATAAATTTTATAATCACTCTGAAATAGACTGTTGTGAAATGTAAGGGAAATACAGATATACCTTCCAGAAACTACAACATGGTTTTTGAATCACCAAATTAGTGTTATTTTTTCATAAGTTTAGTTTTACAACATCTCTTAATCCAAATAGAATATTAATCACTACTGGGTGAACTTTTCTCAACACCCTCTCTGTCTCCATCCCTACTTCCTGCTACCAGCACCTATATGGAAATTATATTGAAAATTAAAAAGTTTTTTATATTTATATTTAAACTTAAAACTAATAAAATTTTAGAAAATAAATGATTTTTAAGTTGTTTGATTTACCGTCTCACCACCATCCATCAATTAAATATCATCTGGTATCGATCTATTTGTCTTCTGATATAAATCAATCAATGCTTTCTACAAAGAAGATATATGATTCTCATGTTCCTGAATTTTTCATCGCATAGAAACAAACTCCCTCTGAGAATCTCAAGTTGGGGAGTGACTTCCACTTGGAGTAGATACATCCAAAAATCCCTGATGTCATTCTAAAGACCTCAGATGGTAATGGTCCAAAACCCATCCCATGAACTCGACCAGGATGTTCCTTCCCAAGGACTTGACCAACTGGGTCATCCTAGGAGACTGAGAAGTACTACACAGGATTGGCATCCCATAGTTCTTTAATTTTTACCTATCAATAAAATATTAATTATATTTGAATCAATACATATTAACATAATTACAACTGAAAATAATTTCTTACAATGAAAAATAAATTCATACCCCAGCTTCTTTGGCAGGCTCATTAACATAACTCCCATCAAGTTTTGTATGAACATCCAACCACAGTTCATGAGACTTGGTGCCATAAATTCTATGACTGCATTAAATAAATATAAATAAATAATTTAATATATGAAATAGATAATATTGTATTATAAATATTTAAACTGATGAAAAGATAACCAGATTCGATCGGTTTCTGGAAAAACTCTTTAACCCGAAAGTGTGGTGGATGATTTTATTAGCTCGACCTGATGCATTATTCCTTGAAACATCCTAAAATAAATAATATTTAATTTAATAGTAATGTATTAAATGTCATATCCTTTTCATATCCATGTATAAATGTAAAATGATATTAATATAATAATATATATTTAAATACCACGTGATTCTCATAATCATGGATATCAAAAAAACTTCCATTGCACTCTAAGTACCCCTTCGAGTACCTTATCATACAATTTTTGGGTGCTTAATGAATTATCATTGAATTTGTTCCATAATATCTATTTAAAATCCTTCCATTTCTTACCCAAATTTTTCAATGTCCACTTTCGTGCTATAAGATCAACAATGGTAAAGTGTAAAAACGTCTATACAAATAGATTTATTTTTAAAATATTAAAAAATAATAACATAATAGCATTCAATTAAACTATAATGTATTAAAATTACCTTTATCTATAAATCTAAAACTTCATTTTTCAAATATTGTGGCATATGACTCCAATCAACATACGTAATCAGTTTATCATGCCTTGATTGGATAGATACCATTTAGTGTTGCATATGGAAATTTTGTGTACTTTCCTACATTATATGATGGGGGAATAATTGTTGAATTAGTAGTGGTGACATTAAAATATAGGGATGAGGCCCTAAAGTGGTTATGAATAAATTTTCATTGAACTTAGAAAATCCTGGAAAAATATACCAACCAACGACGTAGACTTGTGAATTTTATGGTCGGGGACTTATTATGAGTTAAGTTATAGCCTAATAAACCTGGAGTGTTTCTAAAATAAATCCCAAACACGAAGCTAGTTATTTTGGCCAACTTACTTTGGTGGAAATCATTGGATTTTTTCCTCTTATCATCTGAAGACTCTAGTTAATATAAAAATACACCATGTATTTCATGTCTCGAAATTGAAAGTAGTTATGGATAGGAACAATTTCTTTAAGAATTTTTATCTAAACAAGAATATCCTATTGCAATTCATGTAGATAGAACTCAGGGGTGCAATATAATGTGGCTGATTTAGTGGAATATTCAGACAAAAAAGGAAGAAACCTTGGAGACAATAGATAACAGTGTCACAAATATGTTGGCATAATATTTGAAAAATAAAAATGAAACAAAAGAGTAAGTCTATTAATTTCCCTTTCTTATAATACAGGAATGTTGTGATTACATAAAAATAGGGTGGACCACACCAGAAGACTCATCTATGAGTACATTAAAGATTTTTTAAAAATGGAAGGTCCAATAAGAAACAATAACTACAAGAATCAATGCAAGGACTTAAAATATTATTAACTTAAGAAAAAATGTAGTGAGAGAGCATATCATCAAGAATCACATTAGTAAGAACATATATATCCAAATGAGCAACAATGGTGGAAAGTTACAACACAAATCATCCATAAGGGAAATATGGAAAGATATCAAATCACATAGGTAAAAAACCATGAATAAAGAATCATTGCAACAAATGAAAACCATGAGAAGCATTAAAAAATAATAATGGAGCAGTACAATAATAGTTGATTCATAAAGAATAGAAATGAAAAAAAATGTAGCATACCAAAAGAAGTTATGGGGAGGAACCACAACATGAGAAATATGAAAATAAATATCATAACATCACAACATAAGAACAAGAAAAAAAATGAAACTAAATAGAATATACAAGGTAACATGATAAATAACAAAATGAGGTGAACATTGAACTGGTAAAATTAAAAGAGAAGAAGTCTCACAGAGATGAAGAATAAAAAATCCTCTCGCTTTTCATGACAAGGACTGAAAAACTGCCACTAAAAAGGAATATTTTGTTGATTATGGTTTAACTCATGTACATGGAGATAAATATATATAGATGTTGGCTTTCATGGGGACTGCTTGGCTAGATTACCAAATTTTGAAGGATGAAGTATGAAGAGGCCCATGGCTTCAAGTGTTAGTTTGGGTCATACAGAAAGGGGCAGTTTCCAGGAAGAATTATTTTCTATAAGGAGGTATGTTGTATTACAATAACTGAATAGTGTTAAAAAAGCAGTCAAAAATAATTCTCAAATTATTACAACATTACCATTCCCCTCTATTTGTGGGGAATTAAGGGTATTTGATGATGTATAAAAAGATTCCTAACAATGTTTATTAGTTGGGAATGACATGAGAAATAAAGAATTATCCCATATGTAAATTATAACCCAACCCAAATCTTATACCAAACAAGTATCCCATCTTAAAGTTTCTCCTATTAAAATTTATAAATACAAAAAAAATATCACCTCAATTAAAATACTTTTCAACAATAATAATAAAAAAATGATTGATTTCAATTTCTTCAATTCATTTTCATATTTAGAAGAATATTTATAATCTAAATCACTATTAAAAATATATATCTATAATTTTCAATGTAACCACAATGATAAAATTTCAATTTTATAAATAAAAAACATTTTAACTTTCAGCCTTCAAGAATATAATAATTATTCATTATTTATTAAACATTTGACACGAAATACATTTAAAATTTAACCATATAATGACAGGTCTTTCAATTCATTTTCAATGGAATTCAACCTTCCTCATAATTTAAAATAAATCATGAATATAGTAATACAAATTCATCAAAAGTTTCAATTTATCGAAGAAATGATATAAAAATATACATGAAAAATATGTCAAATGTTGAAAAATAAAATTCTCTTACACTTAACTTTTGTTTTTCCTCAGTTATTTTATATCATATCCTAGAAAAATTATGGTATTACTTTAAACAAAATTTGTAATTAATGTCCAATAGAATTTTTTAAAATGTATTTATCTTCAGTACATCCAATTAGAATTAAAAATTATCACTTTATTAAATAAAAAACACTTGGTTTTCTCTAGTTTCTTTTGAAATAGTGGGTTCCCTATACCCAACTATTCAGTAATTTTGATTATTATATCATGTATATAGTTATTTATACATGATGTCATCTTACCATTATAGTGTATAATTTTCTGCATCCACTATTGAAATGGTAATGTCCAAATATTAATTGTCATATCAAAATGTTATAGAAAATCGCAGGATATAATGAGAACCTCTAGATACTATGACATTAATATTAAATAGATGTTATATGGCCTAGATACATCTTACCTATTGTAAATTGTAGATGTTTGAATATCAGGTGTTGGGTATCACAATCATTGAGACTTCTTCTCATGAAGGTTGCACTTGGTGATCTCTAGTAGTGAGATCATGAGGACAGACCCGCCAATAGGAACAACACATGTTTCGGGTGTCATTGGATGTTCCTATATATGATCATGTGTAATGTTCTCTTGACTTGAGATCATTACCAATGTATGTCATTTGATTATGTACTTCTATGAAAGACGAAAATCATGTCAATGAAGTCATGGTGAGGTAGTTTGTGTTGGGTGCATCATTGGTGGCATGGAATTGGTTGAATGGTCAAGAAATGATTTTTCGCTTATAGGTTATGGAAGTAATATATCTCAAGACATTTTGATAAGGGTGGAAGTAACTTTATAAGACCAGGGTCATGGTAGTTGAGGGTAAATCCATCTAGTTAGATCAAAAAACAATAAAGAAAGAAAAGGGAGATGGCACGTGAGTGTGTCCTGCTTTATGAGTTATTACAGAAAAAATAGATTATATTACATAGTACGTGTTTGTAGGTCAGTTGTCACTGCTATGATAATCCACATCTCTTCAGGCTTCATGATGGGTTTCTAGTACCTGGTCTTGGTTTGTGAATACTATTCACTTCTGTCAAGATAAGGTCCTAGAGAGTCACACACAATAGCATATTCAAGAATCTACCATCTTTAGTTGAATAGGATATTCGTACATGGTGGACCCTAACACTGGGGTCTGGGATTTTTCCATGGTTAAATGATCACCAATGCAATAAAGAAATTTATATTATTCGAGTCTAAAATAATGAGCATAAAATTTATTTATTAAATGTAGTTATGAGTTTTAAGTATATACATGGAAAAAATATTAATTGACGAATATTAAATTATTCAAGGTTCAATTAATATCTATGGGAACAAAAAATCAAGTTTTGGACTCAATTATTATCTTGTAATATACTTAATATATTACAAGGAAGTGTTAATAATGTTGAATAATATTTCTGACTTAGTATAGCAGTCAAAATATTATTTATAGTGTGATTAATTGTTCGGGGTCCGGTTCGGCATTTTTAGGTAATTTCATTTCACTCTGTAAATATTGGAGGAGAGAAGTTTTCTGTATACTATTCATTGTCTCTCTCTCTCTCTCCTCTTCTCTCTCCAACATCTTAGAGAGAGAGGCTCTGGATCAAAGGAGCTCGAATAGAGCTCTCTCTCAAGCATCACAAGTTAAGCGATGTGGTGATCATCGTAGTGTCCAAGGAGTCATCGTAGCTCCATTCTAGCACCCGGATTATAATGATCAGCGCTCTCGCATATTAATTGAAGCACATGTGGAAGATTTAGAGGATTTTGGCTTCAGATTATTCGAGCAGTGATCACCAATGACAAGTAGAAGTCGTGCACGGATTCAGATTAAACCAGAAATTTTACGGTTTATTTTTGTTCATAAAACTCTTCATGTGTAATCCTTGGCTTAAACCGGGCAGCCTTTCACCAACATCAACAAGTTAATGTTGAACGTCAGTGAAAATTTTAAAATCCCACATGTTTGGGGCTTCTGTTGTGTGTCTAGTTCCTTCAAGTGGTATCAGAGGGACGCATGTTGATTTTAAGACAAATGAATTAAATTTTCATTAATTTTAAAAGATGGAATCATCATAGTCCCAACGCCACAAACAGAGTTAGAATCATACCTTGTATGGCCATTCTACATCCATCCAATGTTTTGAATTCAGATTCAAGATTGAATTCCGGTGTTGTTTTATATTTCGATTGCAAATATTGTGGCCGAAATACTCACTAAAAAACAGTTCAGTGTTGAAATAAAATTCTTAAAAATAATTATATTATTATTATTATAATAATTTTATATTATTTTAATTATAATAATAATATAAATTTTTTTATAATAATAATATTATTATTTTTCCAAAGCCTAATATATAGGTTTTGGAAAATTTTATGAAGAGGGGAAAGACTTGCTTTGCAAGTCTTGGTTGACAAAAAAAGGGGGGAATAGGTGACCTGCTTTGTAGTTCAAGCCAAAACAAAAAAAAATGTGGTGGGAGACCTGCAAAGTAGGTCTCTGATAAAAAAATGTGAGGGTTTGGGGGTCGATCCCCCCCCCATCACACGGTGAGGCACCAGGCCGGTGCACCAGGTTGGCACTATCTGGTTCCCCGCACACCTGCAAAGACCCTCCAACCTGTGCCTCCTGCATGGCCTATTCCACATGGATCAGGCAGGCACAGTGCCCCACACCCCATCCAGCGACCCCCCACACTGGTGTCGCGGATGCCCCTCCTCCATCTCAGCAGGTTGCCCAACCATCCACCGCTCGCTATAGCACACAACCCTGCGCTACCTTTAAACCCCGCTGCAGGACCACACTAGCAAAGTCGAACCACCTCCTCCCTTGGCTGACCAGGCTTCCACCTGTCGGATCGGCCTTCTCTAGTGTCATCACTGCCTCCCTATGCTCCTCCAGCCAGACCGCGCCCACCGGCCAGTCCCAGATGATCTATTCCATCCACCTGGCATGGAACGACAACATCTGCTAGATTGACATAGTCTGTCCAGCCTGCTTCACCACTGACCTGCCCTATTCTGTCCACCTCTCGGTCCTCCTAGCATGCAGGTAACATGCACTGACCCAAAATAGGCTCGGGCAGGTCTGCCCAGCCCAGAACGGACTTAACCGGACCTTTCTGGCCTAGAACGCCCCTACACAGTGTCAGTATCGCCTGGATTGGTCCTGCGTAGGTTTACCCTGACCCGCACAAACCCTGCCCGAAGTTTTATGGGTCCAAGTTATTTAATTTAATCAAAAATTAATAAAAAATAATTAATTTAATTTAAATTGATAATTAAATTAATTAAATATTAATTTTTTGTTATTAAAATTTAATGAGGCATAATTAATTTAATTTGTATTTTAATTGAATTAATTAATTAATTTAATTTTTTGTTTTAAAATTAAATTAATTAAACGAGACTAAACGATGTTAAAATATTGAATTAAAAATTAGAGTGAAATTTTTAATTCAATTAAATGCCCTCGAATTTATTTAATTCAAGTTTAATTTTTAGTCTTCATTTAGTTTAATATACACGAGTTTAATGCATATACTGATTATGAGATGGATACCGACCAATTCAGGTCTGGTGCTTGTTTATTTATTTTATTTAATTATTTATTTATTTCAATGGTTTTTTAATAATTATTTTAGTTAAATAAAAGGTGATTTTTGTATCATCTCAGTATCATTATATGTATAAGGGCCTACATGTCCACTTCTCTGAGTTGTACATTTTATTCCCCGAGATCCTCTCACATGTGTGTGAGTAATATTGTATAATGACTAGATGAGGTGTGTCGCACTTCGCACCAAGTGATAGAGATGCACCAGACATGATTTGGATCTATTGGACGAGAAAACATTATTATTCAAGTTGCAAGCCTCGTGACTAAAGGTATTTTCCCTAGGGTCTTAGTTGGTTTGCTATTCACTCGATGGATCAACCATTAGTAATGACTCATGATCAGGTTATATTTTTATTTTTCATGGTTTATTATTTTTTGAATTTGTAGTTAGAGTGTGATCACATAGAGTAATAATAAACAAGCATGCAAGATAAAATGAACATGTGATGTGATATATTTTTCTATTTCATGCATGGTCAGTTGTGAGTGAGATCACATAGTATGTGCTTATAAAAATATAAAATGACTTCTTTCATCACATTAAAAATAATAAAACCCTCCAAGATATATTAAGTCATAACAGCCTTCTATCATTCAAATTTGCACAAAAATGGTTGTTTGAGGTGCCAGTCATGCCATAGCTGAGGGTGCCTCTTACTAGAGGGGAGTCTTTATAAGAATTATGGGTCTAATTAACTAAATTTCTAGTAATTATAATCCATATATAACTTGCTATCATTTTAGAGGAAAGCAATGAGTAAATCAAGTTTTGATTTTAGAAACGGGGACTTCACTCAACAGATCAAGGAACTACAAGTTAAAGTGGTCGGCCAACCAAAATTCCACCTTGAACCTTCCAAGTAATGGTGTAGCCATAGATTGTATACTTTGATGGGTGGTTTAGGGATCCTTACCACTAGAATACTCAAGAGACATAGTATTCTGATTCTAGCATAGAGAGTTCCTATAATCTGATAAAATAGTGGGATACATTTAATTAATTTTTTAATCAAAATGTCAAAACAGGTAATTCAGATAAAAAGTACTAATCTTCTAAAGGTTAATTTTGTAAATAAATGGAAATTTATATCAAAAGTTTAAAAACAGTGATAAATAATAGACAAAGTAAATGTCCTCACTAACACGAGTATCCATGAATAGTACAGGCACGTGTGCATAGTACTATGATATTGGAAACTCAAGATTCCAGTGACCCCAACACTATTAAACTACACCAAGAAGCGAGGTTGAAATAGATTACAGGAGACTAATGTACAAATCATGTGATAGTTATATCATTATTCTTTCATCAATGTCTGGTGTCAGTTGTGGTCGCTACACCAGGACATGGATGATAGAAACATGAAGTCTCATCTTCGAGATGTTTTCAAGGAGAAAGTGAAGCAATGATATGAATAAGTTGATGTTACACCGGCATGTGTAAATTGAAATATTGATCATGATCTTTAAATGGATCCCTTTCTCATATAATTTTCCCCACTTTACTCAAGTCTCATTTTAAGTTACAAAATGAACAAGTATTGAGTAAATGCTTCATTACCAATTTAGGTAATGTTTTCTAAGATAATAAGAATATCAAAGATAATTTCATCTTTAATTTTTATGGTGAATAAATTTAAAGACAATGTGAAAAGGCCAAAAGGAAATTAATTCCAATGACACATTCATGGCGTCCTTCAATTAATGAGGTATTAATAGGAGGTTATTTTCATTGCTTATTATAAAATAATACTATGGAAGTTTAAAAGAAATAAACTAAATTAAAGAATAAAGTTACCCACTTATTATTCAAAAATATTCATCAATTGTAATGTTTTGTTTTTACTACTTGGGTATTAAATACAATATATTGGTGACATATGTGTATTCTAATACGGTAATCATGTAAGTATAGAAACCTTACTAGAAGCTAGGTGTATTCTCTAAGTGGCTATGAAAGGGTGATAACTAGGACAGTGGTGACAAGTACATGACTTCTTTAATTTCCAAGTGAAAGATTCGTGTTGAACTATTATTGAGTATAACCACAAAATTAATCTCATGTGTCCTTGTACACCAGAATACATTCTTCCAAGTTTTGGAATAAATTTTTTTTTTTTGGTATTTAAAACTCAATCACTAGTTCAGTAATACATGAATCATAGGCAATTAGTGATGAATATAAATGTAATACTTGTACCCATTTGTGGAAAGATGATCTGTTTTCAAGTAATACTAAAAGTGGATGTCAATAATATACCAAGTATGGTATTTAGGCTCAGCATAGCTAAATACTTTTGGTATTACTGATGTCTTTAGTTTGGACGAAGAAACCTTTAAAATAAAGGTATGTCACAAAACTTTTGAAAATAGTTCAAAAAGTGAATGTGAACTATTCCAAGAATAAGATATAGGTATATATACTTCATATGATTCCCATAAGTAATTAATGAATGGTAAAATGAATTAACTTCATGGTCAGAAGATATGAGCTGCTTCGAGCCAGCATGCTGAAGAATATCTTGACTGTGCAATCATCGATCATGATAATGTAGCGTGGAGTAATTCCTAAATGCACATTACCTTATCCACATCACGACATTGATGTTAATGAGGTGGATCAATGATGAATTCTTACATGTTAACATTGATCATCCTAAACACACATTTTATTCATCAAAGTAATGATGTAAGTTATATCAATGTTACAAATTGAAGAAACTTCCATTATATTTCATGACATGCTTTGCAAATAACCGCGTAATCCCATACTCATATGCTAACTATAATTACAAATGGATATCATATGAGTCATAGTATTATGTAAATCCATTATGTCATAAGAACATGTGTTTGGATGAAAATAGTTTGTTCGGATACAAACAAACTTGCATCAAGACAAACACATTGTTCATTTAGGGTAATAATACTAACAGTTTCTTAGGATATTACATAAATCCCTAAGATAGAAAAGTAGGTAGTCATGTAATAGACTGAACTTCTATATAATGGTGCACATATCTATTAGAGATAGTGGGAGCTATATTGACTTGTGTTTAGTCAATGCTCAAGATGCACAAATAGTTGGCATAGGAACTAGTTCCACAAGCACATGTGGAACAAAGTATGTTACAGAGACACATACTACATTGGAAGGATAAAACCTTGGTGATGGTTTTTATATTCACTATAGTCGGTGATCTATTATTCAATGTGAATAATATTTCCTATAAGTAGTGTATAAAAATTAGCTAAAATTTATAAGAACAGCTAAAATTAAATTAATGGATTCCCTGTATCAAATTTCAAAGGGGCTTATTATTTTTAATAATGTGATGGGTATTCAAGTGAGTTGTTGCATGGATGGTACAATCTTGATACCAATAAGTTTCGATTGGTTTCACTAAGTCATTATGCCTAAATCCATTACAATTTTACTTATCATATCTAATATCTATGATCAAATTATTTAGCATTGGATGTCATGACCACCAATCTTGTATGGTGTCTATACAATGCAACCAAAAAGGGATGGTCACATCACATAATTCTAATAATGGTTGCAAGTTACTATAATCTGGTTTAGAATTAAAGTAAGCAACATGATCATAGAAAATACATTTGTAAAAAATGTTTTCCATGTGTCTATGAGAGGTTAGTGGGATTTCCAAGGTTTTCCAAACAAAGTATGTTCGACAACATATGGAAAATAGAAATTGGTCATATAGTTAGTTAAGACCAAAAATGAAATTTATTCTCCAGTGATTGACTTAAAGTAGCAACCTAAGTTCTAAGGAATAGGATCTACTGAGGTAGATCTATAGGTTTCTTAGTCCTGTTCAATCATACATATAGTGAAATTATATTGAAAAATAAAAGTTGGAACAATTCAAGAGATGAATTTTTTCCTGTGTCACAGGGCATAATCTCTTCAGGTTGACATGTCCAGGACATGGTAAGAGATAAATGTGGTGAATTGAAATCCATTTTCAAAGTGATGGATCAATCACGCAAGCCATAATATGTACAAAAATTGATATTTATAAGACATAATTTATAGTAGGAAAATATCAGTTGTATCTAGGAGCACTACAAGGGATGAAGTCAAAACTATCTAATTATACTTTGGAAAGTAAAAAATATTTGTACCTAGTAAGTGGAGAAGAAAGGATACTATTTTTGGGGATAAAAACTAGTCTTCCATAGATCAATGTGATCTACTATCGTAGTTAGGCTAAAGAAAATGAGCGAGTCAAGATCATATAAGCTAGTGGTATCCATACCTACAAATACCGAGTATGTTGCAGCTTCTAAGGTAGCTAAGAAGAAGATAAATGCAACAATATATTCCAATTCTTAGAATCGCACCTGGTAAGAAAAGTATTATCATAATATAAATTATGATATTATTACTAGCCAAGATGTCAAGTTATGACAGTGAACAAGAGGGATATGATCGGGATACCATCTCTTGAGAAGTTTTACTCAATGCGATGAGGTCTCTATAGAAGAATAGCCACGTGGAGGAACCATGGAGGACCCAGTAGCTAAATACATTACTCATCATAAAAATGATCTTTATCATGTGAGTAACTGACAAGTTTGGTTAGCAAGTTGGATCTAGTGCATGTGGGAGTATTGAAATAGTGGGTACCCTAGACCCAACTATTGAGTGATTTTGATTACCATATCATGTATATAGTTATATATACATCATTTCATATTACCATTATAGTATATACTTTTCTACATCCACTATTGAAATGGTAATGTCCAAAGATTAATTATTGTATCGAAAGATTATAACAGATCCCATGATATAATGAGAACCTCTAGATACTATGACATTAATCTTAAATTTATGTTCTATGGTCTAGATACATCTTACTGATTGTACACATTAGATGTTTGACTATCAGGTGTTGGGGGATCATAAGCATTGATACTTCTTCTCATGAAGTTATCACTTGGTGTTCTCTAGTAGTGAGATCGTCAGGACAAACTCTCCAACAGGTACACTACATGTTTTGGGTGTCATTAGATGTTCCTATCTATGATCATGTGTAATGGTATCCTGAATTGATATCATTACCAATGTATGTCATTTGATTGTGTACTTTGATGCAAGATGAAAACCATTTAAATGAATTTGTGGTGAGGTAGTTTGTGTTGGGTGCGTCATTGGTGGCACGGCATTGGTTGAATGGTCAAGAAAGGATTTTTCACTTATGGGTTATAGGAGTAATATATATCAGGCCATGTTGATAAGGATAGAAGTACCTTTATAAGACCATGGATATGGAAGTTGAGGCTAAATCCTTCTAGTTAGATCAACAAACAATAAATCAACAAAAGGATGATGAAATGTGAGTGTGTCCTGCTTTATGAGATATTACAAACAAAGAGATTATATTACATAGTACATGTTCATAGGTTTGTTGTCACTGTTGTGACAATCCTCATCTCTTCAGGGGCCGTGATGGGTTCTCAGATCCCACTCTTGGTCTATGAATACAATTCATTGTTGTCGATATAAGGGCCTAGAGGGTCACACACAATAGCATATTCTAGAATCTTCCATATTCAGTTGAATAGGAGATTTAGACATGGTGGGCCCCACCAATGGGGTTTGGGATTTTTCCAAGGTTAAATGATAACAAATTCAATAAATAAATTCATATTATTCGAGTTTAGAATAACGATCGTCAAATTTATTTATTAAATGTATTTGTGAGTTTTAAGTAAATACATGGAAAAATATTAATTGATGAATATAAAATTATTCAAGGTTCAATTAATAGTTATGGGAACAAAAATTCAAGTTTTTGAATCAATTATTGTCAGGTAATATATTTAATATATTACAAGAAAGTGATAATAATGTTTAATAATATTTCTGATTCAGATTAGCAGTCGAAATATTATTTAGTGTGATTAATTGTTCGGGGGCTAATCCGAAATTTCTGGGAAATTTCATTTCACTCTATAAATATAAGAATAGAGGAGTTTCCTACATACTATTCATTACCTCTATCTATCCTCTTCTATCTCCCACATCCTAGAGAGAGAGGCTCTGAATCCAAGGAGCTTAGATGGAGCTCTCTCTCAAGCATTGCAAGCGAAGCAATGCGGTGATCATCGGAGTATCGAAGGAGTCGTCATAGCTCTACACTAGCACCCGGATTATGATGATCGGCACTCCCATGAATTCCTTTAAGTGCATGTGAATGATCTAGAGGAATTCAGCTTTAGAATATTTGAGCAGCATTTTCCAATGACGAGAAAATGTTGTGTGCAACTTTAGATTAAATCAGGTATTTTACAATTTATTTGTGTACTTAAAACTCTTCATGTGTGATCCTCATCTTAAACCAGGTATCCTTTTACCAACCTCGAGAAGTTCATATTGAACGTCGGTGAAAATTTTAAAATCCCACCTGTTTGGGGCTTCTGTTGTATGTCTCGTTTCTTCATTTTCTAATTTTACAATCTAATAAAATAAATAATTTATTAATTTAATTGAAAATGTTTATTTATTTCTTTGAGTATTCCATTACATTTTTCTTGATGATTGAGTATGCACACCATACCAAAAATGCATACAAAATATGGAAATTCATTACGTAATGCATACTGAAAACACATCCAATAAATTCATATAAAAAAATTAAAGACTAAAAATATAAAATGAAAACATAGAGTATATATATAATGGTAAATAATTTTATTAGAGTAATCAAAATTGAGAGAAAAATTTGAAAACTAAAACTCTAAATGAAAAGGAAGAGATAAATCAAACCTACATGACATCACCTCTAACGTGGGATCGAGTGAAGGCAATAGTAGGGAGAGGGATCGGGCGAGGATGATGACTCGATCGAGGGAAAGGTAGGGGTAGATAGGTAGGGGGTGTGATTATAGTGTCAACAAGGGATCAGGGGGAATTGGATCAGAGGGCTTAGGATATACCCGATCACTAGAAAGTGGGGAAGTATGGTGGTACTAGTGTTTGGGGTCAGGGGGAAGCACGGTGGTGCTAGGGTTTGGGGTTGGGGGGAAGGGGAGCTCAGGGGAGAAGGGTTAGGGGATAAGGGTGGGGTGTAGGGGGAAAGTGTATTTTTTTAATAAAAACATAATATTTAGCAGAAGTTCATAAAAAACACTGTGAAATTAGTTAAAAAAATTAGAACTGATTTAGTAAACCATCGTTAAACAATGAATATGTTATAGTGACTAAGGTAACCAACCCTATAAAATAAACACAAGTCCACTTATGATGTAGTTAAAGAAGAATATTCTCTTAGAATTATAGAGAATAATTTTCCCCCTTATAATCACCTTGAATATCTACTAGATGGAGATACATCAAAAGAAACATTCTCATATGTTGTTTATTAAGAGATAGAAGTACAAGATGATGCATATTAAGGAGGTATTTTGATTTAAACATAAAATGATTCAATTTATTCTACCTTGAAATAATTAATGAATCCCCTTTGTTTGAATACTAGGAAGAAAAACTCCTAGAGTATCCCTTGGATAAATAATAATCCACAAAAACTGTGACAAAAATGTCTGAAACCCCATACAATCTCCTACCACCCCCACTTTATGAGATACACCACATTGATGAGGGGATGGAAGGGAAGAACTCTAATAAAAGGGACATACATGAATAATTAAAACTATCTAGCTATGGAAGGAACCAAATTTTGTTTTTCTTACCACAAAAACTCTATAATCTAGTAGATTAGGGATGAACAAAAGATTATCCAGCTATGAACAGTCAAATACATCCCCTATTGGGAGGTATAACCCAAAAATATATTCCTTATATTTATATTTTCCATTTTTATTTTAATAAAATTCTATAATGTTTACTTTATTTCTATAGTTTTTAACTAAGGGGACAACACTTAAGAGACTAGATCAATGATATTGATAGACAACTGGGGGAGATCTTACCTTAAGCCTATTAGAAAAATAAACACCAAGTTGTACATATCCTTTTCATGGTTCATTCACTATAATGTTTATACATGTTTTCTTGAAGTCAAATATTTAGTGTTTAATAAGTGTGGGGGAGAAGATTTGACCATAATAGAACTATATTAAATTTTATTTTTTAGTTAATGTTTTAGAATCTGTAAATAAATTACAAAAAAATCATTTTATTATTTTTGTAAAGTTTTTAGAGCAACTATTATTAAAATTAAAACAAAAAAAATAAAGAAAAAAATAAAAATAAAAAACATATACACAATAAAAATTAAATACTTCACATTGAAACTTTTTTTATTATTTTTATTATGATTTTTCAAACCATTCTTGAACTTCATTTATTCCCCATATAGTTTAAATTCTATTCTATAGTTGAGGAAATCATAAGTTCTAATATTGTGATATTTAAATGATATATAGTGGAAATATCACTATATTCATAGAATTTTTCTATTATAACTAGTAAAGAGAGTGTGAGTGAAAATATTTTTATGGAATTATAATTATAACTTAAGGTTACTAGGATTTAAAAATTAATCCAAGGAAAATTGACATATATAAGAAAGAATGACTTAGGAATCCTACTCAAATAAAATTGATATAAGTTATTTGAACTTAGATTAAAATGGAAAATTAGGATCCCACATTGAATCAATGAGTTAATGGAACTGGGTGTGTGAGTATCCCTCGGTAAATATTTAAATAAGTTCTTTTTCATAATTCCTCAAACATATAAGGCTTAGAAAGAAAATAAAAAAAGAGTAAAGTGATTATATGTTAAAAATTATTTCTTTTAGGTGAGTGTAATATTGATCCCATGAAGGTAATAATTGACTTCATACAAATCCATTTGTGTTGTATCAATAAATTGGAAAATTGAACTTTGGTTCGAGACACTTAGGATAGAGGGATAAAAGGAAGTGATTTTTAGTAAAATTATTATTCCACTTATATCTCATTTAATATAATCTTGGACATTGAACATTGATTGTATATAAATGATTAAATGGAATATATTCACATATGAGGCATGATAATTTAAATATTGGATGAATATTTTTTTATTTCTTCTCTATATTTTGTATTTATATTTATGAAGGAACATAAATTTTTGATTTACTTGTTTTTGGATAATTGAATTAAATGACAAAATTTCCTGATATTGTAATAGTTCAAGTGTGTGAGTATGATGAGAATAGAAAATTTCAACATATTTTGTCTATTATTCATTAAAAATACCCTTAATTTAATCAAATCCCTAGGTAAATTTATGGTTTTTTTACTCCTTTAGAATTTGGTCTTAATCATTAACTGAATTAATGTGGTAATTTTTTTAATTTAATCATTTTTTATATAAATTATGGACCCATACATTTTTTTGAAATTGGAAATTATAATTATTTATTTTCGGATTAAATTCTTAAAGTGGTTTTTTAGTATTAATTCCTTATTTCATTTTTTGTATTAAATGAAATCAAAAAATCAATTTTCAAATTGAAATTGAAATTGTTTATTTGTGAAGGGAAAATTTAGAAAATAGTGATTTTTAAATTATAACAATTTGATATTTTAATTGATTGATTTCAATGAATTTGAAATTATTTTTAAATTTATTTTTTGGAGGATAAAAGTGTGATTTTTATTTTTTTTTATTTTCTAAATTTATTGGGAAAAAATATGAACTGAAATCTGATTTTTTTTGTGATTTTCAGGTTAAAACAAAAAAGTCTAAGTGAACCCATGTAAAAAGAAAGTTCACAGTGACTTTTAAAGTGATTTAAACCTCACAATCACTATACTAACTGCATGATTAAAATTAAATTGATTATACACCCAAAAAAATGCAAGTAATTATGCCTTTCATAGTCACTATACTAACCATTCTTGTGGAGACTCAAGTGACCTTGAATTTCCCTCAACCTACTATGGAGACTTCTCTCAACCTTCTGTTTTTTTCATGTTCAGTATAGCTACCGCATACCACATCCATCTCCAAATATAACATGAGAATAAAATTCATCCACTGTAACTTAAATCTACAAACTACCACGTCCAGCCTATAGAAGATTAAAGAATACAAATTAAAGGCCAATTTTCACTTCCTATAAGCTCACCTGGCCCCAGAATACTGTCTAAACTTGTAACTGATCTCAATGCTTCCACATTTGACTAGGAATCGCCCTTTTTCTGGAATCTTACCGAAGAAGAAAACTCACTACCATGATTTATCGTGTTCCTATTGAGATACACCTCAAGTTCACTACCATGAGGAAGAACCTCAATGTTTTTTACCATGAAAATAAATATCACTCTCTATTGTGAAACCATATTCCACTGGGGGAGATACCACCAAGAACCACTACTTTTCTTGAATATTCAGAACCACTGTGAAATCTCAAACCAATTGTCAGAACATGAAATTATTCAAGATAGCATGCTAGGTAACACTTAATTTCTCACTGGATCCGTGAATCATAGAAACATTATGTCTTGGAATTTTCTAAAAAGAGTATAAGAGTGGTCTTGGAAAAATTTCAAAGTCAAAATGATTACTTTAACTGAATACATCTCCACCATTGATCACAACACATGGAATCCATGCAATAAAGGAGTTTACTAGTCATCACCAAATTTCAAGAGGAGGAAGAAAAACTTAGGATCATAATTGTTTTCCCCTCTACTAAATTTGAAATTATTCTCCATCTATCGATTTTATTATATCTATTCTATAAGTTATTTCTAAAATTTTATTTTAAATATAATTTTAATTTTGTTCATTATGTTACATCATTCTATTCTTCCTATATTTTTATATTTTTTTTTACCCAATTGACAACCTCATGATCTGAATCTCCATGATAATGGAAAACATACCCATTTTATGTTGAAGAATAGATCATGAATTTCTACATGTTTTTTTACTCTTCCAACTGTTGCACACCAGTGTCTCTCTCCATTAATATAACACTTTATACTAGTGGGGTCTTGTGATTTGAGTGGAAGAATGGTACGTGATCATTTATAGGTGAGTGAGTGAGTTTATTCAATTTATTTAGGAATGTTTTTACCCATTCACTGAGACAATATTTTGAAATTTCTGGTCTATTTACAAAATATGTTGATAAAATTAGTGGTTCCATAAAAATAAAACAATTGAGGTTGAGTGGATGAATGATTTTGAACCTATTCATTGAATTTAATGATTTAGAAAAAAAGTAAATAATGATATATCCCACCGGAATTCATCCTTAGGATCATCTGCATTTCTTGAATTCATTTTTTTATATTTCCAATTAATCAAAAACCAAAAAACCACCTCTTATTTATGTCCTATTTTAAACACTAAGAAAAAAAATAAAAATACATAAGTTCTAGGATGAGTGAAACTCCCAAACCCTTATCCTTGAAGGATGACTCTAGTAGGGCACTAGGATGTATTATGAGTAAATTAAAATTTTTGTTTGACCATATCACATGACAATCAGGTCATAAACTTGGCACCGTTGTTGGTGAGTAAGGGTTGAGCATTCACTGTTTTTAATATAACTGTAATTAGTAGTTTTACTATTTTTATTTATTTTCATTTATTTCTTTATTATTTTTCTATACTCTAGGAAAATCAGTGGAGGGTGACCATTCTATATAATAGATCGTGAATTTTATTCCCAGATTAAAGGGATTAAGATAATCAAACAAGTCACCAATCCACACATTGCCTATTTATTTTCTGACCAATTTGTCTTCCAATATGTCCCACAAGTTCCCTTGTAGGATAAATACCCACATCAACCAATGAAAAACAACCATTTTAGTTGGGAAGGAATCCAAGAAGAATATAACAAAAAAAGTGAGATGCAATAATTTATTGATAAACTAACTCAACTCCACAGAACCTCCCAAGAGCAGGAAGATGAGGATGAACAACCCCTCAATATTGAAGAACCAATGAACTAGCTATATGAACTCAAACCCACTTATTAGTATACTATGGAATAAGAAGAAGTTAAATAATTCTATTAAGAGTTGGAGAAAGATAAACCATAATTGAAGTTCCCACTATTCGTGACAACCAGGGTAGATATGGAACTTAAAGTTCTTAAATAAAAGGACAAATTATCTCTACTCACCTTTGAACTCATTTTCCTAGTGGCATTGCACAATTAAGAGGAATTTAAATCACAAAATCATTGAGGGAGTCCCTTTAATGAAATTTTCTTTCTCTAATTATGCTGAATCTCAATTTAATTATGACATCCCTTATACTATAGAATAAAAATAAAAAGGATGGTTGTATTCCCTATATGATAAATATGAAGGAGGAAAAATTGAACTCTGAGATAGAGGAATAAAAGAACCAGTGTGGCTATCAACTAAGATTTAAGAGGTAAGTTGTAAATACTTCCAACTGAATATTGATTAATCTTTTCATGAAAACCCAAATGATAATTTAATCACTAAAAAATCATATCATCATAATTTGGGTGCCCGTGTATGTCAAATTATAAAGATAAGATGGAAGGTCCACTTCTTTGAACCTTGCTCCTAACATAATTCCATGGGGTAGTTCACTTTCATAAACAACTAGAACCACAATATAAAATAATTGGTGGATATTTACTTACCTTGATCACATTTGAATTAAATTTTAATGAATTTTATTTTGATTTTCTTGCTTAAAAAAATGTTAATTCAGTACCATTTTCACCTTCCCAAGCTAATAAATAAAAAGAGGTGGATGAATACTATTTTGAAAATATATAGAAATTTTCTATATAATAAGACACACAAGTGGTTTAAAAACTTGGATGAAACTATAAAATTTACCAATTTTAAGAACAACTGAGGAAACCATCCTAGGAAAATCAATACAAGTATACTCTAAAGTATTTGAAGAAGATGATGATCTAGGACCTATGTAGAATTAGTTACTCCCTCAACATCACCTAGAATATCAACTAGAGGGAGATGCATTAGAATAAGAATTTCCAAAATCTACTCATTAATATATAGAAGTAAAAGATGTTGCATATGAAGGGGGGTATTTTTATTTAAACTCAGCATGTTTCAATTTTATTCATATTGAACTATTTAATGAATCTCCCTTATTTGAATATTGTGAAGAAGAACTATTGGAGAAGCCACTGGATAAAGAATAAGCCATAGTAGTTATGGAAGAAATGGGGGAAACCCTATACAATCTCATACCACCCCTACTTTATGAGATTCACCACACTAATAAAGGTCTAGAAATTAAGAACTCTGTTAAAAGTGACCTCTATGAATAACTACAGCAGTCTAGATATGGTAGGAAATGAATGTGGTGGTTTTTATCATATAAACTCCATCCTCTAGTGGATGGAGTATGACTAGAAGATTATCCAACTATGGATAGTCTAAATATATCCCCTCTTTGGATATATAATTAAAGACTCTTTTCCTTCTCTTTCTCTTTTCCATTTTCATTTTAACAAATAATTTCTAATTTTTAGATAATTTCTATAGGTTTTCTATAAGTGGACAATACCTTGGATACTATATCAAGTATGTCCATAGAGCATTGGGGGAGAGCTTATCTCAATCTTGTTAGACATATAAACACCAGGTTGTACCTATAATCTTCACTATTTTTTCACTATAATTTTTCTACACGTTTTCTAGGACTCAAATAGTAAGTTATGAATAAGTGTGGGGGATGAGATTCAACCTCTTTAGAACTAGAATTTAATTTCTTTTTAATTATTATTCTAGAAACTATAAATAATGAATATAAAATCAATTTATAATTTTTGTTATGTTTTTAGTACATTTGTTTTTAAAATTAGAGTAATACTAATAATAATAAAAGAAAAAAAGGAAAAAAAGATATATGCACAAAAAAATTGTTTATAAATAATAAAAATATCCACTTTTTTATAGTTTTTATTATGATTTTTTAAACCCTTATTAAACTTAATTCATGTCCTATATAGTTTATTTCCATGTTATATTTGAGTAAATCACTAGTTTTGAGATTGTGAGACTTAGATAATTGATGAGTGGAACTATCACTATTTTCATAAAAGTTTTCTCATATAACTAAGAAAGGGAGTATAAGTGAAAATATTTTTGTGGGATTGAAATTATAACATGAGGTTATTAGGATTTAAAAATTAATTTGAGACAGATTCACATCTATAAGAAAGAACACCTTATAAAGTTAACTCAGATAAAATTTATATAAGTCCTTTTAAACTATATTAAAATGGTAAATTGGGATCCCATAATGAATCTATAAGACAATGGAATTGGGTTTGTGAGTATCCCTATGTACATGTTCAAATATTTATTTTTCATAGTTCATCTCACATACATGGTTGGAAAAAAATAAAAAATGAATAAAGTGATCATATGTCAAAAATGTGTTCATTTAATTGAGGGGAATATTAAACCCATTAAGAGGATAATGGACTTATACAAATTAATATGAGTCATATAAATAAATTAGAAAATTTAACATTGGTTTGAGAAACTTATGAGAGAGGAATAAAAGAAAGTTTATCTTGTTAAAATTTTTATTCCAAATAAATCTCATTTGATCTGTTCCTAGGCATATAACCTTGATTGATTATAAATGAGACAATTGAATAGATTCACCTTTGAGGCATGATAATTAATACATTCAATGATTTTGTGTTTATTTATTCTCTAGCTTGTGTATTTATATTTACTTAGGCACATCTATTTTTATTTTTATTGTTTTTTAATAACTAAATTTAATGATAAAATTGGTTGGGGGTCAAATAGTTCAAGTATGGGGGAGTGATGTGAGCTAAAAAATTAAAAAAAAATGGTCTGTTTTTCATTGAAAATACCCCTAATTTAATTCAATTTTCAGGTAATTTTTTATTTTTTGGGACACTTTGAGAATTTTGACTTTATCTATAAATTTATTAATAGGATTATTTTATTGATTTAAAATATTTTTTATATAAATTGTAAATCCATTCATTTTTCTAAAATTTTAATTTATAATTTTTTATCCAAGTAATCAAATTCTTAAAGGGGTTTTATTATTATTAATTAATAAATTTATTTTTTATATTAATTAAAAGCTACAAATTAATTTTGAAATTTAAATAGAAATTGTTAATTTTTTTAGGGATAATTTGGAATGTATTTGTTATTAAATTATGGAAATTTGATGTTTTAATTGATTAATTTTAATGAATTTAGAATTATTTTTAAATTTAGTGTTTTATGGCTGAAAGTATGTTTCTTAGTATTTTATTATATTTTAAATTTATTAGGAAAAATTATGCACTAAAATGTGAAAAAAAATATTTTCATTTTGAAAAAAAAAGTTGAAGTAATGCATGTGAAAAGAAATTTCACAGTAACTTCCAATGTGAATGCAACCTCATGGTCACTATACTGACCACATGATAAAAATTCAATTGATCGTGCACTCAAAAAAATGTGAAAATGATCATTCCTTTCATTGTCACTATACTAAACATTCTTGTGGAGACTCATGTGATCGTGAACTTACATCAACCTAATGTGGACCCTTCTGTCAACCTACTATGTCCTTCACAGTTGGATTAGTTATCATGTACCAATGGTCATCTCCAAACGTATCATGAGAATAAACCCCATCCATTGTAACATGAATCTACAATATACCATATACGGCCCATGGAATATTGAAAAATATGAATCGAACACCGATGCTCGTTGCCTCTAATCACACCAACCCCTAAACCACTATCTAGATATGAAACTGAGATCTATGCCACCACGTTTGACTGATCACTACCCTTGTTATGGAATCTTGATAAAGAAGATGAACTCACTACCAAGATTCACTATGAGCCTGCTGATATCCATCTCGAGCTCACCATTGTGAGGAATAACACTGATGTTTTCCATAATAAGGAAGATCACTCTCTGCTACAAATCCCTATACCACAAGAGGAGATTCCATAAATACCTGTTGCATTTCAAGAAGATTTGGAACCACTGAGAAATCCAAAACCATAAAAATACATGTCCATACATCACTGATGTAAAACATTCCCATTCCATAAGGATAAGAAGTGCACTAATTCATAGTGTGCCACCCACTACTTAAAGAAGATGACCACCATAAATATGGATTCATGCCTCTTGGGGTTGTCGTACCAATCACCAGTACTCACCATAGAATCCAAGGAAGAAACTCACATCACTCAACTTCCTTTCAAATCTGAGTCCCCTCTTAAAAAGGAAAAAACAAAAAAAAATATTTCAAAAAATGATAATGATAAAATTAAAATAAACACAATATTAAAAATAAGAAAATGAGGCTAGGATGTAAATTGATAAACAAATCTCATTGTGAGGGAAAAAAACCCAAAACCACTGAAATATATATTTATTAAATTTTTTCCATCAATTTTGTAGCTCTGTAGGTATAATTAAAGATGACAGGACCTTAAGGTCCCCCATGGTTGGGGTTTCATGTCCTCAAGAGAGAATACACTAGAAGCTCATCAAAATTTACCAATGGATACATAATGTTTAAGAAGCCAAACCAAGATTACTTTATAAACAAAATTCCCCATTTCAACCATACAAGCATGGAACCTTACTCTCACAAACCCAAATCCATATTAGGCCCAACAAAAAACAAGCCTAATTTCTAGTACGTGAAAATCTTAAAGTGAGCACACAAGACGACACTCAATTTCTAACTAGATCCATGAATCACTAAAACATTATTCCTCCAAATTTTCATGAAGAAGTAATATTGGCGAAGAATATGATTTGGTCCTTCACGGCACCAGAATACTGCGCTCCACTGGTGGAGGTGGACATGCGTGGTGTAATATACTCTCTCCTTTGTAATAATTCCTTGTAAGCCTGACTCTCTTATATTTTTCTTAATAAATTTTTTAGGGACGGTTCTAACCGGACCCTGGACTTTTTGGGTAAGTATAATAGAGTTCATGGGATAATTTCAATGTATAAAATATTCCTTTAATTGAATACATCTCCATAATTGGCCACCAAACTTGACATCCATATAATGAAGGAGCTCACTGATTTCCACTGAATTCCAAGAGGAGGAACTTATAAATGTTTTTCCCTCTCCCCTATTTTAAATTATTTTACCTCATATGATTTTAGTTGATCTATTCTTTTATTTATTTAAATAATTTCATTTTAAATATAATTTTCATTCTATTCATTATATTGTGGAATTATTTTCTTACTTTGTTTTTTTTCTCATCCCTATAACATCCCTATGATATGAATATCCACAATCATAGATAACTAACCCATTATGGGTGGTCTGAGAGAAATCAAAATAGTGATATTGAATTTATGAATTTAATTCTCAATCTATATCATTTATGATTATAGTGTGATGGTGAAAGTGGAGTATGGAGGTGGTGATAGTCACTCCACATTCCATTTATACTAACACACTCTTATATATACTACACACCAATATCTCCTTCTATTCGGATCAGACTTCTTACCAATAGATTCATGTGATTTTAGTGGAAGAATGGTGTGTGATCACTTCCAGTTGAGTGAGTGAGTTCATTCACACAATTGAGGTATGTTCTTAACCATTCACTGAGGAGAACATATGGAATTTCTATTCTGTTTAAGAGATCCCTTGAGTATATTAGTGGTTACATATTAAAGAAAATATTTTAGGGTGAGTGAGTGAAGGATATTGAACCTATTCATTTAATTAAATGATTTAGAAAAAATTAAATAATGATATTTCCTACTATAATTCATCCTTATGACCATATTAATTTCTCGCATTCATTATTGGTTTTATGTTTTCATTTAATCAAAAACCAATCAACCACCTCTCATTTTATTCTAGTTTTAAAAACTAAGAAAACAAAAAAAGTAAAAATACATAATATCTAGGATAGGTGAAACTCTTAAACCCTTCTCCTTGAGAGATAAACTTAGTCAATAACTATGGTATATTAGGAGTAAATTAAAAAAAATGATCATGGTCCATGACAATTATGTGATCAACTTGGTGTCATTAACTAGGATTAAGGGTCTAGTATTCACTATTTTTAACACAATTATAATTAGTATATTTCCTGTTTTTTTCATTTTTTTTTCTTTATTTTTTCTCCACTATGGGACAAGAATTTATGAGTGAACATTCTATATAATGGATCACTAATTTTATTCCAAAATAAAAGGATTGACATAATCGAACAAGTCACCAACCAATATCTTTCCCATTTATTTCTTGACCAATTTTTATTCCCATATGACCCATAGGTTCCATGGGTGGAGAAACACCCACATCAACCAATGCAAAATAACTATTTTAATTGGGGAGGAATATAATAAGAAAATAAAAATAAAAGTTATATGCAAGAATACAAGGATAAACTAGCTTAACTCAAAAAATCTTTTCTAATGTAGAAAGAAGAGAATGAAAAACCCCTCAGTGTGGAAGAACTTAAGAACTTTCTATATGGACACAATTACACTAGTTATTATATAGTAGAATAATAAAATAAGAAGACTATTAAGAGTTAGATAAAGATGAACCAGAATTGAAGTTCTTATTGTTTGTGACAACCAAGTTAGAGATGTAACTTGATGGGATTGAACAAAAAGACAAAGTATATTTTCTCACCCCTAAACTCGTTTTCCTGGTGGATTTTAACATTAAATAAGAATTGAAGTCTAAAATCATTTAGGGAGACTATTTAATAAACTATTATTTTTATAATTTTAATTAATCTCAGTTATCTTCTGAAATAAATTATGTTATATAAGAAAAATGATAAGGATAGTTGCATTCCATGCATGGTAAAGATTAAGGAGAAATGAATGAACTTCAAGATGAAGGAGTAATGGAAGGACCAAAGTGGATACCCACTGATATTTAAGGGGGGTAGCAAATACGACCATATGAAAATTGAGAAAACTTTTCAAGAAATACCGTTTAATATGATACTTCCTATAAAAACCACCGCATCATCAGTTTCATGCCCAAGTATGTCCAATAATGAAGAGAAATGGGAAGGTCCACTTATTTCCATATAAATTCTAGAAATATTATAAGAGGTAGCTCACTTACATGAACAACTAAAACCATAATCTAAAGTAATTGAGGAATATTTCCTTATGTTGATCACATTTCAAAAAAAATTATGAACTGTATTCTAATTTCCCTACTTATAACACTGCTAATTCATAACTATTTTCAACTACCTAGGACGATGAAGGAAAATAGGTGGATGAATAATTATTTTAAAAACATGTGAAATACTCTTTTGAATAAGACACAAATTTCTGAAAAATATGAAACGGACTAGAAGATTTACCAATTTAAAGAACAAATGAGGTAACTAGCTCAATAAAATCAACATTAGTCCACTTCATAAGTAGTTGAATAAGGTGATTCTTCGAGACCTATGGAGAATAATTTACTCTCTCAACATCACCTTGGATATCAATATGTGGGAGATACATCATAATAATAATTCTCAAAGTTTTCTTATTTATAGAAAAAATTATAAGATGCTATATATAAAGGGGTATTTTTATTTAAACTCAACATGTTTCAATTTTTTCCATCTTTAAATAATTAATGACTCTCCATTTCTTAAATAATATAAAGAATAACTACTATAAAATCCATTAGATAAATAAGAATCCACAATATTTGTTCTAGAAATAGAGGAAACCCCATACAATATCCTATCACCCCCACTTAATGATATGTACCATGTTGATGAGGGACAAGAAAGGAAGAATTCTAATAAAAGGGACCCCTAGGAAGAATTACAACTATCCAACTATAGAAGAAACCAAATTATTTTGTTCTTACCATAGAAACTCCATTATCTAATTGATTCATGATGAATAGAAGACTATTTATCTGTGGAAAGTCTAAATAGATCCCCTCTTTGGATAGATGAACCAAGACTCTATTCCTTCTCTTTATTTTTTCCATTTTCATTTTAATAAAAATTTCTAATGTTTACTTTATTTTTATAGGTTTTCCCTAAGTTGATAGAACTTATGAGAATAGATCAAGGCTATTGACAAAGCATTGGGGGAGAGCTTACCTTGATCCTGATGGAAAAATAAACACTATATTGTACCTATCCTTTTCACTATTCATTCAATGTAATTTTTCTACATGATTTATTGAATTCAAATAGTTAGTGATTAATATGTGTAGGGGAGGAGATTCTAACTGATTAGAACTAGATTTTAATTTATGTTTAGTTAATGTTCTAGAATATAAAAATAAAAAAAAATTATAGTTTTTGTAATGTTTTTAGAACAACTATTATTAAAATTTAAATAAATAAATAAAATGAAAAAAATATATACCCAATAAAAATATTTTATTTAAAATACTCAATATAGCCCCTTTTGTATTGTTCTTATTATGATTTTTCAAACCTTTCTTGAACTTTGTTTCTTACCAACTTAGTTTGAATTCCATGCTATAGTACAAGAAATCACTAGTTATAATATTGTGATATTTAGATGATTTCCTAGTGGAACTATCACAATTTTCATAGAAGTTTTCTCTTAGAAATAGGAAATATAGTGTAAGTGAAAATATTTATATAAAATTCTAATTATAACTTGAGGTTACTGGGATTTAAAACTTAATCCAAGGAAACTTGATCTATGTAAGAAAGAACACCTTATGGAACCAACTCAAATAAAATTGAAATGATTCCTTTGAGCATGGATTAAAAATGGAAATTGGGATCCCATATTAAATCACTAAGATAATGGAAATGGGTGTGTGAGTATCCCTCTGTACATATTTAAATAATTTATTTTGCAGAGTTCCTCGTATATACATGGATGATAAAAAATAAAATAATAATAATAAATTTCTCATATGTAAAAAATTAATTCATTTAGATGAGTGGAATATTGAACACATGAAGGGGACAATTGAATTAATACAAATCCATTTATTTTGTATCAATAGTGGAAAATTAAAATTTGGTTTGAGAAACTTATGAGAGGGTGATAAAAGGAAGTGCTTCTTATTAAAATTTTTATTCCACCTAAATATCATTTAATCCACTCCTAAACATTGAATAATTATTGTGTAGAAATGTGATAATGGAATAGATTCACATATAAGTCAAATTAATTCAAAAATTGGATGAATCTGTGTTTATTTATACTTTATATTATATATTTAGATTTATGATGGTACGTCTCTTTTTTTTTACTTATTTTTTAATAATTCAAAATTTCTCGGTATTGTAATAGTTTAAGTGTGTGGGAGTGAAGTGAGGTGAAAATGTTAACAATTTTTTCTGTTATTCGTTAAAAATTACTCTAATTTAATCCAATTATTAGGTAAATTTATGGTTCTTTTAATATTTGAGAATTTGGACTTAATCAATAAATGTCTTAAGATTATTATTTTATATATTTTATTATTTTTAGATAAATTGTGTAGTCATATTTTTTTATGAAATTTTTAATTATAATCATTGATTTTGGAACTCAAATTATTAAAGGGATTGGTTTTGAGTATTAATTCCTTCATTAATTTTTTTTAAATGAAATCCAAAAATTAATTTTTAAATTTAAATTTAAATTTTATATTTTTTTAAGGGAAATTTTGCAAATGAGTGATTTTTAAATGGTGAAAAAAATTTGTTTTAATTGATTGATTTTAATGAATTTGAAATTATTTTTAAATTTATTTTTCAAAGTTTTAATGTTTTATTTTTATTTATTTATTATTTTTTAAATTTATTGGGAAATAATATGCACTAAAATATGAATTTTTTTAAAATTTTTAGGTTGAAATAAAAAGTGAAATTGAATTAATGTGCAAATAAAACTCATGGTAACTTCCGAAGTGACTACAACCTCACAATCCCTATACTGACTGCATGATGAAAATGAAACTAAACATATACTTAAACACAAAAATACAAGTGATTGTTCCTTTCATAGTCACTATACTGACCATACTTGTGGATACTCAAGTGACCGTGAATTTCTCTCAACCTACTGTGGAGACTTCTCTCAACCTATCAGGTCCTTCATGGTCAGTATAGATATCGTGCACCCATGGACATCTCCAAACCTACCGTGGGAATAAACCTCATTCATGGTAACTTAAATATTCAACCCACCACTCCTGACCTATGTAATATTGAAAAATATTAATCAAAGGTCTACTCTCACTTCCTCTAAGCTCACCAGACCCCAAACCACTATCTAAACTTTTTAATGAGATCCATTACATCATATTTGACCAAGCACTTCCCTTACTATAGAAGTTTTCCCGATAAGATGAACTCACCACTACAAATCATCATGTAACTATTGAGATCTATCTTGAGATCACCATAATGAGGAAAAAATCAATGTTGTTCACCATGATAAGGAAGATCTCTCATCATCGCGAAGCCCTATGCTACTAGAGGATATGCCACCATGTACCTTCATGTTTCTTGTAGATCTGGAACCACTGAATAATCCCAAACCATAAAAATACCTATTCATGTGCCACCGTAGGAATATATTCCTAATCCATGAGGATAAGTAGTACTGATATCTATATCCCTCTACCCAATAAGCAAATAATATGACCGCCATAAAGCTAGAGTCACACCTGCCAAGGCCACTGAACTAGTCATTGGTACTTAGAATAGAAGCTAAGGAAGCCTTCAATGTTGCACTACCCCTATCATAGTCGAACCTCACTCTCAACATAGAATAAAAGGAAAAAAACAAAACAAAATATATTTTAAAAAAATATAATGATAAAATTAAAATAAGCACATGATTTAAAATAATGAAATGAGGTTGGGCCGTAGAGGGATAATTGAAGCTCGTTGTGAGGGAAATGAATCCAACCCCACTAAAAAATATATTCATTCAATTTTTTTCTATTGATTTTTTCCTTTTACTAATATAATTGAAGATAATGGGACCTTAATTTCTTCTATGGTTACAGATGTGATTCCATAGGAGAGTGCGCACTAGATGCTCATTAAAATTTCCCAACAGATGCATTATGTTCGAGTGGACAAACCAATCTTTATTCATGAACCAAATTCCCCATTTCAACCATAAAACTATAGAATCTTGTGTTCAAAAACCTGAATCCAAGTCAAAACCTAAAAAATAGGCCCAATTGTTATCACATGCAATTCATCGAGCGAGTATGTTGGGAAACACTCAATTTATCACTAGAGTTACAAAGAAAAGAAACATTAATTCTCCGAATAATTCTAATCATTCATGCATTCCATATTTTTAATCTTTCACAATGTGTGACAAGAAGATGGTAAATATGTACTTTATTCCTTTCATAATAGGATATAACTACAAATGTATTCCCATAGATAATAATTCTAATCAGTCATGCATTCCATATTTTTTACTTCTTTTATATCTAAAAAATTAGTGATTAAACAGTCGCATATGTTTTTCTTGACATGCATATCATCAAAGTTATATTTTACCTAGAAACATATCTAATAAGGTAGATCTAATTAGTTATACCATTTTATCCATGTACTTTTTTGATGAAATGAACCTTATATCCTCTAAAATGTGACACTGATGTTTTTTATATAATTTTAATATTCCTTGGTAGAAAAATTTTGGGGTGAATCATTCTCTTATAAACCATTGCATTCATGTCAAATATTTGATAAGTTTGATCTATTAACAAAAATATTTGATGACCCATGTACATTTTCTTTCTCCCATTCTACAAAGGAGAATATGTATGAATTTTTTTATAATGAAAATTATTATAACACACAAAATAAAATAATTTTTCTTTTTTGGATCAAACCCTTTAACACATACAATGGATAAAAAATTCAAATCATTAATTAATAGTGATAGATAAACATCAATATAATTTACAAGTTGTTTTGGTCTTGAAATTATCATGATAATTATAACAAATTTTTTCTTCATAAATATCTATTGTGGAAGTTTTTAAATTAACAAAATTATAAGAAATGAACTATGTTAGATACCAATTCTCTTATTAGATTCATTTCCCCTTTTTACATTCTAATTCTGATATTTTTAAATTCAATAATAAAATAATGAAATATTTTTTCAAATCTCATTCAATGTGATGAATCATCATGGTGACATATGTTAATATCAAATAATCTCTCTTATATATGCCATATCAGCGTCTTTTTATCATTTTAATTTGTAAATAAATGGTTCAAATTCATAATTATTGGAAGTTACCATTTTTTCATAACAATATTAATGGTTCACATCCTTTGGAATAAATCAAAAATTGATATCACATCAATTTTATATAATGATGTTGCACATTTAATACATTTTGATAAAAACTAATATTTAATCCTATATAATATAGAGTCATTAGGGAAATCATGTATTTTATTATACTCTGGGAACATTGGATATAATATTTTTCTACATCATAATTGTAATCTATGATCACAATTCCTTATAAAAGTATCTCATTCCAAAGATCAATAAATTCAATGAAACATTTATCACTTAAATAATATATTTATTTTATGTTAATAAATCTCATCACTACTGATAAAACTATATATTTAGTATAACCTATGAATAGTGGTATTATAACACCCCAAACATTTTATGGTATGATTTTATTAAATACATTCTTTTCATAGCCTATATTTTATAAAGAACTATTTTCCTTTGAAACAACACTTTGTTATTTAGGAGTTAGTCAAAACCAAGCCATTAAACATAAATTTTCTACTTCTATGTTTTGGAATTTCGAAAAACAATCATTAATAGTTGTGACCAGTAAGTCATTTGGATTCTGATAGAACCAACTTGATTTTTTGATGAATAGTAACATACCCATATGAATAGTAATATGAATAGTAATATGAATAGAAATAGGACACATATAAATAGTAAATAATGATAATATTTTATTTTCTTAAGGTAATAAGATAATGACATCTTAATTATTTTTTCAATTTAATATAGAACTAATTATACCTTTAAAATTATTACTTTTCGAATTAACTGTGGTTTTATTTAAAAATTAAATTAAAAATACATAGAAAATTATTTTCAAAAAATTGAGTTAATTTTTAAATTATACATGTCGAAAAATGGTTAGGGTAAATTTTTGGGATTTTTTTAAAATACATGAATTTTTCATGAATAGTAAAAATACAGTTTTGAGTTTTCGGTAGTTTAATGACATCATAATGATGTAATAATTAAATATAAAGGTGTGGACAGATTATATACAGTAAATTATGATATGAGGTGTCCCAAGTGGATAAAACAATGGGCAAATACCATGGTCAAGCCCATGGTTTGGCAAAAACCACTAATGAGCTGTCCCTTTGAAATTATTAAAAAACTAACTCTATTTTTCTATAAATACCCACTCATTCATTAATTTTATTTCATTAAAAATTTCTTATCATAGAATATCTGGTGGTTTTACCTCTCTATGAGTCCTCCTAAGGTTTCCTTAATCCCCCAAGGTCCCATCCTTCAAGATCTAGGAGTTACTCTACAAGGTAAGGGAATCTTTCATTCTCTTCTTTTAGTCGACACTTCTTTTATGTTATCTATTTGATTTTCCATTCTCATATGTTGGGGTTTGATTTTATGTTTTCTTATTACTTACCTTTTGATTTCAATATAATTATATACACTTTTTATCTCATCATTTCATTTTATGAAATTTTAAGCGATGTCGTTAGACTGCCGAATTTTCATAAGGGATCTCTCACCTTTTCTTTTATTTTCAAGTTCATCTCTTTTATTTTTCTCTCCTCACCTCCTCTGTCCAAATTACCATGATAAAATCCAGTATAATCTATATAATTTAATCATATTATCTTAATGTAAGAACCATCATCAATATTCTTACTCCCTCCCTTTTATTTTTATAAACAAAATCAACAACCATGATTTTCTGATTTATAACCTTTGTAGACGACGGAGTTTCATTCTTAAGTTTATCCTTAATTCTTTGTCATGAAACCATTTTAATGGTTGAACCATATAATAATATATTTATTTAATCTCATTAATGTTCTGTAATCTTTACACACTCATAATATGAAATAATAATACAAAATAAGTTCAGTATGAACAAAACGGCCAAGTTAATCCAAATATTTGTAATAAACTTTTAACTAATGAATCATCATCATGGTATATAACCCAAAATAATTATAATATCATTTATAAATCCTTAATTTCATTAATAAGATATATTAAAAATTCTGGATGTTTAACCACATTTCAAATGAACTTCCATTCATGAAAACAAGTAAACGAATCATAAAAACCAAGGATTAAAATGCTTCCAAAAAAAAGAAAATTGAACCTCTTAAACCCATAAAAAGGGCCATGAATGAACCTAATAAGGTTATAATAAATCAATTAAATGTATAGGATTTTATTTAGTTATTAATTAATGAAGCTAAATTTTATTATTCAAGTCATTAAAACAAACGAAGAACACACTCGAGGAAAAGGTAAGGGGTTTCTCATCTCACTTTCATTTCTGTGAGATTTTCATTATTCACCACTTATTTATTGTATTTGGTATATGTGTACTACCATTTGATATATAATAATATTATTCTCTTCATATTAATGTTATTAAATTATTTATTTTATGGTTATAAAGTTTTGGTCATATTATTTGACCGATTACATTGTGGTAAGAGACTTTGTCTCAACTACTATTTTGTTGTGAGTAACTTTGTATGGGGCACCTAATAATCCTTATGTGGTGTACCTACTACCCATTTGAGATCACTTTTCATTTGAAATTATATTTATATTAAATATCCATAATCTCATATCATGGATATGTTTTTTGTCTAAACCGTATACCGTTTTACATATGGTGTTTATTTGGAAAGTTATTTTAATTAAGGAAATATTGATGAATCTGTATACTCTACTCTATACGGATATTGAAAAGGCATATTTCTCTTTTACTGAATCAATGTATAAAGAATCATTTGGAAATGCAGTGGTGTGTGGGTCCCTCTATATCCCCTAGATGCATCGGTAGGTCTCATGAGACAAATCAGTTGGCGATAAACCCTTCGAGTTTGTTTCCAAAAATCAGACGGGTTTCTACCCACATACCTAAACCGTTTTTATGGTATTATGGTATCATGTGCCAGATACATTAAGTCAAATTAATAATAATTATCTTTATTAATTATCATTTATTACTATCCATGAGGTTTTCATTATGACAAAATCTATGGATGCAGTTTCATTCTTAGTTTATTAATGGCGTGAGTTTTTCATTTATTCACCATGCCATATTGATATGTCAAATTGTTTACAATTCAGTTATTATTGATTCATGCTTCCCCCATTTGTAACCCTTAATGAGAATTTGAGCTCACCCCTTTCATTGTTTACTTTCAACAGGTGACAAAGAGGAGATCATTTATTGAGTTCTTGTGGATGCAGCTTTTAGTTTTCTTTATGTATTGTATTTTGTAAACTTTTCCAATGTAATTTGAGTAACATCTATGTATCTGGTTTCTTCAATACTACTAAACTAATCATTACTTTTGGATTTTCATTCCTTCTAACCATCCCAATATAACAATTAATGCACCATCTCTGGTCTAGAGGGTTCGGGGTGTTACATTTGGTATTAAAGGAAGTTTAGTAGAAAACTTAGAAACTAGGGTAGGAAATTTATAGTACGGAACAAAGCGATAAGGTAGTATTTGAGGATAAATTTAAAATAATATCCTATTATTTTGGTAAGTAATATATAATGTTAATCCTTCTAGAAAATACATCCCTGTATGGATATGATCAGGTAGAGGTGGCTCTGGCATAGAGGTACCTAGTAGTGAAAGCTCTAACAAGGAGTTTCAGGCTTGACCCGAGGTATCCTAGTACACAAAAATGGGATTTGATGCACTCTTGGTTATGACACTCTTAGGGGATATGATTTGGATAATTCATATTTTCATTACAATCCATTATGAAGGACTGAAATGTAAATTATTCCTCCAAGAAACCATTTTTCTGCTTTTGGGATTAGCCATGCGTAGGGTCTCAATTTATGCTAAGTATTTTTTTTAAGTTAAGATTATAGATTATTATTATACCCTAATATAGTGTGTGCCATTATTTAGAAATGACGTCTAATAGAATAAGGGGAATCAATACTCGTGGGCAACATAGGGATCTCCCCACTGAGCAAGTCAACACAGTCAATGTTGGAGGAGATCAAATCATGACCATATTGGGACAACTTACTCAGGTTGTAATGAATAACCAATCCACACCTGTGTTGGATCATTTCATGCAGAAGAAGCCTATATATTTCAATGGGACTACTAATCCAGTGGTTTCTGAGAAATGGATCAAGTCCCTTGAAAAGATATTCATGGAATTAAGATGCAATGAAAATAAAAAGGAAGTACTAGCAGTATATTTTCTCAAGGTCGAAAATGATCAATGGTGGTCCTTGATTTAGAATACCACGGAATAAAAAGAAATAGAATATATGTAATGGAGGACTTTTAAGGAAATATTCTTCAAAAAATATTTCCTTACGAGCAATGAACCAAAATGAAGAGGAAATTCCTTGGATTGAAGCAAAGGGAAGAATACAGGGTTGCAGAGTATGAGGTTAACTTCACAAGGCTAGCCAAGGATGTCGTAGATTATGTACATGACTCAGTAAACAAGATTGATCATTTCTTTGAAGGTATTAAGCCAAGTCTTAGAAGGGCACTGGATTCTCAAACATTTTCATCATATGATGAAATTGTATCAAGTTCCATCAAAACAAAGAAATAATTTGCTAGATCAAATTTGTTAAAGGGAAACCAAGATAAGAAGAGGTACTTTGATAACCAAGGGAAAGGTAAAGCACCAAAGAAAAACAAGGGAACGAATAAATTCCCATTATGCAAAAAATGTGGAAAGAATCATCTCAGTAAATGCTTAAAAGGAAATTGAGTCTACTATAACTGTGGAGAAAAAGGTTATATATCTCATGAATTCTAGGGGAAGAAACAATTTGATGATATTCAATGATACAATTGTAGAGAGATGGGACATTATGAAAATGAGTATCATAAGCGCCAAGGAAACATGCCTCAAAAAAATCCAAGAGAACAAGGGAGAGCTTATGTGATTACAACTGCAGAAGTTGAATTTCCTAATGGTGTGGTGGCAAGTAATTTAATTGTTTCCTCAAACTTAGACAAAACTTTATTTAATTCTAGATCATTGCATTCATTTATATCTTCCCAGTTTTCCAATAAATTTATACATGTCCAATTTGATTTAAGAAAGTAGTTATCAGTCAAAACTCTTAGGGGATGCATCATTGCAACAAAGGCATGTCGACTAGTCCCCCTTGTGACACATAAACGTGCTTTAGTTTCTAACCTTATCAGCATACTAATGACTAAATTTGATATAATTCTCAGTATGTATTGGCTATAAAATTATGATGCGAATATTTATTGAAAGAAAAAGGAAGTTGCAATTTATCAAAATGGTGTAGAATCTCTTATCTTTAGAGCAGAGACCTCGCCATCTGATTCTTATCTAGACCCACCCCCAGTAGATCTATTGAATTAAATTCTTGGAGAGGAAGAGAACCCAATATATATGGGTGAGGAAATAAATATTCAAATTAAATATGGAATATATTGAAAGAAGACATTGATGTGTTTCCAGAGGATTTACCAGGACATCCTCCAGAGCAGGAAATTGAGTTTTCCATTGACTTAATTCCTGGTGCAAGAACAATATCAAAGACCCCCTATAGAATGGCCACTATAGAGCTATTGGAGCTAAAGAAACAACTGGAGGAGTTGAATGAAAAAGGATTTATTCGACCTAGTGTTTCACTGTGGGGAGACCCAGTCTTGTTTGTCAAAAAAAAGATGAATCCATGAGACTATGCATTGATTATGGTAAATCAATGCTATCACAATAAAGAATAAGTATCATCTTCCCCGGATCGATGATTTATTTGATCAACTTAATGGATCTCAATACTTTTCAAAGATTGACCTTCGATCCGGATATCATCAACTATGTGTGAGGAAGGAAGATACTACGAAGACAGCATTTCGAACCAGGTATGGGCATTACGAGTTTACAGTGATACCTTTTGGACTGACGATTGAACCATCTGTTTTCATGGATTTAATGAATATATTTCTCAAGGAATATCTTGAAAAAAATTTGTGGTATTCATCAATGATATCCTAGTATAATCAAAAAGCTATAAAGACAATGAGGATCACTTGTGAATTATTTTGAAAACTCTTAGAAGAAATGAATTATATGGGAAGTTTAGCAAGTGTGAATTCTTGCTCCAATAAGTTTCTTTTCTAGGTCATATTTTTTCTCTAAGGATAGAATACTAGTTAATTTTGTTAACACAAAGGAAATCCAAGATTGGCCCAGGCCAACAAACATAACCGAGGTATGTAGTTTTATTGGCTTAGCATGTTACTATCGGCGTTTCGTTCAGAATTTTGCTTGACTGGCTAACCCGCTAACCAAGATCACTAGTAAAGGAGTTAAGTTTGTGTGGACAAAAGAGTGTATGAAATGCTTCGAAGAATTGAAAATAAGATTGGTCAATGCTCTAATTTTGACTCTTCCATCTAGAAGTGATGGATTTGTGATATATAGTGATGCATCAAAGAATGGGATGGGTTGCATCCATATGTAAAATGATAAATTTATTGCATATACATCAAGACAGTTGATGAACCATGAGAAAACTATACAACTCATGATCTTGAGTTAGAAACCGTAATCTTTTCACTAAAAATATAGAGACATTATCTCTGCGAATAAATATGTGAGATTTATAAGAACCACAAGAGTTTGAAATAAATTTTTACACAAAAAGAACTCAACATGAGGCAAAGGATATGGCTCCAATTACTCAAATATTATGATTGTTCAATGCACTACCACCTAAGAAAGGTGAATATGATGGAAGATGTATTAAGCGGGAAGGATCATGGACTTCTGACTCAAATGAGGATTGAGAGAGATCCTGTATTTTTGGATATACTAAAGATGGATATAGGAATTTTTAAGGAAGGGGAAACATATTTTCTCTTTAAAATTATTTCTAAACCATATTTATTAGAGAAGATAAAAAGCTCTCAATCTGATGATGAGAATATGCACAAGAAAATTAATGCTGTCAAGAATGGGAGACTGGATGACTTCATGTTTGAAGGAGTTCTGAAATTTGGGAAGAGGTTATGTGTTCCATCAGTACCTGATCTAAAAAGGGAACTGTTAGACAATGATCATAGCTCAAATTTCTCTATATATCCGGGTAGCACAAAGATGTATAGAGATCTGAAGGAATATTTCTGGTGGGATAATATGAAGCGGGAAATTGCTGACTACATGTAAAGGTGTCTAGTTTGTCAACAAGTGAAGGCAGAGAGAAAACATCCCAAAGGAGTGATGCAACCTCTACCTATTCCTATGTGGAAGTGGGATAACATTACAATAGATTTTATCACTGGACTATCGATGATACCTAGAAGGAACAATGAAATATTGGTAATTGTTTATCATCTCACAAAATCAGCACATTTCCTTCTGTAAGAGAGGATTTACCACTTGAGCGCCTAGAAAGACTACATATTAATTAAGTTGTAAGACTTCATGGTGAACCTCTATCAATTGTATTTGATCAAGATACCAAGTTTATATCAAAATTCTACAAAAGTCTCCAGAATACTTTTAAGGTTGAGTTTCGTATGAGTACTGCTTATCACCCCCAAACTGACGGATAGTCTGAAAGGACTATTCAAACACTAGAAGATATGCTGAGGTCATCCACTCTTGACTTCCAAGGTATGTGGGTTCAATAATTTCAATTTGGTGGAATTTTTATACAAAAATGGTTTCCATTCTAGTATTAAAATTGTTCCATATAAATCATTATATGGAAAGAGATGTCGAACTCCAACTTGTTAGGATGAAGTTGGTGAGAGGAAACTTATAGGTCCAGAACTTATTGAAGAAACCATGAAAAAGGTGAAGACAATCCAAGACCATATTAAAGAAGTAAAAAGTAGGAAGAAGGGTTATACTGACTACCGGAGGAAAGATTTGGAATTCCAAGTGTGAGATAATGTCTTTCTGAAAGTATCTCCATGGAAGGGTGTCTTAATATTCGGTAAGAAAGGGAAACTGAGCCCCAGGTACATCAGACCATTTGAAATTCTGGAAAGAATCGAAGTAGTATCTTACCATTTAGCAATGCCTCAAAATCTCTCCAAAGTCCATGATGTGTTCCATGTGTCATTGTTTAATAAATACATGCCAAACCAAACGCATGTACTCACCTATGAAGAAATTGGACAGGAACCTGGTTTTTCATACTGTGAAAAGCCTATTGGGATTCATGAAACAAGGGAGTAGGTATTGATAAATCAGAAAACTCATCTAGTAAAGGTTCTTTGGAGAAAAATGAATATGAAGGAAGCAACATGGGAACTAGAGGATTTAATGAAGAAGAACCACTCACATCTTTTTGGTGGGATTTATACATAAAATTTCGAGGAAGAAATTTCTAAAAGATGGAATAATATAACACCCCAAACATTTTATGGTATGATTCAATTAAACACATTCTTTTCATATCCTATATTTCATAAAGCACTGTGTTCCTTTGAAACAACACTTGGTTATTTAGAAGATAGTCAAAACCAAGCCATTAAACATAAATTTTCCACTTTTATGTTTTAACATTTCGAAAAATGGTCATCTAGAGTTGTGATCAGTAAGTCATTTGGATTCTGATAGAACCAACTTGATTTTGTGATGAATAGTAGCATACCCTTATGAATAGTAATATGAATAGTAATATGACCCTTATAAATAGTAAATAATGATAATATTTTATTTTCTTAAGGTAATAAGATAATGAGATCTTAATTAATTTTTCAATTTGATATAGAACTAATTATACCTTTAAATTTGTTATTTTTCGAATTAACTATGATTTTATTTAAAAATTAAATTAAAAATACTTAGAAAATTATTTTCAAAAAATGGAGTTCATTTTTGAATTCTACACGTTGAAAAATGGTTAGGGAAATTTTTGGTATTTTTATAAAATACATGAATTTTTCATGAATAGTAAAAATACAATTTTGAGTTTTCTGTAGTTTAATGACATCATAATGATATAATAATTAAATATAAAAGTATGATCGAATTGTGTACAATAAATTATGACATGAGTTGTCCAAAGTGGCTAAAACCATGGGCAAATACCATGGAAAAGCCCATGGTTTGTCAAAAACTACTAATGAGGTGTCCCTTTGAAATTATTAAAAAATTACCTCTCTTTTTATATAAATACCCACTCATCCATTCATTTTCTTTCATTCCAACTCCCTCATCCTAGAAGATCTGGTCATTTTAACTCTCTAGGAGTCCTCCCAATGTGTCCTTAATCCTCCAAGGTCCCATCCTTCAAGATCTATGAGTTACTCTACAAGGTAAGGGAATCCTTCATTCTCCTCTTTTAGTCAACACTTCTTTTATGTTATCAATTTGATTTTCCATTATCATATGTTGGGGTTTGATTTTATGTGTTCTTCTTACTTCCCTTTTGATTTCAATATGATGATATACCCTTTTTCTCTCATCATTTCATTTTATGAAATTTTAAGCGATGTCATTAGGCAGCCGAAAATCTATAAGGGATCTCTCACCTTTTCTTTTATTTTCAAGTTTATCTCTTTTATTTTTCTCTCCTCACCTCCTCTATCAAAATTACCATTATAAACTCCAGTATCATCTATATACTATAATTATATCATGTTAATGGAATAACCATCATCAATATTCTTACTCCCTCCCTTTTATTTTTATAAATGAAATCAACATCCATGAGGTTCCAATTTATAACCTTTGTGGACGATGAAGTTTCATTCTTCACTTTCTCCTTCATTACTGGTCATGAAACAATTTTAATGGTTGAAACAAATAAGAATATATTTAATTCATCTCATTAATTTTCTGTAATATTTACCCACTCATAATATGAAATAATAATACAAAACAAGTTCAGTATGAACAAAACGGCCAGGTTAATCCAAATATTTGTAATAAACTTTTAACTAATGAATCATCATCATGGTATATAACCCAAAATAATTATAAGAACGTTTATATCTACTTAATTACATTAATAAGATATATTAACAATTATTTATGTTTAACCACATTTCAAATAAACTTCCATTCATGAAAACAAGTAAATGAATCATGAAAACCAAGGAAGAAAATGCTTCCAAAACAAGAAAATTGAACCTCTTAAACCCATAAAAAGGTCCATGAATGAACCTAATATGGTTATACTAAATCAATTAAATGTATAGGAGGATTTTTAGTTATTAATTAATGAAGCTAAATTTTTTATTCATGTCAATTAAACAAACGAATAACACACTCGAGCAAAAGGTAAGGGGTTTCTCATCTCACTTTCATTTCTGTGAGATTTTCATTGTTCTCAACTTATTTATTTTATGTGGTATATGTGTACTTAAATTTGATATATAATAACATGATTATATTCATATTAATTTTATTCAATTATTCATTTTAGGTTTATTAAGTTTTGGTCATATTATACAACCGATTACATTGTGGTAAGAGACTTTGTCTCAACTGCTATTTTGTTGTGACTAACTTTGTATGGTGTACCTAATAATCCTTATGTGGTGTACCTACTGACCATTTGAGATCAATTTTCATTTGAAATTATATTTATATTAAATATCCATAATCTCATATCATGTATATGTTTGTCATCTAAACCGTATACCATTTTACATATGGTGTTTATTTGAAATGTTATTTTAATTAAGGAAATATTGATGAATTCATATACTCTACTCTATACGGATATTGAAAAGGCATATTGCTCTTGTATTGAATAAATTTATAAAGAATGATTTGGACATTCTAGTGTTGGTTGGGTCCTGCTATATCCCCTCAATGCATCGGTAGGTATCATGAGACAAATCAGTTGGCGACAAACCCTTCGAGTTTGTTTCCAAAAATTAGACAGGTTTCTACACACAGAACTAAACCATTTTTACGGTATTATAGTATCATGTGCTAGATACATGATGTCAAATTAATAATAATTCTCATTATTCATTATCATTTATTACTATCCCTGAGGTTTTCATTATGAAAAAAATCTATGGATGCAGTTTCATTCTCAGTTTATTAATGGCATAAGTTTTTCATTTATTCACCATGCCATATTGATATGTAAAATTGTTTACAATTCAGTTATTATTGATTCATGATTCCTCTATTTTTAACCCTTACTAAGCATTTTATCTCACCCCTTTCATTGTTTACTTTCAATAGGTGACAAAGAGGAGATCATTTATTGAGTTCTTGTAGATGCAGCTTTTAGTTTTCTTTATGTATTGTATTTTGTAAACTTTTCCAATGTAATTTGAGAAAAAATATATGTATCCGGTTTCTTAAATACTAGTAAACTGATTTTACTTCGGGATTTTCATTCTTTCTAACCATTCCAATATAACAAGTAATGCACCAGATCCGGTCTAGAGGGGTCGGGGTGTTAAAGTTGGTATCATAGGAAGTTTAGTAGAAAACTTGGAAACTAGACTAGGAAATTCATAGTAGGGAACAAATCCCTAAGGTAGTATTTGAGGATAAATGTACAAGAATATCTTGGTATTTTGGTAAGGAATAGATCATTTGAATCCTTCTAGCAAATACATCTCTGTCTGGATACGAGTAGGTAGAGGTGGCTCTGGCACAGAGGTACCTAGGTGTGAAAGGTCTGACAAAGAGTTTCGGGATTTACCTGAGGTATCCTCGTACACGACAAAGAGCCTTGTTGCACTCTTGGTTATAAAACTCCCAGGGGATATGATTAGGATAATTCATATTTTTTTTGCATGCCATTATGAAGGACTGAAATGTAAATTATTCCTCCAAGAAACCATTTTTCTGATTATGGGATTAGCCATGCGTAGGATCTCAATTTATGCTAAGTATTTTGTTAAGTTAATATTATACATTATGATCATACCCTAATCTAGTGTGTGGAAATATTTATAAATTACATCTAATGGAAGAAGGGGAATCAATACTCATGGGCAACGTAGGGATCTCCCCACTGAGCAAGTCAACACAGTCAATGTTGGAGTAGATCAGATCATGACCATATTGGGAAAACTTACTTAGGTTGTAATGAAAAACCATTCCAAAACTTTTTTGGATCGTTTCATGTGGCATAAGCCCGCATCTTTCAATGGGACTACTAATATAGTGGTTGTTGAGAAATGGGTCAAGTCCCTTGAAAATATATTCATGGAATTAAAATGAAATGAAAATTAAAAGGTAGTAATGGAAGTATATTGTCTCAAGGGAGATGCTAATAAATGGTGGTCCTTAATTCAGAATACCACAGAAGAAGAAGAAATAGAATATATGGAATGGGGGACTTTTAATGAAATATTATTCAAAAAATATTTCCCTCTTGAGCAATGAACTGAACTGAAGAGGAAATTCCTTGGATTAAAGCATAGGGAAGAAGACAGTGTTGCAGAGTATGAGGCTACCTTCACAAGTGTAGAGACCCGAAGCTTGATATACATGGACATTACATTACTTTTTCAGAATACTTATTACATAACAAAAACAGACACACAAGGACCATAATAGTTTAGTGTCTTTGGAAACTCGGAATATAATCTTCTAATCGTGGTGAAAGATCTTCAACATCTCCCATAAAGATATTCCCCATTTTTATTACCTAAAACCTTTATTTATATCCTGGGGAAAAGAAAACATAAAAGGGGTGAGCTCAAATGCCCAGTAAGGGTAAACATAGAGAACATAAAACAATCCATAAAAATTTGAATGAAAAAACTTGAACATAAAATCTAAACATCAAAATATTGAGCAAAGACATGAATCTTGGAAGTACCTAAGGCATGTATCATAAGGGAACATCAATCATGATAAAATAGAATGGGAATAAAACATTTAATTGTGACAACCATTAATCACATGTTATGATTTTCATAGTAGCCAAGGCATTGCTGCCAAGACCATCTTAGTGGACAAAGTCCCTTTCTGAATCGATTTCACTCCTCGTTTCAGTCCTGTAACACTGAACCGGATTAACTTACCATTCCAGACATGTCTATCTCATGAGATATAAATCTTTACCCAATGAATTGGAGGGAGATATAGGTCTCACCCATCTCATAATGAAATCATTCTTACTTGTGCCACAAAATAAACATACATCATTCATAATAACCCAATAAATAAAATGGGTTTCATAAACATCATCCCATCATCAAATAATCCATTTAAAATAAATTGATATCATTTCATAATAAGAAAAGTGAAACCATGTAAATCATAGAGACATGTTACTTGAAATATAAACATATTTAATAATGTCATCTTATATGTAAAATGGTATTGATAAAACATTTGAAATGAATTCTTGAGGAAAATATCCTTTCTTCTTCAAAATCAATTTCTTTTCAAAAAATGTCATGAAATTTTAAAAGAAAAGGATTTTTTTGAAAATATTCATGAAATATTTTGGAGGAAGCTTCATGAAAATAAGTCTTTATAAAATTGTAAAAATCCGTTCGTGCCGTATAAGTTAAAAAAACATTTTTCTCGTACTTTTGCCGAAAAAGCCAAAAAGTACCTCGTAAAAGAAAGATTCCATACATACCATGTAGTAAAAGTCAAAAATGGGTAAAAAGGACTTTAAAAATACATGAAAACACTTTTATAAAACATGGACATGGATGATAGAAATAACCCCAATACATACTTACGAATAAGCAATCTCGGATAAAAATGAGATTTGCAAAATTATCTCTTACCTTAGGTCTGATATGCTTCGTACGTATCCAAACCTCCTGTATAATGATTTAAATAATGTAATTGACTTATTAAAAAATCATATTCATTGTTATGATATCATATATGTTTCACTTATGACTTTATATTACCCTTTCTTTTGTAAATTCCATGTTAAAGCAGTGTTTTGGGTAAAATCATTTCATTTATCATATGTGTTTCGACTTGTCGTTATTGATATTAATACTTATATCCTGATTTACATAATTCCAGAATTTAAAACATGATTTATATATAATATATATTCATCATATACATATATATATTATAGATCGATAAAAGGAATGAAATACACCGTTCATGGAGACGGTAGGCCATACGTACGCATGAACGCTGTTTTCGTTTCCTTATTGAATTGAATGAAACTAAATAGATGACATAAATATATATACATAAATCCATTAGCATTATTATTTCATATATTTCATGATTACTTATTATATATACTTTATAATCATTTATGAATGGTTAATCATTGAGAATGAATCTCATCGCGTCGTGGAGACGGTATTCCGTACGTACGCACAAGCGATGATATCGTTCTCATGATTATTGAATAGAATTGTAGTGGATGGTATAATATATCAGAATCAGTATGATGTTATAATAACCATATATATTTATTATTTACACCATTATACTCATCCATGTATGGTGTTGGTGGAAAAACAGATTTCACCACGGCGTGGAGACGGTATTTCGTACGTACGCACGCGTGGTGATTTCGTTTTCCGTAGGATAGATAGATGGTGAAATAGGATTGTTTAATACTTATAATAACATATCATTATATGAGTTATACTTATTTTATTACTTCATAATGAAACAACTAAAGAATAAGAAGTGGAAGAATAAATAAAGTTGAAAGAATTGGTAACGGACATTACCTATTCTTTGAAGCACCTCTTTGAGACCTCCTCTTAGGGCACTAAAATTGGTCTTTGAAGAAGACCAGGATCTATAGGATGTTTATAGGGAAGTGGAGAAGAGAAATTGTCCGGGTTTGGCCGAGCTTGAAGGCTCAAATTGGTGTGAGGAGGAGAGGGAGGAGGAGCCCTTTTATAAGGGAGGAGAGGGGCACCTTTGGAATAACTAAAAATATTATTTTATTATAAAGTCATATTCAGTTTTTAATAGCTCAAAATTGATATATTTTGAAGCTAAGGTGGGTATGGGTAGAAATCCTCTCATCCAATAGAATTTATACAAGTTTATGTCATTATATTAACCTTATCGTTTAGTTTTAACTCTTAGTTAATTAGATTGACATTTACCATGTCACTTTGTATTTTTATATTATATAGTTAATAAACTTACCATATACATCCAAGTGACCCCCAAGTGGTCCTTTAATGATACACCTATCATGATATAAGTATCTTGGCCGAAGATTAGATTTTTAGAAATATAATAACAATTAATAATATAATATTTGTTTTAAAAACTATTTTATGTCAATTTTGACACTATTTGTTAATTGATTTTTGTGAAAATAATAACAGAATGATTAGTTCAAAAAAAGTCAATTAAATAAATACTAACATGTCATATTAACATATAAAATTATTTTAATTCATAAAAAGTCTCAAATTACATTTATTTGGGTATTTATAACATCAATTATGTCAATATTTCATTAATAAGATAAAAACTGCATCATCATTGTGTCATAAATAAATTAAATTATTTTAAGTCTAAAAATTTAAAAATAAAATACCATTATGTAGGAAATATTTTTATCTTTATAATTAATATTTATAGTCGAATTTATCTTATGTATAACCCAATATTAAAAATGATTTAGTTATTAAACTTTGATTTTAACTATTTTAACCCTTCTTTAAATAAATTAATAATAAATGTCCTAATCTAATCCAAGTGGGCCTAAATGGTCATATTTTATTCCTAATGTTGTTTTTGGTCTAATTAAACTTATCCAATAGAATTAGTACATGTTTTAGGATAATAATAATATCATTTTTACCCTTAATTACCCTATTTACTTTTAACCGTGGTAAAAAAGTAAAAAGTTACTATTCACAAAAAAATATTTTCATCTCATTGAACCGCATTTTAGTCCTTGATATTAACCTTGTCTGTCGAATTTTTTAAATTCTACTCACAGAAGCGGTAAAATTAAGTTTTATGAAAAATTCAGTTTTTTAACTACCACTTAGTGGTTTCACTATTCATCAAAAAATGAAAGTTTCCAGAAAAATACCAAAAATTAGGCCTAAGGTATATTTGATATTATGAATTAAAAAATGATGTCTATTTTACCAAATTCAAAACATATCAGTTACATTAACTAATTTAAAAATTAATTCTCATCGTCAAAACAAATAGCGTGTTTTTAAGAGATAATAACTATCAAAAGATTGATACTTGTTTATGTCTAGTTTAAATGTGAAATTACATCCAATAACCAAAATTGTATTAAATTGTAAAAATATATTCTAAATATACTTTAAAACCACTCAAATTAATAATTTATCACTATTAATTATTTCTATTAAAAAAATTGTTTTTAATTAAAATTTAGTAATTTTCACTATTCATCAGAATATGAAAGTTATCTGAAAAGTACCAAAATTTCACCCTAAGCTAATTTCGATATTTTGAATCCAAAAATGAAGTCCATTTTGAAATATAAAATTTATAAAATTTCAAAAATTGGGTATTACTATTCATAATGGCTAGTTCATAATAATATTATAATAATATCTCGTTTAGTGAAACTCGGTATTGCGTACTACACACGCTATCGAGGAAGGTCACGATTGAGTGTAATTTAAGGAAAGTCAGGGATGTGTGTTGTGCAAGCTCCTTTTGGTGTATCGTACAACATAATACATTAATGAAATTAAAAAGAATATTTTTCATAAAATCTCGGGGTGTTACAACAAGGCTAGCCAGGTATGCTTTAGATTACATACATGACTCAATAGATAAGATTGATCATTTATTTGAAGGTATTAAGCCAATTCTTTGAAGGGCACTAGCTTCTCAAAAAAATCATCCTATGATGAAATTGTATCAAGTGCCATCAAAATAGAGAAGGAATTTTCTAGATCAAATTTGTTCAAGGGAAACCAAGATAAGAAGAGGTACTCTAATAACCAAGGGAAAGGTAAAGCACCAAAGAAAAACAAGGAATGAAGAAATTCCCATTATGTGAGAACTGTGAAAAGAATCATCTTGGGAAATTCTTAAAAGGAAAGGGAGTCTGCTATAACTTTGGAGAAAAGGGTCATCTATCTCATGAATGCAAGGGGAAGAAACAATTTGATGATGTTCAATGCTACAATTATAGAGAGATGGGACATTATGAAAATGAGTATTCTAAGATCCAAGGAAACATGACTCAGAAAAATCCAAGAGAACAAGGGAGAGCTTATGCAATTAAAACCCTGGAAGTTGAAGTTCCTAATGGTGTGGTGGCAGGTACTTTAATTATTTTCTCAAACTTAGACAACACTTTATTTGATTCTAGATCATCACATTCATTTATATCTTCCCAGATTTTTAAGAAAATTAGACATGTCCAATTTGATTTAATAAAGGAGTTATCATTCAAAACTCATAGGGGATGCATCATGGCAACAAAGGCATGTCGACTAGTCCCCCTTGTGACACATAAATGTGCTTTAGTTTCTAACCATATCATCATACCAATGACTGAATTTGATATAATTCTCAGTATAGATTGGCTGTCAAATTATGATGTGAATATTTATTGCAAGAAAAAAGAAGTTACAATTTTTCAAAATGGTATAGAATCTCTTATCTTTAGAGCAGAGACCTTGTCATCTGATTCTTATCTAGACCCGCCCCTAGTAGCTCTATTGAATGTAGTTCTTGGAGAGGAATAGAACCCAATATCTATGGGTGAGGAAAGAAATATTCAAATTTAAGATGTGCATATAGTGAAAGAATAAATTGATGTGTTTCCAAAGGATTTACCTGGACATCCTCCAATGCTAGAAATTGAGTTTTTTATTTACTTAATTCTTGGTGCAAGACCAATATCAAAGACCCCCTATAGAATGGCCACTATGGAGCTAGTGGAGCTAAAGAAACAACTAGTGTAGTTGAATGACAAAGGATTTATTTGACCTAGTGTTTCTCTATGGGGAGCCCCGGTCTTTTTTGTCAAAAAGAAAGATGGATCAATGAGGCTATGCATTGATTATAGGTAAATCAATGATATGAAAATAAATAATAAGTATCCTCTTCCCCGGATTGACGATTTATTTTATTAACTTCATAGAGCTCAATACTTTTCAAATATTGACCTTCGATTCTGATATCATCAACTACGTGTGAGGAATGAAGATATTCCAAAGACAACATTTTGAACCAGGTATGGCCATTACGAGTTTACAGTGATGCCTTTTGGACTGACGAATACACCATCTGTTTTCATGGATTTAATGAATAGTGTTTTCAAGGAATATCTTCATAACATTGTTGTTGTATTCATTGATGATATCCTGGTATACTCAAAAAGCTATTAAGACCATGAGGATCACTTGTGGATTATTTTGAAAACTCTTAGAAGAAATAAATTATATGGGAAGTTTAGAAAGTGAGAATTCTGGATCCAATTAGTTTCTTTTATAGGTTATATTATCTCTAAGGATGGAATCCAAGTTGATCCTACAAATAAAAAGGCAATCCAAGATTGTCCCACGCCAACAAACATAACCAAGGTACGTAGTTTTATTGGAATAGCAGGTTACTATCGGTGTTTTGTTCAGAATTTCACCCGATTGGCTAACCCTCTAACCAAGATCACACATAAAGGAGTTAAGTTTGTGTGGACAAAAGAGTGTACCAAATGCTTCGAAGAATTGAAAAGAAGATTAGTCAATGCTCCAATTTTGAATCTTCCATCTGGAAGTGATGGATTTTTGATAGACAGTGATGCATCAAAGAATGGGCTGGGTTGCATCCTTATGAAAAACGATAAAGTTATTTCTTATGCATCAATATAGTTGAAGACCCATGAGAAAAATTATCCAACTCATGATCTTGAGTTAGTCGTCGTAATATTTGCTCTAAAAATATGGAGACATTATTTCTACGGAGAAAGATGTGAGATTTATACAGACCACAAGAGTTTGAAATACATTTTCACACAAAAATAACTCAACATCAAGAAAATGATATGGCTCGAGTTACTCAAAGATTATGATTGTTCAATACACTACCACCCAGGAAAGATGAATAATGTGGCAGATGCATTAAGCAGGAAGGATCATGGACTTCTGACTCAAATGAGGATTGAGAAAGATCCTATATTTTTGGATCTACTAAAGATGGATATGGGAATTGTTAAGGAAGGGGAAACATATTTTCTCTTTCAAATGATTGCTAAACCATCTTTATTAGAGAAGATAAAAAGCTCTCAATCTGATTATGAGAATATGCACAAGAAAATTAATGTTGTCAAGGATGGGAGACTGGCTGACTTCATGTTTGAAGAAGGAGTTCTGAAATTTGGGAAGAGGTTATGTGTTCTATTAGTACCTGAGATAAAAAGGGAACTATTAGACGATTCTCATAGCTCAAATTTCTCTATACACCCGTGTAGCACAAAGATGTATAGAGATATAAAGGAATATTTCTGGTGGGATAATATGAAGTGGAAAATTTTTGACTACATGTCAAGGTGTCTAGTTTGTCAACAAGTGAAGGCAGAGAGACAACATCCCAAAGGAGTGATGCAACCTCTACCTATTCCTATGTGGAAGTGGGATAAAATTACGATGGATTTTATCACTGGACTACCAAGGACACCTAGAAGGAACAATGCAATATGGTTAATTATTGACCATCTCACAAAATCAGAACATTTCCTTCCTGTAAGAGAGGATTTACCACTTGAGCGCCTAGAAAGACTACATATAAATGAAGTTGTAAGACTTCATGGTGAACCTCTATCAATTGTATCCAATAGAGATCCCTATTTTACATCAAAATTCTGGAAAAGTCTCTAGAAGTCTTCGAATACTGAGCTTCGTATGAGTACTGCTTATCACCCCCAAACTGATAGACAGTCTGAAAGGATTATTCAAAGTCTAGAAGATATGTTGAGGTCATGCTCTCTTGACTTCCAAGGAATGTGGGATCAATAATTGCCTTTGGTGGAATTTTTATACAATAATAGTTTCCATTATAGTATTCAAGTGGCTCCATATAAATCATTATATGGAAAGAGATGTCGAAATTTAACTTGTTGAGATGAATTTGGTGAGAGAAAACTTATAGGCCCAGAACTTATTGAAGAGACCACGATAAAGGTGAAGACAATCCAAGCCCATATTAAAGCAGCCCAAAGTAGGTAGAAGAGTTATGCTGACAACCAGAGGAATTATTTTGAATTCCAAGTAGGAGATCATGTCTTTCTGAAAGTATCTCCTTGGAAGGTTGTCTTAGGATTCGGTAAGAAAGGGAAACTAAGCCCCAGGTACGTCGGACCATTTGAAATTCTAGAAAGAATCAGAGCAGTAGCTTACCGTTTAGAAATGTCGCCAAATCTATCCAAATTCCATGATGTGTTCCATGTGTCATTGTTGAAGAAATACATGCCAGACCCAACATATATACTCACCTATGAATAAATTGAACTAGAACCTAATTTTTCATACTGTGAAAATCCTATTGGGATTCTTGACACAAGGGAGCTGGTATTGAGAAATTAGACAACTCTTATAGTAAAGGTTCTTTGGAGAAACCAGAATATGGAGGAAGCAACATGGGAACTGGAGGATTTCATGAAGAACCACCCACATCTTTTTGGTGGGCTTTATACCAAAAAAATTTAGGACGAAATTTCTAAAGGAGGGAATAATATAACACCCCAAAAATTTTATGGTATGATTCTATTAAATAAATTCTTTTCATAGCCTATATTTTATAAATCATTGTGTTCCTTTGAAACAACACTTGGTTATTAAGGATATAGTCAAAAACAATCCATTAAACATAAAATTTCCACTTCTATGTTTTGGAATTTCAAAAAACAGTCATCTAGAGTTGTGAACAGTAAGTCATTTGGAGTCTGATAGAACCAACTTGGTTTTTTGATGAATAGTTACATACCCTTATGAATAGTAATATTAATAGTAATATGACCCTTATAAATAGTAAATAATGATAATATTTTATTTTCTTAAGGTAATAAGATAATGAGATCTTAATTAATTTTTCAATTTGATATAGAACTAATTATACCTTTAAAATTGTTATTTTTCAAATTAACTATGATTTTATTTAAAAATTAAATTAAAAATACTTAGAAAATTATTTTCAAAAAATGTATTTCATTTTTTAATTCTACACGTCTAAAAATTGTTAGGGTAAATTTTTGGGATTTTTCTAAAATACATGAATTTTTCAAGAATATTAAAAATATAGTTTTGATTTTTCGGTAGTTTAATGAAATCATAATGATGTAATAATTAAATATAAAAGTATGGTCGACTTTTGTACAGTAACTTATTACATTAGGTGTCCCAAGTGGCTAAAACCATGGGAAAGTACCTTGGGAAAGCCCATGGTTTGGCAAAAACCACTAATGAGGTGTCCCTTTGAAATTATTAAAAAACTACCTCTCTTTTTCTATAAATACCCACTCATCCATTCGTTTTATTTCATTCCAAATACCTCATCCTCTAATATCTAGTGGTTTTACCTCTCTATTAGTCCTCCCAATGTGTCCTTAATCCCCCAAGGTCTCATCCTTCAAGATCTAGGAGTTACTCTACAAGGTAAGGGAATCCTTCATTCTCTTATTTTAGTTGACACTTCTTTTATGTTATCTATTTAATTTTCCATTATCATTTCTTGGGGTTTGATTTTATGTGTTATTATTACTTACCTTTTGATTTAAATATTATTATATACCATTTTTCTCTCATCATTTCATTTTTTGATATTTTAAGCGACGTCGTTAGGCTGCCGAATTTTCATAAGGGATCTCTCTCCTTTTCTTTTATTTTCAAGTTCATCTCTTTTATTGTTCTCTCCTCACCTCCTCTATCCAAATCACCATGAAAAACTCCAGTATCATATATATACTAGAATTATATCATGTTAATTTAAGAACCATCATCAATATTCTTACTCCCTCCCTTTTATTTTTATAAATGAAATAAACATCCATGTGATTCCAATTTATAACCTTTGTGGATGACGGAGTTTCGTTCTTCACTTTCTCCTTAATTACTGGTCATGAAATCATTTTAATGTTTGAACCAGATAAGAATATATTTATTTCATATCATTAATGTTCTGGAATCTTTACACACTCATAATATGAAATAATAATACAAAACAAGTTCAGTATGAACAAAACAGCCAAGTTAATCCAAATATTTGTAATAAACTTTTAACTAATGAATCATCATCATGGTATATAACCCAAAATAATTATAAGATCATTTATATATCCTTAATTTAATTAATAAGATATATTAATAATTATATATGTTTAACCACATTTCAAATGAACTTCCATTCATGAAAACAAGTAAACGAATCATGAAAACCAATGAAGAAAATGCTTCCAAAACAAGAAAATTGAACCTCTTAAACCCATAAAAAGGGCCATGAATGAACCTAATAAGTTTATAATAAATCAATTAAATGTATAGTAGGGTCGGGATTTATTAATTAATGAAGCTAAATTTTATTATTCAGGTCATTAAAACAAACAAAGAACACACTCGAGCAAAAGGTAAGGGGTTTCTCATCTCACTTTCATTTCTGTGAGATTTTCATTGTTCGCCACTTATTTCTTGTATGTGGTTTATGTGTACTGAAATTTGATATATAATAACATGATTATATTCATATCAATGTTATTTAATGATTCATTTTAGGTTTATTAAGTTTTGTTCATCTGATTCGACCGATTACATTGTGGTAAGAGACTTTGTCTCAACTACTATTTTGTTGTGACTAACTTTGTATGGTGCACCTAATAATCCTTATGTGGTGTACCTAATGCCAATTTGAGATAAATTTTTATTTGAAATTATATTTATATTAAATATCCATATTATCATATCATGGATATGTTTGTTTCCTAAACTGAATACCATTTTACATACGGTGTTTATTTGAAAAGTTATTTTAATTAAGGAAATATTGATGAATCTGTATACTATACTCTATACGGATATTGAAAAGGCATATTGATATTATATTGAATCAATTTATAAATAATGATTTGTACATTCAGTGATGGGTGGGTCCCTCTATATCCCCTCGATTCATCGGTAGGTATCATGAGACAAATCAGTTGGTGATAAACCCTTCGAGTTTGTTTCGAAAAATCAGACAAGTTTCTACACACAGAAGTAAACCGTTTTTGTGGTATTATGGTATCATGTGCTAGATACATGATGTCCAATTAATGATAATTATCTTTATTCATTATCATTTATTACTATCCATGAGGTTTTCATTATGAAAAAATCTATGGATGCAGTTTCATTCTTAGTTTATTAATAGTGTGAGTTTTTCATTTAATCACCATGCCATATTGATATGTCAAATTGTTTAAAATTAAGTTATTATTCATTCATAATTATTCCATTTGTAACCATTACTAATCATTTTAGCTCACCCCTTTCATTATTTACTTTCAACAGGTGAAAAATAGGAGATCATTTATTGATTTCTTGTGGATGCAGCTTTTAGTTTTCTTTATGTATTGTATTTTGTAAACTTTTCAAATGTAATTTGAGTAACATCTATGTATCTGGTTTCTTCAAGAATACTAAAATGATCTTTCCATCAAGATTTTCATTCCTTATAACCATGACAATATAACAAGTAATGCACCGACTCCTGTCTAGAGGGGTCGGGGTGTTACATTTGGTATAAGAGGAAGTATAGTAGAAAACTTGGAAACTAGAGTAGAAAATTTATAGTAGGGAACAAATACCTAAGGTAGTATTTGAATATAAATGTACAATAATATCCTGGTATTTTGGTAAGTAATAGATTATGTGAATCCTTCTAGAAAATAAATCTCTGTCTGGATACGAGTAGGTAGAGGTGGCTCTGGCACAGAGGTACCTAGAAGTGAAAGCTCCGACAAGGAGTTTCAAGCTTGACCTGAGGTATCCTGATACACGACAACAGGTCTTGCTGCACTCTTGTTTATGACACACCTGGGGATATGCTTAGGATAATTCATATTTTCTTTACATGCCATTATTATGGACTAACATGTAAATTATTCCTCCAAGAAACCATTTTTCTGATTATGGGATTAGCCATGCGTAGGATCTCAATTTATACTAACTATTTTGTTAAGTTATGATTATACATTATAATCATACCCTAATCTAGTGTGTTCCATTATTTAAAAATGATGTCTAATGGAATAAGGTTAATCAATACTCGTGGGCAATGTAGGGATCTCCCCACGGAGCAAGTCAACATAGTCAATGTTGGAGTAGATCAGATCATGACCATATTGGGACAACTTACTCATGTTGTAATGAATAACCATTCCATACCTATGTTGGATCATTTCATGTGGTAGAAGCCTGTATCTTTTAGTGGGACTACTAATCCAGTGGTTGCTGAGAAATGGATCAAGTCCCTTGAAAAGTTATTCATGGCATTAAGATGAAATGAAAATGAAAAGGTAGTACTAGCAGTATATTATCTAAAGGGTGACACTAATCAATGGTGGTAATTGATTTATAATACCACGGAATAAAAAGAAATAGAATATATAGAATGGAATACTTTTAAGGAAATATTCTGCGAAAAATATTTCCATCGTGAGCAACGAACTAAAATGAAGAGGAAATTCCTTGGATTAAAGTAAAGGGAAGAAGACAGTGTTGCAGAGTATGAGGCTACCTTCACAAGGCTAAACAGGTATGTCGTACATTACATAAGTGACTCAGTAGACAATATTAATCATTTCTTTGAAGGTCTTAAGCCATGTCTTCTAAGGGAACTGTCTTCTCAAACATTTTCATCATATGATGAAATTATATCAAGTTCCATCAAAATAGAGAAGGAATTTTTTAGATCAAATTTGTTCAAGGGAAACCAAGATAAGAAGAGGTACTCTAATAACCAAGGGAAAGGTTAAGCATCAAATAAAAACAAGGGAAAGAATAAATTCCAATTATACGAAAACTGTAGAAATAATCATCTCAGGAAATGCTTAAAAGGAAAGGGAGTCTGCTATAACTGTGGAGAAAAGGGTGATCTATCTCATGAATGTAAGGGGAAGAAACAATTTGATGATGTTCAATGGTATAATTGTAGAGAGATGGGACATTATGAAAATTATTGTCCTAAGTTCCAAGGAAACATGCCTCAGAAAAATCCAAGAGAACAAGGGAGAGCTTATGCGATTACAACCACGGAAGTTGAAGTTCCTTATGGTGTGGTGGCAGGTACTTTAATTATTTCCTCAAACTTAGAAAACACTTTATTTGATTTTGGATCATCGCATTAATTTATATCTTCCTAGTTTTCCAAGAAAATTAGACATGTGCAATTTGATTTAATAAAGGATTTTTCAGTCAAAACTCCTAGGGTATGCATCATTGCAACAAAGGCATATCGACTAGTCCCCCTTGTGACACATAAACATGCTTTAGTTACTAACCTTATCATTATACCTATGAGTGAAATTGAAAAAATTATAAATATGGATTGGCTGTAAAATTATGATGCGAAGATATATTGAAAGAAAAAGTAAGTTACAATTTTTCAAAATGTTGTAGAATATCTTATATTTAGAGCGGAGACCTCGCTATCTGATTCTTATCTAGACTCACCCCCAGTAGCTCTATTGAATGCAATTATTAGAGAGGAAGAGAACCCAATATCTATGGGTGAGGAAAGAAATATTAAAATTGAAGATGTGCATATAGTGAAAGAATAAATTGATGTGTTTCTAGAGGATTTACCTGGACATCCTCCAGAGTGAGAAATTGAGTTTTCCATTGACTTAATTCCTGGTGCAAGAGCTATATCAAAGACGCCCTATAGAATGGCCACTATGGATTTATTGGAGCTAAATAAAAACTAGAGGAGTTGAATGATAAAGGATTTATTCGACCTACTATTTCTCTTTGGGGAGCCCTGGTCTTCTTTTTCAAAAAGAAAGATGGATCATTGAGGCTATGCATTGATTATAGGGAAATCAATGATATCACAATAAAGAATAAGTATCCTCTTCCCCGGATTGATGATTTATTTGATCAACTTCATGGAGATCAATACTTTTCAAATATTGATCATCGATCTAGATATCATCAACTATGTGTGAGGAAGGAAGATATTCCGAAGAAAGAATTTCAAACCAGGTATGGGCATTACGAGTTTATAGTGATGCCTTTTGGACTAACAAATGCCCCATTTGTTTTCATAGATTTAATGAATAGAGTTTTCAAATAATATCTTGATAACTTTGTTGTGGTATTAATAGATGATACTCTGGTATACTCAAAAATCTTTGAAGACCATGAGGATCACATGAGGATTATTTTGAAAACTCTTAGAAGAAATGAATTATATGGGAAGTTTAGCAAGTGTGAATTATGGATCCAATAAGTTTATTTTATAGGTCATATTGTCTCTAAGGATGGAATCCTAGTTGATCTTGAGAATAAAAAGGAAATCCAAGATTGTCCCACACCAACAAACATAACCAAGGTACGTAGTTTTATTGGCTTAGCAGGTTATATCAGCGTTTCGTTCAGAATTTTTCCTGACTGGCTAACCCGCTAACCAAGCTCACACGTAAAGGAGTTAAGTTTGTGTGGATAAAAAATTGTATGGGATGCTTCGAAGAATTGAAAACAAGATTGTTAAATGCTCCAATTTTGACTCTTCCGTCTGGAAGTGATGTATTTGTGATATACAGTGATGCATCAAGGAATGGGTTGGGTTGCGTCCTTATGAAAAACGATAAATTTATTGATTATGCATCAAGACAGTTTAAGATCAAGAATAAAAATTATCCAACTCATGATCTTGAGTTAGTAGTTGGAATCTTTGCTCTAAAAATATAGAGACATTATCTCTACAGAGAAAGATTTGAGATTTAAACTAACCACAAGAGTTTGAAATACATTTTCACACAAAAAGAACTCAACATGAGGCAAAGGATATGGCTATAGTTACTCAAATATTACGATTGTTCAATACACTACCACCCAGGAAAGGTGAATAAGGTGGAAGATTCATTAAGCAGGAAGGATCATGGACTTCTGACTCAAATGAGGATTGAGAGAGATCCTATATTTTTTTATCTACTAAAGATGGATATGATAATTTTTAAGGAAGGGGAAACATATTTTCTCTTTAAAATGATTGATAAACCATCTTTATTAGATAATAAAAAAAATCTATCAATATGATGATGAGAATATGAAGAAGAAAATTAATGTTGTCAAAGATGGGAGACTGGATGACTTCATGTTTGAAGGAGTTCTGAAATTTGGGAAGAGGTTATGTGTTCCATAAGTACCTGAGCTAAAATGGGAAATATTAAACGATGCTCATACCTCAAATTTCTCTATACACCTAGGTAGCACAAAGATGTATAGAGATCTAAAGGAATATTTCTGGTGGGATAATATGAAGTGGGAAATTACTGACTACGTGTCAAGGTGTTTATTTTGTCAACAAGTGAAGGCAGAGAGACAACATCCCAAAGGAGTGATGAAACCTCTACCTATTTCTATGTGGAATTGGGATAACATTATGATGTATTTTATCACCAGACTACCAAGGACACCTATAAGGAACGATGCAATATGGGTAATTGTTGATCGTCTCACAAAATCAGCACATTTTCTTCCTGTAAGAGAGGATTTACCACTTGAGCGTCTGGAAAGACTGCATATTAATGAAGTTGTAAGACTTAATGGTGCACCTCTATCAATTTTATCCAATCAAGATCCTCGGTTTACATCAAAATTCTAGAAAAGTCTCCAGAAGGCTTTGAATACTGAGCTTTGTATGAGTACTGATTATCACCCCCAAACTGATAGATAGTCTGAAAGGACTATTAAAACTCTAGAAGATATGTTGAGGTCATGATATATTGACTTCTAAGGTATGTGGGATCAATACTTGACTTTGGTGGAATTTTCATACAATAATAGTTTCCATTATAGTATTCAAATGGCTCCATGTGAAGCATTATATGGAAAGAGATGTCGAACTCCAACTTGTTGGGATGAAGTTGGTGAGAGGAAAATTATAGGCCCAGAACTTATTGAAGAGACCAATACAAAGTTGAAGACAATCCAAGCCCATATTAAAGTATCCCAAAGTAGGTAGAAGAGTTATGATGACAACTGGAGGAAATATTTGGAATTCCAAGTCAGATATCACGTCTTTCTGAAAGTATCTCCATGGAAGGGTGTCTTAAGATTCGGTAAGAAAGGGAAACTGAGCACCGGGTACATTGGACCATTTGAAATTCTAGAAAGAATCGGAGTAGTAGCTTTCTATTTAGTAATGCCTCCAAATATCTCCAAGGTCCATGATGTGTTCCATGTGTCATTGTTGAAGAAATACATGCCAGACCCAATTCATGTACTCACCTATGAAGAAATTGAACTGGAACCTGATTTTTCATACTGTGAAAAGCCTATTGGGATTCTTGACACAAGGGATAAGGTATTGAGAAATCAGACAACTCGTCAAGTAAAGGTTTGTTGGAGAAACTAGAATATGGAGGAAGCAACATGGGAACCAGAGGATTTCATGAAGAAGAACCACCCACATCTTTTTGGTGGGCTTTATACATAAAATTTCGACGATGAAATTTCCATAGGAGGGAATAATATAACACCCCAAACATTTTATGGTATAATTCTATTAAATACATTCTTTTCATAGCCTATATTTCATAAAGAACTATGTTCCTTTGAAAAACACTTGGTTATTTAGGAGATAGTCAAAACCATGCCATTAAACATAAATTTTCCATTTTATGTTTTGGAATTTCGAAAAATGGTCATCTAGAGTTGTGACCAGTAAGTCATCTAGAGTCTGATGAAACCAACTTGATTTTTTGATGAATAGTAACATACCCTTATGAATAGTAATATGAATAGTAATATGACCATTATAAATAGTAAATAATGATAATATTTTATTTTTTTAAGGTAATACGATAATGAGATCTTAGTTAATTTTTCAATTTGATGTAGAACTAATTATACCTTTAAAATTGTTATTTTTAAAATTAACTATTATTTTATTTAAAAATTAAATTAAAAATACGTAGAAAATTATTTTCAAAAAATGGATTTCAATTTTGAATTCTACATATTGAAAAATGGTTAGGGAAAATTTTTGTGTTTTTCTAAAATACATGAATTTTTCATGAATAGTAAAAATATAGTTTTGAGTTTCCGGTAGTTTAATGACATCATAATGATGTAATAATTAAATATAAAATTATGGTTGACTTGTGTATAGTAACTTATGACATGAGGTTTCCCAAGTATCTAAAACCATGGGAAAATACTGTGGGCAAGCCCGTGGTTTGGAAAAAACCACTAATGAGGTGTCCCTTTGAAATTATTAAAAATTTACCTCTCTTTTTCTATAAATACCCACTCATCCATTCGTTTTATTTAATTTAAAATCCCTCATCCTCGAAGATATGGTGGTTTTACCTCTATATGAGTCCTCCCAAGGTGTCCTTAAGCCCCCAGGGTCTCATCCTTTAAGATCTAGAAGTTACTCTACAAGGTATGGTAATCCTTCATTCCCTTCTTTTAGTCAACACTTCTTTTATGTTATCTATTTGATTTTCCACTCTCATATGTTGGGGTTTGATTTTATGGTTTCTTCTTAATTTCATTTTGATTTACATATGATGATATACCCTTTTTTTCTAATCATTTCATTTTATGAAATTTTAAGCGACGTCGTTAGGCTGCCGAATTTTCATAAGGGGTCTCTCACCTTTTCTTTTACTTTTAAGTTCATCTATTTTCTTTTTCTCTCCTCACCTCATCTATCCAAATGACCATAATAAAATCCATTATCATATATATACTATAATTATATCATTTTAATGGAAGAACCATCATCAATATTCTTACTCCCTCCCTTTTATTTTTATAAATGAAATCAACATCCATGAGGTTCCAATTTATAACCTTTGTGGACGACGAAGTTTCATTCTTCACTTTCTCCTTCATTACTGGTCATGAAACCATTTTAATGGTTGAACTAGATAATAATATATGTATTTAATATCATTAATGTTCTGGAATATTTACACACTCATAATATGAAATAATAATACAAAACAAGTTCAGTATGAACAAAACAGCCACGTTAATCCAAATATTTTTAATAAACCTTTAACTAATAAATCATCACCATGTTATATAACCCAAAATAATTCTAAGATACTTTATATCTCCTTAATTTCATTAATAATATATATTAAAAATTATGTATTTTTAACCACATTTCAAATGAACTTCCATTCATGAAAATAAGTAAACGAATCATGAAAACCAAGGAAGAAAATGCTTCCAAAACAAGAAAATTGAACCTCTTAAACCCATTAAAAGGGCCATGAATAAACCTAATAAGGTTATAATAAATAAATTACATGTATATGAGGTTCTGGATTTATTAATTAATGAAGATAAATTTTATTATTTAGGTCATTAAAACAAACGAAGAACATGCTCGAGCAAAAGGTAAGGGGTTTCTCATCTCACTTTCATTTCTGTGAGATTTTCATTGTTCGCCACTTATTTCTTGTATGTGGTATATGTGTACTGTCATTTGATATATAATAACATTATTTTATTCATATTCATTTTATTCAATGATTCAAATATTGACCTTCAATCCGGATATCCTCAACTACGTGTGAGGAAGGAAGATATTCTAAAGACATCATTTCAAACCAGGTATGGGCATTACAAGTTTACAGTGTTGCCTTTTGGACTAATGAATGCACCATCTTTTTTTATGGATTTAATGAATAGATTTTTTAAAGAATATTTTGATAACTTTATTGTGGTATTCGTCGATGATATCCCGGTCTACTCAAAAATCTATAAAGACCATGAGGATCACTTGTGGATTATTTTGAAAACTCTTAGAAGAAATTAATTATATGGGAAGTTTAGGAAGTGAAAATTCTGGCTCCAAATAATTTCTTTTCTAGGTCATATTGTCTCTAATGATAGAATCGTAGTTGATCCTGTGAAGACAAAGGCAAACCAAGATTGGCCCATGCCAACAAACATAACTATGGTATGTAGTTTTATTGGCTTAGCAGGTTACTATCGGTGTTTCGTTCAGAATTTCGCTCGACTGGCTAACCTGCTAACTAAGATCACACGTAAATGAGTTAAGTTTGTGTGGAAAAAAGAGTGTATTTAATTCTTTGAATAATTGAAAATAAGATTGGTCAATGCTCCAATTTTGAATCTTCCATCTGGAAGTGATGGATTTGTGATATACAGTGATGCATCAAAGAATGGGTTGGGTTGCGTCCTTATGAAAAAATATAAAGTTATTGCTTATGCATCAAGATAGTTGAAGACCCATGAGAAAAGTTATACAAATCATGATCTTGAGTTAGCAGTCATAATCTTTGCTCTAAAAATATGGAGACATTATCTCTATGGAGAAAGATGTGAGATTTATACGGACCACAAGAGTTTGAAATACATTTTCACACAAAAAGAACTCAACATGAGGCAAAGGATATGTCTAAAGTTACTCAAAGATTGTGATTGTTCAATACACTACCACCTAGGAATAGAGAATAAGGTGGAAGATGAATTAATAAGGAAGGATCATGGACCTCTGACTCAAATGGGTATTGAGAGAGATCTTATATTTTTGGATCTACTAAATATGGATATGGGAATTGTTATGGAATGGGAAATATATTTTCACTTTCAAATGATTGTTAAACCATATTTATAAGAGAAGATAAAACACTCTCAATATAATGAACCATACTTTACATACAAGGTTATTACTTCATAATTGAAGCATATTTATTACAACATATAACAAAACCATGATAGGACCATATAGGTATAGTGTCTTTAGAAACTAAAAAATATAAACAACTGGTTTATAAATCATCTACATTATCTCTCGTTTATTTCATCATATCTAGAGTCCCTTTTGGCCTATACTACTTAATACCATTATTCCTGACCTGGGGAAAAGAAAACATACAAAAGGGTGAGCTCAAATGCTCAGTAAGGGTAAACAAAAGAAATATCAATCATATCATATTCATAAGAACATAACATTTTGAAAATCTTAACCTGCAAAAGTGATCATAATATCATAACATGGGATAAATAATATTAGTGAGATGTAATCCCAATAATCATAACTTAAAACATGAAACTTTTTGTCATACACACATAATCATATAAAATAATTTCATATTAGTCGAGGATCATTACCAAGACCATCATAGCAGAAAAATTCCATTTCTGAACCAAGTTCACTCCTCGTTCTAGTCCTGTATCACTAAACCAGATTAACTTTTTGTTCCATCCATTTCTATCTCATGAGATAAAAATCTTTACCCAATGAATTGGAGGGATATATAGGTCCCACCCATCTCATAATGAAACCATTCTTATGTGTTCCACAAAATCATAAATCATAGCATAACCCATGTAATAAAAATGGGATTCTTAAACATCATGCCATCATAACATAATCCATATAAGATAAAAAAAACATCATAAAATTAATTCCATCCTAACATAATCAAATAAATGTAAAAATAGGGATAGAAACAGGACCCTATATTATCTTAGATGGAAAATAATTTTGATAAAACACTTGAACTCCATTCTTGAGGAAAATATCCTTTCTACTTAAAAAACATTTTTCCTTTCTTAACATGTCATACAATTGTAAACTAAAAGAATTTGATTAAAAATTAACTTGAAAACCTATAAAGGAATCTTCATGGAAATAATTTTCTATGAAATCATAAAAATCCATTCATTCCATATAAGTTAAAAAAACATTCTTCTCATATTTGGCTGAAAAAGTCAAAAAGTACCTCGTACTGCAAACGACAAAATATTCCGTTCATATCTTTTAATAGAAATTAATCAATAGTTAAAATTTGATTTAAAACATTGTATGAGGATAGAAATAATATTACATATTTAGGAAACATGGATGTGGATGATAAATATGCCCCAGTAAATACCGAAGTATAAACAATCTCACATAAAAATTGAGATTATGAGATTTTCCCTTACCTTAGGTCCGATTTTCTTTGTACGTATCCAAACCTCCTATATAATAATTTAAATAATTTCATTGACTTATTAAATAATCATATTAATTGTTATGATATCATATATGGTCATATTCTTATCTTATTATTAGTAATATTTCATTGTTACTTGTTATTCAGGTGTTCATTGCTTTATGTTCTTATGCATGTTTTGTCTAATAAATTCTTATTATTAATTTTAGGTTATAGATACCTCATTTAAATAATGTTTTTAGTGTAATATATATCATATTTATTCATTTATATAATCATTATTCAATGAAGATCATGTAGAACGAGTCGCATCACATCGTGGAGACGGTAGGCCGTACGTACGCACGAGCGATGATATCATTCCCATGATCGTGGAATTGTATTGAAGTGTATGTATACTATTTCATAATCAATATAACTTTACAATAATCATATATAGTTATTATTTACACCATTATACCCATCCAAGTAAGGTGTTGGTGGAAAATAGATTACACCACGGTGTGGAGACGGTATTTCGTACGTACGCACGCGTGGTGATTTTGTTTTCCGTAGGATGGATAGAAGGTGAAATAGGGTTGTTTAATATTTATAATAACATCTAATTATATGATTGATACTGATGTTATTACTTCATAATGAAACAACTAAAGAAGATGAAGTAGAAGAAGAAATAAATTTGAAATAATTGGTAACGGATATTACCTCTTCTTCGACACGCCTCTTTGAAACCTCCTCTTAGGGTACTAATGTTGGTATTTGAAAAATAACAGGACCTATATAATATTACTATGGGAGTTGAGAAGAGTAATGTTCAGGGGTTGGATGATATTGAATGCTCAAAGTTATGTAAAGTGGAGAGGGAGGAGGTGCCCTTTTATAAGGGAGGAGAGGGGCACCTTTGGAAACCTCTAAAATATTAATTTATAATAAAACCTAACCCCACTTAAAAACTTCCAAAGTGAGTCAAATTCGGATATTAGATAAAATAGGGTTTTAATATAATAAACCAATTAGATTTAGACATGTTTTGATTTTATTTTAAACCTTATCATTTTTATTTATCCTTATTTAATCTATTTAATTTTATTTGTGGTAATAATGTTATAAATTTTATATGGTTATAAATACTTACTTATGTGTTATTAATTATACATAATTTGATACTTTATGACATTTTAGATCATATAAATTTTAATTTTTAATTTTTAAAATATATTTGTGATTTTTAAACAATTTAATAATATAAAATAACAATAATGTCTATTTTGACACAATTCATTTATTTTAATTTAAATAAAATACACACAGAAGATATGTTCGAAAAAAAATATTTAATAGATTCCTAACATGTCATATTTATCTAAAAAATTAATGGATCACATTAATTAGTTCATATAATATTTATTTTATTATTTTTGAAACAATTTATTTGATATTTCAATTAATGAAATAACTTCTACATCACTATTGTGTCCTCATTAATGATAATTATTTTATCCCTAAAAATTCTAAATAAATTCTCATTATGTAGATAATTTTATTATATTTCTGGATAATATTAATTTTTTAAGTTTCATGAAGTTTATCACTAAATTAAAATTATTATACTTATAAGATTTAAGAGAGTGACATGTTGTCACTTTCTTTGGTTTTAATAACAATTAAATTATTTTAAAGATCAATAGTCCATAAAATGAATTTATTCCGACCATTAGGTGATAAGGGTTAACTTTTAGTCATTAAAAATAATTTTGGAAGGTGTTAGGATAATTTTATAATCTTATATTTACCCTTAATTACCCGATTTACCTTTAACTACAGTAAATAAAAATTTCCGTAGTTACTATTCATAAAATCAAAAAAAATAAAAGTAACCTATTAATATAATTTGGACCCACTGAATTCAAATATGGAATCCATTTTTCAAAATTTAAAACACATAAGTTGTAGTAATTAATTTAAAATTAATCCCGTTGTTAAGAAAACGGGTTTTAAAAGTTAAATCATTGTCAAAGATTGAAATGTTTTTACCTATGAATTCAATGTAAAATTAATGGTAATGACATAAATTATATTAAATGGTAAAAATATATTCTATTTATACTTTAAAACCATTAAATATTATAATTTAACCATATAAATTATTGTGATGAAAAAAGTTGTTTTTAATTAAAATATAGCGTGTTTTTACTATTCATCAAAATATGAAAGTTATCAGAATAATATGAAAATTTTATCCAAAGTAAATTTTTATATCCTAATTCCAAGGAATAATTTTATTTTGTCAAATTGAACTTATAAACTTTTCAAAAACTATATTTAAAGTAGGTGCGCCATCAAAAGGCGGCAAAACTGCATTTTTTGAAAAATACTTATTTTACCCGAAAATTTTATTTTGTTCTCATACCATGTTCTAGAAAATATGTAAGATGAATAATAATGTTATAAAATTAAAAATTTAGTTAATATTATTCATAACGTCTAGTCCATAATAATATTATAATAATATATCGTTGTTTAGTGAAACCCGGTATTGCGTACTACACACGCTATCAAGGAAGGTCACGATTGTGTGTAACATAAGCCAAGATAGTGTTGTGTGCAGTGAAATATTCTTTTGATGTTGTGTATAACATAAGACATAAAAAAATATAATTCTCATAAAATATCAAGGTGTTACATTCTACCCCCCTTAAAATGAATTTCGCCCTCGAAATTTTTCACTTCGCAACAAACAGATGAGGATACCTCTCCCTCATCATATCCTCAAGCTACCATGTAGCTTATTATAATTGGTGGTTCCTCCATAAAATTTTCACCAAGAGAGTGGTCTTGTTCCGTATAACTTTTTCACTACGATCCAGAATCTCTATCGGCTGTTCTTCATAAGAAAGATCTTGCTCTAGTGGTACAACTTCTGAGCTTAGTACATGTGAAGGATCAGGTATGTACTTTTTTAAGAGAGATACATGGAACACATCATGAACTTGAGAGAGATTTTGTGGAAGCGCCAATCGATAAGCTACCTTCCCAACACGATCTAGTATTTCGAAAGGACCGATATACCTAGGGCTCAGCTTTCCCTTCCTTCCAAATCTCATTACTCTCTTCCAAGGAGATATTCGTAAGAACACTTTATCACCCACTTCAAACTCTAGGTCTTTTCTTCGGTTGTCGGCATAACTTTTTTGTCAACTCTGAGCTAATCTTATGTGTTGTTGAATAGATCTGACCTTTTATTCCATCTCATCAACAAGATCAGGTCCTAATAGCTTTTTTTCCCCAACTTCATCCCATAAAGTTGGAGTCCTGCATTTCTTTCCATAGAGAGCTTTATAAGGAGCCATATTAATACTAGAGTGAAAGATATTATTATAAGAAAAGTCCACTGAAGGTAGGTGTTGATCCCAACCAACTTTGAAATCCATAGAGCAAGCTCTTAACATATCTTCTAGAGTTTGAACTATTCACTCAGACTGACCGTCTGTCTGAGGATGATAAGCAGTGCTGAAACTCAACTATGTATTTAAAGTATGCTAAAGACTTCTCCATAACTTCAAGGTAATCCTTGGATCCCGATCAGATATAATGGAAAGTGGTACTCCATGCAATCTTACCACTTCCTTCACATATATCCTGGCAAGCTGATCCAGAGAGAAATCTTCTCTAATAGAAATGAAGTGTGCCGACTTCGTAAGACGATCAACTATAACCCAGATAGCATTATTGCCTTTGGATGTTTTAGGAAGTCTAGTGACAAAGTTCATAGTGATGTTTTCCCATTTCCATTCTGGTATGGGTAATGGTTCTAACATCCCCTTAGACTTCTATCTCTCAGCTTTAACTTGCTGACAAACCAAGCATCGAGAGACATATATAGCAACATCTCTTTTCATTCCATCCCACCAGAAGTACTCTTTCGGGTCCCTATACATCTTCGTGCTTCCAGGATGAATAGAGAATGAAGAACTATGATCCCCATCCAGTAGCTCCTTCTTTAATTCTAGGATGAGAGGAACACAAACCCGATTCCTGAACTTTATTATCCCATCACAATAAAGGTTGAATTCAGGAACATTTCTCACCTTCTTTTATAACTCTACATCTTCTTTTTGTGCCTCTTTAATCTTCACATGTAGAGATTGTTGAACATTCATTTGAGAAAGATAAGATTTTTCCCCTTACATTATAATTCCAAGATCCATCCTTTGTAAATCCATAAATATTGGATCTTTTGTGATCCTCGTCATGGATAATCTAGCATGGTCTTGTCTACTTAATACGTATGCCACCTTGTTTGCTTTCCCAGGGTGGTAATGAATTGAGTAGTCATAATCCTTAATCAGCTCCAACCATCTTCTTTGGTGCATATTCAGCTCCTTTTGTGTGAAAATATACTTTAAAATTTTATTATCAATATAAATATCACACCTTTCACCATAAAGATAATGCCTCCAAATATTTAATAAAAATATTACCGCAGCTAACTCTAAATCATGAGTTGGATAATTTTTCTCATGGATTTTCAACTGTCGTGAGGCATAATATATCACTATATCGTTTTTCATGAGAACACATCTCAATACCTTATTGGATGCATCACTTTATATCACAAACCTTTTTCCACTACAACTCAGTGTGAGCACAGGTGCACTGGATAACCTTCTTTTCAACTCCTTTAAATTCTCTTCACACTCCTTCGTCCACACGAACTTAACTCATTTTCAAGTCAACCTAGTGAGTTGATTAGATAATCGTGAAAAATATTTCACAAAACGTCAATAATATCCATCCAAACCAAGAAAATTTTTGATCTTAGTTACTATTGTTGGTATCAACTATCTTTCGATAACCTCTGTTTTTGTTAGATCCATAGATATCCCCTCTTTTGAGAATATGTGACCCAAAAATGAAACTTTTTGAAGCCAAAAGTCACACTTGGTAAATTTGTCATAAATCTTCTCCTTTCTTAGGGTATTTAATACAATTCTCAAGTGATCTTCACGTTCTTCCTTACTCTTTGAATAGACAAGAATATCATCTATAAAGACAACTATAAACTAATAAATATAGTCTCTAAATACTCTATTCATTAGATCCATGAAGATAGCAGGGGAATTAGTAAGACAAAATGGAATCACTATAAATTCATAGTGTTCATACCTTGTACGAAAATCTATCTTTGGTATATCCTCTTTTTTTGACCCTTAATTGATGATAGCCTAAACGAAGATCAATCTTGGAAAAGTATTGAGATCCACGTAGTTGGTCAAATAAGTCATCAATGCATGGGAGAGGATATTTATTCTTGATAGTGATCTTGTTAAGTTCTTGATAATCAATGCAGAGTCTCATTGATCCATCTTTCTTCTTAAAAAACAGAACAGGTGCTCCCCAAGGTGATGCACTAGGGCGTATGAATCCCTTATCAAGATTCTCTTAGATTTGCTTCTTCAATTCCTGCAACTCAATTGGGTCCATTCTATAAGGTGTCTTTGAAATGGGCATAGCACCCGGTATGAGTTCTATTGAAAACTCAACTTCACGATTTTGTGGAAGACCTGGAAATTCCTCTGAAAAGACATCATCAAACTCTCGTACAATGGGAATATTCTTAATCGTGAGTTTCTCTCCAACCATTTGAGATAAATAACATTCATTTATTGGAATCAAGACCCATAAGATGGAAGAAATTTCCACTGGAAGGTTATATTCATCCTTGCATCGATAGATGATAGTAGATTGATCAGGAATATTAAATGTGTTTTCCCTTCTTTGGAAATTGATATGATCTCCGTATAAAGAAAGCCAATCCATGCCAAAAATCACATCAAATTCCACTATAGGAAGTATCACAAGATTTGCAGGAATCACTTTCCCACAAACTTCAATTGGAGAATAATTATAAACTTCTGATGCAACCATTGTGCCATTATAATTTTTCACAGATAACTCAACATTTAATTGTTGAGGTAGTACGGAGATACCCTTAGAAAATTCTTCATAAATAAAAGATTGGGTGGATCCAGAATCAAATAAAACATTTTCTACTTTAGAGTGGATGGTAAGTGTACCTTTCACCACTTCGTTATCCTACTCCACATCGCCGATAGAAATTTCATGTGACTTTCCTTTATCTTTGGCCTTAATAGTTTGTTGACATCGATCATCATCAACAAACCTTGGATTAGTGCATTTATTGGCATAATGCCCCATTTCATTGCACTTGAAACATTGAAGTGTAGGAGGTGCATTCTGTGTATCCCTTTCTTTTTTCGCATCATTAGACATATTATTCCCATTATTTCGACATTCAACTGCCTAATGACCTTCTTTTCTACACTTAAAACATTTACTTGTCCCTTTAAGACAATTCCCTCCATGTTTCATTCCACAATTTGAGCATAAGGAAAAACTCATCTTCTTTTCAGTGTGGTCTTTAGATTTCCCTTTGAATTCCATTTTTCTCTTCTTATCAAACCCATATGACTAATGGCTTACTCCAATCTCCATCTCAACCTTGAGAGTACATCAAAAAATTTCATCATAGCTATTGAATCCCCTTATGGCTAATTACCTTTGAAGGCTTGGTTTTAAGCCACTAAAGAATCGATCGATCTTACTCTCAGGTTGGATAATAATTCTGGAAGCGTACCTTGCAAGTCTTGTAAAATTTGTTTCGTAGGTACCAATCGATTCATCATCCTTTTGATTCATTTCAAGAAACTCCTTCTCCATCTTTGTTCAAAGAATATGAGGGAAGTATTTTTTGAAAAATAAGTTCTTGAACTCGTCCCATTCTATGGACTCAATTTCATCCCTTTGCCACGTATTCTTAATAAGATTCCACCATTGATCAGCTTCACCTTCCAAATGATATACTGCTAAGATGAATTTATCATGTTCAGAACATTGCAGGATTGAAAATATCTTTTCAGCGGTACTAATCCATTGTTCAGCCACTAATGGATCAAAAGACCCGCTGAATGAAGGTGGACGCTGCCTCATGAAGGATTCAACAGAATGTTTCTCTTTACTTTTCTTATTTGGATGTCATGCATGATTCATAGCTTGAGAAATTTGTGTGAGCATGGCTACAAGATTTTGCATTCCAGCACCCATAATGTTTGGTTGCTTAGGGGGACAATCATTGCATTACCCGTCGCATTCAGCATTAACACGGTTCCTTCAGGTTCCATCCATTGACTAAAACCAATAATCATAGTGTGAGAAACACTAATCATAATAGGAAAACCACATAATCAAGAATAAAATTTCACACATTAGGTCTTATCATAGGTTGTTCATGGCCATTTCTAAAACACTAATATTTTGTTCTATGTTTATACATATCCTTAGAGTTCATACTAAGGCTTTCACATCCAAGTTTCCAAAGGTTGACTATACCTTTCCTCTGATACCAACTATAATGAACCATACTTTACATACATGGTTATTACTTCAGAATTGAAGCATACTTATTATAACATATAACAAAACCATGATAGGACTGTATAGGTATAGTGTCTTTAGAAACAGGGAAACATAAACAACTAGTTCATAAATCAACTACATTGTCTCCCATTTATTTCATCATATCTAGAGTCCCTTTTGGCATATCCTACTTAATACCCTTATTCCTGGCCTGGGGAAAATAAAACATACAAAAGGGTGAGCTCAAATGCTCAGTAAGGGTAAACAAAAGAAATATTAATCATATCATATTCATAAGAACATAACATTTTGAAAATCTTAACCTGCAAAAGAGATCATAATATCATAACATGGGATAAATCATAGTAGTGAGATATAATCCCAATAATAATAACTTAAAAGATGAAAATTTGTGGCATACACACATAATCATAGAAAATAATTTCATATTAGTCAAGGCTCATTACCAAGACCATCACAGTGGACAAAGTCCATTACTGAACTGAGTTCACTCCTCGTTCCAGTCCTGTATCACTGAACCGGATTAACTTGTTGTTCTATCCATGTCTATCTCATGAGATAAAAATATTTACCCAATACATTGGAGGGGGATATAGGTTCCACCCATCTCATAATGGAACCATTATTATGTGTTCCACAAAATCATAAAAAATAGCATAACCCATGTAATAACAATGTGATTCTTAAACATCATGCCATCATAAAATAATCCATATAAGATAAAAGGAAAATCATAAAATTAATTCCATCATAACATAATAAAATCAATGTAAAAATAGGGATAGAAACAGAAACCTATATTATATTAGATGGAAAATAATTTTGATAAAACACTTGAACTCCATTCTTGAGGAAAATATCCTTTCTACTTCAAAAACATTTTTCCTTTATTAACATGTCATACAATTGTAAACTAAAAGAAATTGATTAAAAATAAACTTGAAAACCTGTAAAGGAAGGTTCATGGAAATAATTTTCTATGAAATCATAAAAATAAATTCATGTTGTAAGAACCCAGTTTTTGCTGTGAAAGACTTTGGAATATTCTTGATGATATTCCAGGGCAGCGCCTTCAGACGGCATGCGATTCCGAGCCCCGGAGTGGCCGGAATTAAATTTTCAGTGCGTTCACACTGGAAATGCTAAATAAATGGGATAAATCCTAAACGGAGTTCCAGATCAGGGATTCGAGTGTACGGATGGGTCCGGAATGGGGTGTTTACCCTAGGAACGACATAAAACTTGTCGGTGCGGGATGTTTGGACCCCTCGCCCGCTTCTGGAACGTTAAACGGATTAATTAATTAATTAATTAATTGGTTTAATGTTGAAACGTAGGTATCTCTTGAAAGGTGGCTCAGATTGGAAAACAGAGGGCACCATTGAGTTCGGATCGTGCCTTTTACCCTAGGAGGGGTGTAAGTTTCACGGGCGCGGGCTGTTTGTGAAAAATGGCCTCAGGGGCGTTTTCGTAATTTGGCGGCCTCGAGCGCTAAGTTTAATAACTTTTGAACGGGGTCTCGGAATAAAATTCCGAGACTGCCGTTGCGCTCAGATCGTGGTTCTTAGCCTAGGGGAGGCTAAATCCCGACCCCATCGGGAGTTCGGGTTCGGGGCTGTCGGGCGGGCGTTTAAGTGATTTATACTTAAACACCCCCCCCCCCCTTCCTTATTCTTCTTCTTCTTCACCCTCTCTCCTTCCCTCCTCCATTCCGGTGAGCTCCGGTGAGGCAAGCTCCGGTGAGCCAACTCTGGCGAGGCAACGGCGCGGGACGGATCGCGCGGGAAGCGTCGGGCGAAGCCCCACGAGGTAGGTGGTGTTGTTTGAGTTTTAAATCCCGAGCCCCTTTTGAACCCCAATTTTAGCATCGGTTCGTCATTTAATCTTCGAACAAATCCCATGGACATGTAGTATACAATTTTCTCTTCCCGAATCTTGTTAAGGATTTGAAATCAGAGGTCGGAGGCATCCGCAATCGTTCGCCAAAGTTTGCAGGAAATTCGGTTTTTCTGGGTGTTTCCGGCGGGTTCCGGCGGCGGTAGGGGCTGCGGCTGGCGGCGGCGCTCTCCGGCGGTGGCGGCTGGCGGCGGTGCCTTCAACGGGAGCGGCGGCCGCGGCTTCGGAAGGCCGCGGTGGCGTTTGGAGCGGTGGCGGCAGGCCGGTGGCGTCGGCAGGGCGCCGACGAGAGGCAGGGGGGCCGCGCGGCTCGCGGCCCCGTGCGGCAGACCGCTACCCGCGATAAGCGGGTCGCTGTTGGAATCACGACCGGGCCCAGCGGCTGGGCCGCGGTCCAGCAGGCAGGCCGGAGCGGGGCGGACCGGCCGGCCCGGGCCGGTCCGGCCCAAGGGGGTTTTTCCCCTCGGACTTCGGACGCCCGTATTTCGGGCTAGGGGCGTCCGTTTTGCGCGCCGTCTGCGGTAGCACGGAGCTTGCGTCGAGGGGAATGTTTTGAGATGGTTTCGGGAATTTTTAATTCCCGAAACGAGGGGTCGCGGAGGCGCGACGTGTCCTTAAGTGGACGAACGTTTCTCCCGAGATTCTTGTTTTGGACGGCGCGGACGCGTCCGATGTCTGTTTTGAGCGCTGTCAGCGGCATTGTGACCCTGGCACTGAGGCGGTGGTTTCTAGTGTGGTTCCAGGCGTTGAGGTTGGATTTGAGGAGTGGGCCCCACGGGCCGACTTTTGAGCTGCGTGAGGCGTTTCACGACTTTTCCATCGGACGTCCATTCGGGGCGTGCGAGCAGTCATTTCTGGATGTTTTTCCGAGGGGATTGCAATGGTGCAATCTGCCCGCCCTAATTTGGCACGATGGTGAGGGGCCCACGAGGGCCATTTCGGGAGTTGACGGTGATTTCCAGTTTTATCACCGGGCGACCGTTTTGGACGAGTGAGTAGTCCATCTTGTGTGCTTTTTCGAGAGGATCGCAACGATGTGATCCGTTCGTTGTGTTTCAGTACCGGGATGCGGGTCCCATGTGGCACCGCTCGTGTGCGGTGCGCCGGGATGCACCTTTTTCTCCGGATATCCGTTGCACTCATGTAAGTAGTGCTTTTGACGTGTTTTCCCGAGGGGATCGCAATGGTGCGATGCGCCTGAATGTTTTTGGGGCCGAGGCTCGGGATCACGGGACGTCGTTCGGGCGAGAGGCGGTGTTGGTGACTTTTCCGTCGGATATCCGTTTGAGGCGAGTAAGTAGTCGATCTCGCATGTTTTTCCGCGAGGATTACAACGGTGTGATCCGTTTGGTTTTGTAGAGCCTCTTACGCGATCTTATTAAAAGTGGAAGCATGAGAGGTGCTCCGCTGGCGGTTCTTCCTACCTTGTTTGTAGCGGACCCTTGGCGTGTGATCGCGCACTCTTGGGAGAGTGATGTATTTGGTCCACAAGTTGTGGTTGGCCATGACTGGGCCTTTGAGGTGGAGTTGTTACGTCACACCTTCGCGCTGACGATGGGTGTCGTGTGCACGCTAGCCCTTGGGCTAAGAGTGAGGTATACTCTGGGAGTATACGAGAGCGCTTGGAGGTACAGGTGGTTGTTCGTACCTGAGAACGTTGGTGCGTTCAGTTGGGGTTGAGAGGGGGGCCACATGTTGTGTGGTCCCCACATGCGTGCAGTGTCCTGCTTTGCGTACTTGGACCTCTCGCAGCGTAGAGGATCCCTTTATGCTCGTTTTTTTGGCTAGCAGGGTGGAGTTTATTTCCCCTGGCTTTGTGCTCGTTGGTTTGACCAGCAGGTTTGAGTGGTCTCCCCCTGGTTTCGTTCTCGATGGATTGGCCAGTAGTGGTGTTAACGACACCTAGTGATGGAACAGGCGCTGAGCCCCTTTGGGTGAGTTGTTCTGGAGTTGGGTGGTTGCGCGAGGCCCACTCCGTGTTCGGTTGGCCAGTGTTGTACCCTCCAGTGGAGATGGCCAGGGAAATTCTGAGTTCTACCCTCCAGCGGGGCTGGGCAGTGGGTTACTCAATGACTTCCTCGGGCTTACCCTCCAGCAGGGCTGGGCAGTGGGTTGCTCACTGACTTCTAGGGTTTACCCTCCAACGTTGACTGGGCAGTGGGTCACCCGACGCTCTTAGGGTCTACCCTCCAGCGGGGCTGGGCAGTGGGTCACCCGACGCACTTAGGGTCTACCCTCCTGCAGAGACTGGGCAGTGGGTCACCTGAAGACCTCTTAGGGTCTACCCTCCAGCAGGGCTGGGTAGTGGGTTGCCCGTCGTCTAGTTCCGGGTCTACCCTCCAGCAAGGCTGGGCAGTGGGTCGTCTGTCGACTTATTCCAGGTCTACCCTCCAGCGGGGCTGGGTAGTGGGTCGCCTAATGATGTGTTATGGTCTACCCTCCAGCGGGGCTGGGCAGTGGGTTGCCTGATGATGTCTTATGGTTTACCCTCCAGCAGGGCTGGGCAGTGGGTCACCCAGTATCTTATTATGGTTTACCCTCCAGCGGGGTTGGGCAGTGGGTTGCCTGACGATGTGTTATGGTTTACCCTCCAGCAGGGCTGGGCAGTGGGTCACCCGATATTTGGTTATGAATTACCCTCCAGTGGGGCTAGGCAGTGGGACACCTGTTAGCATTCCAGACTCAGTCCTCTCGACTAGGCTAGTCAGTGGCTTACCTCCGTGATTACTAGAGCGGGACCCTTGGTTGTACGGGTCGGTGATGGAACGGCTTGACCTTGAGAAGACCTCTCGACTGCAGGGCAGTGATGAGGTGTGGTTTGACTTTCCTAGAACTCTCAAGTACGAGGGGCGCTTTCCCCACCGAGACGCGTTCTTGCGACGCGATCTAAAACTGTGCGGGCGAGTCAGTACTGCCCAAAGCAGATAGTATCAAGGTGCGGTGACTGAGCCCCTTGGCTTGCGGTTCAGGGCAGACGTGAGGGATGCTGGGCGACGATGATGGTGTTTACTTCTGGGACTGTAGGCGACTTACTCTTTCTTGGGCTGAGCTACGGGACGGAGATCCCCTTACGACATTGTTCGGGCTTCTTGTTTGAGCATATGGACATGTATATACCTTGTTCTGGTACCCACTCCTTGGGCTTGGTTACTCTCCCTCTAGGAGAGGCGAAGACGCGCGGGGTATGCCACGTGCTTTCCGTGTCTAGCTTCTCGTGGTTGGATGAGTTTAGTCTCCTATTATAGGTAGCGAAGACTTGACGGGAAGTTCATTTTCTCACCGTTTCCAGCTCCTTGTGCCTGTACGAGTCTACTTCCTTTCACTTGTTGGGTTGATCTGTTACTCTTTACTGCACCCTTGGTTGTACTCCTTTCTATTCCTTGTTCGCTCTACTGCTCACCCTTCGGTACCTCCTTTGTTTCTCCCTCGAGCCTTTAGGGTATCCTACTGAGTATTTTTATACTCACCCCTGCTTGGGCTTTGCCTGCACTTGGTGTGCCCTTGCAGATGACGGACAGGTGGAGCGTGACTTTGGTGGAGCGTAGGAGCTTGGGAGCTTGGACCGCATGCGGTGGTCGTAGCCGGGTTCCAGGTGGGAGACCCGTCAGCTTTCCTTTTTGTTTACCTATTGCTGGGTTGTGGCACCTTTTCTGGTTGGGCGCGTGTTTTGCCCCTTTTTCCCTTTCAGCACTTTACTTGTACTGTTTAGAGGTCGATGCACTCTTGTGGTTTATATATAGCGGTTTTCTTTACTTTTCTTTTTACTCTGCACTTTTGCATTGAGTGTGCTGCGTGTGGGTGTGTATAGGTACTTAGGCAAAGGACTCCCCGAGTTGTTGTGCCTTCGGCGCTAGTCGCCATCCCCTGGCCTATAGAGGCGGGCTTGGGGTAGTTGCGGCTCGATCCCGGGTAGGTTCGGGTCGTGACAAAGTGGTATCAAAGGTGGTTCGTTCCTTGGGACGTTGTGCGGACGTCCCTAAAAGAGGAATTGGTTGGGATATAGGGAAACATTGTTAACGTGTCTCGAGAGCGGCTCTCAGGCCAGGGAGTCCAGTGATGGTGCGGCGGCCGACGTATCCATTCACCAGGACCTTGATAACCCGCTTGTCGACTCGGCATGCTGAGACACTTGTTGCAGTGAAAATTGGTTTGTGCATCACATAGGACCGAGTCTTTGACTGTCCTTTTTGAGTCAGCTCCCCATAGTTGTTGTTGTGGTATATACATATATGCTCATCTGACCGCGGCACTCCTTGATAATATTCAGGATGTCCCCGCGAGGACAGCCAGCCAGGATACCAGCTTTGGGTACGTGACGACGACCCTGTGAGCTACGAGGCCTCAGTCCAGAACCCATCATATGAGCCCCTTTCCCCGGGTGGGCCGATAGCAGCACCCCCACCTGTTGAGCAGCAGACAGTTTCAGTAGAGCAGGATGAGCTTGAGCGCAGGTTGAGCGTGCTCTGTGAGTTCCAGCGGCAGGGACCGCTGAGGTTCGGTGGTGAGCCAGACCCTCAGGTAGCAGAGTTTTGGCTCGAGGCAGTGGTTCGCCTTTTCAGGCTTGTGCAGACGCTGACAGATCAGAGTGTGGCTTTAGCAGCCACCCTTTTTCGTGGAGCATCTCGGCGTTGGTGGAGTCTGGTGACTCAGTTTCTTGATGAGTCGTCATTTTCGTTGGATGAATTTCAGTTTTTGCTCCGTGGGGAGTTTTTCCCCTCCTGCTTGCGCTCTGTTCGGATTCAGGCGCTCCTGCAGTTTCAGCAGGGAGGGATGACGGTGGCCGAGTACGCGGCTAGTTTTGTAGACCGTGCACGCTTTTACCCGGACTTGGTCTGTGACGACGACCTCTGAGCGCGGAAGTTTGAGCAGGGTCCCCACTAAGAGATTCATGTTGTCATAGTACCCTTGGGCATTTCCACATGAGTCGGGGGGCTAGAGCAGGCGCTGGTGACAGAGGGCTTCCTGTCATGTTTTGCGGTTGGTAGTGACAGTGGGCGCGATGGAGCCGGGACGTCTGCTGTAGCTAGAAGAAGCCGGAGGACAGGACCTCGATGCAGGTGGCCTTCCCCCTGCCGGTTTCGGAGACGTGGTCGTATACCACCGTGGCGAAAAGGGCGCAGGGACTCAGTTGAGGATGCCCTTCCGTGAGTGGATCTCGGGCCGTGGTCGTATACCACAGTGGCGCCGGAGGTCACCAGGGCAGCCCAGAGAGAGTCGGTGCTATGCTTGTGACGGGCGAGGTCACTTGGCATGAGACTGCCCACCCCGAGTTGCTGGGAGCTTCGGGCAGGCAGCAGGAGCACCACCACGGTAGAGGCAGCGCCGTGATCGGAGTAGTACCCGGGGAGGAAGTGCTAGCAGAAGAGCGGGAGGAGCTGGTAGTGGGGGATGACTTTACGAGATCTCCCCATCACCACTAGGCGGTCCACGTCAGGCTTCGGGAGCTGACAGTTGGGACCCTGGGTAGCCACGAGATTTGGATGTCTACGATCCTGCAGAGCATGGGATGGTGAGAGGTACCCCATGAGACTCTTCTACTTCTTACAGTAGAATTGTTAGGCTCTGCGTGTGTAATGATTCTCTCTCGGCTCCTTGTTTGAGGTGTTACTAGGGTGACGCAGGGCGTCGGGTGTAACCCTGTGGTGGTAAGGAGAAAGGTGCGAGACCTTTTCCTTTAGTCGATGGTGTTGACTCCTTCGCCTTTTGAGCGTGTAAGAGAGAATCGACTGTGGATCCTCTAGCGTGACCAGATATCCTTGGGTTTTTCACCATATGGATATTCTGAAGGAGGGAATCATCGGGCCTTTTTTCAGGTGTGGGCAGTGATTCCAGTCGCGGCGTGCGACGTAGAGGTTGGACCGGGGAGCTGAGATACCCCCAAGGGCCTTCGGGCCGTTTGAAACCGTGCAAAGGGATGGCGAGGTACCCTACCGCCTTGCCCTAACCCCAAAGTCTGGAGTGGGTGAACGACATCGGCAAGGGCCGACCTCGCATGGACGGGTCAATCCTTTGGTCTGTGTGCGGTGACGCAGAGCTGTGCGTGGGTTCTTATGGGTATGGGAAAGTCAGGCGTGGGCTTAGTACCCTGTGTTCTTCCCTGGTTTTGCTTTATGAGGAAGAAAAACTTGAAGGAGGGAATGATGTAAGAACCCAGTTTTTGCTGTGAAAGACTTTGGAATATTCTTGATGATATTCCTGGGCAGCGCCTTCAGACGGCATGCGATTCCGAGCCCCGGAGTGGCCGGAATTAAATTTTCAGTGCGTTCACACTGGAAATGCTAAATAAATGGGATAACTCCTAAACAGAGTTCCGTATCAGGGATCCGAGTGTACGGATGGGTCTAGAATGGGGTTTTTACCCTTGGAACGACATAAAACTTGTCGGCGCGGGATGTTTGGACCCCTCGCCCGCTTCTGGAACGTTAAACGGATTAATTAATTAATTAATTAATTGGTTTAATGTTGAAACGCAGGTATCTCTTGAAAGGTGGCTCAGATTGGAAAACTGAGGGCACCGTTGAGTTCGGAGCGTGCCTTTTACCCTAGGAGGGGTGTAAGTTTCGCGGGCGCGGGCTGTTTGTGAAAAATGGCCCCAGGGGCATTTTCGTAATTTGGCGGCCTCGAGCGCTAAGTTTAATAACTTTTGAATGGGGTATCGGAATAAAATTCCAAGAGCTTTGTTGCACTCAAAGCGTGGTTCTTAGCCTAGGGGAGGCTAAATCCTGACCCCGTCGGGAGTTCGGGTTCGGGGCTATCGGGCGGGCGTTTAAGTGATTTATACTTAAACACCCCCCCCCCCCCTTCCTTCTTCTTATTCTTCTTCACCCTCTCCCCTTCCCTCCTCCATTACGGCGAGCTCCGGCGAGGCAAGCTCCGGCGAGCCAAATCCGGCGAGGCAACGGCGCGGGGCGGATCGTGCGGGAAGCGTCGGGCGAAGCCCCACGAGGTAGGTGGTGTTGTTTGAGTTTTAAATCTCGCCCCCCTTTTAAACCCCAATTTTAGCATCGGTTCATCATTTAATCTTTGAAAAAATACCATGGACGCGTAGTATACAATTTTCTCTTCCCGACGCTTGTTTAGGATTTGAAATCGGAGGTCGGAGGCATCCGCAATCGTTCGCCAAAGTTTGCGGGAAATTCAGGTTTTCTAGGTGTTTCCGGCGGGTTCTGGCGGCGGCAGGGGCTGCGGCTGGCGGCGGCGCTCTCCGGCGGTGGCGGCTGGCGGCGGTGCCTTCAGCAAGAGCGGCGGTCGTGGCTTCGGAAGGCCGCGGCAGTGTTTGGAGCGGCGGCGGCAGGCTGGTGGCACCGACAGGGCGCCGGCGAGAGGCAGGGGGGCCGCGCGGCTCGCAGCCCCGTGCGGCAGACCGCGACCCGCGATAAGCGGGTCGCTGTTGGAATCACGACCGGCCAGTTGGCCGGTCGGTGGAGAACCCGCGCGGAACGCGGGTGTCAAAGGGAGGCGGGCTACGGAGCGGCGGCCCGCGGCTCGGCTGGACCGGGCCCAGCGGCTGGGCCGCGGTCCAACGGGCCGGACGGAGTGGGGCGGACCGGCTGGCCCGGGCCGGTCCGGCCCAAGGGGGTTTTTCCCCTCGGACTTTGGACGCCCGTATTTCGGGCTACGGGCGTCCGTTTTGCGCGCCGTCTGTGGCAGCGCAGAGCTTGCGTCGAGGGGAATGTTTTGAGATGGTTTTAAGAATTTTTAATTCCCGAAACGAGGGGTCGCGGAGGCGTGACGTGTCCTTAAGTGGACGAACGTTTCTCCCGAGATTCTTGTTTTGGACAGCGCGGACGCGTCCGACGTCCGTTTTGAGCGCTGTCAGCGGCGTTGTGACCCTAGCACTGAGGCGGGGGTTTCCAGTGTGGTTCCAGGCATTGAGGTTGGATTTGAGGTGATGGCCCCACGGGCCGACTCTTGAGCTGCGTGCGGCGTTTCATGACTTTTCCATCAGACGTCCGTTTGGGGCGTGCGAGCAGTCGTTTCTGGATGTTTTTCCGAGGGGATTGCAATGGTGCAATCCGCCCGCCCTAATTCGGCACGATGGTGCGGGGCCCATGAGGGCCGTTTCGGGAGTTTACGGTGATTTCCAGTTTTATCACCGGGCGACCGTTTTGGACGAGTGAGTAGTCCATCTTGTGTGCTTTTTCGAGAGGATCGCAACGGTGTGATCCATTCTTTGTGTTTCGGGACCGGGATGCGGGTCCCACGTGGCACCGCTCGTGTGCGGTGCGTCGGGATGCACCTTTTTCTCCGGATATCCGTTGCACTCATGTGAGTAGTGCTTTTGACGTTTTTTCCCGAGGGGATCACAATGGTGCGATGCGCCCGACTGTTTTCAGGGCCGAGGCTTGGGATCACGGGAAGCCGTTCGGGTGAGAGGCGGTGTTGGTGACTTTTTCGTCGGATATTCGTTTGAGGCGAGTAAGTAGTCGATATCGCATGTTTTTTCGCGAGGATTACAACGGTGTGATCCGTTTGGTTGTGCGGAGCCTCTTGTGAAATCTTATTAAAATTGGAAGCATGAGAGGTGCTTCGCTGGCGGTTCGTCCTACCTTGTTTGTAGCGGACCCTTGGCGTGTGATCGCGCACTCTTGGGAGAGTGATGTATTTGGTCCACGAGTTGTGGTTGGACATGACTGGGCCTTTGAGGTGGAGTTGTTACGTCACGCCTTCGCGCTGACGATGGGTTTCGTGTGCACGCTAGCCCTTGGGCTAAGAGTGAGGTATACTCTGGGAGTATACGGGAGCGCTTGGAGGTACAGGTGGTTGTTCGTACCTGAGAATGTTGGTGCGTTCCGTTGGGGTTGAGAGGGGGGCCACACGTTGTGTGGGACCCACGTGCGTGCAGTGTCCTGCTTTGCGTACTTGGACCTCTCGCGGCGTAGAGGATCCCTTTGTGCTCGTTTGTATGGCTAGCAGGGTGGAGTTTATTTCCCCTGGCTTTGTGCTTGTTGGTTTGACCAGCAGGGTTGAGTGGTCTCCCCCTGGTTTCATTCTCGATGGATTGGCTGGTAGCGGTGTTAGCGACACCTAGTGATGGAATAGGCGTTGAGCCCCTTTGGGTGAGTTGTGCTGGAGTTGGGTGGTTGCGCGAGGCCCACTCCGTGTTCGGTTGGACAGTGTTGTACCCTCCAGTGGAGATGGCCAGGGCAATTCTGAGTTCTACCCTCCAGCGGGGCTGGGCAGTGGGTTACTCAACGACTTCCTCGGGCTTACCCTCCAGCAGGGCTGGGCAGTGGGTTGCTCACTGACTTCTAGGGTTTACCCTCCAGCGGTGACTGGGCAGTGGTTCACCCGATGCTCTTAGGGTCTACCCTCCAGCGGGGCTGGGCAGTGAGTCACCCGACGCACTTAGGGTCTACCCTCTAGCAGAGACTGGGCAGTGGGTCACCCGATGACCTCTTAGGGTCTACCCTCCAGCAGGTCTAGGCAGTGGGTCGCCCGTCGTCTAGTTACGAGTCTACCCTCCAGCAAGGCTGGGCAGTGGGTCGGCTGTCAACTTATTCCAGGTCTACCCTCCAGCGGGGCTGGGTAGTGGGTCGCCTGATTATGTGTTATGGTCTACCCTCCAGCGGGGCTGGGCAGTGGTTCTCCTGATGACGTCTTATGGTTTACCCTCCAGCAGGGATGGGCAGTGGGTCACCCAGTATCTTATTATGGTTTACCCTCCAGCGGGGTTGGGCAGTGGGTTGCCTGACGATGTATTATGGTTTACCCTCCAGCAGGGCTGGGCAGTGGGTCACCCGATATTTGGTTATGAATTACCCTCCAGCGGGGCTGGGCAGTGGGAGACCTGTTAGCATTCCAGACTCAGTCCTCTCGACTAGGCTAGTCAGTGGCTTACCTCCGTGATTACCGGAGCAGGACCCTTGGTTATACGGGTCGGTGATGGAACGGCTTGACCTTGAGAAGACCTCTCGACTGCAGGGCAGTGATGAGGTGTGGTTTGACTTTCCTAGAACTCTCAAGTACGAGGGGCGCTTTCCCCACCGAGATGCGTTATTGCGACGCGATCTAAAACCGTGCGGGCGAGTCAGTGCCGCCCAAAGCGGATAGTATCAAGGTGCGGTGACTGATCCCTTTGGCTTGCGGTTCAGGGCAGACGTGAGGGATGTTGGGCGACGATGATGGTGTTTACTTCTGGGACTGTAGGCGACTTACTCTTTCTTGGGCTGAGCTACGGGACGGAGATCCCCTTAAGACATTGTTCAGGCTTCTTGTTTGAGAATATGGACATGTATATACCTTGTTCTGGTACCCACTCCTTGGGCTTGGTTACTCTCCCTCCAGGAGAGGCGAAGATGCGTGGGGTATGCCACATGCTTTCCGTGTCTAGCTTCTCATGGTTGGATGAGTTTACTCTCCTGCTATAGGTAGCGAAGACTCGACGGGAAGTTAATCTTCTCACCGTTTCCAGCTCCTTGTGCCTGGATGATTCTACTTCCTTTCACTTGTTGGGTTGAGTTGTTACTCTTTACTACACCCTTGGTTTTACTCCTTTCTATTCCTTGTTTGCTCTATTGCTCACCCTTCGGTACCTCCTTTGTTGCTCCCTCGAGCCTTCGGGGTATCCAACTGAGTATTTTTATACTCACCCCTGCTTGGGCTTTGCTCGCACTTGGTGTGCCCTTGCAGACGATGGACAGGTGGAGCATGACTTCGGTGGAGCGTAGGAGCTTGGGAGCTTGGACCGCGTGCGGTGGTCGTGGCCGGGTTCCAGGTGGGAGACCCGTCAGCTTTCCTTTTTGTTTACCTGTTGCCGGGTTGTGGCACCTTTTTTGGTTGGGCGCGTGTTTTGCCCCTTTTTCCCTTTCAGCACTTTACTTTTACTGTTTAGAGGTCTATGCACTCTTGTGGTTTATATATAGCGGTTGTCTTTACTTTTCTTTTTACTCTGCACTTTTGCATTGAGTGTGTTGCGTGTGGGTGTGTACAGGTACTTAGGCAAAGGCCTCCCCGGGTTCTTGTGCCTTCGGCGCTGGTCGCCAGCCCATGGCCTATGGAGGCGGGCTTGGGGTAGTTTCGGCTCGAGCCGGGGTAGGTTCGGGTCATGACACATGTCGTATAAGTTAAAAAAACATTCTTCTCGTATTTGGCCGAAAAAGTCAAAAAGTACCTCGTACTGCAAACGACAAAAGATTCCATTCATATATTTTACTAGAAATTCACCAATAGGTAAAATTTGATTTAAAACATTGTATGAGGATAGAAATAATATTACATATTTAGGAAACATGGATTTGGATGATAAATATTCCTTAGTAAATACCGAAGTATAAACAATCTCGGATAAAAATTGAGATTATGAGATTTTCCCTTACCTTAGGTCTGATTTGCTTCGTACGTATCTGAAACTCCTATATAATGATTTAAATAATGTCATTGACTTATTAAAGAATCATATTCATTGTTATGATATCATATATGGTCATATTCTTATCTTCTTATTAGTAATATTTCATTACTACTTGTTATTTGGGTGTTCATTGCTTTATGTTCTTATGCATGTTTTGTCGAATAAATTCTTATTCTTCTTTTTAGGTTATAGATACCTCATTTACAGAATGGTATTAGTGTAATATATATCATATTTATTCATTTATATAATCATTATTCAATTAAGATCATGTAGAACGAGTCGCGTCACATCGTGGAGACAGTAGGTCGTACGTACGCACGAGCGATGATAGTGTTCCCATGATCATGGAATTATATAGAAGTATATGTATACTATTTTAGAATCAATATCACTTTTAAATAATCATATATAGTTATTATTTACACCATTATACCCATCCAAGTGAGGTGGTGGTGGAAAATAGATTACACCACGGCGTGGAGACGGTATTTCGTACGTACGCACGCGCAGTGATTCTGTTTTCTGTAGGATGGATAGAAGGTGAAATAGGTTTGTTTCATATTTATAATAGAATATCAGTATATTAGTGATACTTATGTTATTACTTAATAATTAAACAACTAAAGAAGAGTAATTATAAGAAGAAATAAATTTGAAAGAATCGGTAACGGATATTACCTCTTCTTCGACACGCCTCTTTGAAACCTCCTCTTAGGGCGCTAATTTTGGTCTTTGAATAAGACCAGTACCTCTAGAATATTACTAGGGGATTTTAGAATAGTAATGTTCATGGGTTGTCCGAGCTTGAATGCTCAAATTTGTGTAAAGAGGAGAGGGAGGAGGTGCCCTTTTATAAGGGAGGAGAGGGGCACCTTTGGAAACCTCTAAAATATTAATTTATAATAAACTCTAACCCCACTTAAAAACTTCCAAAGTGAGTAAAATTTGTATATTACATAAGATAGGGTTTTAATATCATCAAAAAATAAATTTATACATGTTTTTATTTTATTTTAAACCTTATCATTTTGATTTTTCCTTATTTAATCTATTTAATTTTATTTGTGGTAATAATGTTATAAATTTTATATGGTTATAAATACTTACTTATGTGTTCTTAATTATACATAATTTGATACTTTATGACATGTTAGATCATATAAATTTTAATTTGTAATTTTTAAAGTATATTTGTGATTTTTAAACAATTTAATAATATAAAATATCAATAGTGTCAATTTTGACATATTTCATTTATTTTAATTTAAATAAAATCCACACAGAAGATATGTTTGAACCAAAATATTTAATAGATTACTAACATGTCATATTAATCTATAAAATTAATTAATCACAATAATTAGTGCATATAATATTTTTTTAATATTTTTAAAACCAATTATTTGATATTTCAATTAATGAAATAATTTCTACATCACTATTGTGTCCTCATTAATGATAATTATTTTATCCCTAAAAATTCTAAATAAATTCTCATGATGTAGATAATTTTATTATCCTTCTAGATACTATTCATGTTTGATGTTTCATTAATTTTATCACTAAATTAAAATTATTATACTTATAAGATTTAAGAGAGTGACATGTTGTCACTTTCTTTGGTTTTAATAACAATTAAATTATTTTAATGGTCAAAAGTACATAAAATTAATTTATTCCGACCCTTAAGTGATAAGGGTAGACTTTTAGTCATACAATAGAATTTTTTCAGGTGTTAGGGTAATTTTCTAATCTTATATTTACCCTTAATTACCCGATTTACCTTTAACTGCAGTAAATAAAAATTACCGTAGTTACTATTCATAATATCAAAAAAAATAAAAGTAACTTATTAACATAATTTAGACTCACTGAATTCAAATATGAAATCCATTTTTCAAAATTCAAAACATGGAAGTTGCAATAATTAATTTAAAATTAATCCCGTTGTTAAGAAAACGGGTTTTAAAAATTAAAACATTACCAAAGATTGAAATGTTTTTACCTATGAATTAAATGTAAAATTAATGGTAATGACATAAATTATATTAAATTCTAAAAATATATTATATTTATACTTTAAAACCATTCAATATTATAATTTAACCATATAAATTATTGCGATGAAAAAAGTTGTTTTTAATTAAAATATAGCGTGTTTTTACTATTCATTAAAATATGAAAGTTATCAGAATAATATGAAAAATTTATCCAAAGTAAATTTTTATATCCTTATTACAAGGAAGAATTTTTTTTTTTGTTAAATTGAACTTATAAACTTGTCAAAAACTAGATTTAAAGTGGGTGCACCATCAAAAGGCGGAAAAACTACATTTTTTGAAAAATACTTATTTTACCTGAAAATTTTATTTTGTTCTCATACCATGTTCTAGAAAATATGTAAGATGAATAATAATGTTATAAAATTCAAAATTTAGTTAATACTATTCATAACGGCTAGTCCATAATAATATTATAACAATATATCATTGTTTAGTGAAACCCAGTATTGCGTACTACACACGCTATCGAGGAAGGTTGCGATTCCATGTAACGCAAGCCAAGATAGTGTTGTGTGTAGGGAAAGATTCCTTTGATGTTTCTTATAACATAAGACATAAAAAATATACTTCTCATAAAATATCAGGGTGTTACACTCAATCTGATGATGAGAATATGCACATGAAAATTAATGCTGTCAAGGATGGGAAACTGGCTGACTTCATGTTTGAAGAAGGAGTTCTGAAATTTGGGAAGAGGTTATGTGTTCCATCAGTACCTGAGCTAAAAAGGGAACTATTAGACAATTCTCATATCTCAAATTTCTCTATACACTAGGGTAGCACAAAGATGTATAGATATCTGAAGGAATATTTTTGGTGGGATAATATGAAGTATGAAATTGCTGACTACGTGTCAAGGTGTCTAGTTTGTCAACATGTGAAGGTAAAGAGACAACATCCCAAAGGAGTGATACAACCTCAACCTATTCCTATGTGTAAGTGGGATAACATTATGATGGATTTTATCACTGGACTACCGAGGACACCTATAAGGAACGATGTAATATGGGTAATTGTTGATCGTCTCACAAAATCAGCACATTTCCTTCCTATAAGAGAGGATTTACCACTTGAGTGCCTGGAAAGACTACATATTAATGAAGTTGTAAGACTTTGTGGTGAAACTCTATCAATTCTATTCAATCAAGATCCCTTATTTACATCAAAATTCTAGAAAAGTCTCTATAAGTCTTTGAATACTGAGCTTCGTATGAGTACTGCTTATCACCCCCAAACTGACGGACAGTCTGAAAGGACTATTAAAACTATAGAAGATATGATAAGGTCATGATCTATTGACTTACAAGGTATGTGGGATCAATACTTTCCTTTTGTGCAATTTTCATACAATAATTGTTTCCATTCTAGTATTCAAATGGATCCATATGAAGCATTATATGGAAAGAGATGTCAAACTCAAACTTTTTGGGATGAAGTTGGTGAGAGGAAACTTATAGGCCCAAAACTTATTGAAGAGACCATGAAAAAGGTGAAGACAATCCAAGCCCATATTAAAGCATCCCAAAGTAGGCAGAAGAGTTATACTGACAACCAGAGGAAAGATTTGGTATTCCAAGTGGGAGATCAGGTCTTTTTGAAAGTATCTCCATGGAAGGGTGTCTTAAGTTTTGATAAGAAATGGAAACTGAGCCCTAGGTACATCAAACCATTTGAAATTATGGAAAGAATCAGAGCAGTAGCTTACTGTTTAGAAATTCTACCAAATCTCTCCAAAGTCCATGATGTGTTACATGTGTCATTATTGTAGAAATTCATGCCAGACCCAACACATGTACTCACCTATGAAGAAATTGAACTGCAACCTGATTTTTCATACTGTGAAAAGCCTATTGGGATTCTTGACACAAGGGAGAAGGTATTGAGAAATCGGAAAAATAGTCTAGTAAAGGTTCTTTGGAGAAACCAGAATATGAAGGAAGAAACATTGGAACCAGAGGATTTCAGGAAGAAGAACCACCCACATATTTTTGGTGGTCTTTATACATAAAATTTTGAGGATGAAAAATCTGAAGGAGGGAATAATATAACACCCCAAAAATTTTATGGTATGATTCTATTAAATACATTATTTTCATAGCCTATATTTCATAAAGCATTGTGTTCCTTTGAAACAACACTTGGTTATTTAATAGATAGTAAAAACCAAGCCATTAAACACAAATTTTCCACTTCTATGTTTTGGAATTTCAAAAAACGGTCATCTAGAGTTGTGACCCGTAAGCCATTTGGAGTCTGATAGAATCAACTTGATTTTTTGATGAATAGTAAGATACCCTTATGAATAGTAATATGACCCTTATAAATAGTAAATAATTATAATATTTTATTTTCTTAAGGTAATAATATAATGAGATCTTAAATAATTTTTCAATTTGATATAGAACTAATTATACCTTTGAAATTTTTATTTTTCGAATTAACTATGATTTTATTTAAAAATTAAATTAAAAATAATTAGAAAATATTTTCAAAAAATGGAGTTCATTTTTTAATTCTACACATTGAAAAATGGTTAGGGTAAATTTTTGGGATTTTTCTAAAATACATGAATTTTTCATGAATAGTAAAAATACAGTTTTGAGTTTTCGATAGTTTAATGACATCATAATGATGTAATAATTAAATATAAAAGTATTTTAGACTTTTTTATAGTAACATATAACATTAGGTGTCCCAAGTGGCAAAGATTATGGGAAAATACCATGGGAAAGCCCATGGTTTGGCAAAAACTTCTAATGAGGTGTCCCTTTGAAATTACTAAAAAACTACCTCTCTTTTTCTATAAATACCCACTCATCCATTCTTTTTCTTTCATTAAAAATCCCTCATACTAAAATATATAGTGTTTTTACCTATTTATGAGTCCTCTCAAGTTTTCCTTAATCCCCCAAGGTCCCATCCTTCAAGATCTAGGAGTTACTCTACAAGGTAAGGGAATCCTTCATTCTCTTCTTTTAGTCAACACTTCTTTTATGTTATCTATTTGATTTTACATTCTCATATGTTGGGGTTTAATTTTATGTGTCATTATTAATTAACTTTTTATTTAAAAATTATAAGATTCATTTTTTCTCTCATCATTTTATTTTATGAAATTTTAAGTGACGTCGTTAGGATGCCGAATTTTCATAAGGGATCTCTCACCTTTACTTTTATTTTCAAGTTCATCTCTTTTATTCTTATCTCCTCACCTAATCTGTCCAAATGACCATGATAAAATCCATTATAATATATATACTGGAATTATATCATGTTAATTGAAGAACCATCATCAATATTCTTACTCTCTCTCTTTTATTTTTATAAACAAAATCAACATCCATGAGGTTTCAATTTATAACCTTTGTGGACGACGGAGTTTCGTTCTTCACTTTCTCCTTCATTACAGGTCATGAAACCATTTTAATGTTTGAAAAAGATAATAATATATGTATTTAATCTCATTAATTTTATTTAATCTTTACACACTCATAATATGAAATAATAATACAAAACAAGTTCAGTATGAACAAAACAGCAAAGTTAATCCAAATATTTGTAATAAACTTTTAACTAATGAATCATCATCATGGTATATAACCAAATATAATTATAGGATAATTTATATCTCATTAATTTCATTAATAAAATATATTAACAATTATGGATGTTTAACCACATTTCAAATGAACTTCCATTCATGAAAACAAGTAAATGAATCATGAAAACCAAGGAAGAAAATGCTTCCAAAACAGGAAAATTGAAACTCTTAAACACATAAAAAGGGACATGAATGAACCTAATAAGGTTATACTAAATCAATTAAATTTACATTAGGTTTTGGAGTTATTAATTAATGAAGCTAAATTTTATTATTCAGGTCATTAAAACAAATGAATAACTCACTCGAGGAAAAGGTATGGAGTTTCTCATCTCACTTTCATTTCTGTGAGATTTTCATTGTTCGCCACTTATTTCTTGTATGTGGTATATTTGTACTTACATTTGATATATAATAACATGATTATCTTCATATTAATTTTATTCAGTGATTTATTTGAGGGTTATTAAGTTTTGGGCATATGATTTGACCGATTACATGGTGGTAAGAAAATTTGTCTCAACTGCTATTTTGTTGTGACTAACTTTGTATGGTTCACCTAATAATCCTTATGTGGTGTACCTACTTCCCATTTGAGATCAATTTTCATTTGAAATTATATTTATATTAAATATCCATAATATCATATCATGGATATGTTTTTTTTCTAAACCTTATACCATTTTACATACGGTGTTTATTTGGAAAGTTATTTTAATTAAGGAAATATTGATGAATCTGTATACTCTACTATATACGGATATTGAAAAGGCATATTTCTCTTATATTGAATTAATTTATAAAGATTTATTTGGACATGCAGTGGCATGTGGGGACCTCTATATCCCCTTGATGTATCTGTAGGTCTCATGAGACAAATCAATTGGCGACAAACCCTTCGAGTTTGTTTCCAAAAATCAGACGGGTTTCTACCCACAGAACTAAACCATTTTTACTGTATTATGGTATCATGTTCCAGATACATGAAGTCCAATTATTAATAACTCTCTTTATTTGTTATCATTTATTACTATCCATGAGTTTTTCATTATGACAAAATCTATGGATGTAGTTTCATTCTCAGTTTATTAATGGTGTGACTTTTTCATTTATTCACCATGCCATATTGATATGTCAAATTGTTTACAATTCAGTTATTATTGATTCATGATTCCTCCATTTGTAACCCTTACTGAGAATTTGAGATCACCCCTTTCATTGTTTACTTTCAACAGGTGACAAAGAGGAGATCATTTATTGAGTTCTTGTGGATGCATCTTTTAGTTTTCTTTATGTATTGTATTTTGTAAACTTTTTCAATGTAATTTGAGTAACATCTATGTATCTGGTTTCTTCAAGAATACTAAACCGATCATTCCTTTCGGATTTTCATTCCTTTTAACCATGCCAATATAACAAGTAATGCACTGGCTCCAGTCTATAGGGGTCGTGGTGTTACAGGTATTTTCAAATATTTATACAATCATTCAACAGATTCTATTTGTTCATTGACCTACATCATGAATTAATTCATCAAGATAATATTATATCTCATACTAAATATATTCATAAATTTTATGTCCTAAATTATTTTTTATTTCACAATTCCATATGAATCATGTATAATAATGATTAAAACCTTAGAAAATTAGATTTTATTTGATTTCCATGAGTGCTAATTTTCTAAAATCCAAACAGTTCATGCATAGAAAAATGTCACTATTTTCAAGACTCGTTTTAGAAAAATCCAAAAAAATCATCAACCTCATTCTTATATTCATCACTTATTCTCCATCTATTTATCCAATTATAATCCATTAATTACCTAAAACAACATTTCAATTTAATAATATATTAAAATATTTAAGCATATAAATATAAAGGCATACATGTAAATATGTAAATTTTAAAAATACATATAAACATATATATATACAGAGGTGTACATATATAAATGAACAAGATATAAACACATAATCACAAAAATGTAATTTTATAAAATATAAATTTAAAACATATATAAACATATAAAATTTTAATATAAAAATGTATGAACATGTAAATATATAAATTTAAAATATATAAATATATAAATTTATAAATTATAAATTAGAAATATATAAATCTATACACATATAAATATATAAACATATAATTTATAAATTTAAAACATATTTACTTAAATATATATATATATATATATGAAAGTATATGGACATAAAAACCATTAAATTAAAAATATATAAACATATTTATAAAAAAAAATATAACATATAAATCTATAACATATAAATATATAGACATATAAATATAAATAAAAAACATATGGATTTAATATATATGTAATAATATAAATTTACATTATATAAAATATTTTAACATATAGATTTAGGGTATATAAACATATATATTTAATATATATTACCTTGTTATGAAATATATCAAAACACATAAACTTGTAAGCCAATATATAGAAATAATAGAATTTGAATTAAAAATAAAAACCATTATACCTAATTAGAAATATAATAATGGATATTATAATTTAATTAAAATATTAAATAAAATAATTTAACCATGAATTAAAATAATATCTTCAAGTCAATAAAATTATAAATTCATCTTAAATAATTATTAATTTTTACAAAAAAATCTAACTAATATTGAAAAAAAATACCATCTAAATGCCAAAAATTAAATAATTGTGAGTAAAAATCAAAAATGGATTAAATAATAAAAAGGTTTTTTCTAAATATTAATAACCCTAAGGTAAATAGTTCTTAAAAAATAAAAAATGATAAAATTAAACGAAATAAGTTGGAACTCATTTCAATTTGGGATAACTGGAATGGTGAACGATGATGATGCTAACAGAGTGAAATAGAAGGTGGAATAGGGTGGAAGAAGAGGACCAAGGGAAATAGAAAGTGGGAAATGAAAGAGGAATTAGGTTTAAGGAAAATGAATAAGGAAATTTATAAATTAATGTCACAAAATTAATCAAAAACATTAGGGTTTCAAGTTCTCTAGAGTAGAGCAATAATAATGGTGTTCTCCCCATATGTGTTTTAATTTTCTTAAAGGGGTCTTAATAAAAAAATTCATAAAAATGATCTTAAAAGTTATATGTTAACATTAGTTTGATGAAAATCTATGATAAAAGATTAAACTGAAGGGCTTTTAACATTTTTTAGCTAATAACCAGTTTTAAAATTTCTTTTAGTATCAACTATAAGATAACCGATATTAAAATACACACCTCATATACTATTTGTTTTACTAGTGATATGTCATCATAGTTTTTATCAAAAATAAAAGATTAATATTTAGGATATATGTTAATAATAATTTAAAGTATAAGTACCAATATAAACATTTACAATAGGAATATTGAATGCCAACAAAACTTGTGGTATTCTAATTAGTAGGTTAGTTCTCATTACCTACCTTCTTGGAGGTTACCAAGAATGAAAATAATAATAATAAGTCTTACTATCTTATGATTCTCCTATAAAATATTTTAAAACATCATTTTTGTCTTATAAAAATGATGTTGTCAAAACTATAAGTCAAATTTATGAATATTGTTATAGAATCTCTATGTTATCATTATAGTAGTGAACTGCCATAACCTATCAATACGATAAATACAAAGGTCATTATCACATTAATGTTATGCTAAAATAATAGTTATTTTTCAATAATATATTTATTTATATCCAATTAATCAAAATTAAAATGTCTCTCGGTTATAGGGAACCAACTCTGATAGGTAAAACATTTTTTTAATCATAACATCATGGATAAAATAATATTCTTGATTCCAATCACTATTTTTCATTAAAAGTTTCATAAAATATCCATTATTTTGGATGAAATATGAAATTTAAAAGAATATTTAGATTAAAATAAATTTTCATTTAGGGATTTACATAAATCAAAGTCTCCCCATTTAACCAGGGGTGTTATAGAAGGTGCGAAATATTACACATTTGTAAGTATGGGAAGTAGATAAGGTTTTTGTTTATATTGTACTAAAATTATAATATTATTTCAATTTAAATCAAGGGAAATAGTTCCTCATCTTGATCCTTATAAGAATTTCTAATGAGAAATTTGGTTTATTTCAAGAAATATATCAAATGATCATAATGTATAGATATTTTCTTAACCAGAATTTGATTTCTTATAGGCTGTTATAGGGTAAAAAAATTTAAAAGGCTGATGCATGTATTGGTTTTCATGATTGGTAATTTAAATTGATGTATTTGTTTCACTACTAACCAAGGAACAAATTTATAATATAATTCATGCCACCACAGTCTAGCCCTTTAATAGCTTGCAAAAAGGGCTTTAACAATGCTAAAAAATCATTTTTGTCCTAAACACCATTAAAGGGGGCCCTTTATCAACACTAAAAAGCATTGATAAAGGGGATCCTTTATCACTACTAAAAAAAGAACTAATAAAGTTCCCCATTTATCGAAACTATAAATAGTGTTGATAAAGGACCCACTTCTACAGTGTGCTGTTGAAATTATAGCACAATGCACACCTAAATACATATGCCAAATTAATAATTTAATTTAAATAAAAACTACATCACAAATAAAAAATCCCACTATATTATATACATTTCAAACAATGTTTTGTACAATTTCATTTTAAATTAATATCACAAAAAATCAAAAGCATAAATATTTTATTGTCTTTGGCACTCGACCCCTCTTAGAAAAGCCCAATCATGGTATCAGTTGTCGAAAAAACTACCCCAACTTGAGTAAAAGAATAAACCTATATAAGAAAACAATTATTATGTCAGTAATACTATAAAGAAAAAAAATTAAACATAATATGAAACAATACATGAATAAAATGTTAATTTTAAATAAAAGGGCGCACTTAGAGTAATTTTGGTCACATCATGTGTTAGATTGGGGTGAGGATAATTCCTACACATCACAAATGACTTATGGATAATTTTCCTAAAGTATAAAAACAATTTGAATGTGTTTTATTAGTGTTGAATATGTCACTTGTCATTTTTACTAAAATTTCATTTGAAACTAAAAACACACACTTTGAGTGATATTGGTCAAATCATGTGTCGGCTTATTGTGAGACTAATTTCTACACATAAAAATGACTAATGAATCTTTTTCCTAAATTATTAGGATAATATGAGTGTTTTTTCTTGGTTTTCAGTGAGTGACACATGTTTTGAACTAAAATTCCAATTTTAGACTGATAACGGACACTCTAAGTTATATCAGGCACACTGTGTATTGGATGGAGGTTTGGATGATTCCTACACATCAAAAATTACTTATGGATCAATTTTATAAAGTATCAAAACAATCCTAATCGTTTTCATGGTTTTTATTGTGTCACTTGTCTTTTTTATTAAAATGTAAATTTTAAATAAAAAGACACACTTGGAGTCATATTGGCCAAACCATGCATCATATTGAGGTGTGGATGTTTCCTACACATAAAAAAATAAATTATTGATTATTTTCCTAAAGTATGAAAACAATCCAAATGTGTTTTCTTGGTTTTGATTATGGCACATTTTTTTACTAAAATGTCATTTGAAACTGAAAACATGCACTTTGAGTGATATTAATCACATCGTGTGTCGGTTTGATATGAGACTAATTCTTACATGTTGAAAAATACTTATGAATTTTTTTCCTAAAGTATCAAGATAATCTGATCATGTTTCCTCATTTCTTGGTTAGTAACACACGTTTTGGACTAAAATGACAATTTTGGACTGATAACGGACGCTTTCAGTCATATCGAGCACACCATGGATCAGATTGGGGTGAGGCTAATTCCTACATGTCAAAAATAAATTATGTATATTTTTCCTAAATTATCAAAAAATATGAATGTGTTTTCTTATTTTTGAGTACGTCGCATGTGTTTTTTAATAAAATGTCATTTTAAACTGGAAACATGTACTTTGAGTCATATCGGTCACATCTTATATCGGTTTGACATTAGACTAATTCCTACACATAAAAAATGACCGATAAACCATTTTACTAAAGTATAAAGACAATATGAGTGTTTTTTATTGGTTTTTAGTGAGTGAAACATGTTTTGAACTAAAATTTCAATTTTAGACAGACAACAGACACGTTGAGTCATACTAGGCACACCATGTATCATATGGAGGTTTGGATGATTTTTACAGGTCAAAATTGACTTATGTATAATTTTTATAAAGTATAAAAATAATCATAATGTGTTTTCATGGTTTTGAGTATGTCACTTTTCATTTTTATTAAAATGTCAATTTTAAATAAAAAGACACACTTGTAGTCATACCGGTCACATCATGCATCGGATTGAGGTTCAGCTGATTCCTATATGTAAAAATGACTTATGGATTATTTTAATAAAGTATTGAAACAATACAAATGTATTTTCCTGATTTTGAGTATGTCACTTCTGTTTTTTACTAAAATGTCATTTGAAACTGAAAACATGTACTTTTAGTGATACCGATCACATAATGTGTTGGTTTGACATAAGACTAATTATTAAATGTAAAAATGACTTACGAATCATTTTAATAAAGTATCTGGACAATATGATCAAGTTTTCTTGGTTTTTAGTGACTGGCATGCATTTTGAACTAAAATGTCAATTTTAGTCTAATAACAGAAACTTTGAGCCATATCAAGAACACTGTGGATCTGATTGAGTTGAGGATGATTCTTACATATTAAAAATGACTTATGGATTGTTTTCATAAATTATCAAAACAACCCAAATTTTTTTTCTCGATTTTGAGTATGTCACTTGAGTTTTTTACTAAAATGCCATTTTAAACTGCAAACATGCACTTTGAGTCATACTGATCACATTGTGTGTCAGTTTGATGTGATATTGAAACCAATATGTCACAAATGACTTATAAATAATTTTCATAAAGTATTAAGATAATACAATCATTTTTTCTTGGTTTTTAGTGATTGATACGTGTTTTTAACTAAAATGTCAATTTTAGACTAACAACGGACATTTTGAGTCATACCGAGTACATCGTGTATCATATGGAGGTGAGGATAATTCCTAAACATAAAAAATGACTTGTGGATAATTTTCCTAAAGTATAAAAACAATCTAATTTTTTTCATGGTTTTGAGTATGTCAATTATCTTTTTTTACTAAAATGAAAATTTAAAATAAAAGATACACTTGGAGTCATACTGGTCGCACCATGAATCAGATTGAGGTGTGGTTGATTCATAGACATCACAAATGACTAATGGATTGTTTTTCTAAAGTACTGAAACAATCCAATTTTTTTTCTCCGTTTTGAGTATGCCACATGGGTTTTTTACTAAAATGTAATTTTGAACTAGAAACACATACTTTAAGTCATATCAGTGACATCATGTGTCAGTTTAACATGAGACAGATTCCTATACATCAAAAAAAAACTTATTAATCATTATCCTAAATTATCAATACAATTAGGGTGTTTTTTATTAGTTTTCATTAAGTGGTACATGTTTTGAACTAAAATGTCAATTTTATTCTAATAATGGACACTTTGAGTCATGTAAGGCACACCATGGATCAGATAGAGGTTTTAATGATTAATACACATCATAAGTGAATTATGTACCAATTTAATAAAGTATCAAAAGAATATGAATTCATTTTATTGGTTTTGAGTATGTCACTTTTCTTTTTTACTAAAATGTCAATTTTAAATAAAATGACACACTTTGAGTCATACCAGTCACATTGTGCATAGGATTGAGGCGAGGCCAATTCCTTCACATCAAAAATGAATTATGAACTGTTTTACTAAAGTATCAAAATAATTTTAATGTGTTTTCTCAATTTTCAGTGTGTAAATTTTTTTACTAAAATTTCATTTTAAACTGTAAATACGCACTTTGAGTCATATTAGTCACATCATGTGTCATTTTGATGTGATATTGATTCATAAACATCATAGATGACTTATGAATCATTATACTCAATTATCAAGACAATATGGGTGTATTTTCTTGGTTTTCAATGAGTGGCACATGTTTTGAACTAAAATTTCTATTTTACAGTGATAATAGATAATTTTAGTCATACCTGGAACACCGTGTATTGGATGGAGGTAAATCAGATTAATACACATCAAAAATAAATTAGAGATCATTTTTTTAAAGTATAAAAATAATTAAAATGTGTTTTATAGGATTTGAGTATGTTACTTTTCTTTTTTACTAAAATATCAATTTTAAATAAAAAGACACACTTTGGGTCATATCGGTCACAACGTGCATAAGATTAAGGTGATGATGATTTGTACATGTCAAAAATGATTTGTGGATTTTTTTTCATTAAGTAACAAAACAATATAAATGTGTTTTCATAGTTTTGAGTATGTCATGTGTGTTTTTCACTTAAATGACATTATAAACTAGAAACACGTACTTTGAGTAATGCTGGTCAAATCATGTGTTAGTTTGATGTGGGAATGATTATTATATGTCAAAAATGAATTATGAATCATTTTAATAAATTATCAAGATAATTTGTGTGTTTTTTCTCAGTTTTTAGTTATTGACATGCATTTTGAACTTAAATGTCGATTTTAAATTGATAAGGGGCGCTTTGAGTCATACTAGGCACACCATGTATCAGATTGAGGTGAGGATGATTCCTACACGTCATAATAACTTATGGATTTTTTTCTTAATGTATCAAAACAATTCAAATTCATTTTCTTATTTTTGAGTATTTCACTTGTTTTTTACAAAAATGTCAATTTTAAATAAAAGGACACACTTTGAGTCATACCGACCACATTGTGTATCAGATTGAGGTATATTTGATTCCTACATGTCAAAAATTAATTATGGGTTGATATACTAAGGTATAAAAACAATATTAATGTTTTTTATCAGTTTAAAGTATGTTATATGTGCTTTGAACTAAAATATATATTATAAACTAAAAACATATAGTCTAAGTCATACTGAGAAAACTATGTATCGGATTGAGGTGTGGTTGATTGAGTATGCGATATTTTTTTCTTTCAACTATCTTAAAAAATCCATAAAATAGAGAAAATTTTCCATTCTAATGGAATATAAACCCCATGCACCCTGAAACACTTCATGTTTCATACAACATAGGTCTTCCCTTCCATCTAAAAGAAACATGTACTTTTTTTCTATCTTTTTTTTGATAGTTGAAATCAAAATATGACTTCCCAAAAGATCTATGAAAAAAACTAAATAAGTATTAGATAAAAAATATAAGGAAATTAACTTTAAAAAATTAGATAAAATGATGAAAAAATTAATTAAATAAGTAGTAGAAATTTACCTTTTCATGATGGTTGTATGCATTTTTGACCCATTTCCTTGTTTTCATTATCTTATTTGTATCCTAAAAGTCCAATATTGCATGAGCATAATCATCTTTAAACAAACCACCCCAACCCAAGAAAAAGAATCCACCTGTATAAGAAAACAATTCTTATGTTAGTAATACTATAAAGAAATAAACTAAACATAAATATGAAATAATACATTAATAAAATGTCAATTTTAAATTGAAAGCATACAATTTTAGTCCTACTGGGTACAGCTTATATTGTGTTGAGTGAATAGTCATAGTGTAGGAGTGAATCATCCTTGTTTAAGAATTCATTTCTTTATGATCTCTATGAAAATTTTAAAAAAAATTATCATATAGAATTATTGAGGAAATTAACTAAAAAAGTAGATAAAATGATAAGAAAATTAACTAAATAATAAGTAAGAAGTCACATCTTCATTATATATGTGTACATTCTAACACCAGGTACGTTACCTGTTCATTCCTAAAAAATTTATTTCATCCTGTGAATATGAGGATTTTCGACAATAATAGTAGTACTGGAAAAATATAAATACACAAAGGATTAATAAATATTTTAAATTAAATAGTAATTATCTTCAAAAATAACTCTTCAAGGAAGATTGTTTGTTGATGTTATATGATATCTCTCATAAATTAACAAACATAATAACCACAATCTTTTCCATTTTTTATTTCCGAAACTGAAGAAACATTGAGAAAAATAAGTATTTTTTTTAATATCTATTTTGATAGTGAAATTTTATTATATATACCTTTGATACTTATCTAATTGTAGAATTATACTAGCTCTTTGTGTTCATGGACTGTCTTCATTCCATAATTTTGATGATATTTAAACACTACCCTATCATAATAGAATTCTCATTAAAACATAATATAAAATATATAACTTGAAGTTTAGTTATAAAACATTGGATGTAGTGTATTAAAAATTGACAAATTTCATCACATGTGTTTGGTTTGTTAGGTATCCATGAAGTAAATCTAGAAAATTAATCTTTGTAGTATCCAAATTGACTGCAATGAGTACCCAATATTGCCTAAAAAGGAATAAGTACTGTAAGGAATAAAAATATATTTGATATAATTAAATTGTAGAGTTTTTCCCCTACATCATTTATATTAAGAATAATCTATCATCTATAAGTTTTATTTCAAAATATACAACCATTTTTTCCACTATTTCAACAATTTTAACTTTTTCCATTTTGGTTTGGTCTGTAAAAGTAAAGTGTGGACTAATTATTCCATATTTAAGTTCATGGGGTAATCCCTTAAATTGTTATTCATGTATATGAATAAAAAATGTGAATTGTATTTATTCATAATTAATATGGTAGATCAGCAATTGGAAAAACAAATCATGAAAACAAACCTCATGTATAAATTTACAACTAAGACTCCTAACCATTCATTCTTGAGGATTTCACTTACATTCTCAAGAGTAATGAATTCTATAATGGCCTCTCTATACATTTTTTCTTCAAAATCAATTATATGATAAATACCACTTTATATCCTTGTATACTCATGAACCTTCAATGTTAGTAAATGTGAATGTTGAACAGGTAGGGTAAAGGTGTTTTATGAAGATATTTTTGATCAGTTGGTTGATCCTTTGGATGGTTTTGATTCAAAATTTAATTCCACCCCCTTCCTTTTGCCTATATATAATAACATTCATCGGTTCAGACCTTTCTTCATTAATTATTAAATTTTTAGCTTGAAAATTAAATTGGAAATGAATACCTCCATGTTGACATGTTTTTTACAAGATCTAACAGTCATGCTATGAATGTTCCAATGGCTTGATCAACTATATGAATATTTGTGTCATCAAGTGGAATAATTATTTTGAATGTCGTCACATGAGCTATGTTAATCCCCACTCTCACATGACCTATTGGAATTTGTCTATTATGAAGAGTGTCTTCTAGGATATTGAATATGGTAGCCCTCGCAACAAGGAGATGGGTAGGTATTGATAGATATAAATCACATTCATTTTAAACCTATATAATATTAATATAGGAAAGGTATCAGTGTATTCTTGATTCAAATTTCATAGAAAAAATTATGAGAATATTGATTTCCTCATATAAGATAGCTCTTTGAGGGGAATGGATCACCTCAAATATGGTGGGGGTGGGGGATCTTCATGTAGTGTTTTTTCTTGAGTCGTTTCTTCTCTTTGCTTCCCCCCCCCCATAACATTTTCTACCAACTCAAACTTCCAATGAAATTTTTCTTAAAGGGAAGTTAATTTTTCCTACATCTCTTTCATTTGTTTATCTTTATCCCCATATTATTTTCTTTCCTCAAAATATGTTTGAGGTGTCACCCTAAAACCTGTACCTTTGACATGGCTATACTATTCTAGACACTTCAAGGCCATTGATAGTAGGTGTTCATTCGGTACAACTATTGATATTTCTTATGTCTAATTTGGATAGATAATATAGGAAAATAAGTAATCATTATTATTTAATAGTAATTTAAAGAAAAGTAATTTTTTATTATGTCATACTTACACATGCTTCCCACACTTTTTGTGTGTTTTCATCTATTAGTATCCCCTATTTATTTACATGTTCCTCCTTTTATAACACATGAAATGGGTGGACGTGGATTTGGATTTGGATTCAAATATCTTCATTAAAATAGAGGAATATAATTATGTTGTTGTTTCATGTCACATAAAATTATTATGATAGATTTAAAATGCATACTAATTTTTTTTCAAGTGAAGCATACCCCATCCTTGATTTATGGTAAGGATACATTAGTTTTTATGCCCATTTCTTATTTTCAGCACTCGGTAGTTGGTTCATAAATTAAAAATTCATAATCAAAGTGATTAATACAAGTATTTTCAAAAAATGTATTATCAGATACAATGTACCAGAAAAGATATGTCCTTATGAAGTCCATTAAATGCATCCCAAAATTCTTGGCTTATTAGGTGTGCATACATATGTAGTGGGTGTGGGTTTATTTTACCGTCAGCATCTTTGAGATAAAATTTCATTATAATTGTGCAAAAGAATATGTGAGACTTTCCATGTAACATCCCAGGTAAATGAAGAATAAATAATTTTAATATTTATTAATATTTATGAATTAAATATTAAATTCTATTTTAAAGGGGTTGCTATGTTCGATAGCGTACCCGATACGCAACGATGAGTTCCTTTGAAAACTTACGTTGCACACTAGTAATAAAATAATATTATTTTAAATGTTAGTTAACATGTAGCCGTTGTATTGGCGGGAATGGATAGAAATAACTAAAATATGATTATATATGTTTTTAAGTGTTTTTATATTTACCCAATAAAAGATAAAGGCTTAAAATATGGAAAGAGTTCAATTTTAGGCTTTTATACTCTAATTTTCACTAAAGGTTCACTTATCACCTTTTAATGGTGAACCGTCATTAAATATAGTTTTGATCACTCTTTTACTTTCTATTGGACCAAATATAAATCTTCTTAAGAATCGGGACATCAAATTTTACTTTGTGTAATTTTTTGGAACCTTTCTGATAAAGTTCATTTTTTTATGAATAGTGTAAAATGTTGCATTTTAATTCAAAACCTCTTTTTGATCTAATTTATTTATATGATTAGATTATCTTTTGAATTGGTTTTAAAGTGAAATTAGAATATATTTTTACCATTTTATCCAATGGTGGTCATTGGAATCAATTTCGATTTGAAATTAGACTTAAACTGGTGTCAATCTTTTGATACTTATTGTTTTGTAAAAACACGCTATTTGCTCTGGCAGCGGGAATTAATTATTAAATTAATTAATGTGACTTATATGATTTGAATTTTGTAAAATGGACTTCATTTTTGAATTCGGAATATCAAATATAGCTTAGGGTGAATTTTTGGTAATTTTCTGAAAAACTTCAATTTTTGATGAATAGTGAAACCACTAAGTGGTAATCAAGCAAACTGATTTTTCAGTTAAATGAAAGTTTACAACTAATGTGTATTGAATTTTGAAAATCCGACATACATGGTTGTCATTAAGAAGTAAAATGTGGTTCAATGAGATTAAAATAATTTTTTGGTGAATAGTAACTTATTAAGTTTTTAATCGCGATTAGTGGTAATTAGTGTAGTTTAATGTATAAATAATGCTTTAATAATATAAAATGACCTAGACACATGTCCCAACCTCATTGGTTGTGTCATGGCCGACCAAGACAAGTCATGGCCTAACTTGGGGACCCCATGTATCCACTTTAGTTGGAAAATGACAATAATATATTTTTATTTAATGTTAAAGTGAAAGTGACACAAACATAATATGTTTTGCGAAAACAATTTTTAAGTGGGGTTATACAAGCCCAAATTTTGATTATAAATAGTCATTGGAAAGCTAAAAAGATTTCCTATATCATAGTATTTTGTTTATAATTTTTAGACATTAAAGAAATTAAATTATTTATGACATAATAATGATGCAGCGATGACATCATTATTTGACAATTTAATTAAAATGGAAAGATAATGAAAAATCTACAATATACACATGGACAAAAACAATTGGATGAGTGGATTTCGATGAATTATCACCTTATCCACGAATTCTACCAATGTGGGACCATTTAAAACCGAAAAGCATTTTCAAATAAAGTGATATTTCTTTGCTTTCTAAAAGTGTCCCTCCTCTCCCCTTATAAAAGGCCCCCACCTCTACCTCATTTCACACACTCTTCAAGCCATTGGCTCGGCCAACCCCTGCCCATTTGCTCTCTCCACATCCCTCTCCTCATCCTAGAGGATTCCCTTTGGGCAGAATCCTTTCAAAGGAAGCCTTTAGGCTCAAACCAAAAGAAGTTACACTTTTTAAGGTATTTCATTCTCTCATGTTCATTTGTTTTATTTTGCTTCTCCGACCCCCTAAACTCTTTTTATTTACTTCTTTTGTAACAACACCAGTATCTTCAATATACTAGGATGTTGTTATAAGATATATTTGAGCTACACTCTCACACAACTACATCAAATGGTTAAAGAACATACGGTTTCCGTGGATGGCGAAATTCTGCCTCCCGAAACGATGATTGTTCAATACTCATTTAACACCTTCAAAGGTGGCCATTATGATGTCACTATTTTTATATATGATATATTATATGTTTATGTTTTCCTTAAGCTTCTGTTTTTTTCATTTTGGGCATACCTTTATGGTTTCCATTATGGGTAAAACACGATATCTTCATTTTAGGAAGTGCGGACTACCGCCCCCTAAAAGTGATTTGATTCGTTAATACCATATGTGGGATGTGTAAAGGATAAAGTTAATGATATTATATATGTTGTTATACTGGAATTATAATATACTTTTATATCATTATGATTCCATTCCAGAAAATATGAAATAGAAATGGAAGTAGCGTTCATGCGTACGTACGGCTTACCGTCTCCATGAACGATGCATTTCATTTCTTACCTCTAAATGTGATGTAATATTATAAATGAATGTATGTACTGGATATATATGACATATATGATATATACATAATGAATACCATTCTGGATATAATGAACCTTTGACCAAATTAACAACTTGTAAGTATAAGAAGTCAATTTTTGACTTAAGAACCAAATACCGACAAAATGAACATTATTAACTTAAATGATTACATGATGTTCATAACATGGTATAAAAGGAATAATGAACTTGAAAAAGATTCATAAGCAAGTAGAGATTAACTCAAGTTTATTATTCAGGAGTTTAAAGAACGGTCGGGTCAAGTCGGATACGAGGTATGGGACTTCGTCTCAATCTCCTTTCGTTGAGGCATATTTTATTTTATACACAACTTTCTTTTATACGGTGTATAAACCCCTTTGACTTTTACGTTTACTCAAAAGGAATCTTTTTTATACGAAGCGTTTACTAAACGACAAAAGGGAATGTTTTTGTCGTACGTATGCGGCGACAACGACTTCTCCGCCGTCGTAACCGTTATTTGAGTTTTGGCTTCCTCTACAAGCCATACCTTTTTTTTTAAAAAGAAAAATAAATACCATGTTTTACTTTGGTATTGAAAATGGTTTTCATAATGTTTTTATTATATCAATGTGTTGTATTGATATCTCGTGATTGAAATGTGGAAATGTTATGTTTCCTTTATGCATGTTTTATGTGATATGATTATGTTATGGTTCTTGGGCATTATTATGAAGACGGGTGGTTCCGTGATAAACTAAGGGCGGGTGAGCCCGTTATAGCTCTCCAATGCATTGGGTAACGCGAAGGAGTGAAACGTTAAGGTTTCTCCGAAGAGATTTTAGGGAATATACTGTGATGGTTATTCCAAACGTAACCAAGAGGGTTACTCCCTACGTAAGAATGTTATGAATGCCTCAAGTTACCTTTACGTATTATGATTTATATGATTTATTCATGTTTTTATGAGGTATGTTAAAGTGCCTATGTTTTATGGGTAAAGTATGATTTCATTCTTATGTATATATGAACTCATGTTTCCTTTCCATGTTTTTATAACCCATACTGAGTTTTTACGCTCATCCCAAGTTTTTGAAATGTTTTTCACAGGTCAAGGGAAAGGTACATGATAAGATGATAGAGTCAAGGATGTGTCAAGAAATAATCCATGTTTTATTTTAAATGTGTTTCCATTGATGGGAATGAAGAATACTATCTTTATGTAACCACTTTGTTTATATGTGGAATGTAATGCAAGTTTTATGATCTAATTCTCTAAAACTCTAAACCCGAAAAGATCCTCAACGTGTAATCTTGTAATAACTCAAGATTAAGTAAGGTTTAAGGCTGGGGCCTTATAGTTGGTATCAGAGGTCGGTTTAGACAACTTTAGGAGTTAGAAAAGTGTTAAATTATAATATGATTGAAATGATATAGCATTTACGGATTACCATGTTGCTTCGCCTAAGATATTTCGGTGTTCAGAATGGTTTTCCGCAGAGGAAACAAAGCATCTATGTTGGGACGACATCAGGAGGAAGACAACCTTCCAAATCAGCAACCTGAGATGGTCGGAATCGGAACTGAACAGTTTGTTGCAGTGATGGCACAGTTGACTCAGGCTATAAATGGTGGTGGTATCCATGCACGAGATCAGCCAGATCAACCGCAGAGGAACATGTCAGTGGTGGAACATTTCATGAGGCAACATCCCCCATCATTCAGAGGATCATCTGACCCTGTGCTAGCTGAAGGGTGGATTAAAGCACTGGAGAAGATTTTTGATGTCATGGTGTGTTCAGACAATCAAAAGGTTAGTCTTGCTCTTTACCGTTTGGAGGGTGAAGCAGATCAGTGGTGGTCTATGGTTAAAAATATCAGGGATGCCGATGAGATTGATTCTCTTGACTGGTATGAATTCAAAGGTATGTTTCTTGAGAAGTATTTTCCTAAGGTTGTTCGACTTAGGATGGAAAAGCAATTCTTGGAATTGAGGCAAGAGGAAGACTCAGTGGCTGCCTATGAAGAAAGGTTCACTCGATTGGCAAGGTATGCTCCAAATTTTATCCGAGACCTTGATAGTAAAATCAATCGTTTTTTACTCAGGATTAAAGCCAAAGTATCGAAGGGCATTAGCTTCTCGTGAGTTTAAAAGTTATGAAAAGCTTGTTCGATGTGCTGAGAAGGTGGAAATGGAGTTTGCCGATGACCAAGTTTTCTATAACAACCAGCAGAAGAAGAGACCGAGGTGGCAGGAGAAAGGTAAGAATTCTTCAAAAAAGTCTGATGGTAAGAAAACTAAGTTTCCAGTTTGTGATAAATTTGGAAAAAGGCATGCTGGGGAATGTCTTCTGAATTCTGGGAAGTGCTACCGATGTGGTAAGATGGGACATAAGGCTCGTGATTGCACTGAAAAGGATCAAGGTGAAGGTAAAAACAAATTTGATTTACAGTTAGTGAAATGTTTTAAGTGCAATGAGATGGGTCACTATGCAAACGAGTGTCCGACAAGGAGCTTGAGTGATGGGAAGCAGTTAGACTACAAGCAGAAAGGGGTGGTGAAATCCTTTGCAACTACTTCAGCAGATGTTGGGCCATCGAATGAAGTGGTGTCAGCTCCAGGGAGCTCAGTATTTTTCGAAGATTGACTTGAGGTCGGGGTACCATCAGTTGAAAGTAAAAGAAGCAGATGTTCCGAAGATTGTGTTCCATACTAGATATGTCCATTATGAATTTGTAGTTATGCCTTTGGGGTTAACCAATGCACCTGTTGTATTCATGGACCTTATGAAAAAAAAAATTCCATGAGTTCTTGGATATGTTTGTGTTTGTGTTTTGAGGTTTGTGAAGAGGTTGTGTGTGCCTTGTGATTCACAGTTGAAGAGAGAGTTGTTATGTGAAGCTCATAGTTCTCCGTTCTCAGTTCATCCGGGCAGTACTAAGATGTATAGAGATCTTCGGGAGTATTACTGGTGGGATGGAATGAAAAGAGACATTGCTGATTTTACTGTGAAGTGTTTGACTTGTCAGCAGGTTAAAGCAGAGCGGCAGTTACCGAAAGGGATGCTTCAGCCTTTATCAGTGCCAGAGTGGAAATGGGAGAATATATCCATGGACTTTGTTGTTGGATTACCGAAGACATCTCGAGGTAATAATGCAATCTGGGTTATTGTTGATCGCTTGACCAAGTATGCTCATTTCCTTTCTATACGAGATACTTTCTATCTAGATCAACTTTCCCGTTTGTATCTTAAAGAGATAGTCAGGTTACATGGAGTTCCTCTCTCCATTGTATCAGATCGTGATCCCAGGTTTACTTCTAACTTTTGGAAAGGCCTTCAGAAGTCGTTGGGTACTGAATTAAATTTTAGTACAGCTTTTCATCCTCAATCAGATGGACAGTCAGAACGAACAATTCAGACATTGGAGGATATGCTACGAGCTTGTTCTATGGATTATCAGGGAAGTTGGGACCAACATCTTTCTTTGGTTGAGTTTTCATATAATAACAGTTTTCATTCTAGTATACAGATGGCACCATTTCAGGCATTATATGGGAAGCGGTGTCGAACTCCAGCTTTCTGGGATGAAGTGGGTGAAAGAAAGTTGATGGGACCAGAATTGGTAGAAGAGATGGCAGAAAAAGTTCAGCTGATTCAGAAACACATGAGAACAGCTCAGAGCAGGCAGAAGAGTTATGCGGATAACCGGAGGAAGGATCTATCTTTCGAGGTAGGTGATCATGTTTTTCTCAAGGTTTCTCCTTGGAAAAGTGTGATGAGATTTGGTAAGAAAGGAAAGTTGAGTCCAAGGTTTATTGGACCATACGAAATTCTGGAAAGAGTTGGATCAGTTGCATACCGAGTGGCTTTACCTCCAAGTTTATCTCAGGTACACAATGTTTTTCATGTTTCGATGTTGAGAAATTATATGCCAGATCCATCTCATGTTTTGAGTCCAGAGGTAGTTCAGCTGGAAGAAAACCTATCTTATGAGGAACAACCGGTCCAGATTCTTGACCACAGGGAGCAAGTGTTACGGAATAAGGTGATTAAGCAGGTAAAGGTTTTGTGGAAAAACCACATGATTGAAGAGGCAACATGGGAATCTGAAAATGCTATGAGGGATAAATACCCCCACTTATTTTGATAAGTGAATAAAATTGCGAGGACGCAATTCCCAAAAGGGGGGAAGGATGTAACATCCCAGGTAAATGAAGAATAAATAATTTTAATATTTATTAATATTTATGAATTAAATATTAAATTCTATTTTAAAGGGGTTGCTATGTTCGATAGCGTACCCGATACGCAACGATGAGTTCCTTTGAAAACTTACGTTGCACACTAGTAATAAAATAATATTATTTTAAATGTTAGTTAACATGTAGCCGTTGTATTGGCGGGAATGGATAGAAATAACTAAAATATGATTATATATGTTTTTAAGTGTTTTTATATTTACCCAATAAAAGATAAAGGCTTAAAATATGGAAAGAGTTCAATTTTAGGCTTTTATACTCTAATTTTCACTAAAGGTTCACTTATCACCTTTTAATGGTGAACCGTCATTAAATATAGTTTTGATCACTCTTTTACTTTCTATTGGACCAAATATAAATCTTCTTAAGAATCGGGACATCAAATTTTACTTTGTGTAATTTTTTGGAACCTTTCTGATAAAGTTCATTTTTTTATGAATAGTGTAAAATGTTGCATTTTAATTCAAAACCTCTTTTTGATCTAATTTATTTATATGATTAGATTATCTTTTGAATTGGTTTTAAAGTGAAATTAGAATATATTTTTACCATTTTATCCAATGGTGGTCATTGGAATCAATTTCGATTTGAAATTAGACTTAAACTGGTGTCAATCTTTTGATACTTATTGTTTTGTAAAAACACGCTATTTGCTCTGGCAGCGGGAATTAATTATTAAATTAATTAATGTGACTTATATGATTTGAATTTTGTAAAATGGACTTCATTTTTGAATTCGGAATATCAAATATAGCTTAGGGTGAATTTTTGGTAATTTTCTGAAAAACTTCAATTTTTGATGAATAGTGAAACCACTAAGTGGTAATCAAGCAAACTGATTTTTCAGTTAAATGAAAGTTTACAACTAATGTGTATTGAATTTTGAAAATCCGACATACATGGTTGTCATTAAGAAGTAAAATGTGGTTCAATGAGATTAAAATAATTTTTTGGTGAATAGTAACTTATTAAGTTTTTAATCGCGATTAGTGGTAATTAGTGTAGTTTAATGTATAAATAATGCTTTAATAATATAAAATGACCTAGACACATGTCCCAACCTCATTGGTTGTGTCATGGCCGACCAAGACAAGTCATGGCCTAACTTGGGGACCCCATGTATCCACTTTAGTTGGAAAATGACAATAATATATTTTTATTTAATGTTAAAGTGAAAGTGACACAAACATAATATGTTTTGCGAAAACAATTTTTAAGTGGGGTTATACAAGCCCAAATTTTGATTATAAATAGTCATTGGAAAGCTAAAAAGATTTCCTATATCATAGTATTTTTTTTATAATTTTTAGACATTAAAGAAATTAAATTATTTATGACATAATAATGATGCAGCGATGACATCATTATTTGACAATTTAATTAAAATGGAAAGATAATGAAAAATCTACAATATACACATGGACAAAAACAATTGGATGAGTGGATTTCGATGAATTATCACCTTATCCACGAATTCTACCAATGTGGGACCATTTAAAACCGAAAAGCATTTTCAAATAAAGTGATATTTCTTTGCTTTCTAAAAGTGACCCTCCTCTCCCCTTATAAAAGGCCCCCACCTCTACCTCATTTCACACACTCTTCAAGCCATTGGCTCGGCCAACCCCTGCCCATTTGCTCTCTCCACATCCCTCTCCTCATCCTAGAGGATTCCCTTTGGGCAGAATCCTTTCAAAGGAAGCCTTTAGGCTCAAACCAAAAGAAGTTACACTTTTTAAGGTATTTCATTCTCTCATGTTCATTTGTTTTATTTTGCTTCTCCGACCCCCTAAACTCTTTTTATTTACTTCTTTTGTAACAACACCAGTATCTTCAATATACTAGGATGTTGTTATAAGATATATTTGAGCTACACTCTCACACAACTACATCAAATGGTTAAAGAACATACGGTTTCCGTGGATGGCGAAATTCTGCCTCCCGAAACGATGATTGTTCAATACTCATTTAACACCTTCAAAGGTGGCCATTATGATGTCACTATTTTTATATATGATATATTATATGTTTATGTTTTCCTTAAGCTTCTGTTTTTTTCATTTTGGGCATACCTTTATGGTTTCCATTATGGGTAAAACACGATATCTTCATTTTAGGAAGTGCGGACTACCGCCCCCTAAAAGTGATTTGATTCGTTAATACCATATGTGGGATGTGTAAAGGATAAAGTTAATGATATTATATATGTTGTTATACTGGAATTATAATATACTTTTATATCATTATGATTCCATTCCAGAAAATATGAAATAGAAATGGAAGTAGCGTTCATGCGTACGTACGGCTTACCGTCTCCATGAACGATGCATTTCATTTCTTACCTCTAAATGTGATGTAATATTATAAATGAATGTATGTACTGGATATATATGACATATATGATATATACATAATGAATACCATTCTGGATATAATGAACCTTTGACCAAATTAACAACTTGTAAGTATAAGAAGTCAATTTTTGACTTAAGAACCAAATACCGACAAAATGAACATTATTAACTTAAATGATTACATGATGTTCATAACATGGTATAAAAGGAATAATGAACTTGAAAAAGATTCATAAGCAAGTAGAGATTAACTCAAGTTTATTATTCAGGAGTTTAAAGAACGGTCGGGTCAAGTCGGATACGAGGTATGGGACTTCGTCTCAATCTCCTTTCGTTGAGGCATATTTTATTTTATACACAACTTTCTTTTATACGGTGTATAAACCCCTTTGACTTTTATGTTTACTCAAAAGGAATCTTTTTTATACGAAGCGTTTACTAAACGACAAAAGGGAATGTTTTTGTCGTACGTATGCGGCGACAACGACTTCTCCACCGTCGTAACCGTTATTTGAGTTTTGGCTTCCTCTACAAGCCATACCTTTTTTTTTAAAAAGAAAAATAAATACCATGTTTTACTTTGGTATTGAAAATGGTTTTCATAATGTTTTTATTATATCAATGTGTTGTATTGATATCTCGTGATTGAAATGTGGAAATGTTATGTTTCCTTTATGCATGTTTTATGTGATATGATTATGTTATGGTTCTTGGGCATTATTATGAAGACGGGTGGTTCCGTGATAAACTAAGGGCGGGTGAGCCCGTTATAGCTCTCCAATGCATTGGGTAACGCGAAGGAGTGAAACGTTAAGGTTTCTCCGAAGAGATTTTAGGGAATATACTGTGATGGTTATTCCAAACGTAACCAAGAGGGTTACTCCCTACGTAAGAATGTTATGAATGCCTCAAGTTACCTTTACGTATTATGATTTATATGATTTATTCATGTTTTTATGAGGTATGTTAAAGTGCCTATGTTTTATGGGTAAAGTATGATTTCATTCTTATGTATATATGAACTCATGTTTCCTTTCCATGTTTTTATAACCCATACTGAGTTTTTACGCTCATCCCAAGTTTTTGAAATGTTTTTCACAGGTCAAGGGAAAGGTACATGATAAGATGATAGAGTCAAGGATGTGTCAAGAAATAATCCATGTTTTATTTTAAATGTGTTTCCATTGATGGGAATGAAGAATACTATCTTTATGTAACCACTTTGTTTATATGTGGAATGTAATGCAAGTTTTATGATCTAATTCTCTAAAACTCTAAACCCGAAAAGATCCTCAACGTGTAATCTTGTAATAACTCAAGATTAAGTAAGGTTTAAGGCTGGGGCCTTATAGTTGGTATCAGAGGTCGGTTTAGACAACTTTAGGAGTTAGAAAAGTGTTAAATTATAATATGATTGAAATGATATAGCATTTACGGATTACCATGTTGCTTCGCCTAAGATATTTCGGTGTTCAGAATGGTTTTCCGCAGAGGAAACAAAGCATCTATGTTGGGACGACATCAGGAGGAAGACAACCTTCCAAATCAGCAACCTGAGATGGTCGGAATCGGAACTGAACAGTTTGTTGCAGTGATGGCACAGTTGACTCAGGCTATAAATGGTGGTGGTATCCATGCACGAGATCAGCCAGATCAACCGCAGAGGAACATGTCAGTGGTGGAACATTTCATGAGGCAACATCCCCCATCATTCAGAGGATCATCTGACCCTGTGCTAGCTGAAGGGTGGATTAAAGCACTGGAGAAGATTTTTGATGTCATGGTGTGTTCAGACAATCAAAAGGTTAGTCTTGCTCTTTACCGTTTGGAGGGTGAAGCAGATCAGTGGTGGTCTATGGTTAAAAATATCAGGGATGCCGATGAGATTGATTCTCTTGACTGGTATGAATTCAAAGGTATGTTTCTTGAGAAGTATTTTCCTAAGGTTGTTCGACTTAGGATGGAAAAGCAATTCTTGGAATTGAGGCAAGAGGAAGACTCAGTGGCTGCCTATGAAGAAAGGTTCACTCGATTGGCAAGGTATGCTCCAAATTTTATCCGAGACCTTGATAGTAAAATCAATCGTTTTTTACTCAGGATTAAAGCCAAAGTATCGAAGGGCATTAGCTTCTCGTGAGTTTAAAAGTTATGAAAAGCTTGTTCGATGTGCTGAGAAGGTGGAAATGGAGTTTGCCGATGACCAAGTTTTCTATAACAACCAGCAGAAGAAGAGACCGAGGTGGCAGGAGAAAGGTAAGAATTCTTCAAAAAAGTCTGATGGTAAGAAAACTAAGTTTCCAGTTTGTGATAAATTTGGAAAAAGGCATGCTGGGGAATGTCTTCTGAATTCTGGGAAGTGCTACCGATGTGGTAAGATGGGACATAAGGCTCGTGATTGCACTGAAAAGGATCAAGGTGAAGGTAAAAACAAATTTGATTTACAGTTAGTGAAATGTTTTAAGTGCAATGAGATGGGTCACTATGCAAACGAGTGTCCGACAAGGAGCTTGAGTGATGGGAAGCAGTTAGACTACAAGCAGAAAGGGGTGGTGAAATCCTTTGCAACTACTTCAGCAGATGTTGGGCCATCGAATGAAGTGGTGTCAGCTCCAGGGAGCTCAGTATTTTTCGAAGATTGACTTGAGGTCGGGGTACCATCAGTTGAAAGTAAAAGAAGCAGATGTTCCGAAGATTGTGTTCCATACTAGATATGTCCATTATGAATTTGTAGTTATGCCTTTGGGGTTAACCAATGCACCTGTTGTATTCATGGACCTTATGAAAAAAAAAATTCCATGAGTTCTTGGATATGTTTGTGTTTGTGTTTTGAGGTTTGTGAAGAGGTTGTGTGTGCCTTGTGATTCACAGTTGAAGAGAGAGTTGTTATGTGAAGCTCATAGTTCTCCGTTCTCAGTTCATCCGGGCAGTACTAAGATGTATAGAGATCTTCGGGAGTATTACTGGTGGGATGGAATGAAAAGAGACATTGCTGATTTTACTGTGAAGTGTTTGACTTGTCAGCAGGTTAAAGCAGAGCGGCAGTTACCGAAAGGGATGCTTCAGCCTTTATCAGTGCCAGAGTGGAAATGGGAGAATATATCCATGGACTTTGTTGTTGGATTACCGAAGACATCTCGAGGTAATAATGCAATCTGGGTTATTGTTGATCGCTTGACCAAGTATGCTCATTTCCTTTCTATACGAGATACTTTCTATCTAGATCAACTTTCCCGTTTGTATCTTAAAGAGATAGTCAGGTTACATGGAGTTCCTCTCTCCATTGTATCAGATCGTGATCCCAGGTTTACTTCTAACTTTTGGAAAGGCCTTCAGAAGTCGTTGGGTACTGAATTAAATTTTAGTACAGCTTTTCATCCTCAATCAGATGGACAGTCAGAACGAACAATTCAGACATTGGAGGATATGCTACGAGCTTGTTCTATGGATTATCAGGGAAGTTGGGACCAACATCTTTCTTTGGTTGAGTTTTCATATAATAACAGTTTTCATTCTAGTATACAGATGGCACCATTTCAGGCATTATATGGGAAGCGGTGTCGAACTCCAGCTTTCTGGGATGAAGTGGGTGAAAGAAAGTTGATGGGACCAGAATTGGTAGAAGAGATGGCAGAAAAAGTTCAGCTGATTCAGAAACACATGAGAACAGCTCAGAGCAGGCAGAAGAGTTATGCGGATAACCGGAGGAAGGATCTATCTTTCGAGGTAGGTGATCATGTTTTTCTCAAGGTTTCTCCTTGGAAAAGTGTGATGAGATTTGGTAAGAAAGGAAAGTTGAGTCCAAGGTTTATTGGACCATACGAAATTCTGGAAAGAGTTGGATCAGTTGCATACCGAGTGGCTTTACCTCCAAGTTTATCTCAGGTACACAATGTTTTTCATGTTTCGATGTTGAGAAATTATATGCCAGATCCATCTCATGTTTTGAGTCCAGAGGTAGTTCAGCTGGAAGAAAACCTATCTTATGAGGAACAACCGGTCCAGATTCTTGACCACAGGGAGCAAGTGTTACGGAATAAGGTGATTAAGCAGGTAAAGGTTTTGTGGAAAAACCACATGATTGAAGAGGCAACATGGGAATCTGAAAATGCTATGAGGGATAAATACCCCCACTTATTTTGATAAGTGAATAAAATTGCGAGGACGCAATTCCCAAAAGGGGGGAAGGATGTAACATCCCAGGTAAATGAAGAATAAATAATTTTAATATTTATTAATATTTATGAATTAAATATTAAATTCTATTTTAAAGGGGTTGCTATGTTCGATAGCGTACCCGATACGCAACGATGAGTTCCTTTGAAAACTTACGTTGCACACTAGTAATAAAATAATATTATTTTAAATGTTAGTTAACATGTAGCCGTTGTATTGGCGGGAATGGATAGAAATAACTAAAATATGATTATATATGTTTTTAAGTGTTTTTATATTTACCCAATAAAAGATAAAGGCTTAAAATATGGAAAGAGTTCAATTTTAGGCTTTTATACTCTAATTTTCACTAAAGGTTCACTTATCACCTTTTAATGGTGAACCGTCATTAAATATAGTTTTGATCACTCTTTTACTTTCTATTGGACCAAATATAAATCTTCTTAAGAATCGGGACATCAAATTTTACTTTGTGTAATTTTTTGGAACCTTTCTGATAAAGTTCATTTTTTTATGAATAGTGTAAAATGTTGCATTTTAATTCAAAACCTCTTTTTGATCTAATTTATTTATATGATTAGATTATCTTTTGAATTGGTTTTAAAGTGAAATTAGAATATATTTTTACCATTTTATCCAATGGTGGTCATTGGAATCAATTTCGATTTGAAATTAGACTTAAACTGGTGTCAATCTTTTGATACTTATTGTTTTGTAAAAACACGCTATTTGCTCTGGCAGCGGGAATTAATTATTAAATTAATTAATGTGACTTATATGATTTGAATTTTGTAAAATGGACTTCATTTTTGAATTCGGAATATCAAATATAGCTTAGGGTGAATTTTTGGTAATTTTCTGAAAAACTTCAATTTTTGATGAATAGTGAAACCACTAAGTGGTAATCAAGCAAACTGATTTTTCAGTTAAATGAAAGTTTACAACTAATGTGTATTGAATTTTGAAAATCCGACATACATGGTTGTCATTAAGAAGTAAAATGTGGTTCAATGAGATTAAAATAATTTTTTGGTGAATAGTAACTTATTAAGTTTTTAATCGCGATTAGTGGTAATTAGTGTAGTTTAATGTATAAATAATGCTTTAATAATATAAAATGACCTAGACACATGTCCCAACCTCATTGGTTGTGTCATGGCCGACCAAGACAAGTCATGGCCTAACTTGGGGACCCCATGTATCCACTTTAGTTGGAAAATGACAATAATATATTTTTATTTAATGTTAAAGTGAAAGTGACACAAACATAATATGTTTTGCGAAAACAATTTTTAAGTGGGGTTATACAAGCCCAAATTTTGATTATAAATAGTCATTGGAAAGCTAAAAAGATTTCCTATATCATAGTATTTTTTTTATAATTTTTAGACATTAAAGAAATTAAATTATTTATGACATAATAATGATGCAGCGATGACATCATTATTTGACAATTTAATTAAAATGGAAAGATAATGAAAAATCTACAATATACACATGGACAAAAACAATTGGATGAGTGGATTTCGATGAATTATCACCTTATCCACGAATTCTACCAATGTGGGACCATTTAAAACCGAAAAGCATTTTCAAATAAAGTGATATTTCTTTGCTTTCTAAAAGTGCCCCTCCTCTCCCCTTATAAAAGGCCCCCACCTCTACCTCATTTCACACACTCTTCAAGCCATTGGCTCGGCCAACCCCTGCCCATTTGCTCTCTCCACATCCCTCTCCTCATCCTAGAGGATTCCCTTTGGGCAGAATCCTTTCAAAGGAAGCCTTTAGGCTCAAACCAAAAGAAGTTACACTTTTTAAGGTATTTCATTCTCTCATGTTCATTTGTTTTATTTTGCTTCTCCGACCCCCTAAACTCTTTTTATTTACTTCTTTTGTAACAACACCAGTATCTTCAATATACTAGGATGTTGTTATAAGATATATTTGAGCTACACTCTCACACAACTACATCAAATGGTTAAAGAACATACGGTTTCCGTGGATGGCGAAATTCTGCCTCCCGAAACGATGATTGTTCAATACTCATTTAACACCTTCAAAGGTGGCCATTATGATGTCACTATTTTTATATATGATATATTATATGTTTATGTTTTCCTTAAGCTTCTGTTTTTTTCATTTTGGGCATACCTTTATGGTTTCCATTATGGGTAAAACACGATATCTTCATTTTAGGAAGTGCGGACTACCGCCCCCTAAAAGTGATTTGATTCGTTAATACCATATGTGGGATGTGTAAAGGATAAAGTTAATGATATTATATATGTTGTTATACTGGAATTATAATATACTTTTATATCATTATGATTCCATTCCAGAAAATATGAAATAGAAATGGAAGTAGCGTTCATGCGTACGTACGGCTTACCGTCTCCATGAACGATGCATTTCATTTCTTACCTCTAAATGTGATGTAATATTATAAATGAATGTATGTACTGGATATATATGACATATATGATATATACATAATGAATACCATTCTGGATATAATGAACCTTTGACCAAATTAACAACTTGTAAGTATAAGAAGTCAATTTTTGACTTAAGAACCAAATACCGACAAAATGAACATTATTAACTTAAATGATTACATGATGTTCATAACATGGTATAAAAGGAATAATGAACTTGAAAAAGATTCATAAGCAAGTAGAGATTAACTCAAGTTTATTATTCAGGAGTTTAAAGAACGGTCGGGTCAAGTCGGATACGAGGTATGGGACTTCGTCTCAATCTCCTTTCGTTGAGGCATATTTTATTTTATACACAACTTTCTTTTATACGGTGTATAAACCCCTTTGACTTTTACGTTTACTCAAAAGGAATCTTTTTTATACGAAGCGTTTACTAAACGACAAAAGGGAATGTTTTTGTCGTACGTATGCGGCGACAACGACTTCTCCGCCGTCGTAACCGTTATTTGAGTTTTGGCTTCCTCTACAAGCCATACCTTTTTTTTTAAAAAGAAAAATAAATACCATGTTTTACTTTGGTATTGAAAATGGTTTTCATAATGTTTTTATTATATCAATGTGTTGTATTGATATCTCGTGATTGAAATGTGGAAATGTTATGTTTCCTTTATGCATGTTTTATGTGATATGATTATGTTATGGTTCTTGGGCATTATTATGAAGACGGGTGGTTCCGTGATAAACTAAGGGCGGGTGAGCCCGTTATAGCTCTCCAATGCATTGGGTAACGCGAAGGAGTGAAACGTTAAGGTTTATCCGAAGAGATTTTAGGGAATATACTGTGATGGTTATTCCAAACGTAACCAAGAGGGTTACTCCCTACGTAAGAATGTTATGAATGCCTCAAGTTACCTTTACGTATTATGATTTATATGATTTATTCATGTTTTTATGAGGTATGTTAAAGTGCCTATGTTTTATGGGTAAAGTATGATTTCATTCTTATGTATATATGAACTCATGTTTCCTTTCCATGTTTTTATAACCCATACTGAGTTTTTACGCTCATCCCAAGTTTTTGAAATGTTTTTCACAGGTCAAGGGAAAGGTACATGATAAGATGATAGAGTCAAGGATGTGTCAAGAAATAATCCATGTTTTATTTTAAATGTGTTTCCATTGATGGGAATGAAGAATACTATCTTTATGTAACCACTTTGTTTATATGTGGAATGTAATGCAAGTTTTATGATCTAATTCTCTAAAACTCTAAACCCGAAAAGATCCTCAACGTGTAATCTTGTAATAACTCAAGATTAAGTAAGGTTTAAGGCTGGGGCCTTATATTCCAACAAACATTAATATAAATTTCTTGTGGGGGTAATCTACTATAAATTCACTCTACAAGGAATGATGAAGAGTAAGTCAATGTTTCATTATTTTAATTTTTAGTAAAATAAAGAAAGTATATCATAATGTTACCCTAATATCTTCCCAAATTAGTGTCTTAATCATGGACACAGCATGGTTTTATGAAGCTAAATCAATCAGTATAAACTGTTGAGTGATTATCCCAATGAAACTACTAAACATGGAATTATTGGGGTTAACAAGCTGGTTGTGTGTATTCCATCCGACCTCGAATTTAATGTATTTTCTTTTGAACTTAATAATTTTTTCTAACACCATCACACTACGTAACTCCTATTTTTTCTAGGACATCAGTTATTCATCTTAAACCATTTCCTTGAGTTCAACATCATTAATATATTATTCCTCTAGATTTATAGAATCATCATGTGTAGAAGGTCATTGTTTCTCTGTACTGAGAGAAGTAACAGGTTAAGAAACATGTTTTTCATCAAGATTGGGAGCACCAACATGTGCAGACGTCATTATTTATATAAGTGGTTCAACATTTAATTTAGATTTATCAAATTTAGTAGTGAACATATAATAACAGGAGGTAAGTATATTACAAGAAAAATACAACCTGATTATTGAACTCTATTTTATAAAATTTGAAGGGATTTGACCCCTCTCTAGAGTATAAAAATTCCTTCATTGTGGTCTCCTATGACATAAAAGACCCCATATAAAATGGGCCCACTACAAAATGATTTCTAAGTCCCAATGAAATGGTTATCCTCAGTTGAATTTTCATCCGAACCTTTAGTAGTTTTGGTCAATAACAAAACAATTGAACAATTTAGGTTTGAGGGATTTGGAACATAAAATACTTGTATGGTATGTGATTCCATTATAAACGGTTCATCATTTTACCCTTACTAAAATATAGTTTCACAAATCTCAATTCATTTATTTTAACAGCACTCCTGTTATCAACCCACATTAATTGAAAAATCAGCACTTGGAATGTTGTATAATCTAACTCACATATTTCTTTGATGATGTCAAATTATTACATATTTTCATAAATTGGATGTTTTTCCTTATTACCAGATAAATTCATCGCTTCAGCCACAAGTGTAACTCCACTATTTTTCATGGTACTGACTTCGTCATATTCATTTTTATAGAGAATGTGACCATTAATTACATTACCATTATAAGATAATACATGAACACTGGTTCCTCTGGCTTACCATATAAGTCATTCTGAAATTGAATTTGTATTTTTATATGACTCCTTAAAAATATATCCTCAAAACCATCCTATAAACCATTTATTATGTATATTTTATATCCAACTTTTATCCCTTGATGGATTCAAATGCCTAAGAATTTATTTTTGGGTTTCAACATATGGGGAAAGCTTTAAACTGTTATTAAAAACATAATGGTGGGCCTACTCCCAATCTATAATATTGATTGTGAAAACATCTATTCTAGAAATTCTTTCACCCACAAGTCACCAAGTGTGACGAGATTTCAGTAGACCAATGCTTTCCACATCGTACAGGTAGTCTGTACCGAATTCAATGGATTCCACAGCAATATATCACTCTACAATATAACCCTTTGTCTCACTTTGATTTTTTGAATACCCTTTCAAAATATTCATATACTGTTCAATGGGGTACATCCATCTATAATGTATAGTACCACATAGTCGAATATCTCTCACCAAGTTAACCATCAAGTGAACTATCATATCAAATAATTTCAGTGGGAATAACATTTCCAATTCACATAATATGATGGAAATTTCATTTTATATAATTGGAAATTTCACTATGTCTATAACTTTTCTACATATATCTTTGAAAAAGAAAGAGATCTTGGTTAATGTATGATAAAAATTCTTAGAAAAAATGAAATGTAAATCTACGGTAATTAGATCTTGAATCAAAATATGACAATAATGTGATTTTAGACCCTTTAAATTTAAATTATTCATTATCATGATATTCTTTATATTCAATTAATATCCCTCGAGAACCTTTACATCATTCAATAAGTTTCAAAATTGATATTTCTCCTTCATGGAAAGAGTGTAAGCAGCTGGAAGAAGAAAAATCTATTTTTCACCCTTCACTGACACCAACTCTTCCCATATTCCCAGGTCAACCATGTCCAACCTAGCCTTAATTTTATCTTTTGTTTTGCTGGGTGCATTTAGTAACATGTCGATGACACTATCACATACATTTTTTCATCATTTATAACATCAAGAAAATTTCTAATGTACAGATAATTATAGTATGGTAATTCAAAAAAGTTAATCACTTTTTCTAATTAGTTTTTATAAGTTTTTTGGAAAAGGTTTACCGAAAGTGGTGTATATATCTTTTATTTTCTCAAATAATTCATCACTTCTTAGTGGAGACAATGTTGTAGGTTCTTCTAAACTCCCATAGAATGATTTCATCCAAGATCGGTACTTATGACATCGGGGTAGAAATCTACGATGTTCTAGAAACATATTCTTCGATGAATGTTTCAATATAATTGATTGTGTACCTTGTTCACAAATGGGACACCCCATGAGTTCCTTTAATTCTATATATAGAAAAAAAATTCATAAGTAGGAAAGTCATTTATCGTTATTTATAACATGGATCTCTCAAAGTGAAATCTTCATTTTTGTAAGCATCATACAACGTAACACCAGAGCCCTGTAATAATTTCAAATCTTTGATCAATGGATCCAAAAAAATATCAATATCATTACCCAATTGTTTGGATTCTGATATAAGCATAGATAACATAATTTGTTTTTGTTTCATGCATAACCATGGTGGAAAGTTATAATTTACCAATATAACCATCTATATATTATGAGTGCATCTTTGAAAACAATAAGGATTCACTCCATATTTAGATAGCTCAAGACCAAGTTTTCTTAGCTTGTTTCAAAATTCAGGATACTCATGATCAATTCTATTCCATTGAGGAGATTCTGATGGGTGATGAATTTTCTCATATTTATTTTTTGTATCTGCATGCCACATCAATTTCCTTGTAGTATCCTCACTTTCATAAGGTCACCTAAATCTTGAAATGATTAGAAAATACCATACAACTTTTGTGGGACCTGATTCATCTTTCTTGTATCAAGAAGCATCTTATTTTGGGTATTATTTAAGTGATTTGTAGTCCTTTTTAAATAGTATAAAATCATTTAGATATGAATGTATTATTTCATAGATCATACCCATTGAATGTAGCATTTGTTTAGCATCATATGTTTGGCTGGGAAGCTCATTATATTCTATGAGCATATCATTAAAGATGGTAAGTAGTTCAGTAAAATTAGAATCATTCCATCCATTTCTAGCTTTTAAATTATACAGCTTCAGTATGGATGATAATGCTATATATTTAGTGCAACCAGTATACAATGGCATCTTTTCACAAATCTTCAACTTCTCAAACAATTTTGGAAAATCATGAAGTTTATCTTCCACTATTATTATCATTTCCTCAATATTATCTTCATCATCATTTACACTTGTAATCACATCCATGATATGGTATTATTCATTGTCTACACTTGTAAACATATCAGATGATCCATAAAACACAGTGTTATCCCAGTCACTAGATAAATTCAGTTTTTTCCCGTATTTAGTCCAACATTTATAACTTCATTCTATTCTGTGACAGATCAAGTGGTCTTCCAACTCCTCTGGAATGATTATTCTTGAATAACAATAGTGAAAACACAGAAAAAGGATTTGAGAAGGGTTATATACATAATCTTTTGCAAACTTGATAAACTATTTCACCCCATCTTCATACTCTTTTTTCATATAATTGGAATCCATCCGTTTTCTAGTCATATCCATCCTATTTGATTTGGTAATATTATTATTTAATAAAATAAATAAATACAAAAAAGAGCCTTTAAAATAAGGGGAACCTAACATTTGAACGTTTCAAATAATTTTATCATGCTTTGAAGGAAATGGGTAATTAAATTTAATAAATGAATTAGTCCACAGGTGGTAGATGTTAGCCTCTGAATTCATCCACAATGATCATGATTACCTGGTATAGGAAGACTAATAATCAGTATAGTTCACGAAACATAGGTTCATGTCCACAAGATATAGAGGATGAGTCTTAGGCAACAAAATGCAATAATAACTGTTCAGAAGATGAAGCTGATGAGGATAATAGTTATCTCCTTAAATCTAAATGTTATCAGGATGGGGAGTTGGAAAGGTATCAGACAACATTTCTTAGTTTTCTATCTAAAGTTGAAAAGGAAAAGTATTTTGGTCTAAGGACTGAATTTTAGTAGTTCTTAGCTTCCTGTGAGGCCAAGGTTGTGGGAGTGGGGTCATGATGGATATCCTATGGGATCAATGGATTTAGTGATATGCCTTTGTCATGGTGTTATTATCAATCTATATTATATAGGAGGTGTGATTATGTTGGTGATCAAGAAATTCATTCAACTTATATATTAATGTAGGAATCCAATTATATAATAGACAACTTGATCATATTAGTTAAAAAACATGAGTAGGATCACTTAAGGAGAAAATGTTTGTGACTTGCCAATACTAAAAAGAGAAAGGAATGCTATTTTTTAGTGTGTGGGAGGGTAGTTTAACTATTACACCAATAAAGATTACAATATGGTGGGGTTATTCTTGGTTACTTTAAATTGTAAGGTTTAGTGATATTAATTAGTATTTAATTAATAAATATTAAGAATAATTTATAATTAGTGTTAACTAATGTGATATTAATTAGTAATCAGTTTAAAAAATAATAAATTTATAATTAAGCATGATTATTATTAATTAAAATAGTTTTAATAATTTTTAATTATCTTAATAATAATTAATTATGATCAATGATTACTAATTATTATTAATTATTAGTTAATAATATTTATAAATAAAAAATTATTGCTAAATATTAATTATTTACATTTTAATAAATTATCTAATAATAAATATTGATTATTTTTAGTAAATAAGTAATAATTACAATTAATTACAAATTATTATTCATATTTATTAATTAAATAGTAATTAATCAATAAAGATTAAAACTAACTATTAATAATTATCTACAAAGTGATATTCAATATTAATTTATCCATAATAATTTTTAAATTACTAATTAAGAGTAATTATTAATTAATTACAAATTATTAATCATATTTAGTAATTATTTAGTAATTAATTAACAAGCATTAATGCCAACTTGTAACTGTCAACTACTAACTAATATTAAATATTAAATAATTCAATTTAATTATTAAATTACTAAGACAATTTATTAATTAATGACATATTATTATTCATATTTATTAATTAATTAGTAATTAATTGATTGATTTTAATATTAACTAATAATTGTCAAATACTAAGTGATATTAAATATTAATTAATTAATTAATCCTTAATAATTATTAAATTACTAAGAGTAATTATTAGGTAATTAAAAATTATTGTCCATATTTACTAATTAATTATGAATTAATTAATAATTAGTATTACTAAATAGTAATTAAGTGATATTTAGTAGCAATTAATTCATAATAATTATTCAAATAAATATATTTATTATTTTAATATATTAATTATAATTTTATAATTATAATTATATTTATAATAAATATTTATTTATTTATTTATAATTATAGTTATAAATATTTGTGTATAATTATACATATATTAATATAATTATATATAATTATATAATTATATATATATATATAATTATATATATTTATTAATATATATCATTCTATATATTTATTAATATATAAGTATATATATTTATAAATATAATAAATATATATACTATTTAAACATATATTTATTTATTTATTTATAATTTTATAAATACTTTTTTCAAAACATTATATATATATGAATTATTAATATATATATATATAATTATAAAATTGCAATTATAAAATTATAAAATTGCAATTATCAAATTGCAATTACCCATGGACAAAAATCTCAAATTTATTGGACAAAAATTGATTGTATAAAAAATCTAATTACCCATGGAAAAATATCAAATTGAAATCCAGAACGAAAAAACAATGGTGAATCTGAAATTAAGATAATTTTTAAAAATTCAAGAAAACAATTAATAAAAATAAAAAATATGTTAAAATAATTATCAAAAAAAAACTACAATTGTGTGGTCAACCAGCAGCAATGGAGGGAGGAGATGGGGTCTGGTCATCTGTCGGTGGTCGGATGATGGTAAGGGAGGGAGGAGAGGGGTGTCTGGTTGTTGTTCGGTGATCGACCGGCAATAAGGGAGGAAGGGGAGGGTGTCCAGTGATTAGTCAGCAGGCGGGGCAGTAAGGGAGGGAAAAGAGGGCGTCCAGTCAGTAGTAGGGGAGAGAGGGGTGGCTGGTCATCAGTTGGAAGGTGAGGAAAAGGCTCGTGCGAGGTGGACAGTGAGAATAGGGGGAAGGGGGTCTCGGTCGTCACTCCTTGATCATCGATCATTAGCTGAGGTAGGCTTGGCCAAATCCAACAGATGCCAGAAGGGGTGTAAATTTGGGTGACAAGTACATGGGTGAAAATCAAAGCACAGATCTAAAGGCTAGCAAAACAAATCAAAACATGCCTTAGATTTGGAGAGGGTCAGTTTGTCGAGAAAGAGGATGATGGCGGTGGTGGGGGTTCAGTGAGAGCAACAACACTAGAGTTCTGCGAGAGGTTGAAATGGCACGGAGGTTGAAAATCTATTAGGGTTCCTTCTATAATAACCCACAAGAATTTTAACAGTGCTTTCAAAAAAACACTTATAAAAATTAGTTTTATTAGTACTAAAATAGATATTGCTGATAAGACATTATTTTTATCAGCGCTAACATTCTTACACTGATAAAGAGAATTTTTATCAGCACTTTTTTACACTGATAAAGGTCTGTCTTTATCAGTGCTAAAAAAGCACTAATTAGGATTGAATTTTAATAATATATTTTTTATTTATAATTATATATATTTGTATAATTATATATATTTATATTGATATATAAATAAATTTAATTATAAATTTAATAACTATATTTATTATATTTAATAACGGATTACTCATGGATTTAGAGACCAAATCCATGACTCAAAATTTATTAGAAAATGAAAGGCATACAGGAGAAATAGGAGAAAGGACATGTCAAACAAAGCATAAGGTTCCCACATCATAAAACATGATCCAAAAATGTAATCAATTCCTGTAAATCCCTATGGATCCTAGATTTCTGGGATGTATTCCTCTTCCCTTTGGGTATCGTCCTCTCTGTCATGTCTTGAACTTTTTTGTGGATTCATGATCTTCATCCAATGATGATTCAAAAAGGTCCCTCGATGTGGAGAAAATCCTGAACTTCCAAGATAAATCTCGGAATTTCATCTATTTATTGGATCAAAGTCCATATTTAATGTTTATTGCCAACAATTTCTAAACTACTAAGTAGTCATTGAATCTAAATACATCTAGATCCATTGAAGAGTATGATGCTTCAAGCTTTGAGAAAAACCAATCTACCACTTCTTTACTAATGCCTTACATAGGCCTTTCACCTTTCTGGTCCTCAAGAGGTATGATATTAGAATTTCCTTCTTGTACAAGAACACAAGACTCATCTAAGACCTTTCCAATAGATACACACACAGCTTTCATTAGATCAGAAAAGTAGGGAGGAAAATACCACTCCACATTCTCACCATCATTTGGGTGATCAACCTATAAAGGGGGAATCTGCAAAGCCTTGCTATCAGAGAGTTTAGCCTGCATTTCGATCAGAGTAGGTGGTACCTACAGATCATGAGCTTGGGAATCATATGTTTTGAGTTTTTTAGGGATGACCAGTTTGAATCCTTCTTCATCCATTGATTTTTTTTACCTTTCCAGGTCCTTACTGCAAACAGATGATCTTGCCTTATATGTTGATTAGTTACCTCTTGAGAAGCATCCTCATCCAAAAATTGGGAATCCATTAATGTCTCACTATCCATCAGCTTATGGTCACTCACTAGTGTAACTGCGTTATTACCAAGTTGTGTAATAGTGTCACTTCCACCATAAGACATGACATTTTTTACATTTAGCACAGTAGTAGGTCCATGATTTCTGTAGTGATCTGGCATAATAAACATTTGAGTAGCATTAGGGGAATCATCTAGAACTATCTTCCCCTACTCCATAATCTCTACCCATGATTTAACACACTATATATTGAAAACCTAAACAAAATACTCATGGGTAGCAGTGATATTTCCTGCACTTTGACAACTCCTAGAATAAACATCACCAGTAGAATCTTCAACGGGACCACCCAGCCTCTTGCTGGACATATGTTCAGCTCCATTCCCAAGGAATCAACCTGTATGATCCCTCCATCTCAAGTAATATCCTTTCCAACATTACCCATACCATTTGAATCATTATGCTTCCCATTTCGAGCCCTTTTAAAACATGCACCAACATCATGCCCCCGAGTAAGGAAAAAATCACAAACAGCACAATTTTTACAGTTCGAAGACATGACCAAGAACTTTTCAATTAAAAAAAATAGGTAACCTTTAATATTCAATATTCATATCGAATTCAACATCATCGGTTGAAAGGAATACCCTATCGACCAAGATAGAGGACAAGTCAACTTCCACCAAGAACCGAGTAAAATGACCAAAATGAGCCAATTTGGTTTCCTTATCTAGTTTAATCGTTACCTCAATGGTCATTGCGATGTCGTGAATAATCCTGGGGTTCCAAAGTACCCATTTAATCCCAAATGTGTTAACCCATACCTGCACCGATAAGCATCCAATGTCCAAAGGGTTGAATCGACGGTCCCATTCTCAGATGTGAAGGAATCCTAGATTGAGAGAAATCAAGCTGAATCCCCAGGCTCGCAGCTTCAAATTAGTAAAAGGGAAAAGAAAGTGGAAGAAGGCCTGAATGATTGAGATACATTGTCAATTTTTAAATCCCAAAATACCTGAAATACATGTAAAGAGATCAACGAATCAGACATTGTGTGTATTATTCACTAGAAAATTCAAAGTCATTACTTAGCTGGGGAATGTGTGGCATACTCTGGGCTTGGATAGGGTACCCTCTAGGAGTTGAGTGTTACCTATACACACGTTTTAGGCCATGGGGTGTTAGCTGAGTGGTACCTACTGATTTTACCCCTCGATCTCTGTGGGAGCTGGCGCAGGCTTGAGTCCCACCAAACTCTGACACTATGCGTATTATGAACAGGGTGATTCAAATCCATTTCTTAGTTGGGGAACATGTGGCGCACACTGGGCTTGTTTGGGGGGGGGGGGCCTTTGGGAATTGAGTGTTACCCATACACATGTTTTGTTGGAAGATGGATGTGTTGTGGGTTCAGGAGATCTACTTTTATGGGGATTTCATTAGGATCTAGGGCTTGTAGCCATGTCGCTTCCTCTTTTCCATAGATCTAGGGGAGATAATGATACTAGTGATGGAATGTTGTTGGCTGGAGTTGGAAAAGTATGGGCGCTCAAGTTGATGTGTTGCGGGATGGCGATGCATGTTGTTCTGATTTGGTGTGAGCTGTTGGTTTTGGAACTCATACAAGGTTTAGTGTGGATGCAATGTGAAGGTCAGATATGGTGTGGGTTTTGGGTTCTCAAGGTGATATGAGGATGGATGAGGATGGTGTTCCATGATCTTCAACTATTGTGGTGGATGCACGTAAATCAGATCTCTCTAATCTGATTCTTCTGGATCTGAGGTGTTTTAATGCGCACAGATATGGCGCATCTATGGTTCATGCCACCGACTCCCCCAAGGTCCCTGATAAGTCATCGTTGAAGGTTTCCATGACACTGGAATTGGCCTCGATATCTCATTTGGTTAGAGGTAGTGATTTCGGACCAGGTGTTCAGCCTTCCACTGGTGCAACTTGTAGTGCTTCCTCTCCTTAAAAAGAGTCCATTGTTGGGGCGATTCTTTAGAAGGTAAATATTATGCACATCGTAGCTGATGCAGATTCAATCTCTAAATTCTTAAATCTAGGTAATCACTCGATTATTTCAAGATTAATCCTGCCCAAGGGGTCAAAACCGTGGAAAATTGATGACCTAGTTGCTCGTCTATCGACAATTTGGGGATTTAGCAACTGGAGGTGTGTTTCATTGGGTAGAGGATATTTTCATATCCTCTTTTCCACTGATGATATAAATATGTGTATGTGGGGGTATGCTTTGATTTCAATCAATCCTGACATCATGCAAGATTAATACTGCCCAAGGGGTCAAAACCATGAAAAATTGATGACCTAGTTGCACGTCTGTCGACAATGTGGGAATTTAGCAACTAGAGGTGTGTTTCATTGGGTAGATGATTTTTTCATGTAATATTTCCCACTGATGATCTAAATATGTGTGCATGTGGGTATGGTTCAATTTCAATCAATCCTGACATCATGCATCTCTATGAATGGGATATTAATTTCAACCCATTAGAGGTACGTAGCTCTTTCTCTCAACTGTGGGTGAAATTTTTTGGTGTAAACTAGATTTTGTGGCATCTTAATATCCTATATGATATTTCTATTGATATTAGAGTTTCTATTAAATTAGACAAAGAGATTGAGCTTGCTCATTTTGTACACTATGCTAGATTTCTGGTTGAGGTTGACTTAGGCTCTACTATGACTAATAAAAAATTTCTCTCCACTGATCTTGAGGAAATTGAGTTGATATTTGAATATGAGAAGGTCCCGAAATTCTATTTGAACTAAAAATTAATTGGTCGTGACTTAATGAATTGCAAAAGATCAATGTTTTGTTCCTACTGTTCAACTTTTGGGAATATTGAACATAATTGTAATAGGAAGACTCAGTCTATGAAGGCATTTGCACGAGATATTGGTGTACAGACGATTGATGATGGTATTCCAACAAGAGGGAATGCAAGTAATATTTCCTCACAACATGGAGTTTATTTGAATATTATTAATGGTGGGAAGAATTCCTCTTCTTTTTTGGGGAAGAAAACATGGATTGATATCACTACGGAGGAGGTCAATCCAGCAATGCATCCTAGTGCGCATGCACTTGTTGGGAAATAGGGGGTTTATCCCATTTAAAAAGAATATTGATACTTATGACACATGAAAGAAAGAAAATGTTAATGACATAGGTGAGTAAGAGAATGTTGATTCTATTACAAATTCTGATGATTTGGATCACCTTGGAAATTATATTCAAGATGAAGTGGACAAGGAATTGACCCAAGAACAAGCTTTTACCTCCTCTATGAAAAAGGGAAAATATAATTTGGTATTGGATTCCTCACTTCCTACTAAGAAGAATGTGTCGAGTATCACTGTCTAGAACCCAAGACAATAACCTTCGTGGAATGGGGGTATGGTGCAGGTCACCTCTGATATGCTTGATTCTCCTAATTTGGAGTCCAGTGTGAAGGCAGCACCAATTATTGGTAGCTCCAATGAAGTTGATGTCCCCTTTGTGGACATTGTGAATCTTATTATTATGGAGAAAAGTGCTTATAATTTGGAAAGTAAAGAGCTGGGAGGGAATTGGAAACAAGTTAATACTTGACAGTGGGGTAGATATCCAAAAATCATGGTCGAGGATGTGGCTGTGATGATTGGGATGGTGCACGAGGGCGTGGTAGAAATGTGCTCACCAGGTCTTCCAAAGGACTCACTTTGGAGCATCAAAAGCTTAGAAAAAAGTATTATGTGTTCTTTAATCAAAGGAACCCACAATCGGAGTGGGAACTGTTGATGATGAAAGGGCTCTGATCAGGATTATGGATCTGTTCTTGATATATAGACTCACTTTTATGGATGTGGGTTTTCCCTTATTTGGTCTCATCTATATTTCATGTGTTTGTTTCTTTTTATTTCATTAATAATAACGGGCTTGACCCTGAACTTTTTTGTTACTATAACAATACCTAGGCTACTATGTTACTATCATTGTTACAGTACCCACTGTTGCTATAATGTTGCCCACCGTTGTTGTACTGGTGCAATTGTCCCTATTATGGTAACCTATGCTCTATGGGGTTTGAACACCCAACCTTGGATGTGGTATTATGGGGTGTTTACTACTAAACCAAACTCCAAATAAAATTATGTATATTTATATCAATATATAAATAAATATAATTATAAATTCAATGATTATATCAATTATAATTTTATAATTATTTGAATAAATATATATATATATTTCTATATTTCTATACAATTATATATAATTATAAATATAATAAATATATTTATTATAATTTTAGAATTATTTAAATATATATTTATTTATTTATATTTATAATTATAAATATATATATTTCAAAAGTATTTATGTATAATTATAAATATATTTATATAAATCTACCTATATATATATATTAATATATAATTATATATATTATGGATGATTATGGGTACAATTACAGTGAAACACACACACACGCTTCACCCACAGGCTAATGGGAAGGTTATAGCCTCCCCAAGGGATAACTCACCCATTATTTTATTAGTATATTATATATATAGGCTCATAGACCCCTTATTTATTTATAATTATAATTATAAATAAATATATTTAAAAATATTTCTACATAATTATAGATATTTTTATTTTTTTATAAATATATTTATAAAATTGTAAATATGATAAATATATTTTTTATTTAAATATATTTATTATAATTTTATAATTATATATATATATATATTGATTATAATTATAAATAATTATATTTTAAAAAAAAATTCACGACCCATCCCCTAGGGCCCGTGTCGTGACTACCCCAAGCCCGCCTTCCATAGGCCAAGGGTTGGCGACTAGCACCGGAAAGGTATATCCCTAAAACAGGAAGGCATTGCCTTTTAACCTATACAAACACACAGTCCAAGAACACAACATGATGCAACCACGAAGTAAAACTACAGTAGTAAAAGTGTGTACTGAAAGTAAAGGGACCAGAATACGAGCTTAATTGAAAAGATATAACTACAATAGAAAACAGAAAAACAACTCCTGAGATCGTCTTCCAAGGATCCCACCTGATGGGTAGGTACGGCTCGTCTCCACAGCTCTCCACGTCAGCCAGTCACCTCCGTGTACCGCCTAGTCCTAGCTCATATAGTCTCAGTCGAGCTGCTCGTTGTCTTCACAAGACACAACAAGGTACGGGTGAAGCCCGTGCAGGGGTGAGTATAACAATACCCAGTAGGGACCCCAAGACCCCCGAAGGTCTCTCAGAATTATACTAAGGAAAACCACAAAGCATGATCTCAATAACAAACACAAAGAAAATACTCGGATCAAACCAGTTATAACTTAAGTACAGAAGTACAGATGATTAGTCATAAAGCTATATAATATTATTCTGTCAAGGGTTCTACTGCTGATCCACACAGGATCGCTCGGTGTTGATCCACACAGGATCGCTCGGTGATGATCCACACAGGATCGCTATGTGTTGATCCACACAGAATCCCTAGGTGCTGATCCACACAGGATCGCTAGGTGGTGATCCAGAGAGGATCTCTAGGTGTTGATCCGCACAAGATATCTAGGTGTTGATCCACATAGGATCCCTATTCATTCTTCATGTCTTAGCCAGCCACACGATTCCCGTATATAGTACGGTTGATTCTAGGAGAATCCGCTCCTCAAGCCATCATTCATAGTTCAACCGGAATTAATTCCCATAAATAAGTAACCTAATGATACTTCATGTCATAAGGGTTCCAACGCAATAGACAGCGCATCAATCAGACCCCCGGTCTGTGAGTTATAGGCATTTTAGTGCTGAGGGCTCAGTTGGATTCTAGTACGATCTAACCCAACCACACTTCAACTTTCTCCAAAACTTAGGTGGAGTATCTCAAAAGTACCATTTCATCCCAAGGATTCCAACGCTGCAAACATCTCATCAAACGGACGTCTGGTTTGCAAGATACGACCTTTTAAGCGTATCTGGGACGAAGAGGGTATGGGTCCGGTCTGACCCGACCCGCCCATCCTGGACTAACCCGACCCGGTTCGGGTTGACCTGACCTAGTTCTGACCTAGCCCGGCCCAAACCGGCTGGGCCGCGGACTGCCCAGCCCCTAACTGGCTGGGCCGCGGCGGGCTCGACCCGCTGGGCCGCGAACCGGCCCGACCTGAACAGGATGGGCTAGGCCGCGGCGAGCTCGACCCACTGGGTAGTGGACGGACCTGGCCCGTCAGCTATGCATGTCCCATGCGAGGGGTTGTGCGGCCCCTCCTTCTCGAATGGCTCAAAGAGTCGTTCGCCTCTTCACCCGGCAGTGCCACGTGGCGCCGCCTTGCTGTCCGCAGGACCCACAGGGCGCAGGTCCCCCTCCACCGCAACTTCAAAGCTGTGGCCTCCACCTGCGGCGCATGACAGCGCGCCTCCCTTTTTCCAACACAGTCAGTCGATAGACGTCCGCCCCTACTGGTTCGTCGCGGCATTGTGCGGCGCGCGATGGGGCGCCGCCCTTCCGCCAACGCGGCCGGCCGAAAGCCGTCTAACCCTACTGGTTCTCCACGGCACTGTGTGACGCTGCCCCCTTTCACAGCGAGAAAGCACTAGTCGCCACCGATGGGTCTTCCGCGGGCTACTGGGTGAGCTCTGGTGGTCCGTTTTCCCTTCTGAAAGCACCTACAGGCCTCCCAGGATGTCGTCATCACTGCGTGGCTCCTGGATTCTCCTTTCCAATCTAATTGGAAATTCGTCCTCGAAGAACGAAACAAATACCGAAGTGGCGAAGGGTTCGGTCCTTGTTTGTTTAGCATGTGCCCTCCGCGTTAGCATTATATCAAGCAGTTAATAAATAATTCATCACAAAGATAAATTTAATCCCATTCATAACTTACGCAATTCATCATGCTTCAATAACACAGAAAAAAACAATTATCATAATTTTGGAAATAAAAATCCCCTACCTCATAATTGGAGGTGACGTCGTGGTTGTGGAAGAATAATTCATGCTTGATGAAGCCTCCAGTCTTCGTCGACCCTGAATCGTTGCCATACAATCTTCTGTTCTTCATCAGTGGAAGATGTCATGGTACTTTGCCAAAGGTTCCTCACAGTTGTGTCAAAAATCACAACCCAAGCCTCAATTAAATTGAGGGGGAAATGAGTTTAATACAACGAGAGATTAATGAGGTTCATTAATGAATGAACCTCTTAATCTCTCAATGGTGTGGTTACAAACCGAATATTCAATCCATTAAATGGATTGACAACCGATAGGTCCCACCACTACCACTCAATGGGAGGTAGGAAAATAAAATAACAATTTTTATGTTATTTTATTATTTCTTTAAAAGTAAAAAATACTAAATTTTTCACCCGACCTACTGCAGTTGAAGTTAAGCCTCTCTTAGACAAATATTAGCACTGCAGATTCAATGGTTCCCTCATATTTTTAATCTGAGCACCGATTCAAAAGATAGAAAACGCCGCTTGTGTGTTTATTGAACGTACCTTAAAAAAAGTTCAAAATTTTGTTTCGGGCACACCGGGCCTCATAATCAAGCGCCGTCAATTTTTGCAGACTCGTAATAATCCCAAATAATTAAAAAAATATGAAATTTCTAGGTATTTACATTCTCCCAAGCTTAGGGATTTTTGTCCCTGAATGCTACAACAAAACTAGGGAAACAAATGGGGGTATTGAGCACGCATCTGAGCCTCCTGCTCCCATGTGATCTCCTAGAGATTCTTGTGCTTCCAATAAACTCACACCAGAGGAATCGATCACCCATAGAGGAACTACTCCTGTCAATCCTCTATATCCACCGAGAACTCTGCAAACGTCACCTCATCATCGATTTCCAACTCACCCCAGTTGATAACGTATGATGGATCATCCACGTACCTCCTCAGTTGTGACACATAGAAAACATTATGCACCTGGTGCATATGTGGGGGAAGAGCTGGATGGTACACCACATCGTCTACTCTGTTGAGGATCTGGAAAGGTCCGATGAACCTTGGATATAGCTTGTCGCCCTAGCCAAACCTCTATAATTCTCATTGGGGTGAGACCGTAGGAAAAAATGGTCTCCCTCCTCAAACTCTGAGGGTCTCCTTCTCCTGTTGGCATAAGACTTATGTCAGCTCTGTGTAATCTTCATCTTCTCCTGGATGATCTGCACCTTCTCTGTGGTAGCCTGTACCAACTCTGGACTCATAAGTGCTGACTCCTCTGGGTCTGTCCAGAATAGAGGTGATATGCAAGGTCACTCGTACAGGGCCTCAAACGGAGTTATGCCGATGGTGGAGTGATAACTATTTTTGTACGAAAACTCCACCAGTGGCAGGTGGTCCTCCCAACTACGGCCAAAATTGAGGACACAATCACAAAGCATTTCCTCGAGTGTTTGTATATTCTGCTCCGTCTAACCATCTGTCTAAGGGTGAAAGGCGGTGCTCAAGAATAGCTGAGTACCGAATGCCTACTACAATTCCTTTCATAAGAAGAATGTAAAATGTGTGTCATGATCTAAGATGATCATCGATGGCACCCCATGAAGCCGTAAAATCTCATGTACGTAGAGGCATCCCAATCTCTCTGCTGATCCTTGCTCTTGAATGGGTAGGAAGTGGTCTGAATTGGTGAGTCGGTCAACGATCACCTAGATAGAATCGTGGCCCCTGGACGTACGTGGTAGCCCTGTCACAAAGTCCATGGATATACCATTCCACTTCTACTCTGGTACCTCAAGTGGTTGAGCTAAGCCTGCTGGTACCTAATGCACGGCCTTCAATTGCTGACAAGTGAGGCATCTTGATACGAAATCTACCACCACTTTCTTCATCCCTGGACACCAGTACTAACACCGGAGGTCCTGGTACATCTTCACCACTCCATGATGTACCACCAAAGGGGATGTGTGGAACTCCCTCAACACCTCCTATCGTAACTTCATTGGTACCATGGTGAATCCTCTATAGAGGATGATGTGCTCCCCACCTTCAAAAAATCCATTAGGAGCCTGTCCTGAGGATATCTGAGCACGTCAGGCCTCACAATCTACATTCTCAAGCTATACCTCCCTGACTCGCTAAAGGAGTGGGGGAGTAACTGTCATAGATTGGAGGTAAGCTACTCCATCACTATCCACGAAGGATAACTACAACACGACTAGCTGCTTTGTTACCTCACTCAGCAACTGTAGACTTGACCTCCTGTTGAGTGTGTCTGCTACTACATTCCCCTTCTTAGAAGTGTGGACTATCTCAAAGTCATAGTCCTGGAGGAACTATAGACATCGTTGTTGTCTCAGGTTCAGGTCCTTTTGAGAGAAGATATACATGAGTCTCTTGTGATCAAAGTAGATAGTAAATCGTTCACCCATCAAGTATTTTCGCCACATCTTCGGCACAAAGACCACTACAGCTAACTCCAGGTCATGGGTAGCGTAGTTCTGCTCATGATGTCTCAACTTCCGTGAGCCGTAGATGATCACTGCTCGCTCCTGCACCAGGACACAACCTAGTCTGGTCCCTGATGCGTTGCAGTAGACTACATACCCAATGCCATCTTCTGGTAGCCTCAAGATGGGGGCACTCGTCAGCCTCTGCCTCAGCTCCTAAAAACTCTGTTGGCATCTCTCTGTCTACACAAAGGGTTGTCCCTTCTTTTTTAAAGCTGACAAGGGTATCGAAACTCTGGAAAAGTCGAGTATTAATATCCGGTAGTACCCATCAAATCCCAGGAAACTCCGCACCTCAGTCACACTCCTAGGTGGATCCCAAGAAAGCACTGCCTCTATCTTCTCCGGATCCACTACAACTCCATCCTTTGAGATAACGTGCCCCAAGAATTAGACTTATCGTATCCAAAAACTGGAACTTCGAGAGCTTTCCATAAAGTTGGTTCTCTCGGAGTGTATCGAGAACTATCTGTAGGTGCATGGTGTGCTCCTCCTCTAACATCGAGTATATCAACAATGTCATCAATGAAGACCACCACGAAGCGATCGAGGTAAGGCTGGAAGATCTTGTTCATGATCCCCATAAACATTGTTGGAGCATTGGTCACACCGAAGGGCATCACTAAGAACTTTTAATGGCCATACCAACATTTGAAGATTGTCTTTGGTACATCCTCATCCCGTACCTTGAGCTGGTGATAGTCTGATCTGAGGTTTATCTTAGAAAATCATCGAGCTCCCTTTATCTAGTAGAAGAGATCATCAATACTCGAGAGTGGATACTTTTTCTTCATGGTCACCTGGTTAAGGTGCCGATAATCCACACAAAGCCTCATACTCCCATCTGCCTTCTTAGCAAACAAAATCGGGGATGCCCATGGAGAAACCCTGGGCCTTATGAAACTCTTCCTCTACAAGTCCTCCAACTGTACCCGCAACTCACGAAGCTCTACAGGGGCCATCCGATATGATGGTGTAGATATCGGTGTCATATCGGGGTATAGGTCGATATAGAAATCTACCTCTCTATGAGGAGGTAGTCCTGAAACTTCATCATGAAAGATATCAGCATACTAGTCCACCATTATAGGATAACTCAGACTCCTCACATCAACTGCTCCGAGGGTAAGGCTAGCCAACTGATGAATGATTGTCTACACCCTCCTCTGAGTAAGTCCATCCTATACTACAAAGGTTCCCTTCTCGTCAGTAAATGAAAAAATGATCACATCCTCATGGACACACCGCACTTTGCACCTAAAACAATCGATCTGAGCATGGACTGTGGATAGCCAGTCCATGCCCAAGATGACGTCATAAGGTCTCGACGCTGCTACTAAGAGATCCCAGCTGAAACTCTCACCTCCTAGAGTAAGCTCACACTATCTGCACCAGTGTGTAATCGTCGAATCTTCTCCCGTAGGAGTCTCTAATCATAAGGATCGATCCAACGACTCCATCGAAATCTCCGAGCTCTGAACGAGTGTCGTGGAAATAAAAGAGTGACTAGCACCTGTGTCTATAAGAACTGCAGCTATGGTGGAATAGACAAAGATCGTACCTCTAATCATCTCTAGAGCATCTTGGTCATAGGCCTCTGTCGCCTGAAGCTGAGCTCGCCCCTATCCACCTGCTCCCTGTGGTCAAGGTAGACCACCTGGGGGTGGTGGTGGTAGAACCTCAAACCGTCGTCCACTACCTATTGCACGACCTGCTCCTCTGCCACGTCTGCCGCCCTGCGGACCCCCTCGCTCGAACCTTGGCTGCTGCCTTGACGGTCCATCAGTCATCTGTTGATCGTCTATGTGGGGAGTCGGACAGTCGCGAGCCATGTGTCCCTATTCGTGGAAAGAGTAACATGCTTTAGTCCTCAGAAGACCTCCTCTACCTCGCGAGCTTCGCACCTCCGACCCTACGTCCTGGGGTCATCCACCGAAAGGTCTGGCCCACTTGGACCTCTGCGCCATCTGCCTACTGTCTGCTACTGATGACTCGGGAACCTATCGTCTGGTGGTGGCTCTCACTGTCAGTGCCTTCTCAGCTAAGAAGCTCTCCACCAATAATGCTCGCTCGAGCACTCCAGCTTGCGTCAGGATATTGAGTGATATCACTGATGCTCTGATCTCTCACCGGAGACCCTACTCAAAAGTCCAGGCCCTGAAGAATGGGTCATGTACCATGTCGGTGGAGCAGCGTGAGAGGTCAGTGAATCTTGTCGAGTACTGGGCCACTCATAGGCTGCCCTGTTGTAAATGCAGTAGCTCCTGGATATGCACTGAGCGTAATGTTGCTGGTATGAACTCCACCCTAAAGAGGGTCTCGAAGTCCAACCAGGAGAGTGTCGCCTCCTCATGCATTTGGAGCATCAGACTCCACCATCTCCCTACTGTGCCCTGGAATAGGCTAGCAGCTAGTCCTCAACTGCCTGGGGATCTGTCTCGCCTCAAAACCTTAGAGGCCTCTATCTCTGGAACTCGTGTAACGTGCTCAGTCAGTGTGCATGGTCTGCTAGTGGGGATGGTGGCAACTGCTGCCCTTCGAGTGGTGGTGGTGCTGATACACCACCCGTAGGTGTCAACACAGTAAGAGGGCCCTGCACCGAAGCCTCATTGCTCGGTGGGTCACCATCGTGTACTCTCTCTGGAATCCTGGCAGGCTGTCTATGCGGCGGCATCCTGAAAAGAAACAGGTTCTCTACAGTCAATGAGTTATACCTGGTGAGCTGACTCTAAAGAGATTAAAAGTAAAACATTTCCAAAACACACGCAATTAGTGTTTTCGTGCACCGAGTTGGGAATCAAAATTCAGGGTCCTGGTGTACGGATACGTCAGCCGCCGCACCAACACTGGACTCCTCAAACTGAAAACCACACTCAAAACACTTAAAACTATTGCTTCATTGGAAATATCAGAGTCCAAGTTCTTCGGTAGAACCGACTCCTCTGATACAATTTTGTCACGACCCGTCCCCCGGGGCCCTTGTCGTGACTACCCCAAGCCCACCTTTCATAGGTCAGGGATTGGTGACTCGCACCGGAAAGGCATATCCCTAAAACGGGAAGGCATTGTCTTTAAACCTGTACAAACACACAGTCCAAGAACACAACAAGACACAACCAGGAAGTAAAACTGCGGTAGTAAAAGTGTGTACTGAAAGTAAAGGGTCTGGAATACAAGCCCAACTAAAAAGATACAACTACAACATAAAACAGAAAAACAACTCTTGAGATCGTCCTCCAAGAATCCCACCTGATGGCTAGGTACGGCTCGTCTCCACAGCTCTCCATGTCAGCGAGTCACCTTTGTGTACCGCCTAGTCCTGGCTCCAATAGTCTCAGTCGAGTTGCTCGTCATCTACACAATACACAACAAGGTGCGGGCAAAGCTCGTGCAGGGATGAGTATAGCAATACCCAGTAGAGACCCTGAGACCTCCGAAGGTCTCTCAGAATTCCATTAAGGAAAACCACAAAACATGATCTCAATCACAAACACAAAACAAAGACTCAGCTCAAACCATGTATAACTTAAATACATAAGTACAAATGATTAGCCATAAAGCTAGATCATCTTATTCTGTCAAGGGTTCTGCTGCTGATCCACACAGGATCGCTCGGTGCTGATCCACACAGGATTGTTATTCATTCTTCACATCTTAGTCAGCCACTGGATTCTCGTACATAGTACGCTTGATTCTGAAAGGATCTGCTCCTCAAGCCATCGGTTGTACTTCAACCGGCACAAATTTCCACTAATAAGTAACCCAATGATCCGTCATGTCATAAGGGTTTCAACGCAATAGATGGCGCGTCAATCGGACACCCGGTTTGTGAGTTACATGCATTTTAGTGCCGAGAGCCCGGTTGGATTTGGGTACGATCCAAACCGGCCGCACTCCAACTTTCTCCAAAATTCAGGTGGAGTATTTCAAAAGAGTCCTCTCATCCCAAGGATTCCAACACCATAGACGGCTTGTCAAACAAACGTCTGGTTTATAAGATACAACCTCTTAAGCATATCTGGACCATAAAGGGTCTGGGTCGGGTCCGACCCGACCACTTTCAGGCCAACCCGATCAGGCGCGACCCGACCCGGCCCGGCCCGACCTGGCCTGGTTCGAATTGGCTGGGCCGCGGAACGGCCCGGCCCGAACCGGCTGGGACGGGGACCGGCCCGACCCGAACTGGCTCGGTCACGGTGGGCTCGGCCCACTCGGTTGCGGACCGAACCGACTAGGCTGAGCCACGACGAGCTCGACCCGCTAGGCAGCGGACCGGCCTGCCCCGCCGGCTAAGCGCGGTCCGCGCGAGGGGTCACGTGGCCCCTCCTTCCTGAACGACTCAAAGATCTGTTCTGCTCTTCAACCGACGGCGCCACGTGGCGCCACCTCGCTATATGCGGGACCCGCAAAACACAGGTCCCCCTCCGTCGCAGCTTCGAAGCTGCGACATCCACCTGCGGCGCGCGACGGCGTGCCGCCCTTCCGCCAACGCGGTCGACCGAAAGTCGGCCGCCCCTACTGGTTCACCGCGGCGCCGTGTGGCGCCGACAGGTCTTCCGCGGGCCACTGGGTGAGCTCCGGTGGTCTTTTTTCCCTTCCGAAAGCGCCTACAGGCCTCACGGGATGTCGTCGTCGTTGCGTGGCTCTCAGATTCAACTTGCCGCTCTAATTGGAAATTCGTCCCCAAAGAACGAGACAAATACCGAAGAGGCGGAGGGTTCGAGCCTTGTTCGTTTGGCCTGCACCCTCTACGTTAGCATTATATCAAGCGATTAATAAATAATTCATCACAAAGATAAATTTAATCTCGTTCAGAACTTCTGCGATTCATCATGTTTCAAGAATGCGGCAAAGAAACAATTCTCATGAATTTGGATTTAAAAAACCCCTATCTCAGAATTGTAGGTGATGTCACGGTTGTGGAAGAAGAATTCACGCTTGATGAAGTCGCCGACGTTCGTCGATCCCGGATCGTTGCCGTCCAAGCTTCCGTTCTTCGTCTGTGGAAGATGTTGCGATACTTCGCCAAAGGTTGCTCAGAGTCGTGTCAAAAACCCCAACTAAAACCTCAATTAAATAGAGGGGGAAATGAGGTAAACGCAAGAAGAGATTAGTGAGGTTCATTAATGAATGAACCTCTTTACCTTTCAACGGTGTGGTTATAAACCAAAGAGTCAAGCCATTAAATGGCTCGAAAACCCATCGGTCCCACCACCACCGCTCAATAGGAGGTAGGAAAATAAAATAACAATTTTTATGTTATTTTATTATTATTTTTAAAGTTACAAAAACTAACTTTTTCACCTGACCTATTGCGGTCGAAATTAAGCACCCCTTAAGCAAATCTCGGCGCTGCAGATTCAACGGTGCCCTTAGATTTTTAATCTGAGCACTGGTTCAAAAGATAGAAAACGACGCTCACGCGTTTACTGAACATATCTTAAAAAAAGTTCAAAATTTCGTTCCGGGTACACCGGGTATCAGAATCAAGCGCCGTCAATTTTCACAGACTCGTAATAATCCCAAATAATTAAAAAAAGAATTATATAGAAATTTTAGGTCTTTAGAAAAATTCTATATAATTATAAATATATTTATATTATTATATATATTTGTATAATTATATATATTTATATCAATATATAAATAAATATAATCATAAATTTAATAACTATATTTATTATGTAAATATATTTATTATAATTTTATAATTATTTAAATATATAAATATATATATTTATAATTATAATTATAAATAAATATATTTAAAAAGTATTTACATATAATTACATATAATTATAAATATAATAAATATATTCATTATAATTTTATTATTATTGAAATTTGTATTTATTTATTTATAATTATAATTATAAATAGATATATTTTAAAAGTATTTATATATAATTATAAATATAATAAGTATATTTATTATTTAAATATATTTATTATGATTTTATAATTATTTAAATATATATTTATTTATTAAAATTTTATAAATACTATTTTAAAAAATTGTATATATTTATAATTGTATAATTAAATATTTAAATTACGAAATTATTAAAAAAATAATCCAAATGGATTAATTATATAAATTTCAAACATATTTTAAAAGTTAAAACTTGATAAATAAGAACGAATGAATATTATTCATATAAATTACAAACATATTGAAAATATTACATGTATAAATAAATATTACAAAATGATTAAATATATTTTTAACATTATTAATGAATATATAATAATAAATGAATAAATTAAATTAAAAAAATTACAAAAATATTAAAAAGCGAATTCATCACATTTACATGAATTACAAACATACATATGTATACATACACATCTACACACACATATGCAATTGTACATGTAAATATATTTTAAATTATTCGATATCAATATAAATATATATCTAAATAAATATATTCATTTAAATATTATATAATTGTTTAAATAAAACATTAATATATTATGATTATTTTAATTATATACACATTTTGTAATCGATGTATATAAAAAAACTATTAAACATTTTGACTAATATAAATTTGATAGTTTTTTATATATAATATTATGAAAATAAATTTTTATTAAAAGTTATATAATTCATATTTATATATTTCTTTATATACATATATATATACTTATTGTAATATAAATCTTATTTACAAATATATAAATATATTTCCCTTAACATCAATGACAAGATATAAAAAAATTATTTTCATAACGGCCTCCGTCAAGAGATAACGGCCTCCACCGTGCTGAACCCCCGTTAGGCGTCCTCCGCCGCAGCCCTCCAGTTGGCCCGTGATATTGACTTCATTCCATGAGAAAATAATGATTTGCCTCATTATTTCCTATTTTATTTTTGTTTAAATTTAGTTGATACAGATAATTTCGATTCATTTATCCCAAAATTACCGTCATTGGCAATCAATATATTTCCCTTAACATCAATGAAAATATATAATTTTAACCAACATAGTGAAGATGTTCAATGATGCCTTGAAAAAAAAAAGTTCAACGATAGGAATTATAAAATAACACGTTAATGAATTTCTTCCTTCTTCTAACATAATTTATTTATTATTTTTTCCTGATTTTGTTTCCGTGTTTTTTTCAGTTCAACTGTGGATGATCATTTCCGGAAAATCCATGTTATGATTTTACATCCAGTGTAAATAATTATTTTTTAATTCTTCCACTTGCGAAGTAATCATATATGTATATATTCTCGGTGGCTATATAAATTAAATGTTTTTTCAAGAATGCCTACATTCTCGGCCCCTTCTTTTCATTATTATTACTTGGAATATAGAAACAGATTCAATGTAGACAAATCTTGTAAAATTTATCAATTAAATTTCCGTTTTTATTTTGTTATATATTTTTTTCTTTATGCAAGCTGCCAATAAAAAATATTTATCCTTTTGTAGTGGTTTGATTCTTATCTTAAAATTTTATATAATTATAATACTTTTTTAAAAAATATAGTAGTCTATCATGAATGAATTAATCAAAATTTTATGCACTAAAAGTGATTTTTTATAGAACTCATTTCATAGTAGGCTATAATGAAAAACATTATAGTAAAAGAAACAAAAGAGAATTATCTTACAAATTTATTGAATTAGGTTTATTTGTTTATTTATTAAATACATTTATATGACATCATGATGAGATATATTTTATTAACCGTTTTGGAACTATATTGGATATTGATTTTCATAAATCTGAAATATAGTGAGATTGAAAAGAACTAATATACTATCTAACTCCCTTTTACCTAAATATTATTAATGAATTTAAGATTTGGTTGCTATAGTTATCTCAATTTAATTTCAACATGTTACGATTGGATCTTTTCATTTTATCACACTTAAATTAAATTGTTTCATTCATTAATAGATAAAATGTATCATTTTCTTGAAAAAATCTTGATGAAATCAAAATTATAACCATTTAGTGATTGATTGTGACAACCTTCAAGTCACATATATGTTTTATTTTTGGCTTATTTTCTCTCTTTTGGTTCTAGAGGTAAGTTGTCTCATAAATCAGCATCATGTGCCTGCAGATTTCAAAAATAATTAAATATCTCTTGAATGGAGTCTCAGATCCTAAATTTGAGACCACAGTTGAATTCGGACCACATGATTTACCCTAAACACGGCCTAATGTTGGTCGATGCCGGACATTCGTATGACGCACCCGTTGGCGGACACGTTAAGTGAATTAATTAAATAAATTATTTAGTTAATTCATTTGATACTAAAAACCTAATTTCCTCTATAAGTAACCTGCAATGACGAATCCCAAGGGTTAGCCCCATAACCATGGGATCGTTGTGAGGAGGTTCCATCATTTCTTCATTTGAAGATCGAGATCGAACGACGAACCATAACCAGATCAAGGTGAACCGAGGTGCAACGAACGCAACGAGTCCCCTCCATCGTTCACAAATGTGTTCTTCACCAATGATTGATCAAAATCGAGGTAGGGCACATTATTTGTTAGATTCACACTCTTTTGAATTAATCAAGCATGAATTAAATTATCTTCTTTGATTTATGGTGTTTTCCAATCCTTTGCATGAGCCTGTGTATCAAATTAAAATTTTATTTCGATTTATTATACTATGATCTCATCCCGGTTCCCCCACCTAGCAATCGTTGTCCGAGATGCTTGACCAACGATGTTTATGAATTTTTCTTTTGTTTCTCCCTCATTGTTCTTTGCGTTATTCATCATCAACCTATAGGGTCACAGTTCGACTTTTTTGGGGTGAGTTCGAGCGTGATCGAACCCCCAGATTCACGGCAGTAGTGCGAACAATGATCAAAATGGAGATTTGTGGGTGGATCATGATCCGTTACAGGGATGTGGGTGATGATTCTAGTGGATTGCGGATCCAGGATTGATCAAAAGGCTACGGGAAATAGCAAAAGGCACCACGTGCGACGGGCGACATGAGGGCTTCATATGAGAGAACCTGATTTTGATTTCCGGCCAAAGAAGGGCTGAAATTGATGGTCGGAGGTGTTTTCCACTAATTTAGGGTGCTCAAACAGTGGGAATCATGGTGGTAAGGCTGGATCTAGAAACCTCATGAGGATTTCATGGATTTCTGTGAAAAATCTGACTACATGGAGTGTAGTTCGGAAGAACACACGATGTGTAGACCCCTGGCCTCGACAACTAGGGTTTTCAGGAAAGTTAAATATCACACGTCGGGTGGGACCCCCACACTCTGTATGAATTGGTGCTGGAAGCCCGAAATTTACTTTGGGAGTTCACAAACACAAACACAGCCAGACACATGTTGTTTACAAGCGCATGACTAGTGTATACGAGCATGACTAGAATCACACGGGTAGGCCCTAGGAGGCTGAGACATGCTGTGTAGTACCCTTATACGTTGTGTAGTACTACATGGCTAGTGAGCCGTGTGCTGGAGAGGACACGACCAAGCAGAGGAGTGGAGCCACACATCGTGTGGACCCCTTACACGTTGTGCACCTCTTGAGAGTCTTATATCTCTAACATCTCCTTCATTTTTACATAAATTTTGGCTTGAGAGTAGCATATCCTGAGTGTTTTTATGTATAGAAAGTGATGGTGACCTTTATAGTGGAATTTTAGATTTGATGTTGGATGTTTCGAGCATGTCTCTTCTTCAGGTGGTGCTCGACGATGGTAGTGATCAGGCAAGATTAGAGAGAGACCATATTAGTATCCCCCTAGCAGACTAGAACGTGGGTCCTATATCTATCAACAGAGTAATACCCCCCAGATAGAATATGGTGCAGGTCCTCTATTTATCTACGAAGTAGTACCCCCCTCATAGAATATGTCATGGGTCCTCTATCTACTAAGCGGTACCTTCCTAATGGACTAGGGCATGTGTCCTCTATCTACTGAGTGGTACCCCTGATGGACTAGGGATCGAGTCCCCCATACGGTGAGTGGAACCCCCCTTATCATACTAGGGTGAAAATCCTCTACCCACTGGGTGGAACCCCCCTGATGCATTAGGGCATGAGTCTTCTACTTGGAGATTGCACTCCCTCGATTGTGTGACATAGTGGCGAGGTGTGCGTCCTCCTCATAACTTCTTCATACAAACACGCAAGATGTTGGAAATCATTGATGAACCTCTCAAGCTACAGGAATACTCATTATCCTGTGTCAGGATGTGAGATGAAGATCCACTTTCTCTCTCGTCTGGGTTTCTTTATGATTATATATCTTGTTTTTAGGTTTTTTACCTCTTGCTTTTGGTTGAGATGATTTGTTCTATTATGTCTCCTATTTTATCCCTCCAATTTTCAGGTTGTCCTATTGGGTATGTATGTACTCACCCCTGCATAGGCTTTGCCCGCATGTGTCATGTCTTATGCAGACGATGGATAGGTTGACAATGATTTTAGAGGAGCATAAGGATACTCGGGTGCATTTGAACACATACGGTTGTCAGAGCATAGAGATCTGAAGATGAGATCTCTTAGCATTTCTTTTCTAGTTGTTGTTAGGTTGGGACATCATTTATAGTTGGACGTGTATTTTTCCCCTTTACTTTTCAGATTATGTTGTCCTACTCTTTTATATTCTCTATAGGTTATTGCATGCACGGTTTCTACTCTAGATGTTATTGTCTTTTATTATTATTCATCTACACTTCTTCATAGAGATGGTTGGGTGCGTGCATATAGGCACATTAGGAAAAGGTCTCCTATATTAGTTATGCCTTTTAGTGATTATCATTGGCCATTGTTATATAGAGGTGGGTTTGGGGTGGATGCGGCTCAGCCTTCTACCGGGCAGGCGAGCCTCAGTGGGTTAGTTCATGACAGATTGGTATCAGATGTGCTTCGACATTGGGATGGTGTTTGGAGTTTTCCCCCTTATGAGGTTTGGTTGGGAACTTATAGAAACAATGTCAAAATGTCCTGAGTGTGTCTTTCAAGCTAAGAACCACTACTACAAAAGAGGCTTTTAATAGCACTATAATAGGCCTTTATCAGTGCTAAAAAGCGATGACAATCGAAGCGCGGTTAAAAGCCCGAAACTTTTATTAGTGCTGTTAAAGGGGGAAAATTATATTTTTTCAGACATCTATGAGCTCAAACCCTTTATCAGTGCTTCCATGACACCTTTAACAGTGCTCCACCCACCTTTATCAGTGCTTTTCACCCCACTACTCCTTTTATCAGCGCTTTGCGAATTTACAGCCTCATGTGCATCCACCTGGATTCAAACCCTACACCTCTCCTTCAAAGATGGAATGTCTTTACCACTACACCATGTTGTTTTTTTGTTTGTTTATTGATATATATATATATATATATTTATATATTTATTCATATATTTATATAATTTTTTTTAAATAAATTTATAAAATATATATGTGTGTGTGTGATAAATATACACACATATATTAAAATATATTATATATTATTTTCATTTACATGTACTAGAATATAATATAAATATATATCTATTTATTAATACACACACATATGAATATATAAACATTATAAATATATTTTTATAATGTAAAAAATGTTTATATATTGTTTTAAATACATTTTTAGAATATTTATTTATTTACATATATTAGAATATTATTTTCTTACGTAAATATGTTGATATATGTATTTACATGAGTGAATTATTATAAGTAAATATAAAAAAACATGCATATATTTAATTATAAATAAAATTATGTTGTGAAAAATGATAAAATTTCAAAACAATAATATCAATATGAATTTAATCCCTAGGAATAAATTCAATATCCACCAAAAAAAGGTAATAAGACCCCCTTAAATGAGGCTAAAAATCCATCAAATGTTAAAAAAATTGGATACCTCGACTAAAAACTCAGTTTTGGAGGCCTTCTGGGCCTTTTTTGGCCTCTAAAAATGGGATAGATGTTTACCTCTATCATAATGGGCATAGATCTCATCACAAGCTTCAATTTGATATGTGTTAGAGCCCAAACGGACACCCATATCAAAAGTTCTGGCCGTTTGAAGTTTGAGTTGTATTTTCAACTTATTTTAGATCTTTTATTAATTTTTTGTTTTTTTAATCTTCAAATTGATATTAAATGAACATTACTTGGTAATAATAAGAAAATTATTAATTAAAAATATATACTTTTAATTATTTTATAATCCATTTTAACTAAATATCTTATATATTAAGTGTAAATTCCTATTTACCTTATTTAAAACATATTTTAAAAAATATATATTATATTTCTATCAATATAAATATATTTATATATATTTTTTAATGAAATATTTTTTTAATGATTTTTTTTTGAATTATACCCTTATCAGTGCTACTAAAAAAGCACTGATAAAGAGGGATCTTTATTAGCGCTTTCAAAAAAGTGCTGATAAATCCCCCCCCTTAACAGTGCTTGTAAAAAATACTGATAAAGACCCCCCTTTAATAGTGTTTTTAGTTAGAACTCTTAAATCCCTAGCACTGGATAAACACAGTTTTGTAGTAGTAAACCCAGTGTTGGGGCAACGACCGATGTATCCATTCACCAGGACTCTGAATATCTGATTTTCAACTCCGTATACCAAGACATTGGTTGTAGGGAACATTGGTACATGCATCATATAGGATTGAGTCCTTTGACTATCCTTCTTGAGTAAACTCCCCATATATATATGATCATCTGGCTATGGTACATCTTGATTAGATATTCAGGATGCCTCTGTAAAGACAACCATCGGGGTTACCAATTCAGGATCGCGATGATGATCCGATGAGTGTTGAGGCCTCAGTTCATAGGCCATCGTGTGAGATCTTTCCCCTAGGATGGAAGGTAGTAATAGATCTTCCTTTCAAGCAGCATATTATATCTCAAAGCAGGCTGAGGATGCATGCAAGCTTAGCGGACTCCATGAGTTCCAACTCTAGAGTCCACTGAGGTTCCGCATAGAGACACATCCCTAGACATTGGAGGATTGGATTGAGTTGGAAATTTGAGTGTTTATACTTTTGCAGACCCTGACTGATCTGATGGTTGCGCTGGAAATCAACCATTTCCACGGAGCATCTGGGTGCTGGTGGAGTTTAGTCACGCAAATGCATGAAGAGTCGACACTCTCATGTTACGACTTATAGTGACCATTTTGTGAGGAGTATCACCCCTATTTCTTGTGTTTAGTTTAGATAAAAGAGATGTTGGTGCTGTAGTAAGGATATATCATAGTTTTTGAGTTTTCTTCAGGGTTCACTGACCTTATGTGGTACTCCCTCAACATGATACATGATGGTTACTTACAGGTGTGGAAGTTTGAGCATATTATTTATAGATATATATGTTCCATTATGGTACCCTTGTGAATTCCCACTTATTTTGGAATGCTAGAATGGGAACTGGTGATGAAGAGATTCCAATATAAGGGATGCCATGCGGTTGGGGATGTCAGTTAGCGTCATGGGGCTGAGTCATCTGTAGCAGCTTGAAGATGCTGGTTGGTAGGATCTCGGTGTAAGAGACCTCCTCATGACTGGACTCAAGCATGTGGTCATGCAGATCAGGGACTACACTGAGGACCAGGGAAGTCTGGAGAGGGGTGATGTTATGCATGTGATAGGCGAGGTCACATGGAACATGATTTCTCGACCCAGCGTGCTGAGGATGGAAAAAATACCGTGGATGGACCACCATGGAAGAGGTAGCACCATGATCATAGATCTCACATGAATGGCTAGGGAAGACCCTAGAGAGGAGGAGATGGAAATAGAGTAGGTTGGGCTCCCATAGGAGGGGATTCTGGTGGTGAATGACGTTATGAACTCCTTCCACCACAACCACTAGGTGGTCCATGCCAGGCTCAGGGAGATGGTGGTCGGGGCCACGAGTAGCTATAGGCTATTGAGGCTGATGACCCAACAACTCATGATACGATTAAAGGTATTATATGTGTTTATTCTACTATTTCTTCACTACTAGTAGACACAGGTGTGAGTCATTTATTCATCTCCTTACTCCTAATGTAGGAGATGGAGATCCAAATTGAGACATTATTCTAGAATATTTGCCTTTAGATTACTACGAGGAACACTCCTTCAATATCATTTATCCACTGACCGTGTGAGCAATCACCTGGTGGAGAGAGTTTCTCATGGGACCTCTTGGTCATCATGATGAAACTATATGATGTCATCTTGGGTATGGACTGGTTTTCTACAATCTCAGACCAAATCAACTATCACTAAATATGAGTTAGATGCCTTTGTACTAATGGGATGAGATTATACTTTGTGGTAAAGATATATATCATGTCAGAGTGAGTGGGTCTTTCAAGTAGGAATATGCAACACATCATCCATCAGTTGGAAAGTTTATCCCTTGGCGCAACGAGCTCTTTTAGTATTAGGATTCCTTCAGTTATGGAGGATTATATAGATGTATTCTCTAAGGAAATTCCATGATTACCTTCAAGGTGGTATATATATTTCTGCATCAACTTTCACCTCGAGACCACTTTGATATCTTCTGTGGCATATTGTATGGCCCCTACCAAGCTCTGAGAGCTGAGGGTACAATTGGAGGACCTTCAAGATAAGGGTTTTATCAAACCTACTGAACCCCATTGGATGCTCTTGTTTTTTATTAAAAAGGTGGACTGGAGCTTGTAGCTTTGTGTTTATTATAATATCTTGAACTAGGCCATGATAAAGAACAAATACCCCTAGTCGAGGATTGGAAACCTCATTGATCAGTTGTGAGGCACAAGATGGTTCTTGAAGATTAATCTCAGGTCTGGCTACCACCAGTTGAGGGTTCATGAGATTGATATTCCAAAACTGGTATTCTAATGTCACTATGGACACTATGATTTCCTAGTGATGCCTTTTGGTGTGAATAATTCCTCCGCTATGATTATAGATTTTATAAACCAGATATTCTAGCCATACTTGGACCGATTTGTTATTTTCTTCTTTGATGGAATACTCATCTACTCCACATCATAGGTGGAGCATGTATAACACTTAAGGATGGTCCTAGACTCACATTAGGAGCACCATATTTATGATAATCTCTCAAATTACTAGTTTTGGATATACAAGGTTCACTTTATGAGGCATTTCATTTCTAAGCATGGATTAGCTGTGGACCAGGTAAAGATTGATGCAGTGATTTCTTGGGATACACCTAAGAGTGTGTTAGAGGTGTAAAGTTTTCTTAGCTTGGAAAGACACTATAGGAGGTTTTTTGAGGAATTCTCTAGGATTTAAAACCCTTTGACTGCCCTGACATGGAATGTGAATCTATTTACCTAAATTGAGCAGTGCTAGAGAGCCTTTGGGGAGTTGATGCTGAGGCTTATGAGTGCTATTTTTTTGAGACTATCAGAGGAGTTCATGGAGTATGTAGTGTATTGTGATGCTTCTAGAGCTAGGCTTGACTGTGTGTTGATGCATAGGCAGACAATGATCGCATATGGGTCATGGAAGTTGATACCCCATGATAAGAACTACATGACTCACAACCTAGATTTGGTAATGATAATATTTAATCTAAGGACGTGGAGGAATTATATTCTTGGAGGGTTATTTATTATTTACTTAGACCATTAGAGTCTTAGGTATGTCTTTATATAGAGATATCTGAACCTGAGAGAAAGGCACTGGTTGGAGTTCCAACAAGACTATGACTTTGAGATAGTCTATAATCCTTAGAAGGAAAACATGATGGCAGATTCCCTTAGCAGGAATTCCCATTATTATTTGGTGGAGGAGGTGTTAGAGTAGTTGGAATCCTTATAGTTGACCCTAGTGGAGGAGAAGGGTTTATCTTATCAGCTTACCTTCAGTTGATGGTGTCGACTCCTCTACTTCTCCAACATGTGAGTGAGGCTTAGTTGAGAGACATATACTATGAGGTCCTACATGGCTAGATATCCTCATGAGATTCACCATATGGATTCTATGAAGGAGGGAAATCATGTAATCCTTTTCCAGGTATGAACAGTGGTTTCAGTTATTATGCGAGAGAAGGTGATGAGGGAGCTTCACACTTCTACTTTGGTTGTTCATTCTGGTGTACGGAATATGTACATAAACCTTCAATGATGGTTTTGGTGGGATGGTTTGAGGCCAAGATTGGCCAATTTTTTATCTCATTGTCTCACATGTCATTAGGTGTAGACTGAAAACCATGTTGCAACAAGTTTTTTTTGTAGCCTCTTGATATCCTGAAGTAGAAATGGAATGGCATATTCATTGAATTTATGACGAGGATTCCATGAACAACAAGAATACATGATGTCATCTGGGTGATAGTCGACTAACTTATGAATTTGGTGCACTTCCTTTCTATCAAGGAGCAAAGTTTTTTGAAGAGTTTAGGCTAATTGTATGTGTAGAATATTGTACACCTCCATGGGGTTCTCTCGACAATATTCTACTAACATGATATGAAATTTATGTCACGATTATGGAGAGGAATGCAAGATACATTAGGACCCATTTGAGTATGAATACAACTTTCCCCCCTAGATGGATAAGTAAACCAAGAACACTATCCAAGTGTTAGAGGATATGATGAGGGATTTCATGTTTGTCTTCAGCCAGATCTAGAAGGATCACTTACCTTTGGTAGATTTTTCTTACAATAATAGATATTACTCTACTATAAACATGACACTTTTTGAGGCCCTATACGAGATACCCTGAGGGTCACTCTTATACTGGACTGAGATTGGTGAGGCATCTCTTTTTAGGCTAGAGATGGTGCAGACAATGATGGAGAAGGTCCAGGCAATCCATGAGTGGATGAGGACAGCTTAGAGCAGACATAAATATTATATATATTGATGTCGTAGACCCTTGGAGTTTGAGCAGGGAGACCATGCTTTCTTAAGAGTCTCCACATGATGATAATTTTAGAGATTTGTCTAGGGAGGAAAGCTATCCTCAAGGTTTATCAGGACTTTTGAGATCTTATAGGGGGTTGGAAAGGTTGCTTATCACCTATCCTTACCGCCATAGTTAGACTAGGTGCATGACATCTTCCATGTGTTGTAGCTAAGGGGATATGCACATGATCCTATGAAAATTATTGATTGGGGTGTGCTGAACATCGAGGATATAACAACCTTTATAGATTACTCAGTGGTGATTGTGAATCAGTTGGATAGAATTCTTTATAAATGGACCATTCCCTTGGTTCCTATACTATGGAAACATGAGAGAATACGGGAGAGATCTTGGGAGTGGGAGAGCTAGATGTGGGCTTAATGTCACCATATTTTTTCTTATTTTATGACATTCTACAAAGAAAAGATTGAAGGAGGGAATAATATAGATACCTTGTTTTTCCATATAATATTTTGAGATATATTAAGATATATTTTTAGAGCCAGGCGTTGAGACAATGTGTGATTTCGAGGCCCGATGATCCTGAAATTAATTTTATAAAAAAATTAAAAATATTTTATATCACACGCATGTAGTTTTTCATAAATAATGAAATATATATTGAAATGAGTCTCATATCAAAAAACTTGTACCATATTTGAATCTGGAGTGTGGGATTTACCATAGGAATGACCTAATGTTGGTTGGCACTAGATATTTATATGAGACAATCATTGGTGGGTATGTTAAGTGAATTAATTAATTAAATTATTTAATTAATTCATTTAATAACCAAGACCTAATTTACTATATAAGTAACTTTCTATGGATAATATCCAATGTTATCTGCATAAACCTGTTATCATTTAGAGGATGTTCCACCATTTATTCATTGGCAGATCGAGATCGGATGACAAACAACAACCATATCAAGGTGAATTGAGGTGAAACGAACACAATAGATCCCCCATTGTTTTCAAATACATTCTTTACTAATGATCAATCTGAATCAAGGTAGGAAATATTATTTCTTGAATTTCCACCCTTTAAATTAATCAATCATGGATTAAATTATCTTCTTTGATTTCTAGAATTTTCCAATCCTTCACATGAGCTCGTGTATTGAATTAATTTTTTATTTTGATTTATTATTCCATGATCTCACCTTAGTTTTCCCACCTAGTAATCATTGGTCGATAAAGATTTTCAAACAATGTTTATGACTTTTTTCTCATGCTTCTCCCTCATTGTTCTTTGCATTATTTTCCTTCGGCTTATGGGGTCGTGGTTCGACTTTACCGGGGTGGGTTTGAGCATGATCAAACCCCCAGATTCATAGCGGTTGTGCAAAAAAAGACCAAGATAGTGATTTTTAGATGGATCGTAATCTATTATAGGATGTGGGTGATGATTCCTATGGATTGGGGATCTAGGATTGATCAGAAGGTTGTGGGAGATAGTGAGAGGCACCACAAGCAATGGGCGACATGAGGGATTTCTACGGGAGAACCCGATTTGGATTTCTGACTAATAGAGGTATAAAATCGATGGAAAAAGGCATTTTCCACCAATTTCAGATGGTCAAACTATAGGAATAATGATGGTAATGCTGGATCTAGAAACCACGCGAGGTTTACATGGGTTTACGTAAAAAAACTGTAACATCCTGATATTTTATGATAAGTATTCTTTTTAATTTATTTGATGTCATGTGTTTTATGCTACAACAAGATTATCTTGTGCTATACGTAATACCATATTAGCTTTCAGTATACACAACATATTCTTAGATTGTGTTACACACAATTTCAAGTTCGTTTGATAATAGTCATTCTACGCAACATTGAGTATATATATATTCAATGTATAAATGAAAAATGGTTGGATTCTATTATAACGAAACAACAAAGGAGTCTTGAACAACACGCAACCCTGACTTGGCTTGCATTACACATAATCGCAACCTTCTACGATAGCGTGTGTTGTACGCAATACCGAGTTTCTCTAAACAACGATATGCTATTAAAATATTATTAAAACTAGCCGTTATGAATAGTAATACCCACTTTTTGAAATTTTATAAATTTTATTTTTGAAAATGGACTTCATTTTTGGATTTGGAATATCGAAATTATCCTAGGGTGATATTTTGGTATATTTCTGAAAACTTTCAATTTTTGATGAATAGTGAAAACACTGGGTTACTATTTAAAAACCGACTTTTTATTTAAATATTTATTTATTTTATTTAAATTTATTTTAGGTAAAAATTGATACATAATACCTATATAAGTTCAATGTAATTAATTGGAGTCATTTTATAATAATTTTAGATATATAAAAATTTTATTGAACTTTTGACCGTCTTTTACCCACCTCCTAGGAGAATTTGAAAATTTACATAAAACTTAATTTTACCGCTTCTGTGAATGGAATTTCAAAAATCTGAGAGACACAGTTGATGTCAGTAAATAAAATGTGGTTCAATGAGATGAAAATAATTTTTGGTGAATAGTAACTTTTTACATTTTTTTACCACGGTTAAAAGTAAATAGGGTAATTAAGGGTAAAAATGATATTATTATTACCATAAACCATGTCCTAATTCTATTGGATAAGTGTAATTCGACCAAAAAAAACCTTAGGAATAAAATATGACCATTTAAGCCCACTTGGATTAGATTAGGACATTTATTATTAATTTATTTAAAGAAGGGTTAAAATAGTTAATATCAAAGATAATAAGTAGATAATTTTTAATATAGGGTTATACATAAGATGAATTCGATTATAAATATTAATTAGAAATCTAAAAAGATTTCATATATAATGGTATTTTATTTGTAATTTTTAGACATTAAATAATTTAAATTATTTATGACACAAAGATGATGCAGTAATTATCTTATTAATGAAATATTGACATAATTGATGTTATAAATACACAAATAAATGTAATTTGAGACTTTTTATGAATTTAACTAATTTTCTAGGTTAATATGACATGTTAGTATTTATTTAATTAACTTTTTTAGAACTAATCATTCTGTTATGATTTTCACAAAAATCAATTACCAAATAGTGTCAAAATTGACATAAAATAGTTTTCAAAACAAATATTATATTATTAATTGTTATTTTATTCCTAAAAATCTAAGGTTCGGAAAAATGACTTATATAAGGTTATATATATTAATAATGAACAACTTGGGGTTCTTTTGGCTTGTTATAGTAAGTTTATTAACCTTATAGTGTAAGAAAACAAGAAGACACGGTAAAAGTAAAATTATTTAACTTAAAGTTAAATCTAAATGATAAGGTTAAAATAGAAACCTAAACTTGTATAAATTCTATTGGATGAGAGGATTTCGACCCATACCCACCTTATATTAAAAATAACTCAATTTGGAGCTATTAAAAACCAAATATGACTTTATAATAAAATAATATTTTTAGTTATTCCAAAGGTGCCCCTCTCCTCCCTTATAAAAGGGAACCTCCTCCCTCTCTTACTCACACCACTTTGAGCCTTAAATCTTGTCCAAAACCTGAAAAATTCTCTTATAAACTTCCCTAGAAACATCCTAGAGGTCCTGGTCTTCTTCAAATACCAATTTTAGTACCCTAAAAGGAGGTCTCAAAGAGGCACTTCAAAGAAGAGGTAATGTCCGTTACCGATTCTTTCAACTTTATTTCTTCTTACACTTATTCTTCTTTAGTTGTTTAATTATGAAGTAATAACATCAGTATCACTCATATACTGATATATTATTATAAGTATGAAACAACCCTATTTCTCCATCTATCCATCCAACGGAAAACGAAATCACCGCGCGTGCGTACGTACGGAATACCGTCTCCACGCCGTAGTGTAATCTATTTTCCCACCACCACCTTACTTGGATGAGTATAATGGTGCAAATAAATAACTATATATGATTATTTTAAAGTGGTATTGATTATGAAATAGTATAAATACACTCCAATACAATTCCATGATCATGGAAACGATATCATCGCTCGTGCGTACGTACGGACTACCGTATCCACGACGCGATGAGATTCATTCTCCATATTAACCATACATGAATGATTATAAAGTATATATAATGAATAATAATTAAATATATGACATAATAATGATACTATATTTATGTATATATATATGTATGTCATCTATTTAGTTTCATTCAATTCAATAAGGAAACGAAAACAACGTTCATGCGTACGTACGGCCTACCGTCTCCATGAACGATGTATTTCATTCCTTTTATCGATCTATAATATATATGTATATGATGAATATATATTATATATAAATCATGTTTTACATTCTGGAATTATGTAAATCAGGATATAAGTAATAATATCAAGAATGACAAGTCGAAACACATACGATAAATGAAATGATTTTACCCAAAACGCTGCTTTAACATGGAATTTACAAAAAAGAACGGGTAATATAAAGTCATAAGTGAACCATATATGATATCATAACAATGAATATGATTCTGTAATAAGTCAATGACATTATTTAAATCATTATACAGGAGGTTCGTACACGTACAAATCTTATCGGACCTAAGGTAAGGGAAAATCTCACAATCTCATTTTTATCCGAAATTGTTTATACTTCAGAATTTACTGGGGAATATTTATCATCCACATCCATGTTTCCTCAATATGTAATATTATTTCCATCCACCTAAAATTTTTTAAATCCAATTTTACCCTTCGGTGAGTTTTTAGTAAAAGATATGAAAGGAATCTTTTGTCATTTTTCGTACGAGGTACTTTTTGAATTTTTCGACAAAAGTACGAGAAGAATGTTTTTTTTAACTTATACGGCTTGAATGGATTTTTAAAAAATTATTTCCAAGAAGCTTCCTTTACAAGTTTTCAAGTTTATTTTTAATCAACTTCTTTTAGTTTAGAATTGCATGACATGTTATGAAAGGAAAAGTGTTTTTGAAGTAGAAATGATATTTTCCTCAAGAATGGAGTTCAAGTGTTTTATCAAAATTATTTTCCATATAAGATAATAAAGGGTTATGTTTCTATCCCTATTATTAAATTGATTTGATTATGTTGTGATGGAATTATTTTTTATGAATTCCTTTATCTTATATGAATTGTTTTATGATGTCACGATGTTTAAGAATCCCATTTTTATTACATGGGTTATGCTATGATGTATGATTTATGATTTTGTGGCACACATAAGAATGATATCATTATGAGATGGATGGGACCTATATCTCCCTCCAATGAATTGGGTAAATATTTATATCTCATGAGATAGACATGGCTAGAACGCCAAGTTAAACCGGTTCAGTAATACAGGACTGAAACGAGGAGTGAACTCGATTCAGAAAGGGACTTTGTCCACTAAGATAGTCTTGGAAGCAATGCCTTGGCTACTATGGAAATCATAACAATTTCTGAATGGTTTCCATAATTACATGATTGATTCCCTTGCTATTTTATCAATATTGATGTTCCTTTATGATATATGCCTCACATACTTCCAAGATTCATGTCTTTGCTCAAGATTTTGATGTTTAGATTTTATGTTCAAGTTTTTGCATTCAAATGTTCATGAATTATTTTATGTTCTCTATGCTTACCCTTATTGGGAATTTGAGCTCACCCCTTTTATGTTTTCTCTTCCCTATGATATAAAGAAAGGTTTTAGGTAAGAAAAAAAGAGAAGATCTTTATGGTAGATGTTGAAGATCTTTCACCACGATTAGAAGATTACGTTCCAAGTTTCCAAAGACACTAAACTATTACGGTCCTTGTGTGTCTGTTTTTGTTATGTACTAACTATTCCTCAAAAGTGATGTAATGTCCATGTATGTTAGGCTTTGGGTCTCTACAGTTGGTATCAGAGGAAAGGTTTAGTCAACCTTTGGAAACCTGGATGTGAGAACTTTAGTGAGATCCCTAGAGATATTTATAAGGTATGTCTAGGGATGTACCTAAGGTTAAGTATAAGTATAGGTTATAGTACTAGAATTATGGTAACCTAAGATGTTAGATATTAAAGGTACTCCCCCTTTATTATGTTGTTTTCCCTAGCGTGATTTTTTACTCTCACACTATTCTTTTTGGGTTTTAGACGATGGTTGGAACCCGAAGGAACCGTGTTGATCAATGTAATGGACAATGCAATGATTGTCCTCCTAAACAAACAAATGTTATGGGAGATGGAGTGAAAAATCTTATTGCTATACTTACACAAGCTATGAATCATTCTGTACTTCCAAATGAGCAGAGAAGGGAACAATATTCTATTGAATCCTTCATGAGGCAGCGTCCAACTTCATTCAGCGGGTCTTCTGATCCCTCAGTGGCTGAACAATGGATCAGTACTACTGAAAAGATATTTTCAGTTCTACAATGTTCTGAGCATGATAAAGTAATCTTAGTAGTATATCGTTTGGAAGGTGATGCTGATCAATGGTGGAATCTTATCAAGAATACGAGGCAAATAGATGAAATTGAGTCCATGGAATGGGACGAGTTCAAGAACTTGTTTTTCAGTAAGTACTTCCCTCGTATTCTTCAAACAAAGATGGAAAAGGAGTTTCTTGAGCTTAAGAAGAAGGATTATGAATCTATTGGTATATACGAAGTGAATTTTACAAGACTTGCAAGGTATGCATCTGGAATTATCATCCAACCTGAAAGTAAAGTTGATCTATTTTTCAGTGGCTTAAAACCAAGTCTTCGAATGTCATTAGAAATAAGAGACTTCAGTAGCTATGAAGAAATTGTGCGTTGTGCTATCAAGGTAGAAGTGGAAGTTGGTGTAACATATCCATATCATGGTTTTGACAAGAAACAAATAATGGAGTTCAAGGAGAAATCTCAGAATAATGGTGAAAAGAAGATGAATGTTTCCTTATGCTCAAAGTGTGGAAAGAAGTATGGTGGAGATTGTCTTAAAGGGACTAGAAATTTTTTTAAGTGTGGAAAAGAAGGTCATCGAGCAGCTGAGTGTCGAAGTAATGGAAAAAGGGTTGCTAATGATGTGAATAAAGAAAAGACTGCAGAGAACGCACCACCAACACTTCAATGCTTCAAGTGCAAGGAAATGGGGCATTATGCTAATAAATTCCCTAATCCACCGATTAATGATGATCAACGTGAGCAACCTCTTAAGGCAAAGGATAAAGGGAAGTCTCATGCGATCACTATTTGTGATGTTGAGTATGAAAATGAAGTTTTGTAATGATTAAGTCTTTTTGTAATGGGATTCCAAAATAATGTTATATACAGTATCGTGGAATATTAGAATATTTATGTATTGGTCAATTGTGGTTTTCAATAATTTTATGGTACCGGTAACCATGGAAAGTGATTGAGATATTTTTGGAAAGAAGATGATATGCACATAATGAAGGGATAAGGATAAAATGAAATGTTTGACAGTATTCATGAGCTCATGACTGATATAAGGAAATAGCTATATCATGGTTTGAGTATATAGAATTTTGGGGTTTTAGTATGTGGAAAGAGTTAACTTTTGACAACACTAATGTTTTCACTAAGATTCAATGGGTATTCATTTTTCAAGAGAATACATGATTAAGGCCTTAGAATGTTTGGAATGTGACCAAAAAGACATATCTTATGATATATGGGGATCAACGATGGTATTAACATGCTTGTTATATGAAATCTCTGGTAATCGTCTTCACTATAATATGAGAATAGACTGAAATATTATGGATAAGCCTAAATATTGGAATGGATTATGTTGGTCATAAGTTAGTATTGTTTAAGGATATAACTTTTTTCAATATTATTATTGAGATGTTACAGTAATGTAGTTTTAGAAAAAGGACAACCTGCAGGACGGGCGGCAGCCCATCGCGTCGGACAAGGCTGTGGGAATCGAACCCACAACCGATGTGCGAGAGGCCTTTATTGCCTACCACTGGTCTACAGGATGTCCCTGGTTAGTATAAATTAGTTTTAATTTTTTTAATTGGTATGAGATATGAAGTATAAGTCCATTTTAGGGACCATATACGATTAATCGAATTGTGTATATTTAATAACTTTTGCTAACCTTTTGTTTGAGACAGATGGAATGACCCGTCATTCTATCACATGATCTGCTAACACTTCATGAATGACAAATTCAACTTCATTTATTTAAGAGATGAAGTGGAAATTGTTCAAGGCACAAACAACGGTGAGATTGTACCAAAATCAAGTAAGTATTTCTTTTGATTCAAAAATTATTCAACATTAGAGAAATGATCCTGAAAACCAAAAATGTTGTCATAGTGCCCTTATATCATATGAATCAGATGATACCTTATATCATCACAAATCTATGGCTTTGTGATTATTGGATTTTTCATAGCCCTGTTCTCTACCACTATCCATCAGAACTTGATGTTTAGATTTCTCTTCCATATCCATATTTTCACCTATGTTCTCCCAAGAGGAAACCCATTGATGAGTTAATTTGGGCAACCGTTACGTTTCATACTTAATTTTTTTTAAAAGTTAAGTTTTGGTATTTCATTTTACGATGCGGGTTTCAATTAAAGAAACTTTCAAGTAGAAGACCATGTATAACTCCAACGAATTTTGAGGGCGAAATTCATTTTAAGGGGGGTAGAATGTAACATCCCGATATTTTATGATAAGTATTCTTTTTAATTTATTTTATGTCATGTGTTTTATGCTACAACAAGATTATCTTGTGCTATACGTAACACCATATTAGCTTGCAGTATACACAACACTATTCTTAGATTGTGTTACACACAATTTCAAGTTCGTTTGATAATAGTCATTCTACGCAACATTGAGTATATATATATTCAATGTATAAATGAAAAATGGTTGGATTCTGTTATAACGAAACAACAAAGGAGTCTTGCACAACACGCAACCCTGACTTGGCTTGCATTACACATAATCTCAACCTTCCACGATAGCGTGTGTTGTACGCAATACCGAGTTTCGCTAAACAACGATATGCTATTAAAATATTATTAAAACTAGCCGTTATGAATAGTAATACCCACTTTTTGAAATTTTATAAATTTTATTTTTGAAAATGGACTTCATTTTTGGATTCGGAATATCGAAATTAGCCTAGAGTGATATTTTGGTATATTTCTAAAAACTTTCAATTTTTGATGAATAGTGAAAACACTAGGTTACTATTTAAAAACCGAATTTTTATTTAAATAATTATTTATTTTACTTAAATTAATTTTAGGTCAAAATTGATACATAATACCTATATAAGTTCAATTTAATTCATTGGAGTCATTTTATAAAAATTTTAGATATATAAAAATTTTATTGAACTTTTGACCATCTTTTACCCACCTCCTAGGAGAATTTGAAAATTTACATAAAACCTAATTTTACCGCTTCTGTGAATGGAATTTCAAAAATCCGAGAGAAATGATTGATTTTAGTAAGTAAAATGTGGTTCAATGAGATGAAAATAATTTTTGGTGAATAGTAACTTTTTACATTTTTTTACCACGGTTAAAAGTAAATAGGGTAATTAAGGGTAAAAATGATATTATTATTACCATAAAACATGTCCTAATTCTACTGGATAAGTGTAATTCGACCAAAAAAAACCTTAGGAATAAAATATGACCATTTAGGCCCATTTGGATTAGATTAGGACATTTATTATTAATTTATTTAAAGAAGGGTTAAAATAGTTAATATCAAAGTTTAATAAGTAGATAATTTTTAATATAGGGTTATACATAAGATAAATTCGACTATAAATATTCATTAGAAATATAAAAAGATTTACTACATAATGGTATTTTATTTGTAATTTTTAGACATTAAATAATTTAAATTATTTATGACACAAAGATGATGCAGTAATTATCTTATTAATGAAATATTGACATAATTGATGTTATAAATACCCAAATAAATGTAATTTGAGACTTTTTATGAATTTAAATAACTTTCTAGGTTAATATGACATGTTATTATTGATTTAACTAACTTTGTTAGAACTAATCATTCTGTTATGATTTTCACAAAAATAAATTACCAAATAGTGTCAAAATTGACATAAAATAGTTTTTAAAACAAATATTATATTATTAATTGTTATTTTATTCCTAAAAATCTAAGTTTAGGCCAAATGACTTATATAAGGTTATATATATTAATAATTAACAACTTGGGGTTCTTTTGGCTTGTTATAGTAAGTTTATTAACCTTATAGTGTAAGAAAACAAGAAGACACGGTAAAAGTAAAATTATTTAACTTAAAGTTAAATCTAAATGATAAAGTTAAAATAGAAACCTAAACTTGTCTAAATTCTATTTTATGAGAGTATTTCGACCCATACCCACCTTAGATTCAAAATAACTCAATTTAGAGATATTAAAAACCGAATATGACTTTATAATAAAATAATATTTTTAGTTATTCCAAAGGTGCCCCTCTCCTCCCTTATAAAAGGGAACCTCCTCCCTCTCTTCCTCACACCACTTTGAGACTTCAAGCTTGGCCAAACCCTGAAAAATTCTCTTATCCACTTCCGTAGAAACATCCTAGATGTCCTAGTCTTCTTCAAAGACCAATTTTAGTACCCTAAAAGGAGGTCTCAAAGAGGCACTTCAAAGAAGAGGTAATGTCCGTTACCGATTCTTTCAACTTTATTTCTTCTTCCACTTATTCTTATTTAGTTGTTTCATTATGAAGTAATAAAATCAGAATCACTCATATACTTATATGTTATTATAAGTATGAAACAAACCTATTTTTCCATTTATCCATCCAACGGAAAACGAAATCACCGCGCGTGCGTACGTACGGAATACCGTCTCCACGCCGTGGTGTAATCTATTTTCCCACCACCACCTTACTTGGATGGGTATAATGGTGCAAATAAATAACTATATATTATTATTGTAAAGTGGTATTGATTCTGAAATAGTATAAATACACTCCAATACAATTCCACGATCATGGAAACGATATCATCGCTCGTGCGTACGTACGGACTACCGTCTCCACGACGCGATGAGATTCATTCTCCATGTTAACCATACATGAATGATTATAAAATATATATAATGAATAATAATGAAATATATGACATAATAATGATACTGGATTTATGTATATATATATGTATGTCATCTTTTTATTTTCATTCAATTCAATAAGGAAACGAAAACAACATTCATGCGTACGTACGACCTACCGTCTCCATGAACGGTGTCTTTCATTCCTTTTATCGATCTATAATATATATCTATATGATGAATATATATTATATATAAATCATGTTTTACATTCTGGAATTATGTAAATCAGGATATAAGTAATAATATCAAGAATTACAAGTCGAAACACATATGATAAATGAAATGATTTTACCCAAAACGCTGCTTTAACATGGAATTTACAAAAAGAACGGGTAATATAAAGTAATAAGTGAACCATATATGATATCATAACAATGAATATGATTCTGTAATAAGTCAATGACATTATTTAAATCATTATACAGGAGGTTCGTACACGTACAAAGCTTATCGGACCTAAGGTAAGGGAAAATCTCACAATCTCATTTTTATCCAAAATTGTTTATACTTCAGAATTTACTGGGGAATATTTATCATCCAAATCCATGTTTCCTCAATATTTAATATTATTTCCATCCACATACAATTTTTTAAATCCAATTTTACCCTTCGTTGAGTTTTTAGTAAAAGATATGAAAGGAATCTTTTGTCGTTTTTCATACGAGGTACTTTTTGACTTTTCTGAAAAAAGTACGAGAAGAATTTTTTTTTAACTTATACAGCTTGAATGTATTTTTAAAACATTATTTTCAAGAAGCTTACTTTACAAGTTTTCAAGTTTATTTTTAATCAACTTCTTTTAGTTTATAATTGCATGACATGTTATGAAAGGAAAAGTGTTTTTGAAGTAGAAAGGATATTTTCCTCAAGAATGGAGTTCAAGTGTTTTATCAAAATTATTTTCCATCTAATATAATAAAGGGTTCTGTTTCTATCCCTATTATTACATTGATTTGATTATGTTGTGATAGAATTATTTTTATGAATTCCTTTATCTTATATGAATTGTTTTATGATGTCACGATGTTTAAGAATCCCATTTTTATTACATGGGTTATGCTATGATGTATGGTTTATGATTTTGTGGCACACATAAGAATGGTATCACTATGAGATGGGTGGGACCTATATCTCCCTCCAATGCATTGGGTAAATATTTATATCTCATGAGATAGACATGGCTGGAACGGCAAGTTAAACTGGTTCAGTAATACAGGACTGGAACGAGGAGTGAACTCGATTCAGAAAGGGACTTTGTCCACTAAGATGGTCTTGGCATTAATGCCTTGGCTACTATGGAAATCATAACAAGTGCTGAATGGTTTCCACAATTACATGATTGATTCCCTTGATATTTTATCAAGATTTATGTTCCTTTATGATATATGCCTCACGCACTTCCAAGATTCTTGTCTTTGCTCAAGATTTTGATGTTTAGATTTTATGTTCAAGTTTTTGCATTCAAATGTTCATGGATTGTTTTATGTTCTCTATGTTTACCCTTACTGGGCATTTGAGCTCACCCCTTTTATGTTTTCTCTTCCCCAAGATATAAAGAAAGGTTTTAGGTAAGAAAAAAAAGGGAAGATCTTTATGGGAGATGTTGAAGATCTTTCACCACGATTAGAAGATTACGTTCCAAGTTTCCAAAGACACTAAACTATTACGGTCCTTGTGTGTCTGTTTTTGTTATGTACTAAGTATTCCGCAAAAGTGATGTAATGTCCATGTACGTCAGGATTTGGGTCTCTACAAAAACTCAACTACATGATGAGTTGTCCAAAAGAACACACGCCATGTAGACCCTTGGCCATGGCAGTTAGGGTTTTTGGGTGAGTTAAATATCACATGCCCTATGGGACCCCCACACATCACATGACTCGGTGCCGGTATCCCGACATGTACCCCAAGAGTACATAGACACAGACATGACCAGGAACATATTGTGTACTACCACATGGCCAGTGTACACAAGCATGGATATAATCACACAGGTACGGCTGAGACACGGAGTGTATTACCCTCACATGAAATGTAGTACTACATGGATAGTGAACCATGTTCTAGAGAGGACACGCCCAGGTAAAGGAGTGGGTCCACATACCATATGGACCCCTTATATGTCGTGTACATCTTGAGAGTCTTTTATCTCTCATATATCCTTTATTATGACTCGGGTTTTGGACCATGAGTAGCCTATCCAGAGTGTTTTTTCACATAAATGGTGAGGTGGCCCTTGTAGTGGACTTTTAGATATTATGAAAGATGTTACGATGATGTTGATTCTTTAAGTGCTGCAATATAATGAAAGTTATCAGGCATGATCATCAGAGAGAGACTAGAGTGGTACCCCCTTAACGGACTAGGTCATGGTTCCTCTATCTACCTATGGAGTGGTACCTCCACTGAAAAACTAGGGTGTGGGTACTCTATCTACTTAGTGGTACCCACTTGATAGACTATGGAGAATATCCTCTATATATTGAGTGATAACCCCTAATGGAATATAGCGCGAGTCCTCTATCTACTGAGTAGTACCCCTTGATGGACTAGGGTACGAGTCCTATATCTACCGAGTGGTTCCCCCTAATGGACTAGGGTGTGAATCCACCATACGTTGAGTGGAATCCCCCTAGAATACTAGGGAACAGATACTATACCCCTTGATTATCACCCCCTGATGCACTAGGGTGTGGGTCCTCTACTTGGTGATTATTCCCCCTCAATTGTGCAGAATGGAAGTGAGGTTTCGGTCCCCCTAATGACTTCTTTGGACAAATACATGAGATAGTGGGCATCATTGATTGACCTCTCTAACTATAGGAAGACTCATCATCTTGGTCTAGACTATAAGATAGAGATCCCCTTTCTCTCTCATTTGGGTTTCTTTAGGACCATATATCTTGTTGTTGGGTTTCATTTCCCTCTTGTTTTGGGTTGAGACGGTTTCTTATATTGTGTCACCTATTTCTATCCCTCCAGTTTTCAGGGCATATTACCGGGTTTTATATACTCACCCTTTCATGGGATTTTCCTTCACATGTCTTGTGTTATGAATATTAATGATAGGTTTGTGGTGATTTTAGATGAGAATAGGGATAATCAAGGTGAATTTAACCATGTATGGTGGTCGGTGATTGGAGATCTAAATTTGGGTTCTCCCAATATTTCTTTTCTAGTTATTATTAGGTTGGTACATCATTTCTGGTTGGGCATGTACTTTTCCCATTTACTTTTTAGATTTCATTATCATACTATTTTGTATTCCTTAGAGGTTATTTCATGCATGGTTTCAACTCTATATGTTACAGTATTTTGTTATTATTCCTCTTCAATTATTCATAGATATGGTTGGGTGCATGTGTATAGGTACATTAGGTAAAGGACAACCTTATTAGTTATTTCTTTTGGCACTCATCACCATCCCCTAGCCAATGAAGGTGGTATTTGGGTAGTTGCAACTTAGACTTCCACCATCTATACAGGCCCAAATGGGTTAGGTTGTGACAATAATTTAGACTATTCAGTATCTAGATCAAGTGGTTGGTGGAAACTTGGAACAAACAATGGATTATGCTTTGGTGTTTACTAAAAAAAATCCACCAATATTCAATGGCGACCACAGAACCCTAAAACCTAAGGAATGGATTGAGTGGATAGAAATAATTTTACACTTTTTGAAGACTCCAAAGGACTCTAAGGTGGGATTTTACACTTATATTTTTGAAGGACCTAGAAGGATGTGGTGGGATTAAATCATGCAAGCTAAATTATATGGGGACCTCAATTGGACCACTTTGAATATGGAATTAAATAAATAGTTCTATCTAGATATATTATTTATAGAGAAGTATTTGGAGTTTGTGACTTTGGATCAAGGGGATAGTTCCAAGATGGATTATTCTACACATTTTTCAAATCTAGTTCATCTATCTCTAGAACTTGTCACTAATGACTAACTAAAGTTAAATGGTCTGAGATGTATCTGAAGCCCAAGTTTCAATTGATATTTATTCTCATTTTATTGTTAACCTTTGATGAGGTAGTTAATAAAGCGAATATGGCTAAGGTAGAATTAACTAGGAAGACAGTTTTTGGTGGATCTTCTATTGCAGTAGGGGGTATCTATGGTGTATTGTTTGTCCATAAATTAAAGCACAGTAAGGGTGATCAGTTTACATCAGGATTAGTTTTTTTGGATCATTTGGGAAAAAACTTGGTGGTTTAATATAATAGTGGAAAAAATTACCATATTAAGCCTTAATGTATGGTAGCACCCAAGATTTTCCACTGTTGCAGAAAATACAGTCACATTAATCATTTTTACAGAAGAGTATCCCAGTGAAGTAGGGTTGGATCCACCCATACAAAAGGATCCTAAGAACATTCAGATTGATCAAAAGGTGGTGGATCTCACTCTCATTAAAATGTGTATACTAATGCAACAAAAAAATCTTGAGGAGGGGATGAGAATGGATGTATTTATTTAGTAAAGAATAAACTAGATGAATATGATGTGGAGCTAACTACTCTGAGGTGTACGGTGTTTATTTCTTCCTCTATAGTTCTTCATTTATTTGATACTAGTTTATCTCATTATTTTATATCATATATGTTGATTAAAATACTTAGATTATATTGAGAGATTATTCCATTTATGATATATCATTACACACCCTTGGGAAATAGGAAATATCAGGGTTTTAAATGTTATGTGTATCGGGTTATGATCACCGATAATAAGGTCACATAGTATTTCTTAGTTCTTGATCTTTATGTTATCAACCTCATCATCAGAATTGATTGAATAGTGAGTTTTAAATATGATATCAAATTTTATAATTATCAGGTTTAGATTTTATCTCCTGATGGGGTTACACATGTCTTTTAAAGTGAGTTGGATCCTAGATCTATGAGATAGGGGCATGCTGTTCTTGAGTTCATAATGATATAATGCCAATTGTCAAAGATATTTCATGACATCATCTACTAGAAATTGAGTGGTCTTCTTCATGTCATAGTGAAGGGGTACTCTGAAGTCTTTCATCATATTTTTTCAAGTTTTCCTCCTTATAGGGAGGTTGAGTTTACTATAGACCAACTCTGGGGGATGTGTCCCATATCATTTCATAAATGTTTGTGTTTCTATATAAGATTGCATTAATTACATAAATGTGTATATATATACACAACACAAGTTTGATATATGTTAAATTAAATAATGGAATTATATAATATGCAACATCTATTAATGAAATAAATAGTAATAAGATTGAATAAATTTGAAAAATAAAAAAGTTTTATTAATTATATAGATTATTTATAAAAATTAAAAATTAATATTTATAATTACATATGTTAAAATGAAAATGAATACATATTAATTATATAAAATATAATCATATTAAAAAAATTAAATGTTAACAAATAAACATGTGTAAATAAATATTAAAAATGGATAAAATTAAAAAACATTGAACAATGAAAATTGGAAAATGAATAAATTACAATAATATTAAAAACAAATTAAGATCATCAATGAATAAATTAGAAAAAATATTAAAAAGTAATAAATAATATATGTTGAATAAAAACATAAAATAAATCATAAAATTTACTGATTAGAAATGTAATATATATTAAATATATTATTTTAGTAAATATATTTCTAAAATGAATATTAAAAATTGAATAAATTAAAAAAATATTATGTGTGCACAAGTTTAATATTAAAAAGAATTAAATATGTATATTTATTATTGAGTGGCTCCTTTAACCACTTTATGTTTTAAAAATTAAAATATTTCTTTGTTTTATATAATTTAAATTCCTTAATACTTTGAATTGTGTATTGATTAAAGTATGTTTAAATTTTATCATATCATAATATTTATTTACTTAAAAGTTATTTAGATTTCATGTTTTGAGTTTTCATAACATTCTATACAAGTTTTATTTTGTGTTCATAGAATAAATAACTCATCTGATACCTCAAAATATAATTTATCTATGTTTTATACTGTTCCCATATAGGAAAATTACTATACACCACATAGCCATTTCATAAACCACGTAGCCAATTTTGAATCCACGTAGACGATTTTCTAGATTTAGTTACCTTTTGTATTTCGACCATATCTTGAGATACCAAAATCTAAATTGAGTGATTAATTTTTTTATAAATAAAATATTATTATCTGCATTTTATTATAAGAAATAAACTTCTGAATCAATCACTATCATGTTTGAAATTAGGTTTCAAATCATTCAATATTTTTAGTCTATTTTCAGCTATTTTTTAAAACAGTTTTCTACTATTTTTTAATGATTAGATGATTTATATAAGTCAGATTAAGGTTATTATTGATTATATGGAATGATAATGAAATTTTATAAATATAATTTGAAAGGAACCAATACTGGTTTTTTCCTTTTATGAATGTTTTTTAGCTCTGAAAATTGAGAAATCAATTTTTTTTAGTTTTTCAAGAATTTCCTTACATGAATCACCTATGTGAGAAATCTAGATACATGAATCACATATATGATGAATTCTGTTATGTGAATCCTTTACATGATTTGCCTATATTGATTTTACATATGTGAATTACTTATGTGAATCCCTTACATTGATTCACCTATGTAGAGAAAAACTCCTATGTGAAAATCTCTTACGTAAATCCTATAATAAAAATGCTTCGTTTTACGTATCCTTTTATATCCAGATTTTCTTCATGTTTATTTCCTATATTTAAATTGTTTTAATGAATTTATAAATTAAAATTAATTATTTAGAACCCTTGAGAAGTGTTTTACATTATTTTAAACATGTTTTTATAAAGATCAAAAGTAGTTATATTTTCACACATGAAACTTACAAGTTGAAAATCAAAAACTAATTATTATTATTTTTTGTTTTTTATTAGATTTTATTTTTGGAAATTAATTTTAGTCAAAATTAAACTCATTAAAAATTGTTTTAATGTTTTAATGTGGTTTTATTAATTCTTTGATATTCTCTACATATTTACTACTTATCTTAAATAAAAAGTTTTTGAATTTCATATTTTAAATTTAAAAATGTTATTTCCATGGAGTAATTCTTTGAACTATTATTATAGAGACTATTTAAATTATTTAAAATTTGATTTAAAATTAGTTTTAATTATTATTAAGTGTTTAAAATTTCTATCATGAGTATTATGTTTATTATGAAATAATAATTTCTCTCTCTTTTTGATAATCCAGTTTTATCGCTTTTATTATTCTAATTGTTTTATCGAGTGTGTAGTCCAAATAGTTTTTTATTTAAAGGATTTGAGGATACTTGGAACACATGATAATAGCATATGATAACACTTTAGGAAATTCAAGGTGCTCATCTTTTGTGAACCATGAAGTGATTTAGTGCTCAACTGTTTACATCATGTGACATACTCTCAAGAAAGGAAAAAATCTACTTCAACATCATTCACCTTGAAGAGAATTACTATAACTTTTTTTTGGAATTCTTAGACTTATCCTTCAAATCTATTCAAAGGTCCTACATTGACTCTTTATTATAAAACATACTTTCTACAAATCTCTAATGGTTTTTTAATTGTTGTATTTATTCATTCTGGGATGGGTAGAGTTGTATGCACTTCTATCTTTCACACAACAGGTTATAACACCTATAAAAATTAATTTGTGGTAGTGTTACCTTAGAAAAATTTAGTTCTATGGTTATTATTACCTAGCTAAAAGACAACACACTTAGGTTGGGGAAACTCCTTGTAGAAAGCCTGGGTTTCTGCCTTCTCCCATAAAATACCATGTGTGTAGGTTTGGGGATGCTCCTCATAAAGTTTTGGGTTGAGATTCATTTCATTTAAAAGTTTTGGGTTTAGATTACTCCCATGTAAAATTCTCTCTCTCTTTCATAGTGGGTTCCACACTCCATCCATTAGGGTATGAAGAGTAGAGTAGGATCTTTTAGACCAAAACTACTATAAAAGTACATGTATTCTTCTATTTAATTTTGCACATACACTTTTCACACAACCATTATTCTTATTATTTTAAGAAAGAACCATTTAAAAATTTTAAACAACCAAATTTCACAATTAATATTTAATAACTTTGATAATTTTTATAAAGGCTTATTCACACCCCATATAGTCCTTATGCAATAATCATATTTGACCTAAAATGTATGTGTGAAATTAATGAAACACATGTTCGATATATGTTAAATTGAAAAAACAAACAACATTTAATTAAACATCAATTACTCGATATAATTAGTAAATATTTTTAATTAATATTAATTTTTAATTAAAAACCATTTTCACTAAATATATGAATTATTTAATGTAAACATAAATATTTTGTATTATATAAATCATATTTAAGGAAATATTTTATATATATATATATATATATATATATATGAATATATTTCTATATTAAAAATATTAAATATCTTAATGAATAATTATGTATAACAAACATTAAAAATGAATAAATTAAAAAATATTAAATGAAAAAATATTTAAAATCTTTAAATTATAAAAACACTAAATAAATAATTAAAATTATCAATTAATAAATAATATTAAATGAATGCATGTTAAAAATGAGTGAAATTTAATTAAAAGATGAATAAATTGAAAAAATATTTAAAAAATGGATAAGGTCTTAATATGTTTTTAATTATTATATTTTATTTATTTTATATATCTATATTTAATATATACTATTTATCACTATTTATAATTTATAAATGTATGTATATATTAAATCTATTCATTTTTTATGAATAATTGTTTCATTAATATTTTTTTAATAATTTTGTAATTTATTCATTTTTCATTTTTATTATTTAATTATTACATTTTATTCATTTTATATATTTATATTTAATATATACTATTTATCTCTATTTATAATATATATATATATATATTAAATTTATTAATAAATATTTTATTAATAATTTTTTAAATATTTTTTTAATTTATTCATTTTTAATTTTTATTTGTTTTGTTATTTTTTTTATTTTTACTTTTTATATTTTATATTTGTTTTTTATTCGAGTATATAAAAAAATGGGGCCAACAAACCTAGGGCGATTGGTCTGGCTGGGAAGGTGGGTCATGTATAGGCTCACAAGAGAAATAATACAAGTGAGACTACATGTAGATGGGTTGGATATGTAGGCTGAGCAGGTGGGCCAATGCGTTGAGGCACCGACTAGTGTGGACATGTTGTGTGAATGTGTATATAGGTTCCAATACTATGTATCCATGTATTGTTGTGATAAAAGAACACCCATGATTATAAAGCATGACCCAAACAAATAAGAAGGCTGATGTGGGGCAAAGCTACACATCAAAATCCTTTATTAGTGCTAAATAAAACCGCTGATAAAGGCTACCCTTAATCAATGTTAAATAAAAGCACTGATAAAGGGAGAAATTTATCAGCACATAAAAAAAGTGCTGATAAAGGGTGGTCTTTATCAGTGCTTTTTTTAAGTTCTAATAAAGACATCTCTTTAAAAATTATTTTTTAGTACTGATAAAGGACACACTTATCAGTACTTTTATCTAGCACTAATAAAGAATACCACTATTTATTGTGGGTTTTATAGTAATGATTACTTCATTCATACTAATTTATGTAGATGTTTCTCTCTTGATCATTTTTTTATTGAACACTTTTTCTAAAAAATCATTAGTCAATGAAAATTAGCCTTGATTGAATTAAATTTAAATTGTGTTTTCAATATAGAGATCAATATTAAGAGTAGCACACCAAATTCAATTATGAATTGTATATAGTAAAATTTGATTTATCATTTTTAGGTTGAGTGGGTTTTATAGTTTAAGAACTATAATATTCATTTGATCATAGGTTAACCTATCAAAAATATAGTTTACCACATTAAATTAGTTTGAGTGATTTTAATTGAAATTATTAGTGATGAAAAATTTAGTTAAAACTAGTTAATAAAATTACCATATCTCATTAACTATTTTTTTATTACTTGTTCATTGACCTAATTTCTCTCCTTAGATTGTGAATTTCTCCCATTCACTCCAATCATTTTCAGTAGTAAAACTACTTCACCACCATCACTTTATTCCATTAATGCTACCCTGTTACTTTTTTTATTGAGTTTTGTTTTTTTGTTTCCTTGGCCACACACACAATTTCAAGAGTACTTCCATGTGGATTGACCCCTATTCACCACTAAAATAGTCTTAAGTAAGGTTATAAATAATTAATTTTACCATGTTTTAATCAATGAATAAGGTTCAGGCCCATCAATATTATAAACCAATTCAATCCCCATGACATTAAAACCTTTAACATTCTCATTTTTTGATCTTTTTGTTTGTTGTTGTTATTATTATTTTATATATGTTGGTTAAGGACTTCAGGCAATTATATGCCCAATTTTTGACCATCCTTAGGTGGTGTTAAGGGGATTGTGGGTTTAGTTTTATATAATCATGTTTTAGTGTTTTTACACAAGCTTCTAGGCTATCCTTGGACAAGGTCAAAGGATTTAATGCATCATGATTTCATAACATTTATGGAAATTCAAATTTTTTAACAATATTAGTTTTTACATTCTTTAAACGAGTGGCTTATATGTATGTATTTTTTGTATGATATATTGATAATAAAATATTTGTTTTGGGTTGATATATTAATTGTTAAATTTGTTTAGTTATAATATAGGATTTTATTCCATTTTTTAACTTTGAGTACTCATTATGTATTCTATTATTTATATAATTATAAAAGTGTTCACAAATTCAAACATATTTTCTTAAATAAATTATCATTAAACCTCATTGAATATAATTTCAAGGTAACAAATTTTAAACCTATAATATAATAATTATAATAGATATATTATATATTATTATACATTGATATAATTTTTTTTCACCAAAATAACTATAACATAAACACATAAATATTCATTTGAGAATATATTAAAGAGAAATTAATATCACTAATAATATTACTAATTAACTGTAAATATTGGAAATAAAATTACAAACATATTGATTTATTATATGAATTTGTTACTAAACATTTTGACACGTAAATATTTTATATTTTTATAATATTATAATTGTATCTGAAATTTTTTTACCTATCACTATAACTATTAATAATTATGTTTTTACCAATAATCCAGTGACTGATATGTATCTATTGGAAAAATTATTTTCCAATAGAAAATATAATTTAAAAAAAAGATACCCCTATAGGAAAAGGTTGAATATTTTGAAGTATAGAATTAGATAAACACCAGTCAATTAGACCTTCCTTAGCACTGAATGAAAAAAAAATCCTTTTTCCATCTCATGTACCTATGATTTTTATTCATAGAATACCAATTCCTCTCAACATGTTTGGATTGGTTTTAAATAGTTATCTCAAATCCTAAGAAACATTAGGTCATTCATGAAACATTTAATGCACGATATAATATATAATGAAAACATATAGAATATTATAAATGTTTCTATTTTTTAACTCATTAGAGTGAAATTGAGTATTTATAAGACTCATTCCATATATCATATTAATGACCCCTTCATGGAGTTTTACATACTAATCCTATTTATCACTTTATAAATATAAGTGTTCTGATAAAATCAATGTGTCATTTAATATCCATCACTATAGATCTTCTTACCCAGTATATTGGATTCTTCACCCATGTCATTCATTAAAAAGTATTTCCCAATGACACCATTAATGAATGAAAAATGGGATATCATTTCTAATGAGCATTATTTCATCCACATCTGACACCATAAATACAAAAACACTCAAACAATCAAACATTTATACACAATAACCATCCTCATTATTAATGAAACCGAAATATTTTATTTTATTATTAAAATTAATGTAGAAATTCTAAGAAGATTTATTTAATAGTAAAAATATTATTAAAATGTTAAAACCTTAGAAATATCACTTGTAACATAAAAAAATTTGGTGTTGAATCAGATACACATAAATGATTAAATTTTTATAAATTAATGTATTTTTTACATCCATTTGATATATCTAATAATCTTAATAAGATTATAAGGTAAGAAATATCCCAATAGATAGTATCATCACTATGAGTGAAAAGGTATCTTCATAGTCACCACTCATAATATTTTTTATAACCTTATTCTACCAAGAGAGATTCTTAGGTAAAAAGTCTACCATCCTTATTTAATTTTTATAGAAACCCACTTAAACCCTATTTTTCATTCCTATTGAGATGCGTCAATAATGTTTCAAACTTGGTTAGTGTAAATATATTCTATCTCATATATCTTGGACACTAACCAATTATCATAATAAAAACTCTCAATTTCCACTCTGTATATAATAGGATCATATTCTAGGAATTATACTTCATCATCATTATAAATAATTAATCAACATCTCTTAGTATTTGGATGAATCCTACCATATCATCTAGGTTCTTTTTTAACCTATGATAATTTTGTTTCCATAACCTTTTATAGAATTGAATCTCTTTTAATCTCATGAAAAATTATCATTTATTGGTTTTGAAGTTATCTATGTTAAATTTTCCACCCATCATCTCCTTGAGTATATATTTATTTTAAAGTAAAATATTTGTATAATAAATATAAACATTTTTTTATATAGAATTTTATAAATTATATTCTATTTTTTCATTAACATAACCAACAAATTTTCATGTATCTAATTTTGGGTTAATTTTAATTGTAAAAATAATTATATATATTCTTAAAAAACCTAAATGCTTATAAAATAAAAAATTATGATGCCACCTAATCCATATATTATATGTCATAGATATTTACACATTATATGGAATGTGGTTAAGTAAAAATATTTCATATTATAGAATATATCCTCAAAATGATATAAGAAAGTCACACTAACTCATCATTAAATGAACCATTCCCAAAAAAGGTAAAATTATTCTTTGATGGCTCATAATTATACTATGGTTTCTAGGAGGAGAGAGTTTTGAACCAATTATATAACCTATAATATGATAAATAAATTATATGATCAAGTATTCAACACCCTGATCTGGTCATAAAATCTTAATATATTTTTATTATTGATTTAGTATTTTTTTAAATTATATTAATTTTTAAATTTTTTCAAACTTTCTAATCATGAAAATAAACTTTCCATAATGAATGAATTAATTAGTAAATTTTATAATGTATTTATCCCCCACTACATGATAGGGTACTCATTTTTCCACATAAATCACTATATATAATCTTTTATAGTCCACTAGACCTCTCAATGTTTCCATTAAAATGTTATTTGGTAATTTATTCTATTAAATGTGATTATAAATTATCAAATGATTCATAGTATAATTATTCATATAATCTATTAATTTGTATTCTTTTGATAAATTTGTAATTTATATTCCCCAATAAATAATTGAAATGATAATTTTTGTTGTAATCAATGTTAATATTATTATATTTTATGATACAAAATATTATCCATTTTTTTTATACAATTCACCATATTTTTAATTTGATAAAAATTATGTTAGTGTATATATAACAATTATTTTACTTAAAAATTAATGAAATTTCCTTCTTTTCCACATAAGATATAGAAAACAAATTTATATATTTTTTATGGAACATAATAACAATTTTCCAATACTAAAATTAATCTAATTGGTAGACTCAGATCATGTATATCAAATTCATGTTTAGTAACTATTTCCCCAATGATAACACATTGATCATATTCTCATTTAATCAATTATATCTTATTTTTTTGTTTATGTACATCTTCACAAATATGTGATAGATAGATGGTATCTAATACCTATGATTCATAATTAAGGAAATTGATTTATACATCATGAACATAATTATTCTCTAAATTTTTTCCTTGATAACACTTCTAAATCAAATATAATAATTTATTAAACAATAAGGAAAACCTATAACATATATAAAAATGATATTTATAATTAAAGACACAACCTATAATGAGACACATCCTTTGATAAGTATTATTTTTTATATCAATTCAATAATGAAATTTATTTATAGTTCTCCCAATAAAATTAAGACCATAAAAATCATATATATTAGTGGTATAATATCTATATTTCAATAAATATTGAGTTACTTTGTCTCGTCTCCCAAAATTTATCTATTTTTTTAGGCCATCAAGAAAATAATATCACATATGAATCATGGATTGGTATGTAAAAAAATCTATTCCCAATAAATTATATGATTTACCATATCCCCTTCCTTTAATAACATATTCATTTTAGTGTGACCTAGACAGGTATAACCAAATTCTTATAGTAAAATTTGGAACCTAATAATATTATTACAACTCATAACCACCATTCCTTATACAATACAATCCTTGGGAAACTTGATTTTTCATGACCAACTCATTTGGATTATAGGGGTCCTAATATTTGTTAGCTTTGGAAGGAATTTAATACATAATTTTTACATTGTTTTCATAGTGTCACTATTTTCATATGCATTATATGTATATCATAGGTAACTATTTCACTTAATGTAATATTTACATCTTATACAACTCCTATATTTATACCCGTTTCTAGCAATTTATTTTATAATCCTATTCCTCTAATAAAATTAATATGTTTTAAACATAATAATGAATAAAACCTTATACAACACATAATTTTTGTTACTTAATCAATAATAAAATATAACTATATCCATACATATCCAAATATAAAACAAACATAGGGTTTATCAAACCATTCCATATAATGTCTTAGAATAATATGAAACCAAAATCCATAAAAGATTAAGTATAGTGCATTAAGTTTCTAACCCTCACTTTTATTAACAATGTGTAAGACCCTAGGCCACTGAGAATTGAACCCAATGTCCCACTATGCATAAATTAACATTAAAGTGATACTTAAATTTTCATAAAACTATAATATAATGAGAATAAATCATAACCAACATTTTTAATTGAATTTATAGCAAAATAACAAATCATAATCTTAGTTGAATGAAAAAAATATTTTTTTTCTAAACCTATCATTTATATCTTGTATACATGTTATAATAATTATAATAATTATTTTTAAAAAATATTAAACAAAATAAAAAAATATTCATTATATAGAGAATTTATATGTAAGAATATTTAGTAATCATTTCCTAAATATATGAAAAATTCAAATATTTAACATGAAAATATTTAATTTATAAAATTAAAATAATCAAATTCATATGATGGTTATGTTTTTTGATGATTTTTTCTAAATTTATAAAAAACCATAACCAATAATGATGATGTTGTTTTATTGTAAAAGAAATTTCAAATTGATAATTTATCAATGTTTATAACATAATCCTTATGCAATTTAAATGAAAAGGCATTATTTTTTCAATGGTCATATCTTCAACAACAACTGATTAATATTTTCAACATCATGGTTATTCCTCATAGAATATAAGTTTATATAAACCATGATCATTTTAGTTAAATCCATGATAGGAAAATATCAATTTTATGAATCTCTATTATTTTATAATAAACCCTATAATGTTTACCCAAAATAACTATATTTTTTTGAAAAAAATTACATTATTGGTAACATTTTTTTATAAAAGACTATCATGGTTCTATAAAAAAAATACTATTTTAATTTTTCAATCATTATCATATTAATTATTTACTCTAACTTTAAATAATACCAATGATGGGTTTTATAGGATATACATACACCAAAATTCAATGAAATAAAACAAAAAAACGTTTTAAAAGATATACTAATAGTGTAATTTATAAAATTAAATGAAAAAAATAAACAATTCATACCTCATTATACCTGATAAATATTCTTCAATACTGAGTATTATTGAGGTCCCTAAATAGTAATCAATACATTACTACTGTTGAAGGTATGCACCAACCACTAGAATCGCTGAATGTATTTATAAAAACTCTTCATCTTCAAAGGTGTTATTAAACTTCCTATGGAAGGATAAATGATGAGAAGATCATGATAATGGGATAAAAAATTACTAAATTAGTCATTCTATTATATAATTTAGGATATTGAAGTATAATATATACAACTCCTTCATTGAATAAAGGATCATGTTGGATCTTAAATGTTTTATATAATATTAAATGGAAAACATTTATCATCCCACCTTTATAATGTTTACAATTTTCCTAATATAATAATTTGATTGTTAAAATTCATTAAAATTTAACAATACCTCTATACATCATCACATGATGTGTTTCATTCTAAATAAAATATGATAATAAATATATTAATTTTAGTTGAATGATATCCCATGTATTTTATCCAAATTAATTTTTCCTATTATCAAGAGCAACTATATAGAAAAAGTCAAGGTGTGGTATCTTTTACCATATAATGGTATATATTTTTGTATATATACCAATTTTTTTAAAATAATTATTAGTTGTGCATGATTCATGATAAATAATTATGTATAGGTTTTTAGATTCATTATTTTATTTGAAGAAATATATTGAATAAAATTTTTCTATTCACATCCTACATTTTTTATCAAATTGAGTGTTTTTTGATAAAATACATTGAGTTGATTTCTAATCATGGATTTATTTAATGATTTATAATGATAGGATATATTTTTTGGATTTAATTTAAATGAAGGTTTTTTTAAAACATTTTTCCCTAGATTTTTATAATAAGATATGTGATGTTTGGTATTTATCCCAGAAAATATTTTTTAATTATTTTTCAAAATTATGTGAATATTTTTCCATATATGGGTGTTTTTTAGAAATATTAAGATTCAAGTTATTTATACTAGAGAAAATATTTTATGATAGTTGATATATTGGATAAATATTTATATTTTCCTCTATTATGAAAGGATTTTATGTCATGACTAGACCCACCGAGGCCCGCATGGCCGACGATAATCTGAGTGTGATTACCCTAACACCACCTTTAATAGGTCAGGGCTAGAAACCGATGATGAGTAGGCATAAAACTCACATGGGAGGGCTTAGACTAAGGTACCTTCACACACACACACACATTTCCAAGACCGTACAACGATGAAGTGTAAAGTACAACTAATACCCAATGCATGCACACATCTAATCCCAAAATCATAGTATAATAAAACAATGGAAAGAGATGAGAGCCAAATATAAGCCCATAATTTTTTTAGATAAGTAAAACCTAATAACAAGAGGGGACTATAGTCACATGTGAATCCTGGTATGAACCATGGTCTATATAGACCAAATATGAGCTCTGTCTACTCCTGGTGCACTGAGAACCCTATTGAATGATCGGTCATCTTCATGAGACATGATAAGTCAGACAAAGCCCATGTAGGGGTGAGTACAAAAATACCCAATAGGAAACCCATAAATCACTAAGCATATAGAATCTAGAATAGTAGTCTGCTCACCACATGGATATTTCAACAACATAAATAACAAGAACATCCAGACATACTCATAGTAGACACACAAACTCAAGGTAAAGTCATAATTGTATTTACTACCTAGGATTCATACATGAAGGTTTTATATAACACTCATCAAGGAGAACACACTCCATGAGTTAGATATCCTTAATGACATCCATACAAGATTTAATGATTATTAGGTCACGCTATAATAAGTACACGCTGGAAGTATGAAGTTATCAGTACACATATGGGGATCACACCCAAGGCTATGGGGTATACCAACAACCCAATCTAGATTAATTCTAGTAATGTGAAACAGATGGGCCGGGGTGGGGTGGGCCAAGCCTGTGCGAGTTTGAGCCTACACGAGTTTGTTCGCAAAAGCCCGCATATAATGTGAACGAAAAAAAATCAAACCCGCCCCGCCCCACATAAGACTATGGGTTTCCCAAATTTTAAAAAATATATACTATTTATATTAATTTAAATACTGTATTTTTTTCTCATTCATAATGTTTTTTGTTGGGAGAATTATATATTGACAATACCTAGAGTTTTAAGGGATGTGAAGAAACATTTTTATATGGGTTAATGGTGAAATGCAGTGACGACGATGTGGTGGTGAACTAATTCTATGCAAAGTAGGTGAGTGATCGATGAGATGTGATGAATGATAATGTTGGTAATGTGGTGATGTGAACGACTGGAATGAACGAATATTTTCCAAACAACAATAGGTTTCAAAGGAGGCTATTAATGTTCCCCTGAGGTATTTTCCTAATTTATTAATAAAAAAATAAAAATAAATAATAACAAAATTAAGTGGACCCAAAAAATATTATGACTATAATAAATCTTTTAGAATTTAAACCATGTGCAAGGGAGATGAGTTCCATTTTTCGAGAGGTGGGATGACACATCATGTGAATATGGTGAATAATTACAATATAAATATTACAATATCATATTAAAATAATAAATATAAACCTATTTAAAATTCACATGTGAATGAATGGTGAATTAGTATGATAATTACAATGATAAATTTTATGTCATGGTTTAATCATAATTTTTTTATTAAAAAACTAAAATATTAAAGAAGCATATATTGTAAAAAAATATTTTTTTAAATTAGGCCTGCGGGTAAGCCCACACCCATGTGAGCTCAACCCACCTTGGCTCGTACCCATGCAGGCTCAACCCGCATTGGACCGCGCTCTAAATTATCATTTTTTTGGCCTGCCCTTCCCCACATCTTCCCCAAAACCAAAAATCCCATAGGTTACAGGCCTGTTTTTCATCACTAATTAACTCACTAAGTAGAAGATCAATGCCCATGTGGTGTTGGTCATAATGATTCTGAGAACACCACCTATGGATGATGATGATAGAGGATCTCACTCTAGGCCTCACAGTGGGATTCAAACAACTCTATCTAAGACTTAATTTCCTTAGAGGTGATCACCATCCTATACTCAGGATGAGATTCCATAATAAACCCTTAGGAAAAATGATCATTGGAATGCACCCTAACAAAAATTTTCCACATTGAAGGGAACAGGGGATCTAATCCATCTTTGAATAAGTAAAAAATGTGTATATTTAGTATTGGATCTGCCCATGTATCATGTCCTATTCTTGTGTCTATGTCTGTGTACACCTACTCATGTCTGTGTACTTGGTTGTGTTCGAGTGCACGGCTCTGCCCATGTACACCTGTCCTGGATGTGTGCTCCCATAGTACACGCTAAGTTTCCATGTTGGATCACATTCCATGTGACACATGTCACACACTATGTGATACTTATCTTTTCCATGGAAACCATAGAATCATATCCAGGGCCCCACACGATGTGTGATTCTGGATTACACACTGTGTAATGCATGATTTCCAAAAACCCACGGTTCCTCTGCATACGCTCACTCCAACTTTGCCCTTGGTTCGACCACCGATGTCACCCAGAGGTCACAGATCTGGTCTTAATGAGCTTCACCACTACCTTATCACTAAAAATCATACCTTTATTTTCTTAGAAATCATCCGTTGAGTTGCACTATCATCACAAGTTGAAAACATGAAGAATAAGAATCCCAAAATCTGAACCAATTGATCATCCATCATCATCATGCCTCAAAATCATAGCCTCAAACACCTCTGTAGCCATGATATTGATTTTTTTCACTAAATAATGGTCTCTAAACAATAAAATAATGGGTATTCATCGAACCATAGGACAAAGGAATTTCCTGTGATGAACATGAGAAGAACGGGGGAATAATTTCACATCACAAAAATATAAAGAACGAACCTTGTACAATGTTCATGTTGGTCTTGATTCATTTCCATTCGACAATGAATAGAGATATATAAATAAAAAACAATAGAAATAACCAATCCTAGATAAATCTAACCCAAACTCGAAATATGATCAATCCGTGAATCAATTTATTTGTTGATTGATTCATGTTCATCGTAGGAAAAAATCAAATGCAGATAAATCCACATAAAAAAATTTCATACCTTGAGATGGATCGATTAATGAAAAATAAGGAATCTTAATCATATTCATTGGTGAGATCGTATATTTCCATTGGCACACTAATCGCCAAAGTTCTATTCATCAATGTTCGTCCATAGAATCTCCTCTAATGGCTATCTCAAATTCCTTGGTTATGAGGCCAACCCTAAAAATTTGGTTATAATTGGGTTAATATAGAATTTTATTAGACCACTTCATCATCAAATAAAATAAATAAATTTATTATTTATGCTTTTTATGACTTTTTTTACAAATTCTTAATGCCAACAAATATTTTTTCATGCCTATGGTAAAACCCATGCCTTTAACTCAATGAACACAAAAAATTATGACCCGAGTATCTGTTTGAGAGTTATTATACATTTTAAGGAAAAATATGCATGTATGAAATTAATATATTTAATATATTTGAAACATTAATTATAGGCTCACTAGGGCTCAAAATCACACCCCATATCAACACCTAGTCTTGAAAATATTATTATATATTTGGAGACTTTACATAGAAAAAATAGAGACAAAAAATTCTCCCCACCTTCAGGATTCAAATCTTATAAAGTAAAAAAAAGAATACACAAAGAGATGTGGGTACTGAGCATGCATCTGAGTCTCCCCCTCCCAGGTACTCTCCTAAATATTATCTTCCTACCACAAGACATGTAATAAAGGAATTGCTTGCCCATAGAGGATCTTCTCCTACTGATCCTCAATATCTACTAGGTACTCTCCAAAAGTATATCTATCCTCGATGTTCATATCAACCTGGTCAATAACATGATAAGACTCATGTATGTACCTCCTTAGCTATGAAAAATAGAATACATCATGTACCTAGTCCAATTATGATGGTAGAGCCATGCGATACACCACCTCGTCTACTCTATACAGTATCTAGAAAGGGACAATGAATATCAAAGATATCTTTCCACCCCAGAAAAATATCCATAAACCACATTGAGGTTATATACATAAGAACACATGGTATCCATCCTCAACTATGTGGCCATAAGTTCCGACTCTCCCAGGTTAGTCCAACATAGTGGTGACCTTTAGGGTCACCCATATAAGGACTAGAATGATGAAATACCAATGGTGGAATGGTAGATATTTTTTTTATGAAAACTCCACTAATGGTAGGTGATCCTCCCAACTACAGAAAAATCCTAACATCATTGATCACAACATTTTCTCTAGGACTTGAATGGTTTGATCAGTTTGGAAATTGATCTAGGGTTAAAAAGCCATGTGCAAATGAAACTAATTCACAAAGGATTCCTACAAACCCATCCATAACGAAGATGTGAAGCAAGAATCATAGCCATAAATTATCTTTGAGGGAACTCCATGGAGTTGGAATATCTCCTTTACATAGAGGCATCCCAATATATCTAATAAACTCTTATTTCTGATAGTTAGGAAGTGGTATGACTTGATGAGTCAGTATATGATAACCCACATATAATCATTTATTCTATAAATCCATGTAATATCAATGATGAAGTTCATATATATCCCATCCTACTTCCACTTTGGAACCTCAAGGGGTTGAGCTAAACCTGCTGGAACCTAGTGCTTAACCTTCACTTACTGACAAGTAAGGTATCAAGAGACAAAATAATAAACTACTTTCTTCATCCCTAGCACCAAAACTAATGTCAAGCATCCTAGTACATCTTCTACACATAAAAAAGTACCACCAAAGGAGATGTATGAAACTCCCTCATAACCTCCTCCCACGACATCACTGATAACATATTGCATCCTATGAAAGGATGATGTACTCCCAACCTTTAGAAAATTTATTAGGAGAAAATCTAGTGTATATATGAGTACATAGGGTCTCATAGTTAGTATCTCTATTATGAGAATCCCTAACATGTTATAGAATCAATGGGGTAACAACCATCTAATGAAGGTAAGATTCACGATCTCCATCCACTAAGTATAACTTTAATGAGGCCAACTACACTAACACCTCGTTTAGTAGCTATGAAAAAGATATCCTCTTAATAGAATCATCTACTATATACCCATTCTAGGAGTATATAAAATATTTAATTAGTAATCCTAGAGTAACTCTAGACATCACCTCTATCTTAAGTTAATCTCCTTCTGAGAGAATATATACTTGAGACTATTGTGGTCATAATAGAAAATAAATTGCTCACCCATAAGGCAGTGTCATCAAATATTTAGTGCGAATACTACCATTGATTGCTCAAAATCATGGGCTGCATAGTTCTTCTCATGTGGTATCAAATAACACGAACCATAGGCAATCATTGACTACTTATTCATCAAAACACAACCAATCATGATCCCTAATTCATCACAGAACACTATGTAGTCGACATTCTTTTATGGTAATCTCAAGATGGGAGTGCTCGTAAATCTCTACCTCAACACCTAGAAATCCTATTGGCACCTCTCTGTCTATATGAAAGGATACCCCTTTTAGGTCAAAGATATCAAGGGATTATATATCCTTGTGAAATTAGGCATGAATCTCTGATAGTACCCTACAAACCCAAGGAATCTCCACACCTTCATCAAATATTATAGTGGATACCAAGATAACACTAAATCAACCTTCACTGGGTCCACAACTACACCATCTACTGAGATGACATGTCCTACAAATTAGACCTCATAAATATAGAATGGGATCTTTGAGTGATTCTCATAATTTTGGTTCTCTCAGAGTATTTTTAGAACTATCCTCAAGCATCTTTCATTCTCCTCCTTGGATGCCGAGTAGACTAAGATATCATTAGTAAATACTACCACAAACCAGTTTAAAAAAGGACTAAATATCCAGTTCATGAGTCCCATGAACACTTATGGGGAGTTATTCATGAAAAAGTACATCACCAAGTATTAACAGTGATTTCAACAACATAAAAAATCCATATTCATTATATCCTCATCCTTTAATCATAGCTGGTGATAGCCTGATCTGAGGTCAATCTTTGAGAACCATCATTCCCCTCTCAATCGATCAAAGAATTCATCGATCCTTGACAGTGGAAGATTTTTCTTCATGGTCACTTATTTTAGGTGATGGTAATCAACACAAAACCTCAAGCTCATATCCTCCTTCTTGGAGAACAATATCGGGGATGACCAGGGGGAAACACTAGTCATGACAAAGACCTTCCTCTATAAGTCCTCCAACTACACCCTCAGCTTTAAAATCTCTATGGGAGACATCTAATATGATTGAATAGATATTGGGACCATACTAGGGTGTATATAATTGTAGAAGTATATCTACCAATGGGCAGGTAAGCATAAAATGTCCTCAAGAGAGACATCCTCATACTCCACCACCACTATAGGATACCAAACGTTCATATAATACACTACACTAAGAGTCATGATAGCCAATTGGTGTGTAATCAGCTATACCCTCCTATGAATGAGACCATCCTTCTCTTATTAGATTTAATTTTCACCCAAAAAGGAAAACTTCATCCCATCACTGAAAACACACCACATCCTCCACCTAAAATATTAAATCTGGGCATGACCTATAGATAACCAGTCCATGCCTAAGATAAATTCATAAGGCCTCATTGCTACTTCAAAGAGATCAAAAAAGAAACTCTCAACTACAAGAGTAAGGTCACACTATCGATAGAAGTCTGTGATCACTAAGTCACCTCCTATAGGAGTTTCTAAGTGTAAGGGTCAGGCCAAGGGATCAACCAGAATCTCTACGTCTCGAACTAGATAAGTGGAAATAAAGTAGTGGATCACACCCATATATATAAACAATAAATCTAAAGTAGATAAGACATTGATTTTACCTCATATCATCCTTGAAGCCTCAGGTTCATAAGACTCAACCACTTGCAGATTCCATCACCCTTGACCACCAGCTCCCTAATCCCAACGTGGAAAACTTGGGGGTGGTGGTGGTAACTAGTAAAAGCATCTTCCACATCTAGCTTCTCTCCCATATCCTCTTCCACATCTTCCCTACAAATCAACCTACTCTTACCACTACCACTACCTAGGTGTACCATCCACTATCTCTATATTATCTTCACATAAAGTTAGGAACTCTCATTCAATATATCCCTAAACATAACAAGAGTAGAACCACCTCTCTCTAGGATGAATAAATCCATACCATGAGCCCCGAATCATAAACCCTATGTCTCGAGTTCTCCTCATGAAATCTATCACATGTCTAGGTCCCTGTGTCTATTTTCAGCTACCTGCCACCAAAGTCTCAGATCTTGTGTGCCCAATACCGACACCAACTATTTGCATCTACTCATCCAAGAAACTCTCAATCACCATAACATGATCCAATACCCAAACATAGGTAGGAATTAATAGAGGTATCACACTGTCTTGGATTCATATATGTCTACCTCACTCAAAGGTTTGAGACTAAAATAACTAATCATGAACTATATCTATCGAGTACTGATAGGGGTTTGAAAACCTTGAAGAATACTCATCCACAGTCATAATACCCTACTAAAGTTTTAGAAGCTATTAGATGAACACAACCCTCAAAATAGATGGAAAAAATTCTCTCTGAAAAGGATCTCGAAATTTTTCCATGCAAGAGTCACCTCATCGTATGTCTAGGTCACTAAGCCCCACCATTTTTCGGTATAACTACGAAGAAGGGTCACAGTTAGGACCACCATCTGGTCTGAAGGTGTTCTAATAAGATGAAGGAATCACATCACCACCTTAAGAAAATACCCATCCACCTGGGGGTTTGGCACGCCCTAGGACCTGAGGGGTCATTGTTGCTGAAACTCATAAAATACGCTTAGCCTGTACACCTCATCTGTTGGTACCACTAGAACCATTTTATTCTAAAAAACTAGTGGTAAGTCTAGTACACCACTTAAAGGTAAAAAATACTAAATAGGTCCTTGTATAGATGTCTCATCACTCACGGGATCATCCTTATGATCCTAATTCTGAATCCTAGTTGGAAAACACCGTCAAGGCATCCTTAAATAGAAAAGATATTCCAAAATCAGTGAGTATATCTAGAGTGATGAACCAAGAAGGACATGAAATCCAAAACCCATACCTATATGATTTATATTCCAAAGTTTTCCCCATCAACTAGTGCATACATGTACTGAGTCGACATATAGGGAGTTAGAGACCTAGTGAATAGATACGTTGGGTGCTGTTCCAACACTAGATTCCCTGTCTTGAGAGCTAAACTTGAAACACTTAATACCACTTCCATAAAACCTAAACCAATATCATAGACTCTAGTAATAAGGTAGAACCTACTCCTTTTATACCACTCTTCTATAACCTAAATCAACGAGGCCCACCTGGATAGCGATAAGACAAGTGTAACTACCCTAAGCCTATCTCCAATAGGATAGGGGTATGTGACCAATGCTGAGTAGGCAATGAGAAATTATAAAATACAACTGATACCCAATTCATGCACACATCTAATCCCAAAATTAGGGTATAATAAAATAGAGGAAAGCGATAAGGGGAGAATAGAAAACCACCAAAAACTGTAAAGAAGTAAAAATTTATATGTTAGGTCCACTAGGTTAAATACCATGAGAGGGGTGGTGAATCAGGGTATAACAGGTTAAAACAACTGACCCTTGTGATCTTTTTTAGTTATTAAATAAAACACACTTATTTATTTCTCCCATAATAATATATGAACAAAAATTAAATCATGCATGAGACACAATGGTTTTACTTGGTCCACCTTATCTAGGCTACATCCAAGGAGCATACACCGACAATGTGATGATGTAAAAAATCCACTAAAATTGAAATATTATTTACAAGATTCAGGATAGATCACTTCTATACCCATGCTCACTTCCTTAGGATCTACTCATTGCATTCCCATGGGTCACTCCTTATGTCTCTTTCTCTGGATCACTATTGGTGGAAAGGATCACTATCTTCCTCTTCCTTAACTCACTGCTCTTAGAAGGTATCCACACATAAATTATGGACTTGTTGGTCCCTTCATCATAACTGATGAATAAATCCTCCTCTATTTGTAGATGCTCATTTCAAGTCCAACTTTCATCCACTGATGAATACCTATTTACCACAAATGTATTGGGTAGTTTCAAAACTTTTGCGCAACCTTAGGTTAACTTGCATGCTTCTTTAAGCATGGTGCACAAGTGTTGACGTTTTCATGGAAAAAAAACTTGAGAGGTACTCCAAAATTATGTGCAACACCCTTATTATTCTCAAAACTTACGCAAAACACACCCTTTTATGCCCAAATCACTATTGGCATGAAACTACCATCTGGCGTGCAACTTCTAAATACCTCACTACTTGCATGTCCTCACTACTTGTGTGAACAGAGCTCTAATTTTCTCTAAGTGTTGAGCTTCTTTAGAAGGGGGGGGGGTTAGATATCTATTTATAGGTATTTTGGTGGCCCTGTGCATGAGGCGTACAAATTTTCCCTGACTATGCAAGTCCATTCGCTCTAGCCTCTGTTGCGTTAGTCACCTTGCATGCCGATCCACCTTGTATTTGATCTTTTTGTACCACCTCCAGATTATCTATTACCTTTTCATGGATACTTGTCAATATAGTTTGTTAAAAATCTCTCTAGAATTCCACAACAGTCCATGGAAACCCGCATTGTCAACAAACATAATCAACCCAAAAATGATTCAATGTTACCTTGAGGAATTTTTTCCCAACAATATCATCCTTTGGTTTTGTTGAAAACTATTTCATAAATTGATACATCTTTATAACTTCATCCATATTCTAAACCATTTGCTTCATGGGATTCAGATAGAGATAAAATATTTACTCAACACATACTCTAAGCCCACATGATCCATGCTTTACATGAGAAAAAAGAGTAATATGCAATGTTCATCAAAGAATTACTTCATTCCATTCCAAAAACACTACTCTTCTTTCATAACAATCCTCTTGCCATGATATATATCCTTTGATCGATCACTTCAAGTATCATCAGATTTAATACTCCCCATGTCTCACTGCTCCCCCTATCTCACTACTCCACATGTCAGCTTCTCCCTGTGTCTTGACTAATATATTTTCTCCCTTTTGATAGATAAAATTTATCCCCCTTTATCAATGAACCCAAAGGTCATTACTTTTAAGTCCATAATAGGGTCAAAAAAACATATTAGCATATTAGGTAAAAACACACCATACCTTGGGAAGGGGTAGGGGTCCTACATACACACATTTTTAAGTGCGGGGATTCAAATGAACCCCCAGAGCTAGTTGATGCCTTTCAAATGATTATTTGGGTAAGTCCTTTATCATTATGTCTATAACTTATAGTTTTGTAGGCACATACTCCAACTTCACAACTCCTTACTCCACCTTATCTTTGATAAAATGATACTTTATTTCAATATTATTTTTCCTCGAGTGATAGACTGTATTTTTTCTAAGATTTATAGAACTTGAATTATCACAATGTATTTTGATCAGTGACATCACTTCAACTCCCATATCATCAAGATTCTATTTCATCCACAATAACTATGTGAATGATTGAGTGTCTACAATATACCTAGCTTCTACAGTTCTTAATGAAATTCAATCTTGTTTCTTTCTTAGCCATGAAATACACAATACACCAAGATAGAAATAACCTCATGATGTTGATTTCCTATCATCTACTAAACTAGAAAAATCTGCCTCAGTATATCCCAATAGCTCTAGCTGAGATGTTTCATTATACATCAAATCAAAATCCCTAGTTCCCTTGATATACCGAAGTATTATTTTCATTGAAAGCATGTGGATTTCTTTGGGATTAATTTTATACAATGATTATTAACATGTGAAAAAAACAATATCTATTTGTGTTGATATTAAGTACAATAGACTTCCAATGATCTACCTATATTCTATGACATTGAAAACTTTTCCTTCATCATCCTGAGAAAATTTCATCTTGTTAGACATCAGAGTTGTCATATCATTGGAATTTTCCATTCCAAATATTCTCAAAAATTATTTGGAATATTTATATTAAGAAATGAACGTGCCATTATTTTTTTATGTTACCTATAAACCAAGGAAAAACATCAGTTCACCAATCATTGACATTTCAAAATAACTTTTCATGAATTCAGAAAACTATATGCATTAAAAATTAACCAATTCACTAAAGATTATGTCATCGACATATAACAACACCATAATCGATTGATTATTGTCATGGTTAACATATAGGTTATAATCAACTCCACTATCCTGAAAACTGAGATTTTTTCAGAAACATATCTAGACTTGAGTACCATGTTCTTAGTGATTTCGTCAAACCATATAAATCCTTATTTAGCCAAAAAACTATATTCTCATCTTCATGAATTAAAAAACCATCTAGCTACTCAATATAAACTTCTTCTAGAACCCCATTCATAAATTTTGACTTGAAATTCATATGGAAAACCATGAACTTTATTTTCACTACTATAGAAAAGAATAATCTGATTGTCTCCAGCCATGAAAAAGTTGTAAAAGTTTCAACAACATTAATACCCTCTATCTGGGAGTACCCTTTTCAAACTATTCGTGCTTTTTTTTTGTATCATAAAACCATATTTATTCATCTTGTTTTGAAATGCCCATTTAGTCCTGATTAAATTATTATCTGCTAGCCTCAAAACAATATCCCATGTTCGATTCTTCTCAATTTGGTCATGTTCTTAATTAATAACTTGAACTCAATTCTCATCTCCAGATGCTTCACTAAAACATTTAGGATATACATATGATAAGTATTATTCTTTTTGTAGAACCTTAATTCTCCTTTTCTACACTGGTGATGTTTAATAACCAATTATGTTTTGTCTATCAATTTTATCCCTACTTGATAGTCTCTATACAAATACTGATTTATCCTCATCCTTCTCATCATCTAAGTATTTTTTTGAATTAGTATCTAGAACTGGAGCATCCCATGATCTTCTTATCTCTTCATCACTATCCTTCTGAGACTGATCATGTATTTTTTTGAATATTTTACTCATTCTCCACTATAGTTACATCATTGATTTGAACTATATTTCCTAGATACTTATTGAAACATTTATATGCTTTGATTTTATTTGAGTATCCAGTAATTATCCCTTCATCTCCATGGGACTCGAACTTCCTGTGTTTCTCTTTATTGAGAATGTAACACTTACTTTCGAAGACTCAAAAGTATTTCAATGACAGCTTCTTTCCATAACATAGCTCACATGGAGTCTTCCTTTTTTTCAGACATAGTAACACTATATTTGAAGTGTATATTGATAACATCATATCTTCTTTCCAAAATTTCTATATAAGGTCTTTTTCAATGAGCATTGTTATGACCATGTTATTGAAAATCCAATTTCTTCTCTCAAATACTCCATTCTACTATGGAGTTATTACCAATGAAACTTGCTGCCTTATCCCATGTTTATCAAGATAATCCTCTACTTGGATGTTTTTAAACTCCATCCCATTATCTTTTTGAATCTTCCAGATTGTTCGACCCAACATCTTCTCAACTTCCCTTTGATAGGTTTTTTTGTAGCTAAATACCTCAAATTTGTGAGTGATGATTGAAACCCATGCCATTCTTCTATAATCATCAATTAAGAGTACATAATATCTCCTCTCATCAATAGATCTTGGTGAAATTGGTCCACACACATCAATATTCTCCAACTCAAGCAGTTTTGTTGACCTTTTATCTTTTGGCTTATACGTATTTCGAATGATCTTCCCTTTTAGAAAAGCATTGTACGTATGGGTATGATCACATAATAATTTAGGGATATCTCGAGAAGTATCATATTTCACTAGATATTCCAAGGATGTTTGACTGAAGTGGCCAAGGCATTTATGCCACAACTTATTTTCTTCTTCCTTGGATAGAAAGAACATATATTCTTCTCCACATACGAGGTAGAGATTCCCTTTTGTATTATTTCCCTAAAAAAATGGATCCATATTTTTCCTTGATGACACATAATTTTTTTGAAAAACTTATGGAATGTCCTGAGTCACATAGTTGACTAACACTAAGAAAATTGTGACTAAGACCTTAAAAAACTAATACATCAGCATGTATCATGTATTTTTCCTCAAACTTGCCTTTTCCAGAGCCAAAAATCTTTAAGCCTTCATCATTACCAAACCTTACAATACCCTACTTTTCATACCTGATTCTAGTTACTAGATACCTATTTATTGTCATATGCGAGGTAAATCCACTATTAATGATCCATATTTTAGTGAGATCTAATTATTTAAAAGAAATATCTACAACCACTACCTATTCAACTTTCTTCTTTTTGACCCATGTTTTTGACTTCATATATGACATGGAATGATAATATTTATCTTCATCGGTATATGATGGACCAACTTCATCTTAAAATAATGAAACCCTATTTTTCATTTTTCAGCTTGCTTAATGGTTCATTGAATTTCTTCTTACAACTAATTTGGTTATGCCTTTACAAATTCCTCTACATAGATGATGTACAAGATCTGGTCATGTGTCCAAATCCTCCACACCAATAAAAATTGACCTCAAAATATGTTCTAGAGTATTTCACTATATTTGGATACCATTGTTATTCTTGTTCCCTTCGGTATATCTTGGCTATGGAACACACATTCTATGAGTGTCCCATATTTATGCAGCAAAAACATATGATGTGAGGTACATTCCTATATTTCACTACTACACTAGTGATCGTCCATTGGGTTCTATGAATCTTCGGATTCTACTTTATAACCAAATCAATCTTCAATCTTGGAGTTGGTTCTTGTGGTATGAATTCAACCATTACTGCCTTTTTTTTTATCAAACCCCATACAAGACTTATCATTCAAATTTTACTATTACTTATATTATTCTGAACCATTATGATCAACTCTCATCTTATCTATTTCATATATGATCTTATTTCCTAATGTCATATTGAGAGTCAATAGATTTTCATGATTCTTGACTATTAATCACAGAACAAAAACTTCCTCTTCAAGTTCTTCGATACATTTGATTAGATCTTTCCTAGTTTTAGTCAAACTATTTATTTCTATTTTTTGTTTTTCAATTTTGAGCCTGTACCCAACAACCACTTTTGAACTATTTGGAATTGAAGACTTCAGATTTTTTATTTTCTTATTCATCTCAGACTTCTCTTATTCCTGCTGTTGCATATATAGTTTTTCATCATAAACCACTTTGTTGGATTTTTTCATTTTGGATCTCCAAAAATCTATTTACTCAATAGTGGATTCAAGATCGAACTAAAGGTCTACTATTCCTTCAACTTCACCTTCTTCATTTTCTCTTTATTCATTTATTATAGAATTTTTGATGAATGCCACCATAACATCAGATTCATGATCCTTATAGTTCCCCAATTCTTCTACTTCAAACTCTTCTAAACTATCATCCTCTCTTTAAAGTAGATTATTCTTTTTGAAGAAATTTATGTTAAACTTTTTCTTCCCTTTCATATAGGCTTAATACTTCTTCATAGGAATTTCAAATTCATCCTCATTATCTTCTTGAAACTTCTTAGGGAACCTTGCTACAGGATGTATAAATTTTCCACATCGAAAGAATGAAAGTAGAAGTTTCACTTTGAACTTTCATTTCCCTCTTTGAAGATTTGAGGAAAGTAATGAAATTACCTCATATATTTCTTAATATTCCTATCCATATTAAATAGAGAGATTCTTCATGACCTTGAATACTACATCTTTGTATTTACCCTTTTCCACAACATCGTTGTCATCATTTATCATTTCATATGCTACAAGGGTACTATGCAAGTTATCCAATGTCGGTTCCTTTGGATCTTTATCTTCCAAAATTAAAACTTCTGAATTGAATCGAGGTGGAAGTTTCCTCAAGATATGATTCACAATATTTATATCTTAAATTAATTATACAATACAAGACATCTATTCCACTATAACATTCACCCTATCAAATAATGCATCAACATATTCATTTGTATTCATTCTCAGATCTTCATACTTATTCCACAAATCCTGCAACTTTTCCTCTTTGACCTTTGAATCTTATTCATATATATTCAATTGATTTTCCCACATATCAATTGATATTTTAAATGAAATCACATTCATATAAATTTCATTGGATAGGGATCCCCCTAAAGCATTGATTCCTTTTGCGTTGGAATCCAATTCTTTTCGCTCAGCTTCCGATAAACCACCAATTTCAATGTTGGACAAAATACCATGAATTGTAGTTATAAACACATCCATTACCAAATATTATAAGTAGTTATACATCTGATTCATCTATAACTGAAAATTATTCCCACTAAAGATTTAAATCCCTTTGTGGTTTACAAGCTCCATTGAAACCCTTGAGAGAGAAAAACTAAAATTAACCTCTCACTATGATATGAATTGTTAGGTCCACTAGGTTAAATATCCTGAGAGGGGGGTGAATTAGGGCATGGAAGATTAAAACAACTTACTCTTGTGATCCTATTTAATCATTAAAAAAACACACTTCTCTATTTCTCTCATAGAAATATATGAACAAAAATTAAATCATGCACGATACACAATGATTTTACTTGGTTCACCCTCACCGAGCTACATCCAAGGAACATACACCAACAATGTGCCGATGTAAAAAATACACTAAAATCACATTAGTGTTTACATAGTTTGGTCTAGATCACTTCTATTCCCAAGCTCACTACCTTTGTAAGGTTTAGGGTCTGCTCAGCACATTCCCAAGGGTCACTCCCTATGTCTCTTTCTCTGGATCACTACTGATGGAAAGGATCACCATCTTCCTCTTCCTTTATTAACTACTCTTAGAAGGGATCCAAACATAGTTTATGGATTTGTAGGTCCCTTAATCATCACTGATGAATGTATCCTCCACTGTATGTAGATGCTCTATTGAATTCCAACTTTCATACACTGATGAATACTACTTTACCACAGATGTATTGGGAAATTTCAAACCTTTCGTGCAACCTTAAGTTGACTTGCATGCTTATTTAAGAATAGAACACAAGTGTTTCCTTTTCACGAAAAACCAAATTACTCACTACTCCAAAAATTCATGCAACACCCATATTATACTCGAAACTTGCACAAGACACACCCTTTTATACCAAAATCACCAATGGTGCGTAGCTACCATCTTGTGTGCAACTTATGAATAACTCACTACTCGCGTTCCCTCACTACTTGCACAACCAGAGCTTGAATTTTCTCTAAGTGTTGAGATTATTTATAATGAGTGTGGTATCCATATATTTATAAGAATTTTGGTAGCCTTTCACATGATTCATTCCAATTTCCCCTGACTGTGTAAGTCCATTCACTCTAGCCTCTATCATGCTAGTCACCCTGCATGTCACTCCAAAACTTGGGCACCCTTCCTTCCTTTTCCAAATTTTTATGCACTAATATTGAAAAAAATATAGTTCACAACTTTCTAAATCTCCTTATGATTGGTACACAACTCCCTTATCCAAAAACACTTTTCTCCATTCACCAATTTTTGGACCCAAAAATTTGGCACACTGGAAAACGACGCCACCTTGTATATAATCTTTTTGTACCACCTCTATATCGTATATTACTTTGTCATGGATCCTTGTCAATATAGGTTGTAAAAAATCTCTCTATAATTCCACAATATTCAATGGAAATCCTCTTTTTCAAGAAACATAATCAACCAAAAAATGATTCAATGTTACCTTGAGGGATTTTTTCCCAACATGATATAAAGAGGAGAATATAGTAAAATGTCATTCCTGGTATGAACCATGGTCTATCTATCCCAAATCTAATCTCTTTCTACTCCTGGTGCACCGAGAACCCCATCAAGTGGCTGGTCATCTACATAAGACATGACACATGCAGGCAGATCCCAAGTAGGGGTGATTATAACAATACCCAATAGGACACTCTAAAATCACTAAGTATATATCATCAATAATAGTAGTCATCTCATCATCAGGATATGTCAATAGAAAAATAATAGGAACATATAGATATACTCATAGTAGACACATAATCTCAAGGTAAGTCACAACCATATTTCCATGATAGGATTACTACTCAAAGGTTAAATATAACACTCATTTAGAGAAAACACTCCATGAATTAGATATCAATGATAGAATCCATATGAGATGTAATGATTATCAGGTCTTTCCATAAGAAGTATGCATTGTAAGTATGAAGAGATCAATACATAGATGGGGATCACAACCAAGTTCATGGGGTTTACCAACATCCTATTATGGATTAACTCTCTAAGTAGGGTATCGATGCCCACATAGTTCTAGTCATCAAGATTTTGAGAACCCCACCTAGGGATGATGATGATAGAGGATATCACTCCGGGCCTCACAGAGGGATTCAAAAAACTCCATCAGAGACTAAATTTCCTCATAGGGGATCACCATATTATACTCATGAAATGATTCCATAATAGAGCCTCAAGAAAAAGAATAAAGGGATCACACCCTAATGAAACTTTTCCATGTTTAAGGGAGTAAGGCATCCAATCCATATTTTACTAATTACATAGTGTTTACTATAAGTAAAATACATGTCCTTTCATCACCAGGTCCACCCATGTATCATGGAACATGCCTATGTCCTTGTCTATGTACACATGGATATGTCCATTTAGTTATCCATATTTGAGTACAGGGATCTACCCATGTACACTTATACTAGAAATGTTCTCCTAGAGTACATGAAAAGTTTCCAGGTTGGGTCACATACCATGTGCACATGTTATACACCATGTGAAGCTTATATCCTCTGTGGAAACCCTAGCGCTGTGGCCAGGGCCCCACATAACATGTGATTCTGGATTACATTCCGTGTAACATAGTATTTCAAGAAACCAATGGTTCCTCCACCATATATGCCTACACTTCATTTTCCCTCCAATTCTACCATAGATCTCACCTAGAGATCCTAGATCTGGTGTGACTAAGCCTCGCCATCTCCTTCTTGTTGGGAACCATACCTCGATCTTCTTGAAATTCATCCATTGATCCACACCTTCATCACACACTAAAAACGTGAAGAACATGTATCCTAAACTCTAAGCCGATTGATCATCCATCATCATCATAACTCAAAATCATATAACTGATCACATCTGTACCCACATTATTAATTCATTTCACTGAATAATGGTCACAAAATAATGAAATACCATCTATTCGTCGAATTTTGGACCAAAGGAATATCTTGTAATGAATGTGCGAAGGACAAGGGAATAAATTCACAACACAAAAACATGAGGCCTATAACTCATCCAATTTTCATGTTGTAATTGATTAATTTTTGTTAGATTATGAATGAAGAGATATAAGTAGACAATAATAGAAAACTTTAATCTTGAATAAATCTTACCTGTACTCATAATATACTCGATCAATGAATCAATTTGTTAGTTGATTAATTCACTTTCATAATATAAAGAATAAAATAGGGATAAATCCAAAAATGTACAAGCTATAGATGAATCGATAAGGATGAATCCATGTTTAGTATTTGGAGAGATCCTCGATTTCCATTGTCACACTGATCACCAATGCTCGATTTGTTGATGTTCATCCACGGAAGCTCCTCCATCATCTCCTCTATAAAATTCCAAGGTTATGAGGAAAAACTTGAAAATTTAGTTATAACTGAGTTTATATAGGAGTTTATTAGGTCTATTCATCATCAAATAAAATAAATAAATAAATAAATAAATAAATTTATTATTTACACCCATGATGACTTTTCAAAAATTCTCGACACTGACAAATATTATGTTACAACCAGGGTAAAAACCTTACTCTGAACTCAACAAAGGCATTAGATTTCTGATCAGAGTCCCCATTTGGGAGTTATTATATTTTCTTAAGAAAACTAAGTGTGAGTTCAATTAATATATTTAATATATTTCAAGCATCAATTTTAAGATCACTAAGCCTCAGAATCTCACACCATCTCAATGCCTAGTCTTGAAAAATTTAATATATATATTCAAATAATTTACATGGAAAAAGTAGAGATGAAACATTTATGGTGAGAGTATATAAGGGTGGTGAATTTTTCCATAAAATAGTCATTTAAATAAATATTAAAATAATTTTTATAGAAACATACATAGTATTAAACATCCCAAAACTGATAGGTATAGTGTCTAATAAAATTAGGTTCATATTACTACATTAAACACTTAAAACCCAAAACACTATTTGAAACCCTCATCATAGTCCTATAAACTGACCACAACCTTATTGACATATATTAACCATGGGGACATGTATTAAATAATAATATGATATAAAATTCCCACCAATGAGATAAATAAATATAAATAAAAGAATATGTGCATGAGTATATAAAGTATTATAACAATGTTTATCTTATAATAATAAAGGGATAATAATAGTAGATTATGGAAATCAAATGAATATAGAAAGTAATATGGAACATGAATAAAAATTAAATGTTAAAATAATATGTAAAGATCACTTTTGATACAATATAACATAGTTATTCTAGGATTTCTACCCAATCCCCATGCATAGTATCTCATGATATAAAATAATTTACCAATACATTATAGGGATATATAGTTTCAAACCACCAATAATATAATAAAATATTCAATATCACATGCCAAATAATTTTAAAAGGATTTAATAAATCATATGAAATTTATAAATCATAACATGCATAACATGTGATAAAATGGAAATGGGTTTCATAATAATCTCATAAATCACATCATAGCATCAATCTAGATGTAATTGATTGAAAGAGAGGTTTTTATATAATAGGATAATATTAAAAGTTTTAATATAATTTTAATATATAGATATATTCAATTATATTCACACAGAGTACAGGTAACACCAATAATATAATGGGACCCAAAAAAAGAATTGGGAAGTAATCTATTGGGAAATTGAGATGATACCCTCTAACAATGAGTTAATATAAAATTATATATAGTTAAGTATAGAAAGAAAATAAGAATATTCATGTGGGGAATATACAATAATATTATATAAAAATATACACAATTTAGATATAGATAATGGAAATATGTTATAGAGAAGAGACAGAAGTTCTATACAACATCATAGATAATAAAAGGGGAACTTGAAAATGAATAAATATGAAAAAATAAAATAAAAATGAATAGGATAAATCAATAGTATTTAAAAAATAACATAATATAATATAGAGAATATGATATAAATCAAATAAAAATTTCATATGATTTTATAAAAAATCTCTTACACAATGTTTGAAGATAGGTTGATGTAATTAAAGCTCCAATATAATGAAATTTTATTTATTAAAACATTATTATGATAATATTTTTTTTAAAAACTAGGTAATGTTGAAATAAGTAATTTTAATGTATTATTAATTTTAATTAATTATATTTTATAGATTTATATTCATTATAATGTTATTAGGTAATTTTTTTAGTTAAAAGTAACAAAACTTTATTTCTAACCAAATTGGATTTTCTTATATTATATGGTTTTATTTAAAAGCAAGATCCCAAAATTATATAATTTTAATTTGAAAAAATTTACTTAATTTTTTAATTAATCATGTGAAAATAATCTTAGGTTTATTTTTTTTATAATTTTCTAAAAAGTTTTGTTTTTCAATGAATAGTGAAAAAATACTGATTTTTATTTAAAATTGTCATTTCTTTTCAAGTATTTATAAATAAACATTATATTTTGGATTATTCTAAAATTAAATTAGTTATTTTTTTTAAAAAATACAATAAATTATATTGTTATAAAAATTATACTAAAATTTTGTATAAAACATTTTTATACTTAAAAATACATATTTTTGAAAAATTGGGTTTTCATCATGTTTTACAAGTATATTTTAAAATTATATTCTAACAATTATATGGATTGAATTTGATAAAATTTATTCCATATTTTAAATTGTAATAATTAACATTATTCAGTATGTTTAAATTTATTTTTGGTCATAATTAATTGTAAAAATAGTAAAAATATGTTACCACAATGAAGGTTAAAATAGGTTTTTAGGGGGATTAAACTAAATAAATAATGGTTAAAATCAGATAAAAACTTGTATAAATCCAATTTCATGGAAATATTTTGATCTTATCACATCTCATATTTGGAAATTTTCCATTTGGATCCATTTTTATTGAGTAATGAATTAATATATTTCAATCTTTTTAAAAATTCCAAGGGTGTCCTCTCCCCACCTTATAAAATGATGCCACCTATCCTCTTCAATACACACTTTTAAAACCTTTTGTATAGTCCCATACATTACCAAATCACTTCCTAACATCCCTTACCATATCCTATATTTACTAGTTTGATCATAAAACTAACCTAGAAAGGCTTTAGGTATAATCTTAAATTGGTTGTCCGAAGAGTTATTAACTGATCATTTTTATTTTATATCTTCTTATACCTCCATAAAATATTCTCAAACCATGATAAAATAATAAAATTATTATATTACATAAAATAGGATGTTATTATGTTAATTTAATAACCTATATCTGTCTCCTCTTTCATCAAATGGGAAATGAACCCATCGTTCATGTGTACGGTGAACTTTCACCTCCTGAACCAATGTAATCCATTTTCATCACCGAATATCACAAATGATTATAATGATGGATTTAATGTATATATATGATATTAATGACATAATTATCAATATATAAATATATTATATCATTTATTTTCATACCTTTCCATCCATTGAAATATGATAATGTCATTCATTCGTACACGTGGATTACCACCTCCACGAAGCGATATGATCTAATTTTTTATCACCACATATCATGGATAGTATATATATATATGTGTATATAGAGATATAATATAATATTTATGATTTAATAATCATTATATAAATTTAAAATTATACTTACCTTATTTCCCTCATTCTTTTTGAAAAATGAAAATGTTACTCATGCATATACACATCCTACCATCTCCAGGATTGTAACGTAATTCATTTTTCCTAAAAATAATTCATTGTTAGTTTTGAAAGTATAATTAATTTATAAAAATGATCTTTATTTCATGATTATTTTTATGGATATAATAAAATAATGGCCTCTTTGACATTGTCAACATACCAAAGTCAATTGAAAATTATAAACCAAACATCCTCAAAATGTCCGATGTGAACTTAATTGATCAAGAAATTGAATATAACATTATAATAAATAAAATAAAAGGAAAAATAAAAATGAAAATTTTTACTATGAAATTAAATAATTAACATAGTTTTTTTTAAGAAGATGGAACTTTGGTCAAAATACCAAATAAAATTTTATTAAAAAAGAGAAGAGCTTACAAGAGTCTAAAAGACAGGATCATATTAAAATATTTCACATGTAGAGGAAGTAAGTTGTCCAAGAGATCCTCCAGCTAGGTTTTGTCCTGCGCAACCACTTTATTGGAGATACCATCAGAAACCATATTCACCTCATGATAAGTATGAGTTGTAATGAAATTGATGTCTTGTAGTGATCATAGACACTTCATCCAGCATGTAGTAAGTGACCAAGCTAGGTGAATCACCCCATTCCAAATGGCCTAAAACATAGTAGTAGAATCACTTTCAATCCACAAATTGTTCCAACCATGGTGCATGGAAAAGGAAATGGAATTTATCACACTTATAATTTCAGCTTCGAGAGAGGTTGCAGTACTACAACCTCGAAAGAAGCACCCAATAACCTGGCCAAGATAATTTTTGAAGATGGATCCACACCCTACGGGACCTAGATTTACTTTAGAGGCTCCATCCACATTGATTTTAATCCACCCAGGGAGTGGTGGTCTCCAAAAAACATCAAATGTGCATCTCACCTAGCTAAAAATGGAAACAACCCGAAGACATCTCAGAATCAAAAAATCTGCCACAGAGTTGTCACATCACCCTTTCTGAATTAAAGAACCTTCATAAATAGCGATGAGAATTGTAATTTATTATTCACGAAGATAAACAAATTATGCGATGATTCAGACTCAAGGTTGAGGCACTATACCTTAAAAAAATTATTTAAAATGTTTTAAATATTTATTTTATAAATATTTTTATTCCATATCCATATTCTTAAAATTATTTTAAATATGTATTTATATGAAAAAAATTAATTTTAAATGATACTTTACGTCACTTTTAACTTTCCTTCAAAGTTTTTCAAAAGGAATCTTTTTATGTATTTTATATGAAATATTTTATCAAAAAGAAAAAAAATAATGTTCTATTTTAATGTATATGGAATCAATGGTTTTTCATGAATCCATAAATATTATTTTATGTTTGGATTCTAGTATATGAATTCCTGTTTCCTTCAAAGAAAAAACCTCCTTCCCATTGTTTTGGGTATTTTCAAAAAGTGTTTTAAATGGAATATATATATTTTGATATCTATAAATGTTTTTTAATGGGTGTAAGAAATATTTTTGTGAGTATGATGATAGAAATGAAATATTTTAGGAGTTATGATTATTTTATAGTTATTGAGATTTTTTATGATGACAAGTGAGCTTTGTATAACTCATTATGATGGGTGATATTGATATAGGCCCTAATGATGGGTGAGCCCAATATAGCTCTCAAATGAATTGGGAAAAGGGATGAAGTTAACTGGTTAGGTTTCCCCTATGAGATTATTGGAATTTACCAGTTTAGTTATTCCATTTTTATGAGTGATTATAAGAGTGATATGAAAATTATATCCCAAGTTACTTATATAATTAATCTATTATTTATATGATTTTTTATGGAAATATTATTATTTATCAAGGTAAGCTAACGAGATTATGCTTAAAGGTAATTTTATGCTACTTCTTATGGGTGAATGTATAAATTTTCATAATCTTTTCATGATTTTAAAGAAAAATTTTTGAGTATTATTTTTTTTCTTTAATATTTCTTATGAATTTTTTTATTAATAGATTTGGGTATATAAATTGATTCATCAGGTAAATAATGTTTTATTTGATCTCAAAGTATATTTTGAAAAAGGGAAATTTTTATGAGTATTCATGGAATAACGAGCTTCTTTATTCCATTTTATATATCACTTACTATGTTTTTTGTGCTCATACGATGTTTTAATATTATTTTTATAGGGTTTTAAGGAGGATAAGGGACAATGATGAGGTAAATATGGAATTTTTGAAGATATATCATGAAAAGATAAATTGTTATATCTTTAATGTTTTGTATTGTGGGAAAATGGATATAGATTGTATGTTTCTATTTTTTTTCTGTAAGGGTGATGACCTAATTCTCTAAAACTCTAAACATAAATGATCTTTGATAATTCAAGAAAATTTATTCTTATATAAAGAATCAATTTTATAGATTTTTTAAGGTTTTTTTCTTATAGTTGGTACCATTAGAAATGTTTATATAATTTTAGAGGATAAAATAATGTATTTAAATGCATAACCCTGATATTTTATGATATATTTCTATTCAAATAATATTTCTTCAATAACTTGGGATACATACAACCCCGAGTCTAAATAAAGAAAAATATAATATACCTTTATAACATATACATTAAATTGTTGGAATGAATAAAAATAAAAAAAATTTTAATCAAATTTATAATGGTTTTATATAATGTAAATATTATGGTAGAAAATTACTCAAGTTTTATTAAAGTCATTGTATGCTTTAAAAATACATTTTTCCTAAAAAATGGGTTTTTTTTATTTTTAGTGAGAAAATAATACAATTTAGTTATGAAAAATTTATAAAATTTATTGAGTAAAATTAACATTATGTTTACATCATCATGTAAAAATTTCCTTTAAGTGAAAGTTTCATAATTTTCTGAAAATATTGATTTTTTCAATAAATAGAGAAAAAATACTGATTTTTATTAAAAAATATCTTTTCTTTTCAAGAAATTAAAATTATTTTTCCTAAAATGGTTTAAAAGTAACATTAGTTTATTAATATTTTTAATAATAAAATAAAGTTTATTGGAATAAATTGCATGTTGTATTTTTGTATAAAAAGTTTTTATAGTTAAGAAAACAATTTTTTTCTAGAAAACTGCTTTTCGTTTCCTTGTGTGTGATTGATTTTAAATTAAATTCCACCACTTATAGAATTTTAATAATAAAAAAAGATTCCATATTTGGAATCAAGAGGTCTAGTAAATAGGCCCCTTTTATTTTTTGATATGAATAGTAACCACACTAAATTTATCATACCGTGGTAAAGGTAAAAATAGTTAACTTGGATTAAAACTAATGTGAGAAGTCTTGAAATTCATTAAAAAACATTACATAATCCTATTTTTAGGAGTATATTTATACCATGTTCATAAAATCCTTGAATATGTGACCATTTGGTTCTATTTTTGGTTTGATTATGACCTTTATATTATTTTATAAAAATAATCAATACAAAATATCACTCTATTGAATTTAATATCTCTATGATTATTACATAAGTATAAAAATAGGATAAGTTATATTATAAATGTTTAATTGACATAATAATTATTATTTTTAAATATAGTAATTTATTTACAGTTTTTAGTGATTTAATAATTACCTTAAATTCTTACGCAACATCAATACAATATTTATTCAATTAATAGAGAAATAAAATAATTTTTTTAACAATATTAAATTTTTTTGGGTGAATTGTTGAGTTAATTTTTTTAAGATATATATAAAATTTTTATGGATGTGTGAAAGGTTTATATTATATTTCCATAACTATCTTGATGTACTTAAAGTCAAATTAATTGGATAGTGTCAAAAATGATATTAATGATATTTCATGTTAAATAAAATTTTGATAAATTATTTAAAAATCAAAAAAATATTTAAAGAGGAAAATTTGGATGGGAAATGGTCTAAAATATCACAAATTTTCAATTTATTATATAATTTTTAACTTATTAGTAAAGTTATAACCCTTTAAAATTGAAAATGTCATTACCACATTTAAGGTTAAAATCAGTTAACAAAGGGGTTAAACCAAATGATATGGTTTAAAATTACACAAAAATCCTATATAAATTTCATTTTATGATGATATTTTGACTATATAATCTTTTTATTTGAATCTATATCCATTTTGAATCATTTTTTATTGAGAATGAATTAGTTTTATTTTAATATTTTTAGTATTTCCAAGCATGTCCTTTCCCTCCCTTATAAAAAGACACCCTTTATATCATTTCTTTACACCACATTGAGCCATAAATATCAACCAAAACCTACATAATTATCTTATCAAATTTTATATCCTTTAATTACAATTATTTTATTATAGAAATTCCATTCCAAGGGTCCTTAAGAAGGGATCTAAAGGAGGGTTATAAAAGAATAAGTAGTCTCCTACCCACCCTATTACTATTTAATTCTTATTATAACTTATATAAATCTTTCATATTAATAATAAAATAATAAATTCATTATTCTAAATATATTTAAATTTTATTATGATTATGTAACAACCCTTATCCACCCTCTTTTCCATCAAATTTTATGTTGAAGTATCACACGTGCGTATGTGTGGACTACCACCTCCACATAGTGATAAAAATTAAATATTCATCACCATCTTTTATGTATGGTTATTATGATGATTTTAAAGATTATATATGATATTTATAAAATAATTATGATTATATAATTATAATATCACATCATAGTCCTACTTTTCAATTTATTGGAAAACGATAACGTCGCACGTCCATACGTATATACTACCACCTCTACAAAGATATATGATTTGTTTTTAATTTATGATTTACATGGATGGTAATAATTATATATTTAATTAATATATGTGATATATATGGTATAGTAATTATTCTAAATTTTTTAATTATTATTTATATTTATTTAATTGAATCTGTTGAAATGTGAAAACAACATTCTTTCGTACGCATAACCTATCATCTCCATGAATGGTATATTTATTTTTTGTGATCCCTATAATTTATGTATGAATATAAATATAAATATAATGAATATATATTATATTTATACCATGATTAAAATTTTGGATATTATGTAACCATGATCAAAGTACAAGGACCAAAACTACCGAACCGAAATTCTCATGAAAAATGAAACATTTAACACCTAGAAACAATTTTTTTTAATAAATAATGGGAGATAAAATGTTATAAATGGATCATATATGATATTATAAGTATGTACAGTATTCTTTAAAGAATTGTAATAAATTTAAATTTATTATACATGAGGTTAAAGTTATTTTTTATGCAAGTCAAACTCAAGGTAAGGTATTTATGTTATAATCTCATTTTTTATTAGGATTATTTATGATTATGTTTTTAATGATGAAATTTAATGATTGATATCTCAATAATATCATGAATTTTATTCTTCTATAGTTATTTCTACAGATTAAAATTTTTCCTTTCATTTTCCTCCCTTTAACAACTCAAGAGACTGAGAGATTTACTAAGGAAAATCGAATTTATTTTTCTCTTTGGTCGAAAATCCTTTTTCTTTAAGATATATGTTTTATAAAATTTTTACAAGTATGTTTTTACTATTCTCATATAATTGTTTAAGGTTAATTTTACCTATGTTTTAATTTTTAAAAATGGTTTAAAAGGAATCTTCTTATCATTTTCCAAACAAGGAACTTTTTACTTTTTTTCCAAAAATGTAAAAGGAATAAATGTTTTAACATAAATGGAATGAATAGAATTTCTAGCCATAATAACCTATAAATAATTTTAAGCTTACTTTATATGTTTCCAATTTTCATTTAAAATAAATTTTTTTCCTTAATATTTGGTAATTTTTAGATTATAATTTTTGATTTAAAAATGAAAAGGACATTTTCCTAAAGAAATTATAAAGTGAAATTTTAAAAGAAATTTTCATTTATGATAACATACTTTTATGTCACATAGAATTTACTGGGGATATGATATAGTGATAACATATTTATTATTATTTTGGATGGTCTATGGTTATGATGATGAAATATTAATGAAACCAATTTTATTTTCTATGGGTTAAGTTATAATGAATGTTTTTATGGTCTTTTGGAATAAATATGAATGGTTTTATGATTATATTATGGGAGGTCCTAGAATTATATATCCCTCCAATGAATTGGGTAAAGATAAATGTTTTATGAGCTCAAAGGGTACATGAGAGGTTATCCAAATCCTGACATAGGTTACTAGGGAGGTCATCCCAAGCCTATAAGAGGCTACCTGAGTGGTTATCTATATATTGAAAGAGGATACATAGGAGGTTATCCTAAGACAAAATAAGGTAAAAATGTAGATATATCAAGATTAACATGTAATGAATATCTTGGTGGGTACCCTTGACATAATATTTCTATGATTATGATTATTCCACAATTTATATCACTCCATTATGACATGATCATATGATAATGTTCCGTTCTCATGGATCATGTTCCTTGATACCTTTATGATTTATTTATCATTAACAACAAAGATTTATTCCATGAATCATGTCTATAAACTGATAAATGTTTGGTATAATTTTCATAGGTTAATCTCATGTTCTTATAACCTTTATGACCGTGTTCTGTTTAAATGATCATTGATATCTCCAATGTTCACCCTTACTGGGCATATGATCTCACCCTTTATTATGTTTTCTTTTCCCTAGGATATGAAGAAAATTTTTATGTATGGCGTGTCTAAGAAGGGATCTAGTTGGGAAGAACTAAGTGGTAGAAATTGTAGATATTTTGTAAACCTTTTTTATATATCCAAGTTTCTGAAAATAATAAACCTTTATAGTTCTAGAATGGATCATAATGTTATGTAACAGATATGAATATAAAAATATTTAATATTTATGTATGAAAATATCAGGTCACTATAGTTGGTATCAGAGAAATGTTTAGTTACCTCTGGAAATAAGGATTAGAAAATGTTATTGATAAACCTTAGGATAATCCTATGTGTAGGATAATTTCCCAAGCTATATTAAATAAAGGAGTATATTTTTTCCTATAAAAATATCCATTTATGTATAATAAAAGTGTATATGGTTTTGAAATAGATGCATCTAGGGTTAATAATATTGATAAGAGTTGGTCAAGTATATCTCAACCATCATTCTGGTGTATAGTGAGTGTTCCCTTACTATGCACTTGGTTTAAAACTATCAGGGGATATGCATGGGATAATTCACCTTTTCATTGCGAACCATTATTAAGTATTTTAATAGATGATGAATGATAATATTTAAAGAAAGTTCTATAAGAAATGATGCCTAAGTTTCATAATGAAGGACCCCGGGACACCCTGAGAGGGGAGGGGTGAATCAGGGTGACCACTTTTTCTTCTAATGTGTTGGATCTTGTTCCCACGTTGGTAGGAACTTGTTGAACCTATATGATGATTATGATCAAAATGAAAACATTCACATGCACAGAGAAGACACAGCCATTTTTACTTGGTTCACCACTAAGGGCTACGTCCAAGGAGCATACGCCGACAGGTTTCCGGTCGTACCTAAACCCACTATGCTTCACTAGCTACGGATACAAAATTTCGGGTACAGACACTCTGTCCCAGGCTCACTGCCTTTACAATAGTTCAGGGATAGCTCACTGCGTCCCTCGGGTCACTCCCGGTTACTCCCCCTGGCTCACTGCCGTTGGTGAAGTCCCACTCAGTTTATAGACGTGAAGGTCTCTTCTTCATTTGCATAAGAGTGCATACTTTGTTGTATGTAGATGCTCTATTGAAGTCCGATTCTCACCAGAAGAATATCACTTTTCCCCGAATGAACCGATTAGTCTCTCGGCTTTCGTGCAGCTCCAAACACGCCGGTGGACTTCAGCAAAACCAGGCGCGCTTCTCCAAGACAGTCGCGCAAGTCCCACTACGGCGCGCAAGTCCACACTGGCGCGCAAGTGTCATCAACATAGTTGCGCGACTCTTCCTTCCCCAACTACAAACTTGCGCGGTCCACTTCCTTTCTCTTCCAAACCACCTTGGGCGCACAGCCAAACACCAGCGCGCAAGCTCTACTTGCGCGACAAAACAACCACCTGCGCGACTCAACCACCTGCACGACGAGAGCTCGAACAATCTCTCGGCCTTGAACTTCGTTACAAATGAGGAGGGGTGGTCCAGTATTTATAGGCAAACTGGACCCCCTGTGCGGCGGCGCGCAAGTCCTCGACGGCGCGCAAGTCTTGTCTTCAATAAACTCTGTCGCGCAACTCACTTGCGCGACCCAACCACCACTTGCGCGACCTTCTTGCCTTAGCCAAATTTTGATGTTCTGATCCTCAAAATCATATGGCGCGCAAGTATTTCATCCTCCAAGAGCACGGCGCGCAAGTACCTTTGCCAAAAACACTTTACTTTATTGGCCGATTTTTAGGCCCAAAAAATTGGCAAACACTGGGAAACAGCGCCACCTTCACTACTGTTTTCTGCTTGAACGGTATGATCACTTTGTTGGTACACACCCTGAACTTCCACTGAGGATTGACAACAAACACAAACCATACACCAAATCATGCTTTGAAGAACCTGGTTCCAACAATCTCCCCCTTTGGGTTTGTTGGCAATCAGAATAAATTCAATAGATCTCCAACCATGAGAAAATCCAAAACGCAAGAATCAACTCAGCCAACACTCTAAGTCTACGTGAGCAATGCTCGGTGTAGAAAACAAGAGAGAAAGCTTGAATTGGGTCTTAGTGTTTTGAAATTCTCCATGACGCCCGATGTTATCCTTATTAAACTTCTCATCACAATCTTACACTTCTCATCACAGAAGAATTTCTTGCCTTGAATTTATGCCTTTCTCCCCCATTGACAATAAAACCAAAGACCGAAAAGTTTGTTCAACGTTCAACTCAAGCCATACTCCCCCTGGATAGTATCTCCCCCATAAACCTGCATCACAACCATAAGCAGATAAAAACAGTTAAAACAAACGGGGAGAGGGGACTTCCGGTGCCTCCTTATGCAGTAGGAGGTGGTCGAACACCGAGGTTCAACCGATGCTTCTTGAACACAGCCGCGGACAATGGCTTGGTTAGGATATCAGCCACTTGCTCATTAGTTCCAACATGATCCATTTTAATCACTCCTTGTTCAACCTTTTCTTTGATAAAATGATACCGTATTTCAATATGTTTTGTACGAGAATGTTGAACCGGATTCTTCATAAGATCAATTGCACTTTTGTTATCACAATAAATCACCATTGGTTGCTGCACCTTATCACCAATATCTGTTAGCTGCTGCTTCATCCAAAGAAGTTGAGTGCATGATTTTGTGGCGGAGATATATTCAGCTTCAGCAGTACTAAGAGAAGTACTTTCTTGCTTCTTTCTCAACCAGCCAACACATTTATGCCCAATATAGAAAGCTCCACCACTAGTGGACTTTCTGTCTATTACATCCCCAGCCCAGTCAGCATCAGAAAATGCTGATAATTCACTGTCCCTGCCTGCAGCAAAAAATAACCCGAAGTTATGTGTGCCTTGAATATACCTCATGATTCTTTTTACTGCTGACATATGTTCCTCCTTTGGATTACTCTGAAAGCGGGCCTCAAGGCATGTTGCAAAGACAATATCTGGCCTTGTCACTGTCAGATACAGTAGGCTTCCAATGATCCTCCTGTACATGGTGGGATCAACAGAGTTCCCATCCTCATGCTTTCCAAGTTTAGTTCCAACAGTAATCGGAGTTGACATTGGTTTGGAGTCTTGCATATTGAACTTCTTCAGCAACTCTCTTGCATATTTTTCCTGAGAAATGAAAGTGTATTCCTTCTTTTGAATCACTTGTAACCCCAAGAAATATGTGAGCTCCCCATTCATAGACATTTCAAATTCTGATTTCATGTGGTTGGCAAATTCATCCACTGATTTCTGCCTGCTGCCACCAAAAATGATATCATCAACGTAGACAAGAACCATGAACTGATCTTTTGGAGAATTCTTCACATAGAGATTGTGATCAACTCCTCCTCTTTTGAATTCCAACTTCTTGAGATATGAATCTAGCCGTGAGTACCATGCCCGTGGTGCCTGCTTCAAACCATATAGAGCTTTCTTTAGTTTGCAGACCTTTGTTTCATCGGTACCCAAGACAAACCCCACCGGTTGTTCAATGTAGACTTCTTCTTCAAGTACACCATTCAAGAATGCTGTCTTAACATCCATTTGATATACTTTATATCCTCTTTGGAGTGCCATGGCAAGGAAAAGACTGATTGATTCCAGTCTAGCAACTGGAGCAAAAGTTTCTTCAACATCAATACCTTCAATCTGGGAGTATCCTTTACATACCAGTCGTGCCTTGTTTCTGATAACACTTCCATGCTCATCAAACTTATTTTTGAATATCCATTTGGTACCAATCACATTGTGACCTTCGAGTCTCTGGACAAGATCCCATGTCTGATTCTTATCAATCTGATCTAATTCATCATTCATGGCTTTCACCCAAGATTCATCTTTTGCAGCTTCTTCGAATGAGGATGGCTCTACAACTGATAGAAATGCAGATTGCGTGGTATTCCTCATCCTTCTGGTTTGAGTGGGTGTACTCCTATCCCCAATTATGTTGGATGGATCAATCTCAGCTCTTCGATTTCTCCTGCGAGGTTCAGTAGAATTCTCTTCAGCCATAGTTTCTTCTTCAGATTCTTCTTCTGAGTCAACATCATTATGTGATTGATGAGTGTTTTTAACAGCTTCCTCTATTTCTGCATTTGTAGTTTCTTCATGTCCACATTCTTCATGACTTTCTATCACATCAGCATATGACGTCCGTGAAGCATTTGTGGTTTTCTCTTCAATTATCTTAACATCATTGCTTTCCACAATCCTTCCCAAACGATTGTTGAAACATTTGTAGGCTTTGCTGTTCATTGAGTAACCGAGGAAGATTCCTTCATCTGCGTTGTCACCATATTTCCCCTGATTTCCTTCTTTGTTCCTGATGAAGCACTTACTTCCAAAGACACGAAAGTATTTTAGATAAGGCTTCCGTCCATGCCACAATTCATATGGTGTCTTCGTCTCACCCATATAAAGTCCTGTTCGATTCTGAATGTACACTGCAGCTTGAACAGCCTCTTTCCAGTAATGTCGTAGAATACGACTCTCAATCAGCATAGTTCGTGCCATGTTGTTCACCTGTCGATTCCTTCGTTCAACAACTCCATTTTGTTGTGGAGTTCTCACAGCAGCTACCTCATGTTGTATCCCATGCTTCTCCAGATAATTTTCAAATTCAATGGACGTGTATTCTCCTCCATTGTCAGATCGCAACACTTTGATTGTTCGTCCAGTATCATTCTCGGCGATTCGCCGATATGTTTTCATGCAGTCAAGGACCTGTCGTTTCCGGTGAATGACCATCACACATGCCATTCGACTGTAATCATCTATAAAAAGGACAAAGTACCTTTGTCCATGAGTTCCGACAATATTTATTGGACCACAAACATCTGTATGAATCAGATCAAGAAGGTGAGATGCCTTTTTCTTCTTTGGCCGATATGAACTGCAGACCAGCTTCCCACGAATACAAGCATCACAGGATTTTTCACGCTCACGCTTCAGGTTGGGGATGTCCATGACAATTCTCAATTTTGATATTTTCTCCATGTCTTGTTGATTGATGTGTCCCAATCTCCGATGCCACAAATTGTTTTCTTCTTCAACAGTCATGTAACATACATTTTCTTCACTATCAACCTGATACAAGTTGCCTTCTGTTCTGCATCCTTTCATAAGTGAATTGCCGGTTTTTCCCTTGATGGTGCAGCCTTTCTGATTAAAAGTAACTATAAGTCCTGAGTCACAGAGTTGACTCACGCTAAGGAGATTATGGCGTAGGCCATCTACGTAAAGGACTTCAGTCTTCTTTAGTTCTCCATTAGCTAATTGGGTACTTCCACTCCCTTTGATTTTCAGAGCCCCATCATTACCAAATCTTACTGTACCATCAACATTCTTTATGACATTCGTTAGTAGGCCGGCATTACCCGTCATATGAGATGAACAACCGCTATCCAGAATCCAGGTACTATTGTTCTTTGTAGCTTTGAGGGCTACCTCTGCAAGGTTCGATTTCTCAATCTTCTTCCTTTCCTTCCATGAGACATTAGATTGAGTATATAGGACTGATGGCCTTTCAACTATCTCTTCCGCATACCCAGGTTCTTCATAGTCAAAGTCTTCTATGAGAGGTGAGAACCTGTTTAAACGAGCAACACTGTCTTGCTGACGAGACTTGACTTGTCTTGAACTTCGGTATGAGGTGTCTATGTCTCTTCTCTGCCTGCAATTAACGGCCTTATGACCAAAGTTAGAACAACAAAAACAATATCCATAAGAATTATTTCTTCTATGAGAATTAGGATATGAGATTGTTCTCCTTTGTTGAGCATCTATATCTTCTCCATTCAGATAGCTTCTTGCCTCTTCACAATAAGACATGGTATGGCCCAGATAGCCACAGAACTGACACTTCATGAGAGGAAATGTCTTCTCACTTGAATTTCTCCTTATAGATTCTTCCTTGGGAGAATAGTAAGACTGTCTGCCATTTTTGAAAGTTTGAGGATAATTTTCAGGTCTCCTTTTAGTTTGGATTGAGGGTTCCTTTTTCAGCACTCTAGGTAACATTTCATCATGTTCAACTTTCATCTTGTCTTTCTTTTGGATCTTTTCAATTCCAGCAGTTGATGACTCAGCCTCACAACCAATTCCACTCTTTCCTATGCAAGCAGGTCTTTGATCACTCAAGACTTTTCCAACCCCATCTGAACCACACTTGGCTCTTGCAAGTAATTCTGCATCTGAGAATCTTCCGAACTGTATTTTCTTCCTCGATTCTTTTGGAACTGATTATGTATCCATTTTACTCCTTAGAGTAACTACTTCCTCCTCAAGACCCTCAACAGTCTTGGATTTTTCATCCAGTCTGGATGTGAGGTCATTGATGACCTTTGCCTGCTCTTCAATTCTTAGCTTCAGATCAACTGCATCATCATTGCTTTCAATTATTTTAGACTGTACCTTCACAAATTCTTCCAGTCGTTCAATTTCAGCTTCAAGTTGATCAACATATTCAGTTGATTCTTCCACAATTGATTTCCACTTATTGCAGCTCTTACATTTAATCTTAAGCTTACTAACTGCATCCTTAAGTTGCACCTCAGGATCTACACAAGTTCTCAGTTGTTTTTCACCATCAGTATCTTCTGACTTTTCAACAGTGGCCATCATAGAAGCATGGTTCCCAGTTTTGAATTCTGGTTCTTCTTCATCACAGAATTCATTGTCATCTTCTTCCTCTTCACAGACAAAACTCTTCTTTTGCATTTTCTTACCAGATTTGAAGTCTCCCTTTTTGAAGAACCTTCTTTGAGGATTCTTGAAGTTTTCATCTTCACTGTCATCATCATTGATATTCTTCAAGCACTGAGAAGCAATATGCCCAACTTTTCCACAACAGAAACATGCGAGAGGTAACTTCCCTTTGAATTTCCCTTTCCCCTTCTGGAACTTCTTTGCAATGAGAGAAAGAATTTCTTTCTCTTCGTCATCATCACCACTACTATCCTTTGAGATTTTCAATTTATCCATGGCCTTGAATGCCATTTCCTTGCTCACCCGAGTCGTAGCATCTTCTGGTTTGACTCTCATTTCATAAGCTACCAAACTGCTCAGTAAGTCATCTAGAGAAAGTTTGGAAAGATCTCTTTCCTCAAGAGCTGACACCTTCGCATTATACAGAGGTGGAAGTCTTCTTAATATTTTCTTTACAATATCAATGTCTTTGATTTCTTCGCCTAGACCCCGAATTGCTCCAACCACTTCAGTAATTCGATTGAAGAAAAAGTCTGCATTCTCGTCTGGATGCATCTTCAGATCATCAAACCGATTGTGTAGCACTTGTAGTTTCGCCTCCTTCACTTTGCTATCACCTTCATAAATATTCTCAAGTTTATCCCACATAGATTTTTCTGAGGTGCAATTCATCACCTTCAGGTAAATCTGATCAGAAAGGGCTGCAGTGAGAGCATTCTGTGCTTTAGCATCTGCATCAAGAAGTTTCCTGTCTGTTTCAGTCATAGCCAGACCTGTTGGATCAGTGACATGTATTCCTTGAACAGTAGAAAAAAGAACTTCCATTCCAAGAGATCTTATATGAGATCTCATTCTGTTCTTCCAGATCTGGAAATTGCTTCCATCGAAGTGAGGGACTCCCCTGACATTGATCGCGTTTTCCATGACGAAGAAGGTCAGATTCAACGCCAGCAACCTTTACCCTCTGATACCACTTGAAGGACCCCGGGACACCCTGAGAGGGGAGGGGTGAATCAGGGTGACCAATTTTTCTTCTAATGTGTTGGATCTTGTTCCCACGTTGGTAGGAACTTGTTGAACCTGTATGATGATTATGATCAAAATGAAAACATTCACATGCACAGAGAAGACACATCCATTTTTACTTGGTTCACCACTAAGGGCTACGTCCAAGGAGCATACGCCGACAGGTTGCCGGTCGTACCTAAACCCACTATGCTTCACTAGCTACGGATACAAAAGTTCGGGTACAGACACTCTGTCCCAGGCTCACTGCCTTTACAATAGTTCAGGGATAGCTCACTGCGTCCCTCGGGTCACTCCCGTTGACTCCCCCTGGCTCACTGCCGTTGGTGAAGTCCCACTCAGTTTATAGACTTGAAGGTCTCTTCTTCATTTTCATAAGAGTGCATCCTTTGTTGTATGTAGATGCTCTATTGAAGTCCGATTCTCACCAGAAGAATATCACTTTTCCCCGAATGAACCGAGTAGTCTCTCGGCTTTCGTGCAGCTCCAAACACGCCGGTGGAATTCAGCAAAACCAGGCGCGCTTCTCCAAGACAGTCGCGCAAGTCCCACTACGGTGCGCAAGTCCACACTGGCGCGCAAGTGTCATCAACACAGTTGCGCGACTCTTCCTTCCCCAACTACAAACTTGTGCGGTCCACTTCCTTTCTCTTCCAAACCACCTTGGGCGCACAGCCAAACACCAGCGCGCAAGCTCTACTTGCGCGACAAAACAACCACCTACGCGACTCAACCACCTGCGCGACGAGAGCTCGAACAATCTCTCGGCCTTGAACTTCGTTACAAATGAGGAGGGGTGGTCCAGTATTTATAGGCAAACTGGACCCCCTGCGCGGCGGCGCGCAAGTCCTCGACGGCGCGCAAGTCTTGTCTTCAATAAACTCTGTCGCGCAACTCACTTGCACGACCCAACCACCACTTGCGCGACCTTCTTGCCTTAGCCAAATTTTGATGTTCTGATCCTCAAAATCATATGGCGCGCAAGTCTTTCATCCTCCAAGAGCACGGCGCGCAAGTACCTTTGCCAAAAACACTTTACTTTATTGGCCGATTTTTAGGCCCAAAAAATTGGCAAACACTGGGAAACAGCGCCACCTTCACTACTGTTTTCTTCTTGAACGGTATGATCACTTTGTTGGTACACACCCTGAACTTCCACTGAGGATTGACAACAAACACAAACCATACACCAAATCATGCTTTGAAGAACCTGGTTCCAACACATAAGAAATATACTATATAAATATTAGAAAATATTATTGTCAACAGATGTATTGGGAATGAGATGAATGGTTGGGACCCTACTCATGGAAATGCATATAAATAATTAAATCAATTAATGAAAATATCTAAAATTCAAATAATATAAAAATTTCAGAAAATTTTCATTTATAATGATTAACATGCTCCCTTAAATCCTAATTTTTCAAATCCTAATCCACAAGATTATTCCTACTAATTATTTTCCCATTTTATCATTCAAATTTATTGATAAATAAATTTTAAATTCATTTCATGGTAATTATCCTAAGAAGTTTATGTCTTCTAGTTTAATTTATTAAAGCAAGAATTAAATGTGGGTCATGAAATTTGTAGTTAAAGATCTAATAAATTTAAATGTGGGGAATATAGTATAAAAAATTTAAATTGAAATACTTATTCCCCTTATCCATGATGTTTTTAATTTGTCCATATAGGTTCTACCTACACCATATTCATGATTTTTATTGATTACATGATGTGTAAATTGTTGATTTCATGATGTGAACTTGGTTTAGGACATGTAATGGTCCCACAACTTCTTCTTGTGCTTCCTTCTTCTTGCTGCCATCCTTGGTCTTTATGGTCCAGAAAATTAAAAGTAAATAGGTGAAAAAACATTCCATTATCAAAGAGTTTTGAAATATTTAGAGTGAGAGCATGCACACCTATAAAAATAGAAAGTAAATAAAGAAATAAAAAATCAATTTTCCTCCTGAAATAAAAAATAAGTAAATAAATAAAAATGCTCAAGTTGCCTCCTAGAAGAATTTTTGTTTACTATATTTAGATCAAACTTACCTCCTTTAGCTTCAGCGCACATGAAGGATGGTTAGAAAATTTGTACCTAGTTGAGGTCCATATATGGTCTCAGTTGTGTCTTGTCTATATAGGTTAACCCCTATTCTTCCTCTCTAAATAGGATAATCTTCTTGATATTATTACTTTATTAATATCCATTGGACTGAGCCACCATTTCTTCCTCAATCCCGATGAACTAAATGTAATTTCATGTACCATCCACACTTTTTTTCCTTTCTCAAATGTAGTGGAGTCTGATGCTCCTCTAGTGTTAGTGTTCTTGGTCCCCATATTCTCTTTCTTATTTATTTGATCATAATCCTGAACAAAAGTAGCTAACTCCTACACCTCTTCAAATTTAGTGATACCCTCAACTTCAGGTGTATTGTCTTCTCCAATCTCATTTTCCTCTTGCACATCGCAGTTCTTCATTGCTCGGTGGATTATGAAACTTACATGATCACAAAAAACTCTCAAACAAAGTTCTCCACTTTGTATATCGATCAGTGGACACCTAGTGGGTAAAAATGGTCTTTTTAGAATGAGTTCATTTCTATCTTCCTCCATATAAAACACTATAAATTAAATGGGAAAGATAAACTTGTTAAATTTTGTAATTTCTCAAGCCCAGATTCCAATCAACAGTGCCTTGAGCCCAGTGGGTCACATGTCCTCAAGCACATATCCCCAAATTCTAAAGGCTCCTGACTAGAATCAAGGTCCTAGGTGTGTCCATCAGGAGAATATGTCCTCATCACCAAAGTGTAGAATGATAGAATATTAATAGAATACAAGTATTGCAAGTAGTAAAACATAAAAATAATAGATAATCAGTAGGAATATACAACAATACCAAAGGAATATCATATACAATGATTATGATGATACATTTCATGTGTACCTAATAAAGTATCCAAAAAAGGTATACATGGAAAATGTACAATACATGTATCAAAAGTTAAAAAAGACCAAAAACTACCTAGCTAGAATTGTAAGCCTCAGCTCAGTCCCATGCTCCCCTACTCCTAAGCAGAAATCATGAACCTATAGAAGGGATCTTTCCCTTATCCATGACTATAATCATATATTCTATTTGGGTACCCAAAGGAGGCCGAAATAGGGTGTGAGACATAATCCCAGTAGGCACCACCCGAGGTTTGTTCCATCTAGTTAGTGAATATATATAAAAATAGTGTGTAGGATGAAATATAGAAAGTAAATGAAGTAGTCAAAATTAAAAATCTTATAAGTCTAGGTTCTCATTTATATTCAAGTTCATTCAATCAATTTAATTTAGAAGCTAAGTATCTAAATTAGCAGTTAGGCCCATGTCATTTATAATCATTCTCCATTAACTAAACAATTCATCTAATCAGCAAGTCTCAGAACCTAGCATAAATCCCAACATACCCCATAAGCACATATATCCAAGGATTCCTAAATAGTCCATCTATAAATTGTAAGTCAATAATTAATCCAAGCTTGTTCTTTTTATTGGTAGACACTTCATATAACTCATTTAATTATTTATTCATTCATTTATCAACTTGAGTTTATCCTTGTCATCCCTAAGATAGAATCCAAGTGTCACTCAAGGTATAATATAACCAACACCCTACAACCCCATCCATGGTGATCTTCAAGAACCCATACATCACTCTAGGTGTGGTATAAAGTCCCAACCACTTGATTCCATCCTTGGAGGTCCACTAAGGGATCCCAAGTATCACCCGTGTATTATATGTTAAAATTCCCTTTGATTACATCCGTGGAATTCTAATATGAATCCATGTATCACTCAGTATATAACAGTCAAGCCTTAGAGTCCATCCTTGGCAGTCCTCAAGGGTATCTAAGTATCACTCAGGCATAAGAAAGGTTCAAGCCAATTGAGTCCATCCATTACATTATTCATTTGAATCCATGTGTCACCAAAATCACATAAACATTTAACCAATTCAAATACATTTAATCAAATTCATTTAAACATGTAAAGTTCATCACCAAGGACATCTAAATTTAATCTTACCTCAAAGGTGACTTAAGCATTGGACAAGATTAGAAGGATTTCCTCTCAAATACCCAAATGGTAAATTCATCATAATAATCACCTCATGCTTAAAAAACTATAACATGTCATAACCTCTATTTAACTCACATGTACATTTCAATATAAAGATAAATTCAAGCTTAAACTAGAAATTTCATAATAAGGGACAAGGGTTAAGGTCATACCACTCCATACCTTTAATCCATTACATTTATAATTGATAACACCAATAAATTTTTAATTATAAATTTAATTTAAACATCCCTTGATAAGGGAAAAAGGAACACCTAAGGGTTCCCTAGGCTAAGCCAGCCATGGTGAACCATCTATATAACTAACACACCTTGGGGGTGTTGCTAAATCCAAGTCCATAGTCTATAACACTCATTGATGGTCTATTTAATTGAATAGGACATGATTAATAATTCTATTTAAGGTTTAAAACCATTTAAGGCGATTCTATGAAATTGGGAATGTAGAACAATGACATATCTAATCACTCACATTTAAACAAAAAGTACGAGACCACCTACCTTAGGTCTGAAGTTGATAGTTCATCCAGTATTTGCTCCTTATTCGACTCAGATTGGGAGAAAATAAAAGAACAGATTAATAAACTAATAATAGGGAAAATTATCTTGCACTTAAATAGTGTAGCCAATATATAGAAGAACAAATAATGGATAAAAATTAATTAATAACTAACCAATGCAGATCCAATGAGATGAGAGGCACTTGAATCAGATTCTAGATGGAGATGATCTCTTGATTCCTAGAACAGGTTTAAAGATGAGCTTCTAAATGTTGAGGATGATGCGTAGTAGGGAGAGTGAAATTAGTTTTAGGTTTAATATAATTTTAAGGGTAAAATTGTCATTTTACCCAAAATATCAGGGTCCCACAGTTTGAAAAACCATGCACCAACCATGCATGGTTAGCTGTAGGGGAGGGTCACCTGCACAGTTTGACTAACCAAGTGTAAACTATGAAAATCTTCACTGTAAAAAATATAGACCTAGCTGCACATCCATGTGGCCCAACATGAACGGATTTCACTAAATCTGTGCTAGTCCATTTCACCTTAAATTTGGGTTCTGGGCACCGAACCAGCCCCCAAAACTCCTGATACCTCCATACCCTCAAAGATAATTTAAGAGAATTTATATTAGGCCATATTTATACATTTAAACTGAAAACGTATGGAAAGTAAAGGATTCAGACCTCAAAAAAGAACCGAGTTCTTACAAACATCCCCCCTTAAAGAAATTCATTACCAAATTTCCCTTCTAAGGGTGGTAAAGCATGATCTCAGAATAATTCCAGCCACTATGATCGTACATCAGCCTCCCAATCCCAGGTCTTGTCCTGTACTTAGTCGTGCTGTCATATCACCCATACTAAAGAAACTGACCAGCCTCAGAGAACCTTTATGATACAATCTATAATACATATAGGATGATCCTCAAAAGATGAATCTACCTATAAATCAGCATCCTTGGGATGAAAATCATGAGACAAGTCTAAATAGTAACATCATAGCTGAGAAACATGGAAAACATCATGCATGGATCAATACTTTTGAGGTAACTGTAATTGATACGATACTAGAATGACTCTCTCCAGAATCTCAAATGGCCTGACATAACACAAGGAAATCTTACCATGCATCCTAATTATCCCGTGTCCCATCCTCAGTGAAACATGTAAGAAAACCCAATCCCTAACCTCAAACTCTAGAGGTCATTTGCGGTGATTTGTGTATGATTTCTGTCGAGACTGTACAGTATCCATCCACTTATGAATCAACTTTACCTCCTCTATAGTCTCTTGAACAAGATGAGGTCCAATCATATTTGCCTCTCCTACCTCTAAATAACACATGGGTGATCAGAATGGCCTATATTATAAATCCTCATAAGTCACCATCTGTATAGTATCCTGAAATCTATTATTTTAGGAAAATTCAACTAAGGGTATATGACACTCCCAAGATCCCCTAAAATCTAGGAAGCATGATTTCAATATGTCCTCAAGCACCTAAATCATTCACTCTAATTGGCCATCTATCTGGGGGTGTTATACTATTCTTAGAAGCACCTATATACCCAATGACCTCTGTATCCCTTTTTAGAACTGTGAAGTAAACTAGGAATCCCTATAAAAAATTACAGTATATAGGACACCATGAAGTTGTACTATCTCATGGATGTATAACCTCCAAATATCATCAATTCTGAAGGATTCCTTGATCAGTAGGAAATGTGAAACCTTTTCGAGTCTATAAAAAACCATATGGCATCATTACCTCAAGGTGACCTTGGAAAATTTTTCATGAAATCCATCGTGACATGAGCCAATTTCCACTAAGGGATGGGTAACTGCTATAAAATTATGACTGGTCGCTGATGCTCTACCTTCGCCTACTGACAGGTGGAACATCTCATGAAAAAACTAGGTACATCTCTTTTCATACCCGGACACCATTATCAATGATGTAAATCCCAATACATCTTGGTGATGTCAGGATGCATTGCCCAATCTGAAGTATGAAAATCTTGCATCAGCTCCTCATGCATGTTTTCTGAAACCCATATGCGACCATGTACATGTAGGATCTCATACTCACCCATTATCTAACTTGGAGGAGGGTCCTAACTTTCCACACTCTCTCATAGGACTAGGATCTCAAAGTCTGATAGATTCATCATCCTCACTCTATTCAGTAGGATGGTGGTAATAGTTAAGAATGATAGAAAAGTATGCCCCTGACTATCGTGAACCTCCAAGTGCATATTAGAGAACAATGCCATGAGTTTCCACTTGCTACTAGCCTACTAAAATTACAATATCTGAGTCCTCCTTATTAGTGCATCATCCACTGCATTTCCCTTACTATGTGTATAGGCAAGCTCAAAAAATGAAATACTGTAGTTATTAAACCCACACTTACTATCTCAAGTTCTGATTATGCTGTGTAAATATGCACTTGAGGATTTTGTGGTTAGTATACACCGTAAAATGATCTCTAAGTAAGTAATGTCCCTAATAATTCTATATGTGAACAATTGCATCTAACTTGAGATCATGCATTGGGTAATTCCTCTAGTGTGGCCTCAACTGCCAAGACCCATACACCACGACTCTACACCCTGCATAAGAACTGGTCCATGCCCGAAACCTGATGTATCAGAGTATATAGTGTAACTATAGACTAGATCTAGAAAAATTAGTATCAGTGCTGAATTCAATATCCCATTCACCTCTTAAAATTACATCTCACAAGAATCTATCCATATATACTTCACACCCTTCTTATTCAAGCCTGTCAATGGTGCTGCTAAGCGTGATAAGTCCTTTATGAAATGACTATAGTAACCATTCATCCCTAAGAAACTCTATACCTCAAAGATGTTATTAGGATACTACCATGAAACTATATCTCTCACCTTCTCTAGGTCAATTGATACTCTTTCCTATGATATAATGAGATTGAGGAAGTGAATCTAATCCATCCACAAGTGGAACTTTGTGAGCCTAGCATATAACTGATACCCTCTCAATGTATTCAAAACAATATTAATATGGTTGGAATGGTCATGTAGATTGTGATAATAAACCAAGTTATCATCCATGAAAACCAATAAAAACAAATCAGGATAAGGACGAAACACTTGGTTTATCAGTTCCATGAAGATTGCTGGTGCATTCGTGACACCAAACAACATAACCAAATACTCGTATAGACTATACCTACTATGAAAGACTATGTGAGGTATATCTAATGGTCTAACACACACTTGATGATAACTATATCTTAAATCAATCTTTGAGAAGACTCAATCTCCTTGGAGCTGGTAAAAGAGATCATCTATCTATAAAAGAGGATACCAGTTCTTAACCATCAACTGGTTCAATTTCTAGTAATCCACACATATACTAAGAGTTCCATCAGTTTTTTTTGTAAAAAAGGACTATAGAACCACAAAAAAAGTATTGGGTTGGATAAAACACTTTTCCTCTAAATTCTATAGCTTCCTCTTGATCTCTTACATCTCAGTAGTACCCATCCTGTAAGGAGGAATGGATCCCAGTGTAGCTCCTAGAACTATATCGATAGAGAACTCCACCTCTCTAACTGGAGGTAAACCTAAAAATTCATCCTATATGATGTACCAAATAAGATAAAAAACTGAATGGGAATCTTCCTGATATGTTCCCTGATCATCTAGCAATAAAATCGCAATCTGGGATGCCATACCACCCAGCCCACGATGCTCGGGTCCAACTCAGCTTGCTTGGACATCCCATTAACCCATGTGAATAAACTCTCTTCCCTATGGTGATGTGAAACTCACCCTGTGGTAATATAATTCAACAAAATTATGAAATGGAACCAATTAGTCCATCGTGAGGATGATGTTAAAATATTTCATCTTGAGGAAAAAGAGGTCCCCTATGAAGTGGTGCCTACCAATCTAAAGGGGGAACTCCCCACACTGACGTACACCATCTATTCTAATCCCCAATAGAGTTTCAAGCATTACAAAACCATTATAGTTCTGAAAACTGAGCCCAAGGCTATATATAATAGGCACATATATAAATATATGAGAATCCCCTATATCAAAAAGTACAGAAGCTAAAGTAGAGGCTACTATAATAGTACCTCTGGCAGTAAAAGGTTCGGGATCCTTCTCCTTGAGGGTCTATTGCACTACATATATCTAGAATGAACCATGACCCTGTGATACTGCCTATATACCCTGAGCTAATCCACCCTATTATTGTTGTAAAATTGGGGTCTGAATACCATGACCATGACCACAACGTCAACCTGATTAGATGACTATACCCCATCTTCATGCCTGATTAGAAGTTGCTAACCCTACTCCTGAATGCAAAGTTAATGTATACCCTCTCTCACTAGCTACTAGTGGAAACATTATAAAAAAGTTCTGTAGATGGACCATCTTTCTTCATGATCGGTACTTTATTAGGTCCCTCATATACAAAGGCCTTGTATGTCCTAGACTACCGCACTGGTAGCACCTCACCTATCTACCTAAGCATGTTATCTGGCTGCTAGTTTCACTATGTGGAAGCTCTAGATAACACTTCCTATTATCGGTTGATGAAGTACCTGACCTAGATTCTAAACCACCCAGGATTTCACCTTCATCCCCTCTCAGGTTACGCTATGTGATAAGTGCCTAATTCACTATTCCAGAAATGATAGTCAGCCAAAATTCATTCACCTATGATCAGATGTCATACCTAAAACCATCATTGAATTAGTTTCCTTTAGATAACTCATCACCCATCATAATCGGGGTGAAGTGTCGAAGCTTAGTAAAACAGGTATAATAATCCATAACTGATAACAGGCCCTACTCCAGGTGAAAATATTCCTAGGATCTATCAGCCATCAACATCTTAGGATTGAAATAATGATATAAGGATATATGAAAATCCCTCCAGGACATATCCCGATTATGTTCCGTCTAAGTTATAACAAACCACCATCTCTTGGCGGAATCACACAACATATAGATATCAAGCTTTACCCTCATCTCAGGAAGAGTCTCTAGATTCTTTAATATAGATAGCATGGCCTCTAGTAAGGACTCTGCATCATGTGCTATACTATTCCCTAAAAAAATGGGTAGATGCTGCTACTGGAACTCACACGACAACTCTTCTATATTCGGGGAAGGTAGTAGTGCTACCTGAATGTTCTATATAAAGCTCAATAAACCATCACAGAACTATGACTCAACACCTATTTATGGTACTACTAGTAGTTACATAGCTAATACTAATGGAGGACCCCCTAATAACCCATGGAATACCACCTATAGATATGATCATCACCACCCTCTTAGATTACCACTAGAGGTAATCATGGTGGCATGCCTCTACAATGACATACACACAACTCAGTTCAAGATTATTATTAAGTTTTGTAGCTCAAAAGAGAAAATATTTAAATAAGATTGGTAAAATCATTCCTCTATAAGAACACACCCCTCTGATTTCTCCTTAAGTCAGGCCTAGGAAACAAATAGATCATATGTAGGAAATATATACTACCTACTTCCCACTACTAAGGTCTGGTATGGGTTAATTTCTCTACTATAAGAAACTCAGTTTCCATTTTATTTGAATTCACATTTTTAATTTTAGTTCACATATTCATTTTAATTTGAATTCATTATAATTTCTCATATAATTAAAATTTAATTTAAAAGGTTGAACCAATGGTTTTCCAAATTATAATCCATGATGGTCTATACTCCTTAGGAACCAATTCCTGGCATCTAGTTAATTCACACCACAACCCATATTAGTATGACTATCACAACATCATGTATATCTATTATAGAACCTATCATAACATCATGAAACACGTAATGTATCCTAAATGTCATGGAATAATGAATGGAATGAAATTTATAACAAGTACCTATATGATTCATGTGATAGAACAACCTCATATCTTCAGGTTTCAACATAATAGAACCCATATTCATACGAATTATAACTTCAAAAATCAAGTGAAACACCCAACAGTGGAATTAAATCAACTATAATAGTAAATATCCAAAAAAACAATTCAATTCGAGGAAATTTGTATTTTTATTGTACATGGTTCAGATACTCCTAGAAATAACTCATTACTAACATATATTTCCTTCCTATCCCTTTTTATTATCACCAAATAGTAAGGTAAAGCAGAAAAGAATCACTATGATACCACTTTGTAACATCCTGGACCTGGATGCTACTCAACAGTGCCCCTATCCTGGTGGGTCACATGGACTCAAGCACATCTCCCCAAACTCCAAAGGTTTCTGACTAGCAGTGAGGTATTAGGAGTGTCCGTGGGGAGACTATTCCATAATCACCAGAGTGTAGCATAATAGAATATCAATAGCATACAAGTATTGAAAGTAGTAAAACATAAAAACAATAGATAATCACAAATAATATATAAAAATACCAAAGGAATCTCATATATAATGAAGATGATGATACATGTCACGTGTCCCTAATATAGTATCCAAAACAAGTATACATGGAAAATGTACAATACATGTAACAAAAGTACATAAAGGCAAAAAACTATCCATCAAGAATCATGAGCCTCATCTCGGTCCCATTCTCCCCTACTACTAAGAAGAAATCAAGAACCTATAGAAGGAAGATTTCCCATATCCATAAACACAATCATATAGTTTTTTATCTACCTAAAGGTTTCCCAAATAGTGCGTGAGACATAATCCCAGTAGGCAACCACCCAAGGTCTATTACATCCATTCAGTGAATATATATAACAACAGTGTGGAGACAAAAATATATAAAGTAAAGGAAGTACTCAAAATTAAAAATCCTATATGTCCAGGTTCTCATTTATCATCAAGTTCATTTAATAAATTTCATTTAGAAGATAAGTCTTTGAATTAATAATCATGTCTGTGTCATTTATAATCATGATCCATTAACTAAAAAGTTCATTTAATCAAAAATTCTAAGAACTTGGCATAAATCCCATAATCCTCTATAAGCACATATATCCACGGATGCCTAAACATGCCATCCCTAAAGTGTAATTCAAGACTGAATATAAGCTTATGCTTCAATGTGACAGACACATCATATAACTCATTTCATTATTTATTCATTTATGAACCTGAGTGTGTCCATATAATCCCTATATTGGAATCCAAGTGCCACTCCAACCAACGCCCTATAACCCCGTCCATAGTGATCCTCAAGAACCCATGTATTGCACTAGGTGTGGTATAAAGTCCCAGCCACTTGAGTCCATGCTTTGTGGTTCACTAAGGGATCCCAAGTATCACCCATGCCATATATGTTCAAATTCCCTTTGAGTTCATCCATGGAATTCTAATATGAATCCATGTACCACTCGACATATATCAGTCAAGCCTTAGAGTCTATCCTTAGCATTCCTCTAAGGAGTACAAGTATCACTCATGAATAAGAAAGGTTCAATACAATTGAGTCCGTCTATGGCATTCGTCATTTGAATCCATGTGTCACCCAAGGCACATCAAAATTAAACTAATTTAAAACCATTTAATCAAATTCATTTAAATATGTCAAGGTTATAACCATGGACATCTCAATTCAATCTCTCCTCAAAGGTGAATCAAGCATTGGCCAAGCTTAGAAGGCTTGCCTCTCAAATACTCAAATGTGAAATTCATTATAACAAGCACCTCATGCTTAAATAACTATCACATGCCATGACCTCTATTTAACTCACATGGGAATTTCAATATAAAGAGAAATTCAATCTTAAACTAGTAATTGCATAACATGGGCCAAGGGTCATGGTAATCCCATCCCATACCATTAATCCATTTCATTTACAACTGATAACACCAATCAATTTACAATTATCAATTTAATTTAAACACGCCATGATTAGGGAAAAAAGGCACACCTATGGGTGTCCAAGGCTAATCCACCCATGGTAGTCCGTCTATATAACCAACACACCCTAGGGGTGTTTCTAAATTAATTTCCAAAACCTATAACACTCATTGAAAGTCTATTTAATTGAATAGTCCATGCATAATAATTCTATTTAATGTTTAAAATCATTTAAGGCGACACCTGAGAATTGGTCGCATGATATAACGACATATATAGTCACTCGACTTTAAAAGAAAAGCATGAGACCATCTACCTTAGGTCTGTAGTTGATATATCATCCAGTATTTGATCCTGATTTGAATCAGATCAAGATAAAATTGAAGAATGGATGAAGAACCCAAAAATAGGGAAAATTATCTTTCACCTAAATAGAACAAATTATATCCAAAAGAACTAAGAATTACTAAAAAGGAATTGAGGACTAAGTGATGCAGATCCAACGAGTTGTGAGATTCTTGAATCAAATTCTAGACAAAGATGATCTCCTAATTACTATAATAGGATAAAATATGAGTTTCCAAATGGTTAGTATTTTGTGTGTGATGGAGAGTGAAAATAGTTTTAGGTTTCATAGAATTTTAAGGGTTTAAATGATCATTTTAACAAAAATATATAGGTTGCATGGTTTAGGTGCATAGTTTGAAAAACCACACACCAAACATGAATAGTCAGCTATAGGGAAGGGTCACCCAAATGGTTTAATTGCATGATTTTAATAACCATTTGAAAACTGTGAAAATTTCAACTGTCCAAATTGCAGACCTGGATGCATGGAAGTGTGGCCCATCTCACATAGTTTTCTCTAACTGTGCACCATACCATTTCACCACAAACATGGGGTTTGGGATTCAAATCAGCCCCAGAAACTCTTGATAACTCCATGCCCTCAAAGGGAATTCATATTAGGATATATTTAAACATTTAAACTGAAAAATTATAGAAAATAAAGGATCTATACCTCAATAAAGAACCAATTTCTTACAACTTTGATCGGGATATCCTTGATGACACATCAGGGGTGATTCACTATTATGTCTTCAAATTGAAGTGAAACTCTTGTGGTCTTGAGGCCTTATAGTAACAAACTATTGAATTTCATATACGACATGATATTGAAACTCACATCTAAGTCACAAAAATCTTTTCCACTGTTGTTAGGTCCAATAAATATGGGAATTAAAAAGCTACATGGATCACTTTTCTTCTTAGGTATGTCCACTACTGAACACTCCCATGTGAGCGGAATGGTTTCTATCTCTTCTAAATTCTTCTTGTTGGTTACTAAATCTTTCACAAATTTCACATATACTGGCAGGTTTGTGAGTGCTTATGAAAAAGGTATATTAATATTCAAAATTTTAAAATGTTCTAAAAATTTACCTTTATGTGAATTATTCTTTACTTGAACCATTAATTATAGAAATGGTAGTCTTGGCATGTACTGAGGTGGTTCTTCTTATTATTCTTCTATAGATACATTTTCCTCAATTTTTTGAGCTTATTTTTCACTTTCTTATACTGGTTGTTGTCATGAAAATTCTATACCACTTCCTTATATCTTCTTCCCACTTATGATCTATACAAATTTCAAATCTTCATGTGGGTGTACTTCAAGACATCTTGGAATTACACCTACTGGTCTCTCTTTTAGATGATCATAAATTTAGCTAACATGATGCTATAGATTCCACAATGCAACCTTTTGGTTCGTTTATTCTTATTTTATTTCCTTGAGTACAACCCTAGAATCAGTTATGAATGTTGCCAGCGTCTCTTCCAATGTATGGAATTGGATTATTAGTGTGGGCCCTTGGTGTTCTTGTTGTTGGTACCCTTGTGGCCTTTGTTGACATCCTTTTCTTTTTTTGTTGAGACTGAAAACCTTGAAATTTATTACCAAAATTATAATCAGTATAATTTAAATCTTCTATACACATACCTTGGAAGTTTTTCTACTGGCCCATCATGATGTTCATATTCTTGGCCAATGACTCTAGTTGTTCCACTATCTAGTCTTTTTTTGACTTTATGAATTATTTTTATTTCATCCCTTATTTTTCCACTAGAAAATATTTCTTTCCATTTCATCCAATAAGCAGTAGCTCACTTCAGGCGACTTCTTCATTAGTGACCCTCTAATTGCGACATCTAGAATCAACCTATTTCCCCACAAAAAACCCTTATAAAATGTTTGGATTATCACCTATAGCTCTATACCATGATGGAGTCATTTTTGAGAAATTTATTTATTTCATTCCTAGGAAGAATATAGAGATTCATCTTTAAATTGACAAATATTTAGAATATTTACCCATATGTCCATTAACATAGAAGGTGGAAAAAAGTAAGTGAGGAAGTTCTTGGCCAGCTCAACCCATGTAGTAATGGAATATGAAGGCATTATTTGAATCCAATCTTAATCTCACTCACATTATGAAAACTGGAAAAGATAGAGTCTTACCACATTGTTGAAACATTATAGAATTGGAATGTATCGCAAATCTCAAGAAATTTTCCCATATGTGTGTTCAGATCTTTATGTGGAAGTTTTTTAAACTTCAAAATGTTTGTGATCATTGAAATTATTGAAGGCTTGATCCTGAAGTGGTTTTCAACAATAGGGGGTGCTAGGATTTTCGGTTGTAATCTTTTATTTGATGGATTCCCATATTCTATGAGCATCCGCAACCCCATATCTATTTTTATAACCCCAACCACTTTTCTTTCCTCCATGCTCTCTATGGTCATAGTAAATTTACTCTCAATTATTGGTTAATAATGGCGTGTGGAATTGATGATGTTTTTTCTATTTGATCGAGTTTCATAGTTGTGTGTTAAATATTTCAATATGAGAAGTGCAGTAAACAATACCCAATGTAAAAAGTGAATTTTAACTAAAGAAAAAAAAATTAAAATTAAAATTTAAAACCTAAAAACTAACTTGTAACTATCCTTTGCAATGGTTCTCGTTTTGACATACCTGTGGGGTGTTGTTATTTCCCAATGGGTCAAATCAAAATATAAAATTTATAAATCTCAACATATGAAACTAATTAATTAAAATGAGTAAAGTAATAGGTCAAATTCAAACCCAAAAAGATAGTTAGTTATCTTTATTAGGTTTTTAAAAGAATTTATTTTATTAATTTGAACAAAGTGGTGAAGAAAAAATGGGTATGATTTATTTAAATAAAATGAAATGAAAGAAAATCAGATTGATTGGTTTTAAATTAGATTTGAAAAGGGTACTAGGGTTTTGTAATTTTATAGTTAAAGTGAAATTAGATATTATAAAATAAGTTAATTGATCCCTAATTAGCATCAGAGTCAATATGAGGAATATCCAATGGTCATGGTATCCCCTCCTTGATGCCCTTATTTACCCTATTCAGGTAATTTATGGTTTTTTTGAATCATATTTGTCTCGATACCATGTTTAAACCTGATTTCCCTAAATTTTATAATGGTCATGACTTCTTTAGGGGTTTTAGTTGCATAATTTTAGAGTTCCTTTAAGATTCAATTATCAATGGTCATGAAAAAAGAAAAAATAAGGATTGGAATTTGAAGATTAAATTATGGTAAACCAGATACATTAATTGAATAAAAATAAATCAATCCAATGAAACCTTACACTATACATTACATAACCCTAGAACAAGGTGTGTTTACCCCCTTATCCTAGTGATGAGAGGATAAGAGGGAAGGGGAGAAGAAAATGAAATAATAATGAAAGTAGAGATGAAACTGAGGAGGAACCTGCACAACATAACTTCTCACTCCAAGTTTTGGTCTTTAGGATCTCCTTCAAAGAAGTAGACTGGACCTCCATTTATAAGCTTTATATGGGCTTAGGTATTAATGAAGGACATTAATTATTGGTCCAAAAGTAGTCATGAGTGGGTCCTAGGTCTTAAAATGAGTCAAATATTAATGGTACTTCAAATCTGATGGATTAAATCCCATCCCATCTTTTTAAAAGATATGAAACTTTTTCACCACATGTACTGTTTTCATGACATGAGGATTTATGGGAATAAACCACATGTTTCATAGTGTGATATACATGTGTCATTCCATGACACATGTCAACATAACTTTTTTTCTACTTTCCTACACTTCACGCCCTATTTTACTTTCCGAACATTCCCAAGTACATCACATGTAAAGATTACATGATGTGAAATGTTAGTTTTCTACTATAAAAGTATTAATTTCCTCAGTTCTTCAATTATGTTCCTTTGAAGTGCTCTATTATCATCCTCAAAATTTTTTTGTTGCGCCATGAGCGAAGTGAAGTGGAATGAAGTGTACTTTTTCTCCTTTTTCAATTATCTTTTACATCCTTCCATAAAACAAAAAATGAGTTAAAACATTAAAAAATTGATAGGAATAATCATTTAAATAAAGAAATAAATATATTAAAACACCATAAAATACATGAATGAAATAAATATATTAATTACCATGAATGAATTAGGTTAAACCAAAAGCATCATAGATTAAGAAGAACATGTCATGATTTGGATAACCTATAAATTATTTTTCATGATAATGTAGTTTACCACTATGATTATTCTTTCTCCCACTATGAATTTTGGTTTTAGTCAATGGATAGAACCTAAATTAACCGTGTTAATACTGAATGTGATGGAAAACGAAATGATTTTACTCTTAAGAAACCAAATTTTATAGGAGTTAGAATGAAAAATATAATTTCTATTATTACGCAACATTCTCAAACCATGAATCATGTTGATCTTACAAATGAGAAAAGGAGGGAACAACATTCTATTGAGTCCTTCATGAGGCAACATCAAAATTATTTTAGTGGGTTTACTGATCCAATAGTTTATGAGTAACAAATAGGTACCATCAAAATTATATTTTCTATTCTCTAGTGTTTAGAGCATGAAAAATTCATTTTGTATGTCCATCATTTGGAATGAGAAGTATACCAATGGAGGAATCTCATCAAGAACATGAGGAAATATAAAGAAATTAAATCTATAGAGTTGTATAAGTTTTGAAGGTTATTTTAAAACTAGTACTTTACTCATATTATTTATATGAAAATGTATAAGGATTTACTTGAGATAAGTCATAAGGATGGTGAATCTATTAGTACATATGAGGAAAATTTTATAATACTTGAGAGGTATGATTCTGGTATTATCATTAAACCATAATATAAGATTGATCGATTCTTCAATGGCTTAAAACCAAGCCTCTAAAGGGACATTTTCTATAAGGTAATTCATTATATATGAATAAATAATTATTTCTTCTACCAAGGTAGAAATGGATACTAGATTTACCCATCAATATCATAGTTTTGATAAGATAAGGAAGCAGAAACTAAAAGAAAATTATAATAATAAAAACATTAGAGGGAAGAAGATGAGCCTTCCATTACAATAAAAGTACAGAATGATACATAGAGGAAATTGTATTAAGGGGACTTGTAAATTATTTAAGTGTGTAAAGGTATGTCATCGGGAAATAAAATGATTAAGTGATGGTAAAACATTATCTAATAACAGAGAAAAGAATCATAGAATGAACCAACTACACTCCGGTGTCTCAAATACAAGGAGTATTAGAATTATGATGACTAGTACTAAAATTCAAAGGTTAATAATGATGATCGATGTCAATAACCTATTAATAACAGATAGAAAATGAAATCTCATGCAATCACTACTTCCTATGTGGGGTACAATAATGACATGGTGAAAGGTACACTTACAATACACTCTAAAACTACTAATGTCTTATTTGATTATGGATCTACCCACTCTTATATATTTTAAGGATTTAATTATGGGAATCACAATACCAACTCAATGATTAGATATTGAATTAGTAGTGAAAATCCCTAATGGTATGATGATATCATCTCATGTCTATGATTCTTCTTAGATTGAAGTTTATGGGAATGTTCTTCTTAAAAATATCATTCTTCTTCCTCTAGTTGAATTTGATGTTATCTTAGGCATGGATTGGATTTATTTATATAAAACCAATGTCAATTACTATGAAAGGAAAGTCACATTTTTTATTTTGAACCAACCTATGATCATATATTAATGAGATGATAAATATGAAATTTCGATGTAAATTGTATCCATTGTATGTTTTTGATTCATATTCAAAAGGGGTGTTTATCTCATATGGTTGGGTAGAAACCCAACATCGAATATATACCTATTGTATCAGAGTTTTGTGATGTTTTTACAAAATAATTTCTTAGTCTTCCTCTAAATAGTGAAGTTGTGTTTTAAATATAACTCATACTTGGTGATACACCTATTTCAAATACACCATATAGAATGGACTTGATTAAGTTTTAGGAATTAAAGAAGGAACTCTAGTAGAATCTTGATAATAGATTAATTAAAAAAATGAATCACTTAGGGTGATCCTGTTATATTCATTAAGAATAAATATATATTAATGCAACTATGAATTGATTAATAAGTACCATATACCTCATATTGATGACTTATTTGATTAACTTTATGGAGCTCAATATTTTTAAAAGACTAAGATTCCTCCTTAATATCATTAATTGATGGTCAATATGAAGGATATAACCAATATAATATTCTACAAAAGGTATGGAATCTTTGAATTTATAGTGATTCCATTTGGTCTTACTAAATTTCCTACTATATTCATGGATCTGATGAATATAGTATTTAGAGACGTTCCTGATCAATTTGTGGTAGTATTAATAGATGACAATATTATATATTCAAAGATCAAGGAATAACATGAAGATTATTTGATAATTTTAATAAAGACCCTAAGGGAGGGGAATATATATGAAAAATTTACCATGTGTCAATTTTGGAGACAAAATGTTTCATTTTGGGTCCTATAATCTTAGAAGAGGATATATTAGTGAATCCATCAAAGAAGTAAGTTATTGAAAATTATCCCAGACCACAAAATATGACTGAGATCCATATTTTTCTTGGTTTCAATGGATATTGTCAATTATTTGTGTATAATTTCTCCTATATATCTATTACAATCACCATGTTAATTTGTATGGGAGTTAAGTTCCTTTGGATAAATTAATATGAGGAAAATTTCAAGGAGATGAAAAGAAGGGTTGTTAGTAAACCTTTTTTCACACTACCTTGAAATGGAGAAGGATCTGTGATCTACAGTGATGCATCATGTAAGGGAATGGGATGTGTCCCCACATAGAATGATTTGACAATAACATATTCCTAATGACAATTGAATAGTCATGAGAAAAAGTACCCAAATAATTATTTGGAGTTAGCTATGGTTATTTTTTAATTAAAGATATGGTGGAATTATATTTATAGAGAAAGGTGTGATATATATGCTGATCATAAATGTTTAAAGTATATATTCACTCAAAAATAGCTAAATATGTTCCATAGAATATGGTTGGATATAATTAAATATTATGACTGATCAATACATTACCACCTTGGAAAACTGAACAAGGTGACATAAGCTCTAAGTCAAATGAATCATGATGTCTTATCTATGGTGAGGATCCCCAAAGATCCAATATTTATAAATTTTCAAAGGATGGATTTGGAAATCTTAATGGAAGGGGATAAATCATGTCTTTCTCAAATGAGTGTGTAACCATCTATCTAAGTGAGGATTAAAGAGGCATTAAAGTAAGACATGGAACTATATAAGAAGGTCAGAAATATTTCTGAATTCAAGCTTGATTATAATGGAATGATAAGGTTTTGGAACTGTGTATGTTTTATGTCAATACCAAATGTGAATGACTTGTTGGGTGAATATCATAGTTTAACATCATCTATTCATCATAGAATTACAAAGATGAATAGGTGACTAAAAAATTATTTCTAGTGGGAAAACATGATGATATGTATTACAGAGTATATATCTTGGTGGTATTTTTTTCAATAAGTTATAGCTGAGGGATAAAAGTCTAAGGGTATGTTACAACCATTACCCATACCAGAATGGAAATGGGAAAATATCACCATGGATTTTGTCATCAGACTCACAAAAAAATCTAAAGGTCATAATGATATTTGTATTGTAGTTGATTACTTTACAAATTCACCACACTTCATTGCTACTAGATTAGTTTTTTATATTGATAAAATTGCTAGAAAATATATTAAATAAGTGGTAATGTTGAATGGATTACCACATTTTATTTTATCTGATCAGGATATGAGGTTTACCTACAGAGTTAAGTTTCAGTATAGTTTATTATCCACAAAAGTTAGTCATTATAAGAGGACTGTTAATACCCTAGAGGATATTATGAGATCTTATTATATGTATTTCAAGGTGGTTTCAGTCAACAACTTCCCCAAGTTGAGTTTTCTTACAATAATAAATTTCACCCAAGAATTCAGATGGATCCTTATGAATCCTTATATGGAAAGAAGTGTAGAACTCCAATGTGTTGGGATGAAGTTGGAGACAAAAATCTACTGGGACCTGATCTAGCTAAGGAAATGGTAGAGAAAGTAAGAACTATTGAATATCACATCAAGTTAGCTTAGAGTCAATATAAAACTTATGCTAAAAATCATCATGGAAATATGTAATTTGATGTTTGTGAGAAGTAATTCCTATGAATTTCACCATGGAAAAAGGTTATGATATTCAAAAAGAAAAAAACTTTCCCCTATATATATTTCCCCCTTCAAGATTCTTGATCGAGTAGGAATGATATCTTATCACTTGGAGTTTCCATAAACCTCCCTAAAGTTCATGATGTGTTCCATGTATCTCTCCTGATGATGTATATACCTGATCCTTCACATGTATTGAACTCAAAAGTTTTACCACTAGGACATGATGTTTACTATAAATAACAACCAGTATAAATATTTTATCATTGATATAATGTTCTACAAAACAAGACTGTTGACTTGGTTGAAGTTATTTATAGGAATAAAAAATTCAAAGAAGCTACATGGGAAGCTAAGGATGTGGTAAAATAGATATATCATCATTTTTTACGTTGAAGTACTTTAATTTCAAAAGTTAAATTAATTTTATGGGTGGTAGAATGTAACACCCTAAGATTTTATAATATATCTCTCTTTAAATAAAATTTATTTGATTCATTTGGATACATGAAACACCAAGTCTAAATGAACTATAATATAATACAACATTATAACCTATTCATTAAATTGAAATAATGGACATCAATAAACACTTTTTTAAAATTATTTATAAATTTTTTATATAAATAAAATATATTGATAAATAAGTACTCTATTTTTAGCAAAGCCCTTATATTCTTTAACAATACATTTTCCTAAAAAATGATTTTTATTTATTTTTGGTGAGAAAATAATATAATTAATTTCTGACACTTTTTGAAAATTTATTTGAAAAAAATAAATTTATTTTTTAAACCATGATGTAAAAATTAATTAAGAGTAAAATTTTGTGAATTTTTTGAAAATATTCCTTTTTCAATGAGTAGTGAAAAATAATATTTTTTATTGAAAATTGTGTATTCATTTAAATAATTTAAAAAGTTTTTTTATTTAAAATGATTTTAAAGTAAAATTATTTCATTTATATTATGAATAATACAATCAAGTTCATTAGAATAAATTTTATATTGGATTTTGGTATACAAAATTTTTATACTTAAGAAAACATTTTTATGGAAAATTGTTTTTCATCGCATTTTGTGGGATTAATTTTAAATTAAATTATACAACCTCTATAAATTGAATCTTGAAATAATTAATTCTATATTTGGAATTAGTAAGTAAAAATTTGGTAAATATGTCCCTTCTATTTTTTGGTCAATATGAATTGTTACCATAGTAAATTTTTGTTACCATGGTACAGGTAAAATGTGTTAATTAGTTTTAAAACTCATATGATAAGGATTAAAATTCAATAAAAAACTTTAAATTATCCTATTTTATGAGTGGATTTCAGAAATTTCTATCCAAGTATCTAATATATGGCCACTTGGTTCAATTTTTCTTTGAATATTCCTTTTATATTAATTTAAGAAACAAATAAATGAAAAATGTCTCTCTCTTGAATTTAATATCTCTAAAATTATTACATAAGGATAAAAAGTGGAAAAGTTTGACTATAAATGTTTATTTGAATGAAAATTTTATTTTTTATAATTGTAATTTATTTATAATTTTTAGTGATTTAAAAATTACCTTAAATGATTAGGCAACGCCAACAAAATATTTATTCAATTAATTGAAAAATAAAATAAATATTTTTTAAAATATTAAAAATAATAAATTTTGGGTGAATTAATTTATTCCAAGATTTTTTTGATAAACATAACATGTTAGTGATGTTATAAATGTTTTCATTATAATTATATAACAATATTTATGTCTTTAATGTGAAATTAATTAAATAGTGTCAAAATGACATTAATGATATTTTATGTTAAATAATATTTTTTTAAAATTGTTTAAAAATCATAAAAATATTGAAATAGGAAATTTAGGATTATAAATTATCTAAAAGTTCACCCCATAGTCATTTATTATCTATTTTTTAACTTAAAAGTAAAATTATAACCTTTTAAGATTGAAAAATTTATTACTATAGTTAAGGTTAAAATATGTTAACAAAGGGGTTAAACCAAAATATAAGGTTTAAAATGATACCAAAACCTGTCTAAATTTCATTGGATGATGATATTTATACCTAAAAATATTTTTATTTTAATATTTATCTATTTGTAAGCATTTGGGTTTAGAATGACTTAATAATATTTTAATCATTTTTTGTAATTCCAAGTTTGTCTTTTCCCTCCCTTATAAAATGACACCACTTTTCTATTTTCTTTACACTAGTTTGAGCCATATATCTCGATTAAAAACAACCCAATTATCTTCTAAATTCGTTAACTACAAATCATAGGTTCTAGTATTCTTGAATGAACATTCCAAGGGTCATTATGAAGAGATCTAAATGAGGCTTATCGAAGAAGGGGTAATCTTCCTACCCAACCGCTTTCAATATATTTCTTATTATACCATCTCTAAATATATGGTATTCATAATAAAATATAAACTTTAATATGATAAATATATTGAAATCTTATTATTATTATATAACTACAATTATCCACCTTCTTTTCCATCAAATGGGAAGTGAAAGTATCATGTGTGTGTACGTGTGACATACCACATCCATGTAGAAATACAATTAATTTTATATCACCATATTACATGGATGGTTATTATGATGGGTTTAAAGTTTATATATGATATTTATGAAATAATTTTTCTTCTGTAATTATAATATCATATCTATGTTCTTACCTTCAAATCCATTGAAAAATGATAACGTCGCTCGTGTGTATATGTGGAATACCACCTCCATGAAGCGATGTTATACATTTTTCATTTATGCTATACATGGATGGTAATAAGGATATATTTAATGAATATATGTGATATATATGATATAAAAATTATTCTATAAATGTTAATTTTAATTTACCCTTCTTTTTTTCCATCCATCAAAAAGTAAAAACAATGTTCATGCATACGTATGACCTACCATCTCCATGAAAAGTGAAATTCATTTTTATATCTATATCTTTTATGGATGAATATAAATATAAATATAATGAATATATATTATATTTATATCATGATTAAAATTATGGAGATTATGGAACCATGATCAAAGTACAAGGACTGGAACTGCTGAACTGAAGTTCTCATTGAAAACAAAGCTGTTAACAACCATAAACAATGATTTTAATAAGAAATGAATGATTAAAACAAACTATCCTGGGATTACATTTAACATGGAACCCATTTTGAATCACCACATGGATTGAAGGTAATTATTGATCCGAATGGGTTGGAAAATAGTTCATGGGAATCACTGGAATCCCTTTGGGAATAATTTCTCCCAAATTGGAGATAAAATACAACATAATAAATAAATATAAGAACCAAAATAAATAAAAATTAAAAATAGGTCATATCTAACTACCATGATCCAACACATTTTCATATACATAAAAAAATCCAAATGAAAATATATAACCAATCATAACAGAAACAAAACTAACCAGCAATAATAAAACTACCGACCAACTCAAGACGAGACCAAACCATATATATGAAACCTTCAGTTTCTCACCCCAAACAAACTCAAACTATATCAGACATGAAAAAAATGAATGGATCAAACCAAGAACTTAAACCTAAAATATATAGGCATGATATAAAAATCCTAGTAGGTTACCACAACCCACCAAATCTATACAATATGATTCATAAGGAAAATCATAAATTCTAGTTTGAATATAAATCTAGAGAGTAATAAGTACACATAAATGGTATGGAAATAAAAAAAATTCTATAAAAATCTTTAAAATTAATTATGATTGTTTTTACAAAACCAACTCACACATTTTTAAAATGAAGACACCATCCTAATACATTTCCAAACCATGAATACAATCAACAATCTAAAAAAAAATCCACGTGTTTTAATTAAATGAAACAGTCACTTCAAAACATATCCTTGATTGAATCTATCTTTAAAAAGGAACACACCTTTTGAAATAAAATTTAAAGAACCTATATAATATTCTTTAAATTCAAAATAGGTTTTCACAAACATCTTTGAAAACTCCCATTCTAAAGGATAAGACCCTACCCATTCAAATGAGTCAAGCATAACAAGAAAGCACCATCTATAACCCATGGCATATATAAAATATAAATAAGAAAGGTTATATAACAATTAGTTAAGGTGAAATGATAAAAAAATAACTAGATCAAACCCACCTCAATAAATAAATAACCAATCAAATGAATGTTTCATGGGATCTACCATATGATCCCTATTATGCCAAGCATGTTACAATATATGGGTATAACCACCTTGAACCAGCTATCGAAATCCACTAAATTCCAAAACCAGTCCTTTAATTATCCTACACAAGAATCATTACAAAGAACAACCCCCACCTAGCCCTTGTTCTTAACATTACTGGTGTGAAACTAGCGGTATGTTAACCAACTAGAGGAAAAATATAGATCGACCACTTAGTAACTAGTTTCCGATGACCAATAATAGGGAATGAGGAGTAGGAACAAATGAGACCAGACTAACAGACAAAGAATAACTGTAGCTACCCTCATCCCTAACACTCATTTATAAAAATACCCACAATACTAAATACACCCATGAAATAACAATCACATTCCAACACAAGTGAGAAAAAACCATAACATAGTGATAATGAAACCAAAAAAGGGGTATAAAAGCAAGGGGGAATTAAATAGCATCTCACATCCACCATGTAAAAAAAGTGCCAAGATGGCCTTTTAAACACTAAAATATAACTCATAATTCAAATACCGTTTTTACTTTTCATAAAACACCATTTAAAACATCTTGAGGGGTTTATAGAAACCAACCTCCTCATTAAAACATTTCAAAGATACCATTCAACAAGGGTCTTCCTATTTGAAAATAAAAAAAGTCCAAAGGCCAACCATTTCCTTTAAAACATTTACAAATTCTAAAAGGTAATTCTTCACAATGGGTAAATCACACACACATTTCAGATCACCATTTTAAATCCAAATAAAAACCCCTTTTGTAAATAATTTTATGGAAAACACCTCATCTCAAAAAACTAATTCATTTTAAAACATATTTTTCACTCATTGAAAACCAAAACTAGTTCAAAAACCATTTCACAACATGAAATACATTTTAAAAAGACACATGTGAAGTTTACAAAATATTATCACCTTAAAAAAATCCATTTCAAAAATAGAAGTAATTCACATGAAAATCCATTTATTCCAATCTGAAAACATTAATAAATGCTTTCAAATCACCAAAGAGACATTACATATACTTATTTATTCGATAAAAATTAATTTATAAAGAAAAATAAAACTTTGATTTTCAAAATGAAATAATTTAATAGAAACACCTACCTCAAATAGATGAGAATCAAGAAGAAACACTTTGAAACATGTCAACTTCATCGGTGACCACACCCACAGGAAAAGAAATGGAGTCTACAACCCACAAACCTGAAAAAACCAAACATTATATCCACTTGGAACCCTGAAATTTTACAATAGAGACTTAGGGTTCTTAGGGAAATCCAAATATAAGAGAATATGGAGAGATAAGATAATAAGAGGGAGATAGAGGAAGAACTCAGCTCAAACCTCTTAGAAATCATTAGGGAGTGTCTAATGTGGAGGAGGGTGGAACTACTCCAAGAGCTCCAAAGGGGTCATATGATGTATATTGGAAGAAATGGGGGTGAAAAACCTTATATTAGAAAGGGTTAAAATAGAAAATACCCCAAAATTTAATACTTGGGAAGGCTGCACTGGAGCTAATGTCCCTCAAAATTCTAATATGAATGATTTCACATTGGGGTCCACACAATTTGGAATAACCATGCACCTCACTCTAGACACACCCATGACCCTACATGGTCTCAAGGAATTTTCATATGGTTTAACAAACTGTGTGGGATCCATGCTAAATAGATCTATTAAAAAGATAAATCCAACTACTCAGGCACCGCACACTCACTTCTAACCATGCAGGATAATCACGCTCCTCCAAAAAGGACTCCAAAACAAGAATTTTTGGCATTCCACAAAATAAAACCCAATTAAACTCAATGAAAGATAAAATAACTCTAAATAAACAACACCAAGACATGGGGGTGCCGCAAACTCCCCAACATTTTTATTTCTACCCCCATAAAGTCTGGTCGAAACCAAAGGTGAGAGGGAATGAAGGACTAAAGAATACTTTGACATAAAAGATACACTAAACCTTTAAAAAACAACCAAGATTCTCAAAATGATAAAACTAATCAACCATAAGTTTCCTAAACTTATCTAAGTACATGAAAATAGAGCCTCTAAAAAAAAATTCTATGAATCATGGAATATATAACATGGTCTCCCCACCTTTAAGAGTTCATCTAACACGATCCCCCCACCATTCAAAGATTCTAAAACATGGTGGAAAAAAGGAAAAATCTCCCAAGGGATGAAACCTATAACAATGAGAAATTTCAAGAGAAACTCACTCTCAATCATGATCAATTCCAAACCCAAGGAAAGAAGATTAACCACAAGAAGCCTCACAATAATTACATGATACTTCACCTCAGGTCATGATACACATAGATAACCTAGGGTCAAAACTTGGATCACCCTCTTAAGGTGCATCTGAAATGTCCAAAACCAAACACTAGCTGGTATACCAAACTAAACTGCTATATCACACACCCTAGTTACCCAATAATGCACCCAAGACCTCTCTCATGTCCAACCAATGAGCACCCCAAATGCTTAATAAAATAATAGGTGTAACCCAAACTCTCAAAGATGGTTCACTAAAAAAACGATTCACAACAAAATGAAACTCATAACCAACCCCAAAAGGATAAAGAACCCAAAAAATAACCTCAAAATCCTTCCACAAGGGAGGTAGAGCATCCAAAAGCATAAAATATTTCCAAAATATATTATTCATACCATCCATTCAAACATACCAAAAGGGAACCATCCATAAGATCCTAAAAATAAAAACCAAAGATCTATAAACCAAGATTACAAACATCAAATGAAAATTCTAAAAAAAAACTCAACCACAATGGATCAAAATTGAAACCTATTTCATAAGATCATCTTGAAAAACTTCTAAAGATGACCCAAATAGAAAAAATAGAGGAAAAATCAAGGAGTCTTTAGATATATGGGATTATATTCCTTAGATCCCAATACTAGAATCATACTAGATATTTCCTCTTCACATGAGAGAGACTACCCACTTTTAGCTTTCACTCATCCTACTTCAGTTCCTCACTATCCAAGTTATCCTTTTTCCCTCAACCGGAACTAAGGCATCACCCACAATAGGTTTCTTAGACTGGTCAGATTCCATTTTAATATACTTGAAGAAAACTTACTGAAAATATTTTAGGCCTAATAAAAGCATAGAAAAACCAAAATATGAAATAATACCATCTCTGATGAAATGATATTTATCGGGTCACTGACCATCAGCTTTATTGAAAATATGACGGAGTTTGAAAAGTGATTGACATACTTCCTTATTGACCAGTCACCCCGAAAAAGGCTCATGAGTTTAAGATATTTATCTACTAACACATCCCACTTAATTAATTTTCAAACAATTAAATCCCAAAAATCTACCAAGACATACCTCTACATAGTGAATGAGGTACCACAAACTCCCCCCAAACTCAGCTAAAACTGGTAAGCGTGATCTTAACATCATTCATCTAAGAAGATTCTGGTGTTCCAAGAGAATAGAGGATCACTTAAATATCTTCCAAACACCCTAAAACTTTCATTGACCCTTAATCACCACTTAATAGAGGAGAATATTGATTCAATAAGTCTAAGATGAGATCTGGGCTTAATGAAGGTTCCATGTTCAGAACTCCTCTCGGCGTCTAGGTACAATCTAGAAAAAGAGACACCTTTTTGACTATTCTGTGTAACTTCAACAACAACACAATACATGAAAATAATTAATTCATTCCTAAAATTATAAACTAAATGATTTTAGCACATTGGGAATCAATCCAAAACAAAAAACCATCAAGAATGACACAAAATTCACCAAGTAATTTTGAAATCACCCTCCACCAAGGTACATGATTAAAACCAAGACAACCCATTCTTAAAAAAAACCTTAATGGAACACACACTACCTAATAAAGGCATAAAATAAAAACATTTTCAATATTACACTTTGTTTTAAAAACCAAGAATCCAAAGTATGCCTATCAAAACTAAATTCCCTTTTCAAAACACCGTAATGGAAATAACCCTTTTTACAAAACCATCTTTAAAACCAAGTTTGAAAACAATTTTTTTAACAAAAATCCTTCCATTTTTAAAATGGGGTTTTAAGACCAAGAAAACATGACAACTACACAATAATTACAAATGAGATTCAAAAGAACCACATCTTGAAAAGGGTAACAAAACACTCCTCAATATACCTCCCAAAAGTGAAAGACACCTCATGGGAATCTAGATTCAAGAGAAGTCAAAATAGAATTATTAGGGAAGAAACAGTATTGTGAACACTTTGGCCAAACGAGCTGGGAAACTGAGCACCAGTTATGAAAAACACCTTATAAAAGAGATATATTCAACTACCTGGGCACTTCATGGTTTCCCAAGTCATGCATTTCAACCCCGCCACTTTAATTATTCTCCATTTCCACCATAAAACCATGGATCGACCCCCCCAATATCACTCTCATAATAAAAGGGGATCAAAAGACATCAATCCTAATCAAAACCACCAAAAGAAACTAAAACAACTCAAATCCATGATTTAAAACACAACTTAACTTGGAAGATTGGGTCTTGGGATAAGAAAGAGCTAGATAGACTCTCCCCACCCTTACCATTAAAGATCTGATATCCTTTTTACCAGGACATCCCCAAATAAAATGGGCTACACACAAGGCTTAGTCTCTTACAAAAGAACCTAAAACTCTAATACCATTTTGTAATGAACCAGCTCGATCTTCCATATAACTTGACACTTGACCCAATTCTACACATAACCCAAAGGGAATTCTTGATCCCCATGGGATGGAAAATAGTGCCTGGGCCTCACAGAAATCCATTTGGTAATGATTTCACACAAATTATATATAAAATAAAATGTAATGAATAAATATAAGAACCAAAATAAATAGACATTCCAAACATTTCATATCCAACTACCATGATCCAAACCATTTACATATATATAAACAAAGTAAAAATATAAAGATATAACTTGGAAGAAAATAAAAACACTAACTAGAAATAAATAAAATACTAACTAATAAGATGGAATGAGGTATAGGAACAAAAAATACAATTCTAACACATAAGACATAACCATAACCAACCTCACCCCTAATACCCAATGATGGAAATCCACACACATACAAAAATGTACCCATGACATAAAAATAAAATTCCCACACAAGGGGATAAATAAGAATCAAATTGTGATAATGAACCCACATAAGGGGTATACAAGAAAGGAATAAATCAATGGGTGTCTCACATACACCATGTAAAAACTAAAGTGACAACCAGGCCTTTGAAACCCCAAAATATCTCTCAGAATTCCATCCCCCTTTTTAAATTTCATAAAAACCATTTATTTTTTTATGGTTTCAAAGAAACCACCCTCCACACTAAAACATTTCAAAGATACTATTTAATAAGTGTTTTAATCTTTGAAAATAAAACAAAGCCAAAGTCCAAACATTTCCTTTTAAACATTTACAAATGAAAAAAGGTTATTCCTCGCAAGGGGTAAATCATACACACATTTCTAATTACCATTTAAAATCCATATAAAAACCCATTTCACAAATCATTTTGTGGCCAACAAATCATATCAAAACCTAATTCTCCTTAAAACATAGTTTTAAAACATTTAAAACCAAAACTAGGTCAAAAACCATTTCACAAGATGATATAAATTTCAAAAATCCACATAGGAAATTCAAAAAATCTTTTAACCTTAGAATAATTCATTTCAAACATGAAAACAAGAAATTCACATGAAAATCCATTTATTCCAAGATCAAAGAATCAATAAATGGTTTCAAATCACCAAATATATATCACATATATTTATGAGTTCAATAAAAATGAATTTAGAAATCATAATAACACTTTTATTTTTAAAATGAAACAATTTCATAGAAACACATATATAAAGAGATGAGAATTAAGATGAAATGCTTTAGAACGTGTTTCCTTCAACAGAAAACACACCCACATGAAAAGAAATTGTGTATATAACCCCTAGACACCAAAAAACTCAACATTATATCCACTAAGAACCCTTAAATTGGGAAATAAAGACTTAAGGTTCATGGGGAAATCCAATTCTAATAGATGAGGGGGATAGAAGAGAATAATAAGAAAAAAGAGGAAGAAATCACTTCAAATATCTTGGAAATTATCAAAGAGAGGGTAATAATCCAAGGTTTAGGAGGGTGGAACTCCTTGTAGATCTCCTAATGGGATGGATGATGTATATGGGAGGAAATTTTGGTGAAACCCCTTAAATTTAAAAGTGGTAAAATGGGAAATACCCCAAAATTTAACACCTTGAAAAGCAGTATGATTTGAAAAACCTTATGAAAATCATGAAAGACATACCATCCATCAAAATTATAAGATGCACCATTTTTAATTGGGTACCACATAATTTGAAAAAACCATGTGCCTCACCCAAGAAAAACTCAATGCCTCTCATGGTCTTATGGAATCTTCCTATGGTTGAAAAAACAATGTGGAAGCTGTGAAAAAAATGCTATTTAAAAAAGAAATATCCAAATTTATAGGCACTGCATGGTAACTCCTAACCATGTGGGATAACTATGAAACTCCCAAAAGGCCTCTAAAGCATGAATTTTCATCCCACCACAAAACAAAACTCAATTCCACTGAATTAAAGATAAAATAAATCAAAATAAATAATACCATGACATGGGGGGTATCACAATGATGAAATGATATAAGGGGATCATATATAGTATTATAAGTATATAAATTATTCTTATGTATATTTAAAATAAATTTAAATTTACAATACATGAGGCTAAATAATTTTCAAAGGATGTAGATCATGAGGTAATGGATTTATGTTATAATCTCATTGTTTATTGGGATTGTTTATAATTAAGTTTCTGATGATGAAATTTCATGATCTATAGCTCAGGAATATCGTGGATTTACTTATACTAGGATTACATATAGAGATTATATGTTTTAATTTAATTTTACTCTCTTTATGAACTCAATATATCAAAAGAATGTTTTTAAGGAAAATTGACTTTAATTCTATCTTTTTTCAAAAATCATTTTTCTTCCATGTCCATGTTTTCTAAAATTCTTTTCAAGAATTTTCAAGAACCAAGCCTAGTCTCCATCCAAAACAGCACCTGAATAGGTCTATAGAAAGGCCATAAGGGCATTACCTATCCCCATGGGGTGTCACAAGTTCCTGATTATCCTAAAAAATGGTTTGGGAATGATTTCCCCGAGTATATAACCATTAAATAACCAACAATAATAAATAAACTGAATCTGAAAATTCATACAAAAAAGCCTTAAATAAAATTCAGAATTTAGTTACATAGTTTTAAATAAAACCCAAGAGGTACAAAACTCAAAAGGTTCATCTATTATAACTTAAGAACCACCACATAACAAGTGCACATCACCCAAATCCTTCCCCACATCACCGCACCTGGAAGAAAATGTAACAAACCAAACCGCCATCTCCAAGGACCTTTCCCTTACCTGTGTAAAACATTATCAAGTATACTTACTCCCAAAGGTGTATTCAGGGTGTGTTACTAATCCCAATAGGATTCCACCCAATATATTCCATGTGATAACATTTTAATAAAAAAATCTTGCAAGTTTTTATAAACAAGAAATGATAGTAAAAATTTCTAAAAGATGCAACTTTAAATGAAAACAGTTTTCAAGAGGGAAACTTTGAAGAATGTACACTTTTAAATAAAACACACATGATATTGATTTTTCCAACAAAACACACCCTATACAGACGGTAAGTACAATATATCTAATCAGAACTAGTCACTGGAACACCCCTAGGAACTATTTAGCTATGGAGCCCTAGGTACATTGTATCTCGGTGTACAAGTAACCATAACCAATATCCTTATTGTGCATGATCCAATAGAAGGGGAAACCCCAATTAATTAGTGGTCCCCAAACATCATCAAAGTTTAGTTAGTTTTGTCATCATCAAAATTTCCAATTAAAAAAAGGACGATACCACTACTGGATCACTAGCATACTAATCCTAGTCCGCCCGCCTGGATACACAGGTTTACCTCTTTGTGCTCAATCAAGTTCCATATGTCATAAAATACCATTTCACATGAAAATTCCATTTCTAAATCATTAACTCACTAAAAATCCCACACACATGTCACATAATACCTTTTTCACATTCAAATTCATTTTAACATCATACACACACCAAAAAAGCCCACAAACATGTCTCACACCTTTCTCACAATTTAATAAATCACCTCAACAATTTATAAAACATTCTCAAAACTTTTAACATAAAAAATCATCACTTTATATTTAAAAAACCCTATTTAAGAACATACACCCACCAAAATAGTACCCAAACATATTTTCACCCTTTGTGTTACTCAATAAACCATTTAAAATTTTCATAAAACAATTTCAAGAAGTAAAACAAGGCTTTGCACATAATATCCATTCAAAAACCCTATTTAAAGGACAAATGCACCCCAATACCATACAAAATTTAATTGGAAGCCCTATTAACATTTAATAAACCGATTTCATATATTATAAAATGACCTCAAATAATACCACATGAGTTACACATGAAAATCACACAATTTCAAGAAAAAATGAAACTTTAAAATTGAAATCTTAACCAATTCCATCAAAAATGATTTTAACACCACAAAAAATAAGTAAGAAACATTATAGGAAGGTCATGAATGTAATCTAAATCATAAAAAAATGTTTACACATGGATTCACCTACATTATATGTCAAAAACCCTAAATCTTTGTGCAAAACTTCAACTACACCACCACCACACCACAAGGGAATTAAAACAAAACCTAATCAAGAATATTGAACCAATAAACTCAAAAATAAACCCTAGGTACAATAATATATTTTTTGGACATTTGGTGCTTCAAGGAGGAGGGAAGAAACCGTAATAAAATGGAAGAAACAAGAGAGGAATTCACTTACTTGAAAGATCTTGAAGTTCCACCATAAAAAACCCTTAAAAATGGGTTCCTAAGGATCTTGAGGGATATTTTGAGACTTCCATGTATTTAATGGGTGAATGGGGGTATAAAGGGGTGCATTAGGGTTAATAAAAAAAGGAAAAAATTTCATTTAAAAAATATATTTAATGATATGGACACTATGCGTGGTTTGTCTACGCGGTTTAGTAAACCGTGCATCCAAACTGTACGTCTAGTTCTGTCCACTCAAAAATTGTTGTTTTGCTACAAAATTCAAGGGGGGACTAGGGGGAAACTAGTGTGGAAATATAGGACAATAATAGAAGATATTTAAGGCCCAAAAATCTCAAAATTGTCACACCCTACTCCCAATAAAACGACCAAGAACCCGAACTGAACAGGAATGAAATAAAACTTAAAAACCTGGGTGTGACAATTATCCCCACAATAATGCTTTTTTACCTCCATAAATCCATAACAAGTCCAGATGAAAAAAAACCCAATACTATTTCCAAGTTAAAAGTGGGTTCCCAATGAAAAGACAACAAGGACATTACCAGTAAGAAAAGTGGGTTATGAGCTAACTCGAGGGGCCAAGACGGACTCCCCTGCTAAGGTTCACCCACCCCAAAAAGAAAAAACACCTCCAGTTTACCAAAAAAGGAAAATATACCCTCACCAACCAAAATTTACACCACTTTATTGAAACATGAAAAAATAATCAAACCACAACCCAATACAAAACACCTTAAACACTATCAGACGAAGCTCAAACAATTTACCTGAAATAATTAATGAATTTGAATGAGGTCACCATATCCTTACTTCAAAAAACCCATTGGGAATACTCCAAAACCAAAGTTTACCCAAGAAGGAAGTTGGTGGTTAGATAGATCTGAATGATACTACCTACTGTTAAGCCAACACCAAGGACAAAATCGAGTTACTGATACGGGGAGACCTGAATAGACTCCCCTCTATAGAAACAAACTCACACCTGAGACTAAACCCAAACACCAATATGGAAATATCTGAATAGACTCTCCACCATAAGAGACAACTTAATTTATTGATATAGAACCATGAAAATAGTATGAGGAGGCCTGAACGGACTCCCCACCATAAGGGGTAGACTAATAATACACTTATTCCAAAATAACTTACATGAGACCCATAGTGGGTCTCCCCACCATAAGAACCAACCGTCTTAACCAACTATCATAGTAAAACATGAAAAAGACCCCATAAGATCCAATTCCCACTATGGGGGGGGGGGGGTTCGATCAATGAAACTCCAAACCAACAGAGACACTATACGGCTCACCACTCCCACAAACATACCATACTAAGATGAGTCCAACCAAAAATGAGATCGAAAAGAGCATACAAGGTTATTTATACATGAACAACCATATAGAAAGTTTCACCCATAAGGGTTCAAGCACCAGTGTTTGAGAAAATAAAATTACCCCGTCTCTCTATAACCAAGGAGGGACTCTTCCACCGACTCAGTTCACAACCTTGAGAAATAGGATCCCCACGTACCTTTTCACCACATAGGACAACTTGAAATGAAACCACCGCATAGATACCTCAAATGGTTTCCACCTACCAAAAAAGATATGGAAGTTAAACCATGATACCTTACACCCCTAAGGTTTCCTGACTATGTTCCAGCTTCACTCCAGGACTTACAGCTGAAGCTCAGATTATTGACATATATCCTTCCTCGTAGTTAGGTGATAAAATCCTCTGAATGGAACTTCTTCCTCTAGTGACACAAGGAACTACACCGCAATCCAACAACATTAATAGAACACAACAAATCCCACATACTACTTACCTTTTCATGGATCCTTCACCAAGATAGGGGATTAGAAGATTCACATGCATCACCCCTTTCACCCTGAGCATGAAACAATAAAATAAAGGACACGAAGAAGAAACCTTCACTAAGAAAAAAGAATTTATAAATTCTTGAAAGTGAAACACACTTTAATTTAAGTAGAATCCCTAGAAACACTACTGGAAATCAGATCTTTCCCAACACTTCTATACCAACGGTTTGTAAAAACCGTTGGTATAGGCACCCTTTCCCAACGGTTCTCCCAAACTGTTGGGAAAGGGAGCTCAAAACACCCCTTTCCCAACGGTTTTGGAGAACCATTGGGAAAGACCAACCCCTTTCCCAACGGTTCTCCCAAACCGTTGGGAAAGGGAGCTCAAAACACCCCTTTCCCAACGATTTTGGAGAACCGTTGGGAAAGGGGTGGGTCTTTCCCAACGGTTCGGAGCTCAAAACACCCCTTTCCCAATGGTTTGGGAGAACCGTTGGGAAAGACCCACCCCTTTCCCAACGGTTCTCCAAAACCGTTGGGAAAGGGTGTCCCAAAATCCAGCATACACCCCGAAAAAAATATGCACCTATCCCAACGGTTTTGCGAACCGTTGGGATAGGTTCTTCGATTTTTTTTCCAGGTCTACTGCCCGAGAACATTATATAAATCTAAATTTTAAATAATTATTATAATACATATATATATTTATGAAATTATGTTTAAAAAAGTCATGTTAGGTTAGTGGTTAAGTCGTTCTATTATAAACGAAGGGTTCAGGGATCAAATCACACCGAATGTATTTTTTTTGAAATACATATACCAACGGTTTTATAACCGTTGGAATAGATTTTCATATTACCTATGCCAACGGCTTACTTCACCACGGTTCTCCAAACCGTTGGTATAGGCTATACCAACGGTTTGGAGGCCTATACCAACGGTTCCAAACCGTTGGTATAGGTTAGTTTTCCAGTAGTGAAAGGTTCCAAAACATCAAAATTTTCCCTTAAAAACAAACACAACACAACAAGACACCACAAAATATGACCTAAGCAAGTGAAAGAGATATTACCAGGAGTGGAACCTTGAACAGAGTTCCAAGTAGCATGATATTACTTAAAACAACCATAAAAACCTCAAATGACCATATTTATCCACACTTGTGGCCTAAAATGAACCCTTGCTTTGAAGATACTGATGAAAGACCCAGAGTCCATTTAAGACAACATCTTGCACCGAAAACCCCGGATTGATTTCACCTTCCTCACTAGGATTCCCCTTCACTGCTCCTAGGTAGGACCTTCAAGCTTAAAGATTCCAGACTTCACCTGTTAAGATTCAGGAAACTTAAGAAACTAATGTCTCTTTCAACCTTAGACAACCAATATACTACTATAAGAGGATCCACATAACTAAAAAAGAATAGAGATAAACTCAACCCTAAAACCCAATAAGAGAGTTTGTACTTTGATCAACTGGAAGACCTACCAATGGTGAATCACCCATGGCCGCACTTAAATCGTGCAGTAAATATTTATGGGGGGTATACCACATCCAACAAGAAGACCCAAGGACCCACCCAAGCTGGTCCATTAGTCAAAACATAACACAAACCAGAACTAAAAACATGACAGGAACCACTGTAATGTCTTCCCAAAAAATTTCTCATAAAAGACCACCAACCAACAATTTAACCTAACACACTGATGAATCGCAAACCCAAAACATCATTCAAACAAGAGGGGTTCTCGAACTCAAAACATCACACAACAACAATCCCAAAAGCACATAAAACACATGACTCAAACACTAATTTTCAAAATATAAAAATTTATTTAAAAAAATAATTTCTTTAAAAGTAAATGGGGTTGGTAGTTAGAGCATTCACCATTGGTACCCCATGGGCCTCACACATGCATGTTTCCATGCCACATCAGGCACCCTCCTCATATCCATACTGGTACACATCCATCCATTCCATTAACCATCTATCTTCCCTATAACCCATATACGTGGTCACCCATGAGGATACCAAAGATCAAAACTAAACCTTTCATATTTTCAAAATAAAAACATTCTACCCACACTTTCTCTTCATCAAAACCACTAACCACAAAATCAAAACCCAATTCAAATCTTAAAAACCTTTTTATAAAGTCACCAACCATTCACATAAAAACTCACTTTCAAGTCTTAAACATTAATTTTAAAACATTTCACACAATTTCAAAACACTTTTAAATAGTTTAACAAATTCTATTTGAAATAGATTTTAAAAATACACTTTAACATAATTTGTGATTTCCAAAATAAATTTCCAAAAAATCACAAAAATTAATTTCAACCCTTTAAGAAATCAACCCATTTCCATTTTATTGAAAAATCATGTTACAAAAATTCATATTTCTTAAAACCAAGTCATTTTTTTACTTTAAAACCATGTATCAATAATCCCAAAATAAGGTATTTTCAAAATGATTTCCAAAACACAAAGAGACACAAGATGCTTCTTAAAATAGGGAAACTAGTGCTGGTGGGTGACTCAGACATATGGTTGTCGGCCATACGCCAATCACACCACTGCCACAGGGAGTGTTCTAAAACCATATCCTCAAATCCACATGGATTTCCAGGCCCTGCGAGATCACTGGGACTTTTGACCCAACTTCCATTTCATTTACCAAACAACGGGAAACCACAAGGACCAAAAGAATTAGATGGAACCTGAATTACCCTGATAACTCATGTCTCACTATGAGGTGCTCTAGAGAGACGCATTACTCATAAATAGAACATCGATATATGATAATCCTAGCTCTAGTCTACCCAGCCTCTTCCACAAGGAACATGACCCAAAAAGAGAAAACCTGACTCTGATACCATTTTGTCATGAACCAAGCCTGGTCTCCATCCAAACCATCACCTGACCTGGTCCACAGAAAGGACCTAAGGACATTACCTATCCCCATGGGCTGGAACAAGTTCTTGGGTATCCTAAAAAATGGTTTGGAAATGATTTACCTGAGTATAATAACATTAAACAACCAACAATAATAAATAAACTAAATATAAAAATTCATACCAAACAAGCCTTAAATAAAATTCAGAATTTAGTTACATAGTTTTAAACAAAACCCAAGAGTCCTAGAACTCAATAGGAGTACCAATTATGACTCAAGAACCACCACATGTAAAGGGTACATCACCCCTAAAACATCTCCACAACACCACACCTGGATGAGAATCTAACAACCCGAACCGTCATCTCCAAAGACCTTTCCCTTACATGTGTCAAACATTATCAAGTATACTTACACCCAAAGGTGTAAGTAGGGTGTGATCCTAATCCCAATAGGATTCCACCCAAAATATTCAATGTGATAAACATTTTAAGACAAAAATCCTTCAAGTTTTTATAAATAAGAAATGCTAGTAACAATTTCTAAAAGATGAAACTTTAAATGAAAACCATTTTCAAGAGGGTAAATTTGAAGAATGTACAATTTAAAATGAAACACACATTCTAATGAATTTTCCAACAAAACACACCATATGCTGATAGTAAGTATAATATATCCAATGATCATGAGTCACAGGAACACCCCTAGGAACTAGCTAGCTGTGGGGCCCTAGGTACACCGTATCATGGTGTATAAGTAAACATAACCAATATAATTCTCCTGCATGAGCTAGTAGTAGGGGAAACCCCAATGGACTAGTGGTCCCTAAACATAATAAATTTTTTGGTAGTGTTTTCATATTCAAAATTTCTCTGTGAGACATGGATGATACCACTACCGAATCACTAGTATACTAGTCTTAGTCCACCTACCATGATACTCGGGTTTACCTCTTTATGCTTAATCAAGTTCCACATGTCATAAAATACCATTTTCACATGAAAATGACATTTCAAAATCACAAACACACCAAATATCTCACAAATATGTCACATAATACCCTTTTCACATTCAAATTCATTTTAACATCATACACACACCAAAATAACCCACAAACATGTCTTTAACCTTTCTCACAAATTAATAAATTTCCTCAAAATTTTATAAAACATTATCAAAATGTTTGACATCACAACTCATAAATTTCTCTTTCAAAACCCATTTTTAAGAACATACAGCCACCAAAACAGCACCCAAACATATTTTCACCCTTCGTGTAACTCAATAAACCATTTAAAATTTTCATTAAACAATTTCAAGAAGTAAAACTAGGATTTGCACACAAAATCCATTCAAAAACCATCTTTCAAGGCCAAATTCACCCCAACACCATAACAAAACAAAATTTTAAGCCCTATAAACATTTAATAAACCACATTCATATATTATATAATGCCATCAAATAATACCACATGAGTTACACATGAAAAACACACAATTTCAAGAAAAAATGAAACTTTAAAATTTAAATCTTAACAAATTCTATCAAAAATAATTTTTTCACCACAAAAAATAAGTAATAAACATGATAGAAAGGTAAATAAAGAAAGATAACTCATCAAATAATGCTTACACATGGAATCACCTTCCTTAGATGTCAAAAACCCCAAATATTTGTGCAAAACTTCAACCGAACCACCACCACACCACAATGGAATGAAAATGAACTCTAAACATGATTTTTGAACCAAGAAAATAAAAAATAAACCAATTTATGAAGCCCTAGTTGATGGACATTTGGAACTTCAAGGAGGAGGGAAGAAACCCTAAGGAAATGGAAGAAACAAGAGAGAAATTCAATTACTTGGAAGATCATGAAGTTCCACCACAAAACCCCTTAAAAAATGGGTTCCTAATGAGCTTGAGGGATCTTGAGAGCCTCCCATATTTGTAATGGTCGAATGGGAAAAGAAAGGGTAACATTAGGGTTAAGCCTAAAAGGAAAAAATTAGAATTAAAAAAGATTTTTAATGATATGGACACTGTGTACCTGGTTCTGTCCATTCAAAAATTATTGTTTTGATCAAAAATTAAAGGGGGAACTAGGGGAACCTAGGGGTACCTAGGGGGAAAATATAGGCCAATATTAGAAGAGAAATAATTCTTCAAAATCTCAAACCTGTCATACTCGACTCCTGAGAAAATGATGAAGAGCCTGAACTGAATCAGAACAAAGTGAAACTTAAAAACCTTGGTGTGACAAGAATGTTTTTACTATTATCTTATGATTTTTTAAATTAATTTTTACCCATTTTTAAATTTTTTAAAAATCATTTAAAAGGAATATTCTTTTCATTTTATAATTGAGGTAATTTATATTTTTTATCAAACATGTGAAAGGAATATTTGTTTAAATATAATGGCATGGAAAAAATTTCCCACCATCTTGACCACTCAATTTATTGAAGCTTACTTTATAAGTTTTCATGGTTCTTTTCAAAGAAAATGTTTTCCTTAATATTTAGTAATTTTTTATATTTTAATATGTGATTTAAAAATAAAAACATAATTTTCCTCAATAAATAATCAAGTTATATTTTAAATGAATTTTTCATCTATGATAACATACTTTGATGTTAATTAGTAATTACTAGGAATATGATCCAATAACACCGTATTTATTCTTTCTTTAGATGGATTATGGTTATGATGATGAAATATCTAAAAAATTTATTTTCTTTTCCATGGGTTAATCTATGAATAATGTTTTTATGATCTTGTGGCATATATATGAATAGATTTATGATTATGTGATAGGTGGGCCTAGAATTATATATCCCTCCCATGCATTGGGTAATGATTAATATTCTATCAGTTAAAGGGTACATGGAAGGTTATCCCAATACTAAAATAGGGTACACAAAAGGTTATCACAATCCCAAAATAGGGTACATGTGAGGTTATCCTAAGCCCCCAAGAGGAAACACATGGGGTTATCTAAATCCCGAATCAGGTACTTGGGAGGTTAGCCCCTAAAATGTAATAAATTTATTGATGTATAGAATTTATATAAGATTTATATGATTATTCTTATACTAAACTGTATTCCACTCTTTTAAGACATGATCTTATTCCAATGTTATGTTCTCATGAATCATGTCCTTTTATCCCTTTATAATTCATGTTTTATAAATTGTTAAGATTTATTCCATGAATAATTTTTATGATATAAGAATTATTGTGTATTATTTTTAAAGGTTAATATCATGTTCTCATACCATTTATGATCATGTTATGTTAATATAATCATTGATATATCCCTTGTTTACCCTTACTGAGAATATAATTTTACCCTTTATTATGTTTTCTTTTCCCTAGGATATGATGAAATTTTTTAAATATGGTGTATCTAAGAAGGGTTACTATTGTGAAGAACTAAGTGGGAGATAATCTAGATCTATTAAGAACCAGTTTTTTATGTATCAAAGTTTCCAATGACACTAAAAATTTATGGATCTGGAATGGATTGTAATTTTATTTAATGAATATTAAACTAAAAAGATGTAATATTCATGTATGAAAATATCATATATCTATAGTTAGTATTGTATGAAGGTTTAGTTACCTATTAAAACTCAGATAAGGAAACTTTAGTGAGAACGCATAGGATAATCCTATGTATATGAGAATTTCCTAAGTTATAGTAAAGAAATGAATGTGATTTTTCCCAGAAAAACATCCCTATATGGATACTACATATAGATATGGTTTTGAAAAAAAATCATCTAGGGGTAATAACCACAAAAAGAGTTGGTTGAGTATATCTTACCAATAATTTTTATGTATAGTGAGCATGCCCTTACTATGCACCTGAGTTGACACTCCTGAGGGATATGCTTGGTATAATTCACATTTTCTTTATAAACCATTATGACAGATTTGAATAGATGATGACCATGAATGCCTTAAACCTAATGCATAAATTATTTAAAATAAGTTGTCATTATTTATAGATCCTATAAATGATTTTTCATGATTATGTGGTTTCCAACTAATATTATTATCGCTCACAATATGATCTTTGGTTTTAGTGAAGTATTAGAACCTGAAGGAACTGTGTTAATGATAAATGTGACAAAAAATGAAATGGTTTTCCTCCTAGTAAACCAACTTTTATGAGGTATTTAATAAGAAATATCATTTATTTTATTATAAAACATTCTCAATCCATGAATCATGTTTATATTCCAAATGAGAAAAGGAGGGAATAACATTTTTTTGAGTCCGTCACTAGGAAAAATACACCTTATTTTTATGGGTCTGTTGATCCACTAGTTGTCGAGTAATGGATTAGGACTATTGAAAGGATAATTTTCATTCTCTAGTTTTTGGAACATGGAAAATTCATTTTGGCTATTTATCTTATGAAATGAGAAGATGATCATTGCTGGAATCTGATTGAGAACATGAGGTAATAAGAAGAAATTGACTATATAGAGTGGGATAAGTTTAGAAGGTTATTTTTTAACAATTAAATTCATTATATTATTTATAAAAAACATATAATGAGTTCATTGAGATAAGGCATAAGGATAATGAATCCATTAGTACATATGTGGTAAATTTTACAATACATTCGGGGTATGCTTCTGGTATTATCACTGATGAAAAAATTAATATTTTTTGATTCTTTAACACCATGTCTCTAATGGGAATTATCCATAAGGGATTAATGCCAAGATACAAAAAATATTTGTCCCCTTGTGAATTTTAAAGTTATGAGAAACATGTTTTATGCGTTGATAAGGTACAAATATAGTTTTCTGATGACTATTTTTTCAAATAAAATTAGGATAAAAATAGATCTAGGTGAAAATAAAATGGGAATAATCCATAAATTAAATATGAAGTTAATAAAATCATGTTTTCAATTTGTGATAGGTGTGGTAGAAAATTGACATGGGGAATGTGTTATAAAATATGGGAAGTGATTCTAATATTGTAAGTTTGGGAATATTACTCATTTTTGTAATGAAAAAAATCTTAGTAGTGGTAAGACCAATTTTAATAAGAAGTAATTAAGGTTTTTCTAATGTAAAAAGTTGGGTAATTATGTAGATTCTTGTTCGAAGAAGAGCTTGAATGGTGTGAGGCAACAATACTACTAGTAGAAGGGTGTGGTGAAATCATTTTAAACTACTTCATTATGTGTTGGATGATATAACTAAGTGGTAACAAGTACATTCCATGCTTATTAATATTATGCTAATGTCTTGTTTGATTCGGGGTATACACATTATTTCATTTATGAGAAATTTGTTTTTAAATTTGAAATATCACCTTAATAAATGAAGTCATAATTTTTTTTAAAAACACTTGGTGGTAATATTAATTCAATACAAATTTAAAATTTTCTTCCTATTTTTATCTATGGAATGGTTTTACCTAAAATCATTATTATTGTTACCATTATAGAATTTGATGTTATTTTGGGTATGGACTAGATTTCAGTTTATCATGCTAAGATAGATTATTGAGACAAATAATTTATTTTATGAAATTAGATCTATTTTTTTATAAAATAATTAATTCATACCATTGATTACATATTAATAAGTAGATAAAATTTTAAAATATAAATATGAAAGTTATCTTTCTATTATTTTAACAATTAGGGAACTATTCATATTAATGATATGCTAGTAGTAAAATAATATTTGGATGTTTTTTATGATGATATTTATAGTATTATACATGATAGGGAATATATATTTAATATTGAGTTAGTTCTTGATGCTAAGACAATTTCAAAAACCCTTTATCAAATGGATTAGAACTTATAGAATTGAAAAATTAATTGAAATAATTTATTGATAATAGTTTCATTCTTCTAAGAACTTCACCATGGGGTGATCCTAGTTTTCTGTTAGAAATAAAGATTGTTCATTGAGTCTTTACATTTATTATATATAATTGAATAATATTAATTTTATAAATAAGTATATATTTCCTTATATCAATGTTTTGTTTGATTATAATTATAGAGATCAGTGTTTTTTAATGATTGATCTGAAGTCCAAGTACCACCAGCTGAAGGTGAATGATGATTTCATCCCTAAGACAGTGATTCACACTAGTTTTAGGTATCGTGAGTTTTTTAGTCCCTTTAGATTGGTGGATGCTACCGTTATATTCAAGGATAATAGGAATAATGTTTTACATGAATATTTAGATAAAATTGTGGTTGTTTTTACTGAAGATATTTTAGTTTATTCTAAATGTTATTAGGATCCAGAAAAGTATATGCATATTTTTAAAAAAATATTGAAATAAAATAATTTATATGGAAAATTTAGAAAGTGTTATTTTTTTGTTATAATAGATTTCATTATATGGACATATCATAAATAAATATGGCATAATTTTTGATCTAACTAAAACTAAAGCGGTTGATGAATGGGAAATAACTATAAATATTACTCGTTTTCACTGTTTTCTTGGATTAACAAGATATTATTGATGGTTTGTTGAATACTTTTCATATTAATCTATCCCACTAACCTAACTAACATGGAAATGAGTTAGGTTTATCTGGATATAGGAATGGTATTAATGTTTCCATAAATTAAAAAGAATATTAGTGAATGCTCATGTTTTGACCCTTCCATCTAGAAATAGTGACAAGGTTATATAAAATGATGCTTCATTAAAGGGATTATATTATGTTTTAATGAGAAATGATCAGGTAATTTCTTATAATTCATGTTAATTATAACCCCATGAGAAAAATTATCCTACATGTAACCTTGAAAAGGTGGATGTATTGTTTACTTTAAAAATCTAGAGTTATCATTTATATGGATTAAAGTGTAAAATATATACTAATAATAAATGTTTTAAGTATATATTCACTCAAAAAGAGTTGAACATGATATAGAGGAGATGTTAGGAATTGATTAAAGATTATTACTATAAAATCCTTTACCATCCAGGAAAGGTAAGTAGATTAGCTAATACTTCGAGTCAAAAATAAAATGAACTATTAACTATGATATGTCAGGAACATGAACCATTGGTTAATTATTTTTTAATGTTTTCTTAGAAATTTTACATGAAGGAACTCACTGTATTTTATTTTAGGTGTCATTACAATCATTATTGTTCAACATGATTAAGCAAACTCTGACGAAAGATAGTGTTTTATAGTAAAAATTTGAATTTGTGAAGAAAGGAAAGTTTCCTGAATTTAATTACAAAGAAGGTTTTTTGGGATTCATAAAAAAGTTATGTGTTTTATGTGACCCCAATTGAGTAAATAATTGTGGAGTGAGGCTCATAACACTCCATTTTTTATTCATCCTGGAAACAAAAAATATAGAGAAATTTGGGAACATTTCTAGTGGGAAGGAATGACGCATAATATTATTGATTTTACTATAAAAATTTTGAATTTTCAAGAGCTTAAATTTGAATGAAAATTACTTAAAGGGATGGTTCATCCTTTTACAATGTCAAAATGAAAATGGGAGAATTTATCCATGGATTTTTGTGGCGGGATTACCCAAGAAATATCAAGGTAATAATGTGATTTGTGTAATTGTTGATTGATTAAAAAAATATACTAATTTTATTAAAATTCAAGATAATATGTCTTTGGATCAAAAATTTCAACTATATGTTAAATAGATAATCAGATTACATAGAGTATGTAACACCATAATATTTTAATGAGATAGATATATATTTTTAATTTCCTTAATGTCTTGTATTGTACAATATACCAGGATAATATTGCACTACACACAACACTAACTTAGATTTTGGTATATGCAACACTATTATTGTCTTGTGTTACACACAATTTCAAGTTCTTTTGATAGAATTCATTTCACGCAAGACCAAGTTTAAGTGAACAATTAAATATTACTATGTTACCTTATAACGTAGGCATTATTATGGAGGGTATAAAAAATATTAATTTAATTATGAAAATATTATTTACACATGATTATATAATTAATTATTTTGTGAGAAATTAATTATAAATTAAAATAAAACCCCTTTCAAATAAATGGAAATGGTTTTTTGAAGGACTATTTAAATGAAAATATGTGAGTTTATAAAATAATAAAATAACTCCTAATGGATTTTATTAAAGAAATATATATTTAATATATATTCAATCTAATTTTTAAAATTCATCTTATATTTTTTCTTGACATGATATAAGAACAAATTTAAATTTTTGAATAAAAGATGTATTTTTTAAAAAATAAAATTTTACCGCCTTTTGATGGTGAAACCATTTTAAATATACTTTTAACAAAATTTTATATTATATTTGATAAAATAAATTTCTTATTTTTAATTGGGATATAAAAATTTTCTTTGGATGGATTTTTGATATTTTTCTGATATGTTTTAAGTTTTTAGGAATAGTAAAAATATAATAACTTTTAATTAAAAACAACTTCTTCCATCGAAATAATTTACATTGTTAAGTTAAATTATATAATGATTTTAAAATATAAATAGATTATATTTTTATCATTTAATATAATCTAGGTCATTGGCATTAATTTTACAATGAATTTTTATGTATAAATATTTCAATATTTTGCAATGTTTTAACTTTGAAAACCCATTTTCTCATTCAGACAATGAGGTTAATTTTAAATTAATTACTAAAAATTATATATTATGAATTTTTTAAAATATATTCCATAATTGGAATCTATGGTTTAATTTTTTTTAAATATTTTTTTTAATTTTTTTGGGAATTATGAATAGTAACTTCAGTTATTTTTTTATTAATATGGTAAAATGGTAAATCAGATAATTAAGGGTAAAAAAAATATTATAAAATTACCCTAACACTTATTAAAATATCATTGGATGAGTTTTTTTGACATAAATAATCCTTGGGTTTAAATGGTATCCCTTGGAAGCCACCTGGATTAGATTATGACATTTAATATATTTTATTTTAAGAAAAGTTAAATATGTATTATTGAAATTCTAATAACTATATCATTTTTATATAAATTTATATAGAAGATATTTTAGAATACAAATACTAATTTTAAATATAAATTGTTATTATTTATCATGGAAATTTATTTTTAATTTTTAGTAAATAAATAATGACCTTAAAGTATTATAAATTGATGATGCAACAAGTATTTAATTAACAAAAAATCAATATATTTTTAAAATGATAATAAGCATTAAAAGACAAAAACAATTGAAAAAATATTATTGGTTGAGTATATATCGACAATAATCATCCAAGAATTGATATATTGACTATTTGGAGTCATATAGAAAAGATTACGACACTTATAATATTTTATTTAAAATGATGTTAAAGTTGTCACATTCATGTTTTAATACATATAACATTTTTAATGTAGTATTTTCCAAAATATATATTCAACTATAAGTATTATTATTAAATATATAGGATTTATATTAGTCATAGTATTTTATTTTTAATTTTTATTCAAAAAATAATTATATTAAATAATTACACAAAACTGATGTAGTAATTATTTTATTGATTGAAATGTCAAATTAATGTTATTAAAAATATTAAAATAAACATAATTTGGTATAATTAATATATTAAATTAATTTTAAAGATGATATTGACCCCTTAGGGATATAATAAAGTATTTTCTCTAGGATAATATCTTATCTTGATATTTTTAAAAATTAATAAATTGAATAGTGTCAAAATTGACACTATTGATTGTTTATCAAAATATGGTATTATTAAATTATTTAAAAATCATAATTTTTTTTAAAAAATATAGAATAATTATTATAAGGTGTAAAATGATCTAAGTATTAATTTATGGTCTAATTTACATCAAATAAGTAAATATTTCACCCTTTTAATATTGAAATATTTGTTACCTTAGTTAAAAATTAAATAGAATAACTAAGTGTTAATTAAAAGGATAAGTTTTTAATTGACATAAAAACTTTTATAACGTTTATTTTTTGATGATATTACAACCTTATTGCATTTCATATTCTAAAATAGGAAATTTTGGATGTTTTTGGATGAGTTTTGATTTTATTATAAATTAATATTTTTTGAGCTTCCAAATGTGCCCCTCACCTCAATTATAAAAAGGAACATCTTCCCTCACAAATTAACTTCAATTTGAGCCTTAATGATTGGATATACCCTACCTATTTACCTTATAAACTTCCTTATTTACATTATATAGGTTATTGTATTATCAAAATACCAACTCTAGTACCTTTAAAAGGAGATCTAGAGGGAGCTCGTCGTAGAAGAGGTAATCTCCACGGTGTGGTGTAATATATTGTTCACTACCAAATTACATGGATGAGTATAATGATATAAATAATAACTATATATTATTATTATAAAATTATATTTATTATATAAAAAAATACATACCATCCACTTCCACACCATTTATAAATTATGGGAATGATATCGTCGCTTGTTTGTACGTACGACCTACCGTCTCCACGATGCGATGCGATTCATTCTACATGATATCTGTTAAATAATGATTCTATAAATGTATATAATGAATAAATATGATATATATTATATCATTTTTAAAATTATACAGCTATAACCTAATAATGAGAACCATAAATTATTCAACAAAAAATGCATAAGACAATAAAGTAGTCAATACCCGAATAATGAGTAATAATTAAATGATATTAGCTAAAAGATGATAATATGATCATATATGATTTAATAAAAATGACTATGATTCTGGAATAAGTCAATGTCATTATTTAAATCATTATATAGTAGGTTCAGATACATACAAAGTATATCATACCTAAGGTAAGGGATAATATCGTAATCTCATTATTATCTAAGATTGTTTATATGTAAGTATTTAATGGGGTATATTTATAATCCTTGTCCATGTTTCCTAAAAATGTATTCCAAAATATTATTTATATTCTTTTAAAATTTTTTAAATTCAATTTTACCCATTGGTTATTTTTTTATTAAACAGTATGAAAGAAATATTTTTTCATTTTCGATACGAGGTACTTTCTAACTTATCCGACAAAAGTACGAGAAGAAGTTTTCTTTTAACTTATACAAAATGAAAATATTTTTGCATTTTTCATAACAAATTATTTCCATGAAGCTTACTTTACAATATTTCATGTTTTTTTCAAATAAATTCTCTCCTTTTAAAATTTCATGGAATTTTGAGAAAAGAAAATGTTTTTAAAGAAGAAATAATATTTTCCTAAAGAATTAATTTCAAGTGTTAAATAAAAATTATTTTCCATATAACATGGAATTATTTAATAGGGTTATGTTTCAAGTATACTAAACCTATTATTATGGATTTATTATATTTATGATGGAATTTTATTTAGGAAATACATTTTTTTACATGGATTATTTTATGATGGAATGATGTTTAAGAAACCCATTTTATTCCATGGGTTATGTTATGTTGAATGATTTTTGTTTTTTTGGAACACACAAGAGTGATTTAATTATGATATGGGTGATACCAAAATCCCTATCCAATTCATTGGGTAAATATGGATAACTCATGAGGTATATATGTTATGCATGAACTGATTTCATGTTCACAATTCTATGCATAGACCTGGTTTTCATGTCTATAATTTTATGCGTGGACCTGGTTTTCATGTCTATATGTTTATGAAATGGCATGATTTCATGTACTTAATTTAATTAGTGAACATGTTACTATTTATACATGTTGAAAAAGTTATTATTTTATGTGTATGATAAAATTTTATGTCTTATGTTAATGTTATGATCTCATGGATTATGTTCTTTGATTTCCTTATGATTAATGTCTTGTGAACTGTAAAAATATTTTCCTTGATTTTTGATATTTATGGTATGATCTTTTATTTTCATTATCATTTTCTCATACACTTATCATCATTATATTCCTACATATGTCGTTTTGATACCATTACTAACCATCTAAGCTCACCCCTTTATATGTTTTCTTTTCCTCAGGTTATAAAGAAAGATTTTATATTGGGGTTTTAAAGGGTAAGATCTTTATAGAAGATATTGAAGATCTTTTACCAAATTAAAAGATTGTGTTCCAAGTTTCCAAATTCAGTAAACTAATATGGTATTTGGGCATGTGTTTGTGTAATGTTTTATGTATTCCTCAAAAGTAATTTAATTTTTATATATGTTAAGCTTGGGTCATTATAGTTGGCATTAGAGGGAAGGTTTAGTTAACCTTTTGAAACTAGGATGAAAAAATTTTATTGAGATCCCTAGAGATATTTCAAAGGATAGGTCTAGGGATTTTCCTAAGGATAAGTATAAGTATTGGATAAAATCCTAGAATTTATTAATGAACAAGGATTACCTAGGATTAAACCTAATATTTTTCCTTTGATTATGTGATTTTCTAGTATCATTAGTGTTATTGAAACTATTCTTTTTAGTTTTATTAAATGGATAAAACCTAAATAAACCATGTTAATGATGAATGTAATGGGAAATGAAACAATTTTCCTTCTTAGCAACCAAATGTTTTGGGAGCTTCAATGAAAAATCTTATCACTATACTCACATAAGCTATAAATCATGTTGATCTTCCAAATACAAAGAGGAGGGAACAACATTATATTGAGTCCTTCATGAGGTAACACCCACATTATTTTAGTGGGTATTTTGATCCACTTGTTACTGAAAAATGAATCAGTACCACTGAAAAGATATTTTCCATCCTTCAGTGTTCCGAACATGAAAAATTTGTGTTGGTTTTTTACCATTTGGAAGGTAAAGACAATCAGTGGTATACTATTATTAAGAACATGAGGGATCAAGAAGAAATTGAATCTATGGAATGGTAATAGTTTAAAGGAATTTGTTTTAGTAATTACTTCCCTCATATTTTATGAAAAAATATAGAGAATTAATTCCTTGAGATTAAGTAAAAGGATGATGAATCTATTGGTACCTATGAAGCTAATTTTACAAGACTTTAAAGGATTACTTCTGGGTTAATCATCAACCCTAAAATCAAAATTGAATGATTATTTAGTGGCCTAAAACCAAGTCTCTAAAAGGCATTAGCCATAAGTGACTTTGGAAGCTATGAAGAAGTCATTCATGGTGAAAAAAGTGGAAATGGAATTTGGTAACTCTTAATGTTCTGGAGATAAGAAAAGGAAAATGGAGCTTAATGGAAACTCATGGTTTTCTACAAATAGAGAAGAAAAAGTCTCAACCTCCTAATTTCAAAAAATGTGAAAAATAGTACTCAAGGGAATGAATTAAAGGAACAAGAAGATATTTTAATTGTGGTAATCATATCCATCAAGAAAAAGAGTGTTAGAGTGATGTAAAAAGGTCATTCAATGGAGAGAAAGCTCAATAAAATGCACCACCCACACTTAAATGCTACATGTGTAAGGAAATGGGGAATTATTCTAACAAATTCCCTAATCCAAGGGTTATCAATGATGATAGAAATCAATGACATCTTAAGGAAAAATACAATGTCAAATAAAATGCGATAACTATTGAAAATGTAGAGTATGGAAATGAAGTGATTTAATGACTGAGTGTTTATGTAATGGGATTCTAGAATAATGTTGTTGAATCACTTTTATGGTATTATGAAATAATTGGTCAACTTTGGTTTTTTTATATTTATTTAAGAGTATACGTTGAATGGTATTGGTAACCATGAAAAGTGATTCAAATATTTTTAGAAAATATATGATTAAGAGAAGGATAATCCTTAATATGTGCATAACTTTAGGATAAGGAAATAAAGAGATGTTTGATATTAATAATGACGTTATGACTGATATGATGGCATCATGGATTCAGTTAGAATTTTTGATATGTGTAAAAGAGTTAATTTTTTAAAGTATTGTTTTCACAATGGTAATTCTAGTTATTACCATGTTACAAAAAAATACATGATGAAGGCATTCACATGTTTGGAATGTGACAAACAAGTGATACCTTATGAGATATGGGGGATAAATGCTAAGCTGAGTTAGTGCACCTCATTCTAAAGTTTTGGATTTTTAGCATTCAAAAGTATTGTAAGGTTATCAATTTATAGAATGTATAATTTAAACTTCAGATGACGTTTGTTAGATTAAATTATTATCTCACTATAGGTTTACTTATGCATATATTATGATTTGGGTTTCAATGAAAGAAATTAAAGTATTAATTCTTTTATAACCCATATGATTTTTGAGGGTGAAATTCATTTGGGGGGGGGGGGTAGAATGTAACACCTTGAAATTTTTATGAGATAGATATTGTTTTTTTAATTTCGTTGATACATTGTGTTGTACACTACACCAAGATAAGCTTGTGGTACACTAAACATCGACTTATCTTGTGGTATATTAAACACTATTCTTGTCTTGTGTTACACACAATTTCATGTTCTTTTGATAGAATTCATTTGACGCAAGGCTGAGTTTAAGCAAAAACCTAAATATTAATTTGTTACATTATAACCTAGCCATTATAATGGTGGGTATGAACAAAATTAAATAAATTATGAAAATATTATTTACACATGATTATATAATTAATTATTTTTTGAGAAATTAATTATAAATTAAAATAAAACCCTTTATAAATAAGTAGATTTTTTTTTCTGAAAGACTATTTAAATAAAAATAAGCGAGTTTATAAAATAATAAAATCACTCTTTATGGATTTTATTAATGAAATATATATGTAATATATATTCAATATAATTTTTAAAACTTATCTTATAAGTTTTCTAGACTTGATATAAGAACAAATTCAATTTTTTGAATAAAAGAAGTATTTTTTAAAAAATAAAATTTTACCACCATTTATGGTGCACCCATTTTAAATCTAGTTTTTAAAACCTTTTTATATTCTAATTTAAAAAATAAAATTCTTATTTTGAATAAGGATATAAAAATTTACTTTGGATGAATTTTTTATATTTTTCTGATAATTTTTATGTTTTGATGAATGGTAAACATATACTAAATTTTAATTGAACATATGTTTTTTCATAAAAATAATTTATATGGTTAAGTTATATTATATAATGGTTTTTTAATATAAATAAATTATATTTTTATCATTTAATAAAATTTAGGTCATTGGAATCAATTTTACATTGAATATTTATGTAAAAATGTTTCAATCTTCTACAATGTTTTAACTTTTAAAACTTGTTTTCTCATTCGGATAACAGGGTTAATTTTAAATTAATTACTAAAACTTCTGTGTTTCTAATTTTTAAAATTTGATTCCATAATTAGAATCATTGGGTCCAAATTATGTAAATAGGGTTATTTTATTTTTTTAGGAATTATGAATAGTAACTTTAGTAATTTTTTATTGATATAGTAAAAGGGTAAATCAGGTAATTAAGGGAAGAATTAATATTATAAAGTTACCCTAAAACTTTTCCTAATATAATTGGATGATTTTTTTGATCTAAATCTTCCTTGGTTATGAATGGTATCCTTCTGAATCCACTTGGTTGAGATTAATACATTTAATATATTTTTTTAAGAAAAGTAAAATATGTCTTAATAAAATTCTAATAACTATATAATTTTTAATATAAATTTATACATAAGATAAGTTAAACTATAAATACTCATTTGAAAGATATATTTTTTATTTATCATGGTAATTTATTTATAATTTTTAGGAAATATATAATGACCTTAAAGGCTTATACATTGATGATGCATAAATTATTTAATTACCAACAAGCCTGTACCCAAGTGGTAAGGTCTCCTGCTCAGAATCCAAGAGAACCAGGTTCAAAACCAGGTGGAGGTGAATTTTTGGGTTACTGTAGCAGTATTGGAACAGTACTGTAGTAGGTATTGTTCAGTACTGTAGCAGGCAGAACTATTCACCCGGTTTGGGCCTTCATGCCACTGGTTTGGGCCTATGGGTCTCAGGGCCTTCAAGTCATCAAAGTCATTCGGTTCTTAAGGCCTTCTAAACATTAAGACCATAGAGTATTCTAGTTCACATAGAGCAAGCCTCAGAATAGGATAAGAGAAAAGAGTAGCAGTCACTAGAGTAGAGCTAACCAGATTGGAAGAATGAGACGGTATGACAACCACCATCAAGACCAAGAACTATATAGATTTTCACGGGGCAATGCTAGTCGATCAACAATTCAAGGTGTGGAGCTATGAGATCAATGATGCAGAAGTTGGGGAGGGTCAGTTTTAGTGGGTTGGGCCTACGGGTCATGTTAGGGCATAGTATGCCTCTGGGCCATCGGGTCATGTAATTGGAATTCAGGTTGTGTTGGGCCTTGTACCTTGGGCCTGTGGGTCATGTAAGGGTTCCCCGTCAACCCTTAAAAGGGGGATTATCCATAATAAAATAGAAAGAGGGCCTTCGGGCCATTCAGGCATAAATTATTTAATTGATAAAAAATCAATAAAATAATTTTCATTAAAATGATAATAACCATTAAAAGACAAAAAAAACTTGACCGAATCTTATTGGTTGAGTAAATATCTACCATAATCATCCAAGTGACTAGTTATTGATCATTTGGACGCAAATGGAAAATATTATGACACTTATATTATTTTATTTAAACCGATGTTAAAGTTGTCACATTCACGTTTTAATACATGTAACATTTTAATGTAGGATTTTCCAGAAGATATATTCTACTATAATAATTATTATTAAATCTAGTGGATTTATATTAGTTATTTTATTTTATTTTTAAATTTTATTCAAAAAATTAGTATATTAAATAATTACACAAAACTGATGTTGTAATTATTTTATTAATGGAAAATAAATTTATTGTTATTAAAAATATTAAAATAAATACAATTTGGGATAATTAATAAACCCAATGAATTTTATATATGAACTAGAACCCTTAAAGATATAATAAATTATTTTTTTGAGAATAAAATATTATTTTTATATTTTTAAAAATCAATAAATTGAATAGTGTCAAAATTGACACTATTCATTGTTTATCAAAACAATGTATTATTAAATTATTTAAAAATAATAAAACATTTTTAAAAATATATAATAATTATTATATAGTGTAAAATTCTCTAAATATTCCTTTATGGTCTAATTTACATCAAATAAGTAAATATTACACTCTTTTAATATTTAAATACTTGTTACATTAGTTAAAACATAAATAGAATAACTAAGTGTTAATTAAAAGGATAGGGTTTAAATTGATAGAAAAACCTGTATAACATTTCTTTTATGATGATATTATGACCATATATAATATAATATTCTAAAATAATATATTTTTGTGTTTTTTGGATGTGTTTTTATTTTATTATAGATTAATATTTTTAGAGATTCCAAATGTGCCCCTCACCTCAATTATAAAAGGGCACATACTAACTCACGACTTCACTTCACATTGAGCCTTCAAGCTAGGATATCTCCTGACCATTTACCTTATCAACTTACTTAGTTACATTTTATAGGTTTTGGTATTCTCAAAAGAATTACTCTCGTACTTTTAAAAGGATATCTAGAGGGAGCTCATTAAAGAAGAGGTAATCTCTTATACTAATTCTTTCAAACTTATTTATTACTTCTTTTTCATGAGTTGTTTATATTATAAATTAATAAATACAGTATCAAATATATTCTAATATGTTATTATGATTATGGATCAACCATATTCCACCTTCTATCTATCCTATGAAAAATGAAATTACCACATGTGTGTATGTACGACTTACCGCCTCCATGCTATGGTGCAATCTGTTTTTCACCACCACCTTGCATGGATGAGTATAATGATGGAAATAATAAATATATAGTATTATAATAACATTATATTTATTATTTAACAAAATATATACCATCCACTTCCATACCATTTCACAATTATGGGAATGATATCGTCGCTCGTGCGTACGTACGTCTTACCATCACCACGATGTGATATGATTAATTCTTCATGATATCCCTTAAAGAATGATTATATAAATTTATAGAATGAATAAATATGATATATATTATATAATTTTTGAAATCATATAACTATAATCTAATAATGATAACCATAACTTATTCAACAAACATGCATAAGACAATGAAGTAGTTAATACCAGAATAACGAGTAATAATGAATTGTTATTAACAAAAGGATGATAATGTGATCATATATAATATCATAAAAATAAATATGATTATGGAATAAGTTAATTACATTATTTAAATCATTATATATGTTTTTTTGATACATACAAAGGATATCAGACCTAAGGTAATTGATAATTTCATAATCTCATTATTATCCGAGATTGTTTATATGTAAGAATTTACTTGGGTATATTTATCATCCATGTCCATATTTTCTAAATATGTATTCCAAAATATTATTTACATTCTTCAAAAAAATTTTAAATTCAATTTTACCAATTTTTGGTTTTTATTAAATGGTATTAAAGGAATATTATTTCCTTTTTGATACGAGGTTCTTTTTGACTTATCCAACAAAAGTATGAGAAGAATGTTTTATTTTAACTTATACAGAATAAATGGTTTTTTACATTTTTCATATCTATTTATTTACATTAAGATTACTTTAAAATATTTCAAGGTTATTTTCAAATAAATTATTTTCTTTCTAAAATTGCATGGAATTTTGAAAAAATAAGATGTTTTTGAAGAAGAAAGGATATTTTCCTCAAGAATTAATTTCAAGTGTTCAATAAAAATTATTTTCAATCTAAGACAGAGTTATTTAATAGGGTTATATTTCATGTATACTATATCTACTATTCTTATAGTTTTATTATTTTTATTATGGAATGATATTTATGAAATACATTTGTTTTACAATGATTATGTCATGATAGAATGATGTTTAAGAAAACCATTTTATTCCATGGGTTATGATATGATGAATGATTTATGTTTTTGTGGAACACATAAGAGTTATTTCATTATAAGATGGGTGAGACCTATATCTCCCTCCGATGAATTGGGTAAATATGGATAAATCATGAGGTATATATATTATGTGTGAACATGATTTCATGTTCAAAAATCTATGTTTGTACCTGATTTTCATATCCATTATTTTATGTGTGGACCTAGTTTTCATGTCCATATGTTTATGAAAGGGCTTTATTTCATGTCCTTAATTTAACAAGTGAACCTATTACTATTTATACATGTTCAAAAAGTTAAAAATTTATGCGAATTACACAATTTCATGTCTTATGTTAATGTTATGATCTCATGGATTATGTTCTTTAATTTCCTTATGATTCATGCCTTATGAATTGTTAAAATTTATTCCATGATTTTTGATATGTAGGGTATGACCTTTTATTTTCACAATCATGTTCTCATACCCTTATCCTCATGATATTCCTACATATTTCCTTTCTATACCCTTATTGAGCATCTGATATCACCCATTTGTATGTTTTCTTTTCCTCAGGTTATAAAGAATGCTTTTTGGTAGGGGCATTAAAGGGGAAGATATTTATGGTATATTTTGATGATATTTCACCAAATTAGAAGAATGTGTTCCAAGTTTCCAAAGGCACAAAACTAATATAGTCTTTGGGAATGTGTTTGTGTAATGCTTTAAATATTCTGTAAATGTAATGTAATATACATGTATGTCAAGCCTAGGTCATTTTAGAGTCCCTATTTTTATTATATCCAATCATGATCCCATAATCTACCATAACCTAGGTAAAGGAATTCATATGAATTTATATAATGAATTAAATTTCAGCATATCTTTTCATTCTCAATATGATGGATAGTCAGAGAGAAAAATAAAAATGTTAGTGGATATTTTTCGATATTTTTCAATGTATTATTAAGGATTTCGGGGTCAACTTATACCTTTGATTTATTTTTCTAATAATAAAAATTTTCATTCCATTATACAGATTGAACATTTTGAGGAATTGTATGGAAAACAATGTTGGACTCCATATTTTTGAGATTAAGACAGGGAAAGATATTTATTGGGACTAAAATTGGTAGAAGAAATGTTTCATAAGGTGAAGATAATTTAGCAGAACATGAGGAAAAAAGAGAGACGGTATAAAATCTATACATATAACTAGAGGAAATATCATTCATTAAAGGTAGGAGAACATGTTTTTATTAATATTTTTACATGGAAATGTTTTATAAATTTTAATAAAAATTGAAAGTTGAGTCCAAAAATCATTGGATGATGTAAAATTTTGGAGAATATTAAATCAATTTATTACTAAGTGGAATTTAATCTAAGTTTATCTCTGGTATATTATTTATTTCACGTTTCATTGTTAAGAAAATATGTTCTAGGTTCATATCATTTTTTGATCCTTGAAGTGGTTCAGTTGGAAGAAAACCATTCTTATGATGAAAAACCAGTATAGTTTTTTTTACCATAGAGAGAAAGTGTTGTAGAATAATTTGATTTATCAGTTTAAAGTTTTTTGAAAAAACCTTTTGATTAAATAAGCAACATGAAAATTATAAAATTATACCAAAGGAAAATATCCCTACTTATTTTAGTGATGAATAAATGTGAAAGGGAAAAAATTCTAGAAGGGGGAAGAATTTAACAACCAAGGTAAAGTTAAAATAAATCATTTTAATGTATTATTAATATTTATTAATTGTATTTTATTAAATTATATTCATTATAAGAATATTATGTAATTTTTCATCCAAATAAAAGAGAATTATTTCTAACCAAATTGAGTTTTCATGAATTATATAGTTTTATAAAAAAGAATTTTTTTTGAATTATAGAATTTTATTTTGAAAAAATTAACTTATTTCAAAATTATATTAGGATTTTTTTTTGAATTTTCTGGAAATTTTTATTTGTCAATGAATAGTAAAAAATAATGATTTTTATTAGAAACTATCTTCTCTTTTCAAGTATTTAAAAATTCATATTCTAGTTTGGATTTATTTTAAAATATAATAATTTAATTATTATTAAAAATAATCCAATAATTTTTTTTGCAATCAATATTATAGTTGAATTTGGTATAATCTTTTTTATACTTAATAGATCATTTTTAGAAAATTTTTTTGTTATCATGTTTTACAGGTTTAATTTTAAATTAGATTCTTACAATTATATGAATTAAAGTTTATAAAATAGATATCATATTTTTAATCATAATAATTAATATTAGGTAATAGTGTCAACATATTTTTTTTTCATATAATGAATCTTAAAAACCATAAAAATATGTTACCATGATTAAGGTTAAAATAGGTTTACGAGGGTATATAAAGGAAAAATTGACATAAAAATTGTCTAAATGATATTTTTTGGGAATATTTATACCATATATAATCTAGTCTTTATAAATTTCCCATTTTGGATCTATTTTTCTTGAGTATGATATTTATATATTTTAATCTTTTTAAAAATTTCTTGTCGGTCCTCTCCCCTACTTATAAATAGACACCCCTATCCTCTCCACTCCACCCTTAAATAAAATTTTTTTCCAGATATTCCCTGCACAAATCCATTCTTAAAAACCCTACCCATGTCCTAGTTAAATTTAATCTTCTTCTTCTTCTTCAGAAAAGCAACCTATGATGGATTTAGTCTTAAATCTTATGAGGTTGTCAGAAGAAGATGTATAGATCTTAACTAATCATTTTAAATTTTCTTCTTCTTATAAAACCATAAAAAACTCTTCAACCATGTTGAAATAATAAAATAATTATATTATATATATTGGGATGCTATTAAGTTAATTTAATGACCAATATCTATCTTCTATTCTATCAAATAGGAAATGAAACCATCATCCATGTGTATGGTAAACTACCCAATCATGAATCGATTTAATTCATTTTCAATCATAATATCTCATAGATGGTTATAATTATAGATTTAATATATATATATATATATTGTTGGAACTAAGGCTTCTCATTTCTAATAATGGAGGTTGGTTTGTATTTATTGTCAATCTACACATGGATGACTAGGGAGTTTTCAAATAATAGGGTCATATGTTTGAGGCTGAAAGTAGTATTCAAGGTGATGCAGTTTCCCAGTGTTTTCCAAATATTTGGGCCTACAAAATTGGGAGTTTGGGAACAGTTTTCAGCAATGGTATGTGGTGAAGGTGTGAGATATGTAGTGAAGGTGTGTGGTATGCAGTGAAAGTGCATGGTATGCAGTGTAGGCACATAGTATGCAGTGAAGGCGTGTAGTACGCGATGAAGGTGTGCGGTACATGAAATGGTGCGCAGAACTAAAAATAGTTCACAGTGACGATACGTGGTAAAGGCGTGCAGTATGCGAAATGCTGCTGAAAACGGTTTGTAGTGACAGTACGCTTTGAAGAGATGTAGTACACAAATCGACAAGAATATGGTACATAGAAGGTTAATGGTACGCAATAAAGGTTCATAGTTCAGAGGATTGCAGTACACAGTGGAGGTTAACAGTACAAAGATGGACTTCAATTTATAGTGAAGATTGTCCCACAATGAAAATTTGGGTAAATCAGATTACCAAAATTTGCAAAGTTATGTTCCTATTTAAGGATTAGTAACCCCATTTGTTAAGGGATGATATTGGAGATTAAAATTTTGGGAAGAAATTCGGTAAAGTCTGAAGTGGTATGTGAAGGAGAAGATAGTACAAAAAAATAATAATTTGCGTAAGGAAAATAGTTCGTGGAAGAGAGTGCAGTTCATGCAGGAAGCTCTCACAGTACACAACCGAGCAAGGCAGTACATGGAGCAGGGCAATACATGGAGGAGTGGAGAAGTACACAGAGTAGGAAAGTATGTGAAGAAGAAAAGTTTGCGGAGGAGTTGGACGATACATAGAAACAGCTAGATGGTATGCAGAAACAACTAGATGGTACGCAGAAATAATAGCGGTACAGAGAACACCCAAGGAAGCCTGGAAATTGACCAAATTAGTTTGAAAAATTAATTTCCATAACATATCATTGTACAAGAAAATAAATTACATCTTTAGGTGAATACAAGACTTCAAAAGAGCATCCATTCACAGTTGAGGATGCACGCTCTAATGATAAACCATTGAAGCGACCTTCAAGTTGTTAAACTGAGTGAAGATTATTCCAACGCGGTGAGCAAGGGGGAGTTTGTAGAAGTGATATGAGGGATGCAGTGTGCTATCCCTAAAACCTTGTAAAGGCAGTGCGCCTTTCTAATAGTGACTATGATAAACTATTATAATCCACAACTTGTAAATATTAGTGGTTTTTGGTACGACCATCATACTGTCGGCATATGCTCCTTGGACGTAGCCATTAGTGGGGAACCAAGTAAAATTTCTGCGTCATTGTTTTATATGTGATTTTTTATTTTCTGCACTTCCTCTTTAGATAGGTTTAACAGGTTTCTACCAACATGGGAACAAGATCCATCGATTTAAAAGAAAAATTTGACACCATGATTCACCCCTCCCCTCTCAGGGTGTTCTAGGGTCCTTCAAGTGGTATCAGAGCATAAAGGTTGCTGGTGTTGAATTTGTCTCTCATGGAGAATCCAGTCAATGTTTGGGGAGTTACCCTATTCAATGGAAGTAATTTTTAAATATGGTAAAATAGGATGATATCTTACCTAAGATCTCTTGGAATGGAAGTCTTATTTGCTACTACGTAGGGAGTACAAGTCACTGATCCTATAGGGCTGTTTATGATAGATACAGAAAGGAAATTTATTAATGCTTATGCAAAAGCAAAAAATGCTCTCACTAAGACCCTTTTTGATCAGATTTATCTAAAGGTAATGAGTTTTACATCTTCCAAGTAAATGTGGGATAAAGTAGAGAATATTTATGAAAGAGATAACAAAGTGAAGGAGGAAAAAATTCAAGTACTACACACCAGGTTTGATGATCTAAAGATTCACCCTGATGAGAATGCAAACTCCATTTTCAATCTAATTATAGAAATTGTAGGATAAATCCAAGGTCTGGGAAAATAAATCAAATACATTGACATAGTGAAGAAAATCTTGAGAAGACTTCCACCCCTTTACAATGAAAAGGTGTCAGCCCTTGAGGAAAGAGATCTCTTCAAACTATCAGTGGATGTTCTTATGAGAAATCTATTATCTTATGAAATGAGAATCAAACCAGAAGAAGCTATGACTTGTGTGAGCAAGGAAATGGAATTAAAATCCATGGAAAAACTAAAAGTTTCATGAGATAGCGGTGATGAAGATGATGAGGAAAACGAAACTCTTTCTCTCATTGCCAAGAAGCTCAAGAAGGGAACATGGAAATTTGAAGGAAAGCCACCTCCGACTTGTTTTTTTTGGGGATGAGTTGGGAACATTGCCTCTCATTGCTCAAGAAAATTTGACGATGAAGAGAGAGAAGTTGAAAACATGTAGAAGCCTCAAAAAAAATTATTCAAAAAGGGAAAAATCAAATTTGCAAAGAAAGTACAGAAGAAGAGTTTTGTCTGTGAGGAGGAAGATGATGATAATGAATTATGTAAGGAAGAAGAACTAGAATTTAAGATTGGAAACCATGCCTCCATGATGTATACCATTGAAAAGTCTGAACCATTGATAGATAAAGATAGAGATAACCAGTTGACTACTAATGCCAATCCGAAGTTGAAACTTAAGGATTATTTTGGTAAGCTTGAGATTAAATTTAAGAGATGCAATAAGTGGGAAGAAATGGTAGAGGAATCATCATAATATATTGATCAGCTGGAAGCTGAAATTGATTGACTGGAAGAACTAGGGAAAGTAAAATCATAAATCCTTGAAAGCACTGATGATGTTCTGGAACTAAAACTCAGAATTGAAGAACAAGAAAAGGTTATCAATGACCTTACCTCGAGACTAGAGGATAAATCCAAGACCATTGAGGGAATCAAAGAATAAGTTGTTACTCTGATAACTAAACTCAAAAGTGAATCAATTTCAAAAGAAGCAAAGAAGAAAGTACAATTTGGAAGGTTCTCATATGATGAGCTGCTAGAGATAGAAAAATGTGGTTCTAATGGAGTTGAAAAGATATTGAGTGATCAAAGACCCACATGCATGGTAAATAGTGAAATTGGTTGTGATACCAAAATATCACATTCTATAAATAAAGGGAGACAAAATAACGGAAAGATGAAAGTTGATCATGTTGAAAAGCCACCAGAAGTGCTGAAAAAGAAACCCTTAAATCAAAATGAAAGGAGAACTAAATATTATCCTCAAGTTTCAAGAAATGATAAACAGTCAAACTATTTTCCAGAGGAATAAGTAATGGGGAAGAATAGAAGTTAGAAGATATTTCCTTTTATGAAGTGTCAGTTTTGTGGCTATCTGAGCCATACCATGTCATACTACAGAGGGGAAAGGATCTATATGAATGGGGAAGAGTTAGGAGTTCAATGAAGGAGAAAATATCCATATCCTACTTCTTATAGAAGATAATATTTTTATGGATATTGTTTTCACTATTCTAACTTTGGCTATAAAGCTGTGTATTGTAGGAAGAGGTATGACAGGATAAATTCTTTCAATGCTCAAAGATAATTCAATACTCATTAACCAGATAGTGTTTCCATTTAAAACAGGTTTTCTCCTATGGAAGAATAATTTGAATATGAAGAACCCATTTACACAAAAGAGAGCATTGAAAGACCATCAGTTACCTACACTCAATCCAATATCTCATGGAAATAAAATAGGAAAATTTAAAAGTCCAATTTTGTAGAAGTATCCCTCAAAGCTAAAAATAACAACAGTATAAGGATTCTTGATAGAGGATGTTCATCCCACATTATGGGTAATGAATACCTATTAACAAATGTCAAGAAAAAGGTTGATGGAACAGTGAGGTTCCTTAATGATGGTGCTTTGAAGATAAAAGGCAGTGGAAGTACTGAGCTAGATAATGGAGAGTTGAAAAAAATAAAGTCCTATATGTGGACGGTCTACGTCACAATCTTCTTAGTGTGAGTCAAATCTATGACTCAGGTCTTATTATGACATTCAATCAGAATGGTTATAATATAAGAGGAAATTCTGAGAATTCTCTCATGAAAGACTATATAACAGAAGGAAACTTATATCAGGCTGACACCAAAGAGAAAATTTTCTACCTAACAGTTGGAGATGAAAACAATTGATGGCATCAAAGATTGGGGAACATCAATTATAAATATATGGAAAATATATCTAAGATGAAGATAATCATGGATATCCCTAATCTGAAGCGTAAACGAGAGAAGACCTATGATGCTTGCATGTGAGAGAAACTGGTATGCAATTCCTACCATCCAAAGAAGAAAAAAGCATCAAATCTTTTTTACCTCATTCATATAGATGTATGTGGCCTAATAAATGTTGTTGGAACACATGAAGAGATGTAATTTGTTCTTTTCATAGATGATTATAGTAGAATGGAATGTGTGATTATTATACACAAGAAGTGACAAGTGCTTGATTGCATGATCAACTATCGACGAATCACCAAGAATGATACTGGATGGAAGATTAATGTCCTATGGTCTAAAAATAGAGGGGAATACATATTCATTGAATTTAAAAATTACCTAGAGAAGCATGAGATACAACATGAGGTGGCAGCTGTGAGAACTCCACAAAAAAAAATGGAGTTGTTGAGCGCATGAATAAACATGTAAACAACATGGGTATAACTATGCTGATTGAGAGTCGTATTCCTTGACATTACTACAAAGAGGTAGTACAAGTTATTGTGTATATTCAAAATATAATAGGGCTATATATAGGTGAAACAAAGACACTATATGAATTGTAACATGGAAGGAAGCCCTCTTTGAAATATTTTCCTATTTTCGGAAGAAAATGTTTTATCTGAAACAAAGAAGGAAATCAAGGGAAGTATAGAGACAATGCAGATGAAGGAATATTTCTTGGACACTCAATGAACAAAAAATCTTACATGTGTTTCAATAAGCGCTTGGGAAGAATTTTGGAAATAAGTGATGTAAATATCATTGAAGAGAAAACCCGAATGCTTCAAGGAATTCTTATACTGATGTGATAGAAGATGAGGAAGAATGTGAATATGGAACAAATGCTAATATAGTGGTATAGGATGGTGTGCGAAACTATCAGGAGTCACATCATGATGTTGAATCTGAAGAAGAATAAGAAGAAGAATCCATAGATGGAGAGAATTTAGTTGAACCCCAAAGGAGAAATCGACAAGTAGAGATTGATCAGTCCAACATTCTTGGGGATCAAAATACACCTACATAGACAAGGATAATGATGAATAATGCACAATATATATTTCTATCAATTTTTGAACCATCCTCATTTGAAGAGGCTGTAAAGGATGAGTCATGGGTGAAAGCAATGAATGAAGAGTTAGATTAGATTGGCAAAAATCAGACATGGGATCTTGTTAAAAGTCCTGAAGATCATAATGTGATTGGTACGAAGTGGATTTTCAAGAACAAATTTGAATAACATGAAAATGTGATCAGAAATAAGGTGTGTTTGTTCTGTAAAGGATATTCAAAAATCAAAGGCATTGATGTTTGGGAGACATTTTCTCTTATAGTGAGACTGGATTCAATCAGGCAATTTCTTGCCATTGAAATCCAAAGAGGTTATAAAGTTTATCAAATGGATGTCAAGACAACATTATTAAATGGAGTATTGGAAGAAGTAGTCTACATTGAACAACCTATAGGGTTCTTTCTTGGCAATGATGAACTGAAGGTTTGTAAATTAAAGAAAGCTCTTTATGGCCTGAAATAGGCACCATGAGCATGGTACTCTCGGTTGGACTCTTATTTGAGAAAGTATGAGTTTAAAAGAGGAGGAGTGGATCACAATATCTATGTGACGAACTCTCAACAGGATCAGTTCATGGTATTGGCATACATGTATGATATTATTTTTTAGTGGAAATAGACATGGATCAGTGGATAAATTTTCCAATCACATGAAATCATAATTTGAACTATCCATGATTGGTGAACTCACATACTTTTTTGGGTTACATGTTCTTCAAAAGAAGGATTACACTTTCATTTCTCAAGAAAAGTATGCAAGAGAGCTACTGAAGAAATTTTTTATTCATGATTCCTAACCAATGTCGACTCCAATTGCAGTTGGATCAAAGCTTGGAAAGTATGAGGAACGGAATTTTGTAGATCCCACCATGTATAGAAGAATCATTGGAAGCCTACTGTACCTGATGGTGACACGACCATATATTGTCTTTGCAAATTTCCTTGCGTCCCTCTTTCAAAGTAATGTGAAGAAAGAACATATGGAGGCTGTGAAAAGAATCATGAGATACATTCAAGGTACACATAATTATGAGATATACTTTCCTGTAGGAAGAGATAATGAACTATCAACATTTTCTAATGCAAAATGGGCTGGAGATGTAATGGAAATAAATTCAACCAGTGGTGGATCATTCTATTTGGGGAAGAAATGTGTGGGTTGGTTAAGAAATAAATTGGAAAGTACTTTACTTAGTATAGATGAAGCTGAATATATATCTACTACCAAGGTGTGCACTTAGTTACCATGGATGAAGTAGCAACTGAGTGACATAGGTGATGAGGTAAAATAACCAATTGTGATTTACTATGTTAATAAGAGAACAATTGATCTTATGAAGAATCCAGTTCAGAATTCTTGTACAAAACATATAGAGTTCATATATCACTTCATCAAGGAAAAACTCGAACACGACGTGATAAAAATGGACCATGTGGGAACTGATGAGAAATTGGCTGACATTATGACCAAGCCACTGTCAGCGACTATGTTTGGGAAACATTGGTTGAACCTCGGTGTTCAGCCATCTCCCAGTGCATAAGGAGGTTACGATATTTCCCTCTCCCTAGCTGTTTTAACTATTTTTAATCTATTTGTAGAAATGATGTAGGTTTATGGGGGAGATATGATCTAGGGGGAGAATGTTTTTTTAACTTTACAAGTCAGGATTCGGTTCATTGGGTTTATTTCCAATGGGGAAGAATGGATAAATTAAATGGAGAGTTTTCTATTTTTATCTGGTTATGGGAAAGATGAATAATAAAAATAGCCAAAAATTAAACTATGGGAGAGAAAAGAAAAGGATAAGAACTAAATTCATGTCCTCTATCTTTTTTCTACACCAAGAATTGGTCATGTAGAATTAGAGTGATGGCTGAGTTGTTTCTTTAAGGTTCATGTTTTGATCATGGCTGGCGCATCGGTGAATTTATCTGGAGATTACCAACAAACCAAAAGGGGGAGATTGTTGGAATCAAGGCTTCCTGTTGCTAATAATGGAGGTTGGTTTGTGTTTTTTTTCAATATGCACATGGATGCTGAAGGAGTTTTTAAAGAATAGGGTCATACATTTGAGGCTGAAAGTAGTGTTGAAGGTTATGCAATTTACTAGTGTTTGCCAAATTTTCGGGCCTCAAAAATTGGGAGTTTTGGAATTATTCGTAGCAACGGTACACAGTGAAGGTGTGCGGTACACAGTGAAGGTGTGAGGTATGTGGTGAAGGTGCACGGTATGCGGTGAAGGTGCATAATATGCGGTGAAGGTGTGTAGTACATGATGAAGGCATGAAGTACGTGGAATAATGCACATAACTGAAAATAGTTCATAGCGATGGTACACGGTGAAGGCGTGCAGTACGTGAAATACTGTCGAAAATGGTTTTCAATGATGGTATGTTGTCAAGAGATTCAGTACGAAGAAAGACAAAAATATGGTACATAGAAGGTTAATGGTATGCGATAAAGGTTTTTAGTTTAGAGGATTTTAGTACGTGGTGGAAACTAACAATACGCAGATGGAGTTCAATTTACAGTGAAGATTGTCCCACATTGAAAGTTTGGGTAAATTAGATTACCGAAATTTATGGAGTTATGTGCATATTTAAGGAGCAGTAATCCCTTTTATTAAGGGATGAGATTGGAGATTAGAATTTTGGGAAGAAATTCTATGAAGTTAAAAGTGGTATGCAGAGGAGAAGACGGTACATAGAAAGAATCATCAGCATAAGGAAAAAAGTTCACAAAAAAGAGAGAGGTTCGCATAGGAAGATTTACTAGTACGCAACCGAGCAAGGGAGTATACAGAGCAGGATGGTACATGGAGGAGTGGAGCAGTATGTGGAATATGGTAGTACGCAAAGAAATAATGTTTATGGAGGTGTTGGACGGTATGTAGAAATAGCAGGACGGTATGCAGAAACAGTTGGACAGTACACAAAAACAAAAGTGGTATGTGAAAACGACAGCGGTGCGCAGAAACAGAAGCAATATGCAGAACAAACAAGGAATACTCAAATTTTACCAAATCAGTTTGTGAAATTAATTTCCATAACATATTAGTGTATGGGAAAATAAATAACATTTGTAGCTGATTAAATGACTTCAACAGAGCATCCATTTATAGTTGAGGATGTATGATTTAATGCTAAAACATTGATTCAACCTTTAAGTAATTAAACCGAGTGAAGATTATTAAAAAATAGTGAGAAAGGGGGATTTAGGGGATGTGATCCGAGGGATGTAGTTTTCTACCCTTAAAACCTTGTAAAGGCAGTGTGCCTGGCACAGAGTGACTGTGCTAAACTCTTATAATGCACAACTTGTGAAGATTAGTGGTTTTTGGTATGACCGACATACTGTCTATGTAAGATCCTTTGACATAGACCATAGTGGTGAACAAAGTAAAATTGTTGTATCATTGCTTTTCATGTGATTGTTTATTTTCTTCACTTCCTCTTCAGACAAGTTTAACAGGTTCCTACCAATGTGGGAACAAGATATATCAGTTTAAAAGAAAAAGTTGACACCTTGATTCACCCCTCCCCTCTCAGGGTGTTCCAGTGTCCTTCATATATTTATATATACACGATATACATGACATATTATTTATTATTTAATTATAATATATCATCTATTTACTTACCTTTCCATCCATTTAAAAATGATAATGTCTTTGATGTGTACGTGTAGATTACCATCTCCATGAAGTGACGTGATTCATTTTTAATCACCATGTCCCATGTCTATTATACATAAGCGTATTTAAAGATATAATATTATATTTATGATATAATCATAATTATTTAATTATTAAATGACACTTAACTTATTTCTATCATTCACTTTGAAAAATGAAAACATTACTCATGTGTACATATGACTTACTGTCTCCTAATTATAATGTAATTCATTTATCATAACCTTATTTCATAGTTGGGTTTAAAATTATAATTAATTTATAAAAATGAAAATTATATTATGATTATTATTTTTTAAATAATTTAATAATGACATCTTTGGCCACGATAAACATACTGAATTCTTCTTGAAATTATGAACCAAACATCTTTAAAACATTCGATGTGAACTTAATTGATTAAGCAGTTGAATATAACCTGATAAAAAATTTAAATAAAAGGAATAATTAAATTGAAAATGGTTATTAGGAATTTAATTATTAACATAAATTTATTATTCATAAAGATAAAGGATGTATGTGATGAGTCAGACTTTATTTAAGGGACATTATACCTTAAAAAACTTGTTTTAAATGTTTTTAAAATTTATTTTAAATTTTTTTTTCTTCCGTATCCAAATTATTAAAATTATTTCATGGATGTATTTATATGCACATAAATGAATTATAAAGGACATTTTAATTCACTTTTGACTTTCTTTCAATGGGGTTAAAAATGAATCTTTTTTACATACATTATAAACAATGTTTTGATAAAATGCAAAAAGAAATGTTCTATTTTAACACATATGGGGTCAATGAATTTTCTTGATTCCATAACCATTATTTTATGATTAGTTTAATTTATATTATTTCAATTTTTCCCCAATTAAAAATTCTCCTTCCCATTTTCTAGGTATTTAAAAAAAAATTAAAATGGAATTTATTTTTCGATATCTAGAAATGTTTTTTATGGGTGAAAGGAATATTTTTATGAGTATGATGATAGAAATGAAATATTTCATTTTAAGGATTATGTTATGATTTTGGGGAATTATTTATAATGATGGGTGAGCCTAATATATCAAAAAATGATGGGTGAGATCATTATAGATCATGATGAGAGGTGAGCTCGATATAGCTCTCCAATTCACTAGGTAAAGGGATGGAGTTAGCCATATATGTTTATCCTAAAAGATTATTATAATTTATTGGGTAGGATATTAAATTTGTAAGATTGGTTATATGAGTGATATTAAAATGATGTCATAAGTTACCTACATGATTTATATATTCTTACTATTGGTTTTTATGGATATTTTATGATTTATTAGGGTACGCTAATGAGATTATGTTTTAAAGGGATATTTATGATACTTTTTATGTGTAACATCCCTGGTAATTATAGAATAATAAATTTTCATATATATTAATATTATTAATTTGATATTAATTTTAATTTAAAATAAATGCTTTTTCTGATAGCTTACTCAACACACAACAATGAGTTTCTCTGAAATCTTATGTTGCACACAAGACTGAGACATACCGAAAAATAATACATTATTAAAATTATTATTATTTTAACTGGTAGTTAACTCCTAGATTTTGTGTTGATGGGAATGAAAATAAATACCTATATTATGTTTACTCATGTTTATTAAATGGTTTTACTTTCTTCTAATAAATTTTAGAGTCTTAAAATGATAATAAATCTAATTTTAAGCATAAAACACTCTAATATTTTAAAAAGGTAATTTTATCGCCTTTTGATAGATAACCCTTTTTAAATATATATATTTTTTCACATTTATATGTCATATTTAAAAATATAAACTTATTATTTAGAATTAGGTAATAAAATTCCATTTTGGTTGAATGTTTGGTGTTTTTCTGATAAAATTTATTTTTAATGAATAGTGACAAAATACTACATTTTAATCCAAAACTGCCTTTTTGTCTAATTTTATTATATTTTTAGATTATTATTTTATATGGTTTTAAGGTATAATTAGATTATTTTTTATCATTTAATCCATTTTTTCCATTGGAACTAATTTCACATTTAAATTGGATATAAACACATGTTAATCTTTTAATAGTTTTTAATTTTTAAAAACCCATTTCCTCAATCCGTCAATGGGATTAACAATAAATTAATTTTTTTCACTTTTATAAATTTAATTTTCAAAAATATAATTACATATTTATAATAAGTATGGAAAATATGATATAATAGGATCAAAATAATTTTTGGTGAATAGAAACTTTAGTATTTTATTTACCATAGTTAAAGGTAAATGAGGTAATTAAAGGTGAAAAAAATATTATAATAATATAAAACTACTCTAAAACTTGTAATAATTTTATTGGATGAGTTATGAACAACCACTTCAATCCTTGGGTTGAAATAGTGGTCTTTGGAAGCCACTTGGGTGTCATTATGAAATTTATACCATTTAATTTTAAGTAAAGGTAAAAATGTCATAATCATGTCTCTTCTTACTAATTTTTTTAATATGGGGTTATATAAGTGATAAATTTGACTATAAATGTTCATTATAAATATAAAAAGATTAAATACACCATGATAATTTATTTAAAATTTTTAGGAAATTAATAATTAAATTTAATTATGACACAATGATAATGCAATAATTGATTTATTAATTAGAAAAATAAAATAAATGATATTATAAATATTAAAATAATATTTTTTGACATAATTTATGCCATCCACGAATATGTTAGGTTACTATTATATGTTTTAAGTCTATTAAATTATTTTTTTCAAAGTTATCTTTCTGTTTTGAATTTTATTTAAATTCAATGAAATGAATAGTGTAAAAATTGACATAATTTATATTTTATAAAAAATAATAATTTATTAAATTAGTTAAAAATCCTAAAATTATTTCAAAATCACAGTGGATATGATAAGTTTTAAATGTTTATTAAGTTTCAAATTATGTAAAATTTACCTCATATATGTAAAATTTATAGCCTCTTAGTATTTAAAATGTTTTTACCACAATTAAAATTAAAAGAGATTAATTAAGGGTAAACCGAAAGGAAATGTTTAAAATAAAATAAATAAATGTATACAAATTATTTTATGAGAGGATTTTGAAATATAATCATATTATATTTTACATATCTCATGTTGGAGCCATTTTTATTAAAAAATAATTTATATTAATTTAATATTTTAAGAGTTTCCAAGGGTGCCTCTCCCCTCTCTTATAAAAAGGTACCCACTATTATCTAATAATACCACTTAAAGAAACATTTGGTTTGGACAAGATGTATCTAAAAAACTTCCTATAATCCCTACCCACTCTCTTGAGGTATTATTTTAGTTAGAAGACCCTTCCTAGAGGTGTTATGGTGTTCTTCAAAGGTGATCAACCGAAGAAAAGGCATCTTTTTTTAAGTGTTTCAGTTTTATTTCTTCTTCCACTTCTTTTATATATTATTCTTCAAATATGAAATAATAAATATATTATCCTAAATATATTTATATGTTATTATGATAATATCATTACCTAAATCCATATCTAATTTCATCAAATGGGAAATGAACATTTCATTCGTGTGTACGACAGACTACCACCTCACGAACCGATATAGTTTGTTTTTCTTTACTATATTTCAAGACTGGATATAATTATAAAATAAATGTTTATATATTATATTCATGAAATATTTTTCATTTTAAAGGAATAATATTTCAATTATGTTCTTACCTTCCATGCACATAAAAATGGTAATGTCATTCATGCGTACGTGTGAACTATCACCTCCACGAAGTGATAAAAATAATTTTTATTCACCACATAAATTGTTTGATATATATAAGTGTATTTAAATTATTATTATTATGTTAATAATATTATGATAATTCTTTATAGATAATATAATAATTACCTTTTTTCCATAATGATCAATAAAAAATGGAAAATGTTACTAATGTGTACGTACGACCTACCGTCTCCATGATTATAATGTTGTTTATTTTTTATAACCATAATTTATGGTTTGATTTAAAAAGTATGATTAATGTATAAAATTTATGATTATTTCATGAATACTATTCTAGAGATGATGGACTTAAGACCACATGGGAAATTTACATCATAATAAGTTCATTTTCGACTCAAGTACCGAATATCGACAAAACATCGGATATGAACTTAAATAATTATGTAAGTTTTATAACATGGTAATAAGTGATAATGAATGAATGATAAACTTGAAAAAGTTTCTAAATTAAGTATAAATTAACCTAAATTTATTATTCATGAATATAATGATTGTACACGACGAGTCAGACTCAAGGTAAGAGACTTTTTCTCAATCTTCTTTCATTGAGGCATATTTCAAAAATATACACCTCTTTATTCTATAAGGTAAATAATTAAACCCTTTGACTTTTAATTTAATTCAATGTTTTTTAAAAGGAATATTTTTTATATTAATACTTTTACTATATGACAAAAGGAATTTTTATTTAACATACATGGCGACAATGACATTTCTGCCACCATGAACCTTATTTGATATTTGGCTTCCTCTACAAGCCATAATGTTTTTAAAAGAAAAATAAATACCATATTCCATTTTCAGGTATTTTGGTATTGAAATTTGTTTTTATAAGAAATTTATTATGTTAATATCTTGAAATGATATCTTGTAATTTCAAATGTGGAAATGTTATTTTTCCTTTATTCTTGTTTTATGTGTTATGATTATGTTATGGTTCTTGGGAATTGATTATTTATATGGGTGGTTCAATGATAAAATAAGGGTGGGTGAACCCATAATATCTCTCCAATGCATTGGTTAATGAGACATAGTTAAAAAATAAGGTTTCTCTTAAGATATTTAGGGAATATACAGTGATCAGTATTCCAAATATAACCATGAAGGTTACACATTATGTAGCTGTGAAATCTACAATGTAAGTATGATATGGATGCCACAAGTCACCTTTATGATTTATGATTGCTAAGAAGTTTTTAATGAATCTTATTTCTTTATGATTTATGTTAAATAGATTGTGTTTTATGGGTGAAAATTTCAATTTCATGGGTTTATAAGTATTAATGGACTAAAGTTTTTATTTCCTTATCTTATTTCCTTTACTAAGGTTTTTGTTCTCATACCAAGTTTTTAAAATGTTTTTACAAGGTGTAAGGATGGGTAAGATAATGGTGGATGTTAAGATGAATGATAAGAATTTTTTTATTGAGAAAAGGAAACCATTTTTTATTTTAAGAAGTTTTATTTTTTTGAAAAAAAGGATAAAGAGTAGAAGTTTCTACTTTGTAATATTTGAATTGTTATGTAATAGTTATAGACTAATTCTCTAAAACTATAAACCTAAAATGATCATTAATGTGAATGAATGTAAATTATTGATTTAACTCAAGATTATGTAATATTTAATGTCGAGGCCTTATAGTTGGTATCCAATGTTAGTTTAGATAACTTTACGGGTTAAGATATTGTTAATAGAATATACGTAAATGTTTTTTAATTTATGGTCAAATTGAAATGATGTATCATTTGAATATTACCATGTTTATTCATCTAAGATATGTTTGTTCATAATGGTTTTCCATAGAGGAAAAAAGGAAGCTATATTGGGAAGACGTTAAGAGTAAAACAAACTTCCAAATAAGAAACATGATATGGTTGGAATCGTAACTAAATAGTTTGTAGTAGTGATGGTGCAGTTGAATCAGGAAATAAATGGTGGTGGTATAAATGAATGAGATCAACCAGATAAATCAAATAGGAACATGTTTTTAGTGGAGCATTTCATGGGGAAAAATTCTCCATCATTCAGAGGATCATCTGACCCCATGCTAGCTGAAGGGTGGATTAAATCACTAGAAAATATTTTTTATGTAATGGGTTGTTCAGAAAATCAAAAGTTTACTCTTGCTATTTTCCATTTTGAAGGTGAATATGATAAGTGGTGGTCAATGTTTAAGAATATTAGGGATAATGAGGAGATTTATGCTCTTGATTGGGATGAATTTAAAGGTATGTTTCTTGGGAAATATTTTTCTAAGGCGGTTTGAATTAGTATGTAAAACATTATTTGAATTGAAGTAGGAGGATGAATCAATGTCTTATTATGAAGAAAAATTGACTTGACTAGAAAGGTATTCTCTAAATTTCATCCAGGATATTGATAGTAAAATCAATTGATTTTACTCAGTATTAAATCCAAAGTATCGAAGGTCATTGGATTCTCATGAGTTAAAAAGTTACAAAAAACTTGTACGATGTGCGGATAAGGTGGAAATTGAGTTTTCTGATGATTATGTGTTCTTTGAAAAAAAAAAATATAATAAGAGGTTGACATGGTAGTAAAAAGGGAAGAATTATTCAAAAAATCCTGATGGTTAGAAAATTATGTTTATAGTTTGGGAAAATTGTGGTAAAAAGCACAATGGGGAATTCTTTTTGAATTCTGTTAAGTGATTTAAATATGGTAAGATGGGACATAAGGATAAAAATTTCACTAAAAAAGATCAAGTTAGTGGTAAGAAAAAATATGATTTATAGTCAGTAAAATGTTTTAAGTGCAATGATTTGGGTTATTATGTGAACGAGAGTCTGATGAAAAACTCAAATGATGGGAGGCAGCTAAACTATAAACAGAAAGGTGTGGTGAAATCCTTTGTAACTACTTCAGTATATTTTGGGGAATCAAATGAAGTGGTATCAGGTAAATTTTTTGTTTATTCAGATTATCTAATGTGTTGTTAGATTCAGGGTCTACACATTCTTTCATTTCTAAGAAATTTTGTAGTAAATTGAAAATTCCACCTTATGAAATGAATCTAGAATTTATGGTAAAAATAGATAAGGGAAATGTTGTGAAAAAAAAGAAATTATAAAAATATTTCTATCCTTATATATGGAAATAATTTACCTATAAACATTTTTGTTTTGACTCTAGTAAATTTTGATGTTATTTTGGGTATGGATTGGATTTCGATTTACCATGCAAAGACTGACTATAGAAATAAAGAGGTTTCTTTTCAAAAAGAGTTTCATTTTATGTTAAATAATGAACCCTTACCTATGATAACATATCAAGAAGTTGAGAAACTATTGAAAGATTTAAATGAATGTTATCTTACACATATTGCTAAAAATAAAGAAACTTTTCAGATTAGCGATGTTCCAGTGGTAAATGACTATCTTAATATTTTTCCTAATGAGTTGTATGGTATTATACCTGATCAGGAAGTTTAATTTACTGTTGAATTAGTTTCTGATTCTAATACAATTTCAAAACTCCCTTATTGAAAGGCTGAAATTAAACTTTTAGAGTTGAAGAATAAATCACAAGACATATTAGATAAAGGTTTCATTTGAACTAGCATATCACCATAGGGTGATCCTGTCTTGTTTGTTAAATAGAACGATGGTTTAATTAGACGTTGCATTGATTATAGAGCATTGAATAACATCATTTTTAAGAACAAGTATCCTTTTCCTCATATAGATGATTTGTTTGATCAACTATAGGGAGAACAATATTTTTTGAAGGTTGACTTGAGGTCGGGGTACTAATAGTTGAAAGTAAAGGAAGAAGGAATTTCGAAGACCGTGTTTCATACTAGATATAGATATTATGATTTTTTAGTTATGCCTTTTGGGTTAACCAATGAACCTACTATATTCATGGATATTATGAATAGAATATTCCATGAGTTCTTGGATAAGTTTGTGGTTGTATTTATTAATGACATTTTGGTATATTATAAAAGTAAAGAGGATCACAAAAGTAATTTAAGGGTTGTATTTTAAACCTTAAAATAAAAGAAACTAGATGGGAAATTCAGCAGGTGTGAGTTTTGGTTACATAAAATTTCATTCCTTGGTCATATTATTTCTAAAGATGGCATAACTATTGATCCTTCTAAAAAAACATTGTTGAAGAATGGCCAAGAAACAAAAATATAACCGAGATTCATAGTTTTATTGGTTTAGTAGGCTATTAATGAAGGTTTGTTGAAAATTTTTCATGGTTATCTAGCCAATTGACTAAGTTAACTAGAAAATGTGTTAAGTTCATCTGGAAAAAAGAATGCGATGACTGTTTTCAGGAATTGAAAAGAAGATTGGTTAATGCTCCAATTTTGGAACTACCTTCTAGAAATGGTGAATTTTTTATCTACAATGATGCTTCACTAAAAAGAATTGGATATATATTAATTAAAAAATGATAAGGTAATTTCTTGTGCTTTATATTAATTGAAAACTCATAAGTTAAATTACCCTACAAATGATTCGTAATTATATACTATATATTTTTCTTTAAAAATTTGGAGGCATCATTTGTATGGTGTAAAGTGTAAAATATATAATGATCTCAAAAGTTTTAAGTATATATTCACTGATAAAGAATTGAACATGAGATAGAGATTATGATTAGAATTAATCATAGATTATGATTACATGATTCTTTACCATCTTGGAAAAGCAAAAAAAGTGGTCGATGATTTGAGTTGGAAAATGAATGATACATTAATCATGTTACATTTGGAACATGGACCTTGGATTAGTGATTTGATAAACTTTGGCATGGAACTTGTTGGTGTAGGAAATTCCTATTTTTTATTTCAGGTGTCTGTGAAATCATCTCTATCAGACAGAATTAAACAAGTGCAGAAGGAAGACAACGAGTTATAGAAAAAGGTATAATTGGTTTAGAAGGGTATGTTACCTGAATTTAACATTGATAAAGGTTAGGTTTTGAGATTTAGGAGAAGGTTATGTGTGCATTGTGATTCACAGTTCAAGAATGAGTTGTTATGTGAAGCTCATAGTTCTCTATTTTCTGTTCATACTGGAAGTACTAAGATGTAAAGATACTTTTGAGAGTATTACTGGTGGGATGGAATGAAAAGATATATTTTTGAATTTACTGTGATGTGTTTGAATTGTTAGTAGTTGAAATATGAATGACAGTTTCCAAAGGGGATGCTTCTGCCTTTACCAGTGCCAGAGTGGAAATGGGAAAATATATCCATGTATTTTGTATTAGGATTACCAAATACTTCTTAAGGTAAAAATTTGATTTGGGTTATTTTTGATAGATTGATTAAATATTCTCATTTTATTCTCATTCAAGATAATATATCTCTAGATTAACTATCTCAGTTGTATCTTAGAGATATAGTGAGGTTACATAGAGTTACTCTCTCCATTGTATCTGATCATGATCCCATGTTCACTTCTAACTTTTGTAAAGGCCTTAAGAAGTTGTTGGGTACTGAATTAAATTTTATTACAACTTTTCATCCTCAATAATATGGCAAGACAAAACAAAAAATTCATAAATTGAAGGATATGCTACATTCTTGTTCAATAGATTACCAATGAAGTTGGGAACAACATCTTTATTTGGTTGAGTTTTCTTATTATAATAGTTTTCATTGCAGTACACAGATAGAACCATTTGAGGAATTATATGAAAAGTGGTGTCAAACTCCATCTTTTTGGGATGAAATTGGTGAAAGGAAGTTTATGGGACCAGAATTGGTAGAATATGTGGCATAAAAATTCAGTTGATTTAGAAACACAAGAGGATAGCCCAGAGCAGGCATAAAAGTTATTCAGATAACCGAAAGAAGGATATTTATTTTGAGGTAGGTGATCATATCTTTTTTAAATTTTCTCCATGTAATAGTATGATACATTTTGGTAAGAAGGGGAAGCCAAGTCCACGATTCATTAGACCTTATGAAATCCAAGAGAAACTTGGATCAATTGCCTACCAAGTGGATTTGTCTCCAAGTTTATCATAGTTGCTAAATGTTTTTCATGTTTCAATGTTAATAAAGTATATTCCAGATCCATCTCACATTTTGAGTCCAGAACTAGTTCAGTTGTAAGATAATATTTATTATGAGGAAAAACCAGTCCATATTCTCGATCGCAGAGAGAAATTGTTGAAGAATGAGGTGATTAATCAGGTTAAGGTTTTGTGAAAAAAAAAATTATATGTTTAAAGAGGCAACATGATAATTTTAAAATGATATGAGGGAGAAATACCCCCATTTATTTGACAGGTGAATAAAATTGTGAGGATGCAATTTCCAAAAGGGGGAATGATGTAACATCCTAGGTAATTATAGAATATTAAAATTTCATATATATATATTAATATTATTAATTAGATATTAATTTTACTTATAAAATGGATTCTTTATCTAATAGCATACCTAACACACAACAATGGGTTTCTCTGAAATCTTATGTGGCACACAAGAATGGTACATTCCAAAAAATAATACATTATTAATATTATTATTTTAAATGGTAGTTAACACCTTACCGCTGTATTGTCCATAATGAATAGAACTACCTATATTATGTTTACACATGTTTATTAAATGTTTTTACTTTCTTCTAATAAATTTTAGTGGCTTAAAATGAGAATAAATCAAATTTTAAGCATAAAACACTAATATTTTTAAAAGATAGTTTTACCACCTTTTGAAGGTAAAACATTTTTAATCACATTTTTTCACTTTTATATGTTATATTTAAAAAAATAAACTTTTTATTTAGAATAAGGACATCAAAATTTACTTTGGTTGAATTTTTGTTATTTTTTCGATAAAATTCATTTTTAATGAATAGTGAAAAAATACTACATTTTAATTCAAAACTTCTTTTTCATATAATTTAATTATATTGTTAGATTATCCTTTTAGATAATTAGATTAAGTTTTTATAATTTCATCCAATTTTTTCCATTATAAGTAATTTCACATTTAAATTGGATATAAACACATGTCAATATTTTGATGGTTTTTATTTTTTAGAATCCCATTTTCTCAATACATCAACAGGATTAAATTTAAATTAATTTTAGTCACTTTTGTGGATTTAATTTTAAAAAATTGACATACATGGTTATAATCTATATGAAGAATGTTATCTAATAGGATCAAAATATTTTTTTGTGAACAGTATAGTATTTTATTTACCACGGTTAAAGGTAAATCGAGTAATTAAAGGTAAAAATAATATTATAATATTATAAAACAATACTAACACTTATCCTAATCACATTGTATGAGTTATGGCTGAAAAATACAATCCTCGGGTTGAAATTGTGGTCTTTGGAGGCCACTTTAGTGTGATTATGACATTTATAACATTTAATTTCAAGTAAAGGCAAAAATGACATAATCATGCCTCTTCTTGCTATTTTTTTTTAATATGGGGTTATATAAGTAGTCACTGTGACTATATGTAGTAACTTTGAATCTAAAAATATTACCTAAATCATGGAAATTTATTTACAATTTTTAGGAAATAAATAATTAACTTTAATTATGACACAATGATGATGTAATAATAGATTTATTAATTAAATAATTAAATATATGATTTATAAATATTAAAATAAATATTATTTGAAATAATTTATTCCATAAATAAAATTTTTAGGTGACTATGATATTTTATAAGTTTATTAAATAGTTTTTTCCAATTTATATTTCAGTTTGAATTTTATTTAAATTCAATGAAATCAATAGTACAAAAATTAACACAATTGATATTTTATAAAAATAATAATTTATTAAATTACTTAAAAATCCTAAAGATATTTTTAAATCCCAAAGTGACTATGATAAGGTATAAAAATTCATTAATTTTCCAATTATAAGAAATTTACCACATATAAGTAAAATTTATAGCCTCGTAATATTTAAAATTTGTTACCATAATTAAAATTAAGAGAATAATTAAGGGTAAACCGAAAAGATAAGGTTTAAAACAAAATCAATAAACTTATAAAAATTATTTGATGAGAGAATTTATAAATATCCTCATATTATCTTAGAAATATCTCAAGTTGGAGTCATTTGGATTAAAAAATTAATTTATAATAATTTAATATTTTAAGAGTCTTCATGGGTTCCCCTCCCCTCTCCTATAAAAAGGTACCCACTCTTCTATAATGATAAAAATTAAAGAACCATTTGGTTAATATAATATCTCCCCAAAAACATACATAAAATCCATCCCCACTTTCTTGATTCATTAGTTTAGGCAGAACACCCTTTATAGAGGTGTTAAGGTGTTCTTCAAAGGTGATCAACCGAAGAAGATGTATCATTTTTTAAGTGTTTTTGTTTTATTTATTCTTCCACATTATTAAAATATTATTATTCTAAGATGAAATAATAACTATAATATACTATATATACTGATATGTTATTATGTTAATATCATCACCTAAATCCATCTCCAATTTCATCAAATGGGAAATGAATATTTTATTTGTGTGTACGGCGGGCTACCACCTTGTGAACCGATATAGTTCATTTTTCATTATTGTCTATCAAAATTGGTTATAATGTTGAAATAAATGTTTATATAATATATTCATGACATATATAGAATTTTAAAGAAATAATATTTTAATTATGTTCTTACCTTCCATGCACATAAAAATGATAACGTCGTTCGTGTGTACGTGTGAACTATCACCTCTACGAAGCGATGTGAATAATTTTTTTTCACCACATCACTTGTATGATATATATAAGTATATTTAAATGATTTTTATGATTTTAATTATATTATGATAATTCTGTAAAGATAAAATAATAATTACCTTACTTCTATAATGATCAATGAAAAATTGAAAATGCTACTCATGCGTACGTACGACCTGCCGTCTCCGTGATTATAACACTGTTCATTTTTCATAATCATAATAAATGGTTTGATTTAAAAAGTATTATTACTGAATAAAATTTATAATTATTTCAGGAATACTATTCTATAAATGATATACTTTTGACCATATAGACACTTTACATGATAACAAGTTCATTTTCGACTCAAGTACCGAATATCGACAAAACATATGAACTTAAATAATTATGTAAGTTTTATAACATGATAATAAGTGATAAAAAATGATTAATAGAATATAAAAATATTCTCAAGAAATTTGAAATTACCTTTATGATTTATGATTTTGATGATGTTTTTCATGAATCTTATGGCTTTACGAGGTATGTTAAAGAGCTTGTGTTTTATGGGGGAAAAATATGATTTCATGGGTTTATAAGTATTAATGGACTAACTTTTTTATTTCCTTATCTTATTAACATTACTGAGATTTTTATGCTCATACGAAGTTTTTAAAATGTTTTCATAGGTTGTAGGGATGGGTAAGAGAAAGGTGGATGTCAAGATGAATTATAAGAAGATTTTTATCGAGAAAAAGAAATCATGTTTTATTTTAAGGAGTTTTATTTTGTGAAAAAATATATAATGATTAGAAGTGTCTACTTTATAATATTTGTGATTCTTTTTAATAGTTATCATCTAATTCTCTAAAACTCTAAACCTTAAAATATCATCAATGTGAATGAAAGTAAATTCTTGATTTTACTCAAGATTATGTAATGTTTAAAGTTGAGACCTTATATTAAGGGATAAATGTATTACTTTTAATGATGTTTTTCATGATTGCAAATAAAAATTTATGAGTATTATTTTTTTCCTTTAATATTTCTTATGAAATTATTTATTAAAATATTTGGTTAGAGAAGTTTATTCCTTTGGTAATAAAATTTTTATATGATCTCGAAGTTTATTTTGAAAAGGCCAATGTTTATCAATATTCATTAACTAATGAGTTTATTTCTTCCTATTTATATGTCCCTTACCAAGTCTTTTGTGCTCATAATATATTTTAAAACGTTTTTCATAGGGTTTTAAGGATTATTAGGGAAAAGGATGGGGTCAAGATGAAAATTGTGAAGAAATTTCATGAAAATAAAACATGTTATGTATTAAAAGTATTGAATTGTGTGAAAAATGGATACTGAGTTGATTTAATATTTACTTATATAAGTTTTATGACTCAATTATCTAAAATTATAATCCTAAAAGATCTCTGGGATTGTAAGAAAATTAATTCTTGTATAGAGAATCAATTTTACGTATTTTTAAGATTGGGCCCTTATAATTTTTATATTATTTTAATTTATTTATAATAATTTTTATCAATTATTAATTAATTGTTTTAATTTCATTATAACTTGATATCATTAAGAACTTCTTCTTCAAAGCATTCCATATTTGTTTCTATATTGTTATATAGGTTACTTTTTTCTATGTACATGCATTATATTATATTTAGAAGTTTAAAAATAATAATAAATTACTTATATATTATATATTCTATAGTAATTAGTTATGAATGTAGAGAAAATTAAATATGTGAAATTATCCTTATAGAAGGCAAAACCCATAATAGAAAAGTGTATCGAAAGAGTAGATAGAAGATATATATATAATTTAATTTTTTATTAATATTAATTAAATACAATCCAATTTTATTTGTTTTTATATAAAGGATAATTATATGGGTAAATATTTAGAAGAGGAATGAAAAAATTAAAATGAACAAGAAGGGTGAGAGTTATTACATATTTGATGAAAATAACTCTAATCATACCACCAAACTTAGTTTATATGAATATAAATTTATGAGTACAAGGGATATAAAATATTGGGGGAAATATTTGGAGTGTATTGTTTGGGAGATGGAAATTTTTTCTAAGCTATTTTCAAATAACAATGATTGGGTGTATTTATTGGTAATCAGGAGCTATATTTTGAGATAAGTAATGATTACAATACAATTTTATGACCATGAATATAAATTTTTGTATAATGTGATACAATTGATATTTTTTCTTACCTCATGGTTGAACCTAACTATCAATGACATTGTGCATGATGTTTCTGTATGAAAATTTTCTTTGTTACATCATTATTGAATAATATTTCACTAAATTTCCTATCCATTTTATTCTATTTTAAAAAATATATCAAATTTTATGCATAACATAATTTTTGTATTTGGATTCAAAATATGAAAATTATGTTGAGAATATAAATTCCTAAATATTATAAAATAATTTTTATTAAAAAATTACTTTAATATATTGAAAACATTGTTTCATTGCATGGAAAAATTTATATCAATTAAAAAACAATATTTTAGAAAAAGTAAATTACTTTAAAAATTATAAAAAATAAATTAAAAATTATCAATTAATAATGTATACTTTTGTTGTTGGAAATAAAATTAAATATATTGGTTATCATATATTACTATTCATCTAAAAATTTTACTATATCAGATAAATCCTAAAAAAATTCTTGTAATTAATTATTAATTGGTTATTATAAAATTTTATCTATTTTATTTATATAAATATATATATATATATATATATGTAAGATTAAATAATTAAATTTAATGTAATACGTAATGGATTAATAAATAATGTCAAAACCAGTTATCATAATAACCACTTTATTTGAGATATATGAATTAAAAAAATATTTATTACATTTAATAATCCTATGTGGTATTTTTATATTTATATATTGACATTTATTTTATTATACAATTTTCCATAACTTAACCATTTCATTTACTTTACTATTCTAGTGGTCAAATTACTATTTTGATAGATATATTTTTAATGGTTATGTTACCCATTAAAAAATTTATATTGTAATTAAATATTATATATATAACCCTTAAATCCTAAAAATTTTATTTACTTAGTTTTTTAGAAGTGTTACTTGTATTGGTATTACAAAATGCCTACCTTATTTATAATATTTTCATATTATATTATATTCATCATCTCCAATGTGATATTTCTAGGAGACCATGACTCATCATATTTAAAGATCATAATTATGATATTTACAAGTGCTTGTTAATCGAAAGGGTTCAGAACCCAGACAAACCTGTTCATAAAAGTTATTAAAGTGAAAATAAACAAACAGTACAAACAAATGATACAATCAAAGAACACCTAATAAACTCAAATAAATAAGATTTGTGTTGTTTTGGTTTATAGAAATGGTTTTTATTTTAAAATCATCACAAACCTCCCTATTCAGATGAGAGAACCTGTAAAAAATGATAGGATTGGTTGTCAAACAATATGACATACCTCACATTCTGGGTGAAAAAATGATCGAGGGGTTGGGTCTGGTTGTCAAAAAAATAGGGAAGTCCTTTCCTTCCAATCATAGAAATGATCAAGTAAGTTTCCATGATATAAATTCTGATATTTATAACATTATAGACGATCTCCATGAGGTTTCTTAGCTGAAAAAGTGAAGAGACTAACTCCAAATATGCCTCCTGTTCAGTCCTAGAGGTTAAGTGAAAAACAGTTCCTTTGAGTTTTTCAAATTTTGATAATTTATTCATCCAGATTATTTATAGAATAATTATACCTGAAGGATTAATAAAATGTTCCTTGAAAATCAGTGGGTACTTTGACAAATGAGCCTTAATTTCATGTAGAAAATCCTTGGGATTCCCCCTGATTCTATTATAGTGGTGCATGATAGCAGAAAAAACCGATGAATAATGCAAGTGAGGATATACTACTTTGAACAGAAATGAGAGTCTATAACACCCCACACATACTCATGAAGAAGTGATGAGGAATAACCAGGAGAATGAAAGGACCACAACAAACATGTCTCAATAATTTTTCTCCTTGAGAACACATCCCCAACGTAATTATCTTCCCTGTAAACATGGAAAACCCTTGAGTTGTTAAATTACATGAATGCACTCAATACATCGAGGTATAAATCTCAAGGGTATATTACTATTATAATATATGATAGTATTAACAACCAATTGGGAATAATATTCAATCTATAAATGACTCTCAGTACGATGAATGATATATTTGACATCATATATCAAAGCCTAAATCCTAGCCTCATACGTTGTATCACTGCCAATATAATGATAAAAAACCCTTTCAAAAAAACACAGTGAGTACGAAATACCCCACCACATCCTGATATACCTGGACCACCAAAGGGAACACCATTGACATTCAATTTAATCCAGAAAACTGATAGGAGGAATCCAATGAATGAATTTCACTCTAACCGGTCTATGTTACCTGCCCTGAACACCAAGAATTATAATAATATTAATCTTAGAAAATTAATTATTCAAGGAACCAATTTAAAACTAATATTCCACAAAAATCCCTTTGCATGTCCATTTTCCCTACATAAACAGTAGGCTTACAGTTTTCAAATAAGGCAGAATTCCTTGCTATCCAGGTGATTGGAAACACTAAACCCACTACTACCAAAAGAAGGTTCTGCACCTACCTGCTGAAAAAAAAGTAGTAGTGAAACCTTATAGTAGCTACTCCACATGTCCACCCCTATCAATGAAAACACCAATCAAAACCTCAATATAATCCCAGAAACTGTAAGTGAATATAAAATCAATAAAAACATGACGAATGTTTTCCACAACCCCCATACAAAAATAATTTGTAAAGGAAAAGTGAATTCTATCCCCCTGGATATGATCATGAGCAGGAAATATCTTATTTAAAATTTTCCAGATAAGTAATTCTATAGTAGGATGAATAAAAGGTGACCTGAAAATAGAGATCCAAGATGGAGTACACACACCTATAACACAAATTATCTTATATAAATCCCTACTTTTAAATTACCCACTCCTGATATGATTCTAAACAATAACATCCCTATCCAAAAAATTATACTATTTAATTTCATAAGAAATATGAGATGGAACCCTCGTATCATGCCTCTTCCTTCTAGAAAAAAACAAAATAATAGAAGTCTTCTTCCTATAATGTGGAACAATCATAAAATACACTAATGGTTTGTCAAGACAATGTATGGTACAAAAATTAAGATTGGATTTCTTGGATATAATGCATTTATAACTTGAAATAAGACCATTAAAACATATCTTGACATTAAGCCATGTAGAATAGATCATATAATGACACCCATTCACCAGCCTTTCTTTAAATCAGTTGTAAAAAATTCAGTGTAAGGATAATTTGAGGCGAAGAGATTCCAAAAGAATTTTGTGAGAAGAGAATCATTAAAAATACAAATATACTTTATTAAAATACCTCAAAAATCCTTTGATTTAATACAATTTTCTATGAAATTGTTACTGGCGCAGCGGAAGTGCGTTGGTGGGTTTGACCAAATTTAATTTTAACGTTAAACAACATTCAATCCGAGATCCGTCATGATTTAAAACGCCGAATCTTCAGAATAGAACGAAGAACGAAAAAGAAAATAAGAGTCCCAGAACCCTTGAGATAGGATCATCATATGTTGGTTATAATTAATTTAATTAATTCATAAGAATTACCACGATGGAATTCTTTCTTCGTTGGAGTCTATGGTCACGATCCTATGATCCGTCGTTGCATTGTAGAATCCAAGTACAGGATATCTCTAGCGGTGATCCACACGTGCTCCATGTATCTCTAGACGTCGCCAAAGGGATCTCCAGGTGCTAGTGTGGAAGAGCCTTCGCTTACGATGTCCGCCTTCAACCGCCTTGATTCGGTGGAGGATCTCCCTCTCGTAACTTGAAAGCGTTCTTGGTGGAAAAGGAATTATCTCTTGGCTTGAGAGTATTTCCCAATCCTTTGTGCACTACAATGGATCTCTTGAATTTTATGAGAATAATGTAATTGGGATTATAATACTTAGAATAATAAAATGAATTAATTGATCGAAAGAATTTAATCATTTCATTTAATTGTTAGCAATACCCCATGTCTTAATAATGACAGTTGACCATCATTATTACTTGACATGCGCCTAACGCATTACATTTAATATCATTTAATTAAATAAACAATATTTTTCTCATGAATCCCGAAAAACAAACTACACGACATGTATATAAATATACACGGCGTGTACCTTTTATTTTTCATTTTATTTATTTCCTCCACCATATTTATTAGACCTTGAGTAATGACTATTTATTTCTTCAATAAATGTAACTGCATTACTCGCTAATAAATATATATATTATTTCACCCACAATATATTATCTTGAATAACTAGTGTTGAAATAAATGCGATCAGGCATCCTTAAATAATTATTAAACCACAATCAGGAATAATATTTATTTAACTTGTTAAATTAATATTTAACTGAGATACATGGACACACTTAGTGTGTGACCCTCTAGGCCTCTTTCTCTGTGGTATTAGGTGGAGCCTGCATAAAGTCCAAGGTTAGTGTCTAGCAACATGCCAAGGCACCCATAGAGAAAGAAGTTAACGCCACAATGACATGTCACCTCCTACGAATGCTTACCGTGTAATATAATCCCTTTGTCTCGATATCTCCAATCAAGCGGGTTGCATGCTAGTGCCATCAACCCATGTGCTCGATTATTCTTTCTTTGAATTCCTAGAATTGAACTCACCCATTCCTTACCATGGCCATGGATTTATTTAGGCTATATCAATTCCATCAAAGGGCCTGAGATATCTACTTCCGTTATGGAACAGAAGAGGAAAATCCTTTCTCACATTATCTATTAATGCGTTATTACTCGTGACACACCCAACGTATCCTACCTCACTGCGAACAGCGTGTCATCATAGTTTTCGTCAATACATCTAAGTGCATGAGTTGTAATATCCATTAATAATAATCTTAAAGTCTAAGGACCAATTCACACGTCCACAGATAGGAACATCCAATGACACTATGAAATGTGAATTTCCTACTGGCAGGTCTCGTTCTCATAATATCCTCCTGGATATTACCATGGGCGCACACCATGAGAAGGTGCCTCAAAGTTTTATGAGTCCTCACCCCTAATGGCCTGTATTATTTATGTCCCTCAAATAATATCATCCAGCCATAGAACATATATTCAAGAACAATGTTATGGCACTTCCGGGTTCTCATCATAGTAGGGATCCGCTATGACCCATTAATGTAACAACTATCCTTAGGACATTATCAAATTCATTGTCACGCAAAAGAAAAATCAAGATGTGATAAGGAATTTATTAATGAATAAAGTACAAAGTAGTTGGTTCTAGGCCACAAACTCTAACAGACTCCCACTTGGACTAGAGCCAACTACTAACAACCTTTAACTCGCTAGCTCTCACATGATATTCATGATTCTGCTGAGATAGGATTTTAGTCATGGGGTCTGCCACATTCTCTTCTCTGGACACTCTGATCACTGCAACTTCACCCCTCTGATATAAATCCCTCAAGAGGTGATACTTCTGGAGTACGTGCTTTGTCCGTTGATGTGACCTTGGTTCTTTTAAAAGAGACACCGTTGTAGTATTATCACAATACAATGTAATAGGATCTTTATTGCTAGGCACCACATCAAGCTCCTAGAAAAAGTTCCGAATCCAGATAGATTCCTTGGCTGCATTAGAAGCCGCTATATACTCAGAATTTGCTGTATAATCACCAACAACTAGCTTCTTGGAACTCTTCCATCTCACAACTCCTCCATTGAGATAGAAAACATATCCAGATTGTGACTTTAGATCATTCTGATCTGTCTGAAAACCAGCATCATCATACCCTCTGATGACAAGCTCCTCGTCTCCTCCATACACCAGGAACATATACTTAGTTCTTCTTAGATACTTAAGGATAGTATTTACAGTAGTCCAATGCTGTTCTTCTAGATCTTCTTGATATCTGCCTACCATGATTAGTGCATAGTAAACATCAAGCCTAGTACATAACATGGCATACATGATGGATCCTATAGCTAAAGCGTATGGGATCTTACTCATTCTATCCTTCTCTTTTTGTGTCTGAGGACACATTTTCTTAGAAAGATGTAATCCATGTGACACTGGAACCAATCCCCTCTTGGATTGTTCTATACTAAATCTCTTTAGTATATGGTCAATGAATGTACCCTGACTTAGTCCAAGAAGCCTCTTGGATCTATCACTAATGATCTTAATCCCTAGAATGTAGGCTGCTTCACCTAAGTCTTTCATGGTGAAGTACTTGTTCAACCAGTCCTTAACTGACTGTAAGGCTGGTATGTCGTTTCCAATAAGCAATATGTCATAAACATATACTACTAGGATAACGACCGCATTCCCATTAAACCGCCTGTAAACACATGGCTCACATTCATTCTTAATGAGACCAAATTCCTTTATGGCTTCATCAAATCAAATGTTCCATGACCTGGATGCTTGCTTCAATCCATAAATGGATTTCTGCAACTTGCAAACTCGTTTGGCTTCACCTGGTGTCACAAAACCTTCTGGTTGTGTCATATAGACATATTCCTGAAGGTTCCCATTAAGGAATGCTATTTTGACATCCATCTGCCAAATCTCGTAGTCATGGTAAGCTGCTATGGAAAGTATGATTCTTATGGATTTAAACATGGAAACTGTCGAGAAGGTTTCATCATAGTAAATTCCTTGATGTTGTCTGAATCCTTTAGCCACTAGCCTTTCTTTATAGGTGCTAACTTGACCTTCCATGTCCAAATTTCTCTTGAATACCCATTTGCATCCAACATGCTTTACATCAACTGGCTCATTGACCAGAACCCAAACTTGGTTCTGATACATGGAATCCATCTCAGAATTCATAGCTTCTAGCCATCTTGCAGCTTCTAAGCTTTCTAATTCTTCCTTGTAGGAGAGAGGCTCATCATTGTCCAACAATAATGATTCACCATCCTTGGTGACTAGGAAACCAAATCTCTCTAGTTCCCTTACCTCTCTTGAGCTCCTACACAGTACTTGTGTTTTTGGAACCTCTTCCATGGGGACCTGTGGAACTTGTTCCTGTACCAACTCCTATGTATCTTGAGCATCAAATTCGTTGAAGTCAATCTTTCTCCCACTATCCTTCTTGAGGATGTTCTCCTTCTCAAGAAATACAGCTTGTCTGGAGACAGTCACTTTCTTGTCTTGAGGGTTATATAGGTAATATCCTTTCGTTTCCTTGGGATATCCTATAAAGATATAATTCGTGCCCTGGGGTGCTAGTTTGTTGCCTGAGAAGGCCTTAACAAATTCCTCTCATCCCCATACACGTGTGTGCGACAAAGTGGGTTTCCTTCCATTCCATAACTTAGATGGAATTCCATTTTCCAACTTAGTTGGTACTCGGTTTAATGTGTATGCTGCAGTTTGTAATGCATATCCCCAAAAGGATAATGGAAGATCCGCATGACTCATCATCGAACTCACCATGTCCAACAAGGTGAGGTTCCTCCTTTCACTAACACCATTCCACTATGGTGTATAAGGAGGAGTGAGCTGAGATAGAATCCCAAAAACCCGTAGAAGATCGATGAACTCTTGGTTCAGATATTCTCCACCTCGATCTGATCGAAGTTTCTTTATCTTCTTACCAAGATGATTCTCTACTTCATTCTTGAATTCCTTAAATTTATCTAAGGCTTATGACTTATACCTCATTAAGTAGAAAAATCTGTATCTACTCAAATCATCAGTAAAAGTAATGAAGTAAGAATATCCACCTCTAGCTTCTACTGGAAATGGTCCACATACATCTGTGTGTACCAATCCTAGAAGCTCTGTGGCCCTTTCACCCTGTCCACCAAAAGGCGACTTGGCCATTTTTCCTTGTAAACAAGCATGACATATATCAAGTGGTTTTAGCTCAGTAGAGTCTAAATAGACATCTTGGCAGAGCTTTGTCAAGCACTTCTCATTCACATGACCAAGACGATGATGCCATAACTGGGTGATGTATGAGTCATGTGAGTTTGTTTCGTTATCGATTGCCAACACTTAGTTTTCATAATTCAATACATACAAAACATTATTCAAATGTGCCATACCATAACATATGTTGTTCTTATAAAAGAGACAACCCTTATTTCCAAACTTGAAAACAAATCCATCCATATCCAAACAAGATATAGAAATTATGTTCTTGGTAACACTAGGAACAAAATAACAGTTTTGTAAAACCAAAATCATGCCAGTTGGCAATGAGAGGTGATATTTTCTAATAGCCAACACAACCAACCTTGTGCCATTGGCAGCTTGAATATCCACATCTCCTCTGGCGATCTTTCTAAGTCTACTTGGTTCCTGCATTTGAATACAGATGTGATCCCCACAAGCTGTATCTAATACCCAATGTGTAGAAATAGAAAGATTTCACTCGATAACAAATGCACCTTTAGCGTCCCTATGCTTATGGGTGCAGTTCCTCTTCCAGTGGCCCTTCTTGCCACATGCAAAACACACTGCCTCCCGTTTCTTGCCCTGCCTCTGGATCTTCTCCTTCTTGGAGGGACGGTGCTCGGGGGCTTTAGACCGTTTATAAGTCTTTGGACCCTTTTCCTTGTACTTCCTTTTCTTATTCACCATAAGTACCGCAGGTTTGTCACGCCCCATGTCCTTATCTACCTGGAGAATCAAGGTCAGAAGCTCTGATAGACTCTTCTCATTTCCGCTCATGTTATAGTTGAAAATGAAGCTAGATAAGGTCTTGGGCAGTGATGATAGGATGAGATCTGTACGCATCTCATCCGGGAATTTAATCACTAAGATGTCCAGGCGTTTAATGTAGCCAATAATCTTGACTACATGAGGCCCAACTTGTGTAGAATCTCCATGCTTAGTTGTAAACAAAGCATTGGAGATCTCATACCTCTCCTGTCTCGCCTTCTCTTGGTAGATATCCTTAAGGTGAGACATCATGCTATATGCGTCCATGTTTTCATGTTGCTTCAAGAGCTCATTAGACATGGCCGATAGCATGAAACACTGGACATCTGTGGCATTATCCATGTGTTTCATGTAGAGAGATAATTCCTCATCACTAGCCTCTTTCCCAGGTGCAATTGGAATAGGCTCTTTCAGCACATACAATTTCCTTTCATGGCGAAGGACGATGTGTAAATGCCTCTGCCACTCTTGGAAATTGGTGCTGGTGAGAAGGTTTTATTTTTCGAGTATGGTGCGCAATGATATGTTTGAAGTCATTTTCTTGTCGTTTCTACAAATTAAGATGAGCAAAGGTTTATTACTTTTTTATAAAAAATGAGAAATAAATAAATTAATACTTATTAGTCTCCCAATATTTTATCGAAATCCAATAGCCCTCACCATTGACTTCGAAATATTCTGTTGCATGAATATTCTAGTGGCAAGGATCCATATTTCCCTTTCATATTACCCCAAATAGGGTTGGTCAAGTAACTTGAAGGGTTTTAGGTAGGCATTCCAAATGCCAACTGCATTAACTCGCAGCTCCTTGATCTGCTGAGTGGACTCCCCAATCCTGAAATCCTTTTATTTTGGATTTCCTCAACCTTTGCCTCTTGGTCACACCAAGTCTTGTTGTGATAGTCAACCCTTGATGCGAACCAAGTCAAGTAAACCTAAAACCTTGAATTAGAATTCCTCGATAATTGAAAGCACCCCAACTAGGGTTGGTCAAGCACTTTGAACTATGGTTCAATTCTAACCAAGATTATGGAAGGCTATGCCGACTTAATATTTATTTTGAGGGATTTTATCCTTATACGTAAATTTCCATTTTATTATCTTTGATTAAATTCTTGTTAATATTAAGTGGGATATACTTAAGTGATTAACCATGTCTAAGATAATATTTACGTATAAGCCAATTCTATTTTAGTTCCATCTTCCATGCTCGTTTAATTCATTAAATGTGTGATCGTGACAACACAACCACAATAAATAAACCATGCAACTGACAGAAATAAAATAAATGGTATGATCATGAGCCTTTCTATTTGTTAGTTTATCTAGCAGTTGATAAAATAACCCAAGACCTAGGGGAGAAACACCTTGAACCTTTCGGGTTCATGTTTACAGCTTTCCACCTGTCCACTTTTGTATCTCCTTGGATTGGTTTCACCTTGGCTCCTGACTTGAGCCACCTCCACTAGCTTTTGAGCTCCATCCATTACATATATATTTATCTCACACACAGGTGAGGGGTAAAAAGGGGTTTTTACAAAAAATAATCCTTGGGCGTGCAGAACCTACATATTAATGATGAGATGGATCACAGGACAATAAATTTAATTTAAATAAATAAATTAAAAGAAACCATTCACATACAAAGGTCTCAGTCTAGTTCATGATCATCCATACATTCAACGATATTTACGCATAAATAAAACTAGCATTCAATTCTTTAATCGTTCTTTTTAAGATAAATCACGCTCAAATTAATTAATTATCTTTAATTAATCAATCCTTTTATCTTAAAACATTTTTCCAAATTTCCTTGAGATTCTCATCCACCATGATTTTAAACAAATAAATTCATTTAAAATTATCCTTGTACGTAACTTGTACCTTGGAGGCAACCCGGTGAATTCCCGTTCATTACACAGATGTTAAATTAAACACACATATATAAAACACCTATCATGTGTTGTACCTTAGCTTTATGCCTACACCATGGTACACGTCTCAAGGGTTTTCATAATATAATAAAAAATTTTAATAAATCTGCATAATTTGGGTGAGTACACGGCGTGTAGTTCCGACTACACGGTGTGTACTTTTCTTCACCTTCCATCCGAAGTACACGCCCGGGGACAAGGTGTGTTAATGTACTTCGGAAATTTTCGGAGTACACGGCGTGTACAGTGGGATACACGCTGTGTAGTTTCGGAATTACACGGTTTTTAGCTGGGTAGGCCGTGTACGGAGTACACGGCCCAACCCTAACACGAAGGGACTACACGCCATGTTCATTGGACCACACGACATGTATTCCGGAAACCATGTGCCACCTATTTCTGGTCAACACACGGTGTCTTAAATTCTTAGAAAGAATCCAATACACGACCTGATTTGGCGGATCAGTCAATGCATTGAACCTAGACTACATGGTGTGTACTTCCGAATACTTGTCATGTATTCTGGTGTTGTACGACCAAAAATGTTTGGCTCCTCCGGATGAGTTCCTCTATTTTTATTTTAATCAAAATTAAAAGAAAATTTCATTTCTGTGAGGTGAACGAGAAACGAGGGAGGATGAAAAGATTTTGAGATTCAAATTTACAGAATGATTAAACATGAGTTGAAATACCAAAATTATTAAATGCGAAAATCACCAACAAAATACTAAATAATTATAATAAATGATATGATGACTCTGATACCACTTGTAGGTTCTGGGCACAACGGAAGCACGTTGGTGGGTTTGCCCAACTTTAATTTTAATGTTAAACAACGTTCAATCCGAGATCCGTCACGATTTAAAATGCCAAATCTTCGAAATAGAATGAAGAACGAAAAAGAAAAGAAGAGTCCTGGAACCCTTGAGATAGGATCATCATATGTTGGTTATAATTAATTTAATCAATTCATAAGAATTACCTCTATGGAATTGTTTCTTCGTTAGAGTCTCTGGTCACGATCCTGTGATCCATCGTTGCGTTGTAGAATCCAAGTACAGGATTCCTCTAGCGGTGATCCACACGTGCTCCACGTATCTCTGGACGTCGCCGAAGGGATCTCCGGGTGCTAGCGCGGAAGAGCCTTCGCTTACGATGTCCGCCTTCAACCGCCTTGATCCGGTGGAGGATCTCGCTCTCGTAACTTGAAAGCGTTCTTGGTGGAAAAGGAATTCTCTCTTGGATTGAGAGTATTTCTGAATCCTTTGTGCACAATAATGGCTCTCTTGAATTTTATGAGAATAATGTAATTGGGATTATAATACTTAGAATAATAAAATGAATTAATTGCTCGAAAGAATTTAATCATTTCATTTAATTTTTAGCAATACCCCATGTCTTAATAATGACAGTTTACCATCATTATTACTTGACATGTGCCTAACATATTACATTTAATATCATTTAATTAAAAAAAATATTTTTCTTATGAATCCCAAAAAACAAACTACACGGCGTGTATATAAATATACACAGCGTGTACCTTTTATTTTTCATTTTATTTATTTCCTCCACCATATTTATTAGACCTTGAGTAATGGCTTTTTATTTATTAAATAAATGTAACTGCATTAATCGCTAATAAATATATATATTATTTCCCCCACAATATATTCTCTCGAATAACTAGTGTCAAAATAAATGCGATCAGACATCCTTAAATAATTATTTAACCATAGTCGGGAATAATATTTATTTAACTTGTTAAATTAATATTTAACTGAGATATATGGACACACTTAGTGTGTGATCCTCTAGGCCTCTTTCTCAGTAACATTAGGCAGAGCCTGCCTAAAGTCCAAGGTTAGAATCTAGCAACAGGCCAAGACACCCATAGAGAAAGAAGTTAATGCCACAATGAAGTGTCACCTCCTACGAACGCTTACCGTGTAATATAATCCCTTTGTCTCGATATCTCCAATCAAGCGGGTTGCATGCTAGTGCCATCAATCCATGTGCTCGATTATTCTTTCTTTGAATTCCCGGAATTGAACTTTCCCATACCTTAGCATGGCCATGAATTTATTTAGGCTATATCAATTCCATCAAAGGGATTGAGATATCTACTTCCGTTATGGAACAGAAGGGGAAAATCCTTTCTCACATTATCTATTAATGCGGTATTACTCATGATGCACCCAACATATCCTACATCGCTGTGAACATTGTGTCATCACAGTTTTCGTCAATACATCTAAGTACACGAGTTGTAATACCCAATAATAATAATCTTAAAGTCTAAGGACCAATAAAGACGTCCACAGATAGGAACATCCAATAACACTATGAAATGTGGATTTCCTACTGGCGGGTCTCGTTCTCATAATATCCTCCTGGATATTACCAAGGGCTCACACCATGATAAGGTGCCACAAAGTTTTATGAGTCCTCACCCCTAATGGCCTGTATTATTTGTGTCCCTCAAATAATATCATCTGACCATAGAACATATATTAAAGAACAGTTTTATGGCACTTCCGGGTTCTCATCATAGCAGGGATCCGCTATGACCCATTAATGCAGCAGCTATCCTTAGGAAATTATCACATGGATTGTCATGCAGAAGAACAATCAAGATGTGATAAGGCATTTATTAATGAATAAAGTACAAAGTAGTTGGTTCTAGGCCACCAAATCCAACAGATATTGCTATCATAAATCAAACTAGTCCAAATAATGTTCCTGGCCATAACATAGAGCTTCTTAATAAGACTATTAGGCCATCTATAGATAGAAAAAAAGTACAAAAACATGAAAGTAAACACTAAGTTGACCAAGCACACTCTTCCCTCTTGAGACATGGATTTACCCTTCCATTTGGAAATTTTATTGATAATTCTAGAAAAAGTTTCTTCAAGATAACACTTCTTGATCCTACCCAAAAAGTGGGTAACTCCAAGATAAATAAAAGGGTGCACACCCCTCTTAAATCCAAGATATCTAACAATATTAATCTTCCTTGCCACTAAAAATCCATTACAAAAAATTATGGAGGATTGTTTTCTAACATATAGCTTTTCCATACACCACTTCAAAATGATAAAAACTATCCTTGATAGAAAATAGAGTTTTCTTGGAGTCCTTCCTAAGAAGAAAAATACCACCAACATAAAATAAATGTGAAGGTGTGAAAAATCCTTTACTAGCTATGATTTACTAGAAAATTTTAGTGTTGACCATATCATTTATACATTTACTCAAGTAGTCTTCAACCATGGAAAGAAAGAAGACCTGAAAAAGGATCACCCTTCCTGACACCCCTAGAGAATTGAAAACACCGCTCAAGGATCCATTAATAAGGATGAATATCCTTTCATAAATTAGAATATATTTGATCATATTGATAAAAACCATGGAGAAACCATAATTTAAAAAAAAAAAATCAAAATCCATTTAATAGTATCAAAGTCCTTGGAGATACCAATATTCAATGAAAAATTTCTATACCTTGCTTGCATCTTCATGAGATTAACAATCTCAGATGTAGTAAAAAAGACAACATTGAATATTATTACTAGGGAAAAGACAAATTAATCTTCAGTAATGAAATCATTGAATAATTTCTCCAATTCGATGGAAATAATATTTCTAAGAACTTTTAGAAGTGTATTCCCAATTTCCACTAGTCTAAAATATTTAATATCAACAACATTATCCTTCTTGGGAATAAGAGTAATGAAATTAGAGTTTAGCCCAGAAAGAATGTGAAAATGAGTACAAAATTTCCTAACTGTAATTACCACATCATAATGAATGATGTCCTAATAGAACATAAAAAACTTATTGGAGAACCCATCTAGCCCTGCCAAACTATTAATGGTAAGATAAAAAAAGCTACCCTAATCTCTTCCTCAGATGGAATCAAGGTGAGGAAACAATTATCTTTATCACCTATAGAAACTAGGATGTTATAAATCATCTTGTGTGTAATATACAATCCATTATTAGAATAAAGACTTTGAAAATGACCAACCACTACATTAGAGATCTCATTTTTTGATGAAAATAAATAATCATTGATTCTGAGAGAATTTAACCCCCTGATTATTTTCTCCTTATGAATTCTCTGTAAAAGTTTGGTGTTCCTATCATAACTTTGAATCCATATAAAATTTAAGTGATTTCTAATCATCCTTTTTTTTATAATCAAAATATCATTCAGCTTGTATAGGACATATGATTCCTCCCTTGAGGTATTATCCTGTATTTAATTAGAAACTTGGGAGCTTGTGAGAAAATTCTCATCAACTTTGATATCATCAACAGGCCTAGAAAAGATTTTTTACTCCACTCTTTTAAGTGGCCCTTGATATCTTTCAACTTTCATGTCAATACATGAAGAGGGATTCCATGATATCACATTTCCCATGCCTCTTGGAAAATTTCCCTATAACCAAGGATAACCAACTACCCATTATTAATACTGAAAGGGAGTGGTGATACCTTTTCAATTTGAATTGAAAACTCAATGATCAATGGATTTTGATCTAAGTGAATCCTAGGAAGAACAAAACTAGAGATCCAAATAGACCCACTTTCATCATTGACTTGCACATGACATATTTCAAGCTTACCGTCTTGTCTTCCATTTAGAGTGTACCGACTCCAAGTGAAGTCACCCCAACAATTGGTAACTTAACCAAACTGTACTGATCAATATAAAAAGAGAATTCAGAAGATACCAATATGTAAAAATTGGATCCAATTTTTTCCTTAGGGCTTAATAATGTGTTGAAATCACAAATAAAAATCCACTTATGATTCATATTCTTAGACATCATGAAAATATACCTCTATAGCTCTCTTCTACTGATATATTATATAGTGGATTACACAAAATAAACATTGAGATTCTAACCTTGAAAAAGAAGGGAAACATTGATAGATTGATACCCTAAATCACTAGATATAAGCTGAACATTATCATGCTTAAAACCCCATAAATGATCAAAATCATTACTATGATAATTTTGAGAAAAAAATATGTATCCAAGATTTTCCCAATTAAAAGATTTCTAACTATCAATCAATATTTTAGGCTCAACATTCCCAATTAAAGGGGGATTATGGGTAATAATAAAATTCTAAAGATCTATGACCATGGGGTAATTAAATAGCCCTTGGAAATTCTAGAAAAGAATCCTCACTTGGATGAGGATATGGGGTTAGAAACCCCTTTTATTTTCCTCCTACCTGCCTCTTGTCCGATTTTGGGGGCCTCCCTACCTTCCTTTTGGAGGTAGTGTCTTATTTTAGGATATCACTAACACCATTATCCTTAAGACCATACTCTTCAGATTCTTCACAATGCATGTCCCTGTCAGCATCCTTAACAATTCATAATAATTCTGTAGGATCAGCTTGAGTGATCTCCTAGATGGGCGTAACACCATAAGAGGGTACATAATCAACATGAAACAAAGTATGCTGATATACTAAAACATAAGAAATAACTCCCAATAATTTATTTGGAATTATAGAGGAGTCCAAGAAAACCCCTTTGAAATTAACATCAATAATTTTGTCCTCTTAGACAGACCCTACAACAACATTATCATCCTATAACCTGATTACAAGATCTATTATTTCCAAATAAAACACCTGGACCAATTCATCATCCACCATATCCTTCTAGAGAATATAAACCAACTCAGAAATGTTCTTTGAGATATCTAGAGATAAAGAGTGCACATCCACACAATCAACTCCATCCTCAATGGTTCCCCTAAGTCCCCCCTTATTGAGTAAGCAAGGAAGATTAAAAAGTATTTTCCCCTCATCCTCCTCCTCTATGATTTCAGGCCCTGATTTTTTTAATGATCCAGTAAGACAAAGGGACCTTCTTTCTTTCTATAATTTCTCCCAGCCCTTGGAGTCTTCCCTTTTTCAATAACCACATTATTGTTCCTCTAATTCATATTCACCTCTTTCCATTCCCCATCATTAGGAAATTCTTTTACCTTCCTTTTAATTACCCTAAAGTTGGTAACCAAATGAACCACTATTTTATAGACATCACAAAATAGAGGAAATAATTCACTCTACACATTGACATCAATTCTAATGTCATTGGAAATTAGGGTAACAACATCAAGTTGCTTAACTTGTAAGTCAATATCCACCATAATTCTTGAAAAGAAGCCAAGGTATCCTTCCAAAATCCACTGATCTATCCTTATAGAAGTACCCAAATAGGATGAAATATCATTAATAATTTTTGGATGTCAATACACCCAAATCAGGCCATGAATCCTTACCCAAACATGAGAATTAAACTGTTTTTGGGTGAGAGATTTAAAATCAATACCCCCTTCTGATACCCTAAAAACTATTAGCCTAAGTTTCAGGTTACTACAATTACTTACTGCATAAAGATCCTCCCTTCATTAAAAGATAATATTAATGTACCCTCTCCAAATCAGAATGATTTTACAATTATTATTACTCCAATAATGGGAAATCATGTTCTTGAGGTCAACATAAGACCAAGGCCTGTCACCCTTATCATAAATGACATGACCAAGAAGCGATAATTTATAGATATTGAATATTTGTTGAAGAGGATCTGGATAAACCACAACCAAAAATCCACCATCATCAAGAATCCTGATAGTTGAAGATCCTGACACAATCTCATTAGCTAAATCTGATAAACCAGATAAAACCTTTGTGAAAGATACGCACTTCCTTATTTAATGAGGAGGAACAAGAATATCCTCTATTTTATCCTGATATTGTGATAAATAATAAGAAACATCCTTAAAATAAAACTCCAAATCTTGATTAAAATAATCCATGAATGAAGATCAATAATCGATCCAAAATCTCACACCCTCACCATTTCCAAATTGAAAACCTCGTATTTTCACTCTCTCTATCATGAGATAAGTAGTTATATTATAAGGAAGGATCATTATACCTTCTTACAAGTGTTTATTATACCACTCTACATTTATTAATCTTATTAAATATATCTATCCATAAATTTGATGTTATATAGTGAATAATTAAAATAATGTTTATCATGATACTCAGTACTTGTGATTTATTTTTTATATATTCTAAACTTATATTTAATGATACACAAAGAAAGAAAATAAATATATGTATGATACACATATAAGTCTTGTTTTAAAAAATCATACTATTAAATCATAGTCATTATATTAATCCCCCATTTATATATTTCAAAATCAAAATATTTATTCATGTCTTTAGTCCAGAATAAACATGGATACTTTTTTTTCCTTACATTTTCAAGTTTTCACATTTCTTCTTCATGCTTATGGTTTTTATATAACACCATGATAATGTGGGTTATTTTATTTCATATAAAATTATCTCTATGATGTAATATTTTCATGGGTTAATCATCATATAAAAGACCGTAATCCAGTTATAACACCTTTTGATTATTTACAAGTGATGGATTTGATATGTAGTTCCTTAGAAGAGATATGTGGAATAAATTTTGTAATTATGATAGGTTTGGTGGTTATGCTAATTAATCAGACACAAATCTTACATGATTATAAATATCTAAGGGGGGAATATATAGAGGGATTAACATTCCCTTTTTTTATAACTCATAACTTTTTTATTGGGAGATATTTAGAGCAATAATTTATCCCCAACATCAATGTCAAGGCCTTGAAAATGATTTATAGTGTAGTAATTTTATTTCATTTTCATAGTTTCATTATGTTTCATGATGTATTGGACCTTTTACTTTTCAAATTTAGATTCCAAAATCTTAAATTCTCTAACATCATACCAATAAGTTAGATTTATATATCACTTACCATATAGAGTTTCATATGGTGTCACTTATATGATTGAAAACAATTTTTGTTGAATGGTAACTCTATAAGTGGATGATGTCAATTCAAAAATATTATAAAGTCTATAAAATATTCACATTGAATGTATTTTAGTGTCAAAATGATACTTCTAGATTAAAAATCTGTATTTTAATGACATGAAATTATAAAATTTTAGTATGTATTTTATTACCATTGAATAAAATTTTAGAACATTGAGGTAAGACTTGGTTTTCAATTTGATACTATAGAATGTCATTCCCCATGAATCCTCACAAAATCCTTTAAATATATCATGGGGATTTGTTCAAGTGAGTAATATTCTAGAATTAGAATAAAATTATTTGTAATTTTAGTTGAACTAATCTAAACAATATTTTATAGCTAACTTTATTTGTGTTTGGAATACCAATGACCAAATCTAGAGTGATGTTCTCCCATTTCCATGTGGGTATATGTAATGGTAATCTTCTCACCATAGAATTCATTTTCCCTTAATTAAATTTCTATAATACCAAGTATCTTCATGTGTATTCAATAATTTAATTCTTTATCTTTTTCAACTTAAATTGATCTTAAATGTCAAGATATATTTTTTATATCCTATTAGGATAGAGGCATATGATCTATATGCATCATACAATAGATCCTTATTCAACTCTCATGATTATAGTATGAATCATAGAGTTCCAAAAAAAATTAATCTTGCATTATCATTATTTAATTAATTAACATTACCTTCTATGGTTTCATTTAAAATCTTTTATAACTATAAATTACTCATTTATACCTCTATTTTCTCTTAAATATATGGATGGTAAATAATTTTGGAATTAAAGGATGTCATCCATAAAATTATTATTTCCAAATCCATCATTTTCATATCCTTGAATATTTATTTTTTTCCATCCCTATCATATATTTATTACCATATTTTTTTTCTAAGAGTAATAACTACATAATTTTCTTTCCTTAGATGTTAATGTATTGAGTAGTTACGATCCTTTATTAACTACAACTATCTTTTTTGATGCATGTTCAACTACCTTTTGGAAAATATAAAGTAAATTATTATAATAATTATATATATCATAATTAATTCCAAATAGGTTATATATCAAAATTTTCAAAACAATGATTACTGTCACTATCTCTTGGTTGATGTGTCAGTTAATTTTTCACATCGATCATTAAGTTTTATGAATCACTAGAATTAAAATAATTTTATAGTGTATGATAATATCATCAATAAAAAAAATAAAAACAATATTTATTTAATTTCTAGGAAATCTATTCTTAAATTAAATTATGATTTTGGGGAAATTTTAAGTCCAATTAGAATAATATGATTTTTTTGGGTCTATATCATTTCTAGAATCCTTTGTTTTGAATATGTTAACTTTTATTTGTTAATTGATGGAACACAGGATGATGTTACAAATTTATAAAGTCTTAAGAAACATGAAGTTGATCTACCAAGTCATTAATTAGAGGTAGATGATACTTTTTCTTTTGTTTGATCTTTTTGAGCTATCAATAGTCAGAAAAAAGTTTCATCAACCCATTATTAATTTTAAGAAAAAGTAATAGTTCTACCTAATGTGATTCAATAAGGTGTATATATCTTTTACCTAAATGATATTATAAAATCTTCTTTGATTCCTATAGTTATATGAGTGACATTCTCTATAGGATCTTTGATATATGTGCCACACTAGGTATAATTTCACCATGATTTGGTGGAATGAGGCATAAATCTTTAAAGAAAAAATTAGTATATTCCCTCAATATATGAATGTATTTAAGGATAAAATGATACATTATCTCAAAATTTTTTATAAGATATTCTTATTCATTTTGTGTCAAGGAACATACAAGTGAAGGGGTTTCTAAGGAAATCCATATTTCTATTTGTATTTAATTTTGGTATGGTTTAGGATAGTGTATGAAATTTATATTTCCTATAAGTTGATGTAACATATATGGTGTTTTTGAATACTCTATTTTTATATTTTAAATATTATTTTTGGGGATATTAAAAGAATTGATGCAGTGTTTTGGGCATTGTAGTGCCATGATATTGATATATTAAAAAAATTAATATACATTAACTCATGTATATAGATAATCTTAAGAATAATGGTTTAATTCCAAAATGGATCTTCATATGAGTGAAACTGAGACCTTCATTGAGTCGAAGATGTGAGTTTTACCCTTTTCATTCAATAAAAATTGTTTGTATAATGTTTTTAAGCGATACATAGTCACTGGAGAATAAGATAAAAAAATTAAAAAAATTAATTCATTTTATTTATTAATTATTCAACCTAGACTAATCCCTATTTCAACCCTATTATAAAAACTATATATGGATATCCATAATCTTGATAATTGATATCATAGAAGATCCACCATAGGATAATATTCCATGAAAAATAAGTATATTAGTGGATTAGGGATTGGGTTTAGAAAAGGTAATAAATGACATTTGAATTGACAAGATGATAGATTGCATCATTGAAAAATCATTCTTCATTTGTGATCGAACTGATCAAAAATTTGGGAATTGATTTGTGAATTTGTCCTTTATATATATTTTTTAGTTTATCCCACAACAATCAAATCCTAAATTAGTTAATTCCATACCTATTAATTTATATGTTAATAATCATAATTTATAGATTGATTATTTTATTCTTATTTTACTTCATCTCCTTGATTTCTATCAATTAAATGTGTCCAAACCAAACAAAACTATTCTTCATTTCTATCTTTTATGTTTGATGGATTCTTATCCCCATTGGAAGTCATCTCATCACTAGTATTTTTTTGGTCCATGGTTTAACAAATTTTGGGCACCCAAATTGCTATGTGTTTAATAATTAGTTCCACTAACCATTGTTGAAGATTTGGAATCATGACTATGTAATGATTGAGCTATTATGTTTTGATATAAATTTAAATATGTGGATTAGATTATGATGGTATCATGAGTAGTGGTGTGTGAGATGATGAATCTTCCACTAGAGACATCAGTAGCTTGTTTTTCTAAATATTCATGGTCAAATTAAAAATTTTGTCCAATATCTGATGATATTTAACTCAATTATGAAGGTTTCATATGGATTTAATAGGAAAATTAGTGAAAGTATTGAATATCATAAAGGGTGTCTTCTATGTGAATTTTGGGAAAATTTACCATTACGCGTCATGTGGTTTAGATGAACACACGATGTGTGAATCGTGATGTGGGGATAGGGTTTTAGACAAAATTAAATATCAAATAGATGTGTGAATTTTCCACATGATCTATGAACCCTAACAAACCGGGTCAATGTGTAATGGGTGTATATACCTAGGGAACCATATAGACCCATACACCATGTATTATGGGACACACCCCATGTACCTTTATAGGTGCCTGAATCATATAGACTGTGTACACACAAAGTACCCTAAAGACATGAAATGACATTTCACCGCCTAAATGCTGTGCAGTTTAGATAAGATAGTTTATATGGAATGGAATAACCTAGTTAGGTGGCCAAAATGGGATAACACACTATGTATCCCTAGGTAATGCTATGTACATCCTCTTGACCATGGATACTTTTTTCAAGTATGTATTGTTTGACTCATTATTACTAAGGGGAGATGGTATCTCAATCGTTGGGACTGGGATCTTCTGGGGGAGGGGGTTGGTTTTTCTCCCATGTGATCATGGGGAAGGGATACTCTGCTTTTGTAATCATACAAAGTTTCTATATAACCCATCTATATATGTCATAGATCCTTTGTCTATGGATTGACATTTCTTCCATCCATAGTTATCATACTAGCTAGGGATCCTCTAATGGTCAACCATAATATTGGGGTATGAATCCTTCATCTTAATCCTAGTGAATGACCATGTAGATTATTTAAGAATTTCAGATTAGTTCGGGATAAGAATCCTTATAGGAGAATAACTAGGTTTCTCCTATTCTTTTCTGACTCTTTAATTTGATTATTTCTAGCTTCTTGATTTCTAAGTTCCCTAATGGGTATGTGTATACTCACACTTGCATGGGATCTACATGAATATACTATAACATTTACATATGAATGGGTTTTAAATGGAGATCTTGGTAAATCCAATGAGGATGATGCTTGGTGACCTTTGGTGGCTGGGTAATCTAGAGTTTTGATGGATTGGTGCTTGTGTGTTGAGACAATTTTCTCATTTTTTTTCAAGGTGGACCTACTTACTAGTTGTTGGGACAATATTTCACCATATTTACACAACTATATACTATATTAACCTATTATGGGATATTAGAGGTTTATTAAGCATTTATTATTCTATTTTTTTACATTTATCACTTTTTTGTGTGTATGGAGATATGTGTCCATGTGTATAGGTGTATTTGGATAATGCATCCCATTGACTGATTTTCATAGTCAATGACAGTCAGTAACCGATGGCCTATTGGATTTAGGGTTGGGGTGGCACACTCGATGTACCATTGGCTAGTCAGGACTCAGTGGGCCAAATCATGTCATAGTGGTGTCAAAGTGTGTTGACCTAGGATAGTTTTTTTATAATATAGTAGTTGTGAGGATTGGTATGGGATTTAGTGAAATGGTGTTTAAGTGTCTTGAGTTCAGAACTTGGGGTAGGGACCCTAGTTATAGTGTGGTGGCCAATTGATCCATACATTGGGGCTCTAATAACTAACTTGTCAGCATAGTATATTGAGTAACAATTTTCATGGAAAATAATATTATATTCATCATATAGGAATGGGTTGTGGTTTCCATACCGTTCTTGAGTCAGGTCCTTAGATATGGTATATTGATCATGATACATCTTGAATAATTAATGATTCCTCCACATAGACAACCAGAAAGGATTCCATGAATTGATCATGATGAGGATTAGATTTGTGATGAGGCCTCAGTTCTGCTATTTGTTTAGGTGGTTCTCCCTCTAGGTGGATAGTGAGAAATACTTCCACCTATCATGCAGTGAGTTGGATCACCTCCAGTAGCACAAGATGGTGTTTTAACTCTTTCTATATAAGAGATCATTCCTGATATATATAATTTTTATTAACATAGGTTGAGTAAACTTCATGAGTTTCATAGATAGTGACTATCAAGGTTTCTTAGTGATTTAGAACCACAAGTGTTAGAGGAATGGTTAGAGTCTAAAACTCGAGTATTAAATCTAATACAGAGCCCTTCAGATCAGATAGTGGTACTTATTCTGAGATTTCTCTATGGATATATAGGAAGATAGCAGAGCCTAATTACACATACCCCTAATGTGGTGACTATTCCTTGGATCAAGTTCGTGTGATTCTTTCAAGAGGTTTTATTCCAAGTGAATCTATGAGGATTTTTCATATAGGAGCTTCTTGAAATTCATTTGGGAAGCATGTTAATTTATTAGTATGAATAAAGGTTTATCGAAATAACCTGATACTCTTTAGAAATGATATGCGATGTGTATTTTTGGTAAAGGACTTTCCAACATGGAATACATAAAGATATCCAAATTGGAGTTGTGTTCCATCATATCCTCACTTATTTTGGGGTAATGTAACATAACTTACTTGTAGATATCCTTTTGGTGGAGTAGTATCAGAAAAATGGAATTGATAGTATTAACCTATGAGGAGAGAATTCAATAGTTAGTGGATGGTGTCAGGATTTGAGTTTACGATACTCAAAACATCGACACATCTAGTATCAGAACAATTTTTATACAACTTTAAAGTTGTAATGAGTTTATATCAACCAAGGGATAGATGATTCTATGCCTATGATAGGTGAGATTATATTTCCAAAGCCTACATAAATCTATATATTGAACCAGATAGATAGATAGTAATTTATTCTCTTATGTAGAGGTAGAAATGTGAGAAATATGAACCTTGGGGAGCAAATCTTGTTGGATGAGATGGGAGATCTGTATGAGGTATTTGATGTTATGATATGATACTATCACCACTACACTCAAGTGGTTCTTGATTTCCTTAAGGAATTGGTGGGTAGGGATGTGGTCAATTACACTTAGTTGAGGTTATGACCAAGAGGCTCCCTTCCTAATCCAAGGTACGATCAATGTATTCTCTACCATTGATTTAGTTTTGATAGACACAAGTATTAGCCATTATTTTCAGTCCATATACTTTATTTAAAAGCTTGAGATTTTAAGAGAGACCCTATACCAAACCTTATGACTGAAGACTCATACTTGTGTGGATTTTGTGATCACATTTCTATATAAGTAGCGTGACATGGCACTTGGCAGTGAGAGTCTCTCATGGGACCATTTTGTGGCTCTAATGAGATCGTATGATGTAATTCTTGGTATAGACTAATTATAAACCATCAATGAAACTTACCTTCCTTGATAATTTATATTAATTTTACAAAGATAAAGCCAATCCATGCCTAATATGACATCAAATTCAATTAGAGGAAGAATTAAAAGATTTTTAGGAAATAAATTCCTACAATATTCAACCAGATTGGAATAACAATCTTGAGATTCAATCATCTTACCATTAGGGGTTTGCACATATAATTCCATATCTATTAATTTGGGTGGTAAATTAACAACCTTAGTAAATACTTTAGATATGAAATAGTCAGTAGGTATAGAATCAAATAAGACATTTGAAATTAAAGAGTGGATTGTATGTTTACCTTTCACCACGTCATCATCACATCCCCCTTCAGAAATAGTTATCTCATGAGATTTCCCTTGATCCATAGATTAAGAGGTTTCTAATGTTGATCATCATCACCATCCCTTGGGGTTGGGAATTGGTTAACATAATTACCATTCTCCTTACACTTGTAGCACTGAAGCATGGGAGGTTCATTATATGACTCTTTCTCTCTATTCACACCATTCATTGACTTTTTTATCATCTCTTCAGCAATAAAATTCCCAATGAATTTCTTTTCCAAACATATAACATTTTATAGAACCCATAAGACAATTTCTCCCATGGTACTTCCCACACTTAGAGCATAAAGGAAATATCCTCTTTTTCTCTTCATGGTTTTAAGATTTTCCTTTAAAATAAATATTCCTCTTCTTATAAAAACCATGAGATTGGAGTGTGACTCCATCCTCCATTTAAATATTTAATTAATTGTGCACAATATCCCCGTAAATACTAATGTCTATTATGGAAAACTCCCTTTTGAGACTTTTCTTTAATCCACTGAAGAACCTATTGAATTTACTTTCAGTTTGGATGATAATTCCTTAAGTATACCACACATGTCTCATGAAATTAGCCTATTAGGTACTGAAAGATTCATCATCCCTTTTCTTCAACTCAAGGAACTATTTCTCCATCTTGTTATAAAGAATCAGAGGAAATTAATTATTGAAAAATAATTTCTTCAATTCATCTCAATCTATGGATTGAATTTCATCTTATGGCCTCGTATTTTTAATTAGAGTCCACCACTGGTATACTTCACCTTCTAATAAATAAATAGCCATAACAAATTTCTCATGATCCAAACACTCGATAATGGAGAATATTTTTTCAGTATTACTGATCTATTGTTCAACAACAATTGGATTATAAGGCCCACTGAAAGAAGGTGGGTGTTGCCTCATGAAAGACTAGGCTAAATGTTATTCCCTTATTTTCTCATTTGTAATTCCACCATGATTCATATCTTTAGAATGATATATGAGTATATAAATAATATTTTTCATTTCAGATCCCTTATAATTCATTTTCACAGGAGGAAAATTGTTGCATTTTCCATCACAATCACCATTAATGTGGTTCCTTTAGGTTCTATACATTGACTAAAATCGAAAGCATGGAGTATGAAATAGTTATCATAATGAGGAACCACTTAATCATGAAATATCACTTACAGGATGTCTAAATTATCAAAAACCTTCCTTAATCTATGACACCTTAGGTTCATCCTAGGTTATTCATAGCCAATTTATATTTAAATTATTTAGGATGGTTCATAAAATGTTTGTGAATTCCCAAATCATATCCCCTAGGAGTGTCAAACTAGGTGTTTATCAAGGTATGTTCTCATGTACTAGGTTACGATACAATTGGGCATGACACACCGTGTTATATTTTTTACCCCTAGGTAAATCTATGTTAGATCCACATCCACTTATAGTATTTAGACATGGATTTATTTCTAGGAAACCAATAACTCTATCCTTTACCAAAATTATAGGTCATTTTCCTATAAATTTCTTTACCTTTATACTTATAATGTCCCAAAAATTCTGTATATTTTTTTTAATTATATGTATTTTTTTTCGAGACCGCGAAATCTGACAGTGCGCGATTCTGAGGCCCAAAGTTCCCGGAATGATCCGTCAAAGTCTGGTTAAGTTTTAATTAGCGCAGGTAAGTAGTTTTCCTGAAAAAATGGAATAAATTTTAAATGGTAACTCGAATCATAAATTCGAGGGCACCGTTGAGTTTAGGATGGTGGGTTTACCCTAGGTGAAATTTAAGTTTAGTCGGCACATGCCTCCTATGAGAAAACCCAAAAATGGCATAATCGTAAATAAAATAATTAAATAAATTGTTTTATTTTTCAAATTCTTGTAACTCACAAACGGTAACTCGGATTGAAAATCTGAGACCACCACAGAACTCATGAGGGTATACTCTCTTTAAGAAGATACTAACATTGGTTGGCGCGAGCCACCAATGAAATTCAGTTTTTGACCGTAAATAAAATAATTAAGTGACAATTATTTTATTGTAAAATCTATAACTTTTAAACGGTAACTTGGTTTGGAAATATGAGAGTACCATTGGGTTTGTTTGTGCATGCTTCAATTAGTAAGAACCTAACCTCGACCGAAGTGGGTCGAGGGTGACTATAAATAATTTTCCGAACTTTTTTTCGGGTATGTCCAGTAAACGCGCAATCGGCATTTTTTAACTTTTGAACCGATGCTTGGAATTGAAATCCGAGGACACCGTTGAACTTGAAATGCCGATATTCGCTTAAGGAGACATTCACTTCGACCACAGTAGGTCCGGAGAAAAAGTTAGTTTTTTGAACTTTTAATAGAATAAATAAAATAATTATTTTATTTTATTTTTATTTTATTCCTCCAACAGACGAGTAGTAAGGTGGGACCAACGATGTGTCAAGACAATAAATGGATTGAACTTTCAATTCTAAGTAACCACACCATTGGGGAATTAGGAAGGTTCCTAATTAATGGGCCTCCATTAATCCCACGGACGTTGAACACCCTTCCCCTATCCTATTTATATGGAGCTTGGGGAGAGGTGTCGGCACTGCTTCGCCAAGCAACGAAGTGGTAACAAAGTACATTGATACCAAACCCTTGGAGGATAGAGCAAGTACCAGCGGGATGTGATGAGAGACACAGAAACCCTGAACCAGAGATCGACGAATGAGTGATGTCATTGGAGGCTAGTTATGGGGGACGAAAAACACCGACCTGCTTCCACAAACACACGCTCATCATCGTTCTTGAGGTAGAGTTTGTTGTTTTGAATACCCCCACTACTGGAAATACACTATTTCCCAACGGTTCAGAACCGTTGGGAAAGCCCCTCAAACCGTTGGGAAAGGTTTTCCCAACGGTTCTGATAACCGTTGGGAAGTAAGCCGTTGGGAAAGGTTTTCCCAACGGTTTACTGGCAACCGTTGCAATAGGCCCATAGAAGTTACCCTACCCCAACGGGGGGATAGTTTTTCCCAACGGTTCTCCCAAACCGTTGGGAAAACCAAATACCACACATGTTCCCAACGGTTCCAAACCGTTGGGATATACCATGTGGAACATTTTCCCAACGGTTTCAAACCGTTGGGAATTGGTGAAGTCTTTCCCAATGGTTTAGAACCGTTGGGAAAAGACATGCTAAAAACTTATATGCCAACGGTTTGAAACCGTTGGCATAACCTATGCTGCAAATTGCAACACCCTGCAATTTGCACAGCCCCTGTCCCCTGTCCATCACCACCAGTCATCAGGCCTCATTTTCACCTCATTTTCACCTCATTTTCACCTCATTTTGACCTCATTTTCGATCCAACTATTGTACCAGTAATAAAATAAAACATACATATTCAATTACGAACAAATTCATACACATTTAACATATAATGGATCCTGAAACTATACAAATCCATAATTAAATTACAATTCATAAACATACATAATTCATATAGAATTCAATTTAAAATTTAGATGACAATTATACGTGGAATCTGAAATTCAATTCATAATATGATCGGTTTTTTCTATACCATATATTTTTACCTCAAATGATGTCCATTTTAAACAAAATACATACACCTGAAGTGATACCGGCCACACCGCACCTCAGATTGAGGCGGGGTTAACTCGTACACGTCACATTTGACTCATGGATCGTTGTGCTAAAGTATCGACAGAATCCTAATGCGTTTGGTCGGTTTTCCGTATGTCAGTTGATGTTTTTCACTTAAAATGACGTCCTTTTGAAACAAAAGACGGACACTATGAGTGGTGCCGACCACACCGCGTCTCCAATTGAGGCGGGGTTGATTCGTACACGTCACATATGACTCATGGATCGTTCTCCTAAAGTTTAAATGGAAACCGAATGCGTTTGGTCGGTTTTCCGTATGTACTTAAAATGTTGTCCATTTTAAACAAAAGAGTGACACTTAGACTCATCCCGACCACACCGCGACTCAGATTCATCCCGGGTTGGCTCGTACATGTCACATATGACCCATGGATCATTGTGATAAATTATCAAAAGATTCTGAATGCGTTTGGTCGGTTTTGCGTATGCCAGTTGTTCTTTTCATTTATAATCATGTCCATTTTAAACAAAAGAGACATAGTTAGAGCGGTGTCGGCCACACCACATCTCAAATTAAGACTGGGTTGACTTGCACACGTCACATATGACCCATGGATCATTGTGCTAAAGTATCGATAGAATCCGAATGCGTTTGGTCGGTCTTCCGTATGTCAGTTGATGTTTTTCACTTAAAATGACGTCCTTTTGAAACAAAAGACAGACACTTTGAGTGGTGTCAGCCGCACCGCATGTCGGATTGAGGCGGGATGATTCATACACGTCACATAGGACCCATGGATCGTTCTCCTAAAGTTACAATGGAAACCGAATGCGTTTGGTCGGTTTTCCGTATGTACTTAAAATGGTGTACATTTTAAACAAAAGAGAGCCATTTAGACTGATCCCGGTCACACCGCGACTCGGATTGACCCGGGTTGGCTCGTACACGTCACATATGACCCATGGATCGTTGTGATAAATTATCAAAAGATTCTGAATGCGTTTGGTCGGTTTTGCGTATGTCAATTGTTCTTTTCACTTATAATCCTGTCCATTTTAAACAAAACAGACACAGTTAGAGCGGTGTCGGCCACACCGCGCCTCGGATTGAGGCGGGGATGATTCGTACACGTCACATATGACTCATGGATCGTTCTCCTAAAGTTTCAATGGAAACCGAATGCGTTTGGTCGGTTTTCCGTATGTACTTAAAATGGTGTCCATTTTAAACAAAAGAGAGCCACTTAGACTGATCTCGGCCACACCGCGACTCGGATTGAACCCGAGTTGCCTCGTACAGGTCACATATGACCCATGGATTGTTGTGATAAATGATCAAAAGATTCGGAATGTGTTTGGTCGGTTTTGCGTATGCCAGTTGTTCTTTTTCACTTATAATCATGTCCATTTTAAACAGAAGAGACATAGTTAGAGCGGTGTCGGCCACACCGCGTCTCGGATTGAGACGGGGATGATTGGTACACGTCACATATGACCCATGGATCGTTCTCCTAAAGTTTCAATGGAAACCGAATGCGTTTGGTCGGTTTTGCGTATGCCTGTTCTTTTCACTTATAATCCTACCCATTTTAAACAAAACAGACACAGTTAGAGCAGTGTTGACCACACCGCGCCTCGGATTGTGGCGGGGATGATTCGTACACCTCACATATGACCCATGAATCGTTCTCCTAAAGTTTCAATGGAAATCGAATGCGTTTGGTTGGTTTTCCGTATGTACTTAAAATGATGTCCATTTTAAACAAAAGAGAGCCACTTAGACTGATCCCGGCCACACCGCGACTCGGATTGAGCCCGAGTGGGCTCGTACATGTCACATATGACTGATGGATCGTTGTGATAAATTATCAACAGATTCAGAATGCGTTTGGTCGGTTTTGCGTTTGGTCGGTTTTGCGTATCCTGTCCATTTTAAGCAAAAGATAGACAGTTAGAACGGTGTCGGTCACACCGCACCTCGGATTGAGGCAGGATTGACTCGTACACGTCACATACGACCCATGGATCCTTGTTCTAAAGTGTCGACACAGTCCGAATGCCTTTGGTCGGTTTTTCGTATGTCACTTGATGATTTTCACTTAAAATGACGTCTTTTTGAAACAAAAGACCGACACTTTTTGAGTGGTGTCGGCCACACCGCGTCTCCGATTGTGGCGGGGTTGATTCTTACACGTCACATATGACTCATGGATCGTTCTCCTAAAGTTTCAACGGAAACCGAATCCGTTTGGTCGTTTTTCCGTATGTACTTAAAATGGTGTTCATTTTAAACAAAAGAGAGCCACTTAAACTTATCCCGGCCACACCGCGACTCGGATTCATCCCGGGTTAGCTCGTACACGTCACATATGACCCATGGATTGTTGGGATAAATTATCAACAGATTCGGAATGCGTTTGGTCGGTTTTCCGTAAGCCAGTTGATGCTTTTCACTTAAAATGACGTCCTTTTGAAACAAAAGACGGACACTTTGAGTGGTGTCGGTCACACTGCGTCTCTGGATTGAGCTGAAACCACCGTGAAACATTCTAATTATTATTCGTGACGTGTACGCGCAGACGGCACGTCAATCGGACGTGCGGTTTGCCCGGTACGGATCAATATTCATGTTTTAAGTGATGTGCGCGCTTCGAAACGCGCGTGAGGGGGTCCAAACGGGCCGAACGATGTCGGAATGGACTTAAATCAGACGATAAATACGGGTGAGTGATTTATGAAGTGGTCGAGCAGACGGCACGTCAATCGGACGTGCCGTGTGCCCGCGGTGACCAACAACGCAGTTATGGTGTCATAAACGGCCAAAACGGGCGTCCAACGGTCAAATTCATAGAGGACGACCACGGATTCACCCGAAACCACCGTGAAACATTCTAATTATTATTCTTGACGTGTACGCACAGACGGCACGTCAATCGGACGTGCGGTTTGCGCGGTACGGCTCAATATTAGTGTTTTAAGTGATGCGCGCGCTTCGTAAACGCGCGTGAGGGGGGTCCAAACGGGCAGAACGATGTCGGAATGGCCTGAAATCAGACGACAAATACGGGTGAGTTATTTATGAAGTGGTCGAGCAGACGGCACGTCAATCGGACTTGTCGTGTGCCCGCGGTGACCGAGAACGCAGTTATGGTGTCATAAACGGCCAGAACGGGCGTCCAACGGTCAAATTCATAGCGTACGACCTCGAATTGAGCTGAAACCACCATGAAACATTCTAATTATTATTCGTGATGTGTACGCGCAGACGGCATGTCAATCGGACGTGCGGTTTGCGCGGTACGACTCAATATTAGTGTTTTAAGTGATGCGCGCGCTTCGTAAACGCGCGTGAGGGGGGTCCAAACGGGCCGAACGATGTCGGAATGGCCTAAAATCAGACGACAAATACGGGTGAGTGATTTTTGAAGTGGTCGAGCAGACGGCACGTCAATCGGACTTGTCGTGTGCCCGCGGTGACCGACAACGCAGTTATGGTGTCATAAACGGCCAGAACGGGCGTCCAACGGTCAAATTCATAGCGGACGACCTCGGATTGAGCTGAAACCACTGTGGAACATTCTAATTATTATTCGTGACGTGTACGCGCAGACGACACGTCAATCGGACGTGCAGTTTGCGCGGTACGGCTCAATATTCGTGTTTTAAGTGATGCGCGCGCTTCGTAAACGCGCGTGAGGGGGGTCCAAACGGGCCGAACGATGTCGGAATGGCCTGAAATCAGACGACAAATACGGGTGACTGATTTCTGAAGTGGTCGAGCAGACGGCACGTCAATCGGACGTGCCGTGTGCCCGCGGTGACCGACAACGCAGTTCTGGTGTCATAAACGGCCAGAACGGGCGTCCAACGGTCAAATTCATAGCGGACGGCCTCAGATTGAGCTGAAACCACCGTGAAACATTCTAATTATTATTCGTGACGTGTACGCGCAGACGGCACGTCAATCGGACGTGCGGTTTGCCCGGTACGGATCAATATTCATGTTTTAAGTGATGCGCGCGCTTCGAAACGCGCGTGAGGGGGTCCAAACGGGCCGAACGATGTCGGAATGTCCTGAAATCAGACGAGAAATACGGGTGAGTGATTTATGAAGTGGTTGAGCAGACGACACGTCAATCGGACGTGCCGTGTGCCCGCGGTGACCGACAGCGCAGTTATGGTGTCATAAACAGCCAAAACGGGCGTCCAACGGTCAAATTCATAGCGGACGACCACGGATTCACCCGAAAACACCGTGAAACATTCTAATTATTATTCGTGACGTGTACGCGCAAACGGAACGTCAATCGGACGTGTGGTTTGCGCGGTACGGCTCAATATTAGTGTTTTAAGTGATGCGCGCGCTTCGTAAACGCGCGTGAGGGGGGTCCAAACGGGCCGAACGATGTCAGAATGGCCTGAAATCAGACGAAAAATACGGGTGAGTTATTTATGAAGTGGTCGAGTAGACGGAACGTCAATCGGACGTGCCGTGTGCCCGCGGTGACCGACAACGCAGTTATGGTGTCATAAACGGCCAGAACGGGCGTCCAACGGTCAAATTCATAGCGTACGACCTCGGATTGAGCTGAAACCACCGTGAAACATTCTAATTATTATTCGTGACGTGTACACGCAGACGGTACGTCAATCAGACGTGCGGTTTGCGCGGTACGGCTCAATATTAGTGTTTTAAGTGATGCGCGCGCTTCGTAAACGCGCGTGAGGGGGGTCCAAACGGGCCGAACGATGTCGGAATGGCCTGAAATCAGACGACAAATACGAGTGAGTGATTTCTGAAGTGGTCGAGCAGACGGCACGTCAATCGGACTTGTCGTGTGCCCGCGGTGACCGACAACGCAGTTATGGTGTCATAAACGGCCAGAACGGGCGTCCAACGGTCAAATTCATAGCGGACGACCTCGGATTGAGCTGAAACCACCGTGGAACATTCTAATTATTATTCGTGACGTGTATGCGCAGACGGCACGTCAATCGGACGTGCGGTTTGCGCGGTACGGCTCAATATTCGTGTTTTAAGTGATGCGCGCGCTTCGTAAACGCGCGTGAGGGGGGTCCAAACGGGCCGAACGATATCGGAATGGCCTGAAATCAGACGAAAAATATGGGTGACTGATTTATGAAGTGGTCGAGCAGACGGCACGTCAATCGGACGTGCCGTGTGCCCGCGGTGACCGACAACGCAGTTCTGGTGTCATAAACGGCCAGAACGGGCGTCCAACGGTCAAATTCATAGCGGACGACCTCAGATTGAGCTGAAACCATCGTGGAACATTCTAATTATTATTCGTGACGTGTACGCGTAGACGGCACGTCAATCGGACGTGCGGTTTGCGCGGTACGGCTCAATATTCGTGTTTTAAGTGATGCACGCGCTTCGTAAACGCGCGTGAGGGGGGTCCAAACGGGCCGAACGATGTCGGAATGGCCTGAAATCAGACGACAAATACGGGTGACTGATTTCTGAAGTGGTCGAGCAGACGGCACGTCAATCGGACGTGTCGTGTGCCCGCGGTGACCGACAACGCAGTTCTGGTGTCATAAACGGCCAGAACGGGCGTCCAACAGGCAAATTCATAGCGGGCGGCCTCGGATTGAGCTGAAACCACCGTGGAACATTCTAATTATTATTCGTGACGTGTACGCGCAGACGGAACCTCAATCGGATGTGCGGTTTGCGCGGTACGGCTCAATATTCGTGTTTTAAGTGATGCGCGCGCTTCGTAAACGCGCATGAGGGGGGTCCAAACGGGCCGAATGATGCCAGTTGATGTTTTTCACTTAAAATGATGTCCTTTTGAAACAAAAGACATACACTTTTAGTTGTTCCAACCACACCGCGCCTCGGATTGAGGCAGGGATGACTCGTACACGTCACATATGACCCATGGATCGTTGTCCTAAAACATCAACACATTTCGAATGCGTTTGGTCAGTTTTTCGTATGTCACTTTTTGTTTTCACTTAAAATCTTATGGAAATTCATATAGAATATTTTTATATCATATTTAGTATGGATTAGATTTTAGTTGATCGTGCTATGAAACATTTCAGAGCTAATGAAATTAAGGAAGGTGGAGGGGATGTCCGGGGGGCTGTCCGGGGGGGCTGTCCGGTGGGTGTCCGGGGGGCTGTCCGGGGACCAAGGAGGAGGGTGGGGGGGCTGTGCGGGGTCTGTCCGTGGGGTTTTTGGGGGTTGTTCAGGGGGTTGTCCGGGGTTGTTCAGGGGGCTGTCCGGGGGTTGTTCAGGGGGTTGTTCAGGGGGTTGTCCGGGGGTGTTCAGGGGGCTGTCCGGGGGGTGTTTGGGGGGTTGTCCGGGGTCCAAGGGGGGGGGGGGGTGGGGGGGTTGTCCGGGGTCCAAGGGGGGGGGGGGGGGTGGGGGGTTGTCCGGGGGGCTGTCCGGGGGGCTATCCGGGGTCCAGGGTGGAGGGTTGGGGGCTGTACGGGGGGCTGTCCAGGGGGCTGTCCGCGGGGGCTGTCCGGGGGGGCTGTCCGGTGGGTGTCCGGGGGGCTGTCCGGGGACCAAGGATGAGGGTGGGGGGGCTATGCGGGGTCTGTCCGGAGGGTGTTTGAGGGTTCTTCAGGGGGTTGTCCGGGGTTGTTTAGGGGGCTGTCCGGTGGTTGTTCAGGGGGTTGTCCGGGGTTGTTCAGGGGGTTGTCCGGGGGGTGTTTGGGGGGTTGTCCGGGGTCCAAGGGGGAGGGTGGGGGGGTTGTCTGGGGGGCTGTCCGGGGGGCTATCCGGGGTCCAGGGTGGAGGGTTGGGGGCTGTACGGGGGGCTGTCCGGGGGGTGTTTGGTGGGTGTTCGAGGTCCAAGGGGGAGGGGGGGTTGTCCAGGGTCCAAGAATGAGGGGGGTTGTCCAGGGAGTTCTCAAACACACAACCACTAAAAGACAACAACATCCATAAAAACAGACAATATATAAAAATAACTCAACTCCAATACTATACTACGAGTCTAGATAAAACCAACAACTAGAATAGATTAAACATCAAATCTCAAGTCAAAAATGTAACGGATCAATATGTCCCACATCAGCATCACCATCTCCATCATCATCATCATCATCATCGCCCTCGTCATCGTCCTCCTCATCGTCCTCACCCTCCACAACGCCTTCCTCCTCGCCTTCGCCCTCCTCCTCGCCCTCCTCATCTCCCTCCTCTTCCGCATCAGACTGCTCACCATCATCATCTTCAAGCTCGACATCGGCCTGACCACCACTGGAACTGCCACCTGGTGCACCATATATAGAATGTATCGACGACATGTATTCATCAATCGCTGGGCTGGCCTTTGCTGGAAGTGTTGGACGTAGAACTTCAATAAATTTCATAAATGCACTGTTTGCCCTTGCAGACTGTTCTACCGTCTCTGTGGCCCTTTTCTCAGCCTGTTCTGCCTGTGCCCTAACTTGCTACAGCTCGGTGGCACTACAACTCGTACCTGATGCATGCCAATACCTCGTCGGGGCTATCCTAGGTCGGCAGCGTACTCTGCCAGAATGATCATCTCCCAACACCTGATGTAAGTGATCAGATGGCCCAAAATTGTCTGCTTCTTGGGCATCGAGGGCCTCTAAAGCATCCTGTTACAAATATAAATATATTGTTAAGTTACGAAATAGATATTAAAATATAAAATCAACAGATTAAAACTTACAATCTGCTGCTGAGTCGCTTCGTTGACAGCACGTCCATCCTTTTTTCGTCTACTCGAGCAAAATAGTTTTGCTCGAGGCACACGTCCTTCAATATTTTGTACTTGCCTCTACAATGACATTGAAAACAAAATTTATATAAAGACTTCAGCAAATAATTAAATAATTGAGGAAACAAAAGAAAAGGTAAGTCGTAAAGAAAACTTATAAACAATTGTCATACCTGCTGCCTCTCATGATCCGGCATCGTCGTGCGTCCTAGTGTATGGAGGTATTTTTTTTGCATCAATGTTTTTTTTATTTTTTCCAGATGATTCCTAAATAAAATTCGATAATGCAAAGGATAATATTAATGCAAAACTTGAAAGTTATTATTTAAATACCTCAAATGTAATTCATACCTTAAACTGGGTACTCGTCCAATGAGTAATCATCTGACGATACTGCTCTATAGGACAATCATCCACGACTGGTACCGCCTCTAACTCAGTGCCAACTCTAGCACGCCAGCCAATATACAACTCATGCTTGTAGGCTCTCCAAAGCTCGCCTAAATCCTTTAGACGTTCCATTCGTGCACCCTCACCATCAAGAAAATTAAATCGAAGCTGAAATGAAAATATTAATTTATATAAATACAAAAAAAATTCATGGCATTAAATACAACAGATTTTTTTACCCATATCTCTGCCCAAGCTCTATCTTTGACCTCATGTGGCAAATGTCTCCACGACAGCGGGCTGACGGGAATGATGTCGGAGTATTTGGCAAGCGTCGCCATAAAACTCCGACATTTCTGCCCTGTTTTCTCAACCATCTGATTGTCTTCATTATATTCCACCATAACCTGTGTGCGACGGTTCCACACCGAACGCATGCGTGTACGGCCCCGCCCCCGCCTCCTTTCAGTAGATGTATCTGTCATGAAAGAAAAACAAATATTTTATCAAAACATGTTATAATGAAAATAAATATTGCTATAAAAATTTGATAGGGTTTTATAAATATACCTGTGCTAGTCTGATCAATGAGTGGCGCCGGATCCACAGAACCTGATGGAACACCCTCTGGTGGAACAGGAGTCGAAGACGATGGAATATAAAAGCTCGGAGAGACAGAAGTAGAAGGAAAAGAAGATGGAACAACTGTATGACCTGATGCTGACTGAGGAGTGGGAATCATCATGGGATGTGAAAATGATGGGGCAGAAGATGCAGAAGGTAGCGAAAACATGGGAGGTCTAAATATCCCATGTGTCCCTAACGACACACCGGGATCAGAATGTGGGAAGGCTGAAATGTCAGTGGGAGGGGCAGGGTCTAGTCGGGCACGCGCAGCTCTATGTCCACCTCTGGTACGAACCCTCCTCGTACCACCGGCCTAAGTACTAGGACCAGTACTAGGCTCCTCGTCGAATAACTGTCGACGTAATGGTGGATCCTACAAAAAAGTTTACAAAAAAAATTAATCACATGACATTATATATTCTGTAAATATATATATATATATATTTGAAATAAAGTACTCACTGTAGGCACTAATGGTGGAATGCCCATCTCCTCCATCCGACGATTGTTCTCCGCCATTTTTTTTCTTCATCTCTCTTCAATTGGCTTCATTTCCTGCATTGGAAAACAAATATGTAATTAATTAGAAAAAGAAAATTAATTTGTAAACCAAAAAACTAAATATATGAGGGAATGAGGGGATTCATTGGTAATTTAGCTATCAATTGTTTTAGAAGATCTTGAATGAATTTAATAAAACATACAAGTTGTAATGTTCACCAAGTTAGAAATATTGTTTGATTTGGTTTGAATACAGTTCAATTCCAAATTAGAAAATGCAATTCAAATAAAACAGCAACCAATAAACATTGAAAATTCACATAACGGTCAAGTCAGCTAAAACATATTTGTGATCAATACTAAATAAATATGAATATTACCAACCTTAACAACCCAACTCGAGGTAAACCAAAAGAATTGAGAACATGGATGAATGATTCTATATATTTCCAACCACAACTTCAGGTTCACAATCAACTCTGACAATTGAGCTATTGGAGTCATCAAAAGAAATAAATGGATTGGTTCCAATGGCAATAGGGACAGTGTCAATTCCATCATCAGCATCATCAAAAATATGTCTTGGAATTACTTCAACTACGACACCAAATTCAGGTTGAAGTTGATCTTTGACATAAAAAACTTGTTTAGCCATTGATGCCAACACATATGGTTCTTCGGTTGCAAGAGTGCGAGTCATATTAATTACTCGAAATCCACAATCATCAATAAATGTGCCATGTCTCGTCATCGAATCAAACCAATGGCATTTCATCATTGTGACTCGTCCATGAGAGTAATAATCCAATATTATTATTTTCTCAACGACTCCATAATAACCCACATTTTCAAGTCGCGGTCTACTATCTGATGCGCTGGCATAACAATCTGTTGTGGCAGTAACCATAATACCATCATGTTGTGTTCTCATGTTTTTGGCTCGTTCAGTGACAATAAATCTGTACCCATTGATAACAATTGATTTACAGTCACGAACCACGGTATTAGGACCAAAATCCAAAGCTCTTATTTCCTCAGAGACAGAGTCAGCAGAAAAACTCAATACCTGCAATATAAATGACAGTTAAACTTAAGTAAATATTGAAATAATTAATTTAAACAGTAATATTTTTACCTTCAATTTTAACCAAGCAGAAAACTCTTTGCTATGCAAAGTCTCTCTCCTTCTCAAAGATAAAGAACGATGCTTCCTATTTATCATTGTTTTATGTTCCCTGTAGATAAAAAAATATGAATAGTTTAACAGATATATATGTAAGATATACATATTCAATTTTGTTACCTGATATAGTCATCGAACAAATCACAGTTGAACAAAACTGTGCGATGTGCCATCTCCCGCTCTTCATGGCTTAATGTATTCAATGTATATGATCCAGGAATTCCTCTTGTTTGAGGAAGTGATGGAAAACTGGGTTCAATTTGCTCATATTGTTCTTCTTCATTTCTCATTGGTCTGTTCATTCTTGTAGTAAGATCAGACAAATACATTGAACAGAAATCCATACATTCTTGAGCTAAGTAACTGTTCACGATAGAACCTTCGGGATGATTCTTGTTTCGAACATAAGACTTTAATGTGAACATATTTCTTTCAGTTGGATACATCCAACGAAAAGAAACAGGTCCTCCGAGAAGTATTTCAGTTGGAATATGGACAGTCAGATGCAGCATGCATGTGAAAAATGATGGGGGAAATATTTTCTCCAACTCACACAAAATTAATGGGGCATCTGTCAACATTTTTTGCAAGAAAGACTTGGACAACTTCTTAGCACAAAGATCTCTAAACAAATGGCACAACCGAATAACACCCACCCTTACATTATTGGACAAAAGATGACGGATTGCTATTGGAAGCAACTCATGCAGTAGAACGTGATAATCATGAGTCTTCAAAGATTTTAGCTTCAACTCTCTTCTGTTGACCCGTTTAGATATGTTGCTTGAATAGCCATCAGGAACTCTAATAGTCTCTAATACTTCCAAAAATTGTTTTTTTTCAGTAGGTGTCATCACATAAGAAGCACATGGAAGTTGCCATTTATTTTCACGGATACGCACAGGATGCAATTCTGGTCTGATGCCCCAATCCACCAAGTCACGTCGAGATCGTAAATCATCTTTTGTCTTCCCCTTGACATTTAGAAGAACTGAAAGCAACATTTCACATATATTCTTTTCAATATGCATTACGTCTAAGCAATGACGTAGCAAATTGGTTGACCAATAAGGCAAATCAAAAAAGATACTCCTCTTCCTCCAATTGTAACAGGTTTCTGTGGAAACATTCTTTCTCTTTCCAGATTTCATTTGACCCTTCCCGAACGAAAAACTGAAATCTTTCAATTCATTAAGCACATCAGTTCCAGACATACGCTGAGGTGGATCATCAGTCTCTATATTATTATCAAATCTTCGACGATTCATTCTATATGGATGATCCTTTGGCAAAAATCGTCGATGTCCCATAAAACTGAAACTACAACGATGTTTCAGTCTTCTGGATCGTGTATTCTTCATACAAACTGGACATGACAGTTTCCCCTTCGTGCTCCATCCAGACATCATTGCATAAGCCGGAAAATCATTGATTGTCCACATAAGCGCAGCGCGCATCTGAAATATGTCTTTCGAACATGCATCGTATGTGCGCACACCCACATCCCAAAGAAGCTTCAACTCTTTTATTAAAGGTTGCATGTATACATCAATATCAATGCCAGGATCAGAAGGACCAGATATGAGTATACTCATGAAAGTGAAAGGTTTTTTCATACACAACCATGGGGGAAGATTATAAATGTGTATAAAAACTGGCCATGTGCTGTGCGAAGTAAGCATCTGCCCAAACGGATTAAAACCGTCGCATGAAAGACCCATCCTCACATTACGCACGTCAGCTGCAAAATCAGGATGTCGAGCATCAAATATCTTCCATGCAAATCCATCTGCAGGATGAACCAACTCATCATCAGTCTTCTTTCTCTCGGTATCATGCCATCTCATTTTTATTGATATGTCATCAGACATAAAAAGATTCTGGAGTTTGGGGATCAATGGAAAGTGCCACATTACTTTCTGTGGAACGCGGGATGGTGTTCCATCAGATTTTGACTTCCAGCGGGATGTGCCACATTTTATACAATCATTTCGTTCAGCGGTTTCCTCCCAGAATAAACTGCAATCTTTCGGGCAAGCATGAATTTTGTTTCTTGAAAATCCAAGTTCCTCAACTAACTTCCATTCCATATAGTGGTTTGAGGGAATATCTGCATCATCTGGAAGTAAATCCTTCAAGAGGGTAAGAATGTAATCGATTGCTGTATTAGAAATCCCATACATAGTTTTCCCATGAAATAATCGGATTAAAAATTCCAGCTTTTTCATTTTATCGCATTGCCGATATACTGGAGTCGTGGCAGCATCATTCGATTTTTTCACCCTATCAATATCATCATTTTCACTAGATGCATCAGTTGTCCTCATATCGAAGTCTTCTTGAGTCGAAATCCTTTCTTTTTCATGATGACGAATAAACGGAAACCGATCATCTAACAAATTCTCCATTCCAGTCTTTTCATTTCGATCATCACCAATTTGAGATTTCGTTTTCTCCCCATTGTGATACCACAGAAAGTAGTTTGCTTGAAACCCATTTTTGGTTATGTGGTAGCTGACTTCTTCACGGCTCAACCAAGGTCTACCAACACAATTGGAACATGGGCAGTGTATGCGACCACTATCTGAAGCATTGTGAAATGCAAAATCTATAAAGCTCTCCAAATTGTTTTGAAAATCATCTGAGATCCGATCGGTTTCATACATCCAACTTCTGTCCATTCTGTAAAAAGAATTTATATAAGTCATTTTGTCATAAACAATTCAATAGGCATTAACTATAATAGAATATACATTTAAGTAAACGATAAAGGAAGAAAATAATCAAGGTATCAACTACACATGTCAAAAAAACATACAAATGTGTTATTGAAAAAATGTAAAACCAACAAGAACTTAATGTGTTATATCACATAACAGCATGACTCATCCCATAACCATATTAGTAGGGTATCATGAACATGAATAACATCAACCTTGTGCCATCCTCCTACCCTACATGACCCCAACCACATGCCACATCTTATTATAGCCTTATCACATCACACCTCATCGAAAAACACTAGGGAAATCATAGTACATCTCACCTGAAGACACATGGACAATCACATCGCATCTTGCCTAAAAACACATGGTCAATCACTTTTGAAGGAAGAGTAGGGAAGACATGGTAGCTATCCAAACATATAACCACCATCCTAGATATTATAAAAAATACCCATAACTCAAAACCTCTGATCGTTGGTAAGTTTATCCAACTCTGGTTGGGAATGTGTAGAAATAACATAAAAATACATGATATATAGATAGCACAAAATACTCAACCTATGGGTTCACATTAACTACATAATCACACACTTCACTACTACCATAAAACACATAAACCACACCACCACCACACAAGACGCATATCATTGGAATATAATTCTACATTCAATAAGTCTATCTATGGAATTATCATAAGAATCCATGTATCAATTGGAATATAATTCTACATTCAATAAGTCTATCTATGGAATCCCTCCCTTGGATCCATGTATCACCAATGGCTTAATCAATATTCAAAGAAATGAGTCTATCCGTGGAATTCCACTGTGAATCCATTTATCACATAAAGCATATAAGTTAATAGAAACAAGATTATATACCTGACATCCTAATAGAATCCATGTATCACTATTTACTATTAATCATTTAATGAATTTCATTTCATTTAAACAATTCATTAAACATACCAAGGTCAAAAACAAAGGTATTTAATACAACTCACCTCAAAATGGCGACTCAATCAAATAATAACCTGAAAACAATGAAGCTTCATTTACTCATGTTGTAATGACAAGATAATGAGATTCTCTTGCTTAATCAATCAATTCCATATCATGGTCTCAACATAACTCATAATGGCTAGAAATTCAATGAAAATTCAAGCACTCACATGGGAATTTTTAATATAACACTCCTAACAAGACTATAAAGATATCACATGCATTAGTTATAATATATCTAACATGGTAGCATAAAATATAAGATAAATTCAATCCAATTTCATAGATTCATAGCATAGTCTCTACTTTACTCACATTGGCAAGACAATACAATTAAAACATGTGTTAAAAAATAATTGGCATTCATGTGTTAAAGGGGAATGCAAACCATAAAATACCCTTAATTAATTTAATTTACAATTCAATTCAGAAATCGAACAATCAATTCGATTTATATAACCTTTCACAAATGACATCCCATGTTCAAGGGGTAAAATCCAAAAAGGAATTTTCAAGAAAACTCACCCTTAGGCGCCGACAGTAGCTCCAAAATCATCTAAACTGAAGGGAAAAATAAAAATAAGTTTAAATACTATCCAAACATTTGAATACCTTTTGGTGGTGTGAATTTCACTTTGAATTGTTAAAAAATAAAATTGGTAGGATGTTAGAACCAAAGTGATCTGAGTTTGAGAATGATAATGATTTTTTATTTTTGTAAATTTATTTTCAAGTTGATCAATGTATAAATATGAAGGACTAAGACATAATTTATTTCATGATCCATAAAATACATTCCCAATAATAAAATCCAAGGATCTAGAGGAATCACATCTTTGTAAGATTACATACATAAATTCATGATCAGAAATGTAAAAAATAGGATTATTTAAAACTCCACATAATTCTTATACAATCCATAGAAATTATAAAACTATATATGACAATCCAAGGCACAAAAAAACAACTTTGAAAGTTCTCTCAACACCCCACAAGCCGGATGCCACACTAGTTAGGGATAACACTCAACTAGATGGAGGTTTTACTCATTGAGATCCAAACATTTGAATACCTTTTGAGATAAAGAAGAAGAAGAACCTGAAGAAGAGCTGGAATCCGGCCGGCAGTATCTCCAAAATCGGCTGCTGCTGCTCCCGTTAGGGCTCTATAATGCGAATGGGGGAGAGAACGGGCGGCTGGGTTTTTGGGGAAAACCTTTGCCAACGGTTTTAAAAAACCGTTGGCATATGTATGTTTTTCCCAACGGTTCTATAACCGTTGGGAAAAATCCTCACATATACATATATCCCAACGGTTCTAATGAACCGTTGGGAAAAACCTCCCCTATTCACATATATCCCAACGGTTCTAATGAACCGTTGGGAAAAGCCTCCACTATTCACCTCAATACCAACGGTTTACTATAACCGTTGGTAAAGCCTTCCTAAACAATCCTACCCCAACGGTTTCATAGAACCGTTGGTATGTAAGTGTGGGGAAAAACCCAAATTCCAGTAGTGCCCCTTACCCATTCTTAACGTTCTTCATGATTCAAGAATTATTGAGCCGCTTGCTACCACCCTAATGTGGAGGGTGTGGGCCAAACTAACATGGCATGACCTCTCCGCAACCTTTGTGGTTTTTGATGCGTTCTTTACGGTGGAGGAGGATGGAAACCGGTGCCGATGATTGGCACTAGTGGGACTCGAGAGTGGCAGCTATCACAACGGATGGCCGCAAAGAAAGCGCCGGTGAAACCATGCCACCGGAGAAGAGTCGTGGCCCGTCAGATGCAGTGGAGCAAGGGCATCGACCGACACTCTGGCCGGCCGCACGAAGGGGACGACGGTGCGCGTCCGTGCCGCCCGACGTGCAAGAGACGTGGCCTTGTGCGGCGACAACGAGGGGAGGGTAGCCAACTCGCTGCCATCCACCGACGAAGGTGTGGCGCATGACCGCTCCATACAGAGGAGGGGGTGGGCTGGGCTAGACCCAGCGGGCTGGGCCAGACCCAACGGGCCGGGTCAGAATGGACCCAGACCAACTTCGACCCTTTTCGTTATTTCGGCCATATCTTAAGCTAAGGAAGTCTGTTTGATGAACCATATATAGTGCTAGAAACCTTGGATTGAGATGGTCCTTTTGGTATACCCCACTTGGGTTTTTGATAAAGTTGGGGTGCGACCAAGTTGGATCAAACATGAATCCAACCGGGCCCTCAGGACTAAAAGGCTAATAACTTACAGACTGGGCATCCGATCGACGCACCGTTTGTTGCATTGAGACCCCTTTTACATGGAGGTCCTTTGGGATACATCTTCATGGGACTTCATGGAATTTGGAGTATTCGACATGTGTCTTGAGGAGCAAACCCTCTTGGAATCAAGCGATCTTAGTACGATAACCATGTAGTTGGATGTAACATGAGAAAGGGATCCTATGTGGGTCTGTGCTTTGGGATCCTTTTTGGGTCTATGTTCAAGATTATCACTTGGATCCTCTCTAGGAATCCATGTGGGACTACTCTAGGATCCTATATGGGTCTGCTGTACTAGGATCCTATGTGGGTCTGATGATGTACTAGGATCCTGTGTGGGTCTGATGATTTAGGATCCTAGGTGGGTATGATGATTTAGGATCCTACGTGGTTCTACCTCTTAATAGATTAAGACGATTCAATAGTTACATATAATCATCTTTACTACCATACCCAAGTTATACCTGGTGTGAGCTGAGTCCTTTCCTTTGTGGTGATACCTTTGTGGTATTCTTTTGTGTGGCGTACCTGTGTGGTACTTTCCTTTGTGGTGATACCTTTGTGGTATTCTTCTGTGTGGCATACCTGTGTGGTACTTACCTTCGTGGTGATACCTTTGTGGTATTATTTTTTGTGGCGTACATGTGTGGTACTTACCTTCGTGGTGATACCTTTGTGGCATTCTTCTGTGTGGTATACCCATGTGGTACTTTCCTTCATGGTGATAACTTTGTGGTATTCCTCTCTGTGGCATACCTATTTGGTACTTACCTTTATGGTGATACCTTTTTTGGTATTCTTTTGTGTGGCGTAACTGGGTGGTAATTTCCTTCGTGGTGATACCTTTGTGGTTTTTTTCTGTGTGGTGTACATGTGTGGTACTTTTATTTGTGGTGATAACTTTGTGGTATTCTTCGGTGTGGCATACCTGTGTGGTACTTTCCTTCGTGGTGATACCTTTGTGGTATTCCTCTGTGTGGCGTACCTGTGTGGTACTTTGCTTCGTGGTAATACCTTGGTGGTATTCTTTTGTGTGGCGAACCTGTGTGGTAATTTCCTTCATGGTGATACCTCTGTTGTATTATTCTGTGTGGTGTTACCTTTGTGGTACTTACCTTTGTGGTCTTACCTTCGTGGTATTCTTTCCTTCGTGGAACATTTGAGATTTGAGCTAATGAGTTGGGCCTTGTATTTCCTTATGAATGATATGGGTATACTTGATAACTTAGGTATATGTATGGTCATATACCTAAGTAGGGTTGACAGTTGTTTTCATGATTTGTGGTTTATCCTTTGTGGATTTTGTGAGACCTTTGAGGGTCTCGGGGTCCCTACCGAGTATCGTTATACTCACCCCTGCACGGGCTACGCCCGCACCTTGTAGTGTTTGGTGCAGACAACGGAAAACTCTGACTAAGGATGAGGGTTCCAAGACTTTAGGTAGCTCGTAGGTGGACCTTAGACGAGGAATACCTTAGAGACAACTATTCGAGAGCTGTACCTACCCTTCTGGTAGGGTCCTTGGTGGGAGTTCAAATGAGATGTTTCATTCTACTTGTACTTTTCAGTTTTCTTGTACTTTCTAATTGGGCTTATATTCTATCCCCTTTTTCTTACTATACACACTCCTTTTTACTATATATTTTACTTGTGTTCGTGTCTTTCTATGTACTTGGTTGCGAGTGTTTACAGGTTATAAAGGAAATACCTTCTTGGTTTTTAGAGAATACACCTTTTTGTGCTAGTCGCCAGCCCCTGGCCTATGGAAGGCGGGCTTGGGGTAATCACGACATGGGCCCCGGGGGATGGGTCATGACAATACTTATCCTTATACATGTCCTTAGGGTTCCCACTATTATTTTCTCATCCTATTTTTGAAAGTTTAACTAAACATTTTTTCTAATACCTACTATAGTGACCCTTTATTTTCATACATTAGCATTACATTAATTTTTTGGGATACTTAATACATTCCAAAAAAAATTCCCAAAACCCGTATTATTCTAGTGACTTTGGAATCTTGGAATCATAAACACCAGTATATAAGTGAGCTACATTACCTTTCACTAGGTTCTTATTGACTAGCACCCATCTTAGACACATAAAACATAATACATATCTTCATAACCAGGGTGAAATGAAACATAAAAATGTGTGAGTTGACATACTCAGTAAGGGTAAAAAAGGGAGGTATGTAAACATAATCATGAGCTGAAGGGTATAAGGACAAAATCATGAAAATGGAAGATCATACCATGCATATCAAAGATCATAAATAGGATCATGGAATAAATATTGGTAGTTAATAAGAAATTAATCATAAGGAAATACATAAAATGAGCCATGAAAGCACAACATAGGACTAAAACATGGAACTATGGTAGATACATAAGCATATAATTATGATTTCCATGGTAGTCAAGGCATAGTTTCCAAGTCCAGAAAGGTAGTATGGGTTTACTTCCCATACCATCTTAGTATTCATGGTTCATTTCCATGATGATCATTATGTACAAAGTCCTTTATGTTTATCTAATGAGATATAAATATTTACCCAATGCATTTGAGGCAGATATAGGTCCCACCCATCTCATAATGAAATAAAAAATACATGTACCACAAGATCATAATAAATCATATCATAACACATCAAATGAAATGGGTAACATTAAAATGTAATAATATCATAACCTATGGGATAAATACATGTATCATAATAATTTCATCAATACATAACCCATAAAAATTTGTGGGTTTCATAAGCCTATAACATGTTAAAGAGAAACAAAATTCGTAAATATAATTCAATGAAAAGTAAAACATTTAGTGAAAGGATGTGAATGTATCTCATGGTTCATTTCCCAAAAAATAATTAGTAACACCAACAGATGTCATATTATAAGGGAAATAATTTTGAAATATCTTTTAAAAACATTTCTTTTGAAAAATATTCTTTCTTCTTTAAAAAAACTTCTTTTATAAAAATGAAATTCAATATTAAAAGAAAATATTTTCATTAAAAATATCCTTAAAAGCATAAAATTTAATCCTCAAGGCAATATGAACTCATGAAAGAGTAAAAATATTTTCATGCCATATATGTTAAAAAGAAACATTCTTCTCGTACTTTTTCCGAAAAAGTAAAAAATTACCACCTTAGAAAAATGAAAAAAAAGGTTCTTTCACACATGAATAAAAATGAATTTTAATCATTATATAAGAATAGTAAAAATATTTTTGAAAACAATTTTATGAAACATGGACTTGGAAGATAAATATTCCTTGAAATATACTATAGTATAAACAATCTTAAATAATAATAAGATTGTCAAATTAACCCTTACCTTAGGTATGATTTCCTTGAAATGTATTTGAAACTCCTGTATAATAGATTAAAAAATATTATTAACATATTCTAAAACCATATTCTTATAATATAATATATGATCATATTATCACCTATTTTTTAATAATATTTCATTATTACTCTTCTTTAGGGTGTTAACTGCTTTCTTCTCTTATTCATGTTTTATTATATAAGTCTTAGTTTATACATATAAGATATAGTAATGTCATTTAAAGAAAAATATTAATGTAATAGATAAAATATTTATTAATTATATACATTTATATAGTCATTATTTATTGGTAATCATGGAGAATGAATCACACCGCGTCATGGAGATGGTAGGTCGTACGTACGCACGAGCGAAAATATAATTCCCTGACTTGTGAAATGGTATGGGAGTTGATGGTATATGTTTTATTCCAAAATCAATATATTTCTATAATTATAATATATATTCTTTATTTCTATCATTATAACCATCCAAATAAAGTGGTGATGAAAAATATATTGCCCCACAGCATGGAGACCGTATGTCATACGTAGGCACGTGTGGTGATTCCATTTTTTCATAGGATGGATAAAAGGTGTAATATGGTTATTAAATAATCATAAAAACAACTAATAATATAGAGGATATTGTAGATATTAATTTATAATGGAAACAACACATTAAGAGAAGTAGAATAATAAATACTTTTGAGAGAGTCGATAAAGGAGATTTCCTCTTCTTCGGTGAGCTCCCCCTAGATATTATTATAGGGACACTAGAGTTGGTATTTTGAAATTAAAAACACTTAAAAAACATGTATAAGGATGTTTTAGGATAAATGGTCAGGGTTTGTTAGATCTATAAGTAATAAGTTGGTGTGAGTAAGTGAGGGGGGAGGTGTCTTTTTATAAGAGAGGGGAGGGGCACTCTTGGACACTCTCAAAATATTAAATTAATATAAATTGATTTTCAATTTAAAATATCTCAAAAGTGATTTATTTTGAATATAATATGTGTATGGGTCTAAATCATCCCAAAAAATTATTTTAATACAAGTTTAGGTAACAATATTAACCTTTTATTATGTCTTTAATCCTTAGTTAAACCTCATAACTTTTACCATGGCAACATGGCTTTTTACACAATAGTGTTAATATAGTTACTATAAAATGCAAAAGTAACCCTAAATGGATCATTGATGGAATATTTAATCTTATTATAGTAATTTCACCAAATTATATATTTTTATGATTTTTATATCATTTAATAATATATTATTTATATTAAAGTATCATTTTTGTCAATTTGGATACTATTCAATATTTGTCTTTTAAAAAATATCATAAAAATATGTTAACTTCAAAAAAACACTTATAATATATCAATAACATATCAAATTTTTATATATTTTTTTATTTTATTAATTATGTTAAATTATATTAATTTTAATTTTTTTAACATAATTTATTTGATATTTTCATTTATTAAATAATTACTGCATCATCATTATACAAGACATTAATTAAATTATTTATTCTATAACAATTACAAATAAATTATATTGATGAATATAAATTTATTATATTTCAAATTACTATTTATAGTTGAAATTATCATATGTATTACCCTATATTAAAAATGATTTACTTATTAAAAATATGATTATGACATTTTTAACTAATCTTTAAATAAAATATAATAAATGTCATATTTTTACCGAAGTGGCTTAAAAAGGTTATAATTTAATCCTAATGTTTATGTTTTTCAAACCCTAATCATACAATGAAATTATGAAATGTTTTATTTTATTTTTTTAATATTATAATATAATTTTTACCTTTAACTTCCTAATTTACCATTAATCGTGGTAAATAAAAAATTACAAAAATTACAATTCATAATATACTAAAAATTAGTTGTTTATAATAGAATAAAAATATCATTTTTATTACAACCATGTATGACTATTTTTCTAATTTTAATCCACATAAGCGGAAAAATTAAGTTTAATTTCAATCCAGTATATGTGGCGAGGCGGGGAAAAAGAACGTTAAATGTTCAATAAGTTTTTATATCTAATTTAAATATAAAAAATTACTACAATGAACTAAATTGGATTAATATACTTATAATTTATCTATTTTTACTTTTAAAATTACATTTAAAATTTAATAATTTTTAAAAAAGAAAAGGTTGTTTTTAACTACAATGCAATATTTTTCACTATTCATCAAAAAAATGAAACTTCTCAGAAAAGTCCCAAAAATTCACTCTAAGATAATTTTGACATTATAAATTCAAAAATGATGTTTATTTTATCACATTAAACTTCTATAAATGTCTAAAATTAATTTTAATATTTTTTATAGAAGGACATAACAAAGGATTTCATTCGAGAAAAAACTATTTTAAAACACATAAAGACTTTACCAAAAAATTATGTTTTTCATTATAAATTTGTTTTATTTATATAAAACCATAATAAATAATATTTTAGAAGTAGTTATTACTATTCATATTACTATGTTTAAGGGCTAGGTCATAACAATATTTTTTAAATAATTATAATAATAAAATTATGTTTTGTGGAAACTTGATGTTGCATGAAATGTATGCCATGTCACTGTTTTATTTAGTGAAATCCAAGTCGGTTTCTTGTGAATGGAATTTTTGATTTAGTGAAATGAAATACATCAATGAAAATTAATTTATTTGACAAAAAGATCACAAAAATCTAGGGTCTCACATTCTACCCCCCTTAAAATGAATTTCACCCATCAAATTATTCATTTGGGTGAAAACAAATGAGGATACTTCAGCCTCATCAAATCCTCAAATTCCCATGTATCTTCCTTTAACAGGTGATTTTATCCAAAAAAAATGACCAAGTCAGTTTTCTTGTTTTAGAGATTTGTCTATGTACAATACAAAATTTTAACTGGTTGTTCTTTGTATTAGATATCCTGATCCATTGGTATGTCCTATGAGTTTAGTACATGTAAAGGGATGGGTATGTACTTCATTAGGAGAGATATATGGAACACATCATACACTTGAGATAGATTTTGAGGAAGTTTCAAGCAATATACTAAAGTCCCGATACAATCAATAATTTCAAAGGGACTGATATATTTAGGGCTTAGTTTCCATTTCTTCATGAGTCTCATAACCTTATTACATGGGTAAATTCATATAAACACTTCTCACCAACTTCAAAATAAAGATCATGTCGTTCGTTATCATAATAGTGTTTCTACTGAATTTGTGACACCTTGATATGCTACTGAATGGTTCAAACATTCTTGGACATCTCATCAAAGATTTCAGGTCCCAATATCTTTCCTTTTCCAACATTAACTTGGAATGATGGAGATCTAAATTTCTTACCATAGGGAGATTCATAATAAGATATTAATATGATTGAGTGAAATATATTATTGTTGGAAAACTCAACTAGAGGAATTTGTTCATCCCAACCACCATTACAATCCAGATAAAAATATCTCAACATATCCTTTTGGTTTTGAATTATTCTTTTAGAATGAACATTCATTTGAGGATGATAAGTAGTGGTGAAACTCAATTCTTTGTCAAGTGATTTCAAAATACTTCGCTCAAATTTTTAGGTAAACCTTGAGTCTTGATCAAATAAAAAATGATGCGGTACTTCATGAATCATTACCACGTCTTCAATGTATATCCTAGAAATTCTATCTAGAGAGAAGTATTCTCTAATAGCAATAAAGTGTGCTGACATATTAAGGCATTTGACTACCACCCATATATCATTAAACCCTTTAGAGGTTTTGGGGAGACCAATGACAAAATCCATGGTGATTTTTTCCATTTCCATTCTCGTATGGGTAATAGATGCAACATCCCATTAGATTTTTTTCATTCATCCTTAACTTGATGGCATACCATTCATTGAGATACAAACTCTAGAATATCTCTCTTCCTGACACCCCACCATAAGTATTATTTAAATTCAATATAAATCTTTGTACTTCCAGGATTAATATAGAATGAAGATCTATTAGCTTACTCTAATAGATCCCTCTTCAAATCTGGTATGGAAGGAATACATGCATGGTTCATAAACCTTATCATTCCATCCAGATCAAGGTTAAACTCAAGAACATTTCTGACCTTCTTTTTTGATTCCAAATCCTTATTCTATGCCTCCTTAATCTTCACTAGGATTGAAGGTTGACCATTAAATTGATCAAGATAATGTTCTTCCCCTTCCTTCAAGATTTCGTGGTCCATCCTTTGCAAATCCAGAAACATTGGATCTTTTTGGATCCTCATTAGGGAAATGCAAGCATGATCCCTTAAACTCAAAGCATCATTCACCATGTTTTCTTTATCTGTGTGGTAATGTACTGAGTAGTCATAATATTTTATTAGATATAAACATATTATCTGGTTCATATTCAACTCCTCATGTGTGAATACATATTTTATACATTTATTATTGGTATATATGTCACACTTTTCACCAAAAATATAATTCATCTATATCATTAATGAAAAAATTACCGTATCTAACATTAAATAAAGAGTTGGGCAATTTTTATCATGGATATTAAACAATCATGTGACATAAGTGATAACCATGTTTATCTATATAAGAACACGTCCCACACTTTTCTTGGATGCATCACTATAGATTAAAAACCCTTCACCACTACAAGGTAATGTAAGAACAAGAGTACTGACTAACCTTCTCTTTAGTTCTTTGAATTTTTTTTCACATTCATCTATCCAGAGTAAATTTTCAACCTTATGAGTTAACTTGGTTAGAGGATTAGATATTCATGAGAAATTATCCATAGAACATTGATAATATCTAGATAAACTCTGATTACCTAATCTTGACATACATGGAAATTACATTTCTTTTTGCAGAATACTTAATACATTACACAAATATACACCTAAAGACTATATTATTTTAGTGTATTTGGAAACTTGTAACATAATATTCTAACTTTGTGAAAGATATTTAACATCTCCCATAAAGATCTCCCCTTTTGTTTTTATACCAAAAATCATTATTTATATCTAGGGAAAAATAAAACAAAAAAATGGTGAGCTCAAATGCTTAGTAAAGGTAAACGTGGAGAATATAAAACAAACAATAAACATAGGAATGTAAAAATATGAACATAAAGTTTAAATATAAAAATATTCAGTCATGAAATAAATTATGGAATTAAATAAGGCATAGATCATAAATAAACATTAACCATGATAAAATTTCATTGGCATAAAACATGGAATTATGGAAAGAAAATAAACACATAATATGATTTGCATAGTAGCCAAGGAATTGATGTCAAGACCATCATAGTGGAAAAATTACATTACTGAACTAAGTTTACTTATCATTCCATCCATGTATTACTAAACCATATTTACTTGTTATTCCAGCCCTGTATTACTAAACATGATTTACCGGTTGTTCCAACCCTGTATTACTGAACCAAATTTACTTATCATTACATCCATGTCTATCTCATTAGAAATAAATCATTACCCAATTAATTTTAGGGAGATATAGGTTCCACTATTCTCATAATGAAACCATTCTTATGTATTCCACAAAAACATAAAAACATTCACCATAGCATAACCCATGAAATAAAATGGGTTTCTTACACATCATTCCATCATAATCCATATAAAAAAATGGATTTCATAAAAATAATTCCATAAAAAACATAATCAATTAAAATAAATAATAGGGATAAAAATGTAACCCTATTCCATCTTATATGGAAAATAATTTTGATAAAACACTTGAACTTAATTTTTGAGGAAAATATCCTTTCTTTTTCAAAAATGTTTTCTTTTCTCAAAATGACACACAATTTTAAAAGAAAATAATTTAGTTGAAAATAATCTTGAATTCATGTATACAAATATTCATGTAAATATAGTTTCATGAAACTGTATAAATCCATTCATGTCGTATAAGTAAAAAAACATTCTCCTCATACTTTTTTTTGGAAAAGTCAAAAAGTACCTCAAATCGAATAACGAAAAAATATTGCTTTCATACCATTTAATAAAAATTAACCGAAGTGTAAAATTAAATTTAAAAAATTATATAATAATATGAATAATATTACATAATTAGTAAACATGTATTTGGATTATAAATATTCCCCAGTAAGTACTTATGTATAAACAATATCGGATAAAAATGAGATTACAAAATTATCCCTTACCTTATGTATGATATGATTCACATGTTTCTAAACCTCATGTATAGTGGGTTTAAATATATTATTAACTTGTAATATAACCATAATAATATTTATGATATCATATATTATTTACTTATGACTTTATATTACCTGTTCATTTATCAATTCCATGTTAAAGCAACATTTTGGGTAATAATCATTTTATTTATCATACTTTGACTTGTTATTCTTGATATTATTACTTAGAGCATGATTTATATACTTAAATAATGTAAAAAATGATTTATATATCACATATATTCAGTATATAAATATATATAATAGATAGATAAATTAAATGAAATACACCATTCATAGAGATGGTAGATCGTACATATGCATGAACGTGGTTTCCATTTCCTTGTTGAATTAAATCGTAGAAAGTAAATGAAATATATAAATATACAATTTTTTTTAGAATTATTATTTCATATATTTCATGCTTATTTATTATATATTCCTTATAATAATTCTTGAATGGTTAACGTAGATAATGAATCTCATCGGTTCGTGGAGACGGTAAGTCATACGTTCGCACGAGCGACAATATCATTCACCTAATGGTTAAATGGTAAGAAATTGGAAGAGATATTAATTATATAAAAAAATTATCATTTTATATACATTAATAAAATCCATTATAATCATCATTATATCCATCCAAATTATGTATTGTTGAATAACAATTTACACCATGGTGTGGAGATGGAAAGTCGTATGTATGCATACATGGTGATACTGTTATTCATAGGTTGGATAAAAGAAGGTACATGGTTGTACCATAATTATAATAAAATCTTCCAATGTATAAGATACTCTATTTATTACTTTATTATGGAAACAACATAAGAAGAATAACTTGAAGAAGAAAAGAATTTTGGAAGAGGTAATAAAACAATTACCCCTTTTTCGAGTATCTCCTTTTGAATTGCACAAAAGGTCTCTATATGATGAATTTCTACCCAAATTGTGGCCTCAAAGAGGAATGGAGGTATTTTGGGAGCTTATTTGAGTAGAGTTTGTATGAGACAAAGGGCTTGAAATTTGTGAGTAAGTGGATACAGGTGGTGACCTTTTATAAGAGGGAGGAGGGGAAATTTAGGAAATTCCTGAAATATTATTTTTTTGTAAATTTATTTTCGGTTAATAATGGCCCCAAACACATTTATTTATAATATAAGATGATTTTGGGTAGAAATAAGATAATCCATTAATTGTTTTACAAGTTTTTATTATTTTTTAATCCTTATTGTTTTGTTTTTAACCTTATTTTACGCTTTTTTATCTTACCACGATATTTTATTATTTACACTTTGTGGGTTAATTTAATTACCAAAACATGTCAAAACTCCCGCAAAATTTCTATTTATGACATATTTGGGCTTATACTAACCATTTTTATAAATATTATATTTTTAGGAATTTTATAATAATTAATAAACAATTTTATATTTCAAAATACCAATAGTGTCAATTTTGACACTATTTATTTGTTGGAATTATAAAAAATAATATAAAAGAAAGATAATTTTAAAAAAATTCCTTAAATCATCACCTACATGTCTCATTAATTCATAAAAACCGTGTATTCCCTTAATTCTCTCAAATTATATTTAGTTTAGTATTTATAATATCATTTATTTGATATTTCTCTTAATAAAATAATTAATGTATAACTATTGTGTCAATATTTATAGTGATTATTTAACCTCTAAAAATTTATAATAAATTACCATTATGTCGATAATTTGATTATATTTCTAGATATTATTTATATTTAATTTTTCATCGTATTTATCACTACATTAAAATTATTATACTTATAAAAGATAAGAGAGTGACATGTTGTCACTTTCTTTGGTTTTAATAATAATTACATCATTTTAATGGAAAAAAGTTCATTAAATGAATCAATTCTGACCCTTAGGTGATATGGGTGGAATTTTATTCATCCAATTGGATTTTAATAGGTTTTATGGTAACTTTATTATCTTTATCATATTTTTGGTTACCCTAATTTACCTGATTTACCTTTGACTATGGTAAATAAAAATTACTATAGTTACTATTCATATTATCCAAAAAATAAAATTAACCTATTAACATAATTTGGACCCACTAATTCAAAATATTTAATCCATTTTTTAATATTAAATTCAAAAAATTTGTAGTAATTAATTAAAAATTAATTCCCATTGTCAAAACCAGAAAGCGGGTTTTCAAGAAATAAAAACTATCAAAAGATTGACATGTGTTTATGTCCAATTTAAATGTAAAATTACATCCAATGACCAAAATTGGATTAAATGATAAAAAAATATCCCAATTACACCTTAAAACCAATTAAAAAGATAATCTAACTATATAAATAAATTAGATTAAAAGGCTGTTTTGAATTAAAATGCAGTATTTTTCACTAGTCATTAAAATATGAATTTTATCAAAAAAATACCAAAAAAACAACCAAAGTTAATTTTTTATGTCCCTATTCCAAATAATAAGTTTATTTTTTTGAATATAATATATAAAAGTGTTAAAAACTAGATTTAAAATGGGTTCTCTTTCAAAATGTGGCAAATCTGTGTTTTTTGAAAAATACTTCTTTAATCTGGAAAATTGAATTTGTTCTTATATCATGTTCTAGAAAATACATAAGATGAATTTTAATGTTATATAAAATTCAAAATGTCGTTTATACTATTTATAATGGCTATTTTATATCCCATTAAAAAAATAATATTTTAATAATATATCATTGTTTAGTGAAACTCGGTACTGCGTATAATGCATGCTATTGAGGTAGGTCTCTTTTACGTGTAATGCAAGAAAAGTTCATGTTGTGTTTATTGAAAGATTACTTTGGTGTTGATTATAACATAATCCAAACATATTTCTTTTATATATTGAAAAAAATCTATAGTTGGTGTTGCGTGAAATGAATTATATCAAAGAACATGAAATTGTGTGTAACACAAGCCAAGTATAGTGTTGCGTATATTGCATGCTAATACGGTGTTGTTTATAGTGCATTATAATACTGGTGTATCATACGAAAAAATTCATATTAGAAATTAAAAAAAATCCATCTCATAAAATCTCAGGTTGTTACATTATACACCCCTTAAAATGAATTTCGCCCGCAAAATTCATCCAGGTTATAAAATGTTTACTACTTGAAATTTTCTTTCATAGGATCCCACATCATAAAAAGGAAAAATAAAACATCATTTTGAAAAGGAAATCTATAAACACAATAGTTACCCAAATTAACTCATTACTAGGTTTCCACATATGATGACAAAGGTGGTAATTGACAACATCGATATGGAAGAAAAAATATAACCATCAAGTTCTGATAGATAGTGATAGAGAACGAAGTTTGGAGAAAGTTAACAACCATAAATCCAAAAATATGCGATGATTTAAGGGAAAATTTGATTCATCAGATAAAAAGGTACTAAGATAACATTTTTGGCTTTCAATATCCTTTTCTTAAATTTGATGAATTTTTCTTGAGAATAAATACATACTTGATTTTGGTACAATCTCACTATTGTTCGTTCCTTGAAAAATCTCCACTTCATCTGTTATTTAAAGAAATGAAGTTGAATTTTTCATTCTTCAAGTGTTAGAATATCAATCGATTGAATGATTGGTCTTTCCATCTATCTCAACAAAAATATTAGAACATGTTATCAAATATTCATAGGTGATCCTATAGTGAGATAATAAATTAATCTAATTTTTTTTGATTAGAATATAACATATACTATCCATAAATGGATAACATTAAAATCCTTCCAAAAACTGAAAACTTTAGTAATATGTGAACTAAATAGACTTAAAATTTATATCCCATATCTCGTAAGGTAGTTCTTGGTTGTCAAATTCCACACACGTGAATACCTTAACCATGTATTCTCTTGAAACCTGATAGTAACATGAATTACTGTAAAACCTTAATGAAAACATGCATTCTGTCAAAATTAACTCATATAACACACCAAAAAATACCAAAAATTCTATATACTCAAACCATGATATCACTTTGTCCTTATATCAATCCTGATGTCATTAATACTGTCAAAAAACTCATTATCTTATTGTCCCATCATTATTCACATATGATGTGGTTTCTAAAAATATCTCAATAACTTTTCATGGTCACCGGTACCATTCAATATATACTTTCAAATACTTACGTAAAAACAATAGTGTAACAATATTTAGAGGTTTCTTTATTCCATAGTACCATAAAATTACTTATACAACATTATTCTTGATAAACATGCAATTATTCCACTATCTTCTTAAACCATTGACCAAGCTTTATCATTTTATTTCTTAACACAACTTTTATCTCATATATCATTTATAGTCTCTTCATCGTCAACAACATAAATACTACCCATAAGACCATGGTAATTATCTTCATGAAATTTTCCATTAGGTAATTGAGTTTTATAATGCCCCTAAATTCCACATTTAAAACATGTTACCATCATTGATGTCTTAGAATACCATTATCCTTGTATATTGTGTTAACTGTACCTTTTCCTTTGCCATTACTGGCTCTCTGTCCTTTTCCACACCCAAAGAATCTTCTAGTTCCTTTAAAAAATTCTCCTTGATGCCTCTTCCCACATGATTTACATGAATGAAAATTGAACATTATTTCCTCTAGGATCACAATAGAACTCAATCTTTCTCTTATTAGCTGGGTTAGGAAACTCACCAAAGTTGATATTATTAATCACATTATGAGATAGATGATTTGGTATAATAACAATGTTTCTCCTTCCAAATCCCATTTAATTTGGTTTCTCATGAATAATATCATTCTATTCTCCATCATATTCTTCATTAATATGAATCATCCTATTTCCATCCATTTTATAAAACCCAAAAAGAATAGTGTGAGAGGAAAAAATCATACTACAAAAAAAATATAATCAAGGGGTACTTTCAATATATACCATCTTAGGTTAAATCCCATTTTATTCATGATTGTTACCATAATTATAGGATTGTAACCCATAGTTAGGCTTAACCTTAGGGACATCCCTAGACAAACCTTATAAATATCTCTAGGGATCTCACATAAGTTTTTGCATCCTAGTTTCCAAAGGTTAACTAATCCTTATATTCGATACCAACTCTAACGACCCAAGCATGATGTACATGGACATTACATTTATTTTTTTTGGAATACATAATAAATTACACAAATATATTCCCAAAGATAGTATTAGTTTAGTGTATTTGTAATCTTAGAACAAAATATTCTAACTTGGTGAAAGATATTCAACATCTCCCATAATGATCTACCCCTTTTGTTTTCATACCTAAAACATTTCATAATATCCTGGGGAAATGAAATCATAAAAAGGGTGAGATAAAATGACCAGTAAGGGTAAACATGAAGAACATAAAACAAATCCTATACATAAGAATGTAAAAACATGAACATAAAGTTTAAATATCAAAATATTGAGTCATGAAATAAATATAGGAAGTACATAAGGCATAGATCAAAAAGGAACATTAACCATGATAAAATAGCATTGACATAATATATGGATTTGTGGATAGAAAATAAGTACATAATATGATTTACGTAGTATCCAAGGCATTAATTCCAAGACCATCATAGTGGACACAGTCCATTACTGAACCAGGTTTACTTGTAATTCCAGCCATGTATTATTGAACTAGATTTACTTGTCATTACAGCCTTGTATTTCTGAACCGGATTTACTTGTCATTCTATCCCTGTATTACTAAACTGGATTTACTTTCCATTCTATACATGTCTATCTCATTAGATATAAATCTTTACCCAATTAATTTGATGGATATATATGTCCCACCCATCTAAAAATGAAAACATTCTTACGTGTGTCACAAAAAACATAAAAACATTCACCATTACATAACCCACGAAATAAAAAGGGTTTCTTAAACCTCATTACATCACAATTCATATAAAATAAATGGATTTCATAAAAATAATTCATTAATAAAAATAATCAAATCAAATAAATAATCTAAATATAAACATAACACTAAGTCAGCTTAGATGGAAAATAATTTTGAAAAATCACTTGAACTTAATTCCTAAGAAAGATATCCTTTCTTTTTCGAAAATGTTTTCTTTTCTAAAAATGACAAACAATTTTTTAAAAAAATATAGTTGAAAATATTAGTGAAACCGTGTAGAGGAATATTCATAAAAATAAGGTGTTATGAAACCATAAAAATACATTCATTCTGTATACGTAAAAAAACATTGTCCTTATACTTTTGCTGGAAAAGTCAAAAGTACCTCCAATTGAATAACAAAAAAACTATTTCATTCATATAGTTTAATAAAAATTAATGAAGTAGTAAAATTAACATAAATTTTTTTAGAAAAATATAAATAATATTAAATGATTAGGAAACATGTATGTTTATGATAAATATACCCTAGTAAATACTTATGTATAAACAATCTTGGATAAAAATGTGATTGAAAAATTATCCCCTACATTTGGTCTGATATGCTTTGTATATAACTAAAAATAATGTATAGTTTATTTAAAAATATTATTAACTTGTAAAAAAACCATAATAAAATTTATGATATCATATATGATTCACTTATGACTTTATATTACCCGTTAATTTATCAATTCCATGTTAAAGCAACATTTTGGGTAATAATAATTTTATTTATCGTAAATGTTTTGACTTTTTATTCTTGATATTATTTATTAGATAATTATTTACTTACTTATATAATGTAAAACATGATTTATATCTCATATATATTCAGTATATAGATAAATATAATACATAGATAAATGAAGTTTAATACACTGTTTATGGAGACGTTAGGCCGTACGTACGCATGAACATTGTTTCTGTTTCCTTATTGAATTGAATAGAAGAATGTAAATGTAATATATATATAAATAAATTAATTAACATTATTATTTCATATATTTAATTATTATTTATTATTTATACCTTATAATCATAATTTAATGGTTAATGTGAAGAATTAATCTCATCGCATCATAGATACAGTAAGTCGTACATACAGAGGAGTGGCGATATCATTCACTTAATGGTTAAATGATATGAAATTATATGTTATATTAATTATTCAGAATAATTATCATGTTATACTCATTATTTAGATATATTATACTCGCCATTATACCCATCCAAATTACATATTTTTGAACAATAAATTACACCATGGTGTGGAGATGGTAAGTTGTGCGTACACACGCATAATGATATTATTATTCGTATTATTGATAAAATTAGGTATAAGGGTGTCCCATAATTATAATAACATCTCATAATGTATAAGATAATATATTTTTTACTTTATTATAGAAACAACATAATAAGAGGAAGTAGAAGAGGAAAAGAATTTTGGAATAGGTGATAAAACAAGTACCTATTTTTGAGTATCTGCCTTTTGATTTTCACAAAAGGTCTCCCTAGGATCACTTTTTGTTCAAATTGTGTCCCCTATGAGGAAGGGAGAGATTTTTGGAGCTTATATAAATATATTTTGGATGATAAAAATGGAATTAATGGTGTGAGTAAGTGGATATAGGTGGTGTCATTTTATAAGAGGGAGGAGGGCCACTTTAGGAAAGTCTTGAAATATTAATTTATTATAAATTTATTTTTGGTTTATAATGGTTAAAAACTCATTTATTTCTAAGATAATGTTATTTTATGTATAAATAAAATAATCCAATAATTTTATTATAAGTTTTGAATATTTTATAATCCTTATCATTTGGGTTTAACACTTATTTTACCCTTTTTAATCTTACCAAGACATTTTATTATTTACACATTGTGGGTTAATTTAATTTCCATAACATGTCAAAACACCAAAAAAAGTTCCATTTATGAAATATTTGGAATTATCCTTAAAATTTGGATGAATATCATTTTTTTGTAATTTTATATCATTTAATAAACTTTTTTATATTTTAAAATACCAATATTGTCAATTTTGACACTATTTATTTGTTAACTTTATAAAATATCTTAACAGCAAGATGACTTAAAAAAAATTCTTTAAATTGTCACAAAAATGTCACATTAATCCATGAAAAAAAGTTTATTCCATTAATTATCTCAAATTATATTTATTTTAGTATTTATAATAGCATTTATTTGATATTTCTCTTAATAAAATAATTAATGTATCACTATTGTGTAAATATTTATGGTAAATATTTAACTTCTAAGAATTAAAAATAAATTACCATTATATGTATAATTTAATTATCTTTCTACAAAATATTTATATTTGATTTTTCATCATGTATATTACTACATTAAAATTATTATACTTATAATAGATAAGAGAGTGACATGTTTTCACTTTCTTTTGTTTTTATAATAATTACATCATTTTCAGGGACATAAGTCCATTAAATGAATCAATTATCACCCTTAAGTGATATGTGTCTACTTTAATTCATCAAATATGATTTTTTTCAGGTGTTATGGTAATTTTATTATCATTTTGGTAATGTGGTTTAACAAAATTTACCTAATTTACTATTAACCATGGAAAACAAAAAATATCGTTGTTACTATTTATAATATCCCAAAAATAAAAGAAACCTATTAAAATAATTTGGAACCACTTATTCAAAATATGGAATCCATTTTTGAAAATTTAAAACACAAAAGTTCCATTAATTAATTTAAAATTAATTCTCATTGTCAAAACCAGAAAGCGGGTTTAAAAAAAAACTATCAAAAGTTTGTGTTTATGACCAATTTAAATGTGAAATTACATAAAATGACTAAAATTTGATTAAATGATAAAAAAAAATCTAATTACACTTTAAAATAAATTAAAAATATAATCTAACTATATAAATAAATTATAGGAAAATGAAGTTTTGAATTAAAATGCAGTATTTTTAACTATTCGTTAAAATATAAATATTATAAAAAAGATACCAAAAAATAAATCAAAGTAAATTTTTATATACCTATTACATATAATATGTTTATTTTATCAAATAGAATATATAAATGTGTTTAAAACTAGATTTAAAATGGGTGTTCCATCAAAAGGCAGCAAATCTGCATTTTTTTAAAAATAATTCTTTTATCATAAAAATTGAATTTGTTCTCATATAATATTCTAGAAAGTACATAAAATTAATTTCAATGTTATATAAAATTAAAAATTTGGTTAATACTATTAATAATGTCTATTTTATATCCCATTAAATAATAATATTTTAAAAATGTATCATTGTTTAGTGAAACTCGGTATTGCGTACAATGCAAGTTTTTGAGGAAGGTTTCTCTTGCGTGTAATGCAAGCCAAATAAGTGTTTCATTTAGAGAAATCTTCCTTTGGTGTTGCGTATAAAAAAATAAAAACATATTTCTTTTATTCATTGAACAAAATATATACTCAGTGTTTCATGAAATTAATTCTATCAAAAGAACTTGAAATTGTGTGTAATACAAGCCAAGTATAGTGTTGTGTATACTGCAGGGTAATACAATGTTATGTATAGCACAATATAATCTTTGTGTAGCATACAACACAAGAAATCAATGAAATTTAAAAAATCCATGTCATAAAATATCTTGGTGTTACATAAACTAAGAAATTAATAGATTTCAGCCATCGTGGTTGGTCTAGGCCAACATTCAATCACCCCTGTCTTTGATGGATCTAATGTTATACCTTCACTTGAGATTATATTACTGAAAAAAGAAATATTTTGTATCCACTACTCATACTTTAAATTTTTTTCATATAGTTTCTCCTTCTATATATTCATTATTACAATTCTAAAGTGGTTTCTACACTCTTCACTGCTCTTTGAATAGATACGAATATCATCTATAAAGGCTAACACAAAATGGTCTAGGTAATCTCTAATGTATCTAGTAATAAAATCCATGAAGATAGTATGTGAATTAGAAAGACCAGAAGGCATCAAAATATACTAATAGTGTCCATACCTTGTACATAATGTCATTTTGGGTATATCCTCCATCTTAAACCTTAATTGATGATATCCAGAATGGTGGTCAATCTTGGAAAAGTATTGATCTCCGAGTAGTTGGTCAAACAAGTCATCAATATGGGGAGGAGGATACTTGTTCTGGTATTTTATCTTGTTCAAAACCTGATAATCATTTTTGAGTCGCATTAATACATCTTTATTCTTCAAAAAAGAACTAATTCACCACAAGTTGACACACTTGTCAAAATTAATCCCCCATCAAGGTTTTATTTTAGTTTTATCATTAATTCCTGCAACTCAATTGGAGGAATTCTATATGGAGTCATTGAAATTAGTGTAGAACCAGATATGAGCTCTATAGAGAACTCCACTTCAAGTTTTGGTGGAATAGTAATAAAATATTCTAGAAAGACATCCACTAATTCATGAACAATAGACATATCATTAATGCCATTTTTATCCCCAACCATTGGAGATAAATATCCCATCTAAATGAGAATTAATACGCATACATTGGATGTAATATCCATAGTGATTTCATACTTATTTTCACATTGATAGATGATTATATGTCTGTTTGAATAATGATATGTAACTTCCCTTCCTTGAAAATATATGTCAGATTTATATAGAGAATTCCAATCTATGCCTAAGATCATATCAAATTAAACTAGAGGAAGAATGACATGATTTATAGGAAACTAATTCACACAAATATCAACCAGAGAGTAATCGTAGGCTTGAGATTCAATCATTGTATCATTAGGGGTTTTCATTAAAAATTTCTGTGGGATATTAGCACCCATATAAAATTATTTATATATAATAGAATTTGTAGATCCAGAATCAAATAATACATTAGCGGTTTTAAAGGGGATGGTAAGTGTACCTTTAACCACATCGTTATCACATCCCTCATCACAAATAGTGATCACTTGAGATTTCCCCTTGTACCTTAGATAATGAGGTTGCTGACATCAATCATCATAACCATCCCTTGGGTTTATGAACTGGTTAGAATAATGCTCATTCTCTTAAAAAATGTAGCACTGAAGCATGCGAGGTTCATTCTGTACTTCTTTATCTCCATTCCCACTGTTAGATATCTTTTTCCCATCACATTGTTAACAAAAATCCCTATGAAACACTTAAAACATTTATTATACCCATTAAGACAATTTACTCCATGATTCTTCCCACACTAAGAGAACAAAAAAATATAATCTTTTTTCATCATGGTTTTTAGATATCCTTTTAAAATCCATCTTCCTCTTCTTGTCAAAACCATGAGAATGGTACATCAATTCAGCCTCCATTTCAACCTTTATTGGACATCACACAGTATCTTTATATCTATTGAAGTATCTTATGTCTAACACCCTTTTGAGATTTTGAATTATACCACTAAAGAACCTATCGACCTTACTTTAGGGTTGGATGACACTTCATGAATCATACCTCGCAAGTCTTGTAAAATTAGCCTCGTAGGTACCTAAAGATTCATCATCTCTTCTCTGAAACTCAAGGAACAATTTCTCTATCTTGGTATGAAGATTTATAGGAAATTAATTATTGAAAAATATGTTCTTGAACTTATCCCAATCATGGAATTCAATTCCATCTTATTTCCTTGATTTATTAATTAGAGTCCACCACTGGTCCACTTATCCTTCTAACTAATAATCATCCAAATTCAATTTCTCATGATCCAAACACTATGGAATGGCAAATATCTTCTCAGTAGTATTGATCTATTGTTCAGTAAAAATTGGATCATAAATCCCACAAAATGAAGGAGGATTTTTCTTTATGAAATATTAAACAAAATTTCCCCTCATTTTCTAATTTGGATGTCCACCATGATTAATATCTTGAGAAAGATGCTTGAGTATAGAAACAAGATTTTATATTTCAAATCCTATGAAATTCAATTTCTCAGGAGTAAAATTGTTTCATTTTCCATTACAAACACCATTAATGTGGCTCAATCGGGTTCTATCAATTGACAAAAACAAAAAGCATAGAGTAAGAAATAATTATCATAACGAGGAACCACATAATCATGAAGAGTCACTTATATGATGTCTAAATTAAGAAACATTCATTAATCTATGACACCTTAGGTTAATCCTAGGTTATTCATATCCAACATATATTTAAATCCATCATGATGGGTTATGAAGAGTTTTTTAATTTCCAAAGCATGTCCCCTAAGATTGTTAAATCAGGTGTGTAGAAAGACCCATTTTGTGTACCTAGTTGTAATAGATTCAGTCCCAGCACACCTTGTTTGTTTTTTTACCCCTTGTTACATCTATTTTAGTTCCAAATCCACTGGTATTTTCCACATAAAAATTTATTTCTAGGAAACCACTCACTCTACCCTTTACCAAAATTTCAGGACATTTTCCTATACTTTTCCTTATCCTTATAGTTATCCTTAGACATGTGATTAGGGTTCTCACTAAGGTTTTCTCATCCTAGTTTACAATTGTTAACTAAACATTTTATCTTATACAAACTATAGATACCCTCTCTTTTCATACATTAATATTACATTACATTTGCGGAATACACAATACATAAATAAACAAACACCCGAAGAATGTATTATTATAAGGCCTTTAGAAACATAGAAACATAAAAATTGGTATATAAGTGAGCTAAATTATCTCTAACTAGGTTCTTATTGACTAAAACCCTTCATTTAAACATTAAAAATATACATTTCTTTATAACCTGGGTGAAAGGAAACATAAAATGGCGGTGACCTCAGTTTCTCAGTAAGGGTAAATAAGGGATATATGTAAACATAATCATGATAATAAGGGTATGACAATAGGATCATAAAAATGGAAGATTATAACAATCATATCAAAGATCATAAACATGATCATGGAAAAAATATTGGTAGTTCATAAAACACGAATCATAAGGAAATAAAGAATATGAGCCATAAAAGCATAACATAGGAATAAAACATAGAAATCTGGAAGACACATAAGCATATAATTATGACTTCCATGGTAGTCAATGCATCCCTGAAAACACTATCTTGGTATTATGGGTTCACTTCCCAACCCATCATGGTATCCATGGTTCACTCTTATGACCATCATAGTGGAAAAATTCCTTTATTTCTATCACATGAGATATAAATCATCACCTAATGCATTGGAGGGAGATATAGGTCCCACCCATCTCATAATGGAATCATACATACATGTGCCATAATATTATAAACAATCATATAATAACCAATGAAACTAAATGGGTATCATAATTATGTAATTATATTATAACCTGTGGAAAAGAGATAGGTTTCATACTCATTTCATCAATGAATAACCCGTGAAAAGAAGAGGGTTTCGTAAGAATAGAACCTGTGAAATAAAAACCGATTTTATAAAAATAATTCCATAAAATGTAAACCATTCAGAGGAATAATATTAGTGGATCCTAAGAATAATTTAACAGAAATTCATGAGGAACAATGGTTGATGTAATATTATATGGGAAATAATTTAGAAATATAATTTATAATCATTTCTTAAATAAAATATCCTTCTTATTTGAATTTTTTTCCCTTTATATAAATTCCAAAAAATATTAAAATATAACATTTTCACAAAGAATAACCTTGTAGGATTATAAGGGAATCCTCATGGAATTATGATTTTATGAGATCAGAAAAATCTATTCTGGTCGTATAAGTTAAAAAAAATTCTTCTCATTCATTTCCTGGAAAAGACAAAATTTACCTCATTAAAAAAAAGAAAAAATATTATTTTCACACATTAGTAAAAATGAATTTAAATCATTGTATAAGAATGGTAAAAATATTTTTTCAAACATTTTTACGACCCATACATGTGGAAGATAAATATTCCCTGGCAGATACATCTGTATAAACAATCTTGAATGATAATAAGATTGTGAAATTGACCCTTACCTTAGGTATGATTTCCTTCATACATATCTAAAACTACTGTATACTAGATTAAATAATATAATTACCTTATTCCATAACCATTTTAATATGATATAATATATGATCATATTATCACCCATTTATTAATAATATTTCATTGTTACTCTTCTTTCTGGTGTTAACTGCTTCCATTTCTTATGCATGTTTTGTCATATAAGTTTTAGTTTATGTAGATAGGATATAGTTAAGTCATATAAAAAATATTATTAAGGTAATTGAAAACATATTTATTCATTATATACATTTATATAATCATTTTTTATTGGTAATTATGGAAAATGAATCGCCTCACGTCATGAAGACGGTAAGTCGTACGTGAACACAAGCAGTCATATCATTCCTTTAATTATGAAATGGTATGGGAGTGGATGGTATATTTTTTATTATAGAATAAATATAATGTTATAATTATTATATATATTTATTATTTTCATCATTATACCCATCCAAATAAAGTGGTGATGGAAAGTAGATTACACCATGACTTGGAGACAGTTGGTCGTATGTACGCACACATGGTGATTTCAATTATCATAGGATGGATAAAAGGTCAAATATGTTTGTTACATAATCATAATAAAATATATGCATATAGGTGATACTTTAGTTATTAATGTAGAATAGAAAAAACACATGAGGAGGTAGAAGAAGAAGAAATAGTCTTGAGAGAGTCATTAAAAAAGATTACCTCTTCTTCGGTGAGTTCCCTCTAGATCTTCTCTTAGGGACAGTAGAGTTGGTTTTTTAAAAATAATAGAACCTCCATAACTTTTATATGGATGTTATGAGGACAAATTTTATGGTTTTTGTTGATATATAATGCCTATGTTGGTGTGAGGAAGTGTGGGAGGAGGTGCCTTTTTATAAGAGAGGAGAGGGGCACTCTTGGAAACACTCAAAATATTAAATTAATATATTATTATTTTCAATTTAAAATAAATCAAAAGTGAGTTATTTTTAATATAATATGATTATGGGTATAATTTATCCAAAACAATGATTTTTATACATGTTTACGTCACAATAGTGGCCTTATCTTTTGACATTAATCCTTAGTAAAACCCTTAAACTTTTACCATGACAACTTGGCTTTTTTACTCTTTAGGGTTAATATAGTTACTATAAAATGTCAAACGAACCCCAAAAGTATCGGTGGTGAAATATATAACCTTTTTAAAGTCATTTGGATGAATTTTATATTTTTATTAATTTTATACCATTTAATAAAATATTATTTATTTTAAAGTATCATTTATGTAAAATTTGAAACTATTCAATATTTGACATTTTTAAATATTATAATAATGTTATAAGTTCAAAAAAACACTTCTAATATATCAATAACAAATTAATTTAGTCTATAAAATTAGTTTATTTAATTAATTATGTTAAATTAAATTTATTTTAATATGTTTAATATAAATTATTTGACATTTCCATTAATTAAACAATTGTTGCATCATCATTATACAAGGCATTAATTAAATTATTTATTATATAAAATTTCAAAATAAATTATCATGTTTAAGATAAATTTATTATATTTAAAATTAATATTTATATAATAATTTATCTTTTGTATAACCCTGTATTAATAATCATTTACTTTTTAAAAATATGAGTATGACATTTTTATCTTATTTTTAAATAAAATATAATAAATGTCATATTCTTACCCAAGTGGATTAAAAAGGTTATAATATCATAATAAGGTTTATTTTGTTCAAAAAATACTAATAAAATGAAACTAGGACAAGATTTATGGTTATTTTATAATATTATAATATTATTTTTACTTTTATTACCTCATTTAACCTTAACTACAGTAAATAAAAATTTACTAAAGTTACTATTCATAATATAAAAAAAATTAAGTTGATACTATTATAGTATAAATATCATAATTATTACAACCATGTATATCTATTTTTTTATATTCAATCCACAGAAGCGGAAAAATAAATTTTAATGTTAATCCCCCCATATATGGTGGGAAGGCAGGTAAAAAGAATATTCAAGGTTAAATAAGTTTTTAAATATAATTTCAATATAAAAAATAACATAAAATACCTAAATTGGGTTAATGTATGTAGAATTTACCTATTTTAAATTTTAAAAATCAATTTAAAATAGAATAATTATTTAAAAAAGGCAGTTTTTAACTATAATGCAATATTTTCACTATTCATCAAAAAAATGAAACTTCACAGAAAAATCCCAAAAAATCACCCTAATATAGTTTTGAACTTATTAATTAAAAAATTATTTTTATTTTATCAAATTAAATATCTATATGTTTCAAAAATCAATTTTACTATTGTTCATAAAAGGACATAAAAAAGCAGTTCATTTGAGACAATATATTTTTTTAAATATATAAAGACTTTACAAAAAAATTATGTTCTTCATTATCAATATGTTTTATTTATATAATACCCCTATAAGTAATATTTTAAAATTAGTTATTACTAATAATATTATTATGTTCAATGGCTAGGTCATAACCATCTTTTTTAAATATCTATAATAATAATATGATGATTCGTGGAAACTCAATGTTGTGTGTAACATACTCAAAGTTGGTGTTTCCTATAGTGAAATCCAATTTAGTGCCCTATGAAAGGAATTTTTGACTTAGTGCAATAAAATACATTAATGAAAATTAATTTACTCAAAAAACAAGTTCACAAAAACTAAGGGTGTTAAAATATATCTTGGTTAAACCAATTCATTTGAAAAGTATACGTGTTTAAAAATTTATTCATTGTGGTTTCACAATAATAAAAAAAACATGGTCTTCAAAAAATATTGCAAATCCATAAAACTAGTGGCTACCAGTGGACATGATTTTCAATGATACAAAAATCGTAGATAAATTCAATATCACAATATCAAATATCTATAAATTCATGCAAAATATTCCCCTTCCCCTTCAGTTCAATTATAATGATTTATTATATTCATTATTATAGTGTATACCATCTTCCTAAAATATAATAGAATCATGAACCCCTCATGTATGTTACAACTAATGAGAAACAATGGAATCCTCTTCCTTGAAGAAAGAATATTTACATAATTTACTGCACAAAAAATAGGGGGTGTGTGCGTGGGAGGAAACCACCTTTAGGGAACTCAAACCAAATATATAAACAAATTTTAATCACTCCAACAGAAAAAGTCTCTAGAACCTCTCATCTCAACATAATGCAATCTAAAATGAATGAATGAAATATCTTCACTTTAGAATGGTCGAATCCAAAACCAGGTTTATTTGATATGACTTTTATTGGTCATTAAAGGTGGATCTCATAAAATCCTTATGGTATTGACATTTAAAAAATCCATGGGATTTTATTAAATATGATATATAATTATCTTCCATTAAAATGGTATTTAATTTGATTAATTTATCCTTTAAAACCATTCTATGTAAAAAATGACATAAAAAATGGAAAAACTATAAATTTTGGGAAAAAATATGGATCTACTACCATGATCTACTAATAGTGATCTTCCACTAGTGGTATACCACCAGTGATCTATCACCAGTTATTTTCCTCCAGTTATCAACCACCAGTGATCTACCTCGAGTGATCTACCATTAGTGATCTACTACCTGTAATCTATCGATAATGATCAACCACAAGTGATCTTCCACCAGTTATCTTCCATCAGTGATATTTCCTAGTGATATAATTCTAGTGATATACCACTAGTGATCTACCACAAGTGATCTACCGCAAGTGATCTACCATAAGTAATTTATAGTAAGTGATATACCTTCAGTGATATATTTTCAGTTATCTTCCACCAATGATCCACCTCAACTGATCTACCACCAGTGATCTACCATCATCCTCAAAAAAATCATTTTCCTCCAAAAAAGATACAAAATCCTCCCTTCATCCTCCATACATCTCTGGTCATCCCTTAAATACATTAATCACTTGAGTTCCCATAATGTAATGGGCCATAAGGTTCAATCCATTACATAAGATAAGTCTCTAACAATTATCACCCTTGAGAATCAAAATCAACCTGAATGAAAAGATATAAAGAACCAAATAATCATCCCTTGAGATAACTCTCAAGGATCTCGTTACATCCAAAACTCCATCACTAACCAAACACACCAACCAAAATAAAATGACCACAACACCTCAAAAAACCACCACATTTCCACATTGTTCACTATAAAGAATAAACCAAAAACTTTAATAACCATTTCACAATAGACCCCCAATCACATAAATAAATAAATCTCATCTCCCATGTTAAGAAACTATCCTTTTTAGGAATCACTAACTCACCCACATGGTTTTAATCTCATCAATGTATAACAATCCTTGATTGGGAATCAGTTTTTCCCAAATTCATATGTATTAAATTTTTAATCACTAATCATAACAATAACTAATAAGCACATATCATATAAAAAACCCAGTAAAAAAAATCCCATCAAAAAACAATAAGGTAATTCGAAGCATAAAATGACTCAAAAACTCTGCTTACTAGGAACACATTTACATATCATACTCCCAAGTAATCTCCTTCAGATCACCGTGCCTCCACAACACATGAACCAAGGGAATGGTTCATCCTAGTAGCACCTTCTCATAATGATCCTGGATCTCCACTGGCCACTCCATGAATATCATTTCATCCTAGATATATTATCCTCCCTATTCAATGATGTGGGAGTCATTATGAAGATACTGATGAAGTTGAGAGGTGTGGAATACATCATGGATCTGGTCTTGACGTTGAGGAAGTGACAATAGGAATGACACATTTCCAATTTTGGCCAACACCTCAAAGGCCCCAACAAACTGGGAGAGAGATTAATCCCCTTAGCAAAGAAACCACTACTTTCATCCTCTGTTAAACAAACTAAAACTTTTATATCATAATCTGCACCACATAAGGTCCAAGAACTACTGAATCCCCGACCCCACTATAACATAATATATAATGAAACATGTTACCATATAAAGCCTCAAATAAAGCCAATTCTATGGATGAGTGATGGATATTGCGGTAGGAAAACAGAAACAAATTTAAATAGTTTTCTAAAGATCTAACAAAGTCTAAGACACATTCCTACATCATATCCTCTAGTGTTGAGATATTTTGCTCCATCTATCTGTCCATCCGAGGGTGGAAAGTAGTGTTGAGTAATAACTAAGTGTAAATGTCATACTATAACCCCCTCTATATTTTTTAGTTAAAACAATCATCTTGATATGAAATGATATACCTTAGGACACCCTGAAGTCACACCACCTCATCCATATACCAATTTCTAAAAAAATACTCTACGATCGACTCCTTTATTGGGATAATTTTGTCAAATGATCCATATTTACATAGATATAGTCATAAACTCTCAGAACTCATGGTAATCCAATGATGAATTCCCTTGATATGACATCCCATTTCAACTCGGGAACAACAAAGTGTTGTATAAAACCTCCATGAACACAACAATCTTCCTTTACCCGTTGGAAAAATAGACATAATTCCATAAAATCTTTGACCACTAATTTCATCATGGGACACCAAAACTATATCCTCATACTAAAGTACATCTTAGACACTCCAGGTTGTAACACGAAAAAAGATCTATGAAACTTAGGGAGGACTCCTTCAAGAATATCTACAAGAACAAAAAACCTCAACTGAAAACATCTGGTTCTAACCATCCTCCAAACATCCTTCTAGACCATCACCATAGACAACTTTATTAGACATCACATCCTCTTCCATGTCTCCCCATTGAGACTCCACCTATTTTATTAGAGAGGAATTCACTGTCCTTTAAAATAACAAACCTCCACCATCAACCACCCATGCATGTAAGTGCAGGGCTGCCAAATCCTCCATCACATTCCATGAATCCATAGACTATCATAAAACATGCTTATTTGATTTCCTACTCAATGTATAATCCATAACATTCCACATTACTAAGGTGTATAATATCAAAAAATCGTAATCTTGAAGAAACTCCATCCACCTGCATTGTCGTAAATTCATGTTAAGATGATAAAAGGTTTTTCTCAACATCTTATGATCACTAAAGACCACAAAGTGGTCCAAAATGAGGTAATGTCCCCATATATTATGCACAAACACAACCATTACTAGATCCAAATCATGGGTTTCATAGTAATTCTCATTGGGATTTAACTTCATATACCCATAAAAGATCACTTACTTCTGCTGCAATAAGACACATACCAAGCCTCGATGGGAAGCATCCCAAAAAACATAAACATCGCTCATTCCTTTGTAAATTGAAGCATTGGAGAAATGATCTATTTCCCCTTTGGGTAGTCAAACGTTTTTTTGGAACCAATTAGTCTAGATAACATTCTGGTCCTTCCTAGTCAATGTTGTAAACAAGTCCTTAATTGATAAGAAATAGGACATGAACCTCCGGTAATATTCAATGAGGTGAAGTAAAATGTGAACCTCTCCCGAATTCTTCTGTTTCCCCAAGAAAAAAACACCTTGTCCTTTGAATTTTCTACAAATAATTAATTATGGGACACCACATGCTTATGTAATTTCACCTATCGTATCCAAAACATACACAGGGAAAACTTTCCATTGAGCCGGTAAAATTGAAGAACTTGAAAGATGGAATTGATATGATTGACATGCTTCTCATATGACCACATGTAGATCAAAATGTAATTGATGAACATGAATATGAAATGGTATAGAATTTTTTTGAACACATAGTTCATGAGTCCCATAAACACAACTTCTATGTTTGTAGAATTGAATGGTATGACCAAAAACACAAATTTCCCATACCTTCATCTGAAGGAAGTCTTTAGGATATATCCCCTCTTCACCCTCAATTGGTGATATCCAGAATATAGATAATATTCTAGAACCAAATAGATCACCTCAAATAGTCAAAAATATCTTCAGTTCTTAAAATAGGATAGGAATTATTGATTGTCACCTAGTTAAGACTTTTGTATTCTATAAACAACCTCATTATACCATCTGCATTCTTGGTGAATAAAATTTTAGCACCCCAAAGTGATACACTAGGACAAATGAAACCTTTCTACATTAGATTATTAATCTGAAATCTCAAATTCCACAACTTATAGGGTTCCGTTTTCTTATGAGATAATGAAAATAGAGAAGCATCGGGCTACCGATCTATCACGAACTCAACATTACCTCAAGGGGGTAGTATCACAACCTCCTTATGGAAAACAACCAAAAGCTCCTTGGAAAACCTAGGAGACTCCTCTACATTATAACCCATGGATTCCATATAATACATAGCTATAAATTAAGGGAGGTTATTCATATATCCTCTTCCCACTTAGAAAACTCTTCATTCCAACAAAAATTTCATTTTGGACATCTACATCTAAGAACATGACTCTCCACTGGATGTAGTCGATAACATCACACACAGAATAAAGCCAGATACTAAGAGTGACTTCATATGTATTGATATAGATAAATAAAAGATCTACACATGTCTAGTGTTTCCCCATCATCATCTTACATCCCCGACACACATCAAACAAGATGATCTTGCCTGAAATTGGCATAGTCAACACCAGGGGTACAAAAATCATCTCTAAGTATATTCCTAGAGCACTAACAATAGTGGGTGTAATAAAGGATACTGTAGGTCCTATTTTAAACATGGAACAAATAAGGGTACAAAATATTGTTAATACCTCTAAAGATCTGGGGTCCCTTTGGCGCTGAAGCCTCCACTATCTACAACTATCCACACCCATCTATTCTTCCTCTTTGATAAAAGACACCCCCTGGACTTGATTAGGTTGGGGTCCCAAAACGCAAGGTATATCCTGAGGCTGACCTCTACTTACTACATCTCTTCTCAATAGAGCATAATAATACTGCCCCTGCTACTGAAACAACCATGCTATAAAATGCTACAGAAGATGACTACCTCTACCTTGCTGAGCCCTAATAACCACTAGACACTGATCCTAATGATTTAAATGGACTCAAAATGTGAAAATAACTAGAACAAGACTTCCATGTGGATAGAAAGTAAGGTGTTAAGTTCGACTCCCCACTTTTCAAAACCTCAAATTCCCTAGTGGCTGAAACCCAATGCTGGAAACTCTTCCCCATTTGTTGGCCCCTATCTCATTGTAAACATCCTTGAAAGTACATCTGTTAAATCACATCTTCCTTATTTTATACCTCTATATACAATGAAAATATAAAGTTAGTAATTTTTTACTGGATAAAAGGATGGATTGCCTCCTCCATATGTCGATCACAGGACTCCTCATCCCTAAAAAGGTCAAAGGTGAAATGCAATAGATCCTTGAACTTGATCCCCAGCTATTGCACTGACTTGATCCCCTACTAAAGAGAGAGAAACTACTTCCTATTTTTTCTATAGAGGTAAATGATGAAACCTATGAATGATAATACCTCTTGAAATATTACCACAACACATTTTCCTCCTACTGCTCACCCAAGAACAACATCCATCATGGATGTGCAGCTCCCTATATCCGACTAAACACCAATGGGACCAAGTAATCACCCTTAGAAATACTAAAAAAATTGATCTCCAAATCATCCAAATAATGATTTTCTCCAAATAATAGATTATACCCATGTAATTACCCAAATAAATCCACTTAAAATCACACAACATCCTCATCCACTGATCATTGTCCTCCAAAAGATCAACCCTATGTTGATCAAATAGGTCATCCTTTTAAACCACAACTACCTGAGCTGCATGTAGATAACAATCAGGATCCATATCTGAAAAAGGGAAACAAATATTTTACAATCGATGTATTATGTTTGATTTTATATTTATTTGATTCATTTTATCTTCCCCAAAACACCCAAATTCATATATGAACACAAGTCATCATGATGCTTGTTGCTCTCCTAGGTCTTTACCCTACAAGAGTTGACACCTCACTTGGTTATTCAATATGTGTAGATTCTATACACTATATCATGGGAGGCCCTAAATTCCCATATCCTAGATAGTTTCTCTAGCCTATGTCAAGAACCAAGATCAATAGACATTGTTTCCTTACCATCCCATGTAATCCTCAGAGTTCCAAACTAAAAAATCCATCATATTACTCAACCATCTTCTTTGATACAACTCATTCACCACCCCTTCCATCCAAAGGTACCCCTCCTAGGTTGAAAAAATGAATAGAGGGAGATAATGACCCGCAATAATAACTCCAGTAATCCCTTGGTTTGAGAGTAGCACCAAGGGTATAAAAATATCATGATATGGGAGGCATTACCCTCTATAAGAAAACATGATCAAGTGAGAAGATGAATAAACCACAAGAAACTCCATGACATAATATAAATAAAATAAAATTCATCTCACAATTCATGTGTAAATAAAGAATATAAATATAAAATTCTCCAACAATATTTTCCAAAATAAAAACTAAGTCAGTGATAGAGAAACTGATCAAATTTCTAAGCTAGTAATTCCTGGTATGGTCTGCATAGTACTCTGAGAAGTCAGAAAAAATTATTTATATAAACAAGGTGAGTATATAGGTATACTTAGTAGGGACAAACCAAAGTCTCTCATGTATATGTTATAGATAATGAAAATTCACCATTGAGTAAATAGTATAAGAAAACATTACCTAAACATGTCAACTAATCAATCACCATCCCCACTACGGAACACTCACCAAATATCACATCAAATTATAATAGCATAATAAAAATAAAATTGATTATAGGTTACCCTACACCACTTTCCCACTAATTTTATGCTCTCACACCAAAATGTTGTACATCCTAGGACACCCACATCTTCTATATAACATTAAATCACATCTCATCCCATCCATAGATGCACATTCCATCACATAAAATCACATACATAACCAGAATACTAAGGGGAACCTAAATATGAAGAAAATAAACCACATTCCCACCTCCTATCATGAATGAACCCCAGTATAATCCATCTCATCGTCTCACTTGAAACCACCTAGATCATCACATCATACCTCGATAGTAGGACTTTTAACTGATTTTCATCATAGATTGTTCATGTCAACATCTCTTGGAGGAGGGAGAAGGGAAGTGTGGATATCCATCCATCCAACCTCAACATCTGGATGTTGGGAAAAACACCTCCACAAAAATTGGTTGTCAACACAAGGTTCTTGACATGGATGGTGAATGTATAGAAACACAAGAATATATAGTGTATATATATATATTATCAAAACACACAACCCCCATATAGAGACCCTGTTTTTCCTCATAAGGATTTGGAATAAAGAGGATGGAGCCTCACTCTCCAGGGTAGCTCTCAGGCTATCAGATCGACATCTTCCTCCTAGGGTTTCCTCTCCCAGCAACATTGGATATTTTTCTCCACCTTCCCTAGTTCTCTCTTCTTATTTTTCTAGGTTTATCTCTCTCCAAGTACACTCCTCTTTCTATCTCACTAGTTCTAGGTCTCTTATACTATTCCATCTCCCGCAGATCTATGAAGGCCTTTCTATGGTTGCCTTTCTGCACATTGGCCTTGTGTTCCACTACTCTTATCTAGGTCATATCTGGAGTGATGGGTCCAACAAAGCTTTGGGATAGTGGTTTGGTGATTGAGGGTCCTCTCTGCATCTCTGATATTCTTCCTTTAGGGTTTCAGCCCCCAGTCTCATTCTAGGGTTTCATCCTCTTGCATCACTTTTCATTTTAAGTTATTTTCCATGGTTCCTACTAGGGTTCAAATTCCATTCATTCATCCTCTCTATTGGTGGTTTTGGGTTTTCTTATGTTGGGGGTTTTATAAAGGCGTTCTGTTCTGTTCTTCTTTTCTAGGTCAAAGATGGAGTTTTATGGCATTGTGGTGATGGCATAGATAAAAGTTTTTGATGTTACAAGGATGGAAGAGTTGAATGTGAGTGATTAAAAGATAGATTATATATAGGTTCTTCCTAGATTTGGCTTCTTCGATGGCTCTGGTTATTTTGGAACGCGTTCTTCCTAGAGTTTTAGAAACTTTGCCTCTTGGTGTTGGATGGTTTTTGTGTATTCTGTATGGGGTTCATTGGTGTTTCTATGGATTGGGGATAGTGATGATAGTCTTATCATAATTTCTACTTGGGGAGGTCAATTTAGAGGTTTTATTTTGTAAGGTTTTTATTCTAGTTTTTACATTTCCATGGTTCGTGGTCTCCTAGTCTAAGATGGTGATGGTTTTTCTCTGGAAACAACAATGTTGTTGATGTTAAATATGGTGATGGAAGTCACTATGATGTGATAGGTATTTCTATTGTTTCATCATATAGAATCACACTTTTTTATGTACTCTAGATCCATGATTCCACCATTCTCTCTGTGGTTCTTCTATGTGGTGGTATTCAAGGTTCTTTGGGAGGTGAGTTTGTGTGTGAAGCTTAGGGGGGTAGATGGTGAAGATGAATCAATCAGAGATAGTGAGGATGTGTTTGGCTCTAATGATGATGATGATGGTGGTTGGTAGTGACATAACTGATGGTGAATACGTGACATGGGTTGGATCGTAATCCGAGAAGACCTTTTGAATTTTTAAAAATGGAAATTTAGGACCATTAATAGTCAATTTGAATTTTTTATTTGTATTCGACATGATTCATACAGTGGGTGTGCTATGGGGTTTACTTGGTTGAATTTGTAACCGGATGGATTTTTATGTGGTTGAAACTTACTATTTTAAAGTGTCATTAGAAAATAAAAAAATTAATTGACTTTGGAATATGTCTAGAAATATTGTTGGAGCCATGAGCTGAGACGGTGTGCATTTCTGAGACCCAGTGTTCCATAAATTAGTTTAATGAAGATATAAAATATATTTTATATTATGATTTCACATTTTCTTAATGAAAATGAGAAAACCATTAAATGGATTCTTGAATTTAAAAGATGAGACCATGGTTTAATCTGAAATACATGGTTTTCCCTATGCGTGACAAAAAATGGGTAAGTGTAGGGTCTTCAGATAATATGGATGTTGGTGGTATGTTCAGTGGGTTAATTAAATAATTAATTTATTAAATAATTAATTGACCAAATCAGAAATCCCCTTTAAGTACAATGTTATAGAGGATCTCCAGGGTCATCTGCATAACCCTAGGACCATTTAGAGGATATATCTTCCACCATTATTTGGAGAATTAAGATTAGACGATGACATGCCTCCAAGTCTAGGCGAATCGAGGTGAAGTGAATGCAATAAATTCTATCATTCATTGGTGAGTGAGTTCTTCACTAGTAAAGGATCCAAATTTTGGTAGGACTCATCCGTTTGATGATCCTACCCTAATTGATTAAATTTTTGAGCATGGTCATACTCTTTCTTTAATTTTCATTGAAATTGAGTCTTTTCATGAGCACATGAATCAGTTATATTGAAGGATATTGGTGATTTCAAAAAGGATTTGTAGATTCAGTGAGGCATTATGGGTGACCGAATTGTGTATGGATTTGTTCAGGGTTCGAGTTGATTGAAATAAATTTATTTTCCATCCAACAGATAGACAAAAACAATAAACGAAAGATTTCCCTTTGATTACAGATATCTTAGAGGTGTGATTTGGAGGCAGAGGGGTTGTATCTAGATCATGGTGAATAGATATGATATTCTGTGATAATACCAATTACATTTCATGCACTGGGATGAACATGCATCATGTATTACACCTATGGCTACGATGCTAGGGTTTTGGAAAAAATTTAGGATCATACACCATTTAACCCTCCTCCGGTTGACATTCCATGTGGAGGGTCACATGGGGAACACCCCATGTGGGAGAAAATTTCGTGTACCATAGTACAAAAACACGAGTAAGTATACACAGACACAGCCAGGAGCACTGGTAGGACCCTAAGTGGCGGAGGCATGTCTTCTAGTCCCAGTACACACTGTTAGGCTACATGGATAGTGATCCATGTACTGGAAGGGACATGGAATGGAAATGGAGAGGGACCACATGTTGTGTGGGTCCTCTTACACAGACTGTACCTTTACATCCATTTTAATGAACCTTATACCTCTCATATATACTTCGTTTGGACTTGAATTTTGGGCCACTTTTAGCCTTTCTTGAGTGTTTTTCTACATAGAATGTAATGGTGGACATCATAGTATCTTTTCAGATATGATGTGAGGTGTTCCAAGTGTGGTTATTATTTAGGAAACAATTGATGAAGGAAGTTATTGGGAATGATCATTATAGTGGCACCCCTATGGATTTAGGGTGTGAGTCCTCTATCTTATGAGTGGTACTCACTATGAAATTAAGGCCAGGTCCATTATCTACTGATTTGTACAACCCTATGGAATTAGGGAATGAGTCCTCTATCTACAAATTTGTATCCCCCTATAGAATTGTGGTACACGTTCTCTATATACTAAGGAGAACCCCCTATGGTGTTATGGAATAAGTCCTCTATCTACATAGTTGTACCCCCCAATGTTGTTGGGGGGTGGGTCCTATATCTAGTAATTGGTACCCCATATGGAATTAAGGAATGGTTTCTATAAATATTGTGTGGTACCCAATATGTCATTAGGGTGAGGTTCCTCTATCTATTGAGTGGTATCAACTATGTTGTTAGGGTGCGAGTCATCTATCTACTACATGGTAACCCCCCTAAAATGGAATTATGGTGTGGGACCTTCATCTACTAAGTGGAACCTCCTATCGAGTAGGGTTCAGCTCCTCCTTACACTAAGTGGAACCCCCTAACAAACTAGGGAATGGGTCCTCTGCTTGGATATGATTCCTCCTTAAATATGTGGCATAGTGGCGAGGCATGTGATCTCCACATGGTTACTTATTTGGACAGACATGTTTGCTGTTGGGCATCATTGATGGAAATTCTAGAACTGATGACACTCTTTTTTAAGTCTAGGCTATGATATGGAGATCACCATTCTCTCTTGTTTAAGATTGTTTTTTAGAATATATATATATATATATATATATATATATATATATATATATCTGTATCCATGTCATTGGATTTTGTTACTCTATAACTTTGGGTTGAGCTTTTTATTTCTAATGTGTCTCTCACTGACCCCACTTCATCTTTCAGGGCATACTACTATGTATGTGTATACATATCCCTACATGAGCTTTTCCCACATGTGTAGTGTCTTATGCCGAGGATGGATAGGTTTTCAGTGATTATAGAGGATCATAGGGATACCCATGTGCATTTGACCGTATACAGTGGTTGGAGCTTAGAGATTCATAGCTGGGATATCTTAGTATTTACTTTTCTAGTATTTTCATGTTGGGACAAATTTCTGGTTGGGCCTATATTTTTTACTTTTTACTTTTTAGTTTACAAAATCATACTCTTATACTCCCAATTGGATTTACATGCATGGTAATTCTCTATATTTTTCATATTTTTTTATTATTCCTCTACACTTATGCATTAATATGGTTGGCTGTGTGCGTACATGTAAATTAGGTAATAGAATCCTATATTAGTTATTCCTTTTAGAGACTGTCAACATCCCCTAAATTATGGAGGTAGGGTTTAGTTAGTTTCCACTCGATCCCCATTGGGTTGGGTCGTAATAGATTGTTATCAGAGTGGTTCATTCCTTGAGAATATGTTTGGGTAGTATCATTTCAATGATATTTTTTGGGATTTTGGGAAAAGGTTACAAAATGTCTTGAGTGTGGCTTTCATCCCATGGAGCCCACTATTTTTGTGGTGGCCAATGTATCCATTCAACAATACCTTGACAACATGACTATCAACTATATATACAAGTAATTTTTTTACATGGATAAATGGTACATGCATCATATAGGATTGAGTCTTTTGAGTATCCTTATTGAGCCAGCTCTCCATTACATATATAGGATCATCTGACCATTATACATCCTGATAAATTTTTTGAGATTCCTATTTGATGATATATAGCTAGGTTTCTGATTTAGGATCTTGATGATGATCCGATGAGTGATGAGGCCTCAGTTCAGGGGCCATCACCCGAGGATCTTCCCCAAATTGGACTGGTAGCAACACCCCCACCTATTGAGAAGTATATGATATCACCATAGTAGGATTGGGATATTTAAAAGATTACCGAACACCACAAGTTAGAGTGATAGAGGCCACTGAGATTCTATCATGATCCAAATACCTAGGAAGTGGGGGATTTGATAGAGTGGATGATCCATGTCTTCAGGCTTATCTGAACACCTACTAATCAAGTGGTTGTGCTGGAATCTAGCCTTTTCCATAGAGCAGCTAGGAACAGGCGGAGTATAGTTACATAGGATTATGATGAGTCGAAACTCTCATGCACCGAATTCCAGAAACTATTCTGTGAGGAGTACTAACCCTCCTTTTTACACTCAGTTTGGTTTTAGAAGATTCTGGAGCTATTTCTGGGAGGGATTATAGATACAGGTTATATTGTGAGGTTCACAAACCTTACAAAATACTCCCTCATTGTGATTCTAGATAGACACATCAGGGAACAAAATTTTGAGTAGGGTCTCCATATAGATATATGTGCTAGTGTAGTGCCATTGCGCATTACCACCTATTTCAGAGTGTTGGAGCATGTGATGGTGACTGAGAGCTTCCTGTTAGAGGGTCACTAGGAACCTGGAGCTGGTAGTAGTTTTTATAGGGAAAGTGAATTTTTAATAGCTATAAGGTTCTATATGGTATAATTTCGAGGAAGGATATCTCCCTATAACCAGACTAAGACACGTGGTCATGAGGCACGATGACCACATAGAGGACCAGGGCATCCTGGAGAGGGCCAATGCAATTTTTGTGATGGGTGAGGCCACATGATGCATAATTTCCTGACTCTGCATGCTAAGGAGGAAAGATATATAATTGATGGACTTACACATAATTTCTAGTGTCATGATTATGAATCTCCCATGAAAAGGCATGATAACCCCTTGGGAGACAAAGATAGAAGTGGAGTATGTGGAGCTTTACGAGGAGGATATGTGGATGGCCGATGATGTTATGATATAATTTCCCCACTACAACTAATATTCTCTTTCCAGGCTCATGGAGCTAGTAGTCAGGGTCTTTGACAGATTTAGGCTATTAAGGGGTATGAAACAGCATTACATGAGATGATTAGAGGTATAATATGTTTTTATTCAACTCTTTCTTCAGTATTATTATTCATAGGTGCAAGGCATTCCTTTATCTCTTTTATATCGAGATGAGAATTAGAGATCCCATTTCAACCTTTATCCCATCATCTTTTTCTTGAGAATACAATGGGTAATGTTTCCCCTATATCAATTTTCATTCAGAAGTGTGAGCTATCAATTTGTAGATAGAGGTTCTCATGGAACCATTTTGTCATCACGATGGAACCCTTTGATGTCATCTTGGGTATTGATTGGTTTTATTTATCCAAAGACTAGATTTAATGTCACCATATATAATTCAGATACATTCACAAAGATTGGATGAGATTATCCTTTATATGCGATAAAGATATAATTGAAGGATGAGTGGGTTTTGCGAACATAAGGCTACAACCCATTACCCATCAGTTGGTGAGTGTAGACCTTATTAAAAAACAGATATTGAAGCATCTAGATTCATTCATTATTGGAGCATTTTATATAAATATACCTTTATGACGTTCCAAGACTATCTATGAGGATAGAGATATAATTTTTTATTGACTTACATACCAGGACCACTATGATATCTTCTTAATCATATCGAATGGCCCCTACCGAGATTTAGAAGTTTTGGTTGCAATTGGAGGACCTTCAAGGGAATATTTTTATTAGACCTAGTGTTTCCACATAGGCAGATCTAGTGTAGTTCATGAAATAGGTGTATGGGGGATTATGATTTTTTTTATTATCATCATCAGAATGAGGCTATTATAAAGAACAAGTACCCCTTACTGAGAAATAAAAACCTCTTTGATCATTGTCAATGTGAGAGTTGGTTATCAAATATTGATCTAAGGTCCCGGTACCCCTACTTTAGAATTCATGAGGTTGATATCCTGACTCTAGAATTTTGATGTTTCTATGGACACTATGGGTTCCTAGTGATGCCTTTTGGGTTGATGAATTCCCCCACTATGTTTATAGATTTGACGAACCTGATATTTTATCCATACTTGGACTAGTTTGTGGTTGTCTTCATTGAATACATACTCATATACTCTACATCAGAGGAGAGGCATGTAGAGTACTTTAGGATGGTCCTTGATTTTTTTCAGGAGAACCAACATTATGGTAAGATCCCAAAGTACCAGTTTTGATCCCCAAGGTTAACTTTTTTTGGAATATAATTTCTAAGAATGGATTATTTATGGACCTGATGAAGATCAATGCGGTTCTTTATTGGCAGACACCCAAGAGTGTATTAGTGGTGTGATGTTTTCTTGGTTTGGGTGGGTACTATCATATTTTTTTGTCTTCTATAGGATTGAAACCCCTTTGAATTATATAACATAGAAAGGGATGACATTTACCTAGATTGAACAATGGTATTGGGCCTTCAAATAGTTGAGACTGAGGATTTTGAGTTTTCATATTTTGTGACTACTAGAGGATGGTGTGGTTTATGTAGTGTATTGTGATTCCTCAATATATGGTCTTGGATGGGTGTTGATATAGAGAAAGGAATTAATTGTTTAAGGTTCAAGGAACTTGACACCCCATGATCAGAACTATGTAACTCAGAACCTAGATCTGGTAGTGGTAGTATCTTCTCTAAGGATATTAATACACTTTATTCTTAGATATTTCTTTCTTGTTTAGTCAGAAAATTAGATCCATATGAATTTATTCATTTATATAGACCTAAAACTAAGGTAGAGGAGCTGGTTGGAGTTACAAGAGGACCATGACTTTGAGATAGAATATACTCCAGAGAAGGGAAACATGGTAGTAGATTCCTTTAGTAGGAAGTCACAATATCATTTGGTGCAGGAGGCTTTTGAGAAGTTGGATTACCTGAAGATGACCCTGGTTAATCAAGATGGTGTATCTTTTATTTAGTATATGGTTTTTACTCCTCTTGTCCTTCATCATGTGAGACATTACCTATTGAGTTTCATTGACTATGAGGTCTTTCATGACTATATATCCTCAGGAAATTCACCTGATGGATTTTCTGATGGAGGTAATCACGTAATCCTTTTCTAGGGAATGATGGTGGTATCTATCATGATTTGAGATTAGGTGGTGAGGGATTTACATAAATATCCTTTTTAAATACATAACGGTTTGGGGAGGATGTATAGAGTCCTTCAACAGTTGTTTTTGTAGACTGGCATGAGATGGAGCATGGATGAGTTTGTCTCCCAGTGCCTCTCCTATCAGAAGGTGAAGGTTGATCACCTAGTTATGGCATGTTTTTTTCATCCTAATGATATATCAGAGTGTAAATTGGTTTCAATATACATGGAATTTGTGATAGAGCTTCTGTGGACAAAGAGAGGCCATGAATCTATCTGGGTGATAGTTGACCAACTCATGAAGTCGGTGCACTTCCTTTATATCAGGGATCAGAGTTAGGTATATATTTTTTTAGAGATATTTTGTATGGTATATCATCATCATTAATTGGTTACCTTAACTATTTTATTTGACAGTGATGTGTAGTTCTCATCATAGTTGTGGAGAGCCCTGCCGGAGGAATTGACGACCCAGATGAGGATAAGTACAACCTTTCACCCCCTGACAGATGGACAGATCAAACACAGTATCCAATTACTTGATGATATGTTGAGGGATTTAATTTTTTACTTTTTTTGGAGATAAAAGGATCAATTTACATTGGTATAGTTTTCATACAATAATATCTACTACTCTACTATCGGTATAGTACCATTTGAGGCCCTGTATGGGAGACAATGTTGGTCACCCTTATGCGGGACTGAGATCAGAAAGGTATCTCTTTTTAGAACATAGATGGTGTATTAAATGATGGAGAAGTTCTAGGTCATTCAGGATTGGATGAGGATATCCTATATTAGGAATAAATATTATGTTGATCAATGTTATAGGCCCTTGTAGTTTAAGAAGGGAGATAATATTTTCTTCAAACTCTCACCATGATGATGACTGTAGAGATTTGTCTGCAGAGGCATGCTATCTATGAGGTTAATCAGTTCATGTGTATCTTTCAGAGGGTTAGTAAGGTATCATATTGCCTCTACCTACCCCCATAGTTATAGAAGGTGCATGAAGTCTTCTATGTTTCATGGTTGGTGAGATACGTGCATTCCACATGCATTTTATTGACTTGGGTGAGCTGGACATTGAGGATAAAGGAACTTTTATGGATCACCTATTGGTAATCAAGGATCGTTAGGAGAGGACCCTGCATGGATGAACCATCCCTTTGCTTCGTGTTTTTTGGAAGTATAAGAGCATGTAGGAGAGCTCCTGGTAGCAGGAGATCCATATGTGGGCTTTGTATCATAAGAATTTTGTTTAGTTTTTCTTTTTAGGTATGAAAATATATTAGTAGGGAATAATTTATAGACCCTTTTCCATTTTATTACCCTTTAATATATCTAAAAATATTTTCAAAACAATATGTTGTTATGGAATGTGATTCTGAGGGCCAGTGTGCCCATAATTAATTTTATAAAAATATTAAATATATTTTATACTACATGTGTACTGTTTCTTAAATAAAATTGGATAACTATTGAATGGTTTATTTTATCAAATATATGAGACCATGTTTGAATTTTTAATGTGAGGTTTACCCTAGTCATGACCTAAAATATTCCATCATGGGGATTTCAGAGAAAACGACCATTGGTGATACATTCAATGGGTTAATTAAATAATTGATTTAACTAATTTGTTAATTGAACTAAATAGAAATACCCTATAAGTACACCATTATGGATGATCACTAGGGTTATTTTCACAACCCTATGACCATTTAATGGAGATATCGTCAACCATTCATTGGAAAATAATGATCAAATGATGATGAGCCTCCAGATCCAGGAGAATCGAGGCATAGATAAAACCATGACTTGACATCTCCCATTTTTTTGAGAGAACATTATTCAACAAAAAATGATCAAAATTGAGGTAGGGCTCATCAATTCTTATATTGATCCCAAATTTATTAAATTATTTATCATGATATTAATGTTACTTTTAAATATGTCAAATTGATCCTTTTCATGATCATATGAATCAGTTTAAATTTTTCATTCAGTTTTTCTCACCTCGGTCATCATAATTGGTATCTGTTGGCCAAGAATGATTGGAAAAAAATTGTTGCACCATTTTTTTGTTATTTTCTCCATATTTTTATTTTTGTTATTCTCCATCAGGATATAGGGCTAAGTCTTGCCGATTCCAGGTAGGTTGAGCCTGATCAGACCACTGGATTCACGACGGATTCATTTGAAATGAACAGTTTGATGAATCAGGGATGGATTCTGAAAGATTGAAGGATATGGATGGTTCCATTATAGATTTTGAGATCCATGATGTTCAAAGGGTGATAAAAACATGTATGGATTCATGTGTGGTTCGAGGAGATCGATGGAAATCCATTTTCGGGCCACAAGATGGTCAGAAATGATTAACAAAGGACCCCCTTTGATTTTGGGTAGTTTGGAGGTGAGATTTGAAGGTAGAGTGAAGTGATCAAGAATGCAGGATAAAGATCTAAGATTTTTTGAAAAACACTAATTCAAGGCATGTACTGGGATGAACACATGCCGTGTAGTACACCTATGGCTATGGTTCTTGGGTTTTGGAAAAAGTTAAGGATCACACATTGTGTGATCTGATCACTCGCTATGTGACACTCCTCGAGTAGATAGGCCATGTGGAATAGCACTCTGGTAGGACCCTGTGCTAGAGGATATGTTGTGTACTGTAATACCTAGATGCTGGTAAGTATAAATTGACATGAAAAAGAGCATGGGTAGGACTTCAGGTGGTCGAGGAACATCTTTTAGTCCCCTTACAAAAAATGTAGGGCTTCAAGGGTAGTGATCCACGTACTGTAAGGGACACGACTAGGCAGCAAAGTGGGACCACATGTCATGTGGGTGAACTTACATGTCATGTACCCATACTTACTTTATGAGTAAGTTTCTACATCTTCTTCATTTCAACTTAGATTTTTCCCCTAGGTAGCCTTTCTTGAGTGTTTTTCATGCATAATTCAATGGTAGCCTTCATAGTGTATTTTGAGATATGACGGGAGTTGTTCTAAGTGTGAAGCTTTATTATGTGGTTCTCGATGATGGAATTGATCAGGAAGCATCATTTGAGTTTTATCCCATTATGTAATTAGAGTGAAGGTCCTATATCTACTATGTTGTACCCCCAATGGAGTTAGGGAATGGGTCCTCAATATATTGAGTGGTATACCCCTATGAAATTAGGGTGAAGGTCTTCTATAAACTAAGTGGAACCCCCTTATGAAATTAGGGTACATGTCCTCTATCTACTGAGTGGTATCCCACTATGGTGTTAGGGAGTGGGTCCTCTATCAACTGAGTGCTACCCCCTATAGAGTTAGGGTATGATTCCTCTATCTATAGAGTGGTAACCCCCTATTTATTTAGGGCACATGTCCTATATCTTCTTAGTGGTACACCCCTATAGAGTTAGGGTGTTTTTCCTCTATCTAGTGATGGTTTACCCCTATGGAATCAGTTTGTGGGTCCCATATCTATTAAATGGTACACCCCCTAGGTATGGAATGGGTTCTCCTTACACTGAGTAGTACCCCCATGTTGCACTAGTGTGTAGGTATTATTCTTGAAGATGATTTCCCCTTGACTATGCAACATAGTAGCGAGGCATGGACTCTCCACACGACCAATTATCTAGATAGACACTTGAGATGATAGATGTCATTGATGGAACTTTATAACAGATGGAACTCTTTTATTAGGCTTGGATGTGAGATGGATATCCCATTTATCTCTTGTTTGAGCTTATTTTTTTTGATAATATATATATATATATATATATATATATCAAATTCATTGGAAATTTTTACTCAATTTATTTGGGTTGAGTTGTCTATTTCTATCATGTCTCCAACCATTACCCCTTCAGCTTTTGGGGAATCCTACTAGGTATTTATGTACTCACCCCTATATGGATTTTTCCTACATGTATAATGTCTTAGGAAAATGATAGATAAGTAAAGAGTAGTACAGAGGAGCGTAGTAATACCCTAGTGAATTTAATCGCATACCATTGTTGGTTCTAAGAGATTCAAAGATGGGATCTCTCAAAATTTATTTTTATATTTTTTTCACATTGGAACATCTTTAAAATTGGGAATATATTTTTACCTTTTTTAATTTTTAGTTTACAGTATTTTACTCTTATACTTCCTAGAGGTTTTTCATGCATGGTTATTCTCTAGATGTTTCATATTTTATTAGTATTCCTTTACACTTCTTCATGGATATGGTTGTGTGTGTGTGCATATAGGTACATTAGAAAAAGGCCTTCCATATTATTTATTCCCTTAGGCACTTATCCCCATACACTGACCTATGGAGGATGGCTTGGGATAGTGGTGGATCAAGTCCTGTTGGGTCAGGTTGTGACACCCCATCCAATGGGTTCACCACCAAAGCACTAAAAAACTCAAAACAATACCAAATCACCTCACTAGATCATCTAATTTTCTATCGATACCATATTAAAAATAGCACACAACAGACCACAAGACATAATCCACATTTTACTCTTTAATTCACATTAAACCATTTTATATATTTTTTTACTAGCTCATTTCATTTATATAGGAACCTTGGTTCATATTTCTGTCCCATTACTTCATATATAAACATTAACCACTTAAACCATAGAGCCCATTATTAATTCACACGTCAACCATTCTCATTTCAAATCATTTTTTTAATTTAATTCCATTTATACTAAGGAAACTTGAATAACACATCATATAAAAAAATAGGTATTCCAACTTCCACATATCAACAATCCTAAATTTCCACCATCATGGCCACAATGACCTCCTCTTCAAAACTACTACATCACTACCACTTTCCATCACAATCACCCATAGTGTGGTTTCAAAACCCATCATACCCACACACCACAACCGCACATCATAGATTCACACATACCAAAAAACATACTTAAATCATCAAAAAACATTTTCCAATATTAAAAAATGGATTTCTGTAACTTTAAAATATTTGATTTTAGGGGTATTCTCACACAAGACATATATCCTGGGGAAACCAACTCATTAGTCGAGTATAATTCATTAACCATTTATTTATGGTTGTGTCACATTAATAAAAAACATGGGCTTAACAACATATATCAAAACTGAAAAAAATTATACCAATGTCCATGATTTTTTATGATATAAAAAACATGGATAGATTCAATATTGTAATATCCAAAAGAGGTAAAATTATGAAAAACATCCCCCTTCCTCTTCAATTCAAATAAAATGATTTATCGTCATTAATATTTTTGTGTATAATATATTCACAAAAGATAACAGGAGAATGAACCCCACTCACATGTTATGACTGATAATAGATGAAGGAATACATTCCTAGAATAGAGAATCATTATAAAATTTGTTTCACTAAAAACAGGGGGTGCATACACAAAAGGAAACAACATTCAGGGAACTCAAACCAACTATAGCAACAGATCTCTATAACTCCAAGGGAAAAATGATTTGGAACATCCAATATCAATATAACTAAATCATGAAATAAAAAAGGAAATATCTTCTATTTAAAATTATCAGTTCTAAAACTAGGGGGATTTTATATGGTTTTAATTGGACATCCAAGGAAAATATCATCAAATCCAAATAGTATATCCATTTAAAAAGGATTTGAAATTTTATTAAATGGAATATACAATTATCCTTACTTAAAATATATTTCTATTCCATTAATTAAATATTTAAATGCATTTTACATCAAAAAAGTCATCTAAGGGGAAAATTTTAAATTTTGGAAAAATATCTAGATCTATTATTAGGATCTACTATCAAGGATATACCATCAGTAATCGACCACTAATGCTCTATCGTAAGTGTGTTACCTCTAATGATTTACCATAAGTAATCTACTAAAAATGATCAACCACAAGTGATCTTCCTCTAGTGATCTACCATCAGTGATCTACCACAAATGTTCTACCATTAGTGATTTACCACTATTGATCTACCACTAATAACCTATAACTAGTGATCTAGCACCAGTGTTCTACCTCTAGTGATATACCTCTTTTAATCTACCAATAGTGATAGACTACTAGTGATCTACATCCAATTATCTACAATCATACTCAAAACAAAACGTTTTACTCCGAAACTCCTCCAAACTCCTCCCTTACACCTCTAAACACCTCTAGACTTACCCTAGACCCCTCAATCCCAAGATTTCCTGTAATGTAATGAGATATAAGGTCTGGGCCATTAAAATGAATGGTAGTGGAATCTATGGTAGAGAGTACCAATATTCACTATTGAGGAACATCTCTACAAAAGATAATTTCTTGAAATAGAACCCTACAATATTCATTGGATCATCTAACTAAGGGGTATTTTAATTATTTGGAAATGATATTTGATGATATAGGTTGTTTAGAGAATTAATAGGTAATTCTATATATTTATCATTTTTAAGGTGATGTTGATCAGTGGTGGTCAATGGTGAGTAATACTTGGAGAAGAGAAGTGATTGATGTCTTGAAATAGTTTTATTTTGAAGATATATTCCATGATAAATATTTTCGTATTGTTTTTCAAGTTTGTATAGACAATAAAATCATACAATTAAAGTATAAGTAAGAATATTTATTGATCATGTATCAATAAAACTTCACCATATTTTAATGGTACACACCAATTTTTATTCAGGATCTTGATAGTACAATTATTTGGTTTTACACATGATTTAATCCAATATGTCAAAGGTAATTGGATTCTCTAGTTTTTAAAAGTTAATAGAAACATGTTCATTGTTCATTGAAGTTGAAAAAATAGTTTTTTATGGTAATTTTTTCTCTGAAAAAAGCATAAAAGGTAGTCCAGGTGGGAGGTGATGGGGAAGAATCTATCAAGGAAATCCAAAGGTAAGAAAATCATGTTTCCGTGTTATGATAAGTGTTATAAAAATAACCCAATATAATTTCTTATAAAATATGGGAATATTTTCATATGTAGTAATATTGGACATTTGGATCATGAATACAGAGAAAAGGATCACGATTATGATCAGGTAAATTGTTAAAATATGGGCATAAGTTCTTTATTTGTAATGGAATGGGTCATAATGCGAGTACATGTACAAATATAGAAGTAAAGGATATAATTCATCAGTGTTATAAGAATAAATGTGTGGATAAATACATTGTGACTATTTTAGAATATGTTGGACCATCTAGCAATGTGGTGTGAGGTATATTACTTGTTTATTCAAATTATGACAATGCCTTTTTTAATTTTGTGTTTACAAATTCATTCATTTATGATAAATCTACTGGTAAATTATAAATTTTAACTTAATAAATAAATATATTCCTTTTTGTAAAACACAATAGGGTAGTATTATGGAAAGAGGAAATTATAAGAATATCCATTTTATTGTAAATGGAATGGATTTACCTAATTTTTTTTTCTTACCCCTTTCATATTTTGATGCTTTTCTAGATATGGATTAACTTTCCATTTATCACTCTATGATAGATTTCATAGAGAAATATTTTTTTTCAAAATTAATTTTTTTATATACAAGAATGAATTCAAACCACTGATAACATATCAATATGATGAGAAATTTATTAAATATGGAAATGAAATTTGTCTTGTACATATTATAGAGAAGAAGGAATGTATTAAAAAGGTGATGTTCCTATAATAAATTAATATCTAGATATATTTACTAATGACATTATAGGTATTATAATTGATCTATATATTGAATTTAATATTTATTTAATGAATATTTATAATGAAATATTAAAACTCCATTATCTAATGTATCATTTAGATAATTTTAAATTTAAAAAAACTGTTACAATATTTTCTCAATAAAGGTTACATTCATCCTAGAACTTCACCATAGGGTGATTCTTTTTATTTTTTAGAAATAAAAATGATTCCATTAGTTTTTAGATTTATTATAGATAATTAAATTACATAACTATTAAAAATAAGTATCCATTGGCTTACATAGAGGGCTTGATTGATCATATCCAAGGAATTTAGTGTTTTCTAAAGGTTGATCATAGGTCTTGGTATCATCAGATAAAGGTAAATGAGGATTAAAGTAAAAATATAGAATTTGGGATTGGGTATGAGAATTATGGGTTTTTAGCTATGCCCTTTTGGTTGGAAAATGACCCTCATATATTTATAGACCATATGAATAGATTTTTCCAAGAGTTCATGGAAGAATTTTTAGTTAGGTTTATTGATGAAATCGAGTTATATTATAATTGTTATGATGACTATTAGAAAAATGTTAGGGGTTTTTTCAAAAATTAAAATAAAATAAGTTATATTGATAATATAATTAATGTGAATTAGTCTTGCAATATATTTCATTACATTTACATATTTTAAATAAACATGGACAAACTTGTGATCTAGCTAAAGAAAAATCAGTTGAAGAGTTTCCATGACCTAAAATTGTCACAGAGATTCAAATTTATCATTAATGAATGGGTAATTACCAAGGGTTTATTGAGAGTATTAACTGGACATGAAGACCACTAATAATTATAATATGAAAATGGTTTAAATTATTCTTGATAAAAGAATGTTATGATGGTTTATAAAAATTTAAAATAATATTTTTTAATGCTTTAGTTTTTTCCCTTCCATCAAAAGATGGTGATTTCTTTATCTATAGTGATGATTTTTTGAAGGGACTTGGTTATTTTATATAGAATCATTGGATAATTACTTATGCTTCAGAAAAATTGGATCCTCATGAAAAATATTGTTCTACACATGATATAGAACTAGATAAGAAGTGTTTTCTTTAAAAATTGAGACACATTATTTATATTATTTATAATATGAAATATATATTCATCTGAAAATTTTGAATTATGTGTTAAATTACAAAGAATTAAACATGAAATAGAGAAGATCAGTGATATTTATTAAGGATTAAAAATTCATTATTTATTGATATTTAGTAAAATCAAACAGTGTAATTGATGCTTTAATATGGAAAGATAACACGTAATTGAATATGCTACGAATGGAACATGAAATTATACATAATGATATAATGGATTTTGTTCTAGAAACTGTGCTTCAAAAAACATCCTATATTTTTTTAGGTTTTAGTGAAATCATAATTTTCATATAAAAATATATAATCTCATAAGGAGGATTGTTTTTTACAGGAAATGGTAGAATTGGTGTTGAAATTTAAGTTATCTAAATTTAACATTGAAAAAGTAGGTGTTTTGAGATTCTAAAAAAATGATATATGCCTTATGATTCCTAGTTAAGTAAATAATTGTTGAGTGAAGCTCATATCTCTCTATTTTCTATTTATCATGTAAAAATTAATATATATAGAGACCATCAAGAAAATTTTTTGTGGGATGGAATGAAAAGAGATATTTCTTACTTTATAGTGAAATTTGATACTTTTCAATATGTTAAAGTGGAATAATAAATTACAAATTGGATAATTAATCCTTTTACAATACCATAATGGATATGGGATAATAAATCCATGGATTTCTAGGTTGGATTTCCAATGACATCTCAAGGCATTAATGTGATATTTTTCATTATTGAGTGCTTAACTAAATCTATGAATTTTATTCCAATTTGAGATGATATACCTTCAGATTGTATTTATAAATTTTTTGTTAAAGAGATAATCAGATTTTACTGAGTCCATCTTTCTGTTGTATATGATAGTGATCCTAGATTTACCATTATTTTTTATAAAATCTTTAAAAAGTTATTAAGTATTTAATTAAATTTCAGAATATCTTTTCATTAATGGACAGTTATAGAGAAAAATTCAATCTTTGGAGGATATATTGTGAACTTGTTGATTATATTTCTAGGGAATTTGGAATTGATATCATTTAGTAGTTGAATTTTCTAATAATAAAAGTTTTTATTCTAGTATGTATATGGAACCTTTTGAGGCATTATATGCAAAATTGTTTCAAACTTTTACTTATTGGAACAAAGTTAGTGAAATAAGGTTTTTTGGACTAGAATTTGTAGAAGAGATGGTTGAGAAAGTAAAGGTGATTTAGAATTATATGTTGGTATCTTGAAGTATGCAAAAATGTTATGTAGATCACCAGAGGAAAGATCTTTCATTCGAGGTATGGGATCATGTTTTCCTTAAAGTACCTCCATGGGAAAGTGTTCTTCATTTTGGTAAGAATAAAAATTTAATTCCACGATTCATTGGATTATATAATTTTTTTGAGAATATCATAATATTTGATTATCAAGTGTCTTTGACACCAATATTATCTTACATGCATGATGTGTTCCATGTTTCATTGTTAGGGAAGTGTGTGCCAGAAACACCTCATGTTTTGAGTCATGGATTAGTTTAGTTGTAATAGAACATTTTATATGTGGAAAAAATTATTCAAACTCTAAAATGAAGACACCAGGTGTTATGTAATAAGGTGATTCACCAGGTTAATTTTTTTTAAAATCAATTTATTGAAGAAGCAGTATGGGAATATAAAAAATCATGGATGGAAAAATATCTCTACTTGTTTAAGAAGTGAATAAAAATTATGAGGATGCAATTTTTAAAAGAGGGTAACAATATAAAAATCCTGGAAATATTGATAATAGATCAATTTTATTCCTTATTAATATTCCTTAATTAAATTTTATATAGTTATATTCATTATAAGATTAATATGTATTTTCTCAGGAAAAAGGAAAATAGTTTTGTTTTAACTAATTTGAGTTTCATACATTATATAGTTATATTAAAAATCATAATTTATATATTTATGAATTTTAATTAAAATAAAGGTTTTAGTTATTTATATTTAAAATTTAAATGTAAATTAGAATTATTTTTTAATAATTTTATGGAAAACTTTATTTTTTTGATTAATTGTAGAAAATACCATTTTTTTATGAAAACTAAATTTCCTTTTAATGTATTTAAAAAGTTAAATAATAATTTGAATTAGTATTAAATTTTATTTTTTTATTATAAATATTCTGATCAATTTTACTCGGATCAACATTATACTTTATTTTTTTTAATAAAATCATTTTTATACTTAAGAATTTATTTTTCTAGAAAACTGTTTTTCATCTAGTTTTGCATGTTTTTTACATTAATGTCATCCTATTATAGAAATTTATTTTCATAAAATAGAATCTTAATTTTTAATAAAAATATAAAAATTTGGTCATATGGATACTTTCACTTTTTTCATCATAAATATCAACTTTGGTGAAAAAGTTAGTTATCATGGTAAGAGATTAAATGAGTCGAAATGGTTAAAAATAAAATGATAAGGGATAAAATGACATAAAATATTTATAAATACTATTAGATGTTCATATTTAAACCCTATATTTTAAATTATATGGAAGAAATTTATTTTTTAGATACATTTATTGGGTAAGACATTAATATATTTTAATCTTTTCAATAATTTAAAGTGTGTCCTCTCCCTCACTTATAAAAGAAAACCCCTCTTCCCTTTTCACTACACTTTAAGATCCTATTATCTCAAGAAAATCCCTAACCAAATCCTTTCCTAACATCCCTCCCTACATCATATAGGTCACTTTTTTATCATAATATAAACTTATGAAGGTTTTAACTATAAACCTAATGAGGTTGTCCAAAGAAGAGCTATTGTTCTTAACGAGGGTTTTTTATTTATACTTTTACGTCCATAAATACAATAATAAAAAATTTCATTTAATAATGATATATGTATATCTTATAATTTAATGTTTTTATGTTTATGTTATAACCCTTCTTCATCTACCTTTATATCTAATGAAAAATGAAAACATCTATCGTGTGTATATACAGATTACAACCTCATAAGGATGATGTATTTCAATTTTCCTCACCTAATATTTTGGTTTGTCATAATGATATAAAAAAATGAAATAATATGATATATATTATATTAAATTCAATAAATTATGGTAAATAAATATTATATTTATTAGTTAACATTCAACTAAAAATTAAAAAAAATCGCTTGTGTATACATGCAGACAACTGCCTCGTGAACTGATGTATTTTATTGTTCATCATCACCTCACATTCCTAGTATATATACGTTTATTTTAAAAAATAATATTAAATTTATTACATAATTATCATTATATAATTATTAAATAATAATTACCATATTTCCCTCATTTTTATTAAAAAATAGAAATGTTACGCATGCGTATGTATCGATTATCACATCCATCTTATAACATAATTTATTTTTTATATTCATTATAGATATTTGGTTATAAAGTTATAATTAATCTATAAATTGATCAATATAAAATATTTATTTTTTAAAAATTATATAATAATTATTTATTTGACCATATTCAATTTACCCAAGTCAATTTGGACTTATGAACCAAACATCCTTAATTTTTTCTGAATTAAACTTAATCACATAGGTGATTAAGTATGACATGGTAATAAGTGTAATAAAAGGAATAAAAATGAAAAATTAAATTTTAAAATATTATTAATTAATTATATAATTAACATAAATTTTTTTCATGAAGATGAATAACATATGGGATAAGAAATACTCAAGTTAACGGATTTCTAGTCTTAATTACCATTCTTAAGGACATAAGTTTTCTTTCACTACAAGTTTAATTTTGTGTGGAGTATAGACTATATTATGGATTTATTTTATTATTAAAATCTGAAATTTAAAGTGTTTAAAAATAAATTAAATGTTCTTCCATTTAATCTTTTATTAGCTCAAAACTTATCAATTTGTTAGGTATATTTTATCATAAAACTAATTTTTAAAATATGTTAATGATTTATTAATAATATTTTTTCTCAATATACATATTATTTGATGTATTTTTAAATATTTAAATAAATGAATAAAAATTTTCATTGTCCCTATCCTTTTATATTTGTAAAAATGACTTCAAAAGGGATCCTTTTTTCATATATCATATAGAATCTTTAACTTTCTTTATAAAGTACAAAAGGAAGGTTTTTTAACAGATGCAATGTCATCATATTTTCCCAAAATTATAACCACTATTTCATATTTTTATTCCTTTATAATATTTCATGTTTTTTTCGAATAAAAATTCCTTATTCCCATTATTTTTGGTATTTATGTTTTGAAAATGTGTTCATCAATATCTAAAAATGTTTTACTTATGGGTTAAAAAGTATATTTTTATGAATTTGATGATAGAAATGAAATATTTTATGGGATTAATTTATGTTTAGTCATTGGAAATTTTTTATGGGGATGGATGAGCCTAATATAGATCTCTAATATATTGGAAAATGATTATGTTTTCCATAGAATTGTTTTGTAATTGACTGAGTAGGTTATTCACTTTCTTTTGATTCATGTAAGGGTTCTATAAGGATTATGTCCCAATGAACCTACATGAATTTAAAATTATTTAAATGGGTTTTATTGTAAATATTTTTATTTTATAAGGTAATATAATGATATTTTTCTTAAAATAATGATTATTTACTTTATGGGTAAAAATGTATGTTTGTAATAAAATGTGTTTTTGGGGTTCTAATGTTTTATAGAAAACCATAATTATTATGATTTTTCCATTATTGTTTAGTATAAATTTATATATTATCAACTTCATCTAGAAAATATAATTTCATGTGAAATTTAATAACTATTGGAGTGTAAATTTTATTATGTTAAAGGTAAAATATCCTAAAATATTGTGGTTTTTAAACGGGCTATAGAATTTCATTTCTTATTCATTGATATCCATTACTATGATCTTTTTATCATCCAAAAAATTTCTAATGTTTTTCATGGGTTTTAATGATGAGTAAAATAATTGACGAAGTGAAGTTAAAAATATTGAATACTTTTCCTGAAAATAAAATGTGATTCATTTTAAAATTTTATATTTTTGAAAAAATTACAATGAGTGGAAGTGACAACTTTTTAATTCAAGGGTTTTTATGAAGATATATGACCTAATTATCTAAAACTGTAAACCTAAAAATATCTTTAGGAATCTAAGAAAATGAATTATTGTTTAAAAATTAAATTTTGGGTTGAATAAGTATCAAGTATTTATACATATTCTATGTCTTATTATTCTAAAGGGGAAAAATTAATGAATTATCTAGTGGAAGTTTTATTTGGATGATATCATCCTCACAAATCAACATAAACTATAATTTTTGGTTAATCATTGGGTTTTTATAATCATGGACCCAATAATAAAATGATGTTTTGACCCTCTATATTAATATGAACATCCATTATAATATATATGGGAAAAAACTCATAATTTAAATTAAAACCAAGAGGAAAATATAGTTAACCCATACATATAACAACCATGGCGTGTCATTATCCAACCATGAAATAATTGGATTCAGATGGACTTATTATTTGGAGTTTCACCCACATTGAACTTGATCAAGAACATAGTAAATTTCCACAAATCTATTACAATTATATTTACATATTTCCGTGATGTAAATTATTTGTCTATAATGAATGGTGTATCCCTCAACCATGTGAGACCATCTTAGGCTAGTAATAACCACCAACCGAGATACATTTTCAAAAGGCCTATGTGTCTAAGACCTAGATTAAATTGAGATCTAACCTAATATCCCCACATTGTGTATTCCGAATATTCTGATATATATTTGTAAGTATTATGGGTCCTATGGTATTTTTGGGTTAGATAGGTCCTTAATATATTCACCTTTTTGACCCATGAGACCATAAAAATATTTTTATCCAGGTGTTGAAAGGAATATTGATAAGGGGAAAAGATTTAATCTTAATTTTTTTAATTAGATTCGAGAATAGCTTCAATAGAGTAGAAGCTTTCTCAATATCATCCCAAACACTATGAACTAAGAGAAAATCATCATAAATTTCATTGAGAAATGTAACTCATCAAATCATGAAGACTTTCAAGATGTCGATGTCACTTCCCCATGTATTAATTAAAATGTGTGGGCTTATAAACACCATAGAATAATTAAATTCAGTATAAGGTCTGGGTGATGTTAATCTATGATCTATAAGGTATATAAATACTCATATAACTTTATGTTTCTTAGTTATGATTCAAAATTGACACATATCTGATTTACACAGTATGTCCATCAACACTTTTCAAAGGAATTCCCCCAATAGTGAATATCCAATTGAAGAATCCACCCTTTCTATTCACTATGTGTAGAATATATTTTATTTCTTGAATGTTGTGAAATAATATAATCCTATATTTTATTTCGATTATTCATTATTATAAAATAATGTAACAAGTTTTATAACTCTCCATCACAACCTTCATAGATGATATACCAATCGAAAGATATATTCATCCAAATATCCGTTATTATTTATATAAACAATATAGGGGATATTTATATTTATCAATAAAATTGGTTTTTTATTAAGGGGAAAATTTTTTATAGAGGAAAATTATATAATAGATATTATTTGGGAAAATTTGGTCCCATAAAACCTGCAACTAAATAGTGACATGGCATGATAAGGCATTTAAAAAAAATCTTGATTCCATCAATCTTCACTTGAAGAAGGGTTCCCAAACTTCTTATAGAATTGCGTTTTAGGAGCCAAATATTTTCAATAAGAAATTTGATAAATTAATAGTCAAGTTAGTAAAAAATAGAAGAATTAGAATATTGAATTTGTAAAAGAAGACACAAATCAATTAATGTAAATTAGATGATGAAATTTTACGAATTATAAAATTCATCCCAAGTAATTTCACAAATACTACATGGATACCAAGTATGTAATTCTATATTAAAAGGTCCCCAATAAGGTGTTACCAACATAGAATACCCTCCTAAAACTTGAATAGTATGTTATGTCCTAGATATATCTATAGAGTCCAAGAGTTACAAACATTACGGTATTTGCTGAGGTCACTAAGGTAATAAGTGAGTGATCAAATATCTAAGTCTATCCTAATTAAATCATTCCTCCTAATAGTGGTGGTCCTCTTATAATTATATATACAAGGGTTCTTCCTACATATCCCATATCAGTTCATGTACAAAAGTCCATGCACATTCCCAATATCATTGGAATCATGTTCATCCTCATCTTCAAAATATTGTTTACCCTTATCTTCACCATCTTGTGTCCAATCATCCTCACCAACATACACACACAAAACTCCTTCAACTTTTGAACACACGCTACTTCATGTATGTTTTTCACCATAGATCTATCTTCCTTAAAATTTTATCCTCTTTATCTCAGATCTAATAATTAGGATGGGATTTATTAAAATTCAATTTTTTGTTAACTATAAAATTTCCAAAAAAAACTATTAAAAGATTATGGGTTTTTTTTGGTTCCCTACCTTGTTAACCCACCCTAAAATGTCCTCGTCTCAAGTTCCCCACTTAGTTAGAAATATTAGTCGTGCTCAGTTCATGACATTTATGCATCTTATGATTATATCCCGGCTTACATACAACATGTCCACATCTCCATACATTAACCTTCTTGGGGTTCCCTTATTCTTACACCCCTCTTAATGTCCATGTATCCCATGTGTCACTCCCATGATATCTCCTAACTACATTAGTTATCAGGAAATTATGGTTTGTAATAGTTTTATAATGGGTTTCTAGGACTCATGTTACCTTTAACAAGGACCCTTATCCTCACATTTTAACATAGAGGTAACACCATATGAGATCTCGAAATACTTGGGAACCAAGAGAAGAATTATATATTCCCAACCCTTATAAAATCTCCCTCAAGTGGGGTTTTTGAGAAAATAACTTGGATAATTAATGGAAATAAGGGTTATTTTGGTCTTCTGAAGGTTTTGATACCCCAGACATTCATAAAAGTCCACTTTACCCAAAAATATCTATTCTTTGGTGAAAGTACCTTATCAAGAGGATGACAATAAGGCTAACACTTAATGGATCCAAACCAAAAATTCTTGAGTCCTCACTATGGAACCACTTCACCTGGACCCCCAAATGTTAGTCTTTTCCTAGGTTTATCACCCTTAGTGCCCAGGTTATCCCTTAGTGATGTCACACCCAACCCTCTAGGGTCCTCACAAGGGAGTCAATTAACCCAAGACTCTATATTAAGGTCACACCAAGAATAATTACCCATAGAACCAAAATCTATCACAATATTGACCCATGACTGACCTTAAAGTCCATACATAGGTTTTCCATTTTCTTTGGCCACTTACTGGTACTAAATTCAACTATTTGTCCCTAATGGACCAAAAGACCATGTTATAACTCTTTAACCTATTCCAAACACTAGAAATTAAAATTTAACCTAGGAAAACTCCATATACTTTAAAAATACTTTATTAGTTTATTTTATATATTCATTTGTCCAGAAAATCATGAATTCCTTTGATAATTGAATTTTCTCACCCTATGAGAGATCTCTCATTTAATTTCCTTTCTAACTGGTAGGGTCCTTGAGGTATTATAAATATTTGATTCCATGAATTATAATTATCTTTACACATAGGAAACTAAGGATGCTATTATTTTCCAAATAAAATCATAATAATTATTCTTTTTAGCCTTTATATATCTCAAGCAACCAGTTAGCCCCACATTTGTATAATTAATGGGATAGAGGTATAAAATGGATAATGATTTTCTGTAAGACTAACCTTTATTCAATTTTTTACACCTTACATGTTCATAGTCTCCCATAACACACACTAATTACTAATATGAAATATAAAAACACAAGAATCCCTTAATTAGGTGTAATCCACAATTATACAGGGCTTCTCATGCATAAGAGGCACACTAATTATTGTTAGGAACCTTTGATTAGATTTATATTCCATATGAATTTAAACTAGTTATAATTGGACCTATTAATACTCCCTTAAACAAATATATACAATGATATTATTATATGGAATTAAATGGCCAAACAATTATCCTAGATAAAATAATTTAAATAGAAAATCAATGCTCCTTGAAACACGACCTAAAACACACACATCTTGTTTATGGGTCCACAATATTAAAAGGCATTATATTAGTCATTTTCACATGATCTAAAAAGGTACAATGATTTATATAACCACAAAATTTAAAACTTTTCCCATTAATTTGAAAGGTATAATGTGCCTAATTAAAGAGAATCGAGCTATGTGGGTTATGATTCCCTTCACAGTGATATGTAGGAATCCTTTTTCATGGGCCTAATCCCATCTCTACAACTCTTTTCACCAACCTATGAAGTACTAAATTATATCTATTTGTTTTTATTTAAATAATAATATAACCAATAGATGATGGAAAATATGGAGAATCTACCATGAATATTCTCACAAATGCATGGTCTCATTCAATCACTTTCATGATGAGGATAACTTGTATTGTTAATAAGAAAGATTTCAAAAACATGTATTAAATATATAATAGAGTACCATAATAGATAAAAATATCCTTTGGGGATAATTAAACCTCTCATAATCTAATTTTCAACATGTGATACCATTAACATTTCCAAATCAACTTGATGGTCACCCACATTTGGAATGAGAGCTTATAGAAACATGGTTGTGGGAATATTAGAAAAAAGTATCATGAAATTACACCATATTTACCTATTTTAATTATAAGGGAATATATATTCTTTAAATAATAGATAATTTCCAATTTTTATATCTATTAGATAATATCCATGATTTTCACCATTTTTCATTTCAAATTAGCATCATCTTTATAGATATCTTTAAATTTTTCTAAATCTTACTCTTGAAATTTTCAAAGATCACCTATATATATATCCTATGGAGTCTTTGGTAAAAAATATTATTCCTTAATTTTATCTATTTAAATCCACCTATAATGATTCATATATTTCTCTAAATACTCCTTGATCATCTTCGTTAATCTTGGAAAAATTATTTTTCATAAATAATTATATTAGTTGCTACAATTTACTCCCTAAAAATATTATATATTTTTTATTTTAAAATATATAAATTTTATTAATATGTGGATTAATTTTTATTCGATGAATTACATCCTATTTGAAATTCCCCTTGAACACTCTGGTATTGGAATTTCATCATCTAAAATAATTCATCAATAATTCACCATATTTTAGCCACAATTTATTTAGCTGAACCATGTTTTAACTTATTCTTTTGATATGATTGATATAGTTGAAATAAATTTTAAACTATCCATTAATTATAAAATTTTCATATATCATTGTGATTTTACCATAACTACATGGTATCTTGTGTATTTTTTATAGTGGCTTCATTTGAATTGCATAGTCATTTGTCCATGTCATTGAAAATTTTCATTCTTTAATATTACTTCACAATAATTGTATGAACATTTGTTCCTTACACTTGATCTCTTTTACATTTTTAATATTATATTGGGGAAAAAAATATGGTCTGTTAGACATCAATTCTTGATCACATTGGGATACATTAAAGTTTCTTGGAAATAATTTCACGGTTGATTGTTTCATAACTTTTAAATATTATATTATCTTTTTAAAAATATATTATATTCACTTTAACAATACCTTCATGACATGAGACCACTCTAGAGAGCATATCTATAGCATTTCTCTATCCATGTGACCATTCATTACTGATATTTGAGTCACCATGTATTTCTTAAATAATTTTTTTTTCATCCTATTGAATATGTTTTGTATTCTTCTAGTACATGTTTTCATAATTTATATAGTATATATATAATATTGATATATTTGATTTGTAACTTCTTCAATATGATTTTGGAAGCTTCCTCATCACCAAGATGATAAAAAAATACCATACACCTAAATTCAATGCATTCAAAATAATATACGTGGTTACATTATATAATTTATAGTATAAGATTTAAAATTTAAAATACAATAGATTTTTATGATAATAAGAGTATTATAAAAAAATAGTAAAACTTTATTTTTTATAGATAAAATAACAGTAATGTTAGGATAGGTATTATTAATAAAAAAATTGAAAATAATTATTTTAACACTAAAATGGTAGGGATAGAGGATAATTTAAAAGAAAATTTGATGAATCTATTATCAATTGAAAAGATTAAATGAAACCTAGATTTTTTTGATGATAAAAAAATTGATCATATTTACTCCATTTTTATTATATTGAATATTTATATTTTTAAGGGATGGATAATTAAAGTTAAAATAAATAATTTTTTTACTGTGACTGTAAATTTTAAAATTCTATATTCAAAATAATTGTGGGAAATATCTATACAGTTATATTATATGTCAAATAATAAAAAATATCTTAATTCATGATAAAAAAATAATGATTAGAAATTTACATAGAATACAATCACTATTTAAGATATTTTTCAAATTTTTCGTAAGATTTATTGATAAAACACTATTACACTTTAGCCCTTGTTTCATTAATTATTTCCTTGATTATAGTAATTCCTTTACAAAAAATTCTTATTAAGATTGAGAGTTTAAAATTTTCGATAAATTTTGAAGGAAATCTTAGAAGACTTTAACTTTATACTATATAATTCATAATGAAATCATTATCAATAAATTGACATAAGTCATATCAATAAAAATTCATAAATATTATATTTTATTCCTTTTTGGTTTTTTATGTTGTTTCGTTACAATCATCATGTATCATGTATGAAATATTTCAATATTTTTGGGATGTTTGAGGTTTAATTTTTTTTCTTATGATAAAACTATTTGTTATTTTTTATTATTAGGAACATTTTTTCAATGATTTGTGTCTCATTGATGTAATAATGGGTCATTTCAGACTCTATGGTTTAATAAATTCTTTAAATGAAATTATTGAACATTTTTGTGTAATTATTTAAGAGTTATTTTAAAATAAATAAAACCATTGATTTTTTTATTTAATTATAAATCCTTATTAGTTTTTTTCTTCTTCTTATTCTTATAATTCTTCATTGATTCATTGAAAATTTAAATTTATTATTAAAATTAAATATAAGAGGATTAAAAAGGACTTATAAATCTAAAAATATTTCAAAAAATACTCTTATCATATAGATAGGTTTTTTGGTCAATGTTATTGTAAATAAACTATTAGATATTAGTATATATTGTTGATGTTTTTTATTTTTTAACAGTGTAAATAAGAACCACCACTAATTAGATCTTCACTTCTTCAAAATTGGGTATTTTTTTAATTAATTTCATATTATCAAGTATAATGTGTGTGTTTAGGATTATTTATAATTAAATTATTTAAATCTTGAGATAGATTCTTAGAGAAAGTCAATTTATTCAAAATTTATTATATTTTCAAAATTAAAATCTGTATTCAATTTATAAGAAATTATTCATTCCATCGTAAAAAACCCATATGAAGAATAAAAAAAGTTAAAAAAGTATGAATAGGATTTAAATTATCCATTAACCAAATTTTAGTCAGTAAAATATGAATTTTATGTTATTTATTTTCAAGATGTACATTCAGGTTAGGATTTTTTCCATAAAAAATAAAAAATGTGTTTTTAAGGAATTTATGATAAAAATATAATTTGTATGTAATGATAAAAATTAATTATAGATCCAATATAATTTATAAAAACCATTTATATAGTTTACAAGTTATTTTACACACATATAGAACATGATAATATTAGATGAAAAATAATAAAATTGGATAAAACTTTCAACTAAAAAAATATTATTATAAAAAATAGAATTATGTTTTAATCTTTAGGAAATATGACCTCCTACTAATCCATTTTTTTATTATATTATAAAACCACTTTTTGGTTCTAAGAACTAAAAATCACCATCCAACCACAAATTCAACCAAAAAATACAAGATTCAAAATTCAAAACTTTAACAATTTAAAAATAGAACTGCATCACCACCTTAAGCCATATACCACTATATATCACACACCCTAATAGAAAGAAAACCCATCATTACACCAAAAATAGTGAGGGAACCATCGTAATCCAATGAAGTCATTGGAAAATCGCCATCATCATCAAAAGAATACGAATTGAGCAATATAATCAACTGAATACCACATGGCATTGAATCCACAAAGTGAAGCCTCTTGACAATCACTTTCTTGGGGATGAAGATCTCTTATTATTCATATTTAATCATTCTTTATCTATTTTATATCTTAATATATTTTATTTTCTCCCAAACTCAAAAAAACTAAATAAAATAAATAAACCAAAAGGTTAAGACTTTAATGATACAACCTGCCCATAAATAAGATAGATGATTACCAAATTTATTTTCATCTAATGGGAAAAAGCTCCTATTTTAATTAGAAAAATTTATATATTGTTGATCAATATTGATTTATGGACTATAATAGACATGACTATGAAAAATTAAATGTAATCACCTAAGCTAAAAAATATATGAAATAGATTATACTGGTGAAACTATCCATATGAATATGGCATAGAGAAAAAAACACCCCATAGGATATGAATCAGGTGAATAATTAGTATAGAAAATAAAATCATGGTGAATTATATAAAAAAATAGAATCAAATAAATGGGCCCAAAAAAATAAAAAAGATCTTGATTTAATTTAACAAATCCAAAAAAAATTGAATTTATACTTTAAAATCTTCTATATTATCCCTAGAAATTAAATAATGAGGAGTTTCATGTTTTATCCCCATGTTAGAAAACACTTCTTAGATTTAATATTAAATGGCATATAGTAACACCTAAATTTACCACATGGAAATGGATTTACAATACTATCATCATGGTTATCATTAGTATAGATTTTATCAATAAAAATATAACAGGATTTGATAAATTTTCCTAAAAATTTAATTTAATACATTAATATATAGAATTATCATGGTAGAATTGATTATTTTATAAATAAATGTTAATAATTTTTTTATCCTGAACAATTTTTTGAGTAAAAAAACTTAATCAATTTTACAATACCATTTAACCACAAATGTTCTTTGGAATATTTAGCTAAAAAATATATTTGGTCTTATTTATAACAAAGACATATGAAAAGTTACTTATGATATTTTCAATTTTTTTATCCAACATATGAAGTAAACATAAAAATAGATATAGATATCCTGGTATTAATGTTACTGGTATATTTCAAGACAATATAACCTTGTATGTCATGATAATTTTTATAATTCATACGATAGTGTAAAACAAAGTTACATATACCACTTATATACTTGGGAACCCATTTTAGATCTTATAAATAAATCATACCAAATTTAGCACCTAAATTTCACCATTTTACTTATAGAAAAAAGATAAATGTTGTCTTAAAAGACAATAACTATAACATCTCATGTTTTTAAAAGTAGACAATATGTTCGATAGCGTACATAATACTCCACATTGAACTTAAGAGAACAACTAAATATTATTATGTTACCTTATAACAAAGCTGCTAAAATGGAGATAATTAACAATGATAATTTATTTATGAAAATATTCTTTATACATTCATTTTATTAATTCTTTTGTGAACAATTATTTATAAATTAAAATAAAACCCTTTTTAATTAAACGGAATTGTTTTTTTTTTCTGAAAAATTATTTAAATGAAAATAAGTGAGTTTATAAAATAATCAAATCACTCTATATGTATTTTATGAATTAAATATATATTTAATATATTAAATTTAATGTTTAAAATTCATCTAATATTTTTTCCAGACATGATATATGAACAAATTCAATTTTATAGATAAAATGAGTGTTTTTCTCAAAATGTATTTTTACTACCTTTTGATGGCGAACCCATTTCAAATATAGTTTTTTAAAATTTTATAATTAATTCTTGAAAAAATAAACTTCTTATTATGAATAATGAGATCAAAATTTACTTTGGTTGAATTTTTGATATTTTTTTGATAATATTCAATTTTAAATGAAAAGTGAAAATACTTTTTCATCTAATTTATTTATATTTTAAGGTTATCCTTTTAATTGGTTTTAAAGTATAATTAGATTTTTTTTATCATTTAATATAATTTTGGTCATTGGATGTAATTTCACATTGAAATTTGATATAAACACCCATCATTCTTCTGATGGTTTTTACTTTTGAAAAACTCATTTTCTTGCTTTGACAACGTGAATTAATTTTAAATAAATTACTAAAAATTCTGTATTTTTAATATTGAAAATTTTATTCCATATTTGGAATAATTGGTTCCAAATTATGATAATTTGTTACTTTTATTTTTTTGGACGTTATGAATAGTAACATTGATAATTTTTATTTACCATAGTTAATGGTAAATCAGGTAAATTAGGGAAACAAAAAACATGGTAAGGATAAGAAAATTACCCTAACACCTTCCAAAATAGTATTGTATTAATTAAAGTAAACCCATATCACCTCAAGGTCAGAATTTATTCATTTAATGTACTTTTTTCCATGAAGGTGATGTAATTATTATTAAAACAAAAGAATGGGAAAAAATATCACTCTCTTATCTGTTATAAGATTAATAATTTTAATGTAGTAATAAACATGATGAAAATATGACCATAAGTATTCTTGAGAAATATAATCAAATTATCTAAATCATGTAAATTTATTTATATTTTTTAGATATTAAAAAATTACCATAAATATTGACGCAATAGTGATGAAATAATTATTTAATTAAAAGAAATATAAAAAATGATATTATATATAGTAAAATAAATATTTTTTGAAATAATTTATGTCATACACGTTTTTTAGAGGTGAATATGACATGTTATAAGTTAATTAAATTCCTTTTTTTGAATTTATCTCTCTGGATTTTATATAATTCAATGAAATGAATAGTGTAAATATTGACACTATTGATATTTTATAAATTGTTTTAAAGTTACTATGATAGTTAAATTAGCAATTGTTTATACTTATTGTAAACTAGTAAGTTAGTTTCAAAAGTCAATTTAATCTTCAGATTAAATTAACTGAGACCTAATCAATCTTTGAGAAACTAATTGAACATTTACAATCTGTATAAATTCACTACAGTTTAACTTTGTTTTTAAATAGGGGGATTTTAAGAGAAATATTTTTAACAGAAATTTAAATTGGAACTCAATTCACCCCCCCCCCCTCTTGAGTATCCACTCCAACCAACATTTGGTATTAGATGATTTTTATTAATACAAGTTTTCAAAACATTCTGTCTTTCAACTGTGATTTTAGTTGCATTTTTAAAGATCTTAAATTTCTGTTAGTTCTAAATTTTATCTCTTTAAATTTATTTACTAAACTCTAGTTATGTATAATAGACTAGAAGGTACTGCTACTAACATGCCACTTTTCTTTAATGGTAAAAACTATGCCTAGTGTAAACTTAAAATGAAAATTCATTTGGAAATTATGGGTTTTGATATTTGGACTGCTATAGAGTCACAATATAAAATTCCAGAAACTGAAAGAACAATTTGGGATGAACCTAAAAAGACTACTTACAATAATAATTGTAAAGATATGAATTATTTGTATTGTGCATTGGGAGATTAAGAGTTTAATAGAATTTCTTCTTGTAAAACTGCTTATGAAATATGGGACATTTTGGCTATTTCCCATAAAGGAACAACCAATGTTAAAGAGATGAGATTGAATATATATACTATTAAATATGATAACTTTAAAATGAATCCTGATGAACCTATTTCTGACATGTATCTCAGGTTCAATGAGATTTTAAATACTATGAGCTCTCTTGGAAAGGTTGTTCCAGCAAAGGAACAAATTATGAGGATATTAAGATGTCTACCAGAAAGATGGAGAGGCACATCTGTTTCCATTAGAGAGTCGTGTGACATCATCACACTCCCTGTTAAGGAATTAATAGGTAATCTTTTGATGTTTGAGGAAGAACATAAAGTGAACAAATAAGAATATGATGAACCCAAGAGAAAATCAGTGGCTTTCAAGTATAATGCTTCAAAGAGCAAAGACAAGGAGAAAATGCATGTACCTACTGAAAGTTCAACCAGTGAAGATTCGGATTCAGACAATGATTCTGAGATGGTTCAAATAGCCAGAAGGTTTAAGAAGTTATATAGGAAGAATTAATTCTTCATAAATTCAAACTACAAGGGGGAAATATGACAACAAGGGTTACTGGAAGAAATATTGGAAGAAAGCTGATAAGGAAGATGATATAGTCTGCTATGAATGCAAGAGGAAAGGACACATCAAGGCTGACTGTCCGAAGTTAAAATTCAAAAAGAAATATGATTATAAGGACAAGAAGTACAAGAAAGAAATGAAAGCAACTTGGAGTTCTTCAGAAGACACTTCAAGTGATTTTGATTCTGCTAAGGATGAATATTCTCATAAAGCTAACATGTGTTTTATGACAAACACATCTGAAGTAACACTGGACACTCCTACTTTAAATTCATACTATTATGGAGATTATTATGATTCTGAATCTAAAAATATGTCTAGTGAATAATTATTTTAATATTTTTATATGTTATAAGAGACCTGTAATGAACTTAAGAACAAATATAAGTCATTGAATAAACAACATGCTCTCACTGCCAATGTTATATCTGCCTTTGATATAGAAAAGGAAAAGAATGCTCAACTATTGAAAGAAAATACTGAACTAAAAATGTCTAATGAGCAACTTAAAAAGGAATTAGAAAAGTTCACAAAGGTAAAATATACAATTACTAAAATTTTATGAAATAAAGTGGCACCAAAGTACACTACTAGTTTGGGATACCAACCTGAACAGAGAGAGTTTACTAAAACTAGATTTATTTCCAAATCTGGATAGAATGTTGTTAGTTATAATTCTAGAAATTTGTATGCTTCAACTAGTTATTAACAGTGTTATGGATCAAACAAAGTTTATATTTCAAAATCAATTGATTCTGTAAATTATATGAGACCCATAAGAAAAATTTGGGTACCTAAAGCTTTGATTGCTAACCTTTCTGGACCCAAGAAGATCTTGGTACCAAAGTCATTTTCCATCTAAATCTGTTTTGTAGGAAACCTGTTTGAAGAGTTCTCACAAAAAGGTATGGTACTTGGACAGTGGATGTTCAAGGCACATGTCTGGAGATTACCCATGCTTTAAAAGCTTAATAAAGGTTGATGGAGGCTATGTCACCTTTGGTGATAATTTTAAAGGAAAAATCATTGGCCTAGGCCATATTGGTAACATTAATTCAATTTTAATTTCTAAAGTTTTATTTGTTGATGAACTTAAATATAATATATTGAGTATTTCTCAATTATGTGATGATGGATTTAATGTTAAGTTTGAAAATGATTATTTTAATGTTTTTAATTATAAGAATGTTTTAGTATTTTCTGCCTTGAGAAATGAGAATGTTTATGCTGTTAATTTAAATTCTTTGGCCAAACAAAATGTTACTTGTTTAAATGATTTTTATAAAGAGTCTTGGCTTTGGAACAGAAGATTAGGACACTGCAACATTTATTCACTTAGAAAACTGACTAGGAAGAACTTAGTTAGAGACCTACCTAAGCTTGAATTCCCATAAGAAAAAGTTTGTAATCCTTGTCAAAAGGGAAAGCAACATAAAGTTTCTTTTAAATCAAAGAAAGAAGTTCCAACTTCTCAACCTATCGAGTTGGTTCACATGGAATTGTTTGGACCTTATAGAGTTTCTAGTTTAAATGGGAAGCACTATGTCTATGTCTTAGTATATGACTCTTCTAGATATACTTGGGTATACTTCTTTCTCACAAAAGTGAAGCTTGTTCTTACTTTGTTAAATACTCCAAGTCTGTAGAAAACCATAGTGGACTTAATATTAAAAACTTAAGAAGTGATCATGGCCGTGATTTTGAAAATCACGAGTTTGTGTCTTAATTCTCACACAATGGATATAGTCATAACTTTTCTGCCCCTAGGAAACCTCAGTAGAATGGTGTAGTAGAAAGAAGAAATAGAACCCTTCAAAAAATTTCAAAAACCATGCTTAATGAGTATGATCTGCCTATCTATTTTTGGGTTGAGGCTGTGAATACAACTTGTTGTATTATTAATAGAGTCTTGATTAGACCTATTCTCAAGAAGACCCCATATGAACTATGGAATAACAGAAAACCCAAAGTTAGTTACTTTAGAGTCTTTGTATGCAAAGTCTTTATCCTCAATACAAAGGATAATCTAGACAAGTTTTATTCTAAAAGTAATGAAGGAATTTTTCTTGGTTATTATTTGACTAGAAAATCCTATAGAGTCTTTAACAAAAGAAACAAATGTGTGGAAGAATATGCTCACATAAAGTTTGATGAAACTGATCCACATGAGCCTAAAACCTCTCTTGAAAATATTGATGAAGATTTGACTATTCTGGACCTTAATGATAAAACTAAAGAACCTACTATAAAAATATCCAGTTTTGGACATATTTTAGGATCTGCTTTTGTGGAACCCGAACCTATAGATGAACCTGAAATTTCTAGTCCTACCTTTACTAGATCAACTATCATTCTAAAGAATCATCCTTTAGATACTGTTGTTGGTAATCTTGATAGAGGGACACAGACTAGAGCTTCTCTAAGAAACTAGGTTGAACATCAAGACTTTCTTTCATAGCTAGAACCTAAAAATTTCAATGATGGAATCAATGATGAATTTTGGGTAATGGATATGCAATAAGAGTTAAATAAATTTGAAAGAAACAATTTCTAGGAATTAGTTGATAGACCCAAGGACACTTTAACAATAGACACTAAATGGGTTTTTAGAAACAACGTTGATGAATCTGGAAATATAGTTAGAAACAAATCTAGGTTAGTTGCACAAGGAAATAGTCAATAGTAAGGTATAGACTATGAGGAAACCTTTTCCCCTGTAGCTAGATTAGAAGTTATTAGAATCTTACTTGCCTATGATGCTCATCTGAATTTCAAGTTATATCAAATGGATGTCAAAAGTGCTTTTCTAAATGGTTTTATAATTGAAGATGTTTTTGTTGAACAAACACCCTGATTTACTAATCCTCATTTTCAAAATCAAGTTTTCAAACTTTCTAAAGATTTATATGGTTTAAAACAATCTCTAAGAGCTTGGTATGATAGACTTAGTAATTTTCTTATTTAAAAAAGTTTTACTAAAGGGATTGCTGATCCAACTCTTTTTGTTAAAATAATTTATAAAGATTTTTTGACAGTAAAAATCTATGTTGATGATATTATCTTTGGATCTTCTAAACATTTCTTATGTACTGATTTTTCAAAGAGTATGAAAAATGAGTTTGAAATGAGTTTAATGGGAGAACTTAAATATTTTCTTGGATTTCATGTTTTTCAAAATGAAAATGGTATTACCTTGAATCAAAGTAAATATAAAAAGGATCTTTTAAAATGTTTTGGTTTGGATAGTATTAAGGAAAGTGATACTCCTATGAGTACAGTCTGTAAATTGGATGCAGATGAAACTAGGAAACAAGTAGATCAAACCAATTATAGAGGTATGATTGGAAGCTTACTATACCTTACTGCTAGTCGACCAGATATTATGTTTAGTGTGTGTATGTGTGAAATATTTCAAGCTAATCCAAAATAATCTCTTTTACTTGCTGTTAAAAGAATTTTTAAGTATCTTAAACATACTAAAAATTTGGGTTTGTTTTATCCAAAAGGAAAATCTTTTGAATTAATGAGTTATTCAGATGCTGACTTTGCTGGTTGAAAGTTGGATAGAAAAAGCACATCTGGAACTTGTCATTTATTGGGAAAATCCTTAGTATCTTGGTGTAGTAAAAATCAAAATTCTGTAGCTTTGTCCACTGCCGAAGAAAAGTATATAGCTGCTGGTAGTTGCTGTGCACAAATTCTGTGGATGAAACACACTCTTTTGGAATATAGATATGACTTTAAGCATGTTTCAATCAACTGTGATAACACTAGTGCAATAAACATTTCAAAGAACCCTGTATCTCACTCTAGGACCAAACACATTGATGTAAGGCACCAATTTTTAAGAGATAATTACCAAAATGTGATATTACTCTTGAATTTATAGGTACTGAACATCAATTAGCTGACATTTTTACCAAGCCTTTAAGTTCGGATAGGTTAAGTTACATTAGGGATGAGTTGGGAATGTTTAACCTTGATCAGTAGGTACCTCACCTATGTAACCTTACTGATGTAACCTCACCGATGTAACCTCACCGATGTAACCTCACCGATGTAACCTCACCGATTTAACCTCACCGATGGACCTTACTGATAGGAATTCTCACCGATAAATCATGCTGATAAGTGTGCTGTTTTAAACTTATGTCTGCCGCCAGAATCTGAATTGTTTTTACTTTATTTATTTTAGTTATTTATTTTATGATTCCTAAATGATAAAACAAAGTCCTAGTTACTTCTCAATCAACTGAGCCTCAAATACTTTACCCTCAGACCTTAGCTCCCGAATATCTCAAGAACCCTAAATCCCTCGAACCAGAGATGGAAAAAACCAAAATCCCTACCATCAGAGATGAAACTGATGAGCTGAATGCAAAGAAGCAGAAGTACGAGCCAGAATAAAGTGGTAGTGTTGGTAGAACTAGGTCGGGGAGGCGACCAGTGAACCCTCATTTTCATAATAGAGTTATTGTGATCGAAAAAGCGCTGTGCGTGGAATGGTTGTTGGCTAGAAAATCATTAGTGCTCGAAGTACTGGAAGATAAAAAGTGGGTAGATTTCTTTTCTAACAATAATGGCCCCTACTATCTGAAGCTAGAGAAACAATTTTATGAGTTTGTAAGTTTTGATAAGTCAGGAGATGAGAACTGAGTGTTTTCTTATTTGAATGGGAAAGAGATATCTTTTTCATCCATTGAATGGGATGAATGCCTGAAGATCCACATGAAGGTGTTTATGGCTATGTATCGAAAGAAATACCACCTACAAGTGATATATTAGATTATGAGACTACCTTGGAGGAGCTCACCAGTGATGGAAATCAAAGACTAGTAGTGGCTGCTGAAATGTATGGAGAGAAAAGATTGCTGTTCAAATTTGTTCAGCACATCTTAATACCAAGGAGAAGGAATTTTGCGAATTTAAGATATCAGGATATCTATCTCTTGCATCTCTTGAGACATTGTGTAAAAGTGAATCTGTGCAGATTGCTGATGATTCAAATGGAAGACATGACAAGGAAAAAATCAAATACTAATGCCCTATTCTTTTCCAAATTGATCTTAGTTATGATCAAAGTGAAAGGGGTAGCTGAGTCTCAAGATGAGACAGTGGTAGTAAAGAATAATTTTTGTATCACAACCACAGTTTGAAAATACATGATGATAAATTGGAACCCATGGAGAGGAGAGTGGGTTAATGATGACAAGAAGGTATATGATAAATTCAATCATGTGGATCATCCTTCAAGACCTAAGGATGTGAGGGATCTAGGTCTAGGACCTGATGAAGAAGAACCTGAATACAGTGATGAAACTGAAGAAGAAGAGACTTCTATGGATGATGGAAGAGATCCGGACTTACCTCCAAGTTCTATTACTGAAATTGTATCTTCTTGAAAGTAAACTCTATTAGAAGAAGAGGCTCCTGCTGATGAGGAAGACTAGCCAACCCCTGAGCATGAAGAAAAAAAGGAGAATGAATCTAAATCCTCTGATTTTGTATTCTTAAGTCTGAGTCCATTAATTGGAAGCTCAGTTGTGCCTACTAAAGATGTATTAGGAGAAATGGAAGAAGTTGTACCTAATCCAGAGGACCCTCCTGTTGTTGCAGAGATATAATTGATAGTAGAAGATTCTTCTGAGGAATAAAAACCTACTAAGAATGCTGTTGCTATATATGGGAATGCACCAATTGAGGGGGATCATCAAACCAAGTTTGGAAGTGTTTCAGTGGCTATTGAGATTGAGGACTGGGTAGAAGACCCAAGTTTTGTGGTGTGTGAATTGGACTATCCCGATTCTGATAATGAGACATCTATAAATAGACCAAAAATCAATTATGGTGTTGAGACTGAGTTGTTACCTGAAGATGTGGTCAGAATGCATTACCTGGATAATCTGAAGAAAAATCTTAAGGTTAGTTTTGTGAAAGAGACAAGGAAGATGGAAGTTTCACTGGTGTCATCAATTCAATCAATTATGAATGACTCAATGTCCAGCATAGCATTTGAAAAATCACTTATTGTAATTGCTCCTGCTGATATGATCACCAGGGCTGACCTTGAATCCTTAAAGGATGAGCTGAAAGAGTCCTTTAGTGCTTCTGTTGCGGAGTTGAAGCACTACTTTGTTGAAGAGATGAGAAATTTGGAAAAATATTTTGAACTCTCTCTCGGTTGTAATATGTCAACCTTTATGGCAGAAATAGTGGATGAAGTTATAGCCTGCCAGAATCAAGTATCTAGACTGGAAGTGGATGTTGAAGCTCTAAAGAAATATGTTATCTCTTTAGAATCTTACATGAGTTCAAAATCTCAAGCAGACAAGGAATTAGCCTATGTCAAAAGTGTTGTGAGCCAGATGGTATCTGTCTTTGAAGGTTTTAAAACCTCTATTAAAGAACATTTTAGTACCCAGGATTCCCAAGTAAAAAATATTATTAGTGGGTTGACCAAAAACTTAAAGGAAATAGTAACCTTCTCTATTGGTTCTGTTGCTTCTAGACCTTCAGTGGATTTAAATAAGATTCGAGCTGTGATGAAGGAGGAGCTTGGTTCAACATCAACCAGTGGCTCTGTGGACTCATACGACCTGAGAAAAGTTGTGATTTCTACTAGAGATTCCTCTAGAGAAATAATGAAGATAGTCGAAGACTATATGAGAGAAGTTTATACCTATCAGAAAGAAGTGAAAGACAAGGTAGACTCCTATTTCTAAAAGGTTTACACCAAGCATCAACTCAAAAATCACTTCAAACATCTGTTAGAAAACCTGAAATTACCTCCTATCAATCAATCCTTTAGAGAGAAAGTCAGCAAACTAAGGGAATTGACTCCAGCCTTGGAAAATTCATGGAGAACAATGATGATTTCATATCTTCTATGGAGAGAGGAGGATGAATAATTATGGATTTCAAAAATCTTTTGCTGCCTTTCCTGCATGTCGATGCTAGGCCAGTGATTGTACCTCCATCTTTACCTGCCTCTACCTCTACTGCTTCTCCTGTTCAAATGAATCCAGCCCAATCCATTCGAAGAATTACACCTATGATGACTCAATAAACTCCTCAGTACAGACCAGGCACAGTTTCTGTGGCTCAGACCCCTGCGATCATTTCTGGAATTCCCAATCCTTCACCATCATCCACACAATCTGAATCCTCTTCTGATCCAAAGAGCAAATCACACATCGAGGATGTGGATTGAATAGGTGGCTAAGATGTTTGATAGAAATCCCTTGAATTTTGTTTTCTTTCTATGTACCTTTTTTCAACATATAATACAATTGGCTTTCTTTCCTTTCTCATTTTGTTTCCCAATTTTTGATTATCACAATGGGGGAGAAATATTATCAAAGTATCAAAGGGGGAGAAATATTCTCAAAGGGGGAGAAATATTATCTAAGGAAGAGCTACCATGATTTAATTCTACCTTTGATACATTATGTTCTATAACATATTGTTTTCTCTGAGTTAATTGAATTTAATGATATATCCTCTGATACAATTACTCTTTTTTTAAAGACTATAATATCATAAGTTGTGATTATAATAAAGGGGGAGATTTTTGACCTCACCTGTTTTGATTATCCCAACTATGCTTCCCCATACCTTGAAAATCCCAATTAATGTTTATCTATATTCTAATTCTCTCAATCTATGACATTCTATCTGATAATAATATTAAAATAATCCTTGAAACATGTTAATCAATGTTTATCTCTGTTTATATAAGTTTTGAAGTAATTCTAACCCAATAAAATATGTTTTGCATAAAACAGATAAGTGTTAGTCACTGATCTGCGTATAGCTACTGATATAGAGCTATCAGTACTTATTCTACCGATAGAATTAGTCTATTGATAGACAGAGTCACTGATAAGCTAAGGTCACCGATACGCAGAGCTACCGATATGTACAAGTCCACTGGTAAGCATAAAACAAGGTCACTGATACAGATAGCTACCAATAGAGCAAGTCTTCCGATAGTACAGAATGGAGCTACTGATATGCATAAGTCTACCGATACACATAATCACTGGAACTAAGCGAGCTACTGATAGACCAGAGTTACCGATAGACCAGAGCAACCGATAGACCAGAGTTACCGATAGACCAGAGCTACTGATAGACCAAGAGATACTGATATACAGATACGGTTACAGAATGAAGCTACCTATACAAAGCAGAGCTACTGATAGATCAAGAGCTACCGATATAATGAATTAACCAGTAAATAAAGCTACCGATACCAAAAGTTACCAATACACAGAGTAAGAGCTACCAATATCAGGAGATACCGATACAAGTTCAAAGAGATACCGATAGAAGGTCACTGCTACACAAAGTCCACCGTACACATCTACCAACATGAGCTACTAATGATTGGCCAACCAGTCAAACTCTATACTCTCAATATTATTTATTTATTAAGATAATAGTTACATTTGATGTTTTTAATGCAGTTAATGTTATTTAATGATATTTGTTGGCATGTTAGGGAACCGTACCTAGTACCCATGCAAAAGATAATCATTCTTTTTTTTTCTGGAGCTGAAATCTATAAAAGGGAAGATAAAGATCTAGCTGAAAAAAGGCGGAATACAAGAAGATCATCAAAAAGGAAACTAAGAAGGCGCTTGAAGTGTGAAGTAAGAACTGAAAAGTGGTGCACACGGAAAGACTACATCCATACTCCAAGAACACATGACATACACGAAGCAATTCATTTCTTGAGAAGAACACAAGCTGCATCTTGAGTGAAGAACTACAACAAACACTTCATGCACTCAGGCTGATAAGCTAAACTTGAAAACCAAGGAAGAAAATGAAACTCTGTTTTTCAGACAAAAAATAGAGAAGGACTCAGAAACTTTTCTGACTAATCAAATGAGTCCAAAGCTGCACTTCCAATCACTACAGATTTTCTAAACTCATTCATACTTACTCTAGTGATTCTTTTTTTTACATTTCGAGCAGTGTGTGTACCCTGATTATTTTACACGCACACTGTCTCCTGAGATAAGATGGAGGATTCTTAAATCCTCATTCAAACTCTATAACTCCCTTGTATCCTACTGTGGATAGCAGTAGAGGTCGAGTAAGACCTGGACAGCTGTGAGCTGTTGTTTGTTTCCCATATAGAACTGTGGTAGAGGTCTTTGAACCTGGACAGTCTTTGCACTATTGTTTACCCCGATCCAAGGTGTGGATCAATTTATATAAATTGTTTGAGAGGACTAAATCTCGACTTGAGACTGAACCTCTTGGTTACATCTGCTGTGCATTTTAGTTTAAGTTATAAGTATACTATATATTTCATATTCCGCTGCTAACTACTTTGAAATATAAATTGTTTTAAAGTTACTTTGATAGTTAAATTAGTAAGTGTTTATACTTATTGTAAACTAGTAAGTTAGTTTCAAAAGTCAATTTAATCTTCAGATTAAATTAACTGAGACCTAACAAACCTTTGAGAAACTAATTGAACATTTAAAATCTGTATAAATTAACTATAGTTTAACTTTGTTTTTAAATATGGGGATTTTAAGAGAAATATTTTTAACAGAAATTTAAATTGGAACTCAATTCACCCCCCTATTGAGTATCCACTCTAACCAATAGATGGTTTTATTAAACATATGAGAAAAATATGAAATTAAAATAATTCTGATATTGTAATATACATTTATATCAATTAATTATTATTCATCTAATATGAAAATGAAATGAATGTAGCGTCCATACGTACGTACAACTTACCATCTCTATGAACGATGCATTTCATTTCTTATCTCAAAATATTATGGATTATTATAAATACATATATAATGAATATATATGATATTTAAATCCTTAATACTATTTTTGAGATAATGTAACTTTTACTACATGGAAAATTTACATCAAAACAAGTTCATTTTTGACCCAAGTACCCAATATCGACAAAACATTAGATATGAACTTAAATAGTTATGTAATTTTTATAACATTGTAATAAGTGATATAAAAGAAATAATAAATATTAAAAAGGTTCTAAATAAATCATAAATTAACCTATGTTTAATATTCTGGAACATAATGATTGTATGTGATGAGTCAGACTCAAGGTATGGGAAATCATAACTCAATTTCCATTCGTTGAGTTAAATATCCATGTCATTTGTTTTGTTTTTCCAAGAATATGTGTGAATGACCTATGATTTTTTTACAAATAATATCCACTTAAATTGCATGTATTTATATTTTTCACACATAATTATTTCATTTATATATCCATAATCTAATAATACGATCTTTTTAAGGGACTTCATCTCAATCACCTTTCATCGATGCATATTTTGATGTTATGCACCTTTATTATCCTATAAGGTGTATATAAAACCCTTTTGACACATTATATCATGAAATAATATATCCTTATGATATTTAAAGTTTTCATTAATTTTATTCCTTAATTATTTTTACTCAAGTGCATCTTTAGTGGTAAGGTTCTCCTTAACTAAAACATCATTTTAAATGTTTTAAAGATTTATCCTTGTAGAACATTTTATTTCATGTCGTTGTTTTTAAATGGTTTTTATGAATTTATTTATATGGAAATGAATGTTTTAAAATTTCAATTTATTTAAAAAGTTTCAAATTGGTATGGAACAATTTTATCCAAAATTATCTTTATTAAATGTTTTAAATGGTTTTGGAAATGGATTGAATATTTCAATATCTTGAAAATATTTTTTGTGATTACAAATGAAATTTTATTATTTAAATGTTTATAATTGCAATATTTTATGTGTCATGACTATATAATGGCACTTGGAAATTTAATGGGTGGTTAAGTGATAAACCAAAGACGGTTGGTTTGGTGATAAACCAAGGATGGTTGGTTACATGATAAACAAAGGATGGGTGGTTCCGTGATAAACCAAGTACAGGTGGTTACATTATAACCTATAGTGCATTGGGTGTGAAAGTTGGTCATAGGGATATCTATTTAGTGATATGTGTGGAATTAAAACATATGGTTATTTCATTTATATATTTTTATACACCAATTTACCTTTATATGTTATATGTTGCTTTCTATGGGCTTTATAGTAATATTTTGGTTACAAAAAGTATAATAAATGAGCTTATATTCGTGGAGTATATTTAATACTTCTCAAAGGTAAAAAGTATTAATTTATGATAAAGTATTCATGGTTTACATGTTTTCACAAGGATAATAGTTTTCCTTCATTATGTATCCCTTACTGAGATTTTTATACTCATCCCATGTTTGAAATGTTTTTCATCGATTTTAAAGAAGAATAGAGTCAAGGATGGGATCAAGGAAAAACTATGATTTTACATGAAAAGAAACCACATTTATTTTTAAAAAAATTTGTCTTATGGAAGAAATGGATAATGTTGGAAGTTTCCACTTTGTATTTATATGTTTTTTTATGTTTGAGATATGGCCTAATTCTTTAAAACTCTAAACTTGAAAAGATACTCAGTGTGAATTCTTGACTTATCTCAAGATTAAGTAATGTTTAAGTTCATGGCCTTATAATAACACACATAATTTACTAATAATATTTACATATTAACTTTTTCACATAATAATTTTAACTATCATCTATTTTTTAAGAATAATTTCATTGATTATTCCTTCACTCAACCTCCGAAAATATTGTATATTATAGTGAATGTATGAAGGGGTATTATCTAGTTTAATATTTTCCATCATGATCCTTTTTCATGATTTAAAAAAAATATTATTAGAATATAAATAATGCAATTCTTCTTCTGTAGATACTAAATGTCATGACAAGATTTTTTATACTAGTATAAGTTCATTTATTTATAATTATACTTATATTAGTTCTGTAACATGATTAATTATGTTCATGTCCTTGCAGATAATCAATACCAATAGATATATTACATAAAGCAAAATATATATAAATGATATATAATATCCTATACCGTATGGTATGATATATGTATGTTATATGGTGTAACATATGTAAAACTAATGCATATCATAGACCTTGGTTTCTCATATACAATGATATAATATATGATATTAAATTATAACCTTAACTATATCATAGGGTTGATATGGTAAACTCACAGTGTAATGATATTTATTAATCAAATGATATAATTGATATGGTAGTATAATGTTAAATTTTAACATTTGGGTCCTCTTATATATAAGATATCATTAATCATTTACATTTGATATGAATAAATATTTTGGAGAATCAGTTGAATGAATTTAAATGTTAAATACATGCATATAGATGAGGATTTCAATGTTTTTTGTAACTGAAGTAATTACTCAAATTTTTTATAAAATTTTATTAAATTCTATGAATACTATATAATAATACAAATGTCCTACCTAAATAAGTTTTATGACCTTATAATTTTATCCAAACTTCTAGTTTGTAACACTATTCCTCCCAAACTAAAACACTATTATCCTTCTTTATCTATACCCTATGTACTATCATATCTTGGTTGGATGAATAATGTAGCCCAAGATTTTGGTGATTCATCAACTCGGGGATTAACATTTAAGAACGAGTCCTTTAAAAGCTTCTAGGATATCTTCATCAGGTTTATGATTGAATAATGGAGGCTTAACTATCTTACACATATGGTAGGTTATTCATTTTATATTATGCATGGTTTCGATTTTAATAACATGGATGATCAGGGTTCATGGTTTCTTATATATTATAATACTCGAAAAAAATTTGTTTGGACCTAAGAAACATGACATTGGTATTAGAGAAATTTCATGATATTAATTTTAAAATGGATTAAATTAAATATTTTATTCTCTATCATAAAGTATGATATAGATCTCATATGGTGGATTATTTTAAGATATGTGATATCAATAGTAGTGATAGGATAAAAACATATAATATAAGATATTATAGATTATAGCATAGCATAAATCTATCATTTTCAATATATTATTGTATATGATATGTGTTTACAACTAGGTGTGATATAGAATTTATTCTATATTTTAATTTACAAGTGGAGAATCATAAAATAAAAAAATGTAAATTTTCATTTCTCTTCATAACAAAAACTGTGTGTTGTGTATCCTTTATGATATAAATAATATCATAATCAATGATTTTTAGTTCCTTTATTATTTATCATGAGGAGTGATGAGCCTGTCAAAATCTATGATATATGTTTTACACTATATAATGTATTGTGATTAATAATAGCTTCATAAAAATTTTATAGATATGGAAAATAATATTTTTTTATTTTTCAATTATGAATTGATATAGATAAATTATTATTTTTTTTATAAATTATAGAAAAATCTATTTGGGAAATTTATTTAATTTTTTATGTTTTTATAAAGTAACTAATTATAAAATGTTAACCATTAATTTTTAAATGTTTTTGAAACATTAAAAAATAAATATATTTAATATAAAATTTAAATATTAATTACCTTCAATCAATATGGCCTATTTTGTTTTTTTGATATAAATGTTTTATATAAATATTAAAGTGTAATTTATAAAGTGTTAATAAATTGTAAAATAAAACAAAATATTGTAGTTTATATTAAAATTTGAAAATTTTAAATTAATGGATTATTTAAGATATTATTTGAACCATATCAAAAGAATTTTTTACAATTAATGTGATTAAGGTTCAAATAATATTAAATATACGGCATTTTTATTACGTTAAATTTTTACATAATATATGAATTGTTCATATGAGATATAAAATATTTTTATTTCAAATAATTATTATATATTTAAATATATTTCATATAAATTAATAATGTGGATTATTTTATATTATAAATATATATAAAGTGTTTTTATTTATTTATTTATTCTATCCATTATGTTGATTAAATTATAAATTTTTTATAGTGGTTGATTTTTTGATTGATCATAATTGTTTATCTCATATCAAAATTTAGGAAATATTATTGTATTTACATTATTCCCTATTTATTCAAAGATATAAATTTTTTATATTAATAATTATGATATATGATTTAGTTTAATTATGTTTAAACTACTTTATTAAATCATCACACATGCATTTAAGGAGTTACATGATAATTTTTATAATTGATTTAGTCTTATTATACCTTAGCATTGAATTGTTTATTAGTTATAACCATGAATTAAAAGGTTTATGAATTTTTATACAAATTAGGTATTACAATTTTCTTGGAATGTATAATTTTATCGGGTATTAATTTATGGGTAGTGGTACTTTGTTTCGAAAAGACATAGAGTTTGGTTATCTACCACACCATACATTCCCTTGATAAAAATTTATTTCTGATGATTCTATTTCAATACATGAAATTTTGTTATGTACTTTAAACATGTGATGTATTTTGATATGTGTAAATATATTTAGAATATAATTTTTGTTAATAAAATAAGTTATGAGTTGTGTAAATAGTGACACATTAATATGGTTTAAACATATTGATTTGGTAGAACAAAAATGATTCAAAACTAAATCATTAGAAACATACACACATGAAAAGGGAATGCATGAGATAATATAGTGAGATATTTAAAACCCCTATAAATATTAAGTTCTACATTCCTTTCAGAAAATTACACATGTTAAGACCTTTATTATCTAATCAGGTAGGTTTATACTAAATTTGGGTGTCTAAGGATTACCTAGTTTAAGACATGGTGAAAATGGATAACCCTAAAAGTGAGATAAAAAAATTAAAATGTGATATTTGGGTCACACATAGCTAGGAAACCCTAAGATTTTATATTCTAGAGGAACAAAGTTGATATTTTCCATATAATGGATATGGTAAAGAGTTTTACAGTCAACTATCTAAGAGACAAATACAAAATGATTGAAATTATTATATTCCTATATATATAAGTAATGAGAGCAACACTAAATAAGAATCAAGGCTTATAGATATATAAATCATAACCCACTAAAGGGTATCTAGAATATTAAATGTGGACATAACTTTATTTAGGGTTTATTTAATAAAACATCTTTTCAATGAATATTAAAAATGACACTCATATAAAAAATGTTTTATTATAGATAAAGTATGATCATTATCCTCAAACATGACTTTTAGATCAATTCATTAAAAGGATAATCTTAATGGATGAAACATTCTATACTCATATAAAATTATAAGAATCGTTATTAAGAAAAAATGGAAAATTATATACATTAGAGCAATAAATTCTTAAATAGTTGATTGATGAAGTTTTACAATTAATAGATTTGGAGAATTATAATAAGAATTCAAAGGATTATTTATACGACCCCATTATCATTATTTTTTTATGTATCCTAATTTGTACAACTAACATAATAATATAGATGTGTTCAAGAAGATAGATAACTAGAAAATCCTCTATCAGGAATTGGAAAGGCCTGAGTGGTATGAAGTTTCAGTGGAATTTTTTACATTTAATATTTATAAAAGAATATTGTTATCTACTCATGTACTTTATAAGTTTGGGTATATCAATGACTATGAGAGTCCATAGTCTTCTTTAAGTCATAATCCAATTACAAACATCATTATATAATCATTTACTAAAATGTTTTAATAGATTTTTGGGAATTACAACATTATTTACATAAAAAATGTTTACCTAATATCCTCAATATTTTGAGGATAGTCTAGAAATAATTGGGAAATCTGGAATTATGTGTTACATCGATAGTGAAAAGGGGGGAAATTAAAACTTGATGAATAAAATGTTTGTTTGAAAGTATAATGTATTGACTGATAATAGACAATTTAAGTTATAAAAACCTAGGGAAGGTGCCCAAAAGGAAAGGTAGTTATTTCTTGGTTTCAATAATAGATATTACACAATGAAATGGATAGAATACCATAATGGTTCAGAGAAACTTCATGGAGAGTCCATGTTAGGTATTTATATTATATAAATCAATTCTCATATTTTGAATGATATATGATACCAAATAAGAATTAAAAAAAATTATTAATATGTATAAGAATTAAAAACTAAATAAATATAGATGGTTAAATATTTTATTATGAATCAAATTGGTAGATAAATAGATTCCACATCAATGATTTGGGTGAAAAAGTATCACTTCAATTCATGGATGAATGTCAAATAAAAGTCATGTATTTTTCTTTATTTCCCTTAACTAACTAGATATGTTATTTAAAAATAAAGATTTATTAATATAATGAGTTTATGTTTTGAATATATATGTTTTATGATTTATCTAATTCTATAAATTTTTTAAAAAGAGAGAAATTATTAAAGTAATATTTTCTAGGATAAAAGTGTTTTAACAAATTTATTTGTTAAAATATAATTAACATGGTTCAATTACCTAATATTGATATATTTTAAACAATAATGTCTTATTTTTAGAATATTTCTCCAAACACATAGAATACCATATAAGATATGTGTGTTAATTTTAAATTAGTTTAATATTTTCACTTAAGGAAATAAATTTTTATTTCTAACACAAAGGAGTTTGTCTTTCATAGAGTAATATTTTGGAGAAAATATAGTTTCTAAGAGGATAGTGGGTGTAAGATTGAACAAAGAGAAGTTCAAAGTGTGAAAATCAAAAGTTTTAATAGTACGATTTTAAGTTAGTGTCACTTTATATATTAAAATAATTTAAGATATTTTAGTAAATATTTTTATGTAAAGAGTTTCATTTTTTTACCAAATGATCTCAAAGAAAATTTTAATAGAAATGTTCTTAAATAATGATGATGAACATTGAAATATTTATAATTTATTAACATCATAACATTAGATTTTGTGAAGATAATACGTTTTAATACTTGTTCAAAGTGTTTAACATTAGGAATATAATTCTAGTTTTCTCCATTATTCAAACAATATTTATTGGTAAATTTTACTCACTAAAGGAATTTATGATGTGATTTTATTATATAGTCACATAGATATATAAATGGAGTTTCATATATATGTAATGAGTTAAAAACCCCTAAAAGTGATTTTAACATAAGGACTATTTTTTTAATCATATAGAATATGATTATATGGGTTCTTTTTTATGGTTTAGTTGATATTCTAAATGAATTTTAAGAATAAAAAATGTATTATGTTATAAAATATATAGTATCCACTTTATCATTAGTTTATTTTATTTTAATATATTATATAAAGTGAAATTATAATTAACTTTTCAATGGTCAACTTTGAGTTCTCCCTAATAGAAGTTTTTCATAGATTATTATTGGTTATGATGAAATATTAAGGTTATACTAGATAGTATTTCATATAGAGATAATGAACATGAACATGGGACAAAAAAATATTTTTATATATTGAATGACCCACCAAGTATACTAGGTAGAGTGTCATATACAATTACTTTAGTATTGCAGGGTTCATGTTTCATATTTTAATCCATGAACTCGGGGATAAAAATGATACTTATCTTGATAACCTTCATACATTGATAACTTAATTATTCCTATCTTGAAGATATGTTATTTTGGGGTGGTTGGGTATTTTTCAAATCACATCACCAATTTAGTTTAATCAAGATGGTATTTCTCCACTTATATAAAAAATAAAACATATTGGACCTCTCTTGAGATATATGGAATGATATGTATGGTTATACCTAGGTATGTGACATGTTCAATGAAAATATTTTAATATAAGGGTCATGTTATGTGATCATAGACCTAGAAGAATGAGATATGATGTTCCTGTCATGACCCATCCCCCGGGGCCCATGTCGTGAATACCCCAAGCCTTCCATCCATAGGCTAAGGGCTGGTGACTAGCACTAGAAAAGAATATCCCAAAAGGGAAGGCATTTGCTTTAAACTTGTACACACACAAACAAGGAAAACTACAAAAATATAACCACTAAATAAAGAATAGTAATAGAGACACCAAAATGTACCACCACTGAGAGTTGAGTGTGCAAACTTAAAGTAAAGGGGCCAGAATACAAGGTTAACTGAAATAAATGTACAGAAAAAGAAGTACAAGCTCTGAAGTTCTTCCGCCAAGGATCCTCCCAGAAGGGTAGGTACAAATCTTCATCAGATGTCACTGTATCACACCACGTCTATCAATCTACCTCTGAGCACCGTCTCATTCTGAATCCACAAAGTCCCAGTCAAAGTTGTCTATCATCTACCCCAGACACAACAGGTGTGGGCGAAGCCCGTATAGGGGTGATTATAACAATACATAGTAGGAACCTTTATACCCCTGAATGTCTCTCAGTAATCCATGAAGGAAGACACTAAAAAGGAAAAATACCACAGAGGTAATACCACCAAGAAAGATCCCAACACATAGTAAAAATTAAAAGACCTGGTTCACATCTAGTATAATATAAGTACATAATTAAAGATGATTAGTCGTAAAGATAGATCATATTTTTTTGTTGAGAGGCTCTGCTACTGATCCACCTAGGGTTGCTGGTCACTGACCCACACAGGATTACTAGGTGCTGATGCACACAGGATCGCTCGGAGTTGACCCACCATGGATAACTAGGTTATGACCCACACATGATCACTAGGTGGTGACCTACATAGGATCGTTAGGTGGTAACCTATACAGGATCTCCATGTGTTGACCCCATCAGGATCCCTATGTACTGACTCACAAAGGATCACTATTCATTTTTCACATCACAGTCGGCCACTGGATTCCCATACTTAACATGATTGATTCTGGGAGGATAAGTTCCTCAATCCATCAGTTGTACCTCAACCACCATGAAGTACAATATAGAAGTAACCCAAAGGACCGTCTTATCATAAGGATTCCAACGCAACACACGGTGCGTCGATTGGACGCTCGGTCTGTATGTTATAGGTATTTTAGTAAAAAGGGTCTAGTTTGATTCGAGTCTAATACAACCCATCCATAATACAAAATCCTCCAAAACTTATAGATAGTATCTCAAAAGGACCACCATGTCACAAGGGTCCCAATGCAACTTACGACGCATCAATCAGATGCCCGGTTTGATAGATACAATCGTTTTAATGAAACAGGGGTCAGTTGGGTCTAGGTTTGATCCGACTTGGTCAGACCGACCCGACCCGAACCGATAGCATAGGTCCGGACCATGGGTTTTCCTAGTTCTCTAGAGGCAGACCGGCCTTCGTCCTAGCTGGGATGTGGTTAGGAGCCGCATCCAACTCCTTTCCTGCCGCGATCGAGCGATCACGGCATGCCACGCCACACACTATCTCTGACGCGACCGAGAAACCATGTTTCCCACAGAATGAGTCTGTGGGTTAACTTTAGTCAACACGATGCCAGTGTATCACCACAGATCTCTTGTGAAACTTTCGTGGTAGTCGCGGCCTCCATCGTTCGCTCAGGTGGCCCAAATGCAGGCCACTGACTCCATGTGGCATCGGTCGGTGCCGCACCTCCCCGCCTCCATGGTGCGCCTATAGGCACTCCTCCTCCCTCCACTCGTGGACTCCACTACGGTCCATCGTCGATGCCAACATGACAGCTGTTTCTTATGTAGGACAACAGAGTTTCTCTGCGGGCCCGTTACTTAATCTGTGTGCATCTATGGAATCATTAGGCCGCCACCTTCACTACGACGGCCTCAAAATCTCTTTGTCACTATTTCTAGAAATCAACCACAAAGAACGCTCATACGAAGAAGATAAAGCCTTGTTCGTTTCAGGCCGCTCCCTCCACATTATAAGATTAAAACATGGGGAGGTTCAGGGATTTTAATTCATCCAAAAAAAGTGTTAATATAATATCGGATAGAGAAAAATCCCAAGAATGAAACCATCTTGTAAGAACGAAATATCAGCGGATAAACCTGTTCATGGGTTAATCTTCATTCATCATTTAGAATAAGAATGGGGAAAATCACAAAGCCAAAATAAAACCCCTACCTTAATTTGATGTCTTTTTCCAAAGGGTTCTGTTCATGGGGGTTTAAGCTTTGTTGATGATTGTCGCTTCTTAGCTTCATTATCATTCGTCATCATTCATCATTATTCATTGGAGAGGAATCTCACTATAGTTTCATTAGTGGTTTTCCCATGGTTTAATTCTCCACTCTCCAAAGCATTCATTTAATAAAAAGAAACACATCACAATGTTTCTTTTATGTTGTGATGTTGGGTCATTACACTGTTTCATTTATGAAATAGTGTAGAAGTTAATCTTGCATAATGAGCCATTAAGGGGATCCCTTAATTTCACCTATTCATCACCTCGTCTCCGCACCACATCATCTCAGTCCACTGCATAATGGTGAGAGAAGAAATAAGATAATTATTTTCAATTATTTTATTATTTTTCTCAAAAAATCTGTAAAAAACAACTTTTCTGCTCGGACCATGTTGGTCGAAGTGAAGTAATTTCTAACAGTATCTTAGTGTTTTGAGTTCAACCGTGCCCTTGGATTTTTGATCCAATCACTGGTTAAAAAATTAGAAAAACCCACTCGCACGTTTACTGAACGTACCTTAAAAAAGTTCAAAATTCTGTTCTGGGATATCTAGGGCTCTGAATAAAATTCTATTAGAGCACGTGGTCTCATAATAATTCCATATAATAAAAACATTACATGGAATTTCTAATACATTAAATTCTTCCCACCTTAGGGATTTACACCCCTGAAATCCAAAAAAAAACTAATCAAACTATTGGGGGTACTGAGCACGAATCTGAGCCTCTAGCTCCCATGTGCTCTCCTAGAGATTCATGTGCTGCCACTGAACTCACACCAAAGGAATCGAATGACCACATAGGACTTACTCTTGTCAATCCTCTATCTCCACTAAGAACTCTGCAAATATCACCCCATCATCAATGTTTAGCTCGCCCCTGTCAATGACGTGTGATGGATCATGTACATACCTCCTCAGCTGTGACACATGGAAAACATCATGGACTCAGTGAATCTATGGGGGAAGAGCTAGGTAGTACACCACCCCGCCAACTCTTCTCAGGATCTAAAAAGGTTTGATGAACCTCAGAGATAACTTTCTGCCCCAACCAAATCTTTACAATCCTCATCAAGGTGAGACCTGAAGAAAAACATGATCACCATCCTCAAACTCCAAGGGTCTCCATCTCATATCGAAATAAGATTTATTCCTGCTCTATGCAGTCCTCATCAACTCCTGGATGATCTGCACCTTCTCAGTGGTAGCCCGTAACAACTTCAGACCCATGAGGGTTGACTCTCGTTGGTCTGTCCAGCCTAAAGGTGATCTACAAGGCCACCCATAAAAGGCCTCAAATGGTGCCATGATGATGAAGGAGTGATAGCTGTTGTTGTATTAAAACTCCTCCCATGGCTGGTGGTCCTCCCAACTGTGACCAAATTCAAGGACACAAGAACAAAGCATGTCCTCTAGGGTATGTATGGTTTTTTCGTCTGACCATTTGTCTGTGGATGAAAGGTTGTGATCAAGCGTAGTTAAGTCCCAAACAGTTCCTGCAACCCCTTCCACAATCGGGATGGAAATTGTGCATCATGGTCAGAGGTGATTGTCGAAGGCACCCCGTGATGCCGCACTATCTTCTATACATAGAGGTTTCCCAAAACCTCTACTGATCCCTCCACCTGGATGGGTAGGTAATTAGCTGACTTGGTGAGTCAGTCAATGATCACTTAGATAGAGTCATAGCCCATAGACATGCGTGATTACCCCATCATGAATTCCATGTAGACACTATCCCACTTCCACTCTTGTACCTCAAGTGGTTGTGTCTAGCCTACTGGGACCTGTTGCCCAACATTCACTTACTGACAAGGGAGGCCTTGATAAACGAACTCTACCACCAATTTCTTCATCACTAACCACCAATACTAATGTCAGAGGTCTTGTTACATCTTTACCACACCTGAATGTACCACCAAAGGGGAAGTATGGAACTCCCTCAACACCTCCTCCTGTAATGTCACTAGTACCATGGCAAATCCTCTGAAAAGGATGATGTGCTCCCCACCTATTGAAAATCCATTAGGATCCTTTATTTAGTATATCTGAGCATGTGAGGCCTAGAAGTAAACATACAGAAGCTGTACCTCCCTAAATCACTGAAAAAGTGGTGCTGTGATAGTCATAAACTGGAGTTATGATTCCCCATCACTATCCACAAAGGATATCTTTATCACAACTAGCTACTCTATCACCTCACTCAATAGCTGTCAACCAGACCTTCTGTTGAGTGTGTCTGCCACTACATTCCCTTTCCTAGGAGTGTAGCCTATCTCAATGTTATAGTCCTGAAGTAACTCCATCCATCGTTATTGTCTCAAGTTCAGGTCCTTCTTTGAGAGGACATACCTGAGACTATTGTGGTTGGAGTAGATGGTAAACCACTCACCCATAAAGTAGTGTCTCCACATCATCAAGGCAATGACTAATGCTTCTAACTGTAGGTCATGGGTTGCATAGTTCTTCTCATGTTGCATCAAATGGCATGAGCTCTAGGGGATCTCTACTTGCTCCAACATCAGGAAACAACCCAGTCTGGTCCTTGATACATCACAGTAGGATACATAACCAATTCCCACTTCTGGTAGTCTCACGATGGGGGGCACTCATCAGTCCCTGCCTCGGCTTCTAGAAACTCTTTTGGATCCTATCCATCCATAAAAAGGGTTTGACCTTCTTTTTCAAAGTTGACAAGGGTTTTTATACTTTGTAAAAGTCGGGTACGAACCTCTAGTTTTACCCATCCAACCCCAAAAAACTTGGCACTATGGTCACGCTCATGGGTGACTCCCATGAAAGCACTGCCTCTATCTTTTCCAGATCCACTGCAACTACAGCCTCCAAGATGATGTGTCCCAGATATTGGACCTCCCGAATCTAGAACTAGAACTTTGAGAGGTGGTGCTCTAGGATTGAATATAGGACTATTAGCAGGTGTGTAACATGACCATATTCTGATGCTGAGTACACCAAGATGTCATCAATGAAGACTACCACGAAACGATCGAGGTAAGGTTGTAAGATCTTTTTCATGAGTCCCATGAACACTGTTGGTGAATTGTTCATGCCAAATGAAATCACTAAAAACTCATAGTGGTCATACCTGCATCTAAAGGCTATATTTGGTACATCTTCATCCTATACCTGATTCTAGTGATAACCTGATATGAGGTCGATCTTCAAGAACCACCTCACTCCCTTAATTTGATCGAAGAGTTCATCAATCCTCTAAAGTATATAATTGTTCTTTAGAGTCACCCGGTTCAGGTGCCAGAAGTTCACACATATCCTCAAGCTCCCATCTGCCTTTTTGGAAAATAACACTGTGGATTCTCATAGAGAAACACTGGACCTTACAAACCCCTTCAACTGCAAGCCCTCTAACTGTACCCTCAAATCACGAAACTCAGTGGGAGTCATCCAATATAAAGGTATAGATATCAGTGTCATGTCTGGGTACAATTCAATATAGAAGTATACCTCTATATGAGGATGTAGTCCTAGGAAATATTTTTAAAAGACATCATTATACTTTTCCACCACTATAGGAAATCTTGGACTCCCCTCGTCCACCATATTGAGGGTGAGGCTATCCAACTTATGAAAACCCTTCTTTTATTACAAACTTAAACATGATTTATTACATAAACTTTTCACCTGATACAACATGGAAGATCGAGAGGTATAGTGTATTTTGGGCTTAGGATCATTACATAACAACTTAAAACATGAAATAAAACATCTTTATTGAAAACTTCCTTTACATGACCACTACATTCCCTCGTACATAGCATTTCATGAGATAACCTGAGGACATGCATAAGAAAAGGGGTGAGATATAAAGCCTAGTAAGGGAATAAACATGGAATACATGAGAATTAAAATACATGTTAGACAATAGGCATATCAATAGATCACACGAGAAACATGAACATAAATGCATGATAAAGCATGATAATCATAACATGGAAATGTGGCAACAACACTTAACATGGAATTAGCATAAGCCAAGGCTCATTGCACATGGAGCATGAGTAAATTATCATTGCACATGAAGCACTAGTAAACCCTTGTTTCCCTTGAATTAGCATGATTCAACACTCATTGCACATGATGTATCATGATACTATACTTTAACCAATGCATTGGAGCGCTATAAGGGCACACCTTTCTTAAACATTTCTTTTTTATGCGTAAGTGTGCCACATGGATCATAAAACATGGATTCATAAAACATAATCATTTATTCCATGATAAATGAATTTGGAATTCATACATGAATATTTATAATAAATAATTAAATGTGTATAAAGTTAAATACCCTTGATGGAGAAATGGGCATGGTATTCACTACACAATGATATTGGCTTAGAAAATCAGTGCGATTTCGGCAACGTAACGGCATGACATAAGAATTCATAAAAAAGGTTGATGAGAGATAAAGTGGTTCCTCTTCATATTTACATGTAATGGAAATTAAGTAGGTCATATAGATACATGTACCAACAATTTTAATGGAATTTAGATTCATGATACAAAATTATTGCTTGAATGTAAAATAGGAGAGAGAAGATCCTTTCAGAATTTCGACATAGTAACGGGTGTACATGGGAGGAATTTAATGAGAGAGAAAGGGGTCTCCCATCATTCAAATATAAATAGGTAAGTATGAGGGAGGTGAAAAACCATACCCCAACATTCATAATTTAAATTAAAAGGGAAAAACAACTTAAAGAAAATTGGACAAAAATGAGAAAGGAATAAAAAAACCCTTACTTGGAAGTGTGCTTCCAAAGGCTTGAGAGAGGATTGAGAGAGGCTTCTTGGGATCTTGGGGCACCTTGAGAGGATTATAGAGAGAGTAGGGAAGAGGTTGGACGAACTAAAAAGGCTTTGAGTGAGGAGTAAGTGGGAGCTTGTGTGGGTTTATATAGGAAAGGTGAGGGAATTCTTTATTATTTAGGTTTGGGACCCCTTATATTAAATTAGTCCAAAACACAAACCATCCCATGGTTTTTGCCCATGGTTTTTGGAAAAGGGAATATGAAAAAAATATTTTATAAGGCCAATGTCCGAACTTCTTAAAATAATAGGGTTGCTTATGTGGAGGTGAGTCACACTCCCATGGAAAACAATTTAAAAAGACAAGGTGTTTAATAAGTCTTGAAGGGTCCATTAATGCTTTGAAAAGTAAGTCAAAAAAACCCAAAATCACATTATTTTAATGTTAAATAATATATTGGCCAAAAATAAAGATTATATTAATTTATTACATTACTATTGGGTCATTATGATGTCATAAAATACATTATATATTTAAACAGTATTTAATTTTTCCCCTAAAAAATTGTCTGTCTCAGAAAATTATGAAAAATTCACCGTTAGATAATTTTGACATCCTAATTCTAGAAATAACATTTATTTTATCTAAATAATTTTCTAAATATGTTAATTTTTACTTTTAAAATAAAAACCGACATTTATTGAAAATTCACAGGTTTTGACAAAAAATGGCTTTCAAACCATAATAAAAATTACAATTGAATTCATAAAATTATATGATCATTTATATATAATAAAATTAATTTAATAATAATAATAATAATATTTTAATAAAATATTCAAAAATCCTTTAATTTAATAAAATAAAATTCTTAATTAAATAATAACTAAAAAAACACTATTTTCACTTTAAAAACTATTTACAATGTATCAATAATGACAAGAAAGTATATTCATTATTATATACAAAAAACTAATGTACATGAACATAGTACTAGAGATTTTTTACATAACCCCTTAAAACAGCCACATAAGACCTAAGGGTAAGGTGTGTGATGGTGACAGACTCTTGGGATGGATTGGATAACATCTCTCGAGTGTTAATCTCTATCAACTTCCAATTTTACCGTTGACAGTCTTATTCTAGCTTGACATGGTGAAGCTCAGCTTGGGCTTGGTCAAGAGCGAAGCCCAAAGATGCCACCTGTTTTCTGAGCTCTGACAAATGGGCTTCGTATGGAGCAATTCTACTAGATGAGGCCATCGCTTCTTTTTTCCGAGTAAATTGGGTTCGTTAAATCCTTATATTTATACTAATCATGTGATCACTGTTCAACGACTATAAAAGTAATGGTCATAACTCTTAACATAAAACCAATGAAGTTGAAATTTTATATAATCGTTTTACATAAAGAGACATTTAACTAGATCAAGAGGGATTTCCATTAATGAAACTTTGGGTCATTACAATATTCCCCCCTTAAGAAATTTCACCCTTAAAATTTCCTTTTTCCCACACTAAAATAGATGTGGGTAACTCAGATTCATCATTTCCTCCGATTTCCAAGTCGCTTCTTCAAACTTGTGGTTTCTCCACAACACCTTGACAAGGGGCATTCTCTTATTTCATAGAACTTTTTCTCTATGATATAAGATCTTCACTAGTTTCTCCTCATAAGAAAGATCATCCTCCAACTATACCACCTCAGAAGAGAGTACATGTGAAGGGTCCGATATGTAATTCCTTAAGAGGGACACATGAAAGACATCATGTACTTTGGTCATTGTAGGTGGAAGTGCTAGTCGATAGGCCACAGCCCCGACACGATCAAGAATCTCGAAGGGGACAATGTACCTTGGACTTAAATTATCTTTCTTTACAAACCTCATGACCTTATTCCATGGAGATATGCGTAGAAAAACCATGTATCCAACTTTAAACTCAAGGTCTCATCAACGATTATCTGCATAACTCTTCTGTCGACTCTGGGCTGCCTAGATATGTTGCTGAATATTTTTCACCTTCTCCACCATTTTCTCGACTATTTCTGGTCTAAGAAGCTTATGTTCACCAACCTCATCCCAACATGCCAGTGTTCTGCACCTTTTCCCATAAAGGGCTTCATTTGGTGACATTTGGATGCTCGAGTGGAAAATGTTATTATAAGAGAACTCAACCAGAGGAAGATGTTGATCTCATCCTCCTTTAAAGTCCATTGAGCATGCACTCAACATATCCTCATGTGTTTGGATAGTCCGCTCAGATTGGCCATCAGTTTGAGGATGATAGGCTGTACTGAAGTTCAGTACAGTATTCAGAGCATGTTGAAGACTCTTCCAAAACTTAGAGGTGGATATTGGATCTCGGTCAGACACAATAGATAGTGGCACTCCATGCTGCCTTACCACTTCCCTGATATATATCCGTGCCACTTGATCCAATGAGAAATAATCCCGAATAGAAATGAAGTGTGCAGTATTTATAAGATGATCCACAATAACCCAGATTGCATTGTTGCCTTTGGATGTCCTTGGAATTCCTGTGAAAAAGTCTATGGTGATGTTCTCCCATTTCCATTCTGGTATGGGCAATGGTTGCATCATCCCCTTAGAATTCTGCCTCTCTGCCTTCACTTGCTGTCACACCAGACACTTTGATGTATATTCAACAATATCCTTTTCATATTATCCCACCAAAAGTTTTCTCGGAGATCTCAATACATCTTTTTTCTCCCTGGGTTAATAGAGAAATTTGAACTACGTGCATCATCCAAAAGTTCCTTCTTCAGCTCCGGACTTGATGGAACACATAGTCTTTTCCAAAATTGCACAATTACTTCTTCATTAACATTAAACTATGAGGATTTACCCTTTTTGATAGCTTCCAATATTTCTTGAATTCCCACATCATCCTTTTGAGCATCCTTTAAGCTTCCCAAAAGAGATGGTTGAGAAATTATTTGTGAAAGGATTGATTATCTTCCCTTCTTTACGATTCCCATGCCCATCTTCATCAAGTCTAAGAAGATTGGATCCCTCTCAATTCTCATCATTGATAGAATCACTGGATCCTTTCTACTTAGGGCATCTGCCACCTTGTTCGCTTTCCTAGGGTGGTAATGTATTGAACAGTCATAATCCTTGATGAGGTCTATCCATCTTCTCTAGCGCATATTAAGCTCTTTTTGTGTGAATATATATTTAAGACTCTTGTGGTTAGTATATATCTCAGATTTCTCCCCATAGAGATAATGCCACCAGATTTTCAAGGAAAATATCACTGTCGCAAACTCCAGATCATGTGTTGGATAGTTTCATTCATGTATTTTCAACTGCCTTGAGGCATATGATATCACTTTATCATTTTGCATCAGCACACAGCCTAAGACCTTCTTTGAAGCATCACTGAATACCATAAAAATTTCCCCACTTGTGGGTAAAGTGAGCACGGGAGCAGTGATAAGTCTCATTTTCAACTCCTTGAAGCTTTCTTCACATTCATCACTCCAAGAAAACTTTACTTCCTTTAGAGTTAGCTTGGTAAAAGGGTTGGACAATCTCGATAAATTTCTCACAAATTGTTGATAATATCCAGCTAACCCCAAGAAGCTACGGATATCCATTACCGATGTTGGCCTCGTCCATCCCTCAATTGCATCTATTTTGGAGGGATCCACAGATATCCCATTTCTTGTGATGATATTTCTCAATAATGAGACCTCCTTCAACTAAAACCCACACTTTCTGTACTTTTCATAGAGATTCTCCTTGCGTAAAGTCTCTAGTACAGTTCTTAAATGCTCCTCATGATCCTCCTTGGTTTTGGAGTATATTAAAATATCATCTATAAAGACTACCACAAATTTGTCGAGGTAATCTATAAAGGATCTATTCATCAATTCCATGAAGATTTCTGGAGCATTGTTGAGTCCGAAAGGCATTACTATGAATTCATAGTGCCCGTATCTTGTATGAAAAGCAGTCTTGGGGACATCTTCCTTCTTCAACCTCACTTGATAATATCCTGACCACAAATCTACCTTGGAGAAGTGTTGTACTCCACGCAGCTGATCAAACAAGTCATTGATCCATAGAAGAGGATACTTGTTCTTTATCATGATTTTGTTAAGTTCACGATAATCGATGCAAAGCTGCATTGAACCATTCTTCTTCTTGATGAATAGGACTGGTGCACCCCATGGTGAAGCACTTGGGCGTATAAACCCTTTATCCAGATTCTTCTGTAGTTGTTTCTTCAGCTCTTCAAGCTCCACAAAATCAATTCTATATGGAGTCTTGGATATTGGTAGAGCCCCTGGTATATGTTCAATTGAGAATTAAACATCTCTTTTAGGAGGAAGACCAGCAGTTCCTCGGGAAACACTTCAGCGAATTCCCTCACAATAGGAATTTCTTCAAGGATGGTTCCTTCCTTGGACTCAATCATCTGAGCCAGATACGCATGCTCATAGGGTAGTAATATCCATGCTTGAGATGATGGAGCTAAGGGAGATTCATCTTCCTCCTTACACTTGTAAAGAATTGGGGGTCGATTCTCCATATGGAGTGTGATTTCCCTCTCCCAACAATTTATGTTGGCTCTATATAAGGAAAGAAAATCCATGCGAAGAATTGCATCAAATTCCAACAGAGGGATTATTATGAGGTTATCCTGGAAATTAAATCCATAGATTATAACAGGGGAGGACTTATATTCATGGGATGCAATGATTTCCCCATTTTCTATACTCACCGACATCTTCACTTCAATGATTTGTGGTGGTGCTGGGACTGTTCTACTAAACTTTCGAGATATAAAATAATGCGTAGAACCTGAATCAAAAAGTACGTTCTCTATTCTTGAATGAATAACTAGTGTACTTGTCACCACTTCGTTGTCGGGGTTTTCTTCGGCAGAAGTGATGGAAAAATATCTTCCTTGATGCCTTGGATGTTGTTGGTTGCCTCCTAAAACCCTTGGTTTAGGGCACTGATTTGAAAAGTGCCCCGGTTCTTTGCAGTTGTAGAAATAAACAACACGTTGAGGTTCGAACGGAGCGTTCCTCTCCTCTGTCACATCCTCAGGTCTTTCTTTCCAATAGTTAAGAGCTAGGTGCCCTTCTCTTCCACACCTAAAGCATTTCCCCATCCCCTTGAGGCAATTTATAGGGTGCTTCTTTCCGCACTTTTGGCAAGTGGGGTGCTGGATCTTCTTAGCACCGTTGGATTTATCCATCGGACCGCCAGCATTGAAGTCCACCTTATGCTTCTTGTCCTCATGATACCCCTGTGATTCCCTAATCTCCATTTCAACCTTGAGGGAACATCGGACAATTTCCTCATAGCTATCGAAGTCACGGATTGCTAATGCTTTCCGCAGGCTAGGCTTCAGCCCACCAAAGAAGCGGTCAACCTTGCATTCAGGGGTAACGACAAATCTAGAAGCATATCGTGAAGGCCTTGTGAAGTTTTCCTTGTACACTCCAACATATTCTTCTTATTTTTTGTTTGAGGGAAAGTAATTCCCTTTCCATCTTATGCTGGAGGGTGCTCGGAAAATATTTATCGAAAAACATCTTCCAGAAATCCTTCTATTCCAATGCCTCGATCTCCTCCTCAGGCTTCGTATTTTTGATCAACGTCCACCATTGATCAAATTCACCCTCCATATGATAAGCCACCCGGAGAACCTTCTCTTGTTCAGAACATTGAAGGATGGAGAAGATCTTTTCAATGGAGTTGATCCATTGTTCAGCGATCATGGGATCAGATGATCCACTAAAAGTAGGAGGCCTTTGTCTCATGAAGCTCCCGATAGAGACTTGTTCTTTCTTAGGGGGGTTGAAATTTCCTCTTGAACTACGTTTCTATTAAAATCTTGATTTATCTGAGAGAGAATCATGACAAAGTTTGTGATTCCTACTCCCATTGGATTGAGCATCTCATTAGTACAATCATCACACTGATCTTCACATCGGTTGTTAGCCTGAGTTCTCCTATTAAGGACCATTGCCTGGAATAAAATGAAAGTTAGGGGGTAACACATAAAGGGTAATCCAAAGACAAATGTTTATGAATTATAAATAAACTTTTATTTCCTTAACTCATGAGTCTATAGGATTCAATCTAGGTTTTTCATGATCTACTTTCTAACATATATTCTTAGGGGAATTTTTTTTAATTCCCTTAATAAGGGTTCATAATAAGCTTGTAAATTTATCAAAACATATCCCCCAAGAGTGTCGTAACCAAGAGTGCAGCAAGGCCTATTGTCGTGCACCAGTTCCCGTTCAAGTCTAGCTCAAAGCAGTATTTTCGGGTTTTACCCCTAGGATAAATCTGTGCCAGAGCCGCCTCTACCTACTCGTATCCAGACAGGGATGTATTTATTTGATAAACCACTTACTCAGTACTTACCAAAACTTGGGGATGTTTTTATTATACTTAGTCTTGTCTCTAAGGCTTTACTAGGGTTTTCTAATCCTAATCCCAAAAATAACTAAACCTATCCTCTGATACCAACTATGACAACCCTACTTTTATTACAAACTTAAACATGACTTATTACATAAACTTTTCACTTGATACAACATGGAAGATCAAGAGTAATAGTATATTTGGGGCTTAGGATCATTACATAACAACTTAAAACATGAAATACAACATCTTTATTGAAAAATTTATTTACATGACTACTACATTCCCTCGTACTTAGCATTGCATGGGTTAACCTGAGGACATGCATAAGAAAAGGGGTGAACTATAAAGCCTAGTAAGGGAATAAACATGGAATACATGAGTAGTAAAATACATTTTAAACAATAGGAATATCAATAGAGCACAAGAGAAATATGAACATAAAGGCATGATAAAGCATGATAATCAGAACATGGAAATGTGGCAACAATACTTAACATGGAATTAGCATGAGCCAAGGCTCATTGCACATGGAGCATGAGTAAATTCTCATTTCACATGAAGCACAAGTAAACCCTCATTTCACTTGAATTATCATGAGTCAACACTCATTGCACATTATGTATCATGATACTATACTTTACCCAATGCATTGGAGCTCTATAAGGGTGCACCCTTCTTAAACATTTCTTTTCATGCATAAGTGTGCCACATGGATCATAAAACATGGATTCATGAAACATAATCATTTATTCCATGATAAAGGAATGTGGAATTCATACATGAAACATTATAATCAATAAGTAAATGTGTATAAAGGTCAATACCCATGACGGAGAAATGGGCACGGTATTCACTACACAATGAAATTGGCTTAGCAAATCAGTGCGATTTCGGCAGCATAACGGCGTGACATAAGAATTCATAAAAAAGGTTGATGAGAGAGAAAGGGGTTTCTCATCATATTTAAATGTAATGTACAGTAAGGAGGTCATATATATACATGTCCCAATAATTTTAATGGAATTTAGATTCATGATACAAAAGTATTGCTTGAATGTAAAAGAGGAGAGAGAAGTTCCTTTCAGAATTTTGGTATAGTGAAAAGTGTACATGGGAGGCATTTAATGAGAGAGAAAGGGGTCTCCCATCATTCAACCATAAATAGGGCAGTATGAAGGTGGTTCAAAACCAAACCCCAACATTCATAATTGAAATTAAATGGGCAAAAAAACTTAAAGAAAATTGGACAAAAATGAGAAAGGAAGAAAAAAACCCTTACTTGGAAGTGTTCTTCCAAAGGATTGAGAGAGGATTCTTGGGAGATTGGGGCACCTTGAGATGATTCTAGAGAGAGTAGGGTAGAGGTTGGATTAACTCAAAAGGCTTTGAGGGAGGAGAAAGTGGGAGCTTGGGTCGGTTTATATAGGAAAAGTGAGGGAATTCTTTATTATTTAGGTTTAGGACCCTTTATATTAAATTTGTCCAAACCACAAACCATCCCATGGTTTTTACCATGGTTTTTGGAAAAGGGAAGAGGAAAACAATATTTCATAAGGACAAAGTCCGAACTTCTTAAAATAATAGGGTTGCTTATGTGGAGGCGAGTCACACTCCCATGGAAAACAATTTTAAAAGACAAGGTGTTTAATAAGTCTTGAAGGGTCCATTAATGCTTTAAAAAGTAAGTAAAAAAAACCCAAAATCACATTATTTTAATGTTAAAACATATATTGTCTAAACATAAAGATTATAGTATTTTATTACATCACTATTGGGTCATTATGATGTCATAAAACACATTATATATTTAAACAGTATTTAATTTTTACCCAAAAAATTGTGTGTCTCAGAAAATTTTGAAAAATTCACCGTTGGATAATTTCAACATCCTGATTCTAGAAATAACATTTATTTTATCTAAATAATTTTATAAATATTTTAATTTTCACTTTTAAAATAAAAACCGACATTTATATAAAATTCACGGGTTTTGACAAAAATAGCTTTCAAAACTTAATAAAAAATACAGTTGTATTCATAAAATTATATGATCATTTATTTATAATAAAATTAATTTAATAATAATAATAATAATATTTTATTAAAATATTAAAAAATCCATTAATTTAATAAAATAGAATTCTTAATTAAATAATAACTAAAAAAACACTATTTTCACTTTAAAAACTATTTACAATGTATCAATAATGACAAGAAAGTATATTCATTATTATATACAAAAAAATAATGTACATGAACATAGTACTAGCTATTTGTTACATAACCCCTTAAAACAGCCGCATAAGACCTAAGGGTAAGGTGTGCGATGGTGACAAACTCTTGGGGTGGCTCAGAAAACATAGCTCGAGTGGTAATCTCTATCAACTTCCACTTTTCCCATAGACGGTCTCATTCTAGCTTGAAATAGTGAAGCTCAGCTTGGGTTTGGTCAAGAGCGAAGCCCAAAGACACCACCACTTTTCCGAGCTCCGACAAATGAGCTTTGTATGGAGCAATTCTACTGGACGAGGCCATCACTTCTTTTGTCTGAGTAAATTGGGTTCGTTAAAGCCTTATATTTATACTAATTTTGTGATCACTGTTCAACGACTATAAAAGTAACGGTCAAAAATCTTAACATAAAACCAAAGAAGTTGACATTTTATATAAACATTTTACATAAAGAGACATTTAACTAGATCAAGAGGGATTTCCATTAATGAAACTTTGGGTCGTTACACAACGAGTGAGTGATCATCTCCACCCTCCTCCGAGTAAGTTCATCCTATGTTGAAAAGGTTCCCTTATATCTGATGAAGGAAAACCTACACCATTCTTGTGGACACACCACACTTTGGGCCTAAAACAGTCGATCTGAGAATGTACTGTGGATAACCAATCCATACCAAAGATCGCGTTGTAAGGCCTCAACACTGCTACTAGGAGATCCCAACTGAATCTCTCGACTCCTAGAGTAATCTCACACTACTGGTACCGGTGTTTAATCATCGAATCCCCTTCTATAGGAGTCTCTAAACATATGGAACAAGCCAACAACTACACTATAATCTTCAAACCTAGAATGAGTTCTATGTAAAGGAATGAGTTACTGGCACCTGTGACTATAAGAAATGCATCTAATGTCGAGTTTACACATATCTTACCTCTAATAATATATGGAGAATCATGTTCATATGCCTCCATCGCTTGAAGCTAGCCCTTCCCCTATCCACCTACTCCTAGAGCTTGTTGTGGAACTCCTGGGGGTGGTGGTGGTAGTACCTTGAACCGTTGTCCACTTCCTACCGCCTGGACTGCACCCCTTCCACATTCTCTACCCTATGGACCTCCTTGCTCAAACCTCTCACTGTCTCAGTAGTCCCTCAACTACCTTCTGGTCATCCATATGGGGAGTCATACAGTCACGAGCCATGGACCCCTATACTCCATAAGATTAAAAAATTCTATCCCTCGGATGTCCTCCTCTACCTCGTGAGCTATGAACCTCTGACCATGCATCCTAGGGTCTTTATATAGAAGTTTTGTCCCTTTTGGGCCTCTGTTTCATCTTCCTATTGCCTATTTTAGATGACTCGACCACCTGTTGTCCAGTGGTGCCTCTCACCATCGATGCCTGCTCTGCTAGGAAGCTCTCCACTAGTAGTGCTTGGGATGTTTAGAACAAGCATCGATGCCCTGATCTCCCATCAGAGTCCCTTCTCAAAGATATGGGACCTGAAGAAAGGGTCTCGTATCATGTCGATGGAGTAGCGGGATTGGTTGGTACACCTTTCAGAGTTCTGGGCCATAGTAAAACTGCCATACTGTAGGTAAAGTAGCTCTTGAATATGCATAGAACATAGTATCGTTAGTACAAACTCTTCCCTGAAGAGGCTATTAAATTCCAACTAGGAAAGGGTATCCTCCTTGTGTGTCTAGAGTGTCAAGATCCTCCATCTCCCTACCATTCCCTAGAAAAGGATAGCAGCTAGGATCACTATATGGTCTTCTAGTGTCTCTACCAAGAAAAAAACTTGTTCTATAGCCTCCATCCAATCCTCACCTGCTTGACTATCTCTATCACCTCAAAACCTTAGAGGCCTCTATCTCAAGAACTCGAGCAGTGTGCTCAGTAGACATGCACTTTATTTTGGTTGGGATGGAAGAATATGTTGTTCTATGGGTGGTGGTGCTACCATTACACCACCCATAGGTTCTACCATAGTAAGTGGTCCCTGTACCGACACCTCATCACTCGGTTGGACATTATCATGATCTCTCACTAGAATCCTGAACGGATGTCTTCATAGAGGCATATTTTAGAGAAAAATATATTCCATGGTCAATAATTTATACCTAGTGAGCTAACTCAAAATATATCAATAGAAAAACATTTCCAAAACACACGCAACTAGTGTTTTTGTGTACTGAGATGGAAAACAGAAATCAGGGTCCTAGTGTATGGATATGTCGGCCACTAAACTGACACTAGACCCCCTGAACAAAAATCCAAACTCAAGACACTTAACACTATTTCCCTCATTGAAAAATATATAATCATAGTTTTTTTGGTATAACCGAACACCCCTTTGATACCACTTTGTCCTGACCCGTCCACTGGGGCCCATGCAATGACAACCCCAAGCCCACCTTCCATATGCCAGGGGCTGGTGACTTGCAACAGAAAATAATATCCCAAAAGGGAAGGAATTTCAGTTAAACCTATACACACACAGATAGGAAAAAATACACAATGCTAACAACAAAGGAAAGAAGAGTAATACAATCACTATAAAGTACCACCCCTGAGAGTTGAGTGTCTAAACTAAAAGTAAAGGGGTCTAAATACAATCCCAACTAAAAGGAATGAGTAGAAAAAGAAGTAAAAGCTCTATAGGTTTTCCTACAAGGATCCTACCTAAATGGTTGGTACAAATCTCTGTTGGAAGTCACTGCTACACACCACATCTATCGATCTACCTCTGAGCACCATCTAGTCCTAAATCCCCCAAGTCCAAGTCAAAGTTGTTTGTTGTCTGCACAAGACACAAAAGGTACAAGCGAAGCCCATACTGGGGTGAGTATAACAATACTTAGTAGGGACCCTGAGACCCCTGAAGTTATCTCAGTAATCCACAAATAAAGACACCATAATGGAAAAATACCATAGAGTGATACCACCAAGCAAGACCTTGACACATAGTACAAAGTAAAAGACTCAGTTCACACCATGTTTAACATAAGTACATAAGTAAAGATGATTATTCGTAAAGCTATATAATCTTTTTCTATCAAGAGACTCTACTACTAATCCACACAGGGTCACTGGGTGCTGACCCACATAGGATCACTCGGTGATGACCCACATAGGATATGCTAACCCACACAAGATTGCTAAGTGTTGGCCCACATAGGATCACTAGGTGCTGGCCTACACAGGATCTATAGGTGCTAACCTATATAAGATCCTCTGGTGCTAACCCACATAGGATCGCTATTTTCAGACCCACATAGGGTCTCTTTTCATTTTTTTCACATCAAAGCTAGCCACTAGATTACTCCACTTAGCAGGCCTAATTCTGGGAGGATTCTATCCTCAAGCCATTGGTCGTACCTCAACAACCATGAAGTCCCACATATAAGTAGCCCAATGTACCATCTTATTTTAAGGGTTCCAACATAATAGACAGTGCGTCAATTGGACACATGTTCTGTAAGTTATAGGATTTTTAGAAAAAAAGGCCCAGTTGGATTTGAGTTTGATCCAACTAGGATGTATTACATATTCCTCAAAAACACATATAAAGTATCTCAGAAGGACCGTCCCATCGTAAGGGTCCTAACTCCACTAACGGTGTGTCAATTGGACGCCCGGTTTGAGAGATACAGGCGTTTTAGTAAAACAGGGGCCGGTGGGGTCCAGGTCTACCCCGACCCGGTGTAACCGACCCGATCTGACCCAGACCAGTAATTGAGGGTCCGGACCGGTAGCGCGGGTCTGACCTGGTAGTGCGGTTTTGGACCTATAGCATGGGTCTGACCCAGTTGTGTGGGTCTGACCCAGTTGTGCGGGTCTGGCCCGCAGTTTCGCCCTCTCCGCCAGAGGTGGACCAGCCTTCGGCCCGGCTGGGAGGTGGTTGGGAGCCTCTTCTAGCTTTTTTCTGATGCAGTTGAGTGACTGCGGCCTGCTGCGTGCCACACCACACATGGTCTCTAACAAGGCCAGGCGGCCACGTCCTCCATGTCACCCTCATGTCAAGTCTCTGGATTGACATCAGTCAATGCGGTGCCAGTGTGGTGTCATGACCATGGTGGTCGCATCTTCCTTCATTCGCCCGGGCGGCCCAGACATAGGCTGCTGACTCCATGAGGCCCTGATCAGCCCCACAACTCTACGCCGCCTCCCTCCACCTTCAGCCACCACCAGTGCCGGCATGCCCGCAGTTTATTATATGGGCCACTGGAGTTTCTTCGGTGGTTCGTTTCTCGATCCGTCTATTTCTATGGAATCCTTAGGTTGGAACCTTCACTGCAACGACCACAAACTAGCTTTTCTACAATTTTGAGAAGTTTTCAACAATGAATGAACATGCATAGGGTCTTGGGAATTGTTTGTGTCAGCCCGTTCCCTCTTCTATAGAAGTTTAAAAACATGGGGAGGTTCTGGGTTCATAATTCAACCCACACAAGTGTTAATATAATCCAAAATAGAGAAAAATATCAATAATGACACCCTCCCATAAGAAATCATGATCCTAGGATTAACCAGTTTGTGGGTTAATCCACGTTCATCATTTAGAATAACATCATGGAAAATCACAAAGACAAAATCAAACCCCTGCCTCTGTTTGATGTCTATTGCCAAAGCATTCCATTCATGGGGGTTCAAGCTTCATCAGTGATTGTCACTTCCCAGATTCCTTATCGTTCGTCATTGTTCTTTATTTTTCATTGGATAAGAATCTCACTAGAGGTTCGTCAGAGGTTTTCTAACGATTTAATTCTCCACTCTCCAACGCATACGTTAATAAAAAGAAACACATCACAGTGTTTCTATTACACTACATTTTTGCATCGTTACACTGTTTCATTTATGAAACAACATATATATTACTCTTGGAAAGCGATCCATTAATGGGATCCCTTAATTGCACCTTGTCTTCACCTCATTGCTGCACTACACTATCATTGTTTGCTGCTCAATGGTTAAAAAATAAATAAAATAAATATTTTAAATTATTTTATTAGTTTTCTAAAAAATTAATAAAAAAACAAATTTCCTACTTTCCCCTTTACTACATGAAGTTAATTCATTTCTAAGAGAATCCTGATGTTCCAAGTTTAACAGTGACCTCAAATTTTCGATCCAATAACTGCTTAAAATGTTAGAAAAATCCACCCACACGTTTACTGATCCTACTTAAAAAGGTTCAAAATTCTATTCTGGGATCTCCGAGATTCAGAATCACATGATGTCAAAGTTCATGGTTTTAGGATAATTCCATATAATAAAAAAATACACATAATTTCCAAGACATTATAGTTCCCATCCATATGGTTAATATATACTTATAGAATCAAGAATATTTGAATGATTAAATAGGATATGAACACTCTATGACCCATGGATACTCATTATCTTTGAAAAAGGGATCATATGATTTTTAAAACTTGTATATGATACAACTGGTGGATATAGATATAATGATACATGTGATTAATAAAGATCATTCCAAATCCCATTATAGCTTGAGTATCATTGATTATTTTCTATATACCACTTATTTGTTACCTTTATGATTTATTGGATTCATAATTGTTGTTAATGTAATAACAGACCATGGGGTCATACTTTATGGTTGGATGAATGGGTATTATGTTTTACAGTATGTAGAGTGTTTCTCTTAATTTTTTTTAGTTTTATTAAAAGGAGTTCTGAATTTAAATTTTAAAAATATTTCATACGATATGATATATGATAAAATTGATGAAATATTTCAAAAAGATTATTATAGATATATAAAATGGGTTTTGGATATGGTCTCATAAGTTATTATATATCATGAAAAATAAAGTGAAATGGAAAAAAGTCAAAAAGGCTTTAGTTTAAGAGGGAGAATGATGGAAATATTTTCTAAAGAGTAATGTATATATGATATATATAAACCAATATATTATGGTATTATATAGGTATTTTATTAATGAGAACCATATTTTCAAATATATTTCATTTCATTGAATTATTTAAAATCCTCATAATTTTATTTTTTGTTTTTAATCACATTTTTAGAAATTATTTAATTATTGGAATAGATTTGGTAATAGATTAAATCACAATTTTTAATTATTTTTATTCATTTTAAAATTATAAAGAATGAATCTTACATTAATTTAGGATATATTGATTTATATTATTTCTATATAAATGAGGAAAATTGGTTTTGGATAAGTGTTTTTTGGATACCTGAAGTGTTCTAGGTGAAAAATAATCCAAGACTGGTTTCATAAGATTAGAATAGAGAATTACCCGGACCACAAATGATTAATATTTTTTTAATCCAGTTTCATAAGATTAATTAGAGATAATTCATTTCCATATAAGAATATAATATACTTGATTAAGATTAACCATAACTTGTATATTATTAAATCAAAATCATTTTATATTACAAAATAGAAATTAGAACCTATGTAAGAATAAATTGGATTTTAGGAGAGATATATAATAAAAAATTGAAATTATCATAGGCTCTGTAGGAATTAGAAGAAGAATAACTCATGTATGAATCTATACATTAATAAAAATATGATAAAGAAAAATGGTTGAGAACATGAACCTATATCTATCGAGATCTCAATTCCATGTGGCCTATATGAATATCCCTAGGGAATATAAAGGTTCATAGTACACCCTGCCTTACTAAATCTGGTAACCATATAAAAACATAGCCACATACAAAAATAAGGAGGAGAGTGGATATCAGGTTATTAGTAAATAAAATTGACAGTGTTCAAATCATTTCATGGAATAAAATAATTTGGATAGAATGGGGTGTTGTATGAATTTCTTTCAAATGCAAAATTTTTAATGGTTTCATATATTATGGGATATATCTGGGCTTTATTATAGTAGTGTTAATTATACTCCTTTATTACTATTTCTCTTCATTTTCAATTTAATTTTATGTTTCACCATACTATCATCTCTTTAAACACCACGATTATTTATTATTAACCTAATTATTGATCTCTAGGGGAGAAAATAGTATTCCAAAGTCCCGAAATTATAATTATTTTCTTTTATTTTAATTCATGGTGAGATATCATGGTTTTATAGTGATTATTTAGAAATTTAAAACCTATTATCAATTATATAGGCATCATATCTTACCTTATCATATTTAATCTCCCTATATTTATTTATATTATCTAGAGTACAAGGGGATTGAGGAAGTTAAATGATAAATAAAATGAAGTGGAGTTGGTTGATGAGGTTATGGAATAATAGTGGTTGTGGTTTGTCATTTAGAGTGTAAATATAGAGGGGGTTTGATTTAGTTTTCCAAGGAGGCTTCTAACATTAATTATGATTCAAAAAATAGGTAAAATAAGTTAGATAATGAATGTTATTGATTTAGTTAATTAATAGATTTATAAATTATGAAGTGCACTATGATAGACCCATTAACCAAACCTAGGGGTTGAAACCTTCCTCTATGATTTTTTTCCTTTTCTTTTTTTTCTTCATTTTCAAACCCCTTATCATGTTATATAGTTTTCATAGATAAAAAAAAGTTACAACTCTTAAAAAATAAAACTACTAGTCCTATACTCTTATTGACATAGATCCTAGGTCTACCAATAGGTTAAACCTTTGGATTTAAATTATATTGAAGATGAGTTCATGAAAAAACTCCTTCATGTAAATTTTCCTTCAATTTTTAGTGGTGTTGATTTATTTTTTGTCTTTTTCACACATTTAAGAATACTTTTTTCTTTATTTTTTTTTCATTCCTTCCGTTATTTGTTTTCTTTCAACTCAAATAATAATATATTAGTAATAATTTTTCTATAATAGATCATAATATCTATACCAAATTATAGAAAGTGGATGAGATAACCCATATGCTTAGAGTCCCAATTATAACCTAAATTTTTTTATATTAACCACATTCTCTTCTCGTAGTTTCCTATACAAGAAAAAATCCAATAGTAGCAAAAAAAATCCCTAGTTATCCAATAAAGTATGGGTAGACAAATTATACTATAAAACATTCACACTCATCAAAATAAAATTCTCATCAACCCTTAATTTGAATAAATCCAACATATTAAGGAGATACTTCATGCTAAATTCTTTGAGAACCAAAATTGAGGATTTGAAGGAAATGATGGTTCAAATAACCAATACTCTACAAACATTCATAGATAAAATATCACTAATAAAAAATGAAATGTAGGTTCTCTTTACCCAAGAACACATTGAAGAGGTGGAATCAGCATTAAAAACCCTTTTATTCTACACATCTCAAAATTCCTTCCAGATGAACTTTATGAAGAGTAGGATATGCTAGTTGATCCTTTATGGGAGTAGATTTTACTCTTGATTTATTTATTTTTTATTATTAGCTAATTTCATTGAATACCTACTAACCTTGTATTAATTAAATAGAATAATATAAACCATTCACATATTTTTTTGAGTATAAATAATATCCCAATATAGAAGGGAATTTGGTTCTTCGAATTATAACCCTAAGATCTTTGATGAAGCATTTAACTCCTTAGATCATATCAATAAATCATTTAAAAAGGATACAGTAACCATCATGGGGGGCCTTTTTATTAGTTTCTCTCCCCCTATATACTTATCTATATTTATTAATTTTGGGAATGGGTTATATTTCATTCCTTTTGGGGTTCTCCACTCCAAGTGTACATTTTTTAAAACTTATAAAACTTACTTGTGGTAGTTCTTATTAAAAAACAACACCAACCCACTAATTAGAGGTAATAAACTATAATTTTATGGATGTAGGTAGTATGAACACAACACGTCTTAGAAGATATCCCAATATTTACTTCCCATTTCACTCTTAAATTTATATTTTTTAAAAATTATAATTATGTGGTGTTTATTTTTTATTTATAGGTTACGAGAAGCACCCACATGCTGGGATCTTAACACATGTTGCACTAGAATAACTCAATTTTAATTTATCCATTCCTTACTTTTTAATTTTTATTCTTTTATTATTTAATTAATTTTAGGTGTATGAATAGTTAGAAGTTACATTGATGATAGTGTAATAAGAAAATATATGGGGAACTTCATTTTTGGTTTTTTTAAAAAAAATTGTTCTTATCTATGTTTTATTTTTTTATTTTCTTTTTATTCTTTATTATTTTCAAATAAATTGAGTTGAAATGTATATATGAACTCCTTTTTTACTTCTAAGATCATTTTTTAGTATTTTATAATTTTTACCTTATAGATTTTTTAAATTATTGGTAATATTTTTTTGTTCTCATTAGTTTTTATTTTCGATTATTTCCATTAATTTTGACTAAATATTTAAGTTTAAACCCATGAGTGACTGATATGGATCCTTTTACCTGAAACAAAGTGTTTCCAATACTATTTTTGTATATTGTTTTTGATACCCTAATATTATTGAGATAAAGTTGGTATTTTTTTGAAAAATATAACTTGTGATTATTGTTTTTAAAAATTGTTGAACATGCAAGAAATATTTTCCAAATGATTGGGGTTCTTCTTGGGATAACCCTTATTTTCCTTGGACCTAATTTTTACATCTATATCATTTAAGATATTAGTTTTCCATAAATATCCTCATAGGTTTAATCCACACTTAAAGCCTTTTTTCCCATACCTACCATAGTTCTAAAAATATTTTTCATGATTATTTCAATATTAATTATGGGAGAGGTATTCTAAGTGTATATTTGGGATTCATACAATTGAATGGGGGAATGTGTGTTCAGTGTTATCATTTTGGTCATTGAAAATGAAACGGGAATCAGTATAATTCATTATATGAATTTATCATACCAATATCCATGAGATATATAAAATGTATATAAAAGAAAAAAGAAAAAAATAGTACATATTAAAAAAGTGAATAATAAAATAGAGAATTAAGGTATAATTTTTCATTATCATTTATTTTTAAGACTCATAACTCACATAAAAAATTAAAGGGAATTATGATGGGATAAATTTGTAACAGAATTTAGTGAGGCTTTATTCATTATTTAAATTTAATTTTCATGTATTATATTTATGATTTATTATCTCCTATCAAAAAAAATTTATTTTAAATTCTTACCCACTAACCATAAGACACTAATAATGCCTTTCTAAGGCCTCATTATATAATTAAATTTTCATTTCCAAGTTTTAAAGAGAATTATAATTTTTAAATGTTAATGGTGAACATTTTGGGTTTCAAAGGATCCAAAAACAACTTTTATATACCATGGAAGCAATATAGAATCTCAAATCCAATATTTAACATGATTGATAAATGAAATAATGTGTACTATAAATGTAAAAGTAATGAATTTATTCCTGACACCATAGTGATATTTAATTTTTCTTCATATCTTGATCTTGATAAATATCACATGAGAGTTGACTGAATTAAATCCCCCTCATATAGAAACAATGGGTTGTTTTTAATAACTCATCATATGAATGAGATTCTTTCACCCACTACAACATGGTAGTGCCTCTTGGTGTAAAAGTAGTAGGAGAAGAGAGTTATTAGAAGGATAAATTTGTTCAAGGTCAGGGAATCATTTATTTATGATTATAATAATATCATAGTAAATGTACACTTATAAATCCCTCAAGGATGATCCTTGAGTCAACAATATTTAACTTTTACATTATCATTCAATATATACATCAGCTATAACTCTCGATTATGACAACTCTACCATATATTTAATTGTATGGAGTGACTAATAAATAATAGCTTTGGTGTAGGATATGTGGGTTTTAAATTTTTAATACTTCACTACCTTCACTGGGATAATGTATTTTCAAATTCATCATACCTTATGATTCATGGAACTACGATTCAACCATGTCGTATAATATTCCTTGGTTGGGTAGCCTATATGGTATCTTTATATCATATAATAATATATTCCCAAAATGAATAAATGTCACATAGCCTATATTTATATATCTTTTACCATATTCCATATTTATATAATACTCTATGATATTGACCAAAAAATATCATACTTGTACAGGATTTAAGGAATATCTCGTTCAATATACAACATATACTAAATCCTTATAAACATTGTCTCATGTCACCTTATTCTTTCTTATATATAATGACTTATGAATCCATATCCAAAATTCCTTTTTGATATATTACAAAATAATTTTACAAATCTATCATCAACACCACCATGTATTTCACCTTATAAAATACCTTGTGAATATCCATCCAAAAACTTCAGTATTAACTCTAAAACACTTTTAGAGGAGCTCCTTGATTAAAAATCATTCCCCATTTAGTCAACCAAGAAGTGTATCCTCATGGGACTTTTTAGTGTTGGAAGAAAAATAGGAATCACTAGATCTATAAATTTAATAAAATAGAGGCCACCAGCAAAGAATGAGTGATACTCAACCTACAAATGGATCTATCATGACCTCTTTTAAAAACATGTATCTCTATACTTGTGTCCTCTAGTTACAACATGTGAATATATGAATTCTCATATAATCCATTTGTCTAGGATATCAAGTGACCATGGTACATGGATTATATCGATCCCATATAGCCAACTCATATATTCTTGCTTCCCAAAGTTTAAATTGAATAGGTTGAGGAATATATCACATGTTATTCAAATTTATATATGAGCACATTACATGTTCAACACTTGAATAAATAATTGCATCATATGTACTATCTAGGTTTGGTCACATTCTTCTTCAGTTAATCTCAATCAATTTTCCAGATGTCATACTCGTCATCCGGGAGGAAAAATATCATCTATAATTATTTCCAACTCACCTCTAGATCAGCAACATACCCAAAAAGTCTCTAATTATTTAATCTTTGATGCCTATGTAAAAAAGTTATTGAATTATGAATTTTCACATGCTATGTATCTCATTAGTCATAGGTAGTGGATCATCTATATAGGATTCATATACCCCTAGTATGCAACAACCCAAAATTTTATCACTGGAACTTCCCTTATTGTGTCATAAAACACATAAATCACAAAGTGAACCTAATAAAAAAATTATTATCATAAAATAATAATAATAAATTGGTCATGAAATAAACCAATAAGAATTCCAAATATTACAATGGGATAATAAATAGAAAATAATATAGTAATAATGTTAAAATTTGGGTCTGGTCGATCCACTAGAATGATTGCGCTCATAAAAAGATTTATAAATAAATATATACTATTAATAATATTATATTCATTTTAAAGATAAAAATATATATCCTTGAAAAAAAGTATAAGTGAATGAATAATGAATTAAATAAGTGGAATTTATAAAAATTAAGGAAATTATATGATGGTTATAAATAAAATCAATGGAATATTAATCTGACCATTAGGGATAATAATAAGGTCGTTAGAATAGTAAAACTACCTATTGAAGTATAAAATAAAATTTAGTTTTCTTAAAAATAAAAAATGATATATTTATATCATGAAATTAGTAAATAAATGCTCTAAAAAATGATAAATTATGGGTTGGTATTTTTATAAAATGTAAATGATTATTTACAATTTTTTAATTAATATAATTATTTAAAAGAAAATCTATTTTCATAAAATATATTCATAAATTAATATTATGTTTTCTTATAATTATAATATAATTTTATGTGACATTAAAAAAATTACAAATGGTTAAAAAATCGATTATAATTTTAAAATCATTAATTTTTTGAATAAATGATGATTTATTTAAAAATTAAATTTCTCATATTTTGAAATTTATTTTTATAAAATAGATTCAATTTTTTAATCTAAAAATGAAAAAAATGGTTTTGGTGAATTTTTGGAATTTTCTAAAATAATTGATTTTTTTTGTGAAAAACAAAATACGGTAATTTGCGGTATTTAAAATTACAATCCAAATACATGGGTTTTTATCCATTTTTGAGTTAATAACCCATTGTTTCAAAATATCATAAACCATTTTATTTATTTAGTCATAGTATTCTATAGTATTGGCACTCTTGAACCAAATTAATAAACTAATGAATATAATAATAAAAAAAGACCCATCTCCTCCACTATAAATATCACCCCTTCTTCTCACACATTCTAAACCTTGGATATCATCAATATTATATTAAATTACCTCACCAAGCCTCTTCCCCATGTACAAGATCTGCTGATCTCCAAAAAATACCAACCAAATGTTCCTTAGGGGGTCCTTCAAGGATGCGATATTCAAGATGTAACTTTCTCAAACCATGTATTTTAATTTTATTTCTTCTTCTACCTTCTCAACACATCCTTCATCCATAAAATAATAACATATAACTTATCATGTATCTAATATAATTTTATATTTCTATTGGAATATGTTTTTCCACCACTTTTATCATCTCCTCTTATTCAAATAAATGAAATCAGAATCCAAATTATGGTGGTTAATCATCTATGTGGATAATGAGTTTCTATTTTCCATCAACACATTCCATGATGGTCATACACCCATTATTATGGTTAAAATATATTTTTAACATTAATATTATAACTTTTTGATGTTATGGAACAATATATAGACACAATATTAAATAAAACAAAACTTTTTTGTGATGATTGAAAAACTGCCAAAATAAACAAATCATTTATCATTAACGTTTTATCAAATTAATAATCCTCATACAAAAAAATAATATATAATACCATTTAAAATTACATAAGTTCATTAATACCATATAATTTTACTTCTATATAATTATTCATATTTTACAAAAAAACATAATTATACAAAAGTAAACTAATCATGAAACCATGAAAATGAACGCTCTTGGAATGACAAAATTGAACATTATAACTCCTAGAAATGGTAATAAATTTAATTAATAAATTTAAAATAAAGAAAATAAATGAATAATATCTTATTAATTATGTTAATAATGAATATAATTACATTATCTATGATAATAATTTCTTGTCAAGAATGCATTCAGATATAAGGCAAGGGATCTCTCAGAACCTCTATTTTTTCTTTGGGATACACTTTCTCTCTCTTCAATCAAATTTATTTATTAATAATTCTCATATAATTATTATAAATTATTACTTTTCATTTCAAAAATATATATCCAGTTCAATTAATCTTTCTTTGATGAAAAATACATATTTTAAATGGTTGTCTTCTCAATTCCTCTCAATAAGCAAACCTGGTTAAAAGGAACATCTCTATTTCTTACCTATTTTAAAGTACTCACCATAAAATGAATAAATAATCAAATATTTTTATATATTTCGTTTAATTATAAAGAAAAAAATATTTTAGTTCATTTTTGTTTTTATTCAAACAATTATTCCATTATCCTCTTTAAAGACTCTTTATTCTTTTCCCAAAAACTATACTTATGTGGCACATTTCTAATGTTATCTAAGTACTGTATTTCATGATTTCAATTAAGTTAGAAATAATAATTCATGATATATTCTTATTTTTTTCTTTATGAGTTACCAAGAATTATTTAAATCCCTTCTTTCATGGATTCCATTATGATACTCCCATTGGTTTTTCTTTATGACATGATTACGAAACCCATTTCTCTCCATGGGTAACCCTTATTATTTTTACTTTTGTTTAATTTCTTTATATGGAACATATATTAATGTGCTTATTATGATGGGTGTTTCCAGATAGAGTTTGATTCATTGGGTAATGTTTTTTCTCCTGATAATTTATATATGGTATTAGAGAGTAAACATAATCCATTATGGGAATTTTTCCCCCATATGATTCCATATTGAGTATTATCATTGACTCATGGTTGTGTCCTATTATGTATTTATTTCACATTCTTATATTTCTGTGATCATAGGTCTCCATGATCTATATGATATTCCTCTACATGTTTATTCAAGTTCCATTCCATTTATGTTTTTATGTTATTCCATCTAACTCATGTGTTATACTTTTTTCCACTATTATTCCCTTACTATTATTTTTATCTCACTTCATTTTGTCTATGTATTCCATCAGTTATCCAATACAGTTATAGAAGGTCAAAGTTTGTTAGGATCTCATTATGGATATTAAAAAATATATGTTTTATTCTAGTTTCATATTTTATAATTATGTAACTAGTATTCTAAAGACACTATATTTTTAAAACCATGGTTTGTATTTAATGTATAATTATTCTAAAAAATAATGTAATAATTTGTGTAAAAGGATAGGGTTAATAAAGTTTATATTAGAGAACAATCAAGTTTTTTGGGGGATTAAGACTAGAAAACCTTAGTAGAACCCTAGGAATATTTCTATCACTATGAATAAACTATGATAAAATATAGGGAATCATAAGTAAGGATATTCTTTTCATTTAATAGGTTATTCCATATATGTTTATGTTTGTATTTTTATTTTATCATTAGATAAGTATTTAAGGTCCCTAATTTTATTTTTTCTCTATGTTTATTTAATAGAGGGATTTAGGATAACTCGTTATAATAACTGATGTGATCATAAATGTGATGATTTCCTTAATGATATGGTAAATGTGATGGGAATAGGATATTATAACTTTATAACAATAAAATCTCAATTGGATCAAGTTATGAATACTAACATGAATCATCTGGAATAACCTCATTCTCCTAATAAAGAGAAATTTATAGTAGAACCCTTTATGAGACAAAGGATTCCTATATTTAGTGGATCTTGTGATCCCCTCATCAAAAGAGAGTGGATTAACTCTGTTGAGAAGATACTATTTTTCATTAATTATAAAAACAAGATAAGGTCATACTTGTGGTCTATAATTTTGATGGGGAATGTGATCAGTGGTGGAAACTGATGAAAAAACCAAATTATATGGATGAAATTGATTCCATGGATTAGGGAGGATTATTGGAAACATTTTCAATAAATATTTTCCCCAAACTCTATGTCTTTATATTATAGGGGAGCTTCTTAGATAGAAGAAAAAGGAATATTAATCTATTAGGGTGTACGATGAAAACTATAAAGGCTTTCATGATATGCCTCCAGATTTTTAGTGAACACTACAAGTAAGGTGAATCTCTTATTTAGTGGATTAAATTCAAGTCTATTAAAGTCATTGATGAATCAAGTCATTGAAATATATGAGTATATTTTCTATTGTTCAATTAAGGTTAAAATATAGATTGGGTATTCTCAATGGTCTTAAGGTATGGGAGATAAAAAAGAGGAAATGTGAGTTTAATATAGGATGATCAATATATAAATACCATGAAGGAAAGAAAACTCAACATCCCACATGTCAACATTTTGGGGATAAGTTTTTCATGAACTATATAATGGGAACCAAGATATGTTTCAAATATGGAATATAGAGGAATCATAATAGTTATTTCTAAAGGGGTATGAAGAAGCCCACAAATTAAGAAGAATAAAGGAAGTTTTATATAACTACTCAAAATACTGTATTGTTTCATTTGTAAGGAAAATATAAATTATGCAAGCCAATTCCCTAAGACAATGTTCATTGTAGAAAATCAATAACAAAAACCTCCAAGGCAGTAAGGAAGGGGATATGTTATCACTACTATTGAGGTGGAGCCTGAAAATAATATGGTGACAGGTTTGTTTGTTATTAATTAAAGAATAGAGAACGTATTATTTGATTCTAATTCTAAATATTCATTCATATCTTGAAATTTTAGCAAAACTATTCAAACATCACCTCAAAGTATGAAGGTTGAGTTCTATGTGAATAGTGAGTGGGGAAATTATAGATTCTAATGTATATAAAATCTCCCTAGTTAATTTTTGTGGACTGAACCTCCCAAAAAATCACATCTTACTTCCTTTGGTGGTGTTTGATTCTATATTGTCCATGGATTAACTATCTTTATAAAAATACAATATCAATTGTTTGGAAAGGGAGACCACTCTTAAAATCCTAAGGCATCCCCCAATTCTGTAAAAATGTAAGGACGATAATGAATTTCCTTCAGAATCAATATATAAATTATGTATATTTTGGCCTTATAAGAAATCATATCTAGACTATATGTTTAATGAAAAGGAGGGGATCATTCTTGAAGACATTCTTATTGTGAACTACTACACTAATGTGTTCCCTAAATAATTTCCTGGTTTTCCTCCAAATATAGAGGTGGAATTATCAATTGATCTTATACCTAGATCTATGCCTATATCAAAGACTCTTTATAGTATGGCCACAATTTTGCTAGAGTAACTAAATAAGAAGCTATAAGAAAATATAGAAAAGGGTTTTATATGCATGAGTGCTTCACCGTGGGGTGCCCCAATACTGTACATTAAAAATAAGTATGGATCAATATGCCTTTACATTGATTATCATAAGCTCAAAAAAATTATGATAAATAACAAGTATCTCTACCATGGATAGATGACTTTTTGATCAGCTATTTGGGCTAATTATTTCACTTAGGTGGAACTTCAGTAGGTATATCACCAATTAGAGGTGAGTAAGAAAGATATTCCCAAGACTTCCTTTCAAATGAGTTTTAGACACTAATAGTTCATAGTGATTCCCATTGGACTCAATAATTCTCCATCAATTTTCTTGGACTTAATTAATAGTTTGTTTAGATATTTCCTTGAAAAATTTGTGGAAGTCTTTATAGATGATATTATCATATACTCCAAGAGAATGTAGGAGCATGAGAAGCATTTTAATACTATGATAAATATGTTTTAAATAGAGAAACTATATGAAATGTATAGTAAATTTGAGTTTTAGATGGAGGTAGCATCATTATTGGGTCATGTTATCACCAAAAAGGAATATTTTTGGACCCTTCTAAAACAAAGGCAATTGATGAGTTCCACAGACCAACACTTATAATGGAGACCCATAGTTTCTATGATATAGTTATGTATTACAAACAATTTTTGAAGAAATTATCATGGTTTTCAAATCCACTAACCAAGATTATTGGGAAGGGAGTAATGTTTTTATGGATGATTGAATGTGAAGACTAATTCAAAGAGTTGAAATAGAGTCTCATCACTACACCAGTACTTACACTTCAAAAAATCGGCGAAATATTTGTGGTATACAGAGATTATTAATAGAATGGATTAGTTTATGTACTGATAAAAAATAATAATGTGATAGCATATTCCTTAAGGCATCTTAAAGTTATTGAGAAAAACTATCCCATGCATGATTTCCAATTGACAGTTGTGATCTTTACAATGAAAATCTATTAGAATTATCTCTATGATGAGAATTTTGAGATATATACTTATCATAAAATCATAAAATATATATTCTCTAAAAAAGGACTTAATATAAGATAGTGATGATTGTTAATTCTCATCAAAGATTATGGTTTCCCAATCCACTATCATCCTGGTAAGGAAAATAAAGTGGCAGATGCACTAAGTAGAAAAGATCCCGTAACTTTATCAATGATGAGAAATATGAAGGATCCAATATTTTTATACATGAAAAGGATATACATGGAATTCATAAAGGAAGGCATATCATCATTCCATTCACAAATAATTTCTCAACTATACCTTTTAGATAATATAAAGGATGCTCAAAGAGATGATGTGGAAATTCATAAAAAGGTGGAAGCTATAAGAAATTTGAAAACATCATAGTTAAAAATTGATGAGGAAGGAGTTGTAATATTTTTTTCATGACTTTGTGTATGATCCAATATAGAGATAAATAATGATCTTATGAATGATACATAAATATCAACCTTATATATTCACCCAGGGAGCAAAAAGATGTATTGATATCTTTGAGAGAACTATTAGTGGGATAATGTGAAGAAGGTGATCTCTAAATATACATCAAGGTGTCTAGTATGACAAAAAGTGAAGGCTGAAAGGAAAAAAATCTAAGGGGGAAGATGCAAACATTACCCATACCAACATGTAAATTTGAAAACATCACTATGGACTTTTTCACTCGACATTTGAAGACATCGATAGGAAATAATGAAATATGGGTCATTCTGGATCATATTACAAATATTTTTCTCTTTATTATGATATGAGAGGACTTCTAACTCGACCAACTTGCATGGATATACATCAGAGTAATGGTGATGCTACATGGAGTACAATTCTAGATTATATCTAATTGTGATTAGAGATTTACCTTCAAGCTCTAGAAAAGTCTCTTACATTTGAAATACTAATTTGAACATTACTATGGATTATCACCCCCAAACAGATGGAAAATATGAGAAGAACTATTCATACAATGGAAGACATGTAGAGATCATGATCAATGGACTTAAAAGGAGTATGGAATCAATATCTTCCACTAGTCAAGTTCTCTTACAACAATAGATTCCACTCAAACATCCAAATGTCTTCATATGATTCTATTTGTGGGAAAAGATATAGAAAAACTTCATGATAGGATGATGTTGGTGAACATAATCTAATGACACCTGAAATGGTTGAGGAGATGAAAATAAGGTAAAGACCATTCAGTAGCATACCTAGGCTTCCCAAAGTCAATAGAAGATATGTGAAGATAATCATAGACCAAACATAGAGTTTTAGTTTGATGAGAAATTATTCTTCCACATATCTTTTTGGAAGATTTAAATGTGATTTTGGAAGAAAGGAAATCTAATTCCTAGGTACATCGGCCCCTTCGAGATTCTTGATCATGTCGGAGTTGTGGAATATTGACTAGGACATACACCAACCATGTCTCGAGTATAAGATTTTTTTACATATCCCTATTGAGTAAGTACATACCAGATCCCTCACTTGTGGTTAAATCAACGGTGGTACAGCTGGAAAATTATCTCTCTTATGAGGATCAACTCGATGATGATTTTGGACTATAAAGACAAGGTTCTAGGTAACAAGACCACTAAACTATCAAGTTACTATAGGGAAACCATAAGTATAAAGAGGTGAAATGGGAATAGGAGGAACCAATGAAGGAGAAATACCCTCAACTATTTTAACCATAGCATGTAAAATGAAATTTCGATGGTAAAATTTCATAGGTGGTGGAAGAATGTAACAACCCAAAATTTTATCAATTTAATTTCCCTTCATATGTCATAAAACACATACATCACATAGAGAATCTAATTAATATAAATTGTTCTCATAAATTAATAATGATACATTATTCATTAAATAAACAAATAATAATTCCAAATATTACAATGGGACACTAAATAAAAAATAAAATAATAAAAATGGGAAAATTTGGATATGCTCGGTCCACTAGAATGATATTACTCATGAACAATGATGTAGAAATAAACAAATATTGATAATATAATATTTAATTTGAATAATAAAATATATAAAACTCATAGATAGTATATGTGGATTAATAATTAATGAAATAAGTGGTATTTATAGAAATTATGGAACCTATATGATGGTTATAAATCTGACCATTGGAATAGTAATATAAGTGTTAGGAATAATAATCTAGTTGTTAGTATTGTAACATCACCTATGAAATTATAAAATAAAATATAGGTATATTATAAATAAAAAAATGATATATTTATATCATGGTATAAGTAAATAAATCATTTAAAAATGAAAAATAATATGTTGGTATTTTTAAACATAAAATTTTATTTAAAATTTTATAATTAATAAATTGGTATAAAAGAAAATTTATTTATTTAAAATATATTCATAAATTAATATTATGTTTTTTAAATATAATATAATTTTATATGAACTTAAATAATTTTTCAAAGGGAAAAAAATCGATTAAAATATTAAATTTTTTGTTTTTTTAGTAAATGATTATTTTTTTTAAAATTTTAATCTATTATATTTATAAAATTATTTCCATAAAATAGATTCCATTTATTAAATCTAGTCATTGAATAATGTTTAGGGTGATTTATTTTAATTTTTCTAAAATAGTTATTTTTTGTGAATAGTGAAATACGGTAATTTAAAGTATTTAACATTATAATACAAATACATAAATATTTGATTCATGGATGATGTAAGAACCCACTATTTATAACAGTCATTAAATATTTATTTTATCTATAAATATGATTCAATACTCTGGGTATTCTTGATCCAAAATAATAAATTAATGAATATAATAATAAAAAACACCCCTCTTCTCCCCCTATAAATACCACCCCTTCTACTCACACATTCTAAACCTTTGATCTTGTAAATATTCTATTCAATTACATTACCAAGACTCTAACCCATGTCTAAGAGATTATGGTCTCAACCAAAGATCAATTTCATGTTCCATAATGGGTCCTTCAAGTATGTCATATTCAAGAGGTAACATTCTCAAACCATTTATTTTAATTTAATTTTTTTCTACCTTAATCTCACATCTTTCATCCATAAAATCATAAAAAATCCAGTAACATATATATATATTGTTATTTTATATTTATAATTTAATATATTTGAGACACCACTTTTCTTATCTCCTCTTATTCGAAGAAACGAAATTGTTGTCCAAATTATGGTAGTTAATCGTCTCGATGGATAATGAGTTTTTGTTTCCCATTAACACCTTCAAGGATGGTAATAAAACCATTAGTATGGTTAAGATATATTTTAATATGTATATGACACCATGTTTTATTTTCTTTAACTAATATATATACATAATATTAAATAAAATGAAACTAGTTCATGATGAACCAATAATCTTCAAAATAAACAAAATATTTATTACAGATATTTTATCAAATGAATCATCCTAATACTAGAAAAAATTATATATGGGACCATTTAAACATCTTTAAGTGCATTAATACCATATTATTTTACTTATGTAGAATAATTTCCATTTTACAAGAACTTCCATAATTATAGACAAGTAAACCGACCATGAAACCATGAAAACGAATGCTCCTAGAATGACGAAATTGGAATTTGCAACTCATTTAAATGGCCATAAATTAACATAATAAAATTATAATACATAAATACATGTATAATATTTTCTTAATTAATTAACTAATAAAACTAATTTTATTATCAAATACATTAAGTTCAAATTCCGAACGCATTCGGACATAAGGTAAGGGATCTCTCTGAACTTCCATTTTTTCCTTTAGGTTACACTTTCTCTATATTTACCCAAATTTAATTCTTCATTATTCTTTTTTTATTATTATAAATTATTTTATATGTTACATACATATGTATTTGTTTTAATTCACCCTTCTTTGATGAAAAAATACATGATTTAAAATATTCCCTTCTCAATTTCTCTCGATATTCAAACTCGATTAAAGGGAACTTCCCTATTTCTTTCCCATTTTCAATCACTCTCCATAAAAATATTTAAGACTAAAATATTTTTCTAAAATCATAAAACATATAATTAATACATTATTTTAGTTTATTTATAGTTCTATGAAAACAATTATTCATTTATCCTCTTTAAAGTATCTTTATTATTTTCCTTAAAACCATTATAAAGTGGCACATTTATAATGTTACCTAACCACTCTCTTGTTTTAAATTCTGTTCAAAATCAATATTCAACACACATTATTATTTTTACTTTATGAATGACCAATAAATATTTATATACCTTCATTCATGGATACCATTATGATACTCCTTTTTTTCCTTATGACATGATTATGAACCCCATTTCTTTGTAAGGGCAACCCTTATGATTATTCCTTATGTATGATTTCTTCATGTGGAACACATGTGAATGTACATGTTATTATGGGTGAACCTAGTTATATCTCCAATTAATTTTGTGATTTTTTTTCTAATGAGATTTTATCTATGGAATTAGGTAGTAAACCAAATCAATAATGGGACTTTGTCAACCATGTGATATTACCTTAGAAGTTAGCCTTGAGTCATGCTTATTTTATTTTATGTGTTGATATCACATTATTATATTTCTAGTATCATGTCATTATATTTTCTATATGAAATGAATCTATATTTATTTTTACATTTCATGACTTTTATGTTATTATGTTATGTCTTCTGACTTATGTTCTATACTTCTTTCCATGATTATTCCCTTATTGGGATTTTTATCTCACCAATTTTTTGTCTATGTATTCCCCAAGTTCTCCTATGATGTTATAGAATCTCTATGGAAGTTAAGATCTCATTATGGATATTAATAAAAATATTATTTATTCTAGTTTCATGATTTCAAATTATGTACCTAGTCTTTCAAATTCACTATTATTTTCAATACTTATCTTGTATTTCATAGATAATTATGCTCAAAATCATGTAATAGGATGTGTTATAGGGTTGGGTAGCTATATAGTACACCAAATATATAGTGTATGAAACTCTATGTGGTATTTTTGGTGTTTCATCCAGTGTAGTAAACCTTTTTTGTGCCTCATTAGTGTATTTCATATCCTAATACAAGAATCATACTCACATTAACCTTAACATTTCATCATAATCATTAATAATCTTAGATGAACACCGGTTATGAATAAAAAAAATCTATACATTGAGAGGTATATTATTATTACAATTTATGAAATATATATCAATATGTACATATATACAACCAACATGAAATAATTAAAAAGTTTATATTTTTTTTTATAAACATGACACATTTTATATTCTTAAAATCATTTAAAATTATTAAAATAACCATTAAAAAGTGTATGTTTAACATATATTACATAATAGACTTACAAATCAGACTTAGGTTTTCTATACAGTCAAGAGTTTCATTAGCTAATTATATCTATGAGTATTTATTTACATATCCCAATGTTACCCCATGATAAAACCCTCCCACAAAACTCCTTAGTGAGTAACATATATGGAGTAAGCTGGTTTGAATAATGGTGTGGTTTTGTAATCATATTCCAAATGTTTAACTCATTAAACATATTTAAACACCTTAACACCACAACATCCAAGGTTATGACGTTAACAAATTCTATTATCAACTTAAAATTCTTTCTAATTACATCATCATCATTCTTAAAACTCAATCCCTTAAAAATTTTCTTTAATATTTTTTGGTAACTAACTTGAAAATTTACATTATTACTTTACCAACATATACTAATCTACTTTATGAAAAATTGGTTTTCACTTCCTAATGGTAACTAAATGAAACTCTTTAAAATTCTATTTACCATCATATATCCAACACTCTTTAGGAAATTTAATGAAATTTACTTAATTTTTTCACTAGTATAAACCTTTATTTATTAACTCTGAAATTTTATATTTACAAATATACTACCAATGGCCCCTTAAACATTATATTCTCTTCATAATATCATGATATGATAAAAAAAATCTATTGTGTTAGGAAATAGAATTTATTTTCTTAGTATTAAAATTTAAAAAATAAACTAATTTTTACTTATCTTGTAGGAATTTCATATATTATGATAATTTTATGAAACAAAGACTATTTATTAAAATATTCTTCTAATGGGTAATGAGAACACCTTCCCACATATTTTAACAAAAATATGAATAAATATTCATCCTATATAAAATATTTTAATCCTTATATCCTTTTCAAAACATGATATAATATATAACAAACCATAAACCATGTGTATTGAATTCATTATCCCATAATTTTAATAATTATAACTTTTTAATAAAAAATTCCCTATTCATATAAGTGAAATGAGATGCCTATACACATATTTTACTAAGGTCCATATAAACTTGATAAATTTCTTTATATTCAAATATTTTGATATAACAACTCATTTATTTAAAATTCTAATGAAAATTTCAAGAACTATCAATTATTCCCATGATTTTGACCTCTTATACCTTTAAAACACTTGTAATTAATACATTTGGTATCAAATTCCATTCAAAACCATTGAATGCATTTCAATAACATTGATAGAAAACATGGACATACCATAAGTTTTTTCAAACCCCATCAAGTATCACAAAAAATCCATATAATGGAATCATCACTACTTCTTCTTTATAATCCGTCTAGGTTTCAATGAACTTGGATAAAAACTTATATAAAACTTTTTGGGATTTCTAAATAACTTTTATAATTCTTATTTAAACTTTTACACACTCATACTATCAACACAACACCAAAACCTAGACATCATATGGAATGTTAAAATATCCTCAACACTTTGAGATTATTTGTAAACTTTTATTGAGCTCATTCAAATTTTCCTAATATTTCCATTAATGAAAACAGAATGAACTTTGTAATTGTAACTAGCCTTATTGGAAACCAGAAGTCTCTATAAGTCATTATCAAAATCAATATTATTATGTATGTGAGTGGATATTAATTTTCCATGGGTAATTTTTCATATAATTCCTTTGAAACCTCAATTGAATCGTTATATGCTTCTTATAAGAATCAATATTCACATGTTGCACAAATTCATAAAGTTTTTTAGTTGGGAAGTATTTTTTCTAACACATAGAATTTTTATTTTTATTAAGAATGTTTATGAAGTCTCTAGTCATTTTAGTTTCTTAAATTAATCTTCTATTTTTGAAGGATTTATTTAAATATTATATTTGATGATGATGATGTCATTAAATACAAAAAAAATATTTTATGAGATGAGTGTCATGATTTAATAACATATAATAAGGTCTTTTATTAAATTTAATCCCACTATAATGATTCCCCCTCTTGAACTCATCATATACATTATTATGACATGATATAAATTACATTAATAGATGAGGCCACATAAGTTTATCTCACCATAAAGCTATTTAGGTATTCCATTATTCCAATAATAATACATATTATTCTTGGATAATTGAGTGGAAAACTATTTATTAGATCTATCATGTAGATATATTGAACTTTACTATTATGATATTCTGACCAAATGAATTAAAATTAAATGTTTTAATTTTTTGATAATCCCTCTTTATATCTGGTTTGATAGGGAATACTTACATGATATAAAGTATCAGAGGAACATATGCCTTGAAATATATGGATCAATGTCCCATATGCACAAAGGTTTATTACATTGTCCAAAATTTCAATTCCCCAAAACCCCACACTGAAACAGTCCCTCTGGACTTCTAGAATATATCTTCTTTATCTTGTTGTCCCAACGTCTCATTTGTAGTACATCATTACTACCTCCCTAAATGGGATCTTGAATAGGTGTATACTAACTGATCCATGAATTAACTTCCACATCTTCCATGATCACTGGAGACCACCTTCGCACCTTCATACTCTATAATATTGAGTAAATACTTCAACATGAATACCAAAGGACCACCATTGATGAATCAAAGGCCAATGTCTTGATGGATCAGATACATAGCCCCATACCTCAATTTGGGTGAATAATAACACTACTACAATACCCCCACTATAATTCCATTTATAATACCCACACTATTATATTATTACTATATTACAATGGAAATTTTCATGAGAAATATTTTGAACTTGGGTATGATGGAGGATCACGGGGTGAATTTTCCATTCAGTATTGCCATCAACTACTTTTTCAGGTATCCTAACTCTTAGGGTTTCTAAGATAAGTGTGTCATAAATAAAATACCAATAACTAGAACCTGATTCTATTAGTGTCACCCATTACATTCTTAAATTACAAAAGATAATATAGGGTCCCCTAGTTTTAGCATGAAACTAATTGGTCGGATGATTAAGCTCTTAACAAGTTTCATTTTAAAAGGAATCAAACACATATCACTTTAAAGGAACTTAATCTCACCATATCATCCAATGTTTTTTCATTTACTTATATTCATTCTTCTAGTGATTTATATTTGGATATTATTTCATCTACAAAACTAATATATTCAAAACATATTCACGTGTATTTATTTATATAACTCACATCTTATGTTACTAACTCAAATCAAAAGTCAAATATATTTATAAACATCTAAATGAATATTATTCATACTATACATCAGAACATTTCATATAAAGGATTAGAATTATAAAAAATAAACGATATCCACATGAGTATTCCTGGAGCCACTGATAGTTGACCCTAACTTTTCTAAAATAAAGTATAAGACTCCATGATAGTGGAAAGTCCAATACGAAGTCCATTTACCTGGGGACACTTTACCAAAGAGATATCTCAATTCCATAATAATTGTAATATATAATATGTATAAATCATAATTAATTACTTAATATAAGAACATAACTCAGTAAAATCTAATGTCAAGGTAGAGGAAAACTAAATCCATCTCCATACCTAGAATTTAACTCTTTATATTCATGTATGATCATCTCTATAGAAAATTTAACAATTTAAAATAAATAATACATGTGTTTATAATATAAAAAATTTATCACTAGGAATAATAAATAATGGAATGAAATTTAAATAAATTTAAAAATACATTTTTAAATATGAGACAAAAATTTATCAACAATTCATAAATCCAACTATTTATTATTAACATTCAATAATATTGAATATAAACACTTTATATTCATTTACTAATACAATCAAATTAATATTATTCATTATATAGCCTTTAAATATATGATATTGAATTAAATATAAACATTTTAAATTTTAATTTCTATTATGTAAAAATTTTACACAATCTAAATATCACATATTTAATATTATTTAAAAATTTATCAAATCAATCATCAAAACTTATTTTTATGGAGTCTAAATAATATCTCAAATAAGGCCTAAATTTGAAATTTTAAAATTTATTATTATGAAAAATTATTAACATAAAAATATAAACTTATATTTTTCCCTTATTTTTTAATTTATAAAAATTTTATAAATTACCATTATAATTTAAATAAAAATAATTAATATCTAAATTATAATTTATTCAATATAATTAAAAAAATATTTTAATATTAACACTTTATATTACAAAAATATTTATTAACAATTTTTCATAAACATTTTATTATATAATTATAAACACATTATAATTAATTAATTAATTAAAAAATTTAAAAATTAATAAATATCTCAAATAAAAATTTATTAAACTTTGTAAACAAAAATATAAATTATGTAATACAATTAAAAATTAATTTTATGAAAAAACTATTTTTTTATTAATATTATGTTCAATGACATAAATAAAATCATAATTTATGATCAATGGGCTACAATTTATAAATAATTTAAGCTATATGAGTCGTATTTTGAGACTAGTAATGCTATCACTACTTAGGATATGCAGAATGCATAAATGTTTTGGTATTTTATATAAAGTTAGTGATCCTTACATATATATTAATCCATATGTAAGATTTATAATCATGAAAAGGAAAAATACTTTTATATGGGGTAACCCATATGTAAGAGTATTGTAGTAACCCTTATATATCAGTAATATTATATGATTTTTATTAAAATCTCTATTATACTCTATTTCCAAATAATAGTAAAACACTATCATTAAATAGGATATCCCAATATCATTTGAAATGATTGATATGAAATCATGGGTTGTATAATGAGAATTTTAATATGATATCTAATATTATAAATTACAATACAAATAGGAAGATATATTTTATGATAGAGAATATGGAATAAATTATGACTTCAAACCCATTATTTTTTGTTTTATTTCATGAATCAAACGGAATGGGGATTTGATACCATTGTGTGGTTTCAAAGAATATAAGAACACTTTTTATATATTATGGAAGTAATATAGAAGCCCAAATCCAAGACCAATCATTCTAGATAAATGAAATCATGTGTACTGTAAATGATAATTGCTAAAAATATATACTTCACACCATATAATTACTATATTTTTCTTATTCTCTTATTCTTGATGAATATCACATGATAGGTGGAAAAATTAAATCCCTCCTCTAGAGGTATCGATGAGTTATACTAAATCATGAAACATACAATAAGGTTCTTCCTCCATCTATTTAATTCTAATGCATCATGGTATAAATGAGGTAAAATAAGAGAGTGATTGGAAGGAGAGATTTGGAAGAGGCTTGAGAATGATTTCATTTTTTTTATCACCATATCCTTGTGAAATATCCCTTATGAATCCCCCAATCATTCTCCTTGATTTAATGAGCATTAACTCGTACATTATGAGTTAATTCATGAATCGATTATAACCCTTGACTATGAAAACTCTCCCATCTAGTTAATCTTATGAAGTGGCTAATAAATGATACCAATTGTGTAAGAGATTTGGTTTTTATCACGTTAACACTTCGCTAAAATTAATGATCCAAATTAGTGATAAATAAATCATACCTTATGATTCATGGAACTAAGATTCCACTATATAATATAATATGACCATAACACATCAATATGTAATGGTTTTTAGGAATTTATTTTTCATAACATTCATTTTCCCATGTATGAGCATATATATATATATTCTCTTAAGTGAATAGTGACATGATATCTATGTGATGTAGATCAAAAAATGAGAATAGGTGAATATAAAAAGGTAAACTTCATGTATGTAGATGGAAACAAAACCTTTGAAAATATTATATATAAGGAAAGACAAGTCATCTTTCAAAAAATTGAAAAAAATCCATCACATTTGGTTTGGTTGTTTAATCTAGATTAAAAAATATATTTTTTCTAGAATTTAAAAATGTAAGTGTTAGGGAATTATGAGTAATATATTTTCATATATTTTTTATTATATTTCTTTGTATAAAATCCCCATAATTTTTTTTAGATGTAATCACATTTTTTATCTTTTATTAAATAATTGAAATTAAATTTTCAATGGATTACACTCTTTTCTTTTAATGATTTTAATTCATTTTCAAGATATTCTGAACAAGGATTACATTATTTTTGGTTGTTTCGATTTTTTTGTTGGCTAGAAGAAATAATTAAAAGGTGGTTGGCCCAATTTTTCTACAGACGCTCGATGTATTATAAAGAAAATACAATCCATGGTTTGGATTTGTAAGATTAAAATAGAGAATTGGCAGGGCCATATAATATTAAAATGGTTTTAAGCCATTTTTTATGGATTAACTAAGTATCTATACTATCCAAATAGGAATAAATTTTAGTTCTGTACAATAAATTGTAACAAATATAAAATTAAATCACAATGACTACAAGTTTTATAAGAGTAAATGGATCTTATTTAAGAAAAAATTAGTTTCTAGTAAAGCAATATAATATTAAAAGAATATTATCATATCCCATGTAAGAATAACTAAAATGGTACCATGTTTAAGAATATATTCTTTATGACAAATGCGAGGTGGATAAAGGGTAAATAAACTTAAATTGTAGATCTTTAAATTGTCTCAATTCCACAAGTCCCAAATGCATAGCCCAAGGGTAAAATAATATTCCTCATGCACATTTCCTAACTAAATTGGGTAACCAAGTAACAACTTGTCCATGTGTAGCGGTATCTATGAGAAGGAATCCACACCACGATGTTTCCTTGTAGATACTAATCATATTGTATTTCAGACTCAACATAGTCTCATATAAGTCCCTAAAACTATTTTAAGGAGGCAATGGATCCACATAGAGATTCCCTGATAACATACTAACAAGACAATTTGGTCATATGTTGAAGATATATATTATACTTCATTTCTAATACAAAATGTATCAACTACCTAGGAAATATTTCTCATTCCAATGGTGTAACATCATAGACTATTAAAGGGTTAATAGGATAAATGTTACTGTCCATTTCAACCAATTGCACCTTCTTTTTGAGGAGCCTCCCAGATTAAAACTCAATAGTTAAATAGGTTTCACCTGGAGTAGTGATCAGGATTGGTGAACTTATAGGATGTTTCTCTTGGCGTGTCTGAGTGAGGAAAACACACACAAAACAAACATGTTTTGGCCTATGGTGACAGTAATTTGTCTAATGAACCTTTCTGACATATAGGGGGTCCCCAGGGAGGGTAAAAAACATTTCTGATGGAAAAAATAGGTTCCTGTGTTCCCTAGTTATTATAAAATGGTATGAGAGTTTGATTTATGGTTTTTACTATTTTTAGTGGGTAGAAAGATGATATAAGGATTTTTTATAGATTGTGATGAAACTGAGACTTGTGCATCACGACCACTTTTTCTAGGAGAATTATTGGTTACAATGGCATATAATTGATGTTCTTGGTTTTCATTATTGTAATATTTTTTCAAATTCTCTGAAACACATGGATTTTTTGGTTATGATTTCATATGGATTTGACTCTTCACCATTTTTTTAAGAGTAATCTCATGAATCACATTCAACATGAAAGTTATAATGACATATATACATCTTGTGTGTGATGGTATTGATCTCTATGAATGTATACTTCTGATATCAGGTCATGTGAGACTACGTTGTGGTGCACATGGGCGATGATTGTGAAGGAGATGATGAAGGTATAAGTGATGAAGTACCACTATTCTTGGGATGTTTTTCAATGTTGTTTGGTAACTACGTTATATTAAATTCCTTATTAATGACGTTATCTTGTAGCCAATGGATTGGACCGGTTGAAAGAGGTGTATATTATAGACTATGTGGAGTGATCCCTTTAACACTTGGTGGTATGTTGTTTATCCAAACTCAGTATCTATGGGATCCCAATATAGTAATCCTAATGAATAATCCATTATGGAATGTATTTGGATATATTCCTAGATGATGCTTCTTGGGTTATAACCATAGTAAAAACTTTTTAGGGTTTTTAAAAAAAATGTGTCCTTAGAAATATGGCTCTAGTTGCTAGAAGGTTAATACCTCGTACTTCTTGGATGTAACCTGAGTAAGAATATTTCTTTTAAAGGATTAGTCAAGGTTAATTCCTAGGGTAAATTTTTATTGATGAAAACACATTGATCATGTGAGTAATATTTGAAGGCTCAAGGAATGGTATTTTCAATTTATCTTACAAACCTATAGTATTAACCACTCTGAATTCTAGTATTCATGATACAAGCTTGGATTTAATGATCATATTGGATGCATAATGGAAATGAATAACACCCATGATATGGGGGGTTCTTAGTGAAACCTGATAGAAAGGGAATGGTTTCCTTAAAAATTAGTGTTGTGAGTTCTCAAGCTTGGTAGAACTGGCGCCTTGTGGTGTATGGATATCTAAAAATGTGATTCGGTCTAGAATAGAGAACTTTTACTCCTAAGTTAATCACTCTATTGGAATAACTAGTGATTTTTTCTTTCCATTCTAGGAGATACTTAATGCATGAATGTTAATACAATGTTTGTGTAAGAATGTTTGAATAATTGAATATAGGGTGGTGAGGAGAAAAATGATAATAAATTGAGTTCTATGGATAAACCCGATGGAGTCTGTGATGGTAGGTCTCTGTTATTTTGGTTCATGGTCACCCTGGTGTTTGAAATAGCCACATTTGGCATGAATCTCATAGGGTTTGGTTTCCCCATGGTTGATTATTTTGTGTTTTTATCTATGGTTGAAGATAGTCTCAATAATTGATCGGGGTGTCCATGCGTGGTCACCCCGAGTTTTAGGATAGTGGAGATGTCATAGTCTAAAATAGTGTCTTGCATGAGAGGATTAAACCCATTTAGATGGAGGTTATAAACTATTCATAAGTTTCTAGATAACATTACACACAAGAATAATTGATTATTTTATTTAGTCGATTTAATTCTGAGAAATTAGAGTTTACCATGTTCATGGTGTTTTGATCGATAATCAGTTCAATGGGATAATCATTTTTAGTCATTGTGTTTAGTGATGAACTATTTGGGGGATGGGTAGACCAATGTGAAAATTGTGAAATGATCTTAAGGCTACTCCTATGGTGGGAATAATAAACCTATCACTTGTGAAATGACCCATGTTGTGGTAAGGGTTGCGGTCGATGTAATAATAGTTGTGAATGATCATGGAAAATCTGAGATACCAATGAGTAAGTAAAACAAATAATTTTGGTTCTGTGCTGAATTTATAATGTATGCATCAGATTTATAACTTAATGGATACCATATATGGGATTTTTACATGGGATAAAAATTGGTGTGTGTAGAGAGGGAGTTGAATCATTGGTGCATTAATGCATAGTTCAGAGCCTTATGGATGGTTAAAGTGATTGAAAAATGAACCAAATAATTATTTCAGTGTTAGTTCAGACTTCAGTGTGTATGTTTAACTGATTTAATAATTCCTTTTTAGCTTATGGTATCATGATCATTGAATTCATAGAGTTTTTATTTCATAGAATGGGAAAATTTATAAGAAGATAGAAGGGAACGTACCGACCGGTTTTCTGAGTGAACCTAAATTAAATAAGTTAGATCTCTATCAAGACCATTGTATTGGGTATGACTAGGCTAGTTAAATTTTCCATGAAATTTTGAGAATGGTTGGATTTTTTATGTTTTTATAGTCAGCAGAAACATCTTGGATCATTTTGGAATCAAGAATGAGGTGTAAGTATCAACTTCCAATCCATGTATTGCATTTATCAAACCTGGTAGAATGAATCACACTGGTCATGTCATTGGACACCTATAATCATAAACCATGTTGTGATTCCTATAGTATGGACCATATTGATGAATCATAGGAATCTATTATAGACACTGTTAATTATTGAGTTCAATGGATTTTGTAATCATGGTCTTGATGTTATAGGATGTTGAGATTTTGGTTCTGCTCTAGTTGTTCATCCTTGGAGTCATGTCATGGTGGCATGATAGGAATTCAGCAATGCATGTTCCTTCTAGAAACATCTTTAATTCATTAATAAATCAAGGATAAATCATTCTAGAGGATTATTATTATAGATCAAATATCCTTTTCCCATTATTGCATAACTTCTTTAGGATGAAAAGTTCTATGGTGAGGAGATTGTAACTCCATTCACTATTAAGTGTTGGAATCTTCCATGGAATAATTAAAAATCCATTTTATAAATGGTCCCTTTAGAGAAAATATATTTATAATGAGGTTTTAATTGTTAAATTTTTCCTAAATTGTGTTTTGGGATGAGGTCCAAGGTTCGGGTGATGAATTGGGGGTCTGATCGGCCACCAGAGGAGTAACTAAGGTCCCAAAACTATAGAAAGATATTTTAGAATTCTATTAACATTTTGAATAGTTTATTCAAAATTTAAGGTATGTTTATGGGGTGGTTTGAGATATTTTAGGATACTTAATTTGATTTGAAGGGATAAACACAAAAATTCATGGTGTGAAACTTTGTGTCATGCAGTGACACATGTTGGAAAGTCCCAGAGAGTGATTTTGGATCAAGTTTTCTAGATGTGAAACCAAATTTCACATGGTTAATTTATAATAGTTAGTTTTATAGATGTTTTAAATTGATATGAATTTCCATAAATCCTAATTATTAATTATTCCAAATTCCCCTTACAAGGAATGAGATGGAAATGGGAGATTTTGGATCTAAGAGCTCCTCTGATCTCATTCATCCACTAATTTTAGTTCCATTCATTATGATGGATCCATCTTTTTAACCCATTTCCCTTATAATAACTTTATGTCTCTTTCCCTGAAATTTAATTTTGATCATGGATTGATTCCAATTATAGAATCATATGTAAATACCACCAGATCATAAATTATTTGTTCAAAGATGATGTTGGCTTGGATTGGCATGGAAAGAGGATGATGGGTGATGATGAACACATGTCATTGATCTCATTTCAATGAAGGTATGTTGTCGATTGAAATTTTATCATTTTCCAGATTTAATTATTTTAATTGTTTTTTTTGTGATTTAACATGATAGGGTTTTTCCCAGTTTTGTGTTGGATGAATGTGATATACCTTCAATTGGTGGTCGACCATGGTTCTGACTAAGAGTTGGCATCAGGTAATTCTTTCAGCTAGTGTAACTTCACCTTGTATTTGAGTTCTTGTAATTATTTAATTAATTATAATTTAGTTATAATTAATTAAATGGAATTATTATTCATGAAAAAGGAATACATGGAATTTAAGGAATCCTAATGAACTTAGGCAGACTAAATTTTTTTATGGGATTTTCCTCGCATGGATTTAACTTCATTTGAGGTATGTTCCTCCATGTACTATACCCTTTTGTGTTTTTGAGTGTTTATTGGAATGTGGTATGAGTCTATCTAACTTTGGAAAATGACCATGATTATCATAATTATTTTTTAATAATAAAATTTCTTAATTAATTAAAGAGGATATTATCTTAATTAATTAAAGAAACCATGCCTAATGTAATTGAAAAAAGTTTCAATTGACATGGTGGACCATTGTAAACTATCTTGATACCAGTCATTGATGGCTGATTCTTGATCACATATGAGTTCCATAGCCTTAATGTGTGTTTTTATACGGCACACGACACCTTGTTTTATATCTATCCACATGTGTAGCTATTATGACTTATATTGATATTGCATAGTTTACTTTTTTATTTTACTCTTGTTAACTCGATGTGAAACCTATTTTGGTATAGTTTGTTGGAAATGTTTGATTATGATATCATGTGGGTGTTTTTATAGTCATGAGACACTTTTTGACTATTTTTTCTATGAGTTTGATTATGAAGATTTTATTTCCATATTTGATTGATGATCACAAGTTATGTTTTTTTCTACAATTTCTTCATGATGACATGATATGCTATGGGAAAATTATGTGCTCTCCCTTTATTTGTGTATTGGTTATAAATTTGGAGATATTTATTTTTCATATAGAACATATGGTCCATTTTGGTATGGTTTTCCATTGAGGGTTTGTACGCATGGCTTGTGACGTTGATGATGAAGGACTGGAGTATACATTAAGAGAATTATATCCCGGTGTCCTGGTTATAAATCGATTCCTTGGGGATTCTTAGATTGAAGTAGTACTTGTTACCTTGTGGTCTCCAAGTAACATGATCTACTTTATTATTTGTTGATTCTGAGAAACATATTGAAAATACTTATGAATAGTAGACCTTGTGGCCTAACACATGACTCAATGCCTTTTAGATTCCAAGTATATTCTCATGATACGGCCTTGTGTCATGACACAAAACTCTCTAAGTAACATGATCTCCTAAATTACTTGAGAATTACAAGAGACATGCCATTGAGCCTTGTGGATAGTTACTCATATGGCCTAACATGATACTCGATGCCATGTTGATTCTGAGTACATGCTCATCGAACGACCTTGTTTCTTGAGAGAAGACTCAAATCGTCAGGGTATCAAGTACATGTTCACAAGTCATCCTTATAGACCAACATAGACTCGATCCCTTGTAGACTATGAGTATATTATCACTAGTTAGAAATGTGTCTAGACTTACACTTCATTCCTTGAGAATACTGAGTAGATTTATTCCATCATTGTAGCCAGACCATGATCTCTTCCAACTCTAGTTATGTTTATCCTTCTAGAATGAATCTAAAGTTGGAAAGTCCATGGTTCTTAGAGGCTTGGTAAGCACATGATCTCTTAGCATATAGTTGTTTATTTATTTTTCATTCTTGGTGATATTAATTTATGTTTCCCAGTTACATATTTCATGTTTACTTTCTTATGATCTTATCACATACATGTACATTTCATATTATCAGTTGAATATTAAACCACGTTGGTGGTGTCCTATTGAGTTGTACCCTACTCAGGTGTCTATGACACTGGGGTACCTAAGTAACCATCACTTATTGTAGGTACAAGTTAGGTTGATTCCAATGTTGATCATCTAGTAATATAGTTCCATACAAGTTAGATACTAGGATGTGGTGAGGCTTGGAGTTATAGTGCCTCCTTGTGCTTTTGTGCCTTTATTTATTTGTATACATTATTATCCCGGATTGGGATTTTCTATTGTATTTTTCAGATAGTTGAGTCTATTGTTTTCGTATTCATTCATACATTTGGTATATTTTTGGTATCTATGTTCCCTTATTTTTAATTTTTATATGTTTGTTTTTTATTTATAACAAACTCCGGTTGTGGTAATAGTCTCCACATGGTTCCCCTAGAGACTATATCCTTTAGTCGAGAGCCTCTGATGTATGGGGAGGCATCCCAATTACCCTGTAGACATGTGTTGTTCCCTCCCTAGGTCCCAAAAATGTGACTGAACATGCCATCATTCTACTGAATATCCTCACATGCCAACACATTTTATTTTAGTGTGTTTTCCCTCACTCACATACACCCTGGGAAACTTCCTAGAAGGTTAGCCATCATGATCACTACTCTAGGCCAATCTTTTTTATGTGTAGAGTTCTAATAAGGGAGGATCCTAAAAATAACAGTGTATCTGGTTGACATGGATAATGACACATTTATAATTTTAACCCTTTAATATTATGGGGTGTTACATTAACCCCCCCCCCCCATAGAGAACAACATCCTAATTATGGACACTAAATCTCAACCCAATCACAACCACCACATTGTGCACAATATACCTCAACCAAAGAAGTTCCACTACACTTCCAACTAGTTTCCTCCTTTGATACAAATCTATAATAAACCATCCGGAATCACTGGGTTCGATCTGAAAATCTGCATATCCTCTAGCATAATGGGTTTTATGCCTGAGTTTATGTAGCATTTTGACTTGAACTCAATGATTCGAGTTGAGATGTTACAAATCGAAAGTCATGCACAAATGTAGTATATAAAGTTCCTCCAATGTTATCTTTATTAAAAGGCCATAATTTTTCGGATGTTCATATTACACAATGATATAACCTATTACAATGACAATATAACCTCAAGGACTAACACAAAAAATCATAAAATTTTTAATGCTACATAATCATTCACCATGACACTATATCCACCTAACAACATTGTCTCAAAATCCATTGCATGCCATATGATGAAGAAGACATAATCTCAACCTCAGAAGATCCAAGCCAATTTAGACATGGTCATTAATGAAGAAGATTTCCACATGGATTACATACATGGCCCTAGGAGGGACATTTCCTTGTACCCATTTATAAACAACATTGAGTGTCTCTAATGAACAAGACACATAGGAAATTATCAAAGGATGTTAATAAATAAGACTATGTGCATTGATTCCCACTCAAATATGATTGAAAATGAAGGAATCTAAATATCCACATGGAAACATATAGTGAAGAAACTCAACTATGTGGTTGTGATACCATCACTAAAACCTTGTAATGGTAGCTATAAATTATAAAATAGGGTTGGGGATAAAGGTTCCCACCTTATAAAGTAGTTATTTTTTTCATTTATATATTTTCTTTTAATATCCATGTATTTCCCTTAATTTAGCACCTAAAAATCCATGGAAGTATAAGTCATTATAGTTATATAGAAGAATATCTCAATTAGAGATTTTTTAGTTTTGTTAATAACACCTTAATTATATTTTCTTATTCTTATTCTCACTATAAAATTTCATAGTGTTGAGGGATATGGGAATGGGTGATAGTTTCCAACCATTATTCTTCCCTATGTTTTATTCTCTAAAAAATATAACTTAAATTATACTCTAACACAATAATATAGTGTAAGAAATAGACTATGTGATGTAAGAGTGACTGGTCCATGATAGTGCTCAGGTGATCCTCTGAGTCCATTAATCCTTAATTTCTCAAAATATACCATGAGAGAGGATGTGATTGAGTAAGATCAGTGTGCCTCTACCCTCCCAAATGGCGTAAACCAAACTTCCCATGAATAAAGGACTTGGTGAAATTTGATATCAGGAGACCAAGATCCAAAAATAAATAGTGTATGTAGTCATGGTTACAATGGGAAAGTCAGGGGAGTAGGATCAAGTTTATATTTTATTGAGATGTAATGATTGGATCAAAATTGTGACCTATCAAGGACTACCATAGTAAAATGTATTCATTCTAAATTTTCATCTCATTATCTTCTATATATATCCATCTCACTGAACTGATTCTTACCTATTTCTCATTATTTTCATCATCTAAAAATTCCAAAACATCATAAGTGATAATTGAGGTTCATGATGTGATATAACTGCCTCCCTATGTTCAACCAAGTTACACACTGGTACAAACATATTTGTTCCCAAAATATTTCAATAAAAAATTTTAATCGTTGATGGAGAGTAAATACTCACGTTATGATCTTCGTCAAAATTTTTATTCCTTATTTTTATCTTTATTAATTCAGTTATATCTCACAAATCAAGGAAAATAATTTTAGTGGGAACACATATATAATTTTTTATATTTACTATTATAGGTATGGGAACTACCCTTTGTAATGTGATGAAAAATAACAATAGAAGTACATTCATGAAGGACAATAACTATCATGGTTCGACAAAAATTTTGAATTAATATTGAAGTAACCTGAAGGGATAAGACAAGATTAATATGAGATCAATACAAAACTGGGAGAGGTCATCTAGGGGAACCCAAAGAACCCGTAGTCGAATAAATTTTATTCTACAAAGTTTTGTATTCCTATTTTTAATATGAGTTCAAGGAGACCCATATATTTCATAAAAAAATCATCACCTCTTGACTCACATGAAGATGTATACCAAGAGGCACCATATAAGGAGTAAGTATAACAACTTGGGATGCATGAGGAGAAATTTGTTTTTTTGAATTAATTTATTTATAATTTTATTGAATTTAAAGTAACATTTAATTCCACATACTTTAAATTAATATAATTGTAACTAGGGATGTTTTCCCTTAATTATTTGGAACAATAATCCACAAATGAGATGTAAAATTATGATTTAATAATGGAGGAACAAGTTTGGCCATCCACCGATGAAGAATATGGAGATAGTAATCATCTTAAAAATCATTACAACCCATTACTGAGTATAAATAAGATGATCCAGTCCCTAAAATCACTAAATAATAACTATTTAAGTCCATTTCCCCTCATTTTGATGAATATGAGGACATGTACTACCCTTTACCCCCACTATTTAACATATTTTCCACTATAAATGGGATGGAAATGAAAAATTGTAATCAAGGGGACTTCTTGATCTAGTAAAGTGTGAATAGAACTAGGAAAACAATTATATTCTGGTTCACATCATAGAATCCACATCCACCATTTTTTGGGAATGACTCACTGCCACTGGATAACTATAGACAATGAAAAAATTGTAAATATTGTGGGATTCAACCTAATATTATATTCCTTTTCAATCCACTTTTCCATTTTTCACAGTTTGAATAAGTTTATTAGTTTATCTAATTTATTTCATATGTTTTTAGATGTAATAATTTAGGATATTAACCAAAGATACCTAATTAAATAACAAATTTTTATCAATTTTACCCATTAGTTCATTACTATCATTTTTTTTAAAATATTGTATAAGATTTTTTTTCAAAGATGGTAGTGTAATCTAAGTGTGAGGGAGGGGTTCCATATTATTATAGTCCTATGTGTCACACCTCTTGTTTAAAAGTATCAATAGGTGATCTAAGTGAAGGCTTCACATTGATACCATTGAATCTTATGTTTTAGAACTTAGGTAATTATTTTTAGATAAAATAGATTTAGGTGGATTGAAATAAAAAATAAACAAACTGGATTTATTAACATGATCTTGCATAAGTTGTATTATATGAAAGAGTAACATCTTATAGATCCACCTTAAACAATAATTCTATAATACATATTAATTTGAGTAAAATGAGTAGATAGGGTATAAAATAAGTTTCTTAATACAACATGGAACATGGTGTGTGAGTGAAAAATAAAGGCTATAGATATGGTTAAAATGATATTCTGAGAGATGGATACCATTATCCTAATTCCATACCCTGACTATTCAAATTAGTCTTGGGGGATTCCTATTATGAGGGGTGTTTTAATTCCGTAATATTCACACCCAATTAATAAGTGAAAATCACATGGAATAACATTAAAAAATAATGGCGAAGATACTTTATCTAAGGAGATGAACAATAATGGGAATTATAAACACGTTCAAACTAGGGGAAGATGAAGTATAAAATTATTTTATAAGTTATATAAAGTAAGAGTAAAATTTAATAGTAGAAAAGGAGATCGAGAGAGAGGAAATTTAAAATTTTTGGACTATTGAAAATCAATTCATCATATTCCTTTTCACTTAACTAGTAATAACATAAGGAAATACTTTAGTGAAACTATAAAAATGGGGTTTATTTTTTAATTTTTTAATTTTTAGAGCATTAATTGATGAAAAGTAATCACTCATGTGGGGGATTTTCATAGAACCTTTTTCTTATTTTTTTTTATTTTTTTGTTTTATTTTAATATAAGAAGTATAGTAAATTTTTTGACTTTTATAGTTTAAGGAGATATTTCTTATAATGTGGTAGTGAATAATTCCCTTCAAAATCTTATGTTATGTGATATAATGTTCATAGATGAGATTTTGGGTTATTGTTTATGTTAAATAATCTAAGGTATCTATTTGTGCAAGATGAAATAGAAGAATATAAGGAATTTTTCATATTTTCAAAGGCGGTCTAGTTACAATACTAGGAGTATAACATAATATATATTGGATGATAAGGTTATAGAAAATATCTAAAACAATATCACATCCATGACCTCACATAGAGTTCTTGTGATAACATAATTCCCACAAACACACAAAAATATGAAAGCTATCAATGGATCCTATAGGAATTCATTGCAAAGGAATCATCACCATATTGATTCTTAATAGAGGCTCCTAACATAACATTATAGACTCAATATAATCCCACAAAAAGAATCAACACTATATTAGGGAGGAAATGGATCCTTGAAGAGAATCACTAAGGATGAACCAACATGCCAATGAATTCATGTTATGAAACTGGATACTATGTTTCCTTTCCATCATATGTTGTCTCGACTACTTGGGATGAAATTATCATAAAAATGGAAACCTATACCCCAATTCAAAATCCAAAGTCCATTCAACATTCTCTATATTATTAGACCATTTTTTATAGAAAATCAAAACACCTTAGTTACATAGCCTATACCGACCCCAACCCAACCATAACGATAAACATGTTTTCCATTATTCAGCAAATACTAACTGAGCCTCCACCATGAAACTATATCTTTCAGTCAATGTTTCCTTAATAAAAAATTCATGTTATGTAATGGATTTGACACCATATCAAACTAAAATTATCTAGTACAATTCAAACCTATCCATTTGTGATGAAGATAGAAACAAAGAATACATGCATGGCCCTAGGGTGTTGTAAATATTCCTTTATTAACATTACCTAAATAAATTGGGCATGTCTCCAGTGAATAATAAATGTGTAAAATGATCAAAGGAGGGAAATTAAGAGGATCATGGACACTGATTACCACTCACCTATTCTTACTAATGGAGTAATCTCACTATCTATATGGAAGTATAAGTGAATAAATATCATATATGAGGCTTTGATCCCAACACTGAAACCATGTAATTTTAGCTATAAATTATAAATGAGGTCTATAAAATAAGAACACCCAACTATAAGAGTAGTTAGGTTTTCATTTCTTCATTTTCATTATATTTTTATTATTTATCCCATTGTTTCTCACTTCAAATTCCACTGAAGGAGAACCCATTGTGGTTAGTCCAAGGGAGATAAAAAATATAGATTATTATGTTTTGTTATTAATAATTTCATTATATTATATTATTATAATTCTAACTCTAAGACTTTATTGTATTGAGATGTGGGGGAATGGGTGGTAGTTTCTACCCATTATTATTTAGTGCGATTTCTTCTCTAAATTGTGTAACTTAAATGAATCACATCAACAATCATATAATCTAAGAAAAATATTGTGTTATTGAGTAAAGGTTCCATTATAGTGGCCATGTGATCTAGATAATGCATTGGTTTTCACCTACTAAAAGAATACCTTGATAGAGTATGTGGTTGTGTAATATTAGTGTGCCTATATACTCCCATAGATTTTAGATTGGACTTCCTAGGAACAAAGGACCAGGTAAAATATCAGAGCAGGATAACAATTCTCTAAAATATATAGTAGAGGTGGTTGCAGTTTCAATGGTATACTGAGGAGAGTAAGAGTAGGTATACATTATTTATTTATTCAAATATATTTTTTATTTAAACAACAAATATTTAGCATGAAGTGAGAAGCATAAAAATCTTTAACAATAATAGTGGTTGATATAATAAAAAAATAACGATGATTAAGAATCATCATTAAATAGATCAAAAGAATAATCATCAGCCTCCAAGTGATAGTTAGAATCAACTTCCATAATTTCAAGTTCATTATTTTCTAATATAATTTATGTTATTAAAGTTACATTAACTAATTTTAGGTTAAATAACATATCTATAATAAAATATATTTTTAATAAATCCAATTATTGCAATTTATTTTATTGCGACCAGAAACCAAAAGGAGGTGAAAATAATTTGAAGTGGCCACTAAAAAATTAAAATATCTTAATTATATTTTATAACCGATTCACCCACTTTATTCCAAGTAGAAGGGAAAAGATAACTCCATGATACACTTTCTACTAGTTAGAGAGAAAAAGGCATCATTGAACAACATGGAAGACCCTTCCTATAACACCCCGAGTTTTTAGGAACATTTTTTTCAAATAAATTAATTTTATTTGATGCCTTTCATTGAATGATACACCAAGTTACATTTTCATTATATGATACACCAAAATAATATTACACTACATGTAACACCGACTTGGATTACGTTACACACAACACTGAGTTTCTAGGAAAAAACATTTTATTATTATAATTATTTAAACAAGGTATTTATAACCTATTCATTAAACTTATTAATATAAATAGTAATAATTAATTCTTGTATATTATTTATAATAATTCTACATAAATAAAAAATATTTATAATTAAACATATAATTTTTTGTAAAGTCTTTATATGTTTGAAAATACTATTTTCTCAAATGAACTAATTTTTAAGCCCTTCTATGAACAATAATGAAATTAATTTTAGATGATTTTAGAAATTCAATTTCATAGAATAAAAATAATATTTTAATTCATAAGGTCAAAATTATATTAGGGTGAATTTTGGGTATTTTTCTGAAAAAACTTCATTTTTTTTATAAATAGTGGAAAATACATAATTTTAATTCAAAATTTCATTTTTTCCTAAATTATTAATATTTTTAAATAATATTTTAATTATATTTTAAATTTTAATTATATGAATTTAACATCAATTAATATAATTTAGTTCATTTTAACCAATTTCACATTTAAATTGGATATAAACACATTTTTAAACTTTTAAACGTTCTTGCTTTAGAAAACATGTTGTCACGACACGTCTATGCGATTAATTTTAAGTTAATTACTTCCACTTATGTGATAATAATTTTAAAAAATTGAAACCTATTTGGAATCATAATAATTTATAATTTCTAATACGTTTAACATTATTTTTTAAAAAAAAATATTAGTGAAAGTAATTAAAATTAATTACAATTATTATAGTAAAAATAAGATTACTATGTAGTTAAATAATAAATTAAGTATCCAAATAACCTAAGAATATAGAAAAAACCATTTCATGAACATATTTTTACCAATTCCCATATTTTATCTAAAATGGATAATTATTGGAGGCACATGATGTAGAAGAGATCTCTCAATAGTGTCTTCCATTTTATATTTACAAGAATTCCATTCCTCCTCTAGTATAAAAAAGGCACTCAACCCCCTCACTTCTTCAAAAATATCAATAAATTTACCTTGGATAAAATCTAACCAAATACCATCCCAAATCCATTAAATTCTTCTTATAATCCTCCATTTTTTCATAAATCCAATCAAGTAATCCCTTTGGTGCAAACCAAAAGTAGTTACCCAAAGAAGATGTAACAACCTTCAATAAGCACTTTTTTTATTTATTTATCCACCCCCATAAATTATTCTTATTATATTACTAAATAATAACACCAATATTTTAAATATGATTTTTTATTAAGGGTTTAATCTACACTTACACACACTTTCATCAAATAGATAACAAACTTGTTGTTCGTGTGTACGACGGACTACTGCCTCACAGAACGATGTCATTCATTTTTCCTTTACCACCTTGAATAGATGGTAATTATGATGTAAATTCTATTTTTAGATATTATATGTGATATTTATTATTTATTTATTATTATATAACACATACCTTTATGATTTCTATTTTTTGTAAATATGATAACATCGATTGTGGATCTGTGGACTACCGCCTCCTCAAAGCGATGTGATTTATTCACACTTTACATAGAATGTATTATGGATGGGTATAGTAAATGTATATGATATGTAAGACATAATAAATATAATTTAATTATAGTATATATAAATATATACATATATTTCGGCCCCAGCTGCGGCGTTAGCGCCTCCTCCCTCGCCCTGAATATCGAACGTCTGCTCGACTGCCAGGCCAAGTACGTCCATCTACTGGTGGCATTTTACATCATCCTGGTGAAGAACCAGAGGATCATAGATATTCTATACAACAATAACAACACTGAGGTGGGATCCACTGTGAGCGGCACCGATAGGGCCGATCCCTATTTATAGTGCGTGATTTTCAGCGGTGGCCGACAGAACAAAAGATTCATTTTGGAAGGTGGGTAACTGAACATGATGGGGCCTGGGTGCTTTAGCAGTGTTGAGGATGACTGTAGCGGTGTCGGGACTTCATCTTCAAGCTGACTACCATCTTCGTTTTCCCTGCTCACCTAGAGCTTCACGTTAGCACTCCGTCATTGATGAGTCCTCTCTCTATCTCTCTCTTGGTCCATTGTTGCAAGTGTAAGCAAGAAGCCCACAAAAATTTTCTTGGATTTACATCAACTAGTACCCGCCCATGCATTCGAACAGTGATACATTTCAGTATTCTAAAAAAATGATTATCGGGATGAAATGACAGAGAATGTGCCCTACGCACTGGAAGCTCGATCCTCGGTTGGTGTTGTTGTTCCTCCGTCAGATAGGGTTTCATTTCCATCGTCTTTGGATTCCAGTTCTTCTTCAGGGTCTGGGTCTTCACGGTTATCTTTCAAAGATGTGGAGTGTGTTTTGTCTTAGGGTTTGGGTTTGAATACAAAGATGTAGTCTATTTCTTCATCTTTTTGTAGAAATGACTCTAGTTTGTTGGTGAAGTTTTCATTAGAGTCTTATAATGAGTTAGTTGGAAATCAGATATGGACTCTTATCACTCATTTTGGATCAGAAAACCCTCTAATTTCAATCTTTAAAAAGTTCATTGAATCTTGGGATCTTGCAGCTCTAGTATAGATTTCATCAATTAATCATTCCTCATTTTGTTTGAGTTTTGATTCTGAATAGGATTTTATAATCGCATGGTGTAAGTCCTCTCACAACATTAGGCACTGGAAATTCAGTTTTTCGAACTGGTCAGTTGATGTTCATAAGGGGAAATAAAGCCCTTTTGTATCGGTGTGGATTTTACATCCAGGTCTACCTTTACCCCTGCAAAATGTTTCTTTTCTAAAAGCTATTGAAGATTCTCTTGGGGGTTTTTTTTGTTTAGATAAAAATTCTAAGGGCTATGGATGTATCAAATACAAGGATGTGTGCTGAGATCAATATATCATTTCCGATCCTAGAGAAGATTTACTTGAAGGTGGAGGGGTTTCTTTCTTGGAATCAAGATATTGTTTATCCGGTTTTTCCCAGGTATTGTTCCCATTGTTGTTTTTGAGGCCACTCAGTGCTGCTCTGCAAGAAATATAAATGATTTGGTGGTTTTTTTAGAAGAATGTTATCCAAGATGAGATTTATGATGATGTTTTGAGTAAAGGTGATCTATCTAACACTATTTTCAATCTAGAATAGGTATAAATGTCTGATGTTGTAGCATCTGCTAGTAATTCTAATTTGGTATTGGTGTCTTATTTTAATACGAATATTGGTAAATCTAAGTTAATGTCTGAAGGTGGTAATGTTTTATTTTTTGTTGGGAATGTTCCTATTTTACATGTTTCCCTATTAATTCTTGGTTTTATATCCAAGAGAGATATCCTATTGTGTTTTTCTTTGAATTCATATTTCTTTAGGATGTTTTTGGAAGGATTGGTTAAACATTGTTTTCCATATCTAGTCCATTGAGGTATGTCTGGTTGGATCCTGGAGTTGTATCTTCAAAAAACATGACAATAACAGAGTCAAGTGAGCATAATATGTCTATAGAATATGTCAGGGGCATCCATAGGGATAATTCGTTATAGGTAAAAAGAAATTTGTTTGGGGTTTCATCCAGAATTAGTTCTTTATCCCAAAATAGCTTGACAATATGCAAGGAGGATGTTCTGGAGAATAAAGATCTTGTTAGTAATTTATACCTGAACAAAGATAATAGGGTTCTTGATTAGGATTGTTCAGTTTCAGTGTTCTCTAATATTGGAGTTTCTATTATGGTGAAACTTTTCTATATTAAGGAGTTTCTAGAATCCCATTCTAGTCAGACCAATATTCTTAGGGCCAAAGATAAGCCAAAATTGTTTCAATGATTCCGTTGATTATATGGAATTCTAGTGACATTTTGGTATGAGTGAAGTCCTATTTTTTAGCCATAGAAATCAAAAATAATAAGGTGTGTGTTTCTGCTATTCTAGATCATAAAAAGAACATGAATAAGATTAGTGATGTTGCTGGTAATCTTAAAATGCATGCATGGTTGCATGTAGAACCAGATAATCAACATATATGGGTTTTCTAGAATAAATGGTTGTTTGTTGTTTTAGTTAAATATGGTGGTCAATTTATTATGGTGAAATTAAACACTAGTGAGGATATTAATTTTATGACCTTTTCTTATGGAAGTTGTGAGTTTCAAAGGAGGGAGATTTTGTGGAAAAACTTGGACAACTTTGATTCAGAGGATCTTCCCTGTATTGTAGGTGGTGACTTTAATATTATTTCGGATCCAGGTTAGAAGAAGGGTTGAGGTGTGTTTCTTTGTATGTCTAGAAGGATTTTTTTTTTCAGTTCATAGAAAGGAAATGGCTTCTTGATATGAACTATTATGGGGATTACTTAACATGGTGTAACAATCAGAAAGGAAATGATCTTTCTTGGAGTAGTGTTGATTGGTGTTTGGCTAATGTTCATGTTGTCTCCAAGTTTTCTAATGCTAATGTTGATCATCTAGTTCGAGGGATTTCTGATCACTCCCCTATTCTTGTGTCCTTTTCTTCTAGTCAGATAAATGAGGATCATTTTCAGTTTTGTGAGCATTGGAATGATATGTTTGATTATCATCATTTTGTTAAGGATTTCTGGGAGGAAACAGTTCAAGGTTATTCTTGGGTAGCCATTCATAATAAATTGAGGTGGCATAATCCCATGATTCATTACGGGGGAAAAAATATCCCTCCTGTTGATTAAGAATTGGATTTTGTAAAACAGGATGTTGAAATTTTGTAAAGAACTCTGGAAGATAACTAGAATGATAGGGTTTATGAAGAACTTATGAATAAGAAAAATGTGTTGGAATATCTTATTCTTAAATAAGAGCGATTTAATTGTGAAAAATCTCATGTCAAATGGCTTCGTGAGGGAGATAAAAATACATCTTATTTTCATGCGTGTATTAAAGAGAGGAGGAGGGTGGAAAATCCGAACATTCTTCTAGAAGATAGATCCTTCTTGGGTGATAGGGATGTGATTTATTATTTTCCTTTTTCTTTCTTTAAAAATAACATTTCTGATCCTAATCTTAATACGGTGATGGGTTATCCTAGTGGGAATGAAGATTTGTTTGAGGGAATTATTAATATGTTGTCTGACTTTGATAATAATATGCTGGAAGCTATTCCTAGTGAGGAAGAAATTCATGATGATATGATGAGACTTAACCCAGAGAGTGCTCCAGGTCCAGATGGATTTCCAGGTTTTTTATATAGGGTCATGGGAGATAGTTAAAGCTGATGTGATTATTTCTATTAAGGATTTATTTCGTGGTGGTTATATAACTAGGGTGGCTAGTGCTACTACTCTAATTATGCTTCCTCAGATTAAAATCCATAATCAATTCATGAATATAGGCTAGTGAGTATGTGTAATTTTCCTTATAAAATCTTATCTAGTATCATCAACTCACAGTTTTCTGTTCTAGTTTCACAGTGTATTTCACTGGAACAACACAGTTTTGTTAAAGGCCGATCTATCCAGGGAGCGGTTGCTTTGGACCATGAATTGATTCATGATATCAATATCAAATTCGATGGTTCAAATATAGATTTGAAGCTGAATACAAATAAATCTTATGATAGGATGGAATGAGGGTTTATCATCAGGGTTATGGGAGGTATGGGCTTCTCTTCCTAGGTTATTAATACTCTGTTTTGTTGTTTTTGTTCTTCATGGATGTCAGTTTAATATATGGGAAAAACTCATGGGTTTTTCAAGGAAACTCGTGGTCTTGGGAAAGGAGACCCTATGTCCCCGACCCTATTTATTCTTATGCAAGATGTCCTTATCCATTTTATCTACAAGAAAGTATCCACATGTGATATTTTACCGTACTGAAAGAAATTGAATAAACCATCGATCTCTCACTTTATGATTGCGGATAATACTTTAATTTTCATTAATGCTAGTATTAGATCGATTGGTAGTATTATGACTATTCTTGATAAGTATTGTTTATGGAGCGAGAAATCTATCAACAGGGGAATAACAATTTATATATTTCTAATAAATGTGGTGCTAGGCAGGTTCTATCCATTTCCATGTTGCTGAACATGCAGAAGGTTATTTTTCACATGGATTATATTGGTTCACCTATTTCTCCTGGATGTGTTCATATTAGGGAGTTTGATGGTATAGTTAACATAATCACGAGGCGTGTGATTGATTGGAAAAATCATTTTCTATCTTTTAGAGGAAGGATATATTTAATTAATAGTGTATCGATGACTATTCTGATTCATGTTCTTTCAGCTTGCAATATGTCGAAGGGGGTTATTATAGATATTGATAAAATCCCAGATGATTTTATTTGGGATGATCATTTTGAGGGGAACTTTTCATTGGTCTTAATGGAAAAGAATGGATAGATCAGTTCAGGAAGGTGGTATTAATGTCAGATGTCTTGAGGATACAGTGCACTACATGTAGGAGAAACAAGCCTGGGAGGTTGTGGAGGTTCTTACACTTTGGGGTAAAATCATGTCATTACAAGGTGAGAACTCTATGGTTGACTACAAACCTGTTACTCTTTTCTGAACTTTAATCCAAAGTTTTTTTCCTTACATTTGTCAACACTCACGTTGGATTATATGAAGGGGTGAGATCTCTTTTTGGAACCATAATTGGCTAGGGTAGACTATTAGTTTCCCAGGTTATCCATCTCCTTTGATATCTTTCAAGGAGTCTAGTGGATATCCTGAGTTTATCAATTCTGTTCTGGATAAGCATCAAAAGAGAACCTTTGATCTTATTATTTTGAATCAGGAGTTGGAAAGGTGTGTGTTCACAGCTTTCAAAATCTGGCATGTTTTCTTATAAAGAATTTATATCTAGAATTATATGGTTTGGAGTAATAGAATTCCCACAAAATATAATTTTATGGTATGGAGAATTAGAAAACATGATATTGATATGGATGAAAATGTGAAAAGAAGGGTTATTAACTTTGTTTCCAAATACCATTATTGTATCCATAATAAGGAGAAGGGTTTTAAAAATCTTTTTTTTGAAAGTGACTGGTCCATGGACATTTTTATGTTCTTTGGTGAATTCACAAAAAAAAATTAACCTTTCACTGTTGGAACGTCTTTTCTGGAAAAGTGGTTTTATGGTTTAAATGGTGCAGGTCCTGAAAAAACTGCAAGAGCTGTGATTTTTAGTGCAGGGTGTTGGTGCATTTGGTAAGCAAGAAACAAAACCCATTTTGAAGGCATTAATTATACTAAAAGATAAGTTAATATCAAGAAATGATGAATGCTGCTTGATTTGGTATGTTATTCTAAGATTTCTAGTGATAATCCTTCTTTAAGAAACATACAGATATACAGTTTCGATTATATTCACTCAGATCATATGAGAATGGGAAATTGGGTTTGCTGGATTCCTCAAAGAATGGGTATCAAGCTTAATTTTGATGCCTCATGCGTTGGAGGACTTATCCTAGGTGGAGGTGTTGTGCGGGGGTATGGAAGTATTATTCTTGAATTTACTGTTTTTTATGAGAGGGGAAGTTCCATCCAGGCTGAAGCTGAGGCGATGTATACAGGGTTAACATTGTGTGATCAAAGGAACTTATGTCTGCATCAGATTGAAACCGACTCAAAGATCATCCATGACTCAATGAGTGGAAATATTTCTCCACCTTGGTCAATTTCTTATATTATCAGGAAATATAGAGGCAGCCTCAGTATCAAAGAAACACAGTTTTCCCATACATGGAAAGAAGGTAACAAAGTATCAGACTACTTAGATTATTTGATGATGGCTGATCAAGGTACCAATGTTCTCTATTTTTCTAGTTCTCTTCAAATAAAAGAAGAATGGGTGGACTTTGTAACACTCCAAGATTTCATAGTACATTATTTCTTCAATGTAATTCAATAACTTTCCCTACACGCAACACTGAGTTCAAGCGCACTACGACTTACCAAACTAGCCGTTCAAAAGTGGTTATTAATAGTACTAACTGAATTTTTAATTTTATATAATCCTTATAATTTTAGAATCCATATTATGAGTTTCTTAGAGATAATATAAGAACAAATTCATTTTTTCCGATAAAAGAAGTATTTTTTTAAAATGAAATTGTACCACCTTATAATAGAAAACCCTTTTTAAATCCAATATTTGAAACTTTTATATATTTAATTTCACAAAATAAACTTCTTCTTTAGAATCGGGACATAAAAATTTAGTTCTGATAAATTTTTGGTGTTTTTCTGATAACTTTCATATTTGGGTGAATAGTGAAAAATACTAAATTTTAACTGAAAAAACTTTTTTAATAAAAATATTTTATAGTTTTCAACTATAAATTTGAATGGTTTGGAAGTATAATTAAATTATATTTTTACCATTTAATCCAATGTTAGTCATTGGAAGTAATTTCACTTTGAAATTGGACATAAACAAGTATCAATCTTTTGGTAGTTTTTATTTCTTAAAAATACACTTTTTGGTTTTGACAACGGAAATTAATTTTAAATTAATAAATTCAATTTATATGTTTTGAATATGGTAAAATAGACTTCATTTTTGAATTTGAAATATCAAAATAATCTTAGGGTGAATTTTTGGTATGTTTCTGAAAACTTTGAATTTTTGATGAATAGTGAAAAACACTGCGTTATTGGTTAAAACTGAATTTTTATTTAAATAATTAGTTGTTTTATTTTAATTTATTTTAGGTCAAAATTGATACATAATACCTATATAATTTTAATTTAATTCATTGGAGTTAGTTTATAATAATTTTAGATATATAAAAATTTTATTGAACTTTTTACCGTCTTTTACCCACATCCTATGAGCATTTGAAAATTTGCATAAAACTTAATTTTACCACTTATGTGAGTTGAATTTCAAAAATCTGAGAGACATGGTTGATATCAATAAGTAAATTGTGGTTTAATAAGATGAAACTAATTTTTTTTTGTGAATAGTAACTTTTTACTTTTATTTACCACGGTTAAAAGTCAATAGGGTAATTAAGGGTAAAAATGATATTATTATTAGCCTAACACATGTCATAATTATATTGGATAAGTGTAATTCTACCAAAAACAACCTTAGGAATAAAATATGAATCTTTATGTCCACTTGGATTAGATTAGGACATTTATTATTATTTAATTCAAAGAAGAGTTAAAAGTGTCAAATTCAAAGTTTAATAACTAAAACATTTTTAATATAGGGTTATACATAAGATAAATTCGACTATAAATATTAATTAGAAAGATAAAATTATTTCCTATATAATATTATTTTATTTATAATTTTTAGGCATTAAATAATTAAATTTATTTATGACACAATGATGATGCAGTAATTACATAATTAATAAAATATTAAAATAATTGATATTATAAATATCAAAATAAATGTAATTTGAGACTTTTTATGAATTAAAATATTTTTATAGGTTAATATGACATGTTAGGGTTGGTTAGATGAATTTTTATTGAAGTAAAAACGCTGTTATTAATTTAGAAAAAACAAAATATCAAATAGTGTCAAAATTGACATAAAAGAGTTTTTAAAACAAATATTATATTATTAATTGATATTCTATTCCTAAAAATCTAAGGATTGGTCAAAAGTCTTATATAATGATAGGTGTATCATTAATTAACCACTTGGGGTTTGATTGGAAGTTTATTGTAAGTTTATTAACCATATAATATAAAAATACAAAGAGACATGACAAATGTCAAACTTTTTAACTAAGAGTTAAATATAAAAGATAAAGTTAATATATTGATCCAAACCTATCTAAAACCATTTGGTTGAGTGTTTTTAGAGCCATCCCCACATTATCCTTTAAATAATTTATTTTCGAGACATTATAAACCAAAAATTATTTTATTATAAAATAATATTTCTACCTTTTCCTAAGGTGACCCTCGCCCCTCTTATAAAAGGGCACACCCCCTTCTCTCAAATTCACACCTTAAAATCCCTTTGGATCGGCAAAAACCTACTCTAATACCATATCAACTGTCCTCCCTTCTTCCTATAGGCCATCCTTTATTTAGAAATCCAACCTAAGTAGCCCATTTGATCAAATCAAAAAGAAGAACCCGAAGAAGCGGTAAATATTTCATCACCTCTTTCAAGTTATTTTCTTCTTCCACTTCCTCTTTCTATGTTGTTTCCAATATAAAATAATAACTCCAGTATCATCTATATATTGTGATGTTATTATAAATATGGTAAAACCATATTTATTATTCTATCCATCCTTTGAATGACATGTAACCATACCTGCGTACGTACGGATTACTGTCTCCATGTCGTGGTGTAACTGTTATTTAATAAATTTTTATTTGGATAGGTATAATAATGATGTGTAATTGATGTAAATAATAAATATAACATGATAATTATTCTTTATATATGATATACCATCCAATTATATATTATTTTAATATCAAAATAATTATATTGTCGCTCGTGCGTACGTACGGATTACCGTCTCCACAAACGCGATGAGATTCATTCCCCATCGTAATCCATTCAATACTAATTTTCATTAGATGATTAAAAATAATGTTTAAATAATTAATATCATAATGAATATGAATAATATACATCCAATACATAACAAATTTTACTTACGTAACAAATCATATAAAGGAAAACAAATCAGTTAACGCCCGAAACGACGATAATACTAAGATATTAATAACAAAGAAATGTTAAAAGATCATATATGATATCATATTAATGTATATGATTCCAGTATAATTTAATAACAATTATTTCACCATTTTACAGGAAGTTAACCTACCCTTAACCAAATAAAAGTACAAGGTAAGGGTTAATTTCACAATCTCTTCATTATCTGAGGTTGTTTATATATAATTATCTACTAGGACCTCTTTATCATCCACATTCATGTTTCTTAAAAATGTATATCAAAATATTCTTACTATTTTGCAGAATATGGGTTAAAGTCATTTATACCCTTTTTTGAATTTTATAAGATTTTTATAATGGAATATTTCTGTCATTTTCCAAACAAGGTACTTTATGACCTTTTTGACAAAATTATGGTAAGAATATTTTTTTAACTTATACGGCGGGTGCGAATATTTTCCACCATTATAACATCATCAAAGCATCCATTACAATATTATAGGAATATTTTAAAACATAAATGTTTTCTTCTATAATTATGTAACTTTTAAATTTTTTCAAAATAGAAAGAGATATTTTTCTAAAAAGGTTTTGATTTCATCTATGTCAACATCTTTTGATGGATTTTAAGTTTGTTTGAAGTTGATTTATTATGATACATAAATTCCATATTGTATTTAAGGTTTTTTAATATGTTTGACTGTAGATTTATTATTTCATACCATTCATGGTTTATAGATAAAGTAATGATATTTTTTATGCCAGTTTTAATACCAATGTTTATGTTATGTTTAAACATTTTCATATGAGGAATGCATTGGAATTAGTAAGTGATGGGTGGAGCCCGATACAGCTCCTCAATTCATTGGTAGGTCTAATGAGACAAACTAGTGTCTTGGTAAAATAACTTGAAAAAATCTTATTTGTAGTCTTGGCATAAGTCCTTGACTATGTGGTTATGAAAATCTGGCATTATGCATTTCCTCATTATGAAAGTGGCTATTGATATTGCATGTGATTATTCGACAAGTAGAATATCCATGTGAGTAATTAAATGGAATTATTTTAATTTATATTTTCCATATTATGATGAAGTTTATGTTGAAAAGGCTTTTGTTTTAGTTTTATACATTGCCTTAAATGTTTATGCTTATTTATTAAGGTTTACCCTATATTGTTATCCTTACTGAGAATTTGAGCTCACCCCTTTCTATGTTTTATTTTTCCCAGGATTTGAAGAAGTATATTATGACTGACCTGTAGGGATAGTCTATGGTATCTCAATGTTTTCCATGGAAACAATGTTGTTGTAGTTTTCCATTTTATGATGTAATATAAAATTTAGGAATGTATCAAGTACTTCCAAAGCTACTAACCTAATCAGTCTTCAGAGACATGATCTTTTGTGATCATGCCAATGTTATGTAATAATGCACCGACTCTAGGTAACTAGGTTTGGGGCGTTATAGTTGGTATCACAAGAATTTTAGTACAAACCTTGAAAACTAGATTTTAATAAACTCTGATTAGAGCACATAGCCCTAAGATAAACTTTGAGGATTAGTATATAAGAACATCCTAAAATTTTGGTATTGTATATATTTTGTGAGTTTTCCAAGCAATATATCACTGTTAGGATACGAGCAGGTAGAGACGACTCTAGCACAGATGTACCTATGGGTAAAACCCTAAAACACCTCTTTGAGCTAGAATTGAACAGGAACTGGTAAACGACAACATGCCTTGCTTAACTCATGGTTATGACACTCCTAGGGGATATGCATAGGATAATTATCATTTTCTTTAAAAATAATTATGAAGGGTTTATGAGTATATACTTTCTCAAAGAAAACATTTTTATGATTATGGATTATATCCATAAACTGTTCAATTTATGTTAAGTATTTTACAAGTTTGAAATTATATATTTCGATTCATAAACTAATCTAATTTATGCCATTATTTAGAAATGGCGCCCAGTGGATGGGATGAGACCTCTAACAATACGCATGATCCAAAGAGTAAGAAGAATCATATCTTTCATGGTATTAATCCAACATTTAGAAGGGAAATACTCTCCCATGTATTCTCAACATATGAAGAAATAGTATCATGTGTTAATAAGATAAGTAAAGAATTCTATGAGTCCTATGGATTTGAAGGGAAGCAAGAGAAGAAAAGGGTGGAAGAGATAAATATGGATAAAGGGAAGAGGGAAAAGAAGAATTTTCCCATTTCTGATAACTGTGGAAAGAATCACCTTGGTAAATGCTTGAAGGGAATGGGAGTTTGTTATAAGTTTTGAGAAAAAGGACACCAAGTACATGATTTCAAGGGTAAGAAAAAAAGTTTCAAATGTACAATGCTTCACCAACAAGGATTTGGTACACTACGCGAATCAATCTCCAAATAATCAGAGTATACCCCAAATGCTGCTATTGGATAATAATCAAGTTATGATACTACCAAAGATGAAGAGGAATGATTAAGAGTTATTATGTTGTTATTAAAGTATTGTGTCATTTGAGTATTGTATTAATGATTTACATGTTATAAGAATTATAGAGTATAAAAGGATTGTACAACAGTACTATTTTATTAATGACTTGAGATTTGTAGAACCAAGAAAAGTGACTCAATTGAAAGTTAAACTTCTTGAAAAATTCATGGTTGAAGGAAAGACAAAACTTTAATATGGTCCTGATACTAAGGTATTGATTTTGGAATAAGAGATGATTGATTTGGATAAATCTATTGGATATTATTGACTACCTCGGAACTGATTAATGGTTTTTTTATTTCATCATTGATGGAGTATTCAAATTTTTTAGATATAAGGAATATATCTAGTATTCTATAAAGAATAAGGGAGAATGAATGTAATCAATAAAGTTTTATGGTAATTTAGGGTGTTACCGTCTTTCAAAAGAATACATGATAATGGTATTCATATGTTATTACGTGTAAAAAATGATCTTCATTGTGTTTTACATCTTTATAAATTTTGGACTGTGAATTTGGAAAGAATTATTTTGGATAAGTCCAAAGGTTGGAATGGATTAAGTTTGACATTGGATTCTATTGTTAACTTAAAATCATTTTTTAAGATTTTTTTTGTTTTTTTATAAAAGGATAACCTAAAGGTCGGGCAACAACCTGTCACGTCCGGCAAGGCCGCGAGACTTGAACCCACAACCGAAGGTCGACAAGTGTGCATCACCTACCACTGGCCTACGTGATGTCCTGGATTGTATAATGTAGTTTTTTAATGGTCTTATAGATGAATTATAAATTCATTTTTTTGGAACCATATACAATTAGAATAAATAAAGTATTTTTATGTTATATTATCTTTTATAGTGAAAGATGAGATTGTGGAAGAAATTAGTTAAAGTATGGAACTCTACATGTCAAGTATCTTTTTTTCTCTTATTCTGTGAAGAAATTAATTCTTAAACTTTAGTTAAGGGATCTTAAATCGAAAAATGTGTTAACCTAATACCTTATGTTTTTTTGAACCGATGATACTTTAAATCATCATAGATTGATGGCTTTGAGGCCCTTAATTTTACACTTGTTTGTGATTGATGAACTCAATAAATCCCAATAAATATTTAAATTTTTCCTCAAATTATGTGTCTCTAATTTCCACCAATGTTCTCCTAATCGAGATAAAAATTTGGTGGTGACTTTTTCATTTCCCTTTCCCTCTTATTAGGACTAAATTTTATTAACCCAATTTCCAATGTGGGTTCTCGACAAAGGTATTTTTATATTTTTAAACTTTTATTTTTGAAGAACAATTTAAAATTTCAAAGACGCAATTTATTGAAGGAGGGGAGAATGTAACACCCCATGATTTCATTGTACGTTATTTCTTCAATGTTATTCAATAACTTGCACTACACGCAACACTGAGTTCAAGCGCACCACAGCTTACCAAACTAGCCATTCAAAAGCGGTTATGAATAGTATTCACTAAAATTTGAATTTTATATAATCCTTATAATTTTAGAATCCATATTATGAGTTTCTTAGACATAATATAAGAACAAATTCATTGTTTCAGATAACAGAAGTATTTTTTTAAATGAAATTTTACCGCCTTTTAATGGAAAAACATTTTTAAATACAATATTTGAAACTTTTATATATTAAATTTTACAAAATAAATTTCTTCTTTAGAATCAAGACATAAAAATTTAGTTCTGAATTTTTTTGGTGTTTTTTTATTAACTTTATATTTGGGTGAATAGTAAAAAATACTAAATTTCAACTGAAAACAACTTTTTTAATCAAAATAATTTATAGTGTTCAATTATACATTTGAATGGTTTGTAAGTATAATTAGATTATATTTTTACCATTTAATCCAATGTTTTTCATTGGAAGTAATTTCACTTTGAAATTGGACATAAACAAGTGTCAATATTTTGGTAGTTATTATTTATTAAAAATACGCTTTTTGGTTTTGACAATAGGAATTAATTTTAAATTAATAAATGAAATTTATATGTTTTTAATTTGGTAATATAGACTTAATTTTTGAATTCATAATATAAAAATAAGCTTATGTTGAATTTTTGGTATGTTTCTGAAAACTTTCAATTTTTAATGAATAGTGAAAGACACTGTGTTATTGGTTAAAAATGACTTTTTATTTAAATAATTAGTAATTTTATTTTATTTTATTTTAGGTCAATATATATATATAATACCTATATAAGTTCAATTTAATTCATTGGAGTCATTTTATAATAATTTTAGATATATAAAAAATTTATTGAACTTTTTACCGTCTTTTACCCACCTCCTAGGAGGATTTGCAAATTTGCATAAAACATAATTTTACCGCTTTTATGAGTTGAATTTAAAAAATCCAAGAGACATGGTTGATATTATTAAGTAAAATGTCGTTCAATAAGATGAAAATAATTTTTGATGAATAGTATCTTTTTACTTTTATTTACCATGATTAAAAGTAAATAGGGTAATTAAGGGGAAAAATGATATTATTATTACCCTAACACATGTCCTAATTCTATTGGATAAGTGTAATTAGACAAAAAAAACTTAGGAGTAAAATATGATCCTTCAGGTCCACATGGATTAGATTAGGACATTTATTATTATTTAATTCAAAGAAGAGTTAAAAGTGTTAAATTCAAAGATTAATAAATAATTTTTTTTAATATAGGGTTATACATAATATAAATTCGTCTATAAATATTAATTAGAAAGATAAAATATTTCCTACATAATAGTATTTTATTTATAATTTTTAGACATTAAATAATTAAATTTATTTATGACACAATGATGATGCAGTAATTACCTAATTAATGAAATATTAAAATAATTGAAATTAAAAATATCCAAATAAATGTAATTTGAGACTTTTTATGAATTCCACTAATTTTATAGGTTAATATTACATGTTAGGGTTTGTTATATGAATTTTTATCGAGGTAATAATGCTGTTATGAATTTAGAAAAAACAAAATACCAAATAGTGTCAAAATTGACATAAAAGGGTTTAAAAAAAATATTATATTATTAATTGATATTCTATTCCTAAAAATCTAATGTTCAGAAAAAAGACTTATATAATGATATTTGTATTATTAATGTACCACTTGGGGTTCTCTTGGAAGTTTATAGTAAGTTTATTAACCATATAATATAAAAATACAAAGAGATATGGTAAATGTCAAACTATTTAACAAAGAGTTAAATCTAAAAGATAAAGTTAATATAGTGACCCAAAACTATCTAAAACCTGTTGGTTGGTTGGTTTTCGACCCATACGCACCGAATCCTTTAAAAAATTTATTTTTTAGCCATTAGAAACTGAAAATTATTTTATTATAAAATAATATTTCTAGCTTTTCCGAAGGTGCCCCTCACCCCTCTTATAAAAGGGCACTCCCCCTTCTCTCAAATTAACACCTTCAAAGCTCTTTGGATCGTCCAAAACCTGCCAAAATACCCTCTCCACTCTCCTCCATTCATCCTTGATGTGTTTATTTATTCAAAAATCCATTCTGAGGAGCCCTTTTGATCAAATCAAAAGGAAGAACCCGAAGAACAGGTAAATATTTCATCACCTCTTTCAAGTTCTTTTCTTCTTCCACTTCCTATTTATTTTTTATTTCCATTCTAAAATAATAACTCAAGTATAATCTATATAATGTGATGTTATTATAAATATGGTACAACCGTTTTCATTATTCTATCCATCCTTTGAATGACGTGTCACCATTCGTGCGTACGTATGGATTACCGTCTCTATGTCGTGGTGTAATTGTTATTTAATAAATTATTATATGGATGGGTGTAATAATGATGTGTAATATATGTAAATAATAAATATAACATGATAATTATTCTGTATATATGATATACCATCATATTATATATAATTTTAATATCAAAAGAAGGATATTGTTGCTCATGCGTTCGTACGGATTACCGTCTCCACAAACATGATGAGATTCATTCCCCATCGTAATCCATTCAAGAAAAATTTTCATTAGATGATTAAAAATAATGTTTAAAGACTTAATATAATTCTTAATTTGAATAAGATAAATCCTATCCATAACAAATTTTACTTACATAAAAAATCATATAAAAGAAAATGAATCAGTTAACACCCAAAACGACGATAATACTAAGATATTATTAACAAATCAATGATAAAAGATCATAAATTATATCATATTAATGTATATGATTATAGTATAATTTAATAACAATTATTTCAACATTATACAGGAGGATAACTTACCCCCAACCAAGAAAAAGTACAAGGTAAGTGTTAATTTCACAATCTCTTCATTATCTGAGGTTGTTTATATGTAATTATCTACTGGGACATCTTTATCATCCACATCCTTGTTTCTTAAATTTGTATTTCAAAAAATTATTACTATTTTATATAATATGGGTTAAAGTCATTTATACCCTTGTTTGACATTTATAAGATGTTTATAAAGGAATCTTTCCATTGTTTTCCAAACAAGGTACTTTATGACCCTTTCGACAAAATTAATGTAAGAATGTTTTTTAACTTATACGGAGGGTGTGGCTATTTTCCGCCATTATAACATTGTCAAAGATTCCATTACAAGCTTATAAGAATATTTTCAAATATAAAGGTTTTATTCTATAATTACATGAATTTTAAATTATTTCAAAATAGAAAGAGATATTTCTATAAAAAGGTTTTGATTTCTTCTATGTCAACACCCTTTGATAGATTTTAAGTTTGTTTGAAGTTGATTTATTATGATACATAACTTCCATATTGTATTGAAGGTTTAGTGATATGTTTGATTCTAGATGTTTTATTTAATACCATTCATGGTTTATGGATAAAGTAATGACATTTTGTATATTAGTTTTAATACGAATGTTTATGTTATGTTTAAAACTTTTCATATGAGGAATGCATTGGACTTAGTAAGTGATGGGTGGATCCCAATATATCTCCTCGATTCATCAGTAGGTATCATGAGACAAACTAGTGTCTTGGCACAAGGCCTTGAAAAAATATTATTTGTATTCTTGGAACAAGGCCTTGACTATGTGGTTATAAAAGTCTGGCATTATGCATTCCATCATTATGAAAGTGTGTATTGATATTTCATGTGATTATTCAACTAGTAGAATATCCATGTGAGTAAGTAAATGGAATTATTTTGATTTATATTTTCCATATTATGATGAAGTTTATGTTGAAATGGCTTTTTTTAGTTTTATACATTTCCTTAAATGTTTATGCTTATTTATGAAGGTTTCCAATATATTGTTGTCCTTACTGAGATTTTGAGCTCACCCATTTATATGTTTTATTTTTTCCAATATGAGAAGAAGTATATTATGACTGACATGTAGGGATTGTCTATAGGATCTTAGTGTTTTCCATGGATACAATGCTGTTGTAGTTTTCCATTTTATGATTTAATGTAAAAGTTATGAATGTATCCAGTACTTCCAAGGATACTAAACTAATTAGTCTTTCGAGACTTGATCTTTTGTGATCATACCAATGTTATGTAATAATGCACTGACTCTGGGTAACTAGGGTTGGTGCGTTACAATTGGTATAAGAGGAAGTTTGGTACAAACCTTGGAAACTAGATTTAAAAAAAAACTCTGATTAGAACTCATATCCCTAAGATAGACATCGAGGATTAGTATAGAAGAACTTCCTAGAATTTTGGTATTGTAGAGATTTTGTGAGTTTTCCAAGAAATACATCCTTGTCTGGATACGAGCAGGTAGAGGTAGCTCTACCACAGATGTACCTAGAGGTAAAATCCAAAAACACTGCTTTAAGTTAGACTCGAATGGGAACTGGTGCACGACAACGAGCCTTACTGTACTCTTGGTTAGGAAACTCCCAGGGGATATGCTTAGGATAATTATCATTTTCATTACAAACCATTATGAAGGATTTATGAGTATATACTACCTCAAAGAAAACATTTTTATGATTATGGATTATATCCATAAACTGTTCAATTTATGTTAAGTATTTTAAAATTTTGGAATTCTGTATTTCGATTCATAAACTAATCTAGTTTATTCCATTGTTTAGAAATGGCACCCAGTAGATGGAATGAGACCTCCAGAAATACGCATGATCCAAAGAGTAAGAAGGATCATATCTTTCATTGTATTAATCCAACATTTATAAGGGAAATAGTCTCCCTATTATTCTCAACATATGACGAAATAGTATCATGTGTTAATAAGATAAGTAAAAAATTCTCTGAGTCCTATGGCTTTGAAGGGAAGGAAGAGAAGAAAAAGATGGAAGAGATAAAGATGGATAAAGGGAAGAGGGAAAAGAAGGATTTTCCCATATATGATAACTGTGGAAAGAATCAACTTGGTAAATGCTTGAAAGGAATGGGAGTTTATTATAAGTGTGGAGGAAAAGGACACCAAGTACATGATTTCAAGGGTAATAAAAAAAGTTTCGAATGTACAATGATTCACCTGCAAGGAGTTGGGACACTACACAAATCAATGCCCAAATCATCAGAGTTTACCAAAAATGATGCTATTGGATAATAATCAAGTTATGATACTACAAAAGACGAAGAGGAATGATTAATAGTGTTTATGTTGTTATTAAAGTATTGTTTCATTTGAGTATTGTATTAATGATTTACATGTTATAATAATTATAGAGTATATAAGGATTTTACTGCAGTACTATTTCATTAATGACTTGAGATTAGTAAAACCAAGAAAAATGACTCAATGGAAATTTAAACTTCTTGGAAAATATATGGTTGAATGAAAGACAAAACTTTAATATGGTCCTGATACTGAGGTATTGATTTTGGAATAAGAGATGATTGATTTGGATAAATTCTACTGGATATTATTGACTACCTTGGAACTGATTAATGGTTTTTTTATTTCATCATTGTTGGAGTATTCAAAATGTTTGGATATAAGGAATATATCTAGTATTCTATAAGGAATAAGGGAGAATGAATGTAATCAATAAGGTTTTATGGTAATTAAGGGTGTTACCGTCTTTTAAAATAATTCATGATGATGGTATTCATATGTTATTATGTGAAAAAAGGATATTCATTGTGTTTTTCATCTTTATAAATTTTGACTATGAATTTGGAAAGAAGTATTTGGGATAATCCTAAAGCTTGGAATGGATTAAGTTTGACATTGGATTCTATTGTTAAGGTGAAAGCATTTCTTAAGCTTGTTTTTTATGTTAAAGGACAACCCGAAGGTCAGGCGACAACCTGTCACGTCCAGCAAGGCCGTGAGACTTGAACCCACAATCGAAGGTCGAAAAGGGTGCATCACCTACCACTAGCCTACGTGATGTCCGAGACTATATAATGTAGTTTTTTAAAAGGTCTGATAGATGAATTATAAATTCATTTTTTTGAACCATATACGATTAGGATAAATAGAGTATTTTTATGTTCTATTATCTTTTATAGTGAAAGATGAGTTTTTGGTAGAAATTAGTTAAAGGATGGAACTCTACTTGTCAAGTATATTTTTTTCTCTTATTCTATGAAGAAATTAATTCTTAAACTTTAGTTGAGGGATATTAAAACCAAAAATGTGTTAACCTAATACCTTATGTTTTTTGAACCGATGATATTATAAAGCAACATAGATTGATGGCTCTGAGGCCCTTAATTTTACATTTTTTTGTGATTGATGACCTCAATCACTCCTAATAAATATTTACGTTTACCCTCCAATTATATGTTTCTAATTTCCAGTAATGTTCTCCTAATTGATATCATAATTTTGTGGTGAATTTTTCATTTCCCTTTCCCTCTTATTAAGACTAAATTTTATTAACCCAATTTCCGATGTGGGTTCTCCACAAAGGTATTTTACTATTTTTAACCTTTTATTTTATAAGAAAAATTTCAAATTGCGAGGACACAATTTATTGAAGGAGGGGAGAATGTAACACCCCAATATTTTATAGTACGTTATTTCTTCAATGTAATTCAATAACTTGCGCTACACGCAACACTAAGTTCAAGCGCACCATGACTTACCAAACTAGCCGTTCAAAAGCAGTTATGAATAGTATTAACTGAATTTTGAATATTATATAATACTTATAAATTTAAAATCCATATTATGAGTTTCTTAGACATAATATAAGAACAAATTCATTTTTTCAGATAAAATAATTATTTTTTTAAATGCAATTTTACCGCCTTTTAATGGAAATCCCTTTTTAAATCCAATATTTGAAACTTTTATATATTAAATTTGACAAATTAAACTTCTTATTTATAATCGGGACATAAAAATTTAGTTTTGATAAATTTTTGGTGTTTTTCTTTTAACTTTCAAATTTGGGTGAATAGTGAAAAATACTAAATTTTAACTGAAAACAAATTTTTTATTCAAAACAATCTATAGTGTTCAACTATACATTTGAATGGTTTGGAATTATAATTAAATTATATTTTGACCATTTAATCCAATGTTTGTCATTCAAAGTAATTTCACTTTGAAATTGGACATAAACAAATGTCAATCTTTTGGTAGTTATTATTTCTTAAAAATACACTTTTTTGGTTTTGACGACGGGAATTAATTTTATATTAATAAATTCAATTTATATTTTTTTTAATATGGTTAAATAGACCTAATTTTTGAATTCAGAATATGAAAATAAACTTAGGGTGAATTTTTGGTATGTTTCTGAAAACTTTCAATTTTTGATGAATAATGAAAAACACTGCGTTATTGGTTAAAACCGACTTTTTATTTAAATAATTAGTTATTTTATTTTAATTTCTTTTAGGTAAAAATAGATACATTATACCTATATAAGTTTAATTTAACTCATTGGATTAAATTCATAATAATTTTAGATATATAAAAATTTTATTGAACTTTTTACTGCCTTTTCCCACCTCCTAGGAGCATTTGCAAATTTGTATAAAACATAATTTTACCCCTTCTATGAGTTGCATTTCAAAAATAAAAGAGACATGGTTGATATCAGTAAGTAAAATGTGGTTCAATAAGGTGAAAATAATTTAGGGTGAATAGTAACTTTTTACTTTTATTTACCACGGTTAAAAGTAAATAGGGCAATTAAGGGTAAAAATGATATTATTATTACCCTAAAACATGTCCTAATTATATTGGATAAGTGTAATTAGACTAAAACAAACTTATTAATAAAATATTATTCTTTTGGTCCACTTGTATTAGATTATGACATTTATTATTATTTAATTCAAAGAAGAGTTAAAAGTGTTAAATTCAAAGTTTAATAACTAAAACATTTTTAATATAGAGTTATACATAAGATAAATTCGACTATAAATATTCATTATAAAGATAAAAATATTTCCTATATAATTGAAATTTATTTATAATTTTTAGACATTATATAATTAAATTTATTTATGAGACAATGATGATGCAGTAATTACCTAATTAATAAAATATTAAAATAATTGATATTATAAATATCCAAATAAATGTAATTTGAGACTTTTTATGAATTACAATAACTTTATAGTTTAATATGACATGTTAGCGTTGGTTATATGAATTATTATTGAAGTAATAATGGTGTAATGAATTTAGGAAAAACAAAATACCAAATCATGTCAAAATTGACATAAAAGAGTTTTTAAAACAAATATTATATTATTAATTGATATTATATTCCTAAAAATATATGGTTTTGAAAAAAGAATTATATAATGATATGTGTATCATTAATTAACCACTTGGGGTTCTCTTGGAAGTTTATAGTAAGTTTATTAACTGTATAATTTAAAAATACAAAGAGACATGATAATTGTCAAACTATTTAACTAAGAGTTAAATCTATAAGATAAAGTTAATATAGTGACCCAAACCAGTCTAAAACCTATTGGTTGAGTGATTTTATACCCATACCCACCTTATACTTTAAATATTTTTTTTGACCCATTAGAAACCGAAAATCATTTTATTATAAAATAATATTTCAAGCTTTTCCTAAGGTGCCCCTCACCCCTCTTATAAAAGGGAACTCCCCCTTCTCTCAAATTCACACCTTCAAATCCATTTGGATCAGAAAAAACCCTACCCAAATACCATATAAACTGTACTAACTTCATCTTAAAGGCCTTAATTTAGTCATAAATCCTACCTAATGATTTGTTTTGATCAACTCAAAATCAAGAACCTGAAGAAGAGGTAAATTTTTCATCACTACTTTGAAGTTCTTTTCTTCTCCCACTTCCTCTTTCTTTGTTATTCCCATTCTAAAATAATAACTCTAGTATAATCTATATACTATGATGTTATTATAAATATGGTACAACCATATTCATTATTCTATCTATCCTTTGAATGAAATTTCAGCATACATGCATACGTACAACTTACCGTCTCCACGTTGTGGTGTAATTGTTATTTAATAAATTATTATTTGGATGGGTATAATAATGATGTGTAATTGATGTAAATAATAAATATAACATGACAATTATTCTGTGTATATGATATAACATCCAATTATATATTATTTTAATATCAAAAGAATGATATTGTCTCTCGTGCGTACGTACGGATTACCGTCTCCACAAACGCGATGAGATTCATTCCCCATCGTAATCAATTCAAGACTATTTTTCATTAGATGATAAGAAATAATGTTTAAAGACTTAATATCATTATGAATATGAATAAGATACATCCTATACATAATAAACATTACTTAATTAATAAATCATATAAAAGAAAATGAATCAGTTAACACCCGAAACGACGATAATACTAAGATATTATTAACAAAGAAATATTAAAAGATCATATATGATATCATATTAACGTATATGATTCTAGTATAATTTAATAAAAATTATTTCACTATTATACAGGAGGTTAACCTACCTTAGACCAAGTAAAAGTACACGGTAAGGGTTAATTTCACAATCTCTTCATTATCCAAGGTTGTTTATATGTAATTATCTACTGGGACCTCTTTATCATCCACATCCATGTTTCTTAAAAATTTATTTCAAAACATTCTTACTATTTTATAAAATGTGGGTTAAATTAATTTATACCCTTGTTTTAATTTTATAAGATGTTTATAAATTAATCTTTCTGCTGTTTTCCAAGGAAGGTACTTTATGACCTTTTCGACAAAATTTAGGTAAGAATGTTTTTTTCACTTTTACGATGGGTGTGGCTATTTTCCGCCATTATAACATCATCGAAACTTCCCTTAAAATATTATACTAATATTTTAAAATATAAATGTTTTCTTCTATAATTACAATACTTTTAAATGATTTCAAAATTTAAAGAGATATTTTTCTAAAAAGGTTTTGATTTCATCTATGTCAACATCCTTTGATGGATTTTAAGTTTGTCTGAAGTTGATTTGTTATGATACAAAACATCCATATTGTATTGAAGGTTTTGTGATATGTTTAACTGTGGATGTGTTATTTCATACCATTCATAGTTTATGGTTAAATTAATGAAATTTTTAGTCCATTTTAAATATGAATATTTATGTTATGTTTAAAACTTTTCATATGAGGAATGCATAGGGCTCAGTAAGTGACGGATGGAGTCGTCTATAGCTCCTCGATGCATCGGTAGGTCTCATGATACAAACTAGTATCTTGTAACGAGTCCTTTACAAAATCTTATTTGTAGTCTTGGCACAAGTCCTTGACTATGTGGTTATGAAAGTATGACATTATGCATTCCATCATTATGTAAGTGACTATTTATATTGCATGTGATTATTCGACTAGTAGAATATCCATGTGAGTAAATAAATCGCATTATTTATATTTATATTCACTATATTATGATGAAGTTTTTGTTAAAAAGGCTTTTGTTTTAGTTTTATACATTGGCTTAAATGTTTATGCTTATTTATGAAAGTTTTTGCTATATTGTTGTCCTTACTGAGCATTTGAGCTCACCCCTTTCTATATTTTATTTTTCCCAGGATGTGAAGAAGTATATTATGACTGAGCTGCAGTGATACTCTATGGGATCGCAGTGTTTTCCATAGAAAAAATGTTGTTGTATTATTCCATTTTATGATGTAATGTAAAATTTATGAATGTATCTAGTAATTCCAAGGCTACTAAACTAATCGTTTTTTCGAGACTTGATCTTTTGTGATCATGCCAATGTTATGTAATAATGCACCGACTCTAAATAAATAGGTTCAGGGCATTACATATTTAATTAGGGGAGACCATCTTAGCCTCCACTATTTTAGACCACCTTAAATTGTTTGTGTTTTTCCCAGGGCCTATTTTCTGTGTGTCGTTATCCTTTTTAATAAAAATTCAACGTTGAAGATCTAACAATAAAATGGAAGCAGTTTACATGTGTTTGTACGGCCTACCATATCCATGAATGTTGTATTTCATTTTATATTTATATATTTTTTAGTTTATTAAAATTAAATATACACTTAATATATATTATATTTATATATATTTTTAAATTATAAAAATATGTAAATTATTATCTAAGTAAGAGGACTCAAAATGACAAGTCAAAACACGTACTAAAAACGAAGTGGTTATTACCTGAAACACAACATTAACATGGAATTGTTAATAAATATGTAATAAAACGTCATAATGAAATAATATATGATATTATATACATTAAATTTATTCTTTAATATATTAATAATAAACTTATAATTATTATACATGAGTATTTAATAAGAACAACGATAGTCAATATATAAGGTAAGGGTTTTCTCATCTCACATTTATTTCTATGTGACTTATGCCTTATTCACCACTAATTTATTTTGTGTGATGTATATACTAACCATGGATGTATTATATGATTATAATAAATAAATTTATGAGAATTTTTATATCTATTTTATGATCTATATTTCTTGGGGTTTTACTGTTCAAAAGTTACCAAATCAATAATGTTGTTTTGTATCAATTTTCATTATTTGAGACACATGTTTTATTATACCCCAATATTATCTTACGACATTCATATACATCCAATTGAAATGTTATATCATGAATATATATTTTCATGATATTATAATCATCATGTAATTTAATTTTCTTACATGGTGATTATGATTCAAAGTTTCCATGTTGTAAGAGTTTATTGCAATAATCTCATCATTTATCCAAATTAGTTATGATTATGCTTCAATGATGATATATTATGATCCATATCTCAATAAAACTCATTAATTTTATTATCCTATATATATTAATGATTTATTAATGTATTATTACCATTTTTCCATGCTTTGTTATTTAATATAATTAAGAAAAAAATTAAAAACATATAACCTCATTTCTTTTTTTGATTTGAAATCTATTTTATTCAAAAAACAATGTGTAAAAAAATGTTTTTAAAAATGTTTTTAAAATTATATTTTAAGAATATTATCAAGGTAAATAATTTTAATTTTTTTTGGTTTTAAAAGCTTCCTTTATAAGTTTTCAAAGCTATTTTCAAACAAAAAGTTTTTCATTTTTTTGTTTTAAAAAGATTTTTTCAAAGAAGAAAGTATATTTTCCTCAATAAATGTTTTTAAATAATCTTTACGAATTACTTTCCATATATATTGACACCCTGTGGTGTTCTTCATGCCTTTCTGGGAAATTATTCAAAGGTTCTATTCGTATTATTTCTCTGAATGGTTTATGTTTTGATGTCCTGATGTTTATGAAACTCTTTTCTATTTCACATGTTATATGCTTATGAAATCCACTTCTTTTCATGGGTTTTTCTTTAATGAAATGATTATGAAACCCACCTCTTTTCCATAGGTTATGATATGATGTAATGTTTATGATACCCATTTTATTTCATGGGTTATGATATGATTGTTTATGATCATGTGGTACACATATGTATGACTTAATTATGGGATGGATGGGACCTACATATCCCTGCAAATGCATTAGGTAAGGATTTATATATCATGACATAGACATGGATGGAACAGGGAGTGAACTTAGTTCAGTAATGTGCTATGTCTGGTAAGATGGTTTTGTGAGTGAACCTTAACTACTAATATGGTCATGGGAGTGAACCATGACTACCAGGATGGTTTGGGGGAGTGAACCCTATAGTGACCTTAGCTTTTTACACATAACATTTCATGATTTTAAGAATAATTATACATCAGAATATAAGTCAGGGATCATGATGTCTAGTGTCTTTGAAGACTAGGTACATAAAACATAAAACATGGACTAAAAAAACTTCTTTATTTATTCTTAAAAAATATACCCTAACTTCCATTTTTCTCATAAATCTTCATAGGGTACCCTAGGGAACACATGAACAAAGGGATCAACTAAATATCCCAATAAGGGAGTCTACCTAAGAATACAGCTTTAACACATGGGTTAGAAGGCACGACATAATGATAAAAAAGGAATGATACGTATGGAATCATAAAATATAAACATGGGATTATATAAACATGGAGTCATAAAAATGTGGAAAAAATATAAAACATTACTTTAGTATGAGTCATGGCTAACCGCCAAGATCGTCTCACATAGTAGCACAAGCCATGGCCAACCAACAAGACCGTCGCACATAACATCTCATGAGACAAAACTTTACCCAATTCATTGGAGGACTATCTCGGTGCACCCATAATAAATTTTCATGAATATGTTTTCCAAATAAATAATCATACAAAATCAATATTACATAAACATAAGGGTTACCCAGGTTAAGAATTGGGTACCACAATCTTGTTATAAAGCATAATAAACGGGTGTAACACAAAAAGTGTACTAGAAATAAGGGAACTAAAGTATACATGTAAATTCATTATAAAAAATATATATGTATAATGGTGAATTATTTCAAGTATAGGTGAAAAAATTTAAGAAAATTATTCAAGAAATTTTGTCATAAAAACATTTTTGAGCGGTTTTAAGGAAAATACTATAGGGCATTTAAAATAGAAAAGGGAAATTTTTTTTATAAAAAACCAGAAGTGAACAAGGAAGTTTTTCACAATGAAAAGACTTATTTTATAAATACATTGTTGGATTAAAATAGAATATATAGTTCACTTGAAATTAGGTAAGAATTCAGGATGCTCCCTCAAACCAGGTTTGCTTATCAGGAAGTATTGAGGATGGAATCACTTAATACATGTATATCCCTGAAAGATAATGATGAATGGAACTTGGTACAAGATTCTGGAAAATTCACATATAATTTAGAATATGAACATAATAAGAATATAAAACCTCATTTAGGTAAAAATAAGGATAAAGAAACCCAAAGGAATAAAGGAGGTTGGGGTTGAATCCCTCACGGAATATCGGCATGGTGTCGTGTGTAGTTAAGAGGGATTATTGAGAGATAAAGGGGTTTATCATCATTTATAAATCACGAGGGAATTATGAGGAGGTACTTAATCATACCCCATCAATATTAATTACACATTAAAGGTCATAATATAGAATATAATCTTGAATAAATGTGAAATGGAAAGGATCCCTTACCTTAATTTCCACTTAATTTCGTCTCTTATGTTCCTCCTGAATAATAAATATATGTTTACTAATACAATGATGTAAAATTTAACTATAGTCATTTTATAAAAATATTTATCAATAATATTCATTGGATTTTATTTCATAATTTTTGTTGATGAAATTGAATCGTTTTGATATCATATTTTACTTAAACATTTTCTGTCGTACGACGATTTCAATTTTATTAAATGTAATTTATAAATTTGTATAATTAGTTCTAGAAGCATAGAAAACATGTAATTTGATATTAATATATTATATATAATTTATTTTTTTTCATACATGAAGGTTTTTATAATAATTATCTTGGTAATGTTTCTGTATATTGTTAACCGATCTTTAACAGGTGGTTGTCAATAGTGTGGGAAAGTGAAGTATGACATTTATATTTTTATTTAATATGATAATTACAGTAGGTTAAAATCATTAATATTATTTAAATTTACTTTATATTAAATTTTTTAGCATATTTTTTTTGAAAGGGATAGGGTAAAAGAAAAAAAAGAGAAAGAAAAGAGAGAAGATTCAATAAAGCCTTACTCTCTCCTCAGTGTAGCTTCACTTGCATGAAATTATCACTCCCTTAGTGATGGGAGTTGGAGGGATCCCGAATGTCCCTAAATATTATAAGAGGATTTAGAGGTAGAATATTTCCAGATATTAGGCTTAGTAATGTATGAGAGGAATGGTTTTCCAAGGGGAGGGAGAGGGGTTATTTATACTTGAGGAGGGGGTGTTTTTAGAATAAAATATTAAATAAAATTGTATATCAAATGTTAGACATGTAATAGTTGTTTTTTGAAAACATAAATCCTATATTAATATAATATAATTATTTTTAGACTTTAAATAATCATTATAATTCTAATTCATTAATTTATTAAAAGGAAAGTGAAAAGAAAGAGAAAATGATATTTTAATGAATCACTTTTTGACTTTATGTTTTGGAAAGTTCTTTTTAGGTTTGGAAATTGAGTTTATTTTATTTTAAGGAAAAATTTATGAAATTAAATAGATCATGGTCGAATATAAAGTTCTATAAAGTTTATGTCATCATTACATCATGAATGATGTAGTTTAAGATATATCGGTTATGTGAAAAACTTTATTTTTACTATTCACCTAAAAATTGAAGTATTTCAGAAAATTACCAAAAAATCACCCTAACCATTTTTAGATATGAATAATCAGAAAATGAACTAAATTTTTCAAAAATATTTTTCTAAATAAGATTAATTATATTAAAATCACAGTTTACTTGAAAAATACCAATTTTAAATTTAAAACTTATTTTCTAACACTTTGAAAATTTAAACAAGGTAACATTATATTATATTAGAATAAAAATATTAATTTATGAATACATTTCATGAAACTAAATTTTTGTTTAAATTATAAAATTAATCATAAAATTTTAATTAAATATTCATGACTTATAAAAATACCAACACTTATTAATACTTTTTAAAATATTTATTTAATTATACTATGATATAATTATACCATATTGTTGCTTATAAAAATATAAATTTTATTTATACTTTCATTGGAGAGGTTAATATTACATTTTCTAGTTTATTATTCATAAGTGTCACATTAATATTCCAAAGGTCAAGTTACTATTTCTATATGTTTCTTAACTTCTAAAGATACCTTTTATTTCACTTATTCTTCACTTATAAAGTAATTATTATATTCTAAAAGTAATATTATGTGATTATAATATATGAAATAATTATAATAAGGGAATTTTAATTGATAAAACATTGGGTCATTACATTATTCCCCCCTTAAGAAATTTCTCCTTTAATTTTTTTTACATTCTAGGCCATAAACAGGTGTGTGTACTTTTCCTTCATTGCCTCATCCAGTTCCCATGTTGTCTCTTCGTACTTATGATTCTGCCATAGTACCTTGACTAGGTGATTAGTCTTGTTATGTATAACATTATCTTTACAATATAAGATCTTCACTGGTTTTTCCTCATAAGAAAGATCATCCTCCAACTATACCACCTCTGAAGAGAGTACAAGTGAAGGGTCTGGTATGTTTTTCCTTAAGAGGGATGCATGAATGACATTGTGTACTTTGGACATGGTAGGTAGATGTTCCAGTTGATAGGCCACATCTCTGACATGATCAAGGAATTCTAAGGGGCCGATGTACCTGGGACTTATCTTCCCTTTCTTCCCAAATCTCATGAACTTCTTCCATGGAGAAACACAGAGAAATACCATGTCTCCAAATTTGAACTCAAGGTCTCATCGACAGTTTTCTGCATCACTATTTTTTCAACTTTGGGATGCCTTGATGTGTTGCTGAATGGTTTTCACCTTCTTCACCATTTCTTCAACAATTTTAGGTCCTAACAGCTTGCGCTCACCAACTTCATCCCAACACGCTAGTGTTCTTTACCTTTTCCCATAAAGAGAATCATATGCGCCATTCAAATGCTCAAGTGGAAACTGTTATTGTAGGAGAATTCAACCAGTGGAAGATGTTGGTCCAATACTCCTTTGGATTCCATAGAACATGCTCTCAACATGTATTCTAGTGTCTTAATAGTTCAATCAGATTGGCCATCAGTTTGAGGATGGTAGGCCATACTGCTGTTCAGTTCAGTGCTTAGAGCATGTTGGATACTTTTCCAGAACATCGAGGTGAATCTAGGATCACGATCATATAGAATATATAGTGGTACTACATGTTGCCTTACCACTTCTACGATTTATATTTGTGCATGTTGATCCAATGATAAGTCCTCTCAAATTGTGAAAAAGTGATTTTTCTTCCTAAGATGGTCCAAAACGACCCATATAACATTGTTTTTTTCTAGATGTTATTGGAAGTCTAGTGACAAAATCCATGGTGGTGTTCTCCCACTTCCATGTTGGTATGAGTAGTGGTTGAATCATCCCCTTATAATTATACCTCTTAGCCTTATATTTTTGATATACCAAGAACTTTTATGTATATTCAGAAATCTCTCTTTTTATATTGTCCCACCAAAAGTTTTCTCAGATATCTTAACAAATCATTATGTTCCCTTGGTGGATAGAGAATGTTGAGCTATGTGAGTCATTTAGAAGCTTCTTATTTATCTCTAGATTGGATGGTACACATAATCATGACCCAAATCTTATAACTCCTTCCTCGTCAATCTTGAACTCTGAGTATTTCCTATTTCTGATAGCTTCCACCCTTTTCAGAATTTCCACTTCTTTTCTTTGAGTATCCGTTATTTTCTCCATGAGGGGTAGTTCAACAATCATTTGAAAAATTATTGATGATGTTCCTCCCTTAATGATTTCCATGTCCATCCTCTAAAAATATAAGAATATCATATCCTTTTCAATTCTACCAATTGATGAAGATGCATGATCCTTTCTACTTAGAGTATCTTACACCTTATTTTCCATATCGGGATGGTAGTGGATTGAATAGTAATAAACCTTGACGATATCTATCCATCTTAGCTAGAACATATTAAGCTATTTTGTGTGAATATATATTTGAGACTCTTGTAATCAGTGTATGTCTCACACTTCTCCCCATATAGATAATGCCACCATATTTTTAACACAAAGATAACCACCACCAACTCTAGATCATGTGTAGGATAGTTTTTATCATGGATTTTCAGATACCTTGAGGAATAGGATATCACTCTATCATTTTGCATTAGAACTCATCCTAATACCTTTTTATGAAGAATCATTGTACACCACAAAGAGTTCTCCACTTGTTGGGAGTGTGAGTACCAGTGTAGTGATAATCCTCTTTTTCAACTCCTTGAAACAGTCTTCACATTTTTGAGTCCAGACAAACTTTACTCCCTTTAGTGTTATCTTGGTAATTAGGTTTGAAAATCATGAAAATTTATTCACAAATCATTAATAATACCTAGCTATACCCAAAAAGCTATGGATATTCATTACAGATGTTGGCTTAGGACACTATTTAATCGCCTTTTTCTTGGAAGTGTCCACAGATATCCCTTTTCAGGCGATAACATTGGTGAAGAATGATACTTCCTCCATCTAGAACTCACATTTACTATACTTTTCATATAGCTTCTCCCATCCCAAATCCTTTAACATAGTATTCAAATGATCCTCATGTTCATCCTTGATCTTGAATTATATCTAAATATCATCAATAAATTCCACCACAAATTATTCAAGGTAATATATAAAGACTCTATTCATCAAATCCATGGAAATTTTGGGAGAATTAGTGAGTATGAATGGCATTAATATGAACTAATAGTGCCCATACCTCATTTGAAAGGCAGTATTAGAAATATATTCCTTCCTCACCTTTAATTGGGGATAACTCGACTAAAGGTCTACCTTAGAGAAATAACTGTCCCCCTGAAGCTAATCAAACAAGTAATCTATTTGTGGTAGGGGATACCTGTTATTTTTATGATTTTATTGAGATCACGATAATCAATGTTGAGATTTATTGAACCATACTTATTCTTGATTATGAGGAATGGAACCCCCCAAGGTGAAGCACTCGGGTATATAAAACCCTTCTCCAGATTCTCCTATAACCGCTTCTTCAGCTCTGCTAGATCTTTGGTGGATATTCCATACATTTTCTTTGATATAGGTAGATATCCAAGAATAATTTCAATTGAGAACTAAACCTCTAAATCACGAGGAAGACCATGAAACTCTTCAGGGAATACATAAATGTAATCCCTCATGATGGGCATGTGTTTAAGCATGATTATCTCCTTTTTCTTAATAATTTGACCTAGAAATTCTTACACATAATGAATTAATAACCAAACTTGAGACACTAATTCTAAAGGAGATTCATCTTCCTCCTTACACTTGTAAGGAATTGGAGGATCCTTTAGGATGTGAAGAGTGATCTCCCTTTCCCAACAGTTGATATTGGAATTGTATCAACATATCCAATTCATGCCCAAGATAACATCAAACTCCACTAAATGAAGTATTAAAATATTTTCTTGGAGGTTAAATCCACAAACATTAACTAGGGAGGAGTTATAAACCATGGATGTGATAATTTCTTCATTCGTTGTTCTCATAGATAACTTATCCTCTAAATTTTGAGGTGGTGTTTGAATACTTGTACTAAACTTACAAGATATAAAAGAATGTTTATAACCAAAATCAAATAGTATTTTTTTCTATTATTTAATGATTAACTATTGTACCTATGACAAAATCATTGTATAGATCCACATCAGTAGTAGTGATGGAATATTCCCTTCTTTATTGCCTTGGATGTTTTTATTGATTTTCTATAATAACCCTTAGATTAGGGAAATTATTCCCATAATTCCCATGCTCCTTGAAGTTGTAATACTGCACTATAGGATGAGTGTGGATTAGAGACTTCCTTTATTCTTCCAAATTAATAAGATTCTTCATATCCTGTGATCATTTTTTGGCCAAATGTCCCAACAATCCACTTTTGAATCAATTCTTGGTTCCCATTAGACAACACCTAAGATTATTCTTCCCAAAAATTCTACAAGTGGTACAGTAAGACTTATTTCCATCATGGGATTTGTTTGTTTAACCACCCATGTTGTTCTTTATTTTATGTTTCTTGTCACTTGGCCCACAAGACTAGTAAGAGTCTCTAACCTCCATCTCAACCTTGAAAGCACAATGGAAAATCTCTTCATAATAGAAGAAGTCTTGGATTGCTAACAACTTATATGGACTCGTCTTTATACCTCTAATGAATCGATCCACCTTTTTTTGGTGTTCATGAAAATACTAATGGCATACCTTTCAAGACCTGTAATGTTTCATTAATACACCATGATTGACTCATCTTCCTTCTGTAGGAGACTGAGGAACTCTCTTTCCATCATGAGATGGAGGGTTTAAGAAAAATATTTATTTAAAAACATAATCTTTAATTCCTCCCAATCCATGGAATCAATTTCCTCCAAGGGATTTTTATTCTTGATCAGTGTCCACCACTTATCATCTTCCCCATAAAAAATATAGACCCACAGTACAACTTTCTCTTCTTCCGAGCACTGGAGGACGGATAATATCATTTCAATGTAGTTAATCCACTATTCTTTGATGAGGGGATTATAAGATCCACTAAACATAGGAGGTATTTTACATATGAAGGATTCAACAGAAACTTGATCCTTCCTTGGAGGAGGAGGGAATTCCACATGATTCAAGTTATTATTTATAACTTGAGCCAGCTGAGAAAGTACTATCATGAAGTTTTGATCACCCATTTCCATCATATCCGACATATCATTAGGGAAATCATTACATTTCATATCAAATTGGTTGTTGGAACATGTTCTTTTACTTCCCTCAATTAACTAAGAAAATGACCGTACAATTAGAGGGCCTTCACACATAGCTATTGAGAATAAAAAGAAAACAATGAACATAAAAGGATAAACTTGCAAAGGAGAAGTATATCCTAACTTGTGATTCCTTAGGGTTAAATCTTGATTATCCTTGATCAATTTCTTAACTTATATTATTATTGTATTTTTTCCCATAATAATGGTTTCTAATAATCTCATAAATTTACCAAAGTATATCCCCCGAGAGTGTCAAACCAAGAGTGCAGTAAGGCACATTCTCATGTACCCAAATACCCTAGGTGAGGCCTGAAACTCCTTGTTGGAATTTTTACTCCTAGGTACATCTGTTAAAAAGATACCTCTACCTGGTTGTATCAAGATAGGGATGTATTTTCCTGATAAGCCACTAACTTTATACTTATTAAAATTTAGGGATGTTTTCTTATAATTCGTCTCATCCTTAAGGTTCTAACTAGGGTGCTCTATTCCTAATACCCAAAAATAACTAGATCATCCTCTAGTAATAACAATTGTGACCCTAGACTTTTTCACATAACATTACATTATTTTAAGAATAATTATACATTAGAGTACAATCCAAGGATCTTGAAGTCTAGTGGCTTTTAAGACTAGGTACATAAAACATGAAACATGGGACTAAAAAACACTTCTTTATTTAATATTCAAAAAATTCCCATAAATTACATTATGCTCATACATCTTTAAAGGATAACCGAGGGAACAAATGAATAAAGGGATGATCTAAATAGCCAAGTAAGGGAGTATACATAAGAATAAGGCTTTAGAACATGTGTTAGAAGGCATGGCATAATGATAACAAAAGAATGGAACATATGGAACCATAACACATAAACATGGTATCATATACAAATGTAGTCATAAAAATGTGGTAGAAATATAAAACATGACTTTTGTATGAGTTAAGGCTAACCGCCAAGATTATTTCACATAATAGCATAAGCCAAGGCTAACCGCCAAGACCGTTTCACATAACATCTCATGAGACTTAACTTTACCCAATTCATTGGAGCGCTCTCTCGGTGAATCCATATTAGCATTTCATTAATATTTTTTCCTCATAAATAATCATACATAATCAATGTTATATAAACATAAGGGTTAACCATGGTAAGAATTATTCACCACAATCATTTCATAAAGCATAACAAATGGGTGTAACACAAAAGTGTCCATGAAATAAGGAAACTAAATTATAAATTCAAATTCATAAGGAAAAATATATATGTATCACGTTGAGTTATTTAAATTAGACATGAAAACATGTAAGGAATTTATTCAATAAATTTTTGCATAAAAATAATTTTGAGAGGATTTAAGGAAAATATTATAGAGACATTAAAATAAAAAAGGGAACATTCCTTTATAAAAAACCAGAAGTGTACCAGGAAGGTTTTTAAAATAAAAAGACTTATTTTATAAAGATAATGGTGGATTAAAAAAATAAGATATAGTTCACTTGAAATCATGTAAGAATTCAGGAATCTCTCTCAAAACAGGTTTTCTTATCAAGAAGTATTGAGGATGGAATCACTTCAAAACTTGTATATCCATGAAAGAGAATGATGAACAGAACTTGTTACATGATTTTATAAAATTCACCTAAAATTTATAAGATGACAATAATAAGAATAGATAACCCCATTTAGGTAAAAATAAATATAAAGAAACCTGAAGGAATAGAAGAGGTTTGGGTGGAATCCCTCACGGAATATCGTTATGGTGTCGTGTGTAAATAAGAGGGATTATTGAGAGAGAAAGGGGTTTCTCATCATCTATAAATCATGAGGGAAGTATTGGGGAGGTGATTAATCATTACCCAACACTATTAATTACATATAAAATGGAATAACATATTTTAAAAGTTTGAATAAAAGTGAAATGTAGAGGATCTTTTACCTTAATTTCTACTTAATTTCATCACTTCTACACCTCCTCAATAATAAATTTATATTTATTAAAACAATGATATAAAAGTGAATTATTGGAATTTTATAAAAAAAATTATCAATTATATTCATTGTATTTAATTTCATAAATTTAATTGATGAAATTGAAGCATTTTGATATCATATTTTACTTAAAAATTTCCCACTGGGGGACGATTTAACCTTGTATTAAATGTAATTTATAAATTAGTATAATTAGTTTAATAAGCACAGAATAAATTTAATTTGATAATAAAATATTATATTTAATTTATATTTTCTATAAATGAAGGTTTTTATTATAATTATCTTGGAAATGTCTCTGTAGATGGTTAACCAACCTTTAACAGGATGTTGTCAATAGTGCGAGAAAGGGAAGTATGACATTTATATTTTTCATTAATATGATAATTATAGTAGGTTAACATAATTAATATAATTTTAAATTACTATATAATAAATTTTTTATCATATGTTTTTGAAAGGGATGGGGTAAAATAAATAAAAAAGAGGAAGAAAAGAGATAAGATTTAATAGAGTCTTATTCTCTCCTCGGTGTAGCTTATCTTGCTTGAAACCATAACTCCCTTGGTTATTGGAGTTTTAGGGCTCTAGAAAATACCTACATATTCTAAGAGTCTTGAGACAGAGAATTTGGGAAGATATTAGGCTTATTAATGGATGATAGGAATGTTTTTCCAAGGGGATGGAGAGGGGTTATTTATACTTGAGGAGTGGGTGTTTTTAGAATAAAATATTAAATAAAATAGTATATCAAATTTTAGACTTGTAATAGTAGTTTTCTGAAAACATAAATCATATATTAATATAATATAATTAGTTTTAGACTTTAAATCATCTTTATAATTAGAATTTATTAATTTATTTAAAGAAAAGTGAAAAGAAAGAGAAAATGATATTTTAAGGAATCACTTTTTGACTTTAGGTTTTGGAAAGTTATTTTTAGATTTAGAAATTGAGTTTATTGTATTTTAAGGAACCATTTATGAAATTAAATATAAAATGTATGAATAAAAAGTTCTCTAAAGTTTATGTCATCATTACATCATGAATGATGCAATTTAAGATGTATTAGTTATGTGGAAAACTGTATTTTTATTATTCTCTTGAAAATTGAAGTATTTCAAAAAATTACCAAAAAATCACCCTAACTATTTTTGGATGTGTAAAATCCAAAAATGAACTCTATTTTTTAAAAATAATTTTATAAATATGATTAATTTATTTAAAATCACAATTTACTTTAAAAATATAAATTTTAAATTTAAAACATCTTTTCTAACACTTTGAGAAATTACACAAGGTCACATAAAATTATCTTAGAATAAAAATATTAATTTATGGATACATTTCATGAAACTGAATTTTCATTTAAGTTATTAAATTAATCATAAAATTGTAATTAAATATTCCTGACTTATAAAAATACTGACACCTTATTAATAATTTTTTAAAATATTTATTTTGTTATACTATGATATAATTATACCATATTGTCACTTATAAAAAGTTAAATTTTATTTATAATTTCATTGGAGAGGTTACTATTATATTGGCCAGTTTACTATTCATAAGGGTCACATTACTATTACAAAGGTCAAGTTACTATTGCTATATGTGCTTTAACTTCTAATGATACCTTTTATTTCAATTATTATTCACTTATAAAGTTTTTATTGTATTCTATTAGTAATCTTATGTGATTATACTATAAGAAATAATTATAAGAAGGGAATTTCCATTGATAAAACTTTGAGTCGTTGCAAATACATTCCACTAAGATGGCCTTACAGTGATTCCATTAATCCATGGATTGGAATTAGTTCAAGAACATATTTTTTACTATGTACTTGCCTCTTAATATTTTTACAACTATGGAGGAAGAGTTACTTGATTTAAAGAAAAGGTATGATGACTTTATTGGTTATTATGAGGCTAATTTTACTTGAAATGTGAGGTAAGATTCTGATATTATCATCCAATCCAAAAGTAAATTTGATTGGTTCTTAAGTGTCTTAAATACAAGTATCAAAAGGGTGTTGTTCGTAATATAATTTAGTAGTTAAAAATAGATTGTGAATTATTAAATAAAGGTTAAAATGGAGGTTGGAATTACATATCAATCTCATGGTTTTGACAAGAAAACAAAGATAGAGTTAAAAAGAAAATATAAAAACCATGGAGAGAAGAATATGATATTTACTTTATTCTCAAAGTGTGTGAAGAATCATGGAGGAAATTAACTTAAGGGGTCTAATAAATTTTTATGTGTTGAAGGTATGATCATCAGGAATTTGACTCTCAAATTGATGGAAATAAGTATTCTAGATATTTGAATGGATAGAAAGTTGTACAAAATGAACCTCCCCCAAATCAGTGAAATAAGAGTAATTATAATGGGAATTATGCTAACTAGTTACGAAAATAGAAGTTTAATGATGATGATTGACGTTATAAACCCCTTAAGTTGTGGGATAAAGAGAAATATCATTCGATCTCTATTTCTGAAGAGGGGTTTGATAACGACATGGTAAAAGGTAAACTTAACATCCACTCTAGAACTTATAATATATTAATTGATTCTAGATATACACACTCTTTCATGGATAAATAATTTTATAAGGCTATTAAGATTCCACCAAAATGATTAGATATGGATTTATTAGTGCAATCCCCTAATGGTGTGATTATTTCATCTGAACTATATGATTCCTCTCCAGTTTACATTTGTGAGAACGTGTATCCAACAAATCTCTACATTCATCCTTTGGTTGATTTTATGTCATTTTAGTCATGGATTGGCTTTCTCTTCATGAATCCCACATCAATTTTTGAGGAAGGGAATTTATGTTTGATATTTTAAACTGACCTATGATCATTTATCAATATGACAATAAGTATAAACTTACTATGAAGATTATATCCAATGTGTGGATATTAATTCCCATTCAGATGTGTTTTTTTATCTCAAATGGTTAGGGAGAAAATCGACATTGATGATGTACATGTTGTTTGGAAAGTTTTGGATGTATTTTTAGAATATTTTCTTATCCTTCCACCAAAATGTGAATTTGAGCTCTTTATGGATATCATACCTGGTTCCCCACAAATTTCAAATACTCCAAATTTAATGGGCCCATTTGAGTTATAGGAATTGAAGAATGAACTCCAAGAAAATCATGATAAGGGATTCATTTTGCCAAGTGTGTCACCTTGGGGTGCACTTGTTCTTTTTGTGAAAAAGGAATATGGGTCAATGAGACTCTTCATTGATTATTGGGAGTTGAACAAGATCATAATGAATAAAAATTATTCTCTTCCCCATATTAATGACTTGTTTCATCAACATCATGTATCCCAATACTTTTCCAAGATTTACCTTTATTTTGGATATCATAAATTGATGGTCAAGAAAGAAGATATACCCAAGATAACATTTCATATATGTTATGGATATTGTGAATATATAGTTATTCTGTTTGGTTGAAATAATTACCCTTCTATCTTCATAGATTTTATGAATAGGGTATTTAGATATTAACTTGATCATTTTGTGGTAGCATTAATATATTATATTTTTTTCCTTTCAAAGATAAAGTAAGATCATTAAGACCACTTAATAATTGTACTAAAGACCCTAAGGAAGGAGAAAATATATGAAAAAATTAAAAATTGTAATTTTGACTATAGAAGGTTTAATTTTTTGGTCATATAGTCTCAAAAGAGGGTATAATAGTAGATTCGTCAAAGAAAGAAGTTATTGAATATTGGCCTCGACCTACCACAGTGACTAAGATTTATAGTTTTCTTGGTTTGGATGGATATTATTTATGTTTTTTGGAGAATTTATAATAACTATAAAATACTTTAACTAAGTGAACTTAGAAGGGTTCCAAGTTCCTCTCAATAGATGAATACGAGGAATATTTTAAAGAACTGAAGAGAATGTTATTCAGCGTACCTATAATTACATTAAACTGTGTTGGAAGAGGGTTTTTAATCTATAGTGATGCATCCAAGAAGGTATTGGGATGTGTTATGTTTTAGAATAACATGGTTATAACCTATGCCTTATGAAAATTGAAGATCAATGAAAAAATTATCCAACTCATTATTTGGAGTTAATAGTAGTAATTTTGCATTAAAGCAAGGGATAAATTATCTTTATGGAAAAAAGCATGACATATATATTGATTATAAAAGTATTAAATATATTTTCACACAAAAGGAGTTGAACATGTGCCAGAGAATATGGTTATAATAAATAAATTATTATGACTGGTGAATACATTAGCACCCTAGAAAACCAAACAAGGTATTTGATGATTTGGGATAAAAGGATCATGTTATCTTATCTATGTTGAGGATCATAAAAGATTCAATATATCTAGATTTATAAAATATGGAATAAGAAATATAGAAGTAAGGGGAAAATATTATCTTTCTCAATTGAATGTTCAACCCTCTATCCCATTGAAGAGTAAATAGGTGAAAAAAGGAATATGTAGAACTATAGAAGAAGGTTAGAAATGTTTTGGAGTTTAACCTTGATCAGTGTGGAATGATAAGGTTCAGGAACCATGTATGTGTTCTGTCTATACAAGATTTGAAGAATGAGCTATTAGAGGAAGCTCACAGTTTTGCATTCTCAATTCATCCAGGAAGTAAAAAGATGTATATAAACATGAAAGAATAATTCTAGTGGTATGGTATGAAGAGAGACATCACAATTTTTTTATCTCGATACTTGGTATGCTAGCAAGTTAAGGATAAAAAAAATGTATAAGGGGATATTTTATCCATTACCCATAATAGAATGTAAATGGGGGAACATCATTATGGGGTTTTTCCTTGGACTCCCCAAAACCTCTAAAAGGTTTAATGCAATATGGGTGGTAGTCCATCGATATACTAATCCATCACACTTCATTTCTATCCGAGAAGTCTTATCTCAAGATTTTCTTTTCAGGATATACATTAAGGAAGTAGTGTGGTTTCATGGAGTACCACAATCCATTGTATCTAATCAGGATCCTAGGTTTACCTCAATGTTCTGGTGAATTATTAAGTAACAACTTGATATAGAATGGAGTTTCAAAATTGCTTATCGTCCTAACACATGTGGTTAGTCTGAAAGAAAAATTCAAACCCTATAGGATAAATTGAGATCTTGTTATTTTGATTTCAAAAAGTGGTTAGGATTATCACCTTATACTAGTTGATATTTCTTACAATAATATATTTCAATCAATAATTCAGATGGATTCTTTTGAATAACTCTTTGGGGAGAAATGTAGATCACCAATTTTCTAGGATTAAGGTAGATAAATAATGCTATTGGGGACTAAGATCACTAAACAAATGAGAAAGTTAGAACCACTTAGTAGCATATCCAGGAAGCTCAAAGTTAATAGAAAGTTAATGAAGATAACCATTAGTGTGATCTATAATTTGAATTTTTTGAGAAGGTGTTTCTATGAATCACTAACTCATTTAAAGTTATAATATCCTAGAATAAAGGGAAACTAATCCCTAGGTATATTGGTCCCTTTGAAATTATTGACCATATCAGGATTATAGCCTATCACGTGGAATTACGTTCAAATATCTCTCAATTCCATGATGTGTTCCATGTATATCTCTTGAGGAAGTACAAACCTAACCCTTAACATGAAATAAACTCATAGGTCAAACCATTGGAGCATGATCCTTCTTACAAAGAACAACTAGTTAAAATTATGGATCATATCGAGAGTGTTCTATGAAACAAAACCACTCACCTAGTCAAAGTTTTGTAGCGAAATCACCAGTTAGAGGAATATACTTGGGAACTTGAGGGTATTATGAGGCATACGTATCAACATTTGTTGCATCAAAATGATGAAATTATAGGGTGGAATTAATTTTAAGGGGGTAGAATGTAACACCCCATGTTTTTAGAAACATTTATTTAGAATAAATTAATTTTATTTGATATATTTTATTTCATGTTACATAAATTTAAGATTTTTTTATATGCTACACCATGATAAGATTTCTTTACAAGCTACAATGACTTGGCTATCATTACATGCAATACTGAGATTCAACTAAACAACATTTTATTATTATAATTTTTTAAATAAGAAGATTATAACGTACCCTTTAAACAAATTAATATGAATAGTAATAAAGAATTTCTAAATATTATTTATAATGGTTTTATGTAAATAAAAATATTGATAATAAAACATATAATGTTCGGTAAAGCCTTTATATGTTTGAAAATACTATTTTCTCAAATGAACTGATTTTTATATCATTCTGTGAAAAATGATAAAATTGATATTAGAAAATTTTAGAATTTAAATTTGATAAAATAAATATAATTTTTTAATTCATAATTTAAAAATCAACTTTGGGTGAATTTTTGGAATTTTTTGGAAAAACTTTATTTTTTTGGATGAATAGTGAAAACTACTAAATTTAAAATCAAAACTTCTTTTTTTTTCAAATTTTTTTATATTTTTAAATTATATTTTAATTTGGATTTAAATTTTAATTATATCAATTTTACATCAATTGATAAAATTTATTCCATTTTAACCCATTTTAAATTGGAATTGGATATAAAAACAGTTCAAACTTTTAAACATTTTCGCATAAAAAATAATTGTCACAACATGTCTGTGGGATTAATTTTAAATTAATTTATTATACTTTTGTTATTATAATTTAGAAAAATTGATTAAATATATAGAATGGTAATAACTAATAATTTCAAATAATAGAAACTTTGTTTTTTACCAAAAATATTAGTGAATGTAATTAAAATTAATTACAACGATTAAGGTAAAAACAAGATTACTTAGTGGTTAAACTTTAACTTAGGTGTCCAAATAACCTATAAACATGTACAAAATCCATTATCTTGAAATATTTCAACCAATTACCCTCTTTTATCAAAAAATTTACAATTATTGGAGGAAAATTATGAAATGGAGACCTCTCAATAGTGATTGCCTTTTTATATTTACAAGAATGCCAGTCCTCCTCCACTATAAAAGGAAACTCACGACCCTAAATCATTCACACCTATAAAGAATTTTTTATTGAAAAAACTCCACCAAAATAATCTAAAAAACCCTTATATATTCATCCTTGAAACCTAAATTTGGTAATAAGTCTAATCAAGGAATCTTTTACTGAAAACCGAAAGGAGTTACCCAAAGAAGATGTAACATCCTTCAACAAGAACTTTGTTTTTCTTTATTTCTCCACCCCACCATCCAATATTATTCTTCCATGATAACATATTTAAATCAGTATCCTCAATATACTTATATGTTTTTATATTAATGGTTTGATCTACACCTACACACATCTCCATCAAATGGGTAATGAACTTACTGATCCTGTGTATGGTGGACTACCACCTCGTGAAATTATGTTATTCATTTTTACTTTACTGCCTCTCATGGTTGGGAATTATGATTTTAATATTTTTATTAGAATCTATATTTTATATTTATGATGTATTTATGCTTCTGGAATTATTATATAACACATAACATCACACATTCCATTTTTGGAAATACGATAACTTTGTTTGTGGACGTGTGGACTATCGCCTCCTCAAAATAAAGCGATTTGTTTACACTTTTTATAGATTGTATTAAAGATGGGTTTATTAAAATTATATAATAAATGTGAAATAATTATTCTACTATAATTATATTATATAAACATATATACATATATTTTATTTACTTTCTTTCTTTCAAAATGATAATAAAATGGAAACAACGTTCGTGTGTACGTACAACCTACCCTCTCCATAAATGGTGTATTTAATTTTATATTTCTATGTTTTTTAGATTATTATAAATACATATATAATGAATATATATTATATTTATACCTTGTTTTACATTATTTAAATTTGTAAATCATGATCTACGTAAGAGGACTATGAATGTAAAGTCGTAACATTTAAGAAAAACAAAGCGGTTATTACCCGAAACATAACATTAACATGGAATTATTAATAAATGGGTAATAAAGGGTCTTAAGAAAATAATATATCATATTATATAAATAAATATTTTTATTTTATAGATTTATAATAAACTTATACTCATTATACAAGAGGCTTTAATAGGTATGATGAGAGTCAAGACATAAGGTAAGGGTTTTATCATCTCACTTTTATTTCTGTGAGACTTATGCCTTATTCACCACTCATTTATTTTATGTGGTTTATATATTGTCCATGAATTTATTCTATTATTATTATAATTAATTTTTTTATTTTAAAATCCATTTTGTTGTCTTTATTTCAAGGTGTTTTATAGTTCAAAATTTACCAAATTGGTAATGTAGTTTTGTCCCAATCTGTCTTCTTTAAGACACAAGTTTTGTTATGAACCTATATTCTTTTATGATGTGTATATACTCCCATTTGATATTTTAAATCATGAATATTATTATTTTTATGATATTTTAAGATTCATTTACATGGGGATAATTATTCAAAGTCACCTTATTGTCATATTTTATTGCAACAATCTCATAATTTATTGGAATTGTTTATGATTATGCTTTTATTGATGAAATATTATGATCTACCTCTCAATAAAAATCATGAATTTTATTATAATATGGCTATTAATTGTGAATTCAGGTATTGAAACCATTTTTTCACTCTTTATTACTAAATATAATTTGAAAAAAATCATAAAATATGACATCATTTCTCTTTTAGGTCAGAAATCTGTCTTATTCAGAAAACCATGTTTTAAAAAATGTTTTCAAAAATATTTTTAAAATGATATTTTAAGATAATATTGAAGGAAAAGATATTTTAAATTTTTTTATGGTTTTCAAATATTAATTTATAATATTTAAAATCTATTTTCAAAGAAAAATGTTCTAAATTTTTTTATTGATTTAATTTTTTTTTTCAAAGACGAAAGTATATTTTCATCAAGAAATATTTTTAAACAATATTTACAAATTATTTTCCTTCTAAGATGACATCTTTTGGATTTAGTCATGAAAGTTTGGGGAAATTATCCAAATGTTTTATTCATATTCTTTCTTTGAATGGTTTATTTTTTCATAAAAAGGTTTTTTTGAAACGCGTTTCTCTTTTATGGGTTATATGTTTATTAAACATGATTTTTTTAATAGGTTATGCATTAATGAAATTATTATGAAACCTATATATCTTCCCTAGGTTATGATATGATGACATTTTTATTATACCCATTTTATTTCCTGGGTTATGATATGATTGTTTTGGATCTTGTGGTACAAGTATGTATGATTTCATTATGAGATGGGTGGGAAATATATCTCCCTCCAATTAATTAGGTAAATATATATATCTCATTAGATTGACATGGCCGTAATGGGGAGTGAACTCAGTTCAGTAAAGGACTATATCCTCTAACATGGTGTTGGGAGGGAACCATGACTACTAAATTAGTCATGGGAGTAAACCATGATAACGAAGATTCTTTGGGGAGTGAACCCATTCCACTAAGATAGCCTCGGAAGCAATGTGTTTACAACTATGGAAATAATTTTTTATGCTTATGTGTCTGCCAAAATTCCATGTCTTATTCCTATGTTATGACTTCATTGATTATTCTCTTGATTCTCTTATGATTCATGTCTTATAAACTGCCAATATTTATTCCATGGTTCTAGTTTTTTATCTTTGATATGAAAGGTGTGATCTTTTAATGTTATTATCACATTCTTGTATCCTTATGCTCATGTTTATTCTTATATATCTCCTGTATTTACCCTTATTGGGCATCTCAAATCACCCATTTTTATGTTTCCTTTCCCCAGGTTATGAAGATTTGTATAATATATGATGTGTCTAAGAGAGGTGTTAGTCAATAAAGAACCTTATTTACCAATGTTTATGTTTCCATGTTTCCAAATTAACCAAACTAATATGGTCTTTGGGAATACGTTTTTATAATGTATGATAACTTCAACAAAAAATGATGCAATTTGAATATATGAAAACTGAGGGTCGATATAATTCCAAAAAACATCCAACCTTTCAAGGAAATACATAAGAAATATCAAAATGATAATGAGCTATTTGACCAATAAAATCTAAGGTGTGAGCATCCTCTATATATAAAGGGTGTTAGGTAACATAAAATTGATCAAAATAATTCTCATTATCTTAGAAATAATACCTAATTGGGAATCCATAAACCACAATATGAATAGAATAAGAATCCACTATTGATGCACAATATGGTGCATGAGAATACTCTACCCCCAAAGGGTATTTTCCTTTTTGATTTGCTGAAGTCATGGGGAAAACCTATGAAAAAGTGTTGACTAAAATAAGCATGATTCAAAATCTCATAGGAGAAATATTCAACTATATGACACAATAGAAGATTCTCACCATGTAGACTATTGAAACTTTGGGTCTAAGAAGATGGTGGATCTTCTACCGTAACCAGATGACCACAATTCCTTTTGATCTATCAACTATAAGACCAATGGTATTGATAACCCTAGAAGGATTAGAAATCCTCTAAGGATTAATATTGAATTTGTTTCTTGAAACCCACCTCCCCATAAAATATAAAATTAATGTGATTGGAAAGGGGCTAGGAGAGATTGATCTAAACATTTATGTAAGAAATTCCACCCTGAATCAAACACAATGTTTGATCATAAATTCATAAAAAATCACCAATTCAGTTAACCATACATTTTAGGATCACCAAATTCTAGAAGGGGAAATGTAATCCCAATAGGTGGATCCACAACAATTCATGACTAAAATCTTAAACTCTATTCAAATCCATTATTTATCAGAATAAAAAGAACCAATGAACAACACAAATCCAAATTAATGATAACCAAGAAGGGTTAAAATTTTATTTCAAGAGAATACTAGCATAAAGGTGGTGGTGGTCTATAACACTAACCATAATCATGGACTATAATTCCCAATCCTCCTTGATGAAATCGGTAAAGCTCTTCAGTAAATTTCAGTCCCAAAAATCATAAAATTATGGTTTAATAGTGAAAGTAAGTCACTTCCTATGACTCTAAAGCTGATATGGTTAAGGTCAAAGAACCATTAATGGACATTGGTTCTTTAGAGGTGGGACCAAATGGGGTAATAGGTGGATCTATCCTAGGGAATTCTTCCATATTTCTCATGATTTCAATCATCTAAAAACCTAAAATAAAATTTCAAGTGATAATTATGGTTCATAGGGTTCCAAAACTACCTACCAATGTTCGAACCAATTAATCTATGTTATAAATTTATTCGTTCCCAAAATATTTTAAAAAAATTTCATTAAAATATCATTAATTCTTTATTATTCATAATTTTTTTCCGAGTTCTTTTATATTTAATATTTTACCATATAGTATTCTATTTAGGCTCCATGGTCATAGAGTACTAACTCAATGGCTAATACTCATGGTAGGCAATGGTGTTATTTTCCCTATACTTTACTTATTTTATGTTCATTTCATTTATGGGGAGATACTAAGGGTATAGAGTATAGGTTAGGAAATTTTCAACTTACTCTTTACTCTCTCAAAATTATTTATTCACCTATAAAATTTTATATCCATACATTAGTTTAGATTAATAAATATATAGTGGGATTAGTGGAGTTGAACTATGGAAAACATATAAAGTAGTTGGGCATTGAGGTGATGACATATTCACTATTGTGGTTTTTCATTTAACTTGGCAGCTTAGAGGAGGTGGTATTTATTATACCAAATAATTTTCTAAGGTGTTTTTGGCTTCATAACATCACGAGATAAAGTTTACTAATTATTGTTAATTGGTTAATTAATAAATGGATTTTAAACTAGGAATAATATTATCAAGGATCCACTAGAGAAACCTTGGGATTAACACCATTCTCATTGACTTTACTGCCATTTCTTGCTTTGTTATATTTTTATTTTGAAACCCCTTTTCATGTTCTATAATTTTAATAAATTTAAAAAAAAATAACAAGTGACAACTCTTTTAAAGTACAACTACCAAACCCTAACTCTCTTTGAAAGACAAACCAAGTCCGCGATTGGGAAAATCCTTGGGATTTAAATTCTATTGACCAGTAATTCTTGAAAATACATTGTCATGTTATTAATATAGTATAAAATACATAAAATTAATGTATATCATATTTGATGTTTTTTTATGTCTAATTATACGTCATAATGATATTTTATTATTTCCTTAATCATATCCTAGGGAGAGACATGTTCATATCACATTCTATCAATATTTTTCAATCACGTGTTATGACTAATATGCCAGCTGAAGGATGAATGTTAATATTTTTGTCATATTCTATGAAATTTATCATTAATAATTATTGTTTCATATGATGAAATTTTTAGTAGAATTGGATGAATGAATTTAAATTTTGATTTCATGTATATGAATGAAGGTTATAATAAACATGTAACGGATGAAATTACATGAACATTTCATAACATTCAAGTAAATTATATGAAGGCTAAAGAAGAATCCTTGAAACTTACATGAATAATTTTGAGGCTATAAAAATCATATTCAAACTTCTTATATGTGACATTTATTCTCCTAGGTTGAATCTATATTCCCCTTATTCCATTACACCCAATGTACTAACATACCATGGTTGAATGTTAAATCAATTCCAAGAATTGGGTGATTCGATATTCTATGGATACTCTAAGAGGAAGGATTCATTTAATTGCTTCTAAGTGGTCAATATCAAATGGAACGATGGAATTGTTTTCCTAAAGAAATTCCTATTTTCTCTCTCTTTATTAGTGATTATGGATTACCTCATTTTCTACTCTAGTATATGATCATATGTTTGTTATCCCCTGATAATCTTTTCTTCCATTTTCTTATCCTCATATGGGTTATTATTATTTTTATGTACCACTATAATTTTATGTAAACTTTTATATTTATTTCTATTCCATTTTTTATGCAGTTTATTGGTGTTGTGTTCGATAGTATAAGGCCACATACAGCTCAATATCTATTATTTTTACATATTCCAACATTCCAAACCCTAAATATAGTCTATCTTGATGGTTCTTTGGTATATTAGGATTTTATGGTGTAGGTTTTTTAGGTTCTTTTATACTTTATTTTAGGATTTCATGTTCAGTGGTTTGTTTTATAGTCATTTCTTAACAAGGATTTCTTTTTTTCCTCTTCTGTTTCTACTAGAATCACTACACTTTACCCCATTTTGGTATGGAGTGATGACCTTTCAAGGTGTTTTATGATAATTTAGGGGTTATTTATTCATTTAGAGTGTGTGACTAACATTGGGTTTTCATATCACATGGTGTAATTTTGGTTTTTATTTAATTTTCCAAGTGTTTCTTAGGTTTCTGGTGGTCCTTTGATATTAGTTCAGTTATCCTGAAATGGCCATGTCCAAACTCTTCCCCTAATTTATCTTTCTTGGTACACCTCTAAAAACACTAATTAGGTACATACTTTGAAGTATACCTAAGGCAATCTTCTCCCACCGAGGTAACATGCCTATGGAATCGTGATGGATTATAGAGTTGTTAACATTATTGAATGTTGGGGTTGAGGTGGAATGTGTTGGTGCTTTCTTGATGATTGGCATATGGAAAAGGGCGGTAGAATATTTGTCTTTGGTGTAGTGTAGAGGAATTTTTGTTGTTTTTCAATGTATTTTTGTTCTGAAACTTACATTGGTGTATACTACGTAATGCTTGGATGTGTATAATTTTCTCTTATAGTCCTAAAAATGAATTATCATGGTATGGGTGTGATTGGGGATGGTTTTTAAAGTTTTTTTTGGGTGATTTTAGGGTTTTTGGTTCTTGGGTTTTTTCAGTAGTGGATTTCATAAAAAATGGAGGATTCAAGTTTTGTTATTGAATATTCTAGATTGGTCATAGCAGTTCTTTGATATTCTTCTTGTGAGATGAGGTTGAGTAGATCACATGATCTACAATCATCGATGGTGAGTGGTGGGTGATGCAGATAATAATTCTTGGGTTATTTGAGGTACATGACTCAATATGTGGTCCTTCTATCCTAGGTCCTCATACCTAGAACCCACAACCTAAAATCCTAATTTGGCCATAAATTTTGATTTTTTTAAATTGTGTTTTTATAATTTGTTTAATTTTTTTCATCCATGTTCATTTTATTTGAGGTTTTTTCTTTTTATGTCATTTAATGGTTCCCACTCATCCAAAAAAATTGTTATTTCAAAAATATAGAAAAACCAATTTATGAATCTTCAAAAATCATGTTACTGAAGATAGAAGGGTCTTGCTTTCTAGTAAATAGTGTTTTCTTCATATTATATTATACATGGTTTTTGTTTTAATTAAACAAATTATCTAAGTTTATGGTTTCCCATGTCTTCAACTACTTAAATAAGTGTTATTCAATCCTAAGAAATCTAATTAACACATCATAAACATATTAAAGTAATTAAATCATAATTTAATTGTGATTGTTAAAATAAATATAATGATCAATAAAGTTACATTTAAAATGGTTTACAATCATATATATATATAATATCAATATAATTACCTGGACATTATACCTAAATCATCATTACACATACCTTAGTGTGTTCTAGATCACACCAATATAGCACATGATTCAATGGGTGTCACTCATATACTATGAAAATGATTTACCATTTATGAATAATAAATAATAAATGATATCAATGAAAACCATATAATTAAAACAGTATCCTTTCATATAATGAACAATAAAAAAATCACCAACAAATAGTACATGCAATATAAAATTCCAAAATTTTGAATTAGAGACCCAACTATCTCCATAGGAACTCAGTATTCCATATACACACCACCTTTATTACACTCCATCCAATTCAATGATCCACAACTAGACCAATACTATCAGTACACCAGAAAAAATAATCAAAGGATTAAAATATATATACACACCAAAGTGTGCATACAAGGTTTGATAAAAAGCCTAACATGATGACACCATGAATCTATGTAACACCTTTTATAATAAATACTCAACATGATAGTTTGAAATACAATTTAGGAAAATAATTTAACTAATTTTTTGGAGTAAAACCAAACAAATATCATTTTTCATTTTAGAAATCATTTTTATTTTGAAATAAACATAAATATATACACATATAAATAAGTATCCAAAAAAAATAATAAAAATCTCAAGTTATCCTAAATGAAAAATACACTATAAAGTAAGTAAATAGTAATATAAAGTAAAATCAATCCATTTAGTAATGTATAACCAGGATTAGGTCACATGATAACTAATATATAACATGGGAAAAAATTAAACATAAAGAAACAAACTAAAAGTGACACACATGGGATGAAACCCTCATGTCTACTCAAGACAATCTAGGACCTTTCTTACAAAACATCTATCGGCCTATGGTGAACTTGATAGAACCATACCTCAGCTTAACTTTGGTCTCATTGGGTGATAACCCCTAGTGATATAGAAATCATGACATGGACATGATGCATAGAGAAATCATAGCTCATGTAACAGTCGTCCTATAATCAACACTTAGTACTAGACAACCCCATGTAAACTAAAAAATCCCAACCATAACACCACTAGTAATTCAATAAAATAATACAAATTTAATCATACTATTATTTTAAAATAATAAAATTACATGGAATGTTTAATAAATAAAACATAATCAAGAATAATCCAAACATTCTAACATGGATCTATAAATTAAAAAACATAAAAACCGTGGGAATGTTTTTCATAAACCCAAACATGTATTAAAAACCACTCATAAGTTCATTGAAACCAAATAAAATTTCATAATCATTTCAAAAAATGGATTTTATACATGTAAAAGGTTACTTTCAAAAATCACCATTTGAAATACGTTTTTCAAGACCCTGACTCCAGTTGCCCATATTTAGTGGTTACTTTATTACATTGTCATAAGATAAAGTGAATCACATCCCAACATGCTAGATAGTTTATTAGTCTTGTTAAAAAATATACATACTTTAATCTCTCATTATAATTGAAATCATAAAATAAAAAATAGTGTTTTCTTCAATTATATCATTATTTTATTCATCATAACCCTATATATCAAACATAATACTCATCTTGGCATCATGGGGAAAGAAACATAAAAAGGTGTCTTCTCTAATTCTGAGTAAGGGTATGCATACATCATAATCTATCATAAATAAATAATTATAATCAATATTAAAAGGTAAATACCTGAAACAAATTCCATTCCATCAATTACTTGAGCATAATATGATAGAAATAAATGATGATCAAATGATGTAGTATAAATAATCACATGAACTTGAAATATGACCATGGATATTCTAACTAATTGAAAAATCACATGAAATAAAAATAACTAATCTCATAATGAGGGAGTGAATAATTCTAGATATCATTACCATTCCATCGAGGCCTCATTACAAAACATCTTATATAAATGTGTAAGGCCTCATCCAAAAACCCAATCTAGTTTGTCTCATGAGGCCAACTGATGAATTAAGGGGCTATAACGATCCCAATTAATCAATTATAAATTCCAATGTATTAATCATATTAAAGTGGTGAGGCATAATAAACATAAAAAATCATATTGAAAAACTAGAAAATGAAATGTTAAGAATTTCCCAAATCAATAAACATAGTCATTAACCATCTATAGTAATATAAATAGTAACATAGTGGTACATCCCTAAACCAACTAATCATAAACCATCCAGATAAATAATAAAGATGACAACATTACAAAATACCCTTAGTGGGTAATAATAATAATAATAATAAGGGTTGATGCCATTGATGAATAGAAATACCATAAAAATATTATTAAAAATATTCTAGAGGTAAATAACATTTTTATTTTGAAAAAAAAAATTAAAATTAAAGTTCAAAAACATTTTGAAGATAATTATCTTTGAAAATTAAATTTTAAACTTGTAATATAGTATTTAAAAAAATTGTTGGCTTTCACTTTATGAAATTTATAACATTTAATATAAGTTAAAAATATATTAATTTAATATTTTTTTAAAATCCAAACGGGAATTGTTTGGAAAGTAAAATGAAGATTCCTTTCAAAAAATTGTAAAAAATTAAAAAATGGGTACAAATTTATTTAATAAATCATCTATATAATCTTAAAAAATTAAAACTTCTTTAGAAACAGTGGATTTGAATGAAAAAGGATTTTCATCCAATGAGAGAAATAAAGTCATATTATTTAAAAAAAATTCTTTTGAACAAATTATTACATAACGGGGAGAAAATGAATGGAAACCATTTATTATCCTAACATAACCATGGTTTAATAACATTCATGAGTTTTTTGATATGTGGATCGTAGTATTTCATCATCAGAATCATAAACATAAATAATCTGAATAAACAATGAGACTGTATCATTAAACCCTTACCAATTTGGTTTCATTGAATCACAAACCCCATGGAAGAATAAAATTAAATAAAACTTTTAATATCATCAGAAAAAATTAATTCAAGATATTTCATATAAAATTGGTAGTGTATACACCTCATAAAAGAAGATACGTGTATAACATTACGTATAACTGAAAGAAATAATATTGTGGAAAAAATACCTTCCCTCAGGTTTGACTTCCTTAATATGTGTTTGAACCTCCTATATAATAAATATAGGTTTATTATAAATATATTAATGGACCTTAATTATATATATATCCAACCATATAATAATTACTTATGGACTTTTATGATCCATTTAATAACAATACTTTGTTAAAATCATGTTCCAACTAATAACAACTTTGTTTTTCATGTATGTTTGGATTTGGTATTTTTGGTACTTTTATATTGATCATGGTCACACCATCTACATAATTTTAACCACGATATAAATTATATATATGTATATATATATTCATTATATATCAATTTATAGTAATCTATGAAATTTAAGTAAAGAAAATGTATTGCATCATTCGTGGAGGTGGTAGGCCACACGTACACACGAACATTGTTTACATTTTTTTAATGGATAAAATGAAAGGAAAATAAATATTATCACTCCCTTAAAAATCATTATTATGTTATATATATAATTTATATTAATCAAATACATCCTGATTACCATTGACATAAAAATAAAATGAAAACATTTCACATTCCTACGTAGAGGTGGTAGCCCGCATGTACGCACGAGTGACACTGTTATTTTCCAACGGATGGGAAGGTAGGAAGTTATATGTGATATTATATTTTTATAAGTATAGTTAGTAATAAATATAAAAAAAATCATGAAAAATATCTTTACTACCTTCCATTTAAAACATAATCGAAAAATGAATCACATCGCATCGTGAGGCGGTAGTCCGCTATACACAAGCCACGTTATTGTATCCCCCATGGAATGAAAGGTAATAAGGTATATATCATATAATAAGTTAATAAGTATAAAAATGTCATAAATATGATATAAATATTTTAAATACACAATTATATCAATCCTTTAACTATGGTGATGGAAAATTAATTAAATTGATTCATGAGGCGGTTGTCCACTGTATACATGATCAATGGGTTCATTTCCCATTTGATGGAAGCGGAGATGCATCTGGGTTATTCCATTAATATAATAACATATAATTTTATATTTTATATTATTGTTTTTATATAATCATAGTTAAATATTATTTTAATTATATTTAATATTAAATAAAACAAATATTCATGTTTTTGAATTTTACCACTTCTTCTAAGAGCCTCTTCAGGTTCATACCTAATGCATTCTAGGGAGGGCTTCAAAATCAAAATAAGGAATATAGGATGTGATGATGGTGGTGTTAAAGTTATTGAGGAATGGATTTACCAAACCAAAGTGTTTTGTATATAACATGATATTTTTGTTTCCATGTATTTCTACACCCCTCTTTTGAATGTTCTTAGGTTGGGTTTAGTTTAGGGATGTTTCTGGTGAAAATTTGGGAAATTTGTAATGTTTCTAGATTATGTGTTGTTAGTGCATGGTTTTCCAAAATCATGTTTCATAACAATGGAATCCTTGAAAAAACAAATAATTTTGGTTTGAATGGCTATTACATAGTTTGAAAATAGTACCTTCACATAGGAGAAACCATGCACCTAGACAAAAAGGGTTGCATTGTTAGGGTGGATGTTTTTTCTAACCATGCGACCCTTCCTAGGAAAATAGGCATATGTGATTTTTTAATCTAAAAAGTAATTTCTCAAATCCTAGAACCCTATTTTTATTTTCTTCAAAGGAATGTACAACCCCATAGTGTTTTCTTATTTCATGAAGTATCCCAAGGGGTAATTTTGGCCCCTATATACCCCTATGGAAGTGAATCAAAGATAGGAAATTAACATTAAATCCCTTCCTAGTAAGATTCCTCTTACTGTTCTTTTTCACACATTCCCTCATATTTTTTACCTAGGGGTTAATATATCTTTGAGTTGTTGGAGGATATATTCATTGATATTTTGGATGTTAAATATATGTTTTATTATTGGATCCTCATTCTCGATGTTCTTCATTAGATTTTATTAATTAGGGTTGTGTGTTCTGAGATCTCGTGATCCTTAGGTATGTGGTTCCATTTTGATTGTCCATTTTGATTAACCCTAAATTACTTAATCTAAATTCATTTGTTTGATTTAAATATAATTTATTTAAATTGATCTATTAAAATCACAATTAAATTGAATTAGAGATTTGCAATTGAATTTGGAATGAAATTGGGAGAACACCCAATTAAATTTAATTAGGGTGTGCTATGAGATCTGATGGAAATTATTTAAATTAAATTGTGGAATTTGAATTTTGAAATTTCTTTGATAAAATTAATTTCAAATTAGTATTTTAGAAAATTTCATAAAATTATTTTGATAAACCTAGTGGTTTTATCTTAGAAAAATTCATTATTTAATTACAAACCTATGTATTGGTTTTCAAAAAGGAATTTGGCATATTTAAAATGGGAGAATAGGGTGAATTTTATTTTAAATAGTTTTAAATTAAACTCCTCATCATTGATTGTTATTAGATAACATGAATTCCTAGGTAGTTGGTGAGTTACTTGGGAATAAACACTAATAATTGAATTCCCTAGAAATGGATTGACTCTTATAACTTTAACATAAACTATTTGGAAATTTTTTTTATCACTAGGATTACAATGAGTCCTCTTTGACCAGTGCCAATGGGACATATATACACATTTTCATTATCATTATATAAGTGTGTGAGGATCCCATAACCTGGAACTATAATACCTCTTGGTAGGTGACCATGTTTCTCGTTTTTTATATTTTAAATATATGCCATTGTTTATAAACTCTTTTACACATGCCTTTTGAATTTATATAAACTATTTTATATAAAATGTTTATTAAACCATTTTAAAAGGCATTTCTATCCTTTAAAATGTAAAGCATGATTTATTTTAAATATTATTTTGAACTTCCATGTATGTTTATTTAAAAATAAAATGATTTATTTGGTTAATTAAATGAGTTATCTTATAATCGAATCATGTGTAAGACCCTACTGGGATTTTATCTCACACCAAACCCGTGCCTTTGGTTGTTTGTAGATTATCTTCCTCCAAGTTTGAGAAAGGGTAAGGAACCACTTGGAGGTGGTATTAGCGATTGATCCTTGGAATTAGAGAGTTGTTTTCATTGGTACTTGGGTTTTTATCTTATTTTCTCATACTATGATTATATACTTTGATTTTTCATACCCATTTTACTTTTGGTACACTTCTCCATGTTGTGTTTTCCTTGTATGCATACTGAATTGTTTATCATGCTTCTATTTTATTTGTGGAAAATTTGTTCCCACATTCATATTGTATGATGTCCGGTGCTTGTCTCCAACACATGGGGATCAAGAACACCCTTCAAGATATATTAGGAAAATACAATTTATCATTGTACCTAGGTATCTAGGTTATTTCATGAAAAAGTGGTTTCAGAGATAAAGGTTTTGAATCATTCCCTTGTGTCAGTATGCAATTTTATAATGTTTTCATAACATATCTGGTACTTGTGATTGAGTACCAATCCAATTATCACCATAATGAGCCTTAAGTCACCAGGGGTTGTTTGGGAAATACCTCTTGAGGATTAGTTCTAGACTTTTTCTTCTTTGATTTGGATAGGATGAAATCCAAATCTGTTGTATCTATATGTTTGGATCAATTTCACTTATTTTTCTATATTAGTATTAATATGATTTACTCAACATTGTTTTCTGATGTTGTGTAGCATCATGCCTCTGATAAGTCATGAGAATTTAATCCAGGAGGAACCTGATGATGAACCACAGTGAGAAAAACCTCTCATGGACCTGAGTCTGGTTTAGGTGAATATTTGTATTATCCAAGCTTTGGGATAGGCACCACCATCAGTTCGTATTTAGGATCCAAATATAGAACCTTAGAGAGATGTTCTCTGGAATCATTATCAAGGTTAACTTTTCTAGAAGTTCCCATCATTCAAGGGATCTAATGATCCTCAAGAGACTGAGGAATGGTTGAGCAGGAAGGAACATTTGTTTCAGTTCTTGGAGACACCTAGTGAAATCAAGGTGAAGTGTACCACCTTCGTGCAGGAGGGACTGAGCTGAAGATAGTGGGATATAATAGTGATAGTGAATAATAATGAGGTCTTAGAGTGAAAATACTTAAAAGCTCTTTTCAATGAATAGTTATATCCATAGTTGATGGTATTGACCTTGGAAATCATGTTTTTCAAACTCGATCTGGTGGATATGACCGTGTTAGATTATTCAAACCATTTTTATGAGCTCATGCAGTTCACACATGATATAGTTTCGAATGAAAATTTTAATACTTGATTGTTTTATTTGGGACATCAATATGATATTCATTCTGAATTTTTCTTACTAGAGTTTCATTCTCATGTTTATGTATTGGATAGAGCACTGATGGTCAAAATGGACATGGCAGGTAGGTCAGGGTTGATGGGAGTTCCTTTTTATACCCATGACAGCATGAATCCATTATAGGAAAGATTAAGCGTGAATATTCTTGCGGGATTTCTTGACAGTAGGTTCATTCTAGACCTCCTCCAGTGCTTGGAAGAGGCCCCTTGATTTTTTACCAGTGTGCGGAACCATGGAACTCAAAAATGGTATTCACTTAGGCATCCAGGGTATGTGATTCCTACGAATGCTCAGGTCACTTACATAAGTTCTTCCTTGTCTATTACAATATTTGTAGTGGAACGAGATCAACATCACCTTCTAAAACTATAAAAAATCAGATGCTTCAAGGGAAAAGGGGTTATAACCACATACATCTTGAAAGAAAGATTCTTCCTATAGTGGAAGAGTCTCCAAGGGAAGTGGATATGGATCCAGTGACTCTGAGAGGTACCATCATTATATATTCATAATTAGTGAGTGATTTATTTGATATTAATCCATCTTACTAATTTATTTCAACTTGTATTTTTAATTTTATAATACTTCTTATAGATATTTTATCAAATGTGAGGGATATTACTACACCCCTTGGAATGAAGAGAGAGAAGGGTCTCTGTAGTTTAACTTGTGTTTTCACATTATCAGAAATAAATCTTTCTTGGTTTTTTCTAGTTCTTGACATGAAACTGCTTGACATCATTTTAAGAATGGATTTTCTCATTTCCAATAAATCTCAGATTGACTTTTTCTTCAAAAGGTATCCATTACTACACCTGGGGGTGGATGTTGTATCATTCAAGGAGAATGGGACCCAAGGTTGAGTAGAGACAAACCATCTTATCTAGATTTGGGGAAAGTGATATATATGTTTTATTTTGAGCTGAAGAAAGAATATTTGAGTAGAGATCTTCCTCTAGTTTTCATCAAGTTTCTTGAATTATTTATTTTTAACTTCTCTAGTTATCCACCAATAAGAGAAGTAGATTACTCAATCGAATTGGTTCCTGGTACTTAACTAGTGTCTACATTATCCTACCACATGGAACTAATTGAAATGAAAGATTTGAAGACTTATTTTGATGATCTTCTTGAGAAAGTATTTATATGCCTGAGTGTTTCACCTTCAGTGGAGCTAGTTTTCTTCTCTAATAAAAATGATGGGTCACTTTTCCTTTTTATGGATTTTTGAACACTCAATTGAGTCATTGTAAAGAACAAGTATTCATTTCCATGGATTGATGATTTATTTAACTAGTTAAAGGGGAAAAAGTGATTCTTGAAAATTGATCTTTGTTCTGGTTACCATCAGTTGAGAATAAAAAAATCCCACATTTAGAAATCTAACTTTTAGAGCAGGTACATCCATTTTTAGTACCTGGTTATTCCATTTTTTCTAATGATGCTTCTATTGTCATTATGAATTTTTTGAACAAAACTTCCCATGAGTATCTTGATTCAATAATGGTAGTATTTATGGATGACATATTTTTTTACTCTAAGTTTGAAGAGGATCATTTGCATTATCTGAGTGTAGTTTTATAATTTTTGATAAATAATTGAATTTAAGCTGAGCTATTGAAAAGTTATTTCTATATTTGGGAATTGAAATTCTTCGAACACGCGGTGTCAGAACATGGTATATTAGTTCATCCTAATAAGGTCAAATAGTTTTTGACATGAGAGCAACCATGTAATGTTTTTTAGATTTATAGCTTCTTGGGATTAGTAGGGTATTATCACTGGTGCGTAAATGAATTCTCAAGGTTAGATTATATGATGACTCCCTCACTCACAAGGGATTAATGTTCAATTGGGATGATAAATTTCAGAATTATGTTTTTGATCTAAAATATTTTTTAAACAATACACCAGTGTCGACTCTTACATAGGCTGGGTGGAGATATGCGGTCTTCTATGGTGCATCAGGTTTTGGTTTGGGTTGTGTTCGTATATAGGGTGATCATGTCATTTCTTATGTCTCTCATCAGATTAGGTCACATGATAATAATTAGCCAACCGATGACCTTAAAAGTGCTGGGGTGATGCATTCACTTAATAGCTGGTGGAATTACCTTTTCATATAATGGTTTTTTGTGTATTCGGACCACCAGAGCTTGAGTTATATCTTCTCTCAAAAATATTTGAATCTCTGACAGAGGCATTAGGTGGAATACCTGAAATATTTTGACATTAACATCGCTTATACCCTGGCTAAAGGAAATATCATCACGGAACCCATGAGAAGGAAACTTCTAGCCCAACACATTAAATAAACATAAGAAGAGTGTAACTTTTGGGATCTATTTTCATAGTTGCATATATGAGTCCATAAATTAGGGGAGAAGGTTTCCTTGGCCCGTGTTCAGTTGAAAACCACTCTTCTCGAGTGGATACTTTAGGAATAGAAACTTGATTATGATTTTCATAGAATTAGAGACTCTCTTTATAGTGGGGAGACTATATCTAATTGGTTATTCTCTACCGAGGGAATTCTATACTATCAAAGTCAATTTTTTGTTCCATTTTAGGTAAGGAAATATGTGACAGATTATTTCCATAATTCCAAGTGGGCAGTGCACCCAAGAACCACAAAGATGTTATATGACATGTGGCAACAATTTTGGTGGCCAATTATGAGATGGGCCATTGATAATTTTCTCTCTCATTGTTATATGTTCCAATAGGTCAAGGTCGAGCACCAGAAGCCTTTTATTTTTCTTCATCCACTAAAAGTTCTTTCTTAGAAGTGGGATGAGATCTCTCTATACTTTTTGGTTGGTTTTCTACATACCAAGATAATGAATAATGTAATATGGGTTTAATTGATAGTTTGACCACATCAACTCACTATATACCCAATCTTGATACAACCAAATATTAAAAACGTGGGAAATATATATGTGAATGATATTGTTCATTTGTATGGAGTAATATCTTTAATAGTCTCTAATAGTGATCCTAGGTTCACTTATAATTTTTTTGAGAGGCCTTCAAGAGGCACTGGGATCTCAGGTCTGTTTGAGTACATCATACCATCTGCAGTTAGATGGACAGACTAGAAGAGCTGTACAGATTCATAAGGATATGCTTCATGCCTACATCCATAACTTTGGTGGAGATTTGGATGATCATTGGGTCCCGTTTAGTTTTCTTATAACAATAGTTACTATTACATGATTATAATGAAACCTTTTGAGGTATTGTTTGGATACCATTGTAGATCTCCATTTGTTGGTTGAAGATTGGTGAAAGATCGTTGGTTGGACCAAGCTTGGTTCAGGAGATGATAGAAAAGATTCATTTGATTCATTAGAGGATATTGATGGAATAGAGATGGTATAAGTCATATACTAATCATCATCATAAACCATTGTAATTTTCAATTGGTTACTATGTGTATATGAATGTTTCTTCCCATTTGAGTCATCTATGGCTTTGGAGGCAAGACAAAATTTCTCCTCATTTTTTGGGACCTTTCATGGTTGTAGAGAAAGTTATAAAAGTTTCTTACTATTTATAAATTTCACCACAATTGATATCAATACATAATTTATTCATCTTAGCTATGGAATTATCTATTGGATTCATATCATGTTTGGAGCAGGAGTGATCTTGAGGTTGAACCTGATTTCTCTGTGACTAAGAATCCAATCAAGATAGTTAATTTTGAAACCAAAGTGCTTCGTGGGAGTATGATACCTTTGGTCCATGTGCTATGGAGGAAATGTTTTGATTATACTAAGATGTGAGAGAGGGCTTCATAGATGAGAGATCAATGGGCTCATGTTTTTGACATAGAAGCTTCGTAGTAGGCTTTATGGTGTCATAATGTTTCTATGGTGGGGACGTTGTAACATACCGTTTTTGTTTTCAATTATTCTTATACCAATATTTTCAACTTCCTTAGGTTTGGGTTTTGTTTAGTGTTTCTTTGGGTAAATTTTTTGGAAATTATGAATTTTTATGGGTTATGTATGATTGACACATGGTTTTCCCAAATGTGTGCCCCTTAGTGGAAACTGTGAAAACCCAAAGAGTAGGGGTTTTCATGGCTAGTTCATGGTTTGAAAAACTATGTGCCCACCTAGTAAAAATAGAGCACCTAGACAAAAAGGGTCACACTGTTGAGGTGAACAGTTAGTCTAACCATGTAACCCTACCTAGTAAATCATAAATATTGGACTTTTTTAATCAAAAAATTAATTTCTAAAATCCCAAAACCCTCTTTTTAGGTTCTGGAAGTGCATGCATAAACCCATAGGGTTTTCTTCTAATTTAGAAGCTCTTAAGGGGTTATTTTTGACCCTTTACACCCCTATGAAAGCAAATCAAAGCTAAGAAGATGTTTTTCAATCCCTTTCGGGTAATTTTTCTCTTCCCATTATATTTCTCATGTTATATCCAATTTCCTCCCCACAGTTTTGAAGATATATGTGTTGTTGGAGGATCTAATCATTGCTATTTCAGATCTTGAATCTATGTTTAAATCTCAGATCCTCATTTTCAATATTTTTTCATTGGATTTTTCTGATTAGGGATTTTTTTCAAGATACCATGATACCAAGGTAGGTGGTTCCATTTTTATTGGCCAATTTGATTAGTCCTAAATTTCGTGATTTAAATTCAATTATTTGATTTAAATGTAATTTATTTCAATTGGTTTATTAAAAAATAAATTCCTTTAAATTAGAGATTTAAAATTAGATTTGTCATGAAATTGAGAAAAACCCAATTACATTGAATTGGGGTGTGTTTTGAAATTAGATGTATATTGATTAAATTTAATTGTGGAATTTGAATTTTGAAATTGATTTGATGAAATTTATTTCAAATTTGTATTTGAGAAAATAAATTAATATTATTTTGATAGAAAACCAATGGATTAATCTTGTAAAAAGGAATTATTTTATTAAAAACAAGTATATTGGTTTTTAAAGGGAATTTGAGATATTTGAAATGGGTTAATGGGATGAATTGTATTTTAAACAGTTTTAAAAAAAATTACATCATTGATTATTATTAGAGAACACGAAATACAAGGTAGTTAGTGAGTTATTTGGGATAAACACACTAGTATGGGAATTCCCTAAAAATGTATTGACAATTTACAAAATTAACCTAAACTATTTTGGACATTTTATTCCATAGTAGGATTTCAATGAGTCGTATTTGACCAGTTTCAAATGGACATGTGTACACATTATCATTATCATTATATAAGTGTATGAGGATCCCATAAATTGGAACTATTGTACACCTTGGATAATGACCATGATTTTCATTACTTATATTTGAAATATATGCCATTTTTTATAAACTATTTTGTACATTTCTTCTAAATTTATAAAAACTATTTATATAAAATGTTTATTAACCCATTTTTATTGTATCTACACCCTTTTAACTGTAATGGATGATTTTTTAAAATATTATTTTAAACTTATATTCTAGTTTGTTTAAAAATTGAATGATTTATTTGGTTAATAAAATGTGTCACATTATTATGGAATCCTTGGTGAGACCCTACTATGATTTTCTCTCACACCCTACCAATTAATTAGAGTTTTTTTATATTATCATATTCCATTTTTGAGAATGGGTAAGGCGCCACATTGAGGGGATAATAGTTGTTTATCCTAGTTATTGGAGATTTGTTTCCATTTGGACTTGGTTTTTTATAAAGTTTCTTAAAACTTTGATTATGTACTTCGGGTTTTCATACCTATTTGACTTCTGATAAACTTTTCTCTATGGATTTTTCCTTGTATTCATACTGACTTGTTTCAATTTCTTCTATTGTGTTTGTGGAAATTTTTTCCCCAATTTCATATTTTATGATTCAAGGTGCTTGTTGCTAAGCCATGAGGATTTCAAATTCCCTTTGGGTTTTTTAGGACTGGCCTAGTTATTAGGGTACCATGGTATTCAGGTTAGTTTTTGAAATTCTATGTGTGAAAATGGGAGGATATGTGGTATCCTTTTGTATGTGGGGGAGAGGACACACAATGAATTTTTGAAAAGGTATATTGATACTCACATTATATCTTGAAAAAACCCCACAAAATGGGTCATTCGCGACCCTTAGAGGTGATAAAGTCAAAATATTTCCACAAAATGGGTTTTGGAAAATTTTATGCCATTTTTAAATCATCATAGTTTACCCCCACTAAACCCATTTTTTTCTTTACCATGGTAAATAATTTTTACTATTTTCACTATTAATTAGGGTAAAAAATTAAGTTGCACTTATTAGATAATATTTATTATTGTGATTAAAAATATAAAATATATTTTTCAAAATTCAATTAACATAAGTGGTGTAATTTAATTTAAAATAAATCCCCTAAATGTGATGAAAACTGGGTTTTCCAAGGAAATCTTCTCATAAGTATGGAAGGTTTTTAAATTGAAATCAAACATAAAATTGATATTGGTAATCTAAATTAGTTAAATTTAAATAAAATTGATCTAATTATACTTTATAATAAATATAAAATAAAATTTTAATCTTTAAATAATTTAAACAAAAAGACAATTTTCAATAAAAACCAATATTTTTCACAATTTATCAAAAAATTAATCTTTTTTGAAAATTATCAAAAATAAATCTAAGTTAATTTTGAAATTATGATTTAAAAATTTAATTTAATTTTTATAAATAAAATTTATAAAAGGTGTAAAAATTAATTTTAAAATAATATCACAAAACATGATAAAAACAACTCTTTAAAAGAATACAGTTTTTCAGAAATATTTATTTTTCTTTCAAATGATTTTTATTTTATTTCAAATCAATATATAACCAATAAATATATTTTATAAAATATATTTTTAATAATTTAGTTTTTCCAATTCATATCCAAAGACTTAAAGGCTAGGTTATAATGTTCAAGTTTAAATAATAATATTTTAATTGAGTACCAAATTTCGTTTAAACTTGGTGGTGCGTGCATCACAAGATATTGAAGAGATTGAATTTATTTAAGATATATACTGTAAAGTATTGAGGTGTTTAATTCTATTATAATTATTTTTTTTTGTCATATATGATATCGAACATGATGTTTCTATTTTAAAATCATAGGGTGTTACATTCTAACCCCCTTAAATAAATTACATCCTCACAATTTAATATTGATCTCAAAAATTAAGGGTTAAACATTACAAAATAACATTGTTGTAAACCCACATCATAAAAATGTTTCATAAAAAATCCTCTTGATAAGTGATAGAGGGATGTAAAAAAATAATCTAGAATAACACATAAATAGGTCTCCATGTAGGAGAACATTGGTGGGAATTGAATATATAGAAATGGAAGAAAATTATAAATAATTATAACGAGAGAGAAAAGGATCAGTGATCAAATTAAATTAAATTACAATGGAACGTTTAAGACCTAAAAAATATAAATATATGATTATTTAAAAGACCATTTGATTCATCAGATATGAAGGTATTATAATGACTTTTTTTAATATCCATTTCCTAAAGTTGAGGAATTATTTTATAATTTAAAAGTATAAGAAAATATAATTACATGATATGTTTCTATTTCATAAGAACAATTTCATTATTTGGTTATGATTTGATCAATTTCCACTTCATCTATTACTCCAAGAAATGAATATCCAAAAATGAATATTTGTTTCTTGAATCACTAAAATTAACTGTTAACATATCATTAAATAAATAAAAGAGTGAAAATTCCTTCCATATCTATCTAAATTTTTTAAAAAACTAAAATGGTTTGAGTGATACATAAAATACAAAATATTAATAAAGAAACATAAAAAATAACCCCATAATTTAATCTTAATCTATTTCATAGATAGTTACTCTTCCCAAATATGCCTAACCAAATTCAATGTCCAAAAAATTGAAGGGATGTCACTAAATTTCAAAATCGACAAAACATTAGATTTTTCAAAAAAATATAAATTAGTTCTTAATTTAAAATAAATTATTTTTAATACTTTTATCATCATAAAAACTTAATGAAAATAGGAATTCAACCAAAAATAAAATATCAGGTTTTTGAATATATTCCATAAATCCAAACATGTAGAAAACTCTAAAAAATATAACCTAAACCATAAAATAACTAACCAATTTCATAGTCACCATTATTGTCCCATAAAAATCTATTTAACATCGAACACATCTTAATATTTATCTACCCTTAATTATATGATTTCTTAAAAGATCAACTTTCCATTGAATCACTTTTCTTGGTACCATTATATAAGTGCCTTAAAATACTTAAGGAAAACCCACTGGAGCGCAATACTTATGTGTTTTATGATTCTTATAATGAAAATATAATTGATAAAATAATTATGTAATGATTTTTTTGAATCCAAATACATAATAAACTTAATCATTACACTTTATCTATAGTAATAAAATAAGTTTAACATTGGTTCCCTAACTTCTATTGAGGTATATTCTATTAACACTTGGAGAATTCATTTTTGTTGTGACCCATCACCTTAATGTTGAAGCATTACACATAAGTATATTATTTTATTCCTTTCCAGTAATTATTATGGTCTCATTTCTATCCACACTTTTAGAAAAAAATCATTCTCTTCCAGTAAGTACCATGATGTTTCATTCCACAATTATCACATGTGGGAAAATAATTTATTCCCTTCTTCCCCTTATCCTTATTTTTTATGTAGTCCTATTATTCTCTTGTTTTCATTAAAAGCCATAATACATGGATAATTCCTTATCTTTCTTAATATAAAATTTTATTATGTCCCCATATGATGGGATGGTTTGGGAGACTAGTTCCCTTCAAATTATTATCTTAATACTAACTAATAAATGCTAAATATTTATTTTTGGATTACATGTTTAGTTTGTATCATTCTTTGATAACCTTGTAAATATTTATTTATAATTAGAAAAATTTTCATCCTACTTTTTTCTCAAACTCAATAATTTTCCATCCATATCTGATTATTTCCTGTAAGGAAAATATTTCTCTAAGAAAATTTCCTTAAATTACTTCCACTCTATGTTTTCTATTTTCTCTTTATCTTTAGTGTTTTGAATAAATTTCCATCTTTGATCCACATCACCTGAGATATGATAAACTAGAATCAAAACCAAATCCCTTTTATTATTAATTATAATAATAAATATCTTATATATAGAACATATCCATTGTTAAACTATATTCGGATTTTTAGTCCCATTGAAATATTAGGGTTGATAATGCATGAAGTTGTCGAACATTGTTACACCACATGGTGGATCATCATATTAATCTCTACGGTAAAGGTTATTTCTCATAAACTAAGTTGGATGCCTCAATATAGTTATAATTTGATCAATTCCAGCTATATTTCCATCTCCATGTTCATTTTCTTTCCCAGGAGGGAAATCCCTACATGGAGTATGTGTATTGATATAGTTTCCATTCCTTCTTCTATAAACTATTTCTAAACAATGGAATACACTATATTAGATAATAACATTATGAAACATAATGTATAGTCTCAAAAATAATAAGACACTTAGTAAAAATTGAAAAATTTATGCATGGATAACCTCATAATCATAATCATGTCTTATTTGGAATGTTTTCAAATCATAAAAATATTTTTAAATCATTCATAATGGTTTAAAAAGAAAATTTGAGTTAACCAATGAATATCCCCAAGGAGTTTCAAACTTAGTGCCCAGTAAGAATTGTTTTCGTGTACCATGTAATGCTTAAGTCAAGCCTGACATGCCTTTTTTAGAGTTATTGGACTTAGGTACATATTTTCCATAACCCCATCCACTTGTAGTATATAGAGAGGGATGTATCACTATAAAAAACCACATAATATCTTCCTTTATAAAACATGAAGATTTTATCCTTAGTTTACCCTCAATGTCATTATTAGTCTTATTTTCTCTAATCTATGTATTCCTAAATCTAGTTCACAATTTTTCTAATAACTTTCATCTAATACCAACTATAATGAACCTGAACCCAGTCTCCAAGATTCTGTGGTCACTTCCTTCCAATTACCTTTTTATTATTTTTTACACACTTTTAAGGAAAAAGTGAGAAACCATACATAGTCAAACCACACAAACATCATGAACCGAAAGAAATAGAAGAACCATTAAAACCCAGTTTGATCCTATTAGAGGAATTATCCCAAAATAATTTCCAATAAAGACTAGTTACGTTTTTATCAGGGTCATCCTTGATCATATCTTTTAACCAATAAGCCATATTATCCCACATATGAATGTACTCCTCCACATTTATCTTCCTTTCATTGAATTATCTTGTCAAAATAAGTTCTTTCTTATTGAACCAATCACACAGCTCTTTGTTGGTATCGACTAGAATCTATCTCTTATACATCTAGTATGCAACCTCTGTGGGGACCTTGATTAGAAATTCCTCCTCCAACATTTCTTCCACTAGATGTTTGATGAGCTACCATGATGTCCCTTTATAATGTGGCCTATATACCAACTTATCAAATAGAATTATAAGTCCCAGATGATGACTCAATATTTTCATGATCCAAAACCTTAGAGTCTCTATGAATCATACCACTTTCTTTCTCTTGTCCCTTATAGTCCCCAAATTCAATTTCTTTCTCATTACAATGCATCCACTAGGGCCTCAACTTCATGACATACCTTGTTTCCATGGGTTTAAGAAGTATGGAATAATCTTTCCTCCATTTTTATTTCTTCCCTTTGACCAGAATTTAGCTCCTTGAGTCTTGGTTTCCCTTCTTCCCCTTCTTTCTCCTTGATCTATGAAGCCCTCTTTCAGGGCATCCCTACAAACTATCACCAGATAAATGGCTATAAGTTTTGTCACTTGACTCTTCCCCAGTCATACCTGGCCCTTTGGTGGAGGTATCTTACCGTTCAACCTCACTATAATCCAAAACTAGTGCTTTATATTCCAAACCTTCAAACTAGTTACTAATGTTTAATGAGACATGTTCTTACTTGTACTAGTTGTGTTCTCTAATTTCCTATAACCCTCAATACCTTTCATTGAGTCCTATAGATCCTTAGAACCTAATAAACCTCTCACACTTGTCTCTCATTGCACCACTTCCTATATATTTTCATTTCGAGATATCACTACCACTACATAGGAGCCAAATTTTTAAATACTAGGGATAGGTTCCAAGCCAGTTTCACCCACCCCCTCATATACCTCTAAGGTTAGAGGCTCTTGCACTATTTACTTGGGTTAGACTAGATCAATACTCAACTGATTATAAACATAGAATGTCTTTGTATTCTCATCCATTGGCATTGGTTATTTATAAAAATAATTGACCCATTTTGGGTCACCATTACCCAAATGGTCCACATAATGAGTAGTGACCATCTCTGTTCTATCAGTTTCACCCCATGCTGGTAGATAGTGGTAGCATGACCCAAACTATTGTAGGACAAAGAGAAACCAAACCATAATTCAAAGTGCACATGTTTCTCCCATCAAAGTTCCCCATCAATATCAATACAAATGAAATCCACTGCAGCCTTAGAAAAATAAATTTCAACCCAAATCCATGAAGGAATATTATGATAGAGAGCAAACTTTCAATGATCTGAACATAAGAAATGTCCCATCACATTACCAATTAATCTTAGAATCCCTATATTTTAAAATGGGTTAGGTAATAAGGGAAGAGTAATATACATCTATTGCAACATGAAAACCTCTTTCAGGTGGAACCTGAATAACCAATGAGATAATGCAAAGTGGAAGTTGAAGATAATGCGATGGGTAGTGGTCGAGGCTGAGATCAACTCTTTTTCATTGATAAAAAGAATCCAAAAATAACATCAGACCAGGATCCCTATAACCACCCCCTCACATAAACCTCAATAATAAAAGATGTACCTATCGGAGATGTCCACCGAGGGATGCCCCTTTCCAAAATGAGCCACAAAAGAGTGATGAAGTATAGAGGATGCATTAGTAAACTCTTGTGAGGAAATTGTAATATGAGGAACACCATCTTTATCTAGTAGAACATTAGGGAAAGCATCAATCTTATGGAACATAGGTATATGTCCTGGGTTAGTGAAGTTGATGAATGGTTGAGTCTAGGAATTTGAAGAATTAGGGAAGGAACACCTCCCCCTTGATGATGGAGGGGATAATGGCATCACGACCACATAACCTACACCATCATTATTGGTTACTTAATTACATTGGTATAACATATAACGAATCACATAACAAAGGATTGAATAGTATAATAGTCTTGGTAAACTAGATACAAACATGAATATTGCATTAAAATTGAAAACATAAAATACGAAATAGTATTGTCTTCAAGTGTATCATTATTTCCTCTAGAATAACCTTACATATAAATCATAATACTCAAATTATAATCCTAGGGAAAGAAATATAAGATAGGGTAGAGCTAAAATTCTCATTAAGGGTATGTTTATAGTGGAATCTATCATGAATAATTAAATAAAATCATTACAACATGGTAAATAACTGAAACTTGTGTCATTTAATCAATTTATTGAGAATGATATGGTAGGAATAAATAATGATCAAATAATTCCATATAAAAAATTTCTTGAGGTAGAAACATAACCATGGATAGTATAACTAATCAAATAATCACCTGGATCATCAATAATTAATATCATAATGATTTGGTAAACAATGATAGATATCATAGCCATAACATCATGGCATTATTACAATACATGTTATATAAATGGGTAAGGCCTCTTCCAAAAACCCAAGCCAGCTTATCTCACAAGGCCAACCAATGCATCGAGGGGCTATAGTGGGTCCCACCCATCAGTTATTAATTCCAATGAATTATTCATATGAAAGGATTATAGCATAATCAATATATAAATTCATATTAAAAAACTATTATATGAGAAGTTAAAAATTACCCCAAATAATAAACATAATCATTAACAATACAGAGGGATATAAATTGTATCAAACGGGTACATCTCCAGTAAAACTGATCATAAATCATCCAGATAAATAATAAGGATGATATAATTTCAACATTTTCCTAGATTATAATAAGAATAATAATATTTTATTTCATTAATTAAAATAAATACCATAAAAATATTATGAAAAACATTTTTGAGTAAAATAAACATTTCATTTTGATATTTTTTTAAAAGAAAATGTTCAAAAAACAATTTTAAACTAATTTCATTTGAAAATAAAATTATAAGTTTGTAAAATAAGTTTCCAAACATTGAGTTTTAACAATGGATGAAAATTTTATAAATTTTGTATAAGTTTAAAAATATTCATTTCACAATTTCAAAAAATTCCTAAAGGGAATGGTTTTGAAAATTACTTGAAGATTCCTTTCAAAATATTTAAAAAAATTAAAACATTGGTAAAAAATATTGATTTAAAAATTTATATAATGTTAATAACATTTTTGAAATTATTTTTAGAAAATATTTATTTGAATGAAAAATGGGTTCCCACTGAAGAGAGAAATAAAGTTGGATTCTCTTAACAAAATTATTTTGAACTCTTTAGTACATAAAAAGAGGAAAGTGAAGGGAGAAATGTATTCTAATTAAATATCTAGTTTATAATAAAATTATTTAGTTTATTGAGAGATTTATCATAATATTTCATCATTGGAAGCCTGAACATAAACATTCCCAATAAACGATGATATTGTATCATAAAATGCTTACCACATTTGTAACATTGATTAATAAGCCCCATGAAATAATAACACTATATGGAACTCAAAATATAATGATAATAAATTAATTCATGATATTTCATATCAAAGTGGCTGTATATATACCTCATAATAAAATATAGGTTAATAACATGATATATGTATCAAAGAAGGAAAATTGAGAAAAAAATACCTTACCCCAGTTAAAATTCCTTCATATGTGTCCAAACATCATATATAATAAATATAAGTTTTTTATAAATATATTAACAAACCATAAATATATATATCATACCATATATGATTTACTTGTGACCATGTGTAACCCTTTTATAAACAATTCCTTTTTAAAATTATGTTCTAGGTAATAACAACTTTATTTTTCAAGTATGTTTTGATTTTGTATTTTAGTCCTTTTATACTGATCATGGTTAAATAATCTCCATAATTTATCCATGATATAAATATAATATATATTCATTATATATGTATTTATATTAATCTATAAAATTTTTAGATCAGAGATGGATTACACCGTTCATGGAGACCGTAGGTTGTACGTATGCATGAACATTGTTTCCATTTTTTTAAAGGATGGAATGAAAAAAAATATTAACACATAATTAAAAAATAATTACTATTTCATATATATCATTTATATTAATAAAATACATCCTCATATGTAATAGCGGTATTATTGTTTTCAAATGAATTGGAATGTAGTACGTTATATATGATAACATATTTTTAGAAGTATTTTTAGGTCATAAATATCACATAAAATCATTAAATTTATCCTTACTGTCTTCTATGTAAAGTGTAATTGAAAAACAAATCACATCGGTTCGCGAGGCAGTATTACACCTTACACATGGGTGACATTATCATATCCCCATTTAAATGGAAATTAAAAAAAAGTTATATGTGACATAATAATTAAAGAACTATAAATAATTTCATAAATATCATATAAATATGTTCAATTCATTATAATATCAAAACGTGAAATTTGATTATGGAAAACAAATTACATCATTTATCAAGGTAGTATTCTATCGTGCACACGATCGACAGTTTCATTTCCCATTTGATAGAAGTGGATATGGATATGGGTCTTTCCATTAAAATAATAACACATAAGTATATATGAGATACTAGTATTGTTATATTATAATATATGATGATTTTTTGAAAGAGTTGTAAGAAGAAATAAAATAAATATATAAGCCGAATAATTATACCTCTTCTTCAGAGAGCCTCTTTAGGTTTATACCTAAATACTTATTATGTGGTCTTACTAATACAAATAATTCCTCTAGGATATGTGAGGGAATTTAGTAAGTTATTCTGGTTGTTATTGTCCAAAAAATGATTTTTTATGTTTGAGGAAGGGGGATAGGGGTGTATTTTTATAAGTGGGGGAGAGGAAACACATGGAATTTTTGAAAATACAAAGTGATACCCACATTTTTTTCACGAAAAAAGCATAAAAAATGGTAATTATAGACCCTTATAGGATATAACTTCTAAATATGGCTATAAATGGGTTTTGGTCAGGGATTAGGTCATTTTGCACCCTTATCTTCTTAGGTTAACCCCTAGTATACCCATTTTTACCTTAACCACGATAATTGATTTTTAATTTTTCACTATTAATTATGGTAAAAATTTATGTCTGTCTTGTTAGATAATAATTATTCTGATTTCAAATATTTAATCCACCTTTCCAAATTCAATTTACATTAGTTGAATAATTTAATATAAAATAAAATGAAATTCTGTTTGTTTAACCATGTCCATATCTTTTGTAGTTTTACATTATTTTTATTAAATGGTTAGTGGTTATTCTTCGAGATGGAATTGTTTGGTGATTTAAAATATAATCGGCAGATGCGATGAAGAAGCGAATTTCCAAAGAAAAATTCTTAAAAGTGTGGAAAGTTTTTATATTGAAATAAAAAATAAAAATTTATCCCAATGGTATAAATTAGTTAAATTATAATATAAATGATCTAATTATACTTTATAACCAATTTAAAATATAATTTAACTTTTCACATAATTTAAACAAAAAAACATATTTCAATAGAAACCAATATTTTTCACTATTCATTAAAAAAATAATCATTTCAAAAAATTATCAGAAATTCACACTATGTTAATTTTAATATTATGATTTCACAAATGATGTAAAGGTTTTCAAATTAATTTTATAAAATAGTTAAAAATTACTTCTAAAATAAGTTCAAAAAATGTGATGAAACCGCTCTTTAGAAAAATAGAGTTTATTAGAAATATTTCTGGTTCATTCAAATGATTTTTATTTTATTTCAAATCAATATATTACCATTGAATTAATTTTATACCATATAATTTTTCTAATTTATCTAGTCTTATTCATAATATTCATCTTAAGAGATGGGTTACAATGGTCATGTTTAAATAAAAAAATTAATACAGTATCATGTTTCATTTAAACCCATTGATTCATAAATCACAAGCTATCAAAGAGATTGAATTTAATTTAAATGAAATATTTCCTAATTTATATATTTTTTTAATTATATAATGAAATTTTTGATTTATATTATATACTCTATCAAACTTGATGTTCCTATTTTAAAATATTGTGTGTTATAACATGGAAGTCCCCTTTTCAAAAAATATGAACTCAAAAAATTCTTCGAAAAAAACCATTTTGACTAAATATAACCTTTAAATAATTATATCATAAACCATGGTGGAATTAAATACAATTTTAAAAGTTTTATTCAGGGAAACCCTTTCAAAAACCTTTATGGTAATATTAATGTTTTCAGTGGTATTGGAAAAAAAATATAATCTCAACAAGGTTATATTATATTATAATTAAATTGATATAAAAAGATTTTAGAAAAACCAAGTACAATGAGAATGTCAAATAAACTGAGGTATATACCTACCCGAAAGATGATGAAACAAGTATTACTTTAAGAAATAGTGTTATATTGAAGTTTTCATTAATACTTTCATCATTTAAAAACCCAAATTCCCATAATAAATCAATTGTTTTTCCTTAACATGGAAAATACCAACTTTCCATAAACCATAGATTAAAAATAGGGTGATAGGTAGATGAATATGGAGGAAGAGAGGGAATAATTTTGAGAGAGAGAGAGAGTGAGTGAGAAAGAGAGAGACTTAATAAGAGCACCATTATAGATGTTCCAGGGAGAACATTGAGAAGAGAGGTTATGGTGTTCCCCTCTTATAGGGGTGTTAGCCCCAAATGAGGAAAGGGAGGTATGAGTTTCTCATTTTGGTTTACATTCCCACAATTTATAATAATTATAATATGTTTATTGTAATAATAATAAAATTCATGTTTCTAGAAATACCCAACTATATTTAAATAATTACATAACATAAAACATCTCGCCACTACTTTACTAATAATATTATGATGATAATAATACTATTAAAAAAAAGTAAATGATATATATATATATATCAAAGAAATACTAATAAAAATTACACGTGGCCTATTATACGTGAATAGAATTAATAAAATATAACTATAATTCTATAAACCAACATTATAAATTATATAGACATAAATAATATTTTATAATATCCTTATAACACATTAAAAAGAAATTTTTAAGTGTCTTTATAATTTGAGACATGAAAAATGAGTTTCTGAGTAAACAAATAGGTATGAATTTTTAGCTTTTATGGTTTCCCAAACCTTCCAATAATTTTTTATAATTCACTACCTTATCCTTAAAATGATTCATAGTTCACTTCCATGATTTCCTCAAACCATTATCAAAACATTAATCTTTTTATTTTCTCAAAAATAATTAAAACTTTAGTTAATCAAATCCCAATTATTATAATCATAATTAATTTGATAGAAAAATATAAATGTGGATTTTATAATTCTCTCTAAAATAAAGATTTATACCCCTTTAAATACACCTCCAAGTTCTGGTTATCAAAAAATAAACTTGGATTGAATAAAAAAAGAAAAAATAATTTCAAAATAGTCACTTTATTAAAAAAATCACTTTTATGTTTATGAAAAAAATCATGGTTTTGAAAATTCCATCATTATCATGTCATTTCCATGCGGGCAATCCCCACCATAACTAATCAATAAATTCATTTTCAACAAGTAACCTCACTCCTCTATAATAAAACTCTAATAGACCCCCCACCACTATAAGTATTCTTTATAGAAATCATCAATTCAGTATTGTGGAACCATCGTCCAACTTTCTTCAACAATCATCAAAATACATAATTTAAAACATATATTTTCTTTTAAAACACACTTATAATTTGAAAAAATCCCCCTTATTATAAAAAACACTCACTATAAAAACTTCTTTCAATTTTTAAATCCCTAAATATAGATATAAAATTATGTTTAAAAGAAATAAAAGTACTTCATCTAAAAATAAAGGTCACATTTCACCACTCAAAAGTTTCCATGAAACATGAAAAATGGATATTAAAAATTAAAATTATTTTTTTATTCCTTTTAGACCTCTTATTACAAAACAAATTTTTTATTAATCCCCCAATTCAATATGTTTTAGATCTCATTTAAATATTTTATTTAACAACTTGAGAATCTCAAATAGACACTTAGATCAAAGTTATCGTCATATGAAGTTGAGCTTCGATTTTAAATTTCTATTAGAAAATATGAGATGTCTAAGGACCATGATAAAGATATATAAGAGTAATATGGAAAAATACTGGCCTAAAAGATGTTTTTAGGTACTTTACAATATGTATGATTAGTGTGTATGACTACCAAATCTTGAACCCATTGTTTGGAACATTCTGGACTATTTTGGAACATTCATGATTTTATGAAAAGGTTTTATAAACCATGAGAAACCCCTTTATGTGAAAAACTCTACTCTAGAAACCCAAAGATGATGGTTTCTTCACTACATTGTTACAAGAAACAAGAGATCACATCCTAAATGATTGAATATATTACCAGTAACATCCTAGGAAAATAAAGAATATGAAATTTTCATATTAGTTAATATTTGTGAATTAAATATTAATTTTACTTTAAAGGGGATGTTATGTCTGATAGCGTACTCAACACACAACAACAGTTTTCTTTGAAATCTTACATTACACACAACCTTGAGTTATACCAAAAAATAATATATTATTATTATTATTTTAAATGGTAGTTAATGTATAGCCATTGTATTGGAGGGAATGAACAGAACTAACTACAATATGATCACAAATGTTTTTTTAAATATTTTTAATTTTATCCAATAAATATTTAGAGACTTAAAATAATAATGAATCTGATTTTAAGAATGAAATTCTCTAATATTCTTTAAAAGGTCGATTTATGGCCTTTTGATGGAGATTTTTTTTAAATATAATTTTTGTCACATCTATATATTCCATTTGAAAAAATAAACTTATTCTCTAGAATAGGGATATAAAAATTTACTTTGGGTAAAATTTTGGTATTTTCTGATAATGTTTATTTTTTTAATAAATAGTGAAAAATACTTCATTTTATTTCAAAACTGCCTTTTAATAAAATTTATTTATATGATTATACTATCCTTTTAATTAATTTTAAAGTGTAATTAAATTATATTTTTATCATTAAATCCAATTTTGGTCATTTAAAGTAATTTAACTTTTTAATTCGACATAAAAACCTGTCAATATTTTGATAGTTATTATTTCTTAAAAACACGCCTTTTGTTTTTGACAACGGGAATTAATTTTAAATTAATTTCTACAACTTCTGTGTTTCGAATTTGGAAAAATTGATTCCATATTTGTAATCAGGAGGTATAATTTGTTTAAATAGGTAAATTTTATTTTTAGACATTATGAATAGTAACTTCAGTAAATATTTAATTTACCATGGTTAAAAGGTAAATCTTGTAAATAAAAGTAAAAAATTATAATAATAATAAATTACCCTGACATGTGTCCTTACCATATTTTATGATACATGTCTGACCATGGGAATCCTTGGGTATATTTTTGGACCACATGGATCCACTTGTAAGTGAAAATGACATTTTATAAAAATTAATTTAAAGTTAAAGAAAACGTAACATGAACATATATCTTTTAGTAAAAAAATTTTAATATTGGGTTATATAGGTGATATTTTTAACTATAAATAATTATTATAAAGTTAAAATTATTTCTTAAATCGTAGTATTTTATTTATAATTTTTTAGTGATTAGATAAATAAATTTAATTATGAAACAATGATAATGCAGTGATTACTTCATTAATAAAGGATTCAAATAAATGACAAAATAAATGTAATTTGATTATTTTGATGTCATCTACAAATTTTATGGATGAAAATTACATGTTATATTTTTATTAATGATGTTTTTTTGAATCAATCAAGTTGTTATGTATTTTTTAAAAAGTCATGATATGCATAGTGTCAAAATTGACATAATTCATATTTTAAAATATACATTTTTTATTAAATATTATAAAATTCCAAATAAAATCTAATATTCGTAAAAACAGTTATCATAAGTTTAAAATTTTATTATTGACTCTTTAATTGGATATTTTCCATGTTTTTATAACTATTTTGATTCTCCAAGTGTTAAATGCTTGATAAAATGGTAAGAGTAAAAAAGGGTTAAATAAAAACCATAAGGATTAAAAAATATCCAAAACCTATATAATTATTATTGGATGATTTTATTTCAAAAAATAGTCATTTTATATTATAATTTTATTATTTTTGGACCTTTTGAAACCAAAAATCATTTTATAATAAAATAATACTTTCAAACTTTCCTAAAGAGCCCCTCCTCCCACTTATAAAAGGCCATCACCTTTAACACATTACTCACACCTCTCAATCCCCTTGTATCATAAAAAATATACCTATATAAGATCCAAAAATAATTATATTCCTCTTATAAGCCTTACCTAGGCATAAGGCAATTCAAGAGATCCCTTTGGCTCAAATCAAAAAAAGTTACCCGATTTGAGGTAACGTCTTCTCTCATGTTTCTTTCCACTATTTTTCCTTATCCAATCCATATTATATTATTATTCATTTTATACATACCAAAACCACTATCCTCAATATACGAGGTTGTTTTTATGAGAATTATTTTAACTACACTTACACACACCACCGTCTAATGGGTATAGAATATATTTTTTTTTGTGGACGGTGAACTACTGCCTCACAAAACAATGATTGTTCAATCTTATCCTACCACCTATTATGATGGAAATTATGATGGAAATGTAATTATATATTATATTTATGATATTTATTTTATCTCTATGATTCTTTAATTCTCATTTATAATGTTCCTTTATGCTTTTTATGTTGTATAAATACGATAATTTCATTTGAGGAAGTGCGGACTACCGCGCCCTCAAAGTCATATGACTCATTCATTCTATACTTGTAACGTATAAAAGATTAAATTAATGAACATATGTAACATATATAACATAAATATTTTAAAATAAGTATAATATACCTATTTATCATTTATTTTTTTCCATTAAATATGAAAACAAAATGAAAGTAGTGTTCGGCTTACAATCTCTATGAGCCGTGCATTTCATTTCTTATATCCAAATGTTGTAGACTATTCTAAATACATATATACTGGATATATATGATATATCTGATATATAAAAAATAAATATCATTCTGGAGATAATTGTATTTTTAACACATGGGCAATTTATAATTATAACAAGTTCATTATTGACTCAAGTTACGAACATCGACAAAATGTATGATATGAACTCAAATAATTTACTAATTGTTATATAAAGGTAATAAGTGATGAAAAAGAAATAATAAACTTGAAAAAGGTTTTTAAGAAAGTATAAATTAACTTAATTTTATTATTTAGGAAATTAAAGAATGAATGAGTCAAGTTGGACATGAGGTAAGGGAACTTCTTAACCCAATTTCCATTCTTTAGGTTGATCTTATACTTCTTGTTTATGTCGTTCTATGATTATGTGGGAAATGAATTTTGATATCTTATATTGTATGTATACTTGATTTATGTGTACTTATATTGAATACACATAATTTATCTATTTTATTTAAAAAATGATCTTTGTATGAGACATTGTCTCAATCTCGTTTCTTTGAAGAATATTTTCAATTATGCACAACTTTGTTTTATATAGTGTATAACATAACCCTTTAAATTTCAATTATATTCAAAGGGAATATTTTTTTTCTATGAAGCATTTTAATACACGATAAAAGGGGATGTATTTAACTTATGTGGTGAGAGTGACCTCTCTACTGTCGTAATCGTTATTTGGATTTCTCTATAAGATTTCATATTTTTAAAGGAAAATGAAACCCCTTATTCCCTTTTGGGTATTTTGGTATTGAAAATGTTTATAAAACTGGATTTACTATTTCAATATCTTGAAATTATATATTTTCATTGAAAATTAAATTTTATTATTGAAATGTTGATATTTTCAATATTTTATGTGTGATGATTATATAATGGTACTAAGACATTTGACGGGGGGTTACGTGATAAACCAAATGAAGGGTGGTTCCATGATAAACCAAGGATGGGTGGTTACGTTATAACCTCTAATGAATTGGGTATGTTAGTTGGTCGTATGGAAATTCTATTTAGTGATATGTGTGGAAGTCGGCCGATGGTTATTCCATTTAAGTATGTTTGTGTCCTAAGATACCTTTATATGATATTAATTGTTTTCTATGGGATTTATGGTAATTTTTTAGTTACAAAAAGGTTAATAAATGATCTTATATTTAGTGAAGTGTTTTTTCTACTTATTTAGGGTGAAAGATAATTACTTTATGATTAAGTATTCATGGTTTACATGTAGTTATGAAAACTAACAGCTTTTTTTCTTTGTGTATCCCTTACTGAGCTTTTTATGCTCATCCCAAGTTTTTGAAATGTTTTTTCATAGGACTTAATGTGGAATAGGCTCAAGGATGGGAATAATGAAAAGTCATTTTGTTTAAAACATGGAACTAAAAATGTTTCATTTTATTTAAGAATTTTTATTTTATTAAAAAAATGGATATAGAGTAGAAGTGTATAAATTTAATATTCAAGATGTTTTTGTATAAGTTATAACCTAATTCTATAAATCAATAAACCAAAAAATATCCTAAATGTGAATTATTAAATCAATTCAAGATTATGTAATGTTTATGGTTGGGTCCTTATAGTTGGTATCAGAGGTTTGTTTATATAACATTAGAGGTTAGGGTGTTATTTAAGCATAAGTAAAATAACCATAATGGTTAGAATATTATAAGGAGTAATAGTTATTTTAGATATATTTAATGGGTTTAATATAACATAAATAAGTATGTCTTAGTGTATACCATCCTCATAAGATTTTATAAGATGATATTACTGATATACTCCCACATACCTTTTTGGTTTTAGTAAATGGCTGGATATAGTAGGCACCATTGTAATAATGGATGTGAAGGAAACTATAGTGGTTTTCTAAATGATAAACCAAATGAGATGGGAGATTAAATGAGAACTCTTGTGGTTATTCATAAAAAACTATCTAGAGTCATGATTTGACCACTTGAACCTTGGTGATTTTTCTAAGGCATCATATACGCAAGAAAAAAAATCCCAGTGGAAGTTCACATAATAATTATAAGGGAAAGTTTATTCAAAAACCTATGTTTCAAGGTTGTGGAAAGAAAGAACTAGTAAAATTATTCAAAGGGATGGTAAGATTCTATATATGTTTTAATTAATATGATAAATCAATAACCTACCATGGAAAAAGAAAGCATCTAGTTGACACCAGGAAAGGGAAAGAAGTCCTATAAGAAAGATTAACTGAATGTTTTAAAAGTAGTATGCATAGTCAATATAAAAATAGATGTCCTAAGAAGAAGGTTCAGGAATGGGATCATCAATACTATACAAATATATTTTTACCAATACCTAATTCCATTCCAATTGAAGATTAAGAAACTAAAAATGACATATGAAAGGTTTGGATTATTTCATAAATCATGATTTGACATTACTAAAATCTTAGGAAATTGTGAAAGTTTTTTATAGGAATGAAGTAAAAAATAATAATATGGAAAAACATGGATAAAGGATCAAGAATAATGCTCTATTATTAAGATGTCAACATTTTAAGAATTGAAGAGTTATATTGGATCTAGGGATGATGATATGTTTAAATGTATTAATGATGGGATTACTTTGGAAGACTTTATCTAGTATGTGTAACACTAATGTTTGATATGTGAAAATGTTATTCAAGGAAGAATTATCTTTTCTTTTCTGGATATAGTTATAAAGAAACATTTGGGTTTATATGATCCTTGAAGTTGAGGCAATTACTGGTTATTACTTTTTGGGATGAAAATGTGAGGTTTGAGATAACATTTATGGTCAAAGTATGTTATGGTTATTTTTTAGTAATTTATCACATTTTTTGAGAATTATATAAAATTATATAGTTTGTAAAAAAGGGAAACACACAATTTATGTGACAACCCATCACATTGGACAAATCTACGAGAATCGAACCCACAACAAATGTGCGACTGGGATTTATTACCTACCACTAACATACATGAAGTACCTGGTCAGAATGGATTACTCATTTTAGTTAAATGAATTTATAGATCAATAATAAGTAGATTTTGGGAACATATCAATATCCTTAGTATAGGAAAATTATTTCGTGATTAAGTGATAAAGGTTATTTTGAAAGATGTTTTCTCTTTTGGAAACACTATATGCCTAAGGAAAATAGAATACTATGAGATTTCATTTGAAGAGTAATGGTTGAATTTTTATTTTGGAAGAATATATGTTTCTATTATGGACATATGGTGATTGTGGTTACTTATCAAAATTATTAACCTATCATACAGAATTTTTGATTATGTTAATTAATTTTCAGTATGAGTCTTTAAGAGTAGTCGGTGTTATTTGGAGATAAATGTTAAGATTTACTATTGAAGACTATGTGATTAAATTCTTCTATGATTTGGGTTTCAATATTAGTTTGAATTATATTGAAGGATTTTAAGGACAATTTTTTATTGAATGGTATTTGTTGATGTTTGGGTATTGTTTGTTCAATTTTAGAGATTAAGAGTAGTATTTATTTTTATAAAATATTATCCTTTTTAGGGATTATCTGATCTTGTACTAACCATTTTGGTTTTGATTAATGTATAAAGAGAGGGAAAATATATAGTTCATCATTCTTATATTATGTGATTCTCTAGAAGTTGATTCTTTCACTTCAGGTATGACCAATCCATCTTGAATACTCATCATTTGAAGAAAAGATGAGTTTTTGGTAGAAACTTATTAAAGGATGAATCTCTACTTGAAAAGTAAGTATATTTAGATATGTTGTTAGTCAATATCATAAATAAATTCTCCAAATTTATTAAAGGTAACATAAAACAAAAAACTTATTCCGTCTACTTTTCCAATTGGGGAATCAAAGATCGTTTAACCTATCACAAGTTTGTTTTTTTTTGGGGGGTTAACTTTCTCCTGATCATGTTTTCTATCACTCTCCATCTGAACTTGATGGTTAGTTTCTCTTCCATATCCATGTTTTCCTACAAGTAATCCTAGTATGGTTTATCTAGGGTGACCTTTTTACTTATCTTTATTTCTTTTAAAGTGATAGTTTTATTGACTCTTTTTCCGATGTGAGACTTTTAATGAAATTTCTAAGCCCAATTTTAAAATTGTGAGGATGAAATTCTCAAAAGGGGGAAGGATTTAACATCCCAGGTAAATAAAGAATATGACATTTTCATATATATTAATATTTTTGAATCAAATATTAATTTTACTTTAAAGGGGATGTTATGTATGATAGCATAATCAACATGAAATAACTTATTTATTTGAAATCTTACATTGCACGCGACTTTGAGTTATACTGAAAAATAAAATAATATTATTATTATTTTAAATGATAGTCAATTCCTAGACATTGTATTGGAGGGAATGAATATAACTAACTATAAACTTATTTCACATGTTTGTTAAATGTTTTTACTTTTATCCGATAAATTTTAGAGGCTTAAAATAAGAATTAATCTGATTTTAAGCATGAAATACTCTAATATTCTTTAAAATGTCGATTTACTGCCTTTTGATGGTGAACCCTTTTTTAAATCTAGTTTTTTTTTCTTTTATATATTCCATTTGACAAAATAAACTTCTTCTTTAGAAGCGGTACATCAAAATTTACTTTGGGTAAAATTTTGGTATTTTTCTGATAAAGTTAATTTTTTAATGAATAGTGAAAAATACTGCATTTTAATTCAAAATTGAATTTAATCTAATTTATTAATATTAGACTATCGTTTTAATTAGTTTTAAAGTGTAATTATATTATATTTTCATCATTTAATACAATTTTGGTCATTTAAATTAATTTTAATTTTTAATTATATATAAACACATGTCAATATTTTGATAGTTATTATTTCACAAAAACACACATTTTTGGTTTTGACAATGGGAATTAATTTTAAATTAATTTTTGCAACTTTTTTATTTTGAATTTAGAAAAATGGATTCCATATTTGAAATCAAGATGTCCAAATTGTGTAAATAGGTAAATTTTATTTTTAGACATTATGAATAGTAACTTTAGTAAATATTTTATTTACCATCGTTAAAAGGTAAATTTGGTAAATAGACGTAAAAAAAATTATAATAATAATAAATTACCCTATCACAAGTCCTAACACTATTTTATGATACATGTCTGACCACAGGCATCCTTGGGTTGATTTTGGGACCCCATGGAGCCACTTGAATGTGAAAATGAAATTTTATAAAAAATAATTTAAAGATAAAGAAAATATAACATAAACATATATATTTTAGTAAAAAGGTTATATAAGTGATAGTTTTAACTAGAAATATTCATTAAAAATATAAAATTATTTGCTAAATCATGGTATTTTATTTATAATTTTTCCATATTAAATAAATAAATTTTATTATGACACAATGATGATGTAGTGATTGCTTCATTAATAAAGGATTCAAATAAATGATATTATAAATATTAAAATAAATGTAATTTGTTTATTTAGATGTCATCCATGAATTTTCAGGATGATAGTCACATGTTATATTTGTATTAAAGAATTTGTTTCGAATCAATCAACTTTTTATGGATTTTTAAAAAAATCATGATATGAATAGTGTCAAAATTGACATAATTCATATTTTGAAATATAAAATATTTTATTAAAAATTATAAAATTAAAAGAAATATAATATTCTTCCAAATAGTTATTATAAGTATAAATTTTTTTTATTGACCCTTTAATTGAATATTTTTTCCGTTTTGGTAACTATTTTGATTCTCAAAGTGTTAAATGCTTGATAAAATGGTAAGACTAAAAATGGTTAAATAAAAAAATAAGGATTAAAAAATATCCAAAAACCTATATGATTCTAATTTGATAATTTTATTTAGAAAAATAGTCATATTATATTCTGATTTAATGATTTGTGTACCTTTTGAAACTGAAAATTATTTTATAATAAAATAATACGTTCAAAGTTTCCTAAAGATCCCCTCCTCCCCCTTATAAAAGGCCACCACCTCTAAACCATTAATCACACCTCTCAAACCCCTTTTCTCATCTAAACTCTACCCAAATTATCTCCCAACATCCCTCTATTCCTCCTATAAGCTTTCCTATAGGAAGAAGGCAATTTAAGGGGGCCCTTTGGCTCAAATCAAAAGAAGTTACTCGATTTGAGGTAACGTCTTCTCTCAAATTTCTTTCCATTTTTTCCTTCTCCACTCCCTATTCTATTATTATACTTTTTTTACCTAGAAAACCATTATCCATAATATACTAGGTTTTTTATGAGAATTATTCTAACAAAATTTACACACACCTCCGTCTAATGGGTATTGAACATTCTGTTTCTGTGGGCGGCGAACTACTGCCTCACGAAACGATGATTGTTCAATCTTATAATACCACATCTTATGGTGGCAATTATGATGGAACTATAATTATATATTATATTTATGATATTTATTATATCTCTATACTTCTATAATTATCATTTAGAAAATACCTTTATGTTTTTGGTGTTTTATAAATAGGATAATTTCATTTGAGGAAGTGAGGACTACGACCCCCTCAAAGTGATATTACTCATTCATGTTGTACATGGAACGTATAAAGGATGGAATTAATGAAAATATTTCACATATATAACATAGATATTATACAAGAATTTTAATAAACCAATGTAACATTTACTTTTCTTTCCATTAAATATGAAAAAAATAAAATTAGTGTTCTTACGTATGTACGACTTACCTTATCCCTTAGTGGTGCATTTCATTTATAATATCGAAATTCTATGGACTATTATAAATAAAAATATACTAGATATATATGATATATATGTTATCTAAATCATAAATATCATTTAGGAGATAATTTAATTTTGACCACATGGACAATATATAGTTATAACAAGTTCATTTTTTGACTCAAATTCTGAATATCGACAAAATGTCTAATATAAACTCAAATAATTAAATAATATTTATAGAAAGGTAATAAGTGATAAAAAAGAAATAATAAAATTGAAAAAGTTTCTAAAGAAATTATAAATTAACTTAAGTTTATTATTCAAGAAATTAAATAATGAACAAGTCAAGTCGGATACAAGGTAAGGGAACTTCTTAACCCAATTTGGATTCATTGGGTTGATCTTATACTTATTTTTTATGTCATGCTATGATTATTCGAGAAATTAATTTTGATATATTATCTTGTATTTATACTTTATTTATGTGTACATATAGTGAATACACCAAATTGATCTATTTTATTTACAAAATGATCTTTCTAAGGGACTTTGTATCAATCTTTTTTCTTTGAAGCATATTTTAATTTATACATGACTTTCTTTTATATGGTGTATAATATAATCATTTTACTTTTAATTTCATTCAAAAATAATATTTTTTCGATTAAGCATTTTTCTACACAGAAAAAAGGAATGTTTTTGACTTATGTGGTGAAAATGACCTATCTGCCACTGTAATCATTATTTGGATTCCCCTATAAGCCTTCATGTTTTTTAAAGGAAAATAAAACCCCTAATTCCCTTTTGCATATTTTGGTATTGAAAGTGGTTTTTAAATTTGATTTACTATTCCAATATCTTGAAATTATTTCTTGTGATTGGAAATGAAATTTTATGATTGAAATGTCGATATTTGAAATATTTTATATGTGATGATTATATAATTGTACTTGGATATTTGATGGGTGGTTACATGATAAACCAAATGACTGGTGGTTTCTTTATTAACCAAGGATGGGTGGTTATGTTATAACCTCCATTGTATTGGGTATGAAAGTCATCCGTATGGCTATTCCATTTAGTGATATGTGTGGAGGTCAACCGTATTGTTATTCCATTTCAGTATGTTTTTGTCCCAAGTTAACTTTATATGCTATAACTTGTTTTCTATAGACCTCATGGTTATATTTTGGTTACAAAAACTGTAATCAATGAGATTATATTTAGTGAAGTGTTGTTACTACTTATTTATGGTGAAAAGTAATAATTTATAATTAAGTATTCATGGTTTACATGTTGTTTTGAAAACTAACAACTTTCCTTATTTGTGTATCCCTTACTGAGCTTTTTTATGCTCATCCAATTTTTTTGAAATTTTTTTCATAAGACTTAAGGTGGAATAGGGTCAAGGATGGGAACAAGGAAAATTCATGCTGTTAAAACATGGAACTAAACATGTTTTTTTCTTTTAAGAGTTTTTATTTTATAAAAAAATGGACACTGAGTAGAAGTGTCTACATGTAATATTGGAGATGTTTTTATATACATTGTGAACTAATTCTCTAAAGCTCTAAACTTTAAAATATATTTAATGTGAATTATTAACTTAATTCAAGATTATGTAATGTTTAAGGTTGTGTCCTTAGCACATGAGCCTTAGCCCGGTTGGTAAGGACTTTGCAAGTGCTTCCAAGTGACCAGGGATCAAATCCTGGTAGTGGTAGAATTTCCTGGTTACTGTAGTGAGAACTGTGCAGTACAGTAGAGGGAACTGTAGCAGGCATTGTTTGGTACTGTAGTAGCCGGGAATATGCCCCCGTTTGGGCATTAGGGCCACCGATTTGGTCCCTGAGTCCGGTAAGGCCTTCGGGCCACCCAGGCCTTTGGATCAGTAAGGCCTTTGGGCCACCTCAAGGCCTTCAGGCCACCTTATGTGTAGATACAAACCAAACAACCTACAAGGAACAAGCTCTACAAAGAGGATGATCAAGGAGCTTTCACCACAGTAGAAGCTAATCGGATTGCAAGAATGAGAGGGTATGGATCCTACCATTGGGACAAGCCTGTGCATGCACAAGAATGCCTAGCCGAACAGCCATGTGAAGGTGGAGAGCTAATTTCATGATGAAGATGCTGGGGAGGAGCAGTTCCAAGTAGTTAGTCTGTGTTGTATGTAATATTTGAAGCCTACAGGAAATGAATTCCTCTAAGGCCTACGGGCCATGTAATACTTACGCCTATGGGCCTTGTAAGGGTTCCACCTCACCCCTTAAAAGGTTGATTATCAAAAATCAATAAAAAATGAAGGCCTTTGGGCCATTGGAGGAGGCTGAGTCCTTATATTAATATTCTTGGTAGACTAGATACATACATGATTCTCATATTATATTCAAAATCATGGAATACAACTTAAACATTATGTTGTAACTTTATCATACCATCTAGTATATCCATGAAATGATTAAAATTTCACCCCTAGGTACCCTAGCGATAATAAAAAAATTGATTGAGTTCATATTCTTATTTAGGTATGGAATACAATATAATCTATCATAGAATAAAAAAAATTAATAATATAGTAATGATAAATAATAATAAAATATTTTATATAACTAATATCAAGAAAGTGAAATATATAGATGGATGGAATGAAAATATAAATTGATAACAATAAATCATTTAATTATGATATAATACATAATTTTTTTTATTAAAATATTTATTTCAAGGCATCATTCCAATACAACATACATAAATAGGTACGACATACACAGAATACCCAAGATATTTTATCTTGTGAGACCTACTGATTTATCGATGGGCTATCTAATATTGATTCACACTCATTCACGTTTTTTGTCCAAGAAATTCATCATATGAAATTAATTAATAAGAAATAAAATAAATAATCAACATTACTTAGTAATAAACATCCGTATTAAAAAACTAGCATATTGGATATCATTATTTTCCTCATTCAATAAATATAACAACATGATCATAATCCCATGAAAGGTAGAAATTGAGTTGGACTTTTAAAGACATTTAATATCATGAAATTATTAGAAAAAATCCATAGGGTAGTATATACACTAAACAATATTAGACAAGTGGTGACTATGGCATATGTTTTCAAAAAAATAAAAGTGAGATGAGACACCATTACTTTTTTCTATCAACTCTCACAATAGATATTTAACCTCCTATTTAATTAACATAATTTCAATAATGAATTATTTCATAACCCTATTCCAATCTATTATATATGATATTCTTCTATTCCAAAATTTTTCTAAAAATGTAACAGTTTTTAATGTTTATTTTCATCGTCAGATGTTAGTAATTGTGATTATTTCACACATGATTTAAAATGCCTTTGTCAAACCTCATTATTGGATAAAATATTCATAATTCCAAGATTAATTAGGGTCTTAAATAATGAATTACCTAATGATTTTTAAATTTTTAATAGTGTTCAATTATAATTGTATTTATGATTCATGAACATGAAATTGGTGAGGATCTTGTTTCGAAAAATTTACTGATATCAAAAGATGACTTTATAATGATCATTAATTCAGATTTTATCATATATATATCTTATTAATGGCATATATTATTCCTTAATAACATATATATTCATAAAATACATTTTTATAACCATCCATTTGAGGTAGTGTTGAAAAATAGAATACATCACTTCTTAGAGATGATAGTCCATCCATAATAATGATAGATGTTTACATTTTATAGTGAATGGAAAGGAAGTAAATTAAATAATAATATTATAATTTTATAATCAAAATTATGTTATAAATATAAAATATATTCATTAAATCCATCTATATAACAATACATGAGAGTCGGTTATGAAAAAAATGAAATACATCATTCATAAAAGCGGTAGTCCGCACTTACACACAAGAAAAAAAAAATTCTATGATTTCCCCATTAGAATAATAAAATATAAATTTTATATAATTTCATATAAAATTAAAATGAAAAAATAAAATTATTATAATATTATAAAAAAAGAGAGAAAAAGGAAAATAGAATTGGGGTTACCTCTTTGGGGGAGTTTGACTCCATTACTAAACCCATGAGGGTTAGGTGTTGAGTACCTAAAAAACTCCCCTAAGATAACAAATAGAAATAAGATTGGAATAATTTTAAGATATTGGGATTTGAAAGATTATTTCGATATGGTTTTTCCATATAAATGATATGGGGTATTTATACTTGAGGGGAAGGGTGTTTATGGTTAAAATATTGATTATTTTATCATTTAAGCCTAACACTTTTGAAGATGGGTGATTTATTAAAAAATTGATTTATAATTTATATAATTATGGTTCTTTGAAAATATAACTACACTAAAATAGAATGGAATCATTGAATCACCTCATTAAAAGTAATGAATCAAAAATAATTTTCTATTTGAATAAAATATAACTTAGTATACAAAATTTCAAACATAGGTTTTAAATTCAATTTAATATTTTTAAATTCATTATTTTACTCTTTAAATAATTTTTTCCATAACAAGGTTTTATAAATTTTTAATTCATGCTTATATCATAATGATGTCATGAATGTTTGGGTACATGTAAAAATAATATTTTTCACTACTCACTAGAAAAAAACTTCTTTATAAAAATACTAAAAATTCAAATTAAGATAAATTTGACACAATCAATTAAAAATTCATATTAATTTTACATAATATAATTTCTAAAGTTGTTATAAATTAATTATAATATTCCTGTAAAAAATACGTAAAAACATTTTTTTTAAATATTTTTAAAGCATAAACTTTATTTATCCTTATTTCTTACCAAGTAATAAATTTTAGTTTTATGTTAATTTATTTAATATTATATATTACCTGCATATTTTATTAAAATCTTTCATATAAAGTTATTAATTTAATATATTTAGATAAAAATACATTGTGCACTAAATTTGTTTTTCTGAGAAACAATAGTTTTTATCATCAAAAGATTTTTTTCTTTATTCTTAAAAAATTAATATTGATTTTTTGAATGAATATTAATTAGTTTACATGTATAAAAATAATTTTTCAATAAATTTAACTGTCTAAATAAGAAAAATTTATCTTTTAAATAAAGAATTAAGAATAAGTTTTTGTGTAACAAATTTTATACCCTATGATATAAATTGTATATCAATGTCCATTTTACTTTTAAAAACTATATAATCACAACTTTACAACCCCTATGTTATAATAAGACACAATATATAATATGAATCAAATCCTTAAATAAAAATAATAAATATTTCAAAATTATATATTATTATAAAAAATATTTCTTAACATTTTAGAAGGATATTTTTTACTAATAAATTATGTATATAGAATATGATAAAATTGATTTAGAAATTAAACGATAGGTTATGTTATTAAAAATTCAGGTTAAAATATTATTTTTTATCCAAAAAAATATTTAATCATTCATCATATGTTTCACATATATTGTTATATGTAATTACTTTCAATATGTTACAACGTTTTCACTTTAAAAACATGTAGCACACTCTATTAATCATTAGATTATAATGACTTAATTTCTATTATGATATGAAAATAAAAATAAAAATTAATTATTTATAAAATAACACTATGTGTGTAAAGAGATAAAATTATATACATAAATGATAGAAAATGGAAGTTTGATGGTATGTAGGCTAGTGGTAGGAATAACACCCCTTTTTAACTTTGGTATTGGGTTTTATCCCTGGGACCTCATTGGTCATAATGGGTTATCACTGGGCCAACAGTTTTCCCTTTTGATAATAAAATATTTTAATAAATAAATCTTTTTTAATTGAAAAATATATAAGAAAATAACTTAGGTGATAAATAATTTTATAAATGTTTGGTTTATATTTTTAAAATGAAATAATTTCATTGTAAGTTTTAATTTATCAATTGAGAAATAAAATCTATCTAAATACTCATTAAAAATATAGGATTTTACATTCTAACCCTCTTATATAAATTACTTCCTATTAATTTCAATTATTACTTACTAATAAAATTAGAAAATAGTGTCTCTTAAAAATATATGAATCAAGATATAATTTCTACTAAGATATCAACCTCACTATCATAGTTAATAATTGAAAACATTTAATAAATGTTTTATTAAACCATATATGTATCCTTAAAATACTTATAATTGTGAATGAATTTCCAAGTTTTCACAGTTGATTTATGTTTTATACGTAATAAATTTATATTCTTCTTGAATTTAAGGAATATGATAAAAAAACATACTTGATTCATTTAAAATTTCACAGTGAAATTGTTTTATTATATTATGTATTTTAATCAGTTACCATATCTAATTTATCTATGGAATGATTAAGAGGAATTTTTCATGCCTAAATCATGAAAATCATCATTTATTGTATCATAAGATCCACAAAATAAGGACAAGTCATTACACATATCTAAAAAAATGGTTAACACAATATAAGATAATATTCAATATAAATAAACCATTATATTATGGATTAATATAATAATTATTCAAAAATAAATAATTAAAACCAAATATAAACTATAAAATTTTTTCTTCTAAAGTAATAATCATAAACAATTCCACTAGTTCATCATAGATTAAAATGTGTTTTTTCTACTAACTCTACATTTCCTACTCTCCAAAAAAAGAGTTATGTCATATTCAATCATAGTTTTAGTAACTATATTTATAGATAGAGATTATGATTTCATCTTATTAGAGACTACCCATTATATTATTATTACTACTTGATTCCCGTAATACTTCTTGATTGAAAACTTTTTTTCTTAGTGTGTTAGGGGACAATTTAATATTCAAATAAGTTATAAAAGAGAGTTTAGATCTAGAATCAAATAAATTATTAGGTAAATTTTATTTTATGATCAGACTACTTATTATCATGTTATTTAGTAATATTTTTATATCATAATAATATTTTCAACTACTTAATAATGGCTTGTAAATTGTGTGTGAATAAACTAAATAATATCCTTTAGGAATGTCAAACCATGTGTACAGTTAGGCCCACTTGTTTTTCACCACGTAATGACTGGGTTAATAACTAAACAATCTTTTTCAGGATTCTTACCCCTAGGTGGAACTATAGAAGAAGATATATCCAGTTGTTTTTATCTAGACTACAATGTTATATCTTGAAAACCCCACACTCTATACATTCCCAAAATTTTAGGATATTTAACTATACTTTGACTTATCCCTAGATTATGGTATAGGGTTATGTTCTCTAATCTATGGTTTTCTAAGTCTACTTCCTAATGTTCATACTAAAATTGATATGATATAAATTGTAACAACCTTGACTATAGTAACCCAAATTTAATGGGTTCTTAACTAAAATGGTACCAAATAAAAGAGATTTTATTTCAAAGCATAAAATATTTTATCATTCTTAGGATACTAGATACATAAATCTCACATTACATTCTAATATATGAAATAAAACAAAAAATTCTAGTGATAAATTCATTATTCCTTCCTGTATATCCATAAAATCGTTCAAAGTTCACTTCTAGGTTACATGGGGATAATAAAAAAATAAAAGAGTGAGATCAAATTATTGTTAAGTGAAAGTATACAATTGAATCTATCATAAAATAAATAAATCATTAATAGTATAACATGGATAAACAATAGTCATATATGTCACAAAACTAATATTAAGAAATTATAATGTATCTATGAATGATATAAAAATATATATAATCATATGGATACAAATATATAGTTCTATAATGGTATAATTTCTAATTTCAAACATCATAATAGTTTTTTCAAGGCCTTTCACGAAGACATTATACATAACTAGGTAATGCATATGACAAATACCCATTCTTGTTTGTCTCATGAGACCTACTAATGCATGGAGGGGAGATCTAATATTAGTCCTTGATAATTAACTTACTAAGTAATGTTAATTTATAATATTAAAGGAATAAAAAAATATATATAATAAAAAATCAATGTGTCTTAGTAATAAACATCCATACTTTAAAACTAGTATATGATATTTCAATATTTTCCCCAACCAATAAATATAACAACGTGGTCATAATCTCATGAAATTTAGAAAATGGGATTGACTTGTAAATATTTTTAATTTTATTAAAGTATGATAAAAACATCCATAGGTAAGTATATACACCACACTATATTAAAAAAGTGGTGATTAAGGAATATGTCTCAAAAAAAGAAAAGTCTGATGAGAAACCCTTTCCTTTTTTCTCTTGAATCACATAAAATCTATTTAAACTATTGTATAATAAATATATTTACCTTAATTAATTTATTTATAACTTTATTTATATCTATTATGTTTTATATTCTTCCATAATTATTATTTAATACACATGTATTAGTTAGTTGATGTTCATTTTAATCATCGTATGTTAGTAATTTTGGTTATTTCCCGCATGTTTTGAAATGGTGAAATCAAACCTCATTATTTGATTAAAATTTCATCATTAAAATATTATTCAATGAATTTAAATATAATTTACATTATTATTTATATAGTTCCCATATTATTACATTATAATTATAGCTAGGATTCTTGAAGATGAAATTGGTGATTAGCTTGTTTTAGGTAATTTACTTATATCAACTTATTACTGTATATTGATAATTAATTTATTATTTTTAATTAAATTATCATATTAATGAAATATAATATTAATTAATATCTTGAATAATCATAAAATATACTTTTATAAAAATCCATGTAAGGTGGTGATGCAAAATGGAATACATCGCTTCAAGAAGATGATAGTCTGTATGTACACATGAGCGATGTTTTCTTATTACAACGAATGGAAATGGAGGATGGTAAATAATAATTTTATCATTATAGAAAAATAATTATGTTATTAATATAATAAATATTCATTAAATCTACATATATAACCGGTCATGAGTGGCAGTGGTGAAAAATGAAATACGTCATTCATGTAGGCGATAGTCCTCTTGTACACACAAGCGGCATTTTTATTTTTTCTATAGGATATAAGGGAAATTGAAGGTTTGTTTTTACATTTACATAATACATTTTGTTTTTTATAAATTTATATATGAAATATATAATAAAAAAAACATTGATCGTAAGAGCAGAATGAAGAAGAGAGTATAATAAAAAGAAAGGAATCGGTGTTACCTATTTGGTGTAGTTTACTCCTTTAAAAAATCCTTGATGGATAGGGTTTTAGTACCTAATAAACGTCCAAATCATATCTAATAGACATAGGATAGGGGAAATGTTGATATATTTAGATTTTATAGTGTATTTGGAAACTTTTTTCTAAGGAAATATAGAGTATTTATACATGAGGATAAGGGTGTTTTAAGGGTAAAATAATGATTATTTTATCTTTTAGACCAAAGAATTTTGAGGAGATATGATTAATAAATATTTTTTGATTTATTATTAAAAAATTAATATAATCTGAAATTATAAATAAGAAAAACCAGATGGAATAATTGAACCACCTCAGTAAAAGTAAAGAATCAGAAATAATTTTCTCATTGAATAAAATATTACTTATATTTAAAAATTTAAAACATAGGTTTAAAAATTAAAATTAATAATCTTAAAAACATTATTTTACTCCTTAAATACATATTTGGTTGATAAAATGGTTTTATAAATTTTTAATTGATGTTTATATCATAATTATTTCATAAATTTGTGGTATACATACAAATGGTGTTTTTACAACTCACTAAAAAAATAAACATCTTTATAAAAATTCAAAAAATTAACCATAATATTATTTCTATATTATAAATTAAAAAATTAATTTAATTTTATAAAATTAAATTTCTAATTTTGGAATAAATTAATTCAGATATCCACACACAAAATTCATAAAAACAATTTCTAGAAAAAATGAATTTGAAAAAACATAAAATTAATTTATACATATTCTATGATTAGTAATAACCCTTATATTAATGTTTATTTATTTAATTTAATTTGATATCTAAAAAATTAGTTTAAATTAATCAATAATAGAAATTATTTTATTTTATTATGATAAAAATACTTGGTGCACTTAAAAATAGTTATATGAAAAAATAAATATTTTTACCAACAAATTATTTTTTTATTTGTTTCTAAAAAATTGATAATAATATTATAAATGATTATTAATTAGTTTTAATGTATTAAAATTATTTTAAAAAATTTTAATGCTCTTAATAAAAAAAAATTAAAATAAAAAAAAATCTAAAAAACGTTTTAGTGTAACAAATTTTATGCACTATGATGAAAATTATATATCAATGACAATTTTTCATTCGAAAAATAAATTTTCAAAAATTTATAACCATTTGATGAATATAATACATTATACATAATAGAAATAAAATTATAAATAAAAATAATAAATATTTAAAAATGTTACTTTTTTATAAATCATATTACTTGACATTTTAGAAGGTTATTTTTTACTAATAAAATATGTGTATAGTATATAAAGAAATAGTATAAAAATTAAATGACCTGTAATGTAATTAAACTTTAATGATAAAATTTTATTTTTAGTATAAAAAAATATTAAATATTCATCTTATGTTTCAAATATAATATTATATGGATTTACTTTCAATATGTTATAACTTTGTGGCACTGAGAACATGTATCACACTCTTTTGACAATTATATTATAATAAATAAATTATTGTGATGCTATCAAAATAAAATAAAAATTAATGTAGTTATCTAATAAAACTATGTTTGTAAATAAATATAAGTATATATAAAAGTATGCAAAATGCAATATGGATGACACATAGGCTACTAGTAGGCATAACAACCACATCACCCTTCGATCGTGGGTTTGAGGCCCACGACCTCACAGGATACCATGGGCTATCAACCATCCTATAGGTTGCCTTTTGATAATAAAATATTTCAATAAATAAATCCCTTTGTACTTGAAACATATCTAATAAAATAATATAGGTGATAACTAAGTGTATGCATGTTTGTTTTATATTATTGAAATGAAACAAATTTATTTCTAATTTTCATTTATGAATTAAGAAAGAAAATATATAAAAATATTCATTGAAAATCATATATGTTACATACAATCCCTTTTATATAAATTGTATCCCATAAATTTCAATTATTACCCTATAATAAAATTATTTAATGGTATCCATAAGAAATATATGACTCTAGATAAAATCTCTTCAAAGATATCAACCTCACTAACCTAGGTAAGACTAGGAAAATTTTCATAAAAACTTATTAAAATATATATGTATCTTTATTAAATATTTAATTTTTAATGAGTTTCCAAAATGTGAATAGTTGAGTTATGTTTTCCACATAATATATTTATCTTCCTCTTGAATTTATGGAATATGAGAAAAACACATACTTTATTCCATTCAACTTTCTAAGTGAAAGTTTTTTCTTTGATTATTTATTTTAATAAGTTGACATTTCTATTTCTAATGATGAATGGAAAGGGGGAATTTTTCATTACTTAAGCATAAAATCCAACATTTAATGGATTATAATGTCTGAAAAATTAATACAATTTATTCAAGGTATCTAAAAACAAAATGGTTAGCATAAGATAAGATAATACTAAATATAAATAAACCATCATGTGATGGAGTAATATATTAATTCCTAAAACATGAATAATAATTCCCAAATGGAAGTTATAATACTTTATCCATCTAATTATTCATTATAAATAATACCACTACTTAAACATAGATTACATTATGATTCATATACTAATTACTCATTACCTTCTCTCCAAAAAAAGGTTATGTCAATGTCAACCAAATGTATAATGACCGTGTTTGAAAGTAGATAATATTTATGCATATTATTAGAGATTTTCTCTTATATTATATTTATAACCATATTCTAACTATATTTCTTGGTCAAAACCTCTATTATCTTATTTTTAGGGGATGATTAAATATTCATTGAAGATATAAAATAGTATGTAGTTAGGGAATATAATAAATCATTAGCTAACTTTGATTTTATGATCAATGTACATGTTATCACTTCATTTGAGAATATCTTTAAAACCTAAAAATATTTTAAAATCCTTTTAAATGGTTCATAAAGAGAATATGAATCAACTAAATCATATCCCTTAGGAGTTTCAAACTTGGTGTACAGTTAGGCCCACATGTTGTGCACTAAGTGGATATTTGGTTAATACCCAAACAAACATTTTCAGGATTCAGAACCCAAGGTTCTTCTATTATAGATCCTGCATCCACTTTTTTTAAATCTAGATATAGATTTTATTGAAAGTAAAACCAACACTATACACTTTATAAAAAAAATTTCTTTTTCCTATTCTTAGATGGATCCCTGGAGTCTTTTATAGGGTTATATTTTATAAAATATTTTTTCTAAATTTATTTCTCAAGGTTCCTACTAAAATTACATGGATACCAATAGTAATAACCTCAACTCTCGTAACCTGAGTTTATTAGTTACATTACTATATTAAAATAAGATATATGATATCACATCCAAATGGATAAAATATTTTAAAAGTATTGAGAATCTAAAAACATACATTATTCTAAAATTACATTCAAAAACCTGAAATGCAACTTAAAATGTAACTAAGAACTTTATTATTCCATTTAGTATATCCTTGAAATCATTCAAAGTTAACTTTTAGGTACCCCGAATATAAGAAAAATAATAAATGGTTGAGATATGATGCTCAGTAAGGTAAAGAATATAGAATAATCTATCATATAATAAATAAGGAATGAATAATATAGCATAGATAAATAATAATAATATATTTCATATAAATAATATCTAGAAATAGGAATATATCAATGGATGGAATAGAAATATCAAAAATAAAATGGATGAAAATAAAATTTTTTATAATTATAGAATGTTTGAAGTTAGGCATTATAATATTTATTTCAATTCCTCATGTTATGACATCATATATAAATAGGTATGAATACATGAAATACCCAAGATATTTTATTACATGAGACCTACTCATGCATCAAAGAGCTATCTAATATCAAGACCCACCCATTCACTCACTAAGTTAAATGTATTAAACATAGGCAAGGAATAAATAATAAATTCAATAAATAATCAACATTATTTGTAATAAGAATATGTATTGGAAAACTAGCATACCAAAATTCAATATTTTACATAGTAAATAAATAGAACAACATGGTTATAAGCTCATGGAGGGTAAAAATTGAGATAGATTTAAAAATCCCTTGAATTATATAAAATTATGATACAAACATCCATAGATACGTATATCACCACAAAATATAAAATAAGTGGTGATTATGGAATATGTATCAAATGAAGAAAAGTGAGACGAGAAACCCTTACCTTTTTCTCTCGAATCTCACAAAAGATATTTAACCCCCAATATAATAAAAAAATTCTTAATAACTTATTTATAAATATTATTCAAAGATATTATGTTTATATTCTTACATTATGATCATTTACTAGAAATGTATTAGTGAGTTAATGTTTAGTTTTATCATCGGATGTTAGTAATATTAACTGTTTCATGCATGTTTTTCAATGGTGATGTCGAACCGCATTCTTGGATTAAAAAATTAATAATCAAATAATTATTAAAGGTAATAAATATAATTTTTATAATGATTAATAAATTTACAAGGTTATTTTATTATAATTTTAGTTATGATTCGTGAAGATGAAATTAGTGATGGGCTCATTTTAGGTAATTTACTAATATTATAAGATTAAATCATAATGATCATTAATTTCTATTTTTCCTTAATATATCATATTCTTGAAAAATATTATCATATATATTTGTCATATACAATTTTTTAAACATGTATGTAATGTAGTTATGAAAAATGCAATACATCACCTTATGGAGAGGACAATCTATAGGTACGTATGAGTGATGTTTTTATTTTTCAATGATTGGAAATTAAGGAAGTTAAATAATATTTTCATCATTATAGAAACATAATTATGTTATAAAATCATATATATTCATTAAATACATTTATATAACCATCTATGAGATACGATGGTTAATACAATTATGTCATTCATGGAAGTGGTAGTTTATAGGTACACACAAGCGATGTTTTCATTTTTTATATAGGAAGGAAGGGAAAGTAGAGAATGGTTGGTCCTTTAACATTAAAAATTTATATATTATATTATTATATACCAATTTAAAATAAATATAGGAAAAAATAAATTGATTGGAATATTATAAATAAGAATAGTTAAAAATAAAGAAAATATAATTGAGGTTGCTACTTCGATGCATTTATACTATATTACTAAATCCTTAAGGAATAGGGGTTTAGTACCTATGAAAATTAACATGGAGATATAAGATACATAAGAGAGTGGAAATGTTAAGTTGTTGGTCTTTTGAGGTCATTTGGAGGTTTTTTCTAAGGAAAAGGAGAGGGGTATATATACTTGAGGATAATAGTGTTTTAGGGTAAAAATGTTGATTGTTTCATCATTTAGGCCTAATAATTTTTAGAAGTGATGATCTATAAAAAAAGATGGTTAATTTTTTTTAAAAAAAATATGTTTTTTACTTTATAAATTTGTAAAAATTGACTATAATCATTGAACCACCTCGATAAAATTAAAGAATCAAAAAAGATATTTTGTTTTAATAAAATATAACATTGGATTCAAAATTTATAATATAAGTTTATAAATTCAAATTAATATTTTAAAATTCATTATTTTAATCCTTAAAAACATATATGGTTGAGAAAAATGTTTTATACGTTTTTAAATCATTCTTATATCATAATGATGTCATAAAATTTGTGTATAAGTAAAAATGATATTATTCCCTATTCAAATAAAATAAAATTTTCCATAAAAACATAAAAAATTCACCATATTATAAATTTTAAATGACTATCAAAAAAATAAATTTCATTTTATAAAAAATAATTTTTAATTTTGTAATAAATTAATTCTATTATCTACATATAAAATTCATAAAAATATTTTTAGATTTTTTTTAAAGATTAAAATGAATTAAACCTTATTCCATGACTAATTATACCCATTATATGAATTTTAGTTAATTTAATTGAATATATTATAAAAAAAATTCATTAAAATCATTCATTAATAGTGACTAATTTAATTTATTAATATAGAAATGAATTGTGCATTTAAATACTATTTTATAAAAATAACTCTTTTTAACATCAAATTATTTTGTATATATTTATAAAAATTTATTAATCATTATATTTATGATTATTAATTAGTTTAAATGTATAAAAAATTATTTTTTAATAAATATAATACTCTAAATAAGATAAATTTATCTTTTAAATAAAAAATTGATAAAGTGGTTTTAGTGTAACAAATTTTATACACTATGATAAAATTTTTAAATCAATGGACATTATACTTTAAAAAACTAAATTATCAAAAAAATTATAACCATTTTATGATAATAAGACAATATAAATAATAGGAATAACATTCTCAAATAAAAATAATATATATTTCATCTTCTTATCCCCATCCAAAAGACACTCGTTCAAAAAAAATAAGAAAACAACATTCAAATTTCAAAGCCAAGTTTCAGAAACCTTCCAAAGGCAACTTTGAACCATGAGCTACCCACCTCGATCCATATCTCGGGAGACCTCGAACCACACCAAACCTCCCCATCATCATGTCACCGGCCTGACCACTCATCTGTCACCGCCATCAGGTTTCCACGTCATCAAAGGTATCATCCTCACTGGAATAATGTCGCCGACCTCATCACCGACGTCCACTTCCAGAACGTAGAAACCCATCACTTAGCATCATCAGGGATTAACACAACCTCACCATCGACAATTGAAACGTCGTCACCGTCAACCTCCAAAAGCTGTGCTCAGACTCACATCACAAAGACCATTGAAGACCTCCACATAGCTCCACCTCGGAGAGAATGGAGGACTCTTGGATCTAGAGCAGAGAGAAAGCATGATTAAGCCGGACGACACAACGGAAAGAACCTCTAGGAACCATCGATGCTGAAGAAAGTCAACACCATCACCACTAACACAAAAAACCTTGAAACTTCGTCTGATAAACCTCCACTACAGCCTTCACACCGACTCCAACACCAATAGTGAAAAACCAGTAACAAAATCACCAGACCAGACCCATCATGAAACACGACCAAAAAGCATTGAAAATCGCATCGAAGAAAATGGAACCAGGTATACCATCCAACCGAAAACAACTGCAACAAAGAAATTCAACCACCAAAATCCTCCACTTCACGGGACAAGAGCTGGGATCACCTTCTGGGACACCTAGGCTGAATGAACGCACTTCCGAGAGATTCCTAGCAACCAACACAGCCGACCGACTGGGAGGGAAGTGAAGGGAGCAAGAAGCCAGAGCAGCGAAGGGATCATACAAGGCTTCAATGGAGAAGCGACCGCCATAACCAGCCTGAGATAGTGAATCCATTATCAGCAGATAAGGAAGCTCTACAAACACCACACACAGAAACCATCCACCGAAGACCACATCATAGAAAGAGACAAGAAAGAGACGCACCTTTTGGAATACCAATGACCAGATGACCCGAACCACCCAAAGCATCCGTGTATCCACCGTCATGCACCAACTAGAAGAGCCACACAAGATCCGGAATCCAGAGTAGTGGATGAATTTGGCCAAGGTTTCAACAGAGAGGCGCAACTGCAATAGGTCCATCAGACCCTATCGATGAAGCCACCACCAAACAATAAAACCACCACTGTGAAGAAGCAGAAGACTAATCTCAAAGAAACCATGTCGTTGTTGCTCAAAGAGAACCCATTCCACCACATAAGTCAGAGGAAGAAGAACAGAGCTCGCCACCGAATATTGAGTTATAATGTAATTTAAAATTTATAGTAAAATATTATTTTAGTGTAATAAAAATATTTAACCATTCATCATATGTTTAATATATAATGTTGTATGGAATTAAATTTAATATGTTACAACTTTGGGACTTTGAAAACATGTATCATACTATGATAATCAATAAATTACAATGATTTAATTACTATGATGCAAAAAAAATACAAAAAATAATTAATTTAATTATAAAAACAAAAATATGTATGTAAAGAGATATAAGAATATATAATAATGACTTAAAATGAATTTTGGAAAACATGTACACTAGTGGTAGGTCTAGAACCCCTATCTCCCTTCAGACATTGGTTTGATCCCCACAGCCTTACTGGATGCATTAGGTTTTCAACCAAACTATAGTATTCCCTATTTATAATATAATATTTTAATAAATAAATACATTTATACTTGAAAAATATATAATAAGGAAACCTATATTATTACTAAGTGTATTCATGTTTGGTTTATGTTATTAAAATGGACGAAATTAATTTTTAATTTTAATTTATGAATTAAGAAATTAAATTTATAACAAATCATTGGGAATATGGGATGTTAAAATGAATGTGGTTATAACCCCTAATAAAGGGTTTACTTAGGAACCATGAACACTTTTACAAAACTATGTAGGATTTCCCTTAAAACTATGAATTGGTCAAAAAGGTTTTGTTTGACATCTATCCCTTGTAATTTCATCCAAAAAAATCCTCAATACATGTTAGTAACCAAAATACATCTTTTTGTGATGATTTTATTAATTTTTGAATAATTTTTAATTACTTTATCTAATTCCATTACTTATTTTATTTCAAAATTTCATAAATCTCATAGACTAAAAAATCAATCAATAAATCAACTTATCACTTCTATAACTATAATTAAAAACATTCAAATCACCCCCCAATATACCTATTTTTGAATATTATAAAAGTTTAAATATTGAACAATAAATTTTGAATTTATAAAAAATTCAAACCAATCAACACCTGGTTGCGCCCAAATTTACCCTACAGGTATGCGGTTGTTGTAGTATAGGTAGGGGTCGAATCCACAGGGACCGAAGAAGGAACCTAAAGACACTCTGATCTTGGAAGGATTTGGATATGAAGTGGCCAACTATTCAGATTGAATTGATATTAATAACTACTGATTTAATTTAAAGAAAATAAATTAAAACATACACTTACTTAGTCTAAAACAATTAATGGAGATGATTTGATCCTAAGTTGTTACTAGGGTTAGATTGGATGTATTTATTTTCTTATAACGTTCATTTCACTAATTCAAGACGCATCCACAAAATGATATAATTCCTCAACATCATTCACCAATTTAATCCCTACAAAATTCCAAGGCTAATCACCAATTCACTTAGAGGATAAATTTAATGATCACTCCAAGGAATTGTATCGTACTAGAACTCGAAATGTGTCATTGTTAAAGTTGGCGAAGATGAAGAAGAAATTAATCATAAAATGGAAATCTTAAATTAATGAAATGATTACAGAATTTTAGATCATTAAATAACATCCAATATTCCCCATGCAACTCCCTAGGACCAAACCATAAGGGTTTAGCCGTCCATTTATGCTATTAAGTAAATGGAAGCGGGAAGTTGACTTAAAGAAGCGGAATTGGAGAAGAAAAATAAAACAATGAAACGATCACTCCACCGTTATGTGAACAAAATCACAAGGTTTGGTGTGAATAAATTCACACCTTGATGCAACGGTATCAAGGTGAAAATGAGAAGAACAGAACAAGAGAAGAAGAAGAACTTTTATTGAAAACTAAGGTGATTCGAACAACTTACATGAGAAGGAAGATCATTACAAAGGCAAATTGGCATAATAACATTACAATGAAAAGAAAGCACCCAACCTTCTAAATCCACAACCACTCCTACCTTAAATAGTAAAAAATGAAGCCTTGGCCGAGCCCCCAACATCCCATGTGCCTTTAATTAATTATTTTGGGGAAAGGTGGGTGGAACATTAATAATGAGAGACTTTTCCACTTCTTGCCCCGAAGTTGCATCCATCTTGCATCCACCGGAAAGACGCGCCTGAAGGACCTTCTAGAATTCCGAATTTGAGTGGGCCCTATAATACTTAAATGAATCCCCGGATTTCCCCTAACATCATGTAAATTTCAGCCCAAAATAATGTGTGGTTCGGGAGATATGATTGAAATAGTGGGCTGTTTTTCTGGGCCGTAGACTCTGGCCCAAAATTAAATCTTCAACTTGGGCCGCCTTAATCACCACCATTGAGGACGAATTTTCACTGGCTACAAAAGAATTATTTGTTACCCTATATGTCTTATATCCTTCCATAAATTTTTGGCTTCATTGGGCTTGTATTTTGGGCCCCATAGTCCGATCAGTGGGATGATATTTAATCTGCCTTCTCCAGAATTGTTTCCTTTAATCACCAAATATCTCCATCATACTTTATTAATAATCCATTGATCCCTGAATAAAAAATGTTCATAATTAAGTTCATATCCATTTCCAAAAATATAAAATTAAAATATTGATATTTACATTCTTTAAAATAAGATGAAACATTGGGCCTAAATTGGTGCACATTAGGAATGAAGTGCACAAATGATGAGAATGGGTGTTCAAAATGTAAAATGCACTAAAATGGTATTTATGAATAGCAAGGCACATGAAAACTACATATATTAGCAATTAATATTAGCCTCTTACAGTGGCTAATCAACACCCATGAAATAATCATCAAATCAATTCAGTAGAACCACTTTCATGGGTATTTTAATAAACCAAACACACCATTACATGAAATTTTATCACCTGATTCTTAATCCATTTAAAAAACCTAAAAGTAAATTAAAAAAATAAGGAAATACCCATCATGGAAATTAATTTATGAAATATTATATAAGAAACCACTTGATAACATCAATTTAGGAAAACTAATTTTGTATCACCTTTTTTTGTGAAAAATATTCTAATAAGAAAAACTATTATCATGAAACCAACATCTCAAATATAATGAAATTGGATATCAATTTAACACTTACCTTTAATAATCACAATCTAATGTATATATTTATAACTAAAAATAGACTTTAAAATCATAATCCCACTAAAACATCATATGGGAAAACTTAGTCACCAACCTTAGTATTTATAACACAATTTTTTCAAGAGTGTTCAAATCTATATTGACAATATATTTTAAAAACCAATGAAACATTCCCAACCATTTAAACTCAGAACCAATTTCATTTCAAAACCATTACTAATTCAATGAGATTATAGTCTTAAAAAAAATTTAAACATTTTTATTATAATAAAAACTAAGAAACACCATCCTAAAAACAATAAAAAAAATCTCAAAAACCTTATGTTAGTTATATAAAATCATCCCACTCAATAATTTGAAAACCATTTACCCTAAGATATAGTATATTTTGAAAAAATACCCCTATGAAATAAAAAATTATAAATTTTTACACGGTAAAAATAAAATTTTATTTATCAAACACTTATAAACATAAAATGAAGGAAAAAATTCTTTAAGAACAATTTAGAATATCCTATTAAGATATATTTAAAACAATATAAATGGGAACTAATATGAGGAGATAATTTCATCTAAAAATCATAATTTTATAAAATATACATCTAATAAACATGAATAAAATCTTAAAATTATCATTCCAAAAGGAAAAAATATTACCTAAAATCATATACTTTCTATTTTGAAAATGTAACTAAAGAGAAAATCATCCCTTTTCTCAAAAATCACAAAAAATTAAAATAAAAAAGTAAAATTAAATAATAAATTCTCAAAATATATCTCAAACCCATTGTTAAATATAACATATCCCACAAAAAATCATAACTTTGAAAAGGACTCAAGATAATTTAAAAAAACAAATATAAGGATTCATAAATATTCCACATGTCACCAGTTACAACCACATAAATTTTGTGCATAAAATATCACTACATATAAGACACACTAATCTAAAAAAATGAATCAGTAACCCATTTCCAATTAGTTCTACACATAAATAAGTACTTTAACATGGGATATATTACTTTTTTGATGATTGAAAAATTATATTAATCTTTATTTCAATTTATGTTATCTTAACACAAGTAAAGACACATTTACTCACAAATTTACACCTCAAAACACATATCTAAAAAAATATAAACACAAATACTACCATAAAACAATATCGGGGAAATAATAAGAATACATTTAATGAATTAAATAAATAAAAAACCTTCCCTTATTATCAAAATAAATAAATATTAGTTTTGGAACTATTTCTTTTTCAAAAAAAATCCTTTCAATACCATTTAAAACACCCCACCATGAACCGTTCCATTTACAAATAAAAGTTAAAAACCATTTTTCATTAGAAAACACGTACAATGGGGTTAAAACAAAGTTATTTACCACTAAAAGTCAAAAAAATTATTTTTAAGTCTAATGGAATTTTAAATCATAGTAATTATATTCTTTCAGTTGTTAGGAAATTTTTCTTTAGGATAAAGTTAAAATTATATATTTTAAAAAATAATTAAATATAGTTAAATATAATTACATTTACACACATTAAATTAGTGTGGAAATAAATTTAATGCATTTAGAACTAGAAATAAAAGCTTATAAAAGGTAATCAAGGTTTCAATTAATTAAATAAATACTAGTAACCATTCAAGGAAAACACTAAATGTGTACAAGAGTCACAAAATCAATCTGAAATATTTAAAAAATCTAAAAATTAAAAATAATTATTTTTTTCATAAGATTTAATACCTAATACTCCTAACCAAGGTAATGTGATATAAAAATAAACCATTTAAGGGTTAATAGTTTCTACTCAATCCTAGACATCCCTTGGTAACATGAGTTTCCAGAATGAATGGATTGATAAATTCTATTCAAGGAGTACTTATAAATTTATGATGATCCTAACTCTATATTCCACCCAACTATACTCTCATTCTATAACATTATTTTGTAATGTACGAGCCCAAGTATCAATCCATTCTACCCAAATTAGCATGCTATATATGTAAGGTGTGTTTATTATCACCCTAGGATACCATAAGTGTTAAAGGGTTTAACACATATACTATGAGACAAATTTCCCCTTTCTATAATAAATAATAAATGAGATCAATGGAAATAATATAAGTAAAAAAATATCCATACATACAATGAACAAGTCACAAAAGGAACCAAAAAAGAGTACACGTGAAATATAGTTATAAAATAAAATGATATAATGATCTAAATACCTATACATGGAACATGATATTCTATATTCCAATACATCTAATACATTCCATTTGATTCAATTATTATCCTCAAGACCAATACTTATGAATATACCTTCAGAACACATTAACCTCATTCCAAAATATATACACACCAAATGTTTTATATATGGTGTGATCAAAATTCTTGTAGAATACCCCCATGAATCAATATAACTCCTTTATTAATAAAAACTCATCATGATAGTTTTAAACTCAATTTAAGAAAATAGTTTAAACATTTTTTTAAGAGGAAATAAAAATGCATATCATTTTTCTTTTGAAAATCATTTATCTTTAGAAATAAACATGAACATATACCCTGTAAATAAGAATCCATAAGTAAAAAAAACATTTTTCATTTGGTGAACCCTAACGAAAAATATGTAATATATTATGTAAAGTATAACATAAATTAAAATAACAATATGAAGAAAAGTATAACCTGTAGTATGTCATATTATAACTAATATATAATATGGGATATAAATTATAGAGTAAAGTCATAATATAAAATTAATACACACATGATGTAAAACTCATATCTACTAAAGATGATTTTGGAACATGCTTATGGAAAACTTTATATACTATTTTGAACATCAATGACCTAGACCTCAATTTAAATTGGTATTATTAGGTGGTAACCCCACAATGAGAGAAAAATACAAATTATAATCCCTATCAAAAGTGAAATCATATCTCATGTAACACTCAACCTCAATTCCTCCACTTAGTAAATTAAGATCCCATGTAAACCAAAAAATATATCAACCATGGAACCTCTAACAATCCCATAACATACTAACAATTCCACAATTCCATCAATTTATGAAAATAACATTAAAGGTCATGATCAATAAATAAAATATAGTTAATAACTATAAAAAACATCGAAAATGAATTTTATAAATCATAACAAAATGTAAAAACTATAGAAATTATTTTTCATAAACCCAAACATATTTTAAACACCACTCTTTTTCTCATTTAGAACAGAACTAGTTTTAAATACATTCCACTAAACAAATTTTATCCATGTAAAAAAATTGAAACCCAAAATTTTAAAAACATTGAAATACACTTAAAAAAACAAACTCCACTCAAAATATTCTTTGAAAAATACATTTTAACAAAACCAAACCTCAAAAGAATTTTATTAAACACTTTGGAGAAATGAAATAACTATTTTAAAAGTTTAATGTATGAAAAAACTTGGAAACAATATTATTTCAAGATCAAAGGTGAAAAGAATATTGGAAAACAAATATAATCATAACAATTTTATATTGTTTATGAACTCACTTGATAAAACGAGTATTGAAAACCTTATCACAAATATAATGTAAAATAAATGGAGGAATATAGATACACCTAACTAAAAGTTGGTAAAACTCTGATACCTTTAATAAATTGTGATGGATCATGGTTATCATTGAAACTAATATCCCTTTGAAACTAAAAAACCATGAGAAATTAGGGATTTTTACTTGAAATGGAAAAAACAACATTCCATAAACCATATATTAGAAATAGGGTGAGAGAGAGATGAAGATGATTGTGTAGTGGGAGATATTTAGAGATATAGAGAGACTTACTTAGACCACCCTTATAGATATTGCAAGGATAATTGAATTAAGAAAAAGAGGAAAGGGATTTCCCCTTCCACAAGGGGTGTTAACCATGAATTAGATATAGGATGGAGGAGTTTATCCTTTTATTTTCCCAACCCAAAATATGTAATATTTATAATATGATTATTATTATCATATAAAAACTCATGTTCCAAGAATCACCCACAACTCTCTTATCATTTTCATCATATAAAAACTCTTACATACCACTATACTAAAAATATTACTACAATAGTGACTACATTACAAATAATACAATGATATATATATATATATATTATTATTATTATTAAAATAATTATACATGACCTTCTTTACATGAATGTAATTCATAAAATCTTACAATAATTGTGGAAGCTAACTTTATAAATTATATAATGTTGGAACCAATGGGGTGTCTAAAGTGTAATGATTGTGTTTATTGATAATCAATGTTGGGTTTTCGAGTTAGTTTGAATCTTCCAAGATAATTTTAGATAAATATAGCTTGGATAAATGACTCATGAGGTAAATTATGATTAATGTAGTTTTATTACAATTTGGACGGAATATAAGAATTCAATAAATTATCTATAGTTAGATAGAATAATTTTCATAAGGTTGTTATTCCTTATGTGATTGGAGTTAATTTTTATTTTCATTGAATGGTTTTTGTCTATCCATGATGATTCATGAAGGATTAAATATCTGGTTAGTTTTGAAGAAATTTTTATAAGGTTGTAATTTTTTTGGGGAAAAATCTAAAACTACCAAATAGTAAGAAGATTTTTTAAATTCTTCATTTGAAAACAATGTAATTAATTCAAAATATATAATTTTAAACAAAAATTTTAAAATCATTGTAATAATAAATTCGTTAAAAGGAGGCTATATAGGATTAAATATGTATTTTTGAATGGTTATGTGATATTAATATAAATTTCTAAAGGTTTTGTGAGATTAAACCAAATCGGCATAGTAGGGGATCCAATTTTTATGACAGCGGCATATGATTAAATAAACACCATATGTAAGACTAAATAAAAGGATATATACTAATATATGATTAAGGTCATTTAAGAGAAACCTTGTGGAAGCTAGAATTCTTAAGCATAACTTTAGAATTCCATAACCATGTTAGAGTATCCTAATAGTTTCATAGGACATGTATTAGTAGAATTAATATCATATATCATCAAGTTATTCTTAAAGGTATAACTTAAAAAAATAGGATGTATTCAATGAATCTTTTATGGGAGAAAAATTAAAAATAAATAGAAATATGTTTTTTAAGAATAAAAATATATATCCAGAGATTATGAGGGGGAATCTATAGTTGTTTAAACAATTTATTAAATAAAATTATAAGTGTTTAGTCTTTATAATCCCTCCCTTAATGTTTTTCTAGGGCTTGGGGTGTCAAGAGGGAGTTTATGGGTGTTTATGATGTGAGGGTGGAGTCTTTTACTATCTATAGGGCCACCAATCCATGGTATTGGGTGTGGTTCTAGATGTGGTGAGATAATTTAGAGCTAAGAATGAGTTTTTTATCATTCTTTTTTTGTCTATTCTAGGATTTTGGGTGTTTTTTGTTGGTTGTTTTGTGTTGGGGTTCACCACAAAAGTGAAACATCTAGGGAAGTAATGGTGGAAGGTTTTTTTCCTCAAATGTTACCCTATGAGAAATGCATAGGATCTATATTCCATAATAATATGGTGTGTTGTTTTATGGGATCTTTTTGAGGTTTCCTTAAGAATATATAATTTTATACCTACTCCTATGGGAATTTTTATAGATGTGATATCTAAAGAGGTAAGCTTGTGTAAAATGGGGACCCCTAAAATTTCTAAAGTAAGGTAGTTTGGATGGATATTAAAAGTTTAAAAAATTATTTAATTTTATAATAAATAATTTTCATATTTATTAATATTAATTATATATTTATATTAGTTTTAAAAATATTAAGTAATTTTTAAATAAAAAAAGTATTTTTAACAAAACTCTTTCCATAAAATGTTCTATTTAAAGTTTAATTTATAAATTTTTGAATTATAATTTGATAAAATTAATATCATTTTTCAAATCATAATATAAAAATATACTTTGAGTAAAAAAATTTATTTTTTTGAAAGTATTTATTTTTTTTGTGAATTGTGAAAAAATAATGATTTATGCAAAAAGTCATTTATTTTTTAAAAAATGTAATTTAAACATCTCAATATGTTTTTAATATTTTTTAAATTAAAATAAGTATTATTTTTTATATTTAATACACTTAATTTATCTTGAATGAAAATTATATTGGTTTTTATATAAGTTTATTTTTGATTTAAAAATGAGTTTTTCTAAAAATTATTTCTAAATTTATAATGTTTCTCAATGTTAATTAACTAAAATAATCCATAATGGGTAATGTTTAAATTAAATTTATATATTTTATATGATTAAATATAAATTGATTTTCATATAATGATTATTATTAGTCACAGATTTAATATATAATTGTCTTATGCTCAAAAAATACTCTTCTTAAAAACATGTTTTCTCACCATGTTTGCGGGATTTATGTTAAATTAAAATTTACATGTTTTTTTAATTGAATTTTTAAAATTTTATTCCATATTTTAAATCATTAAAATTTATAATTTATAATTTATAATAATGAAAACATATTTTTTTACCATAATGATTAGTGAAAACAGGTAAAATTAATTGTAATGATTATGGAAAAAATGAGTTTGTCGAAGCATTAAACTGTAAACATAAGGGTAAATGACATAAAAAAATTTCCAATACCCATTTTATAGAAATATTAAGACCTTATAACTTATAATATAAATAATGGACCATTATTAGGTCCTGGTGACATGAATAAAAACATGGGTGGAATTCACTCTTTTAAAAAATTTACACGTGTGTCACTCACATCACTTATAAAAGGCCACACCCAATCATCCTATATTCACACCATAAAACAAATTTCATCTAAAAATACCTTCCAAAATAACTTCTCCACTTGCCTCATCTACCCCTAATATAATTATTTTTGGTAGAAATACAACAAATAAAGGCCTTCGGTGCAGACCAAAAGGAATTACCCAAAGAAGAGGTAATGTTCTCCAACGAGCATTTTTATTTTATTTCTTCCCCCACCCACTTAAATTATTATTATACCATGCTGATAAAATAACCTCGGTATATTAAATATACTTATATTTTTTTATTTTAAGTTTACTACCTATTGATACACACACTTCAATCAAATGGATTATGAAATATTTTTTCATGTGTACGGCAGACTACCACCACATGAAATAATGTCATACATTTTTTCATTATCACGTCTAACAGTTGGGTATGATAATGGATATGTAGTGTATATGTGATATTTATAGCCTAATTATACCACTTGAGTCATTATATCATATATACACTTTTACATTTCATTCCATAAGGGATATGATAATGTTGCTCGTGTGTATGGAGGACTACTACCTCACGAAGAGATGTGATTTTTTTTCCACTAATGTGTTACATGGAATGTGATAAGGGTAAATATAATACACATATACTTGATATAAATGAAATATTTATGATATTAATTACATATTAATCATTTTATATGTATAATAGTTTATTTTATTTCTTACTTTTTTCACTCACTAAAAAATAATAATGTCGCTCGTGGACATGTGGACTACTGCCTCCTCAAAGTGATGTTATTCTCTTTTTCATCACCATATCACAAGAATTATATATATAAGTATATATAATTAAATAATAAGGTATTTTTTGTTTATTTATAATTCTATTAATATATATTTTTCATACCTTCTTTCCATATTTATCATTGAAAAATGAAAACGTTACTCATGCGTAGGTATGGCCTATCGTCTCCATAATCATAACATTAGTTCATGTTTCAAAACAATATTTCATGATTTGTTTTAAAAGTATAATTTATTTAAAATATAATAATTATTTAATGATTATTATTTGGGATATTTTTAAATAAAGACCTATATTACCATATTCAACTAGCCAAAGTCATTTTTTAAACTTAAGACGGATATGGTATAAACATCCAACATAAACATAATAAGTTAAGTGATTGTACAAAACTTGTTAATAATTGAAATAAATATAATAATAAATTTTAAAAATGTTCTTAGTGAAGTAAATAATTAACATAACTTTATTATTTAATAAGATAATGACACACATGAAAAGTTAGACTCAAGGTAAGGTACCTCATCTAAATTTCCATTCATTACATAATTTTTTGATATTATAAAACAATATTATATTATAAGGTGTATATACAACCCATTTGTCATGATATGTCATTAATTTCTCTATCATCGTGATATTTAATGTTTTGTTTAATTTTATTCTTTCATGGGTGTTATGATTCAATTATTTCTAATGTGATAAGGGGTTTTTCCTTAAAAAAATATTCTTTTAAATGTTTTCCTTCCAACTCATTCTCTTATATATCCATGTTTTTAAACTAATTTTATTAATTTTTTTATATGTACATATAAAATTTATAAATTTTATTTTATTTATATTTTTTACAATATTTAAATTGTTTTCAAAATGAATATTTTTATGAGTTTTATATGGAAAATTTTGAAAAACAACAAAAAAATGTTCTATTATTAAAGTACACAATAATAATAACTTTTTCATAGCCTTTTAAATTATTTTATTCAACCTTAATTTTCAATATTTCATTTTTTACTCAAATAAAATACTGCTTTATCTATGTTGGTTATATCAGTATTGAAAATAGTTTTTTAAAATAAAATCAACTTTTTTTCAAAAGTGATTTTAGTATTAGTTTAAAAAAGTATCTCAAAGGGTTTTATTATGAAAAAGTGAAAAAATAAAGTGTTTTATTTAATTATATGGTACTTGGTAATTATTCTATGGGGTGTTCCATATAGCATCACGTGATCAAATTATATCTTATATAACGGGGTGGTCCAAATAGCATCAGGTGAGCCCATTATAACTTATACGATGGGGTGGCCAAGATAGTATTGGGTTATCCCATTATAGCTTAAATGATGGGTGAACATAGATATCACTTCAATTCATTGGGTAATGATTATATTATATTTAAGATGTATTTTTATTTCAATTAAAATGTTTTTTAAAGGGTTTTATGAATTTGATCATCTAGGTCATCGAAAAGGGGTTTTAATTGCTTGTTATGGGTTTTAATGATTTTATTTGAGAAAAAAGGCGTGTGTTTTTAATGTGAAATTTTTTCATTTCATATTATCAAAGAACAATTAAGATAAAGATAAATATTATTTTATTTTATATGTTATCATAGGTAAATGTTTCTCCCCTCAAATTGTATCGCATAATGAGATTTTTGTTTTCATCTCACATTTTTAAATGTTTTACACATGATTTAATGATATACAAGGTAAAGGAAGAATTAAAGTTCAATTTCAGGAAGATTTTCTATGAAAATAAAATCATAGTTTATTTTAAGAGTTTTATATTTTGGGAAAATAGATACTAATCAGAAGTATCCATATTTTTATTTTATGGTTTTGTTATGTATGAGTTATGGCCTAATTCTCTAAAAAACTAGATTTAAAAAGATATTTAAATTTAGAGAAAATAATTTCTTGAATAAAAATCAAGATTATATAATTTTTAAGTTTAGGAATTTATAGTTGGTCTTAGATTTCAGTTTAGATAGATTTATAGGTTAGGATAATTTTAATAGCATGCCTTAAAAATATTTTACCATATGGTCACGTTAAAATGGTATAGTATATGAAGGTTACCATGCCAATTCATATAAACTATGTCTTTTAAGAATGGTTTTACACACATAAAATAGGGAAGATGCGGTGAGAATTCAGAAAGAGAAAAATATCCCTCCAAATTAGCATCATGATACCACTAGAAATGGAGCAGATCAGTTGGTTTCAGTAACGACTTAGTTGACAAAAGTAATAAATGGTGGTGGTATCTATGCTAGAGAGGAACCCAATAATACATCAAATAACATGTATTTTTTGGATCATTTCATAACGGAACATCCTCATTCATTTAGAAAATCATCTGGCATTGTAGTAGTAGAAGGATGAATCAATTTTCTGGAATGGATATTTTATGTCATTGGATGTTTAGAACATTAAAAATTATCTCTTGTGGTTTATCATTTTGAAGGTGAAACTGATGGATAATGGTAATTGTTTAAGAATAATAAAGAGAAAGATGATACTGATTCCATGAAATAGGAAAAATTCAATGATATTTTCCTTGAAAAATATTTCCCTATGTTTTTTTGACTCCAAATTGAAAAAAAATGTCTTGTAATTGATGTAGAAAGGTGAATATTCTCTAGATGAATATGTAAAAAAATTCACAATATTTTCTAGGTATGTTCTGGATTTTATTTGGGGAACTATTAGTAAAATTAATAGGTTTTACTCATGATTTAAACCCAATTTATGAAGAACACTATCTTCATAATAATTTAAAAGTTATGATAAAGTGGTGTGTTGTACTGTGAAAATTGTTATAGTGTCTTCTTACAAGTACGTTCCTTTAGATTACATTAGTAAAAAAAGGTCAAGGTGGTATGAAATAGAAAAATTTCTAGCTAATAAGTCTATAGGTAATGCCCCAAAATGTTCCAAATATGGAAAATAACATTTCAAGGAATGTTTGATAAGATTTCGAAAGTGTTTCTAGTGTGGTCAATTTTGTCAAATGGATCAAGAATGTAAAGAAAAGAGTAATGAACAACAAAATAATGGGGTAATCAATAGTCATTTAATGTTGAGGTGTTTTAATTTCAATTATTTGGGTCATTATGTTATTTCATGTTCTAATTTGGTTTCATGTGACAGAAATTGTCCTGATCAGAAATAGAAAGGTTTATCAAAGTCATTTACTACTACTAATGCTGATGTTGGGCCATAAAAAAAGAGTTCATAGGTATATTACTTGTGTTTTCAAATTATTCCAATACCTAACTTGACTCTGGATCATGAAATTCCTTTATTTCTCAAAAATTTTCAAGTAAATTAAGAATTTGACACAATGAAAGTAAGGCAGAACTTTTGGTGATAACTCTGGGTTGAATTATTAAAGAAACCAAGACTTATAGGAATCTTCCTTTTGTTATAAGTGGGATTGTCTTCCCTAAAAATCTTTTGGAACTAGACATAGTATAGTTTGATTTCATTTTGGGTATGTATTGGATTTAATTTTATCATGATAAGATATATTGTAGTTCAAATAAATTTTTATTCAATGATTTTATATCTTTGATAACTTACCAAGAATCTGAAAAATTTATTAGATATGGTAGAGAAAAGTATCTAGATAATATTGTTTAAAATAAAGAAAGAGTTCAAATTATTGATGTGTCAATAGTAAAAGAATACTTGGATATTTTTCAAGATGATTTTATTATTGTTATTCCTGATCATGAGGTTGAGTTTACTATTGACTTAGTAGCTAATGAAAATCATATTTTTATACCCCTTATCGAATGGATCAAGAGGAAATTTTAAAATTGAAAAAGAAATTGCGGGAATTATTAGATAAATGTTTTATCTGACCTATAACTTCAATATGAGGAGGTACTATTTTGTTTGTTAAAAAGAAATATGGTACAATGAGACTTTTCATTATTTATAGATCCTTGAAGAAAATCACTATTAATAATTAGTTTGTTTATCCTCATATCGATGATTTATTTAATTATCTCCAGGGAGCTCAAAAGTTTTCGAAGGTTGAACTGAGGTCGGGGCACCATCATTTCAAATTTAAGGAAGTGACATTTAGAAGACTATATTTTTTACTAGATATCAAAACTATGAATTTTTAGTTATGTAATTTGGGTTATCTAATTAAACAATTGAATTAATGGAACTTATGAATAGAATTTTTATAAGATCTTGGACAAGTTTGTAGTTGTGTTTATTAATTAAATATTGGAATATTCAGAAATTCAATAGGAATATAAAAGAAACATAATGTTTGTTTTTTAAACCATAAAATAAAATAAATTATATGGTAAATTTATCAATATTGAGTTTTGGTGAAAAAAATTTGTTCCTTGGACATATTGTTTCTAAATGTGGCATAAATATTGACTATACTAAAATTAAATTTTTTATATAATGGACAAGTCCCAAAAATGTCATAGATATTTCTAGTTTTATTGGATTAGTGGTTTCATATAAGTGGTTTTTTGAAAAAAAAATTCTCATATTTATGGCCCAATAAATATGTTAACTCTAAAACGAGTTAAAATCATTTAGAAAAAATAATGTGAGTAGTGTTTTCATGATCTAAAAAGAAGATTTTTGAATTCTCCAGTTTTGGTCTTTCCTTCTAGAAATGATGAATTTTTCATCTACAGCTATGCATCATTAGAAGAACTTTGTTTTTTCCTCATGTATAATGATCTTTTAATTTATTATGTTTTATGTTAGTTGTAACCACATGAGTTAAAATTACCCTACACATGATTTGTAATTATATTTTGTGTCTTTTTCTTTAAAATTTTTTTGGCATCATTTGAATTGATTAAAATGATACATATATGCTGATAAAAAAAGTTTCAATTATATTTTCACTCAAAAATAATTTAACATTATATAGAGAAGATGTGTGGAACTAATCATGGATTATTATTTCATGATTCATTACTATCCAATACAAGAAAAAAAGTGTTTGATGCTTTGAGTCAAACAAATAATGCTATATTAACCATGTTACATTTTGAACATGGCCCTTTTGTTAATTATTGTTAAACATTAATTTATTATGTTTTATATTAGTTTAAACCACATGAGTTAAAATTACCCTACACATGATTTGTAATTATCTTTTGTGTATTTTTCTTTAAAAAAAATTTGGAATCAATTGAATTAATTAAAATGATACATATATACTGATAAAAAAAGTTTCAATTATATTTTCACTCAAAAATAATTTAACATTAGATAGAGAAGATTTGTGGAACTAATCATGGATTATTATTTCATGATTCATTACCATCCAATACAAGAAAAAAGTGTTTGATACTTTGAGTCAAACAAATAATGCTATATTAACCATCCACTATTTTGTTTTAGGTTTCCATTCAGTTTAATTTTTTATAAATAATTAAGAAAGCTCAGAAGGAGGATCAATATTTACAGGAAAAGGTAGACTCCTTTAATAATTTTAAGTTATGAGATTTTAATATTGATGAATAATTTGTTTTAGGATATAGGAAAATACTATGTGTTCCTTGTGATTCCCAGTTAAATAGATAGTTATTGAGTGATTCTCATAGTTCTTTGTTCTCCATTCATCTTGGTACCACCAATATGTACAGAGATATTAGAGAGTATTACTGGCGGGATGGAATGAAAAGAGACATTCCTAACTTCATTATGAATTTTTTGAGTTTCCAGTAGATTAAAGTTGAATAATAATTACCAAAGGGGATGATTCAAAATTTTCTAATACTGAATTTGAAATGGGAAAATATATTCATGGATTTTGGGATGGGATTTCAAAGAACATTATAAGGTAACAATACGATTTGGGTTATTATTCATTGATTAACTAAATCTACATATTTCCTTCTAATTCTAGATACAATGTATCTAGATTATATTTCAAGACTGTATATAAAGGATATTTTTATGTCAAATGGAGTGCCTCTCTCTATTGTATCATACCGTGATCTAAGTTTCACATCTAATTTTTGGAAAGGACTTTTGAAGTCGTTAGGTACTGAATTAGAAATCAATATAACTATTCATGCTCAATTTGATGGATAGTCTGAGCAGATGATTCAGACCAAAGAATATATGATTTTTTCTTTTTCAATGGATTAGTAGGTAAGTTGGGATCAAAATATTTATTTGGTAGAGTTTTATTATAACAAATTTTTTCATTCCAGTGTATATATGGAAACATTTAAGGCATTATATAGAAATCATTATTGGCCACTAATATGTTGGGATTATGTAGGAGAAATGAATTTAATGGGACTTGAGTTGGTATAGGAATTGGCTAGCAAGGTATAGTTGATTTAGAAACATATGAGGATGGATTAGGGTATGCAAAAAAGTTATCCTGATAACCATAGGAATTACATTTCTTTCAAGGTAGGTGATCATGTATTTCTCAATGTTTCTTTATAGGAAAGTGTTGAGAATTTTGGTAAAAAGGTAATATTAATTTTACATTTATTTGGATCGTATGAAAACCAAGATAATTATGGATTATCTTCTAACATTGTGTTCTTGCCTCTGAGTTTATCTCAGGTACACAATGTATTTCATGTTTCAATGTTAAGGAAAATGTGCCAGATTCATCTCATGTTTTGATCCTGGAAGCTGTTCAGCTAAGAGATAACAGTTTTATGAGAAATATCTAGTTATGATTATTGACTATAGATAAAATTTGTTTTATACTGAACTGATACACCTTGTTAAGTTTTTATATAAAAACCATATAGTTGAAGAGGAAACATATGAATCTAAAAATGATATGAGGGAAAGATATCCCCACTTGTTAAATAAATGAATAAAATTGACAGTATGCAATTTATAAAATGGTGGAAGGATGTAACAACCCAATTAGTGATATACTAAATCATTTTAATATTTATTAATATTAATTATATAGTTATAATATTTATAAAAATATTAATTAATTTTTAAATAAAAAAAGGAAATATTTGTAACTAAACTATTTTCTAATAAGGTTTTATTTAAAATAATAATTTAAAATTTTAATAATTTTAATTTGAGAAAATTAATATAATTTTTCAAATAATCATATAATAATCTACTTTGGGTGAAATTTGGAGTTTTTTTTCTGAAAAAAGTGATTTTTCAATGAATAAGGAAAATTACATATTTTTATAAAAAGTTATTTATTTTTAATAAATTAAGTAATTTAAAAGTCTCAATATGTTTTTAATATGATTTAGAGTAACCTAAGTATTATTTAGTTATATTTAATCCACATAATTACTCTTGAATCAACATTATATTGGTTTTTAGATTAATTTTGTTTTTTTGTTTAAAAACTGGTTTTTCTAAAGACTATTTCTAAATGCATAATGTTTCTCCTTTTTAATTAATTAAAATAATCCATAATGGGGAATGTTTTAAATGAAATTTATAGATTATATATTATTAAATATTAATATAGTTCCATATAATGAATATTATTGTTTTTATATTTAATATAGAATCGTCTTTTTCTCAAAAATATTATTCTTAAAAACATGTTGTCACGCTGAATCTTAAAAATTAATATTAAATTAAATATTACCTCTTATGTGAATTGAATTTTAAAAATTAGACTTTATATTTTTAGTAATAATAATTTATTATATCTCATAATAAAAAATGAATTTTTTTACCATAATGATAAGTGAAAATAGTTAAAATTAATCAAAACGATTAAGGGAAAACGACTTTACCGAGGGATTAAACTTTATACTTAAGGGGAAAATGACCTAAAAAATTGTACAAAACCCATTTTATGGATGTATTTATACAATTTAAATTCTATTATAAATAATGGACTATTATTTTGTCATGTTTAAATGGAAAAAAGTATAATTTAGTCTTTCAAAAATATTACATGTGTACCACTCATCTCACTTATAAAAGGCCACCCACGATCCTCCTCTATTCACAACTTCACAACCAATTGGTTAGGACAATAAAATCAAAATTAACTTCTCTAATTCTCTAATATCACCCTAAAATCCTGTTTTTATGTATAAATCCAACCATGGAAGGCCTTTGGTTCAAACCAAAAGGAGTTACCCGAATAAGAGGTAACATTCTCCTACGAGTGTTTTTAATTTATTTCTCTATCCACACCTTCAAATATTACTATATCATGATTATATATTAACAATAGTATATTAAATATAATAATATTTTGTTATTTTATGATTAATACCTAAAAACACACACACTTCTATCAAATGGGTTATGAAATCACCATTTTAGTGTGTGGCGGACTACCGAATTTCAAAATGATGTCGTTTATTATTTTATTACCACCTCTCACAGTTGGTTATGATGATGGATTAAAAGTTTATATATTATATTTATAACATAATTATACTTAGGGATTAATTATATCATATATTCCCTTTAAAATATAAATTCATATGGGACACAATAATGTCGCTCGTGTGTACGGTGGGCTACAACCTCACGAAGCAATGTGATTATTTTTCACAAATGTGTTACAGGTAAGGAAATAAGGGAAAATATAATAAATATATGTGATATAAATGATATATTTATTATATTAATAAAATATTTCTCATTATGTAAATATAGTAAATAATTTTATTTCTTATATTTTCACTCACTAAAAAATGTCAATGTCATTCAACGATGTGTGGACTATCGCCTCCTCAAAGTGATGTGATTACTTTTTCCATAACAAAATCACATGAATAATATATATAAGTTTATATAATTATATAATATGTTATCAATTATATTATTATCATTCTTTAAAGATAAATTTTTCTTACCTAATTTCCATAATGATCATTGAAAAATTAAAATGTTACTCATGCGTATGTATTCCTAACCATCAATATGATCGTAATGTTATTTCATTTTTCATAAAAATATTTCATGATTGGTTATAACAGTATTATTTTTGTATAAATATGATAAATATTTCATAATTATTATTCTAGATATGTTTAAATAATGACCACTTTGACCATAGTCAACCTACCAATATCATTTTTGATAGTTAAGCCGAATATGGTCAAAACCTCTAACTGAAACATAATTGATAAAGTAATTATACATAAATTATAAATAAGTGAAATAAAATTAATAATAAATTTTAAAAAAAATTATCATGAAAGTAAATAATTAACATATGTTTGTTATTAATGAATATAAAGACATACATTTGAAGTTAGACTCAACGTAAGGGACTTTGTCTCAATTATTTTTTGTTGAGGATCTTTTTCATGTTATACACCTATATTATTTATAAGGTTTATATATATATATTCCATTTTTCATGATATATCAGGAATTTATCTATTATAATGATATTTAAAAAAAATTAAATGTTATCTTTTCATGGGGAATATTATTCGAATGTTTTTAAAGTAATAAGGAACTTTAAAAATATTCTTTTTAATGTTTTCCTTCAAACCCTTTCTCTTCCATGTCCATGTTTTTAAAATGTTTTTATTATTATTTTTATATAGACATAAAATATTTATAAATTTTGTATTATGTCTCTTTTTTCATTATTTATATGTTTTTCAAACGGAATATTTTTATGAGTTTTATATGGAATGTTTTGAAATATGAAAAAAAATGTTTTATTCTTTACGTACACAGAGAAAATGACCTTTCTACCACTGTGGCCATTATTTGATTCTAGATTTATTTTAAATATTTCATATTTTATTCAATAAAAACCCTTATTTATATTTCTTGGGTATTTTGGTACTAAAATGGGTTTTTAAAAGAAAATTATATTTTTATCTGAAAGTTTTTTCATGTGAGTTTAAAAGAGTTTATTCAAAGGGTTTTATGATGAAAAATTATAATCATAAAGTGTTTTATTTAATAATATTATACATGACCATTATACTAAGGGGAAGTCCAGATAGTATCGGGTAATCACATTGTATATTATATATGGGGTGGCCTTGATAGTGAGCCTGTTATATTTTATATGATGGGGTGGCCTAGATAACACCGGGTGAGCCCATTATATCTTAAATAATGATTCCACCCAAGTAGTTCTCCAATTAATTAGGTAATGATTATATTGTAATTCGGATATATGGTTATTCTAATTAAAAGGGTCTTGAAATTGTTTTATGAATATTATTCTCTAAGTCACCAAAATGGATCTAATTACTTGCTATGTGTTTTAATGATTTTATTTGATAAAAAAGGTGTGTTTGTTTTTTTGTGTGAAAATTTTTTATTTCATATTCTAAAAGAAATTTAAAGATAAGGGTAAAATTTATATGAGTTTTCATGTTTTCACAAGACAAATGGTTTTCCTTCTTTTTGTATCCCTTACTGAGCTTTTTTTTATTATCCTAAATTTTTTAATATTTTTCATAGTATTTAAGGATGGGTAAGGGAAATGATGAAGTCAAGTTAAAATTCATAAATATTTTACATGAAAATAAATCATGATTTATTTTAAATGTTATATATTATTGGAAAAATGTATACTAATTAGTAAAGTCCACTTTGTATTTTACGGTTTTTTTATATATGATTTATGGAATAATTCCTTAAAATACTAAACATTAAATGATCCCCAATGTTAAAAGAAATTAATTTATTGAATAAAACTCAATATTATTTAATTATTAATGATGGGTACCAATATAAAGAGATTATTAATTTATGATATAGGAAGGAAACAATGATCTAGGTCTCTCTACATCAAAATATTGGTCATAGTGAGCTGAAATAGTTAGGTATTTTCACTAATTCCCTAGTGGGTGACCGTGCTACCAGTCTGGGGGTGAAATTTTGTCCAAATTTTCATGGTTAAAGCTTTGGTTTTAGTCAAAGGTGGATAAGGAATTTTTAAAATGAATAATGAATGTGGGTTCAAAACAATTTCAAAAAGTAGAAAAATCATATCTTCTTTAATTTATGGGTACCACAAGAATAATGGGAGTCACAGTGTAGTGGTGGAGGATATAAGGGTTTACTTTATAAATATAGAGTTAGAACATAATTATTTTGATTTTCCTTATTTCACTTCAAACAATAGATAACCCCAAACCCTCTCACCACTCACCAGATACTTCCACTGAGTATTTAAACACCTCAAATCCTCAAATCATGTTTTATTGGATCAAGGTTCTCTATTATACACTTCTCGTCATCTTCCTTTGTTTTAATTTCTTTATATGGGTTTTTTGTTGATTTACTCAATTTTCGATTGATATTCAAGAATGGCTTGGTTGTTTTTCGTTTGGTTAGGTTTTGTAGTTTATTCCTTCAAGTTTGGTGGTGGTTAATCCTTTTTATTATGTTATTTCTCAGATAACATTTAAATCTTTGAATGAAGTAGGGGATTCATTACTTCTCCTTATATTTTATGTTTTTATGTGAACATTCCATGCTTTAGATTCCTTTGGTAAATAGTGTAATTAACTTAATGAAGATAATAATTGAAATCAAGAATTAATTTCATGGGATGTTGTGATCACATGTGGTGATTTATTTTTAATGATGCCTCTTATGATTTGAAGGATAGTGTATTATCTATTATTGTGATTGTTATTTTTATTTTACATGATTTAGGTTCTAGGAATTGGATAAACAGTGTAAATCTTGTAAAAATGAAGTTAAAAATATAAGATTTGGGTTGATTTTAATATTATTATTCTTTGAAATCTATTGGATACAAAATAATTTATTGAATCATATATAGGGTGAAATATTATCTTTTGATAGCTACTAATGATAATTTTATTATTAATGAAACCTATTCAAAATGAATTAATTTATTAAATATGGTAAAAATGTTTTTTTATAGGAGATAAATATTATCTTTTGATAGCTGCTAACGATAGTTTTCTATTGAAATTATGTGCTGAAAATACTATTCTTTCCATGTATGTGTGCTCTAAGATAGTTGATCCTTGACTTTTTTGATGTGTAAGGATTGGTTTAAAAATGATTAGATGGTGATTTTTAAGTGTTGAGATTGAATATTACCAATCATTGATATGATGATGGAATTGGGATGGTTGTAAAGGTTATGAATTTTGGTTTCCTATTTTCCAGACTATTGTGTTGGTTATTATTTGGTTGGTTGGAACAGGTTGAGATCTAGGTTTATCCATTTTTCATAATGTGTGACTTGATGGATGGTATTCCATATTTCTATTTATTATTACGATTTCCAACTCCTTATTACAATTGGTTTCTAAACTATGAGTGCATATTCTTATGACAGCTTATTAAGAGTCTCAAATTTCTTTGTTTATTGAATGGTAAATAATTAATGATTAATTTATGGGATGTGAAATAGTTAAATTATAATTTGTATTATAAATAATGCTTTAATTAATAAAATTAATTGTTTAATGCATAATTTTTAATGGTTTTAACAATTAATGAATGTTAATTTGTATTTACTAGTAAATATGGTTAAATATATTGAATCTTGATGGTTATGTGGATGTACGAGATCTTATTTCCAAGGACTTAGTGGTGGTAGTAGGGTGTCATTTAGGAATATATCTAAAGATGGGTCTAAGACAACATAGTTTCTCTTAGTGTGGTTGTGTGTGATATTACTCCTATATTTTATAATTTCATATGCTCCAACACCCAAGTTGGGTGGTAAATAGATGACCAAATGTTTTGGTTTTGGGTGTTTTCCCCAATATCTAAGTTAGTGAGGAATGGATTGAAAATTCACCCTCTTACCCTTAATCCCCTTGGTGTATCATTATATGAATTCATATCTATGTTATAATGGATTATGGTATAGGGTATTTTTATACATGGGATATGATGGATCATGTGCTTACTATACTTGTATTGGTGGGTTGTGGGGCTTTGAGTTTATAGAACATAATTTTATCTAGTTATGGTAATTATGGTTTCTTATAGGTGTATATTCATTTTTTTGTCTATTTAGGTATAACAAATAATACACAAGTTATAATGTCTTATATACTTTTCATTGGTTCTGAGGATAAAGTTGTGGAAATATATATAGGATAGAGTATAAGATGTGATGTTTATGTATAGGTTGTTATATGGCCTATAAAAGTAATGGGAGTATAAGATGGTTTAGTTAAGGCATAGGAGGTATAAAATAGTGGGTAAATAGAAGTAGGGTACCATTAATTAAATATATTTTTTTGGTATGGAGATACTTAATTATATGTTTTACTTGGTGAGAGAGCCTTGGTGGGGATGAGATATAGTTTTACCAATTTAGGTAATGAGTTAGTTTCATTATTAATCCACTCGGATTTAGGATGCTTCATTCACATTTTCACAATAGGTTTCTGGGATGATCCTACTAATTATACTTGTATTCTCACATAATGTATATATATACTATTTTTAGATCCACGAGAGATGGTTGGTGATAAAGTTGGATGTTACTAGCTCAGAGTTGTTGTTTAGGGTATTTCCAAGTTTATTGTCACTTCCTAGGATCTCTTTTTGCTACTTTTAGTAATTTTATTTTGTATGAAATTAGACTCATGTGTTGTAATTTTTTATTTATATATGTGATGGTTTTGATTGGTGGTTTCATCTTATCTATTTTACATAAGTTGTATAACTAAGGTAGTGCATCCCATTTGTTTAAATTATATACCCTCAATGGTATTCCTGAAATCATATCCTATTTGAGGTGGTCTTTATGGGTCATATCCATAATAACTACTATCCCAAAAATAGTACTAGTGTATGATGGTTATGAAAGAGTGGTATTAGAACTTATGGTTAAGAGATTAGATGGAGTTTAGAAATGGGTACTAGGGAGGATAACAATGTTTGGTCGGAAATAAGATTATCTAGACTTAGTATATGTTGTAAACAAGGGAAATTGGATAGGAAAAACGTAATTAGGGACTCACATAGTCCAATTTAAGGACCTTTAAGTTTATTATGAATTCTAAGTTAATTGAAGTTACTTATAGGGTAGATACCCGAGAAAGGATCATGTATCATAATTTTTTATGATTTTATTTTAATTTGGGTATTAAATTGGAATTAGGTTGAAATTGGATTGATTAATTTACCTTAAATATTCTATATTCTATATTCTATATTCAATATTTGGGATTCCCTTATGATTTTTCTTTTATGGGAATGTAACCAAGTGGACATCCCAATTATATTTACACAGATCATGTTCAGTAGGATATTCCAATAGATAACCTTGTGGTGTAGGTCGATGATGAATACACTTATAGTGGGATAATCCCTGAGTTTCAACATCGATGTTTTTCAAAGTATGAGGGATCCATTTTGGATTACATTACTAAGTCTTGGTTGGAAGAGCTAGATATTTCCTTCTATTCAATCTGTTCTTAGAGGAGGATCTAGGTTTCATTTGCTACGATGATGCACCATGGGGTAACTTGGTAGTGGTAGTTCTTGTTCCTCAAGGATCATGAGGAGTCAAGTGTTACCTGGAATAAGTTTTGTGACTTGATTCAATATGATTTACATTATTAAACAGTGAAAAAGTATTATACATAGTAGATTCTTACTCTTAAATAATGGTATTATTGTGTGTCAGAGTTTGATATATGGTATAAGTACCTCTTGTGTTATGCTTCAAACCTTCAACCAGATAATGAGTCTATAGAGAATAATTTTTATTAGGATTTAAATATAACTATATAGCACCAATTAACCCCATTCATGTTATTGACATATCTCGAGGTACTATAAAGGTCATAGGTTGTTGAGAAGTTTGTATCTACGATTGGATCATTACAGGAGGGGGTATCCAAGACTCTATAAAGAGTATATTTGTGGCTAGAAGTTCATAGATTCTTAGTCGGTAGAATATTTAGATAGTAGGAAGTACGTTTAAGCCTTTATTATCCAGTTTCACTGGGGTTGGACGTTATTTAACCCCTAATAGTGGATTAGGTAGATTTCTTTTACATGTGAAAGTCATGTCTATTAGAATATTGAGGGACTGACCTTCCTCATCTGTTAGTATAGAGTTGGATTCCCTTTTTAGGTTCATTAATTGCAGTAGTATCCTATGAGGTATTGTAAATGGTAGGAAGCCCCGTCTTTTGACCAGTAAAGAGGGGATAGGTCAAGTAAAGGATACCCCTAATATTCTCATCATCATCAAGGACAATAAGAAGAGAACACCCACATAGGTGTTCACCATTAGGGTTAGAGTGTCCAAGGATTAATCTATGTTCAAATTCAATAATTGAAGTTTCGAGTGATAGGAGAGACAAATATGATGTCAGATAATATATGCTTTTTTCTATTTGGGTATATGAATTATTTGATTTAGGAGCTATAAAATCCTTTATTTTTTATCCCCAGTGCATTATTGGGACTTCAGGTAGAGTGGATTCAGGTTCCCTTGGCATTGACTACAACAATTAGTGGTCGAGCTAACTTGTATGATGTGAATAGAGATTATGAGTTGATACTAAGGCAAGATCACTCTTTGGGATATTTAATATGTTTGTGGATATATCTATATAACATCATTATCATCATGTATTAGATATATTCAGTGAATTATATTGTAGATTTCTTTAGGAATATCATCATATTAAATTATGGGAATTGAGAGAAAGTTGTGTTAACTTTTTTAGTGAGACCCTCAATGGGTCAGAGGCATGCTAAGTCACCATCTGCATTAATGTTCATGCTGATATTGAGTTCAGTATAAGATTTTTTTTTCAAATCATCTCCTATGGTCACTATTTGTATGGGATTATATGTCCTTGAACTAGTTTTGACCCTTATGGAACCAAATTCCCATATCCAAAGGGTTAGTAGCCTTCACCACCATAGTTGATGATGTCGACTCCTTAATTGAAATGGGATGATGGGATTTTGACTCTTAAATAAATTCCCCCTTATTGTTTATCGCCTATTCTAGGTCTCCCTTATATATCTAAGGCATGGCCTTCAATATCACTCCAGGAACCATCTTCTAGTAGACACTAGTTAATTACAATTATTTCTACTATAACATCTCAATTATATATAGTTGGAGATGAGGATGGTGTTGGTAATGTTAGGAAAATATAAAATTCTTTCTCATTTGTGGTTGTAAGTGCATATTATTCTTATAATATAAGGTATCTAATTTAAAAAACCTAAGTCATTTCATTATCTTAATGAGGAAATTTACACTTAGTGTATAAGAAAACTAAGTCTGATCACATCATGCATTATTTTCTCATCACATAAGGAAACTCAATTTTTTTAGGATTCATCGGATACACTTTATTCCAGGAAAATTATGCTCATCGCATAAGGCTTCCCAAGGTCACCACATAGGGAATTTATTTCTTTTTATACAGGTTAATAACTCAATATTTTCACCTAATGAAAGAGAATAGAGATAAAATTCTTATCACATAGGCTTCATATGTTTTTATTTTAAGGATTATCATGATCTTCACATGAGGTATCATCTTAGGCTCATAAATAAATTAAAGGGGTATTATATATTATGCACATCATATTAGATCCTTTGGATAAACCCCAAATTAATATTAGGCTCATCACCAATATCTAGTTTTATGATTCATTAGGTGGGGTCATAGGTTTAAAGCCAAGTGAGGGAGTTTCACATATTTAGAGTTTAATGTGGATGGTCCCACTTATTCTTATCATGTACAGGATGATACACAAGTTTAAAGTTGATTGAAGTTTCTTTACATATTTATTTTATGTGTAGATATACCCACATATGCACACCATGTATGGGTCGATTAGAAGAGTTGAAGCTGAGTGAGGGTGTTTCAAAAATTTATAGTATATTGTAGATGGCCTATATATGCTCATCATTTATGGGTCAGTTCATAGGTTTAAATCCGGTGTGGGTGCTAATGGATTTAATGTTTAGTGGATGTTTTTTTCCCATATATTGTCTTAATTTATTGGTTTGAAAATAGTTTAGAATCTTTTTGTGACACTGAAATATATTGGGGATATTAGGTTTATATGGGGGGATTCATTATACTCCAAAAAATATGATTAGGATTCAAAGACACTATCTCTAGAGGGGAGTGAAATGGTAGTGGGATGATTGTTTTAGAGAGGGTATGTTTATATATAGCTCATTATATGAGTCATTCCACTATATGGGGGAAAATGGTTGTTGGGGGGTCCAAATTGAACCTCAAGGAGGCATATTATATACCCGTTAAAGAGGTGGGGATCAGAATCCATGTATTTTGAGTAGACAATGTAAGGTCATTTGACAAGGCATAGCATATAGTTTAACATTACGCAATAAGGATTATTATGTCATTAAATGAGCATAAAAAAAGTTATGGTGTGGGGCCTATGTATTAGAGCTACTCAAAGGATGGAGTATCATCTCATGATCATCACGTGAGTCTTCTTATGCTCATCACATTGGTTATCTTATGATCATCACTAAGGGAATCCTATGTTTATTTCTTAGCATAAGGTTGTAGTTGGACATTTTATACTGAGTAAATTATCATACATCTTAATTTCATGTGATTAAGACATTTTTATATCCATTTTAAAGCCTTTTATCTATTAAATTATACTAAATTTATAGTATTTTAGTTAGAATGTTGCATTATGTATTTTAAAGTCTTTCAGCTTGAATATTATTGTAGATTATGTGTTAAGCTACTCATTCCTAGTTAGGGTGGGTAGAGATAAGAATCCATGGATCCTACATATTCATAATGAGGTAAATGATGGGCAGTTTCCATTGATGATTTCATGGTCAGGCCTAACATATCCACTTCATAGATTCCTTCAGATAGAAAAAGGTATGGACATTTCATGTGTGATGTTTAAGATCACTGAATGCATGTGGAATATACACATGTCTTCTTCCCAGATGATGTAGAGGAGTAATAAAGGTATGAGTGGGGCTTATTTGATTGTGTTACTCTAATGATGCTAAGGATAAGAGGAATTATGAGTGGGACTTAGGAAAATATTCTACTTGGGAGTTACTAAGGTGTAGTGGAACTATATGAGTAGATTGTGTGATTGTGATTCTTAGGTGATAATATGGATTATAGGAAGTATGTGTGGGGATTATGTGATTGTGATTCTTGGTTGATGCTAAGGAGAAATATAATTATGTGCTAAGATTATTATATATTTTTCATCAGAGATGCTAAGGATCTGTGGAATCATGTGTCAGGATTCTATGATTGTGCTTCTCAAGTAATGGGATTAATCTGATGATCATCACAAGAGGCATATTATGATCATCATATAAGGCATATTATACTCATCACATGAGGTATCTCATGTTTTTCACCTGAATTATCATTATTTTTCTAGAAAATTCATCTTATTCTCTTCATATAGGATAGTTCATAGTTTAACTTTATGCACTAAGGATGTTGATCACATAGTATAACATTATATGGTAAGGATGAAGACTGTGCAGTTTAGAATCTTGTGGTGGGGACGTCAGTGTATCTTATAAGGGGAGAAAACAATGGATTTAATGGTGATTATATATTGATCTTTCCAAGTGCTTCTAAGGAGTATAAAGGGTATATTTGGGGCTTACATGAGTGAGATTCCTGATATAACACCTCGGCCCAAATCACTCTAAAAACAGTAACCGTACAATTTTTATACATTTTATCTAGTAAAACACCTCATATGATAGAGGATTTTGTCTTGTAGTAGGGGTCTAAGGATTTATCATGGAGAGGATATACCCCATTTATCAGAGTTCATAGTAACAGATATAAAAAATCAAGTATTATACATCAGTATTAAAACACAACGAAATATTCTGATTAAGTAAAAAAATCATAACCAATGACTAGATTCCATGTGGAAGTTGTAAATTTATAAAATGATGATCTACCAATGATATAACTACATATGAAATAAAATATAATTAATAAATAAATTAATGTATATAAGGATAAACTACATCTCTAATCCCCACCTCATCCTGATCTCCAAAATTTTCCCAACTATCCATCTATACAATCCAACCCAGGGCCTCATCCCAACCTGGTCCTATAATATTTGAAATGGGTTCTTCTTAGATACACATGTTTTATGGCCACCATAGGGGGTTTTATTACAAAACTCTGTAGTTAACCACCAATTTTTTCATGTACATAACCATTATATGTAGTGTATGTGCAAGCGACATGCTCAGTGGAAATAAATTGATAAACTATAGAAAAATAATTAACCATAATACTATATTCTATATCCAGATTTGGGTTGTATCTAAGCACATCATCATGAATATTTCAACCATAACCACTTATTGGGACCAATTCATATCCAGGTACTAGTAACTGGGTTTGATCCTTAAGTTCATGGCCCCAATCAACCGTATCTACTTCGACCCATGATAGAATGTCTTTGATCATTAGAATAACCTTATGGGAACCTATATCCACACCATGGGGATCCCATTCTCACACTTCCAATATAATTTGTATTAGAACCTAATAAATCACTAAGAATCCCTCATACTTAATCCCTCTGGATGAACCCCACAGTCATACTTGGGCATTCTCGATGTCAGGTAAACTCTTGATTCCTAAAAGGGGGAAGCTCTAGGAAATCATATATGCCCAGTAATGAATGATGCATAGGTGACCCTATAAATCAGATTGAATACCCTTACTATATCACATGATCAATGACATGGGCATCTCACATCACACATCCCCTCATCTGAATCATATCTGGTGTTTCCACACAATCCTTGGGGTATCCTAATCATTGATCAAGGGGATCAAACAGTCACCCACCATATGTAAAACATCCATAATTAGGGATATAAAACCACCCAAAACCTCATACCACTACTCAAATTATGGTTATCATAAGCATTTACAATACTACACTAGTTTTTCCATTTGAATCCCAGGCCTCCTAAGAATTCACAATGGTCACATAGTATCAAAGAAATCCTTATGATCCATTGCATTCCTATACGTATGCTATCAATGGATATAATTCTAGATCCTAGGAACTACTTTTTGGAATTGATGACTACACCACACATACACACATTATATTCTAGTTAAATAAGGCATCCTCTCTCAAAATATCATGAGACCATATCCAAAAAATGGGCATCCCAAGACCTCATCCATCTCTACCAGTGATTCCCAAGAATCTTGGTTAATAATATCACTATTAAGGCCAATGTTTAATTCCCAAAAATCATTGGAAAAATCATCTCACTAAACATAAATAAATAAAATAAAATAAAATAAGGGGTAGAAAAATTCCTCCATCCAACTTGTCCTCATTTCCCAATTGGGATTAACAATTAGTTCTAGTTCTAGGGTAACAAATACAACCATATCTACCTGATCCCAATTTCACCCTTTTTTGGAGTCAACAATATCATGGAAACCTAATAGGGTCCCCTATTTCTCATCCAAGAATCCATGGGATTCTATGAAATTCACAATATGGATAAGACCTTAAGTCCACTCCCATTCCTAAGAATCCTAGGTCCTTCCAAACACCCAAACCAACCACCAATCAAAATAGGGTCTAGAAACTCAATTTATCATCTCTTAATAAGGGAGGAACACTCACCCTAGGTTCATATCAATGATCATGATGTCTATAGGATTCCACTCATGGCTAACCCCTTTTCCATGTATCTCATGTAATCATCATTCACTACCTAGGGGTCGCTAGTTCACTATCAGTAAGTATTTTGATCTCTTTCTATTTAATTTTAAATTAATTAGAACCCATTATGGGGTTTATATACCCCAATTATCACAATTAAATCTATATACTCATCCATTGATGGCTGATATGTCCATCCAGTACATGAGGGTACCTCAGGGGCCTCAACACATTTTGTAAATTGATCAAGGGATTCAATTTTTATAAAACAACTTTAACAATTCAAGGAGTCCCACTACCCTAAGTGTAAATTACATTCATACCTCATATAAATAAATAATTTTATAATAATAAAGGGGATAATTATGAGTACCACCTACCTTAAACTGAAATAAATCCCTTTTTCAAAGCAGTCTGGAAACTCCCGTCAAAGCTCGTTAAGCCCGTCTGGAAATTCTCCAAAAGACTCATGGCCCTATCTCAAAATCAAATGACCAAATTAATTAATTAGAAATAAATTATAATTAATTAATATAAAAAAATTATTAAAAGTAAAATTAAAATATTAAGTTAAATATAAAAAAAATTCCTATAAGCTCATCGGGCAACCTCATCACACTAGAACCATGACCAAACACTCACCAATGGCCAGTGGCATGATCCCAACATAAATCCTTGAAAAAAACCTAGAAATAAAACACAATTTCATTTCTAATTTAATTAAATATGATTCTAAAAACATTATAAAATTAAAAATAATATCATACCTCTTTAAAATGATGTGTGGCCACAAGTAGATGTCATCCTGAGATTCCCCTACACAGGTAGAACAAAAACCTCAATGGGAGATGATAAAATAATTATCAATTTAATTCAATTTTAAAAAAACTTATAAAAAACATGGCTATGGATTAACTCCATTAAAATGATGTATTGTGGTGGGGAGATGTTATCCTGGGATCCCCTTAACACAAGACACACTAAATCCCCATGCTACATAAATGATTCCACCATGATCCAGTGGAATTTGCACTAAATCGCTTACCAAAAGAAACTAAAATCAGATAATAATAGAATAATAGATGCAAGGAGGTAAATATAATTGAAAAACATACCCTAAATATCTAAATAATGGAACCAAAATCCACCATAAAAAGGGTGGAGGATTCAAAGAGGATGTTTCAGTTGGGTCATGTGTGTTTGAGAGGAGGAGAAACTGGGGATTTTAATTTCATATGGGTAAAAAGGTAGAAAGATTACTTAAGTGGTCCATATAGTTTGGATTCATAGTTTTCCAAAAAAAATTTAAAACCTTTTATCAAGAACTATCTAATCATACCCCTTTCGCATAGTTGGGTTGTACAGTTTTACAAACCATCCACCAACTATGTGAATAAGCATTGTCTTAGCCTGCAACATTTCATACAATTTATCTGCAATTGTTCACAAACCATGTTCTAAGACCAAATTATAAACTAATATGTATTTTTTACACTAATTTATGCATAGTTTCCACTAAAATATTCAATAACCATTCTGATAAATTGTGTTCTACATGAAATGAATTGAAAACTACCTCACGCTTAGTGTGTTTCGTGGTTTCTCCTAAAACATGCACACAAAACCATGCACCCTAGATATAGTTTTCCAAAAACCATTGTAACTTAACCTAAATACCCTAAAGACTTCTCTGAACACCCATGAAACCTCTTCAGCATAAGTGTTTTTGAAAACATCATCTTGGGATACTCAACCACTTAAATTTTTTATCTGAATCCCTGTTCAAAAAATGACCAGTCCACTAATTTTGAAAATTCAAATTGCATTTGAGTTTTGAAAAAAATTTACACATTAGGTATTACACTCAAGGTCAGTTAAGGAGTGGGAATGGTATGTTTAGGTCCTACACATGTGAGTTTTCCATGTTCATTTGTGAATCCTATGAGTACTCAACTTTTCTGAAACTATGTTTTCTAAAAGGATGTCTCAAATGGTTGTCAACGATATGAGTTTCATGAAATTGTAATGTTTTTGGAAACTATGAATTGGATGAAAGTTTTTAATTATTGTGAAAGGACCTAATAACCATTAACTATTGTGGGAAAAAATTCAAAAATTATGGAATTGAGTAGGGTAAAAGGGTAAAAGTTTCATGAAAGATTTGAGTTTTATAAAACTTTTACACAAGATTTTATTTACATGAAACTAGACTAGTTTGAAAGTTTCAATTGAATTTTTTAGGATCCAAAAGCCTTAAAAATTTTCAAAAATATTTTTTGTATAAATATTTACATCAATTGGTGGACAAGTAATAGGTTTTTTGAAACATCAGAGTATTATGAAACATGAATTTCATGAAACTTTGAACTTTCTTGTAATGTTTTATTTATGGAATGGAGTTTTGTGAATTCATATAAAACACAATACATTAAGATAAATGGATTATATGAGTCATTTTTGTTAATGTCTATCACTATTTTTAATCCGTTGGAGGTTTTTTACAAAATACAAAAGTTAGTTATGTAAATGGAGAGCTTCGGCATCTGACTTCCATAATCCCCTCAAAATGGTGGGTTGATGGGGTATTTATAGCCACAAAGGACTATAGAAGATACATTGAATTAATATTATAATATTTTTAAAAGTATAAGTTTTTGATTTCTCTAAATTTCATTCATAAAACTTTTGATTTTCACAAAATTTTGGACTTTTCTCCAAAATTTTCTTTGTTGTCCTTTTTTCAGAAGTCTAACTTTGAATAACCAAAACTACAAATCCATAAGTAAATTTGGTCTCCATGAATAGTCAAATTTTAGAATGAAAAAATAACTATTCCCCTAATTATGGTGTGCTTACCCCATAAAGATATTTTATGATTCAAAAAATTTCTCAAAAGATCCTCTAAATGGTTTTTAACCCTTTAGTATTTTACAGAAACTTTTTTTAACATCAATAAGGATCATTAGATGGTGTTTCCTAGTGATATATAAGAGTACCTTAATGTCTTTATAGAAGATTTTGAGACCCAATCCCCTCGATATGATATCAGGTTTCGTAAAGAATTGAAACTAGGTGTATCTCTAATATTGATGTCCTTTCATATAATTAACCCTTATGAGTTACAATATCTATGAATTAATATTGATTATATTCTATAGATATGATTTATTTGTCTTAGTTTGTCACCTTGGGGTCATATATTTCTTTTTTCAAGAAAGGTGTGTGGAATTATGTGGTTTTGCGTCAATTATTACCACTTGAATTAAGTGAAAATTAAAATATTCTAGCCCCTTCGAGGGGTTAAAAATCTATTTGATCATTTGAGTGGTGATAGTTGGTTCTCAATGATCTATTTTTCATTGGGATATCATAAAAATTGGATGAAGGATTAATATATTCAAAAAAACTAATTTCAAATGTATTTATAGGAATTATGAATCAATTGTAATATCGTTTGGTGATGTGAACTCTCCTATAATATTCATGAGACTAATGAAAGTGGTGTTACATGATTTTATGGATTGATTAGTGTTTGTTTTTATCAATAACATCCTTGTATTTTAGGTTTCAATTAAGTATCATCCAAATCCTCTATGAGCTATTTTGGGAGATATTTGGTGTCAACAACTATTTGGGAAGCTATCTCAGTGTGATTTATGGTCTCTTACAATCTGATTTTTGGGATGTGTTGTGTCTTATCATAGAGTAGTTATGGATCCTTTAAATTTTAGGGAAGTTTTTTCCTGGGTATCCTCTAATAATTTAGTAGTTGTTTGAATTTTACTTGGTCTTTCTTATTATTAAAATATGTTCATTCCAAAATTATCACATATTGAAACTCTTATGAAATATTTAAAAAGGATCAAGAGTTTCAGTTTGTTGAATAGTTTTAGACTAATTTTAATTATTTGAAGTATAATCTATTCAGTTCTTTAGTTCTTTGTTATCTATAAGATGTTATAGTGTTCAAGGTTTATTATGAATCTTCAAATCCAGAATTGGGTTTTGTGATCATTTATAATATAGTTCATTATGGGTCATGGTTTTTATATCCTCATAAATGTAACAACACCTCATATGATCTTAATCTTGTTTCATTTGTTTTTACTCTAAATATGTAGTGAAATTACCTTATTAGTGATCACTTTTTAGTCTTTATAGAGCACAAGAGTTTTAGGTATATCTTCTCCTATCACAATTTTAATTTTTGGTATAGATGTTCATTGAATTATCATAGGATTGTCACTTCTAGATTTTCAATACACTAGTAAAAAAGAATGGTGTGGTTTATTATATGAGTTGGAAGTTATGCAGTGAGGATGTGAATGTGTCTAGTGATGTTTGGAGAGTAATGTAAGTGATTTCTATAATGAACCTTGATATGGAAGTAGTTAATGTTAAATGTTATATTTATAAAATAAAAATTTAGTCATATTTTGTGTGCAAGGTGGAGGAGTCTTAACTGGGAGATTCTGTGGTAAAGGTTGGGTGTGATTGAGTTTTTTTTGTGATTCTCCGTAGGGATAATCTGTGGATTGACAATAATAGGTTTTGTTTTAGGGGAGGCTCTTTGTTCCTTTGTTGATATGTGATGTGATTGTTTATGAGTTCTATGACTCACCTATGGTTATTCATCTTAGTATGGATAAGATTTATTGTTTATTGTGATGTTATTTTTGGTGTACTGGCATGAAATGATCAGTTTTAGAGTTTATATATTGATATTTTATTTTATTCGGAGGGTTAAGGATAAACAAAATTTTCCTGGTGGGTTGCTTTAGATTTGTGATATTCCCCAGTGGAAATGGAAGGAAATCATGATAGTCTTTATCATATATTTCCCACAATCTCATGGTGGATGTGATTTCATATGGGTGATCGTGGAACTAATGGTGAAGTCATCTCACTTATTATTGATTAAAAAGTCAAAATTGGTAAAGGGTTTTCAATGGTAGTATCTATTGGATTTAGTGCAGATCCATGTGATTCTAAAGACTGTCATATTTTATATTGATCCCATTTTCACCTCCTAATTTTGGAGAGGTTTTCAACATTATTTTGGAAATCATTTAGGCCTTAACAGTTATTTAAATCCATATATAGACAATTAGAAAAGGCATACTATACAAAAATTAAAGTACATGTTGAGTGCATGAATTATAGATTTTGGTGGTTCATGGTTGAGACACCAACCCTTTTTGATGTTTTACTAAAATATTTTTTAGCACTCCACTATTGGTATGGATTCCTTTTAATCATTATATAAGTGAACTTTATCAACGTTATTGTGTTATACCATGATCATAGAGTCAACAATTCTCAGACCAACATTGTAGTGGATCATGATAGAGAAGGTACTGGTGATCCATGAGAATATAAAGTTATAATAGGATATTAAAATGTCCTATACTGATCATATGAGGATACCTTAATAGTTCAATGTTGGGAATCATATGTTCTTGAAGGTATCACTTCATCATGGGAATCATATATTTGATCATGTAATTAATATTTCCCCATGGTTATTTGGACCTTTCATGGTGTTGGTACATGTTAGAGTTGTTGTATATTTATTAGTATTTCCCCCAAAGATAATTTATATTTATATTGTATTTCATGTGTCATTGATTCGTTGGTACCTCTATGGTGATTTTCATGTCATCGATTAGGGTGATCTTGATATTGAAGATTGTGTGAACATTGAGAATAGATTGTTGAGATATAGAATCATTAATAGAAGTTGTTTTATAGACATGTTATTCCTTTAGATTGTTTCCTATGGAATATTGGTGGTTTGTAGGAGTGTACTTGGGAGTGGGATTCATTGATGTAGGGTCAATATCTCAAGTATTTTTATTCTTGATATTTCTTAATATTCCTTGTATGACCTTTTATTATTTTATGACATAGATCGTGTTGTGTGTTTATGTTCTCCCACATCATGTTGTGTTGGTGGTGTTCTATTCTCGATATATCCTTAAGATATATCTCATGGGGTGATTATTTTTCCACCTTCCCTCTATTATTTTTTGGTTTGGTTTTAATTATTATGGAAAATAGTTATTTTACAGGTATATTAAATAAGGTTCTAGAACTTATAGTTCATTCCTCTATGTTTTTTCATGAATTAGGAGTGTTGAGTGGGAGTTTGGGAGTATTATTGAGGTGATATTATAGTTTTTTTACAACTATAGGGCCACCACACCATGGTAATGGGAATTTTGGTGGTTATGGTGAGCTCATTTGGAGTTTTTTTGTGGTGTGGTCATTTTTTGTTGGTCATTCTGGGAGCATAGGGTATTTTAATTAGTTGTTCTGTAATGGGAAACACCATGTAGAGTGAAATTCCTAGCGAGATCATGGTGTGAGTAATTTTTCCTTGTATTTTTATCCTATGAGAAATGGGGAGGAGCACCACACCATAGTAAAGAGTTTTAGTGTTTTATGGGAGTGTGGTGAGGTCTCCTTTTGGAGTGGGGAATTCCACAACCAAGCCTACGAGTTTTTTATTAGAAATGGTGCATGAAGTGGTTCTCTATTGTAAAACAAGGACCCATAAAGCACCTAAGGTATAGGATATTTTATGGTAAGTCAAGTAGATGTTGATTTCTATAGGGGGAGGAAATGGTTGGCTAGGTCTCACCGCACCATATTATTCAGTATAGTGAGCTAAAATAATAATTAACTTTCCCTTATGTCATGGTGAGTGATCATGGTGGATGTATAGGGGTATAAAATGTTGTCTACAATTTTGTGGTGTAAGGTGTTTTAGAATTAAAAGATGTTTAATTTGGATTTAAAACATGAAAAGATTGGGGATTCAAACATTTTAAATGGAAGAAAATTTGGGTTTTCTTTTACCAAGGGGGCCATGAGTGTACTAGGATTCACCACACCTAATGGTGGCTATTCTAGATTCTTATATAAATAAAGGCTGAGATCATCCTTATTAATATTTTCCTTCTTTCCCTCTAAAACCTATCTATCCATTTTCCCTCTCACCACTCACTAAATTCTTCCTTTGATAGTCTAAACACTTTTCATCATCAGATAAAATTCTCTTAGATTAGGGTACTCTATTCTCCTCTTTTTCTCATTTTCTCTTACTCTTATTTTTTCTATAGGTTCATTTTGGTGGTGTTCCTCTATTTGGGTTGAGATTCAATCTTGTGTTGATGGTGGTTTGTTATATTGGGTTTTCATAGTGGTTTCCTTTGAGTTTGGTGGTGGTTGATCCATTTTATTTTATTATTTCTCAGATATCATTGAAATATTTGAATCAAGTAATGGGATCCATTACTTCTCCTTTTAATTTATGTGTAGATTTGAATGTATCATTATTTTTCTGCCATGGGTAAATGGTGGAATCAACTTGATGAATATGATAATAGGAATCAATAATAAATTATATCAAATATTGTAATCACATGTGTTGATGTTGTGTTTATGATTCCCCTTGTGATTTTCTTGATAATGCACTATCACTTGTTATAATTGTTTTTATTTATTAGCATGATCGATTTCCTTGAGTTAGATAAAAACATATATCTAATGATAATTAAATGAATAATTAAAGAGTTATGATATTTTTGTTACCATTATTCCTTGAAAACTATTTGATATAAAAGAATTTTATAAATCATGTTTATGGATGAATCATATATTTTTATAGATTCTTATGATAGGTTTATTAGAATTAGAATCTATACATAATGAATCAATTAATTTAATATGATGATAAAAATGTTGTTTGTTGGAGACAAATTTTTAAGTGTGGGAAAGATAATTCATTTTTATAAAGTCATGTTTTCCTTGGAGTCATGGCCTTGGTTGTCCCTTGAAATTAGGTGATAAAAATAATTTTGTTTCCATGTATGTGTACTATATGATAGTTGATCCTTGATGTGTTTAATGTGAGGATTTTGTTTTAAAATGGGTTGTATGGTGAAATTTGTGATCACGTCTTGATCTTTACCTATCATTGAGATAAGGATGATGTTGGTATGGATGAATTTGCTTCAGAGATGATCTTTCATGTTTGTCAAGCTATTGTTTTGGTTGTTTTATAGTTGATTTTTTGTGAGTTTAGATATGATATTTCCCATATTTTCTAATGTGTTACTTGATGGATAGTTTTTATAATGCCTAGTTGTTGTTGTTTTTTCCAACTACCTATTACGATTGGATTGTGAATTGTGAGTTCATATTCTTATGGTATCCTAAGAAGAGTCCAAGGGTACCCAATTTATAGAATGGTAAATAATTAATGATGAACTACTGGAACTGAAAATATAAAATTTCTAATATAAATAATAAATAATATTGTTTTTTAATAAAATTAATTGATTAAACCATAATTTTTAGTGGTTTTAATAAAGAATGAATGGTAATTTGTAATTATTAGTAGATATGGAAAAGGATTTTGAATCTTGATACTTCTATGAATGTATGATATCTTTTTCCATAGGCCTTAGTGGTGAGAGTGAGGTTTCATGTGGTATGATAGTTATAGTTAGGTTTAAGGATATATAGTTTCTTATAGTGTGGTTATGAGTGATATTATTCTTATATTTTATTATTTCATACACTCCACTACCCGAGTCATAAGGGATGTTCATGCTAATTTTTTTGTGTATGGGTGTTTTCCCTAATATCTAGGTTGGTTAGGATCAAATGGATAACTTCTCCCTTTTCCTCATCTGACCTTCGACATACCATGTTATGTTGGTGTATCAGATCTGTAATGGCCTATGTTATAGGGTATGTGTCTACATGGGATGTGATAGCTCACAGTTTTTCTATAATTGTTTGGGAAGGATATAGTGGCATGACATTATAGCACATAATTGTATCCTGTAGTGGGGGCTATGGTTTACCATAGGTATACATGTATGGACTACAATTTATTGAGGTATAATGGACTATAAATGAGTTATAATGGCTTCTAGACTAATTATTGGTTATGAGGATGTGTTTATTTTGAGTTTCATAGGATTAAGGATGATATGTAATGTTTATGTATGGGTTTTAGGATAAATTATGGAGGGTATGGGAGTATAGGATGTTTAGAATTGGTCAGGGATAGCGATAAACCAAAGGGTGATTAGAAGTGGGGTACATTTTCTTATTTTTTTTGTTTGGATAATCATACTTGTATGCATTACTTAGTATACAAGCCTTAGTGGGGATGTGATATAGTTTTACCTATTTAGGTAATTATTTGGTTTCATTTTTTATTCATAGGGATTTAGGATGATTCTTTCACAATTTCACAATAGGTTACATGGGGGATCCTACTGAGTATAAATATAATCTCACCCAATGTAAATATAAACTATTTTTAGGGTCACATGAGCTAGTTGGTAATAGATCTGGGAATTAACATCTTGAAGTGGTTATTTAGTAGCTCTTGAAGTTTTTCATCACCTATTAGAATTTATTTTCGCACTTTGAATTATTTTATTTTATATTCCATTACACTTATATATTGGAATGGTTTATTAATATGTATGATGGTTTTGATTGGTGGTTTTTTTTTGTTTTTTTTTTCTTTTAAATTTAAAAAGATGTTAATTCCAAATAATTGTATACATTTATACCCCTGGTGCTAGTCATCAACATGTAGCCTATTAGAAACATTCTTTGAAGGTCATCCCCATATTTTCTAGTAGCTTAGGAAAGATACTAGTGGAGTATGGTCAAGAAAAACTAGATTGAGAAGAAGGAAAATATTATTAACATTTATAGGAGAATTAAGAGAGATTTTACTATCAAAAACATCAATGACGATCTAGAGTTGATGAGAATAAAAAATCCAAAACAAAAAAACCCTTGACGGTTTGTTGTTTCTCTCTTGTAAATATTTATTATGATCAACCATTGAGTTTCATATTCTCTTGTAACTCTCTTATTAAACCATGAGCAGATAGATAGAAAGAGGGAGTGATCCTTGGATCAACAATGAATCTTTATTAAACATTGTATTCAATAGTGAGTAGTGATATCCCCTGATAAGTCTACAAAACCTCATTTTATGTTCCATGGTGAATCCCTTAGTGGGGCACCATGTAAAATTATTATGTAAACACATTTATGTTCTATATACATATGTTGTGTGTGCATGGTATTAATAGGATCCTTAGGTTTTTAACAATGTGATAACAAGATCATTTAAAGAAAATAAAAATGTAACACCCTAATTCACCCCTTCCACCCACACCCACCCCACACCCTCTTAGGGTGAATTTAATCATATTGATGCAACAAGTGTTATCATAGACATGTGGTTTAAGCTAGTAAATATGTCGATATAATTTTTTCAATTATGAAGAAATATGTGAATTCAAAATGGGTTCTTTTATTTTATTGGTGTAATTATCATAATTGGAATAAAAATATGAGATCACACTTATGGTATCTTATACTTTCTTTCAATTATATTTCATTTAATGGAATAAAATTTAGTGATGTTATGATGTTATTAATTATAGAAGATGATACTAAATTACTCAATGCAAATGCAAAGAAAAAAGTACTCCATATAGAGCATTATCAAATCATATTTACATAATATTAATAAGTCATAAATTATACAAATAAATTTGGGATAAATATTCCAATATCTATAAAGTATATATAAAAGTTAAGTGGGAAAGGTGATAAGTGATACACAAAATATTCAATATTTTCAGTATAAACCCAAATAAAACCATACATAGTTTCTTCAGCCATATCATTTAGTTGATAAGATCAATACATGGAATCAATGGTAAAATAAAGGGTATTTATATCGAGAATAAAATTTTTAAAAGATTACCACCACTGTACAATCTAAAGGTGTTGACTCTTTAAGAACAAAATCTTGAAGACATGTCTCTTGATTATCTTCACAACAAGCATTTGTAATATCAAGTGTAGGTAACTATTTAGAGAACATCTAGTCAATAATCATTGTAGAGTTCATTTAAATCCCTAAAATCCTAGATATACATGATACTAGAATCAAATATAAGATATTAGTGATGCATTTTTTCACTAATAGATAGAAATATCAAGTAAGGAAAAGGGAGGTTTAAAGGGAATTTACCATTGGCTTGATTTAATTATAGAAATGGTGGTAATATAGTAGTTAAATGTTTAGGGATGGCTAATAATGAATCATAATATTAAGTTCCCCCAAAAAATAAGAAAGAATTTTCCTTGAAAATAAACATTAAATATTTAAATTCATCTAGGAAATGATTCCAATATAAAATATTGGTGAGTAAAGAGGAATAAAAAGTTGAGGAATTATTTTTAGATGATGAAGATAAATTTATCTCAGATACTAAGGATGTGATAATGTAAGATTTTATAAATATAAATCTTAAAATGAGAAAGAAGATCAACTGGAATGTATTATTGACATAAAGGTATAAATCGAATGAGATCTTGAGGAGTTTGATCATCGTTGAAAGATATATTGAGAAATTTGTGGGACTTTGAAGGAATAATATGAATATATAAAATAGATCAAATCCAAAATAATCCAGATTAAAAATATAGTGCAAGATCATGGGTCTTATCAAACAACATCTAGAGATATTATAGATCTCAAGATAAAGGATTTAAAACAAACAAAGATGATTGGTGAAATTAATTCTCAGATCGAAGAGAAAAAAAAAGTTGGACCCCTCAAAGGATAAGTGGTTATATTAAGAAAGAAACTTGAATCTAAAATTAAATCAATTGATTTATATAATAAGTTATATTTTGGAAAGTTATTAGATAAATAATTATTTTAAATAGCCAAATGAGGATAGGTAGGTGTTGTGAAAGTTCTAAAAGATCAAAGACCCACTTACATGGGTAAAATTTGAGTCATATTTTATCATGAGACACCAAATAATCAATAATAACATCTCAAAAAAAGGTATGAATAAGTTTTAGAAAGTACTCAATCATTGACGGTTTATCAACAATTGAGGAACTATTCAAAAGCATGAGAAATGTGTAGAGATAGTGAGAATATCTTTCACTTGATAAAGCGTAATTATTTTTGATAAAATGGTCATAAAATGACTTATTTAAATAATATTGAAAGAAACTTTACAAGATAAGAACCTAGGATTCAAAAAAGATGATGAGAATAAATCCAAAACTGCATCAAAGAACCACTTTTTATGGATATTTTTATCATTATTCTTTCTTAGGTCATAAGACTGAAAATAATAAATAACAAAGGTGTAAAAATAAATCATATAGAAATAAAATATGAATGGATACAATGAGACAAAAATTAGGAAGAATGTACATGATAAATTAGTTAACCAGACACTATATTGAGGGATAATTAGAATTTTATTATATCCTATAGTGATAATGAAGGATATAGTTTATGTTACATGATTGACTACTTGGCTTAAATGTTTTCCCATAGAACAATATCCCTTGGTTTTAAAAAAATCATGAGTTTCATTCAATATACACTTAATTATGGTTGGTGTGTTATATAGTAAATAATCAAATATTTGGTTCCTATTTAAGTACAGATTGGGATGAAGATGTTGTGGATAAAATTCCACAAGTGGGGGAGCATTCATTATTAAGAAAAAATTAATTGGATGGATTTAAAAAAATAAATAGAGAACATCCCTTAGTATGGGTAAATAGAATACATCTCAATCATAGATAAATGTACCTATCCATTGTGGATGAAATAAAAATTTGAGGATGTTAGATGAAAAATAAGCTCTCCATGGTGGTTCATTGGGACAACAAGAGTGAAATTGAGCTAAAAAATAATCATATACAACATTCACACACAAATCATATTGTGATAAAATATCATTTTATTAAAGTGAAGGTGAAGTAAATAATCATAAATATGAATCATGGTGGTAAAAATCAGTATGTGGTGGACATATTCACAAAATTATTGGTTATACCATCATTTGAAAAGCATCAGTTGAACCTTGGTGTTCAATCACATCCATAATCTTGGGTAATATATTACCTTTTGGGATTATTTTTTGATGGTGAGAAATGGTATAAATTTAAGTTCTCATTTTAAGGTGGGGTTAACCTTTTATGGTAGTATTTTTCCTTGATACATTGGACTTTTTCTTGAGATTTATGAACCTTTATCAAGTTTTATGAGCTATAATAAAAAGATTTGAGTAGTTGTCATGTATGTATCTCTGGATATCTTTTTTCTACATTGATCATTACTGGCATATTCTTAGAGTGATGGAAGAGTAATTGAATTATTTTTTGTGACTTTTTTGAGTGTTTATTTCTTGAAATTCGCATATGATACCTAGTATTTACAATAATCCCAAAAGGGTAGAATGTTGGAACCAAGGGTGTGCTTGAAGTATAGTGATTGTGTTTGTTAACAATCAAGGTTGTTTTTTTATTTGGTTTTATGCTACATAGGTATTTTTTTATAAATATGGTCTAGATGAATGATTCATCAGGTAAAATATTATCATTCTAGTTTTATATGGATATGTCAGGAATATGAACATGAAATGAATTATTTATAGCTAGATAGAATAAGTTCGATAAGGTTTCGGACATGTTGTGTTTAGAGTTCAATTTTTATTTACATGGAATGGATTTGAGTTTTTAAGGGTTATTCATAAAGGATAAGCTATTATATATTCACGTTTTAATACAGTTAGAGAAGGATGGAAAGAATTATAGAAAAATCAATATTTGTGTAAGAGAAATAAAATTCTTTAATATCTCTATATGAATAAATTGGAATTTCTTCTATGTACATAAGAGTAAAATTATTTTTCAAGGTTTTTGTTATAATAAATCTAAATAAAGGAAGAAATGGAAAAGTATGTGTGAAAATATTGAATTATATATGATGATCATTGATTTTCCCTATGATTATTTCACCTATAATGGGTTATTTATTTTTATTTGATGAATATATGATATAAAAGGGTATATTTCTTCCAAGGGTATTAGAGATGAGGTAGATTTAATTTATTATGTTTATGATGCATGTGATGATCATTGTTTGATTTTCCTCTCACCTCGACTTTGGATTGGCTAGGGAAGGTTGGGTAACTATGTGGGATACCATAGCTTATAATACACTAGTTTAGGTCACACAATGTATATTGACCTACTAGTCATGATTTCCATAAGGGTAAGGTAGGGGTGGCATTCCAATGTTGTTAGTGTGGGTTGATCATGTGTATTATGTGTTTATTTAGGACAAAATGTAGGCTATAAGTTGTTCTAGTGATTTCAGTGTTGTTAGGTTTATCTCACTATAGAACCTAAGGAGTTTCCCAAGGAATTATACCTTGATAGGTGGTTTCAAATAAATTATTCACGTCACTTTATTATATTCCCCTAATCTTGTTGATAGTAGAACCTTAATGTCATTGGTTACTTTCATCTCTTATTAATCTTGAGGTTCTTCTTGGATTATATTATTCTTCCCATGGGAAGTTTTAGTTTTTAAAATGGTTTTAAATGGTTAATTTGGAAATTTATTTTAGTAAAAATGGGAATATTTTTTGTTTTCAATAAAGTATTTAAAAATAAATATTTAAAAGTGATTTTTGATACTTTACCTTAAAAAGAAATTATCTTGGATTTAAATTAGAAAGTTATTTGGTTTCTTGAAATGATATTTTTTATTCATTTTTGTTTATTAATAGTAAAACTTTTAGTTAGTTTATAGTAAAAGAGGATTAGTATGGAAAAATATTTTATAAAATTTATTGTTTTCATTTGATATAAAAAAAATGAAATCAAAAATTTCTTTTATATGAATTTGTGATTTTTTTCATTATGGTCATTAAATGTAAAACCATATTTTATTCTATGTATTTAAAATGAGAATCCCTGACTTTCTCAAATAAAAGAATTTTATAATAACAGTGGGTAAACTACTGGGTTGTTTAGCTCATGCCTATATATATGTTATTGGTTCCAAGTTATCATTATAATGATTCTTATTCACTTCAATCTATAGTGGCAGGTTAGGATGTGGAGGGAAACATAGAGTTTCATATAGGTGGTGTTTTGGTTTGTTTCATTTTGATTTTGGTGATGTATCAGCCTAGATGGGTCTATTTTATTTTTATTTAGTTTCTATTTCATGTTTTACTCTGATTTCAGATATTTTACATGTATGGAAGGATTTTAATTATTATTCTTTTTAATCATAACTCATTAAGGTTGTTTCTTTTATTTTGGTTTTAATTTTTGATGTTTCATAGGATTCGAATGCATGGTCGGTCCATGTTGAAATATTTTTTAGTATTCCACTATTATTTTACTCTATTTCTAGGATGAAATTATTATCATTTGTGCTTCCTTTGATACCTGGGAACTAATTTTCTACCTTTGAGGATCAGGAATTCAGTTTAGGACTAGTGACCAGCCGGGTCGGTCAACATGTCAGTTAAAATAAGGTAAATTCATTATAAATGGTATAAGATCCTAGTTTATAGTTAAGTTAATAGGTTACTGAGAATTATCCCCTATTATTTTGGAAAATTATTGATTTTTTACAAGTTATAATGTCATAACTCCATAGATAGGTGTGGGTAAAGGCCTCATAAACTCTTTGATTTTAGAAACATTGAGTTTCCATGGGTAGTTTGGGATTGATTCTTTTTTTATTTTTTTTATTAACTATATTTTTTGAATTTTTATGTGTGGTGATGATACTTGAAAATCCTATGAGTTTGGTAAGTGATTTGGGGAGTTACTATGCATTATTAGGTGAAAAGAGATAATGAATTGAAGCATAATTATTATCTTACATGGTATGGTAATCTATACAGACCATGTGAAGAATAGTTTTGAGGACTTCAGAGAGCCTAGTGTATAATTGGTTCATAGTCCACCAAAACATGTAGTCAAACCATGAATAACTATACATCCCTCCTAGTTTTGTTGATTTTAAATCTATTAGTTTTATTTTACTCCAAAAGTGGTTCCCACTTATTGTAAATAGATTCAATAGGGGTTTTTCATTTTTATGTGGTTGAATTAGGTTTTTTTAAATGCTAAGCATTAGATGTATTTAAGGGATTAAAAGGTCATTTTGATTGAAAATGTAGATTTTAGGAAATGATTGATTTGAAATATAGTTTGGAGGGTGGTTTAAAAGGATTTACTTGTTTATTATAAAGGTTTAAGGAGAAAGGGTTTGATTTCATTATTCTTTTTAGGTAATCATTTTTGAATAATATAAGTGGGTTTTTTTGTAATGTTTCAAAAATTAATTTTTTCTATTTTGGGAATAAATTTTTATTATAATAAGAATGGTAAAAAAGTTTCAATAAAATTATTAAAGTGGAATAATTTGTTTTACCAATGGTGGTATGTTTTAAATAAAGAAATTTTTTTTGTTTCTTTTCAATGTTCCTTGGTGAAGTTATTTTAATATTTTAAAATAAATTTAGTGATTTTAAAATGTAAAGGGGTTTTATATTTTGTGTATGATGTGATTTTTTTCATAGATTTTTATTTTTGGATTTTCCCTTTGTTATAAAGAGAACATTTAGTTACAATTGTATTTCATAACTTAGTTGGGTTAATGTATTGTGTTATCTAGAATATTCTTCCCTAAAAGGTCAAGTGGAAATGTAGAAGGTCAGTTTCTGAGGATGATCCACTTGGTTAATCCTCTCATAACATGGAGAGTATCCCATAAATTCTAGATTCTGAGTAGTGGAATCAGAACATTTCTTACTTTTAGACCCTATTTTGGACTTTTTGGATCAATATCTACCCTCCATTGGTGGGGATAAAGGTATGGTTGAACTGGTGGATTTATTGAATAGCATTTATGGACTCCTCAATTTCATCGATACTCTTGAATCTTTAAGGGTGAGAGATGTTGTGAGTTTTGGGTTGGATTAAATCAAGTTTGGTGGGATGTGATGGTTTTTTCCAATCATGTGAGGGAATTTATTTTGAGATATTTAAGTTGGTTTTTGTTCCCAATGATGTGAAGTCATTGGAAACTCTTTATTTTGGGAGCCTTCATCAAGACAAGCCTATTTTTGAAGTGCAAATGGATAGGATTCAGACTTCTTTGGACTTCACTCTCTCTCATAAGAAGAAAGGACCACTCAGGTGCTTTTAGTGTGGGGTTATGTGATATTCCAATCCCTTTGGTCTGAAATATCCAAGGAACACCCTTCTTTTTGGTTGTTTTAGACACTATCATAGGTTTTATAAGTTTTCTTATCAGAAGAAGTGTATGGTGTAGTGTTTCTTGGTTTTTTTTCAACTTTAAGGATTCCTATATTTTTGGTTTTATTATGGATATAAATTCGATGAAAGTTTTGAGGTAGACCTTTTTATATGTTCCTCCTTAGGTGTTATTATATTATTTTGTGGAATGGTTATCCTCTTTATTGTATTTCTTGTTCTTGAGGGATGTAATGTGATTATTATAGTTGGAATGTTGATCAGATGTCAAGGAAAAGCCTCAGATCTGATCTTGGATAACTACAATGAATATTTATTTATATGGTGAGCATGTAGATGATATGTTGTTTGTAGGTTTTTCCTATGAAGGTGTTCTTTTTCTATGATCCTAGTTTCTCTATTATGAGTAGAGTGACCCATGGTTGGACCCTATGTTATTTTTATATTATGGCTAGATATGTTTGGTTGCCTTTTCTATTTTGTATTGGTTTTGGTTGGTCATTTATTTAAGATATTGGGCATGTTTATCTTCAAGGGTTATTTCTATTGGTGTTTAAACTATTCAATAAAGTGATAGTTTGTGTTTTCTGGTAGGTTTTATCTTTTTAGAATAATGGGAGGAGTTATTGCTCATAATTGTGGTTTTCTTTTCAGAGAACATTCACTACATTGTTTCAATTTAGATAAATTTTAACTAGTGTGGATACCTATATTATGTATTCATTCCATTATGGTTATTTTTTTATGATAGAGCTGTGTTGGGAGATAGTTGGTGTTATTCATGATGGATTTTACTATGATTTGAGGTTTTGTGTGGTTTTCTAGTGCTCCTTTCTTGCCAGACCCTCCTTGTGATTTATCGGACCAACCACCTCAAAGTATATGGTTTCTAGGTACTCATTCTTCATTACCATATATGTTGACCAAGGAATTTCAAAAGAATAAATAATTATGGTGCGGAGAATTTTCATGCCCCATTTTTTCAAAAAAAATTCCTAATTATTTATTCCATTATTTTCTTTTCATTTTTTTATTATGGTTTAGAAATTTCGGACTTCAAATTTGATTTTTTTTCATCCTTTTTGGAATTTTATGATTATCCTTTATGTTATTAGTAACTGTGCGAAAAACTTGTAGATGGTTTCACAGTTCTAATAGTTTCATTTGGGACAATCACCACATGATTTTCAAACTATGTGAGGATCCCTAGCAGACCATGTTAGTGACTTTTATTATTTGGGGTAGCTTTCATGGTTAGTGTATGATTAGAAGTATTCATTTGGAAAAACCATGCAAGTTTGTGGTGGGTGTGTAGTGAAACCTACATGGTTGGAACACGTTTTAACAAACTATGCAACCTAAACATGCTAGTTACCCAATTTTTTAAAATTTATGAAATCCCTATACTTAGCTCTTTTATATTAACACCCCTAAACCCTATCCTCTCATTCCCACTCATCAAATTCATTCCCTAGATCTCAAGGGGTGGGTCTCCTATTATTCTACTCTAGATTTGGGTCTTTCTACCTCTAATTATTTTGGATTCTTCCTTAGTAACCCTTCTTTTCTGTCAATTTTTCCTTCCTATTGAGTTTTCTTCTTCTCACATATTGACTGCTAGTGTTGTTTGAACCCTAAGTGATATTTCCATGTTAAATTCTTAAGGATTTTATTATTAGGGTGTTTGGATCCCTCTTCATGGCATCTTCATCCCATTCTTAAAGGTTCCACTCTATATGAGCTTAACCTAGGTATCTTTTTTTATGTTGTTGTTTTAATTTTCAATTCATGAGGTGAATGAGGTTTGTAAAAAAAATTCAATACAACTATGACTATGCATAATTTTTATGATGGATTATATAAAAAAATTATGAGTTTTTTATTGGCATTGTGAGGATTTTATGGAGTTTGATTCAATTATTTTGAACCTAGTTTTTTTACATATCAATCATTTAGTTAAATTATTATAAGGATTTCCCAAATGGTTTCGATGATAATGTATGGATTATGAAATATTATTGGATTTTAAATAATCAAATCATATTTGAAGAAATGTTTTACAATTTGAGATGGGTTTCCTCTTCTTGATTTATAAAATTGATTTCAAGTTGTGTTTTCAATGACATCAAATGGGGTTGGAATTCTAAGAATATATTTTAGGAAGTCTTGTTTGGCACTTAATGGTGAAATTATTGAATTTTTTGAGGCCCACTTTGAATTCATAAATTCTTGTTTCACCCAAGATGGGTTGTTTATTTTTATGTGTTGAATATATGATGTGGAAGGGGTTATTTCATGTACAGGTTTTGGAGGTGAGAGAGATTTAATTTATTATTATAATTCATGTTTATATCACACTTATATATATGTTACAAGTTATAAGTACTATTCAAAATTATTCTTATTCATTTGGTATGATGTTAGGGAGTTGGGATGTGGAGGGAAACCAAGGGTTTCACAGAGGAGATCTTTTGGTTTATTTTATATATATTTTGGGTATGTATCAGCCTAGATGGATCTAATTTATTTTTATTTATTTTCTTATGACTTTTTTACTTTAATATAGGATATGGTGTATGTTAGGAATGATTTTAATTATTATTATTGTTAATTATGACTTTTTCAGGTTTTTTCTTTTATTTTGGTTATGATTATTCATGTTTCACGGTAATGCAATGTACAGATAGTCTGTGTTAGATCATCATTTAGTATTTTTTTTATTCTTTGACTATGATTCAAGGGTGAAAATGTTCACATTTATGTTTCCTTTGATGTGAAAGAACTATTTTCTAGCATGTTGGGATCGAGAATGCACATCTGGCCTAATAGTAAGTCAAGTTAAATGACATATCGGGTTAGCCGAGATCAGTTTGTTACACACTTCAAGTCATTCATTATTCATCATTCACATTTATTCAATACATTAAAATTGATCAATTACATTATTTCCATCTATAATAACTAACAGTTTAATATCCCATCTTTTATCAATTTCATCCCATCACCCATTAAATTTTTCATTAATTAAAAACACATTTTATGCCACTGGGAAAAACATAACATAACCCCAAAACAACCAAATCCACTACTGTGTAAACCTCTACATAGACCAAGAAATCATACATCATTAAAACATTAAAACTACTAACTTTACACATAACCAATCATACCATCGCACATAGCATATAAGGACCTAGCTTTAAACATTACATAATCTTGAATTATGTCAAGAATTCACATTGAAAATATTTTTAGGTTTAGAGTTTTAAAGAATTAGGCCATAACTATTACATACCAACTTGAATATTATAAGTTGACACTACTACCCAGTATACATTTTTCATAAAATATAAACTCTAACAAATAAACATGTCTAGTTCCATGTTTTAGACATCATGAATTTTCCTTCACCACATCCTTGTCCCTATTCCACTTCACGTCCTATGAAAAACATTTCAAAAACTTGGGATGAGAAAAAAGCTCAGTAAGGGATACACAAAGAAGTAAAAATATTATTTTTTCAAAACAATAAGTAAACCATGAATAATTTTTCATAAGTAATACTTTTCATCTTTATTAAGTAGTAAATACTCTTCACTAAATAAAATATCAATGCTTACCCTTTTTTAACCAAAATATTAACATAAAACCCATATAAATAACACATAACATATAAAGGTAAATTGGGACATAAACATACTTAAATGGAATAACCATATGGTCAACTTCCACACATATCATTAAATGGAATAGCCATACAGCCGACTTCTATACCCAACAAATTGGAGGTTATAATGTAACCACCTGTCCTGGTTTATCACGACACCACCTGTCATTTGATTTATCATGTAACCACCCATAAAATGTCCAAGTACCATTATAAAATCATAACAAATAAAATATTTCAAATATAAACATTTCACTAATAACATTTCATCTGTAATCACATGAAATAATTTCAATATATTGATATAATCAGTGCTTTATCAAACCATTTTCAAAACCATTTAAAACATTTAACATAGAGATTTTTGAATAAAAGTGTCACATAGAACTTTGAAGCTTTTAAAGGAATTAAAATTTTAAAACATTAAAGTTCATATAAGTAAATAATAAAAACCATTTTGAAAATATGGACATTAATGAGAAATATTTATAAGAATAAATATTTAAAACAATATTTTAGTTAAAGAGTTCTTAACCAAATGAGATATGCTTGAACACAAATAATTGAGGAAAATATTCAATAAAAACTTTATAATATTATGAGAATAAAGGTATTAATGATATAATATGCCAAAATAAACTATATACACCATAGAAAAGTGAATTGGTGCAAAACAAAAATTAAGTCTCAATGGAATGTAATTTGAGACGAAATCCCTTATAAAGATGGTATCCTTAGATTAAGGATAAATAAATTACATAATTATGTGTGAAAAATATAAATACACTCAATATGATTGGATATTAAATGTAAATAGATCATAATAAATTCACAAATTTTCTTTTAAAGACAAAATCATTGACATGTATGTTTAAATCAATGAATGTAAAAAGAGTTAAAATTACTCTTATCAAGTTCATATCGACGACTTGAGAATTTATAAATGGAGGGATTATGTGTATCAAAATTATATCCACACATAGGGGAGTGTAAATTAAAACATAAATAAACAAACAGTGATTCCATACATAATCATAGCATGACATAATTATAAATTAGAAGATCAACCCAAGGAATGAAATTTGGGTTAAAAAGTTCCCTTATCTATTTGGTAACTTAGGAAACATACCCCACATGAAATAATTCTATTTGGTAACTTACGAAACATACCCCACATGAAATAATAATCATTAATTGAAGATGTAAATACCCATAAATGAATGTATATTACACAAATAGTACAAATCATGGGTAGTATGTACACCACACAAATGAAATGGTGACAAATATAGAATGAATCTCAGAGGAATAAAAGTGAGTTATGAAATCCCTTACCACGTTCTAATCAATTGAGTCGTTTGACCAAAAGTTAATAACCCCCAAGTGAATCATAGAATACCATGAATATACATAGAATAATGATAATATATATCAAATGTCAGTACACAATACACCACATGAAATAAATAAGTAGTGAACAATGGAAATCTCACAGAATTAAAAGTGAGATAAGAAACCCCTTACCTCATTTCCGACTTGACTTATTTGTTCCTTGTTATTCCTAAATAATAAAAATAAGTTAATTTATTATTGATTAAGAACCCTTTTAAATATTATTATTCCTTTTATATCACTTATTACCATGTTATAAACATTATGTAATCATTTGTGTTAATAATGTTCACTTTGTCGATATTTGGTATTTGAGTCAAAAATGGAATTCTTATAATTACAATTTGTTCATGTGGTAAAAATTTCCTTATATACAGAATTATATTCATGATTTAGATATCATATATATCCATTATATACATGTATTTTATAATAGTACATAAAATTTGGAGATAATAAATGAAATGCACCGTTCATGGAGACGGTAATCCGTACATACACATTAACACTACTTCCATTTCTATTTCGTATTGTAATGGTATGGAAACTTAATGATAAATAAGTATATTATAATTCTAGTATAATATCATATATAATTTCATTAACTCTAACCTGTATATGTTCCACATAAGGCATGAATGAGTCATATCACTTTGAGGGGGCGGTAGTCCGCACATCCTCAAATGAGATTATTGTATTTACCCATAATGAAAACCATAAAGCTATTTTATAAATGAAAAATACAGAGGAATAGAAACAATATAAATATAATATATATCATATATAAATACAGTTCGATCATAATTTCCACTATGAGAGGTGGTTTGAGATATTTGAACAATCATCGTTTCGTGAGGCAGTAGTTCACCGTCCACAGAAACGATATGTTCTTTACCCATTAGACATAGGTGTGTGGAAGTGTAGTTAGAATACTTATCATAAAAAAACATAGTATATTTAGGATAATGGTTTTGTTATAAAATAAATGAATAAAAAGAGTTTAGGGGGTTGGATAAGTAAAATAAAACAAAATAATTTGAGAGAAATCGTTACCTTTAATTCAGGTAACTCCCTTTGGTTTGAACCAAAAGGACTTCTTGAAGTACCTTCTACCTAAGTTAAGGCTTCTAGGTGGAATATAGGGTTATTGAGAGCATATTTTGGTAGGTTTTGGACGATCAAGGGGGATTGAGAGGTGTGAGGAATGAGTTTGAGGTGAGGGCTTTTTATAAGGGGGAGGAAGGCTTCTTTAGGAAAGTGTGAAAATATTATTTTATTATATAATTATTTTCGGTTTATAAATGTCCAAAAATAATTAAGGTAGAATATAAGATGACTCATGGTATAAATAAATTAATCCAATAATAATTGGACTGGTTTTGGATGTTATTTCCATATTTACAATCTTATTTATTAAAATGATTTATTAATGAGATAAACACTACATCATTATTGTGTCATAAATAATTTAATTTATTTGATGTCTAAAAATTATAAAAAAAATATAATGATGTAGGAAATATTCTTATATTTCCAATGAATACTTATAGTCTAAATTATAACTTATATATTTTTATGTAAAAATTAATTAATAAAAGATATTTGTTTATTTCATTTTTGTCTTTACTTTAAATTAATTCATCTAAAGTGTTATTATCACTCCCAAGTGGCTCCATGGGGTCCCAAAATCATTATAAGGAATCTTATGGTAGTCCATGACTCATACAATAAGTATAGGAAAAGTTTTAAGGTAATGTTTATTATTATAATATTTTTTTTACCTTAAATTACTCTAATTACCTTTAACCGCGGTAAATAGAAGTCAAAAGTTAATATTCACCAAAAAATTATTTTCATCTTATTGAACCAAATTTTAGTTACTAATAACAACCATGTATGTCATATTTTAGAAATTCAATTCACTGAAGTGTTAAAATTTCATTTAAATGAAAAATTCAGTTTTTTAACTACTAATCAGTGGTTTCACTATTCATCCAAAATTGAAGTTTTTCATAAAAATAATAATAATTCAACCTAAGATATATTTGATATTATGAATTAGAAAATTATGTATATATTAAAAAATTAAAAACATATAATTTTCATTAATTAATTTAAAATTAATTCCCGTTTTCAGAACAAATAGCGTGTTTTTAAGAAACAATATCTATCAAAAGATTGGCACTTATTTATGTCTAATTTCAAAGTGAAATTAATTACAATGATCACCATTGGATTAAATGGTAAACATATAATCTAATTACACTTTAAAACCAATTAAAAAGATAATATATCCATATAAATACATTATATTAAAAAGCATATTTGAATTAAAATACAGAATTTTTCACTATTCATCAAAAAATGATTTTTATCAGAAAAATACAAAAAAATTACCCAAAGTGAATTTTGATGTCATGATTCTAAAGAATAATTTTATGTTGTCAAATAGAACATATAAAAGTGACCAAAACTTTATTTACAGAGGTTTTTCCATCAAAAGGCGGTAAATCAACCTTTTAAAGTAAAGTATTATTAAAATTAGATTTATTCACATTTTAAGCCTCTAACTTTTATTGGATAAATGTAAAAACATTTAACAAACATGTATAATCATATTGTAGTTAGTTTTTCATTACCACCAATAAAATGGCTAGGTGTTATCTACTATTTAAAATAATAATATTATATTATTATTTTTCAGTAGGACCCAACATTGTGTGCAACGTAAGATTTCAAAGAAACTCGTTGTTGTGTATCGGGTATGCCATCGAATATAGCATCCCATTTAAAGTAAAATTAATAATTAATTTAAAAATATTAATAAATATGAAAATTTCATATTCTTTATTTACCTAGGATGTTACATCTTTCCCCCCTTTTGGGAATTGCATCCTCGTAATTTTAAAATTGGGCTTGGAAACATCATTGAAATTCCTACATCGAGAAAAGAGCAAATAAAACAATAAATTTAAAAGAAATAAAGATATATACAAAGGTCACTTGAAGCAATAGAAACTAGTATTCCATGAAAACATGGATATGTAAGATAAACTAACTCCCATAGATTAATAGAGAGTGATAGAGAACTTGATCACGGAAAGTTAACCCCCACAATACCATAAATTTGTGGTTGGGTAAAAGTCTGATGATAAAAGAGTGCTTATAAATTATTTACTTCAAGATCCTTTTCATATAGTTAATGAATTTTATTAATAACTAGACTAATATCATAAGGAAATATATATACTTTTCATGTTGAGTGTCATCCTTTAATAAAATCCTGCCACAAACTCATATTTCCTCCAAACGGTAAGTATTCAAGATGGCTTGGTCACACCTAAAGTGCTAGAATAAAATTCTAGAGTATCAAAAAATCTGAAAAAGATGAACTATATATTTCCCCTATCTTTAGAAATCAACCAAACCCAAAATTGGATAGTAGAGGATCAGATAATCCCCAAAAAGGATAATCTTTTACAAAAAGAAAAACTACTCTTAATCTCTAAAATTTTTCAAACAATACCCAAATTTCAACAAAGACCATTCAATAAACAACTATTCATAAAATTATTCAAAGTAATCCAAACTAATATTGAAACCCAAATCTCAAAAGTATTTAATCACATAGTATTCCAAGATAAACCTTAACATTTATCTCGAAATAACATCAGTTACTCTTAAAGTATCATATTGAAAAGTAATTAACCTAATCACATATTCTCCATGATAGGTTAATCATTTACATAGATAACCCAAAATAAACTTATTCTTGATTCATAAAATCATCTAACTAAATAGATTTAGTCATACTAACCAGGGACTTCATGTAGTCCAGTGGTAGGTGATAAATCCCAGTGGCACTTTGGTTGTGGGTTCGATTCCTGAAGCTTTGTCCAATGCGACAGGTTGTCACACGGTCTACGTGTTGTCCATTTTCAAAAACTTTATAATTTTATAACATTCCCAAAAAGAGATAAATTCATCAAAAATAATCATAACATATTTTAACCACAAAGGTTATCTAATAACTTTCATTTTTTATCCCAAAATGTATTAACCTATAATTGCCTAAAATTCAAGGATCATATAAACCCAAATGGTTCTTTATAACTATATCCACAAAAGAAAAGATAATTATTCCTTGAATAAAATTTTCATATATCAAACTTCAGGTTTTCACATACTATAAAAAGTCTTCTAATGTAATCCCATCATCAAAATAGCCTTAATACTTTTAAGAATTTCACCATTCTTAAATCTACCATAACTTTTGAATCCCATATATGTTTACTTCTTACTCATTTAATGTTATTTATGATCCATTAACCATTTCTTTCCAACTTATTCTGAAATAATTCATTCCCACAAACAAAAATCATGAATCATATCCTAGGATTAAATAATATCAAAATATATGTTAAGAAATAATCCATACCTTTCTTTGGTCATTGTCAGTTTCTTCATCCTCAATCAGAATGGCATTAGGTATTGATAAACAAATTGTACAATCCTATTGATCCCATTCTAGAAACTTCTTCCTAGGACATATGTTTGTATAATGACCATGCATAACACATTTAAAACATTCAATTGATCCTTCAGAATGAACTTCTTTCCCTTTCCTATAGTCAACTGGATGCTTCCTTTTTCCATGGTAGGTTCTTTCTTTATGATCTTCACTTCCACATCTATAGCATCTTCTCGTCCCTTTGAAACATTTTCTTATGTGTTTCTTTCCACATTCTTGACACATTGGTTTTTTAATATACTTACCTTTAGGATTATTACCTAAACTTCTGTGGGGATTTTTTTCTCACATATATGATGCCTTATAAAAAACACAAAGGTTCAGGTGGTCAGTCATGACTCCAGATAGTTGGTTGAGAATAACAACAAGAGTTCTCATTGCAGCTCCCATTTCATTCAATTGCTCATTCAAAAAACCTTCATAGTTTTCTTCACATTCATTATTACTTTGATTCCTACTATATCTAGCCATTGACTAAAAACAAAAATTTCAGTGTTAGTATATTAGTAAAATCATCAAATATTATCTTATGAGGATGGTAAACACTAAAACATACATTTTCATGTTATCTAAAACTCATTCGATTTATCTAAAAAAACTATGACTCTTTCCAATATGCTAATCATTATGGTTATGTCACTTATGATTAAATAACACCCTAACCTCTAAAGTTATCTAAACAGACCTCTAATACCAACTATAAGGACCCGGCCTTAAACATTACATAATCTTTAATTATGTCAATAATTCTCATTGAGGATCTTTTTAGGTTTAGAGTTTTATAGAATTTGGCTATAACTATTATATAACAACATGAATATTACAAGTAGACACTGCTACCAAGTATCCATTTTTCATAAAATATAAAATCATAAAAAGAAACATGTCTATATCCATGTTTTATACATCATAACTTTTTCTTGATGGAATCCTTGTCCCTATTCCACTTCATGTCCTGTGAAAAACATTTCAAAAACTTGGGATGAGAAAAAAGCTCAGTAAGGGGTACAGAAAGAATGAAAACTGTTAGTTTTTTAAAACAACATATAAACCATGAATACTTTATCATAATTAATACTTTTCACCTTTATGAAGTAGTAAATACTATTCACTGAAGAAAATATCATTGCTTACTCTTTTGTAACCAAAATATTACCATAAACCCCATATAAAGAATACCTAACATATAAAGGTAACTTGTGACATAAACATAATTAAATGGAATAACCATACGGTCGACTTCCATACATATCACTAAATGGAATATCCATATGGCTGACTTCCATACCCGATGAATTGGATGTTATAACGTAACCACCCATCCTGGTTTATCACGGCCCCACCCGTTATTTGGTTTATCACGTAACCACCTGAAAATTTTCCAAGTACCAATATAAAATAATAACACATAAAATATTTCAAATATAAACATTTCACTAAAAACATTTCATTTTTAATCACAAGAAATCATTTCAATATATTGACAAAATCAATTCTTTATCAAACCATTTTCAAAACCATTTAAAAAATTTAATAAAGAGATTTTTGAATCAAAGTGTCCCATACCAATTTAAAGATTTTAAATGAATTAAAATTTTAAAAAATTACTATCCATATAAATAAATACTAAAAACTATTTTGAAAACATGGACATTAATGAGAAATATTTAGAAGAATAAATCTTGAAAACAATATTTTTGTTAAAGAGTTCTTAACTAAATCAGATATGCTTGAACACAAAAAATTGAGGAAAAATATTCAATAAAAACTTTATAATATCATGATAACAAAGTTATTAATGATATAATATGCCAAAATACATTATATACCCCATATAAAAGTGAATTGGTGCAAAACTACAATGAAGTCTCAATGGAATGTAATTTGAGCTGAAATCCCTTATAAAGATGGTATCCTTAGATTAAGGATAAATAAATTACATAATTAGGTGTGACAAATATAAATACACTCAATATTATTGGATATTTAGTGTAAATTGATCAGAGGACATTCACACATGTGATTTTTAATACAAAACCAATGACTTCGATGTTTAACTCAATGAATGGAAATTGAGTTAAAATTACTCTTATCAAGTTCATATCGATGACTAGAGAATTTATCAATGGAGAGATTATGTGTATCAAAAGTATATACACACAAAGTGGAGTAGAAATTACAACATAAATAAACAAATATTGATTCCACACATAATAATATCATGACATAATTATGAATAAGAATATTAACCCAAGGAATGAAATTTGGGTTAAAAAGTTCCCTTACCGATTTGGTACCTTATGAAACATACACTAAATTAAAGAAGAATCATTCAATGAAGATTTAAATACCCATAAATGAAATTATATTACACAAGGAGTAAAAATCATGGGAATTAATTTCACCACACAAAGGAAATAGTGACAAATATAGCATGAATCTCACAGGAATAAAAGTGAGATAAGAAATCTCTTACCACGTTGTAATCAATCGAGTCGTATGACCAAATGTTAATAAAAACCAAATTAATCACAGAATAACATGAATATAAAAATAATCATGATAATATTTATAAAATTTAAGTACACAATAAACCACATGCAGTAAATAATTGGTGAATAATGGAAATATCATAGAATTAAAAGTGAGATAAGAAACCCCTTACCTCGTGTCCGACTTGACTTGTTTGTTCCTTGTTCTTCCAGAATAATAAACTTAAGTTAATTTAAACTTGATTAATAACCTTTTTCATGTTTATTATTCCTTTTATATCACTTATTACCTTGTTATAAACATTATGTAATCATTTAAGTTAATAATGGTTGTTTTGTCGATATTTGGTATTTGAGTCAAAAATGGACTTCTTATAATTACAAGTTGTTCATGTGGTCAAAATTTCATTATATCCCAAATTATATTCATGATTTTTATATCATTTATATCATATATATCCAGTATATACATTTATTTATAACAGTACATAACATTTGGAGGTAAGAAATGAAATGCACCGTTCATGGAGATGGTAAGACGTACTTATGCATGAACGCTACTTCCATTTCTATTTCGTATTGTAATGGAATGGAAACTTAATGATAACTAATTATATTATAAATCCAATATAATATCATATATAATTTCATTAACTCTACCCTTTATACATTCCACATAAGTAATGAACGAGTCATATCACTTTCAGGGGGCGGTAGTCCGAACATCCTCAAATGAGATTATCGTGTTTACCCACTATGGAAACCATAAAGTTATTATATAAATGAAAAATACAGAAGCATAAAAACAATATAAATATAATATATATCATATATAATTATATTTCCATCATAATGGCCACCATGAGAGGTGGTTGGAGATATTTGAATAATCATCGTTTTGTGAGGCAGTAGTTTTTCGTCCACAGAAATAATATGTTCTTTACCCATTAGACGGAGGTGTGTGTAAGTGTAGTTCGAATACATCTCATAAAAACAAACTAGTATATTTAGGATACTGATTTTTTTATAAAATAAAAAAAAAGAGTTTAGGGTGTTGGAGAAGTAAAATAAAACAAAATAAAACAAAATAATTTAAGAGAAATTGTTACCTTTAATTCGGGTAACTCCCTTTGGTTTGAACCAAAAGGACTTATTGAAGTGCCTTATGCCAAAGGTAAGGATTCTAGGTGGAAGAGATGGATCTTGAGAGATTATTTGGGTAGGATTTGTTTGATCCAAGGGGCTTGATATGTGTGTGTAATGGGTTATAGGTGAGGGTTTTTTATAAGGGGGGAGGGGTTCTTTAGGAAAGTGTGAAAATATTATTTTATTATATATTGATTTTGGGTTTATAAAGGTCCAAAACACATTAAGTCCTAAGATAAGATGACTCATGGTTGAAATAAATTCATCCAATAATAATTAGACCGGTATTGGATGTTATGTTAATATTTATAATATTAATTATTTAAATGATTAATTAATGAGGTAAACACTGCATCATTATTGTGTCAGAAATAATTTAATTTATTTGATATCTAAAAATTATAAAAAAAAATACCATTATGTAGGAAATATGTTTATATTTCCAATTAATATTTATATTCTAAGATATAATATATATAAACTTATGTAAAAATTAATTTACTAAAACTTATTTGTTTATGTCATTTTTGTGTTTACTTTAAATTAATTAATCTAAAGTGTCATTGTCACTCCCAAGTGGCTCCATGGGGTCCTCAAATATACCTAAGGATTCCCATGGTTGTCCATGACTCATCCAATAAGTATATTACAAGTGTTAAGGTAATTTTTTATTATTATAATATTCTTTTTACATTAAATTTCCCTATTTACCTTTAACCACGGGAAATAAAAGTCAAAAGTTACTATTCACCAAAAAAATATTTTCATCTTATTGAACAAAATTATACTTACCAATAAAAAAAATTTATTTCATATTTTATAAATTCAATTCATATAAGTGGTAAAATTTCATTTAAATGAAAAAAATCAGTTTTTTAACTACTACTTAGTGGTTTCACTATTCATCAAAAATTGAAGTTTTTCAGAAAAATACTAAAAATACAGCCTAAGATAAATTTGATATTCCAAATTAAAAAATGATGTATATTTTACAAAATTCAAAACATATAAGTTTCATTAATTAATTTAAAATAAATTCTTGTTTTCAAAACAAATAGTGTGTTTTTAAGAAACAATATCTATCAAAAGATTGACACTTGTTTATGTCTAATTTCAAAGTGAAATTAATTCCAATGACCACCATTGAATTAAATGGTAAAAATATAATCTAATTACCCTTTAAAACCAATTAAAAATATAATCTAAACATATAAATAAAATATACTAAAAAGCAGATTTAAGTTAAAATACAGTATTTTTCACTATTCATAAAAAATGAATTTTATCAAAAAAATACCAAAATTTTACCCAAAGTGAATTTTGATGTCCCAATTATAAATAAGAATTTTATTTTTTCAAATATTACATATAAAATTGTCCAAAACATTATTTAAAGAGGGTTCGCCATCAAAAGGCGGTAAATCAACCTTTTAAAGTAAATTATGCTTAAAATTAGATTTATTCAAATTTTAAGCCTCTAAAATTTATTGGATAAATGTAAAAACATTTAACAAACATGTATAATCATATTTTAGTTAGTTATTTTCATTCCCACTAATACAATGGCTCGGCTTTAACTACTATTTAAAATAATAATATTATATTATTATTTTTCAGTATGACCCAACGTTGTGTGCAACGTAAGATTTCAAAGAAACCTCTTGTTTTGTATCAGGTACGCCATCGAACATAGAATCCCCATTAAAGTAAAATTAATAATTAATTTATAAATATTAATAAATATAAAAATTTCATATTCTTTATTTACCTAAGATGTTATATAGCAACTCATCCCCCGCTACCACAAACAATCCACACCCAAACATCACAATTATCCACAATAACCAACTAGTTCTGTAACACCGTTAAAAAAGTGAGACTTAATAGAATAAATGTCACTATACATGTAAATAAGGTGATCCTTTATTTTTAGGATCCTACCTGATTAAAACACCATAGTTACGTGTTCTTGGCCTAGAGTAGTGTCAGGATGGGCGACTCCTAAGAAGTTTCATAGGGTGTGTGTGAGTTGGGACAAAATGCACAAAAAGAAAATGTATTTTCCTATAGTGATAGTCTTTACTCTAATAAGTTATCCTAATGGGTAATAGCTTGGGGTGTTTTGGGAATGCAATTATGGTGTAATAGGAGACCAATGGGTTCAGATGAATAGGTTCATGGCCTAGGGAGGTCGGGTCATGAGAAATGGTATTAGAGGTAACACCAAGTCTTAAGTGTAGAGGCACTTCCTGGGTATGAGTTGTGGGGCCCACATTAAGGTAATTGTGCTTTAAATGGGTGGAGTGTGTAACACCCCTATAAAAGTAAAACCTTATAGACTAAATTTTACTAACCATGTCAATATGGTGGACCTTTCATTTTTGGATCCTACCTGATAATAACTCCATTGTTAAGCGTGCTTGGAATGGAGTAGTGTTAGGATGGGTGACCTCCTAGTAAGTTTCACAGTGTGTGTATAAGAGAGTAAAATTCACACAAAAATAATTTGTTTTCTCTTGTGGAGAAAAAAATTAGTCCGATAAGTGACCCTAAGTGGGTAATAGCATGTTGTCTTCTGGGAGGGATTCCAAGGTATTATAAGAGACCCATTAAGTCAGATGACTAGTTTAATGGCATAGGAAGGTCGGGTTATGAAAAATATAATTAGAGGAAATTCTCATCTGGGAGTATAGATGCACTACATGGCTTTGAGATGTGGGACCCATAATAAGTATTTTGTGATTTAAAGCGTTGAGAGTGCAGCACCCCTATAAAAGTGATACATCATATACTAAATGTTACTAACCATGTCAACAATTAGCACCTTTATTTTAAGGGGCCTTCCTAATTAGAACTCAATAGTTAACAATGCTTGTCCTATAATAGTGTTAGGATATGTTACCTCCAGGGTTTTTTATAGGGAATGCATGCTTGAGGAAAAATAACTCTCAAAGAAAATGTGTTGGAATGGAAACCAAGTTATAATTAGATAATTATGGGTTTAGATGACCAGTTTTGTGTCATGGGGAGTTCAGGTCATGAAAAATGTTATCAGATGTAATAACCACCCTAAAGTGTAAAGGCACTACCTAGATTTGAGGTGTGGGCCCACAATGAGGGAGTTATTCTTTAAAGGGATGGAAAGTGTAACACTCCTATAAAAGTGATACTTTATATACTAAATTTCACTACCCATGTCATCAAGGTCCAACTTTCATTTTAGGATCCTACCTAATTAGTACTCTACATTTAAACTTGCTTAGCCTTGAGTACTGTCAGGATGGATGACCTCCTTAGATGTTTCACTAGGTGTGCGTTATTGAGGAAAAACAACACCAAAAGAACATGTGTTGGACTATAGAAAAATCAATATTTTGATAACTAACCTCAGTGGGTGGTATCTTGTGGTTTCTTAGGAAGGAAACCATGATACAATAGAATATCCATGGAGTTAGATGACTATTTTTATGGCTCAGGGAGGTCAAGTCGTGAAAATTTACCTTCAAATCATCAAAATGAAGACCAAAAGTATAGCAGTAGATAAGGGAAAAAATATTATAAATCTACCTTAAATAAATCCTCTAATAAATATTTTATATTAAAAAAAAATTGATTTACACACGATCACTTTAATTCTATATTTTCACATAACTATTTTATTACCAACATTATGTGATTAACCCATTATGAAAGGTGATTCAAAATAATCAAGAACATCAACCAATGTATATCAATACATCAAGTATGAATCACTAAAAACTATATTAACTAATCCATACTAACCACAATTATACACATCCTCAACCCTAAATTTCACTAAATTAAAAATAAACACAATAAAAATAGTGAAAAACAACAGAAATACCAAGAGTGAATGTCAATAAACAATATCCCTTTAATCATATTTCTATATTAATTTAACATGTTGGGTTTAAACACATCAAATATATTTAAAAATTCTTTTTCCTTTATTTTTTACTATAATTTCATGATTATCCAATTTAGTAAGGTGTAAGATATCACACCAACAACATATAACATGGATATTTGTGCTAAACTAACTCAAATTATCCAATTTAATAAAACTTATTCATTAATTAAACATGACACACATAATTAAAATTTATTAAAATTCCATATTTACACACGACTACTTTCATTACCATATTTAAGTGTTTAAACATTTATGGAAGGTGATTCAACCATTATGACAGTAAGAAAAAAAGTTTGTCATGATCATAAGTATTAATTGATAAACACAAAAAAATATAAATACCATGAAATTTTACAAAGCACTTAAAAATCATTGTCTTCCCATTAGTTTAATCTATTCCAATTCATTATCATTTTTATGTTAATTCAAACCATCTGGCCAAAGAAAAAAACATGATAATTCTAAAATTTACACATAATAAATATGGAGAAGTATCGAATCCCCTACCCCAACTGAAGATTAAATTAATTCCCTATAAAAATTATTAGAATATGAAATCTCTATCAAGAACACTCAAGTAATATCCTCATGATCCTTAGATAAAAATTAGTGGATATCATGAAGTCGAGGATGAAAACCAACCAAAGGATGACCAAATATCTTCAAAGAAAAACCTCTAATAGTCTAGAATTTAAAGGGAGTTGTGGGGGTGAATATTTTGATGTAATACCTGAATTTATAATCACTCTAGAAAAATAATAAATCATAGTGTGATAGGGTTCACTACTAACACAACCTGACCCATCAGGACCCTTCCTCGGCCAATGATATACTAAGGGTGGAACCCCAAGCCTACCTCTAATAGGCCAGAGGCTAGTGACTAGAAATAAAGAAGGCATAATACACTTCTAGTATACCTTATATTATACAACCTATAATATATATACTTCACCAAATAATAAAATAATATCCACATATATACAGGATAACTTATCTAATTGAAATGAAAATATTTATGCATACATATACTAAACATCCAATGTGTGTACAATATAAATTCCAATATCATAGGGGAAAATAAATGTCCATGTATCATCAACCCCCCATCACACAAGGTGAACAGATTAACTCACCTATGAATCATTGTTCCTAGAAAAATTCATCTAGAAATAGGATTCTCATATGAACATCCTACTCACCTAGTTAAAAATTCATAGTCTAATTGAAGAGGGAGTAACACCTAGAGAAAGATATATTTCCCAAGGGGATTGATAAATTCATGGATTGGTACCCCACACCTTATTCCACGGGGGCTTTCCTACCTCATCCTACCAGAGGGAAGACACCTCCTTATAAATTATTAGGATCCAAAAGGTAGTCACATTATCTAGATATACCCAAAGGGGGAGACAAAAAACTCTAATCCGAATTCCCACCCCTCAACATAGCTTCACTATACTATAATATCTATGAGGAGAAACTTGAAGCACCATGTGTATTGGAAGTTCCTAAAAACCAAAATTGTCCATGCAACATGAATACTACCACTTTTATACCATCGATACCATTCCATATTCAGGGGCCCACACCTCATTAGGGTAGATGGTATAAAGGAGTTGTGAACCCTAATCATATAAACTATCCTTCTACTTAACCACCATAAACATCATATAACCAATCATAAATGTATCGAGGAACCCAAGATATGTTAGAGAGTATATACTTGATGAGGGAGTACCAACCCCATAGTGGACCTCACACCTCACCAAGGTCCAAGGTTAACCAAATAAAAAATCATCTCTATATATGTACAAATGAACTTGTTCCTTAATAGGAGGGATCTGAGAAACTATTTCCTAACCTAGATTACCCACTATATATATATATATGTGTGTGTGGGAGTACTGACTCTCTAAACATGAGGGTTCACTTGAAATTCATATAATGATACAATCTTGAGTGAGTTCCCAAATCTCATCTCTATAATTTCCACTCCTCATATACATCATAACTTTCGATCTGATGTAAGGGTCCACATAGAATATTACACATCACATAATCCATCTACTGTAGCAACCCATGGGATGTTATAGGTGAGAGATAGCATCCACCATCCATAATAGAAATAATCCATGAAGTCCATAACATAGAGGGTGTGTTTAACTAACTCCTCATCCTCCTATCTAAAACATATGTACTTACACATTATAGGGTTCATGTTAAGGAATGAATCTCTCCAATTTCCATAATCATCTATAAGTTCTATCTAACTACCCTATTATAATGATGGAATCACTAATAATTATTCTAGACTCTAGAATTCACAACTCTTCATCCTCAAAGGATACACTACTCCTAAAAAACTCATGGAGGATATAGACCTCTGAAAAAATTAGGGACCCATGACCATACACTAAAAAGATATCAGGTGGTTTACTATACTTACACCATCTCATCATCATCACTTGGATCATGTCTTAATGATAGTAAAGAGGACCTTTCCATCACACTCAATATTATAAGCTACTCTATATAAATTAATTTCTTGTCCAAATTCATATCTAGGTTGAGAAAACACCCAAATATCCTTTGATAGGAAGGTTCATGACATGTATCATAGGGTACATAGAATATGCACCCAACTCCATACTCTAGGCATGTAACTCTTCCCATATCGACAGGTATTTCCAAAATATATAGAATGACTCATGGAATACACAATGTGTCATCCACATGGTGTATTGATTCATATTCCCTAGGTCAAGTTGTGTAATGTAACCTAATATATAATATATTTATATATCCCATGTACCACACATGAAGTTTCTATCCATGTATGTGGCCACACCTCAAGTCATGTACTTGAAGCTCCTACATGGAATGTACATGTAGACAACATGCCATGTGAAAAATTTCCTCACCTTTTGGAGAATATAAAACTAAAAAACGTGTATTATATCACTACACATTGTGTGATTTGGTTTTACAGAAATATAATTGTTGTTAATATCATGTTTTTCTCATTTCCCCACAAATAACCCCTCTATGGGCCTTAATCCATCTATAAGAAATAAAAACTATATCATATAAATAGAAAACAATAGTATGATTATTACAAGGAAATAATAAAAATAAAGGTTCTACCTCACGTTAAATCATTTAATCTTTATGGTTTGATTTGTTCCCCATGGTCACGACATCACGATCTTGCTCTGATCGGTCCTCTCGGATGAATATACTCCTCCCACTCTCTTAATATCCTCTTTAATTGGTGGAATCAAAGAGGGGAGTATTTACCCTTCCTATCACATATAAATGAAGAGGGAATAAGTTTAGGGTATAAAAACCAAAAATTAAATTAAATAAACATATCCATTAAAAGGCCTAAAGTTCAAACAGGGTTTATAAATCACATGGATAAAAACAATCATTATTAACTCAACTATGAAGTTGGAATTTTCTATTAGAATCCTTGTTTTGGATATATTTATTTTCATAGATGTTTTAATGATTAATAATTATTTAATAAATATTAAATATCCTAGAAAATACCCCCATAATAGAATCTCACCAAATTATTACTCAAGGGTAAACATCCCATCCAGAGAAAAAGTGAACCATCAATAAAAAAATTGAGGTTCTTTTCTAGGAGAAATTATCATTTTACCATTTATAAGGGTCTAGGATATGAATCCCCAAAACTAACTAAGTTTTCAATATTATAAAATTTTGGTTTCTACATCCTCCCCTCCTTCAAGACTTTTTATCCTGAAAATAAAAATAATCCAAAAAGATATCTAACAATCCCACAACCATCCTTATGTATTAAAATAACATGCCCACACATGATATCCTCTTAATTTTTAAGGTATATAGATCTATATAGACCCATAATAAAACCCCACTTAGGAATGAATCCCTTTTACATCACGTGTATTGGGGGTACCTCATCCAAGATTATCATTCCTCTACAAATTTCAAACTTCCTCAACCCACCATAAGCGAATCTCCCAACACAATCATGAATCCCCTCATGAATTTAACAAAGACTTTCCACCCATGAAATTTTCCTCCCACCACAGGATTCCCCTAAATACTATCAAAAACTGATTCAATGATCCATCAATATCACTTAGATATGGTTCAGCTAAAAATATATTTCCCATGGTGGAATTATGCTCCCCACCTTCAAAAAGGGTGAACCTAAAAATTCCAACATTGAGGAAATCTAACCACATCAACATTCTCCTTAATGTGCATTAAAAAGAGTGTCATGCCACAACGTAAAAGCCTTCAACCACTCTTCATCAATATCTGAGAATCACATACATCAATATTTTCCAAATCAGATAATGAGGATATCATTGAACATATTATCCTTTCTTTTACAAATACTGTTAGGGAAAACACCTGAACCACCGACCTTAGATAGGTTCTCATCAACCACAGATGACATGATCTATCTATTTGAGATCCAAGGTTTACATATTCCCAATACTCAAGAATCTAAAACAACTATTATGTAGATCACCACACCTTATAACACATCCAAAAATACCATAAAGGATCTCCCATTGAAACTCTCACCACACAACCCATGTGGCCACATAACTAAGATAACTAACCACTAGTCATTAAGATACTCACGAAAATCAAACTCACATTATATAGACTATATTCACTTTAGAACATGTGAAAATGCAACACTAAGGACTTCCCATAGCACTAAATGTGAAACTCTTTCCTATAGAAACATAATTTAATATCATAACTAAACCTCCTCTTAAATTCATTGGAAATACTTGAAATAATCTACATACTAAATCTCACCACTAAACTCCCCATGGTAATCTAGTAAGTATTCTTGGAAAAATTACCATCCCCCTTCATTTTCAGTTATGGTAATAATACTCTAAATCATTTACAATGAAAAAATATACACTTTCCAAGCATTGAAATAATTGGTTTCAACTTCCTAAGGGTTGGACCTACTTATCTCTTGATCCCAATTCCCATTAAAAATGAACTGAAGCTTATATAATTAGTCCCTAAACACCGCGAAGTGATATCCATCCACCTATACTCAAGATATGGGTGATCATCCATCACCTACAATTTCATCACTGGTCCCTACTCTTCTATAGAGGAATCCCAGTAAAAACTCTCCGCCAAAATCATCTCACACTAAAGGCTAAAACGAGAGCACATTTTCACCTCTAATAAGAGTCTCTAGTCATACCTCATTGGTCATAAGACTTTATTAGGATCTATGGATCCCCATAATACTATAAAATATCAAGAGAATAACATGTTTTAGTGCTAAGAAATATGAGAGAAAAGTAAAAAAGGCCACTAATATAACCTCGAGCTACTTGAAAAACTACCCAATTCAAGCCCTCAATAGTTCACACCAAGATAAAATAATCATAGAAATAATTATCCATCATCTTCCCAGCAATTGAGGGATAATATCTCTATAAAAATATTCCTTGTACGTATGAGGAGGAATATCCCACCTAGACAAGGCTTCTAATCTTGGAATTCCAACCATCATATTCACCATCCACTGCATGAAAGATCCTTATAGGTTCCACAAACCCCTATTGATGGATCATCCTAGAGTTTCAATCTCTTACAAAAGATCTTAATCAGAAGTAAATCATTATAAAAACTCCTACCAATAACTAAATTGTAGTGAGGTACCCACACCTCACCGAGTGACTATAAATCATTCAAATAGGGTAAGTGACCACAATATTTTTGAATTTGTACCACATCTATCTCTATAAAAGGTGGATATGTTACATTTATTAGGGGGATAATTATTCTTTTATAGTATGGGGAATCCATTCCTCATTGATATTTATGGAGTACCAACCCCATTCCCAAAAATAACATACATATATAGAGGGGGGAACCTACCCCTCCCATAGAGAACCCACACTAAGAGAGGTACACTGAAAATGGAGGGACAATGGCTCACATGGATATATAAACCACAACTCCTATCATCAAGAACACCAGTTGTTGTAGATGGAGGACCCACACAATGGCATCTATACAGTTCCTAGGGGTATATCTATCCTAATAGTATGGTAATTCTAAGAAAACTCACAATGATATAACCCCTTGGTTATCAAGTCAATAGAAACCTAGGAAGCTCTCATATTTGTGAGTAGTCTTGTTTCTCTAATCATAAGTAGAAGGTGAATCTCACACCTCTAGTGAGATAATTAAAATGAGGGAAATATATATCCTCATCACATGATGACATCTCAGAAAGTCTTACATCATATCATAAAACCAACAATGCACTAATTTCTATATGATGCATGTAAATAATATACTATACCCTTAAAAAATTCCATAAGTACTCAAGTTAGTTAAAATATTGTTAAATTCATTGCATTAGAATGTATTGGATGTCACTCCTTAGTTGTGTTACTTAGAATATCAACTAAACATAAGAACCTAAAAGAATGGTTTCCCTAGATATCCCAAACCAAAACTCAGAAAACACCTATATCTCCAAACATCATCCTAAGGACCACTAGCTCTGATACCAATATTACATAACCTAAAAAACAAGGACTCCTAATTGTTCAGAAATAAGATGAGGGTTCCACCTCATACCCACCACCAATAGTCTAGGGGATGGTGACAAGAACCAAGAAAGCATATTAAAAATATAAGAGTCCTAAGAATAAAAGATCTATAGAAAATAAACATAAACAACCAATAACAAAATATCTAAAATCACAAGGGATAACATATCTATTTGAAATGAAAATATGTATTCATACATCTATTAAAGATTGAAGGGGTGTATAATAAAAATTCAAATATGATATGAAAAAATACAAGTCCCAATATCTGATAATGTCACCTAACCTAGAGTGACTAGGAAGAATGGTATCACCATTCCAAGACAACTCCAATTGAATACTACTTACTATGAATAACACCAAGTCCACTAAGATCTATATCCATTATCTCTATTTCCACTAATATCACTATTAACTTTTTCACCATCTGTAGATACACAAAAAAAATTAGGCACAATTTTTTTAAAAAGTTGAGTATAAAAATACTGAGAAAAAAAACCTGAAAACATTAATGGAAATAGTATTTCAAGTTAGCATTCCACCAATAGCTAAACCATATAGCAACCAAACATAATTATATGGGGAATTCAGGGAGGAAGTTATTGGTTCACTTCCCAATATGACCATAACCCTTTCTCATGGAAAAATACTAGGGATAACCCTTAATATTGACCCGTTCAGGGGAATGGGAACTCTATAAATGAATCCAAAACCTTAGTGGGGAACACTTCCCTAATAATCATCCTTATGAAAAAAACACCTCTATTCCCACATAAAATACATATTCTATAGGACTTTAAGGTAAACACCACCCAGATCCTCCATGAAATTAAATAGTAAACCACATTGGTCCACATGAGGGGACAACAACCAAAATGAACACATCGAATCTTGAGGATATAGTATGGAGGATTCTATACTAAATGGAATCATAATTTATTACCCACTCCTCATACACTCACATAATCACTTTCCCATCACACATGGGGAATAGTTGAACTCACCAGAGAATCATTGTTCCCATAAAAACACCTTTATCCATAGAAATATCATCTGAATATCCAACTTACCAAGTATAGAATCCCTAGTCTAATCAAATTGGTGGCATGCGCCTTGAGAATGATATGATGCTCGAGGTGGTTACCAACCCCATGGGTGGATTCCCCATACCTCATCCCATGGGGGAGTTCCCTACCCCATCCTTCCAAAGGAAAGACACCTATGAATATATTCTAGGATTAAAAAGGGATTGTTGTGATATATTTATGTCCAAAAGAGGATACCAACCAATAGTAAGGTGAATCCCTACCCACTCAGACCAACTCCACCATAGCGGCATACCAAGGGGAGAAACATAGTGCACTCAGCGCATTGAAATCCCCCAATAACCTAGATAATCTAAGAAACTTGAATACCAAAACTATCATACCATCAATCCCATGTTGTAATGGGAGATGAATGCCTATCTAGGGAATATAGACCATCCAAGGGAGTTACTAACCCTAATCATATAATCCTTCCTTACTACACAATATTTATAACCATTATGTCACTAATAACAAGAATATTAGGGATCTTGAGCCTCTCCAGAGCTTATATGTTGGTCGAGGGAGTGTCGAACCTATAGAGGAGCTCATGCCCCACCAAGGGCTAAGCTTAGCCAAAGATAAAATTTTCATGTCCACACCTCAATGTGGGAGATATAAGAAAACTTCACCTAACATGGATCTCCCACTCCGCACACATGGTAGAGTACCAACTCCATCGACATGAGGTACAACCCACACCTCATACCATTATAAAAACCTGAGGGAATGACTAAATCCCATCTTGATACCACTCAAACCACATGATATAGAAACCTATGTCATAATGGATGGTTCTATCAAGAATTCTCTACATTTTCTACTCTATCTCTCATAGAAACTCATGGGTTACTACATGGGAGAGAGAATATCTTTCATCCATGGTAGGAACTATCCATGAAAACTATATCATAAAGGGAGTGTTCGAGTAACTCCCCATCTTAATATCCAAGATAAATTCACCCATTCTTCACATAAGAAACAAGAAGTATTGAATATTTCCAAGTTCCATGACTATTTATAAGTCTGATCAATCTTCCCTACTATATATTGGGCAATACTTCTAGCTAGATTAGGCTCCTACATCCAAAAATCTCTATCCTCTAAGGATTCACAACCGTTAAAAAACATTTAGTGGATACCAACCTTCAAAAAAGTTGATTATTCCACTCCTTGACATTAGGGACTTTTGGGGGGATCTATCTTCCCCACACCTACTCAAAATGACTACTTAAATTTCATTATCATCACTATGGGTCTAATACCCATAACCAACCTTGAATAATCCCACCATTAGACTATGAGGTAAAATAGAACTCCACCATCATGTTTTACTTGGTAAGATACTCATAATAGACTACTCACTTGTTCAAATCTAGATTTAGAGTGAGAAAACCTGAAAATCCCCTACGAGGGGAAGGTACACAGTGTGAACCATATGGTTCAAAATGTGTACACCCAATACCCCACTATGTCCATGAACCTATTCCCATATTAGAATTTATTTCAAAAATACATGGCATGCCTCATGGAAAACATGGTGTGTAATCCACATAGGGTACTAATTCATGTACTCTATCTTATGTTGTGTCATGTAACCCGACATGGTTTGTACTTCTACATTTCATCCACCTCAAATAGGATGTATGTCCATATACGTGGTCATACCCCAAGTTGTATACCTAAAGTTTCTACATAGTGTTTATATATATTAAACACACTGTGTGGACATCATCCTCAACCTGAGAACCACAGATGAACAACATAGAGTTTGTTCTAGCACTACATGCCATGTGATTGGGTTCTTTAGTCACTAATTTATTATGAATAGTATGTTCTACTCATTTCACCTCAAATCACTCATTTGATGTCCTCACCCATTAAATAGAAATAATAATTACAAATTATAAATGAAAAAAATTATAAAATTATTAGGATGTTGGAATCAAAATAACAGTACTACCACATGATAAATTACTGATGCTTCAAGGTCAAATTCGTGCTTTATAGTTATTGAATCCCAATATGGATCTAATCATTCCTCCTAGACCAAGATCCTCATCTCTCTCACTATTTCCCATATTATCATGGAGGTAATAATGAGGGTATGGTTTCCCCTTCATCTCATTGATAAATAAATATAGAATGGGGTTATGGAAAATATAAACCAAAAATTAAATAAAATAAAAGGACCAATTAAAAGGCCCATTCCATGGCTTGAAAGCTAGATGGTATTTATTCCTCACTTAAGAAAAACCACCCATATTATAATCAACATTGGAGTTACAATTTCCATTTTATTTTTTTAGGATATATAAATTTTCTCACACATGGGAACAAATATATTGTTTTAGTAATTATTAAATATCATAGAAAATATGCTATTTTAAGAAATCTCACCAAATTCTTCAAAAAGGGTAAAAATCTCATCTCGATAAAAAATAGGACCATCAAAAGAAATTATGAGTTCATTTTCTATGAGAAATTACCATTCTTCCCTTTATAAGTGTTCAAGATCTGAATCTCCAAAATGAGCTAAGTTTTCTATATAGGAAAGTCAGGGTTGCTATAATAATGCTACAATAATAGACTGGTCCAAAAATCATATCATGGTATCCCCCATGTCTTGATAGTTAAATCCCTTTAAAACTGAAATTATTAAAGAAGTTCATGGAATGACCAAAGTGTCTATTCCAAAACACTCGAACTCCCGAGAATCATGGCATGATCCTCGGTCTCTTCACCTCAAACCAGATAAAACCCAAACCAAACCACGACATAGGGAAAGAAATCATGGTATAATATATTTTGGATAGATCTAAGGAAATAAATCACCCAGGACATTAAACTTTATTAAACATGGTCATGTTTCAATATCCCCATATATAAGATAAACTCAAGGGATCATATAAGATAAACATGGGAACCCCCATTATGCAAGAATAACCTGCAATCTTTTATGATTAAATTGGAACCAATAACACTATAAAAATCCCCATGTAAGACTAAATCATGTAACCCAACACCATAATCTAATTCACATAGGATTAAACCAATACTCCTTAGAACCCTTCACATCGCAACACTATAATCCTTGTCATAACTTGACTACAAATTTTAAATAGTGTGACACTAAAACCTTATAGCTCTTCCCCTAAGTCACAACACAAATAACACAATGCATCCCATATCTACCCGTTGTGGCATGAAAAACTATAAAAAACACATTCCTCCATCCAACTCATTATAGTGTAGTTTATCAAGCTATGTCGCAATGTACACCTCTAGTTGAAATTTCAACCTTGACACAATCTTATCCCTTCTAAAAATTTTCAAACTCTTACAACAAACAAAACATTAAAATTAAGTGTCTATTAAAGTTTTGGATATTAAATTAAATACCTATAAAATGATACTCTTCCCCTAGAATCAAATATAACCTAGAAAGAAGAAACCATCTATGAAACCCAAATACCCTTAAGAGATACCCCTAAATTATGAGTTTCATCACCGTAAAAACATGGATACAACACAATGGGAAAACCATAATCATAAAAATAGAAAATTAATCATTTTGAAATTGATGTAAAACCAGTAGAGGGAAATTCATAAATCATAACTTCTAAGAGAGATAATTTTTAAACAAGACTGGTTTCGTTGCATGAAATTTCTCAGTAAACCTCATGAAGAACTAAACTAATCAAAGAAACCATCTTCTAAATTTCTGTTATTACTTAACTCAAGGATACGTCCCCTACACACTTACTGAACTCAAATTAAAAAAACTACTACAATATCTTCCCCTCTCTAATAGGAGATTACCCAAAATATAAAAAAAATGACATACCTCTCAAACAATCTATTATAAAAAGAGGATTAACATGATAGATGTGGGAAGGAGAGAATATCAATAACTATAACCTAAATATTTACCATTTTACTAATCGTTAATCCTTATAGAATGAAAAAACATGTTTATGAAATTATGTTTCTAAAATAATTCATTTCAAATAACATATCTTTTGATTACTAAAAATTATATTATATTAAGAAATAATTTAAGATCCAAGTACCTAGAAAAACTATTTTTTCTTTTGTTTTAAATTTAATAATAAATAAATGTTAAATCAAAACTTCCATTTAAAAAAATTAAGATCAAATTTTAAAACCATAAGGGTAATGTGATAACATGATAAGAAAATAATTCAAACTAAAATCATATGGATCATTTAAAAGATATTATTATGAATGGAATAAGGTAATTGACTAAAAATATACTCACACAAACCAAACAAACTTCATCCTAATTGACTTCTATATGAAATTTAACCACCCAATTAGAAAAAAATGAATCAATTAAAATAAGGAACATAACAAATCAAAGGGGGCTCGTACTATCGACGCCCCACTGATTCAAAATAAAAATATATCATATTACCCTAACAAGGACACTTTGAGATACTCAAACCCAAGGCTCAATGTTGCACTTAGTTCATGAAATACCACTTCACTCTCCACATTCACCTGCTTTAAGACTCATAACTCAAGGAACCATCTTCATATTTCTCAATAGCTAGGAAATATCCTTCTTCGATCACCTTATCATGATACCTCATATCTATCCAATACTTAAAATAAAAACTTTCTACCCTAATTTGAACCTATGTCATCAAAGAAGACTCAAAATATAACACTCACAAATATTTGTGAGCCAAGTAGTCTAAGAATGAGGATATCAATTTACAAAACAAACTCTAAGGTCACTCACACTTGATCACCCATGATGGAACTCTTAGGGAGTATTTATAAATTTTTTATTTCTCACTTGAGTAATAAAATCATTTTAATATGGATAGGAAATTATTCCCAAAAAACCTCTTTTAGGTGACCATATTTTTTATTCCACCACATTCAGTCAATTCCTTATAGAAAACCCATTGTTAAGGAAAATAAGAGTTGGTTTGGAGACCTCATGAATTTGAGGTCAATCTCAACCTCTTTTAAACACTCCTAAACCATAAGTCTCAACACCCCACAAAAAAACATTAGTATTCTTTTCCATTGGAAACTAAATAAAATCTCATACCATGACTCTTACTGCTTCCCAAGCACATTGAACTGATGAAACTCTAAAGAAAAGTGTAACTCTATGACCCTAAAATCACAGAGTCAGTTCCTTACTTAATTACATTGGCATGATTACACGGAATTAAATCCCAAAGGACCAATAAATTTAGCAATTTTTGAAAACTAGATTACAAAAATGGTACCCATATTACATTGGTAAATATAAAAAAACATGTTACATAATAAAATGAAATGAATGGGATCTTTGAAATCTTGTTCAAATATTTACTCTTCATATATTTGGGAAAGGAAACATAATAAGGGTGAGATTAGATACTCAGTAAGGGTAAATACAATGGAAGTGATAACGAATCAATAAGAATAAATCAACATGGTAAGGTAAATAACTAATAACACATTCCATTTAAATAACAGGATATGGAATAATCATTATGTAAAGGTAAATAACTAAAACACATTACATTTAATCAATAATATGATAATGAAATGCATACATAGATTTTATCATATGAAAAGATCATGGATAATAATAATAATAATAACTAAAATATCATTTAAGGAAATGATTGGTTATTTGATGACATTCCTGAGGCACATGAAAACCTATATAATTAACACCTTTCACAAGATTGTTTAAAATAAAGGTAGAAACATATTTAATTTGGCCAACTGATTTGTCTCATGAGAAATTTTCGATGTATCTAGGGGATATATAAACTCCAATACCCACTCACCACAACTAGTCCAAATCATTCCTCATATCAATTAGTCAATTTAATAAACAAAAAATATACCATCTTAAATATCTGTATTGAATAAACAATATAGATTTATCAATATTTCCCCAGATAATCAAATACCTATCAAAGTAAACAACATATATAAAAATGGTATATGGTTTAGGAAATAATAATATCCCTCACCAAATAATTTTTATATTTAATAAAATTTATAATGAAAAATTATTATAATGAATTTATTGGTTCAAGAGGAAGTTAAAAATCACAATAGAAAGTGAGATTCTAAAGATAACTTTTACCATTTAGTAATTTTCACGATAAACCCCTTGAGTGATATAATTCAATGTGAAACATAAAATACCATGATGTATGATTGAATCTTGATATTAAATTAAAAAATATAATTATATACACCATATTAAAGTTAATTGGTTCATAACAACAAATAAGTCTTAATGGAATGTAAATTGAGATGAAATCCCTTACCTTGTATTTAATTTTGGGTGAACATATTTTGAACTAATATATAATGATTTTAAGAATATTATTAACTTATAAAATAAGCATAATAATATTTATAATATCATATATTATCTTATTGTAATATCTTATCACCCATTGTTAACAATGTTTCATTATTTTTACTATTCCGGGTGTTAATTTCCTATTTTTTGAGTATTTCTTTACATGTTATTTTTGTTCTTATTATGTTTATCATGATATAATAATATAAATAAAGTAAACCATGATTTAAATATAATATACATTCATTATATATGTATTTTTAATAATCCATAATATTTGGAGATAGGAAATGAAATGCACTGTTCATTGATATTGTAGGTCGAACGTATGCATGAATGCTATATCCATTTATTTGTCGTATTTAAAGGAATGAAAATTAAATGACATATATATGTATATTATAATTTCAGTATCATATATATGTCATATAAGTCACATATTTCTATTAATACCATCATTAATACATTCCATTTATAGCGCGAATGAATCACATCGCTTTGAGGAGGTGGTATTCCACCCGTCCACAAACAAGGTTATCGTATTCCCAAAAAATGGAAACAATAAAGGTATGAATTATATAAAAATTATAAAAGAATAAATAAATTATAAATATAATATTTATATTATATAAAAAATAAATACAACGCTATTTTCATCCATGAAATGTGGTAATGGAAGAATGAATGACATCAGTTCGCAAGGCGGTAGTCCGCCGTACACACGAACGATGATTGCATGTCCCATTTTTTGGATGTGTGGGGAAGTTTAGGTTAAAATATTAGCATAAAAACTCATTATATTTAATATAATTATGTTGTTATATAATCTTGATACAAAAATAATTGAAGTGGTGGAGAAGTAAATGAATCAAAAGTGATTGTTGAAGAACATTGCCTCTTATTCAGGTAACTCATTTTGGTTTATACCAAAAGACTTGATTTGTTTCATTTATGGAAAATTTGAGGATTATAGGATGGGGTAATTTGGTAGATTATTTGGATAGGTTTTTGATTATAAAAACATATTTAATGGGGTGAAAAATTGGGAGGGGTGAGTGTCTTTTTATAGTGGAGGAGGAGTGACATTCTTATAAATATAAAAAGGTAAACACTATTGAGAGGTCTTCATTACATAATGTGCCTCAAATAATAAAAAACGATAAAAGGGATTATATGGTAGAAATATTAATATTATATGGCTTTTGGACCATCTTCAAGGTCATTTTTGTCCCTTAAGGTTAAGGTTTAGTATCTTGTTAAGTTAATTTTTCTCTTAATCACTATAATTAATTTTAATTACTTTCACTATTTTTTTTTTGGTAAGAAACTCATTTAACCTTATTGTAAATTATAAATTATTTATATTCCAAATATGGAATCCATTTTTCAAAATTCCCACTACAAAATATATAGAAATTATTTTAAATTTAATCTCATAGACGGGACAACAAAGCGGGTTTTGGAAGTGAAAATACCCAAAAGTTAGAAAAGTTTTTATATCCAATTTCAACGTGAAATTGATTCCAATGAAATAAATTGTATTAATTGATGTATTATTTAACTAAATATACTTTTAAAAAATAAAAATATAATTTAACCTTATAAATTATTGAGATTAAAAATCATTTTTCAATTAAAATCCAATATTTTTCATTATTCATCAAAAAATAAAACTTCATAGAAAAATTCCAAAAATCACCATAAACTAATTTTTAAATTTATCATTAAAATGTAAAGTTTAAATTGTCGAATAAAATTTTTAAAAGTGTTAAATTTTAGTTTTATAATAGGATCACAATTAAAAGTCAGTAAAACTACCTTTATAAAAATATAGGTTTATATGTGTACAATTGGGTTTAATATTACCTTATGCTTATCAAATATATTCAATAAATGTAAAAAATATTTTATTTAATATATAATATATATTTCATTAATTTAATTTACTAATATTAGTTAATTTAATTTATTATGATAAAACTCCTCTGTGTGCATAAAAATTATTTTTATAAAATCGTTCCCCTTATATTCAATTGGCTCTCATATTTTTTCTAATTAATTTGTCACTAATGAATTCAACCATATATTTTCATATGTTAGTTAATTATATTCATAAACTCCAACTTAATAGATTTTTTATATATTATTATATTAAATAATAATATTTTAATTATATATTGTTGTTCAATAAAACATGGTCTTGCATGTAACACAAACTAATGAAAAAACTTGTTCTTGTGTATAACACAAACTAACTCAATGTTGAATCCATTAAAAAATATATAATAGATTTATTTGAAATTTTAAATATATTTTAAAGTCTCAGGATGTTACATTCTTTTATATTCTTGGTTTTTCATATCATAGATTCTATTAAATACAATGGTATTACTTTAGTATTTTGGGGCGTCACATTCTCCCAACCTTAATTAAATTGTGTACTCATAATTTTAACATTATCTTGGTGATAGAGGGTTTTATATTTGAAAATAATATTGTTGAAAATCCCATATAATAAATAGGGATAATAACACATATTATTAATAAGAGGGAAAAGGAAACGTTAAGGTCACTGCAAATATTTACTTTTGAATAGAATAACATTAGTGAAAACTTGGATATGAAGCGAAATAAAAATATCAAGTTTTTATAGAGAGTGATAGAAAACATTTTCATGAAAATGTTTTTGAACAAAAATAAATGAACTATATGTGTGAATAAATTCACTAATATCATCAAAAATAATGATAATAGGACAACATTTTCTTTTCAAGACAATTTTTCCAACAGTTGAGGAATTATTTAATTCTCTAAGAATATAATTAAATACTAATTTCTATTTAATAAAAATAATATTTTACATTGGTTTTGCCTTGAAATATTTCTACTTCATTTCTTATCACAAGTTGAATCATAGGTTGAATTAATACAGCAATCTCTAAAATCTCATTCAAATATCAAATTAAACCATTACATAAATGGATAACCATTCCAAATTATTATGATCCAACCTTTTATAATAATTTATAAGGTAGTTATAATACCCAACTTCCAAGAGTGATTCTTTCCACAGTTATCACATGTGGTAAAATCCTTCTTTACCTCCTTCCCTTTATCTGTTATTTTCTTTCACATACTCTTCTTCTCTTTATTCAATTTGAATCCATAAGACCTATATAATTATTTATCTCTATTTATAGAACATAAAACTATTTCATCATATGAATAAAAAATTATATGAAACCAACGGCCTTAAAATATTTTTCTTAATACCTTAAAAGAATAGTAAATCTTTCACTCTGTGTTGCGTATGAAATCTATACCAAACCTTTCTAACCTTGTAAAGGTTGTTACATACTCTACCACACTTTCATCATCCTTTTTAATTAAATAAAGTAACTTTCTATTTATCTTAGTTTGTTTCTAATAAGGGAAATATTTATCAATTAATGTCTCCTTAAAGGTTCTTCATTCCATGAGTTCTATTTCTTCTTCCTCCCTAGTATTCTGGATCAACACCCACCATTGATCCATATTGTCATTAGAACAATACACTTAAATTTTAACCTTTTCCTTTTCACCAAATCCTAATTCCATGAATATATTCTCCAAATACTTAATAAATTATTTTATCACCATTAGTTCAGTAGTCCCACTAAATGATGGGGCCTATATCATGTAAAGTGAAAAAACAATAGAGAATCTTATTGTGGAACAAGTTTCTCCTTATATGAAAGTTTATGTGTCATAACCTGATTAAGCTTCCCCAATATGTCCATAACTTTCTTAGTTCCAATACCAGCTATATCGGATTTCTCAGTAAAGAAACCTCTACATTGTCCATGTGTATTGATATCATTTTTCCTTCCATGATTCATTTCTAAACTATGTTATATACTAGATTAGATCATAATATTATGTAACGTAATGTACGATCCCAAAAATAGTGAAATAGATAACATAAATTGATAATTTTATGTTTATCTAATGTCATAATCATAAACATGGCCTCTTTGGGGGTATCTTTACTTTCAAACCCTTTTCAATAGTTTTTAATGAAATGAGAATTATCCTGAGCATATCCCCCGAGAGTGTCAAACCAGGTGTGTAGTAAGGCATGTTTTTGTGTACCAGGTTATGCTCGAGTTAGGACCAACACGCCTTTTTAGAGTTATTTCACCTAGGTACATATCTTCCAAAACCACATCCACTTTTAGTATCCATTTAGGGACTTATTTCTAGAAATACCAACATAATAACTACCTTACCAAAATTCTAGGTGTTTCTTCTATACTTATCCTAAAAGGCTATATTAGGGTTATGTTCTCTAATTTATATTTTTTAAATCTATTTTTCATGGTTTCTACTAAACTCCTCTAATACCAACTGTAACACCCTGACATAATAATCCCAAATTCAGTGCCTTATTTAATTACATTTCCATGATTATAAGGAACACCACTTCAAAATAGACCATTAAAAATGCTAAAAATGGACTTTATCAGTGCTAGAGAAGTGTTGACTACTAGGGCGAGATTAAAATCCCTAGTCTTTTATATCTGATAAAAAGGTGTTGATAAAGGAAAAAATTTATCAGCACCTCTATTTAGCAATGATAAATGGGACCTTTATTTTTTCTAATAGATGCACTTGTAAAGGGTCATACTGTAGTGTGTTGTAATAGCACACTACAACACCAATGTAATGTGATATAACATCACACCACAACATCTAAATTACATTGGATATCAGCAAAATAAACTACCAATACATAATTTAAATGAAATGAAATTTACAACACAAATACAAAAAAAACTTTATTATTGACATTTCAAAAATTGGTTTACACGATTACATAAGTGAAAATTATTACATATATTCAAAAACATCAATATTTCTTTGTCTTTTTATCCTAATCGAAACTCATTCTATTTTTGAAAAAAATCACCCATTATTGAGAAAAATATTGAACATGTATAAGGAAACAATTCTTATGTTAGTAAAAATATAAAGAAATAAATTCACAGAAAGTGTTAATTTAAAAAAAAACTTTGAGTCATACTAGGAACACTATGTATTAGACTGAGTTGTAGTTGATTATTACCCATCACCCCATTTCTTGTTCATATTCAATAATTATCACTCTGAAATTATTTAAATAATTATGAGATAAATCCTCATGGGAAAATCCTAGTGTTTTCATCTTGTGGTGGTGTTTGGGAGTTCTTAGTTTCGAGCCTCCCGGAGTACATTTAACTGGATTTCATTTGTATATTACCCCTACCCTAACCAATGTAATATATATAAGTATAAAATAAAAATAAAAATAAAATCAATTAAGTAATAGCATATATAATGATGATAAAACAATCTAGACTTGTTTTCTCGGTTTTGGCATTGTGATATTCATTTCAAACTAAAATGACAGTTATATATTGAAAATATTCACTTTGAGTCATATCAATCACACAATGAATCAGATTGAGGTTCGGTTTATTCCAACACATATCAAATGACATATGGATCATTTTTCTAAATTATCTAAACAATATGAATGTGTTCTCTCAATTTTGACTATGTCACTATTCTTTTTTACTAAATTGTCATTTCAAACTGGAAACATGCACATTAACTAATACCATTCATATCATGTCTCAGTTTGATGTGAGGTTGATTCCTGCATGCCTAAAATGACTTATGAAACATTGTCCTAAATTATCAAGATAATATGATCATGTTTTCTCAGCTTTCATAGAGTGAAACTTTTTTAACTAAAAAGCCAATTTTAAACTGATAATAGACACATTGAGTCATACTAGACACATTGTACATCATATTGATGTAAGGATGATTCTTACACATCAAAAATTACTTATGGATAATTTTCCTAAAGTATCAAAATAATATGAATGTTTTTTATTGATTTTGAGTAAGTAATTTGTCTTTTTACTAAAATTGATGTCAAATTTAAATAAAAAGTCATACTTCGAGTCATACTGGACACACCGTGATTTATATTGAGGTATGTATAATTCAAAAATATCTCAAATGACTTGTGGATAATTTTCCTAAAGTATCAAAACAATATGAATGTGCTTTCTTAGTTTTGAGTACATCACTTCACTTTTTTACTAAAATTACATTTTAAACTGGAAACATGCACTTTTACTCATGCCGGTCACAAAATGTGTTGGTTTGACATGAGAGCAATTAAAAAATGCCACAAATTAATTATGAATCTTTTTCCAAAATTATCAGCATAATATAATTATTTTTTATTGGTTTTTAGTGAATGACACTTTTTGAAATAAAATATATATTTTAAACTGACAACATATAAATTGAGTCATACTGGGCACATCGTGTATCAGATTGTGGTGAGGTTGATTCATAAATGTCAAAAATTACTTATGCATCACTTCCTAAAGTAGAAAAACAATATTAATGATTTTTATTCATTTTGAGTAGGTCAATTTTCCTTTTTACTGAAATTGATGTCAATCTTAAATAACAAGATGCACTTGGATTCATACCAATCACACCATGCATCTATTTGAGTTTTGGAAAATTAAAAAATGTCTTAAATGACTTATTTATCTTTTTACTAATTATCAAAACAATATGAATTAATTTTCTCGATTTTGAGTATGTCACTTTTTTTTTACTAATATTTAATTTTATACTAGAAAAATTCACTTTGAATCATACTGGTCACATCATGTCTCGATTTTATTTGAGACTGATTTCTACACATCCAAAATTACTTATGAATCATTTCTCTAAATTATCAATACAATCCAATAATGTTTTCATGGTTTTCAGTGGGTGAATCGTTTTGAACTAAAATTCCAATTTTAAACTGATACGAGACATATTGAGTCATATCGGACACATAGTGTATTGGAATAAGGTTTGGATGATTCCTAAACATCATAAATGACTTATAAATCATTATTATAAAGCAAATAAATAATAATAATGTGTTTTATCGATTTTCGATTGTTCGGTTGTCCTTTTTTCTAAAATTGATGTCAATTTTATATAAAAAGATACACTTGGAGTTATATCTATCACATAGTGCATAAAATTGGGGTGAGGTTGATTCCAAAATGTCTCAAATGACTTATGGGTCATTTTCATAAATTATAAAAACAATAAAAATGTGTTTTCTCAGTTTTGAATACATCACTTTTCTTTTTTACTAAAATGTCATTTTAAACTTATAACACGCACTTTGAGTCATACCGGTCACATCATGTCTCAGTTTGATGTGAGACTAATTCCTACACATCACAAATAACATATAAGTTATTTTAAGGATTTATAAACCTAATATGAGTGTGTTTTCATGGATTTCAGTTAATGACACATTTTGAACTAAAATGTTGATTATAAACTCATAACGGACACATTGAGTCATATTGGACACATCATCTATCATATTGAGGTTCAAATTATTTCTATAAATCAAAAATGACTTATGTATCATTTTTGTATAGTATCAAAATAATAGGAATATGTTTTCTTGATTTTTAGTTTGTCAGTTGTCTTATTTACTAAAAGTAATGTTAATTTTAAATAAAAATAACCACATAGTAATATAGGTCTTTCCATTTTTCAGATTGAGGTGAGGTAGATTCATACACATCCCAAAGTCTCAAGACAATCCTAATAGAAAATTTTACCATTAATTTCATTTCCTTTATATTTCTTACATCCAACATTGTATATTGAATCGATGTTCTTAGCTGAAAAACATTTCTCATTCCTGAAAAATAGAAGAGTAGTGTAAGATCATGTACAAATTATATCATGAGAATTCACCAAAATGGGAACTTGATATTCCTCTACTCTTATGGATTTAAATAAAAAAAAGAAATTTTTTTGGGCTCAAAACATTGAATCAATATGTATTGCTTATAGTTTGACTAAGAAAGACAATAGAAATTGTGGTAACATTGGTTGACAAGAAAATATGACTTCCAAAAAAATCTATGAAAAAAACTAAATAAGTATTGGATAAAAATTTTATGGAAATTAAATTTCAAATAGTAGATAAAATGATGAAAAAATTAATTAAATAAGTACTAGGAATTCACCTTTTCATGATGCTTGTATGCATTCTTGATGCATCTCCCTATTGTCATTATCTTAGTTGTAGGCTTGAAGTATAATCTCTCATGAGCATGAGCAGCATTGAACAAACCAACAAAACTTAAACAAAATAATTCAACTATATAATAATAAAATTATTATATGAATAATAATAAAAAATTAAACACAAATATGGATCAATAAATTAATTCAATGGATAATGAATTTACTGTGAAAAAATTCAAGATTTCCTCTATTATTGAGCAGTGGAGGGAACTTAAAGGAAAGTGATAAATGCCAACACTATAGGGGTGAAAATGTTTTGAGGTAGAAATTTTTTGTGGATGTTTTGGTGTGGAAATTCATTAAATATGGGTAAACCTCCACAAATCAAAAAATAATAATTCACTTGTATAGGAAAACAATTCTTATGTGAGTAACACCAAAAAGAAATAAATTAAACATAAATATGAAACAATATATTAATTATATGGGAAATTATTTTACTATGAAAACATAAATATTACCTCTATGATTGAGAATAGGAATCATTTTTTCTCTTTCTACAAAGGTAGTGCAGGTAACATAAATTAAAGTGATAAATACAACACTACAGGGGTGAAAAGGCTTTGAGGGAGAATAAGTTTGTGGGAGTTTTTGTGTAGAAATTCATAAAATGTGGGAAATAATATTCTAAAATAAATGAAATTTTCATGGAATAATGAAAATTAAATCAATGTTTCATTATATAATTTTTTGGTAAAATAGATAAATTATATCATAACATTACCTTTAAATCTTCCCAAATAGTTTCCTTTTTTATAGTTTGTTCTTCCAAGGGATAAGTAACATCATCATGCGCAGAATAAATTATCTACATGAGTAGTCAAACATTTAATTTAGATTATGTTATTGTAGTAGAGAATATATAATATTATGAGGAAAATATAGTATATTAAAAAATAATTCTACCTTATTATTGAACTCTGTTTCTTTTTTTAAAGGTTTTAGGGATTTGGTTCCCCTAATGAGAATCCAAATCATCTCTCTATAGTCCCCTATAACCTACAAGACATTTTCTACATTGATACCGGCATGAAATGATTGTGATCTCCCAATTAAAAGTTATCCTCAATTGAATTTTCATCTAACCCTACATTTTTTCAGTCACCAATAAGATAATCGACCAATTATTGTTTTCTTGATCAAATAAATAAAATAGTTTCACTTCTTGTGATGTTATTATGAATGGATCATCTATTCCCCCTTAAATACTGAAATTCACCTTCAGGAAACCCATTTCATCAACTTTCACTGCACCGATATTATCAACCCATTTGTAATAAAAAATTGTAACTTGAAATGTTGTATAATCTAACTTGTATATCTGTTCAATAATTCCAAAATATGATATATTTTCATAAATTGGACTTTCATTCTTGGAATTGAACATGTTCATCGCTTCCACTATAAGTGTAACACTACTATTTTTTATCGTAAAAAATTCATTGTGTTCTTTTTAATAGAACATATAACCATTTATTAAAAAACTAGTGTATGATATAACACTTTCATTTAGTCACCTGGATTGCTATTGAATTCAATCATCAATTGAATTTATATTTTCATATAACTCTTTATAAATTTTATCTCAAAACTATCCTATAAATTTTTTATTATGTGTATTTGATATCTATATTTAATATATTTATGGATTAAAATCTCTAAGAATTTCTTTTTGGGATTCAATGTATGGGTAAATATATTCACTATTATGTAAAATGTAAAGATCTCTTTGCTTCCGCTCTGTCAAAAAAATTGTAACATCATCTAGTATGGAAATATATTCACCTATAAGGCATCTATTTTTATGAGTCTTTGAGATACCTATGTTTTCAAAATCTTATAGGTAATAGGTATATAATCCAATACCTTCTTTAAAAACATATCATTCAACAATACAACCTCCAGGATGAATTTGATTCTTAACATGCCCATTCAAAATCTTCATATACCATTCAATGGGGTATATCCATTTGTAATGGAAAATACCACATTTTTGAACCTCTTTAATCATGTGAACCATTAGGTTGACCATTATATCAAATAATTATGGTGGTCAGAACATCTATAATTCACATAATATTACTAAAACCTCCTTATTCGTGATTGGAAACTTCATCAGGTCTATAATGTTACTACATATGTATTTGTAAAATAAGAAGAGTCTGGTTAATGTATGTCATACATTTTGAGGTATAATGAAACGAAATTCAACATAAATCAAATATTTTATCAAAACATGACATTCATGCAATTTTAGTACTTGTGAATTCAAATTATCCATTGACACAAAATTCTTGATATTCTATGAATATCCTTCTAGAACTTTTAAATTATTAATCAAAAGAAAAAATTGAAATATTTCATATCATGATAGATTATAAACTATTGGAGGAAAAAAACTTCCCTTTACCCTTCACTAGTTCCAACTCTTCCATTATCCCCTTGTTAACCATGTCCAACCTAGCCTTGATTTCAACTTCTTTTCAGGAACATTTAGTAACATTCCAATAACACTATCCAATAAATTTTTTCTATATATATGACATCAATAAAATGTATTTAATACAAAAAATTCCAATCTATTAATTAAAATAAAATTGATCACTTCTTCTAACCTAATTTTTTAAGGTTTTTAAAAAATAGTTTACTAAAAATAGTGTCAATGTCTTTTACTTTATCAAACAGTTGGTCACCTATTATTAGATATGGTTTTATAACTTGTTTTATATTCCCATCAAATTTTGTCTTTTAGGATTGGTATTTATGTCATCGAGGAAAAGAAAATGATGTCCTAAAAACACAGTCTTTGAAGAATTTTTCAACCAAACTAAGATTGTGTATTTTTCACAAATGTGACACCCCAACATTCCTTTAATTATATGGCCAGGTAAATTTCTATAAGCGGTGAATTAATTTATCATCCTGTAAAATATGGACCTAAATTTGATTTATTCCCCTCTCTAAGCATCATAAATTATAACACTTGTATCCCACATCAATTTCATATCTTTTATCAATAGATTAAAATTGACATCAATTTCATTACTAGGTTGCTTTAGTCCATATATAAGTAAAGACAGCATAATGTATTTACTCTTCATGCATAACCATGGAACAAATTTATAATTTACCAACACTATGGGACATGTATTATGAGTAATACTCTGTATACCAAAATGATTTATTCCATCATTATATAAAAAATATGAAAGTTTCTTGGATCATTTCAAAATTTGGGATACTCATAATCAATTTCCTTCTACTGAGGAGAATATACTTGATGGAATAGTTTCCCATCTTTAATTTTTGTATCTACATTCCATCTCAATTGTCTCATGGTTTCATGAAATCCATATAGTCTTATAAACCATAGAATTATAGGAAATCACCAAACATATTTCAAAATAATTGATTCAATTTTCTTGTACTGATCAACACCACACTTAGGGCATTTTATGATTAATTCATAGTTCTTGTAAAATAATATGCAATCATTTGGGAAAGCATGAATTTTTTTAGAGATCATTCCCATTGAATTTATAATTTTATTACTATCATATATTCAACAAGGTAGTTCATTTTCTTCTAGTATCATATAATTTAGGAGACCACATAGCTCTGTAAATCTGGGTTAACTCCATATACTACTAGCTTTCAAATTATATAACTTCAATAAAGAAAAAAAATTGTGTATTTAGTACAACCAGTATTCAATGGTTTCTTATAAAATATATTTAACATCTCAAATAACTTTAGACAATCATGAAGGTCATATTCAATTTTCATTTTCATTTCTTTCATAAAATCTTAATAATTATTTACAATGGTATTCATATCATATGATCCTTACACCATAGTATCATCCCAATCATTGTGCACATTTGTTTTCCCATATTTATTCTGAAATTTATATCTTTTATCTATTCTATGACAAATAAAGTGTTCCTCCAACCCTTCCAGAATAATTTGTCTTGAATAACAACACTGTAAACATAGAAAAAGGATTTGAGAAGGTCCATATGCATGCTCTATTGAAAACATGATGAACTCTTTAACTCTATATTCATACTCTTTTTTCAAATAATTTCCATGCATCCATTTTCGACTCATATCCTTCTAATTGGATTCATAAAATATTAATTTTTTACAATAAATAAGTAAATACCAAAAGGATATTCATTATCAAAAGTGAAAGTTATAGATAATTATATTAAGGGGAACCCAACATTTTATTGTTTCAAAGAATTTTAGTATGATTTTAAGATAATGGAAAAATGAATTTTTACAAATAATTACACCTCTATGTTAGGTGTTGTCCTCTAAATTCATTCAAAGGTGAAAGTTATAAACAACTTCCATCCTCATTATTTCATCTCCCAAACATTTATCATTTCATTTTTTTTGTTTGACACACATCCTTAATCTCTTATTGGTATGCACCTTTGTTTCTTGAAATACTCTAAGATGTATTCACCCATGGGATGACTATTGATCATAGTAGAACAAGCAACATAAAAAAGATAGGGGTGAATATAAAGAAAAAAATGTAATAACTATTCGGGATATGAAACTGATGAGGATGACAGTTGTACTACACTGTATTCTCTAAGAGGGTTAATTCCTCCTATTTGTAATAATTACACCATTGGAACTAGTTATTAACTTGTGTCCTATTTAAGGTGATATTTGGGGGGTATAAAAATTGTTTTCTGTAATTAAAGGGGTCTCAGTGGGGACATGTTATAGTATATGAATCTTTGAGGCATCAATTAATTTTATATTTATAGGATAAATCCCACTTTTAGTACTTTAAATCCTCTAAATAAGACTAGTTTTACCTCTATTAGAAATGTATTATATGAAAAATAATATACTGTATGTTGAATTTCTAATTGATGTCACACTAAAGTATTTACAAAAGAAACATCCTTTAACATTATATATTGGTTGTTCATCTCACATGATGTGTATATAGATGTAATTAAATATTCTTTACAAGTTAAATGGGTACTTATTATTATAGAAATAGTGGGTCTCTTAAGATAAATTATTTGCATTTAAAAGATTTGGGAAATAAAAGGAAATGTTAAATAATAAACTATTTTTATATGGATTAAAGTAAAACATACTTAGTGTTTTTTAGATGTGTGATAAAGAAAATAAAGTGATTTTTATGAATTATTAATGTGTGGGTTATAATTTCAAAGATGGATATACTTTTACAAAGTTATAAAACACTATCAAAACCATATTCTAATTTGGGGTTAGTAAAAATTTATCATACTTTTTTTGAAAGGGGAAATTGATTTGTGGTAGTGAAAAATTGATCATATTAGATATTGAGATATTTAAATACCAACTTAAAAAGGGTGGGTTGAAATGTTTTTATGATAAGATAAAATTGATATATATTTTTTACTAATTAGAATGGGTAGATTATTAATAACTAAAAAAATAAATTAGAGATTTAAATAAAACAACCCTTGGGCTGCCTTAAGTGAGACATCCTCTTGGATATGCTCTATTAGGTGGTTGTGTACATTTGATGCAACTAGAAATCTTCAAATGTGAGTTCTCTATTAACTTACTCAAAAGTTTTAATTGGAATATCTGGATGAGATATTTTAAGATTCAAATAAATATAGGTATTCCCTAGAGTGGTCATTCCATTTTAGATTTTCATTTCATTTAGCTTGGACCATAATCTCACAAAATCTTTGGCTAGGATATTCAAGCATAAAGGTAGCATATTTCACCTAAATGGAAGGTAGAATCTTGAGGGTGTCAAAGATCCTCTCAAATTTATCTACCCAATCCTCTATATCTTTATAACCATATTCCCTTGAAAAGATGGAGGCTTGTGGTGAAGAAACTCTTGATCAAGATCCTTATCTCTATCAAATGTTCAATTAAATAAAAATAAAATGGATATAAAAATTTATTTCACTCTATAAATATAGTGAATGTTCACGGTATATGGTCCATATCAAATGGAATGATAAAATAATTAGTAATTAAAATAGTGTTCCAATCATTATTTGGAAACTCAAGAGAGGGGGCTAAGAGTTTTGGATAGACACTCCTTTACACCTAATACCCAAGCTCCAACAGCCCAATCTCCTTTCAACAAAACATCCCCAATAAACATCATTGACCATATGTATATACTGACATTAAATAATGAAATATAATAAAAAATGTAAATATATATCTCCAAATAAGAAATAAATGAGTGAGGAGGAGGATAAAATAAGATACCATGAATTGAATCTTTGAATCCGCTGAGAGAAAGTAGAGACATCGAAACCCTGGAAAATGTGTGATCCTTGGATTAGTTCAAACCTTGAATGATTTGAGCCTTGGATTTGAGCCTCCAAAATGTTCGACCCTTGATTCGAGCCTTGATTTGAGTTCGATTCACCAATGAAGAGTGATAGTAGAGGGTGGATTCCACAGAAAGCTTCAGATATCGCGGCGAGTTCGCGACTGGTTAGGTTTATTTAAATAGATCAGGGTACTTTTATCAGCACTTCCAAAAAAGAGTTGATAAAGATCCCTTTTATCGGTGAAAAATTAATTATCGGTAATAAATCTTTATCTTTATTAGTGCTAAAAAAGTGCTGATAAATATTTCTTTTATCACCACTTATAACTTAAGCACTAATAAAGGACATATAATTATAATTATAAATAAAAAAATTTGTAAATATATTTTTATAATTATACATATATTTAATAAATATATATCAATATAAATATAGTAAATATATTCTTTATTTAAATATATTTATTATAATATTATAATTATTTATATACATAATTATTTATTTATAATTATATAAATGATTTTAAAAAGAATAATATTTATATCATTATATATATTTATATTTATATAAATATGTAATATATATATAATTAGAAATATAGTAAATATATTCATTATTTAAATAAATTTATTATTTTTTAATTTTATTTAAATATATATAATTATATAAATACTTTTTCTTAATTTATTATTTATTTATTTATAATTATCAATATATAAATGTATAAATATAGTAAATATACAATTATAAATATATTTATTTATCATTATTTTTTTATAAATATTTTTTTATAAATATTTTATTATAAATATATTTTTAGCATTATTAATGAATATTTAATCTTAAGTTTATGTATATTAAAAAAGTGTGAAATTGAATAATTAAAAATGAGTACAATTTAACAATATTGAAAAATGGAAAGTATTATTAATTAAATATAAATTATTAAAAAAGATATGGAAATATATTGAAATAAAGATGAATACATATTGAAAATATTAAAACATAGTAAAAAAATATATATAAATAAATAGTAGAAATTTATTAAATTCCAAAAAAAATAAAATATGAAAAAAATAAAAAAAAACATATTAAAAATGAATTAATACTTAACTATATGAAAATGAAAAATAAATAAATAATATTTACCATGATTAAAGAAATGATATATTAAATGTATCATGTTATAATGAAATTATAAAATGAATACTAATATTTGAATGAATTACATAAATATTAGGTGTATGTGTTTATATATAAGATTGGATTAATTTCGTAAATATTTTTGTGTGTTTTTTGTATATAAAAATGCATTAATTACCTATATTTTATATCAATATGACACATGTTTAATCTATATAAAATTGAAAAATCAATCACATTAAATTATGTCTATTACTCGATGTAATTAGTTTGTATTTTTAATTCATATTAATTTTTAATTATAAACCACTGTTCACTAAATATATTATGATTTAATATAAAGCGTAAATATTTTTGTATTATATAAATCATATTTATAAACATTTTTATATATATAATTTATACTATTTATTAACATTATCAATAATTTTGTAATTAAAAAAAATTAATATTTTTCTCAATTTACTTATTTTTAATATTTATCTATTTAATATTAATTTTACATATATCTATATATTTAATCTATTCAATTTATTAGATTTTATAATTTATATATAGTATAATCAATTTATTCATTTTTATCAATAATTATTTAATTAATAAATTTTTTAATATTTTTTTTATAACACTCATTTTTATTTTTTATTTATTTACGGAAGTTTGTCAATGCTAAAAACACATTAATAAATGATCCCTTTATGGGTTCTAAAATTAACACGGATAAAGCCTTCCCTTTATCAATAATAAAATTAAATCACTGATAAAGTTGACCCTTTATTAATGCTAAAAATAAAGCGATGATATTGGATACCCTTTATAAGTAATAAAAAAGTGCTGAAAATGGTCCCGTTTATCAGCGCTAAAAAAACACTAATAAAAGGTACTCTTTATTAGTGCTTGTTTTAGCGTTAATAAAGGTCAACATTGTTAAATAATTGTTTTGTAGTAGTGGAATCAAATATTAAAGGACCAATTAGTTTAGCAGTGTTTGAAAACTAAATTAAATACATGATACCCATATTACATTGGGAAATAGAAAGTAAAACATGATAAATAATAAAAGGAAATGAACAGCATCCTTGAAAAATTATTCAATGATTTCTTCATCATAACCTGGTTAAAGGAAACATAATATGGGTGAGCTCAAATTCTCAGTAATGGTAAGTATAGAAAAAGTAATAATTAATCAATAAGAATAAATCAACATAGAATGGTAAATAACTAAGAACAAGTGACATTTAAATAACTAGATAAGGCATAATCAATATGGAAAAGTAAATTACTAAAACACATTCCATTTAATCGATAATTTGATAATGAAATGCATCCATAGATTTTTTCATATGAAAATCTCATGGATAATAATAATAATAATTCAAATCTCAATAAAGGAAATTCTTAATTATTGAACGTCATGTCTGAGGTACATGAAAACATATACTGTCAAGACCATTCACAAGACGCATTAAAACTATAGCTAGAAACCTGTTTAATTTTTCCAACTTATTTATCTCATTACAACCTATCAATGCATTGAGCAGATATATTAATTTTGGGCACCAAAAATCACTACCATTCCAAAGAATTCCTCATATCAAGTAATTGATTTAATTAATAAACAATATTCCTTATCAAACATCTATATTGAATAAAGAATACATATTTTTCAATATTTCCCTAGATAATCAAATGACTATCAATGTAAACATCGTATGTAAAAATGGTATAAGGTTTATGCAATAATAATATCCATCAACCAATAATTTGGAAATTTTTATGGAAATTTCCAATTAAAAATTATTACAATAAAGTGATTGGTTCAAGATAAATTTAACAATCATAAAAGAAAGTGAGATTACAAAGATAAATTTTTCAATTCAGTTTTTTTCAAGAAAAACTCATTGTGTAAGAACATGGTTCTTCCTGGAGGTATGGATCTTTCCTTTTCATTTTATACATAAGAAAATGGGGGGAAAGAGGTCGAGGGGCTGGTTGTAGGCTTGTTACGTGACGTGGCTTAGAACTACACAATGTGTACTAATAGGTACATGTCGTGTATTGGAGGCTACATGCCATGTAATCCCAGTACACGTCCATGTAATGGTCTAGTTAGAATTGGTAAGTACACAGAGTATAGTATCAAGTACACACTGTGTACTTATTTTTAATTATTAATTTGGGCAGTGTGTTATTTTACAGACAAACAGAAACAAACCTTGTTCGACGAGCAGTGTGCTAAAGAAAATATGAATGGGATCTTTCCTCATGTTTCATCTTCTGATCTCCGATTCGAACACTTTTAAATGCATTAGATTCCCCTTTGTAAGCTCTTTATTCCTATTGATTCTTTATTCTTGATTTATTCTCTCAATATAGTAATTTAAGGTCAATGGTTTATACCCATTTTATATATCTTCTCCATTCTAGGTTGATTTATATCCTGACGCTGGATGAGGAGAGTCATACAAGTACAAGGTACGTGGTCTTGTTCCTTTTTTGAATTTTCATGATGTTTATATATCTTGGAGTTCCATGTAACCACTTTATGATGTCTCTTGGTTTTAATAATAAACCCTATAATTTTCTATTGATTATTTAGTTATTAATTGGATAATTTGAAAGTATTTTTAGGGTTTTAAACCTTGATATAGCGTCACCCCATCTGGGTATTTCCCTTGTAGGGATGGTTGGCTGAGAATGCCTACAAGTCTTGACTTAAATTTTATTTCTTGAGTTGTTAAAAATGTATTTCTCATTATATGAATTCCCCACATGAGATACTTGTTATTTTAAGCCTTATGAATGTTTAAATTTCATATTAGTCTTGTAATATGTTTTTCCTATGTGATTTATCCTTTTTTAACCCTATAATAGTTTAATTTACATGTGTTTGTTATTATGTAAATTGTGCCCACATTAGTTGTTTATCCTAAAGCCATGTGATAGTTTAATTCACTTGTTTTTATATTAATATGGAATGTTTAATTGGAATAAATTATTAAAATAGGTAATTAGCTATGGGCAAGCCATTGTCTTGATTAAAAAATAGGGTCAGGCTCATGTGACAAATTGCATCTTAAATACCTTGGGTGAACCATTTTCTTAGTTAAAAGATAATATACGATCTCAATAGGTTAATTATGTAAAGTTTGTGAGCGATCCACAGATAAGGTGGATAGTATCATTGGGTCTCCATTAATATGACAAGTGAACCCAAGAACTATTGAGGGATACCCAGGTTGGAATCTAGTGGAAAATGATTAAATGATTGTCATGTCATGAGTTGACCGATACTTTATATTGGGTGTTTGGGCCTAGGATGTACATCAAGACTTTTATATAATCCAATGGAATTGAATAATAAAATATAATGAATAATAAAACATCTTCCTAGCCAAAGAATAATCTTTTATTTAGTATTCACTTGTATTTGGTTACATTGTATTCTGAGACATCTGTTGTGCTTACTTTTGAGTACCTTCTGGTTTACTATTTTTACTATTGTACACTGCATATTATATATGTTCACTGACATATTGGAACAGACCTTAGGTGGTTTCCTATTTGTATTTAGTCTCGTTCCCTATTTGGGTCATGCTTTTGGGCCCAAACAGATTATATGATTGCAGGTGTTGATAAGGGAAAGTGCCTTTCTACTGGTACTTGAGATGGTATTTAGGAGCAAGAGAGCATTGGACTGAGTCGTGGCTTAAGATGCTTTCTATTTTCTTTTATTTATTTTTATTTTGGAACTTATATTGTGGATTCCTATAGTGTACCTTATTTTTATTCTTTCTTATAACATGTGACATGTTGCATAATCTTTTTATGGGATGATACTTGGTTATTTATCTTAAGAGTCTTCTGCTATTTATTTTAGTTTTATGATGTGTAATACTTCTGCTATTGAATATTATTTATTCCACTGTGTCACACTCTTCCAATTAGGTCATAGTTTCCCCTATATCACACCTTAGTCCCTCACTTCTATTTGGAGGCCTCTGGTGTTTGGGGGAATTCCCTTGAGGCCATGTGGCCAACCGGGTACGGGGCACCAGTTGAGTGGCATCCAGATCCAGGACATTACAGTTGGGTGAGATAATTAAAAGTAAAACTTAATATACCATTAATTTTGATTTAATCGTGATATTTAATTACAAAGGTATGGTATATATTCCACATTAAAGTTAATTGGTTCATAAAAACAAATAAGTCCCAATAGAATGTAAATTAAGAAGAAATCCCTTACCAATCATTTTATTTTGGCTAAACATACTTTAACCTCCTATATAATGGTTTTAAGCATGTTACTAAATTATACTAGAAAAATAATCATATTAATAAAATCATATATTATCTTCTAATAATATCTTATTTCCCTTTGTAAACAATAATTCATTATTTTTACTATTTCTTGTGTTAATTGCTTTGTTTTTTGAGTATGTGTAGACTTTTTATTTTTCTTATTATTTCTTAGAACTTGATTTCATCATCCCTAGAATTTAACCCATGATTTAAATATCATATATATTCCATATATATGTATTTATAACAATCCATAATATTTCGAGATCGAAAATTTAAAGCATCTTTCATTGAGACAGTAAGTCGTACGTACGCATGAACGCTACTTCCATTTCTTTGTCGTATTTAAAAAAAAGAAAAGTAAATGATATATATATATAATAATTATAGTATCATATTTATTTCATATATTTCATAAATTTTATTAATAACATCCTTAATACATTCCATGTATAGAATGAACGAATCACATCACTTTGAGGAGGTGGTAGTCCAAACGCCCTCAAACGAAGTCATCGTATTCCTACAAAATTGAAAGCATAAATTCATGTGTTATATAAAAATTAAGTAAGAAAAAATAAATTATAAATATAATATAAATAATATATAAACTATAAATACATCATTATTTCCAACCTTTAAAGGTGGTAATGGAATAACTAATGACATCAGTTCGCGAGGCGGTAGTTTGTTGTACACATGAACGATGACTGTGTATCCCATTTGATGGATGTGTTTGAAAGTTTGGGTCATACTATTATCATAAAAAAAATATTATTATATTTAAAATACTTAGGTTATTATATAATCATTATATAAAAATAATTTAAGGGGTGGTAAAGTAAATGAAACAAAAGTGATCAATGAAGAATGTTACCTCTTATTCGGGTAATAGCTTTTAGTTTATACCCAAATACTTGTTTGGTTTTATTTATAAAAAAATTGAATATTCTAGGATGTTGTGAGGGAATTTGGTAGATTAATTGGGTAGTTTTTTGATGATACAAAGGGCTTTAAAGGTGTGAATAAGTGGTAAGGTTGAGTGCCTTTTTACAGTGGAGGAGGAGTGTCATTCTTGTAAATATAAAAATGTAAAGACTATTGAGAGGTATAACTTACATAATGTGCATCAAATAATGAACCAAAATATATCCAATGGATTATATGGTAGAAATATGTATATATAATGGCTTTTGGACAAGTTTCTATTTCATTCTTTCCCTTAAGTTTAAGGTTTAGTCCCTTGTTAATCTAATTTTTCTTTTAATCGTTGTAATTAATTTTTAATTAAATTCACAAATAATTTTTAAAAGAACTAATTTAAAATTATTATACATTTTAAATTATTATTATTATTATAAAAATGGAATATATTTTTCCAAATTCCCATCACATAATTGGAAGAAATTAATTTAAATTTAATCCCACAGAAAGGACGACAAAGAAGGTTTTTAAAGTGAAAAGGTCAAAAAGTTTGAAATATTTTGTATATCCAATTTAAATATTAAATTAGTTCCAATGATCTAAGTTTAATTAATTTATATATAATTAAAATAAATATACATTAAAAACAATTTAAAATATAATTTAACCATATAAATTTTTGACATGAAAAGTGAGTTTTCAATTAAAATCCAGTATTTTCACTATTCATTAAAAATGAAACATCTCTGAAAAATACCAAAAATTCACCATAACCTAATTTTTGTGTTCATATTTCAAAAAATGAAGTTAATTTTTTAATATAAAAATTATAAAAGTGTTAAAATTCAGTTTTAAAACAAGTTCACCACTAAAAGGTGGTAAAACTACCTTTATAAAAATATAGGTTTTATGTATAAAATTGGGTTTGTTCTTATCTTATTCTTATAAAATATATTCAATAAATATGAAAATATATATTTGATTTAATATAATATATATATATATCATTAATATCATTCAATAATATTATTTAATTTTATTTATTAGGATAAAAAAATTTGAGTATAAAAATAATTTTTATAAAAACATTACCTTTATATTCAATTGGATTTAATATTCATTTGAAATTAATTTTTAACCAGAAAATTCAACCATATATTTTCATAAGTTAGTTAATAATATTCATATCCTCCAACTTAATTGATAGGTCATATATTATTATATTAAATAATAATATTTTAATAATATATTGTTGTTTGGTAAAATTCGGTCTTGCGTGTAATGAAAACTACCAAACAAAGTCATTCTTGCATGTAATGCAAGCTAACTCCGTGTATCATGAATTAAAATCTATAAAATAGATTTTTTTAAAATAATAAATATATCTTAAATTATCATGATGTTATATTCTTTTCTACTTTTGGTGTTGCATTTCATACATGTTATTAAATACACTATTCTTAATTATGAATTTTGAGGTGTTACAACAAGTCTTTAACCCAAGCATCAAAGTTAAAAAGGTTAATCCCAATTGTGAAATCACACACTTAAAACAAGGGATACACAATCACATAAAATTAATCTTATTCACTAATCTATTACCCAATCACAAAACTAACTAATTCTTAAAATAAAATTCCAATTATCTTCCTAAATCAACATCTTCTTTCCTCAAATAAACACATCCACCTCACCACTCTCCACATTACCATACAAAAAAACATCAGTAATTTAAAACAATAATATTATTTTACACACTAATCATGTTTATCACATAATAATAATGAACACCCCAATCATGGGAAAACTATAACAATACTTTCAATAAGACAGAAATTCATTTAACATAAATTTCATAATTATAAAGATTTTTTTTTGAAGTAACTAAAACATTTATTCAAAACCCACAAAATTTATTTCAAAACCATCTTTCCCCAAACCTTTTTAAATAATTTTTTTAAATATTCCTATAAAATAATACACTAATGAAACCCTTTATAAAACACCCATAAGCCTTTTTAAAAATAAACTTTTAAAATAATCCCAAATTTATTAAAGGAACTCCAATTAAATTCACTATTTAGTTATGGAAACATATTATGAAAAAATAACAACATCATGTAAAAAATAAATCAATCATTACCAATAAATACTAAACATGTTTCTATAACACATGGGAAGAGTTTCAAATCATATGTTTCAAATAAAAAATAAATTTTCAAAATTATTTATTTTTAATTTCCAATTAAATAGGTTTTATTTCCCAAAAAATTATATAATTTGACTTTCCTAATAAATTCATAGTTTCAAAAATCACTTTATATAATTTTTCTTCATTTTTTTCATCTTAACATGTCTTTTGGAAAGTATCTTTACAAACATAATAAATCTAAAATATACTAATCATGTTGGCTGACATATCAAGTTAAATATTCATATTTAATAACTCTCATGTATTGATATAATAAGGGTGATATATTTTAATTTGGATATTTTAACCCCTAACATTATCTTTATCTAACGAATATGTATATTATCAGTTTTAAAATTAATAAATTTAGATTAACATGAGAAATGGTATATAATTTATTAAACAATAAATTTTAAACATTTAATTTTATAAAGACCAAGGGTGATTTAATTTTCCAAAACAGAATCCTTTATCGAGGATAAACTAATATAAACACACAAATTATTCATTTTTCAATTCAGAAACAAGAAATTAATTTTTACATTACTAAGTATCCAACATTTCACTAATTAATTACTTTAAATAAAATTCATTACTTTATATATTTAAAACATTATACTAGTTCCAAATTCATTTTAAACAATATAAACACTTGAGAATAAAAAAACATATCAAAAATAGATTCACCACATTTTCAAATTAATAAAGACAATATAGATTCATAACTAAACTAGATACAACATAGAACATCTCAAAATCAACAAAGGAATTTTCAATGACAATCTTAGTAACTCTCCTTTATATCACTATAAAATTTCCTGAGGCCACAAGTACATAACTAATCCTTGATCCCATGACAATGAATTCATTTGAGATCATTTATTTAAATTAAATTTAAATTCCACATGAATAAACCAAATTCAAATACAAGTGAAATCAATCATTATGCATGTATTTATCCTATGTCTCTACCCTGTAATCAGTTTCAACTTTCCTAGCACATTTAAAAATATTAATATCCTTATATTGGATCTTGGGGAACTAAACATATGTTCCCTAGCTATACTCCCTTGTTGAATCACACAATAAGTTCAAGTAACATTGTTTCCCCAAAAATCCCATGTATCCTTACAATCTTCTAACCCTAATCCCCATCAAAACTTGAAAAAAAAACTAATAATACTCTTTAATTACATTAATTCACTAGGAACCCCACTTGGATATACATTAAATATGAGAGTGTCCCCTAAAGGCTACCACTAATTGGTCACGAGTTGGAAACTTTCTTTGAGGGTATAATCACACATAAATGGAATTCATTACCCTAAAAATAGTAGGAATAAGAAATAAAACCTCCAATAAACTACATAAAATATAAAATATAAGTAATCTAAAATTCATTTAAATGTCAAAAAAATAAGGATTCTAATATAAAATTTTAAATGAATCTCATATGGCAGCAAATACAACACCAATTATAACCTTTAGGAGCTAGTATGGTCCAAATCAATCACCTACTCCCTCCTAGAAACATATAAAACATATTTGTATATAGAAAGGTGATCATATAATTATACTCATTAGGATCCTCCCTAAAAGTTCTTGTGAAAATTTGGATGAAGCATACTAATGACTCATTAAATAAATAATAGAACCAACTCACACTTATTCTAGGTCATATGTCACCCAACCTCACCAAGGATAGCTCACCCAATATAGCATCCATGTATAATAATAAATTATTAAAATAATATACATCAAAAAGGCACCTCGAAACAACTACCCCATTAATCTAGTCTCTCTCACTCTCCGAAAGTATGTATCTTATTCTTCAACCCTTTCTATATAACTACATAACCATATATCTACATATCCACATATCATAAATACATACCAAATGAAATATTCATATAACAACTACCCATCATAACCTCATTGTAGTAGGGCATCATGAATATGAAGGGCATCAACCTCATTCCCTCCTCCTACCAAGCATGACCCCCACCATGTAAATGAATCACAACCACAATACTATTAACTTGTATATATATATATTATAAAAACTATCCATTACAACCCATATGTATAAATACCATGATACATAAAAACTCATACCATGTTTTAAGGGGGTTTGGAAGATGGGGGAGTCGTTCATTCGTTCCCATTACAACTTAGATGTTGGGGAAAGTACTCGGAACCAAAAACCATTTAGGCATTGGTAAGGTTACCTTAATCTGATTACAGTGTGTAATAAATAATAATAAAATATAATTAATATCATATAGATACACAATACCAACTTAAAAGTTTATGTAAAGATGAAATTTTCATCACCCACATCAACCACTACAACATTACTACCACCAAATAATAACAATTGTCATCACAATGCCCCAAACTAGCCTAATTAATTAATAAAAATAGCTATAAAAACATGATTTACTTATTAGTTCCATTTTTCATTACAATTTTAGAATTTACATTATCAAACTCAATTCATTAATTGGCCATATTTAGTTTCAATGTATTCATCAGACCACATCCAGCATCAAGTTGTTCATTATACATTATTCACATTTATTCTTGTCATTCCAATTCATTAGTTGGATTATTTATATCCATAATCACTTAATAATTAACAACCCATAATTTATCAATTTTAGTTTATCACCAATTATACTTTTCATTAATTCCAACCACATTCCTTGTTACTGTACAACCAAAACCCAACACAACCACAACTGAACCCACCACTATACAAACTACTGCATAGACCATGCTAATAGGAACCATAGAAACCTTAAAACATATCTTTTCCATAACAACATCCATAATATATCTCAAAATAACCCATCCACCACTACCACAACCAATCCACATCCCCATAATCCTAAAAAACCACAACAACCAACTAATTACCCTCTCATCATTATAAGGAAGACCCTATATACAATAGAAAATAAGGGGAAACATAGTAGTAACCCACATTGAAGAACACAACCTCAATCATTATTTCATATTAAATATGAATTCCATATTCAAACACTAACACTTTAATTACATATTTCCAGACAACCAAATCAAAAACATCTTTATAGGATTAACCCATTATAAAAGGTTATTTTAGTAAATTAGTCATTAAAAGTAATATATCACAAAAGAAAACATCAAAATCTTAGAAAAAACATCAACCAATACAATGAATCCATAATAATACACATTATAAAAACCAAAACCTCTATAATAATGACAAATGACAAACATTAGTGATAAAAATGTTAATATGAGTAGAAAATCACACTAAAGAATCTCCCTTTTATTGTACATTAACATTCACATTAGGATTAAAAACAAAAAAAATTACTTCTATATTTCCATTCCGTCAATTTTTTACCATATATACATGATTATACAATTATGGAAATTGTATTATATCAAAAAAACAATATATAACAAGGATCACGGTCACGAACTAGGTCGGGTCACTATCTGACCCGGTGCCCGACCCGGTCCGCGACATGGCCCGAAGGGCGTTCCCGATCCCCACGGGTAGGCACAAGTACCCGGGTATCAAAAATTACATGGGAATGATTTACCCGAAAAAAAGATAGAAAGACAACTAACAAGATAAACAAACTAAAACTGGAAACAGGCAACCAAACATGCCTTTAAACTATAACCAGGTTTAGAGTTTACAATTCAACTAAAACCCAAAAGGAACTACAAAAAATACATAAATCTAAAAACTCTAATTCAAGACTCTAAACGACATGACAAGTCATACCTCCAAGATACCCACACCAACCTGCATGAGGAGACCACCGACAATACGAACCACCATCACTGAGAACGATGTCAACAACCTGGAGACCTCAAGAAACAAGATCTGCATACACCCAAAGGTGTATGTAGGGTGTGAGCAAAAATCCGAGTAGGATGTCACCCAATAAAAAGGTTCCATGTGTAAACATTAAATGACAAATACATTTGCAGGCTAATTAAATGAAATGATGCCAAATATTGAACAATTTTAATGAAATATTTTCTATAAAGAAAACACTTTAAAAGAAAACAACTTAAATAAATAAATAAAAACACCCTTGCATTTAAGAAAAAACCCAAACCTTCAAGAAACACTAAAAAGCTACACCATATGCCGACGGTGAGTGTAAAGTCGTCCAAAAGCACCAAAAGTGGGAGAGGCCCTAAAGGTACCACAAAAAGGAATGGGACCCTATAACATCACGTCTCAGTGAACAATAGTTTAAGAACCACAACAAAATATGTTCTCGTGCATGAGCCACTAGTAGGGAAACACATCCATAACCTAATGGTCTCCAATCATCATCCAATGTTTAGTTAGTGTTGTAATAGTCAAACCAGCTAAGTGAAACCGGGCTAGAGCCGCTTCTGAATCACTAGCACGCTAGATCTATTCCACCCACCTTGTACCCAGGCCTCCCCTTTTGTGCTCAAGATGTTCAAATTTCACATTTCATGTCAAACTCAGACAAATTAAACAAACAGGGTGTAACATAAACCCAACGCGACACTTCCACAGACACAGAAAACCATTTGACAAAGTATGCACGCCAAAAGACTTTACCCAACACAATTAAAACAATTTCTTCATTGCTAATAATTGTTTATTAAAAAAACATATTAAATTTTTATCGTTAATAATTTTATTAAATCATATTAAATTCTTTTTAAACAAATTCTTTGAAAAGAAACATAACACGGCTTTATCAAGAAAAACCAAATCAACCCTCTTTCATGACCAAACACACCCAATTTCACATCAATAACACAAACTACACACTTTTCGCATATTCACAAAACAAACACAAACCTTATAAAAACACTAGATCACAAACATTGCACTTTGCACATTTTTACAAAATAAACACAAACTTTATAAAACACTAGAAGACAGCTCACATGGGTTTTCATAGAAACAACATACTCAACAATTACAACACATTCACTTACGACCAAGAACATGCAATTCTATGTCGAAACACAATTAACACCACTTTCAATAATGAAAAGCTAACTGCACATATGATAAAATACTAACAATAGACTAAAGATAAGTTTTCATCCAAATGAACGCAACCACCCATATAAACATACTACCAATCAAATTTAACTCATTAAAAACTTTGAGAAAACCAAATCCGCACCCAAAATAATTAATCAAAGAACATAATAATTTAACTAAGCTAGTAAATCAATCATTTAAACAATGTTTAAACATGAAACCACCTACCTCAGGTGTTAAAGACTCCACAAACATGGTGCGCAAGGATCATCGCACACTAACTGCAACTAAAAAAACAAAAATTGACCCTAAATAAAACAATTGAACAAAAACATCAAGAATTAACCCAAAACTTCGATGAAAACCCCCAATTTCATGCCAAACACACCGCAAGAAAACCAAACACAAACCTAAAATATATTGTGTGCAAAACAAGAGAAATTTCTTGAGGTTTACCAATAAGGGGGAAGGGTCTCTAGAGATGATTCTCGTCGGAAAAAATTTGTGGTGCATGGCGGGAGGCCACTGTAATGGGGCTGGCTGAGAGAGAGGCAGTGGTGCAAGTGGCTGGAGGAAGGGCTTTGGCTAAGAGGAAAGGGATTCAGCACACCGGAGTAAGTCACGGCCCGCAGCGGAGGGTGCGGGGCGACGACAGGTGGACTAGAGAGGTAGGCTGAGGTTGTTTGTCAGGTGTCCATGGGGGGTGCGAAGTGGTCGGTCGGGGGGTGTTGCGGTCACCAAAGGGGTCGGCTGAGGGTTTGATGGAGGAGAAACTGGAGGGGAGGGCGGCGGGTCGCAGCACTGGAAGAGGGAGGCGGCGACGAGAGGAAGAGACGGGGGGGCTTGGCATGACAGCACAAGGGAGGGTTGCGTCGGTGGGGTCTATGCAACGGCATGATGGGGAAGCATGGGTGCGGTGGATCGTGGGAAAGAGAAGAAGGGGGCCAGGTGCTGGCTGGAGGCTGCTGCACAAGTATGTGCATGAGGGAAGAGGTTATGGGCACCTGATGGGAGGTCGCGAGACAGGTAGTGTTTGGGGGGAGCATTGCGGTGCGACGGGATGGAGAGGATGTGAGGGAGAGAAAAAAATAATAATAATAATGTATAAGAAAAAAAGAATGGGAGGAAAATGAAAATAAAATAAATAAATAAAAAGTGTATCTCATAATAAACATAAAAATAATAATCTAAATAGATCCAATTAAAAAGATAAGTAAATTAGTGTTTTAATTGTAACAATGATAATAATGATAATGACACTAACAAGAACTAAAATATTAATAATATTTGGTAACTTTCATATCCTTCATACTATTAATAATAATAATAATAAAATAAAACAAAATATAATTATAAATATTAATAATATTATTATTCATAAACTGAAACCTTAACAATAATAATAAAAATAAGAATGAGAATAACAATAATAACGTAATAACTGTTACATCCTCAAGATGATAACATTAATTAAGATGATAACACTTTTATTGAGAAATAATTTATGAAGATAATAACAAACTTAATACTAATAAACATTACAATAATAACTTAATATTATCATTATTATTTTTCATAATAAAAATGTTATACCTGTTAATATTTTTAAATCATTAAATTATAAAATTATTTTTATTTATTTTTATCTTACGACTCAATAAATTTTTACTTCTTCATTATCAAATCATTTCATTTAATTAATTGAACATTGACAGGGCATGTAGTGACTAGGTGGGGTCACGCAATGACCCAAGTGAGGCCGCATGGCTTTGACCATAGTGTGCTGGACGCAGTCAAGGTCAAAACACATGTTTTTAAATAAGAACTCAGATATTTTATGTCGGGCCACAACCCGAACTACCTGATGCCCAGAAATTTAAGTAAAATAAACAAATTAGAAATAATGGGTGTGATAATTCTCCCCACTATAAATATTTTCATCCCCGGAAAGCCACAACTAGAACTAAAACCCAAAGCAGAAAACCACACTTTCTTAAGGAACAAAGGGGATCCCCACAAAAATCAAGTGAAGAGGGGAAAAAGCATCATGCTTGGAGAGAGTGACTCAAAGACAACTTCAAGAAACTTGTAAAAAGACTTTCTGATATGTTTCACCTGCCCCAAAGAGCTAGAATGCCTCCAGTTGACTGATCAAGGAAGGGAACTCTCGCACCCGCGGAATCCAACTTCACAAGCCGAAACATCTCAAGCACTATTAAACTAAAACCACACTATTTGGATAGAATGGAAAAGCAAGGTCAAACCACATCCAAGGAACACTATTATCACTTATCACCAATCCATCTCTAGGAACAGGACTAAAATGTCAATAGGGGAAAGCCCAAAAGGGCTCCCCACCATTAGAAACTTTCTGACGACCAAGACAAGACTAGAAAACTAACACGATGAGGGCCCGACGGACTCCACACCATTATGAAAAGGCCAATACCAACTCATTCTAGAGACTCTTGTGCGAGACCCATTGTGGATCTCCCCACTATTAGAACTAACAGAAGGTACAAACTTTGGCAATTTTTCTGACAGTGAAAAAACACCCCACCACAAGGGGCGGGGAGGGAGGGGCTCGACTATCAGGGCATCAAAACCATGATCCAAGACAAACCAGCATCCCCCACATCCCTGGATGAGTACTATTCAAATTTGAGATCGGTTTACCCAACAGATTCTCATAAGAACCACTAAAGAAATTACATCCAGTGGGACGCAATGCCCAAGACTTTAGGGCAACGAGGAGAACATGCCTCCACATGGTCACGAAAACCTTATGCAACCAGATGGTTCATTCGGAGCAGAACAACCATAGAAACAATTTAAATTGCCTGTAATTTAAACATCGATGATAGAAATAAAGTTGGGGTCCCATACACTCCCGAGGTTTATGACCACACGCCAGCTTCACTCTAAGGCCTACGTCTGGAGCACTAATGTTTGAAGCATCTCCTTCCTCATAGTCAGGTATGGAAGAATCCTGAGCAGAGCCTCTCCTTTTGGTGTCACATGTAACCACACTACAACCGAGACAACACCAGCAAACACAACACATTACGACATCCAACTGAGCATACACGGAACACTCACCAACACAAGAGCTGAAATGGTGCATGCGCATCACCCTTTGTCGCACTGGATGAGAGCACGACACCACAAATAATCACCTAAACATGACCATTACTGTTGAGAGGAACTTTATACGGAGAGGGACTTCAAACTAAGTCTTAAAAAACACATGATTCCTGCAATTGACCATATCATCCCCGTGTGACAGGGTCTGCCACACTAGTGGCCTAACTTAGACCCTTTCTTAAATGAAACCAACGAATGACCAAAGGTCATTTAGAATGGTGTCCTGCACTGACCACTCTAGGCTGCTTCCACCTTTTCCCACTGGAATCTCCTTCACCATTTCCAAAAAGAACATTCAAATTAATGAGGTGAAACTTCACCCTTGACTATCAAAGAGAACTCATACTACAAGACGTCGCCAAACATGTCCCTTGCAGCTGATGAAAGTACTACAAACCCCTTCAACACACTAGTCAACACTGATAATTTTGAACCACCTTCACCCTTCCCCGCTGGAATTCCTTTCCCCATTTTCAGGGGGAACTTTCAAACACGACAGTGTCAAACTTCATACCCAATGAGTCAGACACTCAAAAGACCAAAACTGTCACGACCCGTCCTCGGGGCCCGTGTCGTGACTACCCCACGCCCGCCTTCCATAGGCCAGGGGCTGGCGACTAGCACCAAGGCGTAAATCTCGGTAAAAAGGGAAGGCATTGCCTTTGTAAAGTAAACAAGCACCACAGAGTAAGAAAGCGGAAAAGTAAACACTAAGTAAGAACAGAATACAACTGAACGTGCGGAAAAGTAATGGGCCAGTATACAAACCCAAACTGAAAGTAAAGTACAACACGAAAGGGAAAACAGCAACTGTAAAGTAAAAGCCGCTACACCGAGCTGTCCACTGGAAATCCCACCAGAAGGGTGGGTACAGATAGCTCCACTGCTCCTCGGGTCCCGCCGTCCGCTCCGGGCACGTCCCGCCCAGTCGTCCACTTCCAGGTATCGTTCTGCTCTACAAGCCTCAGCCACGATCAACGTTGTATGTCGTCTGCAACCAACACAACGTAGTGTGGGCATAGCCCATGCAGGGGTGAGTATAAGCTACTCAGTAGGGACCCCGAGACCCCTGAAGGTCTCCCAAAATCCACAAAGGATAAACCACAAAGGAAGATACAATCACGAAGTAACAACCGACACTGCTTAGGTATATGCCCATACATATACCTAAGTCATCAATTCCAATACGCTCCAACCTCCGAGCTCAAGTACAACTCAGTCCACACAGGAAAGTATACGTATTCCACACAGGAAAGCAAAACGTAATCCACACAGGATAGCACAACACAATCCACACAGGAAAGCAACAGATTCAGCTCACACAGGTATACTTCTTTGGATAACGATAAAGATGATCACTGATCCATCTAAGTCGTCGGACCCACGTAGAATCGATAGGTAACTAACCCCCACAATGACTCACACAGGATCGGGCCCACACAGGACTTGTAGGCGCTGGTTCACACAGGACCGCTGAGCGCAGAACCACGCAGGATCGGACCCACACAGGATCGGGCCCACACAGGATCGGGCCCACACAGGACCTGTAGGCGCTGGTTCACACAGGATCGCTGAGCGCAGACCCACACAGGATCACACCCACACAGGATCGGGCCCACATAGGACCTGTAGCACTGATCCACGTAGGATCGCTGAGTGTTGTAGTCGTCGTCGAATCACCAAGTATCTCTGTACTGTCGTCGTCGCAGTCACAATAGCAGTAGCAGTAGCAGTAGCAGTAGCAGTAGCAGTAGCAGTAGCAGTAGCAGTCGCAGCAGCAGTCGTAGCCAGCTCTAGGGTTCCCGCACACAGCAAGCTCGTTCGGGAGGGTCCGCTCCACGAGCCGAGAGGCTGATACATCAACTTTCACAAAGTCCAGAGTTGATGTATCCAAAAGTTTTGTAACGACAACAGGAACTCAACGCAACAGACGGCGCGTCGATCGGACGCCCGGTCTGAGAGTTATTGGCTTTTTCTTCCCAGGGGCCCGGTTGGTTTTTAAGGTAAAACCAACTCGACCATACTCCACCTGCGTCCAAACCTCGGGCGGAGTATTCCAAATGATCTGTCTCACTAAGAGGAACTCAACAAAGCTGACAGCACGTCAATCGGATGTCCGTTGCTCAAGATATGAGCGTTTTCGCTCCGAGGGCACAGTTGGTTTCGTGTACGAACCAACCTGGCCAAACTCAAAGTATTTCGAACCTTGAGTGCGATATACCGAAACGACCATCTCGATCCAAGGATCGCATCTCCGCTGATAGCGCGTCGTTTGGAGGTCCGTAGCCCGAGTTATGGGTATTTGAATCCAAACCGCTCGGTAACGGGGGTTTCAGGCCCGGGCCGTCCCGGCCCGAGAACCCCCGGTTGGCCCGAACCGGGTCGACCCGCCCCGGACAGGGTCGACCCAGCCCGGCGCACCGGTTTGGCGCAAGGTAGCGCGCTGCCAGCTCGGCCGAAGGCCGAGCTTGCTGGAAAAACGGGGGGCTGCATGCCCCCCCTTTGTGAAACCGCCCCCCCACATTATGGGGGGCCAATTTAACCACCCTGGGGAATTAAATTCCCCCAGTTTCTACCATCCCGGCCGGCCCAACCTGGCCGGTCGGCTTCTTCTCAAAAGGACCGGCAAGGGCCGATCCTCTTTCGTCATCCGACACCGGCGGCCCGGCTAGCCGCCGTTCATCACATCCCGCCGCGGCCCGGAACTGGTCGCGGCCTTCGTCGTCCAGCGCGGTGCGACGGCACCGCGCCCCTCCGCCGCGGCCCCGCTCCGGCCGCGGCGCCTTCGGTTTCCTTCGACGCGGCGCGACGGCGTCGCGTTCATGATAATCTTTCCACGGCGCCGCGTGAGGGCGCCGCGCAATATTTGTCGTGTGATTCCCGCGTGGTGCGACGGCACCACACCATCTTGTTTCATCCGCAAGAAAATATTCAAGAACAAAGTAGGGGGGTTCGGCCGTGTTTATGTGGTCCGGCCCCCCTCTCGTTAGACGATAACACTAAATCATTTAACCTCAAGGATCGTCATGCTAGAACCAAGAACATGATTAAATAAATTAAACAACAACAAACCCCTACCTTGGTTTCAAGAACGATGTTTGTCAACGACCCGCGGAAGACTAGCGTCGCGGTGGTCAGCGTCGCGGAAAAAGGACGTCGATGTCGTGAAGCGAGGATTCGAAGTTCTTTGACGACGATTTCGTCGCGGGAAACCGTCGCGTAAGAGATGATGCGGAAGAAGACGTCGTCGGTGTCACGGGTATGGCATCGCGGAAGACGGTTCCCGAGAACGTGGCGTTCTTCGTCGATGTCCGAAAGTTCTTCGCGTTCTTCGTCAAAGTTTGAAGAAAAAGGAGAGAATTCTTCAAAACCTCTCAAGATGGCTAAGGAGACCAACCAAAATAAAATAAGCTAAGGCTTATTTTATTCACACAATTAACAACTTGAATTTCAAAGGTTTGAAATTCAAACAACTCAACTCAATTAATTAACCAAGTTGTCAAGTTAATTAAAGAGGAGTTATAGGGAGTTTAAAAAGAGGAGATGAAGTGTTAGGGTTCATGTGGGCCCCACCACACTTAATCCTCTCAAGGGAGGTTAAGTGGATGTGGGTCCCACCCCTAACTCCCTTTGGGAGAAGTTAACCAACAAGTTAAAAATAAAATGTGTTTCCACATCTTATTTAACTTCTTTTAATTTTTTCCAAAACTAACTTTCATTCCGCATAAAACGCAACCTCAGAAAAGGTCTCCTTAAGCGAATATCGGCGCTGCGAGTTCATCGGTGTCCTCGGATTTCAATTCCGAGCACCGGATCAAAAGTTAGAAAATCCCGCTCGTTTGTTCACTGAATGTACCCGAGCCAAACTTCAGAAATTTATTCTGGGCACACCCGGCCTCAGAATCAGGTTTCGTCAGAAACCGAGTTCTTGTAAAATTCCAAAGAAAATTAAGAAAAAATTTCCCTTGAATTTTACGGGTCTTTACATTACTCCCACCTCAGGGCTTTACGTCCCCGTAAAGATACATCAAAAACTAGGGAAACAAAAGAGGGTACTGAGCACGCATCTGAGCCTCCCGCTCCCAAGTGCTCTCCTAGAGATTCTCGTGCTGCCATCTGATGCGCACTAGAGGAATCGATCTTCCACGTAGGACCCTCTCCTGTCGATCCTCTATCTCCACCGGAACCTCCGTAAAAGTCACCCCATCGTCAACGTCAAGCTCTCCATGGTCAATGATGTGCGTCGGGTCGTGCACGTCTCTCCTCAGCTGAGATACGTGGAAGACGTCGTGCACCCGGTGCAACTGAGGTGGTAGAGCCAGGCGATAACCCACCTCGCCAATCCTGCTAAGGACCTGGAAGGGTCTGATGAAGCGCGGAGATAACTTGCTGCCTCGGCCAAATCTCCGTATACCACGTTGAGGTGAGTCCTGCAAGAAGACGTGGTCGACATCCTCGAACTCAAGTGGCCTCCGCCTCCTGTTAGAGTATGACTTCTGCCGGCTCTGAGCTGTCCTCATCCGCTCCTGGATGACCTGGACCTTCTCTGTCTTGGCCTGGACCATATTCGGTCCCACAAGTGATGACTCCCCAGGTTATGTCCAGCACAAAGGAGATCTACAAGTTCGGCCGTACAACGCCTCGTACGGTGCCATCCCGATGGTGGAGTGGTAGCTGTTGTTGTACGCAAACTCCACCAAGGGTAGGTGGTCCTCCCAGCTGCGACCAAAGTCGAGGACACATGCGCGGGGCATGTCCTCGAGAGTCTGAATGGTCCTCTCCATCTGACCATCCATCTGAGGGTGAAAGGTTGTGCTCAGACATAGCTGCGTCCCAAACGCCTCCTGTAACCCCTTCCAAAGTCGGGAATTAAAGCGAGCATCTCGATCGGAGACGATAGATGATGGCACACCGTGGAGCCGCACAATCTCCTAAACGTAGAGACGTCCCAAGCTCTCCACTGAGCCCTGCTCTCTGATGGGTAAGAAGTGTTCCGACTTGGTGAGTTGGTCAACAATCAACCTAATGGAGTTATGACCTCTGGAAGTGCATGGAAGTCCAGTCACGAAGTCCATAGATATACCGTCCTACTTCCACTCCGAAACCTCCAAGGGTTGTACCAAGTCTGCTGGTACCTGATGCTCTGTCTTCACCTGCTGGCAGGTGAGGCATCGAGAAACGAACTCTGCCACAGCCTTCTTCATGCCCAGCCACCAGTGCTTTCGTCTGAGATCCTGGTACATCTTCGCCACTCCTGGATGTACCGCCAAAGGAGAAGTGTGAAACTCTCTCAGCACCTCCTCTCGCAAAGCGACTGGTACCATGGTACGTCCTCTGAAAAGGATGTCATGCTCTGCTCCAAGGGAGAAACCATCAGGTGCCTGTTCTGAGGATATCTATGCACACCGTGTCTCACAGTCAGCGTCCTCATGTTGTGCCTCTCTGACCCACTGCAGTAGTGGAGGGGTGACTGTGATAGACTGGAGGAAGTCTGCTCCATCTCTATCCTCGAAGGATATCTACAAAGAGGCTAGCTACTCCGTCGCCTCCTCAAGTAGCTGAATGCCCATCATCCTGCTGAGGGCATCGGCTACTACGTTCCCCTTCCCAGGAGTATAGACTATCTCAAAGTCATAGTCCTGGAGGAACTTAAGCCATCTCCGCTGTCTCAGGTTCAGGTCCTTCTGCGAGAAGATATACCTGAGACTCTGATGATCAGAAAAGACTGTAAAGCGCTCGCCCATCAGGTAGTGTCGCCATGTATTCAGAGCGAAGACCACTGATGCTAACTCCAGGTCATGGGTAGCGTAGTTCTGATCATGTGGCCTCAACTGACATGATCCATAGGCGATCACTACCCGCTCCTGCATCAGAACACGTCTGAGTCCGGTCCCTGATGCATCGTAGTAGACTACGTACCCTACTCCCTCCTCAGGAAACCTCAGGATAGGTGCGCTGGTCAATCTCTGTCTCAGCTCCTGGAAGCTCTGCTGACATCTGTCTGACCACACGAAGGGTTTCCCCTTCTTCGTCAAAGCTGTGAGTGGTGCCGCAACTCTAGAGAAGTCTGGAACGAATCTCCGATAGTATCCAGCTAGTCCCAAGAAACTCCGAACCTTCGTCACGCTCCTGGGTGGCTCCCAAGCTAGCACTGCCTCGATCTTCGCGGGATCCACTGCAACTCCCGCCTCAGAGATGACGTGTCCCAAGAAGTGGACCTCACGTATCCAGAATTGGAACTTCGAGAGCTTACCATAAATCTAGTGCTCTCGGAGTGTGTCTAGTACAACTCACAAGTGGTATGCGTGTTCCTCCTCAGTCGTCGAGTAAATCAGTATGTCGTCGATGAAGACCACGACAAATCGGTCGAGGTATGGCTGAAAGATCATGTTCATGAGGGCCATGAACACTACTGGAGCATTGGTTACGCCGAAAGGCATAACCAAGAACTCATAGTGGCCATACCGACATCTAAAGGCCGTCTTCTGCACGTCCTCGTCTCTGACTCTGAGCTGATGATAGCCTGACCTGAGGTCTATCTTCGAGAACCACCGTTCTCCCTTGAGCTGATCAAAGAGGTCATCAATCCTCGGTAGTGGATACTTGTTCCTAACCGTCACCTGGTTCAGGCGACGATAGTCAACACAAAGTCGCAAGCTCCCGTCCGCCTTCTTGGCGAACAATATCGGGGAAGCCCAGGGTGAAACACTGGGTCGGATGAACCCCTTTCCATGCAAGTCCTCCAACTGTACCCGTAGCTCTCGAAGCTCGGAGGGGGCCATCCCATATGCTGGAGTGGATATCGGGGTTTTCCCGGGGTACAGGTCAATATAAAAGTCTACCTCTCTGCGAGGAGGTAGCCCTGGAACGTCGTCGGGAAAAACGTCCGCAAACTGATCCACCACTGCAGGAAAACCAGGACTCCGCACATAAACTGCTCCAAGGATGAGGCTAGCCAACTGATGAGTGATGGGCTGTCCTCTCCTCCACGGAAGTCCAACCTGTGCTGCAAAGGCTCCCTTCTCGCCGGTGAAGGTGAACCTGCTCCTGTCGGTGCGTACACATCGCACCTTGCGCCTAAAATAATCAATCTGTGCATGGACCATAGATAGCCAATCCATACCCAAGATGACGTCGTAAGGCCTCGACGCTGCTACAAGAAGATCCCAGCCAAAGCTCTCCCCTCCTAGAGTAAGCTCACACTGCCGGCACTAGTGCGTAATCGTCGAGTCTGCTCCCGTAAGAGTCTCTAGTCGTAAGGATCGAGCCAACGGCTCTGTCGGAATCTCCGAGCTCCGAACAAGGGCAGCGGCTATGAAAGAGTGACTCGCTCCTGTGTCTATAAGTACTGCAGCAAGGGTGGAATAGACATAGATAGTACCTCAAATCATCTCTGACGCGCTGTGGTCGTAGGCCTCTGCTGCCTGGAGTTGTGCCTATCTCTGCCCGCCTGCTCCCTGTGGTCGGGGTGGACCTCCTGGTGGTGGTGGTGGCAGAGCCTCAAAGCGTCGCCCACCACCTGCTGCTTGGCCAGATCCTCTGCCTCATCCGCCTCCTCCCTGCGGACCGCCACGTTCGACCCTCTGCCTCTGCCTCGGTGGTCCCTAAACCGTCTGCTGCTCCTTGGCACGGTGGGTCGGGCAGTCACGAGCCATGTGGCACTGCCCGCCGCACGAGTAGCACTATCTGCCTCTCGAAAGACTGGCTCCGCGTTGTGTGCCCCGCACTGTTGAGCCAGTGTCCTGAGGTCGTCCTCCTGAAGTTCTGGTCTGCCTGGACCCCTGAGTCATCCGTCGACTACCTGCTGCAGATGACTCTGCCACGTGCCGCCCTACGGTGGGTCTCGGCGCTGGTGTAGACTCAGCAAGGAAGCTCTTGATCAAAAGGGCCCGCTCCAGTACTCCTGTCTGAGTCGGTATGCTGAGGGAGATTAGCGACGCCCTGATCTCGTGTCTCAAACCCTACTCTAAGGTCCGGGCCCGGAATAATGGGTCCCGTACCATGTCGGTCGAGTAGCACGAGAGATCAGTAAATCTCGCCGAGTACTGAGCGACTGTCATGCTGCCCTACTGCAGCTGAAGAAGCTCCTGGATACGCACTGCACGAAGGGTGGCTGGGACGAACTCTGAGCGGAAGAGGCGCTCAAAGTCCATCCAAAGTAGAGATGCCTCATCGTGCACCTGGAGCATCAAGCTCCACCATCGTCCTGCTGCTGCGTGTAGTAGGCTCGCAGCGAGGATCACCATGAGGTCTGCAGGTGTCCTCACTAGCCTAAAAACTCGTACCACAGCCTCCAGCCAGTCCTCTGCTGCCTGGGGGTCCGTCTCCCCACGGAACCTAGGTGGTCGCTGGAGCTGGAACTCGTAAAGAGCTCCAAGGCGGCGTGCATCGTCAGCGGCTGGTGCTGGAAGCATCGGTGGCTCGGCGGGTAGAGCTACCGCTGGTGCCACTGCTGACAAAGGGCCCTGCACCGAGGCCTCGTCGCTCGGTGGGCTGTCGTCACGCTCGACTCTCAGAACCCTAGCTGGCTACCATCGTGGGGCCATCCTGAAAAGGAAATAGGTGCGCCATGGTCAGAACAGTATACCTGGTGAGCTGATATAAAGTAATCACAAAGGAAAACTTGAAACACACACGCAATCAATGTTTTCGTGCATTAAGTCGGAAATCAGTAGTCAGGGTCCTGGTGTACGGATACGTCGGCCGCCGCACCAACACTGGACTCCCTGGACTGATAACCACACTCAATACGTTAAACATTATTGCTTCACATAGAAAAGATCAGAGTTCGTGGTAGAATCGAACTCCTCTGATACCAATTTGTCACGACCCGTCCTCGGGGCCCGTGCCATGACTACCCCAAGCCCGCCTTCCATAGGCCAGGGGCTGGCGACTAGCACCAAGGCGTAAATCCCGGTAAAAAGGGAAGGCATTGCCTTTGTAAAGTAAACAAGCACCATAGAGTAAGCAAGCGGAAAAGTAAACACTAAGTAAGAACAGAATACAACTGAAAGTGCGGAAAAGTAAATGGGCCAGTATACAAACCCAAACTGAAAGTAAAGTACAACTCGAAAGGGAAAACAGCAACTGTAAAGTAAAAGCCGCTACACCGAGCTGTCCACTGGAAATCCCACCTGAAGGGTGGGTACAGATAGCTCCACTGCTCCTCGGGTCCCGCCGTCCGCTCCGGGCACGTCCCGCCCAATGGTCCACCTCCAGGTACCGTTCTGCTCTGCAAGCCTCAGCCACGATCAATGTTGTCCATCGTCTGCAACCAACACAAAGTAGTGCAGGCATAGCCCGTGCAGGGGTGAGTATAAGCTACTCAGTAGGGACCCCGAGACCCCTGAAGGTCTCCCAAAATCCACAAAGGATAAACCACAAAAGTAGATACAATCACGAAGTAACAACTGAAACTGCTTAGGTATATGCCCATACATATACCTAAGTCATCAATTCCAATACGCTCCAACCTCTGAGCCCAAGTACAACTCAGTCCACACAGGAAAGTATACGTATTCCACACAGGAAAGAAAAACGTAATCTACACAGGATAGGACAACACAATCCACACAGGAAAGCAACAGGATTCAGCTCACATAGGTATACTTCTTCGGATAACGATAAAGATGATCACTGATCCATCTAAGTCGTCGGACCCACGTAGGATCGATAGGTAACTAACCCCCGCAATGACCCACACAGGATCGGGCCCACACAGGACCTGTAGGCGCTGGTTCACACAGGACCGCTGAGCGCAGACCCACACAGGATCGGACCCACACAGGATCGGGCCCACACAGGACCTGTAGGCGCTGGTTCACACAGGACCGCTGAGCGCAGACCCACACAGGATCGGACCCACACAGGATCGGGCCCACACAGGACCTGTAGCACTGATCCACGTAGGATCGCTGAGTGCTGTAGTCGTCGTCGAATCACCAAGGATCTCTGTACTGTCGTTGTCGCAGTCACAGTAGCAGTAGCAGTAGCAGTAGCAGTAGCAGTAGCAGTAGCAGTCGCAGCAGCAGTCGCAGCCAGCTCTAGGGTTCCCGCACACAGCATGCTCGTTCGGGAGGGTCCGCTCCACGAGCCGAGAGGCTGATACATCAACTGTCACAAATTCCAGAGTTGATTTATCCAAAAGTTCCATATCGACAACAGGAACTCAACGCAACAGACGGCGCGTCGATCGGACGCCCGGTCTGAGAGTTATTGGCTTTTTCGTCCCAGGGGCCCGGTTGGTTTTTAAGGTAAAACCAACCCGACCGTACTCCACTTGCGTCCAAACCTCAGGCGGAGTATTCCAAAAGATCCGTCTCACTAAGAGGAACTCAACAAAGCTGACGGCACGTCAATCGGATGTCCGTAGCTCAAGATATGAGTGTTTCCGCTCCGAGGGCCCGGTTGGTTTCGTGTACGAACCAACCCGGCCGAACTCAAAGTATTCTGAACCTTAAGTGCGATATACCGAAATGACCGTCTCGATCCAAGGATCACATCGCCGCTGATGACGCGTCGTTTGGAGGTCCGTATCCCGAGTTATGGGCATTTGAATCCAAACCGCTCGGTAACGGGGGTTTCGGGCCCGGGCCGTCCCGGCCTGAGACCCCCTGGTTGGCCCGAACCGGGTCGAACCGCCCTGGACATGGTCGACCCGGCCCGGCCCGGCCCGGCCTGGCAAACCGGCCAGGCACGCCGGTTCGGCGCAAGGCAGCGCGCTGCCAGCTCGGCCGAAGGCCGAACTTGCTGGAAAAACGGGGGGCCGCCTGCCCCCCTTTGTGAAACCGGCCCCCCACATTATGGGGGGCCAATTTAACCGCCCGGGGGAATTAATTTCCCCCGGTTTCCACCATCCCGGCCGGCCCAACCTGGCCAACCGGCTTCTTTTCAACAGGACCGGCAAGGGCCGGTCCTCTTCCGTCATCCGACACCGGCGGCCCGGCTGGCCGCCGGTCATCACGTCCCACCGCGGCCCGGAACCGGCCGTGGCCTTCGTCGTCCAGCGCGGTGCGACGGCACCGCGCCCCTCCGCCGCGGCCTCGCTCTGGCCGTGGCGCCTTCGTTTTCCTTCGACGCGGCGCGACAGCGTCGCGTTCATGATAATCTTTCCACGGCGCGGCGTGACGGCATCGCGCAATATTTTCCGTGTGATTCCCGCGTGGTGCGACGGCACCACGCCATCTCGTTTCATCCGCAAGAAAATATTCAAGAACAAAGGAGGGAGGGTTCGGCCGTGTTTATGCGGTCTGGCCCCCCTCTCGTTAGACGATAACACTAAACCATTTAACCTCAAGGATCGTCATGCTAGAACCAAGAATGTGATTAAATAAATTAAACAACAACAAACCCCTACCTCGGTTTCAAGAACGATGTTCGTCAACGACCCGCGAAAGACTAGCGTCGCGGTGGTCGGCGTCGCAGAAAAAGGACGTCGATGTCGTGAAGCGAGGATTCGAAGTTCTTTGACGGTGATTTCGTCGCGGGAAACCGTCGCGGAAGAGATGACGCGGAAGAAGACGTCGTCGGTGTCGCGGGTATGGCGTCGCAGAAGATGGTTCCCGAGAACGTGGCGTTCTTTATCGATGTCCGAAAGTTATTCACGTTCTTCGTCAAAGTTTGAAGAAAAAGGAGAGAATTATTCAAAACCTCTCAAGATCGCTAAGGAGACCAACCAAAATAAAATAAGCTAAGGCTTATTTTATTCACACAATTAACAACTTGAATTTCAAAGGTTTGAAATTCAAACAACTCAACTCAATTAATTAACCAAGTTGTCAAGTTAATTAAAGAGGAGTTATAGGGAGTTTAAAAAGAGAAGATGAAGTGTTAGGGTTTGTGTGGGCCCCACCACACTTAATCCTCTCAAGGGAGGTTAAGTGGATGTGGGTCCCACCCCTAACTCCCTTTGGGAGAAGTTAACCAACAAGTTAAAAATAAAATGTGTTTCCACATTTTATTTAACTTCTTTTAATTTTTCCCAAAACTAACTTTCATTCCGCATAAAACGAAACCTCGGAAAAGGTCTCCTTAAGCGAATATCGGCGCTGCGAGTTCATCGGTGTCCTCAGATTTCAATTCCGAGCACCGGATCAAAAGTTAGAAAATCCCGCTCGTTCGATCACTAAACGTACCCGAGCCAAACTTCAGAAATTTATTCCGGGCACACCAGGCCTCGGAATTAGGTGCCGTTAGAAACCACGTTCTTGTAAAATTCCAAATAAAATTAAGAAAAAATTTCCCTTCAATTTTATGGGTCTTTACAAAAACTCCCTTCAACTCCCCCTGCATCTTTCATCCCGCTGTGAAAGTATCCGCTTAGTTGAAAAAAAGGAGAGGTGGGTTCAATAATATAATTCAAGAAGGGATTCCTCTGATCAACTGGAGGGTCATCCAATGGCGATTTGCCTATGACCACACTTCAATCACATGTTAATGCTTTATGGGGGGAATACACTAGTCAATAAAGAAAACCATGGACCCAACCAAACTGGTCCAACGGTCAAGACATACCACAAGAAAACACCAAACATGTAGGGGAACCACTGCAAGGGCTCCCTGATGTACTTTTCAAAAGAATTAACTAACTACATGCTTGCATACCAACTTACAAATAAGAATTCAAACTCAGGACACAAATCAGTCAGAAGGGATCCTCGGCTCAAAACGCCTCACATCCAGCATTTCAGAAATACAAGGACACACCATACAATCACCGGTTGTTAACACATTGAATTTTTATTAAAAAAAATCTTTTGAAAATAAGCCAAGATAGAGGGTTTCACAACACCAATGGTTTATCATGGTCCTCGCACATGCATGTTCTCGTGCCACACTGGCAGCCCCCTCATATTCATCCAGGCACTCATCTGCTCGTTCCATTAACCATTTCTCTTTCCATATACACTCATTCATGTGGTTTCCCATGAGAACACCAAGGATCAAAACCAAACCTTTCCATTTTTCAAAACCAAAACATCCAACCCACAATTTTCAAACCTCATACCTCATTTTCTTTTTAAAGTTATTTATTTCAAAACATTTTCAAAAACATTTTCCAAGACCAAATCATTTTTACTTAAAAACCAAATTTCCACAATTCCAAAACAAAGAAATGAGGAATGGTGCAAGAGAAAACTAGTGTCAATGGGTGACTGGAACATGTGGTTGGCCGCCATACGCTAATCACGCCACTACCACGGAGGGTATTCTAGGATAGCGTCCCCAGCTCTACATGGGTTGCTAGACCCTACGAGCTCACTGGGACCACTACCCCTACTCATTTTTCATTTCCCCTAAGAAAGATTAATCACGAGGACTAAAGACTCAACAGACCTAAACTTACCCTGGTAACTCGAGTCCCTCCATGAGGTGTGCTAGTCAGGCACCTTGCTCGTAGCTAGAACATCGAGTTTCGACAGCCTTAACTTCAGTCTACCATGACTCTATCCCAAAAGAACACGACACAATAGAGAAAACATGGCTCTGATACCATTTTGTCACAAACCAGGCCGGGTCGCCATCTAACCCGGTGCCCGACCCGGTCCGCGACATGGCCCGAAGGGAATTCATGATCCCCACGGGCTGGCACAAGTGCCCAGGTATCAAAAATTACATGGGAATTATTTACCCAAAAGAAAGATAGAAAGAAAACTAACAAGATAAACAAACTAAAACTGGAAACAGGCAACCAAACACGCCTTTAAACTATAACAAGCTTTAGATTTTACAATTCAACTAAAACCCAAAAGGGAACTACAAAAAAGACAAAAAAACTAAAAACTCTAACTCAAGACTCCAAAAGACATGAGAATTCATACCTCCAAGCTACCCACACCAACCTGCATGAGGAGACCGACAACAATATGAACCACCATCACTGAGCACGATGTCAACAACCCGGAGACCACAAGAAATAAGGTATACATACACCTGAATGTGCATACAGGGTGTGAGCGAAAATCCCAAGAGGAGGAAACCAAATAAAAAGGTTCCACATGTAAAAATTAAATGAAAAATACATTTGCAGGCTAAATAAATGAAATTACGCCAAAGATTGAACAATTTTAAAGAAATAATTTCAATAAAGAAAACAATTTAAAAGAAAACAACTTAAATAAATAAATAAAAACACCCTTGCATTTAAGAAAAACCCAAACCTTCAAGAAACACCCAAAAGCTACACTGTATGCCGAAAGTGAGTGTAAAGTATTCCAGGAGTAGAAAAAGTGGGAGAGGCCCTAAATTTACTAGAAAAAGGAATGGGACCCAAGAACATCACGTCTCGGTGAATAGTAGTATAAGAACCACAACAAAATATGTTCTCGTGCACGAGCCACTAGTAGGGAAACACATCCATAACCTAGTGGTCTTCAATCATCATCCAATGTTTAGTTAGTGTTGTAATTTTCAAACCAGCTAAGTGAAACTAGGCCAAATCCGCTTCCGAATCACTAGCACGCTAGATCTAGTCTGCCCACCTAGTACCCAAGCTTCCCCTTTTGTGCTCAAGATGTTCAAATTTCACATTTCATGTCAAACTCAGACAAATAAAACAAACATGGTGTAACATAAACCCAACGCGACACTTCCACCCACACAGAAAACCATTTGACAAACTATGCACGCCAAAAGACTTTACCCAACTCAATTAAAACAATTTCTGCATTGCTAATAATTATTTATTAAAAAAACATATTAACTTTTTATCATTAATAATTTTATTAAATCGTATTAAATTATTTGTAAACAGATTATTTGAAAAGAAACATAACACAACTTTAACATGCAAAACCAACTCAACCCTGTTTCATGACCAAACACACCCAACACCACATCAAGAACACAAACTGCACACTTTTCATATTTTCACAAAACAATCAAAAACCTTATAAAAACACTAGAACACAAACATTGCATTTTGCACATTTTTACAAAATAAACACGAACTTTATAAAACACTAGAAGACAGCTCACATAGGTTTTCATAGCAACAACCTTCTCAACCATTACAACACCTTTACTTACGACCAAGAACATGCAACACTATGTCGAAACACAATTCACACCACTTTCAAAAATGAAAAGCTAACTGCACATATGATAAAACATGAACAATTGACTACAGATAAGTTTTCAGCCAAATGAACGCAACCACCCATATAAAAATTCTACCAAACAAATTTAACGCATGAAAACCTTCAAGAAAACCAAATCCGCAACCAAAATAATTAATCAAAGAACATCATAAATTAACTAATCTATCAAATCAATCCGTTAAATAATGTTTAAACGCAGAACCACCTACCTCAGGTGTCGATGACTTCACAAACATGGTGCGCAAGGATCGTCGCACACCAACCATAACTCAAACAAACCCAAATTGACCCTAATTCAAACAATTGAACCAAAACATCAAGAATCAACCCAAAACTTCGATGAAAAACCCCCATTGCATTCCAAACACAATACAAGAAAACCAAACACAACCCCAAAATATATTATGTGCAAAATAAGTGAAATTGCTTGAGGTTTACCGACAAGGGGGAAGGGTCACTAGAGATGATTCATGTCAGAAAAGAGTTGTGGTGCACGGCAGGAGGCTGCTGCAATGGGGATGGTCGGGAGAGAGGTAGTGGTACAAGAAGCTGGAGGCAAGGCTTCGTCCGAGAGGAAAGGGAGGCGGCGCACCGGAGTAAGTCACGGACCGTAGGGGAGGGTGCAGGGTGACGGCAGGTGGACTGGAGAGGTAGGCTGAGGGGGCTCGTCGATGGCCATGGGGGGTGCGAGGTGGTCGGTCAGGGGGTGTTGCAGTCATTGAAGGGGTCGGCTGAGGGTTTTTCGGAGGAGAAACAGGAGGGGAGGGCGGTGGGTCATAGCACTAGAAGAGGGAAGTGGTGACGAGAGGACTGGATGGGGGGGATTGGCACGATTGCGCGAGGGAGATTTGCGTCGGCGTGGTCTGTGCAACAACACGAGGGGGAAGCAGAGGTGCGGTGGTTTGTGGGAAAGAGAAGAAGGGGGTCGGGTGTCATTCGGAAGCTGCTATGCTAGGATGTGCGTGAGGGAAGAGGGTTTGGGCACCTGATGTGAGGTCGCGTGATAGGTAGGGTTTGGGGGGAGCATTGCGGTGCGACGGGATGGAGAGGATATGAGGGAGAGAAAAATAATAATAATAATAAAGGATAAGAAAAAAATAAAGGTAAGAAAATGAAAATAAAATAAATAAATAAATAAGTGTATCTCATAATAAACATAAAAATAATAATCTAAATAGATCCAAATTAAAAGATAACTAAATTAATGTGTTAATTATAACAGCGATAACAACGATAATGACACTAATAAGAACTACAATATTAATAATATTTGGTAAATTTCATATCCTTAATACTATTAATAATAATAACAATAATAATAACAATAATAAAATAAAACTAATAATAATTATCAATATTAATAATATTATTATTCTTAAACTAAAACCTTAACAATAATAATAAAAATAATAATGATAATAACAATAATAACGTAATAACTGTTACATCCTCATGATGATAACATTAATTAAGATGGTAAACTTTTATTGAGAAAGAATTTATGGTGATAATAACAAACTTGATATTAATAAACTTTACAATAATAACTTATTATTATTATTATTATTATTTTTCATAATAAAAATGTTATACCTGTTAATATTTTTAAATCATTAAATTATTAAATTATTTTTATTTATTTTTATCTTACGACTCAATAAATATTTATTTATCAATTATTAAATCATTTCATTTAATTAATTGAACATCGATAGGGCATGCAGTGACTAGGTGGGGTCGCGCAACGACCCAAGTGAGGCCGCACATATTCAACCATAGTACGCTGGATGCAGTCAAGGTCAAAACAAACATTTTTAAATAAGAACTCATAAATTTTATGCCGGGCCTCAACCCGAACTACCCGATGCCCAGAAATTTAATTAAAATAAAAAAATAGAAACGACGAGTGTGAAAATCATAGTATAAATCCACCTCAAATTATCCCCTTTAGTCAAACTTCTTCATTCATTTAACATACCAAAATAATCAAAATCAATAAAAATTCAAAATTTACATGTCACCCCTTTAATTACTATCTTTAAGTGTTTAATATTTAATAGAAGATTATTTAACCATTATAATAGAAATAAAAAAATATCACAGTTGGGAGTATCAACTAATAAGTACCACCAAATAAGAAATATCTTGAAATTTTAGAAAACACATATGAATACCCTAATTTCCTTCAATTTCATTTACTATAAATAATTATTTTATTTAAGTTAATCTATAAAATCCTACCTAGGAAAAAAGAATGATAATTATATAAATTACACATAATAAATAATGAGAAGTTTTGAATCCCCAAACCTTAACTGAAGATTCAAAATTTTCCATGAGAAACTAAAAATAATATAACCCCCCCCCCCCCATCAATAACACCAATGGAAGATTATCAGTAGTATTAAATGAAAAGAATTAAATATCTTGAATTTAAGGTCCAAAAACAACCATATGATGGATAAATATATCAAAATACACACCAATAATTTTATAGGGTTTGAAATAATTTAGAGTAACAATATGGAATATGAGGCAAGGAACAAATTTATAATCACTCAGGAAAATAATAAATCATACCATGACAGGGGTCATTACAAAATAAAGAAATACCAATCTAGAAATCATATCCATATATCCCCAATATCTCACAATTAAATCCTCTTTAAAAACATAATTAATAATTAAGGTCATAGCGTGACTAAAGTGGCCATACCGCAACACTCGAACTCTCTAGTATCATAGTGTGATCCTCATCCCACTAAACTCAAAATTGATGAGCCCCAAATCAATCCATGGTGTAATGGAAGACACCATGATGTAATACATCTCAAAAAAAACCTAATAAATAAATCATTTGAGACTCAACATTATAGAAAAAATGGTCACTCTAAAACATCCCCTTGTGTAAGATTATAATGACCCATACATTTCATATATAAATATGACATCTTATTAGATTAATGTTAAATACATAACATTATGATCCATACTAAAATCACATGGGTTTACTGTGTATTTGGAAACATGGATACAAAAACAAATTATTCATAATAGATATATATCATCTCCTTCTAAGATCTTCATAACTAGAACCCTTCTTAGACATGTCTTACCTAAAACCTTTCTTTATATTCTATTAAAAGAAAGCATAATAATGGGTGAGATCAGACGCTCGATAAGGGTGAAAAAGAGATATATCAATTATCACTTAAATGTAACATGATAATAAGGGTCTAATAACATGATATTGGAATTTTAAAACCATACCCTTAATATCAAATATCATAATCTTGAGTCATGGAATAAATCTTAGTAGTTCATAGATATAAATCATAAAGGAATCATAGATTATGAGCTATGAGAGCATAACATTGGCATAAGACAAAATTTTATGGAATAAATATAATTATATAAAATCATTTACTTAGTAAAGAATCACTTCCAGGAATATCATATTTTATTAGGTTCACTTCCAATTCCATCATATAATTATATTGAATTAGGTTCACTCCCCATTCCAAACCTTTTTATCTCATGAGATTTCCATCTTTACACAATGAATTATATGGAAATATAATTCTGGTCCCACACCTCACATAATGAAAATCACGCATATTTTTTCCATAGGATCATAAATCATTCAGGATATATCATAAGCCATGAAAATTAAATGGGTTTCATAAATATTTCAACATTTCATCATAGCATAAAGTGTGAAAAATAAATTGGATTCATAAATATATCATAATCATAAATCATAAATCATCTATATAATGAGTAAGGATAGTATCATTTAATAATATCCTTATTAAGGCGAAATTAACATCAACTTATGTTATCATAGAAGAAAAATCATTTAAATGTTTACTTGGAATATTTCTTGAGGAAAATATAATTTTCCTTTTGAAATAAATTATTTATAATGTAAAAATTTCAAAAATATTGTAGAAAAAATTTACATTTAAAATAACCATGGAAACCTGTAATGGTTGATTCAAGTTATTGATTGGTCATGTTAGTTGTAAATTCTGTTCATGTTGTATATGTTAAAATACACTTTCTTTTCAAATTTTCAATAAAAAGTCAAAAGTACCTCATTTAGAAAATACATGAGGATTCCTTTTAAAATATTTTATAAAAAGTTAAAAATTGGTGACAAAATGTCTTAAAAATCATAGTATAATATTAAAAACACTCTTCAAAACATTTTTAGATAGAATGGATATAGAAGAAAGGGTTTTTTGATCGAAAAGACAAATAAAGTTATTTTTACTTAAAAATACTCTTTTGGTCTCTTATGTAATTAAAGAGAGGAAAATGAAAGGAAACCATGTATTATAAAAAAATAATTATAGGATAATAAAATGAAAGGTATTTATCATAAATTATCATTTAATTTCATTCAATGGAAATTTATGCAAAAACAATCCTGATTAAAATGAGATTGAATCATTAATCCCTTACTTCTTTGGTAACTTTTGAATCATAAGACCCATGAAATAATTTCTTCAAATAAAACATTTAATATTATTATAATAATTATATTCCTGATAAAACATGTAAAATTTATATATATATACCTCATAAATCAAGATAGGTTCATAACAAATCATATGTCCCAAAGAACACAATCTGGGATGATAAACCCTTACCTTAAGTTTTACTCGATTTAAAGGCACTCTATACTTATGTATAATAAATTTAAATTTATTATAATCCTATAAAAAATCATGATCATAATTATAATATCATATTTTTTCCAATTATAACATTTTAATTATCATTTATTAATAATTCCTTATTAAAATCATCATTTCCCGGTATCAATTGTTTTGTTTTTCATGAGAATTTTGGTTTGGTATATTCAATCCTTGTAATTTGATCAGGGATCAATAATATATGGAATATTAATCAATATATAAATATTATATATATAAATTATAAATATAATAATATTCATCCATAAAATATTGATATAAAAACTGAATCACGTCATCCATAGAGATGGTAGATCTTACGTATGCATGAATGTTATTTTCAATTTTTGGTGGATGTAATGAAATAAAGTAGAATAATAATTCATATTTATAGAATAATTATAATATAATATATAAAATATATATTCATTAAATATATCCTTTTTACCATTCATGTATATAAAAAATAAAAAACAATTCACATCACTTTGTGCAGGTGGTAATAGACATGTATGCATGAGCGATGTTATCATTGTCCAAAGGATTAGATGGTAAGAAGGTAGATATAATATTATAATTATAGAATAATAATTATTTCATAAATATAATATATAAATATTAAACCCATCATAATAACCATCCATGAATAATGGTGATTTAAAATTGATTGTATCCCTATATAGTGATGGCAAGTCATACATATGCATGATGATACTTTAACATAAAATTTGATAAAAAATCAGATGAATAAAGGTGTTTTCATAATAATAATAACATTTAAGTATATTTATGATAATTAAGTTATTATTTTATAAAAAATATTATAGATTTATATGAATTATAATAAAAAAACTGATGGATTTAATATCTTTAGGATGGTGCCTTTCTCTCCAGGTGGTGCTCTCTCTCCCGATCTCTAGGGTTTCCCCTTATCCTGCCTCAGTGGAGCCTTCTCCACCATAGTTTTTCGGTTTTCTCTCATATTTATCCCTATTCCTTTATTCTTGTGGCATCTCTACTCCTTCACCTAATTCCCCTTTCACTTTCCTTCGTGGAAGATTAGCTCTCAGTTTTGTTCTTCACTTTCGAAGGGATTATTTTCTTTTCATGGAAATATCTTCTCTTTAACTAGATTTTTTAATTTCCATTGATGTTCTATGTTTCTTATATTCTTGTTGTATATTTTTCCCTTGATTTTTCTTTCATGGTTTTTTTAGGTATCCTTCATGTCAAACACCATAACGGTTTGACCCGAAGGCGCTCCGGTGGTTTGAGATTAAGTTGGTAATGATGATTGGTGGCTCTTCATGTTGGCTCATTCACCAACCTATGCTCTTGATTCCTATATTTTTGTACTTGAGTCCATTTCATTCTGATATGAAGGTGTTTTGGTGGTTTTTTTATGGTGTTTTTGGATACTTTCAGCATCAATGGAACGTCTCGACGGTGTGGATCTAGAAGATTAATGTTCATTTTGGTGGATATTCTGATCAGTCATGGGGTTCTGTTCCAATGAATCATTTATAGGTAGTGTGTTTGGTGATATATTTGGTCTAGTTAATGAGTTTCATGGTGTTTTTCAATCAGTTACTATGGGATTGTTTCTTCTAGTTATATTGTGTGGGCTTCTGGCGAAGGCGATGTTTTCAATGATGAGTGGTAGTAATGAATTGATGTGTAGTGATGACTATGATTCTTTAATGGTTTGTGATGTGTTTTTTGATGTCATTTAGTGGTTTTTTTAACTATTTTCTTGTCCCTTTCTATTCATTTTCATGGATGTAGGTTGAATCTTTTTTGTTTCAAGGCTCGTTGATGGCGGTGTTTATGATTTTTTCTAATTGTCTTCTTTCCTATGGGGATGTGTTCAAGGTGAAAATTACTTGAGGATGTTGTCGAGGTGAAGGGTTTTAGTATTTTTGACTTGAGGTTTCACAAAACCTGATGAGTTTTGAGAGGACATTGGGCTCAATGTTGCATCTTTCACTTTGCAATTTGAAATTTTAAATTGAAATTTGGGTTGGTTTCACAGTTTTCTAAAATTTTTAGTTTTATTATTTCATGGATGGTTCTAGTTTTAAGGGTTACCATTTATACCTAAAAATGGGTTATATGAAAATAAAAAAAAATATTTTTAGGAAGAAGAAACAAATTTAAATAGGTTGGTTAAGATGATTACCACTTCTTCGGTAGGCCTCTTTTGGATCTTTTATTAAGAACCCCTATAATTGTATTTTAAGAAGAAATTCACCCCTAATTAATAGTTATGGAATTTTATAAGATATTTGGTTTGGGGTTTGCTAAGATATATATCTCAAATCTAGGTAAAGAAAAGAAAGTAGGGGTTCCCTTTTATAAGTGAGGAGAGGGGAACTCTTGGATTTCTAAAAATATTTAAAAGTAATAAAGTCATTCTCTATCCAAATGATTCCAAATGGATATATATTCAAATATAATTTATTATATGGTTTAAATCCCATCAAATAATAAAATTTATATTGGCTTAAGTGCTATTTTAAACCTTATATTTTGGTTTAACCCCTTAGTTAACCAATTTACACCCTAACCGCTGTAAAGACTTTTTTACTCTTAAAGGGTTATAATTTTACATATAAGGTGGTAATTGGATAATAAATGGAAAATATATGATATTTTATTCCATTTATCACTATAATTTTCCTCTTTAAATTTTTTTTATGGTTTTTAAATAATTTAATGAAATATTATTTTTCCTAAAATATAATTAATGTCATTTTTTCCATTATACACATAATTTGACTTTGAAAACAACATTAAAGTAAATAAATTAGAATATAAACCTTTAAAAAATCTTTAATATGTTATATTGATCTATAAAATTGATGGTAAACAATAAATCACCAAAAAATAATATTTTTACAGTTTTTTAAAATAATTTACTTGATTTTTCAACTACTTGCACAAGTACTATGACAACATTGTGTAAGCATTTAAGATAATTATTTCCTCACTAAAAATTAAAATAAATTACCCAAATAAAAATTGATTAATATTTAAAATAAAAATGTATAACCTAAATTATCCTCTTTTTACCCTTACGTAAAAATTTTAAAGATATTAAAGTCAAGAGAGTGACATTTTGGAATTTTATTTACTTAATATAATATAAATATCATTGTCAATGGAAAATGGTACCAAAATGACCAATATTATAATTTTTTATATATATGGTTGAATTTATCCAATAAAATGATACAAATTCAAGTGATGGGTTGATTTGGAGACATTATCACATAAGTTTTAACCCTAATTAACCTATTTTACCTTTACTAGGGTAAAAAAATTACAATGTCAACTATCCATAATGACCAAGAATAAAAGGGACCTATTACCAAATTTTGGAATCATGATACAAAATATAGAATCCATTTCTCATGGTTCAATTTCTAGAATTTGAAGAAATTAATTTAATATAAAAACACAAAATGTAATGATAAATATTTTTTCAGAAAAAATAAATTTAAGTATAAAAAAGTTTTATGCCAAAATCAAACATAAAATTGATTTAAATGAATTTAATAGGATTATTGATAATATAATAGATCTAATTTTATTTTTAAAACACTTTAAAAAAATTAAACTTCATAAATTCTTGAATAAAAAATACAATTGTCAATATAAATCAGTATTTTTTACAATTAATCAAAAAATTAATATTTTAATAAAATTATTAGAAATTAGCTCTAATATAATTTTTAAAAGATGATTTAAAAAATTAATTTCATTTTATAAAACAAATTTTATAAAATTTTCAAAATTAAATATAATACTTTCTTAAAAAAAGAAGTAAAAATACTGATTGAAGGAAATGAATTTAATAATTATAATATGAATTTACTAAAAAAATTGAATTTTTTTTACCTAATAGTTAATATAAAAATTTTTATTGAGTAATAACTTTATATTTATTTCATAATGTGGTAATTCTTATTCATATACACCAATTCAATGTCAAGGTTATAACTGTCATAAAATAATAATATTATGAGGTTTATTTAGGCTTAGTGTTGTGTGTTGTATACGCTATCGAACATAGTATTATCTTAAAAATTCTTGAGGTGTTATACCCCCCCCCCCAATAAAATTTATCCTCGTAATTTTAAAATTTTCTCATTAATAAAGGGTTTGATATTTGAAAACTTCTTTTTTGAAAACCCACATCATAAAAATGGTTTATAAAACTTCCTCTTTAAAGGAGGGAATGGGAAATATAAAGGTCATATGGAATAACACATAACTATATTTTAAAATAGGATAAAATTAGTGGAATGTTAATATATAAACATGTATTAAAAACTTAGTGTCCAAATAATTATAGAGAGTAAAAAAAATAACATTGATCACAAGTAAGTGAATGATCATGAGAAGGTTAATAGCCAGAAAATCCTAAATCAAAAGACCTGTGAAAAAGACTATTGATTCATTGGAAATGATCATAATATAATTTTTTAAAAGATCCCTTTAATAGGGTTGAAAAATTAATTTACCATCTATACTAATGACATAATGTAATATACTTACTTTACATGTATAATTTTATCCTTTAATCAATTTTCACCACAATATCATCTTTTCCCCCAAATGGTTAGTGTTAAAGGGGAATTATTCATACCAGTGTCACTAAAAGAAACTTATAAAAGATCACATAATCTAAAAAAGGATAACAAGTTATTACTCATATATTTAAAAATAAAAAAACCAAAATGGTTATCATATGATAAAATAATATCAAAAATATAAAAATATTCATGTGAAAAAGTATTCCATAATAACACCAAAGGTTCAAATTAAATCAGTCCATAAATAAATCACCCTTAATCCCAAAATACCTCATTAACCTCAAAATTAAATATTGTTTTAATTTCAATGGTGATATCATGCCTTTAAAATTATATCCCTAAACATTTAATTCCATTCTTCCCAAATAATTTTTCATGTTCACCATGTGGTAAACCTAAGGGTTACATGTACTTAAACTCAATGATACATATCCCAAAGTATCATTAATAACCTTAATAAGTCACTATATAGTATTATAATTTAATGAACTTTACCAAAATATCATGAACCGTATTTATATGTTAACCTAAAATGTAATCATTATCTTGACTATAAATATCTATGAAAATATTTCCTTGTCAATGAATCACTTTTCAACCATCAATATTATCTATATCCCTCTATTCAATATACCATAATTAACTTAACATTAAATAATATAATTTTTAAAAGGGTTATTTAAACCTCAATATAGTATTCTTCATAAAACGCAACAAAAAGTTTCAAATCACTTCCAAATTACATCATTTAGAACCTCAAAATTTTTATATATACCTTTGAACATATGATCAACCATAAGCTTATAAACTTATGATGTATCCATAAATAATATGTTAAACTCATATGAAAACATATATGTCTCCAAAAATTAATTTAATCCCTATTCCTAAAAAAATCATAAATTATTGAATATATTATATAAATCCAAAAATGCAATAAATATCATCAAAGATAACCTAAATCATATTTTAATCGAATCAATAACTAATTTCAGTATCAAAAACACTATCTGTTTAATTCATCAATGTTAATAATCTCTTTACACAAACTAAACATTATCAAATTACCCCAATATCACTTTTCTTGGTTATCAATGTCTTTTAACATATGTTTTCAAATCTTTAAATAAAAACTATTGTGTAACAATCATTAGATAAAAACATAATTCTCAAAACCTAATACAAAATCACTTTTATACTTTCAATTCAATTATTTTAATTGAATAGGTACTTCCTTAGTCTATGAGTTAACCCTTGGATTTGGGCATTGACTAAGATAATTCCCATGTTCCCCACACCTTATATGTTGAACTATAAATGGTGCCTTAGGATAAACTTCATTTACCTCCACAAAACTCTTCGTTTTTGTCAAAAATTACTTTCCCTATTACCTTCATTTCCACACACAAAACATCATCACATTATTTTGATACATTACCTTTAGTTTTTCATCCCATATTCTCAACATTTTGGAAGTTGAATATCAACCTTTTCTCTTATTATGTGTGTTAATAAAATCACATATTTGAGATTCTTAATCATATAATAAAACATTTGATTAGGAATAATCAAATGGTTTCACCTTCTAGCTCCCATTTTTTTGGTTTCCCATGATAAAAATCATTACATTGTTCATCACATTTAGTACTAACATTAATCCTCTTAGTTTTAGTAATTGACTAAAACAAAAAAGTATATTGTGAGAAACATTAATCAAATTGATTAATCATGAAACCTTGAAAAAAAAATATTCTTATTATGTCTATATCATGATACCATATTTTGAATCTATAACATGTTAAGTTTAACCTAGGTTATCCTGATCATCATCTATTCAAATCCTTTATGATGTCTCATAAAGAAAATGTGAACTAACTAGAGAATATCTATTGGAAGTTTCAAAATAGTTTTGAAGAATGGGCACACTTACCATGAACCATAATGATGGTTAAGATATAATTAACCAACACTTCTTAGGGTTATTACCCCTAGGTTTATCTATTCCAAAACTATATCCACTTTTAGTATCTTGATGGAGATATTTTTCTTGGAATACTTCACACCTTTATTTACTATAAATTATGAATTTCCTTTAAACATAGTATTTTCCTATTTGTTATTACTAAATTTTTTTCATCCTAGTTTCCAATGGTAACTAACCTTGGTTCTCATATAAACTATAGTGACCCATACTTTTCATATATAAATATTATATCTTATTATACGAATATTCAATACATAACATTACAATACATGCTATAATCATATGGTTTTATTATACATAGAAAATTGGATACATAAATAGCTTATTCATAATAGATCTACATCATCCTACACTAATATCTTAATAACTAACACCATTCTTAGACATTTCTTACTTAAAACTGTTCTTTATAACCTGGGGAAAAGAATCACAAGAAAGGTTGAGCTCAGATGCTCAGTAATGGTAAACAAGGGACTATAGAAATAATCAAATGAACATAACATGATAATAATGGTATGGTAACATGATCTTAAGATTTGAAAACTATACCATGTATATCAAAGATTATAATATTGATTCATTTCATAAATCTTGGAAGTTTATAAAAAATTAATCAAAAAGGAATCATAGAATATGTTCTATGAGAGAATAACATTGGCATATGATAAAAGTTTTTGGAATACATATAATCATAGAATATAATTTTTTTATCCAAGGATCACTACCAATACTATCATCATGGATTGGGTTCACTCCCCGTTTCAATATATCATTAGACAAGGTTCACTATCAAGACTATCATAGTGGATAAAGTCATTTACTAAACTAGGTTAACTCCCCATTCCATCCCTTATAATATAATTAGATATCCATATTTACCCAATGAATTGGAGATCTATATAATTATGGTCTCACCCATCATAAAATTAAAATCATCCATATGTGTTCCGCAAGATTATAAATCATTCATAGTATATCATATCTTGTGTAAACGAAACATGTTAAATAAATATTTCAAAATTTCATCATATCACAACCCATGGAAAATAAATAAGATTCATAGATATCTTATTATCATAATCGTAACCATCCAAAAAAATAATAAGGATGGTATTATTAAAGCATATCCCCATTAAATAATAGGTAACATCAAAGGATGTCATTATAGATGAAAAATTACTTTAAAATATTACTTAGAATATTTATTGAATAAAATTAACTTTTCATTTTAAATCATTCCTTGAAAATATATAAATTTCTAAAGTGTTATGGAAAAATTTTCATTTGAAAAAAATCATGGTAACATGTAAAGGATTCTACAAAATATTGAGTAGTCATGATAGTGGGAAATGACATTCATATCATCACTATTGGAAATAGAATATATACTAATGGACTTATATAAAAGTTTTACAAAACCATTGGTATATGTCCCCACATACCAATAGTTTATAGTAACCATTGGTATAGATTATTTATGGGAAGGATATACCAATGGTTTCATTAAACTATTGGTATATAAAATATCATACCAACGGTTTTAAAAAAATAATGGTATGAAGTAAGGATATAGCAATGGTTTTTTAAAACTATTAGTATAGCATTAATTAAATATCCCAGTCATATGGACTACCCTCCTCCCATATCACTCCCATATAGAATTAACCCTATAAGTGACCTTCCCTTTTCTTCCCCATCCATTATGATCTCTCGCTGGTTCTTATTTTGATTCTATTTTTCTTGAACATCAAATTGGTGCATTCCAGATCCATCAAATCTTCTTCAAAGAATAATTTTCATGTTTTCTAGGTATAAAACACAAACCAAAATTGTTTTATGACATAGTTTCTCTTAATTCATTTAATAAGGGTTAGTTTTATTATATTTTTTATTTTATTTCATAACAACTCTGATTTTAGTTGATGTATTTTTCAATTTATTTTCTCACTACTTCTAGATAAATATAGTATAAAACTATTATTTGGAGTGACATATGAGGTAAATATATAATTAATTATTGTAATATTTCATTTTTTCATATATTAGGGGGTTAGGAAATTATTCATTCCAATGTTTTATTTCAATAACAGAAATTATTAATTTCAATAATTAAATATGATTAGATTTAAAATATAGTGTATGGTCTGAATATATAAATTAGTCTTATTTTAATAAAATGTTGAATGTGGATGGAATTGTTTTGTTAAATGAACATCTTTCTTTAATTATCTTAATTATGTAGAAAAACTATATATAAAGGATCATTTCCTTTTTTTGATATGCCTAAAGAGATAGTTTTTTTATTCTTTATGCCTTATAAGGGTTGTTTTGAGTAATAACTTTTTATAACCTATTTCATTCTAATAGATTTCTTATTTTATTGTTAATATAATCAAGCTATTGACTAACCTCAAATAATTCAATTTTTGGTTTGTAACATATTTAGACCACTATATATACCATGTCTTGTGTTTGATATACATTTTTTTCTTTGTATATTATAATTACAATATAAACTAGTTTTTTAATTAATCCATAAAAATGCTTTTTTTGAGGTATAATGTATTGTTATTACTCAATGATATAATTGAATTCAATATTATGGTTTTATATATATAGTATTTTTTATCTCATGGGATTGAGATATGTGATTAAGGATATGGGTGATAAATATATAATTTGAATTATTTCCAAATGGCATTTTCCCTTACTAAATTTTATTTTCATGATAAACCAAGTATTTTTATAATGATGTATTTATGTGTGTTAAATTTATTAGTTATGTAAAAATATTGAGAGTCATTTAAAATGGATTTGATTTCAATATTATTTTTGTGTTTTTCAGAGTGATTGAAATAAATTGAACAAGTCGTTTTTCCTTAAATATATTTTTATTTAACTTAAATATTATTTCATTGATTTTATGGAATGATGTGTAACATTTTTTAACAAAATCGATAGAATTTGGATGTATGAAATGGATCAGATCACAATTTGTTTTCAAAAAAATTTGGAGAGTTTCTTAGAGTTTACATTGAATAATGCTTCAGATATAGGTCTTATAAACTTCCCATGTTATAATTTTGTGGGAATACCTTGGTTAAGAACTGAATAAGTTATTTACCATACAAAAAAAATTTGTTTTCAAACAAACTATTATGTCTGGTATCATAATGGGGAGAAAATATACTTTCAATATGTTCATGATCTAAAAACGAGGAATGGATTTGAGAAATTATTATATGACGGATTTTTATTTATTAACCATCTTGAGAAATAAATTTTTCTCATTAATGATGGAAATTATATGAGTACACATGATACATGTATTGAAAATTATTATGTTGACACTGTAAAAAAATTTAAGGATGATTCCATGACTCTTGTATATCAGCTATGTGGTAAAATTAAAAAACTATAGATTTTAATATGACTATTTAATAGGAAACCCACGTATGGAATTTCTAATATTTATATCATTTATATTCATATTTTTTTTAACAACTTACTTTCAGATGATACAGATTTTCCCTCAAACCGCTATATGGTATGGAATTTAATTGACCAACTTTGATTTTCTTAAAAAAATCAAACTTTTCTGAAAGCTTACAACTTATTATTGGGTAGAACCATTAGCCTAAATTATTTTAGAAAACTTTTTACATCTCTACAGAAGAAAAATTATATTGGAACATCATCCCATGTTCCATAGAATGTAATATGGAACTTTCCATTGATTTCTAGAAACAAAAATATTTTCATGTATGATGAAATATGAACCAACATGTGATAGAAATATACTAAGAAAATAAGGATGATGATGATTTAATTAATCCTGCATATGGTTTATCATGATTGAAATTTTTATCTCGATATCCTAATTCTGAAACTGAGGTGTGTAATGTGAGTTTGGTTCAATCATGTGATAGTTTTAATCAGTTTGGTTAAATATTTACTTAGTACAGAACATAGCCTATTTTTTGACACATTTATAACCTTCCTCCATGGATAAGTAAAATAAACTTTGGATTTTGGGTGTGCACACATATGATGCTTGTTCAAAAGAAATATTTCAATTGTGTACTATTTTTATGTAGATGATAAATGATTTTCCTTTTTATGCAATAATTTCTGGATAGCGTATGAAGAGATAACATCCGTATCCTTTTTATGATAATATATGATCTAGAATAATTAAATATAATCATAGTTTATGTTTTATGGGGAATCGACAATTATTTAAAATGTATAATCTGTAAATGAATAATTTTAAAAAGGGTTTAAAATACCATGAAGACCCGAAAAGTCACCTTAATATATATTTTGAAATTATGTTCTTAATGAATTAAAAGATGTTAGTTTTTCATTCAGGAAAGTTATGATGAAATCTAGAAAGTGGAAGAATGTTTTTACTAAAAAAATTACAATTGGAGGAATAAAATCATCTTATTTTTGTTGCCTTGTTGTCCAACCAAAATATTATGTCATTTTTTATATGTGACACACATTGAAAAAAAATATATTTAAAATAGTTTATTAAATTATTATAAATGTTAAGAAAAAGAAAACTGATAATTTAGGATCTCTTATTAACTTGGGGGATTGAGGTATTAAACCATAATTTCATCCTATGTGTATTAGTTCAAATAAATGGAATGTTTTGTGTGGTTCTTATGTGATTATGCCTTTCTAAAAAATCAATTTCTAGAAGTACTATAGACTATAAATATTCATGATGGATATTCAATAAATATAAAAAATGGGTCAATAGAAGAGTGTTGAATCTAAAATCTTTTAAGACTCATGATTATAACATCCTTCTTTAATATTTGATTCCAATATAAATTTTTCATCTATCTTCCAATAATTTTAGGGTGTAATTGATTCGATTGTTCTATTTTTATATAGATCTTTGTAATAAATTTTTTTTAAGTATTTCTTCAAAATAATTCAAGAAAATGCTCCATTAATTTTTTATAAGTTAGAGAGAAATTTTCCTTCATAATTTTCAACATTAATGATTCATCTAACTATCCATCATCCAACTAAAATAATTCTTGGAGGACCTATTTATTTTCATTGGATGCATCCAACTAAAGGAAATATGTAAACATTGAAGTCTTATGTAAAGAATAGGAATCATCCTGAAAGATCAACTGTTAAAGGTTACTTGGCTTAAGAATTTATGAATTTCGATCCAATTTATTTTCTTGTTGTGACCATGAGAATAACCAACCACTGGGAAATGAAGAAGAGTAGTATGAGAAAATTTAACATATTTTTACATCACTTACCTAATTAAAGGGAATTACTGGATCATATACATTGAGTACATTAAGACTTTAATAATGGGAAATGGGATGTCTCACAATCTTGTTTAAATGTTATTTTTTTATGAATACACCATGAAAGTAAATTGAACATATATATGTTATCTCGTCCTATGTAATTGTACATATGTGTTAAAATATTTCTATATTTTTATATACATAATATAAAAAAATAATAAATAAAAATCAATAATCATTAACTTTTATAAAGATTGATATTTTTCATAGTAAAGAGTTTTATGATTGGTTAAAATTGAAGGTATAATTATTAAAATAATAAAATAAAAAATTATTATTTATTTAATTTTAATATTCATTTATATTTTAGGTCTTGATTTTACCTATTGAATCTTTCTCTAAAGAAATAAGAAAATTGAATTTTGATCCAAATTTTTTAATTTATAAATGAAAATCAATTTTAATTAATGGATCAAATTTATTATCATTAAGAGATCAGTGAACATGACAACATAATATAATAGTGTTATGGTAATAGAAACAACATATTATTATTTCGGTACATCAGATAGTATGACTTGATATAAGAATGTATCTTATTATAGAGTTGTTAAGAAAATAATAATATTAGATTACTACTCTTATGGTCGAGCCGTTATGATAAAATGAATTTTATTTTATTCAATGACTAGGCATGGAATATTTTTTGATGGTTGTGGATTTTCAGTTATTGACATGACTCGCATTCTTTTTACTAATGTGAGATATATTTTGGCATCATTGTTGAAATAATTTTTTTATGTGAAAGATCATCTAAGGAATAAATTTAGTGTCATTATTAAAGTAATCCCAAGATATACTTTTTATGATAGTTGGGATAAATTGACACCATCACATCCCCCATTATCCTCGATTGATTTATTACATATGATGAATCATATAGTCCAAATTTCAAAGTTTATTGTGAACCTAAAGTTGTGGTGGGTATTATATAGATTCATCTATATCTATTCTCGATTTTTTTTTGTTTAAATCGATGTAGGTTTTTTATGTTAGGACTATAAATTTCTTTAATGTTGTTTTCAAATATTTTGTATCCGTATTGAATTTCATGCTCTATTTCAATATAAAGTGGTTTTAGTTTTCCTTGAGTTTCACTTTATAATATTTAATTGAAATGTATTAGAAATGAACAAACCAAATAAGAATGAAACAATCCAATTAGAAAAAACAACAAGATGAATTGAACTAAAACATGTTAAAAAATAACAATGAAATAATTGACCTAACAAAAAAATCCAAATTGCCAAATTACCTAACATAAAATATGAAGAAAATGACTTAAACTAAAAAATATCCAAATGACCTAGTAAAATGAGCAAAATAAACCACCAAAGTACCTAACCAAAACTCAATTTTATCAAATTAAAAATATAAGAAGAAAACTATAGAATTATTATGTTTGACATGATAATTAGAATGGGTTTATTTTTATATGAAACATCTTTTTATGTTTTGATATTATTTCCACTAAATATGATATGATTATGTTATGTCACCACCTACCCTTTATCTGGATATACAATTGGTATCCATTAATTATGTTATTACACCTCTTATTTCTTTTTTTTATTTCACATTAGTTATGAATTTATAATTAAATTAATATTTCTTTTGGAATGGAGGAAACAAAAAAAATGAAGCGATATGATGGAAGATGATGTTTTATAATAATTCTCACATTAGAAATATGGGTATTACTCCTATAGTGCATGTTGTGATTATACTATTTCAAATATATATCAATAATATATGATGTATTTTTATTAATATTTTTAAAAAAAAATTAATCATGAACCATCACCTCAGAGACAAATATTATCTGATCAACCTAGTGGTAGTGGGGCTCAGCCAGATAATTTGAGGGGTTGGAACTAGAGCTAATTTCACCACTCGTCATACCTGATTACACCTTGACCCTTAATCAGATATACCATGTAGTACAATTTCTTATCTCACTGTTCCATTAGAGGAACCTAGGATATTTATAATGACAATACTATCTCCACCATTTACATATTATCCTCCTCATATATATATTCCTTATTTGATAATGGATTCCACTCTCCATCCATATTATCCTTTTCCATAGACATCTATGTCAGCTCATTTTCTTACTACTTCATTCACTTTAGGATTTTATGTGCATTCCCATTCGAATTCATCTTCAGTGAATTCTGAACCTCTCATGAATACTGATCATCACAAGAAAACATTGGACCCCACTACTCATAGTTCGATGATCATTCACACCCTAGGTATCCAGTAGGAACCATTTATCAACCTATCTTAGTTATATGTATATAATACTAGAAAAAAATACCATAATTTATTTTCATTATAATATGTATTAGTTTAATATATCCCTTTTATTTTATAGCTAGGACTTCCACTATAAGGTGATCTGGGAATGCACATATGTGTGAAGTGTGGAACTGCCACACATAGGTGATGGTTAAGTATAATTTGGATAGTCAAATGATTGGTAAAATAGGGACAGAACGCTGGATTTTTATGGTGATGCTTTCCAAATATTATAACATCACTCTAATCAAGCCACTCTCCTAGATAGACCATAGAAATGAAATAAATCATAATTATTGGGATCAAACTGGTTAAGAAAATTAATTATATTTAATGTTATATTATTATTTTATTTATATAAATTATTATTTTGGTACCAAATTTTTTATAATTCCTCAAATGGTGACTCATGCAGAAATACAAAGCTAATGGAATTAAGTGATCTATGGATACCATATAAACGTGAGTTGTATAATGGTTGGTTTTATAGAGTTGGAATGGATTTAGAGGATATACCTATCCAAAATGAGTGTCTAGAAACATAATATTGGGTAATTATTTCTCATTAGAAGTGTTGTCAGTTTAAGTTATTAATAAAATTTGATTTTTTTGATTGAACATGATGATGATTTGGATTAATTAAATGTATTGTATTATTGAATATTATTTTTTAGAAAGTATCAAAAAATAAATAAATAAATAAGTATGTTAAAAAGTATCTCCATACATTGGGGTGAACAAATATGTTGTAACATGAGAGTAATTAGGTATTTTTTATCGATAATTACCTTTAATTATGTACAAATGCTGAAAATTATTATATTATGACATCTTATGATTTGGTAAAATTATAAGGCCTTCTAATGTGTAGATTCACCATTCAGTACTGTTGAATTATATTTAGTTTCTTTCATAATATTTCCAAAGGATAAAGAAATGCCTTAATATAAATTATTTCAAGCATGATATCTCTAAATAATAGAATGACACACAATCTGGTAAACTATTGTTGGATAGAAATCATTTCATAAATTTAGTAAAATTTTATAACATCAAAACATCTAATTCAAACTTCTTCATAGCATAATTAAATCTTCATAAACTTCGTATCTTTACAAAATGATAAGTGGCATGGAATATTGAAATATATAGATCTATTTATCATTAAAAAATAGAAGCATATATATTCTAAAAACTAATCAGTTATAGAAAAACTGAATACATTTGGTGATATTTATTTTTTTTCATTTTGATTGATTATATTTTTTCACAGTTGGGAAAAATATAATACATTTTTTTGAAATTTAATTAAATTGTTTTTAGTTATTTCAAATTAAATATTGATTAAAATAAGTTAATTTTTTTCAAAAATATAGTATTATTGAATAATGTTTTTCTACATTCAATATCATTACAAAGGGAGGTATTGAACTTTGAATTATGTGTACCTGAAGTAAAATTATCTTGATCAATAAGAAAGAAGATGTAAGTTCAGTAAATGAACAGAGATAAAAACAAATATTATGTTTTAATTTTCTTATTTCAAATTTTAAAATCTATTTTTGTGACAAAATGTATCATTTATATTTTAAAAAATGTTCTTTGGAGGTCCATCATGTTTATAAATCTAACAACTTTGGAACAAATGATCATTTTCACCAGATATTAGAAGATTATCACCATGGGAAAGTATGTTGTCAACTATGGAAGAGAATTCTCCCCAATAGATATTGGACCACTTTAGGTGCCTTTAATAGTTCTGGTAGCATCATATTGTAAATGGAACATATATAGGTAGAAAATAATCATAGAGAGGTAGTAGAGACAAAAAAAATAGCCATGGAGGAGTGTGAATGAAGTCAATAGGCCAGTGACCAATTTATGAATGTTATGGAAACATTATTTCCATCACTTCTGCCAGATACAATTGTGGTTTTGGATACATGCATGTCAATAATCATTCCTCATATGATGTACTGGGTTATGGTGATGATGGTCCTATTAGTGGTTGAGACAATCACTTTCTTGGAGATGGTGATGACGATGGTGATTGTGGTGATGGTGATGGTGATGGTGATGGTGATGGTGATGGTGATGGTGATGGTGATGGTGATGGTGATGGTGATGGTGATGGTGATGGTGATGGTGATGGTGATGGTGATGGTTATGGTGATGGTGATGGTGATGGTGATGGTGATGGTGATGGTGATGGTGATGGTGATGGTGATGGTGATGGTGATGGTGATGGTGATGGTGATGGTGATGGTGATAGTGATGGTGATGGTGATGGTGATGGTGATGGTGATGGTGATGGTGATGGTGATGGTGGTGATGATGGTGATGGTGATGGTGATGGTGGTGATGGTGGTGATGGTGATGATGATGGTAATGACTATATTTTTTATGATGGTGCTGATAGTGGTTGTGATGCAAGATTGATTGATCTTTTATATTTCTCAATGATATTTATGAAACATGATGCTTAATAGCTGAATGTTATTTCATATATGGGTTTTTTTAATTTGTATTGTAATAGGTTCATTGCCTTAATTTGTGTCTATATTTCTCTATATTGGCTTCTATTAGTTTGGGTCTTTGGGTGTATGTGTCTGAGATGTGTGCTAGTTTTGGACTAATGTGGGAGGTTCTTCTGGCTATTTTGTTGATGGAAGGTTATACCGACGTTTTAATGAAACTATCGGTTCAGGGTAAATCTAGGTTACTTATACCAATGTTTTAATTTAAACCCATAAGTATAGGTCTATCCCAACACCTATCCACCCAACATTTTAGGAAACCATTTGTATAGGGTACATTTCGTTAAAATAAAGATTCTTTTCACATTTGTAATAAAAATTCAAAATTGCCACCTTCAAAAAATAAAAAGAATATTCCATTTTAACCAATTTTTATAAAGTCATTCATGGGTGAAAAAATAAATTTACTCAATCATATAGGAATATTAAAAACATTCTTGAAACCATTTTTATATTTCATGGGCATAGAAAAAATAAATTTTCAATAGAAGATATAAATAAAGTTATTTTCCTTAAAAAATTATTTCAGACTCATAAGTACTTAATGAGAGGAAAACAAAATGAAAAAAAAAATTCTCAATAAATAATCAAAATAGAATAAAATTAAATAGATTTATCAAGAAAGTTTCATATAATTTTATTTAATGGAAATTCATGTATAAACAATCTTGGTTAAAATGTGATTGAAACATAAATCTCTTACCGCTTGGTAACATTGGAATCATGAGACCCATGAAATAATACCCTAAAATGAAACTTTAAATATCATGATCATAATATTATTCATGAAAAAAAATATTAAATCGTTTTATATACACCACATAAAGGAATATAGGTTCATAACATAACATATGTTCTAAATAAGAAAATTTGAGACGATAAACCCTTACCTCAAGTCTGACATGATTTGAAGGCTCTCTAACCTCCACTGTAATAAATTTAAATTTATTATACTCATATAAAAAATAATTTACATACTTATAATTTCATATATGATCCACTTATAACATTTTAACACCCATTTATTAATAACTACTTATTAGAATCATTGTTTTTTTGTGTAAATTGTTTCATTTTTTATGGGACCTTCAGTTTGGTAGTTACAATATTTCTAATTCAATCATGGTTAAATCATATCCAAAAAATTATTAATGATATAAATATCATATATATCCATTATATATATATATTTAGGTATATTTATCCATAAAATATATAGATTGTAAAATGAATCACATCGTTCATGGAGATGGTAGGTCGTTCATACACATGAACATTATTTTCAATTTTCAAAAGACGGAATGAAAGATAGGTAAATAATAATTTACCTTTACATAATAATTATTATATAATATACATAACATATATATTCATTCAATCTATCATTATTACCATCTATAAAAATTAGAAATAAAAAAATGCATCGCTTCGTGAAAGTGGTAGTCCACACATACCCATGAGTGACGTTATCATTGTCCAAAATATTGGAAAGTAAGAAGGTAGATATGATATTATAATTAAAAATCATAATTATGTCATAAATATCATATATAATCACTAAAAAAATCATAATAACCATCCATAAATGATGGTGATGTAACATGAATTGTATCACATTGTGGAGACAGTAAGTTATATGTACACACAAGTGATAATTTCACTTCACATTTGATGGAAAAGATAATGCATAAAGGTCATTTCATAATCATAATAAAATTTAATTATATTTTGGATACTAATTTTATTATTTTATGAATAATATCATATATTTATAGGAATTAGGATGATAAATAAATTGAAATTGATCAGGTAATACGATTACCTCTTCTACAGTAGACCTCCTTTAGATTACTTCTTAAGGACCATTATAATGGTATTTTAAGAATAAAAAACTATAATTCATATTTAGGGAATTTTAGAAGATATTAGGGAATATTTTGGTATATCTATGTGGCTCAAATTAATATAAATAATAGAATGGATGGGTTCCATTTTATAAGTTAAGATAGGGTTACTCTTGGAATTTCATAAAATATTAAAATATAATAAAGTAATTATCTTGAAAAATGATTCTAAATATCTATATATTTTAATATAACATAGGATTTTTTTTAAATAACATCAACCAATTATTTTTGGATAGGTTTAAGTGGTGTTTCAATCCTTATCTTTTGGTTTAATCCCTTAACCAATTTTAACCTTAACTGCGGTAATGAATTTTTTACTCTTAAACAGTTATAATTTTACTTATAAGGTAAAAATTGGATAATAAATGAAAAAGTGATGATTTTTTTTACCATTTTTCATACTAATTTTCCCATTTCAATATTTTTATTATTTTTAAATAATTCAATAAAAAATTATTTTTCATAAAATATCATTAATGACTTTTTAATATTAATCCCGTAATTTGACTTTGAAAACAAAATGACAAAAATTTAATTATAATTCAAACATTTAACACAAAAAAAATATGTGTTATATAGATATATAAAGTACATCGGAAACTATAACTCCCCAAAAAATTTGTTTTTTATGTTTTTTAGAAATAATTTACTTAATTTTCCAATTACTTGCACAAACACTGTGTCAGTGTTGCATAAGCATTTAAGGTAAGTATTTCATAACTAAAAATTAAAAATAATTACCATGATAAAAAATATCATATTTAAAATAAGTACTTATAAAAAAACTTATCTTATTTTTTTCTTTTCCTTAAAATTTAGAGATATTTAAGTCAAAAGAGTGACATTTGGGAATTTTCTTTACTAAAAATAATATAAATATCATTTTCAAGTGAAAAAGGAACAAAAATTACATATATTAAAATTTATGATGGATATGGTTTAATTTTTCCCATAAAAATAAATAAATAATAGTACTTTGTGGATTTTTATAACTTATCACATTAGTTTTGTCCCAAATTAACCAATTTTACAATTATTATAGTACTGAAAATTTACTATGGTTACCATCCATATTGACCAAGAATAAAAGAGAAATATTATAAAAGAACTAATGATTCTAAATGTAAAATCCATTTTTCAATATTAAATTTCTATATGTTTCAAAAAATAATTTATGATAAAAACTCAAAATGCAATGAGAAATAGCTTTTCAGACAAATGTCTTTTAAGAATAAAAAAATCACACCAAATTCAAACATAAAATTGATTCAAATGAAATTAATTAGATTATTAATAATATTATATAATTAATTTTACTTTTAATCCATTTTTATACCCAAAGGAACTTTTTAAATTCTTGAAATAAAAATACAGTTTTCAATAAGAATTAGTATTTTTACTATTCATCAAAAATTTGATTTTTCAGAAAATTATTAAAACATACATATAAGATAATTTTGACATGTTGATTTAAAAAAATAAATCTAAATTTATAAAATAAAATTTATTAAGTGAAAAATGAAATATAATATTTTCTCATATAAATAAATAAATATTATGTTTGAACGAAATATATTTTTAAAGTATAATATGACTTTATTAAAAAATAATTTTTTTATTTTCTAATAATTAATAAATAATTTTGTATTGAGTAGGAAATTTATATGTATTTTATAATTTATTTTATTCCTATTTATAACCACCAATTCAATATCTAGGTTATAATGGTGATAAACTTATAATATTTTAGGGTTTGTTTAAGTTTGATGTTGTGTGTTGTATATGCTATCGAACATAGTGTTCTCTTAAAAAGTCTTGGGGTGTTACAGAGTTAAAATTAAGGGCTCCCATAAGATAAAACTAATAATTCCCATTATGAAATAATAACCTACATGTTTTCGCACCATATCTATAACCCATTACGGCACAACAAACACAATGTAAGACTAACTCAATAAATCTGGTCTCACAATCCAACGCAAATCGGATTAAACCGAAACTACTCATAACCCTATATAGTGAAACACCATTCATTGTTTCATAATTATTATCCCACTTAAAAATATATAAACTATAAAATCACATGGCTCCTCCCCCATACCGCAACCTAAAGACCACATCACAACTCATATCTTCATGGTGAGGCATACTAGACTCTAACAAAACTCATTCCTCCAGTTAACTCATTCTAGAATAGTCCATCTGGCTATACCGAAACACACACCTCCCATAAAAAATTATACTATAAATCCATCCTCTACCCTATAGCCTTCATCTAAATCTTTTAACACCCAAAACAAACAAATTAATGATTCAGGTATGTCTAGTCTATTACAAGTCTACTTATATAAGAATAAACTACAAAGTCCAAATCCATGTAAGAGTACCCTTGAATTTTTAAAGGTCATGTATGGGTAGAATGGATCTCAAATATTATTCAACCATGGTTACCATATATCACATAAGAATATTTTTAATATTTTCATGTCTACATAATATTAACACAATTTTTAATAACTCACATGAATTTTACCAATCCAATATATATAGAATATTTAAATAGAGATAATGAGGAGATTTAAGTTAATATTTCTATGAATATTTCAGTGGAATGTTTAAATTTTGGTCTTAAGGGATAATTAAATGATGATTTATATAAAAATTTATATTTATATTTTAAAATATAATTAAATAGAGAAAATCATAGTTTCCTAAGTAGATGTTTATACGAAAAATCTGGGGGAATAAATGGAATAATTTTTTCTATTTGTTTAAGATTGAAAGTGTGGGTATTGTAAAATATTGAATGATAATATTATATTATTTATTAAAATAATTGAATATGTTATTTTTTTTGAAGTAATTGAATGTTTGGAAAATCTTGATTTACTTTTGAGGAAAATTATTCAACAGCTTGTAGTCAATTTCTAAAAGAAGAATAAGGGGGTTTTATTGTATATTTTTAGAAAGGGAGAAATAATAAAAAAAGGATATATTCAATAGATTATTTATAGGAAAAAATGAGGAAATAAATTATAAAAATTATTTCATGTGTTAAAATATATATCTAGATATTTCACATAGATATTAGTTATAATAATGTATATATTTCAGTAAATAGCCTAAATTGAGAAGAATAATATTATTGATATTCTAGGGAGAATTGAGAGGGCTAATATTGTGAAAAAAATTATTGAATATCTGAAGCTAGTGAGAATAATAAAATAACAATGAAAACACACTTTATGGTTTCTTTATCTATTGTGATTTCTTGTAAGAAAAAATAGAGTTATATATTATTTTGTAACTCTCTTTAAAACAGTGATTGAATATTGAGAAAAATGGAGTGACCCTTGGATAAAAAGTGCATCTTTTATAAACCTTGTATTCATCAACAATGTGTAATGATATTTCTTGGTACATTGACACAAGGTTAAAATATTCTCTTTGGGGTACCCCTTATAAAGGAACCAAGTAAAATATTTTTTCACTACATTCACTTTATATATTTATATATTGATTATGAATGATATTAAAAGTTTTAAAGGTTTCTTTCTAACATGATAAAAATATTTTTTTAAATATAAGAAAAAAATAGCACCCTAATTCACCCCCAGGGTGTATTTATGTCTGTGGTTTTAAAATATAACCATAAATAACATTAAATAACATTCTTATAACATTCCAGAAAGAAATTAAAAAGATATATGCAATGTTGGGAATTTAAAATTTAGGTTTTGGGTAAACCAAGATTGATATAAAGTTACCTTGCATGGTTTCACAAAATATGTTCTAACTAAGTAACACTCACTATATCATCTCTCAAATGGTGCATGGTTGACTCACACAATTTCCCCTAACCAATATCAAACCTTTCATCTTCCAATTTTCTCAAAATTTTCTAAATTTAAATTATTGAAATTATAGTTATTAATTTATAATAAATATTTATTGAAAAGTAAACATTGGGTGTTACAATATATGAGTCAAATATGTTATATCAATGCATATATTATTATTTTAAATAGTAAAGTTATTTTTAAAAAATACAAACCTTATTAGTATCAGATGGCATAATAAATCCCCTTGGTAAAACAATATAGATTTTTTATTATAATTATACATGTAAAAAAATATAACATTAATCTATTAAAGATTAATTTTTTATGTTATTATGATTTTCATTATTTTTTATCTCTTCACAATGTGTAAAAACTTATGTTACTAATCTATATTTATGCTTTAAATCATCATGACAAATATTTTTTCCTTGTTTTTTATAAATATATTTTGACTCTACCAGTTTTTTCCAATAAGTTTATTTACGTGATCATATATACGTTTTTTCAAAAGATAGTATATCCCATATTGGATGGAAGAGATTCATTAAATGAGATATTTTATTATTTTATGTTCCTTATATATGTTTGGAACATTTTTCTGAATATTATTTGTTATACATGGTGAAAAGGTTATTAAATAGATTTTCCTAAATTTGGAAAGAGGGTTAAATAGCATTTCAAACTTATCTCTTATAAATTAATAGGAGGATATTGTACATATATCTTGATGTGGTTTGTATGTTTTTGAATTTGGTTATGTTTTTTCAAATTCAATTATAGTCAGAGAATATCATTCCACTACAATGTGAATAACCTATAAGGATTTTAATAGTTCTTGATTTTAATTTATTCTTTTTTTGGAATGAGAATACACATCATGAAAAAATATTTCTATTTGGAAATATATTTGAGTCATACCAATCCAAAATTATTAGATTATTTTAAAAAATTAATTAAAGTCCATTTATTATTTAGGCGAATATCAACCATAATATCCACTAGCCATAAAGTTTTTTGTAAATTATAATATGATAACATGCTACTTACTCTGTGTAATGTTGATTTATTCATAATTTACACCCAAAAAATTCATATAGATTTATTTAAAATTTGAATGTCTTCAATTTCAGATGTTTTTATAATATTCAATAAATTACTTTTCTAAAAAATAATCTCATTAAATTTCATTGGAAACTTTAATTTATAATATAATTACTCTTAAATAATTATTTTAATTTTTAAAATATTTAAATGTAATATGTTAATGTTTAAAAATGTAAATAAATACATGTTATAGTAAATAATTATAGTTAGGAAATAATTTTATCCTATGATATGACATGATATGAGTACCAAAAAGTATGAGTTAGCATGATTAATAAATTTCATAAATATTTTATTGGTCCTTATAAAATAAATCATTTATTTTTTTGGAAATTAGTTTTTTAAATGAATCTATTTGTAACATGAAAAATATAGTAGTGTATTTTCTTATACTATGATTCTTTTAGATAATGTCACCATTTTATCTATAGGAGTTCTATATGTGTGTTAAGAATCATTTTCATAGTTAAAATAATATATTATTTACAATATCATGATTATCCAAAAAAATAAAATAATAATTATAAATAAAAAACTTAAAATGAGAAAATGAAGATTTCCCTCATCAATTATCTCATTGAGAATGATATTTTCCCTTTTATAGTGAGAAGATAATGATTTTATCTATTATTGGAATGGTGTAATTAATTTTCTATTATTTGTGAAATGACCTAACCCACCGGGGCCCCACCTGAACTAGAAGTAATCCAAGAGTGTTACTCCAAGCTCACCTTTAATAGGTTGGGGACTAATGACTAACACTGAGTATGTATATCTCAAAACCGGGAATGAATTATCATATATCTACCTGAAACAAATACCCATCTCTAATATACAATTTAATCCATAAAACAAGTAATATATATATAATTCCCTAAATAGCATATAATGTAAGAATTCTAGGATGAATACAAATACAACCAACATGGAAAATACACTGCAAACAGAACATCTAATATGTCTCTTAGACATGATGTGTTGAGAATATCATCCATGTTGCCTATACTCCTAGATCACTTTCTATCTATAGTGGTCACTACCATCATCATGAATCAACATGCACCATAATTAATCACCATGCTTCATGGGATATTAGCTCTAAAAACCCCACACTGGTCCACATCTATCTAGCCCAGCTTCAAACATGGGCATTGTTTCACCAACACAAGTGTGGGAACAATTCCCATGTCAAGGTGAGTATAGACATCCATAGAAGTATGTACTCGAAATCATAAATTAGTCAAAGAGAAACAAGTCAACATAACTCCTAGTATGAGAGGTGACTAAAAAGAGCACGAAGAGGAAATACCATAACACCAAATCTACTCATGATTATGGTACTATATTTTATGTACATAAATGTTAATAAAGAATAATCTAGATATAATATACAGTAATAATTATAAAATATGAAATAAAGGTCTCAAATTTCACTACTTGAACCCTTGATAATCATACCACATAAGAAAATGAAGACAATCATAATATTGAAGAGACTAAAATTCCTAACATCAATCATTGGTTATGTACCACGTCCTAAAGGAAACCCCCAGAGTGTTGAATAATTGCAAGTATCACAAATTTCTATGCAACAAAAACTTCCAGTAGTCATCTCTCTATAAGAATACATAAAGGGGAGTCCACTCATCATTGAAGCATGTTCTCCAGATAATAGATTCCCTCATCCTCTATTCTATCAATATCATATCATTCATTCAAGCCTCTAAAATATCCATGATAGATAACATGTGTGATATCACAAGAATTTATGTGGAGGATCTTATTCATTAATGAAAGACACCTTGGTTGAGGGGACTACTATCAACAGTGGAGAATATTGTGCCCCATATAATCACTTTAAACAAGGGGAATACTGAATATACTAATAGACGATTCAACACCTAGAGTAAGTGTGGGGAATACCAACCTCATCTGGTCTACAGGTAGAGGAACTCACACCCCCAAATAGTACATTGTAAATGGGGGAATTTCCATTCCAAACTAAGGATGGTGGGGGTAACCACTACCTTTAAATAACCACACCCCAGGGAGGGTTTTCAACCCTAATAACACTCTATTTTCCATAATTAAACTCTAAAATCATACCCATATAGCTAACTAATAAATTGATGTGTCTCACCTTGTATATACAAACAGATAGCGCCATTGGTATATTCATTGAAAAATAATCAGAAAATTATATTCATTTACACAAAAATAATTTCTTGAGAAAAAGATATATCTCTTCATATTATAGATGAAAGTCATTATATGGTGGGAGACCAAGCCCAAGACATGATATGGAATTAGGTATTCGATATTTACATTGAATAATTTTTCTCAATCTTTGGGTCACGATTCCACAGAAAGATTATTGATCTAACACCTCATTAAAAAGTTATATTATTATTAATAAAATGCCTATGATAATGTTGAAAATAACTCCCCCACCCTTTTCTCACATGAGCAGTTCCCCCATAGGAATTATCTCCTCATTTTTCTATAATTTAAATGTCACCACCCCTTCTCCCATCATATTATTATTTTTATTGTCATTTTTTTTATTGTTGTTATTGTTTTGTTTTTGTTCTTGTTTTTCTTCTTGTTCTTGTTATTGTTGGTGTTTTTGTTATTGTTGTTGTTTTTTTGTTTTTTTTTGTTTTTTTATTCAAACATACATTTCACCAACCTTCAGTGGCCTCCCTCCTAATACATGATCCATGTGTTACTTTCTTTAACCAATTCACCCTCTCCTTTAAGATAAATTTAATTATTATTTTTAATTTATCATATAATTTACTTATTATCCCTTTGTAAAACCGTACTACACACTACACAAATCTCACCACACCCCAAATGGAGTTTTTTTAAATATATTTTATTTTTTAAAAAAATGGTATAGAGTTTTATATATTTTGAAAAGGGGTTCAAGGGAGGCATGAACTAAATTTACGCTTACCATGTTTTCCAAGAAGTGTGAATGGGGTTCACACTTCCATGTGGGGATGGTAGGAAGGTTGAACCTCATTGATGCATCCATGGGGGCATGACAAGAATCGTGATCCTCGTTTATGCTTCCTTTGTAATAAATACATAGGAGGAATGAACGAGGGTCATGCCTCCCACCATAAAATAAAACTAAAAATAGAGGCCTCCCCCATCTATTTACCCTATTTCAGCCCTATATTTTGTACTAAAGCTCTTCCAGATCTCATTTTCAACATATTAATTTCCAACTTTTGATATATTAAAATTTCTATTTAAATATTTTAGTTGTATAATTTGTTTTTATGATTTATTTATTGAAATTGTGTGTTTATTTGAATGTATGAATTAATATTCTTTGTATGATTTAATTTTTGTATGAATTATTATTCTTTGAATTATTTAATTTATATTGAATGGTTTAGAAATTTTAAATATAGTGTATGAATCATTGAAATTTTATGTATAAAATAATATAATTTATATTTAGGGAAATACTATTTTTTAGAAAAATTTATATATTTTAAATTTAAATTATAAATAATTTGATTTGAATGTATTTATATGTATATACTATATTATATAGTATATTTATATTAAAATAAATTAAAAATATAATATTTTATATATAGATAAATAAAGTGAATCTTCCAAAATATTTTATAAAAAAAATATTATTAAAAAATATTTATAAAAAATATTATTAAATTTATTTGAATATAATTATATATATATTATTATTTATAATATTTAAATTTATTTAAATATACAATATATTATTTGATATATAGGTATAAATGATATTATTTTTGTTAGTGAGACTAAAAAATATAATGTTAATAATAATTTTTAAACTATATTAATTATAAAAAATTATTATTCTGAATAATTATGTTTAATATATAATTATTTAAATTTTTAAAAGTTTAATTACTTTAAAAAATGTATATATACTTACCTACATAATTTTACAATATTTTATTAGTTATTTAAGTGTAAATTATATTCATTTTGTTAATTAAATTTAAAAAAAATAATGTTAACATCATTTTGATTAATTATGTATAAAATAATAATATTTTTATTTAGGAAACTAATTTTCTTATAAAATTATATATAATTATATTTTAAAATATTAACAAATACATTTTAATATATTTAAATGTATATATATATATAATATTATATAGTAGATTCAAAATTAAATAAATGTGCAATATATTATTAGATGCATAGATAAATAAAATTATTCTAGTTAATTATTTTTAAAAAATATATTAGTAATAATAATTACATAAAAACATGTATATCATATATTAAATGAAAAAAATTATATCTTTATTGAACTAATATATGTTATATATTTGAATATAATATTTTAAAAATGATATTAGGCATATTTAAAAGACATCATTAAATAAAAAATGCATATATATTAATATTTAAAAATAGGTCATATTAATATATGTATATATATATATTATTTATTATATATTTTTATAGGTAAATTTATAATATGTTGAACATAATAAGTATTCCAAAAAAACTTATTGAGAGTATTGTGTGATTATTAATCATGATATGACCGACCAATGTATGATTGAAATTACATATTGTATTTTTTTTATGTGGTTATTGAATTTTTAATAATTTCATTTTGTTTACTCATTCAGAACCTTCATGTCATCCCTCTCTCTAATAATATAAGGACCCACATATCTACGTAAAAATTTTATGTATCTCAAACCCCTAGACCCCCTCACTCGCATGTGAGTAACATTGTAATAAAAGGGAATTTGACAAGAGTCGTTTTTGTTTGATGCTCTATTTTTACACCACGACTAATAGGATACTGGTGGTTTCTAAAATAAATGATTGTAGTGTCTCCAAAAGTTCAACCCAGGTTTTTTGTTGGTTTATCAAATAATGATAAACCAATACACAAAAAAAAGACTCAAGATCAAGTCACAGTTATTTACTCATAACTAATTAAAACATGTTAGTCATTTTATTATGTAGTATAAATATATATAATGTTTTATTTAATTTTATTTCTAGGTATTCATGTATGCATCAATATAATTCAATGGTGAGGTAATTTATATAGATTAGGGTTTAAACTATCGTTTTTCACCTACGAGAGAGGTAAATCTTCATGAATATCTAAATATAAATAGATGTGTATGTATATTAATATTTATAGTTTACTATATATATTTATAGGTAAAGTTACAATATGTAGAGGATAACAATTATTCCAAAAAAACATGTTAAGAGTATTGTGTAATGATTAATCTTGAGATGATCGACCAATGTATGATTGAAATTGTATGTTTTTTTTGTATGTGGTTATATAATTTATAATAATTTCATTTTCTTTTCTCACTAATAATTATCATTTTATCCCTCTCTAAAATAATGTAAGTACCTATATGTCCACGTAAAAATGTTATCTATCCCAAACCACTATACCTCCTCACTTTCATGTGAGTAACATTTTAATAAAATAGCATTCAAAAAGAGGTGATGTTGTTCAATTCTATATTTTTACACCTTGACTGAAAGAAGACTGGTTGTTGATGAAATCTAAGATAGTATAGGATCTAGAAGTTTCCCATTATTTTTTGGTTGGTTAATCAAATAATGATAAACCTGTCCATATAAAAAGTCTCATGATCAATTCATTGTTATTTAATCATGAATAATTAAAACATGTTTAACATTTAATGATTTAGTATAAAAATATATACAATTTTATTAAATTTTCTTTTTAGGTAATAATGTCTATATCAATATACTATAATGGAGAGGTTAATTATACCAATAAAGTTTTTAGATATAGTTTTTTTCTAGTAAGATTGGAAAATGTTCATAAATGTGTGACATTGGATGAAGATCATAGGAAGATTCATAGTTTCTTATAATTGAGGGTCAATCATGTAATTACTTAAATTTCATATCGATATCTTCAATATGATAATCATCTATGGAACTTTGATAATTCTCATCCGGATAACAAGGATTGGGTGGAGGCATCATCATTGTTTAATAAATAATGTAGTACTTGTTTAATGGAATTATATTTGTCTATTTCTATTATTTAAGAGGTTTATCATACTAATACAGATCCATGTTATGGGAAATCTATTGAATTCAGTCCTTCAAAACATTCTCATTCATTTTATTATCATATGAATATATTAATAGAAATAAATTATGAATAAGATGATCGGAATATGGAAAGAACTCTTGTGGACATCCCAATTGATAATCCTGATTTAATTAATGAGACTTTATCTGATGAGAAAGTATATGACGACACAATAGGAGATGATGTAGGTGAGTATGATGTTGGGAATGAAACTTATGAGGCTCCCTTTATGGATAGGAAACAACTAGTGAGTGGTAATCATCCAACATTATTGACTTTCTCAATCGAGGGAATTTCATGTACAAAACATTTTGATTGAAGTGTCATTACACCAACCACTAAATTCCCTAACTTTATAGGTAACAAATCTGCATCAACTGATAACACCATATATATTGGATAGGAGATTGAAACTAAAAGTACATTGAAATTTTTTTAAATCAATACCACATAGATAGAAATTTTTCATTTTTTATTGATGATTCCAAGAAGAAGAAAAAAACTCATTTTGTGTGAAAAATATAGAAAAAATGTAAATTTTGAATGTGGGAATTTGTGATAGATTTTTTGTAACATCCCAAGTAAAAAAAAAATATGATATTTTCATATTTATTAATATTTGTGAATTAAATATTAATTTTACTTTAAAGGGGATTCTATGTTCGATAGTGTACCTGACACGCAACAATGGGTTTCTCCAAAATCTCATGTTGCACATAATGCTGGGTCATACTAGAAAGAAATATAATAATATAATATTATTTTAAATTATAGTTAACGTTTATCCATTGTAATGGTAGGAATGAATATAAATAACTACAATATTATTATACATTTTTGTTATTTTTTTTTACATTTATCCAATAAAATTTAGAGACTTAAAATGTGAATGAATCCAATTTTAACCATAAATACTCTAATATTCTTTAAAATGTAAATTTACCACCTTTTGATAGCAAAACGTTTTTTAAATATAGTTTTTTGTCACTTTTATATGTTCTATTTGAAAAAAAATAATATTCTTATTTATAATAGGGACATTAAAATTTACTTTGGATAAAATTTTGGTATTTTTCTGATAATGTTCATTTTTTTAATGAATAATGAAAAATGCGGCATTTTAATTCAAACTGCCTTTTAATCTAATTTATTTATATGGTTAGATTAACTTTTTAATTAGTTTTAAAGTGTAATTTGATTATATTTTTACCATTTAATCCAATTTTGGTCATTGTAAGTAATTTCACTTTTAAAGTTAACATAAACAAGTGTCAATCTTTCGATAGTTATTATTTCTTAAAAACACGCTTTTTGGTTTAGACACCAAGAATTAATTTTAAATTAATTTCTGAAATTTATATGCTTTTATTTTTTGAAAATGGATTCTATATTTAGAATCAATAGGTCCAAATTTTTTAAATAGGTATCTTTAATTTTTAGACATTATGAATAGTAACTTTAGTAAATATTTTATTTTCCATGGTGAAAGGGTAAATCTAATAAATAAGGTTAAAAATTAAAATTATAATAATGTTAAATAACCCTAAAATGTGTCCTCATCCTATTTTCTGATACATGTTCGACCATGGGTATCCTTGGGTCAATTTTGGGACCCCATTGGGCCACTTTTAAGTGAGAATTACACTTTATAAAAATTAATTTGAAGTTAAAGAAAATGTAACATAAACATATATCTCTTTCTAAAAAAAATTTATAATGTGTTATATAAGTGATATTTTAGACTAAAAATAGTCATTATAAATATAAAAATATTTCCCACATTGTGGTATTTTATTGATAATTTTTATACATTATATAAATAAATTTATTTAGTACACAATGATGATGTAATGATTACCTCATTAATGAATGTTTTAAATAAATGAGATTATAATTATTAAAATAAATTTATTTTGAAACTTTTTATGACATCAAAAATTTTTATACATTCATATAAGTTGTTATATTTTAATTAATGTAGTTTTTTATAAATAATAAAGTTGTTATAGATTTGTTTTTAAAGTCTTGATATTAATAGTTTATAAATTGACATAAATGAGTTTTTAAATCAATCAATATTTTAGTAAATTATAAAATAGTACTAAAAATATAATATTCATCAAAATAACATATATGATGTTACTAATATCATTAATGATCCATTTTTTGGTCTCTTGTCATTTTATCATAAATATATTAACCATATAATATGAATACACAAGAGGACAGGGTAAAAGTTAAATTAGTTAACTAAAGGTTAAAGCTAAAAGATAAGGTTAATTTTATGCCCTAAACTTGTCTAAAACTAATTTTATAGTATTTATAAACATAATAACCTTATCTTTGAATTAAATGAGTTTGGGGCCTTTTTAAATCGAAATTCAGTTTATAATAAAATAATATTTTCAAAATTTACTAAAGAGTCCCTCCTCCCCCTTATAAAAAGTCATCAAATCTAACCCTTACTCACACCTCTCAAACCAAATTGACTCATCCAACATCTTACCAAATAAGATACCAACATACATATCTTACTCATATAATTCTTAACTTAGGAATAAGGCAATTCAAGAAATCCTTTTGGTTCAAACCAAAGGGAGTTACCCAATTTAAAGGTAACGTCTTCTCTCAAATTCTTCTCTTTTATTTTCCTTCTCTAACCCCCTAAACACTCTTTATTCAATTATTTTATAACAACACTCATATCTTCAATATACTAGGGTTTTTTTAGGATAATTATTAAAACTACACTTCCACACGCCTCCATCTAATGGATACGAACATACTGTTTCTATGGAAGGTGAACTATTGCATCACGAAACGATGATTGTTCAATTATCTCTTACCTCCTCTTATGGTGGCCATTAAGATGGAATTGTATTTAAATGTGATATATATTATATTTATATTGTCTATATTCTTCTATTTTTTCATTTATATCATACCTTTATGGTTTCTATAATTGGTAAATATGATAATTTCATTTGAGAAAGTGCGAACTATCGCCCCCTTAAAGTGATATGACTCGTTCATGCCATACATGGAATGTATAAAGGATGGTGTTAATGAAATTATATATGATATTATAATGGAATTATAATATACCTATGTATCATTATTTTTTCATTCCATTAAATATGAAATTGAAAAGAAAGTAGCGTTCATGTGTACGTACGGCTTACCCTCTCCATGAACGGTGCATTCCATTTCTTATCTCCAAATGTTATGTACTATTATAAATACATATATATAATGTAAATATATAATATATATGATATCTCAATCATGAATATAATTCTGGAGATAATGGACTTTTGACCACATGGACAACTTGTAATTATAAGAAGTTCATTTTTGACTAAAGTACCAAATATCGATAAAATGACCGTTAGTAACTTAAAAGATTATATAATGTTTATAACATGGTAATAAGTAATATAAAAGGAATATTAAACTTTAAAATGGTTCTTAAGAAAGTAGAAATTAACTTTAGTTTATTATTCAAGGGATTAAAGAACGAACAAGTCAATTCAGACACGAGGTAAGGGACTTCGTTTCAATCTCCTTTCATTGAGGCATACATTCATTTATACATAACTTTATTCTATATGGTGTATAAACCCCTTTTTACTTTAATTTCATTCAAAGGAAATATTTTTTCTACGTATAGTTTTACTAAATGATAAAAATAATGTTTCTTTTTAACATACGCAGTGACAACAACCTTTTCGTCGCCGTGAGCATTATTTGATATTTGGATTCTTTTACAAGCCATAATTTTTTTAAAAGTAAAATAAATACATATACCCTTTTACATATTTTGGTATTGGAGATGGTTTTGAGAAATCATTGGTTATTTCAATATCTTTAAATGATATATTATGATTGAAATGTGGAAATTTTATCTTTCCTTTATGTTTGTTTAATGTGTTATGAATATGCTATGGTTCTTGGAAATTGTTTATGTATATTGGGGGTTCAATGATAAAATTAGGGCAGGTGAGCCCAAGATAGCTATCCAATGATTTGGGTAATGTGAAGGAGGTAAAATTTAATGTTTATCCTAATAGATTTAGGGAATATAGTGTGATGGGTATTCCAAATGTATCTCCCTACATAGTTGTGAAAGCTACAACATAGGTATGTTATGGATGCTACAAGTTACCTTTATGATTTCTAATTTTCATGTGTTATTCCTAAATCTTATGATTTTTTGTGGTATGTTAAAGATTTAAAAGTATTATTTCATTGATTTTTATGTATTAATGGACTAATGTTTTATTTCCTTGTTCTATAACCCTTACTGAGCTTGTTAGGCTCATCCCAAGTTTTTGAAATGTTTTTCATAGGGTATAAAAAAGGGTAAGAGAAAGGAATAATTCAAAAATATTTATATCAAGAAAAGAACTCTTGTTTTATTTAAAGAGTTTTATTATTTGTGAAAAAAAATGGATAGAGTAGAAGTGTCTAATTTTTAATTTTTGAAATGTAATGTAATAGTTACGTCCTAATTCTCTAAAAAAATAAACCTGAAAATATCCTCAATGTGAATTATTAACTTAATTCAATATTATGTAATGTTTAAGATTGGGGCCTTATAGTTGGTATCAATGGTTGGTTTAGAAAACTTTAGAGGTTAGTATGTTATTTAATCATAAGTGACATAACCATAATGGTTTGAATATTATAAAGAGTCATAGATATTTTAGAAAAATTGAATGGGTTTAAGATAACATGAATAAATATATCTTAGTGTTTACCCTCCTCATAAGATATTATATGATAATTTTATTGATATACTCACACTAAACTTTTTGGTTTTAATAAATGGATGGATTTAGCAGGCACCAAAGTAATTATGGATGTGAAGAAAACTATGACAGTCTTCTAAATTAGAAACTAAATGAAATAAGAGATTCAATGAGAACTCTTGTGCTTATTCTCAACCAACTATCTAGAGTCAGGATTGACCACCTAAACCATGGTGATTTTTATAAGGCACCGTATATATGATAAATAAATCCCTATGGAAGTTCAGGTAATAATCATAATGGTAAGTATATTCAAAAACCTATGTGTTAAGGATGTGGAAAGAAACACCTAGGAAAATTCTTCAAAGGGACGGTAAGATTCTATAGATGTGGAAATGAAGGTCATAAGTCAAGAACCTATCATGGAAAAAGGAAGCATCCAATTGACTCCATTAAAGGAAAAGAAGTTCTTTTCGAGGGATCAATTGAATGTTTTAAATGTGGTGTGCATGGTCATTATAAAAATAAATGTCTTGTGGATATGGTTTAAGAATGGGATCAGAAGGACCGTACAAATATATGTTTACCAATACAACACTAGTGGAAATACGGGTTTTAACATCGTCGTAATAACGTCGGTTTTTTAAAAACTGACACGAATAGTATGTGCGGAAAATTTATGGCGTCGGTTTTTTGTAAAACTGACACCAAAAAAAATTATTCGATGATATTTCGCATCGGTTTTCATGAAACCGACACAGAAATTTTTTTAAAAAATGTTTTAGCATTGGTTTTGAAGAAAATCTATGCTGATAATAATAATAAACAAATTTTCTACGTCGGTTTTGAAAAAAACTGACGCGGAAAATAAATAAATAAAAATTTCAGTGTCGGTTTTCCTGAAAACCGATGCTGAAAATAAAAAAAATAAAAAAATTGCGTTTGTTTTTTTTGAAAACCGATGCCATAAGATATCTTTTCGGCATCGGTTTTCTTTAAAACCGATGCGAAAAGTCATTTAAAATTATTCAGGGACTGAAACCCTCATTTTGTTCGATCGTCAAAATCAAGTTCCGCTGCGGCGCTTTGGACTCCTGATGACCTTCGAACCTGATTTGCGATCTTGGACGGCCATTGTTGAAGGTTTTGTGCTGTTTTCACGATTTTGGGTATGCGTTCTTCCTTTTTATCCCTTTTTCATCTCCCATTGTTTATTTCTTCTTCAAGAACCCTATTTTGCGCGATTTTCATTATTGGTTCGATTTTAGTTGTTGTTTATCATTATTTTTGGTTTGTATTATCATTGTTGGTATAGATTTTATAGTGTTTGTTTTTCAAAGTCATTATACCGAGCGCAGTTTGGATTTAACATCTCCATTTAGGTTAAACTTCAAATTTTTTGTTTGTATTATCATTATTTCAGTTTAAAATGATGTTTCATTACATTATTAAGTACAATATTTTTAATTCCATTTCAATTTTAATTAATTATTCTTCAAAAAAATAATTTTATTGTGTTATTTATTGATGAACTTAGTGTGGTTTGGTTGTAGTTTGTCTTGTTTTTTTTGTATCTATATTTAACATTTAGGTTATGCTGTGTTATCTGGTATTAACATGTGAATATTTTATTTCATTAGTGACTTTGAATTAAATGTGATTGAAGTTATAAAATTACATTTCACCCATTTTGATTGATATATTACATTTTAAAACAACCAATTATATTTTTTACTTTCAATAAATAATTGAGATTTATTAATAATTAACTACCCATGTCTGTGGCTTGCATTTCACACCAACATTTATTAATTCTTTGTTGGTTTATTTTTTTCTATACATTGTATGAATGTATTGTTTAGCTAATGGTGTTTTGTCTTCCAACATTGTTGACATTATAAGGACTCAAATTAAAGAAACATTGATTCCTTTGACTACATATCAAGCACATTAAAATTGATATTTAATTAATCATATAATTAAATATGAAAATGATAACAAGAGTAAATTTTTAATTATTGTAAGAGCTATTTCAATGGATTTAGTAGAATCTATTATGTATTCTATAGGATGTGCATTCTCTATAATAGTGTAACCACTATATTGATTCTCCACTATATGGTTGCCTCTATGGTAGCTCGATTGGCTATAGCTCATATCCTTGTTGATCATTCTCTCCCAAGAAAATTGCCCCATCCCGACCCTCCTCCCTAATCCCACCTCTCCACCTATCCATACTCTCCACCTCACCACCTCTCTACCTCTCCCTCCCAATCCCTTTCTGAGCCTCTCCACTACATAACCACCTCCCACTGGGACTCTACCTTCCCCCTACCAACCTTTAACTCAACATTCATGTTTTTGCCTTCAATCCCATTACCACCTTCATTTCCATAATTGACTTAATTACCATGTTCCCTTCAGATCTACCTCCCAAATTCTCATTCTCATTTTTTCCGCAATGTCCATCCATCCTCTCGAATAACATCATCTTCATCACTAAACCCAATAATGGGTTCATCCTCTATCTAGAACTGCTACTATATTCACCATCATATTAATCTCGATACATGTATTTGTTAGTATATAGGTATAGATCATACCACAAAATCATCAATAATTTATACATATTTCCATGTACTCCCACATTTCACTTATTGCATCCTTTAAATTAGTGTACTCTTCAATATTTTTGACACATGCAACATCGAAATATTGCAACTATGTAAAATGAACTAATAAATTTTAAAAGAATTATGTTATAATTAAATTATAATATCAATATAACACACATGTATATAATATGAAAATAAACTGTTTACTCTATTTGTAAACATGTTTCATATCTGATGTCTTTTATCTGATTATCAATAGTTTTTATTAAATATGTTTTTGTTTACAATTTATCTGATAGATATTTAAATGTTTATATGTTTTAATATATTCATCAATTATATTGTGATATCAGGTATTAATGGATCGTAAATGGATTTATTTACGAAGAACCACTAGTGAATATGAAAAAGGAGTTGATAATTTTTTTGGAATTTGCTAAACGACATCTTTAAAATATTGATTTGATTTTCTGTCCATATGTGAAGTGTGTAAATATGAGAAAGTTAAACTCCAGAGAAATCAAGGATCATCTCATTTGTTATGGTTTTAGCCTTAATTATACACGTTGGATCTTTCATGGTGAAAGAACTGAAAATTCAACATCCAATGTTGATGACTATATTCATAATGAGGCAGAGGATCGCATTGAAGAATTAATTCATGATTTAGGTGTTGAAACCATCAAAAAAACACCAACTGTTGAATGATTTTATGGAGATTCTGAGAAACCATTATTCCCAGGTTGTAGTAAATATACAGTGTTATTAGCAGTTTTGAGATTAATTAACTTAAAATAAAAACATGGGTGGAGTGATAAAAGTTTCTCCAGTTTACTTGAGCTTTTAAAAGAGCTACTTCCAGAAGGCAATGGGATTCCAGATTCCAATTATGAGCTGAAGAAAATATTATGCCCAATGGGATTGGGGTATAAAAAGATACATGCTTTCCCCAATGATTGTGTACTGTATAGGAAAGAAAATGAACATTTATCAAGTTTTCCTACATGTGGGAAATCGCGCTATAAGATGGATGAGAAAGTCAACTCAGATTCATTCTCAGGTGATGTCATGTAACGTTATGAAAAATCAATTTTTTACTTTCCAATGATATCATCCAATATTTTTTGCAAACAATTTTGATAATTCAATTCTGATTTATTTTTATGTACCAGAATCAAAACTCCAGCTAAATCAATTTGGTACCTTCCAATAATTCCTCATTTGAAGTGTTTATTTGTAAATTCAATTTATGAAAAAAGGTTAAGATGGCATTCAGATGAGCGCATCTCTGATGGTAACTTACGTCACCCTTCCGATTCACCACAGTGGAAGAGTTTTGATAAAAAAATCATGATTTTGGAAGTGAAGTTAGAAATATCAGAATGGGATTGTGTACTAACGGAATGAATCCATATCGGAGCCACAGTAGCCAACATAGTTCATGGCCTATTTTGCTGGTACTTTACAACTTGTCCCCACATCTATGTATGAAGAAAAATATTTTATGATGAGCTTGATGATTTGTGGACAAAAACAACCAGGAAATGATATTGATGTGTATCTTACACCATTGATTGATGATTTGAAACTGCTATGGGAGGAAGTTGTTAAAGTTTTCGATGTATACAAGAAAGAGTATTTTCTTTTGCGTGCTATGATAATGTTCACTATAAATGAATTTCCTACATATGGAAACTTATCTGGATATAGTGTTAAGGGACATAGAGCATGTCCAATTTGTGAAGAACAAACTTCATATTATCAATTTCAGAATAGAAGAAAGATAGTGTACATGGGACATTGAAGATTTTTGTGAATTGATCATCCTTATCATAGATTGAACAAATAATTTAATGGTTTACAAGAATACAACCTCCCCCCTCGACCATTGTCAGCTGAAGAATATTATGACAGAGTGAAAGATATTGATTCGACATTTGGAATGAGAAAAAGTTCTGGTTTACAAAAACATATCTGGAAGAAGCGGTCTATTTTTTTCAAACTACCTTATTGGAGATTTTTAGAGATAAAACATAACATTGATGTTATGCATGTTGAGAAAAAAATATGTGATAGTTTTATTGGAACTTTGTTAGACATAAAAGGAAAGACAAAAGATGGATTACATGCTAGATTGGACTTGATATTAATGAGAATACGTTTGGAGTTAGCTCCTGCTGTGAAAGGAAATAGAACATATTTACCTCTGGCTTGTCATGCATTAAGAAAGATTGAAAAGATGAATTTTTGTCCGTGTCTTCATGGTATTAAAGTACCCAGCGGTTTTTCTTCAAATGTGAATAATTTTGTGTCATTGAAAGACTGTAAATTAATAGGTATGAAATCTCATGATTTCCATGTGTTGGTGCAACAAATTCTACCAATATCAATGCGTGGTATATTACCGAAAGTTGTCATAAAGACAATCATCAGGTTATGTAATTTCTTTAAATCCATTTGTAGAAAAGTCATTGATCCAAATTTGTTAGATGTGTTAGAGAATGAAGAAACTCTTATTCTTTGTCAACTAGAAATGTATTTCCCACCCACATTTTTTGATATAATGGTTCATCTATAGATTCATTTGGTGCGTGAGATAAGAATATGTGGGCCTATTTATTTAAGATGGATGTATCCTTTTAAAAGATATATGAAATTTTTGAAAGGATATGTTAAAAATATTTATCGACCAGAGGCCTCTATTATTCAAAAATATGTATCAGAAGAGGTGATTGAGTTCAGTACTGATTATTTGAATGAGGTGGAGCATATTGGTCTCCCTGTATCTCGACATATAATAGTTGATGGAGAAGGTAGAGGGGTTTGAGGCTTAAAGGTAAAGTTCATTCCATGTGATGAAGTGATGCAAGCACATTTGTACATTTTGAACAACACAGATGAGGTTCAACCATATATATCCTCACATATTGCTGAATTAAAGTTATGATATCAGAAGAGAAATGAAAAGTGGTTGATGATTGAGCATAAGAATACATTTATTTCATGGTTTAAAGAGAAAGTCACACCAGATATATCTGTATCAGAATCATTGAAGTGGTTAGCAGGGGGACCATCTCTTAATGTGATCACATGGTCTGGTTTTGATATCAATGGATACACATTTTACACAAAAAACCCGGATGACAAGAGTACCATTCAGAATAGTGGTGTGATGGTATTCGCTGAAGTAGTGCATTTTTTGAGTGCCAAAGATAAAAACCCAATTTCTGCATCAACTTCATATTTTGGACTTATTGGAGACATATGGGAAATTGATTATATTAAATTTCGAGTCACTATTTTTAAGTGTAATTGGGTTGATTGTAATAGTGGCATGAAACATGATGAATATGGGTTTAAACTGGTTGATTTGAAAAGATCTAATCACAATGAAGAACCATTTATCATGATGACACATGAAAAACAAGTATTTTATGTCATTGATCCATCGAATGATCAGTAGTCATTTGTTTTTCAAGGTAAAAGATACCATTTGGGTGATGAGGATGATTCTGATGATGCTAGTGATTTAAATGAGCCTTATTCATCTATTACGCAATTTCCAGATGATTACAATGAGTATAAGACAGACATATAGCATGCATTACGTACCGATCATGATGAAGGAATGTGGAAAAACACTAAATTAGTCTCCTAATTTTTCTGGTAAATATTTATATTTTGTGTCTATTTTTAAAACTTAAAAATTCATGCCTCTATTTTTACATATTTATTTTTTTCTTCCTTATTTCTAATTATTTAGTTTTCTAATGATATGCAGGTACAGAAAATTTTATTACACTTTCTAGTAGCAATGTCAGATACAGATAGAGAGGAGTAGTTACCGAGGTATATCTATTTTCACATATTATTAAATATTCAGTAATATACTTATTTAATGAAATAAAACTGTTAATTTACAAAAAAAAATTGCAGGACTACTGATGTGTCCTCGGTGGAGGAGACTTCTCCAGTTACTACTCAAAAATCAAGTTCTCAAGTTAGTAAACATGGTATTACACGTTTACCAAAACTATCACTTGATCATGATGATAATAAAGTAAACATCAGTTTTGATGATAATAATAATGCAGTTGGCCCAAATGCAGTTCATTTTGTTAGTTATATAGTGATGCAGAGCCGTTACAGGATTAATATTTTATATCCTGATTGGAATTCAGTGGACAGGATGTCGAAGCAACAACTTTGGGAAGCTGTGATGGTAAAATATATTACTTTATTTATTTTATCTAATTTTTTGAATATTATATATTTTAAATGACATATTTAATTTAATCAATTATAGATGACATTCAATTTTGAGGAAACCAAAGAAATTAAGAAAAGGCATCTCTCTTTAGCGGTGGTTCGATGGAGATATTTTAAAAAAAAACTGACCAAAAATTATGTTTTTTGAAAGAGAAGGTTTGAAAGCCCATGTCTTCAGTATCCATATATAGATGAAGATACATGGATGAGATTTGTCAACAGTCGTCAGGAAGAGAAATTTCAGGTATGGTAATTGTTTTATATTTTAAAATTTATACTATATTTTTTTATTACTTAGTTGTTTATTTTTATATAACAGGCCTCCAGGAGATCTCCTCAGGAGATCCAGTTGAAAAATGTATACCCTCATACTTTATCATGTGGAGGGTATTTATATTTGGAGCAGAAAATGATTGAAGAAAAAATTGAAGCATTAAGAGCTCGATCAAGTAGTGGTTTAGAAGAGGTCCAGTTTGTTCCTTCATCTCCTCCCACTCACCATGAGAAATGGAAACGAGCAAGAAGAAGAAAAAATGAACAATATCTTACAGAGGAAGCTCATAAAGTGGCTGATAAAATTGTAAGTAAATATTATTTATTTGTTAACAATTTTTCAATTTTATAATTTATAAACACTAATATAACCTTTTTATTTTTCATTTCAGGATGAACTTTAGGTTCAAGAGACACAGGGCTCTTTTATCCCTGAGGGTAGGATGGACATCCTAGTCACTGTTTTGGGAAAGGCAGAATACCCCAGCCGTGTTAGATGGTATCAGGTGGGTGTTAGTATTCAGAAGGTTTTTGGTAAGATTAAGAAATCAAAAGACCGAGAAATAGAATCATTAAAAGAGAGTTTAAAGATATGAAACAGTCTATGGGTGATCAAATTCAAGCAGCAGTGCAGAAGGCTTTATTAAAACACTTGGCAAGACAATCACAGTCTGCGCAGCCTTCCCAGGTATATTATTTATTTGTCATCAATTTTTCTATTTTATAAATTATAATCACTAATATAATTTTTTTCATTTTTCAGCCTTCCCATTCTTCTCACCCGGACTACCATGCCTCATCTGCTTACCCTGCCCCATCTACACAGCCTTCAGAGGTATATTATTTATTTGTCATCAATTTTTCTATTTTATAAATTATAAACATTAATATAAGTTTTTCATTTTTCAACATTATCAGCCTACTCACCCGAACTACCCTACCCTATCTGCTTACCCTGCCCCGTCTGTGCAACCTTTCGAGGTATATTATTTTATTTTAATCAATTTTTCTATTTTATAAATTTTAAACACTAATATTACTTTTTCATTTTTCTGCCTTCTCAGACTCCTCACCCAGACTACCCTACCCCATCTGCTTACCCTTCCCCACCTACTTACTTTGAGCCTCCACATCCTCCCTCAGATCAAGCCTTATATTGTGAGTTGTTTGCGGGATATCCTCATGTACATATTGTTGTGTTAGGACAGGTGCATTTGTTGGGGGACTCGGTACATCATCAGCCTATCCAGATGGGTCAGGTTAGAGTATCAGTACTTGTTATTATAGATCCTACTGCTCTACTACGATTTCCTACTGTGGAGATCACCAGTGTTGGGGAATGTACGGGCCATTTTTTACTTTGGCCAACTGCCCTTCTTTGTTATATTTCACTTGAGGTATGCGTTTTTTAAAATATCAATTACAAATGATTCAAAATTACTTATAATGTTTTCTAACATTTAACTTATATAGGAATATCTGAAAGAAAAATAAACTGCACAAATGCAACAAAATGTTTAGGAACAGTTGTTTGTAGATACTTCTGATATTTCTTATGGGTTAAAAAGATTATCTGAGTCCTCTTCTTCCTTGAATTTTATCTATGAGTTTTGGATGATGCCCGATATATGTGGAAGAAATTATGGATTGAAATTAATGAAATAAGATATCATGAATTTAGTTAATTTTGAAGAGATCGTGCAGAGTGTGGTGCAGTTGTATATCATGTAAGTAAATTGATGTTTGAATTTCTATTTCCTTAATAAAATATTGTTATGTCATTGACTAACTATATTTTATTTTTAAATTAAGTATCTGCACAAGCTTCTTTTAATAAAGGAAACAACGGGAATTAAAAGATTTATAGATCCAGAGTATATTTCCTTGGAATCCAAACATGTGAAGAATCATGAAAGGGTTGAATATATATCTGAGAGATTAACACAGAAAGAGATTCAGTGCTGGTTTTTTCCATTTCTTGATAAGTAAGAACATCAACATTTTTATGAACTAATTATCATTATAAGGTCATTAAATGTGAACTTTTTGTATTGTAGGGGGCATTGGATGTTAGGCGTATTTTACCCAAGTGAATGCACCTTATATTGGTTTTGATCTTTATTAGGAGGAGTGCGTAAACCATTTCTCACCTTATTAAACATGTACTTTTTTTTATTTTTTATAAGATCATTATGTTTAATTTTCATTGTTTACATAAGTATTATTAGTTCATATATAAAAAAATAAAGATCATGGAAACATTTTAACAAGGAATACATGTCATAAAATAAACCAACGGAAATCAAATATGTGGAAGTACAGGTAATTAGTTTTTATATTTTTGTTATATATTGTTTTTTTTATTAAATTTTTTATAACTGTAGTGTCATCGTCAAAATGGGCATGTTGAATGTGGTTATTATATTCTACGATTCATGTACAAGATAATCACAACTGGGCAAACTACTGATTTTTATAAGGTTAGTTGTATTAATTTTTTATATATTTTCTCCCATATTATTCTATTTTTTAATTTCATATCATTCAATATTATTTTAGGCATTCAATGATTCACAGCCTTATTCTGAATCTGATATGACCCATAGTCAATCTAATTTTTCAAACTATTTGTTAAGACTAATTAATATTTGAGGTATGTATATTCTAATATTTATAAATAATAATACATATGGGTACAAAAACCTAACTCCTTTAATATATTAGGTGTTTGAACCTACTAATAATCAAATGAATGCTTCAATAATAAACAACAATGAGCATGTCGTAAATGCTGGAGTCGTGGGACTTGAAAATGTCACAAAATTTCTTGAAGTCATTGATTGTAGGTATGTGTATTTTAATTTTACTTTAGATAATTTTTGTTATTAACTAGATATAAGCATTGAAGTTATATGAGGAATTGGACGATAAATACTGTTTAATTGTTTTTGTATATTGTGTTATTTTTACAGGGGTTCTGAATTTTTTGGGAAGTGTAATTGGAAATATTTTATAAAAAAATAATTTTATTTATGGCGTCGGTTATTTAAATAACCGACGTCGAAATATTAAAAAAAATTAACTTTGGCGTCGGTTTTAGAAAAAACTAACGCCGAATATTCTGTCGAAAATTAGTTTTGTCATCGGTTTTATGTAAAAACGACACCAAAACACTTACCGAAATTGTTTTTGGCGTCGGTTTTTGAAAAACTGATGCTAAAAACTATATTTTTTACATCACCTTTATAGACGTCAGTTTAACATCAACGTCAAAAATTTAAAAAAACTGATGTTAAAATATGTTTTTTCACTAGTTCTAAATTCCATTCCAATTGGGGATGAGGAAACTAACAATGACCAATGAAAGGTGTGGATTATTTCTTAGTTTGTGTTTTGACATTATTGAATCTTAGGATATGATTCATGATTTTGTTTGTAGGAACGAAGTATTACAGAATAATTTGGGAAATAATGGTTAATGTATCATAAAGAATGTTTAATGAGTAAGAAGTCTATATATAAGGGATTTAAGAGTTATTCTTAGTTTTAAGACAATGAAATACATAAAACTATTAAGGATCTTTTGATGATGGGATTACTTTGGAATAGTTTTTCTAGTATGTGTAAATCTGAAGTTTGATATGTGAAAATGTTATTCAATGAATAATTATATTTTCTTTTGTGGATATAGTTATAAATAACCATTTGGGTTTATGTGATCTTTGAATTTGAGGTAATTATAGGTTATTACTTTCCAGGATGAAAATGTGAGGTATGAGATACCATTTATGGTTAAAATATTTTATGGTTATTTTGAAGAATTTATCTCATTTTTGGGGATGTTATAAAATTATATAGTTTTTAAAAAAGGAAAACAACCAGACTATGTGAAAACCTATCATGTTAAACAAAGCTGTAGAAATCGAATCCACAACCAAAGTGCAATTGGGATTTATCCCCCACCACTATATTACGTAAAGTCCCTGGTTAGTATGACTAACTCTTTTTAGTTTGATGATTTTATGTATCAATAATAAGTTGATTTTGGGAACTTATATTTTATCAAATGGATATCCTTAGTATAGGAAAATGATTTGGTGATTAAGTGATAAAGGTTATTTTAAAAAACATTCTCTCTTGTGGTAACATTGTATACATAAGCCAAATAGAATACTATGGGATCTCATTTGGGGAGTAATGGTTGAAATTTTATTTTGGAAGAATCTATGTTTTTATTTTGGACATATAGAAATTTGGGTTATTTATGGAAATGCTTAACCTTTTATAGAGAATACGTGATTAGGTTAATTACTCTTCAGTATGAGACTTTAAGAGTAGTAGATGTTATTTGAAGATAAATGTTAAGATTTATTATGGAATACTATGTGATTAAATCCTTCTTTTGGGTTTCAATATTAGTTTGAGTTAGTTTTATTAATTTTAATAATAGTTATTTATTGAATAGTATTTGCTGAACTTTGGGTATTGTTTGTTGAATTTTGGGGATTAAGAGTGGTATTTCTTTTCTTAAAGTATTATCAATTTTGGGGAATTATCTGATCTTGTACTAACTGTTTTGGTTTTGGTTAATATCTAAAGAAAAGGGGAATATATATTTCATCTTTTTTGGATTATGTGATTCTTTAGAAGTTAATTTTAGTGCTTTAGGTGTGACCAATTCATCTTTAATACTCATATTTTGGAGAAAAGATGAGATTTTGGTAGAAACTTATTAAAGGATGAAACTCTACTTGAAAAGTAAGTATATTTCCTTATTTCCTTAGTCAATATCATAAATAAATTCTCCAAATTTATTAAATAAAACTTAAAAAAATGTTTTCCATTTACTTTTCCTATTAGGAAACCAAATACGGTTTAACATATCACAAGTTTGTGGTTTTCTGGTGGTTAACTTTCTCCTGATCATGTTTTCTATCACTCTCTATCAGAACTTGACACCTAGTTTCTCCTTCATATCCATGTTTTCATGGAATCCTAGTATGGTTTATCTCGAGTGACCTTTTTACTTATATTTCTTTCTTTTAAAGTGATAGATGTATTGACTCTTTTTGCAATGTGGTACTTTCAATGAAGTTTCTGAGCCCAATTTTAAAATTGCGAGGACATAATTCCCAAAAGGGGGAAGGATGTAACATCCAAGGTAAAAAAAGAATATGATATTTTTATATTTATTAATATTTTTGAATTAAATATTAATTTTTCTTTAAAGGGGATGCTATGTTTGATGGAGTACCTAACAGGAAACATTGGGTTTCTCTGAAATCTCACGTTGCACACAATGCGGAGTCATACTGAAAAAAATATATAATAATATAACATTATTTTAAATGGTAGATAACAACTAGCCATTTTATTGGTGGAAATGAACCGAACTAACTAAAATATGATTATACATCTTTTTAAAATGTTTTAACATTTATCCAATAAAATCTAGTGGCTTAAAATGTGAATGAATCCAATTTTAAGAACAAATACTCTAATATTCTTTAAAAGGTTGATTTACTACCTTTTGATGGTGAACACATTTTAAATATATTTTTCAATTTTATATGTGATATTTTACAAAATTATATTCTTATTTATAATATGGATATAAAAACTTTGGATGAAATTTTGGAATTTTTCTAATAATGTTCATTTTTAATGAATAGTGAAAAATACTGAATTTTAATACAAAACTACCTTTTAATATAATTTATTTATTTTGTAGATTATACTTTTAATTTGTTTTAAAGTGGAATTATATTATATTTTTACCATTTAATCCAATTTTGGTCATTAGAAGAAATTTCACTTTGAAATTGAACATAAACAAGTGTCAATATTTTGATAGTTATTATTTCTTAAAAACACGCTTTTTGGTTTAGACAACAGGAATTAATTTTAAATTAATTTGTGAAACTTTTTTATTTTTAATTTGAAAAAATTGATTCCATATTTGGAATCAAGAGGTCCAAATTTTGTAAATAGATAAATTTTATTTTTAAACATTATGAATAGTAAGTTCAGTAGATATTTTATTTACCATGGTTAAAGGGTAAATTTGGTAAATAAGGGTAAAAAATAGTATTATAATAATAATAAATTATCTTAACATGTATATTAATATTATTTTCTGATATATTTCCGGCCATTTTCATCCTTCGGTAGATTTTGGGACCCCATTGAGCCACTTGTAAGTGAGAATGACACTTTATAAAAATTAATATAAAGTTAAGGAAAATGTAACATAAACATATATCTCTTAGTAAAACAATTTTAATAATGGGTTATATAAGTGATATTTTAGATTATAATTATTAATTATAAAGATAAAAATACTTCCTAAATCAAGGTATTTTATTTATAATTTTTAGACATCATATAAATAAATTTATTTATGACACAATGATGATGTAATGATTACCTCGTTAATGAATGTTTTAAATAAATGAGATTATAAATATTAAAATAAATTTATTTTGAAACTTTTTATGCCACAAAAGAATTTTATGGATGATTATAACTTGTTATATTTGAATTAATGTAGTTTCTTCTAAATAATAAAGTTGTTAGAGATTTGTCTTTAAATTCTTGATATGAATAGTTTATAAATTGACATAAATGAGTTTCTAAATCAATAAATATTCTATTAAATGATAAAATAGTCCTAAAAATCTAAGATTTTACCAAATGGAATATATGATATTAATAATTTTATCAATGATATATTTTTTTGATTCTTTTCATTTTATAGTAAATATATTAACCATATATTATGAATATACCATAGGATAGGGTAAAAGTTAAATTAGTTAACTAAAGGTTAAAGCTAAAATATAAGGTTAATTTTATGCCATAAACTTGTCTAAATCCCATTGAATGAGATGATTTCGAACAATAATCGTCTTATCTTATAATTAAATGAGTTGGAGACCTTTTGAAAACGAAATTCAGTTTATAATAAAATAATATATTCAAATATTCCTAAAGAGCCCCTCCTCCCCCTTATAAAAAGCCATCACCTCTAACCTTTACTCACACCTCTCAATACCCCATGGATAATCCAAACTCTACTCAAATAAGCTCCAAAAATACCTATATTCCACATATAATACTTAACTTAGGCATAAGTCACTTCAATAAATCCTTTTGGTTCAAATCAAAGGGAGTTAACCAATTTAAAGGTAATGTCTTCTCTCAAGTTCTTTTCTCTCATTTTCTTTCTCTAGCCCCATAAACTCTCTTTATTATATTCCTTTATAAAAACACCAGTATCCTAAAAATAATAGTATATTTTTCTGAGAATTATTCTAACTAAACATTCACACACCTTCATTTAATGGATATGAACGTATTGTTTCTGTGGACGGCGAACTACTGCCTCACTAAATGATGATTGTCCAATTATCTCCTACTGCCTCTTATGGTAAACATTAAGATGGTACTGTATTTATATGTCGTATTATTATATTTAGGTTGTCTCTATGCTTCTGTATTTTTCATTTATAACATACCTTTATGGTTTCTATAATGGGTAAATACGATAATTTCATTTAAGGAAGTGCAGACTACCGCCCCCTCAAAGTGATATGACTCGTTCATACCATACGTGGAATGTATAAAGGATGGAGTTAATGAAATTATATATGATACTATACAGGAATTATAATATACCTATATATCATTAATTTTTCATTCCATTAAATATGAAATAGAAATGAAAGTAGCATTCATGCATACGTATGGCTTACTGTCTCCATGAACAGTGAATTTCATTTATTATCTTCAAATGTTATGTACTATTATAAATACATATATATACTTGATATATATGATATATATGATATCTAAATCATGAATATAATTCTTGAGATAAGTCACTTTTTACCACATAGACAACTTGTAATTATAAGTTCATTTTTTACTCAAGTACCAAATATCGATAAAACGACGGTTATTAAATTAGATGATTATGTAATGTTTATAACATGGTAATAAGTAATATAAAAGGAATAATAAAATTGAAAAAGGTTCTTAAGAAAGTTCAAATTAACTTTAGTTTGTTATTCATGGTATTAAAGAACAAACGAGTCAAGTCGAACACGAGGTAAGGAACTTCGTCTCAATCTCCTTTTTTTGACGCATACTTTGATTTATACATGACTATCTTTTATACAGTGTATAAACCCATTTTTAATTTTAATTTAATTAAAAGGGAATATTTTTTCTACATATAGTTTTAATAAATGAAAAAAAATGTTTCTATTCAACGTACATGGTGACAACAACCTTTCTGCTACTGCGAGCATTATTTGATATTTGGATTCTTTTACAAGTCGTAATGTTTTTAAAAGGAAAATAAATATCATATACCCTTCTAATGGCCTGAAGGCCTTTAATTTTTTTTATAGAAGATAATATAAGATAATCCTCCTTTTAAGTGAATAAGGGGGAATCTGTACTTTATAGACATAGGACATCACACAACCCAAGGGTTAAAGAGAAAAAATAGACAAAAACAAATATCATCCCCACCCCAACATATAATCATGATGAAACCCTTCAACTTTACATGACAGTTAAGCAAAAAGTGTCGTGTGTTAAAGCACAATCCTAATCTGATGGCTAAATCCATATACCCTTTTACATATTTTGGTATTGAAGATGGTTTTGAGAAAGCATTGGTTATTTCAATATCTTGAAATGATATATTGTTATTGAAATGTAGAAATGTTATCTTTCCTTTATGTTTTATTAATGTGTTATGAATATGTTATGGTTCTTGGGCATTGTTTATGTATATGGGTGATTCATTGAAAATAATAGGGTGGGTGTGCTTGAGATATCTCTCCAATGCATTAGGTAACGTGACAGAGGTAAAAATTAATGTTTCTCCAAATATATTTAAGGAATATACTTTGATGGGTATTCCAAATGTATCTCCCTGCATAGCTGTGAAAGCTACAATGTAAGTATGTTATGGATAGAAAAAGTTTCCTTTATGATTTTTGATTAACATATGTTATTCATAAATATTATTATTTTCTGTGGTATGTTAAATATTGAAAAGTATGATTTCGTTGATTTGTATGTATTGATGGACTAATGTTTTCTTTCCTTGTTTTATAACCCTTATTTATCTTTTTATGATCATCGCAAGTTTTTTAAATGTTTTTCACATGGTATAAGGAAGGGTAATAGAAAGGAAGAATTAAATAATATTTATATCAAGAAAATAATTCTTGTTTTATTTAAGGAGTTTTATTATTTGTGAAAAAAAATTGGATCGAGTAGAAGTGTATACTTTTTAATTTTTGAAATGTAATGTAATAGTTACATCCTAATTCCCTAAAAATCTAAAACTAAAAATATCCTCATTGTGAATTATTAACTTAATTCAAGATTATGTAATGTTTAAATCTGGGGCCTTATAGTTGGTATCAAAGGTTAGTTTTGATAATTTTAGAGGTTAGGATGTTATTTAAGCATAAGTCAGAAAACCATAATTGTTAGCATATTATAAAGAGTCGTAGTTATTTTAGATAAATTGAATGGTTTTAATATTACATTAATAAGTATATCTTATTCTTTAACCTCCTCATAAGATATTATATAATTATTTTACTGATATACTCAAACTAACCTTTTTGGTTTTAGTAAATGGCTAGATCTAGCAAGCACCAAAGTAACAATGGATGTGAAGAAAACAATGATGGTCTTCTAAATAAGCAACCGAATGAAATTAGAGCTTTAATGAGAACTCTTATGGTTATTCTAAACCAACTATCTGGATTCATAATTGACCATCAGAACCATGGTGATTTTTATAAGGCATCGTATATACGAAAAACAAATCCCTACGGAAGTTCAGGTAACAATCCTAAAGGTTAGTGTATTCAAAAACCTATGTGTCAAGGATGTGGAAAGAAACACCTAAGAAAATGCTTTAAAGGGATGGGAATATGATATAGATGTGGTAATGAAGGTCATAAATCAAGAACCTAGTATGTAAAAAGGAAGCATCTAGTTGACTCCAGGAAAGGGAAAGAAGTTCTTTATGAGGGATCAATTGAATGTTTTAAATATGGTGTGCATGGTCATTATACAAATAGATTTCCTACGAATAAGGTTTTAGAATGAGATTAGAAATACCGTACAAATATTTTTTTACCAATACCTAATTCCATTCCAATTTAGGATGAGGAAACTAACAACAACCAATGAAAATTATGAATTAATTCTAAGCTGATGTTTTGACGTTATTGAATCTTGGGATATGATTCATGATTTTGTTTGTAGGAAATAAATATTAATGTATAAGTTGTGAAATAATGTTTAATCGATCATTAATAATGTTGAATGAGTAAGAAGTATACATATAATGGATTCAAGAGTTATTCTTGGTTTTATGATGATGAAATGCTTAAAATTATTAAGGCTCTTTTGATGATAGGATTACTTTGGAAGACTTTTTTCTAGTATGTGTAAACTTGATGTTTGATATGTGAAAATATTATTCAAGGAATAATTATATTATAATTTGTTGATATAGTTATAAATAACCATTTGGGTTTATATGATCCTTAAATTTGAGGTAATTATAGGTTATTACTTTCGGGGATGAAAATGCGAGGTATGAGATAACATTTGTGGTTAAAATATGTTATGGTTATTTTGAGGAATTTATCTCATTTTTTGGAATGTTATAAAGTTATATAGTTTTTTGAAAAAGGAAAACATGCAGACCGTGTGACAACCCATCGTGTTGGACAAAGCTGCAGGAATCGAACCCATAACCAAAATGTGATTGGGATTTATCACCTTCAACTGGACTACGTGAAGTCCCTGGTTAATATGACTAACTATTTTTAGTTAGATGATTTTATGGATCAATAATAAGTTTATTTTGGTAAAATATGTTTTACCAAATGGATATCCTTAGTATAGAAAAATTATTCGGTGATTAAGTGATAAAGGTTACTTTTGAAGACATTTTATCTTTTGGGAACACTATATAATTAAGGAAATTAGAATACTATGGAATCTCATTTGTCGAGTAATGGTTGAATTTTTTTTGGAAGAATCTATGTTTTCATTGTGGAAATATAGAAATTTGGGTTATTTATGTAAATAATTAACCTTTCATGGAGAATATGTGATGAGGTTAATTACTCTTTAGTATGATACTTTAAGAGTAGTTGATGTTATTTGAAGATAAATGTTAAGATTTACTATGGAAGACTATGTGATTAAATACTTTTGAGTTTTGGGATTCAATATTAGTTTGTGTTACTTTAAATAATTTTAAGGGCACTTGTTTATTGAATGGTATTTGCTAAAATTTGGGTATTTTTTGTCGAATTTTGGGGATTAAGAGTAGTATTTCTTTTTATAAAGTATTATCCTTTTTTGGGGATTATCTGATCTTGTACAAACTGTTTTGGTTTTGGTTAATGTCTAAAAACAATGTAATTATATAGTTCATCTTTTGTGGATTATGAAATTCTCTAGAATTTGATTCTAGCACTTTAGGTGTGACCAACTCATCTTGAATACTCATCGTTTGGATAAAACATGAGTTTTTGGTAGAAACTTATTAAAGGATGAAACTGTACTTAAAAAGTAAGTATATTTCTTTATTTCCGTAGTCAATATCATAAATAAATTCTTAAAATTTATTAAATAAAACTTAAAACAAAAACATTGTCTGTTTACTTCTCTTATTGGGAAACCAAAGATTGTTTAACCTATCACAAGTTTGTGGTTTTTTGGTGGTTAACATTCTCTTGATCATGTTTTTTATCACTCTTCATCTGAAGTTGACACCTATTTTATCCTCCATATCCTTGTTTTCATGGAATCCTAGTATGGGTTATCTTGGGTGAACTTTGTAATTATCTTTCATTCCTTTAAAGTGATATTTTTATTGACTCTTTTTCTGATGTGGTACTTTCAATGAAGTTTCTGATCCCAATTTTAAAATTGCGAGGAGGCAATTCTCAAAAGGGGGGAAGGATGTAACATCCCTGGTAAATAAAGAATATGATATTTTTAGATTTATTAATATTTTTGAATTAAATTTTAATTTTTCTTTAAATGGGATTCTATGTTCTATGGCGTACCCGACACACAATAATGGGTTTCTCTAAAATCTCATGTTGCACACAATGTCGGGTCATACTAGAAAAAAATATAATATTATAATATTATATTAAAAGGTAGTTAACACCTAATCGTTTTATTGGCGGTAATGAACATAACTAACGACAATATGATTATACATGTTTATTAAATGTTTTTACATTTATCCAATAAAATTTAGAGGCTTAAAATGTGAATGAATCCAATTTTAATCGTAAATACTCTAATGTTCTTTAAAAGGTCGGTTTACCGCCTTTGGATGGCGAACCCTTTTTAAATATAGTTTTTGTCACTTGTATATGTTTTATTTGAAAAAAAATAATATTATTCTTTAGAACAGGGACATAAAAATTTATATTGGATGAAATTTTGGTATTTTTCTGATAATGGTCATTTTTTAATGAATAGTGAAAAATACTGCATTTTAATTCAAAAATTGCCTTTTAATATAATTTATTTATATGGATATATTATCTTTTTAATTGGTTTTAAAGTTTAATTTGATTATATTTTTACCGTTTAATCCAATTTTGGTCATTAGAAGTAATCTCATTTTTAAATTGAACATAAACAAGTATCAATTTTTTTATAGTTATTATTTCTTAAAAACACACTTTTTGGTTTAGATAATGGGAATTAATTTTAAATTAGTTTTTTCAACTTATGTGTTTTTAATTTGGAAAAATAGATTCCATATTTGGAATCAGGAGCTCCAAATTTTGAAAATAGGTAATTTTTATTTTTAAACATTATGAATAGTAACTTTAGTAAATATTTAATATACCATGGTTAAAGGGTAAATCTGGTAAATAAGTGTAAAAAATAATATTATAATAATAATAAATTACCCTAACACGCGTCCTAATCCTATGGATAATAAATTTTCGACCATGGGATTATTTGGGTCGATTTGGAGACCCCATTGAGACACTTGAAAGTAAGAATGATACTTTAAAAAAAATTAAAGTTAAGGAAAATGTAACATAAACATACATCTCTTAGTAAAATGATTTTTATAATGGGTTATATAAGTTATATTTTATAATATAAATAGTCATTATAAACCTAAAAATATTTAATACATCATGGTATTTTATTTATAATTTTTAGACGTCATATAAATAAATTTATTTATGACTCAATGATGATGTAATGATTACCTCATTAATTAATGTTTTAAATAAATGAGATTATAAATATTAAAATAAATTTATTTTAAAACTTTTTATGCCATCAACGAATTTTATGGATGATTATAACTTGTCATATTTTAATTAATGTATTTTTTTTAAATAATCAGGTTATTATATATATTTTTTAAAGTATTTATATGAATTGTTTATAAATTGACATAAATGAGTTTTTAAATCAATCAATATTTTATTAAATGATAATATAGTAATAAAAATCTAAGATTCACCCAAACAACATATATGATATTAATAATGTCATTAATGATTCATTTTTGGGTCGCTTGGTATTTTATAGTAAATATATTAACCATATAGTATGAATATACAAGAGGAGAGGGTAAAAGTTAAATTAGCTAACTAAAGGTTTAAGATAAAAGATAAGGTTAATTTTATTCCCTAAACTTGTATAAAACCCATTTTCTGAAGGGATTTTAAACAATACTCGTCTTATATTTAAATTAAATGAGTTTGTGACCTTTTGAAATTGAAATTCAGTTTATAATAAAATAATATTTTCAAACTTTCATAAAGAGCCCCTCCTCCCCCTTATAAAAAGTCAACACCACTATCCCTTGCTAAAATGTTTCAAGACCCATTGTATTGTAAAAAATCTGCCCAAATAATCTTCCAAAATTTCTATCTTCCACCTATAAGCCTTAACATAGACTTAAGGCACTTCAAGAAAGCCTTTTGGTTCAAACCAAAGAGAGTTACCCAATTTAAAGGTAATATCTTCTCTCATGTTCCTTTCTTTTATTTTCCTTCCATAACACTCTAAACTCTATTTATTACATTATTTTATAACAAAACCAGTATCCTCAATATACTAGGATGTTTTTATGATATGTATTATAACTAAAGTTTCACACACCTTCATCTAATGGATACGAACATACTGCTTTTGTGGACAATGAACTACTACCTCACAAAATGATGATTGTTCAATTACCTCCGACCGCCGCTTATGGTGGACTTTAATATGGAACTATATTTATATGTTATATATATTATATTTATATTGTCCCTATTCTTCTGTATTTTTAATTTATATCCTACCTTTTTGGTTTCCATAATAGGTAAATAAGATAATTTCATTTGAGGAAGTGCGGACTACCGCCCCCTCAAAGTGATATGACTTGTCCATGTCATACATGGAATGTATAAAGGATGGAGTTACTGAAATTATATATAATATTATACTGGATTTATAATATACCTTTGTATAAATAAGTTTTAATTCCATAAAATATGAAATAGAAATGAAAGTAATGTTCATACGTACGTACGGTTTACCATCTCCATGAATGGTGCATTTCATTTCTTATATACAAATGTTATGTACAATTATAAATACATATATATACTGGATATATATGATATATATGATATCTAAATCATGAACATCAATTTGGAGATAATGTAATTTTGACCGCATGGACAACTTGTAATTTTAAGCAGTTCATTTTTACTCAAGTACCAAATATTGATAAAATGAACATTTTTAACTTAAATGATTATGTAATGTTTATAACATGGTAATAAGTAAGATAAAAGGAATAATAAACTTGAAATAGGTTCTTAAGAAAGTATAAATTAACTTTAGTTTATTTTTCTGGATATTAAGGAATGAACGAGTCAAGTCAGACATGAGCTAATGGACTTCGTCTCAATATCCTTTCATTGAGGAATACTTTGATTTATACACGAATTTCTTTTATATAGTTTATAAACCCATTTTGACTTTTAATTTCATTCAAAGGGAATATTTTTTATATGTATCATTTTATTAAATGAAAAACAATAATGTTTCTTTTTAACGTAAGCGGTGTCAATGACATTTTCGTCACTACGAGCATTATTTGATATTTGGCTTCTTTAACATGCTGTAATGTTTTTAAAAGGAAAATAAATACCATATACCCTTTTACGTATTTTGGTATTGGAAATGGTTTTGATAAATCATTGGTTATTTCAATATCTTGAAATGATATATTTTTATTGAAATGTGGAAATGTTATCTTCCTTTATGTTTGTTTTATGTGTTATGAATATGTTATGGTTCTTGAGAATTATTTATGTATATGGGTGGTTCCATGATAAACCTAGGGCGAGTGAGCTTGAGATAACTCTCCAATGCATTGGGTAACGTGACAGAGGTAAACATTAATGTTTCTCCTAATAGATTTAGAGAATATACTATGATGGGTATTCCAAATATATATCCCTGCATAGCTGTGAAAGCTACAACATAATTATGTTATGGATTCCACAAGTTACCTTTATGATTTATGATTTCCATGTGTTATTCAAAAATATTGTGATTTTGTGTGGTATGTTAAATATTGAAAATTATGATTTCATTGATTTGTATGTATTTATGGACTAATGTTTTCTTTACCTTTTTTATAACCTTTACTGAGATTTTTATGCTCATCCCAAGTTTTTGAAATGTTTTTCTCAAGGTATAAGATAGGGTAAGAGAAAGGAATAATTCAAGAAGATTTATATCAAGAAAATAACTCTTTTTTTACTTAATGATTTTTATTATTTGTGAAAAAAATGGATATAGTAGAAGTGTCTACTTTGTAATTTTTGAAATGTAATGTAATAGTTACATCATAATTCTATAAAACTCTATACCTAAAAAGATCTTAAATGTGAATTATTAACTTAATTCAAGATTATTTAATGTTTAAGTCTGTGGACTTATATTTTTAGTATGTTGGAGACAACTAAGTTGTAAGGACTAAATACTTGTGTACATTCAATCTTGTCACTGGATCACTCTTCACTTGATCCAATGTTTATATCAACTGTTATTATTAAGGTTATATTAATGTGTTGGAATGTTTTGGTGACTCTTTTCCATGAATGAATATAGAAATTTTTCAAATGCAAGATATCCTATGGAAAAATATTTTTATAAAAAACAAAATAAAATTGTGAAATGTTATGGTGATTGGGATTAATCATATGTAGTTTTCCCCCTATTCTGGGATTGTTTTCCCACCATATTCTATCAATTACATCATCATCAGTGTTGGTCCATACCCCCCCCCCCCACCTCTTTCTGAAGTCTCCACCCCAAGCCTCTGAGCCCATTTAACCCACCATGCTCACAACCAAAGCCTTCATCCTCGATGTGTGCTGCCTACCCTCGCACACACCAACTTTCACACCACCCCTCACTACCAAAATCCATATATAGGGTTTTTGAACCTTCATCCTAGAGAGGGAGTACCATGAGAGATAATGGGAGATAAAATATTAGAGGAGAGAGTGTGGGAAAATAAGGGAAGAATAATCCATGATGGACCCCATTCATCTTCTCACCACCAAGGTCAAACGTCCAAAAAGAATAACATTTATATCATGTGATCCATTTAGAATATTAATCAAAATGAGGTTTATTCAAATTAAGAAATAATAATGGGAATCATAATCGATGATAAAATGAAGATTACACTAAGAATGAAAAAAACATTTCTTTAATAAATTTGATCATATTAACTCAAAAGGGAGGGGAAAATTATTTCAATGAGAATCACATGAATAACATATTACAACCTACCTCAATAATGAATCATTCATTTATTAATAATCAAAATCATTTATATTTATTTTAATATTCTCATATATATATAAATAAATATAAAAAATAATTCATATCATTCTCTTATAATTTATATATATGATATAAATAAAAATCACAACAATATTTAATATATATATATATATTTATATATATACTATATATATAAATAAATATTGTATTTTAAATATTAATAATTATTAAAATATTATTTTATTTTGATTAAATAATTAATAAAAATAAATCCCATAAAATATCCAACATAATTGAATTAAAAATTCCATCATTGAAAAACTTATGTTTGACCCATTTTAATCTTTTACATTATTAGTCTAAATAATTAATCTAATTCATAATTATAATATACCTAAAAAATGTTTGATTTTATCTCATCACCCATGTGTATAATACATTAATTTCCTATTATCCAAGACATAAAGTATGAGTACAAGACATGGATTATATCAACCCTATATCACATAACCTTAAAATACATCTCATATCTATGAATTTACTGAACATATTAATACATCTAGTGTATTGTGAATGATCAATCACTTTCTCAGTGTAACTAAAATGAGGATCGTGATGTCAAAGCTATCACATAGGTGGAAATTTCCAAATATGATCTCAATCAATGTCCCACTTATGATCAGTAATAGACCCAAAACCATCTGTTAGGATCAAATTATAAAATAGCATAGGTTGAAAGACTAAGTATGAAATTTCTTAGGGAAATATTACCTTTAACCCATTAGTCAAAGGAGACATGAATAGTATCCAACTAGTGATACACCAATAATATAAATGGGATAATATATGTAGTGTTTATTATGACAAGTCGCATCTGATTCAATAGGTCTCACCTATGATCAATCTGATAACTTTGTATATCTAAATGTATACAAGAATTATTTATTCTAACCCCACATCACAATCATTACTTTTATGTTGGTTCTTTATTAAGGATAAAACTAGAAAGTTGGTACTAAAATAATTATTATCATAATTAGTGTTTTTAAAGCAGTAAAACAAAAAATAATGATTATATAAAAAATAACTTTATCTAATAAAGTAATACATGGTACAAAAATTATCCCAACCCACCATCAAATTATTGATCTCTAGGGAAACATTTAAAATATATATCAATTTCATTATGTATAATTTATCATGTATATAATACCTAGATATCATACATGTCCCTCATGATTATATTTTGAAAGTGGTTTAGTTAAAGGATCTATTACATTATCATCTATAGTAACCTTGAAAATTATTAAATCACTTATAATCTCATGAATGAGTTGATATTGTCAGAGTATATTCTTAGATTTATGGTGATATCTAGGCTCCTTATCTTATGAAATTTCAACATTTTTATCACAAAAGAGTAATGGGATCTATAATTTTTGGAAAAAACTTTAGTTTGGTGATGAACTTAATAATCAAACAGCCTTTATTATTGTATCTGATGTAAGAATGTACTCAAATCCAATTATAGAATAAACCATTGTTTCTTTGTTGGAAATTTTCCAGCTAGAAACACCTCCATATAGAAGAAACACAAATCCTAATTTTGATGTAAAATAATAAATATTTTTATAGAAACATGAATCATTGTAACCACCTACAATAAATTATTATTCACCTCCATATGTAAAAAATTCATCCTTATTTCTCTGAAGGTATATAAGGTTATTTTTTACAATAATCCAATTCTCTTCACTAGGATTATATTGGTATCTTCTCATCGTGACCAATGCATATTCCAAATCTAATGGAGTAAATAACAAGGTGTACATGGTGGACCAAATAGATGATGTATAAGATAATTTATCCATGTGATTCCTTAATTCATTGAAATAAATAGATTGATTCTTTTAAAAAATATTTCCTTTCTTAGAATCATTCATTTTCAATCAATGACATTGCAATTATATATACCCTGACTAAGTCTGATAATCTTTCTTAATTGATCCCAATATATTTTCATACCAAATATGTATAATACTTATTCTAAGTATTTAATTGAGAATATTTCCCCAGGATAATTCATTATATACTTTAGATTAATAATTTTATTTCTAATTATTAATATTTCATCAATATATAACCCTAGAAAGACAATATTTCTTCCAATGATCAATTCATATACACAAGATTCGTCTTCATTCTTAATGAATACAATATCTTTGATTTATTTATTAAAACAAAGATTATAACTTTAAAAAGCCTACTTAAGTACATATATGGATCTTCACATCTTATATACCTTTGTATAATTTATTTGATCTATAAAACCCTTGATTTTTATCACATACACATCCTCAAAAAAATCCCATTGAGAAATATTATTTTTGCATCAATTTAATAAATATCATAAAAATAGAATATTGAAATGTCTGGGATGATCCTGATTGATTTAAGTATCATGACAGGTGGGAAGGTTTCTTCATAATCTATTTCATGAATTTGATTGAAACATTTTTACACCATTCATGAATTAATGATAGATAATCTACCATTCAAGTTAGTATTCTTATTGAATACCCATCACAACTTATAATTCAAGACCCATTAGTTAAATCAACAAAATTAAAATCATGTTTGGCATATATGGAGTTAATCTCATCCTTCATGGCTCTAAGATATTTCTTATATTCATAACTTAGAATGGGTTCTACATAGGTGGTTGGATCATCATAAATGACCATAACCTCGTCATCATATTTAATGATAAGTTTATACCTATTAGGAACATAGAGAGTCCTACTTGAACCTATTAGTTTTAGTTTATAATTATTTGGTTATTATTCTATGGCCTCTTGTGAAACTGATTTATCCATCTTAGTTAATAATTTCTTCTGCTAGTCTATAACTTCATGAATTTAAAATTCACTCCCACTTCTTTTCTTAGAAAGGAACTCATTTAATTTGAAAATATAATATCTATCTACACAAAAATTATTCTAAAGGGAATTATAAAAATAATACCCCCTTTTTCCTTGGGATAACCAATAAAGATACACTTACCTGGTATGGGTCTTAACATATAGGAATTGATATGCTTAATATAAACCTCACAACCTCAAATCCTTAGAAAATACATTTTAGTATTAAACCCATTCCATATCTCATATGATGTCTTCTCCACTATCTTATATAGAACTCAGTAGAGTGTAAATATCTTTATTTAAAAATAAAACCCTAAAAGGATGGAGGTAGGTCAGCATGACTCATAGTTGATCAAACCACATCCAATAAAGACTAATTTATCACAATGATATATTTGGTTTTATAGTACCCCCATTTTGAGTAACATAACTCTTTTTATGTCTTTTTATGTATATAAATTGGTTTGGTAATGTATGGAAGAGTTTATAAGGGTTTTGGGAAGGTTTGGGAGCTTTTTTATTGGTCCACAGTTTGAGCACAGTTAGTGTAAATCGTGCAACAAACCTAGGTAACCATGCAACATGAGGAATTGGTCTTTCACACGGTTTTTCTAACCATGTGATGCAACAATTTCAGGCACCCTTAGGATAGTATAAGTTACAATATTAGTGCATGGTTTGTCTAAATGTGCGAGCTAACCATACGTATCTTTAAAAATGAGTTTTTTTAACGAAATCACTCCAGATCTACCCTAAAGCACCCATTTATTCTCCCATATGAACCCCACATGGGATTACTTGTTCTTAAGGGTTAGGAGGAGTCTTCCACTCATTTTGGGAGTGAATTGAAGGGTTTTATTGGTATAGTAAAGGTGAGTATCCTTCATTAAGTCTCCTATATGGGTTGTTTTACAGTTTTCTATAGATCTAGCTCTCTCTCTCTCTCAGTTTTCTATATCTACATATGTTTCATGTATATATAGAGTGTTATTTTCCTAAAATGATGAGATTTTGGACATTTTTACGATAGAAAAATAGATCTAAGTTGGTTTTGTTTATTTTTTACCCGGATTTATGGTGTGTTTGTTCGTTGGTTGATTTCACCAAAACCCTGCGGTAGGTGGCTTCACTTTTATATCAATTTTGATAGAAATAGAATTATTTAATTTCAAATTAATGGTTGTTTCTTGATATTTATGTTGTTTGTGATGTGAAAATATTTTGTGACACCCATCTTGTGATGTTTTGTGAATTTGGGAAAAATATATTATTGTTGTGAAATGTTCTTGATGTTGGATTTTAAAATTATAATTTTAATATCATTAGCATGAAGGATTTTTGGGAAATGGTTTGTTAAAATGGTTTTCAATTAAATGGTTTGTTTTATTGAAATGATATTTGTCAGGGATGTGTTTAAGTGGGTTTTCCAATAAATTTCAATTTAATTGAAATGATCATGTCTTGTGTTGGAATTGTTGATTTTTTTAAGGGATTGTTTGGTTTAGAAATTGTGTGTTTATGTGGTTATGGTAAATATTTATTTTTATGATTATAGGATTGTGCGATATAAGCATGGTTTGGATGGGTTGGATAGTGGTCATAAAGTACAACCATCAAGGATTAAAATGTGGGTGTGAAGTACCACTATAAAAAGGGGATGGGGTTTAACGTGAAGTCCCACTATCAATGGTAACACTAAGCTCATATATAATAGTGTGAGTGTGTTTATGGTAGGCATGTGGACATGCAGAATCATTTTGGTTATGCCAATATGTGTTGGGAAATGGTTAAGGATGTGTTTGGTTGTTTTCATTGGTATTGTATTGATTTGGGTAAAATGGTTTGGTAAGGGTATGTTTGGATTGTTGGATATTGTTTCTTAATTTCATGGTTTTGTATAAATTATTTTATATAAATTTTTATCACCAGTTTTATCCTAGTGGCATGTGTATGGAATTCATTTGGGTAAAACCTACTAAGGATTATTACTCACCCCCTTATTTATCACTTTGGTTCTTTCACAGATGTTGTACCATGAGAGATAGGTAAAGGTAAAGCATCTCATTTCCTTAGTGGTGTATCGTGATACTTGGGTGGTCTTATGTGCTTAGAGCTTGGAGAATGGTGTAGAGATATGGATATACGAATTAGTGTCCTTTGATTGTATGGTTTATTCTTTCACTTGGTACTATAATTTTGGCTTATTATGGTTTGGTTGTGTTGGTATTTATTGTATTGTTATATTTTATAACATTATTGACATGCATCATGTAGTGTTTTTTGATAAAGGCGTGTTTGGATGCTTATTTTCATTTAAAGGGAAAATCGTTCCCCAAATGTTCTTTAATCCCTTGACATTAATTTTCAGCCTTTGGAACCTCAGTAACATCACATAAGGCCAAGTGGAATTCCATCACCTCCCCAAGTTAATGGGTATGTGCAGGATGTTACAGTTTTTTACCAAGATAGGTTTGATTTAGTAGAATTTAACAAGTTAAGGATACCAAGGATGATTTTTTAATATCAATTTTGTTTTAATTAATAATGAACTTATTAAATGGTCCATACAATGATTATATTAACAAGTCCATAACTAATTCCTTTTGGTGTAAAAACCCTTTTTGGTTACTGCAAGAAGTTTTTCTTAGAAAAGGAATTCTATATTTTGAAATTTTTGTTTTCCAATGATATATTTTCAGACTAGATGTCGATTCATGTAGTAGAACCAATAATTCTAGAAGTGGGAAAATATTTGGCAACATGACTACCATATCCAGATGATGAAGTCTATAAGTAGTAACTAACTCAAATAGGATTAACTTTTATGGCTATATAATAATAACAAAGAGTTTTGAAAAGGCTACGTAAGAATAAATTTGAGGGATAGATAAGATTATCTCACATTTTTACCATCTTTTGGAAAGTTATGACGGTGTATTATTGAGTGGATTTGACTAGATGACTCTCATAGATCGTAAGGTAGAGGTAAGGATCCATAGAGATAGGGTGGTGGTGGAACCCTATCTACTAGTTGATATGGTCTATAAATAGGAATAGTGAGATTAATATTTTTGTGCATCATCAATTTTCAATCATGTAATCATTCTCTCCTATTAGTAATAAAAAATAAATAGTGCTTCTCTCGTGGATTTTAATTAAGTTTTGAATCATGTAAATCCTTCATGGTGTTTCATGTTTTGTTTGAGTACTTTAATTATTTCACTTGTGTGTGTTCCATAACATCTATATATAAACAAGGAAATTTGGTGGGAGGTGTTAGAGCCTAGTTACTTTATTTAGATGTTCTAAAACTTCAGAACTTCCAACCTTGATCTAAAATAAAGTACTATAATGACTTTAAGAATTCAGGCACTTGACACAAAAAGTGTTATCAAATATTTTTTTAATTATCTTGGAGGTTATTGCCTTAGATTTTTTCATTTCATTAGGACCTTACTGATTTAGATTGAATGGAACTATAAGAAGTTAAGGTTTGGATTGATAAGGTTAAGGGTTTAAAACTTCAGATTCTGAAGAATTTATATTGATGATTCTTTGTAACAAAAGGAGATTAAGCTTCAATTAAAGTTTTTCAAACTAGGAGAAGTGGAAAAAAAAGGAAAGGCTTAACCAAAAAAAATTGGGGTGATTCGTATGTCATTGGTTTAAACAATTTCCTTTAATAATGCACAAAAATTTACATAACACTAGAAATGATATAAGTTGGGACATATACTTAGGTTTAGAAAATTAGTAATTAAACAAATTTTGTTAACTAATTAATTTAAACTAATTAAACCCCATGTCTAATATAATTATTATTATTATATTTCATGACATGCACTAACTCATTAATACTTAAAGATCATTTATTAAATAAATTAATCAATATTTTTTAAAATCATTAAATTAAATATAAAATTTCCATCATATTATTAACTCAACCCATGAATCCTAATTGGGATTTATTGAACATTGAATAAAAAATATTTAAATAAATAAATAAATATCATTATATTATTCATTCAATAATTAATTAAATATTATATTCACTAACTAGTGAATAAATATTTATTTAATATATGTAACTAAATAAATATTTATTTAATAAATAAATAATTATGTATTTTCTTATGAATAATATAAAAGATATAAATAAAAATTATATATTTTTTCTAGTTAGAAAATAATATTTACTTAATATTTACCTCAAGAATATTCTGAATTGAATAAATCTTGATTAAATTTTTGTAATTGATAGAACATAAATACTTATTATTCCTCATTCCAAAAAATAATATTTATTCTAACTATCTAATTCAAATATAACCTAACAAAGATTTTAGATATAGTTAGTGTGTAACTCTAGAGACCTCTTTCTTAGTGGCATTAGGTGAGTCGGTAAGAATTCCAATATTAGTGTCTAGAAAAAAATCCAAAAATCCATAGAGAAAGAAGTAAATGTTGCAACAACAACAACCTCATATGAATGCTCACTATTTAATTTAATTCTTTTGTCTCGATATCTTATCACGAGAGTTTCATAATTTTTTCATCAACCTATATACTTGATATATCTTTCTTTGACTTCATAAAATGAACTCATTGATGAATCATCACGATTATGGATTTTAACAGTTAGCTTTATTCCAATTAAAGGGATAAATATATCTACATCCATAAAATTAAAGGGACAAATACTTTCTTGACATACTTATTTATGCCATATCACTTATGATGTACCTAATATATTCTACCAAAACACAAGCATATGTTATCATGGTTTTCATCAATACATCAAAGTATATAATTTATGATATACACTGACAATAATATCAAGTATAAGAACCAATACACACATCTATAGATAGGAATATCCAAAGACACAAATAAAATTTAGATTTCATATTGGTGGGTTTTTTCTTATAACCTCCACTCTTAGAGATTACCAAGTGTAAACTTCATGAGAAGAAGTATTAATGTATTATGATCCTTCAACACCAATTTATCAAAAATTATATGTGTCACATTAGATAGATTTTATCTGACTATAGAACAAATATTTAAGAAAATTTTCATATCACTTCAAGGTTATCCTTATAGTGAGGAGAAATTATAACCTCTCAATGTAATAAATAATATTAGTACATTATCACAATAATTTAATATAAAAGATCATTCATTGTGTTATAATATATTAAATAATATTCATTTCTTTGAATATATAGGTAATTGAAAGTAAAAATCTAGTTGGTTTTAGGGAACCAACTCCAACAGAATATCACTTTCACTTGATCCAACTACTAACTAACTAGTTAACATCACATCATAAACAAAATTTTCCTAAGGAATGATTATAGCTACAAGACCTACCATATTCTAGTGGTTTTTCAATGTATCAGGACTTCACTCTTTTGATAAAATCCATCAATAGGTTATTTTACTGAGTATCAACCTTTTATCATTTGTCAAAACTATTTAATCTTGACCTAAACCATATTTTGGAACAAAATTTTATAAAATACACTTATTAAGATACATCATAAGCCTAAATATACTCATACTATATAGAAATGAAAACCACTAGTTGTAATAAGTTTTTATTTCATATTACAATATAATTACTATGATAATTGATCAAAATGATCTAGAGGTAAACTAGTTATTATATCCACTATATCAATAGTATTGACATCTCTCCAACTACTAAGAACTCATCCATTTATACTTTATAAATGTCACACCTGTACTTCTTAAATTATTTATATAATTTTATTTCTTGGTTCCAGGTCATCGTGCCAAGGTCTGAGCTGGGTCCCGACTTAAATTTTTTGTCGTTTAATATTTTAATTGGGTTTCAGAACTGTGTACGGTCACTGCACTGTGGGCGGTAGCTGCGTCATTAGCTCGGTTGCCCGCACAACTGTATAATGACTGAAATAAATAAATTTCATGTAAATAAAGTGAGGTAAATGTCTAATTTGTAATAATAATAATGTTATTATGTAATTAATAATATTATTTCTAATCAGGTGTTATTATTAATATTGTGTTTATTATTATTATTATTATTATTATTATTATTATTATTTATTTTTATGATTACATCTTTTATTACTATTACCTTTATCATCATTATTTTAATTATTATTGTTATATTTATTATTCTTATTGTTATTAATTATTATTACTATTATTATTTTTTATTATTATTTTAATAATTATTTTAATGGTTAATAATTTTTATTAATATTATCTTTATTATTATTAATTTTATTATTATTATTATTATGGTATTATTATTAGTATTATAATTTTATTAAAAATTTTATTATTTTATTTCAGATTTTATTATTATTATTATTTTATAATAATAATAATAATAATAAAACTAACCTAAACCTAGACTACCCGCGTGGCACCCCCCTCCCCCCCTTCCTCCCTATTCTGCACTGCAGGCCGCCCCCCTTCACTGATCTTCCTTCACAATCCCCCTTACCTCCTACCGTCGTCATCCCCTTACCCTGCATCCTTCCTCCATGCTCTAACCTCCCTGGCCTGCCATGTGTCTGCCACCCCGAGCCACCCCTTTGTGTTTGTCCTTCCCTTGCCGCTAGCCCCTCACGCCACTCCCCCTTGCCGCGTTGCCTCCCCGGTTTTTCCCTGCCTCTCTGCCCTTGCCTCCTATGTTGCACCCCTTTCCCAGTTCCACCCCCTTTTCCCCTCGCCTCCCCTTTCCGTAAGCCACCTCGCCCCCTTTGGCTCGCCCAGGCCCTCCCTCGCCGGCTCCCACTTGTACACCACCTCCCTCGCCCCCTACCTCATACCAGCCTTGACCAATCCAGCAACCGACCTTCGGTCTCCCCTCCATCGACAAGCATCCCTCCGGCACTTCTTCTGGCGCACGAAACTCAGTCATCCTACCCCCTACCTTGACGGCATCCTCCCCGCTTCGATCGTGGTGTTTGTTTCGTTAATTTTTGTGTTTTCTTCATTTTGGCCAGACCCTAAATTCCTAGTTAGTGTGTGACTAGTTTTCTTGGGGTTTTAGGAATTTCGGATCGTTTTGGGGTGTTGTCCTCCCTCCCAGTGAGGTTGCGTTGCATTTTCACTCCATCGGTGTGGTTGTGGTGTGAACAATGTTTCGAACCGGTTTCGGAAGGTCCATCCACATTTGAGGTATGTTGTTATGCATTTAATGATTATTTTATGAATTAATTTTTCTTCTTAAATTAGTTTATCATATATATTAATTAGTTTTTTTGATGTGGATCAAGTTTTTAATTGAATTTGATACGTATATATGGTATGTGTGTGATTTCTGTGAAGAACCATGCTGAATTTTTTATTTTCATTTCACAAACTTTGCAGTTTGTTCTTTGATTTAGCGTCGATATGAGGAGAGTCATAAAATATGTTTTTGAAAAGGTTTTGGTGTGTGTAAACTGAAAAGTGGTTTTTTATAAAAAGCGGCGATGTTTTTTGTGTGCAAACGGGTGCGTTATTTTATAAAATGTTTTATGGGTTGGTTGTTAGGAGCGAGTCTTATTTTGGTGTGATGATTTTGTGTGTTTTATTTTAAAGTGTTTTCTTTTGTGAAACTGAGTATGTCTTGATGTGAACATTGGTTTCACCATTTTCGGATGTTTTATAAATTTTTAAAATGGTTTATTGCTTAAATCATGTGGTGTGTATGATGTTTTTGTTTTGAAATGGTTAGTGTGTTTGTTTTGGAATGGTTGGTGTGTTTTGGTGTTTTTTTGGTGCAACGTTTTCAAAATGGTTTTAGGGATCATTTAGATGGTGCGATCTATGTTTTCAAGGGTATTTGAGGGGTGTTTTCATTAAAAAGTGGTTTTTCAATGAGTAGAAAATCTTTTGGATGTTTCAACTTTGTTTTTCAACTCTGTAGAAGTTTATCAGATTGTGTTAGTTATGTGAATTATATCTTTAAAAGGTTACATTGGGCGGTTGATTTTCAAGATCCATGTTTGCATGAAATGGGGCGTGTTTTGATATAAAACCTTCTTCGCGTCCCTTGGTAGTGTTTCATTATGTCTTCCCTTGTTCTGTTATTTAATATTGTTTTATAAGTTGTGCAGATTGATTATTTATTTGGAGTCTGTAAAGATGTGAGATGTTTTTGAAAAAATGTTTCATAAATTTTTAAGTGTTTTAGGAAATAATGTAAATGGTGCAAAGTATGTTTTGAAAACATGTTGAGGTGGTTTTTGCGTTGTTTTTTCATTTGGATTGTTCTAAGTCAGTGGTTAAGAGTTTTCAATTGTTTTGTGTTGTCGCAGTGCATTGGAGAGGAAAACCCACGATATTGCGGTCTTCAATAGGTTGTACATACTTGTGCGCGAGTGTGAGACATGATGCGTTGTCGTCGTAACCGAGCTGCGAGTCGAGGTAGGTCCCCCACTGCACTCACCTTTAAATTTAGAATTTATTAATTTCTTGATGTTTTTTTAATTTTAATAAATAGAAAATAACATAAGATGATTAATTTTTAAATGATTATTTGGTGTAAAAAAAGCCGATTATTTTATACATGACTCTTGAAATATTTTGTTGGTAAGCGGACACCTAGTAGTGAAAGAATGCCAGGTTGGACTTTAAACATAATTCTCTAAATTTCAAATGTGGTTCTGGTTTTAAAGATAAATTATTTCTTCGGAACAAGTGTTTCAGGTTTTCTTGAGAAATGAGGTTTTTCTTTAAAGTTGGTGAAGGCCCATTTGGAACTTTAATAAAAAATAAATTATTTTGGACAACTCTCTTTGGGTGACTCAGGGGTGACCTTTAGTGTATGTTGACTGTATATTTTGTGTGTGAGGTTTGTGCTACTTGATTGACTTTGTTGACTCACCCATTTCCTTTTTATTATACTTGTTGACATGGGAATCTGGCATAGTGAGTGAATCTTCTGAGAACGATTGTTTCACTAGTTTAGAATACGCAATGGCTAGTGGCCCCATAGCAGGGGAATACCGAGTTATTGCTGTTATGGGGATTGGGCCCCTTGGTTAGGCCATGAAGGGCTATACTGGGTGTTAGGACGTTATGACATCATCGAGTTAGATCATGCTTTTAGGATGAGTCCTATGTATAGTATGTTTTGGATTGTTCGTGATCTCCTAGGTTCAACCCATGTTTTTATTGAGTGTTTATTTTTATGTGGCAGATGGTTGAGGGGTCTAGTTCGGTTTCTGGTCCATGTGTGCCACTATTTCCATTTCCCTTAGTGTGTGTTGTGTGTTGTGTGTAGTTTTCCTTTTGACTAACAACAAAAATTTGGATTTCTAAATTGTTCGCAAAAAGGTTTTAAAATGCAATGCACCTATTTCTTTCAAACACTAAACTTGTTTATCTATTAAAAAGGGAAATGGGATATTACTTGTTTTACAAATGAAATTGTGTGTGGAAACTAATATTTTATATAATTTATTTCATACATGGAATTGATAAATTCTTTATTTAGTGGTAGTGCATTGGGAATAGATTTATCGGGCTAGCATACTGAGTTTTAATACTCACACCTATAGTGTTTTCTTGTTTTCAGTTCTGTTATAGGTTCCATCTTTAGTTGTTCACCTTGAGAGACATTGTTTGTGGTATTAGAGAGTGACTCACGGGGTCACATGGATTTTTGGTCATAGTCAGGTTAGTAGCGTTGTTGGTTGTTCTTTATTTATTTGCTTTTTTCTATTTATTTTTCGCTGCTTAATTTATTTTTCTTTTGGGTCAAATAATTCCCACTTGTTTAATTTTGATGCCCAGCACTAGTTGTCAGCCTGTGGGGATCGGTAATACCCCTCGGGCCATGTCGCGGTCCAACTCGGGTGATCGGTTCAGGGTCGACCCGGGTTGGTTCGTTATAATAAATTATTATAATTGGATAGTTTTGACTGAAATTATGTAAATTTCTCTTATTTTTGTTTTATATTCACTCTCTATGATTTACAAAAAATCAATATCAAACATTACTACATATCATGGAATAAGAGATATATTTCCAATGTACTCTTTGGAATATGTATTCAATTCCTAAAAAAAATATCCTCCTATGTTTTCACAAATCAACTGGGAGAGATTTCATGTCATGTGACACCAGAAATCATTCAATCTTGAATTATTCCATATTGTATTTTCAAAACCATATCAAAGTATGTACTATGAATACATATAAACAAGCCCAAAAATATAAGTCCATAGATCTCATTTCCTAGAATTTGAGTTGTTATTTTAAGTAATTATAGGATAAATTATCCTAAGTCTTAATTAAATATAATACTAATCATATGTTCTCTATATGCTTTCAACCTATCAATCTAGGAAAACAATAATGTTCTCACTGACCACTTATAGACATCTGACACAAATTCATTTCAAACAAATATTCTATAATAATATAAGATGGCTATGATTAGTAGAATTATAAATGGATTTTTTTCATGATTATTGGTAATCGGTTTTTTCATAGACTGTGTCTAGATATCACATGAAACCTTTAGTAACTAATCAATCCTTATTAGTTACAACTTTTATTGTCCATTTCTAGTTTCTCTTGAATATCCAAAAATGAATTTACATCGACTAGAGAAACTACCAAAATATAAATGGGTATTTCCTATATGGAATCCATATCAAAATTCATATGACCTTTCCAATATTCACCTATTTCCATTTACTTTTTCCAATAGGGTTCTTTATTATCATCAAATAATATATAACATGAATTGTTGAATATAAAACTACCTATTTGGTTTTAATTTTCCAACATAGTATGTGTCTCTATAGAAACACCTCCCACTTAACCTAGCAGAGTCTAGTGTTCCTATTCCAACTCATTTACATCTATATCCTAGTATTCATTAATGTATATATTTCTCTAAATATCTCAAAATGTAATTTTTTTACCTCTCATATAAGTATAGTCAGTCATGAATATCACATTTCTATCTTAGTGATATCACTATCATGATTTTCTATAGTATAAATAACTATGATATTCTTAGTTCATTCCTTGATGTATGTTTTCATATAAAGCAATATTTTAAAAAACAATTCACATTAAACACATTAAGTTGTGACATAATGGATTTCTGTCAAAAAATGACTTATATAGCACTATTATTCAATATGGTTGATATATTGTTAGATGTTACACTTATATTTTTGAAACATGTCTGGAAAGAAATTATGGAATAATTTCAATGCATATATAACTCCTCATCAACTTTTTATATACTACAATATGTACATTGATGTGTATAAGATAATATGAGTCTAGGAGAAGCTCCACTCAAAAATTTAATAATTAATGAATACAATGTTATGATATACTATGAAAATTATGCCTAGAGGATCCTGTATATTTGTCCAAGTGTATTCATTTATCCACTGAGAATTCCTAAAATTACATAATGGGATCTCACAAATTATATAAATTTAACAATAGATTCTCCTTAGAATAGTTCATATGGTCTGTCTAAAGTACCTCTATATGCTTTTGTGGATAATTTTTATTCCAAAAGTTTTATCTATCTAAAACTTAATAAGTAATTATATATAATAACTAAGAGTTTTATCTCCAACTAAGTATATCTTTGAAAAAAAAATTAGTTTTATTTTAAAAATAATAATCTTTCCACACATGGGAATGAGTCTTATATTTTATATTCATCATTCATTGTGAATATTGGATATATTTTATTAAAGTATTACATGATTATTAGTTAATTATGAAACACCATAAAAACATTCATTCCAAACATAAAATAATATCATGTTGTCCTAAACTAGGCACTAAGATAAATTCTTTATTAATACTCAACAAAAAATAATTTTTTTTCTTGAATAAAACCATGTATAAATCTAAATTTTATTCTTATTATTAGATGAAAAATGAATCAACATTTCTCGATTACTTATAGAACTAAATTTACTTCTAAAAATGTTTTTGAACTTATTTGGTTACTGTATTTGAATAAAAATATCTGAATTTTAGATTTTATTTAATACCCAAGAATTGAAATAGAAATATTTTATATGTGATGATTAATATACATAAAGTGTAATATATTTTCAAATTATTCATCAATTCATTGAAATTAAAATTCTAATTACCTTTATTTCCACATCAAAATAAGATAACTTCCTATTCAATTCACAACTTTTGAATCTTTTTTCTCTTTAAAGGTTTTTGTAAAGAAACCATTGAATTTGTATTAGTATTGGGATTTTCAATCTTTTATTTTATTTCATTTACCATAAGTATTGTGGAACTATATTCCCACCAATTCTTATCTTCCTAGAGAATCATAGTCAAAATATTCTTGAGTGACTCATTCATACTATTCATCCTATAATTTTTTATAAATATATAAAATCTGGGTATTAAGGATAATAACATGTGATTAATGGATAATTTCTTATCCAAATTGAAGCCTATGTTTACTAACTGACCAATAAACTATAGTATTTTGAATTCATTATCACTATCTAGGTAATAGTATTCTAGTTTATATAGGTATAGTTTAGTGACAATATCATTTATCTTAAGTATATCCTTCTCATTTTCAAGTTCAAGAAGATGATTTTTCATGGAGTTAGTATCCATATCTTTATGTTGTATAATCAAATATTTGTACAAACTAGATTGAATGATGTAATGAATATAAGAATAACACTCTATGAATCTTATGTAGGAAACCATTTCACCAACATTTTCTTAGTGAGGTGGCTAATCAGGAATAAGGGATTCCACAATATATAAAAAAACATGTAGTATTACAATGTATAAAGGAATATTCCACTCTAGTAAATTTGTGCCAGTGAGGAATTTTTCTATGTCTAGAAACAACCACAATGTTCTCATAGTTTTTCCTTATATTTTATATAATAAGTAAAGTTATATTTTAATACATTGTCTTGATTATAAAAATTTGGGTTAATACCATTAATTGGTTTGATAAATACTCAGACTAGGTCAATTGAAGTGAAATATGGATCCTTGATCCATTTAGTGGACTCCATATTCCTAAAACACTAACCCGGATTGCCTCAATACAAACCTCCATGTTACACCAAGTCTTATAGTGGAAATCAACCCAAGATTCTAACTTGGTTAGTTTGACCAAAAAAATCATTACAACTCCTTGGTAAATGAAAATATCTTAAAGGGATCTATAAAAATACTTTTATTTATGGTTGAATTCTAAATCATGTAATGGAGGGACTTTATGACTTGATATTTACTTAGGGAATTTTATTAATATTATGCATAAATATTCTTTATTTTACCCTTTTACATACTTATTAATATTATGTGGATTATATACAATTTAATTAACAATTTATGGTCAAATAATTTACACATAATACATTTATTTTATTTTATCTTTAATTGTTGTTTATTTTTCAACTTTATTCTATCACATTTAGATAAACATGCATCATAAAAATAAATACACACCGAAAAAAACTAAATAAACATGTGACATGATTATGAACTTTTACTAATGGTCAGTTTATCAAATAGTTAATAAATTCAACCTTGTCCCTAGGGGAATAACTCCTTGAGCTAGGCTAGGAGTGAGTTACATCATTCCACCTCGTGACCTGGGTATCCCTTGGGTTGGATCCACCATGGATCAGTCTTGAATCATTTTCTCATTCCTCGTAACCCCTTCCTTTAAAAATTATTACTCACTCGAAGTTGAGGGGTATTTGGGGTTTAGGGTTACATAAAATAAATCAAGGACCTGGAGGCCCATACATAATAAAAATGAATGGATGATAAATAGATCATCATATTTGATTTAATAATAATTTTATCTCAAAACTTCATACAATTAATAATTAAATTAAATATAAATCCAACATGTATATAAGTCATTCAAGCTCATGATCATCCATGCATGTAATGACTAAGAATTTAAAATAGATAGATTTTATTTCAATTTTTTCTTTATTAAGATAAATCTCTCAAATTAATAAATTAATTATATTATCTTATTTATTTATTTATTTATCTATTTATCTTTATTAACCATCCAAACCATCCTTGAGATTCTCATCAACTATAATTTTAAATAAAATATTTTTAATTTAAAATTAATTTAAGAGTGTGGTGTATACTAGAGGTAGTGTCTAATGTAACCTTATAATTCTTCTTAAACCCATTTTAGGAGTTTAAATGTTACACAAGGTGAATCATTACATGACATGATTTGTAACTAACATTGTTTATGGTGTTTTTCATGTGCATTGTAATTACATGACATTTATGCCTACACCACATGTTGTGATATACACTGAGTGTTGTTCCATGAGTTAAATTTTTTAGTGTAAACTATGTTAATTACTACACAACATTCCTTGAATATATATGGTATGTTCCACTGGTTATGACTATGACATACATGTCATATATGAAAACCATACACATCATATATATATATATAATTACTTGAAAATAATTAATTAATCATTTTAATGTCTCACTTGAATTATAAAAATCAATCAGTGTGTATTTCTAGAAGTAAAACCTAACACACCACATACACAACCATATTCATGTTATGTATTTTAGTTTTATTACTTTGATAAATTAATTTTCTCTATGATTTGACTCACATGACATGCCTATCATGATGTTTCCTAGCTTGAGTTTGCCCATATTACATAATGTGTACATCCAAATACATGGCCTATAATTTTTTATTGACATTCCATAATACATGCATTGGGACTTGACATTTATTAAACATGGATTATTTATGAATTACATAGCTTGTGCATCCTGAAACACACTATGCACTTCATGTACTATGATGTTTCTTGGATGGAAGTCAATGAATGGAATTTATTAATTACATGTCATCTACTTTGACCACATGGATTAAGTGATTCCAACTAGGTAAAAACTATGTGGGGTTATAAGATATGTGCACCAACTACACAACATGAACACCCTGTCAAATCATGTTCCAACTAGAGATCAATACACAACATGGAATTGCATCATGTACCAAACCCCATAGAATGTGTCACATTTTTCACAGCTCGTTCTTGTGTGTTTGACCATGGGTACATGACATGTGTTTTTTAGTTGCATGTTGTGTATCAGTGTCACTTTCCAAAAATCTATTTCATCTTCATATGGGATCTTCAAGAATTTTTGTTCTATTCTTGGCCTTTTCTAGGTTATATGAAATCAAATGATCATAATATCATGACTTTTTATTTAAAGAACCAAAAATGGAAGTAAAAAGATAATAATAAAATGTCTAATTGATCGATAAATAATAAATAATTATAAATTAATATGTAATCTATTTGATTCCACTTAAAGGATCTAGGGAACAGTAGAGGCAGTTGGGTCTGTGTCCGATAATATTTTTCATAATTTTCTTCAAATAAAATCCTCAAAACTAGACAAAGAAACCCTATAATATTCAAAGAGAGGATCTTTTCACAGATAATTTATAATTAATTTAACATAATAATTTAGTTGTATTGAAGATTTTTTCATTATTGATGAATTATTTGGAATATATTATTGTCTCTTCATTATGTTGAATAATCCAAAGTATAATTTTCTATTAGTATCTAAACGTGCACTTTAAATCTCAAAAGGTCAACGATGAAACTTTAGGTGAAAGTAAAAAAGTAACAATTGTCTTGTATCACCCACTATTGGTCTTAATAAGAATTATTTTTTCTGGAATAATACTTTCTCTTCTTTTCTTGTTCTTGATAAGGATTAGGATAATCTTCTTTCATTCTTGAGATCATTCTTGGGATAGTTTTTCTTGGTCTAGATAGATTTCTATTGAGAGATTTGTTGTGCACAACAATTCACATGACAATGGAAATTATGCAATTTGGGTTATATAATTTGTTTTAGTAAATTATTATAATCACTATAAAACCACCAAAATTTTATAAATTATTTTCTTTAGGTAATATATTCATTAGTGTATGGTATAAGCAATATTGAACTTTAATCGATTTATGATATACTATAAAAATATTATTATCTTTCCATTATAACATATCTATTAAATTGTAAGGTGTGATTAGTAATAATCACTATATTAAAATATGTATAAATTTAATTCACATTTATTGAATTATTAATAATAAATAATTACCAAATTCAGTAAATTCATTTTTTGCTTCAAAAATATATTTTCTTCAGAAATGGTTTTTATTGAAATTTGTGTGAAGACATTATAATTTAATTGTAAAATTTTTAGAAAAAAAATTGGAAAAGAATATCTTTTTTAAAATAATAATTTAAATATTATATTATGTTCAATTTTTGTGAATTTTCTAAAAATATTGATTTTCAATGAATAGTGAAAATACTAATTTTTGTAAAGATATTATTTCATTTCATTAAATCAAGTAAATGAAAATACCATTATGCTTTAAATTTTGTATTAAAGTAACATAAATTTCTTTTAATTATAAATAATCTAATTAATTATATTGGAATCAACATTATGTTTTATTTTGTTATAAGTTCATTTTTGGGATTAAAAACCTATTTTTTTATAAAAACTCTTTTTATGTGTGCAATATATTTTTATCTCAATAAATTATATTTTTCTTTATTGATTAATTTTTTTAATGAAATTTAAATATTAAAAATTAAATAAATTATTTTAACATTCATTTTATGGTTTTTACTAGGTAAGTAATGAAACTAAATTTAGTTTTTTTACATAAAAATCTATTTTTCTAAAAATGGGGTTTTATTGAATTTTTTGATCTTATTTAAAATTAATATCTACCACTTATAGAAATTTAATATGATAAAGTGTTTTCATATTTTTAATAATCATTTCCAAATTTATTAATGAGTGAAATTTTATTTTTTTCATTAGGAAAAGTAACTTCAGTAATAAATGTGTCGCAATGGTAAAAGGGTAAATCAGGTTAACACAGGTTAAAACAAAGTTATAAGCCACCAAATTTCATTTTAATTCTTTTCAAATGAATTTATTTTCAACCGTATCACCATATAAACAAAATTTATTTGTTTATGGGAAACTTTTCCATTAAAATGACTATATAATATTTAAATATTTTGAAGAATTTCAAGTGTGTCCTCTCCAACACTTTTAAAAGGAAACCCTCTACCATATTTTCTCCACACTTCAAGAGCCTCTTATATCAGAAATTTTTTTCCCAAATACCTTCCTAACATCCATCCCTAAATCCTATAGGCGTTTATTTGGTTATAATACCCACCTTAGAAGACCAAAGGTGTAAACCTAAGGAAGTTATCTGAAGAAGATATATAGTTCTTAAGAAATCATTTCCATTTTATTTATTATTCTACCTAATTCAAATATTCTTCAAACATGATAAAATAATGACATAAATATATTAACTATAATATAATGTTATTATAATTATTTTATAACCCTTTTTTATCTACTTAACCATATTACGAGGGCGGACTACCGTCTCACAAGATGATGTATTTCATTTTTCATCACTGGCTCTTATGGTTGGTCATAAATATAGATAAATATAAATAATATTATATATATTATATATATTTCATTATGAAATGGTAAATAAATATTCTTCTTCTTTCTTTACCATTTGACAAAAAATAAAAATGTCGCCGGAGTGTAGAGGTGGACTACCGCCTCGCGAACTGATGTATTTTATTTTTCATCACCGCCATTCATGGACTATATATATGGGTAGATATAAACAAATAATATTATATTAGTGATATGATTATATTTATGTAAAGATAAAATAACACTTACCTCTTTCCCACATTTTTTTTAAAAACTGAAACATTACTCATGTGTATGAACGACATATTGTCTCCATAGTTGTTAAGTAATACATATTTCATAACCATATTATATAGTTGGTTAAAAAGTATAATTAATGTATAAAAATTATAATTATAACATAATTAATATTCTATATATGATATAATAATGAACCATTTGACTAAATTCAACCTTCCAAATTCATTTTGGACTTATGAAACAAACATCCTCAAAAGATCTCAGGTAAACATTATCAATTAATTGATTAAGTATGATATTAATATAAGTGAAATGAAACAAATAATAAACATAAAAACGGTTATTATTAAAGTAAATAATTAACATATTTTTTTTATTTATGATGATAATGAATGTACATGATAAGTCAGACTCAAGGTAAGGGACACATTACCTTAAAACCATGTTGCAAAAGTTTAAAAGATTTATTTTATAAATATTTTTCCCCCATGTATATATTATTAAAATGATTTTATGTGTGTATTTATATTAACATAAATAAATTATAAAGTAAATTTTATGTCCCTTTTTTACTTTCTTTAAACGGTTTTCAAAAGGAATCTTTTTAAGTATTTTATATAGAATGTTTTCACTTTCTTTAAAAAAAGGAAAAATGAATGTTCTATTTTAATGTATAAGAAATTGATGATTTTTCTTGAAAAAAAAGTATTATTTTATATTTTTATTTATTTATAATAACCCATGTTTTATTCATATAAAACCCTCCTTCCCTTTTTTGTGGGTATTTTAGATTTAAAAATGGGTTTTTAAAGGAAAGGGGTATATCAATATCTGAAAAAAAAAATACTTATGGGTTCAAAAGGATATATTTTTGAGTTCGTTAGTGGAAATGAAATATTTTATATGTTTCATGAATTTTATTATACTTGTAAATTTTTTATGATGATGGGTGATCTTTAAATATCTCTCCATTTTATTGGTTAATTATAATGTTCTCTAAAAAATTGTGTTGGAATTAACAGAGTTGGTTATTCCATTTGTAAGGGTTCAATGCAGATGATTTCCCAAGACACCTTCATTACATTTATAAACTTTATAATGAGTTTTTAGTGAAATTTTTTTATTTTATAAGTTAACTTAATGATGGTTTGTTTAAAGTAATGATTATTCCCTTTATAAGTAAAAATTATATTTTTTAAGAAAATATTTTTAATGGGTTCTGATGTTTTATAAGAAACCCTCTTTATTATGATTTTGTGTTTATAATTTCTTAAAAAGTGTTTTTTTCACAAAAAAAACTAGTAAATCAAATTTCATGTGTATTTAAACAATTATTTGAGCTCAAGATTTATTATGTTAAATTAAAACACTCTTATAAGAACTCATGGTTTTGAAATGGACTAACTGGTTTCTTTTATTCTTTATATATGTCCTTACTAAGAATTTTGTGATCATCCTACATTTTTAAATTTTTTTAATAGGGATTATGGATGAGTAGGAACAAAGATGAAGTCAAGTTTAAAATCATAATATTTATCATGAAGATAAAAAGGTGTTTTATTTTAAATGATTTTTAATGTGAAAAAAATGGATACTAAGTGGTAGTGTCCACTTTATAATGTATGGGTTTGTTATGTAACATTTATGACCAACTTATCCAAAAAATATAAACCTAAAAATATCTTTGAGAATGAAATAAAATGAATTCTAATTTAAATGTTAAATTATAGGTTGAATAAGGATTATTCCCTTATAGTAATTATCAGATAAAGGGTTTAGATAAATTAGTGGTTAGGATTATATTTGAGCATAAGTTAAAAGGCATATATAACCTAAAATGTTAGTATGTTATAGATAATTTTGGATATTTTGGATGAATAAAACGAGTTGAATAGAATATAACATGGTTTAGTATATCTCAGTGTGTATCTGCCTAATAATATGGTTTATTATAATTTTATTTGATACACTCACAGTAACTATGGTTAAAACCAATAGGATCCAAATTAATAATGGATGTAAAGGAAAATACAGTGGTTGTCTAAATGAGAAACCAAACCGGATGGGAAATATTGTAAAAATTATTTTGGTTATTATTAACTTTCTATCAGAAGTTATGATTAACAACCTAAATATTGGTGAGATTCGTATCCCACCAAATTGAATAAAAATGGAGTTCCATCGAAGTTCAAGTGATAAAGATCATAAATTTAAAAATATTCAATATCCTATGTGTCAAGAATGTTAGAAGAATATCTCTAGGAAATGTATTAAAGGAACAAGGAGATGTTTTATTTGTGGTAAAGTAGGGCATAGATAAATAAACTACTAAGTAAAAAAAGGGATATTTTGGTTAAAACTATGAAGAGGAATAATTTTATTCCTAAGGTATCACTTGAATGATTTAAATGTGGTGAGTATGGTAATTATGAAAATATATGTCCTAGATACAAAACAAAAGAAGGGGATCTTCAAGACCATGCGGATAAAGGTTTAGAAATGTTTACTATCATTATGGTTGAAGATAAGGAAACTTTGATTGATATATAAATGGTATGGATTATATTTTGGAATATTTTTTGATGTTGATGAATATTAGGACATGAATAATATTTTTGATTATGTTAAGGAAGTATTAAATAATAATATAGAAAATCATGGTCAATGGATTATGAATTATATTGAAATTTTGAAGTTTATAAATATAAGTATTCAATATTTATGATGTAGAGATAAGTTTAAGGATGATAATATTTTTAAATTAATTAATATTATTTTGAAGTTTTATGTGATAAGAGTACTTTGGGGAATATTTATTGATTTTTAATACATGTTTACGGTATATTTAACCCCTATGTTTAACTTGTGTTTTAGTGAAAAGATTATTTGAGGAATAATGGTTTTATTTTTTGTGGATATAAGTTTAAATGTATTGATAAAATTTAGGGTTAAGAATCTCTTTGATATTGAGGTACTTATGGTAAATTATTATAAAAGGGTTATTATATTTTTGGAACATATTTTATCATATATATAACGTTGGGATTAAAATTTGATTTGGATACTATGTGATTAATGTTATTTTTTGAAGAAGTTCACTATTCTGGGAACATTATATGATTACAGTAAAAGGGATTATTTTTTCTAAGATGGGTTTTATTTGAGGAATAAAGGTTGAATAATATTTTATAAGTATATATTATTTTATTTTGGATTTAGGGTGATTTGGTTTATTTATGGAAAATATTAGCATATTTTCCAGATTATATGATTAGGAAATATACATTTTTGGGTATATAACTTCATGAGTGACTAAAGTTGTTTGGAGTTAAATATAAAATTGATCTCAGAAGAATATGTGATCAAGTCCCTCTAATTTTTGGGTTTTGAACTTGATTAGGAATATTTTTAAGAGTTTTAAAGTTAGTTTTTTAAGGAATGTTTAAATATTAACTTTGGATTTTATTGTTGAGTCTTTTAAGAAGAAATTAGTATTTCTTCTTACTGGATATTCTCTTACCTTGTTTTGACATTTTTTTTTTTGGATTTTATCATTATAGATCATTTTATTCTTCAAATTTTAATTTTAGTGCTTCAGGTATGAAAATATTTATCTTGAATATTTATTTCCAATAATTAGAGATGTGAAAGAAGTGTAATATAATCAAAGAACACCCAAAGGAATAAATTGTTCTTATGAAATAGAAATAAATAAAGTGAATATATTTTATCATTTTCTCTATAATAATGGTAAAATAATCTATCCACCCGAGGAAAAGTATCTTGAAATAAAAAAATTATCCTTTTTTGATCATTTCTGAAGAATTTATGGTTTCTTCTCTTCTCAAAAAAAAGAAAAATGTTATCACTTAAATGGAACTTATTTCCAAGTCCATGTTTTCACATCACACCAATGATTTTATTATGTGGAAACTTACTTATGTGTTATTTTAAATGACCTTCATATTACTATTCTCCTCTTTTCAAAAGGATGTTTTATTATCCCTTTTTATGTTGTGGGTTTTCAACAAAGGTATTTTTTAAATATTAAAAAAATTCCTTTCATGTCTGTATGTTTTATCTTATACTCCTTAGAATTGACTTCAAAAATATTTTAAACCCATTCTATTATGTATTAAAAAATTTGTGAGGATAAATTTTTAATATGGTGGAATACTATAACACCCCAATATTTTATGATTTATTTTCTTTAAGTAATATATTTTTTAGCATATGGTATACAAAACACTAATCTTTAAGTGATTTATGATATACTATAAAAATATTATTATGTGAACATTATAACCTAGCCATTAAATTGCGAGGTACGATTATTACTAGCCAAATTATGGAAAATATTTATGAATTTAATTCTAATTTATTTACTTATACATAATAAATAATTCTTGATTTTTAGTAAAGTCATTTTATGCTTCAAAAATACATTTTCTTTAAAAATGGATTTTCTTTCATTTTTTGAAGGGACATTATAATTCATTTCAAAAAAATTTAGAAATTTTATTTCAGAAAATAAATATTATTTTTTAAATAAACATTTCAACATTATCTTAGGGTTACTTTTTGTATTTTTATTAAAAGATTAATTTTTCAGTGAATAGTGAAAATACTCATTTTTGTAAAACTGACATTTATTTTCATTAAATCAAGTATTTGAAAAGTACCATTAGGTTTTTAATTTTATATTAAATTAATATTATTATCATTTAATTGTAAATAAATAAATTAATTACATATTAATAATCATTATACATGAGTTTGTATGAGTTCCATTTTTAACTTAAAAAACATTTTTTTTCAAAAAACAATTTTTATGCGCGAAATGTGTTTTTATATCAAAAATTTTTATTATTATATATTTATTAGTTATTTTAATTAAATTTATATATAATATATTCAAACAAATATTTTAACATTTATTTTTTTGTTTTTACTAGGAAATGAATGAAAGTAAATTCAGCTTTATGCGTAAAATTTTATTTTTTAAAAAATAGGTTTTTGTTGAATTTTTCATGATTATTTAAAATTAATATTATCAACTTATAAAAAATTAATTTGATAAAATGTATTCCATATTTGGAATCATAATTTACAAATTTATTAATGAGGGAAATTTCATTTTTGGTCATTACTGATAGTAACTTCAGTAAAAAATGTGTCATTACAGTAAAAGGGTAAATCAGGTTAACCTAGGTTAAAACTAAGTGATAAGGCCAAAAAATATCATATTAGTTATTATTAGATGAATTTATTTGTTAATTTATCAACTTAGTCAAAAAAATTATTTGTTTATGGGACACTTTTCCCAGAAAATGACTCAATAATATTTAAATCTTTTGAAATATTCAAAGTGTGTCATGTCCCTCAATTATAAAAGGACACCCCCTATACTCTTTTCTTTATACTTCGTGATCCTATTATATCTTCCAATACCTACCTAAATCCCTTCCAAATATACCTCTATATGTCTTAAAGTCTCTGGTTTTATTAGAATAGCCTTCTTAGAATCCTTGTTAAAGATATTCCCTAAATCCATGTGTGTGTGTGTGTGTGATATATTTTTGATATATATACAGTCTATTTTATATTGAATGAGAATTATTATTTTCATTCATGTAAGGGTATATTATTTTATGCAATGTTTGATTTCAAAAATGATAATAACTGTTATCATTTTGTGTTTCACCCATGTATGATATCATTCAATAAGTCATTACATAAAATGAAACAGATGAGGGAGTAAATGCATATGATGCATTCATACATTCATGAATCAGCCATGGAATTTATTCATTGATTTAAAAGCATGAATAAATGATACATAAATTAAAAAGTTTCCTTGATTTAATATATAAACTAATTTCATGTGATGTTAGTAAAGTGTGTGTTTCCTTGTAGGATTGGATGAACTTCACTATAACCAATAAGTTTCTTTCATATTCCTTCTTTACACTGTGAGACACAAGAATGTTATGGAGGTTGGTGGATTATATTTGAACATTGAGTAATTCAAGCATATCCCATGGATATATACAGAGGTGGGATTCTTTTTTCTAATTTTTAATCCCTTTTAAACTCATCTAAAGTTTATGAATATTGATATAGTGGATATATAATTTAAGGTACACAAATTTAAATCAACTCTTCATTTCAATTTTATTGCATGTTTTATATTACCTTTCACAGAGATCTTATAAAAAAGGATTTAATTACTCTACTAATTGTAATTATTATTATTAAACTCTTTTAAAACCCTTCAGTGGTATCAAAGTGATCCATGTATAGTTTCAAGAAACATGATATGAAATGAATAATAACACAAAATAAATAGAGCAGTGATTTTTTTTCTAGAAGTTTAGTTTCATAAAAGGGTTTACCCTTACCTAGCTAGGCTATGTAAAGGTAACCAATACAATGCCCTTTTGTAGCTATGATGTGTAAGGTTAACCAAGGATTTACCGTTAAGTGGGGTGTTCTACATAAGGATCATCTCATATTACCCATATGTAGATCATTATATGTAAGTTTAAAATGATCTTACTCTTATATATAATGGGTTACATAAGGGTATGATATTTGTAACATCACGTGTTTTTGAATCAGGTCAAAAATCACTCTTTTTTTAATTTTTCAATTAGTGTTGGGGCCATTTTCTAATCAGATTATTGGAACTCAATTTAGAGAGTTTTTTTAGTATTATATCGTGTTTTTACTTGAGTTCCAAGATTTGGTTGAAGCATCGGGTGTTCATAATATGTTTCGGGAGCATCGAAGGACAAATGGATTGTTTTGGAATAACATGTCAGGGTGCATGGTTTAGGGTAAACCGTGTGTCCCCTTCCAGGTACTCGTGCGGCTTGATTTTGAACTACCACATGATTTTTGTAAATAGTGTGTGGGAGGAACATGGATGTGCGAGGTCATCTATAATTATTGAAGAGGTATTCTATATGGTTTGAGCATGTTTAGGTCAAACTGTGTGCAAACTATGAGATGGTGCCCTTTTGGGCAGTAGCTCAACACTGTAGCTCACACGGTTTCTGCACATTTTTGAAAACCGTGCGAGTAAACTATCCGGACAGTACAAGGTATTTGTTTTAAGTTTTTATTTTTTCTTTATTTTCCCTTTATCTCCCCTTCTTTCTCCTTGGTCGCACGCATAGTAGAAGGAAGCCTCCTCCTCCTCTCTTTTGGTTGATTTTGATCCCTCTCCTCTATCAGTGGTCTGATTTCATATCTATCAGGTGCATTGGAGTCTTAGTGGTAAGGATAACCTCAACCACCCTTCTTATTCATTTATCTTTCTCCTTTTAGAGCACAAAATCTATTAGGTCCATTTCACCCTTTCTTAGGTTGTCGTAAATAAACGCATATCTACTGCAATTAAATTCGAATTGGAGCTTAATATCATACATGTTTACATTATGAGTTTATGGTAGGTGGTGTATACCCTGATTTCTATTTTCATAGATGTTTGGGTGGTGCATCATTTTAGTGCATTGTTATTTTTTAAGAGATACCTCATTATTTCATATTAAATTTATTGTTTGATCATGTGGGATGCCTTCAAGCATTCCCTTTCCATTTTCAAGCGTGTGAGGATGAGTTAGAGGCCATCGGAACTTTTTGATATAATTGGAATTGTTTTAATTTATTTTCTTAATGTTCGTTAAATTGATGGTGTGCAATTAAATCATAATTAATTGATTATTGATATTAAATTGATTTATTATATGAATTGTATTTATCCACTTCATATAGTTTGTATTGAGTTTTTTATTTAATTTGAGATATTCAATTAAATTTTATTGAATTTATTTTTATTAAATTGGTTTATAAATATATCTAAATGATTGTGACAAGATAATTACACGATATGATACACATGGGGTCGTGATGGTCTTGGCCCTAGATTTGGATGGCATTGGCTATTCGGAGTTCAGGTGATGTGATCGTTGGTTGGGCTTGGCCCAAATTATCTTGAGTGGTATTGACCACAGGATTGGGAATCATGGATGTCAATTGAGGTGGAGAGGTTTCCAGGTTAGTAATGGCCCTTGTTATTGGGACGGAAAGTATATTGGTTTTCAGCAACATGGTTACAGGGGCACAAGGTTTCAATTTTGATGTGGCTTAGGGACTTTATTGGTGATTGTTGCTCACCTGTGATGGACAAAGCACTAAATTGAGCCATGTGCACATAGTATGACTCTATTTATGAGGTGGTTTTTTCCACTCATGTGGGTAAAGGACCCTGGTAGTTTCAGATTAGTTGATTATAGTTTTGGGGTTCTTTCCATAGAAAGCCACATGGAATGTGGAGATCCTTCATTTGATAGTGATGAGGCTATTGGTTGGGGGATGAGGCTTGTCAGGCTTGAGGTCATTCGAATGGATTTATATTTGAGTTTGGACATCATCGTTCCACTATAAATTTTTCTTTGATCCAACAGTGGATATTTATTTGAGGGAAGATATCATTGTGCCTCTAGTTGTTAGGCTATTTTCCAATGTGATCTTTCGATCAGCGGTCTGGGGGATCAGTGACGTGTTTGGACATGCCTTCGAGATGTCGGTATTTTATTGAGACACGATGTGTTAGTAGGCATGGGGTTTCAGGTTACTTGTTTGAGGTGGAACCTAAGGGTTCACCTGGGCTTGAAATCAAGGTTATGTTGGTCTATGGGCCAAGGGACCTCTTTACTTCTGGTATTCTGACATCGGACGAGGTAGGTGACTACTCCTTGGTGGATGTTGAGAACCATAGAGGTTTGTTTGTTTACTTTTCCCATCATGCTATTTAGATTCCATTTTCTATACATGCCTTATTAAGCACATATTCTTACACTACTAAAAAAACCACCATTAGCGACCGCCAATGGCGGTTGCTATAGGGCTCTAGCAGCTGCCCAGCGACCGCCATTGGCGGTCGCTTTAGCCTCATCGCTAGAGGCCTATAGCGACCGCCAATGGCGGTCGCTATAGGAAGCTCGGATTTCGGCCTCCAGCGACCGCAAAGCGGTCGCTATAGTGAAATTTTTTTTTTAAAAAAAATGTCCACTGAAATAAATATATATATATATATATATATTAAAAAAATATTCACATATATACTATTAAATACAATATTTTAAATATATATATATATATATAATATATTTTAAATGTTTTAATATATATAATATTAAATATATGTATAATATCAAATCATTGTGCTATAATAATTTAAAACCCCCGATTTAAGAAATGCTATCATTTCAGGTTTTTCGGAGCACGTTTGCTCCGAATTCGACCGCCGGACGCCGTTTTGGTGTTTTATGACTCCGGAAACGCGTTTCCAGCCGCCGCAGTCAAACGACACCTCCGATTTATGTGCCTTCTCTCCGAACATTTCACAATTCATGCAACGGATGTTTTCGTGCGGTTTCGTGGCATTCAGAGGTCGTTCGGGTGGTTTTGACCCCCCAACGCGCCATTTCAGCGCGCGCCGAGCTACTGAAAATGACGCATTCGGTCATGCCGTGCGCACCACACGTCTGATTAACGTACTACCTCCTCCTGCATCTCAGGAATAATATTCCTATCATTCTCATGTGGTTTCAGGTTTTTCGGAGCACGTTTGCTCCAAATTCGACCGCCGCACGCCGTATTGATGTTTTATGACTCCAGAAACGCGTTTCCGGCCGTAGCGGTCAAACGAAATCTCCGATTGACGTGCCGTCTATCCGAACATTTCACAATTCACGCAACAGATGTTTTCGTGCGGTTTCGTGGCATTCGGAGGTCGTTCGGGTGGTTTTGACCCCCCAACGCGCCATTTCAGCGCGCGCCGAGCTGCTAAAAACGACGCATTCGGTCGTGCCACGCGCACCGCACGTCCGATGGACGTGCCGCCTCCTCCTGCATCTCAGGAATAATATTACTATCGTTCTCATGTTGTTTCAGGTCGTTCGGAGCACGTTTTCTCCGAATTCGACCGCCGCATGCCGTTTTGGTGTTTTATGACTCCGGAAACGCGTTTCCGGCTGCCGCGGTCAAACGACGCCTCCGATTGACGTGCCGTCTGTCCAACCATTTCAAAATTCACGCAACGGATGTTTTCGTGCGGTTTCGTGGCATTCATAGGTCGTTCGGGTGGTTTTGACTCCCCAACGCGCCATTTCAGCGCGCGCTGAGCTGCTGAAAACGACGCATTCGGTCGTGCCGCGCGCACCGCACGTCCGATGGATGTGAAGCCTCCTCCTGCATCTCAGGAATAATATTCCTATCATTCTCGTGCGGTTTCAGGTTTTTCGGAGCACGTTTGCTCTGAATTGGACCGTCGCACGCCGTTTTGGTGTTTTATGTGTCCGGAAACGCGTTTCCGACCGCCGCGGTCAAACGGAACCTCCAGTTGACGTTCCGTCTACCCGTCCATTTTAAAATTCACGCAATGGATGTTTTCGTGCGGTTTAGCGGCATTCGGAGGTCATTCGGGTGGTTTTGACCCCCCAACGCGCCATTTCAGCGCGCGCTGAGCTGCTGAAAACGACGCATTCGGTCGTGCCGCGCGAACCGCACATCTGATCGACGTACCGCCTCCTCCTGCATCTCAGGAATAATATTCCTATCGTTCTCGTGTGGTTTCAGGTCGTTCGGAGCACGTTTTCTCTGAATTCGACTGTCGCACGCCATTTTGGTGTTTTATGACTCTGGAAACGCGTTTCCAGCCGCCGCGGTCAAACGGAACCTCCGATTGACGTTCCGTCTATCCGACCATTTCACAATTCACGCAACGGATGTTGTTGTGCGGTTTCATGGCATTTGGAGATTGTTCGGGTGGTTTTGACCCCCCAACGCGCCATTTCAGCGCGCGTCGAGCTGCTGAAAACGACGCATTCGGTCGTGCCGCGCGCACCGCACGTCCGATGGACGTGCCTCCTCCTCCTACATCTCAGGAATGATATTCCTATAGTTCTTGTGCGGTTTCAGGTCGTTCGGAGCACGTTTGATCCGAATTCGACCGTCACACCCCGTTTTGGTGTTTTATGACTCTGGAAACGCGTTTCCGGCCGCCGCGGTCAAACGGCACTTCTGATTGACGTTCCGTCTACCCGACCATTTCAAAATTCATGCAACGGATGTTTTCTTGCGGTTTCGTGGCATTCAGAGGTCGTTCGGGTGGTTTTGACCCCCCAACGCGTCATTTCAGCGCGCGACGAGCTGCTGAAAACGACGCATTCGATCGTGCCGCGCGCACCGCACGTCCGATGGATGTTCCGCCTCCTCCTACATATCAGGAATAATATTCCTATCTTTCTCGTGTGGTTTCATGTCCTTCTGAGCATGTTTTCTCCAAATTCGTCCGCCGCACGCCGTTTTGGTGTTTTATGACTCCGGAAACGCGTTTTCGACTGCCGCGGTCAAACGGCACCTCCGATTGATGTGTCGTCTGCCCGACCATTTCACAATTCACGCAAAGGATGTTGTCGTGCGGTTTCGTGACATTCATAGGTCGTTCGGGTGGTTTTGACCCCCCAACGCTCCATTTCAGCGCGCGCCGAGCTGCTGAAAACGACACATTCGGATGTGCTGCATGCACCGCACGTCCGATGGACGTGCCGCCTCCCCCTGCATCTCAGGAATAATATTTCTATCGTTCTCGTGCGGTTTCAGGTCGTTCGGAGCACGTTTGCTCCGAATTGGACCGCAGCACGCCGTTTTGGTGTTTTGTGGCACCGGAAACGCGTTTCCGGCCGCCGCGGTCAAACGGCACATCCAAATGACGTTCCGTCTGGCCGACCATTTCAGAATTCACGCACTGGCTATTGTCGTATAGTTTCGTTGCATTCAGACGTCGTTCGGGTGGTATTGACCACCCAACGCGGCATTTCAGCGCGAGCCGCGCTGCTGAAAACGACACATTCGGTCGTGCCGCGCGCACCGCACGTCCGATGGACGTGCCGCCTCCTCCTGCATCTCGGGAATAATATTTCTATCACTCTCGTGCAGTTTCAGGTCGTTCGGAGCACGTTTGCTCCGAATTGGACCGCCGCACGCCGTTTTGGTGTTTTATGGCGCTGGAAACGGGTATCCAGCCGCCGCGGTCAAACGGCACCTCCGAATGACGTGCCGTCTAGCTGACCATTTTACAATTCAGGCACCGGATGTTGTCGTACTGTTTCGTGGCATTCGGAGGTCGTTTGGGTGGTTTTGACCACCCAACGCGGCATTTCAGCGCGCGTCGCGCTGCTGAAAACGACACATTCGGTCGTGTCGCGCGCACCGCACGTTCGATGGGCGTGCCTCCTCCTCCTGCATCTCAGGAATAATATTTCTATCGTTCTCATGCGGTTTCAGGTCGTTCGGAGCATGTTTGCTTTGAATTGGACCGCCGCACGCCGTTTTGGTGTTTTATGGCGCCGGAAACGCGTTTCCGGCCGCCACGGTCAAACGACACTTCCGAATGACGTGTCATCTGGCCGACCATTTCACAATTCATGCACTGGCTGTTGTCGTATGGTTTCGTGGTATTCGGAGGTCGTTCGGGTGGTTTTGACCCCCCGACGCGCAATTTCAGCGCGCACCGCGCTGCTGAAAACGACACATTCAGTCGTGCCGCGCGCACCGCACGTCCGATGGACGTACCTCCTCCTCTTGAATCTCAGGAATAATATTTCTATCGTTCTCGTGCGGTTTCAGGTCGTTCGGAGCACGTTTTCTCTGAATTGGACCGCCGCACGCCGTTTTGGTGTTTTATGGCGCCGGAAACGCGTTTCCGGCCGCCGCATTCAAACAGAACCTCCGAATTATGTGCTGTCTGGCCGACCATTTTACAATTCACGCACCGACTTTTGTCGTACGATTTCGTGGCATTCGGAGGTCGTTCGGGTGGTTTTGACTCCCCAACGCGTCATTTCAGCGCGCGTCGCGCTACTGAAAACGATACATTCGGTTGTGCCGCACGCACCGCACGTCCGATGGACGTCCCGCCTCCTCCTCCATATCAGGAATAATATTTCTATCATTCCCATGCAGTTTCAGGTCGTTCGGAGCACGTTTTCTCCGAATTGGACCGTCGCACGCCGTTTTGGTGTTTTATGGCGCCGGAAACACGTTTCCGGCCACCACGGTCAAACGGCACCTCCGAATGATGTTCTGTCTGGCCGACCATTTCACAATTCACGCATCGGCTGTTGTCGTACGGTTTCGTGGCATTCGGAGGTCGTTCGTGTGGTTTTGTTCCCCCAACGCGTCATTTCAGCGCGCGCCGCGCTGCTGAAAACGACACATTCGGTCGTTCCGCCCGCACCGCACGTTCGATGGACGTGACGCCTCCTTCTGCATCTCAGGAATAATATTTCTATCGTTCTTGTATGGTTTCAGGTCGTTTGGAGCACGTTTGCTCCGAATTGGACCGCTGCACGCCGTTTTGGTGTTTTATGGCGCCAGAAATGCGTTTCCATCCGCCGCGGTCAAACGGCACCTCCGAATGACGTGCCGTCTAGCTGACCATTTCACAATTCACGCACCGGCTGTTTTCGTACGGTTTCGTGGCATTCGGAGGTCGTTCGGGTGGTTTTGACCCACCCAACGCGGCATTTCAGCGCGCATCGCGCTGCTGAAAACGACACATTCGGACGTGCCACGCGCACCTCGGACGTGCCACGCGCACCGCACGTCCGATGGACGTGTCGTCTCCTCCTGCATCTCAAGAATAATATTTCTATCGTTCTCGTGCGTTTTCAGGTCGTTCAGAGCACGTTTGCTCCGAATTGGACCGCCGCACGCCGTTTTGGTGTTTTATCTCACCGGAAACTCGTTTCCGGCCGCCGCGGTCAAACGGCACCACCGAATGACGTGCCGTCTAGCCGACCATTTCACAATTCACGCACCGGCTGTTTTCGTACGGTTTCGTGGCATTCAGAGGTCGTTCGGGTGGTTTTGACCCCCCAATGCGCCATTTCAGCGCGCGCCGCGCTGCTGAAAACGACACATTCGGTCGTGCCGCGTGCACCGCACGTCCGATGGACGTGCCGCCTCCTCCTGCATCCCAGGAATAATATTTCTATCGTTCTCGTGCGGTTTCAGGTCATTCGGAGGACGTTTGCTCCGAATTGGACCGCCGCACGCCGTTTTGGTGTTTTATGGCGCCGGAAACGCGTTTCCGGCCGCTGCGGTCAAACGGCACCTCTGAATGACGTGCCGTCTGGACGACCATTTCACAATTCACGCACCAGCTGTTGTCGTACGGTTTCATGGCATTCGGAGGTCGTTCGGGTGGTGCGGGGGTGCGGGGAGCTGTCGGGGGTGTCGGGGGGCGGGGGGGGGCTGTACGGGGGGGCGGGGGGTGTACGGGGGTGTACGGGGGTGCAGGGGGCTGTACGGGGGTGCGGGGGGCTGTACGGGGGTGCGGGGGGCTGTACGGGGGTGCGGGGGGCTGTACGGGGGTGCGGGGGGGGGGGGGGGGGGGGGCTGTCCGGGGGTGCGGGGGGCTGTACCGGGGTGCCGGGGGGGCTGTACGGGGGTGCGGGGGGCTGTACGGGGGTGCGGGGGGGCTGTGCGGGGGTGCGGGGGGCTGTACGGGGGTGCGGGTGGGCTGTCTGGGGGTGCGGGGGGCTGTACGGGGGTGTCGGGGGGCTGTATGGGGGTGTCGGGGGGCTGTATGGGGGTGCGGGGGGCTGTACGGGGGTGCGGGGGGCTGTTCGGGGGTGCGGGGGGCTGTACGGGGGTGCCGGGGGGGCTGTACGGGGGTGGCGGGGGCCGTACGGGGGTACGGGGGGGCTGTACGGGGGTGCGGGGGGCCGTACGGGGGTGCGGGGGGGCTGTCCTGGGGTGCGGGGGGCTGTACGGGGGTGCGGGGGGCTGTACGGGGGTGCGGGGGGGCTGTCCGGGGGTGCGGGGGGTTGTACGGGGGTGCTGGGGGGGTTGTACGGGGGTGCGGGGGGGGGGGGCTGTACGGGGGTGCGGGGGGTTAGAGTTTTTAAATGTACGCCTTAGATAATATTAGTTATCTTATAATAAACAAGAAAAGAATGAAATTATAAGTACACAACCTTCTAATTTAAATTAAATGAATAAATACAGTACATCAATGTCAACTCCACCAGTAAAAACAAAAAACATATCTCGTGAATATATGATGCGTCACGTGTTGTCATCACTGCTACCTCCTTCTGGTGGGCCAGGGGCCTACAACAAATAAACATTATAAATATTTTAATAACAAAAATAATTTAAATTAAATAAATAAATATAGTATATACCTGCGTTGTATGATCCCCTGCACCATCAGCTCGACGCACATATTCTCGCAGTGCTCTAACCTCAGCTGTCAATTGCGCATTTGCCTCCTCGGAAGCGCGCAGCCGTGACTCAAAATCTGACATCTGCTGTGTCATATGAGCAACAGCAGGACCGACAACTGCAGCGCGTGACACTACAGAACGAGGAATCCCTGCTCCATAGGTCAAACTATAGTCATGTCCGTCCCGACCAATAATGCGATGAAAGATCTCATCCCGTCGCATGGGAAGCTGTCGCTGGTCCTCTGGCAGATGTTCTAACTCAGCTTCAAATTGAGCCTGTGAAATATTTAAATATATATAAATATATATATGTTAATATATAGATTTATGTAATTATTGGTAAGTACAGACACTTACTATCAATGCTGCAACCTCTGGATCATTGCGATCACGAGTCCTCATCCACACCGACATTTTATCAGTTGCTGCACCTTGCTCTTGCAACTGTATATTAAAAGAATATAAACACAAAACCATATTAATTAATAAATTAAAAAATGAATAATATATACCTCATGTCGGATCTGAGACACATGACGAGTCCCGAGCCTGTGAGGTGGTCCCTACAACGCTCGATTCTCAGAATGGCGTGTTGACACATCCTACATTCAATTCATTCAAATTTCAAACAAATCACATATTCTTGAAAATATATATACACAAAAATAATTAATATACAAACCGCAACACCCTCAGTAGACCAATATTCAACCAAGTCACGCCACTGAGCCGGGAGGACACCTCTCGGGACTTTTTCCAAAATGTCTAGGGCACCCACATTTGGTACCCAGTGGTCCCTCTTCACTTTGCCTTTATAATCTTTCCACATCTTACGGCATTTTCTCATACACACGGGCCGAAACTATTCAGGTCATACTTTCAAATTTTTCTATAAAGAAAATAATCAAACATATTAGTATTATTTATACATAGAAAATAAAGTAAAATGATTTTCTTACCTGAACCTCCCTCCATAGACGATCTAATGTGTCCTGAGGGATAGAAGCCCAGTCACGCGTGGTCAATGGAAATCGATGTCGGTCACGTATGATATGACCCAGCTGACAAATAAATGCCAGGGCATTCGGTCCCACAGGATGAAAAACCTCATCAAATGAAACATCTATCGTCGTGTCGAAATTCCATGATAATATGCCACGACCAGGGCCTCTCCTGCGAGAGGAAGAAGCAGCCGAGTCTGATCCTGTTGAAAACAATTTTATATATAAATTGACAAATGTTATATATATATATATATATATGTATGTCAATTACATAAAAAATATAGACAATGACATTCAAACATACCTCGACCCTGAGACGTAGATGCCTCAGATGGATGATGTGGATCTTCTGCCTCTTCCCCTAACATGTCTGCAGTCATAGAAAACATCAGTAATGAGTCCAAAGTGTTTAAAAGATAAATTGGATTGTTCTTAAAAAATCAAACTTGTACAACTGTTAATCAAACAAAAAATGGATTGAATAATTAGTTGTGAATGAATTTTAAAAAATCATAAAGTTAACAAAACAGATATACAAATTATGTACAAAACCAGTCAATGCATAGACAAATTTCAGATATAACTAATAAAAATTCAAGCAGCACATGAATCAGATGAAGAATACCTCAAAGGGATGATACACCGACCACAACATCAATAAATCAAGAGTAAAAACAACCTAAATATTTATGATTGAATTAACTTACAAAAGTTAGGATTAAAACTTATAAAGATTTATAAAATGATTAAATAATTTATGATATCCTAGGACATTCTACTGAATAGTGGGAAAACAATTATACCTTTCATTAAGCATGAAAATCGACCGTTTCTCCTTCAACAGCCGCTCTGACCCAATAAATATCTTCTTCACGTTGAACTATGGTATGTTGATCAAGTTGTTGGTAAACAAACGGAACAGTCTCGGGTTCATCTTCTTCAAATAAAAACACTCCTCGCTGAGACATTTTGACAACAACTTGCCAACTTGGATCTGAAGGAAAAGTAACAAATAATACTTGTTCCGCTTGTGATGTCAAAATGAAAGGTTCATTCTCAACTCGTTCATTATTTCTGTATAACATATAGTTAAAATTCACCAATGAAAACTGATATTGATCGACTTTACATCCACGCACTGGATCAACCCAATTACACTTTAACAATATGTACTTCAAACTGTGTGTGTATACAACTTCAATGATGTCTATCAATTGACAATAGTAATAACTAGAATCAAAAAAGGGACAACTGATGCCACTGTTTTGTGTTGCTCGTTTGTCGTCAACATATTTAATGCGAAATCGAAAACCATTAGCATTAATATCTTTATAACGACGAGCCGTTATAGATGGACCCTCATCCAGTTGGATAAATACTTTAGGTAGCGTGGGGTCCCCTAACTCCCTCAGCTTACGAACCTACATAATTTATAAAAATCAATACTGATATATGAAGAAAGAATTAGTATAATACTTCACTCATAATGAAAATCAATTTATATATACATAATCCTTGAACCAATCATGAAATGACGCATAATGAGATTGTTGAATTTGCAACTCAATCGCACGATGCATCTCTTCTTTTATCTCATTAATTTGTTTCCTGAAAATGATAACGTGATGTTTAAAAGATCATATTATGCAAACAAAACATGTAAAAGTTATACAAGCACATTGATAAGATACTTACTGCATTAATGGTGCAACTGATGGAGTATTGAACAAGATATATCGATGTGATTGTATCCACTCGATGTTGTCCATATCAAATGTGGTTCCTTCTCCAACTGGACCATCATGAATCCGAGAGGTCTTATCTAATTTTTTTTCAACATCCATAAGATATTCTGCACAAAAGGTAGTACACTCATCCATAAAATAACCATTGGCTATTGATGCCTCTGGACGAGCTCTGTTGCGTACAAATCTTTTCAATGTACTCAAATACCGTTCAATAGGATACATCCACCTGAATTGCACTAGACCATCAGCCATTACTTCATCAGTTAGGTGTACTGTCAAGTGGACCATAACATCGAAAAATGAGGGGGGGGGAAGTTTCTCAAAGTGACAAAGCGTAAGTACAATTCGGTCCTGCAAACTTTTTAAATCACTCATTCGTTGATTTCTTAAACAAAGATGTCTAAAAAAAGTACTCATCTCAATCAAGGGCTGAACAACATTGGGGGATAAACAATCACAAATTGCGATTGGAATCAACTGCTGAAGTAATATGTGATTTTCATGACTTTTCAACCCTTGCAATGTCTTGCTCGTCAGATTCACACACTTTGAAATATTAGAAGAATAACCATCAGGCACCTTGACCATCTTCAAAATGGAAAGAAATGTCTCTTTCTCCTCTGTAGTCATCATATACTGTGCAGCAGGCATATATGCCTTGTTTCCCTCAGTTAACTGTAAATGCAACTGTTTCCTTAAACCCATTTCTTCCAAATCACGGCGTGCATTAACATGGTCCTTTGATTTTCCACTGACACCTAAAATAGTCCACAATATGTTATCACAAACATTTTTTTCAATGTGCATGACATCCAAATTATGCCTCAACATGTTAGTTTTCCAATACGGAAGACTATAAAATTTACTTTTCTTTTTCCAATTGTGACTGCGCTGCCTACCCGCAGCACGAATATTACGTACTGGAGGAGCCACCAAATCCTGAATTTCATATACCATGCGGATGTTTTCTTCCTCAATCTGCGATAACATTTCGACTCCTGTCATGATCTTTGGTGCTGGGATGAACTCTCTAGAACCATCAAATGCCACTCTGTCCTTTCTGAATCTGTGCTGAGGAGGGAGAAAACGCTTGTGACCCATGTATGCCCATTTTTTGGAATGTTTAAGCCATACAGATTTTTTACTTTTATTGCAAAAAGGGCAAGCAAATTCCCCTTTCGTACTCCAGCCTGATAAATTTGCATAAGCTGGGAAGTCATTGATTGTCCACAATAAAGCAGCATGCAGTTTGAACATTTCATTCGTTTCGAAGTCATAAGTCATCACACCATCGCCCCAAAATTCATTCAACTCATCAATCAATGGATGAAGGTAAACATCAATCTTATCCCCCGTACTTTTAGGTCCATCAATAAGAGTGGAAAGTAATATAAATTGTTGCTTCATACAAAGCCACGGAGGAAGATTATATGGAACCAACACCACGGGCCATGTGCTATGAGTTGCACCAACGATAGACTTGAATGGATTGAAACCATCTGCTGCCAATCCCAATCGAACATTACGAACATCTTTAGAAAAGTCGAGATGTCTCATATCAAAATCCTTCCATGCATGAGAGTCTGTCATGTGGGTTAACATATCACTTTCATGAACTCTTTCTGCATGTCATCTCATTAAATTAGAAACTTTAGATGACATAAAAAATATTTTCAACCTCGATTTAAGGGGAAAGTAACGCAATTGCTTTACGGCAATCGGTTTCCCCTGTATCGCAATCTGACTTTGATGAGTATTATTTCCCCTGTTCTCTTTCCACCTGGAAGCACCACAAACCGTACAAATATCCAAATGGGAAGTTTCTTTTCTAAACAACATACAGTTGTTTGCACATGCATCTATGGTCTCATATGTAAAACCTAAGTTCTCTGTCAACTTACGAGCATAGTAATACGACTCAGAAATCTTAGCGTTGACAGGAAGAACTTTTTTCAATAAAACCAAAAGCATGTCGAATGATGTGTCTGACCAATTATTCAAAGTCTTCAAATGCAACAACTCCACGATAAACGACAGTTTATTGTAAGAAGTACATCTAGGATATAATTCTGTTTTCACATCATCAAGTGCTTCATAAAACCTCCTCGAATCACGATATGCACCAGAGCAAAGATTTATCTCACCGGTCTCAAGATTCTGGATGTCAATGCCTTCAGGATCAAACCCACGTACCATTTCATTAAGCATTTCATGCTTTGGATCAGTCATCCTTGCATCAACATCCATCTGAGATGCATCTGTATTTTGACAACGAACATATTCTTCTCCATGACGAGTCCAACTCTTATAATTTTTCAGAAATCCATTAAAGAAAAGGTTCTCCCTCACAGTATCTCGTGTGAATTGATATCTGTTAGCACATTTTCTACATGGACAACTAATATAGTCACTTTCAAATCCTCTCATGAAGTCAATAAACTGCATAATGCCATTGAAATATTCTCTAGACGTTCGATTTGGAAGATCAATCCAACTCTTATCCATAATTATATCTGTATAACAAACATTTACACAATACTTATTACATTTACATTTTTCAAATCAACTATATTTAAAATAAATATTAATCATTTGTTTATGAACCATTGATAAAATAATAATGTAACTAAATGCCCATGTTACCTGATTGAGCTACAAACCTGAAAGGGAGGGGAGCCGAAGGCGGTGCAGCGAGAGAGAGGAGGTAGCGAAGGGGAGCCGGAGCCAAAGGCGGTGCAGCAAGGGAGGGGACGGGCGGTGGCGGCGGCGGGGAGCTGGAGGAGAGGAGGCGGTGAGGGTACGGGGGACGGGCAGCGAGGGGGGGGGGGGCTATCCGGGGTCGGGGGTGTTTGAGGTGTGGGGGGGTGTCCGGGGTGTGGGGAGCGGTCCGGGGTGCGGGGGGGGGGGGGGGGGGCTGTCCGGGGTGCTGGAGCCGTCCAGGGTGGGGGGGAGGGCTGAGAGGGCGGAGGCCGGAGGCCGGAGGCCAGAGGGCGGATGGCGGAGGCCGGAGGGCGGAGGGCGTGCGGCGGGGGAGGCCGGGCGGCGGGGGAGGCCGGGAGGCGGGGGGGCGGGGGAGGCCGGGAGGCGGGGGGGAGGGCGGCGTCGGGGGGGCGGCGATGGGGGGGGAGCGGGGGAGGCCAGGCGGCGGGGGACGCCGGGCGGCGGGGGAGGCCGGGGGCGGGGGGGCGGCGACGGGGGGGGGGGGGGGGCGCAAAAAGGCTCGGGTTTTTTTATCAAGGCCAGCGACCGCCATTGGCGGTCGCTATTAGATATATATAGCGACCGCCAATTGAGGTCACCCGATTCTGGGGGGCTTCAATGCCCCCTTTTCTAGTAGTGTTAGTATGCACCATTGGGTGGTACCCTACTGAGACTCATCTCAAACCCGACAGGGGTCCTTCAGGACACATGAAAACTTTATGAATTTACCTTTAGGTAAAGGATCAACCTCAGGAGATAGATCTTAGTAGCTTATTTCATAGAGTTTTTCATGGGACCTTGAGGTCATTCCTAGCTGTATTTTTTGTTTTAGTTTCTTTTATATATCAGCATGCTATATATGTATGACTTGTACTGGTTAGCCATTGGCGCCTCTTTTATATATTGATATGTATGTCCTGTTAGGAAATGCATGCACTTCTTGTTTTCTTTTAGTTGTTTCAAGTAGTATTTGAATATTGATTTACTTATATATTTTACACTGCTTCTATTTATTACTACTTTTTCTATAGCTCTTTTTTTATTGTGATTCCTCTTTATGGGTCTAGTTCGAGTCTACTAAGTCTTTCTTTTCGCTGCATGTTATACATTATTACTCAGACCAGTGTTATTATCTATTCCCAGAGGGTATAGTCTTTCCAACTTGTTAAATTACACCCTCATTGCTAGTTAGAATCCTTTTGTGTATGGGGAGTCGTGCCTAAGGCTAGTGGAACCAATCCCGTTAGCATTGTTTGGGTGGATAATTAGGTCGGGGATGCTACAATATTGTTCACGCTTATGCATTTTTACCCTTAAATGATACGCTGGTACATAAGGGTGATCAAATTTTTTCTAAAGACACATAAAGGTAATCATTTTCTTACCTTTACATGAAGCATGGATACGTAAAGATTATACACTTACATAGTTTGGTTTCTCAGAGCTTCATAAAAGTAAGATAGTGTCTAACCTGTACATAATGGCTCTAGAAGGCTGGATAAAGGTATATCATGGCCAACCCTTACCTGAATCATTTATGTAAGGGTTTTAACCATAGACATAGTGTCTTCGCAAGAGTAAAGGGAGGATACCCTTATGTAGGAATGGGTTCCTATATAATGGTAAAAAAAATATTTAAAATTATTTTTTAAAATTCTTAAATGGATTTAATCGTTTATAAAAGGTTTATAAATAATTATAAAATGTATTTTTGGAATATATAATTTATAAGTAATTTATAAATTAATTAAGAATTTATAAATTGTTTATAATTAAATTAAGTAAATGTTTATGAAATATTTATATTCTCAAATGTTAAATATTAATATTTGAAATAAGTTTGAAAAAATTATATGGCATAACTTATGATGTAGAAATAAAATTGATTATTTAGAAACCATAAGTAATAATTTATAAAGGGTTATAAATTATGAAATAAGGCCATAATATTAAATTATTATATTTAAATTTTTAATTATTATTAATTAATTATTTTAAAATTTTCAAAATAAAAGGATCCTTATTTGGATATTATTTAATCCACATAAAAAATGATAATTGATATGATCAATGTTTAAATAATGATTAAGTATATTATATTTATATTATGTAAAATGTTTAAATAACAGAAATTAGATTATAAATAGTTTATAATTTATATAATATCATATATTTAAATTTAAATGACATAAAATGACTAATATGAAAGAGTTCATATTTAAATTAATATTAAATTTTTATATTCAAAATTAAGGTTTTTTCATAATGTTAAATTTGTAATTATAAAATGTTTATTGTAAAGACCCGTAAATTTCAAGGAAATTTTTTTCTTAATTTTCTTTGTAATTTTACAAGAACGCAGTTTTTTACGGTGCCTGATTCCGAGGCCCGGTGTGCCCGGAATCATTTTCCGAAGTTTGGCTCGGGTACGTTCAGTGAACGGACGAGCGGGTTTTTCTAACTTTTGAACCGGTGCCCGGAATCGAATTCTGAGGGCACCGATGAAATCGCAGCGCCGGTATTCGCTTAGAAACGCCTCTTCCGGAGTTGCGTTTTCTCGGGTGTGGTTTTTAATTTTCGGGCTTAAAGTTAAGAAATAAAATAATTTTGCGACAACTTTATTTTATTTCACTTAAGCCGCTTGGAAGCCACTTGAAGCCACTTAAAGGCGGCTTGAACTGATTTGAACTGGATAGGATGCTATCCAGAAATATCCTACCCCCCTTGGTAGGATATTTGTGAGGTGGGGCCCGCACGAGCCCCGTCGTTTCTTTCCGCTAAGAAACGCACCCGTGAAAACCCGTCTTAATGAAAGTCAACTGACGCGTTTTCTAAATTCTTAACAGACCATTTAATTGGGCGGTTTATTTCGTGAATTAAATGGGCTGTTTCTTTCGTGAATTAAATGGCCTGTTTCTTTCGTTGAATTAATTCAACGAATTAATTCAATCGTTTCTTAACATGTTTTCGTGTGTTGGCATATTAATAAAATAAGACCAACCCAAAATCTTTTGAGAATATTTGAGAGGATCCTTGTTTCTTCTTCTCCCTCGCGAAGAACGCGAAGAACGCGAAGAACGCCGAACCCGGAAATCGCCGACGCGACGCCTTGATCCGCATCGCCGACAACGTTCTTCTGCGACGTCTCTTCCTCCGCGACGGATCTTCGATCGGCTTCTTGAGGTAAGAATCTCGGACCTTCCTTTTTATCTCCTTCGTGGTTCTTAACCAAAAACATGGATTTAATTAATTAAATTAAATCTGCTGTTTCATGGTGCGTTGAGTTTGCCGACTCAACACAGGATTCTGCGACGACGCGACGCCTCCCCGCGACGACGCGACGATCCCTCTCTTCCGCAACGAGCTTTTCCGCGAAGAATGCCCGCGCGCGACGACCGACGAGGTAGGGATTTATTATGGGAATTACCCCTTTTTAATTTATTCCCGTCAATGTTTCTTAAAGAAATTAAAGAACCGAATTGTGAACAATTTTAATCTTCTTAAAATTGTTATTTTTCTCGTGTGGAATAAAATTCTCCCGGTTGTTTATCTCTAACGCGGAGGGTGCGGGCCAAACGAACACGGCCAGACGACCCTCCGTCGTTCTTCGTTTTGTGTGGATTTGGCGGGCGACGACGGAACGTGCCGCAGCGGATGTTTGACGATTCCGCAGTAAAGAACGGATCCCGGGAGGAGCAATGGCGCAGACGGGAAGAGAATCGGACCACCGGAGCGATCCCGGTGGCCCGCGGAACTCGCCGGCGGCGGCCAACGGACCCGCGGCCACGCGGGTCCGGTTCGCCCGCGCGGGACGCGGCTCTGCCGCGTCCGCGGTTCACCAGCGCGGCCCACGCGGGCGGCGGTTTCCTCAGGCCGCGGGTCAACGCCCGCGGCGCCTGGCACTCGGCCGCCCGGCCGAGCCGAGCCAGGCCGGACCGGGCCAACCGGGTCGGGTCAGGTCGACCCAGTTCGGGCCGACCCAGGGGGGGTCGGGCCGTGTCACGACCCGCCTTCACCAAAAGGAGGGAAGAGTCAGCGGATTGCCAGGCCCTTCCTTCTTTAAGTTGAAGGAGAGATAATGACCCCCGAAACCCGCCTTCAATAGGTCCCGGAGTGGCGACTAGCACCAAGGGTATAGAAAATTTTCGCAAATGGAAGGCATTACCCTTTTTATTATTTAGGATCAGGAAAAAGGACAAGTCGACCTCCCAAAAAGGAAAAGAAAAAAGTTTATATAAATGAACCCAAATAAAGTCCCCATGCATGTTTAAACAGTTTACAACAAGGTACAAGTACAAAAGAAAAAGAAAGCTCTCAAGTACAATACCAAAAGAAAACAAAGGTACGACAACAGCGACAACTCCAACTATCTGACTAATAGGGTCCCGCGCAGCCCTGGTAGTCCTCCTGGAAACCCTGAAAGTAAACGTAGGGTGAGCATACAAGTACACTCAGTAGGGAAAACCAAGACTCTCGTGCACAAGTGGGGGAACGTACTAAAGTCCCGTGAGAAAAGAGTGAACCAAACAACTAACAAGGCAAACTATCCATCCCAGGCCTCACCAAGGCTCACTCCCCAAATAACGCAAGTCAAGTAATATATATAATAAGAGCACATCGATGTTTGGGTACCCCGCGCCACTTCCCCACTGGTTATTGAGACATCCTACGCATCGGACCAATCCCGCCATTCTCACCGCAGTCCCACTGCCACACCCGCCCGCACACACCTGGGCCACCACCACACGCAGTCCCACTGCCAAATCCCGCCCGCACACACCTGGGCCTCAACTGTCACAAGTAACCATGCCTGCAAACACCTAGGCCAGAACAACCACCGCTACGCCCGAAGACACCTGGGCTAAAGGATCCACTGCCACGCCCGAAAACACCTGGGCCTCATCCCGAAGACACTTGGGAAACCACCTGTCGCACACACCTGGCCAACCACCACAACACCCTGCCCGATGGTTCTTGGGCTAATAATGGACTTCAGGCCATCACAGCCTGCCCGAAGGTACTTGGGCTATCCGGGAAAGGGAGCAGAAAAGGAGCTAATAACCAGCCACTAAGTATAGTGTTGGGAAAAACACCCTTCCCCCATAAATGGGGGTGTTCGGCACTAAGATCTCAACTTGGGTGGGGCGCGAATAAGAAACACAAAGCTACAAGTATAGATATAGGTAACAAACACTCACCCAAAACTTAGGTTTTCCTAGCCAACCTACAGAACACAATACCACAGCGTCCGAGTCACAATTCACGACCCTTGCCCACAAAACCATTTGTCCCATTCTTGTTTCACGTTCAGTCAAAATGTTCAATTAATTTTAAGCACTACTGGGCAACTACCATAAGCATAACCAAGGAAAACGTCAAAGCATAGATCAACCAAAACACTCACACCCGGTTCTGCCAAGAGAGGATCTCTCCCCAATTTGTGATAAAAACTCACAACCACTGAGACCATGCCAACAGGAGATCCCATCCCCCAAATTCACACAGCCACCGAGAGTATAAAAAGAACAGGGGATCCCATCCCCTCCCACATTTCCAGAAAACGGCCCGAAGGGAAAACAACCACTAACCACTACCAACACAAGTCAGGGATTTTCAGATTTAAATGATTTAACACACTCCATGGTTTCAAATTCCGTGTGTTCTAACCGGGAGTTATCACAGAAGGGCCGATCCTGGTGCTTTCAATTATTCAGCCGAATATACGTGGTTAACCAATTTCACAGCAGGAGTTCACAATTTCAGCAACCCATTTAAAACATCATGAGGGGATTCAAGTGCACACACACGACCACCAACGGCCTCAATTTTCAGAAAACATAAACCAGTACAACAAAAGGGATGATCACAAGATAAAGCATAACAACGATCACAACCCCTTCCCCTTCTTCCTTTAGAACTTCGTTTATTATCTTCATTAGGGTTTGGTTCAACCAATTCCATAGGAACAAAAGTAACGCCCACCCCGCATGATACACAAAAGTGAGAGACGAGAGAAATTCCCTACTTGTTGATAGATGATCGACGTTTAGGCCGGGGGCGCGGAACTTTACGGATAACGACGCGGCGGTCCCGATGCACCAGAAGAGCCACGATCGAAGAAGGGGGAAAACCACGGCCTAACCCTTAATTATAAGAGCTGGGGACGGTTGAGATGAAACACAAAACCACGGAAGACGAGGGAGTCGTGGGTTGACCACGTGGCTTGACTCATCATTAATGGCACTGGGTGGTTTTAACCGACCCATGAATTAATGAAGCATTTAATTAAAACCTTTGTGCGCGTTTCGGATTCCCAAGACATTTTTAACAAGGCAGAATAGGGTTTAAAACCCTATTTGCGAAAAAGGAACGTTACTGGAACAACTTGGCAAGGCCGGCCGACGTCGGCCGGTGTCACCGATCGGTCTCACCGATCGGTGTCACCGATCGGTCTCTCCGATCGGTGTCACCGATCGGTCTCTCCGATCGGTCTCTCCGATCGGTCTCACCGATCGGTCTCACCGATCGGTGTCACCGATCGGTCTCACCGATCGGTCTCACCGATCGGTCTCTCCGATCGGTCTCACCGATCGGTCTCTCCGATCGGTCTCACCGATCGGTCTCACCGATCGGTCTCACCGATCGGTCTCACCGATCGGTCTCACCGATCGGTCTCACCGATCGGTCTCACCGATCGGTCTCACCGATCGGTCTCACCGGTCGGTCTCACCGGTCGGTCTCACCGGTCGGTCTCACCGGTCGGTCTCACCGCTCGGTCTCACCGATCGGTACCCCGCAAGGAAACCGGATTTTTGGCAAAGGAAGGGACCAAGGGGGGTCTGGGTCATCACATCAGATACCTCTTAAACGATTCTCGTCCCCGAGAATCAAAACAAACCAGAAGGAAAGAGAGGATCCGAACAACCATCTTCGAAGATACCTCTTAGGAGTGGACCCCCGCTAATTGAAAACACTCCCTGTCAAGAACCAAGCAACATACCACGCCAAACCGCCCGGTCATGTGGGTTTGGGGAGTTCCCCTCCCCCATGTCAAGATATTATCCGCTTTGGGCGGCACTGACTCGCCCGCACGGGTTTAATCGCATCCACCTTAATGCGTCCTGATTAGGGGTCGGGTTTCCCCTTCCCTTTAGCCGGGGCTTTCCACACATAACAGAGGAAAGGAACTAGCACATTTCATAGACAAAAAGGTCAAACGTTCTGTCACAACAGGCACCAAAGGTTCAAAGCTCAGAACAACTCGGGGTATTAGGCACGCATCTGTGCTTCCCTCTCCCACATGCTCTCTTCGAGGCCGCCATGTCTCCACAACACACGAACCAGGCCGACGGTTCGTCCACGGAGCACTTTCTCCTTGCGATCCTCGATTCTGACTGGCCGTTCCTCGAAGGTCGCGTCTCCTCCCACATCTAGCTCTCCCCAGTTGATGACATGAGAGTCATCATGTAAGTACTGACGAAGCTGGGAGACATGGAAGACGTCATGGACCCTCTCCAACTGAGGTGGTAGGGCCAGCTGATATGCTACCTCGCCAACTCGCCTCAGCACCTCGAAAGGTCCGATGAACCTAGGGGAGAGCTTACTCCCCTTTCCAAACCTCCGCTGCCCCCGTCGAGGGGAAACCTTCAAAAACACATGATCTCCCACCTCGAACTTCAGGGGCCTCCTCCGACGATCAGCATAAGATTTCTGCCGATCCTGAGCTGCTTTCATCCTCTCCCGCACTAGCTGGACTTTCTCCGTGGTGCTCTGCACTACTTCTGGTCCAAGAGTACCAGTCTCACCAACCTCTGCCCAGCATAAGGGTGAACGACATAGTCTTCCATACAAAGCCTCAAAAGGAGCCATGCCAATAGTAGAGTGAAAACTGTTGTTGTAGGCAAACTCTACTAAAGGCAAGTGTCGTACCCATGATCCTCCGAAATCCAGAACACATGCTCGCAGCATGTCCTCCAAGGTCTGGATAGTCCGCTCTGTCTACCCATCAGTCTGAGGGTGAAAAGCAGTGCTAAGGCGTAGTTGGGTGCCAAAAGCATGTTGTAACCCCTTCCAGACTCGTGAGGTGAATCGAGTGTCCCGATCTGAGACGATCGTTTTCGGAACTCCATGCAAACGCACCACCTCATCCACGTACCTCTGTGCTAAGGTACTCACGGGTCCTGACTCCTTGATAGCCAAGAAGTGAGCAGATTTTTTCAATCGATCCACCACTACCCAGATAGCATCATGCCCGCCCTGAGCTCTGGGTAGTCCCGTGACGAAGTCCATCGAGACGTCGTCCCACTTCCACTCGGGAACATCTAGAGGATGCAACAGACCACCAGGAACACGGTGTTCAGCCTTCACCTGCTGACACACCAGGCATTTAGCCACGAACTCTGCCACTGCCCGTTTCACCCCGGGCCACCAAAACTGTCCCCTCAGGCCTTGGTACATTTTCGAAACACCCGGATGTACTGCCAAGGCTGAGCTATGGAACTCACGAAGGACTTCATCACGCATCACCTCTAGAACAAACAACCTCCGATGAAAGAGCATCCGACGTCGGCTGTCCTCCGACCATCCTTCCGGGGCGTTCCCCTGATCGATACGATCCCGCAACACTTCCACCTCAAGATCTCCCCACTGAGACTCTTCCACTTGCTGCAACAAAGAGGACTGTACCGTCATCTGAAACAAACAGCCTCTAGTACCTTCCACCCTTGCATCCAAGTGCAAGGCAGCCAATTCCCCCATCGCCCTCCAAGCATCAGCAGATTCCCGAACCACCTCCTGATGCGGCTTCCTGCTCAGGGCATCAGCCACAACGTTTCCCTTACCTTCAGTGTATGAGATCTCAAAGTCGTAGTCCTGGAGAAACTCGACCCACCTCCGCTGTCGCAAGTTCAAGTCACGCTGGGAGAAGATATAGCGCAAGCTTTTGTGATCGGTGAAGACCACAAAGCGCTCCCCAAAGAGGTAATGTCGCTACAGCTTTAATGCGAACACTACCGCTGCAAGCTCCAGGTCATGGGTGGCATAGTTCCGCTCATGGGGGCGTAGCTGCCTGGACCCGTAAGAGATCACCCCTTGTCGCTGCATCAATACGCACCCCATGCCCTGTCCCGAAGCATCACAGAATACCTCATAGGCCATCCCTTCTTCTGGCAATCTCAACACTGGGGCACTAACCAGTTTTTCTTTTAGGTAGCTGAAGGACGACTCACACTGCTCGCTCCACATGAAAACCTGGTCCTTCTTGGTCAAAGCCGTCAAAGGGGCTGCTACCCGGGAGAAGTTGGGTACGAATCTCCGGTAGTAGCCCGCCAGTCCGAGGAAACTCCGAACTTCCGCCACATTCTTGGGTGCTGCCCAAGAAACAATTGCCTCAACCTTTGATGGGTCGACTGCTACTCCCTGCTCAGACACTACATGTCCGAGGAAGTGCACTTCTCGTGCCCAGAACTTGCACTTTGACAACTTCCCATAGAGCTGGTGCTGTCGGACGACCTCCAAAACCGTCCTCAGGTGCTCTGCATGGTCCTCTTCTGACTTTGAATAGATCAGGATATCGTCGATGAACACCACCACAAACCGATCCAGGTACTCCCGAAAGATGGAGTTCATAAGCCCCATGAACACGGCCGGGGCGTTCGTAACACCAAAGGGCATGACCACGAACTCGAAGTGCCCATACCTGCACCTGAACGCCGTCTTCGGGACGTCGCTATCCTTCACCCTCAACTGGTGGTACCCGGATCGCAGGTCGATCTTCGAGAACCATCCTGCCCCCTTCAGCTGGTCGAAAAGATCATCTATCCTCAGAAGAGGGTAGCGGTTCTTGATCGTTACCTGATTTAGCCTCCTGTAATCGATGCACAACCTGAGGCCACCATCTGCCTTCTTTGCGAACAAGACTGGGGCACCCCACGGTGATGCACTTGGACGAACATAACCCCTCTTCATCAGATCGTCAATCTGTATCCGCAACTCCCGTAGCTCCGAAGGTGCCATCCGGTAAGGAGCCATCGAGATTGGTCGAGAGCCGGGCTGCAGGTCTATCCCGAACTCGATGTCACGTCGAGGGGGTAGAGTCGTCACCTCCTCAGGAAAGACGTCCACAAATTCACGAACGATCTCTGGTACTTCCACCATTTCCTCATCTGTTGATTCTATCGTCAGTTCGGTCAACAAGGAGAGGAGAGGTTCCTCCCTCCTGTTTCCCTTCGGACAGCTCCGCTCGCCGGTGAAAGTAACACGCTGGCCGTCCAAACCGGAGAACACCACCCTCCCATGGAAACAGTCGATTACGGCGCACACAGAAAATAGCCAGTCGATGCCTAGGATGACATCGTACGGCCGAATCTGTAACAGAAGGAGATCCTTAACCGACTGATGTGGCCCCAACATCAGTCTACATCCCCGACAAACGAACAGCAAGTCGGTCTGACCTCCAACTGGTGTGCTCAACACCAGGGGCACTGGAAGTCTCTCGGCATCTAGACCCAAGGCGCGGGCTAGACTGGGTGTAACAAAGGAGTGCGAAGCTCCGGTATCGAACAAAGCATAAGCAAGAGTGCTAAACACACTGATCGTACCTCGAACAACCTCTGGCCCTGCTAGAACTGTTGCTTCTGCGGCGTGTAATTGTCCACGCCCAGCTCCCCTGCCCCTCGGCTGTCGGCCACCTCCCCGACCACGCCCTGGTCGAGGTCCCTGGGGAGCGCCCTGAGGTCGGCCTCCCCCTCCTATGTCTGTCTGCGGAGGAGCGGGAGCTCGCTGTCCCTGCTGCTGCTGCTGGAAGGGTCTGGCTGGGAACTGCTGCTACGGCGGACGCTGGGGATGACTGCCACTGCTGTACTGCACCCGATCGGGGCACTGACTCCGAAGATGTCCAGGGCTCCCGCAGATGAAGCACCGTGGTCCCGAGCCTGAAGGAAAAGAACGTGGGCCAGGGGATCGAAACTGAAACTGCTGCGGCCTGCTCCCTGCGGGTCGGAACCTGGAGGGTCCCGATGCCGGAGGCCTGGTGCTGACGGCCTTCCCCTTCGATGGTCCCAGCTGGATCCCTTCTCGTGACAGTCCGCCTAGAGCGTGCATCCTTTCCACCACTTCGGCCTTCTTCTGAACCTCTAAGTATGTCGGAAGGGTAAAGGGGGTAACAGCATACTGGAGGGAGGGTCGGAGCGCCTCCTCCAAACGTCTTGCCCGAGACTCCTCATCGGGAAAGAGGTCCGGGGCAAAACGCAGGAGGTCCTTGAACTTGATTCCAAGTTCCCTCACGGACATGCTCCCCTGCTGGAGGGAGAGTAGCTCCTACCTCTTCTCCGCCTTCATTGTCGAGGAGAGGAACTCCGCCCGGAACTCCCTCTCGAAGTCCGCCCAAGAAACCTCAGACTCCTTCCTACTCCCCAGGTGAAGCATCCACCACTGACGTGCCGCTCCTCACATCTGGCTAACAGCCAGAGGAACCCAGTACTCCTTCGGGGCCCGAATCAGGCCGAAGGCTATGACTAGCTCCTCCAGCCAGCCTTCCTTCTTCATGTCGGAGGTGCTGCCCTCATATTTCTCGAGGGCCTGTCGCTGAAAGGCTCGAAGAGTCTTCTGCCACTGGTCGTCCTCTTCCTCCCGATCAGCTCTCTGCCGATTGGCCAAAGTAGTCTCAGGAGTCTCGATCGCCCGTACCACACGTGGTCGCCTTCCAGGTGCCATAGCTGCAAGGTAAACAAGGAATGCCTAAGCCCAGTAGTGCAAAGAAAACCGTTCTCAAAACTTGTTAAGATTTAATTTATTCTTAATTTCCCAAGACATCCCAGAAACACAAAAACACAAGTCATTTATGATGCATGTACCTTTCCTAGGGTCTCTACCCTGCAATCAGTGTGGCCTCACTTGGTCGTTCGGTAGGTCCAGAGTCCTTGCATCGGATCACGGGGGGCCCTAAAATCCCGTGTCCTAGCCGGTCCTCCCTGGCCTAATTCACGCACCAAGGTCACCCAACGCTGTTGCCTTACCATCCCATGCAATCCTTACTGTGCCTAACTCCAGACTCCGTCCTATCTCTCAACCTCCCTCTAATACCATTCTGTCACGACCCGCCTTCACCAAAAGGAGGGAAGAGTCAGCGAATTGCCAGGCCCTTCCTTCTTTAAGTTGAAGGAGAGATAATGACCCCCGAAACCCACCTTCAATAGGTCCCGGAGTGGCGACTAGCACCAAGGGTATAGAAAATTTTCGCAAATGGAAGGCATTACCCTTTTTATTATTTAGGATCGGGAAAAAGGACAAGTCGACCTCCCAAAAAGGAAAAGAAACAAGTTTATATAAATGAACCCAAATAAAGTCCCCATGCATGTTTAAACAGTTTACAACAAGGTACAAGTACAAAAGAAAAAGAAAGCTCTCAAGTACAATACCAAAAGAAAACAAAGGTACGACAACAGCGACAACTCCAACTATCCGACTAATAGGGTCCCGCGCAGCCCTGGTAGTCCTCCTGGAAACCTGAAAGTAAACGTAGGGTGAACATACAAGTACACTCAGTAGGGAAAACCAAGACTCTCGTGCACAAGTGGGGGAACGTACTAAAGTCCCGTGAGAAAAGAGTGAACCAAACAACTAACAAGGCAAACTATCCATCCCAGGCCTCACCAAGGCTCACTCCCCAAATAACGCAAGTCAAGTAATATATATAATAAGAGCACATCGATGTTTGGGTACCCCGCGCCACTTCCCCACTGGTTATTGAGACATCCTACGCATCGTACCAATCCCGCCATTCTCACCGCAGTCCCACTGCCACACCCGCCCGCACACACCTGGGCCACCACCACACGCAGTCCCACTGCCAAATCCCGCCCGCACACACCTGGGCCTCAACTGTCACAAGTAACCATGCCTGCAAACACCTAGGCCAGAACAACCACCGCTACGCCCGAAGACACCTGGGCTAAAGGATCCACTGCCACGCCCGAAAACACCTGGGCCTCATCCCGAAGACACTTGGGAAACCACCTGCCGCACACACCTGGCCAACCACCACAACACCCTGCCCGATGGTTCTTGGGCTAATAATGGACTTCAGGCCATCACAGCCTGCCCGAAGGTACTTGGGCTATCCGGGAAAGGGAGCAGAAAAGGAGCTAATAACCAGCCACTAAGTATAGTGTTGGGAAAAACACCCTTCCCCCATAAATGGGGGTGTTCGGCACTAAGATCTCAACTTGGGTGGGGCGCGAATAAGAAACACAAAGCTACAAGTATAGATATAGGTAACAAACACTCACCCAAAACTTAGGTTTTCCTAGCCAACCTACAGAACACAATACCACAGCGTCCGAGTCACAATTCACGACCCTTGCCCACAAAACCATTTGTCCCATTCTTGTTTCACGTTCAGTCAAAATGTTCAATTAATTTTAAGCACTACTGGGCAACTACCATAAGCATAACCAAGGAAAACGTCAAAGCATAGATCAACCAAAACACTCACACCCGGTTCTGCCAAGAGAGGATCTCTCCCCAATTTGTGATAAAAACTCACAACCACTGAGACCATGCCAACAGGAGATCCCATCCCCCAAATTCACACAGCCACCGAGAGTATAAAAAGAACAGGGGATCCCATCCCCTCCCACATTTCCAGCAAACGGCCCGAAGGGAAAACAACCACTAACCACTACCAACACAAGTCAGGGATTTTCAGATTTAAACGATTTAACACACTCCATGGTTTCAAATTCCGTGTGTTCTAACCGGGAGTTATCACAGAAGGGCCGATCCTGGTGCTTTCCATTATTCAGCCGAATATACGTGGTTAACCAATTTCACAGCAGGAGTTCACAATTTTAGAAACCCATTTAAAACATCATGAGGGGATTCAAGTGCACACACACGACCACCAACGGCCTCAATTTTCAGAAAACATAAACCAGTACAACAAAAGGGATGATCACAAGATAAAGCATAACAACGATCACAACCCCTTCCCCTTCTTCCTTTAGAACTTCGTTTATTATCTTCATTAGGGTTTGGTTCAACCAATTCCATAGGAACAAAAGTAACGCCCACCCCGCATGATACACAAAAGTGAGAGACGAGAGAAATTCCCTACTTGTTGATAGATGATCGACGTTTAGGCTGGGGGCGCGGAACTTTACGGATAACGACGCGGCGGTCCCGATGCACCAGAAGAGCCACGATCGAAGAAGGGGGAAAACCACGGCCTAACCCTAAATTATAAGAGCTGGGGACGGTTGAGATGAAACAGAAAACCACGGAAGACGAGGGAGTCGTGGGTTGACCACGTGGCTTGACTCATCATTAATGGCACTGGGTGGTTTTAACCGACCCATGAATTAATGAAGCATTTAATTAAAACCTTTGTGCGCGTTTCGGATTCCCAAGACATTTTTAACAAGGCAGAATAGGGTTTAAAACCCTATTTGCAAAAAAGGAACGTTACTGGAACAACTTGGCAAGGCCGGCCGACGTCGGCCGGTCTCACCGATCAGTCTCACCGATCGGTCGCACCGATCGGTCTCACCGATCGGTCGCACCGATCGGTCCCACCGATCGGTCGCACCGATCGGTCCCACCGATCGGTGTCACCGATCGGTCTCTCCGATCGGTGTCACCGATCGGTCCCACCGATCGGTGTCACCGATCGGTCTCTCCGATCGGTGTCACCGATCGGTCTCACCGATCGGTGTCACCGGTCGGTCTCACCGATCGGTCTCACCGGTCGGTCTCACCGATCGGTCTCACCGATCGGTGTCACGGATCGGTCTCTCCGATCGGTGTCACCGATCGGTCTCACCGGTCGGTCTCACCAGTCGGTCTCACCGGTCGGTCTCACCGGTCGGTCTCACCGGTCGGTCTCACCGGTCGGTCTCACCGGTCGGTCTCACCGGTCGGTCTCACCGGTCGGTCTCACCGATCGGTACCCCGCAAGGAAACCGGATTTTTGGCAAAGGAAGGGACCAAGGGGGGGTCTGGGTCATCACAGGCCGGGCCCGTACCCCCCCTTCTTCGGACGTTTTCGTTCAAATGGCTGTATCTTGAGCTACGGGCCTCCGAACGACGCGCCGTCAGTGGCAACGCGATCCTTGGATCGAGACGGTTGTTTCGGTATACTATACTCAAGGTGCACCTTCCTTTTTGGGAGCCTACGTAGTTAAAACTCCGTAGTTAAGCGTTCTTGGCCTAGAGCAGTGATCAGGATGGGTGACCTCCTGGGAAGTTTCCCAGGGTGGGTGTGAGACGGAAAGGCCAATAACTAATAGACCGGGCGTCCGATTGACGCGTCGTCTGTTTCGTTGAATTCCTCTAAGTGAGACGGATCTTTTGGCATACTCCGCCCGAGGTTTGGACGCAGGTGGAGTACGGTCGGGTTGGTTTTGCCTTAAAAACCAACCGGGCCCCTGGGACGAAAAAGCCAATAACTCTCAGACCGGGCGTCCGATTGACGCGCCGTCTATTGCGTTGAGTTCCTCTTGATGAGACGGAACTTTTGGCATCCTCCGCCCGAGTTTTGGATGCAGATTGATAGTGGTCGGGTTGGATCGCACTGAAATCCAACCGGGCCCCTGGAATGGAAAAGCTGATATCTTTCAGACCAGACGTCCGTTTGACGAACCGTCAGCGGCATTGGTGATCACGTTGAAAAACGGTCCCTATGAGTATACCCTGTGAGTGTTCGGGGTAGAGTTGAGTTACGGCCGGATTGGTTCGCTAACGAAACCAACCGGGCCCCTGGGACGAAAAGGCTAATAACTCACAGACCGGGCGTCCGATTGACGCGCCGTCTGTTGCGTTGAGACCCCTATGACGAGGTGGTCCTTCGAGATACTTCCTTGCGGGACTTTGTGATACTTGGAGTATCGACCAGTAGCTCGTGGAGCGGACCCTCCCGGAGACGAGCGTGCGGAGCATGGAGACCGTGTAGCTGACTGAGACTCGATGACTACTGATCGAACGACTCGGTGTGTGACAGAGGTGCGCTTGGTTGTAGCGGCACATGGGAGCGCTTGGTTGTAACGGCAGACCCACGACAGAGGTGCGTTTGGTTGTAGCGGCACATGGAAGCGCTTGGTTGTAGCGGCAGACCCACAATAGAGGTGCGCTTGGTTGTAGCGGCACATAGGAGCGCTTGGTTGTATGGGCAGACCCACGACAGAGGTGCGCTTGGTTTTAGCGGCACATGGGAGCGCTTGGTTGTAGCGGCAGACCCACGACAGTGGTGCGCTTGGTTGTAGCGGCACATGGGAGCGCTTGGTTGTAGCGGCAGACCCACGACAGAGGTGCGCTTGGTTGTAGCGGCACATGGGAGCGCTTGGTTGTAGCGGCAGACCCACGACAGAGGTGCGCTTGGTTGTAGCAGCACATGAGAGCGCTTGGTTGTAGCGGCAGACCCACGACAGAGGTGCGCTTGGTTGTAACGGCACATGGGAGCGCTTGGTTGTAGCGGCAGACCCATGACAGAGGTGTGCTTGGTTGTAGCGGCACATGGGAGCGCTTGGTTGTAGCGACTGGCCCGCATTACTCGATAGGTGGAGTACTACAGCAGTCTTAAGTTAGTGGGCAGTACCTCGGAGTTGTGACAGGACCACTGTACACTCCAGAGACGGAGCTCTTCAGCAGTTATGGTTTCGATGATGAAAATCCTGGTTTGAGCTGAGACTTTTGACCTTGTGTTTGCCTCATGATTGAGATGGGTTACTTGATAACTTAGGTATATGTATGGGGATATATCTAAGTAGAGGTTATCTTTTGAGATCTTCTTTGTGGTTATCCTTGTTGGTTTTAGAGATACCTTGAGGGTCTCGGGGTCCCTACTGAGTATCGTTATACTCACCCCTGCACGGGCTATGCCCGCACCTCGTTGTGTTGGTTGCAGACGACAGGCAGTGCTGATGGAGGCCGAGTGTTCGAGGACTGGACGGTACCCGGAGGTGGACTACACGACGAGTCAGTACCCGGAGGTGGACTACACGACGAGTCAGTACCTGGAGGTGGACCACTGAGCGAGACGTGCTCGGAGCGGACGGCGGGACCCGAGGAGCATTGGAGCTATCTGTACCCACCCTTCAGGTGGGACTTCCAGAGGACGGCTCGACGCTGCAGTTTTTCCTTTCAGTTGCTGTTTTTCCTTTCAGTTGTACTTTACAGTTGGGCTTGTATTTTCCGGCCCCTTTTACTTTCAGCACAGCTTGTACAGTTTTTACTTAGTGTTTACTTTTCCGCTTGCTTACTCTGTGGTGCTTGTTTAATTTCCAAAGGCAATGCCTTCCCTTTTTGCTGGGATTTACGCCTTGGTGCTAGTCGCCAGCCCCTGGCCTATGGAAGGCGGGCTTGGGGTAGTCACGGCACGGGCCCCGAGGACGGGTCGTGACAAATTGGTATCAGAGGTGGTCGGTTCTACCGGGGACTCTGATCTTTCTTCTATGTGAAGCAATAGTGTTTAGCGTATTGGGTGTAGTTATCAGTCCAGGGAGTCCAGTGTTGGTGCGGCGGCCGACGTATCCGTACACCAGGACCCTGACTTCTGATTTCCGACTTAATGCACGAAAACATTGATTGCATGTGTGTTTCAAGTTTTCCTTGTGATTACTTCTGTCAGCTCACCAGGTATACTGTCCTGACCGTGGCGCACTTGTTCCCTTTTCAGGATGGCCCCACGACGACAGCCAGCTAGGATTCCGAGAGTGGAGCGTGATGACAGCCCACCGAGTGTCGAGGACTCGGTACAGGGCCCTTTAACAGCTGAGGCACCGGCGGTACCTATACCCGCCGAGGCACCGATGCTACCAGCCCCAGCCGCTGGCGATGCACGTCGCCTTAGTGCACTGCATGAGTTCCAGCGCCAGCGACCGCCCAGGTTCCGCGGGGAGACGGACCCTCAGGCCGCCGAGGACTGGCTGGAGGCTGTTGTTCAGGTTTTCAGATTAGTGAGGACACCAGCAGACCTCATGGTGATCCTCGCAGCGAGTCTCCTACACGCGGCAGCAGGCAGATGGTGGAGCTTGATGCTTCAGGTGCACGACGAGGCGTCTCTCCTCTGGACGGACTTTGAGAGCATCTTCCGCTCTGAGTTCGTCCCAGCCACCCTCCGAGCGGTGCGCATCCAGGAGCTACTACAGCTGCGGCAGGGCAGCATGTCAGTGGCCCAGTACTCGGCGAGATTTACTGATCTCTCGCGCTACTCCACAGATATGGTACGGGACCCGTTCTTCCGGGCTCGGACCTTCGAGCAGGGACTGAGGCATGAGATCAGGGCTTCGATGATCTCCCTCAACATTCCGACTCAGTCAGGGGTGTTAGAGTGATCCCTCTTAGTGGAGAGTTTCCTTGCTGAGCAGTCTCCAGCAGCAGGACCCACCACTTACCGGCATGCGGCAGAGTCTTCTGCAGCGGGCAGTAGACGGATGACGCAGGGGTCCAAGAGGACTGGACCTACAGGTGGTCGCCAGCATGACTCTAGATCGTTTTCGCAAGGCACTTGGGGTGGGCAACGACTTGCCATGAGAGGGCAGTGTTACTCCTACGGCGGGGTTGGTCACATGGCTCGTGACTATCCGACCCGCCATACGGATGACCAGCAGACGAACGAAGGACCCCCCAGGCAGAGGCAGAGGTTCGATCAGGGCGGGCCGCAAGGAGCAGGCGTCCATGACAGGGGAGTTGGTCGTGCATTAGGAGGTGGACGGCGCTTTGGGGTGTTGCCACCACCACCACCAGGCGGTCCACCCCGACCGCAGGGGACAGGAGGACATGGGAGAGCTCAGCTTCAGGCAGCTGAGGCCTACGATCATGGAGCTCCGGGAGCTGATGGACAGGAGCGGGACTAGCTCCAGACCTGGAGACTTTTGTTCACGTTGCTTCTAGTTTTGTTGATGTGTGTTTATAGATGCTTTGTGTCTTTGTACTTGAGCTGCAGTAATAAAAGACACCTTTTCTTGTGGCATTTTACTTTCCTGTCCTCTCTTGTGTTGTTACTAAGAGGTTCCGGTTTAGACTGTTGACTTGACCCTCACCCGTGAGACATCTACTGGAGGAGACCCAGTTATCACACACTGAAGCTAACAGTGTGACTCAACCCTTGGAGGTGAGAGTAATGGTTGGATCTCTTGGTAGTAGCGTCGAGGCCTTACGACGTCATCCTTGGTATGGATTAGTATCATACATGTCGGGATTGACCGTATTAGGCGAAGAACGTGGTTCATCCAGGGGATGAGACCAGATTTCTCTTATCGGCAAGGAAGAAATCGTGGCAGCTCTAGTGGGACCAGAGGTGGTCCGGGCCACGACAGAGAAGGTCCAGATGATCACATGGGAGCGGAAGGCTCAGATGCGTGCTCAATACCGCCTTTGTATCCCTAGTTTGTGTTGAAGCTTTACGGGGACGTAAAGCCCTGTGGTGGGAGTAATGTAAAGACCCGTAAATTTCAAGGAAATTTTTTTCTTAATTTTCTTTGGAATTTTACAAGAACGCAGTTTCTGACGGTGCCTGATTCCGAGATCCGGTGTGCCCGGAATCATTTTCCGAAGTTTGGCTCGGGTACGTTCAGTGAACGGACGAGCGGGTTTTTCTAACTTTTGAACCGGTGCCCGGAATCGAATTCTGAGGGCACCGATGAAATCGCAGCGCCGGTATTCGCTTAGAAACGCCTCTTCCGGAGTTGCGTTTTCTCGGGTGTGGTTTTTAATTTTCGGGATTAAAGTTAAGAAATAAAATAATTTTGCGGCAACTTTATTTTATTTCACTTAAGCCGCTTGGAAGCCACTTGAAGCCACTTAAAGGCGGCTTGAACTGATTTTAACTGGATAGGATGCTATCCAGAAATATCCTACCCCCTTGGTAGGATATTTGTGAGGTGGGGCCTGCACGAGCCCCGCCGTTTCTTTCCGCTAAGAAACGCACCCGTGAAAACCCGTCTTAATGAAAGTCAACTGACGCGTTTTCTAAATTCTTAACAGAGCATTTAATTGGGCGGTTTATTTCGTGAATTAAATGGGCTGTTTCTTTCGTGAATTAAATGGCCTGTTTCTTTCGTTGAATTAATTCAACGAATTAATTCAATCGTTTCTTAACCTGTTTTCGTGTGTTGGAATATTAATAAAATAAGACCAACCCAAAATCTTTTGAGAATATTTGAGAGGATCCTTGTTTCTTCTTCTCCCTCGCGAAGAACGCGAAGAACGCGAAGAACGCCGAACCCGGAAATCGACGACGCGACGCCTTGATCCGCATCGCCGAAAACGTTCTTCTGCGACGTCTCTTCCTCCGCGACGGATCTTCGATCGGCTTCTTGAGGTAAGAATCTCGGACCTTCCTTTTTATCTCCTTCGTGGTTCTTAACCAAAAACACGGATTTAATTAATTAAATTAAATCTGCTGTTTCATGGTGCGTTGAGTTTGCCGACTCAACACCGGATTCCGCGACGACGCGACGCCTCCCCGCGACGACGCGACGATCCCTCTCTTCCGCGACGAGCTTTTCCGCGAAGAACGCCCGCGCGCGACGACCGACGAGGTAGGGATTTATTATGGGAATTACCCCTTTTTAATTTATTCCCGTCAATGTTTCTTAAAGAAATTAAAGAACCGAATTGTGAACAATTTTAATCTTCTTAAAATTGTTATTTTTCTCGTGTGGAATAAAATTCTCCCGGTTGTTTATCTCTAACGCGGAGGGTGCGGGCCAAACGAACACGGGCAGACGACCCTCCGTCGTTCTTCGTTTTGTGCGGATTTGGCGGGTGACGACGGAACGTGCCGCAGCGGATGTTTGACGATTCCGCAGTAGAGAAAGGATCCCGGGAGGAGCAATGGCGCAGACGGGAAGAGAATCGGACCACCGGAGCGATCCCGGTGGCCCGCGGAACTCGCCGGCGGCGCGGGTCGCCGGCGCGGCGGCGCCGGCGGACGGAGGCGGCGGCGCCCCGGCGCGCCGCCGGACGAGCCCGCCGCGGCTGAAGCCGCGGCGGCAGCGGCCAACGGACCCGCGTCCGCGGTTCACCAGCGCGGCCCACGCGGGCCGCAGTTTCCTCAGGCCGCGGGTCAACGCTCGCGGCGCCTGGCACTCGGCCGCCCGGCCGCGCCGAGCCAGGCCGGTCCGACCGGCCGGGCCGCGCCCCGGCCGGGCCGGACTGGGCCAACCGGGTCGGGTCGGGTCGACCCAGTTCGGGCCGACCCAGGGGGGTCGGGTCGGGCCCGTACCCCCCCTTCTTCGGACGTTTTCGTTCAAATGGTTGTATCTTGAGCTACGGGCCTCCGAACGACGCGCCGTCAGTGGCAACGCGATCCTTGGATCGAGACGGTCGTTTCGGTATACTATACTCAAGGTGCACCTTCCTTTTCGGGAGCCTACGTAGTTAAAACTCCGTAGTTAAGCGTGTTTGGCCTAGAGCAGTGATCAGGATGGGTGACCTCCTGGGAAGTTTCCCAGGGTGGGTGTGAGACGGAAAGGCCAATAACTAATAGACCGGGCGTCCGATTGACGCACCGTCTGTTTCGTTGAATTCCTCTAAGTGAGACGGATCTTTTGGCATACTCCGCCCGAGGTTTGGACGCAGGTGGAGTACGGTCGGGTTGGTTTTGCCTTAAAAACCAACCGGGCCCCTGGGACGAAAAAGCCAATAACTCTCAGACCGGGCGTCCGATTGACGCGCCGTCTATTGCGTTGAGTTCCTCTTGATGAGACGGAACTTTTGGCATCCTCCGCCCGAGTTTTGGATGCAGATGGATAGTGGCCGGGTTGGATCGCACTGAAATCCAACCGGGCCCCTGGAATGGAAAAGCTGATATCTTTCAGACCAGACGTCCGTTTGACGAACCGTCAGCGGCATTGGTGATCACGTTGAAAAACGGTCCCTATGAGTATACCCTGTGAGTGTTCGGGGTATAGTTGAGTTACGGCCGGATTGGTTCGCTCACGAAACCAACCGGGCCCCTGGGACGAAAAGGCTAATAACTCACAGACCGGGCGTCTGATTGATGCGCCGTCTGTTGTGTTGAGACCCCTATGACGAGGTGGTCCTTCGAGATACTTCCTTGCGGGACTTTGTGATACTTGGAGTATCGACCAGTAGCTCGTGGAGCGGACCCTCCCGGAGACGAGCGTGCGGAGCACGAAGACCGTGTAGCTGACTGAGACCCGACGACTGCTGATCGAACGACTCGGTGTGTGACAGAGGTGCGCTTGGTTGTAGCGGCACATGGGAGCTCTTGGTTGTAACGGCAGACCCACGACAGAGGTGCGCTTGGTTGTAGCGGCACATGGGAGCGCTTGGTTGTAGCGGCAGACCCACGACAGAGGTGCGCTTGGTTGTAGCGGCACATTGGAGCACTTGGTTGTAGCGGCAGACCCACGACAGAGGTGCGCTTGGTTCTAGCGGCACATGGGAGCTCTTGGTTGTAGCGGCAGACCCACGACAGTGGTGCGCTTGGTTGTAGCGGCACATGGGAGCGCTTGGTTGTAGCGGCAGACCCACGACAGAGGTGCGCTTGGTTGTAGCGGCACATGGGAGCGCTTGGTTGTAGCGGCAGACCCACGACAGAGGTGCGCTTGGTTGTAGCGGCACATGGGAGCGCTTGGTTGTAGCGGCAGACCCACGACAGAGGTGCGCTTGGTTGTAGCGGCACATGGGAGCGCTTGGTTGTAGCGGCACACCCATGACATAGGTGCGCTTGGTTGTAGCGGCACATGGGAGCGCTTGGTTGTAGCGACTGGCCCGAATTACTCGATAGGTGGAGTACTAAAGCAGTCTTAAGTTAGTGGGCAGTACCTCGGAGTTGTGGCAGGACCACTGTACACTCCAGAGACGGAGCTCTTCCGCAGTTATGGTTTCGATGATGAAAATCCTGGTTTGAGCTGAGACTTTTGACCTTGTGTTTGCCTCATGATTGAGATGGGTTACTTGATAACTTAGGTATATGTATGGGCATATATCTAAGTAGAGGTTATCTGTTGAGATCTTCTTTGTGGTTATCCTTGTTGGTTTTAGAGAGACCTTGAGGGTCTCGGGGTCCCTACTGAGTATCGTTATACTCACCCCTGCACGGGCTATGCCCGCACCTCGTTGTGTTGGTTGCAGACGACAGGCAGTGCTGATGGAGGCCGAGTGTTCGAGGACTGGACGGTACCCGGAGGTGGACTACATGACGAGTCAGTACCCGGAGGTGGACTACACGACGAGTCAGTACCTGGAGGTGGACCACTGAGCGAGACGTGCTCGGAGCGGACGGCGGGACCCGAGGAGCATTGGAGCTATCTGTACCCACCCTTCAGGTGGGACTTCCAGAGGACGGCTCGACGCTGCAGTTTTTCCTTTCAGTTGTTGTTTTTCCTTTCAGTTGTACTTTACAGTTGGGCTTGTATTTTCCGGCCCCTTTTACTTTCATCACTGCTTGTACAGTTTTTACTTAGTGTTTACTTTTCCGCTTTCTTACTCTGTGGTGCTTTTTTACTTTCCAAAGGCAATGCCTTCCCTTTTTGCTGGGATTTACGCCTTGGTGCTAGTCGCCAGCCCCTGGCCTATGGAAGGCGGGCTTGGGGTAGTCACGGCACGGGCCCCGAGGACGGGTCGTGACATTTATAATTATATTTTATTTATGAATTGTTCATAAATGTTAATCTCGTATTTAAATATTTCAAGTTTCTTATCTTCTATATTCATGTTTAGTAATTTTTTAAGAAATGTGAATGTTTTGAATGCTTTAGTTTAAATGTTAAACTAGTTCTAGGATAGATCATTGAATTACATGATAGGAATGTCTCTATAATGAATTTAGTTTTCATTTACATTAAACTCAGTTTATAATTGAAGTAATGAACTTGAATTTAGTTGTTGGTTATAGTTTTTTTGAATTAGGTTTTAGAGGTATGATGAATCCTATTATCTCTTGAGTGAAGTATCTCAGGATATATGGACTTGGGGTTGGACTACCAGCCTACCTAGAGGCTTTTTCCTGTCTAGGCTAGGGAAAGGGGTTGGCTATCTATCACTCCAGGCTCACTCATGAGGATATTTTCAATATAATATAATTTTAAACTATTACATGAAGCTTTCATGTTTCTTATGAATATGATGAATCTAGATATGTATGAATATGTTTGACATCTAATTTTCAGTGAGTAATACAAACGTATGGGTTTGTAAAGAGTAGAACATCAATATGGTTTGAACATATTGGTTTGGTGGAAGGAATGGGATTCCAAACAATAGTACTAGAAGTATTCATATATAAAAGGGAATAATATGAGATAAGATGGTGAGATTAAATTCTTATATAAATACTAAGTGTGATATTCCTTCCAAAACAGCACTTATCAAGACCTTGTTCATTCAACTTGGTATTTTCGAGCTCAGCATGAGTACCCCTAAATTATCTTGTGTTAGAAAATAAAGTTATAAGTAACTTTAGATTATTTTTAGGGTATTATTAAGATCAGCATGAGTATCCCTTTATTAACCATTATTGGATTATTCTTGTCATTTTCATTAGGTTACACTAACTGGGAAATCCTAACAGTTAGTATAACATTGGAATAGATTTGATAATATCCATATGATGGATTAAAAAAATAGTTGTCTACTTAATTATCCAAGATTCATATATGATATGAGTGACAATTTATGTCTACCAGATATATTCATGGCTTATTTACATGATAACTAGTGTAATTCATGGTGAAATATGTATCTTGGACCACTAATGGATATGACGTATTTTAAAAAGGGGTCACCATTTTAGTGTGATATCATTTAATAAAAATATTTATTAAATTTTTAATAAAACATGATACTCATATAATAAAATAATCTATTTTAAATAATATCATCATCTCCATAAATATAAAATTTTAATTAATCCCTAAAAAGTAAAATATTAATGCAAGTCAATGCTAATACTGGTAACTTAAGAAAATTTATTAATAAATATTGGTGATTTAAGAAAGTTATTAAGGAAAATTCTGTGTGTCATAATAATTCCTTCCTCAGTAACCAAGTGTTGAAATTGTTAAACAATTGAATCTATATTCTTATGGAAACATAGAGTGATTAATTTAAGGTTTCAAAGGCATTATATGTTAAATCACTAGAGGAATTATAGCCTCCACTCGTGTAATCAATATTATTAGATAAATCGATGATTTTAGTCTTAAATACTCAATATGATTGGGTACATCAACTGATATTCAATATGATTAGATATTCTAAATGACTTGGTGAGACTAAATGTTTCTTTAAAACTTTAATTTTTATAGAAACCAATTCTATTATTCAGAAAAATATATGATATCAATTGTATGTTTTTAAAAGTGTTACAAATATATAGAAGGTCGGAAGATAAAAATAATTAAAGATTGAATTTTTATTTTAAGTAATGGAGAAAAAGAGTCTCTAAATTAATAACTTGGAGGCTTCAAGAATGGATAAAATCATCATAAGATGTGTATTTTATCTCATTTATCTCTTGAGAAGATCATGTAAACAATGGTTGTTTAAATGAAATTATATATATTGTTTTTAATACACGTACTTATGATTTGTTTAATTCTATAATATCCTTTAAGTAGAGAGAGAATATTTCATGTTATTCAAAGGAAATTTATATTATTTCCATTTGTAGAAATTTTCCAAAAAATTTATTGAATTGAAAGAAAATTTACCAAATATTCTCAAAGTATTATGAATATATATGAACTAGGAATATGATTTCTAGATTCTAAAATAATGTATAGTTAAAATTTCATACTGAAAAATAAAATTTGGTAGAAAAGTTAAAAAATGTTTCTTTAAGAAACCAATCAACGTAATTGAAACCTAGGGTTTTCACGAAGGAATAATGATTATTCAAAATGATTGGATTGTACAAAATATACGAGAAAATTGTGTGAAACTATATGGAATGTCCATGTTAGGTATGCATATTATAGAAATTAATTATTCAATATTTAAATTTGTGTGATATTGAATATATATTTTATAAAGTGTTTTAAATATATAGGAGTTCAAAATAAAAGGAAGAATTGATTGATCTTCTATTTTACATTCATGAGATAAAGTAAATAGTTATTACACCAAGGATTTTAATTTAAAGTATTTTATCAATATCAAATGAATCTAAGTAAAATATGTGTATCTTCATCTCATTTCCATTATGTCATTAGAGATTTTTTTCTATTATAAAGGGTTTTTGTGAACAAGTATAAGATGATTAATTGTATACACATGGTTTATGATTCACTAATTCTTAAAAAATTCTTTGAGAATAATATATAGATAATAGAATTTTATCCAGCATAAAATGCTTTTCCAAGTATTTGTTAAAATATGTGTGAATGTGTTCCAACCACCAATCAATGGTTCTTTTTTATAAAATATTTTTTTTAAAAAGGAATGGTTCCAAACACATATAATACCATATATGATATGGATACACTAGTTTATTTTTTTAATATTACTATTAAAAGAAAATAAATTTTATTTCCTAACATAAAAGGTTTTGGGTTTATTAGAAAGATATTCTAAAAGGAATACAATTTCTAAGAGGCTAGTGGGAGTATATTTGGGCTTAGAGAAGTTCAAAGTTAAAAAATAAAAGATCATATGAGTTTAATTTTAAATTGAATATTACTTAAAATACTAAGAGATTTAGGATGTGTTAGTAAATAATAATGTAATTTTTTACATTATTTGAAGGAAATATTTTGATGGAATAGGTTTCAAATAATGATGATGATTCACTTAGATTGAGTTATAAGTTGAAAACAGAAGTTGGCATCATAAAATTTGATGTTTTGAAGTTACGATGTTTGAATATGTTTAAGAATTTGAACAATTAGGAATATGATTACTAAGTCTCTTCATTATTCAAATTTGATTACTTCATAGATATTTATCACTAAAGAGTTTAGTGGGATAACTTTATCATATTGTCACATAGATATGTGACATTGATTTTATATAATTTAATTTGTTCAAAAAAACTATAAAGTGTAGAAAACATAAGGATAATATGGAATTTTATCATATATGATATGATAAACTGGTGCTTATATTGGTTTTGTTAAATATTCTTAAAGATTTTAGGAATATTAAAATTTATCATATTAAAAAGTAACCTCTATATTATAATAATTTCAAATTGGATATGTAAATGTATATATAGATACAAATTTTATAAAGTATAATAAAAATTGAAATATAAAACTATGATATTGAGTTTATCCATAACCGATATTCATCATGGGTTATTATATATTGTGAAAAAAATGTTAAGGTTAGCATGAGAAGTATTTTTGTATAGAGATATAGAATAAGATTATCAGGCATAAAAAAATAATAAGATTCTTTTTGTACATTGGATAACCTACTATTGGCACCTCCTTTGATGTGGTGGGTTTTATATCTCTTAATTTAATGATCATAAACCATGATTCATTTTTTACTAATATTTCACATGTTGTATGATAGAATTTTATATGAGCATATTACTTCTATAATATTTCTTTTAAGAGTTATGGAAATACCCCATTGCTGAGTCACCATTACTGCCAGGATGAGCTACCACCAGACTCAAGTCACCATTACTGCCAGGATGAGCTACCGCCAGACTCAAGTCACTATTACTGCCAAGATGAGATTTCTTAAAACTCAAGTCACCATTACCACCATGTTGAGATACCACCAGAATCAAGTCACCACTATCACTAATGAAGTTACTATCATCAGATTCACCACCAATTACTGAGTCACCACAAGCACACTTGTTACTGTTGTTGTCCGAGATCTTTGGAATGAATAATTAAAACGAAAAAATCTATTCTTGGATGGTTTGAACAATAAATTAAGACTTAGTAAAAGACAATATAAGGAATGTGTATCTCCTTCAACAAGTGATGCTATATATTCCTAAAGTATCTCTCTCTCGATATGATGATGATTTACTAATACAACGATTACTAATGACCAAGAAAAATGTGTGATCAAATTCGTGAACTCTCTTGAACTTGATGATTCAAATTATGTGAAGATCAATGACACAAAATCACTAAACCAATTACCAAGATTCATTTAGTCAAAATACAAAGATCATATGAAGCATTCATGTAGATTTATATGATCCCTTTTTATGCTTCAATTTTCTAGAACAAAGAATAGACTCATCATCATTACGGATCTGATGATTACAAACATACAGAACACATAAGAATAAGATCTTTATATTTTTTCTATCTATTTTACTTTTTATCAGTGTGTTGTTTTATTTTTATCTAACACACATTGTCTCCTGCATATTCTAGGATAATACTTGTTATTCTATTGTTCCTCAATATGTTTCCCACTGTTTTTGTGGAAGAGGTCCATGTGGGACCTTTACTTTTCTTTGATCCCATGTATTACTGTAGAATAAGCTTTTTAGCCTGGATATCTTGTTGTTTTTTTAATTTATACATAATCCATGCTATGGATTTGTTTAATTATATTTATAATCTTCTTGGAAATAGGTGATTTCCAAGTGGAGGGGATTATGTCTCACCATGAGAATGAACCTCTTGTTTATTCCGTTGTGTCACTGTGTTATTTTTTTCTATCTTTTTTAAGATAACATTTCATTAACAAACAAAACAATTTATTTTATAATTAATCTTAACTATTTTTTATATAAGTTTCTATCTAAGTAAATTAATCTCAAAAGTTAAGGTATTTCTAAACCATATTTTGATTGAGATCTGATCACTCTTTAAGAAATATTTTAAAAGTATATATCTTCTATTGATCTTCTTTTTTGATTAATTGGTATGTTTATTTATAGAAATTTTTATTGATAACTCAATTCACCCCCTCTCGAGTTACTCTCTCCGAACAACATTTGGTATCAGAGGCTTATTTAAATTTAACTTTTTTTATTAATTTAGCTTTATTATAAATATCTCAAATTTCTATCATTTCTAAATTTTATTTCTTTATGGATAACAGAAAATAAGGATTTTATACCAACAGTCCTCCTTATTTTAATGGAAACAACTATTCTCAATGGATAATAAAAATGTGAATTCATTTGGAAAGTATAGGTTTTGATATATAGAATATAACAGTAGATCAATATGAAATACTACAAACTTTTAGAAGTTATTGGAGTAGTGATACAAAAACTGCTTACAATAATAATTATAAAGATATGAATGATTTTTTATGTGCTTTGGGATATGATGAATTCAATAGAATATATACTTTCAAATATACTTTTGAAATATGGGATACCTTATCTGTCTCAAAATAATAAACATCAAATGTTAAGGAAATGAGACTGAATACATATACAATCAAGTATGGTACTTTTAAAATTAAATAAGATAAACATATTTCTAATATGTATCTCAAGTTAAATGAAATATTGAATACTATGAAATCACTTGGAAAGAAAGTAATAGAAAAAGATCAAGTAATGAGACTACTTAGATGCTTACCCAATAGATGGAGAGGAACATCAGTGTCAATCAAAGAATTATGTGATGTAACTTAACTACCTGTTAAGGAATTAATAAGAAAGATAATGATGTATTAAGAGGAACTTAAAGTCAATGTAGATATTGATGAAGATGAAACAAAAAGAAAATTAGTAGACTTCAAATCTACTACCTCTAAATAAAAATAAAAGGTACAAACTAAGTATTCCAGTGAAGAAGGATCTCCTGATGATAGTGATAAAGAAATGGCACTCAAGGAAAGAATATTCAAGAAATTATTTAGGAAAAAATAAGTTCTTAAAAAAGTAAAATTTCAAAGAATATTATTATAATAAAGGAAAGTGGAAAAAGGATTGTAAAAAGGACGATACTCAAAATGAAGTTACCTATCATGAATATAAGAGAAAATTCCACATTAAATCTGACTGTCCAAAATTAAAATATAAAAAAAGTATGAGGATAAGGATAGAATATAAAAAAAAGGCCATGAAAGAAACATGGAGTGACTCATAAGAAAGTTTAAGTGACTCGGACACTAATCAAGAAGACAAGTCTGACAGAGCCAACATGTTATTTATTGAAATCACATCCAAGGTAAAAACTGATCTTCCTATGTCTCCTACTGATGTTTCATACATTTATAAAAATGAATAAAATAATAAAAATAAGGAAACAATGAACAGAAAATATCTATATTATTATTATAACATGCTGAAAGACACTTTTAATGAACTAAAAGATAAATATAAGTCTCTCAAAAAATAGCATGCTTCAATATTAAAAGTTAAAAATAATCTTACTATTGAAAGAGCGAAAAATGATCAACTGCTGAAAAAAATGAATTAAAATTGTCAAATGAACAACTAAATAAAGACATAGAAAAAATTACCAATGTTAAGAAAACATTAACTCAAATACTAGGAAAAAAAGTTCCTCCCAAGTATAAAACTATTATAGGTTACCAACTAAGACAAGAAAAATTTAAAAAACTATATTTACATCAATTTCCAATACTAAAAGTTCATATACTATAAACACCTACTCAAATGGACCTAAAAAAGGTTTTATCTCTAGATTTTTTCAATATATTTATAAGAAATATCTTAGACAAATATGGATACCAAAATCTCTTTTTACTAATGTATCTGGAACCGTTATAATTTGGGTACCAAAATCATTTTTGGCATAAACTTTCTATTTTAGGAATCCTATTTGAAAACCTCCAGAAAAAGAATATGGTATCTAGATAGTGGATGTTCTAGAAACATGACTGGTGAGTATTCAAACATCAATAATTTGATTAAATTTGACGGTGGACATGTCACTTTTAGTGACAATGAAAAAGGGGTAATCATAGTCCTTGGACAAATTGGTAATTCTAATTTAGTATTAATTTCGAAAGTTTTATATGTAGATTGTGTAAAATATAATTTTATTAGCATATCCTAATTGTGTGATGATGGTTCTTTTTTAAAATTTGAAAATAGTTCATGTCATGTTTTTAATAATAAAAATGATTTAATTTGTACTACGTTGATAAATGATAATATTTATTTTATTGATTAAAATTAATTATATTCTAATAATATATCTTTCTTAAGTTCCTTTCATAAATAATATTGGCTTTTTCATATGAGACTAGGCTATTGAAATATTCATTCACTTAGAAAGCTAACTAGGAAAGGGTTAGTTAGAGACCTACCAAATATTGAATTCTCAAATGATAGAGTTTGTAATCCCTACAAAAAAGGAAAACTTTATAAGATTTATTTTAAATCTAATAAAGAAGATTGAACATCTAAACCACAATAGGTAATTAATATGGACCTCTTTGGACCTTCTAGAGTCTCCAGTCTAAATGGAAAACAATATTTCTATGTCCTTGTAGATGACTTCTCTAGATAGAAAGGGGTATTCTTTATAGATCACAAAAGTGAAGATTTTTATTACATTATTAAGTATTACAAATCTATAGATTACCTTAGTGGACTTAGATTATGAGATTAAGGAGTGATCATGGTCAAGAATTTGAAAATTAGGACTTTGAGTCATTTTGTTCTCAAAATGGATATAATCACAACTTATATGCTCCCAGGACACCATAGAAAAATGGTCTAGTATAAAGAAGAAATAGGACTCTTCAAGAGATATATCTAACCATGTTAAATGGGTATTACCGACCTATCTACTTTTGGTTTGAAGTTATAAATGCAGCATGTTATATTATTAATAGAGTTTTGATTAGACCTCTCTTAAATAAGACACCTTCTGAGTTATGTAATAACATAAAACCAAAGGATAATTACTTTAGAGTTTTTGGTTTCAAAGTATTTATTCTTAATACAAAGGATAATTTGGACAAATTTTCTTCCAAGAGCGGTGAAGTAATTTTCCATGGGTATTCGACTTATAGAAAATCCTATAGAGTTTTTAACAAGAATACCTACACAATATAAGAATTTTTTCATATCAATATTGATGAAAGAAATCCCAGTTAAGCTATGAATATCCTATAAGACCTTGAGGATGATCATTCATCTTTGAATCTCAATCCCAAACCTTTTTAAGTTCTATTAAACAAGCTAACACTACAGCTACTGATCCACCAAAATCTAAATAGGAAGAAAAACCTAAGCCTACCATCCCCTCTTTTTAGAGACCCATTAGGACTCATAGACACCACTTTTTATATGAATTAAAAGGAAACTTTGATAAAGGTACACATACCAGAGCATCCATGAGAAATCAAATTTAACATCAATCCTTCTTGTCACAAATTGAACCTAAGAACATTAATGATTCATAAATGATGAATTTTGGGTAATATCTATGCAATAAGAACTTAATTAGTTTAAAATAAACAATGTTTGGGAACTTTTGGGCCATCCTAAGGATACCTTAACTATTGGTACCAAGTGGGTGTTTAGAAACAAGGTTAATGAATTTGTCACTATAGTAATAAAAAAAGCTACATTGGTTGAAAAAGTTATAAACAAAAAAAAGGTATTGATTATGAAGAAACTTTTTCACCTGTAGCAAGACTTGAAGACATTAAGATATTTCCTTCCTATGAAGAACATTTGGACACCAAAATTTAGAAAATATTTGTTAAAAGTACATTATTAAATGGATTTATAATTGAGGATTTTTTTTGTTGAAAAACCCCAATATTTCAAAATCCTCATTTTATAAATTGTTTTTTTAAATTAACAAAAGATTTGTATGGTTTAAAACATGATCTTATGGCTTGGTATGATAGGCTTACCTCTTTTCTTATTTTGAAAGGTTTTTTAAAACAAATAGATGATCCAACTCTCTTTATAAAAATAATTTCAAAAGATGTTTTGATAGTTCAAATTTATGTGGATGATATTATTTTTTGATCTACTAAAGATTTCTTATGTTCTAATTTTTCAAAAAGTAATGCAAATTGAATTAGAAATTAGTTTAATGGATGAATTAAAATTCTTTCTTGGATTTCAGATTTTTCAAAATAAAGAATGAATTATCTTAAATCAAAGTAAATACACAAAAGATCTTTTAAAACATTTTTTCTTGGAAAGTACCAAAAGTAGTGATATTCCCATGAGTACCACCTATAAATGAGACCTTAAAGAAATTGGGAAATAATTATATCAAACTAGTTACAAAGGTATGATTGGAAATCTTCTCTACTTAACTGTTAGTCGGTCTGATATTATGTTTAGTGTATTTATGTGTTCTCACTTTCAAGAAAATCCAAAAAGAGTAACATCTATTAGCTTTCAAAAGAATTTTTAAACACCTCAAGTATAAAACCAATTTAGGATTGTTCTACCCAAGAGGAAATTCTTTTGAATTAGTTAGTTATTCAAATATAGATTTTTGTGGTTGAAAGTTAGATATAAAAATCACGTTAAGAACAAGTCATCTTTTAAGAAAATCTCAAGTATCATGGTTTGGTAAGAAGAAAAATTTTATTACACTATCTACTATTGAAGCTAAATACATAGTTGAAGGTAGTTTTTGTGTACAAATATTGTGGATGAAACATAGTATACTAGACTTTGGATAACAATTTAGACATTAACCTATTAATTTTGATAACACAAGTGTAATAAACATTTCCAAAAATCCAGTTTCTCACTCTAGAACAAAACATATCGATGTAAGACATCACTTTTTGAGAGATCATTACCAAAAGGGTGATATAACCTTAGAATTTATTTGAACCAAACATTAATTAGATGATATATTCATGAAGACTTTGAATTATGAAATATTTAACTACATCAAAAATGAATTAGGAATGATAATTTTTTGTTGATGAGTCTCCGTTTATGAGTCATTGTTGATGAGTCACCATTAATGAGTCACCATTGATGAGTCATCGTTGATGATTCACCATTGATGATTCACTATTGATGAGTCCTTATTGATGAGTCACCATTGATGAGTCACCATTAAATGAGTCACCATTCCTTTTATGTTATTGTTATTTTTAAGACCATTGTGATTTTTCAAGTTCTGATTAAATTTTTATTATCTTAATTTTATTATTATTATTTTCGAATCCCTAAATGATAAAAACATCAAGATTACTAAAAATTTATTTACTTTCTTTAAACCTTGAAATACTGATCTCTTGCCTTCCTTATGAACCAATCTTCCCACTTCCTTACTCCTCCTAAATCCTTCAATCTGATTTGAATAGCCTTTGTGAAGTGAGTTACTAAATCAAATCTAGAAGAGATGAGGACTTCCAAGTGATGATGAGTATCAACAAGTATTTTTCAAGTCATTTCTGTAAAAATAAATCTAAATAACCATATGGTTGAAGCAGAAAAAGTGATCGATTCCCAATATATTCCAACTAGTAATATGCTAGTGTTAAAGGTAACAGAAAAATAAAAGTGGATGAACCGGTTTACCTCAAATCATGAAGTGTATTATCCAAGGATTGTTTATGAGTTTTATTAGAATAAATGATTCATTTTTGGGGAAAATGATGATATAATTTATAGAAGTATAGATAGAGAATATATTTATCTCTCTTCCAAAGAATGGGAAAAATGTATAAATATTCCTCACAAAGGGGTATATGAAGATTTCCAAGGGAGTATACCTAATGATAAGTTATAGGAGGATCTCCTATAACTAACTAGAGATCTAACCAAGAGTAGACCAATTGATATAGATCTTGATGGTGAGAGAAATCAGATGTTTATGTTTTTATAGCATGTCTTACACCCTAGAAAAGGGGAATTCCACACATTATTGTTTCATGATGTATACTTCTTGTACATGATGAATAGAGGGAAAAGAATAAATTTTTGTAGATTTTTTATTGTCCAAATGCATGAGATGTTCCATAAGAACTCTTTATAAAACTCTCTAATTTATCCCAAAATGGTATCTTAGATTCCAAGGGTTATGTTAAACCTGGAGAAGAAGATGAGGATAAAATGGGTGGTTTTTGTCTTTCTAATTCAATCTACAAAAAAGTGAAAGTAGATTAGAATCCCTAGAATGAGTGTTGGGTTAGGGATAATGAAAAACTATATAATGATTTTAACCCTATTGATAACCCAACTAGACCAAAGGATATGGTGGATTAGGGTCTTGAACATGATGATATTATTGAGTATTATATTACAGATTCTATTGCTGAAAGAGATGAAGAATAACATGATGAGTCGGTTGAAGAATGAAGTGATCCAAAGGTCATAAAATCTCCACCAGTAGTATCAAGTGATCATGTTTGTTCTATAGGATATATACCTTATATAGAAACTCCCTTATCTTAGGATGATAATGAAGAATATACTAATGTTTATGAAGAATCCAAATATAAATCATCTACCTATGAGGCCTCAAGTGAGGAGAGTAATGATGGAGTAAATGATTTTTGTTATAAAAGAATATATAAATATATTATGGATATTAAGAAACCATATGAATCTTCCAATAGGGATGATAAGTATAAATTAGATGAATCTCTTCATGAGAATCCTAAAGTTTTACATAATGGAATTATCTCTAATCATAGAGTTTATCAACACAAAGAAGGTGGTTCTTCTCATGAAGGGAATGCACAGAATGGGGATGATCATGTTCATCCTACCCAAGAGTTAGTCCAACTTCAACCCCCTACACTAATTTTATCCAATCTCATTGAAGAAATTCAGCCTCGGGACATACTAATGCTTGATATTCCAACAGTTCTCTCAAAGGGTAAGGAAACTACAAGTGAGGGGGAGAAAACTCCCAATCTTGATGAGAAGATAGTTAAACTAGCTCAGTTGGAATCAGTGGAGACCTTGGAAACCAATCAGATAGTTATTTTTCCATCTATTACTAAGGGGGAGTTAACTACCTTTCTTGTTACTCATTCAGAGGATCATAATCAACAAACACCCACTTTACAACTGAAAGAGATAGATCATGTGCCCTCAGTAACTGAAGTTGGAAAAATCTCTCACAAGCCTAGAGACACTCCAATTATTCTCTATATCAGATCTTCAATTAGAGCCTTCGAATAATGGGAGAGATATGCTAGTTTTTTAAGACTAGGGATGACATAAAGTGATTCAAATGATGACTCTGAATTCATAAGATAATGATTCATAGTGAACCAGATAGATGAAGCTGGTGATTTATAGCATTTCACTCCCATGGAAACAGAAAGACCAGTTTTATTACTATTTTGATAATATCAAAGGGGGAGATAATTGGGAATTATGAATTTATATAATAATATTTATATCTAATCATTTTCAATTAAATATTTAGTACATGTTTTATAAAATTCCATGTTTTTTTATCATAAAAAAGGGGCATAATGTTGGCACCTCCTTTGACGGAGTGTGTTTGACATATCTTATTTTAATGATAACAAACCATAATTCATTTATTAATAATTTTTCACATGTTGTATATATGAAAATATTAATTCTATAATATTTCAATTAATATTTATGGAAAGAAACTATTGGAGAGTCACCATTACTTCCAGGATGATCTACCCCAAGAATCAAATCACTGTTACCACTAGGATGAGCTACCGCCAGACTCAATTCATTGTTACCACCAGGATGAACTACCGCCAGACTCAAGTCATTGTTACCACTAGGATGAGCTACCTATATACTCAATCCATCATTACTTGTAGGATGAGATATCTCCATAAGTGAGTCACTGCTACTTCCAAAGAAGTTACTATCAGCGGAGTCACCTTCAACACACTTGTTACTGTTGTTTTCAGAGATCTTCGGTGTGAATGGTTCAAATGGAAAACTCTATTCCAAGATGGTTTTACCAAATATTTAAGACTTATTAAAATATGATATGAGTAATGTGGATCACCTTTAACAAGATCTGCTATATATTCTTGAAGGATCTCTCTCTCCTTTTCTCTCGGTACGATGATGCTTTACTAATACAACGATTACTAATGACCAAGAAAAGTGTGTGATCAAAATTTTGAACTCTATTGAACATGTTGATTCACATTATGTGAAGATCGATGACATAGAATCACAAAACCCATAACCAAGATTGATTGAGACAACAAATAGATATCATCTGAAGCATTCTTATAGATTTCTACGATCCTCTGTTCTGCTTCAATTTTCCTAAAAAAAGAACAGACTCCTCACCATCAAGGACCTGAGGATTACAACCATACATAACACATTAGACTAATCTATTAATATTTTTTCTTTTTATTTTACTTTTGAGAAGTTTTTTTTTTCCTATTATCTAACACACATTTTCTCTTGTATATTCTAGGAGAATACTTGTTATTCTATTATTCCTCAATTTGTTTACCACTTTGTTTAAGGAAGATGTCCTTGTGTGACTTGTGATTATCTTTCATCCCATGTATAACTATGGAAGAGTATTTTTATCCTATAAAGCTTGTTTTTGTTGACTGTATACATAATTTGGGTTTTGTATTTGTTTGATTATATTTATAATCTTCTTGGAAGCACGTGATTTCTAAGTGGAGAGGATTAGCTCTCACATTGAGACTGAACCTCTTGTTTATTCCACTATTTAATTGTGTTCTTTGTTTTGTTTTTCTATATTATTAAATATAACATTTTATTAACAAACAAAACAATTTATTTGATAATTAATATTAACTAGTGTTTATATATGTATCTATCTAAGTAAAATGATCTCAAAAGTTAAGGTATTTCTAAACCATATTTTGATTGAGACCTAATCACTCTTTAAGAAATATTTTAAAAGTATAGATATTATATAAATATTTTGTTTTGATTAATTACATAGTTTATCTATATAAATTTTTATTGAGAACTCAATTCACCCCATCTTGTGTTACACTCTCTGACCAACACCTACTATGTATACAACATGGAGTGTCATACATATTTCTATGGTATACTAGGGGTGCATGGATCATATATGAGTACCCATTACCTAATGTTGGTGAGATACCTATCATGAGAATCTTCAAACTTGGATACCCTCTTCACACAAGTATACATATTGACTTAGCTAATATGGGTGTTTTTGGGTATGTTTTTGATCATTTCATAGGTTGTAGGTTAACTAAGATGGGATTTGTCCTCTTATATGATGAGTAAGACATCAGGTCCCTCAATTGAGATATACTGTGGGAGTGTAAATCTGCAACTAGATATTATATATATATATATATGTATGTATGTATAAGGGACATGTGATGTTATTATCTAAAAGAATGAATTATATGCGATGTATTCATCAATAAGTTTATTCTACACTTTGAGAATCAAGAACATATGAGTTAGATATATGGGATTGACATGATTTGTTCCACATAGTCACTCAATGTCTTAGAAAAATAGAAAATATGAGAATTCATGTTTATATATGATGTATATTAGTGGACACAGGTATATAGATACATGTGGTTGATGGAGATAGTGCTATATCCCTTTATATCTTGAGTATAATTGATGATTTTAAAGAGGCCACTCTTTACATACATATATAGATCTGAAGATTCGTATTTTTTGAAATTTTATAACACCCCATAAGGTTATAGTTTGTGGTTGACTGAATGGGGATTCAGTTTCACTCAAAGATCTACTCTAAATTTTTTTAGAGTTAATGAAAAAAATATGGTTAGGTATTCACAAGTTATTATATATAATGTGATATAAGTTCAATATAATAATTTATTTCCAAAAAAAATGAAATATATAAAAAATTATTTTTGGATATGGTTTCACAAGTTATTTTATACGATACAATATAAGGTGAAATGAAAAAAAAAACCTATTAGGGTTTAGTGAAAGTTTTAGATTGAAATAGATATTCCCTAAATCCATTTATATGTATGTGTGTGTGCGTGTGATATATTTATGATATATATATTGGATATTTCATATTACATTCAAATTATGATTTTCATGCACATAAGGATATATTATTTTATGAAATGTGTGATTGCATAAAAATGATAAAACTTATCATTTTTTCCTCCCATGTATACTATCATTTAATAAGTTATTATATAAGATGAAACGAATGAGGGGTGAATGCATATGATGTATTCTAACATTCATGAACCATCCATTGAATTTATTCATGTGTTTCAACACATAAATAAATAAGGCAACAATTAATGAGAATCCCTAATTTCTTATATAAACAACTATCATGCGATGTAATTAAAGTGTTTGCTTCTTTATATGCTTGTTTGAACCACCATATACCCAATAAGTTCAATTCATATTCCTCCTTTGCACTATGAGATGTTAATACATTTTAGAGGTTGGTGGATCCCCCTCAAAAATTGAGTGATTTTGGAGTATCCCATGGATATCTATAGAGGTGGTATGCCTTTGATTTCTGCTTTGTTATCTCACTCAAACTCATCCAAAGGTGATCGATATTGATACAATGTCTCCCTATTGTAATGTACACACATTTACAGTAGATCTTTATTTTGATTTTATTGAATGTTTATATTATATTACACTTAGATCTTTAGACAAGAGTTTTAATTACACTTATTCTTATAATAATTTTTATTAAACTCCTTTGAAACCCATCAGTCCATAGGTGTAAACTTAAGGAGGTTCTCCTAAGAATAGGTATAGTTCCTAACAGAGCATTTTCATTTTATTTCTTATTCTACCTTCTTCAAATTTTATTCAACCATTCTAAAATAATAACATGAATATATTTCATATACTATAATTTTATTATGTTTATATTATAAACCTCTCTCATCTTCATAACCAACTAATGAAAAATAAAAACATTGTTCGTGCGTACATGTGGTCTACCACCTCGTGAGATGATGTATTTCATTTTTCATCACCGACTCTTATGGCTGATCATAATGATGGATACAAATTAAATAATATGATATATATGACATAAATTTAATTATTTAACGGTAAATAAATATTATACTTTTTTATTTAATATCCAATGAAAAATAAAAATGTTGTTTGTGTGTACGTGTGGACTACCACCTTGTGAACCAATGTATTTTATTTTTCATCACCGCCTTACATGGACAATATATATAGGTGGATTTAAAAAAAATATGATATTTATAATATAATTATAATTATTTAATGATAAAATAATACTTTTCTATTTCCCTCATATTCATTGAAAAATAGAAATGTTACTCATGCGTACGTACGGCCTACCGTCTCCATGATTGAAATGTATTTCATTTTTCATAACTTTCTTACATAGTTGGTTCTAAAATTATAATTAATGAATAAAAATGATAATTATAACATTATTAATAATCTATAAATGATATAATCATGATTTATTTGACCAAAGTTAACCTACCGTTGTTATTTTGGACATATAAACCAAAAAACCTCAAAAAGACTGAACTAAGGGATACATTACCTTAAAACGTCATTTTAAATGTTTTAAATATTTATTTTCTAAATATTTTTCTTCCATATCCATATTATTAAAATTATTTTATAGATGTATTTATATTGAAATAAATAAATAATAAATTAAATTTTATTCCCCTTTTTTACTTTCTTTCAAAGGTTTTTCAAATGGATCTTTTTACATATTTTTTATAGAAAATTTTGACTTTATTTACAAAAGGGAAAAAGGATTGTTTTATTTTAACATATACAACATAAAATATATTTCCTTCCACTATAAAAAAAATTGATGTTTGGATTACTTTATAAGATTACATGATTTCTTAAAATAAAAACCATCATTCCCATTTTTGGGGTTACTTTATTTTTGAAAATGGGGAATTAAAGGAAATGGATATATCAATATCTTAAAATATTTTATTTATGGGTTCAAGTCTATATTTTTATGAATTTGGTAATGAAAATGAAATATTTTATGTTCTCCAGGCATGTTTTAGTACTTTTAATGTGTTTATGATTATGGGTGATCCTGATATAGCTCTATAATTCATTGGATAATTATTATGTTCTCTCAAGAATTATGTTGGAATTAACTGAGTGGGTTATTCCATTTGTAAGGTTTCTTATAAGGGTTCTGTAAACATGATGTCCTAAGGAACCTACATTAATTTTCTATGCTTCCAAATTATTTTTAATCAATGTATTATTATTTTATACATTAATATAATTATATTTTTTTAAAGGAATTATTATGCCCTTTAATGATGAAAAATGTATGTGTTTTTAAAAAATGTTTCTCAAAGGTTATCATATTTAATAGGAAACCCTCTTGATTATGATTTCTCCTTTATAATTTATTATATATTTTTTTTATGAAAAACTTTGGGTATTAAAGAAGATTTTTTGTGCAAGTAAAATATTATGTGAGCACAAGGTTTATTATGTTAAAGGAAAACAATCTTATTTGATCTCACCATTTTGAAATAGACTAAAATGTTTATTTTCTTATTTCTTTTTGTCACTTAATGATAATTTTGTGCTAATCCCACATTTTCAAATATTTTTAATAGGGTTTAAGTATAATTAGGAATAAATATGGAGTCAAGTTTAAAATCAAAATATTTTTCATTAAAAGAAAACATGTTTCATTTTAAAAGTTTTGTAATGTGAAAAAAAATAGATTATGAGTGGAAGTGTCCACTTTGTAATGTATTTTTTTGTCACATAAGAGTTATGACCTAATTCTATAAAACCTTAAAGAAGAAATATCTTCATATTTTCAAGAAAATTAATTCTTCTTTAAATATTAAATTATGTGTTGAATAAGGATCGGGTCATTATAAGCCAAGAGGCCCTTAACTAATTCATTTATTATAAGTAAACCAAATAGAAAATAATGACATTATTATTATTATATTTCATGATGTGTGCTAACTCAAAAATATTTAAATATCATTTTTTAAATGAATAAATCCTTGTGTATTTATTTAAATGATATTAAATAAAATATATCATTTTCTTCGAACCCTTAACTCGTCATTTCAATCCTCCTAAGTATTTATTGAACCTTTAATAATAAATATTTATCTAAATAAATATATATCATTATATTTTTCAGTCAATAGATTAATAAATTATATATTCACTAACTATAGAATATATTTTTATTTAATTTAATATTCATATAACTAAATAAATATTTATTTAATAAATAAAAAAATTATTACCTTGAGAATGTTAAATAAGAGATTAATAAATATTATATTTTTTTATAACTAGTAAATAATATTTATTTAATATTAAACCAGTATAAATTTTGAACTAAATAATTGGTTATTGAATTTATACAATCAAAAAACCTAAATAATTATTATTCCTCAGTCTAGAGAATAATATTTATTCTAAATATTAAATTCAAATAAAATATAACTGAGATTTTGGATACACTTAGTGTCTGACACTATAATCTTATTTCTCAAGGGAATTAAGAAAGTTGGCATAAAGTCTAGGATTGGAATCTAGCAACATGTCAAGACACCCATAGAGAAACAAGTTAATGTTTCAACAACAGCAAAACTCATATGAACGTTCATTTTATAATATTGTCTCTTCGTCTCGATATATAATCAAACATCTAGCATGATTGTCCCATAAAACTATATTCTTGATATATCTTTCTTTGAATTTTTGAAATGAACTCATTTATGAATCACAATAGTCATATATTTAATCAGACAGTTTCATTACTATCAAATGGATAAATATATCTACTTACATAAAATGGAATGGACAAGTCCTTTCTTGACATATTCATTAATTTTATATCAATTATGAAGCACCCAATGTATCTTACATCACTGTGAGAATATATTTTCCTAGTTTTCATCAATACATCAAAGTATGTGATTAATAATATAAAATAATAATAATCTCATGTCTAAGGATAAATACACACATCCATAGATAGGAATATACAATGACACAAATAACATATGGAATTCCTAATGGTGGATATATTCTTATAAATTCCTCTCTTGAATAATGCTAAGTACGATCTTTATGAGAAGAAGTATCAATGTATTTTGATACTCCAACACCTAGTGGCTAACTATTATTTTGTTTCTAATTAGTTATATTTTATCTGATCATAGAATATATGTTTGAGAATATTTTTATAGCACATGTTCTGATTACAGTAGGGAACTATTATGACCTCTCAATATAATAAATCATACTTTGAAATTATCACATTAATGTTATTTAGAATAAAACTAATCATGTGATAATATATTTATTCATATTTAGGTATTTTAATATACAGGTAATTTAAAGTACAAATTCAGTTTTTTTCTAGGTAACAAACTCTAGCAGTATAGACCTGAATACTTTTACCATTACTTTCAAAATTCTGGGATGTGATGGTTACTTTCATTAGTAACTCTAGTGAAGATACTAACTTGGTATTAGATAAGATCCAAGACTTGGTCTTGAATGAGGGTATTTAGAAGAATAAATTTCAGGGTGATATTAAAATAGATTACAGTGTGGAAAGTAGGTGATATTTTAATCAAAAGGAAAACCAAATTCAAAATAAGAGGAAGGTGAGGAATGATAATAGATGTGGGGAAGTTGGTAGGCCCCAAATCCATATGTTTTCATTATGGAAATATGGGAAAATTTAATAAGGATTTCTAAGAAAATAATTTAAAAACCATAAGTTTTTTTCCAGATGTTCATTTACATATATCATGGCTAAGGATGAGATCAATTTATTTCTATGTTTCACAAGTTCATTGGATTCATGGATCATTAATTATAGAGCTTCATTTCACATAACTTATGATAAATGGGGTATTTGAAATTATATCTCTGAATGATTTAGGAAATTACATCTTGTGGATGATGAAACTCTCAAGATTATTATAAAGTTTTATGTGAATGTTCCAATAATAAGAAAACACTTATTAGAGTTACAATGTGTTTGACACATTCCAAAGTGGATGATGAGGGTTTTTTATGAGTTTTTTATAAAGAGAATAGAAAATATCATGTGGTTCCATTGTGGTTTCCAAATTTGTAAAATATGGAACATTATATCTTACCTAGAATTTAGAAGATACAATAATTTTTAGATGATAAATTTTGGAATGCTGAAATTGTGACATTATCATCAAAGAAACTTGGGTTGGAAAGGGATTGAGATCATTATTGTAAAGGGAATGTTGAAACTCAACCATGTTGAGTGTGGAATAAGTGAAGAGTGAATCTTAGAGAGTTAGAAAAATGTGTCTTTAAATATATAAGGAATAACATTAAAGAACCAAAAGTTAAAGCTAGTGAGTGTGGGTGTATGGGGAATAACACTGGTTCAATATCACAAAGGGCCATTATATAATATTACCTTTATTGATTATGTAACATGAAAGGAGTTAGTCTTCTTTCTCAACTATAAGTCCACATTATATAGAACATTTTTTATAAGGAGATCAATGGTGAAAAGAGAGTATGGTTTAATTATTAATTTCTTGAGGCCTGATAACATATTATAATATAAAATCATATAGTTTTAATAGTTTTACTAGAATATGGGAATCTGTTTTGAGAAGATGGTTCATGAAACATTGAAAAAAATGGAATGTTTGTAACATTCTAAGCTAACCCATTGTCTTGGGAACGACTGAAATTCAACTCAAATAAGAAATAGGTTAGATCACAATTTATTTTAAAATAAATGATGGGTAGAATCTTGAAAATACTTGTACAATACATAAAAATACATATAGTGGTGAAATTATACACACTAAAACACACCCATAGCATGAACCCACACACATATGAAAAACACCAACCAATCCAACCACTGAATGTAGGCCATTCCTAAACAATAGAACTCATGAGAGGTATTCGTCCCTCCAATCCCAAGTCATCACTTGGAGGTATAATAAAATGTTCCAAAATATTGGAATTATTAACATTTTTAACCCATATGGACCTTTACATATGTTTATAAATACAAAAAAACCATGTTCATGCCAAGTTCAAAAATTCAAAACCTTTATTTTGAAAATAAATTTTATTTAATAATTTAATTGATCACCTTATGGGAATCACCCATAATTATAGTTTCAAAGACCAACCAAGTAAATAGATATTTCCAAAAAATATTTCTTAGGGGTTTTACAAAATATGTAAAAGTGATTTATTTAGAAAAAATTATCCTTCATGAACTATGAGAAATTGGGGAAAAAAGAGTCCACTTATCTATGATTCATTCGACATGAATAAAATACTCATGATCTTAAAGATTCGGGCTTCCTAATTCATTAATTAAATGAATTCCAAAGAAGATTGATCAAAATAACATATAACCAATAGATCTGTGTAGGTCAGGCTTTATCTAAGGTTCCTCTTTATAGAAAATGGAATTATCAAGGAGAGAGAAGAATAACAAGTATCTTGCCTTTAATTTCATAGATCTAAAACTACCATGTCCATTGACATCAACAAATATAAGGAAGAAGATCATCAAAATCTCCTAGACGTAATAGAATTAAAGATATTAGGTTATTGGAGGAATAATTAATGTTTTAATGTGAGTTTTTGTTCTTAAAACCAATTTTTTGATTTAATTATTTCTATTTCATGGTTAGGCTATATGGCTTGGAAAACTATATTCTAACTATGAAAATCATTTCTATCTAGAAAATTAAAAATTCGCACAATTATCGCATGGTTTGTCCAAACCATTTGTCTATATAGAATATCCTCTTGTATCTTTCATGATTACCTAGGTAATATCACAAGGTTTCCCCTAATTATGACTAATATTTTTAACCTCCTAAACCCCTTCAAAAAACATTAAAACCCTTCCTAAAGCCTAAACTGACCATTAAATAGATTAAAATATAGAATAAAACAATGAAATAACTCAAATAGGGGGTGTTAAACTCTCCCTACCATGGGTTTTTATATACTCATCAAGATATAGGTTGGTGTTTCCTAGGAAGATTTCGAACCTTTAGTCTAGTATGAGATTATCCCGCTCCCAAGTTTTCTCTTAAATCAGACCACGTTTCCATAGTATTCATAAAAAATAGATTTTTCTTCCTCACAAATAATTTTCTTTTATATATAGAATAAAAATTCCAACATAAATAAATGCAGCATTTAGTTAAAGGGTAACAAGGTCCCGGTGTATCATGTGGTCGGGGTTAGGTTGGTACTTCTTTAATTTAGATACATGGAAAAATTATGTAAAAATTGAATCTTGTTGTTAAGGATAACAAATTTGCAATGTTAGCAATATGTTTTAGTATCAAAAATGGTTAAACATATTAAGGTTCCAATTTCCCTTTCTTTACTAAATAGTAATGACCCAGCCTTGAGGATACTTTCAAGAATACATGGTCTCCGACATCAAAATAAAAAGGCTATAATTTATGATATGTATATGATTTATAACATATTTGGGTCATTTCCATCTATTTCTTGATCATTTTGATTTTGGTAATAGTCTCATGGATAAGACATGGTCTAATAAATTATGTTTTCCGAGTCTCTACCCAACAAAGTGGAGATAAACATGGATAAACATACAATGCCTAGAGTAGAGCCATTTTATCATGGCCTAATAACTATTGTTATATGAAATATCTATCAAAGGAAAATATTAAAACTAAGAACCACTAAAATCTATAACACATGATCATAGCATATCTTTGATTGTCTGGATTGTACATTCTGATTGGACATCCATTTGTGGTTGATATATCATGCTCATGTTCAAATTAGTGCCAAGGGATTTTTGCAAGGATCACTAAAACTGTAAAGTAAGTTGAGGGTTCTAGTGAGAGATAATTGATACTAGTAATCTATAAAATTTAACCACTTACTTTATATATATCTTTTCCAAGTCTTCTACTATATTGGGCTCTTGAATTAGAATGAATTTTTTTAACTTGGTGAGTTTCTCCATAATCACCAAAATTTCATTGTGCTTTTAAAGTGTCAATGGTAGACCAGTAAAAACTTCCATGTAAATGTATTAAAATTTAAAAATATTTATAACCATCGAATAAACAATCCTATTGGTTATTGGTGTTCTACTTTTACCTATTGGTGGGTGAGGCATTTCATAACATAGTCAACCAATTTTTTTCATACCTGCCCGCCAAAAATGGGTCTTCATTGACCTATACATCTTTGTAATACCGAATTGAAATGTCTATTTAGTATATTGATAAGAAAAGAGAAGATTATAAAGCAATTATGAAGTAATTTTGATTCTATTCTAAAATCACAACATGAATTTTTCATCCACTATCCAAACTTTAATGGTACCCCCCCATCAAGTTTTGACCTAATGAAAATGAAATCAGGGTTTGATTACTGATCCTACTTGATTAAAATCACTAAATCAAGAATTATAGTTATGAGAAAATAAATTTAATTCTAATTTTTTCCCCTATAATCCAAATGCCTGTTATAAATTACACACATAAGATTCAACTCTTCACAATCCTCTCTAACCACCTCATTAGATGACTTATAAATCAAATCATACTCCACTAAATTTCCTTTTCCTGTTGTATAAACTAATTAAAATTTGAATATTTATCGATACTACATCCATCTATGTTTCCTTATTTTCAAATCCCTTTTTAAAAAGATGTGTTTCGTACATTTATAATCCATAAACACTATGAAATTTTCACCAAAAAGGTAGTGAAATTATGTTTCTAATGCATGGACCACCGTAGATAATTCTAGGTCATGTGTGAGGTAATTATTTTCATTTTTTTCAACTATATAAATCCATAAACTACAACATGGTCTCTATATATGAGAGAATATCCCAATCTATATCAATATAAATCACAATATACCACATAGCCTTGTCCTGGTTATAGAAATATGAGGATAGGTGATAGAGTGAGCCAAGACTTAAGCTCCTAAAATGATTTCTGGTAATATTCATTCTATTTTAAAGGAATTCCTTTTCTTTTTAAAGAATTTATAGGACAAGAAATCCCTAATAAGTTCCCAAAAAAAGCGATGATAATAGACTGCTAAGTCCATAAAGCTTCACATCTTGAAAATGTTCTTAGGTATCTTCTAAGAAATAATTTATTTGATCTTATTGGGATATAATGATATGCCTATATTAGAGATTACATGACCAAGGAAATGAATTACTTGTATATAGAAGTCACACATAGATAATTTAGATTAAAATTTATGCTCACGCATTGTACCTAATATAATCTGAAAAGTACTTATCATGGTCATTTATAGTTTGAGAGTACACCAAAATATCATTGAAAAATACCATGAAAATGATTTGAGATTCTTGTATAAGATATGATTCCTTAAATTCATGAAAAATGAAGGTAAATTTTCAATTCTATAGGAAAATACTACATATTTATAGTGATTGTAATGGATTTGGAAAGATATATTTGGAATATCCTCCCACCTAACCAAAAGTAAGTGATATCTTGACTACAAATGAATTTTAGAGAACCATTCAACTCCATTCAATTGATCAAAGTGGTAATTAATTCTAAGAATACGGTAATTATTCTTAATCATAGTAGGATTTAGTTTATGATAGTTAACACATAAATGAAGTAAACTATATTACTTCTTTACAAAGAGGATTGGATCGACCTAAGGTTATGTGCTTGGTATAATGAATCCCTTGATTTATAATACTTATAATTTCACCTTTAATTCCCAAAATTCAGTTGGTTATATTCTATATGAAGAAAGGGAAACATGAATCACTCCCCAAAGTATATCAATTGAAAAATAAATTTTCCATTTAGGTGGTAATCTTGAAAAATTATACATAAAGATATCAGGGTATTATTTTTATATAGTAGGAATACTTCTATTCCCATTTTCTTTGATAAAATCCAATGTTATTACTGCCATCTAAGTTTATATGGTTCCATATACTATAACCAAATACCCTTATCTACCAAAACTAATATCCAAATCCCATTAAAATAAATAAACAGCATTTTCTGGGGATGTGAAAATTACTTTTCTACTATAAAGATGATATAAGATTTGAATTCCACCAGCCAGTTTATTCCCAATATCAAATTGAAGATATAATTTTTCAATATTGTAAACTCCCATAAAACATTGACATCATCTACTATAAAGGTAAAAGAGGTAAATTTGAATCCTCTATATTCCCATGACCCAAGAGGTGTTTTAAAGATCAAGACATGAGGAATCATTTTCACATGAAACCCCAATTTATTTACCACATAATAAGTAAGAAAATAGTGGGATGTTCCAATGTCAAACAATACTTTCATTAGATTGGAATTTATAAGAATGGTACCTAGGACTAATGAGGGTATTAGTTTATCATATAAGATTTTATACTCAGTTTCATATAGTATTTGGCTAACTCCAACTGATTATTCCATGATTCCTCATTACAGTGGAGTCAGTGGGTTGATTGATGTGTTCCTATAATCAGCTTAAGTTGCTTGAATCTAAGGTATAGAACTTTTTTTATGAGACTTACCTAGTTAATCATTAAATATTTAAGATTTATTTGAGCCATATTCACCCGTTTTCTATGCATGTCTTGTATAATAATGATTGATATGTCCTTTATGTTCATAGTTGTGATATTCTTAAGGTGGTTCTATAAAATCTCTTTTATTTTCCATGAATGATCCACATTATATATAACCTATTTCCATATAGTGACGTTTTGGAAAACTAACATGTTCTATGTTCTTATTTTTTGGTGATTTTCTTCCCTAGGAGTTGGTTTCCCTCCTCCTCTTGCTTCCAATATTGGAGTTTCCACCCGTGTATGTGAATAAAAAAGTGTTTAATCCACTACTATTCCCAAAAAAGTACCATTTTTTCACCATCTCTCTATTTTAAATTTCTATATAATCATAGATCAAGAACATAACCACCTTAGAACAAATATCTATCTATAACCTTTTCTTGAAGATAAATTCCTTTGGACATGTGTTATCTGGAACCTCTAGAGAAAAACAAACTAATTTGATAAAGTTAGATTTGTATTCTATCATAAATATATTTCCTTTCTTAAGGATAAATAAATATTTCATTCTGGTTATTTTTAAGGTATGTGGATAAAATTTTTTCCTGAATAATTCTTTGAATCCCTCACAAGTAATTACTTGGTTTAGTTTATCTGGAATAGTTAATTCCCACCATTCACATGTTAGATCCTCCAGAATATATACCACTAGCTTAACCTTCACATTTGGTTAGTATTCTATGAAATTAGAAAATTTTATTGATCTTATTAAGTCATGTTTCCACTTATTTAGGTCCCGAACCCCCAAAAAAATCATTGGATTCTATTTCTAAAACTTAAAGGTATGATCAGTGTGGCTTGGTTATCTAATTCTATTCCCCTTGTCCATATCCTAAAGTACTTTCACGATGCTCTGAATAAGTTCGAGGTTCATCTTTGGTTTAGGTTAAACCACATTCTCTATTTTTCCCTCATGTTAGTTTCTAGGTATTCTAATAGGTGTCATTATTATAGAACCATATTAACATCCTTCAATCAGTTATCATAAGTTTTTTAAATTATTTGTTATAGAGTATATTATAGAACTACAAGAATGTTTATAGTAACATAATTTTAAAATAAATAATTTGAAATAAAATATTAATGATGAAATTCTAGTGGAAAGTCTATTTACTAATGTATTATACTAAATTCTCATCATCTAAACTCGCATAGATGAGTTGATAACATGCCTAGAAGTTTTACCAATACTTTTTGTACTTAAACCATCCCAGTAACTTAAAATTCAGAATAAAGAGTTTTTTTGTATCTTTTTATTCTATATATTTCAATTCTTGATAAATCCTGTATCTTTTTTATCAAATCATAATATAGACTATAATATACTAATACTGTTTTTAAAATCCTAACCCAACCTATTGGCTTGGGAAAAACCAAAATTCCACTAAAGAAAGAAATAGGTTAGATTATAATTTTTTTTAAAATAAAGGATAATAAAAGCTTGAAAATTTGTGTACAATAAATATATATCCATAAGGAAATGAAACTACACACACTAAAACATGCCCTTGGAATGAACCCACACTCACATGAAAAATATGAACCAATGAAACAACTACCCAAAGGCCACTTCTGAATAGTCCAACTTGTGAGTGGTATCTATCCCTCCACCCTCAAGTCATCACTCTTCCTTATAATCCAATGTTCCATTATATTGGAACTACGACCATGTATAACCCATATGGCCCTTCCCATATGTTTATGAACACACACAAACACTAAGTTTATGTCAATTTCACACATTCAAAACCTTTATTTAAAAAACTAATTTTATTTATTCATTTAATCAAACACCATGTGGGAATCACAAAACATTCTATTTTTTAAGGCCATCCATGAAAATAAGTATTTTAAAAAAATATTTCTCAAGGGTTTTTTAAAAAAATTAAAAGAAATTTATTTATAAAATAGTGATTCTTCATGTTTTAGAAGAAATTGGAAAATAAGAGAATCTATCAACCTCTGATGTGTTTCAAATGAATAAAATTCTCACAATCTCAAATATTTGGGCTTTATAATTCATTAAATTAATGAATTCAAAATAAGATTTATCAAAACAATATTTAACCAATATATATAGGAATATAAGGCCTAATATAAGGCTCATATTTAGAGAAAATGAAAGGACCAAGGAGAGAGAAAGAGTATGAGGCTCATACCTTCTATTTCCTATATCCAAAAATCTTTTATACATTTAAATAAACCAAAGAAAGGAGGAAATTCACTAAAATATCCAAGCATGGTGTTTTATTTAGAGATCCTAGGTAAGAGGATGAAGAATAAAGGTTTCTAGTGAATTTTCATGTCTTAAAACCAATTTTTAGATTTAATTATTTATATCGCATGATTATGCCTAACGGTTTTTAAAATCATGTGTTAACCATGAAATTAATATCTTTTTAGAAAAATTTTAAGTTTCATGGTTATCGTATGATTTTTTTAAACAATTAACCAACCATGTGTTTTCCTAAAAGACACATAGCTCTTTCATAGTTACCTAGGTAATACTAAATGATTTTCCCTAACTGTACTCAAACTTTATTCCCTCTTAAACCTCTCCAAAACACCTTAATAAATCATGGAACCTACTGAGGCCTAATGAAACCATTATATATCATAAAATATAGAATAAAATTGGGAAATAACTTAAGATTCTAATGTTATAATGGTGAATTAAATGAACTAGACATTATGTGTGAGGGAAAAAATCTTAAGGATTTACTCTAGTTTTCCAAATGAATCTTGGGAAAAAGTTGTGAATTATGTGGAATACCTTATTAATAGGAGTCCTTATAATCCTTTGGGGAAATAGTTTCTATGAGATTTATGGGATATAATAAAGTTTTATGTATCCCACCTTAAAAACTTTGGTTGTATTTCATATGTTCGTATCGATGCCAAAAAGAGGAAAAAATTATAATTAATGTCCTGAGCGTTTTTCATTATAGATTATGAAAATTAATGATTTTGTTTTAGGATCTAGGATAGTGACCTTTTTAAGTTCATCAAAAGTTAAAATGTTCTCTTCAATAAATGGAACATTTGGTAATAGAAATACCAAATAGAAGTTTTAGATGAGAAAAAAGAATCATTATATACTGAGGTTTGTTTCAAGGGAAGTCAGGAAGCTCTGGTTAGTTCAAGAATCACTCAATGTCCAGAAGAACTTGAAAGTATGAAAGGATGTGTTTTATATGAATGTTAAATTATAGTTTTTTATCCTAGGCTATATGTACCAAAAATGTTAGGTATTATGGAATATTGGGGAAGAGTTTCAGAATAAATAGTATCTAAAGGAGTATAGCCTCCGGATTTATGGTAGTATACTAGTTTTAGAATACTAGTGTAGAGGTGTGGGTCTAACTTACATTATCTAATTCTAATAGGTAGTATGGAGATAAAAATCCCAAATGAGGTACAAAGTTTGAGTGATGAAAAATAGTGAGAATTAGTGATTAATGAGGAGAGATACTCCTTATATGCTTCTAGAACTTAGGATCTTTTAGAAATTTTACTGAGAAATAAGGCATTGCAAAAAAAAAGTGGGTGTACCAATTGAATAAATAAGAAGATGGAAGGAATTTATACAATGAAAGTTTAGTTGTGATTGGTTTCAAATAGAATGAAAAGGTGGGATTTAGTGGAATATATTCACTAATTATTAAATGCACAGTGATATGGGAGGTTATTGGAATGGTTATGGAAGAATTGTTTCATCTTGAAAAAATAGATGTGAAAACAGACTTTCCACATGTGGTCTTAGATGAAGAAATCTACACAGATAAACCATAATTATTCAAATAATATAGAAGTAAAGTGGTGTGAAAACTTAAATAGAGTCTTTATGGGTTTAAGAAACCACCCTATAAATGGAAGTAAAAGTTTGATGACTTTATGGAAGAATAGAAGTTAGTCTAGTGAAATGAAGATAATTTCTACTGCCATAAGGTTTTTGATGAGGGTAGATTCATAATAATTCTCTTATACATTGGTGACATGGAATTGGGGGTTTCGGGCATTAAATAGGTTAAAGAATAAAAGGTTGATTTATCTATAAGGTTTGAGATGAAATATCTCAGGGAAGTCAAAATGATATTCAATATGATGATTTATAGGGACTAGAATCATGGAATGTTAATGTTTTCTTTGTCAAATTAGATCTATAATATGGTGGAGAGGTTTGAAATATCATGTGCCAAAACTTCCTTGAACTTATTAGAAGGACATTTAAAACCATCCAAAGAGAAGTTTCCATGAATTAAATATGGGACTAAGTATATTTCAAATGTTCCCTATGCAAAAAACTTTTAGAGGTTTGATAGATTTTAAGATTTTTATAAGTCCAAACATTTCTCAAGCAGAGGGAGTGGTTAGTAGGTTCTTGGAAAATCTCATAAAGGAGAAATAATAAGTGGTGAAGCTCATTTTTTGATATCTAAAATATTTATAAGAACTTACCTTATGTTTTAGAATAAAATTTCCACTATAAGGTTTTGTTTATTCAAAATTTAGGGGATATAAAGACACACACAAAAGTTCCACACATTTTTTTTTCCTATATAGGAACTTCCATATGTTTTATGTAAATACTTTAATTAGCAGTTTCACTATTGACTATTGAAGAAGAGTATATTTCTATAATAGAAATAGATAATTATATGATATGGTGAAAGGGTTTTTTGGAGTATCTCAGAAGGAGGTAAGATAATTGAGTGTTATTCTATGATAGTCAGAGCATAATTAATCTTATGAAGAAATCATTGTTTTAATAAAGAAAAAATACATTGAAATAAAATTCTACTTCATCTGGAATTTAGTGGAGGAAATATTTTTGGAGGTGTGAAATATATAAGAAAGTTTGAATCTAACTAATATGCTGGAGAAGGTGTGGTCAAGGAAATTTTGAGGAAATTATGTGCTTCATTGGGACTTGGATGATCAAAAAAAGAAGAGAGGATACTTACTGACAATTTCTGTAAGAATAAGGGAGGGTGTATGGAGTGCCTAATTAATCAAAGGACTTTATGGTAAAGTCAAGAAAATAATTATCAATTGGGAGTTTTTTCAGTTTCTATGAGAATTTTTTTTTGGAAAAGGCATTATCAATTATGGAAGGTTTATTCCAGAGGATATGTTTCAGAATCGGGTAGAGATAGAGGCAGTATAATCAATAAGTCTATAAGAGGAATCGGTTGGAATAGTATGGATACCAAATATGGTTAATGAAGTGTGAAAGGAGAAACTGACTCACACAGGATTAACCTTGATGACTATGTAAGAATAACATGCAGTTTATAGAGGCTATATAAGATAGGTTCGCATTGGTCATTGGGTTTTTGAAATTTAACATGGAGTTGTAGATAGTGGATTTAAATGAATGAAAGGATTCTCATATAGTTTAGAATTTGGTGGGATGTGTCCATAGAGGTAGGATGGAAATGGAATTATATCTACTAATAGATATAGTATATAAATAGGACTGGTTGGATCAATTATTTTATACATCATCAATTTTAAATCATGTAATCATTCTCTCCTATTATTAATAAAGATAAGTAGTGTTTCTCCCATGGAATGGGATTATGTTTTGAACCACATAAATCTTATGTGTTGTTTCATGTTGTGTGTGAGTTCTTTCATTTTTTCACTTTTGTGTGTTCAAGAGCATCTACCGATCATCAAGGCAATTCAGCACAAGATGTTGGAGCCTAATTCCTTCATCTACACATTGTAATTTAGTGCTATCAAACTCTAGAAATCATGAAATTGTTCTGTAAGTGAGGTTCCAAAAGGAATTCTGAAATTCAGTTACTCAACACACAAAACCTATCCTCTGCAAATTTTCAATGAACCTGATCATATTAAGTACATGAGATGACATGGGGGGTACATTACCCATTTCTTCTGAAATAATGCCTTAAATATTTCCTAATTCTCATGTCTAGATTTATTTTGATGAATCTATATTAAATGTTTAATCATATTTAACACGTTCATTGATTCATGATATTTTTGTATCTTTGAATTTAGGGTCGCAACCATGAGACATGAGATATTATTGGTATCCTCTTTATACTTATTATAAGCATCATGCACCACCTAGATCATTCTGACAGCAAGTTCTTTATAGATTTTTTACTCTATAACATAAAACTTCTTCTTGAGCCTATGGACTATCCTTGGGTTTTGATGCTAATCGATTAAGTTTTTTCAATTCAGTTTGTCCTTTTCTTGGACAAACCTTATAGAGAGGTTTGAATTTGTGTTATTAGTTTTCATTTATATATGCATGAAGAAATAAAATATATCAATGTCATGTAATTAATAATCTTCAACAAGCAATTTTATTAAAAAAAATTCATTAATACACCCCTCACTAGGTATGTTGAACCATGATTCACAAATCATCATGACATGGTTTAGTAATGGTATTTCCCCCAAATAATGATTATTTTGGTAGGAACCACTTTCCTAATAATAATTCAAGTAGTGAGGAAATTTTAAAACAATGTAAAAAAATGATTTTACAAAAATGATGAAGCCAGCGACGTATTTACCAAAAAAAAATATGTGTGGCGGAAGTCATGAAAACACAGTCCTGGATAGCACCTTTTTAGTAAAATACTCATGAAGGTGCAGTCTATAGTCTTGCCTTCCTGTATAAAAAAATTTAAAAACCAACATTAAAAATTTATAACATTAAAAATTAAAAACAATCAAAATATAACAACAACAAAAATTTATGAAAGAAATTTAAATACTCAACTTATTAATTTTAAAATAAAACACCATTAACTAAAAAAATCAAGGTATTTAAAATCAAACAATATTAAAAAAAATTAAATTTTTAATTGACTAATTTATTTTAAGTATTCAAGGTATTTAAATTCTATTAATAAATTATTTATTTCCAATATTCAAGTTATTTATCTTAAATTTTTGATTCACAATATTTTAAAATGAATAAATAGAATGAAAAACTAAATCACATGAATATTTAAAAAAATTAAATAAATAACCAAAATAAAAAATTGAACATTTTATGCAAGTTATTTAATAAAAAATATTTTGAATAATTAAAATTATATAAACAACTCCAATTATTATTTATTTAAATATTTTAAATTGACTAAATAAATTGAATCAAAATTAAATAACACTATGTTATCTATTTTAAATATTTTAAATAAAAAACATGATGCAATTTTTTTAAATCTTATTTAATTTTTATTCGATTAATATTTAATATTTTAAATATTTTGAATTTTAAAAAAATTGAATTAAAAAATATTCATTTTATTTTAAATAAAATAATTTTTGTTTATAATTCTAATTATTCAAAAAATATTAAATTTTAAGAAAACATAACTTGAATTCATATTATTTAAACTTTTTAATTAATTTTTTTTTAAAAAAATTAAAAAAATTGTGTTTTAAAATAATTTTAATATATTAAAAATAACATGTTCTTTAAAAGAATTGAATTAAGTTCTATATTTAAATTATTCTAAATAAAAAAATATATAATTTAATTTAATTTTTACTCAATTTATGTAATCAATTTAAAATATTTTTAAAACATTTAAGTAAATAAAAAGTGAAGTTATTTATATAATTTTAATTATTCAGATTAAATTATTTTTTATTTTAAAAAAAACCTTAAATAAAATTTTCAATTTATTTTTAATTTTTTATTCAAGTTTTTATTTAAAAATTAAATATTTTAAATATTTTAAAATAAAATTATTTTTTAAAAAAATTCGTGAAATATTTTAAAAAAAATAAAAAAATTTAATTAAGTTAATTATAAAAAAAATTGTTAATAAACAAATTAATGTTATTGAATTTTTAATCATTTTATTTAAACAATTTAAAATATTTTTAAAACATTTAAATAAATAAAAATTGAAGTTATTTATATAATTTTAATTATTTGAATAATTTTAATTTTTTTTAAAAGAACTTGAATAAAATGTTTCAATTATGTAGAATATTTAATTCAAGTTATTTATTTAAAATTTATTAAAATATTTTAAAATTTTAAAATTATTTGATTCTTTTAAAAATAAGATGAATTTTGAAAAACTATTTAAAAACATTGAATTGTGTTTCTTAGATATAATATTTTAATTATACAACTTCAAGTTATTTAATTCTTTTCATTTAATTTAAACAAATAAATTATTTTAAAAAATATTTAAATAAAAAAATGAAGTTGTTTATATAATTTTAAATTTTAAAAAAAAATTGTTTTTTTAACTTGAATAAAATGTTCAAATTTTTTAATTTTCTAATTCAAGTAATTTATTTTAAAATAATTTGAATTAAAAATATAACGTGACTTTTAAAAAAATATTAAAAAAATATTATAATATGTTTTTTATTTAAAATATTTTAAATAAACAACATAATGTTATTTAATTTTTATTTAATTTATATAAAATATTAAATATTTTAAAAAAATTAAAAATATTAAGAACATTTAAAATTTTAAAAAACATTCAAAAATAATAATTTTATTTGTTTATATATTTTTAATTATTCAAAAAAAATATTTTTTTAAACTTGAATAAAATATTCAAATTTTTTAAATTTTTTAATTCAAGTTATTAATTTAAAAATATTTAAAATATTCATGTGATTTAATTTTTCATTCAATTTATTTATTTTAAAATATCATGTATCAAAAATATATATTAAATAACTTGAAAATTGAAGATAAATAATTTATTAGTAAAATTTAAATACCTTGGATATTTAAAATAAATTGGTTCATTAAAAATTAAAATTTTTTAATATAGTTATATTTTAAATTCTTTGAGATTTTTAAGTTAATATTATTTTATTTTAAAATAAATAAGTTCACTCAGATATTTAAAATGTCGATAAAATTTAATTTAAAGTTGTTTTGTTGATTGGGGTATTTAAAATATTAATAAATAAGTTTAATAGGATATTAATAATTTATTAATAAAATTTTAGTTAATTTTATTTTGTTTTGTTTTAAAATATATAATTATTAGTTTTAAATATTTTTTAGTTTTTAAAATTAAAAAACATATTAATAAAATTTAAATACCTTTAATATTTAAAATACATTATTTATTTAAAAATTTAAAGTTTTTAATGTTGATATATTTTAAATATCTTGAATCTTTTGAGCTAATTTTTCTTTTTTTAAGTTAATGTTGTTTAATTTTAATTTTTTTATTTTAAATAACTTGGATCTTGATTTTTTTAGAAATAAATGGTTTTTGTTATATTTTAAAAATAAATTTTTAATGTTATAAGTGTTTCATATGTTTGGTTTTTTTTAATAGCACGAATGTAGTGTCGAGGAGCACACCATCATGACTTCCCCCACGCATCATTATTTTGGTGAGTTGGGTGGTACATCTCATGCCCTATAAATTCATCTTGTGAATTTACACAACACCTTGAATCTAGGTTATGACATTCATCAAGAACCCAATCAAGTGAGACCCACTTACCCATATAAGAGATGTTACTCTCACCTCCATATAAACAAGATCTATCATTGGTTCTTAGATTTAGGAACACCCACCATGCTTGGCCAATCAAGACCAATATGAGTGTGAACATTGTAAGGGTTTCGCTTGATATTTCTTTGAGGGTTTTTTAATATAATTTGATCTCAACATTTTTAAAAAATTATGCATTCCATGTATTTAATAAATTTATTAAAAATTCATCCAATGCACATACATAAAAACCTTAATTTGAATCTTGTTCATATTCATATACATACAATAGTCATTCCTAATGGAATTCATATTGATATATTAATATCATACACCCAAAAATCCCCCAAGAAGAAAGTCAAGGGTGAATACAAGACATTTTATCATGTGGTCAAAGAGGTCAAGCAAAACCCAACTAATCCAGTGTCTCATCCTTGGAAAAATTCGTCATGATGGATACAAAAATTTTTAATATAAATTTAGACATGAATTTTTTTCATGTATAATAATCATTTTTATGGTTGGATTAAATACAGTGTTACTAACTAATTAATGATTATTAATTAATTCAATTTATGCATTAAATTAATTTCAAAATTTTCATCATGGGAAGAGCTTCGATTTGACTTTTCATGGGCCCTATAACTTTTAAGATGTGTGAACTAAAACCATATAAGGTGCATGTATCTTCCCATAGAGTTTTATCAATTATAAATGGTTTTAATGTCTTGCACATTCAATTTAATAGGATTCAATGAATTAATGACAATGAGAATAAATAGATATGGATACGTTGAATATGGTCGATGCATTTCATTAAATAATTTGTTTCATGAATGGTTGTTTATAGGAATATGATCCCTACTGTTGTGCACATAGATTACAAGGAAAAACATCCAATAATTTATTCTTCTCAATCATTATTTATCTCTCCTAGATAAGGTTAAAACACCCCTTAGAGAGCTTTAGGTATCCCCTGATAAATATCAGGATCCAATGTCGGTGTAATCCCTTAGTGGTAGGAAACCTTTGTTTGCTACTTTGGTGATCTTCATTAAGCATACTCCATAGGGGATAAATATTGAGGCTATTGCATCAGCTTTCTAGGTACACATATTTAATATTCTACATTTATATTACAAGTTGAATCTATTAAGGATAGATTGTATATTTGGGTTTTTCTACCGCTGTCGAGGTTCATAAGATGATCCACCAAAACTCAATAGTAGTATCAAAGGGATATTCATCAATGAATCAACATGCTCATTTTATTGTTTAATGGAGAACGCATTTTACAAATTATAAAATGAGATATTTCAAGCCTAAATTTTAAATATAAAAAATTCATATTCATTTGTCATAATAAATAAAGTGTTTATTTAAAATAATTGAGAATTAAATTATTTATAAATTGGTTTATAAATATTGAAAAAATATATTGGGTTATTTAAAATATTTATAAAAAAATTGCAAATTAATTTTCTATAAAACATTTACAGTTAACTGATTAGATATTTTTGAAACATTTGTTCTAAATATTCCATAATATCATTGAGTTGATATTTTTATGGTTTATAAATTTTTTTATAAATCACTCTAAAATTTATTTTGTGAGTATTTTAATTTTTAAATTGTCTATAAATTAAATAATCATAAAAGTGTTTGTAATTAATTAAATAAATTTTTATGAAACATTGATTAATGATAATACTTTGAAATATTAAATATTAATATTTGAAAATTCCTTTTACCTATTATATGGAATTCCTTGTAATATAGAAATAAATTGTTTATTTATAAATAAAAATGGTAATTTATAAATATTTTATAAATTAAAAAATAAATCCAAAAAATAAATTTTTTATATTTAAATTATTAAATGTTCATAATTATTAATTTAAATTGTTTAAATTAATAAATGGCCTTATATGTGAAATTTTTTAAAACTCATCAAGAAATTTTTTTTGTTTAACATGATCATTGTTTAAATAATGTCTGGGTACAATTAGATTATGTAAAATGTTTACAAAATATAAATTGGATTTTAAATGGTTTATAATTAATAAGATGCCATGAAATATAATATATAATATGTAAAGTTTATATTATTGAATGAATATAAATATTTTAATTTATAATTCAACTATAAATTATGATTAGGATTTATAAAAAAATTACAAGCCTTTATGAAATATGAAATTGTTCATATTTTTAATGGGGTATTTATTTAATTCAATTATGAATTGAATTGGGTAATTTAAAAATATATATATAATGAAAAGGTATTTATAAAAAAATTATAAAAAATATATTTTATAAATTAATTAGCATTAAATTGTATATGGTTAATGGATTAAATTTTTTTGAAACCTTTATTACAAATATTCCTCTAATATTAAAGATTTAAGAATAAGAATATACATTTCACATTAATATTATTTATAAATGTTATAAATTACAATAAATTGTATTAAAAACTTTTACCTAAAATTATATGTAATCTTTTTAAAATTAAACAAAAGTGTTTATTTAATGATTATAAAAATGATCTATAAAAAAATTTATAAATCTCATAAATAAGGTCAAAATATAAAAGTTGGTTATATTTATAATTATTAGTTTTTCATAATTAATTAGTTTGAAATTATTCAAAATAAAAAATGAGACCTGATTTAAAGATATTATTTAAACTATATCAAAAAAATTGATTGTTGATTTGATCAGATTCCATATATTAAATAATATGAAATAGTTATTATTTGATTATAAGAGAGTTTATATTCTAAATTATGGAATGACCATAATGTTTTCTAATTTATAAAAAGGTGTATAGTTATATTTTATTTATGAATTATTTATAAATTATTATCTCTTGTTTGAATATTTGAATCATTCATTTATTTAAATATTATTCCTTTTTTTATTCATAGTTATAAAATTGTTTATATTTTTAATTTTCGTGATTTAGTTTAACTATTAAACAACATCAAAGAGATAGATCCTTGTATTAAATTCTAGGTACAAATCTATAAAATTTATTTTTCATCTACCTTGAATAGTGTTTAATTGAAGTTATTAGCTGGAACTTAGTTGTTGAGCATAGTTTTTGAATATTAGATTGTAGAGATATTATGAATTGGTTTCTTTCCTGAGTAAATTTTTCATTGGGAGAGTGACTTGTGGTTAGACTAACTACCAGTTGAGAGGCTTATGTATTGTTCTAGAAAGGTTAATAGGGTTGGCTATCTATCACTCTAAGATTATTTTTATAGATATTATCAATATCGTAGAACTTTATGCATTTACATGAAGATTTCATATACCTTATACATATGATGCATCCAGATATGTATGAATATATTTTACTTTTATTTTTGGGTAACACGTATTATGGGTTGTGTAAAGATTTACACATTAATGTGGTTTGAATACATTAATTTGGTGGTTGGAATAGGGATTCCAAAACAAAATTATTAGAAGCATGCACAAATAAAATTGGAATAAAACATGAGAATATAATGATTAAATAAGATGTAATAATTATTAATTTAATATTTATATGATTTATATTAAATTAGTGAGACTTTAAAAGGGAAAAACCTCAAATACTAAGTGTGATATTCCTTCCAAAGTGGCACTTTTCAAGACATTAATCATCCAACCGGGTAGTTTCATTCTAAAATAAGGTACCCCAACATTGTATTATGTGTGGAAAGAAATTAATAAGTGACTCTATATTTTCATGTCATGAAGTTTCATTCCAAATCTAAGTTACTCTTGATTGACCTTGGTTAGCTTATTCTTGGTATTTTCTTTAGGTTACCCTAGTTGGTAATCCTGAATAGTTAGGATACCAGAAGAATAGATTTTATTAAATCTATATGATTGATATAGATAAAAGTTTGTCTATTCAACTATACAAGAATCATAGTTATTATGATTTTTCATGAACCAGGTTGGGTTGTCATCTAACCCGACACCCGACCCAGCCCGCAATATGGCCCAATAGGCATTATCGATCCTCTCAGGTTGGAGACAAGCATCAAGTATCAAAGATATCATAGTGTGAATGATTTATCCCAATAAAAACTGAAATAAAACAAACTAAATAGAGAACACGCCAAAACTAGGAGGATCCATAAACTCTAAATACAATAAATACATAACAAGATCTGATACAACTACAACTGAACAAAACTAGAAGCTAAAATAAACTGAAACCAACTGATATTTAAATGATCTCCACAATAATTCTTGGTCACCATAATCTATAAAAAACCTATCATGCTCTATTAGAAAACCTAAACCAAAAACCTTAACCTACAAAACAACTCAGCTCTACCAACACCGAGTGGAACAAATAGGTTGTGAGCATAAATAGATCAGTATTTAAGCACCACATAATCCATACATTCCCTTCCCTGAAACATTACACAAACACTAGTTTGAAATAAAATTAGTAAAATATGGTTTTTATAATTTGAAAAATTAACACAAATTTTCCAGAAAGTCATTTTTTAAAGCACATCTTTACTTTTTAAAATAGATTTTCAATTTAACATCCAGTTTTAAAAAGAAAACAAATACCAAAAAATGTGATCAAAGGGATTTACCAAAAATAAAGTAAATGGTATGATCATTAATATACTATCAGGGAAGATAACCAAAGAATATCAAATAAAGTAGGACATATAGATATGTAATCATTGGAATTTACTAAACACATCTAAAAGAAATCCCTAGATGTACTTGGTTTAGACTCACCTACCGGAATATGGTGTAGTTCCATACTCAATAACCAACTAGATACTCTAAACTAGCCTCACTAGTGAAATAGACCACTTGGCCTCTCAAAAAATCCTGGGGGTACCAACCTTTCTAATCGAGTTCAATAAAAACCTATCAATCAACCCTCTAGATGATGCTCGGGAATCCCATGATAATAGTAAAAAGATAATAATGATTTCATCACACATATGGAACAAACCAATAACCCACACAGATGACATTATTCTTGTATAGCCCAAAATATGACACCCCCTATGTAAATTCCCTCTCACTAGTAGGTCAATCATGGTGTCCCCATCACACATCAATACATTAACAAGTGCCAACCAAGCCTACACATTATATTACTTTAAAACCATCTTTATAAACACCTAAAGATACCAACCATGCCTTAACATTTAAAAATCCAAATTCTTTTCCAAAACCATTTCCAAAACTAAGGTGAAAACACACAACATGATCAAAATATGCCAAACGGGCCTTTATGTCATTTAGAAACTAAACGACAATTTAAGATGCTAAATGGACCTAGATTTTGGAAAAACATTTGAAACCACCTTTTAGTCATTTTAAAACCAAGGAACCATTTGGAAATAAATTGGGGTTTTATAAGAACCATTTGGGAATAAAAGGGAGAAGGAATATAAGAAGGTAGAGGGGAGGAATATTTTTAAAATATGGGTTCAAGGTGAACATCATAATAGAGAGCCATTATCATTTGTGTATATATCAATAGGTGCACTCCATGCACCAATGGATATTGACACCTCCGATGGAACACTCATTGAAAGCTATAAAAATTCCAAGATATTAACTAAATATTCACAAGATACCACAAATCCAATTTCAAGAATTCACACATGAGAACTAAACCATAAAAAGGCACCAAAACAACCCAAGTACACAATTCCACATATAACCTAATTTTTTCAAAGCACAAATAAGACCACATGCCTCTATAATACACCCAAAACCATTTTAAGGGCTGCTAGAAATTTCATCAAACACCTTTTGTATATATATATATATTATCATAATTAAAGAAAACTGTTGAAAAAACATTTTCATCAAAATTTCAACATAAAAACACCACAATTCATCAAAAAAACACTTAATAATCATAGATAATGCATTATATAATTAAATTGAAAAGGTAAATCATAAATTAAAATGTTTTTAAAATTAAATGGATGAAAACACCTACCCTAACAATGTGTGAATGTGATGATACTCATAGAGGAGGAAAAAAAGGATTGGGATACCATCTGCACACCCTAACATCCAAGAAACATAAGTAAAACATCAACCCTAGCTTTTAGGGTTCATCTAAGAGATAACCAACAAAAAAAGAACCAAGAACCAAAAGAGGAAGAATAAACGAAGAGGAAAAACCCCCAAAATCCAAGAGAAAATCACCTTAAAATATTATAGGGGAACCAAGGGAGGAAGAGGAACCAAGGGGAGGGAGCTTGGAAGTTGTCTCATGTGCTTGGGTTGGGAAAGGGGGAGGATAAACCCAAAATGGGTTAAAAAAATGGAGGGGAAAATTTAAATTCAATTTTTAATAAATCTAGGCAATACACATGGTTTGGTTGAATGATTTTCCAAATCATGCGCCAATCATGTACACCCTACTGGAGGATGAGGACGCCTATATAGGTTGGCTTCATGGTTTGGGAAACTATGCACTAACTGTACAAAATGGATCTATAAAATTGCAGAGCCTCCCAGTATTATATTCGCATGTTTTCCTATAACTATTTAGAAGATGTGAACTTTTTACTAAGCACCTCCCAAGCTGATGGTTTTTCCCTTTGCATCGCATGGTTTGGGTCAAATTGTATACAGGGCCAAATACCGCCCAAAACCTCCAAAACTCAAAAACTACCGCTAGAAACTCAACCCAAAACTCCAACAAAATACCCAACATTGAGAAAAGAATAAAATAAATGATAAACTATGGTTAGGGTTTGAAAATTCTCCCCACCACAAAACATTCTGCCACCAGAAAGTCATCTAGCCGAATGAAGGACAAAACTCAATCTCAAAACTGAATGAGGCCAAGAAAAAACATGATCCTCTGTGTGACCTCTCAACTTCACAATTAAAAACTGACCAATTCTAGGGAAACCCATAAATAATATAACCACATGGAAATAAAAATAAAGAGTTATCCCTGTAGTAAGAAACCAACTAACACCATGGCACCCACAAGGGAACTCCTGACCAAGGGGCATACCAAACCATAATTCATCAATTCCACAAGAATCTAGCATCTAAAAAGAAAGAACATCCAAAACTAAGACCAAAACATGAGGGAAATACATAAGGGATATAACCATATAAAGGTTCACATCCATTGGTAACAACCATGAAAATACAAGAAAACGAGGCTACCGAGCCTTTTACAATGAAGGGTGGCTTTTAAAAACTAGGAAAACTATAAAGGAGGAACTGAAATAGTTCCCATTCCAGTACTAGAAAAAAAATATGGTCTAAGGTCCCCCCCCCCACACACACAACCAACACTTCTAGAATTTGTGAAAATCCTCACTCTGAGGCCTATAGTTGGAGCCCTGATGCTTTAAAGCATCTAGTTCCCAATAGTTAGGAGTTGGGAACCACCTACTTAGACTTACTCTTCTAATAATGTTTCTTGAAGAACTTCTCTAAGTGACCCAAATAGTGACATTATCAACACAACTTTGGAGGAACAAGGTAATATGTCTTCGAATGGCTGAATTAGCCACACTTGAAGCACACGAGCAGACAGTCTGGTGAACGAGAAGCTAGAACTGAAAAAGGAGACTTCTTAGGAACAATTTCCTCTGGAATACACCTCTTTCAAGATGGGGAACCATCATTAAGGCTAATAGAAACTATATTTCCAACTACTATAGATCATTCTCAAGGAACCACCTTGTCTAGAAATGCCTCATCCAGAATATTCTCAAAAAGAACTTCCCTAGATGAGAGAACTTGCTCCATAATCTATATATGAAGACTCAAAATGAAAAGGGGAGATTTCATATATTCCTTTGAAAATACCTCTGGAGAAAAGGAAATTATTTCTTTAACATGGTCAACATAGGCCTTCATCATCAGTTGTATTTTCTAAATTCCCAAGAGCTCTACCACTTTCCTTGCCTTCACCTCTTCAAGTATGAACCATCATATAAAGGTGTTCTTAAACACTTATCTTAATACATTCCAACTTGAAATGATGATGACATAATAACCTTCCACTTATCCAAGCCTATACCATCAAAAAAATCAGAACAACTCGCACTCTCACAACTTAGTGAGTTTCCAAAGACCTAAAAACACTTTCGACTTCCTCAATCCATTCCAAATCCTCTAACAGACATCAATCACCATGGAAAACCAAAAACAACTGGGAGTAACTCAACTCTTCCACTCAAATAGGGGTATGGGTAGGGATAATAACTATATGAGACTCAATGGAAACCTTGGGGACTTTTCTAGCTTGAAATATATAAGTAGAAGAAAAACACATAACTAAAATCAACACCCAACCAAGAATCAACCAAAAAGAACACCCTATGCCAAAACACCTGGATCACAATCCAAACACCACAAATAAAACCAAAATCCTTTTTCAAAAACCACAATTTCTATTTCCAAATTCAAAACCATTTCACATCAAAGTTTATTTCCAAATCCACTTCTTAAAATGCTTAAACTACTTTTGAATATAAAACTAATGCCCTGAAATCATTTTAACCACTAAAACCATTTTTTCCCAAAAACCATTTTCTTTTTAAAACCCATTGAATCCAATAAAAATCAATACAAAGAATAAATTAAACCCCAACTCCAAAAATGGTGAATGTGCGGTCATTCCTAACCTAGCCACATGGTTTAGTAGACCATGACCTGAGTAGGAACCAATCACTGGAAGCATCTTGAACCGTGCACTCAGGCCCAAAATGGGTTGATACTCCAAGTAATATCACCGTATAACATTGGTTCCCTTCCATTATAATTCCCCAAATCACAATCCCAACAACAACAACAAGAAACCAACAATATAATCCCAAATTCAAGATTAAAAACTCAACCCAACTACCCTTGGAAACTTGAGGACTTAAACAAGAAAGAGTTCACGATGCTCTTCCTGTACCAACCTCTCAAGTCCTAAAAAATATAATCTCCAAACTACCTGATGCAATAAATAACAAATTTCTCATTTGATGCCATTTTTTCATGAACTAGCTCAGCCTGTTTCATGACATGATTAGGTTGAATCCCTATATAAATAACTAATTAGGGATATAAATTCCCAATCAGACTCATTTCATATTCAAATATGGATCTTGGATCACTAAATGAATATGATTTAAGGGGTAATCAATTTTAGTGGGATAACTTTCAATAAATTTCCTTAATGAAAATATACAGACATGATATTCATTTGATAATAATTTACATTATGAAAAAAATCCATCATCATCATCAAAATAACAATTGAAATTAATCCATGAAATAATAATCTTAAAGTAAAAAACTCTTAAGAATGGTAGCTTAAGAAAATTTCTTGAGAAAGGGAAATGTTTTGTGTGTTATAATAGTTCATTCTTGAGTAATCAAGTGTTAAAGTTTTTCAATAATAAAATCAAAATTTTTATGTAAGCATGGAATTATTTAATTAAGTTTTCAAAAACACTAGATGATAGTTGAACTATGTAATTATAGTCTCATATACACAATATGATTGGTTATGCCAATATTATTCAATATGATTTAATATGCATAAATATGATGAATAATTCCTATAGGACTTAATCTGGTTAAGGAATTAATTTAGTTTTCAAATATGGAAATGTTCTAATAAGATGAATGAGTTTGAGAAAATTTTACCTAATATTCTCAAAGTGTTGAGAATATGTGAAATAGGAATATGATTCCTATGTTTTGGTACTATATAGATAGTATAAATATTGAAAAATTCAAACTAAAAGAATAAAAGTGACTTAGATAGTCCAAAAATAGATAATTCAGTTCATTTGAAACATGTGGGTATTATCAGGATGGAGTATTAATTCCATATGATGGTATTATTCAGAATATCTTATAGAGTTTGAGAAACTCCCTGGAATTTCCATGTCAGGAATATGAGTTATAGAAATCAATTAATTAATTTTTATGGGTATGTGATGCCTAATTTATACTTTATAAGTGTTGTAAATATACAAGGGTTCGATAACATGGGAAGAATTGATAGGTATTTTAATTTCATATAATAGATAAAGTAAGAATTTGTTACATCAAGGATTTGAATATAATGGAATATATCAATATTAGATTAATATAAGTAAAGAATGTATATCTTCATCTCATTTCTCTTATATGATAATATATTTTTTCATTAAAAATTGTTTTTATGAACAAATTGATGTGATTAATTATATATGCATGGTTTATGATTTATTGTATTCTATAACCTACTTTGAGAATAAGATATAAAAAATTGTTTTATACAGGATAAAGAGTTTTCTTAGTTTGGTAAAATATGAGGGAATGTGTTCTCATCACCCATTAGTGGTATATTTTGATAAAGACTTATTTTCAAAAGAAAAAATTTTATAAACATATAGAATACCATATATGGTATTGATAAGATAGTTTATTTGTTAAATATTCTTATTAAGAGTAAATAATTGATATTTCCTAAACATAAAACAGTTTGTGTATCTTAGAAAAATAGTGTCTAAAAGAATAGGGGGAGTGATAAATATTAAGTTAACTTTTACATTATATCCTAAAAGGTTTATTATGTGTGGTGGTAATAATGTAAAACTTTACATTGATTTACCACATAAATGTATCACTATTTTATAAAGTATTATACCAGTCTAAGATAAAAGTGATTTTTTACTTTATATCCTAAAATGTTTAGGATATTTGATAGTAAATAAAAATATAAAATTTACATTTAGTTACCATAACAAGTGAACATGACTGTTATTTAAAGGTTTATATTATCTAATACACAAAGTGTATCACTTGGTGTCCTAAAATAGTTTAGTTTTTGTTGGTAAAGAGAAATGTAGAGAGTTACATTAGTTATTGTAAAATAGTGGATATCACTTTATCTCAAAAGATTTTAGGATGTTCTAGTAAAGTGATAATATAAATATTTAAATTATTTTTAAAATATTTCAAGGAAAAAAATTGATGAAAAGGGTTCCAATAATGATGATGATATACTTAAAAGGTGTTCTAAGTAGACAGTAGAAGTTAACATCATGACATTTTATGTTGTAAAGTTAAAGAGTTTTAATAAGTTCAAATAGTTGAACATTAGGAATATTATTCCTAAGTATCGCCATTTTTTATACTTTCTTTATTTATAGATGTTACTCACTATAGAGTTCGTGAGAGGTGTTTTATTAGATGATCACATAGGGATGTGATAGTAATTACATATGGATTTAATGTTTAAAAACCATTACTAAAAAATAACATGAGATTTCTATAGAATATCTGGATATTAAAGACTAAATATATCACTTGTGATTGTTGTAAAAATGTAATGTAATTATAATAAAGGTAGTATCTATTTTTTATTTATTCATATGTGCTAAAACTTTACTTTACATGAAAGATCGAACAATAAACATCCACTCAGAGTACAAACTTTGAGTTGTCCCTAATCAATTTTCATCATAGAGCATTATGAGTTTTGATAATATAATTATATTATATTTAATAGATTCTTTTACCCATTACAAATGGTTCTATACAAGATATTAATAATAGATTCATGAGGTAATATGTAGAAACCTATTACTTAGAATGGAATATTAAAGTATATCTCATGGAATTCCATATAGTCATAGATATACTTAGGGTTGTATAATTATTATCAATCCTTATTACTTAAGTTTAGAAAAATACCTTGCATAAGAACCTACATACTTTTATTCCCTACTTATACAAGTCAAAATATGAACTTAACTAATCTGGGGGTGGCTTGGTATGTTGCTAATATTATCATCAGTTGGAGTGCAACCAAGATGGGATATTTCCAATTTCATGGAAAGTAAATACATATGGCCCTTGATTGAATGATACTAAGAAAAAGCATGTCCAATATTAGTTGAGTCACATATTATGTGTTCAACTATTGTGATGAGTATCATATGATACACTCATCTATTAGATGAATGGAATGAGATGTATTCATCACTTGGTTGGTATTTTATAGAAAATCAATAAAATATGACATTACTATACTATATTGACATGTTCCATGTCTAGGGGTCACTTGATGTCATGGAAAAATGATTATATATGTATAAATACGATTTATATGATACATAAAGTGGTGAACTTGTTCGTATAGAGATATGATTATGTTTTGATGGAGATCACACAATATCCCTTAGTGTCTTGAGTGGAACTGATTTTTTACTAGAGTTTTTTTACTTACATATATGAAATATGGATTTCATTTTTATTTTTAATGCTGCTAAGGACCATGGGTTCACAAAATTAGGCTGTTTGATATGGATAAATTTTTAGACAAAATAGTTCATTCCAAAATGAATAAATTTTGATAAAACTGTGCTCAAAATAGTTTTGGATGGATTCATAAATGGTTATGAAGTTTGGCACAAAGTCCTTGTGAATATTAGAGAGAGTGGGAGATTTTTGGATATTTTCACTAAAAAAACATTAGGTGCATGTATCTTACAACATTATTTTATCAATTATAAATGGTTTTAATGTCTTGAAAATTCATTTGAATAGTATTTAATGAATTAATGATAATGAGAATAATTGTATATGAAAATGATGAATATTTTCTATGAATTTAATTAAATGAAACATGTCCTGAATGCCTATATAAAGGGATATGATCCCTCCTATTATGTACAATGATTATAATAAAAACTCCCAATAATTTCTTCTTCCCAAGCCTTGTTCATATCTCCCAAAGGAGTTAACATCCTATTTAGAGCTTTGGGTATCCTCTAATATAGATCAGGATCTAAGGTTGGTATAACCCCTCAGAGGTGGGAATACTTATTTTCTTCTTTGGTGATCATCATCAAGAATACTACATTGGAGACTAAATGTTAAGGATACTTAATCAGCTATCTAGTTTTATATATTTTATGTTCATAATTTATATTACACATTGACTCTGTTGAGGATTGAACATATATTTGATTTTTTCTTCCACTATAAATGTTCATAATATGAACCACCAAAACCCAACATAATTGACTATGCTTTGAAATTTATACAAATTTTTTATTTTGAAATAAAAAAATTATTATAAATGCATTAAAGGTGTTAATTAAATTCAAATGAAGTAATTAATCCTTTTTTTGTTCCCATTATCTTTGATAATAAGTAACATGTTTGAACCCTTTGATACAAGATTTTGGTATATTTTTATCCCTTTAGTCATTTAATAACCCTTATTTATAATTTTATTAGATACATGCACCACCAAATTAATAAATACATTAAATGAATTCAAAGCTTCCACCATATATTTTTTATATTCAATGTAATATTATGAAAAGTAAATCATAAATTATATTCAATATCATTGAATTAGAGAATTAAATTCAAAATATATCCTTATTATAACTCCATAATATTTTAAAATGTATATTTCTTTAAATAAAACTTTATTGATAGATTAGGATTCATGAAACACAAAACTAAAATAAAACATGACATGTTTTATTGAGATAAAATACTATAATTTCATATAAAAATTAATATTATATGAGGATACTACAATAATAAATAGTAATAAAAATACAATTGGAATAGATGAAAAAATATATAAAAATACCAAAAGAGTATAATCTTTATCCATGTGGTACTCCATGAAGATCTAAACCATGATCAAAACTACTAATAAAAGGATAGTAAGTAGAACTATTATTGGTATGATGAGAGAGAAGTAATGATTTTAGGGATTTGTGTGAGATTATATAAGAAGTTATTATAGTCATTGGGATTATATAGTCATTGGAATCATATGGTCATTGGGACTATATAGTAATTGGACCTATATGATCATTGGTTTTATACACTCATTGGTTATAATACCAGTAAATTTGTTATAAAAAGAAATGATCTTATTAAAATCATATTTTTTCAAAGAAATATTTTTAAGGTGTTATATATTTTATCATAATAAATTAATCAATTTAAAAATATAGTTATGGAAATATGATATATTTCAAATTATGAACTAATATATTAACATTCTTCTAATGGTGGATACTATATAAGGAATGAGTATAAATTCATTTTACACTTCAAAAAATATTTTTAATGAATTTTTTGTGTGGATATTATGACTAATTTTTCCAAATTTAGAAATTATATTTGATAAAATTTAAATATTTTTTTTAATCGTCGTTTCAAAATAATCATAAGATAATGTTTGGGTATTTTTCTGAAAAGGGTGATTTTTTGGTGAATAGTGAAAATATCGATTTTATAAAAACTATAATTTATTTTATTTCAATCAATGTAATTTCAGTGTTCTTTTTAGTTTTGGGTTTTTTTTTAAAGTTAAATAAGATTTATGTTATTAAAAATAATCCAATTAATTCCATGTAAATTAATATTATACTTTATTTTGGTATAAAATCATTTTTATGCTTAAATGGACAATTTTCTAAAATTGGATTTTCTTTCCATTTTTTGAACTTATATTAAATGTAAATTTTAAAAATTACAGAGATTAAATATTATAAAATTTATGAAATATTTGGTATCATCATATTCTAATTTTTTAATAAGGTTGGATTTATTATTGGTGAAAATAAATTGTTACCATGGTAAAGGTTTATCACTGCAAAAATGGGTAAAATGGGATAATTAATGTCAAAATTAAGGGATAAGGATTCAAAATCTCTAAAACATTTGAATTAATCACATTATATATATATATATATATATATATTTCATTCATAATAATCATAAATTCAAAAATATGGAAAAAAATCCACTTTCTTTTGATTATGACCTTTATATTATTTTAAGTAAAGAGTAATTACAAAATGTCACTCTCTCTCACTTACTATGTTTTGATGATTTGGATATCAATAAAAATGACAAATTAATTAATTTAAATGATAAAATTGATTAATAATAAACTATATTTATGAATATTTTATAAAAAAATTAGCGATGGTATAATTATCTAGAATGTTTATGCAACGTCGATGCAGCGGTAGTGCAAGCAGTTTAAAATGAAGAAATGATTTTAAAAACATTAAAAGTAACACTTTTGGGTGTATTATGATATAAAACGAATAATAATTATAATTATGAATGATAATTTATTATTTATACATTTTAATTAAAATTCTATTATTGTTTTGATATGTTTATAGTCAAATTTTGTGAATAGTACTGAAAATGACCTAAAATGGTATTTAATGTTTAAAATTTATTTTTAAATCATTATAATATCATAAAAAAATTCCTATATTAACTCAATTTTATGGGAAATATTTGATAATATCATATATTTTTCATTTATTTTCCACTTTTAAATTTTATAATTACTTTCATAACCCTTAGATATTTTAAAATTTGTTACCGCGGTTAAGGTTAAAAGGGTTAGGGTTAAACTAAGAGATATGGTTCAAAATGCTACATCAACTTGTATAAATTTTATTGGATGAATTTATTTCGATACTATAATTATTATAATTGAATATATGGAACTTTAGATCCATTTTACATGAGTTATTCACCTATTATATATTCATATTTCATATATTTACAAGATTGCAACTCACCTAACTTATAAAAGGGAACCCTCTATCCACTATTAATCATGACTATTGATCCATTTTACTCAACCAATATCAACTCAAATACCTTAACAACCTTCCTCTATATATCCTAGAGGTTTTGGTTTCAATAAAAGTCCAAATTTTAAGGCTTAATTTTTAATCCAAGAAAGTTTTCCAAAAAGGAGGTATAACTCTTAGTCGAGTATTTTCATGTTTATTTCTTATTACACCACATTAAAAACTTATATAACAATACTGATGTGATAACATAAGTATATTCAATATAATTAAATGTTATTATTATGATGGTACAACCACTTTTCATCTCCTTTTTCATCCAATGAGAAATTAAAACATCGCTCTTGTGTACATGTGGACTACCACCTCTATGAAGTGATGTGTTTCATTTTTCATCATCACCTCACAAGGATGGTTATTAAGATTTATTTAATTAATATCAATTATATTTATGAAATAATTATAATTCTATAAATTTAATATGTTACTTACCTTCTTACCCTTCCATCCTTTGAAAAATGATAACATTGTTCATGCGTAAATGTGGGCTACCACCTCCATGAAGCGATGTGATTAATTTTTCATATCCTTCTTTTATGGATGGTTATAAAATTTTATTTAATGTATAAATGTGATATTTATATCATAATTAATATTTTATATATTATTTAATAATTAAATCTTTTACCATGGTCAACCTACTGAAGTTTTTTTAGGGTTGTGAACCAAACGTCCTCAAAACGTCTGACGTAAACTTAGCTGGTTTTATAATTAAATAAGAAATGATAAGAAATGATAATAAATGAAATAAAATTAATAATGATAATGTAATTAATTTGAAAATTATTATTAATAAATTATAAAACTAATATAATTTTATTATTCAGAATTTAGATAACATACAAAATGAATCGGGAATCAAGGTAGGGGATTTCTCATCTCAATTTCCTTTCATTGAGGCTCATGCCATGTTCACCACATGTTTTATTATAGGTAGTTCATGTAACATCAAATGGATGTATTAAATTGATGAAAATATATATATATATATATATATATATATATATATATATATATTTATATATTTATATGTATTACATCATTAATTTACTGAAATTAAATTGGATTAAAAATCCATTTCAATTTATCACCTTCAATGATCATTTGATTCAACAATTACTAAAGTGTTAAGGATTTATTCAACAATTTTATTTTTATTTGGGATTTTTTATGTTTAAATTTACATTGAATAAAATTATAATATCATTATATTTTAAACTTCATATATTTTCTTTTACTATGGTTATTTTTATAATTTACAATTTTTTTATTTCATTTTGGCCTCTTTGGTACTTAAAATCATTAAGAAAATGTTTTTAAGAAAAGTAGACCTTATTTACTCTTTAATCAAATAAATTTTCTTACATGTCCATGTTTTTTTTAAAATCAAGGATTTTATTTTATATTATCAAATAATTCTTTAATTTCATTTTAAAACATATTTTACTTTATTTTCAAAGTTTTGATATGAATATTCTTGTTGTTTTCTGAACAAGGTACTTTTTATTTTTTACCAAAAGTGTGAAAGGAATATCTATTTTTATGTTTACTAAATAGATGAATTCTCTTTTTTTCATAAATATTCTTTTCTTTGAATATTATTTTACAATTTTCTATGCTTAATTTCAAATAAATGATTTTTATCAATATCTAGAAATTTTTATTTAAAAATTTATCAAAAGAAAAGGATGTTTTTCTGAAGTTTTAAAATAAAGGTTAGAATGTTATTTTCAAGTTATTTTCATTTATCTTAACATCATTTGATGATTATTATTATTTACTCAAGATATACTTTATTGATACCATCCTCCTTATTTTTATGTATGGATTTTAATTATGTAGTTCTTATTATTGACTAGGGAAAATATTTAAATTTTTTATGCTAGTTTTTCAATATGAATGTTTATATTGATTATGTATTGTGTTTTTATTAATTTATTTCATATTATGAATGAATTGGAATTAGTAAGTGATGGAAAGGGTCCATTCACTACTAGAAATTCAGGCTATAGCCACGGACCTATAGCCACGGTTTTATAGGTCCTTGGCTATATCTTTTATACTGCCACGGTTAATATTCTATCCGTGGCTATATCCAGCTGCTCCGTTTTTTTTTTCCCAAACCCATCGGGCTCTTCTCCTCCCCCTCGCGATTCCTCACCGCGCCCTCCCCCTCCCCGACGCCTCCAGGCCGAGACCTCCTCCACGCCGCGCCCTCCTCGCCGCCGCGCCCTCCTCGCCGCCGCGCCCTCCTCGCCGCGCCTCCCCCCTCCCCGGACTCACTCCTACGGAACCCTCCCCGACTCACTCCCCTCCCCCGACGCACTCCCCTCCCCGGACGACCGCGCCTCCCCCCTCCCCGGACGACAGCACCTCCCCCGACGCCGACGGACTCCCCCGACGGACTCCCCTCCTCCGGACGACCGCAACTCCCCTACTCCCGACGGAATCTCCTCCTCCGACGAACTCTCCTCCTCCCGACGACCTCATTGCCGGTATCTTTATCATTCCATTTTTTATCACTTCAGTTTCACTGCAACCTATTTTTTAGGTTTCCCCATCTTGGTGTCATAATGAGAGACCAAATGAATCAAATGTTTCTACAGTTTTCCTATGCCATTACAAATTGAAATGTTGGGTTCCTAATGTTTATAGGGGGAAGATTCAAATCTACCCATTTGAGGTAAAGCATCTTCTCTAATTTTATTATCACGTTCCATTCCTCCATTTTTCTTTTTCTGCCTTCATGCGGATGAATCCCTATCTCATCTTTTCGTGCATTGCACCTTCACAATCAGACTATGGGAGTATGTACAGATGGTTTTCTGCTGCTGTCTGGACCTGTAGGGAATTGAGGCACTGCTTCTCTCCATTTGCCGATTCCAGTGCAGTGAACAGGTTTGTGCCCTTATGATGTCTGCTTCTATTAGATTGTTATCATTTATTTGGAAAGCAAGGAATGAGTTGGTTTTCAATAACCGTATACCCTCTTTTCATGCTGGTGTTTTTGAATTTTTGGAAGGCAATGCTCTGAACTTCGCTGCAATCCATCATCTTCAATTCCCCAACAGGATCCATAGGTAATTACAGAACAATACCATGACCTGCAACTCATCTGGGTTTCTTCAATTGGGTGTGAGTCAAGTAGCTTGGTTTCAGGGATGAGTTGGTGATCGAAGCTGGCACTAATGCCGGGGCACTTCTTGTGGATGGGCTCGGGGACGGGATTCTAATTGAAGCGCTGGATCAGGACATTGATTTCGTGAGGGATACATCATTCAACTTACTGCAAGGTTGCAGGATGCGAAATACAAAGACGGTACGTGATGTGGTTTTAGATAATAAGATGATTGGGTTGATCATGTAGTTTTGATAATTTTGATGTGTGGAATTTTACTACTGTGGCAGGAGTATGTTTCGTGCCCGTCTTGTGGGAGGACTCTTTTCGACCTTCAAGAAATAAGTGCGGAGATACGTGAAAAGACCTCTCATTTACCCGGTGTTTTGGTAACTCTCTCCCCCCTTCCAGTTCCATTAATTTTCAAGAAAATCATTTGTGATATCTTAGACCCTCTTTGGTTCAAGGAATCCACTATGAGAGAATCGCTCCCTCTCTCTCAATCAGTTCCATCAATTTTCAAAGAATTGATTTATGATCTCTTAGAACCTGTTTGGTTTAAGGAATCCACTATGAGAGACCCCTCCCCCCATCTGTTAGTTCCATTAATTTTGAAGGAATTCATTTGTGATCTCCTTGAGGTTCTCTCATAGTGGATTCCTTAAACCAGACAGGGGGCAGGGGGCAGGGGGCAGGGGGCAGGGGTGTCCAGCAGGGGGAGGGGTGTCCAGCAGGGGGAGGGGTGTCCAACAGGGGGAGGGGTTGTCCAGCCAGGGGGGAGGGGTGTCCAGGGTCTGGGGGGGACTGGCAGGGGTGTCCGAGGTTTGGGGGGGGGGGATGTCACGCCGCGGTCACGCCGCGGTCACGCCGCGGTCACCATTAATATATTTGAGGGCTAACTTGGATTCTCCCTTCATATCCATTTGGGGGAAATAAATATCATCTGATAACTTATGACCAGTAATGAGAGCCTAATAATTTGCCTCATCATCAGTGAAACCTTATAAAAATAGGAAAAAGTATGATTGGACGTCTTGTGTTGGTGTGATAAAGACAACCACCTGGCCTACTCAATTAAGATTAGAATTATTAAGCATTATTTCAGTCGATCTTTGAAAATCACCATCAAAATATGTTTTCTAATACTCTTTGACATGATCCACTAATAGGGTAGCCTCATTTGGGAAATCAACATTCAGGGGAGTATCATGATTCTATATATAATATCACAACTTCTACACTGTAAAAACTATTGCGAGGAAACTCTTATCTATAGGGGAGTATCTATTCTATATATCGAGGAGCATCCGACTATGATATTATAAACAATTTTCTATTACCTCTGTTTTTTTGGGTTAGATGGGTTACAAGGGATCATTCCAAGGAAGTCCCATAAATGAACAATGTCTTTCCTAAAATGGAAGAAATCAAAACTGACTGTTGTAAAAGATAATGCTTAATGTTATCAATAATCGATATGGAACTCCTCATCCAATTTTTTAATAGGTACTTTATTCATTGGACACTAGAGGATCTTACACTATCCAACTAGATTCACATTAAATCAGTTTATATAGGTGAATAAACTGGTTATAGGTACAATCCATAGGTTAGAGATATCATAGTAGTGCATGTTATTGAGGTAGAGTACCACAACTAAATTCATTTAATAATAAAATTATTAGATGTGGGTGATGAATTTATATTGTTTCCTGATTTTTTCAGTTGGTAATAATTAAACCATTGGTAATTTAACATCCTTCAATGCACCTCATATTTTTGAGCAACAATGTTCTAATGATTTGTTCTTGATAACTAATTGAGAGTGTTAATGTTCAGGTTGCTCCAAAGTGATGAAGGATGGAGATCAATTTTATACAGGATGTGTTTTTTAGGCCATCGCCATCCTTGCAATGAAGCTCACCAGGGTCTCAAATTACGGTATGCTCATAGAACTAGGATTAGAAACTGGTTCATCTATGGTGAGGGGTGCTGTCAAGCTTTGGGACATGGGGTTGGGTAAGAAGAAGATGTGGGGGTTGAGGAAGAAGAGGAGGGTATTTTGGAACTTTTAAAACTTGAACATCCATTCCACAAACTAAATTGGATTACCCCTGATCCGAGCACCCAAGTCGGCCTGTGGAAAGGCTTGAGGGTCATTCTCAATCCCTTCGAGCTAACAACAATTGTCGAGACATCAAATTATGCTCTATGAGAATAATTTTCCTAGATAAATATTATTCAACAAGTAGCAGAATTCCATAAAAATTTCAGCATGGTGCGTCCATGCCTTAGATGTCCTCGCATAACAAAATAAGTAGTTTCAGGGGGGCAGGTTGCAGGGGGCAGGGGGGCAGGTTGGAGGGGGGCAGGGGGGCAGGGGGTAGGTTGGAGGGGGGCAGGGGGCAGGGGGGCAGGTTACAGGGGGGCAGGAGGCAGGTTGTAGGGGGCAGGGGGGCAGGGGGAAGTTTCAGGGGGGCAGGGGGGCAGGTTGGAGGGGGGAAGGGGGCAGGGGGGCAGGGGGCAGGTTGGAGGGGGGCAGGGGGGCAGGTTGCAGGGGGGCAGGGGGGCAGGTTAGAGTGGGGCAGGGGGCAGGGGGCAGGGGGCACGTTGCAGGGGGGCAGGTTGGAGGGGGGCAGGGGGGCAGGTTGCAGGGGGGCAGGGGGGCAGGTTGGAGGGGGGCAGGGGGCAGGGGGCAGGGGGCAGGGGGGCAGGTTGCAGGGGGGCAGGGGGCACGTTGCAGGGGGGTAGGGGGGTAGGTTGGAGGGGGGCAGGGGGCAGGGGGGAGGGGGCAGGGGGGAGGGTGGATGGGTGCAGCTGTGAGCATAATTTCACATCCTATTGAAGTATAGATTCAACGATTTTTATAGATCTAGAGAAGTTATATTTCATAGTAACTTTGAACCAATCTACCTTAGTTTTTACTCTAGTTTTGTTCTGTTTTGAACTTTAAATTTTATAAATTAATGTATATGTTTACACTTATAGGAGATGAAATTTTGGAAACCAAAGGTATTTATTCAACAAGAAAAGAAGGGAAATTTTTTCCAATGATCTCAAATGAATAGAGCATCTACACCATGGGAGTAATAGTTTAAATTCTGTGATTTTTCTACTTAAACTTGAAAATTCACTTCTTTTTTTTAGTTGAAATAAATGGTTGGAAGTTGCCTTTTAATAAATTTTGTATGCTGAAATCATCTTGTTAAATCTGTTGGTTGTTGCTTCCTTTTTTACTACCTTTTTGTATTGAAATTCTGGTGTGTATGCTTATTTTAATGTTTTACTAAAAATCATTTTTGAACTTCAAATGTTAACATGCATCTACATTAAAATCCATGAATATGTGTTGAAGTTGTTAATATAGTAACTAGTGGGTATCATTCATGCATTTTGTGTGATTGTTTGAACTCTATGTTCTTCATTTCTTTTGTTTTTAATATATTAGTTATATGCTTTGTTTGTAATTAGATAAAAAAATTCTTTATTGTTACAAATTGATGCATATATCTAATTAATCATTTCTACCATAGGACGAGGTTGTTGGTGTTGGTTCAAATGCGGGCACGTTGGCATGCAACCGACAAGCAAGAGGGAACATCCATTCTTGGTAATGGGCATCTATGTGAACTTCACTTCTCAGTTATTGGTTTTGATTAGAGTGATATTAACATATTATTTTGTTCCCATGTAGTTTTACAAACATAAAATAAAAATTTAATCAGGGAAAGGTGCCCCCAAAATACATGCCCCTCGAACTGGATGTTCTATCCAATGTTTATCTCTATATCAGGAAGGGGTACATTGTCCTCATTCAAGGATTTTCCTGGGGGTGGGCCCTCTAGAGTAAATACAACACACTGAGAATAATCCATGTTTTTTTCATTAGAAGGACCATCCTAAGGTGATGTTGAAGTGATTAAGTCTGTAGTTTTCCCAGTATCCTTCTACACTGATATAACCCCTATCTTATCCACATTATAAGGGACAGTAGTGTATTTTCTCTCCAAGTCATAGATTGGAATATTCATCTTACCGTTCCAACTTTCATAGTTAGAGACATCATTCCCCTTCATATTGTAAAAAGAACACTCCTTGTCCCTATTACATTCTGGAGAATGATGGAAAAAACATATAATTCATGTAGAACTATGGTTTCCTTTCGTATTGGATCAGAAAGTCTATACATTCATCTAGTTAGTTAAGACTACTTCTTCTAGAATCATTATATACATGTCCACATTCATTATATACATGTCCACATATAATTCACAGATTAGCATTCATTTCTTTAAATCTTCTTAGAAAACATCCTCTCATGCCATCCATATCATCCTATTTGAAACTAAGTGGAAGATGTTGCCCCGCGGATGTCGCTGGACCGGGCCAACACGTTGTGGTCACGCCGCGGTCACGCCGCGGTCACGCCGCGGTCACGCCGCGGTCACGTCGCGGTCACGTCGCGGTCACGCCGCGGTCACGCCGCGGTCACGCCGCGGTCACGCCGCGGTCACGCCGCGGTCACGCCGCGGTCACGCCGCGGTCACGCCGCGGTCACGCCGCGATCACGCCGCGGTCACGCCGTGATTTGGCCCTGCTCCAGGACGACACCCTGCGGCGGTTACTCCTTAGAGAAACATTGAATGGTTAGCTCTATAATTTTTCGTATTTCCTCATTCCTAAACTATATCTCCTCTCAGCGCTGCCTCTCATCCATCTTTCCACAAAACGTGCATAGCAGGTGGTACAAAAGCTCAATTCAACTGAAAACATTGGTTTGGAATTGTCTGACATATTTTATTCCTCTAGGTATTCCTACACATTTCTAGATCTGCAAACCTCACCGAATTAGGTATATCAGGGGTCATCCAATCCTCTATTCATCACAGATTAGCATTCATTTCTTTAAATCTTCTGAGAAAACATCCTTTCATGCCATCCATATCATCCTATTTGAAACTAAGTGGAAGATGTTGCCCCGCGGATGTCACTGGACCGGGCCAACACGTTGCGGTCACGCTGCGGTCACGCCGCGGTCACGCCGCGGTCACGCCGCGGTCACGCCGCGGTCACGCCGCGGTCACGCCGCGGTCACGCCGTGATTTGGCCCTGCTCCAGGACGACACCCTGCGGCGGTTACTCCTTAGAGAAACATTGAATGGTTAGCTCTATAATTTTTCGTATTTCCTCATTCCTAAACTATATCTCCTCTCAGCGCTGCCTCTCATCCATCTTTCCACAAAACGTGCATAGCAGGTGGTACAAAAGCTCAATTCAACTGAAAACATTGGTTTGGAATTGTCTGACATATTTTATTCCTCTAGGTATTCCTACACATTTCTAGATCTGCAAACCTCACCGAATTAGGTATATCAGGGGTCATCCAATCCTCTATTCATCACAGATTAGCATTCATTTCTTTAAATCTTCTGAGAAAACATCCTTTCATGCCATCCATATCATCCTATTTGAAACTAAGTGGAAGATGTTGCCCCGCGGATGTCGCTGGACCGGGCCAACACGTTGCGGTCACGCTGCGGTCACGCCGCGGTCACGCCGCGGTCACGCCGCGGTCACGCCGCGGTCACGCCGCGGTCACGCCGCGGTCACGCCGCGGTCACGCCGCGGTCACGCCGCGGTCACGCCGCGGTCACGCCGCGGTCACGCCGCGGTCACGCCGCGGTCACGCCGTGATGTGGCCCTGCTCCAGCCACATCCAGCAGGGGGGAGGTTCAGCCCCACTTGCTCACAGGCGTTTCAGACGACCCATTTTTCAGCAAAGTCATCAGCCCGCTGCCACCAGCATTCCAGCCCGCAACAGCCCCCCCACCTTCGAATCAGCCCGCACCATCCCCCCAACACCTGCAACCAGCCCCCTTTCACCCACATTCCAGCCTCCTCCCGCTCCCTTCACTCCTGGTCGGAAGATGCTGCCCCGCGGATGTCGCTGGATCGGGCCAACACGCTGCGGTCACGCCGCGGTCACGCCACGGTCACGCCGTGATGTGGCCCTGCTCCAGCCACATCCAACAGGGGGGAGGTTCAGCCCCACTTGCTCACAGGCGTTTCAGACGACCCATTTTTCAGCTAAGTCATCATCACTCTGCAAGCAGATGCTCCTTCCTTTCCTACTTACTCTTTTCTGCAAGGTGTCCTCTGTTATAAGGGCCGGTTGGTGCTGTCTAGTTCGTCCCCATGGGTGCCCATATTGCTGGCTGAGTTCCATTTGTCTCCGTAGTGGGGTCATTCTGGTTTTTGCCGCACGTATAGAAAATTGCCTGCCAATTTATATTGGGTCGGGATGAAAATACCGGTTCAACAGTTTGCCAATGGGCCAAATGCCAATGAAATAAATATTCCACACTATATCCGGCTGGCCTGTTGCAGCCGTTGGAAATTCCCCAGCTGGTGTGGTCGGGTCTCTCTATGGATTTTATCACCGGACTACCCTAATCCCGTGGTTGCACTGTGATTCTGGTCATCATTGATCATCTCTCTAAATATGGCCATTTTTTACCCCTAAAACACCCTTACACAGCAAAGAGTGTGGGAGTGTGGGCGAGGTTTTCGTGTGGGAGATTGTCAGTTTGCATAGCATTCCAGCGACCGCAATCCCATTTTTGTAATCCATTTTTGGATTGAACTGCTCAAACTCCAAGGCACTGACTTAAAACTCAGCTTGACCTACCACCCGCAAACGGATGACCAAACAGAGGTGGTAAATCGCTGCCACGAGACCTACGCTGTTCCATCAGAAATCTAGTTGCCCGCTGTTGCCCATGCACTGCTTGATCGTGGACTCAAATATTATTTGAGTCGGTCCCAAGACATCATGAAGCAGAAAACTAATACACTGCCGTCACCTTTCCCTCCATGTGGGAGATCCTGTTTCCGTACGCTTTCGGCCTCACAAACAACACTCTTTAACCTGCCAGATTTCTCAGAAACCTGCCCCTCGTTTCTATGGGCCATTTACAGTTCAGCGGAAGATCGGCCTGGTGGCTTGTTAGCTTGATCTTCCTCCCTCAGCCTGGGGGCCTCCTGAGGATTTCTTCTGTTGTTTTCCCTATTTCTTCTATTTTTCTGCTGTAATTTTCGTTCCCATCCTTTAATACAGAATTGCAGCCCTCATTGAGGGCTGGAAGTTTGAGAGGCTTAACAGAATTAGAGTATGACAGTGTGTCAAGTTTGAGAGGCTTAACAGAATTAGAGTATGACAGAAAGAAGCTTCGAGCCGAAAGGCTCTAAAGCCATTTTATTAAAAACAAAAGATGACATAAGAGAGGAGATGGGGCTAGACATTGATAAAACTGCCTTCATAATAAAGCATTTCGTTTTCATAACCCCCTCCCCGACGTCATCATCCCATTCCAAGTTGTAGGTAGATGAGCTATGAGACCTAGTCACCATCGGACGTGCGGTCTGCGCAGGAGGGCTCATTATGCGTTCTTTAAGCGTTGCGCGCGCTTGAGAAACGCGCGTGGGGGGTCCAAACGGGCCGAACGAATTGCGAATGGCTTGAAATCGGACGACATCAAAGGGTGAGTGAATTGTGATGTGGTCGAGCAGACGGCACGTCAATCGGACGTGCCGTGTGCCCGCGGTGACCGGGAACGCCGTTCTGGTGTCATAAACGGCCAAAACGGGCGTCTAACGGTCAAACTCATAGCGAACGACATCGGATTGACCTGAAATCACAGGACAACATTCAAATTATTATTCGCGACGTGCACGCGCAGACGGCACGTCAATCGGACGTGCGGTCTGCGCAGGAGGGCTCATTATGCGTTCTTTAAGCGTTGCGCGCGCTTGAGAAACGCGCGTGGGGGGGTCCAAACGGGCCGAACGAATTGCGAATGGCCTGAAATCGGACGACATCAAAGGGTGAGTGAATTGTGATGTGGTCGAGCAGACGGCACGTCAATCGGACGTGCCGTGTGCCCGCGGTGACCGGGAACGCCGTTCTGGTGTCATAAACGGCCAAAACGGGCGTCTAACGGTCAAACTCATAGCGGACGACATCCGATTGACCTGAAATCACAGGACAACATTCAAATTATTATTCGCGACGTGCACGCGCAGACGGCACGTCAATCGGACGTGCGGTCTGCGCAGGAGGGCTCATTATGCGTTCTTTAAGCGTTGCGCGCGCTTGAGAAACGCGCGTGGGGGGTCCAAACGGGCCGAACGAATTGCGAATGGCTTGAAATCGGACGACATCAAAGGGTGAGTGAATTGTGATGTGGTCGAGCAGACGGCACGTCAATCGGACGTGCCGTGTGCCCGCGGTGACCGGGAACGCCGTTCTGGTGTCATAAACGGCCAAAACGGGCGTCTAACGGTCAAACTCATAGCGAACGACATCGGATTGACCTGAAATCACAGGACAACATTCAAATTATTATTCGCGACGTGCACGCGCAGACGGCACGTCAATCGGACGTGCGGTCTGCGCAGGAGGGCTCATTATGCGTTCTTTAAGCGTTGCGCGCGCTTGAGAAACGCGCGTGGGGGGGTCCAAACGGGCCGAACGAATTGCGAATGGCCTGAAATCGGACGACATCAAAGGGTGAGTGAATTGTGATGTGGTCGAGCAGACGGCACGTCAATCGGACGTGCCATGTGCCCGCGGTGACCGGGAACGCCGTTCTGGTGTCATAAACGTCCAAAACGGGCGTCTAACGGTCAAACTCATAGCGGACGACATCAGATTGACCTGAAATCACAGGACAACATTCAAATTATTATTCGCGACGTGCACGCGCAGACGGCACGTCAATCGGACGTGCGGTCTGCGCAGGAGGGCTCATTATGCGTTCTTTAAGCGTTGCGCGCGCTTGAGAAAAGCGCGTGGGGGGTCCAAACGGGCCGAACAAATTGCGAATGGCCTGAAATCGGACGACATCAAAGGGTGAGTGAATTGTGATGTGGTCGAGCAGACGGCACGTCAATCGGACGTGCCGTGTGCCCGCGGTGACCGGGAACGCCGTTCTGGTGTCATAAACGGCCAAAACGGGCGTCTAACGGTCAAACTCATAGCGAACGACATCGGATTGACCTGAAATCACAGGACAACATTCAAACTATTATTCGCGACGTGCACGCGCAGACGGCACGTCAATCGGACGTGCGGTCTGCGCAGGAGGGCTCATTATGCGTTCTTTAAGCGTTGCGCGCGCTTGATAAACGCGCGTGGGGGGGTCCAAACGGGCCGAACGAATTCCGAATGGCCTGAAATCAGACGACATAAAAGGGTGAGTGAATTGTGATGTGGTCGAGCAGACGGCACGTCAATCGGACGTGCCGTGTGCCCGCGGTGACCGAGAACGCCGTTCCGGTGTCATAAACGGCCAAAACAGGCGTCTAACGGTCAAACTCATAGCGGACGACATCGGATTGCCCTGAAATCACAGGACAACAATCCCATTATTATTCGCGACGTGCACGCGCAGACGGCGCGTCAATCGGACGTGCGGTCTGCGCGGTAGGGCTCATTATGCGTTCTTTAAGCGTTGCGCGCGCTTGATAAACGCGCGTGGGGGGTCCAAACGGGCCGAACGAAGTCCGAATGGCCTGAAATCGGACGAAATCAAAGGGTAAGTGAATTGTGATGTGGTCGAGCAGACGGCACGTCAATCGGACGTGCCGTGTGCCCGTGGTGACCGGGAACGCCGTTCCGGTGTCATAAACGGCCAAAACAGGCGTCTAACGGTCAAACTCATAGCGGACGACATCGGATTGCCCTGAAATCACAGGACAACAATCCCATTATTATTCGCGACGTGCACGCGCAGACGGCGCGTCAATCGGACGTGTGGTCTGCGCGGTAGGGCTCATTATGCGTTCTTTAAGCGTTGCGCGCGCTTGATAAACGCCCGGGGTTCTGTGCAGGGGGGTAGGGGGCTGTATGGGGTTTGTCCGGGGGTGCACATGGGGGCTGTCCGGGGTTGCACATGGGGGCTGTCCGGGGGTGCACGGGGGGCTGTCCGGGGGGAATGGGGCTGCATGGGGTCTGTCCGGGGGTGCACATGGGGGCTGTCCGGGGGTGCACGGGGGGCTGTCCGGGGCCGGTCGGGGGGCTGTCCGGGGGTGCACAGGGGGTTGTCTGGGGCTGGCCGGGGGGCTGTCCAGGGGTGCACGGGGGGCTGTTTGGGGGTGCATATGGGGGCTGTCCGGAGGTGCATATGGGGGCTGTCCGGGGGTGCACGGGGGGGGCTGTCTGGGGGTGCACGGGGGGGCTGTCCGGGGGTGCACGGGGGGCTGTCCGGGGGTGCACATGGGGGCTGTCCGGGGGTGCATGGGGGGCTGTCCGGGGCTGGTCGTGGGGCTGTCCGGGGGTGCACGGGGGGCTGGCCGGGGCTGGCCGGGGGACAAGCAGGGGGAAGGGGGGGCTGGCAGGGGGGCAGGGGGGGGGGGCTGGCAGGGGGACAAGCAGGGGGCAGGGGGGGGCTGGCAGGGGGACAAGCAGGGGGAAGGGGGGGGGGGGCTGGCAGGGGGGGCTGGCAGGGGCAGGGGGGGGGCTGGCAGGGGCAGGGGGGGCTGGCAGGGGGACAAGCAGGGGGGTGGCCGGGGGGGCTGGCAGGGTGACAAGCAGGGGGAAGGGGGGGGGGCTGGCAGGGGGCAGGGGGGGGCTGGCAGGAGCAGGGGGGGCTGGCAGGGGGACAAGCAGGGGGGGCTGGCAGGGGGCGGCAGGGGGGCTGGCAAGGGGACAAGCAGGGGGGTGGCGGGGGGGGGGGTGGACTAACAGGGGGCAGTGGGGGACTAGCAGGGGGCAGGGGGACTAGCAGGGAGGGTGTCAGGGGGCAGTGGGGACTGGCAGGGGGGCTGGCAAGGGGACAAGCAGGGGGGGTGGCGGGGGGGGGGGGGACTAGCAGGGGGCAGTGGGGGACTAGCAGGGGGCAGGGGGGGGAGCTGGCAGGGGGACAAGCAGGGGGCAGGGGGGGCTGGCAGGGGGACAAGCAGGGGGCAGGGGGTTTCCGGGGTTCTGTGCAGGGGGGATGGGGGCTGCATGGGGTCTGTCCGGGGGTGCACATGGGGGCTGTCCGGGGCTGTCCGGGGGTGCACGGGGGGCTGGCCGGGGCTGGCCGGGGGGGCTGTCCAGGGGTGCACGGGGGGCTGTCCGGGGGTGCATGGGGGCTGTCCGGGGGTGCACGGGGGGCTGTCCGGGGGTGCACGGACAGGGGGGGTGTCCAGCAGGGGGGGTTGGCAGGGGGACAAGCAGGGCGGGGGGGCTGGCAGGGGGAAGGGGGGGGGGGGTGGCGGCAGGGGGCAAGCAGGGGGCAGGGGGGTGGCCGGGGGGGCTGGAAGGGGGACAAGCAGGGGGAAGGGGGGGGGGGGGCTGGCAGGGGGGCAAGCAGGGGGCATGGGGGGGGGCTGGCAGGAGCAGGGGTGGGGTTGGCAGGGGGACAAGCAGGGGGGGCTTGCAGGGGGACAAGCAGGGGGTGGCTGGGGGGGCTGGCAAGGGGTGCACGGGGGGCTGTCCGGGGGTGCATGGGGGGCTGTCCGGGGGTGCATGGGGGGCTGTCCGGGGGTGCACGGACAGGGGGGGTGTCCAGCAGGGGGGGTTGGCAGGGGGACAAGCAGGGGCGGGGGGGCTGGCAGGGGGAAGGGGGGGGGGGGTGGCGGCAGGGGGCAAGCAGGGGGAAGGGGGGTGGCCGGGGGGGGCTGGAAGGGGGACAAGCAGGGGGAAGGGGGGGGCTGGCAGGGGGGCAAGCAGGGGGCAGGGGGGGGCTGGCAGGAGCAGGGGTGGGGCTGGCAGGGGGACAAGCAGGGGGGGGCTTGCAGGGGGACAAGCAGGGGGTGGCTGGGGGGGCTGGCAAGGGGACAAGCGGGGGGGGTGGCGGGGGGGGGGGACTAACAGGGGACAGTGGGGGACTAGCAGGGGGCAGGGGGACTAGCAGGGGGGGTGTCAGGGGGCAGGGGGGACTGGCAGGGGGGTGGCAGGGGGGGCTGGCAAGGGGACAAGAAGGGGGGTGGCGGGGGGGGGGTACTAGCAGGGGGCAGTGGGGGACTAGCAGGGGGCAGGGGGGGACTAGCAGGGGGGAGCTGGCAGGGGGACAAGCAGGGGGCAGGGGGGGCTGGGGGCTGGGGGCTGTCCGGGGGTGCACGGGGGGCTGTCCGGGGCTGGTCGGGGGGCTGCTCGGGGGTGCACGGGGGGCTGGCTGGGGCTGGCCGGGGGGGTTGTCCAGGGGTGCACGGGGGGCTGTCCGGGGCTGGTCGGGGGGCTGCTCGGGGGTGCACGGGGGGCTGGCTGGGGCTGGCCGGGGGGGCTGTCCGGGGGTGCACGGGGGGCTGTCCGGGGGTGCACGGGGGGCTGTCCGGGGGTGCACGGGGGGCTGTCCGGGGGTGCACGGGGGGCTGTCCGGGGGTACTGGCAGGGGGGACTGGCCGGGGGTGGCATGGGGGTGTCCAGGGTGTGTCCAGGGGGTATTTTTTTTTTATGAATTTGGACACCCTATAGCCACGGTTCAAAACCGTGGCTATTGATGTATTGCCGCGGTTTTAAACCGTGGCTATAGACATAATGCCACGGTTTTAAACCGTGGCTATAGATTTTGTCCGGCCTTTAGTATAGCCACGGTTGAAACCGTGGCATTAGGTATACAGCCACGGTTTTAACCGTGGCTATAAACCTATAGCCACGGTTTGAACCGTAGCTATAGAGTTAAAGCCACGGTTTGGAACCGTGGCTATAGGTCTAGGCCTATAGCCACGCCAAACTTGGCCACGGTTCCTCAAACCGTGGCTATTACCTATAGCCACGGTTTGAGGGCCTATAGCCACGGTTTAGAACCGTGGCTATAGCTCGAATTTCCAGTAGTGATTATAGCCCATTGATTCATCAGTAGGTCTCATGAGACAAACTATCTTGGGTATTTTACATATTTCATAACTATTTATGTATGATGTCTTAGCATGAGGCCTTTATGGTAATATTATGATGTTTGATATTATACATTCCATTATTATGAAATCTATTATTATTACCAATGTGATTATTTATATTTTCCAGGGATATATTTTATGTTTATGTTATTAATGGGTTTTTATGTAAATATTCTAATTTCATAAGGTAAGAAAGTGAGATTATGATTTAAAAGAAAGTTATTGATCTTATATTGGTGAAAAGTTTTTTTTTCAAGGAAATGTTTTTAAGTTTTCAAAAAGACCCTCATTAATTGTGATTTTTACTTTATGATTTCTTATGAAATGTTAAACGAAAAACATTGGGAAAAGACATAATTTAAATAAAGAGTAAGTGTTTATTTTGAGATTAAAGTTTATTATATGAAAAAAAATAAACACCTTCATAGGTTTTCATGTTTTTCACTAGACTATAAAATTTACATTATTTTTTTATCCATTACCGAGCTTTGATTTTCCCATCTCACGTCTAATATTTTTCTTGGTTCTTAAGGATGATTATGAACTATATTAAGGACTATATTTCTGTTATGGGGTTTCTTCTTAAAAGAATAAAATGTGTTTTAAATGAAAAAAGAGTTTAAATTTAAGTATCATGTTTTTGTGGAAAAAATGAACTTTGAGTGGAACTATCCACTTTGTATTATAAGGTTTTGATATGTAAGAGTTTTTCCAAATTCAATAAAACTCAAAACCAAAAAGGTCCTCAAAAATAAAGAAAGTAAAAACCTTATTATAAATCATGAAATTATGATTTTTTTATATTACAGGTCATTATAGTTATGAAAAATCCATGTGCCAAAGATAATACATTTTTAAAAAATTTATCTTTAAGATTTTTAGTTAAATATTAAAAAAATAATTTTAAAAATATAAATGTTAACATTAAATATTTTTGAAAATATTTATATAGTTGATTCCCAGTCAAAAATAAATAAATTATAAAAATTTAACAATGTCTAATTAATATTAAATAGATATTTTAATTGCATATACCCCGGTTCAATTAAATGTTAAACATTTTATATTAAATAAATTGACCCCTGTTTAAAAACATTTATTTTCATAGAAAAAACATCTATAATATGTAATAAATGGCCCCATCATAAAATTTAGAATAATTATTAAATTAAATAATTAAAAAATGTTATAATAATTTTCTAGTATATGTTTTATGCATATCATTGATCCTCAATCAAAATAAATTTCTTATTATTATAAAAATAAAATGTTCCAAATATTTAATTTTAAAATAAAACATTTTTTATATAAAACATTCATAAAATAATAATAATTTTTTTAACTATAATAACATTGATACTAGTGTAGAAATTATATATTTTCTTTACACATTTACACAGTGGAAATAATAAAAAAATTTCAACACCAAGTCTAACAGAAAATTAAAACAATAGTTATAAATAAAAAATATAATGATAAAATGGGGTTTTTTCCTCATCTATTCTCTCACTAAGAAAAATATTTATCATTTTCTAATGAGAAAATATTGATTTTCTCTCTCATCAAAAATATAGTCTTCATTCTTCGATCCTTGAGATGAAGATATCCTGAAGAATGGTGGAGGGGAAAGATTTCTCAATGATGGAGAGGAATGTAAGGAATGTGATTTATTTTCTAATTGTTTTAGTATAACTATCCTCTTATCCCTCCTTTTATAAGTTCTAAATTCCAAATAGTTTGATCATGTTAATTATTACAATAAATACCAATAGTCAAAAATATCAATATAGTCTAATAATTTGAACTAATCTCATCAGTCCATGGGATTCATTGAATTATCTTATAATTATTTATATATATATAATTCAAAAAAATTATGTATACATATATATGTTATATTTTAAATTAAATAATTTTTATTATTTAAAAATATATTGTTTTATTTTAATTAAATAATTAATCAAGATAAAGTCTATAAAATATTCTATAAAATTAGATAAAAATTCCATTATTGTAAATCTTATTTTTGACTCATTTTTAATTTTTATATTATTAGTATAAATTATGACTCTAATTCATAATTGTAATATGTGTAATAAAAGTTTCAGTGTGATCCCATCACCCATGTGTATACAACATCAAGTTCCTATTATTTAAGACATCAAGTATGAGTAAATTACATGAATTATGTCAACCCCATATCACTCAACTTTAATATATATCTCTTATTTATGAATTAACTAAACATGTTAATATATCTATCATATTAGACATGACCATTCACTTTCTCAATATAAGTTAAATGAAGATCGTGATGTCAAACCTGTCATACAAGTGGGAAATTCTTGATATGATCTCAAGTGATGTCCCACCCTTGATCAGTAACATACCCAGTGATCTTCTATTTATATTGAGTTCTAAAATGATATAGGATTGAAGCCCAAGTATAAAAGTTCTCATTAAAAGCATACCTTGAACCCATCAGTCAAATAAAACATAAATGGTATTGCACTATAGATACATCAAAGACATAAATGAGACAATCCATGTGGTTTTTCTCAAGTCGGTTCACATCTGATTCAATAACCCTCACCTTTAATCTATGTGAGAATTTTGTATACCTATATGTATACAAGAACTATTCACACTAACATCATATCACAATCCTTATTTTGATGATGGTTCCTGCTTAGAGATAAAACCTAGACCTTAAGTATCATGAGGATTCTTATCATAATTAGTTTGTTTAATGAAATGAAATAAAAAATAATGATAATGGAAGAATGGATTTATTTAATAAATTAATACATGATGAAAACATTTTCTCAAACCATGATACAAAAAAATGATGTCTTAATGGCGGTTTATTAGTAATATTTTTAAGAATCACCACCAAAACTAAAAATAATTATTTTCATTTAAAATATATTAGTGGTTTTTTATAACCACAACTACATTTAAAATATAAAAAATACATTTATATTTAGGGGTGGTTTTCTTAAAATAATTGATAAATATCTAAAAATCCCAAATCACCCCCCTACTCCAACCCTGTGTGCACCCCCTTACCCCTCAATATCAACCCCCACCCTAACCCCCACCAGCGATGATCTATAACAACAACCCTTCTACCCATTATTGAAACCCATAATGGTATCCCCCTTCCCCTTCTCCTAGTGACCCATGTCCTCCTTCCTTGAAACTCTAAACCCTGACCCCGACATCGACCCTGACCCTCTTCTCCCTGCGACCTCAACCCCCCATCCTTCTACTTTCCCCTCTTCCACTACCTGAATCCCCTGACCCCCTATCCATCTGTGAGTTAGATGTCATCAGACTCACATCCCCAATCCCCATGTCAATTTTTACCCTCTCCTCATTGGCCTTCACTCCCTCACCTCGCTATCCTACACCCACAACATCTAACCACTTTATTGTAATAAATAATATTTTTTCCTTTATTTTGTTTATGTCTTTCATGTTTTATGATTTATATTGGATTCCATCAACATTTTTTTCATATTTTATGTTTATGGTTTTCATATTGGAACAAAAAAATTTACACTCATAGAAAATATTATCCTCTAATAATGCCCTGAAATTATATTATAAATTAGTATAAATTCATAATCATACATTAAAATGGGATTAAATATTTAAACAATATTTATTACCATGATTAATTACTATTAATTAATTAATATTTATATATCTTTATTTATTTAATTTAATTTTATATATATTAAAATTTTATTTACACTTTTATGCATTCATATTCACTTTTTAATATTAATTATTGGATAATATATATTTTTATTATATTTAAAACTTAAAATAAGTTTCTTAAATATTCATGAATATTTTTTTCATTAAAATAGTTATGAGTATTCTAAACCTCTTACAGTATGTTGCTAATCTTGTTGATTTATTTTTCATCTTTTAGTTTAAACTGGGTTTTACTCTTAATATGATTTTTTTGAAGAAATATTTTTTTATACAATGATGATAATAATTTATTGTACTTGTTTGATTAAGAATTTCTATTTTTATTTTTGAATTTATAGAGGGAAGAGTGGTAATCCAATAAATATGTATAAAATTTGGATTGTTTTACCCTAAAACACACCTCGGTATGTGTCACGATTGTAAATTAAAGAAATAGTTGAATATAAATGAATTATATTATCACCTCATATTGAAATAGTTTTATTCATGAAATTTATATTAGATTTGGTATGGAGGATAAAATTTTATGAAATTCAAATCAAAGACAATCCAATAAATGAAACTCAAAGTGACCTTCCATAGGATAAATTAGTTCAAAACTTAAGAAATGGTGGATTTAAATTTACAGGATACAATGATCAGGATTTTTAATAGATCAATAGAACATTCAGTTGATACTAATTAGTTTAATATTTCTTAGAATTTCAGTGAAAAAATGACTTTTATAAATTATTTGAAGGTATAAATCAATAATTTTACAAAGGCTGTGCTAGGTATTCAAATATTTCTTTTATACTCAAGTTTTATCATATCAAGTGTCTTTATGTAATTACTACAAAAATAGTTTCCATGATTTTGGAGCTAGTTTATGATGCATTTGGTGAAACTAAGATCCTATTTCATTCTATAAGATGGAGGAAATCATCAAAAAACTTGAACTTGATTATAAAAAAATACATGTATGCTCTAATGATTTCATGATTTATTAGGAAGAATAGTCTTATAAAGAAGAATTCCTAATACATCATACAAGTAGATGGAAATCAATGAGAATTAGTGGGAGTAAAAATGAATGCAACCCCAAAAATAAATAGAAGAAAAAAACTCCAGAAATGGTATTCTGTTACTTCATCCTAAAACTATGCTTGAAAATATTATTCATGTCATCTAAGACTACATATGACATGTAGTGTCATGCTTTGGAAAGTAAAAATAGTGATGTGATGAGACATCCAAAAGATTCAGCATCATAAAAGTTGTTTGATTAATTATATCTATATTTTTCTTTGGATTCTAGTAATGTACATTTTGTATTGTCTTATGATGCTTTTATCCCTTTCATTAATAAGTAATAATTATTACATATGGCCATTTGTTTGGATCCCCAATTATCTACCTCCACGGATGTGTATGAAGAAGTATTATTTAATTATTTTGAGGATTATTCCTAAAGTATCCAAGTGTAGTAGAAGTTCCTTGGTGGTGATAAACCATAATGGTTTTTTTTATTTTATAGATCATTCAAAAATTGATCATGACTTAAACACAATGAACAAGAAAATTTTTGCACTGAATATTAACATAAGAGAATCTAAAATCTAGAGAGTATCTTTGCGTGTTAAATTTATAATTAATTTATATTATATTTGAAAGAAATAATACCTGATCTTAGGATCATTATATGATGAATATATTGCCCATCTAAATCCATTTTCATATTACTTTCATTACGCTTATAGGATCCAAGAGTATAACCCCTCTAGAAGTGATCTACATGTGCTCCTTTGATCTCTAAATAATCAATGATGGAACGTCAAGTTCAAGGATGGTGGATTAGTCATCTTGTAGTTTTCTTCTTGATTGCTACAAGTTCCTTTAGGATTTAATGAGTTCTTATCATTCTTGAGAAGAGTAGAGAAGGAAAAATTTGAGACAAAAGTGTGTTTTTTGTAACAATTCTCAATTATAAAATTTTCAATAAACCCTACATAATAAACATAACTATCTACATGTAGATCTAGGTTTTATGTTAAAATATTATTTAATTTCATATCGGCCCTTAAATAATATAATAATCTTTACCAAACTCCATTCCATATAATAATTTTATTATTATTATTTGATGGTGTTGCCTAACAGATGCAATGATAAATATTATTTTACTATATTTTAAATTAATATTTATCACTATACATGATCTAGGTTTTCTCCAACTTCTTATAATTTACTGAATAATGGAATAAATATTTAATTCAATATTACATTAATTAATAAAAATTTGTGATTGATAAGACATGGATACAAATTTTCTTCAATCTTCAGAATAATATTAGGTCCATTAATAAAATTCAAATAGAATTTAACTGAGATTAATGGAAACACTTAGTGTGTGACCCTCTAAGATTATTTATCATTGGCGTTAAGAGGGATTGCCTAAAGTCTAAGGTTTATATCTAACAATGAGTCAAGGAATACGATATGAATAACTTAATTTCATAATGTAGATAACTACATATAAACAATCCCTATATAATATAATCCCTTTGTTAAAATATTTCATCAAGAAGGTTGCACATCTGTTTCATCAACCTATACGCTCGATGTGTCTTTGTTTGACTATTGGAAATAAACACATCATTACACCATGGACATGGAATTTAATTTTATGGTTATATTCCAATAAAAGGGTTGACATATCAACTTCCATAAATATGTAAGGGACAAATCCTTCCTTGAATTATCCATTAATAACATGTCATTCATGACACACCCATTACACCTTACATCCCATGAATATATTGCATCACGATTGTGGTCATTAAATCGAAGTGTGCAAGTAAGGAAATGAATTAATGATAATCATAAATTCTAAATACCATTACACATGCTTGTATATATTAATATCTTATGATGCCACAACATGTATAATTTTTTCTGGCAGGTTTGTTTTCATAATCTTCTATCTTGGAGATTACTAAGTGAGAAATTCATGGGAAGAAGCCTCATCCACTTTTGAGTAATAACACCTGATAGCCTACATACCATGTTCCCTATCATAGTATTTTATCTGACTTTATAACTATATTTAATAATATGTTCATGGAACTTCATAGTTCTCATCACAATGTTAAACTACTATGACCATATCCATGTGTCAAATACCCTAGAACATTATTACACTAAATTCATTAGAAACAATAAACTATATATAATAATATGTTTTATTAATATTAAAATCTTAAAATATACATGTAATAAAATTAAATTAGTTTATTATAGAACACAAACTCAAAAAAACTCTCACTTGGAATAGATCCAACTGCCTATGAATTTCAGTCTACTAGACCTCACATGATGATCATGTTTTTACTGATTCAAGGATTTAGTCAAGATGTTATCCATATTGTCTTCCATGGATATTCTACTCACTAAAACATCAACTCTCAAATAAAAATCCCTCAAGATATGATACTCTAAAATTATATTCTTCATCTACAGATGTGACCTTAGATCCTTGGAAAAGTACACCACTATAGTATTATCATAATAGATTGTGATGAGATCTTTACTACTAGGTGCCACATCAAGCTCTTGGATGAAGTTTCATATCCATACTGATTCTTTAGATATCTCAGAAGCCACAATATACTCAAAATATATTGTATAATATGAAACCATAGCTTTCTTTGAGATTTTATAGCACACAACACCTCCATTTAGAGTGAATATGTATCCCATATATGATTTCACGTCATCTTTATCTATTTGGAAATTATCATCTGCATATATTATGATGACTAGTTCCACATATCCTCCATCAACCAAGAACATATCCTTATTATGTTGATAGTATTAATTTACATATACACTTTATAATCAATTATTTGGGATATACTCATGTTTTATAGTATGATTCTATGGATTTTGATTGGTTTTTGTAGGAAGTAGAAGCTAAATATATAAAGGAGTTTCTACTATGAATTATAGAAGTTGTAGTCTTTTCAAATCATGAATTGGATTCACGACATGTTTTCCTTGAATATATGACCCCTACAAGCTGAAGTTTAATCCATGAAATCAATACAGGCCATGAATTTTATAGATAAAGAAAGTTCATGGTGCAAAAGATGTTCATGACGTGAAAGTATCAACCTCTATACCCAACCAACCTTCCATAAATCCATGATCCTATGAAATAATTAAAATCTATGAATCCTCCGAGTCAAGATATATGTGAATGTGATTCATGATGTGAAATATTCAGTATCAGTAACCAAATAATTGAATACAATCCATGAATTTTGGGAGATACAGAATGTCTGAAGAATTGAAGTTTCCTTTTCCCAACATAAAATGAAGACTCGTGACATCAAAGTTTAGAAAAGAAGTAATTTATACCAAATCATGATGTGAAATCCTTACACTTCAGGATTTTATCCATACTATTTATATTCTATCCACCAATGAAATCTGGGGGATCTCTTTTTACATTATTTTTACCTAGTTTTTCTCTTATTTTCTTGACCATGGTCATATTTTTCTACTGCACTTTTGTTCTAATGAAGCTTTATTTTTCTTGATTTTAATTAAACCTTATTTATATATTGAAATCCAATTTCTATGTGTTTTCTATTTCTCTATTTAGGTAAGTCGTTTTCTTTTAATTTTTTTCCTTAATCATTGTTTTCTTGAATACTTATTCCATTTACATTACCTCTATATTTCGTGATTAATTATTCCATCACCATGTACAGATAATATGCCTAGGGTTAAGGTTTGAGATTAGGGGTATCATGAACTAAATAAATCCGAAAAATGAAACTTTTTTCCCCATTATCTAGGAATTTAGTTAAGAAATAAAATTTATCCTATTCTTTTGCATGACCCTGGTCTAGAGAATTGAAATATAAGGATTCTAACCTAATTGGAGTAAAGCAATATAGGACTAATATCCTACATTTATTTTTTCCTTTCAAGTTTCAATCTATGAACCAAGGCTGATTACCACCTTTAAGACCAAAGAGTGGTTGCTAGCCTAGGTAGATCAAATTGGTTAGACCAAAACCAATTGGTGATTTTTGAAATACTTCACGGCCCAAGATATAGGATCATACCAAGATAGATTTAAGAATATATTATTCATAGGATCCCCCAAATTGATCTTAAACCCTTATTAATCAATTTAAGTATAATCCAATCTTTTTAACTTAAAAAAAGCTCATAGATTTGTGTGAGGAATCTATTTCAGGGTTCCAATTTCTAGGTCACCGTCCATATCCTCCAATTCTATGTGGGTTCGACCCCAAACATACACTATTATACATACCTATATAGTAGTGCTAGTTTAGTGAATATAAATTTCTAATTTGATCATGCCCATGTGGAATCAATTACACTATGTCGGCTAGTCAAATTTTTTAGCAGTTTTTAGGGAATCTACATCTGACATAGTGACCTTTATCATTAACCTGGGATTTCCTCATACCTCACCCCTTCCCATTTCTTTTTACAATATTCACCTGTGTATTATTCTCTTCATCAGTGTTAATCATTAGTGTATGATTTAGGCCCCTATAAATCATTTAATAATCCTCTACAATCATGAACCTCTTAAATTTGATCCCAAATTCTAGAGGTACCTACTTGTATGTTGTTAATAAAACATGTCTGGTCACAATAATCTCACTCCACCAAATCTAATAAATTCCTATTTTTCAGCACTTAAACAACGAGTGTAACCTTTTCTTACAGAGTTCACCATCATATACTATGGATTTTCATCTATAAGTGGTGTTGTTCCTAGCATTTTTTATCCTCCTCTATAGGAACACACATTTTAAATCAAGCATGGACTCATACACATGATCTAATACATGGGTCAATTTATTGGGATTCATATAAAGGACCCACATTAACACTTATATAATTTCCTCTAGGTCTAAGACCCCTTTAGAAATCAATTTGAATCATCTGATTTCATTCGGCTCAGATTCTTTCCTTTCTCCTTTCATGATAAATCCAAGGATTGGATGAAGATTCATGCTCCTGATTCCATTACTACTTGGGTTGATTTTCCTAAGAAATTCCTTGATAAATATTTCCCACCCATACAAATTAGGAAACTCCAAAATGGCATCCAAAACTTCAATTAGACACATTTGAATCATCCTTGAAGTCTATGGACCATTTTAAATAATTGACTCAAAAATTACCACACCACAGACTCAATGTTTAGCTTCATCTTCCGACCTATTACCATGGATTACAACTAGCCGCTCACACTATGGTCGACACTGCTGTTGAGGGAGAACTTTTTCTAAAAAACACTATAAGTGGGTATATCACTTCTTGATAAACCTCACACAATGCTAGTCTTTAGAATATAGATCAAGGAACTCCTCAGTGTGTTATTCAAAAAGTTCAAGAGACCACCCACCTTTCATCCTAGGTTAAATCCATCACCAAAATGCTAGAAAATTTCTAACTTTCATAACCCCAAACACATACACATACTCCTATTATAGATATTAAAGCACGTGAAATGTGTTGAGTTATGTACCCATATTAGGAATATAAGGAAGGGATAGATGGAAATCGAAATCAATAATATAATTACATGAAATGCAATCAAAATACCCAACACCTTCAACAATCACAACAATTCCTGCAACCTTTTTATCCATAGAGACCAATTCAACAACAATAAAAAATCATGGGTAATTTCAAAATAGGAGTCATCAAGTTCCACCATGTAATAAAGGACCACCTAGGTGCCCACCTTAGAACCAAGATCTTTGGCCATAATAACCCTTCTGACCTTGGGCTCAGCAATTTCCACATCCTCAATAACAACAATTTCACTGAGATTTATCTAAACAACCACAAGAATACCCTCCTCAATAGTCAAACCTTGAAAATAAAGAGGACCAGTTAATGACTACTCATGAAATAGATATCCAAAATCAAAGATTTTCCCTCCACAACCTTTAACACTAAGAAGAGAAAATTTCTAAAACTCTATCTGACCAACTATTGAGTACACTGATGAGTAACACTGAGACACATCTAAGAGATTTGGAAAAGGCTATATTAATTTACAATGGAAAAGAGAATAATTATCAATAGCCTTTTTTAGGAAAAGTAAATTTGATAGAATAACCTAAGTAAAATGCAATATAAATAGATAAATAAAATGATGAAAGTATACACAAATCTATGAAAAACCAAAATCCTAAATTAGTATTGAAAGTAACAGAGAAGGACTTGGATCAAGAGAATATCCTAAAAGAAGAATTCTATGTGGAACTTACCCCTTATAAGTTCCCTCTTTAATTCCTAGAAAGGATATGACAAGGGAAAATAGAGGGTCATAAAAAAATTCCGGATATGCTCAAACAACCCCACATAAATATACTTTTCACTGAATCCATTTCCCATATTCCTTATTATAATAAATTAATAAAGTATATATTCTCCAATAAAAGAAATATGGAAGACTTAAGAGTTATATCCTTAAAATAAGAGTGTTATATGATAGTTTAGTATAAAATTACACCAAATAAGAGAGACCTTGGAAGCTTCCTGATTCAGAGAACCATCTACTCATGAAATTTTAGAAAAGATTTATGTGATCTTGGAACAAGAATAAATATCATGCTAATAGGTGTATTCCAAAAATTGGGTATCGAGGACCTGAAACAAAAATGAGTTGCACTTAGAATCAGTGATCAATCTATAAAGTATCCTCAAGAACTTCTCAAGGATGTCCTAGTTAAAGTTGGTAAGTTTTATTCCCTACTTATTTTCTCATCCTAGATATGGAGGAAGAAATATATATCCCATAATTAAAGGGTGTCCATTTCTATCCACTGGTAAAGCTTTAATCAATTTTAACCAAGTAAGACATATCTTCTAAGTCGGTAAAGAAAAACTTATTTTCGATTTAGTAAAAGTTTCTATAAAAAGTGGTGACTCATTTGATTTTCATATGGTTTTCCTAACTAATGAAAAATATGATTATATGGATCTTGAAGATGAGATGGAAACTCTACCCTCAGAATAAGAATATGGTAGTGAATTCGATGAGGTAAAATACATCAACCCTTTGAGGAGATATTCCTCCCGAGAGTTCACCCCGTCAGTTATCAATCCACTAACATTAGAATTAAGACCTATGCCAAGCACAATGAAAGACTCATTCTTAGATACCCAAGATGAATTATGAGTCATCATAATATTGAAATTGAATCAATAATAAGAAAATAAACTGATAAAAGTTCTTAATAGGCATAAAAATTCAATATCTTGGACTATGGAATATATTAAGTGGATCATCCCCATGATCTATACTCACAAAATTCTTCTAGAGGAAGGCTTAAAACTGAAATTCCAACCCTAGAGGTAACTCACCCCACCAATGAAAAAATAGTTAAAAAGGATGTTTTGTAGCTTCTCAATGATGGTATTATTTTTTCCACCTCTAATAGTGAGTGGGTGAGGCTACTAAAAGTAATACCAAATAAATGAGGCTTGAACATGATTAAACAGAATTAAAATGAATTAATACCAACTCAAACCACTATTGGATAGTGATTTTGTGTTGACTATAGAAATTTAAATATAGAAACCCAGAAATACCACTCCCCTCTCTAATTCATGGGTCATATTCTTAAGATATTAGCTAGGTGTGAATTATATTACTTCCTAGATGGATATTTTGGATATAATCAAATCAATATTGACCCAGTTGATTATTTTAAAATCATATTAACATATCTATTCAGAACCTTTTCTTATAAATGGATGACATTTAGACTGTTTAATAAACCAAAAACATTATAATGGTGAATGAAAAACATATTTCATGATATAATGGATGAGTTTTTAGAAATATTTTTGGTTGATTTTTCCATGTGTGGATGATCCTTCGAGGACTGTTTGAGCAATTTGTAACTGGTATTTAAACATTTTGATTAGAATATTCTAGTTAAAAATTGGGATAAATTATATTTTATGGTCCAATGATGCATAGTCCTTGGGAATAAAATTTCAAATCTTGGTATAGAAGTTAACCTAGTGATAATAAAATTAATAAAATAGTTACCTAAATCCATAACTATGAAAGGCATAAGGAGTTTTCAAGGACATAAAGGGTTCTATAATTACTTTGTTAATAAATTTTCACAAATTTACCAACCACCTAAACACCTATTGTTTAATTAAATTCCTTTTGAATTTATTATAGAATGTTGGTTGGAATTTGATGCTCTGAAAAAACAACCTAGTGAACACTCCTATCATTGTCTCGCCTGATTGGGAAAAGGACTTAGGATTGATGTGTAATTCCAGTGACTTCACTATAGGTGATATTTTAGGACAATAGGTTGTACATATCTTTTTTCATGTTCACTATTCTATCCACACTCTAAATGAAACTCAAATCAATTATATGACCATAGAGAAAGAGCTTCTAGTAGTAGTTTTCATGTTTGAAAATTTTAGTTTATATATAGTTATCTCTAGAGTTACTGTTTTTACTTATAATAAGGCCTTGAAGTATCTAATAAATAAAAAGGATTCCAAAGATAGGTTGATTAGGTGGATCCTTTTTCTCTAAGAATTTGAAATTATTATTAAAGATACATAGGGAACTAAAAATTTAATTGTTTATCATCATTTTGAACTCTAGATACCCAATTTTAAAAATTATAAAGAGATAGAAATTTCAGATGACTTACCTGATGAGACGCTCTTTCAGGTAGATACACAATCTCAAACATGGTTTTCTAACATATAAAACTATCTTTCCATCGGAACCCTCTACCCACACTTCTAATATCAATAGAAGAATCAGTTCTTAACTGATACTTCACACTATTACTTGGATGACCCACTATTATTTAAGCACTATTCTAATGGATTAATGTGATGTTTCATTCTAAAAGTTGAAATTCAAAGTATTCTATAATTCTATCATGCATCACCAAATGGAGGTCACCATGGATCTGAGAGCACTATTTCTAAAACACTAAAAAGCGAAAGATTCTAGCCTAAACACAATTGGGACACAAGAATATTCATACAAAGATGTGATCGGTGCTAGTGGATAGGAAAAATTAGAAAACTTAATGAAATTCCCTAGAATCCCATCCTAGATTTTGAAATTTTCAACATTTAGGGCATTGATTTCATGGTCTCACTTCCCAATTATCATGGAAAGATGTACATCTTGGTCGGTGTGGAATACATTTCAAATTGGGTAGAGACAGAAGCTATCAACCTTGAAATGACCAAATTAGTCATGTAATTTATGAAGAAAAATATTTTTTCCCATTTTGGATTTCCTAGATTACTAAATTAGTCATCAGGGAACTAACGTCAACAACAATTCTATAAAATTGTACTTGAAAAGTATGAAATTTGATACAATATAGGCACTCATTGCCACCCACAAACTAGCGGGTAGGTAGAACTATCCAATTAGGAGATAAAACAGATTCTGGAAAAGATATCCAATACAAATATAAAGTATTGGAGTATAAAATGTGATGATGCACTACAGGTGTATCTAATGTCTTATAAAACACCCACCGGAACAACTCCTTTCTAAGTTTTCTATGGGAAACCCTATCATCTACCAATTTAATTAAAGAATCTCTCATTATGATAAATAAAGAAAAAAAACTTAGATTCTCTAAAATCTAGGAAGAAATTAATTTTTCAAGTAGATGATTTAAAGGAGATAATAATGGATGCCTATGAAAATGAAAAAAAAAATTATAAAGAGAAATCAAATCAATAACATGATCGATGCATAATATGAAGGATATTCACATCAAGGGATAAATTCCTTTTGTTTAATTTATGTTTAAAATTATTTCCTAGAAATTAAGAACAAAATGGTTGGGAACATTTGAAATTGTTAAGGTTTTACCTTATGGAATGATAGAAATTTGAGGAGTCGATGAACAACCCTTTAAGGTCAATGGTCAGTGGTTGAAAATCTATCAAGAACTATTTCAAGAAGGGTGTATTATCTCTTTGAAATACATTTAATTTGAGGTTTTCATAGATATTAATATTAAATGAAGAACTAATTGAGAGGAAATCTGGTTAGGTTCTGAAGGTTTCAGTAGGTTTGATAAGATTAGGATGGTTTGGTGTAAATGGATGATTGGATGGAAACTCAGGGACAAAATAGTTCTATTAGGCATAATTCACAACATGTATAGATTTTATTTCATGAGTTTTGTGGGATTTTAAAAATCCATTCACACATAATTCACATTATGAATAACCAATTCATTATGTAAAACTTATAGCCCACCTATTTCATTCGTGAATATAGGGTTCACGAATGATGGTTCTTTTACCCTCCCCTATCATTTGATCTTCTTTTCCCCTCACCCACGAGTCGCTCTCCCTCATTCATTGGTCATGCAACTGACCTTAGTTGTGCTTCCTTACCTATTCCACACCTACACTTCTCTTCATAGTTGTAGTCCACATCAAGGGAGGTAGTCTAGCACCTACCAAACGTTTGTCCAATGTTAATAACCCCCCACACCTAAGTTCCTATAGTTGAATCCTTTTCCCCCACCAGCAGACCCTACTCACCTTCCCTTTACATCAGTTTCTGTTTCCTCATCGTATTCCTACCATTCCAAATAATCTTCCTACTATTCCCTAGGCACTACTCATTAGTCATATATCCATCCATACCTTTACTTTTTTTATCCCCAACCTCAGGTCTTCTTGGTCTATCTGTAATACATGCCCATACGGGCCAATAAGACTCTCAACCTTATTGTACTTCATAAGCTCCTCATGGACAAGGAAGCCATGGATATTATTGGACACATGATCCTTTCCCATATAATAGTGGTTCATGAGGATACACACTAGGATATCTTTCTTGAGTTAATGGAAATATTCAAGCTGGAAATTATCCATGTATCTTTCATATTGGGAGAAAATACATGGGAGATCATACGGGGTATGTTCAGAGTTTTCATGGGTATTTTTCATCCAATTTGTTTCCTCTCCATCCTATTCCTCCTTTTAGTTGGGCCCAAATAAGGTTGAAACTCCAAGGAATAGATAAATGGTAGTTATGACTCTATAATATTTCAAAACCCATGTATAGTAAATAGAACCCAATTGATGGGTGATACTCTATGGATAGTTCATCGGGATTTAGCACACACCTAGCTAGCCCAAGGAAAATAATGTGGGGTGGTTATCCAGATTGAGGCGCTCATTCTTTTTTTTTTATGGGAGACCCAATGTTGAAAATGGATCTATATTTCTCCCTATACTATGAGACACAATCATGGAGGGACCGTGGAACTTTTATGAGAGATAAATTTATTATACATCTGGCTTGGAATCTAGGTGTTTTTGAGTCTTCTCAATCCCATTCTTCATTATGACCAATGCAGTTAGTCGATCTTCTATTGATCAATAAGATGGGACTTATTAATAATATAGAGAAGCATTAGGAGTGGGAACTTGAGTACGCTAAGTCTACTGATGAGATGCCCGCTCCCATTGCCCCAGCTACAACCCCACCTCCTCAGCCTACTCCAACAGCCTGGACCAGTACACCTTTTTCCACTTTCATACCCAAGGCATCAATTTATTCTCATTATACCCATGTTTTATCGAATATATGGGAGGTGGTCCGCATCCAAGATTTCATTCTCTAATGAATTTTGGAGAAATAAAGTCGGATATCCATCATTTTTGCATCCCATTCATAGATACTTCCCAATTTCCTTCCTTTTCTCTACCCTCAACTGCTACATCCACCCACCATCACCCTACTATCATCAGTCCATCATCAAGCTCCATTCCCACCCAATACTCCATAGAACCTTCGGGCACCCCGGTAGAGCTTCCACTTGAGATCACCAACCATGCTACATAGTAAGCTTTCTTAGTAGAGCACACTCGGCAGAGAAACGGCCATACTATGCTGACTTCATATGAGGTTCCATTTATCTATCCAACTTCCAAAAATGTTACCTCTATATAGATCAACACCTCACATCATCCTTCATATTCCCTAATACCACTAGTAGTGACTGAGCCTGTTGCCTGCACCTCGGCACCAGTTAGAATGGTTGATTCACCTACCCATGCAACTCTCACTGATATTGACATTGTGGGGAAGAATCATCCACCCAGTGTTAGGGAGGGGACAAATGATTCCACTTGTAGAGATTATTTACATTCATATTAGTTGTACCCTATCATACCCCTACCCTATTTTTCAGTTTTTATGGGTGTTTTTATTTTTTCACTATGTTTTATATCACTGATTTTATAATTTACATTATCTAATGGAATGGATATGCCTTTTTTCTGAGCATGATTCCCTTATAATATCTTTATTTTTTCTATATCTAGTTTCTCTATATAGATCATATGATTCTTATGTCACTTGTGATGGACCTTCTGGGATACTATATAACCTTTCCCTTGAGTTATTTCCTTATACAGACATGATATAGGGTCCAACCTAGAAGATCCATCCATGTCCTAGCAGGATGATCTAGTTATAGTATGTGACATATGGTCAATCATTTTTTGAGGTTTTGAATCCTCTTAAGAAAAACCTAGAGCTAGAGGAAACTTCCTCCATTTCCCACAATAGTCCAAGGACCACTGATCTGATGGAATTATCTAATTAATCTTTTTCCATATTTTTGGATGATGGGATCTTTGTTAGCACTTTATCGGAGTCAACCCATATTTCATTCTTTTTAGTTTTAGTTGAGTCTCGTTAGGAATTTTCTTATTTTTTTCTAGGTATTTTTTCTATGATTTCATCAGTATTAGTTTATATTCTTCTCTATAAATTATATATGAGTTGATATCTACTATTTTCACCCAACCATTTTTCAACTTTTTTACTGGATATTTCCCATGAACTTATCATTTCTATGGTGTAGGTATGTTTTCTTTCAAAAAAAATTGTGTTACAGTTGGTGCCCTAGAACCAAATTCATTTTACTTTATGATAAACTTTTATTAATTTTTTTTAATTTTAATAAACTACTTATCTCATCATTATTGTTATTTTTCATGAAATAATATGTGATAACTTCCTAAGAGTGGCTATCGCACTAAAAATTCATAGCAGTTCCCTACTATGATGAGAAACCAGAAGTGCTTTGATACTATTCTTGAATATATGTTCTATAGCTAGATGATAACATTTTAGGGAAAAAATGATATAGTCTGTCAGGGGTGGAGACTCATAGGACTTTGAGAAACCTTCTCATGGTGTACGCCCTTGGTAATATCCAGTAGGATATTATGTGAATGAGACCCGCCAGTAGGAAATCCACATTTATTTGATTCATTGGATGTTCCTATTTGCAGACATGTGTATTGGTCCTTAGACTTTAAAATTTTTATTAATGAGTATTATGTGTCATGTACTTATATGTATTGACGAAAACCATAACGACAAATGTTTGTGGTGATATAGGATACGTTGGGTGCTTCACGAGTAATATTGAATTAATGAATAATGAAAGAAAGGATTTATCCCTTTTGTTCATTAACAGAAGTTAACATCTCAGGATATTTTATGGAAATGATGTAGCGTAAATAAATCCATGGACATGGTGTTCTATAGACAAGTCCTATTTCTAGAAAGTCAAATAAAGAGATATCAAGCATATAGATTTATGTCACTAGCATGAAACCTGCTCGATTAGAGATATTGTGATAAATATATTATATTACACAGTAATAATTCGTATGAGGTGACATATCGTTGTGGCATTAACTTCTTTCTCTATGGGTGCCTTGGTGTGTTTCTAAACACTAACCTTGTACTTTAGGCTGCTTCGCCTAATTCCACTAAGAAAGTGTCCCAAAGGGTCTCACACTAAGTGTATTCATAATCTCAGTTAAATAATATATTATTATTTATTATTTAACAAGTTGAATAAATATTATTCTCGTATGTGGTTTAATAATTATTTATATATACTTGATCATATATAAATATTTATTTTCTGTTTAGTCAATATAATATTTATTTATTTATTGGAAAATAATACAGTGGTATTTATTTAATAAATAAATATACATTATTCATGGTTTAATAAATATTTTTGAGGAATGGAAAACCAAGTTAAATGGTCCAATGAGAAATAATAATATTGAATATTACTTTATTAAATGATATTTAATTATAATTTTCATGTTAAGATCATGTCAATAAATAATAATATTAGTATTATTATTTGACATGGGGATTTTCTAGGATTAAATAAATAATTAAGGGCACTTGTGTAATCATTTTATTTAACCCTAACAATATAAATACCTAGCTATGTTATTTTATCATGATCCAATTCATTTTTTTGGTTGTGCACAATAATCTTGGAGGATCCTCTCAAGCCTAGAGAGCTCCCTTCTCTAATAATTCTCCCATTAATGATGAGAAATCATCCTCCACTGGATCAAGGAGAATTCTTTGGAAGAGATTCTTAAGGAGATCAAGGCATATAATGAAAGCACAAGGATCTTCCATGCTGTCACCTGGAGACTCCTTCGGTGATGTTTATAGATTCCCAGAACATGTGTGGATCACTGCTATAGGAAATCTATACTTGGTTTCTACAATGCAACGATGGTGCACCATAGATCTATATCTTGATTTATCAATGAAGAAATAATTCATTAGAGGTAATTATTTATCTAATTAAATTAATTATAAACAATATGTGTTGATCTTCTTTCTCTCATTCCTAGTTTTATTATCCATTGTCTATTTATTTTATTCAATTTTGTGGATCACAATTTTCATCATCATATAAATATTGGATTGATAATATATTATAGAAAAAATTAAAGTTGAGCAATGCTCATCACATGATTTTGCTACACTCGGAACCTACAAGTGGTATCAGAGGTAGGCATATAATTGTTTATAATTATTTAAAGATCATTGGTGATTTATGCATTTTAATTTAGTTTTTCAATTCAATTTTAATCATTATTTTAATATAAATTGAGATATCTATTTATTTCTCCTTCATTTCTCATAGATCAAATTGAGACATTTATTTTTATGATTAAAATAAAATTGAATAAATAATCCAGAGGTGCCAAGTTTTCTGGTTGGACAACACCATACTACACATTGTGTAACCATAATTACATGTCATGTAATAACATTCAACACATCAATATTTGATTTGAAAATAAATTCATGATTATTAATTGATTATTCAATTAATTACATCATTTAATGCACCACGTGTTGACCATAATTAAATGGTGCATGGTTATCTGGACTACACACCATGTAGCCCATGTATACAGTGTGTAGTCCCTTTGGGTCAGAGACGATCTGTGTATTCAATACACATCCTACCTGACTAGTGACCATTTAACATGGAGTCAACATGGTGTATGGCCTATTGGACATGCCCTGTACTCCAAATTTTAGGATGTACATTTTACACACCGAGTCCTTAGGTGTGTACCTTGTATAGATGGTCAAGGGTGTACATTCCATGTAGATTGGATCTACACATCATGTATGATTACCAAATTACACATATTTAAAAATTTATTTATTTTACTATGTAAACCTTGAGAAATGTACTTGTGTGTGGTCGTAAATATAAGACACCCCATATGATAGGTTTTAATATACATAAATTTTTAATTTTTTAATTAATATCTATGTAATGTTCATATCTACATGTCATTTATGAGTTGTATTAAAAGTTATTAGTCTATGTGTATTTAATCATAACACGTGACCGAAAAATCATGTAATTTGTGTAATGATTTGTGAAGTACACATTATAAAAGTATGTGATAATTCTTATATGTCATATGTCACAAGAGTAAAATAGTATACGAGTATAATACATATTGGGAAGAATCAAATGGGTATTCACCGTGTTGCCTCCAAGGTACATTTATGTACAAAGTTAAACTTAAATGAATTTATTTAGTTTTTTTAAATATATAATGGTTTATAATCTCAATAAAATTCATATAATAATTAAGATAAAACAATTTAATAATTAAAGATAATAATTAATCAATTCGGGCGTGATTTATCTTAAATAATAACAATTAAATAATTAAATGATAGTTTTATGAAATGCGTAATTTTTTGCATGCATGTGGGTGATCAAGATCTAGACCAGACCTTTTTTATGTGATTGGTTTCAATTAATTTATTATTAAATTAAATTGTTGGACTATGTTACTTCTCTCCTCATTATTATATAGGGGTTGTGTGCCCATGGTTTATTTTATGTAAACCCCTTTTTCCTGTCACCTGTGTGTGAGTAAAAGGTATATGTAATGGATGGATATCCCAAGATAGTGGAGGTGGTTCAAGTTTGGAGCCTAGGCGAAACAAATCTACAGATATACATTGGTGGATAGGTGGAAATCTGCAACACAAACCTTGATGGTTCAAGGTTTTTTTTCCCTAGGTCAGTGGTTAGTTTATCAAACGCTAGATAAACTAACCCTTAGTATAATCTCATGATCATACCCTTTATTTTATTTCTTTCATGTTTCATGGTTATTTCATTATGAAAGTTTTGTCGTGATCACATAATTAATGAATTAACAATAATGCAAGATGGAATTAAAATAAATTGTCTTATGCGTAAATATTTTCTAAGACATGGTTAATTAATTAATTAATCTCACTAAATATTAACAAGCACATGATAAATATAATAATTTTAAATTTATGCATAAAAGGATAAAATATCTCAATAAAATATTAAGTCAGTATAGCCTTCCATTACTTTTGTTAAAATTTAACCATAGTTCAAAGTGCTTGACCATCCAAAGTTGGGGTGCTTTCAATTATCGAGGAATTTTAACTTGAGGTTTTGGGTTGACTTGACTTAATTAGCATCAAGGGTTCAGTTCCAAAGCATGACTTGGTGTAACTGAGAGGCAAAGGTTGAGGAAATCTAAATTAATGATTTTGGGATTGGGGTGTATAGTCAGCAGATCAATGAACTATGAGTTCATGCAGATGGCATTTGGAATTCCCACCTAAAACCATTCAAGTTTCTTGACTGACTAAATTTGGGGTAATGAGAAGGTGATATAGATCCTTGTGACTAGTATGTCCAAGAAATAGGATATTCCAAATCCAATGGTGTAATGACCCAAACTTTTATCATTGAAAATTCCTCTTGATCTAATTAAATGTATCATGGTTATATAACATATGCACTTCCTTTGTTTTATATTTTTGGATTTTAAAATACTGTTAAGAATTGTGACCATTTCTAATATAGTCGTTGAACAATGATCACATGATTAGTATAAATATAGGGCTTTAACATATCCAATTCACTCAGACAAAGAAATTGATGGCCTCATTCAGTAGAATTGCTCCATACGAAGCCCATTTGTTAGAGCTCGGAAAAAAGGTGGCATCATTAGGCTTCTCTCTTGACCAAGCTCAATTCAATCTTCAATACGTTAAGCTTGAATGGAACTGCCTATGGAAGAAGTGAAAGTTGATAGAGATTACCACCTGAGCGATGTTATCTGAGCCACCCCAAGAGTCTGTCATCATCGCACACCTTACCCTTCGGTTTTATGTGGGTGTTATAAGGGGTTATGTAACAAGAACATATTATTATGGTTATGTAAATTATTTTTTTATAGAATAAATAATATACATTCATTGTTACTTTGTAAATAGTTTTTAAAAGCACAAATAGTACTTTTAGTTAATATTCAATTAAGTAATATATTTTGATGAATTAATGAATTTTTGAATTAAATAATATTTTAATAAAATATTATTAATAAATTACTTTTTAGTAAATATAAATGGTCATATAATTTTTATAAATACAATTGTAATTTTTATTAAGGTTTGAAAGGTGTTTTTGTCAAAACCCATGAATTTTTTATAAATGTCAGTTTTTATTTTAAAAGTAAAAATTCACATATTTAGAAAATTATTTAGATAAAATGAATATTATTTTTGGAATCAGGATGTCAAAATTATCTAACAGTGATTTTTTCAAAATTTTCTGAGACAGTCGAATTTTTGGGTAAAAATTAAATACTATTTAAATATATAATGTGTTTTATAACATCATAATGACTCAATAGTGATTTAATAAAATAAAATAAATTATGTGTTCATCCAATATATGTTTTACCATTAAAATAAATTTATTTTAGGTATTTTTTTATTTATTTTATAAAGCTTTAATGGACCCTCCAAAACTTATAGAACATTTTAACTTTTTAAATTGATTTCCTTGAGAGTGTAACTCACCTCCACGTAAGCAAGCCTAATACTTTAAGAAGTTAGGAAATTGGCCTTATAAAATAATTTTTTCCACTCCCATTTGGAAAAAACCATGGGCAAAAACCATGGGTTTTGTTATGGTTTTGATTAGTTTATTGTGTGGTGCACAAAACCAAAATAATAAAGAATTCTCTCTATTTTCTTATACAAACTCACCCAAGCTCCCACTCCTCTTCACTCAAAACATTTGGAGCTTGAAAAAACCCATAAATCCTATCTCTATAATCCTCACAAGATGCATTAATCTCCCAATAATCCTCTCTTAATCCCCTCCTAAGCCTTTTGGATCACACATCCAAGTAAGGGATTTCTTCCTTTCTCATTTTTGTAAAAATTTCATTATATTGTTATACCATTTTGTTTTCAATTAAAAAATTTCGGGTATGATTTATCACCTACCCCATACTACCCTCCTTATTTTTTAAGGATGATAGACCTCTTTCTCTCTCATTAATGCCTCCTATGTACACTCATTGCCATCTTGAAATTCCGTAAGGAATTTCTCTCTTCTCATTTACATTCAAACAATTATTTTGTATTATGAATCTAAATTCAATTACATATGTTGGGACATGAATATATATGACCCCATTACTTTCAACTTCATGTACATATTATGATACACCCTTTTCTCTCTCATAAACCATTTTTATGAATTCTTATGTCACGTCGTTATGCTTCCGAAATTGCACCTCTAAGAACATTTACTTATTAATTATATATTTTCATGTATTAATTCCACATTCCTTTATTCTGGAATAAATGAGGATGTTTAATGAATCCATGTTATATTATCTATGTGGAACACTTATGCATGAAATAAAATGGTTAAGAAGGGTGCACCCTGATAGCACTCCAATACATTGGGTAAAGATTAGTATCATGATACTTCAAGTTAAATGAGGGTTTAAACATGCTAAATCAAGTGCAATGAGGGTTTACTCATTCTAAATCAAGTTATATGAGAGTTTACTCATGATCCATTTGTAATTAACCTTGGCTCATTCTAATATCATGTTAAATGTTGATGCCACATTTCCATATTATGATAATCATGCTATATCATGCATTTATGTTCATATTTCTTTTATACTCCATTGATATGACTATTTCCTAACATGTATTGTATTCTTTATGTTATACCTTGTTTAATCCCTTACTGGGATTTATATCTCACATTTTTCTTATGCATGTCCTCAGGTTATCCCATTAAATGCAAAGTATTAGGGAATGTAGTGGTCATGTAAAGTAATTTTTTAATAAAGATGTTTTGTTTCATGTTTTAAGTCATTATTTAATGTTCCTAATCCCCAAATATACTATACCACTCGATCTTCTGTGTTTTATCAACTAAATATTTTATGTAATAAATCATTTTTAAGTGCATAATAACAAGCAAGGTTATTATAAATGGTGAGTTTCATTGGGTTTTGATAAAATAGTGGGAGACTAATAAATATAATATTAATTTGTTTGTTTCAATTTTATCAAATAAATTACTAAAATTATTTTTATCTTATATTTTATAAACAATAATAAAATGACATCAAACATATCATTCTAATACATGCTTGATAAGGAAAACCGTATCACCAGCAAAAAATTACAAGAGTGGAAAAGGCACTTACGTGCCATCACTCACCATGAAATGAAATTTTATGTGTTAGAAGAAACCTTACCATTTGGTCCTAGAAATGAGGAAAGGGATGAAGAAATATCTCTCTATGAGAAAAATCTAAATGATACTATAGATGTTCAGTGCTTCATGCTATCATCCATGTCTAGTGATCTTTTAATGAAATATGAGGATATGGATTCCTATAGAATAATGAATCACCTTCAATATCTCTATCAAGATAATGTGAGGCAAGAGAGGTATGAGATCTCCAATTATTTTTTCAAAACTAATATTGGAGATTTTGTGCCATCTGGGCCTCATATAGTCAATCTTATTGGATATATTTAACTCCTGGACATCTTAGGGATTAAATTCCATGATTAGTTTCATAAAAATCCCATACTTTTATCACTATCCAAGACCTTCTCCAACTTTATTGTGAATTATAATATGAGAAATAATGAGAAGAGTCTTTCGGAACTTCTGACCTTGATTATCCAAGTGGATAAGGATATGGGTCATGATAAAACTACGGTTCTTATGGTGAATAAGAAAAAGTAGAATAAGGAAAAGGGTCCCAAGACCTGTAAATAGTCTAAATCTCCTGAGCACCATCCTTCCAAGCATGGGAAGATCTAGAGGTAGGGTAAGTAAAAGGAGGCAGTGTGTTTTTTATGTGGAAATTCAGGCCACCGGAAGAGGAATTTCACCCAAAATCAAGGTGGGTGTGTTCGTTATCAAGTGAAATATTTCAATTTCTACACATTGGGTAATAATATATAGCTTTTGGATCCCATATCTTCATCCAAATATATAAACCAAGTAGATTTTAGAAGATTTACAAAGGAGGGGTGTATCTGTGAGCTGCCAATGGTGTGAGTTTTTCCACTCTATCCATTGGTGAATAAAACCTTTAATTACCAATGGTAATTATTTTTGTTTTAAGATATTTTTATTATGTACCTAAAGTTACCAAGAACATAATTTATGTGTCGTGTTTTGATACAAATGGATTTATTTATAAATTTGGAAATAAAAGTTGTTTCTTTTATAAGGACAACAAATTTTATGGTACGACACATTTAAATAATGGTCTTTATGTATTAAATTATGAAAACCAAGTGTTAGAAATCGATAATGAATCATGTTCACACAACTCATATAACACCCATTTGTGGAATCACCTTCTTGGTCATGTAAATGAGAATTGTTTGACAAAGATCTATCAATATGGTTATTTAAACTCTTTTGAGATAAAACTAGTTAATAGATGTCATGATTGTTTATAAGGTAAAATCAAAAAAACCACCATTTAGTGGACATGGTGAAAGGTCCACAAAGCTTCTAGGATTGGTACACACAAATGTGTGTGGACCATTTTCAGTAGAATATATAGGTGGATATTCTTACTTCATAAATTTTAATAATGAATTGAGTAGATATTTCTATATTTACTTAATTAGGTATAAGTCTGAGACCTTTGATAAATTCAAGGAATTCAAGAATGAATTATAGAATCAACTTGGTAATAAGATAAATAAGCTTTGATCGGATCAAGGTAGTGAATATCTTAACCAAGTGTTCATCGACTTTCTATGGGAGTTTGGGATTCTATCTAAACTCACTCCACCTTATATACCACAATGGAATGGTGTTAGTAGAAGGAGGAACCATACCTTACATGTTAAGGTCAATGATGAGTCATGAAAATATTCCATTATGAATTTGGGGACATGCATTACAAAATATGGAATACACATTAAACCAAGTTCCAACAAAAGAGGAAAATGGAATTCCCTTTGAGTTATAGGGTGGAAAGAAACCCATTCTATCAGATACAAGTGTATGGGGTTGCGATAAATTTGTTAATGCCTTCTTGGGTAACAAAATAGCACCCCATGGCATGAGGTGTATCTTTATAAGGTATCCCAAGGAAAAAAGGGATACTACCTATACAACCCCTCAAACAAGAAAGTGATTATTACCAGACAATCCATCTTTATTCAGAGGGAGAACATCCTAAAAAAGGATAGTGGGAGAAATATTGACTTCAATGAAGTTAATGCTCAAGATACACAACATTTGGTATAGGAAAAGATTCCAGAGATCCCCATAGAAGAAGTATTTATTGGAAAAAAAGTACTTCATAGGAGTGTAAGAGAAGTAATCTAAATAGAGAGATATGGTTTTCTAGTCACCGAAGATGGTGATTCATTATTGGTTGACAATGATGAACCTATCTCCTATAAGGAAGAAGTAGAGATCTCATAAGCTTCAAGATGGCTAGAAACTATTCATTCCAAGATGGATTCCACGTATCAAAACAAATTTTGGGTTCTGTTCAAGGCGCCCGTTGATGTAAATCTTGTCAGATGCAAATAGTTATTCAAGAGAAAACTAGACATGGAAGGTAAATTAAGTACCTATAAAGCAAGGATAGTGGCTAAAGGGTTTAAATAACATCAAGGAATTGACTATGATGAAACATTTTCACCAGTTTACATGTTTAAATCCATAAAAATCATACTTTATATAGCAGATTACCATGACTTTGAGATTTGGAAGATGGATTTAAAAACTTCATTCCTTACAAGGAACCTTCAGAAAGATTCCTATATGAAACAACCAGAAGGTTTTGTGACTCTAGCTGATGCCAATAGAATTTTCAAGTTGTATATATCTATTTATGGATTGAAACAAGAATACAAGTCATAGAACATTTGATTTAATGAATCCATAAAAGAATTTGGTTTCATTAAGAATGAATGTGATCCATTTGTTTACAAAAGGTTTAATAGGAATATGGTCATTATCCTAGTAGTATATGTTGATTTCATATTACTTATTGGAAATGACATACCAATCTTACAATCTTTTAAGGACTTGTTAAACAAGTGCTTCTCCATGAAGGACTTATGTGAAGTATCCTGTATTCTAGGGATCAAGATCATTCGTGATAGATCCAAGAGGCTACTTAGACTAAGTAAAAGTACATATATTGACCAGATACTAAATATATTTAGTATAGAAAAATCCAATAGTGGATTGGTTCTAGTGTCACATGGTTTACATGTTTCTAAGAATATGTGTCCCCAGACACAATAAGAGAAAGATTGAATGATTAATATCTCATACGCTTCAGTGATATGATCAATAATGTATGAAATGTTATATACTAGACTTGATTTTGTCTATGAAATAAACATGGTAGGAAGATATTAAACAGATCTAGGAGAACAACATTGGACTGTTGTTAAGTCTATTTTTATGTATCTGAGAAGAATTAAGGATATGTTCCTAGTTTATGGAGGAGATGAGGAGTTGGTCAACATGGGTTATATTAATGCTGGTTTTCAAATAGATCATAATTATCTAAAGTCATAATCAATATATTTTTTCTGTCTCAATGGAGGAGTTGTGAGATGGAATAGTTTAAAGCATCCAGTTTTCACTAATTTTACACCGGAGTAAAAGTCTATAGCGATTTCTGATGCAGCCAAGGAATCAATTTGGATTTGGAACTTTGTCTAGGATATTTATATGGTTCCTAGTAGTAAAGACCCTATCAAGTTTTATTTTTATAATACTATAATGGTGGATCTTATAAAATATCTAAGGTTATACCAATAGAAAAAGCATATACTCCAAAAGTATCAACTCTTGAGATATTTCTATCAAAGAGGTGAAGTTTCAATGATTAGAGTACCCACTAAAGATAATGTGGTGGACCCATTAACTAAAGGCCTATCTCAGTAGAAGCATGAGTATCATGTGAGATCTAGTGGACTGAAGGTTATTAGAAATTGTCTCCAGTGCAAGAGGGGGTCTATTGGAGTTGGTTCCCCAAAACCAACTTCTTTATACTTTATGATAAAATTATATTCATTATTTTGAATATTAGTAAACTACTTATCATATCATGATTGTTCTTATTTGTGACATATTATTTGATAATGTCCTAAGAGTATCTATATCACTAAAAGTTCATAGTAGTTCCCCTCTATTATGAGAACACAGAAGTGCTACGACACTATTCTTGAATATATGTTCTATAGCTAGATGATATCATTTGAGCGACACAAATGATACAGTCTATTAGGGGTGGAGACTCATAGGACTCTGAGGCACCTTCTCATGGTGTACTTCCTTGGTAATATACAGTAGGATATTATGATAACAAGACCCACCAGTAGGAAATTCAAATTTCTATGTGTCATTGGATGTTCCTATCTGTGGATGTGCATATTGGTCCTTGGACTTTAATATTATTATTAATGATTATTATGAGTCACACACTTAGATTTATTGACAAAAACTATTATGATGAATTTTCATGGTGAGGTAGGATACATTGGGTGTATCATGAGTAATATCACATTAATGAATAATGCGAGAAAGGATTTATCCATTTTGTTCATTAACGGAAGTTAATATCTTATGCACTTTGATGGAAATGATATAGCCTAAATAAAACTATGGCTATGGTGTTCTACAGGCAATTTATATTTCTAGAAAGTTAAAGAAAGATATATCGAGCATATAGGTTGATGGAACTAGCATACAACCTACTCGATTAGAGATATTGTGATAAATGGATTATATTGCACTATAAGAATTTGTATGTGGTTACATGTCGTTACAACATTAACTTCTTTCTCTATGGGTGTCTTGGAGTGTTACTAGACACTAACATTGGACTTTAGGATAATTCTCCTAATTCCACTCAAAAAGAGGCCTAGAGGGTCACACACTAAATGTATCCAGAATCTCAGTTGAATAATATATTATTATTTATTATTTAACAGGTTTAATAAATATTATCCTTGTATGTGGTTTAATAATTATTCATGTATGATTGATCGCATATAAATATTTATTTTCTATTTGGTAAATATAATATTTATTTATTTATTGGAGAATAATGTAGTATATTTATTTAATAAATAAATAGACATTAGGTTTGATAAATATTGTGGAGGAATGGAAGATTGATTTTAATGGTCCAGTGAGAAATAATAATATTGAATATTATTTGATTAAATGATATTTAATTCTAATTTGAAAGTTAAGTGCATGTTGAGAAGTAATCATATTAGTATTATTATTTGACATGGGGATTTCCTAAGATTAAAAAAAATAATTAAGGATATTTGTGCAATTATTTTATTTAACCCTAATAATATAAATACACAGTTATGTTATTTTCTCATAATAGAATTAATTTTTTTGGTTGTGCACAATAATATTGGAGGATCCTCTCAAACCTATAGAGCTCCCTTATCCCAGAACACTCTTGAGAATGTTGAGAAATCCTCCTCCACCAGATCAAGGATAATGTTTCGAAAGTGATTCTTGAGGTTATCAAGGTAGATAATGAAAGAACATGGGATATTCCATGCTAGCACACAGAGACTCCTTTGTCAACATTTAGAGATTCTCAGAACATGTTTGGATCACCTCTAGAGGAAATATACACTTGGTTTCTATAATGTAATGACAATGTACCACATATCTATTTCCAGATTCATCAACGAAGAAATAATTCCTTATAGGTAATTCTTTATCTAAATAAAATAATTATAAATAATATGTGTTGATCTATGTTATCTCAGTTCTAGTGTTGTTATCCATTTTCTATTTCTTTGACTAAATTTGGTGGATCATGGAATTCATCATCATATTGATCTCATATTGATCATCGATTGTGGAAAAAAGAAAAGTTGGACACCTCCCATCGCAGGCTTTAACTGTACCCGAAACCTACATTTTTTAGGTAGTAAAGTTTCACATCAATATTTGATATTTTCCCCCATGTAATTAAATTCATTACACAGATCTCATGATTCCATTTCTCTTTAATTATTTCCATTTCATATTTTTCAACTTTCATTGTTATTTCTCCCACATCACTTCCCAAAATAGTGCAGACACTGTTTCATTTTAAGTGTGGGGGAAATAATTCTTGAGATATACTATATATGAAGCTTGATTATTACTTATTTGTATTAGCCTAGGAGACATTTTTTATTATAAAAATACTTTAACATGAAATCTCATTACACCCATGTAAATAAAATAAAATATTTAAATGAAAAATGTGAAAATATATTGTTTATTTCTAGTTAGAATTTTAACATGATTGCAAAGTTGAGTAATTTAACTCGGATTATAAATTATTACCATTAATTTTGATTTAATTTTTACTAGATACTATTCCTTTAGTGATTTCCCCTTTTATATGTATTCTCATTCCCACAAGGATTCTGGACCTACTTTTTCCCAATCTTTTCTTAGAAAATTCCATGATATATACTTGGGGCATATAAACCTATTAGAACTTACATTGTAATCTTATAAAATTTATGACTAAATAAATACAAAAATTAAAATTATTGAGGCATTTTGATTTATTCAGCCTATTTTTCCTAAGACTTACCTATACATTATTCCTTCTTAATCCCACAGAATCCATGGATGAACTTGTTAGTATTGAACTGAATTTCAAACCCATTTTATCCATTACTACCCTACTCTTTGGTATGATTGTAAGATTTTTACTTTAATAAGTGTGGTGGAATGGTCATTATTAATGTACATTGATGTTAATTATTGAGGATAAGTGTGGTGGTGTTTTCATCAAATATACAAAATGTGGTCCATGGTTACTTCTGATATCCTTTCATGATTATCCTGTTTCTAGAAAAATTGGTTTTGTATCAGGTGGTTCAAAAATCACCATTACTAGACCAATTAATCTTATGAAAGTTTATATGTGGTTTGGTGTTTGATGTTAGATCTGTACCAATCATGACTTCTAGAAAAAAATGAATAAATAGGATACCTTCATTGCACTTTCATAGCATATTCATGGACTTTCCTTTAGATTTTTGGAGTGTAGTGATGATAATTTTTTAGAGATTTTATTTATTACACTATTCTTGGTCATAATGTGTTATAATTTAGAGTTTACCCTCATTTTTTAGATTTATTTTTATCATATACCCACCTACCCTTATCCTTAGATTCATTTGAACCCTAATGTTTAATCCATCATTATTAATTGTGTTATTTTTCTTTTCGGATTGGATATTTAAGAACCAATGAAATCTTATGGTTAATAAAATGTATTTATGGTATGAGAATAACTCTAGTTCAATTTCACCTTGAGTATTGAGATAAAATTCATGGTTAGTTAGATTACAACATGGGTATAGTTATCTGAGAAACACTTGAAAATGGAAATTAAAGGAAAAAGGAAATTTTAATAAAGAACGTGATTTTGAGGCATGGATGATTTTCTTTTCGATAGTGGTTTTGGAGGACTAGCATTTTCTACTAACACATTTTTTTATTTTCTTGGTTGAAATTCATGTTTCTTGATAAAAATTGTTCAATTTTGAATCATTTTTTAGACACATTTTTTTTGAAAAAAATAAATGGTTCAAGTGTGCGGGAATTTTATAATATTAATTCATATATAGACTTTGGAATAAATTCTTTTGGATTTTCTCTTTCTTTACGCTATGATGTTGTGGATTTGGATTGTTTTTTTTAGGAATTATGAGTAGAATCTGCAAAGGAGGTGTTGTTTTAAATTGAAACAGTTTCAATCTTTTCATATCATTAATTATATTCATGATGTGTTTTCCTAGAATATATGAGCCCTTTAAGACAAATTCCAAGCCATGAAATTAATACAGGCCATGAATTTCCTATATGAAGAGAGTTTGTGATGTGAAAGATGTTTAGGACATGAATGTATCGACCTATGTACCCATCTAAACTTCTATAAATACCAAATACCATGAAAGTAGTACAAGTATTGAATTGTATGGGTCCAGATAACCCAAGATGTGAATTTGATTCATGATGTTAAATCCTTAGTATCGGTACCTAAATAATTGAATACAAGTAGTGAATTTTGGGATATGTGTAATATATTAACAATTGAAGTTTCCTTTTCATAACATAAAATGAATACTCATGATGTAAAGGTTTTGAAAAGAATTAATTTATGTTGATTAATAATGTGAAATCCTTACAGGTCATGCATTGAATCCTACCTATTTATATTCCATCCACCATTGAAGTTTATGAGATCTACTTTTAAATTTTTTTACCTAGTTTTTCCCTCATTTTCTTGACTATAATTTTATTTTTTTTTGTTTCACTTTTGTTCCAACAAAGTTCCATCTATCTTCCTTTTTTATGAAACATCTTATTACACTGAAATCCAATTTTCATGTGCTTCTTATTTCTTCATTCAGCTAAGTGATTTGGTTTTAATTATTTTCTTTAATATTTTTTTTCTATAATACTTATTCGACTTAAATTTCCTCCATATTTCATGTTTAATTCTTCCATCACCTTGCGTGGAAAATATTCTGAGGGTTAGGGGTCGAGAGTAAGGACAGTGTGAACTTAATGAATCCCTAAACCAAAACTTAGGTATCCCATTGGCTAGGAATTAGATTAAAAATCATGTTTATCATATTCTTTTTCATTACCTTGATATAGGTAATTAAAGTATAAGGATCCTAATATAATTGGAGTAAGTTAGGCTAGGACCAATAGTCTGCATTTATTTCTACTTTTGAACTTTCACTCTATACACCAAGGATGATGACCACCTCTAAGACCAAAGAGTGGTTTTCAGACTAGGTAGATCCAATTGGTTAGACCAAAACCAATTGGTGAATTTTGAACTGCTTCACAACCCAAGCCATAGGATCATCCCAATCTAGATTTAGGAATATCGATTAAATAGGCTCCCCAAAATTAATCATGAGCCCTTTTAATTAATTAAAGTATAATCCAATCTGTTTAGCTTAAAAACCAACCTTATATATTCATGTGAGGAATCTTATTCTAGGTTCCAATTTCTATGTCCCATCCATAGACTTTGTTTCCCTATGGGTGAAAACCCAGACTTCCATTGTTATATATAACTTATTAGTAGTTCTATTTGGGTTAATATAAATTTATAATTTGATCACACCTGTGTGGAATCAACGACATTGTGTGGGTTGATCATATGACTCAGATACTTTAAGTAAAGTCTTTAATTCCATCCAATGGAGGTTACTTGGGTAAAATTGATAGCTTCCTAGCATACTCAAGGAATATGAAACATATATCCTAGTACATAGCAAAGAATACATGACTGGCCCAATTACTAACACATATGGAATCCTTACCATACTTTTTATTTCCTCATGTGTTTGAGGACACATATTCCTAGAAATATGAATTTCATGTGACATAATAAACAATCCCATTTTGGAATATTCCATACTGAATCTCTTCAGTATCTTGAAAATATATATACCTTGACTTAGGTCAAGTACCCTCTTGGAAATATCATGATGGATCTTGATCCAAAATAATTTATATTGTTTTTACTAAGTCCTTCATAGATAATAATGTATTCAACCATTATTTAAAATATTGTAGGACAGGTATTTTTTTTCTAATAACTAGTAAATCATTAACATATACTTTTAAGAAAATGACCACATTCCCACTAAACCGCTTATAGACACAAGGCTCACATTCATTCTTTATGAAACTAAATTTCATTATAGCTTCATCAAACTGAATGTTCTATGACCAAGATACTTGTCTTAATCTATAAATGTATCTTTTAAATTTTCATACTTTTCTATCATCTTTTAGAGACACACACCCTTCATGTTTTTTCATATAGACATATTCCTGAAGGTTATCATTTAAGAAGTTTGTCTTCACATACATTTTCCAAATATCATAATCATAGAAATAATTAATTATAATTATAATTTTGATGGATTTAATCATTTAAACTAGAAAAAATGTTTCATCATAGTCTATTCCTTGACACTGTTTAAACCCTTTTTTGAATATTCATGCCTTATAATTATTAACTTTTCCATTATTTCCTATTTTCTTCTTGAATTCACATTTATAACCAACATCATTTACATCTACTGGAGGATCTACCAAAAATATATACTTGGTTTTGGTACATGGAATCCATTTCATAATTCATGGATTTTTTCTAATTAAAAATATTTATGCCACTTATAGTATCCTTTTAAGTTATTGGACCATTATTATCAACTAATAATGATTCACCATCCTCAGTGATTTGAGAACCATTCCATTCTAGTTCTCTAACCTCTCTTGTACTTCTACATGGTACTTATGTCTCTAGAAATTATTCTTCTAGATTGATTTTTGGAATCTATTTTTGTTCCAACTCTTGTATACCATAATCATGGACTTTATCAAAGTATATATCACTCACACTATCTCTTTTAGATATATTCCCCCATCAAGGAATAAGGTGTGTCTTTCCACTATTACCTTTTTCTCTATGGAGTCATAGAGGTAATATCCCCTTATTTCCTTAGGGTATCCTATAAAGGTACACTTTCCTCAGGGTGAAATTTTGTTACCTGCAGAGTCCTTAACAAACACTTCATAACCCCACACATGTAAATTTTACTACATGGTTTTTATTCCACACAAAATTTTGTATGGAATACTATTTTCACTTTAGTTAGAATTTTGTTTAGTATATGTGAAGTTCTCTATAATGTGTATCATAAAAAGGATAATGGAAGAGTAACACGAATTGTCATTTTTTCCACTATGTCTTTCAAGGTATGGATCATTCTTTCACTTACACCATTACACTAGGTTTTATAAGGAGTGGTGAGTTGATATTGAATTCCAAACTCCTGTAAATAATATATAAGGTACTGTTAAGATATTCTCCACCACATCCTAAGAAGAGTTTCTTAATCTTTTTATTTAACTAGTTCTCAACTTCATTCTTATATTCCTTGAATCTATCAAAGGAAACTATATTGAACCTCAATAAGTGGAAATGTCCATATCTACTAAAATCATCAGTAAAAATTATAAAGTATAGGTACCCATCCCATTCTTTAACAATAAATAGTCCACACGCATCGATATGAACTAATTCAAGAATATCTTTGGCCTTATCACCTTTTCTACTAAATATGGACTTATTTATTTTTTATTGTAAATATGCATGACATACACTAAGTGGTTCTATTTAAAAGTAATATAAATATCCATCTTGATGTAATTTAGTCAAACACATTTCATTCAAATGACCTATCTATGATTCCAAAGTTTGGTGTGGTATGAGTCATGTGAATTAGTTTCATTATTGATTTTCATAACTTGGTTCATGTAATCCAACACATAAATAATTTTATTTAAATTTCTCTTACTATAAAATGTTATATTTACAAAATAAGCAAAATTTATTCCAAAATTTGAAAATAAATCCATACATCTCAAGTCTGGATACAAAAATAATGTTTTTAATAACATGTGACACATAATAATAATATTTCAAAACCAAGATCATTATAATTGTAAATTTGATTTGGTAGTCCCTAATAGCTATAGTAGTAAGTTTGGCTCTATTTTCTATTCATAGATCTACCTCCCCCAGGTCAATCTTTCTAAATCTACTTGGTTCCTATATTTGAATACATATGAAAGCACCAAAAGATGTATATAATACCCAATTTTTAGAAATAGATAAATTTTATTTGATAAAAAATGAACCTACAAATTCCCCTTGATTATTTTCCTAGGTGTAGTTTTTATTCCTATTTCCCTTCTTTCCACATGTGAAACAAACAACATCTTTCTCCCTTAATTGCCCCTTGATCTGTTTCTTCTTGGAAGGGTGTGAATAATTTTTTTCCTTAGATCTCTTTTCATGGACTTTATATTTGTTCACCATAAATATTTAATCCTTTTTACACTTTTTCTCCTTATAAACTTGACTAATAAGAGTGAGTAGATCTGGGAGATACTTCTCATTGTTTTCATGTTAAAATTAACAAAAAAGATAGATAAGCTCTAAGGGAGTGGTGCAAGTATGATATCAGAGTGCAGTTCATTAGGAAGTTTAAACCCTATAACCTATAGGTGCTCAATTAATACAATAATTTTGACAACATGAGGCCCAATTGGAACACCCTATCCAATATTACTCTGAAATATTTCCTTGAATATCAAACTATTTCTTCCTATATCTCTCCATATATAGGCCACGGATATGCTCAAGCATGATATAATCATCTATGTATTCATGATACTTCATGATTTCACTATAAACAGTTGATAATATTAAACATTGATCATCTAATATGTCTCTAAAATTTTTATCATAGTCATAAAACTCTTCATCACTCACCTCATTAGTAAGTGGATCAGGTAATTAGGATTCTAGCACATAAGATTTCCGTTCATGCCACAACACAACCCAAAGGCATCTAAACCATTTATAGAAGTTACTAATAGTAAGGAGACGGTTTTTCTCCAAAATTTATCATAGGGATAATATAGATTATGAACATTCCATTATTCTTCAATTATAAAAGAGTAGATTATTAATACTTTTTTTATTACAATTTATGTGAGACAAAAATGAATATAATTTTATTAATTCTATTATAATTTTATCAAATCTCAATATATCTCACCATTGGAATTGGAATTTATAGTTTATAGTAAATTATAGTGTAAATGATCTATATCCCCATTCACATAACCCTAAAAAGGGTTGGTCAAGCTACTTGAAGTTATTTAGGTAGGTAGGTCTTTTCCAACTGCAGGTTTATAGCTTCTTGATCTATTGAGTGGATTCCCCAATCTAGAAACCTTGACTTGGATTTCCTAAACACTTGCCTCAAAATTTCAAAGTATAGATAGGGACAATTTTTTCAATGTTAAATTATTAAGTCTACCCAAAATCATCATAAGAACTCCTCTTATAAAATTAGGTGTCTCGACAATTTTTGGTAAAACACTTAGTTCTAATGGTTTCATTTTTGGTCAAGTAATGGAAGATCAAGTCTGACTTAATATTAAGTTGAGGGATTTTATTTTATTATGTATAAATTTTATCTTGTTTTTTATTTTACATGTATTTTTAATATTAAGTGGATTTTACTTAAGTTATTAACTATGTTTTGATAAAACATTTATGCATAATCCATTTATTTATATTACATATTTCCGCATTAGTTCATTTATTTATACGGTCAAAGTCTTGAATCCATAAAAAATAATGAATATAATAGAAATAAATAAATTACCCAATCATGAACTTATATAATGATTGATTTATTAAGAAAACAATAAATCAACTTATGACCTAGGTGATAACTCCTTGTTCTGATTTTTGGCATGAGTTAAACCATTCCATCTGTTCGCATGTGTATCAACTAGGTTAGAATGTATTGGTTTTTTCTTGAACCACCTCCTCACTCCTTGAGATTCTCCATTTATTTTATGTATTTATAATTCACACACAAGTGAGGGGAACCAAAGGATTCGGTAAAGGGGATTACAAAAATAACCTTGGACATGTAGTTACTACATAATAAAGGAGAGAGGGATGACTTGTAGGCCATCATATTTTATTTAATAATTAATATACGAAAAACCATGCAATAAATTAAATTAAATAATTCTCACACTTACATAGATCTTGTTAAAGCTCAATATCTATCATACACATCCAACAATTACGCAAAAGTACATTGTCTAGAATTTATTTCTATTTGTTCTTTATTATTAAGATAAATGTGCTTGCATTAATTGATTAATTAATTAATTAATTACCTTTTATCTAAATGTTCATACTAATTATCTAGGAGATTCCATCATAAATGAATTTATAGAAAATAAATGGCAGGACCAATAATTACGGATAATTACAATAAATTAATTAAGCATTTAAAAATTCTTCAAAACCTTTATTAAATTGTCAAACACATATGGTTTCGATCAACATAATAAGGTTTTAATATTGTAATTTATAATTTAATGTAATTTAATTTGGTCCTTTATTGGGATACTACACAACATACACTTACCACCTCGATTTTTGCGTACCCAGGATAAATGCATGGGGCTTTAGTGTGTACCTCGTCTGGACTACACGGTGTGTACTAGCTAACTACATGTCAGTTATCATGATTTTCATGTCTATGTACAACCCACCAATGGACTTGGTTTATTATTTAGATGCAAGATTACACAATATGTATGCCAGTTAAACACCATGTATTCTTCTAGCTATGTATCCATATAACTCACCAAAAAACTCAGTATATATTTCATATATATCAAATAATGAACTAAATTCCATGTATATCATCTATGCATCATGTATTTCATTGATTCTATAGGCTTTGAGAATCAGGTCGTATTTAGTCATGTATTTGACCACATGGTTTTTGTGGATTTCTCTCTAAACCATGTAAACTACATGATGTGTACACCAGCTACACACCATGTAATCTGAAAAGTTATGAATGAGGTTGGGATGATCTATATATGGTGTGAAATAATTTCATCGTGTTTAGTTACTGCTTGGAATGTCGTGTAACCTGAAACATGGCTAGGTTTAGTGCACTTGGGTATGCAATGTGTACTTTGGCTACACGCTATGTAATCTCATGTTATTCAGCCAAAATCTTTAGCACTTCCCGATGAAATATCTAGTCATTATTCATCTATTATTATCCCTTTAAGAAAATTACATCTTGAATGATGATAATTAATATTTCAAAATCATATTAATTAAAAATAATATTAAAGAATGAATATTTTGGAAATTAAATATCTAACCACTATTGTGCATAAAGATCAACATAAAATAAATAATTATAAATTTAAAATGTGACCAATCTAATACCACTTAAAGGCTTCAAACATAGCATAAGTGACTTATTGAGTGATAAACCGTAAAGTTTTTGTTTATTTGATGGGTCATTTGGAAATTATGCATGATTTAAACACCATGACCAACAAAATTTCTCCACTTAATATTGATATAAGAGAACTCAAAACCCAAAGAGGATATTTTTTACATTAAATTTATAATTAATTTATATTAGATCTAAAGAAATAATACATGATCTGAGGATATTTATATGGTGAAGATTTTTATTTTCTAAAACCCTTTTTGTATTAACTTTATTGCACTTGTAGCATCTGAGTGTAGAATCCCACTAGCATTGATCCTTTGATCTATGAACAATCACTAAGTTAATGTTGGGTTATAGAATGGAGTATCAATCCTATTGTGTTTTTTGTATTGATAGCTACAATATCATTTAGTCGTGAAGGAGTTATTCTCATTCTTGAGAGGAGGAGAGAAGTAAAAAATCAAGAGATAAGTCTATTGTCCACAGTAATTTTTAATTCTCAATTTTTTATTAAACTTACACAATAAACATAACAATATATTTATAGAGCTGTAATTTAGTTTAAGATATTATTTAATTTAATATTGGACCTTAAATAATATAATAATCTTTATCAAACCCCATGCTATATAATAATATTATTATTATTATTTTATGTTGTGCACTAACCAGTGTAATGATAAATATTATTTTACTAGATTGTAAATTAATATTTATCATTGGACATTATTTTGATCCACTCCAACTCCTTGGTATTTATTAAATACCCAAATAAATATTTAATTAAATATTTCATTCATCAATATATATTTTTTATCAAAAAAACATGAAAAAAATTATTCCTCGATCTTGAGAAAAATATTTATTCCATTAATTAAATTCAAATAAAATTTAATTGAGATCAATGGAAACACTTCTTTTATGACCCTATAAGATTATTTCTCATTATCATTAGGTGGTCTTTCCTAAATTCTAATATTATTATCTAGAATTGGTTCAAGGCACCTAAGAGAAATAACTTAATGTCATAGAATCGACAACCACATATGAATGCTCATTGTAATATAATACCTTTATCTCAATATCTCATCAAGAAAATTTCACATCCATACCATCAACCTATAAGCTTGATATATTTTTTTATTATCTAAAATAAACACATCATTACAGCATGGTCATGAAATTTAATGATATGGTTCTATTCCAATAAAAGGGTCAAGATATCAACTTCCATAAAGATATATGGGAAAAATCCATCATCAATTTATCCATTATTCATGACACACACAACATATCTTACTTACCATGAACATATGGAATCCTGGTTTTGGTCAGTAAATCTAAGTGAATGATTCATGACATGCATTAATGATAATCTTAAAGTATAAGGTCCATTACACACACTCATAGATAGGAATATTTTATGACACCAAAACATGAAGAATTCCTACTAATGGGTCTATTCTCATAATATCCCATATTAGAGATTTCAAAGTGTGAACTTCATGAAAAGAATATTCATCCTCTTATGAGTACTCACACCAAACAATCTATATACCATGTTCCATATCATAATATATTATTTTACTATAGAACTATATCTAATAATATCAACATGGAACTTCAAGGTTCTCATCATAGTAGGGAACTATTATGACCTTATCAATGAAACAGATACCTTATGACATTATTACATTAAATTCATGAAGAACAATGAATAATATGTAATAAAATGCTTTATAAATATTCAAATATTCAAATATATATGTAATAAAAGTATAAATACTTGGTTCTAGAACACCAACTCCAACAATTCGAGGAAATAAAATACCTAGAAATGACTTTTATGTATACTTTCATCCTATAATCAAATAATTACAAGAATTATGGGATGGTGGCATGGAAACATTTGATGAATCAATGAGAAAACTATTCAAAGTTCATGTTTCTTTAATGTGGAAAATTAGTGACTTTCCTAGACTAGAAAAATTATCTGGTTAGAACACTCATACTATTTTGGATTTTCTAGGTTATAATTTTGATTTTGAACCTCAAATATTACCTCAAAGATTAAAATAGATCTTTATGTTTCATCACTACTTTCTTAAATAATCTCATAAATTTAATTTTAAAAATACATAATTTAATGGATATATTGAATTGAGAAAATCATTAAAGGCGTTATTGGGTTCATAAATATTTAGAAAATTAATGAATGTCGTTGTAGAATTTGGAATATGTAATTAGTTGATAGAAGTGGGAAAGGGTATGAGGTATAATATTCAAATAACATGAAACACAACAGTGGAATAAAATGTGTATATTTTTTAAAATTCATTATTGAGAGTTTAATTTTCTATATCATAATCTTTTCATAATTAATATTGAGAATAATTTATATGAAAATGTAATTTTAAAATTTCTTAATGAGAAAGGTAAATCAAAGGATCACTTCAATGCTCAAAAGGATTTTTAACTAATGAATATAAAGTGTGGTTTATGGAAAATGAGAATGGAAAACATACTTAGGGTATTTTTTTAATGAAAAAACATGATAAATATGTATTAATTTGAAATTTAAATAATATATAAGTAAAATATTGATATTTAATTAATATTGAGAGGTGTATTGACTTAAAACTTCAAAATTTACCTGGATTGAAAAGTAATGACTCAAATATTCTGATGAAGTAATTGCTACCCATGTAATTGAATTATACATTACCTGAAAAGGTAATTGAAGTTCTAAATGAGTTTTTCATCTTGTTAAAATATTTTTTTTGAAAAATTATAAATCCAAATGAGGTTGAAAAACTCCAAGAAATAATTTTTTTGACACCTTTTCATTTGGAGATGTTATTTCTCCATTAATTTTTCACTATCATGATTCATTTGACTATTAATTTTATTAAAGAAGCTAAACTTATTGGACCAGTACACTGTCGAGGGATTTATTCAATTGATAATTACATTAATATTATTTCTTTTTTTATTAATGAATTAGATTTTATCAAATATTTGTATAAAAAATTATATATTTTATTATATATTTTTTTCATCAGGTACATAAATAATTTAAAAATATGTGAGGAATAAATATCAAAGGTAAGGCTCAATTGATAAACTTTATATAGATGGATAATATCAGTGTTTATATTCTATGTATTTGGATGGGATTGAAATTGGATTCAATCATGTCTTAAATATTGTTGATATCTCTACTAATTCTCATTCCAAAAAATAGGCCTCGGTATTTCCAATTATAGGATGACCAGTTGGAAAGGGATAAAATTTTATGTTGACTGAATTGGAGTTACTAAAATAAAGAAGATGTGTTCTAATTAATACTCTTATTTTATATCCATTTGTAGAATAATTGATATTAAAAATAAAGAGACAGATAAGGGCTCAAGATCAAAATTAAATGAAATTAAAAAAAGATGTTAATAATGGGTTTTTTGAATGGTTTTCCCATCATGTAAGTACATACTCAGATTAACATTATTAACATATAGTAATTTTTTAAGTGTTAAAAGTAATACATTATATCTTCTTGTCTAGGTAATGAATATTGAGAATTGAGCTAAAATGTAAAATGATTTAAGATTTTTGGATCATGGTCCTCTAAGTAAGACTAAAATATTTGATGCCTATAATATTCTTAGCTTCCAGTTTTGTACAATTGATCCTGAAAATGTCATAAAAACAAAAAATGGTGGTGTATTTACACTTTTAGAGGTGGGATATATCAGATTTGGTTCCCTAGAATCAACTACTTTTTACTTTAGATTACATGAATATTCAGAGGATTGAATATTTATATAAATATATTATCACATATTTATTGTTCTTATATATTAAATTGATGTGATAATGTATTGGAGTATCTATCGCATTTATAAGGTCATAGAAACTCCCCGCTATGATGAGAATCTTGAAATTCCATGAATATATTCTTAAAAATAGTTCTATGGTCAAATAACATACTATGATAGGGAATATAGTATATAGATATTTATGTGTGGGTACCCATAAGAGGATGAGGTTTATTCTCATGAATTTTTCACTTGGTAGTCTTTAAGACGGAAGATTATAACAATAGACCCACCGGTAGAAATTCCACATATTTTTGTGTCTTTGGATATTACTATATATAGGTGTGTATAATGGTACTTAGACTTTAAGATTGTCATTAATGCATGTTATGACTCACGCACTTAGATTTTCTAACAAAAATTCTAACACTATATGTTGGCGGGAAGTATCATATGTTGGGTGCATCATGAATGAAATTTTATTAATGGATAATTTGAGGAAATATTTTTCTGCTCCATATTTATGGAATTTGATATCTTAGACCATTGATTGAAATATAACTATCTCATTAAATTTCATGGCCATAGTGTAACAACATTTATTTCAGATAGTCAAAGAAATACATATCAAGCATATAGGTTTATGAAATTTATATACAACCTTCTTGATTAGATATTGAGACAAAGGGATTATATTACACAATGAGAATTCATATGTGGTTTTCGATGTTGTGACATTAAGTTCTTTCTATTGGTTGACTTGATCTATTACTCGGAAATAATCTTGGACTTTAGGCATACCCATCTAATGCTAATGTGAAAGAATCCTAAAGGGCCACACACTAAGTATTTCTATTAATCTTTATTAAATACTATTTTAATTTAATTAATATAACAAATATTATTCTCAAGGTTGAGGAATAATTTTATTCAAGTTTTATTGATCGTAAAAATTAAATAAATAATTATTCACCGGATTTTGAATAAAATATAATTTTTTATTTTCTTGAATATTTAATAAATATTTACTCACTAGTTTATTTATAAAAAATATTTAAGAATAAAATTTTTATTCAGGTATTTAATAAATGTCAAGGAGTTAGAACAATTGAATATCACATCTGGTGATGAATATTAATTTACAAGTCGGTAAAATAATATTTGTTATTGCGCAAGTTAGAGCATGCACCATAAAATAATAATATTATTATTATTATTATGTGTCATGAGGATTAATAAATATTATAATATTATTTAAGTGCCGATAAAAAAATTAAATAATATTTTAACTTAAACCCTAGCTCTATAAATAGTCGGTTATGCCTATTTTGTTGGGTTAATCTATAATTGAGAATAGAGAATCGTTGTCCACAATGGAATTATCTATCCCTATCAAATTCATTATCTCTTCCTATAAAGAAAGAGAAGAAATCCTTCAAGACAGAAGGATCTTGGAGTGATCAAGACGAACAATGCAATACAATTGATTCACTGCGCTAGTACCCGGAAATCAATTGGCGTTTCTTAGAGGTCAAATGAGCACATATTGATCAATGCTAGAGGTATTATACACTTGAATCCTTATAGTGTAATGAAGGTAATCTAAAAGGGTTTTTAAAATATCAACAACTTCATTAAAGAAATTATCCTAAGACTAGGTATTCATTTCTTCCATTCATAAATAAATTAATTATAAATTTAACATGAAATATCCTCTCTCAGGATTTCAAGAAACCCTAAATTAAAAGGAATTTTAATTTCATTCCCACCAAAGGTGCTTCTATTATTCCTAAAACATAAAAGTGGTATCAGAGTGGTCACATTTTAAATTTATAATTATTTGTTTTATTTTTGATTAATATGTGCAACTATGGTTGAATTTTTCATTTCATGCTATTTATTCTTTAATAAGATTTGAATTAACATGATTTTGAAATTTTAATTTCTTTCTCCAAGATTAAAAATTTCTTAAGTTCAAAAATATATGAAGAAAAATTAGTGATTCCATCAAGAAGTTCCGAGAAATATTTTCAGATAACATGGTATTACACAGTGTGTAACCAGAGCACATGTTATGTACCCAAGAGCAATGCACCTAGATGTGTTGTGGGATACACGACTCACTAAGTAGTAATTACATACGATAAATTTATTGCACACCATGTGTATACCATTCCAACCTGACACATGGCATGTTTGATTACATGGCGTGTAGCTAGCATACATTTTGTGTAGTCTATGTAGGTTTGTAGTGAAATTCACTCAATCTGTGTGGTCATTATACATGATAAAACAACATCATATTGGAATCCTAGTTCATTAATGATATACATGATGTTTATTAAGTGAACACTATTTTTAGTTAATCACTTCTCATTTCCAAAATAATTGTCAATCTACACCATTCAAAAATCGTCCCAACACCAGAATGCCGGTGAGCTTCACCGACGCCCATCATCACGCACTCACCCATGCCGGCGACGAGAAACAGCACATCACCACCGGTGGAACCCTAAAAGGAATCAGAGCCCTTCGCCACCTTCAGCCCCACTGGAGAAGACCCCAAAAACCCCCAAATCACACACATCCACCCCAGATCGAAGCTGCAACCCCAAACAACCGATAAATCTCGACTCAAGGCCGGCTCCGCAGCGCGAGGACCACGAACCCACCAAATCACACACATACATGGAATGTAGCTAGATTTAACATATAGTGTAGACTAAAATAGGTACATGACTGAAGCCCCATGTGTGTAACCTAGGTACACAGAAACTGAGGTACACTATGTGTATCTTATAAGTACATGTTGTGTAGTCTCACAATAAAGGATAGAATTAAATTACAATAAATTGAAAATTTAAGCATTAAAACCTTATTTTATTGATTGGAATACCTAGTGTGTTTGATAATAATTGTTTTAAATAATTTTAAATGTTCAATTGATTTATTGTAAAAAATATTTGATTATTGGTTCTTCCGTTTATTTTCCATGAATTCCATTAATGATGGGTATCACCAAATTAATTTGGATGGTCATTAAGATGAAATATAATTAATTTATTAATTTATTGATTGATTAATTTAAGTGTGTTTATATTAATAATAAATAATAAATAGAAATCAATGTTAACCAAATTACTTTTTCATATGTGTTGCATGTATAACCATTCATGATATTGACCAAGACCTGTGTATATGATGGATATTTTAATTTATTTTATTTCATGGGTCTATAATTATTTAATATTAAATTAAATTTAATGGATTTCATGCCATCTCTACCTCTATTATTATGTAGGACCTACATGTCCATGGTTATTTATTTAATCCCCCTTAACAAATCCTTTGGTTCCCCTCACATATGTGTGAGTTATAAATACTTATAACTAATGGAGTATCCTAAGGATTATGGAGGTGGTTCAAGATGGAACCATAATTATTCAAAATTAGGTGATACACAGATGGATAGTTCGAATATTGTAACACATGACAAGATCTGTATAAGGAGTCATTACCCTAGATCTTAGGTTGATTTATTATCCTCCCAATAAATAAACCATTAAATAAGATCATGATCAGGTCATTTATTTATTTATTTATTTATTTATTTATTTATTTATTCATGTGAATTAGTTAATTTATGGATGTAATAACATGATCACATAAATAAAGGAGTTAATGTGTAAAGACAAAAATTAAATAAATGAATTATGCATAAATTTTTTGACCAACATGGTTAATTAATTAAGTAAAATAAAATTAATATTAAACGTTCATATAAAGGATAAAACAAGATAAAATTTATGCATAATAAATTAAAATCCATCAACTAAATATTAATTCACACTTCATCTTCCATTACTTGATTAGGAATGAAACCAATAGAGCTAAGTGTTTGACCAACCCTTATTGGGACACTAAATTTTATAAGGGGAGTTATTATGAAATTTTTGGGTTGAATTAACCATTTTACATCAAGATTAGAAGCCCTTTCTAGACTTAGTGTAATTTGGAGGCAATTGTTGAGTAAATCCAAGTCAGTATTTATGGATTTGGAATCCACTCAATGGATTAAGGAGCTTCAATCCCAGAATTGGAAAATACATGCCTATCTAAATACCTTCAAATAGCTTGTCCAACCCTTTTTTTGGTTATTTGAAGGGGTATATAGATTCTTTCCACTAGAATTTATAAGAAACTAGACATTACAAGTTCAATGGTGAGGGATATTTTGACTTGATAAAACAGTGTGAGATTTAATAAAAATAATATTTATTATTTGACGCATAATTTTTTAATCAATCAAATTACTAATTATCAATTTTAAATATTATAGAAAATTGAAAGTAAAACCACGAGACCACTATAATCCTTACTTACCTCTATTTATGTTCTTACAAATACAAATTTTAGGATATAGAATAATCGTTTGTGCAATTAATTATTATTAGAAAGTTTGAATTATGTGTTGGAATCCCATATTCATATTCTTCCACCCCAGTAGGTGATCAAAGGGGGAAAGGATCCTACCAGAGATATGTTAAGGATGCTTCCTAAGTTAATTTTATTATATTATAAACTATGTTTGGAGATTTTATGATACAACATAAATACATGGATGCATTTACCATAATATCACATCTCTATTCTCTTGAGAAAGAGAAGGAAATGATTTAAATAAATAAGATTGTCAGTTCACTATATCTTTGTAAACTGAAAGAAGGGAATATATTTATTCATCGTGAATTTAAAATTATGTGGTATATTAATCAGTTGGAGAAATTATCATTCCACTAGGATAATAAATTATCTATTAATCTTATCTTATTATCATTACCACCAATATTATCCTTATTTTTTCAAGCCTAGATAAACTAAATGGATAAGTCAGTCAGGATACTTTTTTCCACACTTCACCAAGAAGATAAGGATTGGTTGAAACATTTTTCTCCACCCCTTTAGGTGAAATTTTAGAATACAAGGCTGAAGATCCCATGGCTAATCTAAATCCAAAATATCATTTACGTTGTACTTCAAAGAGACAAAATATTCAAAGGTATAATAATAAATAGGAGGATATTTTATTCTCATGATGAAATAATGGACACTAGAAAATAAATTTCAATGAATTTGAGAGGCAAGTAGTTGAATCCACTTTAAGTATATTCATCAAGTTTCTATTTTTCAATTTTTTATTAAATAAAATATACTTACAGAAAATATGTATTTAAATATAGGAAATGATCAAGAATATAAAGGTTATAGAGTGAACTCAAATGGAGCTGAGAAAGGGTTATTCCTATGTCAACCAAGGGAAGCTCGCTATTTTTCATTACCAAATTGGATTGATTGAAATTTTTAATAAGTTTTACCAAAACATTTATCTCAGTGTATGAATAGACACAGTAATTCATTATTTCATTTTTGTAATAAATGTTTTTATGGTACTTTAATAATAAACTAATAGTTTAGTAACTCTTGAATCACATATATACATTACAATGAATGATGAATGTAAAATATAATACTCTTACCCAATTATGGAAATATAATTATTTATCAAATAAAACAAATATTATTTGATCTTTTTATACCCATAAAAGTCTTTTAGTATCAATTAAGCTCAGATACCTGATATACAAACAAACTATTTATCATGTTTTAGAGAAAGAATCCTTTTTAAATAAAGGTATGTAACAAAGATTTTTAGAGTTGGTTCAACATGGCCACATGAACCATTATAAAATAAATTTATCTTTATATACTTTATGAGATTCCTTTAAGAAATTTTAGAAATGCTCAGTGAATTAAATGAGTTCACTTGGTAAAGATTGAGGAATCTCCAAGATGTCTTTTTGGAGAATATTTTGTCCAAGTAATCATTGATCATATATGTGGAGTAAATTTTATCCCTAACTCACATTTCCTTATATATATCAATTTCATGATGATAGTAAAAGGAATATCAATGATGAATCTTATAAATATTGCAAGTCTTCTATTATTCCTTTCAAGACATATTTTGCAACTAGAATTACAATAACTAACCATATAAAAAATATATTGTCTAATGGAATCCTATATATTAAAATATAGTGGGAGAATAATTAACTTCTAAGAGTTAAAGATCTGAATACACAAGGGTTGAAATAGGAATATTGGACTCCACTGAGTTTAAAGGGATGAGTTTTTCTAGAGGCACATACTACATAGAAATTTATAACCAAAGAGGTGGTTTATGTTCACCATAGTGGATGATACATATATTATTCTTTCATAATAAATATTCCTATAATACAACATTAAATGGTAATATTCTAAGGTTGAAATGTAATTATATATTCAATTAATAGACTCCATGTATCAAGATTCAGGGACTCCATATTTTGGATGTTTCTAAGACTTGATACAGCTAGTGAGTATTCAAGAGAAACTAGATATGGATGCAACAAGGCGGTACCAATAGAGCATGGTTGACTTTTGAAAGGTCTAGTATATAGCAAACCCTATACACCAATAATTATGAATAAAATCATTCTTGAATTATACATTTTCAAATAATATTTCTATGATCATCATATTTGGTTATTGATTATCAAAGCCACCTCACTTAGAGGAAAACTTATGGAATATGTCTATATGATGTGGCCAAAAGGATACTCTATGGTATATGTGTACTAATAATAACTTAAAAGGGTTAGTGTAATTAATAAATTCTGATAAGATATACATATTACATAAATTCATTTATGAATAAATCATGTATAATGATCATAGAATATTTTTTGTAAACAAATGAATGACATGTGTCTCTACCTGGTTAGTGGGAGCACTATAAGCTTTCAAGATAGATATGTTGATAAAATTGGAAATAAAATGTTGTTTATTACCAGTTTATTAAGACTATGGAATGAAATTTCTCCAAGTATAACCTAAAGTAGTAACCATGTTCTGGGGAATAAGATCTATATAATAGATCTATAAGTTTTCTAAATCCAGTCATAGTGCATATATTAATGAAGTATTAAAAAATATAAGATTAAACAATTCAAGATCGAATTTTTATTGGCCTATAATCCTTATAATATAACATTCATGGGCTTAGGAAGGGATTATGGATATTAAAATAATTTAATGATATTAAGTGCTAGGAATTCATCTCATGTGCCATGATTTGTACTGACGTTTGATGTTACTGATTTATAAATCATAATAGGTTAATATCAAATAGATTCAATATAATTTCTTAGACTTATAGTTATAAATATCTGAAAGTACTTAGAAAAGTAAAATTGGATGATTTCCTAGTGCCTGGAGAAGTAAGAATACTAGTAATCAATGTAATTTAACACTTTTCTACACTTGGTTCAATTTGATCTAGTATCATAGAAAAGGATAAATTAATATTAAATAAAAAACTTATTATAGCTAATGGTTTCTATATCTACAATATATGAGTGCGTTGTGGCTTATGATGCAGTTTAAGAAGAATTTATAGTAATGTCCTGTTCTGATTTTGGGTTATACCAAAAGAAATAGATATACCATTTTATGATAAGCTTTGACTATGGATTTATTCAGGGTGTCAGGATTCTGACATGGGAACAAGAGGTGGATAATTAGTTATATCATTACTTGAGTTATTTTCTCAAGATAGTAATGTTGTAGTAAATGGATTCACAACACAAACATATGGTTTTACCAACCCTATCCATGGAAACATGTTATGAATATAATTTGTATCCATACTCAATAGAATCATGTTTCCCATGTGATGAATAATTGGTTGTTAGTAGTTAGCTCTAGTGCAAGTGGGATTTTATGAGAGTTAGTGCCCTAGAACCAACTACTTTGTACTTTAGATTACATGAATATTCCAAGGAGTGAATATTAATGTAAATATGTTACCTTATATTTATTGTTCTTATTCATAACATTGATGTGATAATTTCCTAGAGTATATGTTACATTGATAAGGTTTTATTAGTTCCCTACTATGATGAGAACCTTGAAATTCCATGATGATATTCTTAAAAAATAGTTTTATGATCTGATAACGTACTATAATCAAGCACATAGTATATAGATCATCATGTGTGAGTAATCATAAGAGGATGAGACGTCTTATCATAAAGTTTTCACTTGGTAATATCTAAGGTAATATATTATGATAACCGGCCTACTAGTATGAATTCTGCATGTTTTGGTGTTATTGTATATTCTTATCTACAAGTGTGTGTAATAGTTCTTAGACTTCAATATTATACTTAATTCATGTCATGACTCATTCACTTAGATTTATTTTCAAAAATCAACATTCCATATGTTGGTGGGAATTAGGGTATATTGGGTGCATCATGAATAACATGTTATTAATGGATAAGTAGAGTAATGATTTTTCCCTTCTATCTTTATGAAAGTTGATATCATGGTCCTTTGATTGAAATATAATTGTCGCATTAAATTCAATGTTCATGGTGTAACAACATTTATTTCAGATGGTCAAAGAAATAAAAATAAAGCATATAGGTTGATGACACGAATGTGTAACCTACTTGATTAGATATTGAGATAAAGAGATTATATTACACAATGAGCATTTTTATATGGTTTTAGAAATTACAACATTAAGTTCCTTCTCTTGGGTTCCTTGACCTATTTCTAGATAGTAATCTTGAACTTTAGGCATACCCACCTAATTCCAATGATAAAGAATCCTAGAGGGTTGCACCCTAAGTGTTTTCATTGATCTTGATTAAATTCTATTTGAATTTAATTAATGGAAAAAAATATTATTCTCAAGGCGGAAGAATAATTTTATTCAAGTTTTATTGATCGCATAAATTAAATAAATATTTATTCACCAGATTCTGAATAAAATATATTTAGAAATTTTATTAAATATTTAAAAAATATTTATTCACTGGTTTGTGGATAAAAAAAATATTTATGAATAAAATGTTTATTTAGGTATTAAATAAATGTTTAGGAGTTTTAATGGAACAAGACCGCATCTAGTGATAAATATTAATTTACAAGCTAATAAAATAATATTTTTTTTATTTCAAAAGTTAGTGTGCACTATAAAATAATATAATTATTATTATTTGTCATGGGGTTTAATAAAGATTATAATTTTATCTAAGGTCTAGTACAAAATTTAAATAATATTTTAACTTAAACCCTAGCTCTATAAATAGATAGTTATGTCTATTGTGTGGGTTTAATCAGTAATTGATAATATATAATCTTTGTGCACAATGGACTTATCTCTCTTCCTCTCAAACTCCCCCTCTCTACCTATCAATAATGAGAATAACTCCTTTAATACATAAGGATCTTGGAGTGATCAAGATGAACAACACAAGAAAATTGTTTCACTATGATAGCACCCGTAAATCAATTGGTGTTTCAAGGAGATCAAAGGAGCATGTGTGAATCACCTCTAGAGAGATTCTAAACTTGAATCCTTACAACGTAATGAGGGTAATATAAAAGGATTTTCAGAAGATCAACAACATAATTGAAAAAATTATCCTAATATGAGGTAATCATTTATTCCAATCATAAATAAATTAATTATAAATTTAACATTAAAGATCCTTTCTTGGGTTTTGATGAAACTATAAATTAAAATAAATTTTAATTTCATTTCCACCAAAGGTGATTATGTTTTGCTTGGAACCTACAGGATACTATTGAAATTTGGTTGATATAATCAAATTAAACTATCATGGTCAATTTTTAGGGGTCTTATTCAAATAAAATTGGGTCAACATTGACAGGGGTATAATGAAAGATTCATTACATTTTAATTATATCAACTTATCTTTCTTGATCCATACAGGTGAGTGTGAAGAGAATGATCCATTTATCTTGGATTTACCAGATAATATGGTTTATTATGTAGAAAATGAATTTCATAAATATTAGAGTGTTATTGAACACTTAAAATTGAGATACTTGTATGATATAGGTGATGAATCTAAATTGGTACTTTGTGATAGTGAACCTCATCAACTACAAAACATTCAATAGTTTTTCCCTGATAATATTGAATCAATATAACTTGCAAGCGATGTTGAAAATTAAGTACTCTTCACAATAGAGGTTGATAACAATGTGTAAAATAAAGATGAAGATAATTGAATGTATAAATTGGTAATGAAACTATATTATAATTTCACATCTATAAGTGTTTCATACATATATACATTATTTTGTTTTATTATTTTTGTATAATTCTTTTACTTATTTTTTTACATTGAATATATTCTAGGCCATTTGAATTGTAGGAATGCTGAGAATAAAAAAAATTAGGTATACTAGTTGATCACCATCTAAAAGCACACCACCTCTACTATCAGATTTAGTAGATCCAAGTGATTCCACTATAATAGAGGCTTTTAGTGAGCCTCTATCTTCTATGGATGTTGTTAGTGACCCACCATCTAATACCCCTACATTGGTAGAGAAATTGGAGACTCATCTACTTAGGGGATATTGGAAAGTTATAATTTATGGTATGTATTTCATTATAAAAGAACTATTTATTTTTATTAATTATTTAATTCATTTATTAAATATATAAAGATAACAATATAAGAGATACAAATATAAAAACAACATATATATGGGGCTTAAAATACTTTAAAATTATCATTTCACTTGATGAGTTTAGGGTGCCACTAGTGATGTTGTTGGAATCTATGGACAGAGTCATGGGTGGCTTTCTTATAAGATGTTAAGTCTTCCCATTAATAATATAGATTATAGGAATATTATAATTTCTTATAAGAATGAGTTATTTGACAACCAATTAATGTTAATACTAATTTAATAATAATTAATGACAAATTTAAAAGTTATGAGTAGAATAATTAATATACTTATAAAGTGTTATATTTTTTATTTCTTGATGTTTTTTTATTTCAATGTCCTTAAATACATTTTATCACCATAAACCATGAAAAAATTGGGTAATAAATGTAGATAATTTAATTAGAGATTATGTAATGAGTTTTATGACACTTCTATGAGCACTCAACAAGTGTATGAGAAGGTGCATGAAAGTGAGTCTCATGAGTAGTGGAAGATGTTTTCTGATATAAAAAGAGATGTATCTTATGATATATTTTCATATTTTATAGTAAATTAATAGCATAAACATAATAAAATTATGATTTTTAATAATGTTGTTATTTTTCTTGTAATTATCTAAAAAATATAATGAATTGTGAAAAATAAGTCATTCCTCATATCATTGGGTTGCATAGTTCTTCCAAAAAAGAATAATCATGGTAGTATTTTATCTACTATTATTTATATTATTTTATTATACATAAAGGTTTTTTCCTAACTTGTATATATATTTTTTATAAAGGGTTGTGATTTAGGTCACCTAGTTGAATGAATAGAAATGTGTCTTAATGTTAATCATAAACTTGATGGTAGTTTCATGAATAAACCTACTAGAGACACTAGAGTAAGTACTTTTCATCAATTTTTAATGTTATTTCATTACTATAAAATCATAATAATGTCAAAAAATTAACTTGATAATATTATAAAGTTTCAATAATATATAAAATCATTATTAATATTGTGGTATTAATAGGTTAAAATTAAATATTCTTGAGATTTGGACCCTATACAATCATCATTGGTTTCTAAAAATATATAGTTGTAATCTTTTTAGGGAAGGTAAATCCTAGGTGTGTATGAGGTATGGGTTATAATTCCACTCCATAAGTTGTCTTTAGTAGGCCACCATTATCATTTACTACTACACTATCTAGTGGGGGTTTATGTAGTGTCATTGATCAGGAAGTGCAGAGAGAAATTCCAAGGTAGAAAGAAAAGGTGAAAGAATGTGACTCTTGTAGGAAAACATGAGATTAGTGACAATTTTCAATAGAAAATTCTGTAGTTTATGTATTTTAAAGGATGAATATAAGATCCTAAACTTTTATGTGGTGTGATTTTTGTTTTAATTTTGGTTTAACTCCCTTTAAAATTGGTTAATAGAACACCTCCTAGGAGTAGGAAGGGTCTTGAGAGTGTATCCGGGGTTTAGGACATGAAAATGGGGGTAAAGTGGTCATCTAGTGCATGGTTCATGATTGGAACATGGTTATTAATAATTGTTCACCATAACCATGTTTCTTGGTGGAGGGTGGTATATGGTTAGTAAAACATGCATAGTGGACCAGGAAACCTTGCGGCCTAAACCTACCTCAAATAGAGGTAACCACATGGCTACAAAATTATTTTTTAAAACCATGTGTGTGGCCAGACAAACTATGCATCTTGGTTTCCTCTTGGATAGAGGGAATCACACAGTCAGTGCATGGTTTGGAAAATTGTGTATCCAAACCATGCACCTCTTTAAAAAAGGAAAAATTAACATTTTTCATTCCCGACCTTTATATAATTTTCACCCGATTTATCCCCCATTTCTCCTCCAACTGAAAGGGTTATAAACCAAATCCTCCCAAGATCTCCAAGGGTGTTTCTCTCTCAATTCTTAGGTATTTGGAGTGTCATTTAGTACGCATTGAAGCTCTCGATAAGTCTCTAACTTTGTTTCCATATATTTTCCATGAGAATCATTATGAATTATTTCCTCTTATTCTAAATCTTATTATCCCTATTTATAGGGTATTATTCACCATGGAATTTGATGATATTTTAACTTTAATTAAGTTTCATCATTTGATGATTAGTTGTTTACAAGCTTGAGGTATGTAGTCTATAATCTATTTCCCTTAGTCTCGATGTTGTTCTTGTGTATGTGTTTGTTCTTTTGCACTTTTCTGCATCACAATTGTGTTCTTGATTAATAAAATTAAATTGATCCTTAATTCTATATGTGATACCCTTCATTAACCCCATCGGGTCTGTTGATGATCATGATACCAAGCCTATGGTTACCCATGGGGTGTACCCCTCCTTTAAAAATGGTGAAATGAGTTTTTAAATTGAGAATTAAAGGTTCTAAGAGATTAAATTGATTAAAATGGTGTTTATCATGTTAACATAGTGTAATGGGATGTTTGTATTAACTTGGTAATGTTAATTGGGTTATGGGATGATTAAGGGTAAGAGTGATAAATTGTTAAAGTGGAATGTCCATGTTTTCAAATGGTTTGTAAAATTTATTAATGGTTGAGATTGTGAAAAAATAGTAAAATTGACTAGTCATGATATTGAGTTAAATGTATTAGAAGTAATGATCCATGAAAATGTTGATAAATGAAAAGGTTCACCCTTTTTGTTATTTTTTGATAAAAGTTCATTTATGATGAAACTTGTAAATAGTGATTGATGGTATTGTTGAGATGTTAGACTAAGGTTCCTCATCTTTGGGTCATACTATAATAATTCTCTAGGACCCATCAATGTATTTTATGGTTTGGATGCTGGACTAATGCTTGAAGATCCACTAGTATAGACATGTGATGGGTACATGGACTGATTCTCCATGGTAAAATAATTTAATTGAATTGATTTATGAACTCCCTTGAGATGTAAAGTGTTAAATCCCTTATAGTATATGGTTCATACTTCTGGCATGGACTGAAGAATGTTTTGGGTGTTGGATCCTTTTTGTAAACTAATAGCACTTGGGGATATTGGTAATTTTTTAATAAAAAAACTTTTTAACTTCACTGTATTGTTTATTTCTTATTTAAATTTATTCATGAACTATTATTATACTAGATATTATTATAGAAATTTTTGGTGGTGACCTAGTGAGTTATACTCAGACCCTGTTTGGGCCGTTGTTGGTACCTGAGAAGGCTTCATGTTTGTAGGACCAAAAAAGGAAAAGGTATTTATGGTAGATGGTTGATTTGGGATGGAGAATGGATGAGGGGACTTAAATTGCTTTAGGAACCTATTCTAGGGGTCTTATTTAGTGTCTTCTTCTAGTTTCTCTTTTGTAACTTTAGAATATCATGACATGACATGTTTCTGATACTGGTTTGTTAGTAAATCCCCATTTTTTGGATTTGGTTATGTGATGTTTGGTTATTTGATTATTATTTTATTCTACTTCTTACTTTGATTTCCACTTTGTGTTTACTCTGATAAATAGTTTATATTATCCCAATGTATCTCGTTAGACCCTCATTACTAGTCATCAGCCTCTATAAAATGCGAATATGTTCCTAAGGTCATGTGGTGAACCGGATTGTGGCACCATTTTAGTGGGACCTGGTTTGGGATGTTACAAAGTGGTATTAGAGATTTTTCTTTTTTGTTTATTTACTATTTTAGAAACTTATATATGATACTAGTATTTTTCATGCCTTGGTAATGAGCTTGATCATGGGATTATCTAACCCATGTTCAAGGGAAAACCCAAGTTTCTTAGGGTTGGATTATGGTTCTTGATATTCATTATTATAGTTGGATGTTATTTCACCTTGGGTGATACACTTATTGTGTCATGTTATTTTTTTCTAATATTTCACTTGTGGTCCATCATGGTATTAGATTTTTTTATACATGTATCATTTTAGGAACTCAAGGATTTATGTGGCATGCATCATTTGTAAGATCCCATCTTTTTTATGTATGAATATTTTAAAATTTTAGATCAATATGTGTTGTTTTGAATTTAATTTGTCGATTAAAATAATTCAAAACCTTGAAAAATTAAACCCCCTATAATTAGTTTTCACCGCATGTCAACATGTTACAAAATTATATCATACCCCCTGTAACTATCTTTCACCATGTGTTGACATGTCACGAAATAATATTTCACCATGTGTAATATTTCACCATGTGTAATTGGATTTCACCATGTGTAAGATTTCACCACATGTAATTAGATTTCACCACGTGTAATTGGAAAAGGAGGTAATCAGTTACAAATCATTACATGGTGTGAAATGATGATTCACGTCATGTAATTGTCACACCCAGCTTTTTAAAAACACATATCCAACTTTGCATAACCCACTTCATCCTCTCTTCCTTGCCAAAGATGCCTCGTGCACCTCCACCTTAGACCAAAACTACTGAACATACCTCCACCATGGACCAAAACTCCTCGTCGCACCTCCACCCTGGACCAAAGCTTCTCTACACACCACCGTCTTCAACTGAAGATCATCTATGCACCTCTTGAGTATGGGTGTTCTTCACATTTAGATCTATCTTTCTCTTATGAACCTATTCTTGGATAAAATAAATATTTTTATCTAGGATTATTGGATATATATATAGAGAGAGAGAATTGTTTAATCTAGATCTATTATTGTTGGATTTAGATATATATTTAAGAGATCTTGTTTTTTTAACTGTGGATTTTGGTTTCGGATCTAGACTGTGTTCTTTATCACTTTCTTGATGGATCTGATTTAGATGTAGAATCTATATGGGAAGTGTGGGAAGTATTTAAGGAGCTTATGATGAATTTTCCACATCATGGACTTGAAACCTGGATTCGGTTGAATAATTTTTACCATGGACTTCAGCCAGCAGCATGAACAGTTGTTGATGTTGTCGCTGATGGAGGTTTGATGTTCAAACCCCCCGAAGCTAGAAGAGCCATTTTAGATGAAGTCTCACACAATGATAGTCTGTGGAAGAGTGATCTTGGACCACCATGGTGTGTAATACACCATATTAATGGGAACACACGATTAGCAACGCAAGTGGAAGCGCTCACAAAAAAATCTTGAGTCATTTCAGATTCCAACTACACAAACTCAACAACAGCCCCCTCCTACCCCCATTATAGAAGTTCAATCATGTGATATGTGCGGTAGCCCATACCTATATCAAGAATTTAAATTAGGATATAAAGATCATAAATATTGTAATTATTTCAATTACAATCAATAAAACCATTCATTTCAGCAACAACATCAATATTATCAACAGAGGCCTGCTCAGCAGAAGCCTTAAATTAATCAAGGTTATTTTTAGCCACAAAGTGGTCAGGCCCGGTTTTGTGACCAAGGACTACTAGGGTATCCACCAATGAACCATGTACCACAACCACAATAACCAATGCAGCAACAACCTTTCCAACCAAGACCCCAAAAACAGCAATTTCAACCCTCCTAACCAAGGCCTACTAAGCAACCACCACCAAGTAACCTATAAAATCTCCTAGCTACTTTTTTCCAAATGTTTGATCAAAGAATGAAAGCCCAAGAGACAAAAATGAAAAATCAAAGAGCTTCTTTGAGGAATTTGGAAATTCAAATGGGTCAAATATCAAAGACCTTATTTGATAGATTACCATGTACTCTATCTGTAAACACTAAGACATACCCAAGAGAGGATTCTATGGAGGTAGTGCTAAGAAGCGGGAAAGTTTTAAACTTTCAATAGATAAAATAATTAAGTCAATAGGAAGATACTAAGAAGAAACTAGAAAAAGACGAATAATTTTATGAAGCCATTCCCACCCCACTTTAATAAGCAGTGCTAGATGAAGAGAAAAAACCCCTGAGAAGAAAAAGGAAACCTGTTTATATTGCACCACCTCCATACAAGCCACCTCTTACCTTTCTGGGGATATGGAAAAGGTAGGCAGGAGGCACAATACAAGAAGTTCCTAGGATGTTCAAACAATTACACATCAATATACCTTTTTCATAATCCATTACCCAAATGTCCATTTATGCTAAATTTCTCAAGGACCTGCTATCAAACAAGAGGAAAATAGAAGGTTTGGGAATCATCTCTTTGAATGGGGAATGATTTGCTGTTGTGTAGGAGAAAATTTCCCCAAAAATGAGAGATCATGGAAGTTTCTCGATTCTATGTGCTATAGGAGAGTGCAAGTTTGGAAGATCACTACGCGATCTTAGATCCAAAGTTAACTTGATGTCGATGAGTGTTTTCCAAAAACTCAGACTCCAAGAACTTATGGTAATAAGAGTAGAATTGTAGCTACCTAACTGATCAATGAAGTGCCCCAGAGGTATTCTTGAAGATGTTCTGGTCGAGGTCTGAAAATTCATCTTTCCAGTAGACTTTCTCATACTAGACATGGAAGAAGAAGGTGACGTCCCTATCATTCTTAGAATACCATTCCTATCCACATGAAAGGCTTTGATTGATGTTAATCAAGGACATATTATCTTTAAAGTTGGAAAAGAACAAGTAGTGTTCAACCTGATTAAGGAACCCCAACAAATAGATGATATGGTGAATTGAAACACCATCTCTCTCACTCATAAATGAGATGAGTACATGTCCATTGAGGAAGAAAGTGAAGATTTATCCTTATAAAAGGAAGATAAATATGACTTTAAAGAAGTAATCTTTATTTAATGACTCGCAAGAGACACTATTCCACCTTTCATTCCCTCTATAATTCATCCAACCCAGTTATAATTTAAACCTCTTCCCAATACACTAAAGTACTCATACCTAGGAAATTCATCCTCTTTTCCAATCATCATCAACTCAGAACTATCTCAGACACAAGAAGAAAAAATGGTTGATGTTCTAAAAATACACAAGTAATCAATTTCCTAGGGATTGTTAGATATAAAAGGGATCAGTCCCATTTAATTCACCTATATAATCTTACTTAAAGAGAATTCAAGTCCCAAATTATAACCTCATAGGTGGCTCATACTGTAACATCCCAGATAAATAAAGGATATGAAATTTTAATATTTATTAATGTTTGTGAATTAAATATTAATTTTACATTAAATGTAATGTTATGTTTGATGGCGTACCCAACACACAACAATGGGTTTCTCTGAAATCTCATGTTGTACACAATGTTGAGTCATACTGAAAAAAAATATAATAATATAATAATATTTTAAATGGTAGTTAATGACTAGCCATTATATTGGCAGAAATGAACAGAACTAACTAAAATAAGATTATACATGTTTGTTAAATGTTTTTACATTTATCCAATAAAAGTTAGAATCTTAAAATGTGAATGAATCCAATTTTAATCATAAACACTCTAATATTCTTTAAAGGGTTGATTTACCGCCTTTTGATGGAGAACCCTTTTTAAATATAGTTTTTGTCACTTTTATATGTTTTATTTGAAAAAATAATATTCTTATTTAGAATCGCAACATCAAAATTTACTTTGGATTAAATTTTGGTATTTTTATCATAATGTTCATTTTTTAATGAATAGTGAAAAATACTGCATTTTAATTCAAAACTACCTTTTTATCTAATTTATTTATATGGTAAGATTATCTTTTAATTGGTTTTAAAGTGTAATTAGATTATATTTTTACCATTTAATCTAATATTTTTCATTGTAAGTAATTTCACTTTTAAATTGAATATAAACAAGTGTCAATATTTTGATAGTTATTATTTCTTAAAAACACGTTTTTTGGTTTTGACAATGAGAATTAATTTTAAACTAATTTCTGCAACTTCTGTGTTTTTAATTTGGAGAAATGGATTCAATATTTGGAATCAAGAGGTAAAATTTTTTTAAATAGGTAAGTTTTATTTTTAGACATTATGAATAGTAACTTTAGTAAATAATTTATTTACCATGGTTAAAGGGTAAATCTGGTAAATAAGGGTAAAAAATAATATTATAATAATATTAAATTTCTATAAAACATATCCTAATACTATTTTATGATATATGTCCGACCATGGGCATCCTTAGGTCGATTTTGGGACCCCATGGAGCCACTTGTAAGTGAAAATGTCACTTTATAAAAAATAATTTAAAGTTAAGGAAAATATAACATAAACATATATCTCTTAGTAAAACAATTTTTATAATGGGTTATATAAGTGATATTTTCTACTATAAATATTCATTATAAATATAAAATTATTTATTACATCATGGTATTTTATTTATAATTTTTAGACATCAGATAAATAAATTTATTTATGACACAATGATGATGTAATGATTACCACATTAGTGAATGTTTTAAATAAATGAGATTATAAATATTAAAATAAATTTATTTTGAAACTTTTTATGCCATCCAAGAATTTTATGTATGATTTGGACTTGTTATCTTTTAATTAATGAAGTTTTTTCGAATTGATCAAGTTTTTATGGATTTTTAAAAAGTTGTGATATGAATAGTATAAAAATGGACACAAATGTGTTTTTAAATCAATTAATATTTTATTAAATGATAAAATAGTCCTAAAAATATAATATTCATCCAAATGAAATATATGATGTTAAAAATGTAATTAATGATCCATTTTGGGTCACTTGGAATTTTATAGTAAATATATTAACCATATAGTATGAATATATAAGAAGACATGGTAAAAAGTTAAAAAGATTAACAAAGTGTTAAATAAAAAAGATAAGGAAAAAAAATATCAAAAACCTGTTAAATACTTATTTAATGAATTTATTTTGAATTATATTCACCTTATCTTTGAATTAAATAAGTTTTGGACCTTTTGAAATCGAAAATAATTTTATAATAAAATAATTCCTTCAAACCTCCCTAAAGAGCCCCTCCTCCCTCTTATAAAAGGCCACCACCTCTAACCCATTTCTTACACCTCTCAAGCCCATTGAATCATCCAAACTCTACTCCAATAATCTCCCAACATCCCTATCTTCCACATATAATCCTTTCATTGGGCATAAGGTAATTAAATAAATCCTTTTGGTTCAAAACAAAGGGAGTTACCCAATTTAAAGGTAACGTCTTCTCTCAAGTTCTTTTCTTTTATTTTCCTTCTCCAACCCCCTAAAATCTCTTTATTCCATTATTTTATAAAAAACCAGTATCTTCAATATACTAGGATTCTATTTTTTTTAAGAAGGTGGTGGCATGAATTGGATTCCCAATTCATGCCTCCAACGGAATTTATTAAATTCAAAAAGTTACCCTACAAACACAAGGTGGACTAGGATTCTGTTATGATAATGATTCTACTTCCACAAACCTCCATATAATGGATACAAACATAATGTTTCTGTGGATGGCGAACTACTGCCTCACAAAATGATGATTGTTGAAATATCTCTTACCACATCTCATGGTGGCCATTATTATGGAACTATATTTATATTTGATATATATTATATTTATATTGTCTCTATGCTTATATATTTCTCATTTATAGCATATCTTTATGGTTTCCATAATGGGTAAATATGATAATTTCATTTGAGGAAGTACGGACTACCGCCCCCTCAAGGTGATATGAATCATTCATGCCATATATGGAACATATAAAGGATGGAGTTAATGAAATTATATATGATATTATACTAGAATTATAATATACATATGTATCATTAAGTTTCCATTCCATTAAATACAAAATAGAAATGAAAGTAGTGTTCATTCGTACGTATGGATTACCATCTCCATGAATGGTGCATTTCATTTGTTATCTCTAAATGTTATGTACTATTATAAATACACACACACATATATATATATATACTGGATATATATGATATATATGATATCTAAATCATGAATATAATTCTGGAGATAATAGAATTTTGACCACATGGACAAATTTTAATTATAAGAAGTTCATTTTGACTCAAGTACCAAATATCGACAAAACAATCGTTATTGACTTAAATGATTATGTAATGTTTATAACGTGCTAATAAGTGATATAAAGGGAATAATAAACTGAAAAAGGTTCTAAAGAAAGTATAAATTAACTTTAGTTTATTATTCAGGAGATTAAAGAATGAATGAGTCAAGTCGGACATGAGGTAATGGACTTCATCTCAATCTCCTTTCATTGGGGAATATTTTGAATTATACACAACTTTCTTTTATATGGTGTATAAACTCCTTTGACTTTTCATTTCATTCAAAGGGAATATTTTTTCAACATAGCGTTTTACTAAATGATAAAGGGAATGTTTCTTTTTAACGTATGTGGTGATAACGATCTTTCCACTGCCGTGAGCATTATTTGATATTTGGATTCATTAACAAGCTGTAATATTTTTAAAAGGAAAATAAATACCATATACTCTTTTTAATAATTTTGGTATTGAAAATGGTTTTGATAATTGATTAATTATGTCAACATATTTAAATGATTTATTTTGACTGTAATGTGGAAATTTTATCTTTCCTTTATTCTTTTGTTATGTGTTATGATTATGTTATAGTTCTTGGGCATTGTTTACGCATATGGGTGATTCTATGATAATACTAAGGTGGGTGATCCCAAGATAGCTCTCCAATGCACTGGGTAACATAATGTAGGTAAACTTTAATGTTTCTCCAAATAGATTTAGGGAATATACTATGATGGTTATTCCAAACGTATCTCCCTATGTAGCTCTGAAAGCTACAACATAAGTATGTTATGGATGCTACAAGTTACCTTTATGATTTATGATTTCTATGTGTTATTCATAAATGTTATGATTTCATGAGGTATGTTAAATAGATTTTGTTTTGTATGTATTGACAGACAAATGTTTTCTTTCTTTATTTTATAACCCTTACTGATATATTTATGCTCATATCATGTTTTTTGAAATGTTTTTCACATGGTATAAGGAAGGGTAAAAGAAACGAATAATTTAGGAAGATTTATATCAAGAAAATAATTCTTGTTTTCTTTTAAGAGTTTTTATTTTATGAAAAAAAATGGATACTGAGTAGAAGTGTCTACATATAATATTCAAGATGTTTTGTAATAGTTATGGCGTAATTCTATAAAACTCTAAACCTGAAAATATCCTCAATGTTAATTCTTGATTTAACTCAAGATTATGTAATGTTTAAGGTTGGGTCATTACACATGCCACCAATGAAATAATTCATAAATAATGAATTGTTGAATCTCATGGATGTAGGAATCATTTTTCTAATTTCAGATAGTGAATGGATGATCCCCATCTAAGTTTTTCTTAATAAAGGAGGACTCACAGTAGAAAGGACACATGAAAATTAACTAATTTCAACATGCACCATCACTAGATAGAGAGTTTGAGTTGACTATAGATTCTTGAATTCAGCAACCAAAAAAGATCATTTTCCCTTAACTTTTATGGATTGTATGATAGAAAGACTTGCAAGGCATGGTTTCTACTATTTCTTGGATTGATGTTTAAGATACAATCAAATTTTATTTGACCCCACCGACTACCCAAAAACCACCTTCACATGCCCATTTAGTACCTTTTTCCTACATAAGAATGTCATTCAAAATGTGAAATTCTCCAATAAAATTCTAGAGATGCATGACACAAATTTTTCATGATATGGCTAAATAATTCTTCAAAATCTTCATGGAAGATTTCTAGGTCTATGGGAGGTCATTTGATGTTTGTTTAAGAAACCTAGAGTTGGTTCTCCAATGTTGTAAGGAGAAATTTTTGGTACTAAATTAGTAGAAATTCCACTTTATGGTACAAGGATGAATAGTCCTAGGTCACAAAATTTACAAGGCATTGAAGTTGATCCAGTCAAGATCAAAGTCATCAAAGATTTTCCAAAACCCTTAACTGTTAAAAGGATCATAAGTTTTCTAGGCCATGCGATATTATACAGACGTCTTGTGAAGGATTTTTCTAAATTATTATGTCCACTAACACACTTTCTATCAAAATATGTTTCCTTCTAATTCATTAAGGAATGTCAACAAGCCTTCAATACACTGAAGAATAGTCTGATATCATCACCAATCATCATTGCACCAAATTAGGAAAAATAATTTGAATTAATGTGTGATGCTAGTGACCTAGCAGTAGGAGCTATTATAGGAAAGCACATTGAAAAAACCCTATGTCCAATTTATTATGTTATTTATACACTAAATGAAGCTTAGGTAAATTACACAACTATGTTTAAAGATATCTTAGACATCATATTTTCCTTCAAGAAGTTTTGTTCAAACCATGTACTATCCAAAGTCATTGTTCATATTGATCAAGCTACCCTCAAGTACATAATGAACAAGAAGGATGCTAAAACAAGTTTGATATGTTAGATCCTCCTGCTAAAGCAATTTGAAGTTGTGATCAAAGATAAAAAAGTAATGGAGAATGTAATTGCAGAACATCTCTCTAGACTCCCTCTCTCCATCATTAAAGAAGACGATGAGGCTGATATCGAAGGGGATTTTCCAAATGAGACCTTATTCAGTATCAAGGCTCAACCATGGCTTTTATATATGGATAATTATCTCACCATGGGATTCCTTCACCAAGACCTCTCTTATAAAAAGTGAAAGAAGTTTTTTTTAGATTCCAATCACTACTATTGGGATGAGACTCTATTATTCAAGCATTGTGTTGATGGAATTTTGAGATGTTGTATCTCGGAAGAAGAGACAAAAAATGTAATTGAGATATGTCATATGTCGCCAACTGGTGTACATCATGGACCTGAGAATAAAATGTCTAATATTATGCAATGAGTATTTTTCTAGCCTACACTGCATCAAGAGGTAAGGGTATTTTTCTATTGATGTGATAGATTTTAGCAGATGGGAAATATTATCAAAAAAAATGATATGCCACAAAACCCCATTATGGAAGTTGAAGTTTTCAAAATTTGGGGCATCGACTTTATGGGACCATTCTCTAAATCACATGGAAGAAACTACATTCTGGCCGTATTTGATTATTTCTCTAAGTGAGTTGAAGCCAAAGCTATGGATCATGACACAGAAAAAGTTGTAATAAACTTTATTATAAATAATGTGTTTGCACGCTTTGGATTTATGAGGTTACTAAAAAGTGATTGTGGAACACACTTCACCAAACAACCTATGAGAAAAATTCTAGAAAGGTATGGAATTAGATACAACACTGTAACTCCCTTCCACCCATGAATAATTGGGAAGTTCGAGTTTTCAAATAGGGAAGTGAAAAAAAATGGATAAAACAGTGAACAAAAATAGGAGTGATTGGAGCCTAAAGTTGGAAGATGCACTATGGGCATATAGAAAAGAATACAAGACACACATAGGCACCACCCCATTTAGATTTTTTTATGGAAAACCATGTCATGTTCTGGTACAACTGGAGCATTATTTCTTCTGGTCGATCAAGAAAATGAACTTGGATTCAAAAAAGGGTGGAGATGAAAGGTTATTGTAGTTGACTGAATTGGAAGATATAATGATAGATTCATATGAAAATAAAATAATTTATAAGTAGAAGACAAAGAAGTGGCAAGAATAACGCATTCTAAGGCATACCTTCATCCATGGGAATAAATTCCTATTTTTTAATTCAATATTAAAATTATTCCCAGGTAAGATGAAATTAAGATGGTTGGGTCCATTCAAATTCATTCAAGCCTTTCCATATTAAACAATAGAAATTCAAAGAGAAGTAATACTACCCTTTAAATTTGATGGTCAAAGGATGAATATTTTTGAAGAACTATTTCATGAAGGTTGTGTAATCAGCCTCAAGTTAACTTGAGATTTAATTAAGGCAAGCTTCTAAATTTAAAGGAAGCTTTGACTGGGAGGAAACCCAGGGTAGAATATATTCATCAAGGTTATAATAGGATCTTCATAGAAGAGTCTCAGATATACATAAGATGAAGGCTAGAAGGAATCACAAAAAGGGACAAAAATAGTTCAGTACACGTCGTGTACCCTTGTATCACGATGTGTAATTTTTTGATAAAATTATATTTTATTTAACCTATACATAATGTGATCCAGTAGTACACATCGTGTACAGGTTTAGGTTTGTTTTTAAAATAGAATTTCATGAACCCATAGGTCACAACCCACCACACAACACCCCCCCCCCACCCCGACCCTTCGTATCCAGCAACCTCCCTGTCTCCTGCCCAACCTGTGAGATCCCCCATCCCTTCTCCCTTCTCCTTCACCCTAAAAAACCAAAAACCCCATTCAACCTACCCTCTCCACCCACTGCACCTTTGGCCTCCCTTCCCCTACCTGCACACCCATACCACCACCCTTCCCTCTCTTGCACACTGCACCCTCACCTACTCACCGTCCTCCTGCCTCTATGACCCGAAAAAAATGACCTCAGCCCTAACCCTCACCATCCTCCTCCTCCATCGCCTCCTCTACAACCTCTTTAGCATTCGATCAGTAGCATCCAGAATCCAAGCATCCCTGTACCTCCACCGATAAGAACCTTCACCCCTTATTTTGTTTTTCTAACCTGAAGCATTGGGTGAATCTTCTCAAGATACAGCCCAGACCTATGAGGACCAATAAGATTCTAGACATGAGTGTTATAGAAAATATGAACATAGTCAACACTATTATATACCTCCTAGAGACATTTCATATTGATAATATTATCGAAGTCTGGGTGGATACCTTATAGAAATTATTCCTATATTTTTTGGCCACCTTTGAGCTCATCGTCGACTGCCTGCGCTTCTGATTGGGTGGTTGACCCCATGAGCTCAATTTTGTAGAATTATAAGTAGGGTAGGGAATATATATAGAGTATTTCATCATCTCTGAAATATACCCTACACTGAATCTACAGCCAACTTGAGAGGATGCACCATATTTATGGCCATGATATCCTATGACCCCCAAACACACCATGACCCTCGCCCCGCAAAGTATACTCAGCTGCAGGGTCTAGCATTACATATTTTGCATCGAACTATAGAACATGGATGGTTTTTTCAAGGAAAGACACATTGAATCATTATCTAGGTAGAAATTCTTATTCTTGTAGCTTCCATGGGTATTCTACCAATATGGTCACTCGGTTCACTTAGTATTTCAAAGTCCAAATATAGATGAAACGAGGCACATTGATGGAAGGCTCATTTATCACACACCTAGCCAGATACCTCGGTATTTTTTATGCCTCACAGTCCGTCACCTCCATAGGAACCATCGAAATTATCGATCTTATAATGATTCAAAAGATGAAGATACTGGTGAAGGAGGACGGCATGTATTTTTGGGCAACAGGATTCCAAGAGGTTGCACCTCAGGTACACGTAGCAGCAGTAGCAGACCCCCTGACCAGCCACATTCTACCACCACACCTACTCCATCCTTTCCTACCACCACCTCATCCACCACCACATATATTATCCCTAAACCCTCTTATCCCACCCCAACAGAGCTCTAGTCCATTAATTAGTGTATATTGGAGAATCTATGCCAAATCTTGAGCCACCTCTATCTTTCATTCATTGATCCTACCACATTTACCCCATTACCACAACCCACCCTAGCCATCCCATAATCTTTAACCATTCCCCCACCCCCTTAAATCCATTCCAACCTACCCCCAGACCTAACTGACCCTACATCTCAACATGAGTTTATAGCCAAGCAGGCCCGGAGGGTCAAAGAGATTGCCACCGAGCCCACCCCTAAGGTACCACTTATAGATCCAACTTCCAAAAACATAGCCTCTATACATATTGGTACCTCTCCTCAACCCACCCCATCCCACATACCTACCACCACTACCCCTCCATCCACTACAACTACTTCTCTATAGACTACTGCTACTACTGCTGATGCTAATTTGGTTGGATAGTTGATCACGACCCTAGGTAGTGGACTGACACTGGAGGAAATTTTTGGCTCAGACCCCTAATCTGTCACTGTCTACCTTTTTGGGGTTTTTGGGACATTTTTTTTGGGCTGGATATTCATTTTTTTTCTTCCCATCTCTGTACTCACAGTTAATAATTATATATATGGAATTTAATTTTCATGTTCTTTTCTGTGTTTATTTTCATATCTATTCTTTTTATTCATAGTTATGTCTAGCTCCTTAGAATCATCCGCAATTCTCAAAGGTCAATTTCCCCCATCTATTTTGGAAAAGCGAGTACTCCAACAAGTCATTGATGTTATAGAACAACTTCATGACCTTGCCCTAGGGATCCACAGGCAGCAGCCACCGCGGCCCATGATTCCTTTCTTACCTCACCTTATTTATGCTCACATGGATTCACCAAAAGTGATAAACCTACCAAAAAGACTATGAGACTTCGAAGATATAGCCTCTAGTGGTTGTAAGCAATAAAGGATCAACTGATCTTGTGGGCCCACTGAAGGAAATTTCAACCACCCATCTAGATGACAATGTCTAGTTATCACTTTATGGGAGGAAACCCATATTTTCTCTTATATTTAGTTTGAGTCATCATTGTTGATTCCTTTTCATTTTTTCATTTTGATTTCATCATGGAAATTCATTGTACAACTTTCATAAAATTAATAAAATGATTATCTCTATTTCTTACTCTCTACACCTTCCTTTTTACTTAGCTATTCAAATTTTTATACCTATGGACTAATGTTTCTTATCTAGTACATGATTTATACTCTAACCTGTTTTTCAGGTGTATTGGGCTTAGCATTATGACATATCAAAAAAATCTCATAGCATACCAATTCATTCAAGGATCTCTCGATTACCTCTTTTTCTATTCTATCAAATATCCCATTTTAATTTATTTTAAAATTTCAATGCTATAATTCTCCCACATTAATTTAATGAATAGTGGGGACACTATCTCTTTCTAAGTGTAGGGGGGGTTCTCGCGATTTTACTTATGATACACTTGGATTTTTGTTTGTTCTCACTTTTCTAGAAGACATTTTTCAAAATGATAAGCATGATTTAACTTGAAAATTATTATGCCCGTGTGAATTAAAGAAAAGGTTGAGTGGAAAATTGTTAAGGACCATGTTTCATTCCTGGTTAAAATTTTTAAATTAATTGCTGATTTTATAAAATTAATTCAAAATCAAAGACTTGAAATTGTAATTAATTAACCCATTACTTAGGATTTATTCCCATTGTAATTTCCAGTTTTTATTTGATTATCATTACCCAAGAGGACTCTAAGCCATTAATTTCATATTATTTTATAAGAAAATTTATTGAGAGATACCTAGGGTATTTCAACCTACCAGAAAATGCACTGAGATCTTATCAAAGTGATTAATGAACAAGTATAAATTTAAAATGATTGAGTCACTCTTTGATATCCATGTTTCTTGAGACCCACCACACATCTTTCCTTCATTTAGAACATAGTTTCCATGAATGACCTTTTAGGATGAATCTATTCCAGGACCATTTCCCTTCCTACCCTACTCTTTTTATAATGCATAAGGATACCTTTAAACACGTGTGGGGGAGGCATTCAGATAGTATAGGATGCTTATATTTTCAAAGTTGTACGGTGTGCTTACCAGACTACTTGGTTATGATCCATATCTATTTTTTCCATTTTATTATTATTATTATATTCCTTTTAAAAATATAAAAGAAAAGAAAAAAAATATGTGTTGTGTACTAGGAAGATCAAAAATAATTATTTTTCAGACTAATGAATCCATCAAAGGATCATATTTGGTTAGGTGATGGATGTGAGATCTATTCTATGCATGAATTTCAAAAAAAATAAAAATGAACAAAAAAGGAAAGTAACAAAATCATAATTGTATACATACTTGATACACATATGGATCCAACCTGAGATGATAAAGTATGGATTTGACCAGCCAGAAGGAGTAACTTTTATCACACTTGTCCTTACACTTATGCATTGTACTTCGAAGCTTACCCTCCTTTTTTAGACTGATTTTAACTTTTTACCTACCTACCCATGACCTTAGAGTCATTAGAACCCTAATTGATAAAGACCTCGTGATTAATTTTGTGATTTTATTTACATAGTGGAGATGATAGAACAAGTGCAAGCCTATGGTTAGGAACATGTACTCAGGGTACGAGAATACCTCGACCTTCATTTTACCCAGAGTGGTGAGAGAAAATCAAAGTGAGGTAAATTAAAATTGGTTATATGATTAAGGAATAGTTAAGAGGTTGTAATTAAAAGACTATAATTTGTTTTTCAAAGATGGACTAATAGGCATGACTAACTTTCTATGAAAGGATAATTCTGTAAGCTGACCTTTTTCTGATTAAACCTAATTTTAATTACAAGGACATAATGAATATTTATTATTTTAAAATTTTCTTATCATTTATTGAAATCATTGTCGAGATGTTCTTTCCTGAGGATAATAAATTATTCAAGTGTAAAGGGATTTGATATTCCAAGTCTGTATATACATTTTGTCGTTATTTATTTATAGTTTTTCATTAATTTACTTGATAATGCATGTGGTAAGTATCTAATTTCTTAAAAATAAAATATTCACAGGATTACAAGGAATATAGGAAGAAAGAGTGAAAAAATGGCCCAGTACATATCATGATTCGTCAGTACACGTCATGTACTAGCAGTTCACAGCGAGTCCCAAGTCGCAAAGGCAAGTTGTGGCCAAGCCATGAAGCCAGAAAGGAAAAATCTTCTACACATCGTGTACATCTTGGAAACGACATGATGCCGTCAAAACAGATAGCGAGAAAGTTGAATCAGATGTTTATCAATTATATTCTTGATTAAATTAATTAATTTGGTGAATTAATTAATTTAAACATATGTGAAATAGGGATATTGGGATTTTAGATCATGAATAATTAATTTTTAAATTAATTTTGAGATATTGAGTTATTGATTTTTGATAATTAATTGTAGAATTAAATATGGGATATTGATGTTATGAATTGAATAATTAATTTTTGAATTAATTTTGAGATTATGAAATTGTGATTTGGATAATTTATTATTGAAATTAATTATGAATTTATTAAGATAGTTGAACTTGATTAATTAATTGTAGAATTAATTAATGATAATGGTTGTGATTATAAAATTGTGATTTTGGATAATTAATTGTAAAAATAATTATTGGAGTTGTAGTGATTATTAAATTAATTTTTATGGAATAATTAATTAAGGAATTAATTGGGGTGGTTGAATTAATGGAGATAGAATGATTAATTGATGAATTAATTGGTGATATTTAATTGTTTGGTATGGAATTAATTAATTAATTGATTAATTAATGGGTGTATTTTGATTATTTAAATGTTGAATTAAATAATGGGATTAATTAATTGGATAATTAATTGATGTGAACAATGTGATTATTTAATTGTTGAATTAAATAATGGTCATAATTAATTTTCGAATCAATTAATGTGAACAATGTGATTATTTAATTATTGAATTAAATAAATGGATTAATTAATTAGAGAATTAATTAATCTGACCAATGTGATTATTTAATTATTAAATTAAATAAATGGATTAATTAATTGATGAATTAATTAATGTGATTAATGATATTATTTAATTTTTGAATTAAGTAAATGGATTAATTAATTAACGGATTAATTAATGAGAGTTATGTGATTATTTAATAGTTGAATTAAATAAACAGATTAATTAATTGTGAATTAATTAATGGAAGTTATGTGATTATTTAATTGATGAATTATATAATAGGATTGACGAGATTAAGTAATTTTAGAATTAATTAATAAAATTTATGAGATTAATTAATTAGTGAATTAATTAATATATATTATTGTGTTAAATTAATTGAATGAGTTATATTAATTAATTGGAGAATTAATTAATAGAGATTATTGTGTAGAAGCAATTGAATGAGTTTGATTAATTAATTAGTGAATTAATTAATAGATACTATTGTGTTGAATCAATTAAATGAGTTAGATTAATTAATTTGTCAATTAATTAATGGGAGTTATGTGATTATTTAATTGATGAATTGAATAATGGGATTGATAAGATTAATTAATTAGTGAATTAATTGATGGAGATTATTGTGAAAAAACAATTGAATAAGTTAGATTAATTAATTGATGAATTAATTAATAGGGAATATTATGTTGAATTAATTAAATGAGTCATATTAATTAATTTTTGAATTAATTAATGGTGATCGTTGTGACGGTGCATTTTAATAAATATGATTAATTAATTAGTAAATTAATTAATGTGGATTTTTGGGATATTGAATCGATAGAATTGGATAATTAATTGATGAATTAATTATGAGATATTGAGATCTGAGAATTGATATAATTTATTGTGGACTTAATTATGAAGTATTGAGATTTTGAATGAGATAATTATTTGTGGAATTAATTATGGGATTTTGAGTTTGTGGATATTGATTAATTAACTAATTAACTAATTAATGTAATTATTTTCCTTAATTAATTGGGTAATTAATTAAGGGTATTTATGTGACTAACGAATTTTTGAATTAGTAATGGAATTGTGGGATAATTAATTATTAAGTTAATTATCGAATTATTGAATTATAAAATGTGAATAATTAATTGGTGAATTAATTATTGGATATTGAGCCATGAAATGATTAATTAATTAATTAATAGACTTTATGGTTAATTAATTATTTAATTAATTAATGGAAGGTTTGTGATTAATTAATTGGTGAATTAATTAATGGTACGGACATGGTTAATTAATTATTGAATTAATTAATGGATTTGGAATAATTAATTAATTGTGGAAATTAATTAATGAAATTGATGTGATTAATTAATGGAAATGAGTTATAATTAATTTATTGATGAATTAATTAATGAAATTGAGGTAGTTAATTAATTATTTAATTAATTAATGGAGATGGAATGACCAATTAATTTTTGAATTAATTGAATGGTTTGATATGAGTAATTAATTATGAATTAATTAATAGAATGTTTTATGAAATGGGAAATGGTTGTGATTAGATTGGAATGGAGTAGCACATAGGATAACCAGGGTGTGAGAAAGGGATTAACTGGGAAGACCGAAAGAGATTCTATTATGGTTTTCTGAAGGACCATGTGAGCCTTCGAGGAAGAAGACTATGTGAGCTTTTGATTGTTTTCCAAAGGACCATATGAGCCTTCAAGGAAGAAGAATGTGTGAGACTGTTTATTTTCTGAAGGACTGTGTGAGACTTTGAGGAAGAAGACTATGTGATATTCTATTTGTTTTCTAAAGGACCGTGTGAACCTTCAAAGAAGAAGACATTGTGAGCTTCAATTTGTTTTCCAAAGGACCATGTGAGCCTTCAAGGAAGAAGATTGTGTGAGCTTATGTTTGTTTTTCGAAGGAATATGTGAGCCTTTAAGGGGAAAGACCATGAGAGCTTTCCCATTCTTCCTATGAAGCATTTATACATTGTTTTGTATTACACATTATAAACCCTTGAGGTTAGAGCCTATAGTGCACATTACTCATTCCAGACAGATTTAAATGTTTATGTATTTTATAAATTCCATATGAATTATAATAATGAATGGTAATATGGACATTCATATTTTTTATATCCCTTGGGGATAGTTTAGACTCTAACACAAGCCGAATTGGGTATTAAGGTTCGAGTGTCCTTGGGAACCTGAGGGTTTGTACAGTTAAATAAAGGATAATTGAATAAATGTAAACAGATTACTTTATTACTTTCATTTTATTGCATACGCTGTTATTGAATGGATTTGTTTTAGACACTATTTGTGGTTGTCTTTTGAGTTGTGCTCACACCCTACTCGGGCTGCCTGATCAGTACCCGAATAGACTTTGTGTTTACTAGATAGGTTAAGGGAAAAGTCCATGTGTTGGATGACTGAGTTGGGGATGGAGCAAGGATGAGGGAACCGGATGGGGTTTGGGACCCACTTGGAAGACTTGTGAGTGTCTATTTATTTTCAATTTCATTTTAGACACCTTTACATGTACTTCGGCATGGAATTTTTCTATTTTAATTTGATATTGTATTCCTATATTGTTTATCTTGAGAAATTGGTACTATTTATGTTTATATATGCTTCCACTATTGTATATTTATTTTTGGGATTTTACTCTAATAAAAGAGGGTATAGTCGCCCCATGACTAACTTACCAAACCCTCACTACTAGTTGGAAGACTCTGGCATATGGGGTAACGTCTAGGTCATGTGACCGAATGGCTTAGGGAACCAATGCATGGCACCCAAGCTAGGATGTTATAAATTGGTATTAGGGGTCAGTTTTCTTTTCTTCTTCTTTTGTATTACTATTTAGGAAAGGTATATAGGAGAATAAGAAGAGTCAAGGATTTATTAAGAGCTCATGCATGGGAGTGGCTACCCCATGTATGGGGGAGAACCAAAATGTCTAGTGTGGGAACGTTTTTATTATTGTTTTCTGTTACAGTTAAATGTTATTTCACCTTGGGTGGTGCACTTGATGTGTGATATGATTATTGTTTTTGAGATTTGTTGATATTGACTCATATCCCTAAATAGCATGAGGGTTGTGTCTACATGAACCATTCTAGGCACTGAGGATTATTTTGTGATGTGCATAGTTCTAGACACGTATGAAAAAATGGGTTTTGGGTAAGTTGTTGAACTTGAACTGTTTTCCCTTGCTTGTGGAATTGAACTAAAAATAGTGCCTAAAATGAAATTGAGAAATATTTTATAATGGTGAAAGATGAGAATAAATGGGTGTATGAATGATAAAATTAAATAATGATAATTTTTTACCCTTATTAATGAGGACCTAGGTGTAGGATGGTTAAGGGTAGAGATAGAGCCTCAGTTTTGACCGTGTGATGGGAAAAGGGGGGAAATACTTGATATGGTTTTGGGAAAATCCCTCTTGATAATTTTGTTAATTTTTTGAATAAAAATTCTTCATTTTTTTTATTTGATGCTTGATGTGGGTAGTTTGGGTTGTAAGAATTCCCTACTTTGAGAAATCGGTTATGGGTTTTGTGAACGACTATCTTGTTTTGGATTAGTATGGTGAGATGATTGGTGGGAAGGGAAACCTAATACTTTCGATGGGCTAAGGTGTTTACATAGTGATAGGTAACATTGGTAATGAAGTATTTATGGTGTTGTTCATCAATGACTTCTTAGTGTACTTTTAATTATTGATGATCATGTCCCCTACCTTGATATTGTCTTGGGTACACTGAGAAAGCTATGGCTTTACGCCTAGCTACCTAAATGTGTTTTGGTTAAATATGGGGGCCCTTGGAATTTGTGATTATGAAGTGGTATATATATGTAGTTGGATGATGCGAGGTACACCATCAATAGTTTACATATGAGGTTCTCAGGATTGACCAGAGGTCGATAAAAACTGTGGCGGTTGAGTTTCTTGAAAAAGCATTATTAACAATGCTCCTAAGGTGGGGAGCAATGTGTAAGTGGAAGGTGGATGGATAAATACCATGGGTTTGAAGTGGTGGCATTGGAATGAAAAAGAGGAAATTATAAGGTGCTTGTTTAAATCCTTGGGGAAAGGCTTGGTGGTCTTTGAAGGTGGTAGATGTATTTCCTTTCCAATCAGTTTTTGATGGAAAGGCTAAGCACCAATGTTGGATTGTGTTCTTGTGGTTCTTGGAAATAGTGAGTTGGGAAATGCATCAGGAATTTTTTTTAAAGTTTATTTAAGACTAATTCATTATTTGGGGAGAATCTAAAACATGTGTTATAAAGTAGTGAAAAGGTGTTCTGGGGAAAGATTGTGTTGTTAGTTCATGTATTGTGGAAACATGGATGGGTTAAGAAGGAAACATGGGAGAGACAAGTATATAAGAGGGAATAGTGGCCCGACTTTCTTTGACTTAGAATCCTAGAGTGGCTTTGGATTACAGCTCAAGGATGAGTTGTTTTATGGTGGGGATATTGTAATATCCCATCTTTTTTCAAATATGAATATTTTAAAAAAAAATTGGTCAAGATGGGTTGTTTTAAATTTAATTTATGGATAAAAATAATTCACAATCATAAAAAATTACACCCCCTATAAGTAGTTTTCTCTGTATGTCAACATGTCATGAAAGTAGATTACACCCCATGTAACTATCTTTCACCACGTGTCGACATGTCACAAAATAATATTTCACCACGTGTAATAAGATTTCACCACGTGTAAGATTTCACCATGTGTAATTAGATTTCACCATGTGTAATATTTCACCATTTGTAATATTTCACCATGTGTAATTATATTTCACCATGTGTAAGATTTCACCACGTGTAATCTTTGATTAATGTTTTTTTTTAAGGTTCAACAGGATTTCCTCAGGGAAAAGGGGAAATCGGTTATAAATCATTACACGATGTGAAATGAGGATTCACATCATGTAATTATCACGCCCAAATTTTTAAAAAAATGCCTCCAGCTTTGCGTAACCTTATTCATATTATATTCCTTACAGAAGATGCCATACGCACCTCCTCTTTAGACTAAAACTCCTCAGCGCACCTCCACCTTTGATCGAAACTCCTCACCACACCTCTGACTTGGACCAAAGATCCTCTGTACACCACCATCTTCAACCAAATACCACTTGTGCACACCTCCTATCATGGGTGTTCTTCTCATTTAGATCTATCTTTGTCTTCTCCTCTTCCTGAATAAAATAAAGATGTTTATCTGGGCTTATTGTGTCTAGATATAGAATTTATTAATCTAGATCTAGGATTGTTGGATTTAGATCTATATTTAAGAGATCTTTTTTGTTTAATAGTGGATTTAGGTTTCAGATCTAGACCGTGTTCTTATTCACCTTGTTGATGGGTCAGCTTCAAATTGGGGATTTTCTTTGGTGAGTGTTTATCATCATTCTTGAGGTAGGTGGTCTAAAATTAAAATCTCATAGTCTTGATTATAATTATGTGTATGTAATTGTAGAATTTCTATTAGATGTTTAGAAATTTCATTCTTGATTAAATTAATTAATTTAGTGAAATAATTAATTAAAATATTTGTGAAATTGGGATATTGGTATTTTAGATCATGAATAATTAATTTTTAAATTAATTATGAGATATCGAGTTGTTTATTTTAGATAATTAATTGTAGAATTTATTATGATATATTGATGTTATGAATTGAATAACTAATTTGTGAATTAATTATGAGACAATGAAATTTTTATTTGGATAATTAATTGTTGAAATTAATTACAAATTTATTAAGAAGATTGAACTTGATTAATTAATTATAGAATTAATTAATGGGAATGGTTGGGATTATAAAATTGTGATTTTGGATAATTAATTGTATGATTAATTATTGGAGTTGTAGTGATTATTAAATTGATTGTGATGAAACAATTAATTAAGTAATTAATTAGGGTGGTTTAATTGATAGAGATAGAATAATTAATTGTGAATTAATTGGTGATATTGAATTGTTTGAGATGGAATTAATTAATTGATAAATTAATTAATGGGTGTATTTTGATTATTTAATTGTTGAATTAAATAATTGGATTAATTAATTGGAGAATTAATTGATGTGAACAATGTGATTATTTAATTTTTGAATTAATTAATTGGATTAATTAATTTTCAGTTTAATTAATGTGAGAAATGTGATTATTTAATTGTTTAATTAAATAATAGGATTAATTAATTGGAAAATAAATTAATGTGACTAATGTGATTATTTAGTTATTGAATTAAACAGAGGGATTAATTAATTGATGAATTAATTAATGTGAGTAATAAGATTATTTAATTGTTGAATTAAATAAATGGATTAATTAATTAACCAATTAATTAATGAGAGTTATGTGATTATTTAATTGCGGAATTAAATATACAGATTAATTAATTGATAAATTAATTAATGGGAGTTATGTGATTATTTAACTAAATTAAATAATAATATTGGCGAGATTAATTAATTATTGAATTAATGTATAAAATTTATGAGATTAATTAATTAGAGAATCAATTGATGGAGATTGTTGTGTTGAAGCAATTGAATGAGTTAAATTAATTAATTGTTGAATTTATTAATGGAGAATGTTGTGTATAAGCAATTGAATTAGTTAAATTAATTAATTGGAAAATTAATTAATGGATATTATTGTGTTGAAGCAATTAAATGAGTTAGATTAATTAATTAGTGAATTAATTAATAGTAGTTATGTGATTATTTAATTAATGAATTAAATAATGGGATTGATGAGATTAATTAATTGGAAAATAAATTAATGGAGATTTTTGTGCAGAAACAATTGAATGATTTGGATTAATTAATTGTAAAATTAATTAATGGAGACTGTTATGTTGAAAAAATTGAATGAGTTAAATTAATTAATTCGTGGATTAATTAATGGGGATTGTTGTGATGGTGAAATTGAATGAATTGGATTAATTAATTGGTAAATTAATTAATTTGGATTTTTGGGATATTTAATTGATAGAATTGGATAATTAATTGATAAATTAATTACGAGATATTGATATTTGATAATTGATATAATTAATTGTGGACTTAATTATGAAGTATTGAGATTTTGAAGGAGATAATTAATTACGGAATTAATTATAGGATTTTGATTTTGTAGATATTTATTGATTGATTAATTAATTAATTAATATGATTGTTTTCCTTAATTAATTAGGGAATTAATTAAGGGTATTTATGTGAAAAAACTAATTTTTGAATTAGAAATGGAGTTGTGGGATAATTAATTATTGAGTTAATTATCGAATTGTTGAATTATAAACTGTGGATAATTAATCAGTGAATTAATTATTGTATGTCGAGTTGTGAAATGATTAATTAATTTTTGAATTAATTATTAGAATTTTATGGTTAATTAATTGTTAAATTAATTAATGGATTTTGAATGATTAATTAATTGTGGAAATTAATTAATGAAATTGATGTGATTAATTAATCTTTTGATTAATTAATGGAAATGGGTTATGATTAATTAATTTATGAATTAATTGATGTAATGGAAGTAGATAATTATTTGTTTAATTAATTAATATAGATGGAATGACCAGTTAATTATCGAATTAATTGAAGGGTTTGATATGATTAATTAATTGTGAATTGATTAATAGATTTTTTGGTGAAATGGTAAATGGTTGTGATTATGTTGGCATGGAGTAGCACATGGGATAACCGGGGTGTGAGAAAGGGATTAACTAGGAAGACCAAGAGAGATTCTATTATTGCTTTTCGAAGGACTGTGTGTGCCTTTGAGGAAGAAGATAGTGTGAGATTTTAATTGTTTTATGAAGGTCCATGTGATCCTTCAAAGAAGAAGACTATGTGAGCTTCTATTTTTTTTCGAAGGACCGTGTGAGCCTTTGAGGAATAAGACTGTGTGATATTTTATTTGTTTTGAGAAGGACTATGTAATCCTTCGAGGGAAAATACCACAAGAGATTTCTTGTTATTTCTATGAAGCATTTATACTTTGTTTTGTATTACACACTATAGATCCTTGAGGATAGAGCCCATAGTGCACATTACTCTTGCCAAACTAATTTAAATGTTTATATATTTGATAAATTCCATATGAATTATGATAATGGATGGTAATATGTAAAATTAGATTTGTGATATCCCTTGCAGATAGTTCAGACTCTGACATGAGTCGAAGCATGTATTGATGTCTGGGTGTCCTTGGGAACCCTAAGGTTTATGCGGTTAAATAAAGGATAATTTAATAAATATAAACTTTTTTACTTTATTAATTTCATTTTATTATTTATAAAACTACATATACATTTCTTGACTAGATTTGTTTTATATATCATTGGTGGTGGACTACTAAGTTGTACTCACACCCTATTTGGGTTGTCAGATCAGTACCTGTGGATCGTCTTGGGTTTCCCCTTGTTTTCTGGTGATCTCCATGCCACTGACGCAGCCTTTGCATAAGGGTAATAGGGTTAGGCTGAAGGTTCCAACATCGGCTTTTGAGGAGACCAAGTCCTGTCTCAAATGGACTCCAGTGGCTCGTTTTAGGGTGGCCAAGCCACCGCTTGCTATTTTCCAATGGTGGGCTATGTCCTGGGGGATTCAAATGCTAGCATAGGTCTTGGATCTCCATAGGTGTTAGTTTTGTATCATCCTTGCCTCAGAGGCATACTTCCTCCATGTCTGGTGCAAGGTTCCTTGGACCATGGGTCTCTAGAGTTTTAGCTTAGCTGGATGGTGATCGTACCACGATTCACTGTTTTATTCCACCCTTACACCGCAGTTTTAAACTAGTTTTGTAATGAATATTCAAAATATAATAATAAATTTCACTTCATGTTTGAATAAATCAATTAATGTTAATAAATATTATAATGGTCAATGTTACTTGTTTTTATTGTTTCAATGTAGGTGGAGGTGATTTGGAGGGCCTTTGATGAAGTGGAAGAAAAATGGGCCAAAGTTGCATGGATCCATGGACATCTGTAAACTTTTTTGAATAGTACACGAAATCCGTGCCTCCAAATGGTCTGAAATTTTGTGGACCTGTCCAAAACTTAATATGCTACATTTCATATTAAGGAACCCAATGCTGATTCGGCTACTATGGGGCCCATCCGAACTGATCTGTCCAAGCCACCAAATTTAGACCAAGTCAAATGCGGTGTTCTGTATTTTATCAATATCTTGAGCTGTAGTTATCCAAAAGGTGCCAAACTTTCGGTGGAGACATTCAAGAGGCAGGGATACAACTTTTTTATTTTCTAAAAATCGAGATAATACTGTCTGAAGGCCTAAACACGTCATGAAAGTGTATTGATGAAATCTGTGTGCCTAAAACCACCTTCCAATTTTCCTATAAAATGGCACCTTGGGCTCCCCATTTGGAAGTTCGGCCAAGAGGCAAGGTGCTGCCATTTTGGAGTCCCCAAGGAGTCTTCTCAACATACCTAGAGGTTCTGGAGGCTATGGGAAGTTCTACCCCAACATCTTTCTCTTCCTCCTCTCCCATGGGTTTCTAAACCCCTTGTGATCACCCGGGGAGGAATGTGATGTACATCCCGAGCTTCATGTTTGTAATATTTGAATGATCTTTTAAATTCCAGATTGTTGTGTTGTTTTTAATAATCCTATATTCTTATTTTATTGATTTATGTACTGGTATGTCATTCTCAACTCATATGATCATGTTTGGGGGTACCCATTCATGTGATGTTTCACACACCGTTCACCACTTTCTTTCCCCCTTTCAATTGCAGTGTTTGTGTGGTTTATATTGGTAAATTGAACTCACAAAAGTACTTTCAAGGCCATGTACATTTATGTCATGGTATCACAAATAAATAACACACAAATCTGGACAGTGCATCGAGTTTTTCGTGTGTTGCCTTGGTGAGTTTTGGTTATGAAGTCAAACACAATTCATTCAATCATCGGCGGTGTCCAGTGAATCATTGTGTGTTTTTGACTGAACCCTAGGAGGTTTCCTAGTATAAACTCAGTAACATTCTAGTTCTAGGTGTTACAAACTAGGTATTAAAATATCATAACCTTATATCATGAATCGATGAAGGATAAACATCATACGAGTACCCCGGGTTGATCACGCTTAATTAATTTTGTTAATCTCTACTTTGTTTTATAGCTTCTATTTTCTATTGTCATCTTTAATCATCAAACCCAAGTATTATAAAACCCCATTTCCCTTTTTAATTTCATAATCAGAACCACATTTTAGAATTAATGATCTAAGGCTCCGTCGAGAGACGACCTAGGGTTGCTGCTATACTGCAGAAATTCTAGTCAAAATTAAACAACTAATTTGACGCGTTCGACAACGCGGTCAAATTTTGGCGCCGTTTCCGGGGAGCCAAGATCATTTTTTTTCTTTATTTTATTATATTTATTTGTTTTACTTCTTAATTATTACTCCTTTAAATACCCCACCCCCATTTGATTGTTTTTTGTTTTGGGTTTTGTCTTTATTTTTGGTTGTTTTTTTTTTGGTGTGTTCTTTATCTCTCTCTCTCTCTCTCTATTCTTCCACATCTCCCTCTCTAATTCTATAGTATAAAATTCTATTCTTCTTTCACCCTTATTAATTTTCTCTTTTATCCATCTTAAATCAAAAAAAACACAACAAACAATCAATCAATCAAACTGGACATCATTGTTGCATGACAAGATCTGGTAAAGGAACACTACTTGAATTTGATCATGAAATTGAAAAGTCACTTCACACACAAATCAAGACATCTAGAGAAGTTCAATCAAGTAACATTGTGGAAACCCATTTAGAACCTCAATTGGTTCTAAACCAACCCAAAATTGAACCCAATCAAACCCAAGAAAACATGGCTGCAAATAATCGAACTTTAAAAGAACTTACTACCCCTGATGTGGAGTACCAACCTGCGTACATCCAATATCCTGAGGAAGCAGCCAACTTTGAGCTTAGATTAGGTCTCATCCACCTTCTTCCAAAATTCTGCGGTCTTCCCGGAGAGGACCCTCACAAACATCTAAAAGAGTTTCACATAGTGTGCTCTACCATGAAACCCCAAAATGTGTCTGAGGACCTCATTAAGTTTAGGGCCTTCCCTTTCTCCCTTGATGGTGTAGCCAAAGATTGGATATACTATTTGCCTTCCACAATTGGGGGCTGGAATGACCTAAAAATACTTTTTCTAGAGAAGTTCTTCCCTGCCTCCCGAACTGCATCAATTAGGAAAGAAATCTGTGGAATTAGGCAATCGCAAGGAGAGACCCTTCATGAATACTGGGAGAGATTCAAAAGACTTTTCTCAAGCTACCCCCACCACCAGATTAGTGAACAACTTTTAATTCAATACTTCTATGAGGGACTTATCCCCATGGATCGTGGAATGATTGATGTTGCGGCTGGTGGTTCCCTAGTTGAAAAAACTCCTTCTGCCGCTCGTGACTTAATAGCCAACATGGCTCAAAATGCACAACAATTTAGTACACGAGCTATTGCACCAACCTGAGGAGTTCATGAGGTAAGTCATTAAGCCCTAGAACAAAAGGTAGATACTAAACTTGATGAGATGCATACCCTTTTAAGGCAATTATCTCAAGCACAAGGTAACTCACTCTCTACTTCTATTCCATTACATTGTGGGATTTGTTCTGATAACACTCATTTTTCTGACCAGTTCCCACAACTTCAAGATTCATCTGAGTCCTGTGCAGCTGTGTTCCTAGGGCGTCCATTCCAACAAGCGCCTCCCTTCAAGCAAGAACAATTCAGGCCAAATCCAAATCCAGGGTGGAAAGCACAACCCCAATACCGACAAGGAGGAAACTCAAGCTACCCAAAGAAAAATTGGTATCAACAAGGCCAAGGTATGAAACCTTCTTATCCTTCAACTTCTCAAAACAATCATCCTCCTCCTCCCAAATCTGAACCAAGCCTAGAGGATATGGTGAAACAAATGGCAACCCAGAACCTTCAGTTCCAACAGACCACACGATCGGCTATTCAAGACCTACGAACCCAAGTGGGGCAATTGGCAAACACCATCGGTGAGCTTAAGATGCAAGGTTCTGGACAACTACCATCCCAACCCATTGCCAATCCAAAGGACAAAGGTAATGTATGTGCAGTTACACTTCGTAGTGGTAAAGAAGTTTCTCCTTCTACTGATTCTACACAGCAGGTATGTCCCCCTCATGAAAACTCTCTTTCCCAACCCTCAAAAACATCATGTAAAGAAAAACAAGACAAAAATGCTAATCGAATAGTCATTGATGATTAAAATGAACAATCCATTCCTCTTCCTTTCCCTCAAAGACTCTCTAAATCTAAGAAAAACTTTGATAATGAGATTGACAATGAAATAATGGATACATTTAAAAAATTTCAAGTTAATATTCCATTGTTGGATGCAGTCAAGAAAATTCCCCGTTATGCCAAATTTCTTAAAGATATTTGCACCCATCGACGAAGGCTAAAGGGGAATGAGAGAGTCAACCTAGGAAGGAATGTCTCAGCCTTGATTCAACCAGTAATTACAACCAAATGCAAGGATCCCGGCACATTCACCATACCTTGTACCAAAGGGGAGACCTTCTTTTCTGATTCTATGCTAGATTTAGGTGCTTCCATTAATGTAATGCCTCACTCCGTGTACACTTCTTTACAGGTTGGAGAGCTTCAACCAACAGGAATCATTGTGCAACTTTCCAACCGGAGTACAACACATCCAAAAGGAGTGATTGAGGATGTCCTTGTTAGAGTGAATAATCTCATCTTCCCCGCTGATTTTTACATTCTTGAGATGGAAGATACCCGAACCCAAGGACATGCCCCTCTCATACTGGGGAGGCCATTCCTAAAAACAGCAAAGACGATCATCAGCGTTCACAATGGTATGCTATCCATGGAATTCGGAGGAGAAAAGGTAAGTTTTAACATCCTTGAGGCTATGAAACACCCCGTTGAAGAGCACTCCACTCTTCCTGTCTATTCGATGGAAGTTCTCTCAAATGATGCACACACACACAATTCTCTCCTCAACCCAAACTCTGATTCTTTTTTGTTTTCTTCACCCTTTGATGATTTGAGTTTTGGTTCTTCTTTTGAATGTTTTGTGGGTTCAGAAAAATGTAAATTATGTGCTTTAATTGATGAGTGTGTTTATTCTGAGGTACCCATGACTATTGATGATTCTGCAAATCTCATTTCAATAGATTCTCTTTCCTTTGAGAATAAACATGAGCATATAGATAGTTTCATGGACCTCACTCCCCCTAAATCTCCTCCCTCAATCCAGAAACAACCGGTGTTTGAACTTAAACAACTTCCTTCTAATTTAAAATATGTATATCTTGAGGGTATTGACCAATTTCCCGTCATTATTGCCAATAACCTCTCTCCACAACAGGAATTGAAACTTCTCAAACTTTTGAGAGAGTGTAAAATTGCAATAGGATGGACATTGGCTGATATTCCCGGGATTAGCCCATCTATTTGTATGCACCATATACTTTTTGATGATGAGGCTAAGCCCGTAAGACAATCTCAACGCCGGTTGAATCCCACTCTCCTTGAAGTGGTAAAATTGGAAGTCAGTAAATTACTTGCTGTAGGGATAATTTATCCTATATCTGATAGCAAATGGGTTAGTCCAGTACAAATTGTGCCTAAAAACAGGAATAACAGTTGTGTCAAATGAAAGGAATGAATTGGTTCCAATGCATGTGCAAAACAGTTGGCGAGTCTGTATTGACTACCGTCGACTGAATCAAGCCACGCGGAAGGACCACTTTCCTTTACCTTTCATTGACCAAATGTTAGAACGATTGGCTGGTAAGTCTCATTATTGTTTCCTTGATGGCTATTCGGGTTATTTCTAAATCCATATAGCCCCTGAGGATCAAGAAAAGACAACATTTACTTGTCCATTTGGCACATTTGCATACAGAAGGATGCCATTCGGTCTATGTAATGCTCCTGGTACTTTTCAGCGATGTATGTTGAGTATTTTTTCTGAGTACCTTGAGAGTTGTATGGAAGTCTTTATGGATGATTTCACGGTTTATGGTTCTTCTTTTGATGATTTTTTGGAAAACCTAGGTTCTGTCCTCCGCCGCTGCATTGAAAAAGATCTTGTTTTAAATTATGAAAAATGTCATTTCATGGTTGAGCGGGGGATAGTTCTTGGGCATATCATTTCAAATAAGGGAATTCAGGTTGATAAATCTAAAATTGAATTAATTTCATCCCTTCCATATCCAAAATGTGTTCGTGAGGTGCGGTCTTTCTTGGTTCATGCTGTTTTTTACCGCCGATTCATTAAAGACTTTAGTAAGATCGCACTTCCCTTATCTCGGTTGTTACAAAAGGATTCTGAATTTGTTTTTGATAAAAATTGTGAGGATGTATTCAATTCACTAAAAAAGAGTCTCACATCACCTCCCATAATCCAACCACCAAGGTGGGATCTCCCCTTCGAGCTTATGTGTGATGCCTCTAACTTTGCAGTTGGGGCAGTTTTATCACAAAGGGTTGAAAAGGCTCCTCATGTCATTGCGTATGCCTCGCGTACCCTTGACCCTGTCCAGGTAAACTACACAACCACAGAAAAAGAACTCCTTTCTATTGTGTTTGCCTTGGAAAAATTCCGTTCATATCTTCTTGGGTCAAAAGTGATTGTGTTTTCTGACCATGCTGCCCTTCGTTTCCTCCTAAAGAAACCTGGAGCCAAGCCCCGCCTCATTCGGTGGATGCTCCTCCTCCAAGAGTTTGACCTTGAGATTAGAGATAAGAGAGGAGTGGAGAATGTTGTAGCTGACCACGATAGTAGGATTTCCCCACCATTGGACCATCATGTTGACTCACCCCTACCCATTGGAGAATTCTTCCCTCATGAGAACCTTTGTGATATTGTGGACCTTACCCCCTGGTATGCAGACATTGTGAATTTTCTAGCAACATCTAGGGTCCCCACTGATTTTAGCACTTCACAATCCCAGAGACTTAAACATGACTCTTGATGGTACATTTGGGATGACCCATACTTGTGGAGAATTTGTAGTGACCAGGTTGTCCGTAGGTGTGTCCCTGACCATGAGTTCACCTCTGTTTTGACCTTCTGCCACACCTTGGCATGTGGGGGACACTTTGGCTCTCAACGTACAGCTCGAAAGGTCCTTGACTCAGGATTATATTGGCCAACATTGTATAGAGATTCCCATAGGTTTTGTAAATCATGTACTCGATTTCAATTCACAGGGAATATCTCCAAGAGGAATGAAATGCCCCAACAGCCCATGTTATTTTGTGAGATCTTCGATGCATGGGGCATTGACTTCATGGGGCCTTTTCCAAATTCATTTGTCTTTGTATACATCTTATTAGATGTTGACTATGTATCTAAATGGGTGGAAGAAAAGGCCACCAGGACCGATGACTCTTGAGTGGTTGTTGATTTTGTGAGGTCCCAGATTTTCAGTAGGTTTGGTCTACTAAGATTCATCATTAGTGATCAGGGTTCACATTTTTTCAATCATAACATGAAAAACTTGCTTCGTAAGTATGGGGTTGTTCATAAAGTCTCCACTTCATATCATCCCCAAACTAACGGACAAGCAGAAATTTCAAATCGGGAAGTTAAGCGAATCTTGGAGAAAACGGTACAACCCAATAGGAAAGATTGGAGTTTGCGCTTGGATGATGCACTTTGGGCATACCGTACTGCTTTTAAAACACCAATAGGAATGTCACCATATAGGATTGTGTTTGTAAAATCTTGTCACCTCCCGGTGGAGGTAGAACACCATGCATATTGGGTTGTTAAACAATGTAATATGAACCTTTCAGATGCAGGTGAGGAAAGAAAGCTGCAGATTCAAGAGTTGGAAGAAATTAGACGTGATGCATATGACAACTCCCGAATCTATAAAGAGAAGACAAAGGCTATTCATGATATCATGATTCACCAGCAGAAGTTCCATATTGGTGATAAGGTCCTCATGTACAATTCCAGGCTTAAGCTCCACCCAGGTAAGCTTCGTTCCCGATGGCGCAGTCCTTATACTGTTACTGTAACGACCCGAAATTTTAAATAAATCTTGTTTCCTAATTTTATGTGTTATTTTATTTTATTTTTATACTCAACAAAAATGTTTCATTTGATAACATGAGTATAATTAAAATGAGACTGTTGGGTTTTGATTGTTATTTGACCATTGGTCAATATGACCACTGGAAACTAAACGTTTTGACTATTGTCTCTAAATACAAGCAATCTTGGTTAATTAATATAGAAAGAAGATTCGATGGCATCACCCAGTAGTCTTGGACCAATCGAAGCCCATCTAACAGAACTTGGGAAGGAGGTAGCACCACTGGGCTTTTCTCTGGACCAAACCCAAGCTGAATTTCATCGTGTGAAGCTAGAACGGGATCGCCTTCGCGGGAAGTTCAAACTGATAGAAATTACTACTCGTGCGATGTTGGCTGAGCCTCCCTTGGATTCTCTCACCTTAGCACACCTTACACTTAGGTCCTATGCTGGTGTGATAAGGGGCTATGTAAGGAGACCGTAACTGCCTTGTGTAATCCTTTGTTTTAAATAAAAATCGGGATTTCTTCTTATGATGAAGTTTATGAATTTTCAAATGGACGGATAAATATAATATGCATATTTTTGATGAATTTAAGAAAAATGATATTTTAAAAATGGTTGTGTAAACCTTAAATAATTAAAAATGTGTAATGATTTTCGAAAAATGGTCTTCTACAATTATGTTCAGTACGAAATTTAGAGACTAATAAGATCAACTTAATTTTTGATGAATAGTAAATTATGAATAGTGATTTTATGATTAGGATTAGTAATGTGTCCAAATGGATTAGTAATCTCACTTAAAGAAAGTATTAATATAATCTAGGCACCTTGATTAAGTAATGTGATTCAATAAAATGGTTAAATAACGGTTTCATAAATTATTATTCAAGTATTAGTTTTTTCGGGTGAATAGTGTTTTTTAATTAAAAATTAAATTAAAAATATTTAGAAAATTATTTTTAAAAAATGGATTTCATTTTTGAACTCAGAGCACCGATATTATGTTATGGTAATTTTGGGGTTTTTTTTTCTGAAAAAAATGAATTTTCGGTGAATAGTGTATTTATTTAAAAAATAAATTTAAAAATATTTAGAAAATTATTTTTATAAAATGGAGTTCATTTTTGAAATCAGATCATTGATATTTGTTTAGTGTGAAATTTTGGGATTTTTCTGAGAAAGTTGAATTTTCAGTGAATAGTAAAAATGCAGTTTTAGGGTTTCGGTATGTTTAATGACATCATAGCTGTGTCATGATGATGTCATGAGATATTTTAAGGGTTGGCAGGCCAAGGGTGATGAATTATTGTTTTGGGGGCCCCATGTGGCCTAACTCCATGGTAAATGCCAAGGGAGAGCACATGGGTTTGAGAAAAGCACATGTGAGGTGTCCGTTGGCCATTAATGCCTTGTCCCCTCACTTTCCCTATAAATACCAAGCCCTCATCTCATCCATTCGACTCCCCACTCTTCCCCAACGAATTTCTGGTCTCTTTACCTCCAAAGGAGTCCTCCCAAGGTGCCCCAAGCCCTCAAGGTCCAAACCTTTGAGTTTCAAGAGTCACGTTTTAAGGTAAGGGATCCGACCTCTCTCTTTCATTTCAAGTAATCTCTTTGATGTCATTCCTTTTATGCTCCATGTTCTTATGTTGGAGGATGTTATTTTATACTCCTCTTACTTCCCTTTTCATGTTAATATAATGAGATATCCCCTCTTACTCTCATTATTTCATTTTGTGATGTTTTAAGTGGCGCCGTTAGGCTGCCGAAATTTTTGTAACGGATTCTTTCTCCCTTCTCATTTTTCAAGATCTATTTTCATGTAAAGTATTTCAAGTTACTTTTTATGTTGGGGTTTGATCTCTAAATTTATAATACTGATCTTTTATGATCATATGATGAGAGACCCCATTTGATCTCTTCAATTCAGTATTTTGAAGTTTTAAGTGGCGCCGTTAGGCTGCCGAATTTTTAAGTTGTTCTTCACCCTTCTCGTTTTGAAGTTCTACTTTCATGTCAATTATTTCAAGTTCTTTTTTTTATGTTGGGGTATTATCTCTATATCTATCATACTGGACTCTTATGTTCATATGATGAGAGACCCCATTTGATCTCTTCAATTCAGTATTTTGAAGTTTTAAGTGGCGCCGTTAGGCTGCCGAATTTTTAAGTGGTTCTTCACCCTTCTCGTTTTGAAGTTCTACTTTCATGTCAATTCTTTCAAGTTACTTTTTTTATGTTGGGGTATGATCTCTATATCTATCATACTGGAATCTTATGTTCATATGATGAGAGACCACATTTGATCTCTTCAATTCAGTATTTTGATGTTTTAAGTGGCGCCGTTAGGCTGCCGAATTTTTAAGTGGTTCTTCACCCTTCTCGTTTTGAAGTTCTACTTTCATGTCAATTCTTTTAAGTTCATTCTTGTTATGTTGGGGCATTATCTCTATATCTATCATACTGAACTCTTATTTTCACATGATGAGAGACCCTATTTGATCTTTTCAAATCATTTTTGTTGAAGTTTAAGTAATGTCGTTAGGCTGCCGAACTTTCATAAGAGAAATCTAATTTTTGTCTTCCGTACATGTTTTTCATTTCAAATGGTATGTCCTTGAAATTTCATTACCATGATCATGTATCCTTCTTATTATGTCCGTCTACTATTTTATGGGTCATTTATGAATGTTTGACCCATTTTACATCTCTTTTTAATGTCTTCTAAAACCTCGTAACATAGCCGTTATGCTGTAAAATTTCCGTCTCAAAATGTCTCTCTTTTTTTCTAAAGTTCATTTATATTATTAAGTAAATACTCAAAGATCTTTCTTCTAAAGGGTTATTCACATATATACCAAAATGTTCTATTTTAAATTCTCGGATTTACATACATGAGACCCACCTTCCTTTTCTGTGGGTTTTAAAGTGATGTAAAGATCATGCCTTTAAAGCAGTTTTTAAAACGTTATGATTATGAAATGAAACCCATTTATTTTATGCTATATGGGTTATTTATGAAATTTTTGATGATGATATATGTGGATAACATGATAATAAAGGAAAATTTAAGGGTGCGCCCTGATAGCGCTCCAATGCATTGGGTAATGATGTAACCACTAGAGATTACAATTTTCAAGATACCTTGGTGAATAACCTTGGTAATTTTCAAATGACACCTTGGGGATGGACCTTGGTGATATGTTCATGATTGTCTATGTTAAATGATGTAGCCACATCTTCAAGTTATGAAAATGTTATTTTTATTATGATATGCCACATGATTTTTTTATCATGCCTTAAAGTTCTTGTTCATGACATAGTTGATGTATCTCAAGTTCACATGTTAAATGTTTCACTTGTTTCCCTTACTGGGCCTTCTGCTCACCCTTTCTTTTGATGTATGCTCTCAGGTTATGTGATGCATTAATGAACCTAGGATGAACATGAGGAGAAGCCTTTCAACTATTTTAGAAGAATGTTTTATGTTTTCATGTTTTAAGTTCCTGGTTTCCAAGACACTAAACCTTAAAGATCCTCAGTTTTGTATAATGTAATGAAAGTTTATGTGATAAAAAGGAGGGATGCTATAGTTGTTATCAAAGGGAGGTTTAGTTATTTGTGGAAATTAGGATATGAAAAATCTAGGAAGAACCCTATATAAAATTTTAAATATAGGAAATCTTCCTCGTATTTTGGTGAGTATTGAGTAAGGGGTTTCCAAGCAAATACATCCCTGTCTGGATACGAGCAGGTAGAGGTGGCTCTGGCACAGATGTACATAGGGGTAAAACCCGAAAACATTTCTTTGAGCTAGACTCGAACGGGAACTGGTACACGACAACGGGCCTTGCTGCACTCTTGGTTACGACACTCCCGGGGGATATGCTTTGGTAAATTCATAAGCTTAGTATGAACCATTATTAAAGGAACAAGGATAAAACAAAATAAGGATTCACATAAGAATATATGATCATGGATAACCTAGATTGGAACCTAGGGGATCACAAGTTAGGATATACTTTTATTCTACATGTTTATCCTTTTATGCTTAAAGTTTCCTTTTCATGATTATTAGCTAAGTAAATAAGCCCCTAATTATAGTTTCTTTTCTTAGTTAATGGCGGGAAATGGAAGAACATGCCCCAAAAACCAATGTGATAGGAAATGCGACGATTGTCGTATTAATATGACAGAGGTGATTAGGGGATTAAAATATGATTATTATTTTGGAATACGTTCACTATTTAGGGACCCTATATGATCGAGGTAAATAGATTACTATGGTATTTTTATTGAGGAGTAAGGTTGACTTATATTTTGAAGAATCGATAAATTTATGGTGGACTTATAGTAATTTAGGCTACCTATGGGAATGATTAACCTATCTTGGGTAAAATATGTTTAGTTTAGATGTTAGGAGTGGTTGATGTTGTTTGGAGATGAACAATGAAGTTTATTTTGGAAGACTATGTTATCAAATCCTTCTTGTATTTGGGTTTCAATATTAGTTTGTTTTATTTTGAGTAATTTTAAGGACCGTTATTTATGGGATGGTCTATGATGAACTTTGGGTAGTACCATGGAACTTTGAAGATTTAAAAGTAGTTTCCATTCCTATGGGATTCTTCCTTTTTGAAGAGTTGTTTAACCTTACCCTTTCTATTTTTGATAATGTTTAAAGATAGAAGAAATAAATAGTTAATATTTTGGGGATTATGTGATTCTCTAGAAGATGATTCTTGTGTTTTGATGAGACCAAGTAGTTTTGAGTGCTCATCATTTGGGAGAAAAGATTAGTTTTTATTAAAAGGTGAAACTCTACATGAAGGTAGATATATTTCCTTATGTTCTTGTTCTATGTTGTAAATGAATTCCTCAAAATTATGAAAAGGAACGTATGACAAAAACGTTGTTGGTTTACGTTTCCTACTAGGTAATCAAAGATCGTTTACACACATCATAAGTTTGGGATTTTCTTATGGTTAACTTTCTCCTAATCATGTTCTCTGTCACTCTCCCTCAGAACATGACCCTTTGTTTTCTCCTCCATGTCCATATTTTTCTACATGGAATACTAGTGTGGGCTAACTCGGGTGACCTTCGTACTTCCCTTTCTTTCTTTTAAAGTAATAGTTTTACTGACTCCTTTTCCGATGTGGGACTTTCAATGAAATTTCAAAACCTAATTTAAAAAAAAAATTGCGAGGACGCAATTTCTTATGGGGGGAAGATTGTAACGACCCGAAATTTTAAATAAATCTTGTTTCCTAATTTTATGTGTTATTTTATTTTATTTTTATACTCAACAAAAATGTTTCATTTGATAACATGAGTATAATTAAAATGAGACTGTTGGGTTTTGATTGTTATTTGACCATTGGTCAATATGACCACTGGAAACTAAATGTTTTGACTATTGTCTCTAAATACAAGCAATCTTGGTTAATTAATATAGAAAGAAGATTCGATGGCCTCACCCAGTAGTCTTGGACCGATCGAAGCCCATCTAACAGAACTTGGGAAGGAGGTAGCACCACTGGGCTTTGCTCTGGACCAAACCCAAGCTGAACTTCATCGTGTGAAGCTAGAACGGGATCGCCTTCACGAGAAGTTCAAATTGATAGAAATTACTACTCGTGCGATGTTGGCTGAGCCTCCCTCGTATTCTCTCACCTTAGCACACCTTACACTTAGGTCCTATGCTGGTGTGATAAGGGGCTATGTAAGGAGACCGTAACTGCCTTGTGTAATCCTTTGTTTTAAATAAAAATCGGGATTTCTTCTTATGATGAAGTTTATGAATTTTCAAATGGACGGATAAATATAATATGCATATTTTTGATGAATTTTAGAAAAATGATATTTTAAAAATGGTTGTGTAAACCTTAAATAATTAAAAATGTGTAATGATTTTCGAAAAATGGTCTTCTACAATTATGTTCAGTACAAAATTTAGAGACTAATAAGATCAACTTAATTTTTGATGAATAGTAAATTATGAATAGTGATTTTATGATTAGGATTAGTAATGTGTCCAAATGGATTAGTAATCTCACTTAAAGAAAGTATTAATATAATCTAGGCACCTTGATTAAGTAATGTGATTCAATAAAATGGTTAAATAACGGTTTCATAAATTATTATTCAAGTATTAGTTTGTTCGAGTGAATAGTGTTTTTTAATTAAAAATTAAATTAAAAATATTTAGAAAATTATTTTTAAAAAATGGATTTCATTTTTGAACTCAGAGCACCGATATTATGTTATGGTAATTTTGGGGTTTTTTTTTCTGAAAAAAATGAATTTTCGATGAATAGTGTATTTATTTAAAAAATAAATTTAAAAATATTTAGAAAATTATTTTTATAAAATGGAGTTCATTTTTGAAATCAGAGCATTGATATTTGTTTAGTGTGAAATTTTGGGATTTTTCTGAGAAAGTTGAATTTTCAGTGAATAGTAAAAATGCAGTTTTAGGGTTTTGGTATGTTTAATGACATCATAGCTGTGTCATGATGATGTCATGAGATATTTTAAGGGTTGGCCGGCCAAGGGTGATGAATTATTGTTTTGGGGGCCCCATGTGGCCTAACTCCATGGTAAATTCCAAGGGAGATCACATGGGTTTGAGAAAAGCACATGTGAGGTGTCCGTTGGCCATTAATGCCTTGTCCCCTCACTTTCCCTATAAATACCAAGCCCTCATCTCATCCATTCGACTCCCCACTCTTCCCCAACGAATTTATGGTCTCATTACCTCCAAAGGAGTCCTCCCAAGGTGCCCCAAGCCCTCAAGGTCCAAACCTTTGAGTTTCAAGAGTCACGTTTTAAGGTAAGGGATCCGACCTCTCTCTTTCATTTCAAGTAATCTCTTTGATGTCATTCCTTTTATGCTCCATATTCTTATGTTGGAGGATGTTCTTTTATACTCCTCTTACTTCCCTTTTCATGTTAATATAATGAGATATCTCCTCTTAATCTCATTATTTCATTTTGTGATGTTTTAAGTGGCGCCGTTAGGCTGCCGAAATTTTTGTAACAGATTCTTTCTCCCTTCTCATTTTTCAAGATCTATTTTCATGTAAAGTATTTCAAGTTACTTTTTATGTTGGGGTATGATCTCTAAATTTATCATACTGATCTTTTATGATCATATGATGAGAGACCCCATTTGATCTCTTCAATTCAGTATTTTTAAGTTTTAAGTGGCGCCGTTAGGCTGCCGAATTTTTAAGTTGTTCTTCACCCTTCTCGTTTTGAAGTTCTACTTTCATGTCAATTCTTTCAAGTTCTTTTTTTTATGTTGGGGTATGATCTCTATATCTATAATACTGGACTCTTATGTTCATATGATTAGAGACCCCATTTGATCTCTTCAATTCAGTATTTTGAAGTTTTAAGTGGCGCCGTTAGGCTGCCGAATTTTTAAGTGGTTCTTCACCCTTCTCGTTTTGAAGTTCTACTTTCATGTCAATTCTTTCAAGTTCCTTTTTTTATGTTAGGGTATGATCTCTATATCTATCATACTGGACTCTTATGTTCATATGATGAGAGAACCCATTTGATCTCTTCAATTCAGTATTTTGATGTTTTAAGTGGCGCCGTTAGGCTGCCGAATTTTTAAGTGGTTCTTCACCCTTCTCATTTTGAAGTTCTACTTTCATGTCAATTCTTTTAAGTTCATTCTTGTTATGTTGGGGAATTATCTCTATATCTATCATACGGAACTCTTATTTTCACACGATGAGATACCCTATTTGATCTTTTCAAATCATTTTTGTTGAAGTTTAAGTAATGCCGTTAGGCTGCCGAACTTTCATAAGAGAAATCTAATTTTTGTCTTCCGTCCATGTTTTTCATTTCAAATGGTATGTCCTTGAAATTTCATTACCATGATCATGTATCCTTCTTATTTTGTCCTTCTACTATTTTATGGGTCATTTATGAATGTTTGACCCATTTTACATCTCTTTTTAATGTCTTCTAAAACCTCGTAACATAGCCGTTATGCTGTAAAATTTCCGTCTCAAAATGTCTCTCTTTTTTTCTAAAGTTCATTTATATTATTAAGTAAATACTCAAAGCTATTTCTTCTAAAGGGTTATTCACATATATACCAAAATGTTCTATTTTAAATTCTGGGATTTACATACATGAGACCCACCTTCCTTTTCTGTGGGTTTTAAAGTGATGTAAAGATCATGTCTTTAAAGCAGTTTTTAAAACGTTATGATTATGAAATGAAACCCATTTATTTTATGATATATGGGTTATTTATGAAATTTTTGATGATGATATATGTGGCTAACATGATAATAAAGTCAAATTTAAGGGTGCGCCCTGATAGCGCTCCAATGCATTGGGTAATGATGTAACCACTAGAGATTACAATTTTCAAGATACCTTGGTGAATAACCTTGGTAATTTTCAAATGACACCTTGGGGATGGACCTTGGTGATATGTTCATGATTGTCTATGTTAAATGATGTAGCCACATCTTCAAGTTATGAAAATGTTATTTTTATTATGATATGCCACATGATTTTTTTATCATGCCTTAAAGTTCTTGTTCATGACATAGTTGATGTATCTCAAGTTCACATGTTAAATGTTTCCCTTGTTTCCCTTACTGGGCCTTCTGCTCACCCTTTATTTTGATGTATGCTCCCAGGTTATGTGATGCAGTAATGAACTTAGGATGAACATGAGGAGAATCCTTTCAACTATTTTAGAAGAATGTTTTATGTTTTCATGTTTTAAGTTCCTGGTTTCCAAGACACTAAACCTTAAAGATCCTCAGTTTTGTATAATGTAATGAAAGTTTATGTGATAAAAAGGAGGGATGCTATAGTTACTAATGTTTACCCTTTTGGTGCAATACAGGTTTTGCATGAGCAGAGTGGACGAAGTCTTACCGTCAATGGGCAGCGACTTAAACACTTCTATCAGGATTTTCCAAAGAATCCGGTGGAGGAAATCCACCTTCTCGACGCATCATACCAATAAAACACACCAGGTTTTATCCTTCCTTCTCACATTTTCAATTATTTCAGTGAGGACACTGCACATTCTAGGTGTGGGGGGGTGGATACATTCCTGGGTTAGTTAGTATTTTTCATCTTTTTCTCCTTTTATTTTCTCTTTCTGGCCTTCTTTATGGTATTTTTATTTTTCACCATCAACAATTTCGAAATTCCATGATGTGGCGACCATAAAGTGGGGAAAGTAAAAATATCATAACGAAGGCTAGAAAGAGAAAGTGTATGAGTTTACCATCAAGGAGTGATTTTTAGTGAATTGGTTTTCTGTCAATGATATAAATGGTTGTATCTATGTGAAACCTTTGAGATGATTGTTGCCCTTTGTGTGAGTAGCTTTTGGGAAAACTGTGTCACTAATATCTCCACAAATTTTTTTCACCAAACCACAAAGTGTGATTATTTCTCACTTAATATAAGGTAAATATATGTTGGGTTAATATTTTTCAGCTTTAAATGATATTTCCATACGTTCGTTCCTTATCCGATCTGTTTCATTACTGTACCAGATTGACCTATGCATGTGTACCTAATGTCTGACTGTTGTACTCCCTCAAAAAAAAATTGTTGTGTCTTGGGCAGGTCAAAAACCACTCTTCCTCAACCTTTTATCTTGTTATAACTATTTCAATTAGTGTCGTGAGGAGATCAAACAAGGGTTGAGAGATGAGTGTGAGATTTGTTCCAATTGCAACTTCAAAAAAAATATAATAAATGAGGGGAGTGATGAAATGTGCAACATATGGGGATATCTAGGTCGGGAGCTTATGGTTTGACTTCTGGGAATTCTTAAATGAGTGGGTCTTGAAATATGATTGCAAAGGATGTAGGACAGGTTCGGTGACAAAATCATTTAAGCTGAAAAATGTTAAAATAACATATATTTATTGGATAGCAAGTGGAAAGAATAGCATGGAATGGTTTTCACACACACACATGGAGATTTAGTGTCATTGTTTACTTCTTAATTCCTTTCTCAATTGGGTATTATGAATCTTTTTGAATTTCGCTATGATATGATTTATGAGACATCTTTTTCTATTTTCACTAGGAAGAACTCCTTGGTGTGGTTCGTGCATTGATAACTTTACTTTAAATAAAATTTCCTCAAATGATAAATATTCAGGATGTTGGAAATATATATATATATGAATCATTGTATTTGGATATGTTACTTTTCCCAGGAGTGCAGATGTTTAGGTGTGGGGGTGTGATCGTACCACGATTCACTGTTTTATTCCACCCTTACACCGCAGTTTTAAACTAGTTTTGTAATGAATATTCCAAATATAATAATAAATTGCACTTCATGTTTGAATAAATCAATTAATGTTAATAAATATTATAATGGGAAATGTTACTTGTTTTTATTGTTTCAATGTAGGTGGAGGTGATTTGGAGGGCCTTTGATGAAGTGGAAGAAAATGGGCCAAAGTTGCATGGATCCATGGATATCTGTCCACTGTTTGGCATAGTACACGAAATACGTGCCTCCAAATGGTCTAAAATTTTTTGGGCCTGTCCATAACTTAATAGGCTACATTTCATATTAAGGAACTCAATGCTGATTCGGCTTCTATGGGGCCCATCCGAACTGATCTGTCCAAGCCACCAAATTTGGACCAAGTCAAATGCGGTGTTCTGTATTTTATCAATATCTTGAGATGTAGTTATCCAAAGGGTGCAAAACTTTCGGTGGAGACATCCAAGAGGCAGGGATACAAATTTTCTATTTTCTCCAAAGCGAGATAAGACTTTCTAAAGGCCGAAACGCGTCGTGCAAGTGGATTGATGAAATCTGTGTGCCTAAAACCACCTTCCAATTTTCCTATAAAATGGCACCTTGGGCTCCCCATTTGGAAGTTCGGCCAAGAGGCAAGGTGCTGCCATTTTGGAGTCCCCAAGGAGTCTTCTCAACATACCTAGAGGTTCTAGAGGCTATGGGAAGTTCTACCCCAACATCTTTCTCTTCCTCCTCTCCCATGGGTTTCTAAACCCCTTGTGATCACCCGGGGAGGAATGTGATGTACATCCCGAGCTTCATGTTTGTAATATTTGAATGATCTTTTAAATTCCAGATTGTTGTGTTGTTTTTCATCATCCTCTATTATTATTTTATTGAGTTATGTACTGGTATGTCATGCTCAACTCATATGATCATGTTTGGGGGTACCCATTCATGTGATGTTTCACACACCGTTCACCACTTTCTTTCCCCCTTTCAATTGCAGTGTTTGTGTGGTTTATATTGGTAAATTGAACTCACACAAGTACTATCAAGGCCATGTACATTTATTTCATGGTATAACAAAGAAATAACACACAAATCTGGACAGTCCATCAAGTTTTTCGTGTGTTGCCTTGGTGAGTTTTGGTTATGAAGTCAAACACAATTCATTCAATCATCGGCGGTGTCCGGTGAATCATTGTGTGTTTTTGACTAAACCCTAGGAGTTATCCTAGTATAAACTCAGTAACATTATATTTCTAGGTGTTACAAACCAAGGATTAAAAGATCATAACCTTATATCATGAAGCGATGAAGGATAAACATCATACGAGTACCCGGGGTTGATCGCGCTTAATTAATTTTGTTAATCTCTACTTTGTTTTATAGCTTCTATTTTCTATTGTCATCTTTAATCATCAAACCCAAGTATTATAAAACCCCATTTCCCTTTTTAATTTCATAATAAGAACCAAATTTTAGAATTAATGATCTAAGGCTCCGTCGAGAGATGACCTAGGGTTCCTGCTATACTGCAGAAATTCTAGTCAAAATTAAACAACTAATTTGACGCGTTCGACAATGCGGTCAGATGGTCCCTGGACTCTCACAGAGGTAAGGAAAGCTCGTTATCAGATATCTAGATTTGTATACCAGGGTTGTCATTGTCATTCTAGAATTAAGGGTTCTTAAAGCTGATTGGCAACTCCATCGGAGTCCTTTTATGCTCCGATGACAACATGAGGAGGGGCCTATCATTGTCAAAGGCCCTCATTTGTGTTGATCTTGACATCTCCTGTACTCTGCCAGAGAATTTGGACCTTTAGGTTGAGGATTCTTTTACTTGGGTTCAAGACCTGGTTTACTCAGTGTTCCCTAGGTTCTACTCGCATTGTCTCCTCCAAGGTCACTCAATCAAACTATGTTTCCACTGAGGGCATAAGGGGCGCAGTAGAGATCCAGGGACGGTGGAAAGGAGAGGCGGTAGAGATCAGGCTTCCACTTTGACTCCTTATTAGGGGGTCTTGGTGGTGGATCAGGAGCTTTTAGTAGTTTCACTCTCATCTTCCTCGATGGTAGCCCCCATGGATTCTCTGGAACCTGTGGTTCGGGACTATCCAGAGGATTCCTTGGATATCATCCCATACATTCTGAGAAGCATTTTTGGACTCTAGGATTCTCCCTCCCAGCTTGTTCCTGATAGGCTTCTACAACTTCCTCTAGCAGGTTTCCAAGTTTGTGTTAAGATATCAGGTCTCTGTTCTTAGCCATCTCCTACAGAGGTCTTGTCAGATAGAGGACCAGAGGTGAACCAGTGGTCCATGGAGGTTCTCTCTCAAGTATCTGGAGAGGCTACTAGGGGATCTTATCCTCCTTCCTCAGCTATGTTTCCCTAGATTCTCCATCCTTATTCTGAGGATTCTTCCCCTAGCCTAGCGGAGTCTAATGAAGGTGGATCGTGGGCAGCATCCCATTCTAGAAGGAAGCGCAATGCGAGATTGTTAGGAAGCCCTTCTTCTCCCACAGGGTATCTGGTTAATGATTCTGGGATTCGAACAATATCAAAGGGAAAGTTTCATCAAGGGGAATCATCTTCCCTCTTTTTGAAGGCTAAGTTCTCTAGAACCAACACTAGGGTGATCAGTTTTAAATGACTCCTTTTTTAATGTGGAATGCCTGGGGGATTAACACCTGGGTGAAATCTGATTTCCTCTTCTCTGAAACTTCCAGTCACAAGGTGGCCATTCTTGAACACAAAAAAACAACCTTTTAGAATTTGATAGTTCACTAGAAAGCTGAGGATGTATGGATGCATGCAGGCTAAGTTAGTTAATAGGTATATTTGGATGTTTTGGCATAAGAAGTTCTATGTGGACTTGGTTTAATCTAAGGACCAATTTCTCACCATTAATGTAACCTAAGGTCTTGTTTCCTTCTATGATTTATTCGTGTATGGGAGATGTGACATGAACACCTAGGAGTCTTTGTGGAGGAATTTAAGCATGTTTTACCACAGCTCAAAACTGTGGATTTTGGGAGGTGACTTTAATGTGGTGGCTGATTCGGAGGAAATGAAGGGTAGAGGCCCTTTCCCTAGGAAAAATAGCCTATATTTTTGTGCATTTCATGTTTGTAAAGGGTCTCTCAGACCTGGGCTTTATGGGAGATCATTTTACATGGTGTGACAACCAGTGAGGGCCATGTCATTCATGGGGTCAGTTGGATCGCTTCCTGGTCAACATGCAAGATATTTACATCTTCTCCAGTATAAAGGTAACTCACCTCATTTGGGAAATTTCAGACCATTCACCCCTTCTGGTTTCTTTGATTTCCTCACTGAGGTTGTATGAGTCGTTCAGATATCCCCAGTACTGGTTGGACCTTCTGGGATATCATGACCTGGTCAGTTCTGTGTGGGGCATTCCTTCTCAAGGAAACCAGTAGAACAACCTTCATGGTAAATTGTGGAGGCTACGTCCCAAACTTACTTTATGTTCTAATGACCTTGTTTCCCATGATGAATAATTAAAAGTTGTTATGAAGTATTTTGAACATCTGGAAAGTGGTTTATAGGAGGTGTGGGATGATGGGGTCTATGAGGAGCTATCGGGGAAGAAGGGTACTATGGCTGACTTAATTCTCAAGTAGGAGCGCCTGGTCAGGGAGAGGGTTAGGATCAAGTGGATTAAGAAAGTAGATAGTAACTCAGTCTTCTTTAATTCATGTATAAAGGAGAGGAAATGCCAGGTCAGGCCGAACATACATTTGGAAGATGGGTCCTTTATGGATGATAGGGACGTTGTGGGAGGCATGGCCAAGTCTTTCTTCTAGGATCTTCTGGATGGACCTCATATGAGTTTTTCCACTAGTTACCCATCAGAATCCATAGAAATATTTGACGTTATTCCTAACTTGGTATCTGAGCAGACCAATGCCAACTGGGGGGCATTCCTGAGGAGAGGTAGATTAAGGAGGTTCTCATGCACTTGAATCCGGATAGTGCCTCGGTCCCGGATGGTTTCCCTACTTCCTTCTATAGGATCTCTTGGGATATAGTGAAGGGGTTTATGATTACATCCATACAGGACTTCTTTCATGGGGGTAGTTTGCCTTGGGTAGCCTATTCCACCACCCTTGTCCTCCTTACCAAGACTAAGAACCTGTCTTCAATCTCACACTATCTCCTGGTGAGTATGTGCAATGTCCACTATAAGGTCTTGGTGAGTCTTATTAACTTGAGACTAGTCATCCATATTCCTCTATGGATATCTCCTGAGTAGAACGGGTCCATCAAGGGTCATTCAATTCAGGAGGACATTTCCCTGGATCAGGAGTTACTTAATGACATAAAATTCAAAACTCCTAGATTGAACATGGTCATCAAACTTGATATGAATAAGGCCTATGATCGGGTCTAATGGAGATTCATTAATAGATTATTGTAAGGTATGGGTATCAACTCCTGGAACATTGATATTTTCTTCCATTTCTTCAGCGTTGTGTGTTTATTAGCTTCGTTTATGGGTAAATATTATGGCTTCCTCAAGTCGACCCATGGCCTCAGGCAAGGGGATACCATCTCGCTGACTCTGTTCATTCTCATTCAGAACATGATGAGCCGCCTCATCAAGAGAATCATCAAAAATGGGGGAATCATTCCTTATCGATGTCGGTTAAAGGCTCCATCAATATCCCACCTCATGTTCGCTGAAGATACCATCATGTTCTTTAATGTAAAAAGTAAATACCTGTGTAGCCTAAGCAATGTACTAGATTATTATTGTCGATGGAGTAGTTAGATCATCAATAAAGTAAAGATTGAATTATATATTTCCAATAGGTGCTCGGATGAGAGGGTGGAGTCTGTTAGCAGGTTTCTGGGCATCCATATGGGGGAGTTCTCTATGGATTATCTTGGTGCACCTATATTTTCTGGGAAGATTTGGATTCGGAAATTCAACACCCTATTATCCAAGATTATGAATAGAGTGCTGAACTGTAAAAATAAGTTTCTATCTTTTGGTGGGAGGATCGCTCTGGTGAACAGCATCTTTGTGTATTCTCCCATTCTCAGCCTCTCCTCTAGAAAAGTTCCTAAGGTTGTTATCAAATCCATCTATAGGATTCTCGCTAACTTCATTTGGGATCCTTACACAGAATGGAAGAATCACTAGGTGGACTCGAACAGAATGGAGAGGCATGTGGGTGAAGGAGGTATTAATGTGTGCAACCTCAATCATACCATCAACTACATGCATGAAAGTCTTACATGGATTGTGTTGGAACGACATTCTCTCTGAGGTTCTACCATGCATAGGCACAATTCTTGGTTTTGAGGATCAATGGAGGGGTGTCACTCTACCCACTGGTCGATGATTGGTCCAATTGTTGAGGTCTTTTGACCCTTCACCCATTGGTTGGTTGGGAGAGGTGACCTCTCTTTATGGAACCATGATTGGGGGTGGTGTTCTGGAGTTTCCTGGGTGCCTGGTCACTAGTATATCATTCAGGGAAGCTAGTCTTTTTCTAGCCTTCACCATTGTGGTTTTGAATAAGGAACAGAGTGAGTGTTTCTATCTCATTGAACTCAATACAGAGGATGATCGATGTGTCTTCACCACTTCCTCCACGGGCCTATTCTCATCAAAGTACTTTCGTGGTGTGGTTCATGAACTGGTGCAGCTAGGGGGATGGGATAAGATCATTTGGGTGAAAATCATACCCACCAAATTCAACTTTCTCACCTAGAGGATTATAAACAAATCCTTACCTATTAATGAGAACATTCGCTGGTGTGGCATCCAATTTTTGTCCAGGTGAAAGTGTTGTAGTGTGCATAGATAGGAGAGCTTTAATCATATGTTCTTCGGTAGTGAATGGGAGAGTGAGGTATGGAACTCCCTAGGGGAATTACCAATGGCCCTTTCCTTGAATTCTGGTATCCTTATATTTCTTGAGGGTTGGTTCTATAGTGCTGAGGAAGGATGGGTAGAGAGGGTGGCCTGATTGGTGTTGCTTCATGTCGGGTGTTGGTTCATTTGGAAGGTATGAAACAAGTTGAAGTATGAGGGTGGGGCAGTGACGGCTCGTATGATCATATTCTAGGAAAAAACATGTTATTGGACTGGAATAAGGCAGTGAGGTCTTAGAGGGAGGATCCCTCGCTTCAACGTTTTCAAACAGGTTCTAGGGTGAATGCCCCTTCCAACAGTAGGGTAGGCAACTGGGTAAGTTTTCGTACTCCATTGGGTGGCTTGAAACTCAATATAGATGGTTCTTGTATCTAGGGGATCATGTGTGGTGGAGGAGTGGTGTGGAATTTTAATGGATCAGTTCACTTATCTTTCTCGACCATGCTGGGTCATTGATCTTCTCTTCAAGCGGAGGCTATGGCTATGCTCACCAGTCTCAACCATTGTAGGCAGCATGGGCTGGACATCTTTGAAGTTGAAATGGATTCCTTGGTGGTTCATGATTCCTTGAAAGGGTGTGGTGTCTCTCCTTGGTTGATATGCTATATTATCAGAAAATGCAAAAGTCTCCTCAATAAAAACATTAGTGTGTGGAACTCCTGGAGGGAGGGGAATAAGTTGGAAGACTACCTAGCTTCAGTGGAGTACCCTGGTATGGTGGATGTTTTTCTATACACAACTGTTAGCATTAATCCCAATGGAATTTATTTTATTAAAGGGGATGCTCTCAGATTACAGTATTTCAGACCCTTGTAGGTTCTCTCTTAGGAGTCTCTCTTTTTTTGGCCTCTCCTCCTTTTTTCTTTCTTTTGGTATCCCCTAATATCAATGAAATTACTTGATGATGATGATAAAATATGGTATAGTCTCCCCATGACTGACTTACTAGACCCTTATTGCTAGTCAGTAGCCTTTGGCATACGGGGAAGGGTGCCTGAGGTCATATGACCGACCGGCTTAGGGAACCGGTGCATAGAACCCAGATCGAGACATTACATCATGTTAGTCACACATAGAAAATCATTTAGTTTTTGGGAAATAAAAGGTATTTTCTATTTATTTTTTTGTTTTAAATAATTTGTTCCTAAAAAAGAGATTGTAATTTTTTAAATTGAAGGATTCAAATTAAAGTGGTTAAAATGGATCCTAATAAGGAATTTATAACTATTTAAGGATTTAAAGATGTTAAAATGGTGTCAAATATAAGGCTTGTAAAATGTGGAAGTTGGTTTACCCAGTATTATCAATGGCCTAGGTAGGGATGGTTGGGTGTTGTGATAGTTCTAAGGTTATGTCCATGGGATAGTGTATATAAAGTATCTTTTTATGGCTAATTGTGAACCCTACCATTTATAACTATGTGGTGAATTATTGTGTACCCTTAAATGTGCATTTGTAATTGTAGAGATATTCCACCATGATGATGTTTACCAGTAGGGATATATGAGTAAATTACTGAGAATGTGCCTCCAGTAGTGGAATAAGAACCCCCTTTGGTGATGGGAAATGAGATAGAAGAATAGTTTTGTGATAATTTTATATACTTTATGTAGTTTATGGAGAGATAATTTGGGTGGGTAGCTTTGGGTATGTTTGAGCTGACGAGGGAGTTTCAACTATATCACCCTTAGATGTTTTCCAGATAGGGTGGACCTAAGGTAGAAAAGTTATAGATTCATTCTATTCAGACTATATTGGATCACTTAGAGACCCCTTTAGAGAAAAGTGTCAAGCTAGCATCATATATATTGTGAAGGCCAATGACTTTATGGTGGGATATTCAGGTCTAGGATGATAATATAGATGGTATATCATGAAAGGACTTCCAAGATATGTTCTTATATCACTTTTACCTAGAGACCCTAAGACAGGAGTGAGTTGTTGAGTTTATATGGTTGACCTAGGGGACTATGTTAGTGATGGATTATGCTAGACACTTCACTGAATTATAGTTTATTTCTTTGATGATGATTGGAGATGAGGTGGCTAAAGGAAAATGTTTTTAGGATGTAATTAGATGTGAGGTCAATTCTCAAAGGAATATCTTCTATTTAAGGAAGCTTTTAAAGATAGTGAACCAGGATCTCATTTATAAGGGGAACATAAAGGAGAATTATAGTGGTGGAGATATAGTTCCAGTTGGGAATTCAAGTAGTACACCCTTATATGGTAGGAAGCACCATTATAAGAACTTTCATCAGGGAGGTTATAATCAGAGTAGCCAGGGAAGGGGGTTAGCTTCTTAGGGCAGAGGTCGAATGTTCTTCTATCAGTGCAGAAGATCTGTTCACATGTTTTTTCAGTGTCCTTGACCACTAATGGAGTACATATATTGTGGTAGGATGGGGTATATAGAGAGTATATATAGGAACCATCTATAGACAAGGGGGTGGAGGACCTAGGCCAATACATAGCACTAATATGGGTTATGTTTTCCCATATCAGTTTGGTAGTTAGAGTTCCACTGGACATATCGGTAAAGGTGGGGATGAGATACTTCAAGACAGGATAGCCCATATATGTAGGGAATTGCGGTGTATGGGACTCAAGCAGGAGCCCAGGGTAGGGGAACATGACAATTTCATGCAATTCAGCCTACTCTAGATGGAAGTGAGGTTGAACTATTAACATTATGAGGTATGATTCTTGTAGTTTATATGATTTCAAATGATTTGTTTGATATAGGTTCTTCTTAATATTTTATATCTATTAGGTTTTTGAACATTTTGGTTCTGGTGGTGGAATGTATTTTTGGAGTTATCTCAATTGATGTGTTGTTAGGGGTACGATCGGAGGGTATCTGACAATGTAATGAGTGTTCTATTGAGATTGGTGGGTATTGAATTCTTTAGGACTATTTTTTAATTGAGATATTCTGTTTTGACCTGATATTAGGAATGGACTAGTTGGTTTCATACCAGGATTGTACTGATTTCTGCCACAGAAGAGTGAGTTCTGCATCTCCTAAAGGTGATGTTTATGTTCACCGTGGGTAATAGGATATCCAGAAAGAACAATCAGGTTCAGTCCATATAAAGTTGTGTGAGATCATATCCCATGTGTTATGTCTCATTCTTGATGATGAGGGAGTGGAACATGGAGTATTCCCACTTATAGTGGATCAATACTAGTATGTGTTTCCTGAGGAGTTTCTAGGTTTTCCACCCAAGATAGAGGTTGAGTTCGTGATTGAGATGATTCAAGAGCTGAGCCAGTTCACATTCCTCCATATATAATGAAACCTATATAGCTTCAAGATCTTAAGACTCGATTGGAGGAGTTAGAGTATAATGGGTTTATCTTCCCAAGCACGCCACCTTGGGGATATCCAGTTTTGTTTTCTAAGAAGGATGATGGGGCATTGAATTTATGTGTTGATTAATGGAAGTTAAACTGAATGATGCTTAAGAACTAGTATCATATTCCATATATCAATTGATTTTTTGACTAGCTGAAGTGTTCCTATGTATTATCCAAGATTGATTTAATATTGGGGTATCATTAGCTGAGGGTGAGACCTTATGATATATTATGGATGGATTTTAGGAGAAGGTATGGCCTGTATGAGTTCATTGTAATATTTTTTGTTCCCACAAATGCTCCTACTATTTTTATGGTCTTGATGAACCAAATATTTCACCCGTACTTGGATCATTTTTTGGTTTTATTCTTGGATTAAATATTTGTGTACTCCTAGACTCATGATGATCATGAAAAATATCTTGAAACCATCTTGAACAAATTGAGAGAGCATCAGATATATTTTAATCTATCTAAGTGTGATTTTTGGTTTGAAAAACCACATTTATTAGGTCACATCATCTTAAAAGGTGTTTTTGTGGACTCAAATAAGTTTTAGGTAGTTGTTTCTTGGGATCATCTCAAGAAATTTTTTGATATTCGGAGCTTTTTAGGTTTGAAGGGTTACTACCAAAGGTTCATCAAATACTTTTTACCATTTGGCAGTGTTACTCTTGGGCCGACCAAGAAGGGTGTAAAATTTAAATACTCTAAATCTTGTGAGAATTCCTTCCAAGATTTAAAGTGTTGTTTGATTATAGTTCCAATTATGATATTACCCAAACCCAGTGAAGTGTATACTTTATTTTTTGATTCATCTAGGATCGGAGTTGGGGCAGTTTTAATGCAAAGAGACCGAGTCGTGGCATATGGATCATGAAAGTTGAGGCCCCATGAACAAAACTATTCTATGTATGGTCTCGAGTTAGCTATATTGGTGTATGTATTAAATTTTTTAAGGCATTACCTTATGGGTGATATGTTTACTATTTTTACTAATCATAAGAGCCTAAAATACATATTTTCCTAGTGTGATTTAAATCTTAAGTAGTGTATATGGGTTGAGTATATACAATCCTTTGATTTTGAGTTATCTTATACTCTAGTAAAAATGAATTAGTGTTACTGATGATTTAAGCCATAAGATACAAACTCAGGCGGTCTTGAAGACTAGTTCTGAGTGGAAAATGATGGATTTGTTCACTGAGATGCACATAGATGTTTAGAAGAGAAGGGAACAGATGACCCTTGTGTCCTTATCCATCAAGACCTATCTTTTAAGTCATATCAATATGAGGAATTATGAGGATCTGGAATTTCTATACTTGAGAGAAATCTTTGATCATAGAGAGATACCCCCTAATTGGACTATCGATGATGATGAAATCACACATTTATAGGGCTGCATTATTGTGCCTACATGTATGAGGGAATATATAATGCAGGATTTTCATGTATCAAAGTGGTCAGTGTGCCTTGGCTTAACCAAAATGTACCATGACCTTCATAGATGGTATCGGCTCTCAAGAATGAATAATGATATCACAGGTTTTGTGATGCGGTGCTACAACTGTCAGTAAGTGAAGGCTGAGAATCAATAGGATACTAGTATGTTACAATCATTACCCATTATAGAATGGAAGTGGGATGATGTTATGATGGATGTTTTTATAATATTTATAAGGAATCCTTATAATACTAACATGATATGGGTGAATTTGGATCAGTTGAAAAAATTATCCAATTTCTTTCTAATATGAGAGACTTTTATTATTGACCAGTTGGGTGATTTGTACATTTGGGAGATAATTCATTTTCATGGGGTTCCCCCTAGAATCATTTTAGATAGGGACCCTAATTTCATATCTCAATTCTATCAAGGGTTTCATAATGAACTTGGTAATCAGTTATTTTTTAGCATATACTTTCACCCCCATATGGATGGGAAATCAGAATAGACAATCCAAGTGTTAAAGGACATACTAAGATCATACAACCTATATTTTAGTGGAACATGGGAAAAAAACTTAGTGTTTGTTGATTTGTCTTATAAAAATAGTTATCATGTGAATATTCATATGGAACCATATGAGGTGCTCTATGGTAGTCCATATAAATCACTGTTTATTTGGATGGAAGTAGTTGAATTAATCTTGTTGGGATAGAGTCTTATTCAAGAGACATTAGAGAGGGTTTATTTGACTTGGAAGCATATATATATACCCCAAAGTAGATATATGATATACCTATATCGACATCATCAACCTATTGATTTTTTAATGGGTGACCGTAAATTTCTTTGGGTGTCACCAATATTGGGCCACCATTGGATTTGGAAATAGGGAAAGTTGGTGCCCATGTATGTGGGATCATTTGATATTATGGAGAGAATCAGACTGGTATCATATCGGTTGGATCTACCATAGTGGTACAATTATATGCATGATATTTTTCATGTGTCTTAGATTCATTAGTATCACCTCAACCCTTCTCAAGTAATTTATGTTAATGATGTTGAGCTTGAGTCTAATGCATCCTTTTGGAGCATCTGATTCATGTTTTGGATCGTAATTATAAATTTTTTTGGGGTAAGAACATTCCATTGGTAGGAGTGTTGTGGTAGAATGATCATGTTCAGGAGGAAAATTGAGATTGGGAAGATGACATGCGGGATCAGTGGCTCATCCTTTTTATCTTGGAGTCTTATTGATGCTCAGGAGAGCAGCTTAAGTATGATTTGTTATAATGTGGGGAAGTTGTAAGATGATGAACATTGGTAAGGTACATATTTTGTTTTAATTTTGGTTTAACTCAATTTAAATTGGTTAATGTAACACCTCCTAGGATTAATAAGGGTCTCCAGAGTTCCCCTAGGGTTTGGTGCATGAAAATTGGGGAAAAGAGGCCATCCAATGCATGGTGCATGGTTAGTGCACTGTTAGTACTAATTGTGTGTCATAATTGTGATTCCTGGTGGAGGGTGGTACATGATTGTAAAACCATTCGTAGTGGACCAGGAAACCATGAAACATGAATCCCCCTTGGATAGTTGAAACTTCATGGCTACCACATGGTTTTTCAAATCATGCAGGTGGTCAGACAAACTGTGTGACTCGGTTTCCTCTCAAACAGAGGTAACTGCATGGTTGGTAATTGTCATGGAAAAATGTGTTATAACATACCTATCATTTTATACATATTATTATATTATTTTAAGAATAAATAAACATAAAATAAAAACAAAGTAACGTAAATTCTAGTGTCTTTGGATGATTTGATACATAATTGAACAACATGAAACCAAAATAAAACATATTTTATTTAATCTTCATAAAAATTTCTTATCTTCCTTTAAGCCCTTACATTTTCATAGAATAACCTAGGGAATATATGAAAAAATGGATGGTATAAAAATCCCAGTAAGGGAATAAACATATTAATAAAGCATAGAACATGGGTTAGAATGCATAACATGATGATATAAAAAGGCATGGAGCATGAATAAACATATGGAATTATAACATATAGAACATGGGATCATGTAATCATAGAATCATAGAAATGTGGAAACAACATACAACATGATATAAGAATGATTCAAGGATCATTTCACATGGAGGATAATGAGTAAAGGCTAACCACAAAGACTATAGCACATATATCATGAGTCAAGGCTAACCACTAAGATCGTTGCACATGGAGCATGAGTCAAGGCTAGCCACCATGACCATTGCGCATAAATTCTCATAATACTAAACATTAGCCAATGAATTGGAGTGCTATCTAGGTACACCCATCATAACATGTTCATGAATATGTATTCCACATGAAAAATAAACATAAGGGTTACCCATAGAAAGAAATGGGTATCATAATCATGTCATAAAGCATGATAAATGGGTGTATCATAAAAGTATCCATGAAAGAATAGATTTAAATCATACATATAAATTAATAAGTTAAAATAGGTATAGATAATGATAAGTTATGTAAAATTTAAGTTAAAACATTTAAAATAGTGTTTAATAAACTTTATAAATAAAATGTTTAAGTGCGCTTTAAGAAAAATATTAAAGATTATTTAAAATAAAAAAAGGAATAATTGTTTGTATAAAACCAGAAATGAACTTAGATAGTTTTTCATAATAAAATTAGTGATTTTATAAAATAATGGTGGATTAAAAAATATTATATAGTGAACTTGAAAATAGGTAAGAAGTCGTGAAGTTCCCTTTAATCGATTTTTCTTGTCGGGAAGAATTGAGAAGGGAACTATTTTTAAAACATGTATTTCCCCATAAAATAAGTATGTAATGATATGGATATAGGATTTTGGAACATTTAAACATAATTTAAAATAATTATATAAAAATAAATAATTCTTACATTAGGGTAAATAGATAGAAATCATAACTTGAAGAAAAAAATGGATGTTCGATGAGAATCCCTTATGCCAACGAGCCCGTACCCAAGTGGTAAGGGCTCCTGCTTGGCATCCAAGAGACCCGGGTTCAAAACTGGGTGGAGGCGAATTTCTGGGTTACTGTAGTAGTACTGTAGTAGTTACTATAGCAGTTATTGTTCGGTACTGTAGCATCCAGAACTATTCACCCGATTTGGGCCTTCGGGCCACCGGTTTGGGCCTACAGGTCTCCAGGGCCTTTGGGTCATCCAAGTCCTTTGGCCCACAGGGCCTTCGGGTCACATAGACTATGGATTAGCCCAGTTCACACAGAACAGGCCCTAGAAGAGGATCAGAGCAACAGGAGTAGCAGCCACCAGATGCAGAGCTAACCGGATTGGAAGAATAAGAGGGTATGGCAGCCTCCATCGGGACCAGGCACCATACATATTTTTACGGGGAAATGCTAGACGATCAGAAATTCAAGGTGGGGAGCTAAAGAGATCAATGATTCAAGATTCTAGGGAGGGTCAGTTCTAGTGGGATGGGTCTATGGGTCATGTAATGGGCATAGTATGCCTCGGGGCCTTCAGGCCATGTATTGCGGGTCATGTCGGTTCTGGTTTCTTGGGCCTACGGGTCATGTACGGGTTCCCCTTAAACCCTTAAAAGGGGGATTATCTATAATAAAAGAAAAAGAAGGCCTTCGGGCCATTCGGGTGGTGATAATCCCTTACCTTATGTATGAAAGTGTTCTTAACTTTTACTTAATCTCATGTATAATCAAATTGAATATATTAATTAATTAAATTATAACCTTTTCAAATTTTATTTTATTTATTATAATTTTATTTAGTTAATTTATGGACTTTTTGTTGAGTTATAAGATACAATTTCATCGTTCAGGAGTGTTCATTTCCTTGGTTTTCATGATTAGTTCACTTGTATACATGTTTGGAAAATCATGTAAAATGAATATATTTGTCCAAAATTGAAATTATATTTTATTAATGAACTTAAATAATATTAAATGGTCTTATATATCATTTTTTCATATTTTAGGATTATTACTTAGATAGAACTTTAATGATAATCGTTTGGATCAATTGGTGGTTTTTCGATCATCGTGAACTAGTTTTGTTTCATTATTTAATATCATGTATATATACTAGTTATAGAACATAAAATATCTTTTAATACATATATTATAATCTGGTTTAATCATAAAAAAATTTATGACCATCCTTGAATTCGGAATTGAAAAATGAAAACACGTCATCCATGAAGGCGATAAATTGGAACCTCACAAATGATGTTTTAATTTTTAGAATAAAAGAATGGGGGAAGAGAAAATATGATGGATTTTTCTATTAACACAATAAAATTCTAGTATATAAAAGATACTATAGTTATCATGTAACTTGGATAAGGTTAGTTGAGGATAGAATAATAAAAGAAAAGAAATTAAAAGAAAAAGAAAGAGGTTTTTACCTCTTGAATTCCTCTCATTGAGAATCTTTTTAGGGGAATTGATTTTGGTATTTTGTTGATACAAAATGATCCTATATGTAGGGTAGAGACTTGGTAGGATTGTTTTGCAGAATTTGGACAAGATTCAAGGCTTTTGAGGTGTGAGGAGAGTAGGTGGTGAGGGGTGGTATTTATAGTGGAGGAGAGGGGTGTATTTTTATTATTCTATTCATTATTTTATTATTTTTATCAAGAAAATAAATATTGTAGATTTTTGTGACTAAATAAAGTAACTATTGAATTTTAGTTTGAAACAATGGCCAATTACATCATCCATGACTCAAGCATGACTCAAAAAATCATTTATTTACTTATACCATAAATTTTTGTATTTCACTAATCACCAAAAATTCAACTATTATAGAAAATCCCAAAAATTAACCCTAACCATTTTTTAATGTTTATAATTAAAAAATTAACTCCATTTTATGAAAATAATTTTCTAAATATGATAAATTTAATTTTGAAATAAAATCCTCATTTCTTTGAAAATTGCCAATTTTAAAATTATAACTGATTTTACAACACTTTGAAAAATTAATTAAGAGATTATAAAATTATATTATAATCATAAGAAAAAAATAATAATAATTTATGAATATATTTTATGAAAATAAATTTCTTTTAAATCATTATAATAATGTTAAAATTGTAAATAAACAATTATGTTTCACAAAAATATCAATACTTAATTTAACATTTTCTAAAACATTTATTTACTTATACTATGATATAATTATATCATATTTTCATTTATAATATGGATGAGTTTTATATATACTTTCATTGTTGAGGTTACTTTTCTATTGTTAAGATTACTATTCCTAAGGGTTGTATTAATATTCCTAAGGTAAATTTACTATTCCATCAGTATAGGTTCCTTAATTTTGAAATTTCCACTTATTTCATTCATTATTCATTTATAATGTTTGTATTGTGTTCTATATATTTTTTTATGTGATTTATACTATATGACATAATTATAAGAAGAGAAATTTCATTAATAGAATTCCGGGTAGTTACATTCTTCCCCCCTTATGAAATTTTACCCTACAAATTTTGTTTTACACACTAAGGTGAAAACATGTGTGGGTACTTATCCTTGATCACTTCTTATATTTCCTGTGTTTACTCTTCTTACTTATGGTTCCACCATATTATTTTGACCAAGTGAGTAGTATTGTTGCGTAGAAATTTATCTTTATGGTCCAAGATATTTACTAGCTTCTCTTCATATGAAGGGACATTTTCCAGTTGTACTACCTTTGAATTTAGTACATGTGAGGGATATGGAATGTACTTCCTCAAGAGGGATACATGGAATACATCATGTGCTTGATACATGATTGTAAGAAGTTCTAGTCGATAGGCCACATATCCAAAATGATCAATAATATTGAAGGGGTCAATGTACCTAGGACTTAGCTTTCCTTTCTTACCAAATCTCATGATCCTCTTCCATGGAGATATGCGTAGGAATAACATGTCTCCAAACTTAAACTAAATATCCCATTGATGATTATCTTCATAGCTCTTATGTTGAATTTGGGCTATCTTGATGTGCTTCTGAATGTTTTTCACCTTTTCCACCATTTCTTTAACAATTTTAGGTCCTAGTAGCTTATGTTCACCAACCTCATTCCAGTATTATAGTGTTCTACATATTTTCCCATAAAGGGATTCATATGGATCCATTTGGATGCTTGAGTGGAAAATGTTGTTGTAATAGAAATAAACCAATGGTAGATATTGGCCATGTCCTCCCTTGAATTCCATAGAACATGATATCAACATGTATTCTAGTGTCTGAATATTCCACTCAAATTGGCCATCAATTTGATGATGATAGACCAAACCGAAGTTCAACTCAGTGTTCAGATCATGTTGGAGAATTTTCAAGAACTTGGAGCTGAATATCTGATCATGATCCAATACAATAGATAGTGGTACTCCATTCAACCTTACCACTTCTCTAAAGTATATTCATGAAAGTTGATCTAGTGAGAAGTCCTCCCGAATTGTGATAAAGTGATTTGTCTTTGTAAGATGATCCACAATGACCCATATAGTATTGTTTCCTATAGATATCTTTGGAAGTCCAATGACAAAGTCCATGGTGATGTTTTCCCATTTCCATATTGGTATGGGTAATGGTTGAATCATCCCTTTAGAATTTTTCCTTTCATCCTTCACTTTATGACATACCATGAACTTTGATGCATATTCAGTGATCTCTTTCTTCATATTGTCCCACTAATAGTTTTTTTATAGATCTTGATACATTTTGGTGCTCCCTATATTAATACAGAAGGTTGATCTATGTGTGTCATTCAGAATCACTTTCTTTATCTCTGAATTGTATAGTTCACATAGTTATGACCTAAATATTATGACTCCATCCTCATAGATCTTGAACTCAGAGTATTTCCCATTTTTTAAAATTTCAACCCTTTTCTGAATTTCCACATCACTCCTTTGATCATACTTTATTTTCTCTATAAGGGATGGTTGAGTAATAATTTTAGAAAGGATTGATGATAATACTTACTTGATGATTTCATGTCTATATTTTACAAATCTAAGAAGATTGGTTCCTTTTCAATTCTCATCATTGATAAAGATGTAGGATCCTTTCTACTTAGAGCATCTGCCACATTATTTAATTTAATGGGATATTAGTGGATTGAGAAGTCATAATCTATGATGAGATCTAACTATCATCATTTGGAATAGTAATCTTCTTCTATGTGAATATATATTTTAGGCTCTTATAATCATTTTATATCTCACACTTCTCCTCATAGAGATAATTCTGCCAGATTTTCAATGTAAATATCACAGCTTCCAAATCCAGATCATGCATAGGATATTTTTACTTTTGAATGTTTAACTACCTTTAGGTGTAGGCTATCAATTTATCATTTTGAATCAATACCCATCATAATACATTATTTTAAACAACATTATACACCACAAATAGTTCCCCACTTGTCGGTAGTGTGAGAACTAGTGTAGTGATAAGCCTCTTTTTCAAATCTTTGAAGAGATCTTCAGATTCACTGTTCCAGATAAACTTTACTCCATTCCAAGTTAGCTTAGTTAGTGGATTTTAAAATCATGAGAAGTTCTTCACAAATTTTCAGTAATACCCAGCTAAACCAAGGAAACTATGGATCTCCATTAAAGATGTTGGACTAAGACACTCTTTGATTGCCTTTGTCTTAGAAGGGTCTATAGATATCCATTTATTTTTTATTACATTCCCTAATAATGATACTTCCTCCATAAAAAAATTACATTTACTGTACTTTTCATATAGTTTCCCCCTTTGGAAATTCTTTATTATAGTATTCAAATGCTCCTCATGTTCCTCCTTTCTAATGGAGTATATCATAATATCATTAATAAATACTACCAAAAATATGTCAAGGTAATCTCTAAATACTATATTCATTAAGTCCATGAAAATTTCTAGATCATTAGTGAGTCCAAAGGAAATCACTATGAACTCATAGTTTCCATACCTTGTTAAAAAGGAAATCTTAGGAATATCTTCCTTCATCAAATTTAATTGGTGATATCCTAACTGAAGTTCTACCTTAGAGAAATAATTTTCCCCATATAGTTGATCAAACAATTAATCTATCCATAGAAGGGTATACTTGTTCTTTATCATGATTTTATTGAGCTCACAATAATCGATGTTGAGGTGCATTGATCCATCATTATTCTTGAAGAAGAGGACTGTTGCACCCCATGGTGAAGGACTCAGGTGTAGAAAACACTTTTCTAGATTCTCCTATAACTGCTTATTCATTTATTTTATCTCAACAGTGACCATTCTATAAGGTTTCTTTGATATAGGAAAGGATCTAAGAATAAGTTCAATTGATAACTCAGATTCTTGGTTATGAATAAGATCAAGAAACTCTTCAGGTACCAAATCAGTATAGTCCCTCACAATGGGAATGTCTTAGAGCATGATTCTCTCTTTTGTCTCAATCATTTGAGATAGATATTTTTACTCATAAGTAAATAATATCCATAGTTTAGATGATGATTCTGAAGGAGTTTCATCTTCCTCCTTACACGTGTAGAGAATTGGAGGATGATTTGGGATGTGAAGAGTGATCTCCCTTTCCTAACAGTTGATATTGGATTTTTATAAATATAGTAAATCCATTACCAAAATAGAATCAAACTCCACTAAAGGAAGTAAGAAAATATTTTTTGGGAGGTTCAGTCCACAAAAATTAACTAGGGAGGAGTTAAATACATTTGATATAATAATTTCACCATTTTTTGTTCTTACAGATAACTCAACCTTCATATTTTGATGTGGTGTTTGAATAGTCCTACTAAACTTGAAAGATATGAAAGAATACATAGAACCAGAATTAAATGGTACATTCTCTATTCTTGAATGAATAAGTAGTGTACCATTCACCACATCATTGTTAGGATCCACCTAAATAGTGGTGATAGCATATTCCCTTCCTTTATACCTTGGATATTGTTGTTGATTTCCTCTAACCACCCTTGGATTAGTGCAATGGTTCTCATAATTAAAATGTTCTTACAGTTGAAACACTACACTACAGGCTGAGTGTTGATCTAAATCTTCCTTTTATCTTCCAAATTTGTGGGATTCTTTATATCCCTTCTAAATTTTATAGCTAGATGTCTATCTCTTCCACATTTGAAGCATCTCCCAGTTCCCTTAAGACAGTTCCTAGGATGCTTCTTCCCATAATTTTGACATGTGGGATGTTGAGTTTTCTTTCCATCATGGGATTTTTCAGTTTATCCTACCATATTAGAATTAATTTTCCTATTTTTATCATCAGGCCCACAAGATCATTGAGAGTCTATGATCTTCATTTCAACCTTCATGGAACAACAGAAAATATCTTCATAGCTATCAAAGTCATGAATCACAAATTATTTTCATAGAATCGGATTTAGTATAATAAATAAGTGGTCCACCTTGCTTTCGATGTTCATGAAAAATCTAGTGGCATACCATGTAATCCTTACAAACTTTTACTCGTATTCCCTGATAGAATCATTTTCCTTTTTCGTTAATCTAAGGAACTCCCTTTCTAAATTAAGATAAAGATTTTGGGGAAAATATTTATTTAAAAATAATTTATTAATATCTTCCCATTCCATGGAATCAATATCATCCTTGTACTTTGTGTTCTTGATCAGTGTCCACCACAGAACAGCTTCCCCATTAAAATGATAGACTGCTAGTATAACTTTCTCTTATTCTGAGAACTGGAGGATAGAGAATATATTTTCAATGGAGTTAATCCATTGTTCAATGATGAGGGGATTAGAAGATCTACTAAACATGGGATACCTTTTTCACATGAAATATTCGACAGAAACTTTCTATTTATTTGGAGAAGGAAGTAATTCTACATGATTAAAGTTATTATTCATAACTTGATCCAGATGATCAAGTACTATCATGAAGTTTTGAGCACCTATTTCCATCATATTTTTCATTTCATTAGGGAAATAATCACATATCCTATCACATTGATTGTTGGCATGGGTTCTCCCATTTCCAACCATTAACTAAAAAAGAAATTATAATTATAGGGGATTGAATAATTATCTAATAAACATATAAAAATGAAACATTAGACATAAAATGATAAAATTGTAAAGGAAAATTATATCCTAACCTGTGATTCTCTGGGTTTCAATCTAGGTTAACCATGGGGATAGAATTGTCCTTAGGGTTCTTACTAATGTGCTCTAGTCCAAATATTCAAAAATAACTAGACCATACTATGATACCAACCATAATGAACCTAGAATTTTACACATATTATTACATGATTTTAATCATAATTAAACATCAAATACAAACCAAGGATCATAAATTCTAGTTTCTTTATAAGATTAGATACATAATCAAACGGCATGACACCAAAATAAAACATCTTTTATTTAATATTTATAAAAATATTCTAACTTCATTTTCACCCTTACATCTAATTAGGATTACCTGGGGAATACATTAAAAATTTGAGGAGCTAAAAATTTTAGTAATGGAATAAACATATGAATAAATCATAGCACATGGGTTAGAAGGCATAACATGATAACATAAAAAGGCATGGAACATGAATAAACATATAGAAGCATAACATATAGAACATAGGATCATATAATCATGGAATAATATAAATTTGGAAACAACATAAAATATGAAATAATCATGATCCAAGAATCATTGCATATAGAGGATCACAAGTCAAGGATAACAACTAAGACCATTGCGCATGGAGCATGAGTCAAGGCTAACCACCAAGACCATTGAACATGGAGCATGAGTCAAGGATAACTACCAAGAACATTTCACATGACATCTCATGATATTAAACATTACCCAATGCATTAGACCTCTATCAAGACATACACATAATAACATGTTCATGAATATGTGTGCCACATGAAAAATAAACATAAGTGTTACCCATGGAAAGAAATGGGTATCATAATCATGTCATAAAGCATAATAAATGGGTGTATCATAAAAGTGTCCATGAAAGAATGTATTTAAATAATACATGGGCATTAATAAGGAAAAATATTAATATATCAGGAAAATTGATATCAAATTGAAGTGAAAACATTTAAAATAGTGTTTAAGAAACTTTAGAAAAAATGATTTTAGGGTGGTTTAAGGAAAATATTAATGATTATTTAAAACAAAAAAGGAATAATTGTTTGTATGAAACCAAAAATGAACCAATATAGTTTTTCATGATAAAATGAGTGATTTTAGAAAAATAATGGTGGATTAAAATATATTATAGAGTTCACTTGAAAATAGGTAATAAATCGTGAAGTTCCCTTTAATCAGGCTTGCCTATTGAGAAGAATTGAGAATGGAACTGTTTTTAAAAAATATATTTCCCCATAAAAGATGGATGTGAATACATGATTTTTGAAAAAATACATAGAATTTATAATAATTATATAAAAATAAAGAAGATTTACATTGAGGTAAAGAGAGAGAAAGTGTAACTTGAAGGAAAAAATAGAGGTTCGGTGAGAATCCCTTACCTTATGTCTGAAAGTGTTCTACACTTGTACTTAATCTTATGGATAATAAAATTAAATATGTTAATTAATTAATTCAAAAAATTATACATGTATTTTATTTATTATAATTTTATCTAGTTCACTTATGGATTTTTTTTAGTTATAAGATACAATTTCATCATTCGGGGGTGTTCATTTCTTGGGTTTTCATGATTAGTTCACTTGTATACATGTATGGAAAATCATGTAAAATGAGAATATTTTTCCAAAATTGAAATTATATGTTATTAATGAACTTATTTAATATTAAATGGTATTATATATCATTTTTTCATATGTTAGGATGATTCATTAGATAAAACTTTAATAATAATCTTTTTGATTAATTGGTTGTTTTTCAATCATCACAAACTAGTATTGTTTCATTATTTTATATCATGTATATATAATGGTTTAAGAACATTAAATAGGTTTTAATAAATATATTATAATCTTTTTTAATCATAAAAATTGTTTTATGTCTATACTTGAAGGCATAATTTAAAATGAAAACACATCATCCATGAAGGTAGTAAATCGGCACCTCACGGATGATGTTTTCATTTTTAGAATAAAAGAAGAGGGGAAAAGGAAAGATGATGGGTTGTTATATTAACACAATAAAATTCCAATATATAAAATATAATATAGTTATAATGTAACTTGGATAAGGGTATTTTATGATATAATAATAAAAGAAAAGAAATTAAAATAAAAAGAAAGAGGTTTTTACCTCTTGAATTCCTCTCCTTGAGAACCTCCTTAGGGGAATTGAGTTTTGTATTTTTTTGAGACTAAAGGATACTATAATTGGGGGATACTTGGGAGGATGATTGGTTATAATTTTAACAAGCTTTAAGTATTTTGAGGTGTGAGTACAAGAGGTGTTGAGGGGTGGTATTTATAGTGGAGGAGAGGGATGTTTTTTATTATTCTATTCATTATTTTATTATTTTTCTCAATACAAGTAATAGTGTTGATTATTGTGACTAAATATAATAACTAGTGAATGTGATTTCTAACCAATTTCCACTTACATCATCCATGACTCAAGCATGACTAAAAAATTAATTTATTTACTTTTACCGTAAATTATCGTATATCAATATTCACCAAAAATTCAACTATTTTAGAAAAATACAAAAACTTCGCCCTAAATATTCTTCAATGTGTAGAATTAAAAAATTAATTCAATTTTATAAAAATAATTTTCTAAATATGAGAAATTTAATTTTCAAATAAAATCATTATTTTATTGAAAATTACCAATTTTAAAATTATAACTGATTTTACAACACTTTGAAAAAATAATTAAGGCCTCATAAAATTATATTATAATAATAATAAAAAAATAATAATTCATGAATCTATTTTATGAAACTAATTTTTTTTTAAATCATTATAATAATGATAAAATTGTAAATAAACAAGTATGTTTCACAAAAATATCAATACTTAATTTAACATTTTTTAAAACATTTATTTACTTAACTATGATATAATTATGTCATATTTTAATTTATATTATGGATAAGTTTTATATATATTTTCATTGGTGAGGTTAATATTCTATTAGTAATATTAATATTCCTAAGGGTTATAATACTATTCCAAAGGTCGAGTATTATTCCATCGGTATAGGTTCCTTAATTTTTGAAAATGCCACTTATTTCATTAATTATTCATTTATAATATTTGTATTGTGTTCTCTCTGTGGTTTTATGTGATTTATACTATATGAAATAATTATAATAAGGGAAATTTCATTGATATAATTTCGGATCGTTACATGAGTAGCCAAACTGTGCGCCTCTTTTAAAGAGGGAAAATTATAGTTTTTTCCTCCTAAAATTTATATGATTTTAACATGATTTCACTTAAATTTATACTCTAGAAGAAAGGGTTATAAATCAAATACTTCCAAGCCCTCCAAGGGTGGTTCTCCCTCAATTATTAGGCATTTGGAGTGTCATTTAGGGAAAATATAATCTACTGGTATGTCTCTTGCTCTATTTCCCTCTATTTTTTGGAGAATCATTGTGGATTATTTCTAATTCTTATAAAGATTATGAAACCTATTTTAGGGGTATTTTTAACCTTGGTTTTTGAGGCTATTTTACTAGGAAATTTAAGGTACTGAGCATGCTCAGCCTTAAGAATTTAATAAATAAAATAAAAGTACAGAAAATCTAAAGCATGTGGCACATGAAACCCCACCAAAACAAGTAAGTGGCCAACACACAACCCAGAACAAAAAGGATAGAGTAAAAAGACCTAAAAATGATTTGAATACCTATGATAAATGCCCAAAAGGCCCAGAAACACCATCACAGGATAAAGAATCCATGAATCGGTTGACAGCTGCTAACCCCAAATACCTCACATACACAAACGCATCGATGAGGCTGACTAAAAGCACTCCACCTGAGTCATCATCATAGATGACAATTTTCTTAAGGATGTTATTGTGCCCTTCAGCATTATCACTAAGGAAATCGAGATCATTCCCAATGCTCATCATTGGAGTTGTTAAAGTCTACACATCATCAGTGGGAGATGCTCACTGTCAATGTCCGGTACCATCGACAGCTCATGGTACCCAAAATCATTAGCCCAATAGTTTCTCATACCACCATAGGTTATCCTGTAGCCACTAACACAATGCCATTTCCAAAAAAAGAGATCCTAAGACCCCATAAATGCATGCCTGAATTCCCAAAAAACTAGCTTGAAGCTCAACCATGAAACCTGGATAGGCCCAATGAAAGGCCTTCTACCACAATCTAGTCAGCACCAAATCCTAAGGTCATCCAAAATCTACATCCCAAGTCTATCGATATTTCTGAAAATCTACACCCCACATCCTACCAGCTGACGATAACCGGTCATGCACATCATGTCCTAAGATCTCATCGGGCCATCGCCACCATCAGGATTCTCCCCTCATAGAACTCGGTAATCATGTCATATCATCTAAGGACACTGTCATTTTCCAACTCCACCACCAAGATTCCATAGCTTCCACACCCCATCACCTGACCGCAACCATTGTTGGGGTCATCGATCGCCACTAGGATTCCACACAACAACACAAAGTCTTGTGTGTTGTCACCATCATTAGTGTGTCAGCATTGGAAACCATGTATCACATCGATACTCCCTCATCACTAGAATCCTCTCTAATGAAATGCCATCAGGATACCACACTTTCCTCCCACATCGATCTGAGGACACTCCACCATGAAGCCATTGTGCCTGAAGTTGTCACCTAGAAACCATCACCAGCTGTGCCCATGTTACCCCGAGGTAGCTCTGCATCCCTCCAGCTCCATCTGATATCAGATCAAAATGAAGACACACTCTAGAACCCAAAGAAAACCCATGCTTGCTCCTCATATAATTTTTGGATCCACACCAATGTTTTCACTAACACCCTTCATGCCAACCAACATGAATCACCATCCCCACTCATCGGTCAACCTCCCACATTTCATCACCAGCATGCTCGCCTTCACTGGGGGTCTACCATGTGCAGTATCCACCCCATGCTTTGAAATCCCACAAAAATGAGCTCACCCATCTGGGATCAAGATGTAGATCTAGGATCAGGTCTTCATTAACTGGAGAAACCTCCCGATCGGGATCAGGGACATCATATTTCCCTCAAGGATGTTTGGCACCACATGCCACAAACATCTCATGGTGACCAGAAATTTATGCATCGGATATGTGGATAGCGATTTATAAATTTGAGATAGACTGCACCAGATTGGGATCACCAGATAATTTTCCAAGAGGTAGTATCTCTCTATTATAGATATATAAACTCTTTATTCTCACTCTTTGAGGGTTTTTTAGCTTAAATCAAGAGTCGTCATTGGAAAATTGGTTGTCTACGATCTTGAGTTAGGTGGTCTATAGGATATTTTCTATAGTATCGATGTTGTTCTTGTATATATATTTGTTCCATTATGTTTTCATCTAGAAAAATTGTTTTTTATTTAGAAAAATAAATCGAGCCTTAATTTGATATGTGATACCCTTCACAAACCACATATGGTATGTTGATGATCATGATATTGGGCCTATGGTCACCCATGGGGTGTGCCACTCCTTTTAAAATGGTGAAATGAGTTGTTAAATGGATAATTGAAGGTTTTGGGATATTAAACCAATTGAAATAGTGTTTATCATGTTAACATGGTGTTCTGGGATGTTTGGATTAACTTGGTAATGTTAATTGGGTTATGGGATAATTAAGGGTAAGAGTGATAAATGGTTAAAGTGGAATGTTCATGTTGTTAAATGGTTTGGAATAATGATTAATGGTTGATTTTGTGAACAAATGGTAAAACAAACTAGTCGTGAGATTGAGTTAAATGTATTTTAATGTCACGACCCGCCCTCGGGGTCCGTGCCGTGACTACCCCAAGCCCGCCTTCCATAGGCCAGGGGCTGGCGACTAGCACCAAGGCGTAAATCCCGGTAAAAAGGGAAGGCATTGCCTTTGAAAAGTAAACACACACCACAGAGTAAACAAGCGGAAAGTAAACACTAAGCAAGCAGAGTACAACTGAAAGTGCGGAAAAGTAAATGGGCCAGTATACAAACCCAAACTGAAAGTAAAGTACAACTCGAAAAGGGAAAAACAGCAACTGAAAAGTAAAGGCCGCTACTCCGAGCTGTCCACTGGAAATCCCACCTGAAGGGTGGGTACAGATAGCTCCTCTGCTCCACGGGTCCCACCGTCCGCTCCGTGCACGTCTCACCCAGTGGTCCACCTCCGGGTACCGTCCCGCTCTGCAAGCCTCAGCTAAGGTCAACGCTGTCCGTCGTCTGCAACCAACACAACGTAGTGCGGGCGAAGCCCGTGCAGGGGTGAGTATAAGCTACTCAGTAGGGACCCCGAGACCCCTGAAGGTCTCTCAAATCCACAAAGGATAAACCACGAAGAAAAGAACAATCACGAAGTAACAACCGACACTGCTTAGGTATATGCCCATACATATACCTAAGTCATCAATTCAAATACGCTCCAACCTCCGAGCCCAAGTACAACTCAGTCCACGCAGGAAAGTATACATATTCCACAAAGGAAAGTAAAACATAATCCACTCAGGATTGCACAACACAATCCACACAGGAAAGCAACAGGATTCAGCTCGCACAGGTATACTTCTTCAAGGACGATAAAGATGATCACTGATCCATCTAAGTCGTCGAACCCACGAAGGATCGATAGGTAACTAACCCCCGCAGAAGACCCACACAGGATCGGGCTCACACAGAACCTGTAGGCGCTGGCTCACACAGAACCGCTGAGCGCAAGGACCCACACAGGATCGGGCTCACACAGAACCTGTAGCACTGATCCACGTAGGATCGCTGAGTGCTGTAGTCGTCGTCGTCGAATCCACACAGGATCTCTGTACTGTCGTCGTCGAATCCACACAGGATCTCTGTACTGTCGTCGTCGCAGTCACAGTAGCAGTTGTAGCAGTAGAACAGTCGCAGCCAGCACTAGGGTTCCCGCACACAGCAAGCTCGTACGGAGGGTCCGCTCCACGAGCCGAGAGGCTGTTACATCAACTGTCACGAAGACCGAAGTTGATGTATCCAAAAGTTCCGTATCGTCAATAGGAACTCAACGCAACAGACGGCGCGTCGATCGGACGCCCGGTCTGAGAGTTATTGGCATTTTTGTCTCCGGGGCCCGGTTGGTTTTTAAGGCAAAACCAACCCGACTGTACTCCACCTGCGTCCAAACCTCGGGCAGAGTATGCCAAAAGATCCGTCTCACTAAGAGGAACACTACGCGACTGACGGCACGTCAATCGGACGTCCGTAGCTCAAGATATGAGCGTTTCCGCTCCGAAGGCCCGGTTGGTTTCGTGAACGAACCAACCCGGCCGAACTCAAAGTAAAACGAAACCTTGAGTGCGATATACCGAAACGACCGTCTCGATCCAAGGATCGCGTTTCCGCAGACGGTTCGTCATTCGGAGGTCCGAAGCTCAAGTTATGAGCCAAAAACCAAATTTGGTTCGAAACGGGGGGGTCCGGGTCCGGGCCGACCCGGCCCGACCCCCCCCCCCCCCCCCGGGGCGGCGGGCCGCGGCGGCGGCGGCGGCGGGCCGCGGCGGCGGCGGCGGCGGCGGGCCGCGCGCACGCGGGGGCTAAGCCCCGCGGTTTTTGTGCGCTGCGCGGCACAAAGGGGCCGTGCCCCTTTTGTTTTTAAAGAAGCCCCCCCCACGTGGGGGGCCTGCTGTTGCGGAACCGAGGGGGGCGCTGCCCCCTCCTTCAAAGAACCGCCCCCCTCTCTTAAAGAGGGGGGGTTTTAAAATACCAGCCGGGGAATTAAATTCCCCGGTTTAATGGCATCCGGCCGGCCAGCTGGCCGGCCGGTCTTCTCCAACGGGACCGGAAAATCCGGTCCCCTCTTCGGCTTCCGACACCGGCGGCCCGGCCGCCGGTCTTCCCTTCCACCGCGGCCCGGAACCGGCCGCGGTCTCCTCGTCCCGCCGCGGCCCGGAACTGGCCGCGGTCTTCTCGTTCCGCCGCGGCCCGGAACCGGCCGCGGCGTTCGTCATCCGGCGCGGTGCGTCGGCACCGCGCCCCTTCGCCGTGCTTCGATTCTTTTCAACGCGGCGCGACGGCGTCGCGTTCTTGAAGACTTTTCCTCGGCGTGGCGCGACGGCGCCGCGTAAATTAATTGAACGATCATCCGCGTGGTGCGACGGCACCACGCTACTTGCTTCCACCCGCATGAATAAACATGAACGTTGGAGGGGGGTTCGGCCGTGTTCGTGCGGTCCGGCCCCCCTCACGTTAAAATAAAAATGCAACTCAAAATAAAAATCAAGTCACACGTTAGTCTTGATAAAATCACGATCAAGAATAAAAATAAGGAAACCAAAAGAAATCGACAACCCCTACCTCGGGTTTAAGATTCAAAGGTTCAGCTACGCTCCGCGGAAGACGGCGTCGCGGAGGTCGGGTGTCGCGGTCGTCGTTTGTCAAATCCGTTGACGAAGAGTTATGCCCGAAGAGACACGTCGTTGGCGGATCTTCGTTTGCCAACGAAGAAGGTCCGATGAGGGTGCGGCGTTCCCTCTTGATGACACCGAGGACGAAGAAGAGAGGCGTCGTTCTTCGTCGGAGGTTGAGCGTTCTTCGTTCTTCGTCAGAGCTTGAGGATGAAGAGGAAGCTCTCCAAAAGCTCTCAAGGGAAAAAAACAAACAACCCAAAAACAAATAAGATTACATCTTATTTTATTAACACATAACTCAAAAGAATTTCAAATGTTTGAAATTCAAAAGAGTTAACTCCCAAAATTAATTAAGAGTAACCTAAGCCAATAAAGAGGGGGTTTAGAGGGGTTTGGGAATTTGAAAAGAAAAGGGGTTCGTGTGGGCCCCACCACACTTAATCCTCCCAAGGGAGGTTAAGTGGGTGTGGGTCCCACTTCCAACCACCTTTGATAGGTTTTTAAATAAGTTAAAATAAAATTTGTCTTACACAAATTTTATTTAACTTAACTGAAAAACCCCAAAACGTAACTTTCAACCCGCAACAAACGCAACTCCCGATAAGGTCTCATTAAGCGAATATCGGCGCTGCGAGTTCATCGGTGCCCTCGGATTTCAATTCCGAGCACCGGATCAAAAGTTAGGAATTCCCGCTCGTTCGTTCACTGAACGTACCCAAGCCAAACTTCGGAAATTAATTCCGGGCACTCCGGGCCTCGGAATCAGGTGCCGTCAGAAACCGCGCTCTTGTAAAATTCTAAAGAAAATTAAGAAAAAAATTCCCTTGAATTTTACGGGTCTTTACATTACTCCCACCTCAGGGCTTTACGTCCCCGTAAAGATACAACAAAAACTAAGGAAACAAAAGAGGGTACTGAGCACGCATCTGAGCCTCCCGCTCCCATGTGCTCTCCTGGAGATTCCCGTGCTGCCATCTGATGCGCACAAGAGGAATCGATCGCCCACGCAGGACCCGCTCCTGTCAATCCTCTATCTCCACCGGGACCTCCGTAAAAGTCGCCCCATCGTCAACGACAAGCTCCCCATGGTCAATGATGTGCGTCGGGTCGTGCACGTATCTCCTCAGTTGAGATACGTGGAAGACGTCGTGCACCCGGTGCAACTGAGGTGGTAGAGCCAGGCGATAAGCCACCTCGCCAATCCTGCTGAGAATCTGGAAGGGTCCGATGAAGCGCGGAGATAACTTGCCGCCTCGGCCAAATCTCCGAATACCACGTCGAGGTGAGACCCGCAAGAAGACGTGGTCGCCATCCTCGAACTCCAGTGGCCTCCGCCTCCTGTCAGCGTATGACTTCTGCCGGCTCTGAGCTGTCCTCATCCGCTCCTGGATGACCTGGACCTTCTCTGTCGTGGCCTGGACCATCTCCGGTCCCACCAGTGCTGACTCTCCGGGGTCTGTCCAGCACAAAGGAGATCTACAAGGTCGGCCGTACAACGCCTCGTACGGTGCCATCCCGATGGTGGAGTGGTAGCTGTTGTTGTACGCGAACTCCACCAAGGGTAGGTGGTCCTCCCAGCTACGACCAAAGTCAAGGACACATGCGCGGAGCATGTCCTCGAGAGTCTGAATGGTCCTCTCCGTCTGACCATCCGTCTGAGGGTGAAAAGCTGTGCTAAGACGTAGCTGCGTACCGAACGCTTCCTGTAACCCCTTCCAAAGCCGGGAAGTAAAGCGGGCATCTCGATCGGAGACGATAGATGATGGCACGCCGTGGAGCCGCACAATCTCCTGAACGTAGAGACGTCCCAAGCTCTCCACTGAGCCCTGCTCTCTGATGGGTAAGAAGTGTGCCGACTTGGTGAGTCGGTCAACAATCACCCAGATGGAGTCGTGACCTCTGGAAGTGCGTGGAAGTCCAGTCACGAAGTCCATAGATATGCCGTCTCACTTCCACTCCGGAACCTCCAAGGGCTGTACCAAGCCTGCTGGTACCTGATGCTATGCCTTCACCTGCTGACAGGTGAGGCATCGAGAAACGAACACTGCTACTGCCTTCTTCATGCCCGGCCACCAATGCTGTCGTCTGAGGTCCTGGTACATCTTCGCCACTCCAGGATGTACCGCCAAAGGAGAAGTGTGAAACTCTCTCAGCACTTCCTCTCGCAAAGCGACTGGTACCATGGTACGTCCTCTGATACCAATTTGTCACGACCCGCCCTCGGGGTCCGTGCCGTGACTACCCCAAGCCCGCCTTCCATAGGCCAGGGGCTGGCGACTAGCACCAAGGTGTAAATCCCGGTAAAAAGGGAAGGCATTGCCTTTGAAAAGTAAACACACACCACAGAGTAAACAAGCGGAAAGTAAACACTAAGCAAGCAGAGTACAACTGAAAGTGCGGAAAAGTAAATGGGCCAGTATACAAACCCAAACTGAAAGTAAAGTACAACTCGAAAAGGGAAAAACAGCAACTGAAAAGTAAAGGCCGCTACTCCGAGCTGTCCACTGGAAATCCCACCTGAAGGGTGGGTACAGATAGCTCCTCTGCTCCTCGGGTCCCGCCATCCGCTCCGAGTATGTCCCGCCCAGTGGTCCACCTCCGGGTACCGCCTCGTCGTATAGTCCACCTCCAGGTACCGTCCAGTCCTCGAACCTTCGGCTTCCGTCAGCACTGTCCGTCGTCTGCAACCAACACAACGAGGTGCGGGTATAGCCCGTGAAGGGGTGAGTATAACGATACTCAGTAGGGACCCCGAGACCCTCAAGGTCTCACTAAAACCAACAAGGATAAACACAAGAAGATCTCAACAGATAAACTCTACTTAGGTATATGCCCATACATATACCTAAGTTATCAAGTAACCCATCTCAATCATGAGGAAACACAAGGATTATGAAAACGACGGATAACCACTACCCGGGTATATGCCCATACATATACCAAAGTTTGCAAGTGACCCATCTCAATCATGAAGTAAACACAAGGTCAAAAGTCTCAGCTCAAACCAGGATTTTCATTATCGAAACCGTAACTGCTGAAGAGCTCCGTCTCTGGAGTGTGCAGTGGTCCTGTCACGACTCCGAGGTACTGCTCACTAACCTAAGATTGCTGAAGTACTCCTCCTGTCGAGTACTGCGGGCCAGCCACCCAAACACAGTAGTGCTTCCCGCCGAGGTATGTCACCCAAACTCCGTAGTGCACACCCCCTAGTAGCCTGCTGAGGTACTCTCCGGACGAGCACCGCGGATCTGCACTGTCACACAGGTAGTGCTCCGTCCGCCATGGGTCTGCACCTCAGAAAGTAGTGCTCCGTCCACTGGGCTAGTCGACTCACTCCAAGTCGAGTCGGTCAAGCAGTCGTCAGGTCTCAGCCAGCTACACGGTCTCCGTACATCGCATGCTCGTCACTGGGAGGGTCCGCTCCACGAGCTACAGGTCGATACTCCAAGTATCTCAAAGTCCCACGAAGAAGTGTCTCAAAGGTCCGTCTCGTCACAGGGGTCTCAACGCAACAGACGGCGCGTCGATCGGACGCCCGGTCTGTGAGTTATTAGCCTTTTCGTCCCAGGGGCCCGGTTGGTTTCGAGAGCGAAACCAATCCCGGCCGTATCTCAACTGTACCCCGAACTCCCAAAGGGTAAACTCATAGGGACCGTTACTAAACGAAACTACCAACGCCGCTGACGGCTCGTCAAGCGGACGTCCTGTCTGAAAGATATCAGCTTTCCCGTTTCAGGGGCCCGGTTGGATTTCGGGTACAATCCAACCCGGCCATACTCCGACTGTATCCAAAACTCGGGCAGAGTATGTCAAAAGTTCCGTCTCATCAAGAGGAAGTCAACGAAACAGACGGCGCGTCAATCGGACGTCCGGTCTGTGAGTTATTGGCATTTTCGTCTCCGGGGCCCGGTTGGTTTTTAAGGAAAAACCAACCCGACCGTACTCCACCTGCGTCCAAACCTCGGGCGGAGTATGCCAAAAGATCCGTCTCATTAAGAGAAACGCAACGCGACTGACGGCGCGTCAATCGGACGTTCGTGGCTCAAGATATGAGCGTTTCCGCTCCGAAGGCCCGGTTGGTTTCGTGAACGAACCAACCCGGCCGAACTCAAAGTAAACCGAAACCTTGAGTGCGATATACCGAAACGACCGTCTCGATCCAAGGATCGCGTTGCCGCAGACGGTTCGTCATTCGGAGGTCCGAAGCTCAAGTTATGAGCCAAAAACCAAATTTGGTTCGAAACGGGGGGGTCCGGGTCCGGGCCGACCCGGCCCGACCCCCCCCCCCCCCCCCCCCGGGGCGGCGGCGACGGCGGCGGCGGCGGCGGCGGCGGGCCGCGGCGGCGGCGGCGGCGGCGGCGGGCCGCGCGCACGCGGGGGCTAAGCCCCGCGGTTTTTGTGCGCTGCGCGGCACAAAGGGGCCGTGCCCCTTTTGTTTTTAAAGAAGCCCCCCCCCACGTGGGGGGCCTGCTGTTGCGGAACCGAGGGGGGCGCTGCCCCCTCCTTCAAAGAACCGCCCCCCTCTCTTAAAGAGGGGGGGTTTTAAAATACCAGCCGGGGAATTAAATTCCCCGGTTTAATGGCATCCGGCCGGCCAGCTGGCCGGCCGGTCTTCTCCAACGGGACCGGAAAATCCGGTCCCCTCTTCGGCTTCCGACACCGGCGGCCCGGCCGCCGGTCTTCCCTTCCGCCGCGGCCCGGAACCGGCCGCGGTCTCCTCGTCCCGCCGCGGCCCGGAACCGGCCGCGGTCTTCTCGTTCCGCCGCGGCCCGGAACCGGCCGCGGCGTTCGTCATCCGGCGCGGTGCGTCGGCACCGCGCCCCTTCGCCGTGCTTCGATTCTTTTCAACGCGGCGCGACGGCGTCGCGTTCTTGAAGACTTTTCCTCGGCGTGGCGCGACGGCGCCGCGTAAATTAATTGAACGATCATCCGCGTGGTGCGACGGCACCACGCTACTTGCTTCCACCCGCATGAATAAACATGAACGTTGGAGGGGGGTTCGGCCGTGTTCGTGCGGTCCGGCCCCCCTCACGTTAAAATAAAAATGCAACTCAAAATAAAAATCAAGTCACACGTTAGTCTTGATAAAATCACGATCAAGAATAAAAATAAGGAAACCAAAAGAAATCGACAACCCCTACCTCGGGTTTAAGATTCAAAGGTTCAGCTACGCTCCGCGGAAGACGGCGTCGCGGAGGTCGGGTGTCGCGGTCGTCGTTTGTCAAATCCGTTGACGAAGAGTTATGCCCGAATAGACACGTCGTTGGCGGATCTTCGTTTGCCGACGAAGAAGGTCCGATGAGGGTGCGGCGTTCCCTCTTGATGACACCGAGGACGAAGAAGAGAGGCGTCGTTCTTCGTCGGAGGTTGAGCGTTCTTCGTTCTTCGTCAGAGCTTGAGGATGAAGAGGAAGCTCTCCAAAAGCTCTCAAGGGAAAAAAACAAACAACCCAAAAACAAATAAGATTACATCTTATTTTATTAACACATAACTCAAAAGAATTTCAAATGTTTGAAATTCAAAAGAGTTAACTCCCAAAATTAATTAAGAGTAACCTAAGCCAATAAAGAGGGGGTTTAGAGGGGTTTGGGAATTTGAAAAGAAAAGGGGTTCGTGTGGGCCCCACCACACTTAATCCTCCCAAGGGAGGTTAAGTGGGTGTGGGTCCCACTTCCAACCACCTTTGATAGGTTTTTAAATAAGTTAAAATAAAATTTGTCTTACACAAATTTTATTTAACTTAACTGAAAAACCCCAAAACGTAACTTTCAACCCGCAACAAACGCAACTCCCGATAAGGTCTCATTAAGCGAATATCGGCGCTGCGAGTTCATCGGTGCCCTCGGATTTCAATTCCGAGCACCGGATCAAAAGTTAGGAATTCCCGCTCGTTCGTTCACTGAACGTACCCGAGCCAAACTTCGGAAATTAATTCCGGGCACTCCGGGCCTCGGAATCAGGTGCCGTCAGAAACCGCGCTCTTGTAAAATTCTAAAGAAAATTAAGAAAAAAATTCCCTTGAATTTTACGGGTCTTTACATTTAAGTAATGAGCTATGAAAATATTGATAAATGAAAAGTTTCACCCATTTTGTTATTGTTTGATAAAAAATCATTGATGATAAAACTTGGAAATAGTGATTAATGGTATGGTTGGGATGTTGGAATGAGGCTCCGCATATTTGGGTCTAGCCAGACTGACACTCTAGGCCCCACCAATGTATTATATGGTTTGGATGTTGGACTGATGCTCCAAGATCCGCTAGTATGGATATGTGATGTGTACCTAGACTGATGATCCAAGAAAAATTATTTAATTGAATTGATCAATGAACACTCTTGATATATAAAGTGTTAACCCCCTTATAGTATATGTTTCAAACTTCTGATGTGGGCCGAAGTAGGTTTTGGGTGTTTGTACCTTTGTGGAAACCAATATCCCTTGAGGCTATTGATAATTGTTTAATTAAAAACTTGTTTACCTTTATTATATTTTGTATTACTAATATGTACTTATACATACATGATTATTAGTATGGATATTATTGTAGACACTATTGGTGGTAGCTTGTTGATTTGTACTCACACCCTGCTCAGGATGTTGTCGGTACCCTATCAAACTTCATGTTTGTAAGAATAGATAAGGGTAAGGGTCCTATGATATATGGTTGGTTTTGGATAGAGCATGGGTGAGGGGACCGGACATACTTTCCAAACCAGTTATAGGGATTATATTTAGTGTCTTATTATAATTTTTCTTTTGTAACTTTAGAATATCATGACATGGTATGTTTACATTATTGGTTTGTTGGTACTTCTTCAGTTTTGGGAGTTGGTTATATGATGTTTGGTTATTTGGTTATTATTTCATGCTATTGGTTCCTTTGATTTATATTATTTATTCACTCTTATAAAGATGTTATAGTCTCCCCATGTATATGTTTAGACCCTTACTACTAGTCGGTAGCCTCTGATATACGGAGAGACGCGCCTGAGGTCATGTGGAAAACCGGATCAGAGCACCATTTTAGTGGAACCTGGGTCAGGATGTTACAATGACACATAGATTCCCCAAGTAAATTACTAGTCTTATAGCACATCCTATAGAGTTAAATTCTAAACTCAATCCATGACATTTCCAAATGACTATTTTCTTTATTGCTGGGATGGAATTGTATCTGCTTGGGGTTGCTTCTATAAGGGGGATTGGGGTAATGTGAGACGAGTATTATCTTTGAATTACATGGGTTTATATTAATGTAAAATCATAGGATAATTGTCATTGAATCATTTTTGACATGCATGAGCATATGTCACATCAATTTGATATGTGGTGTTCCCAGAATGAATCAACAATACTAGAAAAGAGGTATTTAACAGTTTTGTCATTTATCAGTGCAAGGAAAAATCACTGATATAGGTGACCAATATCAGCACTAAAAAATGATGATAAAAGGTGCCTTTTATGAGTGCTAAAAAAGCACTGATAAAGGGTACCCTTTATCAGTGCTTCTTTTTAGCACTGATAAAAGTTATTCTTTATCAGCACTTTCATTTAGCATTGATAAAGGGTACCCTTTATGAGTGCTTTATTTTTAGCATTGATAAAGGGTAGCCTTTATCAGTGCTCTTTTAGTACTGATAAAGGTCTATAATAAAATTAAATAATTAAACAAATAAAAATAAAAATAAAATATTAATAATTTTATTGATTAAATAATTATTGATAAAAATGAATAAATTAAATATAAATATAGGTAAATTATAAAAAATAATAAATATTATATATTAAATATATATATATATATATATATATTTTAAATGAATAAAATTAAATAATTAAATAAATAAAAAATAAAAATGAGTAAACTAAGAAAAATATTAAACATTTTATTAATTAAATTATTATTGATAAAAATGAATAAATTTAATATACATATATATATATTATAAATATTAATAAATAGTATATATTAAATATAGATATATAAAATGAATAAATTGTAACAATTAAACAAAAAAATAAAAAAAATTGTAATAATTAAACAGAAAAATTAAAAATGAATAAATTTCAAAATCATTTAAAAATTATTAATGAAACAATTATTAATAAAAATGAATAAGTATAATATATATATATATTTTAAAAATTAATAAATAATATATATTAAATATAAATATATAGAAAATGAATAAAATGTAATAATAAAAAACATATTAATGTCTTGTTCATTTCCAATGTTGTTTGATTTTTCAATTTAACATATATTAAACATTGTGTGTTACATTGATTTCACATACATATACATAATTAATGCATTTTTATATACAATACACACACACAAATATTTATGCAATTAATGAAATCTTATATAGAAACACATACACCTAATATTTATGTTATTTATTCAAATTTTAATATATTTTAAAATTTCATTATAACATAATACATTTAATATATTATGTTTTTATTCAGTCAATTTTATTTATTTATTTTTAAGATTATTATAGTTAGGTATTATTTATTAATTTTTAATATTTTTTTATTTTTTATTTTTTATTTTATTTTTGAATTTAATCATTTTCAATCATTTATTTATATTTATTTATTTACTATGTTTTATAATTTTAAATATGTATTCATATTTACTTAAGTATATATATATATATCCATATTTTTTTAATAATTTATATTTAATTAATAAAACATATCCATTTTTTCAATATTTTTAAAGTGTGTTCATTTTTAATTATTCAATATCAATCATTTTTAAAATGAATTTATTTAAGATTATATATTCATTAATAATGTTAAAAATATAATTATAAATATATATTTGTAAATAAATATTTATAAATAAATATATTTATAAATGTATATTTACTATATTATAAATTTATAAATCTATAATTATTATAAATAAATAAATATTATTTTTTAAAAGTATTTATATAATTATAAATAAATAATTATATATATTTAAATAATTATAAAACTATAATAAATTTTTTAAAATAATTAATATATTGTATTTATATATATAAGATGAGGTCGAAACCCCAGTTTATTCAAAAAAAAATGGGCTACATTACAAAGAAAATTAAGCAACATATAATACAGGGATATACTCAGTGATACTCGAACTCGAGGCCTCGCCAAGACTCATAGAGGAAGTTTCCACTAAGCTGCACCCTATTGGCTATATATATATAATTATATAAATATTTAAATATTTTTTTAAATTATTATTCATATATTTATAAATAAATAATTATATATTTAAATAATTATAAAAATAGAATAAATATATTTAAATAATGAATATATTTATATTTATATATATTTATTATATATATATATAATTATATAAATATATATAATGATATAAATATATTTATAATTATAAAATTATAACTAATATATTTAAATAATGAATATATTTACTATATTTATATTTATATATATTTATTAAATATATATATTAGTATATAAATATATATTTATAAATGTATAATTACTATATTTATAAAATTATATATTTATAATTATAAATAAAAAAATATTATTTTTTAAAAAAAGTATTAATGTAATTATAAATAAATAATTATATATTTAAATAATTATAAAATTATAATAAAAAAATATATAATTATATAAATATATTTACAAATTTTGTATTTATAATTATAATTATAAATCCTTTATCAGCGCTAAAGTTTTAGTGCTGACAAAGGTTCCTTTTATAAGCTCTTTTTTAGTGATGATAAAGATCGAGCTTTATCAGTGCTAAAAAAGCGCTGATAAAAGGAATATTTATTAGTGCTAAAACTTTAGCACTGATAAAGATGTATTTTATCACTGCTTTTTTAGCGCTCATAAAGCTCGATCTTTATCAGTTATTTTTTGCAAGTACTGATAAAAGTGTACCTTATCTATTTAAAAGAACCCTAATCACGACTCATTCAGTTGTGATTCTCAATCTCTCGTGGAACTCCCCTTCTATCGGTGCTACTCCTCTAGGTTCTCTTAGATGAATCTAGGTTAGAATCAAAAGTATATTATTTTCTCCTTTTCTTATCTCATTGATTGATTATTTGGGTTCCACAATTTGCATTTTTACTTTTTTCTTAACCATGATGAACCCTACATCTCATATCTCTCTCTCTCTCTCTCTCACTTATCTATACCTACACAATGCTTCCCCTACTCTATAAACTCATACCGGATTCATACGAGACCACTGTGAACTGCATCTCCATCCGCTATTGCAACTGATGGTGATTTTCTTAATGTTTCCATTATTATTTCTTGTTAACTTTTAAATAGTGCAAATTTTCATTATTTTAATCTTGTTTCCACAATATGGGATGCACATGAAGATGAAAAAAAGTTTAAGACAATAAAAAGAATTATGAATATATGTGTAACTATTGAGAAAATCATCTTCGTAAAATTTCATAGAATGATAGGTGCAGATTTTTGCATAATTAATAATGTATGATTATTGTTGCATAGGTGATGTAGTTGAATGAATAAATGGAGTTTGTTCCTATGTCATCAAATGATAGAATTTTATGGTGGTTCTTATATATTTTCTTTCATTGGATTATTTTTTATCGTTCATACACAATTTGAATATAAATCTGAATATAATTTTATATGCTGAATATATTATTGAATAATGACATGATGATATACCAAATGAAAGAATTATTAAAGGTTTTAAGTTAAACTTGTGCAAAATATTAGAAAATTTAGAGATCCTTAGCACTATTATATTATATTTATTATTGTGGTAATTTTTACCATAAATGAATTAATAAATTCAAGCCAACTAAATGGAAAAGTGTTTTTTAGGATTACATTGTGGTTGGTGGTATGTTGTTATGGAAAGTGAATTATGTTTTTAAAATTTAATATATTAGAATCCATAATTGAAATTGTATTTAGGTTGTTTTTTAATATGAGTGGGTTTAGAGTATACATGGGATAAACATATTTTTTTAAAATAATAAGTGCTTGGTTTTAATTATGTTAGATTTGAGAAAACATGGGTTATATATAATCTTGATCAAATATTATTTATTACAAATTCTATAATAGAAATATTTAAGTGATGATCATTTTTTATTATTCAATTAAGGAATTTTATGTTTAAGATACTAGATTATTTATAGTTTATATATATATATTTGATATTTTATTTTTCAGATGAAATTACTCAAAATATATATATGTTGATAGGATAAATATATTATTCAAATTATTTTACTGTAATCATACACAAATATGTTTTTAATAATCTTTATATTGTAAAACGAACCAATACACATTTATAAATAATTTTTTTCTAAACATTAGAATTTTACGAAATAGAAAAATTATGTGACTTTTAGTTAGTGAGACTTTATTTTTATCATTGTATACATTTTTTTACTGATTATTTAACTAATTTTTTTTGTTTACTTGTCTAATAATTTGTTCTCTAGAGTAATTTTTTGAAAATTATTGTATTAAATGTAATATGTAAATAATTTTTTTAAAATTTTGATAAAACTTTCCTTGTAATATTTTCTTTGAATAATTACTTGATATTATTTGCAATGATTTTAATACACCTATTAATGTATGAATAAAATATTTTTCTTCAAGAAATACATTTGTGGATGTGATAAATATATTTTTATCATATATTGGAATATAATGGGTATTATGCAAGGTCTGGGTATGGTATTTTAGAATGTGATTTACTATAGACATGTTAGTGATTTATTGGGGGCAAGGGTGAGGGTTATGTGACATTTGTGTTGTTGTTTATTCTTCTTTATGGTTTTTTAGAAGTCAGGTTTTACTAATTTATTATGGCACCCATTCTGTGGTTCTTTCATAAGGGATCCAATTATGTTAATACTTCCCCATATTTCAAATGAACTTCCTTAGAAAAATGGATATGTTATACCCATTTCATGGTTTGGATGCAATAAGTACATGTGATGGTTATCCCTGAGGGGTAGTCTTGGATGCTAGGGGTTTGAGGTCAAATCTTAGGGTACCTATGATATGGTTATTTCTAGAGGTATATAAATAATTTTTTCTCTTCCCTATGATTCAAATGTTAACCTCTAATTAGTGAAATGATTTGAATTTTATGGGACAACCATGGTATAAACTTATGGTAATATTAGTATAATTCACTTGTATGAAATAAAGTTGGTACATTTGATTATCCTGGTGTTCTAGTTAGTACACAATGGCTTGACTTACATGTGTATTTTTAGCATCACTACTTTGAACATATACTCAAATATATGAATTGATGTATATTTTAGGGGCCCTATTAGTATTAATTTTTTTATTTTTATACTCACACCCTACACATGAACCTTAGTGGATATAGAGCTCTTATATTTGATATACAGGTGAGGGAAAAGGACTAGTAACATAGATTAGATTCGATGTAGTTTAGTGGGGATGAGTTAATGTTCTCATGGTAGTGTTAGGGACCTTTTATCATTTTGAGATGAGATTTGAAATTTTAAATTAAGATTTGGTAATTTAAAGAGTTTTAAGGAGACAACTAGCATACTCACCAGCTTTATCTCTTAAACAGTTATTATTGCATTTTGTTTCTTAAGACTCATCCCCCATGTATTCTATGTTGTTTGAACTACTTTTAACTAGTAGTCATCAAAATGATCACTAGTACCTGGTATGGGGTGAATTTTGGTTAGAGTAGTTCAATAAACATGGGTGGATGTCCATAAGATATGGTGGATGATTATCAAGTAACAAAATATAATAATAATTGTTCGGGAGATGAAACTGATGAGGATGAGAGTTGTCTATAAATTTCACCTTTGGATGAATTAATAAGATAACATCTACCATAGTGGGGTAATTATTTTCTTAAATTCAATTACCATTTCCTTAAAAATGGATTCATGCTAATCATTTGACAAAAGAGTATGAATATGGAGTTAAATAGTTCATCAAGTTTTCAATGGAGCATGCATGCGACCCTTCTCAAATCGTTTTTTTGTGTTTACATTGTTTTGATTCAAGACAAAATAAATGTTTGACTACTCATGTAGATAATTTCTTATGCACATGATGATGTTACCAATCCTAAGGAATAATAGACTATTGATGATGAAACTGTAAAATTATTAGGGGATCAATAGTATGTTGATGAAAAAAACAACAACGATGCGGCATCACAGTGTTGAATAAAATAATCAAGGCAAGAAGTCAAGGTATAAAATTTGAGGTTAATTGGAATAAATGCGATCAAGCTATTGAACCCAACAAGTTAATGTTCATTAGTTATCTTGCGGTCATAATGAGGTTGAACGTGATAATTGATATTGATTCATGGTGCCACATCTATCCTGTAATAAATGAAATACTTTGGAAAGATATAATGGTAATTTTATGATATACTTTCTTTGTTTTACTGAAAAATTATATAATGAAAAGTTGATTTAATTTTTATTATTCCTTGCAGATTTCATTTATTTTAGAATATTTTTGTAATAAATTTTTCTTAATGGTTGTTGTAAAATCCCATAGAGGCTTCTGGACTCTTCTTACAAAGTTACATCTTAGGGTTACTAAGGGGAAAGTAAATCCCCACCCACCAATTAGTTATGCACACATTATAAAGTAGGAAACATGGATTTATTTAATCAACCATCACAATGATAAATCATTTCAGATGTATTAGAGTCGATAATATATCATTTAACATTATTTATTTTATCCTACTAGATTCAAAATTATTAATTTATGAAATATCAAAAGAGTTATATAAATAAATAACAAGCATCAAAACCAATGTACCCCCATCAAAAATCAAGAATGGGGTATGTTTCATTAGAGTAAAAATTGGTATGTATTTTAAATCAATAATAAAAGTTTAATTATTTTATATGAAATAACATATGTTTCTTTTTTTATATTCAGATTGATAAATCAAAATCTAAAGCCACTTCCATCCCACATCAATTATTATGGAAGGAGTATCGTGTAAATAAGGAGGGTAAAATAGTTGATGAAAACACAAAAATAGTATAGGAAACATGTATAAGTATGACATAATTGTAATTCTTTATTCTTTATAATATTATTATGTAAAAATATCTATTTATGTTCATATTTTTTTATATGGTTTATACACAAGAATTGGTAGTGATCGTACTAGAAGAAAAGATACTTTTAGTAGATTTGAAGCAGTTATAGAAATATAGTCACATTAGAGGATTAGGTTTTGGAGTCTCTCCTCGAACATATTTTAAGAAGATAAAACTACTTGAAGATACATATAATATGGTGAGGTAATTACTGACAGAAATAGACTCACTGTAAGATATTATTTTTTGGTCTATTTTGGTAGACCAAAGTATGAGAAAGGATCAAAGTGAACCGATGGTGGAATAAATATCCACACATTAACCAAATGATACCACTAGATTTTAGGCTATTCATTCCACCCAATAGCATACCTTTATTGAGGTAATAAATTTTTTCATTACTCTTTCTCCTAAATGTGAGTCAAATAACTTTCAAAAACTTTATGTTACTAAAATTATATAGGGTACAGTTGTATGTGATTTTTATCTATCAACACTCATGCACCACCTTGTTGTGATTGCTATAGAGTATAATATCTAGGGATACAATATATTCCATAAAGACCTCATAAAATATCACATGAGAGTGGGGATTGAGGTAGATCATTAGTTGAATGCTGAGTTTCCTGTTCAACTTGATGATCCAGATATTACAATGGTCAATGATTCTATTGGAGCTTTTGTATCCTGGAAGTATAATCTTATAAATATACATGAGGTATGTATTTAACAAAAAAAATAAAATGAAAAAAAACTATAATGGTTGATAATAAAAGGTCTAAAGTGAGGTATGATATTATATATGGATAAAGCAATGGGAAAATGGAAGGTCGGATCAAGAAAATCTAGTGAATCAACCAAGAAATCAAAATAACATTCTGAGAGTACCTTCTCCCCATCAGTTATAGAGTAGCATTTATTATCATTATAAATTCATGCAGAGACCAAATTTAAAGATGAAAATATTTCTTAAATTACATATGAAAAATAAATATATTGAACTTTTATCAAAAACATAATTGGTATCAAGACTATAAATGAGATTCTCAAGCATGAATGGTTGGGCATCTCAGTTGTGAATACATACATAAGGTACATTTTCATAATAAGTCTGACCAAATAGTGAGATAATATGTTTATTAAAGTTAATAAATATTCATATTTTCTATAATAATTTATATTCCTACTATATAAAGTTAAAACCGTGTGAAGCGCGATTTGGATTCATTAATACTTGTATCATTTCTATGGAAAAACTTACTTTGGATAAGGAAGAAATTTAGAACAAAATAGATGGGTTACTTGAAGCATTTGATCAAAAAATATTATATGAAAAACTATTTTTTATTCCTATAATGCAGAAGTAAAACTCTACAATTTAATCACATAAAATATATTTTTAATTTTTTCATTACTTATTTTCTTTTGTTTTTTAGGCAGCACTAGATGTCGATCGTCGTCAATATAGATACCCCAAATATTTATTTTTTGGATCCAATACATGGATATCCAACCGATTGACCACACATGATGTGTATTGTGAATTTTTAATATACTTAAATCAACATTTTATAGATAAACTTCAAATTATATGTTTTAGTATTTTTTTAACAATAATTTTTTTATGATAGGTTGGTCGCTAAATATAGGCTAAATCATGGCATGAAGTCGGTTTCTAAAGAGATAAAGCCTATGGATTACTAAAAATAAAAAAAATAAGGTATATATAGAAATATTTAACTATCAAAACATTTCAAAATAATTTATTTATTTTTTTCAATGTTTATGCAGTGTCCGAAGTAAAATAATATCATCAATTGTGGATATTATGTTTGAAAATTTATGAGAGAGATCAAAAACCATGAAAAGACCAGTATCCCCCAATAGGTAATTTCTAAAGTTAATTATAATTTCATTAAATATATTTCATAATCATTTTTTTGTATATATTTTCTTAGTATTATTAAGATTACTGACAACCTTCATACTTAAAAGAAGAAGTAAAATTTTTTAGAGATGAGCGGGAAGTATACATATTGTCAGAATGTATGCCAACAACAAATTTATGTGATTATCTACAATGTTTGTGATATAGTATGAGTTATTACCTTAGAAATATATTTGGGGTGTGGATAATTAGTGTCATAATTCTTATATATTATTTTTGATTTGTTTCTCAAGGTGAAGTATAATGGAGGAAATCAATTTGTTTAGAAGCACTGACTTGCAAACAATAGAACTTTTGGGAAATGGCAGAGGAGGAGGAGGAGGTAGAGGTGGAGGTGAAGGTGTGGAAGGAGGTAGAGTCAGAGTTGGAGACCAAGGTAGAGGAGGAGGAGGAGGTGAATAATGAGGTAGAGTATGAGGTTGAGGAGGATATGAAGCATTGGCTTGCAAAAAATAAAATTTTTGGGAAATGGAGTAAAATGAGGATCATACCAAGATTGTTTTTTATAACAATTATTAAAAATGTGCACAATAATTTTAACTTAATATAAGATACATTATGAAATTTTTGTAGGTGTCTTATTGAAAAAATGTTTTTCACCACCTATTTAAGTGATTTTATACATGAATTTAAGCAGAAGAATTTTTTTAGAAACAAAACAAACACTGCTTATTTTTTCAAACTGATTATCATAGGCTACAATTTATATTAGAAAATTCCAAGTAGTGTCAAATATTATTTAATTTTGAAATAAAACCCTCACCAAGAACAAACTAAACAACAACAACAAAATAGATACAGTTGCTTGCCCATGACTTCTCTACACTAGAAAGAAAGGGTCTTAGTAGTGGGGAAAATAGTCACTTGAAAGTCATAAAACACTAATACAATTATCAAACAGGTATATAATAAAACTTAAATGTTTGAATAAATATGTGTTTAATCAACCATCAAAGCTAGCTAGTGTATGAGAGAACTATTGGAGTACAACCAGCATTGAGAGATCATGGTCATTGAGGAGGACTGTATCAAAGGAAACATGACATCAAATGAAAAGAAACTGCCTTATGAAGAAATACTAGAAAATTAAAAACTAGATTCAAATGAAATTGTGATGCATAGAAAATCCAAACAAATGCATCTTTGAAAAAGAATCTATTGTCTTGATCCAAAACCTCTAAAAAATAAATACAAAATTTAATCGATCGAATCATGAATTTTCAGAAAATAACAATATAGTGGTTTCACTTTGGTGGGTGGTTGAATTATTTGGGATATTCAATCATTTATTATATTCATGATATAATATCACAAATCTTTGTGAAATCCATATAAGTAACATTAATTATGCATGTCAACATTCGTTATGTAAAATGATCCATATTCACAAGATCATTAATAAAAAAATTATCATCATTATCAATAAAAAATACATGAGAATAGGGATATTCCCATTTTTATGAATAGATAATTATGATGTTATGTTAGATTTTATCATCACCTAGAAAATGAATTCGAATTGTTTTGAAATTGAGATTTATTTTAGTAAAAAGGACAACTTACATACTCAAAATTGAGTAAACGTATTTGGATTGTTTTGGTACTTTATGAAAATGATCTATAAGTCATTTTTTTATTTTTATTAATCAGTTGCGCCACAATCTAATACATTATGTTCCTGGTATGACTCAAAGTATATGTTATTAGTTTAAAATTTATATTTTAATACAAAAAAAGTGTCACTCACTAAAAATTGAGAAAACATGCTCATATTTTCTTGATAATTTAGGAAAATGATTCATAATTAATTTGTTATGTGTGTTAATTAGCATCATGTGAAACCCACACATGATGTGACTGGTATGACTCAAAGTGCATGTTTCTAGTTTAAAATGACATTTTAGTAAAAAAACACAAGTAGCATACTCAAAACTAAGGAAATGCATTTGAATTGTTTTGATAATTTAGGAAAAAAATATGTAAGTAATTTTGGATGTGTAGTAATCAGACATACCTCAATCCGACACATGGTGTGACCGGTATGACTTCAAGTGTGTCTTTTTATTCAAAATTGACATTAATTTAAGTAAAAATGACAATTGACATACTCAAAACTAAGAAAACACATTCAGATTATTATTTTTACTTTAGTAAAATGATCCATAATTAATTTGGATGTGTATGAATAATTCTCACCTCAATCTGATACACGATGTGTCTGATATGAATTAAAGTTTCCATTATTAGTTTAAATTTGATATTTTAATACATTAAAGTGTCACTCATTGAAAACAAATAAAAAGATCTTAGATTGTATTTATAATTTTTTATAAAGATTCATAATTAATTTTTTATGTTTAGAAATTATTATCATGTCAAACTCGCACACTATGTGACCAATACGACTCATAGTGTGTGTTTCCAATTTAAAAATACATTTTAGTAAAAAACATAAGTGGAATACTCAAAACTGAAGAAACGAATTAAGATTATTTTGATACTTTATTAAAATGATCCATAAGTCATTTGGGACATTTAGTAATAATTCTCACCTTGATCTGATGCATGGTCTAACCAGTATGACTCCAAGTGCATCTTTTTATTCAAAATTGATGTTAATTTTAGTAAAAAGGACAACTGGCATACTCAAAACCAAGAAAATGCATTTATATTATTTTGGTACTTTAGTAAAATGATCCATAAGACATTTTTGATGTTTAATAATAATCCTCACCTCAATCTGATACATTATGTTCTCAGTATGACTCAAAGTGTCCATTATCAGTTTAAAATTGACATTTTAATAAAAAAACATGTCACTCACTGAAAACTAAGAAAATGCACTCATATTGTCTTGATAATTTAGTATAGTGATTACTAATTAATTTTTGACATGTAAGAATCATTATCACTTCAAACCCACATATGATGTGACCTGTATGACTCAAAGTGTGTGTTTCCAGTTTAAAATGACATTTTAGTAAAAAACACCAGCGGCATACTCAAAATTGAAGAAATACATTTGGATTATTTTTATACTTTATGATAATTATCCATAAGTCATTTGGGACATATAGGAATCATCTGAACCTCAATCTAGTTAACGGTGTGACTAGTATGACTCTAAGTGAATCTTTTCAACATATAAGTATCATTTTAGTTTAAAACGTGCATCACATTGCAAAAATCGAGAAAACAATCCTAGATTGTTTTCTCCTAATTCTATCAGCTATTAATTAATTAATTTCATTATCATTTTATTTATTTAATTTTCATAGTGATAATTCTTGAATATAAAAAATAAATGGTGTGACATGCAAAAATCAAATGCACCAGAATCTGATACACAGTGTTTCTGGTATGACTCAAAGTTTAGCTTAAAATTAACACTTTCTATTTAATTCATTTATTTATATTATTAATAATATAATAATTTTTTTCTTATATAGGTGTGTTATTTTTCTTGAGTAGGGGTGGCTTGTAATTTTATACAGGTGATTTCCTCTATAATAGTGTTTTTTTCTTGTATTTGTGTTATAAATTTTATTTCATTTAAATTCTGTATTTATATCTGATTTTTCTAATTTATGGTGTTGTTTCTGGTGCTACATTTTTCTATTATAGCACAGTGTAATATTCTCTGTTTCTAGTGTTGTAGTGTGCTATAACATCACACTGTAGTGTTCCCCTTTATCATTACTACTAAATGCATTGATAAAGGCATCATTTATCAGCACATTTATAACACTGATAAAGTACTCCTTTATCATTGAATTTATTATCAATGATAAAGGATCCCATTATTAGTTCTTTTAGAAGTATTGATAAAGGATTCATTTATCATCAATTTTAGAAGTTCTAATAAAGGGTCCCTTTATCAACACTAAATAAAAGTGCTGATAAATGGTTTCTTTTATCAGTGCTTCTAAAATCACTGATAAAAGGGTGATTTATCAGTGCTTTTTAGTGATGATAAATAACCCATTTATCAGTCATTTTCTAGCACTAATAAAAGCCTATGACTTTTAACCGTGTTAAAGTAGTTAGTAATTTTTTATCACTGATAAAGGCTTATTCCAGCGCTGTTAAATGCCTCTTTTTTAGTAGTGCAATATGAAATTTTAAAAAATATAAAAGGCTTTAAAAATATTCCTTATGGGGTCAAAACCAAGAAAACCACCTCAAATTAGAGTGAAATCACAAGACAATGATTGTATATTGACTTTTGAAATGTAAGAATTGACGCCACATCAATCCAAGTTGAAGTTTTCCAAGGATGATAGTAAATGTATTTTTAGTGTTTTAAAACTATAAGACATGCATGTAATGGTAAAAACTTAGTAAAATATCTCATATTTTCATGAAATAATTGGAAAACCTATTAGGTTTTCGATGTCCATCGTATATACATAAAAGTGGAAGAAAAACCCAAATATATATTATTTATCTTTGATGGAATAAATGTGTAATATAAATGAAGAATAAAAAAATGTGTACTTAGATTATAGGAAGATCCATCTTCAAAACTTTGATGGAGTATTATTAATAAAGATCATAGTAATACAAGATAAAATTCACCTTCCTCTGAAGTTGGTACACCAGCCTTTGGATCTTGATCAAAATCATAGGAATCATGTACACTTGAAGAGGTGTTAGAATCTTCACCAAAGGTGATGAATAATCTACATAAATAAAGAGGGTTTGGAGAGGCTTGCAAAAAATTGGATGTACACAATAGGAGGGATTTCATCCCTTTATATAGCCATCCTTGACCTGTTTCATTTAATGAAATGCGTTGTCTATATTTGATGTATTGATATATGTTAATTCCCATTAACATTTATTCATTGAACCCATTCAATAAATATTCAAGTCATTTAATCGATTCATAATGGATTATTATCAATGATACCACATATAAGATAAATGTTCCTAAATTTAAATATTACATTAAATATTTTAGCACATATTCAAAAATCTCCCACTTTTACTAAAATTCATTAGAACTCTATACTACTCAAGCTGCTGGGTGTGGTGTGATCTCTATCAAATAAACTCATATCTTAATATGAACATTTCCACTACTATATGTATCGTATACATCATATGTATACCCATATAATCCTTTTTTTATGACATCGATTGGCCACTAGATATGAAACATGTCAATCTAGTATATCTATCTCATATTTTTCTTGATTCTCTAAAAAATACTGACCAAGTCAATGAATACTTCTCATGTCATTCATTTAAGAAATGAGCCCATCACATGACCCTCATCAAAGTAGTCAAACACATCATATGTGACTCAAATAATCATGGGTATGCATTTCCTTGGTCTCATACAATTAAGGTCCAAATGTATTTACTTTCCATACAAGTGGAAAAATCCCATCTTGGTTTCACTCCAACCAGATACATGATTAGCAACATACTCAACCACCCCCTAATTAGGTAAGTTCATATTTGGACTTTTATAAGTATGGTATCAAAGTATAGAGATTCTCATACTAAGTATCTTGCCAACCTCAGGTAAGAATAATTGTGACAGACCAAAATTATGTGCATATTTTAATTCAAATTTCAATTTTTTAGTGTTTTTTAATGATAAAACTCATGGATTTAAATGTTTTATTAAAATAATGGATAATTTTAATTATAGAATGAAAATGGTCTAAAATGTAAAAATTTCTTAATTCTATAATTTTGATAGATTTTAATCACTTTGGTATTTTGATCATAACTATTAAATTATTGATCCAATTTATGTGATTCTTTTTTAGGATTCCTTGATTTATGGGATACAACTTTTCTATCTAGACCTCAAGATAATTCAAACATATAAAGGCCAGAAAAACCCGATCAATGTTAAAAACATTCCGGGAGGATAGAGTGGACCCCACCTTCAAAAATGAGGCATAACATGGGCTAAACAAATCCAATTAATATGATTATAGCTGGATATCAAATAGAAATCATATCCTTGTTTCAAAAATAAATTTCATGGAGTTATTCAGTCATTAAGGCAGCAATTTAATGTTCAATATTGAAGGAAGATTTATGAATCAGTCAGACAGAATAAAATCTTGAAGTAATTATGTTATAACTTCTTATAGACATGTATGATGGAGATGAAATTTTTTGGTAAAATGTCCAAGACAATTGGGAAAAAATTCGGAAGACTGCATTTAAAAATTCAGTCATTAATGGGGTCTACCATGCACAAACCTTCAGAGGAAAAAATTCTAGAGTAAAAAATATCACATTTTCCTATCATTACCACATATTCGGGCAAGGCATGTGTCGGCTTTTATCAGCGCTAAGAAGAAAGCGTTGATAAAATCCTAACCTTTATCAGTTCTAGTTAAAACCGATGATAATGGTGTACCCATTATCAACACTTTTTTAGCGCTAATAAAGATAGTCTTTATCAACGTTATTCTTTGCGCTAATAAATATTTTTAATAAAAAATATTATTAATATGTAAAAAATTATTATATTTACATTCAAAAATAATGTTTATTTATATACATTAATTAAGAAACCCATGTTTATAATTAATATATATTTTTTAATTATTCAATTATATATATAATTTTTTAAAAAAATGTATTTATAAGATTATAAATATATATATTTATTTAAATAATTATAAAATTATAATAAATATATTTATTATATTTATAATTATATATTTATAAATAAATATTTATTTAAATAAATATATGCCTCCAATGAATTTGGTCAATAAATATATATATCAAGAGATAATGATGATATTCATGATTGGCATTATGTCCATCCATTATATGCGTGAGTACGTATAATTGATGTTATATGACTCATAAGTTTATTTGTGAACATGTTTGTGGGTTGCTATGTTCCAAATGTTAAGATTACTTATATTAATGATTATGCATGCATATGTTATGTATTCATGACTCTTGAATGTTCATTTATACATTAATGACACCCTTGCTAATCATGCTTTACATATATATGTGATGACTCATTTTTTATAATCTATACCTTATTATGTATGATTTATTCATGTTATACCCATTAACTTATTATGTTCTCATAAATACTTATAAAATTACAATAAATATATTTAAATAATAAATATATTTATTATATTTATAATTATAAAATTTTAATTATATATAAATACTTTTTAAATATATTTATATATATTTATAATTATAACTATATATATATATTCAAATAATTATAAAATTGCAATAAATACATTTGTTATTAGTTTATAAATATATTTATATATATATATATATAATTATATACAAATATTTATAGATATATTATTTTATAATTATAATTATAAATAAATATATATTTTTAAATAATTATAAAATTATAATAAATATATTTATTATATTTATAATTTTATAAATATATATAATTACATAAATATATTTATAAATCTATATAATTATATAAATATATTTATAAATGTAATCAAATATTTATAATTATAATTATAAATATATATATATATATATATAATTATAAAGTTATAATAAATATATTTATTATTTATAATTATAAAATAAATATACATAAATTTATAGTTATAAATATAAATTAACATATATTTATTTAAATAATTATAAAATTTTAATAAATATCTATATTATATATTTATAATTATTTATAATAAATATATTAATTATATATATATTATATATAATTATAAATATAATAAATATATTTATTTTGATTTTATAATTGAAAATAAATATTTATTTATTTATAATATTTATAATTTTATAAATATATATAATTATATATATATTTATTATATATATAAATATATATATATATAGATATAATTAGAAATAAATATATATATTTATTATATATATAATTTTATAAATATATATAATAATATAAATAAATTATTAACATTATATCTTTATCATCATTTTTTTAGCACTGATAAAGACTCCATTTATCAGCGCTTATTTAGCACTGATAAAGGCGTATCTTTATCATCACTTTTTAAGTATCACTGATAAAAACGTTACCCGATTTTATAAGAACCCTAACATTCGACTTCTTTTCTCACACACCTTCAAACTCTCACAGAAGCTGGTTTTCATTGCGCCGCTGCTCTTATCGAACCCCATTGTCGTCGCTCCTCTGCTCTTTCCCAACCACAATGTCGTAACCCCGTCGTGTCATTGCTCTTTCTGAACCTCGCTGCCACCACTCCTCCACTCTCGCCCAACCACACTGTCACCGCCTCACCACATCGTCACTCTTGTTGAACCCCACTGTCGCTGTGTATTGCTCTCCCCTAGCCACACTGCCTTCGCGCCGCCGCTTTTCCACACTACCATCACACTGCCTCGATGAACCCCACTACCACCACATTTTTTATGAATCAAGACCCTCAAAACTAAAGTTATGATATTCAAATCTTGTTTTTATGTATTTATATATGATTTCTCCTCCTCTCTCTTTTTTCATAATTATTCATTCCTTTTCCTTGGTGATTGAAAGTATAGATGTCCATGGGTATTAACCTAGGGTAGGGGATGAGGGTTTAATGAAATTCTATGTCTTTATTGGTTCTTAAGGATCCTTCCTTAGTGATTCTATATGAATGTGACACGGTTTATCAGTTTTAATGTGGGTGTATCTAAATATTTTTTCATTCCTTATGAACTCCTAATGTTATTGATATTTCCATTATTTAGTATTATAAAACATTTTTTTTATGAATCATTATGAATTATTGTTTAATTTAATGACTTCTATTATCTAAAAAAGAAATTCCATGTCGATTTTTAAAGGGGAACATTTTTGTGTGCATTGAGTATTCAATAAAGTGATTCAATGGAATGATTTGGTTTCAAATAAATCATAAATATAATTTTTTATTTAAATATAACATAGAAATTATGTATTTTAATTTAAAACTTATGATAATTGAATTATATATGTTTGATTATTATTTATACATGGGATACATTGGGTGATTTGGTAACCCAGACATATGCAACAGCCAGTACATATTATGGTCTAGAAATAGATAGTGGCCTATTTATACTAAGTGAAGGATTGATTAGTACCCTAATGATTCATATGAGATCCCTTGTATGGAATAATTGGTTCATGTATTTCATCTAGTGTTCCTAGTGACAATCTTAGTATCCTCAAACTCATAGGTTTTATCATATGATGCATGATTAATGACTACCAATGATGTGATATCTTTATTTCCCTCATCAATATTGAATCTTGATATTTCCAATGTCATCCAACCTTGTTTTTAATTTATTTGACCATTTTCATGTTTTCTATTATGAAAATATTATTTTAAAGAATCAATGGTTTTTATGTCATTTTTTCAAACTAGAACTAATGGTTTCCATGGTGAAAAAACATTATTTTGATTCAATGTGTTATCCTATTGGTATTTTCTTCACACCCTACATATTCCAAAGGGGTTTATATAGACTTGGTTTTATAGGATAATGAAAAATAAAGGGTTTCATTACATTTGGTGACTCTTATTGACCCGTTTGGTTTATCGGATAAGACAAATATGGAGATGTTTTAATCAATCAAGTTATTTTATAAAGGTTGACTAATTTATAAATTTATTTAAATGTTGGTTCAAGTGCAATGTTTTAAGAAATTTATTATAAATTATTTCAAATTATTATATAGATAATTGGCCACTTGGTGTGTTTTCCAAGTGGTTTTATCCCTTGTTATGGAATAATATTTGATGACAAGTGTTTGGGAAATGCCTAAAAGGATTTTTTTAAAGAAATATTTTGGTTTTAAAATCAGTGGTAATAACCAACTTTATGTTTTAAAATTTATTCTTATGTTAATTGGATTTCAAACCAATATTTTGGTTGATTTGAAAGTGTTAAAAATGTTTGAAAATACTGTTTTATTTTTAATGTGGTGAGTTAACCCATGCGATCTATATTTAAACCCACTTTTTTAGCCTTGTTTAATTTTTATATCAATGTTTTGGGGTGTTTAAATCTTTTAAGATTTAAAAATAAGATGGATTATTTCAAAAGGGTGTGTTTTCCCATGTGGATTGAATTTTGAAACTTATTGTGTCTTTCGATGTTTTTCAATTATTGTTTAATGGGTAGTGTGAATTTCCATTTTAGTTTCAAATTTATTTTGATAAAATTAGTCTGAAGAGTTGATTAGGATGACTTTTATTAATGATAAAATGGATTTTCATTCCAATCACGTTTTAAAAATAGAAGTTTCATTGTAAATTTTATAAAAAATTATTTTTCATAAAAGGTGTGATACCCTCTTAATCCCCTTTGATTCTTGTATGACTAATGTAGCTTGTGATCCCATGTGTGGATGTTTATTATTGACAAATTTGTTTTATGGTACTTCTATGGGTGTGGAAAGGTTTAGTAGTGAATAACTGGTTTCTTTATCTCAATTTCAAGTCCTTTTATTAATACAGCTCACTGACGATGCCCATGGCACTAGAATCCTTTTTAATATTGTTTAGGGGTTTGAAATCTCTACTTATATTGTATACCCTACTATTTATATTATTATTTGACATGTATTTTCTTGTAATTTTAACATTTTTTGCAACTTGAAATAGTGGTGCTTGACCGTGTTCTTTCTTCCTTCTTTGTATGGTTTGCTTTTCAGATTTTTTAAAAGGTTTTGTGAAAGGTTTTTTAAGAAGGAAAAAAAAGGAAAGTGTGATTTTGAATTGTTTTCAAACTATTTTAATAATGATTTTGAAAAGTGTTCTCAAATAGAAAATTTATAATATTTAGTATTTCAAACTCTAATAATATGTGAGTTTTGGAAATGGGGTTTTAGGCCACCATTCCTAGTTTTATGGAAATGGTTGGTTTTCAAACATGTTTTAAAAATTGTATGATAGTTGGAAACCTCTTTGAGTTTTGAAATGTGTATTTCAAAAATTGGTGTTTATGAAATAGTTTAAAATCATATTTTACAAAGGTGATTTTACCAAGAGGTATAGTCCAAGAAAAAATGTTTTCCAAGTGATTGTTTTCATTTAATGAAAATCTTAGAAAAATAGTTTTAACACACTTTTATGTGTTACTACTTATTTGGTAAAACTTTATATAAAATATTTATTTTTCTAATGTATTTAAAACTATATTTTTTAGGATGTAATAAAAAATTGTTCTCTTAGATTTGGTAGGTTTTGGTGACCTACTAGACTTTTAGATCACACCTATATTTTATAAGTTTAGGTTTGTTCTGGCTTGTTTCACTTACTTTGGATCTTCTGAGAGGGATATATGGTTGTATGGTGACCTAAGTTAAAAATATTTTGTGTATTTATTTTGTTAAATATTAATATTACTGAATCAAATAGGATGTATATGAATAAATAATGGATGGAGTCCAATCATATGACAAAATAGTATAAAGATAGGGTGAAATAGTTCATCAAATTTTCAAAAGATCATGCATATGACACTTCTCAAATCCTTTTTTTCATGTTTAAACTATTATTATTCAAGACTAATTAGTCCAAAGGAGCTTAAGAACACTTTATCTGTCATGGAATAGATCAAAGTTATAAATGTTGGAATAAACATGGGGAAAAGAGAATGTTGCTAGTGGTTGGGATAGCACTGTGTTTTATAGATCATCTTATATGATTTCAAGTGTAGAAAATAAAGAATACCATATCGAGGATGTGATTATATATGTGAATGATGATGAAGATCATATTGAGGAAATGATATATAAAGTTAAATATGAAATTCATGATTGTAAAAAATTGTTTGATAAGTTAAAGAGTTTTGAAAAGATGTTATTGTATACTGGTTGTACTAAATATATAGCATTTTCAGTCATAATGAAGCTGTATAATTTGAAATCAGGAAATGGATGGAGTGATTCTAGTTTTATGGAACTAATTATTCTCTTGAATGACATTCTCCTAGAAGATAATGAGATCGCTAGCTGAACATACAACACCAAATGAATGATATGCTTGATGGGTATGATCTCTGAAAGAATACACGGCTGCTTGAATGACTGTATATTGTTTTGCAAGGACCACAAATCACTTATATAATTCCCAAAGTGTTGTGCTTATCGATATAAGAAAGATGAATCTGGTCCTATGAAATTTTTATGGTACTTTCCAATCATTCTAAGGTTTATGTGCTTATATATAAGTGAGGAGACTACTGGTCAATTGATTTGGTATGCAGATATAATAAATAAAGATAAGAAACTATGTCACCTGACAGACTCTCCTTAGTGGAAGAGAATTGATCATGAGTATCCTGAATTTGGAAATGAGTTGAGGAACCTTTGTCTTGCATTATCTACAGATGGATTAAATCATTTTGGTTTTCAAAGAAGCACTCACAGTACATGGCTAGTTATGTTGGTAAATTATAACTTGCCACTGTGGTTATGTATGAAATGAAAATACATCATGTTATATATTCTTATATTAGGACTAAAACAATCGGGTAATGATATTGATGTTTATTTGGATCTATTGATCAACGATTTGAAATTATTGTGGGATTTAAGTGTTACATTTATAGAAATGAATATTTCACATTGAGATCCATATTGTATGGGATGATAAATAACTTTCCTGTTTATGAAAATTTTTCAGGATATAGCATTAAAGGGACTAAAGTGTGTCCTATTTTCGAACAAGGTATGCATTCAGTTAGGTTGAAACATTCATTGAAGACTATGTTTCTAGTACATAACATATTTCTACCCCGACGTCATAAGTACCGATCTTGGATGACATCATTTGATGGAAGTTCAAAATAACATATAGCACCATCTCCGCTAATAGGTGATCAACTTTTTGAGAAATTAAAATATGTGTACATTGATTTTGGTAAACCTTTTTTAAAAAACCTTATGAAAATAGGTTGAAAAAAAAGATCAGTTTTTTTTTTTGAATTACCATATTGGAATTTCCTGTATGTCAGACATTTTTTTAATGTTATGCATATTGAAAAAAAATGTATGTGATAGTGTCATCGACACATTGCTAAATGTACCGGAAAAAACAAAGGATGGAATTAAGGATAGGTTGGACATGGTTGACATGGGAATACAAGAAGAGTTGGCATCAATGAAGGGTGAAAAAAGAACTTTCCTTCCTCCAGTTTCTTACACTCTTTCCATGTAGGAGAGATATTGGTTTTTCAACTTCTTGAATTATGTAAAGGTTCCAAAAGGGTATTCATTAAATATCAAGAATATCGTGTCAATGATCGATTTAAAGTTAAAGGGTTTTAAATTACATGAATTTCATGTTTTTATTAAAGATATAATTCTTTTAGCTTTACGTTTCTTTTTTTCCAAGAATTTCTGTCATACATTAACCAAACTTTGTTTCTTCTTCAAATCTATATGCAGCAAAGTTATAGATCTGAAGAAATTTATGACTATGGAAAGAGAAATTGTCATCATATTATGTGAATTTTAAATATCATTCCCCCCATAATTATTTGATATAATGGTTCACTTTATGGTTCAATTAGTGAGAGAGATTCAACTAGGTGGTCCTCTACACTATAGATGGATGTACCCCATTGAACGGTATATGAATATTTTGAAAGGGTATGTCAAAAATCAAAGTCATCCAAAGGGTTTTATTGTAGAGTGATATATTTTTGAGGAAGCTATTTAATTCTATACCGAATACTTGTTCGGTGTGGAAAGCATTGGTCTACCAAAATCTTGTCATGCTAGGTGGCTTGTGGGTGAAGTAATTATTGGAAGATATGTTTTCACAATCAATATTACAAATCAAAAGCATACCCACCTTTACATTATGTATAATAATTTAGAGGTTTCCCCATATGTTGAAACCCACAAAGAAATTAATAGGCATTTGAATCCATCAAGGGATAAAATATAGATATCAAATACACATAATCAATAGTTTATAGGATTGTTTGGGGGCCATGTTTTTAAGGAGTCAGATGAAAATCCAGATTTAATTTCATAATGACTTTGATGGCTAGTCAGAGGAAAAAGTGTGTATGTATTATCTTAAAATGGTTATATAATTAATGGTTATACGTTCTATACAAATGAAAATGATGAAGATAGTACCATGAAAAATAGAGGAATTACACTTGTGGCTGAAGCGATGCATGTTTCTGGTACTAAATACAGAAATCCAATTTACGTGAATATTTCATTCTTTGGAATCATCAAAAAAATATGGGATTTAGATTATACAAAATTCCAAGCATCAATTTTTCAATGCAAGTGGGTTGATAATAGCAGTATTGTTAAAATAAATGAATTTGGATTTGTGAAATTATATTTCAATAAGGAATGGTAAAATGAAGAACCATTTATAATGGTATCATAGGTAGTACAAGTATTTTATGTTCCATATCCCACAAACTGAAAGTGGTCAATTGTTCTATTATTAACCAAAACCATTGAAGGGTGAAATGAAAATTCAACTGAGGATGATACTTTCATTGGGACATCAAAATCATTTCACAGTGGTCCCAATGTAGACAACATTGTTTATGTTAGAGAAGACCATAATGAAGGAATTTATATAGTCTATAGAGGGATCAAATCCCTTCAACCTTTAAAAAATCATAGTTAAATAATCTGGTTATATTTTTTTATAATATACATTGTGTTACCTCATGTTATTATATGTTTGATGTTGCATTTATGTAATCTAAATTAAATATTAAACCACTTCTATAGATAATGACTTCTACACGTGCTAGTGATCCCAATCTTGAGGAAAAACAGGTCTCTCAACCTTCTATTGCTTGTAGTTCATAGTAATAATGACCTTTTTCACGTGATGATGCTCCCAATCCTGAGGAACAATAGGTTTATCAACCTGTTGTTGCTCCCAGTGTAGAGGTATAACAACCGTCTGCACATACTGATGATACCCATCTAGAGGAACAACCTAATGGCAATATTGAATTTGAGTAAATTGTAGGCGATTATGGACTTATGTTGCAAACAAAATAAGATTCATAGTTTGATGGTGTTAGAAAAAATCATTAAGGTGAAAATAAAAGGCATCAAATATGAGGTTGGATGGAATGTGCATAGAAAGCATGTTAACTCTAACAAAGACATGTTTAGTAGTTACATTGGAATCATCACTCGGCAACGTGTGTCAATTGATTTAGATTCGTGGAACCATGTTTTTCCCAAACTTAAGATAGTGATGTGGAAAAAGATTATGGTAACATTATGATATCAATTATTTATTTTACTAAAAAATAAAATAATGAAACATTGACTTACTCTTCATCATCCCTCATAGAGTGAATTTATAGTAGATGAATCCCACAATAAATATTTATTAATGCTTGTTGTAAGGATTCATGGAGGATTTTGCATAATTCTAATGTGATTTCATCTTAAATATGCTAAAGGGAAAATAAACTCGCACCCACCTCTTATGTATGCACACTTGATAACCCAAGAATAATGGGATGTATTTACTGGTTATTGTTTGGATGTGTCTTTTTAGGAACATTGTGGCTAGTAATATGTTGTTTGATAATATGTATATTCATCACTTTGATTGATAATTTTTTATTTATGAAATAGAAACTGAGTGCTGATAATAAGGAACGGGCAGTAAAACCAACATACCCCTAATGTAAAGTAATTATGGGGTATGATTCACTTGAAAAAAAAATTAGTATGTTTTTTAAATCTACCGTAATAATTTTATGTAACATTAAATAATAGTATAATTATGTTCCTATTTTTATATACAAATTGATGATTCCAAATCCAAAACCACTTCCATCCTATTCCATGTGTTATGGAAGGATTCACATGTAAATAAATATGAGATACTAATATATGAAAACACACAAAAAGTGTGGGAAACATGTGTAAGTATGACATAATAAAAAATATATTTAAATCTATATTACATAATAATGATTAATTATTTTCCTATATTTTCTATCTGACTTATTCACAAGAATCATAAACACCTTTACTGAATGAAAACCTACTATCGATGGCCTTAAAGCAGCCAGAATAGTATGACCACGTCAGAGGTGCAGGTTTTGGGGTGACTCCCTGTACATATTTTGAGAAAAAAAAACAAGAGGAGGATAAAGATAAAGAAATTAAACAGATGAAATAAAGAATAGCTACCCTTGAATAACAATTCCAATGGAAGAGAGACTTTCTAGAAATTGTTATGGTGGAATAAAAGAGAAGAAAAAGCTCAAGAACAACCATTGCGTGAAGACCCCCCCCCCCCACCACTACCACCAACTTTGAGGCAAGACATTCCCCTCAAAGAACTATCTTAGTCAAGGTAATCAATATTCTAATAATTGTTTCTATGAAATTTGAATCAGATAGACACTGATACTTTTCTTGTACTTATATTCTACAGGGTGAAAATGATTGTGATTTATATCTATAAACACACACCCATATCCTTGTAGTGAGGGATATGGTGTTCAATATCCAAGACGATAGTCTAGACAACAGACCACTTCCAACAGGTCATGTGAGATTGGATATTAACTTAGTTCATGATCTGAGGACTGAGCTACTTGTTCCACTTTATGGAGACAATATTTATACAGTTGGCTAAGCTATTGGAACATTCATCACATGGACACCACATCTTCTAAAAAAATGTCAACAAGGAGGTATTAATTTCCAATTTATTATTCAATATAAAACTTTAAAAATTAATGAAAAAAAATTGAACCAATGAATGTTATTACAGATGGACAAAAGTAATGGGTGAAACAAAAGACTGACTCAAAGCTATCTAAAAGATCGACCAACTGATGGAAAAGATCTTCCAAAATCACCTTTACCCTGCCCGTTCTATATCTGCATTTACTAACATTGAAGGTTCATGTGGATACAAAGTTACAAAATTGTATTAGTAACATAGTTTATTTTTAATAAAATATGTATGGAGAGGAATGTGAAGACTACATTGGTGTTGATAATTAAAATGAAATCCTCAACTATGAATGGCTAGGAGCTTCAGTTGTAAATGTATACATGAGGTGTGTTTTCATGATTTGTTTTTTCAAAATTCAATATACTATGTTAATTATGACTAAATACATTTCATATTTTTGTAAGGAATATATATCAAAACCAATTTAATGGATTTACCCATGAAAAAAATTTGGCCACGTTAGTCCTCACACCACCTCAACAGAAAAAACAAAAATAGATTCCAAAAAAAGGATGAAGTAGTGGCAAACCTAGTCAAATCATTTGAAAGAAAAATTTTGGATGTCAGACTCTTCTTTATACCAATATTGTAGGGGTAAAACTTTACAATTTAATTATATCAAATATATTTTCATCTCTTTTATTACTTATTCATTTTTGTGTTTTTAGGCAACATTGGATTCTCATTGAGGTCAATTTGGATACTCTAAAGATTTATTTCTTGGATTCACTGCATGGATTCCCAAAAAAATGACCACACAAGATGGAGTTTGTCAATTTGTAATAAACTACATCCAACATTTAAGAACTAAACATCAAGTTATATTATTTATATTATCATTTAATGAGGATTCTGTTATGATAGGGTGATGCATAAATATCATGAAAAATAAGGAATGAAGCCAAGGGTTAAGTACAAGGACCCCGACAAGTTCTAAAATAGGATAAGTATCATGGTATATATAATAATATTTCACTATCCAAACACATATCAAAACAAATTACTTATTCTCCTCAATGTTTTTTCATTTTATTAAACAAACAAATGGAAAATATCATGGTTATTATGTTTGTAAATTTATGATAGAGATCTTATTCCATGAAAAATTTATCATCCTTGAAGATATATTTTCAAAGTTAATTACTATTTCATTTAAAATATTTATTAATCATTTTTGTATTTATATTTTTCCATAACTTCTATTACTATCTAAAAGACTCATATTCACAAGACGATAAAGATTTTTTTAGAAACGAATGGGCAACATACCTGATAGAAGAATGTACACAAATAGCATGAAGGTTTGACTTCTATAGAAGTAGTGATTATTTCATATTTATGTTTAATTTAATTATTTTTAGTATTACTCACATAATAATTTTTTTCTTATACAAGTGGATTCCTTTCATATTTATGGGTCAATAATGTATACAACCATCATGAAAAAGTGAATTCCTACTACTTATTTAATTAATTTTGTCATCATTTTATCAACTATTTGTAAGTTATTTTCCTTATAATATTTATCTAATACTTATTTAGTTGTTTTCATAGATCTTTTGGGAAGAGATAACATGTTCCTTTTTTCCAATGTTACCACACTTTCCATTGCTTTTCTTTGTCGAATTGTCAATGCTACATATTGATTTGATGTTCTTAGCCGAAAAACCTTTCTTGAATCAATATGAAGTGTTGGTAGTTAGACAAAGAAAGAAACTGGTAATTATGGTAACATTGGTAGTTAGAATTTTTTTTTGAGACTTTGGGATGTTTAGGAATCTGTGACACCTCAATTTGAGACACGGTGTGACTAGTATAACTCTAGGTGGGTCTTTTTATTTAAAATTGAAATTAATTTTATTAAAATAAACAAATAACATACTCAAAACCAAATAAATGCATTAATATTGTTTTGATACTTTAAAAAATGATCTATAATTCATTTAGGATGTGTAGGAATCATCTGCACCTCAATTTGACGTACGGTGTAACCAGTATGACTCAAAGTGTTTGTTATATGTTTAAAATTTACATTTTACTTCAAAATGTGTCACTCATTGAAAATCAAGAAAACATGCTCAGATTGTATTGATAATTTAGTACATTGATTCAAAAATCATTTAAGTTTTGGAATCAGCCTCATGTAAAAACAATACACAATGCCACCAGTATGAGTCAATGTGCGTGTTTCCTGTTTAAAATGAAATTTTAGTAAAAAATAAAAGTGATGTATTGAAAACCAAGAAAACATATTCATATTGTTTTTATACTTTATTAAAAAGATACATGATTCATTTTGGACATGTTGGAATTAGTCTCACCTCAATCTGACACATGGTGTGACCGGTATAACTCCAAGTAAATATATTTATTTAAAATTGACATCAATTTTAGTAAAAAGGAACAAGTGACGTACTGAAAAATAATAAAATGAATTCATATTGTTTTGATACTTTATTAAAATGATCCATGAGTTATTTTTGACATGTAGGAATCAGTCTCACCTCAATCTGACGCACATTATGACTGGTATAACTCCAAGTGCATCTTTTTATTTGAAATTGACATCAACTTTAGTAAATAGGAACAAGTGATGTATTAAAAATCTAGAAAATGCATTCTGATTGTTTTGATACTTTGGTTAAATGATACATGAGTTATTTGGGACATGTAGGAATTATCCTCACATCAATCTGAGGCATGGTGTGATCGGTATGACTCTAAGTGCGTCTTTTTATTTAAAATTTATATCAATTTTAGTAAAAAGGACAATTAACCTACTCAAAACCAAGAAAATTTATTTGAATTATTTTGATACTTTAGTGAAATAATCCATGAGTCATTTGGGATGTGTAGGAATCATTCTCACCTCAATTTTAGGTACAGTGTGACTGGTATGACTCCAAGTGCATCTTTTTTATTTAAAATTTATATCAATTTTAGTTAAAAGATAACTGACCTACTCAAAATTGAGTGAACACAATTTTATTGTTTTTATACTTTAGAAAAATGATCCATGAGTCATTTTTGACATTTAAGAACCAGACACACCTCAATCCAACGAGCGATGTGGCTGGTATGACTCCAAGTGAATCTTTTTATTTAAAATTGACATCAATTTTAGTAAAAAGGAAAAATGAACTACTCAAAACCAAGAAAACACATTCGTATTGTTTTGATACTTTAGGAAAATGGTCCATCATTCATTTGATAAGTTTACTAATCATCCGCACCATAATCCAATGCATGGTGTGACCGGTATAACTCAAAGTGCGCCTTTTTATTTAAAATTGACATCAATTTTAGTAAAAAGGACAACTGACCTACTCAAAACTGAGAAAAGACATTCATATTTTTTTATACTTTAGGAAAATGATCCGTAAGTTATTTTTTATGTGTAATAATCAATCACACCTCAATCTGATGCACGGTGTGATCAGTATGACTATAAGTGCATCTTTTTATTTTAAATTGGCATTAATTTTATCAAAATGAACAAGTGATGTACTAAAAACCCATAAAACACATTGGATTGTTTTAATAATTTATAGAAACATTCCATGAGTTATTTATGACATTTAGGAATCACCCCCACTTAAATATGATGCACAATGTGACCGATATGACTCAAAGTGTCTATTATCAATTTAAAAATGATATTTTAGTTAAAAATGTGTATCACTAACAAAAAACCAAGAGAATGAGATCTGATTGTCTTGATAATTTAGTATATCAATTCATAAATAATTTTTTATATATAGAAAGTAGTATCACATCAAAATAACACACGATATGACCCATATGACTCAAAGTGCATGTTTCCAGTTTGAAATGAAATTTTACTAGAAAACACAAGTGACATACTGAAAACTGAGAAAACAAATTTAGATTGTTTTTATACTTTAGGAAAATGATCCTTAAGTAATTTATAATGTGTAGGAATCATCCTCACCTCAATCCCACACATGGTGTGACCAGTATAACTCCAAATGTGTCTTTATTTAAAATTGAAAATAATTTCATTAAAAAGAACAAGTGACGTACTCAAAACTGATCAAACGCATTTGAATTGTTTTGATACTTTAGGAAAATGATCCATACCTCATTTTTTACATGTAGGAATCAACTGCACCTCAATAAAACTCATGGTGTGATTGGTATAACTCTAAATTTCTTTTTATTTAAATTCGACATTTTTTAATGTATTCATTCATATTAATGTTTAGTTTATTTCCTTATAATATTACTAACATAGGATTTATTTTTATATAGGTGGATTATTTTACTCAGGTTGGGGTGATTTTTTTGGAAACAGATATCATGGGTAGACCTTTTTGAGAGGGGATCACGGGTGCCAAAGACAAGCATTAATGTTTTAAATTGTTTTTAGAAAGTAATTGTAAATGTAATTATACAAAAAATTGTTTACAGTGTTTTTTTTTTGTGTACAGGAGGTTGCTTCAATGTTTTTTTATAAAAATAGCACAATTTAGTAGATGGGGCTTTTATCAGTGCTATTTCTAACGCTGATAAAGGCCACCATTTATCAGTGTTATTGAAAGCATTGATAAAGTGGGACCTTTTTCTACATTAAACTAGCATTGATAAAGTGGGTCCTTTATCAACATTGATAAAGGGGACCCCTACGATTAATAGTGATGTTAAAATCCTTTTTGTTCACTATTAAAGGGAATATTTGTAGTATCATATAAAATGAGGGCCATGCCCCCTTCCAAAATCATTGGTCGACACCCTAAGGAGATCCCATCGGAAGAGGAGGTTGCTGCACTATTTATGTTTCATTTTTTATTTTATTTTATTTTCTTTTAATTTATTTGTTTTAGTTTTAATTAAATTTTAATTTTATTTATATCTTAGTTAATTGAATAAATTCATGCATGTTTTTATTATTTTATTTTCCACACACCCATTTCTAGATTCTTCTTCTTTTAATTATTATTATTATTGTTGTTGTTGTTTTTGTTGTTGTTATTTAAGAATTCTTCTAGTTTATTTATTTCATTTTCTTATTTTATTTTTATTCTTCTATTTTATTCTCTATCTCTCTCTCTCTCATCCCAAATTCTATTTTTCTTTTCTTATTTTTATTCTATTTTTATCATCCCAATTCTTTTTATTTTTATTCTTCTTCTTTATTTTTTTATTCTCTTTTTCTTACATATGCTCCATCAAGTGATCTCTTACTCTCATAAATGAGAGGTTGGACTCATGGCTTGGCCCAAGGGGAGGTCAAGGTGTTTTGGAATTTTCCTAAAAGTTTATTTTAAGTTTGTGGTAGATTTAAGTAGCATGCATGGTGAGGAAAATGTCCATGATTTAGTGACTTACCACCAATGACATGCAACTCATTATATTTCTATTATTTTATTTAAATCTCTTTTCCCTCTCTCAATTGGTTAACTCTTCATATAAAGGATTTGAGCTAATCAATGGATGAAACAATATCGATAGAGCTGGGTTCTGAAAGATGGAAAACCCTAGACCAAGGTGTGTCATCAACCTTGATTATAGGAGGAGGTGGAATTAAGATTTCCTAGGATCTCAAAGATTTAACAATTTACAAATAAATAATAGTAATTCAAACATGATATTTCATGTTTGTATTATCAAATCAAAATCAAAAAATTAAAGGAAAATAATGATTGAACCTTAAACCGAACCCCAAATCCAAGTCTTTTTTTCATTAACTCAGCATGTTTAGCATTTCATTATAGTTTATAATTTTATATTGCTTTTAATTTAAATTAAAAACCCAAAAATATTTTCATTGTTTTCATTAAATACTTAAAACAAAAAAAAGAATTAGTTTAGGTGATTTAGATTAAGTGAGAAAACCAAACTAAGAGGATCCTTAAGTGAGATAGCCCTGGTCAGCCACCGTGTTGTACTAGGAAAAATAATATTATTTTTTCCACACCCCAAAATAAGTGTACGTCAAAACTGGTGTCATTTTTTGGGATCTAATAAATAGTTCATTCACCTTTTATATTTTTACATTTTAGATAAATTTTATTGCTTTTTATAAAAAGAAAAACTAAAAAAAAATACATGATGTTTTCAAACAAAAAAAATTCAATACATGGAAAAATTACTCTAGGGTGTAAGAACCAGTGTTTCAAAGTGCTGAAGAGGTGGCCCTCCTACAAAATCTCGATGAAATCACTAACCTATACAAGCTTATGATAAATGGGAATGACACTAGAATTTCATTTCAGTAACTGACAGATATGTTTGATCAAGTAAAAGTGGATTATCAAAAACTAAAGACTAAGAAAAAAGTGCCACCGGATCTACCTAATTTCACAGAATACATCAAAGAGTTTGAGACTCATCTTAAGAATTATTCAGATCCCAACCATCTGAAGAGCTAAATCCAAAAAATACCATGATGAGCTAGAGTGGATTCATGATGAGAACAACTTTCTTGTTGAGATAACTATAGGAGATCAACAAGATTTAGATAACTTCTAGAATGAGTATGAGGTACAACATGATCTCCTTGATCCTTACCAAGTAGAATACCCATTTCCATTTTATGTCACTCTAGCCTTGGAAGAGGAGAAAACCACCCAAATGATGGAATTTAAATAAAATATAGAGGATCCTAACTACCTACCTCTACCTAGAACCATCCAAAAGGAACTCACCACTAAGGCATTGATTAAACCTGAACCAAATAAGGGAGTTGAACCTTTATTTGACTATATCTCTCCTAATCTTATTGAAATGGAATTGTGCATCACTCCCTACTATTTTGAGTATACAGATTCAGACAATCTTTTATATACCTTATAGGAGGATTAAGAACTTGGACTTGCACCTATGGAGGAACACATGGAGCCCTCTATTTTCAATGAACAAACATTTGAGGAGACCCATAAATAAATACAAGTAGTTGAGCCTGAGGAAATCATAAAATATTATGCTCTTATTGAAGGAGAGAAATTACTTATTAAAAATTAAATTTTTATTCAAGTAAAAATACCTTTTTACTTCCCCTTTGATCATTTATTTTATGTAGCCTATGTGAATCCAACACTGGAAAAGGAAGAGAAGGCTACACAAGTAGCAACCAAGAAGAAGGATGATCCAAACTTCATCCTTCCCCCACCCTGTAAGTTATACCTAATTGTGAAGGGTTAGGATCTAGTATACTCTATCCATATATCATTTCTCACTAAGAAGGATGAAGCACAAGATGGGAAAATTTGCATGTGGTGATTCAAATCAAAGAAGCTTCATCCACCAACTGACTTTGGATAATGGCTAATACTACCCTCTGAAGGCAATAAAAATTTAGGGCCCACTTGGGGGATCATACCAAGACTTATCCCTTTCTACTTTCTTTCTAGGAATTTAGATTTCTATTTTATTTCTTAGGAAGTAGTTCATCATGCATCTCACTCCCTATTATATTTTTTACCTTAAATGACAAGATCCTTGTGATTAATTGAGTAATTTTATTTTGAAGGTTCATAAATGGTAGAAGGCATCTCCAATAGTGATGGAGGGAAGATTAATAATCTTTATTTCAAAAGGGAGTTCATTTTTATTATTTATGATCAAACTCCTTACATTTTTTTCCAAAACATGTTTTGATCTTTAAAGATGAAATTGTATACCCACACTTAAATTATGATTTACTTGAATCATCTAGGAAACATGATTTTCTTAGGAATCCTGTGATTACATGTTTTAGATTTTAATTTTAATGATATTGAATGAGTAAAATGGAGGATTAAATGATTAAAGTGAAGCATGGATATTAAAATGATGACTCATGATTTAATGGAATTGATTGATTAAATTAAATGAAATTTTCCAACCATTCTTCATACTTTGAATTTATAGAATTCATGTGAATTTATTTTTTATTATTAATCATGAATTGAGTTATTTTACAATATCATATATCCATTCTCGAGTTGATTTCTAGACCAAGTACTTCCTATTTTATCTTAAGCATGTTTCTTGAGTGATCTTGGGATATTCCACCTATGAAAAAACACATTTAAAATGATTGAGGAGCCTATTTAAAATCCATTATCCTTAAAATATCATCTTTACATCAATACTTCTTTAAACAATAGAAACCTTGAATGACTATGTTAGGGATGATCCATGTTTCAATCCATTTTATCTATTCTTACCCTACTCTTAGTATTTGCATGATATTTTAAAATCAAAGTGTGGGGGTGAATGGAATCATGGTGGATGAGATGAAATTCATTGTAAGGAAGAATTATGGGGTGATTATTATGGTAATAAAGAAAGTTTTTTTATTTATTCAATGTATTTAATTAGTTTACTTCTTAAAAAAATTGAAAAAAATGGAATGGGTTGTGAATTACAATAATCAAAAATCACCATCACTAGACCGATGATTTTTATCATATGTGGTTTGGTGGTGGATGTGAGGTTTATTATAAGAATAAAATTCAAAAAAAAGGAAAAAATTCTACTTTGAAAAAGAGAAGAAAGTGTAAAAGTAGATAAAAATTCAAGAAGGTGTACATCATTCATTATTATTTCATTATTCATGACCTTTGATTTTAAAGTTTGGGGGAAGTGGGAATTATTACTTTGAGGGGAATAATTTAATTACACTTTTATTTTTTATATCATGCATTGTACTTACGAGATAAACCTCATCATTTATCCTTAATTTTTAAAACATCAAATCCTAAAAACCTTAAGTCTCAGAGTCATTTGAACCTTTATTACAAGTCCTCATGATTTTATATGCCTTTTGTCTTTAAAAAGTGGAGAAAGTAGTTACTTTACAAGTATATGGATAAGTATCATGTATTCATGATATGAGAATAACTCTACTTAAATTGTGTCATGAGTAATGGGAGAAAAGAATTCATTGTGAGGTAGATCATGATTCGGAAGGTTTAATAATAATGAATTTATGAACATTAATTAATGAGAGGATAATTTCCATCATTTTTCAAAGGGGAAAAGTAAAATACATGGATTGGTTATTTCATTGAAAAATGAGAAATTGAATTGATATTTTATGTGGAATTTTAAAATTTGATTTTATATTTATAATTTTTTGATTTGATTGCATTGAAATTTTAATATTTATAACATTGGTTTACTATTTAACTCCTTATTGATATTTTATGCTTGAGGACAAGCATGGTTTAAGTGTGGGGGTATTTGATAGAACAAAATTATATACATATTTTTATTCAAATTTCAATGGATTTAAGTTTTTTTTCAATGATAAAACTCATGGATTTTAATGTTTTATTAAAAAAAATGTTTAATTTGAATTATAAAATTAAAATGGGCTAAAATGTGAAAATTTCATAATTCTGGAATTTTGAAAAAAATTAATCACTCCAGTATCTTAAACATAACTATTAAATTATCAATCCAATTGATGTGATTATTTTTTGTAGGATTCCTTGATTTGTGGGGTATAACTTTTCCTTCTGTACCTCAGCTAATTAGAACACATAAAGGCTCAAAAAATCAATCAATTTTAAAAACCTTCCGAGCAGACAGAGTGGACCCCACCTACAAAAATGAGGCATAAATTGGGATAAAAACTCCAATTAAGGTGATTCTAGATGTATATGAAAGAAAACTTTTAGTCCTATTTTACTAATAAATTTCATATAGTTATTCAAACATTAAGGAAGCCATTGAACACTCAACATTGAAGGAAGATTTATGAATCATTCAGACCGAATAAAATCTCAGATTAATTGGGCTATTACTTCTTCTACATGTGGATGATGAAGCTTAAATTTTGGGTCAAATGTGAAAGACAATTAGGAACAATTTTCCAGAATACTACATTAACAAATTTGGTAATTAATGGGTTCTACCACATGAAATATTTCAGATAAAAATTATAAAGAAAAAAATTTCACTCTTACCTATAAAAGGAGGGTCATGCCCCCTTCCAAAATCATCGATTGAAACTTGAAGGAGATCCCATCAGAGGAGGAGGTTGATTCACTGTTTCTGTATCATTTTTATTTTCTTTTATTTTCTTTATTTTAGTTTAATTAAATTTTAATTTAAATTCTATCTTAGTTAATTAAATAAATTAATTCATGTTTTTATTCTTTTGTTTTCCACACACCCCTTTCTCAATTATTCTTATTTTAATTATTATTATTATTATTATTTTAAAATTATTCTATTTTCTTTATTTCTTTTTCTTATTTTATTTTTATTCTTCTATTTTATTCTCTCTTTCTCTCATCCCAAATTACATTTTTATTTTATTATTTTTATTTTATTTATCTCATCATAATCATTTTTATTTTTATACTTATTATTTATTTTATTTTGTTCTCTTCTTCTTCTATACACTCCACCAAGTGATCTCTTACTCTTAGAAATGAAAGTTTAACCCTGTGGCTTGGCCCAGTGAGAGGTCATGGTGTTCTTGAATTTTCCTTAAAATTTATTTTAAGTTTGTGGTAGATTTGAGTAGCATGCATGGTGAGGTGAATGTCCTTGATTTAGTAACTTCCCACCAATGACATGCATCTCAATCTATTTCTATTATTTTAATTAAATCACTTTTTCATCTCTCCATTAGTTAACTCTTCATATGAAGGAGTTGAGCTAATAAATGGATGAAACGGCATCAATAAAGCTAGCTCCTGGAAGATGGAACACCCTAGACCAAGGTGGGTCATCAACCTTGATTATAGGAGGTGGAATTAATATTTCTTGGGCTTTTAAATATTCTAAAATTTCTAAATAAATAATAGAAATTCAAACATGAGAATATGAGTCCTTTCTTCCTTAACTCATCCCTTTTATCATTACATGATAGTTTAGAATTTTATATTGCATGTCATTTAAATTAAAAACCCAAAAAGATTGTCATTATTTTAATTAAATACTTAAAAAAAAGAATTAGTTTCGGTAATTTAGATTAAGTGAGCGAACCAAACTGAGAGGCCCCTCAAGTGAGATGACCCTAATAATCCACTATGTTTCACTAGGAAAAATAATATTACTTTTTCTATGCCCCATGACAGGTGTGCATCATATTGATAATAATTGTACACCTCTAAGTATATCTATGACTCTATAACATTCTATGAGATATACTTTAGTGTGTCAGTCCAAGTAATAAGTATCTACTTATTAACTCATGAATCTATTCTTCATATCTCATATAAAACCCTTTATAATGAGTACAAGAATCTATTCAAGCTAATATTAACATATCATCATAACCCATAATACTTCATGATGATCTTCGATTAGTGAAAACATAAAGTTTTATACCTTGAGGGGATATTTATCATTCAATCATTCATGTAAAATAAATTACAGTACATGTGAATGAATGATAAATGGAGATTGCCTTTATTATAATGACATGATATATTTATAACCATTACAACCAATATCTTAATTTTTTAATATCCAAAGATTAAATATAAACCTCATGTGGTAGTTTCAGTAATGGTTTTGAACATTACATTCATATGTAATTCTCATTACATCCCTATGTGACCATATGATAAAACCCTCCCACTAATTATTTAGTGAGTACCATCTATAAAAAATAAATATTTAATAATTGTGAGACTCGGTAACCATATTCCAAATATTCAACCCTTTGAACATGTTCAAACTCCTTGACTTAACATCAAATGTTACGATGTTGATTTTTTTGTCTACTTAGAACTCTTTCTACATACATCATCGTTATCCTTGAAACCCTTTAAATTAATTTTTTTTTCTTAAAATATTTTACAAATAATGTAATTATTTACATTATCACTTTACCAGAACATCCTAAACCCTTTTAGGATAAAGTGGTATCCACTTTTTTATGGTAACTAATATAAATCTTTAAATTCCTCTTTACCTCCATACCCTAAACTCTTTTAGGAAACCAAGTGATACACTTTGTGTATTGGCTAGTATAAACCTTTAGAGAGTAGTGATGTTCATTTGATATAGTAACTAAATGTAACTATTTACATTTTTGTTTACCATCACATATTCTAAACCCTTTAGGATATAAAATGAAAAAAAATTACTTTAATCTTAGACCGGTATAATCCTTAGAATATATTGATATTTTCATGTGATAATTCAATGTAGCCTTTTATATTATTACCACTACATATCCTAAACTATTTTACGATATAAAGTGAAAAAAATAACTTAATATTTATCTGTTAACTTTGAAATTATCTAAGTAAAAACATACTCTCACTAGTCTCTTAGATCATATTCTTCAAAGATACATAAACTCATTTGTGTTTAATAAATAACACTTATTTTCTCTTAGTATAAATATTTAACAAATAAATTATCATAACTATATCATATATGGTATTCTATACATTTGGAACATTTTTCCTTTTGAAAATAAGGCTTTATAAAAATATACCATTGATGGTTGGGGGGAACACATTCCCACATATTTTGATAAACTGGATAAACTCTTTATCATGGATAAAACATTTTATTGATATCTTCTTCTCAAAAAAAGTTATAAAATCCAATCAATCATAAACCATGTGTATCCAATTAATCATATCATTTTTTTAACAACTCTTTGTTAATGAAAAACATCTATTATCATATAAGAGAAATGAGATAAAGATACACATCCTTTACTTAGATTCATTTGAGCTTCATATATTTATTTATAATCAAATCCTTGATGTAGCAACTTCTTACTTTATCTATTGGATTTTAATTAAAATATCTATCAATTCTTCCCACAATTTTTAACCCCTTTATATTTACAACACTTTTAAGATATACATTTGGTATCACATACCATTCAAAATAAAAGAATAAATTTTTATAACATTAATAATTGAAATGGACATTCCATGAAGTTTCAGAAAACTCCTTCAGTTATTCTAGATAATCTCATCATATAGAATCATTACTTCTCCCTGATAATACCCTTAGTTTTCAAATAACCTTAATTGGATTCTTGAAGAAATATGTTTATATTTTCAAAATTTTCCTATTTCAGTTTAAACTTTTACCTCTTTATATTTCCTATACAGTACTGGAACTTAAAAATAATATGCCTAGTTCATTTATTCTCATCATTTTTATAATATTGGGTAAAATTTTCTTTAAATCGTTCATATTGTCAGATTATTTCCATAAATGACAATAGGATGAATTCCTTAACCATAATAAGCCTTATGGGAATTATTTGGTATCTCTGAGAATATTCAATAATATTGAATATCATCTATATACTCAATCATATTGAGTATATGATACTATAATTACTTAGGTCAATTGGCATCTAGTGCCTTTTAAATCTTAAATTAATCATTTCATGCTTCCATAAGCATCTTGATTTTATTTTTGAATAGACTCAACACTTGGTTACTCAAGAAGGAACTATTCTAACACATAAAATATTTATATTTCTCAATATATTTTCTTAGGATACCAATTTAAGGAGTTATTTACTTTAATATTCTCATTTCAAGGATTAATTTTAGAGTTTATTTTGATTATTATGGTGCATTTATCTACAAGAGAAAAAAAATCAGATGAATATCATGTTTAATATCTTTTCATTAATAACTTTTTATGATAGTGATCCTACTAAAATTGATAACCTTGTACATTATATCCATTTAGTGATCCAAGATCCATATTTCACTAATTAATAAGTCTTCTTGGGCGTTCATCTCATTACTTAGATATTTAGGTAGGGATCCAGCCCAATCATAAAAATTATGATTCTTTAATAGTTGATCGGATAACCCTTTATCAAAATCCATAAAATGGATTTACTCAACTCTATTCATCTGGTATCCTAAATTTTAAGGTTTTCCATCTATTGTAACCTAAAGAAAATAATAAAAATAAACTAACCAAGGAAAATCTAGGGGAACCCAGCTTTGGCATGAAACTACTCGATAAGACAATATAAAGTCACTTATTATTTTCTTACCATACACAAGTTAATCCAAGGGCGCCTGAATTTGGAAAAAAAACTACTTAGTTTGATTATTGAGGTCTTTAAAAGTGATACTTTAGAAGGAATATCACACTTAGTATTTAAGTGATAAGTCTCTGGGCTTATAAGTGGTTTGATCCCAAGTCCCTCTACCTAGGGAGACTTTAATCAAGAGATAATTCAATTCATGACATCTTTAACACCTAATATGAACAAACTGTTCCTAAAAACTAAATTAGATCTAATAACTTCAATTAAAAACTATGGTCATAGATGAAAACTAAATTTTATGGAGTCATAACTAACAAGAAATGCGAGGCTCTATCTCATAGAAGCAGTTTAACAGTTAAACTAAAGCATACACATCCATAATATAAATAATTTATAACTATGAATAAAGTAGGGAATAAACTTTAAATAAATGAACAATTAAAATATTTAAACATGAGAAAACCATTTATGAATAATTCGTAAATAGAAGCTAATTATAAACCCTTTCATAAATTTTCTAACATTATGGACATTCTATAATTTTGAATATAAATTAGCTATTTATAAACCCTTTTATAAATTAGATAACATTATGAACATTCCATAATTTTGAATCTAAAATCTTTTATGCACCATCCAATATTTATTATTTCATGTTATTTATTATATGGAATTTTACGTTATTATTTAAACCATTGATCAAATCAATAATCAAAACCTTTTTATGTAGTTTAAATAATATCTTTAAATAAGGTCCCATTTTAATTTGAATGATTTAAAATTAATTAATTATAAATAATTCATAATTATATATATAAACATATTTTATATTTTAACCTTATTTATGAGATTTATTATCTCTTTTATAAATAATTTTTATAATATTTAAATAAAAAAATTATTTAAAGATTATAAAGATTCCATATAATTTTAGGTAAAAAGGTTTTAATACCCTTTATTATGATTTATAATATTTAGAAATCATATTAATATGAAAAGTATAATATTAGTATTAACTCTTTAATATTAAAGAAATATTTGTAATAAATTTTTCAAAAACATTTAATTCATTAACCATAAATATTTTATAGTTAATTAATTTATAAAACACCATTTTATAAATTTCATAAACATTCCATAAAACCTTTTCATTATTTATAAAAAAATTATAAATAATATAATTTAATTCTTAATTTAATTTTCTTTATAAATATACAATTTTTTTATTTACCAAAACATTATTGATAATTACTCAAAATAAGACCCCTTTTAATTTGAAAAAACTCAAAATGACTATTTATGAACAATTCATAATTTTAAATATAAACTTTTTTATATTCTGAGCTTATTTTATAATTTTTAACCCATTATAAATTATGCCTTATGATTCTTAAATAAACATTTTATTTCTAGATCACAAAACATACCAAATAATTTGGTAAAATGTATTTTAAATATTAAAATTTAATATTTGGGATATTTTTTTGATAAATGTTTTATAAACATTTATATAATTAATTTTAAACAATTTATAATTAATTAATTAATTAATTAACCTTTTATAAATTAGAATATTCCCAAAAAATCATCTATTATGATTTATAAACATTTTATAAACCATATATATTTGAAAATATTTATCAATTAACCGTAAACATTTTATAGCTAATTAATTTATAAAAAACTTTTATAAATTTTATAAATATTTCAAAATAGCTTTTCTGTTGTTTATAAAAATATTATAAATAATCTAATCCAATTCATAATTGAATTTTTATTAATTAAAATAAATACTATATTTATTTTCATAAACAAGAGTAAAAAATATGAACTTTTTTATATTTGAAAAGGGCTAATGAAACAATTTTATTAAGTCTGTATTATTAATGTTATTCTCATTTTATAAACTATTTTATAAACATGAATAAAATAAAATAATAAATAATTAAATAAATAATTTATTTAATTATTGAATATAAATATGAATTTTCATATTTATTTCTAAGCTTGAAATATCCAATTTTACAATTTGTAAAACATGTTCTTTATTAAACAATAGAATATACATGTTGATTCATCGAAGAAGTGTACATGTTAATACCATAGTTGGATTTTTGATGTCTATCATATGGACATGGTAGCAGAAGAAAAACCCAAATATATACTATCGATCTTTGACAAAATAAATGTGTAATGTAAATGAAGAATATAAACGTGTACCTCAATTACAGCATGATCCGTCTTTAAAACTTAGATAGAGTGTTCTTAATAAAGATCACAGGAGCAGCAGACAAAAGCCTCCTACCTTCGAAGGTGGTACACTAGCATGTGGATGTTGATCTCAATCGGAGGACTCTCATGCACTTGAAGAGGTGTTATCATCTTCACCAAAGGTGATGAACAAGTTAGGGAAGGAACAGAGCTTGAAGAAGATTACATAAAATCAAATTTACACAACAATCAAGTTCTCGTCCCTTTATATAGCCATCCTTGAGGCATTTCTTTTAATGAAACGCATTTTCCATATCCAACATATTGAGATACATTAATTATCATTTTCATTTGTTCACTAAACTCATTCAATGAATATTTAGGTTATTTAATCTATTCATAGTGGATTATTATCAATGAAACCACGTGGAAGATAAATGTACCAAAATTTAAATATTACATTAAATGTTTTAGTGAATATTCAAAAAACTATCATTAAATCATTTGTGATATATACGAGCATACAACACGTCAATTCGACATGTGGTATGCTTGGAATGACTCAATAAGCAATTTTTAATGATATGAAAATCTTTAAAAATGTGCATCAAGAGGGTTAAAACCAAAAAAACGACCTCAGAGTGTCGTGAAATCATAGGACAACAATCGTAGATTGATTTGTAAAATGTAAGACCTGATGTCACCTCAATCTGAGTGGCGGTTTTCTCAAGATGTCTATAAATACATTTTTATTGTTTTAAAACTCTAAAATGTGTGTGCAATGGTCAAAACCAAAGAAAATGATCTCATATTGGTGTGAAATCATAGGAAATCCATCATTGAATCATTTGTTGTGTGTATGAGCAGATGATGTGTGGTATGCTTACAATAACTCAATAAGAAATTTTTAATGATATAAAAGTCTTTAAAAATGTGTGACAGAGGGTCAAAGCCAATAAAATGACCTTAGAGTGTCATGAAATTATAGGACAATTACCATAGATTGATTTTTCTAATTTAGAAACGAACGTCACCTCAATGCGAGTGGCGGATTTCTAGAGATGTCCGTAAAGGCATTTTTACTATTTTAAAACTCTAAAACATGTGTATAACATTCAAAAGAATATAAAAAAATCTAGTATTGTAATAATATCATAGGAAAAATGTTGTTGGATTATTTTTGACATGTATGAGTAAACAACACGTCAATCTGATGTGTGGTGCGATCAAAATGTCTGAATAGATGGTTTTTAATGATATGGAAGTCTTTAAAAATGTGTGTCGAGGCATAAAAACCAAGAAAACGATCTCAAAGTTACATGGAATCATAATACATTGAACTTAGATTAATTTTTGAAATGTAAGAACTGACTCCACATCAATCAGAGAGGTGGTTTTCTCAGAATGTCTGTAAACACATTTTTAGTGTTTTAAAACTCTAAAATATACATGTAATAGTCAAAAGCATATCCAACAACCTCATATTGGCATGAAATAATAGTAAAACCATCATTGAATCATTTTTTACATATAAGAGCAAACGAGACATCAATCTGACATGCAATGTGCTTGGCATGACTCAACAAGCAGTTTTTAATGATGTGAAGGTCTTTTAAAATGTGCATTAGGGGGTCAAAACCAAGAAAATGAATTTATAGTGTTTTGAAATCATAAGACAGCCATAGATTTATTTTTGAAATATAGGAACCAACACTACCTCAATCTAAATAGTGATTTTCTCAGGATGTCCGCAAACACATTTTTTCTATTTTAAAACTCTAAAACATGTGTGTAACTATCAAAAGCATAGAAAAAAACCACAAATTGGCATGAAATCATAGGATACCCATCATTTAATCATTTTTGATATGTGCAAGCAGATGATGCATCAATCCAATTTTCAGTGTGCTCTAAATGTTTGAATAAGCAGTTTTTAATAATATGAAAGTCTTTAAAAACATGTGTATGGGGGTCAAAATCAAGAAAACAACCTCAAAGTGTTGTGAAATCATAGGAAAATGACCATAGATTGATTTTTGAAATATAGGAACTGATGCCACATCAATCTGATTGGCGATTTTCTTGATGTGTTTATAAACGCATTTTTAGTGTTCTAAAACTCTAAAACGTGTGTGTAACTATCCAAAGCATATCCAATGATCTCTGATTACTATGAAATCATAGGAAAACCATCGTTGAATCATTTTTAATATGTAATAGTAGACGACATGTCAATCCAATGTGTGTTGTGCTCGGAATGACTCAATAATCATCTTTTAATGAAATCGAAGTCTTTGAAAACATGCGCTCGGGGGGTCAAAACAAAGAAAACAACCTCAAAATGCCGTAAAATCATAAGGAAATGGTTGTAGACTGGTTTTTTGAAATGTAAGAACTGACACCACCTCAATCTGAGTGGCAGTTTTCTCAGGATGTCCATAGACACATTTCAACTGTTTTAAAACTCTAAAACATGCATGTAACGGTTAAAAACATAGTGAATGAACTCAAATTGATGTGAGATCATAATAAAATTGTCCTTGAATCATTTTTTATGTGTACGAGAAAAGGGAACATTAATATGATGTGTGGTGTTCTTGAAATGTTAGAATAGGAAGTTTTTAAGGATATCAAAGTCTTTAAAAATGTGTTTTATGGTGTGAAAACCAAGAAAATAGCCTCAGAGTTATGTGAAATCATAATACAATGATCGTATATTGATTTTTTAAATATAGGAATTATAGCCACATTAATATGAGTGGCGGTTTTCTTGAGATGTCTGTAAATACATTTTTAGTGTTTTAAAACTCAAAAAACATGTGTGTAACGGTCAAAATCATAGCCAATGAACTAAGATTGGCGTAATAGGACGATCATTGTTGAATCATTTGCGAAGTTTATTAGCAGATGACATATCAATCCAACATGTGGTGTGCTCAAAATGACTCAATAAACAGTTTTTAATGATATGAAAGTCTTTAAAAAATGTGTCAAGGGGGTCAAAACCAAGCAAACAACAACAATTTAAAAACGGTTTTGATTGTTATTGTTAATTCTGATTTTCAAATTAAAATTGTGTTTTTAATTTTCATGAAAAATCATTGTTTTATTATTATTCAAATTGGTTTTCTCCCATGTGATCTTTGCTTTGTTGGGCCTCCTTGCGCGTTGGGCCTGTGAGTGATTTGGCATGTTAGGCTTTTCGCTGGGACGTTCCTTTTCTGGTCTGATTTTGGTGGTGCTCCGGATGTTCTCCTGACCATCGATTCGGTTGATTGGACGGCTCACATGTGCTCCCTTTGTGTTATTTCGGTGATCCACGTCCCGTTCTTTGCCTCTAGTTGTTTCATGTCGTGTGTCCTAGGTGTTGGCGATCTGTTATATAGGCTTGATCTTCACGATCCTTCTGTGCACTCTTCATCGTCTACCTGTCCACCTCACCTGTTGTTCTTATCGTGCTTATAAGCTCGTCGCCTCGTCGCCTTCCTCGTTATTATACCTGTTGTGTCACTTCATTTGAGGATCACTCGTCTTTCATCTGTGGTGGGTTTTGGTTTTGTGGTTCTCTATTTCTGGTAAGAAGGAAGCTTTAGAGGGAGGAGCTTTCGTGTTCCTGGTTTTCACTACTGCACGCTCTTGTTTCGGTGTTCCCCTTCAGTGGAGAGTTTTCGACGCGAGAACTCTGTTCAACTCTGACGTCTTCAAGAAGTCCCAGCTCCGGCAGCACTGTTGATCTTCTCCGGTGACATCTTTTTAGGTTCTTGGTGTAGGCCCAAGTTTGTAAGGACGTTTTTTGTTTTGTTTCTTCAGTTCTTCGTTGTATCTTCTTTCTGTTTTCTTTTGGTCGGGGTTGGGGTAGCGTGTGTGAGTTCGTCCTGCTTGGAGGTGTATGCTACCATCTTTTGCTCGATTTCACCGTGAGTCCTAGAGTGGCAGGGACCTCATGCATGGGTAGCTTATGTAGTCTGCATGCATTGTATTTGTGCTTTCATTCTCTCTATTTGTATGCTTGTTGTTTTGTTTTACTTAATAAAAAATTTCGTGGTGGTGTTCTTTCCATGGAGTAGAACCAAACTGGTCTGAACCACATAAATCCCTGTGTTGATCTTTACTTCCCTGCAATTTTATTTTCCATTTCGCTCGTTCTTACTTCTGGCTTGCTTTTGTCTTCATTTCTTTCTTTCAACATCATCAAACCGATTCTTTACTTCTCTTCTGTTAGCATCTGATCTTAACATTTGGTATCAAAATCTTTAGTCGGTTTAACCATGTCGTCTGTTAAATTTGAAGTCGAAAAATTTGGCGGAGAACGATTTTAGTATGTGGAGAGTTAAGATGTGTGCGTTGTTAGTCCACAGTGGGCTAACAGACACTTTTCTTGGCACCAAGAAACCCATAGTGATTATGTCTTCCGATGGTTAGTCTGCAACCACTTATGTTGATGATGATCCTAATATTGTGGAAAATGCTCATTGCACACTTCTCTTAACCTTAGGAGACAAAATCTTATGCGAAGTTTCCCAAGAAACTACTGTTAAATCTATTTGGCTTAAACTTGAACATTTATATATGACCAAAACATTTCTTGGAAGTTTGTATAAGAAAAATATGATTGTATAATTTCAAAATGACCCCCAACTCTTATGTGTGTGTTCATATTGATGAGTTTAATAAAGTCCTGAATTTAGCTAATACAGATATTGAAGTTAAGGACGAAGATCGGGCTTTAATTCTTCTAACATCCCTTGATGATTCTTTTAATTCATTGAAGGATTTCATGATGTATGGTAGAGATTCGATTACTTTAGAAGAAGTTAAGTCTATTGTGTTATGTCGGGATCTTCAAACACGTGGTTTGAAAGAAGAACTTAATGGTGTTAAGAGTGAAGCTCAATTGATGTATGTTATGGGTCAAATGCAAAATAATAATAAGGATCGAAAATATAAGAACCAGTTTAAGAACTTTCGGTGTTTTGAGTGTGGCAAGACCGGCCATATTAAAAGGTGTTGTCACGATTTTAAAAATAAAGACAGTATGGCGCAGTCTCATGTGGTATGCATCGGGTTTGCCACTATGGACGTTCTTTGATTCTTATTTAGCAACCCTTAGTTATAATTAGGGATAGATTCTAGGGAGTCTCTTTTGCGATCCTAAAACTGACTCTGCTTGTGTTTGTAGGGAAACTTGGTTGGAAGAAAGGGTGTGTTAGGGGTGGTCTAAGCAGTTTAGGCTTAGGTGGAGATCCTTCTCATGTCGACTTCCTATTTTCTGGTTGTTGTGTGTTTCTACCGTTTTTACTATTACGTTAATTTGTGGTTTGCTGAGTTTGTATTTCCACTGTCTTTTAATCACCAAACAAGGTTTTGTTTAGTCATTTTCGAATTGTTTCGGTGGAGACTCTGGTATTGGTGGTAAGGTGACATTTTAATGTTGTTTAGTCTTATAATTACTGAGGATGTTATAGTTTGATAACAGTAGATGGTAGTATGGGTAGAACATGTGCCACTATCGGCACATGATGGTGGTATTCATGATGGGCGAATACTTTGTAGACTTTGGTTTTTCTGTTTATGAAAATCTATATGTACTACTGATAGGTTAGTGTTAGATAGGTTGCAAAAACACAATCTGAAAGTTTGTTTTCATTTTATTTTGAAAAGATGGAGATTTGTTAATTATGGTTTTCAAATTAAAATTGTATTTTTAATTTTCATGTAAAATTTATAGTTTTATTATTATGCAAATTGGTTTTCTTTTGTGTGGGCTCTGCTATGTTAGGCCTCCTTGCGCGCTGAGCCTGTGGATGATATGGCATGTTGGGCTTTTCACTTGGATGTTCCTTTTCTAGTCTGATTTTGGCGGTGCTCCTAGTGGTCTCCTGGCTATCGACCCGGTTGACCAGACAGCTCTCGTGTGCTCCGTTTGTGTTATTTCGGTGATCCGCATCCCGTGTTTTGCCTCCAGTTGCCGCATGTTGCATGTCTCAAGTGTTCACGATATGTTATATTGTATTAATCTTCGTGAACCATTTGTGTGCATGATGAGTATAGGCATGGAGGTGGTCAGATGTAATGGAGGTGGATGTTAGATCTATTCTGTATGTATATGATTACCAAGTTTTATGACTAATGGATTGCACGTAGATGTACAACTAATGATTATGTATATATGACTTGTGAATGTATGAACGAGTTTATTGTATATTTATGTTTTTAATTAATTAATATTTAGTAACATTGTATGTTAATTTAATATATATATATATATATATATATATATATATATATTTTAATTTTTTTTATATTGGTTCTTCTATCCATTTTTTTTTATTTATCTATTTTGCGGCGGTTCACACAAACCGTTGTTAATTGATTGATAAACGTGAAATACGTGACAATTTCTATAACCACAGTTATTGTTTTTTGACATTAATCTTTTTTTTTAGTGCAATCATCCCATGATTAGGCTCTTAGGACACAATTTTTGACATTATGTGCAAGGTCTCACATAACTATGAAATTTTTTATTTATGTATAAATACATTATTTCAACCCTAAAACGGATTCTTAGCAAACAACAATTAATAGAGAAAATAATACAAATTCAAGATTGAGATTCACGTTCAATTTATAGCAAAATATTCAGAAGACAAAAAAACCAAAACTGATGAAATTTGGTCCAAGTAAATGGGTCCGTAAATATAAAATTGCTTCAAAATTAAAGCCTCGGATCCTAACAATAATTAAATTGACACGGATCGGGTCAGCCCGATTCGATATGGCCCACCAAATATATTCGGTTTTACCTACCAAATATATAGGAACGAGTCAGACCGACTTTTGTATGATATATTTGGATCCAGACAATTCAAATGACAGAATCCTAGCAGGCTCACAAAAAAATAATTATATTCAATTATACTAATAAAAAAACATTCAAAAACATTTATCAATTTCAAATGTTTTAAAATTTTAAAAAATAGGTAACACTAAATGGAAAACAATCCAAATATTATCACTTTACAGTTCCTATCTAGGAATGACGGTTCTTTCATAAAATTTTAAAAAAAATATGAGAACACTTTAAACCATTTTAACCACGCATGTTCTGCTTCAAAATCAGACATCTGCAAAGACAAAGAAAACAGTTTTGTTTCCCAACGAATCAGCAAGCATAAGAAACAGTGCTCATTAAACCCAACCAAACTACCCATCTGTACAGAACACTTGAATGGATTAAAGAAACAAGACACCCAACAAAAATAATGGAACAAGGAAGAATACCTACAGCCCCCAGCAACTCCCCACACCATGTCTGCTGGATAGCTGGCAAACCCAGAACCCAGCAACAAAAGCTAAGAATTGCCCCCACTGCATCTCCCAGGTTTGTTCAATTGCTTTACTTGGATTAGCCTCAGTATTGCTCTTCAAGCGCCTCGGACCAGATTTTCATTCCGATCTGTGTCAGAACCCTCCGGTTGGGATTCAATCTCCATGCTACCTGCTTGGGTTCTTCTGTGCCTCCGATCCTGGCAAGAATTCCAAGGAAAAGAGAAAACGACTCTTGAGGATTGAGGTTTGGATATGGAACTCCTAGTTAGTTGTTTTTAAATGGTTTAAGAGGGTTGAGTTGTAATATGGAAAACATATATTCCATATTAATTAGGTTATTTTTAGTCTAAATGGGATAATTCGATCATGTCAGGTCATTAAGTTTATATTAGATTAACTAGTTGAGCATGTCATGATGCGGCCAACCTAATATATTTAAAGTTCAGCGGGTTGGCAGGCCAGGTTGGAGTTACCCTCTTCATAGATGGGTTGGGTCAGGTCAATCCATTTAATTAAATGGATCGGGTTAGGGTAGAGCTTAAATGGGTTCACAATACAGTCAACTGACACGAACCTGACCAGTGAACCAGGATTGTCACTTAAACTTGGCCCCATTCCACAGTGAAGTGTGTAATGGGACTAAATGAATCATGTATTGGTATATTACACATTGTCAGATCAAATCAAGGCCAGCCTGAGCCGTGGAGGAGATTTTGATTGGAGGTTTGTACAAAATAACTTGTAAGCAGTAAGATTAATGCACACAATCTCGAGGCTAACCTCTCTTGGAAAGGGATATTCATCGGACTCGAGCATCCTAACTACTTGGCTCATCTTGGGTCTCTTGTCTGAATCTGGATCAACGCACCTCAAGGCAGTTAGAAGGGCTCGCTTTAGAGCTCTTGTTGATGGCTTTGATTCGATGTTTGGATCCACCACTTCTTCTGACCGTCTGCTTCCAACCATCATTTTCAGCCAATCGACGAGATTCACCTGCAACGTAGAGGCAATCCACCCAGTGCATGTCAAAGTTTAGAGCCAGACTCAAGAAGGTTGACTCTTTGCAGAAGCTACTCAAAAATAGTTCTGCACATTAGTCTCATATGTACATAATTAGCAAAACATTATCAATCAACATGGGACATCCAATATGAAGTTCCTCATTTTTCCCCTGATGAGAAGAAGATCCAACACATGACACCAAAATGAACAGATGAAAATGGATCATTAAAAAAATGATCTCAGGATTTGAGCATGGTGATATGATTTTGAAACCTTTTTTTATGGTTTGCAGGATGTATCAGTACAACTAAAAATAAAGCGCACCTCATGGGCCCGGCGGCCATAGTCCACAGGATCTCTTCCGGTAATTGTTTCCAGAAGCACAACCCCAAAGCTATACACATCACTCTTTTCATTCAGAAGACCAGTATTTGCATATTCAGGAGCCACGTAGCTGTCAGATTACAAGAAATGGTCATGTTTAGCTCAATAGAAACGTCGCTCAAATAAGCATTGTCAATCTCATAAATAAGAGAAAAAAGTGTCTCACCCGAAAGTTCCCATTACTCGAGTTGTAATGTGACTTTTCCCAGCACCGAGCAACTTGGCTAGACCAAAGTCAGAAACCTTGGCATTAAAGCCATCATCAACCAATATATTACTCGACTTTATGTCACGGTGCACAACTTTTGGCTCAATAGCCTCATGCAGGTAGGCAAGACTGCAACAAAAATATCATGTTATATTGATATAACACGCCTAGTGCATGAATGAAAATTTACTTACGCTTTAGATGTGCCAAGGAGAACCTTCATACGAGCTTCCCAAGTAAGATATCCGTGATGACGCATAGCCCCATGAAGCCACTGCTCCAGATTTCCATTGTTGACATACTCATAGACCAACATCCTGAAATAAAATAATTATGGCGCCAAAAGGAAATAGTAAAAGCAAAATCAAACACCGGAGGAGAAGATGCAAACTAAATAATCAAACCAGTCAAAAAACTAAACCAGCACCTGTGAGTCCCTTCAATGCAGTATCCCAAAAGGCGAACCAAATTTTTATGGCGCACATGACCAATCGCTTCAACTTCCACTCGAAATTCTTTCTCTGCTTGCCCCCTGAAGAAAAAAAATCAAGCAGTCCATCTCAAGGAATGAATGCAAGAACAGACTACACATAGAAACTGTCTTGAAATCAACCATGAAATTCCAGAACTCACAGATTGTTGAGGAGCATCTTAATTGCCACAGGACAGCCATTGATCAATTGACCCCGATAGACCACTCCATATCCACCTTCTCCAATGACCAAGTCCTTAGAAAAACGATTTGTGGCATGTTCAAGATCCCTTAGCGTAAACCAGTGACCCCAACCCAAGTGCGAGAATTCAGGCAAGCCAACAAGAGGGGATGGTGCAGTTACTGGGTATGAAGAAGACGGCTTATGAATAGAAACCATGCCAGAACTCCCTTCCTCTCCAGACCGGGATGTGCAGCCATCCTTATCTAGATGATGGAATGAACTCGATTGACTTCTCTCTCTGTTCTTAAAATTTTCCATGCCCAAATGACCCTTGTCCGATTCCTTATCATTGGTTTGGTCATGAATAGGCCCGTCAAGAGGGGAAAAACTACTTGGCATTTCATGCTCCACACGCACTTCTTTGATTTCCTTTGAAACGGTTGGGATTTGGTTGAGCTGAGGCTTCTCTCTAGCATGTCTAGATTTCTTGAATTTGGTAAGACACATCATTAACAAGCAGAAGATGATTACGATGAACAAGCAGACAATTATCCCAACTATTTCCCAGACCTTGAGACCAAGAAAGAAAGTTTTCTCAGAAAGTCCCGCCTCAAGGCCAGCGGACATATTTCAGATAACAAGATGAGCGTGGAAAAAGAATCAACACTGCTCAATCATGGCACTTGAGGACGAAAACCGCTTCAGCATGATTTCATTGAAAAACCCTTCTTCAACTTCTCACTCTGCTCAGCTCCATCATGATAATTTTAGAGAAATTGGAAAAAATGCTGGAGAGGAAGAGACCTGAAAGACACATAGGGATCCCGGGGGAATGAAGGAGAAATGGGCATCAGTAAAACGGAAAATCAATACACAACACAGAGGTGTTCAATCGAAGTATCGCATTAGGAAACACCAAATTATGGCTCGCAGCAATCTCCCCCGAGCTAAAGCCCAGGAGAGTGATGGAGCGATTAGATGCTGCTGCGAAGCGTAGGGCGAGGAGAAATCAAAATACCAAAACCAATACAAGAATTCCAATCAATTTACAATCACAACGGGAGACGTACGAGGAACAGGAAACCCCAAAAACCAGAAAAACTTGTACAATTCCGATGGATGCAGCATCAAGGCATGGAATCAGTAACGGTGACCGGAGATAGTGAGAACCATGTCGACATTACCCGAGATTAAAAGAACCAGAACAGAAGAAAGGCGAACGCTCCAGATGTAAGTACACTGCCACCGCTCACTCACCTGCAACATACGACGGGCCACGCAGATCTCTGAATCGCCGTCACCGCACCATTGGATGATAAGTCAGGAATCCAAGCACAGTCAAACAGAAACAGAGCATTCGAGTTCGTCCTGGACAGGAGGATGAGAGCCCGGTCACAGGGGCAAATCGAGTGGATTTTTCCTTGCCGCTGTTGCCCGGAAGTGACAGCAGAACTCTCGTGCCTGGCAGCAGGACAGAGGACAGGAGGGGAGATGGAAACTGTGAGCTGGGGCGGTAATGAGCAGAGAGGACGTGGAATTATCCGGGCAGGTGATGGGGTTAGAATTGGATGGATACGTCGGAAATGGCGGTCAGCATGGATTTGTGAGGCGCCATTGGGATTTTCATCGATTTTAATAAATACCCCACCCCGATCCAAGATATGCATGCATATTCATCTGGTTATCATATCCCGAATTACATATTAATTAAAATAGGTCTATCGGTAATTAAGTCTAATTAAAAATATTAAAATAACTTTATTTTTTAAAAAAATTATATAAACTTAAATATTTATACCATATGTAATTATTACATCATTTATCACGAAACTTCCTCTCTTTTTGACCATTTTCTTTATTTTTCAAATCATAATAATCATTAAATTTGTTTAATATTTGTTGGACTAAAGTTGAATATATTGCGCGTTTATTATATTTTGGATAATCGAATGTCTTTTTTTTTCCTTTTATATTCAAGACTGTCGGTTAATATATGATCAAATAATTTTAATTTCATTAATTAATATAATGGTTATAATTGCCTTAATGCGCATTGTTAATGAATAAAATGGAGATGATGCGGCAATTTTAAAATATATTAGGATTCGTCAATCGTTCATGCGTAAATCTTAAAAAAAAAGTATTTGACTATATTAATTTTAAAAAACGGATCGCGTCCATTATACTTATTTCATAAATAGTAAACATTATTAGTGAACAAAATGTAATTAAATGTGCTACTTTTTCATAGTCTAGACTATTAATGCGAAACAAGCGGTCCGAGGAGGGGCGGACCAAACCCGTGCGGGTTTGTCCGCAAAATCCTGCATATAGTGGGAATAAAAAATTTCAAATTCATCCCACCCTGCATAAGTCTGCAGGTAGCTCGCGGGGCTTCCTGCATTTTTAAAATATATACTATTTATAAATATGTAAATATTCTTTTTTTCTTCTTAGTCTTAATGGTAGTCGTGAGCATAATTATGAATTAACAATAGTTAGAGTTTTAAGGAATGTAATAGAACATTTGTTTATAGATTAATGGTGGCATGCAACATAACCGATGTGGTTGTTAACTCCCGCGATGCAAATTAGGTGATTGATCAGTGAGGGGCGATGAATGATGATGTTGGTTGTGTGGCGATACAAACGGTTGGGCCTGTGAATGATTGACAACTCTCCAAGTAATGACCTATTAGGGTTTTCACGAGACCCTTTCCTATTTTCTTAATAACAAAATTAAATTAAATAATAACAAAATTAAATCAATCAAAAAAATATTACGATTACAATAAATTTTTTAGAATTGAAATCATGTGTAGGGGAGACGAATTTCATTTTTCGAGATGTGGGATGACACATAATGTGTATGATTTATAATTAATATATAAATATTATAATATCATATTAAAACAATAAACATAGACCTATTTAAAATTCACATGTGAATGAATAATGAATTAGTATGATAATTACGGTGAGAAATCAGATGTCATGGTTTAAACATGATTTTTTGTTAAAAACTAAAATGTTAAAGAATCATATATTGTAATATATATATATATATATATATATATATATATATATATATATATATTAAATTGGGCATGAGAGTAAGCCCGCACCCACGCGGGCTTTGCCCGCCTTGGTCTGCACCTGCGCGGGCTCAATTTGCATTGGTCCGCGCTCTTAACGGTCAAACATTTTAGGTCCACTCCACCCCGCATCCGCTCCATACCTGCAAAGCCTGCAGGCCACAGACTCATTTTGCATCACTAGTCTATGCCATAAAACATATCAATTTTTTATTAGTGTAAAGTAGTAATGTATCGCTTCGGTAGTTTTAAATTTTATACAATTGTTTTTTTACATAATTTGAGATGAACATTATAATTGGATAGGGTATGACTTACATATAGATTCTTATGTCCTCAGGGTGTAGCTCAGTGATAGCAGCCCCTGTGGGGTCTCGACAAGGTCTTGGATTCGAGTCTTATCAAATAATTATGTGTTGGTAGTGTGAGATTTTCTTGTATTTATTACCCCTCCCCGGATTGTGTTGTAAATCCATACATCTTTTTATTTTTATAATAAATTGATGTGTGTTGAAATCCGAGACACCCAAAAGTGAGAGGTGAATGAGATTTGAACTTTTTGTTTTTATTTCACCTTGTTCATACATTGACATGAACATGTTAAACACGTTGTAGTTAGTAGCACATCCACCACAAAAAACAAATGCAGAAATGAAAATAAGACGCAACTGTTTTACTCGATTCGTCACTAAGAGCTAGTCCAAGTAGCATACACACGACATTGTGTCGATTTACTTGAATCTAGTAATATTCACTAGTTTGGTGGATATAATTTGTTGGCTACGGTCACTCAATGTCAGACTCACCGCCTTTACAATGAATTCAGGGATAACATATTGTCACCCTCGAATCACTTCCGATGACTTTTTCTTACTCACTGTTTTGGATGAAGTCTTCCTCAGTTTAACGACTTAAAAGTCACCTCCAAATCAATATGAATGGTGTTTGAGAATTACATCATTAAAGTGCAAGTTTGATGCTCCATTGTACCTCACGACATTTTCCCAGCTTCGTCTGCTTTGCTCAGGTCCACTTCGCCTAGGTATGTTCGCTCATGTCATGTTCACCAAGGTCTCTTCACTCAAGTCTAGTTTGCACAACTCCTACGGTCAGGTCCTGCTTCACGCAACTCCTACACTAAACTCATATATCTCATTTGAAAGGTTGAAGTCTCTTGTTTAAATAGACATTTTTATGACTATATAAAGATATCCATAGACTATCATAGACATCCAAACCATTCATATTTTCTATCATCTTCCATTACAACACCTAAACTCACCAACAAGCATTAAGGGCTTATTATTGTGCCTAATAAGAAACTCTCCTTTTATAATTTAATTATTTAAAAAATCTTCAAGGGATGTTCCTCAACTAGCGATTGTAGTAAAATTCAAAAATCATCATTGTATCATAAAGGGAATTCTTTAATAACTCGAAGTATTACCTTAATAGCATGGGTGAATATAATCCAAGGGAGAATGAGATTGTAACATGTTTTGTCAATCTTTATATACAATAATTTGATTAAGTTCACATTGTTTAAAACATTTTCCCTAAGAAACTCAAGAGTATATTACATATCCAAGATGGATTTCATGACGTTTAATAACATGGTTGACTTTGATTTGTTTGATGAAAACAATTAAAAATGATGGCATAAGAGGATGCACATATTTCTGGTAATGATTAAATTAGTATTCTCCCTCTCATATCCAATACCACCTTAAAGTGACAACCACAATTGACATTACCCGACCATGCTGGGACCCTACCTGAGTTGGCGGCGAGTCCAAGAGTGACATCCAAAGTCTGCTTAAAATCTATCAAGGGTCAATAATTTATATCCAGAGACCACACACACAAATTTGGGATGAATTTTCTAGAATAGAATGTGATAGTGAAAGAAATTCAATCCACTAACCAAAAGAAATATGCAATATAACATAAATTCACAAATGTCATAACAAACCTCTAATCAACCATCTTCACATGATGTTGGTTTAACACCCCAATATTATACTATATATTTTCCTTTAAATAAACACTGTGATGATAGTTTGTTTCACACACAACACCAAACTAAAATAACCCACAACATATTATATGCATATTATTAATAAAATTATAAGAATAATAATGCCTTTAGTAAATAAAGAGACATTAATCAACTAAAATTGCTTACATTTAAAGAATAAACAGTTAATATGATTAAAAAAGATTTTATTTCTCAAATAACTTTTTTTTAAATGTTGTATATTTTATCGTAATAAATTAAATAGAACACTTTTAGAGTATTATTATATATGAATAATATATTAACATTTTTTAAATTAAAAATTGTTATGAAATAACAATAGGAACACTTAAAAACATTATTTTTCAATAAAAGCGGTTTTTCCTTATATTTTGTATTTTCATTTAAAAAATAAATTTATAAATTTCATAAAATGAATTTTATAAAATGAACTTTATTTTTGAATACAAAATATCAAAAGTATCTTAGGATGAATTTTTAATATTTTTCAGAAAAAGTTGAATTTTGGGGGAGTAGTGAAAAAACCTATTTTTCCTGTCACTTTTATGACATTGTCATAATACAAGAATGATTTTAAATTTTATGATTTTTTCTATAAAAAATATATATTTATAAATTAAAATAAACCATTTAAAAATACCATGTTGAATTTATAAAACCCATGTTTAACATTTTGAAACTTAAGTAATCTTTTATTCTAATAAAAATCTATTTTTCATTCTTTTCTTTTAATTATGTTTTCACAAGGTGGAATACTATTTTGGATTATTTTTTAAAGAAACATAAATCTTATTTTTAATAATAAACCAATTAATTTCATATAAATAAACAACATTTATAATTCTATCTTAACCATAATTTTTAAGCATGAAAATACACTTTTTGAAAATGGTTTTTACGCGTTATGTGTGCAAATATTAAAATTAATTTTTTATCACACTTAGAAATTTTATTTTAAAAAATGAATTTAATATTTTTAATCATTAGGTATAAATAATTTAATAAGACCCATTTTTTTTAGACATTAAAATTAAATTACTTAAGTAACAATTATTTATCACCATAGACACAAAAAATGGTAGAAGTGAAAAATCTAAGAGTAAAAGACTTAAAAACATGTTAAAAACATATGTTCAAATGAATTTTTGAGGTTTTATCAACCACAACTCACCACCCTATCCATTATTTTCCACTTTTTCCCCAATCTCCATGTGAAACATGTTCTCTCTTTATATTAAGAAGTTATATTTACAAAAATGTCATTCACTTCACTTATACAAGGGGTATTCCACCAACCCTTAAAGATAAATCTAAAATTTTAATTCCCCTTGAATAAATACCATTTTTTTACTTCCCTTAGAATCCCATCCCACTCCCCTAATCCTCTATTCACAAGAAGTTGTCCTAAGTTCTCCATTTTCAAGAAGTCTTCCAAGAGAAAGGTCAAGTTCTCAACCCGAGTACTAATCACACCCAAACCTCTTTTCCTCTTTATCTTTCTCTTAAAAATTTATTTTTCCCATTATAATATAATTAAATCAGTATTTTTAGTATACTTAATTTTATTATATTAATGGAATAATCATTATTTTTCTACCAACCTTTTTTTTAGAAAAATGAAAATGTCGCCATGCGTACATGAAGACTATCACCTCCATGAACAACGTGTTTGATTTTTCATCACTACCTTACATGGATGGTTAAAAAAGGGTATTTAATAGATTAATATGATATTTATAACATTATTAATATTATAAAATTCTAAATCACCCCTTATCCTCCTTATGTTCTAGGAAAATGAATGCGTTGCCCGTGCGTACATGCAGACTTCTGCTTCCCAGAAAAGTGACATATTTCATTTTTTATATAATATTTTATTCTTTATAAAAATCTCTTAAAATTTGATTCACCACCTTAAAATCATCTAAATAATATTATCATTTTTATTTAATAATTATATTATTCCAAATAAATCATTTTCTTAACCATACTCACCCATAGACTATAACATGTTCTTGTTTAGGTTAGTTTAACCACCTACACGAAAAATGATATAAATTTATATCATGGATGAATATGGAAACTTAAATACTAGTGTATATTAATATTTAACTTATTATCAATGTACCACACTTTTTCTGTTAAAAATTACCGAAACAAGCTCATCATCGACTTCACCACTCCAAATCATAACTAAAATAATTATAAAATGAAATTAGAACATTATAAATAATTATAAAACATATATTCCAGTACCTATAATTACATTCAAATGATAAATTGTAAATCTATAAATAAAAACCGACACTATCATTTCAAAACTAGTACTAAACAAACAATCGAAACTAATAACATTCAATGATGAACATAAAATATAACTAACTAATAAATTTATAATAAATGATTATAAATAAAGTGTATAAAATTTCATAGGTATGAATATGGTTCTTAAATTTGTGATTAAGATTTTTTTTATACAGAAGGTTAAATTTCTTTCTTGGAATTCAAGAATTAAGGTAAATAGTTTCTCATCTCAATTTTTGTTCTTTGAGACTTATGTCATATCCACCACTTGTTTTATCTTGTGTGGTGTACATACTACCCATATATATATATATATATATATTCAAAATTTAAATAAGTATTAAAGGGATTATATATCCATATCAAGTATTATATTTCAAGGACTTTGGGTTCAAGGGATACTGAACCCGTAAGGGTTTCGTCACCAATCTCATTTTCAAATCGAGATTACTTTTGAATGATAATCCATATAGGGAATTTTTATGCTCTTTCCCACTAAAAACACAAAAAAATATTCTAATCTGGTTATTATTGAGTTTTTACATGTCCTATATCTATTTCATTTCCCTTGGTAAATAATTTACCTGATGTGATGCTTGTAAGTTAAACCGAACCCACCTCTTCTTTTTGGTTAGGAATCTTACTCCTCTATATCCACCTTCATTTTATATATGTACTTATCCATACTTCAATAATTGGTTAAGGTCATTTCCTAATATTATATTTTCTTTAAAATAGTTTGAAAATAATGCTTTAACATTTTAGACACATATTATTTTGACAAAATCATCTCTTTTAACATTTTCCATGTGAATGCATTCTTTCACCGTTATGAGCATTCCCCTTTACGAAGCTTCCTTTTCCATATTTTAAAAAGTATTTCTAAATTATCTTGATTCTAGATGATTTTTAAAAACATAAATATTGTTATATTTTTCAAAAGTAATGGTTTTATTTAAAAAAATGGATTCTTGATTTTAAAGAGGGATTTTCAAGGCTATATTATCGAATATTATTTTTAAAATTGAAAGTTTTAAAAAAGTTTTCATCTCATTTTTTGGAATCCTTTATGTCCTTTTAAAAGATTAATTATTTATATTTTTTCTAAAAATTTATTTTGAAAATGGTTTCTTTTAATTTCTAAAAAAATATATTTTTAAAAGTGATGCATAAATTCTTCTTTTTAAGACAATGTTAAGAATTGTTTTTTAATTCTATTTTAAGATTCAATTCCATTTTCCTATTTAATTATAAAATATTTAACTACTATGGAGTTATGTTTTATGAATCAACTTCTAAATTCCTTTATGAAACACTCAATTTGGGTAATTGAATTTTTAGTATCAACCACTCTACTTTTGATATCATGTTATACGATACCATTTAGAAATGATATGAAACCTATAACACCCCAAGATTTCATAGTACATTATTTCTTCAAAGTAATTCAATAACTTGCACTACACGCAACACCGAGTTCAAGTGCACCACGACTTACCAAACTAGCCGTTTAAAAGCGGTTATGAATAGTATTAAATGAATATTGAACTATATATAATCCGTATAATTTTATAATCCATATTATGAGTTTATTAGGCATAATTTAAGAACAAATTCATTTTTTTCAGATAAAAGAATTATTTATTTCAAAAAATGCACTTTTACCACCTTTTAATGATGAACCTTTTTTAAATAAAATATTTGAAACTTTTATATATTCTATTTGACAAAATAAACTTCTTCTTTAGAATTGGGACATAAGAATTTAGTTTCAATAATTTTTTGGTGTTTTTCTGATAACTTTCATATTTGGGTGAATAGTGAAAAATACTATATTTTAACTGAAAACAACTTTTTTAATCAAAATAATTTATAGTGTTAAATTATACATTTTAATGGTTTGGAAGTATAAATAGATTATATTTTTACCATTTAATCCAATGATGGTCATTTTAAGTAATTTCACTTTGAGATTGGACATAAACAAGTGTTAAATCTTTTGATAGATATTGTTTCTTAAAAATACGCCTTTTGGTTTTGACAACGAGAATTAATTTTAAATTAATAAATGAAACTTCTATGTTTTTAATTTGGTAAAATAGACTTCATTTTTGAATTCATAATATAAAAATTATCTTAGGGTGAATTTTTGATATTTTTCTGAAAACTTTCAATTTTTGATGAATAGTGAAAAACACTGAGTTATTGTTTAAAACCGACTTTTTATTTAAATAATTATTTATTTTATTTAAATTTATTTTAGTCAGAATAGATACATAGTACCTATATATGTTCAATTTAATTCATTGGAGTCATTTTGTAATAATATTAGATATATAAAATTTTATTGAACTTTTCACTGTCTTTTACCCACCTCCTAGGAGAATTTTCAAATTCACATAAAACTTAATTTTACCGCTTATGTGAGTTGAATTTAAAAAATATGAGAGACAAAGTTAATATCAAGGAGTAAAATGTGATTCAATAAGATAAAAATAATTTTTGGTGAATAGTAACTTTTTACTTTTATTTACCACAGTTAAAAGTAAATAGGGCAATTAAGGGTAAAAATGATATTATTATTACCCTAACACATGTCCTAATTCTATTGGCTAAGTATAATTCGACCAAAAACAACCTTAGGAATAAAATATGAACCTTTGGTCCACTTGGATTAGATTATGACATTTATTATTATTTAATTCAAAGAAGAGTTAAAATAGTTAAAATCAAAGTTTAATAACTAAAACATTATTAATATAGGGTTATACATAAGATAAATTCAATTATAAATATTCATTAGAAAGGTAAAAAGGTTTCCTACATAATGATATTTTATTTATAATTTTTATACATTAAATAATTTAATTTATTTATGACACAATGATGATGCAGTAATTATCTAATTAATGAAATATTAAAATAATTGATATTATAAATATCCAAATAAATGTAATTTGATACTTTTTATGAATTAAACTAATTTTCTAGGTTAATATGACATATTAGGGTTTTTTATATGAAATTTGTTTGAAGTAATAATGCTGTTATGAATTTAGAAAAAAACAAAATACCAAATAGTATCAAAATTGATATAAAAGAGTTTTTAAAACAAATATTATATTATTAATTGATATTCCATTCCTAAAAATATAATTTTTGGCCAAAGGACTTATATAATGATAGGTGTATCATTAATGAACCACTTTGAGTTCACTTGAAAGTATATAGTAAGTTAATTAACCATATAATATAAAAATACAAAGAGACATGGTAAATGTCAAACTATTTAACTAAGAGTTAAATATAAAAGATAAAGTTAATATAGTGACCCAAACCTGTATAAAACCTATTGGTTGAGTGGTTTTAGACCCATACCCACCTTAGCCTTTAAATAATCCATTTTGGATCCATTAGAAACTGAAAATTATTTTATTATAAAATAATATTTCTAGCTTTTCCTAAGGTTCCCCTCACCCCTCTTATAAAAGGGCACTCCCCCTTCTCTCTAATTCACACCTTCAAAGCCTTTTGTATCAGCCAAACCCTACCCAAATATCCTCTCAACTTACCTCAATTAATCATAGAGTCCTTCCTTTAGTCAGAAATCCAACTTAATGAGCCCTTTTGATCAAATCAAAAGGAAGAACCTGAAGAAGAGGTAATAATTTCACCACCCTCTTTCAAGTTCTTTTCTTCTTCCAATTCTTATTTCTTTGTTATTTTCATTCTATAATAATAACTCTAGTATCTTCTATATACTGTGATGTTATTATAAATATGATACAACCATATTCATTATTCTATCCATCTTTTGAATGACATGTCACTATACGTGCATACGTACGGATTACCGTCTCCACGTCGTGGTGTAATTGTTATTCAATACATTATTATTTGGATGAGTATAATAATGACGTGTAATTTATTTAAATAATAAATATAACATGATAATGATTCTGTATATATGATATACCATCCAATTATATTTTATTTTAATATCAAATAATGATATTGTCGCTCGTGCGTACGTACGGATTACCGTCTCCACGAACGCGATGAGATTCATTCTCCGTCGTATCCATTCAAGAATAATTTTAATTAGATGATTAAAAATAATGTTTAAAGACTTGATATAATTTTGTATATGAATAAGATACATCCCATCCATAACAAATATGACTCACATAAAAAAGAATATAAATGAAAACGAATCCGTTAACACCCGAAACGACGATAATACTAAGATATTATTAACAAAACAATGTTAAAAGATCATATATGATATCATATTAATGTATATGATTCTTTTATAATTTAATAACAATTATTTCACCATTATACAGGAGGTTAACCTACCCTATACCAAGGAAAAGTACAAGGTAAGGGTTAATTTCACAATCTCTTCATTATACGAGGTTGTTTATATGTAATTATCTACTGAGACCTCTTTATCATCCACATCCATGTTTCTTAAAAATGTATTTCAAAACATTCTTAATATTTTATATACTATGGGTTAAAGTCATTTATACCCTTGTTTTACTTTTTATAAGATGTTTATAAAGGAATCTTTCCGTTGTTTTCTAAAAAAGGTCATTTTTAACCTTTTCGACAAAATTAAGGTAAGAATGTCTTTTTAACTTATACGGCGGGTGCAACTATTTTCTGCCGTTATAAAATCATCGAAGCTTCCCTTAAAAGATTATAAGAATATTTTCAAAGTAAATGTTTTCTTTTATAATTATGTGACTTTTAAATGATTTCAAAAAAAGAGATATTTCTCTCAAATAGTTTCGATTTCATCTATGTCAACATATTTTGATTGATTTTAAGCTTATTCGAAGTTGATTTATTATGATAAAAAACTTCCATATTGTATTGAAGGTTTTGTGATATGTTTGACCGTGGATGTGTTATTTTTATACCATTCATGGTTTATGGAGAAAGTATTGAAATTTTGTATGCTATTTTTAATACGAATGTTTATGTTATATTTACACCTGTTCATATGAGGAATACATTGGACTTAGTAAGTGATGGGTGGAGCCCGATATAGCTCCTCCATGCATCGTTAGGTCTCATGAGACAAACTAGTGTCATGGCACAAGGCCTTGACAAAATCTTATTTGTAGTCTTGGCACAAGGCCTTGAATATGTGGTTATGATAGTCTGGAATTATGCATTCCATCATTATGAAAGTGGTTATTGACATTGCATGTGGTTATTCGACTAGTAGAATATTTATGTGAATAATTAAATGGCATTATTTCATTTTATTTTTTCCATATTATGCTGAAGTTCAAGTTTAAAAGTCTTTTGTTTTAGTTATACATTGCCTTAAATGTTTATGCTTATTTATGAAAATTTCCGCTATATTGTTATCCTTACTGAGCATCTGAGCTCACCCCTTTCTATGTTTTATTTTTCCTAGGAAGTGAAGAAGTATTTTGTGAATGACCTGTAGGGATAGTCTGAGGGGATATGAGTGTGGACTATGGAGACCATGTTGTTGTATTTTTTCACTTTATTATGTAATATAAGACTTATGAATTTATCTTGTGTTTCTAAGGCTACTAAAATAATCGGTCTTTTGAGACTTGATCTTTTGTGATCATGCCAATGTTATGTAATAATGCACCGACTCTGGGTAACTGGGGTCGGGGCGTTACAGTTGGTATCATAGGAAGTTTAGTACAAACCTTGGAATCTAGATTTAGATAAACTCTGATTAGAGCACATAGACCTAAGATGTAATTTGAGGATTAGTATAAAATAACTTCCTAGAATTTTGGTATTGTAGAGATTTTGTGAGTTTTCTGAGCAATACATCCCTGTCTGGATACGATCAGATAGAGGCGGCTCTGGCACAGATGTACTTAGGGGTAAAACCTGAAAACACCACTTTGAGCTAGACTCGAACGGGAACTGGTGCACGACAACGGGCCTTGCTGCACTCTTGGTTACGACACTCCTGGGGGATATGCTTAGGATAATTCTCATTTTATTTACAAACCATTATGAAGGGTTTATGAGTATATAATTCCTCAAAGAAAACATTTTTATGATTATAGATTATATCCATAAACTGTTCAATCTACGTTAGGTATTTTACAAGTTTGGAATTATTCATTACAATTCATAAACTGACCTAGTGTATGCCATTGTATAGAAATGGCTCCCAGTATAAGGAATGTGAACTCCAGCAATACGTATGATCCAAAGAGTAAGAAGGATCATATCTTTCATGGTATTAAGCCAACATTTAAAAGGGAAATTGTCTCCCATGTATTCTCAACATATGAAGAAATAGTATCACGTGTTAAAAAGATAAGTAAAGAATTCTCTGAGTCCTATGGATTTGAAGGGAAGTAATATAAGAAAAGGATGGAAGAGAGAAAGATGGATAAAGGGAAGAGGGAAAATAAAATTTTTCCCATATGTGATAATTGTGGGAAGAAACACCCTAAAACTTTCCTGAAGGTAATGAGAGTTTGTTATAAGTGTAAAGAAAAAGGTCACCAAGTACGTGACTGCAAGGGTAAGAAAAAGGTTTCAAATGTACAATGCTTCATCTGCAAGGAGTTGGGACACTATGTAAACCAATGTTCAAATCATCAGAGTATGCCCCAAATGCTGCTATTGGATAATAATCAAGTTATGATACTACCATAGATGATGAGGAATGATTAGAGTTCTTATGTTGTTATTAAATAATTATGTCATTTGAGTGTTGTATCAACAATGTAATGGTTATAATAATTATGGAGTATATAAGGATTGTACTGCAGTACTATTTCATTAAGAACTTGAGATTGTGTGGAACCAAGAAAAGTGACGCAATAGCAGGTTAAATTTTTGGAAAATATATGGTTGAGAGAAAGATAAACCATAATATGGTTCTAATACTGAGGTAGTGATTTTGGAATAATACATGTTTGATTTGGATAAATTATATTGTATATTCTTGACTACCTTGAAACTAATTAATGATTTGTATATTCCTTCATTGTTAGAGTTTACAACATTTTTGGATGGAAGAAGTATATACATTATTCTATAAAGAATAAGGGAGCATGAATGTAATCAATAAGGTTTTATGGTAATTCAGGGTGTTACCATGTTTTAAAATAATACATGATGAAGGTGTTCACATGTTATTACATGGAAAAAAGGATCTTCATTGTGTTTAAATTCCTTATAAATTTTGGACTGTGAGTTTGGATAGAAGTATTTTGGATAAGTCTAAAGGTTGGAATTGATTAAGTTTGAAAGGTTATTTTTAGATTTTTATAAAAGGACAACACGCAGACCGTGTGACAACCCGTCGGGTCGGACAAAGCTGCGGGAATCGAACCCACAACCATAGTGCGATTGGTATTTATCGCCTACCACCAGACTACGTGAAGTCTCGGGATTGTATAATGTAGTTTCTTTTTTTAAAGGGTCTGATATATGAATTATAAAATCATTATTTTTGGAACCCTATATGATTAAGATAAATAGAATAATTTTTTTGAAATCTTTTGGAGTGAAAGATGAGTTTGTGGTAGAAATTAGTTGAAGGATGAAACTCTACTTGTCAAGTATATATATATATATATATATAATTTTTTCCCACTTATTCTATGGGTAAATTAATTCTTAAACTTTAGGGAAGGGATCTTAAAACCAAAAATGTGTTATCTTAATACCTTATGTTTTGTTGAACTGATAGTATTTCAAATCATCATAGATTGATGGATTTGAGACCCTCAATTTTACACTTGTTTGTGATTGATGACCTCAATCACTCCCTATAAATATTTATGTTTTTCCTCCAATTATGTGTCTCTAATTACCACCAATGTTATCCTAATCGAGATCATAATTTGGTGGTGACTTTTTCATTCCCCTTTTCCTCTTATTAAGACTAAATTTTATTAACCCAATTTCCGATGTGGGTTTTCCCATAAAGGTATTTTCTATTTTCAACCTTTTATTTTAGAAAAACAATTCCAAATAGTGAGGATACAATTTATTGAAGGAGTAAAGAATGTAACACTCCAAGATTTTATAGTACGTTATTTCTTTAAAGTAATTCAATAACTTTCACTACACGCAACACCGAGTTCAAGCGCACCACGACTTACCAAACTAGCCGTTCAAAAGTGGTTATGAATAGTATTAACTGAATATTTAACTATATATAATCCGTATAATTTTAGAATCCATATTATGAGTTTCTTAGACATAATGTAAGAACAAATTCATTTTTTTCAGATAAAAGAAGTATTTATTTCAAAAAATGCACTTTTACCGCCTTTTAATGACAAACCTTTTTTAAAATCCAATATTTGAAACTTTTATATATTCTATTTGACAAAATAAAATTCTTCTTTAGAATCGGGATATAATAATTTAGTTTCAATAAATTTTTGGCGTTTTTCTGATAACTTTCATATTTGGGTGAATAGTGAAAAATACTATATTTTAACTGAAAAAAACTTTTTTGATCAAAATAATTTATAGTGTTAAATTATACATTTTAATAGTTTATAAGTATAAATAGATTATATTTTTACCATTTAATCCAATGCTGGTCATTTTAAGTAATTTCACTTTGAGATTGGACATAAACAAGTGTCAAATCTTTTGATAGATATTGTTTCTTAAAAATACGCCTTTTGGTTTTGACAATGGGAACTAATTTTAAATTCATAAATGAAACTTCTATGTTTTTAATTTGGTAAAATAGACTTCATTTTTGAATTCGGAATATCAAAATTAGCTTAGGGTAAATTTTTGATATTTTTCTGAAAACTTTCAATTTTTGATGAATAGTGAAAAACACTGAGTTATTGTTTAAAACCGACTTTTTATTTAAATAATTATTTATTTTATTTAAATTTATTTTAGGTAAGAATAGATACATAATACCTATATATGTTCAATGTAATTCATTGGAGTCATTTTTTAATAATATTAGATATATAAAATTTTATTGAACTTTTCACCGTCTTTTACCCACCTCCTAGGAGAATTTGCAAATTCACATAAAACTTAATTTTACCGCTTCTGTGAGTTGAATTTCGAAAATCTGAGAGACACGGTTAATATCAAGGAGTAAAATGTGGTTCAATAAGATAAAAATAATTTTTGGTGAATCGTAACTTTTTACTTTTATTTACCATGGTTAAAAGTAAATAGGGTAATTAAGGGTAAAAATGATATTATTATTACCCTAAAACATGTCCTAATTATATTGGCTAAGTATAATTAGACCAAAAACAACCTTAGGAATAAAATATGAACCTTTGGTCTACTTGGATTAGATTAGGACATTTATTATTATTTAATTCAAAGAAGAGTTAAAATAGTTAAAATCAAAGTTTAATAACTAAAATATTATTAATATAGGGTTATACATAAGATAAATTCGATTATAAATATTCATTAGAAAGATAATTTTTTTTTCTACATAATGGTATTTTATTTATAATTTTTATACATTAAATAATTTAATTTATTTATGACACAATGGTGATGCAGTAATTACCTAATTGATGAAATATTAAAATAATTGATATTATAAATATCCAAATAAATGTAATTTGAGACTTTTTATGAATTACACTAATTTTCTAGGTTAATATGACATATTAGGGTTGGTTATATGAAATTTTTTCAAAGTAATAATGATGTTATGAATTTAGCAAAAACAAAATACCAAATAGTATCAAAATTGACATAAAATAGTTTTTAAAACAAATATTATATTATTAATTTATATTCTATTCCTAAAAATCTAAGGTTTGGCCAAAAGACTTATATAATGATAGTTGTATCATTAATGAACCACTTGGGGTTCTTTTGGAAGTATATAGTAAGTTAATTAACCATATAATATAAAAATACAAAGAGACATGGTAAATGTCAAACTATTTAACTAAGAGTTAAATCTAAAAGATAAAGTTAATATAGTGACCCAAACCTGTCTAAAACCTATTGGTTGAGTGGTTTTCGACCCATACCAACCTTATCCTTTAAATAATCCATTTTTGAGCCATTAGAAACTGAAAATTATTTTATTATAAAATAATATTTCTAGCTTTTCTTAAGGTGCCCCTCACCCCTCTTATAAAAGGGAACTCCCCCTTATCTCTAATTCACACCTTAAAATCCTTTTGGCTCGGAAAAAACCTACCCAAATATCCTCTCAACTTCCCTCAATTCATCCTAGAGACCTTACTTTAGTCAGAAAGCCAACTTAAGGAGCCCTTTTGATCAAATCAAAAGGAAGAACCCAAAGAAGAGGTAATAATTTCACCACCCTCTTTCAAGTTCTTTTCTTCTTCCATTTATTCTTTCTTTGTTATTTCCATTCTAAAATAATAAATCCAGTATATTATATATACTTTGATGTTATTATAAATATGATATATCCATATTCATTATTCTATCCATCCTTTGAATGACATGTCACCATACGTGCGTACGTACGAATTACTGTCTCCACGTCGTGGTGTAATTGTTATTCAATACATTATTATTTGGATGGGTATAATAATGATGTGTAAATCATGTAAATAATAAATATAACATGATAATGATTCTGTATATATGATATACCATACAATTATATGTTATTTTAATATCAAAGAATGATATTTTCGCTCGTGCGTACGTACGGATTACCGTCTCCACGAACACGATGAGATTCATTCTCCATCGTATCCATTCAAGACTAATTTTAATTAGATGATTAAAAATAATGTTTAAAGACTTGATATAATTCTGTATATGAATAAGATACATCCCATCCATAACAAATATGACTCACATAATAAATAATATAAAGGAAAACGAATCCGTTAACACCCGAAACGATGATAATACTAAGATATTATTAACAAAACAATGTTAAAAGATCATATATGATATCATATTAATGTATATAATTCTTTTATATTTTAATAACAATTATTTCACCATCATACAGGAGGTTAACCTACCCTCAACCAAGGAAAATTACAAGGTAAGGGTTAATTTCACAATCTCTTCATTATCCGAGGTTGTTTATATGTAATTATCTACTGGGACCTCTTTATCATCCACATCCATGTTTCTGAAAAATGTATTTCAAAAAATTCTTACTATTTTATAGACTATGGGTTAAATTCATTTATACCCTTGTTTTAATTTTTATAATATGTTTATAGAGGAATATTTCCTTCGTTTTCCAAACAAGGTCCTTTTTAACCTTTTCAACAAAATTAAGGTAAGAATGTCTTTTTAACTTATACAGCGGGTGCAACTATTTTATGACATTATAAAATCGTCGAATCTTCCCTTACAAGATTATAAGAATATTTTCAAAGTAAATGTTTTCTTTTATAATTATGTGACTTTTAAATGATTTAAAAAAAGAGATATTTCTCTCAAATAGTTTTGATTTCATCTATGTCAACATCCTTTGATGGATTTTAAGCTTATTTGAAGTTGATTTATTATGATAAAAAACTTCCATATTTTATTGAAGGTTTTGTGATATGTTTGACTATGGATGTTTTATTTTTATACCATTCATGGTTTATGGAGAAAGTATTGACATTTTGTATGCTAGTTTTAATACAAATGTTTATGTTATGTTTACACCTGTTCATATGAGGAATGCATTGGACTTAGTAAGTGATGGGTGGAGCGTGCTATAGCTCCTCCATGCATCGGTAGGTCTCATGAGACAAACTAGTGTCTTGGCACGAGGCCTTGACAAAATCTTATTTGTAGTCTTGGCACAAGACCTTGACTATGTGGTTATGATAGTATGACATTATGCATTCCATCATTATGAAAGTGGTTATTGATATTGCATGTGATTATTCGACTAGTAGAATATCCATGTGAATAAGTAAATGGCATTATTTCATTTTATTTTTGACATATTATGCTGAAGTTCAAGTTTAAAAGGCTTTTGTTTTAGTTATACATTGCCTTAAGTGTTTATGCTTATTTATGAAAGTTTCCACTATATTGTTATCCTTACTGAGCATCTGAGCTCACCCCTTTCTATGTTTTATTTTTCCCAAGAAGTGAAGAAGTATTTTATGAATGACCTGTAGGGATAGTCTGAGGGGATATGAGTGTGGACTATGGAGATGATGTTGTTGTAGTTTTTCACTTTATCATGTAATGTAAGACTTATGAATGTATATAGTGTTTCCAAGGCTACTAAACTAATCAGTATTTTGAGACTTGATCTTTTGTGATCATGCCAATGTTATGTAATAATGCACTGACTCTGGGTAACTAGGGTCGGGGCGTTACAAAACCCATTTTCTTTTCATAAATTTTCATGACATGATGGATGATTGATATCTTATGGCACACATATGTATGGATGTTGATGTGTGGGGTCTTATATCGCCTCCGATTCATTGGTCAATGTTTTATTCCCCATGAGCTCAAACGAGTACATGGGTGGTAAGCCCAAGCCCAATAGGGTACACAAGTGGTAAGCCCAAGCCCAATAGGGTACACAAGTGGTAATCCCAAGACCAAAATGGTACACGGGTGGTAAACCCAATCCCATGAGGGTACATGGTTGGTAATACCAAACCCAAGAGGGTACACAGGTGGCAAGACTAAGATCAAGAGGGTATACGAGTGGTATGCCCAAGCCCAAGAGGGTATATGAGTTGTAATCCCAAGCCCAATAGGGTACATGGGTTGTCAGATTAAACCCAAGAGGGTACATGGGTTGTCAGCCTAAACCCAAGATGGTATGTTGTGTAACAAACTGAATCAGGGAGTCATATAACCCAACACTCAACCCAATTTTTCATAAGGCTTGAAGGGAATTCTTGATCCCCACAATCTTGAAACCAATGCCTGGGCATCACATGAATCACCTTGGGGATGATTTCACCCTCACACAATAGTATAAATAAGCAGTGGAAATGAAAATAAAAAATAAAAAATACAATTTTAGATAAACATAAATGAACATCCAAACAAGATATACCATTGATACAAATGATAAACAACAATGTAAGAAGATATACATAAGCCAGGGCATAAAATATAACATGCCCAATGACCAATAAAAAACTCAAAATTGAAGTAAAATCCCAAACCAACTCCAATGAGCCTCCATGTGACCCATGGTCAGCATTCAACCATACACCTCCCCTAGAATATCAAAAAAGATAAAGCCAACTGGAATGGAACTAGACCTGTAAAAATATAGGCATGATCTAAACAGTTGAGTAGGTCACCACCCACTGAATCTAAGCAGTCATTTTCATATTGCATCCTAACAATGATAGTATGAAGTAAAATTTAAAAATAAATATTTTTCATAAGGATTTATAAAAGAAACAAAAACAAATCAACAATGTATTAAAACTCTTTTCCCATGATTTTCATTAAATGAAAACAATTGCTTATAAAACATTCTCACATGGTTGAATCCCCTTGGAAAATCAATGTTTTAAAGCCCCAATTTAAAACCATTCCATGAAACACCCCTTTTGAAATTCACATTTCCCAACTCAAAGGAGGTTTCCAATTTCAAAATGGTTTTCCAAAACATCATTGAAAACCAATTTCCAATTTAACTAGGAATGATGGTCTAAATCCCAATTTTCAAAATCCACACACACTCATAGTTTCAAAAACAAACCAAATACAATTTTCTATTAAAACCACCTAAAACTATTTGGAAAAAAACATTCTACATTTTAAAGAACACATCTTTCAAACCCATTTCAAAAATAGTTTAAAAACACTTTAAAATAAAAATTTATTTATTTTTAATTCATTTTAAACCCTTAAAAAACTCTTTTCAAAACATTTGAAGAGTTCCACACATAAAGAAGGAAGAAAGCAACCAGTTAGGTACCACTATGTCAAGTCACATAATAAGGATAAATAAACAAAAAGAACATGAGAAATAAGGGATACAATCAAATAACAAGGATAAATCTCATAAATAACCTAAAAAGGATCATAGTGTCATAGGCATCATCCTATGACTCTAGTAATAAAGGACCTGCACTAGTAACAAGGAACCTAGGTCGACACTATTGAACTTGTCACCTCTTCAGAAGTCCCGTTGAACTATCCAAAAATAAGATTCCCGAGGAGGATACCTGAAACATGGGATATAAAAAAGTTCTATGGAATGATTTTATCCATGAGATCAAATAATTTTTCTAGCATAAAGTCTCGCTAATCCTTTTGGACTATTCATCTCAGAGTAGCCAGGAAGAACTCCACAGTTAACCTACTATCTCCGCTAGGGTTTTCCCTCACACAAGTCACCTACTATCTTCCCAGGACTCCCATGATGCGTCAAATAAGGAGGTGAGAAATCAATAATCACATGCAACAAATATAAATCATTTGAAAACTACTTTAACCTAACCTCCGACACCCTCTCATGTAGTAGCCCCAATCACATATTCAAGCATGAAATTATAAAATGATGCATTGATATCTATATTTCATGTATGTATTTTGCACTAATTTAATAAATTGATTTCTATATTTAAATGATTATTCTTTATAATTTATGAATGATTTAACTCATTTTGTGTTTTATGGAAAGATACAACAAATAATTGAAAAATGAGCAAAAAGACACTTGCGGTGTGACATCAAAATTTTGAGGATGATCATAAAGCACTTCCAAGGAACATAACCAAAGAAACAAGTCAAAATGAGTCTTATAGAGTAGAAAAATGACATTACACGTAATTTAATCATTACACTATGTGAACTGGTGAAATTCATTAAAGAGAGACACATCATGAAGTGAAGAAAAGTGCAAGTTGGATTTAAACATTGTGTAAAAAGTCAGGACAGAATTTAAGCAGTCAGATTTGACGTATCTTTATTTTTTGACTCATTTTAAGACTCAAGACTCACCTATGACACTTTTAGACCAATATTTAATGCCCCACATTAATATTCGATCCCATATGGAGCTTTTTAATAGAGGGCCATCCTGCTGCTATTGAGGAGATCCCAGAGACCAAAACTTGGAGCGAGAAGCTGAATTGTGTAGGGTCCTCACCATTTCATCTCTGTTTTCCCATTATGATTTCCTTTTATTTAATCCCCTATTATTATATCATCATTACGATGATTGGGTAAACCCACCTTTTTCTAGGGTTATGTAATATAAGGGGGGAGGTTCCATTGGATTGATTTCTCTTTCTTTATTCATGTATTTGGTTTGTTATGATTTCTTCAATCAATTTCCAATCCATTTATTTTTTACTTTATCATGACCATTGGTATTTGAATATAAAAGGAATATTAAAATTTCACAACTCATAACCCTAAAGGAGGCATGACCATTATCAAATTTATGGGAATCAGGTTTAAACATGGTATCAAGACAAACTTGATTCGGTGAAACCCTAAATTACCGGACCAAGGGAAATAGAGGATTGCCTCGTCAAAGAAGGGATACCATGACCATTGGATCTCTCTTATATCAACTCCAACACTAATAATTAATTAATCAACCTATTTTATAAAATCCAATTGCACCTAAACCCTAATATTTCAAAACCCAGGCATGCTTTTCAAAATTTATCTTCAAACTGACCAATCAATCAACTTTATTCATTTTCTTTATTCAAATCAATCAAACCAATATTTTCTCACATATTTCTTAAATATAATAAAATCAAATCTTTTGAAAACCCAATAAAACTAATTCAATTTCCCTGTGGGCTCGACCTCGACTTGCTGCTTACTATATTTTAATTAATTGAGGCGCATCTGTTGAGTTTTTATAAATTTGTATTTTGATATGAGCTATTGGGAAATAAAGACACCCTAAGGTCTCATCATTCATCCATATAATTCATACCCTCATGGGATTATAAGATAAAATGACCATAATAATAATCACATGGGGGTCAAAGAGGGTTTTACACCATTTATGAAAAATCATTTCTCATAAAATTCCATACAAAAAACTTTTCAAAACATACTTTGAATGCCAAGACAACACACCATTTACAAAATCTATCTCAGCCCACTCTTGAGACCAATTTTATCCAAAACACATTTGAAACTCAAACGGGAACTCACACTTCCCTTTCAACCACATTTTAAAAAATTCATAGCCATAAAAAAGTTTCAAAATATAATTCACATAGGACAACACACCCCTTTGAAACCACCCAACCCATTTTTATTATCTTAAAAGTTATACACACTTCAAAACCTTGATTTAAAAACCAATGAAGGTTGTAAAAAGGTTTTAAATGCCATGTGAAAGGGTTAACATAACCTTTATTAAATCCCAAAGCCCATTTCAACCATTTTAAACACTTTAAACACCCAAAAACTTGATTTGAAAACCAATTTATTCCAAAAATGATTTTTAAAACATCAAGACGGTGCTCACCACCACATTTAAAATAAAAATTATCCTTTTGAAATCATTTTGGAATTTTCACAAACACTTGGCATAGAATTCCATTCCATTACAAGGGTTAAAATCACTTTAAATCAACTTAGACTCTCATGGGTCATAAATATAGGTATAATTTGAATGGAAAACATTCTAAAACCATCACACATTTAAAGGAATGAAATAAAAAGTGAAAACAAAGAAACACCCACCTAAAATCAATGCAGAACAAGCTGAATGTCATCACCTATGATGACGAACATCCCCACAAGATAAGAAATGCCCTCTAAAACACCCACATGATAAAATACCCATGATTCAGACCAATACCTACCCTAAAACAGACCCATATCAAGATTAGGGTTTATAGAGGGAGGCAAATCAAGGGAGAAAGAAGAAATAAAATAGAAGAAGGGGTTTAGTGGGGATTACCATGAAATAGTCCACTTGAATCCAAGGTGGAAGGCCATAAAAATGAAGGGGAGAAAAGGGAAGGAAGCCCCCCATGGAGACTAGTACATTTGAGTGGGTGGGAGAAGAAAAATAAGGGGGTGGAGGCTTAAAATTGAGTAAGGGGAAAAAGGAAAATTCCACTTTTTAATGAATTTGTGTAGGCCACTACCTATCCAAAAATCACTCACACGGTTTACCTAGGACCCCACATGGTTAGACAACCCATGAAAACCATGCCAAATGGAACTTTAAAATTATAGAGTTAACCCACATGCTTTCTTCATGGTTAACCAAACCATGTGAAAGCTGTGTGCTACAACCTAAACTCACTAGAGGTCCTTCATGGTTTCTCCTATGAATCACACGGTTTGGAAGAAAGCCATGCACTTCCTGTGCAACCCAAACCATGCATTTTAAAAATGAACTATACATAAGGGTTACCTGTGTAACATCTCATATTTTTCCTATACTATTTTTGGATATTATATGGATTGATTTCAAGACTAGGAATTGAGAAAACATGCGATTCTGAGGCCTGGTGTACTTGGAATAAATGTTTGAAAAATATTAAACTTTTTAAATAGCACACACGCACAATTTTCCTAAAAAAGCGGAATAAATATTAAATGGGTGCCCAGATCAAAAATCCTAGGGCACCATTGATCTTAGAATGATAGCTTCACCCTAGGCGTGACTTAACTTTAGTTGGAACTAGTTGTTTGTGAAAAATATATTGCAATATGTAATGTGAATAAAGTAATTTAATAAAAATTATTTTGTTAACATAGCGGCTAGCAATATTTAAAAAGATTATTAGGGAGAATTTATAGGGTTAGCCGTAGATCCCTAGAAACCTTAGAGAACTGTTGGATAGAGATTTAAGGATTCTATCTTAGGCGAAAGTGACAGATCATGGATTGATGACCGACACACCTCAAATTCAAAGGAACCTTGCCAACGACAACGACACAATGATCGTTCTTCATCAGTGATTGATCCGAATCGAGGTATGATGTGTTATTTTTATCTTATTACATATTCTATATTTCTATGATGAATGTGGAATAATCCATGAATAGATTATCCTACAAATTGATCATACTTGTGGGATGGATTTATATGCAGGATTATCAGGAGTTATTTATTTTGGTTTTCTAACCCGAACTCCCCGATCTTGTTTGTTGGAAAATAAAACTTGGCCAACTATGTTAAAAACTTTGTTATTATTTCTTTCTAACTCTATTAATTGTGTTCTTCATAGTTGTAACCCCGCAGTTCCTAACTCGGTGTTGTTGGGTGGTTCCGAACATGATTGAACCCCCAGATTTGAGAAGAATCAACAACTGAGGCTGGATATATATATATTAAGACCCAAGGAGCTCATATATGTGATTGTTTGATTTTTTAGGCACTGAAGGAGGATCGGTGGTCCATGTAAGGGAACACCGGTGTGGAATTGAAGACCGGCGGTGGCATGCGATGGTGGATCCGCTTGTGGCAGGTGTCGCTAGTAGTGGCCACGTGAGATGGCAACGAAGATGGTGATGGGGCCGGTAGAGGCAGACATGGCGGAAAGATGTGTGGGATAGGAACCAAGAAGAGTGGGATCAGGAAGATTGGGTTGGGCCAAGGTGGGTTGATCCAAGAACTAGGCCAGAATCGGGGTCACCGAGACAGAGGCATCCACAGTCGACTGTGGCAGTCAACCATGAGTTGCAACAACTTGAGCTTCTACAAGGTGCAATGACCACGTGACCGATCTGCATGGTAATTCAATTGACCAAGGTGGTTGGTCCGTAGTCCCCGATAGTCCTGCAGGTAGTTTCTATCAAATGATCATATCTTCTAAATGGAGCACCTAATCGATGATCCATCTATGACGTTGAGACCCTGATGTTGAGATGATTATTTTGGGACAAGTGGTGAGTATTTTAGTTTATACCATTATAGGTTGGGAGAATTACCTTGGTCATTTCCTTGAGGTTTTATTACATTATTACATCCACATCATTGGATTGTAATCCCATCTAGAGGTTGAGTCTCATATAGAGTTTGGTATTCCTCCCCGAGACTAGAGTGTGATCCTCTATCACCCATAGTCGATCCTATGGAATCATGCGACCTCCTTTATAAGGGTGATGATCCTCCATCTAGTGGGCCGCATCGGTAGGGTCTATGGCATCCCCCAATTGGTTCTGGGCGTGATCCCCTACATAGCGGGTTGATCCAAATTGGGTATGTGGTATCCCAAAGTAAGTACGGGTGTGATCTGTGGTGTCCCCCAGTCAGTTTTGGGCATGAAACCCTCTCTGTGTATCACAATATTCATTTACCATCACATCCTCTTTGAGAAGAACCCAAATGAGTTATACCTCTTTTTGAGTGTCTCTGATGATATCATGGCTCGAGGAGTGAGTTCTCCCGGAACGAGCAAGCTTTGAGTAGAATCCTATGGCTGGAAGTTGGTTATGACCACCTGAGGGTGTGGTGTCTCTCTTGAGTATATCTGGGTATTCTTGTTATATGTACTGTAGACATATACCTATGTAGAGATGAATGTACTTTCCTTTGTGGTATTACTTTGTGGTATTTCTTTGTGGTTTTGGGGTGTCCTACTGAGTATTGTTATACTCACCCATGCACGGGCTTTACCCATACGTGTCCTATCTTGTGAAGATGATCGAACTTTTGATGAAGTCCTAGGTGGACCAAGACCAGATGTTATTTAGTGAGACTAGACAGACTGAGGTGTGTTCCTACAGATTTTAGACAGTAGTCCCAGCACCTTTACTTCTAGGTTGGACTTGTGTTACAGGATCTTTGTGGTGGGTTTGTATTTGGACATGTTTACTTTCCAGTACTTTTATTATCGTACTCTGTTGTGAGATATTAGTGGTATTCATGCATAATTTACTTTGTGGTTTTTACATTTCAACATTTTGTGGCTTGGAGATGTGTGAGTGTGTACATGTACTTTGGATAATGCCTCCCATTTGTGGGATATGCCTACTCAGTGCTAGTCACTAGACCCTAGCCTATTGGAGGTAGGACAAGGGTAGTCACTACATGGTCCCCTCTGGGATAGGCTATGATAGAGTAGTATCATAGGGGTTCGGTTTTAATTTAGGACTGAGAGTCTATGAGGTTGGTTTGGGGAAAAAATGTTAAGTGTTTTGAGTTCAGCTTTCAGGATAGGGAATCCAATGTTGGTGTGGCAGTTGATGTATCCATACACTAGGACTTTGATTATCTGCTTTTCTTCTCGGTATATGAAAACCTTGGTTGGAGTGAGCACATGCATCATATAGGAATGACTGTGTTTTCCATGTCCTTCTTGATTCATCTATCCAGATATAATCTATTAACCGTGGTACATCTTGTTTTATTTCAAGATGCCTCTACATAGATAGCCAGTTAGGATTCCATTGCATGATCATGAGGATGATCTGCCTAGTGATGAGGCATTGGTATAGGGTCCTATAACAGAGATAGAACCTTCAGGTGGTTTACCATCTATACCATCACCCATCGAGCAGTGGCTATTAACAACACTACCAGCTGAGTATACACACAGGATGAGTGTGTTGCACAAGTTTCCCTCCCAAGTTTTGGGGTGATCTAGACCCCCAGATGTATGAATATTGGCTAGAGGTAGTCACCCATGTTTTCCACCTTGTGAGGATTCCTGCCGACCAGATGGAAGTCCTCACCGTGAGTTTTCTTCTGGGATCTGTGGGGTGATGGTGGATCTTGGTGACTCAGTCACATGACGATACATATCTCTCTTAGACATAATTATAGCATATCTTCATAGAAAATTTCTATCAAGACATGTTGCAATTGGTACACATACAGGAGCTCCTACATTTACAGCAGGGTAGTATGACCATAGTAGAGTATTCAGTGAATTTTACAGAACTTTCACGCTACTCCATGGACATGTTATGAGATCAGTTCTTTAGGGCTCAGACCATTGGGTAGGGCTTACACTAGGACATTAAGGAATAAATGGTATCCCTTAGAATTACTACCTATGATAGGGCACTTGAGTGATCCCTGCTAGTGGATAGTTTTCCAGTGGAGCATACACTGGAAGTGGGAGCTAGTAGTGGGAACCAGGTAGCTGAGACCTTGACAGCAGGCATATGATGATTGTTAAAGGGATCCAAGTGGGTAAGGCACTTCAAGGGGAAATCCCAGGAATCATGTTCAATGGTTTAGGGCTCCCAGGGTGGCTCGAATCAGACCAGGAGCAAACAATGTAACTCATACAGTGGTCGAGGACATCTAGCATGATATTGACTAACCCATCGTACAACTGATTGGGAGATAGTCGAGGGACCACTGAGATAGAGATAGAGATAGGATCAGGGTGTCCTGTAGGGAGGTGTACATGGTATAGGGACAGGAAGGGAAGTATGAGGTGGTCAGATGTTTGAACTATTACCACCACCACCCCCAGGTGGTCCATGCCAGGCTTAGGGAGTTGGTGGATAGGGATGAGTCCAACTGTATGCGATGGAATCTTATGATCTCAGAGATCCAGGGATGATATGAGGTACGATATGTGTCTTTTCCACTTTACCTATAGTTTTTATAGACACAAGTTCTAGTCATTCCTTTCTTTCCACAAACCTTGTTCGAGACTCGGAGATTCTGGTTGAACCGTTGACTCGACCCTTACACTTAAAGACTCCTACTAGGGGAGACTCGATGATCAACAACTGATGCCGACAGTGTGACTTGACTCTTGGAGGTGAGATTTTCGGTTGGGACCTCTTAGTAGCAGTGTCAAGGACTTATGAATTCATTCTTGGTATGGACTGGTTATTCACAGTTTATGCTCAGATCGATTATTTTAGGCACAAAGTGTGGTGTGTTTGTAGTGATGGAACCGAGTTTTCTTTTGTTGGTGAAAATGAAACACATGCGGCATAGTATGAACACACTCATAGGAGGGTGAAGTCGATTACTCATCAATTGGATAGCCTCATCCTTGGTGTAGTGGATGATATGAGTCATCAGTTTCCTGTAGTAATGGCAGAGTATGAGGACGTCCTTACTGAATATGTTCCAAGTTTACCTCCCCATAGGGAGATGGAATTATGAATTGATATACACCCTGGGATGACCCTGATATCTACACCTTCATATCAGATGGCTCCTGTGGAGATTCATGAGCTGATGATATAGTTGGAGGACTTACAGAAGAAGAGATTCTTGAGACCCAGTGTTTCACCCTGGGCAACCCTAGTTTTGTTTTCCAAGAAGGCAGATGAGAGCTTGATGTTATGTGTGGATTAACAGTGCTTAAACTTGGAAACCATTAAAAAAAAGTATCCACTACTGAGGATTGATGACCTCTTTGATCTGTTGAAAGGGGTGTGATGGTTCTCAAAGATCAGCATCAGATCAGGCTATCACCTATTATAAGTACGAGATGGGGATATTCCGAAGATGACCTTAAGATCTCATTATGGTCACTATGAGTACTTGGTGATTCTATTTTGTGTGAAGAATGACCCAGTAGTATTCATGGGACTCATGAACCAGATCTTTCAACCTTACTTAGACCAGTTCGTGGTGGTCCTCATTAATGAAATCCTAGTTTAATCGGCATCCGAGGAGGAGCACACGAGACACGTTAGGATGGACCTGAAAACACTATAAGAGAAAAAAGTTCACAAGAAGTTCTATAAGTGTCAGTTATGGATTCAAGAGGTCTATTTTTTTGGGATATGTCATCTCAGAGGCTGGAGTTGCAGTGGATCTAGTAAAGGTTGAGGAAGTGCTTGCTTGGGAGCCACCAGAGAGTGTTACTGAGATGCGTTGTTTCCTTGGATTGTTAGGGTACTATCGGAGGTTTGTACCCAACTTCTCTAGGGTATAATCACCCTTTATATCTTTTAAATGAAAAGGGAAGCCTTTCGTGTGGACAGAAAAATTCTATCAGTGCTTTTAGGAGCTGAGACAGATGTTGACGAGCACTCCCATCCTGAAGTTACCGAAGGAAGGCATTGAGTACATGGTATTCTGCGATGAATCAGGGAGTGGGATTGGTTGTGTACTGATGTAGGGGAAAGTAGTGATTTCCTATGGTTCACTCTAGTTGAGACCACATGAGCATAACTACGCGACCCATGATCTTGATCTATCTGCAGTAGTCTTTACATTGAATATGTGGAGACACTACCTGATGGGAAAGCAGTTTATTGTCTATTATGATCACAAGAGTCTAAATTATATCTTCTACTAGAAGGATTTGAACTTGAGATAGAGGTTATGGTTAGAGTTCCTCTAATACAACAACTTTGATATTTTCTATACTCCTAGGAAGGGGAACGTGGTGGAAAATTCTCTCAGCAGGAGATCAAGTTTATAGTTGCTGAATGAGGAATCATATCAATTGGCCTTGTTGTAGATATCCTTTGTGGATGGACATGGATCTACTTACCTGTAGTCAATGGTTTACACCCCTCCTCTCTTATAGTGAGTCATGGAGGCACAACTTGGGGATACCGACTGCGAGACCGTACAAGCTCATATGTCCAAAGGGCATACTCCTAATGAATATTTGATAGGTGGGGAGCATGTCATTCTTTTCAAAGGAAACACAATAGTACACGTGGCATTGCGGGAGGAGGTTCTGAGGTATTTTCATACACCCCCTTTGGTGATATATCCTGATGTGGCAAAGATGCACCAGGACCATCAATGTCAGTTTTGGTAGCCAGGGATAAAGAAGAGAGTGAAAGAGTTCATTTCTTAATGCCTCACTTGTCAGAAAGTGAAGGCTGAGCACCAGGTTCCAGCAGGTTTAGCTCAAACCCTTGAGGTGCTAGAATAGAAGTGGGATGAGATATTGATGGACTTCATAACTTGTTTACCACATATGTCCAGGGGACATGGTTCTATCTGGTGATCATCAACTAACTCACTAAGTCGGCCCACTTCCTAACTATCTGAGAGTAGAGTTTAGTAGAGAGCTTGGGATGCCTCTACATGCAGGAGATATTTTGACTCTATGGAGTTATGGCATCCCACCTTTTTAATACATAACTTTTCATTACATTTTACAAATAGAGGATCTTTAAAGTCTAGTGTCTTGGAAATCAGGAACATAATACATAAAAAAAACATAAAAAATTATTCTAAACCACTTGTAAGGATTCATAATAGGTTCATCCTATGTACATTTACTGCATTTCATATCCTGGAGACATACATGAAAGGAAAGGGTGAGTAGAAGTCCCAGTAAGGGTAAGCAAGGGAATCAATTTACTTGTGTTATCAATAAGAACTTGAATAAAAACATAAAGACATGAGAAATGGAAGAATAGACATATCATAATGAAAAGAACTTGGAACATAACTTGAATATGTGGCTAAAAAATTTCATTTAGACATTTATGAACATATCACCAAGGTCCATCCCCAAGGTGTCATAAAAATTACCAAGGTTATTCACTAAGGTATCATGAAACTTTTCATATCTAGAGATTAATTATTTACCCAATGCATTGGAGTGCTATTAGGTTCCAACCTTAATATGTATTTACTTTCATGTGATCAACATATATCATAATAAAACATTTCATAAATAACCCATATAGAATAAAATAAATGGGTTTTATTTCAAAATCGTGACGTTTTAAAAGTTTAAAAATAAGATCGTTATGTCATTTATAACCCATGGAAAGGGAGTGAGGGTTACATGTGTGTAAATTACAGAATCAAATATATCATTTTTTTATAAATATGAACACCCATAGAAACAAAATAGGTATGAGTATTCACATATATAAAACAAGATAATTCTTGAGAGAAAGAGAGAGAAAACTTGAGATGAAATTTCTGCAGCATAACAGCTATATAACATGGTTTTAGAAAACATTGAAAAGAGAGGGGACAAGGGTCACCCACTCATAAATAATTAATAATACAGTATGGGTACTGAATAAGATCATGGTATGGATATTTTAATGACATACCACATGAAAAGGAAACATGAAAGAAAAGAGAAGATGCAATTTCTTTTACGAGAAATTCGGCAGCCTAACGACGTCACTTAAAAATTCAGAAAACAAATTGATGAGAGCGGAAAGGGTCTCTCAACAATTAGACATGAAATGGAAAGAAATTATAACATATAATAACATACCCTCAATATAAAGAGATGGAAATTATAAGGCACAACATAAAGGAAGTCATGACTTAAAAGAGGAGGGTGAAAGGATCCCTTACCTTGAAGAGTAACTTCGAAAGCTCAATGTTTGGGACCTTGGGAGGCTTGAGGGAACCTTGGGAGGACCCCTTTGGAGGTAAGGAGACCAGAAATTTGTTTAGGGGGATTTTTAAATGAAATGAATGAGGTAATGACTTGGTATTTATAGGAGAAGTGAGGGGACAAGTCATTAATGGCCAAGGGACACCTCATCGGTGGTATTGGAAAAAACATAGGCTTGACCATGGTATTTGCCCATGGTATTGGCCACTTGGGACACCTCATACCTTATCTTACTATTCATAAGTCGACTAGAATGATTACATAATTATTACATCCTTAATGATGTCATTAAACACCCGAAACTAAAAACTGTATTTTCACTATTCACAAAAAATTCAACTTTTTCAAAAAAATCCCCAAAAATCACCTTAACCTAATATCGATTCTCTGAACTAAAAAAATGAACTCTATTTTATAAAAATAATTTTCTAAATAATTTTAATTTAATTTTTAAATAAAAAACACTATTCACCCGAAAAAACTAATACTTGACTAATAATTTCTGAAACAGTTATTTACCTATTTTATTGAATCACTTTACTTAATCATGGTGACTAAATTATATTAATACTTTCTTAAGTGAGGTTACTTAATCTATTTGATCACATTACTAATCATAAGCGTAAAATCACTATTCATAATTTACTATTTATCAAAAATTAAGTTGATCTTATTAGACTCTAAATTTCTTACTGAACATAACTGTAGAAGACCATTTTTTGAAAATCATTACACATTATTAATTATTTAAGGTTTACATAAATATTTTAAAATATCTTTTTTCTAAAATTCATCAATAATATGTATACTATATTTATCCAGAAATTTGAAAATTCACAAACTTCACCATAAGAAGAAATCACAATTTTTATTTATATCAAAGGATTACATAAAGTAGATAAGGTCTTGTTACATAGCCCCTTATAACACCAACATATGACCTAAGTGTAAGGTGTTATAAGGTGATAGAATCTTGGGGTGGCTCAGCCAACATTGCCTGAGTGGTGATTTCTATCATCTTGAACTTCTCATGAAGGCGATTCCGTTCCAGCTTCACACGATGAAATTTGGCTTGGGTTTAGTCCAGAGTAAAGCCCAGTGGTGCTACCTCCTTCCCAAGTTCCGTCAGATGGGATTTGATTGGCCTGAGAATACTGGATGAGACCATCAAATCTTCTTTTTGTATTAATTAACCAAGATCACTTGTATTTATAAACAAAAAATTGTAACATTTTAGCTTCCAACGGTCATATTGACCAACGATCATATAATAGTCGAAAGCCAACTGTCTCATTTTAATTATACTCATTTTATTAAATGAAATAGTTTTGTTGAGTATAAAATAAAATAACACACAAACATAGGAAATAAAAAATTATTAAAAAGTTTGGGTCGTTACATTCTTCCCCCCATAGGAAATTTCATCCCCGAAATTTTTAACTTGTACCCTTAGAGGAGAAAAGGTGTGGGTACTTATGCCTCATAGACTCCTCTGATTCCCACGTGGCTTCTTCATATTTATGGTTCCTCCACAACATCTTAACAATGTGGGTAGTCTTGTTGCATAGAACCTTGTCTCTATGATCCAAGATCTGCACTGGCTGCTCCTCATAAGAGAGGTCATGTTCCAGTTGTACCACATATGGGTTTAGTACATGTTAAGGGTCAAGTGTGTACTTCCTCAAGAGATATACGTGGAAGACATCATGAACTTGTGCTAGATTTGAAGGAAGTGCAAGCTGATAGGACACTACTCCCACGCGATCAAGGATTTCATAGGGGCTAATGTACCTAGGTATGAGCTTCCCTTTCTTCCCAAACCACATGACTCTCTTCCAATGTGAAATTCAAAGAATGACCTTGTCACCGATATCAAACTCCAAGTCCCTTCGACGGTTGTCGGCATAGCTCTTTTGCCGACTCTGAGCATCCTTAATGTGTTGTTGGATGGCATGGAATTTTTCCGTCATCTCTTGCACAAGATCAGGCCCAAGAAGCTTTCTCTCACCAGCTTCATCCCAACAATTAGGAGTTCTACATCGCTTCCCATATAGAGCTTCACAAGGTGCCATTTGAATGCTCGAGTGGAAGCTATTGTTGTAAGATAACTCAACTAAAGGGATATGTTGATCCCATCCACCCTTAAATTCCATTGAGCACATTCTCAGCATGTCCTCGAGTGTTTGAATAGTCCTTTCATATTGGCCATTAGTTTTGGGGTGATATGCCATACTAAAATTCAATTCAGTGCTCATAGCATGTTGAAGACTTCTCCAGAATTTTGATGTGAACCTTGGATCATGATCAGATATGATAGAAAGTGGAACTCCATTCAACCTTACCACTTCCTTCACGTAAATCCTGGCAAGTTGATCGAGAGATAAATCTTCCTGAATGGAGATAAAATGGGCAGTCTTGGTGAGATGGTCCATAATAACCCATATCACATTGTTTCCTTTGGAAGTTCTCAGAAGACCAGTGACAAAGTCCATAGTGATATTGTCCCACTTCCATGCTGGTATGGGTAGTGGTTGCAATACCCCTTTAGGAAGTTGTCACTCCACCTTCACTTGCTGACATACTAGGCACCTTGAAGTGTAGTCAGCAATCTCCCTTTTCATATTATCCCACCAATAATGATCATGAAGGTCCCTATACATTTTTTTGATTCTAGGATGTATAGAGAAAGTAGAGCTATGAACTTCATCCATCAGCTCCTTTATTTATAGAATAGATGGAACACATAGTCTTGTATGAAATTTTAGTACACCTTCTTGATCAATATTGAACTCAGGAAACTTCCCATCCTTTATAGCCTCAAACTTTTTCTGCAACAAAGGATCTTCTTTCTGTGCTTTCTTGATCTTCTCTAGTAATGATGGTTGAGAAATAATTTGGGTTAGGTTTGATGATTTCCCTTCCCTTATAATTCCTATGTCCAACTTTACTAGGTCATTGATCAATGGATCTCTTTGAATCCACATCATGGAAAGAACAACCGGGTCTTTCCTGCTTAATGCATTAGTGAATTTTTTTACTCTTCCAGGATGATAATGAATTGAACAATCATAGTCTTTAAGAAGTTCCAACCATCTCCTTTGTCTCATGTTCAATTCCTTTTGTGTGAAAATATACTTCAAAATTTGATGGTTTGTGTATATATCACATTTCTTCCCATAAAGACAGTGCCTCCATATCTTCAGAGAAAAAATGACCGCAACCAGATCCAGATCATGCGTAGGATAATTTTGCTCATGAGTCTTCAAATGTAGAGATGCATAAGCAATGACCTTGTCATTTTGCATGAGGACGCACCCAATCTCTCACTACTACAAATACGGCCTTTATCAGCGCTAAAAATGGCCTTTATCAGCGCAAGAAAAAGCACCGATAAAGCCGGTGTATATAAAGGGGGGGGGGTCCCCTTTATCAGCGCTAAAAAAAAGTGCTGATAAAAGTACCCCTTTATCAACGCTTTCGTTTTAGCGCTGATAAAGTACCCTTTTATCAGCGCTTTTAAAAAAGAGCTGATAAAAGTTAAAAAAATTAAAAAAATTTAAAAAAATTTAAAAAAAATTTAAAAAATATTGCCAATCGGGGGGGGGGGGGGGCTTTTATAGCGCTTGAACCCCCCCTTTTACAGCGCTTTTCGGCCCCTATACAGCACCCACGCACCCCACGCACCCCCCTCCACCCTTTAACATCGCTTGCTACAATATTCCCCATGCGCGCGCACCCTTGCCTCCACCAGGATTTGAACTCGAGACCTCCCCCCTGCGCGCCTAAGCCCTTACCACTACTCTATTTTGATTTGCTTTCCAGTTCATGATATCTCTATATATATATATTTATATATTTAGTTATATTTATTCGTATAGTAATATATATTTATATTAATATATATATATAGTTATATTATAATATATATATATATAGTTATATTATAATATATATAGTTATATTAATATATATATAGTGGTATTAATATATATCTATATCTATATATATATATATATATTTAGTTATATTTATTCGTATAGTAATATATATTTATATTAATATATATATATATAGTTATATTAACATATATATAGTTATATTAACATATATATAGTTATATTAACATATATATAGTTATATGAATATATATTTATATAGTTATATTAATATATATATAGTGATATTAATATATATATTTATGGTGATATTAATATATATATTTATAGTAATACTAATATATATATATGTAGTTATATTAATATATATATAGTTATTAGATTAATATATATATAGTTAGATTAATATATATATATAGTTAGATTTATATATAGGTATATAAATATTCATTGTATTTTAAATAAAATGGATGTTAGTTATTATTTAGATAAATCTAATATATTTTATATATAAATATATTTTATTATTTATATTTATAATTAAATTTTTAGGTGTGAATATTTAAAAAATATGAATATATTGTTATATATTTGATTATAAATAGCAGTACATTATAAAAAATGATGAAATTTCAAAGACATAATATCAATATGAATGTAATACCTTGGAATAAATTCATACCCCACCAAAAAAATCCAATAATACCCCCTTAAACGAGGGTGAAAATCCACAAAATGTTAAAAAATCGGGGTACCCCAACTAAAAACTCATTTTTGGAGGCCTTCTGGGCCTCTTTTGGCCTCGAAAATCCCTTGACTAGGGTCCCCCGGGTCACAGTGACGTAGATCTCGTCGCAGGCTTCGATTTGATATGTGGTAGAGCTCAAACGGATACCCGGATCAAAAGTTATGGCCGTTTGAAGTTTGAGTTGCGTTTTCAACATATTTTGGATCTTTTTTTAATTTTTTTAATTTTTTTAGTCTTCAAATTGTTATTAAATGACTATTACTCCATAATGATTAGCAAATTATTAATTAATTTTTTTTTAATTTTTTAAGAAGCCATTTTCACTAAATATCTTATATATTATGTATAATAAGTGTAAATGTACATTTATAGTTATCTAAAATATATTTAAAAATTATATATTATATTTATATATCAATATAACTATATTTATATATTAATGTATTAATATATATTTTTTTTAAAAAAATTTGAACCTGACCCTTTATCAGCGCTTTTAAAAAAAGCGCTGATAAAGGCCCCCCATTTATTAGCGCTACTAAACAAGCACTGATAAAGGCACCCCCCTTTATCAGCGCTTTTTCGTTAGCACTGATAAAGGGGGGGCGCTGCGAAAAACTGTTTTTGTGGTAGTGTCTTTTAGAGCTGCATCACTAAAAATAATGAATCCTTATCCACTTGAGGGAAGAGTTAACACGGGTGAAGTAACCAATATATTCTTCAGCTCTTAGAAACTTTCCTCACACTCCTTTGTCCAGATGAACTTGACCCCTTTTCGAGTTAACTTGTTTAATGGATTAGAAAGTCATGAAAAGTTTTTCACAAACCTCCTATAATATCATGCTAATCCAAGGAAACATAAAATCTCATTTATTGTTGTAGGTTGAGGCCACTCATCTATAACTTTTGTCTTTGCAGGGTCAACTGTGATTCCTTAATTGGTTACAACATGCCCCAAGAAAGAAAATTTTTGTAACCAAAATTCACATTTGATGAAATTCCCAAAAATTCTCTCCTTCTGCAGAGTTTGAAAAATAACCCTTATATGATCTTCATGATCCTCGCGACTTTTGGAATATATCATAATATCATCAATAAAAACTACCACAAATTTATCTAGGTTGTCACGACCCGACCTCGGGGCCCGTGCCGTGACTACCCCAAGCCCGCCTTCCATAGGCCAGGGGCTGGCGACTAGCACCAAGGCGTATAATCCCGGTAAACAGGGAAGGCATTGCCTTTATAAGTAACAACCACCACAGAGTCAGCAAGCGGAAAGTAACTACAAGTGCAGAAAAGTAAAGGGGGCCGGAATACAAGCCCAACTGAAAGTAAAGTACAACTCGAAAGGAAAAACAGCAACTGAAAGTACAAGTGGCTCCTGGGACGTCCTCCTCGATTCCTACCTGAAGGGTAGGTACAGATGGCTCAGCTCCTGGATCGTCCACCACGGATCCTACCTGAAGGGTAGGTACAGATAGCTCACAACTCCTCGGGTCCAACTGTCCGCTCCGAGCACGTCCCGCTCAGTGGTCCACCTCCGGGTACCGTTCCGCTCTGCAAGCCTCAGCTAAGGTCAACGTTGTCCGTCGTCTGCAACCAACACAACGTAGTGCGGGCAAAGCCCGTGCAGGGGTGAGTATAAGCTACTCAGTAGGGACCCCGAGACCCCTGAAGGTCTCTCAAATCCACAAAGGATAAACCACGAAGAAAAGTAACAATCACGAAGTAACATCCAGTATTGATTAGGTATATGCCCATACATATACCTATGTCACCAATTTCCGTTCGGCTCCAACACGAGCCCAAGAACAATCCAATCCACAAAGAAGAGTAAATAGTAAAATCCACATAGGATAACAGTACAAGTCCACACGGTTTATAACAAGTTTATGAAATCAACGGATAACTATTACCCAGGTATATGCCCATACATATACCTAAGTTATCAAGCGACCCATCTCAATAATGAGGAAACACAAAGATCAATGACTCAGCTCAAACCAGGATTTTCATTATCGAAACCGTAAATGTTGAAGAGCCCCATCTCTGTAGTGTACAGTGGTCCTGTCACGACTCCGAGGTACTGCTCACTAACCTAAGACTGCTGAAGTACTCCTCCTGTTGAGTACCGCGGGTCTGCTGCCAACTACCGGGCGCTCCATCCGCTGAGGGTCTGCTTCCAAATACCGGGCGCTCACCCAGATAGCCTACTGAGGTACTCCTCCTGTCGAGTACCGCGGGTTTGCTGCCAACTACCAGGCGCTCCGTCCGCCGTGGGTCTGCTGCCAACTACTGGGCGCTCCGTCCACTGGGCTAGTCGACTCACTCCAAGTCGAGTCGGTCAAGCAGTCGTCAGGTCTCAGTCATCTACACGGTCTCCGTACTCCGCACGCACGTCTCCACCGTCGCGGGTCTGTCGCTACAACCAAGCGCTATCGCGGGTCCGCCGCTACAACCAAGCGCTCCACCGCCAAGGGTCTGCTGCTGCATCCAAGCGCACCACCACTGTCAAGTACCACGGGTCCGCCGCTACACCCAAGCGCTCCACCATCCAAGGTAAACAGAAGATTCAGCTCACACAGGTTCGGTAGCACTGTTCCACGTAGGATCGCTGAGTGCTGTAGTCGTCATCGTTGAATCCACACAGGATCTCTGTACTGTCGTCGTCGCAGTCACAGTAGCAGCAGTAGAAGTCGTCACAGTAACAGTCACAGCCAGCACTAGGGTTCCCGCACACGGTAAGCTCGTTCGGAGGGTCCGCTCCACGAGCCGAGAGGCTGATACATCAACTATCACGAAGACCGAAGTTGATGTATCCAAAAGTTCCGTATTGTCAAAAGGAACTCAACGCAACAGACGGCGCGTCGATCGGACACCCGGTCTGAGAGTTATTGGCATTTTTGTCTCCGGGGCCCGGTTGGTTTTTTAAGGCAAAACCAATCCCGAACGTACTCCACCTGCGTCCAAACCTCGGGCGGAGTATGTCAAAAGATCCGTCTCACTAAGAGGAACACAACGCGACTGACGGCGCGTCAATCGGACGTTCGTAGCTCAAGATATGAGCGTTTCCGCTCCGAAGGCCCGGTTGGTTTCGTGAACGAACCAACCCGGCCGAACTCAAAGTAATCCTAAACCTTGAGTGCGATATACCGAAACGACCGTCTCGATCCAAGGATCGCGTTTCCACTGACGGTTCGTCGATCGGAGGTCCGAGGCTCAAGTTATGGGCCAAAAACCAATTCTGGTTCGAAACGGGGGGGTCCGGGTCCGGGCCGACCCGGCCCGACCCCCCCCTGGGCGGCGCGGCGGCGGCGCGGCGGCGCGCGGAGGCGGCGCGCGGAGGCGGCGCGGCGGCGCGCTGGGGCGGCGCGGCGGCGCGCTGGGCGCGCAGGCGGTGCGCGGGTGAGACCCCCGCCTCCCCGTTTTTCCCCTGGCGGCGCGGCACGTGCCGCGCCGGTTTTAAGGAAAACCGCCCCCTCACATGAGGGGGCCTGCTTTTGAGCGGATCCGGGGGGTGGCGCTGCCCCCCCCCCTTCTAATGAAAACCGGCCCCCAATTTAATTGGGGGCCATTAAAGGTTAACCGGGGGAAATTAATTCCCCCGGTTTGACTTCCTTCCGGCCGGCCCGACCTGGCCGGCCGGTTCCCTTTCGTCTTCCGACACCGGCGGCCCGGTTGGCCGCCGGTCTTCTCGATCCGCCGCGGCCCGGAACCGGCCGCGGCCTTCGTCGTCCGGAGCGGTGCGACGACACCGCGCGCCTTCGCCGCGGCCCCGCTCCGGCCGTGGCGCCTTTGTTTTCTCTTCCGATGCGGCGCGGCGGCGTTGCATCCAACGGTCGCACTTCCTTTATTCCGCCGCGGCCAACGGGCCGCGCCTCATTGCTCCGGCGGCTTGTTCAGTCCGGCTGTGGGAGACCACCACGACCCTCGTCGTCCGGAGTGGCGCGTCAAACTTGCGCACTCCCATGAAGCCCTCTACGTCCTTGCGCGGTGTCACAGCACCGCACCGCCTCCTCTTCGATCCACGAGTAATCCAACAACAAGGTTTGGGAGGAGGATCGACCGTGTTGGTACGGTCCGATTCCCTCCCATGTGAAAGATAACAAGTGGTCCAATAATTTATTTACGAAGGCGTAAATTAAATTAAGAATAAAGGTACAACCCCTACCTCGAAGGAAGTTCGCGGAGCTCGTCAACGATCCGCGAAGGACGAGCGTCGCGGAGATCGGACATCACGGAGGTCGGTCGTCACGGAAGAAGACGTCGTCGGCATCGCGGTAGACGGACGCGGGTTCGCCGCGAGAGGCACGTCGCGGAAAGTGCGTTGCGGCGTCGGACGTAGGTTCGCCGCGGAAAGCACGTCGCGGAGAGGATGCGTTGCGGCGTCGTGGAGGAAAACCAACGCGTTGCAGTCCGACGTCGTGGAAGAAGGACGCCGCGTTCTTCGTGAAGTTGAGTGTTCTTCGTGATGTTGAGCGTTCTTCGTGATCTTCGTCAGAGATGAAGAAGAAGAAGAAAATGCTCTCCACCTCACAAGGAACAAAGGGACTAACCCAAAAATAATAAATTAAGCTCATACTTAATTTATTAACACAACACCAACCTTTGAAATTCAAGAGTTTGAATTTCAAAACTTTAATTAAACTCACTTATTAATGGCATAAGTTATAACCTAAGTTTACATCATTAATTGTGAGTTGGGGAGGGTTAGAGAAAATGAAGGGGTGGGGTTCGTGTGGGCCCCACCACCCACTTAACCTCCCAAGGGAAGTTGGGTTGTCACCCAACTTCCACCCAAAGGATAAAAACACTTAAGGAAGATAAAAATAAAAATTGAAGTTAAATTTTTATTTTAACATTCACAATTTTATTTTTTACAACTCCCCTCGTGTAAACGCAACTTCGGGAAAGGTCTACTTAAGCGAATATCGGCGCTGCGAGTTCATCGGTGCCCTCGGATTTCAATTCCGAGCACCGGATCAAAAGTTAGGAAAACCCGCTCGTTCGTTCACTGAACGTACCCGAGCCAAACTTCGGAAAATGATTCCGGGCACTCCGGGCCTCGGAATCAGGTGCCGTCTGAAACAGCGCTCTTGTAAAATTCCAAAGAAAATTAAGAAAAAAAATTTCCCTTGAATTTTACGGGTCTTTACATTACTCCCACCTCAGGGCTTTACGTCCCCGTAAAGCTTCAACTCACACTTAAGGGAAACAAGGTAGTACTGAGCACGCAACTGAGCTTTACGCTCCCAAATGCTCACCTGAAGATCTCGTGCTACCCGAGAAGCACCCCAGAGGAAGAAACCGTTCACGTAGATCCTGTTCCTGTCGATCCTCGATCTCTACTAGAACCTCTGTGCTTGTCGCCCTGTCATCGACGTCCAACTCCCCGGGGTCGATGACGTGTGAAGAAACAAACACGTATCTCCACAGCTGAGACACGTGGTGGACATTATGCACCCGGTGCGACTGAGGTGGTAGGGTCAAGCGGTAAACCTCCTCGCCTACCCTGCTGAAGATCAAAAGGGTCCATCGAACTTCGGAGATAACATGCCGCCTCGGCCACATCTCCGAAACCTCATCGGGTTGAGACCGTATAAGAACGTGTTCGTCACCCTCGAATTCAAGAGGTTTCCCTTTTTAGGTTAGAACTGAAACTCAAAACTCCTGCTGCCACAAGGGTAGGGTTGACCAACTCAAGAGTGATCGGCCACACCCTCTTATGCCTGAGTTTAACATGTGCTGCCCAGGGTTTCCTTTTCGCCGACCAAGGAAAACCCATTCCGACGTTTGCCTAAAACAGTCAACCGGGGTATGATTTGTGAATCAAAACCATACCCAGATCAACGTCGTAAGGCCTCTACGCTGCCACCAATAGATTCCAACCGAAACTCTCGCCTCGAGGTCAAATCACACCGTCAGCGTAAGTGTGATCATCGAGTCTCCTCCCAAAGGTATCTCCAGACGTGAGGGTCAAGTCTACGGCTTACCCGGAACCTCAAGGTCTGGGACATGATTCGTGGAAGGGTAGAATGACTGGTTCCTATGTCTATAGATATGGCAGCTCGTAGTAGACATAATTCGTACCCCGAATCATTCTTAGAGCTCCTGGGTCACACTCCTTGACCGCAATGCAGCTACTCTCCTCCCCAGCCCTCCTGCTCCCTGAGCCTGGCGGGGACTACTAAGTCGGGTGGTCGTAACATGTCGAAATGTACACCACCACATGCTGCTCTCCAAGCTCCGCTTCCACGTCTGCTACCCTGCAGATTCATCTGTCCTTAGCACTTCCTACTCCTAGAACATTTTACACGCCCGAGTCTCTGAGACTGGCGCTAGTTTCCTGCCTTTCACTGCTAATGTTCACAACCACAAAGGTTCTCTCTAGCATCCTAGCATAGGTAGAAATTCATAGAGGAAAAGTAATGGTTCAGATGTCCTTTAGACACACTTCGCTCAGAAGTTCGAGTCTAAAGAACTGGTCACAACGTAACCAACGAGTACCAAGATTGATTGGTAAGCCACGTTGAGTGCTCTGCTTCCGACATGTCATACTGTCGAAGCTGTATTAGCTCCAGAAAACTCACAACCACCTCCTCAAGCCAGTCCTCAGCCGCCTACGAGTCAGGCTCACCTCGAAACTTGAGGGATATCTGGTGCTAAAACATATGTAAGGCACTAAGCCTGTGAGTCTCTGCTAGCGTGCATCGTCAGCTAGTGGCATCCTCTGCCTAACGGGTGGTGGTGCTGCTGGTACACCACCCGATGGTGCCAACACTGAAAAAGAGCCCTGCACCGGAGTCTCGCTGCTCGGTGGGCCATCATCGAGAACTCTCTCGGAACTCCAGCTAACTATCTGCATGGCGACATCCTGAACAGTTGTGTCACGGTCAACGATTTATACCTGGTGAGCTGACCTGGTTTGAGCTGACTTTAAACCTTTTTGGAAACACACACGCAATCAGTGTTTTCGTGCATTAAGTTGGAAATCAGAAGTTAGGGTCCTGGTGTACGGATACGTCGGCCGCCGCACCAACACTGGACTCCCTGGACTGATAACCACACTCAATACACTAAACACTATTGCTTCACATAGAAAAAAAAAAGATCAGAGTCTGCGGTAGAACCGACCGCCTCTGATACCAATTTGTCACGACCCGACCTCGGGGCCCGTGCCGTGACTACCCCAAGCCCGCCTTCCATAGGCCAGGGGCTGGCGACTAGCACCAAGGCGTATAATCCCGGTAAACAGGGAAGGCATTTCCTTTATAAGTAACAACCACCACAGAGTCAGCAAGCGGAAAGTAACTACAAGTGCAGAAAAGTAAAGGGGGCCGGAATACAAGCCCAACTGAAAGTAAAGTACAACTCGAAAGGAAAAACAGCAACTGAAAGTACAAGTGGCTCCTGGGACGTCCTCCTCGATTCCTACCTGAAGGGTAGGTACAGATGGCTCAGCTCCTGGATCGTCCACCACGGATCCTACCTGAAGGGTAGGTACAGATAGCTCACAACTCCTCGGGTCCAACTGTCCGCTCCGAGCACGTCCCGCTCAGTGGTCCACCTCCGGGTACCGTTCCGCTCTGCAAGCCTCAGCTAAGGTCAACGCTGTCCGTCGTCTGCAACCAACACAACGTAGTGCGGGCAAAGCCCGTGCAGGGGTGAGTATAATCTACTCAGTAGGGACCCCGAGACCCCTGAAGGTCTCTCAAATCCACAAAGGATAAACCACGAAGAAAAGTAACAATCACGAAGTAACATCCAGTATTGATTAGGTATATGCCCATACATATACCTATGTCACCAATTTCCGTTCGGCTCCAACACGAGCCCAAGAACAATCCAATCCACAAAGAAGAGTAAATAGTAAAATCCACATAGGATAACAGTACAAGTCCACACGGTTTATAACAAGTTTATGAAATCAACGGATAACTATTACCCAGGTATATGCCCATACATATACCTAAGTTATCAAGCGACCCATCTCAATCATGAGGAAACACAAAGATCAATGACTCAGCTCAAACCAGGATTTTCATTATCGAAACCGTAAATGTTGAAGAGCCCCATCTCTGTAGTGTACAGTGGTCTTGTCACGACTCCGAGGTACTGCTCACTAACCTAAGACTGCTGAAGTACTCCTCCTGTCGAGTACCGCGGGTCTGCTGCCAACTACCGGGCGCTCCATCCGCTGAGGGTCTGCTGCCAAATACCGGGCGCTCACCCAGATAGCCTACTGAGGTACTCCTCCTGTCGAGTACCGCGGGTTTGCTGTCAACTACCAGGCGCTCCGTCCGCCGTGGGTCTGCTGCCAACTACTGGGCGCTCCGTCCACTGGGCTAGTCGACTCACTCCAAGTCGAGTCGGTCAAGCAGTCGTCAGGTCTCAGTCATCTACACGGTCTCCGTACTCCGCACGCACGTCTCCACCGTCGCGGGTCTGTCGCTACAACCAAGCGCACACACTCCGTAGAGTATCGCGGGTCCGCCGCTACAACCAAGCGCTCCACCGCCAAGGGTCTGCTGCTGCATCCAAGCGCACCACCACTGTCAAGTACCACGGGTCCGCCGCTACACCCAAGCGCTCCACCGTCCAAGGTAAACAGAAGATTCAGCTCACACAGGTTCGGTAGCACTGTTCCACGTAGGATCGCTGAGTGCTGTAGTCGTCATCGTCGAATCCACACAGGATCTCTGTACTGTCGTCGTCGCAGTCACAGTAGCAGCAGTAGAAGTCGTCACAGTAACAGTCGCAGCCAGCACTAGGGTTCCCGCACACGGTAAGCTCATTCGGAGGGTCCGCTCCACGAGCCGAGAGGCTGATACATCAACTGTCACGAAGACCGAAGTTGATGTATCCAAAAGTTCCGTATTGTCAACAGGAACTCAACGCAACAGACGGCGCGTCGATCGGACACCCGGTCTGAGAGTTATTGGCATTTTTGTCTCCGGGGCCCGGTTGATTTTTTAAGGCAAAACCAATCCCGACCGTACTCCACCTGCGTCCAAACCTCGGGAGGAGTATGTCAAAAGATCCGTCTCACTAAGAGGAACACAACGCGACTGACGGCGCGTCAATCGGACGTTCGTAGCTCAAGATATGAGCGTTTCCGCTCCGAAGGCCCGGTTGGTTTCGTGAACGAACCAACCCGGCCGAACTCAAAGTAATCCGAAACCTTGAGTGCGATATACCGAAACGACCGTCTCGATTCAAGGATCGCGTTGCCACTGACGGTTCGTCGATCGGAGGTCCGAGGCTCAAGTTATGGGCCAAAAACCAATTCTGGTTCGAAACGGGGGGGTCCGGGTCCGGGCCGACCCGGCCCGACCCCCCCCTGGGCGGCGCGGCGGCGCGCTGGGGCGGCGCGGCGGCGCGCTGGGCGCGCAGGCGGTGCGCGGGTGAGACCCCCGCCTCCCCGTTTTTCCCCTGGCGGCGCGGCACGTGCCACGCCGGTTTTAAGAAAAACCGCCCCCTCACATGAGGGGGCCTGCTTTTGAGCGGATCCGGGGGGTGGCGCTGCCCCCCCCCCTTCTAATGAAAATCGGCCCCCAATTTAATTGGGGGCCATTAAAGGTTAACCGGGGGAAATTAATTCCCCCGGTTTGACTTCCTTCCGGCCGGCCCGACCTGGCCGGCCGGTTCCCTTTCGTCTTCCGACACCGGCGGCCCGGTTGGCCGCCGGTCTTCTCGATCCGCCGCGGCCCGAAACCGGCCGCGGCCTTCGTCGTCCGCCGCGGTGCGAAGACACCGCGCGCCTTCGCCGCGGCCCCGCTCCGGCCGTGGCGCCTTTGTTTTCTCCTCCGATGCGGCGCGGCGGCGTTGCATCCAACGGTCGCACTTCGTTTATTCCGCCGCGGCCAACGGGCCGCGCCTCATTGCTCCGGCGGCATGTTCAGTCCGGCTGTGGGAGACCACCACGACCCTCGTCGTCCGGAGTGGCGCGTCAAACTTGCGCACTCCCATGAAGCCCTCTACGTCCTTGCGCGGTGTCACGGCACCGCACCGCCTCCTCTTCGATCCACGAGTAATCCAACAACAAGGTTTGGGAGGAGGATCGACCGTGTTGGTACGGTCCGATTCCCTCCCATGTGAAAGATAACAAGTGGTCCAATAATTTATTTACGAAGGCGTAAATTAAATTAAGAATAAAGGTACAACCCCTACCTCGAAGGAAGTTCGCGGAGCTCGTCAACGATCCGCGAAGGACGAGCGTCGCGGAGATCGGACATCACGGAGGTCGGTCGTCACGGAAGAAGACGTCGTCGGCATCGCGGTAGACGGACGCGGGTTCGCCGCGAGAGGCACGTCGCGGAAAGTGCGTTGCGGCATCGGACGTAGGTTCGCCGCGGAAAGCACGTCGCGGAGAGGATGCGTTGCGGCGTCGTGGAGGAAAACCAACGCGTTGCAGTCCGACGTCGTGGAAGAAGGACGCCGCGTTCTTCGTGAAGTTGAGTGTTCTTCGTGATGTTGAGCGTTCTTCGTGATCTTCGTCAGAGATGAAGAAGAAGAAGAAAATGCTCTCCACCTCACAAGGAACAAAGGGACTAACCCAAAAATAATAAATTAAGCTCATACTTAATTTATTAACACAACACCAACCTTTGAAATTCAAGAGTTTGAATTTCAAAACTTTAATTAAACTCACTTATTAATGGCATAAGTTATAACCTAAGTTTACATCATTAATTGTGAGTTGGGGAGGGTTAGAGAAAATGAAGGGGTGGGGTTCGTGTGGGCCCCACCACCCACTTAACCTCCCAAGGGAAGTTGGGTTGTCACCCAACTTCCACCCAAAGGATAAAAACACTTAAGGAAGATAAAAATAAAAATTGAAGTTAAATTTTTATTTTAACATTCACAATTTTATTTTTTACAACTCCCCTCGTGTAAACGCAACTTCGGGAAAGGTCTCCTTAAGCGAATATCGGCGCTGCGAGTTCATCGGTGCCCTCAGATTTCAATTCCGAGCACCGGATCAAAAGTTAGGAAAACCCGCTCGTTCGTTCACTGAACGTACCCGAGCCAAACTTCGGAAAATGATTCCGGGCACTCCGGGCCTCGGAATCAGGTGCCGTCTGAAACAGCGCTCTTGTAAAATTCCAAAGAAAATTAAGAAAAAAAATTTCCCTTGAATTTTACGGGTCTTTACATAGGTAGTCCTTAAAGACTCTATTCATCAGATCCATAAAAATAGTTGGTGCATTAGTCAGTCCGAAGGACATAACAACAAACTCATAATGCCCATATCTTGATCGGAAGGTAGTTTTTGGAATATCTTCTTTCTTCACCCTCAATTGATGATAACTAGATCAAAGATCAATCTTAGAGAAGAATTGAGCCCCACGAAGTTGGTCAAATAAGTCAGCAATTTTTGGAAGAGGGTATTTGTTCTTCACTATGATCCCGTTCAGTTCTCTATAATCAATGCATAGCTACATCGATCCATCCTTCTTCTTTACAAAGAGAATAGGTTCTCCCCAAGGAGACACACTTGGTCAGATAAACCCCTTCTCCAAAAGATCTTGGAGTTGTTTCTTCAATTCCTCCAGTTCCACATTTTCCATCCTATACGGGGTCTTTGATATCGGATGAGATCCAAGTATGAGTTAAATGGATAACTCTACCTCTTTTTCTGGGGGAGGTCTGGGAAAATCCTCAGGAAATACGTCAACATATTCCTAGATGATGGGGATGTTTCTATCCTTAAACTCTCATCTCCTTCTTCTTCACCGATAAACTCCATAAAGAAGGATATAAGGGGTTTCTCTAGAAAAAGATCAGGTTGAGATATCTCTCCTTGGAAGATAACTGTAGGTTTTCCATTTAAGACTACTGAGATTTCCTTGCTTCTTCATTTGATCATAGCATTATGCTTTGAAAGCCAGTCCATCCCTAGTATAATGTCGAATTCCAGCATGGGAATGACTACTAGATTTGTGATAATATTGTGCTCAATAAAGTAAATACTAGAGTTTATAAACACTAATGATTCTTGGATAATCCCACCAGGAGTCTTGAATGATAACTCTAATTTTAAAAAATCAGGGGTTGATTCTAAATTCTTTGCAAACTTGGAGGAAATAAAGGAATGCATAGAACCAGAATAAAAAAAAAGTACTTGCTAGATTTGGGAGAACAACAAGATTACCTACTAACACATCATTTGGAGCTTCAACTTCAGCTGTCGTGATAGAAAAATCATGGTCTTGATCCCTTGGCCTTTGCTGAGGCTAATGGTGGTTCCCCTCCACTGCCCTCAGATTTAGAAAGTGATTGGCAAAGTGCCCACATTGTTCACACTTAAAGCAATGGAAATCAGGTAGGTCTTGCACCATCTTCCCCTTGTCGTTTGTGTTTGGAAGTTGAGTTTTCACCTCACTATGACAATTCCTCACAATATGGAAATATCTTCCACACTTGTAGAATTTCCCACTCCTGAGCAGGCAGTTCCCCGAATGCTTCTTCCCACATTTATTACACATGGAAAGTTTCACTTACTTGCCTCCTCTTCCCTAATCTAAGGTCCTCCCTAAGTTGGGATCTATCGATATATTCTTGTCATTGGATTTATGAGACCACTGTGTCTCACCAAACTCTATCTTGACTTTTATTGCACTCCGAACAATCTCCTTGTAGCTATCATAGTCTCAGTTGGCTAGATTCTTTCGCAGATGAGGTCTCAGTCCACCGAAGAATCTATCAACCTTACCATTTGGATCCACGAAAAAGCTAGAGGTATATCATGAAAGCCTTGTGAAGTTCATCTTGTAGCTTCCCATAGATTCATTCTTCTTCTGCTTCAGCTCGAGAAACTCCTTCTCCATTCTTGTTCTCAGGGAACGAGGGAAGTACTTACTGAAAAAGATCCCTCTGAACTCTTACCACTCCATAGCTTCAACTTCCACTCTTTTCCTCATGTTTTTAATTAGTTCCCACCACTTATTAGCTTCTCATTCTAAGCGATAGATAGCCAGGGTGACCTTCTCTTGCTCTGAACAGCGGAGCACAAAAAAAATATTCTCGATTGAGCTGATCCACTGCTCATCAATCAATGGGTCGGTCGATCCACTGAAGGTTGGTGGTCGTTGTCACATAAAGGACTCAACATAATGTTGTTCCCTTTGTGGTGAGATCAGCCTCTCAGCTTGATTCAAGTTATTACTCATAACTTGAGCCAGTTGGTTCATCATTCACATGAATGTTTCCATTCCAGCTTCCATCGAAGGGCCATCAGTGCATGGTCCATTGCAGCCACCATTTTCACGGTTCCTCCTATTACCCGCCATTTTCTAAAAGAATAAAATCTTAGTGAGAAACTTATTTCATTTACAAATCTTTTAACTATAAAGGATTTTATGTCTTAAAAAATCATGCTTAAACAATTACATTTCTCTATAATTCCTTCATAACGATTCATAAAAATCTTGCAATTAACCAAACACATCACCCAGGAGTGTCATAACCAAGAGTGCAGCAAGGCCCGTTGTCGTGTACTAGTTTCTGTTTGATTCTAGCTCAAAGCGATGTTTTCGAGTTTTATCCCTATGTACATCTGTGCCAAATCCACCTCTACCTGCTTGTATCCAGACACGGATGTATTTTCTTGATAAACCACTTACTAAATACTCACCAAAATACCAGGAAGTTTTCCTATATTTAAAATCTTTTATAGGGTTCTTCCTAAAGTTTTCATATCCTAATTTCCATAAATAACTAAACCTCCCTTTGATACCAACTATGTCATCCCACCTTTTTAATACATTACTTTTCATTACATTTTACAAAAAAAGGATCTTTAAAGTCTAGTGTCTTGGAAATCAGGAACATAATACATGAAAACAACATAAAAAATTATTCTAAAACACTTTTAAGGATTCATCATAGGTTCATCCTATGTACATTTACTGCATCTCATATCTTGGAGACATACATCAAAGGAAAGGGTGAGCAGAAGGACCAGTAAGGGTAAACAAGGGAATCAGTTTACTTTGTTATCAATAAGAACTTGAATAAAAACATAAAGACATGAGAAATGGAAGAATAGACATATCATAATGAAAAGAACTTGGAACATAACTTGAATATGTGGCTACAATATTTCATTTAGACATTCATGAACATATCACTAAGGTCCATCCCCAAGGTGTCATAAAAATTACCAAGGTTATTCATTAAGGTATCATGAAACTTGTCATCTCTAGAGATTAATTATTTACCCAATGCATTAGAGCACTATCACGACACACCCTTAATATGTATTTAATTTAATGTGATCCACATATATCATAATCAAACATTTCATAAATAACCCATAGATAATAAAAGAAATGGGTTTCATTTCAAAATCGTGACGTTTTAAAAGTTTAAAAATAAGATCATTATGTCATTTATAACCCATGGAAAGGGAGTGAGGGTTACATGTATGTAAATTACAGAATAAAATATATCATTTTTTTATAACTATGAACACCCATAGAAACAAAATAGGTATGGGTATTCACATATATAAAACAAGAGAATTCTTGAGAGAAAGAGAGAGAAATTTTGAGATGAAATTTCTGCAGCATAACGGCTATATAACATGGTTTTAGAAAACATTGAAAAGAGAGGGTAAAAGGGTAAAAAAACTCATAAATAATTCATAATACAGTATGGGTACTGAATAAGATCATGGTATGGATATTTGAATGACATACCACATGAAAAGGAAACATGAAAGAAAAAAGAAGATGCAATTTCTTTTATGAGAAATTCGGGAGCCTAACAACGTCACTTAAAAATTTAGAAAATAAATTGATGAGAGCGGAAAGGGTTGATCAACAATTAGAAATGAAATAGAAAAAAATGAGAACATATAATAAAATACCCTCAACATAAAGATATGGAAATTATAAGGAGCAACATAAAGGAAGTCATGACTTAAAAGAGGAGGGTGAAAGGATCCCTTACCTTGAAGAGTAACTTTGAAAGCTTGATGTTCGAGATCTTGGGAGGCTTGATGGAACCTTTAGAGGACTACTTGGGAGGTAAGGATACCAGAACTTCGTTGAGGAGGATTTGGAAATGAAATGAATGAGGTAATGTCTTGGTATTTATAGGAGAAGTGAGGGGACAAGTCATTAATGGCCAAGGGACACCTCATCGGTAGTATTGGAAAAACCATGGGCTTGCCCATAGTATTTTCCCATGGTATTGGCCACTTGGGAAAAATCATACCTTATATTACTATTCATAAGTCTACCAGAATGATTACATAATTATTACATCCTTAATGATGTCATTAAACACCCAAAACTAAAAACTGTATTTTCACTATTCACTGAAAATTCAACTTTTTCAGAAAAATCCCCAAAAATTACCTTAACCTAATATCGATGATATGAATTCAAAAATGAACTCCATTTTATAAAAATAATTTTCTAAATATTTTTAATTTAATTTTTAAATAAAAAACACTATTCATCTGAAAAAACTATTACTTGACTAATAATTTCTGAAACAGTTATTTACCTATTTTACTGAATCACATTACTTAATCAAGGTGCCTAAATTATATTAATACTTTCTTAAGTGAGGTTACTTAATCCATTTGATCACATTACTAATGATAAGCATAAAATCGCTATTCATAATTTATTATTCATCAAAAATTAAGTTGATCTTATTAGACTCTAAATTTCTTATTGAACATAACTATTGCAGACCATTTTTTGAAAATCATTACACATTATTAATTATTTAAGGTTTACATAAATATTTTAAAATATCTTTTTTCTAAAATTAATCAATAATATGCATACTATATTTATCCGGACATTTGAAAATTCACAAACTTCACCATAAGAAGAAATCACAATTTTTATTTATATCAAAGGATTACATAAAGCAGTTAAGGTCTCGTTACATAGCCCCTTATAACACCATCATAGGACCTAAGTGTAAGGTGTGCTAAGGTGATATAATCTTGGGGTGGCTCGGCCAACATTTCCCGAGTGGTGATTTCTATCAGCTTGAACTTCTCCTGAAGGTGATTCTGTTCCAGCTTCACACGATGAAGTTCAGCTTGGGGTTGATCCAGAGAAAAGCCCATTGGTGCTACCTCCTTCCCAAGTTCCATAATATGGGCTTTGATTGGCCCGAGACTACTGGATGAGGCCATCTAATCTTCTTTCTACATTAATTAACCAAGATCACTTGTATTTATAAACAAAAAATTGTAATTTTTTAGCTTCCAACAGTCATATTGACCAACGGTCATATAACAATCGAAACCCAACAGTCTCATTTTAATTATACTCATTTTATTGAATGAAATAGTTTTGTTGATTATAAAATAAAATAACACACAAAAATAGGAAACAAAAAATTATTAAAAAGTTTGGGTTGTTATAGGAGTTCTATCAATGATTGTTTTAGATCATGATGCTTACTTTACATACCGATTGTGGAAGGGATTATAGTAGGTGTTTGGGACCTAACTATGCGTGAGTACAATGTTTCACCCACAAACAGATGAACAGACTGAGCATACCATTCAAGTTATAGAGGACATTTTGTGGGCATGCATGTTAGAATTTGGCCGTAGTTGGTATGATAACCTACCACTAGTGGATTTTTCATACAAAAAAAACTACCACTCCACCATTAGTATGGCACTATTCGAGGCCTTGTACAGGTGACCCTATGGGTCACCGCTTTTCTAGACTGAACTAAGAGACTTATCACTCATGGGTGAAGAGTTCGTGTGAGATACTACAGATAAGGTTCATATCATCTAGGAGCATATGAATACTGCACAAAGCTATCAAAATTCTTATGCTGACAGGTGTTAGAGGCCTTTGTAGTTTGAGGAAGCAGACCATGTGTTCCTTCAAGTTTCACCTCGATAGGGATTACTGAGATTTGGATGGGGAGGTAAGCTATCACCAAGGTTCATCATCCCTTTCCATATACTGAGTAGAGTTAGTGAGGTGGCATACCACTTCTCTCTACCACTGAAGTTAGATCGGGTACACAATGTCTATCACATGTCACAATTGAGGAGGTACGTGCATGACCCATCACACATCATTGACTGGGGTGAGATGGACATCAAGGATGGAGTGAATTTTGCTGAGTAGTTGGTGGATATCAAGGATCAAAAAGACATGATCCTTCATGGGCAATTGATTCCTATAGTTCACTTTTAGTGACATCACAAGAATCTATTGGAGAGAACATGAGAGCAGGAGGCTTAGATTTGTGCCCAGTACCCTCATCTGTTTGAGTATCCCTTGTTTTGGTTTTCGAGGATGTAAAGCCCCAAGGTGGGGAGAATGTAACATCTTTTATTGTCCATATACTATTTTTGGATATTATATGGATTGATTTTGAGATCATGCGCTAAGACAACATGCAATTTTGAGACCCGGTGTTCCTGGAATAAATTTTTGAACAATATTAAACTTTTTAATAGCACGCACACACAGTTTTCCTAAAAAAGTAGAATAACTCTTAAATGGGTATCCAGATTAAAAATATGAGGGCACTGCTAAGCTCAGAATAGAGGATTTACCCTAGGCATTACTTAACTTTAGTCGGCATGGGTCATTTGTGAAAAAGATATCACGAGACATAATGAGAATAAAATAATTTAATAAAAATTATTTTGTTAATGTAGTGGATGAAACTCTTTAAAAAGATTATTAGGGATAATTTCCAGGGTTATCCATATAACCCTGGAAACCTTGGAGAACCATTGGAGAGAGATATGAGGATTCCCTATCAGGTGACCGCGACATATCATGGATCGACGACTGACACACCTCGAATTCAGAGGAACCTTGCCAACGACGACGACACAACGATCGTTATTTATCAGTGAATGATCCGAATTGAGGTAGGATGTGTTATTTTTATCTTCTTCTCCATTATATATTTCTACGATGAATTCAGAATAATCCACGAATAGATTATACCATGGATCGATCATACTTGCGGGATTGATTTATATGCGGGATTATCGTGAGTTATTTGTTTTGGTTTTCTAACCCGAACTCCCCGATCTTGGTCATTGTCCAAGAAAACTTGGCCAATGATGTTAAAACCTTTGTTATTGTACCTTTCTCCCTTCATTATTTGTGTTCTTCACTATTGGAACCCCGCGGTTCCTGGTTCGATATTGCCGGGTGGTTCTGAACACGACCGGACCCCTGAATTTGAGGAGAATTGAAAACCAAGGCCAGATCTATGGAGATTGGGACCCAAGGAGCTCAGATCTACAACCGTTCGATTTTTTAAGCTTCAGAGGAGGCTTGTTGGTCCATGGAAGGGACCAATAGTGCAAAAATGGTGACCAGTGGCCAATGGCGGCACACGGAAGCCACGACAGTGATAGGGATGCGATGGCGGTGGCCACGTGGGATTGGAAATGGTGGCGGTGATGGGGCCGACAGAGGCGGGGGTGAGCTGCATGGGACATGGGCCGAGCATAGTGGGCTGGGCCAAGGTGGGCCAGGATAGGTGGTATGGCTTGGGCCTAGTGGGCCAAGCCAAGAATTGGGTCGGACCTGGGGTCACTGAGATGAAGATGACCAAGGTCGACCATGACGGTTAACCGGGATCCGCGACAGCTTGAGCTGCCGGGAGGCGCAACGACCACTAACATAATGACCATGTGGCCAATCCACACAATCAGTCAATCATCCATAGTAGTTAACCACAATGGTAGGTTGGACTTACCATCACGGTAGGTCTGTAGGCCTCAATTGGCATGTGGGTGGTCTCACTCAAACAAGCATATCACCTAAATGTAGAGCTCAATCAACGATCCATTTGCGGATTTGAGACCCTGAAGTTGAGACATTCATTTTAGGAAAAGTAGTGAGTTTTTATTTTGTACCAGTATAGGTTGAGAGAATTACCTTGGTCCTTTCCTCAAGGGTTCAGTATGGTATTACGTCCACATCACTGGATTGTAATCCCATCTAGAGGCTGAGTCTTAAATAGAGTTTGGTATCCCTCCCCGAGACTAGAGTGTGATCCTCTATCACCCTTAGTGGAGTTTATGGAATCATGTGACCTCCTTGAAAAGGGAATTGATCCTTCATCTAGTGGGATTCATCAGTAGGGTTCATGGCATCCCCCGATTGGTTCTAGGTGTGATCCCCTACATAACGGGTTGATCCAAATTGGGTATGTGGTATCCCCTAGTAAGTCTGGGTGCGATCCATGGTGTCCCCTACTTAGTTCTGGGCATGAACCCCTCTCTATGTATCATAGTATTTATTGACCAATACATCCTCTTTGGGTAGGGACCAAATGAGTTAGACCTCTTTGTGAGTGTCTCTGATGATATCATGGCCCGAGGAGTGAGTTCCCCCGAAACGAGCATGCTTCGAGTAAAATCCTGTGGATGTAAGTTGGTTATGACCACCTGATGGAATAGTGTATCTCTTGAGTATATCTTGATATTCTTGTTATATGTGTAGTAGACATATACCTATGTAGAGATGAATATACTTTCATTTGTGGTATTCCTTTATGGTATTACTTTATAGTTTTGGGGTGTCCTATTGAGTATTGTTATACTCACCCCTATATGGTATTTTCCCATACATGTCATATCTTATGTATAAGATTGACCTTTTGATGGATTCCTAGGCAGAATAGGACTAGACGGTGCTTATTGAGACTGGACAAACTGAGGTGTGTTCTTATAGCTTTTAGACTGCAGTCTCAGTACCTTTACTTCTAGGTTGGACTTGTGTTACAGACTCTTTGTGATGGGATTGTATTTAGACCTGTTTACTTTTTAATACTTTTACTATCATACCATGTTGTGATATCTTAGTGGTATTCAAGCATTTTTTACTTAGTGGTTTTTACATTTCATCATTTTGTGGCTTGGAGATGTGTGTGTGTGTGTGTAGGTACTTAGGCTAATGCCTCCCATTTGTGGGATATGCCTACTTAGTACTAGTCACCAGCCCCTATCCTATTGGAGGCGAGCTTGGGCTAGTCATGGCATGGGCCCCTCTGGGATGGGTTGTGAAAACCTGGCACCATATAAGGTTCTTTTCATGGTTTAACCGAAGTTGTGCATTGGAACAAATCTCTAAAATTTATAATTTTTGGGTAAAAACTTATTAGAAACTTAAAAATATCACCAAAAAACATAAAATAATATAAAATCAACACTATAGTGACATGGTGGGTATCAAAATTCTCCCCACTATTCCACTTTATGCCTCTATAAAGTCTCAGGTCAAAGTATAGTTCAAAAGAAAATGAATTCTAAAACAACTCTTAAGGAAAATGAGAAATCCTAAAAAAAACCTAATGAGGAGAAGCTATAAGATGGAGAATACCTAGAATTTATCTCCCCATATTTTATAATTAATCTAAAATAGTTAAACAAACAAATAACTCTTTTCCATAAAATAAGAGGATTCCACTGAACAACCACATTCCCAAAATCTCCAAAGGGAATTCACAAAACTCCACTGGTCAAATTTAACCACAAAACACAGACTCAAAACCACCCAGAGAAGGCACTAAACCTCAAAACATCACAAAATACCATAAACCTAATCACCAATCCATGGAATCCCAAAACCAAGGAGAACATAAATTGGAAACATGTATCATGGGAAAATGACATGGCTTTAACCCGAGGGTCACATTCAGTATATGAGGGTTTTTAGATCCTAAATCCATGGAATACCATCCCATGGTGATTATGATAGAAAACAAATCTTGAAAGTATCCATGGTCTAAAAAGAAACAAATCTACACCCCATGTATCCATGAATTCACCCTAGGTTCTCCCCATATTTAAACTAGCAAACAAAACCTGCCCATAATATACATCATACAAGGGAAACAACAAACATCAACAAACAACATGGAACAAAAATTTCCCAAAATAACTACCACTCATAACTAACAACCAAATAAGAACATAAGAAAATACTCAATTCAAAACTGCTCATACTAGCTTAGCATAAATCTTAAAATGAATTGTCATCCAAAAGATATATAACCAATCACTACACCAAACAATGGAAACTCACCCATCAATATCAATATCATAAAGATCAATTAAGAAAACATCACAAATAAGGGACCATACAAGAGTCTCCAAGAGAAGCCAATCCTCATTGAACTAACCATAAATCCATGGATCACAGGTCTAAACCACCTAAACCACATAATTCCCAAGAAAACTCACTCAACCAATGTATCCTTGAAAAAATCTAAGGCACATTAACTAGAGTATAAAAACACATGACACTATATTCAGAGTATAGGAAATGTTAACACTCAAAGGAAGAAACACCCCTATGATGAACACTCTACTTCCACACTAGAAATTTATGGGAGGCTTACATCAAACCACATGCGACATAGACCATCACATGGTCATGTCCTTAAAATCAAACCAAGATGTTCTAAAATTACATAAGGGACAAATCAACACACACACACTTTATCAAAACAAGATTAACACCCTTTAAAACCATAGAAACTTAACAAATATTCCCAAAAATTATTTTGAAACCACGACACCATTAAAATTTGTGCCTTATTTCACTAAAAACCAAATAAAAACTATCTTATAATTTCAAACCCCAAGACCTCTCTTGACTTGTTTATTTCAAAATATTTCCAAAATTGATTTAGAAACAAACATCAACCAATTTTAAAACTAAAACACCATTCCATGATTCATAATAAAGCAAAAAATTCCCATTTTAAATAGTTTCAAATCATTTACCCCATTCACAAACACACAAAAAGGGTAAAAATACAAACATGAAACAAAATTAAATTTAGAAATCATCACTTTCCCTTAAAATAGAAAACTCATATTTTAAAATATTCTGCGCACTTGACTAGAAAATCAATCACACTTCAAAAAACTTTCCAAATTTCAAACAAAACCAATTTTTTTAAATCATTTCATGAAACCAGGCTCACTTTAATAAAAATCCCTAAGGACTTGTTTTAAAACCAATTTTTTTCTCATGAAATCCATTTTTTACCCACACAAATTGAATTTCACATCACATGAAAAAATGTATAAATAAATTCATAACACGAGCCTCAACCAAAACTCAATCCAAAGATTCCAAAATATCATAAGACCAACCATGAATATTTTCCCATTACCCTAACACACTAGGAAATACCAGGGTCAAGGGGTCTAAATAAGAAAATAATTGGGATGTAGAACCATGCCAGACATGTCCATGTGGTTGAAACCCACATTCTAATCATAAATTAGTCTATACAATGTACCCGTCATCACGTTTTTGGCTTTCTTATGGGCGGCATCGATGGCCGCTCCGACTGCCCTATCTTCTTCAGGGAGGGGGCAGACTCCTCTGGGCAGCTTTGACAGATTCATTAACGACACCTGGTATCTGAAGGAGCGAGTCACCGTCGGGCTGTTGGATCCTCAACACTTCCTTCTTCGTTTTTCTAATGAGGATGACCTCGCTGAGGCTTGGTCTAAGGGAAAGCGGGCTTGCAAGGGATCTCACTTCTACATGTTCAGATGGGGCTATGAATTTCACTGGAATCGGGATCCTCCGACCATGGCACTTTGGGTAAGTTTCCCGAGCTTACCCCTCCCTTTTCAAAACCCTTCTATCCTCCGAATTTTAGGTAATCTCATCAGACGTTTTATATCTTTTCATAACCATTCACGTTCTTTGTGCCACCCCATTGCTCCTCGCATCTGTGTGGAAACTGATGTTTCTAAGCCTCTAGTGGATTCTATCTGGATTGAGGTGGACGAAGAACTCAGAGTTCATCAGGCAGTGGTGTTCGAGGCCTGGTGCAACTACTGCTCGTCGTGTTTTCATTTGGTACACTCACCGAACGATTGTTGTTCCAGGAAGAAGGAGTTGGATCATCCTGAATCTGAGGCGAACAAGGCCCCAAGTGTTTCTTCTGATGTTTGTGGCAAGAGCATGGATTTTAATGGTGATAGGTATGTTGATGGTAGTGAGAGATCTATTAGAGATCCTGGTAAGAATGCTGGTACTATATGTTTGGGTTAAGCGGTGAAGCAAAAACAAGTTAAGGTATTACCTCCTGAGCTGAGTGTAGCTGGGATTTTTAGCAGGCTGAGAAGAGACCTGGAAATTCCTCCTGGCATTAACATGATTGCAGGGGAAGCTCAGCCTAGTGCAATGGAAGATGTTAATTTGGATAGGCTCAAGGCTAAAGTACCATCTCCAGTGCATTCAGTTGGAGCTTAGGGTTTAACTTCTATGGGCGAGGTGTTCCCAAGTTCTGACACCTACACTATGGATGTGTTTGCAGGAAGTTGTAACAACCCTAGAAAGGTGATCCATCCATCTGGAAGTGGTAACTCTATGGATTTTCAGTAGTTAGAGGCACCTTCGCTAGGAGTAAGCAGGTATCTGAGCCCCAAGCAGGGACCCAATCTGAGGAATACTCTAGCCTGTATCAATTTGAACAACCGCTTTGAGTGTTTGTAGTCCAATGGAGGGGTTGATTGAAACTCCTCCTTTCCCCCAGAATTTGAGTCTGATGGAGAAAAACAAACCTCATATGACAATGTTATAGGAGAGATAAAAAAGGCCTGCACAATCCAAGGAGGAAGAAGAGTAGTAAAGAAAACAGGGATCTGGGGGGATGCATTGTATCCACGAAGCAGAAACCAACGGGTCACAAAGACTACTCCCATCTTCCTAGGCCAATGGAGACATGATCAGCCAAGAAAGGTGGAAAATCCAAAGAACATGAGGTTCAGATAGTTGAAGTTGAGGAGGTCTAGCACGTAGAATCCAGGTCTCTAGATCATGGCATGGAGGTTTCAAAGGCAGCGGACAACGAGGATGTTTTGGTGAACCCTTTGGGGGATGCGGATGAGAGGTTGTAGGTTCGGTTTGGGGAGACACCTTTTCATTTCAAGGACGTGGAGCTGGTGAAGGAGGTCGCATAACCTCTTGGACAACAGCATGAAGAGGATCTATGGGAACTTATTGTCCATTCTGAGGAATAAATGCTGGAGAAATCGATTCCATTCAACACCTCAAAAGAGGATAGTGATAAGATGTATGAGAGATCACTTCATGTGGCCACTACCCAGGTGCAGACAGAGTGGATCGACAAGCAAGATCGTATCATGGCAAGAGGATTTAATGCAGGGAAGTTAAACATGGAGGAATTCATACAGACATGGGAAAAGTTTGCATTTTGGTTCGAGGACCTTATCAAAGATGATCCATATTTCGAGGTAAATGGACTTCTCTGGAAACTTTCTAGGAATAATGCATCTAATAGACTTAAAATTGATTTCAATGGTTCGTCTATCCCTTTTTCTATTTAAAGCTCTATATTTTGTACCGACTTGGGTTCTCACTTCCCTTTAAAAGTCTTTGATAATAAAAAAGTAATTTTCAAGTCAAGCCCTAAAAGTGAACCTCACACTTCAATTACCTTTTTTTGTCTCCATCTAAAACATAAAACATGACCCCTAAGAAAACTCAAGTCATGACATTGAGGATCAAGAACCATTTCCATCGACATAAAACCATAACCCAACAATGAAACCAAATAGAAAACTAGAATCAAAGAAAAAGTACCAACTTTCCATGAAAAATTGAGTCTTAGGGAAAAAAAGAGCTCATAAAACTATCTCCACACCCAAATTTTGAATCTCTAAAACCTTACCTTTAAAATACCAAAACCCAAAATAAGAAGTGGGAATTCCAAAAATAAGGACCCACTGAGAACCTAATCCTCCAATACTATTTTATAACGAACCAACCTAGGGTGTCATCTAACCTGACACCCGAATTGATCCATCACAAGGGACAAAGGGTGTTCCCGATCCCCATGGGATGTCAACTAGTGACTGAGTATCATAAAAAGAACCTTAGGAATGATTTATCCCTCATAAAATTGTATAAATAAGTAGTTGAAAAGAAAAAAATATAAAATCCATTTGGATATAAACATAATTAAACATGAAAACATGATATAAAACTGATAAAAATGAGAAAAAATAGCAGAAACAGATATAAATATGTCAGAGCATGAAATAAAACATGCCAAACTACCAATAAAAATATCAAAACTAAAGGAAAATCCCAAACTAGCTTAAATGAGCCTCCACATGACCCACAATCACCATCCAACCAAATAAATCCCCCTAGAAGATTAAAAGAGAAAAATCTAGCTAGAATAGACATGGACCTGTAAAATTATAGGTGTGTGTGAAATAACCCAGTAGGTCTCCACCCGTTGAATCTAAGTAGTCTCTTTCATATTACATCCTAAAAATTCTAGTTTGAAATACAATAAAAAATAAACATTTTTAATAAGGCTTTATAAAAGAAATAATAACACATCAAAAGTGTGTTAAATTTTTTTTTTCTATGATTTTAATTAAATAAAAGAAATCACTTGGAAACCATTATTACCTGACCGAAGCCCCTTGGAAAACCAACATTTTAAAGTCCCACATTAAAACTAATCCATGAAACACCCATTTTTAAGTACACATTTATAAACCCAAAGGAGGTTTCCAATTTCTAAAACGGTTTTACAAAAATCATTGAAAACCCATTTCCAATTTAACTAGGCATAATGAACTAAATCCCCCTTTTCAAAACCCATGAAAAATTAGATTTTAATAAACAAACCAAATACACTTTTCCATTTAAAAAACCCCAAAACTAATTGGAAAAAAACATTAGACATTTTAAATAACACATATTTCAAACCCATTTCAAAAATAGTTTGAAAGAACTTTAAAATATCACTTTATTTTTATTTCCTTAAAAACCTTTCACAAACCCTTTTCAAAAAATTTTAAGAGTACCACACTTAAATAAGGAAGAAATAAACCAATCATGAACCACCATATCTAGTCACACAATAAGGATAAATAAACAAAAAAAGCATAAGTTTCAAGTTATAATCTAAGAAATAGGGGATACAATCAAGCACAAGAATAAATCCCATAAATGATCCTAAATTTGATCCTAGTGCCATGGGAATATTCCTACCACTCTTGTAATAAAGAAATTGTATTGGAGACTAGGAACCTAGGCTGGAATTACTAAACCCGTCATGTCTTAAGAAGTTGAGTTGAACTATCTAAAAATAAACCTCTTAGGGAGGATACATCAACCACAAGATATAAAAAAGGTACATGGAATGTATTCTTCTATAGAATCAAAGAATTTTTCTAGCATAAAGGTTTGCTACTCCTTCTAGAATATCCATCTTAGATTATCTTGAAAACAATACCTATTTAACCTACTATCTACACTAGGGTTTTCCCTCACACTGGTCACCTACTATCTACCTAGTACTCCCATGAAGAAGAAAGCAAAGAAGTTAGAAATCAGGAATCACATGCATTAAATATAAATCATTTGAAAATAATTTTCATCTCAACTCTTACACCCTCTATAATGAACTAGCCTGGGTTGACCTAACCCATCAACAAATCTACTTCACCATAAGGCTTGAAGCACGTTCCCAATATCCACGGGCTGGCGATGAGCACTAGGGAATTATATAAAACTTTTGGGAATGGTTTCACCCTCATAAAACAGGCATGAACCATCCATGAATTAGATAACCACACTTACTGAATAACCAGGAGAAACAAAAATAAATATACGACAGAGTAAAAACAATAACAAACCAAATGGATATCATAAAAAAAACATCACAAGCCATGAAAATACATAAAAATGATATCAAATGGTCATAATATACATAAGCTCAAAACAGGGTAAAGATTACTCTAGGGACTAATACATAACATCCCAACCAAAGAAAACTCAAAAATAGCTCATCATGAGCTAAAAACCATACAACCATTTCTCCTATAATATAAAACCCCCCAAAATACGATAATCAGGAAGATCCAATGAAAATCATGGTTCCATTTCCCTTACCTGTATCTTGAAAAAAAAGTTTGCATATGCCTAAAGGAATATGTAGGGTGTGAGTCACAAATCCCAATAGGATACCACCATGAATATATGTAAGTCTTTTATCCATGAAAACCCATAAGTCTAGTTTGAAAACTCAATTTTCAAAACCATGTTCACTTTTAAAAAAAGTTCACTTGAAAATAATACTTTATAAATCCATTTAGTTTTTCTAAAAAAAGCCACCTTTTCAAAATAATGGTAAACATGGCTCAAATAAAGTAAATAAATCCACCCAATATAAAAATATTCAACACACCCAAACAAGGAATATACATGATAATAAAGATAAACATGATTACATAAGAAAGTAATGGAATATGGGTATAAGCATGAGTGAAATCACTTTTAACAACGGTTTTTAAACATAAACTCATGGTCATAACATAATTATATTATCCCAATACTGATAAAGAGGGAATGATAACAAAGCATAACATAACCAAACATGGAACTAAAATTATGCATAAAGAATATAAAACCAACTAGGCATAAGTAATGTTCACCATGGGTTATAACCATAAGGGTCTAGTGTGTATTAGTCTAAAATAAGGTTTTCTAGCTGGATAAACAAGTATAAAAAAATTGTAAGCTCTCGCAATCTTCCCTAGGACTAACTCCCAATACCCCCTCGATCACTTAGTTCATATATTGGATGCTCTCTTAGTCTTCCTCCCTAAAGTCTATCTCAATCCCTTGTAAAAAATTAAGGAATCTCCCTCAGTTTTCCTCCCAAAGGATCTCTTAACCCCTTAGACAACATACTCTATCTAGTCCATGACATAAGATAAGGTACCAATGCCTAAGTCACCATACACACACCAAATGTCTCCCATGTGTTACATAATTAAAAAAACACAAAACATCCACACGTTCCAAAAATTAAAACCCATTTAAAAATACAATTTAATAAACCAACTTTACCATTTAAAAAAGCACCTTTCTCAAGGTAAAACATGCCCATTCAAAATATAATTCCTTCCTCAAGGTTAAAACCATTTTAAAAAACCCACTTTAAAATCTTTTTAATTCCATAATAAGTGTACATCACATGATCCATTCAAAAACTAATTTCATATACCATTTATTCCCATCATATGTTAAGAATTCAACACCATGAAATATTTATTTGAAAACCCTTCCAGAAACCCATTTGAACACACTAAAACTCTTTGATCCATTTAAAAAACACATGGAGCGAATTAAATCTAAATCTCTTTAACAAATCACTTCAAAGCATCAAACTGACAATATAAATCATGCATCACATCAAACATTTATAAAGCATCATTCATAAATCAATTTAAAGGAAATTTGATAAAAAACTAAATGAGATAATGAATTAAAGGTTATCCATGGATAATTCTCTTAAATAGAGACACCTACCTCAAAATCAAGTTCAAACTTGTTTCCTTTGATGAAAACCACTAGATTTGAGAAGGATATGTCCTTAAACGCCTAAAATATAAGAAAAAAAAACCAAAACCCCCATTAAAAATTATATATTTGACCATGGTTAATGCTAGGGTTTCACTATTCCATTAAAGAGGAAGAAAAAAGTGGAATAGGGGAAGAGGAAGAGAAATCATGAAGGAAAGAGATTACCTCAAGCCAAACCACCAATAAATTAAGGGGGATCCACCAAAAGTACAAGAAGAGGATATCCCAAGCCAAAGGAGAGGGATGTACATGATGGGTACGAAAGAAGGTGAAAAGGGGAGTTAAATCCATAAAGGAAAAAATGGGAAAAGGTCAAATTTTTAATGTCATGGACAACCCACATGGTTTGGTAGCATGGTTAGGAAAACTGTGCACTAACCACATGGGATCCACTATATCTATAAAAACAAAACCACATAGTTACTCCTAAAACTCACATAGTTTGATAAAATATACTCAAGCTGTGTAAAACATCTCTATCCCCAAACCATATCCCTTGCATGGTTCACTATGCGGTTAGAAAAACCATTCACCATCCATTCACCAGGGTTAGTTTTTCCTAAAAAATAATATTTTTCACCCTTGACACTTGGGAAATCTGAGAATGAATAAATAGGTAAATAATAACCCAACTAAGGAATAATAGTTTCATAGAGGCTATCACAAACCTCACAACCATTTCACTTTATGCTCCCGAAAGTCCTTGATCAAGAAGGAATTAAAAAACAATGAGTCATAATACACACTATATGGAATGAGGTGATTTGGATGAAAAACCATTAGAGAGGACCCAAGGAAGATACTCCTAAACACAGATGATTCCTTTATATCAAACCATCAAGCCCACAAAACCATAATATGTCTCCAAGAAAATGAAACCATGATCATCATTATGAGATCCAAATAGAATAGAGACCGAGCATAAGTCTCCCCACCATTTAGAAATTTCCCAAATGGTGTAAAAAATGAGAATTCACCCCGAATGAAGACATCCAACATGAGATAAAATCTTCAAGAAGTTATAAGGAATGATTAAGAACAAAAAAGAAACCAATTTACACTTAATAAAAGGAAAAATGGCCTCAAAGAACTCAATAACCACATGGTTGAGTGATAAACAATCCTAACACACATCACCTCTACAAGGAATAACCTACAATCATTACCCAATAAGAAAAAACATGAGAACTCGACTTGGGTCACCATACTCTATGGGTAAACTAGGACCTAAACTCATAACACTATCCCACACTAAACTCTAAAAATATAGTACCATTGATTACTCAATAGCCCAAAGGAAACATATATCCTAATCACCCAAGCACCAATACAAATCTCACTCACACCCACATCAAAAAATATTGTCCTTAAAATGGTTACAACACAAGAAGACATCAAAATATCAAAATTAAGGAAACCAAAAAAATGAGGTATGCACCCAAGATGAAAAACCCAAACTAATAACACAATCCAGAAGGTAATAACACAAAAAATAATAATTAAAAAACCAAATTACACACACTGATTTCACAAAAGCACTCCCATTTGGCTTAAATGAAAACAATCACTTTGAAAATAAATTTTTCCAGGCCTCATCCCCTCTTATAAAACATCTCCCCTCCTTCTTCATGAAATTTGGGTAGAGTTCAAATCTCTTTTCCAAGCACTTGAAAACACTAAAAGAGGAACTTTTTGTTAAAAACCACATAACAAACCAAAATCCATTTTATTTTTTTCAAAACATTTCTCGAAATAATAATTTCAAATAAAAAACATATCTTTCCAAATTAAATTTCCCAATAATTTCCACAAACCAATTTTAAAGTGAATAAATCACCAATCACAAAAGATCAAGTAAACATGGCACCTAAAATAAAATAAACAATCCCAAAGATCCTAATAGGAAGAGGTACCATAACCAACCAACAACATGGGATATAAACAAGTTATAACCCCCATAATCCCATAAAACATATTATAATGGATATAAAATATTCATAGGAATCCTCATTGGAATCAATAGGGTCTCACACTCACCCACTCTATTTAGAAAATCATCTAAAGTGCCAAATATGCCTTTATCAAAATATTTAGAATGCCAAGTTGATTATTATTGTTTTGAAGTCCCACTCCAAACCATTCTTTTAAAATTGATCTCTTGAAATCGATTTGTAAAATATCTCCAAAATAAAATTTCTCAAAACCATTGGAAGGAAAATTTCAAAAATCAACATATTTTCATTTAAAACCTTCAATGGGATTAAAACACCCCTTTGAAATCACATCACGACCCAACCAAGGTTTAAGCATTTTAAAACCTAACACTTCATTAAAAACAATTTTTAAAACAATTTTAAAACACCTAAAATTTAAAATCACCACTTGAATCACCAAGAAAAACCTTAAAAATTTTAAAACCACACTTCCTGTTTCATTTCACAACCTAAACGGATTCAAAACCCATTTAAAATTCCACATTTAATTTTAAATTCACTTTTAAAACTTATCACTAATTTTTATTTCAAGATCCAATTGAAATTACAAGTGAATATCATTTTTACAATATAAATTCTTCATTGAGAAAATTTAAAATCCAAAAAACCTATTACACACAAATTAAACCTAACAATTTGGGCATTTTAAAACTATTGAGCACTTGAAGTAATGAAAAAAACCTATCCATGTTTCAATGAAAACCTAGGTCAGAAAGAATCACCTACAATGTTGAGAAACCCAAAAAGCCTCATGGGATCCTTTGAATCCATTTGTATTCCAAGTGGAATCAATAATAGAAAGGGTCAAATCCAAAAAATGGATCAAACCACCAAAGGAGAAATCTTAGAAACAAAACCATATCTTCCATAAAGACATTTTTGTGAGGTACTTAATAACTAACAAATGACATGAGCCTAATTTCCTATGCATCTCAAACAAAAAATTTGGTCCCATAATCAAGGGAATAAATCAAATCACCCATTTCAAAACATATTTTGAAAATAAATTTTCAAACCGCTTTGATAATCTCATTTGGAAACTCAATCATTTTCCACCACCACTTTTCTCAAAACCTTTACCTGATACCAAGAATCACCTATCTCAAAAATAATTTAAACCAAGGGCCAAACCCCTTATTTTCAAAAAAAAACACACAAGGATTTTCACAAAAAAGAAATCTCACACTCCTTTCCAAAATAGTTTTCGATTTATCTCAAAATTTTAAATCTTTAAAAAATTATATGGACATTAAAATATAACAAAAAATCACTTGAGAATCAAGCCCATTTTCCATCTATTTTTTTTTCAAAAAAACGTTTTGAAATAAAAAACCTCTTAGAAAACACTTTCATAAACCAATTCTTAAGTCACCCCTCTAATATTTAAAACCCTTTTCAAATTTCCACTTTTTGAACTTAAATTCCTTTTCACCCAAAATATTTTACTTAGTTACAATTTTTAAAATAAATAAAAACTTGGTTTTTATTAACAAAACCAAACTTATTTTTCAAACCACCAAAAAACGATTTTGAAAAACAAAACAACTCATGGAATTCTTCTCATTCATTCTGAAAACCATTTTTCATTTCATAATTAAAAGTCCCAAAGGGACAAAACCGCACACACTAGAACACATATCAAATTAAACCACATTCAACCAAAAAAATTTCAATAAACCCCCAGTAAAACTTCACTAAATGGTAACACACCAATAGAAGACCCCATTAGGATCAGTTCAGGAAGTAAGGGAGGAAAAAAAACAAATCCAGAAGAGAAATTACATTGTGCATGGTTTGGACACACATTTTAGCACACTATTCATGATAACCATGAAAACATGGTCCATTCACAATTATAGCCTATAAAACTCAAATAAAACTTAAAAATCTCCAATACACTAAATGGGGGACAAATCATCATCAAAACATATCAAAATCCATGAAAAATATCCAAATATGAACTCAAGATCAAGACTCAAGACCGATACACCCATGAAAACTTATGGTTTAGTGCAATTAATTCTTGTCCAGGACCTTTCCCATACAATCCACCTGAGCCCCGATGATGATCCTAGTCTCTATACTACCCAAACACACCCCAAATAAAAAATAGGGTCCTCTAATACTATTTTTTATAGAATCATATTGAGTTGACCCAACCCTTCACTCGAGCTGTTTCACCACCAGACCCAAAGATTGTTCCTGATCGCCACATGCTAATGAAAATCATTGGGGAAACATAACAAACCTTTTGGGAAAGGTTTCACTCTTAGAAAACTAGCATGATCCATCAATTAATTGTATATAAACCCTAACTAAATAAATAGGAGAAACAAAAATAAACACACAATAGAGTAAATACAGGAGAAAACCAAGTGGATATCATAAAAAACCACATAAAAACCATGAACATACATACAAATGATATCCAATGATCATAATGTACATAATATCAAAATAGGGGAAAGATAACACCAGGGGATAATACATAGCATCTCAAACAAATAAAACTCAAAAATAACTCCTCACGAGCTAAATCTTGTGAGACTACATCTCCTCCAACACAAAAACCCCCAAATGATGGTAATCAAGAAGAACCACTAAAATGCATGGATCCATTTCCCTTAACAATGTAATATAAAACAAAGTCTTCATATTCCTAAAGGAATATGCATGGTGAGAAGGAAAAAGCTATGTGGGATACCACCATGAATCTATGTAAGCCTTTTATCTATGAAAACCCATAATTCTAGTTTGAAAACTCCTTTTTCAAAACCAAGTTTACTTTTAAAATAAGTTAACTTGAAAACAACACTTTATAAATCCATTTTTTTCTTAAAAACAAGCCACCTTTTCAAAATCCTGGTAAACATGGCTCAAATAAAGTAAATAAATCCACCAGGCATAAATAAACTCAATGAACTCAAACAAGGAATAACATGATCATAAAGACAAACATCATTACATAAGAAAGTAATAGAATATGAGCATAAGAATGAGTGAAATCTCTTTTATCAAAAGGGTTTTAAACATAAATTTATGGGAATAACATCATCACATAATCTAAATACTGATAAAGGGGGAATGATAAAAAAGAATAACATAACCAAACATTATAATAACATCATGTATAAAGAATATAAAATGAACCAGGCATAAGTAATGTGAACCATGGGATCTAACCATAAGGTTCTAGTGTGACTTGGTCTTAAACATGGTTTTCTAACCGGATAAAAAAGTATAAAAAAATTAGAATCTTTCATAGCATTCCTCCCCAAAGGACATCCCAGTTCCTTGGAAAACATTATGAAATCTCCCTTCATATCCTTCCTAAAGGATCTCTTAATCCCTTAGACAACATACACTAGCTAGTCCATGACATAAGCTAAGGTCTCAATGCCTAAGTCACTATACACACACCCAAGTTCTTCCATGTGCTACTCAATTCCAACCACATAAAACATTCACACATTCCAACACATAAAATACATCTCAAAATCCAATTTAATAAATCAACTTATCCATTTTAAAAGAAAAACTTCCTCAAGGTAAAACATGTCCATTCAAAATATAATGCCTTCTTCATGGAAAAACCCCTTTTCAAAATACCACTTTAAAATCTATTTAAATAAATAACAATTTTCCGTCACATGGGCTATTAAAAAAACAATTTCATAAACCATTTATGACTATCATATGTCAAGCATTCAACAACACACAAGAATTCTTTTAAAACCCTTTAAAAACCCCATTTGAAATAACTAAACCTCTTTGATCCATTTTAACAATCACATGGAGTGAATTAAATCCAAATCCATTTGAAAAACCACTTTAAAGAATAAAATTTATAGCATAAATCATGAATCACATCAAAAATAGATAAAGAATAATTTATAAATGAATTTAAAGAAAATTTTATAAAATAACCAAAGAGGATAATGAATTGAAGTTTAGACATGAAAAATAACCTTAAATAGATACACATACCTCAAAATCAAGTCTAAACTTTTCACCTTCAATGAAAACCAATAGATTCGATAAGGAGTGGTCCTCACACACCTAAAACACAAGGAAAAATTCCAAAATCACTATAAAAAACGATTAAGAAATGGGGCATGTTAGGATCTCACTCTTCCATGAAAGCGGAATAAGAATGGTGGAATGAGGAAAGAGGAATAGAAATCATAAAGGAAATATATTACCTTAATACAAACCACTAAGAAATCAAGGGGGTACACCAAAAATCCAAGAGAACTATCTCCTAATCCAGAGGATAGGGATACATGCAATGGAAAAAATCCAAAATTTTAATGACCTGGATAGTCCACACAATTTGGCTGCACAATTAAGAAAACCATGTGCCAACCGTCCAGGAGCCACTGTATCCATAAAAAATAATCCACATGGTTACTCCTAAAACCACGACTAAGGAATAATAGTGACCTTAAGGGTGTCATACCCTCATAAGAAGTATCCCTAATCACACATTCAAGCATGAAATCATAAAATAATGCATCCATATAATTTGTCCCCTCATGGGACCATAAGACAAAACAAACATATCAAGAACCACATGGGGCTCAAAGAGATTTCCACACCATTTATGAAAGATCATTTCTCATAAAATTAAAAATTACCTCTTTTCAAAACATTCACAGAATTCAAAGACAACACACTATTTACAAAAGTTGTCTGAATCCATTATTGACCCCAATTTTATCCAAAACACCACTAAAACTAAAATGGGAACTCACACTTACCTTTAAATGACTTCTAAAAACATTAAAATACACCAATGAGTTTCAAAATATAATTCACATGGGAAAAAACTCCCCTTTAAAACCACCCAACCCATTTTTATCATCTAAAAGTTTTACACACTTCAAAACCTTGATTTAGAAACCAACCAAGGTTGTAAAAAGGTTTAAAATGATATAGTAAAGGGTTAACACACCCCTTATTAAAACCCAAATCCCATATTAACCATTTTAAACACTTTAAAACACACAAAAACTTGGTTTGAAAACCAATCTATGCCAATAATGCTTTTAAAACCTCAAGTCAGTTCTCTCCACTACTTTTAAAACCAAAAGCAACCTTTTGAAATCATTTTTTCATTTTCAAAAACACTTGTAAAGGAATCTCATTCCATTAAAAAGGTTAAAATCACCTTAAAACAACTTTTCCTATAATGGGTCATACATATAGGCATGATTTTAATGAAAAAGAATCCACAAAGCATCAATGTAATGACCTAAATTTTCATGAAGGTACAAATCATTTTTTTGGATTTAATTACTTATTTTGAACATGAAATGGTACATAATGGAGACATAGAGGTCATGATAGTGCCTGGGGATTTTTCAGAGCTCATAAACTTGAAATTTGGAGAAACAGATTGGGTATAACAGTTAGTATAAACCGTGTAGCCCAGCTCGCACAATTTCCCCTAATCGTGCGGGGTGTTTTAGAGGGGAGTAGGGAACCAAACAGTTGTCTGTGACCATGTGAGTCAAGGAACATACTTGTGAAAAAAATTTCAAACATGGTAATAGAGGGACTTTTCATAGATTTCACATAGTTAGGAAAACTGTGAACCTAACTTGTGCAGGGTCCCTCCTTAGACAGTGGGTGTCACACGGTAGGCACATAGTTTGGACAACCATGCGACCAAAACATGCGACCCAGATTTTCTGGGTGAAAAGACCATTTTTCACTTAATGACTTTAAACCTCACCCCTCTCACCTCTTTTCCCATTTACAGTGATTGAAGCCTCCTCCCTTCTCTCATGGGTTCTTCCTCCTCCCAAGTTAGGGATTCCCATTACCCCTTCATCCGGACTCCAAATGGATCACCGATGGAAGTATTGGAAAGCCAGAGGTAAGATACTTAATAATATTTCTTATGTTCATGGTTTCTATTCCCATTTATTATTCTATTTTGGAGTGGGATCATTCTCCCTAATTTTAGGTCATTGGTCCATTTCTTAAATTTCTTCCATACTACTTCAAATTGGAATTCGATATTGGATGAGGTGTCATCTACAACCCCAAGGTAGGTGGTCTAGTTGTTTTCCCTAAAAGTAATGGTGTTTTAATAGATTATCCATTATTCCACACATTTCTCATTTCTGTGCATTTCCATAAAATGTTCTTTTCATTTATAAATAAATATAAATTTTTTTATACTCCCTTAGACATTTCAAAGTGATCAGAGGATTTTAAACTAGTTAATTATCCACCCCTTTGGGATTTACATCTTAATTTACCTATTTAATATAAATTATTAAGTGAACAAACACCATCTAAGTGTTCATATTGTATTGGAAATGGATTTTCCCTCATTTATGTAATTAGTCAATGGACCAGAACACCTTTTAAGTGTTTGGTCTGACCTTGAGTTGAATTTACTTGATTAATTAATTAAATGGATTAATTATAATGAATGATAATGGGTGGAAATGCCATGACAAGTGATGCATGCTTTTATTTATAGAATTATATGAATTTTGATTCCCTTGGCTATATTGGGATTAATGATTATAATGATTGATAGGTGATCCATAAATATTATTATTATTATTATTTTTGTTACGCTAATGATATTGGATATGGAACTATGAATAAGGGACTTGTTGAGCATAAAGTTTCACTCTCCCTTACATCGAGTGTTGAGCATAGTGACTCACCATTATACTTATATCTGGATGATGAGAATGAAACTCCATGTTCAATTTATTTGGGTGTTAGGAATGATGTCTCAACCCACCTATCTTGAGTGTTGAATATGAAATAACACATTCACCATGAGATTCAAGGAATATACCCTTTTCTTGATCCTTTAGGCTCGTCAGACTAGTTATAGATGCCTGAGTTATACCCTGGGTCCAACTAGCACCTAGTATCCATGTATATGCCTACTTATGTCCTCATTTACCTAGTTCATATACATGTATACATTATATAACTATATATATATATGATTACTATATATATATGGTTACAGATCAGACTCTTACACCAGCTTATGCTAAAGTAGGTAGAGCTAGCTAGGTGTCTTGTAATAACCTAAGCCGGTTGGTATTTATTTATTCAAAATTTTTTATCATTTGTTATACCTGTAAAATACTATAACTATTTACAATGGGTATATTATTTTCTAGACACCATCGGTGGTCTCCTATTGAGTTTATCTCACATCCTACTCAGGATACCTTTGGTACCTGAGTAGACCTTGTGTATGTATGTATGGATAAGTACAAGCACCCTACTATGGATGTTTGATTCACTTTAATTTTAGCACGGAGCATGAGAACAGAGGACCGATCATATGCTCATGATTCTAGTGGAGAATTAATTTATCCTTTTTGTATTTTTGTATAGCATGTTGTATATGACTATCCCTTGTTTCCCATTTTTGTATATCATCATTCCATTACATCATTTTATATGAATCATCCTGTTGGATTTTGATATTATTACAATTTCTTGGTTATTTATACTTCCACAATTTATTATTATTGAGTTTCCACTATGCCATCTGTTTATATATACTTCTAGTGTTGTCTATTTATTTACTATATCTACTGTTCCACTCTAGTATGAGGGAATAGTCTCCCCACTGTACCACCATATACCCTCGCTGCTAGTCGGTAGCCTCTAGCATACAGAGAGGCATGATTAAGGCCATGAAACCCACCGGCTTGGGACATGAGTTAAGTGGATACTAGGTCGGGATGTTACAAAGTGGTATCAGAGCATATTTTTTCCTTTTGTATTACTGTTTGGGTATTAGACATGAGACTAGGATATAATGGAATCTGGTAATGATCTCGTTCTTGGGAGTATCTAACCTGCATACAAGGGAAACCCAAATTACCTGGGATGGGTTATTACTGTTATTGGATTACGCCTGTTACTATTGATATGACTACACCAATGGGTGACACACATGTCTTATGATGTTATTATTATTGGTGTTATTGAAATGATATTTCTTTTACCTTGGATATATTAAATGAGGGCATGTCATCTCATGCATCATTATAGGCACATTATGACTAATTTTCCATGCATTTTTCCATGCCATTTCTACTTTCTACTTGAATTTTCCTACTGTATATAGTTAGTTCTTGATTATTATATATCGAAATGTGCTAACATTTCTCATGAGAAGAATATAATTGGATTAATTAAAGTTCCTACATAAATCCAAATAGTGTTTTCCCTCATAGATTAGTGATGACACCTTAATTAACCAATTATACCATAATGTGGGTTCTGGACCCACTAGTTCTAGACTGTGATATATGTATTATATATATAAAAGATTATGAAAACAAGTGAATTTAAATTTCTAAAAGTGAAAATGTTACTTCTAAATGGGATACCAGTTGTAAATCAAAGGGTGTTTTCCTCTATACCTTGAAATTGAAACTCTATATATTGGTACCTCTATCATCTAATATGAGACCTAGAACCGAACCCAACCTTAGTAGTGGGTAGTTGTAAGTCTCTTATGTTCTTATAACCTATTATGGTTTTTTCCTACTCACCTAGACCAAGATTTTGGAGGTTGTATACCTATCCTAGTTATCTATATTTAATTCTTTCAACTACTAAATTATCTTCTAAGGAATTATTTTGGAATTCTAGAATCATGACACCATGATAGAATCAATTCATACACCAAGAAAATAATGATGAAAATGCATTGAAGGTAGCATGCCCCGATTCGCTATTGATTCCTCCAATAGTTCCACCTATGGCACCACCTTATATTCTTAATATGGGAATCGATGCCTAGTTTCAAGAAGTATTTTTCCACATGATGAAAAACATGTAAGGTGTTGCTTAAACTTCCTTAACTATGGAAAAGTTGAATCGGTAGTTCTAGCTGCAACATCCTCCCACCTTTTTAGAGGATGGAAGATTACATGTTCCCGAGTCATAGCTAGAGGCCATGCTTTCTATTTTCGAGCATATAGAGATTCCTCCAGAGTGGAGGGTCAAACTCACTGCCTATATGTTATATAGTTCTTCCAAATGATGGTGGGATGTCATTACCTAGGTAGACTGACATCGAGATATGATCTGGATGGACTTCCAGATGATCTTTTATGACTATTTACTTATATAAACATTAAGAGATGACCATGATAGAGAGTTTATGAATCTCTATTATGGATCCATGTCTATTATTGAATATTCCACTCATTTTACAATGTTGTATCGATTCAACCCTACTTTATCTAGCAATAATTTGATGTCCACAAGGAAATTCAAGGATGGCCTAATATACTCTATCTGATCACAGGTCAATGTCTTTTGGATGATGACTATTTTTGAGATAGTCAACCAGGACCTAAAAATTAAGTAGAATATAAGGGAATCCAATGGTGGGAACTAGGGAGGTTTATCACCTAGACCTACTAGTGTTTCTTGAAGTAGGTGAAAGTGGAATTTAAAGGTTTATCCTAGGGGTAGTAGCAGTTAGACAACTCATACTGACAATTTTTTTATATGTCACTAGTGTAGGAAACCAGGACATACAAAAACCCAATGTATGTAGGACCTAGTGGAATGTAGAGTCCGTGGAAGGATGAGGCATATCTAACACTTTTGAAGGACCTTTATATCATTTCCTAGTGAATGGGGATCTACACCTACCCCATGTTCTAGAGTGGGACTAGTAGTATCTCACTAGATGGACAGTTGGAATACCACCAACTGCTCAGGCCAAGGTTGTGGTTGAGGTAGAGGAATTCAAACTCATGGTTTATATCACCAGTAGATCAGGCCTACTTAGGGTAGTCAAGTTGTGACTTAGGTCCGCATTATGGGCCAATTACATGCAGTGCAGCCTATGCTAGAGGAGAAGAGCATTGGACCTTCTACTGTTTGAGGTACTATTATAGTATCCTCTAATTTACTATCTACTTTATTTGATATAGGCACATCACACTATTTTATATTTTAGGAAATCATTGAGAGTATAGTCCTCATGATAGAATTTTAGAGTGGCATTATGACCCTCAATGCCCCATTGGGTATCTGGTCAAAGAGTATTCATCAGTGTAAGGATTTTCCCCTAGAGATAGGCAGATAACTCTTCACATGGGACCTTTTAATCCTCAACATGATAGAGTTTGATGTAATTATCAGGATGGAATGATTAGTTACCTATCAAGAACATATTGACTATTATAACCAGAGGGTAAAATTTACATCACCATATGGTGGTAAACACATGCATAAAATAGAATGAGATATCCAAACTATGCGATCATAACCTGAGCATTAGGGGATGGGTTGAGTGACAACCTAGATTACTAGTTTTTTCTTAGATGATCAGAGAATATGATATACTATTTTACCTTATTTGGTGGGTCATTTTAGGTAAGTCTTTCATAAATTTTTTATGGGATACCTCTAGTTCGAGAGGTAGAATTCACCATTGATATAGTGTCAGGAGTGAAACTAGTGTCCATTCCTCCTTACAAATGACACCTATGGAGCTTTTGGAACTCAAGAAGTAGTTGGAGGATCTAGAGGCCAAAGGTTTTATATGCCCCCACACCTATAATTGGGATTTAATGGTCCTCTTTGCTAAGAAGGAAGACAATACCCTTAGGATTTACATGGATTACCATCAATTGAACCAGATCATGGTTAAGAAAAAATATCCACTACCTTGAATAGATAATGTATTCAATCAAATATAAGGAGAGAGGGTGTTCTCAAAGTTTTATTTGAGGTTGGGCTACCATCAGGTACATTTTTGGACTTCATATATATCTCACATATATTTTTAGAGTAGGTATGGTCTTTACGAGTACCTGGTCATGCCGTTTGGTCTCACGAACACACCTGTTATTTTTATGTCTCTAATGAATCGAGTTTTCCACCCTTATCTATATTCATTCATGGTATTCTCTGTGGATTAAATATTAGCACATTATCATTCTTGACATGACTATGAAAACCATATTGATATCACATTGAATACCCTGAGAGATGATCAGCTGTATTCTAAGCTCAACAAATGATACTTTTGGATCAAAAAATTCCACTTCCTGGGTCACATCATCTCATATTTAGGAGTATCAGTAGATCTAGAGAAGGTGAGAGCTATAATTTCCTGGGGAAATCCTTAGAATGTCTTTGATATAAATATTTTCTTAGGGATAACTGAATATTATAGACTATTCATCTGGGATTTCTCATGACTAGAAATGCCTCTTATGGGATTGAATAAGAAGGTTGTGAAATTTTTATGGTCAGAAGAGTGCGAAACAACATTTCTTGAATTGAAGGGAAGGGTTACTTCAGTGTCAATCCTTATTCTGCCAAAGCTAGGAAGGATTTAAACTATTTATTGTGATGCATAAAGTATTATGCTAAGAGTAGTTATGATGTAGGATGATTGGGTCATAGCGTATGGTTCTCATTAGTTGAGGCCACATGAGTGGACTTACTAGATGCACAACCTTAATCTAGCTGCTATAGTTCATTCTTTATGATGCAGGAGACATTATTTACTTGGATAGTGTTTTATAGTATTCACTAATCACAAAATCTTTAAGTAAATATTTATAAATAATGATCTAAATATAAGGTAGCACAAATGGTTTGAGTATATTCAGTCCTTCAATTTTAAGATTTCCTATACACCTGATAAAGTCAATGATGTAGCTGATGATCTGAGCCATAAGATTCAGAAATAGGTGGTTCAGGAGGCTAGTGGTGAGTGGAAAATCATGACCTTGTTTTTAGAGATGCACATTGAGGTTCAAAAGGATCATGGGAGAACTATTATATCAGCCTTAGTAGTGACCTCTACCCTTATAAAATAGGTGATAATGTGGAAACTCTCAGATCCTGAGGGATTAGTCCTAAGGGAAAGAATCTTGGATGATGATTTATATTCTAGTTGGATCATGGATGAGGATGAGACCTTACACTTTCATGGGTGTTTCTGGGTTCCAACTAACATCATAGAGGAGATGATGTGGGAATTTCAAGCCTCAACATGGGTAGTACATCCCGGTGTCACCAAGATGTATTAAGATTTATGTCGCTAGTATTGGTGTCCAGGTATTAAATGGGACATTTATGAGTTTATCACTCAGTTTTCTACCTATAAAAAGGTGAAGGAGAAAAATCAACGATCAGTAGGACTTTTACAACCATTTTCTATTTCTGAGTGGAAATGGGATAATGTTTCTATGGTATTAATGATTGATTTTCCAAGATCACCTCATGGGAATGATACAATATGGGAATTTTTTGATCATTTTATGAAGGTCACACACTTATTTCCTATCTAAGAGACCTTTTTGATATATGAGATAGGGAGGATATATGTTAGGGTGGTCATACGTCTTCATGGATCTCTGCATTCTATCATATCTGATAGGGATGCTTGCTTTATATCTTGGTTCTTGTAGGGGTTGTAGAAGGCCTTGAGTACATAGGTTCTTTTGATCATAATCTATCATCCATAGACTGAGGACTAGAAAGAGCATATGATTCAGGTATTAGAGGACATGCTTTGTGCATGTGTTTTTGACTTCGGGGGTTCTGGGGAGATACATATACCTCTTATTGAGTTCGCTTATAATAAAAATTTTCAAGATACCATCTAGATGGATCCTTATGAAGCCTTATATGGTAGGCCTTAACAATCACCAATGTTATGGCTAGAGGTAAAGGAAGTATCTTTGATTAGACTGTGTCTCATCCAAGAGACTTCAGAGCCGGTCCAATTGATCTGGAAGCACATATTGATAGATCAGTCCAAACAACAGTCATATGCCAATTGGTGTTGATGACCTATTGAGTTTGAGGTTGGGGATAGGTTTTCTTGTGAATTTATACTAGGTTGGTACATCGGTGAATTTAGAGGTAGGGTAAACTTTCTCTTTGATTAATTGGACCCTTTGATGTTTTGAAACGAATCAGACCAGTAGATTATCAGATAACACTGTCTCAGAGATACCGGTCTTTGCATGATGTCTTTCAAATATCTTAGCTTCATTGGTATTATACAAACCTGTCACATTTATTCCATCCTGATAAGGTTGAGTTAGATGTGGATGCTTCCTTCTAAGAATATCTAATGTGTATCATGGATTGGAGTGTGAAGACACTATGAGGTAGGCCGGTTTCTTTAGTACGGGTGATATGACATGATTGATGGGTACAAGATGAGACCTAGGAGCGAGAAGGTGATGTACAAGCTTAGCGGCCATAGATTTTCCCCAATGATCATTATTTTCCCTCTAAAGGCCAACTCGGGGAAGAGTTTCTTTATGGAAGGGAGGTTGTAATGACCCGACTTTTCATGAAGGTACAAATAATTGTTTTTCAAATTTAATTCCTTATTTGGCCCTTTAAATGGTACTTAATGGAGACAAGGAGGTCATGCGAGTGTTCAGGTCTTGTTTGGAGACCAAAACCTTAGAATTAAGAGAAATAAATCAGGCCACATGGTTAATAGAAACCATACAACCTAACCTACACAGTTTCCACTACTATGTGGGGTGTTTCAGAGGGGAGCAGGGATCCACATGATTTCCTGTAACCATACGAGTCAAGGAACATGACTGTGTAAAAATTTTAGACATGGTAATAGTGGGGCTTTACATGGCTTGCACATGGTTAGGAAAACCGTGCACCTAACAAGTGTAGGGTACCTACTTAGATAGTGGGAGGTGCACGGTTTGGCCAACCGTGTGGACAAATCATGTGACACAACTTATTTTGGGTGAAAAACCATTTTTACCTTAATGAATTTATACTTTAACCCTCTCATTTACTTTCCCATTTTCATTGGTTGAAGCCTCCTACCTTCTCTCATGGATTATTCCTCCTCCCAAGTTAAGGATTTCCATTAATCCTTCATCTAGACTCTAAAAGGATCGCCACCAGAAGCATTGGAATTCTAGAGGTAATATCATTAATCCTATTACTTAAATTATTGGTTTCTCTTCCCATATATTATGCTATTTTAGTGTGATCTCATTCACCCTATTTTTAGGGTGTTGATCTATTTCTTTAATTTTGTTTGTTCTACTTCAAATCTGAAGCTGATATTGGATGGTATTTCGTCTAAAACCCTAAGGTTGGGGGTATAGTTGTTTTCACTAAAATGCATGGTGTTTTCAAAGTTTTTTTTATTGTGACGCACCCAGACCATTGTCACTTGTTTCCATAAAATGCACTTTTCCTTTCTAAATAAATATACACATGTTGTTATACTCCCTTGGACCCTTTCCAAGTGATTAGAGGATATTGAACTCATTGATTCGACACTCCTTTGAGGGTGACATCTTAATTTACCTCTTTAATATAAATGATTAAGTGACTAAACACCATTTAAGTGTTCATCTTGGATTAGAAATGGATTTACCTCCTTTATATAATTTTTAATGGACTGAAACACCTTCTATGTGTTTGGCCCGAACTTTAGTTTAAATTCCTTGCTTAATTAATTAAATGGATTAATTATAATTAATGATAATGGGTGCAAATGTCACAACAAGTGATGCATGATTTTATTTATATAATTATATGAATTGTGATGCCCTTGGTTGTATTGGGCTTGATGATTATAATGTTTGAGAGGTGATACCTCGATATTATTATTATTGGTGATTAAATATTAGTAATATATGAATCGTGATGCCCTTGTTGAGGACCAAGTGATGCATGATTTTATTTATATAATTATATGAATTGTGATGCCCTTGTTGAGAATAATGTTTCACTCTCCCTTACATTGGGTGTTGAGGATGATGACTCTCACCATTAAAATTATATTTGGACGATGGGCATGACACTCAATGTTCCCTTGTTTCAAGTGTTGGGAATGAAATATCACCCCACCTATCTCAAGTGTTGAGCATGATGTCTCAAATTCACTATAAGATCCAGGGAACATACCATTTTCTTGAGCCTTTAGTATCATTATACTAGTTATGGATGCATGAGTTACTCCCCAGGTCCAACTAGAACCTATTATCCATGTATATTCCCACTTATTTCCCCACGTACTTAATTCATATACATATATATAGTATATAACTATATATATATGATTACTATATATATATATATGGTTATAGATTAGACTCTTACACTGGGCTATGCCGAAGAAGGTAGATCCATCTAGGCATCCTGTAGGAATCTGAGCTGACTGGTATTTATTTATTCATAATTTTTTACCATTCGTTATACCTACACACTATTGTAGCTATATACAATGGCTAGATTATTTTCTATACACTATTGGTGGTGGTATACTAAGTTTATCTCACACCCTACTTGGGCCACCTTTGGTATCTGAGTAGACCTCATGCCTGTATGTATGGATAAGGGAAATATCCCTACTACAAATGTTTGATTAACTTTACTTTTAGCATGGAACATGGGATAAGAGGACCAAGAATATTCTCGTGATGCTAGTGCAGTAGTCTTTTAGACTTTTTGTATTTTTGTATAGCATATTGTATATGTCTATCCCCTATTTCTCCTTTTTGTATATCATCATTCCATGACATCATTATATATGAATCAACCAATTATATTTCAATATTATTATAGTTTCTTAGTTATTTACACTTCTATAGTTTATTATTATTGAGTTTCTCTTGTTCCATCTGTTTATATATGATTCCACTATTTTCTATTTATTTATTGTATATGTTGTGCCAATATGATATGAGGGTATAGTCTCCCTACTCTACCACCTTAGACCCTTGCTACTAGTAAACATCCTTTGGGATAATGGGAGGCTTTCTTGAGGCCATGTGACCCACCATCTTGGGGCACGGGTTAAGTGGATCCCGAGTCAGGACTTTACAATCAAGAATTCAAAGTTATGTAATAAAAAGATACAATAAAGAAACACCTACCTCTTTTCAATGTAGAACATGATAGAAGTCATTGTTTATGATTATTAACACCCCCACAAACCAGGATGTTCACTCTAAAACCCGTACATGAGAAAATCCCCACGATTCATACCAATACCTACCCTAAAATCATTGCACATCAAGATTAGGGTACATATAGGGAGAGAAATCAAGGGAGAAAGAATAAATAAAAGAGAAGAAGGGGTTTAGAGTGTATTACCATGGAAGAATCCACTTAGATCCAAGGTAAAAGGCCACAAAAATAAAGAGGAAAAAGAGGAAGGAATCCTTCCATGGAGATTGGTCCATTCGAGAAAAAGGGAGGAGAAAATGAGGGGGTAGAGGCTTAAAATTGAGTAAGAAAAAAGGGGTAAATTTCAATTTTTAATGAATATGGGTAGGATTCATGGTTTTTACACATGGTTTTTCAAACCATGAACCAACCATGCATGGGAAACTACCTAGCCAAAACCCACTCACATGATTTACCTGGGACCCAACATAGTTGGAAAAACCATACACCAACCATGCCAAATGGTACTATAAAATCATAAAGTCAATTTGTATTCTTGTTGTACAGTCAACCAAACCACGTGCAAGTTTCTCCCCACAACCCAAACTCACTATAGGCATCACAAAATTTATCCTAGGACTTGCATAGTTTGGAAGCAACCCATGAACCACCCTAGAAACCCAAACCATGAACATTCAAAATGAACAGAATATAAGGGTTACCTAGACCTATATAAGTGTTTTCATATGGTTTAACCCAATCTATGTACCTTAAACCTATGCAATAAAAAATATCTAAAATTTCCAAGTTTTAGGAAGAAACTTCTTAAAAAATTAAAATGACCACCAGAAACTTAAAATAATATAAAATCAACACCAAAATGACACAGTGGGTGTCAAACATGAGTTGTTAGCCCAATACCACTATGTAATGGGAATCAGGTAGTAATTCCTACTTCACTAGGTTATGATTTCCAATGATTTTAATTATACAAAAAATTATATGTTATATGATTATGTTATGCTACCATGGATCATATTTATTATCTCATGTTTCTAAAATCCTATGACATGGTGTATATTTGATCATTTGAGCTATAGTTTATTCTATTATTCCTTGAGGATATCTCTAAATCTTCCATATAATATTTAATAAGATATTTCTATCAAGATAATTTTTTCTCATATGCTTATGATCTAACCCTTGATGAAATGTTATTGATATTTCCCTTACAAAGTGTTTTATATCACCCCTTTTATATGTTTCCATTCCATGGGGAATGAAGATGAGTATAAATTTTGAGAAGTATAGAAGGGAGTATAGTGTGAATTAATTATGTAGAAACATTAATAAGAATCATAAAATAAGTAGCTTATATAGTCAATCCTCAAAGAAACTAAGACTTAAATTCTTGGTATTATGATTATTGTGAAATGTAATGTTTAAAGTATTGAAATATATGTAAGTTTAGTTTGGTAAATCTCACTTGGTATCGAATCCATTTGTAAAATTATGTGTTTTTAGAACCAGACCTGGGAGTGTGGGTTTGGGGTGACTCAGTTGGTATCAGATAAAGGATTTTCTATTTTTTAGGATTAGTTTAGTTATTTTTGGTGATTATGATGAAATAACTTTAGTGAAAACCCTAGGGATAAGCCTAAGTACAAGAAAACATATTTAAATTTTGGTAAATTAAGGAGCATGTGGATTACAAGCAATGAAATACCTATCTGAATACTACAAGTGGATGTAGGATTTGGTATAAACATGACTTGGGGTAATAACCTTGAAAAGTATAGTTAGATATTAACTCAATATTCACTTGGAACACAACAAAGAGGCCTAATAACACATCCGATTTGACACACATAGGGGATATTCTTTTTTTAATTCAAATTCTCTTTATGAACCATTATAAAGGATTTAAATACAAAACCAGTTCAGTTATAGAACATAGTAGGGAGATGAACATAGATAACTTAGATTGAAACCTTGATATTTATAAGTTAGGGTATATATATCATTTAAGAGTTACTTACTATAGGTTCAAAGTTTTATTTCTATGTATTTAATAATTTACCATTCATAACTTTACTTTATTTAGTGTAATGCCTAGAACACTGAGGATCTAAGTTTGTAATGGATGCAATGCAGAATATAGAGATTAACCCAGTAATCAACCTAATGGTATGGAAAATGGGGCACAAACCTTAAGGAAAATGATGTATCAAGTTATAAACAATAACACAAACCATGTGGAACTACTGAATGAACCATGGAAGGAAAAATTTTCAATCAATTTTTTCATGCACCAATGAACACTGACCTTTAGTGGGTCTTCTGATATGCTAATTGTTAATCACTGGATTAATATGATAGAAAAGATATTTTCCATTCCCTAGAGCTCAGATCATGAAAATATTATTTTAGACATAAATAATTTGTAATGTGAAGATAATCAATTATGGGCCCTAATCAAGAACATGTGAAAAAATAAAGAAATCTACTCCATTAAATGGGAAGAGTTTAAGGAGGTATTCTTTAGTAAATATTTTCCCCAAAATCTTCATGAAAAAATGGAGAGATAATTCCTTAAGTTGAAATAAAAGGAAGATGAATCCATTAGTACCTATGAGGAAAACTTAAAAAGGCTTTAAAGGTATTCCTATAGTTTTATTATTGACTATGAAAGTAATATTGGTCATTTATTTATTGGTTTAAAGACGAGTCTCTAAAAACCATTGGCTATAAGGGATTTTGGAAGCTATGAAGATACTATTAAACGTGAAATTAAGGTGTAAATGGAAACTAGATACTCTCCTTATTCTCAAGGTTTTGGATATAAGAAAATAAAAATGTATTTACATGGGAACTAAAGTGATAAAAACCACTTTAAGTGTGGAAGATAAGGTCATCGAGAACATGAATACTAAAAAGAGATGAAGAGAATAACTAATGAAATGGATAGAGAGAAATATCAGTTTAATAAAAAACCCTCAATCCAATGATTCAATGTTAAGGACTATGGGAATTAAGAAAATAAGTTCATTAAACCCAGGGGTGATGTTGATAATCAATATCAACATCCACCCAATCCAAGGGAATAAAGAAAATCCTATACAATCACCATGACTTAAGTAGATTGTGATAAAGAAGTAGATCATGAAAATTAAGGAATACTTATGCTACAATTCATATTAGTAGATATATTATTGTTTTCTAATACTAGAAAATCTAGTATATCCAAGAAGTTTTCTAAGAGTATCTTATCACCACCCTAATGATTTGATATTAAAGAAAACATTTAGTTATATGGTTATTGTATCCCAAGTTAAAGTCTATGTCAATGTGCTTTATTATTATTCCTTTAGATAAATTTTATTTTATAAATAGACTAGATATATACACTTAGACTCCTTTTTAACTACAAAAATAGGAAAATCAAATTTTATATCAATTTATAATCAACCAATCTTTACAAGGATGACTATGAACACATTTTGGAAATTGCTTCAAATCATACATATTGTTTTTCCAAAATGATTGGGGAAAGATGAGTTTCAAAGTTAAAACTATCATAATAAGTTAGATATATCATTATATATTGAGATATTATTATTAGAATAAGATAATTAAACAATTTTAGGGCATAATTTATTTGGGGGGGGGGGGTTAATGTAACACCATAAGATTTTACTATCTATTTTCATTTAAATAAACACCATGTTGATAAATTATTTCACACACAAGACTACACTAAAATAATAAACAACATATTAGATGAATATTATTAAGAAAATTTTAAGATTAATAAAAAATATAGTAAATAAAAAGATATTAATCAACTAAAATTGTTCACATTTAGAGGATAAATAATTAATATGATTAAAAAGGATTGTTCTTTCTCAAATAAACATTTTTTAAAATTATTTTATATTTTATCCGAATAAATTAAATTGACCAATTTTAAATTTTTATTATATATGAACTAATATATTTACATTATTTAAATTATAAATTGATATTAAATAACAATAATAACACATAAAAAATTCATTTTTCAATAAAAAAGTTTTCCTTATATTTTCTATTCTCATTTAAACACTAATTTATAAATTTTAGAATTTTAATTTTATAAAATGAAATTAATTTTTGAATTTAGTATGTACAAATTATATTATTATGAACTTTTTATATTTTTTTGAAAAGGTTTAATTTTTGGTAAATAGTATAAAATACCAATTTTACTGTCACATTTATGAAATTGTCATAATACAAGCATGATTTGAAAGTTTACAAAACATTTTTGATATAAAAAATATATATTTATAAATTAAAAATAAAACATTTAAAAATACTATTTTTAATTTATAAAACCCATGTTTAATATTTTGAAACATAACTAATCATTAATTCTAATATAAATCTATTTTTCATCTTTTTATTTTAATTATGTTTTCACAAGGTGGAATTATGTTTTGGATTATTTTTAAAGATAAATAAATCTTATTTGGTTAATAATAAACCAATTCATGTTATATAAATAAAAAACATTGATAATTTTATCTTAATCATAAATTTTAAGCATAAAAATACTTTTTTTTTCTGAAATGCTTTTTACATGTTATGTTTGGTAATATTAAAATTATTTTTATCACCCTTAGAAATTTTATTTAAAAAAATGGATCTAATATTTTTAATCATTAGGTATAAATAATGTGACAATACTCATTTTATTTTTATGAATTAAAAGTAAATGACTTAGGTAAAATTTAGTTTCCATGGTAAAAATAAAAAATGATAAAAGTTTAAAATCTAAGAGTAAAGGACTTAAAAACATGTTAAAAACATATGTTAAAATGAATTTTTGAGGGTTTTTAAACCAAAGATAACATCCATATTCATTATTATTTTATTTTTCTCCACATTCCATGTGAAACATGTGTTATCTTTATATTAAGAAGTTATATTTACAAAACTGTCATTCTCTTCACTTAGAAAAGGGACTTCCACGACCCCTTTAAGATCACTCTAAAATTTTTAGTCTTATTGAATAGTTTCCATTTTTAATTCCCCTGGAATAATATACCACTTAACTAATACAATGGTCATAATAAGTTATCCTAATTTCTTCATTTATAATAAGTCCTCCAAGGGAAATATCAAGTTCTCAACGTGAGTACTAATCATGCCCAAACCTATTTTCCTCTATATATTTATCCTAAAAATTTATTTTCAACATTATAATATATTTAAATAATTTTTATTATTATACTTAATATTATTATCTAAATGTAATAATCATTATTTATATTCTACCATTTTCTTTAGAAAAATGAAAATGTCGTCATGCGTACGTGGAGATTCCTACCTCTATGAATGTCGTGTTTGATTTTTCATCACTACAATGAATGGTTGGTTAAAAAAGGAATATTTAATGGATTAATATGATATTTATAACATTATTAGTATTCTAAAATTATTGACCATTCCCTATATTTGTCTCTTTCTATGGAAATGAATGCATCACCAGTGCGTACGTACAGACCACCACCACCATGAAAAGTGACATATTCTATTTTTTCATCTATTATTTTATTACTTATAAAAATATATTAAAATTTTATTAATAAACTTTAAAAAATATAAATAATATCATTATGTTTCTTTAATAATTATATTATTTCAAAATAATCACTTTATTAACTATACTCACCCATAGATCATAGCTTGTTCTTGTTTGGGTCAGTTTAACCACCTATATATATAATTATATATATTTCTATCATGGATGAATATAGAAACTTAAATACAGGTGTTATTAGATCATAATGATAAAATAATGTTTGTTTTATGGTTTTATAATGGTTATATTAATATTTAACTTGTTACTAATGTGCCACCCTTTTGTTCGATAAAAGTTACTGAAATAAACTCGCCACCAACTTCGTCATTATGAATCATAACTAAAATACTTATGAAATGAAATTATAAAATTATAAATCATTATAAAAATATATATTAAATTACCTATAATTATCTTGGAATTATTAACTTTGAATATATAAACAATAATCGACACTGCCATTATGAAGCTAATACTAAAAAAACAATTGAAACTAATAATATCTGATGTTGAAAATAAATTTTAACTAACTAATATATTTTTAATAAATGATTATAAATTATTTTTATAAAAGGTTATAGGTATAAATAAGTTTCTTAAATTTTATATTTTTTTTATATATTAGGTTAAAGTACTTTCATGGAATTCAGGAATTAAGGTAAGGGGTTTCTCATCTCAATTTTTGTCCATTGAGACTTATTCGACATCCACCACTTGTTTTATTTTGTGTGATATATGTACTTACCATGGATTTATTTTTATCATAATTTAAATGATTATAAAATTTATTATACTTTCATCTCAATTATTATATTTCAAGTACTTTTAGTTCAATGGATATCAAACCCATAAGGGCTTCGTTGATAATCTCATTTTCAAATCAAGAGTGCTTTTGAATGATAATCCATCTAGGGTATTTGTGTTCTCTTTATCACTAAAAACCTAACCATTTATTTATAATCTTGTTATTATTGAGGTTTTACATGTACTATATCCATTTAATTTCCCTTGGTAAATAATTTACTTGATGTGATTCTTGTAAGTGAAATCGAACCACCTCTTCTTTTTAGTCAGAAATCTTACTCCTCTATGTCCACCTTCATTTTATGGATGTACTTATCCATGATTCAATAATTTATTAAGGTAATTTTATACTATTTTAATTTATTAAAAATAGTTTTAAAATAATTCTTTAATTTTTTCCCCATATATTGTTTTGAAATAATCATCCCCTTTTAATGTTTTTAGTGTGAGTGAATTCTTTTGCCGTTATGAGGATTATTATTTATGAGGATTCATTTTCACATTTTAAAAAGGTTTTTAAAATTATTTTGACTCAATTTTTTTTAAAATAAAGGATTTTTTTTTATATTTTTCAAAATTAAAAGTTTTATTTTAAATAAAGGAATTATTGATTCTAAAAAAGGATTTTCAGGGCTCTATTATTGAAGATACTTTTTAAAGTAAAAATTTTCACCCCATTTTCTTTGAAAACTTTATGCCTTTTTAGTGATTATTAATGATATTTATTTCAATTTTTTTTAAATTACTTATTTTAATTTTTCAAAAGTTATATTTCTGAAAGTGATGCATAACTTATTCTTTTTACAATAATGTTAATAAATGTTTTATAAATACTATTTTATTTTTTTCTTCTATTTTACTCTTTAACTCTAAAATATTTAACTCATATGGAATTATTATTTATAAATCAGCTTCTAAATTCATTTATTAAAGACTCCTTTTGTGTGGTTGATTTTTTGGTATCAAATGATTTATTTTTGATATCACATCATGTGATACCATTTGGAAATGATATGAAACCCATTTTATTTCCATGATTTTCATAAAATAATGAATGATTTATATCTTATAGAACACATATGCCTAAATGTTGTTGGCTGGGGCTGTATATATCCCTCTAATGCATTGGTCAAAGTTTTATACCTCATGAAATCAAGAGGGTGCACAGGTAGTAAGCCCAAGATAAAGAGGGTATGGAGGGGTAAGGCTAAGCCCAAGAGGGTACATGAGTGGTAATCCTAAGCCCAAGAGGGTACACAGGCGTTAAGACCAAGTCCGAGAGGGTACACAGGTGGTAATACCAAGCCCAAGAGGGTACACATGTTATTTTCCAAAGCCCACTAGGGTACACAAGTTATTATCCCAATCCCACTATGTTATGGGAATTATGTAGCAATTCCTTCTCAGCTAGGTTATGATTTATGATGTTTTCTCTTATGAAACATTTCTATGTTATATTCTTATACTATTCTACCATGGATCATATTTATTGTCTCATGTTTCTTAAATCATACAGAATGGTATATATTTGATCATTTGAGACAACATGTCATTCTATTATGACTCGAGAATAACTCTTAATGGTACATATTATTTTTAATAAGGTATTTATCTCATGATCATGTTTTATTACATGCTTATGATCTAACACTTGACAAAATATTTCTGAGTTTTTTTCCTTACTGAGCATTTAATCTCACCCATTTTTTATGCTTCCATTCCCACAGTTATAAATATGAGTATAACTTATGTGAAGTCTAAAAGGGAGTCTATTGTGGTTCGATTATAGAGAAATGTTCACAAGCATCGTAAAATAAGTATCTTATGTAGCTGATCCTCAAATCCAACAAACCTTTTATTCTTGGAATTGTATTATTGTGATATGTAATGTTTAAATTATTGATATATATAAGTTTAGTTTGGGAAATATCACTTGGTATCAAATCTAGTTGTAAAATTATATGTTTTTAGCACTAGAATCAGGAGTGTGGGTCTACCACAACTCAGTTGGGACTATATAAAATGCTTTCCCAATGTATTTTTGATAGTGGTTTAACCTCCCACCCATATATAGCCCAAGAATGTATTGGGATACTGGATTGTGAGTCCTATAATGGGGTGTGGGAGTATTACTATTCACTTGATAATAAGGGATTAAATCCTTAACTTTTCTTATAGAATTTTCTAGATAGGGGATACACCCTAGGAATGCAAATCCATGAGATAGAGATTCCAAAGCATAAAATTTCATGACATAGAGAAATTTCAAGGATAACATACACTATAAAAGTGGTATTAGAGCACAAGGTTACAGGTAAAGTTCTTTGGTAATGAACTAAGGGGAATATTTTTGAGACTATATTTAATTCTTACCCAAAGGATTTTTGACTGGGGTTTAACTTCCATATTTTGGATAGCTTGGTGATGCGTCAAGCTACTGGACCATGAGTCTCATATTAGGGTGAAGTTGGATTAATGTTCACCTGATAATATAAGAAGATTTCCTCACCCTATCAAGAGGCCTTTTATAGATAATGGATACAACCTAGGAATGAAAATTTGTGTGTAAGGGATTCTAAATTGAATAATTTCATGACACAATGTGATTTTAGGTCTAGCGTGCACTGTAAAAGTGGTATCAAATCTAATAGGTTCTGGCTTAGTGTTCAATTTTTATTAAAAATATGGAATCCAATATAATTATTCTTATTTTTAATAGAATAAATTATATTGGATTGAAAAGAAAGATTATTATTTTTTTATAGGCTTGTGGAAAGGAAACCATGGAGTATATATGAAGAGATACTAATTTGACAATGTATAGTGAAAGGATTTGTGATGTGAAGATAGAGAAGTTATTAGTAATATCAATCAAAACCAAGTAATACAAGAACGTCTCTCATTGTGCTACTACATTTGAGATATCAAAAACTTTGGATGTTATTTATGAAAAATCTATGTAAGATAAGGAGATAAAGTTATCACCATCAAGGGTAGATGAAGAGTGCCTTATATCTAAAGGTAAGAAAAAAACCCAGCAGAAATCCTTTTCAAATATTGATACTCCTCTTAAAGTTATTTTTTATGATTTTATTGCTTTATAAAATCTAAAATTATTATGAAAAATGGCCACATATTAGGGGATATATATTCCACCATTTATATTGAAGGAAGTGTTTGTTCTAGTGATGATGTGACAACCACATCATGTTTTCAATTTGAAGATTGTTCAAACAGCGATTAAGGATATATCCATGCCTTACATGATAAAGTAGATCAATTGTAAATCTTGTACATAATTTATTATGCATTCATAGTAGATTTATTTTTGGTAAATCAAAGATTGAGGGAATTATAGGTGTCCTTGAATAGAGATATTATGAGAATGGGTGGAAAGTTAAAAGGTCAAAGCAATATACTTGGAGAACTTTCACATGAGTTGGGAGAAAAAATTGAAAAGGAGAATGAACTAAAATAAATCAATATCCCTCTAAAAAACTTATATAGAGGATTAAATTTTTAGGAGAAACTAGATCAACAATAGATATGATGAATTTTATAATGAAATAAAAGGATATGGAAATTTAGGAGTTGGAAAGGAAGCTGAAATTGATCAAAGGGAAAAAAGAGATGGAGATTCACCATGTGAAAACTTCAACATGTGAACCAATCAAAAGAACTAATCTAGAATTAGTGGATAGGATAAATACTTTTTCAAAATCTTGTGGAATTGGATGTTAAAGAAATGTGTAATTACAATGATATTTTTATAGAAGATTGGGACATACAATGAGTGTATATAAAGAATATTGAAGGTTCCATAAAGGAGGAAGACCTGATGCAACCACATATCAATCAAGATAACATTATATGTCACATGATTTCATTAGGATATTTTATATTTATGCTAATAATGGTCATATAGTATGGTATTACTATTGGGAAAAAATCCCTCAAGGTATCATTGAATCATTTTTAAGGTGATTGTGTTTGTTGACAATGCGGACCTCCATGTTGTGTTTGTTGACAAGGAAAACCATGATGTTAATTTTGTTGAAAAAGGTAGTTTTCATGGAGAGTTGTCGAGTTCCATAGATATTACTGACAAAATATGTTGACAAAGAACGACGACAAAGGAATGGATGATTTGGAGGCGGTAGAAAAAGAGCATATACAAGGTGGCACCATTTTCCAGTGTTTGTCAAATTTTTGGACCTCAAAATCAGAAAATGGGGAAACATGTTTTTGGAAAAGGAAGTTGTGCGCAAGATCTAGGGTAGTTTGGAAACCTGCACACAAGGCATGTTTTGGGGTCAGAATTTTGAAAAATGGAAAAGGCATGTTGCGTGTGAAAGATTTGAAGATGTGCGTAAAAGATAGAGTTGCGCGAAGAAAACTTGCGCATAAGGAACGTTTCAGAAGAAGAACATCGAAAAATGGAAAAGGCATGATGTGCATGAAATATTTGGACATGGGAACGAAAGAGGAGGTTGGATGAAAGAAACTTGCGTGCCCAATGCGACGTCAAATGAGGTTTTGCGCACTTGAAGAGAAACTTGCATGACAAAAGTTGAATCTTCCACGAAGGGGTCAAGAATGCCTATAAATACAAGGTAAACCCCCTAATTCAAAATAGATCAACACTTAGAGAAAATGTGAGCACCATATCACGTAATAATTTCATGCAATGGGAGTTACACGAAAGATTTTGAGTTGTACTCAAGCTAATAAAGTTACGCGTAATATTTGAGTTGTGTACAAGATTGAAGTTGTGCGCAAGGAGTGTTTCGTGAAAAAAGTGGAATCTTGAACGCAAGGCATTAAAGTTGTGTGCAAGACACATTAAAGGTTGTGCTAAATATTTTAGGTTTACCAGTACACCCGGTGCAAAGAGAGATTCATCTGTGGGTGAAAGTTAGACGTCAACAGAGCATCTATCAACAGTTAAAGATGCAGATTTCATTAGAGATAATGAAGAGACCTAGAGGTCTATAAACTATGAGTGAATATTCTGGAGAAGCAATGATCACACTTAAGTTGAGAGGCCAGTGAGATTTTATATTGTGATTGGTTGTAACTAGAAGGGACAATGAGTCTGCTTAGAACATTGTAAACAGCAGTGCACTTTTAGTGAAGTTGGTACATCGGCACATCGTCAGTGTATTCTCATTGGAAGTATCCTAGTGAGAGTGAACCAAGTAAAAATCATTGTGTCCAGTGCATGATTTTATTTCTGTTTATACTTTTCTACGAGAAAGAGATAGAAGATAGTTTTTCTTAATAGTGAAACAAGATCAATAGGGGCAGTTGTTTTAATCTGTTATACCCTGATTCACCCTCCCTCTCAGGATATCTAATCTAGTGGACCCGACAATTGGTATCAGAGGGGAAGGTTGATATCAGTGTTTCTCTCTCAAATTTAGGTCACCAATCACAAAGGTATTTCAATCTTCGACGGGAACAATTTTCAGCTATGGAAGAATCAGATGTAACACTAATTCTGATCTTTGGGAATGGATGTGTTTATAGTAGCGATACATGGTACAACAACCAATATTAATAGTGGAACGTTATCAGAAGTTGAGTGTAGAGAATTGGATAATGATTCCAAGGGAATTAATGCTTTAGGGGGAGCCCTATCCAATGCTATCTATATGAAGGAGATGTCATGAAAAACATCACATTCCATGTGGGAAAAGCTATTGAATATACATGAAGGAGATACAAAGGTCAGAGAGGAAAAGCTGCAAGTTATGTGGAACAAATACGAAGATTTGAAAATGAACCCGAATGAGACTGTTGATGCATTCTTTGACAGGGTAAATATTGTTGTGGAAGATATGTGGGGTCTTGGAGAAGTCATTGAAGACATTAAGATCGTAAAGTGCATCTTGAGGAAACTTCCACCTTGGTTAAATCCAAAAGTCTCAATACTAGAAGATAAAAGATCCGAAGGAGCTAACACTGGACAATTTTCACAGTACCTTGGTTGCATATAAAATGAGGAATGATGATAAAGAGGCTATGGAAAAGGGGAAATCTAAAGAGGTGGCATTCAAGGCCATGAAGAAGCTCACCATTGAAGATTCTTAGAAGGATTAAGAGACATATGAGGTGATGTCATTTATTTATTCTAATTTACAAAGAGGAAAAGGAAAGTTCAAGGCGAAACTTCCACTGGCTTGTTTTTGATGTGGAAAGGTTGGTCATATTGCGTAAAGGTGTCCTAAAAAGTTCCCAGAAGATGATGATGTCGACGAAGTCAAAATTCTCAAGAAGTAGCCAGCTTTTAGAAAAGGTAAGAAACAGTTCAAGAGAAATTTATTTAAGAATAATAATCTCCTTTCACAAGAATGTGACAGTTCAGATGAGTCTGAGGTTGAGGAGGTTGAAGAGATAGAGAACTGCAAAGATTTTGGATAAAATGCTACGATGGTAGTTGTCGATAGTACTTAGAAAAAGGAAGAAACCAACATTTATGAAGAAGAATAAGTTTAAGTAAGAGTTGATATGCAAGCTGAGTTAGAGGCTGCTCTTGAAGAGATAGATGTTTGGAGATCTAAAACAAAGAAATCCAACAAAGTTGTTCATAGCGCCAAACTCTATATGTAAAAGCAAGAAGAATAGAAGTTTGATTTGATTGAAGAAATTGAAAAACTCAAGCTATCAACACCAGAGGACTCAAAATCAGTTAGTGAGTATAAAATCAAGATTGAAGAACAGAAAAGGGAGATCAATGGATTGAATAACACAATGAAAGATAAAATCAAGCATATCGATGAACTTGAAGGATAAGTTGTCTGTATATGAAAAAGGGTTAAGGACTAAGAAAAACTTCTGATTTCTAGCACGTTATTAGGAAAAAAGATCATTAAGAAGACTGAAAAGATGAAGGATGTGCCTAGTAGTTCAATAGAAAATAATCAGCAATCGAGCTTAGATGTTAAGGCTGATTTGGGGCTCGATCAGAAATAGAAAGCAGTCAGGGCTGAAGTCAGACCACAAGCATGTGTTCTAAGAATGAAAATTTATGTGGGTATAAATCAGAATTAGAAAATTAAAGGAATTGAAAGAACTACTGACAGTACAGAAGTGACATGCAGGAATGTGACTTTCATCAGGTGTTATTTCTGTGGAAAGATGGGAAACTCACAAAATGTGTGTTATATAGCCAGAAGATATCGAAGGTCCTAAGAACATAGGTGGCAGCCAAATAGAGAACAATTCTATATAACATATTTTTAAGGACACTATTTTTGGTGCAGAGGATTTGGGCACATGGTTAGATACTGTACGTAGACCATATATAGGAATGTGCTAAAGCAGAATCAAAATGTTCACAAAAAGTAGATCAATGAACCAACAGGTGAGTTGAAAATTCAAAATAGATTTACAGTTTTGCAAGATGAAGCTGACCCATCATACTCTGAGAAAGATCAGAAGTCTCAATCTATACCGAGTGTGAAGACAAAAATATGGACCAAGAAGAAGAGAGTAGGGAAGGCAGTAGTTGCTGAAATTTCCCTTAAAGCATCAGACCGTTATGGAGTGTGGATCCTTGACAGTGGTTGTACATATCTCATGAAAGGAAATAAGGATTTGGTTATAGGTATAAAATATGACAAATAAGGAGTTGTAAAGTTTGGAAATGATGAAGTCCTGATGATAATTGGATCAGGAAAGGCCAGGTTTGGGAGAAAAGAAATAAGACATGTTGATGTTTTGGTTGTAGAAGGTCTCAGTCACAATTTACTCAGTGTTAGTCAATTGTGTGACTCAGGGCATTCTATACGGTTTACCAAGAAGACCTATGTTGTTAAGGGAAGAGATTACACAGTGATACTACAAGGAAAAAGAACAGAGGAGAATATCTAACTTTTAAGTGGATAATAAGATATGTGTTTTTTATCCAAAGAGGAAGAAAAAAATTGTGGCATAAACGACTTGGTCATCTATGTCAACCATCTCTGGAAGATCTGGTAAAGTGTGAAGCAGCAAGAGACCTCCCTAAGCTATCATGTGATCATACACATATGTGTGATGCTTGTAAAAAATGGAAGATCACCAGAAAGATGTACAAAGTGAAGGAAAATAAGTCAACAAGAGTTCTTGAATCGGTGCGTGCTGATGTTTTTGGACCTATTTCACCAAGAACCATTGATGAAAAAAGGTATTACATTCTTTTAATTGATGAATATAGTATAATGGAATGGGTATTTTTCATTTCCCATAAGTTTGATGTGTTCAGTTTCCTAAAACAATATCGGAGGTAATCTGAAAGGATTCTTAGGTAGAAAATTATGAAGTTTTGTACTGAAAATGGTACAGAATTTACAAACAGTCAGGTGGAAAACTATCTCGAGAAACATGGGATAAGGCATCAAGTTTCTTCAATATGAACTCCCCAATAGAATGGAGTGGTTTAAAGGAGAAATTGGATAATAAAAAACATGGCTAGAATGATGCTTATAGAAAAAGTCCTACCAGAGAAATTTTGGAAGGAAGCAGTGCTGACATTAGTCTGCATTTCTAACAGAGCTCTGTTGTGTCTGAAGGAAGGAAAGACTCCATATGAGATGTTGTATGGGAAGAATAAAATGGTAAAGTACTTTAAAATCTTTTGAAGTAAGTGCTTTATTCTCAATAAGGAGAAACATAGGAAATTTGAGTTGCGTGGAGATGAAAGGATATTCCTTGGCTACTCAGGAAAAAGCAAAGTATACAAATGCTTTAACAAGAGGCTGGGAAAATTAGTTGAGAGAAATGATGTCACTGTTGTTGAAAATGAAGAGAAAACTTAACAGCATAGTGAATAGTTTCTTGATGAAAGTGATGAAGAGGAAAGTAACACAGGAGGAGAAGAAGTGGAAGATGCTGATTTAGAAGAAGATACTGATGACGAGCATGAGGAAGTAAGATCTTTATCTGCATAGAATTCAAGAAGTGGAGCTGAAATTGATAAGAAAAATATTATTGGTGATCAATCAGCTCCAGTTCAGACAAGAAGAATGAAATCACTGTAGCATACATCTTTCTTATCTCAAGTGGAGCCTAAATGCTTTGCTGATGCAGCTGAAGATGAAAATTGGGTTCAAGCTATAAATGAAGAGCTAGATTAGATTGAGAAGAACCAGACGTGGGAGATTGTTTTGAGGCCAGCTGATAAGAATGTCATCAGGACTAAATGGGTCTTTCACAACAAGATAAATAAATATGGAACAATGATTCGAAACAAAGCACGGCTAGTGTGCAAAGGATACTCCCAGATAGATGGAATTGATATAGATTATACATTTTCACTGGTTGCAAGGCTAGAGACAATTAGATTATTCCTAGCCATTGCAGTGCAATGGAAGTTCAAAGTGTTCCAGATGAATTTCAAATCTGCATTCTTGAATGAGATCCTAGAGGAAGAAGTGTATATCGAGCAGCCATATGGTTTTCTGATTCATGAGGATGAGAACAAGGTTTTTCGGCTAAAGAAGGAATTATATGGGCTGAAACAAGCACCGAGAGCATGGTACTCAAGGCTTGATCAGTATTTGAAGAAGCTTGGTTTTCAGCATGGTGAAGTTGATTACAATCTCTATTTCAACAACAATAGTAATCAAAGGATGATAGTGCCAGTTTATGTCGATGACATAATATTTGGTGGATCAAATGAAGCATAGTGTAGAAAGTTTTTCAAATTCATGAAAAGTGAGTTTGAAATGTCAATGATTGGAGAGCTGATGTTTTTACTTGGTTTAAAGGTGTCACAGGTAAGGAATGGTACTTCAATTTCTCAATCTAAATTTTCTAAGGAAGTTCTGAGGAGATTTAGAATAGAAAATTCTAAGGAGATGAAGACTCCAATTGCTACCAAGATGAAACTATTCAAATATAAGGATGGAAAGGCAGTTAATATCATAGAATATAGGAAAATCATTGAAAGTTTTCTATACTTGACCATGACAAGGCCTGAAATTGTATTCGCCACATGCCAAATAGTGCGATATTAAAGCAATCCCATGGAAAGCCAGATGATTTCAGTGAAAATAATACTTCACTATATCAAGGGAATGGTGGATTTCGGCTTGATGTATAATGAAAAATCTCAGACAGAGTTATTGGGATATACTAATGCATATTGGGCTGGTTCAGCAGATGATAGGAAATCAACGTCAGGAGGTGCATTATATCTTAGTGGACTATGTATTTCTTGGCTAAGCAAGAATCAAGATTTAAATTCATTAAGCACCATAGAATCTGAGTATATTGAGGCCACTCAAGCATGTACACAGTTATTGTGGATGAAGCAGTAGCTTGATGATATGGGAGTTGAAGTGAAGTCTCCAATTGGAATCCAATGTGATAACCCAAGTCCTATAAATCTTAGTAAAAATCTAGTCCATCACTCAAGGATAAAGAACATTGAGATAAAATATCATTTTATCAAGGAGAAAGTGGAGAAAGGGATAGTGAAGTTGGAGTATGTGCCTACAGAGCTACAGGTTGCAGACATTCTAACAAAGGCTTTACCTAAGGATGCATTTGAGAGCCATCGATTGGCTCTGGGAGTCCAGTCGACTCCCCACACTTGAAAAAGTGTGGATGTGGAATCCCCCCCTCTCCCTGAGTAATGGTGTGTTTTTTTCTCTACTATGCTAATATGTGTTCTTTCCAATGTCTCAGACCACAGAGGAGTGACATTTGGGTTCGTTGACAAAGGGGGATAAATAGCGACTTCTCAAGGGGGAGAAATTGTGACTAAAGAAGGAAGAACATGTCTTAGTCAAAGACACAGGGAGAAGCTGACATGTGGAGGAGCGAGATAGGGGGAGATCAATTATATAGGGGGAGAGTATTGAATCTGACAATGATAGAAGTTATTGATCAAAGAGTAGATATCATGATAGCTGAGGATTGTGATAAAAGTAGATGAGTGGTGTTGGAATGGTGTCATAAGGTTTCCAGCTATCACAAATTGGTATCAGTGTGGTATCAACAATTGGTATCCATTTTGCAATTGGTATCCATTTTGAAATTGGTAACAGTTTGGTGTTAATAGTTGGTGTCTGAAATTAAGTGAATCATTGATGATCTTTTCATTTACTCTTGTTTCTCATAGTGAACATTGCTCATGTGGGATTAGAGTACATGTTAAGTGAATCCTTGAAAGCTATCAAAATCGCAAGAGGCGAATGGTGGTAGCAGTTGGAAGGAGCATTAATGAGGTATCAAAGTGCAGAGAATCATTATGAGAAGAATTTTCAACAAATCCAAATGGGGAGATTATTGGGCAAAAATCCCTCAAGGTATCATTGAAGCATTTTTAAGGTGATTGTGTTTGTTGACAAAGCGGACCTCCATGTTGTGTTTGTTGACAAGGCAGACCACGATGTTAATTTTGTTGACAAAGGGGGTTTCTATGGTGAGTTGTCAAGTTCCAGAGATATTTCTAACAACATATGTTTACAAAGAATGACGACAAAGGAATGGATGATCTGAAGGCAGTACAAAAAGAGAAGATACAAGGGGGCACCATTTTCCAGTGTTTGTCAAATTTTTGGACCTCAAAATCGGAAAATGGGGAAACATGTTTTTGGAAAAGGAAGTTGTGCACAAGATCTAGGGTAGTTTGGAAACTTATGTGCAAGGCATATTTTGGGGTCATAATTTTGAAAAATGGAAAAGGCATATTGCATGTGAAAGATTTAAATATGTGCATGAAAGATGGATTTGCACGAAGAAAACTTGTGCTCAAGGCATGTTTCGGGAGAATAACGTCAAAAAATGGAAAAGTCATGATGTACGTGAAAGATTTGGACATGGGTGCGAAAGAGGAGGTTGTGCGAAAGAAACTTGCGCGCCCAATGCGATGCCAAATGGGGTTTTGCGTACTTGAATAGGAACTTGGGCAGCAAAAGTTGAATCTTCCACGCAGGGGTTAAGAACACCTATAAATACAAGGTGACCCCCCTCATTCAAAACAGCTCAACACTTAGAGAAAATCCAATCACCAGATCGCAAAATAATTTCACACAAAGGGAGTTATGTGAAAGATTTTGAGTTATGCGCAAGCTAAGAAAGTTGTGCGTAAGATTTGGGTTGCACGTAAGATTGAAGTTGCGTGCAAGGAGTGTTTCGCAACAAAAGTGGAATCTTGCACGCAAGGCATTAAAGTTGTGTTCATGATGTAGTAAGGGTTGTACAAAGGATTTGAGGTTGCCCGATACACCCGGTGCAAAGAGAGATTCATCTATGGGTGAAAGTTGGACATCAAGAGAGCATCTATCAACAGTTAAAGATGAAGATTTCATTAGAGATAATGAAGAGAACTACAAGTATATAAACTATGAGTGGATCTTCTAGAGAATAAGTGAGCACACTTTAGTTGAGTGGGCAGTGTACTTTCATATCGTGATTGGTTGTAAACCCTAAGGGAAAGTGAGTCTGCTTTGAACATTGTAAACAACAATGCACTTTTAGTGAAGTTGGTACATTATCACATCACCGGTGTATACTCCTTGGACATATCCCAGTGAGGGTGAACCAAGTAAAAATCGTTGTGTCCTGTGCGTGATTTGATTTTTTTATACTTTTCTATGGGAAAGAGAGAGAAGAGAGTTTTTCTTAACAGTGAAACAAGATCAATAGGGGCAGTTGTTTTAATCTGTCATACCCTGATTCACCCCCCTCTCAGGGTATCTAACCTAGTTAACCTAAAAATTACAACAAAAAATTAATAGGAGTGTCAAGATGATACCCCATGATTCTATGAAAAGAAGGATACATGAATGAAAAATATATTCCACTTAAAAAAGATTAATCGCACTGGATAATTGTGAATTGGGAAGGTAAAGGAGGATTCGTCAAGAATCAATGATTTCTTATTCACCTAAATTTTCATGGATATAAACTAATAAATTATAGAAGATGAATAATGATACCCCCATTGAACAAAAGGTCGATGAATGTTCAAAGAAAAGTTCATCAAGGATAAAAAAAATATAATTTGTCTTTGATGGTAATAATAGATGACAGGAACGATGCATGTCTAAGTGGTTTTAAAAATACCACTATTAGGTATGAAAGAAATAACACTAAAGTTGCTCTATCTTGGAGAAGGAAATATTAATATGGAAGTATAATTGATGACACACCAAAGGAAATAAAATGTATAAGTGGAATTAGTCTCACTTTGAAGAATGTGGAAAATCTAAATGAATTAGAATAATTGAAATAAAATATTCTAAAGAATGTTTGTACAAGTGGTTTAATTCAAATGAAAACCACCATGAAGGATTGGATGAAAAATGAGAGTAAAGGGTTGGCTAATAATGGTCGACTATATTTATCTAATTGAGAATGTCAGATGTACCCATCTCCCTCATGTACTTATATGATTAATGAAGTCATGTAGGATTAAGGGGGAGATATAATCCATGTGGTGTATGAATTGAAAAGAGATGAATTCATAGTAATAAGGTGAATAAATTGAGATGGACTAATTAAATTCAAATTAGATAAAATGCAACAAGTGGAATTGGAACCAGTCGCTATAGATGTTAAATAAAATTTTGAGATAAAAAGGTGGTGAGAGAGAGTTTGAAAGGATAAACTTTCTAAATCTATAGATATATATAATAATTAATAAATTCAAGTTTCATACACATTCAATAAGAGATATAAAATAGACATTATAAAAAAACTCGAAACTGGTTATTCATGATGAGATGATGAAGTATAGGTTCCATGAAGCATGATTTAGATTAAAAAATGTGTCAAAACGATATATGATATTTAAAAATGGTATTAGGCCTTTACCAAGTGGTGAAAGACCCTAAATAAGATGGAATTAGCTTGATGAAAGAGAAACTATATTCATGTATGGATATGTGTTCTATTTTTTTATGAACTAAAAATGTGGTATCGTATGGTTGTTTTCAAGATACTATAAGCTATTGAAAAAGGGTTGAAATTAGAAAAATATGGTATAACTACACTAAATATCACTATAATATTTGGTGTAAATATATGAACAAAAAAGGGGAGTTGGTGATGAGACTATGGAGGATGTTTAGCCTTATCTGGGAAAGGAAAATCCCTATAAAGTAAGTATGATCATGAATATCAAGTGATATCATAATATTATCACAAAAAAGTGGTATTGATTGATACAACATGTTCTATAACTCACACTATTGATTATTCAAAAAAATTTTGTGTAAGCATGGTTGAGATCATATAGAATTTTTTTTAATGAAATTAAAATCTTAAGTCACATAACTACAAGTGTTTATGGAAGAAAGTGAGTGACATTGAAAACATTAATGTTATTGACTTTGAATCTTTTTTCCTACACTGTGTTCGAACTTAGTAGGCTTAGAGAATTTACTGAAGAAACATTTATAAGTGGTAAATTCCCTCACTAAAAATACTTTTATAAAATTTAAAAAATAATGAAATATGTTGGGGGATTAAAATAAATAAAATATGAAAAATGATATTCCAACCAGTGATAAACTGAGTTAAAGGTTATATGGGTAGAGAAATTGAATAAAAATCTATAGAAACCCAAAGGGGGAGAATAAATTAAAATTAAATATTCAAAAAATATGAATCCTTTTAATTTTATTTAGAAAAGGAAGTCCATAAAATTCACATTCTTAGATGATCTTAGATTTAAATAAAAGGGGGAGAGATTATCCCTAATTCTTGATGGTGCATGAATTTATGGAAGTATTTTTAATAAATCCAACAAACAAACTCTTGGTTGAAACACACTACAAATCAAAAGTGAAAATAATAATATCAAAGTGTGAGGAGGAAAGTAAAAAAATAAAAAAAATAAAAAAGGATAAGTTTTCCTCCATGAGAGAACACTGACAATTCAACTCCAACTAAATTTGTTAGCCAACTCCACCAAGAGCACAACTACCTCCTTTTATTATAAGGAACATAGTGTCTTTAAAACCAAAAGTATGTCACCACACAAGTGTTATTACATAAGTGGGTATAAAAATACCAAATAATACATTCAAATTACTAAACTATTGTGTTTCAGTGATGACAACACTTATTAAAATAAAGAAAAAATAACCACTAAATGAAGAGTTTATAAGGATAAAATAAAAATTGTTCAACATAATAAAAGAAATTAGAAACCACAAATCCCAAGATCACTAGGAATTGAATAAAAAAACATGTAAATATAAATAAACTATACACATTTCATAATTGATAGCTATTGTTATTGTCTTGAATCTATTCTTGGTGAAAAAAAACTAATAAAAAAAGATATACTCTTCCATACAAGGTGTATCTATGGATTTATCTGAATCACATGACGCTCAGGTAGTACCCTCCATGAAATCATGGTATACTAGTACTTTGGGTGGAAAAGGAAGGAGAATGAGAGAGATTTGATATGTACAATCAATCATAAGAGAAAACATGTTCAAACAAAATTTCCATGGATTAAATCCCCTTTATATATGACTTAGGGTAATCCTGAGCTATCCATGAAATTTAATCACTTTTTTTTGAAACATGTGAGTAATTCCATCCATTTACAAATGATTTTTAAATGTTTTTTGAGCATGAATGAATTTATTTCATAAATATATTTCATTATGTATATGTTTTATCATTTGAATAATTCACGATCAATGTAAAATTACGCAAATGGGTAACAAAATACTAATATTTAGAATTATAATTTTAGGATGCTAACAAAGAATTGGTTTCACTCAAGATAAAAAGGGATATGGTGTGATATATGTCAAACACATGTATCTCTATACTCATGTCCAATGGTTTTATCATATACTAGAATGTATTTTTATATAATCCCTTTATCCAATATGTCAAGTGACCATGAGACACATAGTATGTAAATCCCATATATCCTACTCATACATTCTCAATTCTATGAGTATAGACTGACCAAGTCAATGAATACATCACATGTCATTCATCGAAGTGGATGAGAATATCACACACCCCTTATTAAAATAAATATTCACATCACATGTATCTTATCTAGGTATGGAAATAAACTTCCTAATTCTATCCCAATTGAGGTTTGAAATTTCACGCTCATCATACAAGAGGAAAAATCCCATAAAGGTTAAACCTCAATAAAAAACATAATAAAAAACATACCCAACTACCCCTGATTATCCAAGATTCAAGGATTGTATAAGAAATATATCAAAGTATAAAGGTTCTCATGTTAGGTATTTTTCGAATTTTTGGTATGGGAATTCAATATGAAACATTCAATCATAGTATGCAAAATATATAGTGTATGACACTCTGTGATATACTTGGAAATTCATCCAATATAAAAAACTCTTTTTTTGAATCATGAGTATATTATATATCTCTATATGGAATCATACTCATTCCAACCATAACATTTCATCATGACCTATGAAAATCTATGATGAACATTAATTAGAGATAACTTAAATTCATACTTTGAGAGGTCTATTATATTTTCACTTCACATGATAAATACATACAATGTGAAATACTGTTAAATTTAGAGACTAACTTATGTATAAAATGATATATTTTATATTCTCACCATCATTTTAGAAAACAAAAAACATACATAAGTTCCCATATAATAATATACTATATGATATAACACCAGATCGACTATATGTTTACTACACTTTTAGGGTGTTTTAAAACTTATAACATTTCCATGCAATTCCTACCACATCTCTACGTGACCATATAATAAACCCCACTAAAATATTTTAGTGAGTAACACCTATGAATTATTTTTAATAATGTTGAGACTTAGGATTAATATTCATAATTTTCAACTCATTAAACAAGTATTACAACTCCTTAACTCAATAACATCAAATTATATGTTGTAAATAACTTCTATTGTCTACTTAGAACTCATTATAAGTTCATTATCGTCATATTTATTGAAAATACTACATAAAACATTTTTCTTGATATCACTTTGATAATAATATATGACTATATATTTTTATTTCTCAATATATCCTAAACTCATTTAGGATATAAATTGATTATCAGTTTGTTATAAAAACTATGTGTAACTCTTTATATTTCTCTTACTGATATATCTTAAACCCCATTAGAATATTTAGTGACATTCAATTTTAATTTTTACTAGTATAATCCTTTATTTGTTACACTTCGAACTTATCTACATCCAAATTCTAACTCCTTGACCCTAGAAGCCTAGAGCTGGTGCATAATTTTAATAAATTGACATGATACAAGGAATCATGTACCGAAGGACCGATCATTTTAGAAGTCTTGGAAAATATATTACATTCATCAACCTTACATTAAAATTCAAAACATAAACTAAAACATAGATAATACATTCAGAAAACCATTATTACCATAGATTAAGCTTGCATATCAATAATAAAACACTTCTTGGAATCTTGGGAAAATAAAACATAAGAAAGGGGTGATCTTAGATGCTCAATATGGATAAAAAAATATAGCAGAAGCTATCAAAAATAAGCACAAAAGTTTAAGGAAAGGTACAAAACTAAAGCACAAGACTTTTAAAAATTTATCTTCAGAATAATATATAAATAATAAATCAAATAATTTCATTTAAACATTCACATAGATATTCTAATAATTGAATAATCACACGTAAAATCAATAACTAATCTCATAATGAGGGAATTCATAATGCCGTACATTATAACCACTACATCAAGGCCTCATGCCAAGACCATACACAAATATTCTATCAAGGACTTATTCCAAGACACTATTTCATCTCATGATACCTACCAATGCATCAAGGGGCTATAGAGGGCCCCACTTGTCACTTACTAAGTCCAATTAATTCCTCATATTAAAAAGGTGAAACACAACATAAATATTCATATTAAAACTAGCATACAAAATGTTAAAAATTTAACCATAAACCATGAATGGTATAAAAATAGCGCATCCATAGTAAAAAATATCATAACTCATTAAATACAATATGGAATATTATTTTATAATAAATCAACCTCAATTGAGAATAATATCCAATAAATGATGTTGAAATAGATGAAAATAATCAGTAAAATAATTTGAGAGATATATACCCTTTTTATTGAAATCATTTAAAAGTCACATAATTTATAAATAATTCATTTAAAATAGATTTTTGAATAAAAGTGTCCCATACCACTTTTAAACTTTTTAAAGTAATTAACATTTTAAAACAATCATGTCCATATAACTAAATCCTTAAAATCATTTTGAAAACATCAACATTAATTAAAAATATTTAGAAAAATAAATCTTTAAAACATTTAAAATGATGATCTAGTTAAAGAGTCTATTCTATAAAACCATAAAATATTACTTTTGAATTTTTTTATGAAACATGGATATGGATGATAAATATGTCCCAATAAATACTTACACATAAACAATCTTAGATAATAAGGATATTGAGGAATTAACCCTTACGTTATACTTTTCTTTAGTCAAGGGTGAGTTATCCTACTGTATAATGGTTAAAAAATATTATTAAATTATACTAGGACCATATCCATATTTATATATGATTAATTTATGACTTTATATTACCCTTTTATTAATAATTTCCAAGTTAAAGCAGCGTTTTGGGTAATAATCACTTTCTTTATCGTACATGTCTTGACTTGTTATTTTTTATCGTATTAATTAGATCATAATTTAATTACTTAAATAATGTAAAACATGATTTATATTTCATATATATTCTGTACATAAATATATATAATTGATATATAAATAAAATGGAACACACCGTTCATGGAGATGGTAGGCCATACGTACGCATGAATGTTGTTTCCATTTTTTATCGTATTGAATGAAAGTGAATGACATATATGTATATATATATATAATCCAAGTAGAATTATTATTTCATATATTTCATACTTATTAATAATATTTATTCTTATAATCATTCTTGGATGGTGAACGTGGAAGATTAGTCTCATTGCATCGTGGAGACGGTAAGCCATACACACACACGAGCGAAGATATCATTTCCTTAATGATTAAATGGTATGGAATTGGATGGAATATGAATTATATAAGAATAATATCATGTTATATATATTATTTAAATCCATTATATTCATCTTTATACCCATATAAATAAATTTTACATGAAAAACAATTTACACCACATTGTGAAGACGATAAGCCATACACACGCACACACACATGGTGATATTGTTTTTTGTAGGATGGAAAAAATGATGAATATGGTTGTACCATAATCATAAAAACATCTCATAATATAGTAGATTATGTAGTTATTACTTTATTATGGAAACAAAATTATAATAGGAAGTATTATAAGGAAAAATCACTGAAAGGGTTGATAAAACAATTACCTCTTCTTCGGGTGTTTCCTTTTGATTTGAACAAAAGGGCTCCTTAGGATGGTTTTCTGCCCAAAGTAAGACCTCTAGGATTAATTTAGATAGGTTTTTAGGATAAATGGTTAGGTTTTGGCCAAACCAAAATGCTTTAGAGGTGTGATTTAAAGATAAATTGAGGTTCCCTTTTATAAGAGAGGTGAGGGGCACTTTAGAAAAAAATCATGAAATATTAATTTATTATAAAATTATTTTTGGTTTATAATAGCTAAAAATTGATTTATTTATAGGATAATATGAGTATGGGTCTAAATCCTTTCAACCAATAGGTTTTAGACAAGTTTAGGTAATGAATTTAACCTTATCTTTTGGCTTTAACCCTTAGTTAAATAAGTTAACTCTTACCATGTCTTCTTGTATTTTTATACTATATGGTTAATATAGTTACTATAAATTTCCAAACAAACCTAAAGTAGATAATTTATGAAATTTTTATCATTGTACAATTTATTTTTCCTAACCTTATATTTTTATAACTTTTATATCATTTAATAAAATAGTATTTATTTTAAAATATCATTTCTTGCTTACCATCCTTCTAAAAGATGTGAAGACACATGGGGTATTCCACATTATTTATATGTTTATCTTCTCAAGGAAGGATGGGTCTACGCTCCTCCTATGGGTGGTAAAGACTCAACGGATAGTTCAGCTACACATTGTGTTGAGCCCCTTGTTCTTGGTAGCTTAGAGTGATTTCTTAGAATACCTATAAATATGGTAATTCGTAATGTTGATAAATGATTGAATAAATTATGTTTAACCCATGGGGTTGGATCTTGTAGGGATGAAATGTTGAGGTTATACTTCTAAGTAACTGTGGACTTAGTTTGGTTATGCCTAGATGGCATGGAATATTGGTGTGATGTTAATGAAATGTAATGTGGAAATGGTGATAGTTAATTAATAGTTAAATAATTAATTATCATAAAGTGAAAATAATAAAAAGGGATAAATTAATCTAATTTATCTCTTTAATTGGTAGTGTGATTATAGGATACCTATTCTTAACAGTGGTATCCAGGAGTCTGAGAGACATTAGATGCAGTTGAGTCTAACTCTAGGTTATTCCCATAGTGTGGCTATGATCTATAGTATACTCTATACTTTTTTTGTTTCTATACGATACTCCACCCTGTCGATTAGGGAAACTACCACCCTATAGATTATGATCCATGGGGGGTGTTTTCCCTAACATACTAGTGGGAGGATGGATGTATGACTACCCCTTTTGGCCTTGCACTCTTATCTTGGTAGTTACTCGTGCTGGTAGGTGCGACGATTAGTTTTACCCATATATGTGGGTAGAGGGATATAATGGCTTGTGGTTATTCACACACATATATTCTGGATATAGTTTCCTATGGATTACTACAGTTGTAAAGTGTACGGGTCATGATGGCTTGAGGATCCTTACTCGGTGTATGGGATGTAATGGCTTGAGGTATGATACTCGGTGTGTGATACACATTATGTGAGCCGTGGTGGATCCCAAAAACTACCTAGTTACTTTATTTACATGGAAGTGGTTATTTTGTTGCATGAGGTGAATGTTTTGGTGCTTTTCCCAGGTGTCCACGGGAAATCCTTTTTGGAGAGAGATGCTCAGGACATGCGACATTGGGGAAAAGTGGAAAACTAGTGGGGAAGTGGTAGCATTTTTCCCTTGATATTCTTTATTATATTATATAATATTTTATGTGATACATGGTGAGAGTATCCATGGGTATTATGGGAACATAGAATACCAAATGAGGTGATGAGTTAGTTTTACTTGTTGTTCACTATGCCTTAGAATGCTTTATTTACTTTTACATGAGAGGCTTTGGGGAGGATCCTAATGAGTGTACTGTTATACTCACCCAAAATATATAAAATGTTTTTTTTTGTCACTTAGTGAAGTTTGGAGATTAGGATTGTTACTACTAGCTTGGGTTTTCTAGAGATGTTTGGGCTTCGTGTTCACTACCATTTTGCTTTCTTTTAGTACTTTTGGTTTTCCATTTCAGTTGTAGTGGTTTGGGTATGACATTGCATTCATGTACTTGGGTTTATTTTATATTTCATTTTTAGTTGGAGTTTTTTGGTTTATATCTTATCTCTCTCTTTATCATGTGTTCACTTAGAGGGTAATTCCTCCTATTTGTGTGTTTACTATACCCTCGGTGGTAGTCGTCAACCCACGGCCTACTGGAGGCGGGACTTGGGTGTTTTTATCTCTATTCTCACATTTTTGGCCTAGGAGGGGTAAATTTTGTGGGGAGGGGGTCATGAAAAGAATGGATATGATATATTTTAAGGAGGTAGAAGAAGAAACAAACACAAATGAGAATGGTTTAGAGTTATACCTCTTCTTTGGGAAAAAACTACTTTGGATTACACCTTAATCCTTCATATTTTTTTTGAGACCAGGGACTCTAGGATGTGTTGAATGAATTTAGAAAATTGTTTTCATAGGAATTGGTGATATATAGTGCACCAAGTTTTTGAATAATTCAATATAGTAGGTTCCCTTGAGTGAGGGGAGTGAAATTCTTGTAATTATTCTTAACTTTTAAACATTACTAGTGTCTTACTCATGGAAAAGTGGCACTAAAAATTCAATTTAAAATATAAAGTGATAATTGTTGAAATAAAATCATCCAATAAGAATTAAGAGGATATTTTTTTACCTTATCCTGAGGTTTTAACCATAATTAATCTATTTTTCACATTTACCATGGGGACACCATTTTTACCCTTATTATTATTCATAATGACCAAAAATGAAATTGGAATAATTATAAAATTTAAACTTCATGATTTAAAATATAATAATAAAATAAAGATTCAATTTTTTAATTAAAAGAAATTAATTTTAATATAATTTTCCAAAAATTAATGAAAAACTATTTTTTTAGAAAAATGTGTTTTTAAGCATAAAAATGAACGTATACCAAAATCAAAGATAATGAAAATTATTATAGAATTAATTATATTATGTTTAATAAAATTGATATTATTTTATTTTAAAATGAAATCCAAAATATAATGGTACTTTTAATTTACATTATTTAAATAAAATAAATGATAGTTTTGTAAAAATCAGCATTTTTTTCTATTCACCCAAAAATCAATTATTATGGAAAAATATAAAAAATTAAACCTAAGATAAATTTTTCCATATGAAATTAAAAATAATATCAATTTTATCAAATTATATATTAAAATTTTATATATTTTACTTTTAAATATAAAAATGAACTATTTTTTTATAATGAAAAAATAATAAGATATTCATTGGGGAATTGTATATGGATATAGTGCTTACCAACTATAGAATGGTGGAGAGAATTAGAATATTTGGGGGATAATTTTACTATTTTTTATCTAAAAAAAATATATTGTATTGAATTAATATAACTCTTATTGATTTTAATGGTTATTGTCTCTTCAAAACAAATTTACTGGAAAGTATTGAGGAAACCGAATCTGGATTTTAGGACTAGGGAGTCCACCCAACGAATCAACGAGCTGCAAGCTAGATGTTGAAAACACCACCTACCTAAATACCTTATTTTTATTTATATGGTTATATTCTAGGTTATTTTTAGGGAAATATTGATCATGTCCACTTGAAATTCCTCACAATATGACATTCTGAGTTCAATTATGAGGGATATTGATAATTAAAAAAATAGTGGGAGAGTCATAGAATTATATTTTTTTCATCACAATTTGGTATGAATATAAAATATAAATTATGATTTTACTTGTAAAAATTTAAAAGTTCTTAAGCCTCTATATCCTTTCAATACATACTTGAGAAGGATAATCTTCTAAGTTGCATTAACTTACAAGAGTGGTGTAAGTGCTTCTAAATTGTAATACACCATGAATAGAAGATTTATGTGATAGAATATCTAATTTATAAACATAATATTTAGGTAAGTAAATAATATCTTTATATATATTTAAAACACTAAAATTATGCATTAGATGTTTAGTTTTTTATGTTAGCATCTATGTTTGATGAATGTCAGAAGTGTCATAAGAGCATGGATACAAATAGCATGCTCAATAATCTCCATCCATATATCAAAAGGGAACTATATGGGAGTGATTTTAAATCTAAAAGAAACTATTTACATGTAAAAATAGAGACGGGGCTTCAATTAAACTATACTTGGTAAAATAATTGTTTATATTGATCATCTTATCATTCTAGGGTTTAAACTGCCTGGTGAATTATGCATGGATCCCATACTTGCTTCACTCAATTCCAGATTCTCTAGCTTTTTTGTTAAATTTAATATGAAAAAAATATTTAGAGGTTTCTCCCATATATCATTACTCTTCTTTACCAGGTAGATAAGGACATGAACCATGAAAATACTTCATTGCTTATAGTGAACACGTGGAATGTCAAAGCAAAAGAGACTAGGACTAACTCTATGTATAAGGAATCTACATAGCATCTAAGAAAGACAAGAAGGATTTATGAGAAAGTAAAGGAATATGTTGTTATTTTATTCTCATGATATAATAAAGGGAACTAGAAGAAAAACTATAATCAATTAAATAAGAAGTAATAAATTACATCTAATTTATAAATCTTTATTATTATAAGTAATACTTATGTTTTAATTATTTTATTAAAAATGAAATATTATTTCTACTTGGGAATTTAAATATAGGGAAAAACCAAGTATAAAATAATTATACTAAGTAAGTTAAATTCTCTAAAGTTCATAATAAGGGTGATTCCAATATTATTATAGAGAAATTCATGAATTCAAGATTTCCTAATAGATTGAAGTTAACCAATTTTTTGTAATGATTATTACCAAAAACATTTTAATAAGTACCTAATTAAATGTAAATAGAAATTGTTTCATCTTTTTAATAGATAATATTGTGGTATTCCTTTCTCAACTAATAGTTTGGTAATTCTTGAATCATAGATATTTTAAATCATCAATCAATTATGAATATAAATATAAGAGTGTGAAAACTTAACTATATCAAGAGAATTAATTATCATATAAAATTGATATTAGTTGAAAATTTTATCAAGAAGGGTGTTTTAATATATATTTAACTAAGACACTAGGTATACTGAAAACCTCACTATATAGTTTTTAATAAAGAAACCTTTAGAAATAAAGGTATACCACAAGCCTACTAGTGTTAGTACTCTAAAACCATGTAAGCTTTATAAAGGATAATCTAAGTGGTAAGTTCATATATATCATGAGATACCTTTAAGATATTTTAGGAATCATAATTTAAGAAATTAATATACTTGGTAAACTTTACAGCATCATTAAGGTGAGTTTTTCAGAGCATATCATAAACAAGTATTCATCAATCATTAATATGTGGAGCGAAGGTTATCCTAAACTCACATTATCATATATATATATAATTTATGATGTTCGTAAAATGGATCGATAAAATATATTATATGTATTGAAAATATTCCTTAATTTCATCCAATACATGTTTTTTAAATAATAAAATAATAACTAACCATCTATCATCTATATTGACTAATGGATATCATATTGAAATCTGACAACGAATCCATTTAGTAAAACATCTCATGTTTAAAGAGAACCATTTTCCAAAATATGGATTTAGATATAAATTAACATCATAGAAACACTAAATTCATAATTATTAATTATCTTATATCCACTAATGATGAAGGACCCAAATATTCAAATTTATACACTAAGAGTGGGTGAATCGGTGTAGCCCAACTTTTACAATTTCTCTTTTATTTAGAAACTAAACTCTTTGACCAATTAGAATCTAATTATCAAAATTTAATTATAACACTAAGCCATATATTTTAAATATATAAAAATATGTAAGATAAGACACACACAAGTATAAGGTTTGTCCTTAATATGAGAGTTTACTCTTTATTCCAATCAGTTGGTATCTCATGCTAGATATTTTCCAAAAATATCATGTTATCAATAAAATTGGTTGGGTTAATTATTATCCTAATACCCATGATTTCAAAAAATATAATACCTTCCAAAAGTTATACTATATATCAACAATTATAATGAAATAACATATCACTTAGTGAGATAGATCTTCTTTTGGATGATTGTTACTTCGATGACAAATAAGTGATGTTCCTCTTTGAGCTAGCACAATATCATCTAGAGAATACAAATCAATTTCTTTAAGATAATTCACATTTAAATATACTAATTGAATTAAATCTGAATAATTTGGTCTTCTTAATTCGCTGCTTATTCATTATATTCTAAACTTTAGAATCTTGAGTATTTAAATTTTTCTCAGATCACACAACCACATTTTTAGGCACTCCCACTTCTTCTTCTTCTCCACTCAATCAAACACATGTAGTGTAAAAATGTGAGATAATATTTTATTCTTCCCGCTATCTCAATCTTTAACTACCTCGATATTTTCAAAGTCACTCCAACTAAGATAATTAAATTTATTCTCCCACTTTTATTATCAAAAAACAAAATATCGAGAATAAATTTTTAAGCCTCTATCCAAAAAATGGATTATTGAATATCCATTTTTGTTTCCCCATGATTTTTCATGTATTTATCACTAATTCCTTCATTTTGGACTACTTCCCATGTTCTCATTCACTATTAAAAATATTTATCCCTACTCTTAAACTTCTAAAAATAGTATATTTTATCCTCTCAATAGGTCTCAATATAAATGAATGTAATTTCTGTATTTATAAATTCTTAGAAAAACTTAACTTGTGGCATGAAGGATATCTCCTCAATCAACAGCAATTGAAAATCATCTTGAAAATAACACAAACACTCAAAAACTCAAATTGAATCATGAAAATGTTTTCATGTGATTATATGAACTTTGGAAGAGAAAATAATTATCCTATTTATATATACTTCATTCATGAAAATATATAAAAACATTTAAGTACTTTCTCAATTATTCTCCAAGTTGATAGTGTTCTTTATAATATAAGGATCTTGGAATATTTATTTTGTCTAAATTGCAAATTATTCTTGATGTGTTAATAACTAAACCTCATTTTTAGAATCATTGGGTTTTATTTTCTTCTTTAAAAGTAAATTTTGGAGACTTTATTTTCATTTTAAAAAATTCTTAGAATTTTCATAAGGCATGAATTCTTATAAAACCTTCACAAAGTCATAAATGATACCCTAAAAGTTTTATGTTGTCCCTAAAGTCTAAAGAAGCATAGTGAAGTTATACAAACTAATAGTAAAAATCATATTTCCTATATTGACCCTCACTATAAAAACATTAACATTACATAAATTTTTCATAATACATAAACATTATACAAATATACATGAGAAGACTGTATTAGTCTAGTGCCTTTGGAAACATGGAAACATAAGAATAGTACATAATTGAGCTACATTATCTCCCACTAGGTTCTTCATGACTAGCACCCTTCTTAGAAACCTAAAACATAATACATATATTCACATCCTGGAGAAAGAAACACAAAAATTGGTGTGCTAAAATGATCAGTAAGGGTAAAAATGGGAGACATGTTATTATAAATATGATCATAAGTGTATGAGAATGTGATCATGAAAATAGAAGATCATACCCCGCATAACAAAGATCATTGAATAAAGATTGGAAGTTCATAAGAAATTAATCATAATGAAATAAATAGCATAGGTCATGAAATCATAACATATGAATAAGACATGGAATTGTGGCAACACATAAGCATATAATTATTTCCATTGTATCCAAGGCATCACTACCAAGACCATCTTAGTGGAAAAAGTCCTTTACTGAATCGGGCAGCCCCCGTTCCAGTCCTATATTACTGAACCAAGTGACCCTCGTTCCAGCCCTGTATTACTGAACTGAGTAATAATTATTCTATCTCTATATTACTGAACTGAGTAACCCTTATTCCAGCCTTGTTTTATCTCATGATATATAAATATTTACCCAATTCATTTAATGGATATATAGGTCTCACCCGTCACATAATGAAATCATACATACATGTTCCACAAGATCATAAATAAACATATCATAAACCATGAAATGAAATGGGTATCATAAACATGTAAACATATCATAACCTTTGGAAAGAGATAGGTTTCATAATCATTTCATCATAAACATAACTTGTGAAAATAAGTGGGTTTCAAAAGCATATAACCTGTGAAAGAGAAACGGGTTTCAAAATGTCATTCCATCATAACATAATCCATTAAAATAAATAATATGATTGAAAACCTTGAATAATTTTCCCATAAAGTCATGATAAACACCAATGGATGTTATCTTATATGGGAAATAATTTTGAAATATATTTTAAAAACATTTCTTGAGGAAAATATCCTTTCTTATTTGAAAAATTCCTTTTATTACATAAATCCATTTGAAAACATTTTTATTTGAAAATAGATTTTAAAACTTATAAATTAAGTTTTTAAAATAAAAATAAAATTTTAAAATCCATTTTTCCTAGAGAATTTTCTTTAAGGGTCTTTTGAAAACATTTTTTAAAACATGGTTTTTTAATATAATAGATTTCCCACTGAAGAGAGAGGTGGTGAGATTTTACTAAAAACATTATCTTAAGTACCAAAGAAATGATAAATGGTACTAAAAATAGAGGAAATAATGAATAAACATAGTATAAGGAAACTCAATAATATTCTTGAGGGATGGAAAATAAGATTTCATCAAATGGAGCATAAATATAAACAATCTAGGAAAGTGATGGGATTGCCCCAATAGACTCTTATTACTTGGTAACTTGGGATCAAAATATTCATGTAAGAAAGTGATATTAAATGAAGATTAATATATCATAAAATAAGTATATTTATTATATTACATGTAAAATGGAAGTATATACACCTCAAAAAAGAGTTTAAGTGTGTAAAAAAATATGAGTCTCATGAAGGCAAATAGAGACAAAACTATTTTATCGATTTGGTAACTTTTGATTGTTAAACCCCATGAAATTAGGATCATAGAATGGATATTTGAATACCCATAAATTTAATTACAAGATAAATATAAATAAATCATGGATATTACATATACCACACAAAAGGAAAGAGTGGTGAACATAGCTTGTATCTCATAAAAATTAATAGTGAGATGAAAATCCGCTTACCTTGTATCTTGAATCTTGTTGTACCCATACAAGATTCATGTATAATAAATATAAGTTTATTATACATATTTTAAAGAAAAATATTATTATATATATTACCATATATTCTTTTATTAAGAACTTATATTACCCTCTTGTTAACGATCCTATGTTAAAGTTTCACTTTGGGTAGTATTCGCTTTGTTCTTCGCATGTGTCTTAATTTGTTATATAATTGATCCTTATAATTATATCATGATTCCAGAATTTATAAAATGATATAAATATCATGTACATAAATTTTATGTATATTATAATAATTTTTAACATAATTTAGCACAAAGTACAATACATCGTCCATGGAGATGATAAGTCGTATGTATGAACGTTATTTCTGTTTTTATTATCGTATTGAAAGAAAGTATGTAGATAACATATGTATATATGTGTGTATATATATATATATCATTATTCCAGTATAATTAATATATTATATATATCATATAAGTTCATTAAACCCATCCTTGACACATTCCATGTGGTGTGTGAACAAATCACATTGCTTTGAGGGGGTGATAGTCCACACTTATTCAAACGAGATTATCGTATTAAAACTAAATGGAAAGTAAAGAGATGTGTGTTGTAAAAGGAATATATAAGATTAAAGACATAATAAAAATAATATATTACATATATAAAATATTTTCCATTATAATGGACACCATTATTGGTGGTAAAGGGGAAATGAATAGTCGTCATTTCGTGAGGTAGTAGTTCGCCGCACATAGAAATAGTATGTTCAACATTCATTAGATGGAGGTGTGTGTAAATTTAGGTCAAACCCTTTTCATAAAAACATACTAGTATATGTAGAATACAATTTTTTTATACAATAAGGGAACAAAGAGAGTTTATGGAGTGAATAAGGGAAATAAAGGGAATGATCTTGAGAGAAGACATTACCTCTTAGTCAAGTAACTCCTTTTAGTATATACCAAAAGGCTTCCTTGAGAATATTTCTTCCAAAAGGGAGGATTCAAGGTATAAGGTAGGATTTTTTGGAGGCTACTTGGGCAGATCTTAGACTAACTTAATTTTTTTAGAGGTTTTAGTAATAGGTAGATGTGGTGGACTTTTATAGGGAAGGAAAAGTACGAACATGGAATTCTTAGAAACAAATTAGGTGTGCCCATGTTCTTACCTAAAAAAGCCCATAAAAACCAAAAAAATAAATAAAAAAAGGTTTATGGACGAACTATGGATAGAAAATGGGTTTTTTAAAATTTTATATGTCATTTGGTCCCTTAAATTTAAGGTTTAGTCCTTAATTAAACTTAATTTGGCTTTAACTACAATAATTAATTTTAATCACTTTTACTAATCATATTGGTAAAAAATTAACATGATCATATTAGACACTAAATATTAGAATGAATACAATGATTTATTTTAGATTTTTTAAATTCACTTCATAGAATCAGAAAAAATATGATTAGTGTTAATCTTGCAGACATGACAAAATAACAAGGATTTAAAGTAGGAAAAAGTTCAAATGTTTGTTAAGATTTTATATTCAGTTTCACAGTGAAATTGATCCTAATAAATTTCATTGTTTTAGTATATGTAATATTTATCTAATATGACATTAAAAAAATTATAATATCATTTATAATTAATAATTAATTAGAAAAAAAGGTAGTTTCAAACTAAAAAGTAGTATTTTTCACTATTCATCAAAAAAAATGATGTTTCTCAAAAAAAATCCCAAAAAATTAGCCAAAGCTAATTTAAATGTTTTGAATTAAAAAATGAAGTTTATTTTATAAAATTAAATTTTTAAATGTTTCTAAAATTAATTTTATTATTAAAATTTGTTCATTCGAGAATATAGTGTTTTTAAACATAAAAAGGACTTTACAAAAAATCATATCTTTTATTTTCAATATGTTTTATTTATATAAAAAAAATATAAAAAATATTTGAAAATTATTTATTACTATTAATAATATTAATTTTAATGGATATGTTATAATTATCTTATTTTAATAATTATAATAATAAAAAGATATGTTTCATAGAAACTCTGTGTTGCACGTATCGTACGCCAACTAAGTGTTGCATGCATTATACACCAAGTTGGTGTTGCATGAATCATACATCAAGTCAGTGTTGTGGTTTAAAGGTAACTTTGACTTAGTTAATTTCAATATATAAATAAAAATTTAAATTTATTAAAAAAAAAATAGGTCTGTAAAAACTCAGGATATTACATGTCCAGCATAAAGTCATAAGTCGTATGTCTTAAAGTCCTATTCCCAACCAAAAAGAAGTCATATTCACTTCTAAATTCATAAAAAACCTTAAATAATTCATATGTTTACACTCAATAAGGCCCACACAATTCCTCATATGCCATATTCATAGAGTAAAAAATTCATATTCCCTTAACTCAATTACAAACACATGGCATGGCATATCCATTTTTTCAATTATTTTCATAAGAATTTAATATTTCTTATAAATGATCATAATTACTTCAAACCACTTCAACATCATCTCAATCACTTAGAATCAGGTAAAAAACACTTTAATTACTTTGTTGAAAAATAATGAAATAAAAAAGTCTTTAATAAATCCTCTAACTATTGGTTTCTTCAAAGGATGTTAATATCCATTATTAGTCCAGACCATATAAATTTCAATAAGGGGATGTTCATATCATTTTGAGATAGTGGGACAAAACTATAAATAAATTAATTCTAGGATCCAGATACACAAGATTTGGAATAGGAACATTATCACAAATCAACCTTCACTTTCCCTATTATTTTCATTATTTTTTTATATCCTTTTCTTTGATTATTAGGATGAAATTATTTCAAAAATTTAATTTTTAATGTTTCCATGCAAGCTGAATAGTTAGCGCACAGTTAGGAAAATCGTGCAACCAACTATGAAAAACCAATAATCCCTTATCAGTAGTTATTTTCATGGTTAGAACATGATTTACCCAACCATGTAGAAACCCCATTTAGGTTCCTAGGTATGTCTAGTAAGGGGTACATGGTTTGAAAAATCATGTGGTCAAACAATACGACCTTACCAGATTTTTCATTATTATGAAATTGCATATTATACCTCAATCAATTTAACTCTCCCTCACCCCTCTACTATACATATTTTATGTGAGACATCCCAAGTTCCACCAAGTGACATCCCCCTTTCCTCATCCTTATAATTTTAGCCCTTATTTTTTATTTTTTGTAATTTCCTCTTGGTTTGGCCTCTTTTATCTCTTTTATTTATTATTCCTTTCTTTATCTTCTTGTTTTTATTTCTTCCCACATTATTATACCTTGTTGGTGAACATTTAGTGTGGATTTGGTTCTAAATAGTTATATAATTAATTTTTAGGGCGTTTGGATTACTCTTCATACCTTCCACTCATCATTATTGAAGGGTTTTCACTGCTTTCTCTTGACCTAGGTAAGTGTTTCCATGCCTTTAACATTTTTATTTACTATAAATTTAATGTATGAATTATCGAACATATTTTCATTAAAAATTATATGATTTATATACTCTTTTAAATTCATAAAAGGGTTATCTTAGTGGAATAAACATTTTTAAAAGCTATCTCTTTAATTAGAAGATCATTTTCATGGATAATAAGGAGTTTTCTTGGGAATTAATTTTTAAATGGAATTATATGTGTGTTTTGAATTGTTTCTATTTTTTATTTATTTTAAGGGTTTATGGTGATTTTTTAATTATTTATTGATGTTTTTCCTTATTGTTTTCATTCCAATGAACTATGATGGTTTTAAAAAGAGGTTTTCTCCTTGGTTCCAAGGGTGTTTTAAGATTTCATTAGATCTCAAAATAGGTTCTCAAAAAAATTACATATATAAATATATACATGTATACATGTATATATATATAATTATTAGTTTTGAAACATAATATATGTTTGGAACTTTAAAAAAGGTATTTCAAAATGATATAGATTTTGAAATGGCTTTTCAAAGTATATTTTGTAAACATATTATTAGATTCAAGACTAAAGGCCCAGTTGTAAATTTATACAAATGGTTTTCCGTTCAAAATTCATAAAACCCTTTCCTAAATCCCCATAGATATATATGGTATTGAATTTTATGATTTAACGTGTATGTTGTTAATATTTATATAAGTTATAAAGGGGTGTTTAGTGAGGAGTTTGTGGGGGAGGGGGGTTTGAGTCTTGATATAGGAATGGTTTTCCTTTTATTCTATTATTAGTGTGTTTCTGATATGGAACACATAATTCCATGACATTTATTACTAATATATTAGAGTTTTCCATCACTATATACTCTTTTCCTTGACTTTTTTTATCATTATATCTCTAGAAACATCTAATTTATTTTTTATTTCTTGCTTTTTCATATTATATTTCATTTATTTCTATCTTTTATATGGTTTATTTAAATATACTCTTACCAATAGTGGTAATTGGTATTTGTTTCTGGTTTATAACAATTTGTGGCATTGGTATTACTAAGTTTCTAAATTCTTTCATATTTTTTAGACATCGTTATAAGTGCATAACTTATATCTATTTGGATGATGAGTTTTCATTTTATGAAATAATTTCAAAAAAACGGGTTTGGGGAAGTAATTTTTATAAAAGTGGTTTTAATGGAAAATATAAAGGGTTTTTTATAAATATTATTTGATTTCAAAAAAGAAAAATGAATATATCTTGTCAATTAGTTTTCAAAAAATATACAAAATCTATTTTTCATTACTGTATTTTAAACTAGTTTTTCTAGAATTTTTTTATAAAGAAAATTCATGGAATACTTGGTGAAATCCTACTAGGTTGTTTATTCCCATGCCTAACTTACATTAATCAGTGTCTACAGACTGAGTGGATTTCTTGTAGGTTTAGGTCTTGGTTTTAGATCACTAATGTAGTGGGAATTTTGTTGTTGTAGGGTAACCTTAGATTCATGAGGAGATAGTACCAAGTACATTGGTTGTTATTTTATAGCATAGATGTTTGGTCCAAGTCATCCTTCATTATATTTCGGATCTCGTTTATAAATTTATTATTATTGAGTTAGATTTATATTTCGATTATTCCAGTTTTGGTTTATTCATACTTGATCTGATATTTGTGTCTATACATGGATGTATAATGTGTTTATGTAGCATTCCATATTCATGGTAGAATTCTATTATGTTTTGAATACTATTTATCTAGAATAAATCAATTCCAATGAGTTTATTTTTAATCCTTGGAACTTGTTACCAGTATATAAAGATCGAGAGCACCCTTTGGGCCTTGCCATAGTCCATCTCGTGTGCTTGCGTCATGGGCGACCCAAAGTGGTTCATCACAAAATGGTATCATATATAAGTTATTAATAGTTCATTGGTTCTTGAAGTTCCCTTTTTATTTAGGCAGTATGGTATATGTGATATAATATCATTAAAGTTCAGGAGGTTGGTCATGAGTAGGCACCTGATCACTGCCACTCAAGAAAAAACCTAAGTTACTATGGGAAATCGAGATTTTATTTTTGATTCAGATATTTCTTTTTTATTCTTATTTCTAGTCTTTTTTTTGTTTTAATTTACGGTTTTTAGATTCTTGTGGGTGTTTCATAATTTTTTTGGATCCTATCAAAATTTTTTTGAAAATTGGATATGAACTAGAGGATTATAGTATAACCATATGAGTTGAAAAAATGTGATGTTTCTATTTGTGTGGTTCTTTGAAGCTTGTAGGAGTCTATCATATTGTTGGCGCATTGTCTATGAAATCATGAAACCAAACCTTGCACATCCACTAACCCTTTTAAAATTTATACTTTTTATTTCTTTTTTCATTCAAATTTTCATTTATTAATTATATATTATTCTTTGATATGGATCTGGGAGAGTTATATGGTAATTTAATGTTATGTAGTTGGATTTTTTTGATATTTTATGGTGAAAATTTTGTTTTAAAAGATTAAAGGCATGGTTTTAGAAATTTATAAATAATTTTTCAAAAGAAGATTCAAAAAAAATGTTATGGATTACATTGTGAAATATAAGTGGAAAATAACATTTTATTTAAAAAAATTAAGTGAATTTATAAAGTTAGTTCCCTAAAATCAATAACTTTTTACTTTAAATATCTTGTATATTCATGGAATTTAATATTAATAAACATCTTATCACATGTTGTTTATTCTTCATCGTGACTCTAATTTCATAAAGTCCGGGAGAATAAGTCAAATTAATAAGGTCATAGTAGTTCTCCTCTATGATGAGAACCTTGAAATTTCATGTAAATATTCTTAAATAAGTTTCCCTATGGTCGTATAATTTCATTTTATGAAACATAGATTATGCATACTATCAGGTGCTAAATACTAGTAATTGGATAAAACATTTTCTCATGAATTTTTCATTTAGTAATCTATAGGACTATGTATTATGAGGACTATCCTACCAGTATAAATTCCATATGTTTTCATGTAATTGGATATTCCTATTTATGAGTGGGTATAATGATCCTTAAGGATTTAAGATTATTATTCATGAATATTATGAATCAAATACTTTAATTTATTGAGTAAAACAATTATGTCCAATGTTTTTAGGAATTAGTTTATGTTGTGTGTGTCATGAAAGATATTTTAATAATGAATAAGTTAAGGAAATTTTTTTACCTTCCATATTTGTATGAGTTAATATCTCATGCCTTTATTTTTAATGTTACTATTAAAATAAATTTTATGGCTGTGGTGTAATGATGAATATATTTTAGATATTCAAATAAACATGTATCAATAAATTCTTTCAGTTGGGGTGCCTTTACAAGTCACTATATTCTAACATTGGATGTTAGGAAAACTCACCTAATTCAACTTATAAATAATCCTAGAGGTCTACACATGTAATGTTTCTATGGATCTTAATTAAATTCTATCTAAATTTAATTATTAGAATAAAATTTGTTGGACCCTCTATCATATAGTAGTTTTCATAATCACAAATAATGTCAATATACAGATTATGCTCTTTCATGCCATTTAATTTCTCTAAATCAATTATTCCATACAGAACAATATGCTTAAATAAGTAAATTACCTATATTTATGAATCAATATGTTTACAAGTGTATTTTTTACATGTATTTTTGGATGTCTATTAGTCTAGTAAAGTTATGTATAAGACATACTCTTCATAATATTTTTAGAGTCCCTGGAACTGATAGGATGTTCAACACAATGATGTTTGACACACCTATGTTCGACACACCGATGTTTGAGACACCGATGTTTGACACACCAATGTTCGACACACCGAAGATGACACATCGAAGATGACACACTGAAGATGATAGACCAAAGATGACAGACCGAAGTTGACAAACCGAAGTTGACAAACTGAAGTTGACAGAAAGAAGTTAAAAAACCAAAGTTGAGAGACTGAAGATGAAAGACTGAAGATGACATACCAAAGATGACAAACTGAAGTTGACAGACCAAAGATGAAAAACCGAAGTTCAAAAACTGAAGTTGAAAAACCAAAGTTAACAGACCGAAGATGACAGACCAAAGTTGACAGACCAAAGATGACAGACCAAAGATGAAAGACCGAAGATGACAGACTGATATTAACAAACTGAAGATGAAAAACTGATGCAAATGACTCACTGATAGTCATAAATAACTATTTCTAATTTATTAATTCAAATTTATTTTTAGCGGTCATATTTAGACAAATTAATGTTTCTAACATTATTTAATGTTGTCTATAGGACTATCTATAGATAGTACGAGGTACATGCACGTGGGGAGATCTTCTTTCCTAGTGTACCATGAAGTATAAAAGGATTGCAAGATCAACCTTAAAGCAGGATCTCTCACTCAGAAAACATACTGCTAAAAAAACGATAGACTGTGCGAATACTCAAGATTTTGAAAAGAGAGGAACTCAAAGCTTAAGCTCACAAGAAGCTTTACAAGCAACAACCTGCCGAAGCTTGCTGAACCTCCTCAAAAAGAAGAGCTGAAAATTTACACACCCGGAAACTAGATTATAGAGACAACGATACTCTATTCTAAAGCCATCTTCTAGAAGAATACTCAAATATCATTTTCTTTACACCCAATGAGTCCATAGATTTACTGCATAACACACAGAGATTTCTAAACTCGGTTTTTTCCCTTTTATAACTCTGTTGTGTTCTTGTGTTTAATTTTCCAGTAGTGTGTGCATATATTTTTTTCACACACATTGTCTCCTGAGATTAACCGAATGATACTAAAATATCCTCACACTCAATCCCTTTCTACTCTTTTATCCCACGTAGAAATGTGGAAGAGATCTTGTGTGATCTGTTTGATAGTATTCCCATGAATAATTATGGTAGAGGTCAAGTGTAACCTCGATAGCCCTATGTGTTGTTGTGAACCCCGATCCAGGGTGGATCAAAAGTTTATTAATATAAACTTCTTGTTGGAAGGTGATCACCAAGTGTAGAGGACTAAGTCTTATCTTGAGATTGAAGCTCTTGTTTTACTCGTTGTGCTATTTTTCTTTCATTTTAATCTGATTTGTATTTTTCACATTAAGATAAACCGAACTTTGATAGCTAGTTCAGAAAGTGTTTATATCTGTTTTGAATCAGTATAATAGTTTCAAAAGTTTGACTGATATTTTTATTGGTAAAACTGAGAACTAATCAATCTTCTGAGAAACTAATTAAACTTTCAAGACTTATATAAATTCACTACCAACTGGCTTTGATTTTATTTTAATAAGGGGATGTTATTTTAAAGAACCAATATTAATAGAAATTTTTATAGATAATCAATTCACCCCACCCCCCTCTTGATTCATCTACTCCTACCAACATTTGGTATCAAATGATTAAAAAGTTATTGTCAGTTTTCAACTCTTGTCAATTGTGATTATAGTTGTTTTTCAAAGATATCAAAATTTCTTTTATTTCTAAATTTTTTATCTCTTTGAAATTCTTTTACAATCTCTATCATGGGGCTACTACCAATAGACCACCTTTCTTTAATGGAACTAATTATGCTCAATGGAATATTAAGATGGAAATACATCTAGAAATCATGGGATTTGAAATATGGACTGCTATTGAAAGTAAATAAACAATTTCTGAAACTGCTAGAAACACTTGGGATAAACCTACCAAGACTACCTATAACAATAATTGTAAATAAATGAATGCTTTGTACTATTCACTAGGAGATAAAGAGTTTAACCGTATCTCTGCTTGTAAAACTGCACATGAGATTTGGGACACTCTGTCTGTTTCTCATGAGGGAATATCTAATGTTAAAGAAATGAGATTAAATATTTATACTATTAAATATGACAACTTCATAAGGAATCTTGATGAGACTATTTCTGATATGTATCTCAGGTTCAATGAAATTGTGAATACCATGATTTCTTAAGGAAGATAAGTAACAGGCAAAGAGCAGATTATGCATATTCTGCAATGCTTACTAGAAAGATGGCATGGAATGTCTGTGTCTATTAGAGAATTGTGCGATATTGATAAGATTACAGTGAAGGAATTGATTGGAAAATTAATGATGTATGAAGAGGAATTGAAGGTAAATGAAGAATTGGATGAACCAAAATGAAAGTATATAGATTTAAAGATAACTACTTCTAAAAGTAAAGACAAGGATAAAGTTCAAGCTGCTATTTAAAGCTCAAGTAGTGATGAAGTAGCTATAGAAAGTGATGAAGAAATGGCCCAGTTGGCTAGAAGATTCAAGAAATTTTATAGGAAAAATAAGTTTTTCAGAAATCCCAATTACAAAGGAAAATATGATAACAAGGGAAATTGAAAAAAGGATTGGAAGATAAATGATAAATCAGAGGAGATAATTTTCTACAAATGTAAAAGGAAATGACATGTGAAGGCTGGTTGTCCAAAGATGAAATACAAGAAAAAGTATGAAAATAAGGATAGAAGGTATAAGAAAGAAATGAAGGCCACCTGGAGTGCCTCTGAGGATAGTTTAAGTGAATCTGTCCCTTCTCAAAATGAGAAAGATGATATGGCTAATATTTTTTTATGACAAACACAACTGAGGTAAACTTAGACTCTCATGTACATAATTCTTATTATTCTAAAAGTGAATCTGAGAATATGACAAATGATTAATTGTTCGAATATTGAAACATGCTAGAAGAAACATGTAATGAGTTGAAAGATAAGTATAAATATTTGAAGAAACAACATGCTCTTACTGTGACTATTAACTCTGAACTTACAATTGAAAAAGAAAAAAATGATCAAATGCTCAAGGAAAACAATGAGTTAAAAATGACTAATGAGCAATTGAATAATGACTTGGAAAAGTTCACTAATGTTAAAAATAATCTTACTCAAATTATTGGTAAAAAATAGTTCCTAAGTATACTTATGGAATAGGATATCAACTAGGTCAAAGGAATTTATCCAAATTGCATTTTGTAACCAGATCTGCAAAATCTGCTACCTTTTTCAAAAACCAGAATTTTACAGCAAGTTCCAGTTCCAAGAATTATTTTACTGCATCTAATTCTTCAGGACCAAACATAGTTTACTTTTCAAACACTTTATATTCTACATATAGAAAACCCATAAGATGGTTTTGGGTTCCTAAAGTTTATATCACTAATGTGTGTGGACCCAGACAAATATGGGTACCAAAGTCATTTCTTGGATGAACTGCTTTATAGGTAAACTGCCTAAAGTGATCCTGTAAAAAGTTTTGGTACTAGGAAAGCGGTTGTTCAAGAAATATTATAGAGTACTATTTATTCTTTAAAAGTCTTATTAAGATTGATGTAGGACATGTCACATTTGGTGACAATGGTAAAGGAAAAATCATCTGCCTAGGCTAGATTGGTAACCCTAACTCTATTTAAATTTCTAAAGTACTATATGTTGATGGATTAAAGTATAAACTGCTCAGAATATCTCAATTATGTGATGATGGATGTAATGTTAAATTCAAAAATGATTCATTCTTTGTCTTTTATGCCAAGAATAACTTAGTATTTACTGCTTTTAGAAATGATAATGTATATGATATAAATCTAGACACACTAGTCTTACAGAATGTCTCTTGTCTAAATGACTTTCACAAAGAGTCTTGGATCTAGTATAGAAGTCTAGGACATTTCAACATACACTATCTTATGAATTTTACTAGAAAAGTCTTAGTTAGAGACTTACTGAAATTAGAGTTTCTAAACAATAAAGTATGCAATCCTTGTCAAAAAGGAAAGCAACATAAAATCTCTTTCAAACCAAAGAAAGAAGTAACTACTTCTCAACCGCTTAACTTGGTTCACATGGACTTGTTTGGAACATCTAGAGTTTCGAGTCTCAATGGGAAGCAGTATGTTTATTTTCTTGTATACGATTTCTCTAGGTACACCTAGACCTTTTTCCTAGCTCACAAAAGTGAAGCTTGTTCACACTTTACCAAGTATGCTAGGACTGTAGAAAATATTATTGGACTTAAGATTTAATCCTTAAGAATTGATCATGGTCATGAGTTTTATAATCAAGATTTTGAAGCTTTTTGCTCACTAAATGGCTATAATCATAATTTCTCTGCTCCTAGGACACCTCAACAGAATGGTGTGGTAGAAAGAAAAAATATAAACTTACAGGAAATTGCCCAAACTATGCTCAATGAATATGACCTACCTATTTAATTCTGGGTTGAAGTTATTAATACAACTTGTTACATAATAAACAGAGTCTTAATTAGACCCATCCTTAAGAAAACTCCTTATGAGTTGTGGAATAATAGGATACCCAAAGTAAGTTATTTTAAAGTGTTTGGATGTAAAGTTTATATTCTGAACACTAAAGATAATTTAGATAAATTTGCCTCCAAAAGTGATGAAGGAATATTTCTTGGATATTCTACATCAAGAAAAGATTATAGATTCTTTAATAAAAAAACCAAATGTTTAGAGGAATCTATATATATTAAGTTTGATGAAGCAGATCCACATGAGACCAAGACCTCACTAGAAAATATTGAAGAGGATATGTCCAATCTGAAAATTAATGATAAAACCTAAATTCATCATGTGAAGGAATCTGTGAAAACTTCCAGTTCTATAAATTCTTCAGATCCTAACCATAGTGAACCAAATCAACCTGACCAACCTAAAATATCAAGTCCAACCTTCTCTAGAACAACTAGGACCCTTAAGAATCATCCCCTAGATGATGTTGTTGGAGATTTAGATAGAGGAACACAAACAAGAGCTTCCTTGAGAAATTAGGTTGAACATTAAGCTTTCTTATCACAACTTGAACCTAAAAATATCAATGATATGATCAAACATGAATTTTGGGTAATGGCCATGCAAGAAGAACTTAATCAGTTTGAAAGAAATAAATTTTGGAAACTTGTAGATAGACTGAAGGATACTTTAACCATATGAACCAAATGGGTATTTAAAAATAAAGTAGATAAAGCTAGAAATATATTTAGAAATAAATATATACTAGTTGAACAAGTATATAATCAAGAAGAGGGAATTGATTATGAAGATACCTTTGCACCAGTAGCTATACTTGAGGCAATTAGGATCTTACTTGCCTATGCAGCACACTTGGATTTTAAACTTTATCAAATGGATGTCAAAAGTGAATTCTTGAATGGTTATATAGTTAAGGATGTTTTTGTTGAACAACCCCCAGGTTTTACAAATCTACATTTTCAAAATCATGTGTTCAAATTATTGAAAGATTTATATGGTTTGAAACAAGCTCCAAGAGCTTGGTATGAAAGGTTGAGAAACTTTCTTATTTCTAAAGGTTTTACAAAAGGACTTGCTGATCCTACTTTATTTATAAAAATAATTTCAAAAGAAGTCTTAATAGCCCAAATATATGTAGATGATATTATCTTTGGATCTTCTAAAAATTATTTATGCAATGATTTTTCAAAAATAATGCAAAGCGAGTTTGAAATGAGTTTAATGTGTGAACTTAAATATTTTCTTGGATTTCAAATATTTCAAAATAAAGAAGTTATTATTTTAAATCAATGTAAGTACAGAAAATATATTTTGAAAAGATATGGATTTGATATCATTAAGAGTAGTGAAACCCCTATGATTTCTACATGTAAGTTGGATCTTGATGATAATGGAAAATTAGTTGATCAAACTGCTTACAGAGGACTGATTGGGAGTTTAATGTACTTAAATTCTAGTAGGCCAGATATTATGTTTAGAGTGTGTATGAGTGTGAGATTTCAAGCAAACCCAAAAGAGTCACATTTAAATGGTGTTAAAAGAATTTTCAAATACTTCAAGTATACGAATAATTTAGGATTGTTCTATCCTAAAGGACAACCTTTTGATTTAGTTAGCTATTCAGATGCTGACTTTGGTGGATGTAAGTTAGATAGAAAGAGTACCTCTATAACATGTCACTTTTTGGGAAAGTCTCTAATATCATGGTGTAGTAAAAAGAAAAACTCAGTTGCATTATCAACTGCTGAAGCAGAATACATTGCTTCTGGAAGTTTTTGTGCACAAATTTTGTAGATGAAACACACCTTATTAGACTATGGATTTCAATTCAGACATATCCCATAAACTATGACAACACAATTTCTATTAAAATTTATAAGAATCCAATTTCTCATTCTAGAATAAAGCATATTGATGTAAGACATTAAGTTTTGAGATATCCTTATCAAAAATGTGATATAACTCTTGAGTTTATTGGGACTGAGCATCAGCTTGCTGATATATTCACTAAACCCATAAACTCTGAGAGAATGAACTACATCAGACATAAACTAGGAATGATAAATCTCTAAAGTCCTGTCAAAATGATCTTGTGAAACCAATATTGTGAAACCAATCTTCTGAAATCGATCTTTGAAACCGATCTTCTGAAACTGATCTTTGAAACCGATCATTGAAACTGATCTTTGAAACCAATCTTTTGAAACCGATCTTTGAAACCGATCTTTGAAATTGATCATTGAAACCGATCTTGTGAAATCGATCTTCTGAAACCGATCCCTGAAACCAATTCCTAAAACCAGTTTTTGAAATCGATCTTCTGAAACCGATCCTCGAAACCGATTCCTAAAACCCATCTTGTGAAACTGATCTTGTGAAACCGATCCCTGAAACCAATCATGTAAAAATGATTTAATAACACTGATGTATTTAAGGATACTTTTGTAATTCTGTCTGTTTTAAATAAAAGGGCATTGTTTTGGTATTCTTTTTTCTGCATCTAAATTTTATGCTTTAAAATTTACAATCCCTAAATGATATATTATGTTCGATCCATCCTGACCTTTCACCTTCCCACTGCCATAAAGCCTTCTACCCTTTGTCACTCTATCTCTCGACACTCGGCCTCTAGACTCTTTTGGAATCCAAAACCTCAAAATGGAAAAGACCAAGTGCACTATGGAAGATCCAAGAAAGTCTACAATTTCTAAGCATCAAAAAGGTGAGTCCAGTAGGACTACAAAAACGAGCTTGGAAAGCCGAGTGCTTACAGCTGAGAAGGAAGTATCTATAGAGTGGCTTCTATCAAGCAAGTCTTTTTTATTAAGAGTGTTGAAATCTCAAGGATGGCTAAGCTGGTTCTCTAATAATGAAATGCCTTACTATCCCTAGCTAGTACATGAATTTTATCAACATTTTAAGATATCTCAGGATGAAACTGAGGCAACAAGGATGAAGTTAGAGATAAAGGGAAAGGAAATAGATTTTTAGTCTAAGGAATGGGCTGAGTGCTTGGAGATGCCTCATGAAGGTGTCTATGCTGATTATCCGGATAATATTCCACCTTCCTATGATTTATTCTCTTATAAAGATGCTATAAAAGAGCTGACTAGAAATGGATAATCTAGGAGGAATATTTTAAGTGAGTTTGAAGGAGAGGTGAGATTGCTTTTCAAGTTCATACAACATCAAATATGCCCAAGGAAGGGAGATTTATCTGCTGTGAAGTATCAGGATGTATTCTTGATCTATCTATTGAAACATGGGATAAAAGTGAACCTGTTTAGGTATCTAATGGTGCATGTCTCTGATTTGATAAATCCATCCAAGAAGGAAACATGTTTTTACTATCTGAGGATGATCTCTTCCATGTTAAAAAATTTATGTTGTGTGGAAGATGGAAATGAAGTGATAAGTGCATGTAGTCATTTCTATCTTCAAAAATATATTTGTAAAAGAATGAAGATATTTTGGAACCCATGGAAGAAATGATAGGTAGGTGATGAGGAAAGGTTGTATGAGGATTTCAATCCAATTAAACATCCTACCAGACCAAAGGATCAAGTTGATCCAGGTCTCAAACAAGGAGAAGAACCTGTTTATTATGATGATGAAGTTGAGACTGAAGTGCCAAGGGAAAAAAGATCTCCTTTTGATGACAGGAGTGATCCTGATATTGCTGAAAGCCCCAAAGATATGTCTTATGGACCTACTTATCCACATTTGGACTTATCCTCAAGAGAATCTTTGTTAGGTGATGAGAATGAGGAAGAGACTGAGATTACTGGAGTTGAAGGTTATGTAAGTAAATCAGATGAGGAGTCTAATGATGATGATGAAGGAGGAAATGATGAGCTTGTAAGTGAATATTTGAAAGTGGGACAACAAGTATTTGACAGATCTAGTGAGGAGTCTGTACATGGAGTTGGTAATAGTGATGAGCCTGTTGAATAGGAAGATGTTGATCATAGAGGTGCTGGTCATGAGGACATATCACCCTATCCTAATGCTGAAAATCAAGACATCATTCGGGAATTGAACAAACTTATAGCTAGTGAACATGAGGAAGAAGATGAGGATAAAGTGCCTCAAATTGAGGAAGTGACTAGTGAAGTTGAAGTGGCTGGAGCACATACCGAACTTGAAGTTCAGTTGGTCCATGTTCCAAGAAATGTTATTACGGCTAGAGGACAAGATGAAGAATCTGACGGAGTTGAAGTTATTCCTAGGCCTCAAGGAAGAAGAATCATAATTTATATTGTTGATCCAAGAGACTAGACCTGTATTAGAGAGTGGAATAATGATCCAAGATACATTCTTTTTGGGTTGGAATATGACTCAGATGAAGATAGGGTGCCTCCTCCTCCTGCTCCACAAGCTCAAGCTGAAGCAGAACCTGTTCCACCAGTTGCATCTCCAATAGTAGATCTAGTAGCATAGAAATTTCCTAGTGGCTATGTCACTAAGGATGATTTGGAGAAATTCAAAAATGATATATGTGAGTCAGTGAAAGCCTTAGTTGGATCCATAAGTGAAGCCTCCACTTTAATCGGTATTTCAGATGCAGATGCAACAAAGATTTCAAGGATGGTGATCCAAGATATTCAACCAAATCTCATTACCATAGAATAAACCATTATTAGGCATAATAACTTGCTGAGATAAGAAGTAAGGAAGATGAGAAATGAGTTAAATTCTATAACCTATGATTTCAAGACCTCATTTAGTGATGTACTGGAAGTTCTTAGGAACTTGGTGACTCATATACTAAGTGTATATCTGAATAAATTAAAAGAGGGGCTTAGAAAAATGATTACTAGCCCTTCTAGTTCTAGGAGTGGGAAAGGTGTTGTTACTGATTTGGAGTCTCTCAAGGTTGTGATGAGAGAGGAACTCCAAACTCTTCAGAGTGTTTTAGACAAAGAAACTATTGAAAAGGTGCATCAAAATATAGACCTTGTATACAATATGGTAAGGTAGTGCACAAATGAAGTCGTTGCTGCTCAGAAAGAGATTTTAGAAAAAGTGGATAAGTACTTTTATAAGATTTATACCAAGCATGATCTAATAAATAGCTTCAAGTTTCTAGAAGAAAATATCAGAATACCTCCAGTCACAAAATCTTTCAAGAAACAAGTTACTCAATTGAAGGAGTTTACCCCTTTTTTGAATAAATTCATGGAGAATAAGGATAACTTTGAGAAATCTATACAATATGGTGGTGAAATAATTAATGATTTCATCAATATACTTAATCCATATCTTCATGTTCAAGATGAAGCAATTGTGGTTCCTCCTGCTTCTTCCTTTGGTACTCCCTCTCGGCCTCCTGCTCCAATGTCTATCTCTCAGGAGCTTTCCCAGATTCGACCGGTCATTACAGAGAAATCTCCCAGTCACGTGTTGTTAGAGAGAAGGCCTAGTCTTGCAGCCAATGTCCCTATAGGTGTTTCCCTACCTGGTGTTGTCCTCAGACCGCCTCTTCCCTCTGCCACTCCCAAACCTTCTCATCCTACTTCGGATCCTTTAGATAAAGTCAAAGCTCCTCAGAATCCAAACACTTAGGGATGGATTGTATATTTGATAGAGATTTGTTCTTTTTTTTGGCATGTACTATTCTGATTCTTAATGGAAATCTTTATAGTGTCTTTCTTTTTATAATATTTCTCTTCTTACTTTCTACTTTTCTTTTTTTTCTAATCCTAAAAGGGGAGAAAGAAGAGGCATACATTATTAATCTAAGGGGGAGAATTTATAGTATAGGAAACATGGAATATACTCATCATAATCCATTTATTGTGGGGGAGATTTGTGGGGGATCTTTTCTATATTTACATGTATTCCATAATTTGTGATTATCAAAAAGGGGCATATTGTTGGACCCTCTATGATATAGTAGTTTTCATAATCATAAATAATGTCAATCTACAGATTCTACTCTTTCATTCCATTTAATTTCTCTAAGTAAATCAATTATTTCATATAGAAAAATATACTTAAATAAGTCAATTACCTATATTTATGAATCAATATGTTTACAAGTGTATTTTTTACATGTAATTTTGGATGTCTCTTAGTCTAGTAATTTTACATATAAGATAGACTCTTCATAAGATTTTTAGAGTCCCTGGAACCAATAGGATGTTCAACACACCGATGTTCAACACACCGATGATTGACACACTAATGTTCGACACACCGATGTTCGACACACCTATTTTTGACACACCAATGTTCGACACACTGAAGATGAAAGATCAAAGATGACACACCAAAGATGACAGACCGAAGATGATAGACCAAAGTTGACAAACCGAAGTTGAAAAATCAAAGTTGACAGACCGAAGTTGACAAACCGAAGTTGAAAGACCAAAGATGACATACCAAAGATGACAGACTGAAGATGACAGACCAAAGATGACAAACCAAAGTTGAAAGATCAAAGATAACAAAACGAAGTTGATAGACCAAATTTGACAAACCGAAGTTGACAGACCAAAGATGACAGACCAAAGTTGACCGATAGAAGATAACAAAACGAAGATGACATACCAAAGATGACAGACTGATATTAAAAAACTGAAGATGGCAGACCGATGAAATGACTCCCTGATAGTCATAAATAACTGTTTTGAATTTATTAATTAAAATTTATTTCTAATGGTCATATTTAGACAAATTAATGTTTCTGACATTATTTAATATTGTCTGTAGGACTATCCGTAGATAGTATGAGGTACATGCATTTGTGGAGATCTTCTTGCCTAGTGGACCATGAAGTATAAAAGGATTACAATCTCAACCTTAAAGTGGGATCCCTCGCTTAGAAAAAATACTGCTAAAACAAAAAGGACAGACTGTGTGAATATGCAAGATTTTTCAAAGAGAGGAACTCAAAGCTTGATCACACAAGAAGCTTTACAAGCAACAACCTGCCGAAGCTTGCTGAACCTCCTCAAAAAGAAGATATGGACCTTTACACACCTGGAAACTATATTATAGAGACTATGATACTCTGCTCTGAATCTATCTTCCAGAATAAGACTTAAATATCATTTTATCTAAATCCAATGAGTCCAGAGCTTTACTTCATAACACATAGAGATTTCTAAACTCTATTTTTCCTTTTATAACTCTGTTGTGTTCTTGTGATTAATTTTTGAGCAGTGAGTGCATCTGTTTGTTTCAAACACACTATCTCATAATCTTAACTGAAGGATACTAAAATATCCTCAAACTCAATCCCTTTCTACTCTTGTATCCCACGTAGAACTGTGGAAGAGATCTTGTGTGATCTGTTTGATATTATTCCCATGAATAATTGTGGTAGAGGTCAAGTGTAACCTGGACAGCCCTGTGTGCTATTGTGAACGCTGATCCAGGGTGTGGATCAAAAGTTTATTAATATAAACTACTTGGTGGTAGGTGATCACCAAGTGGAGAGGACTAAGTCTTAGCTTGAGACTGAACCTCTTGTTTTACCCGATGTGTTGTTTGTCTTTCATTTTAATCTGATTTGTATTTTTCACATTAAGATAAACTGAACTTTGATAGTTAGTTTAGCAAGTGTTTATATCTGTTTTGAATTAGTAGATTAGTTTCAAAAGTTTGACTGATCTTTTGATTGGTAAAATTGAGAACTAATCAATATTCTGAGAAACTAATTGAACTTTTAGGACTTATATAAATTCACTACAAACTGACTTTGATTTTATTTTAATAAGGGGATGTTATTTTAAAGAACTAGTTTTAAAAAATATGTATAGATACTCAATTCACCCCCTATAGAGTCATCTAATTCGACCAACAAAAATTATTCTCAAGACCATGGAATAATATTTATTCAGGATTTATTGATTGAAAATATTTAGTCATCATATTTATATAGAAGTTGAATATTAAAATAAATATTTATTCACAATTCCATGATATTATAAATATTTATTTTATTTACCAAATGAATAATATTTAGTATTAATGGTTCAGTAAATGCAAAGGAAGTGTCGACCGAGTTATTAGGTTAAGTAGGAATTATATATTAAATGTAATTTAAATAAATTTTACTTTATCTATTTAAATTAGTGATATTTATTTTATCTATGAGTTTATTACAAGTAAATTAAATATTATTAATCATATTTTTATTTATATATTAGGTTCACTGGGGATTAGAAGAATAATAACAGACCTATATACAGTTATTTATTCTCTAACCTAACTCTAAAAATACCTATTTATATCATTTCCTATGGTTAGATATTGTTTCACACAAAAAATTCCCTCTATATATTCTATTAACCTAGATAAAAAAATTCACTATAAATCTCTCAACAACAGAGAGATTCCACCTTCCTCCTCTTCTCAATAATGAGATAATAAGAACCAATCATTTAAAATATTGTGCGTTGATTAAATGAAATGATGTGTGGTAATCAGTACCATCATTCTAGCACTCAAAGTACCATCATCAATGTTTTAAGAACATAGAAGCACATGTGGATCACCTATATAGAGATTATTATTTGGATCCTCTAGAAGAAATGATGATACAACTAAGCATAGGTTCAAATGATTAACATCTTCTAGGAAGAAAAAATTATTATTAATAATTAAATCCAATTAATTAAATTATTTATAAATTTAATGGGAAAATATTAACTATCTTTTTTATAGATATCTTTTTCAATATTTATCATATTTAATTTATTGTTCATGACATATATTTTTATGTACATTGAAGATTATTCATTGAAACTCAACAAAGTATGAGAGTTTCATGGCCTAATAGGCACTTCCTCTACATCCAAGACCTTCAAGTTGGTATCAAAGTAGTCACTTTAAAATTTATAATTATTTATTAATTGTTGATCATTATATTCATTTACCATTTATTTTTCATTTTAATAAATTCTTTCTTTAAATATGAACATTGATATGTCTTCTTCTTCTTCTTGTCTTTTTCTCATACTACTGTGAATTGGTTCATAACACACAGATAACATCTAAGGAAACCATTTAGAGGTTCCAATGATTTTTTCTTGATAGAATGATACTACATTATGTGTAGCCCAAAGTTACATCTTGTGTGTCCATGTTCAATGCATCATGACAAACCATGAATTTAATTTGATGCATTGTGAAATGAATCACATTTAAAGTCATTAAAATTTTGTGCATTGACTAGGCAAGGATATCACATTGTTTCCTATATTACATAGTTTTTATCTTGTGTACATGATATGTAGTCAAAATGTTGTAATGGTGGAAAACATGTCGTTAAAGATGCATCGTGCATTAATACTTGAAGTGTGTGACTAACATCCATGCAATTTGGAGGAAACTTGGTGTATATCTAGTCTACACATGGTGTACATCATTAATGTTCATTATTGACATACACACCGAATCCCAATGCATGTTTCATAGATAAACGACATAGCAATATACATGGTGTTTAGATGGATTTTACACACTGTGTATCCTACCCGTTTTCATGAAAAAATAAAATTACTAAATTACTCAACTAAACCAAAATAACACAATTACATGTATAATTAATTGATAATACATGTTTTATGATAGGTTTTATATAGATATTAAATAATTAATTATTTTTTGTGTAAAATTCATAAAAAAATATTATGCATAGTCCTTATACATTGTGTACTCTAGATGAATTAAAAGCATACATTCCATGTAATAAAACACATGTCCATGTATCTTTTATTGATAATAGATATTATTTAATTAGATGACAGGTCATGGGTGCTGCATGTTGAGGGAGTTCAAAACACATCCCAAGCACTAGGTCAAGTTGTTTAGGTAGGTAAATGTTGTATTCCCTCTATGTACATTCCATGTAAATAATTAATTTTAAATAAAATCGATTTATAGAATTTTTTTATAAATATAGTTGATGGGAATATCTAGGACTATTTGGGTGGATATTAAAATAATTAATAAATAAATAAAGATAATTAATTATTTTTTGTATGATTTACTTTAATTAAGAATGATTGAAATGATTTCTAGTTTACTAAATGTGTATTTGGGGCATGCATGGATGATCATGATCTTGATAAACCTGTGTAAGGATTGAATTTATTCTAATTTAATTATTATAATGTAATTTTTCAATTATTATTTTTAAATTAAAATGATGGCTTTTGTTTCATCCCCTCTTCTTATTATGTAAGTACATGTTTTCCTCGGTTTATTTTATGTTTACATATTATTTTATTCAGACCCCCTTAAAACTATTCTATTGTTTTCCCTCACCAATGTGTGAGTAAATTGATATATAATTATGGAGATCCCATGTGATTGGAAGTGGTTCAAGATAAATCCAAGGTTAAATAAACCTATGTGATACACATGATAAAGTTGGAATACTATAACTTGAGCCAAGACCAACTCGTGGAGTTGTTACCCTAAGGTCAATAGTTTGTTTATTTTATACTCAATAAAAAATGATAGATCAATCCCATGATCACGCCACATAATTATTTTTTCTTATGAATGGTTATTTATATTATTTTAATATATAGATGCTCTGTCGTGATCACATAAATAAATGAATTAAATAATAAGCATTATTAGATGGAATAAATAATAAAAATATTATACATGAATATTTTATCGATACATGGTTAATAAATTAAGTAAAATAAAATTAATAATAACAATACATGAAAAATTATAAAATAATAAATTTATGAATAAAAAATTTATTCATCCCTATGGGTCTCAGTGAGGTCTCGAGTTCGAGTCTCACCGAGTTCATCCCTGTACTGCTTGTTTCATGGTTTTCTTTGTATTGTAGCCCATTACCTGAATAAACCGAGGCTTCGGCCTCACCTCTATATTAAGTCAAAATACACCTTCAATAACTTTGTTAATGAAATAAATATAGAATAAGTGTCGGTCTCACCCTCATCCAAACACGTACTTTTATTGAGGAGTTATTAAGAGAGTATTGTGTTGAATTAAACAAGTTGAAATCAAGATAATTATCCCTATCTAGACTCAATGTATTATAGAGGTAAATGTTGAGGAAATATGAATAAGGATTTTAGTATTGGGGAGTCAATTCAATAGATCTGGGAGCTATAAGGCCACATTTGGAAATAATTCCTACTTAAATACCTTTTGTTAATTAGCCAGAACTAGGATTTGGATATGAGAAGGTAAATATAGAATATAGACACTATAATATTCACATAATGTTATATTCCAAGTCTTATGGTGAGGGTTGTTGGTACTTGATAAAATTGTGGGATATTTGATCAAATTATTTAACTATTTCACATCATATATTTTGGAAATCAAGTAAAGTATTAAAAATATAAATTTATTTTATAAAATTAAAATGAAAATTTCATCAACCACATTATACATGGGAACATTTATAAATAAATATAATTTTATCATTGTCATTAACTTATACCAATGGTACTATAGTTTACGAATTTTATTACTCCATGAATAGAAGCTTCATGTGTTGTAATTCCAATTTCTTGATCTACCTTATAAGGTGGTGAGTGATGAGAAGTATGATTTCTATGAAAAAAAAATTAATGATGCATCATATGTTCATTTTGTGTTGTTATCATCCATGTATAGTGAACTCATGAAGTCGTATGAGAACATTGGTGCCTATAACAAACACAATAATCACTATGATCATTATCATGAGAGAATTAAACTTGTAGGGTTTTATATATCCAATGAAATATTCATGAGAATTATTGGATAAGGTGTTACATATGGGGCTCATGTAGTTAGTCTTATTGGATATATTGTGCATATATAGGTTCTATGTCTTATTTTTCCTAAATAATTATGTATCAAACTCATACTTTTTTTAAACCCTCATAACTACTCCAATTTTTTGTGAATTATAACATGAAAAACATTGAGAAATATCTTCCAAATATACTAACTCTAATTTTACAAGTTGATAAGAATAATAAGTGGTAAAATCCATCAATTATTATTATTAAAAAAATTAAGTAAAAAGGTTAAAGACCCCAAGAGAAATACTAAGTCTAATTCCACTTTCCAACATTCTTCCAAGAGAATTAAGATCAAGAGGAAATCAAGGAAACTAGAAGTTTTCTATTTTCATGTGGAAAGAAGGTCCATAGGAAGAATAATAGTACCATGGATAAGAAGAAAGATTAAGATTCATGTGTATTCATTATAAAATGAAATTTATCTATTTCTAAAAATTGGGTTTTAAATATATCATTTGGGGATTAAATTTGTATTCAAATATAGGAACCAATAGAAATTAGAAAATTTATCAGTGGGGAGGTGGATCTAAGATCCATTGATGGATCCAAGATTGTTTTAGTAATTATTGGATAATATCAACTCATATTGTTGACTAGAATTATCTTGGTCTTAAATAATTTTTATGTTGTTCCATTATTTACCAGAAACATCATGTTTATGTCTCATATTTATTTGGATTGATTTATTTTAAAATTTGTGAATAAACGTAACTTCTTTTATAAAGAAATCATATGTTATAGTAAGGTAAATAAAAATAATGGTCTTTAGGTGTTGGATTATATAAAACATGTAATGTAAATCAATAATGAATCTAGTTCTCATGAATCATATCACACACTACTATGGAATTAACACATAGTTCTTATAAAAAAATGGTTTAAAAAATTATAAAAATATGTATACTTAGATTATTTCAAACTAAATCAACTTGGAATATGTAAAACTTGTTTACAGGGTAAAATGACTAAAACTCCATTTAGTTTAAAAGGGTAAAGGGTCACAAAACTTATAGAGTTGATTCATATAGATGTGTGTGGATCATTTAATATTGAAATAAGGGGTGGATACTAATAAATAATAACTTTTTATGATCAATTTATTTGATATAGATATGTGTAATTAATGAGGTATAAGTTGGTTTCCTTTGATAAATTCAATGAATAAAAGACTAAGATTTTGAACCAAATGGGTAATAATATAAAGAAAATATCCTCAAATAATGGTAGACAATATCTTAACCAAGTGTCATTTGGTTATTTAAAATGGTTTGAGATTATATCTCAACTCACTCATCCTTATAAAAAATAATGGAATGGTGTAAGTGAAAGGAGTAATTGTACCTTACTGTATATGTTAAGATCAATGACAAGTCATACAAGTCTTTTATTATCCTCTAATGGATACACATTATAGATAGTACCATATACACTAAACCAGGCTCTAACTAATTCATAGATGGTATTACATATTATTTTTTTTGGAAATATATCTTTGTTATCTAAATTATTTATATCGGTATGTGAAGAATTTGTTAAAGACTCTTCAGGTAACAAACTTAAACCTCAAAGATTGAATTTTATCTTTATAGGATACCCAAAGGAAACAATGATATATTACCTATACTGTAGAGACCCGAAGCTTGACGTACATGGACATTACATTACTTTTGAGGAATACTTAGTACATAACAAAAACACACACACAAGGACCGTAATAGTTTAGTGTATTTGGAAACTCGGACTACAATCTTCTAATCGTGGTGAAAGATCTTCAACATCTCCCATAAAGATCTTTTTTTTAACCTAAAACCTTTCTTTATATCCTGGGGAAAAGAAAACATAAAAGGGTGAGCTCAAATGCTCAGTAAGGGTAAACAAAAGAAATATCAATCACATCATATTCATAAGAACATAACATTTTGGAAATCATAACCTGCAAAAGAGAGCATAATTTCATAACATGGGATAAATCATGGAAGTGAAGATGAAATCACCATAATCATAACATGAAACTTGAAACTTTGTGGCATTCACACATAATCATAGAGAATCATTTCATGTTAGTCAAGACTCATTTCCAAGACTATCTTAGTGGACAATGTCCCTTTCTGAATCGAGTAACCCTCGTTTCAGTCCTGTTTCACTGAACCGGTATAACCTACCGTTCCAGCCCTGTCTATCTCATGAGATATAAAATCTTTACCCAATGCATTGGAGGGAGATATAGGTCCCACCCATCTTATAATGAATCCTTTCTTATGTGTGCCACATAATCATAAACCATACATCATAGCGTAACCCATGTAATAAAAATGGAATTCTTAAACAACATGACATCATAAAACAATTCATATAAGATAAAAGAATTCATAAAAATTTTTCCATCACAACATAATCAAATCCATGTAATAATAGGGATAAAAATAGAACCCTTTTATTATCTTAGATGGAAAATAATTTTGATAAAATACCTGAACTCCATTCTTGAGGAAAATATCCTTTCTACTTCAAAAACATTTTTCCTTTCATAACATGTCATACGACTTTAAAATAAAAGAAGATGATTAAAAATAAACTTGAAAACTTGTAAAGGAAGCTTCTTGGAAATAATGTTTTAAAAATCAATTCATGCCGTATAAGTTAAAAAAACATTCTTCGTACTTTTGTCGGAAAAGTCAAAAAGTACCTCGTACGAAAAAACGACAAAAGATTCCTTTCATATTCTTTACTAAAAACTCACCGAAGGTAAAATTGGATTTAAACTATTGTAAGTGGATGGAAACAATATTAAATATTTAGGGAACATGGATGTGGATGATAAAATACACCCCAGTAAATACTTACGAATAAACAATCTCAGATAAAAATTAGATTGTGATATTTCCCTTACCTTAGGTCCGATTTGCTTCGTATGTGTCCGAACCTCCTGTATAATGATTTAAATAATGTCATTGACTTATTACAGAATCATATTCATTGTTATGATATCATATATGGTTCACTTATGACATTATATTACCCGTTCTTTTGTAAATTCCATGTTAAAGAAGCGTTTTGGGTAAAATCGTTTCATTTATCGTAGGTGTTTTGACTTGTTGTTCTTGACATCATTATTACTTATATCATGATTTAATTACTTCCAGAATATAAAACATGATTTATATATCATATATATTCAGTATATATATATATATATATATAATAGATAGATAAATAAAATGAAAAACACCGTTCATGGAGACGGTAGTCCGTACGTACGCATGAACGCTGTTTTCCTTTCCTTATTGTCTTGAAATGGAAGTAAGTAGATGACATACATACATATATATATATACATAAATCCAGTAGCTTTATAATGTCATATATTTCATTATTATTTCTTATATATACTTTATAATCATTCTTAAATGGTTAACATGGAGAATGAATCTCATCGCGTCGTGGAGACGGTATTCCGTACGTACGCACGAGCGATGATATCATTTCCATAAATATTGAATTGAATTGGAGTGGATTATACAATATATCAGAATCAATATGATGTTGTAATAACTATGTATAGTTATTCTTTACACCATTATACCCATCCATGTAAGGTGGTGGTGGAAAATAGATTACACCACGGCGTGGAGACGGTATTCTGTACGTACGCACGCGCGGTGATTTCTTTTTCCGTAGGATGGATAGATGGTGAAATAGGGTTGTTTCATACTTATAATAACATATCAGTATATGAGTGATACTGATGTTATTACTTCATAATGAAACCACCTAAGAAGAAGAAGTGGAAGAAAAAATAAAGATGAAAGAATTGGTAACGGTAATTACCTCTTCTTTGAAGCGCCTCTTTGAGACCTCCTCTTAGGGCACTAAAATTGGTATTTGAGGAAGACCAGAACCTCTAGGATGTTTCTAGGGAAGTGGAGAAGAGATTTTGGCAGGGGTTGGCCGAGCTTGAGTGCTCAAATTGGTGTGAGGAGGAGGGGGAGGAGGTGTCCTTTTATAAGGGAGGAGAGGGGCACCTTAGGAATATCTCAAAATATTAATTTATATTAAAGTCAAAATCGGTTTATAATGGCTCCAAAGGGTCTTATTTCGAAGATAAGGTGGGTATGGGTCGAAATCCTATCAACCAATAGGATTTAGACAAGTTTAGGGTGTTATTTTAACATTATCAATTAGATTTAACTCTAAGTTAAATAATTTAACTTTTACCGTGTCTTTTTGTTTTCTTTCACTATATGGTTAATACACTTACTATAACATGCCAAAAGAACCCAAAATTTTTTATTATTAATATATATATCCTTATCTAAGTTATTTGGCCGAACCTTAGATTTTTAGGAATACAATAACAATTAATAATATAATATTTGATTTAAAAACTATTTTGTGTCAATTTTGACACTATTTGATATATGATTTTTGTGAAAGTCATAACAGAATTATATGTTCTAACCAAGTTGATTAAATCAACATTAATATATCATAGTAACCTAGAAAATTAGTGGAATTCATAAAAAGTCTTAAATTACATTTATTTTGGTGTTTATAACATCAATTATGTCAATATTTCATTAATAAGATAATTACTGCATCATCATTGTGTCATACATAAATTAAATTATTTAATGTCTAAAAATTACAAATAAAATACCATCATGTAGGAAATCTTTTTATATTTCTAATGAATATTTATAGTCGAATTTATCTTATGTATAACCCCATATTAAAAATGATTTACTTATTAAACTTTGATTTTAACTATTTTAACCCTTCTTTAAATAAATTAATAATAAATGTCCTAATCTAATCCAAGTGGGCCTAAATGGTCATATGTTATTCCTAAGTTTGTTTTTGGTCGAATTACACTTGTCCAATAGAATTAGGACATGTGTTAGGGTAATATTAATATCATATTTACCCTTAGTTACCCTATTTACTATTAACTGCAGTAAAAATAGTAAAAAGTTACTATTCACCAAAAATTTATTTTTATCTCATTGAACCACATTTTACTTACTGATATCAACCGTGTCTGTCAGATTTTTGAAATTCCATTCACAGAAGCGGTAAAATTAAGTTTTATGAAAAATTCAGTTTTTTAACTACCACTTAGTAGTTTCACTATTCATCAAAAATTGATATTTTTCAGAACAATGCCAAAATTTCATCCTAAGATATATTTCATATTCCAAATTCAAAAATGAAGTCTATTTTACCAAATTCATAACATAGAAGTTGCATTAATTAATTTTATAATTAAATCCCGCTGTTAAAACAAATAGCGTGTTTTTAAGAAACAATATCTATCAAAAGATTGACACTTGTTTATGTCTAGTTTAAATGTGAAATTACATCCAATGACCAACATTGTATTAAATTGTAAAAATATATTCTAAATATACTTTAAAACCACTCAAATTAATAATTTATCACTATTAATTATTTTGATTAAAAAAGTTTTTTTTTAATTATAATTTAGTAATTTTCACTATTCATCAGAATATGAAAGTTATCCGAAAAGTACCAAAATTTCACCTTAGGCTAAATTCGATACTCCGAATCCAAAAATGAAATCCATTTTGAAAAATAAAATTTACAAAATTTCAAAAAGTGGTTATTACTATTCATAACGGCTAGTTTTAATAATATTTTAATAGCATATCGCTGTTTAGTGAAACTCGTTATTGCGTACTACACACGCTATCGAGGAAGGTCGTGATTGCGTGTAATGCAAGGCAAGTCAAGGATGTTTGTTGTGCAAGCTCCTTTTGGTGTAGCGTACAACACAAGACATTAATAAAATTAAAAAGAATATTTTTCATAAAATCTTGGGCTGTTACATTCTACCCCCGTTAAAATGAATTTCGCCCTCGAAATTCGTCGGGGTTATAAATGGTTTACTATTTGAAAGTTTCTTTGATAGAAACCCACATCGTAAAAAGGAATACCAAAACATGGCTTTAAAAACTAAAGTATGAAATGTAACGATTACCCAAATAAACTAATCACTGGGTTTCCACATAGGTGAAAATATGGATATGGAAGAGAAATCTAACCATCATGTTCTGATGGAGAGTGGTAGAGAACATGGCTATGGAAAATCCAGTAATCACAAATCCATAAATTTGTGACGATCTAAGGTACCATCTGATTCATCAGGTATAAGATCACTAGGACAACATTTTTGGTTTTCAAGATCATTTCCCTAAAGTTGAAAATTTGAATTAGAATAAATACATTCTTTATTTTGGTACAATCTCACTGTTTTTCATGCCTTGAACAATTTCCACTTCATCTCTTAAATAAATGAAGTTGAATTTGTTATTCGTGAAGTGTTAGCAGATCATGTGATAGAATGACGGGTCATTCCATCTGTCTCAAACAAAAGGTTAGCAAAAATTATATACATAAGTCGATCTATAGTGAGATTAATCACATATGGTTCCTAAAATGGACTTATACTTCATATATCATACTGCTTAATATAATAAAACTAGTTTCTACTAAACAGGGACTTCCTGTAGGCCAGTGGTAGGCGATAAAGGCCAGTCGCACTTCGGTTGTGGGTTCGATTCCCACATCCTTGTCCGACGCGATGGGCTGTCACCCGTCCTGCAGGTTGTCCTTTTTCTAAAACTATATTACTATAACATCCCATCAATAATATCGAGAAAACTTCGATCCTTAAACAATACTCACTTATGTCCAACATAATCCATTTCAATCTTTAGGCTTATCCATAATACTGCAGTCCACTCTCATAACATAGTGAAAACAATTACCAGAGATTTAATACCATCGTTGATCCCCATATATCATAAGATATGTTTTGTTGGTCACATTCCAAACATTCAAAGTCCTTAATCATGTATTCTCTTGAATACCTTAGTGAAAACATGAATGCAGTTAAAATTTAACACTTTCCACATACCAAAATCCTCAAAATTCTATATACTCAAACAATGATATCACTTAGTCCTTATATTAATCATGAGCTCATGAATACTGTCAAATATTTCATTTTCTCATTTTCCCTTCATTATGCGCATATCATCTTTTTTCCAAAAATACCTCAATCACTTCGAATACCACATTAGACCAATACATAAATATTTCAATACACCATAAAAGTACCTCAACAACATTATTCTTGAATACCAATACATAAACACTTCAGTCCATCCACTTCAATGATTTTCCTGGAATAAGTCCTTCCTTGAATTAGAAGTAACTTTTTAGGTCAGGGCATTGAGTTGGGTAATGCCCATGTTCTCCACAAATAAGACATTGAACTCCATAACAATCTATCACTCTATGACCCTTTTCTCCACACAGATAACATCAGTCCCTCCATTTGAGGTATTCCTCAAGGTTCTTCTTCCCTTCTTTAGAAATCTCAATCTTCCTTTCTTTATGCTCCTCAACATACGAACATGCATAATAGTTTATCTTCCTCTTATTTGATGAATTAGTCATACCACTAAATTTCACCTTGTTAATCATATATCGCGATGACTGATTCGGCATAATCACAATATCTTTATCTCTAGGCATTACACAATTTTGTTGCTCATAGTCACCAATTTGTCCATTGGATTCAATGTTAATCGAATTCCTTCTGGTTCCCTCCATTAACTAAAACACAAAAAGAATTTTGTGAGAGGCGAAATCATTCTAGGGAAGACAACATAGTAAAGGGGGATCACCCTCAATATCTATCATCTTAGGTTAAATTCTAAGATCGTTACCGTAGTTCTAGGACTGTATCCTATACGTATACTTATCCTTAGGGACATCCCTAGACATATCTCTAGGGATCTCACTAAAGTTCTAGCATCTTAGTTTCCAAAGGTTGACTAAACCTTTCCTCTGATACCAACTGTAGAGACCTGAAGCTTGACGTACATGGACATTACATTACTTTTGCGGAATACTTAGTACATAACAAAAACACACACACAAGGACCGTAATAGTTTAGTGTCTTTGGAAACTCGGACTACAATCTTCTAATCGTGGTGAAAGATCTTCAACATCTCCCATAAAGATCTTTTTTCTTACCTAAAACCTTTCTTTATATCCTGGGGAAAAGAAAACATAAAAGGGTGAGCTCAAATGCTCAGTAAGGGTAAACAAAAGAAATATCAATCACATCATATTCATAAGAACATAACATTTTGGAAATCATAACCTGCAAAAGAGAGCATAATTTCATAACATGGGATAAATCATGGAAGTGAAGATGAAATCACCATAATCATAACATGAAACTTGAAACTTTGTGGCATTCACACATAATCATAGAGAATCATTTCTTGTTAGTCAAGACTCATTTCCAAGACTATCTTAGTGGACGATGTCCCTTTCTGAATCGAGTAACCCTCGTTTCAGTCCTGTTTCACTGAACCGGTATAACCTACCGTTCCAGCCCTGTCTATCTCATGAGATATAAAATCTTTACCCAATGCATTGGAGGGAGATATAGGTCCCACCCATCTTATAATGAATCCTTTCTTATGTGTGCCACATAATCATAAACCATACATCATAGCGTAACCCATGTAATAAAAATGGAATTCTTAAACAACATGACATCATAAAACAATTCATATAAGATAAAGGAATTCATAAAAATGTTTCCATCACAACATAATCAAATCCATGTAATAATAGGGATAAAAACAGAACCCTTTTATTATCTTAGATGGAAAATAATTTTGATAAAATACCTGAACTCCATTCTTGAGGAAAATATCCTTTCTACTTCAAAAACATTTTTCCTTTCATAACATGTCATACGACTTTAAAATAAAAGAAGATGATTAAAAATAAACTTGAAAACTTGTAAAGGAAGCTTCTTGGAAATAATGTTTTAAAAATCCATTCATGCCGTATAAGTTAAAAAAACATTCTTCGTACTTTTGTCGGAAAAGTCAAAAAGTACCTCGTACGAAAAAACGATAAAAGATTCCTTTCATATTCTTTACTAAAAACTCACCGAAGGTAAAATTGGATTTAAACTATTGTAAGTGGATGGAAACAATATTAAATATTGAGGGAACATGGATGTGGATGATAAAATACACCCCAGTAAATACTTACGAATAAACAATCTCAGATAAAAATGAGATTGTGATATTTCCCTTACCTTAGGTCCGATTTGCTTCGTATGTGTCCGAACCTCCTGTATACTGATTTAAATAATGTCATTGAATTATTACAGAATCATATTCATTGTTATGATATCATATATGGTTCACTTATGACATTATATTACCCGTTCTTTTGTAAATTCCATGTTAAAGAAGCGTTTTGGGTAAAATCGTTTCATTTATCGTAGGTGTTTTGACTTGTTGTTCTTGACATCATTATTACTTATATCATGATTTACTTACTTCCAGAATATAAAACATGATTTATATATCATATATATTCAGTATATATATATATATATATATATAATAGATAGATAAATAAAATGAAAAACACCGTTCATGGAGACGGTAGTCCGTACGTACGCATGAACGCTGTTTTCCTTTCCTTATTGTCTTGAAATGGAAGTAAGTAGATGACATACATACATATATATATATACATAAATCCAGTAGCTTTATAATGTCATATATTTCATTATTATTTCTTATATATACTTTATAATCATTCTTAAATGGTTAACATGGAGAATGAATCTCATCGCGTCGTGGAGACGGTATTCCGTACGTACGCACGAGCGATGATATCATTTCCATAAATATTGAATTGAATTGGAGTGGATTATACAATATATCAGAATCAATATGATGTTGTAATAACTATGTATAGTTATTCTTTACACCATTATACCCATCCATGTAAGGTGGTGGTGGAAAATAGATTACACCACGACGTGGAGACGGTATTCCGTACGTACGCACGCGCGGTGATTTCTTTTTCCGTAGGATGGATAGATGGTGAAATAGGGTTGTTTCATACTTATAATAACATATCAGTATATGAGTGATACTGATGTTATTACTTCATAATGAAACCACCTAAGAAGAAGAAGTGGAAGAAAAAATAAAGATGAAAGAATTGGTAACGGTAATTACCTCTTCTTGGAAGCGCCTCTTTGAGACCTCCTCTTAGGGCACTAAAATTGGTATTTGAGGAAGACCAGAACCTCTAGGATGTTTCTAGGGAAGTGTAGAAGAGATTTTGGCAGGGGTTGGCCGAGCTTGAGTGCTCAAATTGGTGTGAGGAGGAGGGGGAGGAGGTGTCCTTTTATAAGGGAGGAGAGGGGCACCTTAGGAATATCTCAAAATATTATTTTATATTAAAGTAAAAATCGGTTTATAATGGCTCCAAAGGGTCTTATTTCGAAGATAAGGTGGGTACGGGTCGAAATCCTATCAACCAATAGGATTTAGACAAGTTTAGGGTGTTATTTTAACCTTATCAATTAGATTTAACTCTAAGTTAAATAATTTAACTTTTACCGTGTCTTTTTGTTTTCTTTCACTATATGGTTAATACACTTACTATAACATGCCAAAAGAACCCCAAATATTTTATTATTAATATATATATCCTTATCTAAGTCATTTGGCCGAACCTTAGATTTTTAGGAATACAATAACAATTAATAATATAATATTTGATTTAAAAACTATTTTGTGTCAATTTTGACACTATTTGATATATGATTTTTGTGAAAGTCATAACAGAATTATATGTTCTAACCAAGTTGATTAAATCAACATTAATATATCATAGTAACCTAGAAAATTAGTGGAATTCATAAAAAGTCTTAAATTACATTTATTTTGGTGTTTATAACATCAATTATGTCAATATTTCATTAATAAGATAATTACTGCATCATCATTGTGTCATACATAAATTAAATTATTTAATGTCTAAAAATTACAAATAAAATACCATCATGTAGGAAATCTTTTTATATTTCTAATGAATATTTATAGTCGAATTTATCTTATGTATAACCCCATATTAAAAATGATTTACTTATTAAACTTTGATTTTAACTATTTTAACCCTTCTTTAAATAAATTAATAATAAATGTCCTAATCTAATCCAAGTGGGCCTAAATGGTCATATGTTATTCCTAAGTTTTTTTTTGGTCGAATTACACTTGTCCAATAGAATTAGGACATGTGTTAGGGTAATATTAATATCATATTTACCCTTAGTTACCCTATTTACTATTAACTGCGGTAAAAATAGTAAAAAGTTACTATTCACCAAAAAATTATTTTTATCTCATTGAACCACATTTTACTTACTGATATCAACCGTGTCTGTCGGATTTTTGAAATTCCATTCACAGAAGCGGTAAAATTAAGTTTTATGAAAAATTCAGTTTTTTAACTACCACTTAGTAGTTTCACTATTCATCAAAAATTGATATTTTTCAGAACAATGCCAAAATTTCATCCTAAGCTATATTTCATATTCCGAATTCAAAAATGAAGTCTATTTTACCAAATTCATAACATAGAAGTTGCATTGATTAATTTTATAATTAAATCCCGTTGTTAAAACAAATAGCGTGTTTTTAAGAAACAATATCTATCAAAAGATTGACACTTGTTTATGTCTAGTTTAAATGTGAAATTACATCGAATGACCAACATTGTATTAAATTGTAAAAATATATTCTAAATATACTTTAAAACCACTCAAATTAATAATTTATCACTATTAATTATTTTGATTAAAAAAGTTTTTTTTTAATTATAATTTAGTAATTTTCACTATTCATCAGAATATGAAAGTTATCCGAAAAGTACCAAAATTTCACCTTAGGATAAATTCGATACTCCGGATCTAAAAATGAAATCCATTTTGAAAAATAAAATTTACAAAATTTCAAAAAGTGGTTATTACTATTCATAACGGCTAGTTTTAATAATATTTTAATAGCATATCGCTGTTTAGTGAAACTCGTTATTGCGTACTACACACGCTATCGAGGAAGGTCGTGATTGCGTGTAATTCAAGGCAAGTCAAGGATGTGTGTTGTGCAAGCTCCTTTTGGTGTAGCGTACAACACAAGACATTAATAAAATTAAAAAGAATATTTTTCATAAAATCTTGGGCTGTTACATATACAACCCCATAGATAAAAATTTATGAGTGTAAAGACACACCATGGTTCTTAAGAGGGGGAATATATCAAAAATAAATAGTGGGAGAAATATATACTCTTATGAATTTATAGCTCAAGATACAAAAAGAGTTATCATACGGATGGATTCCATAGATCCTGGTTCAAGTGGACACTCCAGAGATACAATTATTACATATAAGTGCTATAGAGGTTAGATAACCTAGAAGATACAGTTTTCTAGTCCCCAAGGATGGTGAATCATTAATAGTAGATAACAATGAACCAAAAACCTACAAATAATAATTAAGAACCAAAGAATATATCAAGTGGAAAAAATACATGAATAATAAAATGTATTCTATGTATAAAAACTCTATTTGTATTTTGATAGATCCTCTAGTGGATGTAAATGAATTTGGTTGTAAATGCACATTCAAGAAGAAACTGAAAAATGGGTGGAAAAGTCAATGCCTATAATGTACACTGGTTGTAAAAGGGTTTAAACGTTAATAAGTAATAGACTATGATGAAATATTTTCTCAATATCCAATGGTTAAATTCAAAGTAATTCTAAATTCCATAGTAGATTACCATGATTATAATATTTAGAAAATAGATGTCAAAAAAATCTTTAACATGAACTCTAGTGACCTATGTTGTCATGGGTTGGAAAATTTATGATGGAATTTGAATTTTTAGGTTATTGGATGGTTTATTTTGATAACCAATGCTTGGAATGAGGTTTTGAGGGTTTTATAAACCGAAAAGGGTGTTTTTGATGGGGTTGAAGGGACTATAGTTGTTACAGGTGTTTGTGAGGAATCTATGGGAAGGATAGAGTGGTTGGGAAGCTTCATGAAGTTGTTATTGGACGTTCATGTCATGAATCATGCATTTATAGTGTCAAAGTATGGGAATATGTGATACAAGGAAATTTCTTTAAACTACACAACATGATCCATATGGTTAAACCTTAAAATATGATATATGGTTTTTTTAATGAAAAGAGGGCGCTCACCCCCCCCCCCCCCTTCTTGTGGAAGATAGAGTGTAAGGAGGTCCAAATGGATGACCCTCCTCTCTCTATATATTATTTGGTTTAGGGGAACTATTCTTGGGAATTTTCCTTAGAGGATCAGGGAATGGGATCCACATCCTTCTCTCGCTCTTGATCCTCCTTATTGCTACTGATTTCAGCATTGTTCAAATTTAGGTCATCTATGGAGATTTCTCTAGAGGATGGTGAAATAATATATTTTTGATGGGTATTACATGTATCTAAGAAAGAGGACATCCTATGATTCCATAAATAAGTTATAATTTTTCTTACGACATGAGGAACATTGCCTAGTGAATTTAATTAGGGTTTTCAACGATTTTAGGTAAAATTGGTCATTGGTTCAAATTTATAATTTGGGTATTTTTTATTTCCCTGGATTAGGTATGAATTAAGAGTAGAACACTACTAGTTAATAATGTTTCTAGCATCATTGGACTACCTAGTGAGACTATTGATGATTATTCCTTTTTTGGAATTTGGTTTATCTTAATTAATTTAATTATTTTTGTGGTTTTGATTAGTGTTCGGGTGATGGATCAGGATTAAATAGGATTATAGAGGCACAAAATATCCTTGTAATAATATATAAACCATTGGAAAATAAAAATGGGAAATATTTAATTGAGGTAAGTGGTACTCGGTGCTTTCCCAATGGAATTACTTAATTTTTTATAATTCATGTGATGTATGGCTGCACTACTAAGGGCATGGACCTATTTTGTTAAAATGGGTTTATTTAAATTTAAATGTTTAGTTAATTTAAATTAAATGGGAATTTAATTTTAATTATTTAAATTATGTTAAAAGACTAGGATTAATTGAGTAAATTTAGAGGTTTATGAAGACCTTGATCACTAGTTGACGCCTTGACCATTGATCGTCACGCATGGACTGAGAAGATACTTAGACACCTGGACACCTCCAGAGGGGGTGTGATGAGACTTGAGATGGTTGGACTTAGTAGTTTAGGTGAGGATACTTGATGTGTATTATTCCTCTATGGATAAACATTTTGAATATTAGATATGGGTTGGGAGAGTTGACTAGTTTGGAGTAACCCTAGACCTAGAGATGGGCCTTGAGCCATCTCTCGATATTGTCTCTGGTGTGGCGTTCCCCTAAGGCCTTTGAGGTTATGATATGAATTTGATAATATAGAGGGATAGGATTTACTCTATTTATCAAGAGTTGACTAGATATACTAATTGAAACTAAGGATCCTGATTGTGATGCATCTATTGTAGTAATGATCTATGGGACCCCGATGGGTTCCCCTTTAAGATACAACACTGAGTGGGTGTATATTGATATGGGAAAATATATTCATGGGTATAACCTAGAACCCAATACTACTTGTAATACAAATGGAATATGATTATGTGGATGGTCTTAGGAATTCATCCAACACTGTTATGGTTTTTATTTTATTTTTTATAATTTATGTGATTGACCAGAATTCATGGGAATCGATATTTGGTATTGGAATTATTATGATCACTTTTGATGCTTGGGAATCACCTGTTGAGATTAATGATACCCTAGAATGATCAATATTTATGTTTTTGGGTCTCATGGTATTTTAGGGGTGGATTACTAGTTGGACTAGCATCCATTATTGGTGATGCAACAGTGGATTACTAGTTGCAGTTACTAGGATCCATCATCATATTATATGATATCAATATTTTATTAATTCCCATAATTCAAGAGATTCCTTTGACATATTGAGATGATTATGAATTCCCAAGGATCCAGGATTACAATTCCAATACAAGTATACAATTGAAAATTTTGGAGACTCCCAGGATTCGAATGGAGATATGAGGTTCCAGGTAGGTATATATTCTTAATAATGGATGTTGGACATCCTAAGGGAGACTATTGGATCTCATTGATTGATGCCTACGATACCCACTAGGATTAGGTGGACACACCAATGATGGATTGGAGGAGGTTCCATGAGTTAAAAGATTCTTGATAGATCAACTTTAGGATCTCAGTAGTATATTTTGTTTGATTTATTAGGTCATTATTGACACCCATAATTATTTAATATGAACTTTTTTGTCAAGGATTTTAGAACATTGAAGACAATTCAAAAATATTTGCATACTTTTTATAAATGACACAATGGTTTCACTTAGGTCTTGGATATTCTCTATAATAGGAATAGAGTTTTGGCCCATAATAATTTTACTTAATATTATTTTATAAGTATTTATAAGATCCCCATTCACTAAGAAAAGGGGCATCCAACACCAACATACCTCAACAGCTCAACCCAAGACCATGTCGGAGTTCCCTCAACCATGCTTAGGTATCCATCCCTAACAGCTAGCACACATCTGGAATAGGGTGTACAGAAGATTGTGTGCACAAGAGGTGAAAACTCACCACTATAGGGAGGAAGAACAATAGGAAGGGTAGTTCCACTATGTGGGGTGGCATGGTGCCAGGAGGGTTTTGATTTCTGAACCCCAAGCTGCACAACTTGATTGATAAACCAAAGTGGTGGTGTTGTGGATTTATGTGTGGGATGAAGAAACTATGGGTATTATTCACTCATGGTTAAAAAACGAATATATAACCAGATCAACCCAATTATATAAATATTCTCTATCTGATCATGATGAAACAATCCTATGAAACCTCCTACTCACCTACTTATCTGTTTCACTCTCATGCCACTAGTTCAACATTGATGAGACACTTGACATTGCTCAATCCACCATGGAATCCTTCCCCGATGATCAAGATAAGGTAGTCGAGACTCGGTCAATGTCTAAGACATTCATGAAACTTCATTTCTATTAATGCATTAATATCAAACCACAAAATTCCATTGCATGATCCCATTCCAGAAAACGGTGGGAATCTATCACATGAGTTTTCAAAGGTCATGAAATTCAGGTGAGGAAATGTGGAAAACCACTGAAATCATCACATAAAGTTTATGACCACATGAATCTCCCTTCTTCTGCATATTTTATCATTGTAATTAATTGGTATTTTCAAGAGATAATCCACCATGCTATAAGGCATCATGTGAATATGGTCATTTGATCACATGAATCCATCGTGAAAGGTATCATGAATCATATGATATAAGGATGATGATTGGGTGAGGAAAAGCGGATGGAATTGAGGCTTCACATGAAAAGAGTGTAACCTGAATTCAAAAAAATATCTCATAATATGTTAGATGAGATCATGATACACCTAAAAGTCGGTCATGCAAATCCAGAAAAGATCCACCTCTTTGGAATGCCAAGGCACTGCACGGGTACATGCTGTCATGTGAGGCCCCCTTGATGATAAATAAATCTCTAACAGTTGTCTAGTATACCATAGTGAGAAACCATCTCATGAACAACTTGGAAACACCTCTTAATATCATCAAAACAACCCATAATAGTTCTCAAAATGTAAACACAATCCCAGAACACCCATGAAAACTCAAGTTTTTACATGAATAAGAGTTGGACAAGCAATATTTTACTACTACCTCCCAAGCCCCAATGGTCAAATATCCTTTCTACCACTAATTACAAAATTAAAACATCATATGATACCATTTTTTAATGAACCATTCTAGATTGAACAAACTTGTCACCCGAGATGGCACACCATAAGGCCTGAAGTGCATTCCCATTCACTATGGGATGGTGACAAGAATTAAGTACAATTAATAACCTCTTGGTAATGGTTTTGAACATGGAAAACCAACATGATCCATCCATGAAATATGATGGACACGCCAATATCATTAGAGTCAACAGAATGAAATGCAACATCCAGATAAGCATAGCAATAACTAATATATTCCATAAGTAACAACATACATTATATACATAACATTCCATAACAGGAATATACATGGCATCTTAAGTCAAAATATAAAAAAATCAAAATAATAGTAATAAGACCAAATAAGGGATATACATACATCCCAAATAATAAGGCTCAAAAACATCTTCACATGATCCAATCCCTGTAAGACCATGTCTCCTCTATCACAATAACGATTGATGGTAATCATGAAGATCCACCAATGTACAGAGTGAACTTTCCATTACCTATTTCCTATAAAACAAAGTAAACATATGCCGGATGGGATATGTAGGGTGTGATGCATGAATCCTATTAGGATACCACCATAAATATATTTAAGGATTTTAAACCATGAAAAACTAATAAACTAGTTTGAAAACTCCTTTTCAATACCAGCGCACTTTTAATACATTAATCTTTAAAACAAGCCATTGAAATCCCTTTGATTTTCTTTAAAAAACATGTTTTCCAAAGAACAAACACCAACATGGATCAAATAATGAAACAAGGCCTTACAGAATAATATTATCAATATACCCAATAATACATAACAAGAGTAAGTATAAAAATCATCATCATGTAACTATATAAATGGAAATGGGCATAACTCATGATATAACATCAAACAAGGAATTAATATAATGAATAAATACATAAAGATAAAATTGACATGATTAATGTGAACTAAGTTATTAAACCATAATTTTATAATGTGAATGAGACTAAAAATAAGATTCTCTAGGTGGAAATGAAAAGTAGAAGATTTCATAGTCTTAATCAAGCCCAACTCTAAGATCTCTCATTGTCTCTTGGAAAAACAAGTGGATAATCTCATAGCCCTCCTACCAAAGGATCTCATGGTCACTCGGATAAAAAATTTAAACTCTCCTGATATTCCCACTAAAGGATCTCATGGTCTCTTTGAAAACCCCCACTCACACCCTAGGTATTCCTGTGTTCAACTCAATGCTAATCAAAATCACATCACAAGTGTCACACATCATAGTCCATTTCACAAGACACCTTAATAAAAAAATATTCCCATTTTTTTAAAAACCTTTCCACAATGAAAACTCATTTCTAAAATTCCTTTAGATATACCTTTGAAACAAAAAATTCCCATTGATCCATCTTACAAACAATTTGGATTACACTCAACCCATCCCCTATTTGGAAAACTCACTTTAAATGTTCAATTTCGAAACCAAATCAATGATAAAATCAAACATAGAATTAAAATAAACCATAAATCATTTAATTTGAAATTAAAAAAACAAAAACCAAAGGTGATTTATAATTTAAATGTAAACCATGGAAAATTCCCTTAAATAGAGACACCTATATCAGAAATAGTTACAACCTCATCACCTTTGAAGACAACCACCCAGAAAAAGAAGGATAAGGCCTAACACTCTTAAACCATAATAAAACATACCTAATCCCTCACAAAAAAATACTAGGTTCATCAAACACCCCATCTAGGGTTTCCACCTTCCATGGAAATGAAAGAAAAAGCATGTGGAAGGTGGAAGGATGATGAAAAGTCAAATAAGGGGGTTTATCTCAAAAAACTAATTTAATTCAAGGAAATTACACCAAGTTGATCGGGGATAATATTATAAACCAAGGAGGAGGGGATATTCATTAAAATTATGAGAAATGAGGCCAAGAGGTTAGAAATGTGACAAATGAGTTTTGGTAAAATCATTAAAAAATTAATGTGATGACCAAAGTAAAAAATTTATCCAAAATATTAGGAAAATTATGCACCAAACATGTGTAAGATACTACCTACTCAAAAATAGGTTGAAATATTTCACATAGGATTTTCATAGTTTGAAAAATTGTGCTCAAACCGTGCAAAATCACATTATCCCAAACCCAGAACCCACTCACATGGTTATCCACATGGTTAAAAAACAGTGCACTGGCTATGAATCCTAATATATTTCTCCAAAAAACTCCAATTTTGACCCTTGACACTCAGAAACTCCCAACAAAATAAAATATAAAAGATAAATAAAAAATAGTTATACTAATGACCTGGGAGGTATCATAAGTTTAGCATATTATGAAACATTTATGCATAAACAAATTATTTGTAATAGATCTACATCATCTCCCACTAATATCTTCATAAATATCACCCTTATTAAATATATCATACTTAAAATTTTTGTCACAACTAGAGGAAAATAAAACATAAGAAAGCATGAGGTCAGATTCTCAGTAAGGGTAAACAACAGAGATATTAGCGATAACTTAAGAACATAAGTATAAGGGTATTAGCACATGATAATAACATTTGAAAACCATAACCAATATATCATAGATCAATATATTGAGTTTTTGAATTAATCTAGGTATTCCATAAGACAAGAATCAAAAAGGAATCAAAGAACATGATCTATGAGAGGGAAAAAATTCCAAAAACATAAGTTTGTGTAATATAGATAATCATATAAATAATTTCCTTAGTTAAATAAAACTTCCAATACTATCATAGTGGATTGGGTTCACTCCCCATTTCTTCATATCCTTAGTCAAGGTCCATTCCCTGAACTATCATAGTGGAAAAAGTCTCATACTAAAACTGGTTCACTCCACATTCCAGTCCTTATTTCTCATGAGATATCAATCATTACCTAATGCATTAGAGGGATATATAATTCTATGACCACCCATAATATAATGAAAAAAATACATATTTATTCTACATGATCACAAAACATTCATCATATCAAAACCCATTGAATGGAAATGGGTTTTATAAACATTTAATCATTTCATCATAGCATAACATTGGGAAAAGAAATGGGTTGTATAAAGGTTTCATCATTACTTAATTAACCCAAGGAAATAAATATTTTTTATAGAATCATCCTTAAACAACCATCATCATAATATATAAAAATAATGAAAGTGGGTGGTATCATTGGATCATAACCCTAGTAAAGAATAAGTGACATCAAAGGATGATATCATATATGAATATGTATTTAAAATATCCCTAGAACATTTCTTAAGGAAAATACCATTTTTTCGTTGAAATCACTTATTATAAATAAATAAATTTCCCAAATTTTAAATAAAAAATATTATTTGAAAATAAACTTAGAAAATTATAAACTAATCTTCAAAGTATTGAATGGTCATAATGGTGGGAAACTCCATTCATGCGTGTACGTTAAAACAGAGATTTCTTCGACATTTTTGGGGAAAATTAAAAAGTACCTTGTTCAGAAAATGACAAGAAGATTCATATTAGAAATTTTTTTGAAAAATAAAACATGGGAAAATGAATTTAAAAAATAAAGGAGAAGAGTAAAAAAATCTTGAAAACATTTTTAGAAAATATGGACATAGAAGAAAAATGTTTTTCGACCAAAGAGAGAAATAAATTCGAAATTCCTTAAAAATATTATTTCAGTATCTTGAGTGCTTAGAGAATAAAATCAAACAAAAACATTTATTCTCAAAAAAAAAACATCGTTTAAGAAAAATCATCATATTTTTTAGAGTTTGATCCTGAAATTTCATCATCGGAAACTTAATCATAAATAATCCTGGTAAGTAATGAGATTATAACATAAAATACTTATCTCAAGTTTTAATTTCTTCAAAATAATTTTAAACTAATGTATAATAAATTTAAATTTATTATAATTAAAAAATTAATTTACACACTTATCATATCATATTTTATCTACTTATAAAATTTAAACACATATTTATTAATAACTTCTTAAAATCATCATTTACAAGTGTTAATGATTTCATTTTTTCCATGAGAATTTTGGTTCAGTAGTTCCGGTCCTTTTTATTTGATTGTGGTTACATAATCTCAAAAAAATTAATTATGATATAAAAATAATATATATTTATTATATATATATATTTATATAGTGTCACACATAAAGTATAGAGATAAAAAGATGAATTACACCACTCACAGAGTTGGTAGTCTCTACATATGCATGAATGCTGATTTAACTTTTTAATGGATGGAATAAAAAAAGGTAAATAATAATTCAAATTTATATAATAATTATTATATCATATATATCATATGTATTAACTAAATATATCCTTATTAACATCTATGAAAAGAAGAAATGAAAAAAAAACATATCTCATTGTGGAGGTGGTAGTCCATACGTACGCATGAGCGACGTTATCACTTTATAACGAATAGGAAGGTAATAAAATATATATGATATTGTAATTAAAAATAATAATTACTTGATAAGTGTCATATATAAACTTTAAACCCATCATAATAACCATTCATGAAATATGGTAATGAAAAGTTAATTGTATCACTAAGTGAGGGCGGTAGTCCACACGTACGCACGAGCGATGCTTTTACTTCCAATTTGATGGAAAAGATTGTGGATAATGATAGTCGCATAATCATAATTATGTTTTACTAAATTTTAGAAACTTAATTTATTATTTCATGATTAATAACATAGATATTGAGTAGGTATAAGAAAAATAATTTGAAATAAGTTGTGTAGGAAGATTATATGTTCTTCGATGGGCCTCCTTTAGATCCCTTCTTAAGGACCCTGATATTGGTATTTTAATAATAAAAAAACATTTAATTTGTGACTAGGGAATTTTATAAGATAATTGGTATGGTTTTTTTATCTATATATAACAATGTGGTGTAAATAAAAGAGATAAGGGGTGTCATTTTATAAGGGAAGGAAATGACACAATTGAAATTACTAAAATGATTTAAATATAACTAATTTATCTCTCAAGTATAATGCCTCTAAAAAAATATTTTGAATAAAAAGATTAAAATTTCAAAATAACAATATCCAATTAAATTTATACAAGTTTTGGTGTCATTTAATCCTTATCTTTAGGTTTAACCCCTTCATTAACCGATTGTAACCTTAACTGTGGTAATGACTTTTTCAATATTAAATGGTTATAATTGTTCTTAAAAGGTAAAAATTGTAAGATAAATGGTCAAGGAATTACATTTAAAAAAATTTATACTCATACTTGTTATCATTTATTCCTTATATAAAAATTTTAGAGATATTAAATTCAAGAGAGTGACATTTGGGAATTTTCTTTACTTAAAATAATACAAATTTCATTATCAAGAGAAACTAAAATAAAAATGACATATATTAGAATTTTGGATGGATATGGTGTGATTTATCCCATAAAATGAAATTAAGGAATGTTTTGGGTTAATTTTGAGACCTTATCTCATTTTTTTAACTCTTTTTAACCATTTTACACTTTCCAAGGTGATAAATATTTACCATGGTTTCTATTCATAATGAAAAAAAAATAAAAAATAAATAAAAAAATTTAACCTCCTAATTAAAAATATGGAAACCATTTTAAATTATTCAATTCAGATAAGTTTAATAATTTAACTTAAAATTAAACCTAAAAAACATGACAAAAATTAGTTTTCTAGAAAAAAAAATGTTTTCTGAATTATAATATTTTTTATAAAAAAATATAACCTAAAATTAATTCCAATGACCTTAATTGGATCACTAATAATATAAATTAACTAATGTTAATTTTAAAATATTTTTCAAAAAAATTACTTTTAAATTGCTTAAAATAAAAATATATTTTCAATAAAAATCAGTACTTCTCAGTGTTCATTGAAAAAAATCAACCTTTTTAGAAAGTTATCAATATTTCACTCTAAGATAATTTTGAAATGATGATTTAAAAAATTATAATACTATTTTAAAAAAATATCTAAAAGTTTTAAAAAATAATTATATTATTTTCTCAAAAAAAATTAATAAGAAATATTTTGAGGAAAAATTTATTTTCAGATGAAATAATGACTTTAATAAAAAATGAGTGATTATTTATCAATATATTTCTTTATCTAAAAAAATTATAAATTTTTATTGAAAAATTGGTTATTTTGATTCACTCCACCAACCTAATTTCTAGTTTAAAATGGTATACTATATTACAATTCATTTAGAATCAGGGTAATGTGTATTGAGAGATATCGAAGAAATTAAATTTATTTAAAGATAAGTATATCATAAAATATTAGGGTGTTATAGGTGCACCACTAGAGAATGTTTTTTTGATAAGTGTTTCTAAAGGTGTGGAGTACCATGGATTGGAATCAACAATTATGAGTTAAGTCCTATGGTAGGGATAACAATAGACTAGATGAGAAATTCGATTAAGACACATGAGTGTCTTGGGATAAACAAGATCAAATAAGAATTATATCATTTTTAGTGTAAATTTGAGTAGTGACTTGTGCTTCATCAGTTTAAGAACCTAATATTCAAGTTTCACTTCATAAAAATGTTTGGTATTCAAGGATGGGACACATCTATTTGAATGGGAATTGGTTATCATCATAGGTTGGATAATGTTGTTGGATTACCACTAGGACTTCTCAAGGGTGAGAAGTGTTATGTGGGGAATTTTTAATGAATTTCATCATTACGAGTTGGAAAAATCCAATGGAAGTTTGAATTTTGGGTTGGTATACAGTCCATTTTGAGATAAATAAGGATTTTAATAAGGTTCTAAGGGTTTTATAATCCATGTATGGTGTTTTTGTATGGGTTTTAAGGTCTTTTGGGTGTTATCGGTGTCCAGGAGAAATTTGGGGGAGGAAGGAATAGATGATCAATTTCAAGAAGCTTTTTGTAGTCCATTCATGTTATAAATAATGTGTTCATAGTGTGAAGGTATAGGTATCGAGGATACATGGTAATTTACCAAAAGTTCATGGTGTGACCCCAATAGTCGCACCATGGAATATGTGGCAAGGTGTTTTTAAATGAAAAGATGGGGCTCCCCTCCCACCTTCTTATAGTCAACAGAGATCCCAAGAGAGGTCTTGGACATCCCTCTATACTTTTCCTCCTCCTTAGTTTTGGGGAAATATTCTTAGGTGTTTTATTCTATGGATCAAGGTACTGGATCCTCCTCCCTCTTATTCTCAATCTCCTCCTAATTTACACTAATTTTGGTGCTGTTTAGATTTTGTGCATCTATGTAAATTTCACCAGAGGATGGTGAAATCGCTATTTTTCAATGGAACCTTAATGTATCATATCAATATTATATCAAAAGAATCCATAAAAAACATATTTTATTTTTTTAATGGGAGTTATTTTTTCTAGTGAATTTATTTGGATTTTACAGTGATTTTGGGTAAAATTAGACATTAGTTTGGGTTTATAATTTGAGGATTTTGTGCTTCCATGTATTTGGTGTGTGTCAGGACTAAAATTCACATGATTTCTCATATTTTTGGAACAATTTGACTACTCTATGAGTTTAGTGTCAGTTATGATTTTTGTCGATTTGGGTTAAATTAATAAATTAATTAATTTAGTGAATTTTTTGGTTGAGATAGGGTCTTGGTTGATGGGTCGGGTTGGGATGGTCTTGGTGAGGCATGAAAAGGCCTTGGAAGAAGCTATTATCCTTTTCAAAATAAAATTGGATAATCACCAATTGAGTTAGGTGGTCCTCAATACTTTCCCTAGGGAATTATTTCATTTTTTTGTAATGTACGTGATGTTTGTACATGAAACCAAGGGTTTGAACCAATTTCATTATAATGGATTTCTTCAAATTAAATTTTTTGTTTAATTTAAATTTAATTGTAACTTAATTTAAATTTTTTAACTTATGTAAAATGTACGATATGAAATGTGCGTGTGTTAAGGCCACTATGGACCTTGGGAACTAGCTGTGTGCCACAAATATAGATGGATAAGGCCTATAATTAGATGATACTCATACACTTGGACACCATTAATAGGGGTGTGATGAGAATCGAGATGGATAAACCTAGTAGGTCGGGTGAGGACTCATGAGATATTTCAAGCCTAGGTGAATATACCCTATGAGTATTAGAGATGGGTTTGGAGATTTTATTGGTCCGAAGTAACCCTATATATAAATATAGGCCATGAGACATATCTTGAGACTGCCACCAATGTACCATGCTCCTGAGGCCTATGATGTTATTAGATGACATTTATTATACTGAGGGATGGGATTTCCTTCAAGAATCAGGAATTGGACCAACAATCCAGTTGTGACTAAGGATCCTGAGTGGGATACCTCTACAATAATAATGATCTAGGTGACACCTATGGGTGCCCCTTTGAGAAATGACCCTACATGAGTGTATGTGGATATGGGTAGAGATGGTTCCAAGTGTCACCTAAAACCTAAAGCAGCTTGTAATCCCAAAGGGACTATGATGATGGGAATGGGATTAGGAATTATTCCAACCCATGTTATGGGGTTTTTTATTTATTGTTATGTTATGTGATTTATAAAGATGCATGGGAATCATCTGTTGGGCCTATATTTATTGTGATTTTTTGAGATTCTAGGGAATCACCTGTTGATATGGATTTCACCCTAGAATTCATAAGATGTCTAGGATATGGTCCCATAATATTTTGGGGGTGTATTCCAAGTTTTAATGGAATACATTATTGGTGATGTAGTGGTGGATTCATATTAGTGGTTCATAGTATCCAACATCAAAGTATATGATATAATTATTATAGGAATACCCATGATGTTAGGGATTCCTTTGACATAGTGAGACCATTGTGAATTCTAGGGGTGTAAAAATTTTAATGGAAGTACCAGTATACCATTGTGAATTCCTAGGTCTCCCAAAATTTGAATGTTATTATGAGGTGTCGAGTGGGTTCTTATCCCTAAGTAAAAATGTTTTACATCCTTATGGATACTATTATATCCCTTTAATTGATTGTCAGATACACCCTTGGATTAGTTGGATGCACCAGTGATGTATTGGATAAGTAGTTGTGAGATTTTGTATGCCCAAGATATTTTCTATGGGATCTAGGGAGAGTATTCCATTTTATTACCTAGGTATCTAATGAATCGTTCATTCAAGGACATATAAGATTACCCACTCCTCCCCCTCCTAGGAATCAAATGTCACCCAAACAGAAACGAATGCTCAGGTTCTACAATTGGGTTCATCCCAAGGGGTTGAGGATATGGAATGTCTAGTGATTCCCTAGGTACCACTACTCATTATGATAGGGGAGTGTTTATGTTATCCTTAGTGAGTGTAAATAGGACCCCTTGAGTTTATTCTCATACTTAGAGACACTTTTTCACTGGCTAAGGCAATTATGGTTGATCGAGGTCATAGACCTGAGGATCACTGATGGTTATTAGGATTGGCCTAATTTATATGTGTCTTACCCTGTGGTGTTTATGTTACTGGTTGGTATAGTCATTTTGTCATGCTCAGAGACATTCCATCATCGGGCTGATGCTGTTACTATTTGTGCTTTTATTTATTAATTTATAGTAGTTTTTTATTTTATTAGAGCATTTCACATTCACAAATCACCATATTTTTAGTATATTATGGAACTACATTGGTGATTACCTACTTATTTATGTAGTTACAACCCACTTAGGATACCCTTTAATTGGGGTACCCCATCATCCTTCACTTGGTTATAAGTTTAGGTTGGGTGAAGTCCTCGTATTTCTTGATTGAGAAGGATGGCTTGGAAGATCAAGAGAATCAGATGAGGTATTTATTAAGCCTTAGTGTCTTTAATTTAATTCGTGGATGATCATTCAAGGTTATGTGCTTCATTACATTTTTTTATAGCATGTTCAATTTGTTTCTTATTTCTATGTACTCTAATATGTTTGATGTTTGGTTATTCTTATTGTTATTGTGAACTTGGATATTGGGGCTAGAGTCTTCCCAATGTACTATTATAGACCCCCACTACTAGTCGATAGGATATTATTTTTTAAAATAATAATAATCTCATAAATATTTTATATAAAAATTAAATCCATTATAATAACCAATTATTAATTATGCTGATGGGAAATACATCACATCGTTACATGGAGATGGTAGTTCACATGTACACATGAGTGATACTTTCATTTACCTTTTGTTAGAAAAAATGTGGATAATAGTGGTTAAATAATCCTAATAACATTTTATTATATTTAGGATATTTATGTTAATATTTTATTTTTATTACCAAATATTTAGAGAAGGTAGAATAAGAAATAAATTAAAATAGTTCGGGTAGGATGATTACCTCTTCTTTAAGGGACCTCCTTTAGAGCCCTTATTAAGGACCCACTTAATGGTATTTTGAGAAGAAAAGAACCTATAATTAATTACTAAAGAATTTTATAATATATACGGGTAGTATTTGATTGATATATATGGCTAAAATTGATGTAAATAAAAGGGAGAAGGGGTGTCCTTTTATAAGGGATGGAAGGGGATCTCTTGGAATTAATAAAATGATTTAAATATAATAAATTCATTTTTAAGTGATATTGGAACCACGTGGCCAAAATTTAAAAGATAAGATAATATATTGTTTAAATACTATAAACCACCAAAATTTTGACAAGTTTATGTGTTATTTTAAACCTTGTTTTTTGTTTAACACCTTTGTTAACCAATTTTAACCTTAACAACTGTAATGACTATTTCAATCTTAATGGGTTATAAGTTTACTTTTAAGGAAAAACAAGGATCATAAATTTACAAGGGGAGACATTTTATAATATTTATAATCCTACTTTTCATATTTCATGATATTTATTAAATTTATATAATTTAATAAAATATTATTTAAAAAAATATCATTAACAAAAAATTTGGGACTATTCATTTAATTTGACTTTAAAGTAAGAAGAAAACAATGTAATTCCAATATAAACTCTTTAATCATAAATTATCAGTTATTATTTACTATAAAAATATTTTTACACCATAATTAAACAAATAAAATATTTATTTTTTATTTGAAAAATAATTTAATTCGATTGTTCTACTGCTTGCACAAGCATTGTGTCGACGCTTTTTAAGAATTTTATTAAATTATATATTCACTAAAAATTATAAATAAATTTATATCATAATTATACTTTCATTATTATCAAAATAAAAATAAATATTCATTCAAAACTAATTTTTATCTCTATAAGAACATATAAAAAAATTTAAAATCAAGACAATTGCATTTTTTATTTTTCTTTAATAAAAATAATATAAAGGTCTTTATCAAAGGAAAAAAGGAACTAAAATTTCATATATTATAATTTAGAAGGGATATAGTAGAATTAATATCAATATTTTAAATAAATTAAAGTTTTAGGTTGATTTTTAGACCTTGTCTCACAGTTTTAATATCGTTTTACCAACCATGCCCTTACCGATGTGACAAATATTTACCATAATTACTATTCAAAATGATCAAAAATAAAAGGGAACTATATACCAAATTTTAACCACCTGATTCAAAATATGGCATCCATTTTTCTGAATTCAATCTTTATAACTAGTGGAAATAAATTTTTAAAAAAAATGTGTAAAACGTAACGAAAAATAATTTTTAGAAAAATTCCTTTTAAGAATAAAATTTATCTTATATCAAAATAATTAATATTTATGATTAAAATAGATTAAATTACATAATTATAAATAAAATATATAATATTTCCATTTAATACCAAATTAAAAAATTAATGGTTACTTTAAATTACTTTATTTAATGAAAATAAATGATTGTATTTGAAAAATCTATAGTTTTACTATTTACTAAAAAATCAATCATTTCATAAAAATACCAAAATTTAATTCTAAGTTCATTTTTATATGATGATTTTAAAAATTGTATTAATTTTATAAAATAAACTTTTTAAATGTTTAAATAATTAATTATAATTTTCATACACAAAATTCAACAAGAATCATTTTTGAAGAAAAAATATTTTTGATGCATAGAATTACTTTACTAAAAATTAAGTGTTTATTTCAAAAGAATTAGTAAATAATTTTTTCTTAAATAAGACCATTATAAAGATATTTCATAATGTATTTATGCATATTAATACCCTCCACTTCAAAAGTTAGGTTATAATGGTCATATTTAAACAATAATATTTCTTTAGTATGTCACAATTCACTTAAATCTCATTGTTGCATATTAAGAAAACTATCAAGCTTATTATATTTTTAAACTAATTTTCTAAGGTGTTAAATTATTCCAAGAAATAATAATGATATGGGGATAATTACAGACCAAATTCAAGAAATATTGTCTCATGAGACCTATCGATATATCAAGAGGATATAAAATGTTGGGTCCCACTGATCACTTGATTAAGTCTAATGCATTCACCCTAAGAGTCAACAAGAAATTTCATTTCGTTACCTAATGTAACCTGTATTTTAATAAAAAATGTTTATTCATACAATGAAAAATATTGAATGTTAATGCATAATCTACATGTGTTAGCATTCAATAATCATCATGAATTTCAATATTTTCCTAGCTTGTATATAAACTTTCTTTCCAGGTGAACATCTTATGATTTGAATTTTTCAAAATGATATGTTCACACCATATAGGTTAATGAGTATATAGTTAAATCAGTGATGTAATTACATTATCATAATACATTAAAATAAAGAAGGATGATGGTTGAAAAATAATATATACATAGTAAAAAAAAGTAAACGTATAAGGGAGTAGATATTTATTAAATACACCCTCACAAAAAGAATGCTTTGAACAATATTACAAAATAAGGGATCAAGAATCAAATTTTTGTATGTCATGATTAAAATACCTCAAATGATAAATATATATATTATAGGATAGATCATGAAACATAAACCCAATTAGGGTAAATAGTTTTGAAAATTATGAGGGAAATGGAAGGAAAAAACATAAAGTAGCTTTGGAATAAAGTTTTAACATTAATGTAAAATAAAAATTTCTATTTCTATTTCAAAGATAACTTTTGAAAAGGTAATGTGGAAGATTTTTAAAACCATTAATTTTAAAAAGAATATATAATAATGGGTCATTGAAAATTTATAAATTTTATCTTAGAGTAATTGGGAGATTAAGACAAAATATATTAAAGTGAAAGGAAATCACTTTTTATTGTTTTCAAAATACCTGTGTTCAAAACTCACATTATAAAAAGAATAAAAAACATTAATTTGTATCAAATTATATTATTTTCCAATAGAGGTATAAAAATTACTATATAATAAGATATTATGGATTAATAACCCAATAATGTAAGAAATAAGTTCATGATGAAATAATATATCCCAAGTAAAGGGGACTTGAGTTATCAATATCCCTTATTAGAAACATTATCCTTGATGTAAGAAATATTTCAAAAGGGGATTTTATGTGGTATAAATTTAAATAAATAAAATATCACATAATATAATCAAATTTTATAATGTACCCAACTTATAAAAACTAATTATCATATAAATGATCATAACTCAATGAATGAAAATTGAGTTACCAAAAAGCTTTTCTATTGGGGCAACAATTGAGTAAAATCCATTTGATGAAAAAGGAACATATTTTTAATATTATTTACCATGAATACAAAATATATATGATAAATATAAATCTAAGGGTATTGAATACATCATTAAAATGAAAACATGGTGCATAACATAAACATGTCTCAACGAATTACTTTTTTGACAAAGAACTCTTACGGATTATGTAACATTTTAATCAAAACCCCTTAAAAGAGTGGTCTTGTAGTCGAACATCAAATACCATGATTAAAAGATAATTCATGATATGATATCTAAAGTAGTCAGTATATGCACCAAATTAATTAAATTAAATCCATAATACTAAACATGTCTCAAATAGGGGAATTTGAGATGAAAACCCTCACCTCAGCCTTGAATCACTCTAAACTTGCACCAAAAGTCCGAATAATTAAATTTAGTTCAAAAAATAAATGCCCAAGAAACTTATTTATAACTATATCCATTTATAATCATAATTTATAATCTCTCTCTCTCTCTTTATATATATATATATATATATATATATATATATATATATTAGTTAGTTTTTACCTATCTTTAATATTAGGTGTGAGTAATCTTTATCAGTTTGAACTAGTTTCATAAAAACAGTGTTGGAATTCATTATTGTTACAAAGTATATCATTCCAAGATAATTAAAGGTAATTTAATAGATTTTACATGATATTTATAATGGTATAATTCCATTCCATGGTAGTTTTAGTTACAAATCATGAATATGAAATTGGTGATGGTCATGTTTCAGTGATTCGTAATAAACGAAAGGTGTTTGCTTAATTACTGAGTTAAATATAGATATAACCTTACCATAAACAAAAAATATATATAAATATTTATATCAAATTACCAGTAAATAATTTCTCATATTATTCCATGATATAAATGTATTTTATTTCTCAATTAGGTGGTTAAATCGACCCAAACATGAGACTACCATGATAAATGGATGATTATGAAGTGGTTTCATTATAATAAAATTATACTAAAATAAAAAAGATCTTATATGGTGATTATTATTTTGATATATTATAAATTTTAATAATAATAAATACTAGATAATTTATATTTATTCATTACATATATAGAAGAGATTATTTTCCTCTTAGTATGCTCATTTTAAACGATTGAATTAAGGACGATTGTTTATTTATCATATAATTAATTAGTTCTCCAATTTATCATATCAGAACCTTATTGATATAATAGAAATAATATTTATCTATTAAACCTATTCTATTTACCATCCATTAAATTTTATGATGAAAATTAAAATTTAAATCAATTGTCCCATGGTGGTGGCTTTCCATATGTAGGCATGGTTGATGGTTTCATTTTACATAGAATTGTATAAATATATAATAGGTTTTATCATTTTAAAATATAAAATATCTTATAAATATCATAATTATTTATTAAATTAAAAATTATCACAATACATGTAATGTGTTTAAGGAAAATGAAATTTGAAGTTTTGCGATGATAGTAGTTCACGCATGTACACACACGAATATCATTTCTACTTTTATTAAGAGAAAAGGGTAAAATGTGATTAATGATTATTAAAATATAAAAATAACATTAAGAATATAAACAATAACTATTTCATTAAATAGGGATTTTAAAATTATAATTTTAATAATAAAAATATAAAATAAATAAGTTAAGTAAAAATGATTACTCACATTGAGCACTTTGAGATTTCCTTGGATGATCCCTTGGAAATGGATGAAATAGGATAATATATTTTGAACAAAATATAAAAATATTGAAAGGTTATTATATGGGAATTAAAAATGGGTAGGTTCTCTAGATTGAATCAAAATTTTATATTGGTATTGAAGGGGTGGTGATAATCCCCTTTTATAAGTGGTGAGAATTGTATTTTTTAAAATATTTCAACTTAATAAAAAGGGAGGAGATGTTAACATCTCACGTGGCTTAAAAATAGACAATAATTCATTTAATTATGATATAATATCAATAATATCTCAATAAATTAATTCTATACATGTATTGTTATCATGTTTAAAGCCCATTACCCATTAAATTATTACTTTTACCATTTTAGATTTTACCATGGTAACTAGTATATTATGATGGAAACTTATCTTTATGTAGACAAATAAAATGGTCCTTGTTGATTGGAGTGAGTATCTTAAGAGGGGGGGGGGTGAATTGACTACCTAATAAAAAATTTTGTTCAAAATAGATTAAAAAATATTCACCTAATTAATTTTAAATTGTCCCAATTAACCAAAATAACAAATTGTTAAAAGTTTAAATATTTAAAAACATTTCATAAAAGATTGATTAGGTCTTGGATAAAATAATATAAAATATTAATTTATACTTTGAAATAAATTCACTTAATTAAAGTCTTATAAAAACACTAATTAATGTTAACTATCAAAGTATTAATTTTGTTTACAGTTGAAAATAGTTTCTAACTTTAAAGAATATATTCAAAATAAAAAAAAAATAAAACATGTAGAATAAATTTGAATACATGAGGTTCATTCTAAAGCTAAGACTTAGTCATATCCACTTGGTGATCACCTACAACCAAGCAATTTATATAAATAAATAGTTTGATCTATAATGTGGATCGGGTTTTACAACATTATACAACTGTCCATACCACACCGGGCCTCTTCTATTATTTTCCATGGGAGAACAAAATATAACATGTCACACAGGACCTATTCCATAGTTCTCATGGTAGTAAATATGTAAAAGATATTTTAGAAGATATTAGTTTATCTTCTAGTTATAATAGGAGACAGTTTGTGTGAAATAAACAAAGTATCACACTATGATCATAATGTAAAAATAAATAAATAACTGGGTAATCTAAAAGTATGGAGGGATAGATATTCTCTTCTTGTTGTGCAGTGCAACTCATGACTCTTGATTGTGATTTTTAGTGGAGATCAAGTTGGGTTATTGTGAAAAAATCATAAGAATGGTGTATCGTAGACACTTTTGTTCTTGACTATAGGAAATAAATGGATGTGTAATGAGCTTCAGATTCCTTGATCAAATGAGAAATATGCATCATCTAAAATTATTTAAATAAGGTTCATCTCTATATTTTCAGTATGAACTCTCTCACTACTTCACGTATATCCCCACAAGGGAGTTTACTTCTCTTTTTAATAGCAACAATAGTTGGTAGAAGTATCTGGATCCTCTACTTCATCATATAGCATGTCTAACACTCACTTCAATTCATTTTTTTGAGTATCTAAGATATATTAATTAAAATAACACCCTACATTAAATTCAATAATTTATTCATTATATAATTAATTCAAAAATATAATTTTGATAAATAGTGATATTGAGTCCTCGAATGGTGACTCAAAGTATGGAGGTGTCTTAGACTGGCGGTGTCTTGTTCTGGTGGTATGTATTTGTAATGGTGTCTCTCTTTAGAGGTGTTTAAGTCTGGAGGTGAAACTTTAGAATAGTTTCACAATCCTGGTGGTGTGAAATTTTGTACTTATCCAAATTTCTATGCTGGTGGTGACTCAGCTGATAGTGATTCATCCTTCTAGCAAAGAATCCTCTAATGGTAGGTCTGGCTAGAGGTGTCTCATACTTTACCAATTTTTTTAGTCATTAGTATGACACTGATGGTGACATATTACTAGTGGTGTCTCACACTTTTTCAAAACAAAATCTAATGGTATGACATCCTGTTGGTGAGTCAATCTTAGTGGTGTCTCAACCTCAATGGTGAATCGTACTTAGAAAAAATTTCAACATCTGTCTCAGATTGTAAGATACTTTAAGAAAACATGAAACTCATTAATATTATAATATGCATGATTTTTTGATAATTAAAAATAGGATGGAAACAATCTCCCCATTTTTGATGTTCACAAATCATGGCATCAAAGGTAAATAATTCATGATATAAAATATTAGATCAAAACATGATATCAAAAATAAATTATAACAATGTGTATATATATCAATGTGATATCAAAGTAATTGACAAAATATTATTAAATAAATTCGATAACTTCTCTCTTTCTCCCCCATTTGGGATTATAAAAAATGTAAGATTATAAGAAAAAATAAAAATAGTAAAAGTAGTAAGAAAGGTAATATAGAGAACATAAGAATAAAGCGCTAAGAAAGATAATGAATAATCAGCCAAAATTTGGAATCATAAAGTTATTAAAAAATTTCTAATCAAAACAAAAAGATTAATCAAAAAAATTTGTCAAGTCTGTATACAAAGGTCTAGAGGGGCTTTTCTTTTATCCTTGTCTTTCTCCTGATATGAGGTAGTATGTGAAACAGGGTCTGAATGAGTTGTAGGCAAAGTAGTTGGAACACCAGGTGGGATTCCAGTTATAGATTGAGGTCGAGAATCTATAATAATAGTTGACCTGATTTGTCTCATAGCTTGTGAAGGATGAAAAGTTAAGGGTTGGAATTAGTCATGTAGAGGTATAGCTAAATCCTCGGTAACTCCTGGTCTAAGAGATTCCTATAGGGTAATAGTAATTTCTTCCTAATCCATAATAGTTGTTCCGTGTACATGGAGAAACTATTTCATAAGTTTTATGAAATCCATGATTATCTAACCACCTCTCTCCATGGAACTAAAGAAATATCATTTTTCTTCCATAAACCAATTCATCACTGGAGTAATCTTCTTTAATTGTCTGACTTTCTCCTTAAAGGCTTCAGTAACATGTGGAATCCTCAAATTCTCATCCAAAAACTTGAAGTTGTAATACATGGAATGCTTGGTATAAATTATCAAGATATAATATTTAATGGATTTGTTAATTGTATCTCTATATGAATTAATATCCTATTCATAACTCTTTATCATCATGCGATCAAGAGTTGTACTCCGGTCAAACTTCCTCAAAATTTTCAAAGGAATGATAGGTTCACCACTGGAAGGTCCACCAGTCATAGAAGCAACTTATTCTCTAATCATTGATCAATGAGACTCGACATAAACTGGAGGAATAGTAGAGGTATAATTTTCTGAAGATTCATATTCAAGACACTTAATAATTCAATCCAAGAAGCTGTAATATAAGAAATAAAATCTTTAAACAATGATTTTACTGATTCTAGATCATCACTAATATTCTTATTTTCTATATCCTGATTCTTAAAAAATCTATCAAAATATAAAATAATATTCTATTTGAAAACATCCAAGTGACCCGTAGTGACTATATCCACTGGCATAGGTGGAACAATATGTGTAGGTTCTCACACAAAAACTAGCTTTTCTAACAAATTGGTGGCATCAACTTGGGAAAACATTGAACCCTTAGGATCCCTCTCATCTTGATGATCATGTCCACTATCATTTGTTGGATTCACAACTTCATTAGATAACTTTCCCCATTCCTCTGACATGGGATCAATTCAAATATCAACAACCTTAACCATAAATTATTCAACAATGGCCTATAAAACTAGAGCAGGTACAATAACTAGAATGAAAACATTTCTCTGAGTATATGCACTCTGTGTAGCAATAGATAGCTCAACACTGACAACAAGGGCTTATTCCATCTGAACATCAGCTTTTTGAACATCAATAGTAGCTGATTCAACTTCTAAATTCCTATCCTTAGAAAGATCACTAGAATTAGTGACATAAACTAACTTAACATCATCATCATATTGATCATAGAAACAATCTTTTTCTTTGTTTTTTTCAATATATGTCACTCAACAGCAGTAATCACTAACATCTTCTTAGCCTTAGTAGAATAAAAAATAGTCTTACAAGAAGAAGAAAAAATCAACACTTGGATATTGTTTTCCCTCAAAAGATGAATCATTTTTCATAAAATTTGGGTCCATCTATATTGTTCAGATAAGTTTATCAATATATGCACTAGGAGAAGCAAGTAGATCTGAAGGTATTCCCAGATATCTCCTTTTAATTTGGACAATAGAACCGTCATATTCAAAATAATAATCACCATTAGTATCATCACCATCAATATCATTTCCATCATCTCTATTTCCATTACCATTATCTTCTTCTTCTTCCTCCTCCTTATCAACATCATACTTTGAACTTATTTTAAAATATTCCTCTCTAGAAAATTCAGTTTCTTCTTCATCAATTTTCACTAATTTTTATCTTTTAATAAGTCTCCTAGGTGGGATAGAAGCTCCATAAGTGATAGGTAGATATTTGGGATACAGATCGAGGTCACTCCCCTCATCAACTGAAAGTTATTTCTCCTCTTTTTCAATTGAGTTAGAAGCCTCTTCTTAATCCTCATCTAAATATTCAAAAACCTCCTCAGGTTTTAGACTAGGGTCAACAAGATCCCTTGGCCTGGAAGGATGATCCACAGGGTTAAAATCCACACACATCGCCTCACCATCATCTAACCACTACTTATTCTAGGAGTTATAGCTAATTCTCATCCTTGAACAAATTGCTCTATAAATACAAAATCTACTACAGTCAACAAATGATTCTTCATCTTCTAAAACTAACCCTTTTTTTAACATAGATGAAATGGACTTGTGATAAATCAAAGAATTAGATCTTGAATAGGTCTTGATAATTTCATACAGGTGAACCATAAGTTATCTACATATATTAATCTTATGTAATATTTTCATAAGATGTACCAAGTAGACATCCTGATGCCTTAAGGTGGAAAATTCACCTTTTTTGGGGCATAACATGTGTTATATAAACTTGCAGAACAGCCTACATTACCTATCCAACTCAGAAGCTACTGGTATTTTGGTTATTCCATCACCAGTCAGTTCGGTTAAATCATCTTTATACAAAAAAACATTATTGTCCTCAGGAATAGATCCTTGATATCAATAAAAAATACTCTCATGAGGAACTCTAAATAACTTGGCCCGCTTAGTTGATGAAATGAAAACATCATGGCCATTGATTCTTGATCTCAACCAACTTTACTCATCTTCAAGAGAGAATTATAGAAACTAGTAGAACTGATGTACTTTCCTATGATAAAAAGATATCTCATTTTAAGAGAACAAATATAACCATCCATGGCTCTGTAAGACTTCCAATACTATATATATACTTAAGATCAGGAATCTGACTTTAACTTCCTTTTTTGGTACTACTACATGTTTTGAAAGATCAGGATGAATAGGTTTAATTAGAGAAGAATCACTTGAATTTCCTTTTTGTTTATTAGAATGATGTGACTTAGATGGAGAACTCTCAAAAGGATGATTCATTCTTTCTATTAGGATCGATTTGGTAAGTTTGGTCAAGAAGGGTTCAAGGTTTGAAGGTCGGGAGAAAAAAGGTTTCACTAGGATTGAGAGAGAATATAAGGGTGTGATAAATTTAGTGTGTTGGAACTAGAAAAATTTCAAATTCATATCATTTTGGATTTAGATATTTGAAAAATAAAAATCAAAATAATACTTAAAAAATGAATTCAAAAGATGAGAAAATAATCATATCAAGCTACAGAAATAAAATAAACTACAAGAATACAAAGCTGGTCATTTAGAAAACAAAGAAGAAATGAAAAATCATAAAGGCATGAAAACTAATGGTGTGACATTTACAATGGTGTGACAAACACAATGGTGAGACAACCATAATGGTGATAAAACCCAATGGTGTGTCATACCCAACAATTATTAACCCAAAACTTAAACATAATAAAAATAAATCATACCTAGATCTTGTTTTATATAATTCATTCTCTCAAAATTCAAAGTATTTGTAAATATATCATCCAATGGATGTTTTGTGAAAATGTATTCAAGAGTGTTATCACATTTTGGAAAATGATCTCCCAATAAGTGATGTATTACATCAATATGTTTTCTTTTAGAATGCGAAATAGGATTATTAAAAAATTTAATAACACTTTTATTATCACAATTTATGGGGACAAGTTGTAAGTGATATCCATAGTCTAGTAATGTGTATTTCATCTACAAAATTTGAGTATAGAAGTGACTTGTAGCTATGTATTCAGCTTTAGTAGTAGATATTAAAACATAATTTTTCTTCTTACTACACCAAGAAACTAGATACTTTCCTGATAAGTGACATGTTCTAGAGGTTATTTTTCTATCTAAATACATCCACCAAAATCTTCATTAGAATAACTAACTAAATCAAATGATTTTCCTATAGGGTAAAACAATCCTAAATTGGTAGTATTTTTGAGGTGTTTGAAAATTATTTTGACAACAACAAGATGTGACTCTTTTGTATTAGCTTGAAAATGAGCACATATACACACACTAAACATTATACCAACACTGATAGCATCCAAGTAGAGGAGAATTCCAATAATACCTGTGTAACCGGTTTGATAAACTAGTTTCCTAGCTTCATCAAGATCCTATTTAAAGGTGGTACTCATAAGAGTATCACTACTCTTAGTGTCACGACCCGTCCTCGGGGCCTGTGCCGTGACTACCCCAAGCCTGCCTTCCATAGGCCAGGGGCTGGCGACTAGCACCAAGGCGTAATCCCTGGTAAAAAGGGAAGGCATTTCCTTTGTAAAGTAAACAAACACCATAGAGCAAGCAAGCAGAAGTAAATACTAAGTAAAAACTAGGTACAACAGTAAGTGCAGAAAAGTAAGTGGGCCAGAATACAAACCCAAACTGAAAGTAAAGTACAACTGAAAAAGGGAGTACAACAACTGAAAAGTAAAGTCGTAGCCTCGAGCCATCCACTAGAAGTCCCACCTGAAGGGTGGGTACAGATAGCCCCCACAGCTCCTCAGGTCCAGCCGTCCGCTCCTTGTACGTCCCACCCAATGGTCCACCTGCAGGTACCAACTTGCTCTGTAAGCCTCAACCACGATCATCACTGTCCGTCGTCTGCAACCAACACAACATAGTGCGGGCATATCCCATGCAGGGGTGAGTATAAGCTACTCAGTAGGGACCCCGAGACCCCCGAAGGTCTCCTAGAATCCATAAAGGATAATCCACAAAGGAAAGATACAATCACGAAGTAATATCCGACACTGCTTAGGTATATGCCCATACATATACCTAAGTCATCAATTCTCGTTCGTCTCCAACATCTGAGCCCAAGTTCGATCATGTCCACAAAGGATATCACATCTCAATCTACATAGGAAAGAAAAACAAGATTTCAGCTCACACAGGTATACTTCTTCGTATGACGATAGAGATGATCAGATGTAGCCACTGATTCATCTAAGCTGTCGGACCCACACAGGATCGATAGGTACTAACCCCCACAATGACCCACAAAGGATCGATAGGTAACTAACCCCCTCAATGACCCACAAAGGATCGATAGGTAACTAACCCCCGTAATGACCCACAAAGGATCGATAGGTAACTAACCCCCGCAATGACCCACAAAGGATCAATAGGTAACTAACCCCCGCAATGACCCACAAAGGATCGATAGGTAACTAACCCCCGCAATGACCCACACAGGATTGGACCCACACAGGATCTGTAGGCGCTGGCCCACACAGGACCGCTGAGCACTGACCCACACAGGATCTGACCCACACAGGATCGGTAGCACTGATCCACTTAGGATCGCTGAGTGCTGTAGTCGTCGCTATCGAAGTCGCAGTCAGCTCTAGGGTTCCCGCACACAACAAGATCGTTCGGGAGGGTCTGCTCCACGAGCCGAAGGGCTGATACTTCAACTGACACATAGTCTGGAGTTGACGTATCCAACAGCTCCGTATCGTCAACAGGAACTCAACGTCACAGACGGCGCGTCAATCGGACGCCCGGTCTGAGAGTTATTGGTTTTTTCGTCCCAGGGGCCCGGTTGGTTTTTAAGTCAAAACCAACCCGACCATACTCCAACTGCGTCCAAACCTCAAGCGGAGTAAGCCAAAAGGTCCGTCTCACTTAGAGGAATCCAACAAAGTCGACGGCACGTCAATCGAACGTCCGGAGCTCAAGTTATAAGCGTTTCCGCTCCGAGGGCCCGGTTGGTTTCGTGTACGAACCAACCCGGATGAACCCAAAGTCCTCCGAAACCTTGAGTGCGATATACCGAAACGTCCGTCTCGATCCAAGGATCGCATCGCAGCTAGTGGTGCGTCGATCGGAGGTCCGTAGCCCAAGTTATGGGCAAAAGACCGTGAGAGGTTCGGTATTAGGGGGTTCGGGCCCGGTCCGACCCGGACCGATACCCTCTGGGTCGGCCCGAACCGGGTTGACCCGTCCCGAGTCTAGGTTCGGCCCGCTTGGGCATGGCCCGGCCCGGCGCGCTGGCACGCTGGCGCTAGCCAGGTGGCTCGGCCGTTTCGGCCGAGCGGATGGGGGGGGGGGGGGCTGCCCCCTTTTTTCGTAACCGCGGCCCCCATGATGGGGGGCCGCTCATGCTGGCCAGCTGGGGGTCGTAACCCCCGGCTCTTCCCTGTCTGGCCGGCCTTCTCCGGCCGGCCGGCTGTTGCCGCCACGGGATTGGCGATGGCTGGTCCCCCTGCTCCGACGTCGGCGGCCTGGAACCCGCCGCCGGTCCTTGCTCCACCGCGGCCTATGTCGTGGCCTGGTCCGTCCAGTGGGGCCTGGCGGCACCGCGGCCCTCCGCCGCCGCCCCTCTCCGGTCGCGGTGTCTTCGAGGTTCCTTCAAGGTTCTTTGGCGCGGCGCGACGGCGCCACGGATTAGTTTGTTTCCAACGGCGCGGCGCGATGGCGCCGCGCTTCTCCGCCCTTCCTTTAACATTTCCCGCATGGTGCTTCGGCACCGCGCCGCCTTACACGAGCCGCAACAAAAATCAACCAACAAGGGGGGGAGGGTCGGCCGTGTTTGTGTGTTCCGACTTCCTCTCGTTATTGCGATAACAGGCGGTTCAAAATGGAAGGAAGAAAGTGACAGAAGTAATCACGAACAAACAAATAAAATAAACCCCTACCTCGTCAAATTCGTTGAGCGAGGGTTCATCGCGGAAATAACCATTGTGGAAGAAGAAGACGTCGCAGAAGGAGAGAGTCGCATCACGGAGAAATGATTCTTCGGCGTCGCGTCGTCGATCTCCGAGGATCCGGCGTTCTTGTCGACCTTCGTCGGAGGTCAGCGTTCTTCGCGTTCTTCGTTGAGGAAGAAGAACTTAAAGAGCTTTTCCTTTTCTCCCAAAGACTCACACAACAAGATTCAACCCAAATAAAATAAGTACTTCACTTATTTTATTAACATGACTTAAGTTTGAAATTCAAAAGTTGAATTAATCCACTCAATTAATTAACTCAACTTGACTTAATAAATGGAGGGTTATGGAAGGTTAGGGAAGATGAAGGGGGTGGGGTTCATGTGGGACCCACCTCCCTCATAACCACACTTGGGAATTTGGTTGGTTTCCCCCAACTTCCACTCAAAGGTTTTAACCACTTATAGAAAAATAAAAATTGATTCTCAATTTTATTTTACCTTCCACAATTTTTAACAACTTCTCCCGTGAAAACGCAACTCTGGAAAAGGTGTTCCTAAGCAATTACCAACGCTGCGAATCCATCGGTGCCCTCAGAATTCGATTCCGAGCACCGGTTCAAAAGTTAGGAAAACCCGCTCGTTCGTTCACAGAATGTACCCGAGCTAAACTTCGGATAGAAATTCCGGGCACACCAGGCCTCGGAATCAGGTGCCGTCAGAAACCATGTTCTTGTAAAATCCCAAATAAAATTAAGAAAAAATTTCCCTTGAATTTTATGGGTCTTTACATTACTCCCACCTCATGGATTTACGTCCCTGTAATGATACATCAAAAACTAGGGGAACAAATGTGGGTACTGTGCACGCATCTGAGCCTCCCGCTCCCAAGTGCTCTCCTGGAAGTTTCCGTGCTTCCATCTGATGTGCACTAGAGAAATCTTCCATCCACGTAGGACCCATTCCTGTCGATCCTCAATCTCCACTAGGACATCCGCAAAAGTCACCCCATCATCAACGTCCAGCTCTCCATGGTCAATGATATGCGTCGGGTCGTGCACGTATCTCCTCAGCTGGGATATGTGGAAAACCTCGTGCACCCGGTGCAACTGAGGTGGTAGATCCAGACGATAAGACACCTCGCCAATCATGCTGAGGACCTGGAATGGTCTGATGAAGCGTGGAGAAAACTTTCCGCCATGTCCAAATCTCCGTAATCCACGTCGAGGTGAGACATGCAAGAAGACGTGGTCACCATCCTCGAACTCTAGTGGCCTCCGCCTCCTGTCAGCATAAGACTTTTTCCGGCTCTGAGCTGTCCTCATCCGCTCCTGGATGACCCAGACCTTCTTCGTCGTGGCCTGGACCATCTCTGGTCCCACAAGTGCTGACTCCCCAGGGTCTGTCCAGCATAGAGGAGATCTGAAAGGTCGGCCGTACAACGCCTCGTATGGTGCCATCCCGATGGTGGAGTGGTAGCTGTTGTTGTACGCAAACTCCACCAAGGGTAGGTGGTCCTCCCAGCTGCGAGAAAAGTCAAGGACACATGCACGGAGTATTTCCTCGAGATTATGAATGCTATTCTCCGTCTGACCATCTGTATGAGGGTGAAAGGCGGTGCTCAGACGTAGCTGCGTCCCGAATGCCTCTTGCAACCCCTTCCAAAGCCGGGAAGTAAAGCGAGCATCTCGATTGGAGACGATGGATGATGGCACACCATGAAGCCATACAATCTCCTGAACGTAGAGACGTCCCAAGTTCTCCACTGAGCCCTGCTCTCTGATGGGTAAGAAGTGAGCCGACTTGGTGAGTCGGTCGACAATCACCCAAATGGAGTCATGAACTCTGGAAGTGCGTGGAAGTCCAGTCACGAAGTCCATAGATATGTCGTCCCACTTCCACTCCATGACCTCCAAGGGTTGTACCAAGCCTGCTGGTACCTGGTGCTCTACCTTCACCTGCTGGCAGGTGAGGCATCGAGAAACGAACTCTGCCACAGCCTTCTTCATGCCCGGCCACCAGTGCTGTCATCTGAGATCCTAGTACATCTTCGCCACTCCAGGATGTACCGCCAAAGGGGAAGTGTGAAACTCTCTCATCACCTCCTCTCGTAAAGCAACTGGTACCAAGGTACGTCCTCTAAAAAGGACGTCGTGCTCTCCTCCTAAGGAGAAACCATCAGGTGCCTGTCCTGAGGATATATGCGCACGCTGTGTCTCACAGTCGGCGTCCCCACACTGTGCCTCTCTGACCCACTACAGTAGTGGAGGAGTGACTGTGAGTGACTGAAGGAAGGCTGCTCCATCTCTATCCACAAAGGATATCTGAAAAGCGACTAGCTACTCTGTTGCCTCCCCAAGTATTTGAATGCCCATCCTCCTACTGAGAGCATCGGCTACCACGTTCCCCTTTCCAGGAGTATAGACTATCTCAAAGTCATAGTCCTGGAGGAACTCGAGCCATCGCCGCTGTCTCAGGTTCAGGTCCTTCTGTGAGAAGATGTACCTGAGACTCTGGTGGTCAGAATAGACTGTAAAGCGCTCACCCATCAGATAGTGTCGCCACATCTTCAGAGCAAAGACCACTGCTGCTAACTCCAGGTCATGGGTAGCATAGTTTTTCTCATGCTACCTCAACTGACGTGATCCAAAGGAGATCACGGACCACTCCTGCATCAGGACACATCCAAGTCTGGTCCCTGATGCATCGCAGTAAACTACGTATCCAACTCCCTCCTCCGGTAGCCTCAAGATAGGCGCGCTGGTCAATCTCTGTCTTAGCTCCTGGAAGCTCTACTGACATCTATCTAACCACACAAAGGGTTTCCCATTCTTCTCCAAGTCTGAGAGTGGTGCCGCAATTCTAGAGAAGTCTGGCACAAATATCTGGTAGTACCCATCTAGTCCCAAGAAACTCCGCACCTACGTCACGCTCCTGGGTGGCACCCAAGCTAGCACTGTCTCGATCTTCGCAGGATCTACCGCAACTCCCACCTTAGAGATGACGTGTCCCAAGAAGTGTACCTCGCGTATCCAGAACTGACACTTCGAGAGATTACCATAAAGCTGGTGCTCTCGGAGTGTGTCTAGTACAACCCGCAAGTGGTAGGCATGCTCCTCCTCAGTGGTCGAGTATATCAAAATGTCGTCGATGAAGACCATGACAAATCGATCGAGGTATGGATGAAAGATCATGTTCATGAGGGTCATGAACACTACTGGAGCATTGGTTATTCCGAATGGCATAACCAAGAACTCATAGTGGCCATACCGACACCTGAAGGCCGTCTTCTGCACGTCCTCGTCCCGAACTCTGAGCTGGTGATAGCCTGACCTGAGGTCTATCTTTGAGAACCACCGTGATCCCTTGAGCTGATCGAAGAGGTAGTCAATCCTCGGTAGAGGATACTTGTTCCTTATGGTCACCTGGTTCAGGCGACGATAGTCGACACAAAGTCACAAGCTCCCGTCCACCTTCTTGGCGAACAATATCGGGGAAGCCCAGGGTGAAACACTGGGTCAGATGAATCCCTTGACCTGCAAGTCCTCCAACTGTACCCGTAGCTCTCGAAGCTCAGCGGGGGCCATCCGATATGATGGTGTGGATATCGGGGCTCTCCCAGGGTACAGATCAATATAAAATTCTACCTCTCTGCGAGGAGGTAGTCCTGGAACGTCGTCGGGGAAAACGTCCGCATACTGATCCACCACTGTAGGAAAACTAGGACTCCGCGCATCAACTGCTCCTAGGATGAGGCTAGCCAACTGATGAGTGATGGGCTGTCCTCTCCTCTGCGAGATTCCATCCTGTGTTGCGAAGGTTCCCTTCTCACCGGTGAAGGTGAACCTGCTCCCGTCGGTGCGTACACACCGCACCTTGTGCCTAATACAGTCAATCTGAGCATGGACTGTAGATAACTAATCCATGCCCAAGATGACGTCGTAAGGCCTCGATGCCACTACAAGATCTTAGCCAAAGCTCTCGCCTACTAGAGTAAGCTCACACTGCCGGCACCAGTGCGTAATCATCGAGTCTGCTCCCGTAGGAGTCTCTAGCCGTAAGGATCGAGCCAACGGCTCTGTCGGAATCTCCGAGCTCCGAACAAGGGCAGCGGCTATGAAAGAATGACTCACTCTTGTGTCTATAATAACTACAGCAAGGGTGTAATAGACACAGATAGTACCTCAAATCATCTCGGGCGCGCCGTGGTCATAGGTCTCCGCTGCCTGAAGCTGTGCCTGTCTCTGGCCACCAGCTCCCTGTGGTCGGGGTGGACCTCCTGGCGGTGGTGGTGGTAGAGCCTCAAAGCGTCTCCCACCACCTGCCACTCATCCAGCTCCTCTGCCTCCTCCGCCAGTTCCCTGCGGACCGTCACGGTCGACCCTCTGCCTCTACCTGGGTGGTCCCTCAACCGTCTGCTGCTCCTCTGCACGGCGGGTCGGGCAGTCACGAGCCATGTGGCCCTGCCCGCCGCATGCGTAGCACTGTCTGCCTCTCGAAAGACTGGCTCCGTGCTGTGTGCCCCGCACTGCTGATCCAGTGTCCAGAGGTCGTCTGCCTGGGGGTTTGGTCTACCTGGACCCATGTGTCATCCATCGACTGCTTGCTGCAGAAGACTCTGCTACGTGCCGCCCTGTGGTAGGTCTCGCTGCTGATGTAGGCTCAGCAAGGAAGCTCTCGATCAGAAGGGCTCGCTCCAGTACCCCTGCCTGTGTTGGAATGCTGAGGGAGATCAGCGATGCCCTGATCTCGTTCCTTAATCCCTACTCAAAGGTCCAGTCCCGGAAGAATGGGTCACGTACCATGTCTGTCGAGTAGCACGAGATATTGGTAAATCTCTCCGAGTACTGGGCGACCGTCAAGTTGCCATGCCGCAGCTGTAGAAGCTCCTGGATGCGCACCGCACGGAGGGTGGCTGGGAAGAACTCCGAGTGGAAGAGGCTCTCAAAGTCCGTCCAGAGAAGAGATGCCTTGTCGTGCACCTGGAGCATCAAGCTCCACCATCTGCCTGCTGCCGCATGTAGTAGGCTCGCTGTGAGGATCACCATGAGGTCTGCTGGTGTCCTCACTAACCTGAAAACTCGTACAACTGCCTCCAGCAAATCCTCGGATGCCTGAGGGTCTGTCTCCCCACGGAACCTGGGCAGTCCCTGGCACTGAAACTCGTGCAGTACACTAAGGCGACGTGCATCGTCAGCGGCTGGGACTGGTAGCATCGGTGGCTTGGCGGGTAGAGGTACCACCGGTGCCTCTGCTGTCAAAGGGCCCTGTACCGAGGCCTCGTCGCTCGGTGGGCTGTCGTCATGCACAACTCTCAGAACCCTAGCTAGCTACTGTCGTGGGGCTATCCTGAAAAGAAACAGGTGCGCCACGGTCAAATAGTATACCTGGTGAGCTAACATAAAGTAATCACAAAGAAAACTTGAAACACACATGCAATCAATGTTTTCGTGCATTAAGTCGGAAATCAGAAGTCAGGGTCCTGGTGTACGGATACGTCGGCCGCCGCACCAACACTGGATTTCCTGGATTGATAACCACACTCAATACTCTTAACACTATTGCTTCACATAGAAAGAGATCAGAGTCATGAGTTCTGCGGTAGAACCAAACTCCTCTGATACCAATTTGTCACGACCCGTTCTCGGGGCCCGTGCCGTGACTACCCCAAGCCCGCCTTCCATAGGCCAGGGGCTGGCGACTAGCACCAAGGCATAATCCCTGGTAAAAAGGGAAGGCATTGCCTTTGTAAAGTAAACAAACACCACAGAGCAAGCAAGCAGAAGTAAATACTAAGTAAAAACTGGGTACAACAGTAAGTACGGAAAAATAAGTGGGCCAGAATACAAACCCAAATTGAAAGTAAAGTACAACTGAAAAAGGGAGTACAGCAACTGAAAAGTAAAGACGCAGCCTCAAGCCATCCACTGGAAGTCCCACCTGAAGGGTGGGTAAAGATATCCTCCACAGCTCCTTGGGTCCAGTCGTCCGCTTCGTGTATGTCCCGCCCAATGGTCCACCTCCAGGTACCGACCTGCTCTGCAAGCCTCAACCACGATCAGCGTTGTCCGTCGTCTGCAACCAACACAATGTAGTGCGGGCATAGCCCATGAAGGGGTGAGTATAAGCTACTCAGTAGGGACCCCGAGACCCCCGAATGTCTCCCAAAATTCACAAAGGATAATCCACAAAATAAAGATACAATCACGAAGTAACATCCGACACTGCTTAGGTATATGCCCATACATATACCTAAGTCATCAATTCTCGTTCGGCTCCAACATCCGAGCCCAAGTTCGATCATGTCCACACAGGATAGCACAACTCAATCCACATAGGAAAGCAAAATAATATTTCAGCTCACACAGTTATACTTCTTCGTATGACGATAGAGATGATCAGATGTAGCCACTGATTCATCTAAGCTGTCGGACCCACACAGGATCGATAGGTACTAACCCCCGCAATGAACCGCAAAGGATCAATAGGTAAATAACCCCCGCAATGACCCACAAAGGATCGATAGGTAACTAACCCCCGCAATGACCCACAAAGGATCGATAGGTAACTAACCCCCGCAATGACCCACAAAGGATCGATAGGTAACTAACCCCCACAATGACCCACAAAGGATCGATAGGTAATTAACCCCCGTAATGACCCACACAGGATCAGACCCACACAGGATCTTTAGGCTCTGGCCCACATAGGACCACTGAGCACTGACCCACACAGGATCTGACCCACACAGGATCGGTAGCACTGATCCACGTAGGATCGCTGAGTGTTGTAGTCTTCGCCGTCGAAGTCGCAGTCGCAGCCAGCTCTAGGGTTCCCGCACACAGCAAGCTCGTTCGGGAGGGTCTGCTCCATGAGCCGAAGGGATGATAAAACAACTGACACATAGTCCGGATTTGATGTATCCAAAAGTTCTGTATCGTCAACAGGAACTCAACGTCACAGACGGCACGTCAATCGGACGCCCGGTCTGAGAGTTATTGGCCTTTTCGTCCCAAGGGACCAGTTGGTTTTTAAGTCAAAACCAACCCGACTGTACTCCAACTGTGTCCAAACCTCAAGAAGAGTAATCCAAAAGGTCTGTCTCACTTAGAGGAATCCAACAAAGTCAACGTCATGTCAATCGGACGTTCGGAGCTCAAGTTATAAGTGTTTCCGCTCCGAGGGCCCGGTTGGTTTCGTGTACGAACCAACCCGGACGAACCCAAAGTTCTCCGAAACCTTGAGTGCGATATACCGAAACGTCCGTCTCGATCCAAGGATCGCATCGCAGCTGGAGGTGCGTCGATCGGAGGTCCGCAACCCAAGTTATGAGCAAAAGACCGTGAGAGGTTTGGTATTAGGGGGTTCGGGCCCGGTCCGACCCGGCCCGATACCCTCTGGGTCGGCCCGAACCGGGTCGACCCATCCCGAGTCTGGGTCCGGCCCGCTTGGGTGCGGCCCGACGCGGCTAGCATGGCCCAGCCTGGCGGTCCGGCCTGGGCAGCCGGCCCGGTGCGCTGGCGCGCTGGCGCTAGCCAGGTGGCTCGGTCGTTTCGGCCGAGCGGATGGGGGGGGGGGGGGGGGGCGCCTGCCCCCCTATTTCATAATTGCGGCCCCCATGATGGGGGGCTGCTCATGCTAGCCAGCCGGGGGTCGTAACCCCCGGCTCTTCCCTGTCTGGCCGGCCCACTCCGGCAGGCCGACTATTGCCGCCACGGGACCGGCGATGGATGGTCCCCCTGCTCCGACGCCGGCGGCCCGGAACCGGCCACCTGTCCTTGCTCCGCCGCGGCCTAATCCACGGCCTGATCCATCCAGCGCGGTGCGACGACGTCGCACCCCTCCCCCGCGGCCCCGCTCCGGTCGCGGTGTCTTCGAGGTTCCTTCGAGATTCTTTGGCGCAGCGCGACGGCGCTGTGGATTAGTTTGTTTCCAATGGCGCGGCGTGATGGCACCGCGCTTCTCCTCCCTTCCTTTAACATCTCCCGCGCGGTGCTTCGGCACCATGCCGCCTTACACGAGCCGCAACAAAAATCAACCAACAAGGGGGGAGGAGGGTCGGCCGTGTTTGTGTGGTCCGACTTCCTCCCGTTATTGCGATAACAGGCGGTTCAAAATGGAAGGAAGAAAGTGACGGAAGTAATCATGAACAAACAAATAAAATAAACCCCTACCTCGTCGAATTCGTTGAGCGAGGGTTCATCGCGGAAATAACCATCGCGGAATAAGAAGACGTCGCGAAAGGAGAGAGTCACGTCACGGAGAAATGATTCATCGGTGTCGCGTCGTCGATCTCTGAGGATCCGGCGTTCTTGTCGACCTTCGTCGGAGGTCGGTGTTCTTCACGTTCTTCGTTGAGGAAGAAGAACTTAAAGAGCTTTTCCTTTTCTCCCAAAGACTCACACAACAAGATTCAACCCAAATAAAATAAGTACTTCACTTATTTTATTAACATGACTTAAGTTTGAAATTCAAAAGTTGAATTAATCCACTCAATTAATTAACTCAACTTGACTTAATAAATGGAGGGTTAAGGAAGTTTAGGGAAGATGAAGGGGGTGGGGTTTGTGTGGGACCCACCTCCCTCATAACCACACTTGGGAAGTTGGGTGGTTTTCCCCAACTTCCTCTCAAAGGTTTTAACCACTTAGAGAAAAATAAAAATTGATGCTCAATTTTATTTTACCTTCCACAATTTTTAACAACTTCTTCCGTGAAAACGCAACTCCGGAAAAGGTGTTCCTAAGCAATTACTGGCACTTCGAATCCATCGGTGCCCTCAGAATTCGATTCCGAGCACCGGTTCAAAAGTTAGGAAAACCCGCTCGTTCGTTCACTGAACGTACCTGAGCTAAACTTTGGATAGAAATTCTGGGCACACCGGGCCTCAGAATCAAGTTCCGTTCGAAACCGCGTTCTTGTAAAATCCCAAAGAAAATTAAGAAAAAATTTCCTTTGAATTTTACGGGTCATTAAACTTAGTGTTATCCAAGTTAAAAAAATTAGAAGAACTTTAGTTGATTTATTTTTATTTAAAATGATTCTTTATTTATTTTGAAAAATATGAAAACCAAAAAAGAATTTGAGATCACCCATTAAACTCATTTCAAAATCATTTTGCATTATTTTAGAAAAATTAGTACATAGAGAATTTCTTGATGATTCAAAAATAATATCATCAAAATATATTTAAATAACTAAAACGTATTTTGAAATTCATTTTATAAAAAGGGTAGTATTAGTTATACCTTTTTAAAATCGTTTTTAAATCATAAAATTGTTGAGCCTATCATACAAATCTCTATGAGCCTATTTGAAACCATATAAAGCTTTATATAATTTGAAAACATGATTTGGAAAATGATGATTTTGAAAATTAGTGGTTGGTTCATCAAAAACAACCTCAATTATAAAACCATTCAGGAATGTACTCTTGATATCCATTTCATAAATCTTGATATCTAGATGAGCTGCATAAGCTTGTAAAATTATAATAGATTCAAGTCTAACTATTGGTGAAAAGTATTCCTCCTATTCCATTCCTTCTTATTGATTATAACCTTGTGCAACTAGTATTTCCATATTTCTAACTATTGTTCCTGACTCATCTACCTTGTTTCTAAAAACTCATTTAGTTCCTATAATCAAGGTTTCCTTTGTTCTGTCAACATGTTCCCACACTTTGTTTCTTTCAAAATGATTTAATTATTCTTGCATTTTCATCACCCGTAATTTATAATTAATGGATTCATTTATGTTCTTAGGTTCTAACTAAGACAAGAATTCTTGATATTGAACCTAATTTCTAAGAGAACCTCTTTTCTATGTACCTCTATCTAGTTCTAATATAACAACATATAAGGGGTGATACTTAAGGGTTCAAATAGCTCTAGAAAAAGTAGGGTTTTTCACTTTAGGATTTTCTACAATTTCTAGTTTAGGAAGTTCTATAAATTCTTCAGAATTGGATGATTTTTTGGGCTATTTCACATGAGAATATAAAGGTTTAGAATTTAAGTTCATAGAAGAAAAATTATCCTTAAGGTTTTCTAGGGAGGTATTAGACTCATGTGGATCTTTCTCATCAAATTTGACATGAATAGATTCTTTCATAGTCGTGTTCCTCTTATTAACAACTCTATAGGATTTATTGGAAATTGAATAACCCAAGAAAATTCCTTCATCACTTTTGGAATAAAATTTGTCCAAATTATCCTTAATGTTAAGAATAAAAACTTTTCAACCAAAAACATGAAATTATTTAACCTTAGGCATTCAATTATTCCAATTTTCATAAAGGTTCTTCTTAAAAATTGGTCTAAAAACTCTATTTATGATGTATCAAGATGTATTCATGGCCTCTTCCCAAAAATAGACAGGTAAGTCATACTCATTTAACATGGTCTGGGCTATCTCTTAAAGAGTTATACTTATTCTTTCTACAACCCCATTCTGTTGAGGGGTTCTAGAAAAAGATAAGTTACAACTACATCCATTTTGTGAGAAAAATATTCGAAATCTTTATTTTCAAACTCATGTGTATGGTCACTTATTAAGGATTTAATTCTAAGTCCACATTCATTCTCTACAGATCTTGTAAACTTGGTAAAATAATAACAATATTCACTCTTGTGTGGTAAAAATAATACCCAAGTATAAGTAGAAAATTCATCTACTAGTACATAGAGATAGGGCTTCCCACTTATACTAGAAACTCTATATGGTCCCAATAAATCTATATGAACCAACTCAAGAGGTTGAGAAGTTGAAACTTCTTTATTTAATTCAAAATAAACTTTGTGTTGTTTCCCTTTTTGATAAGGGTTACAAAATTTTCCATTTTGAAAACAATAGTTTAGGTAGATCTTTTTCTAAACCTTTCCTAGTAAGCTTATGAAGTGAGTGAATATTGTAATGACTTAATATCCTATGCCAAATCCACGACTCTTTGTGAAAGGCACTCAAGTCGGATACATTTTGGGAAATTAAAGAATTCAAATCAACAACATAATCATTATTATTTCTTAGAGCAGTAAAAATTAAATCATTATTGGAATCATAAAAATTAAAATAATCGTTCTCAAATTTAACATAAAAAACATCATCCCATAATTTTGAGATGATAAGTCGGTTATATTTCAAACCAAGAACAAATAATACTTTAGAAATTAAAATAGAATTATTGTTACTAATTTGGACAAGGCTGATGGTTTTTCCTTTTAAATTATCACCAAAAGTGGCATGACCTCCATTAACCATAATGAGGATCTTGAAGCATGAATAATATCCTTTCATAAGTATTGAAAATCCATTTTCCAAGTACCATATATTTTTACAGGAGGTCTTCAAATAGTTTTCCTACAAAACAAAATTTATACAAGAAATGATTTTGGTACCCAAATATTTTTGGGTTTATAGATGTTAATAATTAAATCTTTAGAAACCCATATTTGTTTGATAGGTTTCCTATAAATAGGAAGAAGAATTTTTCAAATAAATAATTTGTTAGTACCTCTTGAAAAATGAATAGTAGTATAAATTTTAGGTTTTTACTTAGGTACAAAAATACTCTTTACCTCTCTCCTCTGTTCAGGTTGGTATCAATTACCAGTAAAATATTTAGGTAAAACATTGTTTCCTAAAATATATGTGAGAGTTTCTCTATCATTAGTGAAATGTTCCTAGTATTTCTTTGGGTTCTCATTTTAAAGTTTAAGTTTAGTATTTTTTCTGACGCTTTCTTCAGGGCGCGCGCATCCATCTTGTTCGAGGATGAAAGGCATGATTTTTTTTCCCGACATTCCCACTTTCCAAAGGTGGGCACCATCCATCACTTATTCAGGGACGTATGCTCCTTGATTGAAACAGGATGATGGAATATTGGTTATTTCATTCTTGGATTCCTCCTCAAAACTCGTCACCTAGTCTGGGTCTCCCTTATAGATTTAAGATGTTGTTCGTGAAACTCTTCCTAGTGTCATATCTTCATGGACACCAGTTAATTACACTACTTCTGTTGGGACATTCCAAAGGGTCTGGTCAGGGCAGTAACCTTTGGTCAGGGGAGTAATCACGTTAGACATCACTGGCATGTCTGGACGCTGGGACACTAGCGCATCTGGATTTCTTCCCCTTATTATAGGGATTCTTGAGGGCGCGGAAGCCTGAGGCATCCCACATCGAATGCGGGGAATCATATTCCATAGGCATGTATCTGAGGTTTTCCTAAGCTTCCCATGTTTAACACAGGGTATGTCGTAGGTTTAATGTCCAGCGGAGACAGATCAGACTGATTAGAACACTGATTAAAGTGGATCAGACGGGTGAAACCTCTGGAGGGAACACTAATGTTGGGGCCAATGTGTGGTTAGATTCCCGATTTTTGTTGGGGGGAATGGGTAATGTGGTGGCATGATCTCATCGGGATGTGGCAGCCTGGGTAAGAATCAGGATGGATGATGGAGTGTTGAATGAAGTGGATAGTGAATGGGATGGAACTGCCATGAGGATGACAATGAATTTGGGCTTGAGCCTCAAAGAGGATTCCTACGTATCCCCGTGTTAGAAAATCAAAGTCCTTGTAGTTCATCTAATGACGGCTTACCATCGAATGGGGTTGGCAATGGTTTATCACTGAATGGGGTCACAACAGCTTACCGCTATATGGGGTTGATCCTCATGGAAGATTCCTACATACCCTACCTAGGAGACAAAGATCAAACCCACATAGTTCTTATGGGATGGGGTTCAGTAGACCGATGAAAATGAGGACCTGGGGTCCAAATGGATGGTGGTCTTAAGCCTCGTGGAGGCTTCCTACGTACCCTACCTTGGCAAGGATCAAAGACCTCATAGTTCATGGGGTGTGGTAACCGACCTGAAGGGGATCGGAATAACCGGGTGTTGGGCTTGAACCTTGTAGAGGCTTCCTACGTACCATGCCTTGGAAATGATCAAAGACCTCATAGTTCATGGTGGAGTTTGGTGAACCGGTGTTAAGGGGGCTGGAACCAATGGGTGGTGGGCTTGAACCTCAGGGAGGCTTCCTACGTACCTTTCCTTGGCAAGGATCAAAGTCCACGTAGTTTAGGTGGTGTTTGGTGAACCGATGTGAAGGGGGTCGGAACCAATGGGTGGTGAGCTTGAACCTCGGGGAGGCTTCCTATGTACCTCTCCTTGGAAAGGATCAAATTCCATGTAGTTTAGGGGAATTAGGAACCAACATAAAGGGGGTCAGAACGATCGGGTGTTGGGCTTGAACCTCATGGAGGCTTCCTATGTACCATTCCTTGGCAAGGATCCAAGACCTCATAGTTCATGGTGTGGTTTGGGGCTTACACTCTAGGCTGTCCTGAGAGGATTTCATGGTTGATGCTTTCTCTAAGCCCACGTGAGTCATGCTCGGTGTGAGAAACAATAGATAGCAAAGACCTGATGATCACATCACGAAATGTGCGTCCGTGGGAAGTGAAGTAGGGATCACGCATGGTTAACATCCCAAAGAGGAAATAGGGGGATTACGCACGGTTTGTAGCCCGAGGTGATGGAGATTAAGACTTACTCCAGGAGAGAGGCTTGGGTGCCGCTACGGAGCAGCAATGCTGAATGGGGCTTACGAAAGGAAGCTGCCCGGGTGCTGCTATGGAGCAACAATTGTGCATGGGGCTTACGCATGGAAGCTACTTGTGTGATACTATGGAGCGGAAATGGTGGATGGGGCTTACGCAAGGAAGCTACCCGGGTGCCGCTATGGAGAGGCAATGGTGGATGGGCCTTACATGAGGAAGTTGTCTGGGTGCCACTATAAAGCGACAATGGTGGATGGGGCTTACGCAAGGAAGCTTCCTGTGTGCTGCTATGGAGCGGCATTGGTGAATGGGGTTTACGCAAGGAAGCTGCCCAAGTGCTGCTATAGAGCGGTAATGGTGGATGGGGCTTACACAAGAAAGCTGCCCGGGTGATGCTATGGAGTGGCAATGGAGAATGGGGCTTACACATGAAAGTTGACCATGTGTTGCTATAAAGCGGCAATAGTGGATGGGGATTATGTAAGGAAGCTGCCCAGGTGCCGCTATAGAGCCGCAATTGCAGATGGGGATTACGCAAGGAAGCTACCCGTGTGCCACTATAGAGTGGAAATGGTGGATGGGGCTTAAGTAAGGAAGCTTCCCGTAATTTCTTCCTCATGTCTGGACATGGGGGCATCCCAACCCACTGGTGGGTTGAGGCCTTCGCCTTTGTGCTAGTGAACAAGAGGTATAATGCCAAGGGCGTTGGAATTAGTCTAAACAAAGGGAGATGAAAAGTGTAAATCACATGCCTGACATTCGGAATGCAATGAGGGTGGCATGGCGATGGAGGATAACTGTTGACCGTGTTCGAACCACAGCATCCATATCATGTTAGCCTGAAATGGGGACAAACAAATGAGGGTCGACTACTGACTGTGTTCGAAACATAGGACCTGACTCGAAGTGTTGTCCAAAGTCTTACGGGGCGTTGGCCCAGGACAGTAGGTGAGCCGATACGGAATGGGACCAGGCCGTTAGGGGGTCCCTTTAGACATGGATGTGGATGAATATCCTAATGAAGGACAGACAAAGTGTGAGGTGGAGTGATAGAATGTTGGAATGTATTCCAGCGCTCTTGAAATTACACCACTGTAATCATGGCATTAGGCATCTTATGATTAGAGCATAAGACATCTCTTGTTTGGAGCAAGAGGCGTCCTATGTTTGGCACATAGAGTGTACTACAGTTTATAGTCATGTAGATAGGACTGTTGGCATCTTATGCTTGGAGCATAAGGCATCTCTTGTTTGGAGCAAGAGGCATCCTATTATTTGTCAGATAGAGAGTACTAAAGTTTATATTTATGTAGATAGGATTATTGGCATCTTATTATTGGCACATAAGGCATATCTTATTTGGAACAATAGGAATCCTATTATTGAATAATAAGGTGTACTACAGTTTATTATCATATAGAGAGGATTGTTGGCATCTTATGTTTGGAGTACAAGGCATCTCTTGTTTGGAGCAAGAGGCATCTTATGTTTGGCACATAGGGTGTGCTACAGTTTATAGTCATGTAGATAGGACTATTGGCATCTTATGCTTGGAGCATAAGGCATCTCTTGTTTAGAGAAAGCGGCATCCTATTATTTGTCAGATAGGGAGCACTACAGTTTATAGTCATGTAGATAGGACCATTGGAATCTTATGATTGGCTCATAAGTCATATCTCGTATAGAGAAAGAGGCATCCTATGTTTGGCACATAGGGTGTACTACAGTTTATAGTCATGTAGAGGACTATTGGGCATAAGGCACCTAGAAATGGTTGGTGTTGGGACTTATGCATGGGCGGCCCTTTCTGGTTCAACCTGGCATAGGAGCCATGTGATACGGTTTGGATGAGTTGCTTGAGGAATGGTTCAACTCAAGGTGTTTAATGGTGTGTGGAGGAGTATCTCAAATCATGGTATTCTATAGGTGGAAGGTGGGTGTGCATAAGGGCGCAATGGGAAATGCCAACATCCCGACCTGAAATGTTCACGATGCGACTCTCCATTTTTCATGGGGGTCAGTGATGGTAGCGAAGGGACCGGCCTGAAGGGTTGGGACCGCAACCCGACACTAACCCCGAGTGGGGGTGTGGGGGCGTAGCCCCTGCGGTATGGATCGGTGGGTGCGAAGGTAGGAGCTCCTTAAAGGATAGGTCTTTGCGAAGTAGCTTCGCAGAGCAAAGGGGCTCGTGGAGCATGGGGTCTCACAGAGCATCTTCGTAAAGGAAAGGTGCTCGCGGAGTATGGAATCGCGGAGCAGTTTCTCAAAGGAAAGCTTCTCATGGAGCATGGACTCGTGGAGTAGCTTCACAAAGAAAGCTACTCACAGAGCATGGACTCGCAGAGCAGCTACGCGAAGGAAGCTGCTCGTGGAGCATGGACTCACTGAGCCGCTTCGCGAAGGAAGCGGAGCTCCACGAACTGGGAGATCAGTCACCCAAGGGGAGGAGTGACCATCTGGCGAAGGGGGGTGAGATGGGTATTTATAGGGGAGAGGCTCTATGAAGCAGAGTCTGCTCGGCGCAAAGATAGAGTTTGCTCTACGGTGGGTCTGCAAATGTCAAAGGGGTTCGCGGAGCATCCCGCCTCCTTACTCCATGGTGGGTCGCGAACGTCAAATAGATTCACAGAGAATCTCACCTTGTTGCTCTGCGGTGGGTTGCGAACATCAAATCGGTTCGCGGAATATCCCGCCTCCTTGCTCAGTGGTGGAGGGAGCTTCGCGAATGGGCTCCGCAAACCAGTTTTCCAGCCCAACTTCAAATGTCCATAACTTCTAATCCGTAACTCCGTTTGGGCCCTATGACCTTAAAAATCAAAGCTTGAGAAATGGGATAAAATCTTGAATCATGTATGGAAGCATTTAGAATATTTTGGGGACACATTTTTCAGTGCCAACAAGTATTCTCTTTCAATAGTTGATAATTCTTCTCTTTTTCAACAGACATATCAAATTTCTTGTGTGTAGATAAAGCATGTTGTCTTTTTAGAGTTTTATATTTGTCTATTAATTCATTAAAATTTTCATTTAGAATTTTAAAATATTAAAACATTTCATCCTAATACATTTCATCATAATTATGTTCATTCTTAGAAATATGATCATTATTCATAGCTAAAACGTTAGAAATTGTATGTACCTCATTTAATTTTGTCATAAAGCACATGTTTTCTCTATCTTATATATCTTCAAGAAATGAATCTAAATCACTGGAGCTATATTCCAAAGCAATATATTTTTCTTTCATAGACTTCTTATATTTTCTATCCTTTTCATCACATATATTTTTGTACTTCAATTTTTTACATTCATACTTTACATGGCCTTTCCTATTACACTCATAGAAGGAAACCTCATTTTCATATTTCTTTCAATATTTCTTCCAAGTTCCCTTAGAATAAAATTTTTATTTATAATTGTTATTTCTGAAAAACATTTTATTCTTATAAAATTTCTTAAATCATCTAGATAGATGAGCCATCTCTCCATTTTTATTTGAAGGTCACTCACTGTCACTTGAACTAGCAGCTTGAACATTCTCTTTTTCTTTTTGTTTAGATATAGTAGTCTTAAGGGATACATATTTTCTCTTTTTCTCTTCATCAACTTATTATTTGAGCTTTAACTATTCTTAATACATCACTATCTTACCAAAAATAACTCTTTGAAAAGTATATTGGTAATATCACAAGACTCTCTAATTGAAAAATATGTGCCTCTCCATCTTTTGGGTAAACATCTAAGAAATTACATGATATGTTCTTTGTAAGATATAGGATTCCCAAGTGATCTCATTATGTTCAAAATCTCATTGAACCTTTGGTACATGTCAGAAATAGGTTCATCAATATTTATCTTAAAGTTATCATAATTAATAGTGTATGTAATAAGTCTTATCTCCTTAACATTAGTTGTTCCCTCATGTGAAACAAATAAAGTATCCCAAATTTCATATGCAGTTTTACAAGAACAAATAATATTGAATTCCTAATCTTCTAATTCACAATATTGGGAATTCATAACTATAAAATTGTTTTTATAAGCAGTTTTAGTAGCTTTTTCCCATGTGGATCTAGTAGTTTCAGGCAATTTATATTTGTTTTCTATGGCTGTCTAAATTTCAAAACTCATACTCTCTATATGCATTTTAATTTTAATCTTCCATTAATAATAATTATTACAATTTAAATAGAGAGGTATTTTAGTAGTATAACCTTGTTTTCTATTATCCATTTAAATAGATAAACATATAAATGATGAAAAATTAATATATTTAATGCTTAACAAAAATCAAAATTAAAAAGCTTTTAAAAATAAAATTTGATACCAAAACTTAATCACCTCTGATACCAAATGTTGGTCAGATTGAGTATCTCAAGAGGGGGGTAAATTGAGTACCCAATAAAAATTTATGTTCAAAATGGACTAAAAAATATTTCCCAAATTAATTTAAAATTGGCCCAGTTAACCAAAATAACAGATCATTATAATTTTCAATATTTCAGAAGATTATTTAGAAGATTAATTAGGTCTAAAATAAAATAATATAAAATATTACTTAATTCTTTGAAATAAATTTACTTAATTAAAATATTATAAAAACACTAATTAAGGTTAAATATAAAATTATTAAAAAAAAATTTGTTTAAAACAATTTCCAGTTTTAAGGAATATATTTGAAATAAAACAAAATAAAACATGCTATGGAAATTTGAATAAAAGAGGTTTAGTCTCAATCTGTGACATTGTCCTCTCCACTTTGTGATCACCTACCACCAAGCAGTTTATATAAATAAACTATTTAATCCACAATCTAGATCAGGTTTTATAATAGTATACAACTATCCAGACCACACAGGGCCTCTTCCACTGTTATCTGTGGGAGAACTAAATACAACAAGTCACATAGGACCTCTTCCACAGTTTTCATTGGAGTATAGATGTAAAATAGATTTGAGAATATATTATTGTATCTTCTAGTTATAATAGGATATAGTGTGTGTTTGAAATAATAAAATTATCCCACACTACTTGTAAGGTAAAAACAAATAAACAAACTGGTCAATCTAAAAGTATAGAGTGATAGAGATGATTGGTTTGTTATGCAGTGTAGCTCATGAATCTTGATTGTGATATACTGTCGAGCTCAATTTGGGTTCTTGTGAAAACTTTAGTTGAACATAGTGTTTTAGAAACTTTTTTTATTGACTACAGGAAATCCCTAGATATGTAATGAGCTTCGTCTTCCTTAGTTGGATGGGAAGGATGCATCATGTAAACTTCTTTTAATCAAAATACCTTTGTTCAAAACTCACATTGTAATAATAGTAATAAAACATTAATTTTTATCAAAACATATTATTTTCCTATAAAGGTATATAAATTACAACATAATAATATATTTTGGTGTAAGAATCCAATAATATAATAGATAAGTTCATGATGAAAGAATATAAATCAAGGAAAGTGAACTTGGGTTATCAATATCTCTTACATGAAACATACTCCTTAAAGTAAGAAATATTTAAAAATTGGGTTTAATTTCATACCAATATAAATAAAAAAAAATACCACCTAATATAATAAAATAAAAATATATATACCCAACATATATTAAATAAGTATAAGAGAAATGATCATAACTCAATGAATGAATATTGAGTTACCAAAAAAACATTGCAACTGGGATGACAATTGAGTGAAATACATTTCATGAAAACAAACTGATTTAGATTATAATTTCCCATGAATAAAAATATATATGATAAATTTACATCCATGGGCAGTGAATACACCATTAAAAGTAAAAATGGTGTATAATATAAACATTTCTAAAGGAATTAATTTTCAAGACAAAAAACCCCATGGGGTTGAGTAATATTTTAATCAAAATACCTAAAAGAGTGGGCTTGTAATTGAACTTAAAATACCATTATTAAAATATAATTAATGATATGATATCTCAAGTAGTAATTATATACACCAAATAATTGAAATTATGTGCTTAATACCAAACATATCTCAAATAGAGGAATTTGAGATGAAAACCCTTACCTCTTTCATGACTCATTCTATAATTACACCAAACATCCATAATAATTAGAATTAGCTTATTAAATAAACACCCAAGAATTATATTCATAACTGTAACCATTTATACTCCTTATTTATAATTATTATGTATATATATATAGCCCGAATGGCACGAAGGCCTTTTTTTATTTTATTATAGATAATCCCCCTTTTAAGGGTTGAAGGGGAACCCGTACATGACCCGTAGGCCCAAGGAACAAGGCCCGACATGACCCGTAATACATGACCCGAAGGCCCAGAGGCATACCATGCCCAATAGTGTAGGTATTCATTATTTTTAAAAAGTTCATTTTTTTCAAAGGTTGGGTCCAAAGCATCATTTTATTATTAAAGAAAATAAAATACCTCTTTTTATAGGGTAGAGAGAGACCCATTACATAGCCCGAAGGCCCAAGGGCATGAAAGCACATTTTTTACCCAAAGGGCCCTCTGGTGAATAGTATTGCTACAGTGCCTGGTCTGCTATAGTACCACCGCTGCTATAGTTCCTGCTACAGTAGCTCTACTACTACAATTCCACTACCACTACAGTTCTTCCACTGCTACAGTACTACTACAGTGACCTTCTATAGTACTTCTACAATAATCTAGAAATATTTTCTCTGCCCGAAATTGATCCTCGGTCTTTTGGATGCCAAACTGGAGCCTTTATCACTTGGGTACAGACTCATTGATTATTTTTACAAATTTCATCATTAAAATATAATTAAAGTTAATTTAATATATTTTCCATTATATTTATAAAGTTATAATTTCATTCCATAGTAGTTTTGGTCACAAACTATGAAGATGAAGCTGGAGATGATCATATTTTAGTGATTCTTAATGACCGAAATGTGTTTTTCTAATAAACGAGTAAAATTTTGATATAACCTTACCAAGAAAAAAAATAATATTTACATATTTATATCATATTATACCAGTAAAAAAGTTCTTATATTCATCCATTATATAAATTCATAGTATTGTTCAAGTGGGTGGTTAAATTGGCCTAAACTTAAACCAACCAGGATAAATGGATGATTTTGAGGTGGTTTAGTTATACAATAATTATAACATATGTATAATGATATTATTTGGTGATTATTAGTATGATATATCATAATTTTATAGAATTTAAAATGTGAGATAATTTAAATAAATTCATTTCTTATAAATGAGAGATCATTTTCCACATAGTATTCTCATTTTTAATAATTGAATCAACGATGATCATTTATTAACCATATAATTAATAGTTTACCCAATTTTTCATATTTTAACCTTAATGATATCATAGAAATCATTTTTATCCATTAAACTCATTCTCATGACCATCCATGTAAGGTAGTGATAAAAATTAAAAAAATAAATAAATCATCCAAAAATATCAAAAAAAAAGAAATAGGATTCTAGGGGAAGAAAAAAAGTTAGGGTTTTCATAGGAAACCAAAATTTTAGAGTGGTATTAAAGGGATTATGATAGAGTCCTTTTATAAGTTGTGAGAATATAATTTTTGTAAATTTATCAATTTAACTTAAAGGAAGAATATGTTAAACAATTTAATTGGATCCAAAAATAAAAAATAATTGATTCAAGGGTGAGATAAGGTCAATAATATCTCACCACTCAATTCTAGACATATTTTTATCATGTTTCAATCCCTTTACACCATGAATTATTTCTTTTATCAATTTAACTTTTATTACAGAAACTAGTTTTTACCTAAGGTAATTATCTTTATGCCTAAAAATAAAATTATCATGTTTACATAATTTGGACCAAACGATTCTGAATTTGATGTCCAATTAATATAATTAAACTTTTAAAATTGATATAAATTAATTTTAAAATAATAAATGTATAATGTATTAAAAACAATTTTTTTAGAAATATAACTTATGTTATAAAATGTAAAATATGGTTTTTTAAATTAAAACCATTATTTTTAAAATTATAAAGTCACTTATAAAATTCATAAATGGTCTTAGAGAAATTTTTCATGAATTTCAAAATCATACTTATATTCTAATAATGTTATAAAATACATGTTATTTTTAAAAATGATATTTTTCACTATTCAACTAAATATTATTTTTTTTTGAAAAACCTACAAAAATAATCTTATTAAAATTTTACTATAATGAATCTGAAAATAATTTTCATTTTTTCAAATTAAAATTATAAATTTGATAAATTTTACTTTTAAATAAAAAGGGGAGATAGGATAAAAAAATATAATTTTTTTTGAAAATTAACCATTCTCATTCATATTTTCTATTACTTACTTATTAAAATATTATTTACCAATTATTCATATCAAATATATCTTATCATCATTAATCAAAAAAATTGAAATATAAATTTATAAGTTTATATATTTTAATTTTCAAAATGGATGTTTCATTTCTAATATTTTTATTCATTTATACAGTTTTATTCATGAGTGTGATTATTTTGGGGGATCGAGCAGATCTAAATTTCTATATTCTAGTTATCTTGTTTTCAAATTTTTTATCCCATTGTAATGTTTTTCATTTTAATAAGTATATTTATACTCTATATATAATTTTCAAATAAAAATAGTAAATTTTTTGTGGCTCTATCATGTAGTGCATGTGCCTTATATAATGTTACATTACAAAATATGAAACATGTGTAAATTGAGAAGGAAAAATCCATTGATAAAATTATGGGTCATTACATTCTTCCAATCTTAAGAAATTTCACCCTTGAAAATTCATTTTACAAATAAAGATGAAAAAATATGAGTTTAATTCTATTTCATTTCTTTCTCTTGTCCCCAAGTCGCATCCTTGTACTTATGGTTCTACCATAGTTCTAGGTGAGTAGTCTTATTCCATAGAACTTTGTCTCTACAATGCAAGATCTTCACTAATTATTCCTCATAAGATAGATCATGGTATAACTTTACCACCTTTATATTTAGTACATATTTGGTATTTGGTATGTACTTCCTCAAGAGGGATACGTGGAATAGTTCATGTACTTGAGATAGGGTTGGTGGTAGTTTTAATTGATAGGCCATAGCTCCAGTGCGATCGAGAATATCAAAGGGATTGATGTATCTGGGAATTATCTTTCCCTTCATTCCAAATCTCATGACTCTATCCCATGGATATATGTAGAGGAACACTTTATCTCTAACCTCTAACTCCCAGTCTATCTAATGGTTATCACCGTAGCTCTTTTTTCAACTCTAAGTTGTCTTAATGTGTTGTTAAATGGTATTAACCTTTTATACCATTCCCTAAACCATTTCAGGTCCTAACAACTAGTGTTCACCAACTTCATCCCAACACATAGGTTTCCTACATTTCTTACTATATAGGGCTTTATATGGATCCATTTGGATGCCTAAGTGGAAGATACTATTGTATGTTTACTTAAACAGAGGAAGATGTTGATCACATCCTCATTTGAAATCCATCAAGCATGCTCTAAAAATGTCCTAAATTTTTAGGATATTCCACTCATATTAGTTATCATTTAGGGTTGATAATCCATACCGAAGTTCAAATTAGTGTTTAGATCATTTTGTAGAATTTTACAGAATTTTGGAGTGAATCTTAGATCTAGATCACATACAATTGATAGTGGCATTCCATGAAGCCTCAACAATTATCTAATGTATATATCCTTGTTGTACTTACCTATTTTGATAATAACAAATCATGTTTTTATAATCCCAAATCATGTTTTATTTATATGATAATTGTGTTTATCTTACAAATTAATCATTTATGTGAAAATAATGTTTATATCAAAGTGATAACTATGTACGTTTAATCTCACTACTCTCTTGTTTAAAGCTCACAGTGCAAAATTTATCCAAGTAAAAAGTTCACTAATGCAAAGGTCACCAATGCAAAGTTCACCAATTCAATAGTCACTGATGCAAAGGTCACTGATGCAAAGGTCAGCGATGCAAAGGTCACGGATGCAAAGGTCACCAATGCAAAGGTCATCGATGCAAAGGTCACCGATGCAAAGGTCACCGATGCAAAGGTCACCAATGCAAAGCTCACCGATGCAAGGTCACCGATGCAAGGTCATCAATGCAAGGTCACCGATGCAAGGTCACCATTTCAAGGTCACATATGCAAGGTCACTTATGCAAGGTCACTGACTCAAGGTCACCGATGCAAGGCTACTGTTGGGAAGGATACCGATGGAGAGTTATCGATGGAAGGTTACCAATAGAAGGTTACTGATGGAGAGTTATCGATGGAAGGTTACCATTGGGAAGGTTACTGATGAATTCTTCTGATGTGCACTTACTGTTGAAGCCTAACGTTGTGAAGGATACCATTACCAGTCTACCATACTCTTATACTCCATACTTTTTCAAATTATTAAGATTATTCTAATGGTCGTATTTGCTAACTTTAATGCTCCTGGCATTAATTAATGATGATTGTAGACATATCGAGAGACCGTATCTGGGGACATTACAAGGTATGAGAAAGATTTCATGTGATGTACTTATTCCTATTGTCATACTTCGAGTATAAAAGAGAAGACCAAATAAGAAAAGAAGTTTGGATGAGGATGAGATGATAAGCGCATCTAAGCATATGAAGAAACTTACTCACTAGATCAAAGACGAATCATTCAGCACTTACACTGTGAACCCAAAAGCATCACAAAGATCATTTGGGACAAACTCACTTCTGCCTTCTGTGCTTTATCAACTCTAGATCAATATAAGAAGTATAACTCTTAGTTCATAAAATCTAGAACCTGGAGTTGCGACACTCTGTTTTGGAGACAACTTTCAGAGAAAGACTCGAACATCAAATTATTCACTTAAAGGAGCCAAGATCTGAACTATAAACACATAGAGCAATATAAACTCAATCTCATCATATTTTCTCTAATGTGTTCTTTTATTTTACATTTCTGAGAAGTTTGTGTTTATGTCATACACACTGTCTCTTGTGCTTGAACTGGAGGATACAAAAATCCTCACATCAAACTTCTCTTACACCTTTTTTCCCCACGTATAATTGTGGAAGAGACCATGTGTGGTCTGTGTTGTTTATCATTCCCATGAAGAACTGTGGTAGGGGGTGTGAACCCTAGACTATTTGTAAAAACTTTTATAAAGCCCGATACAAGCTGTGTATCAAGTTTATTGTTAATACAAACTGCTTGGTGGAAGGTGATCACCAAGTGGAGAGGATTAAGTCTCAGCTTGATATTGAGCCTCTTGTTTAACTTTTCTGGGCACTATATTTTATTATACTCTTTTTTATCTATTTTCCACTTCTTATAATTTCTAAAACATTAAACTGTTTTGAATTCACTTTGATAGTTAGTTTTAGTCAGTGTGTGTATATGTTTAATTCAGTAAACTTGTTTTAAAAGTTGAATAAGTGTTTCACACTAATTCAACTGAGGCCTAATCACCCTTTGAGAAACTTGTTGACCAACTAGACATTTACATCTCTACTGCATTAATTAACTGGGCCATTTCAAATTTTGGGGATCTTTATAATAAAGTTTTTAACAAAAATTTTAAGTAGGAACTCAATTCACCCCCCCCCCCCTCTTGAGATTCCACTCTGACCAACATTTGGTATCAAAGGATTTAGTTTAGTTTTTATTACTACTACCTGAACTGTTGTGCAATTAATCAAATTCTTTAACTATGATTTTAGTTGTATCTTAAAGATCTTAAAATTTCTGTCATATCTAAATTTTCAGTTCTTTAAAATTCTAATTAACAATGGATAACCAAGTTGAGGGTGTTGATACTAACATTCCAACTTTGTTTAATGGAAATAACTATGCTTAGTGGAAATTAAAAATTAAAATGTATCTAGAGAGCATGGGACCTGAAATCTGGGACACAATTGAAGAACAGATTGTATTACCTGTTACTACTAGGGACACATGGTCTCAGTTGATTAAAGCTACATATAATAATAATTGTAAAGCAATGAATGATTTGCACTGTTCTCTAGGTGATGAAGAATTCAATAAAATATCTACTTGTAAAATTGTATATGAAATTTGGGATACTTTAGCTATTTCTCATGAGGGAACAAACAATGTTAAAGAAATGAGATTAAATACCTATACTATTAAATGTGATAATTTTAAGATGAATCCTGATGAACTTATATCTGAAATGTATCTCAGGTTCAATGAAATAGTAAATACCACGAGTCTGTTTCGAAAACTAGTGGATAGCAAGGATCAGATTATGAGATTGCTTCAATGCCTACCTAACATATGAAGAGGAACTTCTGTTTCTATCTGAGAATCCTATGACACAGGCAAGTTTCCAATGAAGGAATTAATTGGAAAGCTTATGATGTATGAAGAAGATCTTAAGGTAAATCAAGAAGAAGATAAAGAACCTAGAAAGAAGTCTGTAGCATTCAAGACTGCTACCTCAAAGAACAAGGACAAATAAAAAGTTCAAGCTCCTATAGATACGTCGACCAGTGAAGACTCAAACTCTAACAGTGATGATGAGATGGCTCATCTTGCTATGAGATTTAATAAGTTCTATTGGAATAAGAAGTTATTTATAAAGTCAAACTATAAATGAAGGTATGATAATAAAGGAAAGTGGAAAAAGGACAAAAAATGAAATGATAACACAGATGAGATAGTCTGTTATGAGTGTAAACAAAAATTTTGGGTGAAAGCTAATTGACCAAAGCTGAAATTTAAGAATAAGTATGAAGACAAGGGAAATGGATATAAAAAAGATATGAAAGCTACTTGGAGTGACTTAGAAGATAGCTCAAGTGGGTTTGAAACTTGTGATATTGAAAATAACAAACATACAAATCTGTGTTTCATGACAGAAACATCTGAGTTAACACCCAAGTCTCCTATACATAATGCTTACTATTTTGGGAATGAAAGTGAATCAAACAATGATGAAAATATGACCAAGGATGAAATATTTGAATACTATGGAATGCTTGAGGACACCTTTAATGAACTCAAGGATAAATATAAATTATTGAAAAGACAACATGCTTTAAATACCAATTATAAGTTTGATTTGGATGTTGAAAAAGAAAATTGTGCTCAATTGTTAAAATAAAATACTGAACTTAAATTATCCAATGAGAAATTAAAAAGAGATCTTGAGAAGTTTACAGTAGGTAGAGATACCTTGACTTAGTTACTAGGAAAACATATTGCTCCAAAATACACAACTGGTCTAGGATATCAGCCAGGACAGAGAATAATTATTAAGAATAAATTTTTTCCAAAATCTGGATAGTTCACTGCTAGTTCAAGTTCTGGACCATCTTTTGAAAAACAATTCTCTAAAGTACCTAACAAAGTGTTCATGTCTCAAAAAATATCTGTTGATTATATGAAACATGGGATACAAGTATGGGTTCCCAAAGTTTTACTTGCTAACCTCTATGGACCTAATAAAATTTGGGTACCAAAGTTACCCTACACTTAATCTGTTTTGCAGGAAAAATGTTTAAAGAGCTCCTGTAAAACTCTATGGTACTTGGATAGTGGATGTTCAAGAAACATGACAAGAGACTACTCATGCTTCAAGAGACTAATTAAATTTGATGGTGGATATGTTATGTTTGGTGATAATGAAAAAGGGAAGATCGTCGGCTTAGGCCAAATTGGTAGCCCTAATACTGTATTAATTTCAAAAGTACTTTTTTTTATGGGTTAAAGTACAATTTACTAAGTATCTCTATGTTATGTGATGATGGTTTCTGTGTTAAATTTGAAAATGATGCATGCAATGTTTTTAATTCTAAAAATTATTTAATATTCACTGCTCTTATAAATGAAAATATATATGATGTTGATTTAAATTCTTTAGCTAAGAAAAATGTTTCATGTTTAAATTCTTTTCATAAGGAATCCTGGTTATAGCACAGAAGATTAAGACACTGCAATGTGCACCCACTTAGGAAACTAACTAGGAAATGTTTAGTTATAGACTTACCTAAATTAGAATTCCCACATAACAAAGTTTGTAATCCTTGTCAAAAGGGAAAACAACACAAAGTTTATTTCAAACTAAATAAAGAAGTTTCTACTTCTCAACCACTTGAGTTGGTTCACATGGATTTGTTTGGACCATCTAGAGTTTCAAGTTTAAATGGGAAGCACTATGTTTATGTTCTTGTAGATGATTTTTTTAGATATAATTGGGTATACTTTCTATCTCACAAAAGTGAAGCATGTTCTTACTTCATTAAATATTCCAAGTCTGTAGAAAATATTAGTGGACTTAGAATTAGGACCTTGAGAAGTGATCATGGTTATGAGTTTGAAAATTAGGAATTTGAATCCTTTTGCTCATATAATGGCTATAATCACAATTTCTCTGCTCCTAGAACACCCCAACAAATGGAGTTGTATATAGAAGAAATAGTACACTTCAAGAGATTGCTTGGACTATGATTAATGAGTATAATCTACCTATATATTTTTGGGTTAAAGCTGTTAATACAGCTTGTTACATTATCAATAGAGTCTTGATTAGAATAGTTCTTAAGAAGACCCCTTATGAGATCTGGAATAATAGGAAGCCTAAGGTTAATTACTTTAGAGTTCTTGGTTACAATGTCTTCATCCTTAACACTAAGGACAATCTTGATAAGTTTGCTTCCAAAAGTGATGAAGGAATTTTCCTAGGTTACTCAATCACTAGTAAAGCTTATAGAATATTTAATAATAGATCTAAATGTGTGGAAGAATAAGTTCATGTCAAATTTGATGAGACTGATCCACATGAACCCAAAACCTCTATTGAACTCCTTGAGGAATATACGTCAATTCTGGACCTTGATGATAAAGACAGTGAGCCCTTAGTGAAAACAACTAGTTCTGGAAATTCTCTAGAATCTATAAATATTGAATCTGGACATATAGACATTCATGAGGAGTCTATTTTAGAGTCATTTAATTGAGATACTGAGTCTATATTCATTGTCTTAAGGTTGTTCTTGTCATGTGTCCAAGGTCGTATTAGTTTTAAATGATTATGAGAGTTCTTATGGAATGGTTCCATATTTATAGAAGTGTAATGGTATGTATTTAATGCGTCTCTATAAGTTTAAAATTTTCTTAACATCCAATGGTATTTATAAATAATCATGATTTAGATATTATAGGTTTTATTGTCATACAGTTAGTTAATTGGGCGGATTTTCCGACCATGATGAACTTACTTGGTTTTATTTAACTTAAAAGGTATTTAACCATTACAGAATAATAAAATAAAATAAAATATACTTATTAATGATAGTTTTAATTATGATAATTGAATTTAAACCAGTCATGAAGGTGGTGGTAGAAAATGGATTTCATTGTTCATAGGGGTGGTGAACTGACCATAATATGAACTGCATTTTCCTTTTAGAATCGATTAAGGGGAGGTTAGAAAATGGATATTACACTATAATAATAACATATAAATATATTTATGGTACTGATGTTACTATTTAAAGGTTCATGGAATTCATATGAAAGAGGCAGAAGAAGAAAATAATTGGAAGAGACTCGGTTGAGAATTTTACCCCATCCTTTGGGAGTCTCCTCTTGGCTACCCCTTAAGGATCCTTAGTGTGGTATTTTAGTAATACTAGGACTATTTATATATGGTGAGGAGTTTTTGGAAGATAAATGGGCATAGTTTTGAAAATATCCAAGTCTTAAAATGTGTGAGGATAAAAGGTGGTGAGAGGTGGTATTTATAAGGGGGGAGGGGAGTTTTTAAATATAATATTCATTTGTTTATTATTTTAGATCGAGGCTATCAATAGTGATGAATCTTGTGAATATATAAATTAATTTATGCATATGAGTTTGAGAAAATGGATTCTTACATCATCCATGACACAATTATTCATGTATTTAATGTATAATGTTAAATATCATATTTTGATGTATTTCATTATTCATAAAAAATTCAACCATTGTATAAAAATATAAAAAATTAACCCTAAATGTTTTTCAATATATAGATTCAAAAAAACTAAATCCATTTTATAAAAATAATTTTCTATATATGAGAAATTTAATTTTTTTAAAAATTATTATTTATTTAAAAAATACCAATTTTTTATATTATGGTCAATTTTCCAACCCTATGAAAAATTAACTATGGCACCGTGAAATTATATGATCATTGTAATGTATCTTAATTTTTTTATAGATCCATTTTATTAAAATAAACTTTATTTTAAATTTTCATATTTCAAATAAAACATATGTGTTTTTACAAAAATAAAAACACTTATTTTATCATTTTCAAAACATTTATTTATTTGTATGATGATATAAATTTGTTATATTTTCATTTTATGAGATACCATAATATTATTTTATCATTTCAATAGTCAATTTATTATTCTAATGGTTGGGTAACCATTTATAATGGTTAGACTACTATTCCAACTGTCATTTAGTATTCCAATGGTTAGAATATATTTCAACAGTCAGATTTGTAATTGTCATATGGGTTTACTACCAGCTATAAATACCTCATATTTTATTCATTATTCATTCACTTCTATTTTCTTTCAAGGTTATATATATTCATTTTCAAAATGGATGTTTCATTTCTAATATTTGCTTCATTTCTACAGTTTTTTTGTGAGGGTAATTATTCTGTGGGATTGAGCATATCCAAATTTTCATATTATAGTAATATTTTTTTTCAATTTTTTCTCCTATTTTAATGTTTTTGATTTTAATTAGTATATTTATACTCTAAATGTAATTTTCAAATCAATATAATAAAATTGTATTGGTTTTATCATGTGGTGCATGTGCTTTATATAATACTACATTACTAAATAAGTCACATGTGTAAACTTGGAAGGTAAATTCCATTGATAAAATTTTGGGTCATTATAACATTCAAAAAATATTCTCAAGCTCATAACTCTAAAATTAATTGAGGTCAAGGTAGATGAGAAACTAAATTTTATAGAGTCGCAACTTACATGTAATGCAAGACTCTAACTCTTAGAAGCAATTTATCACATAAATAAAGCATACACATTATTCATATTCTATAAAAAATTTATAACCATGAATTAAGTAAGTAATAACTTTTAAATAAATATAAATTTCATAAATTTAAACATGATATAAAAATATATGAACAATTCATAAATAAAATCTACTATAAACATTTTATAATTACGCTAAATATTATGGATATTCCATAATGTTTGGTATAAACACTTTAGATACCATTTCCAATATGAACTCTTTTATATTATATAATATTATTATGAATTATAAACATTTTAAAACCCAATTTCTATTATGTGAACTATTTACACAGTCTAAATATCATAAAATTAAAAATTATTTAAACTATATTTAAACATATCATCAAAACACTTTTGATGTGATCTAAATAATATATTTAATAAGGCTTCTTTAATTTGATCAAATAAAATTATTTTGATTATGAACAATTCATAAATATAAGTATAAAATATTTTATACTTTAGCCTTATCAAATTAATTTATAATTTTTTATAAATTACACCCATGATTACTAAATAAATACTTTATTTATCATGAAAAAAAAATATGAATTATCAAATTTAACTTAATATTATAGAACAAATTTTATGAAGTAAACCAAATACTTAACATCATTCATGTTATTCATATTATATAAACCTTTTATAAACATGAATAACATAAAAGAATAAATAGTTAAATAAAAATTTTATTTAATCATTAGTTATAAGTATTAATTTACATATTTAATTTTAGGCTTATTAAATATAATTTTAATTAATCCCACACTTATAATTTATAATTAAATCATAAAAAATAATATAAATATAAAAAACTTCATATTTAACATTGGATTATAAAAACATATTTTTATTAAATCTCAAAACATATCATTTATAACTTATTTATAAACTATAAGTTTTTTAAAAAGTTAAAATTTTTACCAGCATAACATGCATATTAAACCCATTACATCTTATATGCAATTTTATCTTGGATTTAAAAACTTTATATCTACTTTCATATTATTAATTAGATAACATTTTACTTTAAATATATGATATTATCATGAATTATAAACATTTTATAATCTGATTTTTATTATGTAAACATTTTCACATAGTCTAAATATCACATACTTAACCTTATTTAAACCATTGATCAAATAAATCATCAAAACACTTTTGATTTGGTCTAAGTAATATATTAAATAAGGCCGATATTAATTTGAAATTTTCAAATTAATTAATTATGAAGAATTAAAATTAATTAATTATGAACAATTCATAATTTTAAAAATAAACTCCTTTATATTTTGGCGTTATTTATGTAATTTATGAATTATTTATAAATTAACCTTATGATTTCAAAATAAACACTTTTTTTTAATATCACAAGGCATGCCATATAATTTATTAAAAAAGGTACTTTAAACATTGACATTTAATATTTGGAATATTTTTTTAATAAATGTTTCATACTCATTTATATAATTAATTATAACCTATTTATAATTAATTTATAAACACTTTATAAAATAAAATATTTACAAAATATCTTTTATTATAATTTATAAACATTTTATAAACCATATAAATTTGAAAATATATTATTCATATTAACACTTTAATATTAATGGAATATTTATAATAATTTTTTAAGAAACATTAAAATAATTAACCATAAACATTTTATAGTTAATTGATTTATAAAAAACGTTTATAAATTCTATAAATATTCCAAAATATCTTATTCCATTGTTTATAAACAATTTATAAACAACTTAAAACTCTAATTATCTATTTTCCCATAGCAATAATGCATATTATATTAACTAATTAATGTAAGTCATGTATTGCACTCCATATTACATTTAACAATTTATCGTAATATCAAATGGTGCTCCTAAAATTTCATTATCATATAATGTAACGTCAGGAGGGGAAAACTAGTTATGATTTCATAAAAAATGTTCTTCATTTAACAAAATAAGAAATGTTTTGATTCAATGATGAATATAGATCTGATACCACTAATGGGTTTTAGTGGTTCATTATATGAACAAAGGAAATATAAGAAAACCCATTATTGTGTCCAATCTATCCTCAAAAAATCAATATGTAATATAAAGGAAGAACATAAATGTGGATACCTAGATAATAGAAAGGTATATATTCAATCTTTGGTGAATTATGATTGATGTCAACCACAAGAGTAGTGGATGAAACTCTCATGCCTCTAGGGGGGATTACACTGACCAAAGAATCCTATAATGTTTAAGGATTCCTAAACATAGAAGGGGTGATAATGACTTTATCTAGTGATAAAATGTGTCTCTGGAGTGAGATAATATCAATAGGGTTACATACAATCATTTAACTCCAACAGGAGGGATCACATCCATTTATATAGACATCCTTAGTACATTTCATTTAACGAAAGTTGTCGGTCATATTCAACGTATCAGCATACATTAATTATTTTTTGACTTATTCATTGAATTCATTCAATGAATACATGTCATTCAATCCATTCATAATGTATTATAACTAATAAAACCACGTGGGGAGATGCATACTCCTAAATTCATACATATTTGGTAGATGCATGTACTCAATTTTCAAGGTGACAGATGCATGTACTTAGCCTAAAATGTTGGGTGCAATGTATCCCGTCATGTGTATCATATACAAATGTTTTTAGTGCATAACCAACATCAGCAACGGGGATTCACATTATTGGAGACACCAGAATGAGAGTACTAGGGAACCTTTTATTTGATCAAAAGAACCTCTAATAAGTTTTACCATGTAGAGACAAGAAAAAAAATGAAAAGATAAATCTAGAGAGAAAGGGAAATACCAGAGTGAGGAAGCAGTGTTTCAAAAAAACTGAGATTCACAACAATAGAGGTTTTTAGATGAATAAAAGACAAAATAAAAATAAGAAGAAGATGATGAACACAAACACAATAACTTATGTGGTTCATAAAAAATCCCTACATCCACGGAGAGGCATAATAACTTCACTAATTTGGGAGAAAAATATAGGAAGATATCAGAGTTTCATACATAGAGAAACCCTAGCTTAAATGAGATAATAAAGAACACAAAGCACTATATCACCAACCGTATAATAATTCCACTGTGCTACGGTGCCAAAGCCACCTAATTCTACACTGCTACAGTGGTTGGTGGCTATAATTTCATAGAGCTATGGTTCCACTATCTCTAAAAGTCTGAGATATTAGAGCCATTGGTTCCAAAGTATGCATTGCTACAGTGTCATGTTTCATACTTCTATAGTAAGATCACACTACTACAATACCCTATCAGTTTCGTCGGTCAGCTCTACTTTAGTTATTCAACAATTCAATAGTACCCAAAAATTTGGGTTAGGGACCTTCGGCCCTTGGACCCTCGTGGAAGGGGTGTGTTACCCTTGCAACCCCCAATGAGCTCATCACATATCTTGACCCGTGAGAGTTTCAATCTAGTGTATAGTTTAGGTCGCTAGCATTTTTCCCAACATCATCCAAATGGATCGAGCTACACCAATCCAACAATAAAGGGAGAGATTTTTCATTGAATAATGTATAAATTGAGAAGGAATAAAAATATATAAGTTCAAGATTCATCCACATCATGAAAAGTGGATCCCATGAGCTGTGAAGGGAAAATATGAGGGGAATACTTGATTTATCATCACATATAAGGGAGAAACATGGAATAGGGGAAATTTGGGGATGAGGTTCATTATCGAGATAAGGGGGAATTGGGGAAGGTCAGAGCTTGGTCTAAATTGTCATGAGAAGGATAAATTTCAAGCCGTGAAGGTAAAAAAATTTAAAAGGGGTTGGCCAAATGAGTGGGGAACAATGAAGATAAGGGAAGCCATGATTGCACCTCATAGTGTGATTTTAGGTTTGTCATGTGTTTTTTTAAAATTATTTTTTACCATGCTCTATATGTGTGGTAGATTTAACATTTTACAACATTCATGATATTTAACAACATATATTACAAGCATGTTGTTAAATGTGTGTTGTTAAAATTTATTTTTCTTATAGTGTACATTGAGCACTAAATATGTTATGAATTATGGTTGTATTTTGAATGAGTTGTAGTATATGTGTATGGTAGTTTCAATTTTCTGTTAGAATTAGTGATATTCCTAATGGTAGTATTGTATTTTTAGTTCTACTAGATGCAATAGAAATCTTATTAGTAGTAACTAAAGATCTATTGATGGTAGATTACTTTTTTGTTTGTAGTAGTGATATTTAGATTTGTATAAATTAGTTTTGTTTTCATTATTGGTATCAATATTTGAAAATAAAAATATATTGAAGTTAACCTTATTTTTAAACTTAATCATTCTTTTAAATGATTTTACAAATGAATGGAGTGAATAAAATTATTTTTTTTGAATAAAATAATTGAAATTATATAAGTACATTGTCTTGGTTTTCTTATTATTTGAAACATTTTGAATTGATTTTGTCTGTATTTTATTTTATTTTTTTATTTTCAATAAGAGTATAAATATATAAATAAATTTTTTTTGTAATAATAATTAATAAAACATATAAAGTAGTAAACATGAGTTTTATTATTTTGTTTTACTTTTCATTATTAATATAAATAAATAAATAATAATTTTTTGTAATAAAAATGAATAAATCATATAAAATGTTAACTATCGGCTTTTTTATTGTCAAATGCTTTGTTTCTTTGTTTTCCCATAAAATTTTTTGAGGAGAAAAATGTTTCTTTAACCATCAAATGTTCTCTATATAAAAATGTTATGTGTCTTTTATTTTCACATAAAAATTTATTTGTAAACAAATATATTTTTATTTTGAAAATATTTGATACCTCAACAAATGTTTTGTACTCTTGAAATTTTTTATCTATCAATGATTTATTTTAAGACACATGGTGTTGAACATTTATAACAAAACCACCATAATTCATGTTTTTTTTTTGTGATATTATTAAACAAAATATATAAAAGGTAAGATTTTTTTTAAACCAAAGGGGGATTCATATATTATGAGATCGAAGATCAGGTAATATAAGGGTAGTCAACCAACTGGTAAAATTATCCAACCAGACCTGAGGATCATCATAGATGCCCCTAGTAGCCAAGTGATGAGCCGCCCCATTACCCTCTCATTTTTATAAAATAGAAGGAGAAAGTTGAGAAGCAGTGATGTGGGGATTGGATCTTTGAAACCAATGGTCCAAATGATTGGAGGTCAGCTTCTAAAGTAGATATAACACTAATAACTATGAGGAAATCTGACTCTAGGGTGATAGAGATTCAGTCTCGCTCAATAGAGAACTCTAAACCAATGATGATTGTTTGGTATTCTAGTAAGGATGCCCTGCATGAACTTTGAATTGGAGAAACAATGGAACCAGATGAGTCTCAAACCCCCCCCCCCACATAACTAGTGATACCTTTGTCCAAGGGTGATACATCAACATTAATCTTCAAGGTGCCAGTGATGGGAGGACTCCACACACAGGGGTCATGCCTAACATCTAGGACATCAAGTTGAAGCTCACTATGGTTCTACATGGATAACCATAGGGTTTCACACTCGATCCATGAGGTGTTTGTATTTTCAGAGTGATTAAAAATAAAATCATTTTTTCTGATTTAGATTATCCATCCCATTACAAACATGGCACTCAAGTCCTCTATGACGAATATCAATGACCATTTAATGAGGAGAACTGCAAAGTTGGAGGCTATGTCCATGTGGTAATAAACATTTGGATTATGGGATTTTCAGACGGCCCTCGCCCTAAGATAGTGGAAGATAACATGCAAAGAGATTTCAGTTGTAGACATGCATATTGAACAGGTCGGGATCTTCCCCGCATGGAGAAAATCAAGGATCTCTATGGAAGGGAGGATCCCGAGGTAGGCTTTCTGCCAAAAATAATGTGCCTGGGGTGGGATTGGGAAGCACCATATTGTTCTTCAAATAACATCAGCCTCCATAACCGATGTGTCTAATGCTAAAGAATAACCAGATTTCATAGAATAGACACCTGATCACTCCCTACTCCAACAGAGGTGATCAGGACCCATGTATCTCAGAAGTGGGATACTCAGGATAATTATTCTTTATCTCTCATTGAAATAATAGAGAATATTCTAGGTGCACCAACTGTGACCAACCTCATTGAGTATGAAAAGAACTGTTTCATTTTCAAGGCCTTTAGGTGTAGGGGATGTTGCTCTAGATCCATTTCCTTAAACCATCCATGAATCCTTCCATATTTTAATAGTGATTCTATCACTGATTCTCTGGTAAATACCACTCATAAGGATCTCTCACGATCTCCATGGGATTTTCCAAAATAATCTAGGGCGGGGGCCTAGGGAAGTGCTACAGAAGTCTGCATGGTGAAATTATTTAGCATGGATGACTTTTACACAAAGGGACTTGGGATATTAGATCAAACTCCAACCCTTTTTGGAAATAAGATCATCTTTAAAAAGTTTCAAGTCCCAGAACCCCATTCCCCCATGCAATTTGGGTTTGTAGAACTTTTCCCAAGCTATCCAGTGGACCTTATTTTTCTCATTGTTGAGTCCCCACCAAAAGTTAGTAAAGCGTGAGTGGAGATGGTCAGTAATGAAGATTGGGATCTTAAAGAGAGACGTAAAATACGAGGGAATGGACTAAGTGACAACTTTGATGAGTGTTTCTTTTCCCACCTTGGACACCCTTTTGAAAGTCTATCATTATATTTTTTTTCAACTCTATGAAAAATGTAGGATAATTCCACTTTTTTAGAGCATCCGAATATTGTGGGAAGCTTGAGATACTTCTGGAACTTCTCAACCATCTAAATACTAGAAGCATGTTGTAGGTCACCCTTCCTGCTAGAGGGAACACCAAAGGTGAAAGAAACTTTTGATTTAGAAATATTGAATGACTGCCCCAAAGCATTATCATAAAGGAGAATAAAGAGACATATGTTATCATATTCTTCCATAGTGTCCCTAGAGAAGATAAGACAATCATCGGTGAAAAAAATATGGGAGATGGGAGGTCCCTAGTGGCATGCCTTCCCTCCATGAATAAGATTATCACTTTTTTCTGCTGAAATGAGATTAAAGAAAACATATTCCACTAAGATAAAAATGAATAGGGGAAGAGGGTCTCCCTAACGAAGGCCCATAGATGGAGAAAAGATTCATGAGAGTCCCACTACAAAATTATTATCCTTTAGTGACGATTTTTAGCAGCAATTTATTAAATCGTCGTTAAATTTTTTTAAAATAAATTAGCGGTAGTTCTTAATAAACTGCCATGAAATGTGGCTTTTTTACAGCAACGACGCTTCTACCCCTGACTCCCCCTGACTCCCCTGACTCCCCCAACACCCCCGACCCCCCCCCCCCCCGACCCCCTCGACCCCCTGAAACCCTAGGACCCCAGCGACCCACACGACCCCAGTGACCCGCCAAAGCCCTCACCATGCCTCACCACCCCTCACCACGCCTCACCACACCTCTCCACCCATCACGACCCCCGTGACCCCCCAAATCCCTAGGATCCCACGACCCCAGCAGCCCCCATGACCCCAGTGACCCCCTGGATCCCTCAACATGGTAAAACTATATCATTAGTTTGGGTCAACTATATTATTAGTTTCATCAGTCTTGTTAGTGTAATTTAAGTCATCAACATCATCAGTTTCATTGATGTTATATGAATCATTAGGGTAGTTAGTTTCACCCATGTCTTTTATGCATTAAGCTTCATTAGGAAAAACTATATTTTTACCTTGGTTACTATCCGCTATATCATCAATGTACTCAGTGTCTTGAATATCACCCATGTCATCATTGTTATTGGGTTCATAAGTGATGGAGATGTAATTGGACTCTTCTATCTCATCAATATCATCAGTGTCTCCAGTCGCATTGGGTTCATTAGTTTTTATAGAATTTATGGTTTCATTAGAGTCATCAATATCATTGATGTCATCAATATTGTCACATTCATTATCATATTTGGTTGTATTGATGTTCTCATGGTAATAAGTGTCATCATTGTGATCTGTGTCCTCAATTTCTTTAGAGTCATTGGTTTTATATGTTTTATTGGTTTCAAGAGTTTATTTAGTATGGTACATCTCATAGGTGTCACCAATGTTGTTTGTCTCATAGATGTATTCAATTTCATTGGCATCATTGAAATTATTTATGTCATAGTTTCCATTGGTATGGTCCATGTCATCAATTTCATTGGTATGATATATGTATTTAGTGTCATTGTGGTTATTAGTTTCTTCATCAACATCATTTTTTCCTTGGTTCTTCAATTAATTGGGGTCTTCATTATCAAAGGTTTTTACTACATCATCACAATCATTGTAATTGTTGTTGTTCTTGGAATCATCAACATTGTTAGTGTTATTTTTCATAACCATGTCATCCATGTCATCCATTTAATTGGTATTATCTATTTATTTGATGTCATTCAATGCATCAATGTTTTTAGTTTCAGTTTCATCATATATACTCTTGGTTTCAGAAATGTCATTGGTTTCTTCTATGTATTTTTTATCATTAGTGTGATCAATAATGCATGCAATATTATTATCATAAGTGAAATGTATTTCATCCATATATTCATTACATTTTATTTCATAGGGGATATTTTTTTCATCAGCTTATTAGGTGTCATCGCAAATCCTAAGAATTAGTGGTTATTTACTACCTTTTAATTAAATTATTAATATTTTATTTGTACCACTTCTACATGTACATTATTATAGTCTAGGTATATTTAGGGATATAATTGGTGGTGGCCTATTTAATTATAGTCACACCTTTCTTAGGAAACCATGGAAATTAGTACCCAAGTTGATGCTACTTGATTGTAGGCTTGGGTTTGGGCAAGGATCAATGCTTGATGATTGGATTACTAGGAAAAAACATGGGAGTTTGGGACTAGGATTGGATTTGGGAGCATCTTCAAGGTTTTTCCTAGTTTTGTCTTTTGGAATTTTGGTTTCTGATGTATATGATCTACTAATGATGTATTCATTTCCTGACATGTAGTATATAGTTCATTTGTTATAGAATGGTTTGTTTTTTATTATCTATCTATTCTTTTATTGATCTTTTTAATTTGCATGATTTGGTTTTCTAGTGGTTGGGTTCATTATTTACCACATATATTTATATTGGAAAACCTTATTTAACATATTTATTATAAGAACCTGGATCTTCTTTTTAGGTATGTTTTCTTTTCTGGTTGTTTTTTAGGGAAAATAGCAGTTTCTAGAAATTTTTGGAGTACACGTCGTGTAGTTATAAGTAAACGTTGTGTACTCAGTTTCCGCACTTAGCTGTGTGTTGGCTGTGTAAAAGACGAGCACATAGTCGTGTGTGGTGACCTGGAGACCGCTTAAAGCAGAGGATAGAAAGGGAAAGTACATGTCGTGTAATTTTAAAGAACACTCTGTATACTTTCTTTTTTTTTCTTTAAACAGACTGGGGTTGCGTCTGATGGACAGAACCATCTTCTTCTTCGCCAGTCTCGTCCGAGAGCATCCGTATAGCTGAGAATCTTCTCTGAGCCCCCGACTCATCATCCATTCTCCGAATCAAACTCTGTAGTTGCGTTGGATCCACATAGGTGAGTTCTTCCTTCTTTTAGAACTTCATCTTCTGATTTCTTCTCTCTCACAAGTTATTCTCGGTTGAACTTTTTTAACGTTTTTGTAGATCTATGGAATTCTAGGGAGATTCAAGGCCTAAGATTAACGTATATCGATCTCACGATGACGAGGTAGGTGGTATGTGTATTTCCATAGTTAGCATTTGAGTTATATGTTCAAAAGTGCCCAATACCCTCATTCGGGGTATTGCGTGTTTATGGTTTCAGCCCTGTTATTGCTTGTTATGCCTTGTTTGTTTGGATAGAGGTTGATTGTTTATGAATAGGGTTAATTTTTCCATATTGTGGAGGTTTTTACCATGTTTTCTTGTTTTGACTGTTTGTTCTAGTTTCCTGTTAGGCTATTTTCTTTCCATTCCTAGTATTGTTAGGATGGAGTGATTATTATCTGTCATGCTATGATATATTATAGATTATTTAGCCAATTAGTTCTTGAGGTTTAATTTTGATTCCATGTATCATTGTGCACAATTGACTTACATAGGTCCATGAGAACCTGGTGTAGTAGACTATAGGGAGAATGGATGTTGAGGGCTTCTCCAGAGTGTCGGTTTTACTGTTACGTTGCGAGACCATAGGGGGGTGGATGTAAGTGCTCCCTCAAAGTGTCTGTAGTTCCTCGATGCGATCCACAGGGGGAATTGGATATTGAGTGCTTCCTTAGAGTTCCTATTAGTTACCGATACGAGACTAAAGGGGTAAATGACGACAAGTGCTTCCTCAGAGAGTTTTTGTTAAAGCTGAACCAGAGGGGTTAGACTGTGTGTACTTCCCAGAGGGTTGCTTGTGTTTGTTTTGTGCTAAACCAGAGGGGTTAGGCTGTGATTACTTCCCATAGGGTTACCTTATTTTGATTAGCTACTTACTTGATATATGAAAATGAATGCAATTGAATTTTTAGGATTGTTACTATGTTTACTTCCTTGTTTACTGCTTCATTTTGTTATACTCTGCCATATATATTCATTGATTGTTAGGCACAGATATTTGGGTGGTTGCCTACTGGGATTAGTATCACACCTTGTTTGGGTCATGCTTTTTGGCCCATACAGATTATGTTGCTGCAGGTATAGATAAGGGAAAGTGTCCTTCTACTTCAGGTACTTGATTGTTGCGGAGCTGGGGAGCATGGGACCAAGCTGAGGCTTGTGATGCTATGGAGCATTTTATCTATTTTCTATTGTACTTTGGTTTAGTATTGTATTCCAGCATTGTGACTTGTTTAGCTGCTTTCCTAGACATATGTATCATGCATCATATATATGTGTGTTCTCTAGTTTTTTATTTCTTCAGTCTTCCACTGTTTACTTTGGTATGGTATTAGTACTACTTTCTCTATTGATAACTGTTTTACTTCTGCTATGTTACTCTGCCAATGAGGGCATAGTTTCCTCACTATCACACCCAAGGCCCTCACTACTAGTCGGCAGCCTCTGTTGTTCGGGGAAATGTGCTTAAGGCCATGTGACCAACTGGGTACCGGGCCCCTCTGGGCAGCTTCTAGAACTGGGATGTTACAAAGTGGTATCAGAGGATTCTTTTCTTCTTGACTTACTGTTTGGATCCTATAGCTAGGGATAGGAAGGAAATAGGTACTTGGTAAAAATTTGTGCCCGGGAGTAGCTAACCCTTGTACAGGAAAAACCAATTTACCTCATATATTGGGATTATTCTTGTTTTTCAATTTTACAGTTGATTTGATTTCACCATTGGGTGATTCACATGTTTTGTGCTATTATTGTTGATATTATTGAGGTTATATTCTATTTCAACCTGATGAGATGAGGGTATGTCATCTCATACATCATATAGGAACTTGCTAGAAATCACATGTCATGCATTCTTGCCTTTCCATTTAGGGTGCATTAGTGATTACATGTTGTTGTGATGGATGTTGTGTAAGGTATGCATGCTGTTGTGATAGATACCTTGATAGAATACCTACTTTTTGATAAGGTATTGGTTTCTATAAGGTTTTTTTTGAATGGACACCAAACTTTGGTTCTTGAGGTGTTATGGGCCCTCATGGACCGGAATTTGGTGGATCATTAATCTGTTATGTTTATATATAACATGTATAAGATGAAAAGCTTTGATTTGCGGGGAGTATGGGCCCTCACAGATCAGAATTTGGCACTTTAATGTTTGTTTTAGTGTTTTATAGGTTCTAGAGTAGTTTATGAGGCTTACTATCTGGAGAAACTCATAATACATGGCATGTAATAATGAATACATTCCATGTGTCCTTCTGTTCGGGAAGGAACTATTTTTCTTGAGTACACACTGTGTACTTGTGTACATGTCGTGTAGTCTCTAACCATGTCACTAGCTGTGTGGGTAGAGACACGGGGTTAGGAAAATCTTGGTAGAACACACCGTGTGCTGGATGTACACGTTGTATTGTGAAGACTATGTGTCCACCCATGTGACTAACGACACAGATGGATAAAACTTAAGTTATACACGTCGTGTCAATATTCAACATGTCGTGTAGTGTAACCCTTGTATCCGACCGTGTAATGAACAACATGGGGTGGTTGAATCCTTCTAGTACACATCGTGTCTGTCATAAACACACCGTGTAGAGTGATCCGTGTAAACGGTGGTGTGACTAACAACACGGGTCGGTGAAGTTCTTCTAGTACATGTCGTGTCTGGAACTAACACGCCGTGTAGTCTAGTTCTAGGAGAATCGTGTGGCTTAGCTATGTAGAAGAACTCGGGCAGGGGAAGAGGATTCAAGTACACGCTATGTGTTAGGACAACACATCATGTGTATGGGGTGTTACACGACCTGAGTTGGCAGAATTCCACGCCCATGTGAAGGCTTAAGGGAACACTCCATGTAGGCATTTTACATGTCATGTATCCAAGTTTTGTAAAACTTGAATGCTTTCCTTATCTTGTTCCCTTATTACACTTATAAGTTTCAGTCCCTATTAATCTAGATCTAAGGTGTGCACTTGACCTTGTAGAGTCATTCCACTGAGACGTCCTCTGGTTGCCCGCCAGTTACAGGGTAGTGATCAAACACCATACATGGCTGATCAGGGACTACCAGTAGATCCTCTAGTTGTTTCAGTCTTGGCATCAGCCATCATTCTGGACACAGGTGATGATGCACAGTTCCAAGAGGGCTTTATGAGGTTTATGCAGAACATCTGAAGAGAACCGCATCCTGCCCCTTCTATGGCAGAGTTGGCACAGGTTTTCCAGTAGTAGTAGCATCCCACCTTCACAGGGGAAGGAGGACCTTAGGCTACAAAGTCATGGTTTGAATCCATTCTTTCTATCTCCGAACATCTGGAGATGCCTTCAGAGAGGAGTTTGAATCTCGTAGTGTATATGCTTCGGAATTCCTCCAAGAGATGGTGGGATGTGATCTCACAGGTGAGACGCTGGCAGGTTATGGCTTGGGATGACTTCCAGCGTTCCCTTTATGACTACTTCTATCTGGAGACTTTGAGGGATGATCAAACCCAAGAGTTCATGAGTCTGGAGCAGGGTACTCTTTCGGTTATGGACTATTCTTCTCACTTCACAGAGCTGTAATGCTTCATGCCTATTCCATTATGTGATAAGTTATTTATGGCAAGGAAGTTTGAGGATAGTCTTAGGCACGACATCTGATCTCAGGTGAACATCTTTAGGTTGACTTCTATCACTTCTATAGTCAACCAGGCGCTAATAACGGAGTGAAATCTAAGGGATTATGGAGTTGTGATCCAGGGCGGCTTGACATCTGGAGTTAGTATCCCTCCTACTAACAGCAGGAAGTGTTGTAGGGAGTCTACACATGGGGATCTGAGGAGGCGGGACACTTTTTATGGTAGTTAGGTGGTGTGCTAACAGCATGGGAAGAGTGGTCATACGAGGCCACATTTCCTGAGAGACCCAGTGGATTTCCGATCATGTGGCAAGATGGGTCATCTTCATTGCTTCTGTCAGTTCTTCTCACCAGCAGTTGGTGACAGGGGTTCTTCTATGACTCCGCGTTCAGGAGCAGCACCACCAGTTTCTCACCAGTCTAGGAACTGGAGTTCTTCCGGCCGTTCAGGCCGAGGTGGAGGTCATGTATGTGGTAACCAGTCACCAGGATTTCAGCGACAATAGGGTGGATCAGCTCAGAGTGGTCAGGAAGAGTCGTAGGGCCTCAGTTCAGGTCAGACTTTTGTAGTGGAGTAGACCCAGCAGGAGCAGGATCCCGAACCCTCTACAGTTCGAGGTATTATCCTAGTTGTCTCAGTTTTATCTTCTGATCTTTTCGATATAGGTGCTTCTCATAGCTTTATATCTGTTGTGTTTGTGGAGAGCCTTGGTCTCTGTATCTTTTCTTCTGCTGAGATCTTGACATTAGACACTCCACTGGGGACTAGAACAGCTAGTGTACGTCAGTGCAAGGAGTTCCCTCTAGAGGTTGGTGGGTGTCACTTCTTATGAGACCTTTATGTCCTAGAGATGACCGGCTATGATTTCATTCTCAGAATGGACTGGTTAGTTCCCTTCCATATATTTTTCATTTACTATCATTGTAGGGTGAGTTTCACATCACCAGAGGGTGAATCGTTTCTTCATAAGGGTGAATGGTATGTATAGGCGAGCAGAGTGGGACCCGAGCATCATGGGTTGGGAGGAGTTACATCCCAGATTTCTAGTCTATATCTGAATGACTAGGGGACTTCACAGATGGACTTCTCTCCATTGGTGAATCGTTTCAGGGATGTGTTTCCAAAGGAATTTTCAGGTTTTCCTCCAAAGCGAGAGGTGGAATTTTCTATTGAGCTTCTCCCAGGAGCGGAACTGGTGTCTATTCCTCCTTATATGATGGCTACACCTGAGTTGAAGGAGCTCAAGAAGTAGTTAGAGGAGTTGCAGGAAAAGGGTTTCATCCGACCCAATATTTCTCCTTAGGGTTCACCTATCCTGTTTGCAAAGAAGGTGGATGGTACCCTCTGACTTTGCATGGATTATCAGAAGTTAAACCAGTTGATAGTCAAGAACCGATATCCCTTGACAAGGATTGAAAATCTCTTTGATCATCTTTGAGGATCCTGGGTGTTCTCAAAGATTGGCTTGAGGTCTGGTTATCATCAGTTGCGCATTAAACTATCTGATATACCTTTTACAACCTTTCAAAGTAGGTATGGTCTATACGAGTATGTGGTTATTCCGTTCGGTCTCACGAACGCGCCTACAGTTTTTATGGCACTGATGAACTGAGTGTTCCATCCAACTTGGATTCTTTCATGGTAGTCTTTTTGGATGATATCTTGGTGTACTCTCACACTCGACATGACCATGACACACATATTGAGATTGTTTTGAGTACACTGAGAGAGCATCAGTTATATGTTAAGCTCTCAAAATGTCACTTTTGGATGGACCAAATTCACTTCTTGGGTCATGTTATCTCAGAGATAGGAATATCAGTAGACCTAGAGAAAGTGAGAGCAGTAGTTTCCTGGGAGCATCCAAAGAATGTCTTTGAGGTATGAAGTTTTATAGGGTTGTTTGGTTACTACAGACATTTCATATAGGACTTTTCACATTTAGCAGCATCACTAATGGGCCTGACTAAGAAGGGTGTGAAGTACTTGTGATTAGAATCTTGTGAGTCGGCCTTTCAGGATACGAAAGGGAGGTTGACTTCAGCACCAATACTAGTATTTCGAGAGCCAGGAAAAATCTATATTGTTTACTGTGATGCATCAGGTATCGGGCTGGGAGTTGTGCTTATGCAGGGAGAAGGAGTCATTGCATACGAGTCTCAGTAGTTGAGGCCACATGAGAGGAACTACCCGACACATGATCTCGAGTTGGATTCAGTTGTTAATGCTTTACGTTGTTGGATACACTACCTGTTGGGAGATCATTTTTTGGTTTTCATTGACAAAAAAAGTCTCAAGTAAATCTTCACTTATCCTGGACTGAATTTGAGACAGTGAAGGTGGGTTGAGTACCTTCAGTCTTTTGACTTTGATCTTTCCTGTATGCCTGGGAAGGGCAACACAGTGGCTGATGCGTTGATAAGGAGGGATCAGATACAGGCAGTTTAGGAGTCCAACAATGAGTGGAAGCTTATGGATCTGTTCTCTGAAATGCATTTGGAGGTGCACGACAAACAGGGGTGGAAGTTTCTATCTTTTATAGCTATTACCTCTACACTTCTTGATCGAGTGTGAATGAGGCAGCTATCAGATTCAGAAGGCCTAGTCTTATGGGAGAGTGTGTTAGGAGAGGACCCTATTCCTGGATAGACAGTAAGAGAGGATGAGATATTGCATTTTCATAGACGCATGTGGGTGCCAGCAGGCATATGCGAGGAGCTGATGAGAGACTTTCATTCCTCAGTTTGGGCAGTTCATACTGGTGTCACCAAGATGTATCAAGATCTACATCGTCAGTATTAGTGGCCAGGTATGAAGGGAGATGTTGCTAGTTTTTTTATAAGGTGTTCCACTTGTTAGCAGGTGAAGGTAGAGCATCAGCGGCCAGCAGAGCTTTTGCAGCAGTTACCCATTCCCAAGTGGAAGTGGAACGATGTCACGATGGACTTCGTGATAGGTTTGCTGAGGTCGCCTTGATGGAATGATGCAGTATGGGTTGTCATTGATAGACTCACAAAGGTTTCTAACTTCTTGCCGATCAAGAAGACCTTCAGTTTTGATGAGATGGGAAGGTTATACATCCGAGAGATTGTACGTTTACATGTAGTTCCACAGTCCATTGTTTCAAATAGAGATGCTCGTTTTACTTCTTGGGTTTGGTGGGAGTTACAGAATGCGTTGGGTACACAGGTAATTCTGAGTACATGTTACCATCCCCAGATAGATGGTCAATTTGAGCGTACGATTCAGGTACTTGAGGACATGCTTCGAGCATGTATCTTTGATTTTGGAGGTTCTTGGGAGAAGCACATACCTCTTGTGGAGTTTGACTACAATAATAGTTTTCAAGAAACTATTCAGATGACACCTTATGAGGATTTGTATGGTAGGCCATGCTGATCACCCTTATATTGGATGGAGGCAGAAGAGGCATCTATGATGGGACCTTGTCTTTTCCACGAGACCATAGAGCAGATAGATTTGATTCGGAAGAGGATGGCTACTGCACAATCTCAACAGAAGTCTTATACTGATCGATAGAGATGACCTCTGGAGTTCGAGGTCAGAGATCAGGTTTTCCTGTGTGTCACACCGAGGTTGGGACACATGAGGATTAGAAGGCAGGGTATACTTTCACCGAGGTACGTCAGACCATTTGAGATTTTGGAGAGAGTCGTACCGGTGGCCTATCGACTGCAGTTACCTTAGAGGTACAGGGCTATGCATGATGTCTTCCACGTTTCTCAGCTTCTACATTACTTATCAGACCCGTATCATGTTTTTTAACCCAAGGAGGTTGAGTTAGAGGTGGACGCCTCGTTCGAGGAGAATCCAATCTGGATTGTTGATCGAAGTGTGAAGGTTCTCCATGGTCGGTATGTTCCTCTGGTACGAGTGTTATGATAGCATGGGAAATTATAGGACAAGACTTGGGAGACGGAGGTCGATGTATGATTGCAGTGGCTGGATCTGTTCGAGGATTCTTCTTCTACGCCGCCTTGCTAGGGAAATTCAGGGATGGATTTCTTTAAGAGGGGGAGTTTTTAAGAACCCAGATCTTCTTTTCATGAATATTTTCTTTTCTGGTTGTTTTTTAGGGAAAAGTGAAGTTTCTAGAAATTTTCGGAGTACGCGTCGTGTACTTATAAGTACATGTTGTGTACTCAGTTGTCGCATGTAGCCGTGTGCTGGCCATGTAATGGCCGAGCACATAGCAGTGTGTGGTGACCTAGAGACCACCTAAAGTGGAGGCCAGAAAAGGCAAGTACACGCCGTGTACTTTTAAAGAACACGCCATGTACTTTATTTTTTTTCTTTAAACGGTCCAGGGTCGTGTCTGATGGACATAACCATATTCTTCTTCGCTTGTCTCATCCGAGAGCATCCGTACAGCCACAAATATTCACTAAGCCCCAAACTCGCCATCTTTTTTCTGAATCTAACTCCATCAGTTGTGTTGGATCCGCATCGGTGAGTTCTTCCTTCTTCTAGAACTTCATCTCCTGATTTATTCTCTCTTACGAGTTATTCTTGGTTGAACATTTTTAACGTTTTTATAGATCTACAGTGTTATAGGGTGATTCAAGGCCTGGGATTCATGTATATCAATCTCATGATGTCGAGGTAGGTGGTCTATGCCTTTCTATAGTTATTCTTTTAGTTATATATGCAAAAGTGTCCAATACCCTCGTTTGGGGTATTGCGTGTTTATGGTTTTAGCCCTGTTATTGCCTGGTATGCCTTGTTTGTTTGTATAGAGGTTGATTGTTTATGAATAGGGTTAATTTTTCCACGCTATATATTTTTTTCCATGTTTGCATGTTTTGACCATTTGGTCTAGTTTCCGGTTAGGTTGTTTGCTTTCTATGCCTAGTATTGTTAGGATGGAGTGATTATTATCTGACATGCTATGATATGATGTAGATTTTTTAGCCAAGTAGTTATTGAGGTTTAATTTGGATACCATGTATTGTTGTACACGATTGACTTACACAGGTCCGTGAGAACCTGGTGTAGTAGACCATAGGGAGAATGGACGTTGAGGGCTTCTCCAGAGTGTCTGTTTTACTGTTACGTTGCGAGACCATAGTGGGGTGGACATAAGTGCTCCCTCAGAGTTTCTGTAGTTCCTAGATGTGGGACAAAGGGGGAATTGGATGTTGAGTGATTCCTCAGAGTACCTATTAGTTACTGATACGAGACTAAAGGGGGAATTGATGGTGAGTGCTTCCTCATAGAGTCTTTGCTAAAGCTGAATCAGAGGGGTAAGACTGTGTGTACTTCCCAGAGGGTTGCTTGTGTTTGTTTTGTGCTAAACTAGAGGGGTTAGGTTGTGAGTACTTCCCAGAGGGTTACCTGATTTTTATTAGCTACTTGCTTGATATATGAAAATGAATGCAATTGAATTTGTCTGATTGTTACTATGTGTACTTCTGTGTTTACAGCTTCATTTTGTTATAGTATGATATATATATTCGCTGACTATTAGGCACAGATCTTTGGGTGGTTGCCTACTGGGATTGGTCTCACACCCTATTTGGGTCATTCTTTTGGGCCCAAACAGATTATATTGCTGCAGTTATAGATAAGGGCAAGCACCCTTCTACTTCAGGTACTTGATTGTTGCAGAGCTGGGGAGCATGGGACCAAGATGAGGTTTGCGATGCTATGGAGCATTTTATCTGTTTTCTGTTGTACTTTGGTTTAGTATTGTATTCCAGCATTGTGAATTGTTTGGATACTTTCCTAGACATATGTATCATGCATCATATATATGTGTGCGCTCCAGTTGTTTATTTCTTTAGTCCTCCACTGTTTACTTTGGTATAGTGTTAGTATTGCTTCTGCTAATGCTATCTATTTTACTTCTGCTATGTTACTCTGCCAATGAGGGCATAATTTCCCCACTATCACACCCAAGGCCCTCACTGCTAGTCGGAAGCCTCCAGCGTTCAGGGAAATGTGCTTAAGGCCATGTGACCGACCGAGTACGGGGCACCTCTAGGCAGCTTCCAAAACTGGGACGTTACATTTATATATATTTTCAACTAGTTGATATGAATCTCTTTCCATATTTAGTAATAGTTATGTGTTTTAATTTTTTTTAATATTGTGTAGGCACATTGTGATATACATGGATAAAGTTTGGATCACATTACCGAGGAACACACCTCAGTATGCTAAGGGTATGGAGGATTTTTTAGATTTTTCAATTTCCAATCGATCTGTTGAAGGGATAATAAGATGTCCATGTCCTAAATGTAGATGTAGAAGATGGTTGAAGAGAGATGAAGTTTATGAACATTTAATATTGAATAAATTACCTAGTCAATAATTTTGTTGGATTTGGCACAGAGAATCAAACGTTACAGAAAGTTTGAACACTGATGTCAAACCACAGAATGAGCTCCCAACTTTGTCAATAATGGAAAATAAAATGAAAAACCTTATAAATGATGCATTCAAAATTGAAATACCCCACCATCAATATCAAAACATATCAGAACAATCAGATGAGGGTTCTACAAATAGCAACGTGACAAGTGATGTTTTTGAGACTGTAGTACAACCAGATCAAGATTGTAACATATCATTGGATCCTCCTCTTGATTCTGTGGAGACTAATGTAAGAGAAAAATTCACTAAGGAAAATACATTTCGTGGTTTAGTTGATGATGGAAATAAAGAGTTTTATAGTAGATGTTTGAAATATTCAAAAATTTCTTTTCTGCTGAAGTTTTACCATATCAAATGTCTATGTGGAATTACAAATAAGGCAATGTCCATGATATTGGAATTGTTGTGTGATGCATTTCCTGAAGCAAACATCCTCGAGTCTTTTTATGATATGAAAAAAGTTGTTAACAGGCTTGGTCTGAATTATACAAAAACACATGTGTGTCCCAATGATTGTATGATTTATTGGCAAGAGGATTCAAGTAGATAGGATTGAAAAAATGTTATTCTAGATGGAATTCAATTGGTGATGTCGAAAATATGAAACAACATACTACCATGAAGAAGAAGAAAAGAAACGCACCTGTAAAGTTTTTTCATTACTTTCTTTTAAATCCTTGATTGCAAAGATTATTCATGTCATCGAAAACCGCTGAACACATGAAGTGGCATTCTGTATATAATAACAATGATGAGTTAATGAGACATCCACGAGATTCACAATCATGGAAGACATTTGATTCATTACATCAAGATTTCTCAGTTAATCCTAGGAATATTCGATTAGGATTGGCTGCTGATGGATTCAACCCATTTGGGACTTTGAGTACCAGTTATAGCATTTGGCCAGTTATTTTAATCCCTTACAATCTGCCTCTATGGATGTGTATGCAACAAACATCTTTTATCATTTCGATGATTATTCCTAGAAAACAAATGTTTGGAAATGATATTGATGTATACTTATAGCCTTTAATTGAAGAATTGTAGGATTTATGGAACAACAGTATTGATACATATGATGATTCTTCTAAAACAATGTTCAAAATGCATGACGTTTTAATGTGTACCATTAATGACTTCCCTGGACTTGGGAATTTATCTAGTTATAACACTTACATGGATTTGGATTGTCCTATTTGTAACTTTGATTTTGATCCCAAACGGCTACCTCATAGTAAAAAATTGTGCTTCTTGTGCCATAAAAAATTTCTCAATGCATCTCATAGATTTTGGCTGAACATATCAAAATTTAATGGTTTCATTGATCGTAGACCAGCTCCAAAGTTGTTAACTGGTTCTGAAATATTGGAACAACTTGGAAATGTTGCGACATAATTTGGGAAGGTTCGTCATTTGAATGATAGTGGGAAACGAGTTCAAAGTGCATCGTCAAGTGAAATCAGAACACAACAATGGAAGAAAAAAAGTATATTCTTCAAACTTCTTTATTGGGAATTTAATTTGTTACAGCATAATCTTGATGTGATGCATATTGAGAAAAATGTATGTGTTAATTTGATATTCACATTGCTTAATGAGCATGGAACGTCGAAGGATCATCTCAATGCTTGGAAAGACTTACAAGTAATGAACATAAAACGTGATCTCTGGATAGATGATAATGAAAAGTATGCTTCGGCAATTTTTTCAATGAAAAACAGGGATAAATATACATTCCTTTGAATTTTAAAGCATGTGAAAGTATCTTATGGGTATTCAAGTAACATATTGAGGTGTGTTGACTTAAATAATTGTATGTTATATGGATTGAAAAGTCACAATTCACATATTTTGTTATAGAAGTTACTATCATTAGAATTGCGTACATTATTACTTGAAAAAGTTACTGCTGTTGTAATCCAATTCTGCACATTTTTCAGAAAACTATGTGAACTCTACATCCATTCGAGTTTGACAACCTTCAGGAGAGGTTTTTATTGACACTTTGTGCAATGGATATTATCTTTCCTCCATCATTTTTTACTATCATGATGCATTTAACTGTGCATTTGGTTGAGGAAGCTAAATTAGGAGGCCTCGTACATTATCGATGGATGTATCCAATTGAGAGGTACTTTATTTATATGTTTTTCAGTTAAATAAGTAATTCTTGGCACTTAATTAAATTCATAATTATGTTTTTTTATTTTATTTCACAAATATCTTGGTCATTTGAAATCATACGTGAGAAATAAAGCTCAACCAGAAGGCTCTATTGCTGAAGTCTATTTGGTAGAGGAGTGTCTTATCTTTTGTTCTAAATACTTGGATGATATTGAGACAAGATTTAATCGAGTTATACATGTTGACGAAACATCTAATCAATCTCAAATACATGGGAAATCAAAAATATTTCCTGCTATTGGCCGATCAGTTGGGAGGACCTCAAATGTTACACTGACAGAAATGGAATTAGTATAGGCACATAGATATGTGATACTGAATAGTGAAATTACATATCCATTTATTAAAGAGTTTAGGATACAAACAAAGAGACGAATGAAATTCCAAACACGAAATGAGAAATATATAATGAAAGTTATTAATAAATATCTTGTAGAATGGTTTGAACGATGTGTAAGTTCATAAATATTGCAATAAATACAGATATTAGGTTGACACATATATTTTGTAAATCTAAAATGTATATTTTTTTAGATCATGAATACTGATACTCAAGTAGAGTTTTCAGAAGATTCGAATTTTCTTGCTCGAGGTCCTCTAAAACAAGTTAGAAAGTTAGAAGCTTACAATTTGAATGGCTTTAGATTTCATACAGTCGATCGAGAAGAGGGTTTGAAAACACAGAATAGTGGTATATTTAAATTTTATGAAGTGGTCTACTATGTAAAGCTAGATGATATTATTGAATTAAACTACCATGGGAATTTTTCAGTTGTTTTATTCAAATTCAATTGGATTGATATTATCATAGGTGTTAAAAGAGATTCCTTGAAATTTACTTCTGTGAACTTCTCTCGCTTGATGTATATTGGTGATTGTGAACTACATGATTCGTATATCTTATCATTGCAATTGAAAATGGTATATTATGTGAATGATGTTGTGGATGAAGGGTGGAGTGTATTTTCTCGCATAAAACAAATAGATTTGTATGATATGGGTGATGAAGTGGAATATTTTACCTCTAAAATTGAATTTCATCAATAAAAAGAAGCGTACTTATTTTTCCATCATGATATTGAAAATATTAGTCTATCAAGGATGGATGAAGTGGATGAAGTAATGGAGCAAAAAACTGACATGATTGAAGGGGAAAATGATTGTATGTATAGTTATGCATTCATTTAGCAACCACTTATTTCATTTGTGAAGTCATTCATTATCATTTTTATGTATATTTTGTTTGTTTGTATTGTGCATCTGTTATCATTTTTAATTTTTTTTCTACATATATTTTTTGAAATATATGTTCTGAACTTAATTTTATTTGATTAAATGATTGTAATTCCAAGGAGGAAGCGCTATACTGTTTCATCGACCACTGCGACAGATGACGACCCATCTATCTCCCTCCCTACGGCACCTGGGCCACTATTCGCTTGCCCCCCTGCACCATCTCCCCATGTACCATCTCTCACACCCTCTAGGAGCATCCCTTCAGCAGCTCAGTCATCACCTCCCCCTTCAGAAGCCTCAGTAGTGAGGGAGTGGCATGCCACTTATAGTTCTTCACGGGGATATTGTAGGGTGACAGTTATAGGTACAAGTTTTAATATGAATAAATTTACTACACTTTTTTATACTAATTGTTTATTCATTAAAGATGGAAACAATTCAAGTATGGAGAAAAATATAAAAGTTCAGATGAATGGAATCTAACCAGAGAGAAGATAGTTTTCTCATTTGATTCATATGGGGTCCCTACGGATGACTCCTTAGGATTACTTAGCCAGATTATAGGTCAGCTGGTTGTGGAGCCGGTTTCCCTTCCTATTTTGTATGATGATTGGAGGTATATGCCTTCAACTTGGAAAAATGAAGTTTTTGATTCCCAAATAAAGGTAATTTTAAAACATTATGGTGTAATTGAAAGTCATGTTATTAAATTATAATATTTTCAAAATGAATTTCTGTGTACATATGTTTTTCCACTTTACGGTTGTTGATGTGCTAGCATGAAAGTGGATATTGAAAAATCTGGGTAAGAAATAGAAATAATTTAAATGGATATTGTGGAGTGATGTCAATGATACTTATTTGACTACCCAACAGATGTATGACAAGCTACCCGATAGGGTACCCAAAGAGCAATGGAAAGTTTTTGTTGACAAATATCATGATGAGAAGCAGATGGTATTTAAATATATATTATTATATTAATATCATTTTACATTTATACATTTATATGAAGAGGGTATGACATTGAATACATTACTATTATATTTTATTTTATTTATTTCAGGATCTTTCAAGGAATAATGCATCAAGTCAGGCTAAGCAAGTCACCCATCACATTGCGGGGTCAAAGAGTTTTTCTAGAAGCCGATCAGATCTGGTAATATTTTAATTAGTTTAAATATTTATAAGAAAATATTATCTGTTTAATATATTAAGTTGTTGATTGATCTTTGTTTAATGAAATCAAAGATTTTAAGGAACCAATCATCTCGAACAGAAGTGTGGTTGAATGTTCACAAAAAATCTGATGGAAGTTTTGTTAATGAGCCTGCCAAAGAAGTTGGGGTATGAACTCATTTTTCATTATAATAACTTATTATAAGTTATTAATATATTAATATATATTGATTATAATATGGATTATATTTGATTTATAGGTAAAAATTAAAGAACTATGGGATATTAATCTTACGCAGACCTACTCAGTCTCCTAGGATGACCTAGTTGCTAAAGTCCTTGGGAAGGAGCATCTTGGTAGAGTTCACAGGATGGGTTTGGGACCCGTACCATCTAAGGTCTTTGGTAGGACACCAAGGATTGTAGTTGCATCTACTTATGCTTATATTCAGTCCATACCCCGAGATACTCAGTGAGAGATTGTTTCTCTATGAAACACAGTTCAAGAACAGGGGGCTCAGATATCCTCTTTGCAGAATGCATTGATTGATTTATATCAGAAGACAACTGGATCTTCCCCCGATGGTATTTCATTGACTAGTGGTGATAAGGTAAAACAAAAAAATTCAAAATCATTTATTTTTCAAACATTTATTGGTTTTATGTTTAAATATAAATATATAATAGTATTTAATTTTCAATATAATGTTCTTACAGGTGGTAGTATGAAGTAGAGATGGAGGTGGAGAGGGTGACGAACTTTGTTAATCATTGGACAGTGATTAGTTTTATTGTTGATATGTTGGAAAAATATGGTAACATTTGGTTTGTATATGTATCATGTGTGGCATAGAGTTTTCACCAAACATTTTCATGACCTAACATTTTCTTGATTTCTCATGTTTCCTTTTATGTATTATGAACCCAATCTTCCAAAGACACTAGTAATTTATGATAATTATGTTTTATTAATGGATATTTATATTTATGAATCATATAATAATGTGTAAAAAATTATAGGTTGTTATATATATGGTGTAGAGGATCAGGAGGAGTTTTTGTGTGCTATTTATAAAATCATTAAAATGTCTTTAGGTGTATTTACAGCCTTCTTGGACTTCCAACGTATAATATTCTAAGTTTCTTTATTGTCATGATTCATTTTTTATGATTCCTTTTTCCTAAATTTATTGTGTTTGTTACCCAAGGATGAACGATCAACCTTCCTGTTGATTTTCTTGGGAATATCCAGTTTTGTAACTCCCTTGAACTTGTTTTTAGTGGATAGCCCTTCTTTATTAAAATTTTATAGTATTATCTTCTCATGTTTTATAATTGGCATGTGATCACTCTCACTTATTTCCTCTTATTCAAAATAGTTTTGATAAGAATTTACAAATATCTATTGAACACTTGAGTGTCTTGATCCTGTTAAGGTAGAGGGATTGTATACTTCATTGGTAGTAGAATAAACCACTATCACTTCTCCTTATAAACTAGATCTATCATATTTATTATTCTATTATGTATAAACATCTTCCTTACTCAATAGAGACATATTTCTAATTTTATTCTTCTCTTTTATTTTTCATATTTATCAAAGTTATGGAAGAAACTAAATTTTGATCAAAGTCTAATCATTCTTATCTAAAACTAAAATTCATCATAAATCATGAAAGAAACTTCGAACATTAAAAAGAGAATAAACTTCCAATGGATAACCCAATAAGATATGAACCTACACTTTAATACTAATTTATAGGATCCAAGGAGGGATATGATCAATACTGAGAGGGGGGTTGAATCAGTATTGGAGTCCAATTAATAATTTTTAATCCCTATTAACTTTTACTTTGTCATATTTAGGTAAGTGATTATATTATTCTCTCACTCACTTTTTCTTTTTTATTTTTATCAACATAACTCAATACACACACACAAGAGACACAAATATTTACAAGTTTCACCTTTCAAAACAAAAGGCTAGTCCTTGGCATGATCTATAATTTCACCAAGATTATATGATCCACCAGTGTCATGCTATGAATACAATAGGGAAAATTTTATACATGTAGCCATATATGGTGCATACCACACTTGATATCATTCCACTGGATCATTATACTATCATCCTAATAGTTTCACAATTGTAGAGAAAACAAACAAAGATCCATTCACAAGTACAACATGATGCAGGTATTGAAAAGAGGTAGAATGAACATCTTGTGCACGGTTTCCCAATTTTTGCTCATGAACTGTGAGAACACCCTCCATAATTAGTGGCATGAGAATGGTTGGCACACAGTTTGGCTAACCGTGTATAAAAATTTTGTGCCTCATTAAACAGGCTAGAAATTAAAAAAAAAACCCTCCATTCTTATTTCTGTTCACCCTATCTTTATTTCTCCTTTGTGTGCTCAAGGGGGCTCCCACCCATGCTCCTCCTATCCTCTCCTCTCAAAGGGTTGGATTGATCCCCATTATCTGGTGTTGAATTCAACCTCTATAAAGTGAGTTTTATATCACTCAGTGAGTCTAGGAATCTTCCTCCCTTCTTTCTACATTTATCTTCTCTCTAGATGCATTATTTTGGTGCAACTAAATTCACCATATTATCAGGGTATTCATCTGTTTCAAGAATTTTTCTCAATATGGATAGAAACATGCCTTGATATTGGTAATTTTGGTCATCCATGGAATTTGGTAGGTGGTCTATAGCATTTCCCTGTCTTGATGTTTTATAAATTGCGTCACTATGATTTCTGGAAGGACTTCCACACGATGACTTGTGAATTTTTTGTTTAATTTTTTGAACATGGTTCTTTAGGATTAGTATCCCTTGTTTATTAAATTGGCCATGTTAAGGACCATGAACCTCAAATTTGAACCACACATAACGGTTTAATCCTTGAATGAATTAATATAATTAGTTTTTTTCTAATAAAACCCCCTTTTAAGTGTATTTTTTTCTAAACTATCAAAGTGAAGTTCAAATGAATTGTAGGAGGACGTGACAACCCCCTATGTATACCTTAGTGACCAAAACCTCTTTTAGGTGGTTGTGGCCTAAGTCTTATTGAGTGAACTAAATGTTCTCGTATGGAATGCATGTTAGCATTGCATACCACATAACTTTTCATGTATGGTGTTAACTGCCATGGGTAGTCCACATGGACCTATTACTTTTATTCAATTCTCAGAAACCTTTAATTATGGAATGGACTACCTAATTAATTAAATGAAATGGTATGAGTTATGGATTGATTACTACATTTCCCTTATGAATTTATAATTTAAATGTCTTATGGGTGTGAACCTCGTTAAATACACTTGATTTATAAGATGGAATGGCTCTACACATGGAATCATTAGTATTTAAAACTTAAAGAAAATCAATGTATTAGTTACACCTTGAAAGACACTTGTTTTCCTCTTTACAGAATACTAAGGATGGGCTCATAGGTTGTTGATACTTTGTACATCAGGGGTGATAAATGTTATATCATGGATGATCACATTGTTCGAGTTACTTAGCTTCATATGAGTAACACGGGTTCCTAAGGAGGGACACGTGGATGGGCTCGGTGGAAAGAGTATTACACCATGCAATGAGTGATACTCAGAAAAGTGTGTGTGGATTTGAAAGTGATTTTTCTTATGAAAATGTTTGTTTCCTTGTATTCTTTTGGATATATGATGTATATGCATGTGAAATTGGAATGGTTTTTTTTTTCAGGGCACTGGTACAGGGGCTGCAGAATCAACTTTGTTTTTTTTGTAAATCTAGCTTTAGCGATGGTTTAAAACACTACTAAGTAAATGGATCATATTTAGCGGCGATTAAAATCACTGTTATAATTTGGTATTTTACTATTGGAGGCAGTTAAAACCACTGTTAAATACAACAATTTAGCGGTGGTTTTAACCGCCGCTACACAGTTTTCATCTTCTGTTATCATTTCGCAGTGGTTATATTGGTTTTAGCGGTGGTTTTCCTGGAGAAAATGAAATTATTTTTTAGTGGTGGTTTAAACTGCCACGAAAAAAAACATTTTCCACTGGAAAAAATGCCCCTAAAACCACAAAAAAATGCCATGAAATGCATTCACTACGACGGTTACCATAAACCACAGCTAAATTGAAGAAACTACCACGTATTGTATGCCGACACACAATTTAGCAGAAGTTTAAACAGGTACTATGTTGTAATTTTCATGTAGTGTCCACCATTGACATGGATATTGAAAGATACAGAGGAAACACATTGCATGTTCATGTCAATAATTTAGAGTAGAATCCCATCTTTCTCATCACAAACCGGAGGAAGGACCATTCCACTCCATTAAAGGATTTTTTTCATATCCAGTTTCCAGTCCATAAATCCTATTTTGGCAGCGGAGTGAGTTTTCATGGAGTGTAAAATTTCATGATCAATGATTGCATTGTCCAAAATAATATTTTTGGGGACAAAGTAACTTTGGTTTTTAGATATAATAAAAGGAATTCAAGTGCGCAAGTGGTTAACTAGGATTTTTTAGAAGATTTTATAAGTGACATTGCAAAGACTTATAGGTCTGAAGTTGAAGACCATGGAGGGTTTCTTGATTTTGGGAATGATGGAAATGAGAGTTTCATTAATGTAGGAAAAAATATCTTTACCGGTCTACATATCTCGTATCATTCCCAAAACATCAGACCCTACATTGTGCCATAATTTTTTAAAGAAGAGGGAATGGAAGTCATCGGGGCTTGGGGCTTTGGTGGAGTGGATTTTATTAAGTGCGCGAGTTGTAATACCCATTAATAACAATCTTAAAGTCTACGGACGTGTGTATTGGTCCTTAGACTTTAAGATTGTTATTAATGGGTATTACAACTCGCGCACTTAGATGTATTGACAAAAACTATAGCATACCTCCTTTTTATAACATAACTTTTCACTACATTTTACAAAACCGAGGATCTTTAAGGTTTAGTGTCTTGGAAACCAAGAACTTAATACATGATGACATAAAACATTCTTCTTAAACACTTGAAAGGATTATTCTTTCTTCATCCTAAGTTCATTACAGAATCTCATAACCTGGGAGCATACATCAAAATAAAGGGTGAGAAGAAGGCCCAGTAAGGGAAACAAGAGAAACATTTTACATGTGAACTTGAGATACATCAATAAAGTCATCATAAATAACCTTAAGGCATGAGAAAGAGATCGTGAGGCATATCATAATAAAAATAACCAGTTTCATAACTTAAAGATGTGGCTACAACATTTAACATAGACAATCATTTCCGTATCACCAAGTTCCATACCCAAGGTGTCATTAAAAAATTACCAAGGTTATTCACCAAGGTATCGTTAAAATGGTCATCTCTAGAGATTAAGTCTTTACCCAATGCATTGGAGCGCTATCAGGGAGCACCCTTAATTTGTCTTTATTATCATGTGATCCACATATATAATCATCAATCATTTCATAAATAACCCATATAACATAAAATAAATGGGTTTAATTTCATAATCATAACGTTTTAAAAACTGCTTTAAAGACATGATCTTTATGTCACTTTAAACCCACGGAAAAGGAAAGCGGGATTCATGTATGTAAATCCCAGAATTAAAATAGAAAATTTTGATATATATGTGAATAACCTTGTAGAATAAAGAGTTTTGATTATTCACTTAATAAAATAAAATAATTTGAGAAAAAGAGAGAGACATCTTGAGGTGAAAATTCGGCAGCATAACGGCTATGTTGCAGGGTTTTAGAAAACATTGAAAAGAGAGGGGACATGGGTCACCCACTCATAAATGATCCATAAACTATTAGAGGGATAGAATATAAAGGATATAAGAACATGGTAATGAAATTTTAAGGACATACCATATGAAATGAAAAACTTGAAAGGAAGACAAAAATAAGATTTCTCTTATGAAAAATTCGGCAGCCTAACAGCGTCACTTAAAACTTCAAAAAAATGAATTGATGAGATTAAATAGGGTCTCTCATCATGTGAACATAAAAGGAAAGTATGATGAACATATAGATCATACCCTAACATGGAAAAAAGTAACTTGAAAGACTTGACATGAAAGTAGAACTTCGAAAATGGGAAGAGTGAAAGAATCTCTTACAAAAATTTGGCAGTCTAACGGCGCCACTTAAACATTCATAAAATGAAATGATGAGAGTAAGAGGGGATCTATCATAATATGGTCATGAAAAGGGAAGTAATAGGAATATAAAATAACATCCCCCAACATAAGAACATGGGGCTTAAATGAAATGACATACAAAAGAGTACTTGAAAAGAAAGAGAGAGGTAGGATCTCTTACCTTGAAGAGTAACTTCGAAATATTGAAGTTTGGGACCTTGGGAGGCTTGAGGGCAGATTGGGAGGACTCCTTGGGAGGTAAGGATACCATAACTTCGTTGATGAGGATTTTGGAATGGAAAGGATGAGAGAATGTCATGGTATTTATAGGGGAAGTGAGGGGGCAAGGCATTAATGGCCAACGGACACCTCATTGGTGGTATTGGCAAAATCATGGGCTTGCCCATGGTATTTGCTCATGGTATTGGCCACTTGGGACACCTCATACCTTATCTTACTATTCATAAGTCTACCAGAATTATTACATAATTATTACATCTTTAATGATGTCATTAAACACCCGAAACTCTAAACTGAAAATTCACTATTCACCGAAAATTCAACTTTTTCAGAAAAATCCCAAAATTTCACCTTAACCAAATATTGATGCTCTGATTTCAAAAATGAACTTCATTTTATGAAAATAATTTTCTAAATATTTTTAATTTAATTTTTATATAAAAACACTATTCACTGAAAATTCATTTTTTTCAGAAAAATCCTCAAAAATCACCATAATCTAATATCGATGCTCTGAATTCAAAAATGAACTCCATTTTATAAAAATAATTTTCTAAATATTTTTAATTTAATTTTTAATTAAAAAACACTATTCACCCGAAAAAACTAATACTTGACTAATAATTTCTGAAATAGTTATTTACCTATTTTATTGAATCACATTACTTAATCAAGGTGCCTAAATTATATTAATACTTTCTTTAAGTGAGATTACTAATCCATTTGGTCACATTACTAATCCTAAACGTAAAATCACTATTCATAAATTACTATTCATAAAAAATTAAGTTTATCTTATTAGACTCTAAATTTCTTACTGAACATAACTGTAGAAGACCATTTTTTGAAAATCATTACACATTATTAATTATTTAAGGTTTACATAAATATTTTAAAAAAAATCCTTCTAAAATTCATCAATAATATGCATACTATATTTATCCGGACATTTGAAAATTCACAAACTTCACCATAAGAAGAAATCATAATTTGTATTTAAATGAAAGAATTTCACAAGGCAGTTACGGTCTTGTTACATAACCCCTTATAACACCAGCATAGGACCTAAGAGTAAGGTGTGCTCGGGTGATGGAATCTTGGGGCGGCTCTGCCAACATTACCCGAGTAGTGATTTCTATCAGCTTGAACTTCTCGTGAAGGCGATTCCGTTTCAGCTTCACATGATAAAGTTCGGCTTGGGTTTGGTCCAGAGAAAAGCCCAAAGGTGCTACCTTCTTCCCGTGTTCCGTCAGATGGGCTTCGATCGGCCCTAGACTACTAGATGGGGCCATCAAATCTTCTTTCTATATTAATTAATCAAGATCACTTGTATTTATAGACAATAATTGTAACATTTAGTTTCCAATGGTCTTATTGACCAATGGTCATATAACAGTCGAAACTCAACGGTCTCATTTTAATTATACTCATTTTATTAAATGAAATAGTTTTGTTGAGTATAAAATAAAATAACACACAAAGTTAGGAAACAAAATTTATTCAAAATATCAGGTCGTTACATTCTTCCCCCCTTAAGAAATTGCGTCCTCGCAATTTAAAAAAAAATGGGCTTGGAAATTTCATTGAAAGTCCCACATCAGAAAAGGAGTTAGTAAAACTATTACTTTAAAAGAAAGAAAGGGAAGTACAAAGGTCACCTGAGTTAAACCATACTAGGATTCCATGTAGGGAAACATGGATATGGAAGAGAAAACAAAGGGTCATGTTTTGATGGAGAGTGATAGAAAACATGATTAGAAGAAAGTTAACCATGAGAAAATCACAAACTTATGATGTGTGTAAATGGTCTTTGATTACATAGTAGGAAACGTAAACCAACAACGTTTTTGTTTTACGTTCCTTTTCATAATTTTGAGGAATTCATTTACTACATAGAATAAAAACATAAGGAAATATACTTACCTTCAAGTAGAGTTTCATCCTTTAATAAGTTTCTACCAAAACTAATCTTTTCTCCAAACGATGAACATTCAAAAAGACTTGGTCACATCAAAAGCACAAGAATCATCTTCTAGAGAATCACATAATCCACAAAAGGAGAACTATATATTTCCCTTGTATTTAGACATCAACTAAAATCAAAATGGTTAGTACGAGATCATATAATCCCCAAAAAGGATAATCCTTTATAAAAAAACTACTATTAATCTCCAAAATTCAACAAATAGTACCCAAAGTTCAAGAAAGACCATTCAATAGACAGTCGTCCGTAAAATTCATCAAAATAATCCAAACTAAGATTGAAACCCAAAACTCAGAAGGATTTATTCACATATTCTTCCACAATAAATCTTAACATTTATCTCCAAATAACATCGACTACTCTTAAAGTCTCATAATAAAGTGTAATTAACCTAATCACATATTCTCTATGCTAGGTTAATCATTTTCCAAAAATAACCCAAATCACCATATGTCCACGATAAATACATAGATTCTTACAAAATAAAAATTCCAACCATTCCTCCACAAATAAAATCTTGTAGTATTTTTATTTTCCTTAGACATATAGTACTCCAAAAGAGAAAACATCATCCAAAATAACATTTATCATTTAATCACCAAATCATTTTCCTATACAAAGGATATCAATTGGATAAAACACAAGTTTCCAAAATAAATTTATTCTTGATCCATAAAAACAGCAGGTGTATTAGTTAGTCTGAAGGGCATAACAACAGACTCATAATGCCCATATCTTGATTGGAAGGCAGTTTTTGGAATATCATCATTCTTCACCCTCAATTGATGATAACCAGAATGAAGATCAATCTTAGAGAAGAATTGAGTCCCATGAAGTTGGTCAAATAAGTCATCAATTTTTGGAAGAGAGTATTTTTTCTTCACTTTGATCCCATTCAGTTCTCTATAATCAATGCATAGCTGCATCGATCCATCCTTCTTCTTCACAAAGAGAACTAGTGATCCCCAAGGAGACACACTTAGTTGGATAAACCCATTCTCCAAAAGATCTTGGATTTGTTTCTTTAATTCTTCTAGCTCCACATTTTCCATCCTATAGGGGGTCTTTGACATCGGATGAGATCCAGGTATGAGTTCAATGGATAACTCTACCTCTCTTTCTGGGGGAGGTCTGGGTAACTCCTCAGGAAATATTTCAATGTATTCCTAGATGATAGGGGCATTTTATAAAGAATAAATCCTTCGTGAGAAACTTATTTCATTTAAGAATCTTTTAACTAAAAGGATTTTATTTCTTAAAACTTCATGCTTAGACAATTATAATTTTCTATAATTCCTTCATAATGATTCATAAAAAGCTTGCGATTAACCAAACATATCCTCCGGGAGTGTCGTGACTAAGAGTGCAGCAAGGCCCGTTGTTGCGTACCAGTTCTTGTTCGAGTCTAGCTCAAAGTGGTGTTTTCGGGTTTTAGCCCTATGTACATCTGTACCAGAGCCACCTCTACCTACTCGTATCCAGATAGGGATGTATTTTCTTGATAAACCACTTACTCAATACTCACCAAAATACCAGGAGGATTTCCTATATTTAAACTTTTCTATAGGGTTATTCCTAAAGTTTTCATGTCCTAATTTCCATAAATAACTAAACCATCCTTCGATACCAACTATAGAATCCCGCCTTTTTATAACATAACTTTTCATTACATTTTACAAAATCGAGGATCTTTAAGGTTTAGTGTCTTGGAAACCAGGAACTTAATACATGATGACATAAAACATTCTTCTTAAACACTTGAAAGCATTCTTCTTTGTTCATACTAATTTCATTACAGCATCTCATAACCTGGGAGCATACATCAAAGGAAAGGGTGAGAAGAAGGCCCAGTAAGGGAAACAAGAGAAACATTTTACATGTGAACTTGAGATATATCAATAAAGTCATGATAAATAACCTTAAGGCCTGAGAAAGAGATAATGAGGCATATCATAATAAAAATAACCTGTTTCATAACTTGAAGATGTGGCTACAACATTTAACATAGACAATCATTTTCGTATCACCAAGGTCCATCCCCAAGGTTTCATTAAAAAATTACCAAGGTTATTCACCAAGGTATCGTTAAAATGATCATCTCTAGAGATTAAGTCTTTACCCAATGCATTGAAGCGCTATCAGGGCGCACCCTTAATTTGTCTTTATTATCATGTGAGACACATATATCATCATCAATAATTTCATAAATAGCCCATATATCATAAAAGAAATGGGTTTAATTTCATAATCATAACGTTTTAAAAACTACTTTAAAGACATGATCTTTATGTCACATTAAACCCATGGAAAAGGAAAGCGGGTTTCATGTATGTAAATCCCAGAATTAAAATAAAACATTTTGATATATATGTGAATACCTCTATATAATAAAGAGTTTTGAGTATTCACTTAATAAAATAAAATAATTTGAGAAAAAGATAGAGACATTTTGAGGCGAAAATTCGGCAGCATAACGGCTATGTTGCAGGGTTTTAGAAAACATTGAAAATAGAGGGTACATGGGTCACCCACTCATAAATGATCCATAAACTATTAGAGGGATAGAATATAAAGGATATAATAAAATGATAATGAAATTTTAAGGACATAACATATGAAATGAAAAACTTGAAAGGAATACAAAAATAAGATTTCTCTTATGAAAAATTCGGCAGCCTAACGGCTTCACTTAAAACTTCAAAAAAATGAATTGATGAGATTAAATAGGGTCTCTCATCATGTGAATATAAAAGGATGGTATGATGAACATAGAGATAATACCCCAACATGGAAAAAAGGAACTTGAAAGACTTTACAAGAAAGTAGAACTTCGAAAATGGGAAGAATGAAAGAATCTCTTACAAAAATTCGGCAGCCTAACGGCGCTACTTAAACATTCATAAAACGAAATGATGAGAGTAAGAGGGGATATCTCATAATATGATCATGAGAAGGGAAGTAATAGGAATATAAAATAATATCCCACAATATAATAACATGGGGCTTAAATGAAATGACATACAAAAGAGTACTTGAAAAGAAAGAGAGAGGTAGGATCCCTTACCTTGGAGAGTAACTTCGAAATCTTGAAGTTTGGGACCCTGGGAGGCTTGAGGGCACCTTGGGAGGACTCCTTGGGAGGTAAGGAGACCAGAACTTCGTTGATGAGGATTTTGGAATGTAAAGGATGAGATAATGGCTTGGTATTTATAGGGGAAGTGAGGGGACAAGACATTAATGGCCAAGGGACACCTCATTGGTGGTATTGGAAAAACCATGGGCTTTCCCATGGTATTTTCCCATGGTATTGTCCACTTGGGACACCTCATACCTTATATTACTATTCATAAGTCGACCAGAATTATTACATAATTATTACATCCTTAATGATGTCATTAAACACCCGAAAATCTAAACTGAAAATACACTATTCACCAAAAATTCAACTTTTTCAGAAAAATCCCAAAATTTCACCTTAACCAAATATCGATGCTCTGATTTCAAAAATGAACTCCATTTTATGAAAATAATTTTCTAAATATTTTTAATTTAATTTTTATATAAAAACACTATTCACTGAAAATTCATTTTTTCAGAAAAATCCCCAAAAATCACCATAACCTAATATCGATGCTCTGAATTCAAAAATGAACTCCATTTTATAAAAATAATTTTCTAAATATTTTTAATTTAATTTTTAATTAAAAAACACTATTCGCCTGAAAAAACTAATACTTGACTAATAATTTCTGAAATAGTTATTTACCTATTTTATTGAATCACATTACTTAATCAAGGTGCCTAAATTATATTAATACTTTATTTAAGTGAGATTACTAATCCATTTGGTCACATTACTAATCCTAAGCGTAAAATCACTATTCATAAATTACTATTCATCAAAAATTAAGTTGATCTTATTAGACTCTAAATTTCTTACTGAACATAACTGTAGAAGAATATTTTTTGAAAACCATTACACATTATTAATTATTTAAGGTTTACATAAATATTTTAAAAAAAATCCTTCTAAAATTCATCAATAATATGCATACTATATTTATCTGGACATTTGAAAATTCACAAACTTCACCATAAGAAGAAATCGGAATTTTTATTTAAATGAAAGGATTACACAAGGAAGTTACGATCTTGTTACATAACCCCTTATAACACCAGCATAGGACCTAAGAGTAAGGTGTGCTAGGGTGATAGAATCTTGGGGAGGCTCGGCCAACATTGCCTGAGTAGTGATTTCTATTAGCTTGAACTTCTCGTGAAGGAGATTCTGTTCCAGCTTCACATGATGAAGTTCGGATTGGGTTTGGTCCAGAGCAAAGCCCAAAGGTGCTACCTCCTTCCCGAGTTCCATCAGATGGGATTCGATCGGCCCTAGACTACTGGATGAGGCCATCAAATCTTCTTTCTATATTAATTAATCAAGATTACTTGTATTTATAGACAATAATTGTAACATTTAGTTTCCAACGGTCTTATTGACCAATGGTCATATAACAGTTGAAACTCAATGGTCTCATTTTAATTATACTCATTTTATTAAATGAAATAGTTTTGTTGAGTATAAAATAAAATAACACACAAAGTTAGGAAACAAAATTTATTCAAAATCTCGGGTCGTTACAAAAACTGTGATGACACACTATTCGCAGTGAGGTAGGATATATTGGGTGCGTCATGAGTGATACTGCATTAATAGATAATGCGAGAAAGGATTTTCCCCTTCTGTTCCATAATGGAAGTATATATCTCAGGACCTTTTATGGAATTGATATAGCCTAAATAAATCCATGGCCATGGTAAGGAATGGGCGAGTTCAATTTCGGAAAGTCAAAGAAAGAGTAATCGAGCACATGGGTTGATGGCACTAGCATGCAACCTGCTTGATTCGAGATATCGAGACAAAGGGATTATATTACATGGTAAGCGTTCGTAGGAGGTGACACATCATTGCAGTGTTAACTTCTTTCTCTATGGGTGTCTTGGCATGTTTCTAGACACTAACCTTGGACTTTAGGCAGGATCCACCTAATGCCGCTGAGAAAGAGGCCTAGAGGGTCACACACTAAGTGTGTCCATGTATCTCAGTTAAATAAATATTATTCATGATTGTGGTTTAATAATTATTTAAGGATGTGTGGTCGCATTTATTTCGACACTAGTTATTTGAGAGAATATATTGTGGGTGAAATAATATATTTATTAGTGAGTAATGCAGTGATATTTATTTTAGAAATAAATATCCACTATTCAAGGTCTAATAAATGTGGTGGAAGAAATAAAGAAAAATTAAAAAAAAGTACATACCGTGTATATTAAATATACACGCCATGTATTTTTTTTTTGGAATTTATGAGAAATAATATTATTTATTTAATTAAATAATATTAGGTGTAATTCGCTGGGTGCATGTCAAGTTATAATAATAGTCAACTATTATTATTAGACATGGGGTATTACTAAGAATTAAATGAAATGAATAAATGATTTTGCATAATTAATTCATTTTATTATTCTATGTAATTAAAATCCCAATTATATAATTCTTATTAGCCTAGCCTTTTGTGGTTGTGCACAACAGATCCAAGAACGCTCTCAAGCTTCGAGAGAGAGATCCTCCTCCACCGGATCAAGGCGATCGAAGGAGGCCATCGTAAGCAAAGGCTCTTTCGATGCTAGCACTCGGAGATCCCTTTGGTGACGTCCAAATATACATGGAGCGCGTGTGGATCACCGCTAGAGGAATCCTACACTTGGATTCTACGACGCAACGACGGATCACATCAGATCGTGACCGGAAACATCAACGGAGATATAATTCCATCAAGGTAATTATTATCAGTTAATTAAATTAATTATAACCAACATATGATGATCCTATCTATGGTTCTGGGACTCCCATCTTTATTTTTCATTCTTCATTCTATTCCGAAGATCCAGCGTTTTATTATCGTGACAGATCTCGGATTGATCGTTGTTAACGCTAAAATTAAAGTTGGGTACACCCACCAATGCGCTTCCGCTGTGCCCAGAACCTACAAGTGGTATCAAAGGGAGTCATATCATTGATTATAATTATTTAGTTTTTCATTGGTGATTTACGTATTTAATAATGTAGTTGTTTCAATTCAAGTTAATCGTTCTTTAAATCTGAATCTCAAGATCTGTTCCTCCTCTCTCGTTTCTCATTCACCTTTAAAAAATGAATTTTTCTTTTAATTTTGATTAAAATAAAATAGAGGATCTCATATGAAGGTGCCAAATGTTCCTGGCCGTACAACTCCATAATACACGGCGTGTATTTGGAAGTACACGTCGTGTAGTCTAGGTTCAATGCATTGGATTAGTCCGCCAAATCAGGTCGTGTAAATGGATTCTATCTAAGTCTTTAAGACTCCATGTGTTGACCAGGAATAGGTGGCACATGGTTTTCGGATTACACACTGTGTGACCCATGGAACACGACATGTAGTCCCTTCAGGTTAGGGTTGGACCGTGTACCCTGTACACGGCTTGCCCAGCTAGAAACTGTGTAACGTGGATACTACACGGCGTGTGTCCTGCTGAACACACCATGTAATCTGAAAATTTTCAAAGTACATCTACATGTCATGTCCATGGGCATGTACTTGGGATGGACGGTGAACAAAAGTACACATCGTGTAGTTGGAACTACACGCCGTGTACTCATCCAAATTATGCAGATTTATTAAAATTTATTATTATATTATACAAACCCTTGAGACATGTACCACAGTGTAGGCGTAAAGCTGAGGCACAACACATTATAGGTGTTTTATATATATGTGTTTAATTTAACATCTGTGTGATGTTCATTTCTACTCATTGGGTAGTTATGAATGAGAATTCACCAGGTTTCCTCCAAGGTATAAGTTACATTTAAATATAATTTTAAATGAATTTATTTGTTTAAAATTATGATAGATGATAATCTCAAGGAAATTCAGAAAAGGGTTTAAAATAACATGATTGATTAATTAAAGATAATTAATTGATTCGAGCATAATTTATCTTAAACAAGAACGATTAAATAATTGAATGCTAGTTTTATTTATGTGTATACATTGTTGCATGCATGGATGATCATGAGCTAGACCAAGACCTTTGTATGTGAATGGTTTTTTTAATTTATTTATTTAAATTAAATTTTTTGTCCTGTGAACCTTCTCCTCATTAATATGTAGGGTCTACACGCCCAAGGTTTCTTTTATGTAAAACCCCATTTTACCCCTCACCTACGTGTGAGATAAAATCATATGTAATGGATAGAGCTCCCAAGCTAGTGGAGGCAGCTCAAGTTAGGAGCCAAGGTGAAACCAATCCAAGGAGATACAAAGGTGGACAGGTGGAAAGATGTAAACACGAACCCAAAAGATTCGAGGTGTTTCTCCCCTAGGTCTTGGGTTAGTTTATCAACCGCTAGATAAACTAACCAATAGAACAAGATCATGATCATAACATTTATTTTATTTCTGGCAGTTGCATGGTTTATTTATTGTGGGTGTGTTGTCACGATCACACAATTAATGAATTAAACAAGCATGCAATATGGAACTAAAATAAGACCATCTTATGCGTAAAATATTATCTTAGACATGGTTAATCACTTAATTATATCCCACTTAATATTAACAAGCATGTAATCAAAGATAATAAAATAGAAATTTACGTATAAGGATAAAATCCCTCAAAGAAATATTAAGTCGGTATAGTCTTCCATAATCTTAGTTAGAATCAAACCATAGTTCAAAGTGCTTGACCAGCCCTAGTTGGGGTGCTTTCAATTATCAGGGAATTCTAATTCAAGGGTTTGGGTTGACTTGACTTCGTTCACATCAAGGGTTGACTGTCATAGTAGGAATTGGTGTGACCAAGAGGTAGAGGTTGAGGAAATCCAAAAATAAAAGGATTTCAGGATTGGGGAGTCCACTCAGCGGATCAAATAGCTGCGAGTTAATGCAGTTTCCATTTGGAATGCCTATCTAAAACCCTTAAAGTTTCTTGACCAACCCTAATTGGGGTAATCTGAAGGAAAATATGGATCCTTTCCACTAGAATATTCAGAAAATAGAATATTCTGAAGTCAATGGTGAGGGCTATTGGATTTCGATAAAATAGTGGGAGACTAATAAGTATTAATTTATTTATTTGTCTCAATTTTATCATAATAAAGTACTAAACCTTTGCTCATATTAATTTTTAGAAATGGAAAGAAAAATGACTACAAACATATCATTGTGAACCATACTCGAGAAGGAAAACATTCTCACTGGCACCAATTTCCAAGAGTGGCAGAGGCGTTTACGCATCATCCTTCGCCACGAGAGGAAATTGTATGTACTGGAAGAGCCTGTTCCAGTTGCGCCTGGGAAAGAGGCCAGTGATGAGGAACTATCTCTCTATATGAAACATATGGATGATTCCATATATGTCCAATGTTTCATGCTATCGGTCATGTCTAATGAGTTCTTGAAGCAACATGAAAACATGGATGCGTATAGCATGATGTCTCACCTTAAGGATCTCTACCAAGAGAAGGAGAGACAGGAGAGATGAGATCTCCAACACTTTGTTTACAACTAATCTTGGAGAGTCTATGACAGCTGGGACTCATGTAGTCAAGCTTATTGGCTACATTGAATGCCTGAACATCTTAGGGATTAAGTTCCCGGATGAGTTGCGTACAGATCTCATCCTATCATCACTTCCTAAGACCTTCTCTAGCTTTATTGTCAACTATAACATGAGAAATAATGAGAAGAGTCTATCTGAACTTCTGACCTTAATTTGTCAGGTAGATAAGGACATGGGGCATGACAAACCCATAGTCCTTATGGTAAATAAGAAAAGGAAGGACAAGGAAAAGGGGTTAAGGACTTATAAATGGTCTGAAGCCCCTGAGCACCATCCCTCCAAGAAGGGTAAGATCCAGAGGCAGGGTAAGTAATGGGAGGCGGTATGTTTTGTATGTGTCAAGCAAGGCCACTGGAAGAGGAACTGCACCCAGAAGCATGGGGATGCTAAAGGTGCATTCGTTATCGAGTGTAATCTTTCCATTTCTACACATTGGGTATTAGATATAACTTGTGGGGCTCACATTTGTATTCAAATGTAGGAACCAAGTAGATTTAGAAAGATTTCCATAGGAGAGGTGGATCTTCGAGGTGCCAATGGTGTGAGGCTGGCTGCGTTAGCCATTGGTGATTACCACCTCTCATTGCCAACTGAGATGATTTTGGTTTTACATAACTGTTATTATGTGCCTAGTGTTACCAAAAACATAATTTATGTATCATGTTTGGATATGGATGGATTTATTTTCAAGTTTGTAAATAAGGGTTTCTTCTTTTATAAGAACAACATATGTTATGGTATGGCGCATTTAAATAATGGTTTGTATGTATTAAATTACGAAAACCAAGTGTTGGTAATCGATAATGTCACGACCCGTCCTCGGGGCCCGTGCCGTGACTACCCCAAGCCCGCCTTCCATAGGCCAGGGGCTGGCGACTAGCACCAAGGCGTAAAATCCCAGTAAACAGGGAAGGCATTGCCTTTATAAGTAACAACCACACAGAGTCAGCAAGCGGAAAGTAAAGTGCAGAAAAGAAAAGGGGCCGGAAATACAAGCCCAACTGTAAAGTACAACTGAAAAGTAAAGTACAGCAACTGAAGAAAAGACGGCGGCCTCGTGTCGTCCACTGGCAATCCCACCTGAAGGGTGGGTACAGATAGCCTCCAGGCTCCTCGGGTCCCACGTCCGCTCCGAGCACGTCCTGCCCAGTGGTCCACCTACAGGTACCGTCCTGCTCCACGCCCCAACCGTGATCAGCGCTGTCCGTCGTCTGCAACCAACACAACAAGGTGCGGGCATAGCCCGTGCAGGGGTGAGTACAAGCTACTCAGTAAGGACCCCGAGACCCCCGAAGGTCTCCCGAAATCCACAAAGGATATAGCACAAAAGAAAGATGCAATCACGAAGTAACATCTGACTCGACTTAGGTATATGCCCATACATATACCTAAGTCCCCAATTCTAGCTCTGCTCACGAGCTCAAGAACGACTCAATCCACATAGGAAAGCAAGACTCAAATCCACAAAGGAGAGTAAATAGTAAATCCACAAAGGATAGTTCAACACAATCCACGAAGGAGAGTAACATAAGATTCAGCTCAACCAGGTATACTTTTTCAGATGACGTCAAAGATGATCACTGATCCATCTAAGTCGTCGGACCCACGAAGGATCGATAGGTACTAACCCCCGCAAAGACCCACACAGGATCGGGCTCACACAGAACCTGTAGACAGTGGCTCACACAGAACCAGTAGGCAGTGGCTCACACAGAACCGGTAGTAGGACCCACACAGGATCGGGCACTGATTCGCGTAGGATCGCTGAGTGCAGTAGTCGACGCAGTCCACTGAGGATCTCTGCACAGTCGTCGCCGCAGTCCACGAAGGATCTCTGCTCTGCCGTCGTCGCAGTCCACGGAGGATCTCTGCTCTGCCGTCGTCGCAGTCCACGGAGGATCTCTGCTCTGCCGTCGTCGCAGTCCACGGAGGATCTCTGCTCTGTCGTCGAGGTCACAGCCAGCACTAGGGTTCCCGCACGTAGCGAGCTCGATTAGGAGGGTCCGCTCCACGAGCCGAGGGGCTGATACATCAACTGACACGTAGTCCGAAGTTGATGTATCCAAAAGTTCCGTATCGACAACAGGATCTCAACGCGACAGACGGCGCGTCAATCGGACGCCCGGTCTGAGAGTTATTGGCATTTTCGTCCCAGGGGCCCGGTTGGTTTTTAGGGAAAAACCAACCCGACCGTACTCCGCCTGTATCCGATCCTCGGGCGGAGTATGCCAAAAGTTCCGTCTCACTTAGAGGAAACTACCACAGCTGACGGTACGTCGATCGGACGTCCGTAGCTCAAGTTATGAGCGTTTCCGCTCCGAGGGCCCGGTTGGCTTCGTGTACGAACCAACCCGGCCGAACCCAAAGTTTTCCGAAACCTTGAGCATAATATACCGAAACGACCGTCTCGATCCAAGGATCGCGTAGCCGCTGACGGTTCGTCAATCGGAGGTCCCAGGCCCAAGATATGGGCGAAAGACCGAAGAGGGCCCGAAACGGGGGTACTGGGCCCGGGGCGACCCGGCCCGAACCCCCCCTGGGGTCGGCCGAACCGGGTCGGCCCGAACCGGGCCGACCCGAACCGGCCCGAACCGGCTCGGCCGGGTCCGGTCCGGCCTGGGCGCGGCCCGGCCGACCGGACCGGCCGGCTCGGCTTCGGCCGAGCGGCCGAACTGGCTGGGCGCCGCGGGCTTGACCCGCGGCTCAAGCGAACGCGGCCCCGCGGGGGGCCGCCTGCCACGCGGACGCGGCCGGGCCGCCGCGTCCGTCCCGGTTCCGCGCGGCCGCGGAACCGGCCGCCGTTGCCGCCGCGGCGGGCTTTCTCCACGGCGGCGCGCCGGGCGCCGCCGCCTCCGGTCGCCGGTGCCGCCGCCGCCTTCCGCGGGCCGCCGGAGATGCTCCGGTGGCCCGATTTCTTTCCCGTCTGCGTCGTTGCTCCTCCCGGGACGCGTCCTCCACTGCGGAATCAACATATGGCCCTTGCGTCGCGCTTTTGCCGTCGCTCGCCAAATCCGCACAAAAAGGAAGATCGACGGAGGGTTGCCGGGTCTTGTTCGTTAGACCCGCACCCTCCGCGTTAGTCATAATCAACGGGAGAAACAAGAAAGAAACCAATCAACAATTTTAAATAAATTAAAATTGTTTCGTTATCGGGTTCTATATTTCAAAAGAATAAACACGGGATTTTAAAAAGAATTCCAACAACCCTTACTTCGCAGCTGTCGTTGCCGAACGAGGGATCGTCGCGGGATTGCTCGTCGCGGAAGAAGGGGGGAAAACGTCGCGGTATCCGGCGTCGCGTCGCCAAACTCCGGATCAAGAACAAACGGATTTAATTAGTTTAAATCTGTTGATATTGAAATTAAAAAGGGAGAAGAAAAGATCTGATTCTCACCTTAGATGCCGAACGAGAATTGGCTGCGGAAGAAGAGGCGTCGCCGAAGAACGTCGCGGGTAAAGCTCGTCGACGTCGCAGATCTCGGTGTGCGTCGTCGAATTCCGGTTCTGGCGTTCTTCGCGTTCTTCGCGTTCTTCGCGTTCTTCGCGGAGAGGGTGGAGGCTTAGAGGAATAGCAATCCTCCCAAATAGACAAGTTTGTCTATTTTATTATTTTGCCAACAAACGCAAAACGCGTAAGTAACGCCCCACTTAATTCGTTGAATTAATTCAACGAATAAAACAGCCCATTTAATTCACGAAAGAAACAGCCCAATTAAATGGTCTGTTAAGAATTAAAGAAAACGCGTCGGTTGACTTTTCAGTTACTTTGACGGGTTTTCGCGGGTGCGTTACTTAGCGAAAGAAACGGCGGGGCTCGTGCGGGTCCCACCGCACAAATATCCTACCAAGGGGGTAGGATATTTCTGGATAGTATCCTATCCAGTTCAACTCAGTTCAAGCTGTCTTAAAGTGACTTCAAGTGGCTTCCAAGCAGCTTAAGTGAAATAAAATAAAGTTGTCGCACAAACTTTATTTTATTTCTGACTTAAAGCCGCAAAATTTAAAAACCACGCCTGAGCAAACGCAACTCCGGAAGAGGCGTTTCTAAGCAAATACCGGCGCTGCGATTTCATCGGTGCCCTCAGAATTTGATTCCGGGCACCGGTTCAAAAGATAGAAAAACCCGCTCGTCCGTTCACTGAACGTACCCGAGCCAAACTTCGGAAATTGATTCCGGGCACACCGGGCCTCGGAATCAGGTGCCGTCTGAAGCTGCGCTCTTGTAAAATTCCAAAGAAAATTAAGAAAAAAATTTCCTTGAAATTTGCGGGTCTTTACATTACTCCCACCTCAGGGCTTTACGTCCCCGTAAAGATACATCAAAAACTAGGGAAACAAATGGGGGTACTGAGCACGCATCTGAGCCTCCCGCTCCCAAGTGCTCTCCTGGAGGTTCCCGTGCTGCCACCTGACGCGCACAAGAGGAATCGACCGCCCACGTAGGACCCGCTCCTGTCGATCCTCGATCTCCACTGGAACCTCCGCAAAGGTCGCCCCATCGTCCACGTCCAGCTCCCCAAAGTCGATGATGTGCGTCGGGTCGTGCACGTATCTCCTCAGCTGAGACACGTGGAAGACGTCGTGCACCCGGTGCAACTGAGGTGGTAGAGCCAGGCGATAAGCCACCTCTCCTATCCTGCTGAGGACCTGGAAAGGCCCGATGAAGCGTGGAGACAACTTGCCGCCTCGGCCAAATCTCCGTAAACCACGTCGAGGTGAGACACGCAAAAAGACGTGGTCGCCATCCTCGAACTCTAGTGGCCTCCGCCTCCTGTCAGCATATGACTTCTGCCGGCTCTGAGCTGTCCTCATCCTCTCCTGGATGATCTGGACCTTCTCTGTCGTGGCTCGGACCATCTCTGGTCCCACGAGTGCTGACTCCCCAGGGTCTGTCCAGCACAACGGTGATCTGCAGGGTCTGCCGTACAACGCCTCGTATGGTGCCATCCCGATGGTGGAGTGGTAGCTGTTGTTGTACGCGAACTCCACCAAGGGTAGGTGGTCCTCCCAGCTGCGACCAAAGTCGAGAACACATGCACGGAGCATGTCCTCGAGTGTCTGTATGGTCCTCTCCGTCTGACCATCCGTCTGAGGGTGGAAGGCTGTGCTCAGATGGAGCCGCGTCCCGAACGCCTCCTGCAACCCCTTCCAAAGCCGGGAAGTGAAACGAGCATCTCGATCGGAGACGATAGATGATGGCACACCGTGAAGCCGTACGATCTCCTGGACGTAAAGACGTCCCAAGCTCTCCACTGAGCCCTGCTCTCTGATGGGTAAGAAGTGTGCCGACTTGGTAAGTCGGTCGACAATCACCCAAATGGAGTCGTGACCTCTGGAAGTACGTGGAAGTCCAGTCACGAAGTCCATAGATATGCCGTCCCACTTCCACTCCGGGACCTCCAAGGGTTGTACCAAGCCTGCTGGTACCTGGTGCTCTGCCTTCACCTGCTGGCAGGTGAGGCATCGTGAAACGAACTCTGCCACAGCTTTCTTCATGCCCGGCCACCAGTGCTGTCGTCTGAGATCCTGGTACATCTTCGCCACTCCGGGATGTACCGCCAAGGGAGAAGTGTGAAACTCTCTCAGCACCTCCTCTCGTAAAGCAACTGGTACGAAGGTACGCCCTCTGAAAAGGATGTCGTGCTCTGCTCCAAGGGAGAAACCATCAGGCGCCTGACCTGAGGATATCAGTGCACGCCGGGTCTCACAGTCAGCGTCCTCACGCTGAGCCTCTCTGACCCGCTGTAGAAGTGGAGGAGAGACTGTGAGAGACTGAAGAAAGGTTGCTCCGTCTCTATCCACGAAGGATATCTGCAAGGAGGCTAGCTGCTCCGTCGCCTCCTCAAGTAGCTGAATGCCCGTCCTCCTGCTGAGGGCATCGGCCACCACGTTCCCCTTTCCAGGAGTATAGACTATCTCAAAGTCATAGTCCTGGAGGAACTCAAGCCATCTCCGCTGTCTCAGGTTCAGGTCCTTCTGAGAGAAGATATACCTGAGACTCTGGTGGTCAGAAAAGACTGTGAAGCGCTCGCCCATCAGATAGTGCCGCCAAGTCTTCAGAGCGAAGACCACTGCTGCTAACTCCAGGTCATGAGTGGCGTAGTTCTGCTCATGCGGCCTCAACTGACGTGATCCGTAGGCGATCACGGCCCGCTCCTGCATCAGGACGCACCCGAGTCCAGTCCCTGATGCATCGCAGTAAACTACGTATCCAACTCCCTCCTCAGGCAACCTCAAGATAGGTGCGCTGGTCAACCTCTGCCTCAGCTCCTGGAAGCTCTGCTGACATATGTCTGACCACACGAAGGGTTTCCCCTTCTTCGTCAACGCTGAGAGTGGTGCCGCAACTCTGGAGAAGTCTGGCACGAATCTCCGATAGTATCCGGCTAGGCCCAAGAAGCTCCGCACCTCTGTCACGCTCTTGGGTGGCTCCCAAGCTAGCACTGCCTCGATCTTCGCGGGATCCACTGCAACTCCCGCCTCAGAAATGACGTGCCCCAAGAAATGGACCTCACGTAACCAGAACTGGCATTTTGAGAGCTTGCCATAAAGCTGGTGCTCTCGGAGTGTGTCTAGCACAACTCGCAGGTGGTAGGCATGCTCCTCCTCAGTCGTCGAGTATACCAAAATGTCGTCAATGAAGACAACGACAAATCGGTCGAGGTATGGCTGGAAGATCCTGTTCATGAGGCTCATGAACACTGCTGGAGCATTGGTTACGCCGAACGGCATAACCAAGAACTCATAATGGCCATACCGACACCTGAAGGCCGTCTTCTGCACGTCCTCGTCTCGAACTCTGAGCTGATGATAGCCTGACCGGAGGTCTATCTTCGAGAACCACCGCGCTCCCTTGAGCTGATCGAAGAGGTCATCAATCCGTGGCAGCGGATACTTGTTCCTCACTGTCACCTGGTTCAGGCGACGATAGTCGACACATAGTCGCAAGCTCCCGTCCGCCTTCTTGGCGAACAAAATCGGGGAAGCCCAGGGTGAAACACTGGGTCGGATAAACCCCTTGCTCTGCAAGTCCTCCAACTGTACCCGCAGCTCTCGAAGCTCGGCGGGGGCCATCCGATATGCTGGAGTAGATATCGGGGCTGTCCCGGGGTACAAGTCGATGTAAAAGTCTACCTCTCTACGAGGAGGTAGCCCTGGAACGTCGTCGGGAAAGACGTCCACGTACTGGTCCACCACTGCAGGAAAAGCTGGACTCCGCACGTCCACTGCTCCTAGGATGAGGCTAGCCAACTGATGAGAGATGGGCTGCACTCTCCTCCGCGGAAGTCCATCCTGTGCTGCAAAGGTTCCCTTCTCGCCGGTGAAGGTAAACCTGCTCCCGTCGGTACGAACACATCGCACCTTGCGCCTAAAACAGTCGATCTGGGCATGAACCGTGGATAGCCAATCCATGCCCAAGATGACGTCGTAAGGCCTCGACGCCGCTACAAGGAGATCCCAGCCGAAGCTCTCGCCTCCTAGAGTAAGCTCACACTGCCGGCACCAGTGCGTAATCGTCGAGTCTGCTCCCGTAGGAGTCTCTAGCCGTAAGGATCGAGCCAACGGCTCAGTCGGAATCTCCGAGCTCCGAACAAGGGCAGAGGCTATGAAAGAGTGACTCGCTCCTGTGTCTATAAGTACTGCAGCAAGGGTGGAATAGACACAGATCGTACCTCGAATCATCTCTGGCATGTCGGGGTCGTAGGCCTCCACTGCCTGGAGCTGGGCCTGTCCCTGCCCGCCAGCTCCCTGTGGTCGAGGTGGCCCTCCTGGTGGTGGTGGGGGTAGAGCCTGGAAGCGTCGCCCACCACCCGCTGCTCGGCCAGCTCCTCTGCCTCGTCCGCCTCCTCCCTGCGGACCGCCACGGTCGACCCTCTGCCTCTGCCTGGGTGGCCCCTCCACCGTCTGCTGCTCCTCTGATCGGCGAGTCGGGCAGTCGCGAGCCATGTGACCCTGCCCGCCGCAAGAGTAGCAGAGCCTGCCTCTCGGAAGGCTGGCACTCCGCTGTGTGCCTCGTACTGCTGAGCCGGTGTCCTGAGGCCGTCTGCGAGGGGGTCTGGTCTGCCTGGACCCGTGAGTCATCCGTCGGCTACCAGCTGCCGATGACTCAGCTACCTGCCACCCTGCGCTAGGTCTTGCCGCTGAAGAAGGCTCTGCCAGGAAGCTCTCGATCAGGAGGGCTCGCTCCAGCACTCCCGCCTGGGTCGGAATGCTGAGGGAGATCAGCGACGCCCGAATCTCCTGTCGCAAGCCCTGCTCGAAGGTCTGGGCCCGGAAGAAGGGGTCCCGTACCATGTCGGTCGAGTAGCGAGATAGGTCCGTGAACCTCGCCGCGTACTGAGCGACCGTCATGCTGCCCTGGCGCAGCTGGAGAAGCTCCTGGATGCGCACCGCTCGGAGGGTGGCCGGGACGAACTCAGAGCGGAAGAGGCTCTCGAAGTCCGTCCAGAGCAGGGATGCCTCATCGTGAACCTGGAGCATCAGGCTCCACCATCGTCCTGCCGCCGCCTGCAGGAGGCTCGCTGCGAGAATCACCATGAGATCCGCTGGTGTCCTCACTAGCCTGAAGATCCGTACCACCGCCTCTAGCCAGTCCTCGGCGGCCTGGGGGTCCGCCTCACCGCGAAACCTGGGCGGTCGCTGGCTCTGAAACTCGTGCAGTGCCCTGAGGCGACGTGCATCGTCAGCGTCTGGTACTGGAAGCATCGGTGGCTCGGCGGGTAAAGCTACCGCCGGTGCCACAGCTGGCAAAGGGCCCTGCACCGAGGCCTCGTCGCTCGGTGGGCTGCCGTCGCGCCCTACACTCGGAACCCTAGCTGGCAGTCGTCGCGGGGCCATCCTGAAAAGGAGAACAAGAGCACCACAGTCAGAACAGTATACCTGGTGAGCTGGCACAAGTAATCACAAGGAAAACTTGAGACTTTCATAAAGCAGATCAGTATACCCGGTGAGCTGACACAAGTAATCACAAAGAAAACTCGAAACACACACGCAATCAATGTTTTCATGCATTAAGTCGGAAATCAGGAGTCAGGGTCCTGGTGTACGGATACGTCGGCCGCCGCACCAACACTGGGCTCCCTGAACTGATAACCACACTCAATACACTAAACACTATTGCTTCACATAGAAAGAAAGGATGATCAGAGTCTGCGGTAGAACCGACCACCTCTGATACCAATTTGTCACGACCCGTCCTCGGGGCCCGTGCCGTGACTACCCCAAGCCCGCCTTCCATAGGCCAGGGGCTGGCGACTAGCACCAAGGCGTAAAATCCCAGTAAACAGGGAAGGCATTGCCTTTATAAGTAACAACCACACAGAGTCAGCAAGCGGAAAGTAAAGTGCAGAAAAGAAAAGGGGCCGGAAATACAAGCCCAACTGTAAAGTACAACTGAAAAGTAAAGTACAGCAACTGAAGAAAAGACGGCGGCCTCGTGTCGTCCACTGGCAATCCCACCTGAAGGGTGGGTACAGATAGCCTCCAGGCTCCTCGGGTCCCACGTCCGCTCCGAGCACGTCCCGCCCAGTGGTCCACCTCCAGGTACCGTCCTGCTCCACGCCCCAACCGTGATCAGCGCTGTCCGTCGTCTGCAACCAACACAACAAGGTGCGGGCATAGCCCGTGCAGGGGTGAGTACAAGCTACTCAGTAAGGACCCCGAGACCCCCGAAGGTCTCCCGAAATCCACAAAGGATATAGCACAAAAGAAAGATGCAATCACGAAGTAACATCTGACTCGACTTAGGTATATGCCCATACATATACCTAAGTCCCCAATTCTAGCTCTGCTCACGAGCTCAAGAACGACTCAATCCACATAGGAAAGCAAGACTCAAATCCACAAAGGAGAGTAAACAGTAAATCCACAAAGGATAGTTCAACACAATCCACGAAGGAGAGTAACATAAGATTCAGCTCAACCAGGTATACTTTTTCAGATGACGTCAAAGATGATCACTGATCCATCTAAGTCGTCGGACCCACGAAGGATCGATAGGTACTAACCCCCGCAAAGACCCACACAGGATCGGGCTCACACAGAACCTGTAGACAGTGGCTCACACAGAACCAGTAGGCAGTGGCTCACACAGAACCGGTAGTAGGACCCACACAGGATCGGGCACTGATCCGCGTAGGATCGCTGAGTGCAGTAGTCGACGCAGTCCACTGAGGATCTCTGCACAGTCGTCGCCGCAGTCCACGAAGGATCTCTGCTCTGCCGTCGTCGCAGTCCACGGAGGATCTCTGCTCTGCCGTCGTCGCAGTCCACGGAGGATCTCTGCTCTGCCGTCGTCGCAGTCCACGGAGGATCTCTGCTCTGTCGTCGAGGTCACAGCCAGCACTAGGGTTCCCGCACGTAGCGAGCTCGATTAGGAGGGTCCGCTCCACGAGCCGAGGGGCTGATACATCAACTGACACGTAGTCCGAAGTTGATGTATCCAAAAGTTCCGTATCGACAACAGGATCTCAACGCGACAGACGGCGCGTCAATCGGACGCCCGGTCTGAGAGTTATTGGCATTTTCGTCCCAGGGGCCCGGTTGGTTTTTAGGGAAAAATCAACCCGACCGTACTCCGCCTGTATCCGATCCTCGGGCGGAGTATGCCAAAAGTTCCGTCTCACTTAGAGGAAACTACCACAGCTGACGGTACGTCGATCGGACGTCCGTAGCTCAAGTTATGAGCGTTTCCGCTCCGAGGGCCCGGTTGGCTTCGTGTACGAACCAACCCGGCCGAACCCAAAGTTTTCCGAAACCTTGAGAATAATATACCGAAACGACCGTCTCGATCCAAGGATCGCGTAGCCGCTGACGGTTCGTCAATCGGAGGTCCCAGGCCCAAGATATGGGCGAAAGACCGAAGAGGGCCCGAAACGGGGGTACTGGGCCCAGGGCGACCCGGCCCGAACCCCCCCTGGGGTCGGCCCGAACCGGGCCGACCCGAACCGGCCCGAACCGGCTCGGCCGGGTCCGGTCCGGCCTGGGCGCGGCCCGGCCGACCGGACCGGCCGGCTCGGCTTCGGCCGAACTGGCTGGGCGCCGCGGGCTTGACCCGCGGCTCAAGCGAACGCGGCCCCGCGGGGGGCCGCCTGCCACGCGGACGCGGCCGGGCCGCCGCGTCCGTCCCGGTTCCGCGCGGCCGCGGAACCGGCCGCCGTTGCCGCCGCGGCGGGCTTTCTCCACGGCGGCGCGCCGGGCGCCGCCGCCGCCTTCCGCGGGCCGCCGGAGATGCTCCGGTGGCCCGATTTCTTTCCCGTCTGCGCCGTTGCTCCTCCCGGGACGCGTCCTCCACTGCGGAATCAACATATGGCCCTTGCGTCGCGCTTTTGCCGTCGCTCGCCAAATCCGCACAAAAAGGAAGATCGACGGAGGGTTGCCGGGTCTTGTTCGTTAGACCCGCACCCTCCGCGTTAGTCATAATCAACGGGAGAAACAAGAAAGAAACCAATCAACAATTTTAAATAAATTAAAATTGTTTCGTGATCGGGTTCTATATTTCAAAAGAATAAACACGGGATTTTAAAAAGAATTCCAACAACCCTTACTTCGCAGCTGTCGTTGCCGAACGAGGGATCGTCGCGGGATTGCTCGTCGCGGAAGAAGGGGGGAAAACGTCGCGGTATCCGGCGTCGCGTCGCCAAACTCCGGATCAAGAACAAACGGATTTAATTAGTTTAAATCCGTTGATATTGAAATTAAAAAGGGAGAAGAAAAGATCCGATTCTCACCTTAGATGCCGAACGAGAATTGGCTGCGGAAGAAGAGGCGTCGCCGAAGAACGTCGCGGGTAAAGCTCGTCGACGTCGCAGATCTCGGTGTGCGTCGTCGAATTCCGGTTCCGGCGTTCTTCGCGTTCTTCGCGTTCTTCGCGTTCTTCGCGTTCTTCGCGGAGAGGGTGGAGGCTCAGAGGAATAGCAATCCTCCCAAATAGACAAGTTTGTCTATTTTATTATTTTGCCAACAAACGCAAAACGCGTAAGTAACGCCCCACTTAATTCGTTGAATTAATTCAACGAATAAAACAGCCCATTTAATTCACGAAAGAAACAGCCCAATTAAATGGTCTGTTAAGAATTAAAGAAAACGCGTCGGTTGACTTTTCAGTTACTTTGACGGGTTTTCGCGGGTGCGTTACTTAGCGAAAGAAACGGCGGGGCTCGTGCGGGTCCCACCGCACAAATATCCTACCAAGGGGGTAGGATATTTCTGGATAGTATCCTATCCAGTTCAACTCAGTTCAAGCTGTCTTAAAGTGACTTCAAGTGGCTTCCAAGCAGCTTAAGTGAAATAAAATAAAGTTGTCGCACAAACTTTATTTTATTTCTGACTTAAAGCCGCAAAATTTAAAAACCACGCCTGAGCAAACGCAACTCCGGAAGAGGCGTTTCTAAGCAAATATCGGCGCTGCGATTTCATCGGTGCCCTCAGAATTTGATTCCGGGCACCGGTTCAAAAGATAGAAAAACCCGCTCGTCCGTTCACTGAACGTACCCGAGCCAAACTTCGGAAATTGATTCCGGGCACACCGGGCCTCGGAATCAGGTGCCGTCTGAAGCTGCGCTCTTGTAAAATTCCAAAGAAAATTAAGAAAAAAATTTCCTTGAAATTTGCGGGTCTTTACAGATAACGAAACAAACTCACATGACTCATACATCACACAGTTGTGGCATCACCATCTCGGTCATGTAAATGAGAAGCGCTTGAAAAAGCTCTGCCAAGATAGCTATTTAGACTCTACTAAGCTAAAACCATGTGATAGATGTCACGCTTGTTTACAAGGTAAAATGACCAATCCGCCTTTCGGTGGACAAGGTGAAAGGGCCACAGAGCTTCTAGGATTGGTGCACATAGATGTGTGTGGACCATTTCCAGTAGAATCTAAAGGTGGATATTATTACTTCATTACTTTTACTGATGATTTAAGTAGATATGGATATGTCTAATTAATGAGGTATAAGTCAGAATCCTTATAGAAATTTAAGGAATTCAAGAATGAAGTAGAGAATCAGCTTGGTAAGAAGATAAAGAAGCTTCGATCAGATCGAGGTGGAGAATATATAAACCAAGAGTTCATTGATATTCTACGAGAGTCTGGGATTCTATCTCATCTCACTCCTCCTTATACACCACAGTGTAATGGTGTTAGTGAAAGGAGGAACTGCACCTTGTTGGACATGGTGAGGTCGATGATGAGTCATGCAGATCTTCCATTATCCTTTTGGGGATATGCATTACAGACTGTAGCATACACGTTAAATTGAGTACCAACTAAGGTGGAAAATGGAATTCCCTCCAAGTTATGGAATAGAAAGAAACTCATTTTGTCACACACACATGTATGGGGATGCGAGGAATTTGTTAAGGCATTATTAGGTAACAAACAAGAACCTTGTGGCATGAATTTTATCTTTATAGGATATCCTAAGGAAACAAAAGGATATTACCTATATAACCCTTCAGAAAAGAAAGTGATTTTCGCCAGATAAGTCATCTTTCTTGAGAGGGAGCACATCCTCAAAAGGGATAGTGGGAGCAAGATTGACTTCGATGAAGTTGATGATCAAGATACACAGGAGTTGGTACAGGAATAAGTTCCACAAGTCTCTATGGAAGAGGTTCCAGAAACACAAGTACTGCGTAGGATCTCAAGAGAGGTAAGGGAACCAGAGAGATTTGGTTTCCTAGTCACTGAGGATTGTGAATCATTATTATTGGACAATGATGAACCTCTCTCCTACAAGGAAGCAGTAGAAAGCTCAGATTCTGCAAGATGGCCAAAAGCTATGAATTCTGAGATGGATTCCATGTATCAGAACCAAGTATGGGTTCTGGTCGATGAGTCATCTGATGTAAAGCCTATTGGATGAAAATGGGTATTCAAGAGAAAATTGGACATGAAAGGTCAAGTTAGCACCTATAAAGCAAGGCTAGTGGCTAAAGGATTCAAACAGCGTCAAGGAATTGACTATGATGAAACCTTCTCACCAGTTTCCATGTTTAAATCCATAAGAATCATACTTTCCATATTAGTTTACCATGACTACGAGATTTGGAAAATGGATGTCAAAACAGAATTCCTTAACGAGAACCTTTAGGAAGATGTCTATATGACACAATCAAAAGGATTTGAGACACTAGGTGAAGCCAAACAGGTTTGTAAGTTGCATAAATCCATTTATGGATTAAAGAAAACATACAGGTCGTGGAACATTGGATTTGATGAAGCCATAAAGGAATTTGGTTTCATTAAGAACGAATGTGAGCCATTTGTTTATAAGCAGTTTAATGGGAATACGATCGTTATCCTAGTAGTATATGTTGATGACATATTTCTTATTGGAAACGATGTACCAGTCTTACAGTCAGTTAAGGACTGGTTGAATAATTGTTTCTCCATGAAGGACTTGGGTAAATTAGCCTACATTCTAGGGATCAAGATCATTCGTGATAGATTCAAGAGGATGTTTGGACTAAGTCAGGGTACATATATTTACCAGATACTAAAGAGATTTAGTATGGAATAATCCAAGAAGGGATTGGTTCCAGTGTCGCATGGCCTACATCTTTCTAATAAAATGTGTCCTCAGACACTACAATAGAAAGATAGAATGAGTAAGATCTCATACGCTTCAGCTATAGGATTCATCGTGTATACCATGTTATGTACCAGGCTTGATGTTGCCAATGCACTGATCATGGTAGGCAGATATCAAGAAGATCTATGAGAACATCATTGGACTACTGTTAAGACTATCCTTAAGTATCTGAGAAGAACTAAGGATATGTTTCTGGTGTATGGAGGAGACAAGGAGCTTGTCATCATAGGGTATGCTGATGCTGGTTTTCAGATAGATCAAAATAATCTGAAGTCGTAATCTGGATATGTTTTATGTCTCAATGGAGGAGTTGTGAGTTGGAAGAGTTCAAAGCATCCAGTTGTATCCAATTCTACAACGGATTCCGAATATATAGCGACTTCTGATGCAGCCAAGGAATCCGTTTAGATTCGGAACTTTGTCCAGGAGCTTGATGTGGTGCCTAGAAGTAAAGATCATATCACGTTGTATTGTGATAATACTGCAGCGGTGGCTCTTGCAAAAGAACCAAGGTCGCATCAATGGACAAAGCACATACTTCGGAAGTATCACCTCTTGGGGGGATTTCTATCAAAGGGGTGAAGTTTTAGTGATTAGAGTGTCCATGGAAGAGAACGTGGTGAATCCCATGACTAAAGGTTTATCTCAGTGGAAGCATGAATATCATGTGAGAGCTAGCGGATTAAAGGTTGTTAGTTGTTGGCTCTAATCCAAGTGGGGGTCTGTTGGATTTGGTGGCCTAGAACCAACTAATTTGTACTTTATTCATTAATAAATATCTTATCACATCTTGATTTTTATTCTACGTGATAATGCATGTGATAATGTCCTAAGGATAGTTGTTGCATTAAAGGTTCATAGCAGATCCCTACTATGATGAGAACCCGGAAGTGTCATAACGCTGTTCTTGAATATATGTTTTATGGTCGGATGATGTTATTTGAGGGACACAAATAATATAGTCCATTAGGGGTGAGGACTCATAAAACTTTGAGGCACCTTCTCATGGTGTGCGCCCTTGGTAATATCCAGGAGGATATTATGAGAACGAGGCTCACCAGTAGGAAATTCACATTTCATAGTGTCATTGGATGTTCCTATATACGGATGTGTGTATTGGTCCTTAAACTTTAAGATTATTATTAATGGGTATTACAACTCGTGCACTTAGATTTGTTGACGGAAACTGTGATGACACACTGTTCGCAGCAAGGTAGGATACGTTAGGTGCATCACGAGTGATACTGCATTAATAGATAATGTGAGAAAGGATTTGTCTCTTCTGTTCCATAACGAAAGTAGATATCTTAGGCCCTTTGATGGAATTGATATAGCCTAAATAAATCTATGGCCATGGTAAGTAATGGGAGAGTTCAATTCCGGAAAGTCAAAGAAATAATAATCGAGCACATGGGTTGATGGCATTAACATGCAATCTGCTTGATTTGAGATATCGAGACAAAGGGATTATATTACATGGTAAGCGTTTGTAGGAGGTGACACGTCATTGCGGCATTAACTTCATTCTCTATGGGTGCCTTGGCGTGTTGCTAGACGCTAACCTTGGACTTTAGGCATGCTCTGCCTAATGACACTAAGAAATAGGCCTAGAGGATCACACACTAAGTGTCTTCAAGTATCTCAGTTAAATATTAATTTAACAAGTTAAATAAATATTATTCCCGATTGTGGTTTAATAATTATTTAAGAATGTATGGTCGCATTTATTTCGACCCTAGTTATTCAAGAGAATATATTCTGAGCGAAATAATATATTTATTAGCGAGTATTGCAGTGATATTTATTTTAGAAATAAATAGTCATTATTCAAGGTCTGATAAATGTGGTGGAGGAAATAAAGAAAAATGAAAAATAAAAGTACATGTCGTGTATATTAAATATACACGTCGTGTATTCTTTCTGGGAATTTATGAGAAATAATATTATTTATTTAATTAAATAATATTAGGTGTAATTCGTTGGGCGCATGTCAAGTTATAATAATAGTCAACTGTCATTATTAGACATGGGGTATTACTAAGAATTAAATGAAATGAATAAATTCTTTCAGGTAATTAATTAATTTTATTATTCTATGTAATTAAAATCCCAATTATATAGTTCTCATTAGTCTATCCATTTTTTTGGTGGTTGTGCACAATGGATCCAAGAACGCTCTCTAGCTTCGAGAGAGAGATCCTCCTCCACCGGATCAAGGTGATCAAAGTCGGACATCGCAAGCGAAGGCTCTCCGGTGCTAGCACCCAGAGATCCCTTCGACGATGTCTAGAGATATGTGGAGCATGTGTGGATCATCTCTAGATAAATTTTACACTTGGATTCTACGACGCAACGACAGATCACATCGGATCGTGACCAAAAACATCAACAGAGAGAGAATTCCATCAAGGTAATTCTTATCAATTAATTAAATTAATTATAACCAACATATGATGATCATGTCTATGGTTCCAACACTCCCATCTTTCTTTTTCGTTCTTCGTTCTATTCCAAAGATCCAAAATTTTATTATCATGACGGATCTCGGATTGATCATTGTTAACGCTAAAATTAAAGTTGGGTACACCCACCAACGTGCTTCTACTACACTTAGAACCTACAATATCAACAGTGAGATTGTGGTTCATAGAATCCGCAACCACTGGATTTATACATGAAGCAATCTTGACAGGGATGGAGGACTCACCAATCGAATAAAGAACCTGGAAAAAGCGCATGATAAGATCATGGATGTCATTACCGTTTGAAACTGATCTTCCTTCAGCTAAGGTAAGTTGGGAAATGTGATTATTGCAGTATCACCCAGATGCCTTTTGATAAAAATAATGCATATTTAAATCACCCTCTTTAATGTGGGTATCACGAGCCCGCATTAACCAGAAAATTTATTTTCTTTAAAGGGTTTCATTTATGTCAGTTTCCAGGGTGGTAATTCTAGAAAGGATCGTGCCTGAGGGGGGGTGGGAGTGAATCTTCTCAAGCCTCTTCTCAATAGCATCACATTGCCTATCTGGCTGGTTGAACTGATCGTAACTCCACAATTTAAGCTCAGAAGCAACCTTGTAGACTTTATTGTGAACATTGGGTTCTTCTGTATTCCAACCCGATTTAATCACATCTCCATAGTCCCTTTCTCTCATCAAAAAACTTTCGAATATAGATGGCCTCTCTCGTCTCGATCCTCTATGGTCGGAGGTAAGGTTGATGAAAATTAAGAAGTGGTATGACATGGTTGGACTACGATGAAACACTTGGAAGAGGTTGAATATGTTGAGCCATTCGGTTGAAGCCAGGAATCTATCCAAACACTCCACAATGCGAGTATTCTCTGAGCACCCATGGAACCACATAAAAGGGATACTGAAATGTCCTAGGTTGGAATGACCCACATTATGGGCTGCCTATAGGAATTATCTGGTAGAAGTAGTGGATCTGTAGGCCCCTCCTCTCTTCTCACTTTGATACATAATCTTATTGAAGTCCCCACCAACGAGAAGGGGTCTTGGAAGGCCATTCTTAAGCAATAGTAGGATCTCCCAATACTTTCACTTATCTTTTTGTGAGGGCCAACCATAGAATCCCACAAATGCCCAAGAAGGTGCATCAGGCTGGTGAATAGAGGTGACAATATGGATTTGAGAAAAACTTTTAATCATGATATCCACCTATTCCTTCCAGAGGAGGTAGAGGTTGTCGGTATGGCCTTGGAGAGTGATTGGGAAGCACCCCTGAAAACCCACCTTTGAAGCAACACCACACATGTCTTTATTTTCCAGCATGGTTTTGAACAAAAAAATCATGTTAGGGACACTTTTAGCACTCTGGCGCTGGAGCATCAGAATTGTGCATGGGTTGTCAAGCCCACGATAGTTCCAACATAATATTTTCATTGGGATAGGTGGGAATTATTCAAGCCAGCCTCCGCCACTGTGTATTCGAAAAAATATTCTTTCTTCATCATTTTCCATCTTTTAGGAAATCACTCATTTTCTTGTGAAGTCTCATGGCTTCTTTTGGTGCAATTGGGTTTCGATGGAGCTAGTTTGATGTCGTAATCCCCTTTATTTTACTCCTCCAAGTCCTGTGTTTTTTAGGTCTAATAATAAGTGGTTTAGACAGGCCTTAGTTAAGCAAGGGGTGGTGAAAGGGGGTGGGGGGGGGGGGAAATCCCAGGGGGGTTAGTGGTTCATGGTGGATGGGTTTTGGGATAGGGGGTTACTTTCATTGGTTGAAGATAAATAGGTAATTGAAGTGGTAGTCGTTGTTGAATATTTGCCTATGTTATCATGAGGAATCTCCAAATCTCCATATACGGGTTTGTTCGCTTGACTATTGAGATTTTTTTGATGGCCCAGACTACCTTGATCTACAGAAGGAGGCAGAGGACCTAACATGATAACTTTGGAATGATCTGGGGTCGATTGCATGCTAAAGGCCTTGGAAAGCTTGTTCCTATCCATTTTCCTTTTTGATTTTGGAATGAAGGACATCCCTATTTTTTTCACAGAGCCACAAACCATACTGTAAGACGATATTACCTTCTACATTTGTTACCCTTGAGACGTAATCCTTTTCCTCTTGCTTGATGTGTCTGTAGAAAAAACAAATGATTTGCATCTTTTCGTATTCGAACGAGATCCATATGCGACAATCATCCATAGAAAGAAACAGTCCCCTCGTAAGAGGTTGTGCCACGTTGACGAGCACCCTGATCCGCATGTATGGCCCCCTGTGAATTGGATCTAAGCGGTCCTATTCAATAAAACTTCCAATGCATCCACAGATATTCTGAATAGTTTGTTTTGATCTTCCACTCAAGGGGATGTTTATAAGGCGAACCCATAAGGGTGCTTTAGGGAAGGCAATACTCAAAAAATCCCCTTGTTTTTAGGATCTTCCATTAAGATAAGGTAATTGTCGAATGACCAAGGCCTTCTGAGGAGCGCATTTCGTTTATCTTTTTCATAGAAAAATTTGAAGATCAAGCGACCAAACCCTACACTTATGACCACACCTTCTTCCAGATGTCAAATAGATTGCAGCGTGTTTTTTAGCACATTCAAATTGAATGGCCTGTTATCAATGAATTTACCCACGATTAAAAGAGAAATCTGATGCACCAAGAAGGGGTCGTCATCTGTTGGGGGTTGCGCTACGTAAGGCAGCTCTCATTTGAATAGCCAAGATCCATTTGATATAAAATTGGTTCGCAAACTCAAAATTATGAAATCTAAAACTAATGTTTATTACTCTGGTCTTATAACAAATAATCCAATAAACATAAACTAATTCGTATACAATTCCAACATGCTAGAAAAGTAACAACAATCAAATACAAATTCAACTGCTCAAACTGTAAGAGTTGGTGTCCTAGAACCAACTAGTTTTACTTTGATTACATGGATATTTAATGTATTATTACATATTGTTCATTGTTCTGCATGATTATGATTTAATAATGTCCTAGAGTATTTGTTGCATTGATAAGGCCATTGCAGTTCTCTGCTATGGTGAAAACCTTGAAATGCTATAACAATATTCTTAAATATAGTTATGCAGTTGGATGGCATGCTATGATGGGACACATAGCATGCAGATCGTCAGGTGCGAGTACTCGTAAGCAGATGAGACTTCCTCTCATAAAGTTCGCACTTGGTAATCTCTAAGATAGGAGATTATGAGAATAGACCCGCTAGTAGGAATTCTGCATGTTTTGGTGTCATCAGATATTTCTATCTGCGAGCATGTGTAATGATCCTTAGACTTTAAGATTATCATTAATATGTGTCACGACTTACGCACTTTGATTTACTGACGAAAACTGTCACGCAGACAGTTGGCGGGAAGTAGGGTATGTTGGGTGCGTCACGAGTGGCATGTTATTAATGGATAAGTCGAGGAAGAATTTGTTCATTCCATTTATGGAAGTTGATATCTCAGCCCTTTTATTGAAATAGAATCGTCATGCGAAATTACATGGTCATGGTGTAACGACGAGTTTATTTCAGGTAGTCAAAGAACAACGTATCAAGCATAAAAGTTGATGACACAGTCATGAAACCTGTTTGATGAGATATTACGACAAAGGGATTATATTACACAGTGAGCGTTCGTATGTGGATGTCGTTATTGCGACTTTACATTATTTCTCTTGGGTGCCTTGACCCGTTACTAAACAGTACTCTTGGACTTTAGGCAAACCCGCCTAATGCCAACGAGAAAGAATCCTAAAAGGTCACACACTAAGTGTTTTTGGTGGTCTCGGTTAAATTCTATTTGAATTTAATTAATGAAATAAATATTATTCTCAAGACCGTGAAAAAAAATTATTCAAGTTAAAATGATTGCATAAATTAAATAAAATTTATTTATTTATTTTATTGAACATTTAATAAATATTTTATTTACTAGTTTGTAAATAAAATATTTATTTAAGAGAATAAATTATTTATTTATTTATTCGGGTGTTCAATAAATGGAAGTGGAGTTCGAGCAGACCAAGGTCGGTCTGGTAGTAAAATAATTATTTGCAAGACGGTATTTAACTAGTTGGCACAAATTAAAATAACGCTGCTATTATTTTGTGACGCGGAATTTTATTTATAATTCTGTTTTGCACAAGTTGGCGCACAATAAATAATGACGCAGTATTATTATTAAATGCATGAGTTTTCTCTAAGTTCATGAATGTATTTAATTGTTGTTATGCAATTAAATATTGTAACTGAAATTCCATGTATATAAATAGGCAAGTAAGCTTATTGTGTCATACACCACACCACACGCCTGGTGAATTGAGAATTGTTGAGTTAAACAATTTCTCTCTCGAATCCTCTTCTCTCTCTTCTCAAGAATGAGAGACATTTTTCAAGGCTGAAGAACAGACGATCAAGAACGACCGACACAAGACACTCGATTCGCCGCGCTAGCACCCGGAGAACGAGCGGTGTCGATCGGAGGCCATCGGAGCACGTGTGGATCACCGCTAGAGGGATTCTAGTTTGGATCCTTACAAGCGCAACAAGATAATACAGAATGGTCATTCCAGACGATCAATGTCATCAACGAAGAAAAATACTGAAGATTCAGGTATTATTTTTCTTTATGAAATTAATTAAATTAATTATAAACATGATGTGCAAGATTCTCTCTAAAGGTTTCGGGCCTCTTTCCTCTTTATCTAAATCTTAGATTATATTCCATGGAGATCGGCGTTCATCATCGTATTGATCCCGAAATAATCATTGATCATGGTAAAAATCAAATTAGGTCTCGTCCCAACCACGCTTCCGCTGTGCCCGGAACCTTCACAAACAACTTCATTATCAAATAAATTCAAACCGAGATTAATTCGATAAGCAACTGGTGTTCATCAATTTACAGGTCGACAAAATAAATAATTGGAAAGTAGTAAAAAGGCACATGGGCGGCTGAGAATCAGCCTAGTGAAACTACCTGAACACGGCCAAAAGAATAAAAAAAAGACCCCACACACAAAAAAACCATTATTTACCATTTAAAATGAAATTAATAAATGCTATTTAAATTTAAAAAGTAAAATAAAATCGCAGTGAATAAATTCACATCATCTCTATCATCAAAAATCAGTGATTTTTTCCTTATCAGAAAGTGATAGGTTCTCTCATAGATCCACCAAATCACTCTCCATCGAATCAAAGGTATAGGAGATGAACACAGTGACACTGCCAAAACACCGCTCAGACTAGGAAAACTTAAGAGTCTGAACCCTAGAAACCCTTGGAGCGCATCCACCAACAGAGAGACATAACTGCTTTATTTTAAACGTGGGTTACAACTGTCAAAGGCAGCACACGACGCTACAAAAAAATCGGCAAAAATAAACAAGGCTGGGGACTCGACCCCGCGACCTGCGCCCCAACCCCTCCCTCCCGTGCCACCTAGGGGGCACTTCTATTTTATATAAAAGGTAAGATGATATAGGGACCAATCATCAAATTTATTGTGCATTTATTTTTTAGATCTCTTGATAACTAGCTATGTTCTTCATTATAATAAATTTACCGGATTGGACCCTTATATAAAATGTACAAAATATTGAAGCAAAACATAAATTTCAAAATATCAGAATCTAAAAAAAATGCACATAAATGATGAATTTAACATTGTTCACTTATAACTTGATTTATAGAAATAACAAAACAATAGTTAAATCAAAATAATAATAATAATAATACAAATGCACAATTAAATCAAAAAATAATAATACAAATGGTTCCCCTCCTAGTCTTCGGTGCTCTCGCGTCTCTCTCCCCCTTTTCTAGGGCTTCTCCTTCGGTGATGCTTCTCCCTCAAGATGATGAGGCTCCCTTGGCTTCATTCCCCCGGTGTTTCTTTTGCGGCTTGTTCGTGCCTAGGTCTTTCTTTCGGTCTTGTTATCACTTCCAATCTGGTGTTGACGCCCTCTCTTTAGCTATGTCGACTTCTACTGCAAGGAGGTCCTGGGGTTCCGATGCTGGTTGTCTACTGCGGATTTCTTCAGTCGCCCCTTCTGCGGCTCTGACCTCCTGTTCCTCAGTGCCTATCCAGGTCGGATATGGAGCGGTGGCTCAAGGAGGTTTTGGGTTAGGCGGTTCGGCGGTCGACGGATCTCTAGGCGCGGCTAGGTCGCTTGCTCCTTTTTTTGTTTGTTTCCAATTTTCTCCTTGTCGTTGTTACTGCCATTTGGAACTCTCGACCGCTCAACCTCTGCTCTGACCTTAAGTTATGCTTCTCCTCTCCTAGTCGGAGCCGGAGCGGTGGTAACAACAAGGTTTTGGGAGGTGCGGTTCGGTGACTGCCATCGTTCTAGACGCAGCTCTTCGACGCCGGTTTTTTGTTTTTCGGTGATGGTTTGATTGTTCTATTCTCGACGGTGGTGTGTTGAAAGATTTATCTATGTTCTTGTCTGGTTTTGGTTTTGGTGTTTTGGGTGTTGCTCGATGGAGGACGACATGGTGTGATGTTTACAGCGGCACCGGAGGTCTCAGATAGTCCTCGATGTCTGGTGCGGTGGTAGGATGTTGATGATGATGAGGTGATGGATCGTGACGGCTACGGTGGTACTCAACATGATGATGAATGACGACGGGTACAGTGGTACTCATAATGATGGTGGGTGATCCTCGGATCTTCTCATCCGGTGTTGTGAACGTTTTTTAATTTTGAAATCGTGTATTGGGGTTACTTTGGTTCCGTCTCGGGGTTTGTAGATTGCTGCTCATTGAAAATTAAATAAAAATGAATTTTCAGACAGTTGAGAACCAAATCATAGTAGAGTCTCTAAACCGAGATATCTCTAAACACGGTTACAGGGACAACAAGTACGGAATCACATTTGAATTGAAAATTCATAATATTTTTTGCATTTTCACTATTTTTTTTTATTTGATCCCAAACTGCTATTAACCGGCTGTTTGGTCCTGCATCGTCAAAAAAAAAAATCAAGAGGGTCTCAAACATGGGGCTTCTCCCACTTCAGCGGCTTCACGATCTCCCACGTGAAATCCGGGTCATCCCTCCCGAAATGCCCGTACGCCGCCGTCTTCAAGAACCTGCCCCCGGCGCCCCTCCGCAGATCCAGGTCGATCGATATCATCCCCGGCCGGAAATCGAAGTTATCCTTCACGATCTTCAGGATCTCCCCGTCCGGGATCCTCCCGGTCCCGTAGCTGTCCACGAACACCGACAGCGGCTCCGGCACACCGATGGCGTACGACACCTGGACGAGGCACCTCCGGGCCAGCCCCGCCGCCACGATGCTCTTCGCCGCCTGCCTTACGATGTAGGCCCCGCTACGATCCACCTTGGTGGGGTCCTTCCCGGAGAACGCGCCGCCGCCGTGGGCCCCCCACCCACCGTACGTATCGATAATGATCTTCCGGCCGGTGAGCCCGGCGTCGCCGTGGGGGCCGCCAATCACGAAGCGCCCCGAGGGGTTGAGGTGGAAGATAGTCTTCTCGTCCAAGTACTTCTCCGGGATGACCGTCTTGATGACGTGCTCCTTGAGGTCGGCGGCGATCTCGTCGTTGGTGACGGTCTCGTCGTGCTGCGTGGATATCAGGACGGTATGGACCCGGACGGGAACCATGGCGCCTTGTTCGTTGCGGTACTCCACCGTCACCTGGGTCTTCCCGTCGGGCCTCAGCCAGGGGCAGGCCCTGTTCTTCCGGACCTCAGTGAGGCGGGCGCCGAGCCTGGTGGCGAGGACGTGGCTGAGGGGCATCAGCTCCGGGGTCTCGTCCGTGGCGTAGCCGAACATGTGGCCCTGGTCGCCAGCCCCGATCTCCTCCGGGCGCTTCGTCAGGTGGCCGTGGACGCCCTGGGCGATGTCCGGGCTCTGCTGTTCAATTTTAACCAGCACCTTGCAGTTGTCGGCGTCGAGACCCACGTCGTCGGAGACGAACCCGATGCTCCGGCAGGTGCTCCTCACGATCTTCTCGTAGTCGACGTTGGCTTTGGTGGTGATCTCCCCGAAGACCATAACGAGGTTGGTCTTGGTGCAGGTTTCGGAGGCGACTTTGCTGTCGGGGTCCTGCTCCAGGCAGGCGTCGAGGATCGCGTCGGAGATCTGGTCGCACAGCTTGTCGGGGTGGCCCTCGTTCACGGATTCGGAGGTGAACAGGAAGGTCTCCATCCTTGCAAGCTGCAAATCAGAGTGTCGGATGCTAATTTCACAATAAGTTATCGACACGGTATCTTTTTCAGGAATTCAACACAGATTTGGATAGCATTAATCTTTTGTATGTGTCATGAAATTACAGTAAAGAGTTAGTATTGTTGAACAAGGAAAGCCAGCAGTTCGACAAAACACAGCATCGAATCTTTCAGAAACAATTGTCATAACTTCGTCGTCAACCGCGATTTATTTTTTGAAAACTCGAAATGGAGAAGTAAACGCAGATCCACCGACAGATGCAGAAAAAATCCCAGAGTGCGGCAAATGACGACACCAGCGAAGTCTTTGTAATTTTGTGTCCAAATGAATCGATAATCTACAAACGGTAAAAGCTTCCTATAGCTAGGTTGTAGCCTACGAGAACTGGAAATAATTTTGAGCGAATTCAAACGATCGGCCAAAACGAATCGTAATTAATCAAACCAGTGAGGACCACGAGACCGATCGCATCAAAATAGAAACAAAACAGAACCGACAAAACCAGATCCCGCAAATTCAAGCATTCTGTAAACGCAAGCTATGTTCCTAATAGTTTGGTAAGTGCATCAGCAAGTACAAAACTACATTTGAGAAAGAATTCTAGGAAATCAATGCGTCGTGAAGAAATTCTGATCAGCCACGTACCTCCAGAATCGCAGTCCAACTGGCGTCAGCTTAGAAGAATTAACCGAACGAGATCCAGTAAATTAAGGCGGAGAGAGAATATCAAGAACATAAAAGAAAGCAGAATCGTTCCACCGAGGCACCGTTTCATTATATATAGAGATATCAAGAAACCGGTCACGTTTCTTCCCCAAAACCATTTTAAACGGATCCAGAAATTCGACAGCAAGTACCGAAAGTGAAAACAGCATGCACGACTGGATAAATTAAAAAGAAAGCGGGAATCAAAGGGCAGCATACGAACCTGCGGAAGATAAACCCTTGATCGAAGAAGAGGACCCCGAAGGCAGTGAACGATCGTAGTGAGCTGCGAAAGGGGACGCGGGGATGTTTTTATAGGCAAAGTGGTGCGGCGGAGACGAATATGCGCGGGTTTGGTGTGGGGAGTTCGTCCAGCAGACGGACAGATGGACACGGCTGCGAATATGGGCCGTCGGATGGTGGCGCGTGGACGACCGGTAGCCGTCGTGGTCGGTAGGCGAGAACGACGGGTGGAGGTCGGTTGCTTCGGTGCCACCGCTATCTGTCTTCATTTCCTGCAAGCTTCCCACCCCAGTAATAAGAGGTTTTTTCCCCAACAAAATAAAAACAATACAGAATAAAAATTATGTCATTGATTTTTCTATTAATTTTTCATATTAAAAATGTAGATTTACTCATGAAATCATTTTTAAAATTTATCTACTGTGTAATTCAAATTAAAATAATAAAAAAAACCCATTCTTAAATAAGTCTAAAAAACTGATTTATGCTATTAATTATTATTTATTTATAAGGATATCATAAATCAAATATTATGATGGTCCCTTATTTACCAACAAACTCTTTATACCGTCAAACCTTCATTTTATTCAATGTTTGATATATTTGACGTCAAAGATAAGGATTTATCTAGACAGGCGGATTACAATATCATGTATCCTATATATATATGTCAATATGTTAATAGAATATAGAACCTTTGGACCTCCATCCTTAAAAATATTTGACTCCTCATTTCATTAATGATACGTTTCAGCTACAATCGATTATGTATTTTCGGTTTTGAAATTATTCACAGTCTTAATCGGTATTCACTTCGTTTCTCAACATATTATCAGCACAAGCTTCATCCATGCAAAGTGGTTTGTAATGAAGTGGTAAATCATATTTTTCATGGCGAACATTACAAAACTAGTTTTTCTCCCTCTTGACATTTTTTGGAAAAGACTATTTATCCTAGATTCTTGATATGTTGAAATGCATCTAAATGCAAACAACCCTCGAGCCCTAATATTCCTTCACTATCACTCTCACAAGGATTTGAAAAATGAGTTCATGATGGTGAATGGTCCTCTTGTGTTATGGGGAAACCTCAAAGAGCAGTACGATTACCTATGATTGGTAATACTACCAAAAGCACGGTATGGATGAAGTCACTTACGATTCAAAGATTACAAATCAATGGATGAATATAACTCCGTAAAGTTTAAAATTACATCACAATTAAAATTGTTTGAATAAAATATTATTGACAGTGATATATTAGAAAAGATTTTTTTTTTACTTTTCATGCCCCATACGTTATTTGGCAACAACAATATGAAGAAAAAGATTTTATGACATCCTGAATTACGCTCTTACCTTCTTGATATGAAATAAAACAATGAACTCCTGACAATGGACTATGAATCTCGACCAACTAGTATAACTCTATTCCCAATAGTGGATGTGACAAATAATCATGGTCATGGAAGTTATCGACATGATCAAGGTCGAGGAAAATCATGAGGTCTCGGGCGCATCAAAAGCTCATGGGTGGATGTGCCCACTTGACTTTTTGTCATTAGCAATGATCAATCCGGGATCAATACGACGATAAACGCCAGACTCCACGGATCGAATCACAAAAACAGACAAAGAAGAAGAATAGTCCCAGAACCACAAAGGATGATCATCATAGGTTAATTATAATTAATTTAATTAATTGACAAAAAGTACCTTTTATGACGTTCTTTCTTCGTTGATATTTCTGATCACATTCCGACGTGATCCGTCGTTGCGTCACATAAGCCAAGTGTAGACTTCCTCTAGCGGTGATCCACACGTGCACCACGTATCTCTGGACGACGCCAAAGGAATCTCCGGGTGCTATCATGGAGAAGCCTTTGCTTGCGTTGTCCGCCTTAGATCGTCTTGATCTGATGGAGGATGATCTCTCTCGGTCTTGAGAGCGTTCTTGGAGGAAGGAATTTTTTCAGCCTTTAGAGAATTTTCCAGAATTGTTGTGCACAACGATTAGGGAAAAGTGTTGGGGTTGTGAGGATATTTATAATCAGATTTGAGGTTATAGAGTTATGATAATAAATAAACGCGTTACGCGTTTTATTTATTTCATTAACTCTTATTGAAAACCTCATGTCGAATCATTAATTCCATGACATGTGCCCACGCTGATTATAATAAATATCATTTAATAAAACAATATTATTTCCTCAAAATACCGACTAGAAAAACTACACGGCGTGTAATCATTAATACACGGCGTGTACTTGTTTTTCATTTCTTTTCCAAAATGAAAACTATATGGCGTGTACATTCAATGTACACGACGTGTATATCTTGTTTTCATTTTATTCTTCCTCCAATATTAAAACGATTTAGGCTTCCTTGAATAATTATTAAACCACATACAAGAATAATCTTTATTCTACTTGAGATACTTGGATACACTTAGTGCGTGACCCTCTAGACCTCTTTCTCGTTGGCATTAGGCAGGTTTGCCTAAAGTCCAAGATTACTGTCTAGCAACGGGTCAAGGCACCCAAGAGAAAGAAGTTGACGCCGCATTGACGTGTCACCTCATAGGAACGCTTACCATGTAATTTAATCCTTTTGTCTCAATATCTCATCAAGCAGGTTTCATGGCAGTGTCATAAACCTATATGCTTGATCCCTCATTCTTTGACTTCCAGAAATAAACTCGTCGTAACACCATGACCATGGAATTTGTGCGAAAGTTCTATTTCAATCAAAGGGCCCAAGATATCTACTTCTATAAATATGAAAGGGACAAATTCTTCCTTGACTTATCCATTAACATGTCATTCGTGACACACCCAACGTACCCTACTTCCCGCCAACTGTCTTCATGACGGTTTTCGTCAGCAAATCTAAGTGTGCGAATCATGACACGAGTTAATGATAGTCTTCCAGTCTAAGAACCATTACACACACTCGTAGATATCAATGTCTGATGACACCAAGACATGCAGAATTACTACTGGCGGGTCTATTATCATAATCTCTCATCTTGGAGATTACCAAGTGCGAACTCCATGAAAGAGAGTTTCGTCTTCTTACGAGTACTCGCACATGACGATCTGTATACTATGTGTCCTATCACAGTATGTCATCCTACCATAGAAATTTATTTAAGAATATTGTTATAACATTTCAAGGTTCTCATCATAGTGGGGTCTGCCATGACCTTATTAATACAACAAATATTCTCAGACATTATTATATTATAGTCATGCAGAACAATGAACAATATATAATAAGTGTACATTCAGGTAATCAAAGTATAAACAGTTGGTTCTTAGGACACCAACTCTAACAAACTCCCACTTGGACTAGAGCCAACTGCCTACGACTTTTAGTCTGCTAGACCTCACATGATGATCATGTTTCTGCTGAGTCAAGGCTTTAGTCAAGGGGTCCGCCACGTTGTCTTCCATGGAAATACTGCTCACGACAACTTCATCTCTCTGAGAAAAATCCCTCAAGAGATGATACTTCCGAAGTAAGTGCTTTGTCCGCTGATGTGACCTTGGCTCTTTTGCAAGTGCCACCACTGCAGTATTATCATAATAGAGTGTGATAGGATCTTTACTGCTAGGTACTACATCCAACTCTTGGACGAAGCTTCTCATCCATACTACTTCTTTAACTGTCTCAGAAGCTGCGATATACTCGAACTCTACTGTAGAACATGCGACCACACCTTGCTTTGAGTTCTTCCAGCTCACTGCACCTCCATTCAAACTGAAGATGTATCCAGTCTGCGACTTCATGTCATCTTGATCAGTCTGGAAACTAGCATTTACATGGCCTCTAATGACTAGTTTCTCATCTCCTCCATAAACCAGTAACATATCCTTAGTACACCTCAGATACTTAAGGATAGTCTGGACTGCCATCCAATGGCGGTCTCCTGGATCAGCGTGATATCTGCCTACCACACATAATGCGTAAGCAACATCTAGCCTTATACATAGCATAACATACATGACTGACCCAATCACGGATGCATAAGGGATACTTGCCATTTTCTTTCTTTCCTCATGTGTCTGAGGACACATTTTCTTGTAAAGATGAATGCCATGTGACACTGACAATAATCCCCTCTTGGACTCTTCCATACTGAATCTCTTCAGTATCTTTTCAATGTATGTACTTTGACTCAGACCCAACATTATTGATTAACCACTAAATGAGGCTAATATTCATTTTTAATATATATAATATTCATGTTCTTTATTATTCATAAACACCTTTTTAGTGCATTTTACACTGAACATCATTTCACATTATGATTGTAATTCCTTCTTAAAATGCACTATTATGTGGTATATTTTTGAACATCATTTAAAATAACCAATGATCTTGATTTTATTTTCATATTTAATTTTCAGGTTTCTAATTATATTGGGAACAATTCATACTTGTGGAGTGTTGGAAGATTCACATTGGAAGATCACCAAAATGAGATTTCATGCAAATAATTCTGGAGAAGGCAGATTGGACACCAGCCCACTGATGAGAATGTGGGGCCCAATATACAAGACCAATGAATCCAAAATTTCGTTTAATTATAAAAGACATATAGAGGAACAAATCATTATTCATAATCCAGTGCTAATTCGTTCTCCATGGTAGTTATTAAGGTGACCCAATTTAGAGATAAAATTCTGGGCAAGGTTCTGAGGCCCAGAAAAACAGCCCACCGATTTAATCATATCTCGGAAACCACATATTAATTTTGTCTGAAATTTTACATAGAGCTAGGATACATCTGGATATTCACTTTTGTCTTCTATGGCTGACTCCAATTCGGACATCTAGAAGGATATTCAGATGCGTATGTTCGGTGGATGAAAGCTGGATGCTACCTCGGGTCAAGGGTGGAAAAATCAACTCTCCTTCAACTTTCCACCCACCTATGGCCTACCAAAATTAATTTAGGAGACTTGTAATATTTTAGGATCAACCCAAGGCTCCCAAAATTCCTATTTAAGGCAGTGGTGGTGGAGGAGTTGATCATCTTTGAGCTTTGTTTCATCTTAATGTTATGCTGCCAATTTGATGTTGTAATCGCATTCCCTCAATTGTAAGTTCCTTGAATTACCTTAGATTCTTTATAAAAGTTCTTCATATTCTCTTTTTATATTATTCTTCTAATCAATTTGATACCTTTTCCTCAAGGTGTGAACTTGTTCATACCAAACCTTGTGAGATTATCACACAACGGTGGAGTGATTGTTATTTCATTGTTTTTTTACTTCTCTAATTCCTCCCTCACGAGTCTACTTTCCCCTTCCATTGAAACCATAAGATCAATGGAGGGCTAACCCACTTATGGGTTGATCCAAGGGAGTATAAAGGGGCTATATTGGATGTTATTTATCACTACCTTAATCTCTAATCACTTCTTTAAAATGAGATTTTTATTTGATGATTTTAAAACTTCTTCATCCTTATTGAATTTTAAGGCCACACACTTCAAGTGCTAATACGAACCTTTACCATGGAGTGCTCAAATATTTTATCCTTCAAGTGTATAGGTGATTAGTATTAGGGTGTGTAGGAATTAAACCGGTGAGTGATGATTTTGTTTGATCTTCTTAAATGAACTCATCTCAAATATAAGAAATTAAAATAGTTGAAAAGGGAATGCATCCAATCCACCCCAAGTGATAACCTAGGATCAAATCATACCTTAAAATTGAATTAACTTCAGTGTCTTAGAGTTCACTTAAACTCATATAAAATCAACCCAAGTTGGCCACTTCATAGCCAAAAATAGTCCATAGAATTTACATGTCTATAGGTTTCTTATTAGGTCTCTGAGGATTCGATAACCCAAGCTAAACTACAAGGACCGTTCTACCTTAATCTCTTGGGTAAATTTGAGCGTGAATCAAATTTTGGAGCTGTTTCTGGGGACCTAAGTAAGTTTTTATTAGACATTATAATTCCTTTTTTTTCATCCCTCTTCTCTGTTCTCACCCCCTCACTCCTATGGAATTCAATTTTGAGCAAGTTCAAACATGGGAAACCTATCCCTACTTTGATCACCCAACCCCATGTGTGATGTACAATGACCATCCTAATTTCTACTTGTGGGATCAACAACAACCTAATGAACCAAAATGTTTTTACTCCTATGATCCACAAAAAATCCCAACATATAATGAGTTTCAATCCCCAAAAATCCAATCTGAACACCCTCCTGTGCAATTCCAATAACTTAATTATCCACCTGGAATAGACCATATTTCTCAACCCCTTTCCCATCATGATACACAACCATTACTTGAAATATTGTGTCAAAAAATGGAGAAAATGAATTTTGAGGTTTCATCTTTGAGGTTAGAACTAAAAATCATTAAAACTTATGAGGAACACATCCCTACATCAACTGTCCCTTCCATAACCTTATGTGACGTTTCTTGTTTCCCACAAACCCCAAATGAATTTATTGAAGAACCAACCTTTGGATTTGGGATAGATGAAGAGGATCAAGGAATTGTTGAAGGGTCTTTAAATCCGGAGGAAATTGACTTTTTGGATTCAAAAGAGGAGAATTTGACATCATGGATTGAGTCTCCTAAGTATAACTCCATTGATGAATTTTCAAAAACACCAACCATTGAACCATTGAGAGAAATCACAAACATTGAGTCCATACCCATTACTAAAATTTATCTTTCCAATTTTATGGTTGAATCTTCTATTCAAAAGGAACCAATTCTGTTTAGCAATTTTGAAAATGAAATTGAGTTTGATTCAAAGTCCCAACCTATGTTTGAAAGTGTTAGCCTACCTGAACTTGAACGAAATGAATTTCCATCCACCCTCAAGTTTCCATTCATTGGGGATAGCCAAAAACTTCCAATTTTCATAATTTCTTATCTTGAAACCAATAAAGAGGTAATTATTCTTAATGTCTTTGGAAATACTAAAAAAGAAACTAGGTCAACCATTTCTGATATTCCTTGAATTTTACCACTCATTATAGAACACAGGTTTGCACATGACAAAAATTATAAATAAATATTCAATATAAATCTAGTGGACATGGAGAAATATGGGGTCCTTAAAATGTTGAAAATTAGTATTCGGTAAGTTGTGGGGTTCAAGTCAAGCTAACGATGTTAAACAAAAGCGTTGCATGGGAGGCAACCCGTGGTTTTTATGTTTCCAATATTTGTGAATCTTCTATATTTTTCAAATAGGATTAATAAATCATTTTGATATTTTAAAAATAAAAAAATAAAAAATTAGACTGTTGACCTGTTCTTCTATTATGAGTATGGATGGGTATGAAAGAGGAGCACCATATTCATCCGTGTCACGTGGTGTGATCCTTGAGTAATACCTTACCCAGAAATTTAAAAAGAAGACAATGTATCATGAGTTCATTTTATTTTTATGTGTTTGTAGGTTAAAGTAAAAAAAATATAATAATAATAATAAAATTAAAAGTCCATATCGTAGGTCGTGGGGCAAACCCCGTCACAACCGGTGAAGCTGTGGGGACTCAAACCCGGGACCGAAGGGAGACAAGGGCGCGCGCTTACCACTGACCTATGGCTTATTGTGCTTCATTATTTTATAATTTATACATATATACTTATATTTTACTTATATATATATATTGTTTTGTTTTGTTTGTTTGTTTGTTTGTTTGTTTTTTTCCTTTTTCTACTAGGGAACTCTGCAAGTGACATGGATATCAAGGGATTAAAAGGGAGCATCAAGAATTTCAACTTCAACCACCAAGTGACTTCATTCCATGATCCTCATTTTCAATTTCCTTTTTGAACTCTCATTCTCTACCTCTACCCCCTTCTAAATTTTCTTTTCTTTAAAAATTGGGGACAATGTTATTTTAAGTTGGGGGGGAGATAAAATAAAAAATGATTTTGTGTCAAAAAAACGAATGATTTGAAAAAAATGTGTGTAAATGGAAGGAAAAAATTCTTTAACTTTGAACATGGTAATACACATTGCACACTTTGAAACTGAATATCAAATAATTTAGCATGCCTCGATTCTGATTTTAATCCTTGTATAATTTCATGAGCATTGATTTTGGAAAGTGTGGCTGTCCAATGTGATATTTCATCGTTTATATTTTCATCCAAATACAAAAAGATCACAATGCACGTCCTTTGGATAGCGGGTTATTAGTTTGAGTTCATGGGGTCCCCCAAATAAATAGCATAGGTTTGGTAATCATTTTAGTTTTAATATGAGTATTCAATAATTTTTTTAAAAAAAAACAATAAATTTGCACGCAGAGCAAAGAAATGACCTAATGCGTGGCTTTTGACACTTGGGGATCATGACTCCATAGTTGTCTGGCTCAGAGTTAGTAATTTTATCTCTATTTTTGGTAATTTGAATTTGTTTTTGACTAATTTAACTCGAGATTATGCGTGATTATGTGGTATTCACTTGGTTCCCTAAGGTCTTTGAGCCTGGGAGTCATCGGCAAAGTCTCGCTACAGGGGTTGACTCTTTTGAGTGCAATTTCAATTACCATGGAAAAATTGCAAAAAAAAAAAAACAATACAATAATTTTTTTGAATACTCATCTTAATATTGAAATTTTATTCCACCTAGTTCTTCCATCATTTCCTTCTTTAATAAAGATGGACCCCCCATGTCTTATGCGATGCACAACACATCATCACTCTTAATTGACATTGGATGAAATATGACGGTGAATTTGAACAAAGGAATGAGCTGGGGATTGGGATCTGATTATGAAAATATCATGTATTAAAATATTTTTATAGGTTTCATTATTTTTTGGTATAAGGGTTTTTGGTGATCATTGTGTATTAAAATGTTTTTGGAAAAGGGAATTCCAATTTCATATTGTTGAGATATATTTTGCTCGGGACTGGAAAAACTCAAGTTGGGGGGGGGTGTGATTAGCCACTAAATGAGGATAATATTATTTGTTAATATATATAATATTCATGTGATTTATTATTCATGAACACCATTTTAGTGCATTTTACACTTTGAACATCATTTCACATTATGATTGTAATTCCTTCTTAAAATGCACTATTATGTGGTACATTTTTGAACATTATTTAAAATACCCAATGATCTTGATTTTATTTTCATATTTAATTTTAAGGTTTATAATTATATTGGTAACAATTATTACTTTTGGAGTGTTGGAATATTCACATTGGAAGACCACCAAAATGAGATTTCATGCAAACAATTCTGGAGAAGGCAGATTGGACACCATCCCACTGATGAGAATGTGGGGACCAAAATACAGACCCAATGAATCCAAAATTTCTTGGAATGCTATAAAACATATATAGGAACAAATAATTATTCATAAGACAGTGCTAATTAAGCCTCTATGGTGGTTATTAAGGTGTCACAATTTAGAGATAAAATTCTGATCTATATTCTGAGGCCCAGAAAAACAGCCCACCAATTTAATCATATCTCAGAAAACACATATCCATTTTGTCTGAAATTTTTCATAGAGATAGGAGACATACGGATATTCACTTGTTTCTTCTATGGACCACTCTAATTATTCCATCTAGAAGGTCATTCAGATGCATCTGTTCGGGGAATGAAAGTTGGATGCCACCTCGGGTCAAGGGTGGAAAAATCAACTCTCCCTCAACTTTCCACCCACCTATGGCCTACCAAAATTAATTGAGGAGACTTGTACTATTGTAGGCTAAACCCAAGGCTCCAAAAATTCCTATTTAAGTCAGTGGTGGTGGAGTATTTGGTCATATTTGAGCTTTGTTTCATCTTAATGTTATGCTGCCAATTTGATGTTGTAATCACATTCCCTCAATTGTAAGTTCCTTGAATTACCTTAGCTTCTTTATAAGAGTTCTTCATATTCTATTTTTCTATTATTCTTCTTATCACTTTGATACCGTTGCCTCAAGGTGTGAATTTTTTCATACCAAACCTTGTGATATTATCACACAACTGTGGAGTGATTGTTATTTCATTGTTTTTTACTTCTCCAATTCCTCCATCATGAGTCTACTTTCCACTTCCATTGAAACCATATGATCAATGGAGGGATAACCCACTTATGAGTTGATACAAGGGAGTATAAAGGGGCCAGATTGGATTTTATTTATCACTACATTAATCTATAATCACTTCTTTAAAATGAGATTTTTATTTGATGATTTTAAAACTTCTTCATCCTTATTGAATTTTAAGGCCACACACTTCAAGTGATAATATGAACCTTTACCTTGGAGTGCTCAAATCTTTGATCCTTAAAGTGTATAGGTGATTAGTATTAGGGTGTGTAGGCATTAAACCATTGAGTGATTATTTTTTTGATCTTCTTAAATGAACTCATCTCAAATATAAGAAATTGAAATAGTTGAAAAGGGAATACATCCAATCCACCCCAAGTGATAACCTAGGATCAACTCATACCTTAAAATTTAATTAACTTCAGTGTCTTAGAGTTCACTTAAACCCATATAAAATCAACCAAAGTTGGCCACTTCATTGCCAAAAACAGTCCATAAAATTTACGTGTCTATAGGTTTCTCCTAAGGTCTTTGAGGATTCGACAACCCAAGCTAAACTACAAGGACCGTTATACCTTCATCTCTTGGGTAAATTTGAGCGTGAATCAATTATCTTGGATCTATCACGATGGATCTTGATCCCAATAATATATGCTTCCTCGCCCAAGTCTTTCATAGAGAATCATTTATCCAACCATTCCTTAACTGACTGTAAGACAGGTACTTCGTTTCAAATTAGTAATATGTCATCAACATATACTATTAGAAAAATGACTGTACTTCCTCTAAACATTTTGTAGACACAATGATCACATTCATTCTTAACAAATCCAAATTCTGTTATGGATTCATCAAAACGAATGTTCCATGACCTTAATTCTTTCTTTAATCCATAAATGGATTTATGCAACTTGCATACCTTGTTGGCATCATTTTGAGTCACAAACCCTTCAGGTTGTGTCATGTAGACATCTTCCAGGAGGTTCCCGTTAAGGAATTTTGTTTTGACATCCATTTTACAAATTTCATAGTAATGGTAAGCAGTAATGACCAATAGGATTTTGATGGATTTCAGCATCGCAACCAGTGAAAAGGTTTCATCATAGTTAATTCCTTGACACTGTGTAAAACCTTTTGCAACCAGTCATGCCTTATAGGTGCTGACTTGTCCCTCTATGTCCAGTTTCTTCTTGAATACCCATTTTTTACCAACAGGCTTTACATCATCTGGAGGATCTACCAAAATACAGACTTGGTTTTGTTACATGGAATCCATTTCAGAATTCATGTCTTCTTGACACTTGGCAACGTCTATGCCTCCAACTACTTCCTTGTAGGTAAGAGGATCATCATTGTCAACCAATAATGAGTCACCATCCTCAGTGATAAGAAAACCATTTCGTTCTGGTTCTCTCACCTCTCTCGTGCTTCTACGCAGTTCTTGTGTCTCTGGAACAAATTGTTCTTCCATGGGGCTTTGTGAAATCTATTCTTGTACCAACTCCTGTGTATCTTGAGCCTCAACTTCATCGAATTCTATCTCACTCCCACTATTTATTTTGGAGATGTGCTCCCTCTCAAGGAATAGGGAATGTATTACCACTGTAACCTTTTTATCTGAGGGGTTGTATAAGTAATATCCCCTTGTTTCCTTGGGATATCCTATAAAGGTACACTTTGTGCCTCAGGGTGCAAGTTTGTTACCTGAAGAGTCCTTAACAAAAGATTCTCTACCCCACAAATGTAAATTTGATAACATGACTTTGTGTCCACTCCATAACTCGTATGGAATTCCATTTATCAATTTAGTTGGTACTTGGTTTAGTATGTGGGTTTCTGTTTGTAATGAATATCCCCAAAAGGATAATGGAAGACTCGCATGACTCATCATTGATCTCACTATGTCCAACAGGGTGCAGTTCCTCCTTTCACTTACACCATTCCACTGAGGCGTTTAAGGAGGAGTGAGTTGAGATAGAATCCCAAACTCCAGTAAGAAATCAATGAAGTCATGATTAAGATATTCTCCTTATCTATCTGAGTGGAGTTTCTTAATTTTTTTACCAAGATGGTTCTCAAATTCATTCTTTTATTCTTTAAACTGATCAAAAGAATCTGACTTATACCTCATTAAGTAAATATATCCATATCTACTGAAATCATCAGTAAAAGTTATTAAGTACAAGAACCCACCCCTTGCTTCAACTGGAAATGGTCCACACATATTTTTGTGAACTAATTCTAGAAGATCTTTAGCCCTTTCACCTTTCCCACTAAATGGGGATTTGGTCATTTTTCCTTGTAGACACGCATGACATACACCAAGTGGTTTTAGTTCGAAAGAATATAAATACCCATCTTGATGTAATTTTGTCAAATGTTTCTCATTGACATGACCTAGCCGGTGATGCCAAAGTTGGGTGTGGTATGAGTCATGTGAATTAAAATTTTAATCTATTTCCATTACTTGGTTTGTGTAGTCTAACACATAAAGGCCATTATATAAATGTTCCCTACAAAAACAAATTCTATATTTATAAAAGTAGAAACATTCATTTCCAAAATTAAAGATGAATCCATAAGTATCTAATCTGGATACTGAAATAATGTTTTTGGTTACAGAGGGTACATAATAACATCCTTTTAATACCAAGACCATCCCAGTAGGCAATGTGAGGTGGTAATCTCAGACAGCTACAATAGTGAGTCTGGCTCTGTTGGCTCCTCGCAGATCCACCTCACCTCGGTAAATCTTTCTGAATCTACTTGGTTCCTGTATTTAGATACAGATGTGAGAACCACAAGCAGTATCTAATACCCAATTGGTATAAATAGATAGATTGAATTTGATAACAAATGCACCTGAATCTTTCCCTTGCTTCCTTGGTTGGGTGCAGTTTTTCTTCCAGTGGCCCTTCTTGACACGTGAAACAAACAACCTCCTATTCTCTTGCCTCCCCTTTGATCTTCCTTTTCTTGGAAGGCCTTGAAGAAGCTTTGGGATTAAAGCTCTTTTCCTTCCCTTTTCCTTTTATTCACCATAAGGACAGAAGGCTTTTCACACTTCATATCATTGTCCACTTGGCAAATGAGGATAAAAAGATCAGATAGAGACTTCTCAATGTTGTTCATGTTGAAATTTACAACAAAGTTAGATATGCTCTGGGGGAGTGATGAAAGAATGAGATCGGTACCCAGTTCTTCAGGGAGTTTAAACCCTAGAACCTCTAAGCGCTCAATGTAGCCAATGAGATTAACTACATGGGGCCCAGCTAGGGTACCCTCTCCAAGATTTCTCTGAAATAGAGCCTTGGAGATCTTAAACCTTTCCTATCTTCCTCTCTCCTGGTATAGACCACGGAGGTTCTTGAGCATGCAATAGGAATCCATGCCTTCATGATATTTCATGAGCTCACTAGACATTGATGACAACATCAAACATTGAATGTCGAGTGCATCATTCAGATTTTTATCATAGACTAGGAAATCTTCATCACTCACCCATTGGGTAGGAAAATCAGGAAGTGAGGACTCTAGCATGAAAAACTTCCATTCTTGGTGTAGGATAACCTGAAGGCACCTAAACCATTCCTAAAAGTTCCTTCCAGTAAGGATATTGTCTTTATCAAGAATTGATCGCAGAGAAAATGTGGTTGACGAGTTTGTCATATTGATTCTACAAATTAAAAGAGCAGATTTATCAGTACCTTTTGATTACATTTTATGAAAAATAATAAATGAATTTATTAATTCTCCCACTATTTTATCATGTCCCAATGGAACCCACTATTTAACTTGGAATGCCTAGTTTCTTTGACATTCTAGTGGCAAGGATCCATATTCCCCTTCGAATAACCCCAACAAGGGTTGGTCAAGCTATTTAAAGGTATTTTGGTAGGCAGGTCTTTGCCAACTGTGAGCTTACAGTTCCTTGATCTGTTGAGTGGACTCCCCAATCCTGAAATCCTAACTTGGATTTCCTCAACAATTGCCTCCATTTTACAACAAGTCTAGCAAGGGCTACTCCTCTTGATGTAAAATGTTTAAGTCAACCCGAAACTTTCATAAGAGCTTCCTTTATAAAAGTAAGTGTCCCAATAAGGGTTGGTCAAACACATAGTTCTATTGAGTCTTTCCCTTAATCAAGTAACAAAAGGCTTGGTCTGACTTAATATGGTATTTGAGGGATTTAAATCCTTTATGCGTAGTTTCGCATTATCACATTCTTGTTAATATTAATTGATGCTTGTTTAAGTGATTAACCAAATTCTGATAATGTTTACGCATAGTCCAGTTTTTATTTTATTCCATCTTTGCATGCTTGTTTATTTCATTAACTATGTGATCGCGACAACACATACATAATAAATAAACCATGAAATCAGACAGAAATAAAATAATATGGCATGATCATGATCTTCTATTGGTTAGATTATCTAGTGGTTTTGATAAGCTAACCCTGACCTAGGGAAAAACACCTTGAACCCAATGGTTTGTGTTTTGCAGCTCCCACCTGTCCACCTTTGTATCTTCTTGGGTTGGTTTCGCCTCAACTTCAAATTTTGAACCGTCTCCTCTAGATTGGGAGATCCTCCATTACATGAGGTTTACATTAAAGAAACCATGTGCACACAGACCCTACATTTTATTGGAAGAAGGCTCACAGGACAACGAATTTAATTTAAATAAATTTAAATGAAACCATACACACACAAAGGGTATTTGGTCTATCTCATGATCATCCATAGCATTAAATGACATTTACGAATGTTTAGTATTCAAATTATTTTAATCTTTATTTTATTCAAGATAAGTCATGCTTGAATTCAATTAATTATGATCTTATAATTAATCAATTCTTCATCTTAAATTCATTTCTGAATTTACTTGAGATTCTTCTCATCCATATTCCTTGTACGGGTCTTTGTACTTTGGAGGAAATATGGTGAAATTCCATTTCTGGAAAGTACACGACGTGTATTTTTTTCACCCTTTATCCAAAGTACATGCTGGGGGCTTTGGATTGTTTTCTGTACTTTGGAAATTTTGGAGTACACGACGTGTAGATTAATCTAACATGACATGTACTTCCTTGTTACACAGTTACCAGCCTAGCAATCCTGTGTACGCAGTTACATGACTTCTCCTTGTACACGATTTCACTTGGGATGGATCAGACTACATGACGTGTTGATTCAAAATACATGCCATGTATTTCGGTTTCCACGTGCCATTCAGTTCTAGTCAACACGGTGTAATAAAAACTTAGGTACGATCAATTCACTTGGCGTGGTTTGGAGGACCAATACTGGTTCGTTGAACCTAAGTACACGATGTGTAGATTTCACTACATGCCGAGTATTCCCGTGTTGTACAGACAGAATGAGCGGCTCCTCCAGATGAGTTCCTCGTTTTTATTTTAATCAAAATTAAAATTAAAAGGATGTTTTTGTGATGTGAATTGAGAAACGAAGGAGGAAGAACAGATCTCGTTCATTCAGTTTTATAGAACGATTTATCTTGAATTGAATCAAATATAAATGCATAAATTATCAACAAAAATTAAATAACTATAATCAACGTTGTAACCGCTTTGATACCACTTAAAGGTCCTAGGTGCAGCGGAAGCTCGTGGGTGGATGTGCCCACTTGAATTTTTTTCATTAGCAATGATCAATCCGAGATTAATATGATGATAAACACTAGACTCCATGGATCGAATAACATAAATAGACAAAGAAGAATAATAGTCCTAGAACCAAAAAGGAGGATCATCAGAGGTTGATTATAATTAATCTAATTAATTGACAAGAAGTACCTTTTATGGCGTTCTTTCTTCGTTGATATTTCTGATCACGTTCCGATGTGATCCATCATTGCATCGCAGAATCCAAGTGTAGACTTCCTCTAGCGGTGGTCCACACGTGCACCACGTATCTCTGGACGTCGCCAAAGGAATCTCCAGGTGCTATCATGGAGAAGCCTTTGCTTGCCTTGTCCGCCTTAGATCACCTTGATCCAATGGAGGAGGATCTATCTTGGTCTTGAGAGTGTTCTTGGAGGAAGGAGTTCTTTCGTCCTTGAGAGAATTATCCAGAATTGTTGTGCACAATGATTAGGGAAAATTGTTGGGGTTGTAAGGATATTTATAATTGGGTTTGAGGTTATAGAGTTATGATAATAAATAAACGTGTTACTCATTTTATTTATTTCATTAACTCTTATTGAAAACCCCATGTCAAATCATTAATTCCTTGACAAGTGCCAATGCTGATTATAATAAATATCATTTAATAAAACAATATTATTTCCTCAAAATATCGACTAGAAAAAGTACACGGCGTTTAATCATTAATACACGGCGTGTACTCATTTTTCATTTCTTTCCAAAATGAAAACTACACGGAGTGTACATTCAATGTACACGACGTGTATATCTTGTTTTCATTTTATTCTTCCTCCGACAATAAAATAATTTAGGATTCCTTGAATAATTATTAAACCACATATGAGAATAATCTTTATTCTACTTGAGATACTTGGATATACTTAGTGTGTGGCCCTCTAGGCCTCTTTCTCATTGGCATTAGGCGGGCTTGCCTAAAGTCCAAGATTACTTTATAGCAATAGGTCAAGGAGCCCAAGAGAAAGAAGTTGACACCACATTGACCTGTCACCTCCTACGAATGCTTACCTTGTAATTTAATCCCTTTGTCTCAATATCTCATCAAGAAGGTTTCATGGCAGTGTCATAAACCTATATGCTTGATCTGTCATTCTTTGACTTACAGAAATAAACTCATCGTAACACCATGACCATGGAATTTGGGTGAAAGTTCTATTTCAATCAAAGGGCCCAAGATATCTACTTCCATAAATATGGAAGGGACAAATTCTTCCTTGACTTATCCATTAACAACATGTCATCCATGACACACCCAACATACCCTACTGCTCGCCAACTGTCTCCATGAAAGTTTTCATCGGCAAATCAAAGTGCATGAGTCATGACATGAGTTAATGATAATCTTTCAGTCTAAGGACCCTTACACATGATCATAGATAGAAATGTACGATGACACCAAGACATGCAGAATTACTACTGGTGGGTCTGTTCTCATAATCCCCCATCTTGGAGATTACCAAGTGCAAACTCCATGAGAGAGAGTCTCATCTTCTTACGAGTACTCACAAATGACAGTTTATATACTATGTGTCCTATCATAGTATGTCATCCAACCATATAACTTTATTTAAGAATATTGTTATAGAATTTCAAGGTTCTCATTGTAGCGGGGATCTACCATGACCATATTAATGCAAAAAATATTCCCAGACATTATTATATTATAGTCATGCAGAACAATGAACAATATATAATAAGTGTACATTCAGGTAATCAAAGTATAAACAGTTGGTTCTTAGGACACCAACTCTAAAAAACTCCCACTTAGACTAGAGCCAACTACCTATAAATTTTAGTCCTCTAGACCTCACATGATGATCATGTTTCTGTTGAGTCAAGGCTTTAGTCAAGGGGTCCGCCATGTTGTGTTCTATGGAAATATTGCTCACTACAATTTCACCTCTCTCGGACAAATCCCTCAAGAGATTATACTTTCGAAGTATGTGCTTTGTCTGATGATGTGACCTTGGCTCTTTTGCAAGTGCCACCGTCGAAGTATTATCACAATAGAGTGTGATAAGATCTTTACTGCTAGGTACTACATCCAATTATTGGATGAAGCTTCGCATCCATACTTCTTCTTTATCTTCCTCAGAAGCTATGATATACTCGGACTCTACTGTAGAATCTGCGACCACACCTTGCATTGAGCTCTTCCAGCTCACTACACCTCCATTCAAACTGAAGATGTATCCAGTCTGCGACTTCATGTCAACTTGATCAGTCTGGAAACTAGCATCTACATGTCCTCTGATGACTAGTTCCTCATCTCCTCCATAAACCATGAACATATCCTTAGTACACCGCAGATACTTAAGGATAGTCTTGACTGCCATCCAATGACGGTCTCCTGGATTAGCTTGATATATGCCTACCACACTTAATGCATAAGCAACATCTAGCCTTGTACATAACATAACATACATGACTAACCCAATCACTGATGCGTAAGGGATCCTTGTCATTTTATTTCTTTCCTCATGTGTCTGAGGACACATTTTCTTGGAAAGATGAATGCCATGTGACACTAGAAACAATCACCTCTTGGGCTGTTCCTATAACGACCCATACTTTACATACATTGTTAATACTTTAAAATTGAAGCATACTTATTACAACATATAACAAAACCACGAAAGGACCATATAGGTATAGTGTCTTTAGAAACTGGGAAACATAAACAACTGGTTCATAAAGCGTCTACACTGTCTCCCATTTATTTCATCATATCTATAGTCCCTTTTGGCATATCTTACTTAATAACCTTCTTCCTGACCTGGGGAAAGAAAACATACGAAAGGGTGAGATCAAATGCTCAGTAAGGGTAAACAAAAGAAATATCAATCACATCATATTCATAAGAACATAAATTTTGGAAATATTAACCTGCAAAAGAGAGCATAATTTCATAACATGGGATAAATCATAGTAGTGAAATGTAATCCCAATAATCATAACTTAAAACATGAAACTTTGTGGCATACACACATAATCATAGAGAATCATTTCTTATTAGTCAAGACTCATTGCCAAGACTATCTTAGTGGACAAAGTCTATTTCTGAACCGAGTTCACTCCTCGTTTCAGTCCTGTTTCACTGAACCGGTATAACCTACTGTTCCAGCCATGTCTATCTCATGAGATATAAAATCTTTACCCAATGCATTGGAGGGAGATATAGGTCCCACCCATCTCATAATGATACCATTCTTATGTGTCCCACAAAATCATAAACCATACATCATAGCATAACCCATGTAATAAAAATGGGATTCTTAAACAACATGACATCATAAAACAATTCATATAAGATAAAGGAATTCATAAAAATATTTCCATCACAACATAATCAAATCCATGTAATAATAGGGATAGAAATAGAACCCTTTATTATCTTATATGGAAAATAATTTTGATAAAACACTTGAACTCCATTCTTGAGGAAAATATCCTTTCTACTTCAAAAACATTTTCCTTTCTTAACATGTCTTACAATTTTAAACTAAAAGAAGTTTATTAAAAATAAAATTGAAAACTTGTAAAGGAATATTCTTGGAAATAATGTTTTAAAAATCCATTCATGCCGTATAATTTAAAAAAACATTCTTCTCGTACTTTTGTCGAAAAAGTCAAAAAAGTACCTCGTACGAAAAACGAAAAAAGATTCCTTTCATATCTTTTACTAAAAACTCACCAAAGGGTAAAATAGGATTTAAACAATTTTAGGTGAATGGAAATAATATTACATATTGAGGAAACATGGATGTGGATGATAAAATACACCCCAGTAAATACTAAAGTATAAACAATCTCGGATAAAAATGAGATTGTGATATTTCCCTTACCTTAGGTCCGTTTTGCTTCGTAAGTGTCCGAACCTCCGGTATAATGATTTAAATAATGTTATTGAATTATTCCAGAATCATACTTATTTTTATGATATCATATATGGTCATTTTCTTAGCTTCTTAGTAGTAATATTTCATTGCTACTTGTTATTCGGGTGTTTATAACTTTTTGTTCTTATGCTTGTTTTGTCGAATAAATTATTATTATTATCTTTAGGTTATAGATACCTCATTTCCAGAATGGTATTAGTGTAATATATATCATATTAATTCATTCAATTCATTTATATAATCATTATGAAATGAAGATCATGTAGAACGAGTCGCATCACATCATGGAGACGGTATTCCGTACGTACGCACGAGTGATGATATCGTTCCTATGACCGTGAAATTATATTGGAGTGTATGTATACTATTTAAGAATCAGTATAACTTTATAATAGTCATATATAGTCATTATTTACACCATTATACCCATCCCAGTAAGGTGGTGGTGGAAAATAGATTACACCACGGCGTGGAGACGGTATTCCGTACGTACGCACACGCAGTGATTTCTTTTTCCGTAGGATAGATAGATGGTGAAATAGGGTTGTTTCATACTTATAATAACATATAAGTATATTAGTGATACTGATGTTATTACTTCATAATGAAACAACTAAAGAAGAAGAAGTGGAAGAAGAAATAAAGATGAAAGAATCGGTAACGGACATTACCTCTACTTTGAAGTGCTTCTTTGAGACCTTATTTTAGGGCACTGAAATTGGTCTTTGAAGAAGACCAGGACCTATAGGATGTCTCTAGGGAAGTGGAGAGGAGTAATTGGCAGGGGTTGGCCGAGCTTGAAGGCTCAAAGTGGTGTGAGGAAGAGGGGGAGGAGGTGCCCTTTTATAAGGGAGGAGAGGGGCACCTTTGGGAAAACTAAAAATATTATTTTATTATAAAGTCAATTTCGGTTTTAAATAGCTCCAAATTGATATATTTAGAATCTAAGGTGGGGATGGGTCGAAATCCTCTCATACAATATAATTTATAGAAGTTTAGGTTCCTATTTTAACCTTATCATTTAGATTTAACATTAAGTTAAATAAGTTTACTTTTACCGTGTCTTCTTGTGTTCTTATACTATAAGGTTAATAAACTTACTATAAACAGCCAAACGAACCCCAAGTTGTTTATTATTAATATATATAACCTTATCTAAGTCATTTTTCCGAACCTTAGATTTTTAGGAATAAAATAATAATTACTAATATAATATTTGTTATAAAAACTATTTTATGTCAATTTTGACACTATTTAGTAATTGATTTTTGTGAAAATCATAACAGAATTATTAGTTCGAACCAAGTTAATTAAATCAATACTAACATGTCATATTAACCTATAAAATTATTGGAATTCATAAAAAGTCTCAAATTACATTTATTTTGGTGTTTATAACATTAATTATGTCAATATTTCATTAATAAGATAATTACTGCATCATCTTTGTGTCATAAATAAAATAAATTATTTAATGTCTAAAAATTACAAATAAAATACCACTATGTAGGAAATATTTTTATCTTTCTAATGAATATTTATAGTCGAATTTATCTTATGTATAACCCCATATTAAAAATTATTTACTTATTAAACTTTGATTTTAACTATTTTAACCCTTCTTTAAATAAATTAATAATAAATGTCCTAATCTAATCCAAGTGGGCCTAAATGGTCATATTTTATTCCTAAGTTTGTTTTTGGTCGAATTACACTTATCCAATAGAATTAGGACATGTGTTAGGGTAATAATAATATCATCTTTACCCTTAATTACCCTATTTACTTTTAACCGTGGTAAAAAAAGTAAAAAGTTACTATTCACCAAAAAATTATTTTCATCTAATTGAACCAAATTTTACTTACTGACATCAACCATGTCTCTCGGATTTTTGAAATTCCACTCACAGAAGCGGTAAAATTAAGTTTTATGAAAAATTCAGTTTTTTAACTACCACTTATTGGTTTCACTATTCATCAAAAATTGAAAGTTTTCAGAAAAACACCAAAATTTCACCCTAGGCTAATTTCGATATTCCGAATCCAAAAATGAAGTCCATTTTGAAAAATAAAATTTATAGAATTTCAAAATGTGGTTATTACTATTCATAACGGCTAGTTTTAATAATATTTTAATAGCATATCGTTGTTTAGTGAAACTCGGTATTGCGTATAACGCAAGCTATTGAGGAAGGTCGCGATTTCGTGTAAAGCAAGCCAAGCAAGTGTTGTGTAGAAAAAGATTCCTTTGATGATTTATATAACATAAAAGTCTCAGGTGTTACATTCTACCCCCCTTAAAATGAATTTCGCCCTCAAAATTCGTCACTTTGTAACAAGCAGATGAGGATACCTCTCCCTCATCATATCCTCAAGCTCCCATGTAGCTTCTTCTAATTGGTGGTTCCTCCATAAAACTTTCACCAATCGAGTGGTCTTGTTTCGTAGGACTTTTTCGCTACGATCCAGAATCTCTATCAGTTGTTCTTCATAAGAAAGATCTTGCTCCAGCGGTACAACTTCTGAGCTAAGTACATGTGAAGGATCAGGTATGTACTTTCTCAGGAGAGATACATGGAACACATTGTGAACTTGAGAGAGATTCGGTGGAAGCGTCAATCGGTAAGCTACCTTCCCAACACGATCCAATATTTCGAAAGGACCGATATATCTAGGGCTCAACTTCCCCTTCTTTCCAAATCTCATGACTCTCTTCCAGGGAGATATTCGTAAGAACACTTTATCACCCACTTCAAACTCTAGGTCTTTCTTCAGTTGTTGGCATAACTTTTCTGTCGACTTTGAGCTGCTCTTATGTGTTGTTGAATAGATCTGACTTTTTCTTCCATTTTATCAACGAGATCAGGCCCTAATAGCTTTCTTTCCCCAACTTCATCCTAGCAAGTTGGAGTCCTGCATTTCTTTCCATAGAGAGCTTCATAAGGAGCCATCTGAATACTGGAGTGAAAGCTATTATTATAAGAAAATTCCACCAAAGGTAGGTGTTGATCCCAACCACCTTTGAAATCCATAGAGAAAGCTCTCAACATATCTTCTAGAGTTTGAATTGTTCTCTCAGACTGACCATCTGTCTGAGGATGATAAGCAGTGCTGAAACTCAACTCTGTATCCAGAGTATGCTGAAGACTTCACCAGAACTTTGAGGTAAATCTCGGATCCCGATCAGATATAATAGAAAGTGGTACTCCATGCAATCTTACCACTTCCTTTACATATATCCTAGCAAGCTGATCCAGAGAGAAATCCTCTCTAATAGTAATGAAGTGTGCAGACTTTATAAGACGATCAACTATGACCCAGATAGCATTATTGCCTTTGGATGTTTTAGGAAGTCCTATGACAAAGTCCATAGTGATGTTTTCCCATTTCCATTCGGGTATGAGTAATGGTTGTAACATCCCCTTAGACTTCTGTCTCTCAGCTTTAACTTGTTGACAAACCAAGCATCGAGAGACATATTCAGCAACATCTCTTTTCATGCCATCCCACCAGAAGTACTCTTTCAGGTCCCTATACATCTTCGTGCTTCCAGGATGAATAGAGAATGAAGAACTATGAGCCTCATCCAACAGCTCCTTCTTTAATTCGGGGATGGGAGGAACACAAACCCGATTTCTGAACTTTATTATCCCATCACAATCAAGGTTGAATTCAGGAACATTTATCACCTTCTTTTGTAACTCGACATCTTATTTCTATGCCTCTTTAATCTTCACATGTATAGATGGTTGAACATTCATTTGAGAAAGATAAGATTTTTCCCCTTCCATTATAATTCCAAGATCCATCCTTTGTAAATCCATAAATATTGGATCTTTTGTGATCCTCATCATAGATAAACTGGCATGGTCTTGTCGACTTAATGCATCTGCCACCTTGTTTGCTTTCCCAGGGTGGTAATGGATTGAGCAGTCGTAATACTTAATCAGCTCCAACCATCTTCTTTGACGCATATTCAGCTCCTTTTGTGTGAAAATATACTTTAAACTTTTATGATCAGTATAAATATCACACATTTCACCATAAAGATAATGCCTCCAAATCTTTAATGCAAAGATTATCGCAGCTAACTCCAAATCACGTGTTGGGTAATTTTGCTCATGGATTTTCAACTGTCGTGAGGCATAAGCTATAACCATATCATTTTGTATAAGAACACACCCCAATCCCTTCTTGGATGCATCACTATAGATCACAAACCTTTCTCCACTACAAGGCAGTGTGAGCACAGGTGCACTGGATAACCTTCTTTTCAACTCCTTGAAATTCTCTTCACATTCCTCCATCCAGACAAACTTAACTCCTTTCCGAGTCAACTTGGTGAGTAGATTAGATAACCGTGAAAAATCTTTCACAAAACATCGATAATATCCAGCCAAACCAAGAAAACTTCGGATCTCAGTTACTGTTGTTGGTCTCGACCATCTTTCGATAACCTCTTTTTTTGTTGGATCCACAGATATCCCCTCTTTTGAGATTATGTGACCCAAAAATGAAACTTTTTGAAGACAAAATTCACACTTGGTAAATTTGGCATAAAGCTTCTCCTTTCTCAGGATCTTCAATATAATTCTCAAGCGATCTTCATGTTCTTCCTTGCTCTTTGAATAGACAAGAATATTGTCTATAAAGACTACCAAAAATTTATCAAGATAGTCTCTAAAGACTCTATTCATCAGATCCATGAAGATAGTAGGGGCATTAGTAAGACCAAATGGCATAACTATAAATTCATAGTGTCCATACCTTGTACGGAAAGCCGTCTTTGGTATATCCTCCCTTTTGACCCTTAATTGATGATACCCTGAATGAAGATCAATATTGGAAAAGTATTGAGCTCCGCGTAGTTGGTCAAATAAGTCATCAATGCGCGGGAGAGGATATTTGTTCTTGATAGTGATCTTGTTAAGTTCTCGATAATCAATGCAGAGTCTCATTGATCCATCTTTCTTCTTAACAAATAGAACAGGTGCTCCCCAAGGTGACGCACTAGGGCGTATGAATCCCTTATCAAGATTCTCTTGGAGTTGCTTCTTCAATTCCTGCAACTCAATTGGGGCCATTCTATAAGGTGTCTTTGAAATAGGAAAAGCACCCGGTACGAGTTCTATTGAAAACTCAACTTCATGATTTGGTGGAAGACCCGGTAATTCCTCTGGAAAGACATCATCAAACTCCCGTACAATGGGAATATTCTTATTCATGAGTTTCTCACCAACCATTTGAGATAAATAACCTTCATTTAGTGGAATCAAGACCCATAAGGTAGAAGGAATTTCCACTGGAAGGTTATGTTCATCCTTGCATTGATAGACGATCATAGATTGATCTGGAATATGAAATGTGACTTCCCTTATTTGGCAATTGATATGAGCTCCATATAAAGAAAGCCAATCCATGCCAAGAATCACATCAAATTCCACTATAGGAAGGATCACAAGATTTACAGTAAGCACTTTCCCACAAACTTCGATCGGAGAAGAATTATAAACTTTTTATGCGACTGTTGTGCCATTAGGTGTTGTCACAGCTAACTCAAAATCTAATTGTTGAGGTAATACGATGATAACATTAGAAAATTCTTCAGAAATAAAAGAGTGGGTGGATCCAGAATCAAATAAAACATTTTCTACTTTAGAGTCGATGGTAAGTGTACCTTTCACCACATCGTTATTGTACTCCACATCGCTGATAGAAATTGCATGTGACTTTCCTTTGTCTTTAGCCTTAAGAGTTTGTTGACGTCAACCATCATCATCAACCCTTGGATTAGGGCATTTATTGGCATAATTCCCCATCTCCTTGCACTTGAAACATTGAAGTGTAGTAGGTTCATTCTGTGTATCCCTTCCTTTGTTTGCATCATTAGACATCTTCTTCCCATCATCGTGGCTTTCAAATGCCTGATGAACTTCCTTTCCACATTTGAAACATTTACTTGTCCCTTTAAGACAACTCCCTCCATGTTTCTTTCCACACTTTTAGCATAAGGGAAATATCATCTTCTTTTCAGTGTGCTCTTTAGATTTTCCTTTGAATTCCATTTTCCTCTTCTTATCAAACCCATATGACTGATGGGTTACTCCAATCTCCATCTCAACTTTGAGAGCACATCGAACGATTTCCTCGTAGCTATTGAAGTCCCTTATGGATAACGCCCTTCGAAGACTTGGTTTTAATCCACTAAAGAATCGATCGATCTTACTCTCAGGTTGGATAATAATACCAGAAGTGTACCTTGCAAGTCTTGTAAAATTTTCTTCATAGGTACCAACATATTCATCATCCTTTTGCTTCAGTTCAAGAAACTCTTTCTCCATCTTTGTTCGGAGAATACGAGGGAAGTACTTATTGAAAAATAAGTTCTTGAACTCGTCCCATTCCATGGAATCAATTTCATCCCTTTGCCTCGTATTCTTAATAAGATTCCACCATTGATTAGCATCTCCTTCCAAATGATACACTGCTAGGATGACTTTATCATGTTCAGAATATTGAAGAACTGAAAATATCTTTTCAGTAGTACTAATCCATTGTTCAGCAACTAATGGATCAATAGACCCGCTGAAAGAAGGTGGAAGCTGCCTCATTAAGGATTCAACAGAATGTTGCTCCTTCCTTTGCTCGTTTGGAAGTCCTGCATGATTCATAGCTTGAGAAAGTTGTGTGAGCATGGCTACAAGATTTTGAATTCCAGCTCCCATAACGTTTGGTTGTTCAGGGGGACAATCATTACATTGCCCGTCGCATTCCGCATTAACACGATTCCTTCGGGTTCTAGCCATTGACTAAAACCAAGAAGAATAGTGTGAGCAACACTAATTATAATAGGAAAACCACATAATCAAGAATAAAATTTCACACTTAAGGTCTTATCCTAGGTTATTCATGGCCATTTCTAAAACACTAAGATTGTGTTCTATGCTTAGAATTATCCTTAGGGTTCTTACTAAGGCTTTCACATCCTACTTTCCAAAGGTTGACTATACCGTTCCTCTGATACCAACTATAACGACCCATACTTTACATACATTGTTAATACTTCAAAATTGAAGCATACTTATTACAACATATAACAAAACCACGAAAGGACCGTATAGGTATAATGTCTTTAGAAACTGGGAAACATAAACAACTGGTTCATAAAGCATCTACATTGTCTCCCATTTATTTCATCATATCTATAGTCCCTTTTGGAATATCTTACTTAATAACCTTATTCCTGACCTGGGGAAAGAAAACATATGAAAGGGTGAGCTCAAATGCTCAGTAAGGGTAAACAAAAGAAATATCAATCACATCATATTCATAAGAACATAACTTTTGGAAATCTTAACCTGCAAAAGAGAGCATAATTTCATAACATGGGATAAATCATAGTAGTAAAATGTAATCCCAATAATCATAACTTAAAACATGAAACTTTTTGGCATACACACATAATCATAGATAATAATTTCTTATTAGTCAAGACTCATTTCCAAGACTATCTTAGTGGAAAAAGTCCATTTCTGAACTGAGTTCACTCCTCGTTTCAGTCCTGTTTCACTGAACCGGTATAACCTACCGTTCCAGACATGTCTATCTCATGAGATATAAAATCTTTACCCAATGCATTGGAGGGAGATATAGGTCCCACCCATCTCATAATGATACCATTCTTATGTGTGACACAAAATCATAAACCATACACCATAGCATAACCCATGTAATAAAAATGGGATTCTTAAACAACATGACATCATAAAAAATTCATATAAGATAAAGGAATTCATAAAAATATTTCCATCACAAAATAATAAAATCCATGTAATAATAGGGATATAAATAAACCCCTTTATTATCTTATATGGAAAATAATTTTGATAAAACACTTGAACTCCATTCTTGAGGAAAATATCCTTTCTACTTCAAAAACATTTTCCTTTCTTAACATGTCTTACAATTTTAAAGTAAAAGAAGTTTATTAAAAATAAAATTGAAAACTTGTAAAGGAATCTTCTTGGAAATAATGTTTTAAAAATCCAATCATGCCGTATAAGTTAAAAAAAACAGTCTTCTCGTACTTTTGTCGGAAAAGTCAAAAAAGTACCTCATACGAAAAACGACAAAAGATTCCTTTCATATCTTTTACTAAAAACTCACCGAAGGGTAAAATAGGATTTAAAAAATTGTAGGTGAATGGAAATAATATTACATATTGAGGAAACATGGATGTGGATGATAAAATACACCCCAGTAAATACTAAAGTATAAACAATCTCAGATAAAAATGAGATTGTGATATTTCCCTTACCTTAGGTCCGTTTTGCTTCGTAAGTGTCCGAACCTCCTGTATAATGATTTAAATAATGTTATTGAATTATTACAGAATCATACTTATTTTTATGATATAATATATGGTCATTTTCTTAGCTTCTTAGTAGTAATATCTCATTGCTACTTGTTATTCGGGTGTTTATAACTTTTTGTTCTTATGCTTTTTTTGTCGAATAAATTCTTATTCTTATCTTTAGGTTATAGATACCTCATTTCCAGAATGGTATTAGTGTAATATATATCATATTAATTCATTCAATTCATTTATATAATCATTATGAAATGAAGATCATGTAGAACGAGTCACATCACATCGTGGAGACGGTATTCCGTACGTACGCACGAGTGATGATATCGTTCCTATGATCGTGGAATTGTATTGGAGTGTATGTATACTATTTTAGAATCAGTATCACTTTATAATAGTCATATATAGTCATTATTTACACCATTATACCCATCCCATTAAGGTGGTGGTGGAAAATAGATTACACCACGGCGTGGAGACGGTATTCCGTACGTACGCACGCGCGGTGATTTCTTTTTCCGTAGGATGGATAGATGGTGAAATAGGGTTGTTTCATACTTATAATAACATATAAGTATATGAGTGATACTGATGTTATTACTTCATAATGAAACAACTAAATAAGAAGAAGTGGAAGAAGAAATAAAGATGAAAGAATCGGTAACGGACATTACCTCTTCTTTGAAGTGCTTCTTTGAGACCTTCTTTTAGGGCACTAAAATTGGTCTTTGAAGAAGACCAGGACCTCTAGGATGTCTCTAGGGAAGTGGAGAGAAGTAATTGGCAGGGGTTGGCCGAGCTTGAAGGCTCAAAGTGGTGTGAGGAAGAGGGGGAGGAGGTGCCCTTTTATAAGGGAGGAGAGGGGCACCTTTGGGAAAACTAAAAATATTATTTTATTATAAAGTCATGTTTGGTTTTAAATAGCTCCAAATTGATATATTTAGAAGCTAAGGTGGGGATGGGTCGAAATCCTCTCATACAATAGAATTTAGACAAGTTTAGGTTCCTATTTTAACCTTATCATTTAGATTTAACATTAAGTTAAATAAGTTTACTTTTACCGTGTCTTCTTGTGTTCTTATACTATAAGGTTAATAAACTTACTATAAGCAGCCAAACGAACCCCAAGTTGTTTATTATTAATATATATAACCTTATCTAAGTCATTTTTCCGAGCCTTAGATTTTTAGAAATAAAATAACAATTACTAATATAATATTTGTTTTAAAAACTATTTTATGTCAATTTTGACACTATTTAGTAATTGATTTTTGTGAAAATCATAAAAGAATTATTAGTTCGAACCAAGTTAATTAAATCAATACTAACATGTCATATTAACCTATAAAATTAGTGGAATTCATAAAAAGTCTCAAATTACATTTATTTTTGTGTTTATAACATTAATTATGTCAATATTTCATTAATAAGATAATTACTGCATCATCTTTGTGTCATAAATAAATTAAATTATTTAATGTCTAAAAATTACAAATAAAATACCATTATATAGAAAATATTTTTATATTTCTAATGAATATTTATAGTCGAATTTATCTTATGTATAACCCCATATTAAAAATTATTTACTTATTAAACTTTGATTTTAACTATTTTAACCCTTCTTTAAATAAATTAATAATAAATGTCCTAATCTAATCCAAGTGGGCCTAAATGGTCATATTTTATTCCTAAGTTTGTTTTTGGTCGAATTAAACTTATCCAATAGAATTAGGACATGTGTTAGGGTAATAATAATATCATCTTTACCCTTAATTACCCTATTTACTTTTAACCGTGGTAAAAAAAAGTAAAAAGTTACTATTCACCAAAAAATTATTTTCATCTCATTGAACCACATTTTACTTACTGACATCAACCGTGTCTCTCAGATTTTTGAAATTCCACTCACAGAAGCGGTAAAATTAAGTTTTATGAAAAATTCAGTTTTTTAACTACCACTTAGTGGTTTCACTATTCATCAAAAATTGAAAGTTTTCAGAAAAATACCAAAATTTCACCCTAGGCTAATTTCGATATTCTGAATCCAAAAATGAAGTCCATTTTGAAAAATAAAATTTATACAATTTCAAAAAGTGGTTATTACTATTCATAACGGCTAGTTTTAATAATATTTTAATAGCATATCGTTGTTTAGTGAAACTCGGTATTGCGTACAACGCAAGCTATCGAGGAAGGTCGCGATTTCGTGTAAAGCAAGCCAAGCAAGTGTTGTGTAGAAAAAGATTCCTTTGATGATTTATATAACATAAAAGTCTCGGGTGTTACAGTTCCATACTTAATCTCTTCAATATCTTGTCAATATATGTACTTTGACTCAGACCCAACATTCTCTTGGATCTATCACGATGGATCTTGATCCCAAGAATTTATGCTGCCTCACCCAAGTCTTTCATAGAGAAGCATTTATCCAACCATTCCTTAACTGACTATAAGATAGGTACTTCATTTCCAATTAGTAATATGTCATCAACATATACTATTAGGAAAATGAATGCACTTCCTCTAAAAATTTTGTAGACACAAGGCTCACATTCATTCTTAACAAATCCAAATTCTGTTACGGCTTCCTCAAAATGAATGTTCCATGACATTGATGCTTGCTTTAATCCATAAATAGATTTATTTAACTTTCATACCTTGTTGGCATCCTTTGGTGTCACAAAACCTTCAGGTTGTTTCATGTAGACATCTTCATGGAGGTTCCCGTTAAGGAATGTTGTTTTGAAATACATTTGACAAATTTCATAGTCATGGTAAACAGTAATGGCCAATAGAATTTTGATGGATTTCAACATCGCAACCAGTGAAAATGTTTCATCATAGTCAATTCCTTGACGCTGTCTAAAACCTTTTGCAACCAGTCATGCCTTATAGGTGATGACTTGTCCCTCTATGTCCAGTTTCTTCTTGAATACCCATTTTTTACCTACAGGATTTACATTAACTGGATGATCTACTAAAATCCAGACTTGGTTTTGTTACATAGAATCCATTTCAGAATTCATGGCTTCTTGCCACTTGGAAATTTCTATGCCTTCAACTACTTCCTTGTAGATAAGAGGATCATCATTGTCAACCAATAATGAGTCACCATCCTCGGTGACAAGAAAACCATATTGTTCTGGTTCTCTCACCTCTCTCATTCTCCTACACAGTTCTTGTGTCTCTGGAACAAATTTTTCTTCCACGGGGCTTTGTGGAATCTGTTCTTGTTCCAAATCCTATGTATCTTGAGCCTCGACTTCATCGAAGTCTATCTCACTCCCATTATCTCTTTTTGAGATGTGCTCCCTCTCAAGGACTATGGTGTGTCTTTCCACTGTAACCTTTTTATCTGAGGGGTTGTATAGGCAATATCCCCTTGTTTCCTTGGGATATCCTATAAAGGTACACTTTGTGCCTTAGGGTGTAAGTTTATTACCTAAAGAGGCCTTAACAAATGCTTCTCTACCCCACACATTTAAATTTGATAGCATGGATTTGCATCCACTCCATAACTCGTATGGAATACCATTTATCAATTTAGTTGGTACTTGGTTCAGTATGTGTGATGATGTTTGTAATGCATATCTCTAAAAGGATAATGGAAGACTTGCATGACTCATCATTGATCTCATCATGTCCAACAGGGTGCGGTTCCTCCTTTCACTTACACCATTCCACTGAGGCGTGTAAGGAGGAGTGAGTTGAGATAGAATCCCAAACTCCCGTAAGAAATCAATGAAGTCCTGATTAAGATATTCTCCTCCTCGTTCTAATCAGAGTTTCTTAATCTTCTTACCAAGATGGTTCTCAAATTCATTCTTGTATTCTTTGAATCGATCAAAATGATCTGACTTATACCTTATTAAGTAAATATATCCACATCTACTAAAATCATCAGTAAAAGTTATAAAGTAAAAGAACCCACCCCTTTCATCAATTGTAAATGGTCCATAGACATCTGTGTGAACTAATTCTAGAAGCTCTTTATCCCTTTCACCTTTCCCACTAAATGGGGATTTGGTCATTTTTCCTTATAGACATGCATGACATACAACAAGTGGTTTTAGTTTGAAAGAATCTAAATACCCATCTTGATGTAATTTTGTCAAACGTTTCTCATTGACATGACCTAACCAGTGATGCCAAATTTAGGTGTGGTATGAGTCACGTGAATTAACTTTGTCATCGATTTTCATTACTTGGTTTGTGTAGTCTATCACATAAAGGCCGTTATATAAATGTTCCCTACCAAAACAAATGCTATCTTTATAAAAGTAAAAACATTCATTTCCAAACTTAAAGATGAATCCATCAGTATCTAATCTGGATACTGAAATAATGTTTTTGGTTACAGAGGGTACATAATAACATCCTTTTAATACCAAGACCATCCCAGTAGGAAATGTGTGGGGGTAGTCTCCGACAGCTACAACAGTGAGTCTGGATTCATTGGCTGCTCGCAGATCCACCTCACCTCGGTCAATCTTTCTAAATATACTTGGTTTCTATATTTAGATATATATGTGAGCAACAAAAGAAGTATCTAATACCCAATTAGTAGAAATAGATATATTTCATTCGATAACAAATGCATCTGAATCTTCCCCTTGCTTCCTTGGATGGGTGCAGTTTTTCTTCTAGTGGTCCTTCTTGCCACATGCGAAACAAATAACCTCCTTTTATCTTGCCTCCCCTTTGATCTTCCTTTTCTTGGAAGGACTTTAAGAATCTTTGGGATTAAATCTCTTCACCTTTCCTTTCCTTTTATTCACCATAAGGACAAAATGCTTTTCACACTTCATATCATTGTCCACTTGGTGAATGAGGATAAGAAGATCAGATAGAGACTTCTCAATGTTGTTCATGTTGAAATTTACAACAAAGTTAGAGAAGATCTGGGGAAGTGATGAAAGAATGAGATCGGTACCCATTTCTTCAGGGAGTTTAAACCCTAGAACCTCCAAGTGCTCAATGTATCCAATGAGCTTGACTACATGAGGCCCACCTCGGGTACCCTCTCCAAGCTTTCTCTGAAATAGAGCCTTGGATATCTCAAACCTTTCCCATCTTTCTCTCTATTGGTATAAACCATGGAGGTTCTCGAGCATGCTATAGGCATCCATGTCTTCATGGGACTTCATGAGCTCACTAGACATTAATGACAACATCAAACACTAAACGTTGAGTGCATCGTTCAAATGTTGATCATAGACCAGGAAATCTTCATCACTCGCCCATTGGGTAGGCAAATCAGGAAATGAGGACTCCAGCACGTAAAACTTTCGATCATGGCATAGGATAACCCAAAGGTGCCTAAACCATTCCTGAAAGTTACTGCCGGTGAGGATATTGTCTTTATCTAGAATTCATCGCAGAGAAAATGTGGTTGAAGAGTTTGTCATATTGATTCTATAAATTAAAATAGCATATTTATCAGCACCTTTTGATTACATTTTATGAAATATAATAAATGAATTTATTAATTCTCCAACTATTTTATCATGTCCCAAATCCCCCCACTATTGAACTTGGAATCCCTAGGTTCTATGAAATTCTAGTGGAAAGGATCCATATTCCCCTTCTCATAACCCCAACAAGGGTTGGTCAAGCTATTTAAAGGTATTTAGGTAGGTAGGTTTTTTCTAACAGTGAGCTTACAATTCCTTGATCTATTGATTGGACTCCCCAATATTGAAATCCTGACTTGGATTTCCTCAACACTTGCCTCAATTTTACAACAAGTCTAGTAATAGGTACTCCTCTTAATGTAAAATGTTTAAGTCATCCCGAAACTTTCATAAGAGCTTAATTTATAAAAGTAAGTGTCCCAAAAAGGGTTGGTCCAACACATAGTTTTATTGAGTCTTGCCCTTAATCAAGTAATGAAGGGATTGGTCTGAATTAATATGGTATTTGAGGGATTTCAATCCTTTATGCGTAGTTTCTCATTATAACATGATTTTTAATATTAAGTGATGCTTGCTTAAGTGATTAACCATGTTCTGATAATGTTTACGCATGGTCCTATTTTTATTTTATTCCATATTTTCATGATTTTTTATTTCATTATCTATGTGATCGTGACAACACATACATAATAAATAAACCATGAAATCAGACACAAATAAAATAAGATGGCATGATCATGAGCTTCTATTGGTTAGCTTATCTAGCGGTTTTGATAAGCTAAACCTGACCTAGGGAAAAACACCTTGAACCCGATGGTTCGTGTTGTGTTGCTCCCACCTGTCAACCTTTGTATCTTCTTGGGTTGGTTTCGCCTCAGCTTTGGATTTTGAACCGTCTCCTCTAGCTTGGGAGATCCTCCATTACATAGGGTTTACATTAAAGAAACCATGGGCACACAAGCCCTACATTTTATTGGAAGAAGGCTCACAGACCAATGAATTTAAATTAAATAAATTTAAATGAAACCATACACACACAAAGGGTCTTTGGTCTAGCTCATGATCATCCATAGAATTAAACAACATTTACGCATATTTAGTATTCAAATTCTTTTAATCGTTCTTTTATTCAAGATAAGTCGCACTTGAATTCAATTAATTATGATCTTATAATTAATCAATTCTTTATCTTAAATTCCTTTCTGAATTTCCTTGAGATTCTTCTCATCCATATTCCTTATATGGGTTTTTGTACTTTGGAGGAAACCTGGTGAAATTCCATTTCTGTAAAGTACACGACGTGTATTTGTTTTCACCCTTTATCCAAAGTACACGCCAGGGGCTTTGGCGTGTTTTCTGTACTTTTGAAATTTTGGAGTACATGGCATGTAGATTAATCTAACATGATATGTACTTCATTTTTATGCGGTTACCAACCTGGAAATCCTGTGTATGCAGTTACACGAATTCTCCTTGTACACGATTTCACTTGGGCTGGATCGGACTACACGGCGTGTTGATTCAACATACATGCCATGTATTCTGGTTTCCACACACCATTCAGTTCTGGTCAACATGATGTAATAAAAACTTAGGTATGCTCCGTTCACATGGCATGGTTTGGTGCACCAGTACTGGTTCTTTGAACCTAAGAACACAACGTGTAGATTTCACTACACGTTGTGTATTCCTGTGTTGTATAGACAGAATGAGCGGCTCCCCCGGATGAGTTCCCCATTTTTATTTTAATCAAAATTAAAATTAAAAGGATGTTTTTGTGTTGTGAATCGAGAAATGAAGGAGGAAGAACAAATCTCGTTCATTCAGTTTTATAGAAAGATTTATCTTGAATTGAATCAAATATAAATGCATAAATTATCAACGAAAATTAAATAACTATAATCAACGTTGTAACCGATCTAATACCACTTGAAGTTCTCGAGCGCAACAGAAGCTCATGGGTGGATGTGCCCACTTGAATTTTTGTCATTAGCAATGATCAATCCGAGATCAATATGATGATAAACACCAGACTCCACGGATCGAATCATAGAAATAGACAAAGAAGAAGAATAGTCCCAGGACCACAAATGAGGATCATCAAAAGTTGATTATAATTAATTTAATTAATTGACAAGAAGTACCTTTTAGGGCGTTCTTTCTTCGTTGATATTTCTGATCACGTTCTGATGCGATTTGTTGTTTCATCGCAGAAGCCAAGTGTATACTTCCTCTAGTGGTGATCCACATGTGCACCATGTATCTCTGGACGTTGCCAAAGGAATCTACGGGTGATAGAGTGGAGAAGCCTTTGCTTGTGTTGTTTTCCTTATATCACCTTGATCCGATGGAGGAGGACCTCTTTCGGTCTTGAGAGCGTTCTTGGAGGAAGGAGTTATTTCGGCCTTTAGAGAATTCTCCAGAATTTTTGTGCACAACGATTAGGGAAATGTGTTGGGATTATGAGGATATTTATAATTGGGTTTGAGGTTATAGAGTTATGATAATAAATAAATGCATTACGCATTTTATTTATTTCATTAAATCTTATTGAAAACCTCATGTGGAATCATTAATTCCTTGACATGTTCCCACACTGATTATAATAAATATCATTTAATAAAATGATATTATTTCCTCAAAATACTAGCTGGAAAAACTACACGACGTGTAATCATTAATACACGACGTGTACTCGTTTTTCATTTCCTTTCCAAAATGAAAACTACACGGTGTGTACATTCAATGTACACGACGTGTATATTTTGTTTTCATTTTATTGTTCATCCAAAATTAAAATGATTTAGGATTCCTTGAATAATTATTAAACCACATACGAGAATAATCTTTATTCTACTTGAGATACTTGGATACACTTAGTGTGTGACCCTCTAGGCCTCTTTCTCATTGGTATGAGGTGGGATTACCTAAATTCCAAGATTACTATATAGAAATGGGTAAAGGAACCCAAGAGAAAGAAGTTGACGCCGTATTGACATGTCACCTCATATGAATTCTTACCATGTAATTTAATCCCTTTGTCTCAATATCACATCAAGCAGGTTTCATGGAAGTGTCATAAACCTATATGCTTGATCCCTCATTCTTTGAATTCCAGAAATAAACTCTTCGTAACACCATGGACATGGAATTTGGGTGAAATTTCTATTTCAATAAAAGGCCCGAGATATCTACTTCCATAAATATGGAAGGGACAAATTCTTCTTTGACTTATCCATTAATAACATGTCATTCGTGACGCACCCAATGTACCCTACTTCCTGCCAACTGTCTTCATGATGGTTTTCTTCAGCAAATCAAAGTGCGTGATTCATGACATGAGTTAATGATAATCTTCCAGTCTAAGGACTATTAGACATGCTTGTAGATAGAAATGTCTGATTACACCAAGAAATGCAGAATTACTACTAGTGGGTCTTTTCTCATAATTTCACATCTTAGAGATTACCAAGTGCGAACTCCATGAGAGAGAGTCTCGTCTTCTTACGAGTACTCTCACATGATGGTCTATATACTATGTGTCCTATCATAGTATGTCATCCAACTATAGAACTTTATTTATGAATATTGTTGTAGCATTTCAAGGTTCTCATCACAGTGGGGATCTTTCATGACCTTATTAATGAAACAAATATTCCCGGACATTATTATATTATAGTCATGTAGAATAATGAACAATATATAATAAGTGTACATTCAGGTAATCAAAGTACAAACAGTTGGTTCTTAGGACACCAACTCTAACAAACTCCCACTTGGACTAGAGCCAACTGCCTACGACTTTTAGTTCGCTAGACCTCACATGATGATCATGTTTTTCCCGAGTCAAGGCTTTAGTCAAGGGGTCCACCAAGTTTTCTTCCATGGAAATAATGATCACTGTAACTTCACCTCTCTGAGAAAAATCTCTCAAGTGATGATACTTCCAAAGTATGTGCTTTGTCCGATGATGTGACATTGGCTCTTTTGAAAGTGCCACCGCTACAGTGTTATCACAATAGAGTGTGACAGGATCTTTACTGATAGGTACTACATCCAACTATTGGATGAATCTTAGCATCCATATTGCTTCTTTAGCTGCCTCAGAAGCTGTGATATACTTGGAATCTACTATAGAATCTGCAACCACACCTTTCTTTGAGCTCTTCCAGCTCACTGCACCTCCATTCAAACTGAAGATGTATCCATTCCATGACTTCATGTCATCTTGATCAGTATTGAAACTAGCATCTACATGTCCTCTGATGACTAGTTCCTCATATCCTCCATAAACCAGGAACATATCATTAGTACGCCTCAGATACTTAAGGATAGTCTTGACTGCCATCCAATGGCGGTCTCCTGGATCAGCTTGATATCTGCCTACCACACTTAATGCATAAGAAACATATATCCTTGTACATAACATATCATACATGACTTACCCAATCACGAATGCATAAGGGATCCTTGCCATTTTATTTCTTTTCTTATGTGTCTGAGGACACATTTTCTTGGAAAGATGAATGCCATGTGACACTGGAAACAATACCCTCTTGGACTGCTCCATACTGAATCTCTTCAATATCTTGTCAATTTATGTACTTTGACTCAGGCCCATCATTATCTTGTATCTATCATGATGGATCCTGATCCCAAGAATATATGCTGCCTCACCCATGTCTTTCATAGAGAATCATTTATCCAACCATGTCTTAACTAACTGTAAGATAGGTACTTCGTTTCCAATTAGTAATATGTCATCAAAATACACTATTAGGAAAACTACTACACTTCCTCTAAACCTTTTTTAGACACAAGGCTCACATTAATTCTTAACAAATCCAAATTCTGTTATGGATTCATTGAAACGAATGCTCCATGACCTTGATGCTTGCTTTAATCCATAAATGGATTTCTGCAATTTGGATACCTTGTTGGAATCCTTTGGAGTCACGAAACCTCCAGGTTGTGTCATGTAGACATCTTCCTGGAGGTTCCCGTTAAGGAATGTTGTTTTGAAATCCATTTTCTAATTTTCATATTCATGGTAAGAGGCAGTGGCCAATATTATTTTGATGGATTTCAGCATCACAACTGGTGAAAAGGTTTCATCATAGTCAATTCCTTGATGCTGTCTAAAACCTTTTGCAACCAGTCTTGCCTTATAGGTGCTGACTTGTCCCTCCATGTCAATTTTCTTCTTGAATACCCATTTATTACCAACAGGCTTTACATCAACTGGAGGATCTACCAAAATCAAAACTTGGTTTTGTTACATGGAATCCATTTCATAATTAATGGCTTCTTTCCACTTGGAAATGTATGTGCTTTCAACTACTTCCTTGTAGGTAAGAGGATCATCATTTTCAACCAATAATGAGTCACCATCCTTAGTGACAAGAAAACCATATCGTTCTGGTTCTCTCACCTCTATCGTGCTCCTAGGCAGTTCTTGTGTCTCTGGAACAAATTTTTCTTCCATGGGGCTTTGTGGAATCTGTTCTTGTACCAACTCCTGTGTATCTTGAGCCTTGAATTCATCAAACTCTATCTTGCTCCCACTATCTCTTTTGGAGATGTGCTCCCTCTTAAGGAATATGGCATGTCTTTCCACTGTAACCTTTTTATCTAAGGGGTTTTATAGGTAATATCCCCTTTTTTCTTTGGGATATCCTATAAAGGCACACTTTGTTCCTTGGGGTGAAAGTTTGTTACCAGAAGATCCCTTAACAAATGATTCACTACCCCACACATGTAAATTTGATAACATGACTTTGCGTCCACTCCATAACTCGTATGTAATACCATTTATCAATTTAGTTGGTACTTGGTTTAGTATGTGTGCTGTTGTTTGTAATGAATATCCCCAAAAGGATAATGGAAGACTCGCGTGACTCATCATTGATCTCACCATGTCCAACAGGGTGCGGTTCCTCCTTTCACTTACACCATTCAACTGAGGCGTGTAAGGAGGAGTGAGTTGAGATAGAATACCAAACTACCGTAAGAAATCAATGAAGTCCTGATTAAGATATTCTACTCCTCTATCTGAGTGGAGTTTCTTAATCTTATTACCAAGCTAGTTCTCAGATTCATTCTTGTATTATTTGAACCGGTCAAAAGAATCCGACTTATACCTCATTAAGTAAATATATCCATATATACTAAAATCATCAGTAAAAGTTATGAAGTACAAGAACCCACCCCTTACTTCAACTGGAAATGGTCCACACACATCTGTGTGAACTAATTCTAGAAGCTCTTTAGACCTTTCGCCTTTCCCACTAAACAGGGCTTTGGTCATTTTTCCTTGTAGACACGCATGGAGTACACCAAGTTGTTTTAGTTCGAAAGAATCTAAATATCCATCTTGATGTAATTTTTTCAAACGTTTCTCATTGACATGACCTAGCCGGTGATGCCAAAGTTGGGTGTGGTATGAGTAATGTGAATTAACTTTGTCATCAATTGTCATTACTTGGTTTGTGTAGTCTAACACATAAAGGTAGTTATATAAATGTCCCCAACCAAAACAAATGCTATCTTTATAAAAGTAGAAACATTCATTTCCAAACTTAAAGATGAATCCATCATTATCTAATCTGGATACTGGAATAATATTTTTGGTTACAAAGGGTACATAATAACATCCTTTTAATACCAAGACCATCCCAGTAGGCAATGTGAGGTGGTAGTCTCCGAAAACTACAACAACGAGTCTGGCTCCGTTGGCTGTTCGCAGATCCACCTCACCTCAGTCAATCTTTCTGAATATACTTGTTTCCTATATTCAGATATAGATTTGTGAACCACAAGTAGTATCTAATACCCAATTGGTAGAAATAGATATATTTCATTCGATAAAAAATTCACATGAAGCTTCCCCTTGCTTCCTTGGCTGGGTGTAGTTTTTCTTCTAGTGGCCCTTCTTGCCACATGCGAAACAAATAGCCTCCAGTTCTCTTTCCCCCCCTTTGATTGTCCTTTTCATGGAAGGCCTTGAAGAAGCTTTTGGCTTAAAACACTTCGCCTTCCCTTTCCTTTTATTCACCGTAAAGACAGAAGGCTTTTCACACTTCATATCATTATCCACTTGGATAATGAGGATAAGAAGATCAGATAGTGACTTCTCAATGTTTTTCATGTCAAAATTTACAAAAAAGTTAGAGAATCTCTGGGGGAGTAATGAAAGAATGAGATCAGTACCTAGTTCTTTGGGGAGTTTAAACCCTATAACCTCTAAGCGCTCAATGTATCCAATGAGCTTTACTACATGAGGCCCAAATGGGGTACCCTCTCCAATATTTCTCTGAAATAGAGCCTTGGATATCTCAAACCTTTCCTGTCTTTATCTCTCCTGGTATAGACCACATAGGTGCTTGAGCATGCTATAGGCATCCATGTATTCATGAGATTTCATGAGCTCACTAGACATTGATGACAACATCAAACATTGAAGGTCGAGTGCATCTTTCAAATGTTGATCATAGACTAGGAAATCTTTATCACTCGCCCATTGGGCAGGCGGATCAAGAAGTGAGGACTCCAGTACGTAAAACTTTCGTTCATGGCATAGGATAACCCAAAGGCACCTAAACCATTCCTGAAAGTTACTGCCAGTGAGGATACTTTTTTTATCCATAATTAATCACAGAGAAAATGTGGTTGACGAGTTTGTCATATTGATTCTACAAATTAAAAGAGTAGATTTATCAGTACCTTTTTATTACATTTTATAAAAAATAATGAATGAATTTATTAATTCTCCCACTATTTTATCATGTCCCAATGGCCCCCACCATTAAACTTGGAATGCCTAGTTTCTATGACATTCTAGTGGAAAGGATCCATATTCCCCTTTGCATAACCCCAACAAGGGTTGGTGAAGCTATTTAAAGGTATTTTGGTAGGAAGGTCTTTGCCAACTATGAGCTTATAGTTACTTGATATGTTGAGTGGACTCCCCAATCCTGAAATCCTGACATAGATTTCCTCAACACTTGCCTCCATTTTACAAGAAGTCTAGCAAGGTCTACTCCTCTTGATGTAAAATTTTTAAGCCAACCCGAAACTTTCATAAGATCTTCCTTTATAAAAGTAAGTGTCCCAACAAGGGTTGGTCAAACACATAGTTTTATTGAGTTTTGACCTTAATCAAGTAATGGAAGGCTTGGTCTAACTTAATATGGTATTTGTGGGATTTCAATCATTTATGCGTATTTTAGCATTGTCACATGCTTGTTAATATTAAGTTATTCTTATTTAAGTGATTAACCATGTTCTGATAATGTTTACGCATAGTCCAGTTTTTATTTTATTCTATCTTTTCATTCTTGTTTATTTCAGTAACTATGTGATCGTGACAACACATATATAATAAATAAACCATGTAATCAGACAAAAATAAAATTAGATGGCATGATCACAAGCTTCTATTGGTTAGCTTATCTAGCGGTTTTGATAAGATAACCCTGACCTAGGGAAAAACACCTTGAACCCAATGGTTCGTGTTTTGTAGCTCCCACCTTTCCACTATTGTATATTCTTGGGTTGGTTTCACCTCAGCTTTGGATTTTGAATCGTCTCCTTTGGCTTGGGAGATCCTCTATTACATGGAGTTTACATTAAAGAAACCATGGGCGCACTGACCCTACATTTTATTAGAAGAAGGCTCACAGACCAATGAATTTAAATTAAATAAATTTAAATGAAACCACACACAAACAAAGGGTCTTTGGTCTAGCTCATGATCATCCATAACATTAAACGACATTTACTCATATTTAGTATTCAAATTCTTTTAATCATTCTTTTATTCAAGATAAGTCGTGCTTGAATTCAATTAATTACGATCTTATAATTAATCAATTATTTATCTTAAATTCCTTTTTGAATTTCATTGAGATTCTTCTCATCCATATTCCTTGTACGGTTTTTTTTACTTTAGAGGAAACCTGGTGAAATTCCATTTCTGGAAAGTACACGACGTGTATTTGTTTTCACCCTTTATCCAAAGTACACTCCTGGGGCTTTGGCATGTTTTCTTTACTTTGGAAATTTTGGAGTACAGGGTGTGTAGATTAATCTAATACAACATGTACTTCCTTGTTACACGGTTACCAGCCTGACAATCCTATGTACGTGGTTACAAGGATTCTCCTTGTACATGGTTTCACCTGGGCTAGATCAGACTACACAGCCTGTTGATTCAATATACATGCTGTGTATTCTGGTTTCCACACACCATTCAGTTCTGGTCAACACAGTGTAATTAAAACATAGGTATGATCAATTCACACGGTGTGGTTTGGTGGACTAGTACTGGTTCGTTGAACCTAAGTACACGACGTGGTTTGGCGGACTAGTACTGGTTCGTTGAACCTAAGTACACGATGTGTAGATTTCACTACACGCTGTGTATTCCTGTGTTGTACAGACAGAATGAGCGGCTCCCCCGGATGAGTTCCTCATTTTTATTTTAATCAAAATTAAAATTAAAAGGATGTTTTTGTGATGTGAATCGAGAAAGGAAGGTGGAAGAATAGATCTCATTCATTCAGTTTTATAGAAAGATTTATCTTGAATTGAATCAAATATAAATGCATAAATTATCAACAAAAATTAAATAACTATAATCAACGTTTTAACCGATCTAATACCACTTGAAGTTCTCGAGCGCAACAGAAGCTCATGAGTGGATGTGCCCACTTGAATTTTTGTCATTAGCAATGATCAATCCGAGATCAATACGATGATAAACACCAGAATCCACGGATCAAATCATAGAAATAGAAAAAGAAGAAGAATAGTCCCGGGACCACAAATGAGGATCATCACAAGTTGATTATAATTAATTTAATTAATTGACAAGAAGTACCTTTTAGGGCGTTCTTTCTTCATTGATATTTCTGATCACGTTCTGATGCGATTTGTTGTTTCATCGCAGAAGCAAAGTGTATACTTCCTCTAGTGGTGATCCACATGTGCACCATGTATCTCTGGACGTTGCCAAAGGAATCTACGGGTGATAGAGTGGAGAAGCCTTTGCTTGTGTTGTTTTCCTTAGATCACCTTGATCCGATGGAGGAGGACCTCTTTCGGTCTTGAGAGCGTTCTTGGAGGAAGGAGTTATTTCGGCCTTTAGATAATTCTCCAGAATTTTTGTGCACAACGATTAGGGAAATGTGTTGGGATTATGAGGATATTTATAATTGGGTTTGAGGTTATAGAGTTATGATAATAAATAAATGCATTACGCATTTTATTTATTTCATTAACTCTTATTGAAAACCTCATGTCGAATCATTAATTCCTTGACATGTGCCCACACTGATTATAATAAATATCATTTAATAAAATGATATTATTTCCTCAAAATACTGGCTGGAAAAACTACACGACGTGTAATCATTAATACACGACGTGTACTCATTTTTCATTTCCTTTCCAAAATGAAAACAACACGGTGTGTACATTCAATGTACACGACGTGTATATTTTGTTTTCATTTTATTGTTCCTCCAAAATTAAAACGATTTAGGATTCCTTGAATAATTATTAAACCACATACGAGAATAATCTTTATTCTACTTGAGATACTTGGATACACTTAGTGTGTGACCCTCTAGGCCTCTTTCTCATTGGTATGAGGTGGGCTTACCTAAATTCCAAGATTACTATCTAGCAATGGGTAAAGGAACCCAAGAGAAAGAAGTTGATGCCGTATTGACGTGTCACCTCATATGAATTCTTACCATGTAATTTAATCCCTTTGTCTCAATATCACATCAAGCAGGTTTCATGGAAGTGTCATAAACCTATATGCTTGATCCCTCATTCTTTGAATTCCAGAAATAAACTCTTCGTAACACCATGGACATGGAATTTGGGTGAAATTTCTATTTCAATCAAAGGCCCGAGATATCTACTACCATAAATATGGAAGGGACAAATTCTTCCTTGACTTATCCATTAACAACATGTCATTCGTGACGCACCCAATGTACCCTACTTCCCGCCAACTGTCTTCGTGATGGTTTCCTTCAGCAAATCAAAGTGTGTAAGTCATGAAATGAGTTAATGATAATCTTCCAGTCTAAGGACTATTAGACATGCTAGTAGATCGCAATGTCTGATTACACCAAGAAATGCAGAATTACTACAAGTGGGTCTTTTCTCATAATTTCACATCTTAGAGATTACCAAGTGCGAACTCCATGAGAGAGAGTCTCGTCTTCTTACGAGTACTCTCACATGATGGTCTATATACTATGTGTCCTATCATAGTATGTCATCCAACCATAGAACTTTATTTATGAATATTGTTATAGCATTTCAAGGTTCTCATCACAGTGGGGATCTTTCATGACCTTATTAATGCAACAAATATTCCCGGACATTATTATATTATAGTCATGTAGAATAATGAACAATATATAATAAGTGTACATTCAGGTAATCAAAGTACAAACAGTTGGTTCTTGGGACACCAACTCTAACAAACTCCCACTTGGACTAGAGCCAACTGCCTACGACTTTTAGTTCGCTAGACCTCACATGATGATCATGTTTTTCCCGAGTCAAGGATTTAGTCAAGGGGTCCACCAAGTTGTCTTCCATGGAAATAATGCTCACTGTAACTTCACCTCTCTGAGAAAAATCCCTCAAGTGATGATACTTCCAAAGTATGTGCTTTTTCCGATGATGTGACATTGGCTCTTTTGAAAGTGCCACCGCTACAGTGTTATCACAATAGAGTGTGACAGGATATTTACTGATAGGTACTACATCCAACTATTGGATGAATCTTAGCATCCATATTGCTTCTTTAGCTGCCTCAGAAGCTGTGATATACTCGGAATCTACTATAGAATCTGCAACCACACCTTTCTTTGAGCTCTTCCAGCTCACTGCACCTCCATTCAAACTGAAGATGTATCCATTCCATGACTTCATGTCATCTTGATCAGTCTTGAAACTAGCATCTACATGTCCTCTGATGACTAGTTCCTCATATCCTCCATAAACTAGGAACATATCCTTAGTACGCCTCAGATACTTAAGGATAGTCTTGACTGCCATCCAATGGCGGTCTCCTGGATCAGCTTGATATCTGCCTACCACACTTAATGCGTAAGAAACATCTATCCTTGTACATAACATAACATACATGACTTAACCAATCACGGATGCATAAGGGATCCTTGCCATTTTATTTCTTTTCTTATGTGTCTGAGGACACATTTTCTTGGAAATATGAATGCCATGTGACACTGGAAACAATACCCTCTTGGACTGTTCCATACTGAATCTCTTCAATATCTTGTCAATGTATGTACTTTGACTCAGGCCCATCATTATCTTGTATCTATCATGATGGATCCTGATCCCAAGAATATATGCTGCCTCGCCCATGTCTTTCATAGAGAAGCATTTATCCAACCATGTCTTAACTAACTGTAAGACAGGTACTTCGTTTCCAATTAGTAATATGTCATCAAAATACACTATTAGGAAAACTACTACACTTCCTCTAAACCTTTTTTAGACACAAGGTTCACATTAATTCTTAACAAATCCAAATTCTGTTATGGCTTCATCGAAATGAATGCTCCATGACCTTGATGCTTGCTTTAATCCATAAATGGATTTCTGCAATTTGGATACCTTGTTGGAATCCTTTGGAGTCACAAAACCTCCAGGTTGTGTCATGTAGACATCTTCCTGGAGGTTCCCGTTAAGGAATGTTGTTTTGAAATCCATTTTCTAATTTTCATATTCATGGTAAGAGGCAGTGGCCAATAGTATTTTGATGGATTTCAGCATCACAACTGGTGAAAAGGTTTCATCATAGTCAATTCCTTGATGCTGTCTAAAACCTTTTGCAACCAGTCTTGCCTTATAGGTCTTGACTTGTCCCTCCATGTCGATTTTCTTCTTGAATACCCATTTATTACCAACAGGCTTTACATCAACTGGAGGATCTACCAAAATCAAAACTTGGTTTTGTTACATGGAATCCATTTCATAATTAATGGCTTCTTTCCACTTGGCAATGTATGTGCTTTAAACTACTTCCTTGTAGGTAAGAGGATCATTATTTTCAACCAATAATGAGTCACCATCCTTGGTGAAAATAAAACCATATCGTTCTGGTTCTCTCACCTCTATCGTGCTCCTAGGCAGTTCTTGTGTCTCTGGAACAAATTTTTCTTCCACGGGGCTTTGTGGAATCTGTTCTTGTACCAACTCCTGTGTATCTTGAGCCTTGAATTCATCAAATTCTATCTTGCTCCCACTATCTCTTTTGGAGATGTGCTCCCTCTCAAGGAATATGGCATGTCTTTCCACTGTAACCTTTTTATCTAAGGGGTTTTATAGGTAATATCCCCTTTTTTCCTTGGGATATCCTATAAAGGTACACTTTGTGCCTTGGGGTGCAAGTTTGTTACCAGAAGATCCCTTAACAAATGATTCACTACCCCACACATGTAAATTTGATAACATGACTTTGCGTCCACTCCATAACTCGTATGTAATACCATTTATCAATTTAGTTGGTACTTGGTTTAGTATGTGTGCTTTTGTTTGTAATGAATATCCCCAAAAGGATAATGGAAGACTCGCATGACTCATCATTGATCTCACCATGTCCAACAGGGTGCGGTTCCTCCTTTCACTTACACCATTCAACTGAGGCGTGTAAAGAGGAGTGAGTTGAGATAGAATACCAAAATCCCGTAAGAAATCAATGAAGTCCTGATTAAGATATTCTCCTCCTCTATCTGATTGGAGTTTCTTAATCTTATTACCAAGCTAGTTCTCAGCTTCATTCTTGTATTATTTGAACCGGTCAAAAGAATCCGACTTATACCTCATTAAGTAAATATATCCATATATACTAAAATCATCAGTAAAAGTTATGAAGTACAAGAACCCACCCCTTACTTCAACTGGAAATGGTCCACACACATCTGTGTGAACTAATTCTAGAAGCTCTTTAGACCTTTCACCTTTCCCACTAAACAGGGCTTTGGTCATTTTTCCTTGTAGACACGCATGGCATACCCCAAGTTTTTTTAGTTCGAAAGAATCTAAATATCCATCTTGATGTAATTTTGTCAAACGTTTCTCATTGACATGACCTAGCCGGTGATGCCAAAGTTGGGTGTGGTATGAGTAATGTGAATTAACTTTGTCATCAATTGTCATTACTTGGTTTGTGTAGTATAACACATAAAGGTCGTTATATAAATGTGCCCAACCAAAACAAATGCTATCTTTATAAAAGTAGCAACATTAATTTCCAAACTTAAAGATGAAATCATCATTATCTAATCTGGATACTAGAATAATATTTTTGGTTACAAAGGGTACATAATAACATCCTTTTAATACCAAGACCATCCCAGTAGGCAATGTGAGGTGGTAGTCTCCGGAAACTACAACAACGAGTCTAGATTCGTTGGCTGCTCGCAGATCCACCTCACCTCAGTCAATCTTTCTGAATATACTTGTTTCCTATATTCAGATACAGATGTGTGAACCACAAGTAGTATCTAATACCCAATTGGTAGAAATAGATATATTTCATTCGATAAAAAATTCACATGAAGCTTCCCCTTGCTTCCTTGGCTGGGTGTAGTTTTTCTTCTAGTGGCCCTTCTTGCCACATGCGAAACAAATAGCCTCCAGTTCTCTTTCCTCCCCTTTGATCGTCCTTTTCTTGGAAGGCCTTGAAGAAGCTTTTGGCTTAAAACTCTTCGCCTTCCCTTTCCTTTTATTCACCATAAAGACAGAAGGCTTTTCACACTTCATATCATTATCCACTTGGAGAATGAGGATAAGAAGATCAGATAGAGACTTCTCAATGTTTTTCATGTCGAAATTTACAAAAAAGTTAGAGAAACTCTGGGGGAGTAATGAAAGAATGAGATCAGTACCTAGTTCTTTGGGGAGTTTAAACCCTATAACCTCCAAGCGCTCAATGTAGCCAATGAGCTTTACTACATGAGGTCCAAATGGGGTACCCTCTCCAATATTTCTCTGAAATAGAGCCTTGGATATCTCAAACCTTTCCTGTATTTATCTCTCCTGGTATAGACCACATAGGTGCTTGAGCATGCTATAGGCATCCATGTCTTCATGAGATTTCATGAGCTCACTAGACATTGATGACAATATCAAACATTGAAGGTTGAGTGCATCTTTCAAATGTTGATCATAGACCAGGAAATCTTTATCACTCGCCCATTGGGCAGGCGGATCAAGAAGTGAGGACTCCGGCACGTAAAACTTTCATTCATGGCATAGGATAACCCAAAGGCACCTAAACCATTCCTGAAAGTTACTGCCAATGAGGATATTTTTTTATCCATAATTAATCACAGAGAAAATGTGGTTGACGAGTTTGTCATATTTATTCTAAAAATTAAAAGAGTAGATTTATCAGTACCTTTTGATTACATTTTATGAAAAATAATGAATGAATTTATTAATTCTCCCACTATTTTATCATGTCCCAATGGCCCCCACCATTAAACTTGGAATTCCTAGTTTCTATGACATTCTAGTGGAAAGGATCCATATTCCCCTTTGCATAACCCCAGCAAGGGTTGGTGAAGCTATTTAAAGGTATTTTGGTAGGCAGGTCTTTGCCAACTATGAGCTTATAGTTCCTTGATATGTTGAGTGGACTCCCCAATCCTGAAATCCTGACATAGATTTCCTCAACACTTGCCTCCATTTTACGTCAAGTCTAGTAAGGTCTACTCCTCTTGATGTAAAATTTTTAAGCCAACCCGAAACTTTTATAAGATCTTCCTTTATAAAAGTAAGTGTCCCAACAAGGGTTGGTCAAACACATAGTTTTATTGAGTTTTGACCTTAATCAAGTAATGGAAGGCTTGGTCTAACTTAATATGGTATTTGAGGGATTTCAATCATTTATGCGTATTTTAGCATTATCACATGCTTGTTAATATTAAGTTATTCTTATTTAAGTGATTAACCATGTTCTGATAATGTTTACGCATAGTCCAGTTTTTATTTTATTCTATCTTTTCATTCTTGTTTATTTCAGTAACTATGTGATCGTGACAACACATATATAATAAATAAACCATGCAATCAGACAAAAATAAAATTAGATGGAATGATCACAAGCTTCTATTGGTTAGCTTATCTAGCGGTTTTGATAAGATAACCCTGACCTAGGAAAAAACACCTTGAACCCAATGGTTCGTGTTTTGTAGCTCCCACCTTTCCACTATTGTATATTCTTGGGTTGGTTTCACCTCAGCTTTGGATTTTGAATCGTCTCCTTTGGCTTGGGAGATCCTCTATTACATGGAGTTTACATTAAAGAAACCATGGGCGCACTGACCCTACATTTTATTAGAAGAAGGCTCACAGACCAACGAATTTAAATTAAATAAATTTAAATGAAACCACACACAAACAAAGGGTCTTTGGTCTAGCTCATGATCATCCATAACATTAAACGACATTTACTCATATTTAGTATTCAAATTCTTTTAATCATTCTTTTATTCAAGATAAGTCGTGCTTGAATTCAATTAATTACGATCTTATAATTAATAAATTATTTATCTTAAATTCCTTTTTGAATTTCCTTGAGATTCTTCTCATCCATATTCCTTGTACGGGTTTTTGTACTTTGGAGGAAACCTGGTGAAATTCCATTTCTGGAAAGTACACGACGTGTATTTGTTTTCACCCTTTATCCAAAGTACACTCCTGGGGCTTTGGCATGTTTTCTTTACTTTGGAAATTTTGGATTACAGGGCGTGTAGATTAATCTAATACAACATGTACTTCCTTGTTACACGGTTATCAGCCTGACAATCCTATGTACGTGGTTACAAGGATTCTCCTTGTACATGGTTTCACCTGGGCTAGATCAGACTACACAGCCTGTTGATTCAATATACATGCTGTGTATTCTGGTTTCCACACACCATTCAGTTCTGGTCAACACAGTGTAATTAAAACATAGGTATGATCAATTCACACGGTGTGGTTTGGTGGACTAGTACTGGTTTGTTGAACCTAAGTACACGATGTGGTTTGGCGGACTAGTACTGGTTCGTTGAACCTAAGTACACGACGTGTAGATTTCACTACACGTCGTGTATTCCTGTGTTGTACAGATAGAATGATTGTCTCCTTCGGATGAGTTCCTCATTTTTATTTTAATCAAAATTAAAATTAAAAGGATGTTTTTGTGATGTGAATCGAAAAAGGAAGGTGGAAGAATAGATCTCATTCATTCAGTTTTATAGAAAGATTTATCTTGAATTGAATCAAATATAAATTCATATATTATCAACGAAAATTAAATAACTATAATCAACGTTGTAACCGATCTGATACCACTTGAAGGTCTCGAGCACAGTAGAATCTCGTGGGTGGATATGCCCACTTGACTTTTTTTTCATTAGAAATGATCAATCTGGGATCAATACGACGATAAACACCAGACTCCATGGATCGAATCACAGAAATAGACAAAGAAGAAGAATATTCCCGGGACCACAGAGGAGGATCATCACAGGTTGATTATAATTAATTTAATTAATTGAAAAGAAGTACCTTTTTTGGTGTTCTTTCTTCGTTGATATTTCTGATCATGTTCCGATGTGATATGTCATTGCATCGTAGAAGCGAAGTGCAGACTTCCTCTAGCGGCGATCCACATGTGCACCACGTATCTCTGGACGTCGCCAAAGGAATCTCTGGGTGCTAGAGTGGAGAATCCTTTGCTTTCATTGTTTTCCTTAGATCGCCTTGATCCGATGGAGGAGGATCTCTCTCAGTCTTGAGAGCGTTCTTGGAGGAAGGAGTTCTTTCAGCCTTTAGAGAATTCTCCATAATTGTTGTGCACAACGATTAGGGAAAAGTGTTGGGATTGTGAGGATATTTATAATCGGGTTTGAGGTTATAGAGTTATGATAATAAATAAACGAGTTACGCATTTTATTTATTTCATTAAATCTTATTGAAAACCACATGTTGAATCATTAATTCCTTGACATGTGCCCACACTAATTATAATAAATATCTTTTAATAAAACAATATTATTTCCTCAAAATACTGACTGGAAAAACTACACGGCGTGTAATCATTAATACACGGTGTGTAATCATTTTTCATTTCCTTTCTAAAATGAAAACTACATGGCGTGTACATTCAATGTACACAACGTATATATTTTGTTTTCATTTTATTCTTCCTCCAACATTAAAACGATTTAGGATTACTTGAATAATTATTAAACCACATACAAGAATAATATTTATTCTACTTGAGATACTTGGATACACTTAGTGTGTGGCCCTCTAGGCCTCTTTCTCGTTAGCATTAGGCAGGATTACCTAAAGTCCAAGATTACTGTCTATCAACGGGTCAAGGCACTCAATAGAAAGAAGTTGATGCCGCATTGACGTGTCACATCATACGATCGTTTACCGTGTAATTTAATCCATTTGTATTAATATCTCATCAAGTAGGTTTTATGGCAGTGTCATAAACCTATGTGCTTGATCTGTCATTCTTTGACTTCCATAATAAACACGTCGTAACACCATGGCCATGGAATTTGGGTGACAGTTCTATTTCAATCAAAGGGCCTGAGATATATACTTCCATAAATATGGAAGGGACAAATTCTTCCTTGACTTATCCATTAATAACATTTCATTCGTGATGCACCCAACGTACCCTACTTCCCGCCAACTGTCTTCGTGACAATTTTCATCAGCAAATCTAAGTGCGCGAGTCATGACACGAGTTAATGATAATATTCCAGTTTAAGGACCATTACACACGCTTGTAGATAGGAATGTCCGATGACACCAAGACATGAAGAATTACTGCTAGTGGGTTTGTTCTCATAATCTCCCATCTTGAAGATTACCAAGTGCGAACTCTATGAGAGAGAGTCTCGTCTTCTTAGGAGTACTCACACATGACGGTCTGTATACTATGTGTCATATCATAGTATGTCATCCAACCATAGAACTTTATTTAAGAATATTGTTATAGCATTTCAAGGTTCTCATCATAGCAGGGATCTTCCATGACCTTATTAATGCAAAAAATATTCCCAGACATTATTATATTATAGTCATGAAGAGAAATGAGAAATATATAATAAGTGTACATTCAGGTAATCAAAGTATAAACAGTTGGTTCTCAGGACACCAAATCTAACAAATCATTTTCTCGATGTCGCGACTTGGGTTTTTGTATTCAAATCCTTTAAAATATTTTGAGTTGAGGGTCTATTTGTGTCTTGATATTTAAAGTTACATCTTGGTGTTATAGGTTGCTGCATGAACAGTCATGGTGATTTTGGGTTAATCTTATGCATGGTGGAATTGCACTGTAACCTTTGTCGACTGTTGATTAAGGAGGGGTGAGGGTCACATCGTGATATTTAGAGGTTAGAGGATTATGACGTAACGACCCCTATTGGGCCAACTATATTTAAGGGTGCATGGCCAAAGCTCATTGCAATGTGACACATAATGTTGCACTACAATGTGGCCAAGCCACGTGAAGTTAAAGGGAGTTGATTGAGTTTAATAGGGATGACATGACCCAACCCATTGAGACCCCACCCTGGCTGGTGGTAAGCCAAGTTTTCCACCCTAAAGTTACCTTTAATATGTCATAAGTTTTTTACTATCACCAAGTATGAATATCACACAAAATGGAAGACATTAGCCTATATCAACATGAAATATACACATATCACTACAAAAAAATAGTAGATTAGATGTGGTTATTAGGAGGGGGTTATGCACAAACCCCTCTAAATTCATTTTCGGTATAATTAGAGTGAGTTATATATTAAAGGCAGTTTTTAAAACTGTAACCACCTCTAAATGTGATTCAATTAGAGGTGTTTAAACCCATTCTAATTCGGTGTTAATTAGGGGGGTTTTGAAAACCGCCCATAATATATTACTTACACCTATATTACTTGCACCTGTTTGCTTCTGGAGATTTTGTGGTGCAATTATAGGGGGTTTAAACCCCCTCTAATTTAACTGCCATTAATTGATCCTTACCTTACCAGCGGTTTACAAAAATCGCCATTAACAACATAAGGAGGTCACATTAGCAACAGTTACAGAGAACTACAACTAATGTATTTAGAGGGGGTTATAACCCCCTCTAATCACAAAAATAACCTCTTCTAATAGGGGAATTTTTTTGTAGTATATCTCAAATGAATAAAATAATCATAAACACTAGTATTGCATATATATAACAACTGGACTGTATACAAAACATGCATGAGACATCTAATACAAGCACAATGACATAAGGGAAAATATTAAAGGCATTATACATCTGACAATACTTTGAATCTGATAGGTGTAAGAAATTAGAAGGATCCTCTCCATGACATGAACTACTAGATCGATCTCTAGCCATAATGGTTACTGCCACCATCACAAACCACCATGCTCCACCATGCATCATCAAATTTCACTAGGTGTCAGCTCCAAACAAGCCACATTAGCTCCATGTCCACCAAGACTATCATTGAATTGTGCATTTTTTCTCAGACATAACACATGAAAGCATAAATCCCATGCATGTGTGAGTATAAACATACTCATTAGGACACCCAAAAACTACAAAGTAAAGATAAGAAACAAGTCAACTCAAACTTCAGAACAAGAAGGTTTTTAGGAGTAAGACAAAGAAAAATCTAGATATTCTCAATCACTAAAAGTATTAGGGATTCAAATAATTCATTTTCATCACAACTCCAAGCCTCAAAGGTTATATATCAGGAGCAACCCCAGATGCTTGGAGTATCAAAAACCCTACGAAGCCTAAAGTCAATAGCCCACATTTACACCACATCTCACAGGAAACCAAAGGGTGTTTGAGGTGTCACATGTCTTAGAGCATCCAATTTTTTCAACTTCCCAAACTTCCACATTTCCACTAGAAACCTCAAAGGATGACCCACTCTTTATTGAAGTATTCACATCAATCGAGGGGGGTAGTACACACCGTTGTTCACAACTACTGATATCGTGACACTGATCTAGGAACCCATAGAGGAACCTGCACCTTGGCCAAGGATATATGTTGGTCAGGGTAATACTAAACCCTACTACCATAACCACCCAGGCTATGAGAAAATCCACATTACCCCTCTAGAATCACAAAGGAGGACCTGTATCTTAACAGACAATAGTAGCACACAACAGATGGGAGTAGTACATAAAAAATGAGAGAGGACTTAACTCTATCAGTAATATGGGGTTATTGTGCCTCATCGAGTAACACACAATATATGAAAGTTGAACATAATAAACATGGGTGTTCCTAATTCTGTGAATTATCTGATCACCATTCCCCAACCCCGTCATTGACCCTATAAAGATAATAGGACTAATCTATTCGTATTTCCTCACATCTCAACTCTAATGCTGAAGAGAAGCATACCATTGGGGCCCATGGAGAAAAATTCTCATGATGTACTATTCATGCATGAAAATCCGAGTCTCGAATAAAGAGATATGAAAATCCACCAAGGTTGGAAAAGTAAATGACATGTACTTAGGGATAAACAATGTGTATCCCCTCTAGAGAAGCCTAGTTGTGCACTAACTTATTACATAGAATGTGGAGTCAACCTAAACAACATGTACTATGATGTGCATGACACATGATATTGAAAAGGTACTCGATATGTATCCCTAATAGAAGTGTTTATATAGTCACGAGGTACACGACATGCTTGAGGTGGCACACGATGCCTGATACATGCATAAGCACTTGATGTGTACCTCCAGTCAGTCGAGTTGTGTAGTCCTTGACTACATGATGTGACTTCATGGAAACATGACGTGTGGTCCTCAGATTTCAACTAGGTGTGTACCACTTCCCTAGTCATGTCGTGCAAGCCTTAAATGGCATGTATCCAAACTACATTCCATACAGATGGATGTGTAATCAGATACCAATATCACTCTATATGGTGTGTGAATTAGTACCACATGAAGTGTGGTATTTATAGTCCTTAGAACCCTAAAATTAAATCTAGGGCAATACATGACATGTGTTTTTTCAAACTACATGTCGTGTAGTCATGCTCTTCACCCACAATTGCAGGGTCTTTTGAGTTTCATATCGTTGCTATTTGAAATCACCCTTAATCATGTCTTCACACAACCAATAACTATCTAGGACTACCTGGGTTACTTACCAAGACTCAATACATTATTGTTTTCCTTTATCATGGGATCGAGTAGTTTTTTTGCACTCAGGTTACCCGTCAACGCCCAAAGTTCATCCCATTGTTGCTACCGTTTCCAGAATGTGTTCGTCATTACCGGGGTCACAACCTTTCCCAAAAAATCACCCCAAAGTAACCACTTACCCAAGAGAAGTTCAGTGGTGATCATTATCTACATGGGGTAAGGGAGACAAAGAATGATGGTCAATGTGAATATTGAACACCAGATAGTTCATTCACAACACATTGTAATATAATAAAAACAAGGAGGAATCCTCAAAGGGTGAAAACACATTGAGGATCAAGGGGAAACACAATGGAGAATCATTGAACAATGAAATTAAAAAGTTTAAGAAATCTAATTCCCAAAGAAAAATCACAACAAAATTGAGACCGTTATTTTGAAATGATTTTAGAAAATGATAACAATCTATAATAGGGGAATTTTAAAAACATTTTTTATCAAGAAGAATAAGGCATGAATTCAAGAAATAATCCCTACCTCATAGCACAAAAACCATCACTTTAATTTATCATTTTCGTTATGAAAATATTTATCCTCATTTTATGATCCGATCATTGATGTCATCACAAATTTAGTTATGTTCCTTTGATTTGATGCAAGATCCCCCAAGATCCCAGTCCCTCTTGTCACGACCTAACCCACCAGAGCTCACCTGGCCAATGAAAGGCCGATCCGCAACTACCCCAATCACACCTCTAGAGGCCAGGGGATGGTGACAAGCTCCAAAATACATAACTAAAATGGGAAGCATTTTCCTAATGTACATGCACACACACACACAACTATCTCCATTTAGAAGTGTAGAGGAAAAAAACTAAAATACAGTAACATCTAGAGTAAAAACTATGCATGTAATAACCTCTAGGGAATGAAAAAGAGTGAAAAAGTGTAATCCAAAATGTAAAGGGAAAAAATACACTACCTACCTGAAAATATTTCCCAACATGACAATAACTATAAAAGAACATGCTGAGAGAGCCCATCTCCATATATCTAGGCCCCGACCACCACATGTAGTCAAATCCACCTGAGTATCCCTATGATCCTCTGAAATCACCACCAACCTACCCATTTTCAACATAATAAACCACACATGTGGGAAAATACCATGCAGAGGTGAGTATATATATACCCAGTAGGACACCCTAAAAAATGAAGAGGGGTGATAGAAGACAAGACAAAAGTAGTCTGTAGAGTCTCGTGTTTTTGGACCAGATGAAATTCCAACGTAATTTGAATTTTATCATTTGGTGAAGGTAACATTCTTTAAACTGAGCTTCATTATGTAAATATAAGATTTTGGACACTTAAATGTGTTGTTTTTAGACTTGGTTAAAGGCCTGAGAGGTTATATGAGTGTTACGTTGAGGTTTGGGAGCGTCATACCCCAAAACCTAAAAACTGGAGAAGGATGACAGGGGTGAATGACTTGTCTGAAACATGTGACCCTCCAGGAGAAACTGTGTGGCTAATCTAGTGGAGATAGAGGTCTTGCATAGTTTGTTCTAATCATGCGATATGGTCCACAAGATCGTGTGGTTTGCTGAATATATTTGACAGAGGGAATTTTCATGGTCTGTGCATGGTTATCCAAACTGTTCGGCCATCCCATACGAGGGGGTTCCTTGGGCAGAGACTTAAGTACAGTTGGCGCATAGTTTGAATAACTGTGCGGTAAAATCGTTTTCCTCATTTAAGGGGGGTAAAATTACCCTTTTTCCCTCTAGACTTATTTTCTTTTCTCCTCATCTTCTTCTCCTGTTACCCATGTGAAACATCTCCCACAGAGATCCCCTTATCCTCCTCTAGGTATGAGGAGATATCCCTCTTTCGACAACCATTTCAATCTTTATCTATCACATTGGAAGCATAAGGGTGAGTCTTAGACTCTTCCTCCCTCCTTTCTTCATTTATATTCCTATCTTCTACACTATTTTGGTGCAAACTAATTCTCCCTATTTCTAGGGAGTTCATCTGTTTGTTTGTTTTCTCTCAAACCATCTCAATTCAAACCTTGATATTAGATGAGTAAAATTTACTTGGTATAAGGTAGGTAGTTTATAGCTTTTCCCTTAATTTATAGACCATTTATTAAATATATCATTATGTCATATGCCTAATTATTCATGTGTTTCCCTTAAATTGTTAAATTAAATATGTAGAACCTAATGCTTGATTTAATTAGCCTCTATGCCTTAAAAATAAAACTGATGGGGGATATGGCCTCAAACTGAACCACCCCTTTGGGGTGGGTTCGTATGATTACATAAAAGAATTATCATAATCTTCCTTATGATTTGACCACCCTTGGGGTGTGGTGGTTTAAAATTATTTAAATGGAACGAATGTCTTATGATTTGACTCTCATTTTTTGTATATCAATCTATTCCTCTATAATGAGATTCTTAAATTGAGTTAAATTAATTTTTTGATGGAAATTTCATTTTTTATAATAAAACCACCATTTGAGGTGTGCTGCCTTTTAAACTAAAAAGGAAATGTTTAATTCTTTATATCTTTCTTGGCCTTATGGCATGGGTGTTTACTATGACCTTCATGGTAATTTATTGGATGTAAATGACATGTTATGGTCATGGAATCTCTAATTATTTATAATGGATTCAACTTTCTTATTAAATTAAATGTTTATATTTAGTTGAATGAAAGGGGTGACAAGGTCTTTCCACATGTTACATAATTATGATATAGAATATATATATTGTGATACCTAAGGTTTAATTTGGGTCAAATGATTATAAATGTTATAGAGGAAATTTTTCATGACCCAACCCAAGCCAGGGCTCGAGCCACAACTACCTCAAGCCCGCCTTTATAGGCTAGGGTTTGGTGACCAGCGCTAAAAGCATAAATAACACAGGGATACCATTGCCTAAGTACCTGAACACTCACACAAACACAAACCTCTCAATGCATAAGTGCATAGGAAAAGAGTAAAAGATTTAAAACACTAGGGAAAAAACCATGCATGTAAAAACGCTAGACAATACAAGAGTACAATAGTATAAACTTAAAAGTAAAGGGAAAAATATATGCACTACTATTTCCGAGGCTTTCATTGGGGTGCATCTATGTGTCTGCACATGGTTGTGTGTGATGACTGCTCTTGTTGACCTGTATTCCCGCTTTCCAAAGGTGAGAGACATTCATCACTTTCATCAGTGATGTATTCTCCTTGATCAAAATGGGATGATGGGATTTTAGTTCCTCCTTCCATGGATTCCTCCTCATAATTCGTCTCCTAGTCTGAGTCTCCCTCATAGAGTTAATTATGGTCATGGAACTCATTCCTAATGTTAACTCTTTGTGGATGCTGTTTAATTATCCCGCTTCTATATGGACATTCCAAGGGGTCTTGATAGGGTAGAAACCTTTGGTTAGGAGAGTAGTCATGTTGGGCATCATTGGCATGTCTAGAAACTGGGAACATTAGTCACCTATATTCTTCCCCATAAAAGGATATCTCATGGAGTCATCTGAGGCATGGAACTAGTGGAATCCCATGTCGATCATAGGGTATTTGATTCCAAAGGAATATCTTCCCAGGCTTTCACATCAAGCATCCCATGTTTAGCATGAGGTAGCATTATGAGTCAGGTCGCGAGTTTAATGTCTTGCAGAGACAGTGTGAAATTGATCAGAATTCCTTGTGGAGGTAGATTAGGGAGGTGCATCCCTAAGAGGGAAAACCTGAAATGTTTATCAATGGATGGATCATAACACCTCATGGAGATGAATCTAGGAGTTGTGTCCCATAAAGGGAAGATTTCACACCATGAAGGTTGATTTGGACACCCCTAAAGGTGGACCAGGGAGGTGTACCCCTAAGAGGGGGTGCCAAGGTTTACTATTAGTCAGGATTGAACCTTAGGGAGGCATCCTATATACCCTAATTAGAATTTAGGGATCAAAACCCACATATTTCAAGAGGTGGTATGAGGATTACACATAGGAGCTGCCCAAATGGGTGGCATGATCTCACCGAGATGTGGTGGCCTGGGTAAAAATCAGGATGGATTATGGTTGGGGTGGATGGAATGTATAGAGTGGATGAAGTGTTGGGGTGTTGGTCTTGAACCTTAGGGAGGTTTCCTATATATCCCATTTAGTTGGGAATAAAATTCCATGTAGTTTGAAAATGGGCATTGGGGTTTACTCCTAAGGAGGAGGCCCATGGAAATGGAGCATGTGGTTGGGGATTACACATGAGATCTGCTCGTTTGGTTAGGGATTACATGTAGAAGAAGCTCAATTGAGGAGATATGATGTGGTTGGGGCTTACACATAGAAGCGGCCTAGTTGGTTGAAGGTTTAAGACTTATGTCTATGGAGAGGCCCCAGGGAAATGGAGCATTTTGTTGGGGATTACGCATGAGTGATAACCGTTTGGTTGGGGTTTACACATAGAAGTGTCCTGGTTGGTTGAAGGTCTGGGGATTATGTCTATAGATAGGTCCCATTTGAGGTTTTGGATTTTGTGGATGTCATGATCACCGCTAACCTATAAGCCCACGTGAGTCATGATCGGTGTGAGAAACAATATTAGAGTTGGTGTCCTAGAACCAATTGTTTTTTACTTTGATTATATTAATATTTTATGTTTTAAATATTAAATTAAACATATTATTACATATTTTTTATTATTCTGTATGACTTTAATGTAATAATGTCCTAGAGTATTTTTCGCATTGATAAGGTCATAATAGTTCCCCACTATGATGAGAACCTTTAAGTGCTATGACAATATTCTTAATATAGTTATATAGTTGGATAAAATTATATTATGGGACACATATTATATATACCGTAAGGTGTGATTACTCGTAAGAAGATGAGACTTATTCTCATAAAGTTCACATTTGGCAATCTCCAAGATGAGAGATTATGAGGAAAACTCATTAGAAGGAATTCTGCATGTTTTGGTGTCGTTAGATATTCCTATCTATGAGCATGTGTAATGGTCCTTATACTTTAATATTATCATTAATGTATGTCACAACTCATGCACTTATATTTTATGATGAAAACCGTCACACCATATATTTGCGGGAAGTAGGGTATGTTGGGTGCATCACAAATGACATGTTATTAAGGGATAAGTCAAGGAAGGATTTCCCTTCCATCTTTATGAAAGTTTATATCTCATAACTTTTATTGAAATAGAACCGTCACCCTAAATTCCATGGCCATGGTGCAATGAAAAGTTTATTTCAGATAGTTAAATAATGATGTATCGAGTATATAGGTTGGTCACACCATTATGCAGCCCGATCGATAAGATATTGTGACAAAGGAATTATATTACACAGTGAGAATTTTTATATGATTATCTTCATCACGAATTTAAGTTCTTTCTATTGGGTGACTTAACCCATTGCTAGATAGTAATCTTGGAATTTAGGCAAGCCTGCCTAATGCCAACGAGAAGTAATCCTAGAGGGTCATACACTAAGTTTTCTGTTGGTCTCAATTAAATTCTATTTGAATTTAATTAATGGAATAAATATTATTCTTAAGACCAATGAATAATTTTATTCAAGTTATATTGATATCAAAAATTAAATAAATATTTATTCACTAGATTTTGAATAAAATAAATAAATTTATTTTATTGAATATTTAATAAATATTTATTTACTAGTTTGTGAATAAAATATTTATTTAAGAGAATAAAATATTTAATCGGATGTTCAATAAATGTAAGAGGAGTTTGAATAGACCAAGACCATGTCCAGTGATAAAATAATTATTTATGAGTCAGTAAATATTAATTATCCATTTTGTGCAAGTTGGCGCACCACAAAATAATAATAATAATAATAATATTTTTCAGCATGGGATTTCATTAATGGTTATAATTATATTTAATGGATGTTATGAAATTATTTTTTGTAACCAAAATACCGGCTCTATAAATAGATGATTATGTCTATTGTGTAAATCATTCGAAACCAATTCTACGTTTGGGAATAGATAATTATTTCGCACAATGAATTCGCTCTTGACTCCTCCTTCTCTCTCCCTCTCAAGAATGATAAATACAAGAGAAATTTTCTTCAAGACCGAAGAACAAGCGATCAAGAACAAACATCACAAGGAATTTGATTTTTCATGCTAGCTCCTGAAGAATGAGTGATGTTTCTTAGAGACCATTGGGGCAGGCATGAATCACTACTAGAGGGATTCTACCCTTGGATCCTCAAAAGCGTAATGAAGGAGATCTAGAAGGTCCTTTTTGGATGATCAACAATAACCAACAAAGAAATTTCCTAAGCCCAGATATTTATTTCTTCAGATATTAAATAAATTAATTATAAATTTGACATGCAAGATCTTCACTCTTGGTTTTAGGTAATGATTATTAAAAGAAATTTTAATATATCGCCTTACACCACAATGGTTCTACTACACTCAGAACCAACAAGTAGTATCAGAGGTGTCATGTTTAAATTTATGATTATTTATTTGATTTTTGATCTATGAACAATCATGGTTAGATTTTCATTTCATTTTATTCATTCTTTAATATGATTTGAATTAACATGTTATCAAAATATTAATCATGTTCGTTCAGTGTTTCATTTTCTTATAGATTTAAGAATAAATGAAGAACGGCCAGAGTTTCCATTAGGAAGTGCTAAATCTTTGGACAGTAAAGCTAGGTTACATGACGTACGACCGAAGCACACACTGTATACCCATTTTCATTTTATCTAGATGCAATAATCAATTAAAAACATACAGTTCTTTTATTGCACACTGTGTGTTGACCGAGCCAACCTGGAATGCAGTAAGCGGATACAGGGTGTGTAGTTGGCTTGTATACACCGTGTAGTCTGACTGTGTTAACATGCCAAAGCCCCATATGTGTGACTTGGATTTATGACAACCAAGATACATTGAATATATATGTATGTACACATCATGTAGTCTCCCATTAATGGAAAAAATTAAAATTAAATTAAATTTGAAAAATTGCATCATTAAAACCTTATTTTATTGATTGTCACACCATTGTGTGTTTCATAATTTAATAATGGTTTTAAATAAATTTAAATGATCAATTAATTTACTGTAATAAATTTGTCATTAATGGTTCTACCATTTATTTTCCATGACTACCAAATTTATGGGTATCTCTAATTAAGTTAGAATGATTGTTAACATGATAGGGAATTAATTAATAAAAGCACATTCATCTTAATAATAAAGAATGAATAAAGAAATGAATTCTAGCCAGTTACTTTTTGCATATTCGAAGCATGTAAGACCAATCATGTGCTTGACCAAGACTGATGTATGTGTTGGAATTTATTTAATTAAATTTATTGTATGGTTTTTCAATTATTTAATATTAAATTAAAAGATATCCTACGATTCATCCCCCCATCTATTATTATGTAGGACATTCATGTCTAAGGATATTTATGTAATTCCATTTAACCAATCCTTTGGTTTCCCTCAACTATATGTGAGTAAAAAATATTTGTAATTAATGGATAATCCTAAGTCACATAGAGATGGTTCAAGATAGAACCATAATAGTTCTAACTCGATGATACATAGGTGGACATGTGGAATGCTATAGCCCATGCCAAGTATGGCATAAGAAGTTATTTCCCCTAGGTCATAGGTTGATTTAATTCATGATCATTAAATAAACCATTAGATAAGCTCATGATTGGGCCATTTAATTAATTAATTATTTTCTATCTAATGTATTAAAATTATATTTATTAATGAAAGACTGCGATCACATAAATGAATTAATATGCAAAGATGGAATTTAAATAAAATTAATTATGTGTAAATGTTTTATCTAAACACAGTTAATTAATTAATTAAAAATCCACTTAAATATTAACAAGACATGTAAAGGATAAAAAAGATAAAAATTTATGCATAATAAAATAAAATCCATTAATCTAATATTAAGTCAAACTAATCCTTCCATTACTTGATTTGGAAGAAAATTCAATTGAACTATGTGTTTGACCAACCCTTGTTGGGACACTTACTTTTATAAGGGGAGTTCTTATGAAGGTTTCAGTTTTACTTAACCATTTTACATCAAGAGGATTAGCCCTTGCTAGACTTGGTGTAATTTGGAGGCAAGTGTTGATAAAATCCAAGTCAGGATTTCTAGATTGGGGAGTCCACTCAACGGATCAAGGAGCTGCAAGCCCATAGTTGGAAAAGACTTGCCTACCTAAATACCTTCAAAATAGATTGACAAACCCTTTTTGGGGTTATGTTAAGGGGAATATGGATCCTTACCACTAGAATGTCCTAGAAACTAGACATTCCAAGTTCAATGGCGAGGGATATTAGGAATTTATAAAATAGTTGGAGATTTAATAAAATCAACTAATTTATTATTTATCACAAAATTTGTAATCAGGAAAAGTACTAATAATCTAATATTTTAATTGTAGAATAAAATAAAAATCTCATAATCCAAAATATCCCTACGATCAATATTGGATAAAGACAATCTTCTCATTTATAGTAAATTCCAAGAGTGGTTTAGACACCTTCGGGTTGTTCTATGCCATGAATAGAAATATTACGTGCTAGAATCCTCAATGCCTGATCTACCTGCTCAAGAGGTGAGTGATGAAGAATTCATAGTCTATGAAAAAAATATGAACAATGTGGTCGACGTTCAATGTTTGATGATTTCATCTATGTATAGTGAACTCAAGATGTAACAACCCAAAATTTTGAATAATATTTGTTTCCTAAATTTGTGTGTTATTTCATTTTATACTCCACAAAACTATATCCTTTAATTAATGAAGTGAGTATAATTAAATGAGATTGTTGGGTTTCGACTGTTATATAACCATTGATCAATATGACTATTGGAAACTAAACTCTTTACGTTACAATTATTTTTTATAAATACAAGTGATCTTGGTTAATACAGAAAGAAGAGTCGATAGCCTCATCCAGTAGACTCGGGCCGTACAAAGCCCATCTGTCAGAGCTTGAGAAGGAGGTAGCATCTCTGGGATTTTCTCTGGACCAAGCCCAAGCAGAGATTCAAAATGTGAAGCTTGAATGAAATCGACTAAGGGAGACGTTCAATCTGATAGAAATCACCACTCGGGCAATGTTGTCCGAGCCTCCCCAAGATTCTATCACCATATCACACCTTACACTTAGGTCCTATGCAGGTGTTATAAGGGGCTATGTAATGAGGCCTTAGAGATACTTTTTGTAATCCCTTAGTATAAATAAAATTTTTATTTCTTATTATGGTAAAATTTGTGATTTTGAAATGTTCGAATAAATATAGGATGAATATTATTGATGAATTTTGGAAAAAGTGTATTTTAAAATATTCATGTAAACTTTAAATAATTAATAATGTGAAATGATTTTCAAAAAATAGTCTTCTACAGTTGTGATCAATAAGAAATTTAGTGTCTAATAATATCAACTTGTTTTTTAGTGAATAGTAAAATATGAATAGTAACATACCCTTATGAATAATAATGAATAGTAAACCAGCCAAAAAAAAATAAAAACTTCACCCATGAATGTATAAATACAATTTAGACATCTTAAAAGTGAAAAAATGATCATAGTATAAGTTTTGTTATTTTTGTAGGTCATAAATATTTTATTTACAATTTTATAATTAATTTAATAATTTAAAATGAAAATGTATTTTCATAAAATGTAATCATAAATTTTTACTTTATTTTCTTATGGTTATATGATAATTTTATGGGACCTTGATTACTTTTTCATGGTGTTACAAAATAATTTATAGTTTTAGAGTTGTTTTTTTTGAATAAATAATGATTTTATTTAAAAATTAAATTAAAAATTATTAGAAAATTATTTTCATAAAATGGATTTAATTTTTGAATTCAAATTATCGATATTAGTTTAGGGTAAATTTTTGGGATTTTTCTAAAATAGTTGAATTTTCAGTGAATAGTAAAAATACAGTTTTGAGTTTCGGGTGTTTAATGACATAATTGATGATTTAATAACGATGTAATAAATCTGGTCGACTTTTGAATATTAAGATATGTTATGAGGTGTACCAAGTGGCCAATACCATGGGCAAGCCCATGGTTTTGCAAAAACCACCGATGAGGTGTCCCTTGGAAATTAATTAAATATCCCCTCTCTTCCCCTATAAATACCAAGCCATTCCCTCATTCATTTCATTCGAAAATCCTCCTCAACGAAGCTATGGTCTTTTTACCTCACAAGGATTACTACCAAGGTTCCCTGAATCCTCCAAGGTCCCAACCTTCAAGATTTCGAAGTTACTCTTCAAGGTAAGGGAACCTTCCACCCTCTTTTTTTAGTCATGATTTCCTTTAAGTTATGTCTTCCAGTTTCCATATTCTTATGTGGGGGTATGTTATTATATATTCTTATTACTTTCCATTTCATGTACAAATGATAATATACCCTTTCTTCTCTCAAAAATTTATTTTTTGAAATTTTAAGTGATGCCGTTAGGCTGCTGAATTTTCGTAAAACAAATCGCATCTTCTCTTTTCTTTCAAGTTTCATTTTCATATGGTATTTACTTAAAATATCCATACCATGATCTTATTTATTTTTATTATGTACACATACTGTATTATAAGTTTCTTATGAGTGGGTTACTCTTGTCCCCTCTCTTTTTAACATTTTCTAAAACCATGTTATATAGCCGTTATGTTGCAAAATTTTCGTCTCAAAATCTATCTCTTTTTCTCAAGAAATTATCTTGTATTATTTATGTGGATACACAAACCTATTTAATTTATAGGGGTATTCACCAAGACATAATATTTATCTATTTGATTCTGGAATTTACATACATATAACCCTTACTCACTTTCCATGGGTTATAAATGACATAATGAGCTTATTTTTAAGTACTTTTTAAAAGTCACGATTTTGAAATGAAACCCATTTATTTTACTCTCTGTGTTATTTATGAAATGTTTGATATTGATATATCTGGATCACATGAATATAAATACATATTAAGGGTGTGACTTGATAGTGCTCCAATGCATTGGGTAAATAATTTAATCTCTAGATATGACAAGTTTCACAATACCTTGGTGAATAACCTTGGTAAATTTTATGACACCTTGGGGATGAACCTTGGTGATATGTTCATGAATGTCTAAATTAAATGTTTTTGACACATATTCATGTTATATTTCAATTTATTTTCATTATTAAATGACTCTACTTCCATGTCTCATGTATTTATGTTTTTTATCAAGTTCTTATTGATTTCACAAGTAAACTGATTCCCTTGTTTTCCTTATTGGGCCTTCTGCTCACCCTTTCCTTTGATGTATGTCTCCAAGTTATGAGATGAAATAATTTTACTTATAAAGAACTTATGATGAAACCCTACAAGTGTATTAGAAGAATGTTTTATATTTTCATGTTTTATGTTCCTTATCTCTAAGACTCTAGAATTTAAAGATCCTTGGTTTGTAAAATGTAATGAAAAGTTATGTAATAAAAAGGCAGGATGCCATAGTTGGTATCAAAGGATAGTTTAGTTATTTATGGAAATTAGGCTATGAAAACTTTAGGAATAACCCTATATAGAAGTTTAATTATTAGAAAACTTCCTGGTATTTTGGTGAGTATTGAGTAAGTGGTTTATCAAGAAAATACATTCCTGTCTGGATACAAGCAGGTAGAGGCGGCTCTGGCACAAATGTACCTAGGAGTGAAAACTCTGACAAGGAGTTTTGGGATTGACCCAGGGTATCCTGGTACATGACAATGGGGCTTGATTCACTTTTGGTTACAACACTCCCAGGAGATATGTTTGCTTAATTATAAGCTTTTTATGAATCATTATGAAGGATTTATAGAGAAATGTAATTGTTTAAAGCATGAAGTTTTAAGACATAAAATCCTTTATACTTAAAAGATTTTTAAATAAAATAAGTTTCTTACTAAGGTTTTATTATTTTAGAAAATGGTGGTCAATAGGAGGAACCATGCAAATGGTGACAACAATGGACCTTGCACTGACAACCCTCTGATGGAAGTTGGAATGGAAACTTTCATGCAAATGATGAACCAACTGAATCAAGTTATGAGAAATAACTTGAATCAAGATGAGAGACCGATCTCACCGTGAAGGGAATAAATTTCTGTTGAATCCTTTATATGTCAATGACCAAAAAACTTCAGTGGATCTACCAACCCATTGATTGCTAAACAGTGGACCAGCTCTATTGAAAAGATCTTTTCTATGCTCCACTGTTCTGAACAAGAGAAGGTTAACTTGGCTATTTATCGCTTAGAGGGAGAAGCTGATCAGTGGTGGGAACTGATTAAAAACATAAGGCCAAGAGTGGAAGTTGAAGCTATGGAGTGGGAAGAGTTCAGAGGGATATTATTCAACAATTATTTCCCTCGATTGATGAGAACAAGAATGGAGAAGGAGTTTCTTGAGCCGAAGCAGAAGGAGAATAAATATGTGGGAAGCTACGAGATGAACTTCACAAGGATTTCACGTTACACCTCTAGCTTTTCCATGGATCCAAATGGTAAGTTTGATAGATTCTTTGGTGGATTGAGCCCTCATCTATATAATAATCTAGCTAACCTAGATTATGATAGCTATGAGGAGGTCATGTGAAGCGTGATGAAAGTCGAACTGGAGTTTGGTGAGATGCAATGGTCTCATAAATCCAATGACAATAAAAGATATATGGAGCTAAGCTTAGTGAGGAGCTTCGATCAGGGAAGAGGAGGCAAACAAGTACAATATCCAATGTGTAATAAATGTGGGAAGAAGCATTCGGGGAACTGCTTGCTTGGGAACGGGAAGTGCTACAAGTGTGGTAGAGATGGACACATTTCGCAGAATTTTCGTAATGAGGTGAAGCCACAACTTCCCAATAATAACGAAAAAGGAAAGATGGTACAAGACCTACCTAATGTTCAATGCTATAAGTGTGGACAACTTGGGCACTTTGCTAATCACTGTCCAAATACGAGGGTAGTGGAGGGAAATCACCATCATCCTCATCAATGTCTAAGGGAATAAGGTCGTACTTTTTCAATCAATATGGCCGAAGTTGAAGTGCCAAATGATGTGGTGGTAGGTACTATTGTTGTTCTCTCAAAGATAGCAAGTAATTTGTTTGATTTTGGTTCTATTAATTCCTTTATTTCCTCTAAGTTTGCAAAGAATTTAGAATCAACCCCCGATTTTCTAAAAGTAGAGTTATCAGTCAAGAATCTTGGTGGGATTATCCAAGCATCAACATTGTTTAGAAACTATAGTATTTAATTTAGAGATCACAATATTATCACAAATCTAGTAGTCATCCCCATTATTAAATCTAAAATTATACTAGGGATGAATTGGCTCTCAAAGTATAATGCTAAGATCAAATGCAGAAGCAAGTAAATCTCAATAGTCTTCAATAGGAAACCTACAGTTATCTTACAAGAAGAGATATCTCGACCTGATCTATGTCTATAAGAACCTCCTATATCCTTCTTTATGGATTTTATCGGTGAATAAGAAGGAAATGAGAGTTTGAGGATAGAAAATGTCCCCATTGTACAGGAATACATTGATGTATTTCCTAAGGAGTTACCTGAACCTCCCCCAGAAAGAGAGGTAGAGTTATCCATTGAACTCGTACCTGGATCCCATCCGCTATCAAATACCCTATATGGGATGGTAAATGTGGAGCTGGGGGAGTTAAAGAAACAACCCCAAGATCTTTTGGAGAAGGGTTTAATCTGACCGAGTGTGTCTCCTTGGGGAGCACCAATTCTCTTTTTGAAGAAGAAGGATGAATTGATGCGACTGTGCATTGATTATAGAGAACTAAATGAGATCACAATGAAGTAAAAATACCCTCTTACAAGAATTGATGACTTATTTGACCAACTTCACAGGGATAAATTCTTCTCTAAGATTGATCTTTGATCTGGTTATCATAAATTGAGGGTGAAGAAAGAAGATATTCTGAAAAATGACTTCTGATCAAGATATGGGCATTATGAGTTTGTTGTTATGCCTTTCAGACTAACTAATGCACCTACTATTTTTATGGATTTGATAAATAGAGTCTTTAAGGACTACCCTGATAACTTTGTGGTAGTTTTTATTGATGTTATTTTGATATATTCCAAAAGTCTTGAGGAGCATGAGGATCATCTAAGGGTTATTTTGAAAACTCTATGGAAGGATAGGCTTTTTGGAAAGTTTAGAAAATATGAATTCTAGTTTCAAAAAGTTGATTTATTGGGGCGCATTGTAACCAATGAAGGAATCACATTTGACCCTACAAAGACAAAATTTGTAGAGGAGTGGCCTCAGCCAACAATAATAATCGAGATTCATAGTTTCCTTGGATTAGCAGGATATTATAGGAGGTTTGTGAAAAACTTTTCATGACTTTCTAATCCATTAACCAAGTTAACTCGAAAAGGGGTCAAGTTCATCTGGACAAAGATGTGTGAGGTAAGTTTCTAATAGCTGAAGAAGAGATTGGTTACTGAACCCATGTTAAATATTCCCTCAATTGGATAAGGATTCGTTATTTTTAGTGATGCATCTTTTAAAGAGATTAGGTAAATCCTCATGAAAAATAAAAAATTCATTACTTATGAATCTCGACAGTTGAAGAATCATGAGTAGAACTATCCTACACATGATCTAGAGCTGGCTGCAGTCGTTTTTTCTTTGAATATATGGAGGCACTATCTTTATGGGGAGAAATGTTATATATACACAGACCATCAAAGTATGAAGTATATTTTCACACCAAAGCAATTGAACATGAGACATAGAAGATGGTTGGAACTTCTCAAAGACTATGATTATTCAATTCATTATCATCCCGAAAGATAAAATATAGACATGGGAATTATAAGGGAAGGGACATTATCAACCCTAACCCAACTAATTTCTCAATCATCATTACTAGATAAGATCAAGAAAGATCAGAAAGAAGATCCTTATTTACAGAAGAAGTTTGAGGCTGTGAAGGATGGGAAGTTTCCTGAGTTCAATATTGATCAAGAAGGTGTACTGAAATTTCATAAAAAACTACGTGTTCCATCTATTCCGAAAATAAATAAGGAGCTAATGGATGAATCTCATAGCTTTACTTTCTATATACATCTAGGAAGCATTAAAATGTATAGAGACCTTCGTGATCATTATTGGTGGGATAATATGAAAATGGATATTACTGACTACACTTCAAGGTTCCTGGTATGTCAGCAAGTGAAGGCAGAGTGACAACTTCCTAAAGGGGTATTACAACCACTACCCATACCAGCATGGAAGTGGGACAATATCACTATGGACTTTTTCACTGGTCTCCTGAGAACTTCCAAAGGAAACAGTGCGATATGGGTTATTGTGAACCATATCACAAAGACTGCCCATTTTATCTCCATTCAGGAAGATTTCCCTTTTGATCAACTTGCCATGATTTACGTGAAGGAAGTGGTAAGGCTGCATGGAGTTCCACTTTCTATCATATCTGATCGTGATCTAAGGTTCACATCAAAATTCTAGAGAAGTATTCAACATGCTCTGAGCAATGAATTGAATTTCAGTACAACCTATCACCCCCAAACTAATGGCTAATATGAAAGGACAATTCAAACACTTGAGGATATGCTGAGAATATGCTCAATGGAATTTAAAGGTGGATGGGATCAAAATCTCCCTTTAGTTGAGTTCTCTTACAACAATAACTTCCACTCGAGCATTCAAATGGCACCCTATGAATCTCTATATGGGAAGCGATGTAGAACTCTTACTTGTTGGCATGAAGCCGGTGAGAGAAAAATTCTTGGGCCCGATCTTGTGAAAGAGATGACGAAAAAGGTCCATGCCATCTAGCAACACATTAAGGCTGCTCAGAGTCGGCAAAAGTGCTATGCCAACAACCGTCGAAGGGAATTAGAGTTTGATGTTGGTGAAAAAGTCTTTCTTTGAATTTCACCTTAGAAGAGAGTCATGAGGTTTGGGAAGAAAGGGAAGCTAAACCCTAGGTACATTGGCCCCTATGAAATCCTTGATCGTGTGGGAGTAGTGGCCTATCGGCTTACACTTCCTCAAAATCTAGCACAAGTTCATGATGTATTCCACGTATCCCTCTTGAGGAAGCACATACCTGACCCTTCACATGTACTAAATCTAGAGGTGGTACAACTGGAACATGACCTCTCTTATGAGGAGCAGTTTGTGGAGATCTTGGATCGTAGAGACAAGGTTCTACGCAACAGGACTACCCACCTTGTAAAGGTGTTGTAGAGGAACCACAAATGCGAAGAAGCCACATGGGAACCAGAGGAGTCTATGAGGTAGAATTCCCCAAAACTTTTCTCTTCTTAGGGTACGAGTTAAAATTTTGGGGATGAACTTTCTTAAGGGGGGAAGAATGTAACGACCCGAACTTTTGAATAATATTTGTTTCCTAAATTTGTGTGTTATTTCATTTTATACCCCACAAAACTATATCCCTTAATTAATTAAGTGAGTATAATTAAATGAGACCATTGGGCTTCGAATGTTATATGACCATTGGTCAATATGACCGTTGGTTAGTATGACCATTGGAACCTAAACTCTTTATATTACAATTATTGTTTATAAATACAAGTGATCTTGATTAATACAGAAAGAAGATTCGATGGCCTCATCCAGTAGACTCGGGCTGTACAAAGCCCATCTGTCAGAGCTTGGGAAGGAGGTAGCATCTCTGATCTTTGATCTGGACAAAGCCCAAGCAGGGCTTCAACATGTGAATCTTGAACGAAATCACATAAGGGAGAAGTTCAAGCTGATAGAAATCACCACTCAGGCAATGTTGTCCAAGCCTCCCCAAGATTCTATCACCATAGCACACCTTACACTTAGGTCCTTTGAAGGTGTTATAAGGGGATATGTAACAAGGCCTTAGATACGTTTTGTAATCCCTTGGTATAAATAAATTTTTTATTTCTTATTATGGTAAAATTTTTTATTTTCAAATGTCCAGATAAATATAGGATGAATATTATTGATGAATTTTGGAAAAAGGGTATTTTAAAATATTCATGTTAAATATAAATAATTAATAATGTGAAATGATTTTCAAAAAATGGTCTTCTACAGCTGTGATTAGTAAGAAATTTAGAGTCTAATAAGATCAAATTGTTTTTAGTGAATAGTAAAGTATGAATAGCAACATACCCTTATGAATAGTAACTTGTCTAAAAAATAAAAACTTCAACCATGAATGTATAAATACAATTTAGACATATTAAAAGTGAAATATGATCATAGTATAAGTTTTTTTATTTTTGTAGGTCATAAATATTTTATTTACAATTTTATAATTAATTTAATAATTTAAAATGAAAATTTATTTTCATAAAATTTAATCATAAAATTTTAATTTATTGTATTATGGTTATACGACAATTTTATGGGACCTTGATTACTTTTTCATAGTGTTACAAAATAAGTTATAGTTTTAGAGTTGTTTTTTTGAATAAATAATGATTTTATTTAAAAATTAAATTAAAAATAATTAGAAAATTATTTTCATAAAATGGATTTCATTTTTGAATTTAGAGAATTAATATTAGGTTAGGGTAATATTTTGGTATTTTTCTGAAATAGTTGAATTTTCGGTGAATAGTAAAAATACAGTTTTGAGTTTCGGGTGTTTAATGACATCATTGATGATGCAATAATGATGTAATAAATCTAGTTGAATTTTTAATAGTAAGATATATTATGAGGTGTCCCAATTGGATAATACCATGGGAAAATACCATGGGCAAGCCCATGGTTTTGCAAATACCGCCGATGAGGTGTCCCTTGGAAATTAATTAAATATTCCCTCTCTTTCCCTATAAATATCAAGCCATTCCCTCATTAATTTCATTCCAAAATCCTCCTCAATGAATCTATTGTCTTTTTACCTCACAATTAGTCCTCCCAAGGTGCCCTCAAGCCCCCAAGGTCCCAACCTTCAAGCTTTTGAAGTTACTCTTCAAGGTAAGGGAACCTTCCACCCTCTTTTTTTAGTCATGATTTCCTTTAAGTTATGTATTCCAGTTTCCATATTCTTATGTGGGGGTATGTTATTATATATTATTATTACTTTCCATTTCATGTCCAAATTATAAGATACCCTTTCTTCTCTCATAAATTTATTTTTTGAAATTTTAAGTGATGTCGTTAGGCTGTCGAATTTTTGTAGAAGAAATCACATCTTCTCTTTTCTTTCGAGTTTCATTTTCATATGGTATTTCCTTAAAATATCCATAACATGATCTTATTTATTTTTATTCTATACCCATATTGTATTATGAGTTTTTTATTAGTGGGTTACTCTTTTCCCCTCTCTTTTCAATATTTTCTAAAACCATGTTATATAGCCGTTATGCTGTAAAATTTTCATCTCAAAATCTCTCTATTTTTCTAAAGAAATTCTCTTGTATTATTTACGTGGATACCCAAACCTATTTTATTTATAGGGGTATTCACCAAGACATAATATTAATCTATTTGATTCTGGAATTGACATACATATAACCCTAACTCCCTTTCCATGGGTTATAAATGACATAATGAGGTTATTTTTAAGTACTTTTTAAACGTCATGATTTTGAAATGAAACCCATTTATTTTATTCTATGTGTTATTCATGAAATGTTTGATATTTATTTATGTGGATCACACAAATATAAATACATATTAAGGGAATGACCTGATAGTGATCTAATGCATTGGGTAAATAATTTAATCTCTAGATATGACAAGTTTCACGATACCTTGGTGAATAACCTTGGTAATTTTTATGACACCTTGGGAATGAACCTTGGTGATATGTTCATGAATGTCTAAATTAAATGTTTTTGACACATATTCATGTTATTTTTCATGTTATTTTCATTATTAAATTCCTCTACTTCCATTTCTCATGCCTTTATGTTTTTTATCAAGTTCTTATTGATTTCACAAGTAAACTGATTCCCTTGTTTTCCTTACTGGGCCTTCTGATCACCCTTTCCTTTGATGTATGTCTCCAAGTTATGATATGAAATAATTTTACTTAGGAATAACTTATGAGGAATCCCTACAAGTGTATTAGAATAATTTTTTATGTTTTCATGTTTTATGTTCCTGATTTTCAAGACACTAGACTTTAAAGATCCCCTGTTTGTAAAATGTAATGAAAAGTTATGTAATAAAAAGGCGGGATGCCATACAAGAAGTCTCAAAAAAACATGGATGTGTATAAAATGCTTGATCACCTCTATGGTATTTACTAGGATAGATCTAGATAGGAATATTTTGAGATTTCCAAGGTGCTCTTTCAGATTAATCTTGGAGAGGGTGCCCCAGATAGGCCTCATGTTGTAAAACTCATTGGCTACATTGAGAGCCTAGAGGTTCTAGGGTTTAAAATCCCCAAATAACTGGGAAATGATCTCATTCTGGAATCACTCCCTTAGAGTTTCTCCAATTTTTTTTATTAATTTTAATATGAAAAACATTGAGATGTCTCTACTATATCTTCTTATCCTCCTTCACCAAGTAGATAAAGATATGAAGCACAAAAATCCTTGTCCTTATGGTGAATAAACAGAAAGGTAAAGTAAAGAGATTTAAGCCCAAATATTCTTCACACCCTTCCAAGAAGAATAATATGAAAGGGGAAGCAAGGGAACATGATAATGTTTGTTTCTCATGTGGAAATAAGGGCCACTAAAAGAAAAACTGTACCCTATTAAAGAAGAAATGGGAAGCTTTAGGTGCGTTTGTTGTTGAGTGTAATTTATCTATTTCTAAAAATTGGGTATTAAATACATCTTTTGGTGATCAAATATGTATTCAAATACAATAACCAAGTAGATTCAAAAAAATTGACTGAGGGGAGGTAGATCCATGAGCATCCAATAGAGATAAACTTGCTGATATAGCTATCAGGGACTACCACCTCACATCACCAACTAGAATGATATTGGTTTTCAAGGGTTTTTATTATGTGCATTCAGTTACCAAAAACATTATTTCTATATCTAGACTAGATACAGATGGATTCATTTTCAAATTTAGAAATAAATTTTTCTTCTTTTGTAAAGATATCATTTTTTATGGTAAGATACATTTACATAATGGTATTTATGTGTTGGATTACATGAACCCAGTAATGGAAATTGATAACAAATTTACTTCACATGACTCATACCACACCCAACTTTGGAATCACTAGCTAGGCCATGTAAATGAAAAATGTTTGACAAAATTACATCAATATGTATATCTAGATTCATTCAAACTAAAACTAATTGGTGTATGTCACACATGTTTACAAGAAAAAATGACCAAATCCCCATTTAGTGGGAAAGGTGAAAGGCCTAAAGAGATTCTTGAATTAGTTCACACCAATGTATGTGGACCATTTCCAGTTGATGCAATGAGTGGGTACTCATACTTAATGACTTTTACTGATGATTTTAGAAGATATGGATATATTTACTTAATTAGGTATAAGTCCAATTATTTTGATAAATTCAAGGAATACAATGATGAAGTTTAGAACCATATTGGTAGGAAGATTAAGAAACCACGGTCAGACTGTAGTGGAGAATATATTAATCAATACTTCATTGATTACTTATGGGATTTTGGGATATTATCCCAACTAACTTCTTATTACATGCCTCAATGTAATGGTGTAAGTGAAAGGAGGAACCACACCTTGTTGTACATGGTGAGATCAATGATGAGCCATGCGAGTATTTTATTATCCTTTTGGGGATATGTGTTACAAACAACGACACATATACTAAACTAAGTACCAACTAAATCAATAAATGGTATTCTATACGAATTTTGGAGTGGAAGAAAAACCATGTTATCAAATTTACAGATGTCGGGAATCAAACCATTTGTTAAGGCCTCTTCAGGTAACAAAATCTCACCTCGAGGCACAAAGTGTAACTTTATAGGATACCCCAAGGAAACAAGGGGATATTACCTATAAAACCCCTCAGAAAAAGGGTTATAGTGGCAAGACACATTATATTTCTTGATAGGGAGCACATCTTCAAAAGAGATAGCGTGCGAGAGATAAAAATCAATGAAGTTGAGGCTCAAGGCACACAAGAGTTGGCATAGGATCAGATTCCACAAAGCCCTGTGGAAGAAGAAATTGTTCAGATACACAAGTACTACATAGGATTACAAGAGAGGTTAGAGAACCAAAACTGTATGGTTTTATAGTTACTGAGGATGGTGACTCATTATTAGTTGATAATAATGATTCTATAACCTATAAGGAAGAAGTAAGTGGCACATATGTTTCCATGTGGCAAGAAGCCATGAATTTTGAAATGGATTCCATATACCAAAACCAAGTCTGGATTTTGGTAGATCCTCTAGTGGATGTAAATCCCATTGGTTGCAAATAGTTATTAAAGAAGAAACTAGACATGGAAAGAGAAGTCAGTACCTATAAGGCACAACTGGTTACAAAAGGATTTAAACAACATCAAGGCATTGTCTATGATGAAACCTTTTCACCAGTTTCAATGTTGAAATCTATTAGAATTATTATTTCCATTGTATCTTACCATGACTATGATATTTGTAAAATGTATTTCAAAACATACTTTCTTAATGGGATCCTTGATAAAGATGTCTACATGAAACAACCTGAAGGGTTTGTGACTCAAAAGGATTCCAATAGGATATGCAAGTTGAAAAAAATCCATTTATGGATTAAAGCAAGAATCTAGGTCATGGAACATTCATTTTGATGAATCCATAAAAAAATGTGGTTTTATAAAGAATGAATATGAGACTTTTTTCTAAAAACTTTTTAGTGGGAGTGTATTCATTTTCTTAATTGTACATGTTGATGACATATTACTTATTGGAAATGAAATAAAAACCTTATAGTCTATTAAGGCGTGGTTGAATAAATTATTTTCCATGAAAGAAGTGGGTGAGGCAACATATATTCTTGGGATCAAGATCCATTGTGATATATCTAAGACGTTTCTCGGCCTAAGTCGAAGTACATACATTGAAAAGATACTAAAGAGATTCAGTATGGAACAATCCAAGAGGGGATTGTTGCCAACATCACATGGCATTCATCTTTCCACGAAAATGTATCCTTAGACCCATGAGGAAAGAAATATAATGGCAAGTATTCCATACATACCATAAATTGGATCATTCATGTATGATATGCTATGTATTATGATAGATGTATCCTATGCATTAAGTGTGGTAGAAAGATATCAAGATGATCTAGGTGAACATCATTGGATGGCAGTCAAGAATATCCTTAAGTATCCGAGGCATACTAAGTATATGTTCATGGTTTATAGAGTATATGAGGAACTAGTAATAATAGGATATGTAGATTCAAGTTTCCAAAATGATCAAGATGTCATGAATTCACAAATGGGATACATATTCACTTTGAATGGAGGTGTTCTGAGCTGGAAGAGCTCAAAGTAGGTGGTGGCCATAGATTCTATAGCAGAGTCTAAGTATATTGTATATTTTGATTCATCTAAATAAGTAGTTTGGATGCACAATTTCATCCAATATCTTTATGTGGTACCTAGAAGTAAAGATCCCATCACACTCTATTGTGATAATACTGCAGTAGTGGCTCTCACAAAAGAGCCAATGTCACGTTAGCAGATGGAACACATACTTTGTAAGTATCATATCTCGATGGATTTTTTTGAGATAAGTGAGGTTGTAGTGAATAGTATTTTAATGGAAGACAAAATGGAATAACCCTTGACTAAAGCATTAACTCAGCAGAAACACGATTATCATGTGAGGTCTAGCAGACTAGAAGTCGTAGGAATCTGGCTCTAGTCCAAGTGGGAGTTTTTCAGAGTTGGTGTACTAGAATAAACTATTTATTCTTTGATTAAATGAATATTTGATGTATTAAATATTAAATTAAACATATTATTACATATTTTTCATTGTTCTTCATGACTTTAATGTAATAATGACCTAGAGTATTTTTCTCATTGATAAGGTTATAGTAGTTCCCCTCTATGATTATAACCTTGAAGTGCTATGATAATATTCTTAATACAGTTCTTTGGTTGGATAATATACTATGATGGGACACATAGTATATATACCATTAGGTGTGAGTATTCGTAATCATATGATACTTCTTTTCATGAAGTTCACACTCAGTAATCTCCAAGATATGAGATTATGAGAATAGACCCGCCATTATAAATTCCACATGTATTGGTGTCATCATATATTCCTATATCTGAGTGTGTGTAATGGTCCGTATACTTTAAGATTATCAATAATGTATTCCACGACTCACAAACTTATATTTTATGATGAAAAACGTCACTACATATATTGGCGGGAAGTAGGGTACATTGGGTGCATCATGAATGACATTCTATTAAAGGATACGTTAAGGAAGGATTTGTCCCTTCCATCTTTATGGAAGTTGATATCTGAGACCTTTGATTGAAATAGAACCATCTCACTAAATTTCATGTCTATGGTTTAACGATGAGTTTATTTAATATAGTTAAAGGATGATGTATCGAGAATATAGGTTGGTGACACCATCATGAAACCTTCTTGATAAGATATTGTGACAATGGGATTATATTACATAGTGCGTGTTTGTATGTGGTTGTTGTTGTTGTGACTTTAAGTTCTTTCTCTTGGGTGCCTTGACCTATTGCTAGATAGTAATCTTGAACTTTAGATAATCCCACCTAATTCCATCGAGAAATAATCCTAGAGGGTCACACACTAAGTGTTTTTGTTGGTCTCGATTAAATTATATTTGAATTTAATTAATGGAAGAAATATTATTGTCAAGACTAAGGAATAATTTTATTCAAGTTATATTGATCGCATAAATTAAATAAATATGTATTCACCAGATTGTAAATAAAATATATTTATTTATTTTATTGAATATTTAATAAACATTTATATACTATTTTGTGAATAAAATATTTATTTAATAGAATAAAATATTTAATCAGATGTTCAATAAATGCAAGAGGAGTTAGAATGGACCAAGACCGTGCCTGATGATATAATAATTATTTATGAGCTGGTAAATATTATTTATCTATTTTTTGAAAGTTGGAGTATCAAATAATAATAATAATAATAATAATATTATTATTATTATGTGGAATGAGATTTTATTAATGGTTATAATTATATTTAATGGCTGTTATGAAATTAAATTTTGTAACAAAAATCCCAGCTCTATAAATAGACGACTATTTATATTGTGTAAAGAATTCGAAACCAATTCCAAGTTTCAAAATAGAGAATTGTTGTGCACAAAAAATTCTCTCTCGACTCCTCTCTCTCCCTATAAAGAACAAGAAACCTAAGAGATAATTTTTTCAATACCAAAGAACAAGTGATCAAGAACGAACAACGCAAGAAATTCAATTCTCTGCAAAAGCACTCAAAGAATGAGTTTCATTGCTCGGAGACCATTGAAGCACATGTGGATCACCACTAGAGGTATTCTACACTTGGATCCTCACAAGTGCAATAAAGGAAATCCATAAGGGAATTTTCTAACAATCAACAATCATCAATGAATAAAGTTCCAAATCCTAGGTATTTATTTCTTCAGATATTAAATAAATTAATTATAAATTTGACATGCATGATCCTTGTTCTTGGTTTTTAGCAAATATTATTAAAAGAAATTTTAATATATATCCCTCCACCACAATGCTTCCGCTGTGCCCGAAACAAAAAAAAATAGAGGGTTCAGTATATCTTAAGATCACATGATATACTTTGTCCGCTGGTGGATGAGGTGATAAATCCCACAGGGAGAGGGAGTGGGATTGGAGTGTGCCTGTCTCCTCTTTTATTTTGGTAACTAGGATATTCACATATTGAGATCTATTGAGTTATGTCTTGGGATGAGGCAAAGAGGAGCAAGAGTGATACTTCCCAAAATAAAGGCTAGGGGCTTACTCCAGAAGGGATGCCCAAGAGGATTTCATTCCTTATGTGGAGGATTTCATTCCATGTGAGGAGGATCTCATTCTATGTGAGGAAGATATCATTACCTATCACTCATACATGAAACATCCTTCATTTTCTACACAAGTTGAGACTACAATTTAACATCACGTGTTGAGGAAGTTGGTACTAGATAGTTTTATGTCATGCAGCTCGGACGTGGGGGAATCAATCCTTATCCCTTGGGATTACATAACCGTCACACATGCAACCCTAAGTGGGACATGGATTCGGTAATTCCAGGTTGAAACAATGTGGAAAAGTGGTCCATCACAAGGTCCACATTAGTGTACCTATACTGAGAAGAAAATGGAATTAAAATACCTATGATGAGAATCAAAAGGAAGGGAAACACATGAATAAAGGGTATAGAGGATGACTCTCAAGGGACAAAGAAGTTGTTGTGCACAAGCCTGGAGGGATGTGCATGAGAGGTGTGAACAAGGCCTGAGGGTTAAACACAATAGGGGATAAATCATGGTTCTTTGACACAAAGGAAATCCATGGAGCTTCAAAGAGGGGGTGCACACAATATAGGATTCTTGCGCGTAAGGTCAGGCTTGTGCACAACTTTGGAGTGTTGCGCACAAGGTTAGGATTGTGCATAGGGAGGATCCCTTGAACTCACTTGAATTGGGTTGAAAGAGGTTGGGTGAGTATTAAAAAACTATGGGACCAATAAATGGAGGACCTATAGGTAACTTATCATGAAAGATCTCTACCTTGATGGTTCTATACCTTTTACGATGTCGTGGAAGATTGTTCTTACAAACAGCAGAGCGGCAGTCAACTTCTGGAGGATCAACCTAAGGAAGGAGGTGGCCTTCAATATATAGATGAAGCCTTCAGTGAAATTGTGTGTAAGATTTCAGTCTTGGAAGAGGTCTTCTTTGCAACTGTGACCTTGGATAGTGTGCAAGGGTCATTTTGGAATCGCATTGGGTGCACAAGAGTTTTCTGTGAAACCTCAGGTCTTTCATGGAATGTAAACCTCTTGTGTGAACCTTCCATAGTCATTTGAGTGAAATACATGAAAGGGGCCTGAGATACATCGAATTGGGCATTTAATACTCTTGCACACATATTTCGATATTGTTCCTACACCTCAAAACTTACGCGTTCCTTCCTTAGCTTTCTTGAAATTTTTCATCAAGTCAGATGATGCTTTCAGTTTACCCAACGATGGATGTTTGCAGCTTCAAGTAGAATTAAGTGCCAACGCCCACTAGAAATATGTCTTAACCTAGAAAAATGGAAAGTAAAATGATGAGAGAGCCCAACTCCCGATCTCAAAAATGTGACCACCATATGTGGTCCAAAGTACCAGGTATCCCTAAGTTCCTCTGAAGTCACCACTAACCTGTCTGTCATTTTCATAAGATATGACAAGTGTGGGAAAATACCATGTAGTGGTGAGTATATACATACCCAGTAGGAAAACCTATAAGCTGAAGGGGGAGAAGTAAGAGATAAAATAGGAACATAAAGACAATAGATAGTAAACATGATGCATCTCAACCCAAGAAAGAGAAAGAGTAACCTTATCCAAGCACAGGGGGATCAAAACTGTGAGTAGATGAACAACATATTGAGTTGTTTCCACCCCTATTAGGAGAGTAAAATCATCCAACCAAGATAATCTAAACACATAAAGCACATGACATACCTCATGCATCTTCACAACCCATGGCAGGAGAGTAACCAAGTCCAATGGTATGGATACAAATATATATATATATATATATATGATCAGTAAAAAGAAACCCAAACAAGAGAGAAAGGAGATCTTCATCTCATTGCTCGACCTAGGAAGAAGAGTCACCAATTGTTTCAAAAGTACATCAACGATGCGCTGTATCTCACACATATGCCTAGAAGTAACTATCCAAGTTAATCCATGCCTCATCACTACACCACACAACTAAGGGCCCACAATATCTAGGTAGAGGAACCATGACCTGGTACAACAGGAGGGTTCTACTATGATATTCAATGGAGGAACCATGCCCTACCCAGTAAGAGGGTTCCACTCGGGTCATTGAGGACCCATGCCCAACCCAACTAGAGGATTCCACCTAGAAGTATATAGAGGACCCATACTCTATAATGATAGAAGGGTTCCACTCTAAAATTCATCAAGGAACCATGTACAGCCCATATGGAGGGTTTCACTTAGAAGTCTATAGAGGACTTATTCCTTGTGCTGTCAAAAGGGTTCCACTCTAGCAGTAGAGGACCCATGCCCAGACCAGCTGGAGGGTTCCACTCTAGGATTCGATGGAGGACCCAGCCCTACCCAACAGGAGGGTTCCACTTCAATGGTAGAGGACCCATTCCCAACCTAGCTGAAGGGTTCCACTCTAGGATTCTATGGAGGACCCATGCCCTACCTAGTAGGAGGGTTCCACTCTGGTGGTAGAGTGCCCATGCCCATCCCAGCTAAAGGGTTCCACTCTAGGATGTCTATGGTGATCCTACACAATCACTATTATCATCAAGCATTTCCTAACCAAGTTTTATTCCTAAAAAATTCCACATCATATCCCAGAAGCCACAAAAAAGGACACCATCTCATTCTAAGTAGAAAAAAACTCATGATATGCTACTCGCAAGCCAAAATATGAGTCTAAACAAAGGAGATATGGAAGCTTGAAGTTTCCTTAAAATGAACCAAAGGGTATACAACGTGTAGGGGACCCACATGACGTGTGGTCCCAATATTTCACCTGGCCATATCCCTAGAGGTACACGGATCACCAACTATGTAAGGTTACATGACATGTGATGGATATACATGGCATGCCCATGCCACCTAGGGTCCTGCTCGTGTGCTTGTCTATGTCTATGTGACCACCCTGTGTCTATGTACTTGACCCTATGTCTATGTACTTCGGTACATGTCCGTGTGCCTAGCTGTGTACTCCCACATGAATTCATACTTGTGTGATCCACCACATAACTCATCCACCCGAGGATAAGGTACACAACATGTAGAAGGGATACACATCATGCCATCCTTATAAAATCTTGAAACCTTATCCACCATAGCCAAGGGTCTACATGTCTTGTGTTCATCATGGTACAAGGTGTGTAGTCGGGTTTTTCATAGATTTTCATATCCATTATCCACATGCCAGATTTGATCCTCACCTTCAATTTTGGATTCATTTATTCCCATGATTTATGGATCTAGACATGGTTCGTAGTTTGCCGTTATTCATCAGAAATCAGATTCTAGTGATCCTTGAAGATATGCCACAAATTATGAATCCCTAGAACCTTTATCCTTTGATGATTCAACTATAAATAATTTAAACAATATTAAAAATTCACAAACAACTTAGATATATCCCTGATTCTTCGATCCACCCCTCTCACATGAATTCATCATGATTCCAGGGGTCTGATCAGGCTTGGTACCGCCCGAAAATGTGGAACCGAGACGCCGGGGTCTAATCGGTGAAGAAAATGAATAATCAAGGTAGAAAAGAACCAAAAAAATATCTAATCATTATTTATTCAATATTTCTTTATCAACACTAAATAACTGGGATATCTGAGTTAGTAAATAAGAATAACCAAAGATTAATCAATTTAATCGGTACTCTGGCACATTTAAAGGCCAAAATTGGTGTAAATAAAAAGGAATAGATCTATATTATCAATAAATTTAATCAAAAAGGGAATAATACATAGTTTTATGATTCCTACCTAGATATTGGATCATTTTTCATTGAATAACGCACCCACCAATGAATGGAAGAATTCATTGCATTCACTGCATCCAGATCTGCTCCGATCCATGGTTTTTTCATCGTCTGATGGGATTCTCCAATAGAAGGAGGGATAAAAGTTCTAGAATTCTCCCAGGGTTTATGCAGCTAACCCTAGAGGATTCTCCATATCGGTATTCTTATATAATTTCATTTAGGTAAAAATAATTAATTAATTAAATTAATTAATTAATTAACCAACTAAATGTACCACCAATGGGAGAGGTTTCCAAACACCTCACACCGACCTATTTTAGGTAACTCCTAGGGTAAACACCACATTATGGAATCAACCTTGGTCTTAGATTCCTTATCTAAGATTTAGTTTAAGATTTATCACACTTTCTTTAAGAACTGTGCGTGTGTAATATAAAATATATTTAATATTTTTATAAAATTAATTTTGGGAACACCGGGCCTCAGAATCGCACTCTCTCTTAGAGTATAGTTATGGATATATATATAAATATTTCAAAGTATTACAGGACAAAAAAAGAGTCTCTACATCATTCCCTTCTTCAATATTTTCATCCCCAGAAAGAAAAACTAATTTTTTTTGGGGATATTGACCCGTCACTTGGCTCTCCCACCACTAGTAAATCTCCTACACATTCATGTGTTTCCACAACACATAAACCAAGGGTATGGTATATCCACATAGGTTCCTCTATGGTTGATACTCGATCACCACCTGGTGATCCATAAAGGTGTATCCATCCTCGATGTTCATCTCTCCATAGTTGATGATGTGCGTAGGGTCATGTACTTATCTCCTTATCTACAACACATGGAAGACATCATGAACTCTATCTAGACGTGGGGGTAGGGTGAGGTAGTAAGAAACCTCACCAACTCTCTACATGACCTTGAATGTCCTGATGAACCTAAGGGATAACTTGCCTCTCTGGTCGAATCCCCACAATCCTCACCCTGGGTAGATTCTCAGGAAACATGGTCTCCCTACTCAAACTCCAAGGGCCTACAAAGATAATCTTTGTGAGATTTCTATATGCTCTGGGACATCCTCATTCTCTCAAAGTTAGCCTAGACCTTCTCTGCCATCACCTACACCATCTCTAGGCCCACAAGAGATGTCTCACTAATCTCTATCTAGAACAGGGGTGACCTTAAGGGTCTCCCATATAGAGCCTGAAAACGTGTCATACCAACAGTAGAGTGGTAGATATTTTTGTAAGAAAACTCTACTAAGGGAAATTGATCCTCCTAACTCCAACTGAAGTCTAACATACAAGACCTCAACATATCCTCCAACACCTAGATAGTTCACTCGGTCTTCCCATTAGTCTAGGGATGAAATAATGTACTCGTCCTCATTTTGGTCCTGAATACCTCCTAGAGGCCTCTCCACAATTGTGGAATAAATCGTGTGTCACAATTGAGGATAATTGTCAAGAATCTCCCACACGTACAACTACCCCAAAAATATCCACCAGAATTTACTCCTTGATAACAAGGAAGTGTGACGAATCTGTGAGTCAATTGACTATCACCCATATAGAATCATGGACCTTCACTATCCGTGGAATCCTTATCACAAATTACATGGATATGCCATCCCATTTCCACTCTGAGATCTCAAGGGACTGCAACAAACATGTCAGAACCTGGTGTTCAACTTTCAACTACTGATAGGTGAGGCATCGAGATACAAACTCATCTATGCCCGTCTCATACCGAACCACCGAAACTACTACCGAAGGTCTCTGTACATCTTCCCCCCACCAGTATGTACAACTAGGGGAGAAGTGTGGAACTCTTGCATCACCTCCTCCCTCATCATGACTAGGACCATCGCCCATCCCTGAAAAAGTATGAAGTGAATCCCTCCTTCAGAATATCCATATACTGAATCACCTATAGATATCTGGTCACATAATACCTCACAATTGATGTATCTCAGCTGGGACTCTCTCACATTCTCAAGAAGTGGAGGAGTCCACACCATTGACTATAGAAAACTTATACCCTCCTGCTCCACCAGGGTTAGTTTCAGGGAGGCCAAATGCTTTGAAGTCTCTTGAACCAAGTGGCCATGGGAATTTATACTAAGTGAACATCCTACCATGTTTCCCTTCTCCTAAGTACAGAATATCTTGAAGTTATAGTCCTACAGGAACTCCAACTAGCACCGTTGTCTTAGGTTCAAGTCTCTCTATGTGAATACATACCTGAGACTATGATGGTCTGAGTAAACCAACAAAGTGATATCCCAAAAGGCAGTGCATCTACATCCTCAGAGTGAATATTATCACTTCCAGATCTAGTTTGTGAGTTGCGTAGTTCTACTCCTGGGGTATCAACTGCCTTGACTCGTAAGCGATAACTATATGTCACTACATCAGCATGCAGCAGAGACCATCCCCTTAGTAATCACAATTCACTACATAATCCACATCCTCCTATGGTAGTCTCAATATGTGAACACTCATCAGTCTCAACCTGCACTCCTCTAAGGCCCTCTAGCACTACCCATACCAGATAAATGACTACCCTTTCCGCATCAAGGTGGTCAAAGGGGATGCAATTATAGAGAAGTGTTCCACTAACCTTCCTTATTACCCCACTAAACCATGAAATATTCACACCTATAACATGATCTTGGGTGGATACCAAGAAATAAATTCATCGATCTTCACTGGGTCCATGAATAAAATGGAGTAGATAAGTATGTTGTCAAAGAAAATGACCACAAACTGGTCTAAGTATGACTAGAAGACCTAGATCATCAAAACCATAAACACGATGGGGGAATTTTCCACACTAAAGAGAATCACTAGGAACTCATAGTGTCTATAGAATCATCGGGATTCTAGATTTTCAATATCATCCTTGTGAACCTTCAAATTGTGGTAGCCAAACTAGAGATCGATCTTTAAGAACCATCTCACACCTCAAAATTGGTCAAATAGGTTGTCAATCCTTGACAAGTGGTACTTGTTCTTTATCATGTTCTGGTTCAAGTGATGATAATCAACACAAATCCATAATCTCCTATTCACCTTTTTCATGAACAACACTAGATATACCTAGGGGACACATTGGGCTTGATTAAACCCTTCCATTAAAAGTCCTCAAACTGCAACACAGCTCCCATAGTTCAGTAGAGGCTATCCAATATGCCATAGAATATATTAGAGTGGTATCAGGATGCAAGTCAATGAAAAAATCTATATCCCACCTCGGTGATAGTCCCAAAATTTCCTCAGGGAAGATTTCCATATAATCCTCCACAATTGAAGAAGTATAGATGCTTGAAGATCCTATTGTACAAATGGATACACTCTCCAACTGATGAGTGATGGGATAAAAACTTCTGATCAAAAAACATTCTTTCCCTTTAATGATATCTCGCTCACCAGAAAAGGAGAATATCATCCCATCAGTGTGTTGGCATCTGAATTATTTTCGGTGATAATCAATCTAGGCTTAGACCATGGAAAACCAATACATACCTAAGATGATGTCATAGGGTTCCATTGTGATGAAAAAAATGTCCCACATGAACCTCTCTCCACTAAGAGATAAATCGCTCTGCTGTAAGATAAAATATATATAAGAATCATTCCCTATAGGAACCTCAGGATGAAATTGTTAGGATAACACCTGAACTAGGAGCTCCAGATCTCACACTAGGAGTATAGAGATGAAGGAATGAATGAAACATATGTCTTATAATACAAAAGTAAGAGTGGAATAACATGGGACATACCTCTAATCATCTCATGCACTATGGGGTCATAAGCCTCTAAAGCATGTAGTTATCCATGGCCCCACCCGCCAACTCCCTGAGCCTAACATGGACCACTTGGTGGTGGTGGTGGTGGTGGAAGGATATCATAGCATGACCCACCACCCATAGATCCTCCTCCTCCTCTTATAGCTATGCCTCCTCGAGGGCCTCCCTACCCCCTCTTGAGAGATCCCTGATCACAATGCTTCCTCTTCCATAGTGGTCCATCAACTACCTACCTATGATCCTCAATATGTCTAGTTAGGAAGTCACACACTATGTGATCTCTCCCATCACAAGTATATCATAGACCCTCTCTGAGCTACCCTGGTCATCTATCCTATCCATGTATCACACGACCATGTGCCTAAGTCTAATCACAATAATATCTCCTACACCGAGATCCCACCATTAGGTTCCTGGTAACTACTGAAGATGACTCAGCACTATGACGCCCAATGCTAGATCTAGCTACTTGGAATCCCTCTAAAAGAAATATCTCTATCACTAGTTCCCACTCCAACACCCTAGCATAGGTAGGGATGAACAAGGGTACCACACTATCATATAACTCTATGCAGAGTCCTTATTCAAACTTCTATGCTTAGAAGTGGCCATCGCAGATCATGTCAAGGGAGTATCAAGTAAGGTTTATGAACCTTGTTGCGTACTCATCCACTATCACCTCTCCCTTACGCTACTCCAAATTCTCATAAATTCAAACCGAGTACAAGCAGGAGGGGTATTACTCATCATGGAAAAGATACTAGAAGTCAGGCTATGAGAGTGTCGACTGATCATGCATCTGAGTAAAAAGACTCCACTAGTTCCCAACTACTATATGGAAAATGATAGCTGCTAAAGAAACCACCTAATCCATCAGGGTCTGAATGATCCTGAAGATGCAGACGGTCAATTCTATCCAATCCTCTACTTCCCGAGGATATGACTTACTGCAAAACCTCAGCAGCCTCTAGTGCTGGAACTCACGAAGAACGCTAATACTGAACACATCCTTTGCCTGATCTACTGGGATGATAGGTGGAGGTACTACTACCTTCCCACCTAGAGGAACAAGTTCACAGGATGGACCCTGAATCGAGGCCTCATCTCTCATCAGATTATCTTCATGATCCAGAACTAGTATCTTGGATGAAAATCACCGTGAAGGCATCCTGAAATTTTAATCAAGATATACAATGATCAGATGTGTATATATATATGTATATATATATATAACAATGGGGATATGAATCAAGAAGGACAATCAAAGACTCAATCTTATATGATTCATGTAACATTGATCCCTATAACTAATGTATCATTATGCTGAGTTGACAAACAAATAATCAAGGTCCTAGTAAATGGATACATCAACCACCCACACCATCACTGGATTCCCTAGCCCAAGAGACACACTTGAGATATTTTGACATTGTTTCCCTAATCCCAATAAAATCATCATAAGGGGACTACTCTAAACACCATCATAAGGATCTAACCACCTATGATACCAATCTATCACAACCTGAACCAAGATAGGGATTGAGTCACAACTACACCAAGCCTACCTCCATAGGCCATGAGTTAATAACTAGCACCAAAGTCATAACTAATATGGGGAGGCCTTTTCCTAAGTACCTTCACACACACAAAAAACCCTCTCAATGCAGAAGTGTAGAGGAAAAGAGTAAAATATGAAAAACACTAGGGAAACAACCATGTATGTAAAACCTCTAGACAGTACAATAGTACATTAGTGTAAACTGAAAAGTAAAGGAAAAAATGCATGCCCCACTAGTAAGATATCCCAACCTATCAATACTGAAAAGTAAAATTATGAGAGATCCCAACTCCTGATCTCCAAGTTGTGACCACCATATGCTGTCCAAAGTACCAGGTATCCCTAAGATCCTCTAAAGTCACCGCTAACCTATCCATAATCTGCATAAGACATGACACATGCAGGAAAATCCTATGTAGGGGTGAGTATATATATACCTAGTAGGACACCCCAAAATCTAGAGAGGGAGTAGTAAGAGATACAATAGGAATAAAAATACAATAGATAGTAAATAGGATGCATCTCAACCAAAGTAAGAGAATGAGTAACCTCATACAAGGGTAGGGGGCTCAACATGATGAGTAGATGAACTACACATAAATTCTTTGACACCTCTAGAAGAAGAATAAACTCATACAACCACAAGAATCTAAACAATAAAAGCACATGGAATAACCTGCATGTCTTTACAACCCATGGAAGGAGAGTAACCAAGTCTAAAGGTATGGATATAGATATATATATGCCTAGTTAAAATAAACCCAAATGAGAGAGAAAGGGGATATCCATATCATAGATCATCCTAGTAATAAGAGTTTCCAATAGTTCCAAAAGTCCATAAATGATGCCCAGTATCGCATGCATCTTCCCAGAGGTAACCATCTAATTAAATCCACACCTCTTCACTGTGACACATAGCCGAGGGGACAAAATCTCTAGGTATAATACCCATTACTTAGTGCAATAGGAGGGTTCCACTATGATATTTGATAAATTACCCCGACCCTACCTAGTAGGAGGTTTCCATTCCAGTTATCAAGGACCCATGACTAGCCCATTTTGAGGGTTCCACTAGAAAGTATGTAGAGGATCCATACCCTATGTGGATAGGAGGGTTACACTCTAAAATTCATCAAGGAACCATGTCCAACCCAGCTGGAGGGTTCCACTTGGAAGTTTGTTGAGGAACTATTCCTTATGTCGATAGGAGGGTTCTACTCTAGTGGTAGAGGACCCATGCCCAACCGAGCTAGAGGGTTCCACTCTAGGAGTTGATGGAGGAACCATGCCCTGACCAACAGGAGGCTTCCAATCCAATGGTAGAGGACCCATGCCCAATCCAGCTGGAGGGTTCCACTCTAGGAGTTGATGGAGGACCCATGAACTTCCCAGTAGGAGGGTTCCACTCTGATGGTAGCGGACCCAAGCCCATACCAGCTGGAGGGTTCCACTCTAGGATGTATCTGGTGATCCTGCATGATTACTTCCATCATCAAGCACCAACTAACCAAGCACCATTCCTAGAAAATTCCACATCATTTCCCAAAATCCATGATCGAGGGAACCATCACTTTCTACATCTAAAAACACTTACGACAGGCTACTCACGAACCAAAATACGAGTCCAAAAAAAGGAGATACGAAATCTTGAAGTTTCCTAAAAAGAAGAAAAGGGGTACATGGTGCGTATGGGAACCACATAGCATGTGGTCCCACTCTTTTTCCTAGTCGTCTTCCTAGAGGTACATGGGTTGCCAATCATATAAGGTTACATGCTGTTTGAGGGATGTAAATGGAATGCTCATGCCACCCGAGGTCCCGCTCATGTTCTTGGCTATGTCCATGTAACCACCTCGTGAATGTGTACTTGACCCCATGTCCATGTACTATAGTACACAACCTTTTTCTTAGCATTGTGCTCCCATATAGAGTCCTGCCCGTGTGATCCGCCACATGGCTTGTCCACCCAGGGACAAGGTACATGACATGTTGGATAAATACACACCATGAAATCCTTATAAAAATCGTGAAACCCTATCCTCCATCGCCAAGAGGCTACACGCCGTGTGTTCATCATAATTACAATGTGTTGTTGAGTTTTTCAAAGATTTTTTGATCCATGATCCATGTGCTAGATCTGATCATCACTTTTTATTTCGGATTTCTTTCCACCCGTGCTTTGTGGATCTAGCTGTGGTTTATAGTTTCTGGCCATCTTTCGCTAGAAATTTGATTTTGACAATCCTCGTAGATTTTTTTCATGTTCTGTGCACCCTTGAACCTTCTTCAATTGATGATTTAGCTACCAGTCCTTGAAAAAATCTTCTACAATTTGAAAAAAACTAGTTCTATCCCTGATTCGTCGATACACCCCTCACATGTTAATTATTTGAGATTTTAGGGGTTTGATCGGGCTTGGTACCGCCTGAAAATGTCGAACTGGGACCAAAAGGTCTAATCGTTGAAGAAGGTAAAGAATCGAGGGAGAAAAAAACCAAAACAAAGGTTTAATTGATCATTGGACAAACATTCTTGAAAAATGATCAAGAACGGAGATATATGGGTTAGTAAACAAGACTAACCAAAGATTAATCAATTTAATCAGTACTCAGGTGCATGAAAAGGATGCAATTGGCACAGATCAAAGGAAGAGATCTATATGATCAATAAATTTAATCAAAAAGGGAATAATACATAGTTTGATGAGTCCTACTAAGATATTGGATCATTCTTCATTAAAGAACATGCCCACCAACAAATGGAATAAGTCGTTGTGTTCATTGCATCCCGATCTAGTCCGATCCAGCGTTTCATCTTCATTTGATGTGATCCACCAACGAAAGGAGGAAGAGAAGCTATGGAATCCTCCTAGGGTTTATGTGGGTAACCCTAGAGGATTCTTCATGGTAGTATTATTATAGAATTTCATTTTCATTAAATTAATTAATTAATTCACCAACTGAATGTGCCACCAATAGGCGAGGTGTCCGAACGCCCCATGATGACCTATATTAGGTAACACCTAGGGTAAGCACCATGTTGCAAACTAAACTATGGTCTTGGATTTCTGATATAAGATTTTGTTTAAGATTTATCACATTTTGTTTTATAACTATGCACACATAATATAAAATATATTTATTATTCTTATAAAATAAATTTTGGGTACACCGGGCCTTGAAATCGCACACCGCCTCATCACCTAGCTCTAGAAATATATATAGAAATATTTCAAATTATTACAAGGAAAAAACCAAGTATCTATATAAATATTTATCATTATTATTATTATACCATGGATATGGTAGATGAAAAATGGTTAAGGGACTTGTTGAGCTTGGTGTTTCATGCTCCCTTACATTGGGTGCTGGGCATGACACCCCGGGTCTAGCTATCACCTAGTAGCCATGTATATGCCTATAAACATCCTCACATATATTGTAAATATACAAGTATATGTATTATATATATATATATGATTAAAATATATATATATGGTTACAATTGATACTATTCTAGCTTAGGCCAAAGAAGGTATGGCCGGTCAGGTGTCCTTGAGAAACCTAAGCCTAACATGTTATGTTTATCTATTTATTTATCTTTTGTTATTATCTTTCCTACACACCACTGTATTTTATACGTACAAATTGGATGATGATTTAGACACTATTTATGCTATCCTACTAATTATATCTCACACCCTACTTGGTCCACCTTTGGTACTCAAGTAGACCTCATGTTCTTAGTTTTATGGATCATTACTTGTGTTGTGCATTGTACATGGGAATTAGGAGCACAAGACTAAGCCGGAGCTTAGGATACTCATGGAGTTATCCCTTGGGGATTTTTTCATTTTGTTTACTTCTATTATCCTGTTCTATATCTCTTATTATATATCTATTGCTTACCTTATGTAGAATCATTTGGTCATTCATGCATAGATGGATATTTGGAGATATCCACTTATTATCTTTATCTGTAATTATATGTATCTTATGTTGCTTTTCATTTATTATTAATACTTCCATTTTTGTCCGTTGATTCCTTATTATTATACCATTATGCCAATATGATAATGAGGGTATAGTCTCCCCACCATACCACCATTAGACCCTCATTCCTAGTCGGAAGCCTCTGGCGTATAGGGAGTTACGCTTGAGGCCATGTGGCGACTGGTCCAAAAATTGGTTTCATAGTCATTTGGTATGGGACATTACAAAGTGGTATCATAGGTTCTTTTCCTATGTATTTATATTTTGGGATGGTATATAGGAGACTAGGAATGTGTCAGAACTTGGAAAATAGTTGTGTCTGAGAGTTATGAACCCACGCACAGGGAAAAATCCAAGTGTTCAGGGATGAGACAGTTGTTCATGTTGTTCGTTGTTATAGTTTATTATGATTTCACCTTGAGTGATTGCTGTACTTTCAACTAATTATTGATTTATGAGATTTATGGTATTTTACCCTTTTCCCAGTATGTAAAGGATGCAACATTACACACATCATCATAGGCACATAGAGATTCACATTCTATTCCATGTAGATTGAATTGCTTGGATATTTGAGATTTATTGATGTGCCTTGTGTGTTATTAGCATGTTAGTTATATACCATGTTAGGTATTATGGTAACATGATTAGTTTTAACACCTGATTAGGTATTTTAATTGAATGCTTATTGTGTAACATGATGTGTGATTTACTTAGTATGTTTTCCTGTATAACATGCTTCTATGCTTATTTATCATGTTTACCTATATTTATTGTTATTTTTAGCATGCCTAGTTATAATTTTAATATACAATTGGTTATTAAAGTTCCAGTATCAACCTAAATGGTGTTTTCCTATATAGGTTTATGGCGACACCTTAACTAACTGATTTTGACATGTTTGATCCATGGACCATTAGTCACATGGTATGAAACATTATGGTTATGATTAAATGGGGAACCAATAACAATATATGAGGTGTATGGGCCCTTATAAATTAGGAAGGGTAAACCATTAAATCAAACCATTACATACAAAATTATGATATTCTGAAATCAAATCCAAAAACCTGGTTGTAGTTATTTAAATTCCAATTGTAAATTTACAAGGCTAAGTACCTTTAGGTTATTTGTTCAACTAAACCATAGTGCTTATATATGTATGCTAAAAATTTATTCCTTGTCAAAAATGGTTGCCTTTATAAAGGCTTACAAATCTATTAATTGGGTATGATAACCTGTATGACTAAATTCCTAAATGCACAAATAAACCCAAGTAGGTTAGTTGGGGCATGTTTCTTATGATATAAACCACTAAGGTCGTTGGAAATATTAATAATAAATCAATGGTTGTGGTTTATGGACCTAGTTTGGGTTAACGAGACCATTGAAGGTCGCCTTATCTCTTTTTATTTTGTATTTAATCCCATGGGGGCATAGTTACACTATATAGTGATGGTCATTTATAGTGTCCACAACCACCTATATGAGTTCACATATAGATGTATGCCGACATCTTACTTGACCAGTCCCCCATGAAATTTCAAATAAACTTGTTATCTACTTTCGGGATGTATTTACATTAGGTGTTAGTTAACTAAAATTAAAATTACAACCTAAAGGGTGTTTTCCTCTATAGATTGGAATTGAAATTTTATTTAACTAAACCCAATTGTGAGAACCTTGTGGATAAATAAAATGTATAAAAGGAATTTTCAAGATAAATGTACTAATTATGATAGGATATTAGTTAAATAATTAATGGTTAAAAGTTAGTTGGTATAACTTTCCTACATTTCCTTGTGGAATTAGTTAATTAATGTTGTAAGAAATTTTACCTTTTGAATGATGATTGGAAATCTTTAAAATCCGAGTCTTGAAACTTTTAAAGAATTAAATGTGAATTGTTCTAATGCATTAAAATGAGACTTTAAAGTGGAAAACTTAGTCTTAACCATTGTGTAAGGGTAGATTAAATGTTTTCATGAGCTTACCTTAGAACCAGGAAACATGATCATTTTTTGTAGGCCTATTTTTCTATAGATTAACTAAAATGGTAGGACCTTAAGCCTGGTGACTTTCTAGGTGTGACTCTCCTTTATAGGTATGATATGTTATGTTTTATTAAGGGGCTAGCCTAAGGTAGGTGTCTCCCTTAGAACCTTTAAAACCTTTCTAAATTCTTGTGATCCTTTTCAGGCATGTGGTACTATTCGGGTGTTGTAGTCCCATATAGGAATCTTAGTTTCTAAAATTAAACTCAAGTTTGATGAGTGTTCATTCCAGGTTTTGAGAATTATTATGGGTGTAGGAATCATGAAATGATCAGTTTTAGCGGGTTAGACATTCCCAAGGAATGGTTGGCCACTTAGTAGGTTGTGTGACCCTTCTTCTTGTTCTTCTTCTTCAGTGTTGGATGACTTAGGAGGTTTTCAACCTATTTTATAGTTTTATGGGATAGTATGATTATGGGATGATTCTTTTATAGTCCATTAGATACAAGATGGATAGGTATGATAATCCTATGGATAGTATCAGGGATGTACTATTTATCTTGTGAAATCTCAAGGTAGTATGTGCTGATATATATAGTGCCCGCCAAGTTTCTAAGTAGTACAACGAACCATATGATTTCAGCAGAAATCATTAAAGCCTTGAGCTATTGTGATTCGATCACAGGTCATCTTCGAGGTAGAGTGACCTGTGTGTTAAAGTAAATCTAACGCATACCAATGCTTAGGATGGAATTCCAAGGAGGATCTGATGTTTTGACACGTGGGAAAATTGTTTTTGATTTTACTCATAATGCTATGGAACACATGCACATAACTCGAGAGGAGTGTCACACATAATTATTGAGTAAATCTATTCAAGAGAAATTTAATCGGATAACTTTATTCTCTTTTCATTTTATCATCTAGTAAGAGCGCATTGGCCACATCCAGAACCCGTGATTAGTGGTTGGTGGATCATGTTCCATGGAATGAGTCCCCTTTTTTAGTAAATATGATGATAAGGACACTCCTAAGGTGGGAAGAATTGCTTCAATTTTGGTAAATATGTGTCCTTATAAGTATAAGGATAACAACCAATAAGGACCTTTTGAAAATGACCAGTGTTTCTTTTGAATTCCCTTGAGGTTGGTGAGTTTTGTTTCAAGATGGTGCTTGCGAGGTAGCACAATGATGACATGGTTAGCTGTTTACACAAATTTTGGTAAAATAAATAGTTGGGTTTCAATCTATTGGTTATGATTGAGATATTTTGGGATTCCTTAGGTGGTAAAGGAATCACATTTGGGGATGATGATGCATTGTCAGGTGCAGCTGATCTCTTTCAAATGAACTTGACCGATAGTGGTTCGACTACTTTCCCTTCCGGTAGTAGGTTATGGTTTGTTGGAAACCACATCAAGCCCTTCATATTGGATATGATGGGAGTGTCTAAATTCATTTTGTAAATTCTTCATATCCTCTTAGTGTACTATTTACTTAGTGACGATCATGTTCCCTATCTTGAAATTATCTAGGTACATTGAGAGAGCGTCAACTATATGCCGAGTTAGAAAAAATTAAATTCCTTGTTATTTTGATAAATATACTCTGTCAGCATTGTACACCAGAATCATAGTTGTTATAGAGGCATGGTTAGTCCTAAGTGTAACATGGATTACCATGTAGGAATTCCTTTGATAGACTCATGGACACCAGCCGACCCTTTGACCAGATTAATGTTAGGTTCAGTCAGTGTTTTGATGTGTGGAAATCTCAACTATGTTCTGACATCTAATTTGTAAATTTCATAGTATGGAATACCTTGGATGAGCTCCTATAACTCTATTTGGTGATTCCGGGGTTACCTCAAACCAAGTAAGGCTCATATGGGATGTTTTAAGGGTATAAATCCAAGTGTGCTAGATCAGGTATACACACATGTTCGTGCCATGGCACAAAAACTTAAAGTGAATGATTGAGATTTATATGTCATTAAAATCGGATTCATAGGATGTGATCAAGGTAAAAGTGAGGTTACTTAGGTTAATGCGTTATGTTTCAGGAAGTGATGCACCAACCATCTAAGCTGTGTGTTTTTTAGAATAGTCGGTTAGATGTGGATTGACCTATTTTATCTCCATTTGATGAATGTGGTCGATGAGGAACCATTTCATGGCATTTCATCAGGATGATACGGGTGCAATGTAAATGTCGTCCATGTTTTTTCATGGAAAGTTTGGGTCAAAGAGACTAAATAAGGTCAATTTGGAATCGACCCTTCAATTAAATCAGGAATCATGTTTCGATCATCGTTATAATGCCACAGGCACATTTAAATAGACAATTCCAATGATGGAGATACCATGAATCGTAATTGGACTTTTAAATGATAGATCATTTGGTGGGAATAAACATAGGATAGGAGATCAAAGAAATGATGATGTGATCATATCTCTAGTTTGATGGGCTCGGGTGAGTGCCATCTTGTTGCTTTCATCTTAAATACAAGCATTAGATCAAGTTTTAATGGCTCATGTACCATAACCTTGAAGTGATGTTTGAAAGTGTGTTGGGTGTTGGAAATGCAACATGAACATTTGTATGAAACTTCCCAACCCGAGTAGGTTGGGCATTTATTTTTCTATTTCCCCAAGGCTTATCGAGGATGAGAAGTTCTAAGGTGGGGAGATTGTAGCATCCCATGTTTTTGGACCAAATGAAATTCAAACATTATTTGAATTTTATCATTTGGTGGATGATCCATTACTTAAATTGAGATTCAGTATGTAAATCTAAGCTTTGGGAAACACACAAAATATTTATTTTTATTATTTAGGGAAAGGGAACAACAAGTATAGGAGAAGAAATCAAAAAATAAAGGTGTTATAAAGTAATATAGCCTGAGGGAATCCCCTAGGAATATATCCATACCTTCAAGTGGAAAGGATCCCAAGTCATAGAAATAAGTGATGAATATTTCATTATAATCCTCAAGAGTAAGAAAGTTGGCCACTTTGTTACCTTCATGATAATTATGCAGAATCTTTATGTTGTTGTTGATGATCCTTTTTCACTTTAGGATAAGGTAGGAGATCGTCCAAAGGATGTTTTTAGAGTTGAACAAGGAGTTGTGGATGGTTGTGGAGTCTATCTCAGTAGTAGCTAGAGAAATGTTGTGCTATCTACAAATATTAAGGTCTATTAACATTTCCCTTGCCTTTTCCTATAGGGAGTCACCAATACCATAGAAAGCAGTGAAGGTAATAATGACCAAAACCCTAAAATCATGAAAAATACCTATTCCCCACATACCAACTACGATACACGGGTCATTAGTGTTCATCTTTTACCCCATATTATGAGGTAGCAAAAAAATTCAGTGCCCTTGAAAATCCCTGATGAGGGAGGAAGGGGAACTAATGTTCATGAGAAACTTAAGAGAGGGGGCCTCAGAACAATCTTTAGAAAGCCTAGAAAGATCAAGTAACATACTTCTGGATCTATGTATGATGGCCAACTTTGAAATATAAATCCCCTCATGGAAGGCCTTATTCCTGGCCTACCAAATACTCTAACATCCTGCACGGCCGTGCAGGTTGCTACATATCTTTGATAGAGGTATTTTTCCTAGGTTGCGCATGGTTAACCAAACTATGCATCCAACCCATGCAGGGGGGGGGGTCCTTGGTATTGGATTAAGCACAATTGATGCACAATTTGGCTAACCGTGTGACCAAAATGTGCACCTCATTTAAGGGGGTAAAATTACCCTTTCACCCTCCAGCCTTATTTTCATTTCTCCTCTTCTTCTCATCTTACCCCACATAGTATCTCCCATTGATCTCTACTTCTCCTACTCTAGGTATAAGAAGATCTCCCTCATTCAAAGACCATTTCAATCTCTATTTGTCATGTTGGAAATGTATTAGTGAGTCTTAGACTCCTTCCTCCTTTCTTCATTTCTCTTCTCGTCTTCTGTACTATTTTGGTATGATCTAATTCACTATATTTCTAGGGTATTCATCCATTTATTTATTTTATTTTTAACTAAATCGATTCAATCCTTGATATTGGATAAGTATAAAATCCTTGATATAAGGTAATTGGTCTATATATTTTACCTTAAATTCTAGATTGTTTATTAAATATTTCATTATACTACACGTCAGATTCTCTGTGCGTTTCCCTTAAATTGTTAAATTAAATATATAGAACCAAATTATTAGTTTAATTAGCCGTTATGGATTAAAAATAAAATTACCAAAGGATGTGGACTCAAACTAAACCACATCTATGGGGTGGGTTCGTATGATTACATAAAATAATTATCATCATATTCCTTATTTTTAGACCACCCTCAGCGTGTAGTGATTTAAAATTATTTAAATGGAAAGGTTGGATTATGATTTGATTATCATTTTTTTATTTTAATTTATTCTCCTATAATGAGATTATTAAATTGAGTTAAATTAATTATTTGATGAAAATGTCATGTTTTCTAATAAAACCAACTTTTGAGGTCTACTATCTTCTAAAATAAAAAGGAAATGATTAATGTTTTATATCTTGCTTGGCCTTATGACATGAGTGTTTACTTTGACCTTCATGGTAATTTATTAGATATAAATGGAATTATATGGTCATGGACTCTCTAATTATTTATAAATGGATTCACCTAGCTTATTAAATTAAATGGTTCGATTTAGTTGAATGAAAGTGGGTGGAAAGGCCTTTCCATGTGTTGCATAATTATGATATGGATTATATGTATTGTGACAACCAAGGTTAAGTTGGGTTAAATGATAATAAATTTTATAGAGTTAATTACTCATTATTATTATTATTAGGCCACGAAGATGGTTGGTGAACAACAATTAAAAGACTTGTTGATCATGGAGTTTCACGCTCCCTTACGTTAGGTGATGGGAATGATGTCTCACACCGTTATACTTTTATTTGGGTGACGAGAATGATGTTCAATGTTCCCCTAATTCAGGTGTTGGGGATGATGAATCACCCCACCATCTCAAGTGATGTCTATAATGTCTCACATTAATATGAGATTCAGAGATTTTACCCTTGCTGGAGCCGTTGGCTCATTAGACTAGTCATGGACACTTGTCTTACACCCTGGTTCCAGCTAGCACCTAGTAGACATGTATATTCTTACAAAATTCATAAAGTATATAGTTCATATACATGTATACATATTATATATATATATGATTACTATATATATATATATATTTGGTTATAGTTCAGACTATTCCAGCTTAGGCCAAATCATGTATGGTCGGCCAGGTGTCCTTGAGGAACCTGTGCCTGAATTTATTTATTTATCTTCTATTATTATTATTATCCTTGTACAACGATGTATTTTATACATACAAACTGAATTATGATTTATACACCATTGGTGGTGGCCTATTGAGTATATCTCACACCCTAATCATTCCACCTCTGATGCCTGAGTAGACCTCATGTTCGTAGGTCCATAGATCATTGCTTGTGTTGTTCATTGTAAATGTGAGTTAGGAGTAATAGACTGAGATGGAGATCATGATGCACATTGAGTTAGCCCTTGGGTATTTGTTCATTTTGTTTACTTCTGTTATCCTGTTTTTTATTGCTTGTTGTATATCCATTGCTTACCTTATGTAGCATCATATAGACCTTCATGAATATATGGATATTTGACATTGGACACTTCTTATATTTATCATTAATTATATTTACATTCCGTTTCTTACCATTTATTATTACAACTTCCATTTTTGTACATTGATTCCTTATTCTTATACCACTATGCTACTTTGATAACATGGGTATAGTCTCCCCACCGTACCACCATTGGACCCTCGCTGCTGGCCGACATCCTCTAGTGCACTGGGAGGCATGCTTGAGGTCATGTGTAGACCTGTCTATCTATGGGTTTCATAGTCAGTCAAGATAGAACATTATAGTTAGCTTAACCCAAAAAAATCACACCAATCAATAAATGAGACAACAACGATAATGAAAGGTCCATATATGCTCAACAAGAAGCCCAAATGAGATAGAAAGGGGATCTTCATCTTCAAATCCCAGTTAAGAATAATGAGTCTACCAACAACTCTAAAAAGGGACCATCTTTGATTCCCAACATCTTATGTGTATTTCTGAATAAGTAACCATGTGGAGGACCCTCACCTTTCCACTACGTCACACAGTCGAGGGGGAACAACTTACAAGTAGAGGACCCGAAACCTAGTGCGTTAAGGGGGTACCACTCCATAGGTAGAGGAATCTCTCCCTAGTATGCTAGGGGGTACCACTCAGTAGGTAGAGGACCCAAAACCTCATGCATCAAGGGGGTACCACTCAGTAAGTAGAGGACCTGCAGCCTGGTGCATTAGGGGGTACCACTCGGTAGGTAGAGGACCCACACCCTCATATGTCAGGGGTGGGGGTGGGGGTGGGGTACCACTCAGTAGGTAAAGGTCTCACACCCTCGTACATTAGGGGGTACCACTTAATAAGTGTAAGATCCGTTCCCTGGTGCATCAGGGGGTACCACCTAGTAGGTAAATGACCTGTGCCCTCATGCATCAGGGGGTACCACTTAGTAGGTAGAGGAACTGAACCCTAGTTCATTAGAGGGGCACCACTCAGTAGGTAGAAGGCCCACACCATGGTGAGTTAAGGGGGGTACCGCTCAGTAGATATAGGACCCTCACCCTAGTGTGTTAGGGGGTACCACTCTCCAATGATCCTATATGATCACTGTTTTCATCAAGCGTACCCTAAAGAAGAGTCATGATCAGAACATATTGAATTACATCTTAAGAGCCAATATGATGACCACTATCATGTTATATATAGAAAAACACTCATGATTGGATACTCACAATCCAAAATACAATCCAAGGTAAAGGAGATACGAGAGGTAGAAGATTATCAAATTATACACAACGTGTAAGGGGGGTCCACACAAAGTGTGGTCCCATTCCACTTCCTGAACATTTCCTCTCTAGAAAAAAACTTTCTATCCATGTAGTAATACATGAAATGTAAGGGTACAACATGATATATCTCAGAAAAAATCCTAAAAAACACACAGGGATCTTCATTGGTTCGATGGGATAAAATGAAGAACTATCAATATGTAATCACAAATGGATACAAATAGACAAAAGGATCACACCATTGTGATCCTTGTGAAAAAATACTCAAGATAGGAAATTCACTTTCCCAAATTGGACACCCAGTAAAAAAAATAATTTCACCACATCATGCTCGTACGACATTTCATGAGCTCGATCCATGAGTCTGAATTAAATACTCGATATTTGTTTTGAAATGCCTACCTCAATATTAGGTTCATGATGCTACAAACAGTTTGTCTTTTTTGATATCGCACAAAGAAGATGTGTCATATAAAAGATTCCATAATAATAATAATAATAACAACAATAACAAAAATAACAACAACAACAACAACATTATTATCATAGGTTTCTTCATGGACCTGATCCATGATTTAGAAAAAGGTATTCATCACTGATATTGAATCATTCGTCTCAACACCACGATCATGATGCCACATACGAAGCATCAATCTAATATCAAACATAGAAGATACGACCAATTCATGGTCCCATCACAAAAAAATATTAATATTTTTTAAAACTTTATTTCAAGGGAGAGGCTCTCCCTTCTCTTCATGTGGCACACATGAAGCTCAGGTTGAGCGCGACCCATTGATTTCTCATTTTTTATTTTTATTATTCTATTTTTATCTCACCCAAGGTGGCCAAATATATGTTATTATTATCATAATAATAATATTATTCACCCTTATTATAATTATTATTAACAATATTTATCACCCTTATTATTATTATTATTATTATTATTATTAATGCCCATCGTGTTGACCATGTCTGACCACCTCATCGGTGATCCATGCCTGGCCACCATCACATCCATGCCAATAAGCCTCCACCATGAGACACCATGTGTGGCCTCCACTTAGAACCAATCTCGTCACACTGCACATCTTCACCTTTTGTAAATTAGGAAAACGAGGATCACTAATCTGATCCCAAACCACCTCCAATCATATGATGTTCTCATTACACCTCAATCGCATCCTTGATCGCGAACCCACACCAGCGATACTAATCCATTCTCAAATCACCATCCCACTCATTGTTTGCACAACCGTCATGATTCTGGGGGTTTGATTATGCTCGAACCCACCCCAAAAATGTCGAATCGTGACCCCATGGGCCAATGATGAATAACACGAAGAATGTTAGGGGAGATACACAAGAGAAAAGTTGAATATATAGATGAAAAAACTTTCTTGTACAATGATCATAAATAGGGAATATTTGTATTGATAATATGACACAAACAAGAATAAAATGAATTAAATATATTTAATTCATTTATGGGTCTCATGAGAAGAACATACAATCACATAATCAAAAGAAGATAATAATTCATGCTTCAATGATTTAATAAAAAGGAGAGGAAACCACATATAACAAGTCATACCGTAATTTGGATCATCAATGATGAAGAAAAAACCTGTTTCGACATTGTTGGTGAGATATATGAGCTCTGATTGGCACACTAGTCAATAATCCTTGATCCACCACTATTCCCTTGAGAATCCACTAAGAAATTCCTTCAATGACTCCTCCCAAATCTATAGGGCTGTACAGATAACCCTAGGGATTTGGAATAATCACATATTTATAGAGGTTTAATAGGTCTTATCTTTAAATGAAACAATTAAATAAATAATAATTTATTTATTTAATTATTTCACCCACAATGACTCTCAAGCTAAACACCCAACACCAACCAAGGATATGTAATGTCTAGAATAAACTTCACATTACAGACTCAACGATGGTCTCATATTTCCCATATGAGTCCTTATTTGTGAGTTATTTTGGTTAGGATTATTAAATAAATAAATTAAATTAATTAAATTATACAACACACATGCCAAAGGCCACCTTAACCAGAAGTCCAGTGCTGACTAACTTTTGGTCGCACCTAGGGTAAACCCCATGTTCCAGATTCAACCTTGGTCTCATATTTTGGATTTGATATTTTTTTAGGAGATATTTCATTTTTTCATGAAAAATAAGTGTTTGTGATATAAAATATATTTAATATTTTTATAAAATTAATTTTGGGATTACTGGGCCTCGTAATCATACGTTGTCTCAACACCTAGCTCTGAAAATATTCTTAGTAATATTCCAAAGTTTTATACAAAAAACCAGAGTCTCTATATTATTCACTTATTCAAATATTTTCATCCCTAGAAAGAAAAAACTATGCAAAAATTTGGGATAATGATCCCACATCTATCTCTCCTTCTCCCACAATGGTTTTCCTGTACTGCTAAAAAAACTCACCCATGGAAAACAGTTACCCGTGAAGGGCCTTTCTCCACCAGTTCTCAATGCTGTCAGATCTTTGAAAAAAACCTACTCTATCACGACCTAGCTTACCCAGTTCAATATCATACAATAAGTCATGAACATACCTCCTCAACTACTACATGTGGAGAACACCAAGCACCCGGTTTTAATGCAAAAAGGTAAGCTAATTCGTCACCTCACTCGAAAAAAGTAGAGGAAAAACCTCACTGTGGGCATCTACTGCCACATCTATGCCCCAGGTGTCCCTTAAGCTCATGATGCCTCAACCACTATAGGGTCCACTATCACTCCCATGTCTAAGAAGCCATGTCTCGGTAAGGGTTATTTCAAATCTAGAACTGGATCCAAAAGAGTTTACATACAACTAGCACTCCCAGCACATGTCTAGCACTATCCTCATGTGTCTTGTGTGCTCCAACTTTTACATTGAGGACACAAGGGTACCATTGCATAAGACTACCAAAAACTGATCCAAGAAAGGTTAAGGATCAAACTCATAAGTCTTGAAAACTCTTCTCAGGCATTCAACATGCCAAAGGGTATTGCCAAAAACTTGAAGAAACTATAATGACTCTAGGAAGCCACACTCGGTACATCCACCTCTCGAACATGGAGCTGGTGATAACCCACCCCGAGGTCAATCGATGATATCCACTTCACCTCCATACACTGGGTGAAGGGGTCATCAATTATCAGGGGTGGATACTCCTCTTAGATAGTCATCTAGCTTGGGTGATTCCAATCTACAACCAACCTCAATCTCTCATCTGCCTCTAATTGAAAAAATATAGGGCTACCTAGGAAAACACATAGGGTCTTACGAATCCCCTGATTTGCAGACTCCTCCAACCACACATCCATATCTCACAATTAAATGGGTTTATATAATACGTTAGCATGGATATCAGGTCATCCATGATGTAATCCCATGAAGAAAGAAAACTCTCGATGGTGAGGTAAACCCAAAACTTCCTCAATAAGGATTCCCTCATACTCCTCCACCATCATAGGAAACTGAAAGCACATAGAATCCACTACTCTAAGGGTAATACTATCCAACTGATAAAGAAGTGGTTGTAACCTCTTGTGAGTGAGCTTATCCTGCCCTGCATGGGGATCACTCCTTATCCAAGGAGGAAAACTTCATCCCAACAAACTGAAAGCACTGGTACACTCATTGGTAGTAATCATATGAGCATGGATAATAAACAAATAGCTCATACTAAGGAAAAAAATCATAGGTTCCCACTACCTCTATGGAAATATTTCATGAAAGGATCTCTCTCCTCATAGATTCAGGTCACACCATCAAAAGAAATGGGTGCACCAATCCTCTCTGCAGGAGCCTCCAGCATAAGGGTCAAGCAAAAAGGCCCCCACTGGTATCACTAGGTCTCAAAGAGGGGATACATCTAGGGAAATGTGGTTTACAAATCTGTGTTATAACTATAACTAGAGTAGTGGAGACACATGTCATACCCCAAACCTAAGGGTGTAATTTTATCGCAACCTATTCTGGATTGGGATGGGTCTAGCCAAGCCTTCCCTCCAAAAAATCGGGCCGCAAACCACTATCCGGGCTGGGCCCACCCAAAAAACCCCATGAGGTGGCCCGAGCTCGGCCTTGGGCTGACTCAAATTGTTGGGTCAGTTCGGGATTTTCAGGAAAACCCTTGTTAGTTTTTATTATTCTTAAAATAAAATATAAAACGAGTTAAAAACTTTTTTTTAAAATATTTTTTTTATGGTTTTTAATGTTTTTTTGATTTTTTTTTTCAATTTTTTTACATGTTTTTTCTAAAAATTTATTTTAAAACGTTTGTAAATATTTATTTTAAAATTTTTGTTTTAAAACATTTTTCTAATGTTTTTAAAAACATTTTTTTAAATTATTTTTAAAACATTTCTTTTATAATGTTTGTTTTAAACCGTTTGTTTTAAAATGTTTATTTTAAACAGTTTGTTTTAAAATGTTTCTTTAAATATTTTTTAAAACATTTTTTTAAATATTTTTTTAAAACTTTTTTTTAAACATTTATTTTAAATTTTTTATTTTAAAAAGTTTTTAAACTTTTTTTAAAACGATTTTTAAATGATTTTTTAAAATATTTTTTAAATGTATTTTTAAAATCATCTTTCTTTTAAATTTATTTTTTAAAAATTTATTTTTTTAAATGTTTAAGATTTTTTTTAAATGATTACTTTCTTTTTTTTATTAAAATTTTACCATTGAAATAGTTTTCATTTAATTCTCAATCAATTGACATGTTTTAAATTGATAACATCATGTGTTTCATAAGAACCCTCAACCCCAATGCCACATGCCTATTATAATTATAATATTTTATTTAATTTAATAAAAATCAAAACTATATACCAATTTAAAAAATAATTAAAGTTGAAAGAATTTATTTTAAAATGTTTGATAAAAAAAAACAAATTTTTAGTGACTAACAAGTTTAAATAAATATCAATTATCATAATAAATATCATTAATAATAATATGTGTAAGTTTTAAAAAGAAAATTAATGAGGGGTGTACATCCATGGGTGAGTGTGTTATTTTTTTTTCTAAATAGATTTAGATATATGAATATATATATAATATGTGCAAGTTGTAAAAAAAATAACTAGGGGTTGGGGGTGAGCAGCACTAGGTGTGTTAATTTTTTTTCTAAATAGATTTATATATGTATATATAGTATGTATAATATATATAATATATATAATATATTCAAGTTGCAACATACTTAAAAATAATTAATGAGGTTGTGGGGTGTGCGCGCACATCATTGAGTGAGTGTGTTATTTTTTTGTTAATATTTTATTATATATATTATGTTAAATAATTGATATATATATATATATAATATCAATATATTTGTTTATATATATATATACATATAAGTTTTAAAAATAAAATTAATGAGGGGGGCACATCAGTGAGTGGGTGTGTTATTTTTTTTCTAAATAGATTTATATATGTGAATATATATTTATATATATATATATATATATTATGTAAAAGTTGTAAAAAAATAACTAGGGGTTGGGGGTGCATAGCAGTGGGTGAGTTATTTTTTTTTCTAAATAGATATATATATGTATATAGAGTATATATAGTATATATAATATATTCAAGTTACAACATACTTAAAAAAAATTAATGAGGTTGGGGGGCCATGCACGAATATCATTGGTTGAGTATGATATATTTTTTATTAATATATAATGAGTTATTATATATATATATTATATTAAATCATTAATATATATATATATATATTATCAATAGCTCTGTTTATATATATATATATGTGTGTGTGTATATATATATAGTCTGATAATTTTTAACCAGGCGCACTGCCTGGACCAATTGGTCCAGGCGCAGCCTTAGAGACTTGTGTTAGGGGGTTTAAGTCACCCTACCAGTAGTTTCCCAGTATTATTTAGAGTGGAATGGATTTTACAGACCGAGGTTCATACGAGCCAGTGGGTTGGGATTTTACGGCCCAAACTGACCTGACTCGTGGGCCTGTTTGCATAGGCCTAGGCTTAGCTTGATGAACCATCAGCCCGATCCCAACCCAACCCAACTTGGGCTTTGCCAGGACAAGCCACTTGATCTTTCGAGCTGAGCCTCTTAGGATTTCTGGCCGCTGGTCCAGAATTACACCCTCACCAGATCCACAATCGAAGCCACTGATATACAAGCTCCTTCCACTGAAAACTATCCATTCCATTTCCCATATGATCACCAAAACTAGGGATCACTCTAACACATTAGCACATCAGAAGGACCTCCACTATAGGAAGCCGAGATATTTGCGAAGGGACCCCATCGCAAAAGACCTTTTGTGACGGGGCTCCATCGCAAATCACCCGTTGCCGAAAACGGCGTCGTAAATAGGTGTTTTTGCGGCGGTCCCGTTGCAAAAAAAGTATTTGCGATGCTATTTTTTCCCCGTCGCAAATTGTTTTTCGTTTATATATAAAAAAGATATTTGCGACGAGCTGTCACAGATATATTAGTTGCGACGGGTTTCTGACCTGTCGCAAATGAGAAATTTAAAAAATATTTGCGACGTAGGTATTTGTGATGGACCGTCGCATAAATAGTTTTTACGACGGGTATTCTTCCCATCGCAAATGGGACAGTAAAAAAATATTTTACGACGGGACACCCCGTCGCAAATAATCCCTTTACAAATACTAAAAAAAATAAAAAAATAAAATAATTAATACAAATCGTATAATATTATATAATAATAATAATAATAATAATAATATAAAAAATTCTATTATTATAATATAAATAAAAATATATATAAAATATAATTATGAAATATTAATATAAAATAATAATAATATGAATATAAATAATATAATATTATATAATAATACTAATATTAATAATATAAAAAATTAATATAATAATAATATTATTAAATTATGTATATAATAATAATAATATTAATAATATAAAGAAATTATATTATTATAATATTAATAATAAAAAATATGTATAATATAATTATGAAATATTAATATCAAATAATAATAATAATATGAATATAAATAATATAATATTATATAATAATAATAATAATATTAATAATATAAAAAATTAATATAATAATATTATTATTAAAATAAACATACATATTTATGAAAAAATAATATTAATATTATTAATATTAATAAAATTATAAAATTATAAACTTCTCAATATTAACAATAAATATAAAATATTAAAAATAATATTACTAAAATAAATAGACATTAAAAATAATACTAATAAGTAATAAAATATTAAAAAAAATAAAAACAAATTAAATCATGCAATATTCGTATCAATATGAAAGATGAATTGTAAATAGTTAATATGACAATAAAATACAAACTCAAATGTTTAATACATGTAAAAAAATCACTGGGGGGGGGTGGATAATCTGGAGGACCTGGAGGAGGTTGTGGATGAAACTCCATCCCTAAACTATGAGTGAGACGACACATATACTCCATCTGCTCCTTATGTTGCTCCTCATATTGACGCCTATACTCATCTTACTGCTGACGCATCTGCTCCTGCCATCGACACATCTCCTCATCGTGCTGCTGATGCATCTGCTCCTACCCCTGATGCAAATCCTCTATAAGCTGAGTCTGAGCATGCAGCTGCTCATGATACTGTGAGACAGATGATGATGTCTCTCCACGAGCTCCTCTCGAGCCGGACGCCGACATCGAAACAGTACCATAATAAGCTGTAGGAGTCAAATGAGAGCCGATACCAACTACTCGGCCCTTTTCGAAGCCATACTGGGTCACCTACATCCATGCCATCTCATCAAAATGGTAGACACTAGTCTGATCACCCGTCTCGTCTTGACTCTCAGCCTGTTTCTGAGAGGTCGCAGCCTCATATAACTCCTTAATTTTCAATTAGAAATTAAAATAATTAAAATATTATATGCATTTAATTTTCAAACTTAAAAGAAAATAATACTGACCACAATCTGACGCTGGCGGTCACCTCTAATCTCTCCAGTAGCCGGGTCAGTGTACATCCTCCGATAAACGCCGTATGTTGTAATACCGGGCTGCTCAGCTTCCTATATGAATATAAAATAAACTGTTTATTTTTAAAGTTATATAAAATATTAAAAAAAAGTACTTACTAGATGCTCTCTATGCGCACTGAATGTACGACTACCGGCTCGATGCGTCACCTCTTGTCTCTCCCGATTCTGTCGACCCAATGCAGATATCCTCTGAAACCCACCACCCAACCAGTGTGTACATAATCCATCCCAAACGTGAGATGCAATGTACTCTGGTCAGTGGGCTCTATAGGACTCATCAAATTCTGTCACTCTGGATTTCCTCACAGCCGCCTTTCTCAAATTATGAAAAAACTGACGGAAACAGTCACGCATAGACACCACCCATGCCGCGTGGATAGTGGAACGCATGCTCTCATCGATGGGATACCATAAACCCTAATATAAAGTTATTAATGAATTAAATTTCAAAATAAATAATATTTAATTACGTACCTTCCAATGATCGAACATGGCGGCCTACACATCAGCGGGAATATGATCCCATGTAAGCCAGGGCTGAGAAAAATAATTGCACAAGATAGAGCTCCCCTGTCCAATAGCTATATGCGTAAAACTGTGGAAAAAGAACAAATAATAAAACAATTAGAATATAAATAAATTATAATGAAAGATAACTAAAATACACAGGTTACCATACCACCGCATGTACGCATCGAATCCAAGAGGTGGACATCACTCTGAGATAGGATATAGAATCATCGGTCTGGCAAGACCACACCCCCTCTGAGTGCTCCCTATAGTGCCAATAGCCTGAGGGTCAGATGAATCAAGAAACTCATCATCCATAGGTAGATCAGCCTCCAGCAACTAACGAAACGTTTCTGAGTCCATCTGAAACATGAAATGATTGTTATTAGCAAACAGTTGAAAATAACTATTATGTATAGATATATATTTGTTATGATTCTAACCAGCATTTTACTGTGCCAATGTTCATCTTCATCATCATATTCATAGTTCTCAATGTCAATATCTTCATCTTCCTCATCAACATCATCAATTTCCATATTAGTTTCACTTTCATTATCTCTTGTCATTTCAAATTCAGTTGTAACATCATTGACAACATCGTCACTATCGACCCTTAACTATGGGGTGTCATCATCTATATTCATGTCTCTTTGTGAAAAAGATGTGTTTTGAGGAGTGTCCTAAAAAATTTAATTTCCTTTCACTTCAGTGGAACCACATTCAGTTTGAGTAAACTGATTTTCTCAAGATTTAACTTTTATTATACTCCACCAATCATCCAACTCTTTTCAGTAGCACAGTATTTTGCATAATACATTTGATGTGCCTGATAATCCAATAAAAATGGTTCATTTACTACAAGAATACTTTTATGTTTAATATCAACAATTCCATGAGTCAGATGAATACGCAAGCCTCTCTCAGTATCCAGCCATCGACATTTAAACATTGTTACATAATTCTGTCCCAAATAACACAGTTCAATAATTTCTTCAAGCATACCATAAAAGTCAACCTCAATATCTCTATGATGTGATCCCTTCAAAAAAACACCACTATTCATTCTTTTCTTTGATTCTCTATATGCACATGTATGAAAGCAATAACCATTCACCACATATGCATTATAAGATTTAACCATTTTGGATGGTGGGCTACTCAATATATGCAATCGACTATCAATCTTATCAGCATGTACAGATACCTGAAAATTTGAAATTTTTTTATCAATATTACAAGTAATAAATTGATTTTATATGTAAAATAAAAAAAGAATGTACGTTACCAATTTTTGAAACCAGTCGGAAATTTTTTTTTGCCGACGTTCTTCTAAGCCTACTGCTGTAATTTGTGGAAATTGTTTCTTGATATGATCATCATATAACCTACAAATACAATATGATTAATTTACTGTAACATAATCTATAGAATAAGGGATAGGATCACTCACTGTACAATTGGTGATATTTCTTCACAATTGAGTAGAACATATGTATGATCTCTATGATGTTCATCATCTGAAAGCCATCTATCATGAACTCCACCAAAGCCAAGTTTGGTTTGATTGAAAACTGATAATTGATTGTTCATATCATCATCAAAATTCCCCTCGTTCTGGCCCATGCGGTTAAATTTTGAGGTATATTCAGATTCAAAATAACGAGAGAAGAATAAAGTAATTTCCTCTTGCAAATAAGCTTCAACAATTGAGCCTTCAACTGATGCTTTGTTACATACTTTTTCTTCAATTTCTGCATGCATCTCTCAAATGTGTGTATCCATCGAAACTGAACCGGACCTCCACATTTTTCTTCATGTGGAAAATGTAATATCAAATGTTCCATTGAGTCAAAGAAAGCTGGCGGAAAGATTTTTTCCAATTTGCATATAATTACAACAATAACTTCTTCCAGTTTGCTTAGTGTATCGTAGTCTATTGTCACCACACACATGTCTCAGAAAAAATATGATATATCTATTATCGAATCTCAAATATTAGAATTCAACAAACCTCTTAATCCAATAGGTATAAGTCTTTCCATTATAACATGACAGTCATGACTTTTTAATCCGATAATATGACCATTTTTAACACATCTTCCCAAGTTGGAAGCATAGCCATCTGGAAGTCTCAAATCTGCAATCCACTTACAATATAATAAGAGACTCTCTTTGGTCAGTGTATAAGCTGCTTTTGGCTTCATTAATCTCTGTGATCTGACATTTTCAAACAATTCAAGTTCTGGTCGCCTGCAAATTTGGGTAAGATCTAATCGTGCCTTTACATTATCTTTGGTTTTACCCGGTGTATCCAAAACTGCATGAAATAAATTATTAAAATAGTTTTTCTCAATATGCATGACATCCAACATGTTTCAGACCAAAAAATCATACCAATATGGCAGATTCCAAAAAATGCTCCATTTTGTCCAATTGTGTTCTTTCCCAAATCCATGAATTTTCTGCTGGTTTATTGTCGGTCCAAAAGTGATGGAAGGTAATGAAAATACAACTGATTGTAACTCTATACCTGAGATCATTTTTGGAGGTTCATCTCTTTCTATTCTACCTTTTCTGAAATGAGATTTATTCCTCCGAAAATGATGATCGATTGGAAGAAATCTACGACGACAGTCAAAATAGCAATGTTTTTTTCCATTCACGAGCATGAATGATTTGTTGTCTCCCATACAGTAAGGAAATGATTTTGGACCATGTGTACTCCAGCCAGATAACATTCCATATGCTGGGAAGTCACTAATTGTCCACATCAAAGTAGCTTTCATTACAAAATTCTGTTTCGTAGCAGTATCATATGTACCAACACCGTGACTCCACAATAAATTTAACTCATCAATAAATGGTTTCAAATAAACATCAATATTCTTTTTCGGATGTCCTGGGATTAATAATGTCAAAAATATATAAGGATATTTCATCAACATCCTTGGAGGTACATTGTACGGAGTTATAAAGACAGGCCAACATGAATACTGACTACCAAAAGATCCAAATGGACAAAAACCATCTGTAGAAAGACCCAATCACATGTTCTAGGATTCTAAAGCAAAAGACAGATGCACTTGATCAAAATGTTTCCATGAATCACCATCAGATGGATGAATCAAGCTTTTACCATTTGAAATATTGGTTTTATGCCATGACATCATTGTCGCTGTGTTCTGAGACATAAATAAACGTTACAACATGGGTGTAAGCGGGAAATATCTCAACTGTTTTACAAGAATCAATCCAGACTTCCCTGATTGAGATTCTTTATACCTCAATTTTCCACATGTGGGACAACTATCCAACGACTCATTTTCACCAGAATATAAGATGCAATCATTTGAACATGCATGGATCTTCTGATAACTAAGGCCCAGATTATGAACCAGTCTCTTGCTCTCATAATAATTAGCAGGCATCACATTTCCTTCAGGTAACATTGCTTTAACCAAAGAAAATATCTGATCAAAATAGTTATTTGACATTCCATTATGTGATTTAATAGCCCTAAATTTTGCAACTACTTCTAATTTTCTTATCTTACAACCAGGATATAATGCATCCTCAGTAGACATGAACAACTCAGCAAATTCAGATGGTGCCAACTCGGGAGGTAAATCAACATCATCCTCGATTTCAGTTTGTTGAACGGATGAACCTACAACATCATGTACTAAATTCTGAAACCGTGATGGATCTGGAATCAAATTATTAGTATGTTCTCTGGAACTGCGTTCACCATATTGATACCAAAAAATATAATCTGATTGAAAACCATAACACAAGAGATGTTGCCCAATGATGTCAAATGTCTCAAACATTCTCAGAGCACATTTTTTACAAGGACACTTAATTTTCCCTTCCTAAAAAAATTCCGGGTTTGATGATACAAATGATAAGAAAGCTTCAACACCATCAAAATATACAGGATTTAAACAAGAACCGTTTGGATTTCTGCGGTGATTTATCCAAGCGCGATCATCTAATAATGATTGATGTCGATTTCCTTGTTCCATATTCATATATATGTTTCTACAAAATTTAAAACCATTACTGTTGTTAAATAATTTGATATAAGAAAAACAATATCCTAAAACGAGAAGATACATAATTATAGTTATTTCTTAATAATTACCAATAATTATAGGTGACACAGTTAGTTTTCAATCATCTTCACTAATTATTATTAATTTAGCAATACTTAGCAATACTTAGCAATACTTGGAAAAATGAAATATGCTTGAATAATGAAATAAAATTTTTCAATCATCGTTGTGGAGATTATATTACTAATTATTCTTATTTGTTTCCAGCGGATTGGCGGCAGCTCTTTTTCCTGACGACTCATCTCCTTGCAAGGAGATGAGTAGTCAGGGAAAAGAGCCTCTTTTGTCCAACAAATCATCTCTTTTTAACTTTCTCCTGACTGAAATCAGTATGAAAAACTTGCTCTGACATACGTTAGAGCACATTTTTCATACTGATTTCAGTGGGAGAAAGTAGAAAAGATATGAGACGTTGAACAAAAGGTAGCCACCAATCCGCTGGAAATTGTGCCAATTTATAACCATGTACTTGAATTTATTTGATTTTTGATTAATTATTACTAATTATTACAAATCTCAATAATTACAACAGATTTTTCTCTATTCTTAACATGTTAAAATATTAATGGGTCGTCAATTTTCAGGTTATGCCCAATAAAAAGTATGCGTCAGCCAAGTCCAATGTAAACTCTATAATTGTCCTTACATGGTTGATCACCTCGCAAGTAGTATTGAAATAGGATGACACAAGTAATACCGTTCTCGTCTTTAAGAATCATTTCGCATGACCCTTTACATAGATCATTCTTCCTTGAAAAATTAAGAGAAATTCAGTATATTTCCCGTAATTTTTCAAGAAATAATGGTCTATGTAAAAAGTTATGTGATATGATTCTTATAAATGAGAAAGACATGACTTGGGTTGTCCTATTGCAACGCTACTTGCGAGTTGATCAACCAAGCAAGGACAATTATAGAGTTTACATTTGACATGGGTGACGCAAACTTTTTATTGGGTATGACCTGAAAATTGGCGACCCTTTAAGATTTGAACATGTTAAGAATAGAACAAAACTTTTTGAAAATATTGATAATTGTAATATTTTATAAATATTTTATAATTTTAATAATATTAATATTTTTTTTATAAATATTAAATATATAATAATAAAATAATTATATTATTAGTATTATTTAAGTATTAATATTAAAGTAATATAATATTTTATATTATATTACTATTTATGTTACTAATTATATTACTAATTAAATTACTAATTAGTAATGTGAAGATATGCATATAGGTCGGGTGGTTAATCAATCATTGAATAAAAAAACAAACGTGATTGACCGCTCATCTACCTGAATTTTCTTTTCATTTGTGTGTTGAGGTTGATAGGAAACTTCTTCCTCCACATGTAATATTTGCTTTTACTGTCAAAATTATAAACCTCCTCACCTCTATGCTGGTGAGGAGGTTGATAATTTTGATAGTAAAAGCAAATATTACATGTGGAGGCAGAAGTTTCCTGTCAAGCCTCAACACACAAATGAAAAAAAATTGATGTAGATGAGCGGTCAATCACGCTTGCTAATTTTCCTAATTGGTTTTACTTATTTCCTAATTATGTTATTTTTACTTGTTTCCTAATTATGTTTCCTAATTATTTTTAATTATTTCCTAATTATTTTTAATTGTTTCCTAATTATGTTTAATTGTTTCCTAATTATGTTTAATTGTTTCCTAATTATGTTTAATTGTTTCCTAATTATTTTTAATTGTTTCCTAATTATTTTTAATTATTTCCTAATTATTTTTAATTGTTTCCTAATTATTTTTAATTGTTTCCTAATTATTTTTAATTGTTTCCTAATTATTTTTAATTGTTTCCTAATTATTTTTAATTGTTTCCTAATTATTTTTAATTGTTTCGTAATTATTTTTAATTGTTTCCTAATTATTTTTAATTGTTTCCTATTATTTTAATTATTCTAATTATTTCTAATCAATTAAATCTAATTATTTCCTAATTATTTGATAATTATTTTAATTAAATCTAATTAAATCTAATTATTTCTCAATTATTTGATAATTATATAATTATTTCTAATTAAATATAACTATTTCTAATTATTTATAATTAAATATATTTATTTCTAATTATTACCAAAACATCCTCCAGGAGTGTCGAACCAAGAGTGCAGCAAGGCCCGTTGTCGTGTACTAGGTTGCCCTGAGTTAAGCTCGAAACACCTTGTCAGAGTTTTCACTCCTAGGTACATCTGTGCTAGAGCCGCCTCTATTTGTTCATATCCAGACAAGGATTATTTAGTATAACCACTTAATATAATTATACTATATAGCTACTAAACATTCTATTAAAAAAATTAAAATTAACAATTAAAAATAAAATTAACAATTAAAAATAATTTAACAATTAAAAATAATTTAGGCGGTTAAAAGGATTTTTGCGATGGGCCCGTCGAAAATAGCTACCTGCCAACATACGATTAGCGACAGGTAGATATCCCCATCGCAAATTCCTATTTACCACCGCCGCTATTTGCGACGGGCCCCGTCGCAAATACCGTCGACCGCATTCATTACGGGTGGAGGTTAAAAGGGTTTTTGCGATGGGCCTATCACAAATAGATGCCTGCCGACATACCATTAGCGACGGTTAGATATTCTCGTCGCAAAATCCTATTTACCGTTGCCAGTATTGGCGACGAGACCCGTCACAAACAAGACCATATGAATATTTTTTTCGATGGGACAATTGTCCCGTCACAAATAGTATTTACCACCACCGAGTAGTTGTGACGGGTAGAAGGCCACTGTCGCAAATATGTTTCTTGCGTTTTTCCGTGCAAACCGCACCATAGCTATTGTGACGGGTCCTTTATTACTGTCACAAATAACTGACCATTTGCGATGGGAATATATTCCCGTCGCAAATATTCTTTTCATCAGAGTTTTTGCGACATGAATAAAGCCCGTCGCAAATAAACCGTTGCAATAATAGGTTTTTCCCATAGTGCTCAAACACCAAGTCAATGGAACTCATCCACCACAACTTGATATAATCCTCTTTGTGATGACATTGAATTTACCACATGGTTTTAGATCGCGTCACAAGAACGTGTCTCAGTGGGGGAAGTATCTTTCTTCTTTGCATGTCTGAAGTGATGTAAAACATCACTAATGTAGGGATTTACTGACTCCCTAAATCACCCTAGAAAAGTATTTATTATAGGACCACAATGAGGAGGGGTCCCATCCAAGTATGACATCCACAACATAGGCTCACTCCAGTCCTCTAACACACAATAAGTGTGTGTGTGTGGTCTGTTTGTGTGTGTGTGTGTGGGGGGGATCTAGCTCCCCATGAAACCTGGGTGATCCCTATATCTGAAACATGTGATGCACACTCAACATAGGTTCATCATCTGTCGGTACCTCTAGAGCCAAAAGCTGCTCCATGGAGAAGAGTGGTCACCGACACAACAATTTGATCACTTAGGGTCTGCACAATTTGGAAAACCTAGACCACTACCTTGATTCAAACCTCTACTGTTTGAGGGTCTATCTCATTGTAGAACCTTAGTGGTCTTCATCACTAGAACCCATGTAATGTGCTAAGCCTTCTTATACCATCATCCTGTCCTACTAGAGTTATCGACTGATCAATGCAGAAACGATTATATTCTTGATCTAAATATGGATCCATGTGCTGCTCAACATGTGGTAGCACTTCTCGGTTCCCTCATGGAGAAAAAACCTTATAGGTGGGTCCTTGAACTGAGTCCCCATTTCTCAACCGGTCGTGGTCATGGAACTATATCAAAATACTTGTTGGATGACATCATGGAGTCATCATTAAAGTTATCAAGATATACCACAGTCAAAGAGAATATCTGGGGATCTAACTCAAGAATAAAAGTAAAATGACTCAATCCTATATGATGCATGTACCATTGATCCCAGCAACTGAAGTCTCAGTATGTTGAGAGGAAAAGTAGGAAGTCAGGGTCCTGGCGTATGGATACATTGGGTGCCGCACCAACACTAGGTTACCTAGCCTAAAAGCCGCACTTGAGACACTTTTAAACCATTTCCCTAAGTCCTAACCAAATCCTCATTATGTGTCTAACTCCAAACAATAACCCAAGAATGAATCTAAACCTAAAACCCAGGCAGTTTCATAACACTTCAGATTGGATATTCAATCTGATACTAATCTGTCACTACCCAACCCACCGGGGATTTCCTAACCGATGGAAGACCAAGTCACAACTACCCTAATCCCACCTCCACTGGGAAAGGGCTGCTGACAAGCACTAAAAGACATAACTTAATTGGGAGGCCTTTTCTTAATGCACATGTATTCCCACACCCAACCATCTCTTTGTAGAAGTTTAGATGAAAAAAGTAATAGACCATAACATCTAGAGTAAAAAACCATGCATGTAATAACCTCTAGGAAATATAAAAGGTCACGATAGTATAATCTTAAATGTAAAGGGTAAAAATACATGCCCAACCAGAAAAGATGTCCCAACATGAAAATAACTGTAAAATTAAATCCCGAGAGAGCCTAGATCCAGATCACCAAGCCTTGACTACCACATACGGTAAAATACATCCGGGTATCCCTATGCTCATTTGAAATCACAACCTACCTATCTATCATCTGCATAATATGGTACACGTGTAGGAAAATCCCATGTGGGGGTGAGTATATACATACCCTGTAGGACGCCCTAAAAACTAAAGAGGGGGTGATAAAATACATGCCAAAAGTAGTCAGATCAACCCAACAAAGGCATTTAAATCAATATATGAGACACAAACCATAACCAAACACCCAAATATTATCAATAAGAATCCCAAAATAGAGATAAAGGGGATCTCCATCTCCATAGCTCTGCTAATAATAATGAGTATTCCAACATCTCTAAAATGGGACCATATATGATGCTCATAATCTTGTGTGTATGTCCAAATATGAAACCATGTGAAGGACCCACACCTCACCACTGTGTGGAGGACCCACACCTCACCATCGTGTTGTATAGTCGAGGGGGAAGAATATCCAAGAAGAGGAACCATGCCCTAGTGATTCAGGGGGTACCACTCTGTAGGTAGAGGACCCACACCCTAGTCCATTAGGGGGGTACCACTCAATAGGTAGAGGACCCAGACCCTCGTGTGTCATGGGGGTACAACTCAGTAGGTTGAGGACCTGCACCCTCGTGCATCAAGGGGTACCAATCATTAGGTAGAGGACTCAAACCCTCTTACATCATGGGGGTACCACTCAGTAGGTAGAGAACCCTCACACTCATGCATAAGGGGGGGGGGGGGGGAGGGTACCACTCAGTAGCTAGAGGACTTTCATCCTCATGAATTAGGAGGTACCACCCAATAGGTAGAGTACCTATGACTTGGTTAATCATGGGGTACCACTTAGTAGGAAGAATACCCACTCCCAAGTGAGTTGGAAGGGTACCGCTTAGTAGATAGAAGACCTGCACCATGGTGCATCAGGGGGTTCCACTCTCTGATGATACTATCTACTTCCATCATCAAGAAGTTCCTAAAGAAGAGTCATGATCAGAACATCTCATATAATATCTCAAGATACACTATGAAGGCCACCATCATGTTCTATACGAAAAAACACTCAGGATAGGCTCACAGACCAAAATACGAGTCAAGATGAAGGAGATGTGATAGGTAGAAGATTCTCAAGATGTATAAGATGTGTGTGTGTGTGTGGGGGGGGGGGGGGGGTCTACACGGCATGTGTTCCCACTCCAATTCCTATCCATTTCTTCTATAGAACATGGATTTATAGCCATGTAGCACTACACAATATGTAAGGGTACAACCCGACATGTCTCTACCAAAAGACTGACGAACACACGAGGCTCGTCGTTGGTCTGATGGGATAAAATTTCTAACCACCTATATGTCATTGAAAACATATAGGAATGAAAAAAATTGATCACACCATTTTTATCCTTGTGAAAAAATTCTTGGGATAGGCTATTCACTTGCCCAAATTGGACACCCAGTGAAAAAAATTCATTTCACCGCATCACACTCATACGACATTTCTTGGGCTCGAGCCACGAGTCCAAATTAAATACCCGATATTTGTATTGAAATGTCCACCTCAATATAAAAGTGATAATTTCGTATATGATTCATCTTTTCTATGTCACATGAAAAAGATATGCGAAATACAATATTGCACAACAATAACAACAACAAAAACAAAAACAAAAACAAAAACATTATTATTATTATAGGGTGTTTTTTGGACTCGATCCAAGAGTTAGAAAAGGTATCTATTACTGGTCTTGAATCATTCTTCTGAACAACAAAACCAGGATTCCATATATGACATGTCAATATAATGTCAAACATAGAAGATATGACCGATTCTTGATCCCATCACAATAATAATAATAATATTTTATAATAATATTTTTTTAAAATCTCCCCCTTATCTTCACATGGAATACATGAGCCACTCCCCCCTCATTTCATGTTTTTATTTTATTAAAAAAATATTGATATTATTACTTATTAAAAATTAATAACAAAATTTAATATTCCAACTCCCTCTTCACATGGCGCACATAGGAGCCCAGGTCAAGAATACCCCATTGATTTATCATTTTTATTTTTATGATTTTGTTTTTATCTCATGGAAGGTTTCCAATAATAATAATAATAATAATAATATTAATCACTAATAATAATATTCATTATCCTTATTATTAATAATAATAGTATTAATTCCCACTGTGTTGACCACGTACGACCACCTCTTCGAAGATACATGTCCATCCACTATCACATCCACACTGAGCAGCCTCCACCATGAGACCCTACATGTGGCCTCCACTCAGTTTTGATCCTGTCACACCACACATCCTCACCACACATAAATCTAGAAAACAGGGATCACTAATCTGATCTCAAACCACCTCCGATCAACCATCATTCTTGTCGCACCTCGATCATATCCTCAATCATGAACCCACACCCACTGTACCGATCTGATATGGTCTCAAATCACCATACCTCTCATTGTTAGAAAAACAATCTTGATTCTATGGGTTTGATCACACTTGAACTCATCCCAACAATGTCGAACCATGACCCCATGGGCTAACGGTCAAGAACGAAAAGAACGGTGGGGGAGATACACAAGAGAAAATGTGAAGATATCGACGACCAAGTGTTCTTGGGAAATAATAATAGATCATGAATATCCTTGGTGAGAACATGACACAAACAAGAATAAAATGAATTAAATAAATTTAATTTGTCTATGAGGCTCATGCAAAGAACAAAAAATCACAGAATCAAAATCAGATAATAATCCATGCTTCAAGGATTTTATTAAAAGGGGTGGAAACCATAACTAATGAGTTCTACTACAATTTGGATCGATCACTAATGAAGAAAAAATATACCTTAATGTTTTTGGTGAGATCCACGATCTCTGATTGGTACACAAGTCGCTAATCCTTGATCCACTTTTATTCGATTTAGAATCCCCCAAGAATGTCCTCCAACGACTCCTCCCAAATAATTAGGGTTATTCAGATAAACTTATGGATTTATAATAATCAAATATTTATATATGTTTAATAGGTATTTTGTTTAAATTAAACAATTAAATAAATAATAATTTATTTATTTAATTATTTCCTCTGAGATGGATCTTAATAAAAAAACCCGACGCCGACCAAGGTTATGTCATTTCAAGGGTAAAACCCACATTTTAAACTCAACGATGGTCTTATATTTCCCATATGAATCTCTATTTTTGAGTTATTTGGGTTAGGGTTATTAAATAAATTAAATAAATTAAATAATTTATACAATGCACACACCAACGACCGCCTTAACTGGATGTCATGCACTGACCAACTTATGTCACACCTAGGGTAAACCCCGTCCTCTAGATTCAACCATGGTATCATATTTCCAACCAGAGACTCCATTTTTGAGATATTTAAATTTTTAGTGAAAAAATTTATGTGTGATATAAAATACATTTAATATTTTTATAAAATTAATTCTGAGCTCACCGGGCCTCAGAATTTCACTTCGTATCGATGCTTGGATCTAAAAATATTTCTAGGAATATTCCAAAGTCTTACACAGTAAAGATAATGTCTTTATACCTATAATCTTCCTCGATCTAGGTTATTGTTTGTGAAAAAAATGACTAACCCTAGGGAGGAATAATAAGCGGGGTTTAATAATGGGTCTCTAGGGTTTTGAAAATTATAAATCAATTAATTAAACATCAATTAATTTCATTAACCCGTGCACTCACGACAGGTCGTTCCAGATGCCCGAAATGCGAATAAGGGTTAAATCACCCCAAGAGAAAATACCCTATTCCATACACAACCATAGTGTTAGAATTTTTATCCAAACTACCATTTATAAGATACCTATATTCGATATCATGTGATAAATAAATATTTAAATAATAACTATTAAAATTCCCTTAAAATTCACCAACCTAAAAAATTCACCAATATTCAGCCTGAGAGTAAATGTCGCACCCCAAGATAAAAAAACATTAATTTTTTTTGTGAGGCTATATTCTTAGGTAGATTTATCATTTTACCCTTAGGGAGGTCCCAAGATCCTAAAATATCAATAATGAGTTAAGTATCAATCAGGAAAAATTTGGGTCGTTATAGGGGAGTTAAGAAAAGTTTGAATGTGTCATGGTTTTTGAATATCTATTGAATGAGGGTCATTGTGGAATGATTTCTCTGTTTAATTGTGATTTTGGTTCATCTTTAGGGAATTATGGTGCAATATTATGTGTTTAATCATGATTGTGATGGACCGGATTTTCATTATAAATATAATCCAAACCCCATACCCTATGGATTTTATTTTCTCCTTCTTGGATTCCTATCCCTTGGTGGTGTGATTTTGGATTCATGGAGAACTCAAATTTTTCTTTAATCTTTAAGGATCTTGTGGTGATATCTTATAGGTTTTTAATGATATTACCGACTCTCAGTATACAATAGAAGAACCAAGAACATAAAAAATAAATGAAAATAATAATAAAATAATAAATGTAAAAATACCTTCAAAATATGTTTGGAATATTTAGATAAAACTTGAATTGATGAATTCAAGTCACCTTTGGTGTCCAATGATAATAATAATTTTAAATTCCTTGGATATATCCTCTTCTTATCGAAGTGATTCTATTCACTCCTCTAAGTCTAAATATTGAATTATAGATGATAAAAACTCTAAAGAACCTCTCAGATGAGGAAAACTAGACAACTATCTTGGAAGAGGAACAAATGTGAACACTATGAACCAATTTTTATATTTAAATGGAATGAATTAAAACACCCCTTATCCTTTATATTTTTAAGTATATGGGGATTCAATATCCTCCAAGTAATATCGATTCATAAAATACCAAAAGAGGTGAAATAAATAGCCTCCAATGGTCATTTAGAGCATTAAATAGCCTCAAAAAGTGTCTTAAGTCCCAATCCACCTTGGGAGGTGCATTAAAGGGCCTTTAAATTTATCAAACCTAGTAAATATGGTGATTAAAAGACATAAAAAGTTGGGATTATGAATTTTCACATGAAATGGGCCATAGAATCCCATTACTCCATGCCCAAGCCCAAATCCCATTGGGATTTTCCATTTTTTCATGTTTATGTTCTAATAATATAAATAACCAATTATTTATATTATAATTCCATATTATTTATGTATTTAAATAAATATTATTTAATTAAATATTTCAAATTTTTAAAACACAAATCTTATTTGTGTTTATAATAAACATAAACATTTTTACACATGAACTAATCACATTAGTCTAGAAACCCCAATTATCATTATCTTAGCTGTGTCTTCAAGGTCCCATTTTAAAGTTGTAAATAATCACAAGTCTTGTTCATAATTATAAACTTGAAGTGCTATCCAAAAAAATTTCATAGCTACCCAAATTACAAAGGGGTTTGGTGTGACATATTCCACCAAATGACAATTAGCAAATTTACTTTATCATTGACATGAAAATTAATCATGAGACATGGATAATGTCAATCTCATATAACTTATATATTTTTCACAATTCCCAAGTTGAAAAAATATTATACAATTATATCACATGTAATTATCCTAACATGACCATGTAGTTACTTAACCAAACCTCAATTAAGGTCCATGATGTATTAACCCATCATATGGTAAGACACATCCTATCTTGGTTAGTCAAATCCCACCACTTGATTATTATCATACCTAATCACATTATATTAATCCAAATTATCAAATGAATTTTGATAGGTATCATAGTAAAAAACCTCACAATCATGAAACCCATTTGAAAACCTCAAGTCGAATGATGCATAGCTAATGTTCACTTAAGAAACACTAATGACACATATATGACAATACATGTAGTTTATTTTAAGTAGGTTAATTTGAATACAAGTTCAATAACTTATATCATATGAGTGACCAGTTACATCTCTATACAAGTGGTTTCACTCATGCTAATCTTAACATATCATCACAAACCAATATTATAATCATCAATTAGATATAACCAAGTAGTAATTATATTCCAGGTGTTGTTATCATATCATATCCACTATTATACACAACAAACATATATAATTGATAATGAATTTAAATTAATACACATTACATGATACAATATGTCCCTAAGACAACCACACTTCACTAGTTTTAAGGGAAAACACCAGAAATCTCCCACTTTCACTAAATCTAGTCACCCATGTATATAATACCAAGAGAAATGGTTTGGATTTCATGATTTTGTTTCATAAGGGGAATCATTAGGGGATTTTATATGTTATACTCTATAGGAACTTGATGAATATTAGTATCACCTATATTAATTATCTATTGAATGAAATGAAATTGATAAATAACGTGTTTAGATATTTGGTGATATTTAGGTTCCATAACTTGTGAAATCTCTCCAATATTATCACAATAGAGTTCAATTGGATACACGATTCTTGGGAAAACCCTTAGTTAAATAATTAACTTTATCTAAAAAACTTCTTTATCTACATTAGAAGTTGTGATATACTCATAATATATTGTAGATTTAGTAACTTTTGGTTGCATGAAAAATTTTTGGCTCATTACTCTACCATTTAGGAAAACACAAATTTTAACTAGCATCTAAAGTTATATTTTTTCCATTGAGAAACTAGCATCAGTATAACCCTTTATAACATGCTCTTCTTCACCGCCAAAGACAAAAAATACCTCATTTTCCTTCTCAATTAATTAAGGATATTCTTGAAAATTACCTAATAAATTTCATCAAGATTTTATTAGTGTATACTCACCGCACTTAATGTATAAGATACATCTAAAAAAGTGTAAATATATCATACATGATTGATCAAACCTCCAAAGAATATGGAATTTTATACATGTGTTCTTTCTCTTCAATAGTTGAAGGAAATTGTGTCTTAAAAATAATATTCACATGAAATATTTGTAAATAAACATTCTTATAGTTTTTCATGTTAATCCTTTTCATTAATTTACCAAAAGTGAGTTTGGTAAGTTTAGCGAATTATTTTTCATTTTATTTTATTATATTATATTTTTTTTATTTTATTATATTTTTTTTTTATTTTATATTAAAAATTTTATATTAAAAATAATAAATAATATAAAAATTAAAAATATATAAATAAAAAATATAAATAAAAAATAATGAAAAAGGCAAAAATATTTCAAAAAACACAAAAAGTTCCTTGGAATCTAAAAATTGATTTTTTTAATGTATTTATTTTGACCAAGTATAAAAACTCATTTAGATCTATCTATATAGATCTTCGTACCTAGTATATATGAGGAATCACCAAGATATTTTATTGAGAGGAAATGTAACAACCAATTTTTCACTAATTATAACATTAGTATACCATTTTCAATGAGATGTATGTCATCCACATACAACATCAAGAATAAAATAATGCTCCTACTAACTCATTTATATACATAATGTTCATCATCATTTTTTGATAATGTAAAACTCTTTGATAATATCATTAAAATAAATATTATAACACCAAGAATCTTGCTTTTACACATAAATGGATCATTACAGCTAATATATTTTAACAACATTTATTGTATCCTCATAACCTTTAGGTTTTATAATATATACATCATCATAAAAAATTTCTTAAAGGAATGTAGTTTTGATATCTATTTGATATATATCGTAATCATAATATGATTCTATGGCTAAAAGTACCTGAATAGATTTGATAATAACCACTATAGAAAAGGTTTCTTTAGATACCAAGTTATCTTTATAGATAGACACTATATTATCCATGTCGGTCTTCTTACAATAGACCCACTTACACCTAGTGGATTTTACCCCTTCATATGGATCTACTAGGTTCTAAAATTGATTAGTGTACATGGATTCCATTTCATTTTCCATTTGTTTTAACCATTTATCTACGTTATAACTCATGATGGACTCTTGGTAATATATTGGATCATATTTTATGACCATTAAATTGCATTGATTAGAAAAGGTTAATCCATATCTCTTGAGTTCTTGATGAAATATACCAGTAATTATTGGTTCATGTGTATACAAATTTGGTTTAATTTAAAAAAACATTTTTTTCCAACTCATCCCTCTCCATAATAACATCATCTTATTAGTCTTTAACTTCATCAATTTTAAATTTATTCTCACTAATTATTTTGTAAATATATTCACTTTCTAAAAATATAGTATATTAAGGAACAAAAACTTTGTGCACTAATGAATTATAGAAATAATAAACCATGGTATCCTTATGATAACCAAAAAATAGACATTTATCCAATTTTGTTTCAAGTTAACTTTAGACAATACATTTCAAATATTCCTCACAACATTAAATCTTTATAAAATACAAATTATGATGCTTCCCTATCCATGTATCATATGGTATATTTTGAACAACCTTTTATGAACCATGATTTAGTGAAAATGAATCAATTTATAGATAAAAAACCCAAAAGGAAATAGGAATATCCTCATGAATCATCATTGAAAAAACCATACCTAATAGAGTTTTATTCCTCCTTTTAGATACACCATTTAACTGTGGTGTACTAGGTAGAGTAAGGTGTGATACTATATCACAATCTCCTAGATAGTCATGAAATTATTAACTCAAATATTATTCACCTCAATAAGATCAAAGTGTTTTAAAATATTTTCCAAGTTTATTTTTTTACTTCATTTCTAAATACTTTGAATATTTCAAAGGATTTATACTTGATTTTCATAAGATACACATACCGAGACCTACAGAAGTCCTCAGTAAAGGTAATCAAGTTCTAAAATCCAACTTGATTTAATTTATTTATAAGACTAAATGAATCAATATGTATGATATTTAATAAATAATTAGTTCATTTCCCTTTAACCTTAAAGGATATTTGGTCATTTTTCCTAATAAATAATACACACATATATCAAATGATTCATAATTATTATAATCCAAAAATCCATCATTATAGAGCTGTTGGATGTGATTATTATTTATATGACCTAGGTAAAAATTACAAAGATAAGTGGAATTAATATAATTTATTTTAATCTTATTATTATTTACATTAATATAGGATTATCAAGATAAAATATATATAGGACGTTAAATATGTTAGATGAACTATAAGGAATTGAATTCATATAAATTGAATAACATTTGTTCGTTATTACAAATGAAAATCCTATACTATCTAGGTAGGATTCAAAAATTAATTTCTATTTATTGATGGTCCATGATAACAGTATTCAAGAAAGAGTGAAAATCCACTTGGAAGAAGTAAATTCACTATCCCCATGGATAATGCAATGACTCTTACTCCATTCCCTACTTGTAGGTCCACTTATCCCTTAGTCAAATTCCCATGTTCCTTGAACTTATATACATTACCACAAATATGTGGTGCAAATATAATATATAATACCCATGTTTTATAGTTAAAGAAATTGATTTCTATAACATAAATACCATATATAATTAAACTATCACCATGATGGTTCTTAAACATCTCTGGTTGTTGAGGAAAATTCCTCTTATAATGCCCAACTTGTTTTCAAAATATATATTGTCATTATTTTGTTTTTCTAACTTATGAGGTTTTAGTGAAAAGATTAATGATTTTAACTTTCAAATATTTTTATTTTTGTTGTTGTTGATCTGATCCTTACCCTTATCATCACCGTGATAGGGGGTGACCTTTTTAGGATTTGTTCCATCATTTTCAACATATTAAGAATCTTGGGAAGGGTTAAATAAATCCTGTTCATGTTAAAATTGATAATGAATTAATTAAAATATATTTTAAATGATTATAGGATCATATAAATGTTCATCTTCTTCTTGAGAGGAAAACCTAGTTTCTCCATATTGTTTATGTGACCAGAAATTTTGAGCACATGGGTAGAAACCAAGGTTCCTTAAGATATTTTTCATTGGAAAAATGAATTTTCAACCCTAAAAAATCAATAATAGCATTCTATTGATAAATTTATTTACAACATTCAATCCTTTTGAATGCCTCCATTGATTCATGTTGCATATGAAGATTAGGAATCATGGTAGTTAGCATTAAGCCTAATGAACAAAAATAACCATTCCTATGATTCTTATAAGAATACTTATCATCATAAGGACTATTAGAAGTAGTTTAAACTAAGATATATTTCTATAGAACATATATTTTCTACTCACTTTTATGAAAAATTCTTAAATTGAGATACTAGTTAATGAATTTATTTATATTCAATTCTTACCTTCTCAAAGACAAATCTCAATGGTAAATTTGAGTTTTTTTTTGTTTCCATGGATATCTAAAAAAAGATATATGTCATTATTAGTATCATGTGTGTTATTATTAAATATATTCTTTTATTAAATATGCTCCCATTAACATAATAACCTTCACTATTATAAAATTATTTTTTCCAAGATCCATATTTTTACATGTCTGTATATTTATGTAAACAACTATTGTTAATTATATCAAATACAACTCTTGGATTTTTTAATGAACAATATCTTTCCCATTTTATTTCATGAATATTCTCAATACATTCCTCTAGGATCCAATAATATTGAGTTACTTAGTCAAGTGTCACTAAACATTTACATAAGGATAAATATTACCCTTTTTCCAAACATAAGATATATTATTAATTAGGGATAACATTGGTAGATGGTTAAACGGGTACCTAAAACCACCCGACCCAATTAAATTGAGTTTGCGTAGTATAAAATAGTGATTTTATTAGGTTTGGGTAATATTTATACTACACATTTTGGATTCGAGTAAGAATTGAGTTTGGGAGATAGGGCACCCAAAACCTGATTTTATTTACCATAATAATAATTATTGAATTTTTAATAATAAAATATCAAAAAATCATGTTTCTAAGTATCTAGGACATTGGTGGAATGTATCCCAATGTGTTAGTGTAGTGGGAGAATTGAAGACATTTACCTAATGATCCACCCTCATCCCATCATAACTCTCTAATATATTATGTTTCCTGCCTCTCTTCACCCTAGTATATTCATCCCTACTCATCTTCACTCTGTAAGTATCTCCAAATTTTTTTTCCATTGAACCCATAATCTAGCCGGTGTCCCTTACCTCTAATCATTATCCCCACCTTCCAACCATTTTCCCAACCTCTAATGATTGTCGCACCCTTTAGTCATCATCACGCCCTTTGGTCATTTTCCTTAAATCATCATAGCGACCTTCAGACATCATCTCACCCTCTAACTATCACTACACCCTATAATCTATTTTATTAGATACTGTACTTGTTAGAATTTGGATTTGGATTTATTATTGAATTATTGATATCTCAATACATTTCTTTATTGATGGATCATTGCAATAAAGGTTGGTTCAAAGAGTGGTTTTCAACAGAGGTCATGGTTTTAAGTTGGTCCTTATTTTTATTTTATTTATTTCATTCGATTGTTTTATCATAATTATATTATATTACTTTTGTTTTTTCTTCTATTTTAAAATAAATGGATTGGTGTTTTATGATATTAGAAGTCAATAATTACATATCTCTTTTAAAATCAATTTTTTTAGATTTGTTTTAGATTGATTGATTTATTTCCACTGTATATTTATATATATATCACCACTTGTGTATTACCACTTGTACACTACAGATCACCCCAATTTTTTTATTTCTAATATTAAATTTTTAGAGCATAAATAAGAATCCATAAAATCATTATTTAAATAAAAAATAAAAATATATATAGGTATTTAAACGAGTTTCGGTTTTAAATGGTTATTTTATTTCGGGTTTGGGTTCAGGATTGGAAATTTATAAATGGGTATTATTTTAGTTCAGATATTATGGGAGCTAAAATAATTTAGGTTTGGGTACCTGCATTTTCATGGGAACCCAACCCATTGAAATCCCTATTATTAATCCTTATCTAAGACCGAACCATCTATTTTATCGATCAAGGTCTTGAAAATATGATTATTATTATAAAGTATCTAACACTTTGGTATTTTATAAAGTATTTTATATTTAGTCTCAATTTTAACATTTAATGTATCACACACATACCTTTTATGATTATATTCACATTAATTCAATAGTATGTATCATATACACACTTAATGAATATTATTTATAACAATTAATTAATCCATTTTCCCTTGCATCTTATACAACGATTAAGAATTTATTCATATCACATAGAAAAATTCTATGTCTCCACATCAATTTCAGTAATACGTAAGATCCCACATGCTTATGAGGTTTGGTGGATTAGAGCACATGGAATGTGACATTTCAAATAGGGGTAAAGCAGAAACTGATGGGTTTATAAGGGTGGTATAACACTTATAATTTTTAGAATAAGTGATTAATAAACCCATAAATAGGACCAAACATGCGAGAAAATGAAAACATGTATACTAAATGAATAACCTTATTTGTGTACCTTCCAGTAAAGCACTACTACTACTGTCTTAACCCCACATGATTGATGAAAAATACTCAAGTGGAAGCCAAATGACTTCCCTCTTTCATGGTTTATCCATGTGCTAGATGAATTAATCATGGAATGATTAGGATTATCCTACTTACCATGATGTGATAACGTCTCACCAGGAAAATGTAGGAGGGAGAGAGAGCTATAAGAAGGGAGAGGGAGAGATAGTAGGGTTCATGAAAGTGTATCACACACCCATACACACTACCTCAACTTATTTTTTAATCCACATGACACTCCAAATATTCACACATCATTTAATCATGCATTACAAAATGCATGAGTAAATAGAAATAGCCACAAATCATTGAGATATTTGGCCAAATCTTAAACTCCCATGTGTTTCATCAAATGAAACACTTAAAGTAAATGATAACCTATGTGTAATATCACTTGACTACTATGAAAATATAGTATAAATCCTTAAGATATACCCATGTATAAATTTTTATACAAGGATATTATACCATATGATATCTCATATCATCAGATAAGATATGATCAACATACATCATATTATAAGGGTTTGGGATATATCTACGTCAATATCACACTTTCACTAAATCCCCATAAACTTAGTTCCATTTCACCTTATATTGTATCATATATAATATCTTGTGAAATTATATCCAAAAGTCTATTTTGATATATTAAAAAACACTCTTTGAAATCTGTCACCAACTTCACCTTCTATCACATCATATGTAGTACCTTATAAATACCCATCCAAAACTCTTTTGGATAAAATCAAAAACACTTTTAGAGCATCTATCTGATTCAAAATCAATCCCCATACAATCAAATAGAAAGTGTGACCCAATGATATTATATATCATTGAAAACATATATGAATCACCATATCCACAAATGTAAGAAAATAACGACCTCTAGAAAAGAATCAGTACTACTCAAGATGTAAAAGTATCTAGCATGATCTTCATCAAACACATTTATTAAACCAAAAATTATGAACCTATTATCCTTTATAACATTGAAAATAAATATAAATCACTAGATCCATAAATATAAGTAAATACTATCCTCTAGAAATACATCAGTATTACTTAAGCTATAAATGGATCTGATATGATCTCCATCAAAAACATATATCTCTATACTTATGTCCACCATGCATTTTAATTTGATCTCTTTGTCTAAGAAATTGAGTGAGCATGATACACATAGTTTTTTTGTAATGATTCAATTTTCCAAAACCCTTCCCTTTGGGTTTTTCTGTGGTTAGGAGGTGTCAAGGGGGTGTTTGGGGTCTTCTTCCCTCTAAAATTTCTATGGTTGTTCTCATAGTTGGTTTACCAACCATGTATTTAGTTAATTTTTTCATGTGTACATTTGGGTTGGTAATGTAATAACTTAGTTTGTTCTTGCAATATGTCAGTTTATTCATGTGGTCACTTGAGTTGATTGTGTGGCCACTTAGTTTTTTCTTATAGTAGATCAGTTCCTTTGTGTGTTCGGTCAGTTCCTTCATGTGATTGATTGGTTCCTTCATTCAGTCGATTGGTTACTATATCTGATCGATTGGTTCCTTCATATAGTTAGTTGGTTCCTTCATGAGGTCTATTGGTTTATTTGAGTGGTCAGTTGGTTCCTTTATTTAGTTGATTGGTTCCTTCATGTGGTTGATTTCTTCCTTTATGAAGTTAGTTGGTTCTTTTATTTAGTCGATTAGTTCCATCATGTGATAGGTTAGTTTTTCATGGGGTAAATTTGTTAGGTCATTCAGTTGGTCCAATAATTTTCAAATTTCATGTTTTTCAAAAAACCAAGATTTTCCATAATGACATGAAAAATGTTTTTAACATAAAGTATGGAATTTAAGGAATAAATAAACATTTTTAAATATATTAAGTGGGTTTTTAAATGTTTATTTGAATTCTTGGAGCACCACAGTTTTAAATGATTTGTTCCATATTTTTTAATGAAATAAAATTTAAAGACATGTGAAAAAGGAAAGTTAACTATGATAGTCTTTTGATTTATTCTAGGATATGCATCTAGCTTCTTAAAGTATAATATTTTATCCATTTGGTTATTTTATTATTTAATATGAGTCCTAATGAACCCTAACCTTATTCTTGAACCTTGAGAGTTGTCTACCTTCACCTAGATCCTTCCTTCTCACAATTCTAGGTTTGTTGAACAACTTAGTTCCCTATCAATTTTCTACAGAAGTGTGTCATGTTTGAGGTAGGAGTTTATTTATCTTTTTTATTTCTCTCTTATTTAAAAGAATTGTGTGATTGATCAAGAACTTACCTTCATGATATCCAGGCAGTGACATTATCTTACTTTTACCTTATTTTTGGTGTAGCGTGTTTTGGAACTTCTTTTCCAAGTAAGGGAACCTTGTTCTCCTCTTCTTTTGCGTGTCTGTGCAATTATCATGATTTTTTTCTAGTGGATTGGTGGTATGGATAAAATAATGAATATAATGAACTACATTAAATTTAATTAGAAGGGAAGGGGAATAATCACATGTGTTTATCTATTTCTTGGTTATTTATGATTTCTTTCTCTTGAAACATATAAACTATTATAATATACATTGTGAAACTACTATAAATTATAAACCTTGGATTTATATTGATAAATTTTGTTTCATTAAAACCACCACTCATAAAATGATAAGAACTTATATGAGGTTAAAAAACTTGTTTAGTATGAATATATAAACTATGTTAAAATACTTATGCATGAGATGATGAATTGATTAGAAAACTCCCCTTTAAATGAGATATGGATTTATGTGGTTTAGAAATATGTTATTCTGTATTTATAGTATGTTTTTTGTTAAAATTATGGTTGTGTGTCCTTTTTTGGGATTGTGTAACATTGGTGGTGACTAGTTCAAGTGGGAGGTGTATTTTGGGAAGTAGAAATGTAGTGGTTGATATGTGGTTGTAGTGAGATATTTGGGTTACGATGTTGGATTTGGTAGGGGACCGGATGGGTTACTATGTGGTGCCATTTTGTAGTAGCCTGGTAGTGAAGGAATGTGTGGTTTTAAATGATTAAAGGGTAACCATGTGGGATGTAAATTAATAAAGGTGGTATGGAATTTACATATGTTAACTGGTTCAATGAATTTAATAATCATGAAAAATATAGACTTAAATGGAAATTAAATGATTTTTTTTGGTTACAATGGTTTGTCATAAAATATAATGTTAAATGGATTAATTAATGAATGGTGATTGGTAATGTAATAACCTATAAAGGGGTTGGATATATAATTTAAAGAAAGGAAAGTGGTTTTTGTGTGATAGTTTAGTGTGGTGGAGTTACATATAGTAGCGACAACATGAGATAATGTTAATATGGTGTTAATAATAATACAATAATAATGAAGTGTTGATGTGAAACCTTTAGGTTAGGATTGTGTGATGTCTATGTATACATATAGGTTCTTATTTTTATGTTAATTTTATATGCACCCCACCCATATTGAGTACTATGTATTGACACCTAATTTTTTTTGGGGGATTTCCACCCAACATTCGGATGGTGAGGAATATATGGTTGATTACCCCCTCTTACTTGATCTTCCTTCGACAGTACATAGTATGTGGTGGTGGTATTCAGTTAGTAGTGAGTACCAACTAATGATGTCACAATTGGCAGAGATGCTTAATGATAATAGGATGTGATATGTAGTGGGGTTCATGCATGGTAGGAGGAGGGTATGAGGTTAATTCCCTTCATGTTCATGATACCCTACTACTCTAGATATGAGGTTTTTGATGGATGGGTGCTATTAAAATAGTGTAATGAGAGACACAGATGATGACATTGATGTTAGTATAGGATGTTGGGCCCCATAGGAGGCTGAGGTAGGTAGGTTTGCAATCTGAACTATATCAGAGAGAACTAGATACATCGTGATGAGATGGTATGAAAGGGATGAGAGCATAAGAAGTTTGATTTAGGGATGTGAGAGCTATAAATTAGTGAGTTAAGTGGATGTAAGTTCCTTTATCAATGTTTTATTGATATTATCTTAACAATTTCTTAGGTTATTTAATGAGTGATCCATGGTGAGGTTGATATGGATATATGAATTGTCTAGGAACTTGTTGGTTTTTCTGTTTATTCACTAGTACATTATTATTATCTTTTAACAATTTCATGGGATACCTTTGTTATGGTCCTAATGAGTATAAATTTTAGGCTCACTATACATATATAAAACATTTTTTAGGTTTTCATGGATTTTTCAGAGACTGAGATGGATATTACTAGTTTGGAGGTCAGAGTTATTGTAAAGATTATATTATAGGTTTCTCATTGGTTTTATCTTAGATACTTATATACATATTTATTAAAATAAACATATGTTTTTGGTTTATTTTATATTATGTGATGGATATGTTTGGTTGTTGTTATCTTATATCTTGACCATTTCAATTCATTGAGGGAAATTCCTCCCCTTTGAGTGTTTTACACCATTGGTGATAATCACAAACTCGGGGCCTACTGGAGGAAAGACTTGGGGGTCACTCCTTCTATTTACTACTACCCAGGAGGGGTACTAGTAGCAGGGGGGTTGTGACATAGTGTTATAAAAATTTTTGGTTGAGATATATGATGGATTTTGGAGTTAGGAATTGGTGAGGTTTTCATGGTAATGGTAGGGAAACAATGATTGTCAAACCTAGTGTGTGATGCAGTAAGAAAGACCAGCTGGGAAATAAGTGTTTAGGGACCCCTATAATTTGACCCATGTACCTTGATCCTAATAAACACCCTAGGAAAGATAATGCTAATTTCCGGGGTAGATACCAAGGAGATGTACATCCATCATGCATGTTTACATTTGTGATTAAGAGAGGTGTTTTTGAGAAATAAAAATTAATTTAATTAATTAATCTAAATAATACAATGTTACTAGGATTAGGCTTCCTTCCCTTGTGTTTTTCTAGATATTTCACCAAGTCATTGTCCGCACATAGTTTAATATGTATAGGTTTAGTAGGCTGATCCATTATATGACCAGAGGATAAATCTAATAGAATAGGATAATATGAAGTAGATGGAATTTCTTGGTCTCCATCGTTAGGGTATGAAAAAAATATGAGGGTAGAATATCTAATCTAGAGATGGAGTATTTTATAGAGGATCTTGTTACTACCTTTAGTATAATTCATTCTTGAGTTGAGTACTGAGTTTCATTTGAAATCAGTCAGATTATAGGGGTAGTGAATCAGTAGTATATGATATATCTTGGAGAGTGGGGGGAGGATGAAGTTTTTGTATTTGACTTCCAAAATGAGTTTCATATAAAGTTCTTGTCCTCTATGATGAATGTAAAAGAGAGGTAGAAGCTTCTCTCCCTTCAGTAAGGGTGCATGATCACGTGAGAGCATGAGATAAAGTTTAAATAAATTTTGTATTTCAATCCCATTATCTTTCTAGATGAGGAGTCAAGAACATGAAGTCTTTAAGAGTTGTTTCGTCTAGAGATCAGATATGTTGTCACCCCATTTATACTTTCTACATGTCAATAAATGTTTTAAAAGGCGAATCTAATCAAGAAGATTCACTCTAAGGGAGTAGTGTCTTAGGAGAGAGGTTATAAGGGATTCCTGAGGAGTATAACTTTAGGTAGAGGATAAAAAATTCTAAGGTAGTTGCAGTTTTTATCAAGAAGAAGCAAACCTTAGCAGTTCATTTCAATCTAATATAGGTATAGTAGTTCTTAATAATCTATTATGAGATTCCCATTTTCATGTTATGTATATAGAGGCTATGGTCACCACAAGACTTAGTGACCAACCACCATGGTAATCCATTCCTATTTCTATCCATAATAACAGTAGGTTCCCCAAGGTCATTTTAATAGAAAAGGATGAAAGCATTCATTCAACAACTGAGGGTAGATGGAGTCGGTAGAGTTCAAGCCTACAATAGTCCTCATACTTTGGTACCTAGACCAAATCATGACTATGGAGGTCATCATAAGTGAGGTATAGGGGTTTTACATCAAAAGGTTCCTGCTATGGAAGCACCAATGCTATAGGGTCTATATTGTTTTTGAGGTATGATTAGTTTATCATCAACCTTAGTTTTTTTTTATTTTGGATGTTCACACTCATTTATTTCACTAGATCTGGTCCACACATTAGGACTAAAGTTGGAGTGGCTTCCAACACCCTTTTTGTTATCTACACTAGTTAGAGGTGAAATTTTATTATTTGATGTGTGTTAGGTATATAGACTAATGATGCTGAAACATCAGTCAGTGGGGTGCTTATTATTATTATAGATGTAGCTATATGATGCCATCCTTGGCATGGAATAGATGTATTCTATATGTGTAGTTTTTGAAGATTTCTAATGGGAGTTTTTTTTCAATATAGAGGTCCAATGAGTGGTGTTCATTGGAGAGTAAATAAATCAGATAGTTAGAGGGAATTTTGAGCCTCCTCTATCTCAATTGGAAGAGTTTTCAGTAGATACCTAGATAGTGGAGACCCCCAAAGTTATTAAGGAGTTTCTCAATGTCTTTCCAGATGAGGTTGTGACACAACCCCCTCGACATGATGTTGAATTTTTGAAAGAGTTACAATATGGATCCTATCTAATTTCAATGGATTCTTATCATATTAAACCCACATATTTTCATGATTTGAGACCCCAAGTTGATGATTTTTATAATAAGTGATCCATCCTTCCTAGTGCATCCCTCCTGGGATTCTATATCATTGTTCACTAAGAAAGAAGACAATATTATGAGGTTATGCATGGACTACCAGAGGTTAAAATAGGAAATGATCAATAAACATTACCCCTTTCACGAATATACAATCCATTTGGCCAACTAAAGAGGTATGGTTGGTTTCTAAAGATTAGTATGTGGTCGAGATATCCCCAGATAAGGGTAAAGGAAGAGAATATCCTGAAGACTAATTTATAGTGTAGGTATGGACATTTCAAGTTTGTGGTCATTAAATTCGGTACCATAAACTCACTATATATATATCCTTGAGGCTCATAAACTTTTTATTTCATGAGTTCCTAGACCAGTCTATAGTCATGTTCATCGATGCCATCCTTATATAGTCAATGTCATAGGAGGAGCATGTAGAGCATCTTAGAACCTCCCAACGAGTTATTCGACAACATAAAATATATGGAAAGCTATGAAAGTGATTTTTTTAGACATTGGAGTTGAATTTACTTATATATATGGTGTCTCAGTAGGTTTTGGTCACATACCCATCAAACATTGAGACAATTGTTTCTTCAGTATTACCAAAGAACATAACAGAGATTCATAACTTGTTCTTGTGGGATATTATCAGAGGTTTGTGTAAAAATTCTCTTAGATTATATCCCTATTTATATAATTGAACAATAAATACCAAGATTTATTATAGACTAATTAGTTCTAGGTATCTTTTGACTACTTGAAGGAGAGGTCAATCAATGAACCCGTGCTTTAATTTCTAGAGGAAGGGGTGATGTTTGATGTATTTTGTGACGCTTACCTTCTAGGATTGGGATGAATCTTGATGTATTAAAGGAAAATGATCTATTATGGGTCTATTCAGTTATGTCCCCATGATCATAACTATACCACAAATGAATTTGAGTTGGCGACAATGGTATTTTCATTTAAGTTGTGGTGAAATTACCTCATCAGTGAACAATTTTTGGTATTAATTATCCATAAGAGTTTGAGGTATGTATTATCTCAATGAGAGATGAATATACCTAAATTAAAGTGGATGGAGTTTCTATAGAATTATTATTTTTTAGATCTCCTATTCCCTAGGAAAAGGGAATATGGTTACTAACACATTGAGACGGAAGTCATGGGGGGATGTCATTTGGGAGTTTGATGATGCTTGGAAAGGGATGAAAGAGATTGCGGTAATGAATGTAGATATGGATGAGGTCATTCATAGAGGTTTTATTTATAAAATGATAGTGGAATCATATTTTATGAGGTTGGAAGAGGATTATTAGTGGGGATTATCATAGGTATAGGTGATATGACATCGTTTCGGTCATAGTGATGCTCCAAAGGGGTGGTCAGAGGATAGTTAGAACCAAATGTTGTTTTAGGGAAGGTTTTTTGTTCCGTTGAAGTTGCATGAGAGAGTTATTTTTGAGCTTCATATCTTACCCTTGGTATAGAGACCTAGGATTAACATACATGGACATTACATCATTTTAGATTAATATTTATTACATTACAAAAGTACATGCCTGAGGACCATAATAGTTTAGTGTCTTTGGAAACTGAGAACACATTATTCTAATTTGGTAAAAGATCTTAAACATATCCTATAAAGATATTAACCTTTAGTACAACTAATTGAAACCTTTATTCATAACACGGGGAAAGGAAACATAAGAAAGGGGTGAGCTCAGATTCTCAATAAAGGTAAATAAGTAAGATACGTAAGCATAAAATTAATATAAGGGAATGGGAATATGATAATAACATTTCAAGATCATACCATACATATAAAATATCATATACATGAGTCATGGCATAAAGATTGGAATTTAATAAGACATGACACATAAATAAATCAAAGAGCATAATCCATGTTAGAAAAACATAGGCATAATACATAGAATTTTGGAATACACATCATCTTATAACAATGTGAACATTTGTAAATAGAAACAGGTTCACTCATTAAGTTAAGGACATGAAATCAGGACCCTGAATAAACTTATGGACATGAATCCAGGACCACATATAACATTTTGAACATGTAATAATATTCAATCATAACATTGTGAACATGTAAAACCCGAGAATTTTATGTTATATAAATCATCAAAGGAATCTTTTTCTACACAACACTTGCTTGTCTTTCTTTACACGCAATCGCGACCTTCCTCGATAGCTTGCGTTGTACGCAATACCGAGTTTCACTAAGCGGCGATATGCTATTAAAATATTATTTAAAATAGCCGTTATGAATAACCACTTTTTGAAATTTTATCTTTCAAAATGGACTTCATTCTTGGATTCGGAATACCGAAATTAGCCTAGGGTGAAATTTTGGTATTTTTCTGAAAACTTTCAATTTTTGATGAATAGTGAAACCACTAAGTGGTAGGTTAAAAATTGAATTTTGCATAAAACTTAATTTTACCGCTTCTGTGAATGAAATTTCGAAAATCCGACAGACACGGTTGATATCAGTAAGTAAAATGTGGTTCAATGAGATAATAATATTTTTTTGGTGAATAGTAACTTTTTACTTTTTTTTACCTCGGTTAATAGTAAATAGAGTAACTAAGGGTAAATATGATATTAATATTACCCTAACACATGTCCTAATTCTATTGGATAAGTGTAATTCGACCAAATACAACCTTATGAATATAATATGACCATTTAGGTCCACTTGGATTAGATTATGACATTTAATATTATTTTATTTAATGAATAGTTAAAATAGTTAAAATCAAAGTTTAATAACTAAAACATTTTTAATATGGGTTTATACATAAGATAAATTCGATTATAAATATTCATTAGAAAGCTAAAAATATTTCCTACATAATGATATTTTATTTATAATTTTTAGACTTTAAATAAATTAATTTATTTATGACACAACGATGATACAGTAATTACCCTTTAAAGGAAATGTTAACATAATTGATGTTATAAATGCCCAAATAAATGTAATTTGAGACTTTTTATGAATTCAAATAATTTTATAGGTTACTATGATATATTAGTGTTGATTTAATCAACTTGGTACGAACATATAATTCTTTTATGACTTTCACAAAAATCATATATCAAATAGTGACAAAATTGACACAAAATAGTTTTTAAATCAAATATTATATTATTAATTGTTATTTTATTCCTAAAAATCTAAGGTTCGTCCAAATTACTTAGATAAGGATATATATATTAATAATAAACAACTTGGGGTTCTTTTGGCATGTTATAGTAAATGTATTAACCATATAGTGTAAGAAAACAAAAAGACACGGTAAAAGTTAAATTATTTAACTTAGAGTTAAATATAATTGATAAGGTTAAAATAATAACCTAAACTTGTCTAAATCCTATTGGTTGATAGGATTTCGACCCATCCCCACTTTACCTTCGAAATAAGACCCTTTGGAACCATTATAAACCGATTTTGACTTTAATATAAAATAATATTTTGAGATATTCCTAAGGTGCCCCTCTCCTCCCTTATAAAAGGGCACCTCCTCCCCCTCCTCCTCACACCAATTTGAGCACTCAATCTCGGCAAACCCCTGCCAAAATACCTTCTACAATTCCCTAGAATAATACTAGAGGTCCTGGTATTCTTCAAAGACCAATATTAGTTCCCTAAGTGGAGGATTCAAAGAGGCGTTTCAAAGAAGAGGTAATATCCATTACCGATCTTTTCAATTTCTTTCTTCTTCAACTTCTTCTTATTTAGTTGTTTCAGGATAAAGTAATAACATTATTATTAATTACATACTGATATGTTATTATAAATATGAAACAACCCTAATTCACCTTCTATCCATCCTACGGAAAAATGAAATCACCGCGCGTGCGTACGTACGGAATACCGTCTCCACGCCGTGGTGTAATCTATTTTCCACCATCACCTTACAAGGATGGGTATAATGGTGTAATGAGTAACTATATATGATTATTATAAAGTGATATTGATACTGAAATAGTATTCATATACTCCAATACAATTCCACGATCATAGGAATGATATCATCACTCGTGCGTACGTACGGAATACCGTCTCCACGATGTGATGCGACTCGTTCTACATGATCATCATTACATAGTAATTATATAAATGAATTGAATGAATAAATATGATATATGTTACACTAATAAAATTATGGATATAAGGTATCTATAACCTTAAAAGAAGAATAAGAATTTATTCGGCAAAACACGCATAAGAACAAAAGGCAATAAAGACCCGAGTAACAAGTAACAATGAAATATTATTAATAAGAAGCTAAGAATATGACCATATATGATATCATATCAATATGTATGATTCTGGAATAAGTAAATAACATTATTTAAACCATTATATAGGATCTTCGAACACGTACAAAGCAAATCGGACCTAAGGTAAGGGAAATATCACAATCTCATTTTTATCCGAGATTGTTTATACTTTGGTATTTACTGGGGTGTATTTTATCATCCACATCCATGTTTACTCAATATGTAATATTATTTCCATCCACCTACAATTTTTTAAATCCAATTTTACCCTTCGGTGAGTTTTTAGTAAAGGATATGAAAGGAATCTTTTGTCGTTTTTCGTACGAGGTACTTTTTGAATTTTCTGAAAAAAGTACGAAGAATGTTTTTTTTAACTTATACGGAATGAATGGATTTTTTAAAACATTATTTCCAAAAAGATTCCTTTACAAGTTTTCAAGTTTATTTTTAATCAACTTCTTTTAGTTTAAAATTATATGACATGTTAAGAAAGGAAAAGTGTTTTTGAAGTAGAAAGGATATTTTCCTCAAGAATGAAGTTCAAGTGTTTTATCAAAATTATTTTCCATCTAAGATAATAAAGGGTTCTGTTTTTATCCCTATTATTACATTGATTTGATTATGTTGTGATGGAATTATTTTTATGAATTCATTTATCGTATATGAATTGTTTTATGATGTCATGATGTTTAAGATTCCCATTTTTATTACATGGGTTATGCAATGATGTATGGTTTATGATTTTGTGGCACACATAAGAATGGTATCATTATGAGATGGGTGGGACCTATATCTCCCTCCAATGCATTGGGTAAAGATTTTATATCTCATGAGATAGACATGGCTGGAACGGTAGGTTATACCGGTTCAGTGAAACAGGACTGAAACGAGGGTGACTCGGTTCAGAAAGGGACTTTGTCCACTAAGATAGTCTTTGCAATGAGTCTTGACTAACAAGAAATGATTCTCTATGATTATGTGTGTATGCCACAAAGTTTCATGTTTTAAGTTATGATTTTTGTGATTACATTTCACTGCCATGATTTATCCCATGTTATGAAATTATGATCTATTTTGCAGGTTAAGATTTCCAAAAGTTATGTGATTATGTATATGATGTGATTGATATTTCTTTTTTTTACCCTTACTGAGCATTTGAGCTCACCCTTTTGTATGTTTTCTTTCCCCAGGTTAGGGACAAGGTTATTAAGTAAGATATGCCAAAACGGACTATAGATATGATGAAATGAATGGGAGGCAAAGTAGATGCTTTATGAACCAGTTGTTTATGTTTCCCAGTTTCTAAAGAAACTATACCTATACGGTCCTTTAGTGGTTTTGTTATATGTTGTAATAAGTTTGCTTCAATTTTGAAGTATTAACAATGTATGTAAAGCATGGGTCGTTATCGTTGGTATCAGAGGAAAGGTATAGTCAACCTTTGGAAACTAGGATGTGAAAGCCTTAGTAAGAACCCTAAGGATAAGTCTAAGCATAGAACACAATCTTAGTGTTTTAGAAATGGCCATGAATAACCTAGGATAAGACATTAAGCATGAAAATTTTATTCTTGAATTATGTGGTTTTCCTATTATAATTAGTGTTTCTCACACTATTCTTCTTGGTTTTAGTCAATGGATGGAACCCGAAGGAACCGTGTTAATGCGGAATGCGATGGGAAATGCAATGATTGTCCCCCTGAGCAACCAAACGATATGGGAGCTGGAATGCAAAATCTTGTAGCCATGCTCACACAACTTTCTCAAGCTATGAATCATGCAGGACTTCCAAACGAGCAAAGGAAGGAGCAACATTCTGTTGAATCCTTCATGAGACAACGTCCACCTTCTTTCAACGGGTCTACTGATCCATTAGTTTCTTAACAATGGATTAGTACTACTGAAAAGATATTTTCAGTTCTTCAATGTTCTGAACATGATAAAGTCATCCTAACAGTGTATTGTTTGGAAGGAGATGCTGATCAATGGTGGAATCTTATTAAGAATACGAGGCAAAGGGATGAAATTGAGTCCATGGAATGGGACGAGTTCAAGAACTTATTTTTCAATAAGTACTTCCCTCGTATTCTCCGAACAAAGATGGAGAAAGAGTTTCTTGAGCTAAATCAAAAGGATGATGAATCTGTTGGTACTTATGAAGCAAATTTTACAAGACTTGCAAGGTACGCTTATGGTATTATTATCCAACCTGAGAGTAAGATCGATCGATTCTTTAGTGGCTTAAAACCAAGTCTTCGAAGGGCGTTATCCATAAGGGACTTCAATAGCTACGAGGAAATCGTTCGATGTGCTCTCAAAGTCGATATGGAGATTGGAGTAACCCATCAGTCTTATGGGTTTGATAAGAAGAGGAAAATGGAATTCAAAGGAAAATCTAAAGAGCACACTGAAAAGAAGATGAGCTTTCCCTTATGCTCAAAGTGTGGAAAGAAACATGGAGGGAGTTGTCTTAAAGGGACAAGTAAATGTTTCAAATGTGTAAAGGAAGGTCATCGGGAATTTGAATGCCGCAATGATGGGAAGAAGATGTCTAATGATGCAAACAAAGGAAGGGATACACAGAATGAACCTACTACACTTCAATGTTTCAAGTGCAAGGAGATGGGGCATTATTCCAATCAATGCCCAAATCCAAGGGTTGATGATGATGGTCGACGTCAAAAAACTCTTAAGGCTAAAGACAAAGGAAAGTCACATGCAATTTCTATCAGCGATGTGGAGTACGATAACGAAGTGGTGAAAGGTACACTTACCATCCACTCTAAAGTAGCAAATGTTTTATTTGATTCTGGATCCACCCACTCTTTTATTTCTGAAGAATTTTCTAAGGATATCACCGTATTACCTCAACAATTAGATGTTGAGTTAGCTGTGACAACACCTAATGGCACATCAATCGCATCAAAAGTTTATAATTCTTCTCCAATTGACGTTTGTGGGAAAGTGCTTCTTGCAAATCTTGTGATCCTTGCTTTAGTGGAATTCGATGTGATTCTTGGCATGGATTGGCTTTCTTTATATGGAGCTCATATCAATTGCCAAAGAAGGGAAGTCACATTTCATATTCCAGATCAATCTATGATCGTCTATCAATGCAAGGATGAACATAACCTTCCAGTGGAAATTTCTTCCATTTTATGGGTATTGATTCCACTAAATGAAGGTTATTTATCTCAAATGGTTGGTGAGAAACTCGCGATTAAGAATATGCCCATCGTACAGGAGTTTGATGATGTCTTTCCGGAGGAATTACCGGGTCTTCCACCAAATCGTGATGTTGAGTTTTCAATAGAACTCGTACCGGGTGCTTTGACTATTTCAAAGACACCTTATAGAATGGCCCAATTGAGTTGCAGGAATTGAAGAAGCAACTCCAAGAGAATCTTGATAAGGGATTCATACGCCCTAGTGCGTCACCTTGGGGAGCACCTGTTCTATTTGTTAAGAAGAAAGATGGATCAATGAGACTCTGCATTGATTATCGAGAACTTAACAAGATCACTATCAAGAACAAATATCCTCTCCCATGCATTGATGAATTATTTGACCAACTACGCGGAGCTCAATACTTTTCCAAGATTGATCTTCGTTCAGGGTATCATCAATTAAGGGTCAAAAGGGAGGATATACCAAAGACGGATTTCCGTACAAGGTATGGACACTATGAATTTATAGTGATGCCATTTGGTCTTACTAATTCCCCTGCTATCTTCATGGATCTAATGAATAGAGTCTTTAGAGACTATCTTGATCAATTTGTGGTAGTCTTTATAGACGATATTCTTATCTATTCAAAGAGCAAGGGAGAGCATGAAGATCACTTGAGAATTATATTGAAGACCCTGAGAAAGGAGAATCTTTATGCCAAATTTACCAAGTGTGAATTTTGGCTTCAAAAATTTGCATTTTTGGGTCACATAATCTCAAAAGGGGGGATATCTGTGGATCCAGCAAAAACAGAGGTTATCGAAAGATGGTCGAGACCAACAACAGTAACTGAGATCCGAAGTTTTCTTGGTTTGGCTGGATATTATCGACGTTTTGTAAAAGATTTTTCACGATTATCTAACCCACTCACCAAGTTGACTCGGAAAGGAGTTAAGTTTGTTTGGACAGAGGAATGTGAAGAGAATTTCAAGAAGTTGAAAAGAAGGTTATCCACTGCACCTGTGCTCACACTTCCTTGTAGTGGAGAAAGGTTTGTGATCTACAGTGATGCATCCAAGAAGGGATTGGGGTGTGTTCTTATGCAAAATGATATGGTAATAGCTTATGCCTCACGACAGTTGAAAATACATTAGAAAAATTACCCAACACATGATTTGGAGTTAGCTGCGGTAATCTTTGCATTGAAGATTTGGAGGCATTACCTTTATGGTGAAAGGTGTGATATTTATACTGATCATAAAAGTTTAAAGTATATTTTCACACAAAAGGAGCTAAATATGCATCAAAGAAGATGGTTGGAGCTGATTAAGGATTATGACTGCTCAATCCATTACCACCCTGGGAAAGCAAACAAGGTGGCAGATGCATTAAGTCGACAAGACCATGCTAGTTTATCCATGATGAGGATCACAAAAGATCCAATATTTATGGATTTACAAAGGATGGATCTTGGAATTATAATGGAAGGGGAAAAATCTTATCTTTTTCAAATGAATGTTCAACCATCTATATATGTGAAGATTAAAGGGGCACAGAAAGAAGATGTCGAGTTACAAAAGAAGGTGAGAAATGTTCCTGAATTCAACCTTGATTGTGATGGGATAATAAAGTTCAGGAATCGGGTTTGTGTTCCTCCCATCCCCGAATTAAAGAAGGAGCTACTGGATGAGGCTCATAGTTCTTCATTCTCTATTCATCCTGGAAGCACGAAGATGTATAGAGACCTGAAAGAGTACTTCTGGGGGGATGGCATGAAAAGAGATGTTGCTGAATATGTCTCTCGATGCTTGCTTTGTCAACAAGTTAAAGCTGAGAGACAGAAGTCTAAGGGGATGTTACAACCATTACCCATACCCGAATGGAAATGGGAAAACATCACTATGGAATTTGTCACAGGACTTCCTAAAACATCCAAAGGCAATAATGCTATCTGGGTTATTGTTGATCGTCTTACAAAGTCTGCACACTTCATTGCTATTAGAGAGGATTTCTCTCTAGATCAGCTTTCCAGGATATATGTAAAGGAAGTGGTAAGGTTGCATGGAGTACCACTTTCTATTATATCTGATCGGGATCCGAGATTTACCTCAAAGTTCTGGCGAAGTCTTCAGAATACTCTGGATACAGAGTTGAGTTTCAGCACTGCTTATCATCCTCAGACAGACGGTCAGTCTGAGAGAACAATTCAAACCCTAGAAGATATGTTGAGAGCTTGCTCTATGGATTTCAAAGGAGGTTGGGATCAACACCTACCTTTGGTGGAATTTTCTTATAATAATAGCTTTCACTCCAGTATTCAGATAGATCCTTATGAAGCTCTCTATGGAATGAAATGCAGGACTCCAACTTGCTGGGATGAAGTTGGGGAAAGAAAGCTATTAGGACCTGATCTCGTTGATGAAATGGCAGAAAAGGTCAGATCTATTCAACAACACATAAGAGCAGCTCAGAGTCGACAGAAAAGGGTTATGAGATTTGGAAAGAAGGGGAAGTTGAGCCCTAGATATATCGTTCCTTTCGAAATACTGGATCGTGCTGGAAAGGTAGCTTACCGATTGGCGCTTCCACCGAATCTCTCTCAAGTTCACGATGTGTTCCATGTATCTCTCCTGAGAAAGTACATACCTGATCCTTCACATGTACTCAGCTCAGTAGTTGTACCGCTGGAGAAAGGTCTTTCTTATGAAGAACAACCGATAGAGATTCTGGATCGTAGCGAAAAATTCCTATGAAACAAGACCACTCGATTGGTGAAAGTTTTATGGAGGAACCACCAACTTGAAGAAGCTACATGGGAGCTTGAGGATATGATGAGGGAGAAGTATCCTCATCTGTTTGTTACAAAGTGACGAATTTCGAGGGAGAAATTCTTTTTAAGGGGGGTAGAATGTAACACCCAAGACTTTTATGTTATATAAATCATAAAAGGAATCTTTTTCTACACAACACTTGCTTGGCTTGATTTACACGCAATCGAGACCTTCCTCGATAGCTTGCGTTGTATGCAATACCGAGTTTCACTAAGCGGTGATATGCTATTAAAATATTATTTAAAATAGCCGTTATGAATAAACACTTTTTGAAATTTTATCTTTAAAAATGGAATTCATTCTTGGATTCAGAATACTGAAATTAGCCTAGGGTGAAATTTTGGTATTTTTCTGAAAACTTTCAATTTTTGATGAATAGTGAAACCACTAAGTGGTAGGTTAAAAATTGAATTTTGCATAAAACTTAATTTTACCGCTTCTGTGAATGGAATTTCAAAAATCCGACAGACACGGTTGATATCAGTAAGTAAAATGTGGTTCAATGAGATAATAATAATTTTTTTTGTGAATAGTAACTTTTTACTTTTTTTTTACCGCGGTTAATAGTAAATTGGGTAACTAAGGGTAAATATGATATTACTATTACCCTAAAACATGTCCTAATTCTATTGGATAAGTGTAATTAGACCAAAAACAACCTTATGAATATAATATGACCATTTAGGTCCACTTGGATTAGATTATGACATTTAATATTATTTTATTTAATGAATAGTTAAAATAATTAAAATCAAAGTTTAATAACTAAAACATTTTTAATATGGGTTTATACATAAGATGAATTCGATTATAAGTATTCATTAGAAAGATAAAAAGATTTCCTACATAATGATATTTTATTTATAATTTTTATACTTTAAATAAATTAATTTATTTATCACACAACGATGATGCAGTAATTACCCTATTAAGGAAATGTTAACATAATTGATGTTATAAATGCCCAAATAAATGTAATTTTAGACTTTTTATGAATTAAAATAATTTTATAGGTTACTATGATATATTAGTGTTGATTTAATCAACTTGGTTCGAACATATAATTCTGTTATGACTTTCAAAAAAATCATATATCAAATAGTGACAAAATTGACACAAAATAGTTTTTAAATCAAATATTATATTATTAATTGTTATTTTATTCCTAAAAATCTAAGGTTCGGCCAAATGACTTAGATAAGGATATATATATTAATAATAAACAACTTTGGGTTCGTTTTTCATATTATAGTAAGTGTATTAACCATATAGTGTAAGAAAACAAAGAGACACGGTAAAAGTTAAATTATTTAACTTAGAGTTAAATCTAATTGATAAGGTTAAAATAATAACCTAAACTTGTCTAAATCCTATTGGTTGATAGTATTTCGACCCATCCCCACTTTAACTTCGAAATAAGACCCTTTGGAACCATTATAAACCGATTTTGACTTTAATATAAAATAATATTTTGAGATATTCCTAAGGTGCCCCTCTCCTCCCTTATAAAAGGGCACCTCCTCCCCCTCCTCATCACACCAATTTGAGCACTCAAGCTCGTCCAACCCCTGAAAAAATCCCTTCTCCACTTCCCTAGAATAATCCTAGAGGTCCTGGTCTTCTTCAAAGACCAATATTAGTTCCCTAAGTGGAGGATTCAAAGAGGCGTTTCAAAGAAGAGGTAATATCCATTACCGATCTTTTCAATTTCTTTCTTCTTCAACTTCTTCTTCTTTAGTTGTTTCATGATAAAGTAATAACATCAGTATTAATTACATACTGATATGTTATTATAAATATGAAACAACCCTAATTCACCTTCTATCCATCCTACGAAAAAATGAAATCACCGCGTGCGCGTACGTACGGAATACCGTCTCCACGCCGTGGTGTAATCTATTTTCCACCATCACCTTACAAGGATGGGTATAATGGTGTAATTATTAACTATATATGATTATTATAAAGTTATATTGATACTGAAATAGTATTCATATACTCCAATACAATTCCACGATCATAGGAACGATATCATCACTCGTGCGTACGTACGGAATACCGTCTCCACGATGTGATGCGACTCGTTCTACATGATCATCATTACATAGTAATTATATAAATTAATTGAATGAATAAATATGATATATGTTACACTAATACCATTCTGGATATAAGGTATCTATAACCTTAAAATAAGAATAAGAATTTATTCGGCAAAACACGCATAAGAACAAAAGGCAATAAAGACCCGAGTAACAAGTAACAATGAAATATTACTAATAAGAAGCTAAGAATATGACCATATATGATATCATATCAATATGTTTGATTCTGGAATAAGTCAATAACATTATTTAAACCATTATACAGGAGCTTCGGACACGTACAAAGCAAATCGGACCTAAGGTAAGGGAAATATCACAATCTCATTTTTATCCGAGATTGTTTACACTTTGGTATTTACTGGGGTGTATTTTATCATCCACATCCATGTTTACTCAATATGTAATATTATTTCCATCCACCTACAATTTTTTAAATCCAATTTTACCCTTAGGTGAGTTTTTAGTAAAGGATATGAAAGGAATCTTTTGTCGTTTTTCGTACGAGGTACTTTTTGACTTTTCCGACAAAAGTACAAAGAATGTTTTTTTAACTTATACGACAAGAATGGATTTTTTAAAACATTATTTACAAAAAGATTCCTTTACAAGTTTTCAAGTTTATTTTTAATCAAATTCTTTTAGTTTAAAATTGTATGACATGTTAAGAAAGGAAAAGTGTTTTTGACGTAGAAAGGATATTTTCCTCAAGAATGAAGTTCAAGTGTTTTATCAAAATTATTTTCCATATAAGATAATAAAGGGTTCTATTTTTATCCCTATTATTAAATTGATTTGATTATGTTGTGATGGAATTATTTTTATGAATTCATTTATCGTATATGAATTGTTTTATGATGTCATGATGTTTAAGATTCCCATTTATATTACATGCGTTATGCAATGATGTATGGTTTATGATTTTGTGGCACACATAAGAATGGTATCATTATGAGATGGGTGGGACCTATATCTCCCTACAATGAATTGGGTAAAGATTTTATATCTCATGAGATAGACATGGCTGGAACGGTAGGTTATACCGGTTCAGTGAAACAGGACTGAAACGAGGGTGACTCGGTTCAGAAAGGGACTTTGTCCACTAAGATAGTCTTGACAATGAGTCTTGACTAACAAGAAATGATTCTCTATGATTATGTGTGTATGCCACAAAGTTTCATGTTTTAAGTTATGATTTTTGTGATTACATTTCACTGCCATGATTTATCCCATGTTATGAAATTATGATCTCTTTTGCAGGTTAAGATTTCCAAAAGTTATGTGCTTATGTATATGATGTGATTGATATTTATTTTGTTTACCCTTACTGAGCATTTGAGCTCACCCTTTTGTATGTTTTCTTTCCCCAGGTCAGGAAGAAGGTTATTAAGTAAGATATGCCAAAACGGACTATAGATATGATGAAATAAATGGGAGGCAAAGTAGATTCTTTATGAACCAGTTGTTTATGTTTCCCAGTTTCTAAAGACACTATACCTATACGGTCCTTTCGTGGTTTTGTTATATGTTATAATAAGTTTTCTTCAATTTTGAAGTATTAACAATGTATGTAAAGCATGGGTCGTTATAGAACATGTAATCAGGTCCATGGATAAACATATGGAAATGAAACTAGGTCTATGCATAACATTATGAAAATGTAATCCGGTTCACACATAAAATTGTGAACACGTAATATGGTTCAATCATAAAATTGTGAACATGTAATTAGGTCCACACATAAACATATTTACATGAAAACTTTTCCATACATAACATTATGAAAATTTAATGAGGTTCACACATGACATTGTGAACACATAATAAGGTTTACTCATAAAATTGTGAACATGTAATCATGTTCATGCATATGTGGATATGCCTCCTGGGTGGGACACATCACCATATCCAATGGAAACCCTTTCTTCACAGTGGATTAGGTTACAACTCCTTACCATATCATATCAATCCTATCGACTAGTTCCCATCATTATCTAATGAGAAATAAGTCTTTACCCATTGCATTGGAAGGAGATATATGTCCCACCCATCACATAATAAAATCATATATATGTGTTCCAAAACATCATAAAAATTCATCATATTATAACCCATGAAATGAAATGAGTATTATAAGAATTTAAAAATATCATACTCTATGGAAAAAATACAGGTTTCATAATCATTTCATTATAGAATAACCCATGAAAGGGAGCGAGTTTCATAAGCATTTTTATCATGGTATAACCCATGGAAGAGAAAAGGGTTTAATAAAAAAATTCAAAATAAAACATTAAAAAAATAATAGGAATTTTTTACTTGGATCATAGAATAAAATATATCTAAGTATTTCATCTTAGACAAGGAATTACTTTGAAAGATCACTTGGAACATTTCCCAAGGAAAATAACTTTTTTTTTAAAATCACTTTTTAAAACATAAAACATTTTCAAAATAATTTTTCTTTGAAAATAGATTTAAAAACTTATAAAGGAAGCTTTGAAAATAATTTAAATACTTTTTAATTTAAAATAAGCTTAAAATTACATCTAAAAACATTTTTATAAAACATGGGTTTGGAAGAAAACAAATTTCTGACTGAAGAGAGAGATGAAGTTGGATTTTCTTAAAAACATTTTATTAAGTATCTTAAGTACCTAGAGTGGAAAATATATCCCATTACCTGAAGATATAATTAATAAACATAGTATAAGAAAATTAATGAGTTTTCTTGATATATTTATTACAATATTTCATCAATGGAAGCATAATCGTAAACAATCTTGATAAACAATGAGATTGTTTCAATAGACTCTTACCACTTTGTTAACATTGAATCATAATTAACATAATATAATAAAATAAAATGAAGATTAAAATATAATTAAAATAAGGATATTAATGATATTAAATTTCAAAGGTAAGTATATATACCTCATAAAAGAATGTAGGTGCATAACATAACATGTGTCTCAAAGAAGGCAAATTGAGAAAAAATTACCTTACTGATTTGGTAATTTTTTAACTGTAAAACCCATGAAAGAGAGATAATCAAATGGATATGTAAATACACATAAATTTAAGTATAATAATTACATAACACATTAATGTGTAGTATATACACCACACAAAATAAACTAGTGGTGAATATGACATAAGTCTTGCATAAATAAAAATGAGACTAGAAATCCCCCTGCTACTTGAGTATCTTTTTAATCATGAGATCTGTGAAAGAATAAAATAAATTGAAACTATTAATATGATTAAATAAATTAAATTCATGATATATTATTTCATATAAAATTATATACACCACATAATAAGAATAATTGGTGAATATAACATGTATTTCACAAAAAATAAAAGCGAGATAAGAAAACCCTTACCTTAAGTATTAAATTTCTTCATACACATTCAAAACTCCTATATAATAAATATAATTTTATTATAAATCTTAAAAATAACCATATTATTATATACTATTACATATATGATTTTATTATAACTTTATATTACCTTTTTATTAACAATTTCGTGGTAAAGTTATGTTTTGGGTAATAACTGCTTTGTTTTTTTATATATGTTTTGACTTGTTATTATTGATCCTATTACTTAGATCAAGATTTAATTATTTAAAAAATGTAAAAAATGATTTAAATAAAATATATATTCATTATATAAGTATTTATAATAATATATAAAATATATAAATATGAAATGGAATACACCGTTCATGGAGACGGTAGACCGTACATACGCATGAACACTATTTCCATTTTCTTATCGTATTGAAAGAAATAAAGTAAATGATATATATATATATTATCATTAAATTATAATTATTATGTGATATATATCATATAAGTTTACTAAACCCATCCTCAATACATTCCATGTAAAGTGTGAATGAATCACATCGCTTTGAGGAGGTGGTAGTCCACACATCCACAAACGAAGTTATTATATTCCAAAAAATGGAAATCATGAAGGTATGTGTTATATAATAATTAAATAATCATAAATAAATCATAAATATTATATATATCATATAAAAACTGTAATTAAATCATTATTCCTAACCTTTAAAGGTGGTAATGGAAGAACATATGATATCGGTTTGCGAGACGATAGTCTGTTGTATACACGAATGATGATTGTGCATCCCATTTGATGGAAGTGTGTGTAGGTGTAGGTCTAAAACTTAACATAAAATCATCTAAATATATTTATTATAATTATTTTGTTATATAATAGTGGAATAATAATAATTGAGGTGGTTTAGAAAGAAAGAAAACAAAAGTTCTTGTTGAAGGATGTTACCTCTTCTTTGGGTAATTCCTTTTGGTTTGCACCAAAGAACTAACTTGGTTTTCTTTATGAAAAAAGTGAGGATTATAGGATGAGAGGATGGAAATTTTTATCTTATTTGGGAAGATTTTTTGTGATACAAAGGGTCCTAGAGGTGCTAATAAGCGGGGGGGGGGGGGGGTGCCCCTTTTATAGTGGAGGAGGAGTGTCATTATTGTAAATGTAAAAAGGTAAACACTATTGAGAGTTATCCCTTACATCATGTGCATCCAATAATGGTAAATTTTATAAAAAATGGCGTATATGGTTGAAATATATATATAAAATATCCTTTGGACATGTTTCTATGTTATTTTTTCCCTTAAGTTAATGTTTGACAACTAAGTAAACTCATTTTTACCTTAATCGCAGTAATTAATTTTAAACCCTTTCACTAATATTTTTGGTCAAAAATTAAGTCAAAATTATTATAAATTATAAATAATTATTTATTAAAAATATTGAATACATTTTCCATAATTCTAAGCATAGAAGTGGTAAAAATTAATTTAAAAATAATCTCGTAGACGGGACGAAACAACAGGTTTTTAAAGTTCAAAAAGTTTAAAAGTTTGAATTGTTTTTATATACAATTTCATTGAGAAATTAATTCCAATAACATAAATTGTATTAATATATTTATAATTGATCTAAATATACTTTAAAACCAATTTATAATATAATTTAACTATATAAATAAATTAGATGAAAAAGTAGTTTTCAATTAAAATTCTGTGTTTTTTTATTATTCATCAAAAAATGAAACTTCTCAGAAAAATACTAAAAATTCACCTGAAGTAAATTTTGAAATTATGATTTCAAAAATGAAGTTAATTTTTTCAAATATAAATTATAAAAGTGTCAAAAATTATACTTAAAATTAGATCTCTCTTAAAAGGCGGTAAAATTAGATTTTAGAAAATATATATTTTTATTCATAATATTGGAATTATTCATACCTTATACCTATCAAAAATATTGGATGAGTGTAATTTTTTTTGATTGAATATATAATATATGAATTTTATTTAAAAAACTCATCAATAGTGGTTTGTTTAATTTATTAAGATAAAAATATGTTTGTACACAGAAAAATGGTGTTATTAGAAAAGGGATTTCTTTATTTTTAGATAGTTCTTACTTTTATTTCTAACAAATTGATAACCAAATTATTCATTTTATATACATGTGTAAATCATATTTTCCCAATTTAATTAATCTTATTCATAACTTCCATTCCAATGGCTAGGTGGTAACTATAATAATCTATTAATAACAATATTAACAGTACATTATAGTTCAATAAAACTTGGCCTTGTGTGTAACACAAGCTATCGAAGGAACACAACAATGTGTGCAACACAAGTCAAACATAGTGTTGCATGTACTGCAAGCTAATCTAAGTATTGCATGTAGTGAAATATTAACTTGGTATTGCGTGAAACACAAACCAAACTTAGTGATTTCATATAATACAATCTATATTCAATATTACATGAAATGAAAAATATTGAAAAGATTAAATTAATTTGACAAAAATATTTCAAAAAATCTTAGCCTATTACACTTGGAATTCCATCCAAGTGTGTCCAAGATATATCATGGTTTTAGGAGGTATATTTGGTGTCCTAGGATGAATAAGTGAAGTATGGGCATTGTGTTCCTAAGGGTTTCCCCTCTTCAGGGGTAGTAGAGGATTAGTTTGAGGGGGGAGTATTATTTCCCCAAGGTTCTTTAGAACTTTTATGGCGTTTTGGTGAATTGGTTAGGTGTATTATTAGGCGGTGCTCCCACTATGGTCTGAAAGAGTTCACAATGTCTTCCACATTCCCTAGCTTCATTGGTATCTTCATTATGACTTCCATGTAATTGATTGGGGAAAGTTGGACATCATGGATGATACGATGTTTGTAGAGCGTTTGGTTGAGATCCAAGATTTTCAGAAGAATTTTTTTTGAGAGATTTATCCCATTGGTTCATGTGCTATAGAGGCATGATGGCTTATAGGAGAGAACTTGGGAATGAGGGTCGTAGATGCATATTGAATACACCAAGTTTTTTATGGTTGATCCTTCTAATTGTGTTGGATCACTTGTTTCATTTTATTGAGATGATGTGTTTAAACTTATGATTTATATGAGTATGAATCTCTCCCTTGGTTGATGATGTCTCCTAGCTGTGTGTTTTGTTCATATGATGTGTGGTTGTGTTCTTATTATAGTGAGATCCTGAGAGGCATCTCATGGGTGATTATCCAAAATCCTATCTCATTTTTTTCAAGTTCTACATTGATTCCCTAGGATAATAATTATTTGATAGGTATCATATGTAATTCTTCAGGTTTCCAAAAACTTCAATTTGTGTTTTTTTGAGGTAAGGAGATGTTAAGGGTGTTTTTGGGGTTTTATTCCTTATGAAATTTCCAAGGTTATTCTCATGGTCAATTGACTGGCCATGCGGTTGGTTAGTTTGTTCATGCAGTTTCTTAGGTTTGTCATGAATTTTCTTGGTTTATTCTTATGTAGGTTGGTTTGTTTGTGTGGTCATTTGGGTTAGTTGTGTTGTCACATGGTTTGTTCTTGAGGTATGTTGATTTTTTCATGTGGTTGGATGGTTCCTTTGTGCAGTTAGTTGTTTCCTTCCTATAGTCTATTGGCTACTTCATGTGGTCAATTGGTTCCTTCATGTGGTTGATTGGTTCCCTAATGAGATTGGTTGGTTCCTTCATGCATACAGCTTCTTCCTTCAAACATTTTATTGGTTCCTTAATGTGGTCAATTTTTTATTTATTATTGTTGGTTGGTTCTTTTATATGGTGGGTTTCTTTATTTTGGGGGTTAGTTGGTTCCTCTATGCATTCAGTTGGTCCCTTTGTGTGATCAGTTGTTTATTCATGCGGTAACTTGTTTTTATCATGCGGTCGATCTAATAGTTTATAAATTTCTAGTTTTTAAAAAATAACCAGATTTTACAGAATGATACAATTTTTTTTAACATAAAATAAGGAATTTAAGTCATAAATAAATTTTTTTAAATATATTAAGAGGGGTTTTAAATGTATCTTTGAATTACTTAACCCCTTTGGTTTTAAATTAATCATTCCACATGTTTTAAATGAAATCAAATTTAAAGGTATATGAAAAAGTAAAGTTGTTTGCATTGATCTTTATAGTTATTCTAGGATATTTATATAACATCTTAAAGTATGTAATTTCCTTTTTTGGGTCTTTTATTGCTTCCTTTGAGTTCATATGAACCAAGAACTTGTTCTTGAACCTTTAGAGTTATATACTTTCACCTAAATCCTTCCTACTTACAATTTCAATCATGTTCAAGAGCTTGGATCCCTCTTTGTTTTATGTAGTATTTTGTCTCATTAGAGGTAGAAGTTTGTTTCTATTTCACATTCCTCCCTTATCCACAATTATTGTATGATTGATTAAGACCTTACCTTTGCGATATCCATTCGGTGGAATCATCTTCCTTTTCCCCTAATTTTTATGCATTATGTTTTGGAAATTCTTTTCCAAGAAAGGGATAATTATTCTCCTCTTCTTTTTTGTATCTATGAAATTAACATGATTTTTTTGTGGGTGGTGGTATGGATTAAATAATGAAGATAATGAACCATATTAAATTTAATTAAGGTAAGGGGAGTAATATCATGTGTTTATTCATTTCCTTTTTATTTTAAATATTTTTTCTCTTAAAACATATAACCTATTATAATATACATGTTGTGGATACTATGAATTTTAAAACTTTGATATGGATTGATAACCTTTATTGTGTTAAATTCACCACTCATAAAAGGCTAAAAACTTATATGCAGTTAACAAACAGGCTGTGTGTGAATATGGAAACTGTATGAAAATACCCATGCATGAGATGATGAATTAATGAGAAAACACCCATTTAAACGAATTATGGATTTATATAGTCTTGAGATATATTTGTGTGTGCTTCTAGTATGTTTTTTGTCCTTGTGGATATGTGGAATTTTTAGGGATTGTTCGATGATTGTGGTGACTGGTTTAGGTGCATGGTGTATTGTTGGAAGTGGGAGTGTGGTGGTTGATATGTGGTTGTGGTGAGATGGTTGGGCTATGATGTTGGATTTTGAAGGGGGACTAATAGGTTTTTGTGTGGTTAATTATTTTAGTATTCTAGTAGTGATGCAATATGAGGTTGATAATGATGGAAGGGTATTGGTGTAGACTTGAAATTAATAAAATTTGGCTATAATTTACATGTGGTAACTGATTTAATGGATTCAATAATCATAAACATAATGTAATTAAATGAAAATTAAATTCATATGTTTTTTAAAATTGTTTTTACCCAATATTAAATTAAATATCTTAATTAATGAACAATTTCTAGTAATGTAATAATCTAGAAAGGGGTTGAATTAGTAATTGAAAGAAAGGAAACTGGGTTGTGTGTGGTTTTTTTTCTATGGTGGGGTTTTAATTTGTAGTTTCAGTGTGTGGTAATGTTAGTATGGTGTTGATAATAAGACATAGATAATAACGTATTAATCTGAAACCTTTAGGTCGTGCTTGTGTGTGGTCTATGTATATATACAGGATTGTATTTTCATGTTACTTTTATATTCACCCCACCTGTATAAATTACTATATACTGACACCCAAATTTTTGGTGAGGGGGTGTTTTATCCAAGATCTGAATGGTGAGGAATGGATGGATAATTACCCTTTATCCCTTACTCTTCATTCGGTAGTATTACATGGTGGGATTACCCAGTTGGTGGTGAGTACTAAACAATGATGGAACATTTGGTGGAAATGTCAAATTAGGAGATGATGTGATATATAGTGGGGGTTATACATATTATGATGAGGGCACAAGGTTGATTTCCTTCACTTTCATGATACCCTATTACTCTGGATATGAGGTTGTGGATGGATGTGTGGTGTTTGATCTATGTTATTAGATATGTGGATGATAACATTGATTCCAAAACATGACTTTGGGCCATGAAGGAGGGTAGGGTAGGTTGGGATGTGACCCGACCAACATTAGAGATAGTTGGATACATGGTGATGGGATGGCATAGAAGGGATAAGAGAATATGAAATTTTATGTGGGGAATGAGAGTATAAAATCAGCAGGGGAAGTGGATGTGGGGAACCTTTATCAATGTTTTATTGATATAATCTTTCCACTTTCTTGAATTTTATGATGAGTGAGCTATAGTGAGGCTGAGAAGGATATATGACCTTTCTAGGTACTTGTTGGTTCTGTTGTTTATTCACTAGTTCATTAACATGAATTTTTAAAATTTTCTTGGGATATATTGGGTATGATCCTACTAAGTATAAATTTTATTATCAAACTATGTATATATAATTATTTTTTAGGTTTCTAGGGAGTTTTTGGAGACCGATATGGACATTACTAGCTCATAGGTCAAAGCTGTTGTGGAGTTCCAATTATAGGTTTCCCTTTGGTTTTATCTTGGATAATTTTATATGAATTTCTTGACATGAACATGGGTTGTTGGTTTATTTTATTTTATGTGATGAATATGTTTGGAGGTTGTTATATTTTCTATTGATCCTTTCCATTTATTAAGGCAAATGAACCCCATTTGAGTTTTTTAAACCCTCAGTTATAGTTGCTAACTCAGGGCCTACTAGAGATAGGAGTTGAGGGTCACTCCTCTTCACTACCAGGCTAGGAGGGGTACCAATGGGGGGTGGGGGGTCATGATAATTTTAATCCCATATATTCAACTAATATGTTCTCTATTATCAGATTATAGATTGACTAACTCAATGAATACATCACAGGTCATTCAACTTTATGGATGAGAACATCACATAACCCTCACCTAAATAGATAAGAACATTATATTAACTATCTAGATGCAACCAAAAAATTCCTCATTTTATCTAAATTGAGGTCCCAAAGGTATTACTCATCATATTAGAGTACAAATCCCATCTTGGTTGAGTACCAACTGATGATGTGATCAACAACATACCCAACCATCCCGTAATTTGCTAAACCTCAAGGATTTTTTTAGAAAGGTATCGAAGTATGAAGGTTCTAATTATAGGTATCCCATCAACCTCAAGTAGTGGGACTCTAAATAAGAACAAATCACCCCTAGTATACCAAATACATTGTGTATGATACTTCATGTGCTATACTTCATGGTTCATCTAGCGGACACCACTCATTTAGTGTCACATGAGCATATTCTATATCCTGATACAAAAAACCTACTCATACTAACCTTTATATTTCATCATAACCTATAAAACTTCATGATGAACATAAGGATAACTTAAATTCATACTTTGAGAGGGAAATTATCATTTCACTTTACTAAATGTATATATATATATATGAAACCAAAATGAAATAATGATAAAGTAAAGAATGAATTTTATATAACATGATACATTTTATATTCTTTACACTTTAAGAATACACAAAAAAACCATAAATAAGTGATTGTCTAAACTATCACATATGATAGACTACCCGATCTTCTTTATGTTTTCTACAGTTTTAGAGGATTCTTTAAACTCATTACATCATTATATAATTCCTACCATATGTCTATATGCCCATTTGATAAAACCCTCCCACTAAACTCTTTATTGAGTAAAATATATAAAGTAATATAGTTTGAATAATGGTGATACTTAGGAATCATATTCCTAATGCTCAAATCTCTGAATATATTCAAAGTCCTTTACTCCACAACATAAAATATTTTGATGTTAATAAATTTTGTTTTCTACTTATAACTCTTTCTTAATACATCATCTTTGTCCCTATAACCCTTTCCATCCAACTTTTTCTTTGACATTTTTAGTAATTAATTTAACTATTAATATTATTTCTTATCCAAAATATCCTAATCTCCTTTGAGATATAGTTATATTAACTTTTATATAGTAACTAAATTTAAAAATTTATATTTCTCTTTATTGATGCATATCCTAAAGTCCTTTAGGATATGAAGTGACATTCAATATCTATTTTTACTGGTATGATTGTTTATTTTTTAATTTTGAACTTATCTAAGTCCAAACATACCTCCACTATCCTCTTAGACACTATATTCTCTTTATAATATCTTACTAAGATGCAAAAACTCCCTTGTGTTTAGGAAATAATTATTATTTCCTTTAATGGGAATATTTAATGAACAAACTATTAATTATATAATATATAATATTCTATATGTTTGGAGAATTTTCTTAAAAAGAATATTATTCTTTAAAATATGCCACAAATTGTAGTGGAATATCAATTCCTAATATTTAAAAAAATATTTGGATAAACTCTTTTATCCTAGATAAAACTCTTTTATTCTCATATTATTCTCAAAACATGTTATAAAATCCGATGAATCATAAAAATTGTGTATGGAATCCATCATTTCATATTATTCATAACAAATATTTATTAATGAACAAATAATCTTATCATATAATATAAATGATAGAGCTATACACATCCTTTACTAAGATCTATATGATCTTGATATATTCCTTTACATTAAAATATTTTATATAGAAACTCTTTTCTTCATAATTTTAATGAAAAATATAAGCTCTATCAATTCTTCCTTAAATTTTTAACTCTTACATACTCAAAATATTTGTAAAGTATACATTTAGTATCATATACCACTCAAACCTAAAGAATTAATTTCTATAACACCAATACCTAACATGGAAATTACATAGATTTTCCTAAACACCTTTAGGTATTTTAGATAATTCCATCTTATAGAATCATTACTCCCCTTTTCTGATATATCTAGGTTTCAAACAACCTTGACTGGCTACTCTAAGAAACATTATTTGACTCTCTAACTAACTGTTATTCTTTTATTTTTAACCTTTACCAATTTATACTATCAATACAACACTATAAATTATATATTATATACCCAGTCCATTTATCCTAAACACTTTGAGATTATTGAGTGAATTTTTCTTGAACTAATTTACATTTTCACAACATTTCCATCAATAACAATAGAATGAATTCCATAATCAGAACAAGCCTTAAAGGATACCTTTAGCCTCACCAAGTCATTAACACACCCAATCACCTTGATCATGTGATGGGAGACTAAATTCCGTAGGTTATTTTGTTTTGAATTATTTTGAAACCTTAATTGAATCATTCTATTCTTCTCATAAGCATTAAAATCCACTTGGTGAACTACTTCAACACTTGGTTACTAAGGAAGTCTTATTCTAACACATATAATTTTTCTTATTTAATAAATTTTCATAATGTCCCAGTCTGAAGAGTTACTTACATTAAGACTATCCTTTAAAATATTGATCTCAAGGTCAAGTTTGGTGATGATAATGTTATTATTTACAACATAAAATTTTATTATATAAGTATCATTCTTTGTAAATATTTAATAAATAATTTTATTAAATGTGATCCCACTAAAATTATGACCACTTTTAAATCCATCATATCCATTAGTGGTACAAGAACCATATTTCATCATGAATTACACCAGTTATCAAGTAAATAATCCATGACTATATCTAGTATAAAAGTATTTTCAATAATATCCTATATGAATCTTGGATAATTGAGTGGATAAATCCTAACTCAAATCCATCACGTGGATTTACTCAAATCAATTTCTTTAGAATCCCAATGGTTAGGGTTTCCTAGCTAAGTGTAACCTAAATAAAACACTAATAAATAGGCATCTAATGATTAGAGTAAACTCATTACTTTCTATCATTACAGAAGATAATCTAGGGGAATCTAGATTTGGTATAACCTACCCAGTTGGATGATCGAGGTCTTGAAAAGTGCTGATTTGGAAGGAATATAACACCTAGTGTTTTAAAGGGGATATAATCTCACCATATTATCTCATGTTATTACCTTCACATGTATACTTAATTCTACTAATTTAGTTTTAAATCATATTTCATCCACCAAATCAATATGTTCAAACCATATTGACATGTAACTCTTTACACAACCCATAACTTGTGCTTTTAATCTAAATTAAAATCCAACTATATATATACATATCTAAATGCATCTTATGCATAAGGTATATAAAAATATTTCATGTAAAGTATTATAATTATATAAAATCAACAATCTCTAAATTAGTAAGCCTAGACCAATGGATAGTTATGCCTCACTTTCCAAGAAAAGGCATTTCCCTCTAAGACAGTGAGAAGTTCAACCCAAAGTCTCTCTATCTTGGGAGACTTTACTCTAGAGAGATCTCAATTTCATGATAAATCTTTCACCTAAAATGTATAAACTATAATTAACTACTTAATTCAAGCTTAGAACTCAAAATAATCGAAATTCAAGGTAGAAAAGAACTGTATCCATTATTATACCTAGAATTAAACTCCTTAGATGCATATATTCTAATATCTAGAAGTAGTTTAATCATATTTAAACTAAATCATACACATAAAAATTCATAATATAAGAATTATATCTATGAATTAAGTAGAGAATAAACTTTAAATAAATCAACAATTCACATATTTAAACATGATATAAACAGTTTTTGATCAATTCATAAATTAAATATAATTATAAACACTATAAATTTAACTATATTATGGACATTTCATAATTTTGAATATAAACACTATATATTAATTTCTTAATATGAAATCTTTTATATTATTTATTATATGAAATTTACATTAAATATATGATATGAAATGAATTATAAACATTTTATATTCCAATTTATACTATGTAAACTATTTATATAATCTATATGTCAGATATTTATCATTATTTAAACCTTGATCAAATCAATAATCAAAAATTATTTGGATACAATTTAATTTTATTCTAAAAATAAGGATTTAATTTGAATAATTCAAATTAAATATTATGAACAATTCATAATATTAAGTATAAACCCATTTATATTTTTTGTTATTTTTTTATTGATAAACATTTAAATGATTAATTATAAAAATTTCATAGTCAATTAATTTATGAATAAATTTATAAATAAATAAATGTCCCAAATTACATTTTTTTAATATTTTTTAAACATTTTTTAAATTATAAAATTTAATTTATAATTGAATTTTAGGAAAAAAATCCATTTTTAAAGTCCCGTGTACAATTAAAATCATGGAAAAATCGTCCCACATAAAAATAAAATTGACAATACTATGTAGGATTAAACAACGTGTCCTATGTTAGATTCCCCTCATAGTGCTAGGTTTTATGTAGGATGAAACTGTATTGGCCGACCTTGCATGAGATCAACCTATGCCCTTACGTGATACTAAACTGGTGCTATATAGGATTAAATTAGAGAATAAAGATATTACGTAATATTAAATCCAAATTCCATTTATGATTAATCTTATTTATAACTGATATGCATACTATTAACTATAACACTATATATGAATAATACGAGCACCGCGTGACATTAAATACAATGGGTGAGATCCTGTGTAGGATTAACTTTATGCAATGTCAGATTACCCAGGCTATTTGTCACATATCTATGATATAAATACCTGCATAAGATGAATCTTGGATTCATGAATTATTAATCATGTGCATCTATTGTATTTATATTATTAACTCATGACACACAACTTACATAATGGTTTAACACAATATCAACTCATGATGTGTCACTTACATTACGATTTTAACATAATGCCAACTCACAATGCAAAAATTATGTTATAATTTTAATGAAATTTCATGGTAGCTATGTTAGATTCATTTAATGAATCAAGAACCTATATAGGATTCAATCTACCCCATGGGGATCTGTGTTAGAATAAAACTTGCAATGCCTTATGATATCAACTATATCATAATGATGTTGTGGTACTCTAGTTTTCATATCTATCATAAAATCTTCACTTTAAAGCATGATTTCATGTTTCAAAGATCATGGGATTTCTTTGATGCCATTTATGGGTTTACAAGGGTAGTATAACATTTATACAAGGTAGTGTAATCAATTAATAAAACCAAAACATGATTAATCATGAAAGAAAAAATATCCATGCATAGTGTAAAATGAAGAACCCTATTTGTGTAACTTTCACTATAGCCTTGTTATATTTTCCCAACATGCTTGATGAAGAACACTGAAGAGTAATATATATAAAATATCTCCTCCATGGGTTATCCATGGGCTGATTGAATCATTTATCGCACGAGTAGTACTCTTCTACCTACCATGATGTGCTAGCATCTCATATGGAAAAGGCAGGAGAGAGAGAGAGAGATATGGGTGGGGGGAGAGAGTTGGAAGGGTGCATGTAAGAGTATTACACACCCAAACACACTACCTAAACCTCATTTTATAAGTCATGATATACTCTTGAGCTTCATGTAGTATTTAACTATTCATTACAAAACATATGTGTAAATATCATCAACCACAACCTTTTCAGACCTTTTACTAGATCTTAAACTCCCATGTGTTTCATTAAATGAATAAATTGTATTAAATGATATCCTATATGGATGATAACTCAACTTCCATGTAAATGTAGTGTCAAGCCTTATAATATACCCAAGTATTATATTGCATTCAAGAATATCATACCATATGATATATCATATCCTCACATATGATATGATCAACATACATCATATGTATGAGGGTTTAGGGAATATATACTTTATAAACACACTACCTAGAAGTACCCTTAAAGGGAATGATTATATAATAAAAATTTCTATCAATGTTTCATGTGAGTTTTAAATAAATTTTACAAAATGTGAATAAATATTCTAACTATAAAACATTCTTAAATTTAGATTATGTATTTTTCATTTATCGAGTATGGCTTTGATACCGCTATAGAGTTTTAATGATGTTTACAACCATAAGTATTTAGTGGAATTAGTAATTAAACCCAAATAAGAACATAAAAAATAATCGAGAACACAATAACAAAACAAAAAATAGAAAATTACCTTTTAAAATGGTTTGAAATATTTTGATTAAACTTGAATTGAAGAATTCAAGTATCATTTGGAATCTATAAAAAATTATAATAAAAAATGACTTTGAGGGTATATCTTCTTATCCAAGTTATATGGGACACTCCTATAAAGAAAATTATAGAAGGGATAATAAAGACTCTAAATAAACTCTCAGGTGAGGTAAAATAAATAAATCTATTAGAAGATGAACACTTGAGAACATTAAGAACCACCCATGCTTTTTCTCAATGGAATGAATTGAAATACCCCTCATCCTTTCTTTTTATAAGGATAGGGGATTTCAATCACATCCAATTTCACACTTATGGTGTCATTTTTAGGAATATGATTTATTATTTATTTATTTTTATACTTATTTCTTAATTCCCAGTTTAATTTCCTTAAAATTAGAAGAGGATATGGTTTCATGGGTATTTTCTTGGTTAGAACGTGGTTAGTAGTAACTGTGAAGCATAATCATATATAAGGTATAGTTATTAGGGTGTTTTGTTCTAAAATTAGCTTAGTTTTGATTTTTAAAATCCTAGGAGTTCCACAGAGGTAAAATGGTAAATTTAACATATTAGATAACCTCATAAAAATTATCTGATAGGTTTTTTTGTTCTAGGTTATGGTGTTTACCCCCAGTCTGAGCCGATATTGAGTTTTTATCATTACATGGCCTAAATAATAAAATATTAAATAAAAATATACTATTTTTATTCACAAGATCATATTTTTGATGAATTTATTATATATTCTAAATAGGGCCACAGATGGGAAAACTGAGACTGCGGTTGAGTTTGGAATGGGGGTTTTGTCATATATGGTGGTGTTAGTTTTGTTCACACTGAACCCTTGGGTGTTTGATATCACAGTTGGATTAATTAATTAATTAATTTACTTTATTTAATTAATAAATTAATAAATTTAATTATTATGGAGAAACCCTAAGGTCGGACTATAAAAATACTATTATGATTCCCCTATAGGGTTAGCTATTCATGCCATCGACATGAACCCCAGAGGGATGGAGGGAGGCTAGACCATGGGTGGATCACATGAAAATGATGAATGAGACTATGAGTATGACACTAAATTGAAGAATCTATGGTCCTCCATCAAGGTAGGGTTCATTATTTCCAATTAAAACTATATTATTCATGTATTATTGACTATGATAGTGATAAAAATAATCTTGATTCTTCATCATTGAAATGGGATGGATTATTTGTGTTAATTCTCTAAAACCCAACCCTAGATTGTAAATTTCCCTACAATGATATTTTTAGGGTATAAATTACTTAACCCTAATCAAATTATTGATTTTTGGAGATGATTGATTGAGGATCAATAAATAACTTATTCTTTTATTAGTTCCTCTATCTCTATTACTCCCTCCCTCCCTATATTCCTATCTCTTTTTATCTCTCTTTATTGCATGTAGACAAAGGGTCTAACAACCCAAGCATGGTTGATAGTAGTGAAGGGAAGCGATGATGCTCTGTGAGAGAGGAGTAATAAGTGGTGCTCAAAAATAGAGGTGGAGGTAGTGGTGTTCACTGAGAGAGTAGACTATGGTAGGATCAGGAATGGCACGTAACACCCCAAGCTTTCACGGTATGCTTCTTCTTAAAAAGTCAATAGCTTGCGCTACACGCAACACCGAGTTTGAGTGCACCATGACCTATAAAACTAGCCATTTAAAAGGCCTTTATGAGTAGTATTAACCAAATTTTGAATTTTATATATCCCATATAAATTTAACATTAATATTATGTGTTTCTTTGACATAATAAATGGACAAATTCAACTTTTCATATAAAAGAGGTATTTTTAAAAAAATGAAGTTTTTCTACCTTTTAATGGAGAACCCTTTTTAAATCCAATATTTGACACTTTTATATATTAATTTTTATGAAAAAATATTTTATTTATATTTGGGACATAAAAATATAGTTTGGATGAATTTTTGGTACATTTTTGATAACTTTCATATTTTTATGAATAGTAAAAAATACTAAATTTTAATTGAAAACAACTTTTTTAATCGAAATAATTTATAGAATTAAATTATAAATTTTAGTGGTTTTAAAGTATAATTATATTATATTTTTATAATTTAATATAATTTAGGTCATTGGAAGTAATTTCACATTTAAATTGAACATAAACACATGTTAATTTTTTATAGTTTTTACTTCTTAAAAACCCGCTTTCTGGTTTTGACAACGGGAATTAATTTTAAATTAATTAATGAAACTTTTGTGTTTTTAATTTAAAAAAATTGATTGAATATTTGGAATCAAAATTTCCATATTGTGTAAATAGGTACCTTTAATTTTTGGACATTATGAATAGTAACTTCAGTAATTATTTTTATTTACCATGGTTAAAGGGTAAATCTGGTAAATAAGAGTAAAAAATTATATTATAATAATATAAAACTACCCTAAAACATTTACTAATCCTATTTGATGAGATATATTCAACCATGATAATCCTTAGACCAAAATTTTGGCATTTGGGAGCCACTTGGGTGTGAAAATGACATTTTAGAATATTTAATTTAAAGAAAAGGGAAACATAACATAAACGTGTATCTTTTACTAAATAAATTTTAATATAGGGTTATATAAATTATATATATGACTGTAAATAGTAATTATAAATCTAAAAATATTTACAATATCATGGTATTTTATTTATAATTTTTATACATTAGATAAATATATTTATTTATGACATAATTATGATGCAGTGATTACCTTAATAGTGAATGTTTCAAATAATTGAATTTATAAACATTAAAATAAATGTAATTTGAATATTTTGATTCCATACATGAATTTTATGGATAAAATTGACATACGAGGTATGATTTAATACCTTTGGTTTTAAGGAATCAAATTTTCACGACTTTAACAAAAATCAATTACTAAATATTGTCAAAATTGACATAAATGAGTTTTTTTTAAAATAATTACTATTTTATTAAATGATATAAAAATCATAAAAATTTAATATTCATCCAAATGACTTATATAATGTTAAAAATTTCATTAATGATCTAATTTTTGGTATATTTTCATTTTATAGTAACTAAATTAACCAAATATTATAAAAATACAAGAAGTCACGGTAAGAGTTAAACTATTTAACTAAGGGTTAATCCCAAAATATAACTTTAATTTAATGAACTAAACTTGTCTAAAAATAATTTTATGAGAGGATTTAGATCCATACTCATCTTATACTATAAATAAATTAATTTCGAGCTATTAGAAACCGAAAACCAATTTGTAATAAATTAATATTTAAAGATTTTTCCTAAAGTGCCCCTCACCTCTCTTATAAAAGGGAACCTCCCTTTCTCTTTAACTCACACCTATAAAGCCTTTTGGTTCAGCCAAAACCTGACCATTTATCCTTAAAACCTATTTAAATTCATCCTAGATGCCTAAATTTGGGTAGAGAGCTGTACTAAGGAGCCCTTTTGTTCAAATCAATAGGAAACACCTCAAGAAGAGGTAATCGTTTTATCCCTTCTTTAAAAGTTCATTTTTATTATACTTATTATTTATATGTTTTTTCCATACAAAAATAATAAATCCAGTATCATACATATAATGATATATCAGTACAATAATTTTACAACTATATTAATCATTTTATCCATCCTATGAATAATAATATCACCATGCGTATGTACATACGGCTTACCGTCTCCATGCCATGGTGTAATTTGTTATTCCAAATTACTTTATTTGGATGGGTATAATGATGAGTATAATAGAAATAAATAATTAATATTAAATTATTATGATTATTTATAATTAATATACCATTTAGTTATATATCGTTTAATCATTAAAGGAATGATATCATCACTCATGCATACGTACGACCTACCATCTCCACAACACTGTGAGATTCATTCTCCACTTTAACCATCAAAGAATGATTATAAAAAATATATATTAATAATAATAATTAATTATATGAAATAATAAGTCTACTGAAATGATATATATATATATATATTTATGTACATATATGTCATTCACTTACTTCCATGCAATACGATAAGAAAACAAAAACAACGTTCATGCGTACGTACAACCTACCGTCTCCATGAATGGTGTATTAAATTTTATATATCTATATCTATATATTTATATTATGAATATATATGATATATAAATCATTTTTTACATTCTATAATTAATTAAATCACGATCTAACCAATATGATCAAGAATAAAAAGTCAAAACACGCATGATAAACAAAACGATTATTACCTGAAATGCTGCATTAACTTGGAATTGTTAATAAACGGGTAATAAAAAGTCATAAAAGAATCATATATGATATCATAAATGTTATTATGATTCTGATATAAGTTAATATTATGTTTAAAAACATTATTCAGGAGTTTTATATACATACAAAGGGTATCAGACCTAAGGTAAGGGTTAATTCCTCAATCTCATTATTATCTTAGATTGTTTATGTGTATGTATTTACTGGGAAATATTTATCATCTTTTATCCATGTTTCATAAAAGTGTTTTCAAAAGGAATATTTTAAGGTTTTATGGAAGGGTCTCTTTAACTAGATCATCATTTTAAATTTTTTAAAGATTTATTTTTCTAAACCTATTTAATTAATGTTCATGCTTTCAAAATGATTTTAAAAATTTATTTATATGGACATGATTGTTTAAAATTTTTAATTCATTTCCAAAGTTTAAAAGTGGTATGGAACAATTTGATTCAAAAATCTATTTTAAATGACTTCATTTATAAATTTTTTGACTTTTAAATGATTTAAGGAAAAAGGGATATTTCTCTCAAAGAGTTTTACTGATTATTTTCAACTATATCAACATCCTTTATTGGATATTATTCTTGATTGGGGTTGATTTATTATTATAAAATCTTCCATATTTCATTGAATGAGTTATGATATGTTTGATTGTGGATGTGATATTTTTATACCATTCATTGTTTATGGTTAATGTATTAACATTTTGTATGCTAATTTTAATACGAATGTTTATGTTATGTTTCACCCTTTTCATATGATAAATGAATTGGACTTAGTAAGTGATGGGCGGGGCTTGCTATAGCTCCTCGATTCATAGATAGGTCTCATGATACAAACTAGTGTCTTGGCACAAGTCTTTGATAGAATATTTGTGTATGGTCTTGGCACAAGGCCTTGACTTAGTAGTTAATATGTCCGTCATTATGAATTCCCTCGTTATGAAATTAGTTATTAAATGTGATTATTAGACTAGTAGAATATCCATGTGCATGTTTATATGGTAATGTTTTATTTATTTTTTCCATATTATGTTCAAGTTTATGTTTAGAAGGCTTATGTTTTTATTATACATATTTCCTTAAAAGTTTATAGCTTTCGCTAAATTATTTACCCTTACAGAGCATCTGAGCTCATCCATTTTTATGTTTTATTTTCCCAGGATTCCAAGAAGTGTATTATGATTGATATGAAGGATTAAACTAGGGGAATAATGGAGTTATCAAAGGATTATCTATTCTGTATTTTTATGTTATAAATTTCAATGTAAAGTTCATGTATGTAATCTATTTTCCAAGACTGATAAACTGATCGGTCCTTTGGTACTTGATTCATTGTAATCATGAAAATGTATTAAAATAATTCACTAGCTCCGGGATTATAGGGTCAGGGAATTACAGTTGGTAGCATAGGAAGTTTAGAATCAACCTTGGAAATAGATTTATAAAACTTATATTAGGGATCATAACCCTAAGATAGAATTTGAGGATATGTATAGAACAACCCCCTAGAATTTTGGTAAAGTAGGGATTATGTAGATATTCTAGAAGTAAATCCTTATCTGGAGACTACAAGTGGACATGGTTTTGGAATAGATGTACCTAGGGGTGAAAACTCTGACAAGGTGTTCTGGGCTTGACTCGGGGTAACCTGGTACACGACAATGAGCCTTACTGTGCTCCTGGTTTGACACTCTTGGGGGATATGCTTTGGATAATTCATATTTTCTTTAAAAACTAGTATGAAGAATTTATGATTAACTATGTCCTCAAAGAAACCTTTTTTATGATTATGGATTAGATATGCATACATTTTTCAATTTATGTTAAGTATTTTATTAGTTTGAAATTATACATTATCATTCATAACCTAATCCAGTGTATTCCATTGTTTAGAAATGGTGCATAGTGGAAGAAATGGAAATCGTATCAATGCATGTAATCCCTGTAGGGATTTCCCTAATATGCAAGATAATGATAGTGGAGCTAGTGATATAATTGGCACTGAACAACTTATAACCATACTGAGACAACTGACTCAGGTTATGAATAATAACCTTACCCGTATGGAGAATCGTGATCCACAATGTGGAGGATCAATGTTATACCGCTTCATGAGACAACAAACTCCAACATTCAATGGGACTATAAATCCTTTTATAGCTGAGTAATGGATAAGTTCCTTAGAGAAAATATTTCTTACTTTGGGGAGTAAGAAAAGCGAAAAAGTTGTTATGAAAATCTATCATCCTTTAAGAGATGCAGATCAATGGTGGACATTGATTCAAAACATGAAGGAGGATGAAGAGGTTGAAAATATAGAATGGAGGGAATTTAAAAAATAGTTTCTAGAAAAATACTTTCCTCGTGATCTATAAGCGGACATTGAAATACAATTTCTAAGTCTGAGGAAAAAAGAGGATGAGAATGTTGAAAATTATGAGGCTAACTTCATGAGGTTAGCAAGGCATGTTGAAGACTATATACATAACCCAATAAGTAAGATTTATCCATTATTTTATGGGTTAAAACGATTCCTCCAATGGGAATTGGTCTCAAATCTTTCTCATCGTACGAAGATATAGTCTCATGTTCTATAAAGACAAAAAATGAATTCTCTAAGCCTTATGACATTAAAGTAAAGAAAGAGAAGAATGGAATAGTGGAGGAAGTGATCGATAAAGGTAAAATGGAAAGAATTATTTCCCCTTATGTGATAATAGTGGGAAAAAACACCCTAGTACTTACCTAAAAGGAATGAGATTCTATTACAAATGTGGAGAAAAAGGTCACCAGACTCATGATTGTAAGGGAAAGAAAGAAGCTGTGCAATGTTATAATTATAAAGAAATAGGAAATTTTGCAAATTATTGTCCAAAGCATCAAGGAAATATAGATCCAAATAAAAAAATGGATCAAGGTTAAGATTATGCTGTTACTACAGTCTAAGTGGAATAATTAATGTATTTGTGTTTTTTGTGGATTCAGGAATTATATTCTGGTTATAAGAAAATGTGATATATATAAGGATTGTACTGTAGTACCTTTTTTCATTAATGTTTTAATATTATAAAGGTAATCATATTTTCAGTATGTGACAATAAGAGAAACATTACATTGTTTGGGGAATCTGATGTTACAATTGATTTTGGAAATTTAGAGTCCTTTTAGAGAGAGTTTGGACATAAGTATTTTGGATAAATTTAAAGGTTGGAATGGATTAATTTGAACTTTGGATAGTATTGTTTAGAGTTAAAACATTTCTTAATATTATTTTTGGAATGTTATAATACTATAGTTTTAGAAAAAGGATAGCCCGTAGGCCGGGTGATAACCCATTGCATCGGACAAGGCTTCTAGAATCGAACCCACAACTGATGTACGATAAGGCTTTATCACCTACCACTGGCCTATAGGATGTCCCTGATTATTATAAAATATTTTTCTTCATTTAAATGGTATATGTTTATATTTGGAACCTTATACGATTAATATAAATAGAATATTTTTGAATTTTATTATATTTTGAAAAGAATGATGAGTTTGTGGTAGGAATTAGTTAATGGATGAAACTCTACATGTCAATTAAGTATTCTTCCTTGTGTTCTTATTCTATGAAGTAAATTCTTCAACACTAGGTAAAGGATATTGAAACCAATAAAAATGCTATCCTTGTCCTACTTTTGATGAATCAAATAGTCCCTTAGATCATCATAGATTTATAGCATTGTGACTGTTAAATTTCTCCTGATCATGTTCTCTATCACTCTCCATCAGACCTTGATGTATTGTTTTCTATTCCATATCCATGTTTTCATACATATAACCCTAGTATGTGTTATTTCCAGTAACCTTCTTACTTACCTTTATTTTAAAATAGAGGTCTCATTAATCCATTTTTTGATGTGGGATTTCAACTAAGATATTTTGAAATGTCAAACCCCTAGTTTTCAATCATGAGTTTAAATTTTGAGGATGAAATTTATTTAATTAAAGGATAATTTAATATCCCAAGCTTCCATGATACACTTCTTCTTAAAAATTAAATAGCTTGAGCCATACACAACATTGAGTTCGAGCACACCATGACCAATCAAACTAGCCGTTTAAAAAGCAGTTATGAATAGTATTAACCAAATTTTGAATTTTATATGTACCATATAAATTTAACATTCATATTATGTGTTTATTAGACATAATATAATGACACATTCAATTTTTCAGATAAAAGAGGTATTTTTCAAAAAATGTAGTTTTTCTGCATTTTAATGGAGAACCTTTTTTAAATCCAATATTTGAAACTTTTATATATTAAATTTGATGAAATAAATTTTTTATTTATAATAGGGACATAAAAATATATTCTGGATGAATTTTTGTAAATTTTCTGATAATTTCCATATTTTGATGAATAGTGAAAAATACTAAATTTTAATTGAAAACAACTTTTTAGTCAAAATAATTAATAGTGTTAAATTATACATTTGAGTGGTTTTAAAGTATAATTAGATTATATTTTTATAATTTAGTATAATTTAGGTCATTTTAAGTAATTTCACATTTAAATTGAACATAAACACATATTAATCCTTTGATAGTTTTTACTTCTTAAAAATCTGCTTTCTGGTTTTGACAATGGAAATTAATTTTAAATTAATTACTAAAAATTTTGTGTTTTGAATTTGGAAAAATTGATTCCATATTTGGAATCATAACCTACAAATTGTTTATATCAGTACCTTTTATTTTTGTACATTATGAATAGTAACTTCAATAATTATTTTTATTTACCATGGTTAAAGGGTAAATCAGGTAAATAAGGGTAAAAAATAATATTATAATAATAAAAAACTACCCTAACACATGTAATAATCCTATTGGATGATATATATTCTACAATGATAATCCTTAGGCTGAAAGTTTGTCATTTGGGAGCCACTTGGCTGTGAAAATGACATTTTAGAATATTTAATTTAAAGACAAGGGAAAGATAACATAAACATGTATCTTTTACTAAGTCAATTTTAATATAGGGTTATATAACTGATCTATATGACTATAAATAATCATTATAAATCTTAAAATATTTCATAAATAATTATATTTTATTTATAATTTTTATACATTAGATAAATATATTTATTTATGACACAATTATGATATAGTGATTACCTTATTAATGAATGATTCATATAAATGAATTTATAAATATTAAAATAAATATAATTTGAACATTTTGATTCCATCCACGAATTTTCCAGATGAAATTGAAATATTAGGTATGATTTAATTCCTTTTTTTCTAAGTAATCAAGTTGTTATGACTTTACAAAAATCAATTACTAAATAGTGTCAAAATGGACATAAATGAGTTTTAAAACAAATACTATTTTATTAAATGATATAAAAATCCAAAAAATATAATATTAGTAAAAATGAATTATATAATGTTATAAATTTAATTATTTATCCACTTGAGGTTCCATTGTCATTTTATAGTCCCTAAATTAACCCTATAGTATAAAAATACAAGAAGACACAGTAAGAGTTAAACTGTTTAACTAAGGGTTAATCCCAAAATATAAGGTGAATTTCATGAACTATAGTTGTATACAAATCATTTTATGAGATTATTTCGATACATACTCATACTATCCTCAAAATAAATCAATTGTGAGATATTATAAATCGAAAATCATTTTATAACAAATTAATATTTCAAGATTTTTCCTAAAGTGCCCCTCACCTCTCTTATAAAAGGGCACCTCCCTATCTCTTTAACTCACACATCTAAAGCCTTTTTTTCGGTCAAAACCTTCCCATTTATCATCCCAACCCCCTCACTTAATCTTAGAGGACCAAATTTGTGAATAAAGCCATCCTAAGGGGCCCTTTTGTTCAAATCAATAGGAAACACCCGAAGAAGAGGTAATTGTTTTATACCTTCTTTCAAAGTTCTTTTCTTCTTCTACTTATTCTTTCTATATTGTTTCCATATCAAAATAATAAATCCAGTATAATCCATATAATTATATGTTAATACAATCATGGGACAAATATATTCATCATTTTATCCATCCTACGAATAATAATATACCCATGCGTGCATACGTATGGCTTACCGTCTACACGACGTGGTGTAATTTGTTATTTCACATTACTTTATTTGGATGGGTATAATGATGAGTATAATAGAAATAAATAATGAATATGAAATGATGATTATTATTTATAATTAATATACCATCTAGTTCAATATCATTTAATCATTAAAGGAATGATACCGTCACTTGTGCTTACGTACGACCTACCTTTTCCACAATACGATGAGATTCATTCTCCACTTTAACCATCCAAGAATGATTATAAAAAAATATATGTTATTCATAATTATGAAATATATGAAATAATAAGTCTACTTTAATGATATATATATATATGTATATATATGTCATTCACTTACTTCTATTCAATACGATAATAAAACGGAAACAACATTCATGCATACGTACGACCTACCGTATCCATGAATGGTGTATTAAATTATATATATATATATATTTATATTATGAATATATATGATATATAAATCATGTTTTAAATTCTATAATTAAGTAAATCATGATATAAGTAATATGATCAAGAATAACAAGTCAAAACACGCACGATAAACAAAGCGATTATTACCTGAATTGTTGCATTAACTTGGAATTGTTAATAAATGGGTAATATAAAGCCATAAATAAATCATATATGGTATCATAAATATTATTATGATTCTTATATAAGTTAATAACATGTTTAAAAACATCATACAAGAGTTTCTAACATGTACAAAGGGTATCAGACCAAAGGTAAGAGTTAATTCCTCAATCTCATTATTTTCTGAGATTATTTATGTGTAAGTATTTACTGGGACACATTTGTCATCCATGTCCATGTTTCATAAAAATGTTTTTAAAAATAATATTTTAAGGTTTTATGGAAGGGTCTCTTTATCTAGATCATCATTTTAAATGTTTTAAAGATTTATTTTTTTAAAACTATTTAATTAATATCCATGTTTTCAAAATGATTTTCAGGATTTATTTATATGGAAATGATTGTTTTAAAATGTCAATTCATTTAAAAAGTTTCAAAGTGGTATGAGAAACTTTTATTCAAAAATATATTTTAAATGAATTCATTTATAAATTGTGTGACTTTTAAATGATTTCATGAAAAAGGGATATTTATCTCAACGAAGGCCTCTGAGCGGCATCTCTGAGCTCCTACTGAGGCGACTAGGGTTTATCCCTCGATCTCGCGTTCCTTCCCTCTCTAGCCACCTGGTCTTGAGTCTCCTTCAACTGGGTCATCTCAGCAGCGGGGTGATGACACTGTGCGGCTGGTATCAACTCATCAGTGTCCCTTTGAAGGCTGACGACGGAGCTGGTCTAGACCGGGGAGGGGAGGTCTTTGATTTCCTTTTATTTATGATGTTTTTCTGGGTTTAAGGTTTTCCCATGGATGCTTCTGGTTGAGTTCTTGATGGGATGGTTGCACTAGGGTTTATCCCATCGCCGCCTCCCTCCGATGGTGGATTTTCTTCAGATTATTCTTTGCTCTTTGCGATGGTTCGTGGCTTCTTCTCTTGCTGTGGAGATGTGCTATGGGATTCTATGGCGCTGCCGTTTTAGATCTGCGGGCGTAAGACCGGATGCCGACATACTCTTCATAGCATTCACGATTTTGTTCTCGGCAGCTCATTGTTGTCCTGTGGTGGCTTCTCAGCATTTGAAGGCCGTCACCTGCGTGGTTGAGTGCTTTGAGGGTCTTTTGAGGTATTCTTCAGCAGTTAGGGTGATGGATTTGGAAGTTTGGTTGCGTTTATGGTGGCTCTGCGATTGCGTTCGAGTTTGTTTCGGGTTTTTGGGATCCATCTTCGGTGATGTGTTACGACGGTTGAAATGTTGTTTGGGGCGGCGGCGAGGTCCTACGTGATGGGAGAGTCGGACGACGGCTTTCCCAGCGACGATGTGTGTTCTCGGCTGAGCGCCGGTGCCTACTTACATTATCTATGGTGGTGTTTCGATCTGATGAGGATGATTAGGGTGAGTTACGACGGGTTGATGTTGGGTCGACGATGATGTTTTCTGGTGGATGGTGTTTTCGGTGACCTTCTATGATGTGATGATGGAGGCGTGTGATGTTAGGGTTCCCGGCTTGAGGCGGTTGTACATCCCAAGGGGTCGCATGGCATGCGGCATTGCATGGACTGAGGTGCGGAAATTATTTCGCTTGATATTTGTGATTTAAAAAATTTGAAAATTGGATTGGACTACTCGGTTACCGCGACGTGATGTGTGATTTTTGTGTTCTACTGCCTGCTTTTTCGGTTACTGGTAAGCCTTAAACCGGCTTTTTAGAAAATGAAAAAAATGGATTTGAGGAGGATATTTCTCTCAAAGATTTTTACTGATTATTTTCAACTATGTCAACATCCTTTATTGGATATTATTATTTATTGTGGTTGATTTATTATAATAAAATATTCCATCTTGTATTGAATGATTTATGACATGTTTGACTGTGGATGTGCTATTTTTATACCATCCATGGTTTATTGTTAAAGTATTAATATTTTGTATACTTGTTTTAATATGAATGTTTATGTTATGTTTCACCCTTTTCATATAAGGAATGCATTGGAATTAGTAAGTTACAGGCGGGGCATACTATAGCCCCTCAATGAATTGGTAGGTCTCATGAGAAAAACTAGTGTCTTGGCACAAATCCTTGATAGAATATTTGTGTATGGTCTTGGCATGAGGACTTGAATTAGTAGTTAAGATGTCTGACATTATGCATTACCTAGTTATGAAATTAGTTATTAAATGTGATTATTAGACTAGTAGAATATCCATGTGCATGTTTATAGGGTAATGTTTGATTTTTTTTTTCATATTATGTTCATGTTTTTGTTTAAAAGGATGCTATTTTTTTATACATATTACCTTAAAAGTTTATAGATTTTTCTGAATTATTTACCCTTACTGAGCATTTGATCTCACCCCTTTTTATGTTTTATTTTCCCAGAATTCCAAAAAGTGTATTATGATTGATATAAAGGATTAAACTAGGAGAATAATGGAGTTCTCAAAGGATTATATATGTTGTATTTTTGTGTTATAAATTTTAATTTAAAGTTCATGTATGTAATATATTTTCCAAGACTGCTAAACTGATCGGTCATTCGGGACTTGATTCCTTATAATCATGCCAATGTATTAAAATAATGCACTGGCTATAGAATTATGGGGTTAGGGTGTTACATGAAATCTTGGTCTAGAGGAGGTGATGTGGGGGTATGCGGTCACAGTTTCATGTGAAGGGTGTTGCGGCACCATGTGAGAAAGTAAGATGTGGGAGCTGCTAGGTTTCCACCCCTAGTCGTCTGGTCCCCCATCGATCATATGGCGGTTGACCTCCCATGTGGAAGGTGGGTAGGATAGACCATTCTAGGTCTATTAAGCTATAAAACATGGGATATCTAGCTTAGTCAAACCTCTGCACAACATAGGTGCACGTGGCCTGATTCCCTCCAGCTCGGGTTGGGTGACACTAGACAATGGGAATGCGTGAACACATACAACATCTTCTGATGTTCCATCTGATACACCTAGGGGCCACCATGTGTCATGCTTGATCCTTTTTTTAGTTTTATTAGTAACATTCTCATAGAGAGTTTGTTTTAGGTATATAAATAGACAATCCTAAACATTTCTCCACATATATCATAATTCTATGTTACTTTTATCCATCCAAGGCCATCTACAAGGTGAGATATGGTAATTTTGAATTTATCTTTATATGACCGATGATTTTTGAGAATGGAGATTAGAGTGATCATGGGGCCAGGTATTTTACCCCCATCAACTGTGTGATATTCAATGATGTTTAGTTCCCCCATATTGATGAAGAATTAAATTCACTTCCTCACGCTTACTGTGTACTGCGCCCATCTACTATGGGATTGTTGTGTGAAAGTTAATGTGCAACTCCTATATCTATAAAGTTATATAATTTCCCATTTTCTATGTTCTAATCAGGGTGTAATACTTCTATTGGGTCCAATTATCCCATCTACTAATACTTTTCTCTTGGAGAGGGATGATCCTACCACTGCGGTTCTATATGAGGTAACATGAGTTTACTCATATCCTAGGTGGTTATGATAGTAAGGGTTAGTACTCCCCTAATTGACATATAAAGTTGGTTAATGTGTGGGTTCCATAATGGGTTTCTAGACTGATGGCATGATTCAATGAATTGTAAATTATGATACTACCTCAACAAATGCGCGTACCTTTGTAAGGAGAAAGTTCCCATTAGTGTATTACAAGGCCAATATGGAAGAAAATATATCAATATCAGATACTTTGAAACTTGTGACTATTTAGGTAACCCAAGGATTCCTTTGAGATGTGAAATACAACTGTGCTATCAACTTCATACTTATTGGCCCTTTCGGTATGTCTAAGAAGCCGTAGTTTCTAAGGAGATATGAACCTTCATGGGTTAGAGATGGGATAACGGAAAATTATTTATGTTCCTTATATTTATAGTGGTATAGAATATCTCGATTATATTTCCTTGTATTTATGATGGTTACATTTCTATAATATATTTTTGAGATAAATTTTTTATTTTTCTTTTTTTTTTGGTTTTGAGGAATCCTACAAAGAATGATTATATGCACCCCTACATGGTATTTGTGCCCACATGTGTATTGTTTATGTAATTTATATAGAGTTTGAGGGTGGTCTTGGTGGATGTGGAACCTGTGTTAATTGTTAAAAACTAATGCCTGGTGGTGATCATGGTGGACACAGTGTTGGAAGAGCTTAGTGGTACTAAGAGGTGATAACATAAGGTGATGTTTCTATTTGGAAACAAATTATTGTGAGGACCTCTCCATCATAGTAGATGATATTGGATTTCCTATTTAGATATTATGCATGTATCTTACCTTATTTTCATCATAAATTATACATTGGCTTAACTTTGTATATCTTATCATTTATAGCATGGATTATATATATTATAGTTAGTTTACTTTATCTTTTATACTGTATTATGTTCTATGTGGAGTGGTGCATTTTATATAGAAACACCGGGATAAGGCCTCCTACCATGTGTGATACACCTACTTGGTGCTAGTCACCAGCCTCTAGCCTATTAGAATCAGACTTAGGGTGACACTCTTGGATTACCGTCACCTAGGAGGGGTCTTTGTGGGTTTGGTTATGTCATAAGGTGACACCAAATCATTTATAGGTTCATGGTTAGGAGTGACCATGAAGATTAATTGTACATGGATAGGGGAAATCATGCAATCTTGAGAATTGGTTCTAGAATTGTCTGTATAATTTATCAAACCATGTGAATTACATAAAAAATAAAAATTCTAAAATTATTACTTTTCACCCACTCAAATTTAACCATTTTACTCTATATTATCCTCAAATTGAACTCTCCAAAGACCTTAGGTTACAAATTTTATTTATCCCTCTTATTGGATTAGATTCTAGTGGATTTCTTTATCAAATAATCAAGATTCCTTCAAGTTAGTGTTTCTTCTCATCTCTTTTGGCATTATTCTCTTCTTTTTATTGGGTTTCTTTTTTCCATATGGACATGGTGGACTAATTTTCATGCTCATCAAAATTTAATGCCAGGTTTTTCCAAGATAGGGTTTTATTTTGGAATTTTAGGATCCCTCCTCTCCTCTTTTGGGGGAAAATATCTTGTGCAAGAAGATTCGACCGTAATTATAGTAGGCGAATTATTGTTCCTTAGCATAGTAATAAAACAAGATTTTATTTATGTTTTATAATTTTATTTGAGTATTTTAAATAATTATTCAGTGTCTTTGAGGACTCAAATTAAGTATAATGTTGTTATTGTTTGGTTTTTTAGTGTTTTGGTGAAAGAATTTTTTTACAAGAAAAATATATTTTCTACGGATTTATAAAATTACCACTAATTGTTTGATGAAATGATTTAATATGATTTACTTGGAAATAATAATAATAAATGTTCCAAGATTATGTAAATACTTAAATTTTTGAATATTTTATAAATTATTTTATGATAAAAACTTTTGTTTAATGAGATTATGGATTATGTAAATAGGGTGGCCACTTGAATTAAATCCCTTATAAAGAAATGGATTTCATGATTTTTATATGAGTCTTGTTGGATTTAAAAAATGAATTAGTGACTCATGGGATGACTTGGATACTTAATGGTGGTTAGGACTTGTAGAATTCAAGGTTTAATGGATGAACATTCTTAGTAGATATTGTAATTCCTACTTGATATGGGAGAATGGTAGCACATGGTAAACCATGGATAGTAGATAAAAATATATTTATTATAAATCCTACCCAAAATGGGGACACACTAGGGAATGATGTGACTCTAATTAATATATCTTTCCCTCTTATGGGTATATACCTACAGTGTCACTAGGTTTCTCTACCTTTGTTATCTATGGATTTTCTCCATGACATTGTTTGGATGATCTCATTTAAATTACACTTTTTATTTTATATTTTATTAATAATTTGTTCAAAAAGATATTATCATTGTTACATTTTTTTATCTAAAATTAAAAATATTACTTTCATACATTATATCTCAAACTAGTTGGGTATGGTTTATCTCTTATGGTTTGAGCATGGAGTACTTAGTGGGATCCCATTGGACTTGTTATGCTCAATAATTACATACATCATCTGGGTGTATATATAATTTATTTTGACTAATAAAAGTAAATTCATGGAACTTATAATAGTTAGTGGATATTCAATTTAGTCTAGATTAGGTTTGGAGGAGGTGACATGGTGTGTGTTATCCTTCATGGAACATGGTGATGGGTGGTAGATATTTTAGTTTATTTTTGGATTTGGTTTTATATTAAACCCACACTATGGTATTTCCATATTGTATTTCCATCATGTTTCCATTATGGTTTCATTTTTATATCATTTTGTATAAGTATTCTTGATTTTGAAATCATGTTTAAAGGTTGTGAATTTTTTTTTATTATACTTCCATGTTATAGTTTATTATGGGTTTTATTTTATATTATGTCATGTTTTATTTTGTTCTTGTTTCCCTAGATATGTATTTAATTTATTGACTTTATAATCTATTATGGGGTCATGATGAGTTTCTAATATGGACCCTTAGTCGTTTATTTCCATTGGAAACAACTATTCCCAAAAGTGTGTCCTTGATTCCTAGGAATTAGTTATAAGACCATGGGGATTAGGAACACCCTACGGGACATGTCATGGGTTGGGTCAAGTGTTGGTTCTAGTGTAGACCAATTAGTTTTTTAAAAATATTATTAGAGCCTATTTTTTGATTTATATTATTTCAGTAAGTTATGGTAGAAAAAAGATTGGATTTTTGGGACTTGAGGGGTTAGTTGCAAGTGAGTGTTTTGAAAACATTCACCATAATGATCCATAAGTCTCCATGTGTTGTTGAAAAAAGAGTATTAAAAAATTATTTTTATTTAATTATGTATTTTTAGTAATTTTAGGTTAATGAATAGAGGATTTGATGGCATTCCTAAGGCACATAGTTAAGGTACATGTTTTGTAGATCATGTATTAACCATGAAACCCATTATAGTGGAGTTATAGTGCACCTAACATGTTTGGGACTTAGTTTGTAAAACTTTGTATCCAAACTGTGTAGCTGAATCCCATATAATTAGTTATTACTGCATAGTTAGTGCATGGTTTGGTAAATCATGTCATCTAACCATGAATAGTGGGAAATTTGGTGATTTCTGTGCTTTCTCTATTTTAAATGCCTTTTCACAATTGTTATAGTTGTTCATGGGATTTTTATGGTTTTGATTGATGTTATTTACTTATTTTAATAGTTTATTTATTATTTATTTGATTTATTGTAGCACCATGCTCCCTCAAATAACCCCTATGAATATTATAGAGGGAGCTTCAAATTTTTTCCACGAGATAATCCTCTAGTAGATTAGAATCTAATTGATATGGTTGTTCAAATCCTTTAATCTATAAACCAAGGGTTGTAACTTGGCCCAACTTAGGGAAAATAAGCATGCTATGGTTCAGTTGAAGATGAGGATCGAGATTAATAATTTCTTCACTAAAAACCTCCATATTTTTGAGGAAGCAAAAAACCTCAAGAGGCAAAATATTGGTTAGATAATATTGAATAAATATTTTAATTCCTTGAGACCCTTTAATCTTTTAATGTGAAATGTACAATTTTTATTCTCGAAGTACCCATCTAGAAGTGGTGGGAGTTCATTTTTTAGTTTAATATACATTAAAACTTAGTGTGGAAGTATTTCATGGTCATGTTAACCTAGTAGTTCTATCTTGATACTTTGGATTTAGTGAAGTATGAAGAATATTTTTCCTCTAAAAAAGAAATCATATTTTCATGGTATATCCTAAATAATTTTATAATCTTGTTCACTTCACACCAGATATGGTTTTTTAATGATAACTTGATAGCTCCCTATTTTTAAATGGGTCTTTAACCTAACATTTGATCTCAAGTTATTCTATAAAATGCCTCACTTATACAGAAGTGGTGGATTTATCCTTAATGTTGAAAATAAACTATACTAGGCTACAGGGGATGACTAACACCCCTTTTATGCCAAGTGTAAGCAAGGATGGATTCCTTGAAAAGAAATGGAACCATGATGAATCTAGGAGTGATAATAGTTCCTTTAGGCACCCATCCTAGTCTGTGTCATCTATACCCATGAGAATTTAACCTATTATCCACCACTAATGTGGTAAGTGCAACACCCTAATTTTTTAAATAAATAAAACTATTTTTGATATCATATAAAACATGCAACACTGATCCTAAATGAACCATGATTATTTATGACCATTATAACATATCCATTAAATTAGAGGGTATGAATAATATTAATTACTTTAAGAAATATTCATAAATTTCTTAACTGAGATAAATTAATTGATAAATTACTATGAAATAAGCACTCAATTTTAAATGAATACATTTTATCCTTTAAAAATACAATTCTTCTCAAAAAAATTATTTTCATTATTTTTTGTGTAAAAATAACAATTTTTTTTCTTCAATTTTATAAAATTTATTTGAAAAAATTAATTTCATTTTTTGAATCATCATTTCAAAATTATCTTAGAATTTTTTTTGATAATTTTTTGAAAAGATTAATTTTTTGATGAATAGTGAAAAAATACCAATTTTTATTAAAAACTAATATTTAGTTTAAAGTATTTACAGAGTTATATATTGTTTTAAAAGGTTTTAAAAGTAAAATTAGGTTAATTATATTATTATTAATCCAGTTCATCTCATTATAATCAATTTTATGTTTAATTTTGATATAAAAACTTTTCATACTTTTGAAATATTTTTCTTTGGAAAAGAATTTTTTCATCGTGTCTATGGGTTTATTTTAAATTAAATTATACCAATTATATGATTATTATTTGAAAAAATGGATTCCATATTTTTAATAATCATAATTAATATTATATAATAATGTGAACATAATTTTTGGTCATTATGAATAGTAAAAATAGTAAAAATTAATCACTGTGGTTAAGGTTAAAACTGGTTTACCGGGCGTTAAACTAAAAATATAAGTGTAAAAATAACCTAAAAACTTGTCTAAATACTATTTTATAGCCATATTTATACTTTATATCCTCCAAGGTTCTATAATTATCTATTTTTGAGCCTTGTTCCATTTGTAAAACATGGGTATAACTTTTTATTTTAATAAATTCCAAGTGTGTCCTCTCCCCCACTTATAAAAGGGAACCTATCTCCTATCCTATTCACAATTAAAAAGCCTTTTGGTTCATCCAATAACTATTAAAATATATTCCTTAATTCCATACCCATATCCTATAGGCCTTGTTTTTATTTTAAATCCAATCTATAAAGGATTTAGGTATAATACTAAAGAGGTGGTCTGAAGAAGAGGTATATTTCTTAACCGAGCATCTTTTTTTATTCCTTATTTAACATACTTAAAATATTACTCAATAATTATGATAAAATTAAATAATTATATACCATATACTGATATTTTATAATGTTAATTTCATAACTTAAATCCATCTTTACTTCCATCAAATGGGAAACAAAACCATTGTTTGTGTGTATAATGGACTACTGTCTCATGGATTGATGTAAATCATTTTCCATCATCACATCTCATGACTACTAATTATGATGGATTTAAAATTTCTATAGTATATTAATTATATATTAATAATTGTGTAAAATTAATATATAATATACTTTCTTACATTACCATCTATGAAAAAATGATAACTTTGTTCATGTGTATGACAAACTACCTCCTTGCGAAGCGATATGATTCATTTTTTATTACTGCATCACATGTATAGTATATGTAAGTGTATTTAAAGAAGAAATATTATATTTATGATATAATTATAATTCTGGAAAGATAAAATAACACACATCTTTTTTCCTTTATGATCATTGAAAAATGGAAACATTATACATGCATACGTATGACCCACTGTCTCCGTGATTGTAACGTAGTTCAATTTTGATAACCATAATTCATGGTTATTTTTGAAATTATAATTTATATATAAAAATGATAATTATTTCATTATTATTATTTCTGAGATGATGAAATAATAATCTCTTTGACCTTATCAAACTTTCCAAAGTGATTTTGGACATATGATTTGAACATTGGAAAAACGACTGACTTGAACCTAAATGAATAAGTAATTAAATATAACATGATAATAAAAAAAATATAAATAATAAACTTAAATTTTTTTACTAATAAATTAAATAATTATCATAAGTTTTTTATTTATGAAGATAAATAACTGATGTGAAAAATCAGGCTCGAGGTAAGGGGTCCCTCTGGACCACCCTTTTCTTTAGGTTATGACCATTCTCTCTATAACTCAGTTTCTATATCTCTTTAAAGTTATGGAATGATTCTAAATTATATATATATTTCTCTCAAATGTATACCTAGCTTATTATACCTTCATTTTATGGGGTAATACATTCCTCATTTTCATTTATCAAATTCCTTCATTGTGAAATTACCTTTGATTATGATATGAGGTAAGATTATGCAACCCATTTTCTTTCCATGGGTAATTATGATGTTATGCCTTATGATTGATTTAATTTTTGTGGAACACATAAATCATGAACATGTTATTATGGGAGAACCTAGATATATCTCTAATGCATTGAGTAAATCTTTAGTCTCATGAGACATAATGTATGGGATTAGGTAGTAAACCTAATCCATTATGGGACCCTTTCCACCATATGATATTGTTTGGGAAGTTATCCTTGAATCATGTTTATGTCATTTTATATGTTTATGTAACATTTACTATGATTCCATGATCTTATTATACCATGTTTTCATGATATAATTCCATATTATTACTCATGAACCTTCTATTTTATGATATCATGCCATATGTTTGACTCACATGTTATGCTCCCTTATCATGTTTATTTCATTTTCAAGAATTTTAGCACACCCCTTTATTTTATGTATTACCTAGGTTATCCTATGTAGTTTTAGGAGTTCAAATGTATTTTGGATCTCATTATGGAGAATAAAATAAGGATGTCATGTTTTAAGTTTTCTTTTAATGCATCATGAACCTTGTCTTCTAAAGACACTAGGAATCATGATATATTGAGTCACAACTATTAGATATTTATGTTAGGAAAATCATATATTAATATGTGTTAAAGACTTTTTTCACTATAGTTGGTATCAAATAAACATCTAGTAATTTTTATGGATTATTACTAGAATAATTTATTGAAATCCATAGGTATAGGGATAAGACTAAGTATATAAAAAAATATATTGGAATTTTGGTGAAGTATAGAGTGAGTTGGTTCCAAGTAAATACATCCCTATCTAGATACTACAAGTGGATGTGACTCTACTATAACTGTTTGTAAGGTTAATAAACATAAAAATGGTGCATTCATATGAACTTGGTAATCACTTGGTGTATAAAAATGGGAATTTCTGCACACTTGATTTGACACTCTCATGGGATATGTTTTCTAAATTCAGAAACTCTTTACAAACCATTATGAAGTACTTGAACAAATTATTAGGTTATAAAAACTAATATAAAATTACTATGGATAACTAAGATCTAAACCTAGAGACCCATAAGCTAGGATATACTTATCATTTATAAGTTATTTCTCTAAATTTAATAAGTTTCCCTCTTTTAAATTTAATTATTTAATATATTCTCATCTTGTTTTTCTTCTTTTAGTTAATGACATTAAATAAGAGAAACCATGTCAACAAAATATATGATAGGAAAAGTGATTATTTATCCAATGATATGCCTAATATTATGGGATACGGATATGATAAATTCATGTATATATTGGGTAAACTATCTCAAGTTATTAATAATAACATTAATCATGCTGAATGACTTACTCCTCCTAAGAAAAATCAAGTTGTAGTCGAGTATTCTATGATAAAAAGGCCTCCTACCTTTACTGGATCTTGTAATCCCCTCATCATGTAATAATGGATTAAATATATTAAAAATATATTCTCCATCCTAAAATTATTTGGGAAATATAAATTTTTGCTGGCCATTTATCACATTTAGGGAGAAACTGATTTGTGGTGGACACTAATCATGAACACAAAGTCCAAAGAGGATATTGATTCCATGGAATGAGAAGAATTCAAGAAAATAATTTTCAATAAATAAATTTCCTAAAATATTCATCTTAAAATATATAGGGAGTTCTTAAGTATGAAAAAATAAGTTGATTCTATTGAGGTATATGAGGAAAGCTTCACAAGGCTTGCCAGTATGCCTCCAACTTTATCATCAATACCGATAGTAAGGTGGACTTCTTATTTAGTGGATTAAATCCAAGCCTATAAAAATATTTTGTGATTCAGTACTTCAATAGTTATGAAGATATTGTTCATTGTGCCATAAAATTTTAGATTTAGAATGATAACTCTCAGTGGTACTGGAGACAAAAAACTAAAAATAGAGTTTTCTTTGGGGGTTTCAATAGTGAAATCCCATGGAGGAAAGAAAAACCATTCTTCCACTTATCAAAATTGTGGGAAGAAGTATCCTAGAAACTATTTCTTAGGAACCAAGATATGTTTCAAATGTGGAAAATAGGGGATTTAGGCTAACAAATGTTGAAGGGAAATGAATAAAAACACTAATGTGGAAGAATAAATGAAGGTTCAAATCAAAACTTATCCTACGATGAATTATTTAAACTACAAGGAAAAGGAGAATTATTTAATCTAATGACCTAAGCTAAGGTTTTTTAGGGATAATAAATGAAAAAACACCAAATTCCTAGAGATAAAGGAAGAGAATATGATATCACTATAGCTGAGGTAGATCCCAATAATGATGTTATGTCATGTATGGTAGTTATTCATCTAAGAACAGAGAACATACTATTTGATTCTGGTTATACACATTATTTAATATCTTTCATGTTTAGTAGTTTTATTTAAGAACCACATCAAAACATGGGGCTTGATCTATCTATGAGAATAAAAAATGGTGCAATGGTTCCATCCCAAGTATATAAATCCTCCTAAGTCAATGTTTGTAGATTGGATATTCTAGTAAATCTTGTCTTACATACTTTTTTGGAGTTTGATGCTATATTGGGTATGGATTCGATAACCTTATATAAATACAACATTTACTTTTGAGATATTTAGATCACTCTTTACGTCCCAAGTCATCCTCTGATTCTGTACAAGTGTAAGGAGAAGGATGAATATCCTATGAAATATTCTATTAAAGCATAGATATTATCACCTTATGAGAAAGAATATCTATCCCAAATTATTGATACTAAGTATAGAATCATGCTTGAATAAATTACCTATGTCATCTCTCCTTTTATTACATATAATTTCCATTACTTGGTACAAAACAGAGGATATTTTAAAGTTAGTTTCTTAGAAATTGGGAACATAATAAATGAAAATATAAAAAATTATTCTAATAAAATTGAAATGATTCTTAATTCGTCCATACTAAGTAAATTTAATGCATCTCATAACCTGGATACATACATCAAAGTAAAGGGTGAGCATAAGGCCCAACAAGGGAAAGAAAGGGAAACAATTTACAAGTGATCTTGAGGAATATCAATAAGAACATGAGGAATATCATTATAGAATGAGAAAGGGAACACGAGTCATATCATAATAAGAATAAAATTAATCATCAAATGAAAATTTGGCTACAAAATTTAAATGAGACATTCATAATAATATCACTAAGGTTTCTTATTGAGGTGTCCGGAAAATTACCAAGGTTATTCACCAAGGTATCATAAAATATGTCATCTCAAGAGATTAAATTATTTACCCAATGAATTGGAGTGATATTAGGGTTTAACATTAATATTTATTAATTAATATGATATAAATATATCATAATAAAACATTTCATAAATATCCCATGTAAAATAAAAGAAATGGGTTTCATATAAAAATCACGATGTTTTAAAAAGTGCTTAAAGAAAAGATCATTATGTCATTTTTAACCCACAGAAAGGGAATTTGAGTTTAATGTATGTTAATACACAAATAAAATAAATCATTTATATATATATGTGAATACCCTTAGAAAATAAATAGGTTTTATTATTCAAAAAAATAAAATAAAAGATAATTTCTTGAGGAGAAAAGAGAAATTTTTGGAAGTAAATTTGACAACATAATGGATATAAAACATGGTTTTAGAAAATGATAAAATGAGAGGAAAAAATGATCTAATATTCATAAAATTATCCTATTACGGTAAAGGGATAAAATAAATTGTACAATATAACTTAGTTTTGAAATTGGAATACATAACACATAAAGATGGAACTTTATTGGAAAAGAGAAGTGGAGATTTCCTTTACCTTAAATAGTTACTCCTAAAAATTGAGGATTAGAACCTTTTGGGATTGATTACACCTTTGGAAGACTAATTAGGAGGTAAGAATACCATATATTCATGTAGTATGTATTTGAAGTGAAATGAAATTGAGAAATGGGTGGCTATTTATAGAAAAAGTGGAGGATTTGTTTATTAATTTCCAAATATTGGACTTGGAAACCTAGGTTGTGGAAAATGAAAAACCATGGTCTTTCCCATGGTTTTTCCCATGGTTTTGATAACTTGGATAATATTTTATGTTATTTTAATCCACAATATTAGATCATACTTTTATATTATTTCTTTTGGCATTGAAAAGTAAAGTTTACATAAAAATAATGCTTTTAATGTTAAAGTTTCCATTTTAGACTTTGAAAAGTAAAATATTGGTTTGGAAATTGATTAAAAAATGTTAAAATAATTTATATTAATAAAATGAAATATTTTTGGTCATGTATCGTTGTTAATTAGTTATTACATCATTATGACATAATTATGAAGTCATTAAACATACTGAAAACCTAAAACTGTATTTTTACTATTCGCAAAAAAATAAAGTATTTTAGAAAATTATCATAATTTCATCCTAACCTAATTTTTATGTGATGATTTCAAAAAATTGTATTTATTTTTTCATAATAATTTTATAAATATGATAATTCTATCTTTTTAATATAAAAATATTTATTTATTAAAAATAACACCTGATTGAAAGTGCATTGTAAAATTTTTGACACTTGATTTTTTTTATAATTTATATTTAAATAATAGTGTTTTATCATAATATTATAATAAATATTATTCATAATATATTTATTTGTTATAAATATTTATATATTTTATTGAAATTACAATTTCTGTTTGAAAAATCAATTTATCAAATTTCATCTCAATTTTATTAAACAAAACTATTCTTAAAACATAATTGATGGAATACCAATTTTATTTATACAATGGAATTACACTTTAAGTAACCAGGGCCTCAACACACAACCCCTTATAACACCCGCATACAACTTAAGGGTAAGGTGTGCGATGGTGATAGATTCATGGGATGGCTTGGCTAACATCACTCGAGTTGTAATTTCCACTAACTTGAACTTATCCCATAATTGATTTCATTATAGATTCACTTATTGAATCTCAACTTGGGATTGGTCAATATAGAACCCCAGTGATGCTAGCTCTATCCCAATCTCTAGAAAATGAGATTAATATGACATGGCTCTACGGGTTGAGGCCATCATTTCTCTTTTTTGTATTAATTATTCTTTATAATTTCTACTTAAAAAAATAATTATAATGTTAATATTATTTGAAAGAGTATAGTTTCTAATGGTCATATTGAGAAATGGTCATATAACTATTGAAACCCAATGGTCACATTTCCCTTTACACTCACTTAATTATAAAATAGATATGGTTTTGTTCTATATAAAATAATATAACACACATTTTCGTAGGAAACAAATATCATTTTAAAAAAATTATATGTCACTACATTCTTCCCCCCTTAAGAAATTTCACCCCCAAAATTTCAACTCGTTTTCTTAGTTGAGAAATGATGTGGGTACTTATGTCTCATTATATCCTCTAGTTCCCATGTCACTTATTGGTATTTATAGTTCATACACAACACTTTGATGTGGTGGGTATTATTTTTTGCATAGAACCACGTATCTATGGTCTAATCCACTTGATGATCCTCATAAGAGAGGTCATCTTCCAGTTACACCACCTCCAGATTCAATACATGTGAAGGGTCAGATATGTACTTCCTCAAGAGAGATACATGGAATACATCATGAAATTGAGCTAGATTTGTTGTAAGTGCAATCTGATAGGAAATTTATCCTATGTGATCAAGGATTTAATAGGGAAAAATGTAACTAGGACTAAGCTTCCCTTTATTACCAAACCATATGACTATCTTCCATGGTGATATTTGAAATAAAAATTTATTGTCAACATCAAAATCCAAGTCCCTTTGATAGTTTTAAACATAGATCTTTTAGTGACTATGAGTATCCTTTATGTGTTGTTGGATGGAATGAACCTTTTTATCATCTCTTACACAAGATTAGGCCCAAGAAACTTTCACTCACCAACTTCATCCTAATAAGTAGGAGTTCTAGATTGCTTCCCATATAGAGCTTCATAGGGTGCCATATTAATACTTGAATGGAAGTTGTTTTTGTATGAGATCTCAACTAATGAGATATGTTGATCCCATATACCTTTAAATTCCATTTAGAATGTTACCTAGAGTGTTTGAATATTCCTTTCATATTGGACATCAGTTTGGGGGTGATAGGACATACTAAAATTAAATTTAGTATTCAGATCATGTTAAATAATTCTATAGAATTTTTATGTGAACCTTGGATAACAATCAGAAATGATATAAAGTGTTACCCCATGAAACCTCACCACTTCCTTTACATAAATATTGGAAAGTTGTTAAAGAAATAAATCTTCCCAAATAGTGATAAAATGGAAAGTCTTGGTGAGAAAATCCATTATAAACCATATCATATTTTTTCCTTTGGATGTTTTTAAGAGACTAGTGATAAATTCCATAATGATATCATAACACTTCCATGTTGTTATGGGTAGTGGTTGCAATAACCCTTTTGGAATTTATTTATCAGCCTTCACTTGTTGACACACCAAGCACCTTGTAGTGATATCAACAATCTCCCTTTTCATGTTATCCCACCAACAATGATTGTGAAGGTACCTATAAATTTTAGTGATTATAGGATGTATAGAGACTGTAGAGTTATGAGCTTCATCCATCAACTCCTTCTTTATTTCCAAAATATATGTAACACATAGCCTTGTACAAAACTTCAGTACACCTTCTTGATAAATATTGAACACAGGAAGCTTCCCATTATTCAGAGCCTCTATCTTATTCTGTAATAAAGGATCTTATATTTGAGATTTCTTGATATTCTTAGGTAATGATGGTTGAGAAATAATTTGGGAAAAGCTTGATGATGTCCCTTCACTTATGATTTCCATGTCCAGTTTTGCTAGGTCTTTAATCAAAGGATCTCCTTGAATCCTTATCATTACTAGCACAAAAGGGTCTTTCCTACTTAATGCATCAAAAACTTTGTTTTCTCTTATATGGTGACAATGAATTGAGTATTCATAGTCTTTAAGAAGTTCCAAACATCTCCTCTATCTTGTGTTCAATTCATTTTGTGTGAAAAATATTGTTCAAACTTTGGTGTTCTATGTATATATCACATTTCTCCCCATAGAGAGAGTGCCTCCATATCTTCAGAGAAAAAATAACCACAGCTATATCTAGGTCATGTGTAGTATAATTCTACTCACAAGGATTCTAATTTCGAGATTCATATTCAATCACCTTGTCATTTTTCATGAGGACACACCCAATCCCTTTTATATATGCATCGCTAAAAATAATGAACCCTTCTTTGATAGAGGGTAGAGTTTACATGAGTGTAGTAACAAATATATTATACAGATCTTGGAAACATTATTCAAACTCCTTTTTCTAGAAAAAATTATCCCCTTTTTGAGTTAACTTGGTTAGTGTATAAGAAAGTCACTATTTTTTTCCACAAACCTCCTATAATATCCTAATAAACCAAGGAAACTATGATTCTTAGTTACTGTTGTGGGATGAGGCGAATCCTCCAAAACCGTTTTCTTGGTTGGATTAAATTATATTCCTTTATTGGTTATAATGTTCCCCAAGAAATAAACTTGTTGTAACGAAAATTCATATTTATTGAATTTTCCAAATAGCCTCTCCTTCTTCAGAGTTTTAATTATAACCCTTAGATTATCCTCATTCTCCTCATGAATTTTGGAATATATAGAAATATAATAAATTAAATCAACCAGAAATTTATCAAGGTAGTCCTTAAATAATCTATTCATAAAATCCATAAATATAGTAGGTGCATTAGTCATGTCAAGAGGCATAACAACAAACTCATAATTTCCATATCTTGATCAGAAGGAAGTCTTTGGAATATCTTATTTCTTCATACTCAATGAATGATAACCATATCAAAAATAGATCTTAGAGAATAATTGAGCCCCAAAAAGTTGATCAAATAAATCATCAATCCTTGGAAGAGGGTACTTTTTATTCACTATGATCCCATTAAGTTATCTACAATTAATGCATTACCGCATTGATCCATCCTTCTTCTTTATAAAGAGAAAAATTTATCCCCAAGGATAAATAAATGGTTAGATAAACCCCTTATCCAAAAGTTCTTGAATTTGTTTCTTTAATTCCTCTAATTCCATATTATCCATTATATACGAGGTATTTGATATCTTCTTGGAGCCAGGCATGAGTTTAATAGATAATGCTACCTCTCTTTCTAGGGTAGGTATAGGTTACTCCTCAAGAAATACATTAATATTTTCTTGAATTATGGGGACATTTTTTATTCATATACTTTCATTTACTTCTTCATATTCACTAATCATTTCCATAAATAAGGATATGGTAGGTGATTATAGACAAATATCAGGTCGATATTTCTCTCCTTTGAAAAAAACTGTAGGTTATTCATTCAAGACTACTGGGATTTCCTTACTTCTATAGTTAATATTAGCATTATAATTTGAGATCCAGTCCATCCATAGTATAGTTTTCAATTTAAGCATGGGAATAACTATTATATTTGTGATGATATTGTTCTCTCCAAAGTGAATAATAGAGTTTCTATACACTATTGATAATCCCTTTAGGATTCTTGACTAATAACTCTACTTCTAGTAGTTTAGGGATTGATTATATATTATTTTCAAACTTGTTGGAAATAAAGGAATGTGTAGGACCTAAATCAAACAAAATACTTTCTAGCTTTGAGAGAATAATGAGAGTACCTTCCAACACATAATTTTTAGCTTCAACTTCATCCATCATAATAGAAAAATCCTGACCTTTCTCTCTTAGCCTATTCCTAGGTTGATGGTGATTCCCCTCCACTATCTTTTGATTTGGGAAATGATTAGAAAAGTGCCGAAGCTATCCAAACATGAAGAGTTAGACTTTAGGTTGGACCTGCAACATCTTCCATTTGTTTTTTGTGTTGAGGAGTTAAGGATTCACTTTACTATGATAGTTTCGAGCAATATAGCCATCTCTTCCACACTTGTAACATTTCTCATTCCCAAGTAAGTAGTTCCCTAAATTCTTCTTACCACATTTGATGCATGTGGGAATATTCCCTTTCTTTCCTCCTCTTACATGATCAAATTTCCTCCCTAATATTGTATCCATTGATCTATTCTTTTTATTCAATCTATGGGACTAATACGTCTCTCAGAACTCCATTTCAACTTTTATAGCACTCCGAAATATCTCCTCATAGCTTTCATAGCCACGATTGGCTAGATTCTTATATAGATGGGGTCCTAGTCTATAGAATAATCTATCAACATTTCAATTAGGATCCATGAAAAAGATAGAGGTGTAATGATAATGTCTTGTAAAGATCATGTCATATCTTCCCATTGATTCATTTTCCTTTTTCTTCAGCTCTAGGAATTCCTTCTTCATTTTCATTATCTTCTAATGAGGGAAATATTTTTTTTTTGAAAAGGTTCCCCTGAATTCTTACCACTCAATAACATCAATATCCTTTATTGACTTTGTGTATTTAATCAGTGTACACCACTGATCAGATTCTCCCTCTAAGTGGTATAAATCCATGGTGAATTTCTATTTTTCTGAACAATGGAGTAAAAAAAATGATCTTTTATATAGAGTTTATCCACTATTCAACAATCAATGTGTTTGTAGATCCACTGAAAGAAGGTGACCATTGATGTATAAAGTAATCAACAAATTTTTTCCCTTATAGGTGAGTCCAATATCTCTTCTTGATTCAGGTTACTTCTCATAACTTGAGTGAGTTGATTCATCATTGTCATGAATTTTTCCATTCCAACTTCCATTAGAGGGCCATCAGCACATGGTCCATGCAATTCCTTTTATTTCCCGCCATTTTCTAAAATAAGAAAAAATTAGTGAGAAACATGTTTATTTTAATATTATTATAATTCTAATGAAAATTTATGTGTTAAAACACCATCCTTAAATATTTTATTCTTTAATTAAAGTTTTTATAGATCCGTCATAATGGTTTGTAAAAAGATTGTGATTAACCAAACACATCCTATGAGAGTATCAAACTAGTTGTCAATAAGGCCCGTTGTCATGAAGTAGTTCCCATTTTATTTTAGCTCAAATTATATTTTTTAGGATTTATCCCTAGATACATCTATTTAAAATCCACATCTACTTGTTCGTATCCAGATAGATATTTGTTTTCTTAAAAACCACTTACTTAATACTTAACCAAAATACTTGGATGTATTTTTATATTTTAACTTGTACCTAAGGTTATTACTGAAGTTTTAAAATCCTAATTTCCTCAAATAACTAAACCATAATCTGATACCAACTATGGGATCTCACCTTTTTATTACATAGACTTTTCATTACATGGTACAAAATAGAGGATTTTTTTAAAGTTTAGGTCCTTGGAAATTGAGAACATAATACATGAAAATATAATTTTTTTTTCTAATACAAATTAAAATCTTCTTCATTGGTTCATACTAAGTACATTTAATACATATCATAACTTGGGGACATACATCAAAGTAAATATTGAGCATAAGTCCTAGTAAGGGAAAGTAGGGGAAACAATTTACAAGTGATCTTTAGGAATATCAATAAGAATATGAGGAATATCATTATGGAATGAATGAGGGAACATGAGGTATATGATAATAAAAAAAATTAATCATAAAATTAAAATGTGTCTACAACATCTAAATGAGACATTAATAATCATATCAACCAGGTTTGTCACCAAGGTGTCATAAAAATTACCAAGGTTATACACCAAGGTATAGTAAAACATGTCATCTCTAGAGATTAAATTCTTTACCTAATGCATTGGAGAAATTTTAGGGAACACACTTTATATGTATTAATTAATTTGAGACACATATATCATAATAAAATATTTCATAAATAACCTATGGAAAATAAAAGAAATGGGTTTCATATAAAAATCATGGTGTTTTAAAAAGTGCTTAAAGACCCGATCATTATGTCATTTTTAACCCACAGAAAGGAAATGAAGGTTTCATGTATATTAATAGCTAAATAAAATAAATCATTTTTAAATATAGGTGAATAATACTATAAAATAAATAGGTTTGGGTATTCACAAAAATAAAATAGAAGATAATTTCTTGAGGAGGAAAAGAGAAATTTTGAGAAGTAAATTTGGTATCATAACGAGTATAAAACATGGTTTTAGGAAATGGTAAAATGAAGAGAACAAGGGTATCCCATTAATAAAATAATATTATTATAGTAATGGGATAAAATAAATTTTACAAAAGAACTTATTTTGGAAATTGGAAGATATACCACATAAAGAGGGAACTTGAATGGAAAAGAGAAGTGAAGATTTCCCTTACCTTAAAGAGTAACTCCTGAAAATTGAAGATTGGAACCTTGGGGGATTGAGGAAACATTGGGAGGAAACCTTTGGAGGTAAAAATACTAGATCTTTGTGGATTATGGATTGGGAGATAAAGTAAATGGAGAAATATGTGGGTATTTATAGAAAAAGTGGAAGATTTATTTATTAACTTCTAAATATAAGCCTTGGAAACCTAGGTTGTGAAAAATGAAAAACCATGTAATTCACCATGGTATTTTCCAATGGTTTTACAAAATTGGATCATATTTTATGTTATTTTAATCCAAAATACCCAATAATCATTTTATATTGTTTATTTTAGCATGAAAAGGTAAAGCTTCCACAAAAATAATGTTTTTAATGTTAAAGTTTCCATTGTTCACTTTGGAAAGTAAATTATACTTTTGGAAATTGATTAAAATATATTAAAATACTTCATATTAATAATATAACATATTTTATGTCTTGTATTGTGGTTAATTAGTTATTAAATCCTTATGAAATAATTATGAATACATTAAACATATTGAAAACCTCAAATTGCATTTTTACTATTCACAAAAAATAAATTATTTTAGAAAATTATCATAAATTCATCCTAACCTAATTTTGATGTGATGATTTCAAAAATGATATTTATTGTTTTAAAATAATTCTCTAAATATGAGAATTATAACTTTTAAATATAAAAATTGTTATTTATTAAAAATAATAGCAGATTGAAAGTGCATAGTAAAATTTCTAACATTTGAAAAAAAGTTTATAATTTATAACTAAATAATAGTGTTTTTATCATAATATTAAAAAAGTATTATTCATAATATAATATTTTTTTTATAAGTATTTATATCTTTTATATAAAGTACAATTTTTTTCCAAAAAATCAATTTATCAAATTCCATCTTAATTTTATTAATCAAAACTATTCTTAAAATCAAATTGATGGAATAAAAATTTTATCTATACAATGGAATTACACTTTAAGTAACTAGGGACTAAACACATGACCCCTTATAAAACCCACATAGAACCTAACGGTAAGGTGTGTGATGGTGATAAATTCATGGGGTGGCTCAGCTAACATCGCTTGAGTGGTAATTTTCATTAATTTGAACTTCTCCCATATGAAATTTTATTCTAACTTCATTTGTTGAAGATCATATTGTGATTAGTCAAAATAAAACCCCAGTGATTCTACCTCCATCCCAAGATCTGAAAAATGGTATTCGTATGGCATGACTCTACTGATTGAGGCCATCATTTCTCATTTCTGTATTAATTATTCTTTATCATTTCTACTTACCAATACTAATTATAATGTTAGAATTATTATCAAGAGTATAGTTTCAAATAGTCATATTGACCGATGTTCATAATTTAAAAACAATAATATAATGGTCAAAACTTGATAGTCACATTTCCCTTTATACTCACTTCATTATCAAATAGATATAGTTTTGTTTTTTACAAAATAACGTAGCACACATTTTCTCAGGAAACAAATATCATTTCAAAAAAGTCTAGGTCATTACATGCCCATTATGAGTGATTATAATAATATATTACATAAAGATTTTATTATTCTTTCTCAAAATAAAGAGGTTGAGTAGTCAATTTAACTTATACATATATCTCTATCCATAGAAAATACTCCTTAAAAAATGGCCATTATTGAGTTGGAAGAGTTGAAGAAGTAGTTACAAGAAAATATATAAAAGGGTTTTATATGCCAAAGTGCTTCACTATAGGGTGAACTAATCCTCTTTGTCTATAAGAAGGTTGGGTCAATGTAGCTCTACATTGATTATCGTGAACTCAACAAAATCACGATAAAGTAAAAGTATCCTCTCCCACTGATAAATGACTTGTTCAACCAACTACATAGATACCATTATTTCTCTAAGGTGAAACTTCAGTCAGGATATCACTAACTAAAGGTGAAGAAGTAATATATTTCCAAAATTGACTTTCAAATAAGGTATGGACACTATGAGTTCATAGTTATGCCTTTCAGACTCACTAATGATCCTACAATCTTTATGGACTTAATTAGTATAGTCTTTATGGTAGTATTTATAAATTATATTTTGATTTACTCCAAAAGCAAGGATGATTATCTTAATAATATGATAAATTCTTTATTAAAGGAGAAGATATATAAAAATTATATTAAATGTGATTTATGGATGAATTAAGTGTCATTATTAGGGAATATTATCACCAGAAAAAGGAAATTTTTGGACCCTTCTAAGACAAAGGAAATTGAGGACTATCCTAGACTAGCATATGTAATAGAGATATGTAGTTTCCTTGGACTAGCTAAGTTTTTTTTTGACAACATTTGAGAAAATTATTTCAAATTTCAAACCCACTAACCAAGATAACATGAAAAGGAGAATTATTTTCTTGAATAGTAAATGTGAAGAGAGATTTAAGGAGTTTAAAAAGAGTCTTATCACTGCACCATTCCTCACACTGCCCTCAAGTTGGAAACTTTTTATGGTATACAAAAATAATTCATAGAAGGGATTAGGATGTGTACTAATGTAGAATGATAAAGTCATAGACTATGAATCAAGGTAGTTGAAAGTTCACGAGAAAAAGTATCCCACACTTGATATGAAGTTGGATAAAATGATATTTTCATTGAAAATCTATAGATATTATATTTATCGAGAGAAGTGTGAAATATATATAGACTATAAGAGCATAAAATATATATTCCCATTGAAAGAGATTAATATAACCCAAAAAAGATGGTTAGAGCTGATTAAGGAATCTGCTCAATCAATCTATTACCATCTTGGTAAAGTAAACAAAGTGGAAAAAGATCTATATAGAAAGGATCTGATAACTTTATCGATGATGATAATTGAGAAGGATCCAATCTTCTTAGAATTGAAAGGGATGGACATGGGAATCATTAAGGAAGGAATATAATCATTCCTTTCTCAAATGATTACTCATCTAAACATTCTATAGATATTAAAGGATGCTCAAAGAGATTACGTGGAAAGTCGTAAGGCAGGATACAAAAGAAAAAGTAAATCCTCAGAGTTAAAAATTGATGAATAAGAAGTTGTAAGATTCGGGTCATGACTATGTGTACCATAAAATCCGGAGATAAAGAAGGAACTGTTGAATGATGCATATTGATCGACCTTCTTTATCCACCTATGGAGCATGAATATGTATCAAGATCTTTGAGAGCACTATTTGTGGGACAATATAAAGAAAGTGATCACAAAATATATATCAAAGTGTTTAGTATGTCATCAAGTGAAGGATAAAAGACATAATTTTAAGGTAATGATGAAACAATTACCCACACCTAGATGGAAATGGGAAAAAATCACTATTGGATTTGTCATTGATCTTCCCAAGACATCAAGAGGAAACAATTCCATATGGGTTCTGGTGGAACGTCTTACAAATACTTCCCACTTCATTTCAATTCTATAAGAATCCCCACTTGATCAATTTTTAAGGATATACACCAAAGAGGTGGTGAGGCTATATAGAAAACCACTATCCATTATATCTAACTAAGATCTGAGATTTACCTCCAAGTTCTAGAAGAGCCTCTAATATTCTTTAAATAATAAGTTGAACTTCAGTATAGAATATTACCCCCAAACTAACGGAAAATCTAAGTATACTATTTAGAAAATGGAACAAATGTTGAGATAATGTTTGATGGACTTAAAAAAGAGGATGAGATCAACATCTTCCCCTAGTCAAGTTCTCATACAACAATAGTTTTTACTCAAGAATTCAAATGGATCCTTATGAAGCCCTTTATGGGAAGAGATGTAGAACACCTTCATGTTGTGATAAAGTTTGTGAAATTAAGTTGTTGTGACCTAAAATGGTTTAGGAAATGGTATAAAAGGTCAAGACCATTCAACATCACATCTAGAATACTGAAAGTAAAAAAAATAGATATGATGAAAATATCCAATGATACATAGAGTTTAAGGTTTAGGATAAAGTGTTTCTTCATATATCTCTATGGAAGAGATTCATGAAGTTTGGTATTAAGGGAAATCTAAGCCCTAGGAACATCATCCCCTTTGAGATTCTTGATCGAATCAGCTCTGTGGCTTATCGACTATAAATACCACCAATCCTTTATCAAGCACAAAAAATATTCCATGTTTCCCACTTGGGGAATTACATACTATATCCCTAAATTTTATTGAATTCATAGGCGAAACAACTAGAAAATTTACTCTCTTATGAGGAGTATCTGGTGAGGATCTTGGATAATAGAGATAAGGTTCTATGAAATAAGTTGATTCACCTAGTCAAAGTTCAATGGTGAAATAATAAATATGAAGATGAAGCCTAAAAACTAGAGGAAGAAATGAAGAATAAGTACCCTTACTTATTTTTAAAATAATTCAAGGGTGAAATTCCATAAGGGGGAATAATATATCCCTCCGAGTTTTAAAATAAAGAAAACTATATTCAATAGTGTATATGATACACAACATCAAACCTAAATGAACCCTGATTATTTATGACTATTATAAACTACCTGTTAATTTAGTGGGTATAAATAGTATTAAATACTTTATGAAATATTCATAAATGTCCTAATATATCTAATTGTATTTATAAATTCCTTGTAAATAAGCACTCAATTTTTAATGAAGACATTTTATCCTTCAAAAATACATTTCTTTTCCAAAAATAATATTTATTTCTTTTTGTGAGAAAATAAAAAATAATAATTTTTGAAAATTTTAGAAAATTTAATTGAAAAAATTAATTTCGTTTTTGGAATCAACATTTCAAAACCATCTTTGAGTGAATTTTTCAAAATTTTCTGAAAAGATAATTTTTTTGATGAATAGTGAAAAACACATATTTTTATTAAAAACTACCATATTTTAAAGTATTTACAATGTTATATATTGTTTTAAAAGGGTTTAAAAAGTAAAATTAGTGAAATTATATTATTATTAATCCAATTTATTCAAAATTAATTAATTTCTAGTTGAATTTTGATATAAAAACTTTTCATACTTTTGAAATCTTTTTCTTTGGAAAACCATTTTTTCATCACGTATGTGGGTTTATTTTTAAATTAAATTTTGAAAATTATATTATTTTAATTTAGAAAATGGATTTAACATTTTAAATCAGAAAAATTAAAATTATATAATAAGTTAATTTTTTGGTTATAATGAATAGTAAAAACAGTAAAAATTAATTACCATAGTAAGGTTTAAATGAGTTTACTAGGGGTTAAAATAAAAGTATAAGGGTTAAAATAACCTAAAAACTTTTCAAAATCCATTTTTATAGACATATTTAGACCATATATCATTTATTGTTTGATAATGATCCATTTTGGATCCTTTTATCAAGTATAAAATGTGGGTATAACTTTTTCTTTTAAATAATTCCGAGCATGTCCTCTCCCCCACTTATAAAAGGGAACCCATATCATCTCCTTTTTACAATTCAAAAGCCTTGTATTTAAGAAAATAACTAACTAAATACCTTCATTACTTTCATACCCATATCATAAAGTTCTTTTTTTATCATAAATACAATCTAGGAAGGATTCTGGTATAATCATAAAGAGGTTTTCTGAAGAAGAGCTATTGTTCTTAACCGAGAATCTTTGTTTTATTTCTTCTTACACCCCCTTAAAATATTAATCAGTCATGATGATATAATAAAATAAATATTTAAAATATAATTAGATGTTATTATATTAATAGAATAACTTAAATCCATCTCCACTTTCATCAAATGGGAAACAAAACCATTATTCGTGTATACAGAGAACTACCACCTCACAAACTGATGTAATTTTTTTTCCCTCATTACCTATCACAGATGTTCATGAAGATTTATTTAATTTTTATATATTATATTAATGAAATATTAACCATTATTTAAAATTAATATATCATAAAGTTTCTTACCTTACCTTCCATGGAAAAATGGATAATGTCATTAATGTGTACGACAGACTACCGCCTCATAAACTAATGTGATTCATTTTTTATTACCGCCTCACATGGATGGAATATTTGAGTGAATTTAGGGAAATAATATGGTATTTATGATATAATTATCAATATTTAAATATAAAATAAAAATTACCTTATTTCCATCAAGATCATTAAAAAATAGAAATGTTACAGATGCGTACGTATGACTTACCATCTCTCAGATTGTGACATAGTTCACTTTTCATAACTAAGATTCATGGTTATTTTTCAAAGTATAGTTTTTGTATAAAAATTATATTTGTTTCATAATTATTATTCATGATATGATTAAATAATTATCTCTTTTACCTTATTCAACTTTCCAAATTGATTTTGGATATATTAGTCGAACATCATCAAAATGTCTAACTTGAACCTAAATGATTAAGTAATTGAATATAACATGATAATAAATAAAATAAAATGAATAATAAAATTAATAAATGTTCTATAGTAAGTAAATAATTAATATAATTCCATTATTAAGGAAGATAAAGAACACAATGATGAATTGGTCTTGAGGTAATAGATCTCTCTAAACCATCATTTTCTTCAGGTTATGACCACTCTTTCACTAACTCACTTTCTATCTCTTGTTAAAGTTATGGAATGCTTATAAATTATGTATATTTTTCTCTCACATATATACATATATTATTATCCCTTTCTTTGATAAATTAATACACGCCTTATATTCATTTCTCAAATACATTCATTATGAAATTACCTTTTATTATGATATGAGGCAATATTATGTAGCCCATTTTATTTCCATGTGTAATTATTATGTTATGAATTATGATTAATATTTTTTGGAATACATAAATCATGAAAATTTTATGATGGTTGGTCCTAGATTTTTCTCCAATACATTGGGTAAATCTTTAGTCTCATGAGATATTATGTCTGTAATTAGGGAGTAAACCTAATCCATTATGGGAGCTTGTCTACCATGTGATATTATATAGGATGTTATCCTTGATTCATGTTTATGTAATATAATATGTTTCTACCACATTTCCAATGATTCCTTGATATTATGATACCATTTTATTTATGATATGCTTCCATATGATTACTCACGGTACTTATCTTTTATGATATCATGTTATACATTTGACTCACATGTTATATTCCCTTATCATTTTCATTCCCTTGCTATGTTTTTTAGCTCACCCCTTTCTTTTATGTATTCCAGAGGTTATACTATGAAATTTTAGGAGCTAAAATGGATTTAAGAGCTCATTATGGAGAATAAATTAAGTATATCATGTTTTAAGTTTTCTTTTGATGTATCATGAACCTAATATTCCAAAGACATTAGGCCTCACGATATTTAGGGTTATACCTATTAGATATTTATGTTAAGAAAATCATGTATTAATATGTGTAAAATTATTGGGTCACTATAGTAAGGTCGGGAATATAAAACCTTCTTGTAAAGAATCCCCTAAAGTGTGTCCTTCTTGTTGGAATATGGGTCATCTCTAATGGTTATATAGGTTTAATCTCATGCAAAAGAGTGGCACAGGCTCATCAGCTCCAAGGGAATCCACAATTCAGTCTGATTCCCCTAAGTTGGTGTGACCTTAATATCAATAGCATAGAAGAATAGGTTGTTCATATTTTTGGTAAAGTCATCTAAGGACTGGGACTCAAGTCGATTATAAGCCTTAAACACATTTATAGATCCAATAATTTCATGCTATGGATAAAGGCCCCTTAGAATCTGATGCAAAACTGATAACTATGTGAGGTACCATTTTTATTGTGACATATATGAATACTATTTTATTTTATATGGGTTCCTCTAATTCATTTATCTCTACTCATGTTGTGGATCTTTTGAAAGATTCATCTGAGACTATAATGTATATTATGGAAATATCTATACCTATTAGGAAGAATAAAGAATTTTGATTCTGATGTACATTATGTATTATCTCCATATATAAAGTAGATCTAGAATGATACTTTATTATTCCCAAGATTAACCTCTTCAATGTTATTATTTGGATGAATTGGAAGATTGAGTTTAAATCTAATATCAATTGTTATCATCAAAGAGTAACCTTCATTACTCTTGATAAAATTCATCATCTATTTCAAGGATAATGGGACCCAAGATCTAGTTGAGTGGAATCTTCTCTTCCTAAGGTCAGCGGGTTAATATGTTAGATGTCATTCCTTATGGTAGAGATCGATGAAGGGATTCTTGGTGTAAGATTCCTCTCAGGGTTAGAGAGTTTCCTATAGTGTTTCTGAATAAATTATCAAGGTTACCTTAGGAGTAAGAATTAAAGTAATCCATTAATATAGTATATGAGATGAAATTTATTTCATACCTTCATATAATATGGAATTTTCCAAATTAAAATATATGAAGGTTTAACTAGATGATTTGGAATCCAAAGGATTTATTCAGTATAGTGCGTCTCCATGGGATGCACCTATACTATTTTCTATGAAATAATATGAAACTCTTCATTTGTGCATTGATTAAAAGAATATGAATTGTGTGACCATTAAGAATAAATACCAATTTCCCCACATTAATGTACACTTTTATCAACTAAAAGTGGTAAGGTGGTTCCCAAATATTGACCTATGTTCATGGTACCATCAACTTTGGGTAAGTGAGTCTAATATTACCAATACTTAGTTTAGAAGAATATATAGTCACATTGAGTATCTCATGATTCATTTTGGAATGAATAATTCTCTATGTTATTCAGAGATCTTACAGACAAGATATTTCACGGATATATTGACTCATTTTATGGGATTTGTGAATGAAATCTTGGTTTATTACAAAAGTGTATGTGAGAATGCGCATTTCTTGAGTATATTTTTGGGACCCTATATGATTATTATCTCTATGAAAACTTATCAAAGTGTAGATTCTAAATATAAGAAGTTAATTTATTGGGACATGTGATTTTAGAATGAGGTATTTTACTGGATCCTAAAAAGGTGAAGGATATTATGTTTTAGGAAGAACTAAATAATATTTTCAAGATATATATATTTATGGGTCTAGGGGGTTACTACTAGAAATTTTTTAAGGAATTATTTAGTCTTTCAACCACTTCAAACACTCATATTGGGAAACATGTGAAATTTCTATAAATCGATGAATTAAAAGACTCATTTAATGAGTTGAAATGGTGGTTGAAATCAAACCCTATTTTGGTTCTACCTAAGGATACATAGGTCTTTGTAGTGTATTGGGATACATTAGTCATGTGATTGGTTTTTGTGCTTATACAGGGTGGTCATGTGGTGGTATATGGTTCTCATCAACATTGGCCACATGAAAAGAATTATCTGACCCATGACCTAAGCTTATGGTGTTTATGAATTTTCTCAAGTATTGGTAACACTATATATTTCATGAGAAATTCTTAGTGTACATTGATCATAAAATCTTGAGCAATATTTTCATTTAAAATTATTTGAATATTAGGTAATGGTGATGGGAATAGAACCTTTAAACATGTGATGTAACATCCCACTAGTATGGGACCACACACTAGTGTCCCGATTAGTGGTATTATATGAACTTAGACATGCCACACCATACACCAGATGTTTCCGACTAATAAAAAGTGCATAAGGTTTTATCATGGGGAGAATATAACCATATATCATAATGAATTAACCAACCAAAATAACCAAATGTATCCATAAACATAATCATAGCACACAAAAGCAATAAACATATCTATGCTATAATAAATGAAATGAAACATATTATGATACATCCAGACTAAACACCCAATGGGTTTATGACATATAAAAAATAAAAAAAGAAATAAAATACAAATGAGGATCTATTTACATCCCCAAGACTCACCTCATACCAATCTATAAACTCTGACCAATCTCTAAATATTGATCATCCAATGTTGGGCCTTTACCCTACTTGTACCTATGATGATGAGATTTGATTGAGTACCCAAGTGTTGTGGCCACTTGAATAGGGTGTGAGTAAAACTTAGTAAGCCACCACCAATGGTGTCCCTAACATATAAATCAATTCTTTCATAGGTGATATTCTCAACATAATAAAATAGACATGGAAGCACATTTAAATAACCGTTGTTGATCCTCAGTTTCTAAGGTGACACTCAGGATCTACCATTCCTAATTACCAGTGTTGGAGTGTATTTGAGCATGAAACACCACCTAGGGGGACCATGAACTTACCTATAACTAGTAAAGTGCCACCTAGGGGAACAAGTCCTACGTCATAACTAGAATAATATTCCATGGGGTAGAATCTCCCAGGAACCTCATATCGCATACACATGGGGGTCATAGCTCACCCCAGAATCAATATATCATGCACCCATAGGGGGTGGGGTCGGGGGGGGGGTGTTATACCCTACTTGGAACCATTATATCTATCCATAAAAGCTAGGGGGTTTCATACCCTACCAGAAAACATTATATACCTGGGCACTGGAACTCACTCTGAAACCAATATAACATACACCCAGGGGGTGTCCCACCCTAGAAAAAAATCTTTCATAAACCTAGAGGAAACCTCTATATGGAACCTCATATGTCATCAAACTGGGGGAATGAATCCACAAACTAGAATAGTTATTAGTCCATCATTACCCAAGTGTGTCACATCCCATCCTGATTCCTGATAACCCTTACATAACACACACACACATGAAACATATCCTCAGGGCATTTCCTCTTCCTGAAACCTAATATAATACCACATGGGTTAGATACTCATGAAAACATGAATAACATACCCTAGGATGACATCTCAGGTGTAGAACCTATACTCACCAATAAATCCATACCAAGTTAACACTGTTAATCCTCAGGTTCTATGGTGACACCAAGGATTAACAATACCTACTCCCATATACTACCCTTCTCTAGTGTTAACATGAAATTGGGGAAACCTCCATGGTCCCGTAAGTCACACTATAGTCTAGAAACCATAAATGGTATCCTCTCTCACTTCCCTAAATCCAAGGAAAATGATCTTCTCTCAGAGTCATAATATCCCTCAATATCACCACAATCACAACATGACCTATTTGGCCTCCAAGGCAATGTCATACCAGTATCAAATTAAGGAAATTACATAATACATATCTCACTTCCTAGTCAAGCTAGGACATTCAACTAACACTAAAATTATATATAATTCTACCCAGGGTATACCCAACCAGGTACACACATACCAATGGGGGTGGAACACTCACAACACACTCATCTCAACCATCCCAAAGTATTTAATACATATCAAGAATCATCATGTCCTAATTAGGGATAATCATTCCCAATACATCAATCTCCCCTACTCAATGGAACTATACGAACCCATATCAGGTCTATTATTTCCTTTCATTTTATTTCATTTATACACCTCCATGGTTTATGTATCTCATAACTCACATTTATACTCAAGAACTCAACTATCAGTGGTCGAGGAATCAATCTAGTATCCATATGTCCATTGTTACCCTTGAAAATTTCATCATATCAATGTAATTTATAGGAAAAAATCTATTTAATTAAATTTCAATCACCCACATTGGCAAGGACTCCTATTACATGCCACATAAACACAATGAATAACTATAGGGAGATGTTTAGGGACCACCTACCTCATTCAAAGTTATACCCTTTAATAAAATATTGACCACTTACTAAGCTCATATAGACCTCATATTATCACTTGAGATCCAATATCACAACAAAACATCAAAAATAATTAATTATAACCAATTATAATTAATTGTTAAATTTAATTCAAAAATTAATAATCATATAAAAAATCACTAAGTGGAATAACTACTCCATAACCATGAGAAATGGGGTGTGGTCCTCCCTCAAAACACACCTAGACCTAAGACACATAAAATCATTAAATTACTCACATGAATCAATGGAAAATTAAATCCAATGTCACCAAAAACCATAAATAATTAAGGTAAATGAAATAACTCAACAGAAATAGAGAAATAGAACATGAATTTCCTCTACCAGGATGTCCTCCACCCATTATATGAAAAAGACTAGAATTATGAGATGATTCCACCATGATCTAGTGGAATCATAAATAAAAACCTATCCCAAATTTCAAAATCTAAATATGGTAAAAGATGATAATAATAAAGAGGATAAGGGAGACATCTTATCTCTAATTTTCACGATGAATCCCTCCCGAATGTCCCATATCAAAGGGGGATAATAGTGTATAAATGAGATATACAAATAGGGATTTCCCCCCTTATCCAATTGAATAGAAACAAATTAGATCAATGGGGTTACAAAATAAGATCCCCTAAAAATTACTAAAAGGAATTTAAAAATAGGATTTCACATAAATCATGAAACGACCATGGGGGCCACGATGTGACCACCCTAAAGAAGAGGGACTACCCCTTACCTATCACCATCATTTTGTGATCCCTAAAGTACATGGAGAGATGTGCTTCATCTAGGGGCCCCCTTTAATTATATCTATAACCACCCTCTCTCATGGTGTGACATCTCATTCTCACTACCATGAAAAATTCTCATTGTAGGTTATTATGGTGTGAACAAACAATCACAATAAAAATTGGTAGGGGGTCACCCTAACCCCTCTCCAACATTCACCCGAGAATCCAAAACACCACCCAACCTTGATCAACATCAAAAAAAAATTCTTTGAGATATTCTAACCCCTGGATTTCTGATCCAAATTCCAAATATCAAAATTTCCCCTATTGTAGGACCATAATTAAAATTTTATCAAAATATTATAATGTGTAATAACACAAGGATTTAAAATATCTCCACCATAACACTTATCAACTCTAAGATGTTTTGATGGTCTTTCAACCATCAATATTGACTCATCTCAGTCATCAATTCATCACTTTATTTATGTTCTATCCTAGAATGTCAAACAAGATTATGTTTCACAACTCTAAACACCTAGGAATATTAGTCACCAAGGTCCAAGATATGAACTCATCACCAACACCAATAATGAGATGGTTCTTAACCACACTCATATATCCCAAGAAACCCAAGTTTCATAAATTGATTTAGCCTCCAGATTATGGTGCTCCCTACCATAAGTCTCTACTCATAATGGATGAATCCAATCCATGGTTCTTCTCACCATAAAAATTTATTACCAAAACAAATTTTTAGTAGTACATATATGGGATCAATGAAAATTTCACCTAAATACACCCAATTTCATGCAAAAAACCACCCAGTACTCTTCTGTCTGACCTATCCTAAAAAAATTCATCCACACGTATCGATGTGCCTTTACTTTTCCTGACCATGAGGATGAAATCCATGAAGTCATAATAAGATCTTCTAAACACCCACATTGAAGTAAAGTTCCTATAGTTTGTGTTATTCCACAGTAAAATCCTCAACCAAACAAACCTACTTTCTTACTCTCAACACATGCACTGAAATATATTTGATTTGAGTCACTCTTAGATTGCACCCAAATCTGTCATGACCTATACCAATGGGTCCCATTACATTACTTCCCCAATCCCACCTCCAATAGGCTAGGGATTATGACTAGAACTGATTAGGCATATCACACACATGGGAGGCCTTATCCTAATGTACCTGCACACACACACCCACACATCTTCAAGCCCATAAAATGATGAAGTGAAAAACAACTAATAATCATGCAAGCATATATCTAAAATCCCACAATCATAGTATGACAAAAAGTATCAAAAAAATATTTACAGATAAAATCCCACCATAAAGAAACTAAAAACAAGTCCAACCTGTAAAGTGGGTGAGGACTGCTGTCAAGGTAATCATAGGAAAACACCTCAATCCATCTGTCTCACTAATCTTACCATGGTCTTGGTCCCTCTAGGTCTCCGTGAAAAGGTCAATCATCTTCATAAGACCCGAAATTTTTGGGAAAATCCAATGTAGGGGTGATTATAACAATACCCAATAGGAAAACCCAAAATCACTAAGCATATAACATCAAAAATAAGAGTAATATCATCACAAGTATATTTTAAAAACACATATAACAAGAATATCCAAATATAATCAACATATACACACAATATCAAGGTAAATTCACAAGCATAATTTTCAGCCTAGGATTCCTAATCGAAGGTTCCACATAGCACTCATCCTGGAGAACACACTCCATGATTCAAATAAAACTGATGGAGTTCATTTGAGATTTCATTCTCATCGATTCTTTCCATAATAAGTTCACACTGAAAGTATGAAGAGAATGATACACAAATGAGGATCACACCCAAGGATATGGGGTATACCAAAAACTTAATATGGATTAACCTGCTAAATAGGGGATCAATGCATGTATATTTTTGGTCACAACGATACCAAGAACCCCACATAGGGGAAATATGATGATAGAAGATCACATTTTTGGTCTCATGGATGGATTCCCACAACTCTATCTAAGACAAAAGTTCCTTAGATGGGATAACCATCCTCTGCATAGGATGGAACTCCATACTAAATCCTCAGGGAATGGATCAAGGAAACGTACCCTAATGAAACATGTCCAAGATGAAAAGGAAAAGTTCTCCAAGACATATTTGAATGAGCACACGATGTGTAATGGTAGTAAATAGTGTTTCCCTTCAACAACAGGTCCTTCCCATGGATCATAACCTATGCCCATGTCTATGTCTGAGTACACGGCGTGTCTGATACCATGTACTACTAACTATGTCTATGAATGAGTTCATGACTCATGTACTCCTAGACATTTCGTGTGACCTATGATGTACATTCCAAGCCATAGGGTAAGGTTCACACATCGTGTGATAGATGTCACATGTTGTGTGATGTTTATCTTATTAAAAAAACCCTAGACCCGCTTAGGGGGTCCCACACACCGTGTGATCCCAGATTACACGCCGTGTATATTGTTATTTACAGAACCCACTAGACCATACCATGTCCTCCTCCTACACTAATACCACTACTAGATCTATTGCACATCCTACCCATGGATCATAGATTTGGGTCTACCAAGTTCAATTGTCATCAGAGTCAAGATTTCAGCCATCTAGTTTTCTCGAAAAAATGTCCCGTAGCACTTCACCGTCATCACAATGCCCAAAAACAAATGAAAGCCTCTTATAAAGTCTTTATCCAATGGTGTGTCTTGATTATGTCATTGATACAATACTAGATTTGTGATTTCAAAACATTTCTCCAATAAATAGTTTAACAATAATTTATTATCAAGTATTTTATAAAACCACTGGTCAAACCAAATACTGATGATGAACACATGAAGAACGGTGGGAGAAAACCATGATACATTAAAAATAGGAATGAACCTTAGTTTTATTCAGGTTTTCATTGATCTGTTTATTTTTGAATGAATAATGAACATCCAAACAAAAATAAACAATTCTCCCAAATTCCCCATAAATAATCCCACACCCGCAATACGATCAACCCGTGAATCAATCTATTAGTTGATTGATTCAAATTTTTCATAGGAGAAATCAAATGGGGATGAATCCAAATAAAAAACATCCTACCTTTATTTGGATCAATCTCTGGTGAATAATGATTTCACATCACTGTAGCTTGTGATATCCACACATTCCATTGGTACACCAATCCTCGACCGTGATCTGATCTGATGTCACCTGCCAATTTGAAGCGTTATGAAAATAACCCAAAAAATTATCCATAGAATATTATTTATAGAAATATATTAGGTTGATGTGTAAAATTTAATAAAATAAATAATTTAATCAATTTAATTTATTTATTCACCCATGAAATAACTTTATAAAAACTCCCGGCACCGAAAATGGTTATGTCGTACCTAGGGTAAAACCCATGATCTAAACTCAACATAGGCCTTATATTTCCAATCCAAGCCTCAATTTAAGAGTTATTCCACTTTTTCATGAAAAATGAACACACATGATATTTAACATATTTAATATATTTCATAAATTAATTCTCGGAACACTAGGCTTCAGAATCTCACGCCGTCTCTGCACCTAGCTCCAAAAATAATCCATACAATATTCTAAAGTAATATATAGAAAATTTAGAGTCATTTAATTCTCCCCACCTTAGGGATTTAAGTCTCTGAAATCCAAAACAGAAGGCTATATAAAGATATGTGGGTACTAAGCACACATCTGGATCTCCCTCTCCCAAGTACTCTCCTAAAGATTCACATGTTGTCACCAAACATGCATTAAGGGAATCAATCACTCACGAAGGATCATCTACTATCGATCCTGAATCTATACCAGGTACTCAATAAAGGTAGCCCTAACCTTTATGTACAGATCTCCCTAATCAATAACATGAAAATGTTTGTTCACTTACCTCCTCAGCTACGATGCATGGGAGATGTCCTATACCCGGTCTAACTATGGTAGTAGAGATAAGAGGTATGCCACCTTGAAAACTCTACATAGTATTTGGAAAGTTCTAATGAATCTTACATATATCTTTCTACCGAAAAAAATCTCCACAATCCACATCAAGGTGATACCCTCAGGAACACATGTTCTCTCTCTTTGAACTCCAAGGGTATCTTTCGTTAGTTTTCATAGGACTTCTGGTGGCTACGTGCAGTCCTCATTTTCTCTTGGGTGATCTACACCTTCTCTGTAGTGGCTCACACCAACTCTAGTCCCATAAGTCCTGACTCTCTTGGGTCTATCCAACATAGTGGTGACCTATAGGGTTTCCTATACAAGGACTCGAACGGTTCCATACTGATGGTGTAATGGTAGCTTTTTTTGTATGAAAACTCCATAAATGGTAAGTGATTTTCCCCACTATAACCAAATTCTAACCTAAAATCCTGCAGGATTTCCTCCAAGTCCTGAATGGTCTATTTAGTCTGGCCGTCAATCTATGGGTGAAACACTATTCTTAAATGCATCTGATCACCAAATTCATCTTGAAATCCCTTTTATATCCAAGATGTGAAGTGAGAATCATAGTAAAAAATGATCTTTGAGGGAACCCCATGGAGTTGAACTATCTCCTGTATGTATAGGAATACAAATATCTCTACTAAAATTTTCTCTCGAATAGATAGGAAGTGGGACGAATTGGTGAGTCGGTCTATGATCACCCAAATAGAATCATGTCCCTTGTAAGTACATGGTAACCCTATCATGAATTATATGGATACAACATCCCACTTCCAATCTGGAACATCGAGTGGTTGAGATAAACCCACTGAAACCTGATGTCTTTCCTTCACTTACTGAAAAGTAAGGCATTGAGAGACAAAATCTACAACTCCCTTCTTCATCCTTGGCCACCAAAACTGACATTGGAGGTCTGGGTAGACCTTCACTAAACCTAGATGTACTACAAAGGGAGATGTATGGAAATATATTAGAACCTCTACCCATAAAATCACTAATACCATATTGAATCCTCTAAAAAGAACAACATTCACCCCAACTTTAGAAAATCAAACAAGTGCATATCTAGTGGATATTTGATATGTAGGGGATCACAGTTAGTATCCCCAAGTTATGAATCCCTAAATCACTATAAAAGAATATGGGTAACAACCATCGATTGGAGGTATGATAATCCATCTCCATCAATAAAGGATAATAGTAATGATGCCAACTACTCTGATGCCTTACCTAGAAACTGCAAACAATATGTCCTACTGAGATCATCTGCTACCAAATTCCCCTTCCTAAGAGTATAAAAAATATCAAAGTTGTAGTCCTATAGGAACTCTAGCCAATTCCTCTATCTCAAGTTGGGATCCCTCTGAGATAATATATACTTGAGACTACTATGGTAAGAATAGATGATAAAATGATCATCCATCAGGTAGTGTCTCCACATATTCAGTGTAAATATCACCGTTGAGAAATAAAGATAATGGGTTATGTAGTTCTAATCATGTGGTATCAACTACTATGAACCATAGTCTATCACCACCTACCTCTAAATCCGAACACAAAAAAGCCCAGTCATTGATGCATTGTAAAACACTACATACTTGACACCCTCCTATGGAAATCTCAAGATGAGAGCACTCATCAATCTCTATCTAAACTCCTAGTAATATTGTTGGAACCTCTTTGTAAACATAGAATTATTTCCCTTTTGGGTCATAACTTTCAATGGAGATTATATCCTAGAGAAATCAATTATGAATCTCTAATAGTATCCTACCAACCTAAAGAATCTCCACACCTCCATCATGCTCTTGGATGGATCCCAAGATAACATTGCCTCAACCTTTTCTATGTCCACTACTACTCCATCTTCTGAGATAACATGTCCCAAAAAGTGGACCTTATTAATCCATAATCGACACTTTTAGAGCTTCCCATAAATATGGTGCTCTTAGAGTATGTCCAAAACCATCCTCAATTGTCTCACATGATCCTCCTAAGACACTGAGTACTCTAGGATATCATCGATGAAGGCTACCACAAACTGGTCTATGAAAGGATGAAAGATTTGGTTCATGAGTCCCATGAACACTACTGGGGTATTAATCCTGAAAAATGGAATCACCAAGTACTCATAGTGACCATAATGACATTGTAAATCCATTTTTGGTATATCCTCTTCCCATACTCACAACTGATGATAGCCTGATCTGAGATTAATCTTTGAGAACCATCACGCCCCTCTCAAATGATCGAAGATCTCATTGATCCTTGATAGTTTATACTTGTTATTTATGGTCACATGGTTTAGGTGATGGTAATAAACACACAACCTCAAGCTCTCATCCACCTTCTTGTCAAACAATACTGAGCCTACCTAGGGTGAAACACTGAGTTTGATAAAGCCCTTCATCTACAAGTCCTCCAACTACACCCTCATCTTGTGAAGTACTATGGGAGCCATCCAATATTCTAGAATAGATATTAGGGATCTCATGATGTGTAGGTCAATACATAAGTCTATTTATCAGTGGGGATGTAATCATGGAATGTCCTCAAGAAAGATGTCACCATACTCTACCACCACTGTAGGAAACTGAAAAATCATAGAATCCATTGTACTGAGGGTCATGCTAGAAAACTAATGAGTAATCGGATTCAAACTCATATTAATGAGTCTATACTTCTCTTCCTAGGTTTTATTTTCACTCACAAAGGAAAGCCTCATCACATCACTGTGGATACAACTCATCCTCGACCTGAAATAAACTATCTGGGAATGAACTGCATATAACTAGTCCATATCTAAGATGATTTTTAAGGCCTCATCACTGATAAAAATTGATCCCAAAATAAACTCTCACCTATAAGAGTCAGGTCACACCATTGGCACAAGTGTGTTATCACCGAGTCAGCTCTAGTATGAGTCACCAAGCATAAGTGTCGAGTCAAACACTCTACTAAAATCTCTATGTCTCGAACCAGATAAGTGGTAGTAAAGGAATGAATCACACTTGTGTCTATCAGTAATGGAAATAAGGTAGAAAATAAATAGTTCATATAATGTATCATACACTGAGCCTTTGATCCAAAATCCTCAACCGCCTATAGTTTCCCTCACCCTTATCCCCCAGCTCCGTAACCCCCACGAGGACCACTTAGGGGTGGTGGTGGAAACAAGTAATAACATCTACCGCCTCCCAATTCTCCCCCAGCTTCTCTTCCATGTCTAATTACCTATGGACCTACATTCTCCTACCACTTCCTCTGCCTAGGTGGACCATCCACTTTCTCCCTTTCAACCACACATCAGGTTGGAAAATATCTGGAAATATGTCCTTGACAATCGCAAGAGTAGCAGGACATCTCTCTAGGATGACTAGATTCATCTTGTGAGCCCTGAACTACTGACCCTCTATCTTGGGATCACATCTTAAAACTTATCACACATCAAGGTCCCTCTGTATGATGTTGGATCCCTGCCGCCAATGTCTCATCTTTTGTGTGCCCACTGTCAGCGCCAACTGTTTGTATCTGCTTAGCCAGGAAACTCTCAACCACCAAAGCATGCTCCAACACCCCATAATAGATAAGAATTCATAGAGGTATCATGAAATATAATATGTGTCTCTGTTTACCTTTTTCAAAGGCCCAATATAGAAAGAACTGATCACACACCATATCTATTGAGTACCGAGAGAGGTCAATGAACCTCGATGAATACTCAGACACAATCATTCTACCATGTTGTATCTATGGAAGCTCCTGGATGTGAACAACCATCAACATAGCTAGAAATAACTCCTCTATAAAAATTCACTCAAACTCTGACCATTATAGAGTTTCCTCATCATAATACTGGGTAACTAATCCCCACCATCATTCTAAAAATCCATAGAGAAGGCTCGCTGCCAAGACCATTATCTGGTCGGTCGATGTCCTGACAAGATGAAAGACTCACATCACATTCTCAAGCCAATTCTTAGATTCTAGTGGTTAAGGATCACCTTATAAATGGAGGGTTATCTATCAATGAAACTCATGAAGCACATTTAGCTTGCACAACTCATCAGCTGGTACCACCAGTACCATCTTTTGCTTGATAGGTGGTGGTATGAAGGGTACAACACCTAGAGGTAACAACTTCTAAACATGTCCCTGTATCAAAGTTTCATCACCGAGGGGATCATCCTCATGATCCTGAAGTTGAATACTATCTATAATAATTCTTATAGGCATCTTGAAATAAACAAGATGTACCACGGTAAATGAGTATACCGAGAGATCCAAATCAATAAGGACATGGAATCCACAACCCATTATTATATTATGGATATACCAATATTTTTACCTACCACTAGTGTCTATATATACTGATTCAACAAGAAGGTTATCATAGTCCTGGTGTATATACATGTTGGTCATCACACTAATACTAGAGTCCCTGGCCTGAGTGCGAAACTTGAAACACTTAACAGTATTTCCCAAAACCAATATCATAGACTCTAGTCCTAAGGTAGAACCAACTTCTCTAATACCACTCTATCACAACACATCCCAATTAAGCTCGTTCCATGACTACCCCAATCCCACCTCCAATAGGCTAGGGGATGATGACTAGTACTGAGTTGGAATATCACACACATGGGAGGCCTTAGACTAATATACCCCCACACACATATCCAAGCCCATATAATTCTAAAATGTAAAAAAACTAATAACCATGCATGAATACATCTAAAATCCCACGTTTAGAGTACAAAAACAAGTACCAGAGTAAAAAAGGCCAAATAAAATCCCACTATAAAGAAACTAAAAACAAGTATAACCTATAAAGTGGGTGAGGAATATTATAAAGGTAACCATAGGAACACACCTTGATCTTCCTATCTCGCTAAGCTCTGCCTAGTCTTAGTCCCTCTATGACTCTGTAAAAAGGTCAGTTTTCTGCATAAGACATGACACATGCGGGAAAGTCCCATATAGGGGTGAGTATAATAATACCTAGTAGGAAACCCCAAAATAACTAAAAATATAACATCAAAAATATCAATCAGATCATCATAGGTATATGTCAATAGCACATATAATAATAGTATCCAGATATACTCAACATAGACACACATTCTAAAGGTAAAGTGACAACTATAATTTCTAGCCTAGGATTCTTTCTCAAAGGTTCCACATAGAACTCATCTAGGAGAACACACTCCATGATTCAAATAGAACTGATGGAGTTCATCCAATATTTCATGCTCATTAGGTCTAAAAATAATATGTACATACTATATGTCTAAAGATAATGATACATAGTTGGGGATCAAACCCAAATCCATGGGGGTATAACAATAACCCAATTTGGATTAAATCACTAAGTAGGGGATGAAAACCCATATTGTGTTGCTCATGAAAATACCAAGAAACCCACCAAGGAAAAATATGATGATAGAGGATCTCACTCTGGGAATCATAGAGGGATTACTACAACTCTATCCAAAAGAAGAAGTTCCTCAGAGGGGATGTGTGATATCTATCACCCACAATGTGATATTTATCTTCTCTATAGAACCCTAGCTCCACACAAGGAGTCCCACATGCTGTGTAATCCCATATTACACTTCATTTATATCGAGATTTCTAGAACCCTCTAGTATATCCCACATTTTACTACTCTGATACTGCCACTACTAGATCCACCACACATCCCACCCCTGGATTGTGGATCTGAGTCTACTGAGTTCAATCTCCATTATATTCCATATTCTGGCCATCCAGGTTTCATAGAAAACATCCCGTAGAACCTCACCATCATCAAAACACCAAACCACACATAAAAACCTCTCATTTGGTCTTGAAATTCCAATGTGGATCAATTACATCAATGATCCAATCCTGGATCTATGATATCAAATTGCTTCACCAAGAAATGGTTGCACAACGATTGATTATATGATATTTTTTCAAACCATCGATCAAAAGAAATACCAGTGATGAATGCATTAAGAATGATATGATAAAACCAAGAAACAAAAAAAAGTGGAATGAAATTCAACTATGTTTTGGTTTTCCTTGATCCATTTCCATTATAATGAATAACTAATATCTAAACAAAAATAAAAAATTCTCCCAAATTCCCTACAAATAATCCCACACTTGCAATACAATCAACCCATGAATCAATTTGTTACTTGATTTATCCATGTTTGTTATAAGATAAATAAAATGAGTAAGAATCCAAATAAAACAACACCCTACCTTGATTTGGATCAATCACTAGTTAATAATGATCACACATCTTTGTAGTTGGAAAGATCCACACATTCTGTTAGCACACTAATCCTCGATCGCGATCCAATTCGATGTATCCCACCAATATATCCTTCAAAACTTTAAAAATTATCCATAGAAGTGTATTTATAGAAAGTGATTAGGTCATTGAATCATGTTAAAGAAAATAAATAATCTAATTAATGTATTTTATTTATTCACCCACAAAATCAATTTATAAAAACTTCCTGATGCTGAAAAAGGTTATTTCACACCTAGGGTAAAACTGAAATTATGAACTCAATAACGACCTCATATTTCTGACCCGAGCCTCCATTTAGGAGTTATTACATATTTCATTAAAACTATTCATGCATGGTTTTTCATATATTTTGAAAATTAACTTTGAGCACATTGGGCCTCAAAATCTCACACTGTCTCAACACCTAGCTCTGAAAATAATCCATACAATATTTTAAAGTAATATATTGAGAAAATAGAGTCATACACTACTGTAAAATGGGGCTATCCCCACACCTCTATACCAATTTTTTATATGAAACGTTTATATAGAGTTCTTAGATCTATTCTATACCAACAATTTATTCAAACCGTTGGTATATATAAGCTATACCAATAGTTTTTTAAAAATCATTAGTATTGGTTGTGATATACCAAAGGTTTTTAAAAACCTATTAGTATAGAGTTGGCACATATCCACAATGATCAAAACCTCCCCCCATTTACCCATGATCCCAAATTTCCCTCACTTGAGTGAGAAAATACTTATCTTCTACATTCTCCCCTTATTTAGGAGTTTTTTTATTTGTATCTTCTTCAACATGAGATTAGTGAGTTTCAAATCTTTCTTCTCTTTTGATAAGTATTGTTTTTAATTTTATCTATGTCATCATGTGACCAATATTAGAAATTCATTTTCTTATACTGGTTAAATATAGATTTAGTGATTTTTTCATCATATTTTTAGATTCTATACTTTATGAGTTTTAGTTTATGCCATGAAGTAAATAGATTCATCACAAAGCATGGATGGCCATGCATAGGTCATTCCATGGTTTCTGTTCAGGTCATGAAGCTTTAGTAAAAATGAAAATAATAACAAAGTCTCTATAAATTTATTCAAGAAATTTTATATCTATTGACCATGAGATCCATTTTCAAATTTAAAAAGTTATTTTGGGAAGAAAAATTTGATTCCAAGAAGAATTTTTTCCTATAAATAATGGGTTTTGGCTTGTTGTAAAGGGATAGAAGGACCAAAATGACCTAGGAGCAGGGTTTCTGCCATATATAGGCTCAAAAATTTCTACTATAATAGATTCTATATGTTTTTTTTTCATTTTTTTCATCACCCTATCATATATATCATCATAGGGTGATCTTTATTTATTCTTAACAAGTGATTAAAGGGTTATTATACCAGTGTGACTAGATTTTTGTTTAATTCATGGTGGTTTTCAAATTCAATTCTCTTCCCTCCCCATATACCTTATCTTTAATTACATGAACATTGTGTTTTTATTAAGGGTGTGTTCTATAATGTAGTTACTAGAATACTACTTTCACTATAACCATTGGGTAAAATAGGATCTACATTTAAAACTGGGTTTTCATTACCATTACCACTAATGAATCAAAGTATATGACCATTAAAAGGGAGAATTTACAAGAGTGTGAGAGTAATCACTTAGATGAGGAGTGAATTAGACATAATTTCAATGAAAATAAGAAGTCATTAAGTTTTTACAATAACTAGTGCATGAACCTAGTAAATATATGTATCATGCCATTTTTTTTCTTTTCTTCCATCATTCTCTTAAATAATCACAAATCCTTCTTCATTTAATTTTCATGTACTTATTGAATTGAGTATTATATATCCCTTTATTTATCGGATCATCCTTATAATTTCATGTTCCTATAAAACTTAATTAAATATTTAATTATTCTGGGTTTATGTTTTTAACTTCTAAACTGATTGAACCCATTAGAAATTAATGAATCTATATGGGTTAGTCACAACCCACGAAGGGTGGAAACTCTATATAATTTAGGTATAGTAAAGGTTACCCATTTATTGAAGAGAATAAGTTGGGGGAACCTAAATTGTGGAAGACATATCATTCAATTGTCACTCCTAAAGAATGAATGAAACCATTAGTGTGTTTCATATGTGACTATTTTGGGCATTCCAATCCATCTTTCTTAAAAATTCCAAATACTATTCATTATTTTGGTTGGTTGGGATATGTAAAAAAAATAAATTACAGATTAAATTATGCAAAGAAGAAAATATCCCTACGATCTTCGAGATCTTAATGTTGAATTAATAGGTATTTTGAGGTATTTATTACTCTCCCATATTATTTATATCAATCATTTTTCTCCTTTGATTCTAGTTTTGATATCTAGAATGTATTTTGGGATATTTAAAGTACTGTGATCATGTTGAAAGTAAGAATTTTTTTCATGAATTTATGGCTGTGCCTTTTTTGGATCTTTTTTATTGAGTAATCATAGTTAAAACCTTGGGAGACACTTTATAAAGTCTCAAAATTATTTAGTTTATCCACCATGATAGCAAGTTCTAATTTTTTTTGATACCCACCTTGGTTCATTATTTATAGGAATCACTTATATCATAAGTTATTTATCTTATTCTTTGTTTCACTAGAACTAGTATGCTTTGATATCTTTCATATTAAATTTGGTTGTAATGAATTTTATAATTATTGTTTACATCATTGATTTGAATATATTTTTTCCCTATAATAGAATGGATAGAAGCAATATGTATCATACCAGTCATATTTCAATAGAGTTTCAAAATAATTTGGATATTTTTTTAGATTTTTCATTTAACAATGCTTAAAATGGAGGTTGTTTATAGTGTCCATGTTATAATTTTTTTGGAAGACCATGGTTAAGTCAGGATGAGGTTATATACCATATAAAAAATCTAGATTTCAAATAAACTATTATGTTTAGTATCACAATGGAGAGATGATACAATCTTCTACTATTCATGAATATAAAGAAAGAAGTGGTATGAAGAATTTTGTATTTGATCTATTTCCATTTGTGCATCATCATGAGAGAGATAGTATTCCAATGAAAGAAGATAATTATATCACTACACATGAGGAAAAGAATTAAGATAATGATGTTGAGAGAGTGAAAAAATTAATTGATTATTCTAGAACTCTTGTATATTTAGAATTTTTTAAAATGACAAAGTTGGAAATTTTAATGAAGTTATATCATGGAAAATCCATTTATGAAATGTCTAATACTTCCATTGATTATATTATTACCTTTTTGAAGGAATTTCTTTCTGATAGTGCAGATATTCCCTTAAATAATTATAATTCATGGAAGTTAATTAAGCAGTTTGTATTTTCTACTAATAAAATTTATTCTTTTACAAAATATTGTAGTTTATTTTGGGAGGAAAAAACAAAACTTAATGACTATAAAGAATGTGGTACATCTCTATAGAAGGAAAATGCAGACGAAACACTATCTCATGTGCCATAGAAAGTTATGTGTCACTTTTTATTGATTCCCATGATTCAAAATCTATTCATGTCTATGTAAATACAAACCAATATGTGATGGTATAATACTGAAAGAATTATAGATAATGATGATTTGTTTTATCATGAATATGGATTATAATGGAATAATTTTGATTCACAACATCCTAATTTTTAAATTAAGGTGCATAATTTCTGGTTGGGTCTATCCTATTATGGTTTTAATCCATTTGGTTAGATAATTACTGCTAAAAGCATGTGGCCAGTTTTTATTCACATTTATAATCTTCATCCATAGATGCGTATGAAGAAACCTTTCACTTTCTTGAGTATACTAATATATAGACCTTATGATCCTAGAAATGATATAGATGTCTACTTGAAACCTTTAATAAGAGAGTTGAATCATCTTTGTGATATGTGTGTGCGCACATTGGATGCTTCTTCAAAAAATATATTTCAGATGTGTGATGTCCTTCTATGGACTATAAATGATTTCCCCACTTATTCAATTATGTATGTTTGTAACATGAAGGTAAAACTATCATATCCTATTTATATGACTAATATATAATAAAAAATAGTTAAATATCATCATAGTTTCGGTTTCATGTGGTGTCGAAGATTCTTTCCAATGGATCATAAATACATGAATAATCTTTGGAGGTTTGATAATAATATTGACATTGAATAACCACCTCAATGTATTATAGGAACTAATGTTATTAATTAATTGAAATATTTCATTTTTTCATTAGGGAATGGTAAGATGAAATATAAAAATTGGAAGAATATTGACACTGAATCCACTTACAATTCGTAAAAGAAAAGTATCTTTTGTGATTTTCCATATTTTTCAAAATATTTGTTATTTCATTGTTTATATGTAATTTACATTGAGAAAAATATATTCTAAATATTCCTTTCAATTATTATAAATATCAATGGGATACCAAAGATGGCTTACAATCTCAATAAGACTTGTTGGATTGGGGTATTCAACCAGAACTACATCCTATATGTATCGGTGAAAAAAAAATGGAAAGTTCCTTATGCTTCTTATGGGATGAAAAATTTAGAGAAAAATAAATTTATGTATTTATTAGAGAATATCATGTTTCCTGATGTATATTCCAATAATATATCTAAATGATTCAATAGAAGGTAGTTGAAACTAAAATCCCTAAAAAATTATGATTATCACATCCTTCATCATGAATTTATTCCAATAGAAATCTGAAATTTTCTATACAATAATGTAATGGTGAAGGTGATTCTCTTATTCCATTTTTATATAGAACTTTGTGCTAAAATCTTATCCAATTCTTTCTTGAAAAAAATGCAGCAAGAGGTTCCATTAATTTTTTGTGAGTTGGAGAAAAGTTTTCCTCCATCATTTTTCACTTGCATGCTACATATAACAGTTCATTTTCGAACTGAAATACTTCTTGGGGGAACCATTTATTTTAGAAGGATTTATCCTACTAAAATAAATATGTTCACAATGAAATCTTATATCCAAAACAAGAATCAACCTAAAGGAACCATTATTAGAGGTTATCTAGGTCAAGAATGTATAGATTTTTGTTCAATGTATTTTTCCGATGTGAGAACATGACGTAACCAGAAAATGAGAAATGAATATGAGTAGTATGAGAAATTTATCCCTAATTTACATCTCTTCCCAAAATATGAGGAATTCCTGGGTCATATACATTGGCTACATTGAGCCTTGAAGAGAGTGATATGTCACATCGCACAGTCTTGTTTAATTGTGGTTTGTTCGATGAATATATAAAGTATGTAATTTGAATATTTATATGTTATCTCATACTATTTCATTTCACATATACCTTAAAATTTTATCATCATTTTAAATAAGTAACATAAACAAATTATAAGTAGAGTTATTCGATATTTTCCTTTGAGAAGGAGAGAGGCTTTTCATAACAATGAGTTTCCTGCTTAGTTGAAATCAAAGGTATTACCATTACTTGAATCAATCACACACACAGATATATATATATATATATATATATAATTATATAATTATATTATTCTTATATATTTGAGGCTTGAATTTACCTGTTGACTCTGTATATTAATAATTATGATCATTGGATTTTGTTCCTAATTATTTTGGTTGTGAATGAAAATATTTAACAATAAATGGGTATAAATTTGTTAAAACTGATCGAGTGGTGAATATGATAACATATAATGATGTAATTATGTTAAGTGAAACAACAAACTATTATACCAGTGAATCATATAGTATTCCTAAATATAGAAATGTGTCTTATTTTGTATTTGTTGAGAAAATATTGTTATTATATTACTACTCACATGGTCAAGTCACTATGATGAAATGTAAATGGTTTGATCAAATGATGTTAAATGGTACATTTATTTATGACTATGGATTTATAGTTATTGACATGACCCACTTCCTAGTGACTGAAGAACCATATATTTTGGAATCGATGGAAAACAAGTTTTTTATGTGAAATGTCATCTGAGACTTGATTACGGTGTCATTATTGAAGTAATCCCAAGGAATATTTTCATGATGGTGGGGAAAAAATTGAAACCATTGACACTCCCATTGGTGTTGATTAAAATATTTTATTTTATGACTCAAATTTTCCAATTGTGAGAGTTTATGTTGACCCTGAAGTAGTGGTGGGTAATATATAGAAGTGACCATATATGTTTATAGTTAATTCATTTTACCTTGAGATGGGTTTCTCAGGTTGGTACTACTATAATTAATTTAATTTAGTTTCAGTTTGGAATGATATATTTATTTTAGTATTTTTTTCATTGTATTTAATTATATTTACTTTAATTCATAAAACTGGTTTAATATAGTTTTAAAAAAAATATATAACTTTGTTTTAAATTACAGTTGTTAAAACATGTTATGATATTGTTTATTACTTCTTTGAATTCTAAGTTATATGTAGAATTTTTGAAAACCATTTCTAAAAAATTTACATTTCATTCTTATGTATATTATAAAAGATTTTGAAGAAATTTTAAGGAAGAGATTATTTTATAATGATTGATGAATTTATGAACCAGGGATTACTCCTTTGGTTCCCTTAGTGAGTATAATAATTGTAATATTTTTCTTCTACATTACATTTACAATCATGTTATTATTCTTTATCAAATTTATTTAGGGACATTCATCTGAACCAAAGTTTACTTCTCCTCAGCCCACTAGTATGGGTCTGAGTGGCGGTGCTCCTAGAGCTACATGAAGTACCCATCGTACCTATTCACACCCTGACCTACCAGTAGGCATCCCATCTACCACACCTTTTCATCCTCTATTTGAGCCTCTAGGGATGTTCCCACCCATTCCTCTATCATCATCTTATTTAGGCTCTACTTCTCATACCATGTCTACACTACCTTTAGGGATTTTCACACCTATACCATATCCATATCAAATTATGTATCCCCAAACTTCTATCCTTATCCTACCATGTCTATACCACCTCCATTTCCTACGATCCATCCTAGAGATGATGATTCTGCTCCTTCATCCTCCACTCCACTACATGAAGATGACCTAGTGCATGCATTGGAATGGGAACATCCTTCAAAGGATACCAATACGAGATAGCCCACAGATCCATTAAAGCCTAATGATCATCATAGATTAGTTTTTTCTTATAAGTGTGTCAAATTATGTCACATCATTTTTTTCTTGTTGTACTATAAATTAATTTTAATATTTTTTTCTTTTATATTATTCAGTGGGATATTCTAATAGGTGTCATGGGCACACCCATATGTGGGTGTCCTAGAATCATAAAACACAAATATTGGTAGATTACAATGAATAAAATCAAATGATAATTAAAAAATTTAGACAATGTAGAAGTTTTATTGCAACCTTAACTAAGTACGCCGATATCATTATAGTGAAACTAGTCTCATAAAGACATTTGAGTAATGAAATGAATGAGAAATCATGGGCATATATATGGTTAAGAATTTTTTTTAAATTGATATATATATATATTATTTTTTTATTTATATTAATTAACATGTTCATTGTAGCATTGGTATAACTTTCATGATGGTGAGGCTTCTAAGGTTACATGGTTGATAAATCTTGGGGAGTTGTGGAAATCATATAAGTATGAGTTATATGTTGGTTAGAATAATAGAGTTAGTTTTGATTTAGAGGGTGTACTAATATTTACCGACTGTCCAATAACACAATATCAAGAAATGGTCATATATTGTAAGAGTAATGAGTTTAAGGTATTCTTCATATTTAATTGTTTGTATTGAAAATTCAATTCTAATTATTTGTATGGAATTTTTTTAGGATATTTCATAAAAATAAAATTCGAAAAAGGATTCTATAATGTATATGAACACTTTAAGAAACACTAGAATGTCGGAGTATGAGAGGTGACATGTAATTTAATATGAATTGAAATAATATCTATATTTATATTCTTACTTAATTTTGAGGGATTTATTTGTTGAAGTTAAAATTTCAGGGGGATCACTCTATTAGAAAAGATTCAAGATTTTTCATGTTGAAAGTGAATTGAAATAGAATATTCTAGATTTCAGAAAATATTGAACAATAACCCCAAAAATTGAGTTCTTTATTCCGAAACTTAAAATAGTTCAACCAATGACCTAATTTTTTTTTGTTCTTTGGAGTTCTTGTTGCCAATATTTTTCAAAACTAGCTTTTTTCGTTTTGAGAAGTTCCCAATAAAAATTTGGGCATACTTTGGGTAGAAAATGCTTTTATAACTTCTTTTATCCACCAATGATATTATTGGACCAACCATATGTGTTCTTTTTTCATTTATCTTAGCTCAACTTGAGTCTTTCAGGTTCATTATATTAAAATTGTTCTATTTTAGTTTCATTTTATAAAATGTAAACTTATTTTAATAAATAGTTTTCTTGTAAACTATAAAATCTTCTTACATGTAATTTCTGATATTCCACTCAAATCAACATATCCTTAATTGAATAAAATCAAACCAACCTAAAGTGGTAATTTACTTTTATTTGGATTTTCAAGAAGTATAAAAACATAAATACTCAAAAAAAGGATTTCAAATTCAATAAAATAGTCTTAAAAAATCCTTATAACAAACTCACATAGTCCTAAGACTGAAGGATGGAAATTCCACATTAATATAGATGGATGAAAATACCCAATTTATTTAAATTTTCATTATGAAATTCAATTTTTATTCTCATGAATCCATTTAATATAATGATATAAATTACCCTTTAATCTTGAATTTATATCTTTAATAAAATCTTCCTGCTCCCTCTAGGTTATGATAATATTACTTGACCAAACATGATGAAAGTTATATTTAAATACAGAAATAATAGCTTTCTTGATTTTAATTTAACTCCTCAATGATATGTCAATATAATAATTCTAGCATTGAAAACACGCTTCATTGAATGTATCATTCTTGAAGGGATACATTTTAGAACCTTTTAGTTTAAAAAAACATTGTAAACCAAATAAACTAACCCAAAATTATCCAATTAACATAACCCACGATGAATTAAATACCCTAAAAAAATGAACTAGATAACCTAACCCAAAGAAAAATAAATAACCTAACCCAAAATGAACTAATTAACCTGACAAAAAAATGAGTAAATAATCAAATTACCTAATCCAAAATAAACTAATGACCAAATAACCAAAAATAAAATAAATTATGTAACCCAAAAAAGACATAACCCAAAAATATACCAAATGACCTAACCCAAAATAAACTAAATAACCTAACATAAAAAATAGATAACCCAAAAATGAACAAAATAACCTAACTTAAAAATACCAAACAAAAAATGAACAAAATGACATAACCCAAAATAAACCAAATAACCTGAACCCATGTAAACCAATTTATCTAACAAAAAAAAAATGAATAAATGACCAAATGAACTAACCAAAAATTACATAACCCTGAAATGAGCCAGATTACTTAACCCAAAATAAATGAAATGACCTAACTCAAATATGAAATTACCCAAATATGAAACAAATGAACAAACCCAAAATAACCTAAACCAAAGTGAACAAAATAAAATTTCCCAGAATAAACCAAATTATATAACTAAAAAATGACTAAAATAAAAAATGAAGCAAATGGCCTAAACCAAATCAACCAAAATGACCTAACTTTAAATTGTAACGTTCGGGACTCTGATGCCACTCAAAGGTACCCCGGGCTCGGTTGGCCACATGGTCTCATGCGTATCTCCCTAAATGCTAGAGGCTACCTACTATTAGTAAGGGCCTAGGGTGTGTCCCTAATTATATTACACCCTCCCTACCAGAGTGTACCAAAGAAGAATATCAATAATATTAAATAGAGAAAGTAGTAAATCAATCAAACAGATGATAAATAATCAAGATGGAAATATATAAAAAAATCTATAAGTAATCTCATATACAAATGATGATGATAAATTTTATGTCTCTACAAAACAACCAAAACATGTATACATGGTAAGGGTACAAGACATGTAACAAAATTCCAAAAAGAAAAAAAATTATCCCAGCTATAATCACAAGCCTCATCTCAGTCTTGTTCCCTCATGTTGCTAAGTATAAATTAGAAACCTATAGCAGAGCGCTTTCCCTTGTCCATACTTTCAATCATATTATCTATCCAAGTACCCATCGATGACCCGAACCGGGTGTGAGATACAATCCCAATTGGAAACCACTAAAAGGTATAATTCTATATAGTTAGTTAATATATTATGATAATAGTGTGCAGGTAGTATAAGAATATTTAATGAAGTCTTGTATGTAAACAACCCATAAAGGTTTGGGTTCCCATGGACACCCATCTACTACTACCTTCTTCGGTCTTTTCCAAAATGTATCTGAATAAAAAGTAAGTCCCATATCAATTTACAATCAAGTTAATTTATTTAATAAGTCTTAGAACTTAGTGTGTAGACCAATGTTTGTCATGAATATATGTGATCAAGGATTCCTAACTAGACTATCATTATAGTATAAGTCTCTGACTAAATCCAAGCTTGTAATTTGGCTTGATAGACGCATCATATAAATCATTTCATTAATTATTCAATCAATAACTTGAACCCATCATTGGAATTCCTCATTTAGAATCTAGGTATTGATCCGAGTGTAGAATGAACCAAGAAACTTACAAGCCCATACTAGGCATTCCTTATTGGAATCCTGGCATTGCTCTAGGTGTGGTATAACATCATTTCCATTCGAGTATGTCCTTGGTGGTACACCAAGGGATCCCAAGTATCACCCTTGGTGTATATGATCAATTACCCTATGATTTCATCCTTGGTAATCCATAATGATTCTAAGTATCACTTGAGCATATAACAGTCTGTCCCCATGAGTCTGTCCTTGGTAGTCCACTAAGGAGTCCAAGTGTCACTAAGGAATAAGCAAGGTAGTAGCCAAATGAGTTCATCCACAACATTCATATATGAACCCATCTATCACCGAAGGCATATAAGAATTAAATCAAGTAATTTAATTAATTCAAAAGGATATCACTATGATCATTTCATTTAAAACTCACCTCATATGGTGTCTCAAAGTATGGGATAAGCATAGAAGGCATAGTCTTTTAATCATCCAATGTGGTAATTTCAATATAGGAAGAAACTCATGCATACACAGAAAATTACATGGCCAAATCCTTGGAACATGGTCATCCATTCACTTTCTTTATTCAATTCAATTTACAATTCAAATTACAATTAAAATTATCATTTAACATCCCATAGAAAGGGGTAAATGACACTCAAAAGTGATCAAGTCATATTCCACCCATGGTGGTCCATTAAATTATACAACACACCTAAGGGGTGGTTCCAATTTAAGGTTTATAACCTTTAGTCATTTATCAATGGTATCATTAATTATATAGGTCAAAACTGTTCATTTTAATCAAGAATTAGATTCCATTTCAAAGGAAATGCTTAGATAAATGGACACATGACCCAAAGAATTATATATATAAACACCCCAACTTAAAAGGAAAAGAATGATACCACCTACCATAGGCCTGTAGTAGAGTGCTTGTCTAGTATCAACTCCTGATTCCACTCAAATCAGAAAAAATGAAGAAAAAATAAAAACCCTAAAGATATGGAAATTTATCTTTCACTTAAATAGAAAATAAATTTCCAAGAAGAATTAAGAATATATAAAAAGGAAATGAGTACTAACCAATGTAGATCCAATGATATGATCAATGCTTGAATCTAAGTCCGAACAAAATAATGGGATAAAATTCTACAAATTTTCTCAAGGTGGATATCCAAAACCCATGGATATCCAACATGAGAGAAAGGAGTAAAATGGGTTAAATATAATATTAAATGAGGAAAAAATGGTAAATTCACCAAAATCCTTGGGTTGCATGGTTTGACCTCACAATTGGTCAAACCGTGTGCTAACCATGCACCCACTGTTGTAGGAAGTGGAAAATCGCACAGTTAATGCACACTATTTTACGAATTGCACAAAAATCATGAAAAACTCCTCTATAAAAAATTTTAGAGTTTATGCATGAATTTCCATTCCAAGGGTGGTGAAGCATCATTTTTGAAAAAATCCATCCATTGTGCTCATACATCGGCCTCTCACTCCTAAGTTTCATCTTGTAAATGGTCATTCTTCCATAACACCTACACTAGAAGAATTTATTGGCCCCATATAACCTTCATTATCCTATCAATGATATGAATCTGATTCTACATGAAGAATACATCTACCCATAACTCAATCTCCTTAGTATGAAAATAATGGGACATGTCTGAATGATAATGGCATAAATGAGATACATGAAAGATGTTATGCATGGATCAATACCTCTTAGGTAACTGCAACTGATAGGCAATCAGTCCAACTCTCTCTATAATCTCAAACAACCCGACATATCATGGGGAAAGATTACCCTTTCTCTCAACCTGTCTATGTCCCATCCTTAGTGAAACATGTAAAAAGACCTGATCGCCAACCTCAAACTCTAGAGATCTTCGACGATGATTAGCACAAGATTTTTGTCGATACTGTGTAGTTTCCATCCACTTCGGAATCAACTAAACCTGCTCTGTGGTCTCTTGAATGAGACAATTTCCAAGTATAACTACCTATCCTACCTCTAAACAACACATGGTTGATTGGTATAGCCTACTGTACAAAGACTTATATGCCACCAATTGAATAGTATCCTAAAGTATATTGTTGTAAGAGAATTTAAATAGGGGTATGTTACTATCCTAAGAGCCCCTAAAATCTAGGATACATTCCTAAAGCATGTACTCAAGAACCTGTATCATGCACTTTGGCTGGCTATTAGTCTGAGGGTGGTATGCTATAATCATAAGCAACTATGTACCTAACACTCTCTACATCCCTTTCTAGAACTATGGAGTGAACCACGAATCCCTATTTAAAACAATAATATGTGGGACCCTGTGAAGTCATAAAATCTCAAAAATATACAAACTTTCAAGATCATATTCTGAAAAGGTCTCCTTGATAGGTAGGAAATGATCAACCTTTGTGAGCCTATAAATAACAACCCAAATGACAACATTGCCTTGTGATGACCTTGGTAACCCGGTCATGAAATCCATCCGAACTTCAGCCCACTTCTACTCGAGAATGGGTAACTACTATAAAATTCTGGTTGTACACTAGTGTTCTGCCTTCACTTGTAGAAATATAATGAACCTCACTTAACATACATTAGAATTGTGTAATTTTTACAGAATACTTAATACATTACATAAACAGATTCCGAAGACCATATTAGTCTAGTGACTTTGGAAACATGAAAACATAAACACGGGTACATAAGTGAGATAAATTATATCCCAATAGGTTCTCCATGATTATCAACCTTCTTAGTCATATCATACATAATACATATCTTCTTAACATGCGGAAATGAAACATAAAAATGGGTGAGATCAGATGATCATTAAGGGTAAACAAAGTGATATGTAAGCATAAACATGAGCATAAGGGTATGAGAATGTGATCATGAAATTATAAGATCATACCCTGAATAAAAAAAGATCATAAACATGAATCATGAAATAAATATTAGCAGTTCATAAGACATTAATCATAAGGGAATCAAGATCATAACCCATGAAATCATAACATAGGAATAGGACATATATTTTTTGGCAGACACATAAGCATATAAAATTATTTACATAGTATTCAAGGAATAGATTCCAAATACATATTAGTAGTATAGGTTCACTCCACATACCATCTTGGTAGTCATGGCTCACTCCCATGACCATATTAGTAGTCAAGGTTCACTCTCAAGACTATCTTAGTGGAAAAATTACTTTACTGAACCGATTTTACCCCCCATTATAGCCAAGTATATATCATGAGATATAAACCATTACCCAATGCATTGGAGGGATATATATGTCCCACCCATCTCATAATTAAATCATACATACATGTTCCATGAGATCATAAACAATCACATCATACCCCATGAAATAAAATGGTTATCATAAACATGTAATCTTACCATATCCTATGGAAAAAGAGAAATATTTCATAATAATTTCATCAAATAAAAACCTATGAAATAAAGTGGGTTTTATAATTATATAACATGCTAAATATAAATGAGTTTCATAAACATAATTCCATAAAAACATAAACCATTCAGAGAAAGAATGTGAGTGGAATCTTTGGATAATTTTCTCATAAAGGCATGAGTAAAACCAATGGATATCATATTAAATGGAAAATAATTTGGAAATATATTCTAAAAATATTTATTAAGGAAAATATCCTTTCTTATTTGAAAAATTCTTTTTAAAACATAAATCTTTTGGAAAACATTTTTCTTTGAAAATGTATTAAAGAAAATTGAAAACATGTTGAAAAGTTTTTTCCTTTGAAAATAGCTTTTAAAACCTATAAAACAATTTTGAAATTATTTTTTACTTTAAAATTATTTTTAAATATTATTTTAAAAATATTTTTGATTTTTTTTTTGAAAACATGGTTTTTGAAATAAACAGATTTCCGACCGAAAAGAGACATGCGATTAGATTTTCTTAAAAACATTTTCTTAATTATATTAAGTAAAAAAGAGTGAAAAATGGTAACAATACATGAATATATAATGAATTAATAGAGAGTAAGAAAATTCATGTGAGTTATTTAGATATTGATCATAAGATTTTATCAATGTAATCATATTTATAAACAACCCCGATAAACGATGATATTGTTTCCATAGACTCTTAACACTTGGTAACTTTGAATCATACTCCCCATGTAATAAAATAAAATTAAATGAAGTATAAAATTATATTAAAACAATTATATTCATGATATAAAATTTCAAATAGCGGTGTATACACCTCTTAGAAAAATACAGGTTCATATCATGGCATGTGTCTCAAAGAAGGAAAATTGAGACAAAACTACTTTACTGATTTGGTAACTTTTGAAACATAATCCCCATGAAAGAAAGATAATAAAATGGATATGTAAATAAAAATAAATTTTAGTATAATAATCATATAATAAATTCATGGTCAGTATATACACCACACAAAATAAACGAGTTGTGAGCATGACATGTATCTCAAAGATATAAAGTGAGATGAGAAAACCTTTACCTTATGTCTTGAATCTTATTGTACACATTAAAAACTAATGTATAATAATTATAAGTTTATTATAAATATATAAAATAACCATATTCATATCTAAAATACCATATATGATTTACTTATGATGTTATAATACTCATTATTTAATAACTCCATGATGAATTTATGTTTCGGGTGATAACCGCCTTGTTTTTTGTATATGTTTTGACTTGTTCTTCATGTTCCTATTAATTAGATCATGATTTAATTGTTTAAATAATGTAAAAAAATATATAAATATCATATATAGTCAGTATATATGTATTTATAATAATATATAAAATATATAAATATTAAACAAAGTACACCATTCTTTGAGACAGTAGGTTGTACGTACACATGAACGTTGTTTCCATTTTCTTGTCGCATTTAAAAAATTAAAGTAAATTATATATATATATATATATATTATAATAATATTAGAATTATTATTTCATTTATATCATATAAATTTACTAAAACCATCCTTAATATGTTCCATGTAAAGTGTGAACGAATCACATCGCTTTGAGGAGGCGATAGTTCACACATCCACAAACGAAGTTATCATATTTAAAAAAATGGATAGAATGAAGTTATATTTTATATAATATTTAAAAAATCTCAAATAAATCATAAATATCATATATATAATATAAAAATATAGTGTTCATCATAATTACCAACCATGAGAGGTGGTAAAGGAAAAACCAACAGCATCGTTTTGTGAGGTGGTAGTTCGCCATACACAAGGATGGTAAGTTTGTTACCCATTAGATGGAAGTGTCTGTCTGTTTACATTAAAAACATATAATAACAAAATATTAGTATATTTATAATAAAAATTTTATTATATAATCATTGAATAATAATAGTTTATGGGGTGGAGAATGAAAATAAAATGAAGGAGCTTGAGGAAGGATGTTACCTCTTATTTTGATAAATCCTTTTTTTTTGCACCAAAGGGATTAATTTTATGACTTTATTCCAAAATATATGATTCTATGATGAAGGTAGGTATGTTGGGAGTATAATTATACAGATTTTTTCTGAGCCAAATGGCTTGAGATTTGTGAATAAGTGGGAGGGTTTTGTTCTTTTTTATAGTGGAGTGACATTTGTGCAATTTTTTGAAAAGGGAATTCCACCAATGTTTTTCCCAATAAAAGTGGCTCCAATAATGGTAAAAAACAGATAAAAGGGATTATAGGGTCTAAATATGTCCATAAAATGTATTTTATACCTGTTTATAGGTCATTTTGGTCCTTAAGTTTAGGGCTTAGTCCTTTTGTTTAGCTAATTTTTCTCTTAAACAGTGTAATAAATTTTAATCACCTTCACTAATGTTTTTGGTAAAAAACTAAGTTTTACTTATTATAAATTATTAATTATGATTATTAAAAATATTTAATCCATTTTTAAAAATTATAATCATATTAGTGGCTTAAATTAATTTAAAATTAATCCCACAGCCGTGCCACGATAGCAGATTTTTAAGCAAAAATGTTTAAAAGTTTGAAATGTTTTTATATCCAATTTCAATTTTAAATTGGTTACAATGACCTAAATTGTATTAATTTATGTAAAAATTATCTAATTAAAATTTAAAACCAAATTAAAATATAATTTTACTATATAAATAAATTATATGAAAAAATAGTTTTGAATTAAAATAATGTATTTTTCACTATTCATTTAAAAATGAAGTTTTTCAGAAAAATCACAAAAATTCACCCCAAGATAATTTTGACATTATTAATTAAAAAAATAAGTTTATTTTATCATATTAAATTTCAAAATGTTTCTAGAATTAATTTTATTATTGTTCACAGAAGGACATAAAAAGCAGTTCTTTTAAGAAAAATGTATTTTCAATCCTATGAAGACTTTACTAAAAATTATATTTCTTATTATAAATATGTTTTATTTATAAAAAAATATTATAAAAAATATTTTAAAATTATTTATTACTATTAAAATTACTAATTTTAATGGCTAGGTTATAACTATCTCACTTAAATAATTATAATAATAAAATGCTATTTTGTAGAAAATCATTGATGCGTGGAATGCAAGCGAAGTTAGTGTTTCATGTAGAACTAGATTAACTCATTATAGAGTATAATGAAATTTTAACTTGGTATATCATTAATTGAAATACATCAAATAAAATTAATTTATTAAAAATGGTTTATAAAAACTCGGGGTGTTACATTCTACCCCCCTTAAAACGATTTTCCCTCTAAATTCATCATTTCGATACAAAAAATGAGGATAATTATGACTCATAATATAATAAAGTTACCAAATATATTACTATAACTAGTTATTTCACCACAAAACATTGACCAGGTGAGTGGCCTTGTTTTGTAGAACTCTCTCTGTATGACCCAGAATTTCAACTGGTTGTTCCTCATAAGAGAGATCCTGATTCAATGGTATAACCTTTGAGTTTAGTACATGTGAAGTGTTAGGTGTGTAATTCCTTAAGAGAGATACAAGGAAAAAATCATGGAATTGAGAGATATTTTTAGGAAGTTCCAAGCGATAGGCTACCATCCTGATACTATCAATAATTTCAAAGGGACTAATATACCTAGGGCTTAGTTTCCCTTTCTTCTTGAATCTCATAACCTTATTCTAGGGAGATTTTCATAGAAAAACTTTCTCACAAACTTCAAATTATATATCTTTTCAATATTTATCAATATAAATTTTCTTCCAACTCTGATATTCCTTGATATGTTGCTGAATGACTCTGAAATTCTCTGTTATTTCTTTAGCTATCTCAAGTCCCAATAGATTTATTTCTCCAACTTTATCCTAAAACATTGAATCTCTATATTTATTTCCATATATGGATTCATAAGGATCCATCTAAATTATTTAGTGAAATATATTATTGTAATAAAACCAATCTAGAGGAATATGTTGATCCCAACCACCTTTAAAATCCAATGAACAAGATCTCAACATATCCTCTAGGGTTTGAATTGCTTTTTCAGAATGACCATCCATACGAGGATGATAATAATTATTGAAACTCAATTTTGTATCAAGTTTTTGTTAAAGACTTCACCAAAAATTTGAGGTAAACCTAGGATCCCAATCAGATACAATACAATGTAGTCCATGGAACCTTACCACTTCCTTAATGTATATCTTGAAAATCTGATTTAGAGAGAAGTATTATCTTATAATAAGGATGTGCACTAACTTATTAAGGATTAAATTACCACCAATATAGTATTAAACCCTTTATAGGTTTTGGGGAGTCCAACGACAAAGTCTATAGTTATTTTCTCCCATTTCCATTTTGGTATGGGTAATAGATGCAACATCCCCTTGGAAATTTGTCTTTCTGCCTTAACTTGATGGAATACCAAGCATCAAGATACAAACTCTATGATATCCCCCTTCATTCCATCCCAAAAAATCATTCTTTAAAGACTCTATACATCTTATTACTTCTAGGATGAATAGAGAATGAAGAACTATGCGATTCCTCTAATAGATCATTCTCCAAATCTGGTATGTATGGAACACATACACGGTTCCTAAACCTTATCATTATATTCGGATCATGGTTAAACTCAGGAACATTTCTAACCTTATTTTCCAGCTTTACATCCTCCTTGTTCGCCTCTTTAATCTTCACTTGGATAGAGGGTTGAACATTAAATTGATCAAGATAATAATTTTCCCCATCCTTATAGATTTCCAGATCCATCGTTTGCAAATCCAGAAATATTGGATCTTTTGTGATAATAAATATGGATAATCTAGCATGATCCTTTCTAATCAAAGCATTGACCACCTTGTTCGCCTTCCCAGGGTGGTAATTTATTGAGTAGTCATAATCCTTTATTATCTCTAACCAAATTCTCTAGCTCATTCTCAACTCCTTTTGTGTGATTATATATTTCATATTTTTATGATCAATATATATGTCACACTTTTATCTATAAAGATAATTCCTCTATATCTTTAATGAAAAAATTACCACAGTTAACTCGAATTCATGAGTTGGATATTTTTTCTCATGAATCTTCAACTATCATGAGGCATAGGCTATGACCATATTATTCTAAACCAGAACACACCCCAATACCTTATTGGATACATAATTATAGATTAGAAACCCTTATCCACTATAGGGTAAGGTAAGAAAAGGCGCACTGGATAAACTTATCTTCAGTTCCTTGAAATTTTCCTCACATTAATCTTTATAGAGGAACTTGGAACCCTTACAAGGCAAGTTAGTCAGAGGATTAGATATTCATGAGAAATTCTAAACAAACCATCGATAATATCTATCTAGACCAAGAAAAATATGGATCCTAGTCACCGTTGTTAGTCTATTCCAACATTGAATATCCTTTATCTTTGATGGATCTACTGTTAAACCATATCTTGAGATTATGTGACCCAAAAATGAAACCTTTTATAGCCAAAATTTACATTTTGTAATTTTTTCATACATCTTCTACTTACTTAAGGTCTTTTGTACAATTCTGAAGTGGTCTTAATGCCCTTCCTTACTCATTGAATAGATAATAATATCATCTATAAAGACTACCAAAAACTGATCTAGGTAATATTTAAAGACTCTATTAATCAAATACATGAAGATATTAGGTGAATTAACAAGACAAAATGACATCACTATATATTCATAGTGTCCATAAATTTTATGGAATGTTATATTGGGTATATCCTGCTTCTTGACCCTCAATTGATGATATCTAGAGCGAAGGTCAATCTTGGAAAAGTATTGTGATCTACACAGTTGATCAAACAAGTCATCAATACAGGGAAGGTGATATTTTTTCTCTATCATTATCTTATTTAACTCTTGATAATCAGTGAAGAGTCACATTAATCCATATTTCTTTTTAATGAAAATAATAGGAGCACCCCAAGGTGACACGCTTGGCTAGATGAATCCCCTTTCAAGTTTTCTTGGAGTATCTTATTCAATTATTGAAACAAAATTGGGGCCATTATATAGGGATTCTTTGAAATTAGTGTGGAACTATGTATGAGATCTATTGAGAACTAAACTTCACGTTTTGGTGGAATTCTAGGAAAATATTTTGGAAATACATCCAAAAAATCTTAAATAATAGGCATATAATCAATTTCAATTTTCTACCCAACTATTTGAGATAAACAACCCTTTTGAATGGGAATTAAAATCTATAAACTTTATGTAATATCCATAGAATGTTTATAATAATTGTCACATTGATATAAGATCATAGGTTGGTTTGAAATATCAAATGTAACTTACCATACTCAACAATTGATTTGGGATTTATGAAGATAAAACTAATCCATGCTTAATATGACATCAAATTTTACCAAAGGAAGAATGATAAGATTTTCAGGAAGCATATTACTACAATTGTCAATTGGAGAGGAATAATAGACTTGAGATGAAATCGACACACCATTAGGGGTTACACTTCTAATTCCACATATAATAATTTGGGTGGAATCTTAATACCCTTAGCATATTCTTTATATATTAAAGAGTGGGTAGATCCAACATCAAATAATACATTATCAGTTCTAGAGTGAATGGTAAGTGCATCTTTCACCATGTCATTATCGCACCCCTCATTAGAGATAGTGATTGCATGTGATTTACCCTTGTCCCTTGGTTTAAGAGGTTTTTGATCATTATCACCAACCCTTGGGTTTTGGAAATTGTTAGAATAATTCCCATTCTCCTTACACTTATAGCACTGAAGTAGGGGAGGTGAATTCTATACTTTTTTCTCTCCATTTTCATTTTTAGTGGACTTCTTCCCAAAATTTCAACAATCAAATGCCCGATGGACTTCCTTTCCAAACATAAAACACTTATTATACCCCTTAAGACAATTTCCTCTATGATTATTTCTACACTTAGATCATAAAGGAAATACCATCCTCTTCTCTTCATGATTTTTAGATTTTCCTTTGAACTCCATCTTCCACTTTTTTTCAAAACCATGATATTGATATGTAACTCCAACCTCCATTTAAACTTTGATTGAAAAATTCACAATATCCTTGTTGCTACTAAATTCTCTTGTAGAAAAATCCCTTATAATACTTGGATTTAATCCACTTAAGAACCTATCAAATTTACTTTAAGTTTGGATGATAATACTAGAAGCATACCTCATAAGTCTTGTAAAATTAGCCTCATAGGTACCGAATGATTCATCATCCATCTTCTTTAACTCAAGGAAATTTTTCTCTAACTTAGTATGAATAATACAAGGAAAGTACCTATTAAAAACTATATTCTTGAACTCATGCCAATCCATGGATTCAATTTCATGTTACTGCCTCATATTCTTGATTAGAGTCCACCACTAGTCTTATCCACCATCTAACCGATAAACAAAAAAAAAATGAATTTCTCATGTTTTGAACATTAGATAATGGAGAATATATTTTCAGTGGTATTGATCCATTATTCAGTAACAAGTAGATTATAAGATCCACTGAAAGAAGGTGGACGTTGCCTCATGAAGGACTCAATAGAATGTTGTTCCCTTCTTTGCTCATTTAGAAGTCCAACATGATTCATAGCTTGAGAAAGTTGAGTGAGCATAACAATGCGATTTTTCATTTGATATCCTATAACATTTGGATGATGAGGAGAACAATCATTTCATTTTCCATCACACTCAGTAGTGACATGGTTACTTTGGGTTCAATCCATTGACTAAAACCAAAAAGCATAGATTAAGAAACAATAATCATAGCAGGAAACCACATAATCATAAAAAACCACATATAGGATATCTAAATTACAAAACTTTATTTAATATATAATGCACGAGGTTTATCCGATATTATTCATAGCCAAATCCTATTTAAATCCTTCATGATGGTTCATGAAGAGTTTGTGAATTTCTAAAGCATATCCCCCAGGAGTGTCAAAACTAGTGTGCAGTAAGGCCCGTTATCGTGTACTAAGTTACGCTTGTGTCAGGTCTGATACACATTTTCAGAGTTATTACCCTAGGTACATCTATTTTAGAGCCACATCCACTTATAGTATCCAAATAGGGATGTATTTCTAGGAATTCACCCGCTCTATCCTTTACCAAAATTCCAAGACATTTCCTATATTTTTCTATATCCTTATACTTATGCTTAGACATGTCCTTAGGGTTATCCCTATGGTTTTATCATCCCAGTTTCCAAATGTTAACTAAATTTTTTATCTGATACCAACTATAATGACCCTCACTTAATATACATTAACATTATATCATTTTTGTGGAATACTTAATAAATTATATAAATCAAGGACCAAATATCATAATAGTATAGTGAACTTGGAAATATAGAAACATAAACATTGGTAAATAAGTGTGCTACATTATCTCCCACTAGGTTCTCCATGAGTTTCACCCTTCTTAGACATATCATACAAAATACATATCTTTATAACATGGGGAAAGGAAACATAAAAAAAGTTAACTCAGATTCTTATTAAAGGTAAGAAAAGGGGATATGTAAGCATAAACATGAGCATAAGGGTATGAGAATGTGATAATGACATTATAGGATCATACCCTGCATAATAAAGATCATAAAAATTAATCATGGAATAAATATTGATAGTTAATAAGGCATCAATCATAAGGTAATAAAGAGAATAATCTATAAAATCATAACATAGGAATAAGACATTGAATTTATGGAATAAAAATAAGAATATAAAATGATTTCCACAATAGTCAAGGCATCGATTCCAAGGCTATATTAGTAGTATGGGTTCACTCCACATACTATCTTGGTAGTCATGGTTCACTCCCATGACCATTTTAGTAGTCAAGGTTTACTACCAATATCATCTTAATATAAAAATTCCTTTACTGAGTTGAGTTCACTCCCTTTCTAGCCATGTCTCTCTCATGAGATATAAATCTTTACCTAATGAATTAGAGGGAGACATAGGTCCAAACCATCTCATAATTAAATCGTACATATGTTTTCCATGAGATAAGAAACTATCATATCATAACCCATGAAATGAAATGGGTATCATAAACATCTAATCATATCATAACCCATGGAAAAAGAGATATGTTTCATAATAATTTCATCAAATCATAACCCATGAAAGGAAGTAGATTGTATAAGAATATAACCCATGAATGAGAAATAGGTTTCATAAAAATCATTCAATAAAAACATAAACCATTCAGAGAAAGAATATGAATGGAACATTGGGATCATTTTCCCAAAAAGACATGATTAACACTAAAGGATTTCATATTAGATGAAATATAATTTGGATAGGTCCTTTAAAACCATTTCATGAGGAAAATATCATTCCTTATTTGAAAAATTCGTTTTAAAACATAAATCCTTTTGAAAACCGTTTTCATTGAAAATATATTAAAAAAACTTGAAAACTTGTTGAAAATATCTTTATTTTAAAATAGATTTGAAAAAAATATATTATTTGAAATCATTTTTCCTTGAAAATGATATTTAATGATCATTTTAAAACTATTTTTGAAAATCATTTTTGAAAACATAGTTTTTAAAAGAAATAGATTCCTAACCAAAAAGTGAAATGAGAATGAATTTTCTTAAAAACATTTTCTTAATTATCTTAAATACCAAAGAGTGGAAAAATGGTACCAATACATGAAGATAAATTTAATGACCATAGGATAAGATAATTCATTAGAGTTCTTGAGAGATGGATCACAATATTTCATCAATGGAAGCATAATCATAAACAATCCTGATAAATGATGAGATTGTTTCAATACACTCTTACCACTTGGTAACTTTGAGTCATAATCTCAATGTATGAAAATGGAATTACATGAAAATTAAATTATAATAAAAAGAAATATATTCATGATATTACATGTCAAATATTAGTGTATACAACTCTTAGAATAATATAGGTTCATATCATGGTATGTGTCTCAAAGAAGGAAAATTGAGACAAAACAACTTTACCGATTCGGTAACTTTTGACACATAAACCCCATGAAAGAAATATAATAAAATGGATATTTAAATACCCATAAATTTAAGTATAAGAATAACATAATACATTCATTGGAATTATATACACTAAAAAAAGAAATGAATGATGAACATGGCATGTATCTCACAGATATAAAAAGTGAGATGAGACAACCCTTATATTATGTATTGACAATTGTTGTAGTCATTAAAACCTAATATATAATAATTATAAGTTCATTATAAATCTAAAACAAAACCATATTTATATATATAATACCATATATGATTTACTTATGACTTTATAATACCCATTCATTAATAACTCTATGATGTAGTTACGTTTTGGGTGATAACAGCCTTGTTTTCAGTACATGTTTTGACTTGTTATTCATGGTCCTCTTACTTAGATCAAGATTTACTTATTTACATAATGTAAAACAAGATATAAATATAAAATATAGTCAGTATATATGTATTTATAATAATCTATAAAATATATAAATATTAAACGAAATACACCGCTCATAGAGACGGTAGGCCGTACGTACGCATGAACATTGTTTCTGTTTTCTTATCGCATTGAAAAAGGAAAGTAAATCACACAAACAAACACACACACACATATATATATTAATTCTAGTATAATTATTATTCCATATATATAATATAAATTTAATAAACCCATTCTTAATACATTCCATTTAAAGTGAGAATGAATTTCATCACTTTGAGGAGGAGGCAGTGCACACGTCCACAAATGAAGTTATCATATTTACAGAAAATGGAGAGCATGAATGTATGTTTTATATAATATTTACATAAGCTTAAATAAATTATAAATATAATATATATCATATAAAAATTGAGTGTCCATCATAATTCCCAACCATGAGAGGTGGTAAAGGGAAAACTAATAACATCATTTCGTGAGGCGGTAGTTCGCCATACACAAGAATTGTAAGTTCGTTACCCATTAGATGGAAGTTTTTGTAATTATAGGTCAAAACCTTAGAATAAAAATATATCATTATATTTAGTATGTTGAGGTTATTATATAATCATGGAATAAGAGTGTATAGACCTAGTTTTCTCCTTGTAAGACTTTGAAATATTTATATATATATTAATAGAGCTAGGCACTGAGACAACGTGAGATTCTAAGGCCCAGTGCAACCAAAATTAATTTTATAAAAAATATTAATTATATTTTATAAGGTTCAAATGAATTAAGTAGGATAAATCTTAAACAATAACCTGGATCAGAAATTTGAGGGCACGGTTGTGTCCAGAATGTGGCGTTTACCCTAGGTGAGACATACCTTTTGTCGGCACGAGAATTATATGGAAAAAGTCACTGGGGGGATAATCATCAATAAAATAATTATAATTATTTATTTTATCTAAGATGTCATGTCAAATAACTTTTTAACGGAGTCTCGTATTGGAAATACAAGACCACTGTTAAGTTTGTAGTGAGATGTTTTACCTAAGCGCGACATAAAATGAGAGGGCGGAGGATGCTCAAATACTTTGACCACTGGCGGGAATGGTACCCTTGACCTAATAACCAATTATATATAGTTGATTATGAGGAATATATTAGGGTTTTCCCCTAATCCTCACCTCCTCCATTGGAAAGATCCCTTTCCCTTTCTTCCTTGGATATTCAAGGATGATTATTCGATGGATCCTCGACGGATCACAATGAAAGCACAAAAAACATGTTCAACGATGAACAGATCCAATGAGGTAGCATTATTTTGGTTTTTTGCACCCCCAATTTCAATTATTAAGTTAATGTTTAATTATTCATAAAATTAATTTCTTTAAACATTTAGGTGATGTCCAAATGAACATGACCATTGTCTGATCTTCATTTTGAATCCCTTTTTTGTCACGTTATTCATTAGTTCTTCATCGTTCCTCATCATTAATTTTTCTATGTAAAAAATTTAGAAAAAAATTGAGTGAACTATGATTTTTTCATAGTTCAGGACCCGAGGTTTCCAAAATTGGTATTGTTTCTAGTTTTTGGGTTCCAGAGGAGGTTTTGTGGTCCGCGGAAGGGACCCCCGATGCGGTACTAGAAAGGGCGCAACTCTATTGAAGCGGTGTTCTAGATGTGGGTTGATAGGAAGCGGGAAGTGGCATTGTGAAAGGTGGAAGTCAAGGGTATTTATAGGTTCACATAGAGGCAATAGGCAAGTAGGGCATGACCAGGGCTTGCAAGGCGGATGATGGAGCCGGTAGGAGCCATAGGATGACAATACAGCAAGACGGAGCAACCAAAGCAGTGAAAAGAAGCCATGTTTTGTGGTGGCTATCATATTGACCTAGGAAGGTGGATGATCTGAGGTGAGTGGGGGCCATGCCAGTAGAGTGGGTGAAGCAGGGGGGGCTCAGGCACAGCGGGCCAAGTCCCAGGTGGCCGAGTGGTCTGGATTAGGCCGCAGGCTGGCGAGGTGGGCTGGGCCAGGAGGCATTAGTCTAGGCCGAAGTAGGAGGGCCGATCCTAGGTGTGTAAGTGGGTCAGAGTGGGTTGGATCGGGCTAAATGGTCCAGGCAAGTTGAGCGGGCCAGGTGAGTCTTTGGGTTGCAAGTTCAAACCCCCATATCTCCTAAACAGAGAGCCTTTTTTGTGTGTTCCGTATATAGAAATGTGATCCTACAATTGAGATGGAACTTTTGAGTCTAATTTGGGAATTTTAATACTTCTTCTAGGGACTTAGTTTCATGAAATTCCTAACTTTAATAATAATAATATAATTATTTTTTATTAAGAAATATTTTATTCGATCATATCTTCTAAATGGAATGTCCAATTGATACGCTATCAGTGGCATCACAACCTTAAAATTTAGAAATATTTTTCAAGACCAATTTTATGTGTTTAAACTAAAATCAAGGTGGGGGCCCCACATATCCTGGTTTGGTCATGTTGCAGCGATTTTCAGCTTTTTCACCAGGTGTCCATTTTGGATGAATGGATAGTCAATTATAGGTGTTTTTGCATGAGGATTGCAATGGTTTGATCCGTATAATTTGTTTCAGGAATGAGGAATGAGTCCATGAGATTCCATTCTATCATAATGTAGTGACATATGACTTTTTCATCGAATGTCTGATCAGGGTGAATGAATAGACAATATTGAGTGTTTTTCCGCAATGATCGCACTGGTGTGATCTGTTTGGATGTGTAGAGCCTTATTTTTTATCTTATTAAATTTTTAAACAAGAAAGGAATATCGGTGGAAGATCCTTTTGATGGGTTTTAATAGAATCTAATGCTTAGGTCAGTATCAACCCTTCTTTTCGGGTGTCAATTCCCCTAACGTACTAGGGTGTGGCTCCCCGATGACCAGAGTGGAATCCACCTGACACACTAGGGTGTAGGCCCTATGAATCTACTTTCCGGGCAGTACCCTCTAGCATATTACCCTTTAGCTGGGCTAGACAGTGGGTCCCTATTAATTCATGGGTAACTAGGGCGCGGATTCTCAATGACTAGAGTGGAATCCCCCTAACACACTTGGGATTGGGTCCTCTATGGCTACTATTAGAATGGAATTTTCCTAAATCACTAGGGAGAAGGTCCTCTATGACTATTATTAGAGTGTAATCCCCCTGATGTACTAGAGAGTGTGTCCACTATGAATACTGTTAGAGTGGAATCCCCCTAACGTACTAGGGCGTGAGTCCTTTACTTTGAGCTTTCACCATCCAACAATACAAATCATTGGAGAGACATGGTTTGATATACCTTTGGACTCATGAGAAAGATAAATTATTTCCCCACTAAGATGCATCATTATTTTGAGATTTAAAACCATGAAGGTGAGTCAGTTCCATCCAAAGCAGATAGTATCAAGGTGTGGTGATTGAGAATCATTGAATTTCGTGTTCAGGGAAGACGTATGGGATGCTGAGAATTATTGTTGGATACTTCTGGAACTGTTGGTGTCTCTTATTCTTGGGTTGAGCTGTGAGATAGAGGTCCCCTTACTTTTTTCAAGACATGGTTTGACGTACCTTTGGACTCACAAGAAAGAGGGATGCTTTCCCCACAAAGATGCATCCTTATGTTGTGACCTAAAAATGTGAGGGAAAGTAAATTCCCCACAAAGTGGATTGTATCAAGGTGTGGTGATTAAGCCCCTTTGAGTTGCATGTTTAGGGAAGATGTATGGGATTCTAGGTATTTTTGGAGGATAATTTTGGAACTATTGGTGACTCTTCTTCTTGGGATGATCTGTCAGATGGATGTACCCTTATCTCCCTCTTTTTGGTTTCTTTTGACTGAGAATATATATATATATATATATATATATATATATCCCATTTCAGTACCTACTCCTTGGGGTTTGGTCACTCTCCTTCCAGGAGAGATGAAGATGCGCGGGGTATGCCATGTGCTTTACGTGTCTAGATTCTTGTGGTTAGATGAGTCTACTCTCCTACTATAGGTAGATATGTCTCAATGATAAGTCCATATTATCCCCATTTATATCTCTTTTTGTTTGGATGAGCTTACTTAACTCTCTTGTGGGGTTGAGTTGCACTATTTTATTATACTTTGTTCTATCTACTTCTTTCCTCTCCAGTGTATCTCTTACTTCTCCCCCTTCAGATTTTTGGGTCATCCTACTGATTATGTTTATACTCACCCTTGCATTGGATTTACCCACACATATCGTGCATTATGCATATGAAATACATGTTTGATTGTGACTTAGGAGGATCTTAGGGATACGAGTGCTTGGACCACATACAATGGTCTGTAGATTGGGATCTAGGAGTGGAGATCTCTTAGATATTTTACTTTTTTGTTTGTGTTAGGTTAGAACACTTTTCTTGTTATGTGTGTATTTTCCCCATTTCCCATTTTATTCTACTTTACGGTACTCATACTATTTATTGGTCCATCTAGGTTTGGTTTATTTTTAGCAGTTTAGCATATTTTATTCATTTCCCTTTTTACTTTTGCATTGAGTGGATATGTTCTTGTGTATAGGTACTTAGGAAAGGGAATCCCCAAGTTTTTTGTTCCTTAGGAACTTGTCACCACCCCCTGACCTATGGAGAAAGGCTTGGGGTAGTTGTATCTTGAGCCCTAGCATGGGTCGGGTTGTGAAAGATTGGTGTCAGAGGTGGTTTAACCCTTGGGATGTTGTTTGGATGTTTCCCTAAAAAGGTTTTGGTTAGGTTTAGGGAAACAATGTCAAAGTATATGGAGAGTGTCTCTCAGGCCAGGGATTCTAGTGGTGGTGCGAGTGGCTGACATATCCATTCAACAGGACCCTGATTACCCGCTAGTCGACTCGGTGTGATGAGACACTTGTTGCAGGGAACAATGGTATCTTCATCATATAGTATTGAGTTTCTTAATTTCCTTCTTGAGTCATATCCCCATTTTTGTTACCAATATATATATATATATATATTCTTACTTGAAAGTGGTACTCCTTGATAACTTTTAGGATGCCTCTACAATGATAGCCGACTAGGATGTCGGCTCTGGTTTGTGATGATGACCATGTGAGAGATGAGGCCTCAATTCAGGGTCCATCATGAAATCCCCTTCCTCTATGTGGATAGGTAGAAACACCTCCACATATTGAGTAATAGATAGTCCTAGAAAAGAATACTGAGGACGAGTGTAGGCTAAGAACACTCCGCGAGTTCCAGCACCCGAGACTACTGAGGTTACATTGTGAGATAGATCCTTAGGCAATAGAGGATTGGATGGAGTCAGTGATACATGTTTTCCAGCTTATCCGGACACCGATGGATCAGATGATGTATTTGGTAGCCAGTATTTTCCACGAGGCAACTAGATGTTGGTGGAGCTTGGTTACTCAGATGCATGATGAGTCAGTACTCTCGTGGGATGAGTTTTAGTAGCTTTTCCATGAGAAGTATTACCCATCATGCTTATACTCCGTTCAGATTCAGGAGCTTTGGCATGAAGGTATGTCAGTTTCAGAGTACTCTCCTAGGTTGATAGACCTAACTATATACTGACTCTACATGATCTATGATGGATAATTTCAAGAACAAAAGTTAGACAAGGGACTCCACAGAGAGATCTGTGCCAATATAGTACCCTTGTGCATCCCCACCTTTTCCAGGGTGATGGACCGAGCACTAGTGACAAGGATTTTTCTGTATGAGGGGAATCAGTTAGATAGCATAGGTAGTGGATGTTTTAGATTTGATACATTTGCAGTGGCTAGAAGACATCAGTTGAGTGGATCTCAACATAGAAGGCTTCCCCATGATTAAACTTGGGCATGTCGTCAAGCAGCATCGGGGAAAAACAAATCACCAAGTCATCCCGGAGAGGGATGATGCTATTATTGTGATGGGTGAGGTCACATGGAATGAGACTGCTCGACCAGACATGCTAACCATCCTAGGATGATACCAGATGGACCACCATGGTAGAGACAACATCGTGATCGGGGATCCCCTTGGCAGGGATAGGGTGGTACCCAGGGAGACACTGTTGGAAGAGGATTGGGAGGATCCGGAGGTGGGGGATAGAACAATGAGGTTATCTAACCACCACTATTGGGTGGCCCACTTTAGGATTAGGGAGTTGGCGGCCAGGGCCACAGACAGCTGCATGCTTTGGTTGTCTGTGATCCCGTAGTGCACAGAATAATCTTAGGTACGATCTATGTTTTTTGTACTCTTGATTCAGTATTATCATACACAGGTTCCAATCACTCTTTTATCTCATTATTCCTAGTATAAGAGTTGGATCTCCAAGTAGAGGTGCTATTACATCATCTTTGTCTCGAGGTTCCTACGAGGAGTGCTTCTTCCATGTCTTTCATCTGTCGGTAGTGTGAGCTATCGCTTTAGGGAGAGAGATTCACATGGGACCTACTGGTCAACACAATAGAACCCTATGATGTCATCTTGGGCACATATTGGATTTATATGGTACGATATTAGATTTACTATCACCATAGACTAGTCAGATGCCTATGCACATATGGGACAAGGTTCTTCTTTCTTGGAGAAGGAGACCTCATAGTAAACTAGTCAGATGCTATGATCTAGAGGCTACAACCTTATACCCACCAGTTAGTGAGTGTAACCCTTGGTTCAATAGACTCTTTAGGCATCTAGGTTCCTTTCATTTAGGAGGATTATATATATGTCTTCCTTAAAGACAATCTGGGAATACCTCTGAGACAGGAGCTAGAGTTTTGCATTGACTTGCAACCAGGGACCGCCCTGATATCTTCTATGACATATCAGATGGAACCCAATGAGATCTAGGAGCTATGGTTAAATTTGGAGGACCTTTTTGAGAAGGGTTTTATTAGGCTCAGTGTGTCCCCCTGGGAAACTCCAGTTTTGTTTGTGAAGAAGGAAGATGGGAGCTTATGTATTTGCATGGATTATCATCACCAGAACCAGACCATGATAAAGAAAAAGTACCCCTTGTTGATTATTGATGACCTATTTGACCAGTTGAGAGGTGTGATATGGTTCTACAAGATCGATTTTAGGTCTCTCTACTACCATTTGCGGGTTTTTGAGACTGACATACCGAAGTTGTATTTTTGATGTCGCTACTGGCACTATGAGTTCCTAGTGATACCCTTTGGTGTGACAAACTCCACCTTCGTCTCTATGGATTTGATTAACCATATCTTCAGGACTTAGACAAATTTTTTGTTGTCTTCATCGATGAAATACTCGTCTAATATGCATCATAGGATGGGAACACATAGAACTTGAGGATGATTCTTGCTTTACTTCAAGAACACTAGATTTACAGAAAGATCTCTATGTGTTAGTTCTAGATGCAATAGGTTCACATTATGGGGCATGTAATTTCTAAACAAGGTTTAACCATGGATCCAACAAGGATCAAAGTATTGCTTTCTTTAGAGCCACATAAGAGTGTGTGAGAGGTACGAAGCTTCCTTGGTTTGGCAGGGCACTATAGGAGATTTGTGGTAGACTTATCCAAGATCACAACCCCTTTAAACACTCTCATGCAGAAGAGACAATTGTTTACCTAGTCTGAGCAGTTATGAATGAACTTCGAGTATTTAAGGTATAGGCTGATGAGTGCTCTAGTTTTGAGACTACTAGAGGAATCCATTGAGTTCGTAGTGTATTGAGATGCCTTGGGAGCTGGGATCAGTTGCGTGCTGATGCAACAATGGGAAGTCATCACATATGGGTCAAGGAAGTTGAGACCCCATGAGAAGAACTATGCGACTCATTACCTAGAGATATTATCAGTAGTATTCGACTTGAGGATGTGGAGACACTACCTTCTAGGAGAGCGCTTTTTGGTTTACTTAGACCACAAGAGCCTCAGGTACATCTTCACTGAGAGAGACCTAAATCCAAGGCAGCGATTCTAGTTGGAGTTCATGTAAGACTATGAATTAGAGATAGTCTATACCATAGGAAAGGGAAAAATTATAGTAGATTCCATTAGTATTAAGTCCTAGGCTCTCCTAATGTGAGAATCATTAGAGCAGTTAGCTTCCCTATAGCTGAACCCGGTGGAGTAGGAGTGTACATTTTTTCTACAGTTTATGGTGATGAATCCTTCACTATTTGAGCATGTGAAAGATTCTCAGCTGGGATATATCAACTAAAAAGTTCTACATGATCATATATTCATAAGTGATGCACCAAATGGATATTTCGAAGGAGGGAATCATGATATCTTATTCCAAGGGTGAACAATGGATCCAGTCATGATGCGGGAGGAGGTGATGCGAGAGTTCCAAATTTCAACCTTGGATGTACATACTAGCGTGGGGAAGATGTACATGGATATTTAGTGATAGTTTTTATGGTCTAACATGAGAAAAAGTGTAGCTGAGTCCATCTCATGATGTCTTACCTATCAGCAGGTGAAGGCTGAGCACCGGGTTCCAGCAGGTTTGTTGCAGACTCTTGAGATTCCATAGTGGAAATGGGAAAAAATATACATGGACTTCATATGATGGATTTTGCACACAATGAAGGCACATGATGACATATGGCTGATATTAGACTAACTCATGGATTAGACACACTTTCTCTCTATCATGGAGCAAAGTTTGGGGGAGAGTTTGGGGAAGTTGTATGTACATAAGATCGTCCACCTTCATGAGGTGCCCTCGATGATTATCTCCAATCATGACACATGGTTTATATCAATATTATAGAGAGTCCTGCATGAGGCATTAGGGACCCAGATGCAGATGAGTACATAATTTTACCCCCAGATCGATGGGCAGATTGAATGCACTATCCATGTGCTGGAGGATATGTTGAGGTCTTGCATGTTGGATTTCAGCCGGATCTAGGCGGATCACCTTCCTTTGGCAGAGTTTGCATATAACAACAACGACCACTCTACTATTGACATGGAACCTTTTTAGGCCCTATATGGGAGATCCTTAAGGTCACTATTGTATTGGATGAAAGTTGGGGAGTTAACCCTCGTGGGATTAGAGTTGGTGCAAGAAAAGGTGGAGAAAGTGACAATCATCCGTGAATGGATGAGGACGACCTATAGTAGATAGAAATCCCACAAAAATCACCATAATTGGACCTTGGAGTTCAATTATGGAGCCCACATATTCTTGATATTCTCCCCATGATGAGGAATGTGAAGGTTCAGATGGGGAGGAAATCTATCCCTGAGGTTCATCAGGCCATTTGAGATCATGCGGAGGGTTGGCGAGGTTTCTTACCTCCCTGTGCTACCCCTTAGCTAGAGTTGGTACATGGCGTCTTCCACATGTCGCAGTTTAGGAGATACATTCATGATCCTAAACACATCATCTACTAGGGAGATCTAGAAATTGAATATGTAGAAACCATTATAGAGCACCTAGTAGTGATCAAGGATTGACAGGAGTGGACCTTACATGGACATACCATCCCTTTGGTTCGTATGTTGTTGCAGCATAGAAACATGCATGAGAGTTCCTGGGAATGAGAGAACTAGATACATGCCCAATATACTAATTTGTTTCCTAGTTTTTCTTTTAGGAGAGGAAAATATTGAAGGAGGTATTGATGTATAGGTCTAGTTTTCACCTTGTAAGACTTTTCAATATTTCTATAAATATTTCTAGAGCTAGGTGCTGAGACAACATGCGATTCGGAGACCCGATGTGACCAGAATTAAATTTATAAAAAATATTAAGTATATTTTATAAGGTTCATGTGAATAAAGTAGGATAACTCTTAAATAGTAACCATGCTAAAAAATCTAAGGGCAAGGTTGAGTCTGAAACATGGCATTTACCCTAGGTGGGACATAACTTTTGATGTCATGGGAATTTTGTGGAAAAAGTCACCGGGGGCGTAATAATCAGTAAAATAATTAAAATTAATTATTTTTTCTTTGATTTTGTATCAAATAAATTTTAAATGGAGTCTTGGAATGGAAATCAGAGACCATTATTGAGTTTTTAATACAGTTTTTTACCTAAGAGTGACATAAAATGAGATGGCGCAAGATGTTTAGATTCTGCAACCACTGGCAGGAATGATATCCTTGACCTAATCACCTATTTTAAATATGTGATTATAAGGAATGGATTAGGGTTGGCCCCTAATCCTCTCCTCCCCCATTGGAAAGTTCCCTCTCTCTTTCATACTTGGTGATTTAAGGATGATTCTTCTAAGAATCCTCAGTGGATTGCATCAGAAGCATAGAGAGCGTGTTTAATGATGAAAAAATCCAAAAAGGTAGGATTATTTTGGTTTTTCACACCCCCAATTTCAATTCCTAAGTTATTGTTGATTTTTTTGTCAAATTCACTTCTTTGAACATCAAGGCGATGGACAAACGAACATGAACATCATCCAATATCCATTTTGAATCCCCTTTTTCGTTTTCTTCATCCGTTCTTTACTGTTCCTCATTGTTAATTTTTGTTACATCAAAACATTGGAGAAACATCAAGAAAACCATGTGTATTCATAGTTAGAGACCCGCTGTTTTTGAATCCGGTATCATTTCCAATTTTTAAGAACCCGAGGAGGTTCGATGGTCCGTGTAAGGGACCGCTATTGTGGTTCCAGTGAGGGCGCAACTCCTGTGAGGTGGCGGTCTGACTGCAGTGTGAGAGGTGGCCAGCAGTGACCTCGTGCGAGGCGGCGGCTGCAGGTGGCCATGGGTTCAATTAGAGGCAGAGGGTGAGTAGGGAATGACCGAGGATTACAAGGTAGATGGTGCAGCTGATAGTGTAGTGGCTTGGGGTTTTCCCTGTCATAATTTGGAATATTACTAAGAATACTTCGAGAGGTAGTTGTTGAGTCGGCGTGTGATTCCATGGCACGGTGTTCCTAGAATAAATTTTATAAAAATATTAAGTATTTTTTATACTATGAAATGGAATAAATGAGTTATCTATTAAAAATTAGTTTAGATCATAAAAACAAGGCCACAGTTGAGTCTGGAGAATACCATTTACCCTAGTTGGGGTATATGTTTTGTGGGTGCATACCTTTTATGGAAAAAGTTATCGACGGTGTTTTCGTAAATAAAATAAAGTAATTTATTTTGGACACCAGATCAAATAACTCCTAAACATGGTTTTACATGAAATTTTTGAGACTGCATTTGAGTTCAAAATGTCACATTTACCCTAGGAATGACATAAACTTTGTCGGCACTGGGTGTCAGGACGGAGGCGAGTCATGCCGGGGTGTTAATTACATATTTTTTTAACTAAAATTAAGAAAATGTCCCTCTATCCTCCCTACCCCTTGTGCAAAAAAAGGAATACCCACCCATCCTATTATTCATTTATTAATGGACAACCATAATTGAGAAAACGAAGCACCTTTAGTCTTAGATATTGATGGTAGATGCTCTCGGATCGTGCAACAACAGCTTCGGAGTGCGGATTCAACCTTGAATCTTTAGCATTTCACCCCAAGGTAGGTGGATTTTAGTTTTAATCCTAATCACCTTGTTTATGTGTCCTTTTTGTTTTAATATTTATTGAAAGTGTAGATTGTTTCTAGAGGTTTCTGAAACAGGCTTCAGATTAATTTTCCAACCATCGGAGGGGTCCTGGTGGTCCGTGGAGGGCGGTGGCAACGCGGCTCCTGTCTGGTGGCGGCATGGATGTTTAGGCAGTGTGGGATGTGGCCTTTGGGAAACTTGGAAGAGGGATGGAAGTGGCGGTCCGGTCTGAGCATGGATGGGCTGCCCGAAGTGGGCTGAACTAGCCAGAACAGGCTGGTCTAGGCAGGCCTTCGGGCCGGGATAGATTTAAACCCTCGTAACTATCAAACCGAGTGTCCGATTTACATGTCGTCTGCGAAAACATGAACCTTGGGTCAATTAATACCTTTTGAGGCTAATTTTAGGACTTAATGTATTGGGATCGAATCTTGGTGACATGAAACGTCTAATTTTAATAATAAAAATACAATTATTATTATTTGTAGAAACTTGTATCGGATGCACCTCCTACGTCTGATGTCCGATTGATGTGCCGTCAGTGGCGTTAAGACCCTGAATTTATTGTCAACGTTTCAAGAATAGTTTTTTTATTAAACTAAAATAGAGGTGTGGGACCCATGAGTCCTGTTTTGGTTGTTTGCGGTGAAATGTTAATTTTTCACTGGTTATCTATTTTGGGTGAGTAAATAGGTTATCCTTCTTGTTTTCTATGTCGAACGTAATGGTGGACTCCGTTATTTATTATGGGATACGAGGTGGAATGAGTCCAGTAGGACTCTTGAGGAGTGGTATTGGGATTATTTTGGAGACCGATGGTTCGTGAAGAGAGATGTTGGGTCAGGTAATCTGCTGTGGCACCAGGGCACGAGTTTCCCTTACCTCTCTGCTTAGGTAGATATGGGACTCCCCATGTCATGGGCATGGGTTTTTTTCCTTTTAGTAGTTTATTTTTGGATTTTTACTTACCATATGGACATGGTTGTGGGTCCCCGGTGATGTTTGGAATGCTCCCTTATCGTGTTAGGGCACGATCTCTCCAATCTCATTGTATGGTAGAGTTGGTACTCCCCTGCCATATCCAGGTGCAGGTCCTCTTTCCCCAGTGTGGTGCTCCCCTACCATGGGTGTGGGATCAATTTTATTACAGTGGTGCTCCCCTACCATGGGTGAAGGATCACGTTCCTCAATGTAGTGCTCACCTACCATGGGTGCAGGATCACGTTTCACAGGGTGGTGCCCCGCTACCATGGGTGTGGGCTCATGTCTCTTGTGGTGGTTCTCCCCTACTGCAGGTGCAGAATCACATTTTATGGAGTGGTGTATCCTTACTTTGTTAGGGTTTTGGATTACATTTCACTAGGTGGTACTCCCCTGGCGTACTAGGGTGCGGGTTCATGCCTACAGAGTAGTGCTCCCCCGTTCTCGAGTTGCAGCGGGGAGCGGGCTCATCCACTTGTTATGCATGATTCATGGATTGGAGTTAGTGTTCCCTCAACGGATTGAGGCATGTTCCCCTCCATACAGGAGATATTGAGGTTTCACATGTTGGTTTTGGAGATATTACTCCCTCGACTATGGGGTAAAGGTGAGGTGTGGGACTCTCTTTAGTTATTACGACCTTGTGTTGGGATCAGATAATCATTGGTGGGATCTCTCATGTTGGGCACTAGAGTTGGGATTAGTACATTGTTACCGATAGTGCCTTGAGTATAATCCTTTCATTGGTGATGAGGTCAAAAAAACCAAAGGCTTGATTCCTGAGATGAGTATATCTAGTGTGTTTCCTATTTTTTTTATAGTGTTGTCACTTTTTGGTTGATGCTCTATGTGGTTGAGCTAACTAGTTGTGTTTTTCCAAATATGGTATTGAGATAGAGTTTCTATCTCATTTGGGTTCCCTCTGGATTGGTCGAGCAGACTAATACCTTTCATTTTCTCCCTTTTCTTTTGGGGTTTTTGGGGATCCTACTGAGTATTCTTATACTCACCCCTTCATGGGCTTTTCCTATACATGTATTGTGTCTTGTGAAGACCGTAGGCCCTTAGATGGAGTCGCAGTTGGACCTAGAGTAAGAAGAGCATAGTAGATGGACCGACCCTGGCTTTCATTGAAGCTTGGTTGAGGAGATTACTAGTTTTTGTTTGACTACTATTCCATCCTTCATAGCAAGATGGATGCTTGTGCAATTTTCTTTTGGTGCCCCCTGAATTTTTCCTTTTTGTACTTATGCTGTACTCTGGTTTGGGATAGATGTATGCATGAATTTATTTTTAGTTTTTATATCATTGAACTATTTCATGGATGTGTATGTGGGTGCGTGCGTATAGGTACCTTAGGCTAAGGGATCCTATGGTTGTGATATCCAACTCGACACTAGTCGCTAGCCCCTGACCTATTGGAGGAGGGCTTGGGGAGTTGTGGTTAGGGCCCCATTGGGTTGGGTCATGACAAAGTGGTATCAGAGGGGGTTGGTTTCACTTTTAGACCGCATTCATGATCTTAGTTTGGGTTGCATAGCATCAATGTTAGGATGTTTCGAGTTCGGATTTTAGGTTATGAACTCTGGTGTTGGAAGGGGTGGTAGACGTATCCATTCACCAGAACTATGATAACATACCTTTTTACTCAATTCATTAGGAAAATGGTCATGGGAAAAAAATGGTATATTCATCATATAGGATTGGGTTTTGGGGTTTTAATATCCTTCTTGAGTCAGCTCCATAGATATACTCTTTGACCATGGTGCGTATTGAATTTTTTCAAGATGTTTCCATGATGGAATACTTTGAGGGTTATATATATGGGTTTAGTGTATGAACTGATGAGTGAAAAGGTTTCCTTTCAGGGGCCTGGTCATGAGGTAGGTTCTCTTCCGGTTGTATAGTTGGGGGATCCATAACCCGTCGAGCAGCACATAGACCCGCCTCCGAGGGTTCAGATGGATGAAACCTGTCAGAACGAGCCATGGATGGATCTATTGGTGTTGGTGTTGTTCGACATAGATTGACTACATGAGGAAGAGGGACCCTTCCCCCATTGAGATTCATTTTTGTGACACGATGAAAACTATGCGGGTAAGTCATTGCCGCCCAAAGAGGACAGTATCAAGGTGTGGTGGTTGAGTCTCTTTGACTTGTGTACATGAGTCTTAGTAGCATGTTGGTAACTAAGGGACTGTTAAGACCTAGTATGAGTGTCTAGGCATTCCTTTGTTGTTTTTTAGTTCCCTCACCTACTCGGTTTCAGCTTGTATGCGGGATGCTCGAGGAGGTTGTGGTGTGGTTCATGGTAGATTTGAATTTTTAGGAAGGATGGACACTTCCCCAACTAAGATGCATCCTTTAGGCATGATACAAAACCACGTGGGAGAGTTAGTGCCACCCAATGCAGATAGTATCGAGGTATGGTGGATGAGTTTCTTCATCCTGTGAGTTTGTTGTTGGTTCTGTGCATTGGTGGTGGTTTCATAAGGGCTTGTAAGACCCAATGTGTATGCTTGGTCAACCCTGTTTGTTCTACTTGTGGAAGAGGCATTTCTTATGAGGTGTTGATATTTTTTTGTGAGGTCTCACAAGATGTTATATCTAGTGGGTGTGTTCATGATGGATTTTTACTAAAGGTGGGGAGTGCTTCAACCTTCTGAGTTTTGGCAGTGGCACCAGTCATGTGACGAGATGGGGTGCTGAGGTGGTCTTTTCCTTGGCATCATGTTGGTGTTAGAACATACCATTTGGAGCTATTTGTGGTCTTTTAGGGATCATTCAGTTTGGTTGTAGACCGAAAAGGGTGACCCTGGGTGTTTGGTGATGAGGTTTTATGTTTGGTTGGATCTCATCGAGGGTTCAGAGTGTTAGCTGGAGCATCGGGATACCTTTGAGGTTTTTAAACCCTCTCCTTGATTTCTGGTGTTGTGGTTATTCCTAGTGTGTGTTTGTTACAACAAAGAAACCTTTGGTGAGATTAATAGTGTGGCAGTCATAGTAGAGATCGTCATTCCTTTCCCTAGTTCCTAGGATTTTAATTTTCTGGGATGAAAATCCTTAAGGTGGGGAGGATTTAGTAAATCAGTTTTATCCCCATCAGACTTTGGAATATTCCTAATAATATTTCAAGATCTAGGCACTGAGTCGGCGTGCGATTCCATGGCCTGATATGCCCATAATAAATTTTATAAAAATATTTAGTATTTTTTTATACTATACATGTGGATAAAATGAGTTTTCTCTTAAATGGTATCTTGGATTATAGAATAGAGGCCACAGTTGAGTCCAGAGCATGTCGTTTACCCTAGGCGGGGTATAAGTTTTGTGGTCATGGACCTTATACTGAAAAAGTTATCGAGGGAGTATTCATATAAAAATTAACTTAAATCATTTTGGACACCGGATTGAATAAATCTTGAATAGAGTCTCAGATCAAATTTATGAGACTGCAGATGAGTTCAGAACATCACATTTACCCTAGGCACAACATAAAATTTGTTGGTGCTCGATGTTGGGAAGGGAGGCGAGTCAGGCCAGGGTGCTTAAAAGATATTTGTTTAAATAAAATTTAAAAAAATATACCTCTCTCATCCCTCACCTTGTGAGAATATAGGAAACCCCTCCACTCCTCCTCTTTTCCAAAAAATGGCTGGACATAATCGAGAAAAAAAGTGCCATCTATCTCGGATCTTGACGGAGGATGCTCCCAGATCGTGCAACAGCAGCTTCAGAGCACTAATTTGACCTTGAAGCTTCATCGTTTCATGCCGAGGTAGGTGGAATTGAGTTTTAATTATGATCACCTTTTTTATGCATTGTTTTTGTTGGAATGTTCAATTATAATGTAGATTGGGTCCTGAGGTTTCTGAAATAGGTCTCAGATTAATTTTTTGACCACCGGAGTGGTCCTTGTGGTCTGTGGAGGGTGTTGGTGGTGCAACTCTAGTGAGGAATATCTAGTCAAGCGGCAATACAATGATTCAGGTGGTGTAAGTAGTGGCCACTGGTTGGAGAAGTGGAGGCTGTAGAGTGGAGAAGTGGAGGTACACTACTGCAATAGAGGGCCAACAACACTGGGTCAGGGTAAGCGCGGTTGGGCCGGTCGGAGCGGGCATGACCAGCCAGAACGGGCTGGTCTAGGCAGGCCTTTGGTCTTGGACAATTTTAGACCCTCATAACTATTATACCGGGTGTCCAATTTATGTTCCATCTGTAGAAACATGAACCTTGGGTTGAGTCAGACCTTTTGAGGCCTCTTTTTGGACTTTATGTCTTGGGCTCGAGTCTCAGTGACACGAAATGTCCAATTCTAATAATAATAATACCAATATTATTATTTTGTGAATCTTTTATTGTACGTACCTTCTGCATCCAATGTCCGATTAACATGCCATCAATGGCATTGTGACCTTGAATTTTTTGTGTAAGTTTCAAGACTGACTTCAGGTGCTTACAATGAAATCGAGTTACGGGCCCATGAGGCCTGGTTTGGGTGTTTGTAGTGAAATGTGATTTTTTCAACGGTTATTTGTTTTGGGAAATTAAATATCATATCTCACATGTTTTTCTAGACTAAACATGATTGTGGACTCCATTATAGCTTATGGGATATGAGTTTTTATGAGTCGGGATAGATTCTTGCCTAGCGGTGTTGGGCCAATGTTGTAGATCAGCGGTTCATGAAGAGAGACGTCGTGTCATGTACTCCCCTGTTTCACCAGGGTGTGGATTTCCCTTACCTATTTTCTTAGGTAGACATGGGACTCCCCATGTCATGGGAATAGGTTCATTACCTTTGAGTAGTTTCCTCCGGGGTTGTTACTCCACTGATGGACAAGTGTGCAGGTTCCCCCTGACATTTGGACTACTCCCTTGTCGTGTTAGGGAACATGCTCTCCAATCTCATTGTATGGTAGAGTCAGTACTCCCCTTACATATCTGGGTGTAGGTCCTCTAGCCTCAGTGTGGTGCTACCCTACCTTGGGTGAGGACACATGTTTCTTGTAGTGGTGGTCCCCTAACTTTGGCGTGGGATCAAATTCCATAGTGTGGTGCTCCCATGCCATGGGTGCAGGCTCACATTTCACAGGGTGGTTCTCTCCTATCGTGGGTGTGGGTTCACGTCTCTCATAGTGGTTCTCCCCTACCACGGGTGTGGGCTTATGTTTTCTGGAGTGGTGTTCCCATACCATGTTAGGGTGCAGGCTCACATTTCAATGGGTGGTACTCCTCAGGCGTACCAGGGTGCAGGTTCATGCCTACAGAGTAGTGCTCCCCCGTTCTCGAGTTACAGTGGGGAGTAGGCCCCTCCACTTGTTATGTGTGATTCCTAGTTCGGAGTTAGTGCTTCCTCGACAAATAGAGGAGTGGGACCCTCCATACAGAAGTGACAGAGGTTTCACAGTTTGTTTTAGGAGATAGTAATCCCTCGACTGTGGGGAAATAGTGAGGTGTGGGAATCTCTGTAGTTCTTCCTACCTTACACAAGGCGCAATTAATCATCAGTGGGATCTCTCATGCTGTGTGCTAGAGTTTGGCTTAGTGTGTTGTTACTAGTAGAGCCTTGGGTAGAATTCTATCGCTGGTTATGAGGTCAGAAACTCCTAAGGCTTGGTTCCATAGATGAGTATATCTAGGGTGTTTCCTTGGTTTCCTTGTTGTGTTCTCACTTATGGGTTGATGCACTATGTGGTTGAGATGACTAGTTTTATTTATCTGAGGATGGTCTCGAGATGGAGTTTCTCTCTTATTTTGGTTCCCTCTAGTTGGGTCGAGCAGACTGCTAGCTTTCAGTTGATCTCTTTTATTTTGGGGTGCCTACTGAATATTCTTACACTCACCCCCACATGGTATTTTCCCACACATGTCTTTTGTCTTGTGCAGACCACATGTTCTTCGATGAATTCCCAGTTGGACCCGGAGCAGGTAGAGCATAGTAGCTGGACTGACTGGGGTTTTCATCAGAGATTGGTTGAGGAGCTTACCAATGAGTGTCTGAAATTGATCCCCTTCTTCAGAGTAGGATGGACTCTTGTACAGTTTTATTTTGGTGGTTCATGTATTTTTTATTTTTTTGCTTCTGATGTACTCTAGTTTGGGATAGATGTATATGAATTTATTTTAATTTTTTATATCTTTTCATTGTAGTATTGAGGTGTATGTTGGTTCGTGCATACATGTACCTTAGGCTAATGCCTCCCATGTTTTTGATAGCCTACTCGGAGCTGGTCGCCATCCCTTGGCCTATTGGATATGGGCATGTGTAGTTTCGGCTTGGCCCCCATCAGGTCGGGTCGGGATAAGTGGGATCCACAGGACGACATTGTAGTTGGGCAGAGTGGTAGGTGACCACATTTTATGGAAGCTTTCACATTGACCCAGGAAGGTGGAAGAGTTGAGGTGAGTGGAGTCTAGGCAGGCGGAGTGGGTGAAGTGGGGGGGGGGGGGGGCTTAGGCACAGTGGGACGAGCCCCATGCGGTCGTGTGGAAGCTTTCACATTGACCAAGGAAGGTGGAAGAGTCGAGGTGAGTGGGGTCTAGGAAGGAGGAGTTGGTGAAGTGAGGGGGGGGGATTAGGCCCAGCGGGCCGAGCCCCAGGCGGCTGAGCGTGCCAGAGTAGGTGGGAAGAGAGAGGAGTGGGTCATGGGCCAGTGAGGTGGGATGGGCCATGCGGTAATAGGTCAGTCCAATGTAGGTAAGCCAAGCCCAGGTAGCCGAACAGGTTGGAGTGGGCCGAATAGGTCTGGCAGGCCGAGCAGACCTGGTGAGACTTTAGGCCATGGGTTCAAACCTCCATATCTCCTAAATAGAGTTCCCTTTTTATGTACCATCTATAGAAACATGATCCTACAATCGAGACAGACCTTTTGATGCTAGTTTGGGAATTTTAATACTTGTAATTGGGGCTCAGTTTCATGAAATATCTAAGTTTAATAATAATATAATTATTTTTTTATTCAGAAGTCTTATATTGGTCATATCTTCTAAACAGAACGTCCAATTGACGTGGCGTCTATGGTGTCACAACCCTAAAATTTATACAGACATTTCAAGACCAATTTCCTGCTTTTAAACCAAAATAGAGGTGCAGGACCCATGTATCCTAGTTTAGGCATGTTTCAGTGATATGTAGATTTTTCACCGGGTGTCCATTTTTTATGAATGAATAGTTGATTCCATGTGTTTTTCTATAAGGATCATAATGATTAAATATATATAATTTATTTTGTGATTGTGGAATGGGCCCCATGAGATTTCATTTGAGCATAATGTAGCAACATACGACTTTTTCATCGGATGTCTGATCAGGGAGAACAAATAGTCGATCTTGAGCATTTTCCCACAAGGATCACAACAGTGTGATCCATTTGGATGTGAAGAGACTTATTCATGATATAATTAATTGTGTAAACATTAAAGGAATATCTATGGAGTATACTTTTGATGGGTTTGAAGATAATCCATGGCTTAGGTCATTATTGACCCTTCTTTCTAAGTGTTGATCCCCTTGACGTACTAGAGTACAGATCCTCGACGACCAGAGTGGAACCCCCCCTGATGCACTAGGGTGTGGCACCTCTGTAACTACTTTTTGAGAAGTACCCTCCAGTGTATTACCCTTCAGTGGTCCTGGGTAGTGGGTCCCCATCGACTCCAGGGTGTTGATCCCCCTAACGCACTAGGGCGTGGATCCCCGATGACTAGAGTGAAATACCCCTAATGCACCAGGGTTTTGGTCCTATATAGCTAATGTTAGAGTGTAATCCCCATAAAATAATAGCACACGGGTCCTCTATGACCATTATTAGAGTGGAATCCTCTGACGCACTAGAGTGCGGGTCCTCTAAGGCTACTATTAGATTGTAATCCCTCTGACGTACTAGGTTAGAGGTCCTCTACTTCGATTTTTCACCATATGACTATGTGGATTAGTGGTGAGATATGGTTTTATGTACCTTTGGACTCATGATAAAGAGGAACACTTTCCCCACCAAGACACGTACTTATGTCGTGACCTAAATCCGTGTGGGTGAGTCAGTGCCACCCAAAGAGGATAGTATCAAGGTATTGTGATTGAGCCCCTTTGACTTGAATATTCCTGGAATACATATGGGATATTAGGAATCATTGTTGGATACTTTTGGAACTATTGGGGTCTCTTCTTTTTGGTCTGATTTGTGAGATAGAGATCCCCTTACTATGGAGAGACATGGTTTGATGTACCTTTGGACTCACGAGAAAGAGGTACACTGTCCCCACTATGACGCCTCCTTTTTTAATGACCTAAAATCATGAGGGAGAGTTAGTACCATCAAAAGAGGGTAGTATTAAGGTGTGGTGATTGAGCCCCTTTGACTTTCATGTTTGGGGTAGTCATATGGGATGCTAGGCATATTTGTTGGATACTTCTGGAATTGTTGGTGACTCTTGTTCTTGGACTGAGCTGTGAGATAGATATCCCCTTACTCTCTCCCATTTGGGTTTATTTTGACTGATTATATATATATATATATATATATATATATATCCCATTTCATTACCCACTCCTTATGTTTTTGTCACTCTCCTTCCAAGAGAGGTGAAGATGCGTGAGGTATGCCATGTGCTTTCCGGTTCTAGATTCTCAGGGTTGGATGAGTCTAATCTCCTACTATAGGTAACAGAGTCTCGACGAGAAGTCCATATTCTCACCATTTATAGCTCATTGTGTTTGGATGATCTTACTTCACTCTCTTGTTGGGTTGAACTACACTCTTTTACTGTACCTTGTTCTATCTACTTCTTTCCTCTTCAGTGTATCTCTTACTACTCCCCCTCCACCTTTTGGGGCATCTTACTAGGTATGTTTATACTCACCCCTGCATGGGATTTTCCCGCACATATCATGCCTTATGAAGATGACAGATAGGTTTGATCATGACTTTGGAGGATCTCAGGGATATCGAATCTTGGATTGCGTACAATGGCCATAGCTTAGGATCTAGGAGTGGGGCTCTATCAGCTATTTTAATATTTCAGTCTCTGTCAGGTTGGGACACTTTTCTAGTTGGGTGTGTATTTTTTCCTCTTTCCCATTCCAGTTTACTTTACTATACTCATACTATTTAGTTGTCCATGCATGTTTGGTTTATTTATAATAGTGTAGCATATTTTATTATTTTCCCTCTACACTTTTTCATTGAGTGGTTGTGTGTGTGTGTACAGGTACTTAGAAAAAGGCCTCCATGAGTTTTTTGTGCCTTCATCACTTGTCACCAACCACTGGCCTATGGATGCAGGCTTGGGGTAGTTGTATCTTGAGCCCCAACATGGGTTGGGTTATGACAAAGAAGATTTGAGGGGATGGAGAATGCAAAATATAACAAAGGATCTAGAGGAAGGATGTTACCACTTCTTTGGGTAACTCCTTTTGGTTTTCACCAAAGGGATTCCTTGGATGGATTTATGCCCAAAGAGAGGCTTCTAGGATAAATATAGTTATATTTGGAGGATATTTAGTTATATTTTTTTGAGTAAAAGGGCTTGTGAGGTATGAATAAGTGGGAGGGTTGAGTGCCTTTTTATATTAGAGGAGTGACATTCTTGTAAATTTTAGAAATGGGAATTCCACCCATGTTTTTCCCATGAAAAGTGGCTCCAATAATTGTAAAAAACCAATATAATGGAGTATAGGGTAAAAATATTTCTATAAAATGGATTTTTGAAATGATTATAGGCCATTTACGGCCTTATGTTTAGGGCTTAGTCCTTTGTTAAGCTATTTTTTTTCTTAATCGTTGTAATTAATTTTAATCACCTTCACTGATATTTTTGGTAAAAAAAAGTTGAACTTATTAGAAATTAGAAATTATTCTGATTCGAAATATGGAATCCATTTTTCCAAATTCTAATCATAAAAGTGGTAGGAATTAATTTAAAATTAATCCCAAAGATGTGTCATGATAACAGGTTTTTAAACCAAAATGTTTAAAAGTTTGAAATGTTTTTATATCCAATTTCAATTTGAAAATATTTTCAATGACCTAAATTGTATTAATTTTTGTAAATATTATCTAATTAAACTTTAAAAAAAATTAAAATATAATTCATATATATAAATAGATTATATGAAAAAGCAGTTTTGAATGAAAATTCAGTATTTGTCACTATTCGTCCAAAAATGATGTTTTTCATAAAAATCTCAAATATTCATCCTAATCTAATTTGAAATTATGAATTAAAAAATGTAGTTTATTTTATCAAAATTAAATTTCTAAAGTTTCTAAAATTAATTTTTTTAGTATTCATAGAAGGACATAAAAAATATTTCTTTTAAGAAAATAGTATTTCCTGACATATAAATTCTTTAATAAAAATTGTATATCTTATTATCAAAAAGTTTTATTTATATAAAAACATTATAAAAAAATATTTAAACTTATTTATTAAATTTCATATTACTAATTTTGATGGCTAGGTTATAACTATATCACTTAACTAGTTATAATAATAAAATGTCATTTCGTAGAAAATCAGTGTTGCATGTAATTAAAAATAAGTCAGTGTTGCATGTAGCACAAGATTATCTCATTGTATCATATAATGAAAGATTAACTTTGTGTATAATGCAATTAAATAAATCAATGAAAATTAATTTATTCTAAAAAAAGTTTCATAAAAGCTCAGGGTGTTACATGATAGGTGGAACACCTCACGACAAAACTAGCTGCATCTCTTTTCATACCTGACCACTAGTATTGGAGATGTAAATCCCGATATATCTTGGTGACACAAGGGTGAACTTTCCAAGATAAATCATGAAAGTATCACATAATCCCCTCACTCATATATGCGTAAAACCATATGTGACCATGTATATATATAATTTGATCCTCACCTATGGTCCAACCAGAAGGAAGCTCCTCACCAGCCACACTCTCTCACAGGACCAGGCCTTTATAATCTGATAACTACCTTATCCCAAATCTTTTCATAAGGGTAGATGTCAAATCTAAGTATAAAATAAGGGTCTTACCCTAACTTTCCTGCACCTTTAATTTCATCTCAAAGAAAAAATTCATAAGCTTCCACTCGCTACTAAATTACTGAGCTATTTTCATCAGAGTCCCCCTAATCTGTGCATCAACCACCACATTTTCTTTACCAGGTGTATAGGAAATCCTGAAGTAAAAATAATATAGGCATTCAACCCACCTTCACTACCCCAGATTCATATCATGCTATGTAAATATGTACTTGAGGATTTTGTGGTCCATGAACACCACAAAATTCTCCCCAAGTAATGTATCCAAAAGTGAAATGCATGAACAACTGAAGCTAACTCGAGATCATGCATCTGGTAATTCCTCTCATGTGGCCTCAAATAACAAGACCTGTATGCCATGAATTTATCCCTCTACATGATAACTACTCCTATCCTGATACCTGATGCATCATAGTAAATAGTGTAACTCCTACTTGGCTCTAAAAAAATCAGTTTCGATGCTGAATTCAATCTCCCATTTAGTTCATAAAAGGATTTCTCATAGGTATATGACCATAAAAACTTTACACCCTTATTAGTTAGGACTATGAGCAACATTAATAGGTGGATAAGTCATATATAAAATTCCTATAATATTTATACTTCCCTAAGAAACTTCGTATCTCAAATATGTTCTTGGTCTTCTCCTAGTAAACTACAACTCTAAACTTCTTTGGTTCAAATGATACTCCTGTATCCACAATAATGTGACCTAGGAAGTGAATCTAATCCATCCAAAACTGGAACTTTGTGATCTTATCATATAACTAATGCTCACTTAGTGTATCCAATATGATATCAATATTTTTGGCAAGGTCATGTCGATTGTGAGAATACACCAAGATATCATCCATGAATACCATGATAGATGAATCTAGATAAGGATGGAAAACTTGTTTCATAAGTGTAATGAATACTGATGGAACATTTTTGAGAATGAAAAACATTAAAAAAGTACTCATTTAGATCAAACCTTCTTCGAAAGTTTGTACAAAGTATGTACGATGGTTTAACATGAACTTGATGATAAACGATTCTCAAGTAAATTTTTGAGAATACCCGAGCTTATTAGAGTTGGGAAAAGATATCATCTATCTGTGGTAGAGGATAATGGTTCTTAAATGTTAGATGGTTCTATTTCTAATAATCTACACATATCTTAAGGGTACGATCCACCTTTTTCACAAAAAGGACTAGAAAACACCATGGAGAATATTGGGTTCAATAAACCCATTTTCCTCTAAATCTTCTAGATGCCTCTTAATATCTTGCATCTCAGTAGTATATATCCTGTAAGGAGGAATGGATAATTGTGAAACTCATGAAACTAGCTTGATAGAGAACTATACCTCTCTTAATAGAGAAAATCTTGAAAATATTTATGATAAAACATCCTTGAAACAATCAACCACTAGAGGAAAATATTCCTGACGTGTTCCCTAGTTATCCAGATAAAAACTCACGATCTGGGCTATAACTCTGCCTATCCCATGATGTTCAGGTCTATCTTGGATTTCCTATTCATCCCACTCATCCTTGTGAATAAACTCTCCACCCTCTATTTATGTGAAGGTCACCCATCAGTGATAATAATAAATGAAATCATGAAAGGGAAATAACCAATCCATACTGACAATGATGTAAAAACCTATTATTTTGAGGGAAAATAGCTCCCATATAAAGTAAAACCCACCAGTCCAAAGGGGGAACTCCCTAGACTGATTTAAATCCTCCAATAAAATCCCTAAAAGAGTATTAATCATCATAACACCATCAAATCACTGAAAGCTAATCCCAAGGCTCTCCAAAACGGGCACATATATAAATCTATGAGAATACCTTATATCAAAAAGATAATATTTAGTAGAGAACACTAGAATAGTACCTCTCAGAGTATAAGGTATCTGATTCTACTCCTCAGGTGTCAGTTTCACTGTGTATATATAGACTGATGCCTGAACTTGTGATACGACATGGATACTCTGATCAGATTCTCTCTATTATTACCACAAATCTGGGGTCTTAATTCCATGAAAATAGTCACTAACTCATCCTAATCGACCAGCCACACTCCAACTCCCTACCTAATGAGAAGCTACTAACCCTACTCTTGCTCATGGGGTTGGTGCAATCCCTCTCTCACTACTTTCCAAAGGAAAATTTCTACGTAAGTGATGTAGTTGGCCCATATTTCCACAAGATCAACACTCAAATGAGTCTCTCATGGACTAAGGTCTCATATGTCCTAGTTTACCACACTAGAGGCACCTCACCTAGCTAACTGAGTTTGTTCTTTGTATGAAAATTTCACCGCATAGAAGCTCCAAATGAAGTTTCCTACCACCAGTCAATGTAGCACCATATATAGGTGATGAACCACCCTAGATCGCACCCCCATACTATATCAGGTTACACTAGGTGATAAACACATTATTCACTATTCTATAAATGGTAGTTAGCCAAAAAATATTCATTTATGCTCAGATGTTGTATCTAAGACCATCCTTGAATCACCTGGATTTGGATAACTCATTAATCATTAGAATAGGTGTGAAGAATTGGAGCTCCATAAAATGGTACAAATAATCCATTACTGAAAGTGCACCCTACTATAAGTTCATGAAATCTCAAGATCTATCGGACCTCGACATCTTGGGATAGAAGTAATCATATAAATACATATGAAGATCCCCAATCCATATTCTGATGATTATCCATATGAGTAATGACATCACACCATCTCTTAGAAGAATCACACAACATATATATAGAAATATTTACCCTCTTTTTAGGAGGTGTCTTGATATTCTTGAAGATAGACATCATGGAATCTAGCCGTGACTCTTCATCCTGTCATCCTCTATTCTCTGAAAATGTGGGTGGGTGCTGCTATTGGAACTCACACGCCAACTTTTCCATAGTCAGGTTAGGTTTTGGTTCTCCCTGAATAGTCTACATGAAGCACATAAAGCCTTTACAAAATTGGGCCTCAACATTGGTGTCCAGTACAATTATTGGTTCCACAGCTAGCACTACTATAATATCTACTGGTATCCCATGAACCACCACCTCTAGGGAACAATTGTTGCCACCCTCCTGGTTTGTTACTGGAGGTATTCATGGCGACATGCCTATACAATTCCAAACACACACCTCAAAAAAGAACATTATCAAAGTTTATAGATCAAAGTGTAGATATTAAAAAAGGACAGGTACAATAATTCCTATATAATAATCATTCCCATATTCCTTCTGCTTGAGTCAGGTCTAGAAAACATACAGATCATAAGAAAGCAAGAGATACTTCCTACTTCCCACTACTATGGTTGGGTTGGGTTCATGTTCTCTAATATAATAAGTTTAAGTTTCTATTTCATTTTTGTATCCATTTCATTATATCACAATTCATTTTAAACAGTTGAATTAAATAGTTCACCCAATTTTGATCCATAAGATCCCATACCCCTCATGAACCAAAATATGGAATCCACCTAATCCCTACTATAACATATTCTAGTCCATGTGACCCATGGTCTATGAATCAATGTGCCACAATTGGATGATTATGATGTCTATTGTAGCCTAATTAGTAAAACACTTATTAGGTTATGACAAGCTCTCTAAGAACCAACCATGTTCCTCAATTCCCTGCATAAAACATCTGTCATACAACATGTATATCAATCATTGAACATATCACAATAGCATACAATCAATAAATGCATCCTAAATGGAATGAAATAATGCATGGAATGTGAATTATATAAGGTTCATAAGATGATTCATGAGATGGTATACCCTCATATCATTAGGTTGTAACAAAATAGAACTATCAATCACATCAAAAATAATATCACAATTCAAGTGCATCACCCAATGGTAGAGTCAAATCAACTATAATAGTAAAAATCTAGAAAACAAAAATTTCATTTGAGGTAATTTGGATTTTGCCTATACTTGGGTCAGATACGCCTAGGTAAAATTCATTACCAAATTCATATTCCTTCATATCCCTTTTTTGTCTCAAAATAATAAATCAGAAAATAGGATCACTTTGATTACACTTTGTAACATCTCAGACTCGGATTCCACTCAAAGGTTCCCCAAGCCTAGTTGGCCACATGACCTCAATCACCTCTCCCCAAATTCCAGAGTATTCCGACTAGTAGTAAGGACCTAGGGTGTGTCCATGGGGAGACTATGACATCATTACAAGATTTTACCACCGCATAATATCAATAACAGGCAATAGTGGAAGAAAAAAATCAATCAAAAAGATGATAAATAATCAATATAATAATATAAAATAATGATAGAAGTAATCTCATATATATATGATGGTCATACATGTCATCAATCTACAAAATATCTAAAAAGGGTATACATGTAAAGGGTACAAGACATGTAACAAAATTCCAAAATACCAAAAACTATCCCAACTTGCATAATGAGCCTTAGCTCAGTCCTGTGCCCTCCTGGTCCTAAAAATAAATCATAATCCTACAACAAGGTGCTTTCCATTGTCTATGATTGCAATCATATAGTATGTCTGGGTACCTATTAGATCCCCAAATAAATTGTGAGATACAATCCTATTAGGAAACCACCCAAAGATCTAATTACATCCAGTCAATGAATATATAATAATAACATCGTTTAGGAAGTAATAGAATATGTCATGAAGTGTTTTATGTAAAAAAACCATTAAGGTTTAGTTTCCCATGGACACATATACTCTGATACGTGCTCCGACCTTATCCGAAATGTCTTTGAATAAATAGTTATTCCTATATCAATTTATTAAAAAGTTCATTTATTTAATAAGTCTCGGAAATTGGCACGTATCTTAGTGTCCCCCATGAAGATATGTGATCAAGGATTCCTAACTAGAACATCATTAATGTATAAGTCTATGAACAAATACAATATTGTGCTTTGGATTGGAAAACACACCATATAATTCCGTTCATTAATTATTCAATCAGTAACCTACACCCATCCTTAGAATTCCTTATTTGGAATATAGGTATTTCTCTAGGTGTAGCATGAAACAAGCACCTTACAAGCCCATCCTAGGCATTCCTCATTTGAATCCTGGTATCACTCTAAGTGTGGTATAACATCCTTAACATTCATGTCCATCCTTGGCAGTCCACCAAGGGAGCCCAAGAATCACCCTTGGTGTATATGATCATCTTCTCTCTGAGCCCATCCTTAGCAATCCATAAGGATTCCAAGTATCACTCAGGAATATAATAGTCAACCCCCATGAGTCTATACTTGGAATTAGTATATGAACCCATGTGTCACCCAAGTCATATAACCATTCAATCAGGTCATTAAATTAATTCAAAAGGTCCTCACTATGATCATTTAATTTAAAACTCACCTCATAAGGTGGCTTGAATCCTGGGATAAGCTTATAATTCTTAGACTTTTAATTATCTAACATGTGAATTTCAATATAGGAATCATCTCATTCTTAAACAAACAATTACATGGAAAAATCCTAGGGATATGTTTATCCAGTACCTTTATCAATTAAATTCAATTTAAAATTAAAATTACAATTTAAATTATCCTTTAACATCCCATGGAAAAGGGGTAAATGGAACACTCAAAAGCGATCAAGTCATATTCCACCCATGGTGGTCCATTTAATTATACAACACACCTAAGGGCTGGTTCAAATTCAAGGTTCATAACCTTTATTCATTTATCAATGGTCTTATTAATTACATAGGTCAAACCTATTCATTTTAATCAAGAATTAGATTCCATTTCAAAGGTGATGCTCAGAGAAATGGGCACGCGACATAATAAATTATATATAAACACTTTGACTTTAAAGGAAAATCATGAGACCACCTACCATAGGTCTTTAGTATAGTGTTCATCCAGTATTAACTCCTCATTTTACTCAAATCAGGAGAAAAATGGAGAATCGATGAAAACCCTAAAAATAGGAAAAATGGTCTTACACCTAAATAGTGCATATGATACCAATAAGAACAAAGAAAAACTAAATATGAAATGAGTACTCACTAATGTAGATCCAATGAGATGATTAGTGCTTGAATCCGAGTCAAGAAGGAATAACAGTTTCAAAATCTACAAATTTTCTCAAGGAGGAGATCCAAAACCCATGGTTATCCAACGTGAGAGAGAGGAAGAAAAATAGTTTGAAATATAAGATTAAATAAGTAAAAATGTTAAATTCACCAAAATCCTTGGGTCACATAGTTTGGAAACATAGTTGTCCAAAATGTGTTCCAACCATGTTCCCACAACTAAAGTAAGGGGAAACTCAGATGGTTATTGTGCATGATTTGAGTAACCATGCACAAACCATGAAAAAGTAATCTATAAAAAACTATAGAGTTTCTTCACGGGAATGCACCTCTAATCGCATGGTTTATCAAACCATGTAGGATCCTCCTACTCTCTACCCAGGTCTTGCACAGTTAGAAGTAACCTTGCGGGATATCATGTATGATTTCTACTAATCGTATGACAAGCCTTTTTCTTCCCAGAAGTTGGGTTTTGGGCTCCAAACAAGACTCATAAATCCCTGATACATCCATTACCTCAATGGGAATTTACATTAGGCTATAATTAAACATTTAAACCGTTTAATGGAAAGAAAATATTCTTTACCTCTAGAAAGAATCATGTTCTTACAAAAATAGACCAAATGATCTAGCCAAATGAACAAATGACCAAATGAACAAATATTCCAAAATATCTAAACCAAAAATGAACCAAATGGAATTACTCATTAATGAAAGAAACACCCTCACCCAAAATGAATCAAATAACAAAACCAAGAAATATGAAAAATACTCTAACTGATTGACCAAATGACCAAATGAACAAATTACCAAATAACCTAACAAAAAAAATTAACCAAATGGAAAAATGACCAAAATAACCAAGTGATCAAATAACCAAATAACACAGATCAAATATAATTGGACCAAAATGAACATACAAGAGTAATCCAAATATTACCCATGTTTAGCATATGTTATTCCACTATTATTAAATCTATAATTAAATGTTTATTTGGATGATTCTTTATTTTATGGATGACTTCAACACCTAAAATTTTAATTCATTCTAGGTTATTTTGAACTCTGATGTATCTTAAATTGGTCAATTTAAAATGAGTTTCTCACTATATTATTAATCTGACATAGCTTCACATTTGTAAAAAGTGACATTGGGCATCAAAGGTAGTGTTCCTTAAGATAAATTATTTTGCTCGAGTAAGAGGAAAAAGTATGGATATGTTGTAAATGAAATAACACAATAAAATATTGTAAGTATTTTTATTAATATTTAAAAATTTGATATGTAATTAATAATTAAATATCTTGTTTATATTTTTAACAGTGTTCCCTGTAGGCCCTCTATGAGAAATAAGATGAAAAATTTGGGCCAAATGATCATTTGAGATAGGTATTAGGTGATGATAACCAAGGGAGAGTTTGATGTCAAACTGGGAATAACATCACCCCCACTAGGTATTGGCCCTCATCGAGTACCTCTCAAATCTCTCATACCACTAATCTGAAAAATTCTCACACAGAATAAGTTGAGCAAAAAAATAGCTATACGAGAGTGTGAAAGAGGTAAATTGGCCACTGAATAGTTCTTGAAAGCTATATCAGCTATATGTACATCACTTCCATCAGAGTATGCTAATATTTTTGATTTATGTATGGAAAAAATGAACTATTTATATGTTTCACTGAGTGATGTATTTGAGGTTCCTAGTTGTGGTTGAGGTGATGATACTACTAGTTGTGATGATGATGGTGTTGATGATGATTATTGTGGAATTGGTGGTGATGAGGGAGATATCAATTCCATCTATTTTGAGTTTAAAGTAAAGAGACATGTGTGGATGATATTTAGTGACTAAAACTAATTGATGGTTTGGATTATATATGTATGTTATAATATTGTAAATGGTTTGAAAACTATTTATAATATGATGTTTAAATGGTAAATATATAAAAAAATTATTGCTTTAAATGTGTACCATGGTTTGGAATTTATTTAATGGTTTTGTGAGAGGTGTTGGATGGAGATAATGATATGCATTGGGGATAAGACTTTATATCTACAATTCATAGAACCGTGGGTATACATAAATTTTTTATGGGGCTCTATACCCACATTTTTAGGAACCGTTGGTATAGATGTATACCCATGGTTTACTTCAAACCATGGGTATTAAAATTTGACTGTGATCTATACCAATGATTTCAAAGAAAACCATTGTTATAGCCCTATATTGATTCCTATAATCCCCATGGTTCACAGCACCATTTTTATAGGCTATAATAATAGTTTTTGGGACTATACCAATGGTTTAAAACCATTGGCATAACATATATTTCTAGAAGTGATTATAAAATTGACCTTGAGATCAATTTCATACATGGACTCCATCTAACACAACAACTAAATCCTGATGGGATCTTCCCATACACTATTATATTGGTGGAATATCAAATTTCTACTGACCTATCTCACCACATACATGACTTTTCTAACACGATGTTCATACCTCTGTGGCTAATATAATACTCAACATTATAGAAGTTTCGTTATCATATCCCTACTAAACTGAAATTCTAATCTCTAAGGTACACACACCATCCATTAATATACATAATGCATGTATGTGGTCTTAGTGATCATACTTTAGAACCAATGAAAAAACCAATTTTCAATCATTCATGACTCACTAGGATGCTCTCCCTCATTTCCTTCCAAAATTTTATTCACAATAATGGTCACACCCTCCTATCACCTATAGTTAACACCCCACTACATGCCTGCCCTCATACCTCTCCTCAAGTTCAATGCATGACATATTTAGGTATCGCACATGTGTTGCTCATCCTGAGTCATGCTCACACCATCCTAACAACTCATGTCAAGAAAAAAGTTCATATAACTGCTCCATGGTACCTTGATTCATCCATGATATCATCATCTATTATAGAAGTAATGCCTCCCATTCTCAATGAAAATTTAATACACCATTCCTATAACCATCTTTTTGAATCCATCATTACCTCATCTACACAATGTCATTCACGTATCCACAAACCCATATGGGTACCATGCATCACCCACATGCACCTACCCATATGAATCGTAAATTTTATCAAAACCCATAGTAATAATCACTTTCCTCTTTCCAAGAAGAATGAACCACCAAGATCACTCTGGAAGGTTCTTACCCATCATTCATATCGGTCTCATCCAAACCAAACAAGTGCACTCTCATATACCACCATATTACACAACAAGAATCACACTCTAATGAGTTACACATCATCAAAACTAGGCTCACATTCTTAAAAAACTGACCACACACCCCTCACATGTCAATCTACCACCACTTAAGCACCAGTCATGCTTCCACATACATGATGCATTATGAATCTCCATGCATAAACCACATGTTTGATATAACTTTGGTGAATCAATCTCAATGACACCAAGCTCTCCCACATTGTCCATAACCAAGCCTCACATTTTTCACAACTCATGGGGAAACATCTCTCCTCCCGTCTTTATACCACAAGAAAAATCATAGGACAAAACACCTACTCTAAGGATAACATATTTACACATTAGATATCACATTATTAATTAATCTTCCCTCCCCAGGCACCCCTTCTCATCAAGTATCCTCACATTAGAATACCACCTTTAGGATCATGAAACATCCACGAGTATACAAAAACATTATATTATGATTATTTATATCAAGTAAAATCATTGTCATATGGCTTAGTTAAGTAGAACTACACCAAGAATATATACATGAACACACCATATAGTTTATTCTAGACACTTTAAGTAACCAAATCAACATCACTATCATCCATAAGGGGTTTATCACTAAGTAGTTCAATGCCCGTACTAACCCACCAGGGTCACTAAACACCCCTTTCATAGAGGGACTATTTAACTATAATTGGAGAACATCCCATGATTGGATCCACATTAATTTTCATCAAAATAAAATACCATGGTCTAGGTGATTAGAATGAAACCAAAAATTTAAACAAGAAAATTCTATATTAGTTCTTAGTCATACTTTAAATAGATGAACCCGCTATCGTTGGTGAAATAAATCGCATGAAAGTGCATGAATTTCATGTGAATCCTATATACCAAATATAATGCTTGTACATAAGTATCTAAAAATTATGTTCTAATATAAAAAAATAACAATATCAAATACAAAAATTATACTAAAATACACATACTGATAGTAATAGAAAAAACAAGAACAATAATCTCATATCCCAGGAAACTTGGAAATTAAATAAAAAAATGTATTTACAAAAAATTTATCCAAAGACCATCATAATATTTTTTCATTCCTATCCCTTGCCTATAATATTTAAAATATCAAGACAAGAAAAATATTCTTTAATACCACTTTATAACACCCCCCGGATGTGAGACCACTCAATAGTGTCTCAACTAGTGGCATTGTGTATTCTTAGGAACACCTCCCCATATTCCAGAGGATGTTGAGTAGTAGTGAAGGTCTAAGATGTTATCATGGTGAGACTATAACCTCATATAAAATTAAATAAACCAATATAAATGACCAAAAACATCCATAAACATAACCATAATACTTAAAAGTAATAAACATATCCATGATATAACAAATAAAGTGCATAATATAGTTATAAATACCAACTAATCAACCATTAAGTTGATAAAATATATTGAATATAAAAAGAAATAAATAAATAATATTCTCTAGTTTCATCACCTCACCTCACCTCATTACAATATCTAAACTCTAACCAAGCTCTATGGATTAATAATCTAATACTAGGCCTCTTCCCTACCTGTACCTATGGACATGAGGTCTGCTTGGGTACCAAAGTTTCATGGACTCCCAAGTAGAGTGTAAGTAAAAATTAGTAGGCCACCACAAAAAATGTCCCTAACATAACCCAAAAATCATTTATTGCGTATGTGATATGATCATCATAATAAAATAAACAAAAAAATCATAATAAAATAACCATTATCGATCTTTGGGTTCTAAGGTGATACCGAAGATTGACCATACCCACTTCAAAAAATGATGGAGTGTATCTAAGCAAGTCACACCACCCAGGGGAACCATTTCTTCCCATTAGACAAATATAATTCCACCAAGTTGGTCCAATTCATCCCCTAGATCTAGAAGAATATCACATAGGGGAAGACTCTCCCTGTAACCACATATCACATACATTAGAGGGGTTTAAAACACTTCAAAACTAGTATATCATCCACTTAGTTGGGGTGGGATCACATACCCTAACTAGAACCATCATATCCATTCGTCCACCAGGGTGGCCACATCCCCTACTCAAAATCATCATATTCCTTAGGGACATAGATCACCTTAAAACCATTATAACATATCCCTATAGGGTGTCCCACCCCAGAACCTCATATAGCGTACACCCAGAGGAAAAATCTCTCCCTAACTTCATATATTATCCACCAAGGGAGTTACATCCCATATCGAGAAAGATTATCAACCCATCATTACCTAAAAGTGTCATATCCCACCCTAACACCTGATAACCATTATATCACATACATATAAATATCATGAATATAACTGGGAGAATATCCTCTCCCCATAACCTCATATCATAACACATGGTTAACCACTTTCCTAAACCTGAGACACATCCCCTAGGATGAACACTCAAGTGCACAACCTAGACTCACCACTGCATTAATACTAGAATGACATTGTTAATTCTAGGGTTATAAGGTGAAATCCAAGATTAACAATACATGATCCCCTATACTACCTCTCCAGGATTAGTATGAAACTAAGGCATTCAAAAAGGTCCCCTAAGCCACACTATAGTTAATACACACTACTTGTGATCTTCTATCACTTCAAAAAATTTAGGAAAAATGATCATATATCAGAGGTATACAATCCCTCAACATCACCATGATCACAAAATTTCCTATTCAACCTCTTAGGAAAGGTCATACTAGCATCACATTACGGAGATAAAATGATAACTATCTCACTTCTTAGTCAATAAATGTTGGTCCTCTCACACTGAACCTATACATTATCCCACCCAAGGTATAACTATCTAGGTACTCATGTGATGGTGGGGGGGGGGGGAACTCACCCCACACTCATCTCAACTAGACCAAGGCTTTATGGAATCTCAAGAATTCATCATGGCATACTTGGGGACAATCATTCCCAATCCACCACTCTCCCCTATTCACGAGAACTATAGGAAACCATATAAGGTCTATAACATTTTTTTTTCATTTCATTTAGTTGAAACACCTCCAGGGTTCTCATACCTCATAGCACATATTTATACTCATTACCTTATCCATCAGTGGATGAGGCATAAAACTAGTGTCCAAGGGTCTATTGTGGCCCTTGAAACTTTTTTTGGTACAATGAATTCAAAAGAAATGATTTGTGTAATTAATCTTTGACCACCCATAGTAGTGATACCACATATCAAATACTTCATAAACAAAATGTTTAACTATAGGGTTGCGTTTAGGGTCTACTTACCCCATTTGTAATTACCCTCTTTAATAAAATATCTACCACCGCCTAAGCTCATTCAAGATTTGTATCATTACTCAAACTCGTATGACATGAAAAAAATTCTAAATAGTTAATTATAATTAATTATCCAATTTAAATAAAAAATACATAATCATCTACAAGCTCTCTAAGAAACATAACAATGTTTAAACCTTGATCAATGGGGTGTGGTCCACTCTTGACACACACCTATACCCAAGACACAAAAAATCCCTAAATCACTCACCCAAATTGATGGATAATTAAATAAAATTTTCCTTAAAAATATAAATAATTAATAGAAATCACATACCTCAATTGAAATGGTTAAGGATGGTGTACGTTAATCTTCTCAATATGTCCTCTATCTACTGTATTGAAAAGACTATAATTATAGGACAATTCCACCATGATATGTTAGAATATTAAATTAAACCCTCACCTAAATTACATGATCAAAAGGTGATAAGATGATAGAATAACAATGAGGATAAATGAGAGTTCTTACCACTAATTCACTTGATGAATCCACCTTGAACAACTTGGATCAAAGGGGGTCAAATAAGTGTAAAGGGAGGGGGAGGCAAGGAGGTCTCTCCCTCATTATCCACTTATATGGAAATGAAGGATCCTAAGGGGTTTCCAAAATTGGACCCCTAAAATCTAAAATAAGGCCCTTAAATAAATAGTTATGCACATAATTCATGGTGTCACCATGGGGGTCATGAAGCAACACCCCCTCTCTCGGTTAAGTTATAGTGAATCCCTCTTGGGCCACAATGTGACCTCCCCTAGGAAGTGGGGTACCCCCATCCAAACGTAGTCATAGAATGACCCTAATTGGGCATGACATGACCACCCTAGATATAGTGGCCACCCTACCTATCATCATCACAAATTTACCCCTGTGGATCATAAAGTAACCACCCCTATATAGAGGGTTCATCCCCATCCTTTTAACATTGTGGTATGGCCCCTATATGTCATAGTGTGAATAGATTTACCTAGGGGAGGCCCAAGAATCCTAGACATGGCTTCCATCACTCACGGAATGGAATTTCATGCTCCCTTATATGATTCATACTCATCATAGGTTGTCATGATGTTACTAAAGGGGGTCATGGAGAGACCAACCACCTATAACAAAAATCAGCAAGGGGGGTTAGCCTGGCCCTACTCCAACATTCTCTTGATCACTCGAAACAACCCAAATCCCAATATACATAAAAAAATATCATTGATATGTTATAACCCTGAAAATTATAATTTGAATTCTAATTTTTGAAATGTTCCCTAATCTAAGACCAAAATTCAAATTCCCTTTGAATTTTATAATCCATATTGACAAAGGGTTTTACATTTTATTTCAAACTCACCTATACCTAAAGGAAAGGAAATTTCATTTCCAATGATCATATTAAGAAGTTTTTAATTTTAATCCTTAAAGGAATCTAGTGATGAATCAAAACTGATGAGTGAATTTACTAAAATAAATCTAGAGGTAAATGAAGAGAATGAGGACATATTTCTTGATATTTTTTAGGTGAAACCTTCTGTCCTTGATTTTATTCACCCGGAGAAAGTAGGGGATGGTGAGTTTTAGTGTATATGGAGAACCATATATAATGTGGAGACTAATAGTGAGTGGTCTCTATCTCCTGGAGGTATCTTATGTTTCAAGAATCACTATGTATTCCTTCACTCTATGGTATAGTTAGTAAAGAAAAATTATAATTACTCATAATATATGGTATATATAGGAGCCAATAAGATGCACTATGATATTAAACATCGATATTGGTGGCTCGGTATGAGATGTGAGATAGTGTATTTTGTGTCATGGTGCTATACTTTTATGTGGGTTAATGAAGAGAATCATAAACCATCTGGGTTACTTTAACCTCTTCCAGTCCCCATTTGGAAATTGGATGAGATATCCATGGATTTCTTCATTGGGATACCTTATACCTATCAGGGAAATAACACTCTATTAGTTTAAATTGAATTTTTTACTAAGTCATATAATTTCATCCCAATTAATGCTAACACTATGGTAGAGGATCTCAAGAAGTATTATGTGTAGTAGATTATGAAACTTCATAGTGTTTTTTCTATCATTATTTCTGACGGAGAATCAAAGTTCATGCCTCAATTTTTGAAGGTCTTTCAAGAGGAAATAACAATCTAAGTGAATTTGAGCACAACATATCACCTATAAATAGAAATTTAGATGGAGTTGGTGGCCCAAATTTTAGAGGACATGCGTTGTTCCTTTTTCTTAGACTTCATAGACTCATGGGATACCGATTTAGAATTAGTTGAGATTTATTATAATAGTATCTTTAAATATTCTATTTGAATCCATACTTGTAAATATTTATATAGTTGGCCATGATAATATACAATCTTTTGGAATGTGGTGATTCTAATAATTGTTCAATATATGACTAAAAATATTCAGATGATCTATGAGTGACTTGTAATGGATCTGAGTATCCATAAATATTATATTGATCAATGTCACTATACTATTGAGTTTTCATTGTGTGACCGAGTGTTTTTAAAAGTATATCCTCATTTAGGTCACTAAAATCTCAATAAGTAAGGGAAACTAACATCGAGGAATGTGGGTCTATTGAAAATGATATTAAAGATTGGTATGGTTGTAAATTAGTTATATTTTCCTCCTTAGATGATAGAAATTAATAACATTTAATACGAATCTCAATAAAATAAATAAAATCCTGATCTCTCCCATGTTTTGAGTTAGGAAGAGTTGGATATTTTGGTTACTGAGAAACTAATATAGATTTCTGAATCTTGGTGTAAGGTTATTCATAAAAAATATAATCTATTAGTCTGGGTATTATAAAACCAAAGTATTGATTCTCATGAGACATTGGAGTGGAAATACTTTATAAAGGAGGATTGGAGTCACCTATTCTAGGGACACCATTCCTTAGGTTGACTTTATAAAGGTATAAAGTGATATGGTAAGGAAACTTTTCACACCCATAGTGTCATTTTCAGGTATTCAATTTTTTATTTATTAATTTTTATCCTTATTTTATTATTATATGATGAATTTCTTTGAAATTTTTAGAGGATAGGGTGATATGTGGATTTGTATGGCTCGTGAAAAGTTAGTAGTAAATTTTCAACCTAATCATACAATGATTTATCCCATGATAGTGAGATACACATGGTTAGAAAACAGTTTGGAGTAACCATGTCAATTAATTATATATGGATAGGGGAAACCATGTTAGCTTAAGAATTGGTTCTAGAACTATTCTCATGTCTGGTATATGGTTTACTAAACTGTGTGGACAAACTATATGGACTTCACATAACATAAAAATTATGAAATTACTAATTTCCACTAACTTGAATTTAACAATTTTTACCATATCTTCTCCCTTATTTTAACTCTGTATATCCCTTAGCCATCATCCTCTTTTATCCCTCTTATAAGCTTGAATTATTTTGATTTTCTTTATCAAATAACAAATATTCCTTAAAGTAAGTGGTTATACTCATCTCCTTTGGTCTTATTATATTATTTTCCCTAGATTTATTACTTTTATATGGCTATATTTTCATATTATTCATACCCACTTGTATTTAAGGTGGAGGTTTTCCTTAGTAGGGTTTTATTTTGGTTTCATTGGATCCTTTTCTCCCATTTTGGTGGAAAATAACTAGTGAAATTATATTTGACCATAATTTTAGTAAGTGATTTCTTGTTCCTTCCAATAATTATAAAACATGATTTTATTAAATTTTTCAAATGTTTTTGAGTATATTAAAATAATTTTTAGTGTCAATTTGGACTGAAATTGGATTCTTAAAGTTTTGGTGAAAGAATTGTTTACAATATATATATATATATATTCCATGATATTATAAACTACAAACTAAATGTTTAATTAAGTGATTCAATAGGTTTTACTTGGATAAAATAATAATAAATGTTTCCATATGATGGAGATCCTTAAATTATAGAATATTTTCTAAATGATTTTATGATAAAACCATTTGTTTAATGATATATTTGGATTATGTAAATGTGGTTTCTAGTTGAATTAAATCCCTTAAAATGAAAAGGATTTCATTATTTTTATATGAGACTCGGTAGTTTTTAGAAATAAATTAGAGCCTTATTGGAAGCCTTGGATACTTTGGAGGGGGGGGGAGCTTCTAGCATGCCAAGTTTAAGGGATGACCCTTATTAGTAGACATTGTGATTATTGCCTGATATGGGTTCATGATAGTACATGTTAATCCAGGTTTAGTGCACAAAACTATCTCTATTATAAGTCATGCCTAACATGGGAACATGCTAGGACATGATATGACTTTTTCTAGTGGATCTTGAAAACTTTTGGATATATCCTTACAGAGACACTAGGCTGCTCTGCCTTTGTTATCGATGTATTTCACCCATGAAATTTTATGAATTATCTTATTTACTTTACACTTTTACTTTTATGTTTCATTAATAAGTTATTAAAAATTATATTTTCAATTTTAATTATTTTATCTAAAATAAAAAGATTATTTTTTTACATTATAGCTCACACTAATAGTGTATGGTTTATTTATGATGATTTTCACATAGATAATTTGGTGGGATATTAATAGTTTTTTTATGATTACACCCTATATACACCTTATGAGTGTATTTTGAACTTTTTTTACTCATACAGGTAATGTTAAGAAACCTCTTGGAGATGGTGGATATTTATGTTATTCAAGATCATGTTTGGAGGGGTTAACCATATAAGAGTTATCCCTTATGTCACACGGTGATTGGTATATGTTGTATTAGTTTATTTTTTGTTTGAATTTGTAGTAAATCCATGATCTTGTATCTACATATTTTTTCCCACCCGTTTTCTATTTTGGATTCATCTGTGGATAATTTTGGTTTAGTATGCCTGATTTGGTAATCATATTTAAAGGTTGTGAATGTTGTTTGATTCTATTTCGCTATTATGGTGTATTATGATCTTTATTTTATATTATGTTATGTATGGCTCTATTCATTTTCACCATACAGTTTATTTAGTTGTCAAAATTTCTAATCTATGGTGGGGGTTATGTTGAGTTCCTGAAAAAAACTCTCAGTTTTTTGTTTCTATTAGGAAAACCATTTCCAAAGGCGTTTCCTTGATACCCATGTAGTAGTTTCATGTTTATGAATATAATGAACACCCTTATATCCATGTCATAGGCCATATTGGGAGTTATTAAAGAGGTTTCCTAGGTTTATTAGTGACATCCACAAAATCAAATTCATATAAAACCAAAGGAGTTGTAATAACTAGCATCCATTGTTCATTTAGAGCATTAAGTAACCTCCAAAAGTGTTTTAAGTTCCAAACCACCTTGAGAGGTGTATTAATGAGACTAAAAATTTATTGTATAACCAAGACGATTCATAAAATAAATCTTAAGGTGGGATTATGAATTTTCACATGAAATGGGCCATGGAAACCCATTACTCCAAGCCCAATCCTAAATCCCATTGGTATTTTCCATTTACCCATATTTATATTTTAATAATATAAATAAATAATTATTTATATTATAATTCCACCTTATTTATTTAATTAAATAACTATTATTTAATTAAATATTTAAAATTTGAAAAATGAAACTATTTTTTTGTGGTTATAATACACGTAAACATTTTTACGCTTGAAATAATCACATTATTCAAAAAATACCAATTAGAATTATCTTACATGTGACCCCAGGGACCTTTTTAATGTAGGAAATAATCATTAATATCATTAATAATTATAAATTGAGAGTGGTATCTTGAAAAATAATGTAGCTAACCAAATTAAAAATGGGTTTAGTGTGATCTAATTAACCAAATGAACATTAAAAAAGTTCCTCTATCTTTAATGTAGAGAATAAGAATGAGACATGGATAATTTCAATCCTTATATCTTATATATTTTCCTCAATTCTTTAGTTTACTAAATATAAAACAATTACATCACATACAATTATATTAGCATGATTATGCACTTAGCCAAAAATAAATTTAGGACCTTGATGTCTTAACCCATTATATGGGTGGACACATCCTATCTTGGATAATCAAATCCCTTTTCTTGATTAGAATCATAACTAATAAAATTTCATTAATCCAAATTCTAAAATGAAATTAGATCAGTATAAAATTAAAAAACTACACAATAAGGGGACATGTTTGACAACCTCATGTCAAAATATCCATAGCTAATGTTCACTTAAGTATCACTAATGACACATATATGAAAATACATGTGGTGTAATTTAAGTGAGTCAATCTGAATACAAGTTCACCAACTTATATCATGCGAGTGATTTGTTGCATCACTATGCAAGTGATCCTACTCATACCATTATTAATATATCATCATAACCCAATATGACAATTATCAATCAGAGATAAACTAGTAATACATATATTCTAGTGGTTGCTATTAAATCATATCCCAAGTTCTATGCAATAAAAATAATTTAATGAAAATGTATTTACATTAATACACATCACATGATATGACATGTCCCTAAGAAAACAACACTTCATAGAATTTGGGGCACAAACACTAAAAATATATTGGCACCTTAGGAGTATTGATTTATGTGGAATCATTGGGAGGATTTTGAGCTAGGACTCTTTTCTTATCTTATAATCTATTATTATATGTTTTTTATTGATTTTTTATATAATCTCATTTAATTTATCTTAATTATGTTCCTTATGATTTCATTTATATGAAATTCTATCAATTTATATGAAAATACCCTTTATTGAAATCAATCCCTTGTATCCTATTGTCATATCGTGTAGTGAACCATATTTTCATGGATTCATTTTTTATTTAACCCCTATTTTCCCTTACAATTGATTGAATGAAAAATTACATCCCTAAAAATATAGGATAATAGCAATAGTGCATGATATAAAAATAATGATATGGAAATGGAAGCATTGAATGCACCATGATAGTAGTAAGATTGTGTTGTTTAGAGTTATGTTGAGTTTTATGGATATGTACACTAAACCATGAAATGGTAGTTTAAACCATGCCATGGTCTAGCCGTTTGTGCACCATGAAATATTGTGAGACATTATGTCATGGTTTTTGTGCATGGGGTTATCATTTTTATGAAAATAATTTATTTGACCTATTTCTTACACATTAGATATCATTGTTGATTAGTTCATCATTTTATAATTAATTTGTGGAGTTTGAACATCTCACATAATAATTTAAATTTTAAATGATAATTAATGATATTGAACTAAATGTTTCAAGAGTTTAAATGTTTAGAGCATTTTTGAAATGATCAATAAATATAAGCCAAATGTTTAAGTTTTTTTAAGGCCTATATAAATTGATTCATTCTTCATGAAGAGTGTTACATTAAATTATGTCTAAATGTAGTGTATAATTATTTGAAGTTAATATAACTCTTAGCTCTCAATTATCTCTATTCTTAAAACTTGAGGTTCTAGAAAACCATGAATATGATAGAGATCCCACTCGAGCATTGGGTGATTCTCACAATCCGTGGATACATTAGGAGGGAGGAACCCTTTGGTTAATCCTCAATGATCTTGATCAAATTTCTGTTTGAATCTTAGATAGGATAGATCATCAAAAAGTAAGGTAATCCATTATTTTATTTATTATATCATTAATTAAGAAAAATATATAGATTCTAGCCTTAATGGTGTTTTATCATTGTTTTTACACTATATTTTTATTATGTTAGAAATCACTCCGGAACCCTTCGGTGGTATTAGAGAAAATCTATAAATATTTGGTTTGATTTTTGAATGGATGAAGAAAACTTGAGATTTCTTTTTCAGAACCATGGTATAGACCCTTTGAAATGGGTGTTTTAGTTATTGGTTTTAATAAAATGGAAAATGGGTACTATGTTTATAAAAATTATAACACCACACCATAGAACATTTGAAATGGTTGATATGGCATGGTGAAGAAAATACAGAAAATATTGTTTCATATGATCATGATCTATATCATGGTATAGATATCATTGTGTTATGGTGGTATTCAAAATGGGGACCATCCATGACATAGGCCAAGTTAATGTGGAATTAAAATTTTCTTCTTGAAATGAAGTGCTCCCCATAATGGTTGAGTGAAATAGATTTCCAAAATTCCTAGTATAGGTGAAATTAATTCACCTAAAACGGACAAAGGTTTACCTAAAATGGTTAAGGTGTGTCTCAGGATAAGGGTTATCACTTGGGGATTCACCATTTCAATTCTTGGATCAAAATATCTTGAAAATAATAAAAACCAGTCATGGTATTCCCTAAAAAATAGTTTTCATCATAGAGAAGACCATGCATTCATAAATTCCATTTTGAATGTAATTTCAAGAAACATTATATTTTTTTCAAAATAATTGAAAATAACTTCATCAGTATAGGCCCATAGATTTAAACTGAATCCAATTTTTTTGTAGATGTGGTCTAAGTTTAATATATATTTAATTGGTTGAATAATTTATAGTGTATATAAAATTATAAAATGAGGTAAAATAATAAAGTGTTTACATTTGTTTATAAAATGTATATAAATATAAATGTAAATATAATTTTTTTATATTAAAGATTTTTTTGGAAAAAAAGTTAATCCATTCCAAAAGAAGTTTTGGATGATGATGTTATTAATGGTTTTAAAAATTTCAAGCATGTGATATTAATTTATGTAAATTGTTTATATAAAATATAAAATTATTATTATTTTATAATACAAGTTTTTATAAAATATATCATATTTGGAATATGAATGAGTTCATATTAAAACAACATAAATGATAAAATGAAAAGTTCATACCAGAAAAAATTGAATTTTTCATGTTTATTCATTCTTAAATTATAAAGAGTTTATAAATTTTTATGAATTATTTATAAATCTCTATCTCATTTTAAGGATATGTACTATTAATTTATTTAATTATTCCTTAATTGATTATTCATGAATATATATTTTATATTTATTAATTATGATGTATGATTTAGTTTAACTATGTTAAAATTATTGTTTAAATTATTATACACACATTTAATGAGTAACATGATAGGTATGATAATTGATTTAGTTTTATTCTACCTTGACTTTGGCATGTATTAGGTTTGGAACTTGAATTAAGAAGTTATCAAGAGTTTATAAATATTTGGTGTTAGATTTATGATGGAATTGAAGTATCTCTTGAGTAAAGAATAATGGGTAGAGGGAATTTGGGTTGAACTGCTCACTAACCTAGAGGCTTATGCCTTGTCTAGAAAAGTGGGGTTTGGATACCTATCTCTACTTGAATACTATTATGGGTATTGTTACATTAAAGTATTTGGTATTACCTAAATACTTTTTTTATATTATATAATAGGTTTTCATTTTAAAAGGTATCATAAAAAATGTGATTGTCATAAGGCATGCATGAAATAATATTTCATGCATGTAGACTTTAATCAAACCATTATCTCATGATGGATATTATTAAAATAACCATTTCATAAGATGAAATATTTGGGAGGATATAAATTCATCCAATAAATGAATTTACTAGCCATAAAATTTATTCATTCATTACAATGCATGAATAAATGAGATAACACCCAAGGAGTGTCCTCAGGTGATTATATATATCATTTCAATGTGATAGAAGTAGGGTGTGGTTGTGTGTGATAATTCTTGGCTGAACCTCCCCAAAAATAAAATCTCTCTTTCTCTCTCCTCCTTTAAATGATGAGATGATAGCACATTGTAAAGAATAGAGAGTCCCATACATATGGTGTGATATACATTTCAAACTGTGGATACCTCCATAGGTGGGACGACATTTGGATTCCACTCAATGATCTTTAGAAATAATGTTTTAAGATATTAAAAGGAAATGGATATGATATATATGATCTTAGGTGATTGGTACATGTTTACAGTATTTAATCATTTTAGTTTATACATGCTTTCATATTACTTGAATTGGAGATCCATAGGAAATGGATTTAATTAATTATGATTGATATAATACTTTTTATCAGAACCTAAAATATCATAGTGGTGGTGTCAAATTGAGTTCATTTTTTTAGATTTGAGAAATCATGCATAAAATAAAGAAAGAGTGAAAAAGAGCATCATATTTTTGAGAAATGGTGATTCTGGACAAAGTGAATCACCTTTATGCATAAGAGTTATGTGTAAAGGTCTTTTATATTTACCATTATATATAGTGTTCTGTATTATAATTATTATATGTTAACCTCATATAAATAGGTTAATATGTAGTGACCCGACCCAAGATAGCTCGTAGCCAATTTATGCTATGAATTACATTGGCATGATTATAAGGAATAAATCCTGAAGGACCGAGAGTTTAGTAGTCTTGGTAAACCAGATACATAAATGAGTCTTGTATTAAAAAAGAATACAATAATTACAACATAACTTTTTATTCTTTATAAATAAATAACTTTAATGGTAACTTTATTCAATATAGTAAATCCCCACATGTCTTTCATAGTATGCTTCTCTGATTCCTAGGGAAAGAAACATAATAAGGGTGAGCTCAAATTTTTAGTAAGGAAAAAATATAGTGGAAAAAATAACGAATCAATGTGAATAATAATTATTACATGGTAAATAACTGAACTCACATTCCATATAATCAATAAAATGAGAGGGAAGTGTATAAAAAAATAGCAAGGTAATAAATGGAAACACATTCCACTAAAATAAATAGATAAGGAGAAATAAATATGCAAGGTAAAAAACTGAAAAACATGCCATTTAATTAATGAACTGAAAACCAAATATATCTATAGATATGTCAACACAAAATATCATGGATGAATAATAATGAAAATATATTCGAATGGAATTATTAATTATCAGACGTCATTTCTTAGGAACATGAGAACTTATATTTTCAGGTTCTATCCTCCGGACAGTTTAAAACTACAGATATAAACCCGTTTAATGTTTACAACTTGTTTGTCTCATGATAACTTATCGATACATCAAGGAGCTATATAAAATACAGGATAAACCCACCATTTCATGTCCAAATCATTCTTCATATTGATTAATATATTTAATTAATAAACAAAATGCCTTATCAAATATCCATATTGAATAAAAGATATAGATTTATCAATAATTTATTAGTTAATAAAATAACTATAAATGTAGGAACCAAATGTAAAATGGTATACAGTTTAGGAAATAATAATATCAATTATAAATGAAATGTATAATTTAGGGGAAATTAAATGTCAAATGATCATAAGAAATTGAATATTTCAAGGGAATTAAAAGGAACCAATGAAGTGAATGTGAATACTATCCTTTATGAAATAAATTATAAACCATCTAGGAGAAAAATAAGTATGGTATAAATAAAACATATCCCAAGTGGAGTAAAAATAAGGGTTGATGTCTTTGATGAATAGAAATACTATAAAAATATCTTTTAAAATCATTCTTGAGGAAAATATCATTTTTTTTTGTAAAACGTTTTGAAAAGAATTTTCTTTGAAAATAATTTTTGAAAACATTTTCTTTAAAAATAAACCTTTTAGACATGAAAATGAAGATTCAAAGAAATTGTGAAGGGTAAATCTATACAAGCCACACGTGGTAAAAATAACATTCCTTTTTTACGCTTAAAGGTTAGAAAAATTCCTTATTCAGAAAGAGACAAGAAGATTCCTTTGAAAACATTGGTGGAAGACGAAAAAGGGTAAAAATTTTCTTACCAAATCATTTTTTAGAAAACATCTTAATAAAACATGGTTTGTAGAAGAAAATAGTTTTTCCAACTAAGAGAGTAATAAATTTGGTTTTTCAGAAAAACATTTTCTAAAACATGTTGAGTACTAAAGGGTGGAAAAATGGTACTAATACTTGAAAAATGTCTTGAATAACCAGAGGGGAAGAAAATGAAAGGTTTTATTGAATAATGGTCATATAATTTTCCTCAAATTTAAATACCACTGAATGATCATTAAAGTTATTATTGAGAAAAATAATCTATAAACATTCCAGAGTGTCCCATACCACTTTGAAACATTTTAAATCACAAACCTCATGATGAAATAATATTAAAGGAAAGAATCAAATACCATGAAGATAAATTAATTTATGATATAATATATAAAAATGGGTAGTAGATACACCACACAAATGATGTAAGTTGTGAACATGACATTTATCTCAATGATGTAAAAAGTGAGAGGAGAATCTCTTACCTTGAGTTTCCTTTGGGGTGAACATCATTTAACTTCTTGTATAATAAATTTATTTTAATTTTATAATTTATTGAGAAATTTTTTCATGTGTATAATTAATTTTTTTCACTTATTACTATTTTTGGTACAACCACTTAGAAAATTAAATTTATATTGGGTGTTTTGACCAAATTCAGTTTATGTGTTAAAAAACAACTTTGGTAGGTCAATTATGGTCAAAGGGGTCATTATATAACATATACAGAATAATAATTATGAAATAATTATCATATTTATGAATAAATTATACTTTTAAAATAAATTATTAAATGTGGTTATGAAAAATGAACCAACATTACAATCCTGGAGACGGTAGGCCATACATACACATGCGCAACGTTCTCATTTTTCAATGACTATTATGGTAAGATGGTTAGTAGAATTATATCTTTAAATAATTATAATTATATCATAAATACCATATTATATATTCATATGTAATTATATATATAATTATTGTGATGAAAAAAGAATAACATCATGTTGAAGAGGCGGTAGTCCACACGTCCACGAATAACGTTATCACTTTTTAGTGTTTGTGAAAGGGTAATAAATAAAATGATATATATATATATATATATATATATATTATATTTTAAAAAGGTAATTTTGTCATTAATGTAATATATAAGTTATTTATGTCACCTATTATTAATTATGATCATCCTTTATACATTCCATTGATTGTGTGAATGAATCACATCGCTTTGAAGGGGTATTAGTCAACACTTCCTCAAACGATGCTATCGTATTAACACAAAATCGATAGTATTAAATGTATGTATTATAAAAGTATTAAATAAGTATAAGGACATAATAAATATAATATATATACATAGTTTCCATCATAATGGCCACCATGATGGATGGTAAGGGAAAAATGAACAATCATCATTTTGTGAGGTAGTAGTTTATCACACACAGAAACGGTATGTTCGTTACCCATTATATGGAAGTGTGTGTAACTATTGGTCGGCCCTTTACATAAAAAATCCTATTATATTCAGGATACTGGTTTTTACATAATAATGTAATAATAAGAGATTATGGGTTGGATAATGGAAATAAAATTTAAAATCTTGAGAGAAGACATTACCTCTTAATCGGGTAACTACTTTTAGTTTGAACCAAAAGGCTTCCTTGGAAGGATTTTTACCCTAAGGGAGGATCAAAGGTATAGTTTAGGGATGTTGTAAATATATATGGGTATATATTGTCCAAACCTAATTGGTTTGAGAGGTGTTAAGAATGGGGAGAGGTTGTGACCTTTTATAGGGAATGAAAAGGACTCACTTGGAATTTTTGGAAACAAGTTTGGTGTACACATGTTATTACATAAAATAAGCCATAAAAAACCAAAAAAAAATAAATAATTAAAGGTTTATGTCTGATATATGGACATAAAATTGGTCTTTTACAAGTTTCTAGGTCATTTGGACCCCTAAGTTAAAGGTTTAGTCCTCTATTAAGCATAATTTTTCCTTAATAATTATAATTAATTTTAATTACTTTCACTAATATTTTTGGTCAAAAAAAGTTGGTATTATTATAAATTATAAATTATTATGATTCAAAATATGGAATCCATTTATCAAAATTATAATCACATAAGTGGAATAAATTTATTTGAAATTCATCCCGTAGGTGGGACGACAATGCAGGTTTTTAAAGTAAAAACGTCAGAAAGTTTGATATGTTTTTATAATCAATGTATAAGTGAAATTTATTAAAATTAAATAAATTATATTTATTTATAAAAATATTATCTAATTAAACTTTAAAAACAATTAAAATTATAATTTATTCTTATAAATAAAATATAAAAAAACAGTTTTGAACTAAAAATTCAGAATTTTTAACTATTCATTAAAAAAATGAAATGTTTCAGAAAAATATAAAAAATTCACACTAACCTAATTATTTGGTTTCTATTTAAAATATGAGGTTTATTTTGAAATATTAAATCAATTAAGCTATCAAAATTCATATTTAAAATGGGTTCACCATTAAAAGGTGGTAGAATTACCTTTATAAAAATATAGGTTTTTATATGTAAAATAAAGTTTGTTCTTATCTTATGCATATCAAATCCAATGGATGAATATTAAAAATATATTTTTTAATATAATATATATATATTGAATTAAAATCATTCATTAATTATAATTAACTATATTTATTAAGACAAAACTCCTTTGGAAGCATATAATAATATTTCTTTTTATAAACAATTGGTTCTTATTTTCATTTCTCATTAGTTGGTAACCAATGAATTAATTTTATATTTATATAAACCATGAATTTTCATAATTTATTTAATAATATTCATAAACACTAACATAATATCTAGGTTATATCATATTATATTAAATAATAATATTTTAATAATACATTTTTATTTGGTGAAACTCGGTCTTGAATGTAACTCAAGCCAACAAAGAAGTTCTCTCTTTTGTGTAACACAAGCTACCCAAGAAGGTATATTTTGAGTGTAACTTAAGATAACTTGGTGTTTCATGCATTGAAATATATAGAATCTATTTTAAATAGTAATTATATTTTGAATTATCTTGATATTATATTACCTCACATGCTTGGTGTCTCGTGTTATACATGTTATTGAATACAAGGTTCTTACTTTAGATTTTCGAGGCATAAAATTTTCCCCACCTTATTTAAATTGAGTCCTCTAAATTTAAACTTGATCATGGTGATAAATTGTTTGATACATCCTATGTTTTTAATACCACAATGTGAGAAGGGTATATAAGTCATCCTCTATAAAAGAGAGAATGAAAGTAAAAAGGTCATATGGAATACCATATAATTAGATCTATAAGTAGAAGAACGTCATTGGAAATTATAGATACATACTTAGAGGAAAAGCGTAAATATTTATAGGGAGTGAATGAGGTCATCAATCACAAACAATTTAATGATCACTTGAAAGTTGAGGGCCTCAAATCCATAAATCTGTGATGATTTAGTAGACCATCAGTTCAACAGAAATTAAGGTATTAGGACAAAATTTTATTTCTAATTAATATTCCTAATGTTGTGTAATTATTTTAATGACCTTGAATATAAGGAAATATTCATACTAGATAGGTTTCAATTTCATGTGAACAATTCTAACTTTTGGTAATGCTTCGATCAAATTCTAATTAATCCCTTTACTCCCAAGTATTAATTAACAATAATGACCTTTTTTATGCCTAAAGCACTAAATGAAAATTTTAAAGGATCGTAAGGCCCATAAAAGAGTGATAATTCTAATTATTTGTCTCTAAATATCCCCAAGGTCAATATGGTTAATAGATTAATATTTAATCTTTAAAAGTGATACTATTGGTTCATCATTAATTTTTATTAATTAAATTGTTTAACTAAAAATAGTGAAAACTTAACAAGGAAATTGCATAGGTCAATGGTTGATGTGAAACACTTATCGTCCTTCAGTCATGGGTTCAAGACCTGTAGCCTTGCCAGATTTGATTGGTTGTTGCCCAGATAACAGGTTTTCCTTTTCAAAAACCAAATTAATATAATTTATAAAATAAATATGATGGAAATCCTTGAAATTATGTTAATAACTAAATAACCTTTTAACTAAGGTCTTAAATACAACCCCAATACATAAATACTTCATCCATTTATCTCCACATACATCCTTCATGGTTCTAGAGTTCATCCACAATATCATTTCTAGGTTTTCTAAATCATGAAACCTTATTTTAAATCTAAAACACCCTAGGTTTAACCTAGGATATTCATTTTCAAAATCCTTCATAGTGGTTTGTAAAGAAAATTTGAATTATTCTATGCATATCACCTAGGAGTGTCAAACCAGGTGCGTAGTAAGGCTTGTTTTCATTTATAAGGTTACCCCGAGTCAAGCCTAGAACACCTTGTTAGGCTTATTACTCCTAGTTACATATGTGCAGGAACCAAATCCACTTATAGTATCTAGGAAGAGATTTATTTCTAGAAAGGCCCACATAATCTCATCCTTTACAAAATTCTAGGATGTTATTTTATACTTATCCTCAATTTATACCATAGGGTTATGTTCTATAACCAATATTTTCCTAAATCTAGTTCCCAAGGTTACTAATAAACTTTCTTTGATACCAACTATAGTGACCCGAACCTAGATAGCTCAGATCCGGTGTCTGCTATCAATTACATTGGCATGATTACAAGAAATCAATCCCTAAAGAACCAAGAGTTCAGTATTGTCACGACCTAAACCTACCGGTCTGGACCTGCAACTGCCCCAAACCCACCTCCATAGGCCAGGGGCTAGCTATAAGCACCGAAGGTGTAAAAATATTGGGGAGGCCTTTGCCTAAGTACCTGCACCCACACACAAAACCCACTCAATGTAGAAGTGCAGAGTAAAAAAGGAAACCGAAGTATAAACTACAATATCCCCACCAAAATCATGCATCGACCTCTAAAACAGAACAAGTAAAGTGCTAAAAAGTAGACTAAAATTCAAACTTAATAGTAAAGGGAAAAACATGCGCCCAACTAAAAAGGTTCCACAACCCGATAACAGGTAACAATATTAAACAGCTGGTGAGTCTCACACCTGAAAGTCCTACTCTGACCACTGAACGCATCCCAAGATCCTGTGTCCTCTATGCTCCTCCATAGTATCAATCAAACTATCTGTCGACTGCAAGGGAACACCAAGTGTGGGAAAAGCCCAAGCCAGGGTGAGTATAAAGATACTCAGTAGGATGCCCCAAAAGCTCAAGGGAGAAACAAAGGAGGTACTAAAATAGTGAGTAGTAGACAGAACAAAGAACAGTGTTAGAGTACAATAGAGAGCATGCATCTCAAACCAAAAAAAGAAAAAAAGTGGACTCGTCCAAATTCAAGGAGCTATAAATGGTGAGAAGACAAACTTCTTGTCGAGTCTTCGCTACCTATAGTAGGAGAGTAGACTCATCCAACCAAGAGAATCTAGACACGGAAAGAACGTGGCATACCCCATGCGTCTTGGTGGGAAAAGCGACCATCTTCCTCATGTGTCCTAAGGTCACGTCAAAGCTGTCACACCACTGATATGCACAATAAGAGTCCCGCTCCAGAAGTCACAGAGAAAACCACTGCCTAGCCTAGCAGAAGGAACTGTGCCTGAGAAGCCAATGGGTGACCCCCTGCCCAAACCTACTGGAGGCTAAACCCCACTAATTCAACAGGTGACCTACTGCCCAGCCCTGCTGGAGGGTAAATCCTAACAAGTCAATGGGTGACCCACTGCCCAGTCCCGATGGAGGGTAAACCCCAATAAATCAATAGGTGACCCACTGCCCAGCCCCACTGGAGGGTAAACCATAATAAATAAATAGGTGACCCGCTGCCCAGCCCCACTGGAGGGTAAAACCAAATAAATCTATGGGTGACCCACTGCCCATCCTTTCTGGAGGGTAAAACCGGAATTGGTTTGATAACTCTGCACTACAACCGACATCATAGGGTGTCACCAATATCTCTATCATGCGTTGGTTCGGAGTGTGTCAAAGGAACCCATGACCAATTCCCTTTCATGATTCCACATTTAATGAGATCTCAAATGAGGTTCCGCACACCCAAAAAAATTACACCATTGCAATCCTCATGGAAAAACACCCTGAATCGACTATTCATACTCCCCGAATGGACGTCTAGTGAAAAAGTCACAAAACGCTGCACGCAGCTTGAAAGACGGCCCGTGGGCCTACACCTCAAATCTAGCTTCAATGCCTGAAACCACCCTAGAAAACTTCATCTCGACTCTAGGGTCACAACACCACTGACGGCACCTAAAACAGACTCTGGATGTGCTTGATCCATCCTAAATAAGAATGTCGGCGAGGCACTAAATAACACTTAACAGACGTGTCGTGCCACCGAGCCCCTGTCTCAAGAATTAAAAATTCCCAAAACTATATAAAAACTTCCGTTTAGATTCGAGTATCACGTTTTGGCAGACGGAACGAAAATCCGATACTCGGTTTGAGAGTTAGAGGAATTTTAACACTAACAGACGGAGACAGGGTGGGCTGGACCGGTTTGGTCGGTCCACCCCTTTAGACCGGCGATCTGCGGCTCGGCCGCCTGGACCACCCAGTCCACCGCAGACAGCGGTTCACCATGTGGGCTGTGCTGATTCACCCGGATGGGCACGAGCCGGTCTGGATTTTCACCACAGGACCCACGTTTCACGGGTCTCGGTCTGCTCCTGGGGTCGCGACGACCCCGGTCTCGTGCGACACGCCACCCGGTGAAGCCAGCCAGCACACCCCCATGCTGACTACCGTCACCCCTGCTCGCTTGGACTACCATTGCGCCGGGCCGCCATCCCGCTCACCCGCGCCGACTGCCAAGTAGCCCGCATCGCCGCCTGGGGAGCCCGCACCACCGCTTGGGGAGCCCACGCCGCTGTCGTTGCCCGCCAGACTGCCCTAGAACCACCAGAAAACAAAGATTTTGGCCGAAAAACTTCTCGTGGCCACCCCAGACACCCCAAGACTCGGATTTTTGATCTGAAAAGAGCTTTGGAAAGCTCGGATCTAACCCTACGCATCTATGTCCTCCGCACAACAATTTATTATCATTTAGATGATATAAATTAAGCTCAAAGAAGGTGCGGTAAATTAAAATGAAAACGCAATGATGCCTACCTCGTAGGGCGTAGCCCGACGCTCCACGATCGATCCACCTTCGCCGGAATTGAAAACGCCTTACTGGGGAGGAGGTGGAACTTGAAGGAAGGGGAGGGTAGTTCTTGTTGGGAGATTATGCCAGAGAACACAAATGGGGAAGAAGGAGAGGATTTGTGTTTAAGTAGGAAAAAAATAGAATTAACTTTTAATTAATTTTTTTTAATCACCCACGAAAAGACCCGCATCTGAAACTGTCAACAAGGCCAAGATTAAGTCGCTCCTAGGGTAAAAGTCATGCCCTGAGTGCAACGGCGGTCTCATAATTTTAACCCGAGGCTCCATTCAAAAGTTATAAAATTCAACGCTCGAGGCCGCTAAATTACGAAAATGTCCTTGGTGGCGTTTTCCATAGAAGGCCCACACCCATGAAAGTAACACCCCTCTTAGGGTAAATGACATGCTCCGGACTCGGTGGTGACCTCAGTTTTCCAGCCCGAGCTCCCGTTTAGGAGTTATTACATTTATTTGGCGTGCCTAGTGTGAACACACTTAAAATTTAATTCTGACCACACTGGGGCTTGGAATTGCAGACTGTCTAAACACCCTGCTCTGGAATAACATCAAGAAAAAAAATTCAAAGTCTCACAGTCTCAAAACTCAGGTTCTTAAATCATTCCCTCCTTTAAGTTTTTCATCCCCAAAAAACAAAACTACATAAAGAACTTGGGATATTGAGCCCACATCTGGCTCTCCCATTCCCATGTGTTCTCTTGCACCATCTCGTGCTTCCACAACACATGAACCAAAGGAATGGTCCGTCCAGGTAGAGTCCACTCCTACCGGTCCTCAATTGCCATCGGGTGCTCCACAAAGGTGGCTCCATCCTCAATGTACAGCTCTCCCCAGTCGATAACGTGCATGGGGTCATGCATGTATTTACTCAGCTATGACATGTAGAAGACGTCATGCACCCTCTCTAGCTGTGGGGGTAGAGAAAGACGGTAGGCATCCTCACCAACCCTTTTCACGATCTCAAAGGGCACAATGAACCTCGAGGATAGCTTGCCTCCTCGGCTGAACCTCCGTGTTCCACACCGCGGGGAGACTCTAAAAAAGACACTGTCCCCCTGATCGAACTCCAAAGTCCTGCGATGATGGTTTACGTAGGAATTCTGTCTGCTCTGAGCCATCCTCATCCGCTCACGAATAACCTGCACCTTCTCCGACGTCTCCCACACCAACTCTGGGCCCACGAGGGAGGTCTCCCCAACCTCCATCCAGCATAATGGTGACCTTTAGGGTCTCCTATAGAGGGCCTCGAAAGGTTCCATGCCGATAGTAGAGTGGTATTTTTTGTTATACAGGAACTCCACCAAGGGCAGGTGATCCTTCCAGCTTAGGCCAAAGTCTAACACGCACGCCCTGAGTATATCCTCCAACACCTGGACAGTGCGCTCTGTCTTCCCGTCGGTCTGGGGGTGAAAAGATATACTCATATACAACCGAGTCCCGAATGCCTCCTTTAGGCCTCGCCCCAAATACGATTTAAACCGTGTGTCGCGGTCGGACACGATCTTTGAGGGTACTCCATGAAGGAGGGTGATCTCCTGAACATATAGCTTCCCTAGACTCTCCACCGAGCTCTGCTCCCTGATGGAAAGGAAGTGCGCCAACTTTGTGAGTCAGTCCACAATCACCCCAATAGAATCATGTCCCTTCGCTGTGTGCGTAAGCCCTGTGAAGAAGTACATAGATATTCTATCCCACTTCCACTCTGAGATATCAAGGGGATGCAACAACCCTGTTGAAACTTGATGCTATGCTTTCACCTTTTGACAGGTAAGACACTGAGAAATGAACTCATCTATGCTCCGCTTCATGCCAGACCACCAAAACTGCCGCTGAAGGTCTCTGTACATCTTCCCCACACCAGGATGTACAACCAAGGGAGAAGTGTGGAATTCCTGCATCACCTCCTCCCGCATCTTCACTGGTACTACGGCTCGCCCCTGGAATAGGATCTCATGATTCCCTCCTTCAGAATACCCATCGGGTGCATCGCCCATGGATATCTAATCACAAAATACCTTACTGTCGATATCCCCTAGTTGGGACTCTCTCACACGCTCAAGGAGTGAAGGAGTCAGCATCATCGACTGCAGAAAAGTTGTACCTTCCTACTCCACCAAGGTCAGCTGTAGGGAAGCCAGCTGCTCTGAATATTCCCGCACTAGATGAGCTAGGGAATTACTGCTAAGGAAATATTCTACTGCATTTCCCTTCCCTGGAGTATAGAATATCTCAAAATCATAGTCCTGCAGAAACTCCGGCCAACGCCTATACCTCAGATTTAGATCCCACTGAGTGAATATGTACTTGAGGCTCTAGTGGTCTGAGTAGACCAAAAAATGATCACCCATAAGGTAGTGTCTCTATATCCTCAAAGAGAAGACCACCACTACCCTCTCCAAATCATGAGTCACATAATTCTGCTCATGGGGCCTCTACTACCTCGACCCATATGCAATCACTGGCCATTGCTACATCATCGAGCCCAACTTTTGAAGCATCAAAATATACCACGACCTCAATGCCCTCCTCTGGCAGCCTCAACATTGATGCACTAGTAAACCTCTGCCTTAGCTCCTCAAAGGCCTTCTGGCACAGATCAGTCTAGGTGAATGGTCATCCCTTCCATGTCAATGCGATCAATGGGGAATCAATCCTGGAGAAATATTCCATGAACCTCCTATAGTACCCTACCAAACCAAGGAAGCTCCGCACCTCTGATGCATTCTTGGGTGGTTCCCAAGAAAGCACTACCTCTATCTTTGCGAGATATACAACCAATCCCTGCTCCATAATGAAATTCCCCAGAAAGAGAAACTCATGAATCCAGAACTCACACTTCGAGAGCTTCCCATACAGCTGGTGCTCCCGAAGTAAGTCTAAGACCATACTCAAATGCTCTGCGTGCTCCTCCTCTGTCGCAGAGTAGATGAGTATGTCATCAATAAAGACAAAAAAAATCGGTCCAAATACGACTGGAATATCTGGTTCATCATAGCCATGAAAACAGAGGGGGCATTCCTCACACCAAAGGGAATCTCCAGAAACTCGTAATTCCCATAACGACAACGGAAAGCCTACTTCGGGAAGTCAGCCTCACGAACCCGTAACTGGTGGTAGCCGGATCGAAGATCAATATTGGAGAACCACTTTTCACCTCTCAACGGGTCAAAGAGGTCATCAAAACTCAGCAAAGGGTACTTTTTCTTTATCGTGGCCTGATTCAGGCGACTATAATCCACACAATGTCTTAGACTCCCATATACCTTTTTCACAAACAAAACTGGAGCTGCCCAGGGGGACACATTGGGCCTGATGAATCCCTTCTCATGAAAGTCCTCCAACTGGATTTGTAGCTCTCGAAGATAGGTGGGTTCCATTTTATATGTTGCACATGATATCGGGGTAGTCCCCGACTACAAGTCAATGCAGAACTCCATCTCTTGCCTCGAAGGTAGTCCCGTGAAATCCTTGGGAAAAACATACATATAGTCCTCTACAACGGTATGGATCCAGGTGCATGTAGCATCTGATTCTATGAGATCCATGCTCGCCAATTAGTGAGAAAAATGTTGTGGTATCCAGCTCAGAGTACCCATCTGCTCTACCACGAGGTCTCGTTCACCTAGAATGGTGAACCTCGTCCCATTAGAATAAATGCATCTAACTAGTCTGGGATGACAGTCAATCTGGGCGCAAACCAAGGAAAGCCAATCCATGCCAAGATTAAGTCATAAGGTTCCATCATGATGACGAGTAGGTCCCACGTGAAACTATCTCCTCTGAACAACAGTTCACACTGTCTACAGATAAAGGTCACCAACGAGGCACTTCCCGTGGGAACCTCGAGGCTAAGCGCGTGTGCCAGCACCTCTACTGGGACCTACAACTCCCATAACAAAAGCAAAGATATAAAAGAGTGGCTGAAGCATATGTATACTAGTACTGAAGAAACAATAGAGTAAACAAAAAGTGTACCTTGGACCATCTCATGTGCTGTGGGTCACGAACACCTATAGCCTGGAGATGCCTGCGGCCCCTACCGCCAGTTCCCTGAGCCTGGCGTGGGCCGCCCGGTGGTGGCAGTGGAAGGATCTTGAAACGTCATCCCCCACCTCTAAGTCCTTCCACTCTGACTGCGCCGCCTCCCTGAGGACCACCCTATCCTCTCCTGGGAGATCCTTGGTCACAACGCTGCCTCTACCACAACGGTGCACCCATTCCCTACCACGACTGTTCGGTACGCCTGGTCGGGTAGTCTCGTGCTAGGTGACCCTGTCCATCATAATCATAGCACTGAATCTCTCCTGACTTCCTTGGTGATCTACGACGCCAATACGGTGTATGACCCTACCCCTGAGTCTGCTCGTGGATGGGTATTTTCGATTGAGGCCCTGCTCTTTATCGCCTGCCTGTTACCGAAGACTCTGCTCTGAAGCGGCCACTACTAGGCTCTGCTAGCTGGTGTCCCTCATCCAAGAAGATCTCTTTCATGAGCACCCACTATAGAACCCTGAAATAAGTAGGGATGCATAAGGGAACTAAAATAGTATGGATCTCCCTGCGAAGAACCTGCTCAAACTTCCACACCCGGAAGTAACTATCACAGATCATATCCTGCGAGTAGCTTGTCAGATTGGTAAACCAGTCCTAGTAATACACCACAATTATACCTCCATCCTTCATATCCAGAAGCTCCTAAATTCAAACGAAGTGTAAACAAGAGGGAGAGTACTCTTCCCGGAAGAGCTGCTGGAAGCTATCCCATGTGAGAGACGACTCGTCGTGGGTCTGCGTAACCAACCCCCACCAACGCCCGGACATCCCGAGGAAAAGGCTGGAATCTAGGGATACCATATGGTCTACCGGTGTCTGTACTAGCCTGAAAAGTCAGTCCATGGACTCTAGCCAGTCTTCCGATACCTAGGGATCCAGGTCCCCATGAAACTTTTGCGACCGCTGACGCTAGAAGTCTCGAAGCGCACTCAGCCTGCTCTCATCTTCAGCCGTTCTTCTAGTACTAACTGCCACTCTCTAGATGTTGGGGATACTGCTGAACCACTGGGTGGAAGGGGATCATGTGAGGGTCCCTGAACTGACACATCTTCGCTCACCAGGTCGTCATCATAAACTGGAGAGGGTAAACTGGCTGACTGCTGTCATGGGGGCATCTTGAAAATTATCAAGGATTTCCGCGGTCAGATGAGCATATATATATATATAACAGTAATAACAAAGGGGAGCTGACTCAAAAAGTACAATCAAAGACTCAATCATACCAGATGCATGTTCCAAAGTTCCTTGCAATAACTGTCTCAGTGTGCCAAGTCAACAAGCGGGTTATCATGGTCATGGTGAATGGATACGTCGGCCGCCCATACCATAACTGGACTCCATGGCCTGAGAGATGCTCTCGAGACATGTCGACACTATTGCCCTAAATCCCAACCAATTCCTTTTTAGGGACGTCCGAACAATGCCCCAAGGAATGAACCTCCTCAAATACCACTTTGTCACGACCCGACCCTACTGGTCTCGAGCTGCAACTACCCCAAGCCCACCTCCATAAGCTAGGGGCTGGTGACAAGCACCGAAGGCATAACAATCTTAGGGAGGCATTTGCCTAAGTACCTGTACCCACACACACAACCCACTCAATGTATAAGCGCAGAGTAAAAAAGGAAACCAAAGTATGGACTACAATATCCCCACCAAAAGCATGCATCGACCTCTAAAACGGAACAAGTAAAGTGATGAAAAGTATATTTACAAGTAAACTGAACAGTAAAGTGAAAAACACATGCCCCACTAGAAAGGTGACACAACATGGAAATAGGTAATGATAGTAAACAAGTGGTGAGTATCACACCTGAAAGTCCTACTATGACCACAGAATGCAGCCCAAGATCTTGTGTCATCTACGCTTCTCCGTAGTATCGATCGACCTGTCTTTTGACTACAAGGGCACACCAAGTGTGGTCAAAGACCAAATAGGGGTGAGTATAAAGATACTCAGTAGGAAGCCCTGAAATCTTGAGGGAGCAACAAAGGAGGTACTAAAACGGCGAGCAGTATACAGAACAAAGAACAGTGTAAGAGTACAGTAGAGAGAGTGCAGCTCAACCCAACAAAACAAAGGAAGTAGACTTGTCCAAACGCAAGTAGCTAGAAATGGTGAGAAGACTAAATTCTCGTCGAGTCTTTGCTACCTATAGCTGGAGAGTAGACTCGTCCAACCAAGAGGAGATAGACACGGAAAGCACGTGTCATACCCCACGCGTCTTGGTTGGAAAAGCGCCCCTCTTCCTCATGCGTCCTAAGGTCACATCAAAGCTATCACACCACTGATCCGCAGAATAAGAGTCCCACTCCTTTAGTCACAGAGAAAACCACTGCCTAGTCTAGCAGAAGGAACTATGCCTGAGAATCCAATGAGTGACCCACTGCCCAAACCTACTGGAGGGTAAACCCCACCAAGTCAATGGGTGACCCACTATCCAGCCCCGCTGGAGGGTAAACCCTAACAAGTCAACGGGTGACCCACTTCCCAGCCCCGCTAGAGGGTAAACCCCAATAAATCAATAGGTGACCCACTGCCCAGCCCTACTGGAGGGTAAACCCCAATAAATTAATAGGTGACCCCATGCCTAGCCCTGATGGAGGGTAAACCCCAATAAATCAACGGGTGACCCACTGCCCAACCCTGCTGGAGGGTAAAACCAGAATTGGTCTGATAACTCTCCACTATAACTGTCATCACAGGGTGTCACCCACATCGCTACCATGCGTTGGTTTGGAGTGCGTCAAAGGAACCTCCAACAAATTACCTTTTATGCTTCCACATTTAATGAGATATCAAATGAGGCTATGCACACCCAAACAGATTACAATGTTGCAATACTCATGAAAAAACACGCTGAATTATCTATTCATACACCCCGAACGGACATCTAGTGAAAAAGTTGCAAAACGCTGCACACAGCTTGACCGACGGCTTGTGGGCCCATGTCTCAACTCAAGATTCAACGCCTGAGACCACTCTAGAAAACTTCTCCTTGATGCCAGGGTCACAATGCCACTAATGGTGCCTAAAACGGACTCTGGATGTGCTCGCGCCATCCAAAACAAGAATCTTGGCGAGGTGCTTAATAACACCTAATAGACGTGTCGCGCCACCGAGCCCCCATCTCGGGAATTAAAAAATCCCGAGCCCATCTCAAAACCTCCATATTGATACGAGGATCATGTTGCGGTAGAAGACATGAAAATACAATACTCAGTTTGAGAGTTAGAGTCATTTTAACACCAACAAACGAAGACGGGGTGGGCCAAACTGGTTCGGCCGATCCACCCCTTTAGACCGACGGTCTGCGGCTCGGCCGCCCGAACTACCCGGTCCACCGCAGCCTGCGGTTCACCACATGGACCGCACTACTTCACCCAGACCGACATGATCTGGTCCGACTTTTCCTCACTAGACTCGTGTTTCGCGGGTCTCGGTCCACTCCTTGGGTCGCGACGGCCCCGGTGTCACGCTGCACGCTGACCAGTGAAGCCGGCTAGTGCACCCCCGCGATGCCTGCCGTCACCCCAGATTTCCTGGTCCGCCGCTGTGCCGGTCCTCCATCCCTATCACCCTCGTCGACAGCCGGGGAGCCCGCGCCGCCGCCTGGGGAGCCCGTGCCGCTATCGTCGCTTGCCGGACCACCCTGAAACTGCCGGAAAACAAGGATTTTGGCTTAAAAACTTCCCGAGGCACCCCGGACACCCCAGGACTCAGATTTTCGATCCAAAAAGAGAGTTGGAAAGATCGGATCGAACCCTATGAATCTATGGCATTCGATCGAAAATTTATCCATATTTCGATGCTATAAATTAAGCTCAAAGAAGGTGTAGGAAATTAAAACAAAAACGCAACAATTCCTACCTCGCAGGGCATAGCCCGATGCTCCACGATCAATTCACTTTCGACGGAACCAAAAACGCCTTCTTGGGGAGGAGTTGGAGCTTTAAGGAAGGGGAGGGGGGTTCTTGTTGGGAGCTTCCTCCAGAGAACACAAATGGGGAAGAAGGAGAGGATTTTTGTTTATGTAGGGGAAAAAATAGAATTAACTTTTAATTAATTTTTTTAATCATTCACGAAAAGGATCGCATCCGAAACTCTCAATGGGGTCGAGATTAAGCCGCTTATAGGGTAAATGCCACGCCCTGAGTGCAATGACGGTGTCAAAATTTTAATCTAAGGCTCCGTTCGAAAGTTATAAAATTCAAAGCCTGAGGCTACTAAATTACAAAAACACCCCTGGTGGCGTTTTCCATAGAAGGCTCGCGCCCACAAAAGTTACACCCCTCATAGGGTAAACGACAGGATCCAGACTTAATGGTGACCTCAGTTTTTCAGTCCGAGCTACTGTTTAGGAGTTATTCCATTTATTTGGCATGCCTAGTGTGAAAACACTTAAAATTTAATTCTGGCCATACCGGGGCTCAGAATCGCATGCCGTCTGAACGCCCTTCTCTGAAATAACATCAAGCAAAAAATCAAATTCTCACAGTCCGAAAATCTTGGTTCTTACAAGTATTATTGGTAAACTATATACATAAATGAGTATTGTATTAAAAAATAATACACTAACTTCAACAATTTTTTTTCTTATTTCTAAATTAATAAATTCAAGGGTAAACTTATTCCATCTAGTAAATACCTACATATCTTTTGTAGTATGCTCCTTGGATTATTAGGAATAAATAATAAGGGTGAGCTCAAATTCTTAGTAAGGGAAAAATATAGCAGAAGAAACAATTAATCAATGAGAATAATAATTATGAAATGGTAAATAACTGAACTCACATGTGCTATAATAAATAAACTGAGAAGGAAGTGCATAAATAATATGGAAATGTAATAAATGGAAAAAAATTCCATTTAAATAACTAGATAAGGAAAAATAAATATGCAAGGTATGAAGCTAAAACACATACCATTTAATCACTAAATTGAAAATTAAATTTATCCATATATATGTCGACCCAAAATCTCATGGATGAATAATAATTGAAATATATATAAAGAGAATTCTTAATTATTAGACATCATGTATTAGGCACATGAGAACCTATACTGTCAAGATCTATCCTCTAGAGAGTTTAAAATTATAGATAGAAACCCAATTAATTTGTGCAACTTGTTTATCTCATGAGAACCTATCGATGCATCGAGGATCTATATAAAGTCCGGAATGAACCCATAATTTCATGTCCAAATAATTCTTCATATCGAGTATTAGATTTAATTAAAAAACAACATACCTTATCAAATATCCATATTGAATTAAAGATTACAATTTATCAATAATTTATCAGTTAATCAAATAACTGTCAATATAAGAACCATATGTAAAATGGTATACGGTTTAGGAAATAGTAATATCCATGATAAATGAAATGGATAATTTAGGGGAAATGCAATTTCAAATTATCATAGGAAATTAAATATTTCACAGGAATTAAAAGGAATCATGGAAGTGAATGTGAATACTATCCTTTGTGAAATAAATCATAAACCATACAAGAGAAGAATAATGATAATATCAATACAAAAAATCCCAAGTGGAGTAAAAATAAGGGTTATTCTCATTGATGAATAAAAATACTATAAAAATATCTTTTAAAATAATTATAGAGCAAAATATCATTTTTTTTGTAAAACCATTTGAAAAAACTTTTATTTGAAAATAAAATTTGAAAACATTTTATTTAAAAACTAACCTTTTAGACATGAAAATAAATCTTCAAAGAAATGACGGTGGGTAAATCTTTGCAAGATGCATGATGTAAAAAAAACATTCCTTTTACATGGTTAAAGGTTAGAAAAATTCTTTGTTCGGAAAGAGACAATAATATTCATTTAAAAACATTAGTAAAATAAAAAAAGGGTAAAAATGTATTTTCCAAATTATTTTAAAGATATTTTTTAAAACATATTAATAAAACATGGTTTTTATAAGAAAACATGTTCTCCAAATAAGAGAGGATTAATGTCAAGTTTTCTGAAAAACATTTTCTAAAACATGTTGAGTACCAAAGAGTGATAAATAGTAATAATACTTTAAAGAGGTCACGAATAACCAGAGGGGAATAAAATGAAAGGTTTCATTGAACAATGTTTATATAATTTCATCTAATGGAAATACCATTGAAATATTATTAAATTTATTACTGAGGAAAACAGTATTTAAACATTCCAAAGTGTCCAATACCACTTTGAAACATTTTAAATCATAAACCACATGTAGAAATAATATTAAATGAAAGACTTAATTACCATGAAGATAAAGGAATTCATGATATAATATATATAAAAGGGTAGTATATACACCACACAAAATATATAAGTGGTGAACAGGAAATTTATCTCATAGATGTAAAAAGTGAGAGGATAATCTGTTACCTTGAATTTATTTTGGGGTGAACATCCTTTAACTTCAGTTTATTTGTCAAAAATGACTTTTATAGGTCAAATATGGTCAAAGGGCTCATTATCTAACATATCCAAAATAATAATAATGGAATAATTATTATATTTATAAATAAATTATACTTTTAAAATCAATCATTAAATATGGTTATGAAAAATGAACCAACGTTATAATCATGGAGACGGTAGGTCGTACGTTCACATGAGTAACATTCTCATTTTTCAATGATCGTTATAGAAAGAAGTTAAGTAGAATTATATCTTTACAGAATGATCATTATATCACAAAAAATAATATTATTTTTCCATATATACATATATATATAATTCTTGTGATGAAAAAGGAATCACATTATGTTGAGGAGTCAGTAGTCCACATGTCCATGAATAACGTCATCACTTTTTAGTGTGTGTGAAAGGGTAATAAATAAAATGATATATATATATATATTATTTATATATATTTAATTATTTAATTAATATAATATAGATGTTATTTATTTCAACTATGATTAATTATGATAGTCCTTTATTTGTTTCATTGATCGTGTGAATGAATCACATCGCTTTGAGTGGGCAGAAATCCACACTTTCTCAAACGATGTTATCGTATTAATGAAAAATTAAAAGTATTAAAGGTATGTGTTATAAAAGGATTAAATAATTATAAAGATGTAATAAATATAATATATTTCATATATATAAATACTTTCTATCATAATGGCCACTATGACAGGTGGTAAGAGAAAAATCACAATAATCATTTTGTGAGGCAGTGGTTCGCCTTACTTAGAAATAGTATGTTCGTTACCCATTGGACGAACATGTGTGTAAGTGTTGGTTGACCCCTTTACATAAAACAATACTAGTATATTGAGGATACTGGTGTTTTTACATAATAATGGAATAATAAGAGATGAGGGGTTGGAGAATATAAATAAAATTAAAAACCTTAAGAGAAGACGTTACCTCTTAATCGGGTAACTAATTTTCATTTGTACAAAAAGGTTTCCTTGGAAAGATTTATTGAAATAGTTAGGCTTAAAGTTATATGGGAGGGATTTTTGGAAGATATATGGGAAGATATTGGCTTAAACTAAGTTGTTTGAGAGGTGTGAGGAATGGGGAGATGTGGCGGCCTTTTAGAGGGAAAGAAAAGGACTCACTTGGAATTTTTTGAAACAAGTTTGGTGTACACATTTTCTTACATAAAAAAGGTCATAAAAAAATAATAATGGAAGGTTTATGGCAGAAAAATGGCCATATAATAGGGTTTTGAAAAGTTTCTAGGTCATTTGGGCCTCGAAGTTAATGGTTTAGTCCTTTATTAAGCTTAATTTTGCCTTAATAATTTCAATTAATTTTAATTACTTTCACCAATTAATTTGGTCAAAAACAATGTTGGTACTATTATAAATTATAAATTATTATAATTACAAATATGAAATAAATTTTATAAATTATAATCACATAAGTGTCAAAAATTAATTTGAAAATCATCCGGTAGTTGGGACAATAATATAGGTTTTTAAAATAATAACGTCATAAATTTTGATATGTTTTTATAATCAATTTCAATGTGAAATTGATTTCAATGAAATAAATTGTATTAATTGATAAAATTATTTTATAATTAAACTTTAAAACCAATTAAATTTATAATTTATCCTTATAAATAAATTATATGAAAAGAAGTTTTGAACTAAAATTTAGTATTTTTAACTATTCATTAAAAAATGAAATATTTCAGAAAAATATAAAAATTTCAATCTAAACTAATTATTATGTTAAAATTTCAAATATGAAGTTTATTTTGACATATTAAATCAATTAAGGTTTCAAAAGTTAGATTTAAAATGGGTTCTCCATTAAAAGGTGATAAAATTTCCTTTATAAAAATATAGGATTTTATACGTAAAATAGAGTTTGTTCTTATCTTATGCATATCAAATCCAATGGATTAATGTCAAAAAAAATTGATTGAGTATAATATATATATATATATATATTAAAATCATTAATTAATTGTAATTAACTATATTTATTAAGACATAATTCTTTTGGAACCGTATAATAATATTTCTTTTTATATCCAATTCGTTCTTATTTTCATTTATCATTAGTTGGTAACTAATGAATTAATTTTATATTTATATAAAAAATGAATTTTCATAATTTAGTTAATACTATTCATAACTAATTACATAAAATCTAGGTTATATCATATTATATTAAATAATAATATTTTAATAATACATTGTTATTTAGTGAAACTTGGTCTTGCGTATAATACAAGCCATCAAATAAGGTCTCTCTTGTGTGTAACACAAGAAATCAAGGAAGTTCACGCTTGAGTGTAACAAAATATAAATTGGTGTTTCATGCATTGAAATATATATATTCTATTTTAAATATTAAATATATTATAAATTATTTGGATATTATTACCTCACACACTTGGTGTCGTGTTTCAAACACACTATCGAATACAAGGTTCTTACTTTAGATTTTCAAGGAATCACACTATATAAGTATCATCCATGGATAACTTTATGTAGAAAACTTATATGTAAAGGTCATTTATGTTTTACCTTTATGAATAGGGTTCTATATAAATGTTAGGGAAGATTACCTTTACATATATGGATCTATATAAAGGTAATCCTAATTTAACATCACGTAGAAGGTACTATGTAAATTTCATTATATTATACCTTTACGTAGTGGGGGTATACATAAAGTTAATTTTTTATACCTTTATATAAAGTTATTTTTTGTATTATCTTTACATAGGTGGTAACTCCTATGTTACCCTTACATAAAGAAGGTTGTGTAAGTGTAATATTTTCTTTGCTTTTACAAAGAAGAAAAATATTGTGTCACTTTTATGTAGGTTCCCTGTGTAAAAGTAAAGGATTTTACCTTTGTACAGATAAACCCTACCACATAAGGGTAATGAAAAACTTTTAAAAAATTATTATTTTTATATTTGATTATAATTTAAAAATTATTTATAATTTATTTTAAAAGGTATTTGGGGGGTATTCATTAATTAAAAAATTAATTAATTAAAAAATTAATTAATTAATTATAAAGGGTTTATTATGAATTAATAAATGTTTATGAAACATTTATCAATAAATATTCTATAAATATTAAAATTAAATATTTAAAATACCTTTTAAAAAATTATATAGCTTGTATTATGATCTTGAAATAAAATTTTTTATTTAGAAATCATATGGGTAATTTGTAATTTATTTTTAAATTAAAAAACAAGGCTAAAATAAAAAAAGTTTTTATTTAAAAATTATGAATTGTTCATAATTAAAGAATCATAATTTGGGTATTATTTGAATCACATAAAAGAAATGATTTTGGTTTAAATAAAATTTACGTATCTGATATTTAAATTGTGTAAATTTTTACATGACATTATTTTGATTATAAAATTGTTTATAATTTATAAAATATCATATATTTCAAACAATCAAAGATAATGAAGAATATGAAATATTTTATATTGAAATTAATATAAAATGTTTATTTTAAATTTTTTGGAATGTACATAATTATAACAATGATTATAATATGTTCATAGTCAGATTTTATTTATTAATTTTTCATAAATGGTTATCTCATGTTTAAATAATTTAATTATTCATTAATTTAAAAGTTATTCTTGATTTATTAATATATGAAAATTATTTATGAATATGTTTGTTTTTTAAAGATGTTGAAATGATTTTAGATATTATTGTACATGCATCTAAGTAGTTACATAGTTGGTATGATAATGAATTTATCTTTTCATATACCCTAAAATTGGTTTTTAATTGAGGTTATAACCTTGAATTTAGTTATTTAATATATTTTATGCATAATAGGTTTTAGAGTTTAAATTGACTGGATTTTTATTGAGTAATGTTTCCCTAGGGATAGTGACTTTAGGCAAGACTACCAACCAACTTCGAGGTTTATTACTTTTGTAGAAAGATGAATTGTGTTGGATATCAGTCACTCTAGGATTACTCATGTATATATTTTAAATCTCATATTAATCTATGCCTTTATATGAAAAGTTTTTGTACCTTATGAATTTGCTGCATTTAAAAATGCATGAATGTGTTAGAATTCTAATTTTGGATTGTAAGTCAAATTTTTAGTTAGAAAAGGGTTACACATCAAAATGGTTTTAAAATATTGATTTGGAAGAAGAAAAAAGATTAAAAACTAAATCTCTATAAGAATGCATAAAAAGGGAACAACATTAGATAATATAGTGTTATTTAAATCCCATTTAAAATAATAAGTGTGATATTCCTTCCAAAGTGGGACTTTTCAAGACCTCGATCATTCAACTGGGTAATATCGAGCTCAGTTTGAGTACCCATAGATTATCTTGTGTAAGTAAAGAAAGCTATAAGCAACTCTGGATTATCTTTTTAGATAGATCGATCACAACATGAGTATCCCTTTGTTGTCCCTTTTTAACTTATTATTAGTTTTTTTATTTGGGCTATACTAGCTGGGAGACCCTAATAGTTAGGATACCAAATAAATAGATTTTTTTTGAATCCATATAATATATTTTTAAAGGTAGTTATTCTCTCAACATTCCAATAATCACAATTTTCATGATTGGGATGATTCCCTACCTAAATATTCATGGATTATATATATTAAGAAATTAGTGTAAGTGATGGTAAAGTATAGAGCTTGGACCACTAATGGGTATGATGGGTTTCAAAAAAGGGTCACCATTTTAGTGGGAGATTATTTAATAAAATTACTTATTAAATGTTTATAAAGCTTGAAACTCATTTGATAAAAATATTCTTATATAAATAAATATAATCATTATCTTTAAACTAAACTTTGAGATTAATCCTTTAAAGGATAAGATTTATATAAGATACTCCTAATATTGGTAACTTAATAAAAGTTCTTAAATAAGAATAGTAATCTAAGAATATTTCTTAAAGAAAATTGTATGTGTTAGAACAATAACTTCCTAAGTAACCAAGTGTTGAAATTATTTAACAAAGTGAATATAATTTCTTATGTGAATCATATAATAATTCATTTAAAGTTTTAAAGGAATTAGATGAAAAATTACCAAAGGAATTTTAGTATCCTCTCAGGTGTACAATATTATTGGGTACATATCTCTTATGGAGGGAAAATGTCTTCATTGTGGAAAAATTGACTATGATAGAAGTAATTTTCCATATTACCTGAAGGGTTTTAAATTCATAGTGGAGAGTCCACATTAGGTATAAATTTATAGAATTCAATTTTATTATTTTTAAAAATAAATCATAAAAATTTTATGTTTTAAAAAAATTATAAATACACTTTCAGTAATAAAATTGTAAATAATTTAATGATATTAAAGTTTTATTTCAAGTAATAAAGCAAAGGAGTTTTTGTATTGATGACTTAGATACTTCAAGAATGGATAAACTTTTCATAAGATGTTTATTTTTATCTCGTTTTATTTCGGTAAGAGCATATAATTTTTTTTAATAAAATGATATGTGTGTTTTTAATAAATATATTTTATTATTTACTCAATTATATATCATGCTTTAATGGAGACTAAAAATGGATTTTTATGGTTTTTTAAATTCGTATTATTTTCTCCTATAAATTTTTTTGACATGATGGATGAGTTTTAGAAAATATTGTTTGATATTCTCAAAGTTTCTAGGATAAGTGAATCAGAAAAATGTTGTATAGGTACTAATTTTGTATTGATGGTGAAAGTGGGTAAAATTTTAAACTTGAAGAATAAAAATTAGTTGTAAATTTCAATAATATTTCGTCAAAAGGTTAGTGAAGGTCATTGGAATCTTGGGTTGTTAGGGAGAAGGATTAATAATTTCATATAATAGATTATTTTTAATACTTGAAGGAGTTTATGAAATTTCAAAGAATATATATGTCAGGTATAGTGGTTATAGAAATTGATTCTTTAGTTTCAAAGGTTGTGTGATACCAAATATATTTTAAAAAAGTGTTGTAAATATACAGAAGTTTAAAATCTAGGGAATAATTTACATATCTTCTAGTTTACATTAAAAATAATGGAGAATTTTTTTAAATAAAAAATATATAATAAAAAATAATTTATCAAGATCAATTTAATCTATGAAACTGATGTGTATCTTCATCTCATTTACCTTATATGATAATATAAGTAGTTTGATAACAAAGTGTTACTATGAAAAAAATTGATATGTTTTTATATACACATGTTTTATGATTCCTCAAATTTTATAACATGTTATGAGAAGAAGATTTGGATACAAGTTTTTATCTAGGATAATGTGTTTATCCAGAAGTATTTTAAAATATAAGGGATTTTTTCCACCATCCATTAAGTTTATATTTTAATAATGTTTTATTTTCTAATGAAAATAACAAAAAACATAGAATACCATATATAATAGGGAAATAATAGTTTATTTGTTAAATTTTCTCACTAAAAGGAAATAAATCTTATTTTCTAAACACAAAAAAAGTTTTTTTTATATTAGATCAATATTCTGAAAAGAATATAGTAACCAAGAGGTTAGTGGGAGTGTTCTTATATTTAGAGAAGTTCAAAGCTAACAAATAAAGTATTAAACCAATCTAAAAGTTAAAGTGATTTCCAATAAATATCCTAAAGTTTTTATTATATGTAATGGTAAAGAGAATTTTATAGTGTTTTATTTAGTTACCATTTATAATTTAAATATTAATTTTTCTTAAATAATTATATGAGTATAAGATTAAAGTGTTATTCTCATAATATCCTAAAGAGTTTAAGATATGTGAATATAAAGAAAAAATATAGAGTTACAATCATTTATCATGAATAAGTTGATATAACAATAGGATTGTACTATTAAAATTGAAATGAAAATTACTCTTAACATATTAAAATAGTTTAGGTTATAGAGGTAAAGAGAAATTTAAATTGGTACATTATATACTCTAACATAGTAAATGTTACTTTATCTAAAAGGGTTTAGGATGTGATGATAAATTAAAAAAGTAAAAGTTATATTATTTGAATATTTCAACGAAAATTTTTGATGGAAAGAGTTCCAAGGATTGAAATGATGTACTTAGAAAGAGTTATAAGTAAAAAATAGAAGTAAACATTATAATATCTGATGTGATAAAGTTAAGAAGTTTGAATATTCTTAAAGAGTTTAATAGTTAATAATATGCTTCCTAAATATCACTATTATTCAAACTGTCATACTTTATAGATGTTTCTCACTAATGAGTTAACTAGAGTGTTTTATTAGATGGTTACATAGAGATACAGTAGGAATTATATATGGATTTAATGAGTTAACAAAACTCAAAAATTGTATTGAACATTCAGATGAGCTGTTAGTTTATTATATAAGATATGATAAAATGGTGCTAATATTGTATTTGTTAAATATTCTTAAAAGGGTTTAGTAGTATGGAATGTATAATATTATAAAAAATTTGAGGTAATCTCTATTTTATCATTCTTTAATGTTGGAATCATAAATGTATATATAGATATATGTTTCATCAAGTGTAATGATGATTGAACTCTCATAGTAATAATTTGAGTTATCCCTAACCGATGTTAATCATTGATTATTATATGTTATAATGAAATTTTAAGGTTACCATTAGTAGTATTATTGTCTATATATATAGAATATGTTCATGGGGCACAAAAATAGGTTTTTACGCTAGATAAACCACTAGGTATGTCACATGGAGTTTAATATAGACATCTTTGGTAAACTATGGGTTATTGATTCATATTTGAATCCCCACTACCTAAGATTGGAGAGATACCTATAATGAGAACCTCGATCCTTTGATACCCTACTTTCACAAATCTATATGTTGACTTAGCTAATCTGGAGGTGGCTAGGTATGCCGCTGATCATGTCATCGATTGGATCTCAACAAAATATGGTATTTATCCTCTGATATGATAAGTATCACATATGGGTATTCAATTAAAATAGAATATGGAGTTTTTTACATAAATAAAAAAGTATATATGATGTTATTATTTATTCAGATGAGTGACATGTGATATGCTCGTCTATCCAAATGAATGAAATGTAATAGATTCATCAATTAAGTTAGTCTATACTCTGATAATCAAGAATAGATGAGTATCCAATATGGGATTGTCATAATTTGTGTCCCATCATCACACGATGTCTTGGAAAAATTTAATATACAACACCCTAAGATTTCATGAAATATTTCTCTAAAAATATGTTTTATTTCTTTGATAGCTTTCATTAGACGCAACACCGAGTTTAAGAAAACCACGATATACTATTAATCTATTTTTATTTAATGCAGCATTTATCTCCTATACATTGGATTTGAGGGTATGAATAGAAATTATTATATAATGAAAAAATATGCTTAAAATTTGTAAAAAGTGAATTCATTAGTTATCAATTAATTAAAAATTAAAATAAAAACTCATTTAAAAATAAAGAAGATGTTTTTCTGAAAAACTATTTTTTATGCACGCAATGCATTTTTATCTTAATAAATTAAATTAATTACTATTAGTGAATTATTTAATTGAAATTTACATATTATATATTCAATCAAGTTTTTTATCATTTATTTGATATTTTTCTTCGAATGTTTGAAATAAGAATAAAACCATTCTTATTCTAAAAAATGCATTATTCTAAAAAGTGGTTTTCGTTGCATTTTGTGCCCTTATTTTTTAAAAATGAATTTATAAAAATTATAGAAATTAAATTTTGAAAAATTTATTCCATATTTGGAATAATGAGGTCAAAATTTTGTAAATAAGTCCCTTTTATTTTAGGGATTATGAATAATAACTCTGGTAAAATTTATCACATCGATAAAGGGTAAATTAGGTTAAACTATGTTAAAACTAAATTTCAAGGTCAAAATTTTTCATCTTAATTATTATTGGATGAGTTTAATTCGATCCTTATCACTTTAGACTCAAAATTTAATTATTTAAAGGACACTTTTCCATGAAATGATCTATATGATATTTAAAGCAAAGAAAGTTACAAAATGTCACTCTCTTAGTTTTAAATATCTATTTTGTGTCCATATAAGGACAAAAGAAAGCTATGAACAAATATAAAATCATATGTTATGAATAGTGAAATTATTTTTATAGTGTTACATTATTTTTAATTTTTAGTATTTTTTAATTACTTTAAATTCTTACGCAACACCGACACAATATTTCATCAATAATGAATATAATAAATGATTTTAAACATATTAAAAGTAATATAATTCTAGTGATTTATAGTGTTCCATGATTTTTTTATGAATATGACATATTATTTATGTTTAAATATATTATATTATAATCAAACCATTGTCTTTTTTTAATTTAAATTAAATGAATAGTGTCAAAATTCACTTTAATTATATTTTATCAAAATAATATTTTGATAAACTATTAAAAAATCCTAAAAATATTATAAGAGTGGAAAACATGACAATATTTGTTCTATAATTTCATACCTAGCCCATTTTTGATCCACTTTTCACCTTATATGTAAAACTATAATCTTTTAAGAGTGAAAAAGATAATACATCAGTTAAGGTTAAAATAAATTAACTATGGGCTTAAACCAGAAGACAAGGTTTAAAAATCCACTTAAAATTTTCAATATTTTATTGTATTATGGGAAATAAAACCCATAATAAATTATATTATAATACCTATATATATGGAATCATTTTTATTGAGAATAAATTTATTATATTTTAATATTTCAAGAAATTTCAAGTGTGTCCTCTCCCTCTCTTATAAAAGGACACCCCTCTTTTCGCTTCTTTACACTACTTTGTGCCTTATAGCTAAAAAACCCCAAACATTACTCTTATAAACTTCTCTATCAATGAATTTGTGATTCTGTAATTTTTAAAGATCATTCCATGGGTCTATGGATCTAAAGGAGGCCTGTTAAAGAAGAGGTAATCATTTAATCCAACCTCTTTCAATTTGATTCCTATTATAATTTCTCTAAATATATTATATTCTTCATAAAATAATAAATTTAGTATCCTAAATATATTTAAATGTTATTATGATTATGAAAGATCCTTTATTTTCCGTATTTTCCATCAAATGGAAAGTGAAAGTATCACTCATGGGTGCATATGACTTACCGTGTCCACAAAGCGATACAATTTATTTTTCATCAACATATTTCATGGATTGATATTATATTGGGTTTAATGTTTAAAAATTATATTTATAAAATTATTATTATTTTTTAATTATAATATCACATCTACCTTTTTCCTTCCAATCCATTATAAATTGATAACGCACTCGTATGTAAGTGTGGACTGCCACCTCCATGAAGAGATGTGATTTTATTCATTTATATTTTAATTATATGATTACAAGGATATATTTAAAGAATATATATGATATATATGATATATATGATATAATAATAATTTTTTAAATTTTAATTAATATTTACCTTCCTTTTGTTCCATCCATTGAAAAGTGAAAATAACGTTCATGCGTATGTATGACCAATCATATCCATAAACTGTGTAATTCATTTTTATATCTATATCCTTAATGGATGAATATAAATATATCTATAATTAATATATATGATATTTATATCATGATTAATTCTTTTTATATGATGGAACTGTGGTCAAATTATAAGGATCGAAACTATCAAACCAATACTTGCATGAAAAACGAAGTAGTTATCACCTAGAACTGTGGGTTTTAATAAAAAATTGTTAATAAATGGGTGATAAGATGTCATTATTAAATAATAAATGGTATAATATATATTTTTATGGTTTTTTAATATATTTATAATATATATATATTTATTATATATAATTTTCAAACCTTTATTAAAAAATATAAGACTTGAGTTAAGGTATTTATGTTTCAAAACTATTTTAATCAGGATTATTTATGCTTGAATTTCCATTGAGGAAATTATATGATACTTATATAATAAATACCACCAATTTTATTATCCTCCCAATATTATTTATATTTTTTTTCCTTGCATTTTCCCCACTTTAAGTATTCAAGAGATCTAAAGAGTGTTTTTAAGGAAAAACTACTTTTTTTTCTCTACGGTCAAAAATATTTTTCTTAGATATCTATATTTTCTAAAAATGTTTCAATATTATCCTATTATCATTTAAGTTCATTTTTACCCATGTTTTTATTTTTATAATTTTTTTGAAGAATTATTCTTTTCATTTTGAATACTTTTTTTCTTTTGATAAATGTGTGAAAGGAATGTTTTTTTAAACTTATATAGAATCAACAACATTATCCATGATCATGACTGCTAAATTATTTAAAGATTCATTTAAAATTTGTTACAATTATTTTTAAATATTTTTTTTCTATAATATTTCAGAAATTATTAGATTTTAAATAAGTTATTTCTAATGTAAAAATGATATTTTTCTCTAAAATTATACGAGTGATTCTTTTAAATGAATTTTTATGTTTGATGAAATACTTAGATGATTATAATGTTTTACTAGGGATATGATCAAATAATTAAATACTTATTATTTTTCTAGATGGTTTATTATTATGATCATTATATTTTTATGAAACCCATTTATTTTTCATGTGTTTTTCTATGATGAAATTATGAAATGTTAATAAAAACGTTTTTTCTTACATGGGTTTTGATATAATGATATGATGAATGTTTTATGATCTTTTGGAATACGTATATATGTTTTCATTATGTGATGGTTGGGACCATAATTATATATGTCTCCAATACATTGGGTAAAGTATTATGTATCATGATATAATTATGGGAAATAAGTCAATGTGCTTGACCTGCTATGGGGAAAAAGTCGATATGCTTCATCTGCTATGGGAAACAAGTTCATGTTCTTGATCCGTTATGTGAAACAAGTCAATGTGCTTAATCTACTATGGGAAATAGTCATTGATTCCCGATCCCTTATGATTTTGGGTTCTCAGTTGTTAACCTTGACATATGAAATGGTTTTGATATTTATAGTGGTGCCACACTTCTATAAAATGAACTTATAGTTCATTATTGATTTATAATATTTTACACTCTTATGATTCATGGATTTTGAATTGATCAAGTTTTATTCCATCAATCTTGTGTATGATCCATGATATATTGGGTATGAAAATTTTAAGTTATATCTTTGACCTCATATCCTTATGATTTTCTTATGATTTCATGTGATCATCAATTGATATCTCCCATGTTTACCATTTCTATGCATTTGAGCTCACTATTTCTTATGTTTCCTTTTTATAGGTTATGAAGAAAGGATTAATGAGTGTATGTCAATAAATAGTACTAAATGGGAAGATATTTATGGAAGATAATAAATATATTTCATGAAATAAAAATATTTTTTATCTAGTCTCTAAAGAAACATAACTTTTAAAATCCTTGGGAATGTATTTGTGAAATTTATTGAATATTAATCTAAAAAATGTAATATTTATGTATGAAAATCCTAATCATTTAATTTTGGTATCAAATAAAGGTTTATTTAACCATTTAAAAACCAGATAAGTAAACTTTAGTGAGAACCATGGGGATAAGTCTAAGTATAGGATAAAATCCTAAAGTTTTGGTAATAACCATGGATAACCTAGGTTAAACCTAAAGTTTCATAGATTTAGAAGAATGTGTCATGATTTAGACATCCAATAAATTATTTTTTGATGATTATGTGTTTTCCCACTATGATTATTGTTACTCATAAAATACTTTTTGGTTTTAGTAAATGGATGGATCTCGAAGGAATCATTTTAATACTAAATTTTATAGACAATGCAATGATTGTTCTCCTCAAAAACCCAATTTTATGGGAGTAAGAATGTGGAATATTTTTTTATTCTCATAAAAATATCACAATCCATGAATTATGCCTAGCTTCCAAATGATCAAAGGAAGGAATAATGTACTATTGAATTTTTTTATGAGGAAAAATCCACCTTCTTTTAGTGGGTTTTCTGATCTACTAGTGGATGAGTGATGGATTAACACCATTGAGAAAATATTTTATATTCTTTAGTGCTTGAAACATGAGAAGTTTAGACTAGGATTTTATAATTTGGAAGGAGAAGCAGATTAATGGTGAAATATTATTAAGAACATGAGTCAAGATGAAGAAATATAATCTATGGAATTTGAAGAGTTTAAAAATATATTTTTTTAGTAAGTAATTCCATCATATTCTATGTACAAATATGAATAAGGAATTCATCGAGATTATGAAAAAGGAGGATAAATCTATTGGTACTTATGAGGAAAAATTTACAATAATTTCAAGGTATTATTATAGTTTAATCATTATCCTTAAAAGAAAAATTAATCAATTATTTTTTTTATTAAAACCAAGTCTTTGATGGGTGTTATCTATAAGAGAATTTAGTAGTTATAACGAAATTGTTCTATGTTCACTCAATTTAGATATGTAAATTGAAAATTCCCACCATTACAAATACTTTGAAAATAAAAGGAAGATGTAGTCTCCTAAGAAATCAAATAAATCACATGGAAGAAAAAAATTACATCAATATAAATGGTATAAATGTGGTAAGAAACATCAAGGTAATTTCTTGAATGGAATTTGAAGGTGCTTTAAATTTGGAAAACTGGTTCATAAATCCTTTTAACATTGAAAGGGGATGAATATTATGGTTAAATAAATATAGGAAATAAGATAACCACTAATTCTCCACCCATGCTCTAATTATTTAAATGTAAGGAGTATATGAATTACAC